>OU745266.1:0-5000000 GCA_916618015.1 Xestia c-nigrum | reverse complement strand
GTTGTCATCAACTTCATACGTGTTTACGACATCAATTTCTTCTTCATCCGTTACGTTATATTTTTGTAAAGTACTTTTTAATCGTGCTATAGACTGCTCCGCATGCGATAGATTGCCATTATCAGTTATTCCTCTAAATTTGTACAATGATGTTATAATAACATCTCTAATAATTAATTTTACTTGATCATAAAATTCACATTTTTGGATCAATTTAATACATTGAATATAAAAAATTTTTACTCTTACATCGACATTATTTAAAACGGTCAAATTATATAATTTTTTAATAAAATGTGATTTGTCCAGGCGGAGGAAACATTCTGGTAAATCAGTTGTATTTCCTTCTAATATTTTAAAAGCGTGCTCGAGATATGTTTGGGTAGAAGTAAATCTTGTAAAAGATTGTACGGCTGCCCCAATCAAGGCTGATGAATCATCTGTAATTACTTCTTTAGGCGGCGTCCTTCCTTGAAGCCACGTACTTAGCCAGTTACGTATAGAAATCATGTCATGATTCTCTGATATCATTTGGCATAAAGGAATACTTGCTTTTTTTACAGTGTCCGTCATAACTTGGTATAGAAATTTGTGTTTTTGATATGTTTTAAATTTTTCAGTATAATCATTTAATGGAGGAAGAAGAATTTTTTTAAAAATCGAGCCTGTGGCATCTATGGATATTCTTAAATTATTATAGTTGTTGATGCAGTTCTCATAGTACCGTATTTGTTCCTGTGTCCAATAGTAAATATAAAATGGGAATACAGAGAATCTTTGTATTATTTTATTATAAGGTGGGGTATAACACATACACTGTAATGATAAAATTACATTTACGTTGAAAAATAAAGACATTTTATGTCTTTGTTTCATTTTTCGAAGAGTTTCCAGTTTAGGAAGAATTGACGGCTCAGCATCAATGTCATCGTGATGTAATTGGGTGGATAGGGTTTTGTGAACGACCGATGCTGGTTTATTTCTTAATAACTCACACAACTTGTTTTTTTTCAGCGTAGTTGATCTAACTTTAATTAAAGGGGAATGGTGGAATTCCGCATTAAAATTAAAAATTGTATAATCAAATTGAATAAAATTTTCAGATTTCATTTTTGTATGTAACATAATTTTAGCCGAGCATTGCTTGCAAATTCCACAGGTAGATATCTCGAATTCACTTTTCACTTGATGGTTTTTAAAGATCCAATTACATGGAGATTTAATATTTTTCCATAGTTCTTCTCGAAAGATAGAAGTCCACGCATTTCCTCTTAAAAAATATTTCTTATGGTACAGGGAATATGGCTTACTATGATCACTGCGTTTCGTATAAAATGCGTTTGGCTGGATTTTGCGCCAGGTATGTATGTCAACTTCGAAATTATTAACATAGCTATTTGTATTTTTAATAGAATCACAATTCCAGTCACTATCTGATGATACGGATAGTCCGTCCTGTTCATCATGTTTACTAATTGAAGCTAAATTGTCTGTCGTTACGTCAAAAAAAAAGTTGAAATTCTTTTTTATCGACAAGTAAATTGCCTTTTTTGACATTTTACAGTTAAGTTTTAAAAATATTTCTTCATACACTTTATCACTTAACGGAGGAAGTGGCAACTTTAAGGTATCTTTGAAGTTATTAAACACTTCCTTCTGATGCTCTAACGATACTTGTGGTTTTCTACCTCCCATGTTTTTCACTAAAACTATGTTGACGAGGTATATTGACTAAGGCAATAGTGAAATTAAATTATATCGATCACAAAAACAAGTAAAAACAGTCTTAGAATATTAATAATACCGTGTAGTTCCGGTTCCAAGTCCATACAGCTACATAGGCTTGAAATTTGAAGATGCTGTACATTTTGTCCATCCATCGATTTTATTTTGTAGCCTGTGGTTTTTATATATTTAGCAAATGCCTGAAAATAACAAATATTATTAACAATTGAGATTGATGTGCTGGCTAATTAGTACCTACTTAAACTCAGGTAGGTATACGAAAATATTTTTAGTTTAATTCGAATCAGAATCTTACAGCCAAATCTAAAACCTAGGAAACCTAGAAAAAATAAACCTAGGAATCTTGCAGCGGCTTGCATTGAACCAATAATTGGCTGTATGATTCTGTATTATATTGGCTGTATGATACTAACTAGCCAACACAGCAAGCTACCCCAGTCTGTCTATTTTTTTTAATAGATTTTCAACTTTATCACAAAAGAAGAAGGTTCATGTTCGATTGGGAAAGATTGGGGTAGGTTGATGTGCTGGCGTCTGTACATATTTTTTTATTTAAATAACTACTCACTTAGTAGTTACTTATACCTATTTCCTACTAAATTAAAAACTACTACGCGTTTCAACTAAGAATAGGACGGCTAGGGCGCCAGATCGTGACTTCATGCACGCTTTTCTAATACTTCCATGCTCTTAAATAAACAATAATTTTATAAAAATAACATTAACAAGATAATAACGATAGTAACTATTTTTGAAAACAAAAGTTTTTTGTTAAATGTAACGGGCGATCTTTTGTTTTTTGTTTACTTGCCATAGATAGATGGCGTTACTCCAAGTATGGCGAATCAGTCCCAAAAAATCCTAAGTAATCCACAGTCCACAGTGCAGTAATCAGTGTCCTAGTTGTTTGTTTTCAAGATAAAATAAAACTATCAAAATAAAAAGGAAATCGCAGTCAAAAAAAGATCTAGTGGAAAGGAGCAATGTCACTAATGTTTGTGTCAAATGGAAGGTTGTCAGCCCGGTAGCTCGGGTGTTTGTGTATGTGAGTTCAAGTGTTTGTAAACGCACCCACGACACACGAGAAATTCCTAGTGTGGGGCAACGCTTTTTTTTTAATATAAAAAAATATAAATAAAAGTATTACTCATAGAGGTAGGATTCCTTATTCAGTGGTAGGTATTACTACAGGCTAATGAATGTCATCAGAAATAAAAATAATGGCTAAATACCTACAAAAATAAACACATCATGATAAATACCTAGATTCGATACTCAGAAGATATTACAAAAACTTTTTATCCTACACTCTAAAATCCCTGGCAAAATTATTTTTCTTTTCTTTCTTTTTCATTAAAACGTTGCCCCACACTAGGAGTTTCTTCCTGTATCGTGGGTGCGTTTTTGGAAATAAGTATCCTTAATAGCGAATAGTCTCTGATTGCAATAAAATATTACTGGAGTTTCGAGATAGACTAAAATGACGAAATATTTTTAAACCAGCAACATTGAGCAGTGACAGAATCGCTACACTTCGTACAGCGCCATCTTTTGAGCCTTTTAGGAACGCCCGGAAAATACCCCATTGTTGTCACAATATGGCGTTAGAGTCGTCCTATTCTTAGTTGAAACGTATAGTACGTCGCTGCTACGTTTTCAACGCTCTGCCGCCATCACGCCACGCCGCATACTCCTCTACTCTTCCCGGGCGGTGCGGTGCGGCGCGGCGCGCGTTTTCAATTATTTACCTACCTAAGTTCTTAAGACAATAAACCAAAACAGGTTTCTAGAATGAAACGGATGAAATGGGATAGTTGTTTGTTATCTTGAGCACATGTATACTTCTTTAAGTAGTTATGTATCTATATAAATGAATTATAAACTTACCAGACAGACTTCTTCACACAAACTCCTTGAAGATAAGTCTCGAATAAGAAAACTAGATGATTTTACTTTAATCCAAGTTTAATCTGAAAAATAAAAATAAGTTACTATTGTAAATACGTAGGTAAGTACTTGTTAATACATTTTAATTATTTAATAAATTAAAATAGTTACCTGCTGTAATTACATCTAGACTTACTTAAATTTCGTCAAAAAACGTGAGTCAAGACGCACAAACTATATAGAGCTTGTCAAGACGCGTTCAAACGGAGATCATTTGGCTGTATGTTATTTATTCACACGAAAGTAATTATGTATCCTCATGATACAGGGTTAATTTTAAGTTCTACTCAGAGAACAACAAACAAAACTAGCTAACTGACAGATTCAGATGATTTCGAATCTTATTTTATCTTGTCTATGGTCCAAAACTTTTTAATGTGGCATGGCGCGCAGGTTATTACTGGAGTAAGCGAGTAAGCGTTCGCGAAGCGTGTCGTGGATACATCGAGAATTTTTTTATTCGTTTATGGTTTCAATTTTTTTTAGACAAAGAAATAAATGAATATTAAGCAATTTAAAAGAGTTCACATGTCTCCATATTTATAGGTTTCAGAAAACGATAAAACTAATAATATAACAACACAGAAGGTACAATTCAGAAAAATAATTGTTCGAGTACGTAACTACCTACCTACCCACGTCACTTACAAAGGTTTTATCTTAATTATGTACCTAAGTATAGTTTGTATAAAATTTGTAGATTATGAACGCTACTACTATTCCGACATCCATAAATTTATGTGCACGAGTGTACATCTCTTATACAGCTCAATACCACTGACAACTTAATTTGGTCGGGTTATACGCGTAGATTTAGTATGGAAAAGTAATGAAAGCTAATTTCTCTTTATACACAACAATTAGGAAACTGAATTTTCGGTCACCGTATCTTCTTTAGGAGTAGTAACTTTTGTGTAAATTTGGGAAGAAATCACAGAGTTTTTAATAGGGAAATCTTGAAATGAAAATTTTACACCGTGACTACCGCCACCCCACCAATGGCACGGTATATCTCGTAAACTACTGGAGTCCGCATTTTGAATTTTGGGTACTGATTTTATCTTGCAGGGTAGTAACTTTCTATGTAGGTTTGAGGAAAGCGACAAACTCCTCAAACTTGTAATCAACATTCAAAGTCGTGGTCCTGCTGAACGAGAGCGGAAAGTCATCATCGTTGATTTCTCGGTAAATACAAATGTTTCAGATCTGTTTTTTTTTACGAAATGAATCACATATGAGGGTATTAACTATTTGTATACTTAGAATAGCTGTAGCATGCCCCCTTTTCCGGCGCTCATGGTGGTCCTGCTGAAGGGATCGTGACTACCGCCGGACCACCTTCAAAGTCGATTTTCTCGAAAACTACTAGGGTACCAATGTTGTTGTTCGAGTATTAATTGGTACCAATGGAGTAGTAACGATTTACCAAATATGGAAGCGATAGGCGTTGGTGGTCCGGCGGTGGTCACGGACATTAATTAAATTCGTGACACTGTAAAGTGCGTTAAGGGGGATACTCCAAGGTTGCCCGCGAAAGAAGGACTTTGACCGTGAAAAATTCGTTCATCGACTCTTATGAACTTGGAGGGTTGTATTGATGATTATAATTCTGTAACTTAATACGTCTTACAGTCGCGACCGATATGTTTATCAACATAAAACTTAGCACTGCCCTGGAAATTGCAAAAAACGTAAGAAAATTCTAATATCACGGGCGACCCTGACGCTTCACTTCTATCATGAACCGACTTCAAATTTGTCTGTTTTAACACGCCAACAATTTTCGCTGTGTAAATAAAATCTATATAAATAAAAAACCATTATATTTTATGCAATTTAAATCAAATTACGTGAATTCACACATGTTTAATCTACAGGAACCCTTCCGCTGGAAACCTATCTATATTCACACAGTTCCAAATGTTAACGTTAAAAATCGAAATCATTCATCGCTTTGAAATTGTAATGTAACAATGATTGGCTAAAGTTCGGAAAACAATATTGGCAAAAGGCTATAATGTAAGTAAACAGTCACACGCGTGTATTTTTGGAAAGTCCTCTTGCAAAAGCCGCCTGGGCATCTCTGTACTCTGTGTTGCATGCCAATTAGTTGCTAAAGCAAGGATAAAAAGACCAGAAAGATGGTATCGAAGGACCGGCGCCGGAGTCGAAGATGTCGCGTTCAAAACATTGTGAGAATGTGTAAGCTTTTGAAGAATTCGGTTTGGAATTGGGTTGGGATTTTAAATGCACGGTACTGGCAAAACCTGTAGTGAAGTAATTGATATTTTAGGTCCATTTGTAGATATTGTAATTCTATACAGGGTGTAAACCACCTCATCACAAAGCCGTTAACCAAGCATTCTGTACATCAAACTAAGTAACTTTACGCAAAAATTATTGCTGGGAAACAACTTTTTTTATTTTGAGGTTATGTCATGTCTGTGGTAGAAGTCAATGTAACGCACTTAAAACATTGTGCTGATGAATGGATTGAATAGTACGGGTTTCGTGAAGGCGTTAAAAGATCAAAACATACAAAAAAAAATTGTATTTAAAAAAATTGTATTTCAAAAAAATCTTGTCAAAAAGTTGTAACTTTGACCCCCCATAATATCTCCATAACTAGAAGGTTCCCAGGTATAGTGTAGAACAAAAAAAATATCGCAATGATGAGGATAACAAGTGCCTTTCGGCTTCGTGAAGAGGTGTTTACACCCTTTAGGTTTCTAGATAAAGAGCTTCTGTCTGAATACCATAATCCGCTCGATCTTTCTGGTTAAAAGCAAAAACTACCAAGGTCGGTCCTTAGATCAAAGGAAGGAAGAAGAAACTACTTATGGTTACGTCTTCTCCTGCCGGGGTTGCGGGCCTGTTCGAAAGAGATACCGCGGCCCCGGAACATAAAAGGCGAGGAAGGAACATGGATGGTTTTTAGTCAGTAAGAGTCTGACACTCCCTCCCGCTCCGCCCAGAGTGGGGGGGGTCATTTGATGATTTCCCATCCTTAAAAAAAAAAAAAAAAAAAAAAAAAAAAAAGGTTACGTCTTCTTAACGTCCCTTACGCCTTACCGCGATATAAAACCCATCAACTGGATTGTGGAGGTCAGATAGGCGGCGTTTCTAGTAGAATACTGATATTCAGCTGCATCGGGTTAGACTGTACGTCGACCCCAACACGATTATGAGGCCTGAAAAACACTACGAAGAAGATTCATAGATCTTAATACCCAAAATTACAGCGTAAAGCTGATGTAACTACATACATATATGCTCCTAAGACTTCAGCCTTGATTTTTTTCCTAGCCTCCACTGCCCCACTCCGTGGCAAAGGCCTTCACTCCTTCCACTTCTCGAGAACCTTCTTCTGACAGAACCTGTCTAGTTCATCAAACCCCTAATCACATTGTTTAAATTGTATTGTACGAATTTAACGGTATACTGGCTGGTGTCCGCAACTCCACGTCCAAAGCATCAAATTACACCATGTCACCATCTCTTGTCAATCTTACAAGGAGTATCGCAATACCCAGTACTAACTGGGTTGTGGAGGTCAGATAGGCAGTCGCTCCATGTAAAATACTGGTATTCAGCTGTATCCGGTTAGACTGGGAGCCGACCCCAACATAGTTAAGACTAGACAGGTGATAAAATTACATCATGTGTAAACGCTGGACGAGCGCCTACCTACCCAGGAAGTCCCACAATTTCATTCACTTCGGTTTCGGAATGGAATCGAATTAAAACTTTATGGACTATAAGTGTGAGCCAATCGTCGTAAACGGTTGACATTTTATGCTTCTACGTTGCGCCAATAAATTATGTCCAACGAAGCTACAATTTTTAGGCATGTTTTTAGATTTTATGATGATATTAAAGTAGTTTTCCTGCTGAAAATAACCCTGTAAAACTTTATGAAGGAGTCTTTGGGAATTTCTATTTTACACGGCAGCATTTGAAATCAATTACATTTCTGAAAACGAAAGGATACTAAACATTTTACATTGAAAACAATTTTATTGCAAGTAGCATATTATAAAAATGTATCTATTCAAATATTATAAAGCAGAAGAGTTTGTTTGTTTGTTTAGTTGGTTGAACGCGCTAATCTCAGGAACTACTAGTTCGAATTGAAAAATTCTTTTTGTGTTGGATAGTCCATTTATTGAGGAAGGCTTTAGGCTATATAACATCACGCTACAATTATTAGGAACGGAGCAGAAATGAAAAATGTTGCGAAAACGGGGATTATTTTCCTTTTGTTTTTCTCTCTTGTGTGACGCAGACGAAGTTGCGCGGGTCAGCTAGTATATCAATAAAATTACCAGTTAGTACTAAACAGAAAAGAAATGAAGAAGATAGAGAATGATTTACCAAAAAAAAAAGAAAGGCTAATGCAGTATTTATGTAAAAAACAATATTTTAAACGGAAAATAATAATGAAAAAATGAAAAAAAGTTGTTGGTTGTATATTAAAACTATTTCAACAATTGCGTTACAGAAAGTAATAGGAAATACAGACTTCTGATAAATACCGCGGGACGGAAATAAGAGGGATCAAGCCTACATGTATAAGTAGGTACGCATGAACTTATAGATGACTAGCGCCCGCCACGCGGTTTCACCCGCGTAATTCCCGTTCCCGTGGGAGTACGGGGATAAAATATATCCTATGTTACTCGTGGATAATGTAGCTTTCGAATGGTGAAAGAATTTTTAAAAACGGTCCAGTAGTTTTTAAGCCTATTCATTACAACCAAACAAACAAACAAACAAAGTTTTCCTCTTTATAATATTAGTGTAGAAAACAAAAGAATACAAAATAAATTTAAACGATAGCTGGAAGTTATTAATATGAACCCAAAACCAGACCCAAGTAGAAAGTACCAAGAGTCTGATAAAAGGATTCATTTAATTGCCATACACGATTGTGCGCCAAAGATTTATTGAGAATACATTATGTTAATATTTATTATTGAATCGCTATTTCAATTAACTTTACATCTGGATTGTTTAGTTATTTACAAGACAAGTCTATTTTGAGAATTACTTTGACTTCTATAGTATTTAAGATATTATATTGCTGCAAAAACAATGCTATTTTGGGTTGAAAAATAGACCGTATTCTAATTTATAACTAGTTACAATGATTCAACATATTCATAAGGTAGAGTATATTTATTTCGATTGGATTACAGAATATCTATGTTCCCAAATATATTTTTTGAGAGGACAATAATACAAAAACGAGATAGGAGGAATTTAAAATTTCTATAGAAAACTTATTTTTCTTATAACTCTTGTTAATATATACTTGGGAACTTAGATATTCTGTAATTCAATCGAAATAAATACACTCTAAGGAAGATGTTTAATTTACAAATTATTTTGGTATTACGTTTGTATTAAATACGCAGGCTCCGCAGGCGTCTTAAGTGCTTTTCATTGAGTTCTACGAGAAAACATTGTTTCACTTAAAAATAAAAGTAAGTAATTTCCCAACAATATTTTTTGCGTAAAGTTACCTAATTTGATGTACAGAATACTTGGTTGACTGACGGCTTCGTCACGAGGTGGTTTACACCCGTAATAAGAAAGTCCTCTGTCTAAACCTTCTGGGATTGCAGGCGTAAAGTTGCTTTCAAGAATCGATATTTAATAGTAACTTACTTTTTTCTTTCACCCACAACAATGTAATAATTGTGTGACCAGTGTCTACTACTCAACTTATTTATTTACGAGCACCTACCTACGTTCTTTTTTTTATAATGCTTTTATTTAGTTTTAAGATTACCTTGTATTTCTCATATTAAGTGAATTGTATTCTTTTTGAGAAATAAGGGCCAGTTTCACCGGTTCCGGATACAGTGTCGGTTAGTTATCTGATAGTTAATACTATCTACCACCTAAAAGCTGGTTATAACTAATACTATATCTACCAGATATCGCTATCCGACACCTGTGAAACCAAAAGTGTTAGTTTATCTGGCAGATAAGTTCCTAATAGGCTAACCGACACTTTATCCGCAACCGGTGAAACTGGCCCTAAATGTCTTAAACCGTAAGTTATATTAAGGTACAGTTAGTTACTCATACATTACTAATAACGACAAGTTCCTAACATGTTTTAAAACAATGAGCAACATGAATAATTTAGGCGGAATCGAACTTTGACCTTTATTTCTAAGCTTTGTTCGTGTAGTTTTATTTTGACTGTCAGACAAACACGAAGTATTTCCGGAATAATTCGGTATTACAAGAACCGCCATGTAGCAGTTAACAAGTTATGACGAATTTTGTAATTTTTATAAGTCGGTTTATTTTTCAAAAACTTAAAATTAAAAACCGGTGAAACTGCTAAAGTAGTTACTAGTTTCTCTAACAGAACATTAAAACTCAAAATTAAATGCTAAGGTCTAACTTAGTTCTAGTTCTAATCAGAAACAAAATGTGTTTTTAGAAATGAGGAAATACAAATTAAAACTCCTTTAAAAAAACATCTACCTGCCACGAACACTGATGATGTAGGATCTGAAGTTTTTGCACAGTGAACATTGTTAGATAACTTTGCCTAAGCTGTACCCAAGTCAATAATTATGTATGTCTATTTTTTGGGCACAAGCCCGCCGCTCTATTCCCAAAACATTGCAACTCAAAGCTAGAATCAACAGTAGCGACCACTAGAAGAACGCGGAGATAATGAAGCTCGATGAAGTCTTAAATAAACAACTTAAAAACTTTCACGATCAGAACACATTACAAAACATATGAACCAATACCTACCAACCATACCGTACCGTATACCTCCAATACTTCAGTCTCCCCGCGACCACGGCTGGTGCAATCCGGTCGAAACGTCGGGTTTAAATTAAAGGTAAATTCGCGATAAATACCCGTATTCATATGTTTTATAACTTCAGAAAATAATAACGACGGAGTACTCTACTTCCCCTATTTCCAATATCTTTTCTACTTCCACTATTTCCAATATATCTTTTCGAACTGATTTCTACTTCCACTATTTCCAATATCTTTTCTAAGGGCGATTGTGCACTACAAGGAATTTTACTGTCCGGCAGTCCGATTTTTACGGTCCGAAGTGGCATGAAAAAAACGGATGATTGGCTTGTGCACTGGTCCGTCTTTTCTCGGATGATACGCCTCAGTTTAGGGTAGCTCTGTCTTTGAAACACGCGCACCCTCCTTCCCCGCGCCCGCCCCGCCTGCTCATGAAAACGTACGTAGTGCACAAGTATTTAAAACACATTTTTCATTGCTGTTATTTCGGACCGGAAAAAACCGTTCCGGAACGGGGAAAAGTAAAATGTCGGACGGTAAAATTACGTATAGTGCACAAACTAGTATATATATTATATGGCGTGCCATATCGGACCGTAAAAAATCGGACTGCCGGACAGTAAAATTCCTTGTAGTGCACAATCGCCCTAACTGTCAACTAACAGACTTACTTCAATATTTCGATAACCAACGTCGAACGTTCGTGTAACTCTTATTTGCCGATCACTAATGAAACGGATGTGAAACAATTGTCCCATTAAGTCATGGGGATGTTCATTTGTCTAATCAATATCAATAAGTAAAAATCTAACTGTCTGGCCGTTTGTGATGGCCGTTGGGTTTTGAGTTCAGACGATAAAATAAACATTCCGGCTTGGTAATCACTACACAATACGTATTTTATTGTTTTTTGGCGTACTATCGAGATACTGAAAACACATACCTACTTTATAAGCTGATATCTCGAATCGGACAACAAACCCAAATGTGACCCCATAATAACTGTTGTTCCTCTTGAAAAGACCTATCCATCGATATACAACTCAAGTCTATTGGACATAAGGACCAAAATGCCCGAACCCCTTTAGGAAGATCATCATCATCATCAGCCATGGCACGACATCACCCACTACTGGGTTTAAGCCTCTCTTTGCTTGAGCGAAACACCACGGTCTTGTGCTAGCCTCATCAGTATGTTATCTGCCCATCTTGTCAAATATAAAAAAAAAACATGAATTAATATCAAGAACATAGGGTTTTAAATATAAATCTGCCTAAACACTATGGGTGTCTAAAGCCGGATGGCAATGCTGTGAAGGTGCAATGGCGTGATGGGGCCAATTTAATAGATCACATTTGAGACTTCATCAAAATACAACAACGAACCCTTGTAATGGCTGGAATAAAATAGTATTTAGGTTTTGAAAGCTACTGCACAATTGCTTAACTTTTTTCAATTAAGATTGCATATTTATTGTAATTATGGCAAAAAATGGAAATCACTTATGAACTGACAGATGTCAAATGTGATCTATGAAATTGGCCCGATGACATTCACGCACATCTCGAAGGCTGGCTTGCAGTAGGAAAAGAGTACCTAGAAATAAATGGAGGAGGCTTCTGCCCAGCTGTAGGACATTCAGGGCTATAATTAAAAAAAACGTCGTTTTATTCTCATAGAAACGAAGTAGTGGTGATCAGTCTCGTGTATATAGTAACCAAAATATTACCAGTAAATGGCTACGTCTCCAAGTTACTACTGAGAATTTACTCAACCCAGAGATAGAATCCAGTACCCCAAATTCAGGGGCCTATTCTGCTATTTTAATAAATTCGTCACTCCAACACGATTCCATTCTCATCCCATTGTCATTTTGCTTAAAGTTCGTAATCTGTTAAATTCACAATGGTCGGTCGATGGTTTCGTAATAAAATTGAGTTTTAATGGCATTTTCGTATTGCCATTATTATAAAACTATTCGTACAAATGGTTTTCGAAATCTACTACTAAATGCGAACATTTATTCATGCCAGATTTCATGTACGAGATTAATATTCTATGACATTTCTTTCAATGGAGTGTCAGTGGTTGTTCATTGAGAAGTCATAATGACGCCATTATAATAATAGATTACCAAACTTGTCAAAACTTGACAGAACTTGATCATTATGACTTCAATGATCGCCTATTCGGACACTATCGTAATAGCAGAATCGAGGCCCTGCAGTCCTGCTTGTTTAGACTAACAAGACTGTTGTCTGTCAGTATAAGAATAACATTCATAAAAAGAATGCGAATTCAAAAGCGCATTACGAGGCAGTCTAACCATATAATTTTAAAAGCACCGAGAAGAAACTACGGTAGAAAGACTGTCGTACCTATGTGAGGGGCTGCTGAACTCTATAACTCTGCCTAAAGTAATCAAGGAATCGAAATCACTTCCAACAAGCACAACCCAAATAATTTGTAAATTGCAAGTTTTTGCTGTTTTTACAACTTAATTTTAGTTTATTACCAAGCGAAACCGTCGCTTATTTTATGTGCTTCCTCATAGAAGTAAATAATTGTATTCTTTTTTAATGTAACACAGGCTGAAAATTAATGCATGTCGTGGAAAAAAGTTTGACGAGCTTTGTTATATCAACGAACAACTTGTCTTTTTTAAAGTGCACCTGTGCACTATGCAAGAGTACATCCTATTTTTCAAAGTCATCGCTTATGATTGCATTCAAGTCTCAATTATTTCTCTCAATTTTATTCATTAGGACAGCATGTCAAATGCGCTCATTTGTAGCATACAATATTATACTTCAGTTTATATTCTTTGAGAGTATTCAAAAGAAATTGAAATACTACGAATTCAACGCGATTATATATTATGTTGAAAGCTTTAAATGTGTGATTTTATCAACCATTTTATACAATGAACCGCCATAATGTATAAACTGAGTGCGTAATCAAAAATTAAGAATATTAAGACGTAAATATTTTGACGTATCACTCATTTGAGAAAAAATGTTAACTGTTAAAAATGATGAGCTATCGAAACAATAATCCCATGGCTTTTCCAACCTTTTTTTTTGTCTTTTCCATGTTTTTTTTTTTTGTCTTTTTAAATTATTTTGTTTCATGTTACTGTTTGAGTCCAATAAATAGTTTTTTCTTTCTTTCTTTCTTTCTATATTTCTTTCTCTTTATTTTCTTTTCTTTCTTTTTACCATGGTGTTACACAATAACTACTGAACATCTGATCTACCACTGATAAACGGCCATGAGGTACCAGAAATTCGGGATATCTGGGTACCTAATTATGGAAGTATGCCTCAATGTACTGCCAATTTACGCAGAAATCCCACTTCACGTACACGCTCTGTTTCTTTCATTCTCATTGGGCCATTGACATGACAGTTGAGTTATGGGCTCTGTACACAATGGCCGATGTAGGCCACACATCAACCATGATGGACCGCTGATTTATTGAGCAATTATCCGCACCTTCATTCATGATGTAATCATGGTAACTCAAAAGACTCTTTCATACTAATCTATGCTAATATTATAAAGAGGAAACATTTGATAACTGACTTCTAAAAAAGGTTCTCAATTCGTTTTTTTTTTAAATATTTGTTCGCCCTTAACTCCGTCGCTTGAACAATCGTATTGAAAACCGACCGATTTGAAAAATTATTTATTTTTTGGAAAGGGTATTCTTTCCATTGGTTTAAAACTTGCAGCTACACTTGTAATGGTAATACAGAATCAGTCCTTTCCATTTGCTATCTCTAAAAGCGGTTAAAACGCACACTAAAGTAAATAACAACGGGTTCTTATGCTATCTTCTGATCACCCCTAGGATCGTAGTCTTACACCTCGACGCGACCATATAGGTGGGGGGTGAATATAAAGCTACCAACAGATGGACTGCATCGCAGTAACCTCGCGCAGCTGAAATATTCAACTGCATGCAGTTATACGTTCGACTCCGTTCAGTCATGATATCAACTACACGTGATCGGCTGCAGTCGTGTGCAGCAACCGCATACAGTTAGTGTGCAGTTGCAACTGTATGCGATTAGCGATGGACAGCGTGCGTCGACACGACTGTATGCAGTTAATATTGACTTCATTAACTGCATACACCATACGTTTGCTGCACACGACTGCATGAATTTGATATCGTGACTGAACGAAGTCGAACGTACAACTGCATGCAATTTAATATATAGACTGCGCGCGGTTGCAGACCGTCTGTTGTCAGCTTAACACTCATGTACTTGTTTAAGTTAAAATTAGACGTTAATTAACTAAAGTTTGTTAGTTGAGATCTTAATAAGGATACAGAAACAGTTAGGTTATAGTATCATAAACAGTTGGGATACCTACAAGTACAGTTGACAAAAAGATAATTGTGGTACCGTTCTATACAGGGTGGAATTTTTCAATGCCACCTGGCGAGAAAGTACTCTAAATACGATACGATTCCCGAGACGGCAAGAGAATTTTCGAAAATCTATGAAGGCATATTTGTCTTTTATTTTTTAAACAAAGGAATGTTTCTTTTGAGTATAATTTGCTATCTCCAATATTTCGAGTACTTTCCCTCCAGGTGGCATTGAAAAATTCAACCATGTATGTATATTGTATTATCTATGATCGTGCCGGCTACCAATTTTATTGCAACAAAAAGGTAAATGCAAACTAATCAATTGACATACTTTTTAAGAGCTGTCAAAACGCGGTTCTCTCATTGATATTGAATGTCAATTTGAGTCAATGACGCAACTATTTATTGGTTTTAAATCAACTAAAAATCTAATTTGGCAATTAACTGAACATAAAAGTATTAAGTATTGAGTATTAAATGGCGTTTTGAGGCCCAAAATAACGTTTTCTTCTTAGAGATTGATGTCTTGGAATTATGTTTTTATGATGCCATATAGGTATTGTTTAAATGTCAGTATTGCGGTGATGATACCCACTTCTCGAACATAATAGGATAAAGATTAAAGGCCTGGTAAATGCCAACTGTGCTTTTTTCAGGACTGAAAATGAATTGATACTGGAAAAATATTGTAAAGAACCGCTGAACTAAGCCAATCAGCCAATACGTATTACTCGCTCAAGAGCAATTCATCTTAGGTGACTGATAACAATTCATAGACTAGCTGTGCCCGCGACCATCGTGCATCATCATCATCATCATTTCAGCCGAAAGACGTCTACTGCTGGACATAGGCTTCCCCCAAGTGTCGCCACATTGACCGACCCCGTGCGACTCGCACCCAACGGATTCCCGCAACCTTCACCAGTTCATCGGTCCACCTAGTGGGAGGTCTTCCAACGCATCGTGCATCGTTCGCATGAAATTATCATAAAAACATTACGTACTTCCTCTTTTTCTAATGGGTTTTAAAATTTATTGCACGAAATCTTTTTTTCTGAAATAGAAGTAGCCTGAGTAACTAAGGACTTTGGGCATTTGATTGTGCCTCATCTATATCTATACTAATATTATAAAGCAGAAGAGTTTGTTTGTTTGATTGATTGAACGCGCTAATCTCAGGAACTACCCACTCGAATTGAAAAATATATACTTTTGCGTTGGATAGTCCATTAATCGAAGAAGGCTATAGGCTATATAACATCACGCTTTGACCAATAGCAGAGGAGCAGCAATAAGAAATGTTGCAAGCGGGAAAGAGCTTCCGTTGAGCAGGCGATGCGTTGCGATATCAAAACTTCACGCGAACGAAGTCGTGGGCAGAAGCTTGTATATGTCACCGTAAAATTGTCAAATACGTTATATTGTAATATCTCTAGCGATATTGTAAAGTCTCGAATTATTGTCAAATGAACATACTGCTTACAACAAAACGCATTATTTTTCGTGAAATGCATGCGATGGTAGTCCACTTACGCGGTGTGGAGGGAAGGAGGGGTCCCCATTGCCCAGTGGCACAACTCTCATGGAAAAATAATGCACCATTCCTGAGAAATACCGATTAATATAACATAACCTTAAAACACTTTATATTCCCCCTAAAAAGCGTAGTCGACGGAGCCCCGCTTCGCGGGGCCCCTATTTCCGATTGCAGGGTTTAAAGGAACCTAACTAACCTAACGGGGGGGTGCCCCAAGTCCCGATTATGGGGGCAGAGATACTTCCGTATGTTTAGTTGACAATAATTAATTAAAACATTACAATATCGCGAGAAAAAACACGTTATATTGTAATATAACGTGTTTGACAAATTTACGGTGACATATATAAAATAACGTCACACCTGTGATGCCTGAAGGGTAAGGCAGAGGTGTAATGATAGTGCACCTACATTTCGCCAGTTATGTTGAAATCCCATGTGAACGAATAAAAAAAAACCAAGAACTCGGTAGATGGCGTTGAACTGACTACGTTACTAGGTGACAAAGTCAAAACGCTTGAAAAAAAGACGTCACACACGCTCGTTGACTGACACTTTTGTTTGCATAAGTTTCCGAATATAACCATTAAGTCCAAGTGAAATTATATGAAAATCTGTTCCTTGCATTAACATACCGAGATCAGCGCCATCTATCCAGCGACTAGGAAAGAGTTGAAAAAGAAAATCCCTCAGTATGTAATAATATTTATTTTGTTGACCGTACTTAGGTCTCAGATAGCCGATAGGTATCAACACTGAACATAGGTGTCTAGCTAGGCAATAACAATCAACGATTTGAATCAGGTGATAATTAACACCCTGTATGTAAAGACTGTCGATTGTCCTAGGCTCGAACAGAGAACAATTTAGGTCTATTACAATTGCGCCTGTCATTAATAGGGCATTGACATGGCCTATGTACCTACCTATAATCAAAACAAAGGCTACCATGAGCCGACTATGACTTTGGTCGACTAGCCGACTGGCCGACTAGTCGAGAGCCAATCGTAGCTTTCGGTTGAATTCGACGGCATCGGCGTCACCAATGTCCATACCATTTCATGTACAGCTGAATCGATTGTATTTGACTGCGACTTTATTTGTTTCATTGGCCTTATGGCCACCGACTTCTGAAAATAAAGCTATTTTAGAATTTCAGTGTTTTTTGTTTTGGAAGTAAAGTATCATATTTTTTTTGTCCTTATCCCAATTCCCAGCGCAGCATGTCTTCTTCTTCCATAGTTCTCTATTTCTCGTCATCTCATCAGACACTTCTTGGCTTGTATACAGGGTGTAAACCACCTCACCACAAAGCCGTTAACCAAGCATTCTGTACATCAAACTAAGTTACTTTACGCAAAAATTATTGCTGGGAAACAACTTTTTTTTTTGGGGGTAATAATCATATTTTGTGGTAGAACTCAATGTAACGCACTTAAAACTTAGTTCTGATGGATGGATTGAATAGTACGGGGGTCGTGGAGGATTTATAAGTTAAAATCTTACAAAAAAAACTTGTATTTAAAAAAAAACTTGTCAAAATGTTGTAACTTTGACCCCCCATATCGTGGAAGGTTCCCAGGTGTGTAGAACTAAAAAATGATCGCAGTGATGGGGAGAACAAGTGCCTTTCGGCTTCGTTAAGAGGTGTTTTACACCCTTTATTGAAACTTCCATACATTGGCTTCAAACAAATTTTTATAGATACGGCTGCCATCTGTGTGTTTGAGGACACCAACTTTTCAACTGTCATAACGGGAACAGCTATTTTGAACAACATGCCAGTGAAGTAGATAACCTAGCGGTGACAGCGACTGCTTTATGAATAACAGTTCTCAAGTTCGAATCCTCAGTCAGGAATTACGTCTTTTTGTATTTATTTTGTTGAACAAAAACTAACAGCGTCAGCTGCTAGGGTACACAGTTTTAAAAACGAAAACCACAGTTGCGCGTCTATCTTGTGTTATAGTGTACTATCTATGGTCATCATTCAGCACAGTCCATCCATCGTTTCTTTAGTCTTCCTCTACTCGTATACCCATTCATTGGAAGTATTTCATTCCAAAAGTTGAAAAATACAAATACTTGGGCGTATATGCATGTTCCGAACTTCATAATGCCCTTTTTTTTCTACCCTTTATATTTTCTCGAAGTTATAAACAAATTAAAGATTCTTCTGTTTTAAAAGATGAAGGCACGTGGTATCTTTATAGTCAGCCCATGATGCCTCTTAACTCCAACCCGTTTCAAGTATTATTATTATAACAAAATAATAACATCCCATCCCTTTGTACAGCTCTAGTGAGAGGTGCCGCGGTCATTCTGTGGATATTAAAAAAGAACAAAGTATTTCCTTGTGCGTGTTACGAAGTATTATAATATCTGTGCTGTTACTTAAAGTATTTTAATTTAATTCATGTTATTTCGACAAAAATACTAGCCCGCGTGATTGAGCGCTAAGGACAAATGAATCGATTATTTGAGAAACCCCATAAGTCAGCTTTTTTGGCAAAATTACTTTTTTTGTAATATGCATTCTTTGGCAGTAAATACACACTACAGAGAGAAATCCCACAAGTCAATGCATTAGTATGGAAATTATAACATGCTGAATATTTGGTTTATTTGAGAAACCCCTTAAGTCAGTGACTAAAAGGGAACTAAAAGGACTTTATTGATGGTCTGATTGAACATTCTTTCAATCTTAGGAATGCAAATAAAGAGAGACTTGTTTTGCCAACCAATAAAGCGTATCCAGAGGGTCAAATACCAATCAACAAAAGAAAATGGAAGATTTAAATAAACTTAAAAGTTACTTGCCTCAAGATAAAGAAGTACAGGACTTTTACGAAAAAATATAAGCATGGCCGGTCACAGATCGCGATATAGATGACACTTTGGCCTAAACAATTAATAATTAAATTTTTCAGAAGATAAATATTGCTTTATGATATTGTCTGATTAAAACTTCATGATATTAAACCTATAAAACGTGTTTCATTATGTTTATTTGAGAAAGCCCTTAAGTCAACGACATTCCGGCGCTATTTATTCCATGATAAGGACAAAATTTTAAGAAAAAAAGCATCAATTTATATAGATTTCACTTCAACCATTTAAACTAAAAACAAAACACTTCCACTTCTATATTTTTTTTTTCACGTAGAGGTTTTTTTCGTTTCCTGTAAAGTTAGGGTCTGCTGACTTATGGGTTTTCTCATGTAAACTATTCAAATAATCTTTTCGCTTTATTTTTTGGATTTGGATGATAACCAATTTAACTAAAATCATCATCATCAGCCTATTAATGTTCCCACTGCTGGGACTCAGGCCTCTCTATGAGAATGGGCTATAATCCACTACGCGGCCCCAGTGCGGATTGGTAGATGTCACATTACGTCTTCGAACTTTTTGGTTCTAGAACATGCCGGTTTCTTCACGATGTTTACCTTCACCGTTTTGAGAGCAGTGTTGATGAAATAAATCATGCAAAGTAATGCGCCTGCCTGGGTTTGAACTAGGCCACCGCTGCTCTCCAACTAACCAAATTAAATAGTATTTTCGATTAAAAAATCAACCTATTTACGTAACGTTTATATCACCGAAGACATGCTGTCAATTATATGTATAGAGTTGAGTTGATGATGATGTTGAAACCTTAGAGACCCTCACTCAAATTCAGCCTTGGCTGCCTTCCCAGTTACTCCCTAAGGGCCCGGTTTCTACCAAAGCGGAGACGAGCGAAAAGGAGATGTGCAAGATTCGATCAATCAGAGGAGAGACAAAGAACGCGATGTAGATTTCAACCAACGTGATTGGACGGTTTTCACACTTCAGTCTCCTCTCCGTTCCATTCATCTCCACTTTGGTGGAAAACGGGCCTGAGCCGAGGTTCGTGCTCCACATGGGGTGCTTTTAGCGCGCTGTTGCTTAGTTTATAAGTTGTATATCTCCCTGGCTGGAAGCCTTCAGGATAGTCCAGTTAAGCAGAAGCCAGCCTCATAGGTTGACCTGCGATATGAAACCTCAAAGCCAGCCATAGATACTTCTCTGGACTGTTGATTGTCGCCGAGATGTCTCCCGACTCTACAAGCACAGGAACTCACTGTTTGCTACTCCCGGTGCAAGAATGCTTACCACCAATTAAATTGTACTTAAAACTATTTGAATTGTCCATGACTTAGTCACTCAGAAACTCGTGCCAAAAAGAAGATCATTAAAAAAATACTAGCACTACAGCTGCACAATTAAATTACAAAGATGTAACAAAACACAGTTGCAACAATGACCTTCAAATTCCTAGCAATTCTGACTCGAAAGCTTCACACCTGTCTTCTATATATAGAATCCTTTAAATTGTTCCACAATTCGTTACTAATGCCCGCAGTTTAGTGGTTCAAGTAATCTAAACATAGCCGGATATCGTTCACAATTCAGTTTCCAAATATGTAAACAATTATGTGTATTTGGAAATATAACCTTAACACCTACCAATAAAGTTGACTTTGTCACTGCCACTTCGTAATCTTTTAGACGGGAACAAAAATGGCGGAATAATCTCCGCAATAACACCATCTGTCTGTTGTAGCATTAGGTATTCAGAAATGAACTCAATAAATACTAGTATAAAGATAATATTTGTTTATGAGGAAAGAAATCAACAAAGTTTTGAATAGACTTTAGATTACACGGGTTTTTGTAAAAGAAAAATAGTGCGGAGTTAGATGTTTAGTCTGAAGTCTGACCGGAGATTGTACGCGTATGGAGTTGAGAAGCTACATATCGGTTTGTTATGGGAGTATAAAAGACATTAAAATGTTTCAAGGGCTTTACTAAACTATACATGATTACGAGTACATGGACTGGTGAGGCTTTTGTTTTTCGTTGCAATCGTTTGAAAACAAAGATGAATTAGGTATGGAGTGGAATAATGGGAATAATGTCATACAAACGATCCTGAACATTTTCAATTTTGACATAAAATTGCTATCTGACAAGCGGGCGATTTTTTACTAAGTAGTAACAGGTATTTGGATTACGATTTTCTTCATCCTCTCCCGTCTATTGCTTGTAAATATTGGAATGTCGTTGTTTGAAAAGCAATTCTAACTTTTTCGTTTGCTTGGTCCATTTAAAGGTTTTTACTTTTTGGAAGTAGATTATTTACTTGGAATTGATTGGAAAAGAAGTCATCAGAATCATGCAACAGCACCCGTCACTCAACGATTCTCTGAAACTCTCATGAAGCTGCTCCCAGCCACCCTGCGGAGATCGTGACTCCACCTAGTCTGGAGGACTGGATACCACGAATGGGCAAGCGTAAGGTGGGACACCCTTACGCTTGCCCATTCGTGGTATCCAGTGAAAGAACACTTTCGACCCCAACAGAAGTAATGACAAGCTTTGAAAACTACACGGAAAAAAATGGGGTCTGGCAAAGTTTTAATTCAAGAATAAAATTATTCTCAAGTATATTGTTTAATCTCAAGCATATATTTACTTAAGGTAACAATAATATCTTGAATAAAATAAAATGGAATTCTTCTAGATATATAATATTATTCTTCATTTATTTATTTACATCAAGAATATTTTTTTGGATCAAGACGATATTTACTCTTGACTGTAGAAAACATTTGCATTTTGAAACAAGTCATTAAGAATTCTTACTCTGAATATAAAAGGCTTTAGCTTAAGAAGCTCAGAGATTAGGGCCAAGAATAAAAATAAATTATTGGTTCAAGAAAATGTGTAAATTCGTTCAACAATAATATTATTGTGAGAAAAGTTTTATATTCTTCATAGAAGTATTTACTATTCTCGTAATCAGAAAGCAGGAACGTTTTCGATGGAGAAAAATATTTTTTGTTCTAAGAAGAAAACATTAAATGTGAGAAAATAACGGATTTGAAAGAAGAATCTGAAATGATTCGAAATAAGAAAGACTTAAATTTTATCATAATAAAATAAATGTTTGGTTTAAGAAGAGTTTGTTTTTTGGTTAAGTATATAGTTGCATTGACGTAAGAATCTAAATTATTCAAGTAAAGGTAGTCAAATGTTTTCGAACAAGGCCTTTTTTTCTTTGGAAATAAGTTATGGTGTTGAACTAAGAATCTAAATTGTTTCAAAATAAGACATACTAACGTGTTTTAGTAAGAAAAAACTCCATTTAATGTGAGAAAATAACGGATTTGAAAGAAGAATCTAAAATGATTCGAAACACGAAAGACTTACATTTTGTAATAATACAATAAATGTTTGGTTTAAGAAGAGTTTGTTTTTTGGGTAAGTATATAGTTGCATTGACGTAAGAGTCTAAATTATTAAAGCAAAGGTAGTCAAATGTTTTCGAATAAGACATGTTTGTTTTGTGGAAATAAGTTATGGTGTTGAACTAAGAATCTAAATTGTTTCAAAATAATATATACTAACGTATTTTAGTAAGAAAGTATATGTTTGGTTTGAGAAAAAAATGTTTTTGGGTAAGTATATAGTTGCATTGACGTAAGAATCTAAATTATTCAGGTAAAGGTAGTCAAATGTTTTCGAACAAGACATTCTTGTTTTGAGGAAAGAAGTTATGGTGTTGATATAGGAATGTAGATTGTTTCAAAATAAAATATACTAACGTGTTTTAGTAAGAACATATATGCTTGGTTTGAGAAAAAATTGTTTTTGGGTAAGTAAATAGTTGTATTGACGTAATAATCTTAATTATTCAAGTGAAGGCAGCCAAATGTTTTCGAACAAGACATTCTTGATTTGTGGAAATAAGTTATGGTGTTGAACTAGGAATATAAATTGTTTCAAAATAAAATATACTAACGTGCTTTAGTAAGAAAATATAAGTTTGGTTTCAGAAGAGTTTGTTTTGGGGTAAGTAAATAGTTGCATTGGCGTAAGAATCGAAATTATTCAAGTAAAGGTAGTCAAATGTTTTCGAACAAGACATTCTTGTTTTGAGGAAAGAAGTTATGGTGTTGAATTATGAATGTAAATTGTTTGAAAATAAGATATACTAACGTGTTTTAGTAAGAACAAATATGCTTGGTTTGAGAAAAAATTGTTTTTGGGTAAGTAAATAGTTGTATTGACGTAAGAATCTAAATTATTCAAGTAAAGATAGTCAAATGTTTTCGAACAAGACATTCTTGTTTTGTGGAAGTAAGTTATGGTGTTGAACTAGGAATCTAAATTGTTTTAAAATAAGATATTCTAACGTTTTCTGGTATGAAAATATATGTTTAGTTTAAGACGATTACACGAGCTAAACGCGAGTTTTATAATTAGTAAAAGTATATGATTCACTGCTATAAACAAGATCAGAAAAATATATGATATTCTTCAGGATATATGCTAGCATGATACTGTTTTGAAAACATAATACAATTAATTTGGCTCGAGAAAAAGAAATCACGAACTTACCTCTAAAGATATCTTTCAAACAATAAAAAACATACTAATATGCATGCGATCATTCTGATTTTTTGGCAAATAAATCTACAAGCAATATATTAGCATGATACTGTTTTAGTTTTTTAATCCAATCAAAAGTTTTTTTGCAAATCGATCGAAACCACTCATTTCGCGCTGTTTGGCCCGCAGTGGCTGACGTAACAACCACTTTGTAGTGCAAGCTGATTAGAACTTTATTCTAACAGCATTTCAAACGAAGTTTGAACCACCACAAATAGAGTTGCTAATTTAGCTCGTATAAGCGCCTTAAGAAAAGTTTGTTTCTGGTTAAGTATTAAATAGTTGCATTGACGTAGACACTAAATTATTCAAGTAAAGGTAGGTACTCAAATGTTTTCGAATAAGACATTTTTGTTTTGTGGAAATAAGTTATGGTGTTGAACTAGGAATATAAATTGTTTCAAAATAAGATATACTTACTAACGTTTTTTAGTACGATAATGTTTTGATCAGATTTTTTTAATGCCGGGTCACATTCTTACTGTCAACAAGTTTTTACACTGACAGCCGTACCTATACACGTTGTATAGCGTCTGTATTAATAGTTACACAACGATTTGTCTTCTTCTCTCGAATGTCAAATTACTGACGACTGAAAGAGAGAAATCTGTGGAGAAATCAGTGTGTAACTATAAATTATTCACCTGCTATGCAACGGTTATTAGTAAGGCAGTGAGCAAAGAAAGCCCATAATACCTAATCTAATCTGTTTTCGATCATCTTTTGAATGACCTTTCAATTGTAGCCGTAGCCTATGGCATTGCCAACAAAACTTATAGGGTTGTTTTCACCTTTCGTCGCTGCGCTTGCGAATCCGCGTAAGAGCATCTTGTTAAGACCGCGTATTTACTTTTTGGTCATTTTACAGGAGGAAGAAAAAACTTAATATCTCAGCGATTTCAAATCTTATTACCGACTGAACTTAACAGCTAGTTCTTTACAACTGTCTTTAATGGAAAATAACGTAAATTTACTCGTAGTTGGCTTACATTTTGTGTAGTCACTTACGCGGTTTTTTTAACTGATTACAAAATAAGTAGATTTTTATTGAAGGTACGTGTTTTTGAAATAAAATAATTTACGAGTGTTGTATTTATTATTCGAAAAATCAAACCTGAAACAATATAATCTAACAAAAATATTATGTACTTATTTATCATCGAAATCAGTTTCGTTACAAAATTATTTCTATTACCTATGTGCTGTACAACCATCTGGAAATATAACAACATCCTTGCAACCATTATCCAGTAATTTTAATATTAGTCAGAACCATTAAATTAAAACAGAATTACATGTAATTTAAATATAGTAGCATACCTAAACACATTACAAACGAAAAATAACATAACATAAATGGTGGTTATTCACGGCAAAATAATTATTTTCGGGAGGGCACACTAGGTAATCACGTCGGTGCCTCATTGGAACTTTGATCTTTTTTAGTTTTTTGCCACCGACTAGGCAGGCAGGTAATAAACACTGCTCAAAATGCCGCAGGCTACAGTGGGGCTGGGCTGGCCATGTCTGCCGTATGCCTGACGAGCTGTGGGCCAAAATAACCAAAATGTGGAGCCCTGACACAACCAAAAGGCGACGCGGTAGACCTCGCAGGAGATGGCGGGATGAGCTAGACAAAACCAACGACCAGTGGCCCACATTGGCCCTGGATCGAAAAATTTGGAAGTCATGGGGAGAGGCCTTTGCCCAGCAGTGGGATGACACAGGCTAACAGTAACGAGTATTTAGGTTGCTTCAGCTTTACTAAAGTTTTTTATCTACCTATTAGGTAAGGAAGAATTAATACTATGTATGTACCTACCTAAGTCAAAAGGTACTATGCTTACTTATTTTTATTTAAAAATAATATTTTTACAATAACGTGCAAGTACCTCTATTAATATCTATAAATATCCTACATAGAACTATTACACTGCCGCGTATCTACATAATTACCTATTTTTCGAGAGCCACATTTGTGACAAATGGACGGACCGAAAAACCCTAATAGCAGGTACCTATTCCCTTCCATAATCCAAAAAGAATTAGGTACCTACCAGCTAGGCCTACTTAAACATCTGAAATTATGTACAGCCTACGTAATATTTATTGCTATGGCAGTGCTAAGTACCTACCTATGGTATGTTGGTAACTAACTACCTACCTAAGTACCTACCTATTTAATTTTATAACAATATAAAAATGATTATCAAATGTGAAGCCTGATTGCTGACCAAAACTTAATTAGAAAGGTACATACGGAGACAACGGAAATAGGTTTTAAAGTTTATAATAAACCCTCATTTTATTCCCTGTAATATTGTCGAAATTTTATAGGTACCTACAAGTCGTAGGAAAGACAACAAACTCGTACAAGACTTTTAATCTACATATACCTAATTAATACCTAACTACGTGAAGCAAAAAATTTGCTTAGGTAGGTTGGTACCTACCTACCCCTTTTTACGAAAATTGCGCGGACGGAGGAGTATGAATTTCGCACACTTAAAGTTTTTAAAGAGAAGCAGTGCAAAATGCTAATATTTTTATAAAGTAAAGATATGTACCTACTTATAAAAAAATCGAAAAGCGAAATCTGAGATTATAGAAGTAGGTAGGTATAGTCTTTGATAATAGAACCTTATCAATGTTCAAACTTATAATTTAAATTAATTATGGTCGAATTTCGACAACTGGGCGACCAATTAGCACCAGAACAGTACCTACATCTTTCAAGAATCACGAATTTGATTTAAGACTCGTTATTCTTAAACCAAATTCGCGTTTTTTGAAAATATGCTACGTCACAACCGTCGTCAACAAAAAGGTTGCAATTTCACAAATTGTTTCCCCAATTTTTGGGAGTATGTTTATACCAATCTGTTTTTAGAGGCACGATGTTCGATCATTAGTAGTGTATGAAATAAAGTAGGTACAAAAGCCATTCGTTCCGTTTGGTTGTAATGAACTTAAATAATATAAAAACTATTTGGAGAACTTAGTGGAAAATACCTTAGTATTTTCCACCAAGTTCTCCAAATAGGTTTTATTTTTTATTTTATTTTATTTATTAGATCTGCCAACAATTGTTTACACTAATTTACAAACAAAAATAAAACATGCCTTTAAACTCTACAAAGCGCAACAATTACTTAGAGGTAAACACCACATGGACAAAAAAAAACAATAATAAGTAGTTTCAAACGTTACTATCATTAAACTCTACCTACCCCTATCTACTCCAGGTTTTTTTATCAATAAAAGCATAATAGTTATAGTCTATGTAGGTATAACTATTTTTATCACCATTACAAAAATAAATTATTACAAAATGGAAATCAAGAGTAATCATGGCATTGTGGTAATAAAATAAAGCTGGTAGGTGCTCTTCTAAACTACTAAGCAATCTTGCCATAACATTATTTTAAAAGTAATTTTTAAAGTAAACGTGGAGTATGATTATCGTTACTCAGACACCGTGAAATAGGTTTTATGTATGCATAATGTTATTAATAATAAATTTCGTAGTAAGTCGGAAAAATAGTGGACGTGACAGATTCGACCTTATTTTTGGTAAATAACATTTCGTAGCAGGCAACACACTTTTTGTCTGTGTACTCTGTGCCCTGTGGACTTGGATTTGGATGTGCCGGGCGCAGTGCACATGAAATTCATTACCGGCATTACGTCTTCTGCAAGTGTCAGTTCGTTCGTGGTGACTCTGCTCTGTCGAGTGATTCTTTTGCGTTGTTGGAGATTGTGTTGTGTTGTGTGTGCTTAGGTAAGTGTTTAATTATTGGAATATACATCTAATTAAGTTATTGCATTTTAAAGATCGACTAACACACGATGAATGACGGCACCGGGGCCGGCTAGGCGCCATGTTGTGAGCAAAAATCATCTTACTTGTTTTACTACCTATTTACCTACCCATAGTTAAATAACTCAATGTACCTACCTATTCGGTTCGATTATGGGTGCACTAATTGTAAAATGATAGGCTGGTAGTAGGTAGATATGCGAAGCGGTAGACATTTCGCGGTTCCCTTACGAATTCTGCTCAAAAAAATGCTTTGCGCTTCAATGTTCAAATTTACCGGTAGGTACCTACCTACCACGCAACCGCATTCCCGGCATTCTCTTCTCACTGTGATAGGAAGCTGCTTTTTACGTTCAGAATCTAGGCAGACCCGGCCGGTAGATGTAGGCATCTAGCTGGTGAAAATACCACCAGCCGCCTGACCGCCAAGTTTGGTGAAGTTCACCGAGCCTATGCAACTTCTGATTCCAATCTGGTAGGTCAGAATCAGAGGTGTGTAAGCTCGGTGAACTTCACCAAACATGGTGGAAAAGGCTGCTGGACTGCCTTTCACGTTAGGTACCTATGTCTCTGGGTGATGGAAAATGTAATCACTACCTAACTTAATGAGCATGAGGTTATTGTTACTTTAATAAAGGCTATACCGTAGCTACAATGCTAAACCTGCTGAATGTTTATCCTACCCGGCTGTTTTTTACATACTTAGTTAGGTACTAGAATAATCACTAATTTATGTTCTGTCTATTTGCAGATTTAAATCAAAACCTGTATCAGCATACCATACTATCTTTAATAACTTATAGAGGATATTAAAATGGAGTTCCTTCTTAGGGAATGGAATATCCCGCAGGATATAATTACAAATTTCAACGGTAGGTGAATATTTATACTTATAAACATTTTGTCCGGAAAAGGCCATCAAGTGAGTACTCTAACTGTACTAATAATATTACTATTCCAAAAAGAAATGTACAAAGTTGTAAGTAATAACAGATAAATTCATTTAAACACAATTTTAATGTGTTAATGAACTTTAGGCTGCTTAACAGCCGGTATAATTAAGATACATTCAGATACATCAGCATTAGGGCTTGTTTGAATGTTATAAAATTTAGGTAATTAGTATTTTGTTTAAACTTGTCTAGTGATTATGGAAATTTTGTTTTAGAAAATGATGTAACTGTGGATCAATTAAAGGAAATCAATGACAATATCCTGAAAGAACTGTGCCCAAAGATTGGACTAAGAATAGAACTAAAAAAAAAAATTGATGAGTATTTAGTAGCGACTAGCACAGTAAGTTACCTACCTATTGAATATTCTATTATCCTGTTTATATTATGGGGTTTTCTAAGGGGACAATTTGGCATCGTATCTTTGTATGTATGTAGGTACATACGTATAAATATAAAACTTCGTCAAAAGTCAGAGGGGGGGGGGAGAGGTCGAGAGGTATTTTTTCAGTTGGTCGGCCAGGTCCTTTGCTTTTTCTTGTTTATTTTTTTTGTAACAAATTAAGTACCTACCTTAGTTTAAAACAGTTAGATTTAAAACATCAAAGCCGATCTACAGGCAAAAACTCCAAGTCAAAGCATTTATTTCAATTAGACCATTACGGCAGTTTTTAATGTCAACAATACAAAAAAAAAACTACAGTCACAGTCACAAGGCATTATAACTTGAGAAAGTACTGTAGGTGAACATTCTCTAGCGTAGATCTCTATGGAGAAGAACGGCTTTCTTACAATTATTACTTAAATGTTTTCAGACTAATACAGTAACAAATAGCAGCATCACTGCTCCTTATCTATTCACGGAGAACGAGGACCTGGAAGACTTACAAGATATCCTTACAGGCGATATTTATGTCCGACCAAATTTCCCTGATTTTGACCTCAAGACGCTTCTAACAGTAACACCATGTGGCAAGAGTATATTAAATTATTACACTGCAAATAGTACCTTGACAAACAAGCACCGAAATCAACTCACTGATATCATTGTTAGACATCTCTTCACACGTGTCGTAAATTAGTAAGTACCTACCAGTACATACTCGTTCATTCATTTTCCCACTATACTTTTATGTGGTTCTTTGAGCACAAACTGGGGGAAGCAATAAAAGCATATCCCTTCTCTTAATGGACCTTGTGGATGGAGAGGGCCTAAGGATCATTTATTGTGGCATTTTAGATAAACGGGAAGGCAGTATGTATTCACTAGCTGATGATGATAATACTATGTTGTATGCTAGCTGACCTGCAAAGCACGAAACTAATAAGTTCTAATCTAAAAAATATTTTTTATCATTCTTAAGATTCCGAAGTCCAACAATGAACAATGAACCCTTATACTTAGATTTATTTTTTACCTATTTCAGTAAAATAACATATGAAGAATACAACATTTTAACCGCAAAAATAATAGCTTTATTTCCATTTGAAAACACTGGCACATACTTTGTACCACCAATTAAAAAAAGACAGTCCATATCCGGTAAACCTTCATTTGCTAAAGGCAAGCTGGTTGATAAAATTCGGAATACCCTGTATAAGTCTGGTGAAAAGAGAAAAAAATCAACATCAGAAGAGAATGTCATTCCAAATAAAACAAAAAAATATGAGGAGTTGAAAGGTTTTAAATGATTACTTGACCTACATAAATAGTAGCTAGAGTAGTTACTTGTCTGTATACATGAGATGGCGAATTTTTGCAAAATGTGTGTAATATTGTTATTAATATCTAATTATTGTGTAGTCGGTAGTTAGGTACTTAATAAGTAGGTAAGTACTTTGTAGATCATAAAAGTTATAGGGTAAGCAGTAGTGCCCTGTCAGGTAGTTTGCTTCAGTAATACCTACAACCAATTTATTTATATCTGTCTTACATATTGGCTAACATAATTTTTCTATATTACAGAAGATCACACAGACCAAATAATTTTTCTTAAGAATAACAATGAGCCATGGAGTGAAATCATGGACTGTTGGAACAAAACATTCAAAGTGAGGCAGTGTAGCACCAACAACAACATTTCGGATTTTATTGATGAGTGGAACATTTTAAATGATCCAAGGAGTGATAGTTTGGTAAGTATTTTTTTTTGTACAAAAAATACAAAAAGTTTATTTTCTTTCACATTTTTTTTTAATTTTCTTAACAGTAGGTACCTATTTGAAACCGTTATTGGCTTAAAGTTGTATTTATAAGATACATTTTGTACAGCTATGGGTTTTGTTAATAAATAAAAGTAGTTATGTATTTACAAAAAAAGTACCTATAATATGAATATCAGAGCTTTGCTTAGTTTGTTTATGTTTATTTCTTTTTAGATTGACATTTTCATTATTGTTATTTAGAGCTGTTCAATGTTTCACTGTTCACTAGCCAATTTGAATCTACATTTACTGGAATTTAGGGCTAGATAGTGTTGTGTGGATTGCCCACAAATATTTTTATTTGTTTATGTTGTCTGTAACTAGATTGGTCCAACTCCAGCATGCCAAATACGTTTCTGAAAAATTGTTTACGTTTCTAGATAAACCTGGACTTTGAAAGACTGTATCCTGAAAGATCAACATGCTTTTTCAGGAATTGGAAATGGTTTATTAATAAAATCATCAGCCTCAAATTTGGAGAATCAAAAGATGACACGTTGAGTACTTTATATGAAAGTATTCAAGAGCAGCCTGATGATGGTAATAAACAGTTTAATTTTCATTTATTAGGTTTACCTTCAGCGTCACCGTCACTATTCTTATTTATATTATTTACGTTACTAGCATCCGCTCGTGGCTCCGCTCGCATGGTACCTACTTACTTCAAAATAAATCACCTGTTTTATACATTTCAGATCTAAAAGTGCCAGATCAAATAAAACTGTTGTCCTACCTGATTCCCCCGAGAGGAAGACTGAACAAGCGTAGAAAATTTTCCACATTAGAATGCGTCGAAAACTTCATAATTTACGTCCAGGTAAATATATTGGGGTACTATTTTATTAAGTTGAATGGTATGGTATTTAATATCTATACCTCGCGGTTACGTAATTTTATGGAATGTTTTGGTTTTTTCCTGGATAAAGAGTAACATCTGTTAACCAGGGTATAATTTACATTCATACCAAATTTCATCCAAATTTTCAGATCAGATTCAATCACAAGCTTTCCCATTTATAATATTAGTAGTAAACACGCGTGCTTTGTAGGTATGTTCATCAGTTTTGCAATTTTTATATGTTTGCTATTATTTTCAGAATCCTGGAGATATACAAACGAAAATTGATGAAGTAAAAGACAAGGCTCTACGCAGCAAGCAAAGTGTTCAACCGTACGTAATTAAATGTGGTGCTGCCGATGATGGTAACGATATCTATTATTTGGTAATAGACAAGGTTATGTGGAAGTTTACCTCGCCAATGAAAGCTTTTGACACATTGTTCAAATCATACCATGCGCTTCACGCCACATATCCAGCAGCTGCTGCGCATTTATACGTGCTGATTCAGCGTTGTGTCTATCAAATAGAAACAAAGTATGATAAGATAGTACCATACATCGCAGATTTGTTGTCGCTTGCGAAAATGTAAACAAAATTGTTGTTTAATCTTGTTGAAATTAACTATAAATAATTGCACGATGAAGTGCCTTGAATGTCGCAACGAATATCAAGATTTTCAGCAATACTTTGTGCATTTGCGTTACGCGCATAGTATTGTTAATTATTTTAAATGTCCTGAAGAAAATTGTGCCAGGTTATATCACTCTAAGAGTGATCTAAAGAAGCATTTAACTCATTATCATGAAACCTCGAGTAGCAATCTCGTCTCAGATGCCAATGTATTTGATGTTAGTGGTAAAGCAAACTGTAATTCCGGTTCAACGTCTGAATTAACACCTTTGAATGAAGCCCCTAAATTGAATAATAATACTAAAAATGAAACCTCAAATTTATCTGATTTTCAAATAGAAGTCGATAATGCGTTACTTACATTTATTGCAAAATTATATAACATGTCCAATTTGCCAAGAAGTGTTATCCAAAATATAATTGAAATCGTGTCTGAGCTGTTTATATCGGAGCCGTTTAACATTATTAGACAATCCCTAATAATGTCAAAGAATGATTTGAATAATGATAGTTTGCTGATGTTATCAATACTTCAAGATTCGTTTAAAAACATCAATACCGATTATAAAAGAATAGAACATTTCAAAAAATTAAGATCGTATGTCAAACCTATTAAAAAAACCATTGGTGTTTCCGAAGATAGTAATCGTAGGAATAACACTGTTGAAATGGTAATCAAAAATAGATTTTCTTATTTTATACCTTTGCGTGACACTCTTAAGGAGTTTCTCGAAGCAGCAAATACATTAGAAATTATAATTAACTACCAGAAAAAAGTAAGCGAAGAGAAAGATGTCCTTAGAAACATAATAAATGGCACATCTTGGCAGGATACAAAAGAAAAATGTAATCACGGAACCATTCTACCTTTGACAGTGTATTATGATGATTTTGAATCTGGCAATCCACTAGGCAGTCACGCTGGAAATCAGAAAATAGGTGCTGTATATGTAACTATATCTACAATACCACCACAGTTCTGCAGTCGTTTAGATAATGTCTTACCAGTTCTTTTGTTTTATACACAAGATAGAAACACTTTTGGTAATGAACCTGTTTTCAGACCGTTACTTAAAGAATTAAAGTTTTTACAGGAGGAAGGGATAAACGTAAAATCTAAGAAATCTAGTATATGTGTTACTTTTTGTGTAGCCAATATTTCAGGAGACAATTTAGGGCTTCATTCAATTTTAGGTTTTCACGAAAGTTTTTCTTCCAATAATTTTTGTAGATTTTGCACAGTACAAAAAGAGCAAACAAAAACTGACACCAAAGAGCGATCTGAATACATTCGTAAAAAAGAAGAATATAATGCACATTATACTAACAAAATTGGCGTTAAAGAAAAATGCATATGGCATGATTTAAATTATTTCCATGTTTACAACAATTTCACGTGCGATGTTATGCACGATTTGTGTGAGGGCATACACCGTTATGACATGTGCTTAATAATCAAACATTTTATTGATAACAATATTTTTGATTTGGACAACTTAAATTCAAGAATAAAATACTATACTTATTTAAAGTCTGAAAAAAATTGTCCTCCACCTGTCACAAAACAAAACTTGTTAAATGGCAAAATAATGTTTTCGGCTTCTGAGATGTTGTGTCTTGTTCGTAATTTTAGGTACATAATTGGTGACTTAATTGCGGAGCATGATCCAGTATGGAAACAATATTTAACTCTGTTAGAAATTACAGAGATATTAACATCTCAGATTTTCACTTCACACTTGATTGATTACTTGAAAACTTCAATCGAAGCTTACTTGGAAAATTTAATTCAATTATTTAACTGTACATTAAAACCGAAACATCATTTTCTCCTACATTACCCAAGAATAATACAAAAAGTTGGTCCACCAATATTAATAAGTGCCTTTAAATTTGAGGCTAAGCACAAAGAGTTGAAAAAAATAGCACAATCAATAGCTAGCCGTAAAAACTTGCCACTAACACTTGCAACAAGACATCAATTGACGAATAGTCATAAATTACTTGTTAATACTGGACTTACTGATCGCTATTTACACGGAAAAATATTAAAACTAAATAATATGACAGAAATTGATGGTGATGTTTATAATTGTGTTGGTTTTATAGAGATTAATGGTATAACATATTGTGAAAAAAATGTTATCTTGTATAGGTATGCAGTCCAAGATCTACCATTATTTTTGAAAATTGAACAAGTGTTATTTAACGAATCTGATAAAAGTAAAATTTACTTTAAGTGTAGAGTTCTTAAAACAATTAATTATTCTCCTCATTACATGGCGTTTTTGGTCAATTGTACAAGTAGTTTTGAAGTTATTTCCTTACAAGATTGCTATAGCACAACACCGAATATAATTCATAAAATAGGTATGAATCAATATGTTGATTTGAGAAGTTGATTCATTATTAATGATTATTAACAATAAAAAATGGAACATACAATACGGCCAGCGGATCTTGGCAGTTCTGAAGTGAGTCATTGGTGCGAAAATGGCCAATGAATGACTGACGAAAGATTCGCAAAACGGCTAACTTCAGACCCGGCCAAGATCAGCCGGCCGTATTGTATCTTGTGTAGATATGAACGAGAATAGCTGTTTGTTACAATTTTAAGATTGAATTCATTTTTTTATAAGAATTGATGGTATAACCCGCGCCAATAAAGCAATTAACGAATCTTAAATAGCGACGTTAATCTATCTCTAAAGTACTAGAGTAAGCAATAGTGTATAAGTGAGAGGTAATGATTTACGCTGCCATTTCAGATTGTTTTTTTTTTATTGACGTGCGTGGGTTATAGCTAAAGCTTATTATGTGTAAATAATATTCAGGGGTGGAAATTTACTAACCAATTTTTGCATAATAATCTGATGGTATAATAATAACCTGCGCCAATAGAGGAACGAACTAAGTTTCGTTTCTTTATTGAGGCGGGTTATATAAAGTAAAATTCACATAATGAGTGATCATAAGTATGTTTATTGGCGGCCATAATATTACCGTCATCAGTTTATAAAAAATCGCAAGTAGCGATGTTGTGTGCAACACGGTTGAGCAAAAACATACTTTTGATCCAAACAAATTTGCCTTCCAAAAAGTTTGCAAAAGTATGAAAATCAGTAAGGCAAACTTTTTGGTAGAAAAACGTGTTTGGATTAAAATATTTTTTTTTGCTAAACTGCAATATAATGTTAAAATGTATAAAGTTGTCAAATACCTACCCAAATAACACACAAAATAATGTTAAAATGTATAAAGTTGTCAAATAACTTCAAAATATTATGAATAAGCGATTATGATTAAATTAAGATATTAACATTATATTTCAGTTGCTATTGATAGGATTTGACAAATATTTTGTATGACTATAAAAATGTGATAGTAGTCGGGTTGCCAGCACCTTAAGATTAAGAATGATCATGATAAAGCGATATTATCAAGATATTAAGTATTGTATTTAAGATGATAATTACTGAATTCCTAGGTACCTACTCGTATTATTACGTATAAGAATCTGATGGTATAGGTCCAATAAAGAAACAAATCTTAAATGGCGGCGCTAATTTATACTTCTTACGAGTGCAGCTAGGCAGCTAATGTAAACAATAGTTTGCGATGTCCCCTTAAGTAATATTCACAGTAATAACATTAGGTAATATGATTAATACCTAGAATATATTTAAATAAAATGATCAATACTTTTGTTTTAGGAAGTTTATTTTTTAATAAATGATTTCATAGAATTAAATCCATTGTATTATTTTATCTATTATTAATTTGAGTACCTCCCACTTATTTACCTACCTCTATTTACAGGCATGAAATAACACGCGGAGATCAGATTGAAAGATGTGATGGTGCATCAGACTCGAAATTCTGTAAGTGAGTTTTAGTGCTTTTTCTTGTTCATTTTATGTTTCAAATGGTACTCAATAATCATGGTATTTTAGTGAAGCCGTTTCAGTTCTATGTACAGATTCAAGTGCTTTGTTAAATACGGAGTTAAGGTTGTCTTAATTGAATTACAATAGTCTTGGTTCAATGCTTAAGATGCGTTTCAGTCAATATTTTTCAGTTCATCGTTCGATTTATTCAAGCTAAAGTTTAGTCACAATGTGAACATTTTGTTTAATTACATTTTGACTAAACTTTAACTTGAAAAATCGAACGATGAACTGAAAAAAATTTACTGAAACGCATTTCAACCATTGAACCAAGACTATTGTAATTCTTTAAATAAGACAAGCTGACTTTCGTATGAAACATGCCATGATTTGAATCAAGAACTGAAAATTCTTACAGTAAAATACTTTATTATTGAGCCAAGAGATCTCTTATCTCCGTATGAAACATGCAATGAATTAGATCAAGAACTAAAACTTCTTTACTGAAGTACAGGGTTTTTAGATCAATAATAAACAATATTAACATTATTGATTGGAGACAATCTGATCTCCGTATCAATTGCTTATTGATTTGAATTAAGAACTGGGCTTCTTCACTGAAATACGCTATAAATATTGAACTAAGAACATTGATATTGTTCTTTCTAGACAACGTGATCTCCGCTTAAATTATTAAACTAAGAAATAAAACTTCTTCACTAAAAACGCATGATTATTGAACTAAGAACATTGAGACTATCTTTTTAAAACAACGTGATCTCCAGAGAATAACTTATTGTTATTGAACTAGTACCATAAACTTCTTCACTGAAGAGCATCTACTAGTAATTAAGATTGTTGGTATTTTTCATTAGAGATAAATTTTCTCAGTGTGAAAATATAATTAAATTGATGCAAGAGTTAAAGCTGCTTCACTGAAATATGCCGTAGCATACAGACAACTCATTTATTTTTCATACTGAGAATTTATTTTCTTGTAAGAAAACTCCGGGATCCGTTTGACAAAGTGTTCAACTGAGAAAAGCATTATTCTCAAATATATTGTTTAATCACAAGTATGTAAATTCTAGAAGGAAGACAAATATCTTGACTTAACTATTTATTTACTAGCATTGAGAATAATTGTGTTTTGATACAACCATTTATTGTTTTCCCCATATATGAATCACGGAAATTCTTGACCAATAGATATATTCTTGATCAGAAACAATGACATTTCTTGTCCAATAAATATATTCTTGATAAAAGATATTGCTCTTCATAGTCGGAGGAGTAATCGGAGAACTTCGAGGAGTACAATCTAGATTTAAGACATAATTGTCTTAAATTTGAGAATTTAATATTCTAGACTTAAAAAAAAAAACTTACTTATGCAAAGAAAACGTTTCTTTCTGATTGCAAGAATAGGATATTGCCTTGGTTAGTGAGTATAAATACTTGGAAGAAAAATGAATAACAAGACAAATATTTACTAATTTTAAGAATAAAATGTTTTCCCCATATATGAATCACGCAATGTCTTGACCAAGTGAAATATTCTTAGTTTAAAACAATTTTTTTTTTCCGTGTATGTGTGTTAGAAAGAAAAGAATATACCACAATTCCTTTAAAAGTCAACAACCATTACAAGATTATTTCTGACTTCATGAGTCTCACGGAATCTAGGGCTAAACAAGCACATCTATCCATCATCATCATCATCAGCCTATAATGTTCCCACTGCTGGGACAAAGCCTCCTCTCAATGAGAGGGAATGGGCTATAATCTACCACGCGGGCCCAGTGCGGATTGGTAGATGGCACAAGTCTTCGAATTTTTGATTCTAGGACATGCCGGTTTCCTCACGATGTTTCCCTTCACCCTTTCTTTCACCGTTTCGCATTTTCCATACTCCTATTCTTTCGCTCAGAACTGTCATTTGCAAGTGCCAGAAGCGCACCGTAGATGCTGCTGCGTGCGATAGCATTACCGCTCTATTTCTTGCTTTAGCAAATGACGGTAATGATTATCAGTGACGAAAAAGGATAGGACCATCGAAAAATTAAAACCCACACCCAGCTGATGCTATGCGTTCAGGAACAAGTGTGGAAAAAGAGATGAATACCAACCTTCCAAAATTTAACAGACGTCAGTCACCTAACAATATTTTCCAGAACTTCTTACCCAACAGTAAACCACAGTATTTCCTAATCAAGTTGCACTCATCCATCACACATACGACATACATAAATCAGAAATAGCCGCGACGTCCAATGGGCAAACGGGCGGTGCGCGCGCGCTGCAAAACATCCTGCGAACAAGGAAACTGTGCGCGTGAGTCGTACCTAAACTTCCTGCGACGTGACATGCATACTGTGTTGGGGTGAGAGCTTGGAGGAGGTATAATACTCGAAAAGCTCTACTTGGCGTTATATGGCGTTTCTGCGCACATTTCCCTTAGAATGCCAGGGCGAGGATGACCTGACCTGAGAGACCTGATGCGAGGTTTGTCGCAAGCGAACCGGCACTGTTGGGGGGATTGTGAAGAATGAAATTGTGTGGGCACCCCAGAATTGATGCGGGAGAACACCGTCTAACAGACCCCTCATGAGGAGGACATCCATTGAGGATTTCCTAACTAAATAAAATGGTATAGTACTGGATGCTCTAGGATACTGGGTAATTAGATCTGGAGTGTTGTAATCTAAGGTTTAAGGTTTAGGGTAATTTATTATGAATACTATTCATAATAGGCTAGTTTCCACCATCAATAAATTGTCTTTTTTTAGTCCGTCAGTTAGTTTTGGAAAAAAATGTACACGTATTTTTTGTTGTTGTAAATCAACGAATATTGAAAAAGATAAAACGCATCAAAACTCGGGAGTGGGGGCTCGTGACGTCAGAACTCACTAAGAATGATACCAAATAGTGACGTATTGGGAATTTTAAAAGCGTCGTATCTTCGTCAATTTTGGTTTATATGACAAAAGTAAAAATATGGGTCAAATATTTTTTGATAATCTAATTGACGGACTTATTCAATTTTTTCAGTTAAATAGCTGCATATTTTGGGGCAAAAAGGGTAGGATTGGAGGTGAACCTTATAATTGAATACCATGTCTTGTCCGTCCACCCCATCAGTCCTATCACCACAATGGATGCGAAGCTATGGGCCTACATCAAATTCTGTCATGACAACATTGTGAAGAAGAAGACTTCAATAATCTCCTTCTAGTAGCAATGATGATTATGAAATCATGTAGAATTTCCAGATATTTGTCAAGAAGTGTCAATTTCTCGACAAAAATCCGACACCTTTTCATTTCTTCGCACCTCCATGTCATAGTCTGCCGTTAGTGACTGCAGCGCCGAATGAATATAAATAAAATACAAACTGTCTAATTAATATGACGTCACCATTTTACAGTTCATTTAATTGTTATTTAGCGTAAATATTTCGATTCAGTGTGTTGATTTTAGGTTACTGTAAGAAATCTATAATTACGTAAGACTAGTACTAATTCGCATAAACTACGCCGAAATGCAGGTGATTTCAAAGTGCTTGTTTGAGGCGAAAATTATGGTCTAATCTAAGGCAATTTCTGGAATTTAACTAAGTAGAAATGGAAGGGGTAGGCCTATATACGATAAGTTTTGTGTACAAACCATATTAGGACGTTTTTTGGTCGATATGATAACGATGGAGATATATTCGGAAATATCTATCAATATACCATTGTAGAGGTGGCCATTTGGAAGACTGGTACAGGCAGCAGGCCCTACATGCCTTAACCCGTGTACGCACGTACGAACACGAACATAGCGAACACGAACATAGCGAACATAAACATCAAATCTGAACATATGGTTCGTACACTATGGACGGCATATTCGAACACGAATGGGAACATACTTTGCTTTCTATCTTAATAGTCCTGGCGGCGCTGTTGGACGTTATCGATCGACATATTATATATTAAAGCTCTTCGAACACCGTCCATACAGAACATACTAAAAGGATCGCCGCAAACATGTTTGACGAACAGAGTATTCGATGTTCGTTAGTGGTACGCACGTGCGAACCAAGTTGTTGCGTATCATGCAACGCAACAAATTTGTTCGTACGTGCGTACCCGGCTTTAGATACTGTAGAGAAGAAATATTGTAATCAGATAAATTGCAAACATAGCGAAATTGTTAACTGTCGAAAAAGTATACTTACATAGCAGTAGCAGATTCTAGCAGAAGCCTTTCCCAAAAGAAAAAAAAAAAAAGAAAACCTTAATTGTAATAAACTTTAAGTAGGAACAAAAATACTCGTAATTACAGACCAACCGTCTCAAAACACCTAGCACAAAATAGCTTAATTCCCAACCTGCTAATTAGACACACCATATTTCTAAAACAAAATGGCGGTGTCTAAATTTACACCTACTTATTCCCTAAATAAGCCCATAAATTGTCATGATTTAAACTAAACCGTCTGCCTTTCATAAATGTGAAGGAGAAATCATTTTATTACACAAGGATTTATGGCTGACGAGTCGAAAAATGAAGTGTTCTGTGATTAGCTACTGCGCTAATTATAAAGTTGTAAAGATGTGTTTTAATTAATGAATATGGTCGGCAATAGATATTATAGGTTTGTGTTGACGTGTCAAAACTCAAGTACTTAAGAGGCCTGCGGAGCATGCGAATTTCATACAAACGTAATACCAAAATTATTTGTAAATCAAACATATTTTTAAGGTACTTATGTCGTATTTATTTTGATTGGATTACTTACAGAATATATAGGTTCCCAAACACATATTTTGAATGTACACTGATTTAAACAAGAGTTATGAGAAAAATCGTCTTTATATCATTGTCCTTTCAAAATATTTGTTTAGGAACATAGATATTCTATAATACAATCGAAATATATACACACTATCTTATGAATATGTTTGATTTTCATATAATTTTTTGGTATTACGTTTTTATGAGAAACGCATGCTCCGCCGGCTGAATACCAGTATTAACATGGGGCAAGATATCAACAAAGTATTATCAGCGAGGAATAACTCAGACCGTGGCAGCGGCCTGCTATAGAATAGAAAAGAATTTCTCTTTATTCGAGTATCTACGACTCAAAAGATTTTAGTAAAACTTAGGACTATGTTAGTAAGCACTGATAAAACCAAATAAGACAGCAAATAAAGGTGGATCACTGCTGCGAGAACCCATGAGTATTGCACAGCAGCGACCCACATAAACACAGTCCAAGCGACTGGCAAGATACTGTTGGTGATGCCCCACACCCAGCACCCACAACCAGGCAGGTGTTATATCCAGCAGAGGGTGGTTAGGGGCTAAAATGAAGATTCTACAATGGTAAAGAGGGTAGATAATCTCCACCAGTTATGGATCTCTACACGAAGTACTAAATAAATTGCAATAAAAAAAGTATACGGGGCAGTTTTTGGGGACTGCCGATAAAAGTTAAAGCTCGTAGCCGACGCCATAGTGGATCGGCTACGAGTGCTACGAAGCGTTAGGTGACGGTCACACAAGTTCCACGATTTTTGTTTACTTAAAAAGTGCTCAACACGCATAAAGAAGTTTTCACTTGGGCTATTGGGCGCTGAATTGTTGGGAGCGTTTAACCATTGTTCGAATATTTGAATTTGGTGAAGAAAGTGGTACAAGACAGTAAGATTGTATTTTTTGGAACAACTCAGTTACATGACATCCTTTCCAACCGACTTACCTAAATCTTGTGGGTTAGCTGGTAACAATGCCAAACACCGATTTCTCACAAAGATTGTTCCTCATCTGGACATGTTCCAATCATTCAACGAAATGTGCCAAAAGATGATGGAGATAAGAAATGAGGCAGCTTCCCTAAGAAACCAAGACTTGGCTTAATCACAGTATAACGTTACCGTCCCACCCTTTGCAACACGGCCCGGGGCATCCGGGCTACTAATTGAATGGTAGTCGAGTTGGGGACCCAGTGTCGAGATTCGTGGATATCAGATATCTTCAAATTTTTGCATAAAGACTTGATCAAAAAGAAAGAATAGGTACCTGTTGTTTACTTTGACAAGCCACCATGAATAATTAAATTCCTACCTACTTGACATGAAATACTCAGTACAATTTAGCTATAATTATCTGAAAGCATGCAGACTTTTAACAGTAACCTTGCACTCTATTTCAGTGATGCAAACAAGGTTCAAAATCGCAACAAAAATTAATACCTAAAAAACACATACTGCCCTCTACCGCCTTAATAATAAGTTTCAAAATTCCACCAAAACGTTCAGTTAAAAATACCTATAAATGAGAAAATCTCAGGCAATACAGAGAGCTTCTTTATTGTATATTTTCCAACCTTCTCGTAGTAGATTCGACTTTATAAACAAACATTCCATGGCGGCAAACGCCGATATTTAGGTACTTACTTAAATAAACATAAATAAGTGGTTCTGTAGTGATTTGGAACTAATAGCGTTTGAGATCGTGTTTTCTCTTTGTTATTGAATTTGTAAGCGCCGAATGGCTTGTATAACGGACCTGTCTACATTTTCTCAACTGGGAATAGGAATTCTGAAATGTGTAAGTACAATTCCCAGCTGTGTCCCGATGTAAATGGTCCCAAATTCCCATTGTAATGTATTTTTTTTTGCACTTTCAAAATCAGAACTAACGCAAAAGAAAACGCCGATATCAATATTTCACTTTTTTTGCGTCATCTGTCAACGTCGTCATCACTGCAGGACAACAAAAGGCCATCGCGGTCAGCTATGGACTAGCTCGCCGTCCTTCCGTCTTATGACGACAAGCCGTGTAGACGACGCGTTCGTGTTCCACGCGCGCCTCTAAGAGATGTCCATGTCAGCATAATGGAGGGGCCGGCAAGGCCCGAAGCCTGCCGAGGTTGCGGACCTGTTCGGAAGAGATACCGTGGCCCCGGAACATAAAGGGCGAGGAAGGAACATGGATGGGTTTTAGTCAGTGAAAGTCTGACACGCCCTCCCGCTCCACCCAGAGTGGCAGAAGTCACTTGATAATTTCCCATCGGAAAAAAAAACACCATAGGCCTCTTCAATCGCAGTACACTTGCCTTTCAGAACTCTCATCCAGTTTCTACCAGCCACTCTGTGAAAATCGTTGCTCCACCTAGCCTTGAGGGGTCCACTTTAAGTTTGCCGATTGGTGGCCGCCACTCAAGAACACGTCTATGCTTGACCCATTTGCAATTCAGCTTACTCCTTCCGTGAGCTATTTCGACAAGTCTGGTGCTCTGTCGGATAACCTCGTTGCGGATTCGATCCGACCCCAACGTCAACCGAGTTGCAATAGTACATTGTTATCCTAGGGTTGAAAGTAACTTATTTAGTCCCGAGACGGGGTTTGGCGCTCAAACGTAGCGCGGGCGTTAATAGTTCGAGGGACTTAATAAGTCTTTAACCTGTGCTTTTCATTACGAATACAAGGAAAATAAAAACACAAAACCACTCGAAAAAAAATTAAGATCGGATTGCCGCTTTCCCGCCTATTTTGTTTTTTTTTTGTGGTGGGCTATCCATCCAGCCTTTATTTTTCGCTTTCGTCACCGAAAAAATAGTACTACTAAATATTTTGACCAGATCTATGTTATTTTAAAGAAATATTTGTAACCAAATTTTAACTAAGTTATTTAAAAAATATATAATTATTATTTAATTAATACAGAATTTTAAGTTATTTCAATTTTACATGGCGCTGTAATTTAGAGACTGTAGAAGTCAGAACATAGTTCAATAGAAAGGTGAAAATAGAACATTTTTTTTTATAATTTGACAGCTGTCAGTTGAAAGCGACAGCTGTCGAGATTCTCCCTAGGGCTGAAAAGTATTACTTTCAACCCGCTGCTCAGGCAACTTCAGACCTACTTTCCGAGTATGAGTAATGAAAAAGATCTTTGTAGCACTGTAGTAGATTATACCATAGACGCTCTTATAAAAGGTCAATTTTTACCAAACAGATAAGCCTTAAAGCTAAATTAATTATTAAAATGTCAGCCATTTGTGCAGTGGGTTGCAGGGCAATCTTTTATTGACCAATCTTTTTCTGGGCCTGCTGCGTTGCCTTTCATAATTAATTCAAATCATTGGTTAAATTATTAAAAACAAATAAATACCTATAGGTGACTAATTGTATTTTTATGAAGCACTAGGAACAAAATGTATAGTTTATTCGCTGGGTTGTGCTTGTAGTTGACACACTCGTGCAGAATCAAAGACACAGCTAGTTATAAATGTATGATATTGGCCATAAAATGTGCATATCAGCGCATTCGCTATGACCAGTCACGCACAAATTATCAATTGACTTTTGAACAACGACCCTGTTACATTGTCGTACAAATAAATATTCTGATTGATTGAGTATTTAATTTCTTTTGATTGATTTGAAATAAGTACCAACGATGCTTACCTACCTTTTGTTTTATTGTGCAGCCAGCGAAACTATTTAGTAGGTATGCAATGCCCCTTTCAGAGACAAGTAAATAGGTGTAAGTATTTTCGTTTCTTTCCAATTCATTTCTTAACTACACTTCTGTGAAAGTCTAAAAAAGCTCACTAGTTAGGTACTTAACTGCTCCTAGGGGTTTAAATCTGTTCGTATAGCCTCTAAACATCTTAGAAAGGATAGGAAAGCGGACATATAAAACCACACATTTCTGAAATACCGCGAATACTGTCGGTTCCTTATTAAAGCCGCACAATTGCACAAAGTACGTTACAGCTAAAGATCTAAACGTAATTACCAACTACTAAGGCCGCCGATTCAACCAGGATTACAGGAAATAAGTACTTTGCAGTAAATTCCGAGATTCCCACCTAGATGTTTAAAGTGGCTAATGCCAGCGCAATTTAACAGCGTTTAATGACATAAAAAAGGCGCGTAATAGGTTATGTCGCGGTTGTTAAAATGGCCGACCGCTTTTACGCGGGAATTTCTAGGATTGAGATTATGAAGTGTTTAACTTCAACTGAGACAAATTAATATAAAATTGCGTCTCGTTGCCATTACTTTAGTCTGATGATCATAAAAACCAGATAAAGTAGGCACACCATTCATTTTAAATTGCGGGTCTCAATCTCAACTAGCGAATTATAAATAGGTCCATCGAACATTTTTTAATCTAGACAAAGGAAGCCATTATTATTATTATAGCTCTGGACTGTCCCATAGGCCTCCGTTCATTATTTTCTTCAACAAACCCGTAATGAAACATAGGTAATGATGATATTTTTTTCTGGCCTCAAACTATAGGTACCTAACTATTGAACGCTACGTAAGCTAATCTGGCAAACGCGATTCATCGCCGTATTTCACGACATCATTCATCCATCATTAATGTCATTCCTTACAATAAACCGCACACCCTTCAGTACTTGATCGTTTTTTGTTCAAAACGCGACTTGAAACTGAGATTCAAAATAGCCAGCCTAACTCGCACTCCCATATCTTTTGCCTCCATTCTAAAATGAGATGCGGTGTATTTTGGATCTACAATTTAAAATATCGAATCCTTAAAAATAAATAAAATTCAAGTGTATGATTGTAATTTCATAATAACAGCTTTTTAGGTACTTTATGAAAGAAAGAAGAAATAAAAATTATTCGTCGCAAGGTCATGACGTGCATACAAAATCATAAAAGTAAATATACAACGCACTAAAACGAACACAAAAACAACAGAACCACATTACTATTGTAAGACAAAACGGGCAAAAAATAAAAAGTTGCACGTCGTGAGTGCGACGAATGGGTTACCACTCAGCATGATGCTGTGCTATTGGGAGCCCGCAGAACAGTGCTGGTTAGTATAGTTACTCATCATCATCATCATCATCATCTCAGCCGAAAGACGTCCACTGCTGGACATAGGCCTCCCCCAAGTGTCGCCACATTGACCGGTCCCTTGCTACTCGCATCCACCGGATTCCCGCAACCTTCACCAGGTCATCGGTCCACCTAGTGGGAGGTCTTCCAACGCATCGTCTTCCGGTTCGCGGTCGCCACTCCAGAACTTTTCGGCCCCATCGGCCATCCGTTCTGCGAGCAATGTGCCCTGCCCACTGCCACTTAAGTTTAGCAATTCTTCGGGCTACGTCGGTGACCTTGGTTCTCTTGCGGATGTCTACTCAACATAACAAACTCATACATAACAAAAAAAACTTTGTCTGTCTGGTTGTTCCGGTTAATCTCTGAAACGGGTAGACCGATTTAGACGAAGGTGATGTTATAATGAGTAACTTACCCCCGCATGCAGAAACGTCACTCAACCTGTAAGTAGTACTTATATTAAAAAGATCGTTTGCGGCCATACAATTTTTTAGGAGCTGCTCAAATTAAGTAACCCTTAAATTTCAAGTGACGTTTCAGTACCTATTTGAGGGTTAGGCTACACGTTGCGGGCCTGTTCGAAAGAGATACCGCGGCCCGGGAACGTAACTAAAGGGCGAGGAAGGAACATGGATGGGTTTTAGTCAGTAAGAGTCTGACACTCCCTCCCGCTCCGCCCAGAGTGGGAGAAGTCATTTGATGATTTCCCATCCTAAAAAAAAAAAAAAAAAATGGTTAGGCTACACTCATTTTAGTCGCGGTTAACAGCAAGTTTGACATAAAATTGCTTTGGAAGTGACGCCATTTTGAAAGGCCAGGATAAACTGGGTACCTACTGCCTGTCTCATACTTCTATTTTGCAAATGACAAAGACTTCAGCTCATTAGAAGCGTGTGCCATAAATATCTGAAATATTTTAACGCTGTCGTCACATCAAATGTTACAAGACAAATGTAATAAATATCAAAATGTCGTCTCTAATAATTGAATGCAATAAATTAATTCTTAGTCACAGAATCGTACTTGATGCTGAAAACTCGAAAGTTAATTTAAATTAAGATGGATTTATTGAAATTATACCTACTATATATGTCACCGTAAAATTGTCAAAAACGTTATATTACAATATAACGTGTTTTCTCTAGCGATATTGTAATATCTCGATTTATTGTCAAATGAACATACTGCTTACAACAAAACGCATTATTTTTCGTGAAATGCATGCGATGGTAGTCAACTCACGCGGTGTGGAGAGGAGGGGTCCCCCTTGCCCAGTCGTACCACTCTCATGAAAAGATACTGTACCATTCCTGAGAAATATCGATTAATATAACCTAACCTTAAAACACTATAAATTCCCCTAAAAAGCGCAGTCGACGGAGCCCCGCTGCGCGGGGTCCCTATTTCCGAGTGCAGGGTTTAAAGGAACCTAACTAACCTAACGGGGGGGTGCCCTAAGTCCCGATTGTGGGGGCAGAGATACTTCCGTATGTTCAGTTGACAATAAATCGAGATATTACAATATCGCTAGAGAAAACACGTTATATTGTAATATAACGTGTTTGACAATTTTACGGTGACATATATACCACCTGACTTGATTTTTAAGGCATTTTCGATATTGTTCAGAAGCCAGCGATTCAAGCTAAATAGGTACCTACCTACTACAATCAAAAAGTCACAATTCAAAATTCGAGACCATCGTGACGAAACAGGATAATAAATCAATCAAGTTATGGCGATAAAAATGTACAGACCTACTAAGTTTATTCCGTCGTTGTAGGTCTATTTTATTATAAAAACTCTTTATCCGTTCGTGTTCTTATGTAGGTAGGTACTATAAAATCATGTTTGATTTAATCATAAAATTATTCAAAATTCAAATCACACGGATTGCAAATCCCGGCCATTATTCTATTTTTCCAAGTACATTTTTTTTAATCGCAACTCGTTAAGGGGGAAGCTCACACCCTGCCCGCGAAATTCAAATTTTCTTACGTTTTTTGCAATTTGCAGGCCAGTGCTTGGTTGCATGTTGATGAACATTTGATTCGCGACTGTAAGACGTATTTAGTTACAGAATTATAATCATCAAAATCACCAACACAACCCTCCAAGTTCATATAGATCGAGAAACTATTTTTTCAAGGTCAAAGTTATTCCTCGATCTATATGAACTTGGAGGGTTGTATTGATGATTTTGATGATTATAATTCTGTAACTAAATACGTCTTACAGTCGCGAATCAAATGTTCATCAACATACAACCAAGCACTGACCTGCAAATTGCAAAAAACGTAAGAAAATTTGAATTTCGCGGGCAGTATGTGAGCATTCGCCTTAACAGGCAAAGGCAACAACAGGTGGCGAATGGTTTATGTATCCTGATCCTAGCACGCTCCTGTGAGAAAATTCTTGTAAGGCCACCACACGTCCTTTTGAATTAATTTTAACGAAAGATTCTCGGGGTTGATTTTGTGCAGATTTTTATCGTAAAAGTTATGTTGTAAGATAATTTTACAAGTGGGAATAGGTACAACCTGATAAAATAAATCCATTTATTTTTCACACTGGGACGAGACTTTACCTCTAGCCTCGTAGGTGTAGTACACGATATATTTAAAAGGAAACATACTTAGGTACCTAGTTACTCGTATTTTAAAACTGCCCATGTATGTCGCTCCCAATAACCATCAGTGATTGACATAGGCCACGTCGCGAGAATCAGTGGTATATACCACCAAAATAAAATACCAAAGAAAATAGGTACCTACATAGGTAGATATCTACCTATGTAGGTACCTATTTTCTTTGGTCACATCGCAACATGATGATAGGTAGTAAAGTGGCTCTGCAGTGGACTAAGTGAGTACGTGGCGAAGTGTATTCACTTTGCAACGTTAGGTTACCTAAATATTTTCAAAAAGGGGACGGAAAGGTGAACGGTGGGGCCATCAAATCAACCCACATTACACTCAAATACCTATTTAGGTAGGTAGCTAGTTACTATCCAATTGATGGAGGAGAGTGTGTGCAGAACAAAAAATAGATTTGGAAATAAAACCAATATAGAAATTACAGATCGCCAAAACTTTTTGTCTGTTTGAAATTCAACGTGAAAAAACAATTGATTGTCTGCGAACAAACCCACCGTTACCCTACCGACACCTGTTGGTAGAATAAATAACTCTACGGTCTGTTTTCAACGCCATCTATGAATTAAATGAGTTTGGTAATACAGCAGATAAAATACGAAATGTTGATTATTTTGTAATTATATTAAAAAAGAGCAAATTGTAAATCATCGTAATTTACTTACAATATCACGTCGTACACTTCGTTTCTATTCCTTTTTTTGAAAGGCTACCCTGATTCTCGTATTCTCGTGGTTGACAGTAGTTCTCAACTTCACACTGTCACTGACATTGACAGTTCATCGACCGTCGATTGGAAATTGAACAAAAGAATTTTGTCGTAGAAAACCTGAAATAAGTAGCCTAATCTACATTATTAAAGGTAAAGTTATTTAGTAAACCGGTTATGTTATACTCGTTGCGCAATATCGTGTCATTTAACAGTCGTAGTTAATTTTAGTGACGTTAAATTCGTACAAATTAGTAGGTACGGTGGCGCTGTCACTTCTCATCAATTATTGTGGATAAAATCGCAGTGAATCACAACAGGAGTCTATTTTGTTCATTTCCTGCATCGCAATAAGTGGTAAATAGCCTAATCTTTTTATATGTAGAAACATTTCATGAGGTTGGGAGTGTAAAGTGATACTAAGACTTGTACCATCACCTACCTACTTTTTAATAAGGGAAAATCCTCTGTTGTTTTAGTTCTGTGGTAAGTGTGCCTCATTTAATTACCAAATACTTGAAATACAATATATTTACTCATACTGCATTACACATCCTATTAGTTATCTCTATACCTACTTATTAATAAAAATAATCCACTTCCCTGAATCATATGAAAATATGTATTTTAGATAACAATGAAAATAAAATGAGTCATTGTTTGCAAAACAAACAAAGATTTTTTTATTTGTAAGAATTGGCACAGTCATGCCATGTCTTTTGCCAATATTTATATTTACGCTCAAAAATAATTACTTAGGCTCCTGCTTTTCCCCATCTTGACATAATAATACTAACTGTTTTCCTAAGAACAGAAAAAAAATTAAATACAGCAGACTGCTGGATTTTCAATACTAAATTCAGCACCAAGAGTTGAAATTCCCAAGAGTGAAATATTAGTATTTAAGTGATGCCTAATTTTAGTGCAAATGACCATAAACATCATCATTTTTCCTCTTTCCTCTTTTCAAATAAGATTAAAATAATACTACTGCAACATTATGCATTAGGAAAAATAAAAATTACAAAAGGGAAATGGAAATAACTCAAAGCATAGGGACCATTATTTAAAGGTTTCACGGGATATCTTCTATGATTGATTGTTTTTGAGCTCCTGATATTTGAATATTTTGATGCAATCATGGAGTTGTAACAATATAAGTAAATAGAAGACCATTGTATCAATCATTACGTGCAACTATTACCATAGGTTCTTCTTCTTCCATAGGTTGAGTGTCAAAATTAAAAAAAAATTAAGCTCTTACATTCATTTTACAGATAAGTACATAAATGTATGTGCCCCATAATGTTTTTTTTCGTATGGGAAATCTTCAAATAACTTCTTCTCTGGGCAGAGCGAGAGGGAGTGTCAGACTTACTGACTAAAACCCATCCGTGTTTCTTTGTCCCTCTTTATGTTCCGGGGCCATGGTATCACTTTCCAACAGTCTCACAGCCCCGGATGTATGTGCACCTTGTGAATCATTCTGATTGCCTGATACATTATCAGGCAGTGAAAACATCAGTACATAGGCTAGGCTACCACTTCAAATGAAAACCTAAAATACAAGAGTTTGTTAAACTCACCGATTGAAAAGTAAATTGATTTACTTTCTTATCTCAAATAAATATTATTGAAACTTGTTTGTCTTTAAAGTCATAGATATTTTTAAGTGAATGAAACTTGATAGGAGATTTGTATAAAAAGGTTGAATGTGGTTTAGTTTTTTATTAATTAATTAGTATCTCGTTGCTGGTCAAAAACGTATCCTATCCTACATAATATTATAAATGTGAATGTAAGTTTGTTTGTTACGCTTTCACGCAAAAACTACTGAACGGATTTGGATGAAATTTTGTACACATTCTTGGAGGTATTAGAAGTAAACTAACCTTCACTTGCAGAAGAAGTTGCGCGGGTCAGCTAGTATACATATAAAGACATGTGCTGGTGTACATCAATAATTTAATCGTTGATATTGAAAGCGTTTGCATTATCGTGATAAATATTACTTCATCAAGGCCTAACATTTCTCAACACGGGTTGGCTTCATGTTGTTATTCATTACACAATAAAACCAAATAAAATCTTTTTAAAACCTTTATAGACTCTGTCTGTGATATCTTTTACTATACCTAATAAGCCTTTCTCTAACAATATCAATTGATATATTTATTGTCTTGTCATATTGATATAGAAATAAATAAGTGGTACTTAATTTAAAAAGTAATTTTATTGTGTACAAGACTGGCTCGTTGGTCGGGTGGTCGCAACTATGACTGCTGAGCATGGGGACCTGGGTTCGATTCCCGGGTCGGGCAAAGTTCTATTGAGTTTTTCCATTATGAGTTTCTCAGTAGCAGACACGGAGATTGAATTTGTGACCTTTTGATGGCAATAGGCTCGCTATTACTTGGGATGTGTGGGTGTATTATTAGATACTTCGCTACCTAACTCTTTGGGATTACAGGCCTTTTTTTTATCTTTATTTAGGATGGGAAATCATCAAATGACTTCTCCCACTCTGGGCGGAGCGGGAGGGAGTGTCAGACTCTTACTGACTAAAACCCATCCATGTTCCTTCCTCACCCTTTATGTTCCGGGGCCGCGGTATCTCTTTCGAACAGGCCCGCAACCCCGGCAGTCGGATTACAAGCCTTGTGTTATGTTATGTTTTGGCTTCCAGACTAGACAATTGTGTGAGATGATGAAAAAATTTTAATTTTACAAGCATGTAATAAACTAACAATTTGTGTCGTACAAATTAAACCACGAATGTTATAGTTATTTTGCTCATACTCATATTTCCCAAGGGTAACCCCATGGGAAATTACTATAACAGTGCCTCGTTGATGAAGGAGAAATGAGGCAACAGACATTGGAATGTGACAACCCAAGCTGTTACCTATACTCTTGCGTAATACTATATTTATATTATTGTGTCCTTCACCTTTATTATTCACTGATTCAATCGTCTTTTCTTTAATCTTTTTAGTATGTAAATATTATGTGAATAAAATTAATTCACGTAACATTGGTATCAAGCAACTATCTTCGAGAAATGGGGTTTTATAACAGCACAATTATTTAAAATTGAATTTGGAATAGAAGTGCTTTACCCGTAACTGATTTGAATATTTTGTCCTGTATTTTTTTTATTATTCTGTCATATTGAATACAATAATAAAATACTCAGAGCATTTTATAAATTAGGTATATTATATTTATAATTTTTTTTTCTAAATATAGCTGGGCATTAACACACAGCGCCACCTAGTACCACACTAAGCAAAGCTTGTGTCGTGGACACTAAATCCTACTAATATTATAAATGCGAAAGTTTGTAAGTATGGATGTATGGATGTATGGATGTATGGATGTATGGATGTTTGTTACTCTTTCACGCAAAAACGACTGAACGGATTTGGATGAAATTTTGCACACAGATGGTTTATAACCTGGATTAACACATAGGATACTTTTTATCCCGGTAGTAAGATCCCATGGGACAATTTCAAACTTCACGCGGGCGAAGCCGCTGGCAGAAGCTAGTAGTTGATATACTACATGTATACTTTTTTGTTTGTAAATACATACTTATTATGACATATAAACATCCATGACTCGGAAACAAATGTCTATGCTCATCACACAAACATTTGCTCCTACCGGGATTCGAACCCAGGACCCTAAGAACGTAAGGTAGCGTCACTACCACTACGCCATTCGAGTCGTCACAATATCATAGATGCGGTAATGCTGTCATAGAGGCCTATAACTATCGAATATCACATAACATTCAATGGAAATATGTACCAATAAAATGTTCCCATTATTTTGTTTTCCTCTCATTATAAAAATATTAAATATTTATGTTTAAACAACCATTACAGTAGGTACCTTTTTGCCTTATATTTGTATGTATTTTTCAACTGCCTCATTGGATGCTAGCACTTATGCTGATCTAGAGGTTGTAGGTCCCGTTATGGAATTTTTCCATTAGGATATACTCAGTAGCAGAGTTATGATTCATGCCCGGTTGAAGTCGATCTCGTCCCTTTTACTATATCCTACTATCCTACTTCCTACTAATATTATAAATGCGAAAGTTTGTGAGGATGTATGTTTGTTACTCTTTCACGCAAAAACTACTGAACGGATTTGGATCAAATTTAGCACACAGATAGTTTATTACCTGGATTAACACATAGGATACTTTTTATCCCGGTAATAAGATCCCGTGGGATAATTTCAAACTTCACGCGGGCGAAGCCGCTGGCAGAAGCTAGTCTGTTATAATGAGGATGTATCTTCTGCGGCAATCCTTGACTTGAAGGCTGATGGCTAGAAAGGAAGTGACTAATGAGATGTATATCTAGAGTAATAGAGTAGTATGAAAAAAGAAGACATGCTGCACAACAGTGGCGAAGGTTCCAGACAACCCGATTCCTAGCGGATTCCCTTTGAAAAATAGCAGTCAGTATTCTATCGGCAAATACTATAATCATATTAAAGATATGTGTTCCGGCTAACCTCCTACAAAAATGGACCCTACGCTACTGCTGCAGAACCCCAAATTAATTGAGATAAGGGCAGTAGAATGATGATCTACTGAGGCTTTATGATGGAAAACAGGCGTTATTTTGTTAGATGTTTTTCCCTGCTATAAGGTTTTAATTGAATAAATAACTTTACAGCATCCACAATGGCGGAAAGAGAACAAATTGCCGGTGGCGGCTTCAGCAGGGACTATGGAGCTACTGCGGCGGTCCCTACCGTTGGATTCGCGGACTTCAGCCCCACAGAACTGTACAACTTGAGTGAGGGTATAGCGGATAATGTGAACACCATCAACAGTGGCTTGAAGTCGCTCGAGAAGATGATGAGGCAGGTTGGGGGGCCTAATGATAGTGTGCAGTTGAGAGAGAAAATGTAAGTCTATCTCTTTCGCACAAATATGAATAATGAATGACACGTATTTTTTGTTTTTGTAAATCAATGAATATTGACAAAGATAAAACGCATCAAAACTCGGGAGTGGGGGCTCATGACGACAGTACGCTCTAAAAATTATACCTAGGCGTGACGTATTAAGAATTTTAAAAGCGTTGCATCTTCTATCGTCTACCCTACTTCATGGAAAATAATGATAGTATATGTCAATATTGTGAATGAAAGTACTGTGGACCTGACCCCGTATTCACAAACGTTCGACTTGTTTCCGATTCGACAACTCGTATATCTGTCTTCTTCTGGCATTACGAAAACGACCGAGATAGACATACGACTTTCCACCATTCGACTCGCTTCCGATTCGGAAGCGAGTCGAATGGTTGTGAATAAGGGGCCTGGACACATTACGTAATTAAATTGATATACTTTTTATGAGCTGTTAAATTAAAACGCGATTACCCGTTGTTTTTGTATGGGAACAGCTACCTGTGACGTCACTAATTTGTCTACTCAATAACTCAACTATTTATTGATAAAAAAAAACTACTGAAGATCTAACTTTACAATTCATTGAAAAACTATTCGTCTCATTATAAGGTTGAAATTATTGGTCTTGGAATGGGGTCTCCTGGGTATCATATTATCTGTATTGAGGCGGCGCCTAATTCAAAAAACAACCATTGTCCACTTCACACATTATAATCGTCATCATCATCTGTCTAGCCGTTTCCCAACCATATTGGCTATGTTTGACGTGCTATCTGAGACTTCCCTAAGACGACCCACTGACCGAAACTCGGTATGTAATGGGTCCCACCAACCTAGACCAGCGCGGCTTAACCTGAAGTTCGAACCGAGCAGCTGTTTTTATTTAGCCACGAGCTCCTCGTCGTTGTAATGATTTAGGTTAAGCGGCGCTACTCTAGGCTAGTCAATTGATGAATGACCACCCTTTACATATCAAGTTACCTCCGTGCCTCGGAAAGCACGTTAAGCAGGTCCAGGCTGTCATTTGTCCATCTTTGACAGTCGTTACAGGTAGTCAGTTGCCAAAAAGTCTGACAACCTGTCTTACCAAGTGGTAAGACCCATGGTGGTATTCCCTAGTATTAACTGGGTTGTGGAGGTCAGATAGGCAGTCGCTCCATGTAAAATACTGCTGCAGCCGGTTAGACTGGAAGCCGACCCCAACATAGTTGGAAAAAAGGCTAGATGATAAGCTCCTGATTAAAATACTTACTAAACTTATAATTTATCCCTTTCAGCCACGACACACAGCAAACAGTAAACGGCTCGGTATCAGCCACCGCGCGCGACATTCAACGACTGGGTGTGGTCGTGAGGCGAGGTGATAAGCCTCAGAAGCTGCAAGTGGAAAGGCTCACGCAGGCCTTTAGAGATGCTTTGGCTAAATATTCTGAAGTGCAAAAGGTCAGTATGATACATAATTTCGATAATAAACCCATGACGACCCGAATGCCCCGAATGACCTGGTGAAGGTTGCGGGAATCCGTTGGATGCGAGTCGCAAGGGACCGGTCAATGTGGCGACACTTGGGGGAGGCCTATGTCCAGCAGTGGACGTCTTTATGCTAATATGATGATGATGATGATGACCCGAATGGCGCAGTGGTAGAGACAAAGTTCGAAAAAATAACATTAAGTGCCTTTTTGACATCAATCGATAGGGTCAATCAAAAGGATCAAATCTCTCTAACAAACATGATAAACTAAATGAAAGGAAAACTAAGAATAAAAGTGCTTTTTATCTTGTTGAATTTATCCCATTGAATTTATAACTGTTTTTTTACATTTCATGGTTTTCCCTTTAATGTTTCATGTTTGTTAAAGAGATTTGATCCGTATGATTGACTCTATCGTCAATCGATAGAGTCAATCATACGGATCAAATCTCTTCAAAAAAGTACAGTATGTTATTTTTTAGAACTCAAGTCGGTTTGGTCCGGTTGTGACAAACGAATTTTCGAAAATCTGTGAATGCAGATTTGTTTCTTTTAAAATAAAGGAATGTTTGAGTATAATTTGCTATCTGCAGTATTTCGAGTACTTTCCCACCAGGTGGCATTGAAAAATTCCACCCTGTATTCTAGTTCTCACATTAATTAGGGAAATTATTTATGTTCACTGCAAATCATTTTACTCCTCAGTTGTCATGTAAACGTATAGTTTAGAACCTAGCGCTGGTCCCTACTATTTACAATCAAAAGTAACTTTTTTTGGGACAAGCCGGCCACACTATTCCCAAGCCACTGTACAGTTTGGCAAAATAGAGTAAGGAAAAAATGAGGGCGTTGTGAGCGACTTCTGGCAATCCTGAGCAGTGACAAGCCAATGACATTGCCGAGTTTGACAGAAAACGCGGTATTGCCAGGTAGAAAATTTGTAATACCAACTGTCACCGTGTCAAACTCTTTTTTGCCAAGCTGTAACTCCTGAAAGTCAGAATCAGAACTCAGAACAGTGGCGACCACCAGAAAAGCGCCGAGACAATGAAGCTCGACGAAGTCCCAGAGAATGAATTTAACTGTCTTGGATCCCACAACGAAATTAATCGGAAAGTATAGCTGAGGAGTAGGAAAGAGCCGTAAAAAAGTAACTTAGTGTTTATTTACTGTTTACAGCAAGTATCGGAGAAGATGGCCGCCCATATGCCGCGGCCGCCGCGCGTTCGCAACGACCCACAGATGATGGAACAGCAGGCCATCGCCGATGATGAAGAGGCCACGCTCATTGCCAACCAGCAGGCACAGGTAACCAAATAAAACTAAGCAACATCATTTTTCGGCCCTTTTCCCTTGTTACATTGAGGCGGACTATCATGAACTCCTTCTAAATTCATAGATTCAAGATTCTTTATTTGCATGAAATATGGTGCGTTACATGATGGTCTTATAAATTAAAAAGGTTTCACATATTTCGCTGACTTCATCAGCATGCAAACTTAAAAATTAAAGTATCTAACACATTTTACTCTTAATGTAGTTCTAAATATAACAAAACATCTAAGAAGCATTAGAATGTCAATTTATCTTTGACAACAGTATTATTTTAGAATTAAAAATACTCATGTGTAGAATAAAATAAAATAAAAAAACAATACAAGGCAAGAAAAAATAACAAAGTTAAAATATTAACATCAGTAAAATAGGAATATAAGCTATTTACCCATTACAAATGGGTTTGACAAAAACTCGTTTATTGTGTAGAACACGTTATTACAGAGCCACTTCTTTAGTTTCCTTTTGAAATAATTTCCTTTTGAAATAATTTTTTTAAATAATTTATTTACATATCATTCCTTACACGTCATTTTTCTTTCTTTGATCTTTTTATGAGAGCAGCGGTGGCCCAGTGGCGGCCCCGACTTACGAACAGTAAGTCGTAGGTACGAACCCAGACAGGTGCATTACTTTTTGTAATTTATTTCATCACCGCTGCTCTCAAAACAGTGAAGGAAAACATCGTGAGGAAACCGGCATGGCTTAGAACCAAAAATTCGAAGACATGTGACATCTACCAATCCGCACTGGGCCCGCGTGGTAGATTATAGCCCATTCCCTCTCATTGAGAGGAGGCCGTGTCCCAGCAGTGGGAACATTATAGGCTGATGATGATGATGATGATGATCTTTTTATCCATGGATCAGCATTCATTAATCTATTAGTCGCATGCATTTCATTCCCCCTAATTTTTTTTGTGTGGAAATCTTTACTGATACCCTCCTCATGGGCAGAGTACAGATATGTCATACCAGTTAAACGGTCATGGTTCCTTCTGCTATGGTGAACACCAGACAACAGTTTGTCGTCTGGTTGGAGGATCTTCGCTTTTCTATGGCTGAAAATGTTTCCACCCTGTTTTCACATATCTGTCTCAGAATGCGCTGTGACGTTTTTTTTTTTCGAAATGCTATAGCCCTTTTGACCTCATAAAGGACCAATTTAGTTTATTGTTTATTTTTGTTGTTAACTTTATATCTCTACATATTATAAAACATAAGAAGTCTCCCGCCGCATCTGTCTGTCCCTTTGTATCTTTAAAAACTACGCAACGGATTTTGATGCGGGTTTTTTTTTAAGAGATAGAGTGATTCAAGAGGAAGGTTTTAGTATATAATTTAACGCGGGCGAAGCCGCGGTCATCAGCTAGTACAATTATATTTTGTTTTATTGTTTGTCCTGTGCAAGGCCAAGAAATACTTTTCTTTCTATATTACATGTTATTATGTACGGCGACCAGACGTCACGCGATTTCACCCACGTAGTTAGGAGAAGTAGAAGTACGGGGATAAAATAGAGACTATGTAACTCAGTAAAGGCGTAGCTTTCTAATGCTGAAAAAACTTTTAAAATCGGTCGAGTAGTTTTAGAGTTAAATCGTATCAAACACACAAACAAACAAAAAAGTATGAAAAAAATCCTCTATTCTGTTTTAGTAGATTTTGTTTTATTGTTTAGTCCTGTGCAAGGCCAAGAAATACTTTTCTCTCTGTATGACACAAAAAAGATTACATATCTTAAAACGATTCTTTTTATTTTTCAGGCACGTCTAGTACAATTCGAGACGAGCATGATGCTTGAGAAAGAAGCCTACATAAACAAAATAGAAGCCGACGTTTTAGATGTTAACCAAATTATACAGGAGTTGGCCGACATGGTGAATCAACAGGCTCAAACTGTCGGTAAGTTGATGATTTCCTGCGATATTTATTTATTTTTCACAAGTATTTGGCGTTCAATATTCTAGCCGGTAGCCACCACGTGGCCCCCGACGCCCGGGAAGAGAGGATCTCTCCCTCTCACGTTCCGCCACCTCCTTCGCTAGCATGACTGCTTCGCAGAAGGAGGTGACGGCTTCCCATTCCGTTTCGCTCCGGACCGTGGATTGAACCAGGGTCGGACGCATTCTTATAGCACCTTCCACTCATTTGTATGGAATCGACGCAGGATGTCTTCTTGTTCCATACTTCTCTAATAATCGTAATCACAGCAGTCACCTTTTTAGCCATAAATCATCTACCACACAGTCTATTTTTTCTTTAAAATCATAGACCAATATCCGGTCTACAATATTTTTGCTATTCATGTGACATTTAATACTAAACACAATAATAATCCAAGTAAAACCTAAATTAAAAATGAACTTAACAAATTATCATTTTTTTTTTCACTGGGCTATGGACTTATGAATTACTAACGGGTGAAAAACATATTAATATTAGTTGTTAAATTAACCATCATATGTGTAGTTAAGGAGAAGCGGAATGAGGTGCAAAAAAACAATTGTAAAAAGGGAAGAAGTCAGTCTCTTTTCTAAAGGTATAATTTTAAAATAATTTGCTTACTGTGCTAATCAGAGCCAACAAATATAACATAAGGTGAGCTATCAGGCTAAAAATATAAGCTCCCAGTTGCATGAAACCCGGAAAAATCGTGTAATAATACTTTCTCATAGGTCAGGTACCTAATGCAAGGCACTAATCAGCCTGTAATGTTTCCGCTGCTTAGCTAGGCCTTCATTCTGTAAGACCTGGCCCCTTATTCACAACCATTCGACTCGCTTCCGATTCGGAAAGTCGTATGTCTATCTCGGTCGTTTTTGTAATGCCAGAAAAAGACAGATATATACGAGTTGTCGAATCGGAAACGAGTCGCACGTTCGTGAATATGGGGTCTGGTTCTCACCAAAACTGAAACGAGTGGGGCGTTGCGGAGTCGTGCAGGATTAGACTAATGACAGGAAGTACGAAAGACGCTACGTGGATTTCAATCAGAAGAGTAGCTAGTCCAAGAAAGTCTATATCAAAGTTTGGTGATCTTTTGAAAGTGCGGTAAAGCCAAAAAATAGGAGAGAATCATTAATTTCATTCGATTTTTTTCCTCATCAAGAGCCGTTGTCAGTCGGAGGGCCGTTGTAACTCGGGGGGCCGTTGTCACTCGGGGCCGTTGTCACTCGGGGCCGTTTGTCACTTGGGGCCGTTGTCACTCGGGGGCCGTTTGTCACTCGGGGCCGTTTGTCACTCGGGGCCGTTTGTCACTCGGGTCCGTTTGTCACTCGGGGCCGTTGTCACTCGGGGGGCTGTTATCACTCGAGGGCCCATATCATTAATACGACTGACATGGCGGTAGCTAAGCCCCTGATTTCAATCAATGTGATTGGTCAATTCCCGCTCAACTCCTCCGCTTTACTCTGCTCTTCTCCGCTTTTGTGATAACCGAACCTACGTGGACCCAATTCAGAATAAAATAAGTTTTAAAATGATATTTTTCAATTACAGACTCAGTGGAAAGTCACATCGAAGCCGCTAGCGCAAACGTGGAGACCGGCGTCGACGAATTGGCGAAAGCTGCCGAATATCAACGCAGATATCGCCGAAAAATGTTCATACTCATCATCATTGCTGTCATTGTAGCCATCATCTTCATCGTATGGGTCATCAAAGCCTTCAGATAGGCCTTCTTACCCTACAGCCTAATATTACCCCTGAAGGGTAACGTCATAAGTTACCCTCAACTGTCTTCTTGAAGAGTATATATCCAATATTGTGTGTTAGGATATCGAATACGCCCCAGTGAAGTACGCAACGAATTTAAGAGGATCTTGGATGTAAGTAACCAACAGAAGTTAAATGTTACATAATAATAGTTAATAATGAATTCATAAATCATGTAAAGTATTTTTTTAATCATCATCTGCCTTTGGGGTCGGCTTCCAGTCTAACCGGATGCAGCTGAATACCAGTTTTTAACTTTTTTGTTTTGCTATGGACACTTTTAACGTGCACATCTTGCTACATTGTTCTCACATAATATACCATCTCAACATGAATGATGTAACCAAGATTTTGTAACAATATTTTGATTTAAAAGAGTGTCCATGGAGTTTCTTGCCCGTTCTTCTCCATAGAGATCTACGTTAGGGAATGGGCAACTACAGTACTTTCACAGTTTTTATGTCTTGTGACTGGGACTGTAGCTACTTTAAATGTTCATTTTGTTTCGACAATCCAAAAGTGCCTGTAACTGGCCTACTTGAAATAAATGCTTTGATTTGATTTGATTTGATTTGATTTACATGGAGCGACTGCCTATCTGACCTCCACAACCCAGTTAGTACTGAATAATATGATAATACTTGGTAAGACTGGTTGTCAGACTTTTTTGGCCACTGACTACCTGTAACGACTGTCACAGATGTACAAATGACAGCCGGGACCAACAGGAGTATTTGTTTAATAACTTGCAATATTGTATCACTTTTGCCATAACAATAATACTGCACGGAAGTCACTTATTTACGTTAACTGCAATGGCTGTTTTTAGTACCGCTAAACATCACAAATGCCTAAATAAATATTGCTGCACTGTTAGAATTGGTCTGGTAGACGCAATCGCGACTCCTGAGTTTGTGGTCCTGGGTTCGATAACCTGGTCGCGCAAAGTGCTATTGGGTGTTTATGTAAGTCAGAATCGCGGTTGTACTTTTCAAATCAACATATGGCAACATTATGTCTTTCTTGCCATTACAAAGTTTTATTTATGTCACCGTAAAATTGTCAAATACGTTATATTGTAATATCTCTAGCGATATTGTAAACTCTCGAATTATTGTCAAACGAACATACTGCTTACAATAAAACGCATTATTTTTCGTGAAATGGATGCGATGGTAGTCAACTCACGCGGTGTGGAGGGAAGAAGGGGTCCCCCTTGCCCAGTGGTACCACTCTCATGAAAAGATACTGTATCATTTCTGAGAAATACCGATTAATATAACCTAACCTTAAAACACTTTATATTCCCCTAAAAAGCGTAGTCGACGGAGCCCCGCATTTCCGAGTATCCCCTATTTCCGAATGCAGGGTTTAAAGGAACCTAACTAACCTAACAGGGGGGGGTGCCCCAAGTCCCGATTATGGGAGCAGAGATACTTCCATGTTCAGTTGGCAATAATTCGACAGATTACAATATCGCTAGAGAGAAACTCGTTTTATTGTAATATTACGTGTTTGACAATTTTACGGTGACATTTACAAATGAAGTCTTTAGTTCAATTTAAATCATGGCCTGGGATAAGAAATCTTAATGGAATCTGAGATTTTTTTATTATTCAATAGCTTCTAACATAATTCATTGCACATTCTAAATTTTTTGTCATATTCAAATCAAATACAGCATAAACGTGATATATACGTGTACTTTTACAATAAAATATATTTGTTTTCCTAGTATATACGTATTAAAATATTGGGTATGGAAAACTAATTCAATAAAAAGATCTATTGTACGCTGAATAACTTAAATCTGTGATTTTTCTTGATAAAATTTAGATGTATTTGTTTTGTCAAGTCAATGACGCGACAACTTATTAATTTCAAAGCAACTAAAAATCTAATTTGGCAATGAAATGAAAATAAATCGGGTTTTCATGACATAAAGTTCTGTATAAACAAACAAAACATAATAATTATGATTTTTATTGCATACAATGTTCATCAATATTGCCAGCGTCGCAAAAACATATTGCGCATGAAAACTAGCCCATACGCATCATTTTAAAATTGACATTCACAGTTAAAAAAGGTTATATAAATATTGTTCACCTCAATTGACAATATTTTTTTTTATACCAGAAAATTTCATGTTTTATAAATTGATTTTAATAACTGACTCATCTTTTAATTATAAACTAGCATTCAACAGTATTGATAGAATGTTTATTTTGTATAAGTTTTAAAAGCATTCAATCATATTATAGGTATTTGCCCTGCAGTGGGAAAATATAAGCTTACTTGTAGTAATAATAAAAGCTGTCATAAAATACGACTTCTGTGGCATTAAGTGTAAATTTAGCTTGCACATGCTAGTGTAAAACGACAGGCATATCGTGACACGTTGCAGGGCAAATTGAACTTTGTGTTTGGAAACTCAATCGAGAAAGCAGGAAACAGTCCGACATGGTAAAACATTTGAAGACGGGTATTTATCGCGTGTGCTGTCCTAGTGTAAACCGGCCCTAATTAACATTTATGAAGATGAGTGAGGGTAGTTGAATAAACGCCTTCACTTTGCTGTCGCGGTACCTCCAATACTTCAGTCTCCCCGCGACCACGGCTGGTGCAATCCGGTCGAAACGTCGGGATTAAATTAAAGGTAAATTCGCGATAAATACCCGTCTTCAAATGTTTTATAATGTGTTCTAATCGTGAAAGTTTAAAAAAGACAGTCCGACATGGATCTGGATGAACGTAGATAGCGGAAATCTCATCTGTAATTCTTAATCGTATTAAGTCGTTTATATACGAATTATTATTTCGTGTAATTTGTTAAATTTTTCACGTTCATTTAGATTTCAGATCCATGTTGCACTCTAGTACATGAATTTTACTTTGAAGTTCGCGTTCGATTCAGAATGTGTCTAACCCTGTATTCTAATATAAGACAACTATGCGTGAAATTGCGACGGTCGAGTTAATTTTGTTCCAACGAATCGAAACGAGTCATCGCGCTTTCCGATTATCTGTACCAGCGACCCGCTGTCTAAACGAAGGCGAATGGCGAAGATGCCACTATGTCGACGCGTTCGGGTTCGCCAAACAAAATGAACGGAACGCTCGCTCATATTACGACATAGCCTAAGGTTTCTTTAAATAATTATAATTAAATATTATTATAACCGCTGTGTATATGGCCTTGTGTAATGTAGAGAATTATAATTGCGTTATTTATGTATTAATCGTAGTTAGGATTTTATAGTAGGTATATTATTAATCAATTACTGAAATATTTTGTCAACATTCCAAAGATATATGTCACGGAGTTAAATGTATTAATATTTGTTCAAATCGACGGATTAGTCACTAATAGCAAGAAGAATTGTCACACAGATTATTTGCTTCTGATTTCACAATCCTTCAAATAACATTATTCTTTACCTACATTACAATAAGGTAGATTTGGGTTGTAGATATAAGAGGAAAAATAATTGTGTGCTAGTGATGTTACATCCGTTGATTTCTATAAACATCGATGTGTTTCATTTATTCAAACTGTAATTAGCTATCAAAACTCACGCATTTCATACTATTAATAAAATAAAATAAAAACAGCTTCAGACAATAACACCGGTTATAAGGTAACTACTATACAAATGAGCTTCTCATAACGCCTTCAAAACTGCACTATTTACTAAAACAGCGGGCATATAAAACACCCACTTTGCCCTCTATCTATTACCACATTAATTTAAAAAATTGTTATCAAGAATTTTTTCTTCTAAATAGCTGTACTGCAAATAAGAAACATCATGTATAATGTAATTTTCTTTTCGAGAATTAAAAAAAAAATAGTTTCCAAGAACTCGGTCGGAAATGGCGGCTCGGAAGTTAGCTGCGAGTGACGGTCTGCGCATTATACAGTCAAGACGATGCGTCCTCTGTGTCCCGCTGATACGTAACATTGTGTTTTGAGCACTTTTACGTTAGATGTTCCTAGGCGACGTAAAGTTTGAACCGTTATACCTGCGCAGACCGTCACTCGCAGCTAACTTCCGAGCCGCCATTAAGTTTGAACCGAACTATAGATGGCGTTGAACTGACTACGTTACTACGAGCCAAAGGCAAAACGCTTCAAAAAACACACGTCACACACTGACACTTGCGTTTGCATAAGCTTCCGAATATAAGCATTAGGCCCAAGTGAAATTATGTGACTTTTTGTTCCTTGCAGTAACATACCGAGATCAGCGTCATCTATCCAGCGACTAGGGAAAAGTTGACAAAGAAAATGCCTCATTAATCGTAGTACTACTAAAACCCTGTATAAAGAATATTTGATATGTTATAGTAATTATTATGTTAGAAGGCAAGAAGGCTGTAACTCATAACTGCACATAATTTCATATTCATTGTTTTGTCTATTGTTAAAAGCATTGATTTTTACAGAACTTGCCTTCAAAATTATGCTAATAGAAGACTTTATTTTGAAGTTACGTCTAGTGGTAAAACGCGGTTACTGTCGTTATATTAATTTGTTATTTCCAGTGCTTTTAACAAAAGACATCATTTACGTATATTTCGTTGAATTTGTAAAACATAATTTATAATAAATCTTTGTCAGAAATTATTGTTTTATTTGATACTCTTTAGTCGTTCCACGTATATTTTACACTGACAGCAACTCTATAGAAACCTTCGAACGAGAATAAAAATCACTTGTCTACAGTTTTTTTACGCTATCGCTACTATAGTAGGGCCACTTTAATGGATCACGGAATGAATTTGACAGCTGTCAGTTCATAGTAAAGGTTACACTGTTTTGTCATTATCTATAAAGCCGAAGAGTTTGTTTGTTGCTTGAACGCGCTAATCTCAGGAACTACTGCTTCGAATTGAAAAAACCTGTGTTGGAGTCAACTACTTGGAATAAAAATGTCCAGCTAGTTACATCAATGTAACTACAATGTAACTAGGTGGAACGGACGCATTTATCGAGGAAAGCTTTAGGCTGTATAACATCACGCTGCGGTCAATAGGACCGGAGCATAAATGAAAAATGTTGGAAAAACGGGGGAAATTGTATTCCCTTTGTGAGCTTTTTCTCTCTAATGTGAGGCAGACAAAGTTGTGTGGGTCAGCTAGTATTGCAACAAATATGTAATCGTAATTGAAAAAAAGTTAATCAGGGAAATATGCAAGAAATACAAAACTATTTTTATTTATTAAAAATGCCTTGTATTGGCGCTTTTATACATTATGGTGCGCTTGTTTAAGTTTCTAATACATCACTTATTTTATAAATTATTGTTTTATGCAGCTTGTTTTTGGTGAAACGGAACGCACTCTCAAAACACGTCGTCCTCGATAACGGCGGTAGTGACATCAAAATTCATATGTCAAAAAATTACTTTTATATGAAATGTAGGTAAAGTTGCACTACGATTTTATTATAATATCTTTATCGCAATTATTGCCTAAATAAATCACATACAATTAGTAAAATTACTTTATTAAGGCCAAAAAAATAGACGTAAACAAGGTAGATTTTGATAAATGACGTCAAAGTATGGTCGCGACAATCACGGACGTTTAAACTGTCAGAGAAAATTGCAGGAGTTTAGTACTATTTTGAAGCGACAAGCAGTAGTGAAATTAACTTTTAATACATTTCTTGGCTTTATAATAGTGTAATTAATTGATTTAAGTGAAGAAAAAAATAAATGTATATTCCCTAAATCCTACAACATATTAATAATACTTTACGCCACCCGTTAACTAGGTTTTTTTTTTATTATTAGTTTTCTACCGCAGACGTGGTAGTCCGCGCTCTTATTTAAATTTATTGTTTGCTTTTTTTAATTTATAACTACGATCGACGTTACTTTAAAGAAAGCTTTTTATTAGTAACTTAAGATCTACGTTACAAGGTTACGTTGTTGTATTTTGATGAAGTGTCAAATGTGGTCTGTTAAAATGACCCTGTTGCCAATCTATAAACAACAACACGCGTTTGATTCCCGCAGGGTTAGGCAGTAGAGGTCCCAACAGTGTGACCAGACAAGTCCATTGCAGACTCGCCGAGCGCGGCGCCTCCACCAGCGAGAGAATGTCAGCGATATTTTCGTCTAGAAATATGTTGAATCGCCGCGATTCGCTCGCTCACGGAGGCGGCCCCTGAGCGGTACTAAGAAATGCCGGGTAAGGAATAAATAACAAAAGCTGGAAATTACACACAGCGCCATCTAGTACCACACTAAGCAACAAAGCTTGTGTCGTGGACACCGGATAGTTTAGTTAGTATTTTTTTTTAAGTGAAAATTCTAATGAAACTTCCAACAAGGTTGCGTTAAACGCTACCATGAAGACCCCCCCCCCCTACCCCTTCCTATTTTATTTCCTCATTAAGCAAGTTTCAGTTCTTCCGCGCGGAGTGACTCCACGCACTATTTCTTGTTTGTAAATACATATCATATTATACATATACATCCATGCTCATCACACAAACCCGGGAACATAAGAACATAAGGCAGCCTCGCTACCACTGCGCCATTCGGGTCATTCGATACTATTCAGGCAGAGCGTAAAGTTCATGCCCTATATAATAGAAGGAAGGAGTCTCCAACCAAATGCGTGTGTCTGGTAGCCTACAGACTGCCCTAGTTTCTTCTACTTTATCTAAAAAAACTCATAACGACATTCAGGACTTGGATGTTAGATCTTCATTTGACGACCCGAATGGCGCAGCCTTACGTTCCTAGGGTTCCGGGTTCGAATCCCGGTAGGAGCAAATGTTTATGTGAAGAGCATGGACATTTGTTTCCGAGTCATGGATGTTCATATGTATAATAAGTATGTATTTACAAACAAAAAAGTAAATATGTAGTATATCAACTGTCTGGTGACAACGACACAAGCCTTGCTTAGTGTGGCACTAGACGGCGCTGTGTGTAATGTCCAGCGATATTTATTTATTTTATTTTATTTATTTGTAGCATAGATGGCGCTGTCTGTAGTACTTTTTGTATCGTTGCTGTAGTGTCGCTACATTGCTTTACCTGAACAGAAACACCAGAATCTCCTATAGGCTATCACAGCATCATTAGCTGCAGCTTGGATGCTGATTAAAGGTAAATTCGTGGGATACGAAATAAGGCAGCAAAATGAAACCAACAAATTACCGAATCATATCTTTGTATTTAAATTAATCTGACGAACTAGTAGACAAAAAAGAACATTGTATCAATAATGAACTATTCAGTGCGTTTACACGAATAAGCACGCATTACTATTTTTTAATTCGATCATACTAATATAGGTCATAGTGCACAATATCTATCATAAAATAAAATGAACTAAATAACTCTCACAGGAGTTAATTGGCGCGCGTCGTCTGTGATGCCCGACCAATTCGGTATGTCGCCATTGTTTAACTACTGTGTCTACTTCGCTAACAGATGAAGGTTTTAAGTCCAGCGCACAACAAGGCAGAGAATTTTCTTTACCCAACTAATTTCACATGGAACGTTAGGCTTTTGACGGTTTAAATCTTTACCATAAAAAAAAATCTAAGAACTACAAAAACTGGCTGTACTAAGTTTGACTCTCTTATCCGGAGAGTAAAAAAAATAATTATCATTATCTATGGTTTCTTTCTAAACATTGCACACTATCACCCTAACACTTCCAAAAATATTCTTTTACGTATGACGATAATTAATAAGACATTAAAAAATAAACTAAAAGATCAGTTTATTAGTAATATTGCTTCAGGAACATTTATATTGGGCACCCGTTTATTTAGAAACTTACTGAGGTATCATGAAATGAAAATGTTACAAATAAAGTTAGTACAAAAATAACATTTGTAATAACAATATTGATACTAAACGGGTGCAAATATCTTAGAGAGATCTAAATAATAGTTTTTTTTTTATAATTTCGATAGTAACTTACAGTTCGACACAAAATAGAAACAACACTAGCAGGCATACTGGAACAAAAAACTTGTTTACACATTAAAATTAAATATCTAAAATAAATATTATTGCTAACAGATGATATAGTGGAAGGATAAAATACAGAATTATTGTCATAAATAATTATACTAGAACACTTATAGGAGTCGATAACAAAAATATCGATATCGACACAGCACAAGAACGTCACAACACTATGTGTATATTTCTATTTTGTGTCGCAAAATTTTAAAAACAATGAAAAATAAAACAAACAAATGTAATACATATAAAGATGACATTAACACCAACTTAAACATTTAATGCTTAAAAATATCAAAATTTTCGATTTTTTTCATAACCTAAAAAGTCCTGTCTACAATGGCCTATATAAGCTCAAATTCGTCTACAGCATCGGTATAAAAAACACTTTTAATACAGGGCGCGGCAGTTCGGGAATAAGGCATTATAAATTCCACTTTTGATATTTGCCTGTAAGGCTGAGGCTACATTAGGCCGCGACGCGACCTGCGACACATGAGCGATTAAAACAAGTAAATGAATGTTCACGTATATGGCTACACTGTACATCAAATATTATTAGCGATCTTTGATTTCTTTATGCGATCGGAACAACATTTCTGTAATCACGGCATCTTAGAGATTTATCTTATTAGAAAATACGCCGGAATCTCGCTTGTAATGCAGCCATACCAAGTTTTTCTTGTTTCGCTCTTCCAGTCGCATCGCCGATCGCTGCCTATTGTAGCCTCAGCCTCACTCATATACATTCTGTTTGAGTAAGAGGCAAATAGCAGAGTCGCAATTTCCAATTTCATCCTTAAAATCCAGGAGCCATTAGACAAATATCAAATTCATCGATGTATAGGTGCGAGAAAGATAGAGCTATACAGATCTTATAGCGCCATCCCTTTCACACAACAAGAACGGTTTTAATAATTCCATATTAGAATCCAGAAATACTCCCTTGTTACCGCGTACTATATCTACCTACCTATCTAAACAGTAAAAATTTGCCAACTTCAGCCATTGAAACACAGAAAAAAATAATAAAAATTTAGCCAATATGTATGGTAACGAGATAATTTGGACTTTTCCAACTTATTAAACTACAAATAATGCGATTTATTGTCGCCAATCATTAAAAATTACATCAGTTTACGTTCAATATTGGAACATTAGAGTATTAGAATGTTGCTATTATTAATATTTATTGAAATTGTTAGCAGTCAACTTTCAAGACCACAGAACATACTTCAACAAAAAAAATTTTGGGACCTTGTTTTTTTTTTCTCTAAGAAAGAGTGCTGAGTCCCAGCAGTGGGAACATTACAGGAAAACGTTACTAGGGCCATTTGTTCACAAATCGTTTCATTCTAAAAGCTGACTGCTAACATTTCTTTGCGTGAACACTATTCTGTGGCTTTTAAACTGCACCAAATTGTTTTAATTTTTTATCATGACATTGCTTTACATTACAAGGCATAAAAATATAAAACATAAAAGAATTGAATTCCTGTATCTTTTTCAAATCTTCTTGTTACAAATTATTAGGTCAAAAAAGTTGTGCAACATGTTTCCAACAAAGCAAAACATGTTGTTGCAACAAAAAAAAACAGCGTAAAACAATTTGGATGCAGCTTCATTGCTCTTCAAGTGAATTATTACATTATTCAATGAACGCGCAAGCACTGTAATGTGCAGTGTATAACAAGTTAGTACTATTCTTTCAGTTAGATTTGGTTCATCAAAATGCAATTATTTCCTTTTTAAATTATAATTCATTACGTACGCTAAAGTGGGACATTCACGGACGGTTGGACGCTTGAAGAAAATTGCTTTTATATTTGTACCTTGAAGGTGTCGCACAGTGAAATATTTTACTAGCTAACGTTTCAGTCAATGATGAAAACAATCAGAAAATAATGCTTGAAACTAGACAAAAAAACCCTCAAATTCTTGTCTGAAAGGCTAAGAGTATTATTATATTTGTCAGCGTACGGAAAGGCACTATATTCCAAACTTTGTATATTTTTTTCCAAAATCAACGCAAACTTTGATATGAACTAGTAACGTAAAATCGCAGTAGGTACAGTAGGCCGCACGTCGCTGGTAGCAATGACATTGGTGTCGATTCTGTTGTGCACAAACTAAACTTATTTTAAGCTATTGCTGTCTTTTACTAAAACCCTGTGCGAGATGAGGACGGCTATAGCTATGAACTAAGTTAGAGATGTCAAACTAGTTTATGCCTTGCGCTTCATCGTGATTTTAGTCGACATGTTTTTACGTGCACCCATGGTACAATAATATACTTCGCCAGGTATAGCATTCCGAGAGACAGAAGTCACGTGGGTGACACGTATCTACGTCATAACCGCTATCAATGGTTCTCAAACTTTATAATCTGGGGAAATTCATATAGTAAAACATTGAACTAATTATTAAATTCCTCTAACTTTTGCCTTTAGCTCTACCCGCATTGTAGGTTTTCGGTGACAAAAAGAATCAGGGTTAATCGTGGTTTACCAGGGTTTATCGTCGACGAGTTACCTCGACTGTCTTTCGGCTCCATCATTAGATCCACTCCAGACCTTCATTAAATTAGTAGTGCTTTAAACTACTTAATGAAAATATTAACGAACGCACTAGCTGCTACTACAATTTTCGAAGGTTTCCCTCGATTTCCCTGAGATGGCATCATCAGATCCTGATTTCCTAATCATGGCCCACCCTTGGGATATTTCCTTTCCAAAAAAAGAATCATCAAAATCGGTTCATAAACAACGAAGCTATCCGCGAACACTCATAAGGGCGCTTTCAATTTAGAGAGACCGCAACATGTGTTAGAAAAGAATAGCGATACACAACGAATTGGCAGAATGTCAAAGAGACAACCCGTTTCAGTGTTACCAGTAGTGTGAAAGAATAACTCCCTTACTAACTATAATCCCTGTGCGAATCCGATCAAACATTGAAGTTTTAATTAACAATTACATTGGTAAATGATTAAATTGAATTATTTAGTTTGGTCAAGCAAACGAAAACAACAATTTAAATGCAATTTATATTTTTTAACAGAATGGTGACTGAAAATGTTTCCATAATTTTGTGTTTTGTTGCAATAAAGTGGCCACTGAATAGTGACGTAAGTACGTGTCGCTCCCGGAATGCCAGACCTTGTTTTATTTGACCATGCGTGCACCCTTCATTTGTATGGAAATATTAGTTACAATTAAATTTGACAGCTCTAAATTACGTCCGTCTCTTTCTCGTTTTATTAGAGAGCAAAAGATAGCAATAGCCTAAATTAAGTTAAGATTGTGCACAACAGAATCTACACCATTAACTGGCCTAGTATAGTGTGGAGTTGCAATAGAATAAAAACAGTACAAGCTGGTCTGACCAATCTACACAAATAAATAAAATTGATGTGTCGTTTGTATTTAGATTTCAAAATAGCTATAAATTTTATGATATTATACGGTATTGTACGAAGAGTGCCTTGTTCTCAAAGGAAAGCCGGCAGGAATGCGCATTCGGGGCTGGTAGTTTTTTATTTTTTATTTATCTGTCTGTCTGATCCAGCTTATCTTCAAAACGGCTGGACCGAATTTGACGGGTCGGGGTTCTGTCCAAACAAACACAACACAAACACATTGTAACACAATCAGATTTAAATATTTACTGAAGTGTGGCCTACAGTACCAACAAAAGAAATGTAGTAAATTATACCAAATTCGTGCGACAAGACAGTCGATTCTTACGATTATTCGCCAATCGTCTGACCATCCATGAGTCCCTTTACATTATCTAGGTAAATGATATTAGGTATTCACAGATTAATTATGGTTTATACAAAAAGACAGGCATATGTACAATTTTATGTTTGCCAAATTCTGTTAAGATGTGACGAGAAAGTTTATTATTTTATAGGGAACAGCAATGGTTTTTAAATTCAGTCTTATTTCTGGGTCTATTTACAAAGGGCAGTTTTAGTTTTTAGGAGTTTTTTTAAGGATATTCGCTGCTGAAGATATCCTTATTTTGTTTTTTTTTTTTACTTTTATCATGAGATTCTTAGAGCATCAGATCGTGTTTAATTTTGTGCGTAATTTACAAATATTTACACCTAATTAATTTGTAGGAAACGGGGGGATATTACAGTTAAATTTCAACAGAATACATTTCATATTCGTATCTACTCTACACTGCATAAATTCTTAAGATTCCTAGCATTTTTAATTGATATACGACATGTCGTTTTAAGTAAAAAAATATAGGGTGTTTTTAATTTCCAATTTATTTAAATGCTCTAAGACAATAACAATCACAACAAAAGTTATTTCAATCACATTTTCAGGTAGTCTATCACATTTTATATCTATTGCTTGCTTCAATATGATTGAAAAAATAAACTTCAGTACAAAACAGGCAACGGAATAGAAAATAAATGAGACTATTATGCATTTGGTCTCTCGCCACATCACTAACGTTTCTAAAAACGACAATTTGACAGTTTGGTCGCATTTATTACAAAAAAAAATACCGTCAGCAGAAAAAGATACAATTATTTTTTAGCAAAATATTGTTTATGTATCACAGGAACCGTCTAGCTAGAAGCATATCCTAATATTTGTTTCTATCTATTGGTTTTGTTATGCCATAAAGCGTGTATTCGAGTCTTAAATATCTTTTCAATTAATGCAGTGATTATAGTTTTGTGATACTAATATAGAACCACTTAGCCTAATAATATGCAGACAATCCGATATTATGATGGATCGATGGTTTTTGATATTGAACATAAATGTCTTTGCCATAACAGAAAACTCTCAGATTTTGTCATTTTCTTTTAATAACAAAGAAAAAACCCAAATTCAAACAAAAAAACCTTGAAGAACTGATATTCCTAGTGTTTTTATTTAACAAAAAAAAACCGACAGCAACTTCATCACTTTTTTTTATTCGTACATAGTTGTTTCTGCTGACGGTACAAACTATTCACTTACTACTACCGCAGTTTGGCTTGACGTTGTTGCCAGACCGCGTATTTTGCGCAGGCTGTGTCTATCATCTGATTCATATGCCGCGTCAACGTCGTCGCTAGCGGCGTTAGGTCCCGAAGCATTTTTTCCTGGAAAAAAAAAATGTTGCTTGAATATTTTGATACGTAATATTGGGTGTGAAGAAACCTTTACTGAGGCCGAAAAGCATTCGTTCTTCCGAGAGTTGCGATATTTTTTTAATGCTGTGATCGAGATACTGGAAGTCAAAATTTCCAACTTTATCACAAGTATCTTTATTTTTTAATATGATACTTAAATATGTAATATATAACCTCAATTTAATACCGCCATAACCCCTGTAATATTCAGTTCGATAACCGTGATTGGCACTCGAAAAATAAATGTCGTTTCCCATCAATAATTTTTGCAGTTAACAGATTCATGAAGTCTGTTTTCGACTTGTTTATGAAGCGGATCACAAAACTCACCTCAAAAGGCCTCAATTTAACATTCCTAAATCTCAACAGAGCTTCATAGAACTTCTCTGCTCTTGCGCTAGTGTCTTCCGTGTCCGGCGCGGCCCCGGGCTGCGGGAAGCATCTCCACAGCTCTCTAAGTAACTCGCCGCCCGACAAGTAGATGCGGTGCAGTTCTGATTTCACGTCGGGAGGTATTAATTCTGTAAAGGAAAAGTTGATTTTAAAGAAGAGGGATCTAGGTTAAAGTACTAATAAGATGCGTCGATAATGATCCTTGGATCATTTTCCTGTTCATTCACGTTAATAATGGCGTTATTGGTAAATCTTGTGAAATTGTAATACAAATGACTACATCCTCGAATCCCCCTAAGTTTTCTGATTGGATTGATTTTAGTTCTTGAAATGTAACTTGGTCAAAGTGACAGCTGTCAGGATGCGCACCGGCACGCTCACTGCTGACTGACGGTGTGAGCGCTCCGCCGGGAGAGAGCTCGCCCTCAGAGCACTAGTGTACAACATTACTCACGTGCCATGCTCGCGGCGTGGTGGTGCCGCATGAGCGCTCCGCCGGGAGAGAGCTCGCCCTCAGAGCACTACTGTACAACATTACTCACGTGCCATGCTCGCGGCGTGGTGGTGCCGCATGAGCGCTCCGCCGGGAGAGAGCTCGCCCTCAGAGCACTACTGTACAACATTACTCACGTGCCATGCTCGCGGCGTGGTGGTGCCGCATGAGCGCTCCGCCGGGAGAGAGCTCGCCCTCAGAGCACTAGTGTACAACATTACTCACGTGCCATGCTCGCGGCGTGGTGGTGCCGCATGAGCGCTCCGCCGGGAGAGAGCTCGCCCTCAGAGCACTACTGTACAACATTACTCACGTGCCATGCTCGCGGCGTGGTGGTGCCGCATGAGCGCTCCGCCGGGAGAGAGCTCGCCCTCAGAGCACTACTGTACAACATTACTCACGTGCCATGCTCGCGGCGTGGTGGTGCCGCATGAGCGCTCCGCCGGGAGAGAGCTCGCCCTCAGAGCACTACTGTACAACATTACTCACGTGCCATGCTCGCGGCGTGGTGGTGCCGCATGAGCGCTCCGCCGGGAGAGAGCTCGCCCTCAGAGCACTACTGTACAACATTACTCACGTGCCATGCTCGCGGCGTGGTGGTGCCGCATGAGCGCTCCGCCGGGAGAGAGCTCGCCCTCAGAGCACTACTGTACAACATTACTCACGTGCCATGCTCGCGGCGTGGTGGTGCCGCATGAGCGCTCCGCCGGGAGAGAGCTCGCCCTCAGAGCACTACTGTACAACATTACTCACGTGCCATGCTCGCGGCGTGGTGGTGCCGCATGAGCGCTCCGCCGGGAGAGAGCTCGCCCTCAGAGCACTACTGTACAACATTACTCACGTGCCATGCTCGCGGCGTGGTGGTGCCGCATGAGCGCTCCGCCGGGAGAGAGCTCGCCCTCAGAGCACTACTGTACAACATTACTCACGTGCCATGCTCGCGGCGTGGTGGTGCCGCATGAGCGCTCCGCCGGGAGAGAGCTCGCCCTCAGAGCACTACTGTACAACATTACTCACGTGCCATGCTCGCGGCGTGGTGGTGCCGCATGAGCGCTCCGCCGGGAGAGAGCTCGCCCTCAGAGCACTAGTGTACAACATTACTCACGTGCCATGCTCGCGGCGTGGTGGTGCCGCATGAGCGCTCCGCCGGGAGAGAGCTCGCCCTCAGAGCACTAGTGTACAACATTACTCACGTGCCATGCTCGCGGCGTGGTGGTGCCGCATGAGCGCTCCGCCGGGAGAGAGCTCGCCCTCAGAGCACTAGTGTACAACATTACTCACGTGCCATGCTCGCGGCGTGGTGGTGCCGCATGAGCGCTCCGCCGGGAGAGAGCTCGCCCTCAGAGCACTACTGTACAACATTACTCACGTGCCATGCTCGCGGCGTGGTGGTGCCGCATGAGCGCTCCGCCGGGAGAGAGCTCGCCCTCAGAGCACTACTGTACAACATTACTCACGTGCCATGCTCGCGGCGTGGTGGTGCCGCATGAGCGCTCCGCCGGGAGAGAGCTCGCCCTCAGAGCACTAGTGTACAACATTACTCACGTGCCATGCTCGCGGCGTGGTGGTGCCGCATGAGCGCTCCGCCGGGAGAGAGCTCGCCCTCAGAGCACTACTGTACAACATTACTCACGTGCCATGCTCGCGGCGTGGTGGTGCCGCATGAGCGCTCCGCCGGGAGAGAGCTCGCCCTCAGAGCACTAGTGTACCACATTACTCACGTGCCATGCTCGCGGCGTGGTGGTGCCGCATGAGCGCTCCGCCGGGAGAGAGCTCGCCCTCAGAGCACTAGTGTACAACATTACTCACGTGCCATGCTCGCGGCGTGGTGGTGCCGCATGAGCGCTCCGCCGGGAGAGAGCTCGCCCTCAGAGCACTAGTGTACAACATTACTCACGTGCCATGCTCGCGGCGTGGTGGTGCCGCATGAGCGCTCCGCCGGGAGAGAGCTCGCCCTCAGAGCACTACTGTACAACATTACTCACGTGCCATGCTCGCGGCGTGGTGGTGCCGCATGAGCGCTCCGCCGGGAGAGAGCTCGCCCTCAGAGCACTAGTGTACAACATTACTCACGTGCCATGCTCGCGGCGTGGTGGTGCCGCATGAGCGCTCCGCCGGGAGAGAGCTCGCCCTCAGAGCACTACTGTACAACATTACTCACGTGCCATGCTCGCGGCGTGGTGGTGCCGCATGAGCGCTCCGCCGGGAGAGAGCTCGCCCTCAGAGCACTACTGTACAACATTACTCACGTGCCATGCTCGCGGCGTGGTGGTGCCGCATGAGCGCTCCGCCGGGAGAGAGCTCGCCCTCAGAGCACTAGTGTACAACATTACTCACGTGCCATGCTCGCGGCGTGGTGGTGCCGCATGAGCGCTCCGCCGGGAGAGAGCTCGCCCTCAGAGCACTAGTGTACAACATTACTCACGTGCCATGCTCGCGGCGTGGTGGTGCCGCATGAGCGCTCCGCCGGGAGAGAGCTCGCCCTCAGAGCACTACTGTACAACATTACTCACGTGCCATGCTCGCGGCGTGGTGGTGCCGCATGAGCGCTCCGCCGGGAGAGAGCTCGCCCTCAGAGCACTAGTGTACAACATTACTCACGTGCCATGCTCGCGGCGTGGTGGTGCCGCATGAGCGCTCCGCCGGGAGAGAGCTCGCCCTCAGAGCACTACTGTACAACATTACTCACGTGCCATGCTCGCGGCGTGGTGGTGCCGCATGAGCGCTCCGCCGGGAGAGAGCTCGCCCTCAGAGCACTAGTGTACAACATTACTCACGTGCCATGCTCGCGGCGTGGTGGTGCCGCATGAGCGCTCCGCCGGGAGAGAGCTCGCCCTCAGAGCACTAGTGTACAACATTACTCACGTGCCATGCTCGCGGCGTGGTGGTGCCGCATGAGCGCTCCGCCGGGAGAGAGCTCGCCCTCAGAGCACTAGTGTACAACATTACTCACGTGCCATGCTCGCGGCGTGGTGGTGCCGCATGAGCGCTCCGCCGGGAGAGAGCTCGCCCTCAGAGCACTAGTGTACAACATTACTCACGTGCCATGCTCGCGGCGTGGTGGTGCCGCATGAGCGCTCCGCCGGGAGAGAGCTCGCCCTCAGAGCACTAGTGTACAACATTACTCACGTGCCATGCTCGCGGCGTGGTGGTGCCGCATGAGCGCTCCGCCGGGAGAGAGCTCGCCCTCAGAGCACTAGTGTACAACATTACTCACGTGCCATGCTCGCGGCGTGGTGGTGCCGCATGAGCGCTCCGCCGGGAGAGAGCTCGCCCTCAGAGCACTAGTGTACAACATTACTCACGTGCCATGCTCGCGGCGTGGTGGTGCCGCATGAGCGCTCCGCCGGGAGAGAGCTCGCCCTCAGAGCACTACTGTACAACATTACTCACGTGCCATGCTCGCGGCGTGGTGGTGCCGCATGAGCGCTCCGCCGGGAGAGAGCTCGCCCTCAGAGCACTACTGTACAACATTACTCACGTGCCATGCTCGCGGCGTGGTGGTGCCGCATGAGCGCTCCGCCGGGAGAGAGCTCGCCCTCAGAGCACTACTGTACAACATTACTCACGTGCCATGCTCGCGGCGTGGTGGTGCCGCATGAGCGCTCCGCCGGGAGAGAGCTCGCCCTCAGAGCACTAGTGTACAACATTACTCACGTGCCATGCTCGCGGCGTGGTGGTGCCGCATGAGCGCTCCGCCGGGAGAGAGCTCGCCCTCAGAGCACTCGTGTACAACATTACTCACGTGCCATGCTCGCGGCGTGGTGGTGCCGCATGAGCGCTCCGCCGGGAGAGAGCTCGCCCTCAGAGCACTACTGTACAACATTACTCACGTGCCATGCTCGCGGCGTGGTGGTGCCGCATGAGCGCTCCGCCGGGAGAGAGCTCGCCCTCAGAGCACTACTGTACAACATTACTCACGTGCCATGCTCGCGGCGTGGTGGTGCCGCATGAGCGCTCCGCCGGGAGAGAGCTCGCCCTCAGAGCACTACTGTACAACATTACTCACGTGCCATGCTCGCGGCGTGGTGGTGCCGCATGAGCGCTCCGCCGGGAGAGAGCTCGCCCTCAGAGCACTACTGTACAACATTACTCACGTGCCATGCTCGCGGCGTGGTGGTGCCGCATGAGCGCTCCGCCGGGAGAGAGCTCGCCCTCAGAGCACTAGTGTACAACATTACTCACGTGCCATGCTCGCGGCGTGGTGGTGCCGCATGAGCGCTCCGCCGGGAGAGAGCTCGCCCTCAGAGCACTACTGTACAACATTACTCACGTGCCATGCTCGCGGCGTGGTGGTGCCGCATGAGCGCTCCGCCGGGAGAGAGCTCGCCCTCAGAGCACTAGTGTACAACATTACTCACGTGCCATGCTCGCGGCGTGGTGGTGCCGCATGAGCGCTCCGCCGGGAGAGAGCTCGCCCTCAGAGCACTAGTGTACAACATTACTCACGTGCCATGCTCGCGGCGTGGTGGTGCCGCATGAGCGCTCCGCCGGGAGAGAGCTCGCCCTCAGAGCACTACTGTACAACATTACTCACGTGCCATGCTCGCGGCGTGGTGGTGCCGCATGAGCGCTCCGCCGGGAGAGAGCTCGCCCTCAGAGCACTAGTGTACAACATTACTCACGTGCCATGCTCGCGGCGTGGTGGTGCCGCATGAGCGCTCCGCCGGGAGAGAGCTCGCCCTCAGAGCACTAGTGTACAACATTACTCACGTGCCATGCTCGCGGCGTGGTGGTGCCGCATGAGCGCTCCGCCGGGAGAGAGCTCGCCCTCAGAGCACTACTGTACAACATTACTCACGTGCCATGCTCGCGGCGTGGTGGTGCCGCATGAGCGCTCCGCCGGGAGAGAGCTCGCCCTCAGAGCACTAGTGTACAACATTACTCACGTGCCATGCTCGCGGCGTGGTGGTGCCGCATGAGCGCTCCGCCGGGAGAGAGCTCGCCCTCAGAGCACTACTGTACAACATTACTCACGTGCCATGCTCGCGGCGTGGTGGTGCCGCATGAGCGCTCCGCCGGGAGAGAGCTCGCCCTCAGAGCACTAGTGTACAACATTACTCACGTGCCATGCTCGCGGCGTGGTGGTGCCGCATGAGCGCTCCGCCGGGAGAGAGCTCGCCCTCAGAGCACTAGTGTACAACATTACTCACGTGCCAAGCTCGCGGCGTGGTGGTGCCGCATGAGCGCTCCGCCGGGAGAGAGCTCGCCCTCAGAGCACTACTGTACAACATTACTCACGTGCCATGCTCGCGGCGTGGTGGTGCCGCATGAGCGCTCCGCCGGGAGAGAGCTCGCCCTCAGAGCACTAGTGTACAACATTACTCACGTGCCATGCTCGCGGCGTGGTGGTGCCGCATGAGCGCTCCGCCGGGAGAGAGCTCGCCCTCAGAGCACTAGTGTACAACATTACTCACGTGCCATGCTCGCGGCGTGGTGGTGCCGCATGAGCGCTCCGCCGGGAGAGAGCTCGCCCTCAGAGCACTACTGTACAACATTACTCACGTGCCATGCTCGCGGCGTGGTGGTGCCGCATGAGCGCTCCGCCGGGAGAGAGCTCGCCCTCAGAGCACTACTGTACAACATTACTCACGTGCCAAGCTCGCGGCGTGGTGGTGCCGCATGAGCGCTCCGCCGGGAGAGAGCTCGCCCTCAGAGCACTACTGTACAACATTACTCACGTGCCATGCTCGCGGCGTGGTGGTGCCGCATGAGCGCTCCGCCGGGAGAGAGCTCGCCCTCAGAGCACTAGTGTACAACATTACTCACGTGCCATGCTCGCGGCGTGGTGGTGCCGCATGAGCGCTCCGCCGGGAGAGAGCTCGCCCTCAGAGCACTCGTGTACAACATTACTCACGTGCCATGCTCGCGGCGTGGTGGTGCCGCATGAGCGCTCCGCCGGGAGAGAGCTCGCCCTCAGAGCACTACTGTACAACATTACTCACGTGCCATGCTCGCGGCGTGGTGGTGCCGCATGAGCGCTCCGCCGGGAGAGAGCTCGCCCTCAGAGCACTACTGTACAACATTACTCACGTGCCATGCTCGCGGCGTGGTGGTGCCGCATGAGCGCTCCGCCGGGAGAGAGCTCGCCCTCAGAGCACTCGTGTACAACATTACTCACGTGCCATGCTCGCGGCGTGGTGGTGCCGCATGAGCGCTCCGCCGGGAGAGAGCTCGCCCTCAGAGCACTACTGTACAACATTACTCACGTGCCATGCTCGCGGCGTGGTGGTGCCGCATGAGCGCTCCGCCGGGAGAGAGCTCGCCCTCAGAGCACTACTGTACAACATTACTCACGTGCCATGCTCGCGGCGTGGTGGTGCCGCATGAGCGCTCCGCCGGGAGAGAGCTCGCCCTCAGAGCACTACTGTACAACATTACTCACGTGCCATGCTCGCGGCGTGGTGGTGCCGCATGAGCGCTCCGCCGGGAGAGAGCTCGCCCTCAGAGCACTAGTGTACAACATTACTCACGTGCCATGCTCGCGGCGTGGTGGTGCCGCATGAGCGCTCCGCCGGGAGAGAGCTCGCCCTCAGAGCACTACTGTACAACATTACTCACGTGCCAAGCTCGCGGCGTGGTGGTGCCGCATGAGCGCTCCGCCGGGAGAGAGCTCGCCCTCAGAGCACTAGTGTACAACATTACTCACGTGCCATGCTCGCGGCGTGGTGGTGCCGCATGAGCGCTCCGCCGGGAGAGAGCTCGCCCTCAGAGCACTAGTGTACAACATTACTCACGTGCCATGCTCGCGGCGTGGTGGTGCCGCATGAGCGCTCCGCCGGGAGAGAGCTCGCCCTCAGAGCACTACTGTACAACATTACTCACGTGCCATGCTCGCGGCGTGGTGGTGCCGCATGAGCGCTCCGCCGGGAGAGAGCTCGCCCTCAGAGCACTAGTGTACAACATTACTCACGTGCCATGCTCGCGGCGTGGTGGTGCCGCATGAGCGCTCCGCCGGGAGAGAGCTCGCCCTCAGAGCACTACTGTACAACATTACTCACGTGCCATGCTCGCGGCGTGGTGGTGCCGCATGAGCGCTCCGCCGGGAGAGAGCTCGCCCTCAGAGCACTACTGTACAACATTACTCACGTGCCATGCTCGCGGCGTGGTGGTGCCGCATGAGCGCTCCGCCGGGAGAGAGCTCGCCCTCAGAGCACTACTGTACAACATTAATCACGTGCCATGCTCGCGGCGTGGTGGTGCCGCATGAGCGCTCCACCGGGAGAGAGCTCGCCCTCAGAGCACTACTGTACAACATTACTCACGTGCCATGCTCGCGGCGTGGTGGTGCCGCATGAGCGCTCCGCCGGGAGAGAGCTCGCCCTCAGAGCACTACTGTACAACATTACTCACGTGCCATGCTCGCGGCGTGGTGGTGCCGCATGAGCGCTCCGCCGGGAGAGAGCTCGCCCTCAGAGCACTACTGTACAACATTACTCACGTGCCATGCTCGCGGCGTGGTGGTGCCGCATGAGCGCTCCGCCGGGAGAGAGCTCGCCCTCAGAGCACTACTGTACAACATTACTCACGTGCCATGCTCGCGGCGTGGTGGTGCCGCATGAGCGCTCCGCCGGGAGAGAGCTCGCCCTCAGAGCACTACTGTACAACATTACTCACGTGCCATGCTCGCGGCGTGGTGGTGCCGCATGAGCGCTCCGCCGGGAGAGAGCTCGCCCTCAGAGCACTACTGTACAACATTACTCACGTGCCATGCTCGCGGCGTGGTGGTGCCGCATGAGCGCTCCACCGGGAGAGAGCTCGCCGAGCGCGCCCACACACGCGCCCGCACTAACGCGCACCGGCCGCGCGCACTGCTGACCCGAAGACCACGCCTATACCACGACAAATATATTTTATCTACCCAAATATCATAAACCCTCTCTAATGCATTCTAAAACCATATGCAATGACCAGCATTACCAACCAGCAGAAATAAACGGAACTGTTATGAACTCATAACCTACTGAAAACAGTAGGTTATGAGTTTAAATTTAGAACAGGTGTCAAATTCAAGTGAGTGTGCTATTCTAGTATCTACATTAAATCAGATATCGATCTACGAAACCCCAATTCAGTATGATTTCAATTATAAATCGCACGACATTTTGATCTCGAGTGACACAAGAATAGTGACATTTTTCGTTTGCCTATGATTTAAAAAAAAATACAGATATCCGAAACGCCGCCATTTCGAGCTGTCATTTGTTCGTTAGCTTTTTATTTCCAGTTACGAGTAGACAAATTTTCTGATAAGTTCTTTATTTCTGTTGAAAATGAGTGATAGTGACTCAGAAATTGACATGAACACTCCGCCAGATATCGTAAATGCAGCGACGAATGCAACTAATCAGTCGCGCCTGCGCACCGACCAAGATCGGTTGCGTGTTGTCGGTTCGCAGTATTTATTCGCGTAAAATGACGAATTTAGTAAAGTGTACTGGCTGCAATCTCATCGTAGATGAGTTGCTATGTTATGTGCAACAGAAAATATCGATAGCGGACGAAGAAACATTAGTTCGAATATGTGCGTCTGCTTTTACTAGTGACGAAATAAAAAAATCCAAAACGCTCTTATATGAAGCCTTACCAACGGACAAGCGAAAAGTAATTCGAAAGAACAAAGGCAAGGAGGAGCGTGATCTTTCGGATATTATTAGCCTTTTCAAATCCACGGAACCAGATGATATCCCCGTGTTTGTTGCGCGACAGTTGGACAAATTACCTCCCATACTGTGGGATCATTTGGATTGCTCGAGGGTGCTAAAGGATATATTAGTACTGAAAACCGAAATTGAGAATATAAAGATCAATTATGCGACTACCGACAGCGTTCAAGATATAAAGGCCTCCGTTTTGCGAATGAGAAACGACTCCATACCACCGACGTCTGCTTTAAAAGTAAATACAAAACGTGGAGCGTGGCTAGATAGTGGACCCATGGGTTTGTCTCATGAATACATCAATGACTTGACAAACGAATCAACAAATAACATATTATCATATTCACCTCAATATAGAAATATATTGGGGGTAGAGGACGAAAACAGACGAGACTACGTTGAGGAAGGACGTGAGCGGCGGCGCCGGCGGTCGCGAGCTACGCAACAGGTGAGCGCGGGCGGCGCGGGAGGGGAGACCCAGCCGCCGCCAGTGCCGCCGCCGGTGAGTCAGCCGGACGGCGCACAGGTCGGCATCGGCCCAGCGATCGCTCCAGTGACGTCATCAGTACTGCGCCCCACCGCCGCGCGCGCCGCCGCTACACCGCAGGTTGCTAATCAGCTGACGGCTGCTATGGATCATCGTGACTTAGAGCGAAGTGACCGAGCAATGACAAATGAAAATAACGACGACGGCGACGGATGGCAGCAAGTGTCTCGTCGCAAGCAAAATATTAAATATCGTTTTACGGGAAAATCCGGCATTGCGAGGGATATAGAATGTTCTTTTAAGGCTGCTGAGAAGAGAATCCCTATGTTTATTACAAACGTACATAGTTCGACTAAGGAGTGCGATATAGTCCAGTACATACATAAGAGAACAGAGGAAACTGTATCTCTAGAGGTTATAAACATGCGAGTGGTGCGCGGGTATAAAGCCTATAAGTTTTATATACGGGAATGTAATCTACCTATGTACATGGACGAAAAACTGTGGCCGGCGGGTGTCATATTTCGACGGTTCGTTAGTTACAAACGAAGAGAAATGAATCAGGATAATAATCCTGCTGGCGGCACAAATAAGCTAAATAATGAGTAGTCAGTCTTATCGCTTGGCAAGTTACAATTGTAAAAATGTGAAACGAGCTGTCCACGATATTAGAGACCTGTGCAGTACGTGTGACGTGATATGCTTGCAGGAGACTTGGCTGCTCCCACACGACATACCTTTTGTAGGTACGATTGATAGCGGGTTTGGCTATACGGCGACGTCGGCTGTGGATACGTCTTCGGGCATTTTGCGCGGTCGCCCCTACGGCGGCGTCGCGGTATTATGGCGTTATAGTGCCTTTCAAGAGGTGTCGGTGATTCAGTGTAGTGAGCGTTTCTGTGCCATTAAAATAGCGGCAGGCGTTAGGTCAGTGTTAGTTATAAGTGCTTATTTGCCAACGAACTCTGTGAATAATTTGCCTGATTTTATTGACTGTTTAAGTGAGATTAGTGCGATTGTTGATGAGAGTAACATCGAGTCTGTTTTTGTGTTGGGTGATTTCAATGCGGACCCGGGTGAGTTATTTTACAATGAACTTATTAATGTGTGTAGCGAGGAGTGTTGGTCGTGTATAGATGTAGAAATGTTAGGGAGAAACTCCGGTACCTTTACGTACATCAGTGACGCGCACGGGACGCCCAGCTGGCTCGATCATTGTATTGTAACTCACGCGGCGAAGCAGTCTGTTACGAATGTTTTCGTTCGCTATGACACTCTGTGGTCGGACCACTATCCTATCGTTGTGGAATGCAATTTAAATGTATTAATGCCCAAGATAGTTACAAGTACGGTTTGTGATGGAAATAGGGATACTATATGGGGGGAAAGAAATAAGGAACAGGTCTTACTGTATAAACAGGAGTGTCATAGGAGATTAAAATTAATTGATTTTCCCTCTGAATGTGCACAATGTGCGGACTATTTGTGTGATAACCATGACCATGAGCGTGTCCTAGATAAGCTATACTCTGACATTGTTTCTGCCCTTCAGGGCGCAGCAATGGTGAATGGGGGAAGCGCGCGGAAGTGTGGGCGTGGTGCACGCTTGGCGGGATGGAATAGGCATGTCGGCGAGGCTCACAGGGTGGCCAGGCTGAGGCTTAACGAGTGGGTACTGTGCGGTAGACCTAAGCACGGTTGTGTGTACGAGGCGATGCGAGAGAGTAGGAAAGTGTTTAAGTCTAGGTTAAAGTGGTGTCAGAACAATCAGGACCAGATTCGGATGGACGCTCTCGCTGAACAACACTCAAAAGGTGACTTCCGTGGCTTTTGGCGAAAAACGAGTAAAGTAAACTCGCGGCCTGGCCTTCCTGGGAGCATCGACGGCTTATGTGATCCTAAGAGCATTGCAGACGTTTTCAGAGAACAGTTTTCAGTTCGGTCGTCGCTCGGTCCGGCGGGTGAGGTGCTGAATGCTGACCTGAACAGTAAAATGGTAGGAATAAGTTTCCTGGCGAAAGATATTTCGAAAGCCATAAGTCAGATTAAGCGGGGAAAGTCCCCTGGCCACGACGCACTCAGCATTGAGCACCTACAGCACGCCGGGCCACACTTAGCAAGAGTTCTTGCAATGTTCTTCTCGTTGTGTGTGTGCCACTCCTACCTACCCGCGGATTTCATGAGGACAGTGGTAGTGCCGGTGGTAAAAAATAAAACGGGCGATATGGCGGACAAAAATAACTACAGGCCCATATCGCTGGCAACTGTAGTGGCGAAGGTTTTTGATAGTGTGCTTAACACACAGTTAAATAAACACGTAAAGCTGCATGACAATCAGTTTGGTTTTCGACCGAAACTTTCCACAGAGAGTGCAATACTGTGTTTAAAGCACACTGTTAAATACTACACAAAGAGGAAGACCCCGGTATACGCATGCTTCCTCGATTTATCCAAGGCTTTTGACCTCGTTTCGTACGACATCCTCTGGAGGAAGCTGGAGAGCACAGACTTACCGTCAGAGCTCATCAGCTTGCTCCGGTACTGGTACGGGCACCAGGTCAATAGTGTCCGATGGGCGGGAGCGATGTCGGACCCTTATACAAGTGTATGTGGCGTGAGGCAGGGCGGTTTGACCTCTCCTACCTTGTTCAACTTGTATATGAATGAACTGATCGTCTCGCTCAGCAGTCAACATGTCGGATGCTATATAGATGGAGTTTGTGTCAACAATATGAGTTATGCGGACGACATGGTGCTGCTGAGCGCGTCGATCTGTGGGTTGAGGAGACTACTCCGTACGTGTACAGAATACGCGCATGGTCATGGGTTGAAATACAATGGGAAGAAAAGCCAGTACATGGTTTTTCAGGGCATTGGTGTGTCGAGCCCTATGAACATTCCAAATGTTTTCCTAGATGAAGTTCCAATAGACCGAGTGGACCAATTCAAATACTTAGGGCATCTACTCACCAATGACCTTAAAGACCATGCTGACATGGACCGGGAGCGGAGGGCACTGTCAAGGCGAGCCAACATGATAGCCCGCAGGTTTTCGCGTTGTACTGGGGATGTAAAGGTGACGCTTTTTAGAGCGTACTGCACGTCCCTTTACTCGTGCGCCCTGTGGGCTGACTATTCTGAAAAGGCATACAGTGCCCTCCGTGTCCAGTACAACAACGCGTTCCGGGCGGTGCTGGGGCTGCCCCGTTTCTGTAGCGCATCGGGGATGTTCGCGATGACACGCACTGATTGTTTTCACGCTTCCATGCGGAAGCGGTGTGCGTCTCTGGTGCGGCGGGTGCGGGCCAGCCCCAATGCCATCTTGGCAATGATCGCGAATAGGCTGGACTGCCCTTATGTCCGGCATTGCTGTGGCAGGCATGTTGCTCCTCAAATGCCGATTAGAAAATTATAATTATTGTGATTATTTTTGCAAAGTAGTTTTATTGATTTATTTTATTTACATACTTAATTTTAATTTTTGACTTATATTTTATTGTTAATTTGGTTATTTTAATTCTGATTGTGATGTTTATTTTATTTTAATGTTGACTTTTTATTTTTAAATTGATTTTAATTTTCTATTTAGACGGTGTACCTAATTTTATTTAGATTTTAACTTTGATTATGGTTTTTTGATTCAAATAATGTAATGTAATTTTATCATGTAATCTATATGGGTTTACTGCCTGAAATAAACGATATTATTATTATTATTATTAATAACCTGTTGGCACAAAAATCAAGGGCCAAGTAACAATGCTGGTCATTTCCTTATGGTTCCTGAACCCATCATAGAGCCCTTATGATATTTGGGTAGATAAAGTAGTGTATGCAACTATACATAACTAGGCATTACAACACTCGTGTGATGCTATTAAGAAACTCGCCTTCGGCTCGTTTCTTAAACCCACACTTGTGTTGTAATGCCGTTCATTATGCACAGTCGCATAAACTACTATTAAACCATACTATGTAAAACTACATTCATGTAAACCACTTTCAACTGTCGAAAAAGAAAGAAGAGATACAGATTTGATTGAAACAGACCAGAGACAAAACGTAAAAAGAACAACTAATGTCATGCTTATATCTCATGTAATGCTTTTGACTATGTGAGTAGTACAGTTTTACTGAAACAAAACTTTAATATTTTCTTAATTTGGTTTTGATTGTTACGTACGTCGTACATACATAGGATCGTTTTAACAAAATACAAATTAAAGAGTTCGTACAATAGGTACGTTTTAAATGTTCTGTTTACATCTGGAGTTTGTCAAGGTTGTAATTTAGGACCACATCTGATTGAAATGATTATTATTATTATTTTATTTACAACAAAAATATATTTTCGGTGGGTATTATTATTTTAGACGAAAGATGTAAACGTCGACAAACTACTGGAAATGGGCCTATTAGAAATGAAATAATAATAAGGTTTTACTTACTTGACATATTGACGCTAGTGCTGATAAAGGAGGTGGGTTGTTTGTATGTGTGTGTGTTTGGTGCGTTTGAGTCGATGGACCAAGGAGATACCGTTCTATCTGTAAAGAAAATATCATCATCATCCGGGGTGTCCTTTTCCCAAATTATTTGGTGTCGGCGTTGCATTTATTTGGTAGATCTTACATTTCTGCTTACAGGCAAGTTTCACGATTCACGGTGTTTTTAAAAGAATCACAAAACGTTCACAGGATTTTGTTCGTAAAAAGAATCGATTTTAAACCAAAACTTTCCGCTTCGCAACCCATTGTCAAAGTAAAGAAAACTTACAAAAGTCGAGCACCTGTGTTTCCTATAGAAAACAATAAAGAAACCATAGAAAAGTTGTGCCCTTCAAAAAGTTTTTCTTGCTCTATTTTCCTTAATTAATTATATTAAAAAACAATCACGTTAACCTCTTACTTAACTTTTGTTGAAAACTTAATAAAGAGGGGTGAAAAAAGAAACTTAACGAAGCCGCGTGACGCGTCACGTGGACTTTGCGTCATTGTGATTTTATTTTTTATATCAAGGCACCCAGGTAAAATACGTAACATTAACAACAATTACAAATTACAATGGAACTAAAGACCGTTTCTATAACTTACTTACGTATAACTGTTAGTTAATGTGCCTACGTCTCGTAGCTATCGGCGTGTCTATAAACACAGTTAGCTTCAAATATCCGCGTCACCTACCCGTCACTTGTACATAGAAAAAGCTTTTCTGTGCTGTTTTGTATATTAACAGACAGAGACTGCAACCTACCGACACCTATTAGTAAGTTATTGAAAATGCCGGAGGTTTACGTTAAACAAAAACAAAGCTTGTGGAATCCTGGTTACCTAAACGGCGAACACAATAAATGAGTAACAGATCAAATTGTATTAACTCCATCAATGGAACTTTTGAGATAAAAGCATCATTCATAAAAGAGAGCACACAAACACGGACCTGGATTTAATATTGTTTGAAACGATGTCATTTTTGGTTCTTTTACATAATAAAAAAGTAATACAGTTTGGTGCGTCATAATTTGACATTAGTAACAAGTTTCGAAATAGATAAAAAATCCTTTTGTACTATTCTTATTATGGTGGGTGGAGTTAATACACTTTGATCTGTTACTCCTACTAATTTTATAAAGAGGAAAGATTTAGGTTTTTTAACTCAACCGATTTGAATAATTCTTTCACCATTAGAAAGCTACATCTTTACCGAGTAACATAGGCTATAAATTATATTGATATCATGCAAATAAACCGAGCTATCACAATTATTGCGGACGAAGTCGCGGGCGAAGTATTAGTCTAAGAATACAGAAATAAAGCTCACCTTGGACAATTTCAATTCTTGCGCATCTTCATTTCCGGGTCTATCTTCTAGATCTTCGTAATGTAACTTCTCTAATATCCTCTTCTTCTTATCCGGCTGTTCCGTACTCTCTTCTGCCGTTCTCTTCTCTGCTACACCATTCGATTCTTTGACACCGTTCTCAACAACTTTGTTGTTATTCGTCGTTTTACTACTACTGTTATTATTATTATTACTAGAATTTGTTTTATGACTAGCTTTGAGCACCTGGAATTGAGGGAAGAGGATTTTGAGAATGAAATCATTTCTTGTGTTATGCAGCTTTCATCGTAATTTCAATTTACATTCTTCCTTATTTATTGTACCTGTAAACTGTTTAATAAACTACCAGAATCTCAGTTGTGTAACACACTTTCAATTGATTTGCGAAAAATTTTAATGGGTCTCAATCAATTGCTTTTAGAAATAAATCGTCTGACAAGCAACGTAAAGAACGCAATTAATGTTATTGAACTGCCAAGAAGAAAAGCATTCTATAATGTGTGTTACGTTATTAGCCCCGAGGTTCTAATGTGAAGGTTTTTTTTTTTAAACCAAACATTGGCAATACGTTCCGCCAATTCGATTTTTGTTAAAAAACCTTTTTATTTCAAATGGGTAACTTAGTTCTGGCTGGTCAATATTTTTTATTTCTAGTAAAAGTAAAAAAACGCAGATTCTACCTTTTAGAAAACATAAACAAACCATAATAGAGTGTTGGTTGAACCGCTTGATCATGTTTCTATGTATCGAGGCGTTGTCCCCTTTCTCCTTCTCTGGCGCCGTGTCCTCTTCTGACGGGAGGAGAGGGATATTTTCCGTGAATTTAGGGAGGTCCACCTAGTAAAGAGGAATAGATTTTTTGTATGAGCGGTTTCAGACTACTGCCATTTTGTAGCGCGTATATGGTCGTATTGGCTTATGCGCTTTGAAAAATTGAACGGGCGTACACGCGCTGTAGTATTTATTTCATCACCGCTGGTCTCAAAACGGCGAAGGAAGACAATTTGAGGAAACCGGCATGTCCTAGAACAGAAAATTCGAAGACATGTGACATCTACCAATCCGCACTGGGCCCGCATGGTGGATTATAGCCCTTTCTCTCTCATAGAGAGGAGGCCTGTGTCCCAATGGGAATATTATAGGCTGATGATGATGATAATGACCATTATTCGCTCATTTCAGCGTGCTCAACGGGAGTGGGTGGGCGCAAAAGGAGGCGTCTCACCCTTTTTTCCTAGGTCTACGAGGTACTTCCTTCGTCTCCTTTATGCGCTGGTACAAGTTACGCGTGTGGAAAAGCGGGCGCATACGCGCGTACACGCGTCCATAAACGAGCTTATAAGCGCCAAAAACACACTTATCTGAAACCGCTGTAATAGTTCTCCATTATTCTCTATTATTAATAACCACCACCTGTTGCAATCATCTTTACATTGTCTTTTTGCTTCGACAAGTGCATGTCGATTCATTGAAACCAACGTTTGCACCTATATTGGTGGCAATGAATGAAGCGGGGATGCTAACACCATTTTCCAACTACATGATATTTTGAAGTACCAGTCGTCAATTGACTTTCAATATTATCACATTCAAGATATAAATACTAACTGCGTCACAGATTGACACGTGTCGGTCGCTATTGTATCCATTGTCAAGTGCTAAAATAATGTGTTTTGTTTACTACTACAATCTTTGTTAGACAATCCGACACCTGAATCTTAATTAACGTACTATGTGCAAAATTACGAAAGTCCTTAGAACATTTTGGATGACAATATGGATGGATTTAAGTCTAGTAATAAGGGTAGCTTACACTACAAATACGCTTAACGCTAAGCACGTACCCAAGATTTTGGTTCGGAGGGGGGGGGGGGGGGGGCAAACATTGGAACAACCATGTGAACTGTGTAAAAATCGCTGTAATCACTATACTATAGTTTCTGTACTTCGCAGTGGTTATGATCCCGTTTATTATAAGTCAGATTTGGTGTAGGGGGGGGATAACTTCCAACTTTCCCCCCCTTGGATACGTGCTTGTTTAACGCGTTCAGAACATCGTTATATTCTATTTTTTATAGTCTATATCGGTCTTCTCCTTCCGTGCGAAGCGCGTGCGTTCCGTTCTATTACTGGTCAACTCATAAGAGAGTATGTTTAGTGCTAAACGCATTTAGTGTTTGAAATGCGTTTAGTGCATTTAGTGATAGTGCCAAAGTGCGAAAAGCCCTAACGATAAAGCATGTGGGCAAAACATGCATTTAAACTAGCTTCGCCCACTGTTTGATGATCATATGCAAAGATGCCTTCGCTTGTGATCCGGATTTATACTAATTCAAACTTTAAAGAAAAAAATACTTACTGTGAGATCTAAAGTTGTGTGTTTCATAGCTGACGCAATGGCTTGGTCATCCATTTTGGCACATTCTCCAAATAAATCTTTGCTAGACGATGAGGCTATACGGTCTCTGTAACCATGCAATTCGAAAATAGGCATAAATTATAAAAATAAAGATCACATCTAATCTTTCTAGGGTGCCGGTAGAATATAAGTCAGCCCAGCATTTAGTTACAATCACTAGTGACTATTAATAGGAATTAATAGTCACTAGTGATTGTAACTAAATGCTGCTCATAGGAATGAGTAGGGGGTTACATAATAACATTATCGATATAATACATCGATCATAGTAATAACAATAACAGGTATGTCCTAGAACCAAAAATTCCGAGGCATGTGACATCTACCAATCCGCACTGGGCCCGCGTGGTAGATTATAGCCCATTCCCTCTCATTGAGAAGAGGCCGTGTCCCAGCAGTGGGAACATTATAGTCTGATGATGATGATGAGTAATAACATAATAGGGTAGATCTCAAAAAAATCTAATTAATCCGTCAGATTTTCAAACTGTCTTTTTCTTTTGTTACGTAAACCAAAATTGACGAAGATACGACGCTTTTAAAATTGTCAATACGTCACGCTGTGGTATACCTTTTAGTGCGTTTTGACACTTCTGGCCCCTTATTCACAACCATTCGACTCGCTTCCGATTCGGAAAGTCGTATGTCTATCTCGGTCGTTTTCGTAATGCCAGAAGAAGACAGATATACGAGTTGTCGAATCGGAAACTAGTCGAACGTTTGTGAATACGGGGTCTGATGTCACAAGCCCCCACTCCCAAGTTTTAATGCGTTTTATGTTTGACAATATTCATTGTTTTACAAAAACAAAAGATACGTGTCCATTATTTTCCAACACTCTAATTGACGGACTAATTAGATTTGCTATTTATAGATGGTGGAAACTAGGAATTGTATCAATAGTGGATATTTTAAATGCCGTACGCGTGGTGATTCCCTTACAGTAACTTATTTTTAAATCTTGCAATTGCTTCGATCGTGTGTACATCATTAAACTCACCTATGAAAATAATGAGACTGAAAAAACTTGGTCCAAAACTCTGCTTCAGTCATTTTATTCGGCACATAATCAATATGTTTCTTTCTGACAGCGGGATACGTTTTAAATATGGCGTCTATTATGTCCTGGGTAAGGTTGTATTTAAGGCCGTTGCAGCCGTCCGTTTGTGGTTGAATGTCAGCTAAAAACGCCCCAGATACACCTGAAAGTAATATAATGAATGTAGTAGAACGAAGTAGAATGTAGTAGTAGTAGAATGTAGTAGTAGAAGTAGAATGTAGTAGTAGTAGAATGTAGTAGTAGTAGTAGAATGTATTAGTAGTAGTAGAATGTAGTAGTACTAGAATGTAGTGTTGTATGTAGTATATTTATTGTTTCCCCACAATAAGGGTCAATTTACACCAGAATGGCAGCGGTCGCCAGCGCAGTTTCACTGTCAAACCATTTGATACTTTATCTCCATTATGAAATACATAGTATCGTTTGAAAGACGCGCGGAAGCTCGCGGCGCCGCGACTTTACGCGGGCCATCTAAGCGGCGGTTTACAGCAAAGTAATAGACGCTGCTGGCCGCTACCGATCGCTGGCACTTTGGTGTGAATTGACTCTATAGTTTACAAAATGACAGGGTCGACCGGCTTGGGTCAAATGGGTGTATGTATTTATGTTGGCCTCACCGCCCGTGTCCACCACTAGTGGGGCCAATGGGAAGCATTATTAATTATTTTAATCAATTTTCACTGAATTTATTAAAATAATTAATCATTGTTCCCGTTGTCCCCACCATATTTTTTATGTAAGAGAAGGATCATAAGATTCTGTAAGACAAGATTTTAAAAGGTATTGAACCATGTATCCTATACAAGCAAGCTATATCGCCAAAAACATTTTCGGTTCCGAAAATTATTGCAATTTTCTGTTGAATAAGATAGGTTTAGTACACATATTTTTTTATCTTTGTCTCAAAGGTCGGCAACACATTGGCCAATCCGTTGCTAGATGGATATATTACTGACACCACAAATGACATTGTAACAGGTACCAGTATAATAAAAACCTACACAAAAAAAAATACATACCAGCCTCCTGCTTAATATTATTAGATTCCGTATAAGTTTTTAGTGTGGGTGTGTTCCAGTATTCTTCACTATTGATCACCTTTGATATCACCAAGTCTTCATATAAATGCTTCAATGTCGGGTGCAAGGATAGCAGTCTGGAAAAAATATGAAAGCAATATTAAAGATCCCTAAATGTCTAGTTATCGCAAGCGCGACTGTGGAGTGGGAGTGAAGTGTATACCCTCCTTTAGATTAACAACCGTATGTATTCTCCTTTAAAATAGGTATCATTTTATGATATGCTTACCCAGCTTTTACATCGTTTTACTTGTTTCTTAGCATTATACTATTGGCAGCCAACCTGACTAGTTATTTACTACACCCTTACGACTCCAATCATCTCATGGCGACCCTGCCAGTCCTGCCACTACTTTAAAACCCAAGGACATGGAGTTTCAGTATAATCACCACCTACTGCCTATCGCCGCGAAATTATCCTACTTAATATTATAAATGCGAAAGTTTGTTTGTATGGATGTATGGATGTATGGATGTATGGATGTATGGATGTTTGTTACTCTTTCACGCAAAAACTACTGAACGGATTTGGATCAAATTTAGCACACAGATAGTTTATTACCTGGATTAACACATAGGATACTTTTTATCCCGGTAATAAGATCCCGTGGGATAATTTCAAACTTCACGCGGGCGAAGCCGCTGGCAGAAGCTAGTGTTAAATAAAATTGCACCAACAACAAAATCATACATTTCTTCGAATTGGACATTTGGGCATCGATGATTTTTGTTTGAAGAACATTCCGGAATAGGCTAGTTTCCACTATCAATAAATTGCAAATCTATTTAGCCCGTCAGTTTTAGTATTGGAAAATAATGGACATGTATTTTTTGTAGATCAATGAATATTGACAAAGTTAGAACGCATCAAAACTTGGGAGTGGGTGCTCGTGACGTCACAACGCACTTAAAATTATAGCACGGCGGGCGTGACGTATTGAGAATTTTAAAAGCGTCGTATCTTCGTCAATTTTGGTCTACGTAACAAAAGAAAAAGTACATGTTACATATTTTTTGAAAATCTAACTGACGGACTAAGTAATTAGATTGTTTCAGGACACAAGCCTATTCCCACGTTGTGGTTTTTCCATCATGTATTAGTAGAACTGTATTTTATGATGGTTTTATTCCTTTTATTAACCCCGGCACGACGGGGTGCTATAAGTTTGACGTGTCTTTGTGTATGTGTGTGTGTGCGTGTGTGTGTGTGTGTGTGTGTGTGTGTGTGTGTGTGTGCGTGCGTGCGTATGTGTGTGTGTGTGTGTGTGTTTGTGGCATCGTAGCGCCCGAGCGAATGTACCGATATGGAATTTGTTTTTTTTGTTTGAATGGTGAATTAGTCGGGAGTGTTCTTAGCTATGTTTGATAAAAATCGGTCCAAGATGGCCGCCGCCACAAATTGGCGGATCACATATTTATTTAACAAGGGAGTTGTTAAATATGGTATCAAATGAAAGGGCTTCACTAGTAGAACTATGATAAATTCAATATCCAAAAAGGCCGCCACCACAAAATGGCAAATTAACGAATTATTATCTATTTAACGAATTATTTTCTATTTAACTATTATTACAGTGTGTCGGGGGATTTTTTAATTTAATTTTACGTTTTAGATATAGTTAGTAGGAAAACAATATCCTTAATATCCCTTTCGACCGTTACTTTTGTTTTGTTATATTTGCATCGTTAAATTCCCGGTTTAAGTAGTCGATTTTTTTTTAAATCATTGAATGCAGTTCAAATTATTTTTTAAATCAAAATGAACTCTTCTTTCAGTAAAATATTCTTTATACAATATATAGGAAACTTTCCTTCCGTGTGGCATAGCCGTGAGACACCGAGAGGTAGCTAAGGACGTAACATATCTTGTGAATAATATCATATCTCACATAGACAAATTATAGCCTAGGACTCAATTTTCGTTTATGTATATGTCACCGTAAAATTGTCAAATACGTTATATTGTAATATCTCTAGCGATATTGTAAAGTCTCGAATTATTGTCAAATGAACATACTGCTTACAACAAAACGCATTATTATTCGTGAAATGCATGCGATGGTAGTCAACTTACGCGGTGTGGAGGGAAGGAGGGGTCCCCCTTACCCAGTGGCACAACTCTCATGAAAAGATACTGCACCATTCCTGAGAAATATCGATTAATATAACATAACCTTAAAACACTTTATATTCCCCCTAAAAAGCGTAGTCGACGGAGCCCCGCTTTGCGGGGCCCCTATTTCCGAGTGCAGGGTTTAAAGGAACCTAACTAACCTAACGGGGGGGTGCCCCAAGTCCCGATTATGGGGGCAGAGATACTTTCGTATGTTCAGTTGACAATAATTCGAGACATTACAATATCGCGAGAAAAAACACGTTATATTGTAATATAACGGGTTTGACAATTTTACGGTGACATATACACAGTACGGTGAGACTGTTATTATTTAAAACCTGAATGCAACCTTCTACTACCGTTATTCAGTATAATTTTGTCGCAAATGACCTCTGCATTCGAGTTGCGTGCATGTATGTGCATTGTGCAATCAAAATGTATTTATATCCCATTTTCCACATTTTTATTGTGCTGCAATGTCAGTGAAAGGTTACATGCTATTTTCATCTTACAGTTTCAACTATATTTTGGATTTGGCTCAGGAACAAAACTGTTTTTTTTTTTCATTATATAGCTAAATTGTTACACTTTGGCAGTTACCAGTGGTGTAAGACTGCCAAAATAAACTGATTGGTTTTGTAGCTCTGGCGGAAATGAACAAGAGAAACTAACTTTGGATCTGACTTTTATAATATGTGGTGACTATCAGTCTCCACATATTAAAAAACAAAGACCTCCTCCGCGTCTGTCTGTTCACGATAAACTCATAAACTCCTGCACCGATTTTCTTGCTGTTTTCACCGATGGATAGTGGTTCTCAAGGAAGATAACTATAAAATTTGTAGCGGGTATCGACTATATGTATAATTTTCTGCAGGCATCAGCTAGTGTATGATAAACAGTTTAAATCATCTATTCTTCAGTTATATTTAATGACTATTATAAGGATTACTCGTCGCCCAGGCTGGCCTAGAAAACGCTGGCGTGACAACTTATAGACGTTTGTGAGAGATTGGCCAGAGGTAACTGCAGATAAAAGGGGGGGAGGCCTTTGCCCAGTAGTAGGGCAGGGAAAAGAAAGGATTTATGCAATGCACTCAACTTAATCACAAACGCACTGTACTATTCTCTACATCTAATTGGCTATAGATAGCAATTCATAGTCAATACATTACATAGATAGTCAATACATTTCTCGGTTGAAACTATTCTACTTTAGTCTTATTTCAAAATCGAATTGATAATGACAAACAGCAATTTTGATTTCACACAAAGACACACATTGTAAAGGTCATATGATGAATACCAGCCAGCCTATTATTGCTCCACTGCTGGGCAATGGCCTCTTCTCATACAGAAAAGACACGAGGATTAATCACCACACTTGCTTAGAAAAGTACACATGGATTGAAAAAGTCACATTGGTACCTACTTGTCCGAATTTAAACCTACAACCTCATACACATACTCATATAGTGATGGATCAAAATACAGTATCTTACTTAGATTTCATCTCCAATTCCCCATCAATCTGTCTCTTAAACTTTGGTAGCAAGTTCTGCAGCAGCATTTTGACCTGATCCCGGTCTTTAGCCTGTGCCTCCGCTCCCGATGAGTTGACGAAGTGAAATGTAGAACACGTGCCATCGTGCAGTACCACTTGCAGTTGCACTTTAGGTTTACCAGCTGGGGATATTTTTTGTGCTGAAACAATTGTAATACAAATTAATCTAACCATAATCTTTTGTTGACATTTTATAGTTAACTAGCTGACCCACGCAACTTCGTCTGCGTCACATAAGAGAGAAAAAGCTCACAAGGGGAATAAAACTTCCCCCTTTTTAGCAACATTTTTCATTTATTCTCTGCTCCTATTGGTCTTAGCGTGATGTTTTATAGCCTAAAGCCTTCCTCAATAAATTGACTATCCAAAACAAAAAGAATTTTTTAGATTCAAACCGGTAGTTCCTCCGATTAGCGCATTCAAACAAACAAACTATAATAATAATATTAGTATAGATATAGGTTGAGAAAAATATGTCCCATATAAGGGTGATGCTCTAGGGTAGCCTGTTAACTTGTTTTTTTTTTACGCTTTTTGCAATTTGCAGGCCAGTCCTAGCTTTTATGTTGACTAAAATATGATTGGCAACTGTAAGACATATGTTAGACTAGGTACTTCATGAAAAAGTTATTATAGTCAAAGTTAAAGGACCTAACATTAGCCTAAATTGGTTAAAAATTGATTATAGCTTATTATAATTAAAGTTGACTAGCAATATTGATTTCGATGCCCAACCCTCACTTTTCTTTCTTATTTATTTTTAAACAGAAACCATTTTAACATTTAATCCTATTTTACTGTTTGACACTTTCAATGGTAGGTATACCTAGTTGAAGGTACTAGGTGCTGAAAACACTCTTGATAATATTAGATACTGTAAAATTTTCATGAATCAAACCGCCATATTCATCCAGACAAAAATATGAGCATAATTTACAGATTTTTACTCCTTTTCTGAAACCACAATTATAAATACTCTCTTGTAACACTTCTAAGTACAAGAGAAACGAAGGGGGACCACCACAAAGTTTAAGTGGCCAAAAATAAAGATGAATCATCTCATCCAAGGTCATATTGATAGCATACACACAATTATTAGGACAGGTTCAAACTTGCACACACCATGAGTTGTTGATAGCAATCTTTGATCCCATACTACTAGGTCTTGGTACCGTAGTCACATACCTCTATTTTCATGATAGGATAAGATGATGAGTAATAAAATAATCACTGAGAATGATGATGGTGCATATCTCACTAAAAGATAAAGCTTTCTAATACAAAATGTCTTATCTAGTACTTTTTAATGTCCTCAAGTGTACACAATATAAGTACTTATTATAGTACTGTGCTTATTGTTTAGAATTAGCGCAGAGTAGCCATGTTCAGATTTAGAGGCCGTATATCAATCAATGTAACGCGATAGCCTGGCAGGTGGTGTATACAGTCAAGATGCGTTCTCTACATGTTTATCTAATAGAGATGTGTGAATAACATTGATTGAAGAACAGAATAATTTTATATACATTTGATAAGTTAACTTTTACGTTGCACTCTGGAGGAGAATGACTGAACTTAGACTAATTGAGGATAGTAGATAGCATTTCATTTACTTACTTTTGATATCAGCATATTTATGTGATACAGCAACTGTGTCTCTATTTTCCAACATCCATGCTAACCTTTGGTTCATAACATACAAAGTGCCATCACCCTTCTTATACCTTACGCCGCCCACGCTGAGCAAAACGTCCTCAGAAGACGTAGTCATCTTCAAACTTCACCACTCAACCCACAATAACAACAGTTTTAACTTGAAAAAGTTATAAAACGTTAAAACTCTAATGCTCGAACTCTTCCCATCGCTACGTGAAAATTTTTACTCGATTTAGCCAGCTCCTCATGCTGCCAAACGCGATTTTACGTATGACTTCGTACAATTATCGTGTATCTCTGAATATGAATGCTTATTCCGAGTATAAAAACGAAGAATTATGAAATTCTATCTACAAAAAGCATATCACAGTCCGTCGACCATTAGAGGATTTGACAAACTGTCAGCTTTTTTTTTTAAGTTGACTTCGAATGATTTTGCCTCTTTTTCAAAACGAACCACGTGGGATTTAGTAACTTTTAGTTTACATTTTTATTAAAATTCACAAATGATTTTTTACTCTTTACACAACAAAAAAATAAGTGTTTTTACATCTAAATAAGTATTTTACTATTGGTGTAAATTTCAGAGGTCACTAAAAACTGGGTACTAATAATTCAAATAAAGTTGTGTGTACACTAGATCGTTGTTTAACCACAGAACAAACGAAGTCTCGTATTACAGAACGTCACTCAGGCATGATTACGTAAAAATAGTTTCAACCGATCAAGTGACTTGACTCTAGTTCTATGTAATGCTTGCGTACTGACAAACGTTCAAGAGCATGCCATCACCAACTGAACCTGAAATCCGTAACCTAACAATATTTTATTGCTGAATTGCCGCTTCATTGCACATTCATTAATAACCAGTAGAAAATGTATCATGTAGTGTCAAGTTTATTAGTCAGTCAGTAGTTCATTTTATGGAAGTTGTAAACATGTCTAATCTAAAGTCATTGATCATTTAGATCATTTTACTTAGAAATTAAAACTTCTAATTAAGTTTTTTTGGCCAACCAAATTAGTGTCCTACAACTGAGTAAACGCTTCTTTTATTTGTTTTTATTGTAAAATAGGCCTAACCTCGATCACCCCTTTTTACTTTACAAACAGGTCTATTTAAAAAAAATAGAGCCTTTTGATCCCAAGATTTAAATTCTTCGATATCAATATGTGAGTGTTTGAGTTGATGAATCTCTTTCTCTAAATGAGAGAATTGTATCAATTTCAAAATATATTAAAATAAAAGGTGTAGCGATGTGTCCATGTCCCAATGTTTATGAAGTGGGGTAGTCCTTAACGTTTTCTTAAAAAAAAAAATATTTTCGATTCATTTACATGAACGCATCCTTAATAGACCGCCTTTTAATTATTTTAGCATAGCAACACTCAACATTGACAACCCAAAATGCAATCATGGCGCACGGGGCACTGTGTTTTTAGAATGCTGAGAAGTTTTTACGTAAACACTTCGTTATTTTGCATTGTAAACGCTTTATGTGTTTTTATAAATTATCCTTGAGTTGTTAAGATTGTAGTGAAGCATACATGTGTGTTCCAAACTTGAAATTTTCACCCATTCGGAATCACGACTCTGTACTACTAGACACTTGCAGGTATAAAAATCATGAGATTCGCTGTTTCAGGAGTCCTAACGTTCGTAACATGATTCTTTATAATTGTGAACATGATGAATACGTCAAATCATATGTTTGTTATTCGATTAACAGTGAGCTATCGTACTAAATGCGATATATTCGTTTGTTCCAGATAACTTGTTGGTGTCATAATGTCAGAGGCGTACGCCCGCGAGATACTGCGAAGGAATGTTGCGCAAATATGCCAAACTATAGGATGGAATGGTATAAACTCAACTCCACTGGACATTTTGGTGCATGTGCTGGAGAAGTACATACGGTCACTTGGGACACAAGCTAATAGATACGCCGAACAATTTAATAGGACTGAACCAAATTTACATGACTTAGGATTAGTATTTCGTGACCTACACATTCATTTACCAGAGTTGACAGAGTACACTAGGTGCGTTCCACCCGTGCCAGCACCGGTAACCTCTGAAAAGTTCCCGAAACCTAAGGAATCTAATTTGAACTTTCTCAAACCTGGAAGTCATGAAGTGGTCACGAGACCTATGCATGTGCATGAGCACCTGCCCCCTATGTACCCTGAAAAGGAAAGAGACACACCTGTTGTGGCAGGAACTGTTGAGATCCGTCAAAATGGCATTGATAATGTTGAAAATAGTAATGCAACATGTACAAGTCCAGAAATATCAGTCACCGATAGCCCAGATAAGAACAAGGAAATTTTCAAAAGACCCACTGATCCAGTTTCATTACCAAACAGTAAAAGACCAAGGTTACGTTTGGATGAGGAAGAAAGGACTAGAGAAATCAGTAGTGTGATGATGACTATGTCAGGGTTCCTGTCTCCGGCACGTGAGGGTAAACTGCCTGAGGCACGGCCTCCTGCCATTATGTCAGAAAAACATTATGACAAACATAAAGCAAATTCACATCATTCTAATGTAATGAAGGCACCAATAGTAGAGAAAAGTGATAAGAAATCTAAGAAGAATAAGTTATTGAATGGTAAAGTAATGAAGAGTAAACGAAAAGATAAGAGTCATAAAGGTGAGGGTAGTAAATCTAAGGATAGTAGTAAATTGAATAAGTATCCACCTGGTCATCCAATGAAAAATAAGGATGTCCATCCTACACATCATAATCATGTGACCATGCCAGCGCCAAAGGCTGCACCACCACCATCACCACAACCTTCGAGATCTGTGATGCCTCCACCGCCTCCTGTGATTGAACCTGTAAGACCGGTTCCTCACATTAAACAGGAGCCTGTAGATCCACCACCACCAACACCACCACCAACCCCACCAGTGGTGCCCAGGAAGTCGGTGTTAACTGAAGATACTATTCCTGTACCAAGAAAAATACCTATTTCAAAATCTCCACTTGTTTCTAATTCTATTCCTGTACATAAATCACATCCTTCTACTAATTCCTTTGTGGAAGTGGAGATAAAGAAAGAAGTAATTGACGAGGAGGAGAAATTGGCCTCTCAACCTGATAGATCAAAGATAAATATATTCAAAAGGATATCGAACAAATCAAAAGAAGATCGAGTCACTCCAGAGGTTGTTCATGAAAAATTACAGTCTGAAACAATGATCTCAAGGTTACACAATTCTGCTCATGATAATGCAATGGAAAGCAGATCCCACGAGCCTTTTAGAGTGAAACCTGAAGAGCCCGTAGTGAACAATAATGATAATAGTGCTGTAGATTTGTCAAAAGTTATGGACTTGAGGACTGATGAAGTGATAAACATTGATGATGATTCTGTAGATGTGCATCCCATGGCTTCTAGAGCCCCTCCGATGGAACATCGTCCTAGTATATCAATTAATAAATCCCTGCAAGTACCTTATCCCAAAGATATAGCTAGTGTCAGTCCAAAAATTAAGAAGGAAAAGAAACATAAGGACAAGAAAGATAAAGCTGCAAAATTAGAAGCAAAGTTATTAAAGAAACAACAGCAGATGTTAGCATTTGAGATAGCACAAGCTGAAAAGCAAAATATGAAAATGAGTGGCATGAAGCCACCAAAATCAAGTAGGCCAAAGAATGAATCAAAGTTGCCACAAATGCCACCTGGTTTTCCATTCTTCCCTGCTATGACTCCAGGGAGAGGGCTTATGCCCGGTCCAGGTTTAATACCTTCTCCTGGATTAATACCTAGCGGTGACTTCTTAGCTGAATTGGCCAATAATCCAGCACTGAGAGGTTTACCAACATCAAATTTGCTCACCAATCCATTTGCACTAGGTCCAGGTGGACCAGGCAGCTTGATACCTGGACCTAGTTTCTTGGGTGGTGGTCTTAACCCTGGTATTCGAAATCCACTTATGGGTATGGGTAACTTCCCTCACACGTCCAGATCATCCCCTATGAAAATACCTTCAATGTTACGTCGTCGTCCTAGCTTAGAAGTAATTCCTGTTGAAAACGACGACGACAGAGGCATGCATAAACCTTCGATGATGGGTCGAGAAAAGGACAGACATGACAAGCACAAATCTCAAACCATTCCAAACATTTTACAGAAGCATAAGCCCAAGTCGCATAAAGATCACAAGTCCAATATGTATAAAATGCCACCTGTAACGCCAGATATAACTATTGAATTAAATCCTCCTAAAATGGACCCCGTAAGACTAGAGCCGCCTAGGCGATCCCCCGTCCCGCCTCGTTTACCAACGCCAGAGCCTATTATAGAAAAGATCCCAGAACCTATACCAGAGCCTGTCAGAGTACCGTCTCCAGAAATTCCTCAGGAGAAGGAACAAGAAAACTCTGAAAAGAAAAAGGACAAGTCACACAAGAAAGAAAAGAAAGAGAAAGATAAAGATGGCATTAAAATCAAGAAGAAAAAAGATAAAAAGGATAAGAATAAAGATAAATCAGAAAAGAAAAGAGAAAAGGAAGAGAGGCAAGAGTTGAAGGATAAAATTAAGAAAGAAAAGAAGGACAAGAAGAAAGAAAAACTAGTGGACGGCTTAGTCCCGAAGCTTACGCTCAAGCTGAGCTCGTCCAACTCAAATTCACCAATGCCGCCGAGCTCGCCGGATTTATATAAGTTGAATATCAAACCGGTGATCAAAAAAGAAGATGAGGAGGAGGATTCACCAATGAAGGAAGAGCCGATTTCCCGGGAGCACAGTCGGTCTCCTGAGCTCGCGCAAATATCCGCGCTAGTGACGAGGCCGCCTAAACAAAAACATTCTAAACACAATCACATCGCAGACATCGAAGGCCAGTCGTCTTCGCCGCCGTCCGGGACCTCGCCAACGAGAAAAAATACTCCATCGTCCTCATCAAAATATAGAAGGATATTAATTAAACCACTGAGCAAGAAAGGGCATGTAGAAAGTTTTGACGATGACGTCGCATCGATTTCGGAAGAACCGGCGCCGGCACCGGCTCCGCCGCCTCCTCCCGCAGCGGTCGAGAAGCCGACCGGACCGTTACCCACACCTTATTACGTGGATGAGCACGGTAATAAGATTTGGGTATGTCCTGCATGCGGTCGACCTGACAACGGTTCGCCGATGATCGGTTGTGACGGCTGCGACGGGTGGTATCACTGGGTGTGCGTCGGCATCACGGAAGAACCCGGTGCAACAGAAGACTGGTTCTGCAAGTCGTGTCTCGCGAAGCGCGCCGCAATGGCGCTCGCCGGTGTCACTTCCGCCGGTAAAAAGAGGGGCCGAAAACCCAAAGGGGAAAAAATTAGAGACTGTCATTGATATGGACCTTTTTGTTGTTACTGAGATTAGTGATAATTTTCCGTTCGATAGATACGAGTAAATGGATGCAAGTTGTTAATGGATTAATTGTTGAATGATATCATGAAGAAAATGTTTTTCATCATTTATAATGTTATATCATAGGCTTCAATTAAGTATAGATAATAATGAATATTGACATAAAATGTTGAACATAAAAATAGTGTAGTTACTTGTAATAATTACCATAATTTTAAATATTTTGTTACGATTTCTCTTTATTTCTCGTTCGCTCGGTTAGATCAAGCTGTAATGCGATTGCGGGCGTGTTATACACTTCTCGCGTGTAAACATAGATGATAATATAAGATTCTTTTTATATTGTACAAAAACTGAATTTACTTAAGAAATTGGTGATGTATAAAGTAAATGTAGTGAATATTTAAATAAACAGAAATAAGGCTGGATGTATTTTCAGCTGATATTTGAATATTTTCATATTATAATTTTAATATAACCCTGTTTTTTTTTGTTGAAGTTGTTCCTTCAATTTTTGTACAGGGTAGGCACTGTCGCGCTGATACTCCGGCTTGTACGTTTCTAAACGGGAGGCAGGGAGACAAGTTTCCCGCGCGAAAGTGCCTGCCCTATTGCATTCGACTTACTTGGAAGGGAGGCAAATGTAAATCTTTAATTTCAGCCAGTGGCCAATTAAATATATTGGTACTCGAAATGTAGTAAATTATTTTAATCATAACCCATTTTAAGTATGTGACCACCTATTCCCACTAACAATATTTCCTGTCAGAAATCATCTTTAAAGAGGAAAAAATAAATGAGAAGCTGATAGCCATGCTGCGTAAGTTCATATTTTACTAACTTCCAAAACAGTGTTATTTCCCGCCTAATGTTTAGGTTATGTACTGAACGAATTCCCGCCAAAAATTATCTCTATGTCCAAGCCGAATTCGGCGTGAGTGCCGGCGGTAAATTAGACTATGTTGAGACGCATGTATGAAAATATTACGTTGTGATATAATCGTAAACATAGTTACACATTTAAGAAAAGCTTAACGCCATTGCATCATACACATAGACAACATCAATCAAGGTCAGGCGCATAGCATGATAGCAGGTACTTTAACATAACAGCAATAAAGTAGGTAAGTACTTAGGTATGTGTATGCAGTATGTCCATTACGTACGGTTAGATTAGGTAGTGCAATCACTATATTTTCTATTGCAGGGTCACAGGATAATCTATTTCGTTACTTATATTAGCTAAGTACAAATTTCAGAGTATATCTCACCTTATTTCTCTACCTACTACTACGTAGTTGTTTGGAAACACAATAACACTGCATTGTAACATTTCGTCTGTGGCGGCAAGTTCGGAAGACTTTGTTTTTACTTTTTATTTACATAGTAGGCGTGAATTCATTTTGTTCTGCTCACCCCTCAACCCTCAATCTCAAGTGTCAAGTAAGTATTGCGCTCAAAACTGTTTTGAAACTCACTTTTGTTTTTTAAACGTTATGTTACGAATTTTGTTAGTAGGACCCCATCGTGGAAGTACCTATGTGTAGGTATATGAATAAACTGGATCGAGTTTGTATTTGTATTAGGTATAAAAAACTTTTTTGCAATAAATATACTTTTCAATTCTCATGCTCTAAAAGTACGCCGTTATAGCCCTACGAAGCGGGATTAAAGTGTCCGTTTATTCCCTAGGGAGTAAAAAGTAAATTAAAAATGGAACGATCTTTTACTCTGAAACATGGTCACAAAAGAGTAACTTGTCAAAGGTTTTATTTAAATTTCGAATTGGCAAGCAAATAGAAAGCGGTTTATTGAAAAAAAAAAACAAATGAACTCTCTTCGACGCGAGAAAATATTATGGTTGTCTATGTGCATCGTTGATTTTGAAAAGCAATGCCACTGTTGCTAGCCGCTGCAGTAATGTAGGTACTAATTATCTGTGGACTGTGGATCATCTTCATTGCAAAAATGTTGTGAGTTTGTGTTGTGTTTTCAATGGTTAATCTGTGACTGACCTGATAGAAGAAAAAACTGACCGCTCAGTTCAGAATTTTTGTCGAGTGTAAATTTGTTCAGTTTTAAATGACTATTTTTCTCGCACTCGAAGTGAAAAGTACAGTTTGCACCTCGAGACTAAACGCCAATATAATATACCCTCGCTTTCATTGCCTCCCTCGCAAGCTCGTGAGTCAAACCACCTCGGGTATATAATGGCTTCGTTTAGTCCCTCGTTATAAAATATACTATAACCGACTTCACACAAAAAAGTGAAAAATAACTTTAGCTTCATAAGTCGGTGACCTTTTTTTGATTGATTTAGTTTTTTTGTCACTGACTTCTGAAGCTAAAGTTATTTTTCACTTTTTTGTGTGAAGTCGGTTATAGTTTTTGCAAAAAAGTTTTTATTTTTCACTTTTTAGTGGTTCATATGTGCTTACCCTTTCACAGCGTAACGGCGTGATTTTTTGTTATGAACTGGTGTAAACAATAGAGAGACATGAGATTTCAGCGATCCCAGTACATTTGCTATCATTTATTGAGGAGTTCCCGTCGCCTATCTCCCGAAGTTCTTCATCAGATCTTTACCAAATTGAAATGGGATCACTCCTAGAACGTACTCTTCCTAAAACTACCCGAATCGCTTCTGGTGTTCCTATAAAATTCCCTCTATTTCTCCAGGATCCCATTAAATGGAACTTAATACATCTGTCAAAATCTGGGTGTATTGTACACTTCTGCATACTCCCTCAGAACATACAGGCGTGATGTTACGTCACTATGTTACATAAACAAAAAACAACCAAGCGATTGCAGCAATTACTGCAGCTTTATTTTTGAAGAGTTCCATTTATATCTCCGAAGATCAGCGTCAGATCTTAACCAAATTGAAATGGGACTACACTAAAAGCACCAGCTTTCAAACAAAAATAGAAAACCATCAAAATCGGTTTACCCAGTCGAAAGTTCAGAGGCAACAAACATTGGTGTCGATTCTGTTGTGCACAAACTAAACTTAATTTAGGCTATCACTATCTTTTTCTCACTAATAAAACGAGAAAGAGACGGACGTAATTAAGAGCTGACGTAATTAGAGACGTAATTATATTTCCATACAAATGAAGGGTGTACGTAAAAACATGTCGACTAAAAACACGGTGAAGCGCAAGGCATAAACTAGTTTGACATCTCTAACTTAGTGCATAGCTATAGCCGTCCTTTTCTCGCACTGCCTTTAAGTAAAAGATAGCAATAGTTTAAATTAAGTTTAGTTTGTGCACAACAGAATCGACACCATTGTCGAAATCTGGAAGTATTTTACACATCTGCGTACCCCCTCAGAGCATACAGGCGTGATGTTACGTCATGATGTAGTATGAACAATGAACCTACAAGCGATTGCAGCAATTACTGCAGATTTGCCATCTATTTTTGAAGAGTTCCGTTGTATATCTCGGATGATCAGCATCAGATCTTCAGCAAATTAAAATGGGACCAAACGAGAAGCACCAGCTTTCAAATAAAAAAAGAATCATCCAAATCGGTTTACCCAGTCCAAAGTTCTGAGGTACCTACCTACAAAAACACAAAAATACAGACGAATTGATAACCTCTTCTTTTTGGAAGTCGGTTGAAAATGAAGGTTTTTCATAGTTTGTACGTAATGTTGGTACCTATTAATCATGTAATAGTTGGAATAATTTTATTTGTTTTATCTAAATTAATAAATGAATAGTACCTACAATAAGTAAGTAGGTAATCTGTCTGTGGAATCATGGAATGGACAATGAGGGAATGCAAAGGGGAATTCCCAAATTAAAAATGGCGCCTCAATCAAACTCTTGCACATTCGGAAATAAATAAGTTGTTAATGAGGACAAGGGCAAACATATAGCACCGCCATTGTCGAATTGTTTTACCATCGATACGTAGGTACATTTTTATCTTTTTAAATAACTAGACTTACGAATGGAAAACCATAGTGTTTATTTATTGTTTCAGCGTTTATTCTCTAATGAAAGTTTTAATGATTATCGCCATAAAGGTACTGGGTTATCATAACTGAGTTCAATTTTCAGTTAAATTTCGACTAGTTCAAATAATTACACAGACATGTATGAACGTGGACGAGACGAAGAGAGTATAAGGCCGCTTTAGCAGAATTATAATAGGAATCGTGTTAGAATTCGTAAAATAGTCAAAAAGTTGTCACTTTTCTTTCATAATATTAACATAATACGATGCTGCCTGGCCCGTCTCATGCCTCTGCTCTCTGCGACCCCCTGAAAAGCCATGGGGGCCATGCCTGCCACTAGGTCTGTCTAAAAAAGGCCTAAGTTTATGTGTAAATGGCATATCGCTTTTTAATAATAATAATAAATAATAATAATCATTTTATTTTCAAGCAACTAAGGCCCATAGATAAAATACATAAAATAACTTTAAACAACAAAAATAAACTAATAAATATTTTAAACCTTATACTAAAACTATACACGCAGTGTTGTCGGCGTCGTGTTTCGCTGCGTGGTCTCCCGTAACCGTCCTCGGAAGCGACGATATACGACACCCTTCGGCCAAAAGTCCTCTTTTAAGCAGGTCTGTAGATGTTGGGTTGGTTGTTGGGTTTTAGCATCAGTAGGTTCGATGTAGCGTCTAAGTTAAAAATTACTTCTTGACAGTTGTCTATAGTTGGTGCCAGTTAGACATACTTTGTATAAAAAAGACGACAACAGTGGTTGGTAATAGGCTAGTTTCCACCATCAATCAATTGCAAATCTAATTGGACCGTCAGTTTAGAGTATTGGAAAATAATGGACACGTATTTATTGTTTTTGTAAATCAATGAATATTGACAAAAATAAAACGCATCAAAAGAGAGTGGGGGTTCGTGACGTCACAACGCACTAATAATTTATAGCACGGCGTGACGAACCTATTGAGAATTTTAAAAGCGTCGTACCGCCATCTATTTTGGTTTACGTAACAAATGAAAAAATACGTGTCAAATTAGAGTAATAGATTTTTTTATGACACAAGGCTAATATCTCTTCGTACGAACAAAAACAAATGAACCATGTACCTACCTATCGACTTTCTTAAGAAAAAATGTCGAAGTCCACGATAAATGATGATTCAAGACTTGAACAGGCTTATTTTTTATTATGAATGTAGGTGGGTCAATGACTGTTATTATTCATACATAGGTATGTCACCGTGAAATTGCCAAACACGTTAGATTGTAAAATAACTAGAGAGATTGTAAACTCGAAATATTGTCAAATGAACATAATGCTTACAATAAAAAAAAACGCATTATTTTCCGTTAAATGCATGCGAGTAGTCAACTCACGCGGTGTGGAGGGAAGCGGTGTCCCCCTTACCCAATGGTACCACTCACTCGCACTCTCATGAAAAGATAATGTACCATTCCTGAGAAATACTGATTCATATAACCTAACCACCCCTAAAAGCGTAGTCGACGGAGCCCCGCTTCCGGGGCTATTTCCGAGTGCAGGGTTTAAAGAGACCTAACTAACCTAACGGGGGGTGCCCCAAGTCCGGATTATAGGGGCAGAGATACTTCCGTATGTTCAGTTGACAATATTTCGTGAGTTCGTGTTTGACAATTTTACGGTGTCGTATACATCTCAAACTATATCCAATGCTGATGGCAACTGTATCCATGCAATTTAATCTTCATTACTTACTTACACATTATATAGCTTTGCATAATCAGCCTCTACAATTCCCTCTGTTAGGATAGACTACACAAGCCATTTCTCGCCACACTCACACGACGGAATAGAAACGCTGTAAATTGCAAAAAAGGCAGAGGTGATAAAGAAATAAAAAGAGAATTTTCAACATAAAAATCTATTGTTAAAAGTAAAACAACAGCAGTATCTACTAAGCTTCCAAGTTCAGTCAACTCTCAAGTCTTGAACGGTTAAGAACCACAAGTTATTATTATTACAATAAATTCCTAAGTTCTAACCAAGTTCCGCAGATTACAGAAGACACACAAATACTGAATACTTACTACATTGCCCCGTTGATGTATTAATTGTTAAGTTCTACATAATTTGTTAGCCAGTTTTCGTGTAATAAAACAAGCGAGGTATTGAGGTTGAATTATTATGAACTAATAAAACTAAAAGCAAATAAGTGTACAAAAATTAAAACAGTATTGAAAAACTGGAATTTGTTTAATTTACAAAACAGAAAAAAGTGAAGGAGCTATACAAATGATCAAAACATTTTGATTCTTGTTTAAATGGTGTCTCTAGTCCTTACTTTCGTTTGTAAACCTAATTCAAAGGTGTCATAGTAAATGCTGATATATTTCCAGATAATTAATTCGCTCTCAGGCTATAAAAAACGAATCTAAGACATGTTCACGCGTCTATAGACATTAATAAAGAAAAACCTTTACATCTTAAAGGTAATACAATTATTTTCACGTAAAACTGACTACACTCAAACTACAACGTAAAAACTTAATTTGTATTACTTGGTGTCAGAAGGTGGATTTGGTGCCTCCTTTTTTATACTTTCTGGAGGTGGTGGGATTGTTTTCTCTTTGTTCCATTGCTTTAGACCTTCAGGTAGGCTTGTGTCTTCGTCTAATGATCCAGTTCCTTCCACAAACTCCTCGTATGTGCTCTTTTCAGGGAAGGGTCTCTTTCCAAGTAGCTCGATCATGTCCTCTCTACTCAAAATCTCTTGCTTCAGCAATCTTTCCGCTACTTTGATAATGTTATCCTTATTTTTCGTAAGCAACTCTGTTGTGAATACATGGGCGTTGTTGATCAATTCTCTGACTTCGGAATCAATTAATTCCGCTGTCTTTTCCGAATATGGTTTGTCGATTACCATTTCACCAGGTTGGGGCATTTCGAAGGATACATTGCCTACTTTGGCGTTCATGCCGTAGTGGACTATTTGGGCGTATGCGCTTTGTGTAATTTTTTTCAGGTCATCTTGAGCGCCCGTTGTGATTCTGCCAAAGAAGATTTCTTCACTTACTCTACCGCCGAGTGTCATACACATTCTATCGAACAGCTGTTCTTTGCTGTAAAGGTATTGTTCTTTGGGTAAGTACTGGGCGTATCCGAGACCTTTTCCTCTGGGGATAATGGATACTTTGAGGAGTGGGTCAGCGTGTTGTAAGAACCAGCCGGCGACTGCGTGGCCTGCCTCATGGTATGCCACAATCTTTCTCTCATCAGGTTGGAGGACATTGGACTTCTTTTCCATGCCAGCAACAACTCTCTCAATGGCTTGCTCAAAGTTCTTCATATTAATGTCGTTGGCTAACTCTCGAGCGGCGATGAGAGCGGCTTCGTTGCAGACGTTTGCGATGTCAGCGCCAGTGAAACCTGAAAACAGTGAAAAGTTATGTTTATAGTAAATTACTAAATTTGACCCAAGAATAAAACAAACGGGGTGAGCTAAATAAAACCGTTTAAAAATAACATTGTTCATATACATATTTGAGATTTAGATTTGAGATCGGGACTTGGGGCACCCCCACATTAGGTTAGTTAGGTTCCTTTAAACCCTGCAGACAGAAATAGGGGCCCGCGTACCGGGGCTCCGTCGACTACGCTGTTTAGGGGAATATAAAGTATCTTGAGGTTAGGTTATATTAATCGATATTTCTCAGGAATGGTACATTATATTTTCATAAGAGTGGTACCATTGGGCAAGGGGGACCCTTCCTTCCCTCCCTCTCCTCCACACCGCGCGAGTTGACCTCCACCGCATGCATTTCACAATATTACGATTTCACTTCGATAGATTACAATCTACCGAAAAATAATGCGTTTTATTGTAAGCAGTATGCTCGTTTTACAATATTTCGAGAGTTTACAATCATGAATGTTATGTAGGTAACAAAAGCTGTGTTCTGCGATTGAGGGTTTTGTATTTTTGCGTTTATTTAGGTATTTCAAATAAATAATCGCAAACGCAAAGTAATAACCAACCCAAGCCCTGGGACTAACAACCGCCTCCACAAACGAGAGGATATTATCGTCCTTGCCACGTTTTTCTGGGCAGTCTCCACGAGCGAGAAAATCGCGGCGATATTTGCGTAAGAAATACGTTGAATCGCCGCGATTGGCTTGCTCGTAGAGGCGGTCGCTAAGAAAGCTGAAATTTCGCATTTCAAATTCATGGAACTAACTAAGAAAGCTGAAATTTCGCATTTCGAATTCATGGGACTAACTAAGAAAGCTGAAATTTCGCATATCGAATTCATGGGACTAACTACGGAAGCTGAAATTTCGCATTTCGAATAATCTGCTGCCTCATTTGGAGCATTCGTCTGTAATGTAACGTTACATAATCGAGCATTACATCAGTGAGGGAAGAGAACAGAGTATTACAGCGCGCAATCTGAAATGTTACAGATTCGAGGATAACATTGATGAGGGAAGAGAACCGAGCATTACAGTGCGCAGCTTGATGATGCAACGTGTAAAATTAATAATGCCGCGCTAAGCACAACGACCGCTTCGTCTGACATTGTGGAATCAACTAAACACTCGGTATCGAATCTGAATGTTACATTACGAGCGAACGCTGGTCAAGTCAGGGAGGCAGTATTGTAATGTAATGCTCAAAATCGAATCTAAAATGTTACATTAGGTATACGCGAACGCTCCAGGTCAGGGAGCACCTTTCAGTTGCTCCAAGCAATTTTTTCTATTATTTAAATGGGCTTGTTCTCCAAGCAATTTTAAGGTGATCTAAGATTTTATTTTTGAACATTATATTATAAGTTGTTGTTGCAAATTGTATCATTAAGGCGCACCGTCACCTTACTGAGAGCATTCGCCTGTAATCTAACAGTTCAGCATCAGCATTCGAGCATTACTTCAGTGGGTGAGTAGAACCGCATCCCGGTGTGGCAGCCACTTTATCCGTGTGATTATTACAAAATACTAGTCTACTTCTCTATTTGAATCGGATTTTATTACCAATAAGATTGTGTTGTTTAGAAAAAATCTGTTAATTTGAAATTACAAACTAGATTGTGTTGTTTAGAAAAAATCTGTTAATTTGAAATTACAAACTAGATTGTGTTGTTTAGAAAAAATCTGTTATTTTGAAATTACAAACTCTAAAAAAAAACTGGCAATTTTATTTATTAGTATAGTTGATGTAAGTAAAGATTCAAGTTGTTTTAAGTATGTTTCTGTGATTCTTCTTAACTAAATATGTGATGGACTTCTTTCTAAAAAAAAAAAGTTAATGCGGAAGTCGTGAAGACGTGTAAAACAGGTTGCTAGCACTACCTTAAATACAGATGGCTTAGCTATGCTTTTTTAGATGATCCATCATAAGTTGTACGTTTTTTATCAAAATGATACTAGTCTTATAAGAATTTGCAAGTTATTACCAATACAGAAAAATAGATTCATGATGGCAGTAGCCAGTAGTTTGTTTCATTATTTATTGGTAAGAGTGTTACCTTAGAGGCATTTTTTTATGTGAGCATTAAGATTGCAAAAGTGTATTCAAGGAATCCCTTCAAATTTTATAATAGGTATGACTAACCAAATATTTGAGGAGATTCCTTGGACCTTGTAGAAAAAAAATATTTCATAATTATTAAAATGAATAAATCTGATTACCTGGTGTGAGTGCCGCCATCTTTCGTGCCAGCTTTGATTTGTCAAGAGTGGTCTTCAAAGGAGTCAAATGAACTTTAAAAATGGAAGCTCTTCCCTTAATGTCCGGAGCAGGAACGAATATCTGCCTGTCAAATCTACCAGGTCTTAGTAGAGCTTTATCCAGAATATCAACTCTGTTTGTAGCAGCCAGGACCACAACATTTGTTGTAGTATTGAACCCATCCATTTCAACAAGAAGCTGATTCAAAGTATTCTCCTGTTCTGAATGACCTCCAAAACTACGGCCTCCTCTTTTCCTACCAACTGCATCAATCTCATCAATGAACAGGATGCATGGTGCATGTTTCCGAGCCATAGCGAACATGTCACGGACTCTAGACGGACCTACACCTACAAACATCTCCAAGAACTCTGACCCTGAGACAGTAAGAAATGGTACATTGGCTTCTCCGGCAGTGGCCTTCGCTAGCAGGGTTTTACCAGTACCAGGGGGGCCTGTAAGCAGGGCTCCTTTGGGGATCTTGGCACCCAAGTCAATGTACTGTTGCGGATTTTTCAGGAAGTTGACGAACTCCATAATCTCGATCTTAGCCTCTTCACATCCAGCAACATCTTGGAACTTGACACCAATATCAGTGGGATTAATTAGCTTAGCTGTCGACTCCATAACACCACCAAAAAGTCCGCCCCCCCTTTTTCCACCGCGTCCCATCATGTCTGCTGATCTTCTCATCATATAAATTAAAAATCCTATAATAAGTAAAGTCGGGAGCATGCCTGTCAAACTTGAGGCTTCAACCTCAGTTTTATAAATGACAGGAATGAAGTTTGGTGGGTCAACACTCATCTCTATTTGTGCATTTTCTAAATTTCTCTCAAATGAGTCTACGCTACCAATAGCGAACCAAGTGACTTTACCGTCTATGGCTGAGCCTGGGTGTAGTTTCACTCTCACCCATTTTTTGTTGATAACTTCTAATTTATCCACAGTTCCTTTTTGTAAGTATAAATTTACGAAATCTCGCCAGCTGATCTCTCTGTAGCGGAGTTCAAAATATGCAATAGATCCTAATATAGCCACAATGCCCATTGCACCAAACATCATCCATTTTTCTTTGTCCTGCCCTTCATAGCCACCGCGACTGCCACTGCCGCCGGTACCACCGCTGAACATGTTCATGTTCCATTTATCCTGGGCAGTGGACGGTTTCGCAGACGGTTGAGCTCCTTTCGAAGGCGTAGGGGGTGCTTCTTTATCGGTACCAGGAGTTTTAGCCGGCTTCTGACTTGAACTTGGCTCGAAATACTTCTCAAAGCCTTTAGGTGGCTTCTTACAGAATTCGTACCATTGGTTCAGCACTGAATCTATAGCGGGGACACCGATTTGCTGAAATTTGGGGCCATTGTGATGAAACTTTCTTAACTGAGAGCGTGTTAATCTCAATCCCTTCCACATCTTGCTGTGATTGTATTACTAACTATATACAGAAATAAATGTTGTTTTATAATTATTGCACAATTCGATCGGAAAGGGGATCACAAAATACTATCGAGAAATATCGTGACAAACATGGTTAGAAAATCTGTCAAAAACAAATTGTCACTTGTCAATGTAGGAATAAAGACCCCTACATACGATAGAATTTGTAAAATTGAAATACATTACGAAAAAAAGTACTAAATCATATTATCTTGACTATACTCTTATTAAAAACGTTAAACACAATAAACAGCTACACTGAAACACAGCTTGAATGTTTCATGCCATTTTTGAGCTGTCTGATCTTTTTTTACATTTGTTCTGACATGTGACAGATAATTTTGTTACTGTGAAAAAGCGTGAGTGTGTATTAGACCGAATATTTCGTTTGAAAACTGATCCTTTCTTTGGTTGTAGGTTTTATGAAACAACTTTAGAAGCTATGCACACAGAAATATATATAGTATATAAACTGGATTTTTATCTAGTTAAAACAATAATTAAAAGAAAAACTTATTACTTGATATAGTATATTGTACAACCAGCTTTATTTATATCATATTCTTGGCTTTCTGAACGAAAAATCAGACATTTTCATTTCGTAGGTAAATAAATGAGACTTACGAATTCTGCATTATTTTCGTCATAACAATAGTTCGCGCATCATCCATAGCTAAGAGCAGTAAAACGTAAGCCTTCCAAGTGATTCCTTCATAACGTGGGTGAACAACGTTGCATTTAGTCGTTGAATTTTAAGTGTGATCTTGCAGTAGTTATGGATCAAGAGAGACCAGAAAGCAGTTCGAATCCTGGAAAGAGGACACGACCTATGCTACTGCAGCCAAGTCCAAAGATCGCTAGAGTATCAGCGTACGCGAGCTCAACTTCCAGTGGGGTGCTGAAAAACTCCAAAAAGTTTGGACCCCATTCTCCAAAGAGGGCCAAAGTTTCTTATGATAAGAGTGATGTGCCTGCCCCAGGCACTCCTGTTCCTGATAAGCTTGTTCGTAAGGCTGGTCCTTACCTCCTTGGTCCTAAACTTGGGCCAAGTCCTGTTAAAAGCATAGTGCAGTGCTTAGCAAGGAAAGAGAGAACAGATGAGTTCTATCAGGTAATGGGGTGTTTTGATGACATTCTCTTCTATTTTTAAATAATGTTAACTTAGGATGTAAGATTTAGAACATTGTAAACTTAACTTGCGTACTAATAACTTTGATTATTGATAAAAACTGAAGACAATTAGTGACAAGTTTCATTGTAAAGTAGAACAGCCTCTATCAGCAATATTCAATTAATAGTTGTTGCTACTAATAGCAAACTGTAATTACATTATTACAAATTGTTTTTTCTTGAGCTTTGATGAGGATTAATAAAATCATTGATGACCTCTTTGCACAATGTTTTTTTAATTAAAAAAGTTATTTAAAATTATGCAATATTTTCTAACTTTAACGGTGGTATTTCTGTTATTTGTGCAATAGTAATGAAATCATAATATTATACTGGTTTAAACATACCTTCCTTATTGCTGTATTTGCTCAGTTTCCTATGAATGCTATTATTAATAATTTATTCATGTTTTATATCAAGAACCAGTCTTACCAAGAGGTATCGGTAGTACCTACCTAGTACTAGCTGGGTGGTCAGATAGGTAGTTTCTCCATGAAAAATTCTGGTATTCAGCTGCATCCAGTTAGACTGGAACCCCAACGTAGCAGGGCTAGGTAGACAATGTTTTCTTTCATGAATTTGTGACATAATCAGACAAGTTCAGTATAGAAACTTTTGGATATATGGTACTAGTTATTAATTGATAATGCCCAGCAATCTTTACTTCTACACTAATACACACATCAGTACATTTAGCGGAATATAAAGAGAAGGTTAAAAACTAGTTTGTATATCATTGCAGGCTGTTTTTTTTATTAAATTTTATTTTAAAACGAATTATTTCAATTGGATGTCACATTTAATGCAATTGTTCTAATTTTATTTAAAGTAAGACTAACATCATTTCTATCAAGCAAAAATTTCTAACATGAAAAAACCTGGTACCTACTAACTTAATGAATATTTTTAATGCATTCTAAGTTGTTCCACCTTGTGCAATAAAATTTGCTAGCAGATGATTAGATTAACCCCTCATATGCCATAATTACAGACTCAATTCAAAATCCATGTGTCTCATGTAGATCTACAATCCAGCATAGAAATGGCTTATAGTTACAATATGATATTGTAAACAGAGTTTACTCACAAAATCGTTCTTCTTCTTCATCTGATTGAGGGCTATCTACATTGAGTGATGACAAAATAATAAGTACCACACAGTTTGTGGAATAACAACACATTAACACTCCAGCCCGCATAGCATGGCCACCGTAGACACGACAGAGAGTCGACAAATCTTTTGTTCATCTGTCATTTTGTCGATTCAATGACAGGTGAACTACAGATTTGTCGAGTCTCTCTCTTTCTCTGGTGGTCATGCTTAGCAGGCAGGGCTTACTTATCACGGGGCTGCATGACTGTTTGATAGAGATACCGTGGCCCCAGAACATAAAGGGCGAGGAAAGAACATGGATGGGTTCTGGTTAGTAAAAGTCTCAGACATTCCCTCCTCCAAGAGTACGAAGAGTCATTGGACGATTTCCCTTCTGATCAAAAATAAGCTGAGTCATCAATGAATCTCTGCCTGAACAGGTTTTCCCAGTGAAAAGATTACAGAACTATAAACTCATTATTTCCAAATATGTGTCTACCTCACCTCACTTTGACATCTATGAAAAAACTTTTTCACCTTTCAGGTTAAGATCTTGACCCTACGAAATGAAGGTCAACCAGAGACCCAAGACGACCGTCAAGGCAAGATGCTGTTGCATACGGAATATTCTTTACTTTCTTTATTGAAAGACCAGGATGGGGTTATTCATCATCATGGTTTTTTTAAGGTAAGGGCTAGTTTAGATTGTGTAATTAGTTTCATCACCGCTGCTCTGTAAACATCATCAACTGCCTAGTTTACTCAATATTACCAGTAACGATTATCAAAGACTAGCTGTCCCACGCAAATTTGTATGCGTCGCGTCACATAAGAGAGAAAAACGAAAGGAAGAAAAATCCCCGTTTTTGCAACATTTTTCATTCTTGCTCCGCTCCTAATGGTCGTAGCGTGACGTTATATAGCCTAAAGCCTTCCTCGATAAATGGACTATCCAACTCAAAAATAATTTTTCAATTTGAACCAGTAGTTCCTGAGATTAGCGCGTTCAACCAAACAAACAACCGAACAAACAAACTCTTCTGCTTTATAATATTAATAACTAGCTGACCCACGCAACTTCGTCAGCGTTACATAAGAGAGAAAAATGAAAGAAAAAAAAACCCGTTTTTGCAACATTTTTCATTCCTGCTCCGCTCCTAATGGTCGTAGCGTGACTTTATATCGCCTAAAGCCTTCCTCGATAAATGGACTATCCAACTCAAAAAGAATTTTTCAATTTGAACCAGTAGTTCCTGAGATTAGCGCGTTCAACCAAACAAACAAACAAACTCTTCTGCTTTATAATATTATAATAATAATAATATAATAATTCATTAATACGAGTAGTATAGAAGATGTACAAATCACAGTCGGGACCAACGGCTTAAGGTGCTTTCCAAGGCATGGAGGAGTCTCGATAAGGAATTAATGGTGGCACATCCATTTACTGACATTGGCAAGCCCTGCTTAACTTTGAACATTGACACGTATCAGGAACCAGGGTAGATTATTCAAATAAAAGATAAAATTTCAACACAACACTTTACTTTTATCAAAGTTATAACTTATTAATTCGCAGTCGTTGGGATAGCTGACTATTCACCTCGATGGTAACACTCAGACTGCCACAATATTCGTCGTTCGCCATTTCATCGAAGCTTCCCCCACTTTATAGTACAAAAAAGTCTAGTTTCATTAACGGAAGTATCGAATCACTTTATTAAAAATACTTTTATTGTTTTACTGGTTTGAATTACTCACGTAATATTTTGTTATTTAATATTTTACAATACTCATTTGATTGCACACTTTATTAATCATTATAAATAACTAATTAGAAAAAGGATATAATATTAATCAATAATACCATACACAATTATTAAATTATTAGTAAACATGACTGTTTATAGATTAATTATTAAACTTACAACTTAGCACAGTGAAAAGTCTAACAGTCGGCCTTCCTGACGAGACGTTTGTCCTCAAACGATGTCGACAGGGTCATGTTCATACAGACAATAGTGTATCAACCTAACACAAAACGTCAAATGTTCTCAATACTGGTAAACTATACCTACCATGAATTTAGTGTTGATAATTGGATAAGCTAATTAGTATAATGCCTATTTTAATTTGGATAGGTTGACGCACCCTTGACTGTGCTTACATAATGAGGTAAACCACAATAATTATTAAAATCATTAAAAAAATAAATTAATTGCATTAACAAAAATATAGTACAATGTAAACTAATTATTTCTATATAAAGAGGCCTATAAATTATAAACATTTCATAATCAACAAATTTAGTACCTAACAGTTTAGTAGAAAGTATGAATATTCTTATTTGCATTAAACTTTAACATAAATAATATGGATGCTCACGTAATCAGAATTAACACTTTTTTTTTTTAAACAAAAATATAATAATCTTTTTAAAATCTGCCACCTCAGAAAAGTAAAGTAAATTGTAACAACTTTAAATATATTATGTAACTCGAGGCATACCTGGAACTACATCAGGTTATAAAACCTCCTCTTGTACACTAGTTACACTAAAGACACATCCGGAACTACGTCAGGTGTTCTTTTATATCAAAATCTCCTCTTGTACACTAGTTACACTAAAGACACATCCGGAACTACGTCAGGTGTTCTTTTATATCAAAACCTCCTCTTGTACACTAGTTACACTAAAGACACATCCGGAACTACGTCAGGTGTTCTTCTCTCATTTTAAGTAATACATTAAATTTAATATCTGGAACGACGTCAGATATTTTCTCTTTTTAGGACTCTTTCCAATTATATAGCAATAATTTCATTAAAGAAAACACAGTAAAACGATTCATTTTTGAAAGTATTTTCATTTTCGATTGCATTGTTATGTCAATAGATACACAACATCTTTTATTCCTACACTAAGTCTCTACCTCACTTTCAGAACTACTTCCGATAGAGTCACTACGTGTGCTTATCCAAGGCTGGATCTGATCTACAGCCCATACATTGCAATACTTTCGTTTACCTAAATTCGAACCTGGGATTGAAGAAACCTCGTACCTATCATTGTCAAGGATTTTTGTTATTTTGTAAGGACCAGAAAAGACCGGTAGTAACTTTTTACTTTGACCTTCATTCGAATTATTTTGCTTCTTGACTTTAACTAAATCTCCAATGCTATAGTTATTGGGGTCTTTTCTATGCCGATCAAATCTTTCTTTTTGTTTTATTTGATCACTTTCTATGTGCTTGCTAATCTCCATCCTTAGTTTATCTATATCCGGTTGCTGTGTTCGCGTTTCATTAAATATCTCGCTAAAAGCATTTTCTCCAGCAAAAGTTAAGTTACGACCGAATAAAGCCTCAGAAGGAGTTTTACCCGTCCCCTTGTTTAAGGTATTGTTCAAACCCCATTGGATTCTTCCTAGCTCTTGATCCCACTTTTTTTCACCTACTTTATCAACATATGAACTTAAAGCTCCTATCACAGTGCGGTTATACCGCTCTACTTGCCCGTTGGCCCTAGGTGAGGCTACTGCATTTAAAATGTGTTTAACTTTTGAGTCGCTACAAAACTTTTCAAACTCTTTAGAGGTAAAACACGAGCCTCGGTCAGAAATTAATCTGACCGGGTAACCAAAGGTACTAAATACATCATCTAGAGCACGAATACTGAGGGAAGACTTCAAATTTCGCAAGGGTTTCAATACACAGAATTTTGTGAAACCATCAACAATCAAGAGGATGTACATATTACCCTTAGTACTTCGAACAAATGGGCCTAGATGGTCAATATGACACGTATGAAAAGGAATATCAATTTTGGGTATAGGGTGGAGGTATCCTTCCTTTTTGCCAGAGGTATCTTTCCCATAAGCACAATGTACGCAAGCTTTTACGTATTTAGAAACAAACTTTTTCATTTTTGGGAACCAAAAGTCTTTTTTAATTTTTGACAAAGTTTTATCCAACGAAAAATGACCAATTTCGTCATGATTTTGCTGACATATTTGCCATCTAGCCCCCTTTGGCACAGCCCATTTCAATTCGTCGCCTACTTTTCGGTAAATCCTATTATCTTTTATGATGAAGTTTTGTTTTATATCTACTATGTCGTTGTATTCTGGATCCTCAAAAACTTTTCTAATATGTATTAATTTAGGATCAGTTTGCTGCAAACTCATAAGCCAATCCTCTTGAGTTAAATTAAGTACCATCGGCAAATCTGGTTCTAATAGTGATTCTTTTGACTCTATCGGGTTGCGGCTGAGCGCATCTACGTGGGTCATACTATGATTGGGACGATAAATAACGTTACAATCGTATTCTTGCAACGTTAACCACCAACGTGCAATCCGCGGTAAAATATCTTTCTTCGAAAAGGTTGCTCGGAGCGCATTGCAATCCGTTACTATTGTAAATTCTAGGCCTAGAAGGTAAACACGAAATCTGTTTAATGAAGTGACAACTGCCAGAGTCTCAAGATCGTACGCGTGAAACTTCTGTTCGTCAAGTGTAGTTTTTCTACTGTAAAACGCAATGGGCTTAAAAGGTGCACTGTCATGTTCTTTTTGTAATAATATCCCTGCTAACCCAATCTTGCTAGCGTCGGTATGCAGCTCAGTTTTGAAATGTGGATTATATAAAGCTAGAACTGGACGTTGTATCAGTTTACATTTTAATGTTTCGAATGCCTGCTTTTCATCAACCCCCCATCGCCAACCTACAGTTTTTCTTGTTAACTCAGTCAAAGGACGTGCTATAAGAGAAAAATCTTTTATAAACTTTCGAAAATAACTTGCAAGACCTATAAATTGTCGTATTTCGTGCACGTTTTGAGGTTCAGGAAAGTTTTCTACAGCTTCAATTTTGGCTTTACCTGGCCTAATACCTTCATAACTAATTTCATATCCCAAATAATCTATAGCAGTTTGAAAGAAGTAACATTTTTGAACGTTAAGGGTTAATTTAGCATTATTCAACAACTTGAAAGTGTTTTCTAATTTATTTAAACCTTCCTGAACAGTTTTTGAAGTTATGATTAAATCATCCATATAGGCCAGAGCTTGTTTAGTTTGTTGCTCACCTACATCATTTATTTTCGGAATTTTAGCGGACAAAGCTTTAGTTATAGTTCTTTGGAATATAGATGGCGCGTTGACCAAACCAAAAGGCATTCGTTTGAACTGGTACAAACCGTCGGGCGTTACAAATGCAGTTAAATGTCGACAGTCAGGTTTTATTGGTATCTGGTAATATCCACTAGTTAAATCGAGACTGGTGAAGTATTTACTACCACTCAACTGATCTATCTGATCCTCAATTCGTGGTAAAGGAAAATGATCTTTTACAGTTCGACTGTTGAGTGCCCGGTAATCCACACACAGTCTTTTTCCACCGTTTTTCTTCGCTACTAGCAAGATTGGACTCGCATAACTAGACACAGATTCCTCAACAATATCATTTTCTATTAACTCACTAACCATAGATTGCACACTTTGTCGTTCTGGGTAACTTAACCTGTAGGGTTTATAAACGACGGGATTTGTATCTTTTAATTGAATTTCCATTTCTGTTAAACTAGTACAACCTAACTCTGAAAGATTTTGAGCAAACGTGTGTCTATATTCTGTAATGAGCTTGTAAACTTTGTCTTGTTCAACTAACGACAGTTCAGAATTAATATTTACATCTGTTCGAGCAATTGGTTCATATTGGCTCTGTAATTGAAAACAAGAAAGCTTTGCATTGTCTTTTGATTCATTCAAGCAATCGTTCACAATTTCTGCGCGGATTAAAAGTGAATTTTTCTTGAAAGTCAAATTATTAAGTGGGGTGATTACTAATATGGATGTTTTGCTATCCCTGACACTGTAAATGCCTTCCTGAACCCAAAATTCACAACCGGTATAAAAGCGGTAGCTACCCGAAATATAAATATTACCATTGATAATGTCATTAGTATAGCATGTAATGGCACTGAATTTGTCTACTACTATATCTTCACTAATGAATAGCTTGACTACACAAATACGCTCATGTTCAATGTCAGGTAACTCGGAATTAACGCTACGATTTAATATCTCAAGAGTCTTATTAGTTTTAATTACAAGAATATGTGGCTGTTCTGTATAGTTTTGACCCACAAGGATCGGTATATGTAAATTTTTAGGTTGAACGATATAAGCATCAATATGACCTTCAACAGATCCTATACGTAACGTAAAACTTGTTTTACCTATTGGAATAAGTTTCGATTCCCCTACACCCTTAATGACTGGAACATAACCTTCTTTACATGTGAGCCCGTAGTCTTTTACTAAATCGCTACTCAGAAGAGAACAATCACTACCAAAATCAATAAAGCACGATACTTCTTTTTCATTCCCATTTATAAAACATTTTTTATAGTATTTACTATTGTTAATATGTTTGTTTGTTGTGTCAACAGCCATCACTCGTTTTTCAGTGTTTATTTTATCTTTAGTCTTATTTTTAGAATAACAGTCCTCACTTTTATGACCAACTTTTTGACATGTTTCGCACTTTAACAATGGTTGTTGACAACCAGACACTCTATGACCAAATTGTTTGCAGTTGTAACAAATATTAGCCCTACATTGCTTAGAGTAATGCCCAGCCTTTTTGCATAATGTACAAGTTACATTACTATTCAATTGAGAAGTCTGCTTTGGTTTGGAGTTTTTAATATATTCATTCTTTTCCCTGCACATATCTTTAAGGAATCCTAATAAATCTTCAGGCTGGGCGAACCGAGCTGACGATGCACTTGCTCTAATGGTTTTATCGTCCAAGCCATGTATGATACAATCAACGGCTTTCTTATCCGATATGTCGCATGCGCTGAGAAGAACCATTTTGTCATAATAGTACTCATCTAGTGATTCACCAGGCTTGTAACGTCTTTCCAACATGTCAGATAACAAAACCCCATAATTTGATTCTGAAGGAAAAGCCCTTTTAAGGCATTGTTGCCACTCTAACCAGGTCCTATTAATTGAAGGCAATCCTTCATACCACTTTTTTGCGTGTCCTACTAAACGCGGCAAAGCAAAGTGTGAGGTTTGCTGACCAGTCCAACCATATATTTGAGAGCACTCATTGACCTTTGAAATCCATGTCTCGATCCTATGGTTTTTTATAGTAGGGTCGAATTCAGGAATCAAATTTTTATCGTAATGTAATTTTTGACTCTGCTCTGATTTAACAAAGTTACTCATAAAACTCATAAAATCATTTAAATTTATGTTCGGAATTGCATTTGAGCTATTAGGATTTGGTATGGATTGTTCATTATTGGTTTGGTATGGTGAACGGGGATTTTGTTGCGAAGAACTCGCTTGATGGTGTGGCTCAAAACGGTGAACAGAGTTATTACGTTGCCCAGGAAATGTGTTGTATAAGACACCTCTCTTGGCCGAGACCCGCGGTGGTGATCGACTCATCGCCTTGGGGCGATCGTCATCGTACCTTGTAGCTGCTGGACGAGATGGTCGCAGAATAGGGCTGCGGCTCCTGGTGCTCGTTCGGCTGGCTGGAACGACCGTGGCTGCGTCGCGATTGGCTCCGCTTCTCTCGATTTCTGCGTGCACTGCACCGGTTGTGGCTGCGAGAACTGCGAGAGCTGACCTCTTCATCTTCTCTCGGCGGTGGAGTTCTCACAACCCGGCTGCGTCGTCGCTTCGCTGTACCACTTTGTTCATTGGCTTCCATTTTAGGATACCTGAAAACATTTATTTTCGGACGTAAAATGTTCAAAACAAAACAACTTGTAGAAAAGTAATATTATATCAAGAATTCAAGTATTTATTTTCCTGATAAAATGTGTACAGATAATATAGCTTAGGTTAACACGTACAACGTTAAGTTTTCACCTTCCGGCTTTTGAATTTAAATAGATGTAACGTAGAATGTCACTGTTGTAAAATATGTTTAAAATAAAAATAAAAAAAAGAGTTCTTCATTTTATGAACTTATGAAGTTGATTATTCCATTATATTCATAAAAAAATCCATTGAACTGTTGAGAATAAGCCAGGAGGCAAAGAGAAAAAAAAACGGTTTTCATGCAATAACAGACAACAAGAATTACATTTAATGTTTCACCACAATTTCATCAGAAATTATTCTTGTTTAATTTTCAAACGCATTTAACACTTTTTTTTTTTATGAAAATAATAGCACCATAGCACAAACAAATAAATAAATAGAATAAACTCACAATCATACCTTTTGTGTGGCGTAGACTCAATCCTTACTTCTGATATCAGGAACCAGGGTAGATTATTCAAATAAAAGATAAAATTTCAACACAACACTTTACTTTTATCAAAGTTATAACTTATTAATTCGCAGTCGTTGGGATAGCTGACTATTCACCTCGATGGTAACACTCAGACTGCCACAATATTCGTCGTTCGCCATTTCATCGAAGCTTCCCCCACTTTATAGTACAAAAAAGTCTAGTTTCATTAACGGAAGTATCGAATCACTTTATTAAAAATACTTTTATTGTTTTACTGGTTTGAATTACTCACGTAATATTTTGTTATTTAATATTTTACAATACTCATTTGATTGCACACTTTATTAATCATTATAAATAACTAATTAGAAAAAGGATATAATATTAATCAATAATACCATACACAATTATTAAATTATTAGTAAACATGACTGTTTATAGATTAATTATTAAACTTACAACTTAGCACAGTGAAAAGTCTAACACACGTGCGGCTGATTATTTCGTAATGCTCAGAAAACAGTGAAGAAAATCGTGAGGAAATCTTTCTCGTGATTAGTCAGAGGAAATTAAATGTTGTTACTTTGCAAATAAAGTTCACAATCGCCATAGCTACATGATCAATGGAAAGTGTTTCGTGGAATAAACGTGCCCTTTTCACGTAACGTAACAAAAGTTCAAAAACTTTTGTTAAGTTATGCAAAAAGGGCACGTGATTGCAAAGGTGTTACGCAACGAAGGAGCAGATGACGCAAAGATATTATGTAAACTTAAGTACTATTACTATTTATTATAAAATAGACATTGTTCACAATACTGGTTTTTCAAAGGTCTGATTTGGTTTTATCCTATCACAAAATGATTGCTAGAATTTAAAGGTATAGGACGAAAGTATTTCCATTTTCCATAAGTTTCTGTCCCTCAAACGCACTGGCGTTTTTTTTTCTATCACGCACTGGATTCTCAATTATGCAACCTAGCGTTCCGAATACAATAGAGCGTAAAATCCCACTGCTTAATAAAGCGCATTGTTGTATTTTCAACTCTCGTCGGTAAGCTATTCGTTGAAAATAGAGTGCTCTATAAAAAGCAACCGTGCGAAATAGATCTAATGCCCAGTTCACATTATTCCAGTCCAGTGATCTGATCTAGTGCTGGATTGCAACTGGAGTAATGTAAATCGTATTGGAATGCACTGGCTAAAACCACTATCACTACACTGCGTCTGTCTGTCCCTATGTACCTATGCTTAGATCTTTAAAACTACGCAACGGATTTTGATGCGGGTTTTTTTAAGAGATAGAGTGATTCAAGAGGAAGGTTTTTGTATATATTTTTTTACGCGGGCGAAGTCGCGGGCATCGGCTAGTATAAAATAAAATGTATAGCACAGGCCACCTCTCTATGAGAGGGAATAGGGCTATAATCCACCACGCGGGCCTAGTGCGTGTTGGTAGATGTCACATGTCTTCGAATTTTTGCTTCTAAGACATTCTCCTTTCCTTGCGATGTTTTCCTTCGTTTTCAGAGCAGTGGTGATGACATCAATTACACAAAGTAATGCGCCTACTTGGGTTTGAAGTTTTGAACCCACGACTTACTATTTTCGAACGATAATGTATCATCATCATTCTCTTGCCCTTATCCCAAATTATTTGGGGTCGGCGCAGCATGTCTTCTTCTTCCATACTCCTCTATTTTTCGTCATCTCATCAGACACTTCTTTTCTTACCATATCCTTCTTAAAACAGTCCATCCATCGTTTCTTTGGTCTTCCTCTACTCAAATACCCTTTGCATTTGATAGGGTACCTCGGGATGTGGATCCCGAGGTACCCTATCATACGCTTTCTCCATATCAATGAACACCATGTGCAATTTTTTGTGTGCACGAGTGCAAAATTGGCGTCCATTGTTCCTCGACCTGGCATAAACCCAAACTGATTTTCGAGTGATCTTACTCTCCTCTCTTATCCTTTTCTCTATCACTTTCTCCCATACTTTCATGCTATGTGACATGAGCTTTATCCCCCGATAGTTGTTACAGTCCTGCACGTCACCTTTATTTTTGAAGATGGGCACAAGCGAGCTATTGCACCATTCTTGTGGGATCGTTCCTTCATATAACAACTTATTGAAGAATAAAGTCAGCCACATACATCCGTCTTCTTTTAAACACTTCCATACTTCTACTGGTATTTCATCAGGGCCCAAGGCCTTTCCATTTTTCATACTTTGAACTGCCTTCATCACTTCGAACGATAATGTATGATCGTTAAAATACAGTGATTTCGTCAATTTCCAGGACTATGCATTAGAAGAAGTTCCGAACCCAAACGGTAACGGTTTCATCTACACAGGACGAGTTCGCCAGCGTTTATTCCTAATGCTGGATTGTGTGAGTTCTCACCAATTCAGTGAGAAAGGATCTGAGCTGGTGAACTTGCAGCAGTATGTCACCAAAGTGAAGAAGGTTCCCGAAAAAGAAGCGATACTGATTTTCTATGATATTGTGAGGGTAATCGCTAATTTGCATAAGGTGAGATTTTAATTCTTTACTAGTAGTGTTGAAAGGACCTTTTTCCAGTTTTTATTTTCAGAAATCTTCAAACAACTGCAATTTTGTATCAAAATCGGTTCAGTAGTTTATGAGTATATAAGGTGCGAAAGGAGGAACATACATACATGTTTTTATATAGGTTGTAGACATTTACAAAAACAAAGTTACATTTGCTGTCGTGCTGGTTTTTTTTGGTACTAAGTAATTTAAGTTGCACTTTTCAGAAGCTAAGTTCCATTTTTGAAGACAAATTACATCATTTAAGTGAGATCTTCAGCTAGCGGGTGTATACTAAAGATAGTCGAAATAAATATCGATCATGTCCTCTAACAATGTATTTAATGCATTTCAAAATAAAATGTTAGAAGAACAGATTTCAGACTGTGAATAGTAGGTATATAACATCTATGATGATAAATGAGGTTATACTCATCGAAAATACGCGTTTTCTAATAATCAAGCAAAAAAAAGTATTTCCCTCATATCTTTAACCTTATCTTATCAACATGTTATAACTTTTCAGAGAAACATAGTGCATAGAGACATAAAGCTGGGGAACATAGTGCTGAATCAACGGACGGGACGCGTCATCCTCACAAACTTCTGTCTGGGGACCCACCTCGGTAGCGACCGGGACCTGTTGAAGGATCAGAGGGGTAAGGCCTATTTAGAAGAGAGGGGTAAAGCTTTCCCCCGCTCAGCTCCTAACTTTTTCTGTTATTAGTGAGGCCTCAGGGCTAAAGTATGGAGCCTACGAAGCAAGTGTGAACAGGCATCTTTTCGGTCCACATTCATCTCTTTTCTTCAGACGATCCTGCGATTTTCGGTGGTCCATCATAATTTACAAATAAAAATTAAAATGTTGAGTTAAACTTTTACTAGGAATCAGAGATATTAATACTGTTAGACTGTGTTATACCACTGGCTGGGCCAAAGCCTGTCCCCATGACTTCCACTTATTTGGACTGCATTTTTGTCCAGCTCACTTCGATTATCATCAACTCACTTCATATAAAACTGTTAGTTATCTTAAACAAGAATCAAGCAATGCAATCAGAGAACATAAATACAACCAGCAAAAGACTACAAAGGCTGTTATCCCGGGATAAAAATACAGATTGCCTACGCGCAAGATTGAACCACACTAGCTTCAGATAGAGATCTCTTTGCAGTGCATTAGGTCAACACATGTTAAAAATGATATAAGCGCTAGTTTCCTGATGAAGTGGTTGTAAATCGTAAGTGTGCGTCATATAAGATTTATGAATGTTGACGTAAGGTGTAAAATACAATGATAAACGCGCGCTAGTAAAATGTATAAACACACAATATTTAAAGAAACACTACATGACGTCAAGTGCAGTTATCCAAATAAAACATCACTATATGAGGCTGGAAATAGTAGGTTTAGATATAAGTAGGGAAACTTTGTTATTGCAGTCGAGACGGAACTTGCACCTGAGCCGCAGGCGAGGTTGTCATGGAGCTAAGAACTGCTGTAATAAAAACCCACGTGAATCAAATGTTATGAAGAACAATATTCAAGCATATTCCGAATACCATTAGCAACATTCTCAATAATCACATTAAATAAATAACCTTAATTTTTTCCAGGATCCCCAGCCTACATTTCTCCAGACGTCTTACTATGCAAACCATACTTAGGCAAGCCCTCAGACATGTGGGCGTTAGGTGTGGTCCTATACACCATGCTATATGGGCAGTTCCCATTCTGTGACACCAGTCTAGCTCAATTGTTTACCAGGATACAGGCTGCCAATTATAATATACCACCGTAAGTTTGATTTTGTTGTTATATCATTCTTTTTTTGTCATAGAAGTTCTAAAGCCACGTAAGTAAATTTTTGGCAGTTTTGTCATTTAGATGCCTTTTATTAGAGAATTGGAAGGCGCGTTGTTTCAGTCATCCATCAGAAACAAGCAATGTCTCATCTAATTTGAAGTGAACACAAATGTAAAAATATTGTTTGGTACTGTTACCTAGGTATAATTTTATTTAGTGTTTGCACTCTACTGTAAAGTTGCTATTTTTGATTTCATCATCATCATCATCATCATCAGCCTATAATGCTCCCACTGCTGGGACACGGCCTCCTCTCAACGAGAGGGAATGGCCTATAATCTACCACGCGGGCCCAGTGCGGATTGGTAGATGTCACATGTCTTCGAATGTTTTGGTTCTAGGACATGCCGGTTTCATCACGATGTTTTCCTTCACCGTTTTTGAGACCAGCGGTGATGAAATAAATTACACAAAGTAATGCGCCTGTCTGGGTTCGAACGCACGACTTACTGTTCGTAAGTCGGGGCCGCCACCACTGGGCCACCGCTGCTCTTTTTGATTTACGTGGTGTTAAAACTTCAGCGGCGATTTATTGCTTCTTTGTCCTAGTGGACTCGCAAGGTTTGCTGTTGAGGACGACGTCCTGGGTTCGATTCCTAGATTCGGTCGGCCAAAGTTTTTGTTTGTGTTATCCATCAGAAATTTCTCAACTAGTCAGCATTTTTGTGCCTGGTTGATGGCAAACGGCATCCTTATTACGTGGTTATCTGTAGATATATCGCTGCCTAACCCTTTAGGCGCTACAGGAGTCATGTTAATGTGAGTAGTCAAGAAGCCGAAGTCTGATAACAAAATCAAAAGTCATTTAGGTCCATGTTCACCAAAAAGATAACCGTCCCGATTATCTAAAAACAGCTGTCACTGTGACATGTTCCCATACAAAAATGTGTTTTAAACAGCTGTTTTAGATAATCAGACTGTCATCTTCTTGGTGAACATGTACCTTAGTCACATCACGCTGATAATTGTCACTTTTTGAACATCAAAGTTTTCAAGAGACAGTCTCGCAAAACGCCTCTTCGCCACTGGTTCTTGAAGAAAGAAGAAATGGCGGACCAAACTCCCTAACAATACACCTGTCTGTAAAGTCAGAAGAATATTTACAAAGAAATTGTCATAATATGTCAGCAAGTATACGCCAGGTTGCGGGAATCCGGTGGATGCGAGTAGCAAGGGACCGGTCAATGTGGCGACACTTGGGGGAGGCCTATGTCCAGCAGTGGACGTCTTTCGGCTGAGATGATGATGATGATGATGAAGTATACGCCAATAAAAAAAAAATATCAACAGGGTATCTTGTTTCTAAGTTACTATAGACGCTCCATGAGAAACTCTGGTATTCAGCTGCATTTGTTTAGATCGGAAATGGACCATAACGTAGTGGAGATACGATTTGGCAGATGATGATGCGAGATAACTGACCAAATATTTTAATATTGTAAGCTGCGTCATCTAATCTGTTCGTTGGTGGGTGCTTTACAAAAATAAATGCTTGTTCATTAATTATTAATATTTTATTTTTGTTTTCAGGGATGGCAACTCCGTGCAGGTGTCAGACAACACAGTGTTCCTAATACAAAGGTTACTCGTCAAAGATCCGAAACATAGACTTGTAGCTGATGAGGTAAGAAATATGGTTTAATCATCATGTTTGAATTAAATATTACCAAGAAAAAAATAAAAGGACAGGTTAAAGTAAACAATTTTTAAATTACCGCCATCTATCGCTTGTAATCAATAACTGTTGTTCTCAAGTCCACCAACAGATGTCACTATTCTCAATTATATTTTCACAGGTTCTAGACCAACTTTCTAGCATAATAGCAAGCTACGTCACCGTTCCGAACCCTCCGGAAGACTTACAAGTAGTGCCCGATGTACCTTTAGAGGAAGAAAGTAAAGAAAAGACACCATCTACTGCTCAATCTTCGACTGAAGTTGATAGAAAGCCTTTATGGAATATACCGGATAGTAATAGCGAGAGGACTCCCAATGCTTCGGTGAGTTGTTTATGATTATAAACTGATGATCTGCAGTAAGTGTTGATTCAATCTACCTACTCAAAGTTGGTTGCTTGGCAAGTGAGTGTAAGATCCTTTGTGAACAGGAAGCGTGTTGTGTTTCGGCTAGTTGGTTGGTCGTTAGTAGTATATGTTGTATGCTAATACGCTACCCTGAGCTAGTCTATTTTTTTGGGCTCGCCATATGATTCCAAGAAGAATCAAGAGATCTTCAAGAAGAATCAACTGATAGAGGATACGTGTATACTTTGGATCCTCTGTCAGGTAATAAACTCTTCACAGCAGTTGTTTCAGTTCAGATTAATTGTCGTATGCTACCGATAAGACCCCAAATATTGCACCCGTCACTTTCCTTGTTTCAACCCCGTCCTCAATATGTTGAGTAAGGTTCAGAACCTGGCTGCAGCAATTCTTAGGAGCTCGAATGGTGTTGTACTACCTTTATCCCGTTTCTGAATATACCGTTATATACCGTTTCCGAATCAAAGCAATTTTTCTGTATTCCGGTTCGAAGTTTGTAGGTCGGCCTTCTTTCATCTGTAATTTTGTTAATGGTTTTCCACAGTGTGATCGCTGCCAGTAGTGTTGATCTATAAACGAATCTTGCTAAAAGTTGATATTGGAGCATGTTGTTAATTAGTAAAACGCTTTATTTGTTCGCAGTTGTTTTTTGCTGTTTTACCGCTATTGTTATGATTTTGCGATATTCACGACTAAATTAGGCCGTAACTTTATTGTAAAAAATACAAAAAAAAAAACAAAAAAAACTGTAAAAACAACTGTAAATATACTGTCTATTTATCTTAATTCAAATTCATTTATTTCAGGTTCATTACCCATATTACAAATAACATCATACACAAATAATAACACCATCAACACACATACAAATAAAATAAATCAATAATTGTAATTCACATCAACACAGCTAGAAAACAATCGTAATTCAAAATAATTCAATAATCAATTAATTACAGTAGTCTCTTACGTGCGACACTGTATGTAACTTGTCTGTCACAACAGTGCCAATACTTTTCTTTTTCTTTTTTCAGGAGGAACTAGGCGTATTCTGCGTACCATTACCAGATTTCCTCGCATTAAACTTCCCATCACCCACCAGAGTAAACCAAAACAGCATCATCATCCACCCAACTCATTTATCGAGATCATCCACTACGATCGTAGACTCATCATCAATAACATCACCGAACCAACAGAACCAACGACAAATAACCGTCCAAAGAATCGGTAGGGATGCAAGACCTCTCCTACCATGCGAGATTACAAGGTACCAACATATGTTTGCATCTAATCAAACTCAGAGGCAGGAGCCCGCTAGACGTCCAGACGCACCGAACGTAGTCCCAGATTCCAGACAAGAACGACCGCAGAATTCCAGACTTCACAACTTAGCTCAACGCATTCCAAGACTTAACCCTATAGCGACAACTTCTGGGCAGAATTCGGCTGACTTCCGCGTCATACAATGGTCGTCTGAGCCCAGGAGAGCCTGGGATAACGATTACGTGTTAAGATTACCAGTTTTAGATCTAACTAGGGTAGGTGGGAATCGGATAATGAATCCAGCGCCCGTTCATACAGTTAATTCTGAGGCTGTGGTCAATAATCCTAGATCTCAGGTTGACCCGGCTGATGTTGATTAAAGCTTTTATTGGGGAATAGGCCGTTTTAAAATGTGTTTGATTACTGTGCAGCGAAAAAAATATATTGGTTGACTTGAAATTCATTGACAATCTTTTATTAGGGGACTTGATTTTAGGAAAGCAAATGGTTTCTTTATAAACATACTCAATAATAAAGGACGAAATCTTGATCTAGCTTAGTGTAGTACGAACTTTCAATAAAATAATGCTCTCATTGTAGTTTTGATTGATACCTTAGTATAGATAGCTCAATACTCATGCATGGTTACTGTCAGCCCCTTTAAGATTGCTAATGAATTCAAAATCAGAATGTTTTTAGTGAGTCTATAGTTTTTGTACTAGTAATTTGAATTGTTATGTAATAGTAAACCGGGGAACCATTTTACTTCGAGTAAATCTTCATTTTATTGCATCATAAACAATAGTTATTCTAGGTAACTAGGTGTCCAAATATTCTTAATTTCCTGGTAATTTAAATAGGTCTAAGTAATAGAAACAAATTCAACAATAATTTTCTTTAAGTCTGATACATGTAATTTAGTACTGTATTATTTTTAAGTAATTGTGAAGTTTATGAATATCATAATCGGGAGTTAGGTTTTGGGTTGCAAAAGGAAGAAGATTTTATAGATTTCTTTAGTTTTAACCTTCGTTTTTGTTGACCACAAAACTCTTCAAGGCTCATTGATTTTCCTTTTTAAAACTTTTAAACACAGTAGTATACATCATGATTATGGAAAAACCCGAGTTTATCCGTGATCATGGTGCTTGTAACAGCGCCGAAATGTCGGGAACTCAAAACAAGGAGTTAAGGGGCCGGCGGAGCATGCGCTTTTCATACAAACGTAATACTAAAATACATATTCTGTAATCCAATCAAAATAAATACACACTACGTTAAGAATATGTTTGATTTACAAATTATTTTGGTATTACGTTTTTGTATGAAATTCGCATGCTCCGCAGGCCTCTTAACATAAATAACCCATTGACAGTGTTAATAATAATGCTTTTTTCTTAATTTTGCAACCCTTTTTTTATTTATTTTTGTGTATCGTTTCTATCGTTACTCGGCTTTACCACGGTCGATGTAATTCATTTTGTTTTTAGCTATTTAAAACTGTGGAAACTTTTTATCCGTATAAAGATAGAGGCAGTATTGTACCTACTTTGGGATACTGCATCAATATCTACACGGCATCTCATTGTACTGTATCAGAAATCGGTGGTCATTTTTTGGGGTCAAACAGACAGATAATAAAACTCAAAAAAAAAATTCCATGCATCAAAATTGTAATCACTCAAAATTATTCAGCTGTTCCATAAATTTGCTGTTTCCCTTCAAGCCTTCCAATACTGCTCATCTCTGTGTGGCTACAAAGCTTCCGCTTAAATTGAATATTGCGGATTTGAATAACTTGTAGATATGTCGTAGTTATTTTGTATTGCATAGTTGCTAATTGTTAAAAATCGTTTCTATTATGCAAGTACGAGAAAATTGATATCATGAAGCGGTATTGATCGATGATATCGATCGTAAAAGCGATCAAGAGCACGTATTCACATCATTGTGAACCCCTCCAAATAGACATTTTTTGTTAGTTATTAAAAAAAAAACTCCAATTACTACACGGCCAAAAAGTTTGGACCAGCGGTTTTTTTTTAAATTAGCCACGAAATCTTTCTAAATGGTTAATAATTATTGTTAACCGTTTTAGCGTCGCGTCGATGTCTCTTCCAACTTGTATATTGAGGACATAATATGATCTAAGACGTTGAATTGCGGACTTCGAACGTCATGATTGCGTACTGGCATAATAATACGCAGCATAGGCTAAACATTTATATTTTTATACAAAAGTGTTCGGGTACTCGATTTTACTTATTTTAAGTAGTTATTTTTTAACATCAAACAATGCAATTTTTTTTAATGATTAATAATTACCAAACAATTAATTACTTAATGTTTATCGTCCATTTAATTATGTTTTGAATTGTGATGTAAAATCTTAGATATTTTCGTATTATAGAAATGTAAGAAAAGTGATTTTAGTGCCAACTTGTAGTAAACTATATTTCAAATTGGAACTCAAAAAGAAAATGGGGTTTCTAGTTTAATTGTTTCCTTCCAAATGATTAATTATTTGAGAAAGAACTGATCTAGAAATACTTTTTTGTCAAGGGACTTAATATTAAAACCTTAATTTTCTTAATATTGGGATCAATCGGCTAGTTAGAAATATAAATAATATGTATTTTGTTTGTTCGTCATCAATTATTGTCTCCTTTGTAAATGCGTGATCAAATGATTTATATCTAATGTAAGAAAATATGTAAAATGTATCTATTTTCGAATACTTAGTTGTTTTAGGAATTTTGAAAATGCTACAATTGTAACAACGATCTAAGAATTGAAAAAACTGCCACTTTACTAAATTAGTCAATAATGATAAGTGCGAATTCTGAAATCCGATTGCAGAAACTTGTAAGAAAATTCCTATATTTATACAATTAAATCAAAGAATGTAACTACGGTTCTTTCACAGTTATCACCCAATTACGGCAAAGCCAAGAAGAAGAATTAAGATGTTCGTTTTAAAGTGATTCACGTTAAGATGAGGTTGATGTTTAGTGGGTTTACTCACAAGTCTGACAAAATCACAATGATCTTTAACTAAATCATATAAGGTTGCTTTTGGGTTGTGCCTATGACTGTGGGAGAGATAACTGTAAGAGGGCTGAAAGGCTCGCTTGCACCACCACTCGTTAAATGCGGTGTTTAGTTTGAACGACGACCAATCAAAACTTTATGCGGATCTATCATTGTACAGGAATTCTTTACAAAGCGAGGCCATGTTGTATTGGTAATTTATAGCTTGAAATGTCGCTATGTGTAAGTTGTGGTGCGAACGGGCGTAAGACGTAGACTGAGTAAGATATAAAACTAACCCTTGCATTATAGCAATGCACACAAAAATATATAAAGTTTTATCCCCATTTTAAATATAATATAGCTTTTGACATCATTTTTAACCTGACCACCACGTTTTTATATGATATTTATATATAGAATTTTTAATAATAATATCTTTGTTTAAGCTGCCCCTCAATGTTACTTTACTGTAGTCGGACAATATTGTAAATATGCTTTAGATGTCATCGCAAGTTCTGCTATGATTTAGTTTTGTACAACGCCATCTGTCGATCGAAATCGTAGTTCATAACTTAACTTTCTAACGATAGATGTCGCTACATGTATGATTAATGATTTTGTAAGTTGTCAAGTGCATGTTTTAGAATAGTAGTGTAAAAAATTGGTACGGTCGATGGTATTATAAGTAGGACAATATTGTTTGTTTGATTTTTGTTAGTTGCATGCTGATTTGGTATGTTAGCTAATAAAATGTTTTTTTTTAAAATGGAATTGATTTTTTTTTTGCTCCTATTTTCCACTGTATTTCACACCTGTCTCATTGCTAGCGATTAGCGACGAGTAGAACGAACAATCAGAAACAAGCTGATGAATGACAAGCATCGTGTACATGTCGAAGCGACGATGTCTGTTAAAAGTGAGCAAAAGCTAATGAGACAAGGAAGTTGTTCCTGTAATTTGTATATCCAGTACATATAATTTCAGAAAGCAATAGAGAGGGCTATGCTCGGAGTTTCCTTGCGTGATCGAATCAAAAAGGAAGACACCCGCAAGAGAACGAAGGTCACCGACGTAGCCCGAAGAATTGCCAAACTTAAGTGGCAGTGGGCAGGTCACATTGCTCGCAGAACGGATGGCCGATGGGGCCGAAAAGTTCTGGAGTGGGGACCGCGAACCAGAAGACGATGCGTTGGAAGTCCTCCCACTAGGTGGACCGGTGGCCTTGTGAAGGTTGCTGGAATCGGTTGGATGCGAGTCGCACGGGACCGGTCAATGGGGCGACACTTGGGAGAGGCCAATGTCCAGCAGTAGACGTCTTTCGGCTGAAATGATGATGAAAGTACCTGTATCATTCTGTGGCGCGAGTCACCCGGTACGATGTTGATAGTCCTCAGGCAGGTTAGGTGCGGGCCAAATACAAGAGACGTCGGGCGGTGGTGTGAGGCGGGCGAAGTGATGGCGCTGGCGCAGCGCAGAGCAAGCGCGCTAACGGTGTCGGAATGGCGAGGCGCGGGCGCATACTTTTCTTTAAGGCGCTTAGACGAGCTAAATTAGCAACTCTATTTGTGGTGGTTCAAACTTCGTTTGAAATGCTCTTAGAATAAAGTTCTAATCAGCTTGCACTACAAAGTGGTGTTACGTAGTAGTTAAAATTCAAGATCAGCAGTATTTTAAAGATAAACATATCTGGGTTGCTCATAAATTAGTTAGTTTCAAAGCAGAACACAGGAACTTTGTAGAAGTATTGTGTAAAATCTTAAATTACTCTTTAGGATGGAATAACTATGGCCGGTAAATTACATAACGATACGTAGCTACAAAGACAAACAAAAAATAGAGAAAAATAAGATTTTTGTGTTACATACAGAATTGAATTGAAGAGAGGGTTTATGATATTTGGGTAGATAATAGTATTTATCTACCCAAATATCATAAACCCTCTCTAATGCGTTCAAAAACCATAGGCAATGACCAGCATTACCAACCTGCAGAAATAAACAGAACTGATATGAACTCATAACGCAACTGAAAACAGTTGCGTTATGAGTTTTAAATTTGGAACAGGTGTCAAATTCAAGTGAGTGTGCTATTCTAGTACCACCTACATTAAATCAGATATCGATAAAAAAAAAAAAAAAAAAACCCCAATTCAGTATGATTTTAATTATAAATCGCACGACATTTTGATCTCGAGTGACACAAGAATAGTGACTTTGTTCGTTTGCCTATGATTTAAAAAAAAATGACAGATAACCGAAACGCCGCCATTTCGAGCTGTCATTTGTTCGTTGGCTTTTTATTTCCAGTAATCCAGTTACGAGTAGACAAATTTTCAGATAAGTTCTTTATTTCTGTCGAAAATGAGTGATAGTGACTCAGAAATTGACATGAATACTCCGCCAGATATCGTAAATGCAGCGACGAATGCAACTAATAACCTGTTGGCACAAAAATCAAGGGCCAAGTAACAATGCAGGTCATTTCCCTATGGTTCCTGAACCCATCATAGAGCCCTTATGATATTTGGGTAGATAAAGTAGTGTATGCAACTATACATAATTAGGCATTACAACACTCGTGTGATGCTATTAAGAAACTCGCCTTCGGCTCGTTTCTTAAACCCACACTCGTGTTGTAATGCCCTTCATTATGCACAGTTGCATAAACTACTATTATCTACCCAAATGTCATATTTGGGTAGATAAAAGTATTTATCTACCCAAATATCATAAACCCTCTCTAATGCGTTCAAAAACCATAGGCAATGACCAGCATTACCAACCTGCAGAAATAAACAGAACTGTAATGAACTCATAACGCAACTGAAAACAGTTGCGTTATGAGTTTTAAATTTGGAACAGGTGTCAAATTCAAGTGAGTGTGCTATTCTAGTACCACCTACATTAAATCAGATATCGATAAAAAAAAACCCCAATTCAGTATGATTTTAATTATAAATCGCACGACATTTTGATCTCGAGTGACACAAGAATAGTGACTTTGTTCGTTTGCCTATGATTAAAAAAAAATGACAGATATCCGAAACGCCGCCATTTCGAGCTGTCATTTGTTCGTTGGCTTTTTATTTCCAGTAATCCAGTTACGAGTAGACAAATTTTCAGATAAGTTCTTTATTTCTGTCGAAAATGAGTGATAGTGACTCAGAAATTGACATGAATACTCCGCCAGATATCGTAAATGCAGCGACGAATGCAACTAATAACCTGTTGGCACAAAAATCAAGGGCCAAGTAACAATGCAGGTCATTTCCCTATGGTTCCTGAACCCATCATAGAGCCCTTATGATATTTGGGTAGATAAAGTAGTGTATGCAACTATACATAATTAGGCATTACAACACTCGTGTGATGCTATTAAGAAACTCGCCTTCGGCTCGTTTCTTAAACCCACACTCGTGTTGTAATGCCCTTCATTATGCACAGTTGCATAAACTACTATTTCAACACACTTGCTCAAAAAGTGCATTTACGAAGCCTGTATACATTGTTCGAAAGTCGAATATTACGCACCATACAACGGAGCGTGCGGTAAAATAGGTACTCTCACTTATGTACCTATTTTACCGCACTCCCCCTTGTATAGCACCGTGCGTATTCTTTACGGCTCTTTTTTAATTTCCAAACAAAAAAAAAAGCATTCCACATTACGAGAATTAATAGGCTGACTGATCGAACCTTCTTGGAAGTGCTTTGTGCTTTAGCTCAATACGTTTGTCTCACTTTAATACAAAAGAGTAAGTGAGACGAAAGATGTAGTTCTAATTTTCACCACGTGCATGTGGCGCCATTTACAAATTCGCGCCATTTTCATAGAAACGTCAAATATTGTTGCGACTTTCCGATTCCGACTGATAAACAAACTAATAATATGAGTTCAAGCGAGGAATCAGATGTTAATACGGAATCTACACCCAACTGATATTTTGAATGAGGTGCAAATTGCTGAAAACAGTTTCTTGCCGCCAAAATCGCGAGAGCGATGTTTAATGATTTACAAAAAATTTATAGCGTGGTATAATGAACAATTTTCTCGCAAATGTGTTGAAAAACTTTGTATGACACACGTGCAGAAATTGGTATTTACAAACTCGTGACCATGGTATGCCTTCGACTTCGTCTCAGGCTTACATTCGTCTACTCGTTTGTAAAAACCAACTTACATTGAGCTATATATACTAGAGATGCAAACCTCAACAAAATTGACAAAAAAAGTGTAACCACTATTTAAACTTGACGACGTAGCTTTGAAACCATTATCATTTCAAAGTGAACCTATATTTGTCTCGCTTACACAAGTCACAAGAACAATACCGTCGCCTTGATTAGACAAAGACGGCAATGGTTGTCTATTGTTTGCCCGACGATTATATGCCATAATCATCATTTTCCCGAATTTCATTTACCCGAATTTCATTTGCCCGAATGTTTCATTTGCCCTAAAAGACATATGACATACTTTTAATTGCCCGAATTTTAGATACCATAAGATACGAATGCCATAAGTATTGTTTGCCTTATTTTTATGTGCCATAATAATTATTAGACATAATATTTAAATGGCATAACAAGTATTAGACAAATATTTCTGTGCATGGTTTTTTTTTCTGTACATGGTTGATGGTGGGCTAGGTCGACGGAGCCCCGCTTCGCGGGGCTCCTACTTCTGTGTGGTTTATAAAAAAATAACCACGAACCTAACCTTCTAACCTAACCTGTCCGAGTCGGGGTGCCCTAAAGTCCCAATTGCATCCAATTTCTCTTGATATAAACAACCGTTACACACCCGATGTCGATGGCAAATTATGTTATGGCATATCATAATTATGGCATGTGATAATTAGGGCTTACAATGATTATGACAAATGATGTTATGGTAAGTGACTTTATGGGAAACAATGATTCTGGCACGTGACTAATATGGCAAATGAGAGTAGGGCAAATGAGTATTATGTCGTATGATATTATGGCTGTTGACTATTATGGCAAATGATATTAGGGCAAATAAAATTCGGGTAAACGGCGGTATACCTTTGTTACTGGCTACAGACGTATCTGTCTGTGAAAGAATTTATAAATTCGGGTGTGACTTTCTCGAGTTAAATCGTAACAAAACACAAACAAACAATAAAAACCTTTTCTCTTTATAATATTATTATTTAGTTTATTAATTTATATACACATTCGCTTTTTGGATCTATTTTGTCTTGATCACGGAAGTGCTTTGAAAATGAGAAAAATCAACAATCAAAATCAAAGCATTTATTTCAAGTAGGCCAATTGCAAGCACTTTTGAATTTTCGAAACAAAGATGAAAATTAAATATAGCTACAGTCCCAGTCACAAGACATAAAACTGTGAAAGTACTGTAGTTGCCCATTCCCTAGCGTAGACCTCTATGGAGAAGAACGGGCAAGAAACTCCATGGACTCTCTTTGAAATCAAAATTATTGTTACAAAATCTTGGTTACATCATTCATGTCGAGATGGTATGTTATGCGAGAACAATGTAGCAAGATGTGCACGTTAAAAGTGTCCATAGTAAAAATTAAGGAAAATTTAGCAGGTAGCTAGTCAGTCTCTTTTTTCAGCTATTGGATTATTTCCACCCACTTAACACGGCGTGTTACATCTTTAGGCACCCTACAGCGTTGTTATAAAAAAATACAAAGCACTTATTTCATCAAATAAAAATTCTCCCACAAATGTTGGAGACTAAAACTAAGTTTTACTGGTAACACTGAACCTAATTGTCAAAATTCAAAATGTAAATGAATAAATTGCGTTTTTACGTTGATATAACCCATTATAAAACCTCAGAAAAAATAAAATTAAGTATGGAAAGTAATTTCGGTTAATTAATTATGTGTTTGTGATTTTAAATCGCACTCTTTCTATACGCATTTACCCATTTTTTGTCCTGTGTCACTTCCGTAGGCATCTAACAGAACACTGAACTGACGTTAGCGACGCATATGTATCCGTACATATGTCCCGTGGCAACGCCTTGGCGTGGTAATTGCTAATCTAGTTACATATATATCTATGCCAACTTACCGCACTAGTACCTATCATAAATAACTATTCCTCGGCGCTATCTTGGATTTATCATTAGAAGTACTTTTGTGAAGTTTGTAACGTTACGGTTTCCTGGATAGGATGGAAATTGGAATACAGTATCGAACAATATTAGACCATACTGTGAAATATAACAAAGCGCAAGCGCGTATGATGCCCACAGTGCCTTCGAATTACTATAAGTAAGTTAGTCCGTAAACAAAATCAGCCAAAAATATATCTCACTGCTGACGGCCACAGGCTTATTTCGAGAGAGGGTCTAGGCCGTGCCCATCATTATCCACGACGCCGGAAAGTACAGGCTGAATGTTTTCATGCACTGGACTACCACTGGTCCACTGGGCCCCAAACGAATGATTGCCTCTTACCTAAAATAATAATGTACAACATTTCAATTGGGCCAATTTAATGAATCACATTCCACACTAATTCATCTAAATACATCAACGTTACCTTGTAACGGCTGGCATAAAATATTACTTATTTTTTCGAAGTAGGGGGAATATGCGTGTAATTTTTTCATCAATTAAGCGTGTGCTTAATTGATGAAAACTGACTGATGACTTTTAATACTTTTCTTAGGTTGGTAATAGTGTTATTACCAACCTAAGAAAAGTATTAAAAGTTACTGAGAGGTTTTCTTTTTGACCATTTAAAAAAAAATAGTTTCCATGAACTCGATAGATGGCGTTGATCCAACTACGTTACAGGGTGCCAAAGCCAAAACGCTTGAAAAAACAAACGTCATATATGCTCGTTGACTGACACTTTCGTTTGCATAAGCTTCCGAATATAATCATTAGGTCCAAGTGATATTATGTGACGTTCTGTTCCTTACAGTAACGTAGTCATCTATCCGGCGCGGCGACTAGGGAAGAGTTGAAAAAGAAAATCCCTCATTCCAACTACTGCTTGTCGCTTAAAAATAATATTAAACTCCTGCAATTTTCTATGACAGTTTTAATGTCCGTGATTGTCGCGGCCATAATGTGACGTCATTTATTACAATCTACCTTGTTTACATCTATTTTATTGGCCAGAATAAAGTAATTTTACTAATTGTATGTGCTTTATTCTAGTAAAAATTGCGATAGCGATAATATACTAAAATCGTAGCGAAACTTTACCTAAAACTTTACTAACTTTACTTTCTCAAATAAAAGTATTTTTTGGACGCATGTATTTTAATGTCACTACCGCCGTTATCGAGGACGACGTGTTTTGAGAGTGCCTTCCGTTTCACCAAAAACATGATAGCTGTTGAAATAGTTGTAATATAAGTGATGTTTTAGAAACTTAAATAAGTGTACCATCATGTTTTTAAGTGCTATTACAAGGCATTATTAATCAATAAAAAGAGTTTAGTATTTCTTACCTATTCCCTTGAATCCATCCAGCGGGGCGGTGGCGGCAGCGGCGCGGGAGCGGCGCGGGCTGCGCAGACCCGTTCTAGCGGGCAGATCGCGCGTTACTATAGCAGCCTAGTGTTGTTGTCGTGATTGTGTCGTCGAGATATTTGTTTTTATTCGCGAAAAAAATGAACAATGGCGGCAACATCTTTTTGATTCAAATTTATTCCTAACGCTCGATTTATTGTGGGCAAAAGAAAAAGTAAATCCCTACTATAAAGCAAGGACAATAAAATGCGAGTTTTATCGAAATTATTAGGAACAGAGACAATATCCTGATAAATTCTACGACTACACCAGAATCAGTGAATCGGAATTCAGTTCGTTTTTAATTTCTTCCCATAACTGGTTAATTACTCTTCTGTTTTTATGGTTCACATCTTTTCTGTTCCATATCGGTGTCCTCTCAAAAATTGCTGAAATAATTTGCTCTAACACGTCCGAGGACATTTCGACACGTCACCAAAATAATTTGCACAACACTACAACGCAGACGCACGGCGGTCACCGCTTGACTAAGGGGCTGTCTCCACGAGCGAGAGAATCGCAGCGATAGTATCGTCCTTGCCACGTTTTTCTATACACTCTTTTGGGGCGTCTCCACGAGCGAGAGAATCGCAGCGATATTTTCCTATAGAAATACGTCAAATCGCCGCGCGATTCTCACGCTCGTGGAGACAGCGCCTTAAGTACACCGCTCGCTGCCCGCCGCCGCCCCGCTGCCGCGCCGCTGTTTTCGAGGGCCGGTCCATTTGATTTTACGCAAAAGATCCTGGCGCTCCCGCGCCGCCGCCGCCGCCGCCCCGCTGCCCGCAAGATTCGAGGCAGATGCCTTATTTTAATAATGACAAAAGAAGATAACCTTAACTTTAAACTGACAGATGTCAAATGTGACCTATTAATTTGGCCCTACTTTAATTTCATTATTTTCAGAGTTTTGAAAATGGAACTAGTGATTTAAAAAAGTCATCGGTAATTTTATCATGGAACTGTTAATGGTACCTACTAGTGATATTGAAGGTAGGTAATATTAGGTGTGGTCACCCTTTTACGGATAACTTTTCTGTAAAAGTAAATCAGAAAAGACATCAAAACATAAATATCATTTATGTTTTGACATATGACTGCAATAGATCTCAAGCCGGCTGCCGTTTTCAGAAAAACCTCCACAGACTCGATCATGGCACATTTTAATAACGCCATATTAATCTAACTTTTCCATAACAGTTAAAAATAGCATCTTTTCAAAGCTTTCCGAGCAATAAGACGTAGCATTAATATTAAAATTAGTTTTCATTTAAACGAGGTTTAAGTCTGACGCTGAACGTTAGTTTGGACATTGAAATATTACAACTCCGCTTTGGAGCTGAGAATTTTCAATTTACGCTAGGGTTAACAGAGTTCTATATATTTGGATGGTCGTCATCTTTATTTGTTTGTTGAAATAAGGTAGACGACAATAAAACTTGTTACTCCGTCAGTAACATTATCAAAAAATATTTGACCTGTATTTTTTCTTTTGTTGTGTACCTACTTAAACCAAAATTGACGAAGACGCTTTTCAAATTCTCAATACGTTACGCCTTGGTATAATTTTTACTGCGTTCTGAGGTCACGAACCCCCACTCCCGAGTTTTATCTTGGTCAATATTTATTGATTTACATAAACAAAAAATACGTGTATTTTTCACTATTTTCACTGTCGGACTTAATAGATTTACATTTTTTTATACTGTCGTCTTCATGCTTATTGGACATTAACAGACAGACGCCAGCATATCGATATACCCGAAAGTGTTGAATCTTGAACCAAATGCCTTAGTTAGCAATAACTTGTTAGTTTTATGTACTAGCGTCTGCACATATTTTAGTATTAAGTGTTTTATCAAATTGAGGATCCAAATTGAGTCTGTTTTAGGGCGGGAACTTCTCCGTGTAAGCACATCGCTTTTCAACACAAAAAGAGCGATGCGGCCTACATTGTCTATTTTATTATTTCCTGCCCCAATTCTTTCTATGAGCTCTTTCCCCGTGCGTCCTCTAACCAGTTCTCGCGGTAGTCGCGGTACGCGTGCATATAGGCCCACCTCATTACAAGAATGAAGTCTTGGAAAAGTATATTTGAAATGTGATTTTACCTGATGTAGGATATGAAACATTTGCATTGGACGCGGAGTTTTACGCACAAACCTACCTACTCTTTCCTAGTTTTCCACTCTCGAAAAAATCTATTCAGCATTTAAACCGTTACCCATAAACGTTTACAGACAATTAATCTCATATTCAATATTTAAAAGCTGTTTAACGGGTTCAGTACTAAAACGACAATAAAAAGTCGATTAAAGTATTTGAAGTCGTAAAATTTAAAAATTCCCGCGCATTACGAGTGAATACCTTTCTGTTCTATTGGAGTTTATGGTCGTCCCGTGTGGCCCATAAAGTATCGAGTCTTTTTGTTTATTTTTATAGGAGATGACGTCACTGGAATTGAGTAGGTTTTGAAGGTAATTTACTTTCGGATACCTACATGGGGAATGACGTATTTTAAAGTGAGACTTGCAGCGACTGGTCAGTTTTATGATTTCCTGATGAGGTTATAGAGTAGGTAAGTAGGTAGTTTTTACATATTTCCGGCCCGTGAATGTCAGAAAAAAAAACAAGGAAATCGAAGATATAGTCCCAGTCACAAGGCATAGGTAATAAAGGCCCCTACTCAAAGCACTGCCTGCAGAGCCCTGTCTGCAGGGACACTGCCAATTGTATTGTGTATATGCATGCAGGGCCGATATTGTTAGACCTTGCTGCAGGGTGAACAATTAAAATATTGGTCCCTGCATGCAGTGCTATGAGTAGGGGCCTTAACTTGTTAAAATAGGCACTGTGGTTTCACATTCCATAGCTTAGATCTCCATGGAAAAGAATGGATATTTCTTTCAAATCAAAATTTTGTTCAAAATCTTGGTTCCATCATTCATGTTGAGATTAGTGAATCTATACTAATACTCGTATTATAAAGCAGAAGAGTTTGTTTGTTTGTTTGTTTGGTTGAACGCGCTAATCTCAGGATCTACTGGTTCGAATTGAAAAAATCTTTTTGTGTTAGATAGTCTATTTATCGAGAAAGGCTATAGGCTATGTAACATCACGCTATGACCATTCAGAGCGGAGCAGGAATGAAAAATGTTGCAAAAACGGGGATTTTTTTTCCTTTCGTTTTTCTCTCTTATGTGACGCAGACGAAGTTGCGTGGGTCAGCTAGTAGTGTATACCACGACAGGAAAACAAGCAACCTTGCATTAAAAAAATCCGCGTCGACTTGAGAACCCTTCTTTTTTGTCGTTTAAAAAGTAAACCGAATCGATTTGTAGAACTCTTCAAAAGCTACTTACATTATTGCCTTCTAAGGATTTAGAAACAAGAGACGTTATAAACCGATCAAATAAAATAATGCTATCGCCTGAAGCGATGGGAACGTAAAGTAGCGATGCAAATTGGTAGGATTATTTTTTTATTTGGCAAAGCACATGCAGGTAATATATGCGAAGCATTGTTATTCCGATTTCCGGGGGTGGATGTAGGATGTAAAATATCGTGTTTCGGTTTTGAAAAGTAGATGTGTTCTTAAACTTGATTGGAATTATTTTCATGATAATTATGGAAATAGGAGAACAAAAAGTAGGTATAAAGGTTGTAAAACACCTCTTACGAATACGAAATTTTGACAAGCTTTTTTTTAAATACCACTTTTTATTGCATGCTTTTTACTTTAAATATCTCTACGACCCCCGTACTATTCAATCCATCCATCCGCACAATGTTTTGAGTATGTTACATTGAGTTATACCACAAAACATGATTTATAACCTCAAAAAAAAAAAATTGTTTCCCAGCAATATTTTTTGCGTAAAGTTACTTAGTTTGATATACAGAATGCTTGGTTAACGGCTTTGTGATGAGGTGAAATACACCCTGTATAATACAATTTAACCCACCAATTGTAGTAAACCTTTTTCCTGGCCTAAACTTAGACTTAGGTATCTAGGTATTTTTTCTGGTGGTAATAATCAAAGATGGACTTACTTCGTTGCAAGAAAAACAAGTATAAACTGGTTTTAGTGTTTTTTTTAAACTCCGGTGCTCGCCGACGTCATATCGCCGACGATCTTCCCGAACGACTTTAATAAATTCTTCCAATATGTAGTACAATGGGTGTAAACAAAAAGCACTTGTTCTCCTCGTCATTGCGATCATTTTTTTTGTTCTACACCATACCTGGGAACCATAGCGGAGATATTGAGGGCAAAGTTCCAACTTTTTGACAAGTTTTTTTAAACATAAGATTTTATTTTAAGTTTTTTGCTTTAAACACCTTTGCAACCCCCGTACTATTCAATCCATCCATCAGCACAATGTTTTAAGTGCGTTGCATTGAGTTCAACCACAAAACATGATTTTTCATCCCAAAAAAAAAGTTAAACTTATATTGTCACTTACGGGATATCTTCCGTGATTATTTGTTATTTCGAGTTCCCGATATTTCGACGCTGTTGCAAGCGCCATGATCGCGGGTTGACTGGAGTATGCGGGTGGATGTAAATTAAATTGTTACGAGCAGACAAATCTGTCTACCCTCTTTCTTTGTCTTTTGCTACGCGCACTATTGGAACTCGACACTAAGTCACGACAAAACGCACTCACAGTATCACCAAGTTTTTTGGAGTTTTTTGTATGATGCCGGCTGCTACTTTTGAGCAGCAGTCGCACGATGCAGACGCTCTTAGACAAGATGTTGCCGTAGTGTTACGACATGCTAAACCTCCTAGCAGCAACATCACGCCGGATGAACGCTCTGCATTACGTGAACTCCGTGGAGATTTGGACATCCTCGTTCTAAAGGCGGACAAAGGTAATGCGACGGTTGTGTTGAATGTCTCTGAGTATGACGAGAAGTTAAGATGTCTACTCAGTGACAAGAAAACGTACAAACCGGTAAATTACCACCCAACGGCGAGGGTCTCACGGCGCACCATCCAGGTTATTAATGAGTGCCACGATGTATTCTCTGATGAAGTTTTAAGCAAGCTCCTTAGACCTAAGGTATCGCAGCCACCTAAGATTTATGGATTACCAAAAATTCATAAGAAGGATGTCCCATTGCGCCCAATAGTAAGTCAGATTGATTCTCCATGTAGTCAATTAGCGAGACACGTTTCAGACACGCTTCAGAAACTGGTGGGCCACACTACATCATTTGTCAAGGACTCCCGACATTTTGTGAGTATTTTGAAAGATACCAGGGTTGAGGAGGATGAGATTATGGTCAGTTTTGACGTCGAATCCCTCTTCACTAATGTTCCAGTAGTGGAATGTGTAGATGTCATAGGAAAAAAGCTCCCAGACAACGATATCCCGATGGATTATGCTAAATTGCTGGAGCACTGCTTGTCCACCAATTTCTTCCTATACAATGGCCATGTTTTATCAACCGGTACCTCGTCTAGTGGTCACAGTCACCACTGCTTAGCATGAGATCTTGGCTCCGATTCCTGAAACAGGCAAATTATTACTGTTTATTTATCAGTTTTTTTTCAATAGCAGCCACGGATTTATGCCCAGTTGATGGCAATAAGGTCGCCCCAAATGGGACTTAAAAATAACTAGCGAGATGTGGGTGTACTATTGGCCCGCTTAGCTTGGCCACCGGAGAAACGAGAGAGACTCGACAAATCCTTTGTTCATCTGTCATTTAATCGACAAAATGACTGATGAACAAAAGATTTGTCGACACTGTCGTATCTGCGGTGGTCACGTGGGTAGGCGCACCTTTTTTTTTTTTTTTTTTTTTTAGGATGGGAAATCATCAAATGACTTCTCCCACTCTGGGCGGAGCGGGAGGGAGTGTCAGACTCTTACTGACTAAAACCCATCCATGTTCCTTCCTCGCCCTTTACGTTCCGGGGCCGCGGTATCTCTTTCGAACAGGCCCGCAACCCCGGCAGGCTTCGGCCCTTGCGGGCCCCTCCCCTTGTGCTGACATCTCTTTGAGGCGCGCGTGGAACACGAACGCGCCGTCGACACGGCCTGTCGTCGTCGTTAGACGGCCGGACGGCTAGCTAGCCCATAGCCAGCCGTCCACAGGCCCGCATCTACGGTGGCCGGTAGCCACCACGTGGCCCCCGACGCCCGTTGCGTCTCCCGCGGCGGCCGGGAAGAGAGGATCTCTCCCTCTCTCGTTCCGCCACCTCCTTCGCTAGCATGACTGCTTCGCAGAAGGAGGCGACGGCTTCCCATTCCATCTCGCTCCGGACCATGGATTGAACCAGGGCCGGACGCGAGAGGTCGCCGCCGCCGATCGCCGCCACGAGGACACGGCGGAGCTCGGCCCACGCAGGGCAGACTTCCACCGTGTGCTCCACCGTGTCCTCCGGTCGATCCTCGCAGTGGAGACACCCGGGCGATTCCTCCCGCCCGATTCGGTACAGGTACCTCCCGAAACATCCGTGTCCGGTGAGGACCTGCGTCAGGCGGAAGGTGAGGACGCCGTGGCGCCTCTCTAGCCACTCCTCAAAGAGGGGACTTACCGCCACTATCGTGGCGTGCCCTGCACGGGGTTGCGACAGTCGCTCTCTCCATGTCGCCATGAGATCGCGCCGGAGGTCAGTCCGCTGAGCGGCAATTTGCCGCGGCAGCGGAGTTTCCCCCCGGCGTAGTACCTCCGCGCGCCACTCATGCAGGCGCGCGAGGACTATCGCCTCCAGATCCCACGGCGGCAATCCGGCAAGCAGGCCCGCCGCCTCGCGAGAGATCGTGCGGTACCCACGGACCATCTTTACGGCCACCACTTTTTGGGGCGCGTTCAGATAGTGAGCGGCACGCCGCTTCAGGGAACGCGCCCACACTGGGGCCCCGTAAAGGGCCATGGACCGCACGACCCCCGCGTAGAGCCTGCGGCAGGAGGCGTTTGGCCCCCCAAGGTTGGGCAGGAGCCGCCTGAAGGCAGCCCCGGTCCGTTCTAGCCTGGGGGCCAAACGTCGGAAGTGCTCCACGAAGTTCCACCGGCTGTCGAGGACGAGTCCTAGGTACTTCAACGTCGACTCGACGCCGATGGATACCCCTCCCACCGTCAGTGTGGATCCCGACGGTGGCGCATTCCGAGGCCCATGAAAGCACATGGCCTCGGACTTGTGCAATGCCACCTCGAGACCCAGTTGCCGGATCCTCTCAACGACTATCGCAACCCCGCGTGTCATAGTTTCGGCCGCCGCCTCGTGCGACCTCCCCTGTGCCAGCACCAGGGTGTCGTCTGCGTAGCAGACGACGCTGACACCACTAGGGAGGTCCGCGCGCAGCACCCAGTCGTAACCGATGTTCCACAGGGGCGGTCCCAGAACCGATCCCTGTGGGACACCGCACGACATCTCTCGCCGGTTCCAATTTCCGCAGCGACTGGGGTAGATGACGGCCCTGTCCGTCAAATAGTCCCCGACCACACGACGGAGGTAGGTCGGCACCCGGTGATACCGGAGTGCCTCCCTGATGCAGCTCCAGGGCAGGGAGTTGAAGGCGTTGGCGATGTCGAGAGACACCGCCAAAACAACCCCGCCCCGGGATATCGCATCCCCCGTCGTGAGGGCTCTCACGCGCATGATGGCGTCCACTGTAGAGCGCCCCTTCGGAAACCAAACTGGTTCTCCGCAAGATTCGGCCCCATCCCCTCTAGGTGCTCGGCGAGGCGGTTTGCAATTACTCTCTCAAAGAGCTTGCCCGCCTCGTCGAGCAGCACGATGGGCCGAAATGCGGATGGAGAGTCCGCAGGGCGCCCCGGCTTTTGGATGAGGACCAGTTTCCCCGTCTTCCAACGAAGCGGGAACTGGCCTCTCTCCAAGCATGCGCTTAAGAGCCCTTTCAGTTGGGGCCCGAGAGCCTCCGCATCCGAGGCCAGGACCCAGGCTTTGCCAGGCAAGCCATCGGGTCCCGGGGCGGTGTTTTTGGCCTTGAGCCTTCCTACCGCCACTCTCAGGTCTACCCCAGTCACTTCCGGAGTGTCGTCGTCGTCGCTTGGGTCCTCTTCCGGCACCGCAGGTGGCGGAGCCATAGGCGGGGGCGGATGTTCCCCCCGCGAGGGGAACAGAGCGCTCACCACGTCCTCCACGAGCTCTGGCCGGAGACTCTGCGTCAGCGGGGGAGCCCAGGTGCGGAGTTTATTCCGCACCATCTTGTAAGGGCGCCCCCACGGATCTCTGTCGAGAGTCTCCAGCATCTCCGAGCGGGCCAGTTCCCTGGCCCGCAGGACAGCGTCCCGGAGGGCGGTCTTCGCCGCTCTGTATCCCTCGTACAGCTCCGCCTCAATGGCTGCCGCATCCGGCGGGCGGATGCGGAGCCTGCGATGCCTGGCGTACAGGCGCCGCGCTTCAACGCACGCCTCGCGTAGAGACGTTATTTCGCGCGACCACCAGTACTCCTGACGTCGGGCGCTTCCTGGCCGGACTCGGGGCATTGCCACGTCACAAATGTCGGACATGGCCTCCTGGAACCACTCTGCCTCGCTATTAACGTCGGCAGGCCTGTCCGGTGATGTCAGCCAGGCCTGCACGATCGAGGCTTCCAGGAGAAGCTCCTGGTCCAGCTGCTTCAGCGCCCAACGCGGACCACTCGGGGCCTGTTGGACCGGCGCACTCGAGGACTGGGTGGAGACGTCAAACCGGATGTACCGGTGGTCGGAATATGTCTCCACCCCCTCCATGACACGCCAGTCAACGACACGCGGCGCCAGAGCGGGGCTAGCGAACGAGATGTCCACCACCGACTCGCCCCGCATCCGCACACACGTGGGAACAGAACCCCGATTAAGGACGTCCGCCAGGCCCTTCTCCAGGGCCCAGTCCTCCACCATCCTTCCCCGCACATCTGTACAGCGAGAACCCCAAGCCAAGTTCTTGGCATTGAAGTCCCCGAGGACAAGCACGGGGAGGGACTGGTTTCCGACGACGACACTCAACTCTGCGAGAGAGTTGTGGAACTCGGCGAGAGTTCGGCTCGGGGAGAAGTATACTCCCACCACTTCGATCTCCCCGAACCGTGCTGCTACGCACCCCCGACCCCTCCTGACATTTTCAAGGGTCGGGGTACCGGCGGCGGCCGATGATACTATGGTCACTGAACCGTCAAGGTCCGCCACCCAGTCTTCTCTGGGCAGGACAAAGTACGGCTCAGCGACCACAGCGATGTGAATCGACCACTGCGCCATGCTCTGAAGCAACAGATTCTGAGCACAGGCGCAGTGGTTGATGTTCGCCTGGAGGAAGCGTAATGGCGCCGTTATTGGCATTCCATTATCGCCTCCTCCCCACGGGCCCCCTGTGAGGGCCCCTCCGCAGGCGAACTTGCCGTGCTCGGGGCGACGGCGGTGGCGACAGCGGCAGCGGCTGTGTCAGTCGCAGAAGCGGCAGCGGCGGTCGCGACGGTGACGTTGGCGGAGGCGGCGGAGGGCCTTCCTCTCCCTCTGGCTCTGGTCCTGGCGGGCGCTGTGCAGGCCTTGCCCCCGGCGCTGTGATCGGCCGGTTTGCGAGCCGCCGCACATGCAGGACAGTGCGGCGCAGCGCTGCAGGTCGCCGACACGTGGCCGGGCTGACCGCAGCGGAAGCAGAGACCGCTGCGGTCAACCTCCGAAGCGCACCGCACTGACACGTGGTGCCCCACGTGGCAGCGGTAGCACCTCAGAGGCCTGGGTTCCAGCAGCTTAACCTGCACCGAAACCCAGCCCACCAGAAGCCTTCGGCCCTCCACGATAGATTTTGCCGCCGTCACAGGGCAGCTCACCGTTACGGTTCGCATGCCCGTAGGATCCGGACGTAGGGTGCCCGCCCTGACCTGCTCGACAGAGCACCCCCCGGACCTGGCGACGGCGGCCACAACGTCCTCCACGGTGATCGTGTCGTCCAGACCCATGATGCGCAGGTCCGCGCATCTGACGGGCCTGGACACTCGAGCCTCGTCCGCGTTTAGGGACGCTCTCAGCTTTTCAGCCAGAGCGTCAGCGGACGAGCCGCTAGTTTCACCGGGGATCTCCAGCATCCGCGCACCCGTCGCGGTGACTTTCATACGGAGGCCCCCGGTGATCCCGAGCTCACCGAGATTCACCGTCTCTTTTGCCTTCAGCAGCAGGTCGCGGTAGGAAACGCCCCTCTTTTCCGCCTCCGGCTGTAGTGTTATCACTACAGCTGCGGTCTTTGGGGCGCGAAGCCTAGCCGCGGCCTTTTTTGCCCTATTCTGGCGCTGCCGCTCCTGCTTACGGGCCTTTTTGGCCGCCTTCCGCCTCCTTTTCTTGTCCCCGGACACCTGCCATCCGGCTTCAGCCGTGGGAGGTGCAGGGGGCTGGGGAGGCGATGGTGTTGGCTGCGGTTGACGTGCCGCAAGCGCTGGCGCTGGCCCACTCGCCGTTGGCGGAGGCAGTGGCACTGTTGCAACCTGTGCCGCTGCCTTGCCCTTGCCTTTCTTCCGGCCTCCTGTTTTCTTAGCCGGCGCCGCCGTCTGCTCGGCCGGCGCCACCACCTGTTTGTCCGGCACCGGCACATGTTTGGTCGGCTTCACGGATGGTGATGGGGGAGGCAACGCAGCTCCGCCAGAGGGCCGGCTGGACGGTCCCGGTCCGGATGCAGCAGCAGCAGCCGCCGCATAAGAGACCGTCGGTCCCGTATTTGCACCAAGGGGGGGGCGCAGGACAATCCCCTCCAGGACGGAGAACCGCGCCTGGAAGGCAGCCAGTTCTTTTCGCACCAGGTTCAGGACCTGGTTCTCCACTGGTACGGGCTGGCTTGGCGTCTGGGCCCCCCCACTTTGAGGTGCCACGCGATGGCTGGGCTGGCGTAGGCTGGCTAGGTCCGCCTGGAGCTTCGCATTCTCCTTTTGGAGAAGCTCCATGGCGGCCGTTAGGCGGGCCATATCGGCCCGCAGTTTGGCCAACTCGTCTCCCTCTGCCGAGGGAGGGGGAGGCCCCGAAAAATTGGCCTCCGCTGCCGCCATGATGGAGGCGGAAGCCGCAGGTATGGCCCTGAGTTTCGACGATGTCTTTACTTTCAGGGCCACCGTCTTTATGGCGGCTTCCACCTCCTTGATGAACCTGGCCTTACGCTCCGCCTCGGAGCCGCCAGGTGCACCCGCCTCGCTGCCAGACCCTTGGGCTGCTGTCATGCCCGGCTCGCGCCCCTCCTCGGCCGGTCTTGCCGACCTCTCGGAGGCTCCGAGGACGACGATCGGTCGCCATCCTGCCTGGGCCGCTTGCGGAAGAACTTACTGTTCTCCGCAGCAGCCCCGGCACCCTCGCGGCGGGGGCTCCCTGAGCCTCCCGCAGCACTCACCTCACTCAGCGCGGCGTCGGACTCCGACGCCACGTTCCTCTTCTCCTTTTCTGTGCCGTTGCCGGCTGTTGTTGGTGTTTTTGTTGCAATATCCATTTTTGTACCCACGAGTATGGGGGAAATAAATTCCTAGCTAGGCAGAGACCCCTGTACCTAGTAGGGCAGATTTGGAGTTTTTATTACTCGCCAGAGGGTCTGCAGGTACCCCAGCGAGGATAAGCAGTAGCGACTGATTCGTCCAATAGGCACACCCGTCAGCCATACATCCCCTCGCGCTGCGTCGCCGCTTGGGATTCGGGGTAACTTTTTATAGAGGTTTTCTACCTCGCAGTCCGGGCGGTTAAGCCAAGACCCTCGGTCCCTGTCCAAAAGGACTCGGAGTCGCGAGACGTGATCCACGGCACTCCGATACGGGATTACGAGATCAACGGTGACAGAGAAGGACGCATCCTTCTCTGTCTGCTCGGCGGCAGGGTAAGTGCACACCGAGCCCGCCGTAACACACTCCTCCGCTGTGCCCTCTGCTTAACAGAGGGTACGCCGAGGAACCCACCGTTGGTCCGTGTAGGACCCCACACATGTTGCCAGACTCATTAGCCGCGGCAGTGCCAATCCCAAGGGATGAGAATTTCTTCTCATTCCAAGAGGAAGGACACTGCCGCGCCCAGGGTGCACCGGCCCAGCGGCTGCTGTTTCCTCCAGACGTATCGAGAGGAACCAGCAGCCGCCGAGCACACGTGGAGGACTTCTGGCATCGCACCCCTGGGTAGGCGCACCTCTGCTTATTCTTTCGGCGATTACAGGCGTAATGTTATATAGGTATGTAGAAATAGCTTTGGCCGAATTCTGTTAACTAAAGATAAACTGCCCTCATATAAAACGTGTGACAAAAAGGGTGTAGTTATATGAAAGGGTGCTATAGACCATCAAACTGGACAACTTTCTCTATGGGACCACCATCGTAATCAGCTGTTTCATACATTTGGTCGAGTAGGTATTGGAATTTAGTATGGGGCCGTTGAAATTTTTTTCGCGATTACGATGGTGGTCCCATAGAGAAAGTTGTTCAGTTTGATGGTCTGAAGTACACCCTTTCATATGGCTATACCCTTTCTGTTACACGTTGTAAAACGTTCCAGGATCTCCAAACCCCAAGAAAATCTTCTAAAGTTCTAATATTCGCAAAAAGTATACGTCCTACACGCGGTTGTTATTCGGCAAATATTAGCATATTACGCGACGCCTGAGGCGACAGATCCGGCTGCCACCGCGCCTTTTGTCAGCAGTTCTTTGTAAGAGATACAGGGTGGTGTTAAACATTTTTTGGAATATCAAAGTTAGTACTGGTAACGATTAATATCTGTATCGAAAGTTTTGTTTTTCAATTCTTTTCGTTTGTAATGCGTGAAGATTATGGCATTTGGTATAGAGAGTTTAAATGGGATGATATGAATTACAATGTTAGGTCAAATTCATTCTTCTTGAACGTAAAACTCTCTCTCTCGTATCCAATAACAAAGCTTGGCAGAAATGAAATGCGTTGCTCTTTGTCAATTAAATATAAACAAAAGTCAGGTGATATATACAAGGTGTAAACCACCTCATCACAAACCCGTTAACCAAGCATTCTGTACATCAAACTAAGTAACTTAACACAGAAATTATTGCTGGGAAACAAATTTTTTTTGAGGTTATAAATCATGTGTTTTGTGGTAGAACTCAATGTAACGCACTTAAAACATTGTGCTGATGGATGGATTGAATAGTACGGGGGTCGTGGAGATGTTAAAAGTCTTACAAGAAACCCTTGTATTTTAAAAAAAAGGACAAAAAGTTGTAACTTTGAGCCCCCATATCTCCGTAACTTGAAGGTTCCCAGGTATGGTGTAGAACAAAAACATGATCGCAATAAATATTCAGTTGTATTATAAATGAGGAAAAAACGAAAAAATGCAGGAACTAACATAACAGTGAACTATTGAGTGACACATAATTATATTCAAACTCGATCATTTTATTTCTAGAACTGCTACGCGAGAGCTACGCCGTAGCGCTACGTCGTAGCACGTTGTAGCGTAACGTTTGAAATATTGAAAGTTGGTTTATCCAAAAGTATACTCAACTCAAACATGATCGTTATAAAGTTCATGACAGACGAACGCAGCAAGAACACAGAAAGTTTTCCAAAATAAAACAAAATACTTTGGTACTTAAATACTGTTATCACAAATGAATATGTATTTATCGGTAAAAGCATGATATTATTTACTACACAAATACAAGATTATTCACAAAACAACAGCCTGTATAACACGTTTCACGTATCAAAGATCGCGGCAGAGGGCACAAAGCGAACGACAAATATATCATCTGAATGTCATCAAGTCATACATAATTTATTATACATTCTTTACATATTTCTACCTGCTCGCAATTTTGACGATAAAAATGAAATCTCTATTATTATCGGGGAGTTTGCCATGGAAGTATATTGTAGGGAAATAATATGATTTTCCTCCAAAGAGGTCAATTAAATATTAAATACTGTTTTAAGCTATCACGGTTCACAAAATCAAAATCAAAATATTTTATTTCACATAGGCCTGGATGGGCACTTATAAAACGTCGAAAAAGGTGCACGGTTCGCGTTGGTCGATTCTATGGAGAAGAACCGGCAAGAAACTCTATGGTTACTCTTTTCAAATCATTTGGTATTACAATATTATTATGTTACATTGCAGCATTAGTATTAAAGTATGGGGGGACAGCGTAGGCCCGACAATAGGTCGTTGCTTGCTATACAAAAAAATATATAATATTGAATACAAGTTAAACAGCATCCGGGAATCTAAAAGGTCTTCAATGTTCACTCATTCACAAATAATAGGTAAAAAAGCGTCTATACGAAGGTAAGTAAATAAAAAAAAAGAATATTTAATTAAAGAACTAAATTAAACAAGTGACACAACTAAACTTATGTCACTTACGGGATATTTTCCGTGATTATTATACATATTTATAATATACTAGCTTCTGCCAGCGGCTTCACCCGCGTAAAGTTTGATTAATGTCCCATGGGATCTTATTACCGGCATAAAAAGTATCCCATGTTTTAATCCAGGTTATAAACTATCTGTGTGCAAAATTTCATCCAAATCCGTTTAGTAGTTTTCTCGTGAAAGAGTAACAAACAAACTTACATTCATATTTATAATATTAGTAGGGATATTTTTATAATCACGGCCGATATCCCTTAAGTGACATTTTAATACACGTATTTGGAACACAATATGGTTTTATGGATGAGAAAACGTTTTAAGAAATCTTACTTCTTTACTTATCTCTACATATTATAAAACAAAGTCCTACGCCAGGTCCGTCTGTTTGTTCGCGACAAACTCAAAAGTTACTGCACCGATTTTCATGCTGTTTTCGCCAATGGATAGAGTAGTTCTCGAGGAAGGTTTAATTATATAATTTGTACGCGAGCTCGAGAACTTTTTTCCACATCAGCTAGTAATACTATAAATGCGAAAGTAAGTTTGTTTGTTACCTTTTAATGGCAAAACCACTGGACTGATAATCTAGAAAAACCAGATGCAGCTGAATACCAGTATTTTACATGGAGCGACTGCTTATCTGATCTCCACAACCCAGTTAGTACTGGGTAATACGATACCACTTAATAAGGCTGGTTGTCAGACTTTTTGGGCAACTGATGACCTGTATCGACGCCGGGACCAACTGGTTAACGTGCTCTCCGAGACGCGGAGGAGACTCGATATGTAAAGGGTGGTCACCCATCCACAGACCAACCTAGGCAAGCACGGCTTAACCTAATGAATGATCAAAGCGGCTGTTATTGTTTCGCCAGGAGCTCCTTGAAACGGACATAATTATAGTATCTTTAATCCGAAGTACTATTCCAAAGAAAAACAACACGAAAATAGATGTCGCCAAGTGTCTTTTGAATCATGATTAAATTATACAGGTTGAAATTGAATAGATGCGACAAATTTAAATATACAATACAAAAATAATTGATCAGTGTTACGAAAACCGTTAAAATAATAAAAGTATCAAAACATCTCGTCCGACTCATCCCAGTGCTCAATATAGCGGTCATTTACCTAATTTTGCCTTAATTTTTCTTATTTATTTTGCATATTACTGGAATACCGATAATTCGTACTTAAATAAAGATAATAACATCAATGGACCTTTTGAAAACGATAATCGGGTAATTTTTTTTAACGATTTAGATTGTAGAAAAAACAGTTTATAATTACTATGTTACTGTAACTGAAGCTCCAATTTCATTTTGTCGCATTAATTAAAATTCACCCTGTATAACGACAAGCAGAGTGCCACCCGAATTGATTGTCAAATCCTAAACTAACACGAACAAAGCGGCGGGCAAAAGCCAGTTTTGTATAAAACGTTAAACATATTTCAATGAGAGACTTGGATAGAAAATCCGGCACTGCATAATATATTTTCCAATGCAATACCTAAATGAAAATAAATCCAAACAAATCACAAGAAATGTCAAAGATCTCGACCCTTACTATAAAGGTAGTATAATAAGTCAATGTAATGTGTGTCTTTATAGCCCTATGCCAGAAATAATAGCGCTATGATTCGTGATGTAATAGCTCTGGGCTATTTGATAGAGAATAATGATTTAGATTCGGTAAGATTTCATTTTGCGTGATCAATTGTTTTACGACGGCACGGTTAATGCAATGGCTGAGTGATAGACTTAGTTGAGTTTAAAAAAAAATAGTCTAAATTAAATAAATATCTAATGATGCCATCTAATGATGGCACTGTGTGGAATGTCCAGTGATAGTTTAAAAAATAGTCTAAATTAAATAAATATCACTGGACATTCCACACAGTGCCATCCATCCATCCAATGCCACACTAAGCAAGGCTCGTGCCGTAGACACCAGATAGTTGGTACACTACATACAGGGTGAAATTGAATAGATGCGACAAATTTAAATATACAATAATACGTGTTGTCAAGAAAATTTATAAAATATAAAATTAAAAAATAATTGATCAGTGTTACGAAAACCGTTAAAATAATAAAAGTATCAAAAATCTTGCCGACTCATCGCAGTGCTCAATATAGCGGTCATTTACCTAATTTTGCCTTATTTTTTCTTATTTACTTTGCATATTACTGGAATACCGATAATTCGTACTTAAATAAAGATAATAACATCAATGGACCTTTTGTAAACGATAATCGCGTAATTTTTTTTAACGATTTACACAGTTTATAATTACTATGTTTCTGTAACTGAAGCTCCAATTTCATTTTGTCGCATTAATTAAAATTCACCCTGTATAAACTATTTGTTTAAAATACAAACATAGGATACATATAAACATCCATGACTCGGAAACAAATGTCCTCATCACACAAACATTTTTCCATTGGACCCTATACATATAAGAACGTAAGGCAGCCTAAATTTGTCTCTGTTAGGTGTAATAATTGTCCCGTTGTATATGAAATCTATTTCAAATGTATCTAATCAATAACGATTCATCAGAAGAATTAAGAATTCAGTGGCATTAGCAAACAACCTTGAAGACACACAAGCATAAGTCAGAATGTATTCAAAAAAATTTAATGGATTATTTTTATATTTATGACTAGCTGACCCACGCAACTTCGTCTGCGTCACATTTATGAGAGAAAAAGCTCACAAGGGAATAAATTTTCTCCGTTTTTGCAACATTTTTCAATTATGTCCCGCTCCTATTGGTCATAGCGTGATGATATAGCCTAACCTTCCTCGATAAATGGACTATCCAACACAAAAAGATTTTTTCAATTCCAAACAGTAGTTTCTGAGATTAGCGCGTTCAAACAAACAAACAAATTCTTCAGCTTTATAATATTAGTATAGATATAATATATATAATATTAGTATAGATGATTGAATTAAATTAAAAGGTAAATTGCGGTTTAGGTACGATTTCTCACGTATTAAAAAAACTACTTACTAGATGTCGTTCAAACTAAACTTTTCCCTCTCGCTGGAAGTTTACATGGTAGTGTACATCATATATTATATTTATTTTTTTAGTTTTATCATTATCTTATTTTAGAAGTTCCAGGGCACATTTTACCACTTTGGAAGTGTCTCTCGCGCAAACTATTCCGTTAAGAAAAAAAATATAACAAACCTCAATTTCATTTTTGAAGACCTATCCATAGATAACCCACACGTATAGTTTTGATGAAACATATTTTTTGAGTTTCAGTTCTAAGTATCTAAGTAAGTTCTAAGTATACTTAGAACTGAAACTCAAAAAATATTTTTAATTGCCCCCAAAATTTATTGTTTTTTTTTTCTATTTTTGTGTAAAATCTTAATGCGGTTCACAGAATATTTCTGACGTGACGAATCCATAAGGGTGCCGTTTTTAGCCATTTGGCTTTGGAATCCTAAAAACATATCATAAACCTTACAATATCCTTAATATTTCAAACGAGATTATATCATACCATTATAGGCTTGAAAACGTTGTTACAATCAATAACGTTATACCAATCTTTGTAGTGGCATCAGCAATAAACATTGTAGACAATTCATTTAAAAACCGGCCAAGAGCGTGTCGGGCCACGCTCAGTGTAGGGTTCCGTAGTTTCCCGTCCGTCACAACAAGTGTTCAATCCAATCCGACTGGTACCAAATTTCAGCTTTCTAGTGCTAACGGTCACAGAGATTAAGCGAGGACGGACAAACGGACGGACAGACAGACATGGCGAAACTATAAGGGCTAGTTGACTACGGAACCCTAAAAAGTTTATTATTAGCACGAAACGTATGAATCAATATTACCCAAACTATATAAAGACAGTATTGTCGGACACCACAGTTGAAGCAGTAAGTTACCACCATGAAATTCAAACTAAAGCATTTTAAGAAAGAATCTGTATTTTCCCTTTGGGGAGTGAAACTTTTTACTTTGTTTCGTCTTTTTCTTGGGAACTATGCAAATATTAGTGAATCGAAACCAATCTGCTATTTGATAAAATTATACTGCATCATATTCTCTTCAACTGTTGTTGGTGTTTACTTCAGCGAAATCTTCTTTGTGGACGTTTACTTCATCTCCTTTGTCAACGTCATTGAATATATTTTAACTGCTCTGATATTCTTAATTTATGGCAATGAGCGGTTCAGACACTTTCTCTATGCTATCAAAATAAATGACAGAGTTATGGGCTTCAAAAACATTTCCTTTGTCACCATTTATGTGTACCTTTTCATATTCTTTGCCTCATTGGTGAAAATCTGCATTTGTATTCTTCACGGAACTATAAACCTTAGAGAATTTCGCGGATACTTTAGCGTTATATTCATTGATTTATCCAATGACTTGAATAATATTGCAATCATTTTTCTTTTCTCAATAATACAAATTCGGATGAAGCAATTGAGAAATTTCTTGAAGTTTAATTTGATTCCCATAAATATTGTTGGAAGGAATGAAGTTGCAATCAGTATTAAAAATGTTAGAAAAAGTTTGTTATATTATAACAATTTGTTGGATAACTTTCAAATTCTTGATGACCAGTTGCAGTACTTGGTAAATATGTTAATCAATTTATTTGTTGTTTATTATAAAGGGTGTAAAACACCTCTTAACCAAGCCGAAAGGCAGTTGTTCTCCCCGTCATTGCGATCAATTCTTTGTTCCATACCGTACCTGGGAACCTTCTAGTTACGGACATTGTTGGGGGTCAAAGTTACAACTTTACCACAAGATTTTTAAATACAAGTTTCTATTGTAAGGTTTTTACTTTAAATACCTCCACGAACCCGGTACTATTTAAACCATCCATCAGCACAATGTTTTGAGTACATTACATTGAGTTATACCACACAACGTGATTTTTCCACCCCAAAAAAAAACAGTTGTTTCCCATCTTTTTTTGCGTAAAGTTACTTAGTTTTATGTACAGAATGCTTGGTTGACGGCTTCGTGATGAGGTGGTTTACACCCTGTATTAATGCTTTATGGAATATCGCTTGTTATTGTGTTTATGCAGTAAGGGAAATAACGTAGCACAGCAAGGTTAGTATATTATGCTTATTTCACAGTATTGACTCAATTTTCATTCTATAAAAGAGGGCAGTCCGAGCGATCTATGAGTCCTCGCAAGTCCCTCAGAGAAAAATTAAATTAAATCAGAGCTCTTTTTAAATTGTGTACACCTTAGCTACCCTCACAAAAAAAAGCTTTTTACAATTTTTTTTTATTATTTTATGTGTGTGCGATCCCATCTAGTTTAAAAAAAAATACGTGCAAAAGTGTTTGTGAAAACATGAAAAAATACTTGCCGAATAAATTTCATATATCATTAAAAAACACAAGCAAGTCTTCTTGTTGTGGACAGTATAAGCTTTTATGACAAGTTACCAAAGTCAGTTATAGGAATGACTGATGAAATGTTCAAAAACTATATCAAACGTGTCGTTGAACAAACAGAAGTTTGTTTTAGTTCCTTCTGTGCATGCAACATCCCTGGTAGCTCATGTGGACGTCTTTAACTATTCTCAATCTAATTGTTTCTTTTCTTTCTATTCAGATTTCTGCAATAGTTTTTCATCTTTTGCTCAAAATAGTTACAGTACTGATGACAATATTTGTGTAAGTGACACAAATATTGTCATCAGTGGTAAGAAAATATTACAAAAAAGCTAAAAACAGTTTAGCTTTTTTGTAATATTTTCTTACAGTCACCGTAAAATTGTCAAACACGTTATATTACAATATAACGTGTTTCTCTCTAGCGATATTGTAATATCTCGAATTATTGTCAACTGAACATACGAAAGTATCTCTGCCCCCATAATCGGGATTTGGGGCACCCCCCCGTTAGGTTAGTTAGGTTTCTTTAAACCCTGCACTCGGAAATAGGGGCCCCGCGAAGCGGGGCTCCGTCGACTACGCTTTTTAGGGGAATATAAATTGTTTTAAGGTTAGGTTATAATAATCGGTATTTCTCAGGAATGGTACAAAATCTTTTCATGAGAGTTGCCACTGGGCAAGGGGGACCCCTTCTTCCCTCCACACCGCGTGAGTTGACTACCATCGCATGCAATTCACGAAAAATACGAGTAATGCGTTTTGTTGTAAGCAGTTTAACTGCGACTTATTGCAAAATAATTTCAGACTTTTTAAAACGGGTTATAATTATCTACTAATAATTTATTATCTTTCAGTTAATTATAATTTGGAGTACACGTTCTATCAGAATGGTCTTAATGACATTCTTTATGACGTTACATTACAATGCTGTTTATGTAAGTGAAATTTGTATATATGAGTGTTATCATCATTAAGTGACATAAATCATAACTTACGTTTCATTGACTGCAACGACTTGGGGTCGGTTTACAGTCCAATTGGATGTAGCTGAATACCAGTATTTCACATGGCGGCTACCTAACTATTTTGGTTAAATTTTGGGCGTCTGGCTATCCGTAACGATTGTAAAAAATCCACAAAGAATAGCCGGGATTCAATGAATTAACGTGCTTTCCGAGGCACCAAAAAACTTGTTTTTGTAATTAGAGGTTCGCTCATTTAGCGATCGACTCTGGCAACCGCTTGAAGAACGGCTGTCATTAACTAGGAACGTCCTCATAAATTGAATGTAATATTTCTAGTTCCCAGATGTTTTAAAAGTGGGCTTCGTTGTGGAGACGATACTGTTACTGGCCATGGTATCATATCCAGCTTTCATTGTGGAGGCAACCGTATACGAAGTGGATCAAATTAAGCAGACACTGACAAGACAGCTTTTGAGATGCTCTGGTGAGACATGGCTTATCTGTACTTTTTCTTGTCTATCTCGTTGTTTGTCAGCGATTTCCCACCAATAGGTAAGATGAAGATTGATCTAGTGATTACAAGCACGATTGCTGAGCATAGTTCTTCTCTTCGATCCTTGATCAGGCGGAGTATTATATCGTTTTTATAGAAGATATTTTCAGTTGAAGTCGGGATTTTGTGCAAACAGACTCTGCCACTATTATTGGAGATTTAAGAGAACTGTGGAAAGGTGGATGCACACTATTTTAATACCCACTATCCTGTGGCATATCAGCGTATATTGTTACAATGTGTCTGCTGATACAACTCTCTCTTTTCGAGGGAAGTCCCTAGAAAAGAGAGAGTTGTGGCTGGGATTTACCACACAGGCCCAGTGCGAGCAGTAGATGTCACATGTGTCATTTTTTTTCGTTTAGAGTGTGGTATAGAGCATATTGTCAGTTTTCACAATATGTTCTCCCACACCCCTTTTAAGAGCAGTGGTTATGAAATGAATTGTACAATAGGGTAGACGAATATAAAAAATCTAACCTCCTCTAATTAACCGTCTGTTAGATTATCAAAAATTATTTGACCCATATTTTTTCTTTTATAACGTAAAGCAAAATTAACGAAGATACGACGCTTTTAGAGATTCTCAATACGTCACGCCTTGGTATCATTTTTACTGTGGTCTGACGTCATGAGCTCCTACTCCCGAGTCTTGATGCGTTTTATTTACAAAAACAAAAAATATGAAACTATGTCGGATCGCGAAGAAGACCGGATACATCGCATCTCGGCCACCCAAGGATGCGACATATCCATAGTTTTCCAATACTCTAATTGACGGACTAAATTTGTAATTTTTTGATACTGTCGTCATACTTATTGAAATTTTTGAAAACAAACTGTTCACAGACGGCTCTCTCCAGTTTGAGCTGGAGACTGCGCTGCAGTACGTGTCACTGCGTCCGTTCAAATACACGATCTGTCGCGCTGTGCCGCTCAACATCTACCTGCCCTTCACCGTCATCAGCTTCTGTATCACCTACGTCATTGTTGCGATGCAGCTTACGCATTTTACCGCGTCTTAAAGGAAGGTTTTGAAATAAATTGTGTGCTTTAATTTGTCTTTTATTATTTGTTAGCTTTCGCCACAATTTGAGTCCTATTTAATCATTTCAACGCTTGACGAAATATTTCTCAAATATACCATATATCTATCTTATCTTATATATAAATCTTATCTTATCGTATCTTATCTTATACATGGTGTAATCGGACTCTTCACAGAACCGTCAACCAAGCATTATACAAAGTGTAACGTTAAATCCGCAAAACCTCGGACACCCCTAATCATTTTTAATTCAACTGACCTAATTCTGAGAAAAAAAAATAGTTTTACTGACAATTAGATTTACTGGCAAGAACTACTACTATCCCGCGGACGTATAAGAAATTTAAATTGGACGACAACCTTTTCTATTTTTTTGTTTACCTATTTTGGCGGGTTTGCGCACGTGAGAGCTTGACCTATTTATAAACAGACTGGGCAACATTGTTAATGAAGATTTTTTGAAAAATGTGACTTATGTTAAAAAGTGGTTTAGTTGATTCTGCTTGTAATTCTGATCAAACCATTTTCAGGTTTTGCGCATTTAACGTTACACGTTGTATATTTTATGGGCCAATCCCGATTTCAGGATACAGTAGTTTTTCGGAATCGGTCACTCTAGGGATTCCCGGGCGAATGAGCGCCGCTTCGTGGGGCTCCTACTTCTACTTCTGAATAGTTTATAAAAATATGTGTCATTTTACCCTTCTTTGGCCGGTAACATATATATTATTATGTCACCGTAAAATTGTTAAAACCCGTTACACTCAAACCATTTCATTTATTTCAACTACACCATTACGGCACTTTTGAATGTCGATAAAACGAAAAAAAAGGCTACAGTCACAGACACAAGGCATAATAACTTGAGAACGTACTGTAGTTGCCCATTTCCTAGCGTAGACCTCTATGGAGAAGAACGGGCAAGAAACTCCATGGACACTCTTTTCAATCAAAAATGTTGTTACAAAATCTTGGTTACATCTTTCATGTTGAGATTATACATATATGTGAGAACAATGTAGAAAGACGTGCACAATAATAGCGTCCAGAGTAAAAAATAAATAAATCAACAATTTATAAAATAAAGCAATTCAAATGATCCATGGCAGCTAAGAGATGACCAGTCCCGACTGACAGCGCCCGTTCACGAACATGACGCATGGATCAGCGCCATTCAATTCAACCATATTGAAGGGAACTAAATGACCCGACCCACCCGCCACCATCAGCAAGACGTTTAAGCGAGCATGACATTCTCTCATCCACCAAGGCATATTCAAGTCAATGAAAGATAACTAAATGCAAATGGTAGCTTTAGAGTACATGGTACTCACACATGTGCTATGCAATTATACAATACAAAGTGATGGAATCTATACAATGCAAGAATATTTTTACAATCTTCTGCAGCTACCACAATAATATTGTCCAATAAGTTTCCACCTATGGTTGCGGAGCAGGACCAGCATTTAGCCAAGCATTTTTATCCTCAATGTAATCTCCCAGCTTATAATATGCTTGCCTACATAGTGTGCGTTTTACACAAGATTTAAATTTCGTCTCATTCAGTTGTAGAATGTGGGGAGGTATTTTATTGTAATATTTTAAACAGCACCCCATGAAAGATGAATCTACTTTAGCAAGCCTGAAACCTGGCTGACCTAGTTGGTCCCTATTTCTAGTATTATAGTGGCATTGTAGCATTGTAATCCATCTAGCGAGATTGTAGTCTCGAAAGATTGTCAAACGAACTTACTGCTTACAATATAATGCAATATTTTGCCGTCATATTTTGACGACGGAAGTCAACTCGACGCTGACATATTCATCAAACTAAGTAATCCTACGCAAAAATTATTGCAGGGAAACGACTTTTTTCATTCAGTAAAACTCAATATAGCACACTCAAAACATTGTGTTGATGGATGTTTTGAATATAGTAAACAGGTCATAAAGGTAATTTAAGTACATTAAAATAAAAACAAGTAAATAAAATAAAATTGGTAACTGGAAGGTTTCCAGCACTGCCTCGTTGTGCTCACAAGTGCAGCTGCTGGTTCTGGGTTCGATTCCCGCGTCAGGCAAAGTGTTATTGAGTTTTTCCATCAGAAACTCAGTTAGCAGCCACGGTGCCCGGCTGTTGGCAATAGGCTCACCTATAGTTTCAAGTTATAAACGTGAGGGTTCGAACTTTGAAAAGTAAAGTTAGTTAAACTTATATTGTCACTTTGATTGATTATTTTATTATTTTGAGCTCCCGATATTTCGACGCTGTAAATAATCACGGAAGATATCCCGTAAGTGACAATATAAGTTTAGTTTTAAACCGTGAAAGCCTACAACAGTGTTAGTAAAGTTAGTTGTATATCATAATTTTTTCAGGAAATTTATTTCGCGCCTTAAAATTTGCTAATGGGAAATCCAAATGTTGTGCCATATGGATTCTAAATAACATAGGATCGGTTTTTACAGCTGAATTCTAACCAAAGCTTATTAATACCTCTAATCTCTTTAACCGACTGTTTCGTATTCAGTATTCATATTTGTTTAGAAACTCACCACACATGTTTGTCTACGAATTAGCAATGATTTGACAAACATTTGACAGGATTTGCGATTATAAACCTTATTGCTTTGAGTCAAGTGGTATGGAAAACGAAATTAGATGATCATTTCAGATTCACTTTGACGTTTGAACATGTTTGATTCAAAGGCCTGTGATATGATCTTTGTATGTTGTATTTATTTAAGTCTGTGGGTTTAGTTGCTGTTTGCAGTTACAATATCATTTCTGTTGCCTGTATTTACATTGAATTGCCTAATGAGCCTATATGGCCTGATGCGGCACCTTTAACGGATGGCCGTTAAGGTGTTGCCCGCCGGTCTAGGGTTGCTACCAGCTCTAACATTCACTCACGAAACAGATTTTTACAACACATACAGATTTGTGTAAACAGAATCATCATCATCATCATTGCAGCAGAAAGACGTCCACTGCTGGACATAGGCCTTCCCCAAATGTCGCCACATTGACCGGTCCCGTGCGACACGCATCCAGCGGATAATTGCAACCTTCACCAGGTCATCGGTCCACCAAGCTAGTGGGAGGCCTAAAAAGAGGAGGATAAGGAATAGTTTCGTGTAAATCCTGGCTTTTAGACCACTTACGAAGAACGATTTTCTTCAAATGGTATGCCTTTAAGATATAACCATAGAAAAATCAATACCGTTATAGGAAGACATTTAAATAAAGCTTTAATCTGAGTTCGAATCACATTCAAAGCATAAATTCTAGTCAATCGGAAAATCGCAGTCTGCCTGAATAGCTCGTTTCCTTAGGACATTAAGGATCAGAAGTCGTTAGAAGTCTTGAAATACTGACATAGCCATTACACTGTTATGCGAGCCATACAGTCTACCTTTTTATCCTACTATTAATATTATAAATGCGAAAGTTTCTGAGTATGTATGTATGTTTGTAACTTTCACTTATAAAAGGTGTAAAAACCTCTTCACGAAGTCGAAAGGCACTTGTTTTCCCCGACATTGCGATCATTTATTTGTTCTACAGTTCTACACCATACGTGGGAACCTTCTAGTTAGATATTGGGGGTCAAAGGTTTTTACTTTAAACACCTCCACGACCCCCGTATTATTAAATCCATCTTATTATCATATATTATGATTAATGATGGATTAATAATATATTATTATTAATCCATCTATCAGCACAATGTTTTGAGTGCGTTACATTGAGTTCTTCCACAAAACATGTTTTACTCCCAAAAAAAAAAGTGGTTTCCCAGCAATAATTTTTGCGTACAGTTACTTAGTTTGATGTACAGAATGCTTGGTTGACGGCTTCGTGATGAGGTTGTTTACACCCTGTATAGTTCTGAACGGATTTGGATAAAATTTGGCACAGAGATACTTTATAACTCTGATTGACACATATAATACTTTTTTCAACACACTTGCTCATAAAGTGGCTCTAATTTCACCGCAATTAGGCACATAATGACACCTGTAATCAAACTGTGACTCTTTCATTGCTATTATTCACAAGTGAGTTATAGGGTTTTTTTTTATTGGTTGAATTGCTTTGTTCTTAAAAAGATTTCGATACAAAAAAGATCGTGTTCAATAGTACAAATAAATTAATGTACCTATTGCTTGCTCATTTCATGCAACTTCGTATTTACATAGATAATTTCAGCTTATAAGTTTTTAATAAGTAAAACTTTCACTCAAATGTAACTTTTGTTTAAATAAAACTGAATTCCCTATTTCGTACGTGGCTAAAACGCTATCCGCGAAAAGCCAAAAAAAAGAAACCTCATTCTTTTAGTCTATGGCCGATCGCCATTGTTAGATGCGCGCGCATAGGAAAACTGATTAATTATTCCCGCCATTGCGAAAAAAAATTCACAACTCGTTTTCACTGTTGAAATTATAGTTATTTATTAATTCAAATGTCTACAAGTACTAGTTATGAAGAAAATGATTTATTTTGTACACCGCCCGATATAAGATGTGCAGCCCTTAACGTTATGGAAAGTTTACTACCTTCAGGTACCTAGTAGTAACTCCAAGGACAAATATCTATTTTAGTATTATTTTATTCTCAAGTGTGTTGAAAAACGTCGTATGATACACGTGTGTGTTGATGATTACCGTCCTCGGCTTTCTTAAGACCCACGCCTAACGGCTCGAGTCTCAATGGCGCCTCAGCGGTAATCATCAACATTACACACTTATACCATAATGTACTATTATTCCGGCAGAACAATTGTGTAGGACATTAACATAAGGTAGTATTTGGTTTGGGTGGTTTGTTGGCCTCTTTTTTCTTCGTTGTCTCGCTGATTATCATTAAACTTTTGTAAGAAGTTCCTCTTTTGTTTTTAGTCGAGTTAATTATGATAAAACGTGAGTTACAATGTTTCTGAGGTTTTCTGAGGGCCTAGACAAAGTGACTTTGAGCAAAAACGATAGGCATTCTGAAGTATTTGTTTTCTAAAATATTTAAAGTTTTTAATTAATCAGGGTTGTCTAGAATGGCCGCTTTAGCAGAATCGTAAATTAAACACGTTCAAAAATTTAAATTCTTAAAATGGTCTTTGTAACCATTACCTATAAGTCCATTTTAAGAATTTTTATTTTTCGTGATTTGAGGTATAAACGAACATTGTTAAATTAGCGATTTTGGTCACAGTTTTATCCCTTTTCCTGTCCCATGAGTCTCAAATGGTTCAGAGCGATTGTTTAACTATTGTCTCTTTTTCGTGGACAGTAAATGTGTTACTATTAATAATAAGCATTTGTAAATTACTACAAAATAAACACCACTTTCTTACGTAAATAGTGTAGTGCAAGCTCTTCAAAAATAAAAACTATCGAAAGCTCATTGTAGCAAGAAAACCATTGTCAGGGGTAATTTCATCAGCACACGTCCAATTTCCAAGGAATCTATTGTGTTCAGTAGCAAAAACAGCGGGCGGTCAACTAATTCAATAGTGAACTCTGGATTACAACCCTTCAAATGCTACTGCATTTCAAATCCAACTTTAATCTTTGATCGCGAAAATATATTTTCGATCAGCATGAATATTTCCGTTCGAATCGAAGATGGTTGTTTTAGAATTCAGATTTTGGGCTTTGTGGTCGTATTTTTAAAGTAGAGATTGGAGTGTTGGTGTGTTAGTAGTGTAAATATTTTCGAATGCAAAGAATTTGCGAACTAATCATAGGAGCACGTGACACAACCCGCTGTGAATGCATCGCGAACGCTCATGATTCATTCTGTTTGATATTTTGTTATAAAATGTACGGCTATTTATTTATTGTGTTTATTTGTGTTAAAAGAAGGCGTATTTGGTTTGGAGTTGGTTTGAATATTTGATGTGAAATCGATGGGGTTCAATAAAAAAAAACTTCTTTATTCGAAGATTCTTTATACTTTTAAGGTAGTTTGGCAAGAGACTAAATAGCATTCGTTTTTCTGATTTGAAGTATTTTTTACTTACCTACGAACAAATATGTTTGAAGAAATATGTTTGATGAAGAGAAAAAGAAATGAAATAAGTCTTAATGAAACGTATAAATAAATGGTACCTGTGATAAATGGTATTTTGAGTTGAACCTCGTTAGTAATTGTCACTTCAATTCGTATAGGTATTGCGTAAAATGTAATTGAAAATAACAAATAATAATAAAAATAATAATCAGAAACAATTTATTAACTTAACCCCACAACATCCACATATGAATTACAACACAACCCGCAACAACCAAAGGTATTCTCTAAACGTAAGCTGAGTCAACATAAGCAACCCTCTTGCCAAAATGCGATTCATTTCCGTAAAATAAACATGTGTATGAACAGTGAACACACAGAATTGCAAATCGACCTGTTAATCTAATAAGAGAGGACCGGCGTCGTCACGGTTCATTTGAAAAAAGAATGTCACGTCAATTTCTTTTTTTTTTTTCTTTTTTTTTTGTTGCTTCTGCCAGGGGATCTGACGTTGACAAATATAAAAGCATTTCCTGTTGGCATCGGGTATATTTCTTTTTATATTTGAACAGATAATGTAGATTGGATGTTTTGAAATATTCAAATGTGGCTGCGAATGATGTTTCAAGAGCGTGAAATTTATTTATTGTGTTTTAAATGTGTTTCACCAAGAAATACATTATTTTTGAGTGTTAGGCAAATAGCCGTGTCCAATATTTTCCTCTCAGTGAAAAAAACCGAAATCACTTGACTGATTCTACTGATTAAAATAAAATGCTTAACTAAAAAGGTTTTATTATGGCGATTTTTATTTCTTCGATGTTACTTCTTTTTTTTTAGAGGGGCTGCTCACAAAACGCAGTTGAAGCTTCCTCTTAGTGTCGCAATACACAAGATTTTATTAAATTAAGGCCGAAATTAAAACTCCCTCCTGCAACCGGCAGCCGTTAAAGGGTTAAATGACAAGCCATTCAAATAAATTCCACTACGCTTGAATGCAACAACGTGGTTAATCCAATTACTAATAATTCGGTTACTTCTTAACAACCGTAGTCATTGACGGGTTAACCCTTTGCGCAGATGCTACCCGGACCCGGTCTTTGTATTGTAATAATTATGAACCTGAGTATTAAAGTTTTAATTGAATGTTTAGACCATTAAATCTTAACGTGACTAAGGATATATATATCTTATTATATAAATGCTATTATACAATTAATGAATATCTAAATGACAAAGTTTAATTAAGACACATACAGGGCATACCACCTCATCACAAAGCCGCCAACCAAGCATTCTGTACATCAAACTAAGTAACTTTACGCAAAAAATATTGCTGGGAAACAACTTTTTTTTTTGAGGTTTTAAATCAGGTTTTGTTTTAACGCACTTTAAACATTGTGCTGGTGGATGGATTGAATAGTACGGGGGTCGTGAAGGTGTTAAAAGTTAAAATCATACAAAAAAACTTGTATTTAAAAAAAAAGTTGTCAAAAAGTTGTAACTTTGACCCCCCATATCTCCGTAACTAGAAGGTTCCCAGGTATGGTGTAGAACAAAAAAAATATCGCAATGACGGGGAGAATAAGTGCCTTTCGGCTTCGTCAAGAGGTGTTTTACACTCTTTATTATTTTGTGAAGAATCTTTAGGTAAATAGTGTAAAACTAATAGTGCTACCAGATACATGAATAAACAGAATGTAACATCACGCCTGTAATCCCTAAACGGTTAGGCAGAGGAGTACCTAATAGTACACCTACATTTCGCCAGTTATGTTTAAGTCCCATGTAATAAGGGGTGAGCCTATTGCCATCAACAGGGCACAAATCCAGATTTTAGCTACTACGGAGAAATTCGTAATGATAAAACCCAATAAAACTTTGCCCGACCTGGAATTGAACCCAGGACCGCTAGACCAAGAAGGCAATCCAATTTCAATGAACTTATTTAATAATGTGGAACGTGCTTCGGATAAGCGTGATCATTTAAAGTAAACTATGGCCTCAGATCAGAATGATGAAATCCTACTAATATTATAAATGCGGAAGTTTTCGAGAATGGGAATGAATGGGTTTTACGCAAAAAAGCTACCGATCGGATTTGGTTTTTTAGCTGTAGCTTATTACTGAGATTGACATATAGGATACTTTTAATTACGTGGATGGACCTACATGATACTTCTTTATTACTTGGATATAGGATAATATACAGGGTGTATTTCACCTCATCACAAAGCCGTTAACCAAGCATTCTGTATATAAAACTAAGTAACTTTACGCAAAAAATATTGCTGGGAAACTACTTTTTTTTTTTAGGTTAGATATCATGTTTTGTGGTATAACTCAATGTAACACACTCAAAACATTGTGCAGATGGATGGATTGAATAGTACGGCGGCCGTAGAGATATTTAAAAAAAATTTGCGATAAGAAGTGGTATTTAAAAAAAACACTTGTCAAAATCTTGCAACATCGACCCCCAATATCTCCGTAACTAGAAGGTTCCCAGGTATAGTGTAGAACAAAAAAGTGATCAGAATGACGAGGAGAACAAGTGCTTTTCGTATTCGTGAAGAGGTATTTTACACCCTTTATATGGATATGGGATACTTTTTATCCCGGTAGTATGATCCCGTGGGACAATTATCGAACTCAACGCAGGCGAGGCGAAGCTAGTTCACAACATAATATTGTTTTTTAAGCGTATTACCGTAAATATCGCACTAATTTTTCCGAGTGAACTGAATCTATTTTCACTAAAACCATTTAAACATACGTTTTAATAATTGTTTTGTTAAAAAAAATATTCTTGCCTACCAATTTCAATTAACCCTACAACTGCGACCTGTTCCAAACTAGCGGTACCGGTACCAAAACCCGGTACTCCCTCGACTAAATCGCGGCCGCATTGTTGATAGCGCCTCGTAATCCGACCGCACATTAACGGTCCGTCTGCACACGACAGCACAATACGCGTCTGTGATGATTATGGGTTTGCAGAGAAAAAACAATAGCGCAGTAGTAAACTATTTATTAATACTCGGTGGAGAAAAAAAATATACAATGGTTCTCTTATTCAACTAAAATCCGCAATGAACAAATGTAGACGTTTACCACAGAGTACATTATACCACAGACATATTACTTATTTCTTTTTTAGTTTATTGGCTAGCTATTACACTTCACACGCCCCCTCAATAAAATAAAAAAATGAAATCAACAATTTCTAAATAACAAATAAACAATGCGCCCCCTTAATGGTAAACTGCTAATAACAACAAAACTAAGCCTCTTAAACACATTTAAAATTCACTTACATTAAACACAAAGAATATCTAAACTCATTAAATTTGGTCACTGGTAAAGATTTTGTAAAGAAATCAGCCAACTGACAGTCTGTTTTAACAAATTTCAACATTACAACATTACTGTCTATTTTCTCCTTAATAAAATTAAATTTAATATCGACATGTTTAACTCTTTTATTATTTTCAGGATTATTTCCAATAATTATCGCTGCCTGATTATCTACAAAAATAGTAATGGGACAAACTGAAATCTCAAAATCTTTTATAATATTTTTAAGCCAACAGGCCTCAACAACTGCAGAACTTAGAGCTATAAGTTCTGCTTCAGAAGAAGACAAACTGACAGTATGTTGCTTCTTAGATGACCATACAATAGGACAATTAAATAATTTGAACACATAACCTGATGTTGACTTTCGATCATTAATATCACTACCCCAGTCGGAATCTACATATCCAAGCAAATCTGTACTTTCATTACTATTGAAAGTCAACTTCAAGTCAAGTGTAGCATTTACATATCTGAGCACTCTTTTTAATGCTTTTAACAATTTTTCATCTGCACAATTCTGAAAACGACTCAAATATGCCACACTAGGACATAAATCAGGTCTAGTACACAAAACCGCATACATTAACGATCCAAGAATTTGTCTACATTGGTTTTCCAATTTAGGATCTGATTTATTTGACTGACACATTTGGAACTTAAATTCCATTGGAGTTGACATAGGTTTTGAATCAATCATATTAAACTTCTCTAGTATCTTTGTCAAATAATGTTTTTGTGACATTTCAATAATACCATTTTGCAAATCTTGCTTAACATGAATTCCCAAATAATTAGTTACATGACCTAGATCTTTCATACAGAAACTATTACTCAAATAAAGTTTTAAATTGTGTACTTCTTTCTCATTTGACCCCATAATCAATATGTCATCAACAAACAATAACAAATAAGTTTTACATTCAGAATTTGCTTTATAATAAAGACAATAATCATTTTCAGATCTAATAAACCCTTTCTTAAGAATTACCTTATCAAACTTTAAGTTCCAACACTTTGGTGATTTCTTTAGTCCATAGATACTTTTATTCAACTTAACAACACTCACATTGTTATCACATCCAGGTGGTAGTTTCATATATACCTCTTCCTGTATATCTCCATAAAGGAAAGCACTTCGTACATCCATGTGATAAACTGGTAGTTTTTCTTTACTAGCCAAAGCCATTAAAATCCTAAACGTCGCAATTTTAGCTACTGGTGCGTACACATCATAGGCTTCAAAGATATCCTCTTGTTGAAAACCTCGAGCAACAAGACGTGCCTTGTACTGGGTTATGTTTCCTTCACTATCTTGTTTTACTTTATAAACCCATTTACTTTCTACTACCTTTTTGTCTTTAGGTACTTCAATTTCACTTTTCCAAGTATTATTTTCTTTTAGAACTTGTAATTCCTTCTTCATGGCTTCTTTCCACTTGTCACTATCCACACTATTGATAGCTTCATTATATGTTTTAGGCTCATTTAATATGCACATAAAGCTAGTTTCTGTGTCATTATCTTGTAACCATGTTGGTTTTCTTCTTATTCTCTTTTCTGGTAACTCTTTCTTCTCTTCTTTTTCTAGTTTTTCATTTTCCTCCGTATCACTAGAAACATCGGTATAATATTCTTCTTCTTCATCATTTATATTTTCTTTTACTTCTTCTTCCTCTTCAAAAAAATCATTTAATATTTCGCTGAACATTTCTTCCTTTTGAGAAGACTCAAAAATAACATCTCTCTTTATTTCTATAGTGCCCGAATCTGGAAAATAAACTTTAAAACCTTTCACATTTTCATCATAGCCCACAAAACGGCCCTTCTTGCTTTTCGAGTCCCACTTTTTTCTTAGATTTTTTGGTATATGCACATACACATTTTGCCCAAACACTCTCAACTTATCCAAATTTGTATAGGGCTTTTTAAACAATAATTCAAAAGGGGACTTGCCTTTCACATGACTGTGCCCGGTTCTGTTAAGAATATAGACAGCAGTATTGACTGCTTCGGCCCACAGTTCTTTAGGGAGTCTTGCACTTATCATCATAGCTCTTGCCGCCTCCACCACTGTCCTATTGTCCCTTTCAATTTTACCATTTTGTTCAGGAGTGTATGCTGTTGATGTCTGGTGCCTTATACCTTTTTCCTTAAATAAGCCTTTAACTGTAGCATTGATAAATTCAGTTCCATTATCGGTTCTTACAATTTTTACCTTCTCATCAGTATCTTGTTCAGACAAATTTATGAACTCTTTAATCTTCTCAGGAACATCACTTTTATGTTTTAAGAAATATACATATCTGTAGGTAGAATAGTCATCCCTTACCAATAAAAAATATTTAGAGCCTCCTAAGGATTCCACCTCCATAGGGCCACAGACATCCATATGTATTAGCTCACATGGCTTCTTTGACACAGTAGTACTTCTATTAAATGGTAATCTGTGCATCTTACCTTCAACGCAAGCACTGCATATTTCAGCATCATTCTTGAATTTTATACCATTTTTATTCAAAAATTGCTTCACATACTCATAGTTTTGGTGTCCTAAGCGCTCATGCCATATTTTTAGACTATCTTGAGATACTGTTGCAGCAGCAATAGATACGTAATTAGATTCAGGTAAGTAATCAAAGCACATAATATATAACTTCTTCTCCCTGTATCCCATGGCTACAACATTACCTTCCTTATTCTTAATTTCACAATGGTCTTTTTCAAATTCCATTTTATAGTCCCTGTCTATGACACTTCTCACAGAGAAAAGATTAACTGTTAGTTGAGGAACATACAATACATTTTCTAAGGTAGTATCAATCCATTCCTCTCCATCAAAAACTTTAAGAATCACTTTTCCTTTACCAATAACTTTTAGTTCTCTGCCATCACCAATTATTACAGACTGGTGGGATTCATACTCTTTGAACTCATTAAAAAGATTTCTTAAGAAACACATGTGTTCACTGGCACCGGTATCTACCAACCAGCCCTGAGTATTTTCCTTGCACTTCATAATTGTTGAAAATGCATTACTCCTTTTGTTTGACTCATTTTTACCAGCATCACTGCTTTTCTCTTTATTTAACCGTAGTCTGCAAATTTTAATTGAGTGACCAAACTTTTTACAATAAAAACATTGCAACTTGGCGCGACAATCTTTTTTATAATGGCCCATCTTGCCACAACCAAAACACTTTATCTCACCCAACTTCTTCGTAGCTGTTACCAATGCTACACACTCAGTTTCAGCCTTTACTTCACTATTAGTTACAGTAGACAAATTACGCTCTTCTTCAATCAACAATCTCGCCATTAGTTCTTCTATATTTTGATTCATTGTAGGGACCGATTCCCATGCAGCTATAAAATGGCGATATCTTTCTGGCAATGACATAAGTACTTTGGTAATAATCATTTTGTCGGATATATCATCGCCTAATTGTCGTATATTCGCTCTTATCTCTTCTATTTTTGAGAAAAATAGTGAAATATCCGTATCACACTTCAGTGAATAAAACTTCTGTTGTTCGAGATGTAAAGATGTAGACGACTTCTTCTCGTATATACTAGTTAACTTATTCCACATCTCAGCAGACGTTGTAGCAGTAAGCAAGTGCGTCATAATATTTTGATCAATATGGAAAACAATCCAACCCTGCGCCTTGCTATCCTTACTAACCCACTCTTGGTACTCCGGTTTATCTTTACCGGGTTTAGGTATGGAACCATTCACGATCTCAAATAGGCCTTTCGCCTGTAGAATAACTCTCATCTGGAATTTCCAGGTACACCATGTCGCACTACCATTTAGTTTGACTCCAGATTGCGGATGCGACAATTCCATTTTCTTCCACTCTTACGACCGGCGATCTCAACAAGCAAATAATGGCGTCTCGAACTTTCGAGAAGCCAACACAGCCAACGAAAATCTCTCGTAGATTATTTTATTCTCGCCGTAATTTTTGCACTCGCGTACTCTGGGCCCATAACCTGTGATGATTATGGGTTTGCAGAGAAAAAACAATAGCGCAGTAGTAAACTATTTATTAATACTCGGTGGAGAAAAAAAATATACAATGGTTCTCTTATTCAACTAAAATCCGCAATGAACAAATGTAGACGTTTACCACAGAGTACATTATACCACAGACATATTACTTATTTCTTTTTTAGTTTATTGGCTAGCTATTACACTTCACAGCGTCTGGCCATACGTTAGAACTTTGTAAGGTATGACGCGGATTTGCGACTGAAGTATGTGTAGTGGACTGGAGTGTCAGAATACTTTATTATGAGGCTTTGGTCTGTTTTGAAGACAGTCAGTACGTAAATTCTGTTTTGGAAATCTCGATTATAATCGCAAATCTAAACTATTTAGATAAATAGCAGTTGTACTTTTTCCACATTATGTAGGAGTTAATTTATGGCAGTAGCATAAACCTTCCAGTTAGGCAATTACCTATTATCAAATTAGAAAAGGTGGAAAAGGTTCCTGATCCCAGTTTCGAAGTGGGAAGAATTGCCCCCTAACCCATCGATACTGTCTCTCGATAGCATTTTCGCTTTATTAATTCTCGTTCTAATAAGAGACAAAAAAGGATGCAAAAGAACACGCACGATGCACGATGGAAACACGGAATCGTATTTATTCATGCCATTCCATGGAACTTGGCATGAAAAAATACGATTCCGTGCTACTAGATGAGGTTCAACGATAAAGCAGTAATTCGTTAAGCAGCTGAAAGATGTTTAGAGTTTTCTATAAGTATCGTCGTATAGAAAAATAATTCGATGCATCTTAATCCAAGTAGTTATTCTTCCCTACTACTTTTTCTTCTATTTATTTATAAGATAACCTACTTCGTGACAACTAACTTAAACAAGACAAAGTGAGTCCATTTAATACGTCTAGCATAATATAATTATGGTACCGATATTTTTGTTAACCCCATTCTAGCTGCGAGTACGCGAATGTTTCGATCACCAGTCAACGAACTAAGCAGAGGGGTTAAGTTGCTAGAATAGTTTATTCATGCAATAATCCTCGTTGTTTTCTTTGTGCAACATTATTTTGGATTTCCTAGAAATTGGTTGTTAGTAGCTAAGTAATCTAGCCTTTGCATATTGTTATAGTATTTATATTGAAGGATAATTGTGATTGTTCGTAATGATCTTGTAATGGAATATGTAATTTTGGTACTTGGTAGTCAGTTAATTGTTATCAATTTGATGGAAGTTTGCCAATTAATAGAATATATTGTTCTTCGAGGTTTGGGCCCTTCACGAATTTGTTAACCCAGAATGCAATGCTATGCTATACTTTTTTGTGATTAAAAATCACATTTTAAGGTAAAACTCAATGTAAGGCGTTCTAAACATTGTGCTGATGGATGCATTGAATAGTAAAAATACCATGGAGGTATTTAAAGTAAAACAAAGCCTGCGAAGCATGCGTACTTCATACAAACGTTATACCAAAATAATTTGTAAATCAAACATATTCTTAAGGTAGTGTGTATTTATTTCGATTGTATTACAGAATATAAAGTTCTCAAATATACATTTTGAATGGACACTGATTCAAACCAGAGTTATGAGAAAAATATGTTTTCTATAGAATTTTAAATTCCTCATATCTCGTCTTTATATCATTGTCCTTTCAAAATATATATTTGGGAACATAGATATTCTGTAATCCAATCGAAATAAATACGCACTACTTTAAAAACATGTTTGATTTAAAAATTATTTTGGTATTACGTTTGTATGAAACACGCATGCTCCGCCGGCCCCTTAAAAACTAGTCATAAAAACTTGTCAAAAAGTTGGAACTTTGTCATGTAATATTTCTGTAATTAAAAATTCCCAGGTAAGGTCCTGAACAAAACAATATCGCAATGACGGAACCAGTGCCTTTCCGTTTTGTCGTTAAGGGTCTATATTCACCTTTTATAAATTGATCTGCGTTGTAGTTATCTTTATTATTTTTTTGGTTTTATTGTCATTCTTATAAAAACCAAACTAAAAAAAAAATATAAGCCACATAATATAGTTTCTGCGACAAATCGCAAGTCTGACCAAAACCTTAGCGTAGGTATTAAGTTGCATCTAAGACCACCGTCTTGTTGCAACAGTTAATATTAAATTAAACTTAGACCAGTACCATTAAGACCCGTCGAACGCATTTGCAGGGTTAACGCGAACAATTTTGGATGTGGTCATTGTGTGAAACAGTTTTCATTATAACTTAGTAAACTAATTAACGTAGTCTTACGGGGGTTGTAAACTTGTAACTGATTTTCAGTTTAGTAAGATGTGAATCGGTTTGGTAAAATAATATGTATTTATTTTAAAAAACTAACCCTCATTCGCAGACGAAGTTGCGCGGGTCAGCTAGTGATATATATAAAACTATAGATACGTTGCCCGCGCTCTGTAGTGACAACATGAATGCAAGGCAATTGCCGGACTTTCATTTAGTCGCGTACTAACCAGTGCCGCGGCAGTACGTGACATTAAAATAACTTTTGTGTATAACTGCGTCAAACAACGAAAAAAAATTGCCGTCTTGTATTTTTAGGACATGTGAAACTATACTTTAACTGTGAAAGATAGAAAAGTATCATTTCATGCGTAAGTATCAAGAAAATGTATTTTATTTTATTTTTTTCGATGCCTTCTAATGGCGGCTGGCGCCTGAGGTAAGTCACGTGCCGTTAAGGGAAGATGACAACGGAATTAAATAAATATATTTATTTCTCTCTAACAACAAAACATCCGTAGTCTAAGTCGCTATCTACGAGTAGCTACCGACAGTATTTATGCTGTTTTCGACAGCCGTGATGTTCATGCATGACGCGTCTATTTATAATACGTCATTGGTATGGACGTGTAATGTAAAAACAGCTGTCCAATTCAAAAGTAGAGGAATGATCATTTTAAATGTTATTTTAACTTATATTATTTTTAGCATTTTCATCTAACATTAATTTATGTGAATTAATTAATTGAATTGAATACCTATATGGTCACAACGTATGGAACAGCTAATTTAGGTCTGTATACTAACAGCCTTTTCTTGACCCATTTTAGTATTTTCAGACTGATTATTTCAACATTGTCTATCTAATATCAGTATGAAACCCTATAAAATTCGTATCGTAGTTAAAAAAAAACAGTAGATTCCAAGATAAGTTTAGAAAGAATAATTTCAAAAAGTTCCTTGGAGAAAAATATATACTCTTGTCTTGTTTAAAACTAGTGGATCTAAAAACTGAAAAGTTAATGATTGTGATCTTACAAAAGTAACCATCAAGGCAAGTACAAAATTCAATACCAATAAACCGATCCATAAATTACCCACAAATAAAACAGAAAGTTCAAAATACCGGGACTATTTGTGACGAACGACTGATATCATTTTAATTGATACTCCGACCATCTGGTACCAGTACTGGTGTGTAATTTGAGCACCATTAGTACGGTGATGGCTTTATTACTCACTATGTTTTATTTATTAATAGCTTCGCAAGTACCGGTTGGTTTGATGTACGATTCAATTCATTAGTCGTTGTTGTTATTGGTCTGTTTTTAGTAAAAAGGATATACATCATATCATATCTCTTAGTATTGTATAATATTTTTTTTTCGCTGGACATTAACACACAGCGCTACCTAGTGCCACACTAAGCAAAGCTTGTGTCGTGGACACTAGATAGTTGATATACAACATATTTATATACCTTTTTTGTTTGTAAATACATACTTATTATACATATAAACATCCAAGACTCGGAAAGAAATGTCAATGTTCATCACACAAACATTTGCTCCTACCGGGATTCGAACCCAGGACCCTAAGAACGTAAGGCAGCGTCACTACCACTACGCCAATCGGGTCGTCGAATTGCATAGCACATGTGTGAATACCATGTACTGTAAAGCTAGCATCAGCATTAAGTTGTCTTTCATTGACTTGAATATGCCTTGGTGGCTGAGAGAATGTCATGCTCGCTTAAATGTCTCGCTGATGGTGGCGGGTGGGTAGGGTCATTTTGTTCCCTTCAATATGGATGAATTGAATGGCGCTGATCCATGCGTCACGTTCGTGAACGGGCGCTGTCCACGATACATTTTAATTACATACTTTATTTTTAAACTGTTGATTTTTTTAAACTACATATTAATATGCACGTCTTTCTTCATCGTTCTCACATATATGTATAATCTCGACATGAATGATGTAACCAAGATTTTGTAACAACATTTTTGATTGACAAGAGTGTCCATGGAGTTTCTTGCCCGTTCTTCTCCATAGAGATCTACTCGTACGCTAGGGAATGGGAAACTACAGTACTTTCTCAAGTTATTATGCATTGTGTCTGTGACTGTAGCTTCGCTTTTTTTCTCGTTATTTTGACATTCAAAAGTGCCGTAATCTAATTGAAATAAATGATTTGAGTTTGAGTTTGATATTTTTGAATTTTTACCGTATTTTTTTAACAGGAAATGCCAGACACAGTGTCTGGATATATGCCCTGTGATGGTGATAGGCTCTTTGCCTGTCACGTGGGACTTTATCTATTAGGTACATATCTGCCTATCCCCTTGAGAAAGCGTGATGCTCATCGTCTGCCTAGCCTTTTCCCAACTATGTTGTGTTGGCGCCACTGCTACCGGCGACCAAATTTGAAACGTTGCGGGCGAGTCATTGGCTACCTGCATCGGCTGACGTCACCTCGACGGGGTAGTAGGCCTTTAAAACAACTGTTTAAAACACATTTTTGTATACTGACATGTTAAATTGACAGCTGTTTTTAGATAATCAGATTGTTATCTTCTCGGTGAACATGGACCTAAATCTACCCTGTGGTGGGTGGCGCTTTTTAGTGGTGCACTCGCACTCGTAGAAATAACATTGTTTATCATCATCATCATCATCTCAGCCGAAAGACGTCCACTGATGGACATAGGCCTCCCCCAAGTGTCGCCACATTGACCGGTCCCTTGCTCCACCGGATTCCCGCAACCTTCACCAGGTCATCGGTCCACCTAGTGGGAGGTCTTCCAAAGCATCGTCTACCGGTTCGCGGTCGTCACTCCAGAACTTTTCGGCCCCATCGGCCATCTGTTCTGCGAGCAATAACAGTGTTATTATATTTAAATTGTATCTAATTGTAATTTACTAATTAAAAGTGTTCTTAGTGTATCATCTGCCTATTTATTCTTGTTCATAGTAGACATAATTTACAGGTGGGGTTGGTTTCCAGTATTACCCGATGCAGCTGCATACCAGTATTTTATATGGAGCGACTGTCTATCTGACCTCCACAACCCAGTAACCCCCTTGTAAGACTGGTTGTCAGACTTTTGGGTCACTGACTGTCAAATATCCACAAATAACAGCCGGGACCAACGGCTATTTTATTTTTCGGACGGGAAGGCTATCTTTTCCCAATCTGGGAGCGGGAGGGAGTGTCAGACTTTTACTGACTAAAACTCATCCATGTTCCTTCCTCGTCCTTTATGTTCCGGGGTCACGGTATCTCTTTCGAACAGTCCCGTAACCCGGCAGGGGACGTGCTTTTCGAGGCACGGAGGAAACTCGGAATGTAATGGGTGCTCACCCATCCACAGACCAACCTAGGCAAGCAAGGTTTAACCTAAAGATTGAACTAGAGACTGCCTTGTTAGTCTATCGATAACAAGGGCGAAGGCTGGTCAAGTGGGTTTGATTCCCAGGTCACGCAGTGTTATTGGATTTTCCCATCAGAAATATCTCAGTAGCAGCCACAGAGTTTGGATCTATTCCCGGTTGATGGCAAAGGGATCATGCGAGCGAACAATAACGGTAAGGAACTTCATGATTTATCACTCTTTGGCTTTTTTAAGGGGCCGGCGGAGCATGCGTTTTTCATACAAACGTAATACCAAAATAATTTGAAATCAAACATATTCTTAAGGTAGTGTGTATATATGTATTTCGATTGTATTATAGAATATCTATATTCCCAAATAAATATTTTGAAAGGACGAGATATGAGGAATTTAATATTTCTATAGAAAAAGTATTTTTCTAATAACTCTTGTTTAAATCGGTGTACATTCAAATTATGTTTGATTTACAAATTATTTTGGTATTACGTTTGTATGAAATTCGCATGCTCCGCAGGCCTTTTAAGAGGATTTTCGTGTTTATCTACATTTTTTTTGGTTAATAGAGGGCAAATACATTTCCTTTGTTCGTGAGAGCTTGAAATAATTCTTTAAGAAATTACCTTTTTATCTTCCAACTCCATACGAAAATAAAACACACGATTACCCTTCATCCTATCCGATATAAAACTTGTATAGGTGTTTTATTATTCTACCATCATTCCTTCAACATGGCAATGCACTTTTCAGATAAAACTGAGACGCTATGGCCAATAAAAAACTGTCGAATCGATTGAGCCGTCAATACGTAATGCTATTGTTTATTGTTTTCTGAAACATAAAGTATACGACCTTAACAATAGGTTCGGCAAGGGGTTAACAGACAAATTGTTCGAAACGCTGCGACTAATCGTTCTACAAGTAAAGATTAAGTCAAACAGAACGCCGAAACACCGGTATGTCAAACAGTAAGTAGGCAGCCTCCTTTCTGAATCCTCCTTTATGAGCTTGAAGAGAAATGTAATTCTCTTGATGCCCTATTAAGTTATAAGTATGCAGCACTTTTGTGCTTAGCAGTGATGGCGCTAACCACAAGATCATTTATTTATTCAACTTACACCCATCATTAGAGGTATTCTTAAACCTTATTCGATAGTGTGGCTATCAACGCTTATTCTTTACACAGGTTTATTAAAAAAATAATTTAATATTTCGTTTCTATTAGAATTAAACAAAACAAATTATAAAGAAAACAATTCTAAATTTAAAAGTTTCTACTCAATTAGGTATCGAACTACTTTATATAGGTTACAACATAAGAGGGAAGATTCTATGAACAACAAAGGGGTACCAAAAGCTACTTCCCCACATCACAGGAATATAAGATAGATGAATACCAAACATATTTCCAGAAATGGACCCGTTGCATCATTCTACAATTCGTCTGAATATCACTCTACACTGCGGTGCTTCAGAAATTGTCTCGAATTTATGAAAGGTCTCAAACTGTCATCGTATTTACAGCTGCATCCAATAGGATACCTATATTTGATAGTTTCAAAGGAATGCATCTCGAAATTATTTATTTATTTTCAGCAAATCGTCTTCCTATCTTCGAGGTAAAATAAAATGCTAAACTGGGAACCAATTTTCAGTTACTGTTTGGCTGAGTCACTATATTTATTTTCTTTTACCTTTTGCTTTAGCCTAACTTAGTAGTTTATTAATGACTTTAATATCATTCACTCGTGAGCAATCGTACGGAGTAGTCAAATATCTATTATTTAACTATCTACCCTATCCCCCAACGGAAAAAATGCCTAAATGCGATAATTGTGATAAAACTATTACAAAAAAATCACCGGGGCTGGAGTGCAACAAATGTGACAAAGTAGTTCACGCAAATCAAATATGTACAGGCTTATCCTCTAAGCAGCTGTCAGCTCTGCGGAATGCCGAAAACCTGGAGTGGACATGTGATGATTGTCACAAGGAGTCTCCTCATCGTAAGTCCTTCGTAATTCCGGAAGATGATGAAAATGAGGAAGATAATGGTAGCGAGCTGGATGGGAACAGTGCTGCAGTGAATAAATTACTCCGTGATGTTTCACTCGAAGTTAAGAAAGCAGTGAAGAAAGAACTGGCATCAGTGAATGATTCGCTTAGCAACTGGTGCTTAAAGATGAATGCTGTAAATTCTACACTGGAAATTCTAACAGAGAAAGTTAAAGAAATGGAGAAGAAAAACACATACCTCGCGAATCAAAACACACACTTGGAATTAAAAATTGATGCATTGGAACAACACATCCGAAATATTGAGCAAGAAACACTGGCCAAGGTGCTGGAGATCACTGGTATTCCTGATAATGAGAACGAGGACCTCGGCATACTCTCAACTAAAATAGCCTCAAAGCTCAACATTGAAAAACACCAAGTCACAACTATCAAAAGGCTTAAAGGCAGAAATGGTAAAGAAGGCGTTATTCAGGTGATGTTACAACATGAGGAGCAGGTGGTTCAGTGGATACGTACGGCGCGGAAAGGACCAATTGTTGTTCAAGATGTAGTACCCGAGGTCAGTCCTGACTTAGCTAAGTCAAAAGTTTTGTTTCGTTACGCCCTTACCAAAGCGAATAAATCACTACTATGGCAAGCAAAACAATCGTTGAAGGAAACGTACAAATACATCTGGTTCCAGAGTGGCAGAATATTGGTACGTAAAACCGAAAACGACAAACCGACTGTCATTAGGTGCACTAGTGATATTGATAAAATGGTGGTCCAGGGGAATAATTGTCGATAATAGTTAGACTCAGTGATCACGTCAGTTTCTTCACCGGAAATATCGGAATTACTTGAGTGTTCAACCATCAACGAGTTTAGTGATCACCTCCCAAACAGTAAACAAAAACTAAATATTGTCCATATTAATATTCGCTCGATTGTTAAAAACTTTTCTTTAGTCCTTCAATTTATTGGTTCTTCTAAAATTATTATTGATGTTATTATTTTAACGGAGATAGGTATTTCTATAAACAGTAATCTCATTCAATTCTTCAATATAAATGGCTATGAAATGTATCATAAGTTGCGAGAACAGCGCAGAGGTGGTGGTATCGTGATGTATGTTAAATGTACCAACAACTTTCAAATTATGGATAATGTATCACTAAATCACTGCGAATACATAATTGGACACTTGACTACATCATATCACTACACGGCATCAATCTGCGCAGTGTATAGACCTCCGAAAGATAGTAAGCACTTGTTTGTCAGAGAGTTGAAAGAACTACTGTGTAAGGACAACTTTAAACACTCAGATTTATACTTTTTAGGAGATGTCAACATTGATTTAACATTGAAAGATAATATCCGGGATTACTACATAAGTTGTTTGGCTGAGTGTGGCCTAACGAGCGCAATTTCAGATTACACAAGAATCGAAAAACGAAATGATATTATCACTCGTAGTTGTATTGATCATATTTTTGTAAGATCACGCTCGTTGGACCTTTACTCGGCGGCGCTCGGCGCGGTTTGGGCAGACCATCGCATGATCGTGTTGTCTTGTATTGGTGGGGGTGCTAGAAACGCTGTACAGGATGTCGTAAAAGTTAAAGAGTTATTTGATTACAATAAGTTGAAACAAAAGTTGGACGCCATAGATTGGAATGTAGTTGATAGTATGCAATGCCCTTTAGAGATATATAGCTATATTAAAAACAGCTTCGATTATTGTTATGGGCAATCGAAGTATTCAAAAATAATAAATACGAACAGTAAAAGGAATAAAGAGTCATGGATAAACAGTAAAATTAATAATATGTGTCATAAAAGAGATCTGCTTTTCAGTCAGTGGAAACAAGATACAAATAATAAAATACTTAGATTACAATACAACAAACAAAGAAACAAAACTAAAAAAATTATAGACAAGTCTAGAAACCAATACTACTTTAACCTAATTAATGAAAATAAAATGAATAAAAAGAAAATGTGGGATATATTGAACACACTATCTGGTCGAATTTGTAAGACGGTAGATGAAGCAATACTCAAAGCATTCAAGAAAAATAACGTAACCATAAATACGTTAGCTAATAACTTCAGTAAGGGATTTAGCGAAAATGTAAATAAAATATTACCTAAATGCAACATAAAACTATTACCAGAATCAGAATATATGTTTCCAATTAACAAGTCCATGTTATTTAAAAACCCCTCTGTTCGTAATATTTCAACTATTATAAAAAATCTCAATGTTAATAAATCTGCTGGTGTAGATGGCATCCGATGTTTAGACGTTAAAGTTTTAAGTGATAAGATAGCTAAGGTAATAGTTAAGCTAATAAGTACTAGTATACAAGTTGGGGAATATCCTCAAGAATTAAAATCAGGCGTCGTGCGACCAGTTTATAAAAATGGATCACATAGTAACTATGACAGTTACAGGCCAGTCACAATATTACCAGTCATAGATAAGGTAGTAGAAAAATACGTGTGTCAGCAAATACAAAAATTTTACATTGAAAACGATGTCTTATCGGGTTCTCAGTATGGCTTTCAGCCTAATAAATCTACTTCAATACTGCTTTCTAAATTCACAGATGAAATAAATCAACACCTGAACGATAGAAAACATGTTATCTTGTTATTCATTGATTTTAGCAAAGCTTTTGATACCCTTAGGCATGATACACTAATACACAAGCTTGAAAATACAGGGGTTCGAGGCCCAATTCTAAACTGGTGCAAAGATTACCTAAAAAATAGAACTTCTCGTGTAAAGATAAGCAATGAACTCAGTGACGTAACTGTAGTAACTACGGGAACAGCACAAGGCTCAGTTATAGGACCATTGCATTATTTAACTTACGTCAATGACATGGAAAACGTTATAAACAATTGCTCAGTCTACCAATACGCAGATGACACCTGTCTCGTAGCAGCTGATAAAGACTTATCGAAGGCTGAACAATCAATTCAAAAAGATTTTGATAATTTATGTAAGTGGTCTCATGATGCTGGACTGGTGCTTAACGCTGGGAAAACTAAGACTATCCACGTGCGCTCCAATCACTTACTCAATTCTGACAAGCCAGTTACAATAGTCGCGCACACTCACCAATGTTTGCATAAAAGTAATAAAGTGCAATTATCCAGACTTGGTTGCAAATGTGAACCATTACAGCAAGTTACCAACTACAAATATTTGGGTTTGATTGTTGATGACAGATTTAACTGGGGTAATCATATTGACTCAGTATGTGATAAACTGCGAGCAATGCTAGCCAAATTTTCAATAATTAAATACAAAGTACCTTTTAAAATATTACTCAACCTTTATAATGCACTCGCGGAATCAATAATTTCATATGGAATAACTAGCTATGGCAGAACCTTTAAAACTTACATAGATAAAATATATAACCTACAACTTCGTTTATTAAAAATAATAATACCAAATAAAATAAGAAAAACACTTTATGATGGTGATGACGTCACAGGTTTCTTTAGATATTGTAAAATTTTGCCGGTACACACAAAAATACGAAAGTTGTTATTATTAGAACAGTTCACCAACAAAGAATTGCAAATTAAAGTCCATCATAGCAAAGCAACAAGATTAGCAGCCCAATCAAAACTAATAGTACCAAGATTCAAGAACTATTACGGGAAACGAACCGTCGCTTATCTAATACCTACTCTGATTAATGAGGTTCCAACAAAAATTCAATCGGAAATAACAAATAGTAACTATAAATATAAGTACAAAAAATTCTTTAACTCTCTTTGAAATGCACCATCCTGTACTTACATGTTATTTACATTAGTTACTACCATCGACGCGATGTCTGAGTCCGACCCGCGCCGTGTTTGTTTTTTATGACCTGTCTACCTTACAAATTGTTATAACCCGTGTTTGATAATTTTTAAATAGTGTAGTGTTAAGATAGCTTATAAGTGGATCAACATCCGGACAAACCTATTGAGGTTTTTGTGATGTTCCTATATTTATATTTTGTTTTGTTCTTTAATTAATAAACAATAAAAAAAAAAAAAAAAAAAAAAAAATCTAGATAAAGAATACACTGAAAAAATACCCGTATTGATGATGTGATGTTGACTTGTCTCGGTAAATTTTAATTTCCTCATATCTCGTCTTTATATCATTGTCCTTTCAAAATATTTATTTGAGAACATAGAAATTCTATAATACAATCGAGATATTTACACACTGTGTTTGATTTTCATATTATTTTGGTATTGCGTTTGTATGAAAAGCAAATGCTCCTCCCGCCCCTTGACGAATACACTAAGTAAATTAATTCCACCATCTAAACGCCAAAATTAAAAAAAAAACAGCACCTTAATTATTCAAAATGGCACAACCAACCCTGCTTATGCAAAGTAGAAACGGCAAAACAAAAATGAGAGACAATATTTATATCTCTCACGTGTCATTGAACACAAAAAACGGTACCGCAAATGTATGCAAATTTTTGTGCGTTTTAGCAAATACTCTATATTTGCATAAACGCTCAATATTAGATGGTTCATACGCATATTAATAACGATTATGAACGCCATTTTAAAAATGTCGGGGTGCAAATGACCGGTCATTTTCTCTGTCATCATTTAAAGGGTTGGCGATTTTTCACGTTTCCAATAAATATGATGGGAAGTCGGGAACTGTATGTGTTGAATAAAATTATTCATAGGTGCATAAATTAATACTGTCCCGTCATTAAAAGTAATGAAAAACGCACACGTATTTGCACCCCCATGAAAATTAAAATTAATACTTTTGGAATAATTATTCAGTCAGTTTGTATTTCAATTATAGTATGAGTGACACTAGTTCCATTGTTTTCTGATTCTTCAAAATGGAACTAGTAATTATAAAAAACAACACTCGTTCCATCATGGAACTGTTAATTTTACTAGTGACAATGAAGCGTATTAGTGACGTTGAATGTCGCCATTGTCATATATTTCATATCGACTAAAGCTGACGCAAGTCGAACAAACAGTATTCAGTGACTTTTGTTATTTGAATTCGAACTAATTTCTGATTTATATGAAGTCGGATAAGTCTGAAAATGAACTAAAGGGTAGCTACGATAGTGGCGGTAAGTCCCCTCTTTGAGGAGTGGCTGGAGAGGCGCCACGGCGTCCTCACCTTCCGCCTGACGCAGGTCCTCACCGGACACGGATGTTTCGGGAGGTACCTGCACCGAATCGGGCGGGAGGAATCGCCCGGGTGTCTCCACTGCGAGGATCGACCGGAGGACACGGTGGAGCACACGGTGGAAGTCTGCCCTGCGTGGGCGGAGCTCCGCCGTGTCCTCGTGGCGGCGATCGGCGGCGGCGACCTCTCGCGTCCGGCCCTGGTTCAATCCATGGTCCGGAGCGAGACGGAATGGGAAGCCGTCGCCTCCTTCTGCGAAGCAGTGATGCTAGCGAAGGAGGTGGCGGAACGAGAGAGGGAGAGATCCTCTCTTCCCGGCCGCCGCGGGAGACGCAACGGGCGTCGGGGGCCACGTGGTGGCTACCGGCCACCGTAGATGCGGGCCTGTGGACGGCTGGCTATGGGCAATAGCTGGCTGTCCGGCCGTCTAACGACGACGACAGGCCGTGTCGACGGCGCGTTCGTGTTCCACGCGCGCCTCAAAGAGATGTCAGCAAAAAGAGAGGGGCCCCCAAGGGCCGAAGCCTGCCGGGGTTGCGGGCCTGTTCGAAAGAGATACCGTGGCCCCGGAACGTAAAAGGCGAGGAAGGAACATGGATGGTTTTTAGTCAGTAAGAGTCTGACACTCCCTCCCGCTCCGCCCAGAGTGGGGGGGGGGTCATTTGATGATTTCCCATCCTTAAAAAAAAAAAAAAAGGGTAGCTTATTAAACTTAAGTGCAACCCTTTGGACAATGAAGAATATTCAGGGCGATAGGAAAAACGATGCTGGCGATTTGATAATACCAACTGCTGCCTACCTTGCTGTTGATCTTAAGTTTATTTTGAAAAATCTTCAGCCGCAACAAATCCAGTACAGAAAGATAATGTTTTAAATGAAAAGAAGGCACCAGTGCAGAAAGTTTATGTTTTAAATGACAATAAGTCAATAAACGTTGCCCTTTTAGGAACTTCTGAATCGTTGATGAGTTTACACACATTTAGGCATCGCTGTAGGCCATTCAATTCATTTTTGGCTGTTCCTTACGGGATTCGAAGCCGCAACAAGCAGCGATGCAGCCAATCGCTTAGCTAGTGAGAAAATCAGTAATCCTTGCCTACCTACAAACATTTCCCTTAATCAGAAAAGTCTGATAATCAAAACAGAACGTATATAATCTCCCCGTGAGCCCGCGGCACAGAGTATCGTAAACAATTAACCGGAGTGCAGCTACTAACATTATTGTTAAGCCTATTAGTGATACAGACATCTTTTGTCTTCGTCTTGTTGTGGTGAAAGTTAAAGGCGGCCGCGGACGTGACACTTTGATTTTAAACTAGCTGATCTGCGCAAGTTCGTCTGCGTCACATAAGAGAGAAAAACAAAATCCCCGTTTTTGCAACATTTTTCATTCCTGCTCTGGTCCTAATAATTGTAGCGTGATGTTATATAGCCTAAAGCCTTCCTCGATAAATGGACTATCCAACACAAAAATAATGTTTCAATTCGAATCAGTAGTTCCTGAGATTAGCGCGTTCAACCAAACAAACAAACAAACAAACTCTTCTGCTTTATAATATTAGTATAGATTAATTTTTCATTTGGTGTTTAATTTTGACAACTATTAAACATTTTTTAGCGAGCTCGTAACGCTAAATACTAAAAAGCATTTATTTGGGAATCAGTTTCTTAATTTTTTGTTAGAAAGACGTTTATAAACAAGACTGATCAAACTGATATCAAACACTGTTTTAAAAGTTCACGGTTTATAACTAAACTTAAAATGTCTCTTACGGGATATCTTCCATGATTAATATTATTTTTGAACTCCCAATACTTTGACGCAAGTGCCAAGAAGATGAAGAAGATATCCCGCAAGTGACATTTTAAGTTAAGACTGATATAATTAATTCTGAATTATGATGATTTAGTTAAAAGGAGATTGAGAATTTGTTGTTTTTTTGCAATTACTTAGTTCATAGCGGTTTAGACCATTTTACAAGGATGCACGGTACTGGTACACAGAGCGTGAAAAATAACTGTCATTGAGCGGTGTCGATTGGGTTGAGCGAGTAAGATTGAGACTCATAAAACATTCTACCAATCTGGACTTTTGTTTTTAAATCCAGTCGTCATCAATTTTAGGTCCGTTTACTGTAGATAAATTAGTTTTCAATACACTTCCTCGAAAAGTGGTTCTTTTCGCACTACGATTAGGTTCAAAATGCAGTGTATTTCACACACGTGATTTTTTCATGTTTTTTTCACACATGTGCAGAAAAACATAATTGCCACAGATAACTATACCCATACTAAGTCCAAACGGGTAAATGCTTAATTTAAAAAAAAACATTCACCTCTGACTCTTAAAGTCAGAGGTGAATGGTTTTTTTAACGCCGTAAACATTTTTTGAATATAAAAATTGTGTTTTTAAATTCAATATCGTAGATAAAAATGTTTCTTTAAAACTAATATTTTCTTTTACAAACAAATTAACATTTATTTGTGTTCTAAATTCAAAAACATATTTTTAAAAAAATGTTTTTTATATTAGGCTTCATACCTTTGCTTCTCCATCAACCTGGCGTAAGCAAAGCGCGAAAAAAATAATTAAATCATAGTCTCGTAATAATCCATGACATAAATATTTTACATTCTTTTATTTTATTTCTTCAAAAATGTATTGAAAAACGTCGTTTGATACATGTGGACATTTGTTATTGCAGTTCTCGGCTCAAAAACACCTTCGCCTAAACGGCTCGTGTGTTAATACCGCCTTAAACTACAATAACAAACTTTCTCCACTTGAATCGAAATGTACTATTCTTTGCTTTTTAAGTAAAGTAAGTAACGTAGCTGAAGAACTCTAACATAATGCATACTTCATAGGCAGATGCGGTGATTTCTTGGAACTATGCCAATTCGCGAAAGTCGACTTTAGCAAAGCAACTTAGAAAATAGTCTTGATTGGGCTTGTAGCGGTATCTGTAGATAACCGCAATGTATTAACCTTGAATGGTTTAATTAAACCAGTGAGGATTTATTTATTTATTTATTTATCAACATACATCTACCATTACAGCTAACCAATGCGGTAAATGCGCCTTAATTAATATTTAACTTAACTTAATTGTTACTTATAACTAATACCTATAACTAATTACAAACAAAGCATTCCTTGTGAATTCACCCAGAGAACAACAGAATAAGTTGCGGATCGGCTGCTATATCTCTCAATGCCTGGTGTATAGTTCAACCACCTCGGTACCGATCTTCAGATCCTGCAGTCAGTGTTATTTCGTTCGTAACTTGCACCACACACCATCTCACGAACATTGACGACTATTTATCAACGTCTATCCTCCACCAACCATCCGATTACAGCGTGACATTCTCATTTCTATCCGCCCCTTGTTTCTCCAGATTTCCTTATAATTCGCCTTTTGATTCCCGCTCTTTATTAATCTTCAATGTCATTAATTAACATCAATTCGGATTATTTATGGGGCGTTGAGAAAATGTTTTTATTAATTCTGTCTCGAGATTTTGAATAGATTGGCGTGTCAGGAGGTTTTGTTTAGGTAATTAATTTTGGAGATAGGTTGACGCCTTTTTTCGATGGACGGTCGACTATAAGCGCTTGACTGAAATAGGAACATAGATAAGCATGTTACATTATTACAAAAATTGCAGCCTTAGAACCGGCTTCAAATTGTTAGATTTAAGTAGTCAATTTTGTCTTTTAAAAAGTTGTAATATTACTTTTGTATGCCTTAAAGCTAGAATGTACAAGGACTCTCTGAGTATTTGTTACATCTGATTTGTAATGCTTACATTCTTTAAAAAAAAAAAAACTATTTAGTCTATAATATTCCCACTGCTGGGACATCTGGGGAGGTCTGCTCTCTATGGGGCGAATCGACCATACGGTTTGGTGGAAAATCTTTGGTTCTAAGACGTTCCCGGAAACAATTTCCTCATGCTTTTTCCTTCATCGTTTTGATGGCTATACTTTTATTACGTTATTTTCTCAGAAGAACTAATAGTAATTTGAGTGATCCTGAATACTAGAAATTTGAGCAGAAACAAATTCCGAGGCAACAAAAGTTTTCAAAATAAACACGTTTGTAGATACTCCTAACCCAATACAACGTGAATGGCAGCCATTTTGTTTTTTTAATCGACTGATTTTTACCGGTAACTGGTAGCAAAACACACGGTATGTTACCCAAGTACATTCTGCTAACAAGGCGTTACATTTTTAACACTCCCCGACCCACTCTTAACCCTTCTGTGTTCACGGCTCAGCATTACGCTACTGACCTATAAAGGGTCTGAGGGACCTCAAACACTTGACAGTTTTTTTTCAATTATTCAAAGTACTCTTGGTTCGTGTCTTGCGGAGAAATGGGGTGGCAAACTAAGTGTTGCAGTGTTGGGTAGCTGTGTAGGGTTGTTGTGGTAGGTATACGGGTTTTTAATTACGACTTTTAGTCAGGGTTCAAAATTATCCACATTAAAGACATTCAAAAGACCAATTCCTTTGATAAATTTCGGAAAATTATCCGTGCCGATGATTTTTTGTTATTCAAGGATTTCATAATGTAAATTAATGCAATTTATACCTAAGGTTAGTGAAGCAATATCAATAAGCGGTGTTCTATTTCTATAACAGTTTTACCCGATTTATTTTGCGTGAAAAAAATATGTTTACAATTCATTTTTTGTTAAGATTTATTTGATGTTTAAAGATTTTGTTTGAGTATTATCAGTGCTTTTATTTATTGTCATACTGTCGTTTGTATACTTACATAATGGACTACGAATTTTCTTGTTATGGTGTCTTTATAATATCTTGGTTTTTTGTAACATCCATTATGTGCCTTACTTCAACTTATGGCCTTTTCCACGTTTATAAGAATACCGAACATCCTTTTCCACCTTTATCTAAACTGTAGTTTAACTGAGTTCTAGTACGTAGGAACAAATTCTACCCACTGGGCAATTAAGGCACCTAAATGAGAACTTTCCCCAAGCTCTGCTCTAGATACGAATTAACATAAAAACATGGTATCAAGCACTTCAACACGTGACGACATCACACCCACTCCAGAAGTATCCCAGTGTAATTCTATGCTATCGCTGCAGGTTCTATTTCACATAAAATTATATAGCGCAGCGAACAGCGTGCGTCTTAGTCCTTTGTTATAGCCGACCTTGCTTGAATGTCAAGGATTGTAGCTAGGGTTCGTACTAAATCGGTGGCTTTTTGTTTCTATCCCTAAGAAAAGACGTGGTTATTGCGCAGTTAGTGTTGAACTTTAGGTTGCATTATCAAACTAGTTGATGAATATTGCAAGTAGTTCGTTTATTCTTCCTAACCAAAGCGATCCACATTTTCGTGCTCATGATGTTTTTATTCATTTATTCGAAAAATTGCTGTCGTCCAGACGACATTTTTTTTACTTTTCTCACCGTGGCAAAGAGCTGTCTACACCATCACACCTACTCATCTTTTTTATTTAGTATTGTGTGTGCTTCATTAACTGACGTCAAATAATTTTTTTCTTTCTTCCTTTCTTTACTTAAATCACAACAAATTGCATTTAAATGATGAATTTTGAAATTTCGGTTGATATTCTTTTCAGCAACTTTCTTCACCAGTCTCCTGCCCATATTCCAAATTTTTGGGGTCATGTCTTCTTCTTCCTTACTTCTATACAGTACCAACAGCGCCGCTGACGTCAGATGTCGCAGTATGGCCCTATACAGGGTGTAAACCACCTCATCACAAAGGCGTTAACCAAGCATTCTGTACATCAAACTAAGTAACTTTACGCAAAAATTATTGCTGGGAAACAACTTCTTTTTTTGAGGTTATAAATCATGTTTTGTGGTAAAACCACTTAAAACGTCGTGCTGATGGATGGATTGAATAGTACGGAGGACGTGGAGGTGTTAAGAGTCAAAATCTTACAAAAAATACTTGTAAGTATTTAGAAAAGAAGTTGTCAAAAAGTTGTAACTTTGACCCCCCATATCTTCCTAACTAGAGGGTTTCCAGCAAAAAATTATCGCAATGATGGGGAGAACAAGTGCCTTTCGGCTTCGTGAAGAGGGGTTTTACACCCTTTATTCCTCGTCATCTCATCAAACACCTCTTTTCATGCTGTGAATCATTCTTTACACAGTCAATCCATCGTTTCTATGCACTACTCTTAATGAATGTGGAATTATGTTCCTCAAGACATTTTCAGCAACTTTCATCCCAAACAGAAACAGTCGAGTTGGAACCACAGCATCCACGTTCAATGTGAATGCCAAGGTCTAGGTCAATCTCTACAAGATCCAGATATTCATACTGAAACATCTGAAGGTCGCCCTTTGTTGGAAAGTATTGAAACAAGTCTGAAAGGAAATGGAAAATGTATTGAAGATTATCTTAAAGTTATTACATTGTTGGTTGGTGAATGTCAAGGTTGGCGAGTGCATTTGTCGTTTACGCATGGCTGGTATTGTATAGATGCTTGTTATGTTATTTTTGCGTAGGAGTATAGTATGTGCGATGATGTGGGTTTTAAAGTACTTAATACTGTAACAATTTTGTAGCTTCTAGAAAATTGACTTTGTCAAGGATTTCACTAATGGATTATGCGGGAAAGTATGTCTGGAGGATAATAACTGCGTTCAGTAATTTATCAGCGCCATAACGTTTGTCGGTCATCAAAATTCTTGTATCAATACCTTCATTGAGTAAATGCTACAATATTCTATTGGCGCTTGAAATACATTTCACAGTGAGCGTAGTTGGTAAATATTTACAGAACACAGGGAAAAAAATGAAATTTGAATTTGAATTCCTGAAATGTTTTTTTTACATTAGTAAACAGACAATATATACCTACTGTGATTTCTATTAAAAAAAAAAACTACGGAGTTTGTTTCGATTTTGGTCAGATACCTAATTATCTTGGTTCAGTTATCGTCTTGTATTCGTCAGTCAATGTAAATACTAAATAAACTGCTCCAAATGTAATAGGCAATCAACAAACAAATTACTTCCAACGGACCTGACAAAACCTTTTCCCAAAAAAATGCAAAGACCGTTTTGCGGAAACGTTCCAAATTACAAAAATTAAAGTCAACATCCCACAAAAGAGTTGCCCTTTAAAAAAGAAAAAAAAAACAGCATGGCCGCCATGCATTGTTATGTGACACATTACTTCACATTTTTCCCGCCAACCCGTTTGGTACATTTACAGAATTAGTGCGAAACCCTCGAACAAATGGAATGCGTGTGGGCCACAACGGCGCAGACGGCCTAATGTTCGTCCATCAGGCTCCTAAATGGCACACGTCATTTACCAATTACGTCCCCCAATCATTCGTTGGCATCATTTTGTTCGTAATCCATTGCTGACTCACTGGAACCAACTTCTACATTTTCCTTTACCGGTGCAGCAATGTATCGTGAACAGAAATTGTGCCGCCATTTTGATGTTTTCGTGGTGGATGGAGTTGTGTCCAGAAATTATGGTTCGAATCCATCTCAGGCCTCAATGACGTCATTCGGCATCGCAATGACAGGGTGGCGAAAGGCATGCAATAGGATTTGTCTATACAGAGTGTATGTTGCGGTGTTTTGATGAAATTGCAGCGCACCCTGTGTAATGTGGAGTTATTTGACTATTGATTAGGCAATGTCTGCATGTGGGGTGTGCGCATTATTGCAGTCTGAGTACTTTCTGTCATTTGTTTGGTATAATTTGTATTGGTGGAATAGTGGTAGGTAGACCTTGAAATGATAGAAATGAAATGTACATTTGGGTTGACAAAAACGGAAATGTCCATTGTGTGTACAATATATTTTTTATATATCAATGATAGTGAGGATTATGACGCACAAGTGATATCCAATGTCGGGTTGTGAATGTAATTAAACAGGATTGAGTTTAAATAAATAATTTGTATAGACTAGCTAGGCAAAAGCTATTGGCCGCGCTGAGTATGTTGATTCTGATGAATTCATCAGAATTATTTAAATTTCCTTATACTTTTTTGATATTGCACTTTATTGACATGTCCTCAGTCACCAGTTGTCAGTCTCCTCATCCTCTAGGTCAGTGGTTCCCAACCTTTCTTGGACCAGGGACCACTTTGGTGCCTTTATTGTTAGCAGGGGCCATAAGGTCCGCGATACACATGGTCACCGACAGGATTATATCTAGGGTAGTGAATCTTTAACTCACACAAAGAAAAAAATTGGAAAATAGGATGAAAAACTTTAGAATTAGGGTCGTGAAGAATACAATCATTCATAAGGAAAGAGGAATAATTCCTCTGGTAGGTTCAATTAGGTTGGGTTGAGCCTGAATCTACTGTAGAAGTTAAAAAGTACGAATAACATTTTTAAACCTTTCGCGGACCTAGTTCGAGGCTTCTGCGGACCACCGGTGGTCCGCGGACCATAGGTTGGGAACCACTGCTCTAGGTGGACAGATGATCTGGTGAGGGCTGCGGGTATCCGCTGCATGCGAATCGCACGGGATTGGTCAATGTGGCCAGATTTGGGGGAGGCCTATGTCCAGCAGTGGACGTCTTTCGGCTGAAATGATGATGATGATAGATCCTCATAGTTTCTATGATGAGGATTTGTTGTTTTTTTTTTTGAAATTGCGGTTAGTTTTGCAAGGCTTACACAACAAGCTAAGACATGCATTACCTAATGATTTCCGGACATTACAGCTACCAACATGCACAGCCACACACGCCGTTTACCCCTAATACACCATAACACCCCGTATTACCCCATAATCCGTGCACACATCTGCGATGACCTAGTTATTCCCCATTTTTCTGTAATTACTCACCGCTCTTTGTCGACATCCCCTGTAGGGCTCGTGGTGTTTGCCTCGACTACTGTGACTGTGGTGTTGGGACATCGTACTTGTGTCAAAAATATATACAAATACAAATCTTTATTTTATAACCAAAAAGTTTTACATTAGTTGGTGATTGGAGCCTTCTTTTAAGCAAGTAATGCCTGTGTTAGGAGACTCCGCTCTTCCACAGCAAAATACAATTTATTTAGGTCCTTAGATATAAACTGTGTTTGTGTGTGTAGGTGTGTGTATGTGTGGGTGTGTGTGCGTGGGTGTGTGTGTGTGTGTGTGTGTGTGGACGTGTGTTATATGTTTTCTTAGTCTCTACCTCTACTGAATACTGAAGATTCACACCGCGCTGGCTACGACTACCGTCTGCTCAACGAGCTGTGAGCGAAGAAACAGTACGTGGAGTCCTGACAGCCAGACTTTCTCGCAGCAGACTTCGTCCAAGTTTAGCTCAAGATTGAAAGAACTTAAATTCACAGGGACAGGCCTTTGCCAAGCACACGCGTTGTTCCTTCTTATTATTGTTGCGGTTGGATTAACAAAGCGAATCTGACATCCTAAATAAACAGCTAGAACAGAGTGCATATGAAAGAGGCAACATCATCATCATCATCAACATTTCAGCCGAAAGACGTCCACTGCTGGACATAGGCCTCCCCCAAGTGTCGCCACATTGACGCCCTTGCGACTCGCATGTTTCAAGAGAATTGACGTTAACTTTGCGATGGTTTATGTCAATCTGTTAATTTGTTTGACTATTCCAATATCCTTTTCACTTTATCTAGTCGCTCTGAAATCAGTCTCGTTTTTACCGTCCCATCCAAGAACATCCACACCAAATCCTCCAGATGCTTTACCCAAGTCCAAAGTCCAAACATCATCAAATACAAAATAATACTGAAGTCTCCACGGATCATCGTCGTCACCTCCATATAGTTTATGTACTACATACCTGGTACCCTACTCTTTGAAAGTATAATGCTGGGGGAGCAAGCAGTATGAAAATCATCACGCTTTTATCAAGGGAAGTGGTGGCAGGGCGGTAGGTATGGGTATGTGAAATAGGGAAGATGATTGATGGCACGAAGAGGCGTGCTGTTGCTTAAGTTTTGAAGTTATGGAAGTTAAAAATGGAGATTTTTTTATTTGTCTTGTTTTTTTTATTTTATTCTTTGTTCACTTAAGTTGTGTTGGTTATGTAATATTTCATTTATCTACACTAATATTATAACGAGGAAAGATTTAACTCAAGAACTTCTCAACCGATTCAAACAATAGTTTCACCAATATAAAAGCTATATCTTTACCGACTAACATAGACCATACATAACATTTGATATTATGCAAATTAGTTGAGCTAACACGATTTTCGCGGACAAAGTCCTAGTTAATAATTAAAATAGATTAACATAATTGATTAAATTGACCTACTGGTCTCGAGAGCAATTGCTGAACAAAAACCCTGGGTTCAATTTCTAGGCCGGATATAAAGGGTGTAAAACACCTCTTAACGAATACGAAAGGGACTTGTTCTTCTCGTCATTCTGATATTTTTTTTGTTCTACACTATACCTGGGAACCTTCTAGTTACGGAGATAATGGGGGTGAAAGTTGCAAGATTTTGTTTTCTTTTTTTAAATACCAGTTGTTATCGCATGATTTTTACTTAAAATATCTCTACGACACCCGTACTATCCAATCCATCCATCCGCACGATGTTTTAAGTGGTTCTACCACAAAACATGATTTATAAACTCAAAAAAAAAAAGTTGTTTCCCAGCAATATTTTTTGCGTAAAGTTACTTAGTTTGATATACAGACTGCTTGGTTAACGGCTTTGTGATGAGGTTGTTTACACCCTGTAGTGTTGTTGGGTTTTTCTATCAGTTGCATCATCCACGGAGTCTTGATTTGTGTCCGGTTGTTGATCATAGACTCATCCTGTGATACATGCAGGGACTAAAACATAACTGGGACTATTAAGGTCCATGTTCACCGAAAAGATAACGGTCTGATTATCTAAAAACAGTGTTTTAAGCGAAATATTTCCCTGCAAAAATGTGTTTTAAACAGGTGTTTTTATATAATCAGACCGCCATCTTTTTGGTGAACATGGACCTTAGTATACATTAGGTGTACTATTTGGTACAACTCTGCCTATCCCTTCGGGGATTACAGCTGCGGAACTAAAATGACCGCGTTAGCAGAGCATAATACGAATCACCTTAAAAAAATTAAAAACCTAAAATGGAATTTATTGTTATGACCGTAAAGTCCACTTTTAGAATTTAATATTTTTAACGTGATTCATTTAATATTCTGATAAAGCGGATTTCAGACCCATTTTAGAAGCCATTTTAGACCCCCAGTGATGTTAACTACTTCCTTACTTCAAAATGATTCGTCTTTCTCTCTACTGCGACTGATTTCCTCGTTTTCTGTTTCAAATAAGTCATCGCCAACATGAGGAATAATAATTCTACAAAACTAAGTACCTAATCAAATTCTTTTTCGAAACACTTGTCCATAAAAATTATGGCATATTTTCCGCCACTTAACAGCACCAAAGCGTACATTTTAATTGACCCCTTTGACCACTTCAAACAACGTATCTTTTTGTTCTATTCACTGCTCTGAAACCCCGTTTGCCACAAAGCCACAGAAAGATCCATCAGTGCAAAATAACAGGAAGCCTAACTCAATAAACACTCAATCATATGCCTGCCCTGGACATAGCGACAAACTAGATAAGACATTTTTGTTTTCTCGAAAAATCCTTCCTTATTCCTTGTCTACATTATAAAGGGAACATTTGTGCAAAATTTCAGTTTCCTAGGTACAAGGGTTTGTGCTGGGCGTTGATCGCCAGGTTGGAACATCACACTTTTCCGTGCGTGCAGCCGGTGTGCAACGATTTACGAGACGATATCACGTCAAAAAACTCACAAATCATCCATCAATTTTTCACAACATTCAACAAGATCTCCCATGGTTGAATAATGAGCCCTGTTTGAAGTTCTTGAAACAGAATTACTAAACAGTTATTATTACAAAAATAAAAGTTGTTTTCTTTGGAAGTTTTAACTAGAAGTCGTTATTAAAAGTAACTTCTACTCGACTACACCATAATCGCTTCATTTCGACTAAAACACATCATTAGTTCGCAATTCGCAAAATTAACCATTTTATTTTAACCATCAAAATGAGACACATCTAGTAATCCTTAAAAAAACACTATGAAACATATTCCAACCGAATGAATAAGCCAGCACCCTTTGATCTCACATTTGGCGCATTGAAAATTCCAAAGGCTTGATCACTGACGCTATATCGCTAAACCTATCGCTTTATCGCTGTAGCTATCGTTTTATCGCGATAACTGTTTAATTGAGCGTATGTTAAACAGAATATCGAAAGCTTTGATATCGGTCTGCGTGTGTTGATTCACTTTCGAAGTATTACTGATTTTAATTGAATGCGGTGTACATTTTGACGGGAGCTGTTTGTACGTTGAGCTGGTTTGGTAGCCATATTTGCTGGTGTAATGATTTCGATTTGGAGTGTAAAATTATCGTTCGTTTTTATTTTAATATTTTTGAGTTTCTCTTACTTTTTATGTGTGTCAAGGTTACTCGGTCTCAGTGAAAGTTTATAAATGGTTGATGCAGCTTCATCAGAATTTATTTAGGAGACCAAGTTATTTACCTACATAGTGCTACACATGCGTTTAGATAAACCACGTAGGGAAGTCAATAAAGATTCTAATGAAAGTCTTATTTACCCAATACCCGCTCTTGCCTACTTGTTAATCGGTTGCTTACTTGTTTATTATCTATACTAATATTATAAAGAAGAGTTTGTTTGATTGTTTGTTTGTTTGTTTGGTTGAACGCGCTAATCTCAGAAACTACTAGTTGAAATCGATAAATTCTTATAGTGTTGGATAGTCCGTCTACGACCATAAGGTGCAGAGCAGGTATGAAAAATGTTGCAAAAACGGATTTTTTTCCCTTTCGTTTTTCTCTCAAAGGTGACGCAGACGAAGTTGCGTGGGTCAGCTAGTTTTCAATATAACTCGAGCTATTCTTGTATCTTTAAAATAAAGAGATTATAAGCTGTGAAAATGAGACAATCAAAAGAAACATGAGAGAAAAAGTGTAATCCCGTGTGCCAGTGACGCCTTACTGCCAAGTTTGATACGTTACCCTGTACCAATCAGTTGGCTCTTGTAGGTTACCTACCATTTTGTTGTGTCTGTCGCTAATTTTTTTGAAACTAGCTGATGCCCGCCTGACAAATTTCCTCGAGAACCACTATTGGTGAAAATTGCAAAATCGGTGCAGTAGTGTTTTTGAGTGTATCGCATACAGACAGAGGACTGTTTTATAATTAAGGCTGTAAAAGACCTCTTCACGAAGCCGAAAGGCACTGGTTCTCCCCATCATTGCGATCATTTTTTTGTTCTACACCATCCCTGGGAACCTTCTAGTTACGGAGATATGGGGAGTCAAAGTTACAAGCTTTTTGACAAGTTTTTTTCTAATAATACAAGTTTTTTTTGTAAGATTTTAACTTTCAACACTTCCACGATCCCTGTACTATTCAATTCATCCATCAGCACAATGTTTTAAGTGCGTTACATTGAGTTCTACAACAAAACATAATTTATAACCTCAAAAAAAAAGTTGTTTCCCAGCAAAATTTTCTGCGTAAAGTTACTTACTTACTTTGATGTAGAGAATCCTTGGTTTGTGATGAGGTGGTTTACACCCTGTATGTAGTGATAGTGATCCCATCAAAACAGTACTTAAACCTTTTATTACCAACTTTACTTTACATGTCAATTATTCTCTTTTAAGATCAGAATTAACTATCAGCAACAAAGAAAGTCAATCAAAGTTTAATTTTAAACCGTATTATATCGACGTGTTGTAATGGGGTGAGGCTGTCGGCTAGCGCGGTGCAATTTGCGAGTTTGATTGATGTCCGTTTTGGGCATTGCGGGGATACAGTGATGTAGGAAACGTATGGGGTAGCGGCACATTGCTTTAGATCAGTTTTTAAAATAACAATAGGTTTTGAGATTTAGTGATATTACGAAAGAAAGAAAGAAAAAGCATTTATTAGCCCGACAGGACAAAACATAAAAAAATGTTTAAATTATGATTATAACACTAATAAATACTGTGAGTTTTGTCAGGTAAACAGACGAGCGTAAGAATAAAGTTTTAAGAATAACAGTAAAATAATAATCTGTTTGTCTGGAAGACAGTGAAGATAAATGAGAAATAAAATGTTTGTTTTTTTTTGTGGATTTGTGTCTGGCTGATGGTAATAAGCTTATTATATGGGTCTTAAAACATAAGTAGTTAACTGACAAAATATGGGTGTTTTATCAGGTACATTTCTATCTTACCTAATAGGCGTGTTGTTATGTTAAGTTCTTTTTTATTATTTTTCTCATCTATGAATATCATTATTAAACATATAATAAAATCGTAGGAAAGTCAAAACTGTACATTGAATATTGTTTAAAAATGATACTTGGGGCGTGATCTACAACCGATATCAAAGCCAAAAATATAGTGTTTAGAATTTTTGTCTGTCCACCTCATCATAAAGCGGTTAACCAAGTATTATGTACATCAAACTAAGTAATTTTACGAAAATATTTTTTTTTGAGGTTATATCATGTTTTGTGGTGGAACTCAATGTAAGGCACTTACAATATTATGCTGATGGATTGAGAGGAGGCCGTGTCCCAGCAGTGGGAACATTATATGCTGATGATGATGATGATGATGATGGATGGATTGAATAGTACGGGGGTCGCGGAGGTGTTTATAGTTAAAATCTTAGAAAAAAAACTAGTATTTAAATAAAAACTTGTCAAAAAGTTGTAACTTTGACCCCCCATATCTTCGTAACTAGAAGGTTCCCAGGTATGGTGTAGAACAAAGAAATGACCGCAATGATGGGGAGAACAATGCCTTTCGGATTCGTGAAGAGGTGTTTTACACCCTTCATTATCACGCTATCTACCAGGAGCATCTTAGGTATTTTTAATGTTGTAGACACGCAGACGATGTCGCGGGTAGTAGCTACACTAATAAATCAAAATATGTACCACACAACAATACTTGCAACCTAACTTCATGGCCCTGCCCTGTGGTCTGCCGAGCTACACGCAAACAGTGTAACGCTATTTACATCGAACCTTTGTCATTTACATGAACCGTTTGAATGTTAAACGTTTACAGATTGCTTTTAAATTTTATCAGAGCTCAATATGCAGTTAAAATTGGCAATAAAATCGGAAAATGGATTTTGGAAAGTTTTTTTTGGGGTCTGCCTTTTATTGGGTACTTACTGACATTTTATGGTGGATGATGGTGTATGTAACAATAGTTTGTCAATTAGTTTTGAGCCGAATCTATCTGTATAAAGAGTGCCAAATGGTTTGATAAAATATTAATAACAAGCGGACGTCACTTGGTTTCACCCGCGTAGTTCCTGTTTCCGTGGTAGTACTGAGATAAAATATAGCCCATGTTACTCGCTGATAATGTAGCTACGCATTGCTGAAAGAATTTTCCAAATCGGTTTAGTAGTTTTTAAGTTTATTCGTTTCATACAGAAATACAAATATTTTCACTTTATAATAATAGTGTAGATATAAGAATTCTGCAATTGGAAGTGAACCTAACCTAGTTCCTTGCGGTACTCCTTAAATAAATCTTCCGGGAAAGTAAAAACTAGAGTTGTTATTAAAATAAAATCATTGCAACTACTTTCCATACAAACCTAATTTACCTAAAACTTATAATCAAAACACGTACACGTTCATTTTGAAGTACCTTTCCTCCACACATTCTATACAGACTGTCAAAAACATCTGATAAATCTAAACGGTAAATACTTCAAAGTTCTAAATAGTTTCTGACATTTACAAAATCAACTCTATACTAGATGTCTAAAAGTTGATTGTTGCGTAAATATAGGGTTGGCACATCAGCACTATTGCTGAGCATCTCTTGACATACATTGAAAGGGAGAAAAGGGTACGATTGGAGATAGTATTCATGTTTGTCTTTTGACATGTTCAGTTATTCATAGAATTTTGATGTGGCCGCTTATAGTGCTTTTCTATTTGTGTTTTGGCTTTCGTTGTATATTCTTTATCTAAATTCTTCAAATTATTTAGAATTTTGTTGAAATTGAAATAAAACTGGCTAGATCGTTGGCTGTTTTCAGCATGATTGGCATAATTATACAGAAACTAGAAAATTACAACCATCGGTTCATAGAATTCCAGAGAGACAGGTCAGAAAGATAGTTGCTCCATGTTAAAAACTGGTATTCAGCTGCACATAGACTGGAAGCCGACTCCGACATAGTTGGGAAAAGGCTAGGCAGATGATGAGCCGTTGCAAAGCAGAATTGTAACTTTAATAACCATTGAAATTGTACATCTGCCCTATACTTAACGACTAGCAATTTTCCTCTATCCAATTTCACAACAAACTTTTCATCTCACAAAAAAGCAACGAAGATAATATTTCCGCACAATATCTCATACAATTACGTGCTTCCGAGCTCTATGCTAATTATACTCTCAACTTAGTACTGCACTTGATCTTCCATTTTGTTTTATGATGCCTCGCCATTTTTCCTTTTCCCTTGTTTTTGAGATAAATGCAGCTTTTTGTGTTCTGAATGGATAATGTGAGCGTTTTATATTGTTAAGTGGTCTTGTGTTCTGTTTTTATATGTATGTGTGTGTGTGTGAAAAAGATTGTGATGTGTATTGTGAAAGCGTAGGAAGGTGTCGAATGTATTGATCCAGATTAATAATGGGTTAATATAGTCGTAAAAATGTGATGCGGAGGAATGCGGAAAATGTTGAATATAAACTAAGATGGCTATAAGAGAAGAAGAAGACCAAAGAAACGATGGATAGACTATGTTATAGATGACATGGCTAGAAACGAGGTGACTGCTGAGATGAGAGTAATAGAGAAGTATGGAATAAGAAGATATGCTGCACCGATCACAAATAAATTGGGATAAGGGCTTGAGGATAGTTATTGTTATGACTGATACATGCTATCATGTATCAGTCACAACAATACACATACATATCATCATTTCAGCCGAAAGACGTCCACTGCTGGCCATAGGCCTCCCGCAAGTTTCGCCACATTGACCGGTCCCTTGCGACTCGCATCCAACGCAACCTTCACCAGGTCATCGGTCCACCTAGCGGAAGGTCATCCAACGCATCGTCTTCCGGTTTGCGGTCGCCACTCCAGAACTTTTCGGCCCCATCGGCCATCCGTTCTGCGAGCAATGTGCCCTGTCCACTGCCTCTTAAGTTTGGCAATTCTTCGGGCTACGTTGGTGACCTTGGTTCTCTTGCTTCTGATGTCTTAATTTCTTATTCGATCACGCAAGGAAACTCGACGATAGACATAGGATACAATATAACTTTGAATAAGTTAATAGTTATTTACACAAACACCATCACATGAAAGAACTCAGAGGGGTCAACTCCTATTCTTTATTGCACACGAGGTAAAATTACAACAAACCCAGAATTATAATTATTTTCTTACATCAACCATAATTCGATTGCGAGATTTGCAGAAGATAATCCTATTAGCTGCTTTTGGGAGGAAATAAAAAGTGTGGTTTAGCCTGTCGAAATGTGGTTGTAGACAATAGAGAGAAATTCCTGAGGAATGCGAAAATGAGCGAAACACTACAACAAAGGTGTGTGGAGGATTGTATTACATTAAGGCGCTTAGACGAGCTAAATTAGCAACTCTATTTGTGGTGGTTCAAACTTCGTTTGAAATGCTGTTAGAATAAAGTTGTAATCAGCTTGCACTACAAAGTGGTTGTTACGTCAGCCACTGCAGGCCAAATAGCGCGAAATGAGTGGTTTCGATCGATTTACACAAAATAACTCCATCAAAAGATATATGAGTTTTTAAGGAGAACTTATCATCATGATCTAAGGACATTTATGAAACCAAAATGGTACTAATGAATAAAAATCACAAGATAGAGAAGAAGAGAATAGTCAACATGACCCTGCTTTAAGAATCTACAAAGCCAGTAGAGTGTCCGTTCGACCGCTTTCCATGCATATGTTTTAGCAGTTTAACTTCGTGCTCTATAAATGGCGTTGTTCATTTGACTCCATTTTCTGAATCACGGTGTTATGATTTTCCGTGAAAGAATGATACTGGCATTCGCCCGTGTCAGATGTCTTTTTTTTGTTCTTTTATTTTTATTTTTTTTAGGATGTGAAATCATCAAATGACTTCTCCCACTCTGGGAATGACTTCTCCCGTGTCAGTTGTCTCAAGTTTGGTTTTTTTGGAAGAAGTTCTCAATTCAACGCCTGTTTTTCTCTAAGTAGATACCTATATTATGCCTGAGCAATACTCAAATGACCGAATGATGAAGTCTGACGAGACCGGTCAATGTGGCGACACTTGATAGACCTATATCCAGCAGTGGACGTCTTTCGGCTGAAAGAATGATGAATGATGATAATTCAAATGGAGTAGGGCAGGATACCTAGCAAGGCGCGGTGATGTCAGGTGGAGTAAAGCGACCAAGTGGCAATCTAAAAATCCAAACAAAAGTTTTGATCGTCCAGCGATGAGATAAGCAGACGATATTGTAGCCATTACGGGAATTTCCTGGATGAGACTGGCACAAGCGCGTGGAGCTTGGCACAAACAAAGAGAGGCCTGTACCCAGCAGTCGGTGAAGGTCTGACGATGGAGACGAAAGGCAGAGGTCCGCAACACTTCAAATCCGCTCTATCGTGTTTAAGGCTCATTTCGTGCATCTTGATAAGAACTTTAAACCTAGCTGGAGCATGACTGTCATCGATGGTCTAACAATGGAGACTGAAGGTAGCAAGAGATCCTCAACAGTTAACTGCAGCTATATCGTCATTGGGCTCACTTAATGCACCTTGATGAAAACTTAAGAAATAGCTAGAATATGACTGTCATCGAAGGTCTCATGATGGAGGCTTGGAGACGAAAAGAATTTGCAATAGGTTTTCAAGAGTTTACAGCATCTACATCGTATTGTGTTGACCTGCCTGGAGTATGACTACCATTGAAGGTCTGACTTTGGAGAAGGAAGGCAGATGCGAGAGGTCCGCAACAGTTTGAAGCAGCGTTAACGTTTCTCGGCTCATGTCATGCCACTTGATGAGAACTTTCGACCTAGCTGGAGTATGATATTGTCGAGTGTATCCAAGGATAAAAACGTAAGGCTGTCGAGGGAAGAGTCCTTATTTGGAAAAACATAAGTTGAATTTTGGCGTTTAATGTAAACCTATTCGAGAAAAAATAAATTGTTACTGACTTCAATCTGTACTAATATTATAAAGCTGCAGAGTTTGTTTGTTAGGTTGGTTGAACGCGCTAATTTTAGGAACTGTTGGTTCGTCTTACGCAGACGAAGTTGCGCGGGTCAGCTAGTATCATATATTTTTCTGGTTTTGTTTATAGCAGTGAACTTTTAGTAATTATAAAACTCGCGTTTAGCTCATGTAATCGCCTTAACAAATAAAGTTATCGTGGCAAACCAACCAGCATTCCTCTGCCAAACAAAATACCACCAAATTAACGATAGTACTCAATACTCATCCGCAAAAACTCCATTTGGTAGGCAGTAAAATGCCATTGAAAACTGTTTCGTCCATTTGTTTCGATGCAAACGAAAACAATGTTGTGCTCGGAGTCCATTAGTCCAGGGCAATAACGATGGCACTGTAAATATGCAGTCATTGTGGCAACACTGTTGAGTACTGAGTAGCACTAGCTTTTAACGAGAAGGCTGGTATCATTTTTGCTTAGTTTTATGTTGGTTTGGATTGAAAGGAAAAAGAGTTAAAAAGTTGCAATGTTGTGAAGAGGTGTGATTTGACCAGCTGTTAAATATACCAAGGATGAAATAGACGGTGCAGCATGCATGATAAAGCTCCATCGGTTGAAAATATACAGCTAAAACTGAACGGAACGCCCTCTACAAGATAAAAATTTACCATAACTTGCGAAATCTGTCTGCATTATGGTTACACTGTAAGCCTTCAGGAATTAGGCTTGGTGTAATTAAAGGGAACATTGTAGATCCTTTTTAAATTTGTTTGTTTTCACTTGAATTTGCTCTTTTGATTGTTCATCGATATGCATATCGTCAGCGGTACCTATAGTAGCTAAATTTATATTGCATATAGAATAGCTATTCTGTTTTCCTTATTTCATTAGATTATGTATTTTAGAAAAGCTCGGTAAACGTGTAGAAAATTCAGGAAACACGATGCGAGCATCCTTTGCTTTCTATGTTTTTTCGTATTTTAACCCGCCATGTTTTCATTCCACAAAAGCGATTAATGGTCTGAAAAAGTACCTTAAAGACCTTTGCAAACTAGACTGTAACGTACCAGTACCATTAATAATACATAGACAAGAGCTGGGTGTATGGAATAAGATTGAACAAACAACAGTTACAAGATTCTGTGCACATTCTTGGAATACTCGTTCTTTTCTATTTGCCACACTAGCTTTTCTTCTACATCGTGGTTGTGTTTACAAATATTGTTCTCGTGAGCAATGTCTGCATAATCCAATTACTCGACCACTTCTTTGAACTTACCGGAAAACTCCATCACGACCAAAATGTTACGGTGAAATGGGCAGGAACCTTAACAAATCTTTTTCATACCAAATGTTACCTAAGCCCGTGCAAATAAAAAAACAGAAAGCTAACACCGACCTAACCTAACGAAGCGAGAGGTTCTGTGTTTTTTTTTCCGTTCATGAAACTCCACACGGTTATTCTAATTATCATGCCTTCAGGTCGTTTTTGAGTATATATCCGATATGCCCTTTGTTTTCGAAGAGGATCGTAAACAAGGATAAAAAATATTTTTGCCGTAAAAATTCGTCCGTTACCATACCATGCTTTGGGCAAATATGGAGATCGTGTTTTGGTTTATACCTTTTTAGACAGAGCTCTGGTTATGAAATAAAATCTGTTAGGTTTAGCATTCTAAAATGAGCTCTAAGCCACATCTCGTGTAGCTGATCCTTTTCTTTTTTTGCGTTAAGAGGCCTGCGGAGCATGCGTTTTTCATACAAACGTAATACCATAATAATGTGTCCGTCCGTCTAACGACGACAGGCCGTGTCGACGGCGCGTTTGTGTTCCACGCGCGCCTCAAAGAGATGTCAGCAAAAGGGCCGAAGTCTGCTGGGGTTGCGGGCCTGTTCGAAAGAGATACCGCGTCCCCGGAACATAAAGGGCGAGGAAGGAACATGGATGGGTTTTAGTCAGTAAGAGTCTGACACTCCCTCCCGCTCCGCCCAGAGTGGGAGAGGTCATTTGATGATGCCTAACCCTAAAAAAAAGGGGCTGTGAGCTTTAGGGAACATACTTTGGTGATCAGAAAGTAGAAGGATAAACTCTCGTTGACCGGTATTTACTGAATAATTTATTTGGCAAAAGGCGCGTCTTTTAAACAATTTTAAAACTTCTCACTCAACTCAGTGATATCTTGTGGTGTGACTATTAGACGGCCCAGTCATACATTTCGAGTTCTAACCATATGATTTGTCGAATTCATGTGCGAATTGTATAATTGTCACTTGCATCGGTGACGGAAAGCATCAATCGTGAGGAAACCAAACCATCATGCCAGAGATATATATCTCGACGACTTATAAGGTGAATTCAGAGACAAATAGGCGATATAAACACTCTGACAGGCACTATCCACACGTAAAAATGAACACTAGAATGCCTAGATACGAAAAAAAACGTACCACATTCCAATCCTTACACAAAGACAAAAATTACGCCTGACACACATACATCTAGCCTTACCACTCCCCAAAGGGTGGTAGCAAATGGGGATACCATATCTCAGGATTTGTCCTGAGATTTCAGGATTTTTGAACTCTTCTCAGGATTGCGGCCGGATTTTACAAATCTCATGAAATCTCAGTATTTTTAGAATTTTCAAAAAAAAAAAAAACAGCTCACATTTTAAAGATCTCTTTAATAAAAAGTTAAACAAACTAAAAGTAAATTTATTTTGTCTATAATTGCACAATTAAAATCAATATCTTCTTATTTTTCAAAGTTTTAATTACTTAATCAGTTTTATCAAGATACCTTTTAAAGTAAGGTTTAAAATTGCTAAGTACGTTCGAGAGAATATTTTCAAACTGTAAAAAAAATCAGGATTTTGAAATGGAGTAGGCCTTTTCTCCAGACTTTTGATTTTTTTATCTGGTAACCCTAGTAGCAAGGGATTTTTTCTCAAGGCATGATGATGAATAATTGGCGGGCCCTCCCCCCGGTTCAATGCACCTGCTTGTCTGCCTACCCTTTATTTGCAGGGGTGCTTAGGTACTGAGTCAGTGTGCCACTGACATTCTTGCGCATCTTATGGTTATGTTGGTGTCATTAAGTGGCGTAGGTTTAAATGGGCTGGATGGAGTTGGGGGTTTAATTGATTGAAGAGAAGTCGGATATGTGTGTTTTGTTTTTTAAACGTGAGACTAAGAAATTGATTAAAGTATTTAGAAATAAACGAAAGGCCCGTTTTGCCATTTGTAAGCGTAATGGGATAATAGTAATAAAGTTCAATTTACGATGGCGGTGTTAATTTACTATGGATTTGACGGCTGTCAAAACACTTCTTATATTTCGTTGACTCTAGAACGTAATATAATTGGAGAATGTTCATAATTTTGGTAACACTGGTCGGTGACTTTGTTTCGTTGACTTTTTGGCCACGGACTCTCAAAAGTACCTAAAGGTATTTTAGATTTTTCACCGAAGTTTTTTTTTTGCAAAATGTTTTTTTTTACGCTTTTTAGTTGTCTTAAGCCTACCACACAAATTCTTGTAATATTATACAAAAAACACATTGTTAGTTATCAAGGGCCAGCATGTAAACCAAGAAGAAAAAAACCCGATTACTATACTGAACCGATTTTGATGAAATTCCGATTGAACCAAAGTAAAAGTTTAAAAAAATGAAAAAAAAATGGTTCATAAATGACGGAGTTAGGAGGTAAACGACATAAAAAAATACAACTGAATTGAGAACCTCCTGTTTTTGAACTTGGTTAAAACAATCATCCACTACGCAAAACTTAAAATGAACCGCTCAATTTCAGCAGCAATTTATTCCCATACGTTTTAATCCCGTCCACAGTCCGGACAATGACATAATTATCCCGTGGACGTGTCGACTCCGTACCGGACGGTGTAATGGACACACGTCCCATCTAGATGACTCTCTGCTACATTTGCATATTAAATATTTCAAGTTTTATGAAGGCGATTCCATTTTGCATTGTTGGTACTAAGTTATCTTTGTTTATCAGGTAAAACGTAACATAGTACAGAGTAAGAAATTTAACTCCAATTTAACGCACTCAAAAAATTGTGCGATGGATGGATTGAACAGTACGGGGTTCGTGGAGGTATTAAGATTAAAAATCTTACAATAAAAACTTGTATTAAAAAAAAAACTTGCCAAAAAGTTGGAACTTTGACCCCCAATATCTCCGTAACTAAAACGTTCCCAGGTATGGTGTAGAACAAAAAAATAATCGGAATGACGAGGAGAACAAGTGCCTTTCGGCTTTGTTAAGAGGTATTTTACACCCTTTATAAAGTGGAAGAGACGCTGACGTACAAAATAATGGTAACCCTAAATCGCCCCCTTCTAGTTACGGAGATATGGGGGGTCAAAGTTACAACTTTTTGACCAGTTTTTTTTTTAGTACAAGTTTTTTTTTGTAAGATTTTGAGACTTTTAACACCTTCATGACCTCCGTACTATTCAATCCATCCATCAGCACTATGTTTTAACTGTGTTACATTGAGTTCTACCACAAAACGTGATATAAAACCTCAAAAAAAAAAGTTGATTCCTAGCAAAAATTTCTGCGTAAAGTTACTTACTTTGATGTAGAGAATGCTTGGTTTTACGGCTTTGTGATGAGGTGGTTTACACCCTGTATATTCGTAGTGGGTACATAAAGACATAGGATTGAATGATTAGCTATATCATATTATGAATAATGAGGTACACAAACCGGATATCAATTAACAGGCCATCGAGGCGTGTCAGATCAAATCATCAGCAGATCGTCGATGTCAACAGATTAGCTTCGTGTTTGTTCATATTTAAGAGTTGGACACAAGTCATAAGCTTGCAGAATATTATAAATTAATTTAAGCTCAATTAATTTAAGCCAACCCTATACAAACCAAATAAAATAACCCTTGGATTGCATACGTCCAGATTGGCATCAGAATATGCTTCTTATATCGCGAATAATAATTTCAACTCAATTATTGCGCTTATTTCATGTTGTCAAAAATATGAAGAATTTTTGGACAAAGAGAAACGTTTCACCGAACCTCAAACTACAAATAATCCTTTATGTGTTGAATTTAATTATAAATCTTCTTCTAATTTAACGTCAAAGACTTCAACATCTAACTCATTTCCACAAGCATATTCTAATGCCAATCTGGACGTATGCAATCCAACTTTGGGGCTGTACTTGTGCAATTCCAAAATAAAGTACTTAGGGATGCTGTCAATGCACCCTGGTACATAAGAAATGACGACCTTCATCGTGACCTTAAAATGGAATTCGTCACCACCATTATCCAAAAAATTGCTGAAGCCCACGAACACAGACTTCATCGACACGCGAATGTTGAGGCAATCCAGCTGCTAGACAACACAGACTTAGTGTGTAGGCTAAAAAGAACTAAACCTTTTGAATTAGTGTAGTGTACAAAGTGAATGAGTAATAGTAACAATGTTGTGCTATACATAATAACACATGAACATAGTGTCTTATAAATTATATTAGATTCTAAGAAAGTGATACGAACTTGTGTAAAAGTGCAAATTAATACTATTCTTACTTTTAACATATTCTATCACGTAACATATTAAATTAGAGTTGAATTGCTTATTAGTCTCTTAGGCTAGATCGTAATTAATTATTGAGAATTTTGTTCTTAGTAATAAAGTAAAAAAAAAACAATAATAATAAGCTGTCGTTTGTCTAGTGATCGCAATCGCGACTGAGCTGTGGTTCTGGGGTTGTTCCCGATTCGGGCAAATTGTTATTGGATTTTTCCTCAAAGAATTTCTCACAAGCAGCCACGAATTCTGAATTTCTGCCTGGTTGATGGTAATAGCTGACATTAAAAACATATAGTGACAAACTCGTCGTTTTACAAACTACGAGTACATTCATCGTAGTTTAATTTAGGAGGAATGTAAAAAACTACTCTGAAAGTCAGATTGCAAGGATGAAACTCTTATTGTTCAGCCCATGTCAAATGACCTAATTACCACTCAATTTGCACCACAATATAATACTCATATGTAAACTTAGTTGAATTACATCGTGAGCTAATGAAGATCTGGCTGATTAGTGTTATATTAATATGAATACCTAGGTGTTTGAAAACTGAGTATCTGATCTTGGAATTTTCTTTTAGGGTGTAAACAGACTCGGCACTAAGTCATCAACTAATGCACCAAGCATTCTGTACATCAAACTACTACAACTTTACGCAAAAATCATTGCCGGGAAACGACTTTTTTTGGGGTGAAAAATCATATTCTGTGGTAGAACTTAATGTAACGAACTCAAAACATTGTGCTGATGGATTAATTCAACAATAAATCAAAAAATAAAAATATTACATTAAATACCGTAGCCGTAGCGAGTGCTACGAAGCGTTAGGTGACGGTTACGCGCGTTCCATGATTTTTGTTCACCCAAAAAGTGCTCAAGGAGTTTTCACTTAAAAAATAATGTTTTTTTTTTTGTCAGTTGGAATTGGATCTTATAAATCCAGCATAGCATTAGCATATCATATATACCTATTAAATAGTACTACTTGACTGTATTTCCTTTCAGAAACATCTTAGCACTCAGCCAATTACCATACATAGATGAACCAAGCATTACCGCTGAGTTCTCGAGTCGCACGATAACGCTAAAACTCCTTCGTATTCGCAATTTGCACAATTTGCACAAATTGCACAAATTGCCGCCCGTACTGAACCGAATTGAGAACTTGTGTGATATCGTTAGCACTGCCAACTCCCTAACGTAGTTTGTGAAACCGCGTTTTAATGTTAAGTGTTATCTAGTTTTATGTTTTGAATAATTTTGTTGTCTTCGTTGTTTTGTTTTTGGAACGGAGAAATAATTTTTAAAATTTTACTCATATGGCATCTTATTTTTGAATGAATGAATTTCGATTCGGCAAGTCGTATATCTATCCCTTTTTGGCATAACGAAAACGAGCGAGATAGACATACGACTTACCGAATCGAAATCGAATCGAGGCGTTGTGAACATGGGGTTTGGTCTGTTTATGGGCGCTAACGCGATCAGCTGATCGACATGTGTGCGGTCGAGCTAAAAAAAAACTTGTGAATTTCCAAAAGTTGTTCAGTTCCATGGTCTGAGATACCATACGAGTTATTTTTTAATATACCCTGTAGAATTGCTATAACTACCTACATTACTTGATACGGTTACGTATATGTAATTATTTCGGATTATCCGTCAGCTTCGGATAGTTTTGGTTACGGATATTAGATTGAAGTAAATAACTAACTAATCCCGAAAGAGGTTATGTTAAGACTAGAAATAACTGCTAGATCCTTGTGAAACCAAAACCTGTCGAAACATGTTATTATCAGTAGTATACGTAGTTAGTTTATTGGTCTTTCCTCATCAATTCAAGAGGAATCTGCAAAAGTTTAAAAATAAAACATAGACATGAGTCTATGTTTTATTTTTAAACTTTTGCAGATTCCTCTCTCTTGTTTGAGCTGGAGACTGCGCTATAGTACGTGTCACTTCGTCCGTTCAGATACACGATCTGTCGCGCTGCGCCGCTCAACATCTACCTTCATCATCATCAGCATCTGTATCACCTATTTCATTGTTGTGTTGCAGCTCAGGCACATGCATGTTTGGTTCGAAGGATTTATATTTAACAGTATGGTGATGAATTATTGTTGTTTCTCATGCAGATTTTTGATGTAATTTTCCAGGATTGTGTACATCCACGCTTACGTTGCACTAGTCAAAAGTTTCTGTTCAGCATTATGTCGACGCAAATTGTTTTTGATGTTCTCCTGTATTTTAGAAATAAATAAAGGGTTTATCGTCTTTTATAGCAGCGGTGGCCCAGTGGTGGCAGCCCCGACTTACGAACAGTAAGTCTTGGGTTAGAACCCAGGCAGGCGCGCATTATTTTTTGTAATTTATTTCATCACCACTGCTCTCAAAAACGGTGAAGGAAAATATCGTGAGGAAAGCATGTCCTAGAACCAAAAAATCGAAGACATGTGACATCTACCAACTGGGCCCGCGTGGTAGATAGTCCATATGCAAAATACGCGGTTTGATGTGGAGTTGCGGTCATCAGCCCGTTGTACAATAGAATACAATACAATCGTCTTTATTCCATTAAACAAAATAATTGGAATTTTCATATAGAACTATGACACACAATCCTTACTACAACATACATACTCTAGATAGATCCACAGCCAAGTTAATGAAGTGACGATCATAAATCATAACCACGGTCATATATTAGCAACGCCATGTATTGACAGCGCGCCAAATACATTTATCAAACAGACACAGGTCATGCATAACTATTGTATCAATGGTAGCGAGATATGCAGGCATAGATACTTACTGTTGCTTGTACAGAGAGATATAACTGTGGTTAGTGTGAGTATATTTTACAGGCAAAAATCTTTATCATTATATTATCTGTGACAACACTGACAGCATTTACTCAGCGTCAGAGGACCGAACATTTTTTTTTTTTTTTTTTAGGTTGGGATATCATCAAATGACTTCTCCCACTCTGGGTGGAGCGGGAGGGAGTGTCAGACTCTTACTGACTAAAACCCATCGATGTTCCTTCCTCGCCCTTTATGTTCCGGGGCCGCGGTATCTCTTTCGAACAGGCCCGCAACCGCGGCAGGCTTCGGCCCTTGCGGGCCCCTCCCCTTATGGTGACATCTCTTTGAGGCGCGCGTGGAACATGAACGCGCCGTCGATACGGCCTGTCGTCGTTAGACGGACGGACGGCTAGCTAGCCCATAGCTAGCCGTCCACAGGCCCGCATCTACGGTGGCCGGTAGCCACCACGTGGCCCCCGACACCCGGTGCGTCTCCCGCGGCGGCCGGGAAGAGTGGATCTCTCCCTCTCTCGTTTCGCCACCTCCTTCGCTAGCCCTCCTCGGCCTTTTGGCTAAGATCAAAGTGTAGTATCTGTTCTTTTCAGCTTAACATCTGAAAGTTCCCTCACTGCCCTGGACCTCCTTCGCTAGCATGACTGCTTCGCAGAAGGAGGTGATGGCTTCCCATTCCGTCTCGCTCCCGACCATGGATTGAACCAGGGCCGCCGCCGACCGCCGCTACGAGGACACGGCGGTGCTCCGCCCACGCAGGGCAGACTTCCACCGTGTGCTCCACCGTGTAGAGGACCGACCCCGGTTTGTCAATTATATCAATAGTGCTTATAGAACTTATGAGTAATCAGCTCTTTTATTGAGACTGTAACATAACCTCAGTTTTACTAAACCCCAAATAACTCGGCTCTCAAATTGTCAAACTTACTGAATTTTCAGTGAAGGACTGATAAGACTGAATCTATTGATTCATACCATTTTCATCTCCTTACATCCAGGCCCAAGAATGTATGTAATCGTTTCCGTTTCCTTTGCTATCCTGCTGTATTTCGAGTACATTCCCTCCTGGTGGCATTGAAAAATTCCACCCTTTATACAAACTACAACTCGAAAATAGTTATAAAAATATGTATAAGTATCATAACGGTTGCAGCATGGCTATCCAACGTGGCAATGCTGCCAGCCTTCGGGCATTTTGCCTGTTGACAGCTGTGTGGACGAATTTTTTGACACCCTGTAACCACAGTGCATATTTTTTAAATATTGATATGAACATATTCATCAAAGTGTTGTAATTACTTAAGCTCACAAACAGTTGACATTCGTATGGCATATCGATATTTCATGTCGACATAATCTCTTTATTAATATCGACTGCATCGAAATGTTACCTCTCGTTTGCTAAGAATTGTATAGAGGCGGCCGAACTTCACCTACTGTTTTATCAGTTTCTGTGAATTTACACACAATCATTTTAGGTAATAGCAAGCTTTTTGTTAAGTTTAAAAATATGTATTTTCTTTAACACAGTGAGATGGATTTATATTATTTGTTTTGGTAAGTGTTGTTCAGTGGCATGTTTTGCCTGAGGAAAAAGCCATGTCACACTTTTATTATCCGTTACCACCAATAAGACAGTGTCATTGTCATGTCATCATCATCATCAATCCAGCCTGGAAGCACCCAATGCTATGCAGGGTGTAAACCACCTCATCACGAAGCCGTCAACCAAGCATTCTGTACATCAATATAGGTAACTTCACGCAAATATTATTGCTGGGGTAAAAAATCATGTTTGTGCTAGAACTCAATGTAACGCACTTAAAACATTGTGCTGATAGATGGATTTGATATTACGGGGATCGTAGAGGTGTTTAAAGTAAAAAAACTTACAATAATAACTTGTATATAAAAAAAAAACTTTTCGAAAAGTTGGGACTTTGACGCCCAATATCTCCGTAACTAAAGGGTTCCCAAGTATGGTGTAGAACAAAAAAAATATCGCAATAACGGGTTGAACAAGTGCTTTTCGGCTTCGAGGGGCCGGCGGAGCATGCGTTTTTCCTAACGTAATACCAAAATAATTTGTAAATCAAACAGATTCCTAAGGTAGTGTGTATTTATTTTGATTGGATTACAGAATATACAGGGTTATTTTTAAAACACCAACAACCTCGCAGGAGTAGATTACTAAGATCATAAACAACAACATTTGTTCTACGACTTTTGGGAAAGCAGGCAAAAAAATATCGACTTCTCATGCAAAACTCCATCAGCTGTTCGGACATATGTATGGAGAGTTGATATTTTTTTGTCTGTTTTGGAAAAGTCGCAGAACAAATGTTGTTGTTTAAGATGTCAGTAATCTATTCCTGAGAGGTTGTTGGTGTTTTACAAATAACCCTGTATAGGTTTCCAAACACATATTTTGAATGTACACTAATTTAAACAAGAGTTATGAGAATGAGAAAAATAATTTATCTATAGAAATTTTAAATTCCTCATATCTCGTCTTTATATCATTGTCCGTTCAAAATATATTTATTTGGGAACATAGATATTCTACAATACAATCGAAATATGTACACACTACATTAAGAATTTGTTTGATTTTCTGACAGATTCACCTGTTTCTTTATGCGAGTCAACACTGTACCGATCGGTACCGACCCGTACAGATTTGTCTGCACCGGATACCTGTTTCTTTATGTAAGCACCCTAAAACGATACCCTTTTGTAAGACTGGGTTTCAGACCTTCGGGCCACTGACTACCTATCAAAGATCTGCGAAAGGCACGAAGGAAACATGGGATGTAATTACTGGTCACCCATCCACGAATCAACCTAGGCAAGCACGGCTTTACCTGAAGATTGACCACGAGCGGCTGTTATTGAGTCAGTTTTCACCAACTTCGAGTATTCGTACCTTCCATTATCTTGTGTAGTCTATGGTAACAGAGTGCGGTCTTGTCTAGTGGAATTATTCGCAATTGATTTATTTATCGGCATGTACGCTCGGTGGTAGGATTCGAAGTTGACTAATTTCATATTAATGTATGTTTGTCTCGACGTCCTGTTGTTTATACGATTTGAATATTATATCAATAAAACCTTGCAAAGGTATTCTGTTAGTCTTGATTGCATGTTACATATTACTATTTATTATTGAGCATGGACATTTGTTTTCGAGTTATGGATTTATCTGTATTATAATAAGTAATAAAAATGAATATCGCTGGACATTAACACACAGCGCCATCTAGTGCCACACTAAGCAAGGCTTGTGACGTGGACACCAGATAGTTGATATACTACATATATACTTTTTTGTTTTGTAAATACATACTTATTATACATATAAACATCCATGACTCGGAAACAAGTATGTATTTACAAACAAAAAAGTATATATGTAGAATATCATCTATCTGGTGTCCACGACACAAGCCTTGCTTAGTGTGGCAGTAGGTGGCGCTGTGGGTTAATGTCCAACGATATTTATTTATTTTATTGTAATATTCCATATCGACACACACAAGCTTTTACCATAGATTAAGTTAGTACATAAATGAGCACTTCCCGCGTGGTGGATAGCCCAGCCCGTTATAAATACAATACAATGCAAATGATTACTTAACCAAAAAGTCAACCCTTGTTGGTTGACTTTTTCGTTAAGTCTGGTCTAAAAATTATGTGACAGATGTTTTGAATATATTTCAGTGGTAAGATTAGATAAGATAATTTTTATTTGTTCAAAACATAAGTATACACGCACATAGCATGCAAGATGTTACATCTATACTATATACTCGTATATTATATTATTATTAATCTTATAAAGCTGAAGAGTTTGTTTGTTTGTTTGAACGCGCTAATATCAGGAACTACTGGTTGGAATTGAAAAAATCTTTTTGTGTTGGATAGTCCATTTATCGAAGAAGGTTATAGGCTATATATCATCACGCTATGACCAATAGGAGCGGATCATAAAATGAAAAATGTTACAAAAACGGGGAAAATTTATTCCTTTTGTTTTTTTTCTCTTATATATGTGACGCAGACGAAGTTGCGTGGGTCAGCTAGTTAAATTATTAACCGACTTCTAAAAAAGGAGGAGGTTCTCTATTCGACTGTATGTATTTTTTTTTTTTATGTATGTTCACCGATTACTCGAAGACGCCTGAACCGATTTGAAAAATTCTTTTTTTGTTTGAAAGGGTATACTTTCAAGTTGGTCCCATAGAAATATTGTCATGATCTGATGATGGAATCTTGGCGAAATCGAGGGAACTCTTCAAATTTTAGATGAAAACGTGTTGCGATTTTGGTATTTTCTACAACAAGTGAAGCATTTGCGTTTGATAAGAACCATTCTACCATCAGATCTGATGATGAAGCCAAGAGTCACGGAACTCCATAATGAGACAATGTACCATAGTCGTGTTTGGGCTTGTTGTAATTGTAACGGTATGCACTTTCCATGTATCAAGCACATGTGAACCACTAAAAAGTGAAAAATAAAAACTTTTTTGCAAAAAATAAAACCGACTTCAAAAAAAAAAACAAAAAAGTGAAAAATAACTTTAGCTTCTGAAGTCGGTGACAAAAAAACTAAAGCAATCAAACAAAGGTCACCGACTTCAGAAGCTAAAGTTATTTTTCACTTTTTTGTTTTTTTTTTTGAAGTCGGTTTTTAATTATTACAGTCATGTTTTGCCTGAACGTCGTACAAATATAAGATGTCAGACGCTACACAGCATCAAATGATTTTAAATAGGTCCATTTTAAAATCAGTGGACAGTGACTTTCAAAACCGTGACATATACTGTTATTCAAGACCTTGGGTGATTTAAATTTGATCCCTATGCATAATATTCAAGTTTAAGTGGAATAACACAGAACGTCTATAATATATATAGCTGCGGGTGATTCTTTTCAAACATCAGCCAAGAAAAAAAACGTTTTTTTTCATCACAACATTTGAAAAGATGTTGTGTACAACACCATCTACCACAAGTCATGCAAACTAATATGACAACTGGTGTTACCAAAATTCTGATGGTGTTGTCATACCAATATATTGATTGACTTGTTTCTAATAATGATGAAACTGACATCTGTTGTTTGTATGATGAACTAACATCGCTTTAACGATACAGATCACTACTTTCGTTCGATCAGCAACTGCACGGTTGGCCTCGCGGCGAACACAAGCGCCTGCAATCTGAGTAGTAGCGAGTTCGAATCCCACAAAGTGAAAATTCTTTGAGGACTTATTTTGACCAAATTATAATTCTAAACACCAAACAACATAATGAACTTCTTGGAAAACATTACATTCCGACGAACACGTACTCATTCGGAATCAAATGATGATAGCAGCAATGTAGTTTCGCAAACGTTAGACTGTACCTCAAATTCCTTGCCAGATATGTCTGAAGACGACGATGGAGAACAAATATGCATTTTAAAGAAAGAGATAGAAAGTCTTAAAACTAAATTACAAAGTGCGCATGAAGAAATAGATCTTCTATCTTTAGAGAAGAGTAACCTACAGCAAAGTAATGCAGAATTATTAAAAAAAAATAAAACCTACGAAGCCGTTTATAATAGTCCAGCCAAACAAAGAGTCAGAACTCCAAAGAAGAATACAAATACTCGTCTAAAAGAAAAACAGACACAGACTTCGGAAGTTGTGAGTAAAACACAGAGCCCACCTCAAATTGATATTGATACTGGAAGCACCGGAGAAACTCAAAACATCACAACAAAAAGCTGTGACAAATATAGCTCTTGTAAATTGTCTCCACTTGTAAAACATAAAATATGTGTCATAAGCAGTGAAACTTCCAACAGAATATATACAATGAGTGAAGACACTCATCTGCTAAACTATAATCATATGTGTCACTATCGTATGCCGAGATGTGGAATTGAACATATTTTAAAGAATATTGAAGACAAAGTTCGAAATTTTACGTATTCAGATTATTGTATTATCTTTATTGGTGAGGAGGATTTCAAAACAACGAATAAGTATATAGAACTAGTGACATTAATCCGTCAGAAATTGTTACCATTGAATCACACTAATTTTATTATATGTCTACCTACTTTTAAATACATGGATAATTCTAATATTATGTTTAATAGTCGTATAGACACTTTTAATAACTTAATTTATATGGATGTTCAGACGTACAACTATGCGTTTATCTTAGATTCGAATTTAAATCTCCCATACACACATGACACTTACAACCAGTGGTCTGGTATTCTTAATAACAAAGGCTTCAATATCGTTATATCTGACTTGCAAGACTTTATCCTAGACCTAGCTACCTTAAACACCATGCAACAAAAAGTTGATTGCTCTCAGAAAAAATAAACTAATATGCAACAAAACCCATCTCAGTTTTTTCTATAATAATTACCTCAACATTCTTCATCAGAACATTGCAGGACTCACGAATAAAGCAGATTTGTTGATTGTTAAATTAGAAGAGCTTTATAGTAAGGGAACTAGCATAGATGTTATCTGCGTAACGGAGCACTTTATTGAGACGGGCTGCGAGAATATATTACATATACCTAATTTCTGCCCAGCTGCTTTCTTCACCAGAAATGTTAAACGTGGTGGCACATGCATTTTTGTTAGAGCAGGACTACATTATCGAGAATTGTCGGATGTTGCCAAACAATCAGTGTCAGGCGTTTTTGAGTGTTGCGGTATAGAAATGATTTCTTCAAATATAATTATTATATGTATTTATAGAATACCTAAATACAATTACAGAATATTTTATGAAAAACTGGATAATATTTTACAAAAAATCTGCTCATTCGGAAGAAAAAATATTGTCTTAGCCGGAGACTTCAATATAGATGTGTTAAAAAGAAATAAAATAACATTAGAATTTGAACACTTTCTATTGCAATATAACCTACAATTAGAACTTAATAAACCAACAAGATTAAGTAGCAATTCCTGCATAGACAATTTTGCACACTCTTACCGTAAAGATTGTCAATCTGAAATAATAGACCTAGTTCTTTCAGACCATACATCCCAATTACTCAAAGTTCCTATTAAAAAAACCTGTACACTAAAATTTTGGAAAACGAGAAAACAGGATATCTCAAAGGACAACTTAGATTTATTCAAAAATCACCTAAAATGCTTGTCTTTCTCGCAAGTATACGAAGCCAAAGATGCGAATGAATCCTTTGAAAGTTTTATGGATGATTTTTCATTATTGTACAAGTTATGTTTTCCTAAAAAAATTGTGACTATACATACTAGTAAAAAAAGTAAATGGATATCTCGTGGAGTAAAAATCTGTAGTCAAAAGCAAAGACAGTTACTCTGGGCGTATAGATTCAATCCTGATACAAAAAATAGACTTGCTTTTAAAAAATACTCTGCACTTTACAGAAAAATAATAAAGTTAACTCAAAAAGCCCAAAATAACTACTATATTGAAACATCAAAAAACAAGTCTAAAGCTGCTTGGCAAGTCATTAATAAATCAAAATTTAATTTGCCACAAGAACCAGTACTATCAATTAACAGAGATAATCTAAGTCTTACTGATCCTATGGACATTGCAAATGAATTTAATAACTATTTTATAGAAGCCATCGAAAATAATGTTAAAACTCACGGTACGTCAACTAATAATTACGTTGTTGACCATTTTAATTCACAATCATTGTTTATGTTACCCGTTTCAGATTCCGATATAATAAAAATAATTAGCAGCCTAAAAAATACGAATACTGTAGGATATGATGGCATATCAACGAAGGTATTAAAATATGTAAAGGAACTTATAGCACCACTACTGTCGCATATCATTAATATTTGTATTTCTGATGGCGTGTTCCCAACTCGCCTAAAGAAAGTCATCATAAAACCACTTTTTAAGAAGAATGAAAAAACTGATCTTCAAAATTACAGACCCATTGCAAAAATATCAGTAATCTCAAAAATTTTTGAAAAGGTAATTTATAATGCAATATATTCATATTTTGAAAAATTCAAACTTTTTTGTAATGAACAGAAGGGGTTTAGGAAAAATACGAATATTAACATGGCTCTATTTGATTTGCTATCCAGTATAATGACATCTGTAGATAAAGGTAATCCTGTGTGTGCTATACTGACAGATATGACCAAAGCATTTGATTTTGTGGATCATAAGATATTGCTACAAAAATTATATGGGTACGGCATTAGAGGAAACATCCTCAAACTCCTGGAATCATATTTGAGTGATAGAATCCAGTGCACAGAAATCACTAGAATTTGTCCTATTAGCAAAATGGAAACTAAATATATATCAGAACCAAGGCATGTAAAATATGGTGTACCTCAAGGTAGTGTATTAGGGCCACCACTTTTCTTAATATATATTAATGATCTCCCAAAAACCATACATCATAAAATGGTACTGTTTGCAGATGACAGCACGGCTATTGTAGAATACAGCAATCGTAATAATTATGAAAATGACATAAATAATACTCTTAGTGACATAATAAATTGGCTTGACAAAAATAATCTTGTAATTAATTTAAATAAAACAAAAGTTATCCATTTCCATCAACGACGTAAGAATCCACCTGTTAACATTGCTTATAATAACTGTATAGTAGAAGAAGTTACAAATGCTAAATTCTTAGGTATAAATATAGACTCTAAATTGACCTGGAAACCTCACTTAGAGGAAATTGGTAAGCGTCTGAGCAAATCGGCATATTTACTATTCCAGTTATCAAAGAGAGTGAATACTGAGACACTATTAACAGCCTATCATGGACTGGTCGCATCAACTCTAAGATATGGTGTTGTTTTTTGGGGGCAGTCAGCTAATAGGGAGCTTATTTTCAGGATGCAGAAAAGATGCATAAGGTCAATGTGTGGTCTGAGAACAACGGATAGTTGTATTCCTCATTTTAAAAAATTAAAAATATTAACCTTGCCAGCTCTGTACATATTGGAAACTGCGGTATTTGTAAAATCGAATCAACATTTGTTTAAAAAATATTCATCCGTTAAAAGAAATCCAATTCGTGCCCAGTATGAGAATTTGTTATGTCCGATCAAGAGCAAAACAGCACTATTGACGAAGAGCTTATTTGGCATTGCTCCGAAAATTTATAATAGACTACCAGATAGAATTAAATGTTTGCCTTTATATAGATTTAAGAAGTCCCTTCAGGGGATACTACTAGACAAATGTTATTACAGTGTTGATGAATTTTTAAATGATAATTTTTTGGTATGAATTATTCTGACTTGTGATTTTACGATTTTTAATAACATTTTACTAAGGTTTTCTTTTTATGATTTTTAATTGTCTGGATTTTTATTATTTATATTATTGACTTTTAGTGTTTGTGATTTTTATTTTAATTTTATTTTAATTGACGTATAATAATTGTAATCTTTTATTTCAGTTGACATTTTATTTGTAATTTTAATTGTTTTTTTTTTCTCTATTCAAATTTGTATGTCAGAACGACAAAACATAGCAAGAGCATAGAGCATGTATAAGATCTTTAATGTATACCTATGTTTAACAAATAAATAATTCTGATTCTGATTCTGATTCTGATTACACACAGCAAAATAACAATTAACCGTAATTTAAAAATAAAAAATACAATAAAAAACAATCAAATAGTGTCATACGCTGATCATAGTAAATAATACATAATGAAACAGAACATACATGGTGAAGGGTATATTCTAGAATCATAGATCCTTGACCACTGAAATACCGTGCTTATACCTATCGTATGCAAGTGCCACCACTACCAATCAATATTTATAACAATCAAAGCCACTTTTCGTTATAATTTAATAACTCAAGAACGGGCTCACCTATCCAAACCAAATGTTTAGGCTTTGTTTGGACTATTTAATAGATGGTTTTATGTGAAGTTTGCACAAAATCGGTCGAGCGGTTCTTCACGCAGACGAAGTTGCGCTGGTCAGCTAGTGCAATATAAAGTTATGCCGACATAAGCAAAACAAATTCGATTTACAATAAAGTTATCTTGCTTTTATAAACCCCGTATGACTATTTGCGGTATTGTCGAGGTGGACTGTATAATTTTTCTTTCTTCCGTAGGAATAAAACGCCTGACTTGATGGTAAGTTGAATATATTTCTTCAGTAATTCTTGATTCACAATTTCTTGCACTTTTCAGGATCGGCTTGTTGCTTCGGAGTTGCTTGAGAGAACACTGCTGCTGAACTACGATTTTTGCAACAAACCGTCCTGTTTATATCCTATTTTTACAAGGTGCAAGTAGTGGAGGGAGGCGGGCACAATGCGTTGTCTGAGTTGGTTTGTGGTGGCCTTCGGACAGGTTTCGACTTGTCCGAACCTGTTCGGATCGTGCTCGCCTCCACTTTACATCGTCATATTGATTTCTTACTGAGTATAGGATAATGAAACAGCCTTATTCGAATGACAATAAAGATTTCCCTACTTTCAAATGGTTTTTATTTAATCATCCTTATATCTACTTAAATTCTACTTGTTCAATCATTATTATTTACATCATATACAGTCATTATTTATTATGAAGCGACGTCGTCCGTAACAGGTATGTATGTAGTAAGAATTTAATTCAGTGGTTATTAAAAAAATATAATAATAACATCATTGAAAAGAGATACACCATAAGGCTCTTCACCAGTAAGGGAGTGTCAATCTGCATTTTACGACTTTGAAGCAACAAAAAAAAACTTTAAATCTAAACCAAAATTAGCTTCTGCTATTTATACACAGTCCAATTTCCGACGCCAAAAAGGATGAAACTTATACCATCGATCAAAGTCAGGCCGGTCCCTAAGGTCAGTAAGTTAAATTGCTCCGACACTTTGTCGTTTCTCAAATTAATTTAATGTTCCAAAATTGCACTTGCGAATTTGTGAATTGGAAATGATTTTTATTTTGGTGAGTTTAAAAAAAAAAAAACACGACGTGACGTTGACGTGTTATTTACTAAAAGAGCTCATGGATTAATGATAACAACCGCTTGGGTCGATCTTTAGGTTAAGCTGTGCTTGCCTAGGTTGGTCTATGGATGGGTGACCAACCATTACATACCGAGTTTCCTCTGTACCTCGGAAAGCATTTGGTCCCGGCGGTCATTTGTAGATCTTTGACCGTCGTTACTGGTAACCAATGAGCCGAAAGTCTGACAACCAGTCTTACCAAGGATATCGTATTGACCAGCCGGGCTAGCATGGGCAGGGGATAAAACTTTTCTCCACCGGTTATTTCCACTGACAAGGGACAAGTCAGTGGAAATGACAGGTGGAGAAAATTTTATCCCCTGCCCATGCTAGCCCGGCAGTAGGTACTAGGTATTAACCGGGTTGTGGAAGTTAGATAGGCAGTCGCTCCTTGTTTAATACTGGTATTCAGATGTAACCGGTTTTACTGGAAGCCGACCCCAATATAGTTGGGAAAATGTACAGTGTCATACTGTTACTGGTAACCTTGATTTGCCCAGCTCAGTTCAGCTATTTAGACGTAACTAGACTATTCGTGATAAGATCTAAAATATAGTATTCGGAAAATGAGACATTTTTTACAAAACTCATTATGGTCCGATAGTACCCACATTTTTACACTACGCGAGAAAATATACAATCAAGATACACATGACGTCATAAAAATAAATTAAACCTACCAAGCTCTAAGCTAAAAATGCACTCAACAAGTACTCTAGTCATGTCAATGAAAGTTTATAATAAATTGCCAGAAATAATTAAAAAGGAACAAAAATTTAATTCATTCATTATATAAATGCTGTGACGTTTAATAAATGAGTTATGCGTGCTGTGGTGGGGAATGCGCCGCGCTCAGTCTAGTACAAGCCTAGCGACAGCACGCCTAACCCAGTAATATTGGAAACTGTGTTTTATTGTACAACCCTGGACAAAGACACCACCCTGATATACGATGGCTTTACTCCAAACCCTAACTAGCGTCGGAGTGAACACTACAAATGCTATTATACAATTAATGAATATTTAAATGACAAAGTTTAATTAAGACACATACAGGGTGTAAACCACCTCATTACAAAGTCGTTAACCAAGCATTCTGTACATCAAACTAAGAAACTTTACGCAAAAAATTTAGCTGGGCGTTTTTTTTTGAGGTTATAAATCATGTTTTGTGGTACAACTCAATGTAACGCACTTAAAACATTGTGCTGATGGATGGATTGAGTAGTACGGGGGTCGTGGAGGTGTTAAAATCGAGGTTAAAATCTGACAAAAAAAAACTAGTCTATACATATAATAAAATCGTTGAGACCAAAAAATCTGTACATTGAATATTTAAAAATAAAACCGATCAGGGTAACTTAAAATAAGTAACTGAACATGTTAAAACCATTTTTAAAATTCGTGTTTGTTTGTTTGTTTGTTTGACCGCGCATCACGTAAAAACTGCTAGACGGATTTTGATGAAAACTTCACTAATCTATTTAAATAAACTCAGAATAACACTTAGGCTATAGAAATTATGGAAAATTTTGGAAAAAGGGGGTGAAAAGGGGGGGTAAAGTTTGAATGAAAAAAATTTTTAGATTGTTCTAGATTCATGAAACTTAGAGTAAATACTTATTATTAAAAATAAAGAAATACCTATTTCACCATTTAAAAACATAAAACATCCAGATACGTAAAAAGAGGGTTTTGTGTTTAAAATTAATTAACTTCATACACCTATAGAATAAAATTCATTGAACTGGTAACCTTTAAAAGTTGCTGTAAATACTTCAAATCTAGTACAGGTAAATGTGATTTCTCAATTTTCTTGAAATTTTATTTTTGAAGTGAATACGCCGAAAATAGCGGAACTCAAGAAAATCGGCTTTCCTCGGTATAAGTAGTTGGTAATACAGGGTGGAAACGGTAAACGGGGCAGTAAGGGGAGCTGCAGCTACACAAAAGTGGTCTTAGGTAACAATCCGTAATTTTTTCACGAAATGTTTATCCCCATTCACAGATTTAATAAAAAAATAAAGTACAGTGAGCAAGAAAATTGCCATTTTACACAAAACATTTTTTGATGCAAATCATTATTTTTTATTTTACATAAGACATAAAGCCGGAAAAGTTACAAATACATTACAAACGAGTACAAATCCTACTACTCGTATCTACAAATAAAAAATGCTTTGTCCTGAAGGACTATCTGATGGATCAACGCACAGCCTAAACCGCAGATTGTAGAAACCTGAAACTTGGAGGGTGTATTTTCTGTATAACGTAGGCATACGATAAGAAAGAATTTTGAAATTAAAAGGGGGGGGGGGGGGCAAAGATTGTATAGGAAAATGTGATTCCTTGGTCCAATCTACTTCAAACGTTGCAATCAACAATATTAACAGAATTGATGGACGCGTTTCATATTGCATTGAAATTCATCTCCTAACGGGGTTAAAAAGGATTAGAAAGTTATTTTGGCGGTGATTTGTTTCGAATTTCATATCAGTAGTCTCAGAGCGTCACCTTTTTGGTGAACATAGACCTAAGACACGGCGTAATAGCGTAGGGACGTAGAGTTTGAAATTTTAAATGGTAAGCAGTTGTAAGAGGTCCGCAACGGTTTACAGCAGCTATATCGTGTTGCGGCTCATTTAATGCACCTTGATGAGAACTGCAGACCTAGCTGGAGTATGACTGTCATCGAGTGTCTAAGTATGAAGATGTAAAGCTGTCAATAGAAGCCTTTGAAGCTGTTTTTGTAAACATGGTAATTTATTCTTACTCAAATAAATACGTTGTTAATCACAAGTATTTGATTTTGAACAAAATTGCCCTTGGGTACGTAAATTGACTTCAATGCATATCTTAGGAGATACACCGTTTTAAATAACTCCGCGGCAAAATAATGATCATGTACCGGGCGCGCATTTTCATTATGCGGAAGGATGTGTGTGATGTGCTCTTTGAAAATTGTATTATGGGTGCTTACGACCCACTCTCTGTAACCCTCTCTTTTTCTTATGTGACGCAGACGAAGTTGCGCGGGTCAGCTAATATTTAAATAAAATTTGTCAATAAGTTGTAACTTTGACCCCCCATTTCTCCGTAACTAGAAGGTTCCCAGGTATGGTGTAGAACACAAAAAAAATTGCAATGATTGGGAGAACAAGTGCCTTTCGGCTTCGTGGAGAGGTGTTTTACACCCTATATATTTTTATTATTTATTTTAAGTAAGTATTGTAACTTGTATTACCATTTAAGAAGAAAAATTAAAGCCCTTTTTCTCTGTCCTACTTTGCTGTGCCCTTACAGGGTCCATATTTAAGGTTTAAATGATGTATTAGTATATTTGATATTGTTGTTATATGTTATTTTGTGTATTTTGTCTATGGGCCTAAGTTGCCTGAAAATAAAATAAAATGATGATGATGATGATTTATGTACCTAGTTTTAAGCCCTCTGTAACATCTTTTATACAATATGGAATGCAAAATAAATGAATATGAATATGGTTTAAGAGAAATATGAAAAACGAAATACAACAACATAAACACGACGAAAGCTCTAAATAATTCATTACTTAATCAGTTAAATATTTCTCCAGAACTCAGCGAGATGAAGCCAGATGTAAAGCAAAATAAATGAAGGGGTTACAATTAGCCCTTAAAATAATAAAAAAGTGTAAGGGGAAGCAAGATAATCCTTCTAAACACTTCTTAACGTTTTATGTCTCCTTTACTGTCAAAAGTAAAGATTTTGCTCAAAGACAGCTATGCGATGAGATACGAAATCCGTGCTACTTTTATGGAAGCTATCGAGTAGTCTGCCTAACCTTTTCCCAACCATGTTGGGGTCGGCTGCCAGTCTAACCAGATGTAGCTGAATACCAGTATTGTACATGGAGCGACTGCCTATAATATGACCTGCACAACCCAGTTAATACTGAGTAATACGATACCACTTGGTAAGACTGGTTGTCAGACTTTTTGGGCCCCTGACTACCTTGTAACGACTGCCAAAGATGGACAAATGACAGCCAGGACCAACAGCTTAACGTGCTTTCCGAGGCACGGAGGAAACTTGGTATGTAAGGGCGGTCACCCATCCATAGACCAACCTAGGCAACTACGGCTTAACCTTAAGATTGGCCCGAGTGGCTGTTATTATTTAGCCACGAGCTATCGGGTAGTACGAGATCCAAAACTCAAGGTGTTTAATAGTATTCATATTTTCAAGTCCTGTTTTTCCACATTTCCCAGTTTTGATTAAGTCCCAAATAATTGGGAGCGACCCTAATGCCATCAGCCGGGCAGAAATCCAGACTACGTGGGTGCTACTAAGAAACTCCTGATAGAATAACCCAATAACACTTTTGCTCATCTTGAGAATCGAACGCGGGACCTCTCGCTCAGCAGACGCGCTTTTGACCTACGTATTGACAAAACATTTTAAGTGAAAACTTCTTCAGGCGCGTTAAACACTTTTTGGGTGAACAAAAATCATGAAACTATCCGTCACAGACGCTTCGTAGCACTCGTAGGCAATCTGCTACGGCGTAGTACAACAAAGGCGTGCGCGTAGCAGAACCCGTAGCAGTGCTACGACTGAGGCGGGGCCTGTGTCCTTTTGTTTTCACTTCTAGCGGCGAGTAATCTAGCAACGCGTCCCACATGCTCACGGCCCATTTGGGACGAGTTGATGGCAGTCCCCAAAGTAAGCTCCGATTTTACGGTTAACTTTAACGTAGCATCGCTCTACTCTGTGCAACAACCCCCTGCCCCCGGTTCAATTTTAATATCCCCGTAAAAACAGGATTATATTCATAACAGATAAAATATTTTAACTGCCTCCTTGAGTTTTATTTGTTTATGTAATCCCCGTTATTGTTCTTAGGCAATTTTATTGCGTGCGCTATTTTTAAGTGGCCATTTTCTTAAATCGGTTGAGCAATTTTTATTTTGGTCGTTAATTTTAAGTTTCAATTTTTTTGTATGTTTAGTAAATATGACATTAGAAATGGATTGAGTAAAAATTTTAACATTCCCATCAGTATCTTCCAAGAAGTGCTTCAGTAAACTAAAAACATGGTGATAAAATCATGCAACTTCAGATTTATTTCACAACTTAAATAATTATATAAAGGTGAAAGCGTCAGGGTGGCCCACGAAATTCAAATTTTCTTCGTTTTTTGCAATTTTCAGGCCAGTGCTAAGTTTTATGTTGATAAACATATCGGTCGCGGCTGTAAGACGTATTAAGTTACAGAATTATAATCATCAAAATCATCAATACAACCCTCAAAGTTCATAAGAGTCGATGAACGAATGTTTCACGGTCAAAATTCTTCTTCGACTTTTATGAACTTTGAGGGTTGTATTGATGATTTTCATCAACATACAACTTAGCACTGCCCTGCAAGCGGAAAATGATGCAAGAAACGCCCACGGGCGGCATAAAATCTCTGACACCACATATTCAAAAAGCTTCGATACGATTTCGATTCAAGAAGTCGTATGTCTATCTCGCTCATTTTCGTTAAGCCAAAAAAGGATAGACATACGACTTGTACCTTGTAGAATACGGGGAGGTTGAGAACCAACTACACGATAAAAAAGAAATACAAAACATAACTGGTTACTGCTAATTAATTTTTATCCTATTTAACCAAAGGTTAAGGCTGGTATTTGCTAAAATGCATTGAGGCAATAACTTCGCCTATGTATCACCACTGTATGTACATATATTATATTAAGTTTAGATAAATAAAGCGTTGCCAATATACCCACATTGTCCCACGAATTCCATTTCGTAACAAAATTAGAAAAAAAATCTAATTTACATTTTTACACACACCCCAAAACCCCAGTTTGACGTGACGTCACGGTTGTAATCTTACACTGATTGATGGCATCCTATTGTATGCCAGCAATGAGATTCACCCTACCATCACACCAAAACCTCATTTACCAAACATTGGCAAACAACCGAGAGGCCTACATATGTTGGGTTGTTTAGTACGAAGCCACACGTCCAAGTTACTTTGAACTTCGTTTTAGAACATTTGCAAGGGTGTAAAAAGACTCTAAACGAAGAAGTAATTCCACACCATACCCGGGAACCTTCTATTTACGGAGATATTGGGGGTTAAAGTTCCATTTTTTTCACTAATTTAAACACCTCCACGACCCCCACACTATTTGACCCATCCACCAGCACAATGTTTTGACTGCGTTACATTGTAAAACGTGATTTTCCATCCCAAACAAAGTCAATTCCCAGCAATATTTTTCAACAGGAATGATTTGACTCGCAAAAAAATATCACACCAAAGCTTATTTATTATGATTTTAAGATTTCGTTTACATTTCTACGTAATATTTCGTTTAATACCATAGTAAAATGGTTACTATTTTTTGGTGTTATTATGAATAATAAATGTAACGACCAGGAGAGCCCAAAGAAAATGATCTCCTTTACTTAGGTTCATGTTCACCGAAAAGATAACGATCCCGTTATCTATAAACAGCTGTTTAAGAGACATGTTCTCCTACAAAAATGTGTTTTAAACAGCTGTTAATCAGACCATCATCTTTTTGGTGAGCATGGACCTTTGTATGATGTACAGATTGCTCGGTTAACGGCTCCGTGAGTCTGTTTCAACACCCTGTAGGTCTATTGACACTGGTCGGTGTATCGTTAGGAAGTTGTGCATGAATAATTCATATAATATCGTGTAGATATATTCAGCTTGATGAGAGATGTCACATTATTCACAATTTGCGACTGATACCTTAATACGTTTTTGTTATTTTGTATGTAATTTTGGGATCAATCATGTCATCCATGTATTTATACGGTGTGGGTACGCAAGGTTGTTTAATGTCGCTTAGCTTAAATTGCCTGATTTTTGAAGATATCCAAAATAAAGTAGCTTATACTGTATCTTTGAGAGCAGCGCTCCGACCTACGAGCAGTGAGTCATGGGTTCGAACTCAGGCAGGCGCATTACTTTGTGTAATTTATTTCATCACCACTGCTCTCAAAAACGGTGAAGGAAAACATCGTTAGGAAACCGGCATGTCCTAGAACCAAAAATTCGATTGTGACTGTACCTAACTACCAATCCGTACTCGGCCCGCGTGGTGGATTATAGCCCATACGCTAAACACGCACTTTGACGTGGAGTTGCGGACACCAGCCCGTTGTACAATAATACAATAGACAGTATAATAATACAATAGAATAGTAAAGACTTTAGTATTCTTTGTAAGGAGTTCTCTTTTGACCCATTTTGCATCAAAGCCTTTTCTGTACGCACTCGGTTGAATGCAAACTTTTTTAAACAATCGCGTAGTGCTTAATCTATCTTATTTTTTCCCCATGTCAACAATACCTAACCCAGTGTCTGAATGTATTTAGTGCTTACTGCTTATTATTAATACCCTTAATTTGTATTATTATCGTGCTTGCTATTTTGTGATCCTCTACTATTATCTCTGTGTCTACTCGTGAGAACCTGTAATTGGCTCTGTGTCGCTTAATCAATTGTTACTCACTTATTTTAGCTGTTGGTTCTCCTTTTAATAAATGTATAAATAAATAAAACAATACTATACTATACTGTATATGTTCCAAGAATTCTTATTTCTTAAAGTACTTATATCTGATGATACCACCTCGATGGTCTAGTGGTAGCATGAGGTCATGGGTGCAATTTTCTCGTCGGGAAAAGTGCTACTGGGTTTTTCCATCAGGAATTTCTCAGTAGCAGGAACGAAGTCTGGATTTGAACATAGGACTTAAACATAACTGTCAAAATGTGGGTGTATTATTAGTTACACCACTGCCGTACTCCACATGGTTTACAGGCGCGATGTTATGTGTCTGTGTGATGTTGTATCTGATGACTAACTTCTGCCCGCGACTTCGTTCGCGTGAATTTCCCACTTGCAACATTTCTTATTGCTGCTCCGCTCCTATTGGTCATAGCGTGATGTTGTATAGCCTATAGCCTTCCTCGATAAATGGACTATCCAACACAAAAATATTTTTTCAATTCGAGCTAGGAGCTAGTTCCTGAGATTAGCGCTTTCAACCAAACAAGCAAACAAACTCTTCTGCTTTATAATATTAGTATAGATACTCGTAGTATAGATAAACGGAATCCGCATGTGATTAAAGGAGTGATGAATATAAATAAAAGAACGAAAGAAAGAAAGAAAAAAGCATTTATGAGCCCGTACAGGACAAAACACATAAAAATTAACATTATTTACAACTAAACACTGTTTTAGGACTCGTCCTCGACAGCCTGGAACGGACAGGGGCTGCCTTCAGGCGGCTCCTGCCCAACCTTGGGGGGCCGAACGCCTCCTGCCGCAGGCTCTACGCGGGAGTCGTGCGGTCCATGGCCCTCTACGGGGCCCCAGTGTGGGCGCGTTCGTTGAAGCGGCGAGCCGCTCACCATTTGAACGCGCCCCAAAAAGTGGTGGCCGTAAAGATGGTCCGTGGGTACCGCACGATCTCCCGCGAGGCGGCGGGCCTGCTTGCCGGATTGCCGCCGTGGGATCTGGAGGCGATAGTCCTCGCGCGCCTGCATGAGTGGCGCGCGGAGGTACTACGCCGGGGGGAAACTCCGCTGCCGCGGCAAATTGCCGCTCAGCGGACTGACCTCCGGCGCGATCTCATGGCGACATGGAGAGAGCGACTGTCGCAACCCCGTGCAGGGCACGCCACGATAGTGGCGGTAAGTCCCCTCTTTGAGGAGTGGCTGGAGAGGCGCCACGGCGTCCTCACCTTCCGCCTGACGCAGGTCCTCACCGGACACGGATGTTTCGGGAGGTACCTGCACCGAATCGGGCGGGAGGAATCGCCCGGGTGTCTCCACTGCGAGGATCGACCGGAGGACACGGTGGAGCACACGGTGGAAGTCTGCCCTGCGTGGGCGGAGCTCCGCCGTGTCCTCGTGGCGGCGATCGGCGGCGGCGACCTCTCGCGTCCGGCCCTGGTTCAATCCATGGTCCGGAGCGAGACGGAATGGGAAGCCGTCGCCTCCTTCTGCGAAGCAGTGATGCTAGCGAAGGAGGTGGCGGAACGAGAGAGGGAGAGATCCTCTCTTCCCGGCCGCCGCGGGAGACGCAACGGGCGTCGGGGGCCACGTGGTGGCTACCGGCCACCGTAGATGCGGGCCTGTGGACGGCTGGCTATGGGCAATAGCTGGCCGTCCGGCCGTCTAACGACGACGACAGGCCGTGTCGACGGCGCGTTCGTGTTCCACGCGCGCCTCAAAGAGTGTCAGCAAAAAGAGAGGGGCCCGCAAGGGCCGAAGCCTGCCGGGGTTGCGGGCCTGTTCGAAAGAGATACCGCGGCCCCGGAACGTAAAGGGCGAGGAAGGAACATGGATGGGTTTTAGTCAGTAAGAGTCTGACACTCCCTCCCGCTCCGCCCAGAGTGGGAGAAGTCATTTGATGATTTCCCATCCTAAAAAAAAAAAAAAAAAAAAAAAAAAAAAAAGGCTTTCACGGTTTAAAACTAAACTTATATTGTCACTTACGGGATATCTTCCGTGATTATTTTTTATGTTAGGCTCCTGATATTACAACCGGGTAAACAGATCCCGGATCGGTTCCCGATACACAGATTTGTCTGCTCATAACAATTTAATTTCCATCCACCCGCATACTCCAGTCAACCCGCGATTATGCAACAGCGTCGAAATATCGGGAGCTCAACATAAAAAAATAATCACGGAACATATCCCGTAAGTGACAATATAAGTTTATTATTTACGACTATTGAAAACTAAACATGGATAAAAAAAATAAAAATAAATAGAAACGAAAGGTCCTAAACGAGGTTGCGGGCCTGTTCGAAAGAGATACCGCGGCCCCGGAACGTAAAAGGCGAGGAAGGAACATGGATGGTTTTTAGTCAGTAAGAGTCAGACACTCCCTCCCGCTCCGCCCAGAGTGGGGGGGGTCATTTGATGATTTCCCATCCTTAAAAAAAAAAGGTCCTAAACGAGACCAAAAGGCCCCTATCTCAGCATGGTGCTGTAACATTAAAAAAACGTCACAGCGCTGATATTCTGATAAGGCCCATTGTGAAAGTGATGCCACGGAATGTTAATGGATGGAAGAGGGGAGGAAGACCAAGGACGCCATGGATGTATTGTGTGAGGAATGACATGAAATAAATAAATAAATAAATATCACTGGACATTAACACACAGCGCTAGCTAGTGCCACACTAAGCAAGGCTTGTGTTGTGGACACCAGATAGTTGATATACTACATATCTACATTTATTGTTTGCAAATACATACATATTAGATATACATAAAGGGTGTAAAACACCTCTTCACGAAGCCGAAAGGCACTTGTTCTCCCAATCATTGCGATAATTTTTTTGTTCTACACCATACCTGGGAACCTTCTAGTTACGGAGATATGGGGGGTCAAAGTTACAACTTTTTGACAAGTTTTTTTTAAATACAAGTTTTATTTGTAAGATTTTAACTTTTATCACCTCCACGACCCCCGTACTATTCAATCCATCCACCAGCACAATGTTTTAAGTGCGTTACATTGAGTTCTACCACAAAACACGATTTATAACCTCAAAAAAAAAGTTGTTTTCCAGCATTTTTTTTTTTAATTTACTTAGTTTGATGTACAGAATGCTTTGTTAATGGCTTTGTGATGAGGTGGTTTTCACCCTGTATAAACATCCATGACTCGGAAACACATGTCCACATGTCCATGTCATCACACAATCATTTGCTCCTACCGGGATTCGAACACAGGACCCTGTGAACGTAAGGCAGCCTCACTACCACTACGCCATTCGAGTCGTCGAAATAAAAAGGAATAAATTATAGCGTGACGGTTGACATAAAGAATGGAAAACAAAAACGTGTTGCGCCGGCCCTAAGTAGCACGGCACAAGAAAAATAATATGATGAAAGCTTATTTTATTTTTCTTCTCTTAAGGAGATTATTTCGTTTGGGCCTCCACTATGTACAGTCACGTCTAATAACATGTAAACACTTAAGAATTTTTTAAATTGTGTTTCTAATGTACTGATAAATGTACCGCGGAAGCCGTACCAGAGTCCTGAGAATGTTATTATATTGTACTCTGAGTGCATTATACGTCCGCTGTTTGAAACTGGTCCATAAACCACCTGTGCAGAAACTTTGGCAGCACGCTTTAAATAACGTTAATTTAACGTCAACTGTACAACGAGCGAATCTATGAACCAACATATTTCCACGGACCGATAATGCCCTCCGCTCTGTTACTATGTCCGGGTCATCTGTTAATGTTTCTGTCACTATATGACCAAGATATTTAAACTGAACCACCCGTCTCAAATTAACTCCATTTAGGCACAGCGTAGGAACACTATTAGGTTTTTTGTTTTACCAACAAAAACCATAAACTCGCTCTTAAGTTCGTTGTACTTTAACCCATGTTGTTCGGCATAAGTTTCACATGATTTTCAAAGTTTCCTCAGTCCGCCGATTAAAGGGCTCAAAAGCACCATATCGTCTGCATAACTTATGTTATTGACACTTACGTCATCTATGCGGCAACCGACATGCATGCTGCTCAGCCCCTCAATCAGCTGATTCACATACAAATTGAACAACCTAGGGGATGTTAAACCCCCTTGTCTCACACCCGAGTCTAATCTGTATTCATACGAATAAACATCTGCCCATTTTATAACATTTTTCTAGTTACTGTACCAGTATGAGAAGATGCCTATTATTTCTGGGGAGATACCTACTTCACCTAACTTGTTCCAGAGCCTGTCATAGGATACTAGATCGAACGCCTTAGATAGATCCTGGAAACATGCATATATTGGTGTTTTTCTTTTGAGATAGTTATCAACTGTATGTTTGAGCGTCAAAATGGCACTTTCTGTTGACAGACCTGGTTGAAAGCCGAACTGCACATCCTGTATCTCTATACACTGGCCAAGGCGATCGTCCAGCACCCTATCCAGAACTTTAGCTACAATCGTTGCTAGTGATATGGGTCTATAGTTTGTTTTATCAGCTATATCTCCTATTTGGTGCTTAACTAGCGGCACTACTACAGTTTTAATTAATTCAGGTGGCAAGTATGAGTGACTAATACATAAAGTGTATAACATTGCCAGGAGTCTATTTATGTGAGTTCCTGCATACCTTAGGTGCTCCACACTGTCCGCACAAAAATTAAACAGTTCATCGCCAAAAAGGGCTGAAGGATGAGCATTATAGTCCCCTAGCATATACACTGCTTCAATGTCACTATCTTCGATTATTGCATTTATTTCGCCCAGGCACTGTGTGAAATTATGCAAGTTATCGGGATGATCAGTGGGCATGTACACGCACACAATCACTATCTCACGTTGGTCAGCGGTTACTGCTTTGATTGCAGTAATGCGATCACTTTTACACTTTAACACCATCACGTCTTTGAACACATTTTTCCGCCACAAAAGCGCCACGCCACCATGTGGTCTACCGCGCAGCACACCGGACGATAAATCAACCGCTGATTTCCCTGTGTAGATGAACTCCTCATCAATGCTTCCTAAAAATGCCAGATCATATGGCAAGAGCCACGTTTCTTGCAGCGCCACCACATCCGCCTCTTTGCATATCAACTTAATACAGTTCACGCTTCGCTTCACATTTTTACAAATTCAGCATGGAGAAGAATGAGCAAGAAACTCCATCGTCACTCTTTTAAAATCATTTACAATATTTGGTGTAGGTAATAAGCACATGGTATACAAACACACTTCAAATTGTCGTCAATTTAATATATTATTTTAAACGCAACAAAAAAGTCTAGATCTAAAGGAAACATCATGATAAAGGTTATGCTAACCTAACAATTCCGTACCTACAATCACTCACCAACAACTTCCCTATAAAAATCAACAGGTTCACATACAATATAATGCTACGTCTATCTTATAAGTACTTATAACTATACTTGCTTGACAGCAAACTGTTCAAAGATTTGGCCACAAATTACCTCAGACATCGGGACCAGTGCAAACATTGTCTAAGGAAGTTTGTCGTTTATCAAAAAAAAAAAACAAGCAACAATAGAATTAGTCACATATTTTAAATCTGTTTGAGGGAAAACACTTACTAACATTTCATACATCAAGAACCTCCGCTTGGTGGGCAGCAGGTTCACGAACAGTTATTCTTTGCTGCATGTTGAGGTCATGATCTCTATATCTGTTATTTAATTTATTAACATAAAACTGGTACCATATGTTTCGATTGGTTCTTAACATGACAAAAACAATGTCCAATATAAGTGGATTAGCTTTCACAAATACATTTATAAAAAATTCAACTACGGGATGGTAAAGAAAGTAGATTATTAAAACATTATACAACAATAAGATGTCGCTCAGTACAAAAATCAAAGTTGCAACATAAAAGCGACGCCAGACGTGAGAAGCTGTATGTGCGCTCGAATTGAAACTATGACATAGAGAAAATACAATTATAATGTAAATAAAACAGTTAAGTGTTACTGGTAGGAGTATAGGTCCAGTGTATAGTAACACTAATTCGAAACTTGGCCAGCCTATACCATAATCCTCTGGAATCATTTCTGTCACAAACCAAAAAATTGTGCTATTTATTAAAGACATACCCCAACCAAAGAACCAACTTTTTAAATATTTTCTTCGGGTATTCCCATTAAAAACTTTGACTATGTCTACATAACACATGTGACTTATAACTAACAGCCAATGGGTCTTCGCCGATGCCGAGTAGTCAAGTAGATACACACTTAATGTATAATAATTTTCATCATTCATATACTTAAAAACTATCTTATATAGTAACTTGAGTAAGAAGTTTGATAAGATGGCATTTAGAAACACATAGTTTCTATAGTTCCTGAATTGGCGCAGGCAGCTCCACGATGTAACGCCGTATATCAGCGTCACCAGCGTCAGCACAAGAACAACATAGTCAATACTAGTCTCTTCAGTAGGTGACAACTCCCAATCCCAAACGTAGTCATAACTCTCTGAAGAGTCATACTGTTCGCTGGTAGCATTATCAGGCATGGCGAACATCACTTCACTGTTTGAATAGATGTTATGATTTAAATCACTTTTGGTTCTATCAAATTACGTTAGTAAATTAATTTGTGAATAGTTCGACGTAAATCACCACAAAATCCACAGGTGTAAAAAGATTTTTATGTATTTCTATACCGAATAAACTGGTGTTGCTTGTACAGATGTATGGTACTATGCTACAGTGGTTAACACACAACTTTACAAAACTAATTATGAAATACATTCTATCGTAACACCAAAATCAGCATTATCTTAATTGATTGTTTTTGTACAATCGCTCATTATAATAATCGGTCTCGTTAGTTCAGTGGTTGCAAGAACGACTGCTCAGCATGAGGTCCTAGGTTGGATTTCTAGGTCGGTAATTTTTTTTAACCGACTTCTAAAAAAGGAGGAGGTTCTCAATTCGGATGTTTCTATTTTTTTTTTTTTTTTTTTTTATGTTTGTTCGGGCATAACTCCGTCGCTTGCCAACCGATTTGGAAAATTATTTTTTTGTTGAAAAGGGTATTCTTTCCAAATGGTCCCATAGCCACCAAGTCGGGATCTGATGATGGAATCTTGGCGAAATCGAGGGAACTCTTCAAATTTTATATGAAAACGTGTTGCGATTTTGCTATTTTCTACAAGTGAAGCATTTGCGTTTGATAAGAACCATTCTACCATCAGATCTGATGATGAAGCCAAGAGTCACGGAACTCCATAATGAGACAATGTACCATAATCGGTGCCATAGTCGTGTTTGGGCTTGTTGTAATTGTAACGGTATGCACTTTCCATGTATTAAGCACATGTGAACCACTAAAAAGTGAAAAATAAAAACTTTTTTGCAAAAAATAAAACCGACTTCAAAAAAAAAACAAAAAAGTGAAAAATAACTTTAGCTTCTGAAGTCGGTGACAAAAAAACTAGAGCAATCAAATAAAGGTCACCGAATTCAGAAGCTAAAGTTATTTTTCACTTTTTTGTTTTTTTTTTGAAGTCGGTTTTATTTTTTGCAAAAAAGTTTTTTGTTTTTATAATATTATCATCTAGAAACTAAATAGTTTTGCGTTTGGCTGCAACTTGCCCGATGTGGAGTGATGATGCGGCGGAGGATACAACATGCTCGTATATAAACTTTGGTGACAAAAACATGTTTCCCTATTTTAAATCTGAGTCAAAACGAATACAACATTTCATACATCTAGAACCTCCGCACGGGAGTCGGTGGGTTTACGAACAATTCTTCGTTGCATGTTGAGGTCATGATCTCTATGCGTTTGATTTAATTAATATTAATATAAAACTCGTACCATATTTTTCGATTAGTCCTTTACGTGATGAAAACAATGTCCAATATTACTGGATTAGCTTTAACAAATACATTTCTAAAAAGGTATATCACACACTGGGGTCGAAATTGAACACCTCAGGTAAAATTTTATACAAAAACTAGCTGACCCACGCAACTTCGTGTGCGTCACATAAGAGAGAAAAACGAAAGGAAAAAAAACGTTTTTGCAACATTTTTCATTCCTGTTCCGCTCCTAATGATCATAGCGTGATGTTATATAGCCTATAGCCTTCGTCGATAAATGCACTATCCAACGCAAATTTTTCAATTCGACCCGGTAGTTCCTGAGATTAGCGCGTTCAACCAAACAGGCAAACAAACTCTTCTGCTTTATAATATTAGTTTGGATATAGATAAAATGTCGGTCGGTAAAAATATTAACGTGGCGACATAAAAGCGACCTAAGACGTGAGAAACTGTATGTGCGCTCGAGTTGAAACTATGACATAAAGAAAATACAATTATCTATATCTATATATCTACCTATATATATATATATATATATATATATATATATATATATAAATATATATATATATATATATATATATATATATATATATATATATATATATATATATATCTATATATGTAAAAGCTATTGCTGTTCGTTAGTCTCACTAAAACTCGAGAACGGCTCTACCGATTTGGCTCATTTTGGTTTTGAATGATTTGTGGAAGTCCTGGGAAGGTTTAAACGGTAAAAAGTAGTAGGTAGGTAGTGGTAGGTAGGTAGTTGTAGGTAGGTAGTTGTAGATAGGTAGTAGTAGGTAGGTAGTAGTAGGTAGGTAGTTGTAGGTAGGTAGTAGTAGGTAGGTAGTAGTAGGTAGGTAGTAGTAGGTAGGTAGTAGTAGGTAGGTAGTAGTAGGTAGGTAGTAGTAGGTAGGTAGTAGTAGATAGGTAGTAGTAGGTAGGGAGTAGTAGGTAGGTAGTAGTAGGTATGTAGTAGTAGGTAGGTAGTAGTAGGTAGGTAGTAGTAGGTAGGTAGTAGCAGGTAGGTAGTAGGTAGGTAGTAGGTAGTAGTAGGTAGTGGGTAGTAGTAGGTAGTGGGTAGTAGTAGGTAGTAGGTAGTGGTAGGTAGGTAGTACTTTTGACGCAGACGAAGTTGCGTGGGTCAGCTAGTAATGTAAATAAAACAGTTTATGTAATATAAATATTTCCATAAACTGCTTGCATCCAAAAACCGAAAAATGACGCAAGTTATTAAAGGCAGACCCCAACCACAGAACCCGCTTTTTAAATGTCTTCTTCGGGTGTTCCCATTAAAAACTTTAACAATGTCTACGTAACACATGTGACTTATAACTAGCAGTCATTATAATACATGGCGAACGTCACTTCCCACTTTTGATAGATCACGTTGTTGCTAACTTAGGTAAGTGTCTGTAAAAAAGTTCCCTCAAATCACCGCCAAAACCGCAGTTTTGATAAAGAAGTTTATTTTATTTATGTGTTTCTATCGTCAAACCCGATAATCGGATGTTGCTTGATAAATATATGTCACCGTTAAATTGTCAAACACGTTATATTACAATATAACGTGTTTCTCTGTAGCGATATTGTAAAATTTCGAAATATTGTCAACTGATCATACGGAAGTATCTCTGCCCCCATAATCAGGACTTGGGGCACCCCCCTTTAGGTTAGTTAGGTTCCTCTAAACCCTGCACTCGGAAATAGGGGCCTCGCGAAGCGGGGCTCCGTTGATTACGCTTTTTAGGGGGATATAAAGTGTTTTAAGGTTAGGTTATATTAATCGGTATTTCTCAGGAATGGTACATTATCTTTTTATGAGAGTTGTACCACTGGGTAAGGGGGACCCCTCCTTCCCTGCACACCGCGTGAGTTGACAACCATCGCATGTATTTCACGAAATATAATGCGTTTTGTTGTAAGCAGTATGTTCGTTTGAGAATATTTCGAGATTTTATAATATTGCTAGAGATATTACAATATAACGTATTTGCCAATTTTACTGTGACATATACAATCGAACAGTGGTTGACATAAAAGTGTACCAAACTAATTATGGAGCACATTTTATCGGAATACCAAAAGCAGCATTGACTTAATTAATTATTTTGTTTTGTAAAATCGCTCATTATTATAATCGGTCGCGTTAGTTCAGCGCTCACAAGAACGACTGCAAACCGTGAGGCCCTAGGTTCTATTGCTAGGTCGTGTTATTCATCAAGGTTTTTCATCAGTAGCAGTCACGTAGTTGAAATTTGTTATCGGTTGATGGTAATAGGCTCGCCCTCCATTAAATATGACTTAAACATAACTGGCAACAGTCGGGTGTACTGTTAAGTTTACCTTTGTCTTACCCTTTCGCGGTTACAGGCGTGATATTATGTTATAATAACGTAACATAACATACAATCGCTTTTTTTTTATTTTTTATTTTTTTTTATTAATTTAATCTCATAAAATTACAAGTTATTTTTTACAGTTTTTTACTCGCCAAACTTTACAGTTTGATGGCGAGAAGCGCTCGTTCATCATACACAACTTATAAATTATTATAAACTTAAAATCAAATATAAAACTTACAAGTTAACTTAAAATCTAATAAATTACATAATACATAGCTACATCTGAATACACACACTAAAACTGTCCATCATTAAGATTTTAATCATAATTATACTCAGAAACAAATAAATCCCATCTTACGCGCATTTATTTCTCGACAACGTCAGACCAACACCAACATACAGATAATGAATTCCAAACCAGAGTGAACAGCTGGAGCTGTCCACTCTGGTCAAGAACTCACCGCCTATCACAGTCCGACGTGTCCGCGTTCTCCAGAAATAAATTCCTTAGTTTTGATTTTAACACACCTTTGCTTAATTTATCATTTTTTCTTAATAATTCTATTTTATTAAATACTTTTGGCACCAAATATTTAGACGTTCTTTTTCCATAATAGTTGGTTATTTTTGGTTGTACTAGTCTTCTCTCTCTGACACTCCTTGTATTAAACTTATTTTTAACATTCACTTTGAATTTATCAGTATAATAGTGTTCTAACCCTATCAAATACTCAACTTTCATATCCACTGGTAAGATTTTACAAATGGAAAACAACTTCTCGTACTCTTTATTACACTTTATCTTAACCTGTTTGCTAACTAGGAACTTGATCAGTCTTATCTGTAGATTCTTTATGTCCCTTAAATATGTTTTAAAAGTACGTCCATATACAATAAGTCCATAACCGATCAGTGAGTCGGCGAGTGCGTAGTAAACAATCAATAATGTGTGTTTATTCACCACACTTTTCAGTTGATAGAACTTCCCTAATACAGATCTTAGTCTATTACAAACATCAGTTACATGTGTTTTCCAACTAAAATTTATATCTATACTTAGACCTAAATATTTAAATGAATTAACAAACTCCAACTTTACGCACTTGCAATTAACCTTGTTATCATGTAGGCATTCGTATGTATGTCCTATCACCTCTGTATTCACTCTGAGCACAGCTTTAGCTCGCAAGTTGTGTGGCGAGTGGATATGCATGCATTTTGTTTTTAACAAATTTAATATTATTCCATTGTCATGTGCCCATTTGGTAATACTTTCGAAGTCTTCCTGCACGTACTGTTGTACCTCCAGTATATCCTTCGATGCATAAACTACACACATATCATCTGCATACATAAACACTCGACAGTTGTTAACAACATTCGACACACTGTTCACGTGCATTATATAACCTACTGGTCCAAAAACTGATCCTGTCGGCACTCCGAGATTCACAACTGCCTCTTCCCCAGTCACACCAGCTATGACCGTGCTTATTCTCCTGTTAGATAGGTAGCTTTTAAACCATTTATGCATCTACAATTGCAGAAAAAAACCGGATAAGTGCGAGTCTGACACCACCGCATTGGGGGTTCCGTACAAACTTATAAAGGGTGTAAAACACCCCTTCACGAAGACGAAAGGCACTTGTTTTCATCATCATTGCGATCATTTTTTTGTTCTACACCATACCTGGGAACCTTCTAGTTACGGAGATATGGGGGGTCAAAGTTACAACTTTTTGACAATTTTTTTTATTTAAATACAAGTTTTCTTTATAACATTTAGACTTCTAACACCTCCACGACCCCCGTACTATTAAATCCATCCATCAGCACAATGTTTTGAGTGCGTAACATTGAGTTCTACCACAACACATGATTTATAACCTCAAAAAAAAAAGTTGTTTCCCAGCAATAATTTTTGCGTAAAGTTACTTAGTTTGATGTACAGAATGCTTGGTTAACGGCTTTGTGATGACGTGGTATACACCCTGTATGTTTATTATCTGTCCATTAAGGGACATATGATAAATATAAAATGGGTTTCTGAAGTTCACACGCTTTTAAGGTAGAAGCGACAGCAAAGCTTGTGACTTTCGAGTTTTCCAAAATTTTTGCAGTTTGCACGGGTTGTATTGATGATTTTAATAATGCACAAATTAACAACTGTGTTTTTTACCTTTTAGAACCTTTAGTACCATTTATTTATTAATGATTGAGCTTAATATACGACAATGAATAGCACAACTTTTATTGCATTGACTTAAAAGCTTGATTATATTAACAGCTTCAAGAGACTGTGTACCTAAGTATTTTACATTAATTTAAACTTGATGACAGCAAGCGTTCTTGAGAAAAAGTCTCTTGACTGACCGACAGACGGACACGAATTAATGGATCCTATATAAGATTCCTGTTTATTATTTTGCGGTAGAGAACCCTAAAGATTTTAAAATTGTCGTAACACTGCAAAGTAATACTGAGGAGCTCGTGGCTAAGTAATAACAGCCGCTCGGGTCGATCTTTAGGTTAAGCAACGCTTGTCTGGATTGGTCTGTGGATGGGTGACCACCTTTACATACCGAGTTTCCTCCATGCCTCGGAAAGCACGTTAAGCTGTTGGTCCCAGATGTCATTTGTCCATCTTTGACAGTCGTTACAGGTAGTCAGTGGCCCGAAAAGTCTGACAATCAGTCTTACCAAGTGATATCGTATATGACCGAAGTGGGTAATACGTATTTATTGGGATACTATAATCGACTAATTAGTGCAGAACTTAGGCTAACGGCTCGGATACACCGAATCCGTCATCGGCCGAAGTATGCTCGGGCGTCATCGGCCGAACCCGGCCGATCAAATCAAACGTAAGTAAATGAAAGAGAGTGCATACACTGCTACTACCGACGTCGTCCGATGACGCCCGAAAACGGACGCTCAACTGGCGAGTCCGAACGTGTTTGGATTTTTTGTAGTTGCACAGTTTAGACTTCATAAGTTCCACCGAAAACGGCCGTTATCGTCTGCAGTGTATTCTGTTGAACGTCCGAGTTACTCGTCCGAGTAGTTCTGTCCGCCATCGGCCGACAAAATCGGTTTTAGTGTACGCTTACCGTAAGTTCGTGAATGGCCGGGTTTTCTAAAATCAGTTTTTAGCCATAACTTTTTCTATGGATATTTTTTGCACCGTTTACATTTTTATCATTCTGAGTAAGAACGAACGGACAACTTTAAATTATACATTTTTCGATGCTACTGCAAAATTGGGGAGGGGATTGAAATTTACATAAATTTTGGAAAAAAATCACATCTCCGAAACGGTAACCATTTTGAGCGTCGAAATTATTTTTTGAAAGAAAATTGTTTACTCTACAATTGTTATCTTTTAAGTTTAGCGATAAAACTTATAGTTTTCATATTTAGGGCGTTCCCATGCTAAACTCTTATGAGAAGATTTAAAAAGGGTAAACTTTCCATTACAGGAGAACGAGATTCGGAAAAATTTCGAAATTCATATTTCTTTTTGTAGATAGTACACACAAGTAAAAAAATAAAAATTTACAAATGTAAATATGGGATAATCCTTCTTCAAAATCTACCTCCTCCCGCGGCTTGCCGAAGGGTTTTTTAGTCACGAGCACCACCTAGAAATAGGCTAAGTCACTCAGGTGTTTCCTCCCGCCCGATTCGGTGCAGGTACCTCCCGAAACATCCGTGTCCGGTGAGGACCTCCGTCAGGCGGAAGGTGAGGACGCCGTTGCGCCTCTCCAGCCACTCCTCAAAGAGGGGACTTACCGCCACTATCGTGACGTGCCGTGCACGGTGTTGTGACAGTCGCTCTCTCCATGTCGCAATGAAAGATATTACTAAAATATTTGACCCTTGAAATGCATTTCACAATATTACGGTTTCACTTCGATAGATTAGGTACAATCTATTAAAATATAATGCGTTAAATTGTAAGCAGATGTTCGTTTGACGATCTTAAGAGGGTTTACAATCTCTAGATAGATTACAGTCCAAAGGGTTTTACAAATTATTTATAGAATACATGAACTTTACAGATTGGTGATAAGGTTACATTTACATGATAAGGTTGGGTAAAAGTACCGCCAACCCCTGTAAACGAGTGTCGCTTGTGAAACAGTCAATCTGTCATATTTTATAATCGGCTGGTGTCCACAACTTCTCGTCAAAAGTGTGTAACATTCGATTCACCCCAGCTAGTTGAGAAAAACCAGCAACGCCTCGATGTTATTGACAATCTCTTGGAGATACAGTCAATCTAACAGTGGTAAACCAAACGCTAAAAAACCAATGCATGAACACACAAAACAATCATAATCTGCCTAGTCTTTTCCGAACTATTTAAGAGTCGAGTCGAGTCCAGTACCGGATGCTGCTCACTTGTGGAATTTTAGAATTTTATATGGAGCGATTTGACCTCTACAACCCAGATAGTACTTACTGGGTAATTTGATACCCGTTGTAAGACTGATTGTCAGAAATTCGGGGTCACTGTCTACCTGACATGGAATGTATAAATGACAGCCGGGACCTAACGTGCTTTCCGAGGCACTGGGAACCTTGCTATGATGAATGGGGACCCACCCCGAGACCGACCTAGGCAAGCGCTGCTTCACCTTGCACATTAACCCGTACGGTATACATCAATATCAGCATTTATTTCATTAATTGAAAACTCTAGTTTACTAAATAGAACTAGCTCATTATACTAATAAAAAAATATGAAATGAGTGTCGAATTATTGCAAAAATACACCTAATTAGTTCTGTACAGATTAATCTATTTTATTTTTATCAGAAACACAGCAAAAAGTAATTAATTTGTCAAGTCGACCTCCGATAAAGTGACAGGAAAAAGCGGGATAGTTAAAGATAAAGATAAAGATAAAGATTTATTTATTGCGTAACTGTGTACATGAAGTTCTTAATAATAAACATTACAGTTTATAGTCTCAACAGTCTACCCAAGTCGGATATGCAATAGTATTTAAAAAAATAAAAAATGAAGTTCAAATTATTTCTTATCAAAAAACTCATGCAGATTATAATACACATTATTAATTAACATTTTTTTCAATTTATTTTTAAACATGTTTCCATTTAATTGCTTAATTGCCGGTGGTAAATGATTGTACACACGAATAGCAGTAACATATGTACTTTTATAATACATCATATTGTTACTTACTGGTAAATTAATGTTATATTTATATTGTTTTCGAATGTTCCTTTTAGAGTTTGATTTAAAATTAAAATATTGCATATTGTTTTTAATAAATAAACATAATTCAAGTATATAAATACCAGTCAGTGTCAGGTAACCCTCCGTTTTGAATATATTTCTTAACGATTCCGTACTATGCATGTTATATATTGTCTTAAGACATTTTTTTTGGAGAATGAATGTGGATTGTACATTTGTCGAGTTCCCCCAATATATGACACCGTAAGTTAACAGTGGGTACACATTTCCAAAATAAGCACTTCTCGTAACACTTAGATTTGTCGTTTCTGCCAGAACTGACAATGCGTAGCAAGCACTGGATATTCTTTTATTAATCTTTTCAATATGTGCCTTCCAGTTTAAATGTTGATCTATTGTAACTCCTAGGAAATTTGTGTCTCTTACTTCTTCAACCACTGCATCTGACATGGTTACATTCAATTTAGTATTTTTACTTTTATAATTTCTAAATTGAATCAATTTGGTTTTTGAGCCGTTGACTTTTAAGTTTATTGACTGCAACCAATCAGTCACAGTTGTTAACGTTTTATTTATTTCAGTTTCGTAAATGAGGTCATTGGAATATTCATTTGAAATAAATATAGTTGCGTCATCCGCATACATTACGCAAAGATGTTCAATTATATTAGGGAGCTCGTTGATATACAATAAGAACAAGGGAGGTCCCAATATACTGCCCTGCGGTACGCCCAGCATTACAGACTCGAATGAAGATGTCACAACCTCGACCATTTTTGTACGATCGTTATATACCTCAATAATAGTACCTTGCATTCTACTACTTAAATAATTCTCAATTAATTTGAGTGCTATACCTCTTATTCCTACACCTTCTATTTTATCAAGCAAAATGTCGTACTTTACACAGTCAAATGCTTTTGACATATCAATGAAAAGAGCAGCACATTGTTTTCTATCATTGATTTTGTCCCAAATGGAATTAAATAATTTGTATATTGCCAAGGATGTAGTTTTGTTCTTTTGGAATCCGAATTGGTTAACGTGTAAAATACTATTAACATTCAAAAACTTGGTGATTCTAGCATAGATAACCTTTTCAAATATCTTCGAGAAATTTGGCAACAGTGCAACTGGTCTGTAGTTATTCATGTCGTGCCGAGATCCTTTCTTATATAACGGCTTAGTTTACAGGTTCTTTATTCAAAGATTGCCAGATAGATACGTGTTACCAACCTAACAAGGTAATAAGTTGCCATAAAGTCTAAATCAAAATCAAATCATTTATATTTCAATTAGGCCATTATAGGGCACTTTTGCATTTCATTGCCCATTCGCAAGGGTAGTGTCGTATGGAGAAGAATGGAAAAGAAACTCCATCGTTACTCTTTTAAAATGATCTACAATATTTGGTACGTGATGTAAAATTTTACACACTTCAAATTTTAGTCAATTAAACAGCTTATTTTTAACTTGGGAAAAAACTGCCTAGATATGAAGGAAACACGATGTGGGGGAATTTTAGGTGACTCTTCAAAGAAACTTCAAAAATGCTGATAAATAGTCAAACCATGTATTGCCTTGATGGCGAACAAAAATGGAAGAAAAATGACACGAAATTACATAAAATCCTTACATCTAATTACTAACTTATAAGTACGCAACGTTGATTCTTGCTCATTCCAAACGAGCAGGCGTTAGCTCGAACATGCCCCCGGACGTTGGAAGCAGCAGAGGCGCTTTCAACCAAGCGCAGAATCAACGGGCAGCGGGCAAATCCTATTGAAGGCTCTTCTGACTACTCCTGTAGATGTTTTGACGTCTGCCACACGAGCGATTCCATCCGACCCCGGATGAACGGCGACGACTCTCCCCAATCTCCATTTAAGAGGCGGAAGATGGTTCTCCTTTATGACGACCAAGGAACCCAACTTGAGCATATCTTTGCTGGTATGCCACTTGGTTCTTTGCTGCAGCTCGGACACAAATTCCTTGCTCCAACGAGCCCAAAAATGCTGTCGTAGCTGCTCGATTCGTTGGAAACGAGATAATGAAGCAGTGGAGTGGTTCTGTAGATCTTTCACCGGGGGTGACGTCAGCGGTCGACCAACAAGAAAATGACCCGGAGTCAGTGGTGTGCAATCTGCTGGATCTGATGATAGTGGCGTCAGTGGACGTGAATTTAATATCGCCTCAATCTGGACTAACGTGGTGTTAAGTTCTTCAAATGTTAAGTGACAATTTCCCAACACTCGCCTGAGACGATATTTAGTTGATTTTACACCCGCTTCCCAGAGTCCGCCAAAATGAGGAGTATACGCGGGTATAAAATGAAATTTAATTCCGTCATTAGCCAATTGCTCGCCCAAAGAATTGCAATTAGATTTTAGGAAATTCGAAAGTTCGTTGCAGGCACCAACGAAAGAGGTACCGTTGTCGGAGTAGATGTCTCTGGGTTTTCCCCGTCGCGAGATGAATCTAAATAACGCTAGTAAATATTTGTTGCTGGTTAAGTCACTCACCAGCTCTAAGTGAATAGCCTTGGTGGTAAAGCACACAAAAATGGCTATGTACACTTTTACCAGCCTACATCCCCGACCCTGCCTACTAGCAGCCATGATGGGACCAGCATAATCCACACCAGTGCTTTCAAAAGGATAACCACCTGGAAGGAGACGCTGCTGAGGTAAATTACCCATTAAAGGAGTAACTGTTCTACCCGACATGCGACAACAACGCACGCAATTACGATAGCAACTCTTTGCTAGGCTTCGTCCGCCTATAGGCCAGTATGAATCTCTAATTGAAGCTAGCAATAATTGAGGGCCTGCATGCATAAGCTTTACATGTTCAAATTCGAATAATAATTTCGTAAATTTATGAGTGGACTGTAAAAGAATAGGGTGCTTTTTATCAAAAGAAAAGGTTGAATTGGCCAAGCGTCCTCCGACACGCATAATTTTATTTGCGTCTAAAAACACGTTAAATTTTATAAGGGCACTTTTATGAGGCAACTTCTGATTACTAATGAGTAATTTGTACTCTGGAAATGACTCAATTTGACTTCTAATTATTATAAAATTTAAGGCATCTTGCAACTCGACTTGTGATAGAAAACGAGAAGAAGGAAGCTTCCTACACAATTTTATGAATCTTAAAACTGTTGCTACACTACGGACTAATCTTAAATAACTAGAAAAACGATTAAAATCGATGATTGTATCACATTGGTTACTAAAACTAACACTGGCACTCAATAAAGCTTGAGGTAGAGTTTCAGGCAGCTTGTCTGACTCTTTATGTTGAGACGGCCAGTGGGACTGGACTTGCTTCAAAAAACTGGGACCACTCCACCACAAGTCCAAAGATTTCAGAATACTAATATCCACGCCTCGTGATATTAGGTCTGCAGGGTTCTTGGTAGTTGGGATGTGTCGCCAAGTACAGTGCTCTGTCTTGTCTAAAACTTCAGCAACGCGATTTCGCACAAATGGCTGAAGCTTAGAAGGTAGCATCTGCAACCAGCCCAACACAATGGTGGAGTCAGTCCAGCAATAAACATGACTAAACTTAAGCCTCATTGAGCTTACAACCTTCTCGCATAAACGAGCTCCGACTACTGCGCCACACAATTCCAACCTTGGAATGGTGGTCGGTTTAATCGGCGCTACTCGACTTTTAGCAGCTAAGAGACAAACCGTGTACTCACCCTCATCATTGGTACTACGTACATAGACGCACGCACCATACGCACGCTCTGATGCGTCTGTGAATACATGTAGTTCCGGTATATTATGTGCATCGCATATAACGTGTCGTGGAACTCGATAGTTATTGATAAGCGGTAATGCTTTGACAATAGCATTCCAACTAGCATTAAGTGGTGGGGATAATGGCTCATCCCACGAGAGCTTGTCTAACCACATTTGTTGTAGAAACATTTTCATTGTGACTACGCAAGGAGATAAAAGTCCTAGGGGGTCAAAAATACGTGCTATGACAGAAAGTACATCACGCTTTGTAACAGAATCCTTAGAAGGTAACGTTAAACTTGAAAACCCAAATTCGTCGGAACTAGAATACCAGTTAAGCCCTAATAACTTATCCGGTTCATTAGACCCCATTTCTAAATCTAACGACGACTGAGAAGCTCCGGAGAGTAAACTAGGGACGTTGGATCTCCACTTCCTAAGAGGCATGCAAGCAGATGCTAGTGCGTTGGTGACCTCTGTGCGGATGAACATAGCTTCATTCAAATCATCACTTCCTGTCAAGAGGTCATCAACGTAAAAATCATGCATGATAACTTCAGCAATCTTATTTCCGCTACCTGAGGATGACTCACCCATTGGACGCGAAGAGATCTTAGTGTCATTGGATTGATAATCCATCCCTATTTGCTTGAGGCAACGTGTAGCAAGAAATGGTGCACTAGCCGTACCATAAGTGACGGTATTCAATTTGAAAACCTTCACAGGATCGCATGCATTATCACGCCACAGAACCTGTTGGAGGTACCTATCAGATGGGTGGACGTATATACATCTATACATTTTCGCGACATCAGCTGATAAGACGAATTTGTGTTGTCGAAATCTAAGAAGTATAGACATAAGATCGTCCTGCACTGTGGGACCCACCATCTGCACGTCATTAAAGGATACCCCTGAAGAGGTAACACAACTTGCATTAAAAACAACACGAAGTTTAGTAGTTGTGCTACATTCACGCAGTACCCCGTGGTGTGGTATGAAATATCCACTGGGACTGTCATTATTTTTATTTTCGGTCATATGTCCTAAAGTCTCATATTCAGACATAAAGTCGCGATATAACTTACCAAACTCTGGCTTGGACTTCAGTCTGCGTTCTAGGGAATATAGACACTTAGAAGCCCTTGTAAAAGATTCGCCTAAAATAGAAGGATTTTGCCTAACAGGAATACGAACACAAAAATGTCCGCTATCTAAACGTGTCGTATTTTTAACAAAATGCTCTTCACATAACTTTTCTTCGGGTAAATAATGCGAGGATTGTGAATTAATCTCTTCTAGATTCCAAAATTTCTCTAAATCGCTGCGAATTATAATTAAATCACCGTCACTGGGGGAACCAGTATGAGTTAAATTGCACGAAATATTATGCGACAATGATTTATCGTTATTGTAGGTAACAGGGCCAGAAACAATCCAGCCTAACAACGTTTCACACAACACGGGCTTACCTACCCCTAGTCTAATTCTCTGTGAACCAACCAAGTCCCAGAAGAGATCTGCACCTATTAAGACATCTACTTCTGAAGGCCTGTAAAAGTTAGGGTCAGCCAAACAGATATTATCTGGAATATTCAGGTCTGAAATGTCGACTTCACGACAAGGCAAAACAGTCGTTAACGATGGCAAAACAAAACAATAAAACTTAGTAACATAACTATTATCTAATGACGTCATTTTTACATGACATGTCTTGCCTACGCGAGAACTTACGTTATTAATGCCATAGACCGATCCATTTATCTGACTAGTATTTAAGTTTAGCCGTGTACATAACCGTTCCGTCATAAAACACGATGTACTACCGCTATCAAGCAGGGCCCGCACTATGTGCTCACGATCATTCTGATCACATAACTTGATAAGAGCGGTGGACAATAACACACCGCGTTGTTTACGCTCACTACTTAGCGAACTAAGATCCGCAGACAAAGTTAAATTATTTGCATTCGCTTCAGTGCTAGCTACGGCGTCAGTGGGTGATGACGTTGATACGGAATGTGACGAGCTACCGTTTGATTTGTTATCATTATTGAAAGTATTCGCCGTACTTTTCTTCTCCGACGAATGAATCAACGTATTATGTCGGCGTTTACATATCTTGCATCCCGGCTTTTTGCATCGGTTAGCAAAATGACCTGCATGAAAACAGTTATAACATACTTTATAGTTAGGTATTAATTTAAGTCTGGCGTCGGTGCTTAGTGAAAGGAATTGTGAGCAATTACTCAACACGTGATCAGCTTTACAGTGCGGGCACAACTTATTTAACTCGGTGCTGGAATTATTAGAATCCTGTGATACAACCATAGATTTCATCTTATTGGAATGTGAACTAGGCTTACCGGGAGTGGGATTAGTGCTATTTCGTGCTGCTTCTAGTGTTTCTAACAAGTCAGCGCGAAAGCGAATAAATTGAATAAGAGCAGCAAATGTTATTGTGCTATCCTTGTCTATACGACCTTTGTGCTCCTCCCACTAACGATAAGTAGACCTATCCAGCTTCTGAGTTACCATGAATATTAATAAAGTGTCCCAATACTTGATGGGCTCATCTAACGCTTCCAAGGCACGGAGATTTTTATTAAGTTGGTCAATCAATCCTTTCAACGCAACAGAGGACTCCTTTGTGATAGTGTTCAAATAATATATGGACGACACATGATTTTGCACTAACATTCGTTTGTTGTCGAAGCGATCACAAATTAAGTTCCAAGCTGTATCGTAATTACTTGCAGAAAACTCAATCCCATGGATTACATCAGCAGCAGATCCTTCCAGGGACGCTCGCAAATAATGGAATTTGTTAATTTGATCAATTTCATCGTTACAGTGAATGAGGCTAGTAAAAGTGTCGCGAAACTCCAACCAATTGCTAAAAATCCCATTAAATTTAGGTAACTGTATCGTAGGTAACTTAACAGGCTTACGTTGACTAACACGAGTACATTTTGCACTACACATCGACTCGTTATCGCTGTTATACTTACATAACAGCTCCTGTGCCCTAGCCAGTGCCTTGTAATATTGTGAATCAAACTCAGTACGCTCAGAGACTTGAGCTTTAACATCATCTACCAGACATTCCAGTCGCAACTGTACCTCATCGTAATGCTCATACAGGGACTCGATTTTCCCGATCCGTAACTGCAATTCCTTGATCTCACAGCTAGTCAACTCCTTGTCGCTGGATGCATCTAGGTAATTGATAAATGCAGTTATGCGTCCTTTTATGCTGCCTCGTTTTTTAATGAGTTCTCTTTCTTCGGACATACTGGGAATCGAATGTAGTCAACCTGGAAATTATACAATCACAACAATTACTTAAGGTATATTTTAATACAATGCTGAAATTACTTACTATAGGAACCCTATATCTAGCGACTATTGTAATTAAAACAATTTAAGAAAGGATGTTAATACTGTAAATGTTAACTTCTACCTGTTGTAAACATTAAGTGACTAAAGAATGGGAATTTTAACTCAGACTTTGATTTAAGCTAAGTACATTAATTTCTAAAAACTTGAACACTTCATTACCTAACGTCTACCTTTAAGCAATATAATAACAAATGAATGAGTAACTAAATTGACTAATACGGTTAAATTAAATAAATAAAGAATAATTAAGACTGGTAATATCATCTAACACCAAACTACGCAATAATAACTATTTACTATGAATAGAACTAAAATACTGCTATACGATTATAAATGTAGCAAAATATCTACTGAACTTTTCACTATTATAATTAGAAAGAACGTATAATCGTATTTGAAAAATAAATATCATCAAAGAAATGACGACTAGGTACTAGAAACTATTCACATGTATTAAGGTAAATAAGTTACTTTAAACAAGATTCAGGAATAATATAAAACACTAACCTTTTAAAATCCTTAATTATGGTTAAATACTACCTGAACGAGTGATGGGTGATGATACTTTAACTATAATATTCTTAACACCGTAAATTAGCTCGAAGTCCTTTGTTCACAGTCACGTTGCCGGCTTATAACCTCGTCGGCATATGTCCCGGGTAATATATATGTAAATCCACTGAATTTTAGCAAATCTTCATGTGATTACCAATCCAGCTCGGTAATGGACCAAAATGTGGGGGAATTTTAGGTGACTCTTCAAAGAAACTTCAAAAATGCTGATAAATAGTCAAACCATGTATTGCCTTGATGGCGAACAAAAATGGAAGAAAAATGACACGAAATTACATAAAATCCTTACATCTAATTACTAACTAATAAGTACGCAACGTTGATTCTTGCTCATTCCAAACGAGCAGGCGTTAGCTCGAACACACGATATAACCATTTAATTATTTACACCTTAAAGTTTATGAAAATATAACGTGAAATAGGCGATGCTGTGAAGTACTTTAAGAAGTTCGTGTGTCAAAATGTACAAAGTGTGTTGGAAAATAATGGAAACCCTTTTTTTTGTATGTGTAAATCAATGAATGTTGAGATAGATGAAACGCATCAAAACTCGGGTGTGGAGGTGGCTCGAGACGTCAGAATGCACTAAAAAATATACCAAAGCGTGACGTATTGAGAACTTTAAAAGCGTTGCACCTTCGTCAATTTTGGTTTACATCACAAAATAAAAATGATATTTTAACCGGTCGGTCCCGGCTGACACGAATTCCTTCGAAGGACTAATACGTTATGTTTTGTCGTCTACTCTATTATGACAGCAATTCTAACTTAGTCAACTCGGTCTCAAACACCGGGACGAGCACAAACAATGTCTTATTAAGTTTATCATTATCAAATCACACACATCAATGATACTTGAAATATAGTCGAAAAATAATATTAGAATATTTTTTTTCTAAAAACTACTTTATTAACAAAAAAACATTAAACAACTGTACTGGTACCAAAATAGCAAAAAAAGCAATTCTCAATCTGGGGTGACAATATGTATGTGCGACAGATCTACCATTCTGAGTACGAAACTATTATATTATTAAGAGAACGTAGTTTTTATTCAAGAATGAACTACGATATTATTGATGATCGATCTCTTATTTTAGAGAGGTACATATACAATATGACATAAATTTGGTAAATCATACATTTTTTTTCCGAATGGGAAATTAACAAAGTCCCGCGCTGGACGGAGCAGAGTTTTAATGACTAAAACTCATCCAATGTTCCTTCTTTGCCCTTTGTGTTCCAGGGCCGCGGTATCTCTTTCGAACAGTCCGACAGCCCCACCATGCATCGGCCCTTGCGGACCCGTTGTTGCTGACATCTCTCTGAGGCACGCGTAGAACGCGAACGCGCCGTCGACACGTCTGCTGTCGCGACGGCTGGGATGTGAGGTTCTCTCCCTCTCACGTTTTGCCACCTCCTTCGCTAGCATGACTGCTTCGCAGAAGGAAGTGACGGTTTCTCATTCTCTCTAGCTAAGGACCATGGATTGAACCAAGGCGGACGCGAGAGGTTGCCGATCACCGCTACGAGGTCACGGCCAGCGATGCTCCGCCGCCTGCGGAGCCAACCTCCACTGTGTACTCCACCGTGTCCTCCGGTCGATCCTTGCAGTTATGATGGTAATTCATACCCAGTGTTACTTTTTATTTATATGAGAATGAAAATATTTCGTGACGATAGATCTATTCATTAGATGATACAAATTGATGACAAATTTAACTTTGGTGACAAAAATATGTTTCCCTATTTTAAATCTGAGTCAAAACGAATACAACATTTCATACATCTAGTGCCTCCGCACGGGAGTCGGTGGGTTCACGGACAATGCTTCGCTGCATGTTGAGGTCGTAATCTCTATGCCTTTGATTTAATTTATTTATATAAAACTCATACCATATTTTTCGATTAGTCCTTAACGTGATGAAAACAATGTCCAATATTACTGGATTAAATGTTACAAACAACTTTATAAAAAAGTCTATCACGAGGTCGAAAGTGAACTTCTCAAGTAAAATTTTATACAAAAATAAAATGTCGCTCAGAAAAAATATTAACGTAGCGACATAAAAGCGACGCCAGACGTGCCAAGCTGAAGGGCGCTCGAGTTGAAACTACGACATAGAGAAAATACAATTATAATGTAAATAAAACAGTTAAGTGTTACTGGTACGAGTTTATGTCCAGTGCGTGTGATAAAGATATATAGCATATCAACGTCATAGAACCACGATACGTAATTTTTCGACGAAATGTATGCAATCAGAAACCAAGAAATGGCGACAGTTATTAATGGCACACCCCAACCAAAGACCCCGCTTTTTAAATGTCTTCTTCGGATATTCCCATTAAAAACTTTAACTATATCCACGTAACACATGTGACTTATAACTAGCAGCCAATGGGTTTTCGCCGCTTCCACGTATTTATATAGATACAAACACAATTTATAATGAACAGAACATGTGGAGTCATCAAAATAGTCATAGATGTCTGTTAAAAAATTGACTAAGATGTTTGATAAGATGGCATTAAGAAATACATAGTTTCTATAGGTCCGAAACTTGCGCAGGCAGCACCACGATGTTATGCCGTATATCAGCGTCACTAGCGTCAGCACAAACACAATTAAGTTAATAGTGAACATTTGAGTATATAATAACGTCCAATACCAAGAGTAGTAATTACTCTCTACGTAGTATAAAAGTTCGTTGCTATCATTATAAGACATGGCGAACTTCACTTCACACTTTTGATAGATTCACGTTTGTTACTAACTTAGGTAAGTGTGTGTAAAAACAGTTCGTCGTAAATCACCACCAAATCCACAGGTGTAAGAAAAGTAGTTTTTTATATATTTCTTTGGTCAATCAATCTATTAAGATTCCGGGCGGTTGCTTGTACGATACACAATCCAACAGTGATAACATAAAACTTTACAAAACGAATTATAGAGAACATTTTTTATCGGAACACACAAATCAGCATTGCTTTAATTAATTATTTTGTTTTGGACAATCGTTCATTATTTATAATAAGCCTCGCTAGTTTAGTGGTTGCAAGAACGACTGCTCAGCGTGGGGTCCTAGGTTTGATTACTAGGTCGAGAAAAGTGTTATAGTGTTGTTCATTAGGGTTTATCTCAGTAGCAGTCACGTAGTTCGAATTTGTTATCGGTTGATGGTAATAGGCTCGCCCTCCATTAAATAGGACTTAAACATAACTGGCAACAGTAGGGTGTACTGTTAAGTTTACCTTTGTCTTACCCTTTCGCGGTTACAGGCGTGATATTATGTTATGTTATTATAATCGCTACATCTACAATTGCAGGAAAAGATCGTATGAGTGCGAGTCTGAAACCAACACATCGAGGGTTATGTACAAACTTGTATGTTTATCATTATGTCCATTAAGGGACATATGATAAATACACAATGGGTTTCTGAAGTTCACACGCTTTTAAGGTTGAAGCGACAGCAAAGCTTATGATATTCGAGTTTACTTACTTTTTTCGTAGTTTGCATGGGTTGTATTGATGACTAGCTGCTGCCCGCGACGTCGTCTGCGTGAGGGCTCTACAGCACCAAAAATACTTTCGATGCCAGTGTCGCGACTTATTGATGGCCATCGCGAAGCAAATACTCAAGGGGAACGGTACGCGCTTGAACTGGAACGGGAAGTTATGAGGTATGAGGGGAATGCATGGTATAAATACCTACTGCATCGCCGACGCCACAACCCGTAAGAATTTCCACCTCAATGGTATGTCTGTGGAGCGAGATAGCGTACTTAAACGCGGGTCCAGCGTACACAACTTCGGAGGAGATAGGTTCCGAAGAAGCATTATTGGGACACCGAACTTCAGCTTGATGGTATGGGCTGGAAGTCCACTTGCTCACAGGGAGTTCAGAAATTCCACGGGATAATGTGAGGCGTCAACTTGCTCGACAACAGTGTTTATCTAGGTGTAGACACTTCATTCCCCTGAATTTCCGAGAGAATGCATTCGTTAATGGCTGCAGCCTGATCATTTTCGGGCGTCAAAACGGCCCGCTCACACACCCAAGAATTCTGGTCCCCGTACACACAGCGAATGAGTTCTTCTAAGCTAGATACCACTCTACCTAGAGACTCTGGAAGCACCCCCTGTCCGCCAGTCCATCTCTCTCTTCTGGTAGAGTGCCTTCGCCAAGACTTAGAAAGACGTCGGAGAATTCTTAGGAGCTCATACGAGCTTTCATATTAATGGTCAAACGCAGCGTACGAACTCGTGACCACAACGAAGATCGTTTTAACGAAGCATTCACCTCGTCAGGCCTCGATCCCCGCGTCACCACGGGAATCGTTTGGCGGAAATCGCCACTGAACAGAACTGTGACATCACCCATCAAATATTCGTTCCTGCGGATGTCCTGCAGGGTTCTGTCCACGGCCTCAACTGCCTTCCTATTGGCCATCGTACACTCATCCCATACGATCAGAGAGCAATCCAAACAGGCGTTTCGAGGCTCTCTAAATCGATGGGAATTTTAAACATGGCATGTGCTGTCTTGCCACCCGGAAGCAGTGTGGCAGTGATTCCCGACGACGCTACAGTAATAGCAATTTTTCCCATGGCTGTGAGTGAGTAAAAATAAATCCAGCTAGTTTTACATCACATTTAAGTTTATAATTAGGTATACGATATAAAAATATATTAATTACCAAGCAATAATCACACAGATAAATACCGAACAAAAGTATTAACAGTCAATGTTTATGTTGTATTAACAACATGAAATTGATGAAGAATGATCATCATAATTGAACATAACTTGTCATTAATATATATAGCACTGCATTTATTTTAGATGGTCTTCCTCAACTCTGCTCAAGATTTTGAGGGTTTCGTTGGAACTTGAATTTGACAAAACAAACAATACGATGCAACTTTTATGAAGAAAATGCACATTCAACTCCTAACCTCGCCAACATGATCAAAAATTATTAATTTCCAAAAAGTGTTAACATGGAACTTGATTTGATTTTTATGAAATCTCATAGATGGCGCTGCTTCAAAATTGTCTTTATACTACTAACATTCATTTAACTATGTTTCTCTACACAAGTTACTTAAATGGCGTAGTTTTATAGTGTAAAGCTGGATAATAGCATGGCTTACTCAAAAAAACATTTAAATATGCGTCGCGTCGTTAGATTACACGCTGTCACAGAATGCGTAAGAAAAATAAAGATTCACAGGTCCTCCCCCGTAGGTGATAGCGTGATAATATGTAGCCTATATGTTGACCCGACCTCTTAGTAAAATTCATGCAAAATTTCAAGTAAATCCTTGCGGTACTTTTTGAGTTTATCCCGGACATAACTACATACAGACAAACAGACAAACATTCAAAAAACTATATTTTTGGCTTCGGTAGCGATTGTAGATCACGCCCCAAGTATTCTTAAAAAAAAAATTCAATGTTGAGTTTTGACTTTCCTACGATTTTATTACATGTATATAGAAGTTCTCACGCTTTTAAGTTAAAAGCGACAGCAAAGGTAAATATTAGAGATTTTTTACATTTTTGCAGGTTGCATGGGTTGTATTGATGATTTTAATAATGCAGAAATTAAAAACTTTCGGTTATTTTTATAGACTTTGCTGTAAGAACCTTTAGTACCATTTATTTATTAATGAATGAGCTTAATCTTAATAATAATATATATAAATTACGTGTCACGTTTATTGTCCGCGATGGACTCTTAAACTACTTAACCGATTTTTATCAAATTTGTACACCGTGTGCAGTTTGATCCAACTTGATAGATAGGATAGCTTACATCTCTTTTATATAGGGTCATACGATATGAATGGGACAACTTTTATTGCATTGACTTAAAAGCTTGATCATATCACGGTTTTTCTAAAATCAGTTTCAGCCATAACTTTTCCTATGGATATTTTTTGGACCGTTTACATTTTTATCATTCTGAGTAAGAATGAACGGACAACTTTGAATTATACATTTTTCGAAGCAACTGCAAAATTGGGGAGAGGATTGAAATTTCCATAAATTTTAGAAAAAAAACATATCTCCGAAACGGTAACCATTTTGAGCGTCGAAATTATTTTTTGAACGCAAATTGTTTACTCTACAATTGTTACTTTTTAAGTTTAGCGATAAAACTTATAGTTTTCATATTTAGGGCGTTTCCATGCTAAACTCTTATGAGAGGATTTGAAAAGGATAAACTTTCCATTACAGGAGAACGAGATTCGGAAAGATTTCGAAATTCATATATTTTTTTGTAGATAGTCATCATCATCATCATCTCAGCCGAAAGACGTCCACTGCGGGACATAGGCCTCCCCCAAGAGTCGCCACATTGACCGGTCCTTTGCTACTCGCATCCACCGGATTCCCGCAACCTTCACAAGGTCATCGGTCCACCTAGTGGGAGGTCTTCCAACGCATCGTCTTCCGGTTCGCGGTCCCCACTCCAGAACTTTTCGGCCCCATCGGCCATCCGTTCTGCGAGCAATGTGCCCTGCCCACTGCCACTTAAGGTTAGCAATTCTTCGGGCTACGTCGGTGACCTCTCTTGCGGATGTCTTCATTTCTGATTCGATCACGCAAGGAAACTCCGAGCATAGCCCTCTCCATTGCCGTTTGGGTGACTTTAAGCCTTTTGATAAGGCCCATTGTGAGCGACCACGTTTCGGTCCCGTATGTAATCACTGGCAACAGACACTGGTCATAGACTTTCGTCTTGAGACTTGTAGATAGTACACATAAGTAAAAGAATAAAAATTTACAAATGTAAATATGGGATAATCCTTCTTCGAAATCTACCTCCTCCTGCAGCTTGCCGAAGGGTTTTTTAGTCACGAGCTCCACCTAGAAATAGGGTAAAATATTTGACCCTGCTTTTTTTCTTAGGATGGGAAATCATCAAATGACTTCTCCCACTCTTGGCGGAGCGGGAGGGAGTGTCAGACTTTTACTGACTAAAACCCATCCACGTACCTTCCTCGCCCTTTACGTTCCGGGGCCGCGGTATCTCATTCGAATAGGCCCGCAACCCCGGCAGGCTTCGGCCCCTGCGGGCCCCTCTCTTTATGCTGACATCTCTTTGAGACGCGCGTGGAACACAAATGCGCCGTCGACACGCCTGTCGTCATTAGACGGACGGGCGGCTAGCTAGCCCATAGCTCACCGGCCACAGGCCCGCATCTACGGTGACCGGTAGCCACCACGTGGCCTCCGACGCCCGGTGCGTCTCCCGCGGCGCCTGGGAAGAGAGGCTCTCTCAATCTCTCGTTCCGTTACCTCCTTCGCTAGCATGACTGCAGAAGAAGGTGACGGCTTCCCATTCCGTCTCGCTCCGGACCATGGATTGAACCAGGGCCGGACGCGAGAAGTCACCGCCGCCGATCGCCGCTACGAGGACACGGCGGTGCTCCGCCCACGCAGGGCAGACTTCCACCGTGTGCTCCAGCGTGTCCTCCGGTCGATCCTCGCAGTGGAAACACCCAGGCGTTTCCTCCCGCCCGATCCGGTGTAGGTACCTCCCGAAACATCCGTGTCCGGCGAGCACCTGCGTCAGGCGGAAGGTGAGGACACCGTGGCGCCTCTCCAGCGGTAGCTGAGTCGTGGTCCCCTCTTTGAGGAGTACCTCAAAGAGGGGACTTACCACCACTATCGTGGCGTGCCCTGCACGGGGTTGCGACAGTCGCTCCATGTCACCATGAAAAAATTAATAAAATATTTGACCCTTGAAATGCATTTCACAATGTTACGGTTTCACTTCGATAGATTACAATCTATTAAAATATAATGCGTTAAAATATAAGCAGATGTTCGTTTGACGATCTTTAGAGGGTTTACAATCTCTAGATAGATTACAGTCTAAAGGGTTTTACAATTTATTTATAGAATACATGAACTTTACAGATTGCTGATAAATTTACATGATAAGTTTGGGTAAAAGTACCGCCAACCCCTGTAAACGAGTGTCGCTTGTGAAACAGTCAATCTGTCATATTTTATAACCGGCTGGTGTCCACAACTTCTCGTCAAAAGTGCATAACATTCGATACACCCCAGCTAGTTGAGAAAAACCAGCAACACCTCGATGTAAACTGATGATCTCTTGGAGATACAGTCAATCTAAGAGTGATAAACCAAACGCTGTAAACTAAAGCACGAACAAGCGAGTCAATCATAATCTGCCTAGTCTTTTCCGAACTATATAAGAGTCGGCTTCCAGCCGTACTGGATGCTGCTCAATTGTGGAATTTCAGAATTATATATGGAGCGATTTGACCTCTACAACCCAGATAGTACTTACTGGGTAATTTGATACCCCGGGGTAAGACTGATTGTCAGAATTTTGGGGTCACTGTCTACCTGACAGTATGGAATGTATAAATGACAGCCGGGACCTAACGTGCTTTCCGAGGTACAGAGGAACCTTGCTATGATGAATGGAGACCCACCCCCAGACCGACCTTGGCAAGCGCTGCTTCACCTTGCACATTAACTAGAACTAGCTCATTATTCTAATCACAAAATATTAAATGAGTGTCGAATTTAATTATTGCAAAAATACACCTAATTAGTTCTGAACACATTTATAAAGAACACCGGTCACAGCGCGAACAAATTTTTGTTGATATTTTGTTTTAGCGTCTGCCCATGAAAATTATGTAAAAGTGAGTTTAATTTCCTGAAGAGTATTGTCTTAAGTCATATTTTTCTAGGAAGTCAGGAATTAAAGATATTCCATTTGAAGTTTAATAGGTTATGTACGGAAGTTAAGAATAACGAGAGAAAGTGCATCGGCTATCTTCGCCAATGTTCGGGTGATTTCGGCAAGTGCGGCGCGTGCCCTGCGACCTACGACCTCCGCCTCATTAGTCAAGCTCGGACGTCATCGGAGACGCATGCGTTTTCTTATTCAATCAAATTATCTTTTGTCCTGTATTGTTTCCAAGTGAATTACAAATATAGATTTATAGTTAAAAGTTAATCCGAGTTTATTGTCTCTCCATTATAAAGTTTCTTTCAGTTATATCTTGTTAACAACAGACTATTCGAAAAATTTATCTAAAAATGCCTACTTTTCACTTTGAATATCATTAATATAAATGCATTTATTCACAACTAGCCCCGCCACGCGAAGTTGGAGAATATAAGTTTAAGGACTCCATATTCAGAATATTAAGTCCAACAGACGTCCGTGGGTCTGCCACATGATCGACATGGTCACATGAGGTACCTACTTAAATAAATGATTAGAAGAATATTTATTTAATTATCTTAGTCAACTATCTTTAGGGCAGTTAGTTATAGATATATTATTTTGATAATTATGTCGTTAACCCGTCTTGAGCAAGCGTGGAGATCAATGTTCGTGTCTTCTCTGTTGAGAAGTTATTTAAAGTTAATTAATTCGAGAGCATTCTATTATTATTAGTTTTAAAGTTAGGTAGGTACAAACTCGCGACCTATTTATATAAAGACATTAGAATTTCGACCGTACGCCTAGGGCATACGGTTCATATTTGTTTGTACAAGTAGCTAGTAATAATAATTACCTACCTATAGTAGGTAGGTAATCTTTTGTTAGTGTTTTTTTATGACCCTCTAGAATATTCGTGGTTATTCTGGTGTGTCTGTTGGCGAGTATAAATACACCGCTCAGGACCGCGACCGTCAGTCTTGTTTTGGCTACACAACGAAGCGAATCGAAGTGAACTTAAAGTGCGATATCTAAGCGAATAGTGAGCAGTGTGTTTTGTAGTATACTTGTGATTGAGTTTAAAGGGTTTTGTGATTAATAAAGTTATTGTGTTGTTTAATCGGTAGTAATTAATTTATCTCATACCCAGCTCGTAACACTATGAACACACGAAGTGACAGCGGCGTCGTGTCACGCTGCGCGGTGTCACGTAGCCTGCCGCGAAAACGTCGGCAGACAACACCCTTCGACAAAAACTCTTCCTTGACAAACTTGTCGAGATATTGTGTCGGAACTCGCACCACAAACGACTTGAAGTTGGTGTCCAGACGACACCAACTTCTCGAACCTCAAGGTCCAGCTGGTCTTCATCTTCATGTACTCTACGGCCTCCTCAACCTTCGTGGAGTGATGCAGTCGGGACACATAAAGCAACACCGTTGGCATTGCTGGACGCAGCAGCATATTTGCTCCTGACAGTCCAGTACCGCATTGATTGCGACAAGTGACTGTTTTTTCTTCTTCTGAACTAAAGTAAAGCCGTCCTCATCACACTTCTGCTTGGCTGGACAGCGCTGTATCGGATTCCTTGGAAGGGTTTCACAGCGACGGTTCTACGTTCCCCCTTTCTGCTGCTTAGGTTGTTTTGCAGCTGAATCGTTTTATAATAATAATAAATAATAAAAATTGTTTATTTCTCTTCCACAATTAAAGAACATACAGTACTTTTGCTTTGACATAATTATATATACAGGAAAATAATGTTCTATTTGTGGGAGACTGGCGCCTAAACTAAGCCGAGGCCTGTATTTTAGGACACCAGGACCCCACTAAGATAGTTTCTAGGACATCTCACAAAAGTAGGGCCAAAGATTGTAATATAATACAGATACATCAAAGTTTATAAACCAGGTAGGTAAAATAATATCAGTAGTACATTAAGGTAGCAGCAGAAGAGTTAAAAACCAGTGTGTTTTAGTGTGGCTGTGTAATGTATAAGTGCTGTTGTGCTGTGTTATGTGCGTGTGTATATGAATGAGTGTGTGATGGTAGTGATTGTGTGAGAGTGTTGTTGTATGAGCACGTGTTCATGTATGAGCATGTGTTCATGTATTAGTGTACTGTGTGAGGTGTGTGGTGATTGTTTGTTATGTGTTATAAATACTACAAAACCTGAGATTATTTTTACTTTTTTATTTCCAAAAGTTCCTCAGTCTCCTTATAGTCAAATCCCATCAGCCATGAAGTTACTTTTCCCTTACATTGTTTTGAATTACATTTAAATATATTTTTAATTTTATTAATTTGATTATATAATCTAGGAGCAATAAAGTTATAAAATTTTTGTGCAAATCTAGTTTTAGTTTTTGAGGTTTTGCAAACGGAATAGTGCCTTCTTGTATTAGCAATCTCCTGGTTAAACGCCGACATATCTCTATGTTGTCGGAGGATGCTGAGAAGAATGTATAGTTGTCTAACCGATAGCACACCAGTTTCCTGATACAATTTCCGGGTAGAAAAGAGTCTAGGTTTAAAGAAGGCTACCTTTAAAATAAGTCTTTGAGCTCGCTCGAGCTCCAACAATTTTGTTTTGTCCGTGCCGCCCCATGTAGTAATACAGTAGGTCACAATGGATTGAATCAAGGTCTTGTAAACCATGATCAATGTCTTCCTATCTGCTATGTGTCTGAGTTGTCTAAATATGTAAGTTAGTTTACGCACTTTCTGGGCGACGTTGTGTATGTGTTCTCCAAACGAAAGATTATTGTCAATAGTAACGCCTAAGTAACGTATTGATTTAACTGATTTTATTTGTGGACAGTTACTACACTGTAACACAGGAGGAACCGAACATTGGTGAGCCAAAATTTGGGATACACTTTGTGAAGTCACTGCTAGGTTACGAACAGAAAATTGCATGAATTTGGTCTTGTCCGCATTCAACGTCAGTGAATTTGCAGCCAGCCAGTGGCAGATAGTGTTAAACCCATTCTGTGTTTTAGCAAAAACCTCTTCCCAGGTGTCACCTACAAATGTCAAAGTAGTATCATCTGCATATGAGATAATATTACAGTCTTGGATTTGGAGCTGACAGAGCTCATTTATATAACACAGAAATAAGGTGGGCCCAAGAATACTCCCTTGCGGGACTCCAAACGTCGTTTTAAGGTCAACACTCGTGTAATCACCGATATTCACACACTGAGATCTTCCCGATAAATAATCAGCGAAAAGTTCAAGCTGCTTCCCCCTAATTCCCATGCTGTTTAGCTTGTTTAAAAGGTTGGAGATACAGACTGTGTCAAAAGCCTTGGCAAGGTCAAGGAAGATAGTAATACATTTCTTTTTTGCATCCATTTTTTTAACTAAATAGGTAACGAAATTATGAACAGCCTGATCCGTAGATTTGCCTGCTCTGAAACCAAACTGTGATGAGGAAAGCAGTTCATTCGATTCGAGATAATCTGTAAGCCTACTATTTATAATACGTTCAAATACTTTTGACAATGATGTGAGGATTGAGATTGGTCTATAGTTGTTGACACAGTCAGTATCCCCTGCCTTGTGTATAGGAATAAGTATAGATTTTTTAAGTGCATTGGGAAAAACACCAGCCTCTAAGCAGCGATTTATGAGATCGGTAAGCACAGGAGCAATAAACCCTACCACTCTTTGCAGAAAACCAGACGAAACGTTGTCCCAACCCGCTCGACAATCGTGTTTTAGGTTAAGTATAATTTTTGTTACTTCCTCACAATCAACATTTAGAAGGACAAAAGAGTTACAAGGTGAACCTTCCATATCGTCGTCGTTTTGAAAAGAAGGGGTAGGAGGTATATTTTGTGCTAGTCGACTACCGACGCTAGCAAAAAATTCGTTTACAGTGTTGATAGACAACTGCGGAGATGAGTTGGCAGATAGCAAGTCTTGGGAAGAGCTTTTTTCTTGACTATTATAACTGGTTATAGCTTTTATAGACTTCCATAACTTTTTAGAATTATCTTTAGCCATTTGCAATTGATCTTTTTCGTATTGACGCTTCAGCTTTTTTAGTAGATTATTACAGAAGTTTCTGTAGCGTTTATATGTTGTACATAAGATTACATTATTTGGTTCATTTTTATTTTTTTTGTGCATCAAATCTCTGTTTCTTATACACCTTAGAAGCCCAGAAGTAATCCATGGCTTTAGGAGAGTTTTGTTCCGGGGAATCTTTAAAACCACAGTATGTTTCTGTATTAAATCAGTCAAAATATTTACAAACATACTAGTAGCTGAACATGGATCAGCTTCACTATAAATAGAACTAAAATCTATCTCCGAACAGTCCAATACAGCTCCCTCCCAATTAATTTTCTTCACTATGTTAGTATTTTTTGGCTTTTCGGAACTTTTGCTACTTAGACAGAACAATATAGCTTCGTGATCAGATATCGTAGTATTCAAATTAAATGTAAAAGCACTTTGTTTCGTCTTAACTATAACATGATCAAGGCAATTACTACCCCTAGTCGGTGTATAGATGGCTGGTAGTAGACCGTGGAAAAGGGTAATGTCGAGGTAAGCTAGAGAGTTAGAATCTGAATTTAGTATATTTATATTGATGTCACCCGTTATAATAATATTGTTAAAATTAGATAATTTATGTAATAGATCATCAAGTGATTTTAAAAAGTTATCAAGTTTTTTAAATGACGGTGGTCGATATATGGCTATTATAACAGTATGATTTATTCCCATCTTAATTACCAAGCAGTTAGCATCCATAAATTCCTCAATTTTAAAGTTATGTCGATTATTGGTCATGACCACAATACCATCATTTTGATTGTAATTTTTATATGTCCTATGTGAACTGTAGCCATTTATTTTAGGGAGACTAGATACCTGAGAAAGCCAGCACTCTGATAATACAATTATATCACAATCGAATTTCATCCTAGCCATCATTATCAATAATTCATCAAAGTTGCGATTTATGCTGCGAATGTTTTGTTGTAAGATTTTCAGATACTTCAGGGGCTTTATGTATGAGCTGCATTGTTCGGGATTACAAGTAACAGGTTCGGAGATGCGAAATTGTTCTACGTTGTTTATCAAATCATTTACGGCAGCGAACACAATAAATTATGGAGTTCGAAGGAAAAACTTATTGGATAAGTAAAGCTATTCAGTTCATTGATAAATACGTTATCAATGTTAACTTGAGTTTTGTAATATTTAATGAATTTTGTAAATAATAGTATTATAATGTTGTGTGTGTGTGTTTGGTGTAAATTAAGGTTTTGTAAACTTGTAGTGAATAGTGTACATATAAATATCTCAGTTTGAAAACAAAAAGCAGTGAATTTAAACAATATCAAGACAGCAGCTAATTCTAGTCATATTTTATTTAGATCCAAGTCTACCTCGTCTTTTATGTGGATGGGCCTTTCGCCTTGATTCTTGCGGAGAAAGATTCGCCCGAAAGAAATCCAGCAGCCATCATAAGAATGGGCTTTAGCACATTGCCTGGCTAAGTAGAATAGCCTGCGTGTTTTACCAGTTAAAGAGTCCGAAACATAAATGTTTCGTGGAGGCCCTGTTATATTTAAATGATTTGTGTTCAGCGGTAATTGTTTCTGTTCCTTCTGTATCTTATTAAAATTAATAACGGCTGATATAAACGATGTCTTTCTGGCTACGGTAGTGAAGTCAACGACTACGGCTTCGCTCTTCGTGTTAGTCCTGTAGATGTCACGTATTTCCGCTCCTTCAACTTTTGACAGTAGATTGACCGCTGAGCTGAGATCCCTAACAATGTTCACTAGGCTTTCCTTAGTCTCATTTTCATGCTTTGGGATTTGATGAATTTCTAGTGTAGATGCTCGTGCCGACTTTTCGTGAGATTCAAGCTTTTGTTCCAGGAACTGCACCTGTTTTTTGGTATTTTTGTTCTCCTGTTGCAATTGGCCAATAATCACCAGGGATTCATCGTATTTCTTTGATACGAAAGAAACCGATTCCTTTAGTTCAAGATGCAGCTCCTTGATGCAGTTAATAGATTGGTTTATAATATCAAATTTTGCGTTTTGTTTCTCCTGGAAATCGGCAAACATAGATTTCATTTGAGACATAAACTTTTCAAAGCATTCGGCGTGATCATCCATCTTACGTTTGTAATTTCTTCTGGCAACATTTAACGACTCATCTATTTTGATTTCTGTGTCATTTAATGCAGAGTCCGAACTATGGTGCGGTGTTATGTTTTTAGACAATCTGTTCTCGCAGAAATTAGGCGGAGTGCGCTGGGGATTCATCATTATTTACAAATTGTTCCAATCCTGTTATTGACTACTCTCAAAAAGAGATGCGGAACCTGGGATTTGAACTTGCGCCGCGTTGCACGAGAATCGCCGCCGCTACCGCTACGCCAAGCTCACGTTATTTATAATGATGAAATAGTGGTCCAGTGTTTATTTGCAAAAGTTTGTTTTGACAGCTGATGGACACGCACGACGACGTGTCGAGTTCTCGAACTTGTTAAGTATTTAAAGAGTCCAAAGGTCACTCGAGTACTGCAGAAATGTGACGGTTTAGATGTGATTTTATTTTTAATATTTTGCACTATTTCACTGTTTCTTGTTAAAGTAAGGTTTTTACTTTGAAAAGAGAAACACTTTATTTGTATTTATGTAAAAACGTAACTGTTTTGTTGATATTATCACTCGAAACTCACTGGGCTAGGTACACTTAAGTGTTTCGTGTTATGTACTGCAGATTTACTTTTGTCCACATTAACACTGGTTCTTCCATGCACTATACGCGATAATAACTACTTTTACGATAAAAATACTTTCGCGTTGATTTTTAATGATTTAAAAATTACGGAGCCGATGTTTGTATTGCACGCCGTAGGGTGGGGATGATCGAAGGGACTGAATTTCTGCCCAGGACCTTTCTCGTGAGCTCGTCCCATAAGCGTTCGATATCAGTCCATATCTGGACTCGACCAGTCCATCGCCCGTATGTATAGTCACTTCATCCAGGAACTGTCGAGTGATACGGGCCGTGTGACACCTTCGGCCCCTTCAGGCGCAAAACAAGCGTGGTTTTTTCCTTTATAGAGATACCAGCCCATTATACTACATACAATACACACTTCATTATTATTCTATGCTGTTTTTACTGTTCCGTGATTCTATGTATTGGAAGGCCATAACTCTATTTAAGGTTTTCAACAAGTTTGCAAACTATTCGTAGAAAACATCGTTTTTGAGGCAAAACGCCCTTTTATCTAAGTATATCTGTGGCTACGGGCGACTTAGGGCTGAATTCGAATTTATGTTTAACTGATACCGAGGAAGTATCTAACAATTTCATATCTTTGTTTACACATCAACAACTTCCCTTTAGGAATCAGCACGTTCACATACAATTCGTTGCTAGCTCTATCTAATAGCTTTAATTTAAACAAGGCATGACGACATTACCAAACAATTGAAAATCTTTTTAGTCCGATAGTTAGACGCCGAATACTAAATGTTACAAATACAAAAAATCTATGGGCAACATAGTCCTAGTGTCAAAATGTTCAAAAAGTATAATGAACACGTATTTTTTGTATGTGTAAATCAATGAATGTTGACATAGATGAAACGCATCAAAACTCGGGTGTGGGGGCTCGAGACGTCAGAATGCACTAAAATTATACCAAAGCGTAATATATTGAGAACTTTAAAAGCGTCGTATTTTCGTCAATTTTGGTTTACATCACAAAAAAAAAACGGATCAAATTTTTTTTAACCGATCGGTCCCGACTGAAACAAATTCGTTCGACGGACGTACGTACATTTCACAATTATACGATCACAATTCGATATATTACAATCTACCGAAAAATAATGCGTTAAATTGTAAGCAGTATGTTCGGTTGACAATCTACCGAGAGTTTACAATCTCTCTAGATAGATTACAATCTAACGGCTGTTACAATTTTACGGTGACATATATATTTATTTGGCGACAGATCTACCATTCTAAATACGAAGCTATAACTTGTGGAATAAACATAGTTTATATTCAAGAATAAACTACGATGTTTTTGATGATCAATCTCTTATTTTAGAGAGGTACATACACATTATGACATAATTAAGTTTGGTAATTCATAAAAAAAAATGGAATGGGAAATCAACAAAGTCCCGCTCTGGACGCAGCAGAGTTTTACTGGCTAAAACCCATCCATGTTCCTTCATTGGCCTTTGTGTTCCAGGACCGTGGTATCTCTTTCGAACAGTCACACAGCCCTGTTGCATCGGCCCTCGTTGACCCCTTGTTGCTGACATCTCTTTGAGGCAGGCGTGGAACACGAACGCGCCGTCGACACGTCTGTCGTAGCGGTGGCTGGGACGTGAGGTTCTCTCCCTCTCACGTTCCGCCACCTCCTTTGCTAGCATGACTGCCTCGCAGAAGGAGGCAAAGGCTTCCCATTTCTTCAGGCAGGGTGAACCTCCACTGTGTGCTCTGTGTGCTCCACCGTGTCCTACGGTCGACCCTTGCAGTGGTGACGGTAATTCTTACATGGTGTTACTTTTTATTAATCTGAGAATGAAAATATTTCGCGAGGAATAAATCTATTCATTAGATGACAAATATAAACTTTGGTGACAAAAACATGTTTCCCTGTTTTAAATCTGAGTCAAAACGAATACAACATTTCATACATCTAGAACCTCCGCACGGGAGTCGGTGGGTTTACGAACAATTCTTCGTTGCATGTTGAGGTCGTGATCTCTGCCTTTGATTTAATTTATTTATATAAAACTCGTACCATATTTTTCGATTAGTCCTTAACGTGATGAATACAATGTTCAATATTACGACGTTCATTTAAAATTCAATCATCAGCTCTTGTTATAACCTTTTTTCCTCTATGACCTCAAAGATATTGGTGAAGGAAAACCTCGTGAGGTCACCATTTTTTTCGGATGGGAAATCATCAAATGACTCCTCCCGCTCTGGGCGGAACGGAAGGGAGTGTCAACTTGTACCGACTAAAACCTATGTTCCTTCTTAGCCCTTTGTGTTCCAGGGCCGCGGAATCTCTTTCAAACAGTCCCGCAACCCTGGCAGGCATCGGTCCTTGCCCTTTTCATTGCCGTTATTGACCCCTTCTTTCTTAAGTCATCACGGGGTAAGGTGTATCTACCTATTGTATGTAGACACAAAATAGCTCGGCTATTAGCTTATAGTATTCACACAGACATAAATAGTATGTCTAAGTTTAGTTATATTATTAACACTGCGACAATTAGTAATTCTACTAATGTACAGGTGACTGGCACAAATGTATATAGCACTAGTGCTATAAATGTTTACACACATTTTACTGGGGAAGATCCATCTGTCACCATGGAAAATTCTCAATTAGGGTTTATTAGTGATAGGGTCTTGTTGTCTGAGGATGGCACGGGTGTCTCCGGCCTCACTCCAAATTTTAATATGAATTTAAACTAGTAAGTGAGACAACAGAAGGTACCATTAACAATATTTTTGTTAATCCTACCAACAGCAAGGTATCTTCTTGCACTCCATTAGTTAGTAAAAAAGGGCCTCAGCAGAACAAACCGAACGAACAAAACCTTAAAATTATTCCACCAAAATATCCAAGGCATTTCTTCCAAATTATTAGAAATTGAATTGTTTTTAGAAAATAGTAAGTTTGACATTATTTGTTTTACTGAACATTGGCTAAAGGATTACCAAATGCTTATTAATTATGAGAACTATATGGTGGGTAGCTGCTTTAACCGTAAAACTATGCTTCGTGGAGGTTCCCTAATATTAATAAAAAATAGTTTTAAATATAAGCAACGTGATGACATAGTAGGTCTCTCGGTTGAACATTGTGTCGAACTGTCCTGTGTTGAGCTAGATAAGCATATAATTGTGTGTGTGTACAGACCCCCAAACTATCAAAACTTTTCCATATTTGAATCTATAATGGAAGATGTCCTGGCAAAACTTGCAGCCAGTAATAAATATAAAATAATTTGTGGTGATTTCAATATCAATATTTTAGAAGAAAATTCAAATAGCAGTCGGTTATTAAATCTTTTTAAGTCATTTGACTTGACTAACGTGTTTATTGAACCCACTAGAATCACAACTTCTTCTGCTACTTGTATAGATAATGTTTTCTGCGATTGTGATTACTTAGATAAAGCCATAATAAATTGTTTGCCGTCTGACCATAGCGGACAAACTGTAACTTTTAGGTGTAAAACTCCAATGCAAAAAGTTCAGATTAAATTTAGACCTATAACTTCTTGCAAATTAAAGAGGTATAATACTTCCCTACAGAACAAGTTAAGTGTAATGAGCCAAGAGGATATTAATATAAATCAATTGTATGATCGTTTCTTTTCATTAGTTCACACGGAATTCAACAAAACTTTTGAAAAGAAGACAAAGAGTATTTGCCCTAAGTTTAAATTTAGTGATTGGGCAACTAGAGGTATCAGAAAAAGTAGGGAAAGGCTATTTGAGCTTTACAGCCTTAAGCCTTTTATAAACACTGAAACTTTTAGCAAGCATGTTGCTACGTATTCAAAGATTTTTAGAAATACTTGCAAGGTTGCTAAAGCCCTGCACATTAGCAACAAGATCAAAACAGCGGAAAATAAAATAAAGACCGTTTGGAAAGTTATAAATAACGAGACCAACAGAAAGAAAATACGTAATAATACTTTTACATTAGATACAGCATGTGGTCTTAAAAGCTCTAATCAGGAAGTGGCTCAAGAATTTGTTGATTTTTTTACCGAAATACCAATAAAAACTACGGAGGCTCTTAATTCCTCACCTGAAGCCTCAATTGGCTTATTAAAGGCGAATGTGTCTGGCTGCCTGGCTGAATTTAAATTTAAACACATTAACCCCATGACAGTTATTAAGCTTTCCGGCAAATTAAAATCAAACTGACTGAAGATTTATGGGGAATGTCTATCAAAGTTTGCACATCTATACTTGAGACCATAGCCCCGTACTTAGCTTTAATTTTTAATTTATGTGTAGACCAAGGAGTTTTCCCTGATTTAATGAAATACAGTAAAGTCATACCTCTTTTCAAATCCGGGGACAGTAAAGATGCCAATAATTATAGACCTGTATCTGTGTTACCAGTTTTTAGCAAGGTTTTTGAAAAAGTAATGCTTAATCAAATGCTCTATCATTTTAACACCAACAGAATCTTCCATGATCAACAGTATGGTTTCACCAAGGGACGTTGTACAACTGACGCCGGTGTAACCCTATTAAAGCACATATTTGCTGCGTGGGAAGAGTCCCAAGACGCATTAGGAATTTTCTGTGACCTCTCCAAAGCTTTCGATTGCGTAAATCACGACACATTGCTTTTGAAACTGGAGCATTACGGACTGGGTAAACTTGCACTTAGCCTGCTAAAATCTTATTTGAGCGATAGAAAACAACATGTTCAAATAAACGGTGTTAATTCACAGGGTTTGAATGTAAAAATGGGGGTTCCGCAAGGCTCAATATTGGGTCCTTTCCTTTTTCTAGTCTATATAAATGATCTACCCTATTTGTTGAAACACCAATCTCAAAATATGGTGTTGTTTGCTGATGACACTTCTCTAATTTTTAAGATAAATAGACGGGCCAACAATCTAGATGACGTGAATGATGCCCTACTTCAGGTCCAAAATTGGTTCACAGCAAACAATTTGGTATTAAATGAAAAAAAAACTAAATGCATAAGATTTTCATTACCGAATGTTAAAAGTAGTGATTGTGAGATAATATTGAATAAAGAAAAACTCGAATTCGTAGATAAAACGGTTTTCCTGGGGCTTACGCTTGATTCAAGGCTACAATGGGGTTTTCATTTAACATCTCTTGCGGGGCGCTTAAGTTCAGCAGCATATGCCATTAGAAAAATCCGTCAATTCACTGATGTGGATACCGCTAGACTGGTCTATTTTAGTTACTTCCATAGTATAATGTCTTACGGTATTTTGCTATGGGGACGGGCTGCTGATATTGAGTCTATATTTATTCTGCAGAAAAGAGCCATCAGAGCCATATACAATCTTCGTAGGCGCGATTCTCTAAGGGAACTATTTAAGGATATTGGCATCATGACGGTTTATTGCCAATACATCTACGAAAACATAATGTACGTCAGAAAAAATCTGCATCTTTTCGGTAAAAGAGGCGACAGACACAATTACAGTACTAGAAATAGGGACCAACTAGTTCAGCCAGGCTTTAGACTCGCTAAAGTAGACTCATCTTTCATGGGGTACTGTTTGAGATGCTATAATAAAATTCCACAAAGTATTCTTGAACTGAATGAGACGAAATTTAAAACATGTATTAAACGCACATTATGTAAGCAAGCATATTACAAGTTGAGCGATTATATCGCTGATAAAAATGCTTGGCTCAATGCTGGTCCTGCTCCACAAGGACAGGGGCGCAAAACTTGATAGCATTAAATGGTATTGTTGGAGCTGCTGAAGATTGTACAACTATCTTTGCATTGTATAGATTCAATGTTAGTATTATATAATAGCATAGCCCATATTGTGTAAGTACTATGTACTAGAAAGCTATCATTCACTGGAAACCTACTTTAGTTTTTGACTTGAATGTGCCCTGGCGGTTGAGAGTATGTCATGCTCACTCAAATGTCTCGCTGATGGTGGCGCGTGTGTCGGATCATTTAGCTCCCTTCAAAGTGGTTGAGCTGAATGGTGCTGATCCATGCGTCATGTTCGTGAACGGGTGCTGTCAGTTGTGACTGGTCATCTCTTAGTTGCCATGGCTTATTTGAATGAATTATTTTGTTTTTACTATGGACACTTTTAACATGCACATCTTGCTACATTGTTCTCACATAATCTACCATCTCAAAATGAATGATGTAACCAAGATTTTGTAATAATATTTTGATTTAAAAGAGTGTCCATGGAGTTTCTTGCCCGTTCTTCTCCATAGAGATCTACGCTAGGGAATGGGCAACTACAGTACTTTCACAGTTTTAATGTCTTGTGACTGGGACTGTAGCTACTTTAAATGTTCATCTTTGTTTCGACAATTCAAAAGTGCCTGTTATTGGCCTACTTGAAATAAATGCTTTGATTTTGATTTTGATTTTTGATTTTCCTTTGGTGAAATCTCTTTACGGCGCTTGTGAACACGAACGTACCATCGACATAGCCTGTCGTCATAAAACGGACCAAACGATGGCGAGCTAGCCCACAGCTCAGCGCTTACAATCTGAAATTGAGGCACTGAATGAGTCACTAAAATCTTTATATTATAAATATGAAAGCTCTAAGAAACAAATTAAGGAGCATATTCTTGTCACAAATGAGTTGGTTGACAAAGTAGACTTGCTGACTCTCAGCAACACTCATTGTACTTGTCGGAGTGAACCCAGTCTTGATGCCCTCCAGCCTGAGGCAACGGAGGATCCGTCCCAAGCTGTGAGTGCTCAGAACTCCATCATCCATCAAAACCTTGATTCACAAGTAGTACAGCCTGAGATTAGTCATTTTGTATCGCCTGATTGTAATGATTGTCATCATTCAGTTATGTTTTCCGATAGTATGGGTAGAGGGCTAGGTAAATTGATCAGTAATAACCTGAGTTACTGTACCCAAAATTATTGCATGCCAGGCTCAAGCTACAAACAAGTAATGGCATCAGTAGTAAAAAATGATTGTTATCTTAACACTACCATTACTCTATGTGTTGGTAATAGTTTTAATGTAAAAAAGGAAGATATCACTGACTGTGTTTCTGAGTTGCTAAAGTTAAGTTGTAATAAAATCATATTGTGTACTTTTCCGTATTTTGAAAATTTAAGTAGTAGGAAAAACGATTATATACATATGTTGAATAAACATGTACATTTTTTAGTAGGTCACTATAGTGACAGGCTTATGTATCTGGATATCAACACTATAGTTGGTAATCTTAAGTCATCACGGGGTAAGGTGTATCTACCTATTGGATGTAGACACAAAATAGCTCGGCTATTAGCTTATAGTATTCACACAGACATAAATAGTATGTCTAGGTTTAGTTATATTATTAACACTGCGACAATTAGTAATTCTACTAATGTACAGGTGACTGGCACAAATGTATATAGCACTAGTGCTATAAATGTTTACACACATTTTACTGGGGAAGATCCATCTGTCACCATGGAAAATTCTCAATTAGGGTTTATTAGTGATAGGGTCTTGTTGTCTGAGGATGGCACGGGTGTCTCCGGCCTCACTCCAAATTTTAATATGAATTTAAACTAGAAAGTGAGACAACAGAAGGTACCATTAACAATATTTTTGTTAATCCTACCAACAGCAAGGTATCTTCTTGCACTCCATTAGTTAGTAAAAAAGGGCCTCAGCAGAACACCTTAAAATTATTCCACCAAAATATCCAAGGCATTTCTTCCAAATTATTAGAAATTGAATTGTTTTTAGAAAATAGTAAGTTTGACATTATTTGTTTTACTGAACATTGGCTAAAGGATTACCAAATGCTTATTAATTATGAGAACTATATGGTGGGTAGCTGCTTTAACCGTAAAACTATGCTTCGTGGAGGTTCCCTAATATTAATAAAAAATAGTTTTAAATATAAGCAACGTGATGACATAGTAGGTCTCTCGGTTGAACATTGTGTCGAACTGTCCTGTGTTGAGCTAGATAAGCATATAATTGTGTGTGTGTACAGACCCCCAAACTATCAAAACTTTTCCATATTTGAATCTATAATGGAAGATGTCCTGGCAAAACTTGCAGCCAGTAATAAATCTAAAATAATTTGTGGTGATTTCAATATCAATATTTTAGAAGAAAATTCAAATAGCAGTAGGTTATTAAATCTTTTTAAGTCATTGGACTTGACTAACGTTTTTATTGAACCCACTAGAATCACAACTTCTTCTGCTACTTGTATAGATAATGTTTTCTGCGATTGTGATTACTTAGATAAAGCCATAATAAATTGTTTGCCGTCTGACCATAGCGGACAAACTGTAACTTTTAGGTGTAAAACTCCAATGCAAAAAGTTCAGATTAAATTTAGACCTATAACTTCTTGCAAATTAAAGAGGTATAATACTTCCCTACAGAACAAGTTAAGTGTAATGAGCCAAGAGGATATTAATATAAATCAATTGTATGATCGTTTCTTTTCATTAGTTCACACGGAATTCAACAAAACTTTTGAAAAGAAGACAAAGAGTATTTGCCCTAAATTTATATTTAGTGATTGGGCAACTAGAGGTATCAGAAAAAGTAGGGAAAGGCTATTTGAGCTTTACAGCCTTAAGCCTTTTATAAACACTGAAACTTTTAGCAAGTATGTTGCTACGTATTCAAAGATTTTTAGAAATACTTGCAAGGTTGCTAAAGCCCTGCACATTAGCAACAAGATCAAAACAGCAGAAAATAAAATAAAGACCGTTTGGAAAGTTATAAATAACGAGACCAACAGAAAGAAAATACGTAATAATACATTTATATTAAATACAGCATGTGGTCTTAAAAGCTCTAATCAGGAAGTAGCTCAAGAATTTGTTAATTTTTTTACCGACATACCAATAAAAACTACGGAGGCTCTTAATTCCTCACCTGAAGCCTCAATTGGCTTATTAAAGGCGAATGTGTCTGGCTGCCTGGCTGAATTTAAATTTAAACACATTAACCCCATGACAGTTATTAAAGCTTTCCGGCAAATTAAAATCAAACTGACTGAAGATTTATGGGGAATGTCTATCAAAGTTTGCACATCTATACTTGAGACCATAGCCCCGTACTTAGCTTTAATTTTTAATTTATGTGTAGACCAAGGAGTTTTCCCTGATTTAATGAAATACAGTAAAGTCATACCTCTTTTCAAATCCGGGGACAGCAAAGATGCCAATAATTATAGACCTGTATCCGTGTTACCGGTTTTTAGCAAGGTTTTTGAAAAAGTAATGCTTAATCAAATGCTCTATCATTTTAACACCAACAGAATCTTGCATGATCAACAGTATGGTTTCACCAAGGGACGTTGTACAACTGACGCCGGTGTAACCCTATTAAAGCACATATTTGCTGCGTGGGAAGAGTCCCAAGACGCAATAGGAATTTTCTGTGACCTCTCCAAAGCTTTTGATTGCGTAAATCACGACACATTACTTTTGAAACTGGAGCATTACGGACTGGGTAAACTTGCACTTAGCCTGCTAAAATCTTATTTGAGCGATAGAAAACAACATGTTCAAATAAACGGTGTTAATTCACAGGGTTTGAATGTAAAAATGGGGGTTCCGCAAGGCTCAATATTGGGTCCTTTCCTTTTTCTAGTCTATATAAATGATCTACCCTATTTGTTGAAGCACCAATCTCAAAATATGGTGTTGTTTGCTGATGACACTTCTCTAATTTTTAAGATAAATAGACGGGCCAAAAATTTAGATGACGTGAATGATGCCCTAATTCAGGTCCAAAATTGGTTCACAGCAAACAATTTGGTATTAAATGAAAAAAAAAACTAAATGCATAAGATTTTCATTACCGAATGTTAAAAGTAGTGATTGTGAGATAATATTGAATAAAGAGAAACTTGAATTCGTAGATAAAACGGTTTTCCTGGGGCTTACGCTTGATTCAAGGCTACAATGGGGTTCTCATTTAACATCTCTTGCGGGGCGCTTAAGTTCAGCAGCATATGCCATTAGAAAAATCCGTCAATTCACTGATGTGGATACCGCTAGACTGGTCTATTTTAGTTACTTCCATAGTATAATGTCTTACGGTATTTTGCTATGGGGACGGGCTGCTGATATTGAGTCTATATTTATTCTGCAGAAAAGAGCCATCAGAGCCATATACAATCTTCGTAGGCGCGATTCTCTAAGGGAACTATTTAAGGATATTGGCATCATGACGGTTCATTGCCAATACATCTACGAAAACATAATGTACGTCAGAAAAAATCTGCATCTTTTCGGTAAAAGAGGCGACAGACACAATTACAGTACTAGAAATAGGGATCAACTAGTTCAGCCAGGCTTTAGACTCGCTAAAGTAGACTCATCTTTCATGGGGTACTGTTTGAGATGCTATAATAAAATTCCACAAAGTATTCTTGAACTGAATGAGACGAAATTTAAAACATGTATTAAACGCACACTATGTAAGCAAGCATATTACAAGTTGAGCGATTATATCGCTGATAAAAATGCTTGGCTCAATGCTGGTCCTGCTCCACAAGGACAGGGGCGCAAAACTTGATAGCATTAAACGGTATTGTTGGAGCTGCCGAAGATTGTACAACTATCTTTGCATTGTATAGATTCATTGTTAGTATTATATAATCGCATAGCCCATATTGTGTGAGTACTATGTACTAGAAAGCTATCATTCACTGGAAACCTACTTTAGTTTTTGACTTGAATGTGCCCTGGCGGTTGAGAGTATGTCATGCTCACTCAAATGTCTCGCTGATGGTGGCGCGTGTGTCGGACCATTTAGCTCCCTTCAAAGTGGTTGAGCTGAATGGTGCTGATCCATGCGTCATGTTCGTGAACGGGTGCTGTCAGTTGTGACTGGTCATCTCTTAGTTGCCATGGCTTATTTGAAAGAGTTATTTTGTTTTTACTATGGACACTTTTAACGTGCACGTCTTGCTACATTGTTCTCACATAATCTACCATCTCAACATGAATGATGTAACCAAGATTTTGTAACAATAATTTGATTTAAAAGAGTGTCCATGGAGTTTCTTGCCCGTTCTTCTCCATAGAGATCTACGTTAGGGAATGGGCAACTACAGTACTTTCACAGTTTTTATGTCTTGTGACTGGGACTGTAGCTACATTTAATTTTCATCTTTGTTTCGACAATTCAAAAGTGCCTGTTATTGGCCTACTTGAAATAAATGCTTTGATTTTGATTTTGCTCACCGTCCACAGGCCCACGAATACGGTGGTCGGCGACGCTCGGTGCGTCTCCAGCGGCGGCATCCTGCCAACCTGGATTATAATTGAATAAGTCTGAAATCGTCAACCCGTTTTGAGCAAGCGTGGTGCTGAAAAGACCGTTGCCAAGCAGTGTGACAGACAGGCTGGTATTATTACAGATATAGGAAAACGTCGTGAAGAAACCGATAGAAGACCTGTATGATTTATTTATTTATTTATTTATTTATTTATTTATTTATTTATTTATTTATTTATTTATTTATTTATTTATTTATTTATTTATTTATTTATTTATTTATTTATTTATTTATTTATTTATTTATTTATTTATTTATTTATTTATTTATTTATTTATTTATTTATTTATTTATTTATTTATTTATTTATTTATTTATTTATTTATTTTTTTATTTATTTATTTATTTATTTATTTATTTATTTATTTATTTATTTATTTATTTATTTATTTATTTATTTATTTATTTATTTATTTATTTATTTATTTATTTATTTATTTATTTATTTATTTATTTATTTATTTATTTATTTATTTATTTATTTATTTATTTATTTATTTATTTATTTATTTATTTATTTATTTATTTATTTATTTATTTATTTATTTATTTATTTATTTATTTATTTATTTATTTATTTATTTATTTATTTATTTATTTATTTATTTATTTATTTATTTATTTATTTATTTATTTATTTATTTATTTATTTATTTATTTATTTATTTATTTATTTATTTATTTATTTATTTATTTATTTATTTATTTATTTATTTATTTATTTATTCATGTACACACAAAATACATAAAAGGACAATATATTAACATAGAAGAGCACAAAGGTACTGCTTATTTCAAAAGAAATTATATTATTATGTGTCAGCAGTGGGAAAGTTATAGGCTCAGTATGCATGTGGGGTCAGCTTTCAGTCTAACCGCATGCAAGCTCAATACCAGTATTTTACGTCTGACCTCCACAACACAGTTAGTACTTTGAAATACGATACCCATTGGTAAGACTGGTTGTCAAACTTTCGAGCCACAAACTACATATAATGACTGTCATTTGCAGAAAGCATGTTAGGCCGGTGCCTAACGTGGAATAGGTGCCTTTACATATATTTCCTGTTAACACATTGTATAATTATTCACGTTACCAAGATCCTAAATACATTTCTAAGTACACACAGTCCGGTCTAATATTTGAGCGTTAAATAAATTAAAGCTCACATGTGCGTTTTAAGTTAATTATTTGCTCAGGATAATTTATTAGCTCTTACTTACATGTTTTAATAATGTTGCTGCTAAAGAATTTATCAATTAGGTAATGCGTATAAGGATTAATTAATGTGTCTAACGACCACTTTGCTAAAATAACTGTATTTATAGAAACTGCCAGTTACAATGACAATAGTAATACCAACACCACTACCTATATTTATTAAAGTTCTTAATTTTAAAAACCAAAAATAAGTTTGTTCAAGTCTTAAATCGTCATCTATCGTGATCTTCGAAAAAATCTAATGGAAAACGATACCTACCTACATGGCTCTTTTGTTTTAGATCGTACAAAGACATATCAGGGAAAGGGCAATGACCGCTATTGTCATCTAACCTGGGCCTCAAGTCTGCTATTGCAATAGTGTCAGAATAGTCTATCATTGATTTCGCAATGGTCAAGTTCTATCAAGTTTTGACAAGTTTGGTAATCTACTAATATAATGGCGTTATTATGACTTTTCAATTGCCAACCATTGACACTCTATTGAAAGAAATGTCATAGAACGATAATCTCGTACATGAATTCTGGCATGAATAAATGTTTGAATTTAGTAGTAGATTTCGAAAACCATTTGTACTAAGGGTTTTATAATAATGACAATATGACAATGCCATTAAAACACATTTTATTACGAGACCATTGATCGACCAATAATCGACCATTGTGAATTTAGCAGATTACGAACTTTAAGCGAAATGACAATGGGATGAGAATGGAATCGTGTTGGAGTGACAGCTTTTAGGAGATTACAGCTGTGATGCTATGCCATAGTAATAGGAAAAAAACATGACCTGGATAATGTATATATGGATGTATTGAATACTTCTTATTCTATTGGGAACAACGGATTGATTCATATAATATTGGTCTAAGCCAGCGGTCGGCAACCCGCGGCACGCGGGCCGCATCCGGCCCGCAGACGTCTTACTTGCGGTCCGTGAAAGTTTTGTAAAAACGTTAAAAATGTCAAAATAAATGCATGAGTGAACCGCGATCGACGGTATAGTGTGGATCCAGCCTTAAAGTGACACTACTAGATTTTTTTTTATCTACCCAAATATCATAAACCCTCTCTAATGCGTTCAAAAACCATAGGCAATGACCAGCATTACCAACCTGCAGAAATTTATTTCCAGTAATCCAGTTACGAGTAGACAAATTTTCTGATAAGTTCTTTATTTCTGTCGAAAATGAGTGATAGTGACTCAGAAATTGACATGAATACTCCGCCAGATATCGTAAATGCAGCGACGAATGCAACTAATAACCTGTTGGCACAAAAATCAAGAGCCAAGTAACAATGCAGGTCATTTCCCTATGGTTCCTGAACCCATCATAGAGCCCTTATGATATTTGGGTAGATAAAGTAGTGTATGCAACTATACATAATTAGGCATTACAACACTCGTGTGATGCTATAAACCCACACTCGTGTTGTAATGCCCTTCATTATGCACAGTTGCATAAACTACTATTATAAAATTTCGGGAGGGAATTACTCCACTGTGTGAAACTGTACATCAAAAGTTAAATATGATATTTTTTTTTATTTTTTTATACTGTTTTTCTCATTACTTATTAGTATTGTCTGTGCGGACAGAGTAGTAAAATTAAAATCCATTAAAAATTTAGGAACTACCAAAGATTCGTATTTACTACCAATTTTAACGCAACTTAGTAATAAAAGAAGTGTCAAAATTCCAAAAAAAAGTCGGTACCGACAAAGCACAATATTACCGAAGAATTCAATCAATTTTATTTGTCACATAAAACTAAATTTTTCAAAGGCTTTTTCGTATTTTTTTTTCGCTTTTCATTTTTTCAATGGGATACATTGAGCTTCTAGGGTTAATATCACAAGTGTGGCCCGCCTTTAATTTATTTTGTCACCTTATGGCCCTTGCCTGCCAAAAGGTTGCCGACCGCTGGTCTAAGCAATTGACAAAAGCTAGACGAAGTGAGTTTTGTGGCAGTAAATTGTATTAAGTCTTCTGTTTATTAAAATTACTATTTCTGAAACCATGTAATATTAATGTCTGTTAGATTACAAGAAACGCTTCAGGTTACGAGTGCACCTCGCGGCTGTCTGAAATTGAGAAGCTCTGCAGTCCGATAAGTCGCCTGTTTCAGCTGCAGCGCTGCTGCGCTACTATCTTTGTTTTATACCCCACCTTGGTTCCTACTACGGTGTTCAGAAATAATATGAAAATGAAAGCGGTTGTGGGAAAGATATTCGCGTATATGCCACCAATCTGTTTTTTCAACACAATTTCGTGAATATCAACAAACATCGCGCCCTTGTTAACAGCGTGACAAGCACTTGTGAAGGTCAAAATCAAAAGAATGTGAAGCTACCTACACTCCCCAGTCACAAAGCATAGCAAGTAAAGTTGTGAAAGTACAGTAGTTTTGCTAATGTCAATTATAGGTTTAATTCACAGCGTCATTACAACTATTTACACTTCTATTCCCAACTATATCAATGGGATCATGACCACTGCAAAGTAGGTAAATTCTAACGTAGATTTTTTTCACAGAACTCACAGAACACTTCAGGAAAATACATACAAAAACCAACCATCCGAGCCAGAAAGCAATAATTTTTGAGCTCGCTTCGCTCGCTCGTACTTCTATTTTGCTTCCTGAGTGTAATAAACGGGAAAAGGAGATGTTCCAGAAATGTATGGAGCCTGGGCCAGCACTATGTACACTATATGTAAATATTGCTGTATATTACAGTAACCGTTTTTCATTGTTAATTTTCTTTAATTTCACTTCGTTTCCATGTACATTCACATGAGCTTGGTCAAGGAGAGCAACACAACGTAAAATTAAACATGGCGGATCAGAGCAGCAGTATGCAAACAATGTCATTTTGACAATGACATTTGATTGAACAGACCAATCCAAACTCAAAGAAACGAAGATGTCACTTCTTAAAACTGTCAAAGTCGTCAAACGTCACGTCACACAATTGTCATGGCTGCCCTAAAATAGGGTTTTCTTATTAAAAAACTACATTTATGTATGTCTGTACCCCTCTTCAAATTAATTTATTAGTATTTTTATGGAATTTCCCTATTTTTTTCCTATTTATCCATGTAGTGTACATAGTGGTGGCCCAAAATCAAACATCTCCTTTACCAGAATTTGTACGAGCGTGCTCAGACATATTACTTATGCCCTTCGCGTTCATAAGCATTTCTTTATAAATAGTCACATAGGGCAAAAATTTTCAAGCTCACTGCGTTCACTTTTCGAATCCTACTTTTTTGACTTGATGGACCTTTCTGGCTAGATCGGGCAAGTTACTCCTTAAATCTAACATAATTATCAGAGTCGGAGTGCAAAAATTTTCGAGCTGTTTTCATGGAAAAAAATGTGCCGGTATATGCATGGGCATGCACAGTTCTCATGGTTGTTTCAATGTTTATCCCTCCCCCAACCAAAAGCCTGGATACGTGCATACTTCCAAGACAATTTATTCTCATTTTTAGGGTTCCGTTGCCAAATGGCAAAAAACGGAACCCCTACAGATTCGTCATGTCTGTCTGTCTGTCCGTCCGTATGTCACAGCCATTTTTTTCCGAAAGTATAAGAACTATGCTGTTGAAACTTGGTAAGTAGATGTATTCTGTAAACCGCATTAAAATTTTCACACAAAAATACAAAAAAAATAATTAATTAAAGGGGTTCCCCAAACATAGAACTGAAACTCATTTTTTTTTTTCATCAAACCCATACGTGTGTGCTGGGTATCTATGAATAGGTCTTCAAAAATGTTATTGAGGTTTCTAATATCATTTTTGTCTAAACTGAATAGTTTGCGCGAGAGACACTTCCAAAGTGGTAAAATGTGTCCCCCCCCTGTAACTTCTAAAAATAAGAGAATGATAAATCTAAAAAAAATATTTGATGTACATTACTATGGAGACTGGTTTGAACCGAAAATTGGTTTGAACGAGATCTAGTAAGTAGTTTTTTTACCTTTCATTTACAACAAACTGCAAGAACTTTTATACTATGTTACTTGTTTTTAATGTATTTCGATAATGAAGTGAACCGCTTTGGCATAGGATGGCCCCAAACAGCAACAAGCAAGAGGAAGAAGAGTAGCGAAGTAGCCCCAACCCCCGTATAAATCCAGACTACAGCAACATAAAAGATGTATTAAGTAAATTTTATCAAGAGTATTTTGAATATTTCACAATCCCACCAAAATCTCACTTCAAAAAGTCTTCCTCGAGTACAAAATGTCTCATGGTAGCAATGTTATCCAGCTGCAGGCAAAACATGCATTATGTATAAGTTTTTACAAGACCCGTCAGAAAATGCAATTTGAAACAAAGTATCAAGTTTAATGCGATCCTCGGATTAAAAATAGCGAGAAAACACTCCGTGAAAGAGTTTATAAAAATGATTTTGATGAATTGTTTGCTGCGCTTTCTAGAAACTGGTACTTATTAGAACTTTGAGTTGAAAGTGTTATTTCTAGAGTTATGAATCATGTTTGACTGCTAGAAAGTTAAGTTAGTTTTGAGGATCAGTTTTTTTAACGAAGGGAATTATTTTTAACCGACTTCAGAAAGGAGTAGGTTCTCAATTCGTCGGAAGTGAGTTTTTTTTTATGTATGTTCCCCGATAACTCGAAGATGGCTTAAGCGATTTGAATTATTCTTTTTTTGTTTGAAAGGGTATACTTCCCAGTTGGTCCCATAATCATCAAGTTGGGATCTGATGATGGGATCCTGAAGAAATTGAGAGAACTCTTCAAATTTTATAGGCACACTTGATGTGATTTGGGTAGTTTTAGAAAAAGTGGTGGTGATGGTGTTTTCTTAAAGTAGTCCCATTTCAATTTGGTGAAGATCTGATGAAGAACTTCGGAGATAGGCAACGGGACTCCTCAATAAATGATAGTAAATGGACTGGGATTGCTGAAATCTCATGTCCATCTATTGCTTAGACCAGTGCATAACATACCATCACGCCGCTACGCTGTGAAGGGGTAAGCACAAATGACCCACTAAAAAGTGAAAAATAAAAACTTTTTTGCAAAATTAAAACCGACTCCAAAAACACAAAAAGGTGAAAAATAACTTTAGTTCCGAAGTCGGTGACCTTTGTTTGATTAATTTACTTAGTTTTTTGTCACCGACTTTTATATATATTTTTTACTTGAGATCTTTTGAACTGAGGCAAATCTTTGTATTTTATATTTGTATTTGAATTAGCAGAATCTCGTCTGCAGCATAACCAAAGAGTATGGATAGGGTTGAAACCTGCGACTACATCTAGCCGTGCACGACGCACGTGTTAGCCGACGCTTTATCTTTTGGGGTTTTCAAAGAGGAATTACAGGTCTAGGACATTTTAATGCGATCGTGGGCCTTGATCAACAAGACGAAAAATGAAAGGATAATTGTACGTCCTAAAATACAAATAATTCAACCATCTCTACTAAACGCATTAGCTTTGTTAATACCCGTCTGAAAGCAAAAAAAAAACACAAAGAAAAATAAAAGCTCACTAATTAGAACTTAATCCGTCCCATTCTTCCTAATTGCCCCCATCAGATAATAACTGTAATAAAATAATTAGACTTGAGAGGAAAAGAATGCTTTATTATTTCAAATTAAAATCTGCAGGGTAATCCGTCAGACGGCGGTGAAACAAGATGGTGGATGAATTCAAAATGGCGGACGCAGGTGCAACGGTTTAGGCGGGATTTTATTTTGCGTTTCGTTTTTGTTGTGATGTTAGTGGTTCTATGGATTATAAGGTACACTGCAGATGTAACATAACATCACGCCTGATATTCTTGAAGGATTCAGCAAAGGTGTTCATAATTGCACCTGCGTGTATTTCATTTAATTGTGGTTAAGTTAAATGTAATTGGGACGAGTCTATAATGTACTATTGTAGCTTATAATCACAAACGCATATATATATGTATATGTCACCGTAAAATTGTCAAACACGTTAGATTGTAATCTATCTTTTCTCGCGATATTGTAATGTCTCGAATTATTGTCAACTGAACATACGGAAGTATCTCTGCCCCCATAATCGTGACTTAGGGCACCCCCCCGTTAGGTTAGTTAGGTTCCTTTAAACCCTGCACTCGGAAATAGGGGCCCCGCGAAGCGGGGCTCCGTCGACTACGCTTTTTAGGGGGAATATAAAGTGTTTTAAGGTTATGTTATATTAAGAATGTTCATTTGACAATAATTCGAGACTTTACAATATCGCTAGAGATATTACAATATAACGTATTTGACAATTTTACGGTGACACCGTAAAATTTTCAAACACGTTAGATTGTAATCTCTCGAAATATAGTCAAACGAACATACTGCTTACAATAAAACGCATTATTTTTCGTGAAATGCATGCGATGGTAGTCAACTCACGCGGTGTGGAGGGAAGGAGGAGTCCCCCTTGCCTAGTGGCACAACTCTCATGAAAAGATAATGCACCATTCCTGAGAAATACGGATTAATATAACCTAACCTTAGGTCACTTTATATTCCCCTAAAAAGAATAGGCGACGGAGCCCCGCTTCGCGGAGCCCCTATTTCCCGTATGTTCAGTTGACAATATTTCGAGAGTTTAAAATATCGCTAGAGAGATTACAATCTTACGTGTATGACAATTTTACGGTGACACATACATACATAAACTTACGCGTTTTACTGATGGTGGCAGAAACCACAGAACGTCACTTCTAGGGTTGCTAACTATACTGTTTTAAACAGTATTTTACTGTTTTTAACTAAGTTATACTTTTTACTGTTAAACAAAAATAAAGTATACAAAAAAAAACTGTGTTCAGCATCAAAATGCATTACACATTATTATGTGTTATACTTAGAAGCTCACACAAATTTAGCCTCCGCAGCATTTACCTACTGAAAGAGTTATTTCAGTAATTAATGCTAAGTGGCGGGAGGATAGAAATAGAGCATCTGTAAATTTAATAAAAAATGAGTTCCTCATTCATTTTAATTTCTGTTATAATTGTGGTGAGGCGTATGAAGTTTTTTTAAAAGATTGTAAATTAATAAGTTGTGCGAGAAGCTTTAAAAAAATTGTACTTAAAACAATAAATAAATTAAATACTGTTCATTTTTCTAAAGTACTATTTAACATTCTTCATAGACCTCAATATACTTTATTTCTTGTAAAAATAGTTGGCAACCCTGGTCACTTCCGACGATACTAATCCGCGACCGGGTTCGGTTATCGGGTCAGCAGTACAAGTACGTAGGAATCGATAGGACTCGATAAGATAAATTTGACAGTCATTCTCGATAAAATGAGTTTTTGACTCCCTAAAACTCATTTTATCGAGAATAACGGTCAAATTTATCCTATCGAGCCCTATCGAATCCTACGTACTTGTAGTGATGGTTCGGAATAAACCAATGCTACGATCTATACAAACTTTCACGTCGTACACGTTCATACGTCTGGGCCTCATTCTGCTATTACAATAGTGTCAGAATAGGCGATCATTGATCTCATAATGATCAAGTTCAGTCAAGTTTTGACAAGTTTGGTAATCTACTAATATAATGGCGTCATTAAGATTTCTCAATGAACAACCAATGACTCTCCATTGAAAGAAATGTCATAGAATATTAATCTCGTAGGTACATGAAATCTGGCATGAATAAATATTCGCATTTATGTGGTTTTATTTAAATGGTTTTATAATAATGGCAAAACGAAAATGCCATTAAAACACAATTTTATTACGAGACCATCGACCATTGTGAATTTAGCAGATTACGAACTTTAAGCAAAATGGCAATGGAATGAGAATGGAATCGTGTTGGAGTGACGAACTGATTAAAATAGCAGAATTAGGCCCCAATAAATAATAAAATGGTATAATCACTAGACTCTGACAAATGAAAGTAGACTCTCGAATTATTTGCAAACTTTTCATATGGCAATGTTTAATTTATGTCAATTACAATTTGTCAAATTAGATGACGTGTTGTTGATTTATTGGGACCGATAAAAGCATTTAAACATGAATAAAATGATTAAACGTGGAACGCGGGAGATGTTGTTTCGCAAGATTTCAAATTATGAAGAAAAACAACAGGAGTGAGACGCCCAATTCCACCAGAAACAAGATTGTTTACGTGTAGTGTTGGATTTCATAATTTAGTATGACGCTTTGATGTTGATACTTTGTTTGTATTCGTAACTATAAAAAATACTAAGGATTGTTGTTGTTTTTATTTAATTCAGACAATATCACATATCATGATTTTCGATTTGTCACGCACGAAATGCCTCTTTGGTTTTAATCATAATGGGTAGACATGATTTTAAATCTCGACTTCAGTTTGCTTCCTCTGATTAAAGGTGGACGCACACTTATCCGCGCCGAAAGATTTTTTCTCATCCGTATAACGACATCGATTCGTCTAATTCGACGAGGATAAGTGTGCGAGATTTTATAGGATTTTATACAAGTTATTCCAAAATTCGATTATTTCGGCTCTTTCGCTTCTTTCGGCTCTGATAAGTGTACGTTCACCTTAAAATACGCCTTTCCATACAAAAAGTACCATGAGTTCCCATTTTTAGATCAACTATAGTTATATATAAAAGCAAGTCTGCTGGTTTTTCCGGGTACTTCATACAGATTTTGCCGCGCTTATCTACTGCGCAGTCTCTATTTTCGTTTGCACGACTATCACTACATATTATAAAATAAGTCCTCCGCCGCGTCTGTCTGTCTGTCTATTCGCGATAAACTCAAAAACGACTGCACCAATCTTCATGCTGATCACACTAATGGATAGAGTGGTTCTCGAGGAAGGTTTTAGTATGTAGGTTATTAGTATGAGGGTAGTAGGTTTTGTACCAACTTGGTTAAGCAACAAATATTAACATAACAAAGCTTTATTTCAGCTAACAAAATATATATTATTTTAACATTAAATTTTCCAATCCATAGCAAACTCCACTAATCCATATTTTACAACACAATAAACATATACTAACCGGTATAACTGGATAAGCAGATATCATAAAATTCATTGAGCGAAATCGTAAAACGGGTCGACGTTTGAATATCGAAGTATTCATGACATTTTACGAGTTTCCATTCAACCGTGAAAACTGTCAATAGGTACTTGGCTTTCAGAAGAAAATTGTATGGAAAATAGTGATTTATTTACATAAACTTCTTTAGAGCTAAAGTGAAGGTAAAGGGAAAGTAAGAGAGATTATATATTTTTCAATCAGAATCATTATATTGCCTTATCTTAATTCATTTTGACGACCCGATTGGCGTAGTGGTAGTGACGCTGGCTTACGTTCTTAGGGTCCTGGGTTCGAATCCCGGTAGGAGCAAATGTTTGTGTGATGAGCACGGACATTTGTTTCCGAGTCATGGATGTTTATATGTATAATAAGTATGTATTTACAAACAAAAAAGGATATATATGTAGTATATCAACTATCTAGTGTCCACGACACAAGCTATGCTTAGTGTGGCACTAGGTGGCGCTGTGTGATAATGTCCAGCAATATTTATTTATTATTTATTTGTGGTCCGCGCAGGCTGTCTTTTTCCACATTTCTCTATTACTCATCTTCACATCACATACGTCCTTTCTTGCCATATCATCTTCAACACAGACCAACCATCGTTTGTTTGATCTTCCTCTATTCTTACCTCCTCATTCCCCAAGTAACACAGTCTAGGAGGTTTAAAACAAATCTGTCTACTGACAGTCTATTCATGGTTAATCTTTAGATAGGGGCTTTCTAAAGATGGTTTCAATAAAGAAAATGTATTCTTATAGAGTTTTTTTTCTAAAGCTCGATTATTTTTAGAGCACTTGTTCTATTTCAAGTATGTCTATAGGTATATTAAATGTTTTAGGATAAAATGCTCTACAAATAGTTAATAAAGCCTAAAGGTACCTAACTTGAAGTAATTTTATAGAAAAGATGATATATTTTAAGATAAAACATTCTATTATTTCTATTATTTAGCTATTGGTACTCTTATCTTTGTATATAAAGACACTTAAGTCTTGATAAAATACTTTAATAGATATTTTTTAGTTTGTCTAAAAAAGTGATAGTGAAAACGTGTATTTAGTGGTTTTATTCCTAAAAATGGCTTAGTTAAGTGCATTTGTATTAAATATTTGAATTGGATGATTTTATGCAATGGAGACAGTGAAAAAAATTAAAAGGTCTGGTGGCTTTCGTCGAAAAATCGGCAAGTATTTAAAAAGAAAAAAAAAGAAAAAGAGATTCAAGATAATTCAGATTCCGAATCGGCATTTTCTCGTAACTTCCTCCAAAACGCAAGAAATTGTTCTGAGACAGAAGATACAATTGAATTTGAAGTGTCTCCTAGAACATCACAAAATTACGTTAGTGAGCAGTCCGACTCGGATGAAAACAATCCAAATGATGACGACGAAATTCGATCCACTTGCCTCAAAAGCGATCTGCGCGCCAGTGGTCTGCAACTTATGCTATAACTCACATAGCCTTGAAGTACTTATTTCAAATAATAAATAATTTTCAACCTGATACTCTACCAAAGGATCCGAGAACAATGCTCCAGACTCCAAGAACGATTGAAATGAAAAAAATCGGTAATGGCGAATACTGGCATCACGGGCTGAAGATGAATCTCACAAGATATTTTCAAAATTTGACAGAGAACAAAATAGTGACAATCGATGTTATTTTTTTTTTTTTTTGAATGGGCATCTCGCAGTTCAGTCTGAGAAGACTGGCTTCTGCTTAACCGGGCAAGTCCTGTGGATGCCTTGAATTTAAGGCCTCCAGCCAGGGCAAAAATGACTATAAACTAAGCGACAGCGCTCTAAGGGCACCCCCTGTGGGGTACGAACCTCGGCTTAGGGCGTCGCTGGGGGCAGCAAAGGGACAGGCTGGATCTGGTTGTCTTTATTTAGGGACTGTTTTATTACTACAGGCTCAGCATCGCGGGCTGGCTCGAGCAAGGGTCGGGGAGGGATTGAACGGGGATTACGCGCCGGACCTCTGCGGCGAGGTCGGGATGTCTTCGGTTTGTATTTGTACACTTTACGAACTGTACTGGTATCTTTCCTACTCTCTTGCAAGATAGTGATCGGATCGTCGGGGGCGACTAGGGTGTGACGCGGTCGTTGGACGGAGCTAATACGCGATGGATCGTACCGGGCGGCCGATGCGATTAGGGGATTCCTATGCTTAATAGCAGTGTCGAAGTAACGCTTTGAAAGGCGTTTCATGAAGTGCTTAACGGTGGGGATTCTGAGGTCTACGTGAAGACTATCGTTACGACGTGATTTTGCGGAGAAATCGGTCAATCGATGTTAACATTGATGGACTACCTACGTATTAAAAGCTCGAAAGTTGAATTCTGGCCCATTCTAATCTATACATACCTGCTATTTTACACATTGTCTATAGATAAAACAGAAATATCTTTTACTTGCCCTCTTGAATTGATCAATTAAATTGCTCTGCTATTGCATAAAATGGTCTGCCGTTCACAACACATCAAATTACCTATTCACTAATGAACGTCTAGAAATACTATGAGAAGATAAAAAGGAATACACAGACGACAGTTACTAGGTAATCTTAAACTATTCATAAATATGTTTATTCTTTCACTAGATAGTTTAGTATGCAACAAGTGAAATTATTCTTGTCATAGAGCTAGAGCCATACTACAGAAAATTCTCTAGAGAAGTCTTCTAGTAAATTTTATCTTGACGCCATTTTTATGATCTACTTTTGCTTCAAATGATTTTCGATAATATTCTAATGCTTATTTTTATGTTTTTATAATTAAATTATCTCTAATTTAACATTTAATATGTTTTAAATAACTATATTTCTAATAAAAATTAATATTTTAAGCATTTAAAAGCAATAAAAAAAAATACTCATTAAAAATAATATTCATATGTGGTAAAAAAAAAAAAATCTTGCATTTAGCGAGCGCTCTTATTTTAAGAGAATTTTACATAATATTCGACGATAGAATGTCAATCGCATATAGATTTGCTTGTTTACATTATCAACTAGCTAAAACACAAGTAAAATAAGAAATTCGTTACGCCATGATGCAATTCAATTATAAGTTTAAATAACTCTTGTAAGTTCTGCGCCATTATGAGTCGTTGTCTATTTCAAATCAAATGTAACTTAAAGTTGATAGTCTTGAGTTGATTTTGGTTAAAAACTTGACGAGTAAAGACTTCTTCAAAGGTCTCAACTTTATCTATAAACTATCTACTAGTAAAAATTGTGGTCTATAAACAGTTTAGTGAGGCACTAGAAAAATCTCTACAGTTAATTTGAGAATTTACAACGCTTATCTCTATCTATTCATGTTTTCTTAACTCATTCTTATGAGAACGGATAAGGTTGTGCTCACTTTTACTAAACTGTGTCTATAAGCGTTCTTGATGACTACTAGGGAGATATTTTACTCTTATGGTAGACAATTAAATTAAATTCTATTAGATATCTAATAGTCCGTTTATAGATGTGATTGTGTTATTTGGGTCATACTCAAAACTGCTTCACGACTTTTTCGTCATTCCTCCGGATTACATGCCCATACGACAACCACTTTCAGACTTTTATCCATTCGTGTAACACTACACATCCCTTTTAGCATTCTCATTTCAGCCACAGGCAATTTTTTTCTTTCATCCCTTTATGGCCCAACATTCTGATAGTAAATACACTAAAATAAGATTTTTATGCATTTATGCCCAATGAAAACCCTTGAAGTGTAGCGTTTTATTATTATTGGCAACATTCCCGGCCCGAAAACAATATACCTAGATATAGACAACATCTCCTATTTACTCTATGGTCAAGTGAATATAGAAGTACAATGAGTTAATTTGTGTCTTATCTCAACCAAATACAGAGTGGAGAAGACAATACGACAATAAATGAAAACACGCGTAACTAGTTCATAGGAATAATTCTACACAATTAAAAAAACCCAAAACTGAAATAAAAATAAAATAAAAAACGGACAAAATCTAACTCAGGATACTCTTTATGACTCTTATTGGCCTGGTTTAAGGTCTAATTTGCAGTAAATCAAATTTAGCGAAAGTTTTTAAATAGCGAGTTGGCAAGGGGGCAACCTGTTAGTGCTTCCTTAAAATCAGATACATCATGTAGCAAATGTTGAAGGTGAAAAATAATTTCCTGTGACTAAACTATTTGATATTTTCAAACGATTTTTTTTTGTTTGTTAGGAACATCTTGAGGTATGCGTAGTTTAATTTATTGTCGTATTGTCATCACCACCCTGTATAAAGTAACATAAATAAACATAACAATAACTATATGGCTACCAAAGTAATATTGCTAGACCCTATTCTAAAACATAATTCCAGAAATCGAAAATGTTTATTTCAAAATATTATAATACTTGCGGCTCTCGTAATACGACAATACGGTACGGTACGGTAATACGATACCACATATACATTAGCATACAACCTCAACCCTATTTGAACTCGGAAGGTACCGTATTACTCAAAACATCTTTACCCACTAAACGAGTGCCTGCGGCAAGGCACATCAAATTACCTAATGGATAACCGCTTATAATTATTTAAAGGTTAATTTACATGGGTTAACTTGAGCTTGTTGATTTTTCGAGTAATGTTATTCAATTATCCGATAGCACGATAAGTAAAATGCATGAAATGGATGGTCAGCCATCCACGAGATCACCGGAACAGTGTCAATTTCGTAAGATAGTAGGCAAGAAATTCGTGACCTCGCCGGTTCATGCCATCGTCAAACAGAAATCTGCCTCTTTGCTCTGCAGAGTGCGGGACAGCTCCAACTCCATTCTGAAGACCATAGCGGGGAGGTACGATTCTCCTTTGTTAGGTGATCTTGTTCAAAGATGTATCTTGAACAACAGCCTTACTGCCAAATAGAGCATTATATACATTTACTAACATAGGTATAAGTTATCTTTTTCCTTTTTTTTTTACTAATCCATATGGATGTTGCTTATCCAAATTAAAGATTATTTTATTTTATTTTATTTATTTAGCCAAACCGAATCTTTAAAATCTTGAAGCCAATCTTGAATCCTCCTTTTCACGCTAATTTAGCTTGCCTTTGGCCTCAATTCGCCTGATGCTGTGCAATGGTGCGGCCTAGAGTGAACCACGTTTGCCGGGAAGAAACAGATTCACTCGAACTTTGAAGAAATCCAAATTATATTGACCGAGATACAGAAAAGTCGGCAGTCAGTTTTAGAGACTGTCGGTTCGTATCATAAATGTAGAAGCATAGCGCTTTGTTTGAGATAAAAATTAGTTAAAGAAAGAAAGAAAAAGCATTTATTAGCCCGACAGGACAACACATAAATAAAAAAAAATATAGTAAAATTGTGATTATAACACTAGTTTAAAGTAAACATAATGAGAGAATAATAATAATAAAAAAAGATAATAATAATAACGAAATCATAAGTTGTTTCTTTCAAGTCAAGTTCAGATTGTTTTCATAAAATGCTATTTTTCAACTCAAAGAGAACATAATATTAATCTTTCTGTACTCTCTTGTTCAAATACATATGGACTGCAAACCAAACGAGCATTGCAGCAGGACTTCTAAACCACTAGATTACGCGTTCAAACCGACTCGCACTCCACACTCTCTTATCCACTAACATATGCAAAAAACCTATCAAAGTGAAATATACTACAAAAAAACCGTTATTCCTAGAAGCCTCCATGAGCCTTTCAATATATAATAATAGAGATATTACAAATGGCTCTACCTACCCCATATCTTCAAAGTGTGTAACTAAATGGAGCGGCAGATTGCCTGCGGCCTCAATTTGTCTAATGCGAAACTACACTGAACATATTGTTTGCTTAGCAACCGGTATACACCCTGTATACAATGTGTTTATAATTAATCTGTGTTAGTTGTATGTACCTGCTTTATACATGGTGTTTGTGATCAGTCAATTACATTAGTAAAGTAAGGTATCACACAATTTTCAAACAAAGGACAAACTTTAACTCAAGCATTTATGTCTGTTATAGTATTACCACTTTAAGTGTGCAATTCAAGGTATCGTTGCTTGTCAAGAAAGCATCGATATAACCAATCCGTACTCGGCCCGCATGGTACATTATTGCCCATTGCCTCACATAGAGAGGGGGCCGCGTGTGTCCCAGCAGTGGGAACATTATGAGCTGATTATGCTTGGTCAAACATTTATTTTAATTCTGTGTTTTATCGCCTACACACATAAGTTGGTTGAAGTGAAAACAGCAGTTTCGAAGTATCCAGAATTTAGAAAATTCAGCCAACTACGCATCTCAAAAGTAAATGTTCGTGGAGAAGAACGGATAAGTAATTATATGCTTTAGGAATCCATATTGTTTCATTTACGAAAAAAGTTCATATTTGAAGAAGGATTTGAATGGTGTTTGTAAAATCCACGTAGATGCGAAAATGTTTTGAGCAAACAAGCAATATTTCAAAAAGAAACTTCTTGACTGCATTATTTATTACGGCATTATAATACTAAATTCTAAGTTGCTCTTACATTAGCTTGTGCCCTTCGCTTTGACCTTGTCCTTCAAGAAGTTCACGAGAGAAGAGAAGAACGATCAAGGACAGTTGCACTCGCGCCACGTGCAGGGTACTGTTTCCACAACATTATGATATTGCGTCTTATTTTCAAGACTTACGTCCCATTTTATATCGTTTTACAGACGTCATTTTGCTATAAACTTGTGTATATTTTATTACAGGATAAGATTTTTTGTATGTTTTATTTTCACGCCTTAATACGTAACATTTAACTTTATTTTTATTTTTATTTTTATCCGTATCTGGCCTGACCGTGGCATCACCTTCACTTTGGGCCCTATCAGAATACCAGCGCTGTGACGTTTTTTTTAATGTTACAGCACCATGCTGAGATAGGAGCCTTTTGACCTCGTACAGGACGAGTTTCATTCTTTTAATTTTTAAATAAATATTTGTTTTTTTTTCTGTGTAATTTTTATAAGTACTTTTAATTTTGATGTGTTTGTCCTGTGTGGGCTAATAAATGCTTTTTCTTTCTTTCTAACAAATATTGAAATTTGGAGCAAGGGTAGAACATGGCCTTAGGCAATGTGATACTTTGGATCCCTTTACGAACCTGTGGAATATTTTTTGGCGAAGCCGTGTACTAATGCTAGTATTAACATAATATTAGTTTAGTTTAGTTTATTTATTAATAATTATCTGGAATTACAGGTCAGTTTTATAAAAAAATAAAAACACAAATCATAATCACATTATAAAATCCGACACATAAGTAAACTACGCCAGTTTTCCTCCTACGGGTTCAGCACAAGTGACAGTAATATTTCGCTACAATTCCATTGAAATGTGTTTAGAATTATTCTTGATAGTCATAAGTTATGCCTCTGATCACAAAAACAAACATCAACTTACTATTTGATAACACCAAACTTCAACCACAAAACATGGCTTATTCGTCAACTAAATGATTTTTACCCAAAAAGAAAATCGTTTCAAAGCAATAATTTTTGCGTAAAATTACTTAGTTTGATGTACAGAATGCTTGGTTAACGGCTATGTGATGAGGTTGTTTACACCCTGCTTTTGAAATCCGTGGGTGAACCTCCGACCATACCGGTAGCAAACAAGAGCACAGGCAGGAGCTAGATTCAAAATAAAACAGCCCCAGTGTCAAAACAAACTAATACATTAATCCAGTACCTACCAAATAACTCAATTTGAATATAAGTGAATATGAAAAGAGATGATGTGCCAATTCCGAAAGTCTACATTACGGGAATTTGCGAGACAAAGCGATGAAACAAATGGGCGCGATCAATCCCCTTCTACATCGGTGGAAAATGAAAGCCTAATGTGCGTCATCACATTTGCACACTCCCGTTCAATTCTATTTGCACACGAAGTTGGGAAAGAAAAGGGAAGGTGGATGTCGTAGGTTACTGAAATAAGGTGAATAGAGAAGGAGGAAGAATTAAGTGCAAAGTTAAGTGAGAGAGAGACGAAGAATAAATACAGTCATAATATTTGACGACCTGGTCAGATTGGCAGCCGCTCCATGTAAAATACTGGTATTTTGCTGCATACTGTTAGAGTAAAAGTTGACCCAAAAAGCTAGGCAGATGACGATTATTTGCGACAACTGCAAGGGAAAATATTCCGAGTTCTTTTGTGAAAGTCACAGAAAGAACACAAAGACAACCGAGAAAATAATGCACAAAATGAAAAAAAGAAAACAAAAAGGACAGAACAATAACCATTTCCTCAAAAACGAAGTAGTATCATGGAAACTTCGAAACCGAACAACCATTTAATTTTTAGTGAACACGTGTTTGCCGCATCCATTGCTCGTGGTTTTACCTTTGCACGCTCCATGGACATATTTATATCAAACAAATATCGTCCATATATCAAACATGTATCTCCTGAATTATTTACTTTCAGCGCTCGTATGTGTACATCATAGTTCCTATTTGTCTTTTTTATCATTATGGAACAACAAATGCAAAAACCTTACCTGTACGTCTGTGTTAGGTTTATTTTTGACTGTAGATAATACCTACATGGGATGTAAGACATCAATGATAAAAAGGTGTTTATTTTAAACTAGATGGGGGGGCCCCATCTAGTTTAAAAGGTGTTTTGTATCTGACTCCTCTGAGAATAAACGGCCGATACAAACTGTGGAAGACCCTTATAAGGTTTGTATGAAAATGTATTATCAAAAACATCATCATGTATTATCAAGTCATCCTAACTTAGTACGATAGAATGGGACCAAATATAAACCCTTGTGGAAAACCTAAATCGCTTATTAAAATCATAAACAATTATACGTTGAACGCATCTGACTTTTTAGTTTCGAAGTATTAATGCAGTTATATTTTGCTGTAGATTATATACTTTTCATTTCACTTACAATCAATGAAATTAGTATTTTAAGATTTCACATTCATTAGAAAATAATTATCCATACAAGAAACCAGCCACTGTAAATTTTTCAGTTGTTTAACTTTTTATCACGACAAGTAGTTAGCATTATTTAGAAAGTTTTACCAAAATAACTAGTGCCAAATATATCTGCGTTATCATAAATAAGTACTGATATCGAATCAAAATCTCTACTTGTTTGCATAATGTACATAGTTTTTGATAAGATCACAATTTTAACAGGCCAATTAATTAAGCTAATTCATTAGTAAAACAAATTCAGCATATAAAAAGAAGACATCCATTTTATCTACAACCCTCAAATCAAATTTTCGAAGTCCTGAAGTGTTCATGAATAATTCTGATGCGAGTGCATGGATAGTGACACAAGTCACTCACAGACTCTGGGGTTGGTGAGCAAATAAACGAAGAAATTACAGGAAAAATAAAATGTTGTAACTCGATTCCCTGAGTATGAATCTGATACCCTATAGAAAACACGATACTAGAGAATACCGATAAATAAGAAGAAAATAAAACAACTAAGCGTTTAACTTGTTTATCATTTTGTATTCAAATAACCATTGAATTTTTAAAAAATAACTGGAACATTACCACTTAAAAGAAGACAGCTACGTTTTTAAATAGTGAACATAATAAAGGGTGTAAAACACCTCTTCACGAAGCCGAAAGGTACCTACTTGTTTTCCTCATCACTGGGATCATTTTTTTGTTCTACACCATACCCGGGAATCTTCTAGTTACGGAGATATGGGGTCAAAATTACAACTTTTTGACAAGTTCTTTTTTAATATATATATTTTTTGTAATATTTTAACTTTTACATGCATATTATAGCAGAGAAAAGCCGAGAAATTTAAAGATTTGTAATGTGATGTCGTAACAAACAAATTTTTCTGCGCTGTCTTTGCCATCGCTGGCTAAACCTTACGAGATAGATCAAATTTATGTAGTACGGAATTGGATATCTTAAAAAGATGAATAAATAAGTCCGCGACAACATATGTTTATCTCCTAAGGATAACCCACAGTAACCATTTGTATCTTTTACATATTACAAAAAAATGTGGGTTATTTACCAAGATGTTTTAAACGATACAGTATCATTCCTTATCCAATTAAATACATTAGATACGTTGTTCATTTCATGTAGATCAAAATTGCCCTTTACAGAATGTGATTTAAATGAATGTTTTCGAAGATATTACAGATTTAAAAATTGCGGAATGTAGCGGTACCGGCCGGCCGGGGCGGCGGCGGCGCGGCTGGAGCGAGCCTATAAATAGCGCGTCGGAGGCCGCGGTTCTCCCTTACAAACAGAAGACTATCCGACCTCGCCGCAGAGGTCCGGCGCGCAACCCCCGTTCAATCCCTCCCCGACCCTTGCTCGAGCCAGCCCGCGATGCTGAGCCTTTAGTAATAAAACTGTCCCTAAATAATGACAATCAGATCCAGCCTGCCCCTTGCTGCCCCCAGCGACGTCCTAAGCCGAGGTCCGTACCCCACAGGGGGTGCTCTTAGATCGCTGTCGCTTAGTTTATAGTCATTTTCGACCTGGCTGGAGGCCCTAAATTCAAGGCATCCACAGTCTTCAAAGACTGAACTGTGAGATGCCCTACACAAAAAAAAAAACGCGGTTCAAAGTGCTATAGGGAATAGCACTTTGAATTTAGCAGCGATCGGACGCGTTTATTTTCGGAGCTCTCTAGCGAGGAAAATAACAATACTTAATAAAAACGTGCTTTTCTTCATGGTATAGGGAAAGGGAAATTGTTTTACTCCAAATTTAACGCGTGCGGGCTACGGGCAGTAATAATGAATAAATCAAAACTACTGGATCGATTTTAATATTTTTTTCAGTGAGTGACATAGGCTATATATTTTATACCCGTGCGCCGCTGTGTTTTTATATACAACGTTCACAGTTTTTCTGTAGTGTATTTAGTATTAGCATTGTACCCGTGCGAAGCCGGGGCGATCGCTAGTTGTGTATAAATCCATACTCAACCGTTCGAGGAATAGAGACGAAAATGGCGTGATGACAACGTAGTGGCGGTACTTTCATACAAGTTTAAAAGCTCGGCTTACCCTTAAAACCTACTACCCTATATCATTTATGGATTCTACTAGGCTTACGGGTTCTACTTAAGCTTGCCGCCATATTGACACACTAGCTGACCCACGCAACTTCGTCTGCGTCACATAAGCCAACGGCCACACAGAAAAGACGCAAGACCAGGGCGGGGCGCGGACCCGTCGCGAACAGGGCGCCGTCGCGACTTTTTAACGCATATAGAAAAGACACGGACCCGTCGCAGACAGGGCGCCGTCACGACTTTTTATGGCGCGCACTAGAAGCTTTACCCGGCATTCAACCGTCCGATTTTGATACGACAACATGTCTTCTTCTGAAGATGAAGATGTATTGGCACTGGTATATATCGCTAATCTGCAGAGGGTTAGACGTTACTGGGTTGATCCGGTATGGCTAAGCAATGGACAGAATAGATTTTTTTAAATAATGGAGGATCTACATTATTATCCTGATCGTTTTCAAGAAGACTCCACAAGAATACAAGATGACTCCACAATGTTTTTACATTATTGTGTCCAAACCTGCCCTCCGCGCCCTTTCCGCTCCCGCGCTTGCGCCCGTGCAGGCCCGCGCCCTGCCCGCGCCTTGTCCTTTCTATATGTTTTCCAATAGGACGCCGTCGTGACGGGCAAGTAGATTAAACGGGCGCCGCGACTGCGACGGGTCCGTGCCTTGTGTCTGTTCTGTGTGGCCGGTGCCTAAGAGAGAAAAACGAAAGGAAAAAAAAACCCGTTTTTGCAACATTTTTCATTCCAGCTCCGCTCCTTATGGCCATAGCGTGATGTTATATAGCCTATAGCCTTCTTCGATAAAGGACTATTCAACGCAAAAAGAATTTTTTAAATCGCCTCGGTAGTTCCTGAGATTAGCGCGTTCAACCAACCAAACAAACAAACAAACAATCAAACTCTAATTAGTATAGATAGGCACGCCACTGATGACAACTACTCTTTTATAAATATTGTTTAAATCATTCCTTTTTGCTAATTTGTTTATTTTATCAATGCTTGGATTTAAATGTAGAAATCTTTTTTGTTCCTTTTCATCTTTCTATTTCATGCCGCTAAACATTTACAACATCCAACTTGCTCCTCATTCCTTACAACCCCTAGATCTCCCTCTAAGCCAGGTTTCCGTAGTGCGCCATTAAAACAAGCTGGATCAGTGAAATCTCAGCCATTGGCGCGGATGGTTTTATAACTCGAATACATAATTTATTACTACAATCACCGAGGATGTGGGAATCTAGCTTCCACGTAGGAAGTTGGATTTTCTTGAGAGATATTGAGAGAAGTTTGGTTTTGATATATGATTTTTCTTAGATATCGAACTCAAGACATGCACCTCTGGTTTTTGGATACGTTCTATTAAAAAAATGCTATGAAAGGACTTTTTTTAGGGTGAAAAAATGACGGTCCGGATGAAATGTTGGGGTTTCAAGGGTCGAGTAAATCAGACAACCAACTAGATTGAATGTGCTTTAATCACTCTACAAAAGGAATATATTTTATAATGCATTAAAGTAAAGTGCTTACTTAGCATAAATGGATACTTATATTCTAAAGGAGCGTACTTACTACGTTATACACTGTTAGGGAGAGTACATACACTTCACCTCCGGGGGCGAAGGAAAAAAAAATCGATTTTATTGTTTTTTTTTTTTATAGGTAAGTACAAACCAACTCTATTAATAATAGTATATTAATCTTGTCTATCCAACTAATTTTAATATTTATTATAATATACGTATTAATTACTTACTACATTGCAATGTATATAACTATTACACCTTATCTTTAGATAATAGTCTTAACTATACGAATACTATAGCTAAACAATACAACATAAATTTTATTGGTAGTACGGTCTTGTCCTATTTTTATGTACTAAATCAATCTTATTGTTTTTAAATATCCTAACGTTACATCCTAAATCTTCTTTTACTCTAAAAGGTCCTTCATATATAGCATCTAGTTTCCGACCTGTTTCATTTTTTATCAAAATTAGATCATTTTCCTGATATACTATTGATTTTACTGATTTATCGTACAATTCCTTGCGTTTATATTTGTTACACAATAAATTATTTTTTGCTTCGGAATGAGCTAACTGTAAACGATATTTCAACTGCAATGGATAATTATCCCTATTATACAATGGTTCGACTGACTCTGAAATTCGACTAGGAATTCGACAAAGTTTACCGAAAACTAGTTCGTATGGCATGTATTTTGTTTCTGAATGGACTGTATTGTTGAAACTAAAGCACCAATATGGTAACCAGTAGCTCCATGTATCTGTATGGTTTTCACATTGGATCCTTAAAAATGCACCCAAACTTTTGTGAGCATTTTCAAGAGCTCCTATCGATTGGTGATGATAGGCAGTTGACGATAATTTTTGAATTTCAAGAAGTTTACATACCTGTTCCATAGTTGCGGAGATGAACTCGCTCCCTCGGTCTGTAGCTATTATTTCTGGTATTCCAAATATTAAAATAAAATGTCTCACAAATGCATTAGCTATGGATACGGTTTCTTTATTTTTTAAGGGAATAGCTTGTACAAATTTAGATAATTCGCATTGAATGGTCAATATATAACAGTTCCCCTCTATGTCTCTATCTAACGGTCCCACTACATCTAAATATATCTTTTGAAAAGCCGCCGACGCCGTAGTAGTAATTACCATGGGTTCTTTTATGTAGCGGATATACTTTGACTTCTGACACTTCGTACACTTTTTTACAAATGTTTGTACGTCCTTTTCTATGCTCGGCCAGTAATATCTTTTCTTTATTGTATTTACCATTCTGCGCACTCCAGCATGACCACTGGATGGCAATAAATGAAAGTCATTCATTATTATGGTTTTTTCTTTGTCATCACTTATTCTTTTTACTCCTCTTAGTATGCATATTCGCGGTCCTGACCAATTTTCTAACTTCGATATCTCATCACAAACGTTTTTAATAAAATCTTTATTATCTTTATTTTTAATGATACACACTTCTTCAATGTGTAAGTTTTTACAAAACATACTTAATTTCTGCACAAATTCGGCTCGCGTAAAATGTGCCTTGAAATCAAGATTGATGTAAATAACCTTTCTTTTTGCTAAATATACAAAACATTCACAGACATCTGTTATCATGTCATTGTCTCTCAATCTAGTTAATTCGCTACTTTCAATGAAACTCATTTCGACTGAGTCGCACGGTTTTCTTAATATATCCACAACCCTTGGTTGGCCAGACCAATTGTCAGGAGATTTATTAAGATCCGCCTTCTCATTGTCATCCTTATTTTTACTTAACTCATCATCAATCTTTCGTTTTTGTGCCCTAGTCATAACAGCAACAACTTGTGCTTGCATTTCTTTTAGTTCGTCTGATGTTATACATATCCTAGACAAAGCATCTGCAACTACATTTTCTTTTCCTCGTACATAAATAATTTTGAATTTATATTCTTCTAATGTCAAACGAAACTTTAGAAGCCTACTTGAAGGATCTCTCATGCCAAAAAGATAAACTAAAGGTTTATGATCGGTCATTATTGTAAATTCTCTACCATATAAATACGGTCTAAAATATTTCACTGACCAAACTATCGCTAAAAGCTCTTTCTGTATTGTAGGGTAATTCTTTTCCGCTTTATTCAAAGGTCTACTTGCATACGCTATTGGTCTGAGATCTTTATTGCACAGCACAGCACCAACTGCAGTGTTTGAAGCATCTGTTTGTAATATGAATTCATTATTTTCTGTAAAATCTGGATATTGTAAAATTGGTGACGTAATTAATGCATTTTTTAGATGCTCAAAGGCATGTTTACAATCATCAGTCCAAATAAAGGGTTCACTTTTTCTGCATAATTTATTTAATGGCAAAGCTATGTCTGAAAAATGTTTTATAAATTTTCGGTAATAATTACAAAATGCGACGAAACGCTTAACTTCATCTGCTGTTTTGGGTATTGGGTAATTTTTCAATACGTTAGTTTTTTCGGGATCAGGTAATACACCTTTCTCTGACACTACGTGACCTAGATAAAGAATTTCTTTCTTTAGAAATTCGCATTTCTGGGGATTTAATTTTAAATTTACCTTTCTCAATCTTTCTATTATGTTTATTAAGTTTTGATTATGAATTTGCAAATTTCTACCAAATACTATTAGATCATCCTGATATACTAAACATTTCTCGTAAGTCAATCCAGACATTGCTACTGACATCATACGGCTAAATGCGCTCGGACTTATTTTGAGACCCATGGGTAACCGCTTCATTTGATACTGACCTGTATTGGTAGTAAAAGCTGTTAATTTACGACTATCTGGTTCTAAGGTCACTTGATAATAACCTTGGTGAAGATCAAGGTGTGTGAAATATACTGCTCCAGAAAGAGAATCTAATATTTCATTTATGTTAGGTAAAGGGAACTTATCGTCACAAACCGTCTCATTTAATTTTCTATAGTCTACAACTAATCGCCATTTTTTATCTGATCCTTCTTTACTCTTTTTCGGTACTAATAAAATCGGGCTTGACCATTCGCTGTTTGATTCTTCAATAATATCATCTTCTATCATTTTTTTAATCTGTTTTGCTATCTCTGACTTTAACGCTTGGGGTAACCTATATGGCTTAACATATACAGGAGTTGTATTTTGTTTTATGGTAATGGATTGCTTATAAATATTTGTTGTACTTAATTTATCTCCGTCTATGTAAAAATTATCGGAATATTTTGCGCAAATTGCTTCAATAGAACGTCTCTCTTCTTCGTTTAAATAATCTAATTTGAGTTGAGATAACAGTGTTTCAATCCTAGACACGTTGATATTATTATTACTGAATTGACAAATGTTATAATCACTCAAGGATTGCGTACTTGGTATTAAATTTGCTAAGGTTATTTCCTTCTCAGTAACGTTAAGTATCTTTATAGGTATTCTGTTATTTTTTACCGTGGCAATCGTATTTGCCAGATACACATCCTTCGCTAATTCACGTCCACAAACAATAACATCATCGTTCTCATTTTTGTCTACGTATATAAAATGAATTGACTCTGAACGAGCTGGAATAATCAGGTTATTACTTCTCATTACATTTTCATCAACGAGATTAAAATAATATTCTTTCTTATGATAATACAATGTTAAAATATTAGTATATAGGTTTATATTTGCTTGATACTTTTTCAAAAAATCTAACCCTATAATTCCGTCTGCCTTTAATGGTAGTGATTCAAAAATAATAAACGGATGCTGAAATATTTCATTGTTATACTCCATATTTAAATCCACTAAACCTCTTGAACGCCTTTGTCCACCGATTCCATTTATCAAAGTTTCATCTTTCCGAATGATAACGTTTCTTGGTAACGCTTCACTTTTAATGATAGACAAAGAAGCGCCTGTATCAACGAGCCAATAATATTTAATGTTATTAACGTTAAAAACTGCATATTTTGCATTGCCTAAATTTGATAAAACACTATGTTTAAGAACGAAAAAACTGATTTTCCGGTTCCTTTTTGTCTGTATTGTCCTTTATGCATGGCTTATTGTTATCATTTTGATCTGCTAAACAAACATTCCGATTATTATTTCTAAAATATCTTGAACCTCTAGTATGTCTTTGACCCCTATTATAATTTGATGATCCACGATAGTTATACTTATTCCCGTTATTTCCTCTGAAATTACCACGCCATGTATATCTTTGATTATTGTAATTACCGTATTGACCACGACTATTATTGAATTGACGATTACCTTGTCGCCTCAAATTATTATAACCTCGTCCATTTCTAAAAGCATGCAAGACATTACCTGGCATTGGCTGGCATTCTGTATCTTCATCTTTGGCAGCTTGGATTGCATCTTTCAGGCTGCTGTAGTTCCTAGCGGAGATGACCGTGCCCAATTTTGAACTGCGTAGTCCTTCTGAAAACCGTTTTATGGCAAGCTTTTCATTCAAAGGTTTTAACACTCCAAATGCAGTAGAATTACCATCTGCTTGAGATATAGTAAGTTCAGTAAACAGCTTTTCAACGTCTGTGGCAAACTCCTCGATACTACTTGAACCCTGTTGTATATTTTGCAAACGCGTCTGTAGGGCCGTAAAGGATTTTTGGGTCAATAGATGGCATCTCAAGTCTTTAATTAGGTCTTGAATGGTCTTATAATTCCCTGTAATGCGTAACTTGGCATTTTCGGACAATCTACTTTTAAGGACGAATGTAATAAGTAGTGTCTTACCTTTCTCATCCAGCATATCTGCATACATCTCGATCGAATCTATCAAGCGTTTAGTTGTCCCTTCAACACCGTCCATTGCTGGAAGCAAACTACATGCCACTCTAAGGTCAAACTCCATTTTGTCAGATTTTATTTCTGGGAAAATACATAAGCTATTTATTTCCTCAAAAGTTATCCTAATATTCTGAAAAATATCCAATGCCGATGCAACTAATTCCGTATCCTTGCCTTTTTCTAAAAGTAACAATATTTTTCCACATTCGTTAAATATATTTTTTGCCTCTCCTAACTTTGTCTCAATAACTTGACCTTTATACCTAGCCTGTCCTTTCTTAATTAAGTATTTTCTAATATCTACCAGAACATTATATTTTTCTAACAAAACATCAGTCATAATAGAATATTACCAACTTAAAATTATCAAACCTTATTTCCTAATGGAATAAACAAAAGAATCATGTTAACATAATTACTGCGAAACGGCACACAAGTATTTCACACGTTGCACTTTTAGCCGCGAGGTATCATATTCACTGAGTCTTCGTGCACTGTTTTACGTCGTTTAAGTTTTTGCGTTATAAAACAAATTGATAGGTATGAGTCTGACTGATTGCAATTCACTGATTTATGGCACTGTTTTTTGGTTTTATCAGGCTCTGATGCTGCATTAATTAGTTTGCAGGTGTACCTTCCACTCTTCCACGTAGAGATGCCCTTATGCGCTGAATTGCGCTGAGTCCGATTTCTTCTTGCATCCATTGACGATGGCAGCTGCGGTAGTACTTCAGGAAGAAGTAAATTACCAGGAGAGTTATGGCTGCGAGAATAATTATAGTGATCGTGCTCAGCCGCTCCATGTGTCCTCCGATGTCCTTCAGAAGGGCGTCATTGTTTCCGCCAGCAGCATTTTGATTTAGGAACACCTCGTCCTTTTCCACCTTGGAGTTACACATCTTAACTTTGCTTAATCTGCCCCTTGGCAGACCTTAAGGCAGGGTCGCCATGAAATGTTGGGGTTTCAAGGGTCGAGTAAATCAGACAACCAACTAGATTGAATGTGCTTTAATCACTCTACAAAAGGAATATATTTTATAATGCATTAAAGTAAAGTGCTTACTTAGCATAAATGGATACTTATATTCTAAAGGAGCGTACTTACTACGTTATACACTGTTAGGGAGAGTACATACACTTCACGGACTCAATGCTACGCACTCAAAGCATTATACGAATGAGAACGTTGAATAGTGCAGGCTTGACTTCTTCCACTCTGGGCGGAGCAGGAGGGAGTGTCAGACTCTTACTGACTAAAACCCATCCATGTTCCTTCCTCGCCCTTTATGTTCCGGGGCCGCGGTATCTCTTTCGAACAGGCCCGCAACATAGTGCAGGGGTCATGAAGGTATTTAAAGTAAAGTAACATTAAAAACTTGTTTTACAATTGTTGTAATTTATTTTATAAAAGGTAGCTTCACAGCTGACTGTACAGTCGAACAAGTTGTTTGGTTTACAGTTTAACCCACAAGTTACATTGAAAAATGTAAATCAAACAGCTGGTTCGACAAAAAATAATCGAACATTACGCCAATTACGAAACACACAGATAAAAAAATTGATAAGCCGAGAGTGACTCGAATGAATTGGGATTAAAATATGTATAGTGTGTCTGTGTGCGTATGGTAACTGTACGGTGTCTGTGAATGTGTGAATGTCTACTTGTGACTGAGTATCCCGCGTTTAATCCAGGATTAAAAATATGGCTTTTTTAAGACGGTTCCGTGTGGTACTCGTATTAAAGAGATCGAGTGTTGGGAACTTGTTATTGTAATGTTGTCTCCTTGATCTCCAATATCTCCCTAATTAGAAAGTTCTTAGGTATGGTCCAGCACAAAATAAATAATTATAGTAATGACGGGGAGGACCCTACGTGTGTGGCTGGATACGTTAGTATTATAAATAAATAAAGAAAGAAAACACATTTATTAGCCCGCACAGGACAAAACACATACAAAATAACGGGTACGTATCATAATCCCGAATTTTAAAAGACAGAATTTTAAAATACCTATGGACGAAATCTCGAAAACGCCGAATGGTTGTTTGATCGAAAGTTTAAAATCCCGAAAGATCATTTGCCCGAAAGTTTAAAATCCCGAAGCTTATAAACCCTAAGTTTAAAATCCCAAAGTTTAAAATCCCGAAGTTCAAAATCCCGAAAGTTCATTTAGCCGAAAATTTAAAATCTCGAAAGTTCATTTACCCAAAAGTTTAAAATCTCGAAGTTCAAAATCCCGAAGTTTTAAAATCATCAAGCATGCAGCATGCATGCAGCAAGCATACAACCAGCAAGCATGCATCAGGCATGGTTTCTGTCACGGCTCCGGCGCTGCGGGGCTCCGGCGGTCACACACGAGTTTATCGTCGCATAGGGTTTTAACGCTCACCACCGCAGCTTCGGCTTGCTGGCCGTAAAAGCCGGCCAGCCTCAGCCGCGGCGGTGAGTGTTGAAGCCACCTGCTCCTCAACTCGCGGCCCGCCTCGCCCTCCGCAGTTACGCGGGCTTAAATTACACTCTAAGGGTGTATTTTATGGGGTGCGATGCCAGAAGTCCTCCACGTGTGCTCGGCAGCTGCTGGTTCCTCTCGATACGTCTGGAGGAAACAGCAGCCGCTGGGCCGGTGCACCCTGGGCGCGGCAGTGTCCTTCCTCTTGGAATGAGAAGAAATTCTCATCCCTTGGGATTGGCACTGCCGCGGCTAATGAGTCTGGCAATGTGTGGGGTCTAACACGGACCAACGGTGGGCTCCTCGGCGTACCCTCTGTTAAGCAGAGGGCACAGCGGAGGAGTGTGTTACGGCGGGCTCGGTGTGCACTTACCCTGCCGCCGAGCAGACAGAGAAGGATGCGTCCTTCTCTGTCACCGTTGATCTCGTAATCCCGTATCGGAGTGCCGTGGATCAAGTCTCGCGACTCCGAGTCCTTTTGGACAGGGACCGAGGGTCTTGGCTTAACCGCCCGGACTGCGAGGTAGAAAACCTCTATAAAAAGTTACCCCGAATCCCAAGCGGCGACGCAGCGCGAGGGGATGTATGGCTGACGGGTGTGCCTATTGGACGAATCAGTCGCTACTGCTAATCCTCGCTGGGGTACCTGCAGACCCCCTGGCGAGTAATAAAAACTAAGAAGCTGCCCTTCTAGGTACAGGGGTCTCTGCCTAGTTAGGAGTATATTTCCCCCATACTCGTGGGTTCAATATGGAAGAAGAAAAAACAAAAACCAAAACCGCCGGAAACGGCAATGAAGAGGAGAAGAGGAATGTGGCGTCGGAGTCCGACGCCACATTAAGTGAGATGAGTGTCGCGGGAGCCTCGGTGAGCTCCCGCTGCGAGAAGGCAGGGACCGCTGCGGAAACTAGCAAATTTTTCCGTAAGCGGTCCAGGAAGGATGGCGACCAGTCGTCGTCCTCTGAGGACGAGCAGATAGCCTCTGCTCGCAAGATCCCCACCAGCAAGCGCGGGGGGATCCGAGGCAAGAGAGCGGGGCTCTCTGCCTCCGAGAGGTCAGCGCGACTGGCCGAGGAGGGGCGCCACCCGGGCTTGACAGCTCGCGGGTCTGGCGACGAGGCTGGTGCACCTGGCAGCTCCGAGGAGGAGCGTAAGGCCAGGTTTACAAAAGAGGTGGAAGCCGCCTTAAAGAGTGTGGCCGTGAAGGTTAAAGTTTCCTCGAAACTTAAGGCCATACCTGCGGCTCTCACCTCAATTATGGAGGCAGTGGCCAACTTCAGGGGGCCTTCCTCTCCTCCATCACAGGGGGACGAGGTGGTCAAGTTGCGGGCGGACATGGCCACGCTGGCGGCGGATATGGAGCTTCTCCGGAAGGAGAACTCCAAGCTCCAGGCGGACTTGGCCAGTCTGAGGAAGCCTGGCCCCCGCGTGGCTCCTGAAAGTGGAGGGGCCCCAGCACAGAGAGGAAGCCAACCTGTGCCGGTGGAGAACCAGGTCCTGGACCTGGTTCGAAAGGAGCTGGCTTCCTTCCAGGCGCGGTTCTCCGTCCTGGAGGGAATTGTTCTGCGCCCTCCCTTGGGCGCGAACAAGGCGGTCGCGGGCACGAGCAGAGTCTCGTACGCGGCTGCCGCATCTGCTCCGGGGCCATCCAGTCGGCCCCCCGGCGTGGCTGCGTTGCCTCCCCCGCCCCCTGTAAAGCCGACTCCGGCCAAACAGGTGGCGGCACCGGCTGGGCAAAAGAAGGCGGCCCAGAAGAAAAAGAAGGGCAAGGCAGCGGCACAGACAGCAGCGGTGCCAGCGCCACCGCCAGTGGCGGATGGGCCCACACCCCCTGCACCCCCCACGGCTGAAGCCGAATGGCAAGTGGCCGGGGAGAAGCAGAAGGGGCGAAGGGCGGCCAAAAAGGCCCGCAAACAGGAGCGGCAGCGCCAAAATAAGGCGCGAAAGGTCGCGGCTAGGCTTCGCGCCCCGAAGACCGCCGCTGTAGTGATTACACTACAGCCGGAGGCGGAAAAGAAGGGCGTGACCTACCGCGACCTGCTGGCGAAGGCCAAAGAGACGGTGGATCTCGGGGAGCTCGGGATCACCGGGGGCCTCCGGCTCAGAGTCACCGCAACGGGGGCTCGGATGCTGGAGATCCCCGGAGAAACCAGCGGCTCGTCCGCGGATGCTCTCGCTGAAAAGCTGAGAGCGTCCCTAAACGCGGACGAGGCCCGAGTCTCCAGACCCGTTAGATGCGCTGACCTGCGCGTCATGGGTCTGGAGGACTGTGTCACCGAGGCGGAGTTGGTGGCCGCCGTCGCTAGGTCTGGGGGGTGCTCTGCCGACCAGGTCAAGGCAGGCACCTTTCGTCCGGACCCCGCGGGAATGCAAGCCGTTACGGTGAGCTGCCCCGTGGCGGCGGCGAAAGCCATTGTGGAGGGCCGAAGGCTTTTGGTGGGCTGGATATCGGCGCAGGTAAAACTGCTCGAGCCCAGACCTCTGAGGTGCTTCCGCTGCCACGTGGGACACCACGTGTCAGTGAAGTGTGCCTCGGAGGTTGACCGCAGCGGTCTCTGTTTCCGCTGCGGTCAGCCCGGCCACGTGTCGGCTGGTTGCAGCGCTGCGCCGCACTGCCCTGCATGTGCGGCGGCCCGCAAGCCGGCCGATCATCGGGCTGGGAGCAAGGCCTGCGCCGCTCCCGCCAAGAGCGGAGCCAAGGGCAGGGGAAGGCCCTCCGCCACCTCCGCCAACGCCGCGGCCGCCACAGCCGCTGTCGCTGTCGCCGCCGCCGCTCCCGCTTTGAGCTCGCCTGCGGAGGGGCCCTCACAGGGGTCCCGGGGGGAGGAAGCGATAATGGACTGTCAATAACGGCGCCATTACGCTTCCTCCAGGCGAACATCAACCACTGCGCCTGTGCTCAGAACCTGTTGCTTCAGAGCATGGCGCAGTGGTTGATCAACATCGCTGTGGTCTCTGAGCCGTACTTTGTCCTGCCCAGGGAAGACTGGGTGGCGGACCTTGACGGCTCAGTGACCATAGTGTCATCGGCCGCCGCCGGTACCCCGACCCTTGAAAATGTCAGGAGGGGTCGGGGGTGCGTAGCAGCACGGTTCGGGGAGATCGTCGTGGTGGGAGTCTACTTCTCCCCGAGCCGAACTCTCGCCGAGTTCCACAACTCTCTCGCAGAGCTGAGTGTCGTCGTCGGAAGCCATTCCCTCCCCGTGCTTGTCCTCGGGGACTTCAATGCCAAGAACTTGGCTTGGGGTTCTCGTTGCACAGATGTGCGGGGAAGGATGGTGGAGGACTGGGCCCTGGAGAGGGGCCTGGACGTCCTTAATCGGGGTTCTGTTCCCACGTGTGTGCGGATGCGGGGTGAGTCGGTGGTGGACATTTCGTTCGCTAGCCCCGCTCTGTCGCCGCGTGTAGTCGACTGGCGTGTCATGGAGGGGGTGGAGACACATTTCGACCACCGGTACATCCGGTTTGAAGTCTCCACCCAGTCCTCGAGCGCGCCGGTCCAACAGGCCCCGAGTGGTCCGCGTTGGGCGCTGAAGCAGCTGGACCGGGAGCTCCTCCTGGAAGCCTCGATCGTGCAGGCCTGGGTGACATCACCGGACAGGCCTGCCGACGTTAACACTGAGGCAGAGTGGTTCCAGGGGGCCATGTCCGACATATGTGACGTGGCAATGCCCCGAGTCCGGCCAGGAAGCGCCCGACGTCAGGTGTACTGGTGGTCGCGCGAAATAACGTCCCTGAGGGAGGCGTGTGTCGAAGCGCGGCGCCTGTACGCCAGGCATCGCAGGCTCCGCATCCGCCCGCCGGATGCGGAAGCCATTGAGGCGGAGCTGTACGAGGGATACAGAGCGGCGAAGACCGCCCTCCGGGAGGCTGTCCTGCGGGCCAGGGAACTGGCCCGCTCGGAGATGCTGGAGACTCTCGACAGAGATCCGTGATGCACAAGATGGTGCGGAATAAACTCCGCACCTGGGCCCCCCCGCTGACGCAGAGTCTCCGGCCCGACCTCGTGGAGGACGTGGTGAGCGCTCTGTTCCCCTCGCGGGGGGAACATCCGCCCCCGCCTATGGCTCCGCCACCTGCGGTGTCGGACCCAAGCGACGACGACGACACTCCGGAAGTGACTGGGGTAGACCTGAGAGTGGCGGTAGGTAGGCTCAAGGCCAAAAATACCGCCCCGGGACCCGATGGCTTTCCTGGCAAAGCCTGGGTCCTGGCCTCGGATGCGGAGGCTCTCGGGCCCCGACTGAAGGGGTTCTTAAGCGCATGTTTGGAGAGAGGCCAGTTCCCGTTTCGTTGGAAGACGGGGAAACTGGTCCTCATCCAGAAGCCGGGGCGCCCTGCGGACTCTCCGTCCGCATTTCGGCCCATTGTGTTGCTCGACGAGGTGGGCAAGCTCTTTGAGAGAGTCATTGCAAACCGCCTCGCCGAGCACCTTGAGGGGATGGGGCCGAATCTTGCGGAGAACCAGTTTGGTTTCCGCAAGGGGCGCTCTACAGTGGACGCCATCATGCGCGTGAGAGCCCTCACGACGGGGGATGCGATATCCCGGGGCGGGGTTGTTTTGGCGGTGTCTCTCGACATCGCCAACGCCTTCAACTCCCTGCCCTGGAGCTGCATCATGGAGGCACTCCGGTATCACCGGGTGCCGACATACCTCCGTCGTGTGGTCGGGGACTATTTGACGGACAGGGCCGTCATCTACCCCAGTCGCTGCGGAGACTGGAACCGGCGAGAGATGTCGTGCGGTGTCCCACAGGGATCGGTTCTGGGACCGCCCCTGTGGAACATCGGTTACGACTGGGTGCTGCGCGCGGACCTCCCTAGTGGTGTCAGCGTCGTCTGCTACGCAGATGACACCCTGGTGCTGGCACAGGGGAGGTCGCACGAGGCGGCGGCCGAAATTATGACACGCGGGGTTGCGATAGTCGTTGAGAGGATCCGGCAACTGGGTCTCGAGGTGGCATTGCACAAGTCCGAGGCCATGTGCTTTCATGGGCCTCGGAATGCGCCACCGTCGGGATCCACACTGACGGTAGGAGGGGTATCCATCGGCGTCGAGTCGACGTTGAAGTACCTAGGACTCGTCCTCGACAGCCGGTGGAACTTCGTGGAGCATTTCCGACGTTTGGCCCCCAGGCTGGAACGGACAGGGGCTGCCTTCAGGCGGCTCCTGCCCAACCTTGGGGGGCCGAACGCCTCCTGCCGCAGGCTCTACGCGGGAGTCGTGCGGTCCATGGCCCTCTACGGGGCCCCAGTGTGGGCGCGTTCGTTGAAGCGGCGAGCCGCTCACCATTTGAACGCGCCCCAAAAAGTGGTGGCCGTAAAGATGGTCCGTGGGTACCGCACGATCTCTCGCGAGGCGGCGGGCCTGCTTGCCGGATTGCCGCCGTGGGATCTGGAGGCGATAGTCCTCGCGCGCCTGCATGAGTGGCGCGCGGAGGTACTACGCCGGGGGGAAACCCCGCTGCCGCGGCAAATTGCCGCTCAGCGGACTGACCTCCGGCGCGATCTCATGGCGACATGGAGAGAGCGACTGTCGCAACCCCGTGCAGGGCACGCCACGATAGTGGCGGTAAGTCCCCTCTTTGAGGAGTGGCTGGAGAGGCGCCACGGCGTCCTCACCTTCCGCCTGACGCAGGTCCTCACCGGACACGGATGTTTCGGGAGGTACCTGCACCGAATCGGGCGGGAGGAATCGCCCGGGTGTCTCCACTGCGAGGATCGACCGGAGGACACGGTGGAGCACACGGTGGAAGTCTGCCCTGCGTGGGCGGAGCTCCGCCGTGTCCTCGTGGCGGCGATCGGCGGCGGCGACCTCTCGCGTCCGGCCCTGGTTCAATCCATGGTCCGGAGCGAGACGGAATGGGAAGCCGTCGCCTCCTTCTGCGAAGCAGTGATGCTAGCAAAGGAGGTGGCGGAACGAGAGAGGGAGAGATCCTCTCTTCCCGGCCGCCGCGGGAGACGCAACGGGCGTCGGGGGCCACGTGGTGGCTACCGGCCACCGTAGATGCGGGCCTGTGGACGGCTGGCTATGGGCAATAGCTGGCCGTCCGGCCGTCTAACGACGACGACAGGCCGTGTCGACGGCGCGTTCGTGTTCCACGCGCGCCTCAAAGAGATGTCAGCATAAGGGGAGGGGCCCGCAAGGGCCGAAGCCTGCCGGGGTTGCGGGCCTGTTCGAAAGAGATACCGCGGCCCCGGAACATAAAGGGCGAGGAAGGAACATGGATGGGTTTTAGTCAGTAAGAGTCTGACACTCCCTCCCGCTCCGCCCAGAGTGGGAGAAGTCATTTGATGATTTCCCATCCTAAAAAAAAAAAAAAAAGTTTGGGGCAGACTACGTGGAGTCGGTTCCGCAGCGATTTATTTATGTCACAAAATTTGTGCATATAGGAAACCAAAATCATTTATAACTTTTTTTTCTGGGATGGCACAATCAATATGTGTAATATCTTTGTTTCAAACTTTGTCTTATGACATAAAACGAAAAATAATGTTTTTTTTGTCAAATAATACATTTTTAAATAAAAGGTTTCGTTCATTCATAATTTCGTCCATTCGGGATTTCATCCATCGGTATTTCAACCATCGGTATTTCGTTCATTCGGGTTTTCGTCGATTCGGGATATCATCCATCGGTTTTACAACCATTGGTATTTCGTTCATTCGGGATTTCGTCCATTCGGTATTTCGTCCATTAGGGATTTCGTCCTTTCGGGCATTTGAACATCGGTATTTTGTGTTTCGATATAACGACTATCGGCATTTTGAGTTTCGATGTTTTGGACGTCGGTATTTCAATCTTAGGTATTATGAACTTTCGGGATAATGTTACGTACCCAAAATAACAGTACTAACTAATCAAAATTAAACATAGATAAAAAACTAAAAACAAAAAAAAACGAAACTGGTACTGTACGAGGCCAAGACTCTTATATAAGCATGGTGCTGTAACCGGTACGTGTGACCGCCGGAGCCCCACAGCACCGGAGCCGTGACAGAATCCATGCCTGCTGCATGCTTGCTGCATGCTTGCTGCATGCTTGCTGCATGCTTTGAGGATTTTAAACGTTTTTTTAAACTTCGGGATTTTGAACTTCGAGATTTTAAACTTCGGCATTTTAAACTTTCGGGTAAATGAACTTTCGGGATTTTGAACTTCGGGTTTTTAAACTTCGGCATTTTAAATTGTCGGGTAAATAAAATTTCGGGATTTTGAACTGCGGGATTTTAAACTTAGGGTTTATAAGCTTCGTGATTTTAAACTTTCGGGCAAACGATCTTTCGGGATTTTAAACTTTCGATCAAACAACCAGTCGGCGTTTCATTTTTCGGGATTTCGTCGATTGGTATTCTAAAATTCGGGATTATGTTACGTACCCGCTGTAACATTAAAAACGCCACAGCGCAGGTATTTTGAGATAGGGCCTAGAGATAGATTAAAACAACAAATAAAAATAAAGTGTAGACAAATAAACAATACATTTAAGTGAAGTATAATGAATACGAAGAAAATAACAATTACACCTACGCCGCACGTAACCATATCAAAAATGATTTGTGTTTAATCTAGTTTAAAAATAGTCTCCATATTTTTACCACATCTACGTACTGCCTCACAGATAAGAATAAAGTTATCCCCGTTGAATCCAGCAAACGCACTGTAGACGATGGTAGTCGTAAAACTAGCTGGTTTAGCATAGTTTTTATTATTCTAGTTCTGATTTGACTTGTTGATTCTTTGTGTAGCAGGTAAATAAGTTTTAAATCAAAATAGGACCGGACTAGTTCTAAAGGAGATGTTCCAGAAACGTATGGAGCCTGGGCCAACACTATGTACACTATATGTAAATATTGCTGTAAAACACAGTAACCGTTTTTCATTGTTAATTTTCTTTAATTTCACTTCATTTCCATGTAAATTCAAATGAGATTGGTCAAGGAGAGCAACACAACATAAAATTAAACATGGCAGATCAGAGCAGCAGTATGCAAACAATGTCATTTTGACAATGACATTTGGTAAGACTAGTTGTCAGACTTTTTAGGGCACTTGACTACCTGTAACGTCTGTCAAAGATGGACAAATGACATTTGGGACCAACAGCTTAATGTGCTGTCCGAGGCACGGAGGAAACTCGGTATGTAAGGGCGGTCACCTATCCACAGACCAACCCAGGCAAGCATTGCTTAACCTAAAAATCGACCCGAGCGGCTGTTATTACTTAGCCACGAGCTCCTCAGTATTACTTTGCAGTGTTAATACAATATTAACTAACATCTTTAAGGTTCTATATCTCAAAATAATACACAGGAATCTTATATAGGATCAATTTATTCGTTGTCTGTCTGTCAGCCAGTCAAGAGACATTTTCTCAAGAACGCTTGCTGTCATCAAGTTTAAATTAATGTAAAATACTTAGGTACACAGTCTCTTGGAGCTGTTAATATAATCAAGCTTTTAAGTCAATGCAATCAAAGTTGTGCCATGTCGTATATTAAGCTCAATCATTAATAAATAAATGGTACTAAAGGTTCTTACTAAAAAGTCAATAAAAAGAACTAAAAGTTTTTAATTTGTGCATTATTGAAATCATCAATGCAGCCCGTGCAAACTGCAAAAATTTAAGAAAACTCGAATATCACAAGCTCTGCTGTCACTTCCACCTTAAAAGCGTGTGAACTTCAGATACCCATTGTATATTTATCATATATGTCTCTTAATGGACTGATAAACATACAAGTTTGTACGGAACCCTCGATGTACTGGTGTCAGCCTCGCACTCATCCGAATTTTCTACAATTGTAGGTGCAGCGATTATAATAACATAACATAATATCACGCCTGTAACCGCAAAAGGGTAAGGCAAAGGTGAACTTAACAGTACACCCTACTGTTGCCTGTTATGTTAAGTCATATGTAATGAAGGGCGAGCCTATTACCAACAACCGGAAACAAATCTGAACTATGTGGCTGCTACTGAGATAAACCCTGATGAACAACACTATATATAACACTTTGCTTAACCTAGTAATCCAACCTAGGACCCCACGCTGAGCAGTCGTTCTTGCAACCACTGATCTAAGCCAACGGCCACACAGAAAAGACGCAAGACGAGGGCGGGGCGCGGACCCGTCGCAAACAGGGTGCCGTCACGACTTTTTAACACATATAGAAAAGACACGGACCCGTCGCAGAAAGGGCGCCGTCACGACTTTTTATGGCGCGCACTAGAAGCTTTTCCCGGCATTCAACCGTCCGATTTCGATCCTGCCCTCTGCGCCCTTTCTGCTCCCCCGCTTGCGCCCGTGCAGGCCCGCGCCCTTCCCGCGCCTTGTCCTTTCTATATATTTTCCAATAGGACGCCGACGAGTTAACGTCGTGACGGCGTCCCGTCTTTTCTGTATGTTTTACGGCGCGACGGCTGTATACATTTTATATGCAAGTAGATGAAACGGGCGCCGCGACTGCGACGGGTCCGTGCCTTGCGTCTGTTCTGTGTGGCCGGTGCCTAACGAGGCTTATTATAAATAATGAACGATTGTCCAAAACAAAATAATTAATTAAATCAATGCTGATTTGTTTGTTCCGATAAAAATGTTCTCTATAATTCGTTTTGTAAAGTTTTATGTTATCACTTTTGGATTGTGTTTTGTACAAGAACCAACCGTTTATCTGGTTTGACCATAGAAACATATAAAAATCTACTTTTCTTTTGATTTGGTGGTGATTTATGTCGATTTCTTTAGACACACTTACCTAAGTTAGTAACAAACGTGAATCTATCAAAAGTGTGAAGTGACGTTCGCCATGTATTATAATGATAGCAGCGAACACGCGAGTTATGCAGTAACATATGATTCGTATGTTAAGAATGAACTTTTCGACTACGTAGAGAGTAATGACTACACTTGGGATTGGGAGTTATCATCTGCAGTGTTGACTATTGACTTAATCGTGTTTGTGCTGACGCTAGTGACGCTGATATACGGCGTCACATCGTGGTGTTGACTGCGCAAGTTTCGCACGTATAGAAACTATGTATTTCTGAATGCCATCTTATCAAACTTCTTAGTCAATTTATTGCCCGAGTTCTCTTATGATTTTGACTTTACATGTTTTGTTAGTTATAATTTGTATGGGTATCTAAATGAAAATGAATGAAAATGAATCTACGTGGAAGCGGCGAAAACCCATTGGCTGCTAGTTATAAGTCACATGTGTTACGTAGACATAGTCAAAGTTTTTAATGGGAACACCCAAAGAAGACATTTAAGAAGCGGGCTCTTTGGTTGGGGTGTGCCTTAAATAACTTGCGCCATTTCGTGTTTTCTGAATACAAGCAGTTTACGGGAAAATTTATATTCCGGATGGTTGGGTGACGTTGAATTGCCATATATCGTATTTGTGTTCATATTGTCTGGACATACACTCGTACCAGCTACACTTAACTGTTTTATTTACATTATAATTGTATTAAATGGCCGAGTATTAAATTTAATAACGTTCCCGTGAAAAGAAAGCAGTCCTTGTGCTACCTTGGACTGGTCTTAGAGAGGAATTTTTCATTCGTAGATCACATAAAAAATGTCGGTGAAAAAGCTAAAAAGAACTTTTATTCCTTAACAAGGATATCCAAATCTACGTGGGGATTGTCATTTTTAACTTTAAAGACCATCTACGTGGCTACTTACTTGGGTTGTATGTGCTACGGGGCACCTGTTTGGGCCGATATGGCCACCATAGGAGCGGTGCGACGTAAATTACTTCAAAGCCAGCGTTTGGCGTTGATATTCTTATGCAAAGCGTATAGGACGGTTAGTACCGAAGCTCTTCCGGTGCTTGCGCGTGTACTTCCAGTCGATCTTGAGGTGCAGCGGCGGGCTGCAATGTACCTACTATAACGCGTGTGAGACCACGGACGCAGACTTTTTAACCATACGTGATCGTGTTAAGATTTCTAGACTATTCAAACCACAGACCGACGTCTGGGAGGAACTTTTATCTGAATGGCAATGTAGGTGAGACAATTCCATCAAGGGCAGACACCTCCACTAGTTCTTTCCATCCGTTCGTGAGCGGCTGGACAGGACATGGCTGTAGGTTGATCACTGTGTTGCTCAATTTCTCATGGGCCATGGCAACTTTAAAAGTAAATTATTTTCCTTCAAGCGTGTTGACTCGCCTTTTTGTCAATGTTCAACATCTGACTGCGAATATGAACAATCTGCTCATCACATTTTGTGGGAGTGTAGTCTTTGGCAAAATTAACGCATTATTATGTTGGATAGTGTACAGGTTACATCCGGAGTTATTTACTATACGGATCTTGTAGAAACTAGAGCAAATTTCCGTGCGTTCAAGCGTTTTTGCCATACCTATTATTGGAATCAAATATAACAGCTCTCTACTTAGGACCCATTAACGTTAATATTTATCCGTGGTGCTAGGCAACTGGGCCTATCCCAGTTGTAAACGTCCCTTTGTGCTTATTGGCCTTGTTTCGTTCTGTCTCCTGCTGATATGGAGGGAAGTGAAAATTACAGTTCAAAATTTTCAAACTCAAACTCAAACTCAAAGCATTTATTTCAACTAGACCATTACGGCACTTTTGAATGTCAAATTACAAATTAAATCAAAGCTACAGTCACAGTCACAAGGCATAATAACTTGAGAAAGTACTGTAGTTGCCCATTCCCTAGCGTAGATCTCTATGGAGAAGAACGGGCAAGAAACTCCATGGACACTCTTTTTAAATCAATATATTGTTACAAAATCTTGGTTACATCATTCATGTGTGATTATACATATATGTGAGAACGATGTAGAAAGACGTGCACATTAAGAGCGTCCAGAGAAAAGATTAAATCAACAGTGTAAAAAAAAAAGAAATTAAAATTAACCATGGCAGCTAAGAGATGACCAGTCCCAACTGACAGGGCCCGTTCACGAACATGACGCATGTATCGGCGCCATTCAACTTGACCATAATTGAAGGGAGCTAAATGACCCGACACACCCGCCATCATCAGCGAGACATTTGAGTGAGCATGACAATCTCTCAGCCGCCAAGGCATATTCAAGTCAAAAAGAAAAAGATAACTAAATGTAAATGGTGGCTTTACAGTACATAGAACTCACACAAATGTGCTATGCACTTATATAATACTACGAGATGGAATCTATACAATGCAAGAATATTTTACAATCTTCTGCAGCTTCCACAATAACGTAACCTGGGAATCAGTTAGTTTGCCTATGGTTGTGGAGCAGGACCAGCATTGAGCCAAGCATTTTTATCATTAATGTAATCCCCCAAATTATAATATGCTTGCCTACATAGTGTGCGTTTTATACAAGATTTAAATTTCGTCTCATTCAGTTGTAGAATGTGAGGAGGTATTTTATTGTAACATTTTAAACAGTACCCCATGAAAGATGAATCTACTTTAGCAAGCCTGAAACCTGGCTGAACGAGTTGGTCCCTATTTCTAGTATTATAGTGGTGTCTGTCACCTCTTTTACTGAATAAATGCAGATTTTTCCTAACGTACATGATGTTTTCATAGATGTATTGGCAAGGTACTGTCAAGATGTTAATTTCCTTAAACAGTTCTCTCAGAGAGTCGCGTCTACGTAATTCGTATATGGCTCTGATTGCTCTTTTCTGCAGAATGAATATAGACTCCATGTCTGCCGCACGTCCCCACAGTAAAATACCGTATGACATAATACTATGAAAATAACTGAAATAGACTAGCCTCGCGGTATCAATATCAGTAAATTGACGGATCTTTCTAACAGCATATGCAGCTGAGCTCAGCCGTCCTGCAAGAGATGTTAAATGAGGACCCCATTGTAGCTTTGAATCGAGCGTGATTCCCAAGAAAACTGTTTTATCGACGAATTCTAGTTTCTCTTGATTCAACATTATGTCACAATCACTACTTTTGACATTTGGTAGGGCAAATCGAATGCACTTAGTTTTTTTCCCATTGAGTACTAAATTGTTAGCGGTAAACCAGTTATGGACCTGCAGTAGGGCATTATTTACATCGTCAAAATTAGTGGCACGTCTGTTTATCCTAAATATTAACGAAGTATCGTCAGCAAACAACACCATATGCGGGTGGTTGTTAAATAAATGGGGTAGGTCATTAATATAAACTAAAAAGAGGAAGGGACCCAGAATCGAACCTTGTGGTACACCCATTTTTACTTTTAAACCCGTAGAATTGACACCATTTATTTGTACTTGCTGATGTCTTTCATTCAAATACGACTTTACTAAACTAAGCGCAAGTTTACCTAAACCGTAATGCTTAAGTTTCAAGATTAGGGTTTCGTGATTTACGCAATCAAATGCCTTCGAAAGGTCACAAAAGATTCCTATGGCATCTTGTGCCTCTTCCCACGCAGTAAATATGTGTTTTAATAAAGTAACACCGGCGTCAGTTGTACAACGTCCCTTGGTGAAACCATACTGTTGTTCGTGTAATATTTTATTGGTGTTAAAATGGCAAAGCATTTGATTGAGCATTATCTTTTCAAACACCTTGCTGAAAACAGGCAACACGGATACTGGCCTATAGTTATTGGTGTCTTTACTGTCCCCGGATTTAAAAAGCGGTATTACCTTACTGAATTTCATTAGATCCGGGAAGACTCCTTGATCCACGCACAAATTAAATATTGAGGCTAAATACGGTGCTACAGTTTCAATAATTGAGGTACAAGCTTTAATAGACATACCCCATAGATCTTCGGTTAATTTGATCTTGATTTGTTTAAAAGCTTTTATGACTGTCGTGGGGTTTACATGCTGAAATTTAAATTCATTTGGACAGGCTGAAACGTTTGCTTTTAATAAATCAATAGAGAGCACCGGAGAGGAATTTAAGGTTTCAGTAGTTTTAAGTGGGATACTGGTAAAGAAGTTTACAAATTCTTGAGCAACTTCATTATTGGAGCTGACAAGGCCACCTGAAGTCTTTAGTGTGAAGTCATTACTATGTTTTATATTTCTGTTTGTTTCACTGTTGATAATTTTCCAAACCGTTTTTATTTTGTTATCGGCTGATTTAATTTTATTGCTAATGAATAAGGATTTGGCTACCTTGCAGGTGTTTTTAAAAATTTTCGAGTAATTAGCAACATATTTATTAAAAGATTCTGTGTTGATGTAAGGCTTAAGGCCGTACAGCTCAAACAATCGTTCCCTACTTTTTCTAATACCCTGTGTTGCCCAGTCACTAAAAATAAACTTTGAGCCAATGGTTTTGGTTTTCTTTTTTAAAGTGTTATTGAACTCAGTGTGCACTACCGAAAAGAATTGCTCATACAATTCATTTACATTGTTTCTAATATGGGCTGGTATATTTAGCTTGCTAATTAAAATATTATTAAACTTTTCTAACTTGCTGGGTGTTATTTGTCTGGTCTGAATCTGAATTCTTTGTAATTGTTTATTGTACGCGAATGCAACAGTCTGCCCGCTGTGATCTGAAGGAAGGTAATTTACGATGGATTTATCTAAGTAGTCGTAGCAACAAAAAACATTATCAATACATGTAGCAGTATTTGTAGTAATTCGGGTTGGTTCTGAAAAAACGTTTGACAAATTAAAAGATTTAAAGAGACTTAAAAATCTACAGCTGTTTGCATTATTCTCTAAGACATTAACATTAAAGTCCCCACAGATTATTATTATTTTATTACCAGTTACAAGTTTCGCTAAAGCATCTTCCATTACTGACTCAAAGATAGAGTAGTTTAGATAATTAGGGGGTCTGTAAACGCACACTATTACATGCTTATCTAGCTCAACACAAGATAATTCAATACTATGTTCAACTGATAGATCGACAATATCATTACGAGACTTAGATTTAATGCAATTTTTGACTAAGATTAATGAACCCCCACGCATCTTAAGTTTACGGTTAAAGCAACTGCTCACATTGTAATTCTCATAATTGAATTGCATAACTTCATAATCTTTCATTCAATGTTCAGTTAAACAGATAATATCAAACTTCGTTTTTTCTAAAAATAGTTCTATTTCTAATTGTTTGGAAGAAAGTCCCTGAATATTCTGGTGAAACAATTTTAAGGAATTCTGCTCAGCCCCTTTTTTACAATTATTAATTGATCGAGAGCTAGAAGATACCTCGAAGTTGTTGACGAGTTTAACTAAAGTTTCACTCGTACCTTCTATTGTCTTATTGACTAGTTTAAATCTAAATTAATATGTGTATAATTACAATTAGTATAATTACTAATTTCAGTAGACCTATTTACAGAAAACTGCGACATACCACATATGTCTGAGTTTATACTAAAAGCTAATAGCCGAGCTATTCGACGTCTAAAACTAATAGGCAAGTACGCATTACTCCTAGTTGACTTCAGTTTCTGAACGAAACTGTTAGTGTCGAAAAATGTCAACCTGTCACTATAGTGACTAGCTAATAAACACATGCGATTGTTCAGGTTATGGATGTAGTGATTTTGCCTGCTTGACAATTTCTGAAAGTATGGAAAGGCACACAGAATTATTTTCTTACAATTTAGCTTTAAGAGTTGAGTGACATTGTCAGTGATATCATCAATTTTTATGTTCAAACTGTTACCAACAAATATAGTTAAAATAGTATTAGGGCTAAAATAGTATTTTATATCATGTACCAAATATTGTAAATCATTTCAAGAGTGACGATGGAGTTTCTTTCCCATTCTTCTCCATACGAAACTACCCTTGCGAATGGGCAATGAAATGCAAAAGTGCCCTTTTTTTTTTTTAGGATGGGAAATCATCGAATGACCCCCCCCACTCTGGGCGGAGCGGGAGGGAGTGTCAGACTCTTACTGACTAAAAACCACCCATGTTCCTTCCTCGCCTTTTACGTTCCGGGGCCGCGGTATCTCTTTCGAACAGGCCCGCATCCCCGGCAGGTTTCGGCCCTTGCGGGCCCCTCTCCTTTTGCTGACATCTCTTTGAGGCGCGCGTGGAACACGAACGCGCCGTCGACACGGCCTGTCGTCGTCGTTAGACGGCCGGATGGCTAGCTAGCCCATAGCCAGCCGTCCACAGGCCCGCATCTACGGTGGCCGGTAGCCACCACGTGGCCCCCGACGCTCGTTGCGTCTCCCGCGGCGGCCGGGAAGAGAGGATCTCTCCCTCTCTCGTTCCGCCACCTCCTTCGCTAGCATGACTGCTTCGTAGAAGGAGGCGACGGCTTCCCATTCCGTCTCGCTCCGGACCATCGATTGAACCAGGGCCGGACGCGAGAGGTCACCGCCGCCGATATACAAAGGTGCCCTTTAATGGCCTTATTGAAATATAAATGTTTTTTATTTTGATTTTGACTTTATTTTATGACAACTTATTACCTTGTTAGGTTGGTAACACGTATCCATCTGGCAATATTTGAATAAAGAACATGTGAACTATCCCGCTTTTTCTTGTCACTTTATCGGAGGTCGACTTGACAAATTAATTACGTTTTGCTATATTTCTAATTGATGTATACCGTACGGGTTAATGTGCAAGGTGAAGCAGCGCTTGCCAAGGTCGGTCTGGGGGTGGGTCTCCATTGATCATAGCAAGGTTCCTCTGTACCTCGGAAACCACGTTAGGTCCCGGCTGTCATTTATACATTCCGTGTCAGGTAGACAGTGACCCCGAAATTCTGACAATCAGTCTTACACCGCGGGATCACATTACCCAGTAATTAACTATCTGGGTTGTAGAGGTCACATCGCTCCATATAAAATTCTGAAATTCCACAATTGAGCAGCATCCGGTACGGCTGGAACTTTCACATAGTTCGGAAAAGACTAGACAGATTTTGATTGATTTGTGTGTTTATGCCTTAGAGTTATAATATATGGAATACCAGAGAAAGAACGTGTTAATTGCAGAAACCTTTAATTAACAAATAGAACACATTGATGCTTCTATACAACGCAACCGCCATTGTTAGTTGTACGTGTACGACCAGAGTCAAAGTAGAAGAACCACAGACTATGGTTCACAGTAGTGATGCCACATTGTAATCTCTAACACCCTTCCTCAATGTAAAAATCACTTACAATAATAAAACTAACTTTCACAATAGGTACTTCAATGCAAATAAGTAACTATTTTCTACTTTACTCTACATTACAAATTTTGACTCTACTTTAAGAAACAAAACTTAAAATACTAAGAGAACAACATTTCTCTCAACTTAGCAAAGGTAACTTTGCTTAACCCTTTAGTACATATATCAGCAAGCTGATCACCTGAAGGTACATACTCCAAACATACAATTTTATTCTCAACTTTCTGTCTCACAAAATGATACTTAATGTCAATATGTTTAAGGCGCTTATGACATTCTGGATTTTTGGCAACATGAATTGTAGACTGATTATCAATTTTTATAATAAAACTTTTACAATCAACTCCTATTTCTCCTAACAGATTCCTAATCCAACAACCCTCTGCAATTCCCTTTCCTAATGCTACATATTCTGATTCTGTGCTTGATAATGATATACACTGTTGTTTGTTACAAGACCATGACACTATATTTCCAAAAACTTTCATTATATACCCTGAGGTAGATTTCCTATCCCCTTGATCTCCTGCCCAATCAGCATCTGTATACCCTTCTAATGGCACATTTACTCCTTTTCTGTAAATTAGTTTTAATCCTATAGTACCCTTGATATATCTCAAAATTCTTTTTAATGCCTTCCATAAGCTCTCAGTAGCACAACATTGAAAACGACTTAAATAACTTAACGCATAACACAAATCTGGACGTGTTCCCAACATGGCATACATGAGACTTCCTATTAACTGTCTGCACCTTTTTATCAATTCTTTATCCGTAGTTACTTCTTTTTCTAAGACTAAACCTTGTTCTATGGGTGTTGCTATTGGTTTACATCCTTCCATATTATACTTCTTCAACAAACCATCCAAATACTGCTCTTGGTCCAATTCTATTACATCATTCTTCTTAGTTATATTTATTCCTAGGTATTTTAGATTATTACTCCCTAAGTCTTTCATATCAAATTTTTCTTGTAATGCTTCTTTAAATATTTTTATCTCTTGTTCATCTTCACAAAGCAAAATCAAAACATCAACATAAAGTAAGATATAGAACTTCTTATCATTCTTATAATATAAACAGTAATCACTCTGGTTTCTTTTGAACCCTTCCTGAACCATAAATTGATTAAATTTGTCATTCCAATATCTTGGACTCTTCTTTAGTCCGTACAAAGACCGTTGTAATTTCAATACTCTGCCATCTTTCTTCATACCTTTAGGTTTCTCCACAAACACCTCCTCCTCTATGTTCCCATACAAAAATGCACTTTTGACATCCATCTGATGAATATTCATGTTATATTTGCTAGCTATTGCTAATAAAATCCGCAATGTAGGTAATTTAGCTACTGGAGCATAAATCTCTGAGTGATCAAACTTATCTTCTTGCTTAAAGCCTCTTGCAACTAATCTAGCTTTATAAAGATCCTTATTTCCTTCTTTCTTAATTTTAAATACCCACTTAGTATCAATTAATTTCTTGCCTTCTGGTAAACTAACTTCCTTCCAAGTATTATTTTTGTTTAGTGCTTCTAACTCTACTTCAATTGCTTTTAGCCATTTTTCTTTATGTTCTCCACTAACAGCTTCTTCATAAGTTAATTGTTCTGTTCCTTGTGCTATCAATGCCATCTCATAATCTTTTGTCCATACAGGCTTCTTAACTTGCCTTCTATTTCTAGAAATTGTTTTTTCTTCAGATCTCTCTTCTTCTGCATCTAAGAATTCTTCCTCTAAGTACTCTTCCATCAAATCAACTTCACTTGATCTTTCATCTTCAACATTACTTCCTATCCCGTCTTCTTGCTGCTCAACTTCTTTGCATTCTTCTATCTCAATCTCTTTATTTTCTTCTTGTAACTCCAATTGTTTATCTTTTTGATTCTGTTCCTTGTTGTCTTTGTCAAGAGGGGGTTCTTGTTCAATAACATCTTCATCTGTTAGTAAAATTCTTGGACTTATATTCATCTTTACTACTTCCTCCTTGTTTTTGATAAATACAACATCCCTACAAGTTTCTACTCTTCTTGTGTTAGAATCCCACACCCTGTATCCTTTTGTATAATCACCATAACCTACAAAAACTCCTAATTTACTCTTAGAGTCCCACTTCAATCGAAGCTGTTTAGGTACATGTGTACATACCTTAGTACCGAATTCTCTCAATAAAGTAACATCAAAACACTTATTATACAGCAACTCATACGGTGTCTTCCCACTCACCTTACTTTTACCCGTTCTATTTATTGTAAATACAGCTGTATTCACTGCTTCAGCCCAAAGTTCTTTCCCTAAACCTGACTGAATAATCATCGTTCTCGCAGACTCAACTACAGTACGCATTTCTCGCTCGATTCTACCATTTTGTTCAGGAGTATAACTAACTGTTAACTCATGTACTATACCTTTTGTCTTAAATAAATTCTCTACTACTCTATTCACAAACTCTGTTCCATTATCTGACCTAAATCTTTTTATTTTATACCTAAACTCATTTTCAAACAGCTCTATAAATTCCTCAATTTTCTCTTTAGTTTCATACTTATTCTTGATAAAATAAACAAACCTGTAACTGCTATAATCATCCTTCAATAAAAGAAAATATGAAGAGCCCCCTACTGATACTTCCTCCATTGGACCGCATAGATCCATGTGTATAAGTTCACCTGGCTCAACTGACCTACTACTACTCTGATGAAAAGGTAACCTATGCTGTTTTCCCTGGATACATGGTAAACATTGATCAGTCTACCCTTCATATTTTATGCCTTTTAAATCTAAAAACTCTTTTACATATTGATAATTTTGGTGTGCCATCTTACCATGCCAATCTGTCAACGTTAACAAAGCTACATCACTAAATTTAAAATCCATCACATACATTTTATCATATTTGTCAGCTACACCTGTTACAGAACCATTTTTATAAAATTTACATCCATTATAATCTGAAACCATCTTGTGACCTTTATTAATGGCTGACCCGAGAGAAAACAAGTTCACATTTAATTGAGGCACATATAACACATCATCTAAAGTACAGAGAGTATACTCTGAATCATTATAGGCATACACATCAACTTTTCCAATACCTAAAACTTCTAAATTGTTACCATCACCAATTGTAACAAATCTTCTATTACTTAATTCACAAAAATCTGAAAACATCTCTTTAATATAACACATATGGTCACTTGCCCCTGAATCTAACACAAAATTCTTTGAATTTAATAAATTACCTTGCATCTCTCTTGTTACGAATGAAGTTTTAGAATTGGTATTTGTATTTTTCTCAATATATTTATTTTTCTTCAACTTACAGTCTTTCATTAAATGACCCACCTTGTGACAGCTATTACACTTTCTATTTCTACACTCACTTTTTTTATGGCCTATTTTACCACACTCAAAGCACTTTATAGAACGCTGCGCACCAACTACCAATGCAGAATTTTGCTGTCCGCTGCTACTGGCACTGGAAATTGCACGATTGCCACTGCGCTCCTCCTCAACAAGCAACCTGCCTGTCAGCTCCTGCAAGGTCTGTTTTTCTTCTGAAATACTTTCCCAAGCTGAGGCAAAATGCTTGTATTTGTCGGGTAATGACATAATTATCTTTGTTATTATCATGTTTTCTGATATCTTTTTTCCTGCTGTTGCCAACTGGTTAACGCACTCCTCAACCTTCGTTATGAACACAACTATGGGGTCCTCATACTCTATATTAAAAAATCTCTGTTGTAACAAATGCAACCCGACTCTCGTTGCCGGTTCATATAAGGTACATAACTTCTGCCACATTTGACGACTACTGGAACACGAAATCAAATACGTCATCACTGTCTCCTCGACTCTAGTAACGATCACCTCTTGAGCTTTATTTTCTCTCTCATCCCATATTTCCTGTGTTTTACCAGCTTCCGCAGGCCGTACTTCAGTGCCTGTCACGATTCCCAATAACTTCTTGGAACGGAGAACTATTGTTGTTTGAAAACGCCACGCTTGCCAATTGCGACCATTTAGAGCGATCGTCTTACTAATATTCTCCGAATTCGACATTTCCGCTAAGCACGCAATCTAACTCCAATAGAATTGCCGCGCAAACTACTGCCGCCATTAAACTTCTTGTTCGCTTGTTCGAACCACGGGCTACGCAGGGCTCCAACCTTTGCTCACCGCGACTTAATCGAATCAAACTCGCTAATAGGTACTTTCAATCTCTCATGTCTGGGCCCATAACCAGTTATAATATATGGAATACCAGAGAAAGAACGTGTTAATTGCAGAAACCTTTAATTAACAAATAGAACACATTGATGCTTCTATACAACGCAACCGCCATTGTTAGTTGTACGTGTACGACCAGAGTCAAAGTAGAAGAACCACAGACTATGGTTCACAGTAGTGATGCCACATTGTAATCTCTAACACTTAGTTTTTCAGCGTTTGGTTTAGCATTGTTGGATTGACTGTATCTCCAAGAGATCGTCAGTAACATCGAGGCGTCTCAACTACATTTGACGAGAATTTTGGACACCAGCCGGTTATAAAATATGACAGATTGACTATTTCACAAGCGACACTCGTTCACAAGGGTTGGCGGTACCTACTTTTACGCAACCTGATCCTGTAAATGTTATCAGCAATCTGTATATCTCAAGTATTCTATAAATAAACTGTAAAACCCTAGGGATATTGTTAACTCTCTAAAGATCGTTACACGAAGATCTGCTTACAATTTAACGCATTATATTTCGGTAGATTGTAATCTATCTAAGTGAAACCGTAATATTGTGAAGTGCATTTCAAGGTTCAAATATTTCTTGATAATCTACCTGACGGACTTTTTAATTTTTTTTGTCACTTAGCCTATTTCTAGGTGGAGCTCGTGACTAAAAAACCCTTCGGCATGCCGCAGGAGGATGTAGATTTCTAAGAAGGATTATCCCATATTTACATTTGTAAATTTATATTCTTTTATTCAGGATGGTTATTAATTGGGCCAATTATTGCATTATTTTTGTAAAACTGTTATGTGGGTACCAACTTATTCTTCGTAATAGATAAGTAGGGTAGACTTAAGATATACTTGAAGTTAAGGACTGCTGCGCCAGTCCAATATATTATGAGCTTGTCGATATCGGTTGCGTTATTTCTGAAATCACTCCCCCCCGTTCATAACAGTTGGCGACGAGGAAAGAAGTACAAGTTACATGTAAATATCGTAAAATGACAAAAGTATTGGTCGGCACATTAACAGTGTTTTAACCATGAACATGCTATGCATGCATATTTTGCTAACGAAATTGGGGTAGATGAAGATAAAACCGGTTGTAAACGACGAGCTATTTTGCTAAGCAACTGCTCGGAATCAAGTTATAAATTGATTTGTGATCTAGCTTTACCGCGGCAGGTCGGTACCCTGAGCTATGATGAAGTAGCAGCTTTATGGGATGGTCATTTTTTAACACGCCATCTGATTTTGACAAATTGAGATTGACATAAAATAAACATTGCCATATGAAAATTTGCAAATAATTTCAGTGTCTACTTTCATTTGCCAAACTATATTACCGTGGGGGTACAATAGTTTTTACCAGTTATGTTTTTAAATGACCACGAAACAGGGGTCGAGCCAAATCCAGGCACCGTGACTAATACTGAGAAACGGGCGGAAAAAAACACACCATATTGTTCTTTTTGCTTACACATTATTTATTGTGCGAACCGTCAGTCTGTAAAAGACACTGCGGCTTCTGTTCCCTGATTACAATTATTTGTATTTCTTCAAAGTCCGAGTGAATTGGTTTCTTCTAGATGAGCGTGTTGTATCCTCCGCCGCATCAACACTCCACATCAGGTGAGTTGCAGCCAAACGCAAAACTATTTCGTGTTTAGATGATAATTTTATAAAAACAAACAATTTTACCGACATAGAAATCCAACCTAGGACCTCATGCTTAGCAGTGGATCTTGCGACCACTGAACTAACGGGACCGATTATTATAATGAGCGTTCAAAAACAATCAATTAAAATAATACTGATTTTGGTGTTACGATATAATGTATTCCATAATTAGTTTTGTAAAGTTGTGTGTTAACCATTGCAGGATTGTATATTGTACAAGCAACACCCGTTTATCCGGTTTGGACAAAGAAATTGATAAAAAATCCTTTTTACACCTGTGGATTTGGTGGTGATTTTCGTCGAACTATTCACAAATTAATTTACTTACGTAATTTGATAGAATCAAAAGTGTTTAACCTATTCAAACAGTGAAGTGATATTCGCCATGCCTGATAATGCTACCAGCGAACAGTATGACTCTTCAGAGAGACATGACTACGCTTGGGATTGGGATTTGTCACCTACTCAAGTGAATACTATTGACAATGTTGTGCTTGTACTGACACTAATAACGCTGATATACGGCGTAACATCGTGGTGCTGCCTGCACAAGTTTCGGACCTATAGAAACTATGTGTTTCTAAATGCCATCTTATCAAACTTCTTACTCAATTTACTAACTAAGATCATTTATGAATATACGAATCGTGTTTATTATTTTACAATTTGTACGCATATACTTGACTACGCGGCAACGGCGAAGACCCATTGGCTGTTAGTTATAACTCACATGTGTTATGTAGACATAGTCAAAGTTTTTAATGGGAATACCCGAAGAAAATATTTTAAAAGCGGGCTCTTTGGTTGGGGTGTGTCATTAATAAATAGCGAGTGTTTTATGTTTATAATAGAGAACATTCCATGGAAATATTTTGAAATCGAAGGTGTCGCTTTTTACCCAGCAATGGTGTTGATGTTATATGGAAATCAAATCCTACCAGTGATACTAAGCTGTTTTATTTACATTATAATTGTTTTTTCTCTATGTCGTAGTTTCAACTCGAGCGCACATACAGCTTCTCACGTCTGGCGTCGCTTTTATGTTGCAACTTTGATATTTATACTGAGCGACATCTTATTGTTGTTTCACCTTGTAATAGGCTTTTTTTTGTTCCATCCCGTAGTATTTTTTTTTACAAATGTATTTGTTACAGTTAATCCACTAATATTGGACATTGTTTTCGTCATGTTAAGAACCAATCGAAACATATGGTACCAGTTTTATGTAAATAAATTAAATAACAGGTACAGAGATCATGACCTCAACATGCAGCAAAGAATAACTGTTCGTGAACCTGCTGCCCACCAAGCGGAGGTTCTTGATGTATGAAAATGTTAGTAAGTGTTTCCCTCAAACAGATTTAAAATATGTGACCAATACCATTTGTCATTAGAATAGAATAGAATGGAATAATTTTTATTTGTGTAAAAAATTGTACTTACATTTAAGGTCTTATAAAATAGGCTTGTGAATTCACATGTTTCGCCATTTAGAGACATACAAATATTAGAACTTAACAATTTAAGAGTCATATATCAAAATTTTAACAATTACAAATGTATTTAAGATAAAAAATAAACAAATTTCATATCAACTTAAAACACTTTATAGTACTCAGAAGCCATATTTATCAGTTATTTTTGTCAATAAATTCTTTTACACTGTAAAAACCATTGACCATTTCTGTAAGCCATTTATGTAATTCGGATTTAAAGTATTTTAAGGGGAGTTCTTTTATTTCTTTGGGTATGTTATTAAAGATTTTTATTAATGTGATTATACTATTTTTTGGCATAATGTGCTTTGATGTGAAGGTATTCTTAATCTTGTGGGCTAGACGAGTGTTTTTGAAATGCAGATCACATGCTATGAATAATTTAGCGTTTTCTTTCACAAAAATTCCAGCCTGCATTAAGAAAAGACCTGTTAGGGTTCGTAGTTTTAATATTTTAAATAATGGTCTACACGATGTTAATGGGGTGATATCGCAAATTGCTCTTAGGCATTTTTTTGGACAATAAATGCTTTTCTCACATTTGTAGAGTTGGAGTCCATACCTGAGTAAAGAGGATACATAACCGTGGTAAGCAGTAAGAGCGACCGCTTCACTAGCTGTACGTCTTAAACTTTTAAGAGCAAATACAAGTTGAGTTTATTGCAAACGTATTCTATATGTGATTTCCAGTTACAACGCTGATCAAGATTAAGTCCAAGACATTTGTATTCACTAATTTAGCTAATTTGTTGTCCTTGACAACTAACTTTAAATGTTTTTGGTTTTGAATTGTAATTTTTAAAATGTATGTATTTGGTTTACTTAGGTTTGCTTTACTATTGTATTATGATTGCTTTCGTGATCTTTGTCTGATTTCTTGTCATAAGTAACTATTACAGAAATATCGTCAGCGAAAAGTACGCACCGTTGTTGTAAAACAGTGGGCAAGTCATTGATATAAATAAGGAACTGTAATGGACTCAGGAGGCCTACCACGACTTCTTAACGCGATCCAGTTTAGGACCTAAACTGAACTGTTCTGCTAATTCGTACCATGACGTCAGTTTAACTTTATTTGTAAAAATGTATGAACTTAATTGTGTCTGAAATAAAGATAATAATAATTATTATTAACGATTCAATTTTAAGCCATGTCATCTGATAGCGATTGACCACGAACTGAGTCACTAGTTTTAGTTTCATTCATTCAATTTGTATGTTTGGTACAGCTCAACTAAAACGCTCAACTGTCAACTTTAGCGATTCAATAAAAGTTGACGAAAATAAAGTTTTATAACCTAAACTGAAATGTCTTGCTTTTGAATCGTTTTTAATTAGATCATGGTAGACTTCCAGTATGCTTCCTTGAGGTACATTGTTGTGTGTGTGTGTGTGTTTTTTTTACTAACGATAAACGTTTATGTGAGACAATGTTTGCGCTTTTCCCGATGTCTTAGGCCGAATCTTCGAATGATTGCTGTCAAACAATTATAGCTATTAGATAGACGTAGCACCAAATCATATGTGAACGTGTTGATTTTTATAAGGAAGTTGTTGGTGAGTGAATATATAGATATGAAATTGATAGGTTAGCGTAACCTTTATCATGATTTTTATTTGTATTTTAATAAACAAATTTGTATGTTGTTTCCTTTAGATCTAGACTTGTTTGTTGCGTTTAAAATAATTGATTAAATTGACAACAATTTGAAGTGTGTTAAATTGTATACCATGTGCTTATTACCTACACCAAATGTTGTAAATTATTTTAAAAGAGTGACGATGGAGTTTCTTGCTCATTCTTCTCCATGCGAAACTACCCTTGCGAATGGGCAATGAAATCGATTCAATTCTATTTCCTTATTTTACGTGCAATGATGCCTGTTACTGGCTTGAAATATAAATGATTGTACTTTGAGTCACGACTATTTTTTACGACTTTGAAACTCATTAAGTAGGTATTATGTAGTTATTGGGTTACTTTTGAATATACAACCCGTATACTGAACCCCGTTTTTCTCGTTCCTATATCCGAGGCCGATTTTATAAACTAATTACCTACTTTTTGCAGTGTGAAAGATAAAAATAATTTACTAATGAGTGCAGAACTACTCATTGTGTTTTTTTGTGATTATAATAATGAGTGATAATACAAGCTAGAATATTGAAAACATTAATTAGTGTTGATAATGATGTATACCGTACGGGTCGATCTTCCAGGTAAATTAGCGCATACCGTGGTCGGTCTGGGGGTGGGTCTCCATCCATCACACCGAGATTCCTCTGTGCCTTGGAAAGCACGTTAAGCTCTAAAGCTTAGGTCCGGGTTGTCATTTGTACATCTTTCACAGTCGTGACAGGTAGGCAGTGGCTCCAAAAGTTTGACAACCAGTCTAATAACGGGGCATTGTGTTATCCACTACGAACTGAGTTGTGGAGGTCAGATAGGCAATACAGGTATTATATATAATAGCTGAATCTGGTACGGCTGAAAGCTGACTCTAACATAGCTGGGAAAGGCTCAGCATATGATAGTTAATGTGAGTGTTCTTGTAATTGTTTTGTAGCGTTTAGTTAGTAGCAACACTCGTATTAAGGTTTTGCGAAGCTATATGTAGACCAGATCACAAAAACATTTAATTGATGTTATAAGTGAACCAACTGAGAAATTACCAAAACTGTGAAGCGTGTTCTGTATGTCGGATAATGATATATCAACAATCAGTATTACTCTGCAGTCATCATTTGCCTAGCCTTTTAACAACTGTTGGGGTCAACTTCCAGTCCAACTGGATGCAGCTGAATACCAGTACTTTACCTGGAGCGACTGCCTTTCTTACCACCACAGACAGTTAACACTGAGTAATACGATACCACCTGGTAAGACTGATTGTCAGACTTTTCGGGCCACTAACTACCTATAACGACTGTCAAAGATGGACAAATAACATTTGGGACCAACAGCTTAACGTGATGTCCGAGGTACGGAGGAAACTTGGTATGTAAGGGTGGTTACCCATCCACAGAGCAATCCAGACAAGCATTGCTTAACCTAAAGATCGACCCGAGCGGCTGTTATTACTTAGCCACAATATTAACATGTTTAGGGTTCTCTACCTCAAAATAATAAACAGGAATCTTTAATAGGATCAATTTATTTGTTGTCCGTCTGTCAGCCAGTCAAGAGACTTTTTCTCAAGAACGCTTGCGGTCATCAAGTCTAAATTAAGAGGCTTGCGGAGCATGCGTTTTTCATACAAATGTAATCCCAAAATAATTTGTAAATCAAACATATTCTTAAGGTAGTGTGTATTTATTTCGATTAGATTACAGAATATAGGTTAGTAACACAGAATTAAAATGGACACTGATTTAAACAAGAGTTATGAGAAAAATATTTTTTCTACCTATAGAAATTTTAAATTCCTCATATCTCGCCTTTATATCATTGTCCTTTCAAAATGTTTATTCGGGAACATAGATATTCTGTAACCCAATCGAAATATATACACACTACCTTAAAAATATGTTTGTATTTCAAATTATTTTGGTATTACGTTTGTACGAAAAGCGCATGCTCCGCCGGCCCCTTAATATATAAAAACTTTTTTACAAAAAATAAAACCGACTTCAGAGAAAACAAAAAACGCTTCAGAAGTCGGTGACCTTTTTTTGATTGATTTAGTTTTTTTGTCACCGACTTCTGAAGCGTTTTTTCTGAAGTTATTTTTCACTTTTTTGTTTTCTCTGAAGTCGGTTTTATTTTTTGTAAAAAAGTTTTTATTTTTTACTTTTAGTGGTTTACATGTGCTTACCCCTTCACAGCGTACCGGCGTGATTTTAGGTTATGAACTGGTGTAAACAATAGACAGATATGAGATTTGGATGAGGCAATCCCAGTACATTTGCTATCATTTATTTAGGAGTTCCGTTGCATATCTCCGAAGTTCTTTATCAAATCTTCATCAAATTGAATTGGGATCACTTCGAGAAAGTACAATTCCTCAAACTACCCAAACCGCTTCTAGTGTGCCTATAAAATGTGAAGAATTCTCTCTATTTCTCCAGAATCCCATCATCAGCTACTGATTTGAATGATTATAAGACCACACAGGAAGCACCAGCTTTCAAATAAAATAAAAACGATCAAAATCGGTTCACCCAGTAGAAAGTAATGAAGTAACAAATATTTTCGAAATCGGGTGTATTTTACACATGTGCGTACCCCCTCAGAGCATACAGGTGTGATGTTACGTCATAATATAGTATAAACAATGAACCTACAAGCGATGGCAGCAATCACTGCAGATTTGCTGTGTTTTTTGAAGAGTTCCGTTGTATATCTCCGAAGATCAGCATCAGGTCTTCAGCAAACTAAAATGGGACCAAACGGGAAGCACCAGCTTTCAAACAAAAAAAGAACCATCAAAATCGGTTCACTCAGTCGAGAGTACTGAGGTAACAAACAAAAAAAAAAAAAAACCGACGAATTGATAACCTCCTCTTTTAGAAGTCGGTTGAAAATACTTAGGTACACAGTCTCTTGGAGCTGTTAATATAATCAAGCTTTTAAGTCAATGCAATAAAAGTTGTGCCATTCATATCGTATATTAAGCTCATTCATTAATAAATAAATAGTACTAAGGGTTTTTACAGCACAAGTCAATAAGAAGAACCGAAAGTTTTTAATAAGTGCATTATTAAAACCATCAATACAACCCGTGCAAACTGCAAAAATTTAGGAAAACTCGAATATCACAAGCTCTGCTATCGCTTCTACCTTATAAGCGTGTGAACTTCAGAAACCTATTGTATATTTATCATATGTCCCTTAATAGACAATTCAATTCAATTTTATCCTAGAACAATTTACATTGTGTTTGAAATCTTAATCTAAAAATAAATGAATAACAAAATATACGTCAGCTAAAATTATAAAACTAACACATAATTATAGAAAACATTACAAAAAATAGAAAAATCAAAACAATACAAAGAAATCAATACCAATAAAAAATCAAAAACGTTACGCCGACATAACGATAAATATACAAGTTTGTACGGAACCCTCGATGCGCTGGTGTCAGTCTCGTACTCATCCGATGTTTTCTGTTATTGTAGATGTAGCGATTATCTTGTAACCGCGAAAGGGTAAGGCAAAGGTGAACTTAACAGTACACCCTACTGTTGCCAGTTATTTTTAAGTCATATTTAATGGAGGGCGAGCCTATTACCATCAACCGATAACAATTCCAACTACGTGACTGCTGCTGAAAAACCTTGATGAATGACACGATAACACTTTTCTCTACCTAGTAATCGAACCTAGGACCTCACGCTCAGCAGTCGTTCTTGTAACCGCTGAACTAACGCGACCGATTATAATAATGAGCGATTGTACAAAACAAAGTAATTAATTAAGTCAATGCTTATTTTGGTATTCCGATAAAATGTGCTCCATAATAAGTTTTGTATAGATTTATGTTAACCACTGTTAGATTGTATATTTATCAAGCAACACCGTTTATCGGATTTGGCCATAAAAATATTTAAATAAAAATAAAACTTCTTTATTACAACTGCGGTTTTGGTGGTGATTTACGACGAACTGTTTTACAGACACTTATCTAAGTTAACTTAAGTAACAAACGTGAATCTATCAAAAGTGTGAAGTGACGTTCGCCATGGATTATAATGATAGCAGTGAATACGACTCTGCAGAGAGTTATGAAGACACAAATGGTTCGACTTATAATGATAGCAACGAACTTGACGACTACGTAGACAGTAATGAATTCACTTGGGATTGGGAGTTATCATCTACTCAAGTGTTGACTATTGACTTAATCGTATTAGTGCTGACGTTAGTGACGTTGATATACGGCGTCACATCGTGGTGTTCCCTGCGCAAGTTTCGGACCTATAAAAATTATGTATTTCTTAATGCCATCTTATCAAACTTCTTAGTCAATATGTATGTCTATTACGATATTGATTTTACCACTTGTTTTGTTTATTACGAATTTCATTATTACATTTGTTCTGCTTATTCAACATTCTGTGGGTATTTACAAAATTACGTGGAAGCGGCGAAAACCCATTGGCTGCTAGTTATAAGTCACATGTGTTATGTGGATATTGTGAAAGTTTTTAATAGGAATACCCGAAGAAGACATTTAAAAAGCGGGCTCTTTGGTTGGGGTGCGCCTTTAATAACTTGCGCCATTTCTGGCTTTCTGGATGCAGACAGTTTAGCGAAATATTCATATTACACATGGGTTGGTGATGTTAAATATCCATATTTTGTATTTGTGTTCCTATACACTGGACATAAACTCCTACCAGTAACACTTAACTGTTTTATTTACATTATAATTGTATTTTCTCTATGTCGTAGTTTCAACTCGAGCGCACATACAGTTTCTCACGTCTGGCGTCGCTTTTATGTCGCCACGTTAATATTTTTACTGACCGACATTTTAGTTTTGTATAAAATTTTACTTGAGGTGTTCAATTTCGACCCCGTAATAGACTTTTTTATAAATTTATTTGTAACATTTAATCCAGTAATATTGAACATTGTTTTTATCACGTTAAGGACTAATCGAAAAATATGGTACGAGTTTTATATAAATAAATTGAATCAAAGGCATAGAGATCACGACCTCAACATGCAGCGAAGAATTGTCCGTGAACCCACCGACTCCCGCGCGGTGGTTCTAGATGTATGAAATATTGTATTCGTTTTGACTCAGATTTAAAATAGGGAAACATATTTTTTGTCGCCAAAGTTTATATATGTCATCAATTTGTATCATCTAATGAAAAGGTCTATCGTCACGAAATATTATCATTCTCAAATAAATGAAAAGTAACGCCGGGTATGAATTTCCATCACAACTGCAAGGATCGACTGGAAGAAACGGTGGAGGTCGGCTCCGTGGGCTGCGCATCGCTGGCCGTGACCTCGTAGCGGCGATCTGTGACGGCAACCCCTCGCGTCCGCCTTGGTTCAATCCATGGTCCTTAGCTAGAGGGAATGAGAAGCCATCACTTCCTTCTGCAGTCATGCTAGCGAAGGAGGTGGCGAAACGTGAGAGGGAGAGAACCTCACGTCCTAGCCGTCGCGACGGCAGACGTGTCGACGGCGCGTTCGTGTTCTACGCGTGCCTCAGAGAGATGTCAACAACAAGGGGTCCGCAAGAGCCGATGCTTGCCGGGGCTGTGGGACTGTTCGAAAGAGATACCGCGACCCTTGAACACAAAGGGCAAAGAATGGATGGCTTTTAGTCAGTACAACTCTGCTCCGTTCAGCGCGGGACTTGGTTAATTTCCCATTTGAAAAAAAAATGTATGAATTACCAAATTTATGTCATATTGTATATGTAACTCTCTAAAATTAGAGATGGATCATCAATAATATCGTAGTTCTTTGTTGAATAAAAACTACGTTCTCTTAATAATAGGTTTATTTTACAAGTTATAGTTTCGTACTCAGAATGGTAGATCTGTCGCACATACATATTGTCGTCCCCAGATTGAAACTTGCTTTTTTTGCTATTTTGGTACCAGTACAGTCGATTTTTTTTTTGTTAATAAAGTAGTTTTTAGAAGAAGAAATGTTCTAATAATACTTAACGACTATATTCCATGTATCATTGATGTGTGTGATTTGATAAATGATAAACTTAATATGACATTATTTTATTTATATATTTCAAATCTTCCTTACAACTATCTTTACAGATAATCCTAATGCGATAGTGTGGTCTCAAAATTAACTTATATTATAAAAAAAACTAGTACTTACTACTAACATAACAACATTTATTATAGTGTCTTTAATTATAGTGGACGTGCGACGAGTATTTTTAATTATAGTGGACGCATACTCAAAATGGGTGGAATGCTTTGATGATTCATCGGGTGGAACTTCGCGAGTAGTAATAGAAAAGCTCTGCGAAGTAATGTCACGATTTGGCTTATTCCATACAATTGGCTCAGACAACGGCACTTCTTTTTGTTCACAAGAGTTTAAACAATTTTGTACCCGAAACAATATCGTTCATTTAACTTCACCAACTTGTAATCCGTCTAGCAACGGACAGGCGGAGAGTTACGTGAAGATCTTAAAAAGCAATAAAATCATATTTACTGTCGGGAACATGTTTAAAGGATTTAAATATTAAAATATCAGAATTCTTGCTCCATTATAAGAATTCCAAAGTTTCGACCACAAACAGATCTCCAGCGGAAGTTTTTTTCGGTCATAAGTTGAGATGTAGGTTGGATCTCTTGACACCGACCACCACAACGCCATCCAACGCAGCACTCGACACAGTCGTTAAAGCCAAACAGTGTTCGCAGATTGACAATATCATGGTAACTGTAAGGTTTTGTTTAGTGTAGCCAAGTGTTAGTGAAACTTTATAAACAACAAAAATATTATTGGTCACCCGGCAAGATTATTAATAATATTGGCAAAACAATGTACATAATAAAATTTAGTAAAACGAATCAAACAGTGAAAAGACAGCTAATCAGAAGCTCAAATTAAGAGGGAGGGAAGATGGGCCATGCGAAGAGATTACACCAGCATTTATAATGCCATCACAACCGACTGGCACTGGGCAGCTGTCGTCCGATGTGTCTGTTGAAGAACTACCAGTTGAGTCTGAAACGCCTGCACCAGAGCTTCGAAACGACCTATACACAGAAAGGGAACAGATTCCAGCAGCACCCTCTGCAGAATATGAGCCCGACACTAGGTCGAAACGTAACAGAACTGTAATAGATTATAAGAGGTTTATCTAGTTAAAGGTGGAGGGATGTTATGTGGGTACCTACTTATTCTTCATAAATAAATAAGTAGGGTAGACTTAAGATATACTTGAAGTAAAGGACTGCTGCACCAGTCCAATATTAGAGCTTGTCGATATCGGTTGCGTTATTTCTGAAATCACTCCCCCCGTTCATAACAAATACAAACGTACCGTTTTCGAGATACAAGCAGATTAAGAATTAGAAGCAGCTACGACTTAATCTTACATTACACACCTACTTTCTGACACAAATGCCATCGTCGCTCTGCCGGCCTTCGGCCTACGCTCTTCATGCCAGCTAGCAAAACTTTTAGGACAGTTTATTTTCAAACAACTGCACTCTGCAAAGGCAGCATCCGATGACTAACGCTGACGGCTGACAGACAGATGGCTTGGCGCGCAAATATTAAAAAGAATCGTATTTTTTGTAAAAATGTCAATGTATTTGCATATTAATCAGCATTCAATTATTGTACACCACAAGTATGTGAATACATAGAAATATAATTATGTTTATGTAAAAAAATGTACAGAATACACTTCCACTGTCAACGGCAGTGAAATATTAACTTTGACGTCGACTATGGCAAACAGCGTCCTTTTTCCAATTAGTTTAGAAACTTTAAATAGTTAAATCTCGTATATCGTGGGCGTCCGACTCTGGTCCGACTATTGAAAATTTGGATAAAGAGTTGTACTTATGTATACTATCAACAAAAAAGTAATTGAGTGATATTTTATGATTTTTAATGAATTTAATGTTATTTTATGATCTGTAAAGAATTTAATGCTATATATATTTTAATGATTATTAATGATTTCTTTGCGACCATTATTTTATCGGGTTGAATTGTATTTTTCTGGTCTACTGGGTATTTTTGCCTGAAATAAAACACTATATTTTATTTTATAAACTAGACGTTTTATTGCTAAACTGTAAAGGTAATAATGTAGAGCAAACAATTTGCTTCGAAAAAATTATTGCGACGGTCAAAAGGTTTACCGTTTCAGAGATACGTTTTTTTACGATTTTTTTTCGGGGCTAAATCCAAATAATATTAATTTTAAGTTGTTCGTATTCTTACTCAGGATGATAAAAATGTAAAATGGTTCAAAAATTTTCCATAGGAAAAATGTTTTGGCCAAAAAACTGATTTTAGAAAAACCATACCCCGCCTAAGTTTTTGACCTTTTCGATTTTTTGGCCAAGTTTGAAAGCAATTGGTTCATAATTGCGACCTGTAGAGTGTGGCTAAGTTTTGCTTGTCACCCACATACATACGTATACATTTATTGATTTATGTATTCTTGTGTTTGTTTCGTAGCGTTAAGTTAAAAGTAACACTTGTTTATAAAAAAAAATACATGTGAAAAAGTTGTAACTTTGACACCCCCTATCTCCGTAAGTAGAACACACCACACAACAAAAATGATCGCAATGATGGGGAGAACAAGTACCTTCCGGTTTCGTGAAGAGGTGTTTTACACCCTTATATTTAGACCTCATAATGATGGTGTATATCTTAAGCATTACTTATATAGCAATACTTATATACTCAAGTATTACGTTATTTTCGTGTGTTGTCCTTTGTGTGTAATTAAATTGTAAATAAATAAATAGATCTCAGAACATATTAAAATTAACAGACCATTTCCTACCGACTGTACTTGGACTGACGAAATTGATAATAGTGACGAATCGACGAAACTGGCAAATTATGGAAACTGTCGAGTTGATGCAACTGTCGAATTCACACAAGTAATCAGCGAAAGTGACGAATTAAGTAATCTGATAAGTGAGGGAAAATTACCAGTGTTACGCGGACTCTCTTTTTCGCCTTTGACAGTACTTGTAAAGTCGTGTTTTTTAATCAAATGAAGTAAACTGAAGTTTCGAGATGTAAAATCATGTCTACCCATTATGATATAAACCAAAGAGATATTTCGTGCGTGACAATTCGATAACCAGCAAACATCGTTGGTATAAACAACAACTAGTTAATATGTGATATTGTCTGAATAACAAAAATCAACAGTATTCTATTATCATTTTTATAATTATTACGAATATACAAACAGAGTATCAACATCAAAGCGCTACTAACTTATGAAATCCAACAACACGACAAAACAATATTGTTTCTGATTGAACTAGGCATCTTTCTCCTGTTGTTTTTCTTCAAACTTCAAAATCATGCGAAACAACATCCACTTTTAATCGTTTTATTCAGGTATAAGTTGGAAAAATGCTCTCTATAGATCCCAAAAAATCTTGTTGATTTTTTTAACACGCCATCTGATTTTGACAAATTGAGATTGACATAAAATAATCATTGCTATACACTGAAAAAAATGTTAGGTTGGATTTAACAGATTTTGCGTAAATTGAACCAAAGTTTGCGGTTGATTTCGGTCCTATCACGAATTTTGGTTGTTTTTACCAAACACATTAAGTTGATGTTGTACCAAATTTATTTGGTAGATTACACGTATATTTCGTACATTTTTTACCAAAGTGATTTAGTAACATTTCTTACTTTAGTATAATTTTTACCAAAATACTTTAGTAACATTTTTCACCAAAGAACTTTAGTAACATTTTTTTACCAAAGTAATTTAGTAACATTTCTCACCAAAGTACTTTAGTATAATTTTTACCAAAATACTTTAGTAACATTTTTCACCAAAGTACTTTAGTAACATTTTTTACCATAGTACTTTAGTAACGTTTCTCACTAAAGAACTTTAGTAGATTTTTAACCAAAGTACTTTCGTAACCTTTTTATCAAAGTACTTTAGTAAAAAGTACAATGTAGTTCGCTGCAATCTACCAAAGAGATATTGTATATTTTACCCAACATACTTGTTTCTTTTACCAAATACATTTTGTATGTTCTACTGTTACGTTTTTGGTGCAAATTACCGAAGCTAGTTTAATAGAAAATGCAAAGGTATTTAGTAAAATCTTCAACGAAAATTTTGTAGATAGCACTTATTACATGGTAGAAAGTATTAAATCAGTTTGTTTGTGGTACTGCGTACGGACGTCGTACTACCACGACAGTCCGCCTCGCACTCTGCGGCTCTGCTGGGCACCGCGCCACGTTTCATCAACGTGACTTGTGAGGACTCACATAGTGTGAAAGTCTGAAATTATACTATGAAGTAAGTTCTAAGGCAAAATCAAGGAGGGTCAATCACGCGTGGAGAATCTTAACACCGCGATTCAGAAAGACGCGTCATCGGCACAACGCCATCTATCGGCTTGTTCAAGTTTTTTCACTATGATTGTTACTTTGAATACCATAGACTTCTTATATGTTTTCCTGTCATCTATGTAGGTAAAGAACTATTTTCTGCAATGTTTTCAAAATTGTAGGCCCAGTAGTTTCGAAGATAAGGGGACGAATGGTCAATTTTCGGTGATTTGCTAATTTCTAATTTATTCCTTTTGTCAACCAGACTTAATTGTTGAGATTTCTATGGTAACATTTTCAATACTCATTGTAAATTTACTATATTATAAACTATGGTAGGGACTATATTTCGATCGCAACCTATGTAGTTTTGTTAGTTAAACCGTAAGGTCTTGTTATTTTTATCATATTTTTATGATAAAATCAACCAAACTAAATTGTTGAGATTCGTTTGGTAAAATGTACAATATTATTTGTTAATTCACACCATGAACTATGGTAACCACTATATTTTGATCGCAACCTATGTACTTTTGTAAGTTCAACCGCGAGGTCTTGTTATATTTTTCAAATTTTATGATAAAATCAACCAGACTTAATTGTTGAGATTCGTTTGGTAAAATGTACAATTATTATTTGTTAATTTACACCATAAACTCTGGTAGGCACTATATTTTGATCGCAACCTATGTAGTTTTGTTAGTTCAACCACGAGGTCTTGTTATATTTATCATATTTTTATGATAAAATCAACCAAAATAAATTGTTGAGATTCGTTTGGTAAAATTTACACCATGCACTCTGGTAGGCACTATATTTTGATCGCAACCTATGTAGTTTTGTTAGTTCAACCACGAGGTCTTGTTATATCTATCATATTTTTATGATAAAATCAACCAAAATAAATTGTTGAGATTCGTTTGGTAAAATGTACAATATTATTTGTTAATCTACACCATGTACTCTGGTAGGCACTATATTTTGATCGCAACCTATGTAGTTTTGTAAGTTCAACCACGAAGTTTTGTTACATTTATCATATTTTTATGATAAAATCAACCAAAATAAATTGTTGAGATTTGTTTGGTAAAATGGACAATACTCTTGGTTGATTTACATCAAAACTCTGATATCAACTTCAACCTTTTTAACCGACTTCCAAAAAGGAGGAGGTTCTCTATTCGACTGTATGTATTTTTTTTTTTATGTATGTTCACCGGTTACTCGAAGACGCCTGAACCGATTTGAAAAATCCTTTTTTTGTTTGAAAGGGTATACTTCCAAGTTGGTCCCATAGAAATATTGTCATGATCTGATCACGAACTTCGGAGATATGGAACGGAACTCTTCAATAATAGACAGCAAATCTGTCGTGATTGCTGCAATCGCTTGGATGTTTATTGTTTACACAACATCATAACATAACATCACGCCTGTATGCTCTGAGGGGGTACGCAGATGTGTACAGTATACCCATATTTCGACAGTTAGGTATGTTAACTCTTCAAATTTTATATGAAAAACGTGTTGCGATTTTGGTATTTTCTACAACAAGTGAAGCATTTGCGTTTGATAAGAACCATTCTACCATCAGATCTGATGATGAAGCCAAGAGTCACGGAACTCCATAATGAAACAATGTACCCTAGTCGTGTTTGGGCTTGTTAACGGGCATAACTCCGTCGCTTGCCAACCGATTTGGATTTTTTTTTTGTTGGAAAGTTTATTCTTCCTAAATGGTCCCATAGCCACCAAGTCGGGATCTGATGATGGAATCTTGGCGAAATCGAGGGAACTCTTCAAATTTTATATGAAAACGTGTTGCGATTTTGGTATTTTCTACAACAAGTGAAGCATTTGCGTTTGATAAGAACCATTCTACCATCAGATCTGATGATGAAGCCAAGAGTCACGGAACTCCATAATGAAACAATGTACCCTAGTCGTGTTTGGGCTTGTTGTAATTGTAACGGTATGCACTTTTCATGTATGTCAAGCACATGTGAACCACTAAAAAGTGAAAAATAAAAACTTTTTTGCAAAAAATAAAACCGACTTCAGAAAAAAAACAAAAAAGTGAAAAATAACTTGAGCTTCTGAAGTCGGTGACAAAAAAACTAAAGCAATGAAACAAAGGTCACCGACTTCAGAAGCTAAAGTTATTTTTCACTTTTTTGTTTTTTTTTTTGAAGTCGGTTTTATTTTTTGCAAAAAAGTTTTTTTAGTTTTGTAAGTTCAATATCGAGGTTTTGTTATATTTATCGTAGTTTCCTTGTAGTTCAGCCAACTTTTGCTAATTTGGTAAATCCAACAAACCTTTTTTTTCAGTGTATGAAAATTTGCAAATAATTTCAGTGTCTACTTTCATTTGCCAAACTATATTACCGTGGGGGTATAATTGTTTTTACCAGTTATGTTTTTCAATGACCATGGCACCGTGACTAATACTGAGAAACGGGCCGGAAAAAAACACACCATATTGTTCTTTTTGCTTACACATTATTTATTGTGCGAACCGCCAGTCTGTAAAAGGCACTGCGGCTTCTCTGTTCCCTGTTTATAATTATTTGTATTTCTTCAAAGTGTGAGTGAATTGGTTTCTTCTAAATGAGCGTGCTGTATCCTCCGCCGCATCATCACTCCACATCAGGTGAGTTGCAGCCAAACGCAAAACTATTTAGTGTTTAGATGATAATTTTATAAAAACAAACAATTTTACCGACATAGAAATCCAACCTAGGACCTCATGCTTAGCAATCGTTCTTGCGACCACTGAACTAACGAGACCGATTATTATAATGAGCGTTCAATAACAATCAATTAAAACAATGCTGATTTTGGTGTTACGATAGAACAGAGGTTCTCAAACATTTTTTTCTGGTAGACCACTTTAAACTTGTTTTGTTGTCGGTAGACCCCCTGTTGTATTTTCTTTCAAGCCCGTGAACTAAAAAAGAAAAGCAAGACATTTGCAAAATAATTTTTTCGCACTATCTGTTAGGATTGCATGAGGACCGTTGTTCCCAAGATATTTTTTTGAAAATTTTAATCTTATAGCTTCGGAATGTTTTTTTTTTATGACTTAACACGGTCATTTTCACCGAAATACTACCTGTCATCACCGGAACATTTGATCTTTATTACTTTTTCTAGTACCTAGCTTAATATTTGGCTACATTGATCATGCTAAGCCCACGTTGTTCTTTGGCATCGAACCCAGGTAAAATTTCGTGGACCCCCACTTACAACTTGTGAACCCCCACCTTTTCTTCAAGCGAATGTAGACCCCCGATGGGTCTCCCGTAGACCCTTGGGGGTCCACCTGGCCCACTTTGGGAATCACTGCGATAGAATGTATTCCATAATTAGGTTTGTAAAGTTGTGTGTTAACCACTGCAGGATTGTATATTGTACAAGCAACACCCGTTTATCCGGTTTGGACAAAGAAATAGATAAAATAACCCTTTTTACACCTGTGGATTTGGTGGTGATTTGCGTCGAAGTATTCACAAATTAATTTACTTACGTAATTTGATAGAACCAAAAGTGTTTAACCTATTCAAACAGTGAAGTGATATTCGCCATGCCTGATAATGCTACCAGCGAACAGTATGACTCTTCAGAGAGACATGACTACGCTTGGGATTGGGAGTTGTCATATACTCAAAAGTATACTATTGACAATGTTGTGCTTGTACTGACAATAATAACGCTGATATACGGCGTAACATCGTGGTGCTGCCTGCACAAGTTTCGGACCTATAGAAACTATGTGTTTCTAAATGCCATCTTATCAAACTTCTTACTCAATTTAATATCTAAGATAATTATTGACTATACGCATTTTGTTTATTGTTCTACAATATGTGTGCATATACTTGACTACTTGGCAACGGCGAAGACCCATTGGCTGTTAGTTATAACTCACATGTGTTATGTAGACCTAGTCAAAGTTTTTATTGGGAATACCCGAAGAAAATATTTTAAAAGCGGGCTCTTTGGTTGGGGTGTGTCATTAATAACTAGCGTGAGTTTTAGGTTTATGATAGAAAACCTTTCATCGAAATATTTTGATATAGAAGGCGACGCTTATTTCCTAGAAATCACATTAATGTTCCTGGGATATGGAAAGCAAGTCCTACCACTGATACTTAGCTGTTTTATTTACATTACAATTGTTTTTTCTCTATGTCGTAGTTTCAACTCGAGCGCACATACAGCTTCTCACGTCTGGCGTCGCTTTTATGTTGCAACTTTGATATTTATACTGAGCGACATCTTATTGTTGTATAAACTAATGATATTGTGGATAATACGCTTTTCTTTGTTCCATCCCGTAGTTTTTTTTTTTGTAATTGTATTTGTTACAGTTAATCCACTAATATTAGACATTGTTTTCGTCATGTTAAAAACCAATCGAAACATATGGTACCAGTTTTATGTAAGTAAATTAAATAACAGGTATAGAGATCATGACCTCAACATGCAGCAAAGAATAACTGTCCGTGAACCTGCTGCCCACCAAGCGGAGGTTCTTGATGTATGAAAATGTTAGTAAGTGTTTTCCCTCAAACAGATTTAAAATATGTGACTAATACCATTTATCATTAGAATAGAATAGAATGGAATAATTTTTATTTGTGTAAAAAATGGTACATTTAAGGTCTTATAAAATAGGGTTGTCAACTCACATGTTTCGCCATTTAGAGACGTACAAATATTAGAACTTAACAATTTAAGAGTCATATATCAAAATTTTAACAATTACAAATGTATTTAAGATAAAAAATAAACAAATGTCATATCAACTTAAAACACTTTATAGTACTCAGAAGCCATATTTATCAGTTATTTTTTGTCAATAAATTCTTTTACACTGTAAAAACCATTGACCATTTCTGTAAGCCATTTATGTAATTCGGATTTAAAGTATTTTAAGGGGAGTTCTTTTATTTCTTTGGGTATGTTTTTAAATATTTTATTAATGTGATTATACTATTTTTTGGCATAATGTGCTTTGATGTAAAGGTATTCTTAATCTTGTGGGATCTAGACGAGTGTTTTTGAAATGCAGGTCACATGCTATGAATAATTTAGCGTTTTCTTTCACAAAAATTCCAGCCTGCATTAAGAAAAGACCTGTTAGGTTTTGTAGTTTTAATATTTTAAATAATGGTCTACACGATGTTAATAGGGTGATATCGCAAATTGCTCTTAGGCATTTTTTTGAACAATAAATGCTTCTCTCACATTTGTAGAGTAAGAGTCCATACCTGAGTAAAGAGGATACATAACCGTGGTAAGCAGTAAGAGCGACCGCATCACTAGCTGTACGTCTTAAACTTTTAAGAGCAAATACAAATTTGTTGAGTTTATTGCAAACGTATTCTATATGTGATTTCCAGTTACAATGCTGATCAAGATTAAGTCCAAGACTTTTGTATTCACTAACTTAGCTAATTTGTTGTCCTTGACAACAAACTTTAAATGTTTTTGGTTTTGAATTGTAATTTTGAAAATGTATGTATTTGGTTTACTTAGGTTTGCTTTACTATTGTATTGTGATTACTTTCGTGATCTTTGTCTGATTTCTTGTCATAAGTAACTATTACAGAAATATCGTCAGCGAAAAGTACGCACCGTTGTTGTAAAACAGTGGGCAAGTCATTGATATAAATAGGGAACTGTAATGGACTCAGGAGGCCTACCACGACTTCTTAACGCGATCCAGTTTAGGACCTAAACTGAACTGTTCTGCTAATTCGTACCATGACGTCAATTTTTTTTTTTTTTTTGTAAAAAAATATGAACTTAATTGTGTCTGAAATAAAGATAATAATAATTATTATTAACGATTAAATTTTAAGCCATGCCATCTGATAGCGATTGACCACGAACTGAGTCACTAGTTTTGGTTTCATTCATTCAATTTGTATGTTTGGTACAGCTCAACTAAAACGCTCAACTGTCAACTTTAGCGATTCAATAAAAGTTACTATTTCTCTAACATAAACTGAAATGTTTGGTGAATTATTGACGAAAATAAAGTTTTGTAACCTAAACTGAAATGTCTTGCTTTTGAATCGCTTTTAATTAGATCATGGTAGGCTTCCAGTATGCTTCCTTGAGGTACATTGTTGTGTGTGTGTGTGTTTTTTTTACTAACGATAAACGTTTATGTAAGACTAGCTTCTGCCAGCGGCTTCGCCCGCGTGAAGTTTGATAATTGACCCATGGGATCTTCTACCGGGATAAAAAGTACCCTATGTGTTAATCCAGGTTATAAACTATCCTTGTGCAAAATTTCATCCAAATCCGTTTAGTAGATTTTGCGTGAAAGAGTAACAAACATACATCCATCCTCACAAACTTTCGCATTTATAATATTAATTAATTAATTAATAATTAATAATATAGTAGGACAATGTTTGCGCTTGTCCCGATGTCTTAGGCCAAATCTTCGAATTATTGCTGTCAAACAATTATAGCTATTAGATAGGCGTAGCACCAAATCATATGTGAACCTGTTGATTTTTATAAGCAAGTTGTTGGTGAGTGAAGATATAGATATGAAATTGATAGGTTAGCGTAACCTTTATCATGTTTTTTACTTGTATTTTAATAAACAATTTTTTATGTTGTTTCCTTAAGATCTAGACTTGTTTGTTGCGTTTAAAATAGTTGATTAAATTTACAACAATTTGAAGTGTATTAAATTGTATACTGTGTGCTTATTACCTACACCAAATGTTGTAAATTATTTTAAAAGAGTGACGATGGAGTTTCTTGCTCATTCTTCTCCATGCGAAACTACCCTTGCGAATGGGCAATCAAATCGATTCAATTCTATTTCCTTATTTTACGTGCAATGATGCCTGTTACTGGCTTGAAATATAAATGATTGTACTTTGAGTCTTGACTTTTTTTTACGACTTTGAAACTCATTAAGTAGGTAACATATAGTTATTGGGTTACTTTTGAATATACAACCCGTATACTGAACCCCGTTTTTCTCGTCCCTATATCCGAGGCCGATTTTATAAACTAATTACCTACTTTTTGCAATGTGAAAGATAAAAATAATTTACTAATGAGTGCAGAACTACTCAAATGCAAAGATTGCCAGATAGATACGTGTTACCACCCTAATAAGGTAATAAATTGTCCTAAAATAAAGACAAAATCAAAATCTAATCATTTATATTTCAATTAGGTCAATGAAGGGAACTTTTGCACGTCATAATGCGGCAATAGAATTGAATCTATTTCATTGCCCATTCGCAAGGGTAGATTCGTGTGGAGAAGAATGGGGAAGAAACTCCATCGTTACTCTTTTAAAATAATTTACAATATTTGGTACTTGAATAAAATTTTACATACTTCAAATTTGTGTCTATTAAACAGCTTATTTTAAACTTGGCAAAATCTGCCTTGACACGAAGGAAACACAATACATATAACCATTTCATTATTTACACCTTAAAGTTTATGAAAATACAACGTAAAATAGGCGATGCTGTGAAGTACTTTAAGAAGTTCTAGTGTCAAAATGTACAAAGTGTATTGGAAAATAATGGACACGTATTTTTTGTATGTGTAAATCAATGAATATTGACATAGATGAAACGCATCAAAAACTTGGGTGTGGGGGGGCGCCGATTATTATAATGAGCGTTCAATAACAATCAATTAAAACAATGCTGATTTTGGTGTTACGATAGAACAGAGGTTCTCAAACATTTTTTTCTGGTAGACCACTTTAAATTTGTTTTGTTGTCGGTAGACCCCCTGTTGCATTTTCTTTCAAGCCCGTGAACTAAAAAAGAAAAGCAAGACATTTGCAAAATAATTTTTTCGCACTATCTGTTAGGATTGCATGAGGACCGTTGTTCCCAAGATATTTTTTTGAAAATTTTAATCTTATAGCTTCGGAATGTTTTTTTTTTATGACTTAACACGATCATTTTCACCGAAATACTACCTGTCATCACCGGAACATTTGATCTTTATTACTTTTTCTAGTACCTAGCTTAATATCTGGCTACATTGATCATGCTAAGCCCACGTTGTTCTTTGGCATCGAACCCAGGTAAAATTTCGTGGACCCCCACTTACAACTTGTGAACCCCCACCTTTTCTTCAAGCGAATGTAGACCCCCGATGGGTCTCCCGTAGACCCTTGGGGGTCCACCTGGCCCACTTTGGGAATCACTGCGATAGAATGTATTCCATAATTAGTTTTGTAAAGTTGTGTGTTAACCACTGCAGGATTGTATATTGTACAAGCAACACCCGTTTATCCGGTTTGGACAAAGAAATAGATAAAATAACCCTTTTTACACCTGTGGATTTGGTGGTGATTTGCGTCGAAGTATTCACAAATTAATTTACTTACGTAATTTGATAGAACCAAAAGTGTTTAACCTATTCAAACAGTGAAGTGATATTCGCCATGCCTGATAATGCTACCAGCGAACAGTATGACTCTTCAGAGAGACATGACTACGCTTGGGATTGGGAGTTGTCATATACTCAAAAGTATACTATTGACAATGTTGTGCTTGTACTGACAATAATAACGCTGATATACGGCGTAACATCGTGGTGCTGCCTGCACAAGTTTCGGACCTATAGAAACTATGTGTTTCTAAATGCCATCTTATCAAACTTCTTACTCAATTTAATATTTAAGATAATTGATGACTATACGTATCTTGTTTATTGTTTTACAATATGTGCGCATATATTTGACTACTTGGAAGCGGCGAAGACCCATTGGCTGTTAGTTATAACTCACATGTGTTATGTAGACATAGTCCAAGTTTTTAATGGGAATACCCGAAGAAAATATTTAAAAAGCGGGCTCTTTGGTTGGGGTGTGTCATTTATAACTAGCGAGAGTTTTATGTTTATGGTAGAAAACATTCCATCGAAATATTTTCTTACCGAAGGCGACGCTTATTTCCCAGAAATCACATTACTGTTCCTGGGAAAGCAAGTCCTACCACTGATACTTAGCTGTTTTATTTACATTATAATTGTTTTTTCTCTATGTCGTAGTTTCAACTCGAGCGCACATACAGCTTCTCACGTCTGGCGTCGCTTTTATGTTGCAACTTTGATATTTATACTGAGCGACATCTTATTGTTGTATCAACTTGTAATAGGCTTTTTTTTGTTCCATCCCGTAGTATTTTTTTTTATAAGTGTATTTGTTACAGTTAATCCACTAATATTAGACATTGTTTTCGTCATGTTAAGAACCAATCGAAACATATGGTACCAGTTTTATGTAAATAAATTAAATAACAGGTATAGAGATCATGACCTCAACATGCAGCAAAGAATAACTGTCCGTGAACCTGCTGCCCACCAAGCGGAGGTTCTTGATGTGTGAAAATGTTAGTAAGTGTTTTCCCTCAAACAGATTTAAAATATGTGACAAATACCATTTATCATTAGAATAGAATAGAATGGAATAATTTTTATTTGTGTAAAAAATGCTACATTTAGGTCTTATAAAATAAGGTAGTGAACGCACATGTTTCGCCATTTAGAGACATACAAATATTAGAACTTAGCAATTTAAGAGTTACATATCGAAATTTTAACAATTACAAACGCTTGAAAAAAATTTCGATGTGTGATATTTATCAGTTATTTTTTTTTGTCAATGAATTATTTTACACTGTAAAAACCCTTAACCATTTCTGTAAGCCATTTATGTAATTTGGATTTAACGTATTTTAAGGGGAGTTCTTTTATTTCTTCGGGTATGTTATTAAAGATTTTTATTAATGTGATTAAACTATTTTTTTGGCATAATGTGCTTTGATGTGAAGGTATTCTTAATCTTGTGGGATCTAGACGAGTGTTTTTGAAATGCAGGTCACATGCTATGAATAATTTAGCGTTTTCTTTCACAAAAATTCCAGCCTGCATTAAGAAAAGACCTGTTAGGGTTCGTAGTTTTAATATTTTAAATAATGGTCTACACGATGTTAATAGGGTGATATCGCAAATTGCTCTTAGGCATTTTTTTGGACAATAAATGCATCTCTCACATTTGTAGAGTTGGAGTCCATACCTGAGTAAAGAGGATACATAACCGTGGTAAGCAGTAAGAGCGACCGCTTCACTAGCTGTACGTCTTAAACTTTTAAGAGCAAATACAAATTTGTTGAGTTTATTGCAAACGTATTCTATATGTGATTTTCAGTTACAATGCTGATCAAGATTAAGTCCAAGACATTTGTATTCACTAACTTAGCTAATTTAAATGTTTTTGGTTTTGAATTGTAATTTTGAAAATGTATGTATTTGGTTTACTTAGGTTTGCTTTACTATTGTATTATGATTGGTTTCGTGATCTTTGTCTGAATTCTTGTCATAAGTAACTATTACAGAAATATCGTCAGCGAAAAGTACGCACCGTTGTTGTAAAACAGTGGGCAAGTCATTGATATAAATAAGGAACTGTAATGGACTCGGGAGGCCTACCACGACTTTTTAACGCGATCCAGTTTAGGACCTAAACTGAACTGTTCTGCTAATTCGTACCATGACGTCAGTTTTTTTTTTTTGTAAAAAAATATGAACTTAATTGTGTCTGAAATAAAGATAATAATAATTATTATTAACGATTAAATTTTAAGCCATGCCATCTGATAGCGATTGACCACGAACTGAGTCACTAGTTTTGGTTTCATTCATTCAATTTGTATGTTTGGTACAGCTCAACTAAAACGCTCAACTGTCAACTTTAGCGATTCAATAAAAGTTACTATTTTTCTAACATAAACTAAAATGTTTGGTGAATTATTGACGAAAATAAAGTTTTGTAACCTAAACTGAAATGTCTTGCTTTTGAATCGCTTTTAATTAGATCATGGTAGGCTTCCAGTATGCTTCCTTGAGGTACATTGTTGTGTGTGTGTGTGTTTTTTTTACTAACGATAAACGTTTATGTAAGACTAGCTTCTGCCAGCGGCTTCGCCCGCGTGAAGTTTGATAATTGACCCATGGGATCTTCTACCGGGATAAAAAGTACCCTATGTGTTAATCCAGGTTATAAACTATCCTTGTGCAAAATTTCATCCAAATCCGTTTAGTAGATTTTGCGTGAAAGAGTAACAAACATACATCCATCCTCACAAACTTTCGCATTTATAATATTAATTAATTAATTAATAATATAGTAGGACAATGTTTGCGCTTGTCCCGATGTCTTAGGCCGAATCTTCGAATTATTGCTGTCAAACAATTATAGCTATTAGATAGGCGTAGCACCAAATCATATGTGAACCTGTTGATTTTTATAAGCAAGTTGTTGGTGAGTGAAGATATAGATATGAAATTGATAGGTTAGCGTAACCTTTATCATGTTTTTTACTTGTATTTTAATAAACAATTTTTTATGTTGTTTCCTTAAGATCTAGACTTGTTTGTTGCGTTTAAAATAGTTGATTAAATTGACAACAATTTGAAGTGTATTAAATTGTATACTGTGTGCTTATTACCTACACCAAATGTTGTAAATTATTTTAAAAGAGTGACGATGGAGTTTCTTGCTCATTCTTCTCCATGCGAAACTACCCTTGCGAATGGGCAATCAAATCGATTCAATTCTATTTCCTTATTTTACGTGCAATGATGCCTGTTACTGGCTTGAAATATAAATGATTGTACTTTGAGTCTTGACTTTTTTTTACGACTTTGAAACTCATTAAGTAGGTAACATATAGTTATTGGGTTACTTTTGAATATACAACCCGTATACTGAACCCCGTTTTTCTCGTCCCTATATCCGAGGCCGATTTTATAAACTAATTACCTACTTTTTGCAATGTGAAAGATAAAAATAATTTACTAATGAGTGCAGAACTACTCATTGTGTTTTTTTTGTGATTATAATAATGAGTGATAATACAAGCTAGAATATTGAAAAAATTAATTAGTGTTGATAATGATGTATACCGTACGGGTCGATCTTCCAGGTAAATTAGCGCATACCGTGGTCGGTCTGGGGGTGGGTCTCCATCCATCACACCGAGATTCATCTGTGCCTTGGAAAGCACGTTAAGCTCTAAAGCTTAGGTCCGGGCTGTCATTTGTACATCTTTCACAGTCGTGACAGGTAGTCAGTGGCTCCAAAAGTCTGACAACCAGTCTAATAACGGGGTATTGTGTTATTCAGTACTAACTGAGTTGTGGAGATCAGATAGGCAGTCGCTCTTATAAAATACTAGCTGACCCGCGCTACTTCGTCTGCGAGTGAAGGTTAGTTTTTTTTAATAAAAAGTATCCTATGTCACTTCTAATACCTCCAAGAATACGTGTACAAAGTTTCATGATGATCGGTTGACTAGTTTTCGCGTGAAAGCGTAACAAACAAACTTACATTCACATTTATATAATTAAGGATGTACTGGTATTTAGCTGAATCTGGTACAGCTGAAAGCTGACCCTAACATAGCTGGGAAGTGTGAGTATTTGAGTTGTTGTAGAGTGTTCTTGTATTTTTTTGTAGCGTTTAGTTAGTAGCAACACTCGTATTTAGGGTGTGCGAAGCTATATGTAGACCAGATCACAAAAACATTTAATTGATGTATTAAGTGAACCAACTGAAAAATTACCAAAACTGTGAAGCGTGTTCTGTATGTCAGATAATGATACAACAATCAGTATTACTCTGCAGACATCATCTCCCTAGCCTTTTAACAACTATGTTGGGGTCAACTTCCAGTCCAACTGGATGCAGCTGAATACCAGTACTTTACCTGGAGCGCCTGCCTTTCTGACCACCACAGACAGTTAACACTGGGTAATACGATACCACTTGGTAAGACTGATTGTCAGACTTTTCGGGCCTCTAACTACCTATAACGACTGTCAAAGATGGACAGATAACATTTGGGACCAACAGCTTAACGTGCTGTCCGAGGTACGGAGGAAACTTGGTATGTAAGGGTGGTTACCCATCCACAGAGCAATCCAGACAAGCATTGCTTAACCTAAAGATCGACCCGAGCGGCTGTTATTACTTAGCCACAATATTAACATGTTTAGGGTTCTCTACCTCAAAATAATAAACAGGAATCTTTTATAGGATCAATTTATTTGTTGTCCGTCTGTCAGCCAGTCAAGAGACTTTTTCTCAAGAACGCTTGCGGTCATCAAGTCTAAATTAAGAGGCTTGCGGAGCATGCGTTTTTCATACAAATGTAATCCCAAAATAATTTGTAAATCAAACATATTCTTAAGGTAGTGTGTATTTATTTCGATTAGATTACTGAATATAGGTTAGTAACACAGAATTAAAATGGACACTGATTTAAACAAGAGTTATGAGAAAAATATTTTTTCTATAGAAATTTTAAATTCCTCATATCTCGCCTTTATATCATTGTCCTTTCAAAATGTTTATTCGGGAACATAGATATTCTGTAACCCAATCGAAATATATACACACTACCTTAAAAATATGTTTGTATTTCATATTATTTTGGTATTACGTTTGTACGAAAAGCGCATGCTCCGCCGGCCCCTTAATATATAAAAACTTTTTTACAAAAAATAAAACCGACTTCAGAGAAAACAAAAAACGCTTCAGAAGTCGGTGACCTTTTTTTGATTGATTTAGTTTTTTTGTCACCGACTTCTGAAGCGTTTTTTCTGAAGTTATTTTTCACTTTTTTGTTTTCTCTGAAGTCGGTTTTATTTTTTGTAAAAAAGTTTTTATTTTTTACTTTTTAGTGGTTCACATGTGCTTACCCCTTCACAGCGTACCGGCGTGATTTTAGGTTATGAACTGGTGTAAACAATAGACAGATATGAGATTTCGGCAATCCCAGTACATTTGCTATCATTTTAAATTTAGGAGTTCCGTTGCATATCTTCGAAGTTCTTCATCAAATCTTCATCAAATTGAATTGGGATCACTTCGAGAAAGTACAATTCCTCAAACTACCCAAACCGCTTCTAGTGTGCCTATAAAATGTGAAGAATTCTCTCTATTTCTCCAGAACCCCATCATCAGCTACTGATTTGATGATTATAAGACCACACAGGAAGCACCAGCTTTCAAATAAAATAAAAACGATCAAAATCGGTTCACTCAGTAGAAAGTACTGAGGTAACAAATATTTTCGAAATCGGGTGTATTTTACACATGTGCGTACCCCCTCAGAGCATACAGGCGTGATGTTACGTCATAATATAGTATAAACAATGAACCTACAAGCGATGGCAGCAATCACTGCAGATTTGCTGTGTATTTTTGAAGAGTTCCGTTGTATATCTCCGAAGATCAGCATCAGGTCTTCAGCAAACTAAAGTGGGACCAAACGGGAAGCACTAGCTTTCAAACAAAAAAAGAACCATCAAAATCGGTTCACCCAGTCGAGAGTACTGAGGTAAAAAACACAAAAAAAAAAAAAAAATACAGACGAATTGATAAACTCCTCTTTTTGGAAGTCGGTTGAAAATACTTAGGTACACAGTCTCTTGGAGATGTTAATATAATCAAGCTTTTAAGTCAATGCAATAAAAGTTGTGCCATTCATATCGTATATTAAGCTCATTCATTAATAAATAAATAGTATTTTTTCTGTTATTGTAGATGTAGCGATTATAATAACATAACATAATATCACGCCTGTAACCGCGAAAGGGTAAGGCAAAGGTGAACTTAACAGTACACCCTACTGTTGTTTGTTATGTTTAAGTCCTATATAATGGAGGGCGAGCCTATTATCATCAACCGATAACAAATTCCAACTACGTGACTGCTGCTGATGAAAAACCTTGATGAATGACACGATAACACTTTTCTCGACCTAGTAATAGAACATAGGACCTCACACTCAGCAGTCGTTCTTGTGACCGCTGAACTAACGCGACCGATTATAATAATGAGCGTTTGTGCAAAACAAAGTAATTAATTAAGTCAATGCTGATTTTGGTATTCCGATAAAATGTGCTCCATAATAAGTTTTGTATAGTTTTATGTTAACCACTGCTAGATTGTATATTTATCAAGCAACACCGTTTATCGGATTTTGCCATAAAAATATTCAAATAAAAATAAAACTTCTTTATTACAACCGCGGTTTTGGTGGTGATTTACGACGAACTGTTCTACAGACACTTATCTAAGTTAACATAAGTAACAAACGTGAATCTATCAAAAGTGTGAAGTGAGGTTCGCCATGTATTATAATGATAGCAGTGAATACAACTCTGCAGAGAGTTATGAAGACACAAATGATTCGTCTTATAATGATAGCAGCGAACTTGACGACTACGTAGACAGTAATGAATTCACTTGGGATTGGGAGTTATCATCTACTCAAGTGTTGACTATTGACTTAATCGTGTTTGTGCTGACGCTAGTGACGCTGATATACGGCGTCACATCGTGGTATTCCCTGCGCAAGTTTCGGACCTATAAAAATTATGTATTTCTTAATGCCATCTTATCAAACTTCTTAGTCAATATGTATGTCTATTACGATATTGATTTTAACACTTGTTTTGTTTATTACGAATTTGATTATTACACATGTTCTGTTTATTCAAAATTCTGTGGGTATTTACAAAATTACGTGGAAGCGGCGAAAACCCATTGGCTGCTAGTTATAAGTCACATGTGTTATGTGGATATTGTGAAAGTTTTTAATAGGAATACCCGAAGAAGACATTTAAAAAGCGGGCTCTTTGGTTGGGGTGCGCCTTTAATAACTTGCGCCATTTCTGGCTTTCTGGATGCAGACAGTTTAGCGAAAGATTCATATTACATCAATGTGTATGGATACGGAAATTTAAAATCACCAACCCATGTTGGTGATGTTAAATATCCACACTGAAAAAAAAAAGTAGTTGCCACAATCAAGATTTGGTTTAGATTGACTAAGTAACTTGTTTGCATCTGAGCCTATCAAGCACAATGATCACAACAACTACTTTTATTTGATTGAGATATCTTGGTTAGAGTTATCACAAAACCTATTTGCAGCAATCAAGTCAAAACATAGTTCCTCCAACCAAGTTTATTCAGTGTACCATATACACGCACACATACACAATAAGTTGATTGCCTTAAACAAGTAGCTTGTTCACCCTTATAAAGGAACTTGTTTATACTAACCAAGTAGCTTGTTCACCCTAATAAAGTGGCTTGTTTATACTAACCAAGTAGCTTGTTCACCCCAATAAAGTGGCTTGTCCATATACACGCACACATACACAGTAAGTTGATTGCCTTAAACAAGTAGCTTGTTCACCCTAATAAAGTGGCTGGTTTATACTAACCAAGTAGCTTGTTCACTCTAATAAAGTGGCTTGTTTATACTAACCAAGTAGCTTGTTCACCCTAATAACGTGACTTGTTTAAACTAACCAAGTAGTTTGTTCACCCTAATAAAGTGACTTGTTAACACTAACCAAGTAGCTTGTTCACCCTAATCAAGTGGCTTGTTTATACTAACCAAGTAGCTTGTTCACCCTAATAACGTGACTTGTTTAAACTAACCAAGTAGTTTGTTCACCCTAATAAAGTGACTTGTTAACACTAACCAAGTAGCTTGTTCACCCTAACAAACCTAATAAAGTGACTTGTTTATACTTGCCAAGTAGCTTGTTCACCCTAATAAAGTGACTTGTTTAAACTAACCAAGTAGTTTGTTCACCCTAATAAAGTGACTTGTTAACACTAACCAAGTAGTTTGTTCACCCTAATAAAGTGACTTGTTAACACTAACCAAGTAGTTTGTTCACCCTAATAAAGTGACTTGTTAACACTAACCAAGTAGCTTGTTCACCCGAATAAATTGGCTTGATTATACTTACCAATTAGCTTGTTTGCCCTAATAAAGTGGCTTGTTTATACTTGCCAAGTAGCTTGTTCACCCTAATAACGTTACTTGTTCAAACTAACCAACTAGTTTGTTCACCCAAATAAAGTGACTTGTTAACACTAACCAAGTAGCTTGTTCACCCTAACAAACCTAACAAAGTGGCTTGTTTATACTTACCAAGTAGCTTGTTTGCCCTAAACAAGACTCTTGATACATTTAATCATGTTTCTTGTTCGGGGTTATAAAGATAATCTTGGCTGCTCCAAACAAATTAGATGAATGTACCAATCAAGTGGAACTTGATTTATAATGTCACATAATGCTAGCTCAGCATTCGGTATTTTTGTTTTGTAATACCAGAGACTAGTAAAATGTAATACCGAATGTTGATTTAGTATTGTGTGACAATTAAAAATCAAGTTTCACTTAATTGGTACATTAATCTAACTTGTTCGGAGCACACAAGATTATCGATAAAAACCCAAAGAAAAATATATGTCAAAAATTGTTAGGTAACCTACCTATCTCCTAAAAAAGTTTGTTATCCTATAGTAGGGAAAATTAAATTAAACGATATAATTATTATACAATCATAATATATTGTTAGGTAACAGACAGGTTATATATACAGTGAGTTACAGACAAAATCTTACATGTATTAGACTTAAATTAAATTTTAATTGTAAAGTATATTTAGAACGATATACCTAAGTTATATAAATTGTGTATATACTCTCATAAAATAATAACGCAATTAAGGTTAATTAGACAGACAGATAGTCTGACATAATAATACTGAATAAACATTATTATGGTATTAAAGTTTTTGATTAAAGTTACTGATACCAAATAAAAAACTAAAAAATAATATTTACTGTTTCTGCGCATTAAAATCAAGTATTGGTTAACGAAAAAAACTCTGTCTAAAGAGTGGACAAAACAGTGACTTCCAAAAAATGATATGAAAAAAGAAAAAAACAATATTAATTTAGTTTTTAAGTACCAAAGTTCCAACGCCTGATTAGTTTTAAACTAACAGGAGATGAAATCGAAAATCAAGCGTGATTCCCTAGCTTATTTCATCAGCCGAGGGTTGACAGGTAGTCTCCCTGCAGCTGCTTTTATCCCTTGCCATCCCTGCTGGATCAGAATGACCAACAGGACACCTTAAGTGAGCTACGGGACTAACACATCACACCAATAATTTTAATGAAATCTCCTCCAAAAACACCGTGTGATATGATTACTTATTGTACTATAGACGTTAAAGGTAGTTCAAATTTAATCCTACGTAAGGTCGAAAATTTCAATTGTTGAATTCTTTTATACGAAAACGTATAAAAACCCCTTCGTGGTATCCATACAAAACATACAACCCCTGAGAATCCCTACAAACCAAGGAAAGAACAAAAGCAAAAGAAGAACAAGCTAAACCACATACCTACTATACTAAATTATATTGTTTTATTTTAAAGCGGACTACGAATTGTTATATATGTTTTCCCAGACATAAGGACATTTATATTACAAGGTATCGGAGAAACTAGCTTATTGTAGAACAGTACTACCATTTCTGTTGCTTCAGGTTCTTTAACCTCATAGGCAAACAAATGATCGTCAAAACTCACAGTCTGAAATAAAGTTCCCTCAAACATCAGACTAGTGGAATCATATAAATATATGCTTTTTACTTTTAAAAAAGTAACCAACTCATCATTGTAGGTAGAGTTCACTAGTATAGTGCCCTCAGTGTAGCGTGTCGAAGATACAGTCGCCCAAGTTACTTTGGTGATACTTTTGTTGGGACACAATTGCAAGAGAGTTTGTAAGTATCTGACTTTGAAAGATAACACACGTTTAACCGGTCCAGTTTTAAGAATATCACTCAATTTTCCACATATAAAAATTGCATTTAGATTAAGTTGATGTTTCATACTTAATGACCATGTTATATTTCTGCGATTGTACGAAGCTCTAGCAGCTATTTTAGAAATTCTATGCTTTGCTTCGAATCTCATTGACCATAAAGACACTAGAGGACCAAACTTTTTAAGAGCAGAATGGTAGTGAATCATATGATGAAACTTTGGTTTTAAATGAACATGGGTAACTGACATGTACATCTGATTAAGCTCAGCAATTGTGGACTGCAATAATTCGTCAGTACCTTTAGCAAATGCTGTACATAAAACTATTTCAAGTACCTTTCTTAACTGTAGATATAAAGCCCAAGTGTCGTCTCCTCTAGGAACTAACTCTCCGACTAGTAACCCAAAGTATCTTAGGAAAGTCAGCATCTCTGAAGCGGAGAAACGAACGTTTCCTTGAATTAAGTGTTCCATGCTCAAAGAACATGGTTGATTTTTACTATCAGGGCCATACGCAAAAGCATGTAATCGTTCATTGAGAAAAAATAATGAAAAAAGTTTGAAATGTCGAATGTACTGAAGAAGAACAAAGTTCATCACATACTTGGCAACCCCTTCTAATATATCATGCATGCAGTCGACACCGACCTGATTAAACAAATCGAAACCTTTAACGTCAAGCCAAATACATCTTTCCTTGATACCAGTTTCTGCAACATTGTTGGTAAGTAAATCCGATTCATAATTTGTCGACGTACGGAGCAATGTTACATCTTCCCAACATTGACTTTTCATGACCTCTTTTCTGGTTTTACATATTCTGCATGCGAAATTGGCTGAAAAACTTTCTACGAAACCTGTCATCGAGTGGATGCCTAGATTATCCCCAATAATTAGCCCAAGCTCAAAATAGATGGTACCTTCGTATCCAGGTATGTCAAAATATATACCGGCTTCGCTAAGATAATTACATTCATCTATGATACATCGAAAAATTACCTTATTACCAAATAATGCTCTATCTGACGAATGAAATAACAAGGTGAGAAATATGTTGTTTAGTATAGAAGAACGGGTAGGTGGAAGACAAGGAATGGACGCGTATACAGCCCCTAATTTATGTTGACCTGAACGACTCCCCAATACATTACCAGTCTCATAATCGTCGAAAAAAATGAAAAACGGAATAACAGTTTTATTTGAGCGCGCTCTTATTCTGCTCTGCCAAAATGAGCCCTGGATAAAATTTTCAACAGCAGCACCTGACTGATTATTGATGAGACAAGTCATGTAGTTCAAGGTTTCCGATAGAATATTTTCCAAACTGAAAAATTTTTTTAGGACTTGTCGAAGGGGAATAAAATGTTGCTTGCATGCAACAGGTACCATACGCGTTACACCGGCTCGTTTTACACTGTCAAACCTCTGACCAATTATGACTTCTTGTGGTTTAATATAAGTATCTATGTTATTAAAGTATTGTAAGCGTTTATGTTCAGTATTAAATTGGTTCCATGGTGAAGTAATAAGTGGCAAAAGATTGTTTGTCAATGTATTGATACTGGTAGAAGAAATCGAATTTTCTGCGGACAATAATTTAAGGCGCTCCGTAATAGCCGGTACAACAGAATTTGACAAAAACTCTTCAAATCCATTTATTACCGCCTGTACAGCATTTCTAGGTAAAAGTGGATTGGCATATAGATTTGCTATAAAAATTGACAATGATTTTTCAACGGTAGTTTCAATACTAGAAGCATCAGCTACAACTGCAGCAGAATTTTCAAAATAATCTTTATTTGCAACTGCATCAGTAACGGCGACATCCACCTGAACATCTAACTCAGGTATCGACTCTCTGGGTAAATAAGTAGCATTCTGCTGTGACAGTTGAATTGGCACTATACCGACTTCCGAATCAGAGTTATGCTCCCGAAAAAAATGACGTCTAAAAGAGTTCAACAATTGAAATTTTCGACCACAGTCATTTTCTATGCATACATATATTTTGAGGTCTTTCTTGCTATGAATACTGTTAAAATGGAATTTAAGTGCAGCAAAATTTAATAATTCTGATCTACATACGAAACATTTAACCATTTTAAGTAGGTACGTAACTAGTTAATTACAAAGCTATTTTACAATCGCTGAGCAATGACTCAGCAGCAGTCGATCCTTTATCAAACTGTGATGTGATTTTATACAGTCCTCGTTGGATGAAGTACCATGTTGCATACGAGTCAAACGAATATTCAGCATTCAAAGCCCATATAGCTTTGAAACAAGTATCAACTGCCGCTAATATATTTGTTCTTTCGTATACAGCGCAATCATTTACAACAATCAAGAATGTGGTTATTTCCGATAAAGAAGGGCCTACAATAATGCAAAATGGCTGTGGCGAAAAACCTTTATCCATGAGTTTCTGTTTCCTCCTGTGTATTGCTTCTTTTATTTCATTATTCCTTATATGGGTTATGAAAGCGTCACGTGCCTCCACTTTCGTTGGCTTCCAAGCTTTATTTGTCTTTCTTTTGCCAGAAAAACTCACAGCTGAGCGAAGAAGGAGCGGTATGGCCATAAATGCCACTAAATTTGTAACTTCTTCATCGGGATCTAAAATAGAGAAAACAAATTGTCATATTCTGTCACTACTTAATCAAGAAGAACCGTGAGAAACTCTTCCTTTTTGTAATAAAAAAAAATACACTTACGATCGGCAAGCTCAGCAATTTCCGTATAAAAATTATCTTTGGTTTTTCTCTGGTTTAGCAATCTGATGATGTTTGTCTTCAACAGTGGGAAATTTAATAGTAAATTTTTGGTGTGGTTTGGATGAGAAACTTCAAAATCATGCTCCAACTAGAAATAAAAAAACACATCAATATTGGTGGACATTAAGGCACAATGGTCCGCTTTAAGGACTAAGTGCGGAAACCTAAACCCCATAACTAGAAGTGTCCGACTGCGGACTTTAAAGACAATCCATTGAAAATAAATATTTAAAACATCTGTGAAAATTTCAACTCAACAGACATACAGATAGACAGACAGCGGAGTCTTAATAATAGGGTCCCGTTTTACCCTTCTTTGAGTCAGTACCCTAAAAAGACTAGAAAAAAGTTTTTGATACCAGTAATACACATTTCATCCAAAATAACAGGTAGGTAAATGTGAGTAAATAATTATAAACACTTACCAAACAATAACCTAATGGCGTTTTCAGTGCTGGAAAATCATCAACATATTTCTCGATGGTCGGCCCTGTTTCACCAGCATGTAAATTTCGGATTCTATGTTCACAAGTTCGTTTCCATTTTTCCTCAACTATGTACCATGGATCAGATGAGTGTTTGAGCCACGTTATATCCTCCTCAACAGAAGTAGAAGTGAAAATTTCATCAGGCTCGTTAGAAAACGTTGAAGGTAGCGGTCTTGGTGATGGGCAAAAAGTTGAATTTAATGGACTTGACTCCCTGCTTTTTTTTGCCTTTACAGCTAACACTCCATGCCTTTGAAAGCGTTTCCGGGTGTTAAGGATCTGGTTTACTAGTTTGCCTCTCGCCTGTAGAGTGGTACCATTTGCTGTTTTGCAGGCTGGAATATAATATGTGGTTGACCTCTCCCCAGGGAAGAGTTTTTTTATTTCAGAGCACCACTTGTAGTATAAATCACCCCGAATTGGTATGTTTTGAAATTTTTGTAGAATTTCTTTTGCTATAACAGAAGCTAATAGATTTCGAGCACTGTCTCCAGGAAGACTGTCACCTGCATGAACCAGCAGACCTGCTGTCTCTAAGTTTTGTGCGAGTAGAGTCTGCAATACCTATAAACATAAAATTCAGTTGCTATAAATTTCAGTTAAAACAAAACACATTGGTGTTAATTCCTTAACATAAGAGATGGCTCACACCGAGACGCGATGCGACGCGACTCTGCGCTCACATTTAAATAACGCGACTCAAAATATAACATTATTTACTACACGAAAAGAAACACATATCATTGTGAGCCGCAGCCTGAGGCCGCCCGTGGCGACTTGTCTCTACTATTGCAAATGGTAAACTGTGCTGCGTGGCGTTACTAATTGTACTTTTATAAATATTTAGATAATTATGTACATAAATGAATACTTACACCACTGTCCTGTGCAGTTTGGGATTGTGTTGATGGACTACAGGCAGGTGTTAAGTCATACACAACCCCAGCTGTACCAATGCTTTGCTTATCATTAAAGACTTCCAAAGCTGTGGTTGAGATATCAAGGCTCTGAAACAACAAAACAAATTAGACTTCATTAAGGCTTACTTTATTCAAAAATGAATGAATACAATGTTATTGTCACTTACTACAATACTCGCATCATCTGAAGGCTCTTTGCCTACATATTCCGCAAACCACACCCTCCAGCAACGTAGAAATAGCACTCGTTGGCCTACTTTGGGGACCAGTTCTTTGATGGTGTCTGGCGTAAGGGCAGCTAATGCCTCCAGAGTAACTTGATTATCTGAAAGTGTATAATATTAACTACTTATTAGTAAAGTTAGTCCGAAAATTATTACCTTTTTTTTATATAAATATAACATGCTGATCATGCCCACTTCGTTGGGCGGTGACCGTGTCTACCACCTACCACCCACAACCTGATCAACTCACAAACTTAACAAATGAACGGTTACACTGATGTTTTTATTGTTATTTATTGATTGACATTAATTTTCTTCCTTATTAAATAAGTTCTAGTTCCTTATTAACTATTCTGGGCGAAGATTAATCCAAAAACACAAAAATCATGAAAATTGGTCCAGCCGTTCTTGAGTTTTAGGTGGTGTAACTGAGGGCTCGTACACATAGCGATCCGTTTTACAGGTCCATTATTTGATGGCGTATGGAGTTGCATGAGCGAGTTCACACACAAAACAGTATTCCGGATTCAGTAATCATGTCGCTCCGGTCCAATTCTGATCTGTTAAAACGGACCAATATGTGTAGGTACGCGCCCTAACCCTAACACGACTTTGTTTTTTTTAAATATATGTTACAGGCAAAACTCTTATTCAGTCAAAACCACTTTTGACTGGTGTCAGTCAGAACCTTTAAATTAAAATGCGATTTCTGCATTAAAAATTTGTTGAAAAAAACCTTAACCTAATAAGTTTCTATGGAAATGTTTGTTTAATTCGTTTTGACTAGTCAGAAGTAGTTTCGACTAAGAATTTTGACCGTGACATATATTGAAAGATATATAACCCATATTACAATCTGTACAAGTTTGGGACTATATACTAATAGGACTAAATAATGTGTGAAATGTCCAATAATGTTCATATTTATTTATTATGAAATCAATATTTTTATTTTACTATAAGTAGGTATTGTTCGCCTAGAACTAAGATCTTGTGATGCCCACCCCCCTATTTACATTTATGCTAAACATAATGTTTGGACTTGCCTCTGACTTCCCCCTGCTAACTTGGTATGGCAATTCAACTTTAAAGTTTTTGTTGCATCTCATTAAAATCACTAAAGTTATTTAATTGTTTCTCTCACTCTATCAAATTTTAAATAAAATATTTTTTTACCATGGATATTTCACACATCACTATCAACACCATACTAAGCTAAGCTTGTACAGACAGACACAGATACAGTTACACAAGGCAACGGCAAGGAGTGTATAGTTTGAATGTTTGATGCATATCCCACTGTACTTTGGGAAAAAGGAAGTTGGTATAATACATACTTTTTTTTTGTAAATAAATATTAGATACATAAAATATTATAATAAAACCCAGACAGCGAACAAACATTAATGTTCATCAAACAAATGTTTGTTCTCGGTAGGTATCGAACCCACCGCCCACAGCGCAGAAGGCAGCGCTGCTGCCAACTAAGCTATGGGGGACTACTAACATGATCAACAAGTTAGTTATGCATAACATGGTCTCTCAACTAGGTTGATGCATACAAACAGGTTAATCCTGTTTTTTCTTAAAGGATGCTTGCCTACCTATCAAAATGTAAAATTTTCATTTCAGATACTATGTATCTTTAATGTGTTAGTAAGCAAAAAACCTTAAATAAATAATCTAAAACAAAACATAGGCTTTTTTGCCACTAGGATGGAGTTTGGCCCAAGTACTGCCGGTCTTACACATCATGTCCTCTGCAACAACGGTTAGGTGGCTGTTATGCCCCTGTGCATGCAGGGATGTGGTCATCACTAATGCGCTAGTAAAGTGCCTACAGTATCACAGCAACGCGCTATGAAAATACATCATCATAAAACCGTTGTTCGCACACTTCGCTATTCGTATTCGCGTTTTTTCGACAATTACGACGAAGGGTGGAGGCTCTATTCACCTTTAACTGGCTATTTATAAGACGAATACGCTATACGACTAACGAAGTGTGACAATGTGTCAGACGCAGTGAAAAAAAATGAGGTTAGAAATGAAATTAATTATTTGTACCTACCTAAAAACGTGCCTGCAAGCTCAGAGAGGCCCCAAGTTGTTAAAAGCTCTAAAACTTCGTCCATTATAAACACCACAAGCGTGCACGCTAGATAAAATAATTTTAGTTAGGATGCATCACAAACACAGCAAATTGTCAATAAAATTTAAAGACAAATACTTACCAGAGGTATCCCACAAATGAAATAGGTATAAAAAGTGTTGTGTCTAGATTTGATTCTTGTTTTTCACGGAAATTAACTCACTCATTAAATGAATCTAGATTAGAATTATTGATATTTTTCACAGAAAATGAACAAAAAAAACGGCTGCGGCTGGCGGCTGAGTGACGGCTACAGAACAAATACGCGGCGGCGCGCGCCCGCGTCGCGGGCGCGCGCCGTACGAGTCGAGACGAGAAAGAACTTGCTTGAGAGTAGATAGAAAGTCAGAGATGGCGCGTGCGGCGTGGCGGCTGGCCGCTGGGCTGGAGGCCAGGGTTACCAACTCCTAAAAATATTTACCCCTAAGCTAAAGGCAAAAACTCCTAAAATTGCCACGTTTACTTGAACATCCCACTCATTTTTTTTTATTGGTTTTAGTCATAACAAAAAATTACTTGATAACGCAGCAGTTCAATTACAATATCTAAATGCAAAACTATAGATCAAACTGAACAATAACCAAGCCAAGGTATTTTATAATTTCTAGTAAACGTTAACAAAAGTCTATCTATACTATACTTAGGAGTAGAAAAAAAATCATTTGTTTAGGGTTAACACTGGCACTAGTGACAGTTGTTTATTTCTTTATATTTTATATAGTTGTGTTGTGCAATGTGCACGCTTTGTGTAAACATCTTCTTGGTGGAAACTACGGTGGCCACCCGTACTACAGGGTGAAATTGAATAGATGCGACAAATTTAAATATTCAATAATACGTGTTGTCAAGAAAATGTATAAAATATCAAATGTAAAATTAAAAAAATAATAGATTGCAGTGTTACGAAAACCGTTAAAATAATAAAAGTATCAAAAAATCTCGTCCGACTCATCGCAGTGCTCAATATAGCGGTCATTTACCTAATTTTGCCTTATTTTTTCTTATTTATTTTGCATATTACTGGAATACCGATAATTCGTACTCGAATAAAGATAATAACATCAATGGATCTTTTGAAAACGATAATCGCGTATTTTTTTTAATGATTTAGATTGTAGAAAAGACAGTATATAATTACTGTGTTACTGTAACTGAAGCTCCAATTTCATTTTGTCGCATTTATTAAAATTCACCCTGTATACCTATTAATATATAGTATCGTACTTGATTTCAGGAAATTGTAATAAATATTATAGAAAAATACTGTATTTTTATCCCTGATTCAACTGTCGCGCTTTTTTTTATAAACTTTGACTGGAAGTCTGGCTGGAACGTACCCGTGCAGCGCTGCACGGAGTATTTCAGAACGAAACGCATTTGCGGTAACAAAACGTCAACTGTCAAACTGTCAATAATTGTTTTAATTGTTTAACTTCTGCTGGTAAAATAAAAAAAACATGGAAGATGTTATTGACAAATATGGAGCAAAGTGTTACAGTACACTTACCTAAGCGGGATTTCTTTTTAGATTGCATGATGTTTAAAAATAAATTTGTAACTTTTTTTTCTGAATTTATATTTACTATATTTTTGCAGCTTTTTTGGGAAAATACTAGGTATATTTGTCCAAAATAAAGGTGGCAACCCTAGTGGAAACCCGCAGTGACTGGGTTAAGACAAACAAGCTTTTTGTTTATGGCAAACACGCAGCTTTATTAGGGTAAAAACCTTACTTGATAGCTGCAATCAAGTTGTGTTGGAGTATTTTTAATGATTTATTTGATAGATACAACCAAGAAGGTTGATTGGGGCAAACAAGCTTCTTGTTCAGAGCAAACACGCACCTTTATTAGGGTAAACACCTTACTTGATAGCTGCAATCAAGTTGTATTTGATAGATACAACCAAGAAGGTTGATTGGAGCAAACAAGTTTCTTGTTCAGGGCAAACACGCACCTTTATTAAGGTGAACTATCAAGTCGGATAGAATTTATCATTTAAACTTGATTAGGGCAAACAAGCCACTTGTTTTGAGCAAACATTCTACTTTTTAAGGGTGAACACCCTACTTGGTAGCCGCAATCAAGTTGTGTTGGAGTATTTTGACCGATGTTTTTGATAGATACAACTATCAGACTTGACTAGGGCAAACAAGCGACTTGTTCAGGGCAAACACGAACCTTTATTAGGACAAACACCGTACGTGATAGTTGGAATCATGTTGTCATGTAGTTTGTTTGTATGATGTATTTGATAAACACAACCAAGCAACTTATTTAGCTCAAACATTTAGCGCAAGATTAGACCAAGTTGTATGATTAATACAATTAATTGCAATGATAGATGCTATCAAGTCACACCAACTTAATAAAGTTTCAATAATCTTTATTGAAGTAATCAAAATGCTTGATTGACACAGCTAACTTACTTTGTTACAGTTAACATTTTTTGAACTTGTCTCTTTTTTAACTCTTCTACTATGATGTCTTGTTAAGGGTAATCGAGAAACTTGTTTGAGCGCTCAATCAAGTGAACTAGTATTGCTGCAATCATGTCGTGATGATCAACTTAACTAAGATTTTGATTGATCTAAACAAGATATCGTCAATCAAGCTAAAAAGTCACTTGATTGAATTGCATTTTTTTCAGTGCATATTTTTTATTTGTGTTCCACTACACTGGACATAAACTCGTACCAGTAACACTTAACTGTTTTATTTACATTATAATTGTATTTTCTCTATGTCGTAGTTTCAACTCGAGCGCACATACAGTTTCTCACGTCTGGCGTCGCTTTTATGTCGCCACGTTAATATTTTTACTGACCGACATTTTAGTTTTGTATAAAATTTTACTTGAGGTGTTCAATTTCGACCCCGTGATAGACTTTTTTATAAATGTATTTGTAACATTTAATCCAGTAATATTGAACATTGTTTTTATCACGTTAAGGACTAATCGAAAAATATGGTACGAGTTTTATATAAATAAATTGAATCAAAGGCATAGAGATCACGACCTCAACATGCAGCGAAGAATTGTCCGTGAACCCACAGACTCCCGCGCGGTGGTTCTAGATGTATGAAATGTTGTATTCGTTTTGACTCAGATTTAAAATAGGGAAAAATATTTTTTGTCGCCAAAGTTTATATTTGTCATCAATTTGTATCATCTAATGAAAAGGTCCATCGTCACGAAATATTATCATTCTCAAATAAATAAAAAGTAACGCCGGGTATGAATTTCCATCACAACTGCAAGGATCGACTGGAAGAAACGGTGGAGGTCGGCTCCGTGGGCTGCGCATCGCTGGCCGTGACCTCGTAGCGGCGATCTGTGACGGCAACCCCTCGCGTCCGCCTTGGTTCAATCCATGGTCCTTAGCTAGAGGGAATGAGAAGCCATCACTTCCTTTTGCGAAGCAGTCATGCTAGCGAAGGAGGTGGCAAAACGTGAGAGGGAGATAGACTCACGTCCCAGCCGTCGCGACAGCAGACGTGTCGACGGCGCGTTCGTGTTCTACGCGTGCCTCAGAGAGATGTCAGCAGCAAGGGGTCCGCAAGAGCCGATGCTTGCCGGGGCTGTGGGACTGTTCAAAAGAGATGCCGAGGCCCTTGAACACAAAGGGCAAAGAAAGAACATTTGATGGCTTTTAGTCAGTACAACTCTGCTCCGTTCAGCGCGGGACTTGGTTAATTTCCCATTTGAAAAAAAATGTATGAATTACCAAATTTATGTCATATTGTATATGTACCTCTCTAAAATTAGAGATGGATCATCAATAATATCGTAGTTCATTGTTGAATAAAAACTACGTTCTCTTAATAATAGGTTTATTTTACAAGTTATAGTTTCGTACTCAGAATGGTAGATTTGTCGCACATACATATTGTCGTCCCCAGATTGAAACTTGCTTTTTTTGCTATTTTGGTACCAGTACAGTTGATTTTTTTTTTGTTAATAAAGTAGTTTTTAGAAGTAGAAATGTTCTAATAATACTTAACGACTATATTCCATGTATCATTGATGTGTGTGATTTGATAAATGATAAACTTAATATGACATTATTTTATTTATATATTTCAAATCTTCCTTACAACTATCTTTACAGGTAATCCTAATGCGATAGCGTGGTCTCAAAATTAACTTATATTATAAAAAAACTAGTACTTACTACTAACATAACAACATTTATTATAGTGTCTTTAAGTATAGTGGACGTGCGACGAGTATTTTTAATTATAGTGGACGCATACTCAAAATGGGTGGAATGCTTTGATGTTTCATCGGGTGGAACTTCGCGAGTAGTAATAGAAAAGCTATGCGAAGTAATGTCACGATTTGGCTTATTCCATACAATTGACTCAGACAACGGCACTTCTTTTTGTTCACAAGAGTTTAAACAATTTTGTACCCGAAACAATATCGTTCATTTAACTTCACCAACTTATAATCCGTCTAGCAACGGACAGGCCGAGAGTTACGTGATGATCTTAAAAAAGCAATAAAATCATATTTACTGTCGGGAACATGTTTAAAGGATTTAAATATTAAAATATCAGAATTCTTGCTCAAGTATAAGAATTTCAAAGTTTCGACCACAAACAGATCTCCAGCGGAAGTTTTGTTCGGTCATAAGTTGAGATGTAGGTTGGATTTCTTGACACCGACCACCACAACGCCATCCAACGCAGCACTCGACACAGTCGTTAAAGCCAAACAGTGTTCGCAGATTGACAATTATCATGGTAACTGTAAGGTTTTGTTTAGTGTAGGTGACCAAGTGTTAGTGAAACTTTATAACCAACAAAAATATTATTGGTCACCCGGCAAGATTATTAATAATAGTGGCAAAACAATGTACATAATAAAACTTAGTAAAACGAATCAAACAGTGAAAAGACACACTAATCAGTAGCTCAAATTAAGAGGGAGGGAAGATGGGCCATGCGAAGAGATTACACCAGCATTTATAATGCCATCACAACCGACTGGCACTGAAGAACTACCAGTTGAGTCTGAAACGCCTGTACCAGAGCTTCGAGACGACCTTTCCACAGAAAGGGACCAGATTCCAGCAGAACCCTCTGCATAACATGAGCCCGACACTAGGTCGAAACGTAACTGAACTGTAATAGATTATAAGAGGTTTTTCTAGTTAAAGGTGGAGGGATGTTATGTGGGTACCTATTTATTCTTCATAAATAAATAAGTAGGGTAGACTTAAGATATACTTGAAGTTAAGGACTACTGCGCCAGTCCAATATATTATGAGCTTGTCGATATCAGTTGCGTTATTTTTGAAATCACTCCCCCCCGTTCATAACAAATACAAACGTACCGTTTTCGAGATACAAGCAGATTAAGAATTAGAAGCAGCTACGACTTAATGACGCGCGCGCTACGCTCGCATTTTACATTACACACCTACTTTCTCACACAAATGCCATCGTCGCTCTGCCGGCCTTCGGCCTACGCTCTTCATGCCAGCTAGCAAAACTTTTAGGACAGTTTATTTTCAAACAACTGCAGTCTGCAAAGGATCAAAGGAAATCAGATGACTAACGCTGACGGCTGACAGACAGGTGGCTTGGCGCGCAAATATTAAAAAGAATCGTAATTATATTTAACGATTTTTAATTAAGTAATTGAATGATATTTTATGATTTTTAATTAAGTAATTGAATGATATTTTATGATTTTTAATTAAGTAATTGAATGATGTTTTATGATTTTTAATGAATTTAATATTATTTTATGATCTGTAAAGAATTTAATGATATATATATTTTAATGATTATTATTGATTTCTTTGCGACCATTATTTTATCGGGTTGAATTGTATTTTTCTGGTCTACTTATGGATATTTTTGCCTGAAATAAAACACTATTTATTTATTGTTTTTTTTTTTTATAAACTAGACGTTTTTCGCTAAACTGTAAAGGTAATAATTGTAGAGCAAACAATTTGCTTTGAAAAAATTATTGCGAAAGGTTTACCGTTTCAGAGATACGTTTTTTTTTCGATATTTTTTCGGGGCTGCATCCAAAAAATATTAATTTTAAGTTGTTCGTATTCTTACTCAGGATGATAATAATGTAAAATGGTTCAAAAATTTTCCATAGGAAAAACGTTTTGGCCAAAAAACTGATTTTAGAAAAACCATCCCCCGCCTAAGTTTTTGACCTTTTCGATTTTTTGGCCAAGTTTGAAAGCAATTGGTTCATAATTGCGACCTATAGAGTGTGGCTAATTTTGCTTGTCACCCACATACATACGTATACATTTATTGATTTATGTATTCTTGTGTTTGTTTTGTAGCGTTAAGTTAAAAGTAACATTTGTTTATAAAAAAAATACATGTCAAAAAGTTGTAACTTTCACACCCGCTATCTCCGTAACTAGAACCCCCAGGTATGATGTAGAACACAAATGATCGCAGTGATGGGGAGAACAAGTACCTTCCGGTTTCGGGAAGAGGTGTTTTACACCCTTATATTTAGACCTCATAATGATGGTGTATATCTTAAGCATTACTTATATAGCAATACTTATATACTCAAGTATTACGTGATTTTCGTGTGTTGTCCTTTGTGTGTAATTAAATTGTAAATAAATAAATAGATCTCAGAACATATTAAAATTAACAGACCATTTCCTACCGACTGTACTTGGACTGATGAAATTGATAATAGTGACGAATCGACGAAACTGGCAAATTATGGAAACTGTCGAGTTGATGCAACTGTCGAATTCACACAAGTAATCAGCGAAAGTGACGAATTAAGTAATCTGATGAGTGAGGGAAAATTACCAGTGTTACGCGGACTCTCTTTTTCGCCTTTTACGGTACTTGTAAAGTCGTGTTTTATAATCAAATGAAGCAAACTGAAGTTTCGAGATGTAAAATCATGTCTATCCATTATGATATAAACCAAAGAGATATTTCGTGCGTGACAATTCGATAACCAGCAAACATCGTTGGTATTTATAAACAACAACTAGTTAATATGTGATATTGTCTGAATAAAAAAAAACAACAGTATTCTATTATCATTTTTATAATTATAACGAATATAAAAACAGAGTATCAACATCAAAGCGCTACTAACTTATGAAATCCAACACAACACAACAAAACAATCTTCTTTCTGATTGAACTAGGCATCTTTCTCCTGTTGTTTTTCTTCAAACTTCGAAATCATGCGAAACAACATCCACTTTTAATCGTTTTATTCAGGTTTAAGTTGGAAAAATGCTCTCTATAGATCCCAAAAAATCTTGTTGATTTTTAAACACGCCATCTGATTTTGACAAATTGAGATTGACATAAAATAAACATTGCCATATGAAAATTTGCAAATAATTTCAGTGTCTACTTTCATCTGCCAAACTATATTACCGTGGGTGGGGGTACAATAGTTTTTACCAGTTATGTTTTTAAATGACCATGAAACAGGGGTCGAGCCAAATCCAGGCACCGTGACTAATACTGAGAAACGGGCGGAAATAAAACCGACTTCAAAAAAAAACAAAAAAGTGAAAAATAACTTTAGCTTCTGAAGTCGGTGACCTTTGTTTGATTGCTTTAGTTTTTTTGCCACCGACTTCAGAAGCTAAAGTTTTTTTCACTTTTTTGTTTTTTTTTTGAAGTCGGTTTTATTTTTTGCAAAAAAGTTTTTATTTTTCACTTTTTTGTGGTTCGCATGTGCTTGATACATGGAAAGTGCATACCGTTAGAATTACAACAAGCCCAAACACGACTATGGTACATTTCCGTGACTCTTGGCTTCATCATCAGATCTGATGGTAGAATGTTTCTTATCAAACGCAAATGCTTCACTTGTTGTAGAAAATACCAAAATCGCAACACGTTTTCATATAAAATTTGAAGAGTTCCCTCGATTTCGCCAAGATTCCATCATCAGATCCCGACTTGGTGGCTATGGGACCATTTGGAAATAATACCCTTTCCAACAAAAAAAGAATTTTCCAAATCGGTTGGCAAGTGACGGAGTTATGCCCGAACAAACATAAAAAAAATAGAAACATCCGAATTGAGAACCTCCTCCTTTTTTAGAAGTCGGTTAAAAACACACCATATTGTTCTTTTTGCTTACACATTATTTATTGTACGAACCGTCAGTCTGTAAAAGGCACTGCGGCTTCTATGTTCCCTGATTATAATTATTTGTATTTCTTCAAAGTTCGAGTGAGTTGGTTTCTTCTAGATGAGCGTGCTGTATCCTCCGCCACATCATCACTCCACATCAGGTGAGTTGCAGCCAAACGCAAAACTATTTAGTGCTTAGATGATAATTTCATAAAAACAAACAATTTTACCGACATAGAAATCCAACCTAGGACCTCATGCTTAGCAGTCGTTCTTGCGACCACTGAACTAACGAGACCGATTATTATAATGAGCGTTCAATAACAATCAATTAAAACATTGCTGATTTTGGTGTTACGATAGAATGTATTCCATAATTAGTTTTGTAAAGTTGTGTGTTAACCACTGCAGGATTGTATATTGTACAAGCAACACCCGTTTATCCGGTTTGGACAAAGAAATAGATAAAAAGTCCTTTTTACACCTGTGGATTTGGTGGTGATTTACGTCGAACTATTCACAAATTAATTTACTTACGTAATTTGATAGAAACAAAAGTGTTTAACCTATTCAAACAGTGAAGTGATATTCGCCATGCCTGATAATGCTACCAGCGAACAGTTTGACTCTTCAGAGAGATATGACTACGCTTGGGATTGGGTGTTGTCACCTACTGAAGAGACTACTATTGACTATGTTGTTCTTGTGCTGACGCTGGTGACGCTGATATACGGCGTAACATCGTGGTGCTGCCTGCACAAGTTTCGGACCTATAGAAACTATGTGTTTCTAAATGCCATCTTATCAAACTTCTTACTCAGTTTAATACCTAAGAACTATGATGTCTATACGATTTCTGTTTATTTTACAATATGTGCGCATATACTTGACTACTTGGCAACGGTGAAGACCCATTGGCTGTTAGTTATAACTCACATGTGTTATGTAGACATAGTCAAAGTTTTTAATGGGAATAGCCGAAGAAAATATTTTAAAAGCGGGCTCTTTGGTTGGGGTGTGTCATTAATAACTAGCAAGAGTTTTTGGTTTGTGTCAGAAAACATTCTACCGAAATATTATGATGTCGTTTATTTCCCAGAAATCACATTACTGTTCCTGGTATATGGAAATCAAGTCCTACCAGTGATACTTAACTGTTTTATTTACATTATAATTGTTTTTTCTCTATGTCGTAGTTTCAACTCGAGCGCACATACAGCTTCTCACGTCTGGCGTCGCTTTTATGTTGCAACTTTGATATTTATACTGAGCGACATCTTATTGTTGTATAAACTTGTACTATGCTATTTTATTTTCCATCCCGCAGTAAATTATTTTATAAGTGTATATGTTACAGTTAATCCACTAATATTAGACATTGTTTTCGTCATGTTAAGAACCAATCGAAACATATGGTACCAGTTTTATGTAAATAAATTAAATAACAGGTATAGAGATCATGACCTCAACATGCAGCAAAGAATAACTGTCCGTGAACCTGCTGCCCACCAAGCGGAGGTTCTTGATGTATGAAAATGTTAGTAAGTGTTGTCCCTCAAACAGATTTAAAATATTTGACTAATTCTATTTATCATTAGAATAGAATAGAATGAAATAATTTTTATTTGTGTAAGAAATGGTACATTTAAGGTCTTATAAAATAGGGTTGTGAACATGTGAATGTTTCGCCATTTAGAGACATACAAATATTAGAACTTAACAATTTAAGAGTCACATATCGAAATTTTAACAATTACAAATGTATTTAAGATAAAAAATAAACACATATCATATCAACTTAAAACACTTTATAGTACTCAGAAGCCATATTTATCAGTTATTTTTTGTCAATAAATTCTTTTACACTGTAAAAACCATTGACCATTTCTGTAAGCCACTTATGTAATTTGGATTTAAAGTATTTTAAGGGGAGTTCTTTTATTTCTTTGGGTATGTTATTAAAGATTTTTATTGATGTGATTAAACTATTTTTTTTTGGCATAATGTGCTTTGATGTGAAGGTATTCCAAGACATTTGTATTCACTAACTTGGCTAATTTGTTGTCCTTGACAACTAACTTTAAATGTTTTTGGTTTTGAATTGTAATTTTGAAAATGTATGTATTTGGTTTACTTAGGTTTGCTTTACTATTGTATTATGATTGCTTTCGTGATCTTTGTCTGATTTCTTGTCATAAGTAACTATTACAGAAATATCGTCAGCGAAAAGTACGCACCGTTGTTGTAAAACAGTGGGCAAGTCATTGATATAAATAAGGAACTGTAATGGACTCAGGAGGCCTACCACGACTTCTTAACGCGATTCAGTTTAGGACCTAAACTGAACTGTTCTGCTAATTCGTACCATGACGTCAATTTTTTTTTTTTTTTTTGTAAAAAAATATGAACTTAATTGTGTCTGAAATAAAGATAATAATAATTATTATTAACGATTAAATTTTAAGCCATGCCATCTGATAGCGATTGACTACGAACTGAGTCACTAGTTTTGGTTTCATTCATTCAATTTGTACGTTTGGTACAGCTCAACTAAAACGCTCAACTGTCAACTTTAGCGATTCAATAAAAGTTACTATTTCTCTAACATAAACTGAAATGTTTGGTGAATTATTGACGAAAATAAAGTTTTGTAACCTAAACTGAAATGTCTTGCTTTTGAATCGTTTTTAAGTAGATCATGGTAGGCTTCCAGTATGCTTCCTTAAGGTACATTGTTGTGTGTGTGTGTGTTTTTTTTACTAACGATAAACGTTTATGTGAGACAATGTTTGCGCTTGTCCCGATGTCTTAGGCCGAATCTTCGAATTATTGCTGTCAAACAATTATAGCTATTAGATAGGCGTAGACCCAAGGCATATGTGAACCTGTTGATTTTTATAAGCAAGTTGTTGGTGAGTGAATATATAGATAGGAGGTTAGCGTAACCTTTATCATGTTTTTTACTTGTATTTTAATAAACAATTTTTTATGTTGTTTCCTTTAGATCTAGACTTGTTTCTTGCGTTTAAAATAGTTTATTAAATTGACAACAATTTGAAGTGTGTTAAATTGTATACTATGTGCTTATTACCTACACCAAATGTTGTAAATTATTTTAAAAGAGTGACGATGGAGTTTCTTGCTCATTCTTCTCCATGCGAAACTACCCTTGCGAATGGGCAATGAAATCGATTCAATTCTATTTCCTTATTTTACGTGCAATGATGCCTGTTACTGGCTTGAAATATAAATGATTGTACTTTGAGTCTTGACTTTTTTTTACGACTTTGAAACTCATTAAGTAGGTAACATATACTTATTGGGTTACTTTTGAATATACAACCCGTATACTGAACCCCGTATTTCTCGTCCCTATATCCGAGGCCGATTTTATAAACTAATTACCTACTTTTTGCAGTGTGAAAGATAAAAATAATTTACTAATGAGTGCAGAACTACTCATTGTGTTTTTTTGTGATTATAATAATGAGTGATAATACAAGCTAGAATATTGAAAACATTAATTAGTGTTGATAATGATGTATACCGTACGGGTCGATCTTCCGGGTAAATTAGCGCATACCGTGGTCTGTCTGGGTCTCCTCTATCCATCACACCGAGATTCCTCTGTGCGTTGGAAAGCACGTTAAGCTCTAAAGCTTAGGTCCGGGCTGTCATTTGTACATCTTTCACAGTCGTGACAGGTAATCAGTGGCTCCAAAAGTCTGACAACCAGTCTAATAACGGGGTATTGTGTTATTCAGTACTAACTGAGTTGTAGAGGTCGGATAGGCAATACAGGTATTATACAGGTTGTCTCATTCAAATCGGTCAGTATGGGAAAGTCTGAAACTATAAGACATACGAAGATCTGTTCTGAGGAACCATGTCATCGATTTTAATAACAATAAAAACTGCATTCATACATTTTAAAAAACATCTGTACTCCGTTCGGGAATCGAACCCGGTTATTTTGAAAGAAAAAACCTACTCTATTTCTATTTAGATATCGATTGTGTAGGTCTTAAGCAGTAAATGTCTGTATGAAACATGATGTCTAAAATGAATATAATGCATTGTTTCCACATACTTTACTTTATTTTAGTAGGTGTTTTTTTTTTTTTTATAACCGGGTTCGATTCCCGAACTTAGTACAGATGTTTTTTAAAATGTATGAATGCAGTTTTACTTGTTATTAAAATCGATGACATGGTTCCTCAGAACAGATCTTCGTATGTCTTTTAGTTTCAGACTTTCCCATACTGACCGATTTGAATGAGACACCCTGTATATAATAGCTGAATCTGGTACGGCTGAAAGCTGACTCTAACATAGCTGGGAAAGGCTCAGCATATGATAGTTAATGTGAGTGTTCTTGTATTTGTTTTGTAGCGTTTAGTTAGTAGCAACACTCGTATTTAGGTTTTGCGAAGCTGTATGTAGAACAGATCACAAAAACATTTAATTGATGTATTAAGTGAACCAACTGAGAAATTACCAAAACTGTGAAGCGTGTTCTGTATGTCGGATAATGATACCTAGCCTTTAAACAACTATGTTGGGGTCAACTTCCAGTCTCACTGGATGCAGCTGAATACCAGTACTTTACCTGGAGCGACTGCCTTTCTGACCACCACAGATAGTTAACACTGGGTAATACGATACCACTTGGTAAGACTGATTGTCAGACTTTTCGGGCCTCTAACTACCTATAATGACTGTCAAAGATGGACAAATAACATTTGGGACCAACAGCTTAACGTGCTGTCCGAGGCACGGAGGAAACTTGGTATGTAAGGGTGGTTACCCATCCACAGAGCAATCCAGACAAGCAGTGCTTAACCTAAAGATCGACCCGAGCGGCTGTTATTACTTAGCCACAATATTAACATGTTTAGGGTTCTCTACCTCAAAATAATAAACAGGAATCTTTTATAGGATCAATTTATTTGTTGTCCGTCTGTCAGCCAGTCAAGAGACTTTTTCTCAAGAACGCTTGCGGTCATCAAGTTTAAATTAAGAGGCTTGCGGAGCATGCGTTTTTCATACAAATTTAATCCCAAAATAATTTGTAAATCAAACATATTCTTAAGGTAGTGTGTATTTATTTCGATTAGATTACAGAATATAGGTTCCTAAACACATATTAGAATGGACACTGATTTAAACAAGAGTTATGAGAAAAATATTTTTTCTATAGAAATTTAAAATTCCTCATATCTCGCCTTTGTATCATTGTCCTTTCAAAATGTTTATTTGGGAACATAGATATTCTGTAACCCAATCGAAATATATACACACTACCTTAAAAATATGTTTGCATTTCGTATTATTTTGGTATTACGTTTGTACGAAAAGCGCATGCTCCGCCGGCCCCTTAATATAAAATACTTAGGTCCACAGTCTCTTGGAGCTGTTAATATAATCAAGCTTTTAAGTCAATGCAATAAAAGTTGTGCCATTCATATCGTATATTAATCTCATTCATTAATAAATAAATAGTACTAAGGGTTTTTACAGCACAAGTCAATAAAAAGAACCGAACGATTTAATAAGTGCATTATTAAAATCATCAATACAACCCGTGCAAACTGCAAAAATTTTGGTAAACTCGAATCTCTCGAAAATCACAAGCTCTGCTGTCGCTTCTACCTTAAAAGCGTGTGAACTTCAGAAACCTATTGTATATTTATCATATGTCCCTTAATATACAATTCAATTCAATTTTATTCAAGAACAATTTACATTGTGTTTGAAATCTTAATCTAAAAATAAATGAATAACAAAATATACGTCAACTAAAATTATAAAACTAACACATAATTATAGAAAATATTACAAAAAAATAGACAAATCAAAAAAATACAAAGAAATCAATACCAATAAAAAATCAAAAACGTTACGCCGACATAATGATAAATATACAAGTTTGTACGGAACCCTCGATGCGCTGGTTTCAGACTCGCACTCATCCGATTTTTTCTGTTATTGTAGTAGATGTAGCGATTATAATAACATAACATAGTCCACGCCTGTAACCGCGAAAGGGTAAGACAAAGGTGAACTTAACAGTACACCCTACTGTTGCCAGTTATGTTTAAGTCCTATTTAATGGAGGGCGAGCCTATTACCATCAACCGATAACAAATTCCAACTACGTGTCTGCTACTGATGAAAAACCTTGATGAATGACACGATAACACTTTTCTCTACCTAGTAATCGAACCTAGAACCTCACGCTCAGCAGTCGTTCTTGTGACCGCTGAACTAACGCGACTGATTATAATAATAAGCGATTGTACAAAACAAAGTAATTAATTAAGTCAATGCTGATTTTGGTATTCCGATAAAATGTGCTCCATAATAAGTTTTGTATAGTTTTATGTTAACCACTGCTAGATTGTGTATTTATCAAGCAACACCGTTTATCGGATTTGGCCATAAAAATATTTAAATAAAAATAAAACTTCTTTATTACAACTGCGGTTTTGGTGGTGATTTACGACGAACTGTTTTACAGACACTTACCTAAGTTAACATAAGTAACAAACGTGAATCTATCAAAAGTGTGAAGTGAGGTTCGCCATGTATTATAATGATAGCAGTGAATACGACTCTGCAGAGACTTATGAAGACACAAATGATTCGTCTTATAATGATAGCAACGAACTTGACGACTACGTAGACAGTAATGAATTCACTTGGGATTGGGAGTTATCATCTACTCAAGTGTTGACTATTGACTTAATCGTATTTGTGCTGACGTTAGTGACGTTGATATACGGCGTCACATCGTGGTGTTGCCTGCGCAAGTTTCGGACCTATAAAAATTATGTATTTCTTAATGCCATCTTATCAAACTTCTTAGTCAATATGTATGTCTATTACGATATTGATTTTAACACTTGTTTTGTTTATTACGAATTTGATTATTACACATGTTCTGTTTATTCAAAATTCTGTGGGTATTTACAAAATTACGTGGAAGCGGCGAAAACCCATTGGCTGCTAGTTATTAGTCACATGTGTTATGTGGATATTGTGAAAGTTTTTAATAGGAATACCCGAAGAAGACATTTAAAAAGCGGGCTCTTTGGTTGGGGTGCGCCTTTAATAACTTGCGCCATTTCTGGCTTTCTGGATGCAGACAGTTTAGCGAAATATTCATATTACACATGGGTTGGTGATGTTAAATATCCATATTTTGTATTTGTGTTCCTATACACTGGACATAAACTCCTACCAGTAACACTTAACTGTTTTATTTACATTATAATTGTATTTTCTCTATGTCGTAGTTTCAACTCGAGCGCACATACAGTTTCTCACGTCTGGCGTCGCTTTTATGTCGCCACGTTAATATTTTTACTGACCGACATTTTAGTTTTGTATAAAATTTTACTTGAGGTGTTCAATTTCGACCCCGTAATAGACTTTTTTATAAATTTATTTGTAACATTTAATCCAGTAATATTGAACATTGTTTTTATCACGTTAAGGACTAATCGAAAAATATGGTACGAGTTTTATATAAATAAATTGAATCAAAGGCATAGAGATCACGACCTCAACATGCAGCGAAGAATTGTCCGTGAACCCACCGACTCCCGCGCGGTGGTTCTAGATGTATGAAATGTTGTATTCGTTTTGACTCAGATTTGAAATAGGGAAACATATTTTTTGTCACCAAAGTTTATATTTGTCATCAATTTGTATCATCTAATGAGAAGGTCCATCGTCACGAAATATTATCATTCACAAATAAATAAAAAGTAACGCCGGGTATGAATTTCCATCACAACTGCAAGGATCGACTGGAAGAAACGGTGGAGGTCGCCTCCGTGGGCTGCGCATCGCTGGCCGTGACCTCGTACGGCAACCCCTCGCGTCCGCCTTGGTTCAATGTTCAATCCATGGTCCTTAGCTAGAGGGAATGAGAAGCCATCACTTCCTTCTGCGAAGCAGTCATGCTAGCGAAAGAGGTGGCGAAACGTGAGTGGGAGAGAACCTCACATCCCAGCCGTCGCGACGGAAGACGTGTCGACGGCGCGTTCGTGTTCTACGCGTGCCTCATAGAGATGTCAGCAGCAAGGGGTCCGCAAAAGCCGATGCTTGCCGGGGCTGTGGGACTGTTCAAAAGAGATACCGAGGCCCTTGAACACAAAGGGCAAAGAAAGAACATTGGATGGCTTTTAGTCAGTACAACTCTGCTCCGTCCAGCGCGGGACTTGGTTAATTTCCCATTTGAAAAAAAAAATTATGAATTACCAAATTTATGTCATATTGTATATTGTACCTCTCTAAAATTAGAGATGGATCATCAATAATATCGTAGTTCATTGTTGAATAAAAACTACGTTCTCTTAATAATAGGTTTATTTTACAAGTAATAGTTTCGTACTCAGAATGGTAGATCTGTCGCACATACATATTGTCGTCCCCAGATTGAAACTTGCTTTTTTTGCTATTTTGGTACCAGTACAGTCGATTTTTTTTTTGTTAATAAAGTAGTTTTTAGAAGAAGAAATGTTCTTATAATACTTAACGACTATATTCCATGTATCATTGATGTGTGTGATTTGATAAATGATAAACTTAATATGACATTATTTTATTTATATATTTCAAATCTTCCTTACAACTATCTTTACAGGTAATCCTAATGCGATAGCGTGGTCTCAAAATTAACTTATATTATAAAAAAAAACTAGTACTTACTACTAACATAACAACATTTATTATAGTGTCTTTAATTATAGTGGACGTGCGACGAGTATTTTAATTATAGTGGACGCATACTCAAAATGGGTGGAATGCTTTGATGTTTCATCGGGTGGAACTTCGCGAGTAGTAATAGAAAAGCTCTGCGAAGTAATGTCACGATTTGGCTTATTCCATACAATTGGCTCAGACATCGGCACTTCTTTTTGTTCACAAGAGTTTAAACAATTTTGTACCCGAAACAATATCGTTCATTTAACTTCACCAACTTATAATCCGTCTAGCAACGGACAGGCGGAGAGTTACGTGAAGATCTTAAAAAAGCAATAAAATCATATTTACTGTCGGGAACATGTTTAAAGGATTTAAATATTAAAATATCAGAATTCTTGCTCAATTATAAGAATTCCAAAGTTTCGACCACAAACAGATCTCCAGCGGAAGTTTTGTTCGGTCATAAGTTGAGATGTAGGTTGGATCTCTTGACACCGACCACCACAACGCCATCCAACGCAGCACTCGACACAGTCGTTAAAGCCAAACATTGTTCGCAGATTGACAATGATCATGGTAACCGTAAGGTTTTGTTTAGTGTAGGTGACCAAGTGTTAGTGAAACTTTATAACCAACAAAAATATTATTGGTCCCCGGCAAGATTATTAATAATATTGGCAAACAATGTACATAATAAAACTTAGAAAAACGAATCAAACAGTGAAAAGACACGCTAATCAGTAGCTCAAATGAAGAGGGAGGGAAGATGGGCCATGCAAAGAGATTACACCAGCATTTATAATGCCATCACAACCGACTGGCACTGGGCAGCTGTCGTTTGATGTGTCTGTTGAAGAACTACCAGTTGAGTCTGAAACGCCTGCACCAGAGCTCGACCTATACACAGAAAGGGAACAGATTCCAGCAGCACCCTCTGCAGAATGTGAGCCCGATACTAGGTCGAAACGTAACAGAACTGTAATAGATTATAAGAGGTTTTTCTAGTTAAAGGTGGAGGGATGTTATGTTGGTACCTACTTATTCTTCATAAATAAATAAGTAGGGTAGAATTAAGATATACTTGAAGTAAAGGACTGCTGCGCCAGTCCATTATATTATGAGCTTGTCGATATCAGTTGCGTTATTTCTGAAATCACTACCCCTCGTTCATAACAAATACAAACGTACCGTTTTCGAGATACAAGCAAATTAAGAATTAGGAGCAGCTACGACTTAATGACGCGCGCGCGCTACGCTCGCATTTTACATTACACATCTACTTTCTGACACAAATGCCATCGTCGCTCTGCTGGCCTTCGGCCTACGCTCTTCATGCCACCTAGCAAGACTTTTAGGATAGTTTATTTTCAAACAACTGCAGTCTGCAAAGGCAGCTTCCGATGACTAACGCTGACGGCTGACAGACAGATGGCTTGGCGCGCAAATATTAACCACTATGCACGACAAGATTTTGACACATGACACATCAGCTGAATCGGCGGGGTGATGCGAATTTGTCAAAAATTTACAGAATTTTCGTGAACTTTCAGCATTCGATTTTTTTATGAAAAATATGTCTAAGAAGCTGTTTCATACCATATGTTTGTGTTAAATATCTCCAGTAACGTGTTTAGGTCGGTAAAACGGCGTCAGTGTATTGCCAAATATTTATAAAACACATAATACTGCACCCTTCCATAAACTAGGTAGGTAACGTAGATGCGCTGGAAATAATGTACATAGGCAAGCTTCTCGTTTGCTAAACAAACTGGAAAAGCTAAATAAAAACAGTAACCTTCTATCTGCGTTCTTATTTTTGCCATTATTCATACATCATTTCATAAAAAATTACGATCAATGTCTTGACAAATATTACCAAAAAAAAACAATGTTGCAACCAACTTATCACATGACATATCACTTCGTAGTGCTGAGCGTAAACCCGAGTTTCATCATAACGATTAAAATGTTGCATTCAGCCTAATCGATACTCGCAATCAAATTAAGTTTGGAAAAAAGTTTTGAGACACAATAAAAACTCCTTGGTTAAATTCTGAAATGAATCCTTTTATATTATTTTTTTAATAATATCGTGCAGAATAGTAATTATTCGTTGCTTTTGGTTGACTTATTAATAGTTAATAAACATAGAACTCTCTAAACTCTAAACAAATAACGAAATTCTTGCTTCAAGTCAACATTTTGATGATAATCTTTCCTTTAAAAACTTTTGGATTGGAGAATTTGGAGAAACGCCGTTGCCGAACTAGCACCGTGTGGAAAAATATGAGGTCTCCAAAATCTGAAAATGAATTATTAATATTTTCAATCGTACGAACGGACAACCTCTTGCTAAATTCGCGTCGAATTTTTAAATTCAAAATTTAAATTAGGAATGTAATTGTGACTATACACATACATTCACATTTATAAAGTATTTTTATTTACTTTAATAATTTATTGTGAATTTTGTTTTGTTATGTCTGAAGGTTGGATATAGTGCGCCAAGGATCGGAAAAATTGAATGATAAATAAATATTAAGGATGCTAAAACCGTTGTTACTAAACCGAGCTTATCTAAGTATTCAAAATCAAATGAAAATTCATAATCTGCCTTGCCTTTTCCCATCTATTATGGGGTCGACTTCCAGTCTAACTGAATACCAGTATTTTACATGGAGCGACTGCCTATCTGACCTCCACGACCCAGTTGGTACTGGGTGATGATACTACCTGTAACGACTTTCAAAGAACTACAAATGACAGCCGGGACCAACTGCTTAACTTGCTTTCAGAGGCACGGAGGAAACTCGGTATGTAATGGGTCACCCATCCACAGACCAACCTAGGCAAGCAAGGCGTCCTAAACGTCGACCCGAGCGGCTGTTATTATTTAACAACGAGCTCCTCGGCCTCTCTTTCAAAATTAAATGAAAATTGACGATTAAAATTATTGTTCGGAAAAGGCGAGAAATAATTAAAATTAGAAAGTCATGGGAAGGCCTTTGCCCACCAATGCGCTAGAAAAGGGTGTTAAAAAAAGTATTTGAAAATAAAATGGTCTATCCCAATAACTAATCCAACCGAACACAGTAAAATAATCATACTATTCCCCATTTTGTTTACTAAATACAATTATCATGGTAAGAACCAAACCAATTTTCGCCACACCTAAAAAATCAGTAACAAGATCCCTGGCATAGAGTATATTATAACCTTTCATCCCTGGCGCACTGAAAACCAACGAAAAAAAATCACAATAAATTACCTACATTGAAGTACAATGTAATTTTGAACAGCGAGTGCATTCTTAATTTAAATTTTGGTAAGGGAAAAAAATCGGCGCGAATTTAGCCTTTGGTAAATCTGTGCTGTTTATTGTTGGGTTGGTACAATGTACGAAAAACTTTAAGATTTCCTAACTAAAGCTTTTTAACAATGTTATAATAAATATAAACAAAATTGTTTTACTTTCCATGTATCGATTTGCTTAATCCCGTAAGCAAATTAATCGAGTTAAAAAAAATTACAAAAAAAGAATCGATTTGAATAATCGCTTTCACACATCACAAATATAAAAAAAAAGAAAAAAAATGTGGTCGTCTATTTTCGAATACAAAATTAAGTAGTGGTAATGAATATTACGTGTTATTGGTCCTATATTAATAAATTACGCTAAGATCTGGGTATTCTCATGTTGTTTATAATATTTGAAATGATATTTGTCATATCTGTTGTCGAATCTAAACGTGTCTGTGTGTTAAAATATGAAAAACAAAATGTAAACAAACAAGATTGGCGCGAATCTTTGACTTTGGATATAAAAATATATCATTACCACTGCTTATTGAAATTGAACTATGGATGAATTCGTCACATAATTAAATGACGAGTTATTATTTCTCAATATAGTGGAGCTTGGATGCCCGCAAACCCCAATTTTTATGATTTTTAGCATCGGCTAGCACTGCCGTCAAAATGGCGATGCACGTATTTACGCATTTGGATTTTATTATGGTAAATTAAGAATGTTGCGCGCTAAATACAGAACTTTGAATGGCTCTAACATATGATATTTTTCTCCAACTCTCTTAATTAACGCACACTCATAGTCTTTCATACTCAGAACATTAAATATTTACATAAAAAATAAGGATGTCGTATGACTTAACCGCCGGCCCCATTCGGGGCCAGTACCGAGCCAGCGTAGGTTTCAGTGCCCGGCCCCGAATGGGGCCCGTACCGAACTTTATGGTTAAAAAGAATCGTATTTTTTTGTAAAAATGTCAATGTATTTGCATATGCATTCAATTATTGTACACATTTATTACACACCACAAGTATGTGAATATATAGAAATATAATTATGTTTATGTAAAAAAATGTACAGAATACACTTCCACTGTCAACGGCAGTGAAATATTAACTTTGACGTCGACTATGGCAAAAGCACTTTAAATAGTTAAATCTCGTATCGAAACTTTAAATAGTTAAATCTCGTAAACCGTGGGCGTCCGACTATTGAAAATTTGGATATAGAGTTGTAATATGTATACACTTTCCTTAATATTATAGCTATTATCGCAAGAAATAACGATTGTAATTAGGAGATTGGATCTTTTTCAGAAATATATGAGATCCAGAATACTAGGGACGTAATAACATAAAATTTTAATGAGTACATTCAGGAGAAACACACTTTAAAAAATTCTTTAGTGTTTACATATTTTTAGACGTGACTGTACTTATGTATACTATCAACAAAAAAAAAACCGAAATGTTTCGGAATTTCGTTCTCTTGTAATAGAAAGTTTATCCTTTTTATATCTTCTCATAAGAGTTTAGCATAGAAACGCGCTCAATTTTTTAGTTATAATTTTTACTTCGTATATAATGTAATTTTTTAAGACTATGGGTACCTATACATACCTCCATGTTTTTTAATATTTTAAGGGTTTTATTGATGTTGTTTTTAATTTTTAATGATTTTTTAATGAATTGAATTATATTTAATGATTTTTAATTCAGTAATTGAGTGATATTTTATGATTTTTAATGAATTTAATGTTATTTTATGATCTGTAAAGAATTTAATGCTATATATATTTTAATGATTATTAATGATTTCTTTTTCTTTGCGACCATTATTTTATCGGGTTGAATTGTATTTTTCTGGTCTACTTATGGGTATTTTTGCCTGAAATAAAACACTATTTTTTATTTTTTTATTTTATAAACTAAACGTTTTATTGCTAAACTGTAAAGGTAATAATTGTAGAGCAAACAATTTGCTTTGAAAAAATTATTGCGACGGTCAAAAGGTTTACCGTTTCAGAGATACGTTTTTTTTCGATTTTTTTTCGGGGCTACATCCAAAAAATATTAATTTTAAGTTGTTCGTATTCTTACTCAGGATGATAAAATGTAAAATGGTTCAAACATTTTCCATAGGAAAAATGTTTTGGCCAAAAAACTGATTTTAGAAAAACCAGCCCCCGCCTAAGTTTTTGACCTTTTCGATTTTTTGGCCAAGTTTGAAAGCAATTGGTTCATAATTGCGACCTGTAGAGTGTGGCTAATTTCTGCTTGTCACCCACATACATAGGTATACATTTATTGATGTAAGTATTCTTGTGTTTGTTTTGTAGCGTTAAGTCAAAAGTAACACTTGTTTATAAAAAAAAATACATGTCAAAAAGTTGTAACTTTGACACCCCCTATCTAGAACACACTACACAAAAATGAACAAACATGATCGCAATGATGGGGAGAACAAGTACCTTCCGGTTTCGTGAAGAGGTGTTTTACACCCTTATATTTAGACCTCATAATGATGGTGTATATCTTAAGCATTACTTATATACTAGTACAAGTATTACGTTATTTTCGTGTGTTGTCCTTTGTGTGTAATTAAATTGTAAATAAATAAATAGATCTCAGAACATATTAAAATTAACAGACCATTTCCTACCGACTGTACTTGGACTGACGAAATTGATAATAGTGACGAATCGACGAAACTGGCAAATTATGGAAACTGTCGAGTTGATGCAACTGTCGAATTCACACAAGTAATCAGCGAAAGTGACGAATTAAGTAATCTGATGAGTGAGGGAAAATTACCAGTGTTACGCGGACTCTCTTTTTCGCCTTTGACGGTACTTGTAAAGTCGTGTTTTTAATCAAATGAAGCAAACTGAAGTTTCGAGATGTAAAATCATGTCTACCCATTATGATATAAACCAAAGAGATATTTCGTGCGTGACAATTTGATAACCAGCAAACATCGTTGGTATAAACAACAACTAGTTAATATGTGATATTGTCTGAATAAAAAAAAACAACAGTATTCTATTATCATTTTTATAATTATTACGAATATACAAACAGAGTATCAACATCAAAGCGCTACTAACTTATGAAATCCAACACAACACGACAAAACAATCTTCTTTCTGATTGAACTAGGCATCTTTCTCCTGTTGTTTTTCTTCAAACTTCGAAATCATACGAAACAACATCCACTTTTAATCGTTTTATTCAGGTTTAAGTTGGAAAAATGCTCTCTATAGATCTCAAAAAATCTTGTTGATTTTTTTAACATGCCATCTTATTTTGACAAATTGAAATTGACTTAAAATAAACATAGCCATATGAAAATTTGCAAATAATTTCAGTGTCTACTTTCATTTGCCAAACTATATTACCGTGGGGGTACAATAGTTTTTACCAGTTATGTTTTTAAATGACCACGAAACAGGGGTCGAGACAAATCCAGGCACCGTGACTAATATTGAGAAACGGGCAGAAAAAAACACACCATATTGTTCTTTTTGCTTACACGTTATTTATTGTGCGAACCGCCAGTCTGTAAAAGGCACTGCGGCTTCTCTGTTCCCTGTTTATAATTATTTGTATTTCTTCAAAGTCCGAGTGATTTGGTTTCTTCTAGATGAGCGTGCTGTATCCTCCGCCCCATCATCACTCCACATCAGGTGAGTTGCATCCAAACGCAAAACTATTTAGTGCTTAGATGATAATTTTATAAAAACTAACAATTTTACCTACATAGAAATCCAACCTAGGACCTCATGCTTAGCAGTCGTTCTTGCGACCACTGAACTAACGAGACCGATTATTATAATGAGCGTTCAATAACAATCAATTAAAACAATGCTGATTTTGGTGTTACGATAGAACAGAGGTTCTCAAACATTTTTTTCTGGTAGACCACTTTAAATTTGTTTTGTTGTCGGTAGACCCCCTGTTGCATTTTCTTTGAAGCCCGTGAACTAAAAAAGAAAGCAAGACATTTGCAAAATAATTTTTTCGCACTATCTATTAGGATTGCATGAGGACCGTTGTTCCCAAGATGTTTTTTTGAAAATTTTAATCTTATAGCTTCGGAATGTTTTTTTTTATGACTTAACACGATCATTTTCACCGAAATACTACCTGTCATCACCGGAACATTTGATATTTATTACTTTTTCTAGTACCTAGCTTAATATCTGGCTACATTGATCATGCTAAGCCCACATTGTTCTTTGGCATCGAACCCAGGTAAAATTTCGTGCACCCCCACTTACAACTTGTGAACCCCCACCTTTTCTTCAAGCGAATGTAGACCCCCGATGGGTCTCCCGTAGACCCTTGGGGGTCCTCCTGGCCCACTTTGGGAATCACTGCGATAGAATGTATTCCATAATTAGTTTTGTAAAGTTGTGTGTTAACCACTGCAGGATTGTATATTGTACAAGCAACACCCGTTTATCCGGTTTGGACAAAGAAATAGATAAAAAAACCCTTTTTACACCTGTGGATTTGGTGGTGATTTGCGTCGAACTATTCACAAATTAATTTACTTACGTAATTAAAGAACCAAAAGTGTTTAACCTATTCAAACAGTGAAGTGATATTCGCCATGCCTGATAATGCTACCAGCGAACAGTATGACTCTTCAGAGAGACATGACTACGCTTGGGATTGGGAGTTGTCACCTACTCAAAAGTATACTATTGACAATGTTGTGCTTGTACTGACAATAATAACGCTGATATACGGCGTAACATCGTGGTGCTGCCTGCACAAGTTTCGGACCTATAGAAACTATGTGTTTCTAAATGCCATCTTATCAAACTTCTTACTCTATTTAATACCTAAGAACTATGATGGCTATACGATTTCTGTTTATTTTACAATATGTGCGCATATACTTCACTACTTGGAAACGGCGAAGACCCATTGGCTGTTAGTTATAACTCACATGTGTTATGTAGACATAGTCCAAGTTTTTAATGGGAATACCCGAAGAAAATATTTTAAAAGCGGGCTCTTTGGTTGGGGTGTGTCATTAATAACTAGCGAGAGTTTTTGGTTTGTGTCAGAAAACATTCTACCGAAATATTATGATGTCGTTCATTTCCCAGAAATCACATTACTGTTCCTGGTATATGGAAATCAAGTCCTACCAGTGATACTTAACTGTTTTATTTACATTATAATTGTTTTTTCTCTATGTCGTAGTTTCAACTCGAGCGCACATAAAGCTTCTCACGTCTGGCGTCGCTTTTATGTTGCAACTTTGATATTTATACTGAGCGACATCTTATTGTTGTATAAACTTGTAATACACTATTTTATTTACCATCCCGTAGTACATTTTTTTATAATTGTATTTGTTACAGTTAATCCACTAATATTAGACATTGTTTTCGTCATGTTAAAAACCAATCGAAACATATGGTACCAGTTTTATGTAAGTAAATTAAATAACAGGTATAGAGATCATGACCTCAACATGCAGCAAAGAATAACTGTTCGTGAACCTGCTGCCCACCAAGCGGAGGTTCTTGATGTATGAAATGTTAGTAAGTGTTTTCCCTCAAACAGATTTAAAATATGTGACCAATACCATTTATTATTAGAATAGAATAGAATGGAATATTTTTTATTTGTGTAAGAAATGGTACATTTAAGGTCTTATAAAATAGGGTTGTGAACTCACATGTTTCGCCATTTAGAGTCATACAAATATTATAACTTAACAATTTAAGAGTCACATATCGAAATTTTAACAATTACAAACGCTTGAAAAAAATTTCGATGTGTGATATTTATCAGTTATTTTTTGTCAATGAATTATTTTACACTGTAAAAACCATTAACCATTTCTGTAAGCCATTTATGTAATTCGGATTTAAAGTATTTTAAGGGGAGTTCTTTTATTTCTTTGGGTAGGTATGTCATTAAAGATTTTTATTAATGTGATTAAACTATTTTTTTGGCATAATGTGCTTTGATGTGAAGGTATTCTTAATCTTGTGGGATCTAGACGAGTGTTTTTGAAATGCAGGTCACATGCTTTAAAAAATTTAGCATTTTCTTTTACAAAAATTCCAGCCTGCATTAAGAAAAGACCTGTTAGGGTTCGTAGTTTTAATATTTTAAAAAATGGTCTACACGATGTTAATAGGGTGATATCGCAAATTGCTCTTAGGCATTTTTTTGGACAATAAATGCTTTTCTCACATTTGTAGAGTAGGAGTCCATACCTGAGTAAAGAGGATACATAACCGTGGTAAGCAGTAAGAGCGACCGCATCACTAGCTGTACGTCTTAAACTTTTAAGAGCAAATATAAGTTGAGTTTATTACAAACGTATTCTATATGTGATTTCCAGTTACAACGCTGATCAAGATTAAGTCCAAGACATTTGTATTCACTAATTTGGCTAATTTGTTGTTGACAACTAACTTTAAATGTTTTTGGTTTTGAATTGTAATTTTGAAAATGTATGTATTTGGTTTACTTAGGTTTGCTTTACTATTGTATTATGATTACTTTCGAGATCTTTGTCTGATTACTTGTCATAAGTAACTATTACAGAAATATCGTCAGCGAAAAGTACGCACCGTTGTTGTAAAACAGTGGGCAAGTCATTGATATAAATAAGGAACTATAATGGACTCAGGAGGCCTACCACGACTTCTTAACGCGATTCAGTTTAGGACCTAAACTGAACTGTTCTGCTAATTCGTACCATGACGTCAGTTTTACTTGATTTGTAAAAAATTATGAACTTAATTGTGTCTGAAATAAAGATAATAATAATTATTACTAACGATTCAATTTTAAGCCATGCCATCTGATAGCGATTGACCACGAACTGAGTCACTAGTTTTGGTTTCATTCATTCACTTTGTATGTTTGGTACAGCTCAACTAAATCGCTCAACTGTCAACTTTAGCGATTCAATAAAAGTTGACGAAAATAAAGATTTGTAACCCAAACTGAAATGTCTTGCTTTTGAATCGTTTTTAATAAGATCATGGTAGGCTTCCAGTATGCTTCCTTGAGGTACATTGTTGTGTGTGTGTGTGTGTTTTTTTTTATTAACGATAAACGTTTATGTGAGACAATGTTTGCATTTTTCCCGATGTCTTAGGCCGAATCTTCGAATGATTGCTGTCAAACAATTATAGCTATTAGATAGGCGTAGACCCAAGGCATATGTGAACCTGTTGATTTTTATAAGCAAGTTGTTGGTGAGTGAATATATAGATATGAAATTGATATGTTAACGTAACCTTTATCATGTTTTTTACTTGTATTTTAATAAACAATTTTTTATGTTGTTTCCTTAAGATCTAGACTTGTTTGTTGCGTTTAAAATAATTGATTAAATTGACAACAATTTGAAGTGTGTTAAATTGTATACCATGTGCTTATTACCTACACCAAATGTTGTAAATTATTTTAAAAGAGTGACGATGGAGTTTCTTGCTCATTCTTCTCCATGCGAAACTACCCTTGCGAATGGGCAATGAAATCGATTCAATTCTATTTCCTTATTTTACGTGCAATGATGCCTGTTACTGGCTTGAAATATAAATGATTGGACTTTGAGTCATGACTTTTTTTTACGACTTTGAAACTCATTAAGTAGGTAACATGTAGTTATTGGGTTACTTTTGAATATACAACCCGTATACTGAACCCCGTCTTTCTCATTCCTATATCCGAGGCCGATTTTATAAACTAATTACCTACTTTTTGCAGTGTGAAAGATAAAAATAATTTACTAATGAGTGCAGAACATTGTGTTTTTTTGTGATTATAATAATGAGTGATAATACAAGCTAGAATATTGATAACATTAATTAGTGTTGATAATGATGTATACCGTACGGGTCGATCTTCCAGGTAAAGTAGCGCATACCCTGATCGGTCTGGGGGTCTCCATCCATCACACCGAGATTCCTCTGTGCCTTGGAAAGCACGTTAAGCTCTAAAGCTTAGGTCCGGGTTGTCATTTGTACATCTTTCACAGTCGTGACAGGTAGTCAGTGGCTCCAAAAGTCTGACAACCAGTCTAATAACGGGGTATTGTGTTATCCAGTACTAACTGAGTTGTGGAGATCAGATAGGCAGTCACTCTTATAAAATACTAGCTGACCCGCGCTACTTCGTCTGCGAGTGAAGGTTAGTTTTTTTTTAATAAAAAGTATCCTATGTCACTTCTAATACCTCCAAGAATACGTGTACAAAGTTTCATGATGATCGGTTGACTAGTTTTCGCGTGAAAGCGTAACAAACAAACTTACATTCACATTTATATAATTAAGGATGTACTGGTATTTAGCTGAATCTGGTACAGCTGAAAGCTGACCCTAACATAGCTGGGAAGTGTGAGTATTTGAGTTGTTGTAGAGTGTTCTTGTATTTTTTTGTAGCGTTTAGTTAGTAGCAACACTCGTATTTAGGGTGTGCGAAGCTATATGTAGACCAGATCACAAAAACATTTAATTGATGTATTAAGTGAACCAACTGAGAAATTACCAAAACTGTGAAGCGTGTTCTGTATGTCAGATAATGATACAACAATCAGTATTACTCTGCAGACATCATCTGTCTAGCCTTTTAACAACTATGTTGGGGTCAACTTCCAGTCCAACTGGATGCAGCTGAATACCAGTACTTTACCTGGAGCGCCTGCCTTTCTGACCACCACAGACAGTTAACACTGGGTAATACGATACCACTTGGTAAGACTGATTGTCAGACTTTTCGGGCCTCTAACTACCTATAACGACTGTCAAAGATGGACAAATAACATTTGGGACCAACAGCTTAACGTGCTGTCCGAGGTACGGAGGAAACTTGGTATGTAAGGGTGGTTACCCATCCACAGAGCAATCCAGACAAGCATTGCTTAACCTAAAGATCGACCCGAGCGGCTGTTATTACTTAGCCACAATATTAACATGTTTAGGGTTCTCTACCTCAAAATAATAAACAGGAATCTTTTATAGGATCAATTTATTTGTTGTCCGTCTGTCAGCCAGTCAAGAGACTTTTTCTCAAGAACGCTTGCGGTCATCAAGTCTAAATTAAGAGGCTTGCGGAGCATGCGTTTTTCATACAAATGTAATCCCAAAATAATTTGTAAATCAAACATATTCTTAAGGTAGTGTGTATTTATTTCGATTAGATTACAGAATATAGGTTAGTAACACAGAATTAAAATGGACACTGATTTAAACAAGAGTTATGAGAAAAATATTTTTTCTATAGAAATTTTAAATTCCTCATATCTCGCCTTTATATCATTGTCCTTTCAAAATGTTTATTCGGGAACATAGATATTCTGTAACCCAATCGAAATATATACACACTACCTTAAAAATATGTTTGTATTTCAAATTATTTTGGTATTACGTTTGTACGAAAAGCGCATGCTCCGCCGGCCCCTTAATATATAAAAACTTTTTTACAAAAAATAAAACCGACTTCAGAGAAAACAAAAAACGCTTCAGAAGTCGGTGACCTTTTTTTGATTGATTTAGTTTTTTTGTCACCGACTTCTGAAGCGTTTTTTCTGAAGTTATTTTTCACTTTTTTGTTTTCTCTGAAGTCGGTTTTATTTTTTGTAAAAAAGTTTATATTTTTTACTTTTAGTGGTTTACATGTGCTTACCCCTTCACAGCGTACCGGCGTGATTTTAGGTTATGAACTGGTGTAAACAATAGACAGATATGAGATTTGGATGAGGCAATCCCAGTACATTTGCTATCATTTATTTAGGAGTTCCGTTGCATATCTCCGAAGTTCTTTATCAAATCTTCATCAAATTGAATTGGGATCACTTCGAGAAAGTACAATTCCTCAAACTACCCAAACCGCTTCTAGTGTGCCTATAAAATGTGAAGAATTCTCTCTATTTCTCCAGAATCCCATCATCAGCTACTGATTTGAATGATTATAAGACCACACAGGAAGCACCAGCTTTCAAATAAAATAAAAACGATCAAAATCGGTTCACCCAGTAGAAAGTAATGAGGTAACAAATATTTTCGAAATCGGGTGTATTTTACACATGTGCGTACCCCCTCAGAGCATACAGGTGTGATGTTACGTCATAATATAGTATAAACAATGAACCTACAAGCGATGGCAGCAATCACTGCAGATTTGCTGTGTTTTTTGAAGAGTTCCGTTGTATATCTCCGAAGATCAGCATCAAGTCTTCAGCAAACTAAAATGGGACCAAACGGGAAGCACCAGCTTTCAAACAAAAAAAGAACCATCAAAATCGGTTCACTCAGTCGAGAGTACTGAGGTAACAAACAAAAAAAAAAAAAAAAAACCGACGAATTGATAACCTCCTCTTTTAGAAGTCGGTTGAAAATACTTAGGTACACAGTCTCTTGGAGCTGTTAATATAATCAAGCTTTTAAGTCAATGCAATAAAAGTTGTGCCATTCATATCGTATATTAAGCTCATTAATTAATAAATAAATAGTACTAAGGGTTTTTACAGCACAAGTCAATAAGAAGAACCGAAAGTTTTTAATAAGTGCATTATTAAAACCATCAATACAACCCGTGCAAACTGCAAAAATTTAGGAAAACTCGAATATCACAAGCTCTGCTATCGCTTCTACCTTAAAAGCGTGTGAACTTCAGAAACCTATTGTATATTTATCATATGTCCCTTAATAGACAATTCAATTCAATTTTATCCTAGAAAAATTTACATTGTGTTTGAAATCTTAATCTAAAAATAAATGAATAACAAAATATACGTCAGCTAAAATTATAAAACTAACACATAATTATAGAAAACATTACAAAAAATAGAAAAATCAAAACAATACAAAGAAATCAATACCAATAAAAAATCAAAAACGTTACGCCGACATAACGATAAATATACAAGTTTGTACGGAACCCTCGATGCGCTGGTGTCAGTCTCGTACTCATCCGATTTTTTCTGTTATTGTAGATGTAGCGATTATCTTGTAACCGCGAAAGGGTAAGGCAAAGGTGAACTTAACAGTACACCCTACTGTTGCCAGTTATTTTTAAGTCATATTTAATGGAGGGCGAGCCTATTACCATCAACCGATAACAATTCCAACTACGTGACTGCTGCTGAAAAACCTTGATGAATGACACGATAACACTTTTCTCTACCTAGTAATCGAACCTAGGACCTCACGCTCAGCAGTCGTTCTTGTAACCGCTGAACTAACGCGACCGATTATAATAATGAGCGATTGTACAAAACAAAGTAATTAATTAATTCAATGCTGATTTTGGTATTCCGATAAAATGTGCTGCATAATTAGTTTTGTATAGTTTTATGTTAACCACTGCTAGATTGTATATTTATCAAGCAACACCGTTTATCGGATTTGGCCATAAAAATATTTAAATAAAAATAAAACTTCTTTATTACAACTGCGGTTTTCGTGGTGATTTACGACGAACTGTTCTACAGACACTTATCTAAGTGAACATAAGTAACAAACGTGAATCTATCAAAAGTGTGAAGTGACGTTCGCCATGGATTATAATGATAGCAGTGAATACGACTCTGCAGAGAGTTATGAAGACACAAATGGTTCGTCTTATAATGATAGCAACGAAATTGAAGACTACAGTAATGAATTCACTTGGGATTGGGAGTTATCATCTACTCAAGTGTGGACTATTGACTTAATCGTGTTTGTGCTGACGTTAGTGACGCTGATATACGGCGTCACATCGTGGTGTTGCCTGCGCAAGTTTCGGACCTATAAAAATTATGTATTTCTTAATGCCATCTTATCAAACTTCTTAGTCAATATGTATGACTATTACGATATTGGTTTTATGACTTGTTTTGTTTATTACGAATTTGATTATTCCACTTGTTCTGCTTATTCAAAATTCTGTGGGTATTTACAAAATTACTTGGAAGCGGCGAAAACCCATTGGCTGCTAGTTATAAGTCACATGTGTTATGTGGATATTGTGAAAGTTTTTAATAGGAATACCCGAAGAAGACATTTAAAAAGCGGGCTCTTTGGTTGGGGTGCGCCTTTAATAACTTGCGTCATTTCTGGCTTTCTGGATGCAGACAGTTTACCGAAATATTCATATTACTCATGGTTGGGTTATGTTAAATATCCATATATCGTATTTGTGTTCCTATACACTGGACATAAACTCCTACCAGTAACACTTAACTGTTTTATTTACATTATAATTGTATTTTCTCTATGTCGTAGTTTCAACTCGAGCGCACATACAGTTTCTCACTTCTGGCGTCGCTTTTATGTCGCCACGTTAATATTTCTACTGACCGACATTTTATTTTTGTATAAAATTTTACTTGCGGTGTTCCCTTTCGACCCCGTGAGAGCCTTTTTTATAAATGTATTTGTAACATTTAATTCAGTAATATTGAACATTGTTTTTATCACGTTAAGGACTAATCGAAAAATATGGTACGAGTTTTATATAAATAAATTGAATCAAAGGCATAGAGATCACGACCTCAACATGCAGCGAAGAATTGTCCGTGAAACCACCGACTCCCGTGCGGTGGTTCTAGATGTATGAAATATTGTATTGATTTTGACTCAGATTTAAAATAGGGAAACATGTTTTTTGTCAACAAAGTTTATATTTGTCATCAATTTGTATCATCTAATGAAAAGGTATATCGTCACGAAATATTATCATTCTCAAATAAATAAAAAGTAACGCCGGGTATGAATTTCCATCACAACTGCAAGTATCGACTGGAAGAAACGGTGGAGGTCGACTCCGTGGGCTGCGCATCGCTGGCCGTGACCTCGTAGCGGCGATCTGTGACGGCAACCCCTCGCGTCCGCCTCGGTTCAATCCATGGTCCTTAGCTAGAGGGAATGAGAAGCCATCACTTCCTTCTGCGAAGCAGTCATGCTAGCGAAGGAGGTGGCGAAACGTGAGAGGGAGAGAACCTCACGTCCCAGCCGTCGCGACGGCAGAGGTGTCGACGGTGCGTTCGTGTTCTACGCGTGCCTCAGAGAGATGTCAGCAACAAGGGGTCCGCAAGAGCCGATGCTTGCCGGGGCTGTGGGACTGTTCGAAAGAGATACCGAGGCCCTTGAACACAAAGGGCGAAGAAGGAACATTGGATGGGTTTTAGTCAGTACAACTCTGCTCCGTCCAGCGCAGGACTTGGTTAATTTCCCATTCGAAAAAAAAATGTATGAATTACCAAATTTATGTCATATTGTAAATGTACCTCTCTAAAATTAGAGATGGATCATCAATAATATCGTAGTTCATTTTTTAATAAAAACTACGTTCTCTTAATAATAGGTTTATTTTACAAGTTATGGTTTCGTACTCAGAATGGTAGATCTGTCGCACATACCTACATATTGTCGTCCCCAGATTGAAACTTGCTTTTTCTGCTATTTTGGTACCAGTACAGTTGATTATTTTTTTTTTGTTAGTAAAGTAGTTTTTAGAAGAAGAAATGTTCTAATAATACTTAACGACTATATTCCATGTATCATTGATGTGTGTGATTTGATAAATGATAAACTTAATTTGACATTATTTTATTTATATACTAGCTGACTCGCGCAACTTCGTCTGCGTCTCATAATTTGAGATTTAAACTATCCTATCTCTCAAGTTGGATCGAACTGCACATGGTGTGCGAATTTTATTATAATCGGTTAAGTGGTTTAGGAGTCCATTGAGGACAAACATTGTGACACGAGATTTATATATATTAAGATTTTAAATCTTCCTTACAACTATCATTACAGGTAATCCTAATGCGATAGCGCGGTCTCAAAATTAAATTATATTAAAAAAAAAAACTAGTACCTACTACTAACATAGCACCATTAATATAATCATAGCTAGTAAACTAAGTTTCCTAACTATATACACGTAAGATAAGATTTAACTTATGTAAAAAAATAAAATCAAATAAAAAGAACAATTTTAACCTACTCTAATCTACACTATAACATGAAATAAACAACAGTACTTTTGCGAATTCACTCAAATGGCATGTAAATATATCGATCTTGACGTGAAGATCGAATTGCACGGGTCACTGGTTTTTTAGCGAGAAGGTTTGTCCTGGCAACCGGCACGGCCAGCAGCGGCGAGCGGCGCCGCCTCCACACATATAATAAATTAATAATTAGTAGTAATTGGTATAATTTGATTCGCTATGGTACACCAGTCATTTTGACTCTCACTAAATAAATGGTAAAAACCCTTTAGACTGTGATCTATCTAGAGAGATTGTAAACTATCTAAAGATCGTCAAACGAACATCTGCTTACAATTTAACGTATTATATTTTAGTAGATTGTAATCCATCGAAGTGTGTGATCGACCGGAGGACACGGTGGAGCACACGGTGGAAGTCTGCCCCGCGTGGGCGGAGCACCGTCGTGTCCCCGTAGCGGCGATCGGTGGCGGTGACCTCTCGTGTCCGGCCCTGGTTCAATCCATGGTCCGGAGCGAGACGGAATGGGAAGCTGTCACCTCTTTCTGTGAAGCAGTCATGCTAACGAAGGAGGTGGCGGAACGAGAGATTGAGAGAGCCTCTCTTCCCAGCCGCCGCGGGGGACGCACCGGGCGTCGAGGGCCACGTGGTGAGTACCGGCCACCGTAGACGCGGGCCTGTGGACGGTTAGCTAAGGGCTAGCTAGCCGTCCGTCCGTCCTAACCACGACAGGCCGTGTCGACGGCGCGTTCTAGTTCCACTCGCGCCTCAAAGAGATGTCAGCATAAGGGGAGAGGCCCGCCAGGGCCGGAGCCTGCCAGGGTTGCGGGCCTATTCGAAAGAGATACCGCGTCCCCGGAGCATAAATGGCGAGGAAGGAACATGGATGGGTTTTAGTCCGTAAAAGTCTGACACTCTCTCCCGCTCCGCCCAGAGTGGGAGAAGTCATTTGATGATTTCCCATCGCCACCCAAAGGGTCAAATAATTTTTGATAATCTATCTGATGGACTTGTTACATTTTTTGTCACTTTATTATTTAGTCACGAGCTCCATCTAGAAATAGGGTATCTACTCGTATACTAATATAATATTATGAAGCAGAAGAGTTTGTTTGTTTGTTTGAACGCGCTAATCTCAGGAACTACTGGTTCGAATTGAAAAAATCTTTTTGTGTTGGATAGTCCATTTGTCGAGGAAGGCTATAGGCTATATAACATCACGCTACAACTATAAGGAGCGGAGCAGGAATGAAAAATGTTACAAAAAAGGGGATATTTTCCTTTCGTTTTTCTCTCTAATGTGACGCAGACGAAGTTGCTTGGGTCAGCTAGTATTTAAATATATCCTATTTCTAGGTGGAGCTCGTGACTAAATAATAACAGCTGCTCGGGTTGATCTTTAGGTTAAGCCGTGCTTGCTTAGGTTGGTTTGTGGGTTAACCGGGACCAACAGCTTAACGTGCTTTCCGAGGCGCGGAGGAAACTCGGTATTTTGGTGGCCCTTGAATACCGAGTTTCCTCCACGCCTCGGAAAGCACGTTAAGCTTTTGGTCCTGGCTGTCTTTTGTCCATCTTTGGCAGTAGTTACAGGTAGTCAGTAGCCCAAAAAGTCCGACAACCAGTTTTACCAAGTGGTATTGTGTTACCCAGTATTAACTGGGTTGTGAAGGTCAGAACTGCAGTAGCTCAATGTAAAATAGTGGTATTCAGCTGAATCCGGTTAGACTGGAACCCGACCCCAACATAGTTGGGAAAAGGGTAGGCAGACGATGATGATGACCCTATTTCCAGGTGCTTTTTACCTTACTCGTCAAAATGGCAACTGGACTCTAGCCGCAAAATAAAAACAATTCATTTCATATTAATTTCTATTTCCTTCACTTTTATTTTTTTATCATAAATAGTATGAATATATCATATTTTATGGGTTTATAAACTAGCAGGTAGTTCTATTGTACTTCGAAGGGTTGTATAGTGATCTACGACGTCATAAAGGTATGTTTAGGGGTTCGTTTGCTGACTTGGCAGTAAATATATTTGTGAATCTGTCATATTTTTACGGATATTTTTTTTGCAAATATATTGAAGAAAACAAAATGGCTGGGTTTCCACAGTGGCTAAGCAATATAAGATCATTTTTAATTTTTATACATCATTTTTATATTTTTTACATTTTAATAATTAAATGGGTTTAAAAATGTCCTTAACGAAGCCGAAAGGCACTTGTTGTCCTTATCACTCTGATGTTTTTTGTGTGTTTGAATTAAACCTTCTATTTACAGCGATATTGGAAGTAATTCAAATGGTTTTTTTAATAACACATTTTTTAGGGTTCCGGAACCAAATGGCAAAAAAACGGAACCCTTATGGATTCGTCATGTCTTTCTGTCTGTCTGTCCGTTGTTATGTCATAGCCACTTTTTTCCGAAACTATAATAACTATGCTGATAAGACTTGGTAAGTAGATATATTCTGTGAACCGTATTAAGATTTTCACACGAAAATAGACAAAAAAACAATAAATATTGGGGGTTCCCCATTCTTAGAACTGAAACTCAATTATTTTTTGCATCAAACCCATATTATGAAAAGGTCTTCAAAAATTAAAAATTAAACTGAATAATTTGCGCGAGAGACACTTTCAAAGTGGTAAAATGTATGTCCTTCCCTCTGTAAGTTTTTAAATAAGAGAATGATAAAAACTAACAAAATAATTATTGTGACGTTTAATAATTGAGTTATGCGTGCTGTGGTGGGGATGCGCGTTGGAGGGAGCGGGAGGCGATGCACCGCGCTCAGTCTGGTACGGACAGCCCTAGCGACAGCACGCCTAACCCAGTAATATTGGAAACTGTGTTTTATTGTACAACCCTGAACAAAGGTACCGCCCTGATATACGGTGACTTTACTCTAAACCCTAACTAGCGTCGGAGTAAACACCACAAATATATGATGTACATTACTATGTAAACTTCCACTGAAAATTGGCCTGTAATTTACAACTACAAGAACTTTTATGTGGTGTGTTATTTGTTGCTACGGAACCCTTCATGGGCGAGTCTGACTTGCACTTGGCCGTTTTTTTATGTTTTAACTTTATTGTAAATACCTTCATGCCCTCTGTATTTTTCAATACATCCATCAGCGTAATATTTTAAGTGCCCAAACATTTAGGTTCTACCGTAAACTGATTTTCACCCCAGAAAAAGTCATGTCCCAGCAACAATATTTGCAATGAGTTACGAGTACTTAGTTTGATGTACGAATTTCCTATGTACATATTTTCCTAACCTTGGAACAATAAGCCTGATGTTATGTAAGGATATATATGAACGTACTTTAAGTGCAATTTACCAACCTATGATGTACGTTTGCTTGGCCCTGCCCCCAGAATTTGCGTGTTAGGTGTACACCAATGCAATGTACTCGCCTCTAGGGATATATTTACCGGTTTCATTTTCAATATACCTCTGTACTTTTGAAGAAATTTGCAAAATAAGGGGACCGTGCTGAAAATGTTTGGCTGGCACGGCCCCCTTTTTTTGCGTGTAATTCGAAAAATATATAGCACATTAAAAAGTTTCTTAAACTCTAGGAGTGTACTCTATTGACACGTTATATGTCCGGCAACAGATATTCTGAATTCATAAAAACAAATAATATATAGATGTAGATAGGGGGCCGTGCTGAAAAATTAATAAATGAGAAAATATCTAAAGAAGACAAACAACCTCCGCCAAAAACGGTTAAAAAATTATTGATGTTTGGCAAGTAACATGTACCGCATTGATTTCTGATAATTTGCGAAATTTGATAAATAAACCAATGTTAGTTCATTCAGCACGGCCCTCTATAGACGCCTATATCTTTTAAAATATGACATACATTGTACACCTAAAGCGAAAATTCTGGGGGGCCTAGTCAGGCAAACGTACATAACCTATGAACCTATTCACATATAAAGGGTGTAAAACACCTCTAAACGAATCCGAAAACCACTTGTTTTCCCCGTCATTGCGCTATTTTTTTTTGTTCTACACCATACCTGGGAACCTTCTAGTTACGGAGATAAGGGGGGTCAAAGTTACAACTTTTTATAATTACAAGTTTTTTTTATAAGATTTTGACTATTACACGACCCCCGTACTATTCAATCCATCCATCAGCACAATGTTTTAAGTGCGTAACATTAAGTTCTACAACAAAATGTGATTTATAACCTCAAAAAAAAAAGTGCTTTCCCAGCAAAAATTTTTGCTTAAACTTACTTAGTTTGATGTTCACCGAGAAGATAACAGAATGATTATCTAAAAACAGCTGTCAATGTGACGTGTTCAAATGTGTAGACTTCCCTTAGGTTGGTTCTGATGGTGCCTTCCTGAAGAACCACTCCACTGGCTTCTGATCTGGTGCTTGCGCGGCTGGTGCTTGGGAGCAGTGCTTTCAGTAAAGTGCTGAAGGCTTTCAGGCGACTCCTCGACCTGGCTTGGTCCTCTGGGCTGGTGGGGGCGAATGATGATCAGTTTAAACCTATAGATTATTTATAACCCCCGACGCAAAGACGACGGGGGTTAAAAGTTTGTCTGTGTGTCTGTATCTGTGGCATCGTAGCACCCAACGGATGAACCGGTTTTGATTTTGTTTCTTATTTTGTTTGAAAGGTGAATTTGTCAGGAGTGTTTTAGCTATGTTTAATGAAAATCGGTCTAAGATGGCCGCCACAAAATGGTGGATTATATATTTTTTCACAATTCCCTCTCCATATGAGTATCAAATGAAACGGCTTGACTAGCGGAATACTATACACTATGATAAATTAAAATCCAAGATGGCCGCCACCACAAATTGGCGAATTAACGAATTATTTTCTATTAAACTTTTAGTACATTTTGTGTTGGAGGGTTTTTAAATGTAATTTTACTTATTACAATCAAAAACAAAACTTCTATTGTTTTTGTACCTATCCATAAAGATAATTCCTGCAACATGCTCATAACATAAGTAATTGAAATCCACATTTTATTATCAATTTCTATCCCATTTCTTCTTCACAAACATGCTACCCTGAAGCGATATGACAATTTTCCACTGAATGGTTTTATTCAAAGGATAGCAAAGGTTTTTTCCCATCAACCACTGGCCAAGGGCAATTAGTGGTAAGGACAAGTCAATCATGCGGTTAATTAGATGTCTATACGTGTGAGTGTGCGTGCGTGTGTGTGTGTGTGTGTGTGTGTGTATGTGTGTGTATGTCACCCTCTTTAGATGTAATTGGTTGTTGGATTCCAATTGTCATTATGTTATTGTTAATATAGTCAAGTGTGTATGTGTTATACTAATGTAACACAGAGAGCAGTGGTGGTCCAGGGGTGGCGGCCCCGACTTATGAACAGTAAGTCGTGGGTTCGAAACCCCGGCAGGCACATTACTTTCCGTAATTTATTTCATCATCACTGCTCTCAAAACGGTGAAGGAAAACCTCGTGAGGAAACTGGCATGTCTTAGAACAAAAAAATTCGAAGACATGTGACATCTACCAAACCGCACTGGGCCCGCGTGTTGGAGTATAATGCCCATAAGCAAAATACGCGCTTTGACGTGGAGTTGCGGACACCAGACCGTTGTACAGTACAATAAAAAAACTAATGTAAAATTGTCCCGGACCAGAACCTAGGGCTAACTGGGTTGTGGAGGATAGATAGGGAGTTGCTCTATGTGAAATGCTATTCAACTGCATTCAATGTAAAACATGAAACATATTGTACAATGTACATGCTTTAAAACAGACTTTGATTCCCGAGTTTGTTTCGCTATTTCTTCTCAGGGTAGTCAGATACGAAATGTCGACCCCATCTAGCTTAAGTTTAAAATGTGATGACGTGTAAAAGTGATACCTATATCCTAATTACTGAATAAAAAAAATTCATTTCATTTCATTTCATTCCAACATATCTGTTATTTCTTAAGAGATTTATTTCTTTTTAATTATTTCTTACCGGATGCAGCTTAATAGAGAGGAGCTCGTGGCTAAATAATAACAGCCGCTCGGGCCGATCTTTAGGTTAAGTCGTGCTTACCTAGGTTGGTCTGTGGATGGGTGACCCTTACATACCGAGGTTCCTACGTGCCTCGGAAGCTGTTGGTCTCGGCTGTCATTTGTCCATCTTTGACAGTCGTTACAGGTAGTCCAAATAGTCTGACAACCAGTCTTACCAAGGGGTATTGTATTACCCGGTATTAACTGGGTTGTGGAAGTCAGATAGGCAGTCGCTCCATGTAAAATACTGGTATTTAGCTGCATCCGGTTAGACTGGAAGCCGACCCCAACGTAGTTGGGGAAAGGCTAGGTAGATGATGATGCAGCTTAATATGAGCATTTTACATGGAGCGACTGCCTATCTGACCTCCACAACTCAGTTAGTCTTGGGTAATACGAAACCCCTTGGCTTATTACCAGTCAACCAGTCTTAACAGGGTGTCAGACTTTCGGACGACTGACTTCTTGTAAAGACTCGACTGCCAAAGATCTACAAATGAAAGCCGGGGGCAACGGCTTAGCGAACTTTCCGAGGCACAAACGAAACTTGGTGATTAATGGGCTATCAACCAACCAAAGACCAACGTTGGTAAGCACAGCTTAAGTCCACGAGCCTTGTTTGCTCAAGCTAAATACAAATAACAAACACTGAAACCTGAGTTTCAAACCGCCATTTTGGAACAGCCTTTGACGACCAAAACCCCAGCTTTACACACAGTTCTGCATCAATATTCCTGTAACGCCTACAATATTCAAAATCCGTCACATTTCCGGATTTAGTAAAGATATCAACGGTTTCACAAGTAACTAAATATCGTTGACAAATCCGGTACGATACATCAGGGTGCCGGTGTTCAGTAATTACCCGTCAAACAAAGGGCCTATGTAAATATAGTGATATGGTGTGGACAGACAGACGTATGTGAAAATTATGCGGACGTAGAGAGGGGGGGACTCGCGTTGAGGTTGGAGGATTTGATGCTGTGAAATTGAATTTTTGCTAACGATTTTGTTTGCGTGCAGTTCGAAAATTATCTCAGGGGACCGTAATACCTGGGCTAAAATATCCTCTGTCCTAAGACAGACCTGATAATCGTTTAGCACAACAAGACTAGAAACTACCAGCTCTTACTACCAGCGCTGTGACGTTTTTTTAATGTTGCAGCACCATGCTGAGATAGGAGCCTTTTGGCTTCGTACAGGACGAGTTTCGATTCTTAATTTTTTAATTTGTTTAATTTTTATTAGTAAGTTTTAAATACTGGTAATTTAGATGTGTTTTGTCCTGTGCGGGCTAATAAATGCTTTTTCTTTCTTTCTTATATTCGCATTTATTGTTTAGAAAGTATGGATAGTATAGGTAAGTATGGGTAATTTAGCTAAACCAATGAAGTTCTATAGCATAAAATATAGTACAATATCAAGTTATTCTTTACCTCACGGTAATTAAAACCTTTTCCACACTTATTTCAATGGATAGCCCCGTTTTCAAATTTGTAGTTATTGTTGTAAAAGTAGGCAGAAAACATATTTTAATTAATTAGAAGAAAATACACGAAAAAACTTTTTTTATGGAACCACCTAATTTAGTTAAAGGCGATTAAGCCGATTACATGAGCTAAACGCGAGTTTTATAATTACTAAAAGTATATGATTCACTGCTATAAACAAGACCAGAAAAATTTATGATATTCTTCAGGATATATGCTAGCATGATACTGTTTTGAAAACATAATACAATTAATTTGGCTCGATTAAAAGAAATCACGAACTTATCTCTAAAAATATCTTTCAAACAATAAAAAACATACTAATATGCATGCGATCATTCTGATTTTTTGGCAAATAATTCTACAAGAAATATGTTAGCATGATACTGTTTCAGTTTTTTAATCCAATCAATAGTTTTATTGTAAATCGATCGAAACCACTCATTTCGCGCTATTTGGCCCGCAGTAGCTGACGTAACAACCACTTTGTAGTGCAAGCTGATTAGAACTTTATTCTAACAGCATTTCAAACGAAGTTTGAACCACCACAATTACAGTTGCTAATTTGGCTCGTCTAAGCGCCTTAAATAACACTTTTTTCACCTCTATCCCTATGAAGAGTGCTAATACACCAACATCAACCCGAGTACACCCCCAAAGGCTGGTCATTAAATAGGGATTTGAAGGGTCGAATGGACCGAAATAAAGTTAGTCTCGGCAGGGTTAGCCATTGAAGACTGCACAGGTAATAAACTGCTAGGGTTAAATCTTTAGTGATGAGTGCGGATCAACTGCCTCAGTTGTCTTAATGCTTAATTACTTATGTTAAAGTTGATGTAAGTGCAATATGGAGTATTATGGAAGTAGTTTGAGGATTTTGAAGGGTGCTGTCAAATTATGTGGAATTGCTGTTAAGTTGGTAGCGTTGATCGTATGACTTTTGTTGATGAGGAGGAAACTTTTTTAAAATTGTGTTGGTCGCAAAAATACTTGTATGGAAGGTTATTTTCCTATCTTTTTTTTAATTTTTGTTTTATTTTCATGATTATCCTTTGCAATAAACGTCATGGATATATTTTTTTTACATAGCAACCAGTATCTCTGAGCCAAAAGGAATTGAAAATAGCTCCAGTATTATGATCTACATACTTTCTTGTGCCCTACACTTTCACCCGTAGTTTCTCTTTTTGCTTAGCTCCTAAGAGCCTTAGCGTGAAGTTAAATATGTATCAGATGCAATAAATGCTGATTTTTTAAACTAGAAAACTTTAGTCGTGTTGAGCACTTTTTGAGTGAACAAAAATCATGGAACTCGCGTGACCGTCACCTAACGCTTCGTAGCACTCGTAGCCGATCCACTACGAGTTTTCACTTCTATCAACAGTCTTCAAAGACTGCCCCGCATTTTATTTCTTCTCCTATATTCCAGAGAGAAGCACGTTCAAACAAATCTTTCTGTTCTATTTATTGTATTAATTAGTACAGTAGGTAGTGTTATTGGGTTATTCCCTTTTCATCAGAAAGGAAAGTAATATCAATAATAATAAATAAATATCACTGGACATTACACACAGCGCCATCTAGTGCCACACTAAGCAAGGCTTGTGTCGTGGTCACCAGACAGTTGATATATTATATACATGTTACCGTAAAATTGTCATATACGTTATATTGTAATATCTCTAGCGATATTGTAAAGTCTCGAATTATTGTCAAAAGACATACTGCTTACAACAAAACGCATTATTATTCGTGAAATGCATGCGATGGTAGTCAACTTACGCGGTGTGGAGGGAAGGAGGGGTCCCCCCTGCCCAGTGGCACAACTCTCATGAAAAGATAATGCACCATTCCTGAGAAATACCGATTAATATAACATAACCTTAAACACTTTATATTCCCCCTAAAAAGCGTAGTCGACGGAGCCCCGCTTGGCGGGGCCCCTATTTCCGAGTGCAGGGCTTAAAGGAACCGAACTAACCTAACGGGGGGGTGCCCCAAGTCCCGATTATGGGGACAGAGAAACTTCCGTATATGCGTTCCGTTGACAATAATTCGAGACATTACAATATCGCGAGAAAAAACACGTAATATAACGAGTTTGACAATTTTACGGTGACATATACAACCTTATTTTTTGTTTATACTAAACCCGAAAAGGGGTCATTGTACTCATCATTTTGAACAACTTTTTCTATGGGACGAACCCTGAAATCGCGAAAAAAAATCAGCTGTTCCCTACATTTATGTTCGCATAACTCGTCAAAATGTAGGGAACAGCTGATTTTTTTTTCGCGATTTCAGGGTTCGTCCCATAGAAAAAGTTGTTCAAAATGATGAGTACAATGACCCCTTTTCGGGTTTAGTATAAACAAAAAATAACCCTGTATATTTTGTTTGTAAATACATAATTTCAAACATAAACATCCATGACTCGGAAAAAAATGTCCATGCTCATCACACAAACATTTGCTCCTACCGGGATTCGAACCCGGGACCCTAAGAACGTAAGGCAGCGTCACTACCGCTGCGTCATTTGGGTCGTCAAATTGTTATTGAGTTTTTCGCTTTTCATCAAGAATTTCTTAGTATCACAAAGTCTGGATTTGTGCCCGATTGATGGCAATAGGCTGGCCCCTTATTACTTGGGACTTAAACAAAACTGGCGAAATGTGGGTGTGCTATTAATTAGATACACCTCTGCCCTCCCTCTTTCAGGGATAACAGGCGTCATATTAGTGTTACTGTGTTGAATATAATTCCAGAAACCAAATCAATATAGTATAGTATAGTGTAGTATATTTATAGTATTTTATATATCTTTGTAGTTAACTAGAGTATTAATCGAATTATTTTCAGATGTACACCTACCACTGCTTGTCTCTGCATCACCCAAAGGTTGACTGGTAGAGAATGCCTATGGCATTAAGTCCGCCTCTGTACTATGTGCTTGAAGTGTTAAAAAAATAAATACATATCCAGAATTATATATAATTCACCCTCGAAACAAAACCTAACCTCCTTGTATGACCATAGACACACAAACCATCAAACTCTATAACCCAGCTCATAATTTATGGCATCGTCTGCCGGTACATGATAACCGGGGTGAGCATAATGGTACAACAGTTAAAACTGACAAGTTTGACTGAAGATAAACTAAGGTTGGAGTTTATGAGTCCACCTGTATAGTGTTTGGGTGGAATGGTCAATGGAGTAGAATATAAAGTAGAGTGTATAATTCTGTGTGCCGAATGAAGCTTTGATATTTCATATCTTGAGTTTGAAACTGTAATTATTTTGTCCTGTTTTGTACGGGAATCAGAAACTGGGATTTATTCGGTTACTTTTTTACATAGCTTTAGTTCAGTTGCCAAGTAGTTAAAAATCGATACTGAGAGTCTGAGACAATCAAATAATTCATTAGAAAAAATTCGATAAAAACTTAAGAAGACGGGTATTTATCGCGAATTTACCTTTAATTTATTCCCGACAATTCGACCGGATTACACCAGCCGTGGTCGCGGGGAGACTGAAGTACTGGAGATACCGCGACAGCAAAGTGAAGGTGTTTATTCAACTACCCTCACTCATCTTCATAAATGTTAATTAGGGCCGGTTCACACTAGGACAGCACACTACACAAACAGTGTCCGTATATTGAGGCGATTTCACTTGACGAGTACACTTAGTGATTACTGGATTCCAAGCTGAAGAGAGCAAGCGATTGAGATCAAGAAGTACCCTAATTTCAATCGCGAAGACGGCTTCAAACTCTCTTCAGCTTGGAATCCAGTAATCACTAAGTGTACTCGTCAAGTGAAATCGCCTCAATATACGGACACTGTTAGTGTAGTGTGCTGTCCTAGTGTGAACCGGCCCTAATTAACATTTATGAAGATGAGTGAGGGTAGTTGAATAAACACCTTCACTTTGCTGTCGCGGTACCTCCAGTACTTCAGTCTCCCCGCGACCACGGCTGGTGCAATCCGGTCGAAACGTCGGGAATAAATTAAAGGTAAATTCGCGATAAATACCCGTCTTCTTAAGTTTTATAATGTGTTCTGATCGTGAAAGTTTAAAAAAGACAATTCGATAAAAAACCTGAAACATTTTTACTAAACACTTCGTAGTTTTTTTCTCCCACTTTTTTTTTAATTGCGACTCGGAACGGTAGATATTGTCTAGAATTAGTAATCAAAAACATTTAGTTACATTTATTATTTATCTGAAGATACTTTTTCATGATTTTAATTGCGGAAGAAATAAAAATGTTTTGAGTTATAATAATGGCTACCTACTCATGGAAAATCCTTTCAACTTGTTGTTCAAATCAATTCATGAGATTTCTCAAACTTTACAAAACTAAAGCAAAATACTTACTTAACATCCATTTAAATACAAAAATATGTCACGAAACATTAACTAAGTACAAAACTCTGTAATCAATCATTATTTAGAGAAAACTTTGTAAAATACATTATTTTATCTATTTCAAGCGACGAAAACTCCATGATTAATGTTAGTTCTCTATCCGAACTAAGAATCTTCGTTAGAGGGAACCCTTTTGCTTGATCCTTGTATTGTTGCTAAGATTTTAAATTAATGAACTGTATGCGGAACCTTTTGTTGGAGAAACAATGAAAGAGTTAATTAATTTTTGTTTTTAGAGGTGGCTTTTAAGTTTTAGGTTTTTTGTTTTCATAGTGATTTCAGTCTGTTTATTTTCTAGTTGTTTTTATTTCAAAAGGAAAAACTGCAGTTTGAACACGATAGTCAAAATTATAACCATTTAAAAGTATCTGTCAGAACTGTATAGCGGACGGGTTTTTGAGAGTTGAAGGAGTAAATCGGTCTATAGCCAGAAGTGAGGCAGAAAAGGCTAGAAAAAAATACCGACATATAGGGTGACTGGAAATTAGTGTACAATACTTAAACACGTGATTGTACTTTTGACAACAAACAAATTTTACTATGTAACCTGAAATCACGAAAAAAACCCTTCGACAAGCCGCAGGAGGAGGTAGATTTCGAAGAAAGATTCACCCATATTTACATTTTTAAATTTTTATTGTTTTTTTCAGGGTGGTCATTAAGGGGACCAATTTTTCACTATTTTGCGATAGAACGGACCGATTTCGAGATATAAGCAAATTAAGAATTAGAACTAGCTACGACTTCGCTACGCTCGCATTTTACATTTCACACCCACTTGTCATTTGTGACAGACACAAATGATAAAAAATGTTTAAAGTTGTCCATACTAAATGTAAAAAGGTTCAAAAATTTACCGTAGGAAAAAAGTTATAGCCAAAAAAACTAATTTTAGAAAAATCGCCCGCCTGCCACCCCCCATGGACGAATTTCGCCCATTCACAAACTTAACATAAGTTTTTACTTTTTCGATTTTTTGGTCAAGTCCGAAAGCAATCGGTTCATAATTGCGACCTGCAGAGTGTGGCTAAATTTTGCTTGTCACCCACATACATACATATATATCCTCATCTATAGGTGAGAGACCAATAGGTAGATTTTCTGTTTTTGAGGAATTCTACCTAAAAATCAGCTTTTCAGTACATTTTGACCAGTTAGGCGAACATAAATGTATATACCCACTCAAAACCGTATACTTTCCGTTCCACTACAGTATCAGTTATACGGAGGCGTGGTCGCCGTCAGTTCAAATGATTTATACCCCCGAGTCGCTGTTTTGTGCTAATACCTCGCCAGACCGAGAATAAATAATAAAAATATTATACTTTGAGAAATACTAGGGATTAATTACTGGGTTGAAAGATGAGGGGCGTTGCGAGAAAAGTTTTATGAGGTATCTTAATACTAAGATGGAAGATATATTTCCGTTTATTTTGATTAGCGTATTGTTAACGTGGACTGCCTCGTTGGTCTCGTGGTTGCAAGCACGACTGCTCAGCATGAGGTCCTGAGTATGATTCCCGGGTCGGGGATTCACACTTAAAGTATTTTAACGAGATTATATCCATGATTTTATTTTGTTTTTACGAGCTCCCGATATTTCGACGCTGTTCAAGCACGCTGTGCAAGCATCAATCGCGGGAATACTGAAGAGATATGCGGGTGGGACGACAATTATTAATTACGAGCAGACAAATCTGGCTACTCTCTTTCTTAGTCTTTTATTACTGGAACTCGATTGTAACTCACGCCAGAACGCACTCACAGTATCACTCGGTTTTTCTTTATAACGGAGACGCATGTTAGTCATGTGAATATAATCCCGTAAGTACTGTAAGTGTAGTGAATAACCGTGAAGGTCTAAAACAGTGCTTTAGTTGTTTTTTTCATCAGGTATTTGTTAGTAGCAGCCACGGAGTTTGGATTCTTTGAACACGTTACCCATAACAATGATTGCATGGAGCGTTTTGTGATTCAAGGTATAATCGAAGGTAGAAGACCACGTTGTCGATCAACAATACGATGGACAGACCCCATCAAATCTGTCACCACTTGTAGCGTAGCAGAATTTGCTCGCAGCCAATGGAGATCGATGGCAAAGATGGCAACTGCAGTTGTCGGGGATGACCACGACTACTCTGTCAAGAGTGAACGACTAAGAAGAAAAAGTAAATGCCAAAGAGAATCGGCCTTCAGGTAAGTATCACCTACATTCAATGCCAGAGTAAAATGAAAGGTAAGTAAAATACTTTTTCTTCCCAGAAAGCCAAGTTGATGAGGAGAGCTTAACTAAAGTAGAAGAAGCCCTGTACTCGTAACAAGTGCGATACGGCACCGAGGACCCAACAAAGCTGCTGCGTCCTGCAGTGCCTATGATGCAGCTGTACCTTTCGCGTCTGCATCACTCCACTACAATTGAGGAAGTGGTGCAGTATTTGAAAGTGAAGATCAACTGGACTCTGAGGGTCAAAAAGTTAAAATCGCGCCACAACATCAACTTCAAGCCAGTTCAAGCCATTCGTGGTACGAGTTCTAACTCACCATCTACAAACCTCCATGAAGGAGTAACTTTGGCCGAAGGGTGTTGTATATCGACCTTTCCGAGGACGGTTACACGACACCACGCAACGAAACACGACGCCGACAACGTTGCGTGTATAGTTATAGTTTCTTAGTTTATTATTTTTGTTAAATGTAATTTTGTGTATTTTATGTAAGGGCCATAGTTGCCTGATTATAAAATGATTGATTGATAACATACAAATCATCATTATCTCTTGTCTCATTCTATTTGGGGTCAGCGCAATACTTTTTCTTCCTTCATTCTTCCCTGTCAGACGTCACGGCATCATTTACTCCTTTATTTTTCAAATAGTTCCTTACAAAATCTATCCATCTTCTCTCGTTACATAAAAATTAATATCCAATATCACACACATCAAACTTCAGCCTGAAACATAATTACAGCACCAACATTAATCATGCTTAAACACAATCCTGATCGTGTGGACACGGCCGAATATCCGGCAACCAAAATGTGGTTAATATTCATCTGATTAATTCGTTAAATGGTTGATTTATGGCAACCCCGGGTAAATGACGTTCAATTTACTGGTCACACTAGCTCGTTTAATGAAGATTTATTTAACAGGGCTCGTTGTAGTGAATATTTGCATAGGAAGAAGTTTGCAGAGAATAGTTGTAGGTATTATAACGTGGTGAACAAAGTATTTGTACATTATTGAAAGCTGAAAAGATTTTTTTTTACACATACAGGGTGTAAACCACCTCATCACAAAGCCATTAACCAAGCATTCTGTACATCAAACCAAGTAACTTTACGTAAAAATTATTGCTGGGAAACCACTTTTTATTTTGAGGTTATAATTCGTGTTTTGTGGTAGAACTCAATGTAATGCTCTTAAAACATTGTGCTGATGGATGGATTGAATAGTACGGGGGTCGTGGAGGTGTTATTGGTTAAAATCTTACAAAAAAACTTGTTAAAAAGTTGTAACTTTGACCCCCCATATCTCCGTAACCAGAAGGTTCCCAGGTATGATGTGGAACAAAAAAGTGATCGCAATGATGGGGAGAACAAGTGCCTTTCGGCTTCGTGAAGAGGTGTTTTACACCCTTTATAAGTAAAAAACTGTGACATATTGTCTGCCACTAGATAATGAGAATGAGTTGAATATAAACGTTGGTGCATGTATGAATGCACCAATGAAACGATGAATGAATTGCGTGAGGAGTGGTATGAATGAAAAAGTAGTAAATGATAGCGTGACGATTGATAGAGGACAATGAAAGAAAAATGTGTGTTCTGACCCCAAGTAACAAGGGACAAATGCAGGCAGATGATGAGGCAGAGAATGGGACGTATCGAGAATGGGACATTTGTTTCCACGGTGACATTTTGCGCATGGGACATTCTGCGTGAGATCCGGCTCTGCGACTCAAACATGAAATTAATTCTCTGAATTTTAATTTCGCAACATATTACTTCAACTCATCATCTGCCTAGCCTTTTCCCAACTATGTTGGGGTCGGCTTCCAGTCTAACCGGATGCAGCTGAATACCAGTATTTTACATGGAGCAGCTGCCTATCTGACCTCCACAACCGAGTTAATACTGGGAAATACGATACCACTTGGTAAGACTGGTGTCAGACTTTTAGGGTCACTGACTACCTGTAACAACTTTCAAAGATGGACAAATGACAGCCGGGACCAACGGCTTAACGTGCTTTCCGAGGCACGGAGGAAACTCGGTATATAAGGGTGGTCACCCATCCACAGACCAACCTAGGCAAGCATGGCTTAACCTAAAGATCGACCCGAGCGGCTGATATTATTTAGCCACGAGCTCCTCAACATATTACTTCAACTATACGCCGATTTTTTATGCTCCGTAAATATTTCCTCATATATTTCTCACTATCGACTACAGTAAACATTAATATTTTAATACACGTCTGTGCATTAGCATTCGAAATTAACCAGTCAGTGCGCGCAGCTGTCGCCCGGTCCGTATGACCACTCTGTTGATTGAAACTGTATATGCTTGTGTGGTACAGGGTTGGGTATATTGTACCACTCATGTTGACATGTGTGATATACAGTTATGTAATGTTGTGTTTATTAGCGTGTCATATAAGAAGTATGGCACACAATTCCCAAATCACTGTAATTCTTGAAAGAATCAACAGCACAACGCCAGGACAATGAAGCTCGACGAAGTCCCAAAGAATGAATTTAACTGTCGTACACTGTGGCCGATCCAGTACGGCATAGCACCACTTAGGCGTGCGCGGGGCACAACTCGTAGCAGATATAGATTACTTTTTTCACTTCTATCGGTAGTCCTTAAGACTGTCTTGCCATTTTTTTTATTACAAAATGGGCCTTTTTTTTTTTTAAGGATGGGAAATCATCAAATGACCCCCCCACTCTGGGCGGAGCGGGAGGGAGTGTCAGACTCTTACTGACTAAAAACCATCCATGTTCCTTCCTCGCCTTTTACGTTCCGGGGCCGCGGTATCTCTTTCGTACAAAATGGGCCTGCGTTTACCTTGGACACTATCTTGATGGGAAGTGATGGCATGAGCGTGCCCAGATGATATCTTTTGAAAATTTACGACATCTATGTGCATACGTGGAACCCTGTCCTGGAGTTATAAGGTACTCGTATCACCAAAAAAAAACCAGCAACAAACAGTGCCAACACTCCAGTAATTTCAATTCCCACTCCCAACATCTGACCACAAATTCTGTCGACCAATTACACATTAACAGTCACAGAGCGTTCCAGTTAAATTTCCCAGCCTCTCCACTGCGAACGGTCACGAATCCTCTCTTAAATAACCCCTAGAGCCATAGCAGTGCGAATAAACCACAAGAGTAGAGGCGTTCCTGCAAAATTAACAACTGGCTTGCCTGTAGTCCAGAGTGAGGTACGGTTAGTGCGTACAGTGGCGAAATGTGGACCGGCCGGCAGTGAGTGGGTTAAGTTTTGGAATGTCGGCTGTTGAATGTTCTTAATCTTTGCTGGATCGAGGTGGCTAGAAAAAAAGAGCTGTTGGAAGGAATTGGGGGAGGCTTTTGGCACAGAAAAAGCTGTTTAAAAACGCCTTCGCAGTTTATCTTATTAGTCTTACCATCTTCTTTACGAGATGAGGAATGGACTAATACATTGCGGGCTTATGGATGATGCAAGTCTGTAAATCTATATTATTATTATTATTATTATTATCAATATTATAAAGCAGAAGAGTTTGTTTGTTTGGTTGTTTGTTTGTTTGGTTGAACGCGATAATATCAGGAACTACGGGTTCAAATTGAAAAATTCTTTCTGTGTTGGATAGTCCATTTATCGAGGAAGGCTTTAGGCTATATAACATCACGCTACGATCATTAGGAGCGGAACAGGAATGAAAAATGTTGTAAAAACAGGGATATTTTTTTCCTTTCGTTTTTCTCTCTTATGTGACGCAGACAAAGTAGCGTGGGTCAGCTATGAAAAATAAAATGTTTTATGATGATGAAATAAATTACACAAATAACCTGTTAAAATGACCAAATACTCACGACCGCTCCTAAGGAATATTGTACATCATCACAACGAGCGATAAAGGTGACAAATTCAGATCGTGATTTGCTCAAAAGTTTTCACTTGTACCATACCACATCACAATACTGAAACCCAATGGTCCATTGCAACAGTGCACGGCAGGCTGGGGTTATTGGAAACGCAAAATAAATATTTATCTTTGAATATTTAGCTAAAAAGTGAGCCTATGCGACTAGCAGGTAGGTGCTTGCACAGTGCATTTTAGCCGCTCTCAAATAAAATCTATACTAATATTATAAAGCAGAAGAGTTTATTTGTTTGTTTGCTTGAACGCGCTAATCTCAGGAACTACTGGTTCAAATTGAGCAATTATTTTTTGTGTTAGATAGTCCATTTATCGAGGAAGGCTATAGGCTATATAACATCACGCTATGGCCAATAAGAGCGGAGCAGCAATGAAAAATTTTGCAAAAACGGGGATTTTTTTTCCTTTCGTTTTTCTCTCTTATGTGACGCAGATGAAGTTGGGTGGGTCAGCTAGTGTTTGTATATGTATGCAACGACCATTGCCTAACATATAAGGAATGTATAACGTCATAATGCCAGAAAACTCATATGGGTCGGGACTTCTTTATTATATCTATGGGTCGGGACTTCGGGGGTGATAATAAGATGGTGAAAATAACTCATCATCTGCCTACTTTTCCCACCTATGTTAAATATAAATAAATATAAATATCGCTGGACGTTAACACACAGCGCCATCTAGTGCCACACTAAGCAAGGTTTGTGTCGTGGACACCAGATAGTTGATATACTACATAGATACTTTTTTTGTTTGTAAATACATACTTATTTTACATATAAACATCCATGACTCGGAAACAAATGTCCATGCTCATCACATAAACATTTGCTCCTACCGTCATTCGAGCCCAGGACCCTATGAACGTAAGGAAGCCTCACTACCACAACGCCATTCGAGTCGTCGCCATTGGAATCGGTTTCCAGCAGCTGAATATCAGTCTTACCAATTTTTGCATGGAGCGACTGCCTATCTGATAGGAAGCCGACCCCCAATTAGATTTAGGAAAAGCCAGGCAGATGATTTACTTGCCTGGCTTGGCATGCACAATAGACAACAAACCGTACAGAAAAAAATCACCCGATGTTTGCATGAAAAATCTTATCCATTCCAATACCAGATACCTTTTCCATTAACAAAATATCGCTACTTCAATATTTCCATAACAAAAATGCGTAGTTTATATTTGTTTACGTGAACTCCACTCCACTTGGGTCCTTTGAAAAGATTATTTGGTATAAAAAGCAAATGGGGATACCTTATCCAAACATTGTGATATTTGAATAGGAAGTATACGTGGATCGTACACAATTGAATGTTGCCATGCTCTTCCCAAATTGGATGGATACTTTCATGTTTCGTGTAGCAGTGTTGCCAGATATATTTATGCTAATAATGTTTGGAGACAGTTTCTGTGCAGTATGTTATTGAATGAAATGTGTAAGAGTTTGGTTGGATTTATAGTAATGTTGGTTTACTTTGTTATCTATAGTTTGTGGAGTTATACTATAGCGGCGTTCAGAAATTGGCAGGATTCGCAAAATATCTGAATTACAAATAATATTTCGAAAATACATTTTATTTAATACTAGCTGACCCGCGCAACTTCGGCTGCGAGTGAGGGTTAGTTTTTTTTAATAAAAAGTATCCTGTGATACTTCTAATACCTCCAAAAATGTGTGTACAAATTTTCATGATGATCGGTTCAGTAGTTTTTGCGTGAAAGCGTAACAAACAAACTTACATTCACAGCGTGAAGTTTGATTATTGTCCCATGGGATCTTACTAAACGGGATAAAGAGTCCTATCCTATGTTTAAATCCAGGTTATTAACTATTTGTGTGCAAAATTTCATCCAAATCCGTTCAGTAGCTTTCGCGTGAAAGCGTAACAAACAAACTTACATTCACATTTTTATAATATTAGCAGGGAAGTAGGGATTATAATGAACAAAAGTAAGTTTGTTTGTTACCTTTTCACGCTTAAACCACTGAACCGATTATTCTGAAACTTCGCAATATTATGATAAGGCGATTACATGAGCTAAATTAGCAACTCTATTTGTGGTGGTTCAAACTTCGCCCGTAATACTATTAGAGTAAAGTTCTAATCAGCTTGCGCTACAAAGTGGTTGTTACGTCAGTCACTGCGGGCTAAATAGTGCGAAATGAGTGGTTTTGATCGATTTACAAAAAATCCATGGATTGGACTAAAAAATTAGATAAGATAAGATAAGATAAGATATTTTTATTTGCATAAAACATGGTATACAAGGTGTTATTCCAAAAATAGTAGTAGATCGGACATGTTTTGCTTAATGCTAAAGCATGCAAACTTATTTACTAAAGATACATTATGATGATGAATTCGTATTAAAAATATCATTAATGCTATAAAAATTATTATTATTAAGCCATTTTATAAAACACTATAATGCTAATGTGTTCCTTGAAGAATTATTTGCCAAAAAATCAAAATGATCGCATGTATTTTAGTATGTTTTTTAATCGTTAAAAGAAATTTTCAGAGAAGTTGGTGATTTTTTTTTATCGAGGAAAATTAATTGTATTGTGTTTTACAAATAAATAGTGTAGAAAATAATATACTTTTATCTACCCAAATATCATAAACGCTCTCTAATGCGTTCAAAAACCATAGGCAATGACCAGCATTACCAACCTGCAGAAATAAACAGTACTGTAATGAACTCATAACGCAACTGTAAACAGTTGCGTTATGAGTTTTAAATTTGGAACAGGTGTCAAATTCAAGTGAGTGTGTTATTCTAGTACCACCTACATTAAATCAGATATCGATAAAAAAAAACCCCAATTCAGTATGATTCTAATTATAAATCGCACGACATTTTGATCTCAGTGACACAAGAATAGTGACTTTGTTCGTTTGCCTATGATTAAAAAAAATGACAGATATCCAAAACGCCGCCATTTCGAGCTGTCATTTGTTCGTTAGCTTTTTATTTCCAGTAATCCAGTTACGAGTAGACAAATATTCTGATAAGTTCTTTATTTCTGTCGAAAATGAGTGATAGTGACTCAGAAATTGACATAAATACTCCGCCAGATATCGTAAATGCAGCGACGAATGCAACTAATAACCTGTTGGCACAAAAATCAAGGGCCAAGTAACAATGCAGGTCATTTCCCTATGGTTCCTGAACCCATCATAGAGCCCTTATGATATTTGGGTAGATAAAGTAGAGTATGCAACTATACATAATTAGGCATTACAACACTCGTGTGATGCTATTAAGAAACTCGCCTTCGGCTCGTTTCTTAAACCCACACTCGTGTTGTAATGCCCTTCATTATGCACAGTTGCATAAACTACTATTAGGCATTATAAAACTTGCGTTTTGCTCATCTAGTCGCCTTGAAGGTCAAGGGCGTGGTGGGAAAAGGAGGAGTAGGTTACGTTCTATAATTTTTGAACAGAAGAACGTAATGTATGTCATCATCATCATCATATCATCATCATCATCATAATTATTATTATACTATTAATGTTTACACTGCTGGGACATAGGCCTCTTCTTTAAAAGAGGGAATGGGCTACCACGCGGGCTCAGTGCGGATTGGTAGATGTCACACGTCTTCGATTTGTTTTGGTTCTAGGACATGCCGGTTTCCTCACGATGTTTTCCTTCACCGTTTTAAGAGCAGTGGTGATGAAATAAATTACACAAAGTAATGCACCTGTCTGGGTTCGAACCTACGACTAACTGGTCGTAAGTCGGGGCCACCTCTCCTCTCAGTCACGTATGTTCGAGTATGTAGTAATAATAAAACCATGCTGTTTGTAACAGTAACAATTTATTTGAAACAGAACACTTACTACAAATACGAATGAGTACGTTTGATTCGCCTTTGTGGCGGCAACACATATTTACCCCTCTCCAACCACGGACTCATACTGATATCAGTATTATTGATAGCATCTACCAATGTTTTCACAGAAACATAAATGAGGATAATAAATAATGCTATTATCAACCTATCAATCATTTTCATGTACTTTTCAAGGTATGACGCAATGTCGTATAAGGTTGTAAAGTTGTTCTTTTTTAAAACGTCACAAGGTGAATTTAAAGCCGCATAAGGGATTGAAAGACAGACTAACGCACTGATTAGTGATAGTAATGTTGAAATACATAAATCCATAGTACGGTCAGCGTGTAGTTTTGTTCTATAAATCTCTTTGGGTTTCTTGTGGAGTAGCATTAGTCGCCTTTCATCTTCTTTGAAGAGTTGATCGAGCTTGAAGTACTCTATCAATCTGTAAAAATTAAAACTTGATTTAGTGATCATTACGCATATTATTATAACACATAATTTTCGTTGGAATAAAATTATAAATCGTAGTAAAAGACTGGTTAAGGAATGGTTGGTTCATGTAATTTGGAGGCGTTTACGTGGCAGGTCCGCTGATCTATAAACAGCTGTTTAAAACAAATTTTTGGATAGGAACATGTCACACTGACAGCTGTTATTTAGATTTATTTATTATTTATTTAGATAATCAGACCGTTATCTTTTCGGTGAACATGAACCTTAATATCAGAAAGTAAGGCGTAGTCGACGTAACCTCGGTTCGCGGGCCTCCTATTTCTGTCTGCAGGGTTTATAGTAACCTATCATGAAGGAGATTCTCCCCATTCCCTTCATTACATGATTACTTGACTTGTCCGGAGTCGGGGTGGCGCAACTCTCGAGCTCGCTTACTATAAATATCACGATGTGCCATTTTTAGGGTTCCGTAGCCAAACCAAGTGGGGTATCTATGAATAGGTCTTCAAAAATATTTTTTTTTTTCTAAACTGAATAGTTTGCGCGAGAGACACTTCCAAATTGGTAAAATGTGTGTCGGGGGGACACACATTTTACCAATTTGGAAGTGTAACTTCTAAAATAAGAGAATAGTAAAACTAAAAAAAATATATGATTTACATTACCATGTAAACTACCAACGAAAATTGGCTTGAACGAGATCTAATGAGTAGTTTTTTTAATGCGTCATAAATCGTAAACCACAATTTACCTTTCATTTACAACGAACTGCAAGAATTTTTATAATAAATGTTACTTGCTGTTACGGAACCTTTCACGGGCGAGTCCGACTCGCACTTGGCCGCTTTTTATGTTGGTAAAGAGTTACAATGCACTCTTTACCAACATAACAAGCGGCCAAGTTATATACGCAGTATAGTTAGTGCAAAATAAAAGCAAGAAGATGAAAACTTACTTCTGTAGTCCTAAACGGTAGAAAATCATCTCGAACCACCACAAATGTTCACTGATACATCCAAACACACAACGTACAGATCGTCTTTTGATACAAATTTACTTAAACGACAAACAATCACAATACAATAGGAGAGGTAAAGCCAAATGCAGATAAGAAAATGATCACACAAATGTTGTACAAATACTAACATTTATAACAACGTTAGATACTGTTCTAATTATAGATAAATCATTAGAAGGTAATTAAGTAACGATGTCATTTAGTACTGAGATTCCAGTTCGTTTAGTAATTGATGAATTAGGACAAGTGAGTTTGAATCGATCAGAGTTGTAGGAACTCGTAATGATATATTCAAGATTCTTTATTTGCATGAAATATGGTACGTTACATGATGGTCTTATAAATTAAAAGTTTTCACATATTTCGCTGACTTCAAAGCATGCAAACTTAAAAATTAAAGTATCTAACACATTTTACTCTTAACGTAGTTCTAAATATAACAAAACATCTAAGAAGCATTAGATTAGCATGTCAATTTATCTTTGACAACAGTATTATTTTAGAATTAAAAATACTCATGTGTAGAATAAAATAAATTAAAAAACAATACAAGGCCAGAAAAAATAATAAAATTAAAATATTAACAACAATAAAATAGGAATATAAGCTATTTACCCATTACAAATGGGTTTGACAAAAACTCGTTTATTGTGTAGAACACGTTATTACAGAGCCACTTCTTCAGTTTCCTTTTGAAATAATTTATTGGTAATTCTCTGATTTGTTTCGGTATTTTATTGAACATTTTGACCGACATGCTATAGCAATTGTTCTGGAAGCAAATATAAGCAGAGGTGCGATTCGTAAATTTTAATCCAAACATTATCGAACATTTCATTTACAACTGATCTTTAAACATCTACACTAGTATTCCTAACAATCGAGGACAGTACAACAACAAGTATAATTTAATAGTCAAATGAACTTACCTGTAAGTGAAGTTCGATGGTAATTATGCTTGTTGTGGTGCTGTCCGAAGATGATTAGTCCCACCCGACCTAGACTTTCCATACTTTACGTATAGTTATTTGAGCATGGACCCTAGGTTGTAAAATCGCAATGAACTTAATGAAGATATTTACAGAGGCGGTGGGCAACACCATGGGGTTGCGTTCAGGAATAAGTTTTTTCTCTTTCAAATGTATGTGACGTCGTAGAGTAAAACTGAGACTAGAAACATGGCCATTTACCAAACTATGTTGGGGTTGGTTTCTGATCTACCAGCAGCTGAATACCCGTATTTTACATGTAACGATTGCCAATGTTACCTCCAAAACCCAGTAAAATAAATAAAAAATAAAAATAAATTCGCTGGAAATTAACACACAGCGCCACCTAGTGCCACACTAATCAAAGCTTGTGTCGTGGACACTAGATAGTTGATATACTACATATATACTTTTTTTTTGTAAATACATACTTATTTTACCTATAAACATCCATGACTCGGAAACAAATGCCCATGCTCACCACATAAACATTTGCTCCTACCGGGATTCGAACCCAGGACCCATAATAACGTAAGGCAGCGTCACTACCACTACGCCATTCGAGTCGTCAACATCAGTATGTACTGGGTAATACGTCACCATTTGGTAAGACTGGTTGTCACACTGTCAAAGATCTACAAATGACCGGTTAAAGCTTCCGAGGTACAGAAAAACATTACTCGGTATGTAACGGGTGGTCACCCATCCACAGACTTAACTAGGCAAGCACAGCTTAACCAGAAAGTCGACCCGATGTATTGCCGTTTTTGCAAATTGTGGCTAATTTAACCAACTTTACGGAGTCAATTAAATTATACCATTGATATGAATCATGCAATCGCAGCTATTGGGTATGCTTTTTTTTTTTTTTAGGGTGAGAAATCATCAAATGACTTCTCCCACTCTGGGCGGAGCGGGAGGGAGTGTCAGACTTTTACTGACTAAAACCCATCCATGTTCCTTCCTCGCCCTTTATATTCCGGGGCCGCGGTGTCTCTTTCGAACAGGCCCGCAACCCCCGAACAGGCCCGCAACCCCAACAGGCCCGCAACCCCGACAGGCCCGCAACCCCGCTATTGGGTATGCTTAGGCTTAGTTCATCAAAATCACTTTGAGGAATGGCCGCCCACGTGGCTCCTCAGTAGTCAAAAAGTTGTTATGTAGTATGCACGGCATCCGTTTCTTCTTGAAGCATATCCTATTCGTGCTGTATTGGGATGAGGTCTGGCCCTTGAGCAGGTCTCGGCAGAATTTTGATACGAGCTTGGACGATAAGAGTGCGTGTTACGACTCTGGCCGTGTGTGGACGTGCATTGTCGTGCATTAGTTGAAACGAAACACCCAAAGGCATGATTATACGACATCTGGAACTCTATCTGCGTAAATCTTCATTGAGGTTGCCTCTCATCTACATCAGCAGTGCAAGTACGGTCGAACGAGCCAGTTTAACCCAGAAATTACATTTTACAATGTAATTTATGGGTTAAACTGGAAACCAAATAGCTTTTTTGATCGTACGTAGGATTCGATACAACTCGATTAGATAAATTTGACAGTTATTCTCGATAAAATGAGTTTTTGACTCTATAAAAAATCATTTTATCGAGAATAACCGTCAAATTTATCTAATCGAGGCCTATCGAATTTCGGCGGCGGCGACCTCTCGCGTCCGGCCCTGGTTCAATCATGGTCCGGAGCGAGACGGAATGGGAAGCCGTCACCTCCTTCTGCGAAGCAGTCATGCTAGCGAAGGAGGTGGCGGAACGAGAGAGGGAGAGATCCTCTCTTCCCGGCCGCCGCGGGAGACGCACCGGGCGTCGGGGGCCACGTGGTGGCTACCGGCCACCGTAGATGCGGGCCTGTGAACGGTTGGCTATGGGCTAGCTGGTCCGTCCGTCTAACGATGACGACAGGCCGTGTCGACGGCGCGTTCGTGTTCCACGCGCGCCTCAAAGAGATGTCAGCATAAGGGGAGGGGCCCGCAAGGGCCGAAGCCTGCCGGGGTTGCGGGCCTGTTCGAAAGAGATACCGCGGCCCCGGAACATAAAGGGCGAGGAAGGAACATGGATGGGTTTTAGTCAGTAAGAGTCTGACACTCCCTCCCGCTCCCGATGATTTCCCATCCCAAAAAAAAGGCCTATCGAATTCTACGTACTTGCACTGCAGGTCAGTTCTTCCACCGCTCCAAAAACCGGGCCATATCATTATTGTGACCTCATCATGTGGATGAATTTGAAACTGACTTAATTCCTCTTGAAAAGAGAGAAGAGCTCAGAGAGAAACTTTTAAATTAGTATTGTTCTGATCATTCGTCAATACGACGTCGTTTTAACTGACTTCCAAAAAAGGGAGGTTATCAATTTGTGTGTGTTTTTTTTTTGTCTAGTTGTTTAGCGATTCGAAACTAGGAACTCAAATGAAGTTGGACAGAACACCTAGCAAGACGCGGTGATGGCAGGTGGAGTAAAACTGTGACCGAGTGGTATCCTTGAAGAGAAGTGTTGGTCGTCCAGCGGCGAAATGGGCAGACGATATTGTTGCTATGGTGAATATACGTATCTTGGAGTTATTCTTGACGACCATCTGTCATTCAAGGCCCACATCAAAGCAGCTCGTGACCGGGCTGCCTTCGCTATGGGCCGGCTCCACTTCATGATCACTAGGAAGAGCAAATTGTCACTCAAGTGCAAATTGCGTCTTTACACTGCAGTCATCCGTCCCATCATGACTTATGCTTGCATAGTATTCGCTCATGCCCACCCGCGTCATATCCACACGATGCAGACCTTGCAGAGCCGATTTCTCCGCAAAATCACCGGTGCCCCCCTTACGTCCGTTACGATAGTCTTCACGTAGACCTGAGAATCCCCACCGTTAAGCAGTTCATGAAACGCCTTTCCAAGCGTTACTTTGACACTGCTATTAAGCAGCTAATCGCATCGGCCGCCCGGTACGACTCATCGCGTATTAGCTCCGTCCAACGACCGCGTCACACCCGTGTCGCCCCCGACGATCCAATCACTATCTTGCAAGAGAGTAGGAAAGATACCAGTACAGTTCGTAGAGTGTACAAATACAAACCGAAGACATACCGACCTCTCCGCAGAGGTCCGGCGCGTAATCCCCAGTCAATCCCTCCCCGACCCTTGCTCGAGCCAGCCCGCGATGCTGAGCCTGTAGTAATAAAACAGTCCCTAAATAAAGACAATCAGATCCAGCCTGTCCCTTTGCTGCCCCCAGCGACGCCCTAAGCCGAGGTTCGTACCCCACAGGGGGTGCCCTTAGAGCGCTGTTGCTTAGTTTATAGTCATTTTTGCCCTGGCTGGAGGCCTTAAATTCAAGGCATCCACAGGACTTGCCCGGTTAAGCAGAAGCCAGTCTTCTCAGACTAAACTGCGAGACGCCCATTCCAAAAAAAAAAAAAAAAAAACCAAGCAGTAAAAAGTAGTGCGCGAAAGTCATGAAGAAATATCGAATCGCTTCCTGAAAAGTTATGAAAGTTTATCAGTGTTCTCATTCCCAGTAACCCTTCCCCCTGATAGGAAACAACTGAGGTTGTCTGAACCGACAGGTGTAGGACGTCAGCGCCGTCTAGGTTCGCAGATTATGTGTGTACAGTGATAGTATAGGCAGAACGTCAGTTAGAGTATAGACAGAACGTCAGGTAGGCACGCATACATCCCCGCGTCTAGCGATCACACCCGTCCGGCACAGTCCATTATAGCATAATGACAAACTTTTAAGATTGACTCACACTCCCTCTTATCATCTCTCTCTCTCTTATGTGACAGATAAAGTTGAGTGGGTCAGACAGGTCAGTCAGGTTAATAAAATGCAAAGATTCAAAGAGTGTGGTTCATTTTTAACCCCCGACGCAAAAACGACGGGGTGTTATAAGTTTGACTTGTCTCTGTGTGTGTGTGCGTCTGTCTGTGGCATCGTAGCTGCCGAATGGGTGTACCGATTTTGGTTTCAGTTTCTTTGTTTGAAGGGTAAATTAGTCGGGAGTGTTAGATATGTTTATTTAAAAAAATCGAAGATGGCCGCGGCCACAAACTGGCGGATTACATATTTATTCAATAACTCCCTCAATATGGGTGTCAAATGAAAGGGCTTTACTAGTAGAATACTAAACGATATAATAAATTTCAAATCCAAGATGGTCGCCACCACAAATGGCGAAACACATGTTTTTTTTTTAACTTCTTCAACTCATTTTCTACTATATCGCACTACTCGTAAGCATCAAAACATCTTGAAATTATGACCATCTGTATCGGGGTTTTTTTTTAATTTTGTATTCGATGTTACTTGAATAATTTCACGCGGACAAAGGTGAAAATTATGAAAAGTTTTCCGCAGGTGTCGGGACTGACAGAAGGATTAATTAATAAAAACCGGCAGAGAGCGAGTCGGACTCGCGCATCGAGGGTTCCGTACAAACTTTTTAAGTAAGTAGCTTAGCTTTGCTGTTGGATCCCATAAAACGGCTAGTGCACCAACCGCAAAACATAAGTTTGTAATAGTAAAATCATTTTTTTTTTGGCATTAAACTACATGTAATGGTTTCAGATTTTTCCCTTTACCTGTGCTGTAAGACCTTGGTTTTAAGCAACATTATCAGTTCTATTTCAACCGGAAGTACAGGTTTTGGGCCTATATGCTAGTTCCCGTGGACTACTAAAATCGCGAAATTTAATATCATAAATTAAAAGGTGAAAATAAGGTTTTTGGTACTTGCAAGTTTTCATGACAACCTAAATTTGCCTACCTAAATTTGTAAGTATTAATTTTTATATTTATTGAGATCCATAAAAAAACACTTTAATTACCGTTTCAACATTGCGACCGTACTTTACGATTGTTATCGCGAATATTTTAAATTATTACATTCTTGAACATGCAGCGTCAAAATAAAAAATTCTTCAGGAAGAACATTAGTACCACCTAAAACCATAAATCTACCCATAACAAAGTATTATAATGTCTTCATAGATAACAAAAAATAATAAAGTAATGATTACATTTTTCAATATAATTTATGCAACATTGCTTTCATATCTAACAAAATATATTTCTTTTAAATACTGACGGTACTCGATGAACACCACAAATGTTTAGAAGTGATAACTATCATGTCATACGCAGTGCTACTTGTGACTCTCGCGGGATTGGCTGCGGCTGAGTTTGACCCAGAGTTGCATGCTAAATACCTAACGATGCCAGAATCATCATTCATCGAGTATTTCAACGCACAGGGCTACTCCTGGAAGATGGCTAAGTACGATGACGATATTCGTGTGAAGTATGCCCCTTGTGCATACTATGATGAGGCTTCCTTAGAAGAATTACCACTCCAGACTTACGACCTTGAAGAATTTGATCCGCCGGTTAACTTTGATGTCAGATATCTACTTAATCTCTGCGATTCTCCAAGACTAATCTACGATCAAGGACAATGTGGTTCGTGCTGGGCCTTTGGAACTGTTACGACAGCTCAGGACAGGCTGTGCTCTTATACAAATGACAATGTCTTTCTTTCTGAACAAGATTTAGAATGTTTGCAAACGAACGTATGCGGTGGGGGTAATGTTGTAGAAGCATTTAAATTCTGGCGAGACGCAGGTCTTGTTACTCAAAAATGTAAGCCTTACAATGTAACAGAGCTATTAGAAAATAAATGTGTGACTAAATGTGCAGACCCTGGCATAGATTACAATACTGACAAAAACTATGCAGAAAGTGTTTATCGTTTAAGTAATAATAGCTATGATATTAAGATTGATTTATGGTTTTACGGATCAATTCAGGCCGGTTTTCTTGTCTATGACGATTTTTTCAACTATAAATCTGGAATTTACGAACATACACATGGAAATCCGGTAGGCTACCAAAGTGTAAGACTTCTTGGCTGGGGCGTCGACAATGGAAACGAGTACTGGATAGCGGCTAACAGCTGGGGAAAGCAGTGGGGTGAAGAAGGATTTTTCAGAATCAAACCTTTTCAAGAAGGAATTGAGTTTGAAAATTATTTAATAACTGGTAAGGTATCATGGTCGTAATACAATTTATTCCTCTTGTATTAGTTTGTGTTTTACCTTTGTATACGGTATTTTTTCAACACACATACAACACAACAGCAAAATTCCATGTATATATAGCGATAGCAAATTAATTACCTGAATAAAATGATCAGTAGCATTGGAAAATTTTATTTGCCTAAACCGGAGAATTTTCAATTGAATTTTACTCTTTTCTCTCTTTCTGTATAATTTGAGTAATTCAGACTTGAAAGGAGATGGGAAACGGTTGGCCTAAATGTAATCAGTTGTATAAATTGTCATATTGTTTTATTTGATTATATTAAATTGCGGTTAAAGATATTTATTTTCTCAAAAGAATTACAAATTCACTTACAGAGAAAAAAATAAATAGATATACAGTGTTATCTGCCAGTAAGCGTAGATAAAAAACAAATACAAATACGTACCTTAAAACTACAACTTGAAAACATGTCGAATTAGTATAGGTACATCGTTTTAGCAGAACAACAAGTACAAGATTGTAAAATTAAAATTTTAAAAACCCCGACACATAACCCTATTGTATACTAATTCGACATGTTTTCAAGTTGTAGTTTTAAGGTACGTATTTGTATTTTTTTTTTACAAGATTGTAAAATTAAAATTTTAAAAACCCCGACACATAGGGTTATGTGTCGGGGTTTTTAAAATTTTAATTTTACAATCTTGTACTTGTTGTTCTGCTAAAACGATGTACCTATACTAATTCGACATGTTTTCAAGTTGTAGTTTTAAGGTACGTATTTGTATTTGTTTTTTATCTACGCTTACTGGCATCAATCTTGTACTGTGGCTTGGTATGGACATGTAATGAGGAGGGATGAAACGCATGTGACTAAAAGAGTGATGGACATTAGTATTGATGGATGGAGAGGGAGAGGAAGGCCAAAGAAAAGATGGATGGATTGTGTAAACACTGATATGAAAGAGAAAGGAGTAAATGAAGCCGTGACGTCTAACAGGGGAGAATGGAAGAAGGAAACGTGTTGCGCCGACCCCAAATAAAATGGGACAAGGGCAGGAAGATGATGACATTGGGCCAAAATTTCAAAGTATGTTTTGGAACGAAGTTCCTAAAGAAGCCTGCGGAGGCCGCTCGCAAATGCAATTCGAAACGAAGGCAAAAGTCCGTCGAAATATTGTAATCTCTGTTGCACATTCCCTCGCGCGGTGCGAAGCTACGTGTGAGCGTGTGTGAATATTGTTTACCTATGCGTGTGTGAATAATGTTTAGAATAATAATTATTATAATGTTTATTATTTGCTTTATTTTTGGTACAGTAAAACGGGGTTATTTGGGGTTTTGGGGGCTATTTGGTCCCACATAAACCAAAATGTTATTGGGTATTTGCATCAGAATTTTTCAGTAGCCTCCAATTAATGTGTTTCTAGACATTGTAAAATAACTTCTACCATTACACCAACCGACAGTTATCGATATTTTTGTTCAATTTTTGGGTCATCCTAAATAGCCCCCAAAACTACTTTCGACAATCATTAGTGTATGAGCAGAATAGTAATGCGTTTTTAGGATTTTTGTGTCCAATGTTTTTATCTCAAATGTTATAATATCTTAAAATCTAGGCTTTGTAACAAAAAAACTGTGTTATTTACCTACTTTTGTAACAAATAAGTAAACGGTTCGCCTGAAAATCTAAAATCTATGTACCTACTACCTACTTACGCCCGCCATAAGTTTTACGTCCCTAGGATAAATAACAGCATTCTCGGCTAAGAAATCCCTACAAATAATATAAATGTGAATGTAAGTTTGTTTGTTACGCTTTCACGCGAAAACTACTCAACCGATCATCATGAAACATTGTACACTATTCTTGGAGGTATTAGAAGTAACATAGGACACTTTTTATTTAAAAAAAATATTTTTAGCAACAGGATCCGCGTACGAAGTCGCGGGCAGAAGCTAGTATAAAGTAAATACAAAGATTTCCAAAGGTACAAAGATAAGTAAATCGTGTAGGGTGAACATAAATTTGATAAATGATTGTGAAAAAAATATATACTAGATTTATAAGATTTGACCAGCGGTGGCCCAGTAGTGGCGGCCGACTTACGCACAGTAAGTCGTGGGTTTGAACACTTTGAACCCATACAGGCGCATTAATTTGTGTAATTTATTTCATCACCATTGCTTTCGAAACGCTGAAGGAAAACATCGTGAGGAAATAGGCATGTCCTCGAACCAAACATTCGAATCCATGTGACCTCTACTAATCCGCACTGGGCCCGCGTGTTGGATTATAGCCCATTATTTCTCATAGAGAGGGCTGAGTCCCAGCTGTAGGAACATTAATAGGTTAATGATGATGATGATGATGATAAGATTTGAACTTCTCTAAGTCATTTTACACTAAAAATAAACATAATATTATAAGAGCTATGCCAGCTAAAACATAAAAATAAAATAATTAATTTAGTGAACGACAAATTGCACAACATTGTAGAGAAATAGGTAACATTTTTTCTAGTGAAATCAATTTTTGATTAAATTAATAAAAATACATTTATTAATGCTTCATTTTCCGTACTCTTGTTTGCATTAATGATAATTACAATAAGTACTAAGACAATCTTTTTTGATAATTTCCCCTTTTTTCAGGTTTTTTCGTCTGAAAACTGATGGCCTTATGGGTTACCTACTTGATCGTAGTAGCTCTGAAAATATTTCTGCTTCTGTTCTGCTTCTTGATTAGAAAATTATGTGGACATAGTAATATCTAATTAATATCGAGACTGGTCACCAAGGCAGAATAATAAGTATGGACGTATAATCTTAAAATCCCAAAAATGTATAGGATTGAGCAATAAAAGTAATTTCATGTATGTAATCTATTATTATGATAACTAACTACAAAATGTAGTTGTAGTCAATGAGTCAGTGAGGCGTCCTAAATCCAGCTAAACTCACTTCACATATACATATATCCACAGGTGTCGGTTAATGTTATTTAGTATCTTGGATGGGGTTGTAGCACAGAATCATTGATGGACCACTTCTTATTAGAAGAAAGTTTTTTTTGCGCGGAGCACGTTACTCAATACTCAATACTTTATTTGCTAGTTTGTTAGTTTTTGTGTTGCGAGGATTGGTACAAGAGAAGCGGCGCCACTGTCGCCCTTCGTAGACCAATCAATAGGCGATAAGCAAGCCGGCAAATTAGTCAAATCACATCCTTTTTACTACAGACAAAGACCTGAGTACTAGTTGTGGGGTCAAAACTATCCAAAATTCCTAAGTCAAAAACCTATCATAAATAGAACGGTACGTAACATATTATGTGATACAATACTTAGGACATACGACTTTACGTCATGTAAAATTAGGAGATTCAATTATTTTTGTATTCGAAATTCTGACAAAAGGGTATTAGAAGTGAAGTTAGTTATGTACAACAAAATTTCGGTATTTTGAACATTATGGTTACTGAAATGGGTACTCTTCAAGACGGATCAAACGAGCCCAAACTTGCTGTTTTAAGGTCATTTTATTACGGAGATCCTGTTGCCACCTTCCAGCTTCATCATCAAAGTCTAGTTATTATTTAGGACTGAGGCGTACTCCTCAAGACGAATAAAACGAGTCGAAATTTGATGGAGTTGTGTTGTTTTATAACGGAGTTCTTATGGCAACCTTCTAGCTAAATCATCATCTAGAGACAAAGTACTTATCAAGACGAATCAAATGACCGGATTGCACCAGCCGTGGTCGCGGGGAGACTGAAGTATTGAAGGTACCGCGACAGATTACCCTCACTCATCTTCATAAATGTTAATTAGGGCCGGTTCACACTAGGACAGCACACTACACTAACAGTGTGATTATTGATTACTGGATTCCAAGCTGAAGAGAGTAAGATAAATTCGCTATAAATACCCGTCTTCTTACGAATCAAATGAGCCCAAACTCGATGAGGTAACGTCGTTTTATTACGGGGATCCTATGGCCACCTTCCAGCTCCAGCACCAGACCCTCGATACCCTCTAAAGACAAAGTACTGATGAATAAGAATTAAACGAGCCCAAACTCGATGTAGTTACGTCGCGGTCGTTTCATAACGGAGTTCCAGTGGCCACCTTCCATCATCAGACCCTAAATACCATCTAAAGACAAAGTACTGAAGTACTCATCCAGGCGAATCAAACGAGTCCAAACTTGGTGGAGTTATGGCGTTTTATAACTGAGTTCCTATGGCCACCTTCCAGCTCCAATATCAGATCAGCTCCATGTTATCATAATGTGTGAAAAATATCATCTCAATCGGTAACCGGGAAGTGGATCAAATTATAATTGCACGATTTGATTGCAGACATCGGTACAGGTGAAACTAAATAAAAGCTTGAAAAAAATTATGACAAATTGGTAGGTAGATCTACTGTGAGATACATCGCAACATTCGTAGTTCATGTTGGTAACCTAGGTATGTTTGCATAGAGATGCCGCGGCCCCGGAACATAAAGGGCGAGGAGGGACATGGATGGGTTTTGAAATCACAAGTATTATAGTCCTAGCTGTACGCACACATTTACATTTGTCACTATACTACGTCAGCACATCCAAAGTGTCCTGGGGCCATATTTTTGAATCAATAGAATTCCAAATCGTGTATAAATAGCAGAATTCGTCTGCGAATCCTTAAAATCGCTATTTTTGGATATTTATACCCGTGAATTTTGACCGACCCACTCGTTTCCAATATTCTACCAGTAGAAATGAGAGAGACAATGACACTAACAAGTGAAGATTTGTTGACTAATTCTTTTTGACGTGACAACGTCTTAAATTAGGTTGCGGCTGGGAGTCACTTATGAAAAAGTGTAACGCCCGGTAACGTTACGATGAGTCACCAAACGAGAGAGAGGCCCGCCGAATGCCTTGCGTCTCTCTCCCACTCAACTATGACGTTGTCACGTAAAATCTTCGCCCGTAAAACCGACTTTACAGGCAACCATTTTTTTTTTGTCGTTTTCCATTTTCTACGTATTTTCTTTAACAATACAAAAACAAATCCAACACAAATAACAACCGGGAAAAATATGTAAAAACTAAATTCAAATAATTTTTAATTAAGCATGTGTTAAAATCACCCATTAAAATCACATGCTCATATGATGGGCAAAGATTGTTAAGTGAGGATTCTAAGGAGTCAAAATAATTAACGTGTAGGTTTGGAGAGTAAAACACAGCAAGCAATATATTGGTATGATGTAAGGTAATCTCAAGAAATAATGATTCAGCCGACCCTGAGTACTGAGAAGGAGACGAACTCACAATTTTGTGAGGTATATCATCACGAATGTAAATGGCGACACCACCACCACCCTTGCCTATCCTGTCATTTCTGACCAGCACAAAACCAGGAAGTGTGTAGTGCGTAGTGTAAATTAAGAGTGCATCAAGACGAACACTGCTAAAGGAAGCCAGAAGATCAGAATAGTGACCAGGAACACTCTGAGCATTAATATGGGCAATATGCAGGTTGTTAGGATAGTTAGAAAAAAGAGAGGAAAATGTTGTCATGCAAAGTACGAAGCGGAGGCTCACTGTCCGCACTAACGAAGCTACAAGTCGAGGCAGAACAAGAGAAAAAACTATCATTTATGTCAGCTGGAATACTCATAGATAAATAAAAATATTATATAAATATATAACAAAAAGAGAAAACAACAAAAACTACAATTAAATGCTTGTACGGCTGATTGTTTAGGAATACAACCACCCTTACTCTAAAAGTTAGTTAGAACAAATTGAACAAATCCAAAGTAACAGGAAATAAAGAGAACACATGAGAGAGAGAAAAATAGTAAAAATATTTTGAAAACAAAAATAAAATATTCACGTATAACGAATAACCGTAATGTACACAAACTTGCATTACCACGAAGCAGCAATGGAACGCCAACGAACGTCAAACGTCAAGTTAATAATGTCACAATGACAGTGTCAATCCTAAGACTGACATTAAAATTTTGTAAACATACCGACCAGACTTATTTGATTTAATGCTACACAAAATTTACTGTGAAGGTGTACAGAGAACATAAAATTATAAGTACTGACGACGACGGTTCAAAGTACAAATCAAAAGTTTGCGTACAATGCGGCCAATGTACAGAGTAACTTGGTTAACAAATAATCCAGTGGTACTAGCATTTATAGGAGAAGTATGTACCTCAGACAGCGCAGCAGCACCAGACTCGCCTGTGGTCTTGGGGAACCGTGAAACCAGTGCTGGAAGTTCACCTGGAGTTTCAATCTTGTGACGCTTAACATCCGACGTGACGATCGCTATCCTGCCCTCCACCGACCAGCAGTTCGGCAACCCAAAATGCTTGCGGGCGTCCATGAAAGTACGGTGTCTAGTGTGGGTTAAGAATTCCGAGATAGTGATGCCAGTACCTTTCAATGACTTCTTGCTCTCCCAGATCAAGTGACGGTCCTCAGTGGTGTGAAGTCTAACCAGAATAGGTCTAGCTTTGCCTTGTGAAGATCCCAATCGATGGCAGACATGAATGCTTTCTTTTTTCACCTCTGACAAACTCATTTGGTTGGTTAATACTTTGTGAACCGCTTCGAGTAACTTTTCATTTGGTAGCTCAGCGATCCCATGAAACAGTAAAACCTTTCTTCTCATTATGGTTTCATGTCTGTCGTAGGCAAGAGAAAGCATTTCTATCTGTGATTTAAATTTTGATAGTGCCTGCCACACGAAAGTTTTAAATTCAGCAAACTCACGTGATAGTGCTGTGATGTCAGGTGTTAGCTCAAATCCTGAGGATGCATTTCTCAGCTTGTTCTCATACTCAGCCATCCGAGAGTTGAACATCTGCTCGAGATCTTCTAGACTTGTTGCCATTGTTGTGTCCATTGAGGCAGTTGGATAGGTAGTAGAAAATTTAGTTGAAGGAAGAATGTGATTTTAAAAAGACTTGCAAATAGTAAACAGGGTGTCTCATCCAAATCGGTCAGTATGGGAAAGTCTGAAACTATAAGACATACGAAGATCTGTTCTGAGGAACCATGTCATCGATTTTAATAACAAGAAAAACTGCATTCATACATTAAAAAAAAACATCTGTACCTCGTTCGGGAATCGAACCCGGTTATTTTGAAAAAAAAACCTACACTATTTCTATTTAGATATCGATTGTGTAGGTCTTAAGCAGTAAATGTCTGTATGAAACATGATGTCTAAAATGAATAAAATGCATTGTTTCCACATACATTAATTTATTGTAGTAGGTGCTCGAAGTGAGTTTCAAAATAACCGGGTTCGATTCCCGAAAGGAGTACAGATGATTTTTAAAATGTATGAATGCAGTTTTTCTTGTTATTAAAATCGATGACATGGTTCCTCAGAACAGATCTTCGTATGTCTTATAGTTTCAAACTTTCCCATACTGACCGATTTGAATGAGACACCATGTATAGTGAGAGATGGGTGGTTAATAACAATAATATATGATTATAACATAATAAAAATAATTTCAAGTGTATTTAATTAATTAAAACTTGGAGGAACCAAAATATTAGTGTTAACCCTGTGCGGCACACAGGAAAAAAGTTGTTGTATGTTACAATTTTATTATTATCATTATTATTATCTGCGTACCCCCTCAGAGCATACAGGCGTGATGCTACGTCATGATATAGTATAAACAATGAACCTACAAGCGATTGCAGCAATCACTGCATATTTGCTGTGTATTTTTGAAGAGTTCCGTTGTATATCTCCGAAGATCAGCATCAGGTCTGCAGAAAATCAAAATGGGACCACACAGGAAGCACCAACTTTCAAACAAAAAAAGAACCATCAAAATCGGTTCACCCAGTCGAAAGTTCTGAGGTAACAAACACAAAAAAAAAATTGAGGACCTCTTTTTGGAAGTCGGCTGAAACAGTGGTTACAGTAGCTAATCCTTGTCTACCACTACTGTTGACATTCATCTTGTAAATTATTATTTATTTAATTTCATTATTGTGAATGTGAGGACCATTTTGGTCACATTTTTTTTTTTTTTCCACGACGGTCTGGCAGTTTGAGTAGGTACTATAAGCGGCCTACCAAAAATGTCCTTTCTTTGGTATTGTTCGTCGTTTCGTTACGCTCCTTTAGTTAAAAGTCGAGCTACACGATAACTGACAAATGCTAGCACTGACTGGACAGGTCCACTCAAATCTGTATGGTTCTTTCTTCAAAAGACCATCTCAGACACTAATCTGCATAGTTCTCATGTGAGTTGAATAAGGTTGTCTGGACTTTAAAAGAGACTATGACCTCTGAGTTTGTTTCGGCTGTTTCTTCTCAGAGTAGTCAGGTACGAAACATCGGCCCCATTTAGTTTAAAAATAAGGACGTGTAAAAGTGTTTGTGAAAACCAATTTGCAAAATAAATAGATAGATAGATAGAATACTCTTTATTATGTACACCATAAAAAAAAAACATTTATCATTGACCCGAAATACTGAGATATTTGAAAATGAAAACGCCCGCGAAGCGGGGCTCCGTCGATTACGCTTTTATGGGGGAATATAAAGTGTTTTAAGGTTATGTTATATTAATCGGTATTTCTCAGGAATGGTGCATTATCTTTTCATGAGAGTTGTGCCACTGGGCAAGGGGGACCCCTCCTTCCCTCCACACCGCGTAAGTTGACTACCATCGCATGCATTTCACGAAAAATAATGCTTTTTGTTGTAAGCAGTACGTTCATTTGACAATAATTCGAGACTTTACAATATCGCTAGAGATATTACAATATAACGTATTTGACAATTTTACGGTGACATATACATTTCATGTTAGACCTTCTTTGTAACCATTTTATTCTTCTATTTTCTAGAACTTTATAAAAATTCAAAATTGCATGATGACGGTAAGCCGAGCCTGAAAATTCTGTCTATCCTTGGTGCTCCAGCTGGTAAGAAGCTTGACGGTGCTTAAAACAAATGATTAATGTACGAGGTGCGAGTTGATGAATTTGTTTTTTTAAGCTGTATTACAGTATCTTTTGGTTCTTCTAATCTTATTTTTATCTCATATTCTAGCTCAGCTTTGTTAAGAAGTTCAAAAAAAATAATTTTATCCATGATTAAAGAATTGTAGTTAAAAAGGATAACATTATATTAAAGGGAGGAACTTCTTTCCACGCGAAATCTTCATTTAACGCGTAGGGAGATTGAGTATAGCGGAATAATTTATTTTCGCGAATAGTATAATTAGGGTATTGATCAGGATTGTAACTCTGCTCGTTATAACGAAAGTCGTTCCTTTAAAGAATACAACGCAGGAGATACCGTCTGGCGAAGAAACTATGTACATAGTCAGGCTGGGATTTATTTTAGCGCAAAATTAGCGCCAAAATTTGTGAAGTCCACTATGTTGCAGAAACTATCCCCGTTAGTTTATATACTTGAGGACTCTAATGGCAACCAAGCTTAATGGCATATTAAAGACTAAAAAAAATTATAATGTATATAGTTATGTAAATAAATTCCTTCTTCCTACAACATCATTTTCCAAATTCTAAGCAGCGTATATTGTTAGGTCCGTGTTTTATATATATTAAAGTTGCTTGTATGTGTTACCCTTTTTTATTTTTTTTGGGGATAAGTAACACGACATGCTCTGAACTATTTGATATGGTCGTTAAGCCGGCGAGATCTAACCCTGGCGTCATATTGAAGCCCTGACATCCTTGAAAAGCTGCTACTACTACTACTGCTGCTGCTGCTGCTTCTACTACTGAGAGCCTGGATGCTGTTGGCCTTGAAAAGGCATTTACTATTACTACTGAGAACCTGGATACTGACAGTGGGTGACCCTTGACTCACGAACCCTCAGTCCTCGGGTAGCATCTATACCCTGGGAGATTGGCGTCTGCGCGAAAGTCTGACACATCGGCGAGCGGCTTCTGACAGCTGCGAGCTTTGGACCTTGAGCATTCTCATACACCTTCTGTAATATTATAGGTAGGCATTTTAGTTATCCTTTGTTTTTAATTTGCTTTTAATTTGAGTAATCATATTGTTTGATTCACACTCTCACACGTTATCGCTGTGAAAGCTGATTCTATCCTGAAGGGGCCGCCGCCGCCCCGAGCACCTCAAGTTCGCCTGCGAAAGGGCCCTCACAGGGGGCCCAGGAGGAGGAAGTGGTAATGGATTGCTGACTGGCGTGTCATGGAGGGGGTGGAGACCTACTCCGACCACCGGTACATCCGGATTGACGTCTCCACCCAGTCCTCAAGCGCGCCGGTTCAACAGGCCCCGAGAGGTCCGCGTTGGGCGTTGAAGCAGCTGGACCGGGAGCTCCTCCTGGAAGCCTCGATCGTGCAGGCCTGGGTGACATCACCGGACAGGCCTGCCGACGTTAATATTGAGGCAGAGTGGTTCCGGGAGGCCATGTCCAATATTTGTGACGTGGCAATGCCCCGAGTCCGGCCTGGAAGCGCCCGACGTCAGGTGTGATGTAGGTTTTAATATTGAGAAACCTCCTTAATGTTTGTTACTATGGAAACCATATCTGTTATGTCATGTCATGTGGAATAAACCCTAATACTGAAAGCAGGGCTGTTTTATTATAACATTTTATTCTAAACGTATTTATTAAGACTCCAGAAATATGGAAAAGTATCTCCGTCCAGAGCGGTTTGACGGAGACCCCACATCGGGGCAAACTAGTGATGTTTCAGCACAGTGGAGACATTGGAGAAAAACTTTTGAAAATTTTCTCGGAACAAATGAAAAAAAACCGCCAGATGCATCAAAATTACAACTATTAATAAATTATGTCTCATCTGGGTTGTATGAATACATCGAGCACTGCAAGGGCTGCAACGAGGCCATACACACTTTGGAAGGGTTGTTTATAAAGCCAAAAAGCGAGATTTTTGCAAGATACATATTGGCAACAAGGAAGCAGCAGGCAAGCGAAACTATCGACCAGTATATACAGGTATTACATTTGTTAGGCAAAGACTGCCAATTCAAGGACACCAAGGCTGTAGAGAATGAGAAGGCCTTCATTAGGGATGCATTTATTGCTGGCATAATATCTCCGGATATACGACAACGATTACTAGAAAATAAGATGTTCTGTTTGGAAGAAGCATGTAATCAAGCGAGAGCTTTAGAGTCAGCTAAAATTCAAACAGCTAGTTATGCATCTCAATCATTGGAAACAGTAACACCTTTTGCCGCTGCAAGCAACTTAAATCGAAACTTAAATCAGAGCGAATGCTATTTTTGTGGCAAATCAAGACATCCTCGCCGTTTTTGTCCTGCAGTAAATGCTACTTGCTTAAAATATGGCAAAAACGGGACATTTTGCTAAAGCTTGCAAAAGTCAAGGTACTACATCAATAACGAGACAAAAGGCTGATAATATCGCTTCATGTATTTCATTGGCATCAACAACTGGTTTTCAGAAATGTATAATTTCAATTCACGTGAATGGAGTACCAGTGAAAGCCTTAGTAGACACTGGAAGTACTACCAGTTTTATTGATAAGAACGTGATACAACAGTATGGACTGCAAACAGAACCATGGAACCAAAAGGTTTTGATGGCATCATCAGCGTTACAAGAAGAAATAAAAAAAATATGTTATGCATCTGTTCAGATAAACGATTATAATATGCCAAAAAACTCCACTACGAGTGATGAAGGATCTATGCAGCCAAGTCATTTTGGGCCACGACATTTTAAAACATCATAGCGAGCTGAGCATAGAGTTTGGTGGAACACATCCCAAGCTCAGGCTGTGTGAATTGGAACCAGCAAACATAGAACCTGTCAACTTATTTAGGAACTTATCAGCCGACTGCAAACCAATAGTTGTCAAATCTCGCAGATACACGCCTGAAGACCAAGCATTTATAAAAACAGAAATAAAGAAACTGTTGTCGGACGGAATAATAGAAAAGAGTTACTCTTCATGGCGATCTCAAGTACTTGTCACGTCTGACACTCACCACAAGAAACGAATGTGCATTGATTACTCTCAAACTATCAATAAATTCATTCACCTAGACGCCTATCCAAGTGGATAGGCGTCTAGGTGAGTGAATTTATTGATAGTTTAGTTTATAAAAACTACACACACACACATTAGTTTAACTACACATATTAGTTTTTAGAAATCAAATCTTCAATATTTGGAAGTCCAAATATTGAAGATTTGATTTCGAAGGTATCCAAGTTCAAGGTATTTAGCAAAATTGACTTAAAGTCAGCTTACCATCAGATACCGATAATTGCAATGAATAAACGGCTTTTGAAGCGGCAGGAAATTTGTACCAATTCTGTCGTATACCTTTTGGAGTTACAAACGGCGTAGCTTGCTTCCAAAGAACGATTGATTCGATTCTGCAACAGTCAAATATTAACAGTGTTTACACATACTTAGATGATATTACAGTTTGTGGAGTAAATCAGGAAGATCATGATCAGAAATTGAACAAATTCATGGAGGTCGCTGAAAAATATAACCTTACCATCAACAAGGGAAAGAGTGAATTTTCAGTGAAGAACCTTAACATATTGGGATATAATATCAATGATGGAGTGGTTAAACCGGATAAAGATCGTTTAGCACTTTTACTGGAGATGCCGGTGCCACACGACTCAGCTGCTTTAAGACGTACCATTGGTCTTTTCTCACATTATTCGAAATGGGTACCAGATTTTTCGAACAAAATACGAGTACTTATTGATGTAGAAGTTTATCCATTAAACGAGAAACAAATAGCAGCATTTCAGAACATGAAACAAATCATATCAAAAGCTTCTCTTTCCACGATTGATCCAAAGGAGCCATTTACAATCGAAACTGATGCATCAGAACACTCAATAGCTGCATCATTAACTCAAAATGAAAGACCTGTTGCATTTTTCTCACGAACACTCAATGAAAGTGAAAGAAAATATCCGTCTATTGAAAAAGAAGCATGCGCTATAGTCGAAAGCCTAAAGAAATGGAGACACTATATACTTGGACGGCAATGTTATCTTATAACTGATCAAAAATCTGTGGCGTTTATGATGAATGGACATGCAAGTAAGATAAAGAATGAAAAAATTCAAAGATGGCGAATGGAACTCGCTAACTACAAAATAGACATTAAGTATCGATGCGGAAAAGAAAATATTGTGGCCGATACTCTGTCACGTATTAAAGCAATATGTGCAAATACAAATGGTAATGATGTTATGAGATTACACGAATCTTTGTGCCATCTTGGAATAAAGAGAATGCTACATTGGGTAAGATGCAAAAATCTTCCATATTCAGTGGAAGAGGTTAAACGCGTTATCATGTCTTGTAAAGTATGTGCCGAAGAAAAACCAAGATTCAAAAGAGATTTATCCGGTAATTTGATAAAAGCAACAACACCTTTCGAGCGTTTATCTCTAGATTTTAAAGGGCCAATACCATCTTCCACCGCAAACAAGTATATACTTACAGTGATTGATGAATATTCGAGATTCCCATTTGCATACCCCTGCAAAGACACAAGCTCAGACAGTGTTATCAAAAGCTTAACGGAATTATTTTCAATGTTTGGAATACCATGTATGATACATACAGATCAAGGAGCCGCTTTTATGTCTAGGGAGCTTAAATACTTTTTAAACGCCAAAGGAATCGCTACCAGCCGGTCAGCACCATACAATCCTCAATGCAATGGACAAGTGGAACGTCTAAATGGAACGCTATGGCAAACAATACGTCTTGCACTGAAAACAAATAACATGGCTGTAGAAATGTGGGAGAATATTTTAACGCAGTCTCTACACAGCATTCGATCACTTCTGTGCACCGCAACTAACATGACTCCGCCCGAACGGATGTTTGTCCACCCAAGACGGTCATCCTCAGGACAATCACTGCCAACATGGTTCAAAGATGATAAAGTGCTTTTGAAGAAACATGTCCGTAACAAGTACGATCCACTAGTAGAAGAAGTTCAAATGATTGAACCATCTCCAATGAATAGCAGAGTGCGATTTGCAAATGGACGGGAAATTATAGTATCCAACAGACACTTGGCGCCAAGAGGCGGAGGCGTAGATGTTAGTGAAACTTCAGACTCTGAGGAGATCGAGTTTTATGACACAGAAGAATCTCCTTCACTTCCACCACCTGACCCTCGGCGATCTGAAAGAAGCCGGCGTCCGCCAACTCATCTACAGGACTACGAAACCAACATAAGGGGGGAAGAATGATGTAGGTTTTAATATTGAGAAACCTTCTTAATGTTTGTTACTATGGAAACCATATCTGTTATGTCATGTCATGTGGAATAAACCCTAATACTGAAAGCAGGGATGTTTTATTATAACAAGGTGTACTGGAGGTCGCGCGAAATAACGTCTCTCCGTGAGGCGTGTGTTGCTGCGCGGCGCCCGTACGCCAGGCATTGCAGGCTCCGCATTCGACCGCTGAATGCGGCAGCCATTGAGGCGGAGCTGTACGAGGTATACAGAGCGGCGAAGACCGCCCTCCGGGCCGGCTGTCCTGCGGCCAGGGAACTGGCCCGCTCGGAGATGCTGGAGACTCTCGACAGAGATCCGTGGGGACGCCCTTACAAGATGGTGCGGAATAAACTCCGCACCTGGGCGCCTCCGCTGACGCAGAGTCTCCGGCCTGAACTCGTGGAGGACGTAGTGAGCGCTTTGTTCCCCTCGCGGGGTACACATCCGCCCCCGCCTATGGCTCCGCCACCAGAGGTGCCGGAAGAGGACCCAAGGGACGACACGACGACACTCCGGAAGTGACTGGGGTAGACCTGAGAGTGGCGGTAGGGAGGCTCAAGGCCAAAAATACCGCCCCGGGACCCGATGGCTTGCCTGGCATAGCCTGGGTCCTGGCCTCGGATGTGGAGGCTCATAAGCGCATGCTTGGAGAGATGCCAGTTCCCGCTTCGTTGGAAGACGGGGAAACTGGTCCTCATCCAGAAGCCGGGGCGCCCTGCGGACTCTCCGTCCGCATTTCGGCCCATTGTGCTGCTCGACGAGGTGGGCAAGCTCTTTGAGAGAGTGATTGCAAACTGCCTCGCTGAGCACCTTGAGGGGATGGGGCCAAATCTTGCGGAGAACCAGTTCCGTTTCCGCAAGGGGCGCTCTACTGTGGACGCCATCATGCGCGTGAGAGTCCTCACGACGGGGGATGCAATATCCCGGAGCGGGGTTGTTTTGGCGGTGTCTCTCGACATCGCCAACGCCTTCAACTCCCTGGAGCTGCATCAGGGAAGCACTCCGGTATCACCGGGTGCTGACCTACCTTCGTCGTGTGGTCGGGGACTATTTGACGGACAGGGCCGTCATTTACCCCTGTCACTGCGGAGATTGGAACCGGCGAGAGATGTCGTGCGGTGTCCCACAGGGATCGGTTCTGGGACCGCCCCTGTGGAACATCTGTTACGACTGGGTGCTGCGCGCGGACCTTCCTAGTGGTGTCAGCGTCGTCTACTACGCAGACGACACCCTGGCCGAAAATACGACACGCGGGGTTGCGATAGTCGTTGAGAGGATCCGCCAACTGGGTCTCGAGGTGGCACTGCACAAGTCCGAGGCCATGTGCTTTCGTTGGCCTCGGAATGCGCCACCGTCGGGATCCACACTGACGGTAGGAGGGGTATCCACCGGCGTCGAGTCGACGTTGAAGTACCTGGGACTCGTACTCGACAGCCGGTAGAACTTCGTCGATCATTTCCGACGTTTGGCCCCCAGGCTGGAACGGACCGGGGCTGCCTTTAGGCGGCTCCTGCCCAACCTTGGGGGGCCAAACGCCTCCTGCCGTAGGCTCTATGCGGGGGTCGTGCGATCCATGGCCAAAGCTTTACGGGGCCCCTGTGTGGGCGCGTTCCTTGAGGCGGCGAGCAGCCCATTACCTGAACGCGCCCCAGAAAGTGGTGGCCGTAAAAATGGTCCGTGGGTACCGCACGATCTCCTGCGAGGCGGCGGGCTTGCTTGCCGGATTGCCGCCATGGGATCTGGAGGCGATAGTCCTCACGCGCCTGCATGAGTGGCGCGCGGAGGTACTACGCCGGGGGGAAACTCCGCTGCCGCGGCAAATTGCCGCTCAGCGGACGGACCTCCGCAGCTCCGGCGCGATCTCATGGCGACATGGAGGACGAGACTGTCGCAACCCCGTGCAGGGTACGCCACGATAGTGGCGGTAAGTCCCCTCTTTGAGGAGTGGCTAGAGAGGCGCCACGGCGTCATCACCTTCCGCCTGACGCAGGTCCTCACGGGACACGGATGTTTCGGGAGGTACCTGCACCGAATCGGGCGGGAGGAAACGCCCGGGTGTTTCCACTGCGAGGATCGACCGGAGGACACGTTAGAGCATACGGTGGAGGTCTGCCCTGCGTGGGCGGAGCACCGCCGTGTCCTCGTAGCGACGATCGGCGGCGGCGACCTCTCGCGTCCGGCCCTGGTTCAATTTATTTATTTTTTTATTTTTTTGTTTATTTTGTATACTTTAACTTTAAGTCATCCTTGTAAAGAGAGAATAAATGATTGATTGATTCGATAGGACTCGATTAGATCAATTTGACAGTTATTCTCGATAGAAATGACTTTTCGGCTCCATAAAAACTCATTTTATCGAAAATAACTGTCAAATTTATCTAATCGGCAGTACAAGTACGTAGGATTCGATAGGACTCGATAAGATAATAACTGAATAACTGTCAAATTTATCTTATCGAGTCCTATTGAATCTTACGTACTTGCACTGCGGGTCCTAGCAAATCCTACGTACTTGGACTGCAGCTTCGTATCGGTTTCCCTAGTCTTAATAAACTAACTTCACCACTTCATCTCTTGCCATTTTTCTTTTACAATTTACCCAATCCGACCTTTCATTTTCTTTCTTTGACAATTCGAATGGCGTAGTGGTAGTGAGGCTGTACGTTCTTAGGGTCCTGGGTTCGAATCAACAAATGTTTGTGTGATGAGCATGGACATTTGTTTCCGAGTCATGGATATTTATATGTATAATAAGTATGTATTTACAAACAAAAAAGTATAAATCCTAGCCTTGTTTAGTGTGGCACTAGATGGCGCTGTGTGTTAATGTCCAGTGATATTTATTTTATTTATTTATTTTACTATCCAGGAAAATATAACGTTACAACCTATATAACAAAATTATTTATTCGATTATATAGCTGTACTGTAACTGATCTTTAAAAAATCCTCTAGATTGAAGTTAATTCCATGGCTAACACAAATAAAATCTTTTTACAACCCCAATCATTTTATTTAGGTAAATAAGTACATATTATATAATTCGACAAGTTGGATGAATCAAATATTATTTTAGAAATTAAATTATTTTGAAATATTGCCATATACGAAGATAAAACGCAAATAAATACAAATGAAAAAGTGAATTAATTTTTTGGCAAACCGGTATATAACTGTTGCTCAAAAGAAGAATCCATTTGATTAGCTTTCATTCTAAAAAAACCGTGTTCCCCCCACTCGATTCCCCAGCTGTTAGCTACTATCCAATAATCGGTTCCGTTTTCGACGCCATATCCAATAATTCGTACACTATGGCCACCCACACTTTGTCCACTTAAATGTTCATAAATGCCTGACTTATACTTTAAAAAATCGTCGTAAACTGTGAACGCGGCCTCAATTGGCCCGTTATTAACTAATTCTGCTTTTATTTGAGAGGTGTCATTGGATACCCTGTAAACTTTTTCACCAAAATGTTTGTCGTCTTCATATTTTACATCTGTTTTTTCACACTTTTTCTTGCAAACCATTTCCCTGAGTTCACTAACGTTGTAAGGTTTACATGCTTGACTAACGAGACCGTGATCTCGCCAAAAATAGAATGCTTGTTTTGGGAAACCTCCGTCGCACACATCTTTTTGCATACATAAGAAATCTTGTTCGGAAAGACGGACGTGTACATCTTTGTGAATGCACGTTCTGTCAGACGCTGACGTGGCAGTTCCAAACGCCCAACAGGATCCACAACGCCCTTGATCATATATTTCTTTTATAGATTCACATTGAGGCCACTGTTGTCTGGCATCAAAATTATCCGGTAATTCTATACCTTCAAGATCGTGAGTTTGGATTGGTAATTGTTCAATAGATTCGTCATCAAATTTAGAACAAGCGGCATACTTCTTACGTATATTGTCGTACTCAGCCATCTTCCAAGAGTAGCCCTGTGCGTTGAAGTACTTGATGAAGGTTGATTCTGGCATCGTTAGGTATTTGGCGTGCAGCTCTGGATCAATCTCAGCCGCAGCTAATCCCGCGAGAGTCACAAGTAGCACTGCGCATACCATGATCGAAGGCACTTCTAAATGTTAGTAATGTATGACCATCGATTGTTGTCAGTTTTATACGAAACTTGTTATGACAGGTATGAAAACGATGTCACATACAACAATATAGTCAGTGCTTTTTTGTGTTTTGACTATCTAAGAAGCATTCTTAGAATAGGTGGAACGTATGTTTTAGACATGCAAAACTGTTTTTGTTATGGAATGCAATTGTTGCACAGGAATTTAACCAGTAATAACCTAACCCATAAAATAATTTAAACCGTGGACAGGCAAGTAATGATTTTAAGTATTCGCTATAAACTATTTGTAATCACCTCAAGCCAACGGAACGTATCTAAACATAAAATAAAGTCGTGAATTCTAGATCGATGTTCCGAGATGACGCAAAAATGACTGCGTAGATTCTATTATTTAGCAAAAACTATTTTCTTCGAAGGAAGGCAAATTCGTGGTCGCTAACACATTTTGTATCATAGTTACAAACAAAAATATACATAAATAGCTATATACGCTCACATCTAACGAATGTACAATCAGCAAAAGAGTTAGGGGTATGGAGGCTAGCTATCTTTTTACGACTATTATAAATGTAAAAGTCTGTAAAGATCGATTTTTGTTATTCTTTTACGCAGAAACTACTGTACTGACCTTTGGATGAAGTTTGAAACAGATTGATTATAACCCTTTTCCATTTATAATAGAAGTAAGAAGATTGCTAGCCTGTAAACCTAACTGTTTTGCTGACTGTACTTTCTTGTCGCGACGGGAAAGATTCATTCCCCGTCATCACTTGAGGTAGCCGTTGTGCACTACGCCGGAGGGAAACTCCGCTGCCGCGGCAAATTGCCGCTCAGCGGACAGACCTCCGGCGCGATCTCATGGTGACATGGAGAGAGCGACTGTCGCAACCCCGTGCCGGGCACGCCACGATTGTGGCGGTAATTCCCCTCTTTGAGGAGTGGCTAGAGAGGCGCCGCGGCGTCCTCACCTTCCGCCTGACGCAGGTCCTCAACGGAAACGGATGTTTCGGGAGGTACCTGCACCGAATCGGGCGGGAGGAAACGCCCGGGTGTCTCCACTGCGAGGATCGACCGGAGGACACGGTGGAGCACACGGTGGAAGTCTGCCCTGCGTGGACGGAGCACCGCCGTGTCCTCGTAGCGGCGATCGGCGGCGGCAACCTCTCGCGTCCAACCCTGGTTCTATCCATGGTCCGGAGCGAGACGGAATGGGAAGCCGTCACCTCCTTCTGCGAAGCAGTCATGCTAGCGAAGGAGGTGGCGGAATGAGAGAGGGAGAGAGCTTTAGTAGGTAATAATTGGGGTTTCCAGATCAAAGAAGATCTGGAAACCCGCAATTATTACCATTCATTTTAAAAATCATTTCAGATACAGAAACACCTAATTACAGCCATCATTCATTGCTTTTTAAATAGTGCTTTCAAAATATTCTGACTTGACTACTGAGTGGTCTTTATTATGTAACAATGTTAACGTTATAGATATCATGAGAAATTTAGATATTCAATATAAATATGAAACATTTGTCTTACTGAACATTCGTAATTATGTATCTACATTATAATTTAACATTACATTCATTCAACAATTCAATGACACTAAAATTGAAGCACGGTATAGTATGTTCGATACGACCGACTAACGACAATGAAGTGCACTCGCCATTGTCCATCGCGCTACCTTATATATATATGCAGTGTAGTAACGATTTAGTTTAAATGTTATGACGTAGAAATAAAAGGTACTTTATTTTAAATATTTTTATTTAATTATGTAATGAATATATACAGTAATACTAACCATTAAAAAAACAAACAATAATAAAACTATTATACGTCTATTTTAAACATCAATTAGGAACATGAAGTTGAACTTAATTTTTAACTATTTTAGCAACTAAATACTCGGTTTCACTCATTATGTCATCAATATCACTACGGACTAAATATTGTATGTTCACGCTTGCACTATCGGGGTCACTGTCTATTTCATTCATCTGACGGCCTTCCACATCATGTACAATTATTTTTATAATTCGGTGAATATATCCGGAGTCTTTACGCGTGATAAAGGATGTGTTTTTAAAAGGTTTTGGTTTTTTCTTCTTCTTTATTTTTTTTTCTTGTATTTTTTGCTGTCTACTCTCTTCACATGCTTTTTCCGCCACTTCGGCATACCAGCTTTCTCGGTCTTGAGCACAGTAAAATGGATTAAGAACTGGATCGGGGCAATCTATCAAATTCTGAAACAATGAATAATTTTAAACTATAAAAAAAGGATCATATATGAATTCAATTGCTAATATCGATGATTACTTAGATACTTACATCACATTGTAGGTTAATATTTTCTAAAACAGGATTGTAGGATGGTGAGTGTGACATATTTAATTCTATGTCCCGAATACTTTGTTATACACCTTCAAAATAATAGTCTAAATTAGTATTTCGTTAACCGATATTCTATCTCAAAACATATTATTTTGTATTAAACATCGATTATACTGTCTTGTCTGATAATAATGCTGGATAAAAACGGAAGAATAATATTAAAACTTACCAATAATACACGATCAAGCCAGTTGTAACAGTCAAGTGTAGAATTGGAATAGATTTTAAATGATTTTTTCTCTCTATTTATATACCCTAATTTAATTTTATGGATAGAGTTCAAAATCACACATTTTTAAGTTAGATATCATATCTTTTTCCAAAAATGGTATAGTGAAATAAGAAACGTAAGACATTACGACGCCTATCATTTTATTATTTATTATAAATATATATCGATCAAATAATACTACTGTCCTTATGTTTACGGTTATCGTTTTCATACATTTTATTCAGATGATTAAGCAAGCAAACTCATGGTATCTTAAGAGTATATCAAAGTTGCACCGTAAACTGAATTACTTTTAAGGAGACGAATCAAAACAATATAGCAATATCGACATACTATTGCTACGTTTGGTCTCGCCTGTTATTATTATTATGATATTTTTAAAGCTAAGGTATCTTACATTTTGTCACAAATACTCGCAGAATGGTAAGTTATGTTTTTATTTGTTATTTGTTCATAAATTAAGGTTGATCGATTTAATTATCATCACGCCGATAATTCCCAGTTAGGCAGATGATTATTTCACCAACTATTCGTCAGTTTTATTATTGGGTCCTACTATCAGAGCTTGTGTTATGAGTACTAGACAACTGATAAACATACTTAGATATTTCTAAATACATACATATATTATAGATAAATTACACCCAGACACACAAACACCCATCGTATTCATCACACAAACATTTGGGGGGTCGGAATCAAACCCACGACCCCCCCCAGCATAGCAGTCAGGACCACTAACCACTAGACCAACAGGCAAGTCATATATTATAATATTGTTTACAATATCACATAACAAACCTGCATTTGGATGTAGACAACTGACACAGCATTTTCTATACACATGCCTCTTCCCAAATTTGGGATGATATGACGTAGATTTATCACTATTTAAGCGTCCCGCTGCATAAGTTCAACCACAAAACACCTCTTCCAGAGCTAGTGGCATCATCGTACATCAAAACTTCGCAGCACTATTTAAAATGTAAGTAGCATTATTTTATATATTAATAAATAATTAATTCTATTGTTTAACTATTTTTATAACAGGGAACTCCTTAGACGAGTGCTAGTAATCTCGACTAGCACTCGTCTAAGGAGTTCCCTATTGAGCATGATACATTGGGTTCGATACCCAGGAAATGGAGGCATAATGATATCTTATATGTTATTATTCTAATATTCATTCTTGTAATGTATGATATGTATACACTATTCTAGTGTATCGGCACGGACAGCCAGGATTGCAGGTTCGAATCCTGCTTATGAATTGATTAAATAGCATAATTAATAAATTAATTTTATATTATTTCAGGTCGCTAGAGAACGCAGAGACTCTCTTCCCGTCTGACGACGAAGTGCACCCTCCAGTCGCGAAAAAGACGAAGAAAAGGAAGCAGGTGCTAACTCAAACCAAGGAGCCGGAGGCGGCAGCGCGGGCTGCATCACATTCGCCATCGAGAGCAAGTCCGGCGCCGAGTACGTCGCGGCCAGCTCCGAAGAAGCCGTACTTCAAGCCAATACCACCAAAGAAGGCTACAGCTTACGACCTATTCGGGACTGACAGTGAAGATGACGAGAAAGAAGATGTCGCTGTTGCCGGTAAAGCTCCAATTCAATTAACTTCGTATTTAACTCGGCGCCTTGCTAACGGTCATTCGCGCCAGACGTATGAGCATAAGCCCGGTACGCACTATATAGATTTAAAAGTGTACCGGTGCGATGAAATTAAAAACGTTCAACCAATTAACAGATGGCGCCAAGCAATAGTTACTGTGAAAAACCAAACATCTGAAAACACAGATGCATGGCAACATCTGACTAATTTTATTATGGCAACTAGAAAAGAATTTGTAAAGTGTCCACCAACATTTGTTAGCAACTATTACTAAAATATTAGTATTCCATTATAAATATCTAATTACTATAATATATACTAATTTTTTACATGAGTTACTTGCTTATCTAAGACAAATAATTTTAAACATTATCTCAATATTACGAAATGATTTTTATGTATGTAGTATTCTGTTTTAATGTTTTTTTTTCGTTTTATATTATAATGTATTAAAGAAATATATTCAATTATTAAAAATTCATTGTTTGGTTTTCTTACAGTTTCACCAATTCCTGGAAAAATAACAAATTATAATGATATAATGAATTGTGAAAAATGTCATATTGAAATACCAAAAAATGAATATCACTATCATGTGAGAACGAATTTACACAAATCTAATTGCATATTAAAAACCAAATATGAAAATATTGATATTATTGCTACGGCTTTTAGAATGAGAATAATAAGTTACAAACTGAATCCATCGATGGAGTACCTTACACCTGAGGAATTCCTAATGGATAATCAGCATCAAGTCATAAAACTAATTAATGATTGTCTAATTAAACATAATTGTGTTAAATTAAACTTCGAGCTTTATGCTTACTTTATTCTCCCAAAATCTGGTGAGCAACAGCTTAAATCATTTAACACAAAATTTAACATTATATACAAAAATACTGATATACATGAATTTTATTTGAATACAATAAACACATTTGAGAGGAAACTCTCAGAATTCCAACACTGTGAATCTGGTTGGTCTTGTTTCTGTATAAGTCACCTGGAAATTAATATAAACAAAATATTCTCCTTTAAAAGGCGCGTGAATATATTATATTATATACACACTGCATCACAGGAATTTAACTCAGAACATTACGTTGCAAAAGTTCTATTATAAAGTTATTTCTTCTAATAAATAATTAAATTGATTGCAATCGATTAAAATTATCTCACTATAGTAAAGCTTTAACAAATAATGTCAAATTTAAATGTAAAATTAATACAATTAAATGACTCAAGAAATATAAACTGTACTCTCAAGAAATTCATAGAGTAGTATTGAATAGAAATGATGATTAGAGACAAATGAATATCACTATCATGTGAGAACGAATTTACACAAATCTAATTGCATATTAAAAACCAAATATGAAAATATTGATATTATTGCTACGGCTTTTAGAATGAGAATAATAAGTTACAAACTGAATCCATCGATGGAGTACCTTACACCTGAGGAATTCCTAATGGAAAATCAGCATCAAGTCATAAAACTAATTAATGATTGTCTAATTAAACATAATTGTGTTAAATTAAACTTCGAGCTTTATGCTTACTTTATTCTCCCAAAATCTGGTGAGCAACAGCTTAAGTCATTTAACACAAAATTTAACATTATATACAAAAATACTGATATACATGAATTTTATTTGAATACAATAAACACATTTGAGAGGAAACTCTCAGAATTCCAACACTGTGAATCTGGTTGGTCTTGTTTCTGTATAAGTCACCTGGAAATTAATATAAACAAATATTCTCCTTTAAAAGGCGCGTGAATATATTATATTATGTACACACTGCATCACAGGAATTTAACTCAGAACATTACGTTGCAAAAGTTCTATTATAAAGTTATTTCTTCTAATAAATAATTAAATTGATTGCAATCGATTAAAATTATCTCACTATAGTAAAGCTTTAACAAATAATGTCAAATTTAAATGTAAAATTAATACAATTAAATGACTCAAGAAATATAAACTGTACTCTCAAGAAATTCATAGAGTAGTATTGAATAGAAATGATGATTAGAGACAAATACTCACGAACCTTATTGAAACTTTACCTTTGCGTCATTATAAAACTTTATTTTGAGAACTAATTGTTGTGAAATTAAAGAAATACAAAAATGTTTATGTAAATAAATTGTAATATTATTGTAACCTTTGTTTATAATTAGTATAAGTATACCATACATTATTAATTTAGTGAGTGGTAGTGTTGATTGTCGTTTTTTACATTTGTAATATCGAAATAAAATATTTAATAACCGATGCGTTTTTTTTTTTTTTTTTTCTCTTGTTATTATTTGATGATTGATTATTGATTATTATTGACAGCAGACATACATTTCGTACATTTGACATGACAACTTTAAACCAATTTAAATCATTTGTTTTTTTTTATTATACTTATGCTTTATATATCTATGTTTGAGTGAAATTGAATTAATAGTCAAAATGAAGTTGATCAAACAACACACATCACTTAATGTTAATCATATAAATCTTGGTGACTCTGATAACCACATTAGGCATAGCATTCTGTTACCAAATACGATTCGTTGTATTATATGTGGTCCTTCGAATTGTGGAAAAACAAACGTCGTGCTTAGTTTATTGTTACATGAGAATGGTCTAAAATTTCAAAATCTTTACCTGTACTCGAAAACTAATTTTCAACCAAAATACAACTTCTTACGAGAAGTTATAAAGAGAGTTCATCAAGTTAAGTTTCATGAATTTAATGATAATAAAGAAGTCATAGCCCCGGATGAAGCACTAACTAATTTTGTATTTATTTTCGATGATGTGGCATGTGAATGTGAAAATCAAATGAACATTCGTAATTTCTTCTCTATGGGTAGACATAAACATATTGATTGCTTTTATTTATGTCAAACATACTCTAAAATCCCGAAACAGTTGCTGCGTGATAATGCAAACTTTCTCATAATATTTAAGCAAGACGATGTTAATTTGAAACATATTTATGAAGAACATGTTAGTTCAGATATGTCCTGGAATCAATTCAAGAAGATTTGTAATACAGTTTGGAGAGAGCCATATAACTTTGTTAGTATTTGCAAAGACTCGTCTTTAAGCAATGGAAGGTACAGACATAATTTAGATAGCTTTTTTAAATTTTGAGCAAATAATGTGTAATTATATAAACCAACAACAGACAAATATAACTTAGTAGTATATTTTCTTTGGCTGAATACACTTGTCACAATACGACATGGAAAAGAATATTAAAGTTGAATTAATGAAGTCTGTAGAATCCATAAAGAATAAAATAAAACAAATGAAGAACCAGGAACACTCTATGAACTTGTCACTTGATAAAATGCTAAAAACCGTCACGGAACCCCTTAACGCACTAGTCGATTCGAATATATCAATGGAAAAAATTAAGCATTCACAAAATACACCACTCCCAAATTCTGACGACATTGAATTGGATGACATGGATACTAGTTCATCTACAAAGTTTGAAGACTGCTACGATCCAAAAGTGAAGTCTACACAAGTACTTAAAAAGTCTCCCACAAAACAAATACTGGATGATTTAGAAATTTCGCTAGAGGGTCGTGATATCCATGATATTTATGACGGTGTAAATATACCGTTTGGAATAAGAAGTGTAAACAAAACATTGCTAATGGGTAATTCTGTAGTCTCATTTTCTAAAATCGATAGTTTGAATGACGACAGTGTCATTTTAATTAAAGTTGGTGACAAATCGTATAATTTTACCCCTGGCTTGAAGGAACTTTTACTTCGAAGAAAACCTGATTTAAAATTAATATCGAGCAAAGATAGACTTGTCTACAAAGACATGCTGCATTATACAAATGCTCATAAGAGAGATTTTAATCCTGGTGGGCAAATAAGAGGTGATAAGGGAATAAAATATCGTGACGTAATCAAACCATTATTTTCCGAATCATTAAATGAAAATTTTCACACTGGAGGAAGCTTACCAACTCTAAAGAAATACAAAAATAACACTGACTTGGTATATTGGGATGACCCCAACGAACTCGTTGATAGATTGAAATTATTAGTTGCTTCCAGAGATGCTGGCAACACAAATCATGATAATGAAATTTTGTCGATCGTTGAAGAATTGAAAGAAGCTGGCATAATTAAAGAATAAATACTCACCACCATAAAATTTTCATTCAGTATTGTAGACGGATTCAAAACAAATGTACTGAATTGTGAACATGAGCAAAACCGACGTGGTTAACGAAATTCATAAAAACGCGAGGGTGAACTTTCCACGCAGATGTGTTATCATGAAAGATATAGATGACCTGTGGCAAGCAGACTTAATCGATATGCAATCAATTTCAAAGCAAAATAAAAATTACAGATTTATTCTTGCTATTATTGACACGTTCTCAAAATATGCTTGGACTTTTCCTCTAAAAAGTAAAACCAAAGATGATGTATGTAACTCTTTTAAGAAATTATTGAATAAGGGGCGTGTTCCTAAAAATCTACAAACGGACAAAGGAACAGAATTTTACAATAATCAATTTAAAAAACTTATGAAAATTTATCACATTAATCATTATTCAACCTTCTCAACAAAAAAGGCTTCAATAGTTGAGCGATTTATCAGAACATTGAAATCGAAAGTTTATAAGGAATTTAGTTTAAGAGGCAGCTACAATTGGATAGACAGCACGCTTAATGATGTTATTAACAAATACAATCACACTTATCATCGGACAATTGACGAAGTTCCCGCTAATGTGGATAACACTAATAAAAAACATATATTAGAACGGTATTCAAGGTTGGTGAAAAATCATAATATTAGAAGCAAATATAAAATTGGTGATTATGTGCGTATCAGTAAGTACAAAGGAACGTTTGAAAAAGGTTACACTCCCAACTGGTCTACAGAAATATTTAAAATTCGATTGATACAAAATACAAATCCTATCACCTATTTAATAGAAGATGCAATCAGAGGTCAACCCATTTTAGGTGCATTTTATATACAAGAGCTTCAAAAGACGAAAAATCCTAATTTATATCTTGTTGAGAAAGTTCTTAAGAGAAAAGGAGATAGAGTTTTAGTAAAATGGTTAGGTTTGCCTTCTTCTGAAAACAGCTGGATTGATAAATCGAATATTTATTAAGCATTCTGTCCAACATGGATCAGTCTTATGATGTGTATTGAAGAGAATAGTCTTCTCAATTGGATTATAAATCATTTGAATTACATTTACCAGGATACAATTATTGTGGGCCTGGCTCTAAATTAATTAAAAGGCTTACACGTGGAGATAAAGGTGCTAATAAATTAGATGAATATTGCAAACAACACGACATTGCCTATCATAAGTCTTCAAACTTAAAAGACCGCCACAAGGCAGATTTAGTTCTGTTAAATATGGCTAAAGAGCGAGCACTTGCCCCAAATGCGAGTGTAGGGGAAAAACTAGCAGCGCGCATAGTAACCAGCGCTATGTCAACAAAAATTAAAACTGGTTTTGGCCTAAAACAAGATAACAAAAAGTGTTCTCCTAAAATTAAAACTGAAAAAGGATTAAAAAACAAATTTAAAAATGTTATTAGCAAAACGAAGAGACATATTAAAAAATTAAAACCAAAATGCAAGAAAGTGGCAATAAAATTAGCTATGGCCGCTGCCAGAGAATTAGCTGATGATACATCCATTACAATTCCTCGGGTTATTCCTATACCAAAAACTGGTGGAGTTTTGCCTTTGATTCCGATTTTTGTGGGATTATCAGCGGTAGGGGCTTTAGCAGGTGGTGCAGCTGGTATTGCTAAAACCATTAATGAATTCAAGATGGCTAAAAAGTTATGGACTGAATCGAAGAGACACAATGAAAAGATGGAAGCTCTTTGTATCGGAAAAGGACAACACCTTAAACCACATAAAGATGGGCTCGGAATTTTTGTATCAAAAGAAAAAAAAAACTAAGATATCGGCTACCCAAACGAGCCTTGACTAATTTAGACATTTTGAAGCATGGAAATAACATTCCCTATTTCAGAGGTGTCTTTATGAGAGATAAGCTCCCTAAACACAATTTTAAAAAAGAATGTGGAGTTATAAATTTAGATAGCTCTAAAAATCCTGGTTCTCATTGGGTAGCCTATGCCAAATACAACGATTATATTGAGTATTTTGATAGTTACGGAAATCTTAAGCCTCCAAAAGAATTTATAAATTACTTGGGATTCATCCAAAATTCACTATAATTATGATAACATTCAGCGTGATCACCCTTTTAATTGTGGACATCTATGTTTAAACTTTTTGAAGAATTTTTGGTGTAGTGAAGGAATAAAATAAACAGGATCTTCCGAAAGAGGCCAGTATAGAAGCATGTCTACTACGGTTACCATCTCTGGAAATAAATCGGAACTGGTTTCATACTTTCAACCACCACTGCATTTGACAGATCAATACGAGTGCGGTTTGATATACTTTTCAGTATTTAAATCAAGACCAAGTACCCCCATTACTAACAGAGGTCTGTCTGTAATCAGAATCGAATGTGATCTTGTTCACGGTTCGTACTGCAACGGATTACCAACTCATTTTATTCATGAATTTGTGTCTGATACTACTCCAGGTCATCAGTGCATTGAAATACCACAAAATGTTATTTACTTTCCAGTAAACAAAAATATAATTTCATCGGTATCTGTTAAGATTGTAGATCAATTTGGTCACTGTATTAACTTTGGGGAGGAACAAGTTCAGTTACGTCTTCATTTAAGAGAAACAAAATGATAGTGTATTATAAAAATACCCAAGCGATTGAAAAACATCTTAGTTCTTCTGCGATTGCTAAGGTGCAAAGACGTAAGAAAACAGTTAAGAAATTGACTAAAGTAAATAAAGATTTTCTTAAGGCCCTAGGGTTTAAAGTATGAATATACTACAGATTACTGAATTACCGCACTTCGACACTTCGATCGAAAGTTATGAAGTCCATTCATACAGTCCCTACAATAGCAGCTTTAGAGAAAACGATGAAATCAGAATTCCCATCCACCAGCAAGACATATACGTGCTACCATCAGCCAGTTCAATTTACGTCGAAGGACAAGCGAAGTTTTTCGGGAAAGATGGGAATCCAATCAAGAAAACTGTTACGTTCACTAATAACCCTGTTTTGTCTTTGTTTCAAGACATCAGATACGAAATCAATGGTATTGAAATAGACCGCATAAAAAATTCTGGAATAACGTCAACAATAAAATCATACATCTCATTAAATGAAGCAGAAAATAAAGTTGCTGCCCTATGGGGTTGGAGTTTGCAGGGATTTCAAAGTGATGGAAATTTTAGTGCTGTGATACATTAAATAAAGTTTTAGGGTTTGCAGAGGATTACAATAAAATAGTGATAAATTGCAAACATGAACTTATATTGAACAGAAGTAACAGTAACTTAAATAGCGTTATCCTTACTGATGATATTGCTCATTTTCAAATAGACATAGAAAGAGTTCAGTGGAGGGTGCCACACATAAAAGTATCAGACCGAGAACGACTGACACTTTTAAAACATTTAGAAAGAGATAAACCTATTCAAATAGCGTTTAGAAACTGGGATTTATATGAGTATCCGTTACTACCCAAAACCACAAAGCATTCTTGGTCAGTTAAAACTGCTTCACAATTAGAAAAACCCAGATATGTAATTTTTTGTTTACAAACTAATCGAAAAAATAATAAAACTCGAGACAGTTCAGTATTCGATCATTGTGAAGTAACAAACGTTACGCTCTTTTTGAATTCACAATATTATCCATATGAACCTTTAGGTTTAAAGTTTTCTGAGAACAAATATAATATATTATATGAAATGTTTGTGAAATTTCGTCAGTCGTATTACAACTGTCCAGTAGACCCGTTGCTTGACCTAAAGGAGTTCAAAGAAAAAGCCCCTCTCTTTACCTTGGACTGCTCAAGACAAAACGATAGCCTAAAAACCGGTCCAGTGGACGTGAGGTTGGAGATTGAATGTTCTACAGCAATACCAGATAAGACAACTGCATATTGTTTGATTATAAACGATCGACTTGTGGAATACAAACCTCTCAGCAACATTGTGCGCAGGTTATCATGACCGCCATTGTAGATGTTCAAGGTTTCAAAACAGAATCAAATTTATTTATCATTAAAGAAATTGCTATACTATGTAATAATAAAATTCAGGTGTTTTTAATTACACCGCCGTTTCCATATCGCGGTTTGTCAGAGCTAGAAAAACGACAAGTTGGCTGGATTGAACGTAATAGGAAGATATACTGGGGTGAAGGATTTGTGCCTTTCGTAAATTATCGGAACTTGGTTGAAGGTATTTTAAAAGATAAATGTGTTTACACCAAAGGTAGAGAAAAAGTATTATGGTTGAAAGAAATTTCAAATAATAATAATGTAAATAATTTAGAAGATAAAGATTGTCCTAGTTTGATAAGCTTGTACAAAATATACGAAGATTGTCATGATTTGTATAGTTGTATTTATCATGATTCAATATGTGCATTAAAAAATGTTTTATGTTTAAATAGATGGTGTATAGATAATAAAATTTTGATGTAAATATTTTCTTGTTTATTTTTTTACGATTACAGTTTCCTATCCCTCCCAAACTCCTAAATGTTAATCTTTATAAGTTGCTAGCAACAACTATAGAGCCCCATTATGCTTTTATAATTAGCAGCAAGAAGTAGAGAGCGAGTAAACAGAACATGTCTCAAAACAAATACAATCCGCGCTATGACATGTATAACACGTATAAAATGCGTGAATTTTCATTTAATCATTATTGGGCAACGGTTGATTCGAGGAGAAGATTAGTGATGGAAATGGCTGACGCCGGATTTTTTTATTGTGGAAATGGTGTAAATGATAAAGCAGCTTGTTTCTCATGTGGAGGTGTTATAGAAGATTGGGAGATTTACGATGATCCTTGGCTGCAGCATGTTCAAAACTTCCCGGATTGCTTTTATTTAAATGCTGTGAAAGGAAAATATTATGTTGAGAAATCAAAATATCTATTCAAGTATAGTAAGGAAATAAAAATATAAAACTATTCGTTAAAATTGAATACATCTACAAAAACAAAAAATAAAAATAAAAAAAAAAGAGACTCGTGAAGGATTTGAACCTCCGACCACCGTTTCTCCGAACGTAATCGGCGACGCTCTTACCAAACTGAGCTAACGAGTCTCAACTATACTCCTCTAAAACAATGACCACTATCATGAATATGACGTCATGATTATTCACCCTTTGAACTTTTCCAAACCCATATTTGAGAGTAAAAGAGGAGAGCAGTGGTGGTTCAGTAGTAACGGCTGCGACTTACAAGTTGTAGGTCGTGGGTTCGAACCTAGGCTATCGCTTTACTTTGAGTAAATTATACCATCACCACTGTTCTCTGTGAGAGGAGACCTTTGTGCCCAGTGTGTAGTGGGAAAAAAAAAAACAAATTGAAATCTTTAAATCATGACTACTTTGCCTGTATCATAGTATTCGTTGTCTACCTTGCTCCTGTTTCTGTTCCGAATTCAATGAAAACATCCAGTCATCGTGCATCTGTGTCGTGATCTTAAACACGTTTTTTTTATGACGAACAGACGGTTCTTTCATAGTCTTAAGACACTGAAAACTTTGCTTGCGCGATGTAGGGTTTAATGTTTTTAGTTCATCCGATGTGTCATAGATGATGCGAACGAATGCGCTTGACCACTCAATAGTCAAGTCAGAATATTTTGAAAGCACTATTTAAAAGCAATGAATGATAGCTGTAATTAGGTGTTTCTGTATCTGAAATGATTTTAAAATGAATAGTAATAATTGCGGGTTTCCAGATCTTCTTTGATCTGGAAACCCCAATTATTACCTACTAGCTTTTCTTCCCGGCCGCCCCGGGAGACGCACCGGGCGTCGGGGGCCACGTGGTGGCTATTAGCCACCGTAGATGCGGGCCTGTGGGCGGTTGGCTATGGGCTAGCTAGCCGTCCATCCGTCTAACGACGACAGGCCGTGTCGACGGCGCGTTCGTGTTCCACGCGCGCCTTAAAGAGATGTCAGCATAAGGGGAGGGGCCAGCAAGGGCCGAAGCCTGCCGGGGTTGCGGGCCTATTCGAAAGAGATACCGCGGCCCCGGAACATAAAGGGCGAGGAAGGAACATGGATGGGTTTTAGTCAGTAAAAGTCTGACACTCCCTCCCGCTCCGCCCAGAGTGGGAGAAGTCATTTAATGATTTCCAATCCTAAAAAAAAAAGTTAGCCGTTGTGGCTGAACGTTTGGTCCAAAATTAGCCCCCAAATAGTGACACCACTCAGGTCTTGTCTGTCCCTTTGCTGATTCGACCACACCCAGCGGAGTGATCGCGTCTGTAAAGTATTTTATAGTAAGTACCTCTGCCAACCTCTTTATCGATATTGATTATTATTTCAACATTTATATGTCATATTACTAAAGCCTGTGACGAACATCGAATCATTTGGAACAAACATAGTTTTTGGTGAATTTAACGCCAAAATTGGCTAAAGGCAAGACCTAGATGGCTTTTTAAGTTTACTTTTGGCCAGAACCTATGTGTAACTAACAGCTTCTACTACTACTAAAACCTCATAGAATAGGGACTTGGAAATCCCTTAACAATCAAACTAAAAATGAAATAGGCTACATTCTCACCTCTTACAAACAAATAATAAAAAATACAGACGAATTGAGAACCTCCTCCTTTTGGAAGTCGGTTGAACACACAACAAATAATTAAACGCGACACCCAAAATTAACCAGCAAAGATAAAGGGTGTAAAACACCTCTTTACGAAGCCGAAAGGCACTTGTTCTCCCCATCATTGCGATCATTTTTTTGTTCTACACCATACCTGGGAACCTTCTAGTTACGGAAATATGGGGGGTTAAAGTTAAAACTTTTTTTAAGTTTTTTTTTGTAAGACTTTTGTCACCTCCACGACCCCCGTACTATTCAATCCATCCATCAGCACAATGTTTTAAGTACTTTACATTGAGTTATACCACAAAACATGATTTATAACCTCAAAAAAAAAAGTTGTTTCCCAGCAAACATTTTTGCGTAAAGTTACTTAGTTTGATGTAGGTATAGAATGCTTGGTTAACGGCTTTGTGATGAGGTGGTTTACACCCTGTATATTGAAAACCCAATAAGAAAATAAAATAAACAATCACTTATACTAGGTAGCAAACAGAACTAGAGTTTTGAAATGCTTGATTTAGAGAACGAATAAAAAGATTTCCAACAACAACACGACGCAATTATACAAAGTTTAACTAAAGCCCGCAGAGCAGTACCGCAAATAAAACGTAAAAGCAAAAAACTATCAGACGGAACTGTAAAGTTAACAGAAGAGAGAGAGAATTTGTGTGTAAACAGAGATTTACAGTACATACTTAAAGATAAAGAAGTGAAACGTAATTTTAGAACAGATACTAACAATTACAACAACAGACTGGTCCAAAATGCGCTAGAACTCTCTGAAAATAATAAAACAGGGTATTTCAACTTATAAGTCTTGAATTTAAAAGACAACAGCGGTAAAAAACAAATTAATAAGTCAAAATGTTAGATATCTGCACGAAATTTTATAAATCTTCCCTAAACATTTTTGTCACTCAAACATCATTCTGCTACACAAAAAGGATGATAAGTCAGAGATAAATATTCACAAGCCCACATGTATAAAACTTTCATTAAAATAATAGAAAATCGTATTCCCGGTAAATTAGATATCCTCCTGAACAAGCAGGTTCCCGCCCAGGCATTTCCGATTTTGACCACCTACAAACAGTCAACTAAATAATAGAAACATATCAAGGATACAAACTCCCATTACATCTAGTTTTTGTCGACTAATCCAAACCCTTGGACAGCATTACCATCGATCCCACATACAACATCTACTATGCAATATAGGGTCACTGGTAATTAGTGTACGATACTTACTTAAACTCGTGATTATAAACTATTACTTACGCGAAAAAAAAAAACAGCTGTACAGTAGATTCATGTTTGCCTAACTAACTGGTCAAAATGTACTAAACAGCTGTTTTTTATTTTGCGATTTCAGGTTTGGTTTCATAGTAAAAGTTGTTTGTTACAATCACGTGTTTACTAATTGCTAGTCACCCTGTACAGGGTGAAATTTTTCAATGCCACCTAGAGGGAAAGTACTCTAAATACTGCAGATAGAAAAGATCAGTTCGAGTGTTTTTACTACGGCAACAAGTTTCCACAAACGTTCCTTCAGCTGATTTTTTGGGTTGAGAAATCTGGTTACGTTTGATTTTGACTGAAATTTTTTCGTTTGCTGGTAAAGTGACATGAGCTCGTTGGGTTGGTGACCTTTTTTTTTTCAAATGACCCCCCCCCCACTCTGGGCGGAGCGGGAGGGAGTGTCAGACTCTTACTGACTAAAAACCATCCATGTTCCTTCCTCGCCTTTTACGTTCCGGGGCCGCGGTATCTCTTTCGAACAGGCCCGCAACTGGGTTGGTGACCTTGAACTAGTATTTTACGAACCATTGCCATTTACCACCACCAGCACCATGAACCACATGCATAAGCTGCGGTGTTCAATAAGTACATATTTGCACAAAAACGCCACATGTATTCCGACTTCAGGATCAGACCTCGGAACCTGTCCTACATCAGCGAGGTGTGAGACAGGGAGTCATCATATTTACGAAACTGTTCACCGCTGCGCTGAAGGATGTCTTAAAGGTTCTAAACTGGAGAGGACTAGGTATCAACGTCAATGGCGAGTACGTCACTCGCCATCGGTTTGCCGTGGTCATGGCTTAGACCATGAACGACCTGTTCGTACTGAGCTTCTCCATTGCATTGTTGCTCTGCTAGATGGCCTCAGTAGAGCATTCGAAAGACTAGTTCTTAAAATAAACATAAAAAAAAAACAAAGTCATGTTGAATACCCATGTAACGTCAGAAGGTTGCACAGTATTTTCACGTCAAACTTACGGGAGTGTCTCAAGAAAAAAGTCTGTGACCAGTGTGTGTTGTCAATTATTACATAAAAGGCCGAAACGTGGTCGCCCACAATGGGCCTCATCAGAAAGCTTAATGTCACCTAAAGGGCAATGATGAGGGCTACGCTTGGAGTTTTTTTGCAGGAGTACTAAGGTTAACGACGTAGTCTGATGAATTGCCAAACAAGTTTGGCAATGGCATTGCTCGCAGAACGGATAGGCGATAGGGCCGAAATTCTGGAGTGGCGGCCGCAAACTGGAAGACGTGGCGTTGGAAGCCCTCACTAGGTGGAGCGATGACCTGGTGAAGGTTGCGGGGATCCGCTGTATGCGATACACATGGTACCTGTCAATGTGGTGACACTTGAGGGAGCGGAGCGGAGGCAGCAGTGAACGTCTTTTGACTGAAATGATGATACATAAAAATATGTCTGTCTGCCTACACTTTGTTTCTTACTTAATAAGTAGACGTTGCACATAATGTATAGTGCAGATAGCAAGTGCAATAGCGTAGGTATTGGTTTGTGGTATTAACCAGACATAAGTTTTTACAGCAACAAGCAAAATATCTTGTGTGAACTATGTTGATTCACTGTAATAATCTACACACTGATGTGTAAATTACACCACTACGGAATTCGGGGTCAAGCTGTTGATCTGGTTCTTTCTTATTTATCAAACAAGCAGCAAAAACTAAATGTAAATGGGGCGACGTCTTGCAGGTCTGTAGTTAAGATAGGCGTGCCTCAAGGTTCAATTCTCGGTCCTTTCCTTTTTCTTGTTTACAATAATGATCTCCCTTATACGAAGGCCAAATTATCAGATATAAATTTATTTGCTGATGACACCTCGCTAATTTTTAAATGAAAATGGAAAAGATACGCATGCCCAACATGTTAACGTAAATCTAACCGTTCTCTCGAAATGGTTTGCTGCTAAAAATCTTTTATTGAATGCAAGCAAAACTACGTGTTTAAATTCTCCTTACCAAATGAACCACAACGTGATCTTTAAAATCTTGACGGCAATAAACTTGATGTTATAGCGGAAACTGTATTCTTAGGGACTACTATAGATTCAAAACTGCAGTGTGGCGTGCACATTAGAACTATTTCGGGTAGGTTAAGCTCAGCTGCATATGCAGTTAGGAAAATAAGGCAGTTAGCGGATGTAGCCACAGCTAGGTTAGTTTACTATGCTTATCTCCACAGTATTATGTCTTACGGCATCCTGCTGTGGGGATCAGCAGCAGACGTTGACTCAATTTTTATACTACAGTCCACGCGATCTATAAAATGGGTCCTCGCGAGTCACTTAGAGTAAAATTCAAAGAGATCGATATACTCACTCTGCCTTCACTTTATATCTTTGTATGTAGTCCGCAAAAATCGAGGGCTTTTCAAAAAACATGAAGCAACTTCCTCAATAAAAATATACGCAGTAAACATGAAATTGTAATGCCTCAATTCAAATTAACAAAAACTAGCAAGTCTTTTATTATAAACAGTATACGCTTTTATAACAAGTTGCCAAAGTCAGTTATAGAACTGACCGATGGAAAGTTCAAAAAATATATTCAACGTGTCCTTATGAAAAAAGCATATTACAAAATCAAGGACTACGGTGGTTGCCGGGGTTGCGGGCCTGTTCGAAAGAGATACCGCGGCCCCGGAACGTAAAAGGCGAGGAAGGAACTTGGATGGTTTTTAGTCAGTAAGAGTCTGACACTCCCTCCCGCTCCGCCCAGAGTGAGGGGGGTCATTTGATGATTTCCCATCCTTAAAAAAAAAAAAAGGACTACGGTGGTGACAAAGAAGTTTGGCTATGATTCCTTCTGCGCATGCGGCTTCCCTGGTAGCTCATAAACGGCACAGATTTGTGAACGTCTCTAACTATTCTCAATCGCATTATTCTTTTTCTTTTGATACAGATTATTACAGTAGTTTTCAAATCATTTTTTCTTTATATTGCTCAGAATAGTTACAGAACTGATGACAATATTTGTGTCACTTGTTTAATTTAGTTCTTTAAGTAATTAATTATTATTATTTTTTAATTTACTTACCTTTTTAAAGATGCTTTTTTACCTATTATTTGTGAATGAGTGAACATTGTAGGCCTTTTAGATTCCCGCATGCTGTTTAACTTTTGTTAAATATTCTTTTTGTTTTACATTTTTTGTATAGCAAGCAACGACCTATTGTCGGGCCTACGCTGTCTCCGCATACTTTAGTACTAATGCTGTAATGAAACATAATAATATTGTAATACCAAATGATTTGAAAAGAGTAACCATGGAGTTTCTTACCGGTTCTTCTCCATGGAATCAACCAACGCGAACCGTGCACCTTTTTCGACGTTTTATAAGTGCCCAAGGGCTATGTAAAATAAAATATTTTGATTATGTTTCTTTTTTTATTTTACACATCAAAATTTAATTCTTGTTCTTTTTCAACACTTGAATAATAATATTCACAACGGTTTGGTCATATATAATTAAACTTGTTCAAAGTTATGATCTTAACAAGTTCTCATCATTCTGTCACCACCAGATTATAGATTTTTGTCAAATAAAACTTACGAAAAGCTAGACTTTTCAACCCAAAAAATCAGCTGAAGGAATGGTTGTAGAGACTTAGTGCCGTAGTAAAAAATTCTCGGACTGATCACCGCAACAGTGGTGATACGTTGTTTTTCGTTGACTTTGGTTTTTGGGCCGAACCTTGTATGAACCGTGAATGAAAGTGTCAATTTGAATCTATACTTACTTTAAGGGCTTCATTTAAAAAACCGTCAAGACATAGTGAACAGCGGGGCGGGGCAGCGTTCGTGTCAAACAGATGCATTCATATGTTGGTGTCCTAAGTGGCGTCCGTAGAGCAGGCGCTGCAGCGTGCGCGTTTGCGTCGAGCGGGCGTCAATAGTTAAACGATGATAAAGGAGATAGTTTTTTTTGGGCCCACCTGTTCGTTGCATTTATTGTTCATAATAACACCAAAAAAAAGTAACCATTTTGCTATGGTTTTAAAGGAAATATTACGTAGAAATGAAAACGGAATCTTAAAATCATAATAAATAAGCTATGTTATGATATTTTTTTGCGAGTCAAATCATTCCTGTTGTGGTCAATGTCATTTGACAGCAAATACTTACGTGAATAGGGGCGTTTTTCTGTTTATTAAAAAAAGTACGGTACCTACCCGTTGGTAATCATATGTGCTATATAATTATTATAGAATCAGAAAGAATATAAAAATAAATATTATTAAACTGTGAGCATTTTTAATGCCATTTTTATAGGTTTACACTAAATTTTTTCGCATTTATTCCGGTTAGACAATGCTAAGCTAATTAAACCACTGGAATCTTGAGGTAATAAGGAAGAAATCAATGTAACTTTCATTATTAAATGCTAGAATTTATGTGGGTGGCCTAATCCTCGAACAAAAAAAATTGTCTCCTTTAGCATGACACCCAACTAGCAGCAAGCCTGACCTAGACAAGCCCGACACGGGGAACGATTTTGTAAGGAAAGACCTGCTCGGGGACAGAAGAGGAAGCACGACCATCCGCAGCCAAGCGAGCACAATCAGCCGATTATGCAGCCTAGAGCCAATATAGGAATAGTAAAGACAGATACAATCCTTAGGAATGACTATTGGTGTTTTGACTTCCGTTTGATTGGTCCCTTCTATCTTGGAGAATTGGTCTTCTTTTCTGGTTGTTGGGATTCCATTGCGTTGTTCGCGTAAATGTTTCATCTTCGTTTCGCTAAGATGATATATTTCCTGGGTGGCTTATTTGTTTTTTTTGCTATCTGGTGCTAACTGAACCCATTCTACTTTGGTTCTATTGAAATATTCTATGTCTTGTTGGAGTGATTCGTTCTATATATCCTAATAGCTGCATGAAGTAAGTGAGGCTCTAGTCGTCGGAGGACGTGTAGCATTACAGTAGGCATTTGATTGTTTTGGTAATTTTATTGTTTCAATTTCAAGGAGTATCGTTTACCAGCTTACTTTACAAATTAATTCTATTTTCCTACAGGAGATGAAATACTATGAAAGAAACGTGACTGATTCACAACGCTGAGCGTGCACTAAAACCACTCAGTGAATGCGCTGTCGGCCACTCTCCGCTGCGCTGAACGCCCCGCCAAACATATAATTTACTCAGGCCGTATACGTGGTTTACGCAAATATGTATGTGTGGTTGTGTTAGCTGTTCTTGACTTTAAAACATCAACTGTATTTTACGAATTCTCTATTCATTAAATATTTGTGTGTTTCGGCATAGCAACACCCATAATATTTGCGTTAGACCACTACGAGACTGCGAGTACCATTGGTAAAGCCGTGTTGAACCTGGCTGTACAAATTAAACTAAACAATGAAACACGTTTAGGAATAAATAGGTTTTATTTTAATAAGTACATATTTGTATATTTGATAATATTATGCAATTTGTATAGTTTAAAATATTACAATAAGTGCCAGGTAACTTACTAGTTAGATGGACATAATATAGTACGTAATATTTATGAAAGTTTGAAGGAATGTCACAAAGAAAGTAAAAATTGATACAAATGAAAATATCAATTTAGTGGCATACCCGTTATACAATGATCTTCAAACTCCACACCTTGTTGATTAGCTTTGATTCTGAAAAATCCATGTTCACCCCAACTGTCTCCCATGCTGTTAGCTGCCAACCAATAGTCGGTTCCATTTTCGACGCCGTAACCAATAACTCGTGCGTTATAGAAGCCTAACGGTTCTCCATGCGAATGTTCATAAATTCCTGATTTATACTTAAGAAAATCTTCGAAAATATAAAAAGTGGCCGAAACTGGTCCAAAACTAACTAATTCTGCCTTTAATTGATCGTTGTTATTGGGTACTTTGTAAACTTTGTCAGCATAATGTTTGTCGTTCGTATAAAATGCCCCATTTACACAAGCATGGTTGCATTGTTCTAGTATGAGATCTAGTATGTTGTAAGGTTTACATTCTTGTGTAACAAGGCCATTTTCTTTCCAATATATTACTGCATCCTCTTCTACTGTATCTGCATGACGATGCTTGTCACAGTTACCCCCATCAAAAACTAAACAATCGTAATCTTGTTCAGAAAGACGGACATGTATGTCCTTGTGAATGCACGTTCTGTCAGAAGCCATCGTGGCAGGTGTAATAGCCCAAAAGTATTCACACGTTTCTTGATTGTAGACTTCTTTTATAGACTCACATTGAGGCCACTGTTGTCTGGCGTCAAAGTTATCCGGCAGTTCTATACCTTCAAGATCATGAGTTTGGAGTGGTAATTTATTCATAGATTTCTTTCCAAAGTTATTTCCATCAGGTACATACGGGGCTCTGGTATTTTCGTACTGATCCATCTTCCAAGAGTAGCCTTGTGCGTTGAAAAACTCGATGAATGATGATTCTGGCATCGTTAGGTATTTGGCGTGCAACTCTGGGTCAAACTTAGCCGCAGCCAATCCTGTGAGCGTCCCAAGTACCACTCCGATTAAGAACATCGTTACATCACTTCAAAACGTTTGTAGTGTTTATAGACTGATATCGGTTTTTATACAAAATTGTTAGTTATGTTACATAAAACAATAAATTTAAGAATTTTATCAGTTTTTCTAGTTATTTTGTTATCACAAACAGCCTACAACATTTTTTCAATTGTTCTTTTAAATAAAGTTTATTTTTGTACATTTTGCTGAGGAACTTAGGATCAGTACGATACTAAGTTCCTCGATGATTTATGCCGTCGAAAATGCAGAATAAACTTGAATAGCGTAGTTTCATTGCAAAATGATAATTTAAAGGCTTTATGCACATGAATGTGTTTGTCTGTCTGTTTGTTTTTGTTTGTTTTGATGACCACTCTCCTTCCGTACACGTGAAATTATTATGAAATACTAGCTTTTTCCCGCGGCTTATATTAAATAGGCGATGATAGTCCACAGATAGATATATCTGCCTGCCTTTTCACAACTATGTTGGGGTCGGCTTCCAGTCTAACCGGATGCAGCTGTATGCCTATATTATATATGGAGTGATTGCCTATCTGTCCTCCACCAACCCATCAATCCTTTTGTAGGACTGGTTGTCAGTCTTTTTTGGGCTTCTGACAAACTGTAACGACTGTATTAGATCTATAAATGACAGTCGGGACCTAATATGCTTTTCGAGGCATGCATCACCCATCCACAGACCAACCTAGGCAAGCACGGCTTAACCTTTTTTTTACGGTTACCTAAAGATCAACCTAAGTGGCTGCTATTTTTTAGCTACAAGCTTCTCAGAATAAAAAAAATCGAGTTGTACTCAGCTTGTTATACAGTGTGTTAGGGTTAACGAGGGACATATTGAAGGAAAGAATTCAGTAAACGATTGTCATCCCAAATATGTATAAACCTATGACCTTAATTTGTGACGTAATTGTCCAACAAAATACATTATTGATAGACACTGAGCGCGCAAGAAGTGATCTTGTAAACGGTAAAGTTATCACGCGGCAAAACACGTGCTGATCCTACCAAAAACGAAGCTCGTACGCAAACTCCGCCCCTTTCCTAGACGAGCGACAACTATAACAAAACATTCGGGACCATTCTCGAAAAAAAGTAATGGCCAGTGGAATATAGTCTCGAGCTACCATACACAAGGGTTCGAAAGGAGACAATTTCTTTTTGTCTGGAGATCAGGCCACCCATATAAATTCAACATCCAAATGAGCCTAAAAAAATTAAACAAAAGCATGGTCGCACATTACGTTCATCCATGGTCGCAGTGTAGTCAATTTTGTATTGTAAAAGTTGGGGGTTCTTAGTTATTTATTTATGTACTCACAATACTTATAAGGACAAGGAGCACAAAGGCACTGATTTCTTCCAGCAGACCTGCGAGAAGAAAGTTGGATAACCACTATAAGAAGAAGTAATGTAGACACAGTGTGTAGAAAAGTTAAACAAGAAAGTTTAAATTAAAACTTAAATCAAAACTATAATTACTTAAAATAAACATTCATACAAATACATACACATATATCACAAAAAATACTATTGTAAATATTAACCTATAATATTCTTCAACTATATAAAAATAAGTCGGGTTTTCCTTCCTGACGCTATAACTCCAGAACGGACGAACCGATTTCCACGGTTTTGCATTCGTTGGAAAGGTCTCGGGCTCCGTGAGGTTTATAGCAAAGAAAATTCAGGAAAAATGGTAGGTAGGTAGTAGTAGGTAGGTAGTACTTTTGACGCAGACGAAGTTGCGTGGGTCAGCTAGTACATACATAATAATATATATGTATAATATGTCGGGCATGCCACCGTCTCGGAGAGTCGATCCGACACATTATTTCTGGGTGTTCTAGTCTGGCTAACGGAGAGTACTTGCATAGACACAACCTTGTTGCCAGGATTATCCACCAGCAACTTGCTTTGAAATACAACCTTGTGGAATCAGAAGTGCCATACTATAATTATGCGCCCGACCCAGTTCTCGTTAATGGTAATATCACGTTGTATTGGGACCGACCTATCACCACCGACAAGACTGTTGTTGCCAATAGGCCTGACATTGTGGTGATAGATCGATTGGAGCGTCGCACGATGATTGTTGAAACTCGTGAAAGCAGAGCAAGATAAAAAAAAACAAATATCTAGATCTGGCTCGCGAGGTTGTCGACAGGTGGGATGTGAGTACAGCAATAATTGTGCCGATAGTTGTGTCGGCCAATGGCTTAATAGCCAAGAGCCTCGATCAACATCTTAGGAAGCTCTCGCTTGGCAGCTGGATCAAGGGCTTAATTCAGAAAGCAGTAATTCTGGACACGGCGCGTATTGTTAGGAGGTTCCTCTCTCAAGAGCCCTGACCACCGGTAGCTCGGACCCTGTTCCCGATGCTGGTGGGCTACTATTTTTTTTATATTTTTAAACGCTTTTATTTACTTTTATACATATTAGAGTATTTAAAAATGTAAATCAATATGTAACTATCTAAATAAAGGAAATATATATGTATAATATTACTGTATAGAAGACAGGTAATGGTCTTTGATTTGCTTTTTAAAGATTAATAAAGTTTTGGAATCTCGAATGTTAGGCGGAACTGAGTTCCACAAACGTACTGCATGAACAGAGAAGGAGTAGGAATACAGCTCAGTTTTATGGGATGGGAAATTAAAATGATGTTTCAGGTGGGATCTACAGAGAGCGTCAGAAGGACGGGTAAAGGAAAAACGATCGCGCAGGTAGCTGGGATATGCTGGGTTATAAAGGATATTGTAAAGGAGGCATAATATCCGAGTGTTCCTGCGAAGACGGATAGGGAGCCCCTTGAGCTCCTTGTGGATGTGAGAAACATGGTCATATTTCCTCAGACCATACACAAAACGAATGCAAAGATTTTGTAAGCGCTCAAGCTAATTTAACAGCTCCATGGTGGCATACAAATAGTAGGTATCAGCGTAATCAGTGATCGGCTGAGAGTTTGAGCTAAATAAACTATGGTTTTGAATGGCAAGAAGCTCTGTACGAATTTGAGCAATTTGCACCTCATTCACTTGAGCTCGCCAAGAAAGGTTGCTGACAAGAAAAGAAGAGGAGAGAGAACGCAACCCTGAGGAACAGCAGCAGTAAGATCACACCAGTCACAGTAGATCTCTTCTTGGCAGACACACTGGAAGCGACCCCGAAGATACGAGTCAAACCAGGCTATTTAAGAGACAGAGAAGTTAAAAGATTGAAGGATCCCAAGATGGATGTCGAAATCCACTGAGTTAAACGCGCAACTAAAGACAAGTAACACTAAAACACTTAGAGATTTATTGTCCATAGTCCAGCGGATATCATCAGTAAACTTCAAGGGTGCAGTATCAGTACTATGGCCAATACGGAAACTAGATTGAAATGGGGAAATAAGAGCATTAGACCATATATATCTTGAAGTTTGACCATGACAAATGTGTTGTGTGGCAGAATGGAGATGGGCCTGAAGTGGGATAAGAAAGAAAGATTGCTAACTTTAAATCAAATCAAATCAAATCAAATCATTTATTTCTTTGCAAATATGGGTAATTGGTACATAGATGTTTTCTTATATAATATAGTCCTCTATATTCTACCGTCTTATAGGCATGCAAATAATATTCAATTCTAAAATCAATTAATTGTATTGATACCGAACAAATTTGGATGTAAAAACATTAGAATTACAAAAAATTTAAATTAATATGTCAGCAGTAAAAATTAATCAGTAATGTCAAACAGAATGATGCGTATGTCAATAAGAAGGATAAATAAAATGTCAGAATAGTTAAATGTATGTCAATCTGTCAATCATAATAATAATAGTTTGTCAATCAGTACAGCGATTTATCATTAAGGAAATCGTCAATGGTGTAATAACATTTCTCAATTAAAATTTGGTTCAGAGCCTTTTTAAACTTTATTACAGTCATATTTTTTATAATATCAGGTACTTTATTATAAATGCGTGGGGCGATACCAAAAAAACTTTTCTGCATTAGTGCGGTTTTACATTTGACTTGACATTTGGTTTACATATTGACTTCGTATCGGATTTTTTCTAACTGCCGACAGTTTTTCAAATAATTGTGGATTATTTTTTACAAATAGGGCTGTTTCCAAAATGTACAAGGAAGGAAAAGTTAAAATTTTTAAAGATTTGAAATAGGGAAGACAGCTATCAGTTGTTTTAAGACCGCACATTGACCTTATACATCGCTTCTGCATTCTAAATACTAGTTCCTTATCGGTAGACTGTCCCCAGAAAATAACACCATACCGCAAAACAGAGGCAACAAGTCCATGGTAGGCTGCTAAAAGAGCCTGACTGTTGACTTTTTTTGAAAGTTGACGGAGAGCATACGCAGATTTGCTGACTTTTTGGCATACAACTTCAATATGAGGTTTCCAAGTCAGTTTGCTGTCGATCACTATACCTAAAAACTTCGCCTGATTTTCTTCTGCAATATTGCAGCCTTGGTAAGCAATATTAAGTTTTGGGTTTTCACTGCGTTGATGAAATTGCATTATTTTTGTCTTACTTAGGTTTATTACTAAATTATTATTGTTTAACCAATGAATTATGTCACTTAAACAGCTATTTATGTCCTGTTCGTAATTATTATGATTTGTACATTTAACCACAGCTGTACTGTCATCCGCAAAGAGGACCATTTTGTTTGTTGTTACTTTCGGGAGATCGTTAATATATATTAAAAAAAGCGGTGGTCCCAGTACGCTACCCTGTGTAACACCATATTTTACGAGCCTTGGTTTAGATGTATATATGGTTTCTATTTTACTCTTCGGACAAATTCTAGAAATTTCTGTAAATTGAAGTCTATTACTTAGGTACGATTCTATCAACTGAAGGATTTTCCCTCTAACTCCGTAACTATGTAGCTTGTGTAACAGAATTTTATGATCCACATAGTCAAAGGCTTTGGTCATATCAGTGTAGATAGCACATATTGGATTTCTCTTATCCACAGATGACATGATGTTTGTTAGTAGGTCGAAGAGTGCCATATTAACTGTAGTGTTCTTACGGAACCCCTTTTGTTCTTTACAAAATAATTGATATTTTTCGAAATAAGCGTAAATGGAGTTATAGATTTCCTTCTCAAAAATTTTAGAAAAAATTGGAATTTTTGCTACAGGTATATAGTTTTTCAAATCTGCTTTGTTATCTTTTTTGAACAATGGTTTTATAACAACTGTTTTTAGTTTGTCTGGAAATATGCCATCAGCAATACATAAGTTAATTATGTGCGCTAATGGAGGTGCTATTACTTCTTTAGTGAATTTTATGACTTTTGTATGAACGCCATCGTATCCAACAGTGTTTGTGTTTTTTAGGCTATCAATAATTTTTATAATATCATCAGTTGTAACAGGTTGCATAAATAGGGAATTTAATGTCTGATCGTTTGAATTAGTATTTTTTATCGTGATGTCAGTTTTGGCATTATTTTCAATTTCATCAATAAAATAATTATTAAATTCATTTGCAATGTCAGTGGGAAGTCTAAACGACAGATTACCTCGGTTTACGCACAGAATTGGCTCTTGTGGCAGACACAATTTGGTTTTATTTATCATTTGCCAGGTAGCCTTCGATTTGTTTTTAGCGGTGTTTATAAAGTGATTATTCTGTGCTCTTTGAGTTAGTTTCATAATTTTTCTATAAAGTTTGGAATAGTTTTGAAAACTTTTTTTACTCAATGAGTCAGAATTTAATCTATATGACCAGAGCAACTGTCTTTGTTTTTTGCTACACATTTTTATTCCACGAGATATCCATTATGTTTCCTTGTTGGTTTTGATGGTTATATTTTTTTCCGGAAAACATAATGCATAAAAAAGAGAGAAATCGTCCATGAAACTATTAAAAGCTTGGTTTGCGTCTTGTGCATCAAAAACTTGTACAAACGATAGACAGCTAAGATGTGTTTTGAAAGTTACTAAATTACTCATGCTTATGTCCTGCTTTTTAGTTTTCCAAAACTGAAGTTTACAGGTTTTGTTAATTGGTATTTTAAGGATTTGAGATGTATGATCCGAAAGGACCAAATCTACAACTTCAGCTTCGCAGTAGTTCCTGTAGTTGTGTGCAAAATTATCAATACAGGTGTGACTACTTAACCTTGTGGGAGTATAAAAAGCTAGTTTTAGATTATACTTCATAAGAAATAATTCTAATTCTAATGTAGACTTGTTTCGTTTTAAAACATCAATATTAAAATCACCACACAAGACAATTTTCTTATTTAGAGAAGCACACACCTTAGTCAATATATAATCCAATTTTTCATAAAATATTTCGTACTTAGGTTTAGGAATTCTATATATACAAATAATAATAATTTTATGAGCTATTATGTCTACTGCGCAGCATTCAAAAATCCCCGAAACTGATTGTTTTGAAATTTCCGGCATTTCTTTAAACTGCAGTCCTACTCTGACGAAAATACACGCTCCTCCTCTCTTTGTATTTCTAGAAAAGAATGCCGCTGGACAGAAATTTGGAATGTGTAATACATCCTCATAACCCGTTTGTATGAAGTGCTCTGTGACGCAAAGAACATCTATAACGGTTCCTCTGTCGGATAATTCTTCTAGCTTTACAGTCAGACTATCTGCTTTATTTATTAATCCAGCTATGTTCTCATGTAGAATAGTAAGAGATTTAAAGAAAAAACTGAGTATTTACTTGTGAATCTGGAGAACAACTATTTTGATTCTGAGGGAGGCAGTTAACTTCTGAGTGTGTAGTAGTTAGGCTGCTTAGGTCAAATATAAGGTCTCGCAAATCTGATACAACAATCTCTAAACCACAATTATTTAAAGTTCCATATTTTTTACTATAAGTTTCGTATTCATACGGTAGATTAAGATTTGAGTCTAGTAAATACGCATAATTACATGTATTTATATCTAAATAAAGAAGGTTATTAAAAGTTTCTACACGGCTATTAAACATTATGTTGGAATCTGTCATATATTTAAAGGTCGGTAAACAAATTATAAAGTTTGTGTGATTTAAAGGTAACAATTTTTCCCTAATAAACATGACAAGTTCTAAATAATTATTCGTTTTGCGAAAATCTTCCTCGCCAATGTAAATAACACAATAGTCCCAGTGCGTAAAGTTTTGTACCTTTCTTTCAATTTTATCAAGAATTTGTGACAATCCACATGTAGGTTTACGATAGTGACAGATTTCAAAGTTACACAAATTAGTTCTCTCGGCAATTGTATATAGTCTATTCGACGTTTCGCTGCTAATCAGACATATTTTGTTTTTCGTGGAAAGATGTGCTTCTTGCGACGATTTTGGTTTCTCCAGTGGGTTTTCACTGAACACAGGCGGCTGTATCGAAGGTGTAATGGATGGAATCTGAGTCCTCGAAACACCTTTCTTCTTGACCGATTTAGGTTTAGGCGTCCGAATAGTGTTCTCGCCTGTACAGACTTTTTTATAATTATCTATAACATTTTTACATTTTTCTAATTCTCGCTTTAAGGTAGTGTTTTCTAGGTTTAAGTTGGTTACTTCTTGATTCGCGATTAGTAACTCTTCTTGTAAAAGATTTATTTTATCATAAAGCTCTTTATTGTTTTGTGATTCGTTGATAGACGTATTTTGTAAACTCAACATAGTTGCGTCAAAGAGGGACTGGTTTGATGATAAATCACACAGCGAACTTGATCGTTGTGGTTTTCTAAATGTTATATTATTTTCAATTGGTTCGTTCTCCATTGTAATGTCGTTAGTCACTGTTGTTTGTATCAATCTGAGTCAAGTCTCGGTCAAGTCGGTGAGAGACAGCTGATATACTTACTTAATCTGTTTTTAAGATCACAAAAACTATCACAGTTTGCCAGACGCGAACTCGCAACCTCTTGCGTACCAGGCAAACCTTATCGCACCTCGACCACATGCACTGTTAATGGAGGTGTCGAAATTTGATGGTGGCTTCTGACACGTATAATTATTTAAACCAACGAAGTCGGTAGATCATGATGAATGATGATTCATGAGAAATAATTATTGGTCTTCCCTTTATTTTTGCACCACCTTTTATAGTCAGTTTATATTATTTAACTATCACTATCACTATAATTTGGTTTCACAGGAGTTCACCAACACAGTATTGTTAAGTTATTGTTGTTTTTCATTGACACATAACTGTCCGACTAAGATTTTTGTTTTTTCACAAATTCCTTAGTATTTTTTAAAGATAACACTCACACTTCATTATTAGACTACTTTGAGTTTGTTTACATTTAATTTCGGCTAAATACTGGCCATTTACAGAAAAAAAACATTAAATAATAGCGGAGCTGTTTACTTTAGTTTTGACGGTGTACCCTCAACCAAAGGAAGTGGTATTATGTGAGCCAGTTTCCAGGCTGACGGAAATATCCCCGAGAGTAAAGAAAAATTAACAATTTGACTAAGGATGGGGAGAAGCTCTAAAATAATGGGTATTATCATTCTCGAACACAAATTATCATGGCCCGCAGCAAAGGGAGGAAATAGAGAAAAGGGACTTTTTGACAACGTCTTCAGAAACAGGATTAAAATCAAAATTTGTACAATTTGGTAACGGCAAGTTAGAGAACTCACATAAAGTTGATGCTTTGACGCTCGAGAGAAACCGGTTGGATAAAAAAAGTACCCGTTAAGAGCGCACAAGTCGACATCTTTGCAAGTAGTTGCGGGAGATTTACCGATACCGACTGACTTGAAAAATTTCCAGACATCAGAGGAGCTACGATCAACGAGAGACAGACGATTGCAGCGGTTACGCAATGCTTTAAAGTTAGTGAGATTAATTTCCGTGGCTCTGCACCTATACCTACTGTTCCCGATTCCCTTACGAGCGATAGCAATTATTGTTTCAGTTGTCATGCACGGAGCAGGCTTATGTTTAATTTAATACGCCGACGAGGAGCATGTTTATGGTAAAGATCTAACACAATGGCATTGAAACTGTTCACCTTTTCATCGATACTGGCACTTTTGAGAACATGACTCCAGTCTATAGTACCAGCATCTCGTTTCAGAGCATCTTGGTCTATGCTATTTAAGCTACTTAGAAAACAGAATTGAGGCTTACGTTTAGGAGGTTGGTTACGATAAGAAAGGTAAATGAGGTCATGATACGAAAAAGTTGCAGTGAGCTGCCCAAACTCAGCAACATTGTGAGGCGAGGATACGATCATTAGGTCAAAAAGAGAAGGAAGAAAGTTTTGGGTCGCAGAAAGAGGTAGAATTTCAAGTTTAAGAGAAGATCAAAGCAACTCGAAATTATGCGAACGTGTTATAAAACTTAACAAAACGGGTATTTATCGCGAATTTACCTTTAATTTAATCCCGACGTTTCGACCGGATGGAAGTATTGGAGGTACCGCGACAGCAAAGTGAAAGCATTTATCCAACTACCCTCACTCATCTTCATAAATGTTAATTAGGGCCGGTTCATACTAGGACAGCACACTACACTAACGTGTATCATTTTTAATTAAACGTATGTTAAAATCGCCCATTAAAATGACATGCTCGTATGATAGGCAAAGGTTATTAAACGAGGATTTTAGAGTCAAAATAGTTAACGTGATGATTAAGGGATTAAAACATAGCAAGCAATACATTAGTATGATTTAAGGTGATATTCAGAAACAAAGATTCAGCCAACCCAGAATACTGAGATGGAGACGAACTTACAATTTTGTGCGGTATATCGGCGCGTAAGTAAATGGCCGTACCACTATCACCCTTACCAATCCTGTAATTTAAGACCAGAACAAAACCAGGAAGTGAGTAGGAAAGGAAAGGAGAGAGGGTTTGAGAAAGGTTCCAGATATTAGGAGTGCATCAAGATGAACACTGCTGAAGGATGCCAGAAGATCGGAATAGTGACCAGGAACGCTCTGAGCATTAATATGGGCTATATGCAGATTGTTGGATAGTTGGAATAAAGAGAGGAAACATTGTCATACAAAGTATTCAAAGTGAAGGCTCACTGTCAGCACTAACAAAGCTACAAGTCGAAGAAAGACAAGAGAAAAACTGTAATTTAAGTCAGCAGCAACATTCATAGATAAATACAATATATAAATACATGAAGTACTTTTTAAGTTAAAACATACTGCAAGGTCATACAGAGAACATAAAAAAAGTAAAGAACCTGTGAAAATTAATCGTACAATGCGGATAATTTATGAAATTACTTGGAACTAAACAAATATTATTATAGTGGCAGGCGCACCTTTCTTTGGCCTCTTGTGGGTGTAGCGGTAACTTTGGTTGTGCTCGTACCTTTGAGGGGAGTAACTGACAGCGCAGCATCACCAGAATCGCCTGTGGCCTTGGGGAACCGTGAAACCAGTGCTCGAAGTTCACCCGATGTTTCAATTTTGTGTCGCTTACCATCTGGCGTGACGATCGCTATCCTGCCCTCCACTGACCACCAGTTTGGTACCCCAAAAACCTTCCGTGCGTCCGTAAAAGTACAGTGTCTTGTGTGCGTTATGAACTCGGACATTGTGATGCCAGTAGCTTTCAGTGACTTTTTACTCTCCCAAATCAAGTGGCGGTGCTCAGTTGTGTAAGGCCTCACTAGGATAGGTATGGCTTTGCCTTGCGTAGAACCTAATCGGTGGCAGACATGAAAATTTTCCTTCCTGACCTCAGACAAGCTCATTTGGTCGGTTAATATCTTCTGAACCACATCATGCAACTTTTCATTCGCTATCTCGGCAACTTTATGAATGAGTAGACCTTTTTTCTCATCACGGTTTCATGCCTGTCAAAGCTAAGAGAGAGTGTCTCTATTTGAGACTTAAATTTTGTGACTGCCAAACACACAAACGTTTTAAATTCTGTGATATGGTATCAAGTCCAGGCTCAGATGCTGAAGATGCATTTATGAGCTTGTTTTCGTACTCAGCCATCTGAGAGTTGAACAGCATCTTCCAAACTTGTATCCATTTTAGTGTCCATGAATAAAGATGGTCGGATAGAAGAAAAGTAAATGATGGAAGAGTGTGATAACAGAAAGACTTGGAAATAGTAAATAGTGAGAGTTGGGTGGCAAGGAAACATAAAATATGCTTGCTTGCTTGCTTTTTTTTTCGACACCATCACCTAATCTTGGTTATGCTCCAAGTCAAGATTAACTCTTGACCTTGAGCGTTATGTCACATCTTTATTTAACGCGGGGAGTTAAGTATTTATCTTCCTTGAGAGTACTTAATATTTGTTTTTTATTAGTATCATTTACATTCCTAAATAAAAATTGCATATTGTAATGTAAATACACCAAATACTGTAGTTAATTTTCCGTTACGATGATAAATTTTTTTTTTTTTGGTCGGCTTTCCTGCGGCGCCATTTATCTCTCTCCACCCGCCCATCACAGCATACACATTTCGGTTGTATGGAGCTTCTGTTTGTGAGTCTTTTTTGACGCCCTCTACCGTGCACGAGTGCTAGTCTAACGGCCACCTTAAACAGCTTGCCTTTGGTTTTTACATACATTGGATCACATAAAGCCCCTGAAAGCGTACGCCACTTGTTCCAACCAGATGATATTTTATGAGTAACGTCTACTTCAATTGATCCTTGCTCTGATATTACTGATCCCAGATATTTAATACTTTTTACGTTTGGCCATACGAAATTTAAAGTTGAGTGACGTTTCAGCATTCAAGGGTAAAGCATTACCCTGATGGATACCCACATTGACATAAGCTGTCTATGATGTCCGCTGGACTTTTGACGCGCGAGTTTGGACATTGTTGTATATGTCCATGGTTAGACGCGAGAAGCACTCTGGAACGTTATAAATAAATAAATAATAAAATCATTTTAATTCGAGTATCACAGACTCATATACAAATCACACAAATTCATACAGTCACATTACATAATTACACAATATTTTCAATTTACAACAATTTCAATACACATTAAAGATTTTAAAAATTAAATAAAAATACTAATAAAAAATGATCATAATCAATTTAACAATAAAATTACATATTAAACATTTATTTACACATTAAAGATTTAAAAAAATTAAATAAAAATACTAATAAAAAATAATCATAATCAACTTAAAAATAAAATCACATAATTATTCAAATCAGGTCAGTTCGTCGCATCAGCCTGCCACATGTCGCATGCAACAGTGGGAGATAATGGAGCAATCAAGCCTTCCCGCGAGCGCGGCCAGCATACTGTTAGCGCTCCCCCGCACTCGCCGCACCAGCGACGTGCTTCTCTTGCGCATAGTAGCGTGGAAGCAATCCACGCGCGCTTCTGCAAACATAGTCGAAGCACTGCAATAGCGGGGGAGCGCCAACATCATCCTGAACGCGTTGTTGAACTGTACACGAAGGGCGCTGTACGACTTTTGCGTATAGTCAGTCCACAAATTGCACGTGTATAAATTAGTGCAGTAGGCTCTAAAAAGAGTTAATTTGACATCTTTAGAGCAACGCGCAAACCTGCGGATAACCATGTTCGCTCTGACCGACAGCGCCCTTCGCTCCCGCTCAATGTCCGCATTATCTTTCAAGGCAGGCGTCACTAAATGTCCTAAGTACTTAAATATGTCCACCCTTTCCAAGGGTGAGCCATTCAGCTTTATGGGTGGTATTTCTCGCACTTTCCTAGACCCACCTTGAAAAACCATGCACTGACTCTTCTTCACATTATAACGCAGCCCGTGATCAGCTGCGTAATCCTCACATATACTCATCAGCCTCCTAAGTCCACAGACCGAGGCGCTCAGCAGCACCATATCGTCCGCGTAGCTGATGTTATTAAAACAGACGCCATCTATGTAACAACCGATATGTTGCTCGCTGAGCGCCTCGATCAGTCCATTCACATACAGGTTAAAAATGGAGGGAGAGCTCAACCCCCCCTGCCTCACCCCACATTCCAACCTATATGGGTCCGACAACGTGCCCGCCCACTTCACGTTGTTTACCTGGTTCCCGTACCAATACTTAAAGATGTTAATCAGTTCAAACGGTATCTGGGATGATCTCATCTTATTCCACAAGATATCATATGAGACCAGGTCAAAGGCTTTGGAAAGGTCGAGGAAGCAAGCGTACACAGATGTTTTTCTCTCGGTGTAGTATTTAACAGCACTCTTATAACACAATATTGCAGCTTCTGTAGACAGTCCCGGCCGAAACCCGAACTGATTATCGTGTAACTTGATGTATTTATTTAATTGTGTATTAAGAATGCTGTCAAACACTTTTGCAACTATTGTAGCTAGAGAAATAGGTCTGTAGTTAGATACATCTGACAAATCCCCTGCTTTGTTTTTTACTACAGGCACTACTATAGTCCTCAACATGTCAGCCGGCAGGTATGAGTGTGAAATACAAAAGTTGTAGAACATAGCCAACACCCTGCACATATGAGGCCCAGCATGCTGAATATGTTCCACACCCAATCCGTCATGACCAGGAGATTTCCCATGGGAAATTAATTTTAACGCCACTGATACATCCCTGGCTGAAATTCTGGTATCAACATATTCCCCATTCACCCCGCCCACCCCCTGTGACGAGAATGATCCTAACGGTGACTTTACAATAAAGTTGTTTTTAAATTTATCGGCTATACCTTTCAAATCACTCGTCCCGTCAACACTCACGGGAAGACCAGGGCGAATCCTCAAACGGTTGGTACTTTTCCAGAACCCCTTGAAATCCTTCGTGCTATCATCATCTCAGCCGAAAGACGTCCACTGTTGGACATAGGCCTCCCCCAAGTGTCGCCACATTGACCGGTCCTTTGCTACTCGCATCCACCGGATTCCCGCAACCTTCACCAGGTCATCGGTCCACCTAGTGGGAGGTCTTCCAACGCATCGTCTTCCGGTTCGCGGTCGCCACTCCAGAACTTTTCGGCCCCATCGGCCATCCGTTCTGCGAGCAATATGCCCTGCCCACTGCCACTTAAGTTTAGCAATTCTTCGGGCTACGTCGGTGACCTTGGTTCTCTTGCGGATGTCTTCATTTCTGATTCGATCACGCAAGGAAACTCCGAGCATAGCCCTCTCCATTGCCCTTTGGGTGACTTTAAGCCTTTTGATAAGGCCCATTGTGAGCGACCACGTTTCGGTCCCGTATGTAATCACTGGCAACACACACTGGTCATAGACTTTCGTCTTGACACACTGCGGTAAGTTGGACGAGAAGATACCGCGCAGCTTCCCGAACGCTGCCCAGCCGAGTCGGATTCGACGATTGACCTCTTTCTCGAAGTTAGACCTACCTAACTGGACCGTTTGTCCTAGGTATACATAATCGTCTACAATTTCGAGTGTAGAGTCTCCGATCTTGATAGGAATGGGTGTGACATGGGCATTCAACATGACCTTCGTCTTGTCCATGTTCATTTTTAGACCCACTCTTTTGGAGGCTCTACTGAGGTCATCGAGCATTGTACTGAGGTCCTCCATGGTCTCAGCCATGACCACAATATCGTCGGCAAACCGAAGGTGAGTGATGTACTCGCCATTGACGTTGATGCCTAGCCCTCTCCAGTCCAGAACCTTGAAGACATCCTCCAGTGCAGCGGTGAACAGTTTCGGAGATATGACGTCTCCCTGTCTTACACCTCGCTGCAGAAGGATAGATTCCGAGGCTTGGTCCTGAAGTCGGACTGACATGGTGGCGTTTTTGTACAAACACTTCAACACCTCGATGTACCGATAGTCAATTTGGCACCGTTGGAGAGACTGCAGTACAGCCCAGGTTTCGATCGAATCAAAGGCTTTTTCGTAGTCCACAAACGCTAAGCAGAGAGGCAAGTTATACTCTTCGGTCTTCTGTATAACCTGCCGAAGCGTATGTATGTGGTCCACGGTGCTAAAACCTTTTCGGAAACCGGCTTGTTCGGGTGGCTGGAAATCGTCAAACCTGCGCGCGAGACGATTCGTGATGACTCTTGAAAACAACTTGTAAACGTGGCTTAGAAGTGAGATGGGCCTGTAATTCTTCAACCGGGTATTGTCACCCTTCTTGAAGAAGAGCACCACCACACCCCTGCACCATGCCTGTGGCGTTTTCCCCTCGAGTATGACGGAATTGAACAGCTTCTGAAGGGCCTTAAGTACCGGTTTTCCACCCGCCTTCAGGAGTTCGGCAGTAATTCCGTCATCCCCCGGTGCCTTGTTGTTTTTGAGTTGTTTCAGAGCCATCCTAATCTCGTACAGGCTGACGTCCGGGATGTCTTCGGTATAGTGTCGGGTTAGTCTAGCTCTTGGGTCGTTTGCTAGGTCGACAATGGGTTTGCTGGTTGACGTGTACAACTGTCCATAGAAGCTCTCGATCTCCCTCAGTAGCTCCGGTTTGGCGGATAAGATCCTGCCATCGTCGGTCTTCAGTTTCGTGAGCTGGCTCTGCCCAATAGCCAGATCTCTTGAAAATACTTTAGAGCCTTTGTTCCGCTCGATCGCGTCTTTAATACGCTCGGTATTAAAGCGGCGGAGGTCGCTCTTTAAGGATTTAGAGATCCGTCTTCGTGCTATGTTTAGCTGAATATCCATTTGTAACTGGTTTTGATGATTCTGACACCATTTTAACCGCGATTTAAATATTTTTCTGGTCTCACACATTTTAGCAAACATAACACCAGTAGTGGGACTACCACACAATAGCCATTCCCGAAAACTCGCCCTGGCCGCCCCGTGACTGTCGCTCACAATTTTATTCCATCCAACAATGGTTCTAGGTGGACGTTTACTCTGCTTACGCTTGCCATGTTCTGCTCGCTTGTTATGTGCACGCAGGACCTGCTATATAGTTGTTCTTGGGACCCGGTCAAAAGCCTTTTTCAGATCTATAAGGACCATCTATATGTTATGTTTTTTATATCATCATATATTTATGCCCTCTTTTGCAACTTTTTTTATCTTCCGTTAGTAGATGCCTTTGTTATCTTTGATGTATTTTGTAACTTTAAAGACCTTTGTGTTATTATATCTCTGTTTTGCTATTTTATAGATCTCTGTATCATTTGCCAAATTTTTCAATCAGTCGGTTATACAGGTCTAGATCGGCTTTATCATTCTCAATAGAGAACGTTCTGCGAAACGCTTTTTGGGCCTCTTTGATGATTTCCGATCTGTGTCTGCGCCTGTTTCTTGCGATATTTTGAATAGACGTTTCTTTTTAGAAATTGTGTGGTATGAATGGATAACAGACTTTGATGCCAGACAACAGTGGGCTCAATGTGAGACTAACAAAGAAATCTACGATCAAGGAAAATGTGGTTGAGGTTGGGCCTTCGAAACTGCTATACCAGCGTCTGATGGAACATACATTCACAAAGATGTACGAGTACATCTCCGTCTTTATGAACAAGATCATCAATGTTTGAAAAAGGATGCGTGCCAAGGAGGATCACCAATTAATGCATCAATTTTTGTTGGGATTAAGGTATTTTCATTGAAAACAGTAAGCCTGATGATGCTGAATAACTAAACAAATCTGAACCATGTGTGACTGAATGTGTAAATTCTAAAACTCTAAAAACTACAAACAAGATAAACATTTCGGGGAAAATGAAAGCAATCTTATCAAGGCAGAGCTGGTTTAACATTTTAATTGAATAAGACCGCTTATTCAAGTAAAATGTTTAGTTTACTAGCTGTTGCCCGCGATTTCGTCCGCGTGAACCACCCTTGTCATATTTTAAGGGTATAAAAGTAGCCTACGATTTGTTCTCTGACTTACCAAATATACAGTAAAAATCATTCTAATCGGCGAAGGCGTGTCGTAGGATTTTGATAACAAACAATGTGACACAAGATTTTTATTATTAGATGGCTTTGTTCATGGCTTCGTTCGAGTTGAATTCAGGGTAATTTTGATTAAAAATCGAGGGCATTTTACTGCGCAAAACAAAGAATAATTAAAATTCAAGATCCAGCAGAATTTTAAAGATATACATATCCAGATGTTGCCGATAATTTTGTTGGTTTCAAAGCTAAGATTCATCAATTTATCATTAATTCTTGTGAAGGCGCTCACGAACTTCAAACTGTTTAGGGAGCGTCACCTATTTTTAAAATGATAGTGAAGTTCTGGAGTGAAAAGGTTTTTCAGGTTAAGACAATAAAAAAGAAAACGCAAAAAGAATGCATTTAAGAGACGCATTAAGAATGCTGTCACCTATAAATAATAATAATCATAATTTTATTTCAGATAGACTACTTCACATCCATATAAATTGTTAAAAAAAAATTAAATGACCTGAACAACTATGTTATTAGAATATGTAGGTTTGACATAAAATGCATAAAGGGGCAATCAAATTTCCCCGCAATGACGTTCAGGAGACTGTTTGAGCTGCCCGAGACCCTCTGTACTAGCGACGTTAAAACAGATGATGCCCATTCTATGTCAAATAGATATGTCAAAATGAAAAATATAATCAATTCTTCGGCAGGCCAGTTGTCAATTGATTTTCAAAATTAACTCCTTTTTGGTAACTTTTAATTTTAAAATATCCATGTTCACCCCAAGTAGTCCCCCAGCTGTTAGCCACTAACCAGTAATGTATTCCATGTTCGACACCGTAGCCAATAATTCGCACACTATGACCACCTTTTTTAGCTCCACTTTTATGTACATAAACTCCTGATTTATAATGTAGCAGATCTTCAAAAACGGTGAAACTAGCCTGAATTGGACCATTCTTTACTAACTCTGCTTTAATATGTTTGCTTTTATGAGATATTCGGTAAACCTTTTTGGCAAAATGTTTGTCATGTTTATAATTTCTTTTATTATTTACGCATTTAGTCGTGCATTTACTTTTTAAGAGTTCTGGTATGTTATATGGTTTACATTCTTGTGTAACAAGTCCCTTTTTCTGCCAGAAAGTAAATGCGTTATGTGAATCACCTCCGCCACATACGTTTTTTTGCATACATTCGAAATCTTCTTCGGAAAGGCGGATGTTTTTATTTTTGTGAATACATGTTCGATCAGAAGCTGTTGTGGCCGCTCCAAAGGTCCAGCACGAACCGCAGTTTCCTTGATCGTAGACTTCTTTTATTGTTTTACAATGGGGCCATTTGACTCTTGCATCAAAGTTAACCGGCAAATCAATTTCTTCAAGATCGTGAGTTACAAGTGGCAGATTTTCCCAAGATTCCTTATCAGAATGATTACAATCGGTATAATTTTCATGGATATGGTCATACTCAGCCATCTTCCAAGTGTTATTTTGTGCATTGAAATACTCGATGAAGGATGGTTTTGACATCGTTAGGTATTTAGCGTGCAACTCTGGGTCAAACTCAGCCGCAGCCAATCCCGCGAGAATCACAAGTATTACTGCGTGTGACATGATTGTTGTCACTTCTAAATGTTTGTGGTGTCGATTAATAATAGTCGCTAGTTTTTATATGAAATAATGTTATGTCAGTGGTGGTATAAAAACAATGTGCAAAAATATAATCAGAGCTTTATTACATTTTGTTATCATTCCTTGAATAATAGTTGAAATGTGTGGTTAAGGTATTCATGTCCCTCATGAAGAAAGTTTATCAGTTTTAGTTTGGAATGCATGTTTCGTTCAGGAATTTATCTGATTACAAACTATTTTTTGTGTTTTATTGTACTTTTATTGTGTTATGTGGTCAAATATTCTTATGAAACAGACTGTTAACAATCTTACCTTACATTTAACAAATGAAATATACGTCCGCATTACGTTAGACCACACAACAGGGTTGAATAACTGAAATGACCGACTTATTTACGCTCATCGTGATTATCATCATCATTTCAGCATAAAGCCATCCACTGCTGAACAGTGGCTTCACCCTAGTTACATTGACCGATCCCGTGCGACTCGCACACAGCGGATCCTTGCAACCTTCACCAGGTGAGCAGTGAGAGTCGTTTGAGATGATAATGCTGACGGGCGTGTAGTGTGGTGTAAAGGGAATCGATCAAATAAGAAATAAGTACATAAGAGGAAGTCCGAAAATGGCCTCGGTGACTGTAAAATTGAGTGGTCAAGCCCAAGACAACCGAGTACGATTGTCTTGGTATGGGCATGTGTTGAAGAACGAGAATAATGTCGTGAGGAAAGTTTTGAGTATGAATGTCAATGTCTATAAGAGTAGAAATAGATTTAGGTCCATGTTCACCGAAAAGATAACCATCTGATTATATAAAAACAGCTGTCACTGCGACATGTTCCCATACAAAAATGCGTTTTAAACAGCTGTTTTAGATAATCAGTCTGTCATCTTCTTGGTGAACATGGACCTTCAGAAACGATGTGACTGTGTAAGGATGATATGGCAAAAAAGGAGGTGTCTGATGAGATGACGAGTAATATAGAAGTAGACATGCTGCGTCGATCTCAAACGAATTGGCATACGGGCAAGAGAATGTCGATCATATCTCCAAGTCTAGTTAATACTCTAGGTGTGGAGGTACAAAGTAACCCTCGCAGGCCAGGAAATAGATAGGCCGGATAAATACTAATGTAGGCTTGCAATACACACTAGTTTCATGGAATTTATCGTGAATTTTCATGTTTGATAACTTATACAACCTAAACCTATTCACTCTTCATGTAAAACATTAAATTAGTTAAATATCAGGTAAATTTCTGAACGGTTGCATTCCAAAATAAAAATAAACGCATTGTTCGTGAAGGATGTGAATACCTCAACCATACATTTCAGCTATTCTATGAATGCTTTTTAGATAACAAAAAGAAATAAAGCACTGATTACATTTTACATTGCTTTTGTACCATCGCTTCATACCTGACATAACATTCTTTCATATAAAAACTGACAAATATTATTTATCGACACCACAAACGTTTAGAGGTGACAACAATCATGTTACACGCAGTGATACTTGTTACGCTCGCGGGATTGGCTGCAGCTGAGTTTGACCCAGAGTTGCACGAAAAATACCTAACGATGTCAAAATCATCCTTCATCGAGTATTTCAATGCACAAAATTACTCTTGGAAGATGGCTGAGTACGACAATATCCATGAAAAGTATTCTGCTTGCGCTCATTCTGATAAGGAATCTTGGGAAAAATTACCACTTGTAACTCACGATCTTCAAGGAATTGATTTGCCGGTTAACTTTGATGCAAGAGTCAATTGGCCTCATTGTGAAACTATAAAAGAAATCTATGATCAAGGGCAATGCGGTTCATGCTGGACCTTTGGAACTGCTACGACAGCTTCTGATCGAACATGTATTCATACACATAAGCACATTCGCCTTTCTGAACAAGATTTTGGATGTATGCAAAAGAACGTTTGTGGCGGAGGAGAGCCACTTGACGCATTTAATTTTTGGCAGAATTCGGGTCTTGTTACACAAGAATGTAAACCCTATGACATACCAAAGCTCTTTAAAGATGAATGCAAAACTGAATGCGTAAATACTAAAAATTACGACCAAGACAAGCATTTCGCTGAAATGGTTTACCGGATATCTAGTGAAAGTGATCAAATTAAAGTCGAGTTGGTTAAGAATGGCCCAATCCAGGCCAGTTTCACAGTTTTTAGTGATCTGTTTAATTATAAATCAGGAATTTATACACATAACAGTGCAGTTAGATTAGATGATCACAGTGTGCGAATTATTGGCTACGGGGTCGAAAATGGAATAGATTATTGGTTAGTGGCTAACAGCTGGGGGACAACTTGGGGTGAAAATGGATATTTCAAAATTAAAAGTTACCAAGAAGAAGTTGGTTTTGAAAATCAACTGATAACTGGCCTGCCGAAGAATTGATAATATTTTAAATCTTGTCATAAACTGGGATTGAGTATTTAGCTGACAGCATTCATAATAAAAAAGACGATAATAAATGGAGTTCCGTAAGGCAATATTTGTTATAAAAACCTTTTCACTCTAGAACTTCACTATAATTTCATACGTAGATGACACTCCTTGGACAGTTTTAACATTTTGGGCACCTTCACAAGAATCTGGCAGATTTAACATATCATCATTTATAATACTTATTCTAATGCATTTAGTTTAAATATAATAAAAATATTTTTGTCGTATTTGGATATATTTTCAATAAATTATCTTTTGTATTTATAACTATTTACCATTTTGTTTATGTCTGCATCTTTTCTTGAAAAACCCTTCGCCTACGCACTATTCTATTTTTAAAATGTATTGTGTACCTATAGCAACCCTGCTGTTGTTGAAGACCGCCTTATTTGTATCGTTTCTTGGTACGGGTTCCATAATGAATGCATCTTTTTTGTCAAGTGGACCCAAAATTGGCAGGTGTACATGCTTAAACTCTGAATAGAGACCTTTCTTTCTTCTTTCTATATTTTTGTGTTCCTGACCATACCTGGGAGGGGGAATCTTCTAGTTACGGAGATATTGTGGTTTTTTTTACATAAATATTTTAATGTTGTACAATTACTTTAAACACCTTCACGACCCCAGTATTGTTCAATCCATCCATCAGCACAATGTTTTGTAGTGTGTTGTGAGTGTGCTATGTTGAGTTCTACCGTGAAATGTAATATTTCACCCAAAAAAAAAGGCGTTAGGTACCCAGCAATATTTTTGCGTAAAGTTACTTAGTTTGATGTACGGTCAAACAAGTTTACATTTTACTTTGTAATTTGTAGGTTAAACTGTAAACCAAACAGGTTGTTAGTCTGTACATAATGCTTGGTTGGCAGCTTCGTGGAGGATTTATTTACACCCCATTTAAAATGATGTCTCATCCATGAAGCCATAAACAGGTGAATAATGTATACAGGGTGAATTTTAATTAATGCGACAAAATGAAATTGGAGCTTCAGTTACAGTAACATAGTAATTATAAACTGTTTTTTCTACAATCTAAATCGTTAAAAAAAATTACGCGATTATCGTTTTCAAAAGGTCCATTGATGTTATTATCTTTATTTAAGTACGAATTATCGGTATTCCAGTAATATGCAAAATAAATAAGAAAAATTAAGGCAAAATTTGGTAAATGACCGCTGAGCACTGCGATGAGTCGGCAGGATTTTTGATACTTTTATTATTTTAAAGGTTTTCGTAACACTGATCAATTATTTTTTAATTTTATATTTTATACATTTTCTTGACAACACGTATTATGGTATATTTAAATTTGTCACATCTATTCAATTTCACCCTGTATAAGAACACACAAAAAAGTTCTTTTAACGTCACCAAAAACGATGGAATTTATTCATGTCTCGCAACGACTTATGAAAGCTCGCACAAGGTGTTAAACAGTTATAGCACATAAAACTATAACATCACTGAGGCATGTTATTACCTGTAAAGGTTTACGGTTAACGGTTTCAAATTTTAATGGTAACCCGTGAATGGTTCTGATATTACTATTACGAGCTTCGTCGTTTATATCTGTTGTAGCTTCGTGTTATCATGATTTGTTTAGCCTATTGCCAACTATGTTGGGTTCGCCTTCCAGACCAGGGAGGGGGGTGAATCTTCCATACATTGACTTCAAAGAAAATTTTCATAGATACTGCTGCTATCTGTGTGTTTGAGGACACCTACTTTTCAACTGTTTCACAACTTACAACTGTCATAACATGCTTAGGAAGAGAACAGCTATTTTAGACAACTTGTCAATGAAATAGATAGCCTCGCGATGACAGCGCCCGCCCTGTGAACAATATTTCACAAGTTCGAATCCTCAGTCAATTTACTTATTGTATTTTTTTTAAATCAAAAACTTACAGCGCCATCTAACAACTTGGGTACATAGTTTTAAAAACGAAAACCGCAGTAGCGCATCTATCTTGTATATTTATATACAACGTGTTATGTTAAATGCGCAAAACCTCGGACACCCCAAATGATTTTTAATTCGATTGACCTAAAACTGAGCGAAAAAAAAAACATTAAACAAATTAAAGGTTTTAGGTGCTCTTTTAGATTTACTGGCAAGATCTATTAGTACCCCTCGTATGAGACAATTTAAATTGGACGACAACCATTTGCGTTTTTTTGTTTCCCTGTTTTGACGGGCTTGCACACGTGATGGCTTGACCTATTAATAAATTTTCCTGTTTTGTCTTTACTTACACACTGTGTCTACATTTCTAATTCAACTGTCCTCTCGCAGGTCTGCTGGAAGAAATTTCTTATGAAATAAGCAGTACCTTTGTGCTCTTCTTTTTTAATGTAATGTCCTACCAAGTATTTTGTGTGTACATAAATAAATAAATAAATAAATAGACAGGGCAACATTTGTAATGAAGATTTTTTTGAAAAATGTAACCTATATTAAAAAGTGGTTCAATTGATTCTGCCCGTGATTCTGATCAAACTAGTTCCAGACTATCTGGAAGGTGGTGCTCAGACTAGTATTTTACATAGACCGACTGCATATCTGCATACTTTATAAATAAATAAAATAAATGTCGCTGGACAAATGACAGCCGGGACCAACGCTTGATGAGTAATGGATTGTCACCCATTCACGGACCGAGAGAAGTGTGGCTTAACCTTGAAGATCGAACCGTGCGGCATTTATTAAGATCTATGCTATAATATTTTAAAGAGGAAAGTATTGTATTTTTGTATGTAACGAATAAACTTAAAAACAAGTGAACCGATTTGAAAAATTCTTTCAGCAATGGATAGCTACATTATCAGCGAGTAACATAGGCTATATTTTATCCCCGTACTCCAGCGGGAACGGGAACTAAGCGGGTGAAACCGCGTGACGTCCGCTAGTAATAAATATGACGAAGTGTTGTGTATTATTTTAATGGTTTCATTTTTACAACGTGTGTATGAGTTTTTAATAAAAAACAAATTAAGGGGTGTGTTTTATGTTCACGTCGTTTTTGATGGAGCATTGCCAAGTTACCATGTTACCATGTGTGTAGTTTAGCTTTTAGTTTTCATTTGAAGCCAAAAGGCAAAAGGCTCTCCCCGTGAACGTGTTTTTTTTTATGTTCTTTGCCATGCCTGGAAACGTTTTAGTTACGAAGACGACCTCCAATGGTCAAAATCCCCTGACTAAAACCCATTCATGTTCCTTCCTCGCCCTTTATGTTCCGGAGCCACGGTATCTCTTTCGAACAGCCCCGCAGCCCGGCAGGCTTTTTCAAGAGTTTCTTTTTAGATACTAGCTCTGATAATTGCTTAAATTACCTCCATGGCCCGTTTACTATTCAAAACATCTATCAGCACAATGTTTGAAGTGTGCTACAATAAGTTTATTTATTTTTCCATGCACTGGAAACTTCACGACACAATTTAAAAAGCTTCTGCACAAACCTTTAATAAACAGTACTATAGATGAAGGCATATATGATCAAGAAGTCAGTGTCAATAGAAGAGCAAATCTTGATACGTACGAACATTCTCTATAATTTGAGTATAACACGGAGGTACATTCCATTTCAAAACTTTGTGCACAACTGTAACTAAGAAACATTATATTCCAAGTCAGATATCGACGAAGTTGTCGAATCGAGTTAGCGTGAGGCGACGAAATGCATATGAGCCATAAATCATGCATTTCGCATACACTCTGTGACTCCATCGGATTGTACCTACGATTTAAGAGACAGATTTTAGCTTGGAAGCAACAGGGAATTGTGAAAACGTTTTTTCTTGGATGTGGTACTTTTGAGTCTTACACAAAAACTCCTAGATTTATGTAAGCTGCTTTGAGAAAAGATCCATAGCGTAAACGTTAAGAATTTGAAAGTTAAACAATTTATGTCTTTTTAAAGTTGCAAAATTTTTGTTTGAAACTCATTCAAAGCAAATATTGAAACTAAATGTGATTTGGATACACCTTCTCTCTTACACACATTACATAACATCACGCCTGTATTTACCCAAGGATGGGCAGGAGTGCATCCGTTGATCCCCCATGCCTTCGGAATTTCGTCTTAGCAAGTCACCTGTGAGGTCATGATGCAAAACCTCAAGGGTTTAACTTAATATCTGCAAATTAAGAGTGATGTCGTAAATGACTCCTCCACAACGATTCTTGGATCAACGCACTAAGGAAATGCAAAAGTCGGATACCGTACGTCGGGAACTTGCGACATTAATATACTTGGACCATCCAGTACTGTGGAACTACGAACTTATAGGATTTAATATTGTTTATGACACGTTTGTTTTACGCGCGTGTTTATATCAAACTTTCTGAAAGCATTATACCGGAGTTCCTTTAGAGTTTAATGCAAATTCTTGGTTAACGTTATTTTTCTTGGAACTATTTTAGTTATGGTAGTCTGAGAGATTTCTTGGCATATTTTCTTATGGAGTGTTAATAAAGGAGAAGTAAAGTATAAAACGCATGTGAGTCTCGGCCGTTTTCTATAACTTTATCATCATCATCATCATCGGCCTATTAATGTTTCCACTGCTGGGACAGGCATCCTCTCTATGGGAGGGAATGGGCTGTATAATCAACCACGCGGGCCCAGTGTGGATTGGTAGATGTCACATGTCTTCGAATTTATGGTTCTAGGCTATGCCGGTTTCCTCACGAAATTTTCCTTCATGGTTTTGAGAGCAGCGGTGATGTAATAAATTACACAAGGTAATGCGCCTGCCTGGGTTTGAACCCACGACTTACTGAACGTAAGTCGGGACCGCAACCACTAGGCCACCGCCGCGATCTCTCTTCTATAACTAACTTACTTATAACTGTAAGTTAATATGCCTACGCTCGAAGCTATCAGTGTTTCTATTTACAAAGTTGGTTTGAAATAATCTATCTGTCAACTGATTCAAAGAAAGCTTTTCTGTGACGTTTTGTTCCTCAGCGTCCATAAGCAAAATGTCAAACAGACCGAGATAACAACCTACAGAAACCTGCTAGCGAGTTATTGAATATGGCCATAAAAGAGAGATGGACACGAATGTTGATGGATGGAGAGGGAGAGGAAGACCAAAGAAAAGAAGGATGGATTGTGGGAGGAATGATTTGAAAAAGAAAGGAGTAAATCATGTCGTGACATCTAACAGGGGTTAATGAAAGAAGACAACGTGTTGCGCTGACCCCAATTAACATCATAACCCTTGTGGCAGAAAGATGATGTGTTAGGCAAGGAAGTGACTAGGGAACTGCAGTCAATAAACTAATTACACATAAAACACGATGTGATGAGACCATAAATAGAAGGAAGTCACGGAATGATATCGGCCATAGAGAACACGTAATATCATCAATCAGCATAGCATAACCATTATCAGCCCAGAGTATATACAGTATCAGCAGCAGAGAGGAAATGTGATGAACTACGAACCACAACCCCGGCCCAGTGTTAGTGCCAGTGTAGTCTTCAAATTTTCGTTTTAAGGACATGCCGGTTTCCTCAGTGTGTTTTTCTTCACCGTTTTGAGAGTGGTGGTGATAAAATAATGTTCACAAAGTAATGCGCCCATCTAGTTCGATCCCACGTCTCACTGCTCGTAAGTCGGGGCACCATCACTGCTTTTATCATCGACCATCGCTGCTTTTATCAGTCAGATTTATAAAAAAATGATGACCTGGAGGTTGCGGGGATCTGCTGCATGCGAGTTGGATAAGACCGGTCAATGTGACAACACTTGGGGTAGAAATATGTCCAGCAGTTGAAATGATGATAGAAAATAACATATGCAAACTTTATCAATCTGACGACGATAATGAATAAAATACATTGGATAAAAGAAAACACAACAAGCTTTGACACAAAATACATCAGTTACACAAAAAAGAAAAACCTCCACAAAACGTGACACCGACAAACATGATAGCTTTCAAATCAAAACAGTCGTATTAAGTGCACTCCACAGACACCCTGAGGCAAAAACATTGAACAAACGACACGAAAATAAAAATGGTGGACAAACCAATTATAAATGTTGCCCTTGGTCATAAAGACAAACATTTGCTTTGGATCAGTTTTACGCATCGCTTCGTAACGGGGACTAAGCGTTTAGAAGGGTTGAATGATGTGATATAGGACACTGTAGTGCTGGTGTTTTTGAGGCTTAATCTGTGAAGCATTCAACTGGAATAAGAGTTAAGTTTAAAGACACTTCATTCTCAATAAAGACAAATCACACTCACTTGAGCGATAAGAATAATACTAACAACATACATATAATCTTTATAGTTTTTTTTTTAATTACCGTTAGTTTGCCACTGTGGGGGCAAAATCTTCCAAACAAAGGTTGCCTGAGGACCTTGCCGCTGAGGCCGGTCCAGAAAAAGGTGGTGAGATGCCCTGGACGCACACTGCGGTGGCTGTATCGAGTTGGGGTACGAAAAGAGCACCTGGAAAGATATTGCGGAGGCCTTTGCCCAGCAGTGCAGCAGCGGTTGTTATGTATTCGGCTTAAGAGATTTCCGTGCCCAATTATATTTGAGCCTCTCAGCCTTTTTGCCTATATTAATAATTTGGAGAGTAGTATGTTCTATATATTCAGTCTTTATTTATATCGACGTGTGTAATAAAAGGGAAGGTTTCTGTGAAACAAATGGCCAAGTGTGTATCGGACCGCAAGGTATATTCTTGCCTCTAATTTATTTTCTAAAAATCCATTGCAATGTAATCCAGGCACAACTATATCGTACAGAACTCAATTTTATTTATATTTTCCAGGATATCTTTTTACCGTTTTTGAATCCCATGCACAATTACACACGTCGATCAGATACTTCATTACTATCAGCAGAAACAAATGAATCATCCTGTCCCAATTCGATTTGTGTACATCTTTCTTCTGCTAATGTTTTATTCAGTCTTCGACGGTAAATAAGTTTAGTTTCGGACAAAACATTCCCATGTGACATAGATACAAAAATTTCACCAACTTATCTTCAGTACCCAGTAACGTTAATTTTGATCTCTATGCTTTTATTTTTAGAGGTCGTGTTGAACGCAATGTTAGGTTCGTTTGGCTTTTCTTTGTGGGGGAAATGGGCTATCCGTCAAAGTCGGTTTTATTTATCGTTTTAGTTGAATTTTATCGAACTAATAGCCCCTGAGATAAATTTACGATTGGCAACGGAATTGTACGGCGAAAAGGGTTCTGTGGGATGTATCTTATGTTTGTATTGGAGCACTTAGAGATGTATTACATATTCGTTTATCTTGTTGGTGTATTTTTCTTCGTGGTTTTTGCTGTGAAATCTTTTATTTAAATTACCTAACGTATAAACGTGCTTCATCAAATTAGGTTGGAAAAAACATGAACGATATTTCATAAAATAGTTGGCTAATTTCAAGAATTGCCTTCAGAGGTATAGGCAAGTGGCAATCGTTTCGATTTCCACAAAAACTTTCAACAGTTTAGCTCTATAAAGCAAAAATACAAGACCATTTTTTTAAGAGCTATGAATCACGTATCTAAGAGGATACAAGACTTATAGACGCAGTAAAACATGTTCCAGTACTACCAACATTACCTAAAGCAAGCGAAGCAGAAGGTATCTATCACGAACGGTTGGCAGACATCAAATAAATGTCCGCTACGGAGAACATTTCTCATTGGAGATGATACCGGTGAGGATACAATGTTGTGTGATTTTGGATCATGAGCTATTTTAAGCTTATTTTTATGGGACATAACGTGGACTGTTTTTTGGCTATATCATCTAAAAGAAAGGATTCTCTTTATTATGTATATAGATTTAAATTGACACATATAGGGTGAATTGAAATAATGGGCGGTTTTCTCGCTTAAACCAATAATTGAAAGACATTCTTTGGTTTGGTTCAAGGGTTTCTAAAGTTAGAAACCATCGAACAAATCTAAAGATTGTGTTTTTAAAAGCAAACAAAGAGTTTTTCTCCCGGTGCATAGTTTAAGTTATTTGAAAAAACCAAAGTGAACTGCCTCGTATATTTTATAACAAGCGTAACTACTGAGCTATGATGTTTTTCAATCCTCGAGTCGAGCAAAACATTATTAAATTAATCGTTTCAGACTAAGCTTACTTTTCACTAAGCGATTCATGTAATATAGAAGGATAAAGTACAGACTCCATCTTCAAAAAAAATTTGGCATGAAATTGAAAATAAATTCACCTTGTTCTACTCCATGAGCTCTAGGATTTTAGAATGGGCAACTCAATTATTATGCCAGTGGCTGGACCTCAGATCATAGGGCTAGACTGTAGGTAGTATTTTTGACTACCTATACAAAAGTGCCTGTCACGGGTCTATTTGAAATAAATGCTTTGAGTTTGAGTTATATGGGCTTGGCAATACATAACTGACTTAACTTGGTTTTACTGTTTAGTGTTCACCTCTGCTTATCCCCTTAAGGAATGCAAATGCGAAGTAAAATAACATTACAAGATACACCCACTCAACACAACGACACTCAATCAAAAGGACACACACAAAACAGCACTAGGTACTAAACAAAATGCATCCCATTTAGTGCTTTGTTGAAAACAAATGTCCACACATTTGGCTCGCCTTAAAATACAACGATAGCTCGCTTTTCATCCACATTTAAAATACTAGAGTATTGTGTGAGCTTTAAGGCTGATTCCACACAGACAGATACTTTGCTTAGGAAGCATAAATGTAACATTATCAGCTGATTATGTTACATTTAGAAACTTTATCAGCTTATAAAGTTTCTACTGCTGAGACACAGGCCTCATCTTTGTGTGAAGGATTGGGTTGACATCTACCACGCTGGCCCACGCTGGTGGTTGGTGGAGGTCACCATGGCTTCGAATTTTTGGTTATAGGAAATGCTGGTTGCCCTTCCTTTGTTTTTTTTGTTTGTTCTTGTACATGTTTCTAGTCATAACAGAGCTAGTTGCCGCTGTGTTGCATAGACGGCAATGTTTATAAAACTCGTGGCACCTAAACGAAGTACAATTTTTATTACGAACCGCTTCCAACGCCGAAAGTTTGTCATTTGTGGCGTAGTGCGAGTCACCTGTGTCCCAGTAAGTCATTCCCAAATTACCGCCTCTTTCAGCATCTCTATGTGTGTACAGTGAACCAACGCATAGTTTTGTAACTACACTAGCTGATGTCCGTGGCTTTGCTCGCATTAAAATTATATATTAAAACCTTTCTCCAGCACCACTTTATACATTGGTGTCAACCGCATGAAAATCGGTGCCGTTGTTTTTGAGTTTATTGCAAATAGACAGACAGACGCGTCGTTAAATTGTGATTCTAATTTGTCACCAATTCAAGCTTTGTTACTCAACCAGCGAAGCTCTCAGCTGTGTGCCTCCAGCCTAAAGAGTACGCCCGGCAGACTGTGAAATGTACTAGTATTTGTCAGGGTTTCACCACGTTTCAGAATAGGAATGTGCATTAAGTAATCTTGAAGATGATAGCAGGAAGCTCTTACTGTCTGCTTTGAGTTTTTTAGATTTTTTGGGTTAATATTGTCTGAGGTGGGTGTTCTTTGAAAGGTTTGTATATGAAATATGTCTACTAACAATTCCTACGTGGTATTTTCCTCTCACTATTAAGAGTTCAGCTTTTCATTTGCTATTATGAGTCATAAAGTTAAGTAATCTAATCTAGTATCTAGTCGAGGTATCTTCTAGCTCTCGATCAATTAATTGTAAAAAGGGGCTGAGCAGAATTCCTTAAAATTGTTTCACCAGAATATTCAGGGACTTTCTTCCAAACAATTAGAAATAGAACTATTTTTAGAAAAAACGAAGTTTGATATTATCTGTTTAACTGAACATTGAATGAAAGATTATGAAGTTATGCAATTAAATTATGAGAATTACAATGTGAGCAGTTGCTTTAACCGTAAACTTAAGATGCGTGGGGGTTCCTTAATCTTAGTCAAAAATTGCATTAAATCTAAGTCTCGTAATGATATTGTCGATCTATCAGTTGAACATAGTATTGAATTATCTTGTGTTGAGCTAGATAAGCATGTAATAGTGTGCGTTTACAGACCCCCTAATTACCTAAACTACTCTATCTTTGAGTCAGTAATGAAGATGCTTTAGCGAAACTTGTAACTGGTAATAAAATAATAATAATCTGTGGGGACTTTAATGTTAATGTCTTAGAGAATAATGCAAACAGCTGTAGATTTTTAAGTCTCTTTAAATCTTTTAATTTATCAAACGTTTTTTCAGAACCAACCCGAATTACTACAAATACTGCTACATGTATTGATAATGTTTTTTGTTGCTGCGACTACTTAGATAAATCTATCGTAAATTACCTTCCTTCAGATCACAGCGGGCAGACTGTTGCTTTCGCGTACAATAAACAATTACAAAGAATTCAGATTCAGACCAGACAAATAACACCCAGCAAGTTAGAAAAGTTTAATAATAATTTAATTAGCAAGCTAAATATACCAGCCCATATTAGAAACAATGTAAATCAATTGTATGAGGAATTCTTTTCGGTAGTGCACACTGAGTTCAATAACACTTTAAAAAAGAAAACCAAAACCATTGGCTCAAAGTTTATTTTTAGTGACTGGGCAACACAGGGTATTAGAAAAAGTAGGGAACGATTGTTTGAGCTGTACGGCCTTAAGCCTTACATCAACACAGAATCTTTTAATAAATATGTTGCTAATTACTCGAATTTTTTTAAAAACACCTGCAAGGTAGCCAAATCCTTATTCATTAGCAATAAAATTAAATCAGCCGAAAAATTAAATTAAAATATTAAAAATTAATCAAATCAAAATATTTTATTTCACATAGGCCTGGATGGGCACTTATGGTGGTAATGTAATTAAGGTGCACGGTTCGCGTTGGTCGATTCCATGGAGAAGATCCGGCAAGAAACTCCATGGTAATGAACAAGTTGCATTCGTTTCGTTGCGTTGGAAGGCTTCCCACTAGGTGGACCGATGACCTGGTGAAGATTGTAGGGATGTAAGAGCACGGGACCGATCAATGTGGCGACACTTGGGGGAGGCGTATATCCAGCAGCGAACGTCTTTCGTCTTTGATGGTGATGAATAATTTATATTTTAATTTTATGCTTTTTAAGCACATAATATTGCTTTTTATGACAATTACAGTTAGTTCTTGATCCTCCATCCATTGTCTTTCCTACTGTCTTATATTTTAGTCCTTGTTTTGTCGAGGGGGTGTGTAATTTTATTTTATTTTTTTTTATTATTTATTACAACAAAAAGCTACTTAAGAATATTTTACATATCTTCTGCCAAACTGCAGGACAGTTTGTCGGCAGCAAGTTTTTCTATACGTTGATGCAAAGGTTCATCATAATACATTATGGTGGCATTATGTTTTATCATTGTCAATTTCTGTCAAAAAAAGTTTTGGCAATAAAATAATTAATCGCATTCAGTACAAAATTACACGACACACATATTATTTATATCTTGATCATGACTGACGATTCACACGTTCCCAATAATATAAACAATATACCAAAGCAATAAAATCTTAGGCGTGAAGCAATAAGAAAGACAATATTAATTACCGGAACCTTACCAACTTACTGCTGCACTTACACAGACCTTATCACAAACCAACATGGACTATTGTCGCGGTGTTTGTGGCAGATAACTTTGTAAGTAAGCCTATGGGGGATGGACGGAAGAACGCCTAATATATGGTGTTTTAGGTAATTAAATGTCACATAGATCAGAGATTAATGATGTGTTACGACATGTGGGGTCCTCTCGTGTTTGTGTCTTTGGTGATTTCGCGAGGAAACGCAAAGACAATGGCGGTGAAAGTTTAGATAGATGTGTTCCATGACTGTGACTTGTTGTCTTTAGTTGATAGTTTATTTATTACAAAGGCCTTTTCCCAACAGTGGGAAACAACGTAACAAAAAAAAAAACATGTTTCACTTTTTAGGGTTCCGTAGCCAAATGGCAAATTATAGAACCCTTATGGATTCGTCATGTCTGTCTGTCCGTCCGTATGACAGCGCCACCTTATTCCGAAACTATACAAACCACTAGCTTCTGCCAGCGGCTTCGCCCGCGTGATGTTTGAAATTGTCCCACGGGATCTTACTACCGGGATAAAAAGTATCCTATGTGTTAATCCAGGCTATAAACCATCTGTGTGCAAAATTTCATCCAAATCCGTTCAGTAGTTTTTGCGTGAAAGAGTAACAAACATCCATACATACATCCATACTTACAAACTTTCGCATTTATAATATTAGTAGGATTAGTAGGATAGGATGCTGTTTCAAACTTGGTAAGTAGATGTATTTTGTAAACCGCATTAAGATTTTCATACAAACAGAAAGAAAAACAATACATTTTGGGGGTTCCCCATACTTACAACTAACACTCAAAACTTCAAAATCAAACCCATACGTGTGGGGTATCTATGGATAGGTCTTCAAAAATGATATTGGGGTTTCTATTTTTTTTTGACGTGACAACGTCTTATAAATTGGTTTGCCGGGTGACACTTCAAGAAACTGCGTTACGCTCCGCTCACGTTATGCGCTCACAATGAGAGCGAGTGAGAGGCACGCGTCCCTTCCACTCGGGCATGGTTAGCCCGCCTAAGCCAACGGCCACACAGAAAAGACGCAAGACCTAACGCATATAGAAAAGACACGGACCCGTCGCAGACAGGGCGCCGTCACGACTTTTTATGGCGCGCACTAGAAGCTTTACCCGGCATTCAACCGTCCGATTTTGATACGACAACATGTCTTCTTCTGAAGATGAAGATGTATTGGCACTGGTATATCTCGCTAATCTGCAGAGGGTTAGACGTTACTGGGTACATCCGGTATGGCTAAGCAATGGACAGAATAGATTTTTTTACATAATGGAGGATCTACATTATTATCCTGATCGTTTTTTTAGAAGTATACAAGATGACTACACAATGTTTTTACATTATTATGTCCAAACCTGCCCTCCGCGCCCTTTCCGCTCCCCCGCTTGCGCCCGTGCAGGCCCGCGCCCTGCCCGCGCCTTGTCCTTTCTATATGTTTTCCAATAGGACGCCGTCGTGACGGGCGTCCCGTCTTTTCTGTATGTTTTACGTCGCGACGGCTGTATACATTTTATATGCAAGTAGATTAAACGGGCGCCGCGACTGCGACGGGTCCGTGCCTTGCGTTTGTTCTGTGTGGCCGGTGCCTAAGAGCGAGAGAGACAGACATAAAAAGTGAAAGGCACGCGTCCCTTCCACTCGAGCACAGTTAGCCCGCCTAAGAGCGAGAGAGACAGAGCGAGAGAGAGAGAGTGAGAGAGATAGGCATACACACCGGTTCATTTCATCCTTCTTCCTACTATACGAATGAATATTCACATTAAAATTATTTTACCACTCAAAGTCGTTGTCACGTAAAACTTTCGCCCGTATACCGACTTTACAGGCAACCAATTTTTTCTAAACTGAATAGTTTGCGCGAGAGACACTTCCAAAGTGGTAAAATGTGTAACTTCTAAAATAAGCAAATTATAAAACAAAAAAATATATATGTACATTACTATGTAAACTTCCACCAAAAATTGGTTTGAACGAGATCTACGAGTATACAGGGTTATTTTTTGTTTACACTAAACCCGAAAAGGGGTCATTGTACTCATCATTTTGAACAACTTTTTCTATGGGACGAACCCTGAAATCGCGAAAAAAAAATCAGCTGTTCCCTACATTTATGTTCGCATAACTCGTCAAAATGTAGGGAACAGCTGATTTTTTTTTCGCGATTTCAAGGTTCGTCCCAAAGAAAAAGTTGTTCAAAATGATGAGTACAATGACCCCTTTTCGGGTTTAGTATAAACAAAAAATAATGTTGTATAGTAGTTTTTTTATACGTCATCTTTTACCTAATATTACTTACTGCTACGGAACCCTTCATGGGCAAGTCCGACTCACACTTCGCAGCTTTTTTTTTAAATCAGTCGTCAAATGAACGGCTTTGAATTAAATATCACGTTTCTCAACTAAGATTAGGTTTCGTAAGGTTAGGCTTTTCTTAGTTAGCTATCATCATCATCTCAGCCCGGAATTACCAACTACTGGGTATTAATAGGACTCCCTTTTTTTCAGTTCCTGGCTTCGTGCATCCCTTAACCAGGTGTTCCTTGCAACTTTAAGAGAAGAAAAATTTCCTTTCTTATCAGTTTAATTTGAGCTGCAGTCTAAATAGTTTTCTCTATTATATGGAAACCTACTTTTAATATGACCAGTATGACCACGACCACTCTGTCAAGAGTGAACGACTGAGAAGAAGAAGAAACTTCTAATATTCAAATAGTTATAGTCAACCCAAATACGAATCTAACACAACGTATAATTGTGGGTACTTATTGTTTTTATTACAAACACGAGAAAGAAAGTCAGTTGTACCCGAAATGAGTCATCCCTAATACTGTAATAAAAACATTATTAAAATATTAGTATCTGATAATAAAGCGTTCAAAGCCGCTGATGATGACAAAGACATAAATATTAAGTTACAGTCAAAACTATCAATTCGTCAGGAGCAGTTTTGACCAATAAAAGTAAAACGCGTATTTTTTATTAAACATCTGTTTTCATGAAACGCCTAAGCTATAATTATACAAAATTACTAATGCTTTTAAAACGGGTCACAAAAAACGCCTAACAAGTTGCCAAGGAAATGTTAGAAATTATTAAAATAGACGCTGTATGTATGTATTTACAAACCAAAAAGTATATATGTAGTATATCAACTATCTAGTGTCCACGACACAAGCTTTGCTTAGTGTGGGACTAGGTGGCGCTGTGTGTCAATGTCCAGCAATATTTATTACTTACTTACTGGTAAATTTTTTTGTGCATAAACTAAACGTAATTTAGCCTATTGCTATCTTTTACTAAAAGGCAGTGCGAGAAAAGGACGGCTATAGCTATGAACTAAGTTAGAGATGTCAAACTAGTTTATGACTTGCGCTTCACCGTGTTTTTGGTCGACATGTTTTTAAGGAGATATTTTTTTTGGGCCCACCTGGTCGTTGCATTTATTATTCAAAACACCAAAAAAAGTAACCACTTTACTATACGAAATATTACGTATAAATGAAAACGGAATCTCGAAATCATAATAAATAAGCTGTTATGATATCTTTTTGCGAGTCAAATAATTCCTGTTGTGGTCAATGTCATTTGACAGCAAATACTTACGTGAATAGGGGCGTTTTTTTCTGTTTACTAAAAAAAAGTACGGTACCTACCCGATGGTAATCATATGTGCTATAATTATTACAGAATCAGGAAGAATATAAAAATAAATTTTATTAAACTGTGAGCATTTTTAATGCTATTTTTAAAGGTTAACACTAAAATCGCATAGATGGTTTAAACAATCAACGTAGCACGGAACTTTTTAAGACCACTTTTTTAGTGATTGACAGACAACTTCATTATTTTGACATTTGACTTTTTCTGTTTATTTTGGTTATCGGAAGTCTTTTTACAAATTTTTCGCATTTATTCCGGTTAGACAATGCTTAGCTAATTTTACCACTGGAATCTTGAGGTTATAAGGAAGAAATCAATGTCAGTTTCATTATTAAATGCTACAATTTATGTGGGTGGTCTAATCCTTGAAAAAAAAAAATTGTCTCCTTTGACAGCTATAAATTCAGTCCGTATTAGAGACAAAAATATAGCAATAGCCTGAATTATGTTCACTTTGTGCACAAAAGAATCGACACCACTGTTTAAACCTTTCACTGTTTTAAACTTAACTCCGTGTTTTTTTGTTATTTTGAGCTCCTTATATTGAATAATCAGGGTAGATATCCCGTAAGTGACGGCATGAAGTTTTTGTAATCGGCCAAAAGTAGTTAAGACATTGTTTTTTGTTGTCTTCAGTTTTGACAGATTTATAGTTTTGACTGTGACATATACCCATAATATCTGCTCACTAAAATACAAACCAGCAATAAAACGCATCCAACCAAATGAAAATAATACAACAAGACTAATACACTTAAGCACCACGGAAATAGATAGCGAGGCAATCAAAATTCGCATTACACACTAGGGCGTAAACCTGCAGTTTATATTGTCCTCGTAAATTGTGATGTACGCTTCCAATCTAGGTAATTAAAACTGGAATAGTGTGCTTCATATTTCAGATGAAATGCGCTTTGAAGATTTGGTCGTGATGTGAAATGTGGTTTTGATAAAGTTTGCAATTTAGAGGAAGTATAGTTGTTCGAGGATTTCAAACGAGTCCAGTATGCTTAATCTATGTACTTACATTATTTCATGATTTGGTAATTCCCATTTTCTCAATTGTCTTTGACAGTCATCATGTTTCCCTGACTGGTTTCTTGGAGCTAATAATTACACCTGACACTTCTTTTTTCCGTCGGCCATTCAGTCTAGTAAGCTGGTTGGCCAATGTTGGATGATAGATAGACAGGCGGGAGGGCAGTTATTACATTCACTGATCTTAATATTAGACAGTTTCAGAAATAATTAATTAAATAATTAATCAATTAATCATCATAATCTCATTATGATGATTAATTTGATCACTGGTTTTCATTTTGACAATTGAAAAAAAAAATAGTTTCCATGAACTCGATAGATGGCGTTGATCCGACTACGTTACTAGGTGCCAAAGCCAAAACGCTTGATAAAACACACGTCACATACTCTTGTTGACTGACACTTTTGTTTGCATCAGCTTCCGAATATAATCATTAGGTCCAAGTGATATTATGTGACGTTCTGTTCCTTGCAGTAACGTAGTCAGACTAGCGCCATCTATCCAGCGACTAGGGAAGAATAAAAAGGAAATCCCTCAATGATTGGATGACGTATAAGGATATTGAGATAACATACACTATCGAATAAACAAAAAGTGAAAAATAACTGTAGCTCCTGAAGTCCTCCTCCTTTGTTTGATTTTTTTTTGTCACCGACTTCAGAAGCTAAAGTTATTTTTCACTTTTTTGGGGTTTTTTTTTAAAACGGTTTTATTTTTTGAAAAAATGTTTTTTTTTTCACTTTTTAGTGGTTTACATGTGCTTGGTACATATGTAAAGTGCATACCGTTACAATTACAACAAGCCCAAACACGACTAGGATACAGGAACTACATAATGAGTTATGGAGTTCTGGTGCCTGACTCTTGGCTTCATCATCAGATCTGATAGTAGAATGGTTCTTAATGAACGCAAATACTTCATTTGTTGTAGAAAATACCAAAATCGCTGTACGTTATCCAATAAAATTTGAGCAGTTCCCTCGATTTCGCCAAGATTCCATCATGAGATCCTGACTTAGTGACTATGGGACCATTTGGAAAGTATACCCTTTTCAACAAAAAATAAATTTTGATATCGGTTGGCAAGCGACGGAGTCATGCGCGAACAAGCATATAGAAAAGAAACATCCAAATTGAGAATCTCCTCCTTTTTTTAGAAGTCGGTTAAAAACTGCAAATTATTCAATTATTAATTCCAAAAATTAACACAACAGCTTCACAAATCCACAGTACTTATAATCATAAACTAACTTACCCTGTCACTCCCCTGTGTACCGGAAGCCTCCCCTGCCGGAAACGGCCGGAACTAGGTGCAATAATTATTAATTGCCATGCCGTAAGATGGAAAACACCGCCTTGAGACATCTCCGCGGGTTGTCCAGAGGAAACTTATGGAAGATGATATTAATGAATTTTGTTTACGGATTCGAATTGAAAATTAATTGTTTGGAAGTAATTGGGTGTTGCCTTGTTTGTGTCAAATGTTTTGTTGTTGTTAAATCTTCAAAAAAATAAGTTTCCTGCAATGGAAGATTGTAGTTCCCATTTACGTCTGGACGTCATCAATTACCACTTTCGAATCTACTGTAGATTCAACTTCTTTTATAAGTTCATCTCTACATTATTGTCGAGGTTACGTTTTATATTAAAAAAAAACAGACGAACGTGCCAAGTATCCCGTCCCACACCGACACTGCATGTTTTGATAACTAAAATACCTAACATTTTTTTAACCGACTTAAAAAAGGAGGAGGTTTTCAATTCGATTGGTATCTTCTTTTTGTTTTTTTTTTTTAAACTCCCTCTCTACCAAATAATACTTGACAAATTATTTTCCAGCGGCTACTTTAGTCTTATGCCTTAATTTGATTATGAACGGTATACCTGTGCGTGTGCTCGGCACAACTGAACAGAAAAATCGAATATATTCTGGTGCCGAAAGGAGTTTGCGCATCAGCACGAACCAAATGCAAACCGAATACGGTAAATTGAATGTGCCGACCCGAACGAGTAGGTACACACCCCTGACGTATCTGCACAAACTCTAATACTAAAAAAAAATACTGACCAATCTAACCCCTCCAAAACCCCGCTAAAAATATAACCCAATTCATAAAACAAAAAGCATTTTTACACAGATTTTCAATTCAACCCCTAAAAACTACCAGCCCCCAAACCCCTTAATTTATTCTTTCACTGCGTCTTATTATTTGCAAATGGTCTATTTGTCGCGACTTAACCCTTGCAACGCAGATGGGGTCCAATAGACCGCGGATTACGGCCGCGCGCCTCAAACCGTCAAACGACGTCATTTGCTGTAAACGTTCACAATTTATTGATAAGGACATTGACAGATATTGCCTTAGGTCTCGTAAAATGCAAGCGGCAGATTAAGGGTTGACGAGTATTTGCAAATGGGACCGGTTTCCACAGGTTTGGTTTCATTACGAGAGGGTTTTGTGTGTGAAATGGTTTTGAGCTTATAAGCTTTTGTTGTGCAAATTTTGTTGAAGTTTATTGGGTACTTCTATACACGCCTACGGTTTGAATTAAGAGGGCCAGGTTTTGGACAAGGCATCATGTGTTTATACGTAGGTATGATTATGTTGTGTAAAGGAGTCTGTGCATTTGAACTGCTACCTATTAACAAACGAAAAATCTAAAAAAAAACTATTCTTTTTTTTCCTCCGCCACTAAACAGCACCCTGTATTCTCGTAGTCAGTAATGGGAAACTACAGTACTTTTACAGTTTTTATGTCTTGTGACTGGGGCTGTAGCTACATTTAATTTTCATCTTTGTTTCGACAATTCAAAAGCGCCTTTAACTAGCCTACTTGAAATAAATGTTTTGATTTTGATTTTGATTTCAGTCATATTGCAAAAGGCTTATTATTACAAATAAACACTAAAAGTAATAAAAGCAAAATACTAGTACGTCTATCGTGTGCTACTAATATTTTGCTTTCACTTTTAGAGTTTATTTGTATTATTAAGCCTTTTGCAATATGAATGCTTATAAGCTGGGAGATTACATTGAGGATAAAAATGCTTGGCTAAATGCTGGTCCTGCTCCGCAACCATAGGTGCAAACTTATTGAACAACATTATTGTGGTAGCTGCAGAAGATTGTAAAAATATTCTTGCATTGTATAGATTCCATCTCTTAGTATTGTATAATTGCATAGCACATGTGTGAGTACCATGTACTGTAAAGCTACCATTTGCATTTAGTTATCTTTCATTGACTTGAATATGCCTTGGTGGCTGAGAGAATGTCATGCTCGCTTAGATGTCTTGCTGATGGTGGCGGGTGGGTCGAGCCATTTAGTTCCCTTCAATATGGTTGAATTGAATGGCGCTGATCCATGCGTTATGTTCGTGAACGGGCGCTGTCAGTCGGGACTGGTCATCTCTTAGCTGCCATGGATCATTTGAATTGCTTTATTTTATAAATTGTTGATTTAATTCTTTTTTTACTCTGGACGCTCTTATTGTGCACGTCTTTCTACATCGTTCTCACATATATGTATAATCTCAACATGAAAGATGTAACCAAGATTTTGTAACAACATTTTGATTGAAAAGAGTGTCCATGGAGTTTCTTGCCCGTTCTTCTCCATAGAGATCTACGCTAGGGAATGGGCAACTACAGTACATTCTCAAGTTATTATGCCTTGTGTCTGTGACTGTAGCCTTTTTTTTTTTCGTTTTATCGACATTCAAAAGTGCCGTTAAGGTCTAGTTGAAATAAATGCTTTGAGTTTGAGTTTGAGTTTGAATGACTATTATTTTTAAGGTTTTCCGTACTTGCATTTATAATATTTTTGATTTGCGTATTAGTACCCTTAATGGATTAAGTATCATCAGTAGTGCCTCGGACCGAAACGTGGTCGCTCACAATGGGCCTTATCAAAAGGGTTAAAGTCACCCAAAGGGCAATGGAGAGGGCTATGCTCGGGGTTTCGGGGGGCAAGAAAACCAAGGTCACCGACGTAGCCCGAAGAATTGCTAAGCTTAAGTGGCAGTGGGCAGGGCACATTGCTCGCAGAACGGATGGTCGATGGGGCCGAAAAGTTCTGGAGTGGCGACCGCGAACCGGAAGACAATGCGTTGGAAGACCTCCTACTAGGTGGACCGATGACCTGGTGAAGGTTGCGGGAATACGGTGGATGCGAGTTGCAAGAGACCGGTCAATGTGGCGACACTTGGGGGAGACCTATGTCCAGCAGTGGACGTCTTTCGGCTGAGATGATGATGATGATAATGATGAAGTAATGCCTCAGTTTAAAATAATGCCTTTGAGTTTAATTCCTCCCTGTATATAATTACGATTTAGGGGCTTAGAGTTACAGGTACTTAAAAGTGACGGTAACCTATTTATTACTTTATTCAAAATTGTCAAGAATTCATTTACAATAACTACTGTTGCCTTGTTATGTATTTACATTTCGCTGACTACAGTTTTTAATTATTATATTTGTTTCTAACTATTAGCGACTGTCAAACCTTACAATAGACATAGGCAAAAAATCTGACAATCAGTCTTACCAAGTGGTATCGTATACTCCAGTACTAACTGGATTGTGGAGGTTAGATAGGCAGTCGCTCCATGTAAAATACTGGTATTCAGCTGCATTCGGTTAGACTGGAAGCCCAACAGAGTTGGGAAAAGGCTCGGCAAATGATGGTTTATTAAATGACTTGTTGTATCATCCAAAAACTACAATATGATAAGGAAAAAGATAGACAAAAGGTTTCAAAGTGCCATTTACCAAACAATGTTGTCTAGATCCAATGAATAATGAATGTTCTCAGAACAAGCGAAGATCTTTTCTGGAAAATGGCGCATTTTCAGTGTAATGGTGTCTTAATGAGAAGCGAAGTTGTGAGGCGACGACGTGAACATATTAATTACCTTCCTTTACTTTAATGCATGTCGCTTTGTGATTAATGTGCAGTAATGGCTGAAGAAAATGGGTAGGGTTATGCAGATGTATTGAGTAGGTGAAGATATGGTGGATATGTCACTGTAAAATTGCCAAACACGTTATATTACAATATAACGTGTTTCTCTCTAGCGATATTGTAAACTCTCGAATTATTGTCAACTGAACATACAGAAGTATCTCTGCTCCCACAATCGGGGCTTGGTGCACCCCCCCATTAGCTTAGATAGTTTTTGATAAACCATGCACTCGGAAATAGGGGCCCCGCGGAACGGGGCTCCGTCGACTACGCTTTTTAGGGGAATATAAAGTGTTTTAAGGTTAGGTTATATTAATCGATATTTCTCAGGAATGGTACAGTATCTTTTCATGAGAGTGGTACCACTGGGCAAAGAGAACCCCCCTTTCCCGCCACACCGCGTGAGTTGACTACCATAGCATGTATTTCACGAAAAATAATGCGTTGTATTGTAAGCAGTATGTTCATTTGACAATAATTCGAAAGTTTACTATATCGCTAGAGAGATTACAATCTAACGTGTTTGACAATTTAACGGTGACAGATTCTCATCTTTATTCAGGCTTTTAAGTTTTATATGTCTGTACTTCTTATAACTGAACAAGCTTACAGTTTGCGGAGAGAAAATAGTTAAACATCATGTCCCTTTTCTCAACAACGTTGAGGTCGGATTCCAGTCTGACCAGATGCATCTGAATACCAATATTTAACATGGAGGGACTGTCTATCTGACCTGCACAACTCAGTTAGTACCTACTGGATAATACGATACCCCTTGGTAAGACTGACATACTTTTGAGACTGACTACTTAAAGGACCAACGGCACTTGCTTCACTAGGCACGCAGGATGTAATATGTAGTATGGGTGGGCACCCATCCACAGACCAACTTCGGCAAGCATTGCTTAACCCGATGATCGACAATTCAAAACATGTGAACTCAAATTGAATTTGTGTAACTATTACAAAACTGAATGCTAAATAATGGAAACTAATGGAAAAATCGTTCACTCGACAGACTAATATACGTTTTAGCAACATATTGCAACATATTGCATAGACTAAAATTATTTTCCAGTCATTGTTTTATGTCGCTTTACTTAGTAACTTTGTATAATCAGTAAGTAGATAATAAATTATTTATCCAAACGATATATTTATAACTCGAAATTTTTTCCTACGAACCTGTGGCTAATGTACCCTGCAGAAGTGCACAAGAATTTATTGATATTATTCTTATACACAATAAACAACCAAAAACGAAAGGGTCAAAACGCCTCACACTTGCCATAACAGTATTGTAATATTCAATGGACAAAAGGAAAGGGTAACCCTACGTCGCTGAGGGTAAAAATGTTAAATTTACCGTCAGAAGCTGGCCATTTCGGTCCTCTGTGGCCGACGTCGCGATATTTTGCCGCTTTGTGTTTCCTTTGCATTGATTTCCTTACAAATAGCTGGGCGGGTTGGGGTGGGGTGCATGTTATAAAATGATGAAGGAAACGTATGTCCAACAGATTACTGTGTTAAATTGGACTAAAAATGAGTGCTTTTACATAGTTACAACAATTGTTAACCAATCCATACTTAGTTAAGAAATAGTACTTAAATTATATTTCATTTTCACGTGAAGGAATTTCAATGTGTCGTTGCATTTTCACTTATACAGAGTAATGCACACATTAGTCACTGCCACCACTCAGATTGAACACAAAAATTTACACAAAGCTTCCTATTTAAGCATGCCGATGGCAAAATAACAAATACCTACTTATTTTACGCCAATCACACCACGTTTCACGTAAAATAAAATCAAATTTATTATACGCTATGATTTTAATGAACATGAAGTACATTGTGTTTATACTCTTAATTCTCGCAGCAACTACCAACATTAACAAAAATCTCGTCGCTTATAACTCACACCGCTCGTTGACAGTTCAAGACTTTTGCCCGAGTGGGTCTTTTTTGCCCATTTTTCCGTGCAATAAACTCCCGTTGAATCCGACACGCATTTCAAGGGTTAGGTGGGTGGAAAAAATGTGAATTTAATTTGGTCTCTGAGTGTTTTTTATCCAGTCTACCTAATGATTTGAGATTTATAATCAGCTGAAAATGGAAGGGCCTTTTTAATTTTGTATAATTTATTTTTTTATGAAAAATGGAGTGAAAAAATTTAGATGACTGTTTGTTTTTGTTGGTCGTAATAAATAGTTAGATTTGTTTTTGGTAAATTGATGAGATGTTTTATATTCTGACTGTAGATAATTGTGCTCATATTTTTTATAGTTTCGGGCGAAATACGGTTTGGGCTTTGGGCGCCAGACACATAGGTAATGTCAGTCCGCAATCTATGCGATAATTCGCAAAGAGAGCGGCTGACATTATGTGTATTGACTGAACTTCAAGGTTCCATACAACTGATATAGATATCAGTTTAATTGTACAAATAAAATTTAACTACTTTTTCCCAATTTAATTGAAAAAAAAGCAATCTGGACACATCCAAATATTTGGTAACATTGTCCAGACGATCAACAAAAACCTTTAAAACGATTACATAATAATCCAAATGACCACTCACTCAATTCAATAGAACACTAACATCCAATTATCTTAATCACGAACACCCATTAAATTATTCATTACATTTGTCACTTCGGACAATGGTCGACATTGTCTTTTACCAGAGAATAATATAAAAGCCAGAAGGTCAGCTTCATACGACAAGTGAAAATGCTCGTACCCATAGGCCCCGCTTAAAATGTGCGGTCGTCACTTGTTTTCTTCGCGTGAGAAACGTCGCTCAAAGCCACATCTAGACTCGGTAATACTCCGAAAACCAGCGGTGCCCCGCATGTGTTCGGGGACTGCCGATAGAAGTAAAAACTCGCAGCGATCGACTCGGATCGCCTACGAGTGCTACAAATAGCGTACGTGACTGTCACGCGAGTTCCATGATTTTTGTTCACTCAAAGTTTTCCCTTCAATAATTATCTTGCACTGTTTTTAGGGTTTCGTACCCAAATGGCAAATACGCAACCCTTATAGATTCATCATGAATGTCTGTCTGTCTGTCCATCCGTGCATGTCACAGCCACTTTTTTCCGAAACTATAAGAACTATGCTCTTGAAACTTGGTACGTATATGGTATTCTGTGAACCGCATTTATATTTTTACACAAAAATGGTGAAAGAACAATGCATTTTGGGGGTCCCCCATTAACTTAGGACTGAAACTCAAAATGTTTTTTTACATCAAACCCATACGTGTGGGGTATCTATGGATAGGTCTTCAGAAATGATATTGAGGTTTCTAATTTCATTTTTTTCTAAACTGAATGGTTTAAACGAGAGACAAATGTATGTAACCAGTAACATCTAAAATAAGAGATTGATAAAACTAAAAAAAATATATGATGTACATTACTATGTAAACTCCCACCGAAAATTGTTTTGAACGAGATCTAGTGAGTAGTTTTTTTTTTTAATACGTCATAAATAGAAAACAGCAATTTACCTTTCATTCAATCTGCTACAGAACACTTCATGGGCGAGTCCGGCTCGCACTTGGCCGCTTTTTTTTCCGCTGTCATAATACGGATGTCTCGTAAGCATGTGGCTTGTGGCCAAATACTCAGGTCTATATGTATCCCATTTATCCACTTATCTTGCTCACAACCATAACAATGGCTCCAATGCTACTCGTCAACCGTGTGTATCAAAACGTTACTTGGCCAATACTATTTCACCACAGTGTGGAACGCCAAACAAATACTTGTCAGAAATGCGCTCCCACTGAAATGTACATGAAATGTTTATCTGCGACTTCAGCTGTAACACAAAGTAAATAAAGTTCATTTCAGCTTGCCACAAGTAATCGCAACGCGACTTGCGTGGCAAAAGTATTCATGCATAGGAAAGAAATGACTCGCGTGCGCTAGCTCCATTGACCTTTTGTACTTATCTATTCTATGCTTACACCCCAATGTCCGGCACAAAAACATTGTTAGTTATACATTACGTATGCAGATTGAATTCTGTTATACAATTGTTTAAATAAACTTGGTAATGGATTTTGATGCAATGAATTACCTCTTTATATAAGTTGATTAAAGTGGATTGGTCATTATTTATCTTGTGCTTGTTTGATAATGGACGGTAATAGGAATCTTATGGGGTTCGAAGATAAATGCTTGGATTTACATGTGTCTATTGTTGCTATGAGGGATTTTCTTTTTCAACTCCCCTAGTCGCTGGATAGATGGCGCTGACTGGGGTACGTTACTGGAAGGAACGGAACGTGACAATTTTCTGATTATTTCACTTGTATGTTATTTTGAGAACGTAAAATGTAACGTAAATTAAAAGTAAATAAATAAAGTAATATGACAATGGTCACATCACATCACATTGATATTTTGAAAATAGCCTCTACATGTAACTAAACGAAAAGAAAAAATAAAACAATGCTTACCAATACTTTTTAGGGTTTTCCACGCCAGAAAGAAAATGTCCCAAGAGAAAAAGAAGAGAAGTCGTTGCCTTGTGGATTTATGTACAAATGAAGGCATGCATCTTTTTCCTAAAGATGAAAGTCGTAAAGCGCAATGGGTACAAGCCATCGTACATGTCAAACCTGGACGGGCCATAAAAAGAAATTCGCACATATGTTCAGCACACTTTAAACCAAATGATTTTGTAAGAACAGCATTATCAGTGTTACAACCAAGTAAGTTCATCTATGTTTAGTATTGTAGGTATTTTCTTAGGTTCAAAAACACCAGAAGAATTGGGTGACGCCTTTGCCCAGCAGTTGGACTGAATAGGCTAACAACAAAAAACAATAGTTTACCTATTTTTAGATGTGGCATCAAAAGTATTGAAGCAAACAGCCATTCCATCCATATTTCCATGAAAAAAAAACATTTCAACCTCCCACAACATCCCATACCATAACATCCAAAGATGAAGATTCAACATCATACGCTGCTCCAGAACCTGATGGACATCAAGATTCTCAGGCTCTCAACTTCTCTCTCTCACTGATGGCATACCATGGGGAAGGCCTACGACCAGCCGTCTACGTTTATTATATGCACAAAACTACAAACACACGCTTTGTTATCAATTTAATAGCAAGTACTATTTAAAAAAATATTTGAAGCCCCTAAAAATCCCCCTAATCTTGTCCCTAAAAATGTCCCTTTTAACAATTCTATTCCCTGAATTTAGGGGTAAAACCCTTAAGCTGGCAACCATGCCAAGCGTTTTGACTTTGACACTAGTAACGTAGTCGGGTCAACGCCATCTATAGAGTTGTTGGAAACTATTTTTTTTTTTTAATTCTTAAAATGAAAACCTCTCATTGGGCCGAGCCGGTGCTAAGCTTTCACTGTTATTTTAATACGGTCATTTGAATACAAAACGTGTACGTCTTACATAGATATTAAGTTAGAAAGGGTCAAAAATGTGAAAACCGTATATAAAGGGTGGAAAAAACACCTTCATTGCGATTTTTGTTTTTGGTTTTTCACCCTACCTAGAAACCTAGTCGCGGAGATAATTAGGGGTCAACAAGCTTTTTTTTAGTATAATTTTTAAATGTAAAGTGTTAACTTTAAACACCTCCACAACCTCCTTATTATTCAATTCATTCTTCACCACAATGTTTTGTGTGCGTTGCAATATTTTTTTTGTTATTGTGAGCCTCTTAGTTACGGATATATTTGGGGTCAAAGTGCCAATTTTTTTTTTTTAAATAAGTACAAGTTTTTATTGTAGGATTTTTAAACGCCTCCACGACTCCCGTACTATTCAATTCATCCATCAGCACAATGTTTTGAGTGCGTTACATTGAGTTCTGCCGCAAAACATGTTTTTTCACCCAAAAAAAAGTCGTTTCCCAGCAATAATTTTTGCGTTGCTTAGTTTGATGTATAAGAATGATTGGTTGACGGCTTCGTGATAAGTCTGTTTACACCCTGTATGTCGTTTAATGATAAGATATCTACAAGTTTATACGGAACTCTCATGCGATATTCCAACTCGCACTTGGCCGATTTATGTGGATTTGCAGTGGCGTCAACTTCAACATATAACCTACCCACTATTAGGTAGTTGACAAAAAAAATCGAATTTGTCCGTCAGGTAGATTATTAAAATTAATTTGACACGCATTTTTTCTTTAATTACGTAAATCAAAATTGACGAAGATATGACGCTTTTAAAATTTACAATACGTCGCGTCTAGGTATTATTTTTAGCTAAATCTGACTTCCGAATTTTATTGCGTTTTATCTTCGTCAATATCCATTAATTTACAAAAACGAAAAAGACGTTTGCATTATATTTCAATACTCTAACTGACGGACTAAATAGATTTGTAATTTTTTGATGGTGTTGTCATGCCTATTGTAAGCAATTACAATTCAAATAATAATATTCCAAAATGAGTTCCGGTTTTTGAAAGTGTTATATGTTCGCAATTTGACTAGTATTAGGAATAGTTCGTATTATCTTCGTGCTCTTATTGGTTTAATAAATGGCGCGCTTTTCCTCTCTTTGGTAACTTTTGGTTTGGTAATAGACTCAAAGCTGTCAAGATTATCGAATACTGTTTTTGGAGTCAGTATTTTTGTAACCGACTAGCTACACAGAAAAAATTAAGTGTTTATCCAAGTCTTAGTGTGTTTTCTTTCACTATAGTGTAGTATTTACTGAGGCCGATATCGTGGCTAAATAATAAAAGCCGCTCGGGTCGATCGTTAGGTTAAGCCGTACCTGCCTAGGTTGGACTGTGGATGGGTGACCACCCTTACATATCGAGTTTCCTCCGTGCCTCGGAAAGCACGCTAAGCTGTAATTGGTCACGGCTGTCATTTGTCTAGCTTTGACAGTCGTTGTAGGTAGTCAGTGGCCCAAGTCTGTCAACCTGTCTTACCAAGTGGTATCGTATTACCCAGTATTAACTGGGTTGTGGAGGCCAGTCGCTCCATGTAAAATACTGGTATTCTACATGGAGCGCACCCGGTTAGACTGGAAGCCGACCCCAGCATGTTGGGAAAAGGCTAGGCAGATGATGAGATGATGATATTGCAGTACTTACTTGTAACTACAGCTAAAGGTATCTACTAACATTAGATGACAGTGAAGATAACAAGAACACAATACTATCGCTTAATAAGGTTACAACCCCACTTCCCATCAGATAATATAAATTGACATCCGATTTAACATGTCAACGGCCTAATTACAGCACAGTACCTAATTATGGACAGCACCTAATTCCTGTGTTTGTCAATTGAGTGTTATTTGAGATTCGCGGAGCTTAATTATACCTGGATTATTGTTACAGTAATTAGTGTGTATTTGATCTCATTGATCGGTGAATTACGGAGGAGATGATTTATTTTGTGTTAAATTGTTGATGCTATTGTTGTTTTCAGGGGTTTATTGTGAATGGTTTAAAATTTGTAAAATATGTGGGTTGACTTGGTGTTTAGTGTGCCATTCGGAAAATTTTAATGTTTTAGGTTCCCATTAGGTGGACCGATGCATGACCTGGTGAAGGTTGCGGGAATGTGGCGACACTTGCGGGAGGCCTATATTCAACTGTGGAATCTTTCGGCTGAAATGATGATGATGATGATTAGGTTATTAAATGGTGAAAATCGTTTCACCAGTTTCAGATTAATTTGGGTCTTAGGCGGTAAACATTATTATTCAAGTCAACAATAGAGAACAACTGCTGAATGGTAATGATATTGCTATTTTTTCTAGTTTTATAAAGGAAATATTCAACCTTTCAGTCAAACAATATAATCGACAAGTAAAAGTAACAAAAATATCAAAAAAAAAATAAACAACATGGACACAAAACGTGAATAAATATAAATATAAAAACACAAACAAGAAGGCTTCAATCGGCCACATGAAGCAGAAACGACAAAGCAAGGCAAATCATTTTTTTTATGTATGTCATCTTGCAGTTCAGTCTGAGAAGACTCGCTTCTGCTTAACCGAGCAAGTCCTGTGGATGCCTTGAATTTAAGGCCTCCAGCCAGGGCAAAAATGACTATAAACTAAGCGACAGCGCTCTAAGGGCACCCCCTGTGGGGTACGGACCTCGGCTTAGGGCGTCGCTGGGGGCAGCAAAGGGACAGACTGGATCTGGTTGTCATTATTTAGGGACTGTTTTATTACTACAGGCTCAGCATCGCGGGCTGGCTCGAGCAAGGGACGGGGAGGGATCGAACGGGGATTACGCGCCGGACCTCTGCGGCGAGGTCGGAATGTTTTCGGTCTGTGTTTGTACATTCTACGAACTGTACTGGTATCTTACCTACTCTCTTGCAAGATAGTGATCGGATCGTCCCAGGCAAATAATAATATTTATTTATTTTATTTTATTTTATTAATTTTAAGAAAAGTTACAGCTAATACATTCGAGTAGTAAAAGTAAAATATGTAAAAAAAAGCCAATTACAACTTTCCACTTATAAACTAATGTATAAATTTACAAACGGTACAAGCAGCGTTATGGTTAAACAAAGAAACAAATAAAGAGAGTAAACAAAAATAAAATACATTATACAATGAAGTTACACTTCAAAGAAAGAGTTACTTAACATTTTTTTTAATTTCTGGACACTATTTGTAAATAAGTCAAGCTCAACATCCCGGCACACCATGTTGAACATTTGACATGTCCTTAAGATATATGCATTTTGCCTGTAGTTAGTTTTTACTATAGGTACATGAAGGAGATGAGGTGTCCTAAGAAACACAGACGGCACACGAAGTCCAATCTTGGCCACCAGCTCAGGGACGTCAGTAGATCCGTTCATTATACTAAATAGGAAAGCAAGATCTGCAATTTTTCTTCGCTCTTGCAAAGGAAGAATATGAAATTTCTTACACCGACTAGTATAGTAAAATATTTAATGTATTTTGTACTCTAGAGGCTATTTACAACCACTAGTGTACTTATAAAAAAAAAACAAAATCATCAACGTTTTAATACTTCTAATTCACAAACATGACAAGCAATAAATAAATATAAATGATAGCTAAACATACACGCTCCACCAACTCTCCTGAACTATACACTCAGGGAAATGAGAAGAAGTTGTAAACTCGTCACAATTTACATGGCGGCATCATTTACGTCATGATTGATGACGTCACTCTGACAGCTCAATTTGGTGTAAACCGAATACCGGAGGCCGATTGTTAGTAGGGTGACTTTTCTATGTAAAGTTTGCAGAAACTGAGACATTTCAAATTCAAAATCATTTATTTCAATCCCTTTAGGATCATAATCAAACACATTCGATATTAATTAACCATTACAAAATTAAAATTAAAAATGCAATCAGTACATAAAAAAAAACAATTAGATAGTGTTAATTAAAACTAAAAAAAATAATGTTAAAAATAAAATTAACAATTATAGAAATTAAAATGTAAATCGCAAAAAGTACAAAAATAATTAATTAAATAATATATATTTGAAAAGATAAAAAAATGAAAATCCATTTTTTTTTATCAAGATTAAGAGTAAAAACGTTTATTTTGTTGTATGAAAAACAATGATGTGTATCTCACGGCTATGTCAAGGCTTAAATATGTAAATTATCTTAAGTAAAATTACATAGGAATACAACAAAATAAATGTCTTTTGTGTTAAATTGTAACACCTTTTCATCCCTTCAATTTGGCGTTTAGTATAAAAACAAAATATAAAGAATTATGCTTGACTTGGCAGGGTGTTATTTGTATTTGTGGGTATTACTTGGCTTAGCTGGGTTATCAATATTCATAGTAAACATTCTATATCAATTCACCAAGCAATCAGAGTCACCCTATAATCTCTTCAAAAGAAAAAAAAATCCAACAATATTTATCCATTATAAGTATTGCATTCCGTTCGTCCATAAATCAGGACGAGCACTGACATCCGAGTTTTTGACAAATGGCCCACAGAAACAAGTGACGGCCAGGATAAATGGCGTGTAACTGGGACTCTCACCTCATGCGGGGATATGAGGAAGACGCCTTTGTTTTTGTGCAAATTAAAAATACATTTTTTGAAGTTGGGTAAAAGAAATGGTAAAATAATCATTATTGCACAATGTTTTGCTAATACAACAATAATGAGCAGATGCCTTCGTTTTTGTGAAAATTAAAGAGAGATAGAAATTGTTTGAGCTCTTTAATTTTTCTTGTTCAGGACCTAAAAACTCATTAATAAAATTAATTGATTGATAGAAGTACTATACTCGCAGTTAGAAGCAAGAAAAATAAAAATAAATAGGTTAATAAACCTATTTATTTTTATTTTTCTGTTATGTGTTTTTTCATGTGGTATAAAATTATGTTTTGTGGTAGAACTCAATGTAACGCACTCAAAATCATTGTGCTGATGGACGGATTGAATAGTATGGAGGTCGAAGAGGTGTTAAAAGTAAAAATCTTGCAATAAAGAATCCAGACAAAAAGTTGGAACTGTGACCCCAATGTCTCCGTAACAAGAAGGTTCCCAGGTATGGTATAGAAAAAAAAATTGCAATGACGGGGAGTACAAGTGTCTTTCGGTTTCGTTAAGAGGTGTTTTACACCCTTTATATGCTTCACGACTAAATCTATGTTTATGTAGGTGCACTAGTATATCTGTATGTATCAGTGCAGCAAGTGAGCTTAATCAAACAGTTCATATCTGAACATTAGGGTGTCGTCAATCACGGCATCTCAATATCTTCTAATTGACAGTTCAAGTGGCCAACGCTACCGAGACGCGTTGAGTCATCTAAGATATACCTTCGGTATACAGGTGGTGGTTTTGAATTCAATTTGTTTAGAAAATATTTTATTATAGTTTTCATCGCTGTTACGGCTATGTTGGTAGCAACTTATGGTAATCGCGATCAATTACCGAAAAACCTTTTCTATCATTCATATTTTTGCTTGGATACATAGTGAAAAACGCTTTATGAGTAGGAACTTAGACATAATTATATTTTAGTAAGCAAATCAGTTATAACATTTTTCTTGTATTTGAGTGTTTGAAGAGTTTTACGCTAAAATACAACAAAAATTGTGATATTCATTTAGAACACTCCCGAAAGAAATAATCAAACTTTCTAGGGCGTATTTTGTTTTAATTTTGAGGCTATATCTAAACCATAATCGTGTGATTATGGATATCTTACAGATAAATATCTAAACTGAGAGTTATATGAGGTACACACGACATAAGTACGGATACGGACTAGGATTATTTGTGTACGTTATTGTTAAAACCCGTTTTTAGTTACAACTCGTTTTGCTCAGTCAAAACTAGTTTTCACTAACTGCCTTAATTATTTCACTGACATACATTTTTGAGAAGCAGTTAATCATCATCATCATCATCCACAGCCCGAACTCACCCACTGCTGGGTATAACCTCTCTCTTCTTGTGCCAATTTCCACGGTCCTGCGCTAGCCTCATTCAGATTATTCCCCCGACGGCAACTATGTTGTCTGAAGCAGTTAATATTAATTTCGAATAAAAAAAAAACGCATGTTGCTCAAAAATGTATGTCAGTGAAAACTAGTTCTAAATATGGAAAACGCGTTTCATCGAAAAGATTCAGTTAAAACTGTTTCAAATCCTTTTATGCATGTTTCTTATGAAACTGTTTTTGAGTTTTCTTTATTTGATTATTTTAATAACTTGAAATTAATATCGTCGCCATGGTATTATTGTTATGTTGATTTTGAAAGTTTTATCTAAGAAAAACGCATTTTAAGTAAAAACGTGTTTTAACTGAAACACTGTTCAAAAATCAAAAAATCAAAAAAATCAAAATCAAAAATTTTTATTTCACATAGGCCTGGATGGGCGCTTATAAAACTTCGAAAAAGGTGCACGGTTCGCGTTGGTCGATTCCATGGAGAAGAACCGGCAAGAAACTCCATGGTTACTCTTTTCAAATCATTTGGTATTACAATATTATTGTTTCACTAGCTGTTGCCCGCGACTTCGTTCGCGTGAAAATATTGATGGGTCATGTGTGAGACTGCATCGTTGTTCGAGTTGTCGCAAGCGCTACTGAGCATGAGGTCCTGGGTTCGATTTGCGGGACGGGCAAAGTGTTATTGTATTATTTGTGCACGGTTGATGGGATTAAGCGAAATGTGCGAAATGTGGGTGTAGGATTAGATACACCTCTACCTAACAGTGTCGCAGGGTGAAAATAGGGTCAGGGGAAGCCGTAGAAAAAAATGGAAAACTTTTTTTTATTTTGCTTCTGTTAACTTTTTTCCCCGTGTTAATTTTTACCTCATTTTCACTATCAGCGACACCAAAAACCACGGAAACGACACCCATGATTAAAAATCCAAAAACTTTCGTCGGCGCCATTTTTGATTTTTATTTTGACTTCATCTTCATTCATCAAAAGTAAGATCAGAAATGCAGAAGAGAAAAAAAAACAGAAATCTACAAAATAAAAAATCTAGTTGGTATCAAATACGATATCGACAATTACTCATTCTATCTCGTTCTACTATATATTATTTATTTATTTATTTAAACAACACATACATTTTACCCCTGTGTAGGTTGAAATAAAAAAAACTAACTTACTAACTTTGATACTTTTTGGTGACTCGAAAAATAAAAACTTTAATCAAAAACAAAATGTTGCTCTTTTTTCACCCCTAAAGGGTTGAAATTCTAATAAAGCCGTTGCGTCAGCTTCCAATCATAAGCCCAGATAACAAATTTTGTACTTTTTACGTCGTAAAATTAAGGATTTTTCACATACAATTTCATCCCCTTTATAAGCCTTCGGGGTGGAGTTATCAACAACGCTGAAACACGCATAAATTAATTTTCAATCGTCAGCCTAAACACAAAATTAGAAGATCCTAACTTTAAAACTGACAGACTTTCATATAAGCTTCCATCCCCTATTTTATCCCTTTGGGGGTAGAATTGATTAAAATGCTTTTTTAGCGGATGCCTACGTCATAGCATCTACCTGCATGCCAAATTTCAGCCCGATCCGTCCAGTGGTTCGGGTTGTGCGTTGATAGATCACTATGTCAGTCAGTCAGTCAGTCAGTCACCTTTGAATTATATATATTTAGAAGAAGAAGATAGAAGATTACAGCATTTGTACTAAAGTATGGGGGGACAGCGTAGGCCCGACAATAGGTCGTTGCTTGCTATACAAAAAAATGTAAAACAAAAGAAATATTTAACAAAAGTTAAACAGCATCCGGGAATCTAAAAGGCCTTCAATGTTCACTCATTCACAAATAATAGGTAAAAAAGCATCTATACAAAGGTAAGTAAATAAAAAATTAAAAAAAAATAGAATATTATAAAAAATAATAATTAAAGAACTAAATTAAACAAGTGACACAAATATTGTCATCAGTGCTGTAACTATTCTGAGCAAAATATGAGAAAAAATTATTTGAAAACTATTGTAATAATCTGAATCAAAAGAAAAAGAATAATGAGATTGAGAATAGTTAGAGACATCCACAAATCTGTGCCGTTTATGAGCTACCAGGGAAGCCGCATGCGCAGAAGGAATCATAGCCAAACTTCTTTGTCATCAACGTAGTCCTTGATTTTGTAATATGCTTTTTTCATAAGGACACGTTTAATATAGTTCTTGAACTTTCCATCGGTCAGTTCTATAACTGACTTTGGCAACTTGTTGTAAAAGCGTATACAGTTTATAATAAAAGACTTGCTAGTTTTTGTTAATCTGAATTTAGGTATTACAATTTCATGTTTACTGCGTGTATTTTTATTGTGGAAGTCGCTTCTAATTTTGAAAAGCCCTCGATTTTTGCGGACATATAAAATACATTCAAAGATATAAAGTGAAGGCAGAGTTAATATATCGATCTCTTTGAATTTTTGCCTGAGTGACTCGCGAGGACCCATTTTATAAATGTTGTGTTTTGTTACTATATGTTACTATGCTTAATGACCTCGCCACATTGCCATCATAAAATCTCTGTAACAAAATATAAATTCTCGTCTTACAAACCCGCTGTATAGCCTCACAGCTATGTAGCCTCACCCACCTGTCATAGCCATGGCCTCGTTAATCATACCGTTCTGAACGTCTAGCTAACCTACGTGAACCTAGCACTTAGTATCACGGTGGGAACGTTATTAATTTCTATAAATAATCATCCTACCGGCTAGCGGAAGGATGAGAAATGGGAGGATAAATGAGAAAAATTGAAAATGTGTTGGGTAATGTTTCGTTGAGTTTAAATTTGTATTTAGGAAGTATGCTTTTGGGTATGTTTTGTTTTTTCAATAATGGCTAGTTTCCACCATCAATAACTTGCAAATCTATTTAGTCCGTCAGTTAGAGTATTGGTAAATAATAGACACGTTGTTTTTGTTGTTTTTGTAAATTACTGAATATTGACCAAAATAAAACGCATCAAAACCTCGAGTAGAGAATGGGGCCTCGTGACGTCAGAACTCACTAAGAATGATCCCAAACAGTGACGTATTGGGAATTTTTTAAGCGTCGTACCTATCTACGTCAATTTTGGTTTATGTGACAAAAGAAAAAATACGAGTCAAATATTTTTTGATAATCTAAGTGACGGGCTTATCAGATTTTTTCAGTTAAAAAGCCTATTGAATGATTTTTACATGCCATATCTCTGTTGATTTAAAATAACGAAAGACCTTTTTACGGGTAAGGGTTGAAATCTGGTGGTTTTTGCCGCCTATGGGCCTCTGACTTGGGTCGCTGACGGTGGGTCGTGACGTCAGTGACAACAAAATCTGGCAGTCGGTCAGTCAGAGTCGGAGTATGGTGTTATATAGAACACCGACCGCCAGAGCGACAAACAATGTAGGCCTAACACATTAAATTATTGATTGAGTTTAAAAACATCATTATCATCATCATCTCAGCCGAAAGACGTCCACTGCTGGACATAGACCTCCCCCAAGTGTCGCCACATTGACCGGTCCCTTGCGACTCGCATCCACCGGATTCCCGCAACCTTCACCAGGTCATGGGTCCACCGAGTGGGAGGTCTTCCAACGCATCGTCTTCCGGTTCGCGGTCGTCACTCCAGAACTTTTCGGCCCCATCGGCCATCCGTTCTGCAAGCAATGTGCCCTGCCCACTGCCACTTAAGTTTAGCAATTCAAAACCAAACATCAACATATTCCTGCTACTATTCCAATTTATTTTGGAGCAACATGCACAAACAGCCAACCCGGGAACAACTATCTCGGAATCGAACACACGACACGCAGCCCAACAGACAATCGTCACTGCTCCAAACACTACCTACCTGTATATAATATAAATATAATATAATGTAATATAAATAAATATACATATAATATAAAAATCGCTGGACATTAACATACAGCGCCACCTAGTGCCACACTAAGCAAAGCTTGTGTCGTGGACACTAGATAGTTGATATACTGCATATTATATACTTTAAATACAGGGTTTTTAAACATATAAACATCCATGACTCGGAAACAAATGTCCGTGCTCATCACACAAACATTTGCTCCTGATCCTCGGGATTCGAACCAAGGACCCTAAGAACGTAAGTCAGCGTCACTACCACTACGCCAATCGGGTCGTCACATGTATCATGTATCTATTCACAATCTACAAATACTAAAGAAAAACAAAAGTACAAAACTATAACCATTCAACCATTCTTTCTACTTTCCCTGAAGTCGTGAAAAAAGACAAAAGCGAATCGTCCGTTCGCCACAACGGCCAATAACTTTATCTATATGGCAAGCCTTAAAAGTTTCTAGTCACGCGTTCCTCGCATTTACAAGCTGTTTCCATCCTTATAGCTCAGCGGGGACCGATGAACAGCTTATTAAATATGTAACTAAACGGTACTTTTTAGTGCAATTTAGTGGTAATGTTGGTATTAACTCTTTTGGAGGTTGAGTATCCTGCTGGTTTTCTATTTGGCAAATGAGGAGGAGGAGGTCGTTTTGTTCATACAATATATAATTTTAAAAGCATTAAAAAAAAGTAAGAGTGATTTCGAAAACAAATTAGAAAGACTTGCATTATATGAAGTGGGGAAAAGATTTTTTTAAAGATTTTAATGTTTTGTTTAATCCAAATATATAGGGTGATTGGCAATTAGTGTACGTAACTTAAACACGTGATTGTGCTCATGATAACAAACAGCTTTTATTATAGAACCAAACCTGAAATCGCGAAAAGAATTCAATACGTTTATGTTCGCCTAATGTACTGAACAGCTGACAATTTTTTCGCGATTTCGGCTATGGTCCCATAGTAAAAGTTGTTGGTTATCATGAGCACAATCACATGTTAAAGTATCGTACACTAATTGCCAGTCACCCTATATAATTTTAAGAAGCAGTAAAAAAAGGCAGGAGTGATTTTGAAAATAAATTAGAAAGAAGTATATAGTAGGAAAAACAAAATGCTGGCGTTACGACTCAGATGCGTTTATGAGAGATTAGCCAGAGAAAACCACACGGAGAGAAGAGTGGAAGGCTATGGGGCAGGCCTTTGCCCAGCAGTTGGACAATATAGGTTAAGTAAAAACTTTGTATGGACGACAATTCAGATACTTACGGTCAGATTACCCCTTCGAGTTAGCTTCTGGCTAAGTTATCAGCAGATAAAAGGAGACATAAGGAAACCCCCTGCACAAGCATGAATAATTTATTGCATTTTCACATGGTGCATGTGCAGATGGTCATCTGCGGTCATCTGTGTCACACACAATAATGCTGGTACTAAATAATACGCAACCATTCATAAAGTACGCACTCAAAAAAAAAGTTTGAAAAAATGAACAACAAAAAATAAAAAAAAAAACAAACATTGATTAAACGTAATTACGCAATATTTTCCTCCACACCAAACAAACGAATGAATCCCACACTCATCCCACATTCACACCAATAATATCGAATCAAAAATGCGACAATACATCAATTCAGTCGGTACAATGCCGAAAGCCGCAGTGGATGGCAATCCGAAGCCGCAATAAAGCAGTAAATAACAATTGCGCGAGATACATCGCTCGCTCCGGCTGTAAACCAAACCTATGATTAACAGATCGACGGTTAATGGCGAGATCAGGGGTGTACGATCGGTCAGAGGAAAATTGAGGAGCAATTAGAAACGAATTCTTTTTAGAAGCTTCTTCTATCGTGGAGGTCTAGAAACATACTAGCTGATCGATATGAGCATGAGCATTTTTGAGTTTATCGCGAACAGATAGACAGACAGACGCGGCAAACAAAGTCTTTGTTTTATAATTATATAGTGATAGGGATACACTTACATACATTTACATAGGTAAAGAGCCAGACTCGGAAAAACTACTTGAAGGCCATACATGTAATTTTGTTCCATACGAGAATCGAACACGTCCGGCAGATAATCGCTCGACCACTGCGCCAATCGTGCTGTCAACTAAAAATCGTTCGTTCCGTTTGTTGCTAAAAATCGTATTTGAAAGTATTAAGTATGCAAACCGTTGATAATCTGCTCACAGCTCCTGTTATAATTTAAAACACGTACGTAGTGACTCTTGAATGTTATTTCAGGAGAACAAACCTTGTTGTCACGTTATTAACATTATCATTAATTTAACCTGGCACTTATTTATTAATCACTAGCGGACGTCACTCGGTTTCACCCGCGTAGTTCCCGTTCCCGTGTGAGTACGGAAATAAAATCTAGCCTATGTTACTCAGGGTGAATGTAGCTTTCGAATGGTGAAAGAATTTTTGAAAACGGTCCAATAGTTTTTAAGCCTATTCATTACAACCAAACAAACAAAGTTTTCCTCTTTATAATATTAGTGTAGATTATCGCAATAAACAACTCTTTTCCACACAAAATATATTTTACACAGTGCATTCATTCTTTCTTTACTTTTATAGTCATCCACAATCACACTCAACAATACAGAGATGGGAAAATGATATTTGACAAAAATATGGTAGAAACATGATATTTTTACGGACACCCCTGAATCATAATCAAATTGCGTTGTGTATCGGTATCGCTTTACGGCTGTAAAGGCGTTTAATCACGCGCCCGGCACGGCAGTGTAATGAAAAGTTCATTTGTTTGCAATGTGCATATTATACACTTTAGTCACAAATACGTGACCAGCCTTAATTAGGATGCATCGGTGATTTGGAATCCAATTTGTGAATTGGGTCATTGATTTTGATTTATGTGTAGCATATTGGACATGTTGTGTAAATATGTTTTTAAAATATAAATATAAAAAATATAAATATCGCTGGACATTGCCACACAGCGCCACCTAGTGCCACACTAAGCAAAGCTTGTGTCGTGGACACTAGGTAGTTGATATACTACATATATACTTTTTTGTTTGTAAATACATAGTATACTTTTTAGTTTTTTTTTTTAGATACATAATATACAACGCATGGTTCTATTATACTGTGAGATAGTTTGCTGTCAAAAGTTTGTAGTAAGTAGGAAGTTTGATGGGTAGTTTGTAGGTATTTGATTACGCGTCAATATTCTACTATTTATAGGGCGCATTATGAAGTAATTTTGTACAGAAATTTCATCATCATCAACATCACCTCAGCCGAAAGACGTCCACTGCTGGACATAGGCCTCCACAAGTGTCGCCCCAATGACCGGTCTCTTGCGACTCGCATCCACCGGATGCCCGCAACCTTCAACAGGACCTCCAGCAATAATTTAAGCATAAAGTTACTTAGTTTGATGAATAAAATGCTTGGTTGACGGCTTCGTGATGAGATTGTTTACACCTTGTATAAGTAGGTTATAGAATCTGCTTTAATCATGAGTATAAGCCAATTAGAACTATTATTAGTTCCTCTCCTAACACTCAACGCCAAAACAATACGTTTGTCTAAGTACATAAGTAACAAAAATCCAATTCCAAAGTTCATTACGATATTAAACAATCAGATCAAAGGAATCGCGTATTCTAAAGAAGAAAAAATTCTTTGAGATCTGCCATTAATTACTGTCGACGCCAAAAGGGTAAGCCCTTAACCCTTTCTTAACGCTCGGGGTAAAAAATACCCTAAAGCAATTTTTATGCACTCGTAAACTCTTTAAAGTTATTGTTTCTTTTTGAAGAGAGGACTTTGAAATATTGAAAATTATTAGCGTTTGATGTTTGGCGGGCGTCTGTTTTTTATTAGGATTTTTTGTTGAAATTATTGATGTCATTTGAAGGGTAGGAACTGAAATTAAAAGTGTTGATATTAAAAAGTTCTGGTGTTGATATTGTCACTGATGTATTTGATGAAAAATTTTGAAACAAGAAAATCCTTGCTTCAAAATGTTGAACATTTCTATGCGTTTTTTTCCGGTTTTACCAAACAATGACTTTGCTTCCAATTAAGTAATAAAGGATGCTTTGCTTCAGAAAAGAATTTCACAACCTTCTGGTGTATCCTTTTTAAAAATGCATACAAGTTAAAGTTTCATTAAGTTGTTCATACATTTTTCGTGTTAAGACTTCGTCGCGTGTCGTGTTGTAGGAAAACGTGATTGGATTTTAGTTCCCTTGTACAGGAAATTTTACAAAGATGTTTACTGTTTTTTTATCTCAATGTAAAATTTTACATGTATAAGAAATGTGAAATGTTCTTTTTTGTCCCTACTATAAAACAATTGTATGTATACATGACACATACAATTGATAATTGACCGCCAAACTGAAAAACTTTCTTATGAGTTTTTTTTTGTTCTGGTGAGCAAACGCCTTCCTCGAGGCTTTCTTTTACCTTTATTATTTAAAGAACACTAGTAGTTTTTTTAAGTCTTCTCTATCTTTGACGCGAAAAGAAATCAGCTATCCACATGAAATTTCAAAACTTACTTCACAAAAAAGGGGGACAGCAGATCAATTCAGTAAAAGTGTGATTGAAAAGACATTTTTCAGTGCAATACTTGTACGCATCCGGTTTCAAATACCAATAAACAAAAGTACAGTCAGAACAAAAAATCCCTGTATTTTCATTTATACATTTGAAAATCGTTCCACGGCAGACGGGTTGGTCATTGGACACGGACCGAATCGCCGCATTCCATTTTCAAAAGGAAATGCCGTTGACAGAAAACACTCCTTTGTTCTGTTCTGTCCGTTCAATTTTCAAATAGAATCGTGCACGTGAGAAGTTTTAATTCTGTGCTCGAGTGTACATGTGGAATAATTGATGTTAATTTATTTAAGAGTTTGAATTGGAAACAGCACTTAGGGTGGAATATTCATGTTCTTTTTCAGCTAGAGAGTAAATGGAAGTGAAGGAAAAAGAAGCTGTTGGTAAAAATGTAAACTTGATAAGCCAAAAGGGATATGGAAGGCTGTTCAAAAATTTGAATGGGTTTGTATCAAGACTGTCAGTAATTATAGCAAGAAAGAAAAATCTACGCCATATTTGCCACAGACACTGGGCAAAAGCAAAACCGAGGGTTTCGTTAAATGACATGGCGGAAAACCAAGGCGAAGATAGTAAGACGAACTTAACTCCATTAAAACTGAACTGATTGAAACTAGCAAAATACATTATTGTGCGAAAATTGATCTCTAATGTGAGGAAATACAGGCTTATATAAACCTAAAGCAACCGTATGTAAACCTAACTCAGGTAGGTGTGTCCAAATATGCTGGACGACGGAACATACCTATCTTGTAGCAAAGGAAACATTGAACAAAAAGCATAACCAGCTACAAGGTTTTTCCCACTACCGCTTTTATAACTTTTTCATATTAAAAAGATATTATGGCAATTTACCTCTACGATGTGCTACGCTAGTGCTACGAATTTGCTACGGGTTTGCTACGGGGGTACTGAGACTGCCATACTACGTGACAGAAATTTATATTAGAGTTAATTATTATGTTAGACTTGTGTTTGTTATGCTCTTATTACCAAAACTTTCGATAAGTTTTGGTAACATCGTTAAGTCAACATCGATATGTTTCAATATACGATTCGTTAGGAATATATTATTTTGTGTATTGACATTTTTTTCCGAGTCTTGGATGTTTATATGTATAATAAGTATGTATTTACAAACAAAAAAGTATATATGTACGACACAAGCTTTGTTTATTGTAGCACTAGGTGGCGCTGTGTGTTAATGTCCAGCGATATTTATTTATCATATTTATTTATGTATTTGTATTTTTTTCATAAGATTAAATAAGATAGTTTCAAGAAATTAAAGTTTCTAATACACACAATATCAGAGTGGGGTTAAAAGTGGTAAAAAGTTTGTAATTTTGCAGAATTCATTTGTTATTCTCTAAAATGAGTTCAAAAATGGTATAGCAGAAACCAAATCCGATCTTTTATAAACAGACGTGTTTATTCAGTTAGGTAAAAAGCATATTATAATTACGACACTAAAGAATGATCAAACATTCGCTAATCATTACTTTGAGTAATTGTATATTACAAAATCTTTGCTATCGATCACATTTTTAAACCAAATCTACACAATCCATTACCAGTAAACAACAAATATTTATGTATTATATTTATTTCCATCGAACCAAATCACGTATATGACGTATCGCTTTAACCAAATTGATATACCGCATCGCCCTTTCCCTTTATTCCCTATTTTTATATTACCGACTAAAGGGACACCGAAATCAAAGGGCTATTTTGACATGTTGACAAATATGAGCCTGAAATAATATTTTAATATCCTACTGGCAATAAAATTTCAACTTTATTGTATACAAAATAGAGTTTAAATTAAAGTAGGTCTTATATCTGTTAAAGGTTTTGATATTATCAAGGGATTTGAAGCGATTTGCTATCAAATCGAAAGTAGCCCGTTTTTGTGCGTATTATAAAAAGAGGTTTTGTATAAGAAGCTTATTTGGGTTCTGATGGACTTTGTGTGCTTTACTGACCTTTGTAAGGGATGAGTAAATTGTTTATTTGTATGTGTTATTGTATTTTATCATCTCTTTTGAGTTTTTGGATACTTATTGCGATAAAAGAGTTTACAATGTTGCTACGTCGTAGCAGTGTCTACGCTTGCTACGATCTCGTAGCAATAATAGAGCTACGGTTTAGCTGTTTCTTTGAATATCATCAGGCGTAACCTTTTAAAACATATCCAATTTAAATTTGTAGAGGTCGCAATAACAATAACAAAGCTCCTAGGTTACGATTATCTTTTTCACTAATTTTATAACTAACAATTTTAGACATTAGCCAGATATATTTTAAGTTGTGTACCTAAACTCTTGTGTATTTGTGAAATTTCGAGTATAATATCCCATTGTGCCACCCTATGTTTAATTAATGTTATTTGTATGGCGTATATAATAAAGAGTATTATATTATATTCTGGTAATTCTCTGAATTTAAGTAGCTAAAAGGTGTCTTCTTATTTAAAGAATACCTCCACACCTCATAGGCACGCACGACCTATACGTGTCTAGCGACAGCTACTGTAGGTATAATAAATGAAAACAGTGGTTGAGATAATCCATGTGTATGATACAAAAAGGTGGCGTGTCACTTGGTAATAGTCGTATTGTCCGAGGCAGTAAAAGGGGCCTTTTAATCCATATTCTAGGTATGTATGGCGAGTTTCATCGTATCTACTTATAACTTACATATCCTTATCTCATAACTCAAGTATACGGGTATAGGTTCTGATGCTACCCAGGTATTGAACCTGAAATCAATTTATCACGCTCCCAGCACCTTCCCGTTATACCCTCGACACTAATGTTTTAAACATTTTCTCTGAGCTAGCGCACTAGCGCGCTGGTAGGGTTCTGTGGGAATATAAGAAATCGATTTATGTTATGTGAGACTGTAATGAGAGTTATCGAGTTGGTTACTGTAGAAATTGTGCACCAGGATTAAGACTGGATACGTTTCGGTCATCATGTTCTCACAAATATTTCCACATGACGTTGAAATTGCCAGTGAAATCACTCTCACTTAGAATATTTTCATTTCTAGCTTCGTATTTAGGAAAACTTGAATATGATTCAAGTTTCATCCATGTCCATAAAATTCTAGCAGTCGTCACCGCAGCAGTCAAACCAAGAGGCCTAGATGCTTTGTTCTTATCGAAATAAATAATTACAAATGCACATTATTGCAGTCGCTATGAAAATATGAGTAAAAAATAGGGTACATTCAATGAATCTATAAAAAAACATAAACACACACACACACACACACACAACACAACATTCAAAATTATCGACTAAAATAATAAAGCAGATAATTTTACAATCTGTACATTCTGACCGCTGTCACATTAATCAAGTTTATGGTGTCTATTTAATTACTTATACACAAATGATAACATATTAATGTTTTAAACAGAACCCAGAACCATCCGTGCCATATCTAAAAAGTATATTACAAAAATATCGAGAATATCAGTTCTCCCCCTCATCCTTATAAACTACAGGCGGTTGTTTTTTGACGGATGACTGAATACGCGTGTAGGTAGGTACTGTCTCGAATACATTTTGTTATTTTTTACGTAATAGGTTGCCACATCACTCAATGTATTTACCCTCCGGTGTAATCGTATTGTTTTGTTATTATTTGAATAAAAGGGAAACGATTCTGAATATTTGAATTTTAATGTATAACTACGACGATTTGATACATTGGATGGGTATCGTAGTTACTACAGCCCACGTAGCAAGACCACCATAGAAACGGGTTTTTTCGAAGAAAGAATAGGCAAAATAACAGATTCCTTTTGTTCATCTGTCATGTAGTTGATACTTCGTCGACAAAACTCGTTTCCACGGCGGTCATGCCCCGTCGTACCGTATGCACCATTGACCTGCACCATCAATGGTGCAGATGAAACTAATTAGTTTCGTTTGCACCATTAATGGTGCAAACGAAACCGCGGATTGGGTGTGGTCCTGCACAATTGAGATGACACGATATACTATCAATGCGGTTGTATACCAAGTCGCAAATTCCAGAATGGAAGTCTACTAAATTTGTAAGAATTGATGATGGATACATAGTTTCGGAAAATTATGTTGTAGAAGGAGATGTCAACATACATATTTTGGGGAACAATAAAATTGGTTTGTGTGTGTGTGGACTGAGGGACCTAGGCTGCTACGCGGGCAGACATACTACAGGTAATTGATCCGGGTCTGTCTATTTAATACACCCAGGAACTCTTAGTATGTTTAAATGTTCAAAAAGGAAAAATAAGCTACCATAGACAAGTAAAGGGGAATTATGTATGGTATGGTATTATTTTTTGGATGTATTTACAAACAAAAAGTATCTATGTAGTGTCTATCTGGTATCCACGACACATGCCGCGTTGCTTAGTGTGGCACTAGATGGCGCTGTGTGTAATGTCCAGTGATATTTATTTATTTATAAATCTTCTAAGTTTTTATCAGTAAACAACTAATTCCCCGCCACTATATCAGTTAGTCTAATTAACATCTACTATTTATATACCAACGTATCGATGCCAAATTACACAGACAACCTAATCAGGCGTACATTATACATAGACAATAATGTAATCATCTATATATTATGCAAACACGGTAATGACTTGCACTAATAGATTCCGTTCCACTGATTTGCCTCATTAGATGGTGGAAATTACTAGGTATTAGTGGGGTTACGTCGATAGATACCGTAGTTTGTTCTTTGTTTGTTTGTTCTTTTATAAAGGGTGTAAAGAATCTCTTGACGAAGTCGAAAGGCACTTGTTCTTCCCGTCATTGCAATCATTTTTGGATTCCACATCATACCTTCTAGTTACGGAGATATTGGGGGTCAATGATACAACTTTTTTAATTATTTTTTTTAATACCAGTTTTTATTGTGAGATCTTTAAACATCTCCACGACCCTCCTATGAGTAAACGATATTTAATTCATCCATCAGCACGATGTTTTAAGTGCGTGTACTTTGAGTTCAACCACAAAACATGATTCACCCCAGAAAAAAAATTGTTTCCCAGGAATAATTTTGCGTAAAGTTTGATGTACACAATGTTTGGTTGACGGCTTCGTGATGAGGATGTTTAACAATAGCTTTATTTTTTATTGTACCGTTAACACATTATCGTCACTAGCAGGATTCAATCGAAGCCAATTTTACAGCTGTGCAGATGGCTACAAACTAGTCTAACACTATTTGAGTTTTATCCGAAGAGTAGAATATCTCAAACGAAAGATTTTTTGGTAGAAATTAGCTCTCAAATACAAACCCACGAACAGAAAGTCAAATAAACTAAGTACAAACACTTTTTAACTGCTAGGGTCCGTCAGTCTGGACTGTCCGGTTTCTTCAGTGTGTTTACGCGGGTCTATACATCAAGTTAATTTATGCGACCTCCACTAGATTTTTATGTCGGCGTCTTTGTGATGCGTTGATGTTAATCTGTAAATTGGACAGTTGAAAGCTTGAAATTGTAAACATTCATTTATTTTCCGCAAAGTGTGTGTAGTGCAAACAAAAGTCACGACGAGTTATGGACACTTACGCCCAATATTGGTACGAAGTATTATGATCTACCTCGTTGGTCTAGTGGTCGCAAATCGTGACTGCTGAGCATGGTCATGAGTTCAATTCCCGGGTCGGAGAAAATACCCTATTATATTTTCTCCGACCCGGGAATTGAACTTAATTTTTTTTTTCATCAAATTATCCTTTCAAAATGTATATTTGGGAACCTAGATATTCTGTAAACCAATCGAAATAAATACACAGTACTTTAAGAATAATTATGTTACAGTAACAATTTATACACTGTTTTAGACTTTTACGGTTCATTCCCGCGATCATGATGCTTGCAACAGCGCGGCAGCGTCGAAATATCGGGTGCTCCAAAAACCACAAGAAAATCACAGAAATAATCCCGTAAGTACTTTAAGTGTATTTACAATTTATGTCGGTATTATATATGTTTTTATGAAATACGCATGCTCCGCCGGCCCCTTAACAATACAACTTGAGCTTTTACGCGTATCCTACTCTGCGCAGATGGAAACGTAGCCTTGTTTTTGTCTGATGGAAAATCATCAAATAACTTCTCCCACTCTGGGCGTAGCGGAAGCGAGTGTCAGACTTTTACTGACTAAAACCCATCCATGTTCTTTCCTCGCCGTTTATGTTCCGGGACCACGGTATATGTCGCGCCCCCGATGGAAACGTAAGCTGAAGTTCACTTTTCAAATCACAATAACCAAATAAAGTTTTGTTCCTTTTCGGAGTCTAACAATTAAGTCGACAGACAGTCATGTTCGACTAATGAAATTCAAAATCAAGGCGGTACGAAACAATCGGGTTGCAAACGATTTTATCCCGATCGCGTGGAGTAAGGGAAGTCACAGAAAAAACGGCGCTGAATACAGATGAATCTGTTGATACATACGGGTGATAATTGTGTGAAGCTTTAGATTTTCCCACATTATAAGAACGTTGACTAGTTTTAAATATTTTTGTGGGTAATTAACTGACGGATCTCGTAATGGAAAGTGAAAAGACAAACCATTTAAATGTTTACAGTAAAAGGTATCAAACGTATTTTTTCAAATATTTACTTATGCGTGAGTTAAAACAATTTGTATTAAATTTAGCTATCTAATTGTATTGTATCATGTAAAATATTGGTATTCAGCTGCATTCGGTTAGACTGGAAGCCAACCCCAACATAGTTGAGAAAGGCTAGGCATAGGAAGAGCTCGACGCTTTAACGAAAAGCAGTTTCTTTTCTGATCCTCATGATCATTCTTTTGCACTTATCCTAATTCATTTACGACGACCCGATCGGCGTAGTGGTAGTGACGCTGCCTTACGTTCTTAGGGTCCTGGGTTCGAATCCCGGTAGGAGCAAATGTTTGTGTGATGAGCACGGACATTTGATTCCGAGTCATGGATGTTTATATGTATAATAAGTATGTATTTCCAAACAAAAAAGTAACTATGTAGTATATCAACTATCTAGTGTCCACGACACAAGCTTTGCTTAGTGTGGCACTAGGTGGCGCTGTGTGTTAATGTCCAGCGATATTTATTTATTTGAAGTCTGCGCAACATGTTTTCTTTCTTCAATACTTCTTTATTTTCTCGTCATTTCACCAGACACCTCCTTTTCGCCATTATCATTCTTGACACAGGCCATCCATATTTTTTTTTTGTTTTGAGCCCTTTTTATTTCAGGGAAAAAGTGTTGTAAACTTTCATGGTTTTCTGCATTATGGTATGTTACTATATTATTTTCGACTCCTTGGAAGTCATTTAACAACAATCTTCGTGTATTTTGTATTAATTTTGTATAAAAACATTTTCCTTTACATGCATATACTTGTTTATTCCAAATGCATTCTAATTTACTTATTAATTATTAGCGATAAAAAATAAAACAAAATTCTAAATAAATATTCGCCCAGCTGCCAACCCGTATATTCACAAAACCAATCCTCTGCCAAAAGCAAACAGACTGGCTGGCTGTACCGAGTCGTTTACATACTGTTTACAGAAACACGAACAAAATGTTTCTACTCGATACTCTATTGTACCCGTAGTCCCGTTCGTTCTATTCTATTAACTTGTATTCCGCGGAGCTAATTCTATTGACGATACTTTTTTGTTTATTTTGATACCTAGATTTGGATATTTTTGACGAGTTATTTATTTACTGTCTGGGATTGGAGACTAAGTTTCAGGAGAATTTATTTAGACACATTTCTGTTGTAGTCTTATGAAGGGTGTAAAACACCTCTTTACGAAGTCGTCAGGCACTTGTTTTCCCAATCACTGCAATCATTTTTTTAGTCTACATCATACCTGGGAACCCTCTAGTTACTGAGATATAGGGGGTCCAAGTTTCAACTTTTGGACAAGTTTTTTTTTCAATACACGTTCGAGTTCGTGGAGGTCGTGGAGGTGTTCATGATCTTGAACACCTCCACGACCTTTGTACTATTCAATCCATCCATCAGCACAATATTTTAAGTGCGTTACATTGAGTTCTACCACCAAACATGATTTATAACCTCAAAAAAAAGCTCGTTCCCAGGATTTTTTTTTGCGTAAAATTACTTTGTTTGATGTACAGAATGCTTGGTTAACGGCTTTGTGATGATGTGGTTTACACCCTGAAGATAGTCTTTTTTTCACCAGTTGAAACTGGCGATCAGAATTAGGTTTAGATTTAATGAGAATCAAATTTCCCTGGAGTTTGTTTATAGGTTGTGTCCAGGTGATGGACATTCACTGAGAGTACTACGTACGGCGTGATGAATTGTGTTGCAAAAAACTTGAATTGTTTAAAAAAATGCTTTGATTGTTATTTAAAGCAATATCCACGGGATAAGACTGATTTCCTTTTGATGTTATCGACACTTGATATTATATTCTACCAGTCCTCTTGCTTGTACATGACAGGAGCTGATGAACGCTACTGAAAGTGTCCAACTTGTCTCCAAATAGGCTGATGCAATTAAGTTTTTTTTTTAATAAATGAATATTGCTGGACATTACACACAGTGCCATCTAGTGCTACACTAAGCAAGGCGTGTGTCGTGGTCACCAGACAGTTGATATACTAAATATATACTTTTTGTTTGTAAATACATACTTACTATACATATAAACATCCATGACTCGGAAACAAATGTCCATGCTCATCACGCAAACATTTGCTCCTACCGGGATTCGATCCCGGGACCCTTAGAACGTAAGGCAGCTGCACTACCACTGCGCTATTCAGGTCGTCCAATACTGTCATCGACATGCAACAAACAGAATGTTAACTAATTTACTATTTGATTGTACCAGATCATCAATATATATAAAAAACAATGCCAATTTTCGTTGTGATTTTATAACACAAGAATGGGCTCACCTATCTTAACCAAATGTTTAGGCTTTATTCGGACTATTTAGTCGATGGTTTGTGTGAAGTTTGCACTAAATCGGTCGAGCGGTTCTTCACGCAGACGAAGTTGCGCGGGTCAGCTAGTTGCTTAATAGAAGAGAGAAGAGATGAACACAATAACACATCAAACCCTAACAACTGTAAAAATAAACAATTTATAACACCAATCATTACTGTCTGCCCCTAACTGCATACAGCTTGAATATACAAGTTCGTATCAGGGATCATTAGCAGCAACATTAATACTCGCTCTAACGCCCCTCCAGTTTCCGAGATGTGACACACAGACGGACATACAAAAGGTGACTAATGAATGTTTAAGAAAGCACTGAGCCTTAAGATGGGGTGATTTTGTTTGTTGATTTTGTGACTTTACTTTGTATGCGACCGACCGTCAGCGCGAAAAGAATTCGGGTCTTAAATGTTATTCAGAATTTTGTGACATTACTTTGTATGCGACCGACCGTCAGCGCGAAAAGAATTCGGGTCTTAAATGTTATTCAGAATTTTGTGACATTACTTTGTATGCGACCGACCGTCAGCGCGAAAAGAATTCGGGTCTTAAATGTTATTCAGAATTTTGTGACATTACTTTGTATGCGACCGACCGTTAACGCGACAAGAATTTAGGCCTAAGTCTTAAATGTTACTCGGAATTCCGTGACTTTACTGTGTATGCGACTGACCGTCAACGCGACAAGAATTCAGGCCTAAGTCTTAAATATTATTCAGAATTTTGCGACTTGTCTTTGTATGCGACCGACCGTCAGCGCGACAAGAATTTAGGCTTAAGTTTTAAATGTTATTCAGAATTTTGTGACTTTACTTTGTATGCGACCGACCATCAACGCGACAAGAATTTAGGCCTAAGTCTTAAATGTTATTCAGAAGAATCTGATATATAATAAATGGTAGTTAGCAATTTTTTGTAGTCATCTTTTTTGTATCACTATATCCAGTGGGATATCATATAATCTGGTACCTATCACAATACCTGTACAATCCGTGCCACAAAAGATGAGATCTGTCACACCACTTAAAACCAGTGAAACTTTGCGAAATTTTGATTATGCTCGAATCACAATCAAAATTTCACATTTCGTATTCTCCTTCTTTTCTTATCGATGTACTTCTTTATTAGATGGTTTGGCCCCAGTAGGTGGCCACATTTTTTACAGATAAGTAGCCACATTTGTTCCCTCGAGGTTATACATTAAGAAGACAAAGTAGAGAGATGGTTTACGACGTATACACTTATAAAGGGTGTAAAACACCTCATCACGAAGCTGAAAGGCCCTAGTTCTCCCCACATTGCGGTATTTTTTTTGTTCTACGCCATACCTGAGCACCATCTAGTTACGGAGATATGGTGGGTCAAAGTTACAACTTTTCGACAAGTTTTTTTAAAATACCGGTCACCTTCCTCTATGACCCTCGTACTAATCAATCCATCCATCAGCACATTTTGTGAACTTTGAGTTCCACCACAAAACATGATTTTCCAGCAAAAGTGGTTCTCCAGCAATAATTTTTGCGTAAACTTACTTAGTTTTATGTACTAAATGCTTGGTCAACGGCTTCGTGATGAGGTGGTTTACACCCTGTATGTGATATCAATGAGTCAATTCCTATTATCACAGTATATCTAACTAGTCTGTGCGATGGTAGTCTTAAGAATTTTGGATGCTACAACGAAATAACAGTTTAATGCTTCCCAATCAACATACAACTTCCTATTCTAACGTACACAAAATAACAAATAAGTCTATTCATATCGAAACCATTTCCTTTGGGAAAACCTACGTCCATTTAAATTCCTAGACTCATACAAATTCATTATTAATCAGTGTGCCTTAAAACTTTGGTTCACAATACAGTTCGACAGTTCGGTTCAAGCTGTGCGCTTCACAAATGGAACTAATCACTTAATGCAGGTAAATCCGGATGAAGTTTGTTAGTCGTCTGTGAAATATTGAGAAGTTTTCAAAGAGGTTTTAGAGAGACTACTATTTGTTCGAAGGGGTGTTGTTTCGCATTATGCTTATTTGATATTAAACAAAAAAAAACAATTATTATATTACAAATTTCAGAAAAAGAAACAAATTAGATAAAAACGAAGTAAAATTATAATTCCATTGTTAGTATCCATTAAATTAAATAAAAACATTCAGGGACTGCCGCGGCAAAGCTATTGCATTGTTTTTTTAGGGGTGTTAGGTTATTTTCGTTACGGAATTTCTAGATTCGGTCTCCACGCTCAAAGCCCGCGATAAAAGCTATGCAATAGCTTAATAAGTTAAACAATATTTACGAACGTTTCATATCATTGAACGACATTTTTTTAACTATGATCGAGTTCATCTTCTATCGTTGCGCGTTTACTTACAATAATAACTCAGGGTACCGTATCAATAAATAAATTAGTAGAAGATCCCCACATATTCCAAATGGGAATCGAATTTTATTTATCGTCACAGATTAAAAAACATATTTCCAATCTCGTGACAGATTTGCCTAAAAAAATTTTGTCATCAAAAATTAAGTTTTTGGAGTTATATTTTTTTCCAAATCTGACGAAATGACTAGACGAAATCTGAAATCGAAATCTCTTGTTTGAACATTATTACCTGGTTTATACTTTTATAGAATAGGAAGATTTTACGATCTACGTAAGGTATTAAGAATATTCTTAAGAAGAATTTTATTGGTTTATGCGATAAGTGACTACAATGAGATAAACTATCGAAAACCAGTCGTACGTCAAAATATAGAATTCGTTCAATAAAATCTCAATACTCTCCATGCAACTGTTTGACTTGAGTTCCACTATGAAATATAAAGTACCTGAGCGCCAATATTATTGAAAGCTTCTATATTTTTACAGAAAGTGTGTTTTTAGTAATAACAGTGATATTGTAAGTTTGTGGGAAAACGTTTAAATGAAACTGAAAACGTTTTTCAGTTAAAAACTGCAGTCAAAGCGGTGCGAATAGATTTTTAGTCAGACCCCGGACATTGGGGCCTATGACAGTTAATAATGGGTGTTATCGATTCTTATATTTATTATAATCTAGCAACACAGCGAAGTGCTTGCATTATAACCATTTCAAAATGAAAATAATTTAACGAAGAAAATCTTCGACAATTTGATTGCCTACCAGCATCATAATCCCAAGCCACTATTCATATAAACAAACCCAATACTCCGTACGTGCGCGACCACCATTAAAACACAATAAAGGGCCTCCCCGAGTATGTATAGGTTGTATGACAATTCAATTTGTGCCCCAATAATATCGGCTTACAGTATAATGGACAAAGAAATCCGATGGTCGCGCGGCATCGCGAGATGTGTGTTCAGAATAGGGGCACTGTTTGTTAAAAAAAATAGTTTCGAACTAATTTCACCGTATTTTTGTTTTTTAAATTCTAAATTCAAACACTGTTGCTGCATTTTTCCACAGCGCAAGATTAAGTTCCCGTTAATTTACTTGGAAGATAATTTCATAGACATTCTGTTCCATTTTTGAATTTATTTAGTAGTGGCTATTCGGACATCGTGATCTTTATGGTTAATCAGTGTTGCGTGACTTCAAAAACAAATAGTTCGCTTTTGAGTAGTGTGAAAGATCAGCATCAAAGTTTAATCACATAAAAATCGATTATAGTTTTAATGTCTGATTTTCTGGTTAGAAAACACATTTGTATAAGTTGGCAATGGAGTTGGTGAAATGATAGTCTTTATCCCATATGAAATAGCACATACTTCGCATACTTCCATCTATAGGTACTTCAACCACATGCAACATAAGAGAGCATTATCATAATATTGAAATAGGTGCATTACGTGAACGTTCAAGAGTACTTAGACGTAACTGTAGCAGTGTTAGAACTTTGGCCTTGAAGTAGTAGTTTGATATTTTGAAATTTCAGAAATGTATCTACAACTTGCCGTCATTTTGGTTTTATGTAAAACAATGGGCCTGTTTATTATTATTTTTGCATTGATTATAAAATACCAAAGATAACAACAAGAACTTGATAACTACTCACCCAATCTGAACGTAACCCAGGGGTCGCGCAAAATAACTACCGCTACAAGACGCACCAAAGCATAAAGCAGGGGCGGCAAATTGTGGCCACCGCTGGCAATCATAAAAAATGGTAAATATCTCATATGAGTGACCGACACGCGATGATATCACGTTTTGCGTGATTTTTGCGAATAAATAGCAGTTCTTGTAATTGGAAAATGTAGTGAGTTAATTCCTTTAACTCACTACATTTTCCAGTTACCAGATCATTCCCTCTGCGTCGATTCTCTACGTCTATTAGTGAAACAAATGATATCTGTTTTAAAATGTTTACGCTTGACCTCGAATTTGTAAAAGTACATAATTTTGAGCACTTTTTTTTTTTAAAGCACTTGATTAGATTTAGTGAAACAAATGATATCTGTTTTAAAAAGTTTACGCTTGACCTCGAATTTGTAAAAGTACATCATTTTAAGCACTTTTTTTTTTGAAGCAATAATAAAATTATAATCTAAGAGATGTGACATCTACCAACCCGCACTGGGCCCGTTTGGTGGATTATAGCGCCCATACGCAAAATACGCATTTTGACGTGGAGTTGCGGACACCACCCGGTGTCCGCAAATACAATACAAGTATTTTACACAATTTTTAAATTATTATATCTAATGGGGACAAGGTTCTCCATAATATTGACTAAAATCGCCATTTTGGTGACCAAAAGTACTAGGCTTGCATACACTCAAGGGAGTCAGTACAGTACCTACATATTGTACGGATATACAAGCAGGTGGCGTTACTTTGTGAAGGTAAAAAAATGCTTCCGATTACAACTTTTATGGATTTAACGTAAAGTTTATAGCGCAGGTTAAAGAAATAAATCTGGTGTTAAAATACTGATAAGATATGAAAAGCCCGGTAATTATATATACTGGTCTAGCGAGATATGGAGTTTCTATACAATAAGAGGCCATCGTATAATGGTACTAACTACCATTTTAAATTTCTCATTACAGTTCGCCAAAATACAAACGGGAAAAGTGTTAATTTAGAACAATAGTTAGATATTTGTAAACTTTGTCACATGATACGTTCTCTATAGAATTAAAGAACTTGAAGATAAAGAGTATCTTATGGCGACTATTACATTACATAAAATTACAAATAAAATAGACTTACCACGAGCAACTATTCAGCTATTTTTCTGTGGAATGCGCTTCCCCAGGAAATCAGGATGGCAACCAATCGTTTATCCTTTAAAATTAAAGTTCGCGAGTACATTCGGAAGAAGCTGGCAGTTTCGTCACAACGGTAATATTTTCCCAATTGTCTGTCTTTTTATTTTAGTATATCCGTACAAAGTGCTATTTACTTCAACTTTAATATATATTTATAGTATTTTATATAATTATAGGTAATGGCAATGCTGCCAGTCTTCTGGGCACGTTTCCCGATGACAGCGATGCGGAGGAGTACTTTGACGCCTAAGTGGCCTGTTGACATTGTTGTATATATATTGTAGTTTTACGTTTAGTTTTATTTTTGTAATTGTATATAGTTTTAGATGTAGTATGTAAATATTTAAGATGATATAATTAAATGAAAAGGCAAATAAATAGGTTAGTGAATGAAAAAAAAATGAATGTTCTGTAGTTTTAGCTTTCAACTTTGAATGTTATATTATTACATTTAATTTATAATAAATTATTATAGGTATAGTATTTTATATATCCTTGTAGTTTATCGTAGTTTTAATAAAATTATTAGTGAATTTTCAGGAATGACACCTACCACTGCTTGTCTCTGCATCACCTAAAGGTTGACTGGTAGAGAATGCCATTGGCATTAAGTCCGCATCTGCCGACATATTTGTGGATACTATTGGCACTTTAAGGAAAGATGTTATATCATTTTTATGCAATTGATTTGTAATTATCTCTTATTTTATTTTATTTTAATCGTGACTGTTATATTACTGAATTTCACTGACATGTTGTAACACTAGTATTTTAGTTTTGACTTCGGCATTATCTGCCCAATATGACATAACATTTTATCATTATTTTCTTATGACATTTTATGACTTCTTTTGATATTTTATTAGTGATATTATTCCACTTGACATGTAATTTTAATTTTTTATTTGCTTTCTTAATTATTGTAAATGCTAAAGAATCCTATTTGTAATCATGATTATTGTTAGCTTTTAAGCGTTTTGGTATAAAAACTGTTAGCTTAAAATGTATTTCTGAATAAATAAATAAATAAAATAAATAAATATCTGTACTTTGTGCTTGAAGTGTTAAATAAATAAATAAATAATAAATAAACTCGAACGGTAATGAGACGGATGCACGGAATATGTGTACTGCTTGATTCTTGTTTTGGCTATACGAGCGGTGACATCAGAAAACAGTCAAACAGACGTATATCTCACAGAACCCAATTTTGTGGGTTCAGTGAAGTGCCAATCACGATAATAAGGGCTTACATATACCATAAACCATTATCCTACTCGAAATAATTACTTTCGAGTATACAGCCTGAATCTCCCAAAACGCATAACTAACATATTGCCCATTAAAGGTCGGTGAAACCATTCTCAATTAAGCAGATTGAACGGAGTTAACGGCGCGCACGTTAAACTCCGGTTAAGTAGTGAATCGGACAGTTTATTGCTTGAGGTGCTCCGTTTTGAGGGTATAATGTGATAGGGTTTTATTAACGGCTGTTAAGGCTTGTTTTAAAAGCTGTGTGCTTGATGTTTATTGCACGTGGTGCAGCGTAAATTTATGTTTCTGTTGTTAAGCTAAAATTATTTAGCTGACTGCATAACTTAATATAATTTGCATTTAGAGAAAAAATAAGTCGAGCTGAACACCTACCTTCCATAAAGTCATCGATAATTTGGTGAAACTGCAAAATTGAAAAAAGACCGGTGGACGTGGCGATGCATTGCAAAAGTCCTTAAAGTTCATTTACTGTTAGCGAAGTAGACACAACAGTGAAACAATCCCGTCAGACCGATTCGGTTGGTGTCCACAGATGAAGGGTAGTGGATGTTTTCGACGGGCATGATGGCAAAAGTCGAGATTGGCAATTGATTCAGTAGCACTTCCTTGATTAAAACACAAAAATTAAATACCAAGAATAATCAATCGATTGTGATGTGTTTAATTAATCTTTAAACACAACTCTACTCAACAAAGTACCACATTATTATCTTTCTCTTCCAAACATAAACTACCTCACTCGACAAGATACAAAATATACGCAATCTAAACCTACACGTTGCAAAACAAGCGCTTTATAACGAAAATTCACATGTATTTCTTCTGAAAAATCTGTGGAAACGCGATGCATGTACCGCACGAGATCAGTGGCAGTTCACACTAGCTCACGTCAGGCGTTTATGACAAATAGCGTGTCAAGTATATTGCATCGGTGCAACCCGCCCCGAGAGTGTGAACTGTGATTTATCATTTTTAATATAGAGTGATTTTTAGTTAGATATGTGGTGTTTGTTTGTGGTTTAAAGATTTAAAGTGGTTTAAGGAAATATTTTAGGGCTTATAAAAAGTGAGAATATCACATTGTTAGCGATAGCGATGTTATTACCCTCAAAAATTGGTTTTAACATTGTTACCGAAAAATATGTCGATCTTGGTGAAAATCGTTGTAGAAATATGAAGCGCTTTTTATGCAACCACTAATGTAGTCCCTTTGTTTTTGGATGGGAAAACATGAAATAACGTCTCCGACTCTGGGTGGAGCGGGAGGGAGTGTCAGACTTTTACTGACTAAAACCCATCCATGTTCCTTCCCCGCCCTTCATGTTCCAGGGCCGCGGCATCTCTTTCGAACAGTCCCGCAACCCAGGCAGGAACTAATGTAGTCCCTCTGATCTTATATTTTCTTAACAATAAAATAGATTGATTTAAAAAATGTTTCCTACCTATATTTTTTCTTGTTTCCCCGTATCCATGTGTCATTCAAAATTTTAAAACTTTCGAGACTTTGAGTTCATCATGCTTCGTTTCCTCTATGCTGGGCGTCGCCATCGTGTCCACGTAATTGTTTCGTGGTTTCGTCTATGATGATTCTCCAACTGCATTTACTTTCAGAAATATTTGTATAGTAGATAGTAGTCACTCTTGTGGAGCATTACTAATACCTAGTGTATTACTAATGGTCCACAAAAGTAACTACTAAAATAATGGTTTCATTTAGCCATTCATTTCAGGGTTTGATCCGTCTTCTATTGAACTATTCACTTTTCAACTATGTCTAATTTACTAAGCCCATATCTTTAGCGTCATCATCAAGAAAATTACCGCCAAACTCATGCCACATACATATAATATCTCCAAAGACTACACCAGAGTTATGTCAAACCATTATTAATAATAGCACCTATTAACAAAAATAGTATGAAATAAACCTGATCATTATATTTCGCGAAATATGCTCGCATAAACTTCCTAGAGACTAATATTTCTTGTAAACAACTCTCGTTGACTAATTACAAAATACTACTCTAAATAAACGTTAAAACTTGTCTGTTTTCATGACAAGATAAAACGCCTACAAGTATGTCTGTTATGGAAGGGATTAGAGTTAGGCTACGTCACGGCGCGGGGGAAGAAGCGAGGAAGAAGGTTGCTGTAGTATGTGAAATTAAAGGTTTTGTTGCACCTGGTTGAACATTAAAGGCTTTGAATCACAAAAGTTGATCACTTTTGTAATCATGTTTTTTTTTAGTATTACACTTTCTAGAAGTGAAGCACAGATCCTGAGATGGTCATTCATCGGACCACTATTTCTTTTGCGCATACGGAAGAAATAAATAACACACTTTATAGCCATCCATAAACCTCAACCCTTGTCAAAAATTGCTTATAGAAATATCTATGAAAGAAATTATTTAGAAACAAAAGATAAGCAAAAGAACCCCAAAATCACTTAGAAAATAAAAAATCTATTGAATTTAGTCTTAAAATAATATTGCAAGACGACACTCAAGGGGCAATAAATTGTAAGTTGAAGCGACCTTTTCGTAATATCTGGTGGGATGTTAAACACATGTTGGTGAGATTTGGCGGGAATTGACCAGACGCCATGCTATTGACCAATAAGCGAGCATCTTGCTTATTGCAACCAATGAGCAAATTACTTTGCTTTGATTTTCACTTTACAGGCGGAGCAATCTGACTGTTTTGGCAGGGAGAGAAACGAGGCGGACGAGGCCCTTACGATTTTGGCAGCGAGCGGAGACGGTCGAGTAGCCATAGTCTTAATTTTGAAGATTGTATTGTATTAAAGTAGAAGCAGTGTTTTAGTATTTACTAAATTGTATTAAAACCAGTGTATTACCTAGTGTAGTGGGTTAATACTTCTTAGATAGATAGAATCTAGTGAAATTCGAGACGGAGAGACAGAGCTAAATCTGGTAAAGTATTCCAAGTTCAAATCTTGTGTTAGAGCAAAATCCCAAGCTAATTTACAATAACTTCAGTCACTCGATTAATCACAGCCACGTAATTAACGACCCAAATAAAATGGAGGCTACCACAAACTGCAACATCTTATATTCACTAAGACAAAGGACGAGGTCCCTGAACCTTTGGGCAGTAATGGACAAGTTGGTCCTAACACTATCCTTGATAATGGCGATATATCTCTTAGTGTTAGTTTGTGTAGAAGTATAGAACCTGGACTGAAAGGCAAAACCCGCGGAGAAATCTCTTTACCGTGTCTAAGCAGTGTACATCACGCAGACCGTGAATTACGCGAGATGGCTTAAGCTAGAAATTTGAATACACAACTGTGAATTATTATGGGATCTTGTGACTTAAGTATCTTTGGTAAAATATAAAACAATTATGTGTATAATACCTCTTCTCTCGGTTGTTTTGAAACTTCTGTAAAGATAGATAATTGTCAATATTATGTACATATGTGTCTAGACTTAATTTGTATATGTCAGAAGGGTTTTTCGCTTGAGATGTTCCGTTTTCCCTTATCTGACTAGGTTTAGGAATGGGACACTCGACCTAGGTTCGTCACCATCTTAGCGAACCTAGGCCTAATTAAACAAACAGTTTCTTTCGTACATCTATCGAAAATAAATGAATAATACAAACAATAATTAACTCTTTCTTTTGTATTCCAAAATTATATGAATAGAGAATTTAATAATGGAGAACAGATAAAAGTAAGACCAAGTCTTAACAGTAGTGTTGCCTTAAATCAGAATAATCGATCAATTCGAACCTCCAATAGTGGATTCTCTATATGCATACTGACCCTCACCTAACACGATATTTACATTATTGGATTTATCTAAATATAATCATTTGTACTCCTATAGACTAGGTCTGAGATAGAAATCCCGACCTAAGCCAGATAATTTAATTAATTTGAGACTCAAGCTCCTTCAGAGCTGAATTAAACTTAGCATACGTCAGTAAAATCCTAACCTGAGCGAGCAGAGACACTAGTCTACTGTAGCTTTAACATCACTTTGATTCAAGTCACTAGTATCAGCGACCCAGCTACAGAACAAGGAATTAAGCAGTTGATAATATAATTATATGGGTTCAAGTCAATAATCACTTGATTATTTAAGAGGGGAAATACTGTTCTTGTGAGAGAGGGACATTTCGGTTGTGTTGTGATATAATACACATTAAAATTCTCAACTCCGATAAACTGATGGCTCTGAGTAACATGACTGATCGACACTTCTGGCGGTGATAACTTAGCATACCATACACGCCATGTCTTGCAATTCGACTCCCGACCTAGATTTGGCCAAATCTAAATATAACTCAAATATAAACACATATAAAATCCATGGTTCTGGGGGATGCCTGCCCTAAAGGGAATGTGGCAAATAACAAAAAAATGCAAGTACCAGCCTATATGGAATGTGGGAATCACCAACGCTTCGTAGCGACATAGGGAGTCGATTGCCCCCCCAATAACATTGATTAAGGACCGTATCGCGGTGTAGGGTTTCCCCATGCTTGAAGATATCAGTCACAGGTGGTAGCTATAAATAGCACAACACACAATGAATCAACTTACACAATCATTCTAACGTGCCTAACTGGGTGTAAATCGTAAAATCCTTATTAAAACCGAAGAAGACGGAATAAGTATTGTACTGAATAATAACATAGAGCTAAGACAAGCTCCGCGTTATCGAGTAGAATGATTGATAAGTCTACATTGTTCGAACAGTGGAGTGTACTCAAGATTGACCTAAGGTCAATCTAAACCTAATTGTTGATTAAAACCCCGAAATAACTCTCATGCTACAGTATTGTTTCTAAATCACTGGTATAAAGAAGTTCGATCCTTCCTAGATTAAACACAGTGTTGTTCATCAAAGGTTAATTAAGAAAGTTCGACTTTTCTAAATATCTTCAATCACGAGAACAAGCAAACTAGACGATCAATGCGAGCCAAAACAGAACCTAGGTACGATGACTACACAAGTCGTCATCCTTTACCATCACAGAATTTGATGCCGCGTGACCCAGGATCTAAGTACATGTTCGAAATAACGATATGACTAGATCTATATATATAAAATAAAAGAACACAACGTAGAAATTAAAAATCGTGATCGTGATGTGAGAGAGAATTTAGAAATGCTGAGAGGAGAGATAAAATACACACTGTGCAGTTGTTATGTATAATATGTTGTACATTTACATTTATCTTATGTATAGGGGGAGCAGAAATAAGTTGTATGTCTTACAAATAAATGTACAATCTACAGGATTCCAAGGAAGAGACTACAACGCCGGAAATATTTTCCTTAAGTTTATTTCATAGATTAGCTTATTTCTTAGATTCTATTCTTCAGGAGGATACTGAGGCCGGAGATATTAATTTGTTTCATCTTGTGTGTTTACCTTGTGTTTATCCCTTAGCAATTTATCAGATATCTGACGAGAAGGTTGCTTAAACGGACGAATAAATTAACATTATATGGATCTAAACGGTTAGTAGAAAAAGAAATACAGTAGAATGAATGGGTTAATACAGTAAAAAACATAACGTAATTTTATGGATCTAGGAATTGTGAGAGACGGCGCAGCTAGAGCTGACAACGGCTACAATAAATAACAGATGTTACGATAGTGGTTTAGTTGTCGTGATTGAATCCTTCAACCACTGGTAGCGGGTTCAATTCCCGCATGATTTATCAGTTGATACAATAATACAAAGATGTATTCTTTTGTCATGGATTTTGGGTTCGAATCCCGCCTGGCGCAATAGTTGATAAGTAATTAAATACCTGAATCACGGTTAGTGGGTTCAGTTCCCATATGCTATATATGGAAGTACCTAGCTTTAAGTAGGTAGCGATTTATAAGACTTTTGATTGTGTTCCAGTGCAACAGTTATTATGGGTTCGACTCCCTGTTAATGCAAGTATCGTGTCGTGATATTACACGGCCAGATTTCAATACAATTGTTTACAATAAAATTGAAAGTTTTGCATTAGTATAAGAATGAAGGAATGGTGGTGAGTAGAGTGGTATGAGTATATTAATAGTGATAAGATACTTAGAAACATGAAGTTTAAAAATATAGAGTTTAATTGCGGAGAACCAACGTCAGACCGGCTATCGCTTTTGTAAAGGAGGGCGAAGGTTCTAACACGTCGAAACATGTGGGGGAGGGACAACCAAAAAAAAACTAGAATTCCCTACACAAACTAGGTCCAATAATATAATATTATAGTATTTTATTATAGTAGCACGGGAAACAAAGTGACCTCAGAACGCGACAAGATAGGAGTAGCTTACAAAATTTTAACTGACAAAGGATGGATGGACTGAGCCGGGACAGAGTTTAGGAATTGGCGAAAGAGGCCTTAAACGAATACTCAAACCTAAAACAAGCGGTGACGGATATGATTATCACTCAGTAATTAAAAGCATAGGAATCTTAATGAGAAATCGGTTTGGCAACGTAGCCGAGTGCGTCGAGATAGGTATTGTGTGTGAGCTTTCCGTGGTGAGAAAATTACATACGTATACAATGATTCACGAACTCGTCGAGTCGGAAGACGTAGAGATTGATTACTCTTTACCTAAATTACCTGAGGTATGCGTGAGACTGTACGGCAGAAGTATAAATGCACTTATCGATATAAGAAGCCAGATTAGCGGAATAACTAGAGAATTATACGAGTCTATTCTAAGGAGAAATGAAATTTTACCTGAGATTGCTATTTCAGCCATTCAAATACAAGGAGCGTTCGGATCGTAATAATAGAGTTCAAATTAGGTAGTACCTTAGTCGAAGCACCTGTTTTAATTATACGGCGGTTACCTAGATCATTTATACTAGGATATGACTGGCTAGAACGAGTAAAAGGAGTAGTAAACTGTGGAAGCGAACGGACGTTAACAAAAGAGCATTTAGGAGTTAGGTCTTGCGTAAGACTAAATTCAGATTGCAAATTTGAAAGGTTAGGGGGAGAGACAAATGCAGCAACGATTAACTTGATATTAAACAAAGGCACTAAGCCGGTAGAACATAACAAGTCGAGTAAAGAAACTTATGGTAGAAACAATAAAGAAAATCACCTAGACGATTCAACCTTAAATAGTGGAGAAAAGGAACTATTATTACCTGTACTAGACAAACATTGTTAAGTATTTGCAGACAAACTAGGGTTGACAAATAGGTATGACCACTTAGATCAAGTACTAGACAAATTAAAAACCGCAGGATTAACTGGTAGGTTAGGAAAGTGTCGATTCTTATGTGTAGTAGTGAAGTTGTTGGGACACATAGTAAATACGAAGGGGGCGCGTATGGATCCAGAACGGGTGGAGGCCATACTAGATTTTCCCGTACCTCGAACACAAAAGTAAATATGAGGATTTTTGGGATTAATCAATTATTTTAGAAGGTTTATCACGAGATATAGCGAAGAAGTTGGACCACTCTGTGACCTATAAACAAAAATACATAATGGTCATGGACACAAGGAAAAAATGATTGTTTTGAGAAAGTTAAGAGATTATTTGTAGACAATACTCCTCACACATCCAAATCCTAAGGAGACTTATTATTTGCAAACCGACAACAGTAACCTAGGAGTTTCAGGATATGTTTTCCAACTGAATGATGTAGGAGAGGAACAGATAATAGGATTCTGTAGTAAGTCGTTGTCAAGAGACGGAACGTAAATGGACAGTTACAGAACAAGAATTATTGGCTATCATTTTAAGTTTATCTAAGTTGAAACTTATTTTAGAGGAGCACGGTTAGTAATTAGGACCGATCATAAGAGTCTGATATTTTTACAAACATGTAAACTATTGAGCGCACGTATGATACGCTGGGTACACTACAGGGCGATTCCATTACACAATTGAGCATGTAAAGGGGAAGCCAAACACGGTAGCTGACGTGTTATTTGGACATATATAAGGGACCACCGATGTATTAACTAATAAAACGGTGTGGCCTGAAATGAATATGTTCAAAGTATTGTTGGGGCAGATAGTGCAAGACCGATGAAAAAAAAAAGGTAGTCACCAAATAGCAAATGATAAATAATAAAGAATAGATAACATTGATCTTCTGATACAGCTTTCCAACTATAGTTGAATTTCAGAACTGCTCTTTCCTCTTAAAATCAGAGGAGGGCGATAAATTGGAATAAAGTCTAATATGTCTATGTGCGGACTATTTCAGCTACGAGTACTCCTGGATACGAGTACGATCAGCTGACAGCTGGCTAAGCAGGCAGCTGCATAAGGATGAGTTTAGAACGAGGGAGCACCGCAGGTAGCGTCGCTCTATTGCACAAATACTCTTAAAAGAGACTCTGGTATGTAAAACTAAATTATTGGCATGCACAGGTCTTCTGGAATTACTAGAAATGTGGTAAATGACAAGAGTATTTTGATATTGAATAAGTTCAAGTTTAGAAAGTATATGTCAATAAAAGATGCTTCTGCGAAACTAAACCAAATTATAATAGCAGGAAATGTGTCTTGAAAAATAGTAATGTATATACTTTAATTGATGTTCATACTGACAAAGTCAAAGGAAGTTATAATGCGATTCACTTGTTTCGATATTACCAAAACAACAAATAAAGTAAAATTTGGTTATGGTTTAGGACGAACAAAGGAGACAAATGAATGCGTTGCCACCGTCATAAAACAGTAAACCCAAACTAAACAAAAAGGAGATCAAGTTGAATAGGTTTATTATCGTACTTGAAAGCAAAACAAATAGACGTGGGAAATTTAAGGTTAGCGTGAGAATGTAGAGAAGGAAATAGATTTTTCAACGACCTAGTGTAATGATGGAGAGATATGTAAGTACTAGGTGATTAAACAAATCTATTTGGGGGAGTGTGAGATGGTCATTCATCGGACCACTATTTCTTTTGCGCATACGGAAGAAATAAATAACACACTTTATAGCCATCCATAAACCTCAACCCTTGTCAAAAATTGCTTATAGAAATATCTATGAAAGAAATTATTTAGAAACAAAAGATAAGCAAAAGAACCCCAAAATCACTTAGAAAATAAAAAATCTATTGAATTTAGTCTTAAAATAATATTGCAAGACGACACTCAAGGGGCAATAAATTGTAAGTTGAAGCGACCTTTTCGTAATATCTGGTGGGATGTTAAACACATGTTGGTGAGATTTGGCGGGAATTGACCAGACGCCATGCTATTGACCAATAAGCGAGCATCTTGCTTATTGCAACCAATGAGCAAATTACTTTGCTTTGATTTTCACTTTACAGGCGGAGCAATCTGACTGTTTTGGCAGGGAGAGAAACGAGGCGGACGAGGCCCTTACGATTTTGGCAGCGAGCGGAGACGGTCGAGTAGCCATAGTCTTAATTTTGAAGATTGTATTGTATTAAAGTAGAAGCAGTGTTTTAGTATTTACTAAATTGTATTAAAACCAGTGTATTACCTAGTGTAGTGGGTTAATACTTCTTAGATAGATAGAATCTAGTGAAATTCGAGACGGAGAGACAGAGCTAAATCTGGTAAAGTATTCCAAGTTCAAATCTTGTGTTAGAGCAAAATCCCAAGCTAATTTACAATAACTTCAGTCACTCGATTAATCACAGCCACGTAATTAACGACCCAAATAAAATGGAGGCTACCACAAACTGCAACATCTTATATTCACTAAGACAAAGGACGAGGTCCCTGAACCTTTGGGCAGTAATGGACAAGTTGGTCCTAACACTATCCTTGATAATGGCGATATATCTCTTAGTGTTAGTTTGTGTAGAAGTATAGAACCTGGACTGAAAGGCAAAACCCGCGGAGAAATCTCTTTACCGTGTCTAAGCAGTGTACATCACGCAGACCGTGAATTACGCGAGATGGCTTAAGCTAGAAATTTGAATACACAACTGTGAATTATTATGGGATCTTGTGACTTAAGTATCTTTGGTAAAATATAAAACAATTATGTGTATAATACCTCTTCTCTCGGTTGTTTTGAAACTTCTGTAAAGATAGATAATTGTCAATATTATGTACATATGTGTCTAGACTTAATTTGTATATGTCAGAAGGGTTTTTCGCTTGAGATGTTCCGTTTTCCCTTATCTGACTAGGTTTAGGAATGGGACACTCGACCTAGGTTCGTCACCATCTTAGCGAACCTAGGCCTAATTAAACAAACAGTTTCTTTCGTACATCTATCGAAAATAAATGAATAATACAAACAATAATTAACTCTTTCTTTTGTATTCCAAAATTATATGAATAGAGAATTTAATAATGGAGAACAGATAAAAGTAAGACCAAGTCTTAACAGTAGTGTTGCCTTAAATCAGAATAATCGATCAATTCGAACCTCCAATAGTGGATTCTCTATATGCATACTGACCCTCACCTAACACGATATTTACATTATTGGATTTATCTAAATATAATCATTTGTACTCCTATAGACTAGGTCTGAGATAGAAATCCCGACCTAAGCCAGATAATTTAATTAATTTGAGACTCAAGCTCCTTCAGAGCTGAATTAAACTTAGCATACGTCAGTAAAATCCTAACCTGAGCGAGCAGAGACACTAGTCTACTGTAGCTTTAACATCACTTTGATTCAAGTCACTAGTATCAGCGACCCAGCTACAGAACAAGGAATTAAGCAGTTGATAATATAATTATATGGGTTCAAGTCAATAATCACTTGATTATTTAAGAGGGGAAATACTGTTCTTGTGAGAGAGGGACATTTCGGTTGTGTTGTGATATAATACACATTAAAATTCTCAACTCCGATAAACTGATGGCTCTGAGTAACATGACTGATCGACACTTCTGGCGGTGATAACTTAGCATACCATACACGCCATGTCTTGCAATTCGACTCCCGACCTAGATTTGGCCAAATCTAAATATAACTCAAATATAAACACATATAAAATCCATGGTTCTGGGGGATGCCTGCCCTAAAGGGAATGTGGCAAATAACAAAAAAATGCAAGTACCAGCCTATATGGAATGTGGGAATCACCAACGCTTCGTAGCGACATAGGGAGTCGATTGCCCCCCCAATAACATTGATTAAGGACCGTATCGCGGTGTAGGGTTTCCCCATGCTTGAAGATATCAGTCACAGGTGGTAGCTATAAATAGCACAACACACAATGAATCAACTTACACAATCATTCTAACGTGCCTAACTGGGTGTAAATCGTAAAATCCTTATTAAAACCGAAGAAGACGGAATAAGTATTGTACTGAATAATAACATAGAGCTAAGACAAGCTCCGCGTTATCGAGTAGAATGATTGATAAGTCTACATTGTTCGAACAGTGGAGTGTACTCAAGATTGACCTAAGGTCAATCTAAACCTAATTGTTGATTAAAACCCCGAAATGACTCTCATGCTACAGTATTGTTTCTAAATCACTGGTATAAAGAAGTTCGATCCTTCCTAGATTAAACACAGTGTTGTTCATCAAAGGTTAATTAAGAAAGTTCGACTTTTCTAAATATCTTCAATCACGAGAACAAGCAAACTAGACGATCAATGCGAGCCAAAACAGAACCTAGGTACGATGACTACACAAGTCGTCATCCTTTACCATCACAATCCTACCCTAATTTTAGTCACTTTTTTTATAGGGAATGTCCAATTTGTAAAGTTTTGTGCATGCATAATTTATTGTTTTTATAACCTTCATTCGTTCACCAAGTGCTAATTTTCTTGTAAAATTCTTCCCGTGTAACTAAGTGAAGTCTCTCGGTGAATTTAAATATTGAGCTTAACTGAACTACAAACTATGACCACTGCATGATCTTTATCATTATGAAATGCAGATTTTTTATTTTTTATTATTTATGAGCCTGAGCTGTCCCACTCCTGGGCAAAGGCCTCCCCCAATTCCTTCCACTTTTCTTGATGTTGCGCTTCTTCTCACGTATTAACGAGAAAGCCATCCAAGACGTCCCGCCATCTTCTCATTGGTCTGCCGCGACCGCAACTGTCTCAGGGCTCCAGTTTTGTGATATGCGGGCCCATAGCTTTGTCCATCCGGTAGCTATGGCCTGCCTAGTCCCTTTCCATCCCAACAGATTTGTTAATACAATTTTATTCAGAACTTCTACGTAGAAGAATCTACGTGTGAACCTAACGTGGCCTAACCTAAAGATGTTTCCGCATTAACTTACAAGTTTACAACTCATCAGCTAGCGATGACTGTTTAAATCTTCAAATGTTGTGTTAATGAGGACAGCAGGGGGTAGGGAGGTGAAGGGGGGTCGATTAAATTTTCATCCCAACTTTACGTTTTAGCTGTAATTACGAGATTAAGGTTGAGGAGTAATGGGTGCCATCAAGAATAAGGTTGTTTTTTTCATTTTGGTTTTCGGGATTTTCTGAAAAATCTTTACCTGAAGATAACATGTTTTTCGATGTATTGGAATTGTTTGGTATGACATTCTGTGTTTTTGATGACACCTTAGAAATACTTAATTTCTGCTAATAAGTTAATTTGACACTGCCAATTCAATTTTATCTGATTGACAATATCAAAGGATGATGCTAATCATTTTCTAGTGGTTTGGTCTAAGTGCAACGGCAGAATGAAATATTTCAGGCACGTTAATTGTTAGACAAATTAACAATAAATTACTTAAATAGTTTATATAATCAATTATCTACATTTTTTCAGTTATTTCGAATGGCATTAATAATACGAGAGTGTCACTTTACTCAACTGTTATGTACCTTGATAGACCATATATTTTGTATTCAAACGCGAATATATTTGAAAGATCTATACCTAAAAATTAAGACTGCAAACTTACATAGAAGGTGCCTCTGAAAAAGCTAAATTAGTACATGAAATTTCCTAAAGATACAAAGTCTGCAAAGTACACATACCATACCAGTGACTTGGTTAAGATTGTGGGAATCTGCTGGATGCAATATGCATGGGACAGGTCAACGTGGCGACACTCGGGTGAAGTGTATGCCCAGCACTGGACGTCTTTCGGCTGAAATGATGATGATGAACCTAAGAAATAAGACTGCGAACTTACATAAATAAATAAATATCGCTAAACATTATACACAGCGCCGTCTAGTGCCACTCTAAGCAAGGCTTGTGTCGTGGTCACCAGATAGTTGATATATACTTTTTGTTTGTAAATACATACTTATTATACATATAAACATCCATGACTCGAAAACAAATGTCCATGCTCATCACACAAACATTTGCTCCTACCAGGATTCGAACCCGGGACCTTAACAACGTAAGGCAGCCTCACTACCGCTGCGCCATTCGGGTCGTCACATAGAAGTGCCTCTAAGAAAGCTTAGTCAGTACCTGTAATTTCCTCAACTAAATTACCAGCAAAGGAAACATCTAAATCCCAACACACAGCTCAATAAACTACAGACATTCGGCTTATCAAACACAACACACCATTTATACGTACTATTACGACTAGCACTGATAATGTTAACGTGATAATAAACGTTCGTTTGCAGCGCATTTTATACGCGTCGTGGATTAGCGGGGAACGTTTACGCGCGCGTTAACATTAACAGCAACTCGTGACTTGTAAGTGCTAATGAGTTTTGTGTTTGATTGTGTATGTAAGGATATAAGTTTAGGTTTATTATTAATTCAAAAAATGTGAAGCGAGTTGTGAATTTATTCATACAATATTCATAACAGTAATTGGTCGAATAACGGCACAAACTAAATAAAAAAGAACATTATATGCATTTAAATAAATAAATAAAATAAATATCGCTGGACATTAAACACACAGCGCCGACTAGTACCTCACGAAGTAAGGCTTGTGTCGTGGACACCAGATAGTTGATATACTACATATATACTTTTTTGTTTGTAAATACCACACGTACGTTTTTTGCTTCACTACCACTAAAGATATAAAATGTATGAAATTTATGTGCTTTTGGGTTTTACATAAAGAATCCCATAAATTCACGAGGTGAAAGTTGCTGTAAAAACTCACACTCAGTTGATCCGTAATTAACAACAATGTTAGATCCGATTGGCGTAGTGGTAGTGACGCTGCCTTACGTTCTTAGGGTCCTGGGTTCGAATCCCGGTAGGAGCAAATGTTTGCGTGATGAGCATGGACATTTTGTTTCGAGTCATGGATGTTTATATGTATAATAAGTATGTATTTACAAACAAAAAAGTATACATGTAGTATGGCAACAATCTAGTGTCCACGACACTAGGTGGCGCTGTGTGTTAATGTCCAGCAATATTTATTTATTTATTTGTCGTTATTTGAAGTAGTGTTTAAATTAAAAACTTGTGAAAAGGGTTCTTCTCTTTATCTAAATTCTTCGCAGGTCAATTTGACTTACATACCATTGAATCCGTCACTCAAAATTAAAGTAGCACTTAAGTTTAACACATACTCAATATAGACGTTTTGCCATACAAAATTTAAAGTTATGGAGCTGCTCAAGTGTTAAGCAGCCGTTAAATTTTGAGTGACGTTTCAGTGTTAGTTCCATTTCTTCAAATGACATATAACTTGCCTATCATTACCCGCATTCCTGCACAAAAATAAAAAACAAAACATCATTCTATTTTCAAAATTATCCGCCATTTAACATTCCCCATAATGAAAGCAATTAACGCATCGTAAAGCTCAGGACACACCGGTTGAAATGAAAAATAAAATGACACGATACGATCACAAAGGAATTTTCTCTTTGACGATATCACGCGTCGTCGCTTCGACGAACGTACTTTGATATGCGTCTATTAAAATTTAATAATTTCGCCTATTCTCTTTGTTAAATGAATGCGATTTTGGACGTTTTTGTTGGACTTTTGATGTATTAGATTAATTTAGAATTGAGGGAAAATTGTGTCACGTATAATTTTATGTTTTTTTTTGTTTGTTGTTTGATATTGTAATTAATGCCTTTTAATAATAATTATGTTATTGTCCATCAATCAGAACTTATCCCGAAATGTACCGATCTCAACTTAACAAACGAATTAACTTTTTTTTCTAGAGGTATTTTGTTAAACATCCACAATCTCTTTTTTATACCACCCAATTTGTAAAGTCCACAATTGATTACACAAAATTGAAACCGTGTATGTCCAAAAACGAAGCTAATACACGAACTAAAAAGGAAAAATAATAATAGAGGGATAACATTACATCAAAGCATTTTATATTTGTCCAATATGCTTTAGATTTCACTCAATAGAGTCCAAAAGAAAATTAAATTGCCTCCCCTTCGTCCATTTTAAAGGTCTTCACATGTCCATATTATTTTTTCTTTCTTTCTTTTAAAATATCACGTTACGTGTGTACGAGGTTTTATATTTGTCTTGTTATTTTTTTTTATTGCGTTTTATTTGTCGTAATAAGGGAAACCTTAGATTTCTAAGGGAGGTTCGATTTCCCAAAAATGTTTAGATTTCGAGGGATGATGTTGATTGTTTTGAAATGTCTTGTCTGTGCTTGTTAGTTTTGGATTTAAAAAAAATGGGGTGAAAAAGTTTTCATTTACAGTGGAAAACTGGGCAGTATGAAGTAAAGAATGAGGAGATTTTTGTAAAATACGCACCCACATTAAAACTATATGCTTATTATTTAGAAACCTATTTATGTCCAAGTTCACAAAAAAGTTGATCTGATTTAATTTGATTTGTTGGTCTGATTTTCTAAAACAACTGTTTAAAACACATTTTTGTATGGAAACACATCACAGGGACAGCTGGTTTTAGATATTCAGACCGTTATCTTTTCGGTGAACGTGAACCTTAGTCTTTTTTAACGTGTAGTTATTGCTTAATCTGGTGTCAGAGTTTTTAAGCCGTCCATGGGCGTCTAACTTGGGTTTACATGCCGGTCAGAAATATCTCACAGGCATGCGGGTTTGGTTTCCTTACAAAATTTACTTTCACCGAAGCAAGGGGAAAGAAATCAGAGGGGCGTGTCTAGGGTTTGAACTTGAGCCTATGCTATCAGTGTTGTTGACTATCTAATAAAACCAAAATTTTTGGCAATGTGTACAAATACGTGTATTTTTCCCTTGTTACCTTAAAACTGACCATGATTTTATTTTCACAGTCTTCTGTTTTCTTAACAACGACATAAATTACGTACGTGGTTATATAATATTGCCAAAACTTATCTCAAACAGACACACGATTCAATCCACGACATCCAAACCAATTACAATACCATTAAAGCGGACCTCAGACACATCTACATAACGGCACATCCTAAAACAACATCTCCATCAGCTCTAAACAAAAGTTAGAGAGGCAATACCGTCTAAAGCCCTTCACATTTCAAACCAATTCACTCACGCGCATACAAATGAACAATACTCGTATTTCGTGGCCCAACACTACCTTTCACTATCACGATAACTTTACACCCCGCTGTTACTTTGATCACTCTTATAAAGGAGCAGATACAGTTCAGTTTTGAGCGTTTTCGGTTTTTGAAATGGGAGGTGAGAAGTGGTAAAACGACAATTAACTCGAATTCTACTTCTATTTGCAAATGGATTGGATTGCCTTGAAGCGGAATGGATGGCAATTGTTCTTGTGCGTCTGATTGTAAATGTTTACAGTCATTTGACAATAGATGGAGACACTGTCGGAAGCTTTGATTAGGATTCAAAGAGTTGTCTTAATCACATAAAAATCTATATCTACACACACTACAGTTTCTTGTCCGTTTCTTTTTAATAGAGATCTAAATACGTTTTGACACGGGTAGCTTTAAGTTTTTGACCAACTGATCGAATTTTTAAATGGTTTAATTGTAATAAATGGTCTGTCTTTAATAGTTTTTGCTGCACGACTGAAATGTTGTCATACTTAATTCCAAGAACGGATAGCGTAAAGTTTTCCGTACAAAAATGATTGAAGAGCAGTAGGATAGATGTTGCTCGTTTTTTGGTAAAAACTATAACTGATAAGCTGATTATAATTCTTAGATTGATATTGTCAAAAAAGTCTAGTCAAAAATACACACTGAAAATCTATTCTATACTAATATTATAAAGCAGAAGAGTTTGTTTGTTTGTTTGGTTGAACGCGCTAATCTCAGGAACTACCGGCTCGAATTGAAAAAAAAATATTGTGTTGGATAGTCCATTTATCGAGGAAGGATATAGGCTATATAACATCACGCAGTGACCAATAGAAGCGGAGCAGCAATAAGAAATGTTGCAAAAACGGGGGAAATTTTATTCCCTTTGTGAGATTTTAAGTGACGCAAACGAAGTTGCGTGGGTCAGCTAGTCTAACATATTTTATTTAACAATAAAGAAATCTACCTTTCTAAAAAAAAACTCGTGAAAAAAAAGTAAAATTCTTTCAAAGGAAAACAATAGAGCGACCATTGAGAGAAGTAAAGCGATAAGCAACTTATATGTAATGAAACTATGGCGCTTCGGAGCCGGATATTGCGTCACTACAGTACTTAATAAAGGAGATAAAAGAAGGAAATACTTTTGTCTCTTCGGGAGAGCGAGAAATACATTGAGGCTTGGTGGTTTTTGAAATTTGGATAAGGTATTGAAAGTTAATGAAAAAATGTTTCGCTGAATTCCAACTTAAAGTGTGTTTTGAAGCAATTGCAGAAAGTAAAAAAAAAACAGCTTATTTTTGTTTTATTCAGGGTTTAAATCATTAAAATTGGACAAACTTCATCTCTCTGTAATTATGTCAATTACTTTAAAATATTAATAAAAAATGTGTGTTACGTTTTGAAATGATTAATGCTTACTTTAAAAATAAAATATCGAAATTTAAATGAAAATATATAACTACAGAAACGTATAAATTGTACTAACTAATACAATAAGTTTTATAAAACCTGTTTTTTTTTTACATTTATTATAACAAATGTGCCTCCTCCACCACTTCTTACCTCCACCATTTATTCTTACTACATTAAACACTAGATAATAAGTGTTGATTTTGTTCAATTTTCCTCGTTATTTCGCAGGGAGCGTATAATAATATCGTCTCAGTCACACGTTAATATTTAAATTAAAGATAAACACAAGAAAATGTCATCTTTGTGTTTCTTTTATATTATTATGTATTTGCTACGCAGAGCTGCTACGGCGTAGCGGATGTCGTAGCTACTGCTACGGTGCTACGAAGCTACGAATTTAGAGTTTCAGTTCAGTTTTAATTAAAACAGCTGTTGTTTATGTTTTAAAAGTTTATTTAATTATTTTGTAATTGGTCTTAAGAATAAAAGAAAGCAACAAATGTTAATGTAATAGTTTTATAGTAAACCGAATATTTTGATACTTAAACAAAATGAACTCACTAAATAATGTATTTTCTTCGCGGTTTGAGATACACCAAGCGCATCCATGGACCAACCTAGGCAAATGCGGCTTAACCGACCAACCTTAGCGACTTACTATTTGCCCACGAGGTCCTCCTTATCATAAATATTATATATCTTCACCTCTACCATAAAACCCATTCTAAAACAACAGATAATAATCTAAATTAAACCACGCTGTATCCACGGGTAATTTGCAAGAAATTCTGCAGTAATTATGCTAAGTGCAGAACAGGATGGTAACAAAAAGCCAGTGATTAATAGCATCAGGAACTATCAGTCTAGACGGATGTTATAATGTGTTGTATTATATACTCTAGGTGTAGGTACTAGAGTATAATGTTCTGTAGTGATTCAGCATGATTTTAAATTGAACTGTTTGTTAATGGATCGGTTTTGAATGGAGTGGGGATGTTGTTTTGATTTAAGATGTTTTAGTATCAGTTTTAGGTACTCGTTTATCTTCCTCGTATAATCATCGTCATCATTTCAGCCGAAAGACGTCCACTGCTGGATATAAGCTCCAAGTGTCGCCACATTGACCTGCCCCGTGCGACTCGCGTCCAACGGATTCTCGCAACATTCAACAGGTCATCGGTATCACAGTAAAGCGAAGGCCTATGTCCCAGCAGTGGGAACATTAATAGGCTGATAAGGATGTATTTGATCTGTATTGCATTAATAGTATTCATACTATGTAGAAATGATAAAAATGTTTTATATCGCAAATTGGTTTTTAAAAACTCTTTTACACGTCTTTATTTTTTAAACAAGATGGGGCCGGTGTGTACCTGACAATACTCTGAGAAGGAACAGCCAAAACAACCTCAGATGTCATAACCTCTTTTAAATAAATAAATAAATATCGTTGGACATAAACACACAGTGCCATCTCGTGCCACACTAAGCAAGGCTTGTGTCGTGGACACCAGATAGTTGATATACTACATAGATACTTTTTTGTTTGTAAATACATACTTATTATACATATAAACATCCATGCTCATCACACAAACATTTGCTTCTACCGGGATTCGAACCCAGGACCCTAAGAACGTAAGACAGCCTCACTATCGCTTTAAAGTCCAGACAATCTTGTTCAGCTCACATGGATACTGTGCAGATTAGAGTTTGAGATGGTCTTTTGAAGAAAGAACCACACAGATTTGACTGGACCTGTCCGGTCAGTGCAAGCATTTGTCATTCATGTGTCACTGTTGTGTTCCTGCACGCTAATATATCTGGCGATATTGTAAAATCTCGAAATATTATCAAATGAACATACAGCTTACAACAAAACGCATTATTTTTCGTGATATGCATGCTATGGTAGTCAACTTACGCGGTGTGGAGGGAAGGAGGGGTGCCCCTTGCCCAGTGGTACAACTCTCATGAAAAGATATTGTAACATTCCTGAGAAATACCGATTATTATAACCTAACCTAAAAACACTTCATATTCCCCGAAAAAGCGTAGTCGACGGAGACAGGCAACAGGCAACCGATTTCAACAACATTTTTTTAATGTGTATAGTTGGTTCCAGCATGCAGGATAGGGTAGTTTTGGACTCGGTAGGTTGCGCTGTTAGAAGCAGGGGTGGGTCGCTAGTATTCTATAATCCTTCATAAATTTCAATTTACAATGTAATGGGAGATGTGTGTTATTTTTATCCCGTGTTTTTTGGCTTCGCACCTGAGATGTCATTGATACTGAACAAGTCTGTTGACAGAGGTACAGGCTCACCATTTGCAAACTCCAAAATGTGAAAAAGGAAATCTCTGGACTTTCTGAAATGTTTTGTCAGACAACAATGAGTACACGTCTCTTACAAGGTGGAAAAATACATTCAAGGACCAAGCAGCTATAAACTTATCACTTGCCCAAATGAATTGTAATTAATTCTATAAATAAAAACAATACCTCATTTCTATAATTCTTTAATTCCATACTTTCAAATAAATTGTTCAAAACGGTTGATAGAAACAAATGAAGTGGAAATCTTCAAAAGTTTGTATCGTTAATTCAATGTGCATTCGTTCCGTCAAACATTGACCTCAAAGAAAATGTTCTTATAAAGTTTTGTCATACTTTAATATACCTTTGGGATCATTTAAACGGTTATTTGTACTCAAAAGGGGCTTGTGGCTAAATTACAACTATGTGAAACAATCCAACTGTAAGATGAAACGTTGCTTGTTTGCGTTTGTCTAAAGATGGCGGACCATTTTTATTATTGATAACATATTATATTAACGATATTATTATTATTTCCTTTATTCAAATTTTTGACAAACTTCTTCTATTTTTAAATATTAATATAAAAATATATAAAAACATTTAAAAATATAAAAAATTGTAGCCCACCGGTATCGGGAACAGGATCCAAGCTACCGGCGGTCAGAGCTCCAGAGAGAGGAACCTCCTAACAATACGAGCCGTGTCCAGGAGTACCGCTTTCTGAATCAAGCCCTTGATCCAGCTGCCTAACGAGAGCCTCCTCAGGTATTATTATTATTATTAACCGAATGTTTTCGTATTTTGAAAAAAATATTAAACATTATAAACGTAGTTGTCAAAATAACCATGTTATTTGAGATTTGTGTAATTTTGTCAGGTTTCATTTTAAGGTACCGTACCAAAAGGTGAACCAACGGGTACGTTCGTCTATCATCGGGAATATCTCAGGATCCGTAATAGATTAGTAGAAAGTTTCACACAGTGTATTTCTGTTGCCAGTTTAACAAGAAATAATAAAAGTGATACAACAATGAAGGAATTTTGCGTGATCGTAGAAATAAACGAAATATTTACAAATACAACTTTTAATGACAAAACACAAGATCATGATCTGATGATAGATCCATAATAGCTCTGGTTTGCGGGTCTTTTGAGAAAAAAAAATCTCAGTAGTCTCCACATCTTGAAATCAGGATCCAATAAAAAAATAAATTGTCACTGGATCCATCTTGGATCTGGCCAATTGATCTTCTGAGAACGAACGATTCTCAGTAGATCCATATCTTGAAATCAGGATCCAATGAGAAAATTAATACTAACTAGATCAATTATATACATCATTGATTTGGCCAATGGATCTTCTGAGAATGAACGATTCTCAGTAGATCCATGTTTTGAAATCAGGATCCAACGAGTAAATTAATTCTCACTGGTTCCATCATGGATCTGGCCAATGGATCTTCTGAGAATGATTCGGTTTCTCGCACTTGGCCTGTTTTAATTTGCGATGCTTCTTCAATTTTACTTGAAATCCTGAAAAAGACCTGAATGTGACGACTGAAGCCTGTTGTGTTGTTGTTTGTAACTAAGCAGGTGGGTTTAATTAGGCTAAAAAGTATGATGTTGAAGTTTTCGAAGTTAAATTATGAAAAGGCTTAGCTAAACGTATCAACCATACAAATGCGTGTAGTTAATAATGACAATCACATAAGAAATGCACACGTTGACCATTTCTAGTGGTAAAGATATGTTGATAGGTATGATGCGCCAGATTCTGTACTTGAACGTTCTTATTTTAGTGTAGCGGAGAAACAGTTCTATGTCTTCTTTGACGACAGGGTCTGAAAAATAAATAAATAATAGTGCACGTTATGAAAAACAGGATTTCTTTTGTAAATTTTAGTTTGAGCTTTGTTGGTCTTGTCGTCGCAAGCGGGACTGCTGAGCATCAGGTTCTGGGTCCGGCAAAGAAAATAAAGTAAATATCGCTGGACATTAACACACAGCGCCACCTAGTGCCACACTAAGCAAAGCTTGTGTCGTGGACACTATATAGTAGATATACTACATAATATATAGTTTTTTTGTTTATAAATACATACTAATTATACATATAAACATCCATGACTCGGAAACAAATGTCCATGGACATTTGTTTCCGAGTCATGGATTAGGCTGAGATGTGAGTCATTGATGAGCATGGATGCTCATCACACAAACATTTGCTCCTACCGGGATTCGAACCCAGGACCCTAAGATTGTAAGGCAGCGTCATCACCACTACGCCATTCGGGTCGTCAAAAGTGTTAAGTGTGTTAAGTGTTATTAGGTTTTTCCATTAGGATTTTCTCAGCCACGAACTATGGATCTATGCCCGGAAGATGGCAATGAGCTCGCCCCTTTTACTTAGGACTGTAACATAACTAGCGAAATGTGAAAATTTGATTTGGTGCACATGTTTGTGTTCATTTTCTGTTGGAACTCAGAAACAGCTGCCTAGTTACTTTACGGGCTTTTTAGTCTATGTTCCGAAAAGAGTTGCTACAAATATTTATTTATTTATTTAAACTTTATGCACTTAATGTACAAAGGCGGACTTAATGCCTTGGGCATTTTCTACCAGTCTACCTTAGGGTGATGCAGAGATTAAACAGTAGGTGCAAGAGTAAATAAAATTATTAAGACTATAATATAACAATAAATACATATATACATACATACAATACATTATAAAAAGAGAGGAAAGACAAAAAACAATTAATAAAAAAATGTTGATGAAGAAACAAACAAATTAAATGTGGGATAAGTCAGCCAACTTCTTATGTAAGTTCTTCTTGTGTGTGTATATTGTATACGTACCGTGACCATCGATAAGTCTATGCATGAGGAAGAGCCTTATCTTGTCCACTTCTACAGAATAGAACTCAATGGCGACGAAGGGAGAGAAGAGCAGTAGCGCAATCTGCAGCACATGAAGTAAAACATAGCCGAGTGATGAGGCTGGCTCCTAGAACAAGTAATTAAGTACTAACATTACTTTTAAGAATAATAAAAAGCATTTTGTTTGTTTGTTGAGAGCAGCGGTGGCCCAGTGGTGGCGGCCCCGACTTACAAACAGTAAGTCGTGGGTTCGAACTCAGACAAGTATATTACTTTGTGTTATTTATTTCATCACCACTGCTCTCAAAACGGTGAAGGAAAACATTGTGAGGAAACCGGTATGTCCTAAAACAAAAAATCGAAGACATATGACATCTACCAATCCGCACTGGGCCCGCGTGGTAGATTATAGCCCATTCCCTCTCATTGAGAGGAGGCCGTGTCCCAGCAGTGGGAACATTAAAGGCTGATGATGATGATGATGATGATGATTTTGTTTAGATATTTAATAAATTATAAATGATGTATATTTTGCAAGTAGGTTTTTACAATGGTGCAGGACACACACGACGCTTCTATACATTTTGTATGAAAAAGACGCGGAAAAGAAATATCCGTCTCATCTGTGTGCCCAGTGCGTTGCACGTCATTTTTTTTAAACTAGATGGGGCTGGTGTTTAAAAGTCAAGACATTGCTCAATTCACATAAAGACTATGCAGATTAGTGTCTGAGATGGTCTTTTAAAGAACCACACAAATGTGTGTACCTGTCCAGTGAGTGCAAGCATTTGTCAGTTATCGTGTAGCTCTACTCACACATTTAATTTCAGTGTTAGCTTTTTAAGGACTGAATATATCGGGGTGTTCATAATTTTTGAGTCATCGTGTAGCTCCACTCACACATTTAATTTCAGTGTCTGTAGCTTTTAAAGGACTAAATATATCGGGGTGTTCATAATTTTTGAGTCCGCATTTATAATTTCTCATTATTAAAAAAAAAAACTATAAAAGCGTTTTGAGAAATAGTATTATAAAAAAATGTTTCTTCTGCCAAACTGTAAACCAGTTTGTTGGCAGATGTAGCTCAAATATAAAATATTTTACTTTTATGAAATAACTCGCAGGCACTTTTATTTGGGTTCTACGCAGCATTTCAAGATATAGATGAAGCATGTCACCTTTATCTTAATCTAAAGTTCGGGCTTTTATATGTTATCTTGCTTTCTAGCTCTGTTTTGTTTCACTATATGCCATCCTTTTTCATCTTACTATACGAGTAAGAGAATGTATAAAACAGTTCGAATGTATTAAGGGACTGAGAAAAAAGACAAAAAATTTGCTAAAAGTCTTTTGGTGTTTTTGGCACCGACTAACCATTTGTCGTATAAACGATGTCGAAGGGATTCCGATCACTCCAACCACATAGGTTAGGTTAGGTTGGAACTGTGACCAACCAGTAAAAAAAATAGTGCCCCGTTTTGTATCCAAAGACCTTACAAACTCCTCAAGACATGACCCTTATTCCTTAACATCATCGTGTGTCATACATTTTGTGCAATGCACATTGTAATCACGTTTAGAACATGACATGAACACATTTAATTAGAAAAAAAAAGTAAATTATACTTACTTGACCCTCAATGGCTGTCAAAATGTTGTAGATATTGCTAACTAGTTTTGGTAAGTTTCCAGCAACACTCAAGAATAACTGGAACAAATTTAAATAGCAAACTAAATGAAGGGAAAAATAGCCTAGTGAATTATTAAATAGAGAAAAAAAAAATACTACTATGTTTATTCTGCTTAATATCTTTACAATTTTTTATATGCAACTTTTGGTTAGTGTATTTATTGTGAGAGTGTGAAATATGAAAGAAAAAGGGATAATGAGCGTGATAGTTAACAGCGGTCAGTAATGAAAAAGAACATGTTTTACGCTGACCTCATTTAACGTGACACAAAGGATAGGAAGAAAGGCGTAAAAGGCGAGGAAGGAACATGGATGGTTTTTAGTCAGTAAGAGTCTGACACTCCCTCCCGCTCCGCCCAGAGTGGGGGGGGTCATTTGATGATTTCCCACCCTTAAAAAAAAAAAAAAAAAAAAAAAAGGATAGGAAGATGATAATGACGAATAATCTTTTAGTTCAAATTGTCTGAAAGAACTTTTGTTGCAGAACTATTAAAAATACTTACCGATGCATGCAATTCAGGCGATATCATATCAACCAAATCCGCGATACTCCTATACATATAAAGACAAAACTTAATCTTATCCTCCTTGATACTTTTATTATTCTTGACGTATAAATAATAATTACACTCAGGAGTCTCCTCCAATCTTATTCGGAGTATTTTCAACCGATACCGAATAGCATCGAATAATATGCATCGCCAGACTCGATTGAAATCGAGACCGATTAAAGAAAACTGTCTTACGATGTACAGAAGCAAATTGTCGTAACATTTGTAGGTCAAACAGTACATTAAAGTATAGGCAATTCTCACAGACCACGTGATAATGGAAAATATGATTAATTTATACACGCTGAGGATATGATGTCGCTTGTTAATCCTCAAATAGGAGTCAATACCCACTAGCATATCAAAGAAAGTTTCCGTTTGGCTATCGAAAAATATAATAAGAATCACTGAAGTTGAGTATTCTAATAAGGACCACAATTGCGACAATTCCAGCGGACAACACTCGACAGATGAATAAATAACTACTACAACAAGACTACAACAATACAATTTCACTATCCAGTTTACAAACGATCTTTTTATTACGTTGAAATCGTATCCACAAATAAGAAGAATTACCAAAAATACCCGGTATTTAGGGAAAAGGCTGTTCAATGTTTGATTACTAGCAACTTTGTTGGACATATTGGATTGTGGTTTAATCAATTTTTGGGTATAGACCGGTTGTTGTTCACAAAGCTGCGTCAGATCGACTGTTTGGCTGTGGTTGGTTTGTCAACGGGCATTTTGGTAGGAACTAGTAGAGGTAAACTAATAGGTGTGTCGATAAATGTTCTTGAATTGGATACTAGTTTATTATTTTGTTGTTATTTTATGTAAGTGGATCTTTCTTAAATCATGTTTGATTCAAATGGACTTCTCTGTGTATTTTTGTGAGTTTGATTTTTATATTCTTAGGAACATCGCGATGTAAGTGCCTTTATTGAATCAAATCAAATTAAAGTAAATATGGAATCAAGAATTACGGTATTGTACATGAAAGTTGCACCGGGTACAGTCACGTCTAATAATATGTAAACACTTTCCTTAATATTATTGTAGCTATTTTCGCGAGAAATAACGATTGTAACTAGGAAATTGGATCTATTTCATAAAAATATGAGTTTCAGAATACTATGTACGTAATAACATACTTTATTATTTAAGTAGAGTAATCATTATTTACAATATATACACACTAACATTATAATAGAAAGAAAAATATGTACAAATATCAAAAAGGGCAGTTACAGGGCATCGAAAAATTCGTCCACATCGCTGCCAACAGGAACAGTGCCCAGAAGGCTGGCAGCATTGCCACGTGGGCTGGCAATGCTGAAAAAAATAGTCCCGCCCTCTGGTCACGTGAAGAGTCGACCAACCGTTTGGCGATTTCCCGAAATACTAGGTGGGCACTCGGACCCCATGGCCCTAGTGTTTCGACCCCAAACGGCTCAAACACATAATTACCAACTAAATTATTGTATTTGCACCGTTTGAGGTTTTCAGCACCTGCAGCAGCCGCCCCAGCGCAGCACGCCGTGCTAGGAAGATGAGATGGCGCAAGGGTGTCGACGCAAGTTGCGTCCCACACCAAAGGCCTACCCAACTTAGTAATAACATTAAATTTTAATCAGTACATTAGGAGAAACACAATTTTGAAAATTCTTAAGTGTTTACATATTATTAGACGTGACTGTACATTCGGCCTGAGTTTTCGCATGCAAAATTTAACATTTTAATTCTAGTATCAACAAAAATTATTGGGCCCAAAAGTTGAAAATAAATCTGTGTCGATTCGCCCAAAACGATCAGAACAAAACATCTCGGTTTTTGAGTAAACATTAATAGATTTTGTTTTTTGCCCGAGATCTCACAAGTAAGAGTGGTTTTGAAGAAGAAAAGGGAGACCATTAGTGGGACACTTGACAGATTTAAAAAAAAAGAGTTTTTATTTTGCTTTTTTATTTTTAGTTTCAATAGTTTTTGATCAGTAGTTTCTTTATAAAATGATCATACTTGTGCTATTTCTAAAACTTCCTTCTAATGCAGTTTAGACCGAATCCTAAATCCCAAACAGGATTAAACTAAAACCGTCAAAGCTTATCGCGTTTTAGTTAAAATGACGCGTTCGTTGCTAACAAAGACTTGTTATTTACTACAGTTTGCTGTGACAAAGCTCTATTTACTGTGAATGACAAAAGTGACAAAGGTTTAGCGTTTGACAACGTGTGGTCAAGGGTTTAGTTCATAGTGGTTCACACAATGGGAAGACGTTTAATAGAAAATGTTGAAAGACAGATTATATCTTGAGTTTTTGTTCTCTTCCTTGAATCTAGTTCTTTGGCTGTGCGGAAGCTTAAGAATTTCTATACTTGAAGTTTTATGAAGATAACAGTTTTTTCTTAATCATGGTCCTTGTGTATGAAGACATTTGTTTTATTCTTTTTGTAGTGGCACCACAAAAAGTACTACTAGACTCTGCCCCACAATAAGAATTTATCTTGAATTGTATGTGAATTTACAATCATTTAAATCCATATACACAAGCAGTCGTACCCAGAACCATTATAATTATGTAGGCCATGCTAATATTTGTTCGTGTGGGGGAATCGAACTTACTACAGGCAGCGTAGCAGTCATTAACTCCGCCATTGCACCAGCCATTCCTTATATAAGGGACTGTTTTATAGTAAAGCCGAAAAATGGCGTGCGTAGGAGCCAACAATACGGCAAGTACTAGGGCAAGCAGACAGTTCAGAAACCCTAAAATCACGAAGAGTAAGTCGTACGTTATAAAGGCAAGCCAAGCTTTTAGGCTTGTATGAAAGTACCGCCACTAAGTAAAGCCATTAAAATAAAATAAAAAACAAAATCAAAATATTTTATTTCACATAGGCCTGGATGGGCACCTTATAAAACGTCGAAAATGGTGCACGGTTCGCGTTGGTCGATTCCATGGAGAAGAACCTGCAAGAAACTCATGGTTATTCTTTTCAAATCATTTGGTATTACAATATTATTATGTTTCATTACAGCATTAGTACTAAAGTATGGGGGGACAGCGTAACGACAGAGTGCTTTACAAAAAATGTAAAACAAAAGGAATATTTAACAAAAGTTAAACAGCAACCGGGAATCTAAAAGGCCTTCAATGCTCACTCATTCACAAATAATAGGTAAAAAAGCATCTATACAAAGGTAATTAAATAAAAAAAAAGAATATTTAATTAAAGAACTAAATTAAACAAATGTCACAAATATTGACCTGACTAACAATCAGACAATTTATGGTTAATTTCTGTTACATAGCATGACAAAATATTACACTCGCACGTGGTGTGTTGTTTATAGCGACGTAGTAAAAGGGATTGCTAAACTTAGACCCTCTAGCTCGGTTGGCCCTGACAACATTCCAGCCTTTGTCCTTAAGGGATGTAGCGACACCTTTGCAGCTCCTCTGTGTCATATTTTTAACCTTGCCCTCCAGTCCGCGGTATATCCTGAGCAATGGAAAACTTCGCGAGTCACTCCTATCCCTAAAACCTCCGACAAAACATTGGTTGAGCAACTCAGACCCATCGCTATTCTTCCAACCATAGCCAAGGTTTTCGAGCACATTCTCCACCCCGTGATTTACAAGCACGTTAATAAGCTGTTATCCGATGCTCAACACGGTTTTCGACCGGGTCGCTCCGTGGACTCGAATTTGCTCATCCATGTTGACTACATATCGAATAGCCTGGACACCGGGAGGCAGGTCGACGTTCTATATTTTGATTTCCGAAAAGCCTTCGATAGAGTTGATAACGATGTACTGTTGACAAAACTAGAGGCCATAGGTTTCTCGTCCGGATTTCTCAGCTTCTTTGCTGACTACCTCCGAGATCGCAAGCAGTTTGTCAGACATGGTTGCTTTGAATCTAAACCTTATAACACCCGCTCAGGCGTGAGCCAGGGATCCGTGTTGGGGCCGCCTCTGTTCTTGATCATGATTAATGATTTGGTGACGGAGGTTAAGTTTGCCAGGTGCTTGCTATACGCCGACGATCTAAAACTGGTTGCACAAATCAGATCGGACGAGGACTGTAAACTCCTACAAAGGGACATTGATGCCGTTTATAGGTGGAGCATTTTAAATAAATTTCCTTTCAACACAAGCAAGTGCCACGTCATGACTTACGGTAGAGGGTTGCGACCAATCCATTTCAACTACAGATTGGGTGGTGATGTAATTTCTCGAGTCACCAACGTAAAGGATCTGGGAGTGACTTTCGATCGCTGTCTGACATTTAAAGACCACATTTCTACCCTCGCGAAGGAATCCTTCAGGCGGTTGGGCTTTGTGATCCGAAATGCTCGTGACTTCCGAAATCCTAATGTTCTTCGATTACTATACACAACTCTGATTCGAAGCAAACTTGAGTCAAGTGCCTGTGTCTGGCACCCTTACACCTCTGCCCCAACACTGATGCTCGAAAAGGTGCAGAAAGCCTTTCTAAGAGGCTTTTTCCAAAAGTTATTTTGCTATTTCCCCTTCATGTATCCTACCAACTACACACATCAAAAGTGTCTAGGGATCAACATATATTTTTGCAATAACTTTTCTCCTGATTGATATTAATTAAAATTTTCTTTAAGGATTCATCAAATAAAGTGTTTTCGTTTGTCACAGTAACGATAAACCAAGTCACCTTTGCATTAATAAAGAAATTTGCCATTTTCCTAATAAAGGGATTTTTGACATTTGAACCACTAACACAAAAGTTCGAAAAAAAGACTGAAATAACAGTTTTCTTTAAAATTTTATTGGGTAACTTAAACAATTAATAATCCGTGTTTCTACCGCGAACACTAACAACACAAGAACATCGGTTTGGCATACTCAAAATGAGTTCATCCAAATCACGCTGTGGAATGGCCGCCCATGTTCGTTGCAACAACAAAAAAAGGTCTTCTTGCGACTGGATACCCTCCATATTCGGCAGAGCTCTTCTCTGTAGCATATCCCATGCATGCTCAATCGGATTCAAGTCTGGCGACTGAGCAGGCTAGGGCAGGACATTGACGTTAGCTGCGGCGAGAGTCTGTCTTACAACTCTTGCGGTGTGCGGTCGTGCATTATCATGCATTAACTGAAATAAGGGACCGATTTGCACTTGTAGAGGAACGATGACGTCTGATACAATCGTCTCAGCATAAATTTGAGCGTTGAGGTTGCCTCTGATCCAAATCAACTCAGTTCTTCCGCCGATCCAAATACCCGCCCATACCATGATGTTTCCACCACTATAAGGATGGACTTCCTGGCAGCATTTTAATCGCTTTTGGCGTCCAGGGGTTCTCCAGTGTCATATACGACTTGTATCCGGTCTCATTCCAAAACGAGACTCATCAGAAAAGCACACGAAACGCCATTGTTCTTCTGCCCAATTTCTGTGTTCAAGAGCCCATTGATATCGAATCCTACGATTGTGCATTACTATAGGTGGTACCCGTAGCGGTCTTCGGGAATGAAGGTTCACTTCATGCAAGCGGTTTCTGACTGTTTGGTCGCTAATTAAGTTCCCTGAAGAGTGATGAAGCCTCACGGCTAACATCATGGCGGTTATTGTTGGAGCTCTTCGAGTTAAGATTTGAATGTATCGGTCTTGTCTCCGTGTGGTGCAGCGATACCGTCCTCCATGGCGCTCAGCCACGGTACCAGTGCTTCGGTAACGTGTCCAAAGTCGACTGATAACACTCTGACTTGTATTCAGAGCTAAAGCCACAGTACGTTGCCGGGAACCAGCTTCTATCATTCCCACGGCTCTGAGCATTTCTTCCCTGCTTAAATGACGTCGCCGCTCCATAATAACGTTGGTTTTAATCAGTAGTAGGGAAACAGTAGCACTAATAATGTCTTCAATGCGTTGTATGTTTTTATAGGGAAAATATTGACAGCTGATTTTCATCTTTTACTCGAATTTGATTCACAGTTCCTGATTCAAATTATGAAATGCACCAAAAAGGATCCATATAAATTTATAAAATAATAAATTTATTACAAAGCCACATCTCAATCTCAAGAAATCCGCATAAAAATGCTTGATCCCTAGACAATTTTGATGTGTGTATCTGTTAGGAGCGTTGGGCTTTAACTCCTTGGAGGTAAGAAGAGGTTCTGGGCAGCTCACAGTAGCCTGTAAAACCCTACGAGGACTAATCGACTGCCCTGAGCTCCACAGCCTTTTTTGCAGGCTATTTGTTCCCGACAAATATATCGGATACCGCCAGAGTCGCCGGCACAATCTGTTTGCTCCACCGTCATCTAAAACTGTCGCCAGAGCTGAATCTCCGGTGTGTCGTACACTTAGGACGCTCAATGCTCTTCTGATTGCCAACCCTGAATGTGACGTGTTTGCGGATGAATGGAGTAAGGTTATGCGGATATGCCTGATGTTCTGTGAGGGAAAGTATGCAAGAGTGTCAACTGTTCCATGTTAGTTTTAGTAAGTCATTTAACTCAAACCATTGAATGGTATCACCAGATATTTTTTTTTTTTTTTTACTTTTTTTGTATGTATTTGCAATTTGTGCCTCTATGTTAATTATTGTAATTGGTTTTTACCGTTTTAATTAACTATAAAAATAAAATAAAATAAAATAGCATGGTGTACAGATGCGTTACATAATTTCAGTCCTCTAATCCCTGAAGGGTTAGGCAAAAGTACAATTACTTAATACGAGTAGCACACCCATATTTTGCCAGTTTTATTTAAGTACCATTTAGTAGGTAGTCATTTTTTTTGGGACAAGCCCGCCACACTATTCCCAAACCCTGTAACTACACACAAAAAAAAAGTACAAACAAAAAAGTATATACGTAGTATATCAACTATCTAGTGTCCACGACACAAGCTTTGCTTAGTGTGGTACTAGGTGGTGCTGTGTGTTAATGTCCAGCGATATTATTATTATTATTCCCTTTATTCAATTATGCAACAAATTTTTTACATTTTTAAATATTGATATAAAACATATATAAAAAAACATTTAAAAATATAAAAAATTGTAGCCCACCGGTATCGGGAACAGGGTCCAAGCTACCGGCGGTCAGGGCTCCAGAGAGAGGAACCTCCTAACGATACGGGCCGTGTCCAGGAGTACCGCTTTCTGAATCAAGCCCTTGATCCAGCTGCCTAACGAGAGCCTCCTCAGGTGTTGGTCGAGGCTCTTGGCAATTAAGCCATGCGCTGACACTACTATCGGCACAATGATTGCTGAGTCCACTTCCCACATGTCGACAACCTCGCGAGCCAAGTCAAGATACTTTATTTGTTTATCTTTCTCGGCTTTCACGAGGTTCTCATCATGCGGGACCGTTATGTCAACAATCATTGCGCGCCGCTCTGATCGATCCATCACCACTATATCAGGTCTATTAGCTATAACAGTCCTGTCAGTGATGATGGATTGATCCCAGTACAGTGTGATACTGCCATTAACGAGAACTGGGTCGGGCACATACCTATAGTAGGGCACTTCCGATTCCACAAGATTGTATTTTAGAGCAAGTTGCTGATGGATAATCCTGGCTACTACTAATTATTATTATTATTATTAACTCCTAAAAGCCAGAACCAACAGTGGCGACCACTAGAAAAGCGCCGAGACAATGAAGTTCGACGAAGGCCTAGTGAATGAATTTAACTGTCTTGGATCCCGCAACAAAATAATCAGAAAGTATAGCGGAAGAGTAGGAAAAATCCGTTATTTCCACTTACCCCCATATCAGCAGGAGGCAGAACGAAAAAAGGCCAATAGGCACAAAGGGACGTTTACAACTGGGATAGGCCCAGTTGCCTAGCACCACGGATAAATATTAATATTAGTAAGTAGTCTATTGCAACCAACCATGCACAAATCCAGACCCCGTGTCTGCTATTGAGAAATTCCTGATGAGAAAACCCAATGATAATTTGCCCGACCTACCTGGGAATCAAATGAGGTCCCTCCTCAGCAGTCGTGCTTGCTTGCTTACCACTAGACCAACGAGGCAGTAAGTTCAGATTCATAGTTAACGTAAAAGGAAGAAGAAGAACGGGGCATTTATTATAGTTCAATTCTTTTACGAGATGAAGGAAAGTGGTTCACAAACCCACAATAACTATCAAGAGACTTCAAAGAAAAGGAAAGAAAAAGTTCAACCATCCCCTCATAACAATCAATACAAACAAATCACAAAAGGGATATGAACTAAAAACTACAACTGTTAAACTTTATATAACTACCAGTTTAGTTTATATAGTTTAGCGGGGTTTTCCAACTGTTTGTAAGCCATCTAACTAAACTATTTCTCGATTTTTCTCTTTAAGTTCTCTTTTTAAATAGTTTAGCTATCTAGCTAAACCCTTTTACGAGAAGAAGGAAAGTGGCTAACAAATACACAATAACTTTCAACAGACTTCAAAGACCAGGAAAGAAAAAGTTCAACCATCCCCTCATAACAATCAATACAAACAAATCACAAAAGAGAACTAGAACTAAAAACTACAACTGTTAAACTTTATATAGCTACCAGTTTAGTTTATATAGTTTAGCAGGGTTTTCCAACTGTTTTTTAAGCCATCTTTTCGATTTTTCTCTTTAAGTTCTCTTTTTAAATAGTTTAGCTAGGTATCTAGCTAAACCCTTTTACGAGAAGAAGGAAAGTGGCTGACAAATACACAACAACTTTCAACAGACTTCAAAGACCAGGAAAGAAAAAGTTCAACCATCCCCTCATAACAATCAATACAAACAAATCACAAAAGGAGCTAGAACTAAAAACTAAAATAGAAAACCATCGAAAGGGAGAAAATGTCGCGTCAATAAAAAGCAAGCTAAATTGTTTAAGACTGGCCATTAGTTGCCGGCCGGCAATCAACATGCTCTTACACTATTAAGTTGTTATAGCTCCGTGGATGTTGGACGTGGATGTGTGGGTGATAGTGAATGTGGTAGTTTAGCAGTTCAGACATTAAAATTTTCTCAGTAAAAAAGGTTTAGTTTTGCGGGATGTGTACTTGACCAATGTCGAGGGCAAGCGTAAGCTTTTAAAACATATGTCATTTGTTTCGCGAGTCGACATAGCGGGAATAGAGGAATGATTCCCTCAAATTGCTTGTGCGCTATGGTCCCTCGCATTATTCAAGCAAGCTTAATGACGTCAGTGTGGGATTTAACCTTTTCACTGTAGTATTGTTCAGTAATGGCAAAGAAATCTTCGCGAACACGGTTAAGCGACATTAATGAATACATCGAAATACTGAAACATTTACCAGCTTACTGTAACGTTGTCAATTTTCAAAATGAAGATTTGTCTATGTCCTAATACTGGTCAAATGCATTTCTACTGGTAATACAAACGTACCTGCTTGCGATATATTTATCACCAAAGGATATAAGTCGAAATCTGCTTTCAATTCGAAGATGCCGCATCCATTCGCGTAAGTCGCAATCTCACCGCCACGTACGCGGCCCCTCTTCCCGATTGTCGTTAAGTTGAATGATTGAGAACTTACGCTTTCGACTTCATTGCTTTCAATTTGTCTAATGTACAGGCTGATGTTACAATGTTATTTGAACTAATTTTGCTTTAATCCATCTTGGTTAATCTAGTTTTATGTTAATTGTACTGTTATGAACACTAATGTGTCCTCTTATTAACTTACAAACATAGTGTTTTAAAACTATAAACATAAATTGTCAGTCGCATTGGTATTTTTCTCATTTTTTTTGTACTGTAACACAATGCTGTCTTGACCCAAAGGTTGACTAGTACAGAATGCTTCGTGGAATTAAATCCCCCTATGTAATCTTGTACATGAAGTTTTTAATAAATAAATAATTACCGCTGGACAAAAGTATCCACAGGATGGGTGGATAACACGTAAGATGAACGGCACCGCTAAACCAGGCGGTCCAGAATGAGGTGGTGAGTCATCTGGACGCGAACAGTGAGGGCTGGTTCGAGTAAACACGGGAAAAGTACTCGTTCAAGGAATTGGAGGAGACGTTTGCACAGCCGTGGGACAACACAGGCTAAAAAAAAGCGGTTCATTAAGTTGCTATCGTTACTGCACAAGAAATTCAATAGGCTAGTTTCCACCATTAATAAATTGCTAATCTATTTAGTAATAATGTAAAATAATGGACACGTATTTTTTGTTTTTCTAAATCAACGAATATTGACCAAGATAAAACGCATCAAAACTCGGGAGTGGGGGCTCGTGACGTCAGTAATGATTAAAAATGATACCAAACAGTGACGTATTGAGAATTTTAAAAGCGTCGTACCTTCGTCAATTTTCGTTTATGTAACAATAGAAAAAATACGAGTGAAATATTTTTTGATAATTTAAGTGACGGACTAATTAGATTTTTTCGGTTAACAAGCCTATTTTGCTATTTAATTATATAATGTATATGTTAGCTCTCATGACTTGCCTGTATCTAGGTAATACCTATAAAAATGTTGAGGTAGTCTGTAGTGAATATAAAAGGTATGAACAAAGTCATAACTTGCAGAACAAGTTGCAAATGAGAATTTGCAACTTGTTCTAACCCAGACCTTGGCCTTGGTTAGTGAAGATTAGTTTATTAGTTTCGTTGCAAGTTTGCATGTTTAAGATACTTAGTTTTTCTTCATAAAAGTGGGAAGGTTAGTTTATTAAACCACAGACACAATATTAAAGACGCTTACGAAAAAAAAGAAAAAGAGAAAAAAAAAGTACTTCTTCAAGAAATAATTTAACGAACTTGTATTTGACTCACATTTACGGTGTAAAGAATTTGGAACATGATTTAGACTCCAATTGATATCATACATACATTGCAAAAAAAAAATTAAAATAAGTTTATTTATTTATTTTTGTAAGTAAACTAACGGGCGTCACGCCGTTTCACCCGAGTAGTTCCCGTTCCCGGGTAAATGTTGTTTTTGAGTTTATTCATTACAAACATACACACACAAAAATATAAATGTTTCCTCCTTATAATATTAGTTTATATGAAACATAAACCAACAGACAATTATTAATATTATTTTCACAACTTTAAACTCATTTACAATTATCGTACCTTATACAAGACTAAATAAGTAGCAAAATAACAAGACAAGTGCAACTGGACTTAAACTAGGAGGACTCCTAAAAAAAAGAAATATAATAAAGCATGCACTCTGCAAGCACCCTGTATAAGATCTAAAGCAAGTCGTCAGGTTGTCGCATCGGGTATCGCGACGCTTGTAAATAATAATGTCTTGTGTTTTCACCCTACATGTCATGAACTGCTGAGCAGTAAGTGATGTCGGCTGTTTAGTAAGTGATGAGTTAGTGACGACTAATGGATATATTAGAAGGGCTATCTAGGAATTGTTACTTTCTAGGAATACAGTGATTGTTTTATTTGATTCATGATTTAACCTTTGTGGTTTATCCATGTTATAATAATGAGTGTGGGTTGAACAAGATGAAAGAAAATAACTGAAATCTTCTAAGGGTTTGGACAAACTACGAACGCCAATTTACTGCAGTATGTCATATTCCAGTGTCCGTTGCCTGTCCCCAACTTGTCCGTACTGGATCGGATAACCGATCAAACCATACCATATGTAAGTGAGTGTATGTGTGTGTGTGTATGTATTTTCACCCTACGTGTCGCGAAGTGCTGAGCAGTAAAGTTAGGCTATTAGACCTTTAGAAGGGCTATATACGAATAACTTTCTGGAAATACTAATACTGAGTTATTTTGTTGTTTTTTTTTAATTACAAAAAAAATACTACTTGGCCAGTGTGCTCAAAACATCCTTTTCACTTCTTAAGAAAAAATGAAATGCTTTAACAAAAATAATATTCATAACTTTGTGATTCTAGTTATACAGGATCTATAAGTTATAAATTAGTCAAAATTTAGATCAAACTATTGTACAGGTGGTTGATGACAGTTGCCCCTATCACATGCATCTTGATCATAAATGACGTAATGTAGGTGTACTATAATCACTACATATTATAAAACAAACGTGGAGGAGGCCTATACCCGTGAGGGGCCATGACAGAAACTCAACATTTTAAAATAGTTTTTTACTTATTTTTTTCTGTTACTGTTTTGGAAATAAAAAGGCTTATTATTATTATTATTATAAAACAAAGTCTCCCGCCGTCTGTCTGTCCCTATGTATGGTTAGATCTTTAAAACTACGCAACGGATTTTGATGCGGGTTTTTTAATAGATAGAGTGATTCAAGAGGAAGGTTTCAGTATACAATTTTACCCGGGCGAAGCGGCGGCATCAGCTAGTTGGGTATAATCCATCAAGGATTATGGGCGTGATGATATGATATGTTTTATAACTCAGCAAACGGAATAAAAATTACTGCTTACCTAATTTAAGTAAAAACAAAGTCACGTTTTGATTGAAATAACCAAATCAATATTTTTGAACAACAAATAATTATGTTACCAAGCTACTGCTGTATCGTACACAGGAAACAAGAAAGTTTCTCAATCGCACCTTTTAAAAATTTCGGTAAAACCGGCGCCTCTTCCATAATCCCAGTCTAAACTATAAAGTCAAACCCGCGTCTGTCAAAGGCACAGAAGCACAGAGGCAGATTACTGTTCTTTTCGTTTTTTGTTTATAATTGAACGCTTTGTGGCGGAGTTTACTACTTTTCTGCTTTACTGTCAATGGCCGGTGGTGCTTCGGCGTACAAGAAGTTTGAATGGTAGTGGATAAGGTATTAGGTATGTTTTTCCATGTCGAAAATGCTAGACGTCGCTACCTAAATGAACCAAAAAAAGAAATCCTGCCTTGTTCGTGCCCTCCAAATATTTGGGTCGAGCAAAAGAGAGTTCAAACGAATTTAATTATTTGGTTCAACTTCATTTGGTTGGTAGTCCTGTATCCTGCTTAAAAGTGAATCAGAAAGAATCAAAATAATGGTAGAATAATATCAAATCAAGGACATAGGTAGTATGTACGGTCGACCAAGCTGTTTGATTTCCATCTTACAATGTCATTTGCATGTTTAACTGTAAACCATAGCTTGGTCGACCGTGCAGTAGCACACTCACATATCTAGTAAACTAACACATTCAATAACTAGGATGTGGATGTAAGATAATATGTGGTCGCTCCATTTAAAATATTTGAATTCGTCGATTGGATACTAGCCCATAATAATGAGGACATAGTGACGTACTTCATGACAATATTCTTAAGCATCACGCTAAAAGAAAGATGAATGGATTGTGTGAAGGAAAAAAGAAAAAGAATCCTCACTCAATCCACCCAGGCTTAAGTGAGGAATGACATGAAGGAAAAAGGAGAAGATGATAGCGTGACGGCGGAGAGGAGAATGGGAGAAATAAACGTGTTGCGCCAACCCCAAGTTTTGTTGTACTATAATATTAAGAACAAAAGTCTTAATAATTAATTACGATCTAGCCTAAAAGACTAATAAGCAATTTAACTCTAACTTAATATGTTACGTGATAGAATATGTTAAAACTAAGAATAGTGTTCATTTGCACTTTTACACAAGTTCGTAGCACTTTCTTAGAGTCTAATATAAACCCCAAGAAACATGGAACAATGGCAAGCCCGCCACACACGCCCAAATCACTGTAACTCTTGAAAGCCAGAATCAACAATGGCGACAACCAGAAAAGCGCCGAGACAATGAAGCTCGACGAAGTCCCAAAGAATGAATTTAACTGTCTTGGATCCCGCAACGAAATTAATCAGAAAGTATAGCAGAGGAGTAGCAAACAAAAAAAAAAAAACAAAAAAAAGAAGCGGAACAAGGGCAGGAACATTAATAGGCTGATGATGATGAATATAACTAACGAACCTCTAACCTACCTCTAGCGGTGCACATCTCTGGTGCGCAGGGTGCGGGCCAGCCGCAACAGTATCCTGAGAGGTTTCGCTGAACGTTTCGACTGTCATAAGTCATAAGTCATAAGTCATTTAATCATTTGTTAACATAGGTACAATAAATAGTGGTTTTAAAAGATAACAAGCGCGCTATGTTATGCCCGAAGACGTACAAATATTTATAGAGGTCGTTGACATTAAAAATTGAAAAATCTTTTAAATTATACTACTTGAATGCAAACAAAATCATCATTAATATAAAAAATAAATAAAAAACAGAAAAAAAAACATCATAAATGTCAAAACTAAGTGTCACTTTACGTCAAAATTCAAATCAAGTACTTATAAAACAAAATAAAAAAGATAAAATAATCATTAAAATAATACAAAATGTCAATGTGCAACAATGGCATAAAATGTATAAATGTCAAAACTAAGTGTCACTTACTACGACAAAATTCAATTTAAGTATAAACAACGTAAAAAAAGAACATTAATATAATAATAATCTATGTCAGAATAATACATGTCAAAGTAATTTAATGTCAAAATATAATTAGTCTCAATTTCTCAAACCTCAATATTTGTAATTCTAAATTAATTCGTCATTTAAATATTCGTCAACTGTATAATAGCATTTTTCAATTAAGTACAATTTAATTTTTTTCTTAAACTGTGCAAAATCTAGTTCTTTTATGGCATCTGGAATTTTATTGTAAATGCGTGGAGCCATACCAAGGACACTTTTTTTTACTAGTGCAGTTTTACATTTGCAATTACATAAAGCATTCTTGTACTGACTACGAATTGGAACACTTCGTACCATTGTCATTTTCTCAAAAAGGTTGGGATTCGTTTTGACAAAGATACTAATTTCTAATATGTATAACGCCGGTAACGTTAGTATTTTTAACGATTTAAAATGCGGTGCACAGCTGTCATCTGTTTTCAGACCACACATGGCTCTTATGCACCTTTTTTGTGCCTTGAATAATAATTCTTTATCCGGGGAATTTCCCCAAAAAATAATTCCGTATCGTAAGAGCGAGGCTACTAGCCCATGATAGGCAACAAGTAACGCGTCTGTATTTACTTTTCGAGCCAATTGAAAGAGTGCATAGGCAGATTTATTAATTTTCTTACATAGCTGTTCTATATGAGCTTTCCAGTTAAGGGTATTGTCAATATGGATACCTAAAAAAACGCTTACTTTTACTTCCTCTATTTCGTTGCCATTGTAATTGACACAAATTTTTGGAGTTTCAATTCTTTGGTGGAAATGCATTACTTTGGTTTTCTTGAGGTTGATTATTAAATTATTCATATTAAGCCAATTAATTATGTCAGTAAGAGTATTATTAATGTCAAGTTGATAAGTATTTAAGTCTTTACATGTTACTACGGCAGTGCTATCGTCTGCAAACAAAATCATTTGTTGTGGTGTCACTTTTGGCAAATCATTTATGTAAATAAGAAATAGAGGTGGCCCAAGCACACTACCCTGAGGCACTCCATATTTTATACTTCTGAAATTTGACAAGTAGGTTTGTTCCGTTTTTGTTTTCGCGCACACTCTTGTGATTTCAGTACATTGTTGTCGATTACTTAGATATGATTCTAGTAATTTTAGAATGTTCCCTCTGATGCCATAGCAGTGTAATTTGTCTAGAAGGATTTTATGATCAACATAATCAAAGGCTTTAGTCATGTCCGTGTAAATAGCACAGATAGGAGTCTTTTTATCAACAGCAGACATAACATTATTTAATAGGTCGAAGATAGCCATGTTAATTGTTTTACTTCTCCGGAATCCATTTTGTTCTTTGCACAAGATATTAAATTTGTGAAAATATTGGTAGAGCGAGTTATAAATAACTTTTTCAAAGATTTTGGAGAAAACAGGTATCTTGGCTATTGGCCGGTAATTATTTATAAGTGTCTTGTCTTCCTTTTTGTGGAGCGGTTTTATTATGACTTTTTTCAAGCCTTCGGGATAGGTGCCCTCAGTAATACCTATATTAATAATATGTGCTAGGGGAGGTGCTATAAGTTCAATTACATATTTAATTACTTTTGTAGATATACCGTCAAACCCTACAGTATTAGTATTTTTAAGTGTCTTTGTGGCAAAAATAATATCAGTTTCTAGAACAGGCTGCATAAACATTGATTGCGATGTCAAATTATCTAAGTTTTTGTTTATTTTAATGTTATTTGTTAAATTATTCTCTATGTCGTCAATAAAGTAGTTATTAAATGCATTAGCTATGTCATTCGGGTTTGTGTAAGTCAAATCTCCTGTTTTTATGGTTAGTATTTGTTCTTTAGGTAGGTTAGCTTTAGATCTATTGACTATCTGCCATGTGGCTTTGGATTTATTTTGTGAGTTTTTTATGAAGTAGTTATTTTGTGCCTTCTGAGTTAGTCTAACAATTTTTTTATAACGCATAGCGTATTTTTTCAAGTGACTTTTACCTTTTTTTGTTGGATGTAGTCTGTAAGCCCACAATAATCGTCTCTGTTTTTTACTACATGTTTTTATGCCATGAGAAATCCATTTAACCTGTTTGTTAGTATTTATAGTTTTTATTTGCTCTGGAAAACATAGATGGTAAAACAATGAGAACATTTCAAAAAATGCTTTATAAGCTACATTAACATCATTACTTTCGTAGACTTCATTGAAAGATAAACTTTGTAAACATGATTTAAATTTTTCAAGGTTCTCTTTGGAGTATTTTTTTTTAACCGTTTTCCAAAATTTCATGCGATACGTTTTATTGACAGGTATTTTAAGTATTTGTGCTGTGTGATCCGATAACATAAGGTCAATAATTTCCGTTTTCCAACCCTTTCTTAGATTATGTGCAAAGTTATCAATGCACGTTTTACTATGAGGCCTTGTAGGCCGGTATAGCGCTAGAGTCAAGTTATAGTTGAGTAGGAAGTGTTCCAGATCGAGAGTAATCCTATTTCTTAACAGTACATTAATGTTAAGATCACCACACAACACAATTTTTTTATTCGATAATGTACAAATTTTTTTTAATACTATATCAAGTTTTTCATAAAATGTCAAGTAATTATATTTTGGTACTCTATACACACATATAACAATAATTGAATAGGATGTCAGTTCTATAGCACAAATCTCAAATGCGCCCGATACAGACTGTTTAGCAACATCTGGTAGTTCCCTGTACTGGTGCCCCTGTCTTACAAGTATACAAGTTCCCCCTCGATTATTGCTTCGTGAAAACAGAGCGGCTAGGTGGAAATTCGGAATGTGCAATAAACTCTCATGGCCAGATGTTATGAAATGCTCTGTTAAACAGAGTACATCGACAGTTGTCCCTTGATTTTCCAAATTTTCTAATTGTACAGTTAAAAGGTCTGATTTGTTTAACAATCCAGCAATGTTTTGATGCATTACATTAATACGATTGAAGAAAAAACTGTCCCGTTTCTTCTGATGCGGTTACTGTCTTCATTTGGTTGTCAGTACTTGAACCACTGCTGCGTGGTTCACGTACTGACAAATGTTAATATATTGTATTAATTTGATTTAAATTTTATAATAATTTTAATTTAGTTGTGATTTTATTTGTATTATGATGTTGATTTTAATTTGATTTGACTCTGATTTGGATTGACTTTATTTTTGATTTAATTTTGTTAATAATTTTAATTTCAATAATGATTTTAATTGTGATGTTTATTTTAATACTATTGAGCATTTGATTTTGTAATATTTAATTCTGTGTAGTTATACCTATGATCCAATATTGATTGAGATAAATAAATAAATAAATAATAACTATAAATTGTCTAAAATACCTCCTCAAACGATTCCAACATTCACATAATCCCCACTTCTTTCTGAAGTAGAAAATTGTTCCGAACAACTTTCTTTGTTCACTGACCGCTTGAATTTTTTACTATTAAACCCACTGAGAGCAAACGTAAAAGGCTGAAGCTACCGACTGGTGTAACTGCACGGCCACGAACTACGCGTTAAGAAAAAAAACTTTTTTACAAAAAATAAAACCGACTTCAGAGAAAACAAAAAAGTGAAAAATAACTTTAGCTTCAGAAGTCGGTGACCTTTGTTTGATTGATTTAGTTTTTTTGTCACCGACTTCAGAAGCTAAAGTTATTTTTCACTTTTTTGTTTTCTCTGAAGTCGGTTTTATTTTTTGTTAAAAAGTTTTTATTTTTCTTTTTTTAGTGGTTCACATGTACTTACCCCTTCACAGCGTACCGGCGTGATTTTCTTTTATGAACTGGTGTAAACAATAGACAAATATGAGATTTCAGCGATCCCAATACTTTTACTATCATTTATTGAGGAGTTCCCGTCGCCTATCTTCCGAAGTTCTTCATCATTAGTTAGTAAAAAAGGGCCTCAGCAGAACACCTTAAAATTATTCCACCAAAATATCCAAGGCATTTCTTCCAAATTATTAGAAATTGAATTGTTTTTAGAAAATAGTAAGTTTGACATTATTTGTTTTACTGAACATTGGCTAAAGGATTACCAAATGCTTATTAATTATGAGAACTATATGGTGGGTAGCTGCTTTAACCGTAAAACTATGCTTCGTGGAGGTTCCCTAATATTAATAAAAAATAGTTTTAAATATAAGCAACGTAATGACATAGTAGGTCTCTCGGTTGAACATTGTGTCGAACTGTCCTGTGTTGAGCTAGATAAGCATATAATTGTGTGTGTGTACAGACCCCCAAACTATCAAAACTTTTCCATATTTGAATCTATAATGGAAGATGTCCTGGCAAAACTTGCAGCCAGTAATAAATATAAAATAATTTGTGGTGATTTCAATATCAATATTTTAGAAGAAAATTCAAATAGCAGTCGGTTATTAAATCTTTTTAAGTCATTTGACTTGACTAACGTGTTTATTGAACCCACTAGAATCACAACTTCTTCTGCTACTTGTATAGATAATGTTTTCTGCGATTGTGATTACTTAGATAAAGCCATAATAAATTGTTTGCCGTCTGACCATAGCGGACAAACTGTAACTTTTAGGTGTAAAACTCCAATGCAAAAAGTTCAGATTAAATTTAGACCTATAACTTCTTGCAAATTAAAGAGGTATAATACTTCCCTACAGAACAAGTTAAGTGTAATGAGCCAAGAGGATATTAATATAAATCAATTGTATGATCGTTTCTTTTCATTAGTTCACACGGAATTCAACAAAACTTTTGAAAAGAAGACAAAGAGTATTTGCCCTAAGTTTATATTTAGTGATTGGGCAACTAGAGGTATCAGAAAAAGTAGGGAAAGGCTATTTGAGCTTTACAGCCTTAAGCCTTTTATAAACACTGAAACTTTTAGCAAGTATGTTGCTACGTATTCAAAGATTTTTAGAAATACTTGCAAGGTTGCTAAAGCCCTGCACATTAGCAACAAGATCAAAACAGCGGAAGATAAAATAAAGACCGTTTGGAAAGTTATAAATAACGAGACCAACAGAAAGAAAATACGTAATAATACTTTTACATTAGATACAGCATGTGGTCTTAAAAGCTCTAATCAGGAAGTAGCTCAAGAATTTGTTAATTTTTTTACCGAAATACCAATAAAAACTACGGAGGCTCTTAATTCCTCACCTGAAGCCTTTTTTTTTTTTTTTTTTTTTAGGATGGGAAATCATCAAATGACTTCTCCCACTCTGGGCGGAGCGGGAGGGAGTGTCAGACTCTTACTGACTAAAACCCATCCATGTTCCTTCCTCGCCCTTTACGTTCCGGGGCCGCGGTATCTTTTTCGAACAAACCCGCAACCCCGGCAGGCTTCGGCCCTTGCGGGCCCCTCTCTTTTTGCTGACACTCTTTGAGGCGCGCGTGGAACACGAACGCGCCGTCGACACGGCCTGTCGTCGTCGTTAGACGGCCGGACGGCCAGCTATTGCCCATAGCCAGCCGTCCACAGGCCCGCATCTACGGTGGCCGGTAGCCACCACGTGGCCCCCGACGCCCGTTGCGTCTCCCGCGGCGGCCGGGAAGAGAGGATCTCTCCCTCTCTCGTTCCGCCACCTCCTTCGCTAGCATCACTGCTTCGCAGAAGGAGGCGACGGCTTCCCATTCCGTCTCGCTCCGGACCATGGATTGAACCAGGGCCGGACGCGAGAGGTCGCCGCCGCCGATCGCCGCCACGAGGACACGGCGGAGCTCCGCCCACGCAGGGCAGACTTCCACCGTGTGCTCCACCGTGTCCTCCGGTCGATCCTCGCAGTGGAGACACCCGGGCGATTCCTCCCGCCCGATTCGGTGCAGGTACCTCCCGAAACATCCGTGTCCGGTGAGGACCTGCGTCAGGCGGAAGGTGAGGACGCCGTGGCGCCTCTCTAGCCACTCCTCAAAGAGGGGACTTACCGCCACTATCGTGGCGTGCCCTGCACGGGGTTGCGACAGTCGCTCTCTCCATGTCGCCATGAGATCGCGCCGGAGGTCAGTCCGCTGAGCGGCAATTTGCCGCGGCAGCGGAGTTTCCCCCCGGCGTAGTACCTCCGCGCGCCACTCATGCAGGCGCGCGAGGACTATCGCCTCCAGATCCCACGGCGGCAATCCGGCAAGCAGGCCCGCCGCCTCGCGAGAGATCGTGCGGTACCCACGGACCATCTTAATGGCCACCACTTTTTGGGGCGCGTTCAAATGGTGAGCGGCTCGCCGCTTCAACGAACGCGCCCACACTGGGGCCCCGTAGAGGGCCATGGACCGCACGACTCCCGCGTAGAGCCTGCGGCAGGAGGCGTTCGGCCCCCCAAGGTTGGGCAGGAGCCGCCTGAAGGCAGCCCCTGTCCGTTCCAGCCTGGGGGCCAAACGTCGGAAATGCTCCACGAAGTTCCACCGGCTGTCGAGGACGAGTCCTAGGTACTTCAACGTCGACTCGACGCCGATGGATACCCCTCCTACCGTCAGTGTGGATCCCGACGGTGGCGCATTCCGAGGCCCATGAAAGCACATGGCCTCAGACTTGTGCAGCGCCACCTCGAGACCCAGTTGCCGGATCCTCTCTACGACTATCGCAACCCCGCGTGTCATATTGTCGGCCGCCGCCTCGTGCGACCTCCCATGTGCCAGCACCAGGGTGTCGTCTGCGTAGCAGACGACGCTGACACCGCTGGGGAGGTCCGCACGCAGCACCCAGTCGTAACCGATGTTCCACAGGGGCGGTCCCAGAACCGATCCCTGTGGGACACCGCACGACATCTCTCGCCGGTTCCAATCTCCGCAGCGACTGGGGTAGATGACGGCCCTGTCCGTCAAATAGTCCCCGACCACACGACGGAGGTAGGTCGGCACCCGATGATACCGGAGTGCCTCCCTGATGCAGCTCCAGGGCAGGGAGTTGAAAGCGTTGGCGATGTCGAGAGACACCGCCAAAACAACCCCGCCCCGGGATATCGCATCCCCCGTCGTGAGGGCTCTCACGCGCATGATGGCGTCCACTGTAGAGCGCCCCTTGCGGAAACCAAACTGGTTCTCCGCAAGATTCGGCCCCATCCCCTCAAGGTGCTCGGCGAGGCGGTTTGCAATGACTCTCTCAAAGAGCTTGCCCACCTCGTCGAGCAACACAATGGGCCGAAATGCGGACGGAGAGTCCGCAGGGCGCCCCGGCTTCTGGATGAGGACCAGTTTCCCCGTCTTCCAACGAAGCGGGAACTGGCCTCTCTCCAGACATGCGCTTAAGAACCCCTTCAGTCGGGGCCCGAGAGCCTCCGCATCCGAGGCCAGGACCCAGGCTTTGCCAGGCAAGCCATCGGGTCCCGGGGCGGTATTTTTGGCCTTGAGCCTACCTACCGCCACTCTCAGGTCTACCCCAGTCACTTCCGGAGTGTCGTCGTCGTCGCTTAGGTCCGACACCGCAGGTGGCGGAGCCATAGGCGGGGGCGGATGTTCCCCCCGCGAGGGGAACAGAGCGCTCACCACGTCCTCCACGAGGTCGGGCCGGAGACTCTGCGTCAGCGGGGGGGCCCAGGTGCGGAGTTTATTCCGCACCATCTTGTAAGGGCGCCCCCACGGATCTCTGTCGAGAGTCTCCAGCATCTCCGAGCGGGCCAGTTCCCTGGCCCGCAGGACAGCCTCCCGGAGAGCGGTCTTCGCCGCTCTGTATCCCTCGTACAGCTCCGCCTCAATGGCTTCCGCATCCGGCGGGCGGATGCGGAGCCTGCGATGCCTGGCGTACAGGCGCCGCGCTTCGACGCACGCCTCCCTCAGAGACGTTATTTCGCGCGACCACCAGTACACCTGGCGTCGGGCGCTTCCTGGCCGGACTCAGGGCATTGCCACGTCACATATGTCGGACATGGCCCCCTGGAACCACTCTGCCTCAGTGTTAACGTCGGCAGGCCTGTCCGGTGATGTCACCCAGGCCTGCACGATCGAGGCTTCCAGGAGGAGCTCCCGGTCCAGCTGCTTCAGCGCCCAACGCGGACCACTCGGGGCCTGTTGGACCGGCGCGCTCGAGGACTGGGCGGAGACGTCAAACCGGATGTACCGGTGGTCGGAATACGTCTCCACCCCCTCCATGACACGCCAGTCGACGACACGCGGCGACAGAGCGGGGCTAGCGAACGAAATGTCCACCACCGACTCGCCCCGCATCCGCACACACGTGGGAACAGAACCCCGATTAAGGACGTCCAGGCCCCTCTCCAGGGCCCAGTCCTCCACCATCCTTCCCCGCACATCTGTGCAACGAGAACCCCAAGCCAAGTTCTTGGCATTGAAGTCCCCGAGGACAAGCACGGGGAGGGAATGGCTTCCGACGACGACACTCAACTCTGCGAGAGAGTTGTGGAACTCGGCGAGAGTTCGGCTCGGGGAGAAGTAGACTCCCACCACGACGATCTCCCCGAACCGTGCTGCTACGCACCCCCGACCCCTCCTGACATTTTCAAGGGTCGGGGTACCGGCGGCTCACCTGAAGCCTCAATTGGCTTATTAAAGGCGAATGTGTCTGGCTGCCTGGCTGAATTTAAATTTAAACACATTAACCCCATGACAGTTATTAAAGCTTTCCGGCAAATTAAAATCAAACTGACTGAAGATTTATGGGGAACTAGCTTTTGCCCGCGACTTCGTTCGCGTGGAATAGTGACTTCCGGCAGATTTTTGGTTTTACCCACATTGCCGACCCTTGACCAATAGATGGCGCTGTATGTCCGCAATAAATTTTATTTTTTATTTTATTTTTTGTAATAAAAACTATCCTATGTCCTTTCTCAAGTTCCAAACTATGTCTGTACCAAATTTCACACAAATCGGTTCAGTAGTTTAGGCGTGAAGCAAAAACAGACAGACAGACAGACAGACAGACAGAGTTACTTTCGCATTTATAATATTAGTTTGGATGTCTATCAAAGTTTGCACATCTATACTTGAGACCATAGCCCCGTACTTAGCTTTAATTTTTAATTTATGTGTAGACCAAGGAGTTTTCCCTGATTTAATGAAATACAGTAAAGTCATACCTCTTTTCAAATCCGGGGACAGTAAAGATGCCAATAATTATAGACCTGTATCTGTGTTACCAGTTTTTATCAAGGTTTTTGAAAAAGTAATGCTTAATCAAATGCTCTATCATTTTAACACCAACAGAATCTTCCATGATCAACAGTATGGTTTCACCAAGGGACGTTGTACAACTGACGCCGGTGTAACCCTATTAAAGCACATATTTGCTGCGTGGGAAGAGTCCCAAGACGCATTAGGAATTTTCTGTGACCTCTCCAAAGCTTTCGATTGCGTAAATCACGACACATTGCTTTTGAAACTGGAGCATTACGGACTGGGTAAACTTAGCCTTAGCCACTTAGCCTGCTAAAATCTTATTTGAGCGATAGAAAACAACATGTTCAAATAAACGGTGTTAATTCAAAGGGTTTGAATGTAAAAATGGGGGTTCCGCAAGGCTCAATATTGGGTCCTTTCCTTTTTCTAGTCTATATAAATGATCTACCCTATTTGTTGAAACACCAATCTCAAAATATGGTGTTGTTTGCTGATGACACTTCTCTAATTTTTAAGATAAATAGACGGGCCAACAATCTAGATGACGTGAATGATGCCCTACTTCAGGTCCAAAATTGGTTCACAGCAAACAATTTGGTATTAAATGAAAAAAAAACTAAATGCATAAGATTTTCATTACCGAATGTTAAAAGTAGTGATTGTGAGATAATATTGAATAAAGAGAAACTCGAATTCGTAGATAAAACGGTTTTCCTGGGGCTTACGCTTGATTCAAGGCTACAATGGGGTTCTCATTTAACATCTCTTGCGGGGCGCTTAAGTTCAGCAGCATATGCCATTAGAAAAATCCGCCAATTCACTGATGTGGATACCGCTAGACTGGTCTATTTTAGTTACTTCCATAGTATAATGTCTTACGGTATTTTGCTATGGGGACGGGCTGCTGATATTGAGTCTATATTTATTCTGCAGAAAAGAGCCATCAGAGCCATATACAATCTTCGTAGGCGCGATTCTCTAAGGGAACTATTTAAGGATATTGGCATCATGACGGTTCATTGCCAATACATCTACGAAAACATAATGTACGTCAGAAAAAATCTGCATCTTTTCGGTAAAAGAGGCGACAGACACAATTACAGTACTAGAAATAGGGACCAACTAGTTCAGCCAGGCTTTAGACTCGCTAAAGTAGACTCATCTTTCATGGGGTACTGTTTGAGATGCTATAATAAAATTCCACAAAGTATTCTTGAACTGAATGAGACGAAATTTAAAACATGTATTAAACGCACATTATGTAAGCAAGCATATTACAAGTTGAGCGATTATATCGCTGATAAAAATGCTTGGCTCAATGCTGGTCCTGCTCCACAAGGACAGGGGCGCAAAACTTGATAGCATTAAATGGTATTGTTGGAGCTGCTGAAGATTGTACAACTATCTTTGCATTGTATAGATTCAATGTTAGTATTATATAATAGCATAGCCCATATTGTGTGAGTACTATGTACTAGAAAGCTATCATTCACTGGAAACCTACTTTAGTTTTGACTTGAATGTGCCCTGGCGGTTGAGAGTATGTCATGCTCACTCAAATGTCTCGCTGATGGTGGCGCGTGTGTCGGATCATTTAGCTCCCTTCAAAGTGGTTGAGCTGAATGGTGCTGATCCATGCGTCATGTTCGTGAACGGGTGCTGTCAGTTGTGACTGGTCATCTCTTAGTTGCCATGGCTTATTTGAATGAATTATTTTGTTTTTACTATGGACACTTTTAACATGCACATCTTGCTACATTGTTCTCACATAATCTACCATCTCAAAATGAATGATGTAACAAAGATTTTGTAACAATATTTTGATTTAAAAGAGTGTCCATGGAGTTTCTTGCCCGTTCTTCTCCATAGAGATCTACGCTAGGGAATGGGCAACTACAGTACTTTCACAGTTTTTATGTCTTGTGACTGGGACTGTAGCTACTTTAAATGTTCATCTTTGTTTCGACAATTCAAAAGTGCCTGTTATTGGCCTACTTGAAATAAATGCTTTGATTTTGATTTTTTGATTTTGATCTTTACCAAATTGAAATGGGATCACTCCAAGAACGTACTCTTCCTAAAACTACCCAAATCGCTTCTGGTGTGCCTATTTCTCTAGAATCCCATTAAATAGAACTTAACATATCTGTCGAAATCTGGGTGACAAGGTACACTTCTGCGCACTCCCTCAGAGCAAACAGGCGTAATGTTACGTCACTATGTTACATAAACAATAAACAACAAAGCGATTGCAGCAATTACTGCAGCTTTGCCGTGTATTTTTGAAGATTTCCATTTATATCTCCGAAGATCAGCGTCAGATCTTAACCAAATTAAAATGGAACCACACGTATAGCACCAGCTTTCAAATAAAAAGAGAATCATCAAAATCGGTTAACCCAGTCGAAAGTTCAGAGGCAACAAACATTGTCGAAATCTAGGAGTTTTGTACACATCTAGGTACCCCCCCCCCAGAGCATACAGGCGTGATGTTACGTCATGATATAGTATGAACAATGAACCTACAAGCGAATGCAGCAATTACTGCAGATTACTATTTTTGAAGAGTTCCATTGTATATCTCGGAAGATCAGCATCAGATCTTCAACAAATTAAAATGGGACCAATCGACAAGCACCAGCTTTCAAACAAAAAAAGAATCATTAAAATCGGTTCACCCAGTCGGAAGTTCTGAGGTAACAAACACAAAAAAAAAAAAAAAAAAAAAATACAGACGAATTGATAACCTCCTCTTTTTGGAAGTCGGTTGAAAATGGAAAAGAAACGTTGGTTACTTTAATAATTTCCCGTTGACCTCACCGGTGGTCAGCGAGAATACACCAGATTATGCCATGACTCATTGCGACAAGAATTGCAACTGGTGACTTTTTCGAAAGTTAGCTGCTGAATCTATGCTATCGCGTGTAAGTCGATCCAACTCATCGAACCGACGTAAATGAGCGACTGAAGCGCGCTGAGAGCATCGCGATAGTGGTGATTCAGACTCATAGGTAGATAAAGTATCGTGGCTGTTTTGAGTTTTAGTCAGTGCAAAAAGTCGTGATCGCTTTAATACCGACGCCAAGGTTTCACGTGTCGCTTGAATCAAATCGCATCGCTTGAGTTCGTGAACGGGGCGTAACCGTGGTTACCCACAGGTACTACCGCTAGTAATACTGCGGTAATTTAGCGGTAGATCCGTAAGTAAAATGTGAAAGGTTTTATGCTTTTTGGGAACAAGTAGGGATTGTCTGAAGTGGTTGAAAATAGTTGGTGAATTTTATTTGTAAGGTCTTCTATTTTAAAATGTTAGGGAGATACAGGTTGCATTTCAGTATTTTAGTTTTTTGAATGATGATTTGCAATGATGAGCCTAATTATCTTTTTATAAACGTAATTACGTGTTTGAAAGTTAAAGCTTGAAACTACTGTCTAAGTTGGGTATATTCAATACTATCGTATTTCTTGAGATAATCATTTAGCTGCTCTTCACTGAAAACAATAATTATCTGCCTAGCCTTCATCCAACTATGTTGGGATCAGCTTCCAGTCTAACCGGATGTAGTTGAATACCTGAACAAGCTTTTATGCTCTGTTTTTTCCTTTCCTTCCATTTTTTTGCGATACCTTTACGTAACATTCATAATGCCAATTTACTAAAACCAATTCTGTTCGTATCTGTATCTACCGCCAATTATTTCTAGCTTACGGTTGCCATAGCAACTCAATTAGACGGCCGGACAAAAGACTGATGTCCATATAATGATGGGCATTATCCAGTCCACTTGTAAAGCTATTATTTCGCAACATACAAAGGTTTCTGTAGCTATGTGAATACTTGTGGGTACTTGTGTTACCCTCGATATGTGTTGAGAGATATGTTATAATGTATGGGGAGTATTGGTAGTGTAATATGACCCTTATGGGGCAGCGGTAGTGAGGCTGCCTTACGTTCTTAGGGTCCCGGGTTCAAATCTCGGTATGAGCAAATGATTGTGTGATGAGCATGGACATTTATTTCCGTGTCATGGATGTTTATATGTATAATAAGTATGTATTTACAAACAAAAAGTATATATGTAGTATATCAATTGTCTGGTGACCACGACACAAGCCTTGCTTGCAGGTACCCACAGTTATGGTGTAGAATAAAAAAATAATTGCATTGAGGGGGAGAACCAGTGCCTTTCGGCTTGGTTAAGTTTTTTTGCACCCTTTATACCTTCTTATCAGTAACTGTGGAATATGGATCTCTTTAAGACATATACCGGGTGTATTTCACCTCATCAAAAAGCCGTTAACCAAGCATTCTGCATATCAAACCAAGTAACTTTACGCAAAAAATATTGCTGGGAAACAACTTTTTGTTTTGAGGTTATAAATCATGTTTTGTGGTATAACTCAATGTAAAACACTCAAAACATTGTGCGGATGGATGGATTGAATAGTACGGAGGTTGTAGAGATATTTAAAGTAAAAATCATGCGATAAAAAGTGGTATTTAAAAAAAACTTGTCAAAATCTTGCAACTTTGACCCCCAATATCTCCGTAACTAGAAGGTTCCTAGGTGTAGTGTAGAACAAAAAAATGATTAGAATGACGAGGAGAACAAGTGTCTTTCGTATTCGTTAAGAGGTGTTTTACACCCTTTATAACAGTGGAAATATCAATGGCCATTGCCCTATAAGACACACACAAAGACCGAAGGTACACCATCATTACGACACCATAATTTAAAAAGGGTGTCGACAAACATCCGACTAAGATGGATGCTGCACCGGAAGAGGAAATGGTCCCGAATCGCTTGTGTATCTACCCTCATAGAATTCATTTTTCACTTGGAGAATAGTGTTAGTTGCTAAGTGTAAGGCGTTAGTGCTAATGGGGGATTAAGTGATGTTTGTACTGTCGTCGATCAATGTCATGGCAGAAAACTGGACTTTGTGGAGTCAAAAAGACACTTGGTCAAAGGTAAGTATTCAATATCGTCATAGCAGTTTGCTATTGAGGTTAATAATAAAGTTCATAGATTTTAATCGCTCGTGAGCTCGTGGCTCAATAATATCAGCCGCTCGGGTCGATCTTTACGTTAAGCCGTCCTTGCCTAGGTTGGTCTGTGGTAACCACCCTTACATAGAGAGTTTCCTCCGTGCCTCGGAAAGCACGCTAAGCTGTTGGTCCCGGCTGTCATTTGTCTATATTTGACAGTCGTTACAGGTAGTCATTGGGCCAAAAAGTCTGACACCAGTCTTACCAAGTGGTATCGTATTTCCCAGTATTAACTGGATTGTGGAGGTCAGATAGGCAGTCGCTCCATGTAAAATTCTGGTATTCAGCTGCATCCGGTTAGACTGGAAGCCGACCACAACATAGTTGGGAAAAGGCAGATGATGATGATAGATTGTAACATGGCAGTCTGCTATTGCGGTAAATAATAAAATTCATAGATTGTAATATGGCTAAAAAAGGGGTAGTATAAGGTCATATCTGTAAATATACATTTATCTGCATTCGAGCAGAAAAATCCCATTTTACAGATCGGTCGGTCGGGCTGTTTCGAAGCACCAGGTTAGGAAGCGAGCTTATTGTCACCAACTAGGTACAAATCTAGACTCCAAAGTTGCACCTGACTTTCCGACCTAGGAATCGGACGCAGAACCTCAAACTCAGCAGCCCACTGCTGTTCATTCATTTGTTCATCTGGAGAAAGTGGAATTGGTAATTTACATGCTATATGCACTAAATAATTTAGGTACCTATAAAAAATAACTACATAAAAAAGGCATCTTCACCGTATTTTCATGCTCAATAACGCTAATGACCCAAGCGCACATAATTTAATACAAAAACAATGTTCAGGAATCAGTCCGCACCGTAATAGCGCCCTGTCTGTCACAATAAAGACAAGCGGGGTGAAGATATCGAGTCGGAGCCGCGGGGGTAATGATCCGGTAGCAAATTACCCGAACACTAGAATGATAGTAAGTATATAGAATAGGAGAAAATGTAAAACTATTTTGTAAATAGAGTTGAGATTGGTAGGAGTTTTCAGTTGAAATTGTAAATCGTGCGCTTGTTTTGTGTGACTGAAGGTTTTGTAAAAATAAATACACTGTACTATACTTCTATACTTCGCTCCAAAACCCAAATAGCTGATGTTGGCATTACGGCTGCCAGGCTAAAGTGGAACTGGGCTGGTCACATTTGCCGCATGTCGGAGGAGCAATGGGCTAAAAAGGCCACTCAGTGGTTACCAAATAGCAGGAAACGACAACGCAGCAGGCCCAGAAGGAGATGGCGGGATGAGCTAGACTCTTTCGCAAAGGATTGGCCTACAATTGCACAAGATCGTAAAATGTGGAAGGAGGGAAGGGAGGCCTTTGAGGCAGTGGGACAATGTAGGCTTATAATAATAATAAATACACTGTCAGAAATTCTTACAGACCTAGCCTCGGTACGAGTTCAAGTATAAAAAGTGTAAAAAACCCTTTAATAGTTACCGCAAGGCACTTGTTCTCCCCGTCATTGCATTTTTTTATGTTCTAGACCATACCTGGAAACCTTCTAGTTACGGAGATATTGGGGGTTGAGGTTCCAACTTTTTGACCAGTTTTTTTTTTAATTCCAAGTTTTTGAAGGATGATTTTAACTTCTAACACTTCAACAACTCCCGTACTATTCAATCCATCTATCAGCACAATGTTTTGAGTGCGTTACATTGAGTTCTATCACAAAAACTGGTCGTTCACCCAAAAAAAGCAAGTCGTTTCCCAGCAATAATTTTTGCGTAAAGTTACTTAGTTTGATGTACAGCATGCTTGGTTGGCGGCTTCGTGATGAGCCTGTATACACGATGTATAATATATCGCTGTAGTTTCTGTGTTTTAAAAATTAAAAAAAAAACGGTATCGAAGTCTTAACATTCATTATTTTTTCTCAAATAGATGCACGCGGAAATCAAATTGCAAATCAGTGTCAGGCTATACGAGTATGTTAAACAAAATATAATATGATTCGAGACTATTTCATGAAAAAGACATTCAATAAGATTAAATAAATTAACAGGCTTGTTCTGATGACTTTAATGACTACAGTTTCGTAAAGTTAATATAATGAGGGATTTCCTTTTTCAAATCTTCCCTAGTCACCTAATAGATAGCGTTGGTCTGACTATGTTACTGCAAGGGACAGAACGTCAAATAAATTCACTTAATAATTATATTCGGATGCTTATGCAAACGAAAGTGTCAGTCAACGAGCGTATGTGACGTGTGTTTTTTCAAGTGTTTTGGCTTTGGCACCTAGTAACGTGGTCGGATCAACGCCATCTATTGAGTTTATGGGAACTATTTTTTAATAATTCTCAAAAAGAAAACTTCTCATTCTGTTACAATCACAAATAACTGCAGAAATAATGATTTTAGCCGTGTACCTAGAAGATTCCTATTTATGCCTAAAATCCTTTTTATTCTATCCTGTTCTGTCCCACACCTGGCCAAAGACCTCCCTCCACTCCTATATTGCGTAGCTTTAAATATTCCACAAAATAATACGTTCACTCCCAATCCCGTCACAGTCAAAGCCAAAGACAAATCCATGATAAGAACATCAAGTAATTAGCACTCTCCTGACAAATGACGTGCTCAAGACTCGAAGGGCGTTTGGTAAATAATTATACTTAAATCCGCGTCGTAAATCAGAAGCCACTTAGCACGTAATTAGCATAACACGGGAGGGTATTTGTCATTGGGAAATGTTGTTGATTCTTGTATGATCTCAATTCCTGGGACGGTAAAAAAGTAAAGTTGGATAAAGGTAATCAGTATCATTTCAGCTGAAGGTAAAAAAGTAAAGTTGAATAAAAGTAATCAGTATCATTTCAGCTGAAGGTAAAAAAGTAAAGTTGTATAAAAGTAATCAGTATCATTTCAGCTGAAGGTAAAAAAGTAAAGTTGTATAAAAGTAATCAGTATCATTTCAGCTGAAGGTAAAAAAGTAAAGTTGTATAAAAGTTATCAGTATCATTTCAGCTGAAGGTAAAAAAGTAAAGTTGTATAAAAGTAATTAGTATCATTTCAGCTGAAGGTAAAAAAGTAAAGTTGTATAAAAGTAATCAGTATCATTTCAGCTGAAGGGTGTCCACTGCTAGGCATAGGACTCCCCCCTAAGTGCCGCCATATTCACCGGTATCGTGCATCTCGCATACTTGGGGATCCTTGCAACCTTCACCAGGTCATCGGTCTAACTAAAGTGAGGCCTTTCAACGCAATGTCTTTCGGTTCGTGATCGCCACTCCAGAACTTTTCGGTCATCCGTGTTCATAGTGGTCCACAAACCAATAAACAGATACCAAAAAATAATAAGTGACCTGATCAGAATTTCTTGATGTTCTTTTTAGGGTTCTAGGTTTCTTGATGTTATATTTTGCGCGGGAGACACTTCCAAAGTGGAAAAATGTGTCCCCCCCCCTGTAACTTCTAAAATACGAGAATGATAAAACTAAAAAAAAATATGATGTTCATTACCATGTTAACTTCCACCGAAAATCGGTTTCAATGAGATCTAGTTAGCAGTTTTTTTAATACGTCATAAATCGTAAACAGCAATTTACCTTTCATTAAATCTGCTACGGAACCCTTCCTGAGCAAGTCCAACTCGCACTTGGCCGCTTTTTAAATTACTATCTACGTCCCATTACAACAAATATTGCATAAATTGAGTACTGAATATTGTGTTGAATACCGTAGTAATGGAAAAAAAACAAAATTAAACAAAAAATTCTGACTTTTATTAAAATAAAAATAAAAATAGAATCCCTTTGGTTTCCAATTCAACCTGAAATATGTAGCAAAATATTTTAACCCCGCTTATTATATTCCGTTGTCACAAAAATATTGTTATAATTATTCTGAAAACTTCGGCCATAAATCAGAAGTGCTTAGCTGTTGATTAGCATACAACAAGAGGGTGTAAATCATTGCAACACGCCCTTTCAGTGTGGGGATTGTATCAGAATGGTATACCAATACCTATGTCACATGATTAATGGTTTTTCACAGATTAGAATGTGAAATTAACAATTAAACTGAATATAACGAAAAACAGTGTCTAACGTGTAACTATAAGATTGAATTTTCGAAAACCTCACAAAATTCGCAGATATGAAGAAGAAATTAATTTAAAAAAAAGATACAGTTACTGCATAGGAGTACAGAGAAAAATACTTCTAAAACTTAGCGATTGTAAAAGTACCCTTAAGGAAGCCGAAAAGTTCTTGTTCGCCCCGTCAGCCATAGTTTTTTTGTTCTAAACCATACCAATTGGGAGTTAAAGCACATTCTCCTTGTGAGAATGTGCTTTGACACCCAATTGGTATGGTTTATACAGGGTGTAAACCACCTCATCACTAAGCCGTTAATCAAGCATTTTGTACATCAAACTAAGTAACTTTACGCAAAAAATATTGCTGGGAAACAACTTTTTTTTTGAGGTTATAAATCATGTTTTGTGATAGAACTCAAAGTAACGCACTTAAAACATTGTGCTGATGGATGGATTGAATAGTACGGGGATCGCGGAGGCATCAAAAGTAAAACCCTTACAAAAGAAACTTGTATTTACAATAAAACTTGTCAAAAAGTTGTAACTTTGACCACCAACATATCCGTAACTGGAAGGTTCCCAGGTACGGTGTAGAACTAAAAAATGATTGCAATGATGGGGAGAACAAGTCCCTTTCGGCTTCGTGAAGAGGTGTTTTACACCCTTTATATGGTATTTGCTTTTCTTTAAATACCTCAACAACCTTCATACTATTCAATGTATCAAGCAGCGCAATGTTTTGTATGAGTCACATTGAGTTAGACCGTAAAATATGATTTTACACCCCAAAAAAAAAAAAAAAAAAAAAAAATTAGGCACAAATACTCAATTTACAACAACAATGCTACTTTTTGACGGATTCATGATGGGTCCGTTCACACATCTAAACTTTTTTCCCACAGTAAAAACTTTTTACTGTGGGAAAAAAGGAAAGCTACTATGAACTATGATGATTAAAAATCTGGATACCCTAAATAAGATTGTGTAATATTATATACCTATTTTTCTCATTGTTTTTATGCATGCTATACAGAATAATTTAAAAACTAAATTCAAAAGCTTAAAAATATATTACCAAAATAGCCGTGGCCTACGAACAAAGACCCATGTTTTCTATCGGAATCTATGTTGTAACGACTTTGATGTAATTATTTTATCAGAGACTTGGCTTGATAGTTCTGTTCTGAGCAACGAGCTGTTCGATGACAGGTACGTAGTCTATAGAAGGGATAGGAAAAGTAATTTAGCTTGCGGGAAAAAAGAGGGCGGAGGACTTCTGATAGCTGTAAAGAAGAACATCAAGTCCAAACGCGTAAAAGACTGGGAAAGTAACTGCGAAGATCTCTGGGTTTCTATAGAACTGCCGTGGACACGAACAGTCAGTCGAATAGCTCTCTGCGCAGTATACTTACCACCGCCAGTGCGTCGATGTACTTTGAAACATTTTGTGGATTCTTGCAGTGCGGTCTTTGAACAAATAACTGATTGTGACGTCTGTCTCGTGGGTGATTTTAACTTGGGTGGCATCGGTTGAACCAAATAATACAAATGAACTTTTGATGGATTTTACTTGTGTTAACATGTTGAAGCAATGTAACTTTATTACGAATGCCGCTGGTCGTGTATTGGATCTTGTGCTTTCGACAATACCACTATGTGCTGTAAATGAAAGCATGTATCCTTTAAGTAATGTGGATCAACAGCATCCCCCTTTAGACATTGTTATTACATTTGACAGGGTAGCAAGTCTTCCCTACAACATAGGAAAAGCTACTCCCGACTTCCATAGGGCGGATTATAGTGCTATTCGTATTTATTTGAGGGAATTGGACTGGGATTCATTATTCGGTGAACTGCGTGATGTTAATGAGATGTTGGAGGTATTCTACGATACTCTTGGCGCTGCGATACAACAATTTTTGCCATTACGTAAACCTAAAAACCGAAAATACCCCTCATGGTTTAGTCGTAAACTGATTAAAATGTTGAATGAAAAGAATAAGATCCGAAAGCGTTTTAAGAAGTATAAGAATCCATTAGATGCAATTGAGCTTAAACTAATTAGTAAACGATGTGAAAATCTCGCGTCTAATAGTTACAAGGATTACGTAAAACATATAGAAGACGAATTGACATCTAACCCTAAGCTACTTTGGACTTATTTAAAAGCAAAACGTGGAGGTTCTAGTGCTTACCCCTTAACCATGACCGATGGAACCACAGCTACTTCTGACGGGTCTAAAGTATGTGACCTTTTTGCAAGCTATTTCTCGTCAGTTTACAGCCCTGATGATAGTAGTGGTGCTGAATACAATTCTGAATTCATGCAATTTTTAGAAAATAATAGTTTGGGTCTAACTGCCCCCACTATTTCTTATGAATCTCTCCTCAATAAACTAAAAAGCTTAGATCCAAAAAAAGGGGCCGGGCCAGATGGAATACCTCCGGCATTCATTGTTGCATGTTCATCTGAGTTGGTTTACCCGCTTATGTTGATTTATGGCAAATCTTTGACGACAGGTATATTTCCTTCAAAGTGGAAAATCGCAAAGGTGGTTCCGGTTCACAAATCTGATGACAAGGGCGTTGTAACCAATTACAGGCCTATCTCTGTATTATCTTCATTTGCCAAAGTTTTCGAGTCACTGATATGCCCCTATATTCAGGATTATTTAAAGATGTTTTTAAGCGACCACCAGCACGGATTTGTTAGGACCCGTTCTACTAGTACGAACCTAGTCCCTTTTACAGAACAGCTTATAAAGGCTATTGATGCCGGCTATCAAGCTGACGTTATTTATACGGATTTCAGCAAGGCGTTCGACAAAGTTTCTCACAAAATCTTACTGGCTAAGCTGCGCGCCTACGGTATCTCTGGATCCTTTTTGGATTGGTTTGGCTCGTATTTAACTGAAAAATTTTTTTTTGTTGTCGTTAACGGTTATCAGTCGACTCTGCAATGCGTGTCTTCCGGTGTTCCTCAGGGCTCGCACTTGGGGCCAATTTTATTTATTTTCTTTATAAACGACATCCCACGGTGTTTTCTGCTCTCGGATTTTTTTATGTACGCTGACGACTTACAATTTTTGAGAATTATAAAGTCTGAAGATGATCCAGTAAAACTTCAAAGTGACCTCAATCGTCTCGTTCTGTGGTGCAACAGCAACAAAATGGAACTGAATCCCAAAAAATGTTGCCATGTTAAATTCACTAGAAGGAGCATCCCAACGCGCAGTAGTTACCACATATCCGGAGTTGAAATTAAGGAAGTTGAAACAATAAGGGACCTCGGTGTACTGTTTGACAAGAAGTTAACTTTCATACCACACCTAGATAGTATTACTAAAAGAGCTTCGAAAATGTTAGGGTTCGTCTTAAGAAATTGTAAAACCTTTCGTCACAACAGAACCAAAATACTGCTGTATAACAGTCTCATTCGCAGCATCCTAGAATATAATAGTGTGGTGTGGCGCCCTCACTACGCAACACATTCATTGCGACTTGAACGTGTCCAGAAACGCTTCGCTTGGCACCTCGCATTTTCCAATGGAATCGCCAAAAAAGTACGTTCTTACAATGAAAGATTGAAGCATTTTAACATGACCTCGCTAGACAGACGTAGACACTTAATAGATGCAATGTTTGCTTACAAAATATTTAAGCATAAAATAGACAGTCCTAGTTTACTTTCCCTTTTCAGTCTTCGTGCACCCTCTAGAATCCCGCGTAGTGCCATCACACCTCTTTGTACGCCATTTAGAAGAACAGTTTTGGGATCCAATTCACCTATCGCAAGAATGTGCAAGGCGGTAAATAGCTACAGTGATGTTATTGATCTCCACTTTGACTCTCTTGCTAAACAAAAAGCCATCCTTATTCGTTTACCAAGCAACCCCTAATCACAGTCAGTTATTATTTCATTGTGTCAAACTTAGCTTATCCAATTGTTTCATTGGGTCATTTTTACCATTGTTCTTAATTTAATATTTAATAATTGTGTTTTCTTTTTCATGTTAAAAATGTATACTTAACAACAATATATAAGTTTTATTCAATTTTATCAATTTTAATCAATTAATTATAATATTATAATTATGATTTTATTTCGATCTGTATTTATAATTTATCAATTTCAACTCACCAATGTAATTTAATATTTTATGTTTTTATTTTAGACATTTATTAATGTTGTCATTTTCATGAATAATTTGATTTTATTTATTTTTACAAACGATTTTTTCAAATTCTGGTATCACTTTTAGTCAATTAATTATAATTTGACGTCGATCTTTATTTATTTTATCAATTTCAACTCACCAATGTTATTTATTTTTTTATTTTAGACATTTGTTAATGTTGTCATTTTCACGAATAATGTGTTTTTATTTATTTTTACAAGCAATTAGGTCAAATTCTGGTATCAATTTGAGTCAATTATCTGGTTTCAATTTTATTTTAGCCATTTAATAATGTTGTCATTTTCATAAATAATTTAATTTAATTTATTTTTACAAACGATTTTGTCTAGTTCTGGTTTTCACATCTTTAGTTTAATTTAATTGAATATTGGCGCTTAGTACTTACTAAGTTAGCTTATCTTCCGAATTTATTGTATTGTGCATGTTGTGTTTACCTATAAGTGATTGTTGCGCTGTTATTATATTTACGAATGAATTATGTCCCAGTATCCAGTGTAAACAATTGTTGGTAGACCTTTATTAAATAAATAAATAAATAAATAATTAGCAATTGTAAAGATACTAGTAGTCATTACAGAATATTCAAAGCCTTTCAATGGACAAGTAAGAAAAACTATTATTCACATTATGACGTAATAGTTATGAGACATTTAAAACTTTCCTCTTATACTAAGAACTCGTCACATAAATCCAACTTAAGTCGTTTAAGTTTGTACGTGTACAACACTAATAAAAACGCACATTATAAAAACTTTCAAGTTTTATTTTCAAGCGAGTAAGAACGGTCATAAAGTAGCTCACAGACAGATCTAACTTTGTCTGTTAAGCTTTAAGTTGTAATTTGTACTGCATTGAAATATTTCTCATTCAACAAGAATCAATCATTATAAGTTCTAAAACATTACGAGTGAGGATAAACGTATGTGAACCCAAACATGCATACATACACAGACTGTTAACAGCATAACCCTTCTTTTTGGTTTCGTCGTAGTCGGGTCTAAAACATGTCTTTGCTCTTATTTTAGGTTCAACCGAAGTCGGGAAAAAACACTGAATTTGCAATAATCTTCACTATCACTATCACTACATGTTATAAAACAAAGTCTCCCGCCGCGTCTGTCTGTCGCTATGTATGCTTAGATCTTTAAAACAACGCAACGGATTTTGATGCGGGTTTTTTTTAAAGGTAGAATAATTCAAGAAGAATGTTTTAGTATACAATTTTACGCAGGCGAAGCCATAGGCTAGTAATATTATAAATGCCATGTCTTTATTCATGAAGTTTGCTCTGAATAAATACAATCTTCCTTTTTATGCATTGTATGACATAACATCACGCTGGGTTAGGCAGACGTGTAATAGTACACCAACAATTCTCCAGTCATGTTGGTGTATTCCCGCTGACCCCACTGGTTCGTCCCACTGGTGGGGCTAACGAGAAAAATCTAAACTGTCGTTTCACTGACCCCACTAGTCTATCCTACTGGAGGGGTCAAAGAGAAGTTTTGGTCATGCAAAAGGGGGTGCAAATATTTATTGCCATCCAAAACTCCGGACTTTGAACTGAGAAATTCCTGACAGTTTCGCCAGTCGTACTTGCGACCATAAATTCAATGAGACAGTAAATTAAAAAGTCTCGTTTAGCCTAATCTTACTCCTAGTGACTAAAAATTTCAGTTGGCTCTCACTATGACTCTCTCTTCGTCTGCACTCCCCCTCCCCTTTTTCTAGCCGTATCTGTCCACTTAGAATAACGGAATCTTTTGAAATACTTACAAAAAACTGTTTAGTTGTGACAAACGACAATGCATTCCTGCCATATCCCATAAGCCAACTAGCGTGATAATAAAACTATTATACAAACAAGTTCTCAAGTTATTAAGTGCCTAGTAGTATCATTAAGTACGATATCACTCTCGCTTCGTCATTAGAATAGGCTTAATTGCTACGGTTTACGCGCTACGCACTCGCTACGATTAATTTGTGGCGTAGCGCTACGATAATTGCTACGTGGCTACGAAATTGGGTCAAGTGGTTATTTTGTAATTGTTTAATGTAGTTATGTTCCAACGGGTTCGTAGCTTAAAAACAGCCGCACAGGTTGATCTTCAAGGTTAAGCTACTGTTGCCGAGGTTAATCCATGGATGGCTGACCATTTATTACTGACAAAAATTCCCTCGTTTTTCGGAGCCCGTTAAACACAGTTGGTCCCGGCTGCAATATCTAGCTCTTTGACAGTCATAACGTGTAGTCAGAAGCCCGAAAGTCTGACAACCAATCTTACCAAGGGCTTGTGGAGGACAGATAGGCAGTCGCTCTATGTAAATTATTTATTTATTATTTATTTATTTATTTATTAAAACTTTATGCACAATTAAAACTGTACAAAGGCGGACTTAATGCCTAAGGCATTTTCTACCAGTCTACCTTAGGGTGATGCAGAGATAATACACAGTAGGTGCAATTATGGAAAAAAAGACTAGAAATTATTTACAACTCAAATATATAAGAATAAAATAAATACATACATACATACATATAGCAAAATATATAAAGTTAAGAGAGATAAGAAAAATGACAATAACCTAGTTTTGAGACGAATCTGCCAACTCCTTGCGAATAAGCTCTCGAGCCTTCATTTTGAAAGTGAAACGACCAGTCAACGTCCTGATACTCTGAGGGAGCGCATTCCAAAGGAAGACCGCTTGGACAGAAAAGGAAGATTTTAAAAAGCCAGATCGGTGAGAAGGACAGCGTAGAAGACAATTATTGGAGGAACGAAGATTTTTGCTGTGCGCAAAAAAAAATAGAAACAAGTCGGCGTCGAGTCGACGTTGAATTAAAATTAGACTAGAATCCGACCTCAAAATACTTGGGTAAAGGCTAGGCAGATGATTTTTAATTATGTCAGAAGGCATAATAAAGTTATGCACTCGCAATGCACTTGATCTACAAACACAATTATTACAATGAGAGAAGTCCTCTCGACTGCATGTTCACTAGTGTGCTTATAACTGAAGAACCACTCGACCGACTTACCTGATTTTTACTTTCATTCGTAGTCAAGTTAGTATTATGTCATTCGGTATATTTTAAGTATAACGTATCTGGCAAAACGTCAAATACAGAAAAATGTCACGCTTGGGGTCCTCGTAGGGTTAAGCATCATCATCATCATCATCGTCAGCCTAAAAATGTTCCCACTGCTGGGAAACGGCCTCTTCTCAATGAGAGGGAATGGGCTATGATATCTTCGATTTTTTGGTTCTAGGACATGCCGGTTTCCTCACGATGTTTTCGTTCACCGTTTTGAGAGCAGTGGTGATGAAATAAATTACACAATTTAATACGTCCATCCACCACTGCTTTCCCAGGGTTAAGCAGTTGTGTCATAACACCTACATTCTTTGCATTTGACGACCCGAATAGTGCAGCGGTAGTGAGGCTGTCTTACGTTTTTAGGGTCCCGGGTTCAAATCCCGGTAGGAGCAAATGTTTGTGTGCTTAGCATGGACATTTGTTACCGAGTCAAGGATTCTTATGTGTATAATAAGTATGTCAACTACCGTGCTTAGTGTGGCACTAGATGGCGCTATGTGTAATGCCAGCGATATTTATTTAAAAAAACACGCATGGCAACAAGCGCATTTTGTGCGATTTGAACCATGAACTGAGTACAAATCTAGCACAGAACGAGGTGTATTTAGTCTAACCACATTATTTTACAGTTTTACTACAATGGTTATTTGAACGTTAACTATATCTAATCACAGTACATTCCCGCAGCATCTCTGTCGCAGGCAGTGTTGTGAGCAATCACGCGTTTTACTGCCCTTTGTCTTCTTAAATCGTAGTGAGACAACTGGACTGGACTCGCTGTAATGTTAAGGAATTTGACACATTACCGTGATTTATTAAAGAAATACAAAACTGTGGAGTCTTTCTATGGAGTCTTTCTATGGAGTCTTTCTATGGAGTTTTTCTATGGAGTCTTTCTATGGAGTCTTTCTATGGAGTCTTTCTATGGAGTCTTTCTATGGAGTCTTTCTATGGAGTCTTTCTATGGAGTCTTTCTATGGAGTCTTTCTATGGAGTCTTTCTATGGAGTCTTTCTATGGAGTCTTTCTATGGAGTCTTTCTATGGAGTCTTTCTATGGAGTCTTTCTATGGAGTCTTTCTATGCAGTCTTTCTATGGAGTCTTTCTATGGAGTCTTTCTATGGAGTCTTTCTATGGAGTCTTTCTATGAATTCTTTCTATGGAGTCTTTCTATGGAGTCTTTCCATGGAGTCTTTCTATGGAGTCTTTCTATGGAGTCTTTCTTTCATCAACACCAGCCTATTAATGTTCTCAATGCTGGGACACAGGCCTCCTCTCTATGAGAGGGAATAGTGCTATAATCCACCACGCGGGCCCAATGCGGACTGGTAGCACACATGTCTTCGATTTTTTTGGTTCTAAGACATGCCGGTTTCCTCACGATGTTTTCTTTCACCATTTTGAGAGCAGTAGTGATGAAATAAATTACACAAAATAATACACCTGTCTGGGTCCACGACTTACTGTTCGTAAGTCGGGGCTAACGCTGCACCACAGCTGCTCTGAATACCTAACACACATTAATATACTCGTATTTATCTTTACGTCAGTCCAGTTTTATTAATATAAAACTTGTCATTCAACTTATTGATTGACATCCATTAACATAAATCTATTATTAAATTTGTATCAAATGATAGATTATTTCGATTTCCCTCTCTCGGACTAGGGTGGATCCATATCAATATGTACTATCATTATGATACTTATAATTTTTCGCAACACACGTTTTTTTTAGGTTGTTGTCTTTTCACGTCTAAACACACATCAGAACACATCGTTGTGAAATGCGACCGATAGGTAGCCCAGAATATAGAGAAGGACATACACTTTTTTCATCTTTGCTCGCAGATGGAGTTTCGGGCAAAACGCCAATATTAAATACTAGCCGATGCCCGCGGCTTCGCCCTCGTAAAATTATATACTAAAACCTTCCTCTTGAATCACTCTATCTATTAAAAAAACCCTCATCAAAATCCGTTGCGTAGTTTTAAAGATCTAAGCATATAGGAACAGACAGACGTAGACGCAGCGGGAAACTTTGTTTTATAATATGTAGTGTTAAGTAAGCCTTCAAGGCGTTTATGAGATTGATTGCCCAGGGTGTGCGGACAGTTATATTTTGCTAGTCAAGTCGTCATGGTGGTTGTTTTCGTGGTTCGTGATGGTGAACACCATACTACGTTGGCGAGTATCTAATACAGCAACCTTCACGCCACTAACAAAGGTGTCGCTATCAGATTTCCGGCTCGCTCGTAAATGTGTGTCGACAAATAGTCGTCTGCGTGTAATGTGCCGGAAGAACGACTTGCTCGACTCGCTTTATACTAAGATTTGTGACCGAAGCGCTGATTAACGTGTAAAGCTGAGTTACCGCTCATTTGAGTAAAAAATCAAAAAAATCAAAATCAAAATATTTTATTTCACATAGGCCTGGATGGGCACTTATAAAACGTCGAAAAAGGTGCACGGTTCGCGTTGGTCGATTCCATGGAGAAGAACCGGCAAGAAACTCCATGGTTACTCTTTTCAAATCATTTGGTAGCTTCTGAATTCTTTAAGCTTAGTTTGTACTACTTCATCTAGCTGAAATGGTCAACACTGAACTTTAGCCAAACGTCACATTGTTCTTATTTGATGTTACCGATGTTTGTTGGGTGGAATTTGAAGAGAAACAAACTTGAGCCCTAAGTAAATATAAGTAAGAGCGTATGAACTACAAAATGCAATTGTAGTTGATTCATACGGTTTTTCAAACTTATAAATAGTTATGTATTCTGACGCAGCTAGAGCGCTTTAAAGTCCAGCAATTTATTTATTTATTATCTAATGGAATGCTAAGATTTAGTTTAAAACTGTGTTTTTTACAATTCGTAAAGCTTACCAGGGCGGCAACATCGCATGTGCGGCAAAGGCCTTTTTTTTTAAACGGTTTTTTTTGTACTTAAGATCATATTTTAATAAGTTTAATTTAATTTCACCTAGGTGTAAGATATCCATAGCTGTATTATGTAAATTCAGATTATGCAACTACATTTTACTGCGTAGCTAGTAGGTATATGTATTCACCCAAATATCATAAACCCTCTCTAATGCGTTCAAAAACCATAGGCAATGACCAGCATTATCAACCAGTAGAAATAAACGGAACTGTAATGAACTCATAACCTACTGAAAACCGTAGGTTATGAGTTTAAATTTGTAACAGGTGTCAAATTCAAGTGAGTGTGCTATTCTAGTACCTATCTACATTAAATCAGATATCGATACGAAACCCCAATTCAGTATGATTTTAATTATAAATCGCACGACATTTTGATCTCGAGTGACACAAGAATAGTGACTTGTTCGTTTGCCTATGATTTAAAAAAAAAATACAGATATCCGAAACGCCGCCATTTCGAGCTGTCATTTGTTCGTTAGCTTTTTATTTCCAGTTACGAGTAGACCAATTTTCTGATAAGTTCTTTATTTCTGTCGAAAATGAGTGATAGTGACTCAGAAATTGACATGATCACTCCGCCAGATATCGTAAATGCAGCGACGAATGCAACTAATAACCAAATCAAATCAAATCAATTTATTTGTGAAACAAAGGTTATTGTAGGCTGACAGCAGGGTTACTAAGTAACGTTGTGTAACATATACGTGCAAATATGTGCACTATCGAATGAGTTGGGCGCGCTATCGTTGAGACAATTATTTTCAACTGGACCGTGTGAGGGGCCTCTGTCGACTCGCATCATTGTTGCCGAATAACGAGGCTATGCGAGAATGATCAAATTCAACGGATCCAAATCTATACTCTATGCATTAGCATTAGAGTATAGATTTGGATCTTTAATATTTTTGTATGTAACAAATAAATTTAAAAACTACGGGATTTGAAAAAATCTTTCAGCACTAGATACCTACATTATCAGCGAGTAACATGGCCATATTTTATCCCCGTACTCCCACCAACCAAAACTAGTTTTTATGTTACATAAAATACTTTGAATGCTCCCATGACACGATTACTATGCAATGCATCTATCACAATGTTTTGTGTCAAAATAGTTTGCGTAAAATGTGATTTTTCGAAAAAGTCGTTTTCCACAATTTGTTTTTTGCGTATTGATTTTTGATGTATTTTGATGTATACGCACAACATTTTTGTTTGACGGCTGCGTTACACCTAGGATCTGTTTACTCCTTGCATACTTATACAACATTATTTTTTGTTTACACTAAACCCGAAAAGGGGTCATTGTACTCATCATTTTGAACAACTTTTTCTACGGGACGAACCTAGAAATCGCGAAAAAAAAATCAGGTGTTCCCTACATTTTGACGAGTTACGCGAACATAAAATAATGTAGGGAACAGCTGATTTTTTTTCGCGATGTCAAGGTTCGTCCCATAGAAAAAGTTGTTCAAAATGATGAGTACAATGACCCCTTTTCGGGTTTAGTGTAAACAAAAAATAATGTTGTATACCATAGACCATTGAACCAATCAAAATACAACACATTGTACCCGTTTACCTTCGAGATACCACAAACCACTACCACTTGTAAATTCACAATCAAGCTGAATCATTCTCGCATAAGCTTAACCAGCAAAGCCAGCTAAATGCAAATCACTGATAATCCATTAGTGTTCCCGTATTGTGCGCCGCCACTACAACAATGCATGTATGTGTAAGTACGCATTGTGTACACTGTAGTGCAGGGGCAGTGATGAGCTCTCTGGGGTTCGGTAATTGGTAGATAATTTATTTATTTATTTATCTTAGTAAACACTTAATTTTTTTTTAATAGTACATAGATTGTCCAGTTCACCCAGCCAATGAGTTCAGAAAATCATCTGATTACCACCTTTGCCGCAGTCTACTTGTAAGTCAGACGCAGTCCAAGGTGATATTGCCAGATATTGTATAAGCTAAAGATGTTTGAATGTAAAAAAATCAAATAAGCTTTTTAAAAAAAGGAGATGATTCACTAATCTCCTTTTTTAAAAAAACATCAAAATAAAACTTTAAATTTTAAAGTTTTATTTTAATGTTCAGACTAAACCATAAATGGTCAGACGTAGTCTGCGAATAAATATATGGAAGTGTAAATTGAGTCGGCCCTTAAATTCAACAACGAGTTGTATACGTTTTACTCAAGGGCAGAGTCATCTATAATTTTCTAAGTTGACAACCTACTTAATAGAGAAGAAGTTTATTAAAATAAGTAGTAATAATAAACCACAGTTACAGCAGTTAACATGCATTAGTTTCTATATTCTTTTTACAAAATAACACAAATATGTGGCCGATTAACACAATATGTAAAGCTTTGACAGTTGTATTGACAGCTATGCCAAGGAATGGTGGGAATCTATGACGTTTGTTGCGTTCCATTTCATGCAAATAGTTATCGTTATAGAGCACGTGGTTTTAAACAAAAACCTATTTTAACGTGTTAAAGTATAAATCCTCGTACACAATACAATAAGGCCAGTAAAAATCACCCACTTTGTGAACACAATTGAATTAATTAAAATAAAACTGAATAACAAAATGAAACCTGCTTGCTGCGTTATCTGAAACTGGCTGATCGCATCATGACACTGGAACTATACAGTTTTTAATTAAATTTAAATTAAACGCGTTTACTGCAGACGTGTATTAAGCGTGTACTAATTAGATTGAAGCGGTAACAGTCGGGTGGATGAAAAATTCTTATGTTATTTTCGGTTTGTTTTGGTTTTTGAAGCGCTGCAGCGCTGGATGATATGCGTGTTTTTAGTGGTAAGTAGCTGAGTATTTGGAAAGTTTAATTACAAAACTAGTGTAAGTTTTAGTAACATTAGAATAAGTATTATTTAATAAGGATGGTCAAGAGAAAAAATAAAGTGTGTAGTTCAATATAGTATTGTTTAAATATCCATTATAATAATAAAAAAAAAATCACAATAAAAAAAACAACAACAAAAAATTACAATGTTTTTCATACTTTGTTTTACATGTATAGGTGTTCAGAAATAACAAGATTTTAACATTAACAGGATTATTTTTCGGTTTCAAAAATAATGATCTTAAAAAAAACGATTCGTGATGAAGGCAAACACAACTTCCTTTTCCTTTAAGACCCCAAGGTTACCTATAGCTCCGGGGCTGCGGGCCTGTTCGAAAGAGATACCGCGGCCCCGGAACATAAAGGGCGAGGAAGGGGCATGGATGGGTTTTAGTCAGTAAAAGTCTGACACTCCCTCCCGCTCCACCCAGAGTGGGAGAAGTTATTTGAGGATTTCCCATCCTAAATAAAAGGTTACCTATATCTAATAAGTAAGTTACTTTTTAATCCATCAAAACGTTATGCCAAAAACCAGCCGCTTGCAACCGCTGCAGCCGCTTCAAACCCTCAACACAAGTAACCCAATAGTTGCACACTATCAATTAAAATAGGGGGCTGCCGCGCTCTGTAATGAAACTGTAATGACGTTAGCTAGTCATCAGCGAATGATTGCGCGCTGATGACTTGGTGAAACGCCGTCAATAATCTTTTTAGAGAGATTTCTATTAGGGTGTAATGGATATGTGAGCTTGCAGTTTTTGATTGGGTCCTTCATAGACACTATTTTTTTCGGTTAGTTGGGTCGTTCGGTGGATAAATAATCACAGCCGCTCGGATCGATCTTTACGTTAAGCCGTGCTTGCCTTGGTTGGTTTGTGGATGGGTGACCACTTTTACATACCGAGATTCCTTCGTGACTCGTGGTCCCGGCTGTCATTTGTGGTTCTTTGACAGTCATTATAGGTACTGGCCCAAAAAGTCTGACAAACCGTCTTACCAAGTGGTTTCGTATTACCTGCAGTAACTAGGTTGTGGAGGTCAGATAGGCAGTCGTTTCATGTAAAATAATGGTATTGAGTTGCACCCGGTTAGATTGGCAGGCAAACCGAACGTAGTTGGGAAAAGGCTAGGCAGATGATGATGGGGCGTTCGGTGTAAAATATCAGCGGGATTCGGTTAGATTTTAAGTTGAACCCAACTTAATTAGGAAAAAGAATAACCAGTTGATGATAGTGACAAAGCCGAAGTTTGACATTTCATCACTAGTATGTATTAACAAAGCGGCAAGCCTATTTTACCAAACATATTCACATAATTACTAGCCAGCGACTTCGCTCGCTTTAATTTAGAATTTGACAATCAATCCGGGTGGCGCAAAAAACAGTAGGTACCTGAAAAGATAAACTATGGACTCTTGTGCATGATCTTTTTACTTTTGTATTGGGCAAGGGACCAGCAGGGGCCTAATTCTGCTATTTTAATAAATTCGTCACTCCAACACGATTCCATTCTCATCCCATTGTCATTTTGCTTAAAGTTTGTATAAATTATAATATATATAATAAAATTATGTTTTAATCGCATTGTCGTATTGTCATTATTATAAAACCCTTAGTACAAAGGTTTTCGAAATCTACTACTAAATGCGAACATTTATTCATGCCAGATTTCAACTACGAGATTATTATTCTATGAAATTTCTTTCAATGGAACACTCCATTGAAAGAAAATATGTCATAATGGCGCCATTATGTTAATAGAATTAACAAACTTGTCAAAATTTTATGAAATCAATGATTGACTACTCTGACACTATTGTAGTAGCAGAATCGAGGTCCAGCAGTGGGAAATTCAAGGCTAAGATTGGCACGACAATAATAAAAAAAAAAACAATTGCAACGACGCGCGACGCTAGTAGGTCTAACCTCTGAATGAGGGCGCATAAATTCAAGAAAATTCACAGCTCGTTCCACAGACTATCAAAAACTTTAATCTACCCATCATTAATTTCGAAACTATCAATCTCTAAAGTGACTCAAAAAATCTATACTTCCAAACAATACTAACGACATAATAATTTTAAAATTATCTACAATGGAGGAAGTAATAACTTATTTTACCCTTAATTTAAAACACAACTTATGATACTTTCATTTATGTCTGCCAAACGAAATTAACTTTTATCATCCAAGAAATAAGGTTCAATAAATTGGTGTAAATGTAATAATGACTTTATTTCGTGTTAACTTTGAATGTACGTAATGATTGTATATCGAGTTGGTGTTATTATCGACACTTTAAATTAAGTTCTACAAATGAAAATTACAGGTTTGTTATTTTTTTTTGGATTGAGTAGTAATGAGGATATTATCTATACTAATATTATAAAGCAGAAGAGTGAGTTTGTTGGTTTTTGGTTGAACGCGCTAATCTCAGGAAGTACTGGTTCAAATTGAAAAATTATCAAGGAAGGTTTGAAGGCTATATAACATCACGCTGCGACCATAAGGAGCGGAGCAGGAATAAAAAATGTTGCAAAGACGAGGTTTTTTTTTTCCTTTCGTTTTTCCCTCTTATGTGACGCAGACGAAGTTGCGCGGGTCAGCTAGTTATTCATAATTCAGTTTGATACTCGAGGAGGTCGTGGCTAAATAATAGCAGTCACGCGTGTCAATCTTCAAGTTAAGCCGTGCTTGCCTAGGTTGGTCTGTGGATGGGTGACCTGCCATTACACACGTTCCCGATTGTCATTTGGAGATCTTCGACAGGCCTTAGGTTCAAGTGGTTAGTGGCCTGAAAGACTGACTAATTTTACCTAGGGGTATCTTATTACCCAGTACTGACTGGGTTGTGTAGGTCAGATAGGCAGTCGCTCCATGTGACATACTGGTATTCAGCAGCATCCGGTTAGACTGGAAGCCGACCCCAATTTAGTTGAATTCTGCTTTTTAATAGATTACCCTCTAGTATAAGAAACCTGCACTCTTTCAATGCACTCAAAACTCAACTTACATATTGGTGAGTACATAATGGCGGATACAGAATGGGTAGTTTAGTTTGTAAGTTGTAACATGATTGACGAACTATGTGTATAAGGGGTGTAAAACACCTCTTCACGAATTCGAAAGGTACTTGTTCTCCCCATCATTGCGATATTTTTTTTGTTCTACACCATACCTGGGAACCGTCTAGTTACGGAGATGTGGGGGGTCAAAGTTACAACTTTTTGACAAGTTTTTTATTGAAATACAAGTTTTTTTGTACGATTTTGACTTTTAACACCTCTACGACCCCCGTACTATTCAATTCATCCATCAGCACAATTTTTTAAGCGCGTAACGTGCTTAAAACATTGTGCTGATGGATGAGTTCTACCTCAAAACATGATTTATAACCTCAAAAAAAAAGTTGTTTCCCAGCAATAATTTTTGCGTAAAGTTACTTAGTTTGATGTACAGAATGCTTGGTTAACGGCTTTGTGATAAGGTGGTTTACACCCTGTATGTATATTTTGGTACTGTTCTCAAGTGAGTGAGACTTGTCATTATTTAGAATAGAGTTTCTTCTTTCAAATGAATCAAGGCGTTTTGTCTCAAGTATCTCTAATTTTCTCCATAACAATAAAACCGTGACAGATGCATACCGCCTTACGGACATCTTGAAGTCCCATCATTATAGGATTTCTTATAAGGAAGGTACCCTTAACAATAAATTGTGTAAGGCCTGTAAGTGGGTGAAACAAGCGGCCGCATTATTGAGGCAAATTGTGAACAGGAGTGACAAAGATGTACGGAGAATGGAAGAGCCTTGGAAAAAATTGTGATACTTTCTCAATTTCGAGAGCAAATGTGGTCTAGTGGTGGCGGCCCCGACAGTCATGGGTTCTAACTCAGACAGGCGGCATTACTTTGTGTAATTTATTTCATCACCACTGCTCTCAAACCGGTGAAAGAAAAATAAAAATACCGTGAGAAAACTGACATGTCCGACGTTGTGGACATGGTGCACATTCCTGCTCATAGATATAGGACGCCTGTGTCCCAGCTGTGGGAACATTAATAGGCTGATGATGAGGATAATTTTCGTCAATCTCGAAGACAGCATAAAAATTGGTTTTGGTCAATACTCTGCTTGTCATGATATGGTGATTTTATTTCAGACAACAAATCAAATTATGTTTGTTTGTTTCGAACATATAGTTTCAGATCGGGTTATTGACTAGATTTTAATTAAAAATAATAAAATAAATAAGTAAAGTAAATGTCGCTGGACATTACACATAGCGCGATGTAGGGCCACACTAAGCAAGGCTTGTGTCGTGGTCACCAGATAGTTGATATAATACATAATATACTTGTTGTTTGTAAATACATACTTATTATACATATAAACACCCATGACTCGGAAACAAATGTCCATGCTCATCACTTAAAACTTAAGAGATAGACTAATAGAAATACCGCCTGGTATATTTACCAAATAACCAGGTAATAAACAACTATTAGTTTTAATCGAACAGGATAATTATTCTAGCATATTACGTCCATTTGGCATAATTTCTGATGTCGTCTCAAGTCGTCTACGTAAATTGATAATAAGGTGATTTCATGAAAAAAGTACTAGCATTAATTATTATTGTATGATCCTAGCAAAAAGCAGCACCTGTCATGTACCGATTGTGTAATACCGTATCTAGAGATCTCTACCAACTCCTATATCTGCTTGTGACACCCAGTAGGTAAGCGTCTCAAGAAGGCAACGCAGTAATCTTCGGAATGCGACCCCCGGCTTGTAATACAGTCGCCACCCCTGGCTGGCTGTTCGGGGATAAAGCGGTAACACGTGTGTGATTATTTGGTTATAGGTTCTAGCAAAAATTGATAAATGAAAGGTTGATAAAATTCCAATGTAAAATTCATAATGTCATAAAAAAAATTGCAATGCTACATGCAATCTCCCACTTTTCTCTCTTATGCCGTGAGTGATAAGATTAAAAATTAGTCGACCATCAGTAAACTCGGTAGCATAAGGCAAATTATGAGAGAATTATGACAGAAGACATTTTAAGAGTCCTTTCACAAAAACGAAACCATCAAACAGCCTAATTAAAACATCACACACAAAAAAATACTCTAAAGACAATCTTGGAAAAGTCACGTACGTCCTTCTCCATTCTTCCCCCTTAAGAAAGCTAAAAGTAGAGAATTCATTAGGTCGTTTCGTCCCACTCGAAGCCACTTGCACTTTTGATTGAGGAAATAAATGCCCCAAGACATCGGCTAATTCAAGAGGCTGGTGGGACCAAATTGCCCCGATTGTTCCCTGACAATGTGACAGTAATGTTTTCGTAGGTTGTTTATGTTTTTAATATTGGTAAAGAAAAAAAAAAGATTTATCAAGCACAGACGACACACAACATATTCTGTAAGTTAAACACAGGATTAAATGCACGTACAAAAACTAATATTATAAAGAGTAAAGAATTAATTTATTGTTTGTTTGTGTTTGTCACGATTTAACTCTAGTCTCTCTTTTGTTTCATCGTGTCGTGGTTTCGTGTAGTTTTACGAGACCAATTTTAAGTTTAAATCCACATCTTTACCGAGTAACGAAGGCTGTATATTTCGATTGTATCATAGAATACCTATGTTCCCAAATAAATATTTTGAAAGGGCAATGATATATTTTGAAGGAAAATTTCTATAGAAAATTTATTTTTCTCATAACTCTTGTTTAAATCGGTGTATATTCAAAATATGTGTTTGGGAACCTATATACAGGATGTAAACCACCTCATCACAAAGCCGTTAACCGCATTCTGTACATCAAACTAAGTAACTTTACGCAAAAATGATTGCTGGGAAACAACTTTTTTTTTTGAGGTTATAAGGTTATAAATCACGTTTTATGGTAGAACTCAATGTAACGCACTTAAAACATTGCGCTGATGAGTGGATTAAATAGTACGGGGGTCGTGGAGGTGATAATAGTCAAAATCTAACAAAAAAATCTTGAATAAAAGTTGTAACTTTGACCCCACATATCTCCGTAACTAGAAGGTTCCCAGGTAAGGTGTAGAACAAAAAAATATTGCAATGATGGGGAGAACAAGTGCCTTTCGGCTTCGTGAAGAGGTGTTTTACACCCTTTATTCTGTAATACAATCAAAATAAATACACACTACTTTAAGAATATTATTATGTTTGATTTACAAATTATTTAGGTATTACGTTTGTATGAAATTCGTATGCTCCGCAGGCTTACTAATAACCTTTATGAACCTTCTATGGCTGGATCAGCAGCAAATCAATTTTCAAGGGAAGTTTGTGTCAGATCTAATTTTCTAAACATATCATCACGCCTGTAACCCCCAAAGAGTAAAGCAGAGGTCGTATCTAATAGAATAGAATAGAAATAATTTATTTGCATTGAATGTAGGTATGTACATACATGAATAGGACGCCCAGATTTCACCAGTTTTGTTTAAATCCCATAAGATATATTATTGAGTGAGGCTTATTGCGACTAACCGGGAACAAATCTAGACTGAAAAACCTAATAACTATCTGCCCGGCCCGGGTATCGAAATCGGGACCTTTGCGATTGCGACAGCTAAACCAACGAGAAAGGCAATTTTTCTGCTATATTCAACGCACATTATGTTTATCAATTTTTATTAACGTAAACACAAATCCCACCTGATAATTACAACTGGATTATCATAAACAAACTAAAAACAAACAAAATTAAAATTATCTTTTTTCCCATTCCAAAAGAGAATGCAGTCAGTGTGCATTCTACACTTTACTGCCTTCCAGCTAAATATAAAACACGCTACGAGAATTGTTAATTTCGAGAAACTGAGTGTTTCTGATTATATCTTTTGGATAAGTCTTGGGATACAATGAGCATTGAATTTGCTATAGTGGGAATCCAATCTATACTATACATACTATATATCTATAGTATATAATATTATAAAGCAAAAGAGTTTGTTTGTTTGGTCTCAGGAACTACCGGCTCGACATGAAAAAATATTTTTGCGTTGGATAGTCCATTTATCGAAGAAGGCTATAGGCCATATAACATCACGCTTTGACCAATAGGAGCGGAGCAGCAATAAGGAATGTTGCAAGCGGGAAATTCACGCGAACGAAGTCGCGGGCAGAAGCTAGTTTGTCTACATAACTACACAAGTGGCAATTTGGGTCAGATAGGCAGTTGCTCCATTTAAAATACTGATATTTAGCTGCATCTGGTCAGACTGGAAGATGATCACATGACAGTTGGGAAAATACTTGATATAAAATTTAAATATAGCTTGATATTGGGCCCTATTGGACCATATTGAGCCCTACTGGGCCCTATCAGAATACCAGCGCTGTGGCGTTTTTTTTTAATGTTACAGCACCATGCTGAGATAGGAGCCTTTTGGCCTCGTACAGGACGAGTTTCGTTTCTTTTAATTTTTAAATACATATTTGTTTTTTCTGTGTAAGTTTTGTTAGTAAGTTATAAACTGATAATTTTGATGTGTTTTGTCCTGTGCGGGCTAATAAATGCTTGTTCTTTTCTTTCTTTCTTTCTTTTGTTATATTAAATCACACTTGATTGTACGGTCGAACAAGATAATTGGTGTAAACCAATATATCATTATGCCATATTATGTCATTTGTGGGTTGAACTTTACAGTTCAACCCACAAATGACATAATATGGCATTAAGGACATTGTAAAGTATAAACCAAATACGACGAGGGTAACAGCTACTGTTCGACCATACACTAGCTGTTACCCTCGTCTGTGTAATTGTTACTTCCCCTATTTGAAGCGGGTTTGGTTAACAATTTCATAGGTATGGAAATCCTAATAATTTTTCTGCAATTAAATTCTAAGGTACTCCTTCTAACATCAGCTAGCGCCAGTAAAAATCAGACCAGCCGTTCCGGATATTAGAACAAACAGACCAGAGAGACGCAGATAACATGTAATCAGTATAAGCTGTTATTTTAAAATTACAAACAAACATTTCATTTTATACACACATTTTTTTTTACAAACATTTTTTTTTTTCTACTTACATCAAAATTGCAAAAACTATTTACTGCGGGTGTATAAGTGTTTTCTATACTGGATTTGGTGTTCGCTTTTTATTCTAGTTTTTGCTATTATCTAGTCATCTAGTGCATTAAAGATCTTTCGAACCAAAAAGGGGCCCATCTAAATCTCACTAATTTCCCATTGTACTACTAACCTAGGCGCATTCCTAAAAGCACACAAACCGTAAAAACCTCGAGATAAAGCAAGTATAAAATATTTTAATTATATTTTATCACCACTAAAACTGTGTAAATGAAAAACCGGTTCCGTTGCTTTATGAAATCGTAAAAAACTTGTCTTTGCTCCCAATGGGAGAGATTTGCAGTTCTCATGGTGTTGCCATTGTTGAAATTTCATTATAGAGTTTTTATTTCGGTGTGCTATCCCGATTTATATTGTTTCTTTTTTATATTTTTAATGGCTATGGTAATTAAGGACTTATCTGAAGATATGTTTTGTTTTAATGAAGAGTTTTGTGCCACGTTTTGATTGTTGTTATTAAAATTGAAACGCTGTTTTGTTTCTACCACGTCTGCTATGTACTAGAAATTAGTGTATGTGTTTTCCGACGAAATTCTTGAAATCCCATTTTTCACATTTTACAACTTACAACACATTTTTCACCGCGTGTGTTGCTTTTCAAACTAAACATAAAATTTTCAATTCTTGACACGCCAGGGAAGGTTTACGAACAGTCAGCAAAACAGTTAGGTGTGCAGGCTAGCAATCTTCTTACGAATATTATAAATGTAAAAGTCTGTAAAGATCCATTTTTGTTATACTTTCACGCAGAAACTACTTAAAGAATTTGGATGAAATTGCAAACAGATTGATTATAACCCTTTTCCATTTATAATAGTAGTAAAAAGATTGTTAGCCTGTAAACCTAACTGTTTTGCTGACTGTACCTAATATTTTATAATATAATCATCAAAATTGTTACAAAAAAGCTTTATTAATAAATAAAAACAAAAACACATAAAATTCCCTGCTAATAATTATAGTGTAGGTTTGCAAGCAAAATGAAGACGCTATGCAAAATGAGTGTTTATCCTCCTGGGTATAAGCTGACACAAAAGTAATTATGTTTAATCCGTAGGGCGAGCAGTTCACAGGCTAATTAAAGGTGTCAGACTTTGTTTTTTTATTAGAAATGTATTTAACTTTTAAATGTGTTGACAGATCAAATTAAATGTTAGTTGTTTGGTTACCAGTCAAATGGCTAAGACTGTCAGAAAATGTTTGATTTAACTCACTCAATCTATACTAATACTATAAAGCTGAAAAGTTTGTTTGTTTGTTTGTTTGAACGCTCTAATTTCAAGAACTACCGATTGGAATTGAAAAAATATGTTTGTGGTTGATAGTCCATTTATCGAGGAAGGTTATGGGCTTTATTACATCACGCTACAACCAATCGGAGCGGAGCACAAATGAAAAATGTTGCAAAAACGGGAAAAAAGTATTCCTTTTGTGAGCTTCTTCTCTCTTATGAGACGCAGACAAAGTTGCGTGGGTCAGTTAGTGTAAGATAAAGCGACTAATCGAAAATACGAGTATACCAATTGGGTAGAAAAGTATTTTGAATGGACATTATGTTGTATGGTTTGATTCCGAGGTCGGGCAGAAATGCTGTGTTTTCCCATCAGTATTTTTTCAGAAGCAGCCATTGATTTGGGCCTGATTTGGGCCTGATTATTGGCAATAGGCTGGGGCTAGCCTATTGCCAATAATCGGGCATTATGACATAAACGTAACTGGCGAACCTAGGTACACCTCTGCCTAACTCTCCAGGGACTATAGGTGTGATGTTATGTGTATTATATCCTTCGGTTGGTAACAACACAGTCGCCATGCAGTTAGGAAAAAAAAGTTGAATAGCTTAGATTTTTGTTAATTTTAATTAATGACTAAGGAAGACAATTAAGTAATTATGATTTCTATTGTACCTTTTTTTTTTAAATTATATGATTGAGTGTAAATTTTCGATACAATGTAAAAATTGTTACTGAAATAAATGAAATGAAAAAATGAAATGACAAAAAATAGTTGGATGGACTCACGTAGATCTTAAGTTACTAATAATAAGCTTAGTTTAATGTAACGTGTTCATTGATGTAGCACGATCGTAGTGTAATTTTTTTGTTTTTTAAATCTAGTAAACAATTCATGAATGTGAATAAGACCGCGAAAAAAAATTAAAACTGCCACCACAATGAATATTCCGAAAAAAACAACAATAAAACAAATTGATTTATTTCATGAAATACATAGCATATAACTTATTATTTTCAACCGGTGACTGAAAAGGCGAATATACGTAAGTTCCTCCGGATAAAAACAAAGAAAGATACCAAATAAAGACTTCTCCTGAAAAAGTCTTGCCGTCGGTGAAATAAACTGAAATAAAGACTACGAGGGCAAAGAGTAATGATCCTGAACAGTCCCGATGAATGTTTTACATCAGGAGGATGTGTATAGAGGAGTTAATACCTACTTCAGTAGTCAAATGTTTCCTCGTTTATTTCTCCCAGATATTCTGAGTATTGGTAAGGATGTAATTTGTATAATGAGGTTTAAACAGGTTCTTCTTGCAACCAAAGATATAATAACATAAAAAAGTAACCGCGCAAAGGCTCGTAGCTGAATAATAACAGCCGCTCGGGTCGACCTTTAGGTTTTAAGCCGTACTTGCCTAGGTTGGTCTGTGGATAGTGACCACCCTTACATACCCAGTTTCCTTCGTGCCTCGGAAAGTACGTTAAGCTGTTGGTCCCGGCTGTCATTTGTAGTTCTTTGACTGTCGTTACAGGTAGTCATCGGCCTAATAATTCTGAACACCAGTCTTACCAAGGGGTATTGTAATACCCAGTACTAAGCTGGGTTGTGGAGGTCAGATGCTTCATGAATACGGTACGGTATTCCGCTGAATCCGGTTAGTATGGAAGCCAACCCCAACATAGTTGGGAAAAATCTAGGCAGATGATGAACGAACAGGGCAAAGCCTGAGCAAAACTTTTCTATATAGACAAGCGTGCGTTACTTACATTTATTTAATTCTCGCTATCATGCCTTTACTGTTTATTTATATTCTTCCTCACTTTAAATCTTTTCTATTCTTACTATAATTTCCTTCTTTCTCTGTAAACCTGTGCTTGCATACATTATAAATGTTGAAAAGTATACTGCCGAGTATCATTCCTCACTCCTGTGTACTTCCAAAGACAGATACTTCAGAATGCCTGTTCAGAATCCGTTGTCCCAATCAGGAATCAGTACCGGTTTAAGAGTATCTGAAAAGATGTTTTAACAACTCTATAAGCACCCACTCTTTCAACCGTCTCCATCGATCGTCTCTGATGCGTCAAGATAGGTCACAGACGAGATTGGCCAGCCATACCTCTCGTTTTATTTATTGGGCCGACAGATAGACAAATGTGGCCCAACGTACTAATGGTTCGTACTCTACAAGGTTTTTCTACTGCCCTATTAGATCTGATTAGGGAGAGTGGTATTGGGTGTAATGGAACGATTTTTTTGTTGATTGTGTGCAATTTTTTAAACGTTGATTGGATTTCTTTTGGTACCTTATGTTTTTTTTTTGTCAGATAGGCAGTTGCTCTTTGTAAAATACTGGTCATACAACCAGTTAGACCGAAACTTTAATTAGTGAATGTTTTACGTTATCAGAAAAATAAACACGTTTTTTTTTTAAGTGGTAAGGTAAGAGTTTGAATGCCTGAGTAGAATCAACGCACAGCCTAAATCGGTGATCGTAGAGAAAATTGGAGGGTATGTTTTACTAAGGCATTTGATAAGAAAGGATTTCCCGAAATTCTACCCGTAAAGGGGTGAAAAGGGGGGCAAATTTTGTATGGGACAACGTGATTCCTTGGTCCAATCTACTTCAAATTTTGCATAAAGATTTACAACTTTTTAACGAGTTACACGCTTAAACGTCAGAATTGAAAGAAGATGCTCGAGTCACTGCGACACTACTGACAAAACGAGGGTTGTCTCGCGAAGTTAACAAATGACGCTGGTGTTTGACGTAACTCACATTATCTAAAATCGTGTAAAGGATGTCAATATACGGTGTATCCGCTGCAACACTTATCGTTTCCCTTTACAAACAAGACATTTATTAAATTCAAAACACTACCCTTAAAACCAATAACTACGAGTACAAACAAAAATAAACTTCTTCAAAGAAAATCCAGAACATCTGCCCCTGAATTATGCAAACCATACCCTTAACATCTAAACACAATGTCCAACCAAGCGACCTCTTAAATGAACCTTGTGGCCACAATAGCCAGAACCCTTTACAGTGGTCAATATTTATGAGGGTCTGAACAAATTTACCGAACAGAGAGGTCAAGGTGCACTGGTTAGTGTTCTGAGGACTTTATTAAGAAGGCAGTAAGGTCGGTTATTGTTATGACCAATGAAGGAGTTACAGTTACGAGTGGCTTTGATGTGTCGTGAACTTATGTGCGATGAATGCTGATGAATGTGCCTGTGATTTTGAGAGGTGATATGTATTGTAACAAAGAGGCAAATGTTTTTCTTTTGAGTAAAGGAAAGGGCTTTTCGTTGTGTAAGTATATATTTTTTTATTATAAGAGATGTGCGGGGAGGATTTTTCTTAGCAGTGGGCAGAACAAGCTTCTGTTTGTTTAAAGTTTTGTCAAATACTTTAACACAGGTATACGAAAAAATATATAAGCCAACTTACACCATGTAATTATGTCACCGTAAAATTGTCAAACACGTTAGATTGTAATCTCTTTAGCGAGATTGTAAACTCTCGAAATATTGTCAACTGAACATACTGTTTACAATATTACACTTTATTTTTCAGTAGATTGCAATATATCGAAGTGATACCGTATTATTGTAAATTGTTAGAATTACTCACCCATATACGGCATATATATATGGGGGGTCTTCACGAAGCCGAAAGGCACTTATTCTCCCCATCACTGCGATCATTTTTTTTTGTTCTACATCATACCTGGGAACCTCCTAGTTACGGAGATATGGGGGTCAAAGTTGCAACTTTTTGACAAGTTTGTTTTTAAATACAAGTTTTTTTGGAGGATTTTGACACCTCCATGACCCCCGTACTATTCAATCCATCCATCAGCACAGCATGTTTAAGTGCGTTTCATTGAGTTCCACCACAAAACATGATTTATAACCTCAAAAAAAATGTTGTTTCCCAGCAATAATTTTTGCGTAAAGTTACTTAGTTTGATGTACAGAATGCTTGGTTAACGGCTTTGTGATGAGGTGGTTTACACCTTATATACGGTGACGTAATTATGGCTTGACAAAAGGTTTGGTCTAACCAGTAAAGACAAAATATTAAATATTATTCGTTTTTTTTAATTATTTTATTACATCGTAATTGTTTTTGTCGAAATATTGCGTACTGATTGCTAACACTGAGTACTGAGAATACTTCAGTAGGTAAGTTATTTAAATCAAATTTTACTAAAGGCATTAAAATTTGGAATTTGTTGGATGCGAGTCGCACGGGACCGGTCAATGTGGCGACACTTAGGGGAGGCCTATGTCCATCAGTGTACGTCTTTCGGCTGAAATGATGATGATGATGATGATGAAAGGCATTTTGGGATCTTGAAAAAATATCACCATAATTTGACCTGTCATCAATGACGTATTATAAATAGACGCGTCATGCATGAACATCACGGCTGTCGAAAACAGCGTACCCGCCGGTAGCTAGATAGCTAAAGATGCACGAAGAAGAAAGGGAAAGAAAATTAAACGTCATCTACGGAATTTTTGTTGTTAGAGAGAGATAAATACATTTCTTTAATTCCGCTGGCATCTTCCCTTAACGGCACGTGACTTACCTCAGGCACCAGCCGCCATTAGAAGGCATCGAAAAAAATAAAATAAAATACATTTTTCTTGATACTTACGCATGAAATGATACTTTTCTATCTTTCACAGATAAAGTATAGTTTTTACATGTCTTAAAAACACAGGACGGCATTTTTTTTCGTTGTTTGAGGAAGGTTTACACAAAAGTTATTTTAATGTCACGTACTGCCGCGGCAGTGGTTGGTACGCGACTAAATGGCAGTCCGGCAATTGCCTTGCATTCATGTTGCCACTACAGAGCGCGGGCAACGTATCTATAGTTTTATATATCATTGCCTGTCATAATATTTTACGCATTTTTTCCATTAAAACAGAAGAATTACAAAAAAATCATTAACATCGCATCACCTCCATACGCTAAACAAACCAATCTCATCACAAAACGGCGCCGTCTTGAAAATACCGATCGAAAACATATCCGAAATCATTACCCATTGTCTCATAATCCATCTGAACCGTGAATATTTTACATTCATCGTAATACGTCACATGGTTCCCGGGGCACAATAAAATCTTTATGGGTATTGCATCACATCTCTCCTTTATGCTTTTCTTGATCCCGTATGGAAGGTTTAAGTGGTTTTCCAGCTAGAGACTGTGTTCTTGTGTGTCATGTTTATTCGAAGTTTTGGAGTCGTTTTTGTTTGCAAGTTTATGTTAGTTTATTTTGTTATATGAGCTAAGCCATCATTATCTGAGTCATTCCATTGTTTTTTTTTGTTATTTTGAATAATAATAATAATGTCGCTGGACATTAACACACAGCGCCATCTAATGCCACCCTAAGCAAGGCTTGTGTCGTGGATACCAGATAGTTGATATACTTCATACATACCTTTTTGTTTGTAAATACATACCTATTATACATATAAACATCTATGACTCGAAAACAAATGTCCATGTTTATCATACAAGCATTTGCTCCTACCGGGATTCGAACCCGGGACCCTAAGAACGTAAGGCAGCCTCAATACCACAACGCCATACGGGTCGTCAAAAATTAGACTTGCATGTCCCACAACTTGGTAAAAGGGGGATTATATCGTTCCAGGTATTCATCTCCTGGGCCACCTCGAACCAGCCTTCGTGATGCACGTCTAGATCATCTCACCACCAATTTCTAGGCTGGCCACAGCGAGCGGCATCGTTTTCGGCCCCAAATTCTCGTATTTGAGGCCTTTGCCCAGTGATCGTTATGCATGTGGCTCACGAGACCAGTCCAATTCCATTTGAGCCTGACAGCCTTTCTTCATTTTTTTTTAGAACTTACTTTAAGTATTTAATAGGTAACTTGATTAAACGTGATGGCCAGGGTCTTATCGAGTACTTACAAGTTTGTGTATTAAAGTAACTAGTGTTTGAGTGTCTCAGTATAATTTAAACTTCTTCTAAATCATTGTAACTAATTTCTGAGTTAATTTTGGACATGAATGGCAAATAAAAGAGTGGTCTATAAACTCTGACACCAGGTTATGCACTAACCATGGGATAAAGAAGTGGAGAAACGTCGGTATACAAAAATGGCTAACATACCATAAATAAACATTTTTCGTGAATTTGAACTCTTTGCTCTGTACTGAAAACATAATTTCCAATGATATCTTTCTTTTGTATGCCCGTCGATCTATCTGCAATAAATGATTCAGTATCTTAGACAAAAACTTCCCGTCATTCTTTCCCAGCATCTGTTGCTCACAGTATTCCTGTGTTTCTACTTCAAGTAAAGATTTGTCTTTACGATGCATGTTCGGGAAATCGATCGTTTATTCAAAGCAGGTGATTCCTTACGAAGCTCCATTTATGAGCGCACTCGTGTTGATAGCCCGGGGGATGATAGCGTGAATATAATTTGCAAATTGAAAACTATTAATGTCAAAGGGGGCTTAAATCAATTGGTATTGTTCGGGATGTTGGCGAGGTTATTAAATTAATCACATTTAGGTATATGTCGGCGGCAACATGGCCGTCGTCGTCGAGAGTCAAACAATATATTGACTGGCAAACAACATATTTACACAGTCACACAATTACTCAGCAAATAATAGAAAATATCAGCACAATTAAAGGAAATACCTTACTCCAGTTTAGAGTGTTTATTCCATGTTTAGCGAACTAGGAATCTCCAAGAATAATCTTTCTTTTACATTACGGCTTTTATACCATATGATTAGCGAACTAGGAATCTCCAAGAATAATCTTTCTTTTACGTTACGGCTTTTATACCGAAATTCAAACTGAGGTTGGTAGCGATGGGTAGAATAAATATAACAATATTTAATTATGCAAGGCGGGAGACATCAAAATAACTACTTAATAATCTTCGCCATTGACTAGACTAATTATAGCGGACATATTAAAATTACTTCTTAGATAAATCAATCATAACTCCTTATTATTTAAGCAAACGGATTTTTTTTTAAATAAAATAAACGGAAATACAAATATTAGTTTAGTAATTAAACACAAAAACCTCACCTACCCTACAATACAACTATTAATTCAATAAACCTGCATAAGTCAAAATAATAATGTAACTACCCTCAAATTACAAACTAATTTAAAATTAAAATCAAATGATGGTTTAGCCAGTTTAGCGCCCTTATATACTTACATAAAATTAAGTATATTTACCTATGGCAACTTTGTATAGCCACACTTTCCCAGTTATGTTACACTACATTAGCTATGTTACACTAGCGGACGTCACGCAGTTTCACCCGTTCCCGTTTCCATGAGTACGGCGATACAAATTATATAAACACTATCTTAAGAATATGTTTGATTTTCATATTATTTTGGTATTAAGTTTGTATGAAAAAACGCATGCTCCGCCGGCCCCTAAAGTTTTCTAGTAGCTATTTTAATTGAGTTTGTGTACCCGGAAAAGTTTCCGAATCAGCTTAACCCAGTGCATTGTTAGACAAAAACTGATACTGCCTTTCAGATTATTCTGCTTCGCGGCCCCTATTTCAAAATAGATTTATAATAGTTCACGAAGATCCAACATCCGTATTTTCAACAAGACATCCGCTAGAATCCCTCGGGAGGATGTCATCCGTCATCCGCGACGCGCACTTAATTGGAAACATCCGCGAACGAATTTAAATTTGAAATTCAGTTTCGGAATCGCTTTATCTGGGTAACAATGGCGTGTCTTTATCTTTTAAGATGGATTAGGTACTGCGTTTTGTAAATAAAATTGTGATTGCATTTTTAATTTAGAATTTTAATGAAGACTCTTAAAGGGGCCTGACGGGGCTGCACTGTTCGAAAGAGATACCGCGGCCCTGGAACACAAAGGGCTAAGAAGGAACATGTACGAATTTTAGTCAATACAAGTCTGACGCAATAAAAAACTACTACAACGATACTAAACTTATATTGTCACTTACGGGATATTACCTCGGGATATCCCGTAAGTGACAATATAAGTTTGGTTTTAAACCGTGAAAGCCTTTTTTTTTTTTTAAGGATGGGAAATCATCAAATGACCCCCCCCACTCTGGGCGGAGCGGGAGGGAGTGTCAGACTCTTACTGACTAAAAACCATCCATGTTCCTTCCTCGCCTTTTACGTTCCGGGGCCGCGGTATCTCTTTCGAACAGGCCCGCAACCCCGGCAGGCTTCGGCCCTTGCGGGCCCCTCTCCTTTTGCTGACATCTCTTTGAGGCGCGCGTGGAACACGAACGCGCCGTCGACACGGCCTGTCGTCGTCGTTAGACGGCCGGACGGCTAGCTAGCCCATAGCCAGCCGTCCACAGGCCCGCATCTACGGTGGCCGGTAGCCACCACGTGGCCCCCGACGCCCGTTGCGTCTCCCGCGGCGGCCGGAAAGAGAGGATCTCTTCCTCTCTCGTTCTGCCACCTCCTTCGCTAGCATGACTGCTTCGCAGAAGGAGGCGACGGCTTCCCATTCCGTCTCGCGCCGGACCATGGATTGAACCAGGGCCGGACGCGAGAGGTCGCCGCCGCCGATCGCCGCCACGAGGACACGGCGGAGCTCCGCCCACGCAGGGCAGACTTCCACCGTGTGCTCCACCGTGTCCTCCGGTCGATCCTCGAACCGTGAAAGCCTAAAACAGTGAAACTACGATACTACTACTAAAGCTCCTGGTACTTTAGTTGTAGTTTTTTCCGCGTTCTGCTTGAAGTTTCCCAGATATGAAATCTAGCTTAATCGACGTGTTGCTCCCGTAAGCCCCCATTTTGCAATTTTTATCAAAGTCGTTTGTGCGGTTTTCGAGAACGTGATTTTTTGACCCCGTAAACCCCCATTTTGCAATTTTCATCAAAGTCGTTTGAGCGGTTTTCGAGAACTGATTACTAATATATTTAAACCAAGCAAAATATAGGACTAAAAAGCCACAAAATCAATTACAAACAGATTGGTGACGAATCTTACCTTCACTTACATTAAAGGATAAATTAAAAATGCACCACTTACCTCCACCCTTTACCCAAAAGTGGGTAGTCAGGTGTGAAATTAGTAGAGAGAGTGCATCTGCCAGCACTAATTAGCAATTATTATAGTTAATTGTACCTCCTTTTAGCGGGGGGATATAGATTAACGTTGCCTTTGAACTGTTTGCGGTTGGTTAGACTTTTTTCTGAGGTAATCTTGAGAAAGTGGTGTCTTTTACAGATGGGTAATTGATTTGAGACTCTGGCTGAAGAGCCTGTTAGCAATGTTATGAATGTTGTAAAATTTGCTACCACAAATTTGCCACCATGAATGGTTTCCTACCATATTTCGCACTCGGGTAATTTTTTATTTGCTAATGAAAAAATAGAATAGAATAGACTCTCTGATATTTCGGATTCATGTGCATATATCACTTGCTTCGGTGAAAGGAAACCGCATCAGCTAGAGAGATTTTTCTCGACGGCATGTAAAGCCAAGTTAGCGGCACTTATATGGCTGGCATAAAATCTCATCATCTAATACCAGGTTAAATTTTGGAATTAAATAAACCGTCGTGTTGTTAAACAAAGCATTCATCGATATATTTACTGAAAAATAATGCTAAGATAAATATTACTGATGAACATTGAATCTTTAGCCACCTGATTTTAATCGAAACTAAAGCCGCCATATTGTATTTTGACATCATCATCAGCGCCCCCTTATCAATCTCAGTTAATGGCCAAAAGGACCATAACAAAAAGCTCATCCAGTACACAAACAATCATTATGATCCTGCTTTACCCCACATTTGCATAACCCACCCAGTTCTTGAATAAAAACACAAAGGCTTTCAACCCCGCATTACCGTATCGGCTTAATAAACTGTCTGGGCGTTTAAGGCAAGACTGAAGTCATTTTAATGCACCTGTCAAAATGACGTCACTAGTTATGCGCCATTTGTAAAACGTTTTTTCTGGGCGCGACAAGCTAAAAGAAACTGCTGCAGCGATTTAAAGCGGAGTTTTTGTGTGGTATTATAAGTGATATTTCATTTAACTACTATATTTTTTGGATTTATGAAGTATTATTTCATTCAATATTCAGAGATAATGCTCCCAATCAAATCGTAGTCCATCTGCTGAAGTACCCAAAGTGTTTGTTCACCACCTCTGATAGACGTACTGATCCCAAATAGTAAAATATCGCTGAAGCACAAATGAAGAAAAAAAAACACGCAGAAAAAAAAAACTTTTGGGGACTGCCAATAGAAGTAAAAACTACGAAAAGCGTACGTGACGGTCTCGCAAGTTCCATGATTTTTTTTCACACAAAAAGTGCTAAAGGACCTAAAGAAGCTGCAGGTCCTTACCGGACACGGATGTTTCGGGAGGTACCTGCAACGAATCGGGCGGGAGGAAACGCCCGGGTGTTTCCACTGCGAGGATCGACCGGAGGACACGGTGGAGCACACGGTGGAAGTCTGCCCTGCGTGGGCAGAGCACCGCCGTGTCCTCGTAGCGGCGATCGGCGGCTGCGACCTCTCGCGTCCGGCCCTGGTTCAATCCATGGTCCGGAGCGAGACGGAATGGGAAGCCGTCACCTCCTTCTGCGAAGCAGTAATGTTAGCGAAGGAGGTGGCGGAACGCGAGAGGGAGAGAGCCTCTCTTCCCAGCCGCCGCGGGAGACGCAGCCGGCGTCGGGGGCCACGTGGTGGCTACCGGCCACAGTAGACGCGGGCCTGTGGACGATTAGCTATGGGCTAGCTAGCCGTCCGTCCGTCTGACAGGCTGTGTCGACGGCGCGTTCGTGTTCCACGCGCGCCTCAAAGAGATATCAGCACATTGAAGGGGCCCGAAGCCTGCGGGGTTGCGGGCCTATTCGAAAAAGATACCACGGCCCTAGAACATAAAGGGCGAGGAAGGAACATGGATGGGTTTTAGTCAGTAAAAGTCTGACACTCCCTCCCGCTCCGCCCAGAGTGGGAGAAGTCATTTGATGATTTCCTAACCTAAAAAAAAAGCTTTCACTTTAAAAAAAATACCTTCTTCTGAAATCATATTGGGGTGAAAATATGAAAACCCAATTCAGGTTGCAAAACGTGAATTTAACCTGAATTCAACAACCTGAATGTTCTTTAAAATATTGTATCAGATAATTTTACCCGTAAAAGAATATCAAGCGCTTGTGTCGCTTTCAAATATGCGAATACAAGCTTTGCCCGATGCAGCGATTGCATTCATCACATAGGATGACCAAACTTTCCAGATGTTTGGTGAAATCAAGTATAAAATATTGAAAACAAACAAGCGTATTGAAGTTAGGATGCACTCTAATAAAAATCTCTTCATCAAGTATTCATAACTCAACAATGAAAACACTTTCATAGTATAATGTAACTGCGTTTTACGACTAAGGAACCACTTAGGTATCGCCTTTTTGTAAATTCATGTTTTATGACTAAGTTTCACCAAATATTTTACTTTTATTATAAAGCTATTTTATAATAAAACGAAAACAAAAAATACTGTAAAAAATATAACCGACTTCACACAAAAAAGTGAAAAATAACTTACCTTCAGAAGTCGGTGACCTTTGTTTGATTGATTTAGTTTTTTTATCACCGACTTCTGAAGCTAAAGTTATTTTTCACTTTTTTGTGTGAAGTCGGTTATATTTTTTGCAAAAAAGTTTTTATTTTTCACTTTTTAGTGGTTCATATGTGCTTACCCTTTCACAGCGTAACGGTGTGATTTTTTGTTATGAACTGGTGTAAACAATAGAGAGACATGAGATTTCAGCGATCCCAGTACATTTGCTATCATTTATTGGGCAGTTCCCGTCGCCTATCTTCCGAAGTTCTTCATCAGATCTTTACCAAATTGAAATGGGATCACTCCAAGAACGAACTCTTCCTAAAACTACCCAAATTGCTTCTGGTGTGCCTATAAAATTTAAGGAATTCCCTCTATTTCTCCAGGATCCCATTAAATGGAACTTAACACATCTAACTGTCGAAATCTGGGTGTATTGTACACTTCTGTGTACTCCCTCAGAGCATACAGGCGTGATGTTATGTCACTATGTTACATAAACAATAAACAACCAAGCGATTGCAGCAATTACTGCAGCTTTGCCGTGTATTTTTTAAGAGTTCCATTTATATCTCCGAAGATCAGCGTCAGATCTTAATCAAATTGAAATGGAACCACACGGAAAGCACCAGCTTTCAAATAAAAAAGAATCATAAAAATCGGTATACCCAGTCGAAAGTTTAGAAGCAACAAACATTGTCGAAATCTGGGAGTATTATACACATCTGCGTGGGGTACGCAGATGTGTATAATGCTCAGAGAAAACAGACGTGATGTTACGTCATGATGTAGTATGAACAATGAACCTACAAGCGATTGCAGCAATTACTGCAGTTTTACCGTCTATTTTTGAAGAGTTCCATTGTATATCTCGGAAGACCAGCATCAGATCTTTAACAAATTAAAATGGGACCAATCGAGAAGCACCAGCTTTCAAATAAAAAAAGAATCATCATATCGGTTCACCCAGTCGAAAGTTCTGAGGTAACAAACACAAAAAAAAAATATAGACGAATTGATAACCTCCTCATTTTGGAAGTCGGTTGAAAATAGACGAAAGGTTCTTTACAGGTAAACGGGATTCTTTTATAAAATTTCCAGAAAGCCATGGTCACTACCCAATGACGGACGGGCGGATACAGCAAAACTAATGCCTGCATCATAACGAGTGACGTCACAGACTCATCGTGCAGGAATTTAAACGCGATTTATACAGTTTAGTGGGAGCGCCAACCACACCCTGGTTTGTTATGGTTTAGAACTGCTACTGTTATTAAACGAATGAAAGGTGTACCTGTGGGTTTTATTTGCCTGTGGAAGTGATGTAATTTAGTGGTAATTTCTTTCTAAAACAAAGATTTCCAGAAACAAAGTTCTAGAAATTTTTGTTTTACAAAGTCGTTACAATATTGTAAGTGTATTATCGTTTATCGTGAAAAGTGAGATTTACTCGTAATATTAATACATGATGATCATTTTTCCAACTGTCGGCTTCCAATCTACCCGGATGCAGTTTAATACCAATATTTTTAGGTGAAACGACTGCTTATCTGACCCCCACAACCAAAATACAAATTCTGTGAAAATGTCAACTATACAGGGCCTGTATATCTGGATATGTATGGGCCTGGCCTGGCCTGGGCCTGTATGGTATGGATCTGGAGGCGATAGTCCTCGCGCGCCTGCATGAGTGGCGCGCGGAGGTACTACGCCGGGGGGAAACTCCGCTGCCACGGCAAATTGCCGCTCAGCGGACTGACCTCCGGCGCGATCTCATGGCGACATGGATAGAGCGACTGTCGCAACCCCGTGCAGGGCACGCCACGATAGTGGCGGTAAGTCCCCTCTTTGAGGAGTGGCTGGAGAGGCGCCACGGCGTCCTCACCTTCCGCCTGACGCAGGTCCTCAACGGACACGGATGTTTCGGGAGGTACCTGCACCGAATCGGGCGGGAGGAAACGCCCGGGTGTCTCCACTGCGAGGATCGACCGGAGGACACGGTGGAGCACACGGTGGAAGTCTGCCCTGCGTGGGCGGAGCTCCGCCGTGTCCTCGTGGCGGCGATCGGCGGCGGCGACCTCTCGCGTCCGGCCCTGGTTCAATCCATGGTCCGGAGCCAGACGGAATGGGAAGCCGTCGCCTCCTTCTGCGAAGCAGTCATGCTAGCGAAGGAGGTGGTGGAACGAGAGAGGGAGAGATCCTCTCTTCCCGGCCGCCGCGGCAGAAGCAACGGGCGTCGGGGGCCACGTGGTGGCTACCGGCCACCGTAGATGCGGGCCTGTGGATGGCTGGCTTATGGGCTAGCTAGCCGTCCGGCCGTCTAACGACGACGACAGGCCGTGTCGACGGCGCGTTCGTGTTCCACGCGCGCCTCAAAGAGATGTCAGCAAAAGGAGAGGGGCCCGCAAGGGCCGAAGCCTGCCGGGGTTGCGGGCCTGTTCGAAAGAGATACCGCGGCCCCGGAACGTAAAAGGCGAGGAAGGAACATGGATGGTTTTTAGTCAGTAAGAGTCTGACACCCGCTCCGCCCAGAGTGGGGGGGGTCACTTGATGATTTCCCACGCTTAAAAAAAAAAAAAAAAAAAACTCAGGGTGTGAACCGCCTCATCACGAAGCCGTCAACCAAGCATTATTTACATCAAACTAAGTAGCTTTACACAAAAAATTATAGCTGGGAAACGACTTTTTTTTTGGGGTGAATCCTGATGTTTTTTCGTTAGACTCAATGTTACGAACTCACATCATTGTGCTGATGGATGGATTGAATAGTACGGGGTTCGTGGAGGTGTTTAAAGTAACAATCTTACATCAAAAACTAGTGTTTAATTTTTTTTTTACAAAATGTTGGAACTTTGACCCCCAATATCTCCATAACTAGATGGTTCCCAGGTATGGTGTAGAGCAAAAAAAATATCACAATGACGGGGAGAATCAGTGCCTTTCGGTTTCGTTAAGGGGTTTTTACACCCTTAATACCTATTACGGATAATGAGGCATACGGACTGTTGACAGACAGACGGATAAACAGCGGAGGTACAGTAATAGGGTCTCGTTTATTACCAAACGTATGGCAATAAAATCCTACATACCTATATGCTTCCTTCGCCCTATTGAATATAATCCAGCAATAACCAAGATACGTTTTCCCGATAACGTTTCCAAAACATCTGAACGGGTATTATTCAAATTTCGAAAGATTAGGATCTCATTCATACACTCGCATTATGGATCATAACCGAATGCTATTCAGAATTCAATCAAGATTCGATACATTTGATTCAAAGATGGAACAGATTCATATAAAGTGAGACATCACCACACTTCTAGTTTCTTATTAGGGGAACTAGTACGTCTATAGGGTGTTCCCCTAGTAGTGTAGATTACTAAGAGGCTGTGTCGTGTCGGATGTGATCGTAAAACTTTACGAACTAGCGCCCTCTATCGGTGACAATCATCTTCGGGTACAGAGTAGTTTGGAACAGAGATATCCTTTTCATTCAAAGCGTTGAAGTGAAAATGCGTTGAGTGCGTTTTACGGTTTTAATACTTTTAGGATCTTTAACAAAAGATTCCAAGATTAATAAAGGTAAATTATTATGTTAAATTTTAAACATCACTGATTGCAATTGAAATCTAGAAGTAGTCATAGTTAAGTAATCCTAGATATGAATGTGGATGATTAAGATAAATTAATTAATTTCAGATAAAAGTCTAGAACCACAGATAATAAATGTAGCCTATTTGTACACCTCGCTAGGTAGAACATGTACGGACCTACCCTACTTTACTAAGATCTTGCATGCTCGATTTATGTAAACGCATGTTTTTAACAAATAAAGTTTCTTTATCTTTATCTTTAGCGCGTCAATTTATAAGAAATAAGTAGACAGAGAGAAAAAAACGTACAAAACAACCATCGAAAAGATTTTTTTTTGACAATTCAAAAGCATTTCTTTTTGACATTGGCTGTAGTTTGAATTTGATTTTTTTATTGTCTTTGTTTTGTGTAATTTTTATTGTGAATTTGCTTTTATGAAATTTAAATTGAGAATTTGATTTTGTATCGCATTATTTTGATTGTGCTTTTAATTCTATTTTTATATTTAAATATGATTCTGTTTTTAATTTTGATTTTGTAGTTAAATTTATATTCGGTATTTAATTTTGATTTGGCATTTAATTTTGATTTGGCATTAATTTTGATTTTGTATAATTATTATTTGTTTTGTTTTGATGATTTTAAGTCTAACTAATCTGGATTCAACTTTAATTAATCTGGTTACATTTATTATTTTATGGGACATGCGGTGCTAACCTATAAGACGTTGTTATTTTAACCTTTGATTTAAAAATCTTATTTTAAAATGTAATAATATAAACAATTGTTGGTTGGACTGAAATAAATAAAAACAAAAATGTCTCTGACTCCCATCCCCTACCCTGTGTTATAAGGGCTGAGATTTCAATAAACGACATCGGTGTTCTGATTGCTACGTTTGAAGACGCTCTACATATCCTCGTTAGTGCTGACAGATCGACAGCTCTCACTGTTATACGTTTATTGACGAACGTTAGCGAGATTGATCTCTGTTCAGTAGTTGTAGTTACAGTGATTCTGAATGTAGTATATTTTATGAGAGTATTCTTGCGTGTAGACGTAAGAGACGTGATTTGTACTTATTGATACATTTTATTTGGGGATACTATCAAAAAGTTATTTAAGTAAACTGCAGTAAAAGCAGTGATAGCGTAATGGTGCGACCGTGTGTGATTAATATAGGTCTTATGCGTGGCCGCTACTTTGAAGAAAAATCAAATTGGCAGAAAAATATCCGGCCAAAAAGTTCAAACCCCTTTTGATTTAGGAAATTTTAAAACGATCGTATAAAAAAAAACTTACCGACTGATGATGACATACTGTTTTAATAACTTGAGTGGTATGAATTTGAGTAAGCAAAAAACGACGCATATTGATAAATAATAAAATCCAGAACGAGCTTACAAAAAGTGGGTTGTGATAAATCCATTTCAGTTATTAAAATACAATCTGTGTGACTACATTACTATGTCAGCGACTATAAATACAAACTGGACAACCCGAATTCTTCAATAAATGTGCATGTGTCACCGTAAAATTGTCAAACACGTTAGATTCTAGCGATATTGTAAACTCTCGAAATATTGTCAACTGAACATACTGAAGTATCTCTGCCTCCATAATCGGGACTTGGGGCACCCCCCCGTTAGGTGAGTTAGGTTCCTTTAAACCCTGCACTTGGAAATAGGGGCCCGTCGACTAAGCTTCTCATGTTTGTAAGTTACTGTTCTGTTGATTTCTCGTCACTCGCAGTCAGTTGCTCTATAACCTAAATTATTATTTTTTGACACTTAGAACTTTAATTTACAGTCACTCGTTTAAATACTACCCATTTTGAATGTAGAGTGCTAAAAGATCTAAAAGAAGAAAAGAAGTTCATGTGAAGATCTTATTATCTAAAAACAGCTGTTTAAAACACATTTTTGTATGTTGTTATCTTTTCGATGAACATAGACCTGAATTACCTACATGCGAGTCTTACCTACATGCGTGTAATGTGTCAGTTTGTTTTAAGACAGTTTGAAATTAACTTTTCCTTTTTTTTTTTTTTTTTTTGGAATGGGCATCTGGCAGTTCAGTCTGAGAAGACTGGCTTCTGCTTAACCGGGCAAGTCCTGTGGATGCCTTGAATTTAAGGCCTCCAGCCAGGGCGAAAATGACTAAAAACTAAGCGACAGCGCTCTAAGGGCACCCCCTGTGGGGTACGAACCTCGGCTTAGGGCGTCGCTGGGGGCAGCAAAGGGACAGGCTGGATCTGATTGTCGTTATTTAGGGACTGATTTATTACTACAGGCTCAGCATCGCGGGCTGGCTCGAGCAAGGGTCGGGGAGGGATTGAACGGGGATTTCGCGCCGGACCTCTGCGGCGAGGTCGGTAGGTTTTCGGTTTGTATTTGTATACTCTACGAACTGTACTGCTATCTTTCCTACTCTCTTGCAAGATAGTGATCGGATCGTCGGGGGCGACTAGGGTGTGACGCGGACGTTGGACGGAGCTAATACGCGATGGGTCGTACCGGGCGGCCGATGCGATTAGGCGATTCCTATTAGGGTGGGTCATTCATGTATGGGAAAAAAAAAAGTTTAGTTTTTAAATGGGCACAGCGACAAAACGGTGCTAAATGATGAGTGTAAACAGATTATGAAGTTTCATTGCAATCGGAATTTATCTTCTGCCTCCGGAGTCATGTGGAAATTGTCAACAAATATGGTAAAAAAGGCCTAACAGCACGGTATACAAATAACACTATATTTATAAATAAAATTCTTTAATCGATTGTAAATAAAGGTTTATTAATGAGAAAACAAATTTTACAACAATAGGACGTCCTCCTGTTTTGGAATACGGTTAAAAATATAAAAGAATAATTATTAAAATTAAGGGTTATATTGTGGCGTAATCTTTTTTGCTGTCGAATTTCGGCATTGCTTTTCTCGAGTCTATCTGAGCTTTGATAAACCTTCTGTCATTCTTTTATTACATAAGGTGGCTGATGCTTCGGTCACAGCTTTAACTGCTCTTTCTACTGCTTGTGTGTGACACGGAAGGCGTAATAAATCCAAGTCAATTTTCTTCGGTTACAGATTTTAATAAAGGTGGCTCAGTGATATTTTAAAAGATCATAATATGTTAAAGCGTTAAAGTTTATCTTTGTTAACTGAAACATACGCAATTTTTTTTTGGTGTTTCTGATCTAGCTTTCAAAATTCGCCGTGCAGCTAATTCACGAACGTGCGGCTGGGGATCTGTCAACATTGCAAGCAATAAGTTTTCCGGGTGTGCGAAATAGCTGTTTCGTTGAATTACTGGGTCGATAACGGCTTTTAAAGTTGTTGGTAAATATCTGGTTAGCTCGATAAGTTTAAACAAGTGTCGCGATCCATCTTTACAGCTAGAGTGAGTTTTTATAGAAAACCAAATCGGAGCGTAAACCTTGACGATATATGCTGAAAGAGTAATCAGATTTTCAGAGGCAGTCTCTACTGACACATACAGACGGAGAATCCTGTTGGCACGAGTTAGCCATCGAGCATGGGACATTTTACCTGGCGATTTGTTAGCTAAATCGCTAGGAAATATGCCAGTTGAAATTGCTTCGACTATCCTGTATAAATATTTTTGGTCTGTACTAATATCATTAGCGGAAAGCTCCGGTAAGTTCGCTGGAATACGTTGAAACTGAGTTAGAGGTCTTGTTTCACAGTTCTCAAGTTCTTTTCCAATTGTCCCTGAAAATGTTTGTGGCCCAGACGTACTACCATCAATGTGTTGAAAGAGATGTCTGAATGGCAGTTCATTCATATGCAACAAACAAATAATCCATTGTAAAGGTCTATCCAAACTTTTTTCTAGCATCCGTATAATACCGCCATATTTGCCAACATTTACGTTTGTCTCATCACAACCGATTGCAATCAAATGATCCATTGATACATCAGCTTTCAAGAAAATGTTGGATATTTCTTGTTCTATACACTTTGCAGTACCTGAAGCAGATGTAATGTAACCTAAAAACTTCGAGTCAGGTTCCCCCTCTCCAGGGCACGCCACGATAGTGGCGGTAAGTCCCCTCTTTGAGGAGTGGCTGGAGAGGCGCCACGGCGTCCTCACCTTCCGCCTGACGCAGGTCCTCACCGGACACGGATGTTTCGGGAGGTACCTGCACCGAATCGGGCGGGAGGAATCGCCCGGGTGTCTCCACTGCGAGGATCGACCGGAGGACACGGTGGAGCACACGGTGGAAGTCTGCCCTGCGTGGGCGGAGCTCCGCCGTGTCCTCGTGGCGGCGATCGGCGGCGGCGACCTCTCGCGTCCGGCCCTGGTTCAATCCATGGTCCGGAGCGAGACGGAATGGGAAGCCGTCGCCTCCTTCTGCGAAGCAGTTATGCTAGCGAAGGAGGTGGCGGAACGAGAGAGGGAGAGATCCTCTCTTCCCGGCCGCCGCGGGAGACGCAACGGGCGTCGGGGGCCACGTGGTGGCTACCGGCCACCGTAGATGCGGGCCTGTGGACGGCTGGCTATGGGCAATAGCTGGCCGTCCGGCCGTCTAACGACGACGACAGGCCGTGTCGACGGCGCGTTCGTGTTCCACGCGCGCCTCAAAGAGTGTCAGCAAAAAGAGAGGGGCCCGCAAGGGCCGAAGCCTGCCGGGGTTGCGGGCCTGTTCGAAAGAGATACCGCGACCCCGGAACGTAAAAGGCGAGGAAGGAACATGGATGGTTTTTAGTCAGTAAGAGTCTGACACTCCCTCCCGCTCCGCCCAGAGTGGGGGGGGTCATTTGATGATTTCCCATCCTTAAAAAAAAAAAAAAAAAAAAGGTTCCCCCTCTCCTCCTTACTCCTTTGTCCTTGAACTCAACCAATCAATTTCGTATTTGTCATTACTAAAAAGTATTATGCATGAAATCATATATCAAAAAGATGAGTTAAATATTAGTAAAGTAACGTCAAAAATATACTTTTTTTTTAATAGTTCGATGACAGTCCGGAGGCAGTAAAACTTAAAATAATTCAATAAAACTTTACATATGAAGTAACGATACCATTTGGCACCTTTTTAATGGTGAGCATATTTGAAAAACGAAAAAAAAAAAAATTGGCCCACCCTAATTCCTATGCTTAATAGCAGTATCGAAGTAACGCTTGGAAAGGCGTTTCATGAACTGCTTAACGGTGGGGATTCTAAGGTCTACGTGAAGACTATCGTTACGGACGTAAGGGGGAGCACCGGTGATCTTACGGAGAAATCGGTTCTGCAAGGTCTGCATCCTGTGGATATGACGCGGGTGGGCATGAGCGAATACTATGCAAGCATAGGTCATGATGGGACGGATGACTGCAGTGTAAAGACGCAATTTGCACTTGAGTGACAATTTGCTCTTCCTAGTGATGATGAAGTGGAGCCGGCCCATAGCAAAGGCAGCCCGGTCACGAGCTGCTTTGATGTGGGCCTTGAACGACAGATGGTCGTCCAGAATAACTCCGAGATACTTGGCTTGCTTCTCCCAGGGGATAGGCTTACCGAACATAGTGATGGGGGGACCTGGCGAACGCTTAAGGCGTGCCTTATAGTATAAAACTGCCTGGCTCTTTTCAGGATTCACTTCTATTCTCCACTTACGGAACCAAGCGCCGAGCGAGTCGGCAGCTTTCTGGAGAATGCGGCGGATGTTATCCGGAGAACGGCCAGTGTAATAGATCGCGGTGTCGTCAGCGAATAGGGCTGTTTGAACCTTCTTGTTCATCGGAATGTCGCTGGTGTACAGCGTGAACGTGAGGAGAGAGATAACGGAGCCCTGAGGGACTCCGGCGCGGATCGGATGGGGAGAGGATAACGTCTTACCCACACGGTAGCGGAAGGTACGGTTTGACAAAAAGTCTCGTAAGATGAGCACGAGACGGTCGGGCACACCGAGCTGGTATAGCTGGTATATCAGCCCGTTGTGCCAGACCTTATCAAAGGCTTTCGCGATATCGAAATACATCACCCCCGTCATCGCTCCACGCTGGAAACCAGCGCTAACGTGTTCGACGATGCGGTGGACTTGATGTATGCAAGAATGTTCGGTCCTGAAGCCGAACTGTTCTTTCGGGATGAGGCCCTTTGTCTCGGCATAATCTCTGAGACGCTTATAAATAAGCCTTTCATAGATTTTGCCGAGAGCACTCAGGAGGCTGATCGGCCTGTAGCTGGAAGGCTGGGCTTTCGGTTTCCCAGGTTTGGGAATACCTATAACAGTGGCCTCTTTCCACGTTTGGGGTTAAAATATTATTGCTCAGGGCGCCTTTGAAGATGGCAGCCAAAAGGAGGACGAAGAAGGACTATGAGCCTAGCGGGGAGGGCTTTAAAAACTCTATTTGTGAAACCGTCGGCGCCTGGGGCTTTCCGAGGCTTTAACTTATCTATAATATCCTTGACCTCTTCCGGGGTGATGGCGGGGAGGGGGTCATCGGGATCTTCAAAAGAGGGAAGCGATGCTCTACGTTCAACTTCTGCATCCACCTCATCGAGGTGCTGCTTGTCTACAGGTAGAGTGCTTGGCGAACATTGAGATTCCAAGCTGTCGGCTAGGCATTCTGCTTTTTCAGAGTCGTCAAAAGCGACGCTCTTATCGGGACGGATGAGGGGTGGAGAAGAGACCTCTTCCGAGGTGCGCAACTTCCTTTGAAGCTGCCAGAAGGCTTGATGAGTGGGCTCGAGTTCGCTAAGTGTTTTGTCCCATTGATTTGAGCGAAACTCACTAGTGCGTTTCTTTACAGCACGCTGTAAGGAACGCATGTGAGCCTTGTTCGCATCGCAGGGCCAAGAGCTGTAGGCACGTATGGCCGCGTTCTTCTCAGTTATCAGTTCACGGATATCGTCGGGAAGTATCCAGCGATGAGTGATCACCGCTGGTACTTCACGAGAACAATCCTTCAGTACGGATTGTACGTGTTCTGTAAACGAGTCGATTGCAGCCTCGGTGTCTGCGACTGAACGATATGGTCGGGAATACCATCTAGAAGTGGTGACGTTTCGGATTTCAGCATATCGCTTACTTTCCGCCAGTCGGTAGTGAGAATAGTGGGAAGGGGCTGGCTGGGGTCAATGATACCCGAGCGAGGAATTAAGTGCATGAGCACTGGACGGTGATCGGAGTGGAGCTCGTGTAACGTCTCAATCATGTGTAACCGAAGGTTCACATTCTTGAGCAGCGCTATATCGAGAACGTCGGGATGATGACTGGGAGTATCTGGATAGTGCGTCTGCTCCATAGGAGCGACCGCGTCGAAACTAAGAGATTGACCTAGATCGTAGAGGACTTTCCCTCTCGGGTTCGTCATTCTACTGTTCCAGGCCGGGTGTTTGGCATTAAGGTCGCCCGCGATGATCACGGAGTCACTCAAGCCGAAAAGAAGGGTGAGATCGCTAACCAGGAGGTTATGATCTTCCCATGTATTAGTGGGGGCCAAGTAAGCAGAGACTAAATGAACCGGTTGATGACCGGTCATAGCAAGCCGACAGATTGAAACCTCAAGTAGGGACTTTAAAGGAGGGGGATCGATGGGGATACAGTGCAATTCCTTGCGAAAGTAAATGAGGGTGCCACCCTTGTGACAACGTAACCTATCATTGCGAACTATGCGGTAGTTGGCAATCTTGGGGTCGCGGTGGCTGGGTTTGAGGAACGTCTCCTGGATGAGGAGAACGTCAACGTTATGGTCACGGAGGAAAGCGGCGATCTCGTCGCGTTGGCCTCTCATGCCATTGGCGTTAAAATAACCTAATCTAAGAGACCGGGGTTGGGTGCAAGAGGGATTTGGTGTGATATCCATTACGGCGCGAAATTAAGCGTAATTGCGTAAGGCTGACTTGATGTCTGGGTAGGCATCAATAATGTCGACGACTTGCTGAAGGTCCGTTGCAGCTCTGAGCTCAGCGACCATGCGGTCGGCCTCAGCGGTGCAAAGAGGTTGGAACCTCATTAAGTATTTCATGTTAGATTCCTGTGAAGCAGGAGCGCGGGTTGGAGCAACATTAACTTTTCCTATATTCATTTCCAATATATACAAAAGTACAAGTATACAAAAAACCATTCATCGTTCCTTTTTGACATTAACCCGAAAACCCGAAAATGTTGACGTATAATGTTGTGATACCTAGCTAGGTGCTTTATGAAATATTCTTAGTTAATGAGTCGCAAACTTTAAATCCTTTACCGACGAGACTAACAACTCGTGAAAGGGTAAGATTAATTACTGACATTTTTGTTTTAGATGCAAAAATTATAAGGTCGTTTGGATTGATTAATTTGCATAATAAAATCGTGAAAAAGGGAGTTGTGAAAATGATGTGTCATTGTAAAAAAATGTCGTTATTAGAAAAGAGCAATGGGAATAAGATCAAGATCAAGATATTGATCTTGCTCTCATGAGATTGTGACCGACTGCTGACCACGAGGTCTTGGGTTCGATTCCAGAGTCGGACAAAGTGTAAATGAGTTTTTCAATAAAAATTCTCAGAAACCATCACTGAGTCTAGATTTATGCCCAGTTTATGGCAATAAGCTTGCCCCTTATGACGTCGGACTTTAACATAACTTGCAACATGACTGCGTATACTATTAAGTGCACCTTTCCCGGGGTTTAAATCTTTTTTGCTGGTGAAATGCGTAAACTGTTTAAATATTGTATACATGGTAGTTATATTCAAATTTATATTTATTTGGAAAATAACAATAGTTTATGTTTAAATAACAAACAAACAGCTATTTCATTTTCAGTCAAACAGAGCAATATTAAAGCAGATTTAAAAAAAACATTTTAACTTTGCACTTTAGTCGTCTTAACAGCATCATCATGTAAATAATCCAAAGAATCTCTCATAAATATCCATTGAACGAAAGAATACATAATTTTCACATTTATTGGTCTTCGTCCAACGCTAATAAACTCCCAATTCGAGATTTATATTAAAATTCAAGGGAAAGAGCTTTTGAATGAAGATTTTCATAGGATACATTAAAATCTGTTTCCACCGATTCGGGCTTTTGAATGCGGTGTAAAGCATAAGCGATTTGCTAACGTACCGTTAAATAATTTACTTCTTAACTTTAAATTCAGTTACTGGGCAGTGGTCTTTCCCCATGACTTCCAAATCCTTCGATGCAAGGCCATTGTGGACCACTGGTCGTTGGATCTGTCATTCCTGTTGTGGTCAATGTCATTTGACAGAAAATACTTACGTGAATAGGGGCGTTTTTCCTTTGCGAAAAAAAGTACGGTACCTGCCATTGGTTATCATATCCGCTATACTTCGTATTATTTATAGCATTTCTGTACATTTTAGAGTCTCCAAATCTTTGTTTACTTTTGTGATGTCAGATAATGACAATGACAACGACAAGCCTAGTTTTCTTTTTAATTTATTGCTGGAACTAGGAGTTGTAGGTTGTATACATTTGAGGGTAGACCTTCTTTGTAACCATTTTATTCTTCTATGTTCTAGAACATTTTAAAATTCATAATTGCATGACGACGGGAAGCCGAATCTGAAAATTCAGTCTATCCTTGGTACTCGAGATGGTAAGAAGCTTGACGGTGCTCTGAACCATTTGATGTGGTCGTTGAGCCGGCGAGATCTAGGCGGCGTAATTTTAAAGTCCTACATCCTTGAAAATCTGCTACTGCTACTACTACTACTGCTGCTACTACTGCTGTTGCTACTACTACTGCTACTACTAATGACGGCCCTGAAAAGGCATCTACTACTGCTTAGAACCTGAACACTGACAGCGGGTGAACCTCGACCCTCGAACCCTCCAATATTGGCAGCTGCGAGCTTAGGACCTGGACCTGGACCCATTTCACCACGTTACCTCAGCTTCCCTAATTTAATAAATTTCTACCCCCTTGCTATTTTTCTTTTGAACGCATCCCAATGCGACCTTACATTTTCCCTAGCCTAGGAATATGTAACGTTATAAGGTTTAAACTAAAATCGCATAGATGGTATAAACAATCAACGTGGCACGGAACGTTATAATTCCACTTTTTAGTGGTTGACAGACAACTTCATTATTTTGACATTTACTTTTGCAGTTTGTTTTCGTAAGTGTTTTAGGAGATTCTTCGCATTTATTAATCAGGTTAGATAAGGCTTAAATTAACCACTTTAATCTAGAGATTATAAGGAAGAAATCAATGCACGTGTCATTATTAAATGCTACTATTTATGTAGGTGGCCTAATCCTCGAACAAAAAAGAATCACCATTGGTGTTCAAAATGTGTTTGTTCCTTAATTGAATTCAAAATCGCTTTAATATCCCAACTTGTACCACACTTGCTGTCCGTTGGGACAGCAATAACAAGTCTATAAACCGTTTTTACTGCCTTTGTTCAACTAAATCTATGTCGGTTTTGACTTTTTAAACAATGACCGTGTTTTTGTATGGGAACACAGATAATTCTTGAGATGTTTATGAATGGGAAAATGGCGATTTAAGAAGAAAATTCTAAAGCTCCGTTTTTATTACTCGGATACGTGCTCTTTTGTCCATTATCGTTGTTGTACTTTTAAGTGTGTTTGTTTTTAGGATTTATTTTTGTTTATAAAATTATAGTTTAAAGTGGATATTACTTTTATGATTATTTTAATTTTAATCAAGTAATCAGTAAATTTCAGCTACACCCAAATGCAAGATATTAAATGTTTTTTTTTTTTTAATTCAATATCTAATTTGACCGCATACTTCTAAATAATGACAATTAAACAGTTCATATTGCCAAAAACAAAACCTCCAAAATAACTTTTAAGCTATTGTTGAGGCTTTGAACTTACTATAAGTATACTAACGAGTATATTACTCAAGATATCTCGAATTAACTCATAAAATTAGGTCGCTGGATTGTCCACCAGCAATTTCGTGGAATATGAATTGAATAATTGTTTCGAAATGTGTCACACGCCAGACTAGCAGACATTAAAAGATTATCCAATTATTTTCACGTAGAACGATCGCCCACGTATTTTGTTATCACACCTCATCATTGTAGTGCTTGGAAATGTTTAGAACAAGCTGAATAGTTCGAATATTTTGGTGGAAGATAAAATATAAGAGATCATATTTTTTTTGATAAAATGCGAGGCTAGTTCTAAATTTTAAAGCTCTCTATTTGAAAAACTAACTATATATAGTTCGGTGAAACTATATATAGTTAGTTTTTCAAATTCAGTTACTGGGCAGTGGCCTTTCCCCATGACTTCCAAATCCTTCGATGCAAGGCCAATGTGGACCACTGGTCGTTGGATCACTACGTTTAGTTGGATCTGTCATTCCTGTTGTGGTCAATGTCATTTGACAGAAAATACCTACGTGAAACGGTTTCACTGGTTGCGGATTAAGTGTCGGTTAGCCTATTAGGAACTTATCTGCCAGATAAACTAACACTTTTGGTTTCACAGGTGTCGAAAAGCGATATCTGGTAGATATAGTATTAGTTATAACCAGCCTTTAAGTGGTAGATAGTATTAACTATCAGATAACTAACCGACACTTTATCCGGAACCGGTGAAACTGGCCCTTAGTTTATCAAATAAAGATATCAATTTGTTTCAATTTATAAATAAACTAAATTAACTAAAGCAAACCAACAACAAACTATAAAAGTACATCAAAAAACTCCTCAACACGGTCAGCTGGGAATGTGCCCAAGAGACTGGTGGCGTTGTTTGTCCTGTTGTTTGCAACATTTTAATCTAGCCAAGGTAAGAGCCACGCCCTCTTAAATAAGTCACGTGTTCTCCTGTGTTTTTGTGCGTGAGAATCTTCTAGTAGCGGAGATATGACAGGTGGACGCTCTTAATGTGCACGTCTTTCTACATTGTTCTCACATATATGTATAATCACAACATGAATGATGTAACCAAGATTTTGTAACAATATTTTGATTGAAAAGAGTGTCCATGGAGTTTCTTGCCCGTTCTTCTCCATAGAGATCTACGCTAGGGAATGGGCAACTACAGTACTTTCTCAAGTTATTATCCCTTGTGACTGTGACTGTAGCTTTGATTTAGTTTTGTATTTATGACATTCAAAATGCCTTAATGGTCTAATTGAAATAAATGATTTGTAGTTTGAGTTTGAGTGGTTCCATATTTTTGTTATCAACAAGAGCAGTTTTCAAAAGAACAAATGCAACAATAATCAAAGTAGCACTATCCTTGATTAAGGTTTTAGCCCGCTCTATTCGTTCTAAATCTGGTGGACTACAGACTAACTAACTTAATTCACAAGATTCACTCTAAAAACCCACTTCGGTCTTCAACCTCATTCAAACATGACACCGTTTCTAATCCTACTCGTTATAACCCTGGTGAATTCAGAAGGTACTGACAACAGTACTAAGTGTGATAGTTTTCAGGCCAACTTTAATTTGAAGGATGTGATTGGTGAGTGGCATGTGGTGGCCATCATACCTGAGAAGTTGTTTCCTGAGAAGCAGGTGACGTGTTATAAAGTTGAGATTAGTGAAACAGATGGAGTAAGTATCATTTATTATTTCATCTCTTTCATGGCTGTACACTTTCGACTGAAAGCTTTCTCCAGATCTCTCTTAAACCTTCTCACAAAAAACCCGACACCGGGCGGAAAGTAGGTAAGCCAGAAACACCGAGGCTAGACGAGTGCTACTAGGACTTTTTTTAAGGGAATAGTCCGTCTCACTATTCCCAAACCACTGCATTTTCTGAAAGCCGGAACCAACAGTGGTGACTACCAGAATACTCGCACTCGCGCCCTGCCTAGGAGTGTACTTGTATTGTTGAAAGTGTACAGCAACCATAAAACAAGATTTTATGTACAGACGGTGCAGTTTGAACGTTTATCAAAATACTAACGTACATTGAATTTCACAGGACAGATTCTAATGATTGATTCAAAATGTGTGGCAACGAATATACCTAAGTTTTTTTTTTATAAATAGGCAATAGGTTTCCATAGATATCGTCTGATTAATGCTTGTTAATTATTTTTTCTATTGAACTAAACTGTCCCATAGATAGACAAAGTGTTGCCCACAGACTTTTACGTCTCCTTAATTTAATGAAAAACTGACATAGTAATAATATTTTCACAGGGTAGTCTAAGATGGTTGATTAACAAAACCATAACTTCACCAAAGAAACTGTTGCCAAAAGACACAGACGGCATCATCGTCCGCCAGAGATACCACACGGAAAACCCTTTCGATGTCTGGTCCAAATCTATTGAAGGAGTGAACGGTTGCTTCCAGCAAGTCATCTCTTTGGATATTGGCAAAAATGATATTCGTGAGTCTAACTTTCACAAATTGACATTCAGCTTTATGGTGATGAATTGTAGCAAAGATTCAGCCATCTTAATTTTTAATTTACTGTAAAATTGGATCAAGACCGTTAAATTGTACATTCGTTATTACTAAATACACACTACACAGAAGATAACGCGAACGGTCTGATTATCTAAAAACAGCTATCACTGTGATATGTTCCCATACAAAAATGTGTTTTAAACATCAGTTTTTAGATAATCAGACTTCTCTGAAATGAGACCTTTTTGGTGAACATGGACCTAAAACTGTCAGTATTGCATTTCAAACTTAAAGACAATATTAGTTTATGCAACTGTGCATAATGAAGGGCATTACAACACGAGTGTGGGTTTAAGAAACGAGCCGAAGGCGAGTTTCTTAATAACATAGACAGACACAGAAATAAAGAACTTATCAGAAAATTTGTCTACTCGTAACTGGATTACTGGAAATAAAAAGCTAACGAACAAATGACAGCTCGAAATGGCGGCGTTTCGGATATCTGTCATTTTTTTTAAAATCATAGGCAAACGAACAAAGTCACTAATAAAATGCATCGTTTCCACATACTTTAATTTATTTTAGTAGGTGCTTGAACACGTTTACAATATTAAACAAGTTCAGGTCTCTCTATGGTTGTTTGTAATGAAGATACAAAATGCACTTATAAGAACGTTACCTAAAGGTGTTGAATATTGTATTGAAAAAGGCGGTGGTCACTTCGAGCAACTACTAAAATAAATTAAAGTATGTGGAAACAATGCATTTTATTAATATTAGACATCATGTTTCATACAGACATTTACTGCTTAAGACCTACACAATCGAAATCTAAATAGAAATAGAGTAAGTTTTTTTTTCTAAATAACCGGGTTCAATTCCCGAACGGAGTACAGATGTTTTTTAAAATGTATGAATGCAGTTTTTCTTGTTATTAAAATCGATGACATGGTTCCTCAGACAGATCTTCGTATGTCTTATAGTTTCAGACTTTCCCATACTGACCGATTTGAATGAGACACCCTGTATAGGTTCCCAAATACACAGATTTAAACAAGAGTATGAGAAAAATAAATTTTCTATAGTAATTTTAAATTCCTCACAATAATATATATTTATATCATTGTCCTTTCAAAATATTTATTTGGGAACGTATATATTCCGTAACCCAATGAAATATATACACGCTACCTTAATAATATGTTTGATTTACAAGTTATTTTGGTATTACGTTTGTATGAAAAGCGCATGCTCCGCCGGCCCCTTAACTACTTTGTTTCTATCTTACAGACAAAGCCTTAAAACATGATGCGATGATGCAGCTTCATCTCTTAGAAGTTAAAGGTTCACAGCCTTTTCTGATGCAAATGCTGTGGGGAAGAATGATTGCCGTCGTCATCTACCGTCGAGAACGGGTAAATAATTTCTCACTAAGAAACATTCTATATTATTTCACAGGCTCAGTTTTATGACAGACTAGCTGACCCACGCAACTTCGTCTGCGTCACATAACAGAAAAAAAAACGAAAGGAATAAACCATCCCCGTTTTTGCAATATTTTTCATTCCTGCTCCGCTCCTAATGGTCGTAGCGTGATGTTATATAGCCTAAAGCCTTCCTCGATAAATGGACTATCCAACACAAAAATATTTTTTCAATTCGAACCAGTTGTTCCTGAGATTAGCGCGTTCAACCAAACAAACAAACAAACTCTTCTGCTTTATAATATTAGTATAGATATTGAACATATGAATATAGGAGGAGCTTGTGGCTAAATAATAACTGCCCGGTCGATCTTTAAGTTAAGCCGTGCTTGCCTAGGTTGGTCTGTGGATGGGTGACCACTTTTACATACCGAGTTTCCTCCGTGCCTTGGAAAGCACGTTAAGCGGTCCCGACTGTCATTTGTCTATCTTTGACAGTCGTTACAGGTAGTCAGTGGCCCAAAAAGTCTGAAACCAGTCTCACCAAGTGGTATCGTATTTCCCAGTACTAACTGGGTTGTGGAGGTCAGATAGGCAGTCGCTCCATGTAAAATACTGGTATTCAACTGCATCCGGTTAGACTGGAAGCCGACCCCAACATAGTTGGGAAAAGGCTAGGCAGATGATGATTGAACATATGTATATAATTTGATATAAGGGTAAGTTACTCCTTCTAGGGGTTATTTCTTCTGAGAGCAGCGGTGGCCCAGTGGTGGTGGTCCCGACTTACGAACAGTAAGTGATGGGTTCGAACCCAGGCAGGCGCATTACTTTGTGTAATTTATTTCATCACCACTGCTCTCAAAACGGTGAAGGAAAACATCGTGAGGAAACCGGCATGTCCTAGAACCATAAATTCGAAGACATGTGACATCTACCAACCCGCACTGGGCCCGCGTGGGGGATTATAGTCCATTCCCTCTCATAGAGAGGAGACCTGTATCCCAGAAGTGGGAACATTAATAGGCTGATGATGATGATGACTCCTTCTATTTTATCCATTATGATCATCATCATTCTCTTGCCCTTATACCAATTTATTCGGGGTCGCCGCAGCATTTCTTCCTCTTCCATACTTCTCTATCACTCAATCATCAGTCACCTCCTTTCTACCCATGTCATCTTTTAGACAGACCATACATCGTTTCTTTGGTCTCCCTTTACTTTCAGACAGACCATACATCGTTTCTTTGGTCCCCCTTTATTTTCAGACAGACCATACAGCGTTTCTTTGGTCCCCCTTTATTTTCAGACAGACCATACATCGTTTCTTTGGTCCCCCTATACTTTCAGACAGACCATACATCGTTTCTTTGGTCCCCCTTTACTTTCAGACAGATCATACATCGTTTCTTTGGTCCCCCTTTACTTTTATAGCCGTCTACATTCATTCCCAAGATTTTTCTCATTCTTCCGCATCTTCCATCTATACTAATACTAGCTTCTGCCAGCGGCTTACTACCGGGATAAAAAGTATCCTATGTTTTAATCCAGGTTATAAAGTATCTGTGTGCAAAATTTAATCTAAATCCGTTTAGTAGTTTTCGCGTGAAAGCGTAACAAACAAACTTACATTCACATTTATAATATTAGTAGGGATTATAAAGCAGAAGAGTTTGTTTGTTTGTTTGGTTGAACGCGCTAATCTCAGGTTCAACTATCGGTTCGAATTTAAAAAATATTTTTGCGTTGGATAGTCCGTTTATCAAGGAAGGCTATGTAGGCAATATAACATCACGCTATGACCAATAGGAGCGGAGCAGCAATAAGATATGTTGCAAGCGGGAAATTCACGCGAACGAAGTCGCGGACAGAAGCTAGTTATGATATAGAATGTAATTGCTATAGAAAAAGTCTCAGGTCATAGGTGTATGAACGTCTAAGTTTTAACACGTCACGCCTAGGTATAATTTTAAGCTAGTTCAGACGTCACGAGCCCCCACTCCCGAGTTTTGATGCGTTTTATCTTTGTCAATATTCATTGATTTACAAAAACAAAAATACGTGTCCATTATTTTTCAACAATCTAACTCACGAACTAAAAAGATTTGTATTTTTTTGATACTGTCATGCCTATGTCGCTTGTTTTGGTGAAGGAAAACATCTTGAGGAGATCAGCATGCCAGAGATGTATTTCTCGACGGCAAATGGAGCCAGAAGCCCATGAGCGGGATAAAATCTCTCACAACAGGTTCGGGTACTTACCACACGAAAAAGGAAAGTTCGTGGGCGTTTTAGATACTGCTGGAAAAATTAAACCCCAATACAGAATGCAGCTATCTAAATAACTACATAGTAGATCATAAAACTTAAGAAGACGGGTATTTATCGCGAATTTACCTTTAATTTAATCCCGAAATTACACGCACGCACGCGCGCACCGCACTGTTAGTGTAGTGTGCTGTCCTAGTGTGAACCGGCCCTAATTAACATTTATGAAGATGAGTGAGGGTAGTTGAATAAACGCCTTCACTTTGCTGTCGCGGTACCTCCAATACTTCAGTCTCCCCGCGACCACGGCTGGTGCAATCCGGTCGAAACGTCGGGATTAAATCGTCGGGTAAAGTCGCGATAAATACCCGTCTTCTTAAGTTTTATAATGTGTTCTGATCGTGAAAGTTTAAAAAAGACAATTACATAGTACATCGTCCAGCAAGTAAGCTTGATTTTATCTTCTAATTTCGTTTGTTTTATTTCAGGGAGTGACTCAAGATGAATTGAAACCAGTATTTGAACTCATTAACAAATTACGAGGACCACAAAGATTACCAAAGATATGCGACAGTGCTTTGAGAGATATTTTAGTCTCCTGATTTGTGTAGAACTACGTATACAGATCTTACTTTCATATTATATTTAGTTCCGGAATCCATATGTCTCATTGTTATCATGATTTCATAATGTAAATGTATTTTATTAATTTTATTTTTATGGATTTTATAAAATGTTGTAGAAACCATCGAAACCAAGATATATGTATAATTTACAGCCGATACTGCAATGTTATTAGCCATATTTAGAAAAAAAGACAGAGCTTTAATACCCTTATTAGAAAATAATAAAAATACCACAACAAGTTTATTGCTTATCAATTTAAAACCCAATGAATCTTCGTTTGAAGTTATTTGCGCTGGTCCAATGTCCGTCGGCTAACAAATAGAGCTTGCTCACGCTAGCATAACGTTGCAACGCTATATTGTATGGAAACGCCAATAAAGCAAAAATAAAACTAACCTTATGAGGGCAAAGAGTTTAGGAGACATTGGCAGAAACGTCACTGTTACGGACGTCGTCGCTTCATAATAGATAATTATGTACATCATTATTTATTATACATAGAAGTAGATATATATAAGTATGATTAAATAAAAACCATTTGAAAGTAGGGAAATCTTTATTTTTATTCGAATAAGGTTGTTTTATTATCCCATAGTAAGTAAGACATATGACGATGTAAAGTAGACGCGACCACGATTCGAACAGGTTTGAACATGTCGAAACCTGTCCGAAACCCATCACAAGTAAACTCAGACAAAGCGTTATGATTGGTCAAAACGAATGTGTTGTGCTCACCTCCATCCACTACTTGCACCCTGCAAAAATAGCATATAACAGGACGATTTGTTGCAAAATTCGTAGTTCAGCCAGTAGTGTTCTCTCAAGCAAGTCCTAAGCAACAAGCCAATCCTGAAAAGTGCATTGTGAATTGTGAATCAAGATTTAATGAAGATTCTGAAATATATTCAGCTTACCATTAAATCAGGCGTTTCATTCCTTTGGAAGATAGAAAAATTACAGTCCACCTTGACAGTCACAGTGATCATTAAGTTGAGATTGACGTCTGATTGCAAGAATTTACCAGCTATAAGTTTTTATTTCACATGACTGTCACTGAAATGATGCCTTCAAAGAGGATGATCGCAGCAAAGGTGATGTAACGATGTGTACGTTTTTGTGGGGCAACATGTTCCGAAATCGAAAATAATAAAGAGGTTTAGAAGGAGAAATATAAGATAAATATTAATAATGGGAAACGATGTAGGCTAGCAAAAAACGGCTGTAAAATGCACTGTATGATCATAAAACGACATGATTTATTTTGTTGTCATTGTTGGTACAAACAGAAAAGGAGAAGGGGACTTCTGGGCCCAGCAGTTAACTAGTTGAAATGTGTATTAAAAAAACCGTTATATTTTTCTAACGGAAATCACAAAATATGGTACCATGTTTTTACCCAGGAAGCGAGAAAACTTAAATTAAGTTAATGAAACTAAATAATCGATTAAATAATGCCTGAATTACTAGTAATCGATTATTAATAAATCGGTAAAATCTGAAAATATGTATGACAATCGAGTGACAAGAGCATATTATCAAGCTTTCGTGGAATCGATTGAATCGATTCCTAGTTCAGTTTTTTTTCTTCCGGCAACACTTGTGTCTGACATCCGTCTGCGTCAATCACTGACTGACAGATCCACTCGTTCGTTTTTTTCGTTCTGAGTGCGCTCGTTTTTCTTGTTTAATTGTTTAACCTCGGCTTTGCATATTTTATCGGACTATTTGACGGATCTTACTACTCTATATTACCTGGCTCTCTGTTTTGGACAACTGTTTACGCCTATCGATCGGATATTAACGACACGGTATCGCTGTGTAAATTGTACGATTGCGACTGGTCGCAGTAACTCTATTGGTAGAAGAGTCTTGGAAGATGAGGCGATTTTATCAGTTATTCGTCAGTGGCGTGCATCTCAGCCTGTAAGTTTTTTTACCCATTTCTTTTACATATTCAAATCGTGCTTTTAGTCTAACAAGCCATGTTGGCTTCATGTCTATCGTTTGTGTTTTTATTGGACATCACATATTAAATCAATTAGTTGATTAAATAGACATAATATTCAATCTATGGAATGTGCCGTTTGACTGTTTTCCTCATAAAAAAGGTGTAGGTGACCCTCGAGTCCCAATGAGTCCATTTCAGTCTCTGCAGGGACGTAAGGATTTGGTTGAACATGCACTAGGCTTTGTAATGAAGCTTGTTTATGGTTAACTTAGATTTAAATAGTTATTTTATTTCAGGTAACCAGTGAGAACTTTGTATGCCAAGCATGTTGGGACTTTGCCCAAAATGTGGTTCTTGGAAGACGTGCAATCGATGCACCAACCCAAGTTGGCCATTCCAGTGTTTGTGTTCGCTGTGGTCGTTCACTCTTAGCACAACGGTACAGTCACATTCTTCGTAATGATTCTGCTTGTGAATTTGCAATATATAATGTGATTAGAGAATGGATTGTGCCACAAACGGAAGATGAATAAAACATGTTTTATACATTTAAGTTGGTGATTTATTTTATTTCCTCTTCCCCCTTTTTTTAGTTTTTAAAAGGTTGGTGCCTACTGCTTCTAGGTTACAAGATATGTATGTAGAAACTTGTCTTCGACTGTAGCGACTGTCCAGGGCGCGTGAGAGCCAAACGTATCAGATCTTTGCGACTTCACACGTTCCATGAATAAAACCATTAGACAACCATTCAAAAGTATTTCGTACCAGCCTTTTAATTTTCCCACTGCTGGAACTCAGCCCTCTCTGGGAAAGGGAATGGGCCGTAATCCACCTCGAGGGCTTACTGCGGGTTGGTGAATGTCACATGTCTTCGAATTTTTGATGCTGAGATAGGAGCCTTTTGGCCTCGTACAGGACGAGTTTCATTCTTTTAATTTTTAAATAAATATTTGTTTTTTTCTGTGTAATTTTTATAAGTACTGTTAATTTTAATGTGTTTGTCCTGTGTGGGCTAATAAATGCTTTTTCTTTCTTTCTTTCTTTCTTTAGACACGCCGGTTTCCTCAAGATGTTTTCCTTCACCGTTTTACGAGCAATGGTGATGAAATAAATTACACAAAGTAATGCGTCTGGCTGGGTTTGAACTCAAGACCTACAACTCGTAAGTCAGCGCCGTTACTACTCGGCCACCACTGCTTCAATATTAAGTATTTCGTAAATAACATAAAAAAACTACAATGCTATAATATAACCTCACTTTTACTATAATTCATATAACTTGGTTCCTGGATAGCCAAATTTCACAATATTTTCAGTGAGGTCTTGTTTTTATATCCTCTTACAAATAAGGCAAGTTTGATTCAGTTAACACCTGGGCCCAGGAATCTATGGAGTCATTCCCTTCTCCTTTATACACTAGACAAACTTTAATTAAAATTAAAACTATCAACATAATGCAGAAGTAGGACCTATATCCATCAATCGAGCTAAAATGTAGGCTCCTTTTAAGCTATCCTATTAACACTTTTTACGACTTGTGAATCGAATCCACGACCAAGATCAACAGTCATGCCTACAGTCGAGTTGCAGCAATCCCCAATAAATACCTAGTCCTAGTCAGAAAAAGTGGTATTAGGAACATTCGGAAGAACACAGAAGTCAGAAGGGACATTCGGTAATAATCCTTGTTAGGTACTTATCTATCAAGGATTATTACCGAATGTCCCTTCTGCCCAATTATCATAATCTACCTACCTTTCCTTATATCGTAGGTTCGTGACATTACCTTATTAACTGGTTTTCTTTATTGCCAGTATTTGAAAGATAATTCTTTTTGGTTGCCGTCCATTTTGTATGTGGCGTGAACCTAATGTGGCCGTTTTCGTCATTACTGTGGTTTAGAAACTGTCAGTAATGCTTGAATATTCGAGGAGGCGGTTATCAGTAATTGTAACTGATTTAGATGGACTGATTAATGGGAATTTGTATTACCAGTTTAAGCTGCTCCACTTCTTTTTTTTTTCAGGCTATTTCCTTCAGCGCCGTTTGTGTGTGTCAAAGTGTCGATTCGCTGTGGTTTTGAAAATTGTGGAATTTTTGAACAAGAAGAAAATAAAAACAAAAAAATATTAGCATTACACATTACATTACAGCTACACTGCAAAGAAAAAGTTACTTATTAATTCTGGACACTAACTTAAAAAAGGTTTCGTAGTTTTGTCGGAACGTTCTAAAAATCAAACTACCGTCTATGACACAGCTTTTTGTCAAGGGCAACAGTTTCTTTTTTAGTTGAACTTATATCCCATCAGTTATTTACTTTGTGACCTCTATGTGATTGAATTTGGTTTGTACGAAATCAAATGCCGAGTACAATGGATGATGATGATTGGCGAAGGTGATTTCAATAATTATTTGTAAAAGCACTATCTTGTCTCAGAATTTTTTGAGTTCCTGTAGGTATCTTTCGCATGGTCCACCACTAGTGACGTATATACTACGATTCTGTGTTTCACTGTACATGAATACATAAAGACAGACGGCATCAGGTGTCCGGTAGAGGCCAGTGATTGATTCGCGCTGGACAACAATTCAACTACTACAAATGCACTGAATGGGTGTCTGTATACAGGCTGTTTTACAAAATACCTGTATATTTTGTAAAGTTATTTTGTTATATTGAAATAGCTACTTAAAATTATTGTACTAAGGCTTATGCGCCAGGGTAGCCCGCAAATTACTTTTTCAAGGTCAAGGTCATTCCAAGACTTTTAGAAACTTGGAGGGTTGTATTGATGATTTGCATGTTTATAATTCTGTAACTACATACGTCTCATTTCCATCAACATACAATTTAGCACTGGCGCTGGCGTATTGCAAAAAACGTAGAAAATTTTAACGAAAGAATGAAAGATGGACTTTGTAAAGAATGATATGGCAGGAAAAGAGGTGGGTGTCTGATGAAATAATGAGTAATAGAGAAGTATAGAAGAACAGGACATGCCACGCCAACCCCAAATGAATAGAGATAAGGGCAAGACAATGATTATAATGATGACTAAGGAACGAGTGAGAAAATTGTCTAACACAATTTTGCAATAGAAGAACGAAAACCCTAAACCATTTGCGAAGTCAGATGGGCCGCTGCAGATACAACCTGGTCCGGTGGAGGTATTCCGATGACGCCTTGTGTGACTGCGGCACTCTGAGGGACCTTTCCAAGGCCACGCTGTTGAGGTAGCAGAGTACTGGTTGACAACCATTGAAAAATATAAAAGGGGAAATCATCGACACGACGAAGAAGAATACTTTGCAATAAAGCTAAATGTTTGAAATAATAGCAGACAGCAGAACAACTAAAAACAAACGTATACCAGAAGCAGAAATGAAATATGTCTGCAAGCAAAACCTACCTACAGGAAAACGTTCAGGAAAAATGTTTCACACAGAAATCAAACCGACGTCCCCTGTAGTGTATGACAGGCATGACGAGCTGAGTCCGCATACAAAAGGGGGTGTTCCACTTGGCTCGTTTTATATCTATTGTTTATGCGCGACAGGGGACCAGCTTGATGGAATACATGCTTTAATGACGGTCGCCAAGGTATAAATAAAAAAAGGTTTTATTATAAATGACAGGGGAGGTTGAGTTTTGGATACAGCCTGTAGTTATGAGTTTTGTTTAAATGATTTTCGATATTTTTTGATTTTTGTGTTGAGATTAAAATAGATTTCCACTAATAAATAATTATCCAATCGGCGACTCTAAAACATATAAGAAAGATAACACGAACACATTTTTGTTGAAATGAAAAGATTTAGTTTCATTGGTGATATTAGCCCTAAGAAGAATTCTAACAAAATCATGTTATTCGTTTATCAGTTGAACTAGTTTTATTTCTCTTTGACTGTACTTTCGAGACAAGTATTACTCGTACATGACAACTGTTACCGAAAGCTTATGTCATTCAAGCTGAAAGTCATTGTAAAATAAAACGAACGAAGCGCTTTGAAAACGATTGTCATTTGTCTATGCCCAGAAGTGGCCCTATTATAGTAATCAATCAGGCTATCTTATTACAAGTGAAGTTGCATGTGTAATGTTCGCCAGGCATAGGTCTCAATACGATGGGCGCCTGAGGATGAACGGTGCCGCCGAGGCCGGCCCAGAAAGAGCTAGCGAGATGACCTAGACGCGCATCAAATGAAAAATCAAAGTGAAAATAACTGTAACATTTTATTTGAGCAGCAGAAAGAATGAACAATAAATATACCCAACTCGTAGACAAATTTTGTGCAGGCCCAATTCAGATTCCCATCAACAAGCTAAGAAGTGGAAGACATTCATCATCTGCTGTTATTCTTTAGCCACGAGCTCCAAGAAGTAGAAGACGTTATGATTTTGAAATTAAACCACATCTAAAGTTATTAAACCCAGTAATAACTAAAGTAATAGTAAAACAAAATCCAATTAAACATTTTGATTGTCTCTGACCGGAATATCAAAAACTTTTAATAGCTCTTTAACTTCGAGAATCTCATCTTTGCACCGTGACGTAATTACCTAAGTCTTTTAGCAATAAAATGGCGCATAAAGACCATTTTATAATAGGGTCATAAAAGTGACTGGGATAAGGGATCGCTTGAAGGTACTTTTTTCTAATTTTACGATTTCGCTTTCCTGAAGCGCTTGCAGCGGTTTTTTTGTGCACCTGTGTTTATTTAGCGATTGAGTTAATTGAGTTCGGAGTAACGAGTTATTTTGTATATTTTCTTCAGCTTTTTGGTGTAAATTTTACAATTTATAATTACATTTTAAACATCATTTGGAATGTCAAGAAGCCAAAAAACTTTATTGGGGGAAAGGCAAAAATCTTAGTTAACCGTAAAGATGCTTGCGGTTAATATACGGTTTGTAATTTTTTTGGGTGAGGAGTATACTGTGCGACTCTTACCGACAACTGCGTCTACTACAATTACACTACTAGTTATCTTTCTAAAAAATAAATAGTTTGGAATAATTTAATAAAAAAAATTAACGCTAGTCTTTAAATCTTCAATCTACAACGGAGTAAGTGGAAAACCCTGTTTTTAACCTCCGACGAAAAACGGCGGGGTGTTATAACTTTGACGTGACTGTGTGTGTGCGTTTATATGTGTGTGTGTGTGTGCGTTTGTGTGTGTGTGTATGCGTGTGTGTGTGTGTGTATCTGTGGCTTCGTAGCTCCCGACCGGATGAACCGATTTTTATTTAGTTTTTTTTTGCTTGTAAGTCAGGAGTGTTCTTAGCTATGTTTGATAAAAATCAGTCCAAGATGGCCGCCGCCACATAATGGCCAATTAACGAATTATTATCTACTTACTTAACTTTTAGTACGTTGTGTCCGGGGGTTTTTATTTTTTTAATTTAATTAAATACTTGTTCGTCATCTCTTTTTACCTATGTTTTTCAATTCAATCGTCACATAATTAGATCATAGAGCAAATTAAAATCAGCCCTCACCACATAAAACTAGTTTGCATACGATCCTCTTCAAAAAATTAAAACCAACCAGAAAAAAACGAAAATCAATAACACTACCCTCACTTTTTAGTCTATTACCGAGATCAAAACCCGAGGTTCTAATTTCAAACGACCACCCAATTACAAAAGTCAACCGGATCACCGGATGACAGGATTCTTTCGGACGAGAACGGACGTGTCCGCACGATTTTTCATTAACCGGACCGTGCGGACGATTATAGAAAGTCGTTCATGCGATTAATTAGTCGCCGGGGTCGCTTTCATTATATTGATTATTGTTTTTGATGTAGGTGGATGTGTGTGGAGAATGTCTTTTGTTAGTATGCTAGGTATATTAGGGTGTATTGTGTATTTTAATTACAAATTTTCAAGTGTTTTATAAATATTTAATCAGCACTTTGAAATTCTACTTCATTAATACGTCAAAAAAAAAAACATTATACCTATAGGGTGTAAACCACCCTGATCACGCAAAAATGTTTGATCGGAAACAACTTTTTTTTAACTTCGGGGCGAAAAATATTTTTTTTCGGGTAAATCCCAATGTAATGCCCGCTGATGGGTGAATTAAATAGTACGAAGGTTTTAAAGGTGGTAAAAGTAAAAATGTAACAGTAAAAACTTGAATTAAAAAAAACTTATCAAAAAGCTGCTACTTTGGGCCAGTACTAGGCCACTTTATCTCAGTAACTAGAAGGTTCCCAGGTATAGAACAAAAAAATGATCACAATAACGGGGTAAATAAGTGACTTATTTCGGTAGAAGGAGGTATTTTACAACCTTTTAAATAACAATCTAGCAGTGATAAGAACTTGGTGTCTACAGCAATTCTTTTGATTGAGGGTGACACCTATGACAGCTCTTGAACACTGCTAAAATCCTACTGTTTACGTTACTAAGAAAAAGAAGCGAAGTTCAAACTTGTTGCCATGTAGTTGGTTATTAATTAAGGTAACCAAAAGATGTATAAGAAAAATATATTACCTAAGTCTGCTATTTAATCGTAGACATTACGATGAATCTCTTTTGACTATATAACAAGAAAACTGTCTTAAATGCTACTGAAAATAAAGGTTTACCAATTCTTTGTTAGAAATTTCCTTTAAGATTTTCCTGACTCCAGCGCAGATTAGATAAGCTCTTCCTAAATTATAACTACATTCAATTCTAGTCAAACGTTCTAACCCGACATTGAGTGCGCTGTTTTCTTTCTCTCATTCCATTAACGACTTCATATACCTGGGGATTTAAAATAAATAGTTAAAACATTTTGTTTCATTGTCTCTGCTTGCCTCTGAATCGAGCAATGAAGCGTGATAGTTAAATTTAATGTACACTAACCTAATGCTATAAAAACAAGTTAATCTCAATACACGGATCGCGCTTATTACGGGTAGGGATGTGGGTAATCGATTTTATCGATAGTGACTCATAACAACATCCTGACACTGCAGATATCGGTGAGACAATATACCAATCGGAAAAAATAATTTACGTACCAAAATTTAAAACTTATTAAAATTAAATCATAACATTAAAGTTATAGTTAAATCTGCATCTCATCTCATCTCTTTTTATGATAATTAATAAGATTTTGAAGGGAAATGTAATCCAGTGCTTCATTTTTACAGTGTTAAATAATAACATAACACAAATCACGCCTGGAAACCCCGAAGAGTTAGGCAGAAGACTAGACTCCGTAGCTTCTACTCAGAAAAACGAAATAACACTATTTACCCGACCCAAATGTTAAATTACGCAACAAATATTTCGGAATTGTAAAAAATGTAAAAAAATATTGATTAACAGAATAAAACTAAATATGCCAGCTGATATACATTTTTAATAGCTGAAATTAATTTCCTACTTTTGGTATTTTGTGTTATTTTACGTGACTTCAAAAACCAATCAACGAATTTATCGATAACTAGCTTCCGCCACATCACTAAGCCCAACATTGGCCGGAAATAAAATCGTAAATGAAGCCATTCGTGCACCGAGACGGTCCCCGAACGGAATTAAATACATTTCAAGACTACCCTCGTTTATCGTTCTTTTATTTCAGGTGGTAATGTTATTTATTTATTTGTAGGACAAGTAAGGCTCAATGAAAGTCAATAAAACGGCTACTATTTATGTGTTACTACAACCTATATATTTTTTCTACTTTCCTTTTTCTGGGTTCCGTCGAAAAATAGAGAAAAAGTTGTGAAAGCCAGTGAACCGTTAATGAGAAATTTTAGATTTTCAGATTAATGTTTTAAGTTAGGTTTAAGTAGGACTTAGTATGTACTTGTATGTTTTCTATCAATACTTGGTCTAAAACATATTTTTGCAGAAAGACGGTCCATCTTAATTAACAATGGAAGGAGTGTCGAATAAAAGTTTTGTGATAATCATGTCTTATCTAAAATGCTCAACATACATTTTCATGCTAATTTTAACATTTAGAACCGAGAATCTAAGCTCGTGGCAAAATAATAAGAGGCACTCGGGTCGATCTTTAGGTAAAGCCGTGCTTGGCTAGGCTGGTCTGTGGATGGGCGACCACCCTAACATACCGAGTTTCCTCAGTGCCTCGGAAAGCACGTTAAACTGTTGGTCCCGGCTGTCATTTGTCCATCTTTGGCAGTCGTTACAAGAAGTCAGTGGCCCAAAAAGTCTGACAACCAGTCTTACCAATTGGTATCGTAATTTCAGTATTAACTGGGCTGTGGAGGTCAGATAGGTAGTCACTCCATGTAAAATACTGGTAATCAGCTGCATACGGTTAGACTGGAAGCCGACCCCAAACATAGTTGGGAAAAGGCTAGGCAGATGAGAATTGAGAATCCAAACACTTTTCTTTACATATTTATTTTTCTATCATAACTTTATACACCTATATACAAGGGGTGAACAGAAGCAGAAGCGTTCTCAAATGTCTATCAACCTTTCTAAAATGAAATCACAAGCAATATGTCAACATACCTGCTCAACCTTTCACAGGATATAAAATTAACCCCCATTTCGCCCCAATAACCGAATGTTTTCTCAGAGTGACCCCTGAAAAAAGAAATAAATTCAATAAGTTGCGGCGCTGAAAGGAAATTGCAGTAATGTGGTTTGTAGCCAAGGGGTAATGGACAGGAAACAATCTGGACCGTAACAATCTCGTTTAAGAACCAAATCTAGTTTAACGGTAATTTTATATCAAGCGTGGTTTGAGTAAGGTTTATATTTTAGAGTGCAACTTCTTTTTCAGGCAACAAAGGTTGGCCAGAATTAGGTTCGTTTTGATTTTGAAAATGTAATATTAAAAACAGAAAAAACTGTTTTATATGAGCACGGAACCCAAGCGTTTTTTTACTAATTCGTCAGTCTACGGCGTAGAAGGCTACGTCGTAGCAACCGTAGACATCGTAGACGATATTGTAGCACGCATCAATAAATTCGTAACGTATCTTGACTGATCTCAGTTGATTGATTTAAAAGTTACTTTCTGAAAACTAAGCTTCCAGTTTTTTCATTATACTGCGATTGTAGGCCAATCCTTTGCGAAAGTGTCTAGCTCATCCCGCCATCTCCATCTGGGCCTGCTGCGTTGTCGTTTCTTGCTATTTGGTATCCAATGAGTGGTAATTTTTGGCCATTGCTCCCCCGACGTGCGGCAGATGTGACCAGCCCAATTCTACTTCAGCCTAGCAGCTGTAATGCCAACATAGGCTATTTGGGTTTTGAAGCGAAGTATGGAGTTTCTGCTGAATTATATGTATTAAAAAAAGTATAACATCACTTATTTTTCATGAAGTCCATTACCAAATTAAAACAACATCAGATCAAAAAAAAATCCACAACCAAGATTACATTCGCAACAAAAAGGTAAAGCACAATAACGTCCCCGGAGTATTATCAAAGATTACCTTTGAGAGACTCGTCAAAGACATGCATCTCATTAATATACCTTTTGACGATTTCCTTCTCTGAGGCTGATCATTTCGTGACAAAGGTACTCCCTGAGGTGGCTCCAGTTTGAATGTTATTGTTTATGCGGGCGGCGTACGTCAAAGAGAGAAGGGTGACGATGGAATACAGTAATGTGAGACGGGATATTTCGGTTTATTTGATTAAATGAATAAATATAATAATTGATTATGATAATAGTCTCAAGTTAAAATTAATAACAAAATTAAAAACTTAACGCAATTATTCAACAGTGTTTAGCTAGACAGTTATACAAGATCAAAGTTTTAGTATAAATCTGCATGACTGTAAAAGTAGAGAAAGGAAAGACGAATAGACTGTATGAAAGATAACATAAATGGCTAAATAGTAGCTGTTTGCTAAGCTGATAAATAATAGAGAAGTATGCAAGAAGAAAACGGGTAAATTAGGATAAGGCCATGAAAATGATGAAGTCAGCCATAAATAGCCCAAAAGACCTATAGCTTTTCAGATTCATGTGCAAATTGTATAATTTGCTCTTCACCGGGGGATGAAGGAAAACATCGTGAAAAAACCAGCATGCCCGAGAGATATTTGTTGAAATCAGAGGCCCTATGGCGGAATAAAAACTCAAAGTCAAAGTAATTTATTTTTTAACATAGGTAATATGGTACACCATGGCACCAACACCTCCACCATATAATAAAGACCACACAATAAAGAAGAAAAAGCCACAAATAGTGATATTTTTCGTCATCACCATCATCAGCCTATGAATCTTCCCACTGCTGGGATACAAGCCATTTCTCTATGAGAGAGAATGGGCTATTCACCACGCGGGCCCAGTGCGGATTGGTAGATGTCACATGTCTTCGATTTAGTTTTTTTTTTTAACTTGACCGACTTCTTAATAACTGCATTCGATTCGTCTTCAATCTCCGCCAGTATGATCATGTTTCTGCCCATCGTTCGCTGTTAAAGTGGCTTCCCATCCGGCAGCGCAGAGCATTGAGGGCTTTGACAACACTGTTTTCCCTTCTTCACAAACCCACTTCTCCTTCTTATCTCACTTCTCATTTTCAATATTTATGCTCTGCACACAGCAAAAATCTTCGTTCCTCCAATAACTGTCTTCTACGCTGTCCTTCTCACCGATCTGGCTTTATAAAATCTTCCTTTTCTGTCCAAGCGGTCTTCCTTTGGAATGCGCTCCCTCAGAGTATCAGGACGTTGACTAGTCGTTTCACTTTCAAAATGAAGGCTCGAGAGCTTATTCGCAAGGAGTTGGCAGATTCGTCTCAAAACTAGGTTTTTGTCGTTTTCGTATCTCTCTTAACTTTATATATTTTGCTATATGTATGTATGTATGTATTTATTTTATTCTTATATATTATTTGAGTTATAAATAATTTCTAGTCTTGTTTTTTCCATTATTGCACCGACTGTGTTTTATCTCTGCATCACCCTAAGGTAGACTGGTAGAAAATGCCTTAGGCATTAAGTCCGCCTTTGTACAGTTTTAATTGTGCATAAAGTTTTAATAAATAAATAAATTTATTTGGTTCTAAGACATGGCGGTTTCCTCACGATGTTTTCCTTCACCGTTTTAAGAGCAGTGGTGATGAAATAAATTACAAAAAGTAATGTGCCTGTTTAGGTTCGTACCCACGACTTGGTGTTCGTAAGTCGGGGCCGCCACGACTAGGCCACCGCTGCTCTCATTTTTTGGTCACCCCAATCGCACTCCATTGATCAGACCGCCAAAGACTTGCCGCTGTAAAAGGCATCCGGCGGCGACTGCTTCCGCATCTACGCACCTTTAATGAACTAAAAACACAAGCTTAGAGGCTATGCACACTGTATGTAAAAACAGGGCGATTTTTTTTGCTAAACATAACATTAAACCGGTAAAGCTTCAAACACTGTACTGTTTGAAGCTTTACCGGTTTAAAACCAAACTTGAAATGTTACTTATGGGATATCTTCTGTGATTATTATTAATTTTGAGCATTTCAAGTTTAAAGGAGACAATTTTTTTTTGTTCGGGGATTAGTCCACCCACATAAATTGTAGCATTTAAAAATGAAACTTACATTAATTTCTTCCTTATAACCTCTAGATTAAATCTCTCGTGTCGAGTAAATTTCTCGTGGTTAAATTAGCAACGCATTGTCTAACCGGAATAAATGTGAAAAATCTGCAAAAACATTTACGAAAACCAAAATAAACAGAAAAAGTAAATGTCAAAATAATGAAGTGTGCTGTCAATCACTAAAAAAGTGGGTTTATAACGTTCCGTGCCACGTTGATTATTTAAACCATTATGAGATATTAGTGTAAACCTTTAAAAATTGCATTAAAAATGTTCACAGTTTAATAACATTTATTTTTATGTTCTTTCTGATCCTATAATAATTATAGCAGATATGATTACCAACAGGTAGGTACCGTACTTTTAGTAAACAGAAAAAAAACGCCCCTATTCACGTAAGTATTTGCTGTCAAATGACATGGACCACAACAGGAATGATTTGACTCGCAAAAAAAAATCATAACATAGCTTATTTATTATGATTTTAAGATTCCGTTTTCATTTCTACGTAATACCATAGTAAAATGGTTACTATTTTTTGGTATTATTATGAATAATAAATGCAACGACCAGGTGGGCTCAAAAAAAATATCTCCTTTAATAAACTTTATGTTATAAGTAGATAATATTAATTCATAGTGGGCAAATTTTCAGTGGTGCCATATTCAGGTCAGTTCAGGTATTCAGCTGCATCTGGTTAGGCATCTGACCCCGACATAGTTGGGAAAAGGCTAAGCAGATATTGATTGTCCAAATTCTGGTGGCAAAAGGTGGCTGGGTTAGACTGATCCGGAAGACGGATGATAGGGTGTTGTGGCATTGATTTTTTTACGGCGATATCTAATTGAAAATTAATGATAGTCGAAGAAGAAACTTAAAGTATTAGCCTTACAGAAAGATCACATCAAATCGAAGTGTAACTAAGATTGTAAATATCATTTGTTTTTATTATATAAAAATAAAAAATAAAAAAAAAATGAAATGATGCCTTGTATATTCGTTTTTGTTTTACTTCAACGAGAGAGAAATAGGGCTCTGATAAATATATTCGCGTGATGATACGTGTCCTTATTTTTTAGGTAAAATAAGTACAAATTAGAAATATAATATTTTGTGAGACGATCATGCAGTCTCTGATTTTTTAAAAGTTATTTTTACTTTATGATATCGCCTTTGAAAGTTGGGGCAGACTTAATTTTAAATGCTACTTCCTATATTTTATTTTTATTTTTTGCCTGACAGGTTCCATGCAAATTTTATTGTAATTGTATGGTAAAACACATTGTGATATGCCTAAGCAATAAATATGTAATTGAATTGAATTGAATGCAAGATGCAGAAGGTGAGAGACAGGGTGTAGTTATGCAGTTTGGGACAAACCTTTGTCCAGAAATAGCCAAACTAAAAAATAAAAAAGAATAAAAATAATAATAATTATAATAATTTTAAAATGTTTATATTTTTATGGTGTACATAATAAAGAGTATTCTATTCTATTCTATTCTTAATTATTGCTATTTTGAATATTTCCACACGTGCAAAACAACTTAAACCAGAGTAACAATTGTGGGTAGCCTGGCTGTATCTATGCCTCAAACGTTTTGTGACCTTTTTTGTATTAAATCGGCCTACTCTCGGCTTCAATTTCGTCCTGAGACCTTTCTTTATCTCCTAATGTCTACGCTGTTATTCAAAATACTTTTCTCGAAAATTTGCCGAAGTACTTACCTATACATTTCTTCATAAACCACAGTATTTTTCATCCGATTTCCCATCTAACAATCAATAAAACTCAGCGGTTTGAGTAACCTGCCACCAAAACCGTAAGTTCACACGTGAACGCACCCGTAATTCTGTGACGAGATGCCCACGGATTGTGTTAAGGACTTACTTACCATTGGCAACACATCTGCAGTTTACAAATACCCTATCTGATTCAGCGTAAGATTGATTTTAGAATGGCTGGAGCGCAAAAGAAAGGTTGGTTACAGAATTTCGCGGTTACACTTTTACCAATTTCATTTGCGTGTTGTGTCTACTCTATGCTATTGTAACAAAGGTGATTTTGCTTTGAATTAAGAGTTTTTAGGTTTGGTACGAGTGAATCTTTTAGGATATTGAATGTTGGAGTATAAGCGAGGGAAATTTAGTCGTATTTACGGGTAACGACTTACCTTGTTAAGATTTGTATACCGTGTTATTTTGGATTTTGAAGATTATGTTTTCCTTGAGATGTTTTGTATCATCCTCGTTGGTTAAGTTGGCGCAAGCGCGACTGTTGAGAATGAGGTCCTGGTTTCATTCCCAGGTCGGGAGAAGTGGTATTAGGTTTTTCCATTAGGAATTACTTAATACGGAGTCTGGATTTGTGCCTGATTGATATCAAAATGCGGCCCTCCTGTTTCAGAGACTTAAACATAACTGGCTAAATGTTTGTGTGCTTTTAGGTATACATCTGCTTGTCCCTTCAAGGAGTACAGGCTTGAATGTTATGTTATTCTATATAAAAAAAAAATTAAACGTAATTCTCAGTAAAATGTTTGGTTTTCACTGAGAAAATTTGAATTAATTCTTTCCTCCTCTTCAATTACAATAGCCGCCATAAAAAAATAATAGAACAATGTTGACAATGAATTTTAACAAGCTATTCAAATTAAGAGTATCATCGCCGAGGCTCTAAAACTCAGAACCAGATGGGTCCAAAGCCGAAATTATCTCATTTCATTATATTATTATTTGAGGACATTTCTGGGGCAATCTTGGTTCGACGCGCACCTGAGACCGTACTGTACCTACTGAAGTGCAAACTGGAATTTTGAAATGAGAATGTTGTTTTTTTTAACAAGCTGAAATTTAAAAATGGCCAGTATCAACGAAATTGGTTTTTTTTTTGTTTTAGATTTACTTATTAATAAAGAAAATCCAATTCTGAAAAGGTTAATTACAAAACCCAAAATACACATTGATTTTATATAATGGTATTAATTAATTCACTTAACTTACAAAAAGTATGTAAAAACATCGTTCAGAGCTTTATTGAACGCATTAAAAAATAACTAAAATCCTTGTTTGTGAAAACTAAACCATTATTTAAGATTTTTATTCCCTTGTAAGCATTTGTGGCATATGCCAAATGAATGCGTTTTTTTTTTAAATATATAATTTGTTAACCCACTTTTTATGATAACAACACATCCAATTAAAACAAACCACAGCAATATTTCTTCGACTAATTAACATTATTATTTAAAATCGCTCAAACGTTACCCTCATGTATTTCATCCCTCGGAATGAAAAGCATGCTGTCGTCGGGGTGAAAATAGGTCATGCGGACACTGCCTTTAATCTGTTTAATTAACATGGAAAAAAGGTTCGATTTCACCCTTAGGGCTATGGCTAATGATGTGTTAATCATGGGTAAGATCCCATGCGGGTGGTAAAATAAAAACATATTTTTATGCGTAGATATTTTTGTATTTATAGGAAAATTATACCACCCTGTAATTTTATGTGAGAGTAGTTACTCGAGCTTACAAGTATGTAGGATTCGATAGGACTCGATTAGATAAATTTGACAGTTATTCTCGATAAAGCGAGTTTTTGACTCCAGAAAAACTCATTTTGTCGAGTATATTTGTAGTGCAAGTACGTAACTTGCACTGCAGCTCTGCTTAATCCATCAGAGATTGATTAGTATTTCTTTTTGTTATTAACTATTTCTTGTTTTCAAAATTGCATTTGTACAAGAATCAAAGGACCTTGTACACATGCACATATTTTAATTAGTATTACAGAGTTATAGTTTGTGAATAAAAGTTTGAAAAGCTGATTCAAAGAGACATTTTTGACTTCTTTGATTTATTGGAACACATAATTCACAGAAAACAAGCTGGGAACCACATTATTTGCAATGTATTTTAATAAAATTGTTGTCGAGTTGTGTTCTTGAGGTAATGTTTTAAGCAAAAACATAAAGTTCTCAACAAAATTTTGAGAACTTACGTTCTGCCTACAAGTGCCTGTTCCAAAAGAAAAGCGTAATTTTTGATAAGCAAAAAAAAACATTCCCTAGTTTTTTTCTCATTCTTTTTTATCACAAGTTTAGGTACCGGTACCTAATACAATAGAGCAGTTATAATTGTAGTTAAATAATTATATTTTATTAAATACATTAACTATGTTGACTATTTTGATTAAATTGATTCCACCTACTTTTATTTACAATACTAAAATTCTCTTAAATTCAAATGCCAACCAAAAATTCACCACAACAATCCTATGATCATTTCGCAAATAAACACAAACGCACGGAACCGTAACAATAATAACAAAATTCGGTATTCCTCCGAAAGGATTTGAGTATTCCTCAAAAGGGTTCCTCAAATCTTTTCGTCTCGCGTCAGTGGGTTCATGACAAATTGCCTGTCGCAGCCCCTGCACAGGTAATGTATGATTTATTGTTGGAATTGAATGCTCTTTTTGTGGTAGTAAGCTAAAAGAATTTTAGATTATGTGTGTTGTAATGTGTGGTTTAAGTAATACGACGTAAGTCGAGTACAGTATCGGTCCAATTACTTTTGATTTATAATGAAAATTAGCGAAACTTCAGTTTGCAGTTTTGTTCTCGTTATATACGGGAATTAATCCTCGGGAACGTTTTAACTTCTATGACATTTGAGATAATGTAGTTTCCCGTTCGTAAAAGAATTTATGGAATCGGATCAGAAGTTTCGAAGATTAGCCACTACAAACAAACTTCGACCGGATCGATCCCTCTTCCTTATTTATTTGGTATTTAAAACGCTAGCTAAGCTTATGTTAGTTTAAATAAAACACATTATTAATCTTAAATGGTGAAAAGAGCATGGTATCTTTAGTTAATATTATGTAAAGGTGATAAAAGAAACTACCAACGTAGTTGTGTTGTTTTTTCAACCGACTTCCAAAAAGAGGAGGTTATCAATTCGTCTGTATTTTTTTTTTTTTTTTTTTTTTTTTGTGTTTGTTACCTCAGTACTCTCGACTGGGTGAACCGATTTTGATGGTTCTTTTTTTGTTTGAAAGCTGGTGCTTCCCGTTTGGTCCCATTTTAGTTTGCTGAAGACCTGATGCTGATCTTCGGAGATATACAACGGAACTCTTCAAAAGTACACAGCAAATCTGCAGTGATTGCTGCCATCGCTTGTAGGTTCATTGTTTATACTATATTATGACGTAACATCACGCCTGATGCTCTGAGGGGGTACGCACATGTGTAAAATACACCCGATTTCGAAAATATTTGTTACCTCAGTACTTTCTACTGGGTGAACCGATTTTGATCGTTTTTATTTTATTTGAAAGCTGGTGCTTCCTGTGTGGTCTTATAATCATCAAATCAGTAGCTGATGATGGGACTCTGGAGAAATAGAGAGAATTCTTCACATTTTATAGGCACACTAGAAGCGGTTTGGGTAGTTTTATGAATTGTACTTTCTCGAAGTGATCACAATTCAATTTGATGAAGACCTGATGAAGAACTTCGGAGATAAGCAACGGAACTCCTCAATAAATGATAGCAAATGTACTGGGATTGCCGAAATCTCATATCTGTCTATTGTTTACACCAGTTCATAACCTAAAATCACGGCGGTACGCTGTGAAGGGGTAAGCACATGTGAACCACTAAAAAGTGAAAAATAAAAACTTTTTTACAAAAAATAAAACCGACTTCAGAGAAAACAAAAAAGTGAAAAATAACTTCAGAAAAAACGCTTCAGAAGTCGGTGACAAAAAAACTAAATCAATCAAAAAAAGGTCACCGACTTCTGAAGCGTTTTTTCTGAAGTTATTTTTCATTTTTTTTTGTACCAGAAAACGTTCGACGAAAGAAATTCGAAAAAAATGTTAAGTATCATGACTTCACAAATCATGAACAAAATACCATTCAAATATGTACCGCTAAGCCACTATTACCAGAAGAAACGACATAATTCAATAAAAAGAACAGTCATGAATAAAAATAGAATGGACAAAAAAACTCCGTAGGTAATGATTTTCCCGCAAAACACCATAATACTCGATTATGTCTGTTCCATGATTTGATTAAACCACCCTTATAGTATCCAGTTCTCTCTACACCGATTTACCAAAAATAGTGTTGCGTTTAAACGGATTTCGGGGAATTTACGGATTTTGGGGAAATTACGGAGTTTGGGGAAACTAAGGATTATGATATTAGAGGGTGAATATTTTTTCGGGTAAATGTAATTATTGTAATGTAATGTGTCATCTTATTGATTGATATTTAAGTACGGATCGGTTTTATTGGGATATTGACGCCATATGGCTAATTTTTATTTGATTAATAGTTTGAAACTTACAAAGGGATATCTGGCTTTTAATTGTTTTTGAAATACTTATTTAAAGATAGGCTTAACTTGATGTATTTTAAGAATTACTATCGGACGTCCCGCGGTCTCACCTGAGTAGATCCCATTTCCGTGGAAATACAGAGATTAAAAGTAGCCTATGTCACTCTGGGATAGTGTAGCTTCCCAACGATGAAAGAATTTTTCCAATTGGTCCAGTATTTTTTGAGCTTATTCGTTACAAACATACAGATCTATTGACGAAGTCTAAAATGCACATTATGCTTTATTTCTTAAAATAAATTATCTGACTATACGTATTTAAATCACAGCTTTAAAATACATCTTCAACGCATCTTACAACTGACTCTATTGACACCCATGCGATTCAAACCCGCGACCCCAAGCATTATAATCGAACCCTCGATTATGTTGCTAATAGGGTCACGATTTATGTCATAGAAGTCCCGACCCAATCTCATAGATGGCGCTATCTGTTTCGTTATATAAAAGTGCTGTCACATTTCACTTTATTTAGTTTTTTTTTGTTTTAATCCTATGTGTATAAAGAAATGAATAAATATAAAAATATGTTCAATATTTATTGACTGAGCAAGATCTAGTTGTGGTAAGAATGCCATAATAATTTATGCGGAGTTTCTTGCCCGTTTTTCTCCATAGAGATCTACGCCAGGGAATGGGCAATTAGAGTACTTTCCCAGTTTTTATGTCTTGTGACAGGGTTTGCAGCTATATTTAATGACAATTTAAAAGTGCCTGTAACGGCCTACTTGAAATAAATGCTTTGATTTTTTTTTTTATCGTCGGCAAAGCCGCTTTCCAATTATGTTAGGGTCGGCTAGAATTTTACATCGAATGACTCGTGTCTTGTTTAATACTCATCCTCAAAGGAAAATAGGACTGTTAATTACAATTTTGTAAAACATTTGTCTTATTTGTATCAATAATAATAAAGCAACACAGAATCTACTCTCCCGGCTTATCCTAGCTAGTAGGAACGGCACCAGTTGTCCACCTATATCTCGAAATAAACCCTCAGCTCAGAAGTATTTGAGGAAATCCAGTTACACTCTCATATACAGGAGGTGTCTTTCTACGAGGAAAGGTCAGTTTCGAAAAATGGTGTTCTTATTTCAAATTTTTAAATGTCTTTTGTTGTAACAAAGGACACTTAAAAATTTGAAAAAAGAACAGCAGTGCCAGTGTGTACACTGTGTAGTAATTCCTATTATTTCGGATTAATTCTGAAGCTAATCTAAATGTGATAATAATAACAGACAGGAACAAGGTGGGATTCAAACTGAAAGCGATCATCTCGCTATTCCCATGAGCCATCGCAAAAATGTGTGGTTATGAAAAGAGTCCATGAAAGCGTTCTGATTGTCTAGTTTCTCTTTATTGTTTACAAGCTTTTATGCGCAGCCCGTCGTGAGATACCCCGAAAAAAAGAACATATCCGGAATATACCTACTATAATTATAATACCTTACACATAGTTCAAGAATTCAAGAAATACACATATTTACGGAGATTGATCGTGGTCCGCATACAAAATTCTCACAGTAAAATAAAATTTAAATAATAAAGATTTCCGGCATGGAATCTACTACTAATTTACTTCGAAAGGTCCTTTAAAGAGAAATATTATACTAACCTTTTCCAAAATAAACATCAACCTGTAACAAAACAAAACGTATGAATGTTGTATGACGTCTTTCCCGCGCCGATATTATTTACCGCCCCCGGTCATAAACCTGTCGCCGATGAAGACAAACGGCTACAGGCGATATACGGTGGCCGCACATTTTTTGGTTGACCCTACTCAGTGACCAGGCATTTGCTGGAAAAAATATAAGTGGACAGAGGGCATAATAGTGTGGTGGGAAATTATTAGATTATAGTGTCCTAAAATTGATTTTTGTATTTTTGATGTTCATATATTTGGGAAACGCTAATGCGAAGCAGAGACGAACACTTATTTAAAAATACTTATCTTCCATTTCGTGTGGATCGTTCTCCTCGATCTGGACTCGTACTGTGAGGGCTGGTCCAAGGAGGTCCACGATAAGAGCATATGGAAGGAATTTGGAGTGGCCTTTGCCCAGCTGTGGGACAGTATAGGCTAAATAAAAAAATAAAAAAAAATGTCTTACCAGTGGTACCGCCAATGGGCCTATGACGTGGTTTTACATGCTGCCGAGAAATATCTCTCAGGCATGCTGGATTTGCTGGCCTGTGGACGGTTGGCTATGGGCTAGCTAGCTGTCCGTCCGTCTAACGACGACAGGCTGTGTCGACGTCCCGTTCGTGTTCCACGCGCGCCTCAAAGAGATGTCTGCATAAGGGAAGGGGCCCGCAAGGGCCGAAGCCTGCCGGGGTTGCGGGCCTGTTCGAAAGAGATACCGCGGCCCCGGAACATAAAGAGCGAGGAAGGAACATGGATGGGTTTTAGTCAGTAAGAGTCTGACAGTCCCTCCCGCTCCGCCCAGAGTGGGAGAAGTCAGTTGATGATTTCCCATCCCAAAAAAAAAAAAAAAAGGCATGCTGGATTCGAGCCGATACGTGACGCACGCACATGCATCGGAATAATAAGAGGTGCGTGTCTTGGATTCAAACTTGAGACCTTATGACTTGGCATTCAAACAGGCATTATAATACTCATTATTAAGTGTCATTTATAGGTTCCTGATCTCTCTCACCCCTCAAAACGAAACAATGATCCCGATGAACAAACATCATGGTGTTAGTATGGTGATAGACCAGCCTTTATTAGGAAAACTCTTTCGCTAGAACAAAGCTTTATCCTTTATGACTATAAAAATAAAGAATGGCGTTTTGGTTTTCCCTTGCCACATTATAAATCCTACTTACTTTTAAAATCATGACAAGAAAATGCATGACGACATTAGACGAACAAAAGTATCAAAAACATGCAAATCTGCATTTTCAATCAACAACGAAAATTGAAAATAAATGTAATCTGCGTGAAACGTCAGTGGGCACGCGTCGAGACATCTCGTGTCGTGTCGTATGCAAATACGACATTAGATAAATATGGACGCCGGGGTTACAACGGATTTGCATTTTTATTTTTAATCACTTAAGTTATGGTGAATGTTGGTATGGGCGATTTTGTGTTTAGAGGCCAGAAACTTTCAGCAATTGGGCAAAAAATTAATGGTTAATAATATTGGGAAATTAAAACTATTACAGATTTTGATCGGTGATAGTTTAAAATAACCCAAACAGTTACCTTATTATTTGATTAGCTGTTTGTTACCTTCGTTCGCAAAAAATATTATAAAATATTACTACTATATTTGAATCGCATTTTGTACAAAATTACAAGGTTTTTTATTTTTTTTAAGTAAGTAAGCCTTAAAAAAAATTTAAAAATCCTAAGTTACTCCTTATAACATCAGCTATCTACCAGTAAATGTGCCATAAAATACGATCCAGCCTTTTCCAAGATTCGCCGGAACAAAAATACCGACAATAAACTACTCAAATAATTATTTCATTATAAAAAAAAAGTCTTTATTCAAAATCTCAAAAGGTAAAATACAATATGTATATAAAAACTAACAATGAAGGTACAAAAATGTAAGACAATGAAACGCTATGTGTAACGATGTTATACGTTGCGTATAATATATTATTTAATATGCATTCAATAAAAACCCGTTATTTTAGAATAACAAACAGACACTTCGATATTATTAACTTTCAGTAAACAAGGCATAAATTAAAATCTCGCAAATAAAAGCAATGCCATTTTTTGTCAACGACATTTTTCTCACCCTTACAATATGAAGAAAACCCGACACAAAAATGATAATTTCCTTTCAAGTATTGCCTCGGCCATCTGTCTCCATCCTAAGACACGTTGGAGAGTTCTGAATGGTACTTAAAGTACCACTTGTCCCCACAAAATACATAGAGATATGTATGGAACGAGGGTGGGTATAATAGATCATACAAATCTGTTACAAATTTTTGAGGGACACAATACAATTTGAGGGATATTTTGATCGATTACCGGATTTTGTGATAGTTTTGAATTTATTGGGGACTAGCTGACCCACGCAACTTCGTCTGCGTCACATATATGAGAGAAAAAGCTCACAAAAGGAATAAATTTTCCCCGTTTTTGCAACATTTTTCATTTATGTTCCGCTCCTATTGGTCATAGCGTGATGATATATAGCCTATAACCTTCCTCGATAAATGGACTATCCAACACAAAAAGATTTTTTCAATTCCAACCAGTAGTTCCAGAGATTAGCGCGTTCAAACAAACAAACAAACAAACAAACAAACAAACTCTTCAGCTTTATAATATAAAAAAAAAAAAAAAAAAAAACTAGCTGACCCACGCAACTTCGTCTGCGTCACATATATGAGAGAAAAAGCTCACAAAGGAATAAATTTTCCCCGTTTTTGCAACATTTTTCATTTATGTTCCGCTCCTATTGGTCATAGCGTGATGATATATAGCCTATAACCTTCCTCGTTAAATGGACTATCCAACAAAAAAAGATTTATTCAATTCCAACCAGTAGTTCCTGAGATTAGCGCGTTCAAACAAACAAACTCTTCAGCTTTATAATATTAAGTATAGATATATAATATATATATATATATATATATATATATATATATATATATATGTTCGATATTGTTTGATACACCTTACTATTTTCATCGTACTTCATTAGTCAGTGACATGTCCCATCCCTAATCCTGCCCCCGTACCTCACTTCACTTTTTTGCAACCTTACGTCCGGTCGCAATGGCGCGCGCGCATTAGAAGAAAAAATCGATTTTAAATAATTTGTTGGCCAAATCTAACTCTTAACTAGTGATCTCGCTATTGTCGTAATATCGGTGAAGTGGAATTACTGTGGTGGACACTCAAGCAACCCTCAAGGACTATATTTTGTTATTTGTGACCGCGTGCACGCGGAAGAAGATCCGCCATCAAGATAAGAAACTCAAAATAACGGTGAGAGCTGGACAAGCGTAAGTGTTCTGCAATCCCTTTACCGCCCTAACCCTTTTCCTGTTAGTCACTGATCGAAATAAGTACGAAAATATCCATTCAGCAGTCAGCTAGCCCATTATCTCCATATAATATTTAGACGCCATCTTTAAAAAATAACTTCGCATTTTTAAACTACAATACAGTCCATTTTTCAGGTGAATACTACTCCTAGTTTTATTCATCTTTTGAACCACGCGTCTGTTTAATTTAACAGACCTTTGTTTTTCCCTTTCGCTTTTGAAACACCATATTTTTTGGTCCAATCGAACCGGATAATACTAGTTCAGATTTTAAAATTCGAATTTCGAACAATCCCGAAAAAATGCGTACTCAAATGGTACTCATTCAAATATTCTGTTGAATTCTATTACTACTAGGTATTCATTGTTGTGCTGGCTGAGCCTATATTCGTAACCGATTATTACATATTTTCGTGTTCAATATCGTAATATTACACACATCTATTAGAAAAATCTATTTAGTCGGTGTTCTAAGTACACTTATTGGTCAACTACCTACTCATAATAATTAATCTACTTAGTTCGTTCGTTGTTCGTAGTCGAAAGCGCGCGCCGATATACGTAGGTATAAACGTAGCTGTGGCTTCTGTGCCGCTATTCGTATATTCGATAATTATCTATATCTTTCGTTTGCATATATATTATTAGCTAATTGTGTCTTGAACGTCGTTTAATTTCATTTCGTTCGTTCATTCGTAATACTATTAAGTAAGTAGGTACTTACATTAGTGTTTACTCATACATAATATTATTCGTCCTGGTACATACCTATAAGTCGTTAAGGTTGTATTCAGGAGCTCTATTCGGGAGCATCTCGTTGTTTGTAATTGAGTAAGCCTAATACCTACTTATTGGTGGTTTGCATACATACCTACCTAAGGTTATGTGAAAGGCCCATTCGTTGTTGTCGCATACTTATCGTTGTCGTTTACTTTAGTTACGCTCGCGTTGGAAATAGGTAAATTGTTTACTCATTTCATTAACTTATACGGCAAGACACAATTATAACGTATTTCTATACTTACGTCACCTTTTTAGTTTACACATTCGCATTTTTTTACATATTGTTTAGAATCATGTCGAACGACGACAATAAAAATAAATTAGCCTTATTACAAGCTAAACGAAATGCACATTTCGAACGTATGCAGAATATTTTCGAGTTATCAAAGCAGGATATGAATGATGAAACTTGTAGGGAGTCATTTTTAAATAATGTCGCAAATCTTCAAAGTTTACGTAGTGAATTTCAAAGCGTACTAGACGCCTTCAATACGTGTTCTATTAAAGTGGATCCTAATGCTACTATAAGTTACCAATCATGGATTTCGTTTGAGGAATTATACTGTCGGGTTCAACGTGTCGTAAATTTACTTAAAATAGAAAAATCTGAAATAAAAGAAACTCACAAAAATAATTTCCCAAAATTACCTCGTATCGATTTAGTTTCCTTTGATGGCGATATTCGTAATTGGTCGTTATTTTATAATCAGTTTAAGCGCGTAGTTCATGATAACACGCAACTGTCTGACTCGGAACGCATTCATTTTCTTGTTAGTAAGCTGACTGGCAGCGCCGCGTCTTTGTGTGCAGGGATACCACCTACACCAGAGAATTATAAAATATTATGGAACTCGCTCGTAGATAAGTATGATGATCCGCGTTTTCTTGCCGCGTCATATTTAAATCAACTATTAGAATTTAAACCTATATCTGCTAAATCTACAACCGGTTTAGAGTCATTTATAAACACATTTGATACCGCAGTTAGGGCGCTCAAGCAGGTCGATTTGGGAAATCTTACGGACTTTATTTTGTTACATCTCGCATTGCAAAGATTGGATTCCGAGACAGTTAAGTTGTTCGAAATGAGCAATCGCAAGAAAGCCATGCCTTGTTATGATGATTTAGTGGAATTCGTTAAAGAACAAGATAAAATAGTACGCTCTAGTCCTATAATTTCCAAGCCTCAACAAGATGGCCAAACTAAAAATATATCTAATTCAAAACCGAAATCCACAAAAGCTTTTGTCGCTCAGAAAGCCGATAATTGTATTATGTGTAAGTCAGACAAACATGATAAACTATACTTTTGTTCTGATTTTACAAAGATGACCCCTCAGGAAAGATTTAATTTTGTGAAATCTAATTCGTTGTGCATTAATTGTTTAAATCACGGGCACAAGGTTTTGTCATGTCCTTCAAAAAGTGTTTGTCGTCATTGTAAGTCCAAACATCACTCAATCTTGCATTTTGGTTCATCTGGTTCGCAAAATAATGCATCAAATTTGCCCGCTGTCGCCTCCGCTCCCGCGACCTCTCAACAGGTTGACCGCACCTTAAGCGTAAGCGGAGTGGAATCTAGTTCGCCATCGAATGACAATAGTACATCTGTTTGTGGTGTTGCTCGTGACTTTCTTGATAATAGATGTTTAACTACTTTGTTGAGTACCGCAAAAATAAAGGTTATCGATAAACATAATCGTGTGCATTTCGTACGATGTTTAATTGATTCCGGATCGCAGAGTGATTATATCACAGCTTCGTGTTGTAAACGTCTATCGTTATTTGTTTCGAATAAAAATCGGTTTGTTGAAGTTCAAGGCATCGGTGGTGCATCTCAACGTATATTGGGCTTGACCAAGGTTCTGTTTACATCTCGTTTTGACGCTAGGACACAGTATAGCTCGCAGTCATTTGTAGTCGACAAGATTACGTCACAGCTACCAGACGCTTTTATTGATGTGAACGCACTTCATTACTTAGATAATTTACCGCTTGCCGATGATGAATATCATTCACCCGGACAAATTGACATGCTTTTGGGTGTCAATTCATATTGCAACATTTTGTTATTTAATAAAATAAATCCTGGTAATAATTTGCCTACAGCAATCGAAACTAGTTTGGGATATATTTTAATGGGAAATGCACCCACCATAATTTCACCTCAGTCAACTCTTTCATTCTGCGCTTTAACACATGAGCAAATTAATGATTCGCTTCAGAGATTTTGGCAATTAGAAGAAGTGCCTTCTACAATCTTTATAAGCCCTGAAGAACAGGTTTGCGAAGATATTTATACATCTACTACTACTCGAAATATCGATGGAAGTTATATTGTTAATCTGCCTTTTAAGGAAAATGTCGATCAGCTTGGCAATTCTTTTATAACTGCAAAGCGTAGATATTTGTTTCTCGAACGTAAATTCGCGCGGTCTCCTGGATTACGTGAGGAGTACAATGCCGTTATCACGGAATATCTCAATAAAAAATATTTGTCGCTCGTCCCGCCGGAGAATTGTCTCGAGTCAGGATTTTATTTGCCTCACCATCCCGTTATACGTCAGGATAAATCAACGACAAAACTTCGTATCGTACTCGACGCTAGTGCTAAAACAGACTCCGGTTTGTCGCTTAATGACGTTTTGCATACAGGCTGCAATTTGCAAAATGATATTTTTCAGATACTTTTAAAGGTTCGTGTATTTGAATTCGCTTTTTTCGCTGACGTTCGTCAAATGTACCTCTGCATCGAGGTCCATCCTTCGCATCGTTCTTATCAAAGAATCTTATATCGTTTCTCGGATGACGCTCCAATCGAGACTTATCAATTTAATCGCGTTACTTTCGGTCTTCGTTCTTCGCCGTTTTTAGCATTGCGTACTATGCGACAACTCGCTCATGACGAGCGTGATAATTTTCCTCACGCTTGCAGCGTGTTAGAAAGTGACATGTACATGGACGATCTAGCTTCCTCCGCTTCTAGCCTGAAGGAAGCGGTCGGAATGGCATCCGATCTAATCCAGCTTCTGAAACGTGGTGGTTTCGAGCTAGTGAAATGGACGAGTAATTCTCTTGACTTGCTCGGTACTATTCCTGATACTCACCGCCAATCGGAATCAGTCTCTTTCGACACGGACACCTCGTTCAAAATTCTCGGCCTTCAGTGGTTGCCATCTTCTGATTCGTTTAAATTCACTGTCACGCCACCTAATCCCGAAGGTACTAAACGTGCGATTTTGTCTGTCACAGCTCGCTTGTATGACATTCTTGGTCTTGTTGGTCCTGTTATTCTATATTCAAAATTGCTTATCAAGGAACTTTGGCTTCTCAAACTCGATTGGGATGACCAACCTCCAGAAGCTGTTCTCCGTTTGTGGAATCAGTTTATTTCGGAATTACCATTAATCTCTAGTCTTTCGTTTTCCCGCCATTTGGGCGTTGATTCGCATTCTCGACTTTATCTCTTGGCGTTTTCCGATGCATCCGAAAAGGCATATGGATGCGTTGTCTATACCTATGTTTTGAATAATAATCAGAAACCCATTGTTCGGCTGTTATGTTCGAAATCTAAAGTCGCTCCTGTTAAAACTGTAACACTTGCTCGGCTTGAACTTTGTGGAATTCTTTTAATGGCTAAATTACTAAGGGTAGCTTATGACACTATTTCAAAACGACATCCTATCGAGGATGTGTATGCTTTTTCGGATTCACAAGTTGCTCTGTGCTGGGTACATTCTTCTCCTCATCGGTTTAACACATTCGTAGCTAACAGAATAGCCCAGTGCCAAACATATTTCTCGTCACACTATTTTCGTTTCATCCCGGGTTCTCAAAATCCCGCGGATTGTCTGTCGCGTGGACTATTACCTTCACAATTAGTTCAACATGAACTTTGGTTAACTGGTCCGCCGTGGGCATCGCTTCCAATCGATGATTGGCCTGTTTCGGAATTTTCTCTTACTTCTACTCCAATGCCTGAGGAGAAGTCAGCCGTATTCGCTTTGAAAAATAAACCTGAACATATCCTTATAACGCTAAGTTTAAAGTTCTCGAACTGGGATAAATTTCTTAGATGTGTAGTTTACATGCTTCGGTTCATAAAAAAGCTCCCACGCAATAATTGCATAACAGCGTCAGACTTGGACTTCGCAGAATTGACTATTGTAAAGGCTGTACAACACACGTATTTTTACGAAGATATAGACAAACTTAAAAATTCTAAATTATGTTCTCATGCGTTACGCAAACTTTCCCCCTTCTTAGATCAAGGGATATTGCGTGTAGGGGGTCGCCTCGCTAATTCGTCGTTGGATTACTCGCAAAAACATCCAATTCTTTTGCCTCGAAATGGCCATATTATCGAACTTATTATTGACGCTTACCATGTTAAACACTTTCACACAGGTCCCAATTTGTTATTATCGATACTTAGACAAAGGTTTTGGATTTTATCGGCTCGTCGCATCGTACGTATGCGTACTCATCGTTGTAATATTTGCTTTCGACTCAATCCAAAACCTACATTTCCAGTTATGTCTGATCTTCCGGAATGTCGTGTCGAGCAAAGCAAAGCCTTCTCACACACTGGTGTAGACTTTGCTGGGCCATTCAATGTAACTTTTTCTCGTAAGCGCGGTGTACGCAGCCAAAAGGCGTACCTGTGCCTTTTTATTTGCCTAGTAACCAAGGCAGTTCATCTAGAACTTGCTTCTTCGCTTAGTTCGGCATCATTTTTGGATGCCTTCAAAAGGTTTCTATCTCGTCGTGGTCCTTGTCAATGTATTTACAGCGACAACGGTACTAACTTTGTTGCATCTAAGGCTTATCTTAGCGAGCTTAATACATTTCTTCGTTCTGAGGAATACTTTAAGACTTTTACTCACGAGTTAACAAACAATCGTATAGCTTGGAAACTTAATCCACCCAGTGCGCCTCACTTTGGGGGCATTTGGGAGTCCAATATTAAATGCGTCAAATCGCATTTATTTAAAGTCATCGGGACTCAGATTCTGACTTATGAGGAATTGAACACAATCCTTATTCAAATTGAGGCGATTCTTAATAGTCGTCCTCTCTATCAGCTAAGTTCCGACCCTTCTGAACCAAGTGCTCTTACGCCCGCGCACTTTCTTTCGCCCGCACCACTTTCTTTATTACCTGCGGCTGACCTCAACAATGAACGAGCTAATTTGCTTACTCGATTTTCGCTGTTAGACTCTCTTGTCCAGTCATTCTGGAATCGTTTCAAGTCTGAGTATCTCCACAATCTCCAATGTCGCGAGAAATGGAATACTTCAGCTAATCCAGTTTTGGTCGGCACAGTAGTGTTACTAAACATGGAGAATGCACCTCCTCTTCAGTGGCCTCTTGGTGTCGTCACTAAGTTGTTCCCTGGAAGGGATGGAGTAACTCGCGTCGTTGAAGTTAGGATCAAGAGCGGTGTACTTAAAAGACCGATCGTAAAGCTGTGTCCATTACCAAATCAATAATCGTTCAGCCAGCATACATAAAGCTTACCTAGTTTGTAGTAATCGTTTGTCTTAATTTTGCCTCATTAACTTTAGCTTCACTTTGTAGTTTAATACTCTATTGTTCTATCTCTATTGAAGGGGTTCCTTCAAGGCGGGGGGGATGTTCGATATTGTTTGATACACCTTACTATTTTCATCGTACTTCATTAGTCAGTGACATGTCCCATCCCTAATCCTGCCCCCGTACCTCACTTCACTTTTTTGCAACCTTACGTCCGGTCGCAATGGCGCGCGCGCATTAGAAGAAAAAATCGATTTTAAATAATTTGTTGGCCAAATCTAACTCTTAACTAGTGATCTCGCTATTGTCGTAATATCGGTGAAGTGGAATTACTGTGGTGGACAATAACGGTGAGAGCTGGACAAGCGTAAGTGTTCTGCAATCCCTTTACCGCCCTAACCCTTTTCCTGTTAGTCACTGATCGAAATAAGTACGAAAATATCCATTCAGCAGTCAGCTAGCCCATTATCTCCATATAATATTTAGACGCCATCTTTAAAAAATAACTTCGCATTTTTAAACTACAATACAGTCCATTTTTCAGGTGAATACTACTCCTAGTTTTATTCATCTTTTGAACCACGCGTCTGTTTAATTTAACAGACCTTTGTTTTTCCCTTTCGCTTTTGAAACACCAATATATATATATATATATATGTCGCCGCAGGAGTCTCTTATCTGCTAAGATTTAATGTAATTAATAACACTCGTAAACTATTCCATTGTAATATTGATGAACCTGCCATCTCTGCTTTGGCAGTTGGCATTAACAATTATTTACAAAAATCATTATTCGATTGATAGAAGGGTTAAGCGCCATCTATTGGCATTTGTATTAACTAAGACTTAAATAGATCTTCGAGTGACAATTTAAGAGATTAATTAAACAAGTTTAGCTAGAACTACAGTTAAAATGAAGATAGCTAATAATTTATAACTATTGGGATTTTACCAACTTGTCATAGCTCGTTCGTGGACTACGGTTTCTTTGATTGTATGGCAACACTCCACATGTGGTGGATGTCGCCATACAAACGCGCTAAGTACAATTTTAATGGTCAATAAGTCAATTTATAATTCTAAACTATAACTAAATCAGTTTTACTGAAACTAGCTACAAACCAAAATAAGTAACAAGATTATTTACAAAGCAATCTATTAGTGGAAGACTTATTCTTTGTATTAATTTGATGTGTCTTCCGTTTTGTCGGAAATGGTTTAATAACAAGTGTAAAAAGGAATTGAGCTAGTAATTAAGCTTAAACTTAATAATACCTTTGCATTTGTGAATATTAGTATTGTTTAATTATTACAATAATTGAGTGTGAAGTATTCTGATATTGTTTGTAAGTTTTAATGACCTTACGAAGTAATGAATTACTGTACTGAGTGAGTGAGCAACTTCCGGTCACTCTAGAGAGACGCGTTGAAGACGCGGTGTGTCTCGTTGAGTAAAACAATTGAATTATTAAGAAAATAGTAATGGCTTTTAAAGTAAACATTACAAGCTTGTGTAAATGAGAAATGTAATATTGGTTGAAAAGAGTGTAAGGAGTTTCTTTGTCCGTTCTTCTCCTTATTAACAATATGCGAACGGGCTGCTTGACTCAGAATGTTTATTGTGCCTGTACCTAAATGGTTTCTTAGAAATAAACGTTTGGAGTTGAGTAAAATGTGGTGTGTGATTTCAACTACCCATCTACCTATCTACCAACAATGAAGAATCACATCGCACGGCGATGTGATGGATAGACTGCAAGACATTAAGTATGGCGGCGAATGGCGCCAATATTCGAGGACTACTCCTCCAGAGAAATCCTGTCGTGATATCAGAAGAGGTGATAGCTCTTGCGCACTGCTCATAATGCCGGACATCCAGAACAATTGCGAGGAACTATTACTCTTGCTTTCGTGACCATGGCCGAAGGCGTGGCAAAGAAATTATTTACCGAAGTGAATACCACGACGACTTATTATGCTGCCACAGCCAATATACGGTGATAAGTGGCAATGAACTGATAAACAACAAGATTTTCATCAAATTGGATGACAGATCCTCACCGACATGATAATTATGGCTTACCGCAACTAGAACGTATTGACTCAAGTCAACACATGAAAATGCAATTTACATTGGTAACAAACAATGAAGTTGTATGTGATAGAAAACTTCACACTCAAAATTATCATGAACAGCACAGAATGACCGAAGCAGAATAAACAAAGTTGGTCTCCGGGAAAACATCATTACAAATAAACCTGCTGATGGATACCCACATCAACCCCGGGAAGTATTTTGTTTCTATTAATTTTAGTATTATTAACTGTAGATATTTACAGTTAACAATATTTTTATTTACCACAACACACTCTGGCTAGATAAACTAGACTTGAGCTGAGCCTATAACTAGAAAACCTGTGGAAGTGAAACAACAAAACTAACCACTCCATAGATTCTACGCACTCAACTCATCAATCAGATTCAACTATTTAATTACTACAAATGAATTAACCAAGTAGTAACTACATTGTCAATGTGATGTCAATGACTTTTTAATTACAGAGACTAGAAACATGCAATTGTAAACATTTTTATTAGTAATTAAGTAGTCACATCTGTCTGACATTCACACTGTAGATTTATACCTCACAATCAGATATTGTTTGCGTTATGTGCAAAGTTTATGGCATTTTCAAATAAAACTGCAAACTTGAAAACATTTGTTATTGGACAATGTGTTGCAAGATTCAAACAAAAACACATTGTTATGAACTCATTTATAAAAACAAGACTAATAATGAAATGTCTAACATATTATTTCAGTACAGCAATTTGTGACAAAGAAATCTTAGCGCACTAAATCAACGAAACAAAGTTTTCAATATTCTGATAAAATGTGAATGTTATGTCAGTGCAGCTACACAATCAGCAGTGTTTTAAAAGTGTTTCTGATTAGTTTAACTTTCCCATCTTAGTTTAATTAACTTAATTGAAGTACTTAAATAACTATTTCAAAACAATCAATAACCAACTATAACTTTTACTCCAACTAATTTAAACAATAGTAGGACTGCTTTGTTGGTCCAGTGGTTATGAGCCGTATTATTAAAGCATGTGGACCTGGATTCTATTCCCAGGTCAGGCAAAGTGTTATTGGGTTTTTCCATCAGGAATTTCTCAGTAGCAGGCCAGACAATCATATGAAAGGCAAATAGCAATATCGCTAAATTAGACACTTGGGCACGGTGTGGATTTATTATTTACACCTCTGCCTATCCTTTCAGGGATTGCAGGTGTGATGTAATGTACACACAACACTATTATTATTATTTACTTGCACTGACTACCTCGTTGGTTGCAAGTGTGATTGTTAACAGTTGAGCATAGGACCCTGGGTTCGATTCCCATCCCAGGTAAAGCAAAGTGTTATTGGGTTTTTCCATTAGGAATTTCTCAGTAGTAACCACAGAGTATGGAATTGTACCTGGTTAATACAAATACTCTCCCTATTACGTGCAACCTAAACATAACTGGGGAAATGTGAATGCAGTTTTAGCTACACTGCTAACCCATTGAGAATCACAAGCGTGATGTTTTGATAAGTTATTTATCTGCACGAATTCTCACATTTCAGGTTCCAGGCAGTTGTTTTATCACAGAGAAAATGATAACCTACTATCAAAGAAATTGAAACAAAATTGAGAGCAACCATAAAGAAGACTCAAGTTCTTCTAAAACTATGCATGCAGTCACTCCAAGATAGTGACATGACATCAAGTGTGGAAGGCTATACCACCGCCATAAGAATACCTTTAAGAATATAAGCCGGCTAACCAATACATATCACAATTGGTTTTAGCCATCCAATACAAGCAGACCAATTTCAACATAAACTATCAACATTCCAACTGTTGACAACGTGACTCAACTCAGTTTTAAAAATGAACAACATCATGGAATTCAACCTGGTGAACAGATGACCGTGTCGCCAACTGGAGTCTTCAAATGGGGAACAGCATGAGAACAGCCAAACAGGGATGACTGTTACAGTGTCCTCGCACCATAAAATAACAAGTAAAGGTGAGGAGTTTTCAAACTACTTCCTACACTTCCCCACTGATACATCAATAGGGGTAATACAATAGCCAATTCAACCTACTTACATGATGCTCGTGTGTGATGAGTGTCATGTATCCACATTCATTATTTTTGTTTTTGTAATGCTGCTAGTTGTTAGCAATTATTAACAATGAAAAATAACTAAATGTTAGTACTCCTAACAGTAACTAATAAAATGAATAGTAATAATACTCAGAACAAGCTGTTGGTATCCGTGGAGGAAACAACAAGCTCAATGAATACTCACAACAAATAACACAAATACTATTAGTTTAGTAATAATGATCACAACAAATGACAAACAATACTATCAGTGCCGTGGAGGTACTTGGTAATGAGCATAACAAATAACTTGATCCTATCAGCAGCTATGTAGGCTACTGATAATGAACACAACAAATTATCCTATCAGTAGCCGTGGAGGATACTGATAATGAAAACAAACTATTAGTGGCCGTGGAGGCATCTAATAAACAATACTCTCATGTTATCCTGCTGGGTCCACGGTGTACTAACACCCAGAGCCTGGTTCCTTATATCCTGTCAAATCAAAGACTTCGTGCCTGTCACGGAGCAATGGTCCTAAACTCCTTATCCTTTAATCCTGTCAAATCAAAGACTTTGTGTCCATCACAGAGCGGTGTTCCTGATCCTATCCTTCTATCCTGTCAAATCCAAGACTTTGTGTCTATCACAGAGCATTACCTTCCCATGAGAATGAACAAACAAAAAAACACATTACTTACACCACACTTACCAAATGGAAATTACAGAATATTGAAAGCAATAAAAAGTTTTAAATGAAACATATCTAGTAGACAGTAGATCAATAACAAAGTTCTGAAGTCAACTAGAACCATAGATCATTTTAAGCATAAGAATTTAATGAAAATGTTAAATTATTATGAGACAACATTATTTTTAGCGAACAGCTGACCCATCAACCTCACCTACCATTAGCTCAAATACAAGTTTCAAAAGTGCTTGAAAACTAACTGATACTAAACACACTAATTCAACAAATGTTGGATAATTTTGACAACAATATTCTTTTTGACTAGTAGCTGATCAAACTATGTCAATAAACTCAATTCAATTCTTGTAATTGGATAATTCAGGCTACAACATGTTATTTAACTAATGCATCATGTTCGTGAACGGGTGCTGTCAATTGTGACTGGTCATCTCTTAGATGCCATGGCTTATTTGAATGAATTATTTTGTTTTTACTATGGACACTTTTAACATGCACATGCTACATTGTTCTCACATAATTTACCATCTCAACATGAATGATGTAACCAAGATTTTGTAATAATAATTTGATTTAAAAGAGTGTCCATGGAGTTTCTTGCCCATTCTTCTCCATAGAGATCTACGCTAGGGAATGGGCAACTACAATACTTTCACAGTTTTTATGTCTTGTGACTGGGACTGTAGCTACATTTAATTTTCATCTTTGTTTTGACAAATCAAAAGTGCCTGTAATTGGTCAACTTGAAATAAATGCTTTGATTTTGACAAATAGCTTATAGCAGCTTGAATCTAAGCTAAGCACTACTAAAAGATTAAAAAATAATTTCAAGCAGATCTAACTCTGCGACTGTGTGTATGCTTCTAGGTGAAGACATAAACACATTTATTTTTATTTAAATAATCGGAAAATTGAATAGATGTCAGATCTATTACAAGCTTTCTATGTTGACTGGAATTTTCTGTTACCAAATCCTACAATTCAATGAACATTGTAGGATAATAAAAATAAAAGCAACAATAATCTGCCGACAAAATTTATCTCCACTATTTCAGATAACAACTACGAATCTCCATATAGTGATGGCAACGGCAGGTGCAGAGCGCGCACCGCCGATCAGAATGGCCGTGTCGCCGCAGGAGTCTCTTATCTGCTAAGATTTAATGTAATTAATAACACTCGTAAACTATTCCATTGTAATATTGATGAACCTGCCATCTCTGCTTTGGCAGTTGGCATTAACAATTATTTACAAAAATCATTATTCGATTGATAGAAGGGTTAAGCGCCATCTATTGGCATTTGTATTAACTAAGACTTAAATAGATCTTCGAGTGACAATTTAAGAGATTAATTAAACAAGTTTAGCTAGAACTACAGTTAAAATGAAGATAGCTAATAATTTATAACTATTGGGATTTTACCAACTTGTCATAGCTCGTTCGTGGACTACGGTTTCTTTGATTGTATGGCAACACTCCACATGTGGTGGATGTCGCCATACAAACGCGCTAAGTACAATTTTAATGGTCAATAAGTCAATTTATAATTCTAAACTATAACTAAATCAGTTTTACTGAAACTAGCTACAAACCAAAATAAGTAACAAGATTATTTACAAAGCAATCTATTAGTGGAAGACTTATTCTTTGTATTAATTTGATGTGTCTTCCGTTTTGTCGGAAATGGTTTAATAACAAGTGTAAAAAGGAATTGAGCTAGTAATTAAGCTTAAACTTAATAATACCTTTGCATTTGTGAATATTAGTATTGTTTAATTATTACAATAATTGAGTGTGAAGTATTCTGATATTGTTTGTAAGTTTTAATGACCTTACGAAGTAATGAATTACTGTACTGAGTGAGTGAGCAACTTCCGGTCACTCTAGAGAGACGCGTTGAAGACGCGGTGTGTCTCGTTGAGTAAAACAATTGAATTATTAAGAAAATAGTAATGGCTTTTAAAGTAAACATTACAAGCTTGTGTAAATGAGAAATGTAATATTGGTTGAAAAGAGTGTAAGGAGTTTCTTTGTCCGTTCTTCTCCTTATTAACAATATGCGAACGGGCTGCTTGACTCAGAATGTTTATTGTGCCTGTACCTAAATGGTTTCTTAGAAATAAACGTTTGGAGTTGAGTAAAATGTGGTGTGTGATTTCAACTACCCATCTACCTATCTACCAACAATGAAGAATCACATCGCACGGCGATGTGATGGATAGACTGCAAGACATTAAGTATGGCGGCGAATGGCGCCAATATTCGAGGACTACTCCTCCAGAGAAATCCTGTCGTGATATATATATATATATATATATATATAAATATATATAAGTAATAAGTATAAGTATAGAAGTATAGATTGTGAACTGGATTGGAGTTGCATAGTTTTTCTTTTATAAATAAATTATTATAATATTTATATTGTGTGGTCGTATTATAATATCTCTTCCACATGAATTTGGAGAGAAAATTATCAATTGTCGTCAATTTGCAGTATTATAGCCATTGGATACAAAGCGTCAAAGAATGACAGTTGCCATTAAGTAGTTTTGCTTATGAAATCTTTTTAACTTAATTTTACATCATACGAACGAGACTCTTGGACAGATTAAACTAAAAAAAAATGTTTTTCTATTTTTTTTAATTTTAGACTAAAATATAGCCGAAAATCGAAGTAAAATATCTGGAGACTTCAGATCGATCGATCTTCGGTCTTTTAGTTCTGAATAAGATCTGTCATAACAATATTACAAAATCATTCAAAATTGTAATGTTAATAGTGGTAATTTGGCTTGAAAATATATAGCCTACAAAAAAGAAAAACATCCATTATTTGTATCCGCTCTCATATAACGTATCCGACCCTCATCACATCGTATCGTGTTGCTAAAACAAAATATTCTATACGACACCGCTTTTAAAACAACCGATGATTTTTTATAATATAATTGCTAATTTGCCTCATCTCTGTGTTCTCTAATTCCCCGTTGTAAATTAAGCTGGAGCACACCAAAAGCGATACGATGTGAATCAAGTTGTAAACGAAAGCTTTGTATATCGCTCGTGTAGTCTATTTCCATTTTCAAGGAGTGATGATATTCTAGCGATCTACGATCCAATTGGCGTAGTGGTAGTGAGACTGCCTTACGTTCTTAGGGTCTTGGGGTCGAATCCCGGTAGGACATTTGTTTCCGAGTCGAGAGTGGATGTTTATGTGTATATAAGGTATGTATTTACAAATAAAAAAAAGTAATATATGTAGTTTATCAACTATCTGGTGTCCACGACACAAGCCTTGCTTCGTGTGGCACTAGATGGCGCTGTGTGTTAATGTCCAGCGATATTTATTTATTTATTTATAGTATCGTTACAATATTCATAGTTCATCACCACCATCATGTCAGCTCGCAAGACGTCCACTGCTGGACATAGGCCTCCTCCAAGTGTCCGATTCCGTGCGACTCGCATCCAGCGGATCCCCGCAACCTTCACCCGGTCATCGGTCTACCTAGTAGGAGGCTTTTCAACGTGTTCCGGTTCGAGGTCGACACTCCAAAACTTTTCGCCTCGCCTCATCGCCCAGCCGAATTCATAGTTAAACATCAATAATAAAATATTAGGTTAATAAACATTAATCATTATGAGATCATCATAATTCTCTTGCCCTTATCCCAATTTATATGGGGCCACCGCAGTTCAGCATATCTTTTTATTCTTTATTGCACACAAAAATTAACGAAGAAAATATACAAAAAAATAACAATATACAAAATAATAATATCTTGTATACAACGGCAGGCAGCCGCCATAGCCGAGGCCGGAAAGTTCTGGAGTGGCGACCGCGAACCGGAAGACGATGCGTTGACCTCCCACTAGGTGGACCGATGCATGACCTGGTGAAGGTTGCGGGAATCCGTTGAATGCGAGTCGCACGGGCTGTTTCGTCCCCAAGTGTCGCAACATTGACCGGTGTCAATCGGGGAGGTTTATGTCCAGCAGTGGACGTCTTTTGGCTGAAATGATGATTAGGTACAACGGCGAGCTTAACTCAGAATTGCGGTTTCATAAAGCAAACCATACTTCATGTTGTTCTTCATGTTCATGTTCCATAATTTCACTCATTTTAGTAGCTCTTTTCTAGCCAAATCATCTTTTGCCTGTAATCAGCGAAGAGTTAGGTACATTGGCTTGTAAGCCAAGTCACTGGTGAGTTGTAACTCACCAGTTATGTTAAAGTCCCATGTAATAGGGGCGAGCTTATTGCCATCAACCGGGCGCAAATTGCCAAATAAAAAGAAAGAAACAAAGAAAGAAAAAATCTTTATTTGCTGCAAGGTCACGACGTGCATACAATATTATATAAGTAAATATACAACGCACTAAGATGAACACAATCATTTAGACTACAAAAGAACCACATTACTATTGTAAGACAAAACGGGCAAAAAATAAACAGTAGTGAATAATAATTACATTTTGGCCAACCCGGGAATCCATACAGTTGCAGTATCTTTAACACAGTCGATCTATATTCAGTGATATTCAGATATACGTCTTACTCAAAACTTTCCATAAGAAAATTTTCCTCATTCCTCTACATCATGATAAAGTTGTACTTAGGTCCATGTTCATAAAAAGATGATCTGATTATCTAAAAACAGCTGTTTAAAACACATTTTTGTATGGGAACATGTCACAGTGACAGCTTTTTTAGATAATCAGACCGTTATCTTTTCGGTGAACATGTACCTTAATGGTCTACACCACGCCAACTGGTTACCATGACAATTACACCTAAATGCAATAGTTTAGTAAATCATAGCACTCGTTTGTACTGTACCTTTAAACATCCCATTTTAAAAATTTCAGGATTATCTCTCGCTACCTGATGAATTATTATTTCTTTTTTCCTTCCTTATTTTCATCCGAATCTGCTCTAATTATTTCCCCTAGAGTAAACAAAGGGAATGGGGAATACTTTAGAGTGCTATTGTCGTTAAATAAAATGGCTACTTTTTGATTATTTACATTCACATTATTGAAACATTGAATAGACAGGTATGGGTATCGGTAATTTTGTTATGTTTATTTGTTTAATGACTTTCTTCGTTCGAAAAATCTAGAAGAAGAATTTAACTTTTCCAATTTCAAATTCTGTTCATTAAAACGTTATCAATATGATTTATTAATTTAAATGCCTTAAACTATCGTTACAGCAGTACAAGTACGTAGGAATCGATAGGGCTCTATAAGATAAATTTGACAGTTATTCTCGATAAAATGAGTTTTTATGGAGTCAATAACTCATTTTATCGAGAATGACTGTCAATTGTATCCTATCGTGTCCTATCGATTCCTACGTACTTGTACTGCAGGTCTATAACCTAATGCAATAGCCAAGACACAAACAAATATTAATATTGAAGAACCGTTTCTTTTTGTTTTTATAGGGGTTTTTCACCCCAGTGACATGTGCATGATAGATATTTCCGACGGTCAAGTCCCAAAATATCTTCTCTGAAAGTATTTAAATATTGTCCTTAGGAAAAATATTAAAGTGAGTCTTAATTAACTCAATCTTAATTCTATTCAAAACAAGTGACAACGGATTCTGAAATTAACAAAAGTTCACATCAAAAATCAATACAAAAAAAACACATCTATCATTGAGAATTCAGACCGTATCACGGACACAAAAGGACAGAATTCGACACTGATGTATCACTTATCCCTGAAGTTCTACTTACCCCAAGGGTCGGTAATCCGACGACATCTTCACAATTACTTGCCCTTACAGCCGCACTCAATATTGCTTTACACAATAGAGGTCGGGAGACAAAGATCGCTAGCTGGATGTGGCTAAGGTGATGAAGATTTTGAACTTTCAGAATTAATAAAATACCATACCGGTATTATGTTTACCAGTACTCGTAGGTTTTTAATAGTTTTGTACAATCTTGGAGTGATAGAGGCTGCGAATGATATTTCGATTTCTTAAGAAAAATACTAACAATTGAATTGAGAACCTCCTCATTTTTGAAGTCGATTAAAAACAAATGAAATTAACTTTAAAACCAGTGATTCTTTTAATACAAGTTAAAACAACATACCACAGATATGTAAGTACCGTATATAACTCATAGCTAACACCTTGTTAGTAAAAACAATTGCATATCAGTTTATTAAACCGTAAAGGAAAGAAACAGTAGAATACACATGGGAATTTTTGGTCCCACTAGTTCTTAAGAACCACCTATGGGAACCAACTAGACTTTTGACAAAATAAATAGTGAAAGACGCCAAGGCGAGGCATCAATAATTCAAGACATTGAAAGTCTTATCCAGTAAAACGTTATTATCTTCGTTCAAGTAACAATAAAGGGTCCCTCAATTCACCGATTTATCGTGTGTTGATTCAATCATAGATTCCTTTTTAAAGTTTCATGTTTGGAAACCAATTTGGGATTATGATGACTGACGCTATTTATTTTTAGTGGTATTACTTTTGTTAGATAAGTTTTTATTCGATACATACGAGGATTTATGAGCTGAAAAGTAAAATATGTTTTAAGATAAAACAAATAAGTTTACTTTTCATGTTTTCAACTAGTCCATATGCTAAGATGTGCAGATCAATAAGTAACGAATTTATAATACTAAAAACTGTTTGTTATTTTTGTTTGTGTAAGAGACCATTCTTTTTTACTTTAACAAACATAATTTTCTTAAATATCAAAACCATCTCTTTTATCAACATCATGATTCGCCTGACCTTCTCTCAGTGTATGCATGTGGTGGTGTAGAATATATTTTCTTCCATACTTCTCTATAACTCGCCTTCTCAGTCACCTCATTTTTAGCCACATCATCCTTCACAAAGTCCGTCCATAGTTTCTTTAATAATTTTACCTAATATTTAATTATAATTATCTTTTTGGCTTTTAACCAAACAATCTCATCAGAACCGAACAATGCAAACATCCACAATCTATTCATACCGTCGTCTTGTTTTGACAAATTTCACCGTTGCCAACTAACTGTTCCATTAGTACAATTAATTATTTACCATCTTGGTTCCCAATTTGTCCTTTGACCAGCTAGTGCTTGAGATATTGTTAATCTTGGTAAAGGACCGTGTCGATGGCACCCTGGATTTATAGTTTGACGTTTCTGAACTTCGCATAGTTTTGGGTGTTAATGGGGATTTTGAAGTTGATATAATGGTTAGAGTTACAGAGATATTGTAAGTGGTTGGTTGTAATTTTGAAGATTGAGGTGGTGGTAGCATTTAGAGTAATGATTGTTTGGTTGAATAATTTCAAGACAGGGAAAATTCCTGAAGACCGTATTTTAACTATAGCAGGAAGAAAAAGAATACCTATGGAAAAGTTGTGGTTATCTAGAAGAGAAGAGGAAGACCAAAGAAACGATGGATGGACTGTGTGAAAGATGATATGCCTAGAAAGGAGTTGACTGATGAAAAAGCGAGTAATAGAGTGGTAAAGAAGAAGAAGACATGTTGCGCTGACCCTAAATAAATTGGGATTGGAGCAGAAGAATGGGGATGATGATGAAGTTACAGTTGTAATGAAACACTGTGATTCTGATGTCTGTGATAAGAATTTGAGCTTAAGCTGACCTAGTATAGAAATAATATTGGCCACTTATTTTATTGAGACTCCGTAGTCTCAACGACGACTTTCTATATTTAATACACAAAAATAAATAAGTGTCGAATTTTTCTGCCTCTATGACTACTGACGTTGCGGCATATCGTATTCGACCAGTGTGAGCATTAAATATAGCTGCTCTACCGGTCTGTAGTACTGCTATATTATGTTTCTCCCAACAACATAGACCCTAAAACATCTTACATTTCTTGCCACAACCCGTACCATCGACAAACCGAAACAATCCCTTTTACCTAGCAATTTGATATCAGCCAAGTAATCCTGTCTGCCACAAACAATGCGCCGGAATACATTAGCTTGAAGTCGACAACCATCGCGACTCTTTGTCATTAAAGAGATAAGAACAGAAGGCTGATTAACAGCAAGTCAACATGCTCAGAAGAGTCGCATACTGCGACAGCAACGGTGGCGAAAGCAAAAATAGCTTGAGACATGATTGCCACAGCATCAAACACGGTGACGCGCCTTGCAATGCGCCGGAACCGAGTGACGCAGACGAAAGCTGTATCGTCTATGCGAACTGTAAAGGGAAAAAGAACGCAAACATACAACGGAAGAATACTCGTATAAAGCTGGTCTTTTATTTTATTTTAAACTCAGTATTACTCTCCAGTTCAAGATCAAAATATTACCAGTAACAAACGGCCTACTACTGCATATGCCTGTGTATGTGTGCGTGCACCTTTCTTAGCTCATTGTAAGGAATCAACCTTCTGTACTTATCTATTTAGTATCTACAGTCCCCTTTGAGGGATCGCTATACCAAATTAAGCTTTGCTAGAATGGTTCGCTACAATAGTTTTGTCTTGAACGATGAATTGCCTTTTGTTGGTCTGTAAGTCAACTTCGTTTTGGTAGATCCGTTTTGTTAGTATTGTATCAAAATACCAGTAATGCCATAGCATAGACTATAGTGTTATTTAAAAAACTATTATACGATTGTCTATGAAACATAATATGTTCTGTAATAAATTCCTTTCGTTCGCTCTACGTCTCACAAAACACGTTGTTTGATTTATACGTTTGATATTGTCCTCTTGAATAATAACTTCTTCGTCTATTCATATTTTTGTTTCTGTAAATTCTTTTTGTGTCAGTTTATTTAAATTGTTTTTATTATCAAATTTTTCACTAAAAATTTTAATCTTATTATTATTATGAAAGAACATAGCACCGAATAAAATTCAAAAGAACCCTCTCGTGGAATTTCTGCTTTTCCTTGTGCTAGTAAGTTTTCTACAATAACTTTTACGGAAAATTAAACCTCCAATAGGCCGGGAAAATGAAAGAACGGAAAACTTCAAGATTTCTACAACACAAAGCCAAATGTAGTGTTAAATGTGAAGACAAAAACACAACACAATTTCGAATACAAGCATTTTATTTACCATTTCCAGTCAGTAACTTCGCAATAATGATACAGTTGGAACATTTAGCGATACAATAAAATCCGAAATATACCGTGGAGTCATTTCAATAAATTCCCAACACTCATTGACGTACAAACGGCCTGTTTTGAATTTCACTAGCTTTTGAAAACAAGATCCGCTGCACTTAGACACGGATCAGTACATGAGTGACACACAGGTCGAATTGAATGAAACAACATTTTTATTTATTGAAGAGTATTAGATTACAGGTTGAGTGAATTCTATTGAATGGAAACAGAATTTGATGCGGTTGAATTTTACAAAAAATGAAGCAATGAATGCCATGGGAGCTCAATGATAACGAGTGTTGTAAAAACTGAAAAAAAAAATTACGGTATGGGTAGTGTTCTTTTAAAATACAATAAATTAAAACAAAAACGAAACGACGAACGAAGAGTAATCTAAAGATAGTGGAAGCTCCAGGGAGAATTACACAGAAGCAGTTTTTGACTACGTATGAGAAATTTTAAGACTTAGGTGTATTTATATGAGAGAGAGAAAGAGCTGTACAGTGCAACTAGCTCCATCTCGTTCCCACACCAGAGAAAGATTAAAACAATAAGAGGTAATGATTGACCACCGGATAAAAGTATCCTATTAGATTGCCAACAAAATTTCCAGATATATATATCAGACACATTATCATTTCTTCCACATAAAATCTTCTTCGTTCTTCGCCACAGTATGTCTCAAACATCTTACGCCTATCGAGAGCCGTTTAAGAGCATCTTGCCATAACAATAAACTTTGAAGGGACGCCACATTTACATACGTATTGCTGCCTAAAATGTTTGACAGTTCGCAACAGATGTAACAACGTTCAGATTTGGGTAAAGCCTTTGATGAATACGATATAAGACGGTTATCTTAGTTCATTGTGTATAGTTCTGATGATTTGTTGAAGTTGTTAGTGGAGGCTTTTAAGCTGTTTGGGAGTTGTGTGATTATTTGGTACTTATAATTGTAATGGTGAATTATTGAGTGCGTGAAGAGGTGCTTTTAGTTAATTGTCTAAAGAAAACCTGGTACCTAGTGATGATTTTTAATACATGATTTAATATTTTATAGAAGTAATACAAAAGTTACTTTATCTGTTTGGCTTTTTCCTTTTACCTACCCGTTTGGTGAAAAGCAAACATGATCTAGATGAGGACATGCATGTTTATAACTCAGTGAAACTTTCCCCTGGAACACACGACAGACACGGGCGAACCTGTGGTTAAAAGTAAGTGTAAGTAAAATAGCTCTTTGCCCACGGTTTCAATGTTTTCATAGAATAATATTTTCTGAAAACCTTTTAGAATAATGTTGTGTAAATTGTAGAAAAAACAACATAATCCAACTTCATCTTTTACAAAACTTTACATCAATTCAATATCATTTCAAGACGTACAAACGATTTTTTCACACACATCAATCCATTCAAGCGAATCTAAATGATCGATTACAACATTCTTATGCCATTATTTCAACATTTTTATGCCTTCGCCACAAGGTTCAGTTCTGCTCATTATATATTTTAAATTCACAAAAATATTCGCATTTACTCGTCCAAACGGATGCGATCCGTCACGTAAACGACGCGTGTTCACGATTCATCAAAAATGATAGTTTTGATAAAATTTTATCTTTGACAATGATTATTCAATTTGATGAGTCGATTTGTTTTGTTGTTTGTCTATTTCATATGTATTTTTCAGTGTTGGTTATGCTGTAGTATACAAAAACAGGTATTACACGAGAAAATCGCTGCTCGTGACTTCAAAGTTATTTTTCTTTAATAAAGTTTTGATTTTACTTCTACTATTGCATCGGCTCAGAACTTAGCTACACGTTTAGTGCCCTCTATTGAGCCTACCAATTTTATTGTCTACTTTTCGATAGTTAACCACCTATACTTGACTTCATAATAATTTATTCCATTTTCATCAACTATCTAAAAAGTATTTAAAAAATTACAAAAAAATATAATATACTTCAAAGATACATTATCCTCAAAAACGGCAATTTACTTTAAAACCAAATCAACCAAACAGTCGCAAACAATTTATAAAATAAAAAAACCTCAACAGAATGTACATTCTGTTGCACCAGCAGTGACATTCAAATAAAGTAAAAACATCGGACACGTCGCATCCAATATAGTGGAAAACAGGAAATATACAGAACGGACATTAAACAAACAAACGTGTAACATTTCAATCCTTTATAGCAAAGATTTAAAGCCCAAAATCCTGTAAAATTTAATTTTGATAGATGCGCGCGAATTCACAACAATTACAATATACGAGACTTTGATTTAGATTGAACCTGGAAGTGGTATTGTATGGTAATCATGTCGCAAGCAAAAATGATCACCTTTTATAAGTACATTTGTACCTTGTGCAACCTCCTTTTTAGTCCACATTTCAAAACTAACTTCCAAGCGTTCATTTTACTTCTTGCTTCTAGACCTTGGGTTTAGGAGGTGCGTTGTCTGTCACTAAATGATTTTATAAGAAGCTCTTCTCTTTTTTTGAAGTCTGTTCAAAATATTTTCTTCCATTCTTCCTAGTCAGCCGTTACGCTATCATTTACTCATCTCTAACTACAGCCATAACCTCACAAAATCTATAAATCATACAAACCATATCCAGATTCCCTAGATCGTCAAAAATCCACGTCGGATTTGGCTGTCGCAAAGCTGGAACACGGATCAAGTGAGCTTACACGGACGGCGTCGCCCGTACCGTTTACACTAATTGCGATCCGATGCGATCCGACGCGATCCGCTGCGGAGCGGGACGTAACGAATCATTTGCATTTCTGATAACTTCGTAGTAATGTTTCGTAAGGGTTAGAAAGTAATTAGGTAGAAAGATAAGGTGTTGAGGAAAGATTAGGCTGTTCTGGTAATGATGTTGGTTGATATAAAAAAATTGAAATGAGAAATTAAATCAAAGAAACTAAACCGAAGGCATACCATGAGTCACGACAGCATGACTGTCTTGTGACGCTATGGTACTCACATGCAACAAAAAAATGAACCACGGAAGTATTGTTGAAAAAAAATTCTAAATATTGACAAGTTTAAAGAAGAAATAAAAGCCAGAAACGTCATGCGGCAGATCTCGAAAAACAACGACGAGTTGTCAAAATTAACCCTAGATAACCAGAAGTCTTATAGCCCATCAGTTTGACGATAAAGGCTACCAGTAGTCACCAAGAAAAGACTAAGACAAAGAACAACAAATTCAAAGCCGTTCCTAGTCTTCCTAATTACCCAATAACACATGACTGAACCGGTTAACCGACTGCGAACTACCTACGAGTAAACTTATCTCCGATACCCATCGGTCACTGTCGCAACTAATTCCTGTGTGTCGAGATAGCACAGCTAAACGCTCTGTACGTGATGTTAGTGTTTTTCCTTATCCCTCACTATTAGACCATCCGTCTGGATTTTTCCGGACTTGGCCGGTTTTTTTAAATTCAAATGTCGAATTGCCAAAGTATTTATTTAAATTAAACCACGTATAAAACAAGATTTTTTGAATAAAGAAGGGGTGAGTCATCGCAGCTAGTCAAAAAGTTAAAGTTTTTTTTTTTTTTTTAAATTTTGCTTGTTCGAAAACGTAGATTTCTGGAGATCTATGGAGAAGAACAGGCAAGAAACTCCAAATACACTTTTTTTTAACTAAGCATGGCATTACAAAGTTCTGGTATTACAAAACCCGATAACCAAATATCGGTCCAGGTTTTGTCTTTAGACAGGACATTTGGAAATAAAATTTCTTTAGAGAAAAAAAGAGACCACTAGTTTATGTGGTTTTCATATTTGTTGCAAATCGAAGGCTCAAAAGAAGATGGCCTTAGACGTTAGATATACGATATTCGTAGGATTGGCCTACAATAGAAATAATCTTAAGTATGCGTTATCCCGCAGTGAGACAACGTAATAAATAAAATGTCCAAATTATTTTTCAAATGTCTAGCTTTTTGTCCGGTCTTTCTTTCCAGAGTGGTAACCCTACTCGCAATTGTTTTAGTGGACAAACAGTTCGTGAAAGGCTGGGATAAGGAATGAGAGAATTGGGTGAACAAATAATAGAATGGGATTTGTTGAAAGAAGAATTGGTTATACGCAGGGTGAGTTCATCGTGACACAAAAAATGGCCTATTTCATACACTTTGCTTGTGAAGATTAAGCTGCGGTTTTTACCCTAAAAGTTGAAAATAACCTTTTTACAATCTTTAGTACTAAATCCATGGTGAAAATTTGCATCACGTAATACGATGTCCTTACCATTTTTTATTATTTTACATAATACAACATTATTTTTTGTTTATACTAAACCCGAAAATGGGTCATTGTACTCATCATTTTGAACAACTTTTTCTATGGGACGAAGCTTGAAATCGCGAAAAAAAAATCAGCTGTTCCCTACATTTTGACGAGTTATGCGAACATAAATGTAGGGAACAGCTGATTTTTTTTTCGCGATTTCACGGTTCGTCCCATAGAAAAAGTTGTTCAAAATGATGAGTACAATGACCCCTTTTCGGGTTTAGTGTAAACAAAAAATAACCCTGTATAATTTTTTTCTCAATTGATTGTATCGCATTTTGTGGTACGACTTAAATGAATAACTACAACTCATATTTTTGCCTGTTTTGCACTGCTCTAGTCTATTATACAAATCAATAATATATTGATAGTCCCATTCAAAAATTTTCAAGAGGTCACTTATATCAATGAACATAGAAAGTCTTAAAAATATGTAAACATAATTATAATAAGAACACAATCATAATTTAAAATAAACACTCTCACGCTCCTTCAAAATTGTTGAATTTTATCATTTTAAAGTTGCAACACGCGCCGCTATTTCCCATGATTTTAAAAATAATTTATGTATTTGTGACCCGATGCGTGATCAATTGAGTGTTATAGAAACCATTAAACATAAGTTAACACACATTGACTTGTCGACAACACGCCCTACAGTTTAAACTATTTTGATTTAGAACTACATCATCGCCAAGAGAGTTTTAACTCTAAACTTTAATAGTGAAGGTTTAAAATATGGAGAGTGATATTTTTTTTTGTTCAAAATCATGTTTAGCACACGCGTCTTCATACATGAGTGGATTAAAGTCGTTTGTCATATTTAGATGTTTGTTATGTTGTAATTATTTGCTAATGTAGAGGCGTGAGAATATTCGTAAGTGCGGATTTCTGTCTGCTTGTAATTTATGTGACTCAATTATTTTTACTGAGTACTTTTGTGCTTTTGAACACGCACATAGACAAAGTTTATTGTTTATATAAACAAAGTTTATTTTCTATTGACCATTTTTACATCGTGAGGAAACCGACATGTCCTAGAACCAAAAATTCGAAGACATGTGACATCTACCAATCCGCACTGGGCCCGCGTGGTAGATTATAGCCCATTCCCTCTCATTGAGAGGAGGCCGTGTCCCAGCAGTGGGAACATTATAGGCTGATGATGATGATTATGATGATGATGACCATTTCTACCTGTTATTCATCATATAAACAGACGTAAAATCACGCTTTCTTCCCATGGAAGTAGGCAAAACCCACAGACCTACTACGACCATACTACGTCCATATTTACATTTTTTGTTAGCGGATTATTAATCACTACTCAATAAAACCACATGCAATGCAATGATGGTTTTAATTATGAAACTAATTTATAATAAGTGAATTAAAAAATTAGTTGGATCACTTTTCTGTATTGTCTGACTTGTCAGGCAAGACGATTCGTTTTTTAATTGTGTTTATAAATTATCGGGACAAGTTTTGTAATCTAGAAAGGATTTTATGCTAGACGCAGTACGTTTTTATCTTCAGTTAATGCAGTCGTGCAAAACTGGGACGGCTAGCTAGTTAAGTTATACATAATTACAATACAATTCCTACAGAGAATTCAATAATAAATCCAAAACAATAATTCACCAAAATCATTAACATCAAAGGAAACATATCCGCAGTATTGGACACTAATTGGATTATCCAAGTGCAATATTAGAGAGATAGAGGCGACGCAGGCCATGTCATAGTACACTGACCCTTGCACCTTGGCGACAATGCGAGGGGAGTGGATCCCTTCGGGCTATGTCGCCCTGGTACTGTATTGATAGATATATGTGTAGGAATTGAGGGATAGATTCGTAGTGATTTTGAATGTAATATTGATATTGAATAATATGTTGAGAAGGATGAATTATTTGATGGTACGAGTAAATGCTTGTTTAGTGAGGTTATTTTAGAAACGTGGAAGTAATTCAAATTACGTTTAAACATGACACATAACAAAAAAAAAGCACAAAAACAAAACAATAATATGCGCTGATAGTCGAAATACAGACTGTGCCTAGTTCGGCTAAATAATACTGGCCTAAATTAACCTGACAAAAAATCTTGTTACCTATGTAAAAATAAGTCGTTGGGGAGGGAGGGGGGGTTATACGTCACATCCACGGAATGACTATGGTCTTTTTGTCGTGTTGGCTACATAAAAAACCACACTTAAAGTATACTTACGGGATAATATCCGTGATTCTATGAGCTCCCAATATTTTAACGCTGTTGCAAGCATCATAATCGCGGGAATACTGAAGAGATATGCGGGTGGGACAAAAATAATTTATTATGAGCAAACAAATCTGTCCACCCTCTTTCTTAGTACTTTAAGTGTAGTCAAAAAATGTCATCAAAATCCGTGAAACATAGCTGCATAATGCCTCCAGTAATGTATAATCTCAATATTTTACTTTCATGTGCATGACTGTCAACATGGTAAATAATCACAGGCGCTGATGGACACAACTGAAAGTGCCCAAATCGCCACCAAAGGGCTGACTCAATCTATTTGACATCGACGCGATACGAAGAACATGTAAATAATAGGTCAACTCATCACCAGATAACAATAGTCTTGAGTGCCTACCTAAAAATCACTGACTAGAGATGATCGTAAAAAATTAGTACCCCAAAAAATTTCAATCCACCAATTTTCACTGACACTAACAAATTCAAACAAGCCAAAACACCAAAAAACAATAATGTAAATCAGTCTACAGAACACACTTAACCTAATAAATAAAAAGCAAACAGCAAAGTAGCAATACAAACAAGTACAGTAACAAATGACCCTAGAACCGAAATAATGGACGAGGTCCTGTTTTGCTTGACCAACAATTTATCAGAGCAAAATTTACATACATGGTAAGATTAATGGCCGTCTGTCAGTGATGCTGTATGCTCTATGGCTAACGGGCAAGAGTTGAGGGAAGATGGTGTGGCATCAATCATTTGTGCTGTATTTATTGCGACAGTATTATCTTTTTTCAATGGAGTGGCTGGTCTGTTTAGGTGCTTCATTTATTAAAGTACAATTTTTGTTATTGTAGGTGGCAGTTGGTGTCTTTATTTTTATTCACGAAATATCATATAGGAGTTTAAAAAGATTCATTGTAAGATCGTGAGTTTTATTCGTTATAATTTTATTAGAAGCAACCTTAGAAGTATATTTAAATAAATTGGTGTAACAACACCCTTAATGAATTCAAAAGGTCTTCGTTTCCTCGTCAAAACGATTTTTTTTGTTGTTCTAGATCATACCCGAGAACTTATTCATACTCATTTAAACTTTTTATTTTTATTAAAACACTAAATTTTGTTACTACCTTATTTTAACTTTTTTTTTTTTGGGTAACTCTTGATATTTTACCCCAAAAAAAGTAGTTTAATAATTTTGCATACTTACAGAATGCTTGGTTGTCGGTCTTGTAAAAGGTCCATTTATAAGATGCAACAATTGTCTGGCTTCAAAATACAACCGGAACCACAAAAGTTAAATGATAAGAAGTGAAGGAGACAATAATGGTCAATCAAACTGCAATAAAAACCCGCTTAACTCATAAAACAGATAAAAGGAAATTCTAAATCGAATCCAACAAAAAACCTTCATTCGTCCAACGGGATTGCTTTCCAGCTATTATTTTCACGTAAATCGTTCAGATTTAAAACTCTCGGACCAACGTCCAATTCACGATTCAACAAAACGCTTGTCCATCCTGATAGATGCTCGCAGACGCTTTGGAAAAATGCTGGAGGATCCAAATGTTTCAAAGCATTAGAAACCTAAGTTTTACGAACATAAAGTAGGAAATGGTGTGGCTAGACTAACTTGCTTGGTCAGATTGGACCTGAATAGTGACGCTAAGGAAGAATCAGATAAAGCTGTTAAAAAACGAGTGCAATTACGTTCGCCTTATCTCTGTGTTTCCGTCAAGGATGACGTAAAAATCCCCTGTTTTGAATTGCTAAAAAACAAGGCGTCAGATGTCGGGGTAATCCACCAATTAAAATGAAATCTGACTCCGTTTGAACTCATTAATTGAGCAAATTATTTTGTTTTCACAAAATAGGGCTCATTATGGATGGAAATACAATTTTAATTTCAGTTGAAAGGCTGCGTCTCTGTCGGATGATATTAAATGATTTTATGAAAATGATAAGTGATTTTCCAATCAACATTAACTCGAAACTGAATATATTGAGAGAGTACTTAAAAGTGGTATATAAAAGTGGTATATTATAAAGTGATTCTTTTTATAGTTACACCAAAAATAGTTAAAATGGCTCAAATGCAATTGTTTTTTTTAACAATTTTGTTTTTTACTAGAAGAATGAGTTGATTGTACATCATTATTTTTAAAATTCAACTATGAATTTCATTTTCTTTGTGAAAACGAAACAATTACTTATCGTTTTGCTTCATTATGTATCGTTCTTCCTACAACTTAGCTACAAAAATTACATCACCATAAGATCATTTACTTCCCGTTCATAACTTCCAGCGATGCGATTTGCAACATGACACAGTTTCCTTTGAGTGCTTTGATCACCCTAAGCCCGCAATGTCATTTTTTTTTGCGCAGTCGTCGTAACTCATGTGTATCCTAAGCGTGTTAGTTTTAGATTAGCGTATTTCCAGCGCGTAAAAAAATCGTTTTTCCCCGATATTCTAAGATAAGTTGTCACTTTTGCTGACAGCTGTCAATTTAGCCAGTTGAACACGCCGAACGTGTAGGTATTCGTATTTGATTTTTGATACCACGTCATTCCGCTTTTTGAAAATCAAACGCGAGTTTAAAGCGAGTCTCATTAGACGCGCGTGTTTGCGCGTTAAGTCGGAGTACACGCGTTACAAAATGACATAAGTCTGCAACTGCTATAACTCATGGCTAAGCAGTGAGTTTCAAAACATATTAGCGCCAAAAATCCTAATCCATGCATCACCCTCCACAATAACATGCAAATGAAGTCATCCATGCATATAATATGCATCGCAACGGAAGCCTATTCACGGAGTGTTCGCCACATAAGTTAGTGATTGTATGAATTATGTACGTTGGCACTTTGAGAGCAATTAACAGGTTTCCATTACATAACTCTCCGATGTCTGCTCACTCAAGGTTTCGGTAGGTTAGTATGAAGTGGGTTACTTCGCGCTTGGAGATGTTATTGTTCTAATGCTTTGGTATTTTTTACTTCTGCAACACTTTCTTTAACAAAAAACGTTGTATTTATGTAAATCCATATATTTTTTACTAGAAGACCAATTTTGGTGATTACTTTTTATTGAAATCCTGTCAATTGTTTTCTAAGGAGTGATCCAGTGAAGTTTTACTATGCATTTTGTAAACAATACATGATTCTACGAATGAATCCAAAAGCATAAAAATCGCCCATCAGCATTGACATTTATCGTAAGTACTTAACAAAATCAGTACAAAAATGTATTTTGACTCTCCCTGTATAGATTTTTATGATTTTGTACGGAACATTTTTTAAATACGGATCTAGAACCATAATTACCCACCACCATAACCCACCACCATAACTACCCACTACCTACCTACCACCCACCCCTACCTACCCAATACTATTTGTTTATTTATTCAAACTCTATGCACATAAGGTACAAAGACGGACTGTGACTTGTGTCACGACGTTATTCCCAAAAATATACACAGTTGTAGTAAGTAATATACTTTAGTAAAGTAAACAGAATCTGTCTCCACACCATTTTCGCAATACCCAAATCCCGTGTCCAGTCCTAATAGCGGTCTTCTGAATAATAATCAAACTCACATAAAATTTCAATAATGGCTCTGTTAACTGCGATCCGATGTAAATGTACTAGTTGTAGTCCCTGAGAGTTGGTAACTTCCCTCCTAATTGTTTTGTTCGGCCAGTCATTAATTTTGATTTGAAAAGTTTGTTAAAAATATTTTTAAAGATTTTTTACAAGATTCTACTGTTTTTTATGAGGTGCCTCTTTGCCTTTGTCACACGTATTTGATATTGTTTCGTTATATTTTAGATTTAAGTAAACCGTAGGTAAATTAAAAGTCTTGTTTTTTTCTTCAAGCGGTAATTTATTTTTGCCGTAAGTACCAAACTTCTTAAAAAAAAATATGGACAAGCAACCTTTTCACGAATTCCAGTAACCCCACACAATATACAAACATTAGATTGGAATTTAATCCCAAGTACTTGGAACCAATTTTCGTACTGCACACACGCCGAATTACTCGACCACTTTAATCAAATCTGATCCTAGAAACAAAGGCTGAATTCCTTGGCCGTTCCGTTTCCTAGTAACTCATTCCATATGTACGAGTATAATAAAGCCGCTTTAGCTATCCGTCCGTAAACAAAGACGGCCTTTAGAGGCGTTTGGCCTTTCTGAAATTCAGCGGTCACCATTGTCCATTTAGCTTTAGGGGTCCCGAAAACAAATTTAACTAGACCCCCAATCCTTGAACATTTCGCATTTCAGGATTGAAATGATAGGGACCAGTGTAAACTGGTTGTTACCGGTTCAAACCAGATGTAAGGGGAATGAACTGGAATATTATAGGCAGAATATAGGAACAGAATGTGGTTTCCGTATATGAGATGGTGACATCTGATAGGTGGATATATGCGAGTTGTCGTAGGTAAGGGATGTTCTTTGAAGATGTCGATGTTTTAAAAAGGATAAGGTAATGATCGGTTTCAGAAACAAAATGATACTATGAATTGTTTTTGCGGAATCAATTTGATAGACAGTGTCAGTTCAGATGGTGCATAAAAACATATTTTTGTACAAAATGTAGTGTAAAATTTGGTTAAATCATCATAATCGACAACTACACCCACATCCCTACAAAACCCAGCCAACTATTACGATGCAAAGATATTTAGTGCTGGGCACATTGAACAGTGCTTATCCACCGTCGATAATTTAGTTCCATATATTAATGACGCTCATCCTGGGACATTGCAAGGGAATTGTGCGATTACGTTATTATCTCCTAGTCCGTAATCATGTTCCTGCGATTGCTTGTAATGAGTTCTGAATTTACTGTTTCTAGTGGCCTAGAGGCATTTCTATTAGTGTTGTGTATTAGAGTCTAGTTACTAGATATACCTTGTATAGTTCCTACATTGTTAAGTGTAACGTATTGTTGACATTAGTGTATTTTGGTGTTTCAGTTTTATGAATTCGATAATTTAGTTCCATATATTAATGACGCTCATCCTGGGACATTGCAAGGGAATTGTGCGATTACATTACTATCTCCTAGTCCGTAATCATGTTCCTGCAATTGGTTGTAATGAGTTCTGAATTTACTGTTTCTAGTGGCCTAGAGGCATTTCTATTAGTGTTGTGTATTAGAGTTTAGTTACTAGATATACCTTGTATAGTTCCTACATTGTTAAGTGTAACGTGTTGTTGACATTAATGTATTTTGGTGTTTCAGTTTTATGAATTCGATAATTTAGTTCCATATATTAATAACGCACATCCTGGGACATTGCAAGGGAATTGTACGATTACATTACTATCTCCTAGTCCGTAATTGTGTTCCTGCGATTGCTTGTAATGAGTTCTGAATTTACTGTTTCTAGTGGCCTAGAGGCATTTCTATTAGTGTTGTGTATTAAAGTCTAGTTACTAGAAATACCTTGTAATAGTTCCTACATTGTTAAGTGTAACGTATTGTTGACACTGTATAATATCACGCTACAAGAGAGAGAGAGAGAGAGAGAGAGAGCATAAACAAAAATACAGGGAAAAGTTATTCTGTGAGTTTTTTCCTAGATAAGTAATAATTTCAAACACTGTTTTTAAGTTTTCACGGTTTAAAACTAAATTTATATTTTTAGTTACCGGATGGCGCTTTCGTTGAAATATGTAATAAATAATCACGGAATATATCCCGTAAATGACAATATAAGTTTATGTAAAAAAAGTTGTATAATTTTAAATTTTTAGCCTTATTATCTTCAGTTACATCTATTGGCCAACTTCGCTTCCCCGTCGCTACGGACTACCCCGTCGCGACTTCGGTTTCATTGTGTTTAATCCTTCCAACAATGTGTTGTAATGTGTGATTAAAAAAAATAATTTGTGTTCTCATATTTCATAACTTTATCACCACCAGATTCCAACCTCCCTCCCGCCTATTCTCAAACACCGGACCACCGTTCCAAAGCAATTACGCTTCAAATCCTATAGATGGACTCATGTGCTAGAATTTCTAACGGTATTCTCATATATCAATCACAATGGTACCGAGGCTGTGTCCGCGTTGCTTCGGGCTATCGGTCCTAATACTAATTAAATGCCTCAGTACAGTTGTGTGTCCAGTCTCATGTCGCTAAATGTATTGGAGTTGCTGTAATTGTGGATAATTGTAAAATGTGGGGAAGGGGTTTTGAATTGTTCTTTGGTTTTATATATCTAAATTGTCTATTTCTAAGAATAATGTGATTTTTAAGAAGAGAAAGAAGGTGTTGGATGAAATGACGAATAAAATAATTAGAAAATTATGGAAAAATAGACATCCTGTGACCCCAAACAAATTGGGATAAGGGCCAAATAATGATGATGATGAAAATAATAATTTGGCAAGATTAATCGGAAAATAATTCTACAGTTAAGTAGTTACTAAGACATTTTAGAGCCTTGTTCCAAGACAATAGGCATGGCTACAGCATCAATAAATTGCAAATCTATTTAGTCCGTAAGATAGATTATTAAAAAATAATGGACACGTATTTTTTGTTTTTGTAAATCAATGAATATTGACAAAGATGAAACGCATCAAACATGGGGAGTGGGGGCTCGTGACGTCACAACTTGCTAAAAATTATACCAAGACGTGACGAACTGTGAATTTTAAAAGCGTCGTATCTTCGTCAATTGTGATTAACGTAACTAAAGAAAAGATATGCGTCAAATATTTTTTTATAATCTACCTGACGGCCTTTTAACTAGTGTTGTAATCACAATTTTACCATTTTTTTTTTTTTTTAATATTTTTCCGGTCGGGCTAATAAATGCTTTTTCTTTCTTCCTTTCTTTTCTTTCTATTTAGATTTTTTATATACTGAATACCTATTCTATAAAGGGTGTAAAACACCTTTTAACGAATACGAAAGGCACTTGTTCTACTCGTCATTCTGATCATTTTTTTGTTCTACACTATACCTGGGAACCTTCTGGTTACGGAGATATTGGGGGTCAAAGTTGCAAGTTTTTGACAACCTTTTTTTTAAATACCACTTTTTATCGCATGATTTTTACTTTAAATATCTCAACGACCCCCGTACTATTCAATCCATCCATCCGCACAATGTTTTGAGTGTGTTACATTGAGTTATACCACAAAACATGATTTATAACCTCAAAAAAAAAAGTTGTTTCCCAGCAATATTTTTTGCGTAAAGTTACTTAGTTTGATATACAGAATGCTTGGTTAACGGCTTTGTGATGAGGTGAAATACACCCTGTATACTGTTGTCAGTCTAGGTAAAACGTCGCGTCGTAAGAAAACTAGTATGCTTTTTCTTAACAACATGTAAAAATAAGGCAGAGGTCCAAGGCGACATAAAAGCTCTGACACCAGGCTAAGCAGTAACCTAACGGAAAATAAAGTTTACGTAATTTAAAAGTAGGCTTCATAAAATATTTTTTCCCAAATATCCTACTAATATTATAAATGCGAAAGTTTGTGAGGATGGATGTATGTTTGTTACTCTTTCACGCAAAAACTACTGAACGGATTTGGATGAAATTTTGCACACAGACAGTTTATAACCTAGATTAACACATAGGATACTTTTTATCCCGGTAGTAAAATCCCATGGGACAATTATCAAACTTCACGCGGGCGAAGCCGCTCGCAAAAGCTAGTCAATCATAAAAACACAAATGCTTGCAATGACTGGACAGGTCCACTCAAATCTGTATGGTTCTTTCTTCAAAATACCATCTCAGACACTAATCTGCATAGTTCTCATGTAAGTTGAACAAGATTTTCTGGACTTTAAAAGAGACTATGACCTCTGAGTTTGTTTCGGCTGTTTCTACTTAGAGTAGTCAGGTACGAAACACCGGCCCCATCTAGTTTAAAAAATAAGGACGTGTAAAAGTGTTTGTGAAAACCAATTTGCAAAATAAATATCATTTATCACATTTTCCCATTGACTTACAAAACTCAACACTAGAAACCATCAACACTTCGCTACCAAAATTCACTCCTACATATGTATGGGATCTTTATAATCCTACCCTAAATCAGCCATAAGAAGTGTGAGCAGTTTGTCTTGTGATGACAGGTTTATAGCCGACTCCCGGACGGCCGGTGCGAACTACATAAAATATTAATACACAATTTGTCCGAGTGGACCTACAGTAATCTGCTTTTATAGGATTTTGGGGATTAATTGCGTCAGACAGTCAGACTTAATCGGTTTTGTTGGGGTATTTTCTGTCTCTTTTATTTTTGTGTTCTTACTTGTCTATAAATTAGAATTAGAGTAGATGAAACTGGAGGGGTTTGTGGCTAAATAATGGGTGTTATTATTTAGCCACAAGAGCCGCAAGAGCGCCTTCTGTCTACCTTTAAAGTGAAGCAAAGCTTGTCATAGTCTGCCTGTGGATTGGTGACTATCATTTACATAACTTGCATTGAAAAATACGTTAAGGCGACGACATCAGCTAAATAAGCAACTCTATTTGTGGTGGTTCAAACTTCGTTTGAAATACTGTTATAATAAAGATCTAATTAGCTTGCATTACAAAGTGGTTGTTACTTCAGTCACTGAGGGCCGAATAGTGCGAAATGAGTATTTTCGATCGATTTAAAACCAGAACTTAACTATTTAATAATAATTAATCCATCAGTCGATGTAGTTTAGCATTTGAAATTTTATGTTATATTTTTAATTATAATTATCATTGTCAATAAATGGCTAAACTGCTTTGAAAGAAAATTAAGAGGTATGTTTGAAGATTTTTTTGGTGCATTAAAGTTTGTCAAATTATGTTTTGAGTTCCATCAGTGTATGCAAAAAGGACTTCAAAATATAAAGTTTTTTTTTATTTGTCGAAATTATTTACAGTTTTAGAGATACACTGCTTTTAAAAACCGCCTTTTGGACCGTTTTCAAGAAACCTCCGCCTTAAGCTGAGATTAACAGAATCTGGGCTGTCGTTCGTTGATCTTTTAAAGTCTTTTGTCATAAGCTAGAAAGTTGGAAAAGCTAACAAGTAACATATAATTTACTGGGTTAGTAACTAAATTATTTTCAGATATACCTACATCTACCACTGTTTCAGTGTTAATCTCAAAATTTGTTTTTTTTTTTAATTTAAGGTGCCGGCGGAGCATGCGTTTTTCATACAAACATAATACCAAAATAATTCGTAAACCGAATTATATTCATAAGGTAGTGTGTATTTATTTCGATTGGATTACAGAATATCTATGTTCCCAAATACATATTTTGAAAGAACAATGATACAAAGACGTGATTTGAGGAATTTAAATTTTCTGTAGAAAACTTATTTTTCTACAGAAAATTTACTACTCTTGTTTAAATCAGTGTCCAATCAAAATATATATTGGGGAACCTAGATATTCTGTAACCCAATCAATAAATACTCACTACTTTAGGTGTATGTTTGATTTACAAATTATTTTGGTATTACGTTTGTATGAACTACGCATGCTCCTCAGGCCACTTAAGAGCTTTTTATGTCCCTCTGCTAGGCAAAAACCTGACCACTCAAAGGTTGACTAGTAGGAAATGATTGTCATTAAGTCCGTCTCTGTACTCTGTGAAATGTTAAATAAATAAACAACTGCAGTATATTATATCAGATGTCACTCCATATATAATACTTTCTTCACACGTTAAGCAAATTTTACGTAGTTGAGAAAACTCAAGGCTATACTGATGATTATTTTTATTTTTGTTTTGCTATGGACACTTTTAACGTGCACATCTTGCTACATTGTTCTCACATAATATACCATCTCAACAAGAATGATGTAACCAAGATTTTGTAACAATATTTTGATTTAAAAGAGTGTCCATGGAGTTTCTTGCCCGTTCTTCTCCATAGAGATCTACGCTAGGGAATGGGCAACTACAGTACTTTCACAGTTTTTATGTCTTGTGACTGGGACTGTAGCTACTTTAAATGTTCATTTTGGTTTCGACAATTCAAAAGTGCCTGTAACTGGCCTACTTGAAATAAATGCTTTGATTTTGATGATTTTGATTTTAATTTTGACTAAATGCAATTTCACCTCTGACCAAAACATTAGCCAACAACTGAATTAATCATCTATTAACCCCAATTTATATTTAATTTCTCTCGTCACGTCCAAATACGCAGCTGTCACGCTGTGCAGTATCGACATGCAATTAATACTGATCTCATTAGCTAATACGTCGCGCGTTGTCGATAGCCACATAGGTACCGGTAACTGACAATCACGTTTGACCATTTTTAAACCCTATGAACGCGAACCTAAGGGTTAAAATGGGTTACGAGGTGGTATCTCACTATGTAGGACATTACAATTTGTACCTACCTTCAAATGGTGCGAAGTCACGTAGAGATGTAACTATAATATCGATAGAATAGATATAGTTATACAACATGTGCTAGGTAACTTAGGGACCTCGCCCACTATGCGGCCAAAACGACGACTTTTGGCTGCAGTAGATTAGACCGAGAAGAAACTCTGGTCGTACAATAACGCGTCCGACCACTTTTTTCAAGACTGCGACCGGTCATTCGATAAATCGTGGTCGTGGGGCGTGGTGCGCGGGATCCCTTAGATCATTTAAGGCATTCAGTGTCAATATTTCATAGCAATCAACACCCAGATAGATCTTGAACTCAGTTTTGATGTTCTGATCGCGTTAATTGGTAATTTCAGTCCTATTGGCAAAGGCCTGATATAAATTAGGTACCGCAAATGAAACTCAATCACCACATTGTTCACATACGACACCGCCGTTCTTCTTCTTAACATGTCGTAGTTTGGCGGTAGCGTCCATCAGTTTCCGGACATGTCAGACACGATATTATGTGCCTCATCGTTTGTGGAACAGCACCACATTTACACTCCGAGGCAGAGTCATTAATGAATCTCCACCCGAACAAGTGGAGATTGGAGCACATGAGTTAACAATTTATGACTGTTAAGCCGAGGTTCCCCCTAAACCTTTTGTCAATTATGACGGTTAAGCCCTGGTTCCCCATAAACCTTTTATCAATTATGACGGTAAAGCCCAGGTTCCCCATAAACCTTTTATCAATTATGACGGTTAAGCCCAGGTTCCCCATAAACCTTTTATCAATTATGACGGTTAAGCCCAGGTTCCCCATAAACCTTTTATCAATTATGACGGTTAAGCCCAGGTTCCCCATAAACCTTTTATCAATTATGACGGTTAAGCCCAGGTTCCCCATAAACGATTTGTCAATAATGACGGTTAAGCCCAGGTTCCCCATAAACCTTTTATCAATTATGACGGTTAAGCCTAGGTTCCCCATAAACCTTTAATCAATTATGACGGTTAAGCCCAGGTTCCTCATAAACCTTTTATCAATTATGACGGTTAAGCCCAGGTTCCCCATAAACCTTTTATCAGTTATGACGGTTAAGCCCAGGTTCCCCATAAACCTTTTATCAATTATGACGGTTAAGCCCAGGCTCCCCATAAACCTTTTGTCAATTATGACGGTTAAGCCTAGGTTCCCCATAAACCTTTTATCAATTATGACGGTTAAGCCCAGGTTCCCCATAAACCTTTTATCAATTATGACGGTTAAGCCCAGGTTCCCCCTAAACCGTTTTGTCAATTTACTAATGAGGCTTCACTTATGATAGCTAGAGCATACTAGAAACACTTAGGCCAGTATGGAATTACAATTGAATAAGTAACCAAAAAACGACTAAACCGTGAGCTTTCGTGTTAGAGATGCAAAAAAATTATAGGAAACGTTCCACAAAGTGTGGGTGGAAAAGTCCACTCACAATTAACTCAAAAATTAACTACAATTATTGCATCTATAAATTTTGCCTAATTCCTCACCAGATCAGACCGACCCTAATTATTGCATCGATGTACCTACATACTGTCCTTATTAAATACATTAAGCACTGGCGCGCATCGGCGTTCAATTTAATCGGAATGCTACGCCACGTGGTAATGTCAGGCACACACAACACTACTAATTAGATGTGACATCTGTGGAGCGAACGCTTCGGTGGCGACAAAAGGTGTAATTAGTTACAAACAGAATGTACTTGGATTGATTTTTTTGGTTAGTAGTTCTTCTTTGTTGTGACAGGGAGTGCCGTAAGCGGTTCCTAATAAGTTTGCTAAGCATGGATTGCATGGAATCGTCTTCGTCGGCCTAATTAAAATTTGGCAAAATGTCCAGGATGCGAAATAAACCTTATAATTCCGTACCTATAGCTTTAGGGAAACTTTAATTTAATGTTCCAACGAAAATAACATTTATTTTGTTTTGATTTTTGATGTTATATTTGTTGTATCAGATTGGATTGACCCCTATTACGTGGGACCGAAATATAACTAACGTTTGGGCGCTCTATTAGTACACCACTGCATAACTCTTCGGAGTTTATAGCCTATATATACAACCTTATTTTTTGTTTATACTAAACCCGAAAAGGGGTCATTGTACTCATCATTTTGAACAACTTTTTCTATGGGACGAACCCTGAAATCGCGAAAAAAAATCAGCTGTTCCCTACATTTATGTTCGCATAACTCGTCAAAATGTAGGGAACAGCTGATTTTTTTTTCGTAAAATAACCCTGTATATGCATATATATATATGTTAAGTTTTATTAAAAGTAGCTAGAGTAGTTTGGTTTGCACCATTCTCATACAACTATACAGGGTGTAAACCACCTCATCACAACGCCGTTAACCAAGCATTCTGTACATCAAACTAAGTAACTTTACGCAAAAAATATTATTTTTTTGAGGTTATTTTTCATGTTTTGTGGTAGAACTCAATGTAACGCACTTAAAACATTGTGCTGATGGATGGATTGAATATTACGGAGGTCGTGGAGGTGTTAAAAGTTAAAACCTTACAAAAAAACTTTTATTAAAAAAAGAAACTTGTCAAAAAGTTGTAACTTTGACCCCCCATATCTCCGTTACTACATAGAAGGTTCAAGGTATGATGTAAAAAAAAAATGATCACAATGACGAGGAGAACAAGTGCCTTTCGGCTTCGTTAAGAAGTGTTTTACACCCTTAATATGTTGTTTCAGATTGGATTGACCCTTATTACATAGGACTTAAACATAACTAACATTTGTCATTTTTTTTTTTAGCTCTTCGGAGTTTATAGGCGTCATTTTATGTTTTAATAAAATTAGCCAGAGGACTTTTGTTTGCACCATTTTCATACAACTATATTGCAAAAAATCTTTGGTTGGACTTTTGACTTATGGCATAGTTCGACGTTTTACAGCATCGTCGTCGAAGTCACAGTCATCTTTATTTTCAATAAAATAAGGTTGCTGATAGGTTGTCGCTCTGGCGGTGTAAGAGATTTTGAAGGGACTGCAACCTAGTTGGTTTTAAAATAACTTTTTCTTAACAGCCAGCTGTATGTAAAAGCTATATTTTCTAATGACACTAAAAGTGAATACCTATTCAATTTATTCTATTTAAAACACGAATTAGTAGGGAATCCCGTTGCATTAAGCTAACACGCGGATATCGGGTTAAACCTAATCTAATATCAGTCAAATTGCAGCCACAGGGAGTCAAAATTTTAGTCCAAATAACCAATCTAATTTGCATATTCGCGGACAATCAGGGTTGCCGGCAATCGATTTATATATCGTTGGTATGTTTTGTAATGATACCAGAAGAATGCCAAAGAAATGATGGATGGACTGTGTGAGGGAAGATATGGCTAGAAAGGAGGTCACTGCTGAGATGAGAGTAATAGAGAAATATGGTAGAAGAAGAAGATTCGAACACGGGACCCTAGGAACGTAAGGCAGCTTCTACTACCGCTACGCCATTCGAGTCTTTTTTATACAGGGTGTAAACCACCTCATCACAAAGCCATTAACCAAACTTTCTGTACATCAAACTAAGTAACTATACGCAAAAATTATTGCTGGGAAACAACTTTTTTTTGAGGTTATAAATCATGTTTTGTGGTAGAACTCAATGTAACGCACTTAAAACATTATGCTGATGGATGGATTGAATAGTACGGGGATGGTGGAGGTATTAAAAGAAAATATGGTGTAGAACAAAAAATGATCGCAATGATCGGAATGATGAGGAGAACAAGTGCCTTTCGGCTTCGTGAAGAGGTGTTTTACACTCTATATGTCGCCGTGAAATTGTCAATACCATTCGATTATAATCTATCTCCCTAGATTGTAAACTCTCGAAAGATTGTGAACCTGTCCCTGATTGATCTATCTAAGTAGTCTGCTTTGTTTGTTGCGCGCGAGGTGCATTCCGTATTTACAATCTTTCGAGAGTTTGCAACCTCGCGAGATACATTCTAATCTTACGGTATTTACAATTTTACGGTAACTTACATAAGAGGTAAAATTGAAGAACCTACTTTATTGACTGTGATACTACTCACTGGTTTGATGGGAAGGCGAAGGTGGTGTGTCTAATCTTGCCTTATGCCTAGCAATACACCCCAAAGATAATATGCCAAAAATAGTGTACCAGTCAAAATATACAGGGTGTAAACCACCTCATCACAAAGCCGTTAACCAAGCATTCTGATGAAACTGAGTAACTTTACGCAAAATTTTTTGCTGGGAAACAACTTTTTTTTTTGAGGTTATAAATCATGTTTTGTGGTAGAACACAATGTAACGCACTTAGAACATTGTGCTGATGGATGGATTGAATAATACGGGGGTCGTGGAGGTGTTAAAAGTCAAAATCTTTGAAAAAAAACTTGTATTTAAAAAAAAACTTGTCAAAAAGTTGTAACTTTGACCCCCCATATCTGCGTAACTAGAAGGTATGGTGTAGAACAAAAAAAACGATCGCAATGATAGGGAGAACAAGTGCCTTTCGGCTTCGTGAAGAGGTGTTTTACACCCTATATTCAAATTATAATTTAAATTATAATCTGTAAAAATATTTTTATTGAAAAGAGTGTCCATGGAGTTTCTTGTTCATTCTTCGCCATACAGATCTACGCTTTGATATGTGTAGTGCTTTCTCAATTTATAATGCCGTGTGACTGTTACTGTAGCTTATCTTTTTGTTTTGTTTTCTTGACATCCAAAAGTGCCGTAATGATCTAATTTATTGAAGTAAATGCTTTGAGTTTAAGTATGAATATTTTCATTTTCGTGCAGCCCTACCATTGGCTCCAATAATTATTGGTGCCGGTGAGTTTAGGTGATAAATACATTGTCACTTAGTGTGATTAAAATCGATGAAACCGCGGGTTCCGCTGCGAGAATATGCGAATTTATTTCACTGTTGTTCAACTGTGGTTGGTATTTAGTGATATTTAATTTATTCAATGTGGTTTTTGTACAGCTAAAAGAAAGAAAGAAAGAAAGAAAAAGTATTTATTAGCCCACACAGGACAAACACATCAAAATTAACAGTACTTATAAAAATTACACAGAAAAAAAAAAAAAAGTTTTTATTTAAAAATTAAAAGAATGAAACTCGTCCTGTACGAGGCCAAAAGGCTCCTATAGCTACAATTAAGAGCACAAATACTCAAGCATGTAGCAACATTATAAAGTGATATTCTTCTAATAAATTGATTAGAACTTCATGATATTACCGACAACCGCAGTACACAGTACTTAGTACGTCGTGACTGCGATGTTTTTTGTCCTGGACCGTATACCTGGGAATAGTTAAGTTATAACATTTGTCTTTTTTAAACTTTCACGATCAGAACACATTATAAAACATATGAAAACGGGTATTTTAAGCCCGACAAGTACCTCCAATACACCTTCAGTCTTCTCGCGACCACGCCTGGTGCAATCCGTTCGAAACGTCGGGCTTAAATTAAAGGTAAATTCGCCATAAATACCCATTTTCATATGTTTTATAGTTATAACATTAAAAAAACTTATCTCAATAATTACTAATCTACCCCAGTAATATTCAACGCATTATTCAGCACAATGTTTTGAGTGCGTTACATTGAGTAAAACCGCAAACTATATTTTTCCACCAAAAAGAAATCATCATAATCTGCCTAGCATTTCCCAAACCATGTTAAGGTCGACTTCTAGTCTACCCAGATGTAGCTGAATTTCAGTATTTTACAAGAAGGGACTCTTAATCTGACCACCACAACCTAGTTAGCATTGAGTAGCACGATACTCCTTGGTAAAACCAAATCCTTGGTAAAATAAAAATCCTTGCATTTCTTTTGCGTGAAGTAAATTAGTTTGATGTACAAAATACTTGGTTGACTGCTTCATGTTCAGATAACAACATAATAATAATAAAAACCAAAATATTCAAACTCTCCTATCGCCCTTAAAGTGCTAACTTACTGCTAAAACACTTCAAATCCGAGGACCGTAGCCACTATATCTTGGCTCAGTTCACAATGTACTGACGGCGGCGTTTGAAAATTTACAATGCTTTTAGATATGCACCAGTGGTCCTCTCACACGTATACACGAAATCAGTTTATGGGGAGTCAGAGGCAGGAAGAATTGGATAAGGCGTATGCAATCATAAAAAAATAACTGAAACAAAATCAAAAACCAAGACAGTATTTTCTTACTCAATTATAGCAAAGCCAAAGTAAGGGTTATGATTTTAGCAGTCCACGTAATATATTATGGCTGTGTGTTCGTGTGTTTGTAACATTTTTATGATTGAGGTGTCAAACGATTTGCCTGGCAAAGCCTGAGTCCTGGCCTCAGAGGCTCTTGGGCTCCGACTAGAAGGGCTCCTAAGCGCACGCTTGGAGAGAGGCCAGTTCCCTCTTCGTTGGAAGACGGGGAAGCTGGTCCTCATTCGGAAGCCGGGGCGCCACCCTGCTGCTCGACGAGGTGGGCAAGGTCTTTGAAAGACTCATTTCAAACCGCCTCGTCGAACAGCTTGAAAGGATGGACCGGATCTTGCGGAAACCAAACTGGATTTCCAGGTGCTCTACGGTGGACGCCATCATCACGACGGGTGATGCGCTGTCCAGAGGTGGGGTTATCTTGGCGGTGTCTCTCGACATCGCCAACGCCTGCAACTCCATGCCCTGGAGCAGCATCAGGGAGGTAGTTCGGTATCACCGGGTGCCGACCTACTTCTTTCGTGTGGTCGGGGACAATCTGACGGACACGGCCGTCATTTACCCCAGTCGCAGCAGAGAATGGAACCGGCGAAAGATGTTGTGCACAGGGATCAGTTCCGGGGCCGCTTCTGTGGAACATCGGTTACGACTGGGTGCTGCGCACCGACCTCCCTAGTGGCGTCAACGTAGTCTGCTACGCTGACTACACGCTGCTGCTGGCGCAAGGGAAGTCGCACTAGGCGGCAGCCGAAAATATGACACGCAGGGTTGCGATAGTCGTTGAGAGGATCTGGCAACTGGGGCTCGAGGTGGCATTGCACAAGTCCGATGTCAAGTACTTTCATGGGCCTCGGAATGCGCCGCCATCGGGATCCTCACTGACGGTTGGAGGGGTATCCATCGGCGCCGAGTCGACACTGAATTACCTAGGACTCGTCCTCAACAGCTGGAGGAACTTCGTGGAGCATTTCCGACGTTTTGCCAAACTGGAACGGACCTGGGCTGCCTTCAGTCGGCTTCTGCCCAACCTGGGGGGGCCGAACCCCTCCTGCCGTAGGTTCTACTTTACTTACTTTTTTACTTTCCTTTCTAGTCGTGGTTGGGTTCATGTTTTCAAAATTATTATCTGTAATTACTTAAGCCAACCTGGTAGTAATTAAGATCTGCGGCATTTAATCATACTGAAAACATTTGCAATGGCCTTCCGAACTTCGAATTTCCATAACTTAAAATGGCTTCAATTCACGAAAACATAAATACTCCCACCACTACAGCATGACATATCAAATTCCGAGAAACTTAAGCTAAGTAATTCACGCTCATAGCTCTTCCAAAGTTGGTTATGTACAGTACAATAAAAGGAGAATTTCCCGAGCATATTTCGGAAAGGAAATCTTGAAAATCACTTAGGTGAATGCGAATATAGCAATAAATTGCCGATAACATTTACATACGGTAAGGGCGAGTTTAGAACGGGTCACTTAACATGTTAATGCAAGTGTTAGGAGGTAGTATTTTCCTGTTTTTCCCTTAAATATTTTATAGCGATGAGTTTTCCTCGTTTGGTAGTTTTTGATACGGGAGAGTTTTTAGCCTATTTGTTTTTTTTTAATGATATTTAAATGCTTGTGGGTGTCATAAATTGAGGATCGTATAATGCTGGAAGAATCTTTTGGTGCTTGAAAGACATTGCCAATATGTTCAATATTATTATCACTTCTTCATCATCATCATCATTTCAGCCAAAAGACATCCACTGCTGTCACTTCTTATCTACTTATAAAAAACTAAATTTAAGTGATTGTTCGTAACTTAAAAATAATAGGTTTTTGCTAAATGCTTTACGAAAGTTAATACGATTCGCCCCCAATAACATGGGCATAATACATCGCTGGCAAAACGTGGGTGCACTAATTAGGTACAACTTATGCCTATCTTTGGGTGATATAGTCTATCAGGTGATACAGGTGTGATGTTATGTATAAATCTTTTTGCTTTATTTTCAAGTTCATTGTTCGTTTTTCTACGTTTTTATTTTATTTTTGTTCAATACAAATTTCGACCAATTCGGAAAGGAAAAATAATACATGGCGAAAAAGCTGTGCAATTCAAATTAAATTACTCCTATTTTGGATTTGACTTCTCTCACTATGTTACCACAACCACGACTTTTCGCATGACCATCCGCTATTTTGAAAAAAACTGGTCGGTCGTGAGACCAAACTATCTTCCTGGTTTCGACCAAAAGTCCAAAAACTCATAGTGCGCGAGGTCTCTAAATCTAATGTCATCATGAACAAGAGTCATATTCTGCAAAAACTAATTCCTGTAATTAAATTTCGCAAACCAATCACCGTCTACGCCATTTTTAACTCTCACCCCTACTATCATTGCTGACTTGTCACTTATATTTCGAACAAAAGCCGACCTAATCTAGAATGAATATAAATGATATGAACATCCGAGTTGCTCCGAACCGCAGGCGGAAATGGCCGAGGATCTGTCACTGTCAAATTTGAATACGCGGCAACGGATGCGAGAAAAACGAACGTCATCTGTTATTTGACTTCGTTTGCGGATTGCAGATTTGTGTGCAGTGTCCGTTTGTTGTTGATTTTTTTTTGTTTCTGTCTTTTTGTAGGTAAATAAGAAAGATGGTGTGGTATTTTTATTTATTTATTTAAACTTCTTGTACAATAGTGGTACTTAAGCGGACTTAATGCCACAAGGCATTCTCTACCAGTCAACCATTGACGACTCGAATGGCGTAGTGGTAGTGAAGCTGCCTTGCGTTCTTAGGGTCCTGGGTTCGAATCCCGGTAGGAGCAAATGTTTGTGTGATGAGCATGGACATTTGTTTCCGAGTCATGGATGTTTGTATGTATAATAAGTATGTATTTACAAACAAAAAAGTATATATGTAGTATATCAACTATCTGGTGTCCACGACACAAGCCTTGCTTAGTGTGGCACTAGACGGCGCTGTGTGTTTAATGTCCAGCGATATTTATTTATTTATTTATTGGGTCAAATAGACAGCATTGTGATAGAGTACAATAAAATAAAAAGAAACATACCATCGTGTACCGTCTTGTATGTTCGTAGTATTGGACATTTATTTCTTAAGTTATTGCAACATCCATGAAACATTAGCTAAGAAAAATAATAAAATGTTGCTTTAAAATTACCTATCTTAAAATGAATTGTGTAGCACCAACTAAAAGCAATATTACACACTTTTACATACATTAACTTAAAATAAAACTCATTATAATTTCAATAAATAATCGAACTAAACACACCGAACTGCTTTTAAAATCCTATTTATACAATTTATAGCAGAAATAAATCACAAAAGGAACTTATCACAAACCCCGGATAGAAAGAAGACTATAGGTACTTATGCCTACATCCAAAAATATACAAGAATAAATAAAAAAAACAAAAGAGAATCGTCTACCAACCTTCATTTTCGAACACCGATACATTTGTATTTCGAATTTCGAGTATTTTGCATCCCGCATTTATGAGTAATGACGTGTCTTGGTAATTCCTACAGGATTTTTACCCGACCCATCTATTATTTAGGAGGTACGAAGGCTTAGTTAGATTTACAGTTTCCGTGCGACAAAAGTACGAGTTTGCGCGTTTGTCATGCGAGAATTTGTCGTATTTTTTCATGTGTGTGTGTAATTAATGTGTTTCTGTTGTTTAGCGGCTGGTTACTTATTGGCTCATCATTCTTCTTTAAGTTTGGTTTTAGCGGTTGTATTTTCTAATTGTGCTTCGCTGTTTCCTGCTTTTTAGTATTTATTATGTCATCAAAACGTTTAGTGGCAGAGCATTGGTGACTCAGTAGTAACGGCCTCGACTTACGAGTTGTAGGTTGTGGGTTCGAAACCAGGAATGTCTTTTTTAAAACGCCTTTATGACCCACTTCCCGGTTTCCGATTGAGCTGAAATTTTGCACCCAAATTTACTTTGGATGACATGCATGGTTAGCTAAGTGACGCCATTTTAAATTCAATATGGCGAACTCCTATATATGGCTATTTTTACGCATTCTCATGTTATGGGTATCAAATAATAAGTAATAATAAAATAAATATCGCTGGACATTAACACACAGCGCCACCTAGTGCCACACTAAGCAAAGCTTGTGTCGTGGACACTAGATAGTTGATATACTACATATATACTTTTTTGTTTGTAAATACATACTTATTATACATATAAACATCCATGACTCGGAAACAAATGTCCGTGCTCATCACACAAACTTTTGCTCCCATCGGGATTCGAACCCAGGACCCTAAGAACGTAAGGCAGCGTCACTACCACTACGACAATCGGGTCGTAAATGAAAGAGTTTGCTGAGAAAAATACGAGAAAACTCTTTTTAGTTTTTTAAACTATACTTATATTTTATTCTGAAACTGTGAACGAAAGCATGTCAATAGTGCATGTCTTAGGTTGGTTCTCACCTTTAAGTAAGAAAGGAGTGATGTAATACAAGAAAATGTAAACATACAAAATATCTGTACGTAAGAAAAGGAAATCAACAATTCACGTTAAGGTGAAAGCGTTAGGGTAGCCTGTGAAATTTAAATTTTCTTGTATTTTCTATTTTTTTTGTATTTTGTAATATGTTATTTGTAATTTTTTAATTTGTAATATGTTATTTATTTTATGTTATAGTGAAGATTAGAGTAGGTTAAAAATGTTCTTTTTATTTGATTTTATTTTTTTTATAAGTTAGATCTTATCTTATGTTTAGGTATATAGTTAGGTAACTTAGTTTCTAAGCTATGATTTTATAAATGTTGGTATGTTAGTAGTAGGTACTAGTTTTTTAATATAAGTCAATTTTTAGACCGCGCTATCGCATTAGGTTTACCTGTAATGATAGTTTTAAGGAAAAATTGAAATAAATAAATGTTTTATGCAATTTGCAGGCCAGTGCTAGGTTGTATGTTGATGAAAATATCGTTCGCCACTGTAAGACGTATTTAGTTACAGAATTATAATCATCAAAATCATCAATACAACCCTCCAAACTCATAAAGGCAACATACAACCCAGCACTGGCCTGCATATTGCATAAAACATAAGAAAAAATTTATTTGGCGGGCTACCCTGGAGCATCCGCTTTGACATACCCTTTTTAGCCACCAACGCAAAAACGACGGGGTGTTATAAGTTTAACGTGTCTGTGTGTGTGCGTGTCTGTCTGTGGCATCGTAGCTCTCGAACGGACGAACCGATTTTGAATTTGTTTTTTTGTTTGAAAAGTGAATTAGACGAGAGTGTTGGACCACCACAAAATGGTGAATTACATTTTTTTTTCACAACTCCCTCAATATGGGTAACAAATTAATGAAAGGGCTTGACTAGTAAAATTATGTACACACACTATATTGAAAGGGTCTGAGAAATATTATATTATTTTAATACACACAGATAGCATACGGCATTTCGTTACGTGACGATATGTACTAAATCGCACTACCCGTAAGCCGTGTTAATTAAGGAACTTCATTCCAAAAAAAAACAAAAATACCTTTAAATTATGACCCTATCTGTCGGGAATTTTTAAATTTAATGTAACTAGTTACAAAATACAATAAAACTCAAACCAGACAGTTTCCCCGAACCCGTCCCTCTTTCTCGCACAATTTATCAGGCCAAAATAAACAGAATGATGTTCATTGGGCAAAGTCATGTGGGCATTAATCATTTTATGCAAAGTGAGCTAAGTGCTCCTGATTAATGATGGTCAAGCTTGCCCAGTGGGGCATACTGATAGTTTGAGCTTAAGGTATTACGCAAATGATCTGTTATACTGATGGTATGTGTGGCTAGAATTCAGGATGTAAACAGACTTTACACGAAGCCGTCAACCAAGCATTCTGTACAGCAAACTAAGTAACTACGCAAAATTATCGCTAGGAAACGACTTTTTGTTTTGGGGTGAAAAATCATTATAATCTGCCTAGCCTTTTCCAACTATGTTGGGGTCGGCTTCCAGTCTAACCAGATGCAGCTAAATATAAGTATTTTACAAGGAGAGTATGCCCATCTGACCTCCACAACCCAGTTAATACTAAGAAATACGATACTACTTTTTAAGACTGGTAGTCAGACTTTTTGGGCCACTGACTACCTGTAACAACTGTCAAAGAAAACACAAAAAACTGTGAAAAATCATGTTTTCAGAAAAAGCTCCCGCAATGTACTGCACTCTAAACATTGTGCTGGTGGATGAACTGACTAATTCGGGAGTTGTGGAGGTGTTTAAAGTAAGAAAAATGTCGTGGATAAGTTGGAACTTTGATCCCCAATATCTCCGATAACTAGGCGGAGCTTGAGGCTAAATAATACCAACCGCTCGGGTAGATCTTTAGATTAAGCCATCCTTGCCATGGTTGGTCTGTGGATGGGTGACCACCCTTACATACCGAGTTTCCTCCGTGCCTCGGAAAGCACGTTAAGCTGTTGGTCCCGGCTGTAATTAGTCCATCTTTGACAGTCGTTACAGGTAGTCAGTGGCCCAAAAAGTGTGACACCAGTCTTACCAAGTAGTATCATATTTCCCAGTATTAACTGGGTTGTGGAGTTCAGATAGGCAGTCGCTCCATGTAAAATACTGGTATTCAGCTGCATCTGGTTAGACAGGAAGCCGACCCCAACGTAGTTGGGAAGCTAGGCAGACGATTATTATCTCCGATAACTAGGTTCCCAGGTATGGCCTTGAACATATTAATATCACTATGACGGGGAAAACAAGTGCTTTTTGGATTCATTAAGAGTCTTTTACGCAGCTACAGGGAGTTTTAGGTCATAAAGGCCAGCGCACACCGAGGACGACACGGCAGAGCATTTCACCTTTACTAACTTACTGATGCTGGGGTCGATGTCTAAACATTGGAATCTGTATCTTGTTACCACTAGCTACGTATGAATATGCGTTGGCCAAGGAGGCGAGCCCTTAAAAGGGCAGAGCTTTTTCTCGTTTTGTTTCCATAGCCGAATTATTATTTTTTAGTAAATCTGATAAGTTAGAAAAGAAACAGGCGTTACATTTGGAAAACTCACTTTTTGCATTTTAGAACTTAATGGTCAAGTCCTGTTATATTGTTGGTCGCATGTAAGTTGTTGGTGACCCGCTCATTTGTAGTTAATATTATGTGTTAGTCGTAGTTACTTACCTAGCTATAAGTTTGTTTTAAGTATTGCGGGCCCTCTGACGTGCTCGTCAATGTGAACCCCGACAGTCTGCCACCATACGCGAGTAGATGCGCACGCCCATATATTTGTTATTGCGCACAGTCCTATGTAAAACCTAATTTTTGTGTTACATTAAATCGAGTTTCTGTTGTCTCGCGGTTTTATTTCAACACCAGCACAATCCTGCAGCACCTAAGATCTACAAAGTGGTCCCTCGAGCCAGATCTGATGTTCCAAACTCCAGGTGTAAGAACGCGGCGAGCAAAAATGCTGCAGGAACAACGTGATTTGCTGGAACAAAAGGAAACTGCAGACAATACTCAAGCTGCAACAGTTGTTTCTAAAGAACATTCCATAGTGCCACTACGGTTATTTTCCGAGGTACCAGGTAGCAGCATAAAATCGGAACCGCTACCGCACATGGCAAAACCTGGAAAGTTAGCATCGTGCACGAGTAAATGTTCTCAAAAATCAACGAGTATGTCACAAAAATCAAAGGAAGCGAAGAAAAAGCAGTTGCTGCTAGAAGCTGCTCAGCAAAAGGCAAATATTCAAATCGAGCTCATCGACAGAACCCTGGACGCCCAATTGGCAGCACTCAGCGACGAGGAAGAACAACAAGGATACAGTTCACAAATCGATGGAAACGAGCTTCCTCGAAGCGAGCTAGAAGAATGGGTAGCCCACCAAAGTACACATAAAGAACCCACAATCGAGCAGCAAGCCCCCGAGCAAGGAATTTTTACGGGCGAGTTGAATCGGCAAGTACAAGCACGCGTTGCCCACGTGGCCGGCCCGCTGCCCGGCGCAGTGCCGCCGCCACTCGACGACACCGCGACTGTGTTAAATACAGCGGTTCACATGTTGGCTAGTACTTTGAAAGATATTGCAGTTAACTGTGCAAACAACGTGCCTCAAGCTAGTTTGCTCAGCCGTATGAGTACACCGAAAGATTTACCTGAGTTCTCGGGTGACCAATTGGATTGGCTTCAATTCAAACAAGCATATGATGAATCAACGACGTTATGTAAATTTACGCCCAAAGAAAACCTTTGGAGGCTTAGAAAGTGTCTACGAGGACAGGCGAAGGACGCAGTCGCCGCATTGTTCATTAGCGCCACATCGCCAGACCACGTGATCAAGACGTTGGAGCTACGGTTTGGTAACCCCGACTGCATCATTTCTCGAATATTCCATGACATCAAGAAACTTCAGCCTCTGCATCAGGAATATCATAAAGACATCGTGCCGTTTGCTGTGAAGGTACAAAATGTCGTGGAAGCAGTACGAGCAGTTGGACGTGAGGAGTACCTGCAAGGTGTAAATATCGCTTCGATAATCCTGTCCAAACTACCAGCAGTGCTTATTTCTAAGTGGTCTGATTACAGTTTCAAACTCATCACCGAAGGAAAATTACCCAGGTTAGTGATTCTATCAGATTTTTTAAATGAGGAAGCTGTTAAGATTGCGACCACTGCTAGCATTTATACTACTGTGCGAAGCGATCACAGTCAGAGAAATAAAACCAGCATGCCTCCACGCTCACAGACCGTGTTAGTTCAAGCCGAAGAACGTAACGCTAATTGTTTGTTTTGTCGCACCGCTGTGCACAACATCACCGATTGCAAACAATTTAAGAAAGCACTACGTAAAGTACGGTGGCAATATGTGAAGAAACACGGTCTATGTTACAAATGTCTAATAGCCAAACACGATCGCAAAACATGCACAGCACCTGTGTGCGATAAAGACGGCTGCAATGAAGAGCATCATCGCCTCCTGCATTATTCTACGACGAATCTACGTGAGCGCGCCAGCAGTGAAAGTCATAATTCATCGACTACAACTTCAGCGAACGTTAGTGATCAACGGGCCGAGCCTACGGTAACTTCAGAGACAATAACGCACATTAACGCGAGTGATCATAAAGTGTTATTAAAAGTGGTGCCTATTCGTGTGCACGGACCTACCGGTGTTGTGAGCGCCACCGCGCTGCTTGATGACGGATCAAGTGTGTCGCTGATAAGCGCCGGCCTCGCTGAGCGCGTCGGGTTGCGCGGCCGTAGTGAGTCATTAACAGTGCGCGGAGCTTGGACTGATAACGAACTAGTTTGTAAGTCTATAGTTATGAATGTAAACATTGCTGGTACTAATGATGACAGGTTACATAACATAAGAATGCGAAGTGTAAAGGAATTGTGTTAACCTACTCAAAACTTATCTCTTATTGATTGTAATAATTATCCTTACCTAAAGAACATTAAAGATAAATTCTGTACTTCTAACTCAAAGCCTGAATTACTGATAGGACAGGACAATTATCACTTATTAGTACCTTTGGAAATTAAGCTAGGTAAAACAAATGAGCCGTCCGCTACACTTACCCCACTCGGATGGTGCGTACATGGTAAAGTACGCGTGTCGCGGAGCGCCCCCCGTGCCTCCACAGCCGGCCGTCACACCGGCAGCGCTGAAGCTGCCCTGAACATCACGGAGAAAGAGGAGGTAAGTGCAACTTCTCATGACGACAGTTTGTTGCAAGAAATCCATGATGAGGTACGACGCTCGTTTGCCTTGGATTCCATGGGTGTATCTGGAAAGCCGCGCCAGAATGCTGACGATGTGCGCGCCATCGCTCACCTGGAGCGATCCGCGGTGCTCGTTGACGGACGCTGGCATGTGAGATTACCTTGGAGGGATCCAGATCGCAGTATGCCGGACTCCTACCCTGATGCACTAAAAAGGATGAAAGGTATTGAAAGGAAAATGGAAAAAGATACACATTTTGCTAAAAGGTACAAGGAACGCGTTAATCATTTGTTGGTTAATGATTACGCACGTGAGCTGATGGAAACTGACGTCACATCGAACACGTGGTACTTACCACATTTTGGTGTTGACAACCCCAATAAAAATAAGCTTCGTCTGGTCTTTGACGCTGCCGGTAAGGTAAATGGTTCCTCTCTTAACGACTATTTACTCACAGGGCCCGACCTTTTGTCATCACTTCTTGGTATTATGCTGCGCTTCAGGGAAAGAAAAATCGCAGTAACAGGTGACATAAAGGACATGTTTCTAAGGGTCAAGATTCACGCCGAAGATCAGCACGCTCTAAGGTTTCTATGGAGGAGCAGCCCTGCGGAAAGAATCAAAACGTATGTTATGACTTCTTTAATTTTTGGAGCTAACTGCTCACCCTTTGTTGCTCAATTCATTAAAAACAAAAACGCACGACGATATGAGTCATCGTCGCCGGCCGCAGTCAATGCTATCTACTATTCGCATTATATGGATGACTACATAGATAGTGTGCCGGACGAAACCACTGCGATTGAATTAGTTAAAAACATTAGCGATATTCACAAGAGTGGTGGTTTCGAAATCCGAAACTGGACGAGTAACAGCTAGCGTTGCAGTTTTAGACAGCGTACCAAAAGAGACTTTAGGCCCAAGTGCAGTAAAGTTTAAAGTTGGTCAGCAGTATGGCGGTGAGCGAACGCTTGGTCTAATTTGGTTTCCAGCAGAAGATAAGCTTGGTTTGACGTCACGCTAAAGCGCATCCCGGAAAATATTATTCAGGGCAATGAACGACCGACAAAGCGGCTTATGTTAAGGGTAATAATGTCAATTTTTGATGTCTTAGGTTTTCTCGCTCCCTTCACAATTCAGGGTAAGATCATGCTTCAAGACACCTGGCGTTTAAATATTGGCTGGGACGATTATGTTCCTGACGTTATTTACGACAAGTGGAAGAAGTGGATAAACCTACTTAAAGTTATAGATAATATTCGCATTCCTAGGTACCACGCGATGATTGCATGTCATCAGAACGGGTTAGCATGCGCAAGCGAGATGGAAGATCCCTCTCTCGTGTCAACAGCAGCGCCGCTCACCTCGGCCACCTCGCCCGCATCTACCAGTGCTACGCGGGCTGCTACTACGGGCTACGAAACCGTAGCGGCAGCTAGCAGTGCTACGAGCACAGGTGCGAGCGTGTCCTATAATAATATAAGCATGACGTCAGCGCCGTATTCTCGACTTGCTACGAGCAGCTACGAAACCGTAGCAGCCACTAGCAGTGCTACGAATACAGACAGAGGTGAGCCAGGTTATGTAAACCTACATTTGCATGTATTTAGCGACGCATCTACAAAGGCATTATGTTCGGTAGCATATTGGCGTTGGGAAACGATGGGTAAAATCCATGTTTCTTTTATTGTGAGTAAATGCAGGGTGGTACCTGTGAAACCAATGACAGTACCTAGGTATGAACTTCAAGCAGCATTGTTGGCTGCGAGGTTAGCAAACACTATTGGGAAGGAACATAGAATATCTCCCGTGCGTCGGTACTTTTGGTGCGACTCCACCACGGTTTTACACTGGATTCGTAACAACACTCGAACCTATAAAACGTACGAAGCAAACCGTCTTGGGGAGATCGACGAACTGACGCGCATTGACGAATGGAGATACGTTCCTACAAAGCTTAACGTAGCTGATTTGGCTACAAGGGAAAGTTTTGAGCCTACTTTGTACTCTGAGTGGCTCACTGGTCCAGGTTTCCTGTATCTTGATGAGGCGGCATGGCCAAAGGATGTAATTCAGCCGGACTCAGATGAAGTATGCGCGGAGCTTGCAGCCGTTGTTCAGGTAATTCCTGCTAACTCAGCGGTACCAGATCCGGTACGGTTTTCGTCATGGCTGCGTCTACTGAGAGCTACAGCTGCCGTTTTAAAATTCATTGATAAATTCAAAGGTATATTTGTAACTGATTACACTGTGGAGATGATGGAGCATGCAGAGCGACTGCTATTGAGACACGCACAGGCAGAGTCATTCTCGGAGGATTTCGTAGCAATACGAAAAGGTAAGGCCTTAGCTACAAAAAGTCGGTTACTTACTCTCTCACCTTTCCTGGATGAACATGGCTTGCTTCGTGTGGGCGGTCGTATCGATGCTGCTGCAAATGTCACTGTGGAGGTTAAAAGGCCTGTAATATTGGACGGGCGACATCCTGTAGCTAGACTTATTGCTCGGCACTACCACATAAAGGCGGCTCATGGCAATCAAGAAACAGTAGTAAATCAGCTGAGGGAAAAATACTGGTTAGTAAGACTTAGACCTACCGTGAAAACTGTGGTGTCGCAATGTATGGCGTGCCGGATTAATAAGTGTAAGCCACAAGTTCCTCGCATGGGCGACTTACCTCGGGCTCGTGTGGCTCATCATCAGCGACCCTTTTCATACTGCGGTTTGGACCTGTTTGGACCGATGGAGGTCACAGTAGGCAGACGCAGGGAAAAGAGGTACGGTGTCCTTTTCACGTGTTTAACGTTGCGCGCAATCCACGTTGAGACCGTTGCCTCCCTTACGACAGATTCTCTGATCATGGCGCTGCGTCGGATGGCAGCGAGGCGTGGCTGGCCACGTCACTTGTACTCCGACAACGGCACCAATCTTAGAGGCGCTGACAAGGAACTCCAGCGGTCTATGCAGGACCTTGACCGGGAGGAACTAATCAGCGTAGGAGTCAACAATGGGATGGACTGGACTTTCATCCCCCCCGCCAGTCCCCATTGGGGTGGGGCGTGGGAGAGGATGATACGCAGCGTAAAGACATCACTTAAAGCTGTCTTAACTGAACGGGCACCAAGAGACGAAGTGTTATGCACACTTCTTACTGAAGTTGAAAATATAGTAAATAGTCGTCCTTTGATGCACGTTTCGGTAGCACCAGATGGAGTAGAAACCCTCACTCCAAATCACTTTCTTCTAGGTACATCATCGAACTTACCTTTAATCGGGGCGTTTGACAGTTCCGACTTGTATCTCCGTAGACATTGGCGTACAAGTCAACGATTGGCGGACATGTTTTGGAACAGGTGGGTTAAGGAAATTTTACCTGAACTTTTACCTAGACGAAAATGGCAAGGGGAGCAGAAGCCGCTGCAGGTTGGCGACCTCGTCTTAGTTGTGGACCCGAATTCTCCCCGCAACTCATGGCCAAAAGGACTCATCACAGAGGTGTTTCCCGGGAAAGATGGCCGTATCAGGTTAGTGGAGGTGAAAGTTGGCTCAAGGACGTGGCGTCGATCCGCGGCACGCGTCGCTCCTATATCACTTAGTGAAGAGTGCTGAGACAGCACTGGGGTGGGGAATGTTGGTGACCCGCTCATTTGTAGTTAATATTATGTGTTAGTCGTAGTTACTTACCTAGCTATAAGTTTGTTTTAAGTATTGCGGGCCCTCTGACGTGCTCGTCAATGTGAACCCCGACAGTCTGCCACCACACGCGAGTCGATGCGCACACCCATATATTTGTTATTGCGCATAGTCTTTTGTAAAACCTAATTTTTGCTTACATTAAATCGAGTTTCTATTGTCTCGCGAGTTTATTTTAAACACCAGCACAATCCTGCAGCACCTAAGATCTACATAAGTATTGCAACAACATAAATCTATACCTTGTAGAATGCTGCACCGGATCTTCTTTCACTTGAATGAGATAAATCAGCCAGTTAGAAGTTATTGGCACCGCGATTATTAAATAAATACTAGGTACTACTTCTACTGCCTAATTTTATCTGAAATGTGTTAACTGGGGATGGATTTACGGTTGTTTATTAACCGACTTCCAAAAGGAGGAGGCTGTCAATTCGTCGGGATCTCTTTTTTTATGTATGTTCCCTGATTACTCGAAAATGGCAGGACCGATTTGGATTAATTATATTTAGTTTGAAAGGGTATGCTTTACAGGTGGTCCCATAATCATCAAGTCAGGATCTGATGATAGGGTCCTGGAGAAATAGAGAGAACTCTTCCAACTTTATATATCCACTTATGAAGCCATTTGGATAGTTTTCGAAAGAGTACTTTCTCGGAATGGTCCTCCTTCAATTTGGCGAAGATTTGATGAAGAACTTCGGAGATAGGTAACGGAACTCCTCGATAAATAGACTAGGATTGCTGAAATCTCATGTATGTCTATTGTTTACACCAGTTCATGACATAACATCACGCTAGTACGCTGTAAAGGGGTAAGCGCACGTGAAACACTAAAACGTGACAAATAAAAACTTTTTTGCAAAAAATAAAACCGACTTCTAAAAACACAAAAAAGTGAAAATATAACTTTATCTTCAGAAGTCGGTGGCAAAAAACTAAACCTTCGGTGGCAAAAAATTTTTTTTACTTATTTGTGTTTTTAGAAGTCGGTTTTATTTTTTGTTTGAACTACAGAACGGATATAAATGAAATTTGGCACATAGGTAGTTTATAACCTGGTTTAAAATTTAAGATACTGATACACCGTTTAGTCGATCCCGTGGGGCACCGAACCGAAATCCACACGTGTAAAGCCGCGAATTTAAGCTGGTGTCACATAATCTAAGTTTTTTTTATCAAACAAAACAAAAGTGAAACTAAGGAAAATAAAAACACACATTCACAAACCAGTTTTTTTCCAAGTTCAAACTTTCGGAAGTCTAACCATAAGCAATGTCCACTTGATTTCATTTTTCATTCTTAACCCGTTTTGTTACCGGACAGGGGTCGCTAGTGTATTGAGAACGAACCTTTTGTTCCCTGCTCAATCAGTTTTATAGGGTAACACCGTACATCATTAACAAGGATTATTTTAAGGTTTACATATATTGTAAGTAAGGTGCTTTATCACAAAAACCCATCTGGTTTAATGAAATAAAATGAAAAATGAGCGATGTAAGTCTACCGGGATAAGGAATTTATGTGTTAATCCAGCTTATAAAAAAAAATCATTCAAATCCGTTTTAAAAGTAGTTTTTGCGTGAAAGAGTAAAAAACATCCATACTCACAAACTTTCGCATTCATAATATTAAGTGCTTTAAATACTAAAGCATTTTTTTAGATTTTCTTTTTTTGTCGCAGAATTTTGCTTATGTGTTATCATTTTTAGGTAATCGTGAATCTTAAAGTTATCGTTTTTCGGTAAAAATATTAATTCCTGTCCCTAAAACTTTAAGTATTATGCTTTTTCTGATTCGTCTAACGTTACAATTTGGATGGGTCGGACGAAGTCACTATCACGGTCCTATCAAATAATATCTTAAAAAAATCCATACAAAAATACCTGAGATACTTCCATATCAGACGATCTCAAGCAAGGGTAAAATAATAGTTAAGTAAGGGTAAAATAATAGTAGCTATTAATATTCTTACCCGAACTTGCTTCGGTCACAACATATAACTATGAAGTAGAGCAGTTTATCATACTGACCAATATGAATGTTACCATTAACGGAAATGGCGCTGATTTGTTACGGACTCGGCTCAATCAAAGAATAGTCAGTGGTCTATTTAGTATGCTTACATTATTTGCAGCAGTTCATCATACTGCTGCAAATAATGCAGCAGTATGCCTTACGTTCTTAGGGTCCTGGGTTCGACTCCCGGTAGGAGCTAATGTTTGTGTGATGAGCACACACAGGACATTTGTTTCCGAGTCATGAATGTTTATATGTATAATAAGTATATGTCAACAAACAAAAAGGTATATATGTAGTATATCAACTATCTAGTGTCCACGACACAAGCTTCGCTTGGTGTGGCACTAGGTGTCGCTGTGATATTTATTATTATTATTATTATTAGTAGCCTATTAATGTTCCCACTGCTCGGACACAAGCCTCTCTATGAGAAAGAATGGGCTATAATCCACCATGCGGGCACAGTGCGGAATAGTAGGTGTCCCATCTTAGATTTTTTTTATTATACGAGTATGACATGCCGGTTTCCTCCCTTTGCATAAGTTATATATTGGTTTATTTCGAACCTCACCCGAAATCCTAACCTGGTCGAGGGTTAGGTTAGGACTTGATCCAAGACCGCATGCTCATCTGTCGTGCTTGTGACCTCTAGACCAAGGAGGAACAATATTGCAATTCTGGTTATTGTAGGAATGACACGTCGGGTCAGCAGTACAAGTACGTAGGAATCGATAGGATAAATTTGACAGTTATTCTCGATAAAATGAGTTTTTGACTCCATAAAAACTCATTTTATCGAAAATAACTGTCAAATTTATCTTATCGAGTGCTATCGACTCCTACGTACTTGTACTGCTGACCCGACGTGTGCGATAAATTTGACAGTTATTCTCGATAAAATGAGTTTTTATGGAGTCAAAAACTCTTTTTATCGAGAATAACTGTCAAATTTATCTTATCGATTCCTACGTACTTGTACTGCTGGTTAGGAAGAGAAGAACGGGTAGGAAATATAAATGTATAAAAAATTTGAATAAGTAAGCTGAAGTTGAAGTGGCGGGTCATATTAGCGGTAGAACCGATGACAGTTGGGGTAGACGTTCTTGAGTGGAGAACGCGAATCGGCAAACGTATGAAGATACGTCCCCAGGCTTGGTGTAGCGACGATCTTCACAGGGAGGCTGGTAGCAACTGGATGAGAGTTGCGGAGGATGATATTTTGAGTATATCGAGTTGAGTGGCGTGCGATTGAGAAGGCCCATGTCCAGCTGTGGACTACTGTAGGCTGAGGATGATATTTTGCTGCGACATCAAATATTAATGAAGAGTTCGTTCTCTTCTCAATTCTTTATTGAGTACCATAATTAATAAAGATGGATGGAAAAATATAGTCACAATTATGGACCCTGTCGGGCACAGCATAGATTTAGTAGGAGAGTACTCGTACTCTTAGTACTCTTCTGGTTTCAATGTTAAGATTTTTACGGCGGACAACTTTCTACTTTGTTTTCAATAGTAAAAGGATCGTTGTAACTAATCTGCTTTATAAAAAGGACTTTAACGTTTAGTTCACAAAGTTGAGTTTCTAATACAATATACGAATATTCGATGACGCGTCTCAATCATAAGCGCTATTACTCATGTCTATTTGTCGGCTACACTGCAATTTAGTATTTGCGATTGTTGTGTGTCCTAGTCGGTAAGAATAAGGTTGATTATGCGATAGCAGGAAGTGTGAATATGGTTTTAATTTGAAAGGGGTTAGTGTTGGTATGAATGACCAGAGATTGAAGGGTTACCAAAAGATTCCCTGCCTTGATAGTACCATAACGAATTAGGATTATATTCGCTCTTTGATAATTAAAGCAGTCCCTTTAATTACTCTTACGGTTGGTATATTTCGTTTGGTGTTGCCACAATCATTCATCGTTATGTTTCTGTAAAATCAGCATAGCTTTTAAAACACTATTATATGCTTTCACATTTTAAAACTTAACTTATATTATCACTTACGGGATATCTTCCGTGAGTATTTATTGTTTTGAGCTGCTGATACTTCGACACATATGCAAACGCCTTGATCGCAGTTTGACTGGAGAATGCGGGTGGATGGAAAATACATAGTTAGGAGCAGACAAATTTGTCTTCCCTCTTTATTTGTCTTTTGCTACGCACTATTATTGATAGAACATTACCTCTTCTATACAGTTATATTCTTCATATACGAGTAATATGTAAGTAAATTATAAGTTTAGCATAGCTTTTTGGCTTATTGGACGATTCGCACGAATTTAACTCGCACAAAACGTGCGAATCGACTCCTTTAAAACATATTATTTTTTCTGTAGTCGATTCGCACGAATGTCATTTATTGGCGTGCGAATCGACACCCTCACAAATATGTAGTAGGCTATTCGCACACATATTGTTTTTTTATTAAATGCAGTTAAGATAAAGTACACTTGAGCACAGAAGTAGTAAGGTCAAATATGTTTTACTCGTAATAGATAGAAAATAAAAACACAATCTATAATCAACAATATCTGTATTAAAATTAAAACTAAGTACTAAACATCTTCTAAGCTCATGGTTTGAGGATTAAAAATGAGCAAATATCGATCACAGAATAATAAATAAGTGTCACTAACAAACTACTACTACACTAACCGCGTAATAAAAATAAAAAAATGTACCAAAAATTTACATTTTTTATTACATTACACAAACATTTACTTTTTTAATAATGTAGGTATATATATAATTAACAACTTTTTCTTATATTTATTATTGACGAACATTTGGTACAACAAAAACATGTTTTAATGTTTTTCAGAAGTGTACCTAAAATACACAGTTCTCATAATTATAACACCATGCCACGTTTTAAGTAACTATTATTATCACTTATTCCATATAGATCTTTCTTACTTTCAAGTAAATATCTGCTGTTTAAACTTCGATTATTTTTTATTTTTATTTCAGTGATGGCTGAATACGACTGTACTTTAATTTTTTTAAACCTTAAAATGAAATGTGTGCGGATAGTCTACTACATATTTGTGAGGGTGTCGATTCGCACACCAATAAATGACATTCGTGCGAATCGACTACAGAAAAAATAATATGTTTTAAAGGAGTCGATTCGCACGTTTTGTGCGAGTTAAATTCGTGCGAATCGTCCAATAAGCCAGCTTTTTCAAGGCAAGGAGGTTCAAGGACAAGGATGCCACACTATTTCTAAACCACTGCAACTCCTGAAAGCCAGAATCAACAGTTATGACCACCAGAAAAGCGCCGAGACAATATCCTAAAGAAACCATTTAAGTGTCTTGAATCCCGCAACGAAAGTAATCAACTACAGTACTTTCTCAAGTTATTATGCCTTGTTACTGTGACTGCAGCTTTGATTTAGTTTTGTATTTTTAACATACAAAAGTGCCGTAATGGTCTAATTGAAATAAATGATTTGAGTTTGAGTTTGAGTTTGAATCAGAAGAGAAAGAAGGAGGTTCAAGGGGTTGCAGTATGTGGGTGTCCTCAGCAAACATTGTTTTAGCTTTTTTATAAATTTAATTACTTATATTAAGCTTTAAATACAAAAGTACGTGCCCGTGCTATTAACCGTTGAGGAGTTCTCTCGTGAGAAGGCAATCCTAGCTGCAGGATAAAATCATGGCTGTCACATAAATGCATTGTCACTAAAAACTTATAGGTGTGTGTAAAATTTAAAATCGTTTGAGGGAACTGGTTTAAAATTCAGTTGCAAGATTTGACCAATATTATACTATCTAAGTTTATAAAAGCTTTCAGAACCAAAAACATGGGGATTAAAAATGTAATCAAAAATTGCATGAAACTTCTTATAGTTGAACACCTATTTTAAAATGAATTGTCTAATCTGAGGGCCCTCTTAGGTATTATTTATAATTCTCATTTTCACTGAAGCCACCCCTAATATTATGACACATTTTAATTACGACAAGCCCCCGCCATTTTGATTTTAAATACTAATCCGCTTACGAAATACTGTGGTGATGGTAAGGTTAAATTGTGAAATAGTCATGGGACAGGATGGCATTTGCTATATCGATGATTTGTCGCCATAATAGTTTTAAAAAAAACAAGAATAAACACAGTGTAAACTTTGATGCGGCTAGGTTTCAACTAAAAAAAGTCTTTTCTTTCATTTGATATGCGTTTGGTAAAGAAAATGTTTATTAATCAATGAGTAAACAATAAGGAGATTTTTTTCTACCAAAGCAAAACCTCAACGAAATCAACAAGGAAAAAGTATAAATAACAGGATCTTAAACTGACACATAACTACCATTATTATGTTATATCGTTAACGCTGTCGAAGTGGCACATATCTAGCTGAAGCTTACTGAATTTCAACGATATCGTCGACACGACGAAAAAGGGGAAGGAGATAACACTAGGTCGATATCGATAAAAATTGTTCGTAATCACAGCCCTATAGTTTGACAATAATAACATCAATTAACGCTAGCTAATCCCACCACGACAGGTTTCTTATTAACGCCATTTGTCAACGTGGTTTCATCAGCAGATTATTAAACTAAGGGTGAAGAGGATTTGGAAAATGAAAAATATGCCGGATTTTTTTTAAACTCTAAATTATTCGAGTGCTTTTTATATTTAACCATTTAGAACAACAATTGCTAAAATAATTACTTAAAAAAATTACAAAAATGTCTATGCGATGTCTGTGTGCATGCGAAGTAGTGTTTTCCGTAAGAGTAAGAAATCAACATCTGCGGTGTCTCCGGGCGGTCACCCATCTATATACACAGTTAACTTCTTTAAATACCTTATTTTTTTTGTTTTGATATAGCTATCAAAACTGCAAAATTTGCTCTGTGACTTTTCATTGTTTACAAAATGTAACGTTTTTCATTCCTTTATCTATTTTTAATTACATTTTTCCATTTGAGCCTGAAGTTCATTCATAATTAAGAATACTTCCCAATAACACTATGTCATTGTTATTTGAGCAACTAAAAATTGTAGCTCTACAGCATTAAGCTAGGATCTGTTCAAAGGCATTCCAAATTCAAATGCCTACCGTACTTAATATACATTCATGCAATCGGACGTCAAACGTCTATGGTATGGTGTTGTTAACGCCTGCGTTAAGTGTGGTGTCACAGTGCAGTGTTTGTGGTGTCGCGCATTGCCATTCAAAAGGGCTAGGCACCGAGACCTACCCTCCTCCGATTTTTGTGACTGTCAAACTATTATATTCTTCCACCTACATTTTATTATTGTGTGTTAAAAACTGTCATCATAGCGGCAACCTCTCGCTCCGCACGTTTTATTGTAAAAATCATTGTTTTTACTGATTATATCACCAATACCTCATTCAACGGGAGTTTCATTGAGCAATCTGAAGCCCCAACATCTGGCGACCGTGACAGGACCTGCAATTTTCACGAAAAACAAGTTCGTGAGCACGCGACCACGCGTTGTCGGTGTAGCCATTGCACCGCAGCCGCCTATCAACCAAATCAAGAAACATACCTGGCTTTCCTGGAAGTGCATCAGCCATTGCAGCCACCGCCGGTCAGCGATCAGCATTCAGCATCGTACCGCAGCATCGGCCAATGCAAACCTGCATTTTTTGACGGAAAACAAGTGCGTGAGCACGCGACCACGCGCTGCTGGTGTAACCATTGCGCCGCAGCCACCGTTTCAACCAATTCAAGAATCATACCTGGGTTCCCTGGAGGTGCACCAGCCATTGCAGCCCCCGCCGGTCAGCGATCAGCATTCAGCATCGTACCGCAGCCTCGGCCAATGCAGCTAAGTGGCCAATTTTCCTTGCGAATTCCCTGTTACCTTACCTTTACACCCCTTATCCTCATGAAATCTATCCAATATTTATTTTAAATAGCTTCTACGAGTGCATTAGCGTCTGTAGTCATTGTAGTGTCATAAAATATTACATGAATACATCATATGCAGTTCATTAAAATCGTATAACCTATTAGTAAACGATTTAACCATAAACATAAATACAATATAGGCCATCTTCCTACGATATTATCGTAGTTCTTTATTCGTGTTTCCTCTCAGGCTTATAGCTGTTACTATAGGAATATATTTCACCAACATCGCCGAACATTCCAGGTCGATCTCTCCGTGTAACATAACATCGGGTTGCCTGCCGTGTCACCGTGTGACAACGGGAGCCCCACCGCTGCACGGGCCGGCCTCAGGTGACGTTAGGCGAGGAGCGTGAGCTAACCTTTTATTTATTTACATTCTCATCACTTAGTTTGTGCCTGTTTATTTCCATAATCAAATCTACTACGACACCACTTGCTTAGTTGATTAAATCCATTTTATTTTAAGATTTGAGTTCACAATGGGTAAAGATTATGGAGGTGAAACTAGCACAAGCGATCCTCGTGAATTACAGGATCTTTTAGTGAAACGTAGTTCCATAAAAGGTCAAATAACTAAATTCAGAAACTTTTTATCGAACATTACCTCTAAAGAAACGCTTACTCAGATTGAGTTAGCTGAGTTAACATTGAAACTAAATAAATTTGAATCTATCTATAGCCGTTTTGACGACTTGCAAAATCAGATAGAAGTATTACACTCTGATAATTTATCTAATGAGATTGATGAGCGTGATACTATCGAACAACTATTTATATCGAACATAGCAATTGCTCAAAGTGTAACACAAAAATATAACTCGAACCGTCATGATGAAGGTAATAAGGATTTAAATTCAAGTCAGATAACTACAGTTCCGTGTAATCATGATCATCATGACATAGGTTTTAAATTACCTCAGATTCAAATTGCTAAGTTCGACGGGTCTTGCTTTCGCTGGCTTGAATTTCGTGACACATTCTTGTCAATAGTACATAATAACGAGCGCATCGCTCCCATTCATAAATTCCATTATCTTATTTCGTACTTGACTGGCAATGCAGCGCGCATTATTGCTAACTTGGAGGTGTCCAGCACTAATTATGCGTGTGCTTGGAAATTATTACGTGACAGATATGACAATACCCGACAATTTATTAGTAACTCATCATATAAATTCATTATTATACATGAAACCAATCACAAGCGAGTCTGATAAATCACTACGATTCTTTGTGGATCATGCTAATAAAAACTTACGCGCTTTAACTAATCTCGGTATAGGTTCACGTGACTGGGATATTTTAATCATTCATATTATGAGCCCCAAGCTTGATAGCTGCACCAAGGCCAAGTGGGAAGAGTACCGAGGCACGTTAGATACCATTGCGCCTAGTTTAGAACATTTTTTCAAGTTTCTTGTTGATCGCGCTATTGTACTTGAGTCAATAAATAGCAGCTATTCATACTCTAAACCCAAGACTCAGACAATATCAAATTCTAATAATAAAATAAAATCTCACCAGTCTTACATTTCTAATAGTGAAGACAATAATATTTCTGATATATCATGCGGCGTTTGTAATGGTAATCATCGCCTTTATGATTGTCCCACCTTTTTGGCTAAGAGTGTGGATGACCGTATCACTGAAGTAAGTAAATTGAATCTTTGTCATAACTGCTTTAGGTCTGGCCACTCCGCCCGCAATTGTCGCATGCATCCGTGTCGCATGTGCAATATACGACACAATAGACTCTTACATAAACAATCAAGTAACAAAAATATTTCTAGTGTTGTCACCACTTCACCCGACATCACTGACGATACTCTCGTTAATTTTTCCAATCAAAATAACCATCAAGTTCTTCTATCTACTGCTTACATTGAGATAGTCAATCCTACGACCAAACAAACACTGAAGGCTCGTGCTCTTTTGGATTGCGGTAGTCAGTCATCATTTATTACTCAATCTCTTAAAACAAAACTGCTTTTAGAACCGACTACCACTTTAAAAGTAAATATCATAGGCATAGGCAATAAAACTACTACTCAAGCTACAGAAACTTGTGTAGTTCAGTTGAAATCTTTGATGAAGCATTTCACTGTTACCTCTTCTTTTCTGGTATTACCAGTGTTGACCGGTAACATACCTCGAATACCCGTTGACGTGAAACATCTTAACATTTCGAATGATTACTTTTTAGCGGACCCTCACTTCCACCAACCAGCACCTGTTGATGTTGTCATCGGTGCCGATATATTCTGGGACATAATTGGCCGCGATCAACTTTCTCTCGGTCTTAATCTACCTGTATTGAGAAGTTCCCATTTCGGTTGGTTGATAACAGGTCCTATATATTTTAATCTACCCAAAGACAATAAGTCAAAGGAAATTCATGTAGCTTCCAATCATTCAGTCGTTTCTTATGTGTCATCTACTGAAAAAATACATCAAGAGTTAACAAAATTCTGGGACTTAGAAAATGTTCCCCAAACTCAACCACTTATTAGTCATAGTGAAAGGGCATGCGAAACACATTTCTTATCACACACCTTCCGTTTAAAAACCGGTAGATTTTCAGTCAGTCTACCTTTAAAGGATACGCCTGATTGCCTAGGTGAATCTTATTCACTAGCTAAAAAACGCTTGTTAAATTTAGAAAAGCGATTTCGCAGAGAACCACATGTGAAATCGCAATACGTAGAATTTATGCGTGAATATGCAGACTTAGGCCACCTTTCGGAATCTGCTGTACCTATACCTTTTACCTCTTACTTCCTCTGCCATCACGCTGTCTTCAAAGACAGTAGTGAATCTACGAAAATTAGAGTCGTATTCGACGGCTCCGCTCCTACTTCATCGGGTCAGTCTGTAAATGACATCCTCATGGTTGGGCCTAATATGCAAGACTCACTATTCTCCATATTAATAAGAGCTCGACAACACAAGTTTCTCCTCGTGGGTGACATCGAGAAAATGTACCGTCAAGTCCGTGTACATGAGGAAGACCGCAACCTTCAACTTATTTTGTGGAGAGAGGATGAGTCCTTGCCAATCAAAACGTTTCAGCTAGGTACTGTGACTTACGGGATGGCAAGTTCCAGCTACCTGAGCACTCGGTGTTTATGGCAGATTGGTGAAGAATCTTCTGATCCTATGGTTAAGGATATCATTCAACATGATTTCTTTGTGGACGATCTCATAACCGGTTCTGAAAGCGAGGATACCTTACGTTATATTCACAAATCGGTAACTGAAGAATTAAGGAAGGGATGCTTTAACCTTCGAAAATTTAAGACTAATTTACCATCACTATTCGATTCAAATACTCGAACTGATGATAACTTTCTAGTAAGTGAGTCAACTAGTACTCTAGGCATGGGATGGAACCCATCAACTGATAAATTACATTTCCCTATCAAACCATTTACCTCTAATAATAATTTAACTAAAAGATCTTTTTTATCGTCTCTGTTTAAAATATTTGACGCGCTGGGACTAATAAGTCCGTGTGTAATAAAAATGAAAATGTTATTACAACAACTATGGCTGCATAATTTGACTTGGGACTCTCCAGTTCCACCAGAAGCTCAAAGAGATTGGAACGATTTTATACATTCTTTACCTTCCCTCTTAGCTCTAGAAGTTCCGCGTCGTGTTCTCTGTGATGAACCCGCATCTGTAGAATTACATTCATTCAGTGATTCATCACAAAATGCATACGGAGCTTTCATTTACTTACGTTCAGTTAATGCTGCGAACGAGGTCACAGTCAAGCTACTTTGTTCCAAATCCAAGGTAGCTCCGATTAAAGGTGCAAGTATCCCTCGTCTAGAATTGTGCGCAGCATTACTGGCAGCAAGGTTATGCAAGGCTGTCAAAGAGTCACTGCGATATGAAGTTCAGCACCAAGTACACTGGTGCGACTCGTCAACAGTGCTAGCCTGGCTCCACACCAGTTTTATAAATTTGAAAACATTTGTAGCAAACAGGATTGCAGAGATCTGTGAGCTAACCGATGCCTCCTCCTGGCGCTATGTGCCCACATCTGTTAATCCTGCTGACCTCATATCAAGAGGAGTCAGTCCAAATAAGCTTTGCGGTACCCAGCTGTGGTGGTCAGGCCCTTCATTCCTCATTGAGCCTGAATGTAATTGGCCTGTCTTAAAACCTAACAAAATTAATATGAATGACTTACCAGAAACGAAACCTAATTGTACTGCCACGCATGTTGTTACTCAAAATGAACTCATAATTAATTTCAAAGATTTTTCTAGTTTAACTAAAATCAAACGGACTTTCGCTTACGTGCTAAGGTTTATTAATAATTTAAAAACGAATAAAGCCAAAGTTCCGGCAATCTGACTATTGAGGAATTAAATAATTCATTTTATAATTTGTGTCGTCTCGCACAGCAAGAATCATTTCTCTGTGAATATAATTTGCTATGTAGCAATAAGGCTTTAAGTTCTAAATCAAATATTTTATCGTTGTCTCCATTTTTAAGTGACGACAAGATTATACGAGTTGGTGGCCGACTAGGCTCATCTGATTATAATTATTACAAAAAACACCCTGTTCTCCTGCATGCTTCTCATCATTTTACCAAACTGATTTTCGAGTACGAACATAAACGCGGATTACATGCTGGACCACAGTTGTTGTTGGCCGTTGTTAGGGAATACGTGTGGCCGATTAACGGCAGAAATTTAGCTAGGCGCACTTTCCGTAACTGCCCCAGGTGCAGACGCTTGCAGGGTAAGACTATTGCGCCAATAATGGGACATTTGCCCTCACAACGGGTCACGCCAAACTTTCCTTTTCGATCAGTGGGCATTGACTTCGCTGGCCCATTCCTGATTGTAAATAGAAAAGGACGTGGTGCTTCGTTGGTCAAGTGCTATCTTTGTTTTTTTGTGTGCCTTCGATATAAAATCTCTCACCTCGAAGCCGTAAGCGATCTATCAAAGGACGCTTTTATCATGACATTCCGAAGGTTTGTGTCACGAAGAGGCAGGCCAGCGGAAGTATTCTGTGACAATGGACGTAACTTTGTCGCGGGAGCTAAAGAACTCAACGATTTTTTTAAGACTTACCAAAATGACTTATCTGATTTTGCATGTTCGGAAGGCATACAGTTTCACTTTTCACCAGCCTACGCTCCTCATTTTGGCGGTATTTTTGAGGCCGGTATCCGTTCGGCAAAATATCATGTTAGACGAGTAATGGGTAATTCCCACTTAAGTTATGAAGAACTTCAAACTCTTTTCGCTCAGGTGGAAGCTGTTTTAAATAGTAGACCTCTCTATCCCTTATCTGCCTCTCCTGACGATTTCCATTGTCTTACTCCTGGGCACTTTCTCATTGGTCGGGCACTTACCGCTCTGCCTGAACCAGCTGTCGAAGATTGCCACTCAACCAACTTGCAGCGCTATGCCAGGCTGCAGCAAATATACCAACACTTTTGGCAACGCTGGCAACGCGAATACATTGCTGAGCTGCAACAGCGCCGTAAATGGAAGACCAACGCTGCCTCAGTCAAAATCGGAGACATGGTCCTATTGCAAGAAGATGGCAACCCACCCCTATGTTGGAGACTTGGACGCATTGCAAGACTCTTCCCAGGACATGATGGAGTCTCACGTGTGGCCGACGTCAACACTAACAGAGGAATCATACGGCGTCCTCTGGTTCGCCTCTGTCCCTTACCAACCGAAGAGGAACTGAAGGGTTGAAACTTCGGGAGTTTCAACGGGGGGAGTATGTTAACGCCTGCGTTAAGTGTGGTGTCACAGTGCAGTGTTTGTGGTGTCGCGCATTGCCATTCAAAAGGGCTAGGCACCGAGACCTACCCTCCTCCGATTTTTGTGACTGTCAAACTATTATATTCTTCCACCTACATTTTATTATTGTGTGTTAAAAACTGTCATCATAGCGGCAACCTCTCGCTCCGCACGTTTTATTGTAAAAATCATTGTTTTTACTGATTATATCACCAATACCTCATTCAACGGGAGTTTCATTGAGCAATCTGAAGCCCCAACAGGTGTCCCCTAGGGAGTCAATAGAGCATAGACGGCAGTAATCCTTCTTGCAATCTCCGTCGTCTCGTTAGAGAGATATCAAAGTGTTTCTGTAGCATGAACGTTCAGGATATTTGACAAATTTCCAATACTAAATTAGTTAGGTACTGGTGTCGATTCTGTTGTGCACAAACTAAACTTAATTTAGGCTATTGCTATCTTTTTCTCTCTAATAAAACAAGAAAGAGACGGACGTAATTTTGAGCTGTCAAATTTAACTGGAACTAATATTTCCATACAAATGAAGGGTGCACGTAAAAACATGTCGACTAAAAACACGGTGAAGCGCAAGGCATAAACTAGTTTGACATCTCTAACTTAGTTCATAGCCGTCCTTTTCTCGCACTGCCTTTTAGTAAAAGATAACAATAGCCTTATTTAAGTTTAGTTTGTGCACAACAGAATCGACACCATTGTTTATGGGTAGAACGGATATTATACTACGTCTAAGATTATGAAGTGGATTTAAAAAAAACGGTACACGCACTCGTTGAAATTAATACTTCGTTTTTTTTTTTCATCGTGTTGATGTTAAGGCAAGGGTAGAAGTAAATAAAGCCTGCATGACCCAAGATAAATTAGAAAAGTTTACTAACTGTTTGTCACAGTACATAAAATAACCCATGAATTGAAGAAACGAGAATATCTGACGCATTTTTAATATTTTTTACTCACAATTTGGATTAGTACACTATTTTATAACAGCTTTACAATCCTTAAACTGTTTAGGACAGAATTTTTTTTAGTAAGTCTTAAACAGAAACAAAATGCCAACAGATGGGTAGCTAATCCAATTTTGCAGATCTGTACGTCCCGTCATTTTCCAAAGAGCCCGGTCCGAATTTTACTACAACATTCGGTAGCCAATCTAGCCATGTTAATACCCCGAGATATTAAGATAGGGCTAATCCTCACATAACTTAGGATCACGCCAGTTATATGCCATTCAGTACCCACTGACCATTGTCCTGCATTTAATTTAAACGGGAAACAGCTCCAAGCGAAGTGGTAATGATTTTACTAGCCCCTACAAACTTACTGTGACCAACAGCCTTTGTTGTGACAACTCCTAAGTCGTTGCAGTAAGATCAGTTTTTCACTGATTTCTTGTTTCACGGCAGATGATTGAAGTTTGTTTGAAGGTGTCGTAAGATTTTATGCGTGACGCTCTTTATGCAAACAAGTCCTAAGGGTGACGTTTCTGGTTTTTGGCGCCATTGAATTTTGACCCGCTATTATTGTTAATATGATATTGCTGTGGTTGTAACTTGATGGTTGAAGATATGAATGTTGTGATACTAAAATATAATTGGAATTTCAGACATAAATTCGTAGACAGCCGACCGGCCGGGTTTGATTCCCAGGTCAGGCAAAATGTTCACTAGTAATTTCTCAGTTTCAGGTCAGTTTGTGGCAAAAGACTCACCTACTATTGATGGAACTAACAAAATGGCGAACAAAAACATAACTGGTGAAATGTGAAGGTACTAAAGGTACACCTCGGCCAATGTTAATAGTTTTCGACACAAGACACCCTTTAAACAATAATATCTTCGCTTCGCTTGCTGACGAAGTGTTTTTGCTAGCGCAAATGTTTCTATGAAACACTAATCCTTCGGGCAATTCACACGTAATGTACGAGTAACGTTGTCGTAGATATTATGTTATCAGCCTAACCCAATTCCAGGCTAAAGTTGTTTTATCAGGTCAGAATTCAGGAACACAAAAAAACACACAGCGAGCAACTCGTGTAGCGCTCGCTGACTCCTGACACTACACCGCCCGTGTTGTGATGAGCCTGGTTAGTTAGCCCTGAAATTGAGTTTGACGGGACAGATACATACATTGTGTCCTCCGAAACGCGGTTAGTTATAGCGGTTGTAAAACCGTAACAGTTTTTTTTAAAGTAAAGACTCAAGCTTTGACGAGAGACTGATGTTTCCCATTTGTGCCACTTGCTGAAAATCTCCCACCTGGACACGAGTTGCCTGGCTGACCTTGAAGTTTTTATTTAGGCTCCAGGAACAAGTTGGCCGAGCAAAGAAAACCTGTTCAGTTGTAAATGTTGTGTTGTCCCACAAACGATAACGTACTTTATATCGTATCCTGCCTGTCCTGTTATTTGCACATCACATGATTTGATGAACCCTACGGAAAGTGCCTAACTCGTCACCTTTGGGCTGACACAATTAAGGACTTAATCGACTAAGAAAACCTTTATCTTAGATTAGAAAAACGAACTAGACAAACATGGTCACTTAACATTTAAATCAGTAAGTAGTTATAATGTTCCCACTGCTGGGACACTTGCCTTATCTCGATGAGAGGGAATGGTTTACGAAGTATGGGCTGGTAGATGTCAGGTTTCCGTGATTTCATGATATATTTTTCTGGGACATCAAGATGTATTCCTTCATGCACCGTTTTGAGAGCAGAGGTGATGAAATAATATTATATTACACAAAGCAACGTGCCCTTAAGTCGGAGCACTTAATAATGTACATTCCCTTTTCGTTACCCGTTGTTTTACCAATATTCTGTGTATCACCCTCCTCATATTGCAAGGATTCCCGACCGCGCAATGAAAACACCACAATGCATTACAAATGACCACGATTTATAACACCTTTGTCTGTTACACAACTTACAGCGTTAAAATGATTTAATGCTTTTCAAGATACTGTTCAAAAGTTAATGTACTTCGTAACTAGTTTTAAGGTGATTAATTAGGAAATTCTTCACTCGGTTGTGTTTACATTAAAAGAGGGTAGTACTGCCTGGCTACTGAGGGCTAGAGTTCGATTCTAATGTCTGCAAAATATTATTGATTTTTCTGTCGGGATTTTTTCGATGAAGTAAATGTTTAATATTATTTTATCTATATTCACGTCTACATAGTCAAGCCAAGCACACGTATGTACAAGCCGTGTAAGAAGTGCTTTTATGAGTGAACAGCTGGAATGGTTAACGTAATGGCGGATAAATAATCTAAATATATATAATTCAAAGGTGACTGACTGACTGACTGACTGACATAGTGATCTATCAATGCACAGCCCGAACCACTGGACGGATCGGGCTGAAATTTGGCATGCAGGTAGATGTTATGACGTAGGCATCCGCTAAGAAAGGATTTTGATAAATTCTACCCCCAAGGGTAAAAAAATAGGGGATGGAAGCTTATATGAAAGTCCGTCAGTTTTAAAGTTAGGATCTTCTAATTTTGTATTTAGGCTGACGATTGAAAATTAATTTATGCGTGTTTCAGCGATTTTGATAACTCCACCCCGAAGGTTTATAAAGGGGATGAAATTGTATGTGAAAAATCCTTAATTTTCGACGTAAAAAGTACAAAATTTGTTATCTGTGCTTATGATTGGAAGCTGACGCAACGGCTTTATTAGAATTTCAACCCTTGAGGGGTGAAAAAAGAGAAACATTTTGTTTTTAATTAAAGTTTTTGTTTTTTGAGTCACCAAAAAGTATCAAAGTTAGTAAGTCGTTAGTTTTTTTTATTTCAACCCACAAAGGGGTAAAAGGGGGGATGAATTTTTGCATTGTAGTTGTTCATTCGTTCACGAATAACAGCAGCAGGAGAGACCTTTTGCAGCAGTGCAAGTTAATAGTATAAGCCGTACACAAGTTAATAGCTCACGTGACTTCGCGGCTGGCAGTACTTACCGTTTTGTAGGGACCTAGGTAAGCCGAAGATTATGGACTTACAGCAGGAGCAGAAAAAGAAAGTATGGCAGCCGCCGCTCCTGTGGGTGCAGCCGGCTCGCACCAACTTGCTGCAGCACGCGCCGCTGACGCGCGCGCTGCGTGCACTCAATATGGTGTCACAACAGATTGATTGCTTCAATTGTAGACTGAGCGAATTCACACGGGCCGCATTTTGCGCAATTACTTTAGTTTGTCAAATTAATTAGTTTATTCAAAACATAAATATGTAATTTAACTTTAAATATAACTGCTCTATTGTACTATGTACCTAAACCTGTAATAATAGTTGTATGTGTTGTTTAAATAAATAAATAAATTATGTATAGTAGAACGAGATGTTGTAGATTTCTGTTTTTTTTTCTCTTCTGCATTTCTGATCTTACTTTTGGTGAATGAAGATGAAATCAGAAATGGCGGCGACGAAAGTTTTTGGATTTTTAATCATGGGTGTCGTTTCCGTGGTTTTTTGTGTCGCTGATAGTTAAAATGAGGTCAAAATTAACACGGAGAAAAAAGTTAACAGAAGCAAAAAAAACAGTTTTCCTTTTTTTTTTACGGCTTCCCCTGAAACTATTTTCACCCTGCGCCACTGTTAGGTAAAGGTGTATCTAATCCTACACCCACATTTTGCACATTTAGCTTAATCCCATCAACCGGGCACAAATAATACAATAACACTTTACCCGTCCCGCAAATCGAACCCAGGACCTCATGCTCAGCAGCGCTTGCGACAACTCGAACAACGATGTAGTCTCACACATGACCCATCAATATTTTCACGCGAACGAAATCGCGGGCAACAGCTAGTGTACCTATATTCATAATCATCATCAGGCATCTCTGAGTGGGATTGATAGATAGATAGATACATATAAATCATTTGTCTTGATTGGACCGGATTAGGCTAAATAATATCAGCTGCTCGGGTCGATCTTAAGGTTAAGCCGTGCTTGCGTAGGTTGGTCTGTGGATGGGTGTCCACCCTTACATACCGTGTTTCCTCCGTGCCCTGGAAAGCACGTTAAGCTGTTAGTCTCTGCTGTTATTTGTCCATCTTTGACAGTCGTTACAGGTAGTCAATGGCCCAAAAAGTCTGACACCACTCTTACCAAGTGCTATCGTATTGCCCAGTATTTACTGGGTTGTGGAGGTCAGATAGTGTCACTCCATGTACAATAGTACTGGGTAATACGATAACCCTTCGTAAGATTGGTTGTCCGACTTTTTGGGCCACTGACTACCTGTAACGACTGTGTAAGATCTACAAAAGGCAGCTGAGACCAGCAGCTTAAAGCTTAACATCTGAACCGTCCCAACTGTCAACCTCACCTGCACGCGCCGCATGGCGGCGGTTAAGCCAAATGGCTTCCGCGGTGCTCCCTGCTAGACAACAAACGAGGCAATGGCGACCGAGTCAGTGGCGGTAAAACCATTCACCCAGGCAGGAAACTGACTGGAAGAGGCTATCGTAAGCCTTGGGGACCCAAATACCCTCAAAAAACACGACCATGAAGCCACAGGATAGGCTCTTTAGAAAAATGGAAGCGAATTTAAAAAACAAACTACCCAGGAGGGTACCGGCACTACCGGAGAATCCCTCCCCGAGTCTAACTCGGGCAGCCCCACTGTATCTGGGGGGGGCATAATTTCGCCAACATTGGGAAGAAAGAAGGAAGGTGCTAATACTGGTAACAAAGTATTTGTGCAGCAAGCGTTTCATCCAGGCTTGTTCCTCACAAGGCCAAGATCTGCGTCAGCGGGATCCAAGCAAATGCAAACACCTGATAGAGAGATGACAAATTATGATACTACAACTTGTAATGTTTGTGTTTTTGTTCTTAAGTTTTTGTCCATTGTAATCCAAAATTTTATCATACGTTCTTTCCGAATAACTGCATAGCCTTTATGCGGAGGCTTAGCATGCTTTTTTCGCCTTTTAATTAGTATTATATAAAGCATTTCTGTATATTTTAGTGGTTCCAAATCTTTGTTTACTTTTGTGATGTCATAATGACAATGAAAAGCCTAGTTTTTCTTTTAATTTTATTGCTGAAACTTGGAGTTGTAGGTTTTATACATTTGATGTTTGATACCTTCTTTGTTAACCATTTTATTTTTCTATGTTCTAGAACCAACATTTTGAAATTTATAATTTCTTCATGACGGGAAGCCGAGTCGAAAAGATTCAGTCTGCGTGTGGTCCTTGAGCCAGCAACAAGCTGGACATTACTCTGAAATATTTAACGTGGTCGCGCCTAAGTCTACAAAATCTTATCCTGGCGTCGTAATGAAGTCCTGACGGCCTTGAAAACTGCTGCTGCTGCTGGAGCTACTACTATTAAGAGCCCCTGGACCGTCGACTACCTTGAAAACTTACTGCTGCTACTATTGCGACTGCGACAACTGCTGCTACTTCTACTATCCCTACTTCTGAGCACCTGGACAAGGACAGCGGGTGAGCCTCTACCCTCGAACCATCGAAGATTGACGACTGCGAGTGAGCCTATCACTGCGGCGAGCGGTTTCTGCCAACTGCGAACTTCGGACCTGGACCTGGACCGTTATCACCATGCTAACGGCTTCGTATCGGCTTCCCTAACTTAGTTTATTTCTATTTTCTTGTATTATTAAACCATCATATTTTCTCTTGCCATTTTTCTTTAAACTTTACATAATGCAACCTTACATTTTCCTCCCCAGGAAAATGTAACGTTACAGTTTGGCGCCCAATTTTTAAAACCCCGCCCTGTGCTCTTAAATACTTCATCCCTCCCAAAATTCAAAAACAAACTTACACAAGTAATCTTATTTGGTAACTTATTTTTCATCATTTTTCATCTATCACCTCTCAATCCTTACTATACATCGCTCAATTATTCTTCACCCCCACAGACATTCCATTATCGAAAGATAATTGGCACCCTTTCGGCCTCTTGGTTGTGTTAACCCACTTGTGGGCACTGCCAAGGTTGGAGATTGGTTACTATACGACGACTATAGGACAATATCCTGTAGTCGTTTACCACTTATACTTTACTCTCTACAGAAACATCACACTACACTACATCCCCACAGACTTGCACACCACAGCGATTACCCTCTGGTATTCGTACTCAATGGCCGCTTGATGTGCTAATCCATTCGTGGACACTCCCAAGTTGGTTGTTGAGACACTTCACGACCGATACAGGAGAGTATCCTGTAGAGGTTTTTACAAACCTTGAAACCTACGATACACTCATTCCAAATACTCCACCATAACACTTAATTTCATCTAGTTTAGATTTGTTACCACGGATAGTGCAACCTATGAGAAATTGTATAAATTTTCATTATTTTGTCGTATTTTTGATTAACTTGTTACTATATTGTTGCTAGGTAACGGGTCATAGAGTAAGTACTAAGGTTGGTTTCGAATTTTACCTATTTTTTTTAAGATTTTTTTTTCGGTTTTCAATGTGAACGATTTTTAATCCTTAACTTAACCTATTATTTAAACCCTCTTTAGACCCTCTGTGTCTTACTCTATTCAGAGTCCTCTCTGGACTTTGTGCTGATCTCTCATAGGTACTGTTACTTGAGCCCTCTCTCATACTCGATATTTAACCCTCCGCAGACTTTTGTACTTTCTTTTATCACTTTTTTTTTTTTTTTGATATCATTTATTTACTTGCTAGATATATTTTTTTTTATGGTTTAAAAAGAAAATGGCACGTTAAAGATTTTAAAGTCTAGTTTTATATCTGCTCTGTATTTTTTTTGTATCCCTATTGTATTGAATTATAATTCTAAATCTTATTCTAATCTTAATATTTAGATTAGTTGTCTCATTACTTACGTCTTAGTGAATAATTTTCATTTTTATTCTTTAATTAACTTGAATAACTAAGCAGTCGCTTTTATTTCCTCTCCTTGATGTCTCTTAGAACTTATATTCTTGTAAAAATCATTTAGATTTAAGTTTTGTAAATGCTCCACAAGGTTTACCTTCAAAAACTTTTGGCTTATTAATCCCCTATTTTCTTGATTTTGTATTGTGTCGAGCGGACTCGCAACTCGTAAAATAAGCCTTTGTGAACCTTAGATAATAAGTTAGTTTTAATTTTTTTATCCTTGAACCTTGATACTTGAACTTGAAGCTTAAAGGCTTCTTTTAAGCATTTTATGCTCTTAAAGCTTGAAGGCTTCTCTTAAGCGCTATATGCTCCTAGACCTTGACCATTTTTTCTTAAAACAAGAAAATCTGTAAATATTAATTTTAATTTTTAAATTGGGTTTTCAAAAAGGTGCGGGTTACGACACCTAACTAAAAAAACAAGCCTTCGTAAAGCCAAAAATAATTCCTTGAGGAGTATGCGTCATTGAATGTGAACCATATCCCCTAAGTATGCTGGTGATGTATGATTGAGGAAGGTTGCAGGGTAGGTTGATGAAAGGTGTATGAAAGAGCAAGGTCTTATTTACAACCACAAAATTTTTCTAGTTCATTTTCAGGGGTTATGGGGAATCTTAGTCTTAATTTTTTTAAACTTGCTATAACACTGTAAATAATCATTTAAGATTAATTTATGCTGTATAATGCTCTCTTAATGCGCTCTTATTACTAAATAAGAAAATTTTTTCATTGTATTCAAAAATTTTCCGGGGTTTTCGGGGTAATGTAATGTTTGTGTTTTTGTTCTTAAGTTTTTGTCCATTGTAATCCAAAATTTTATCATACGTTCTTTCCGAATAACTGCATAGCCTTTATGCGGAGGCTTAGCATGCTTTTTTCGCCTTTTAATTAGTATTATATAAAGCATTTCTGTATATTTTAGTGGTTCCAAATCTTTGTTTACTTTTGTGATGTCATAATGACAATGAAAAGCCTAGTTTTTCTTTTAATTTTATTGCTGAAACTTGGAGTTGTAGGTTTTATACATTTGATGTTTGATACCTTCTTTGTTAACCATTTTATTTTTCTATGTTCTAGAACCAACATTTTGAAATTTATAATTTCTTCATGACGGGAAGCCGAGTCGAAAAGATTCAGTCTGCGTGTGGTCCTTGAGCCAGCAACAAGCTGGACATTACTCTGAAATATTTAACGTGGTCGCGCCTAAGTCTACAAAATCTTATCCTGGCGTCGTAATGAAGTCCTGACGGCCTTGAAAACTGCTGCTGCTGCTGGAGCTACTACTATTAAGAGCCCCTGGACCGTCGACTACCTTGAAAACTTACTGCTGCTACTATTGCGACTGCGACAACTGCTGCTACTTCTACTATCCCTACTTCTGAGCACCTGGACAAGGACAGCGGGTGAGCCTCTACCCTCGAACCATCGAAGATTGACGACTGCGAGTGAGCCTATCACTGCGGCGAGCGGTTTCTGCCAACTGCGAACTTCGGACCTGGACCTGGACCGTTATCACCATGCTAACGGCTTCGTATCGGCTTCCCTAACTTAGTTTATTTCTATTTTCTTGTATTATTAAACCATCATATTTTCTCTTGCCATTTTTCTTTAAACTTTACATAATGCAACCTTACATTTTCCTCCCCAGGAAAATGTAACGTTACAAACTTCAAATAAAGATGTTACAACTTCCACCTCGAGTAACTTACCATGTCCCCCATCATGGCAGAGAGTACCTGTCGAAAGAAATAAAAAAAGGAAAATCTCAACTAGTCCTCACATAGAAACAACAATAACATCAAACAGCTTCACTGGACTACCAATTGATTTGACAGATGACAATGATAAGCCAACAGAACCTAGACCACCGCCAATTGTTCTTTATGGAGTTGAGGAACTCAATAAACTTACTGAACTCCTGGAAACTGTAGTAGACAAAGATCAGTTTACGTATAAAATAGTTAAAAAGACACAACTAAGGATTAGCTCTACCATTATAGAGATCTATAAAAAGATAATATCCATAGTAAGAGAAAAGGGCCTAATAGGTCACACCTTTAACAGAAAAGACAATAGATGTTTCAGGATCGTCATCAAGAATCTGCACCCAACCACACCCATACACATAATTAAAGAGGACATTGAGGCAACAGGGAACATAGTCACAGGCGAGATAATTAATGCCCGATATGGACCTGAAAAGAAACCAACTTCAACGTTTTTCGTTAATCTTGCTACTAGTCCCAATAACAAGGCTATTAAAGACCTCAAATATATATATCACCAATCAGTCACCATAGAGGAACCAAAGAAAAGAAAAACCATAGTCCAATGCCAACGGTGCTAACAGTATGGCCACACTAAAAATTACTGTATGCGCCCCTATCGGTGTGTCAAATGTGGGCAATCCCATAAAACGTCAGACTGCCCAAAACGGGACCGCAACACTCCTGCATTGTGTGCCTTATGATGCAATGGACCTCACCCAGCCAACTATAAGGGATACGAGGTCTATAAAGAAATCCTAATAAGGAAAACAAAAAAGAATCCACGCCAAGCAAACACTGAAAAGCAACGAACGCAGACAGAATCACCAAAACAAGGACAAAGGGTAACTTATGCTGAAACCCTACAACAACGACCAGCCAACAACCCCATTCATCATAATGACTCCAAACCTTACAACTCAGGTCAAGAAACCCAGACATTAGAAGAAATATTAACAAAATACACTGAAAAATTTGACATCATCTTTCCACAAATGAGCACTCTTATGAGTCTCATAACCAAACTAGTTGACAAACTAACAAAATGACTGCACTAAGAATAGGAACCTGGAACATAAATGGGCTAACCCCAAATAAACAAGAAGTAGAACTGCTACTCGTCCAACATAAGTTAGACATACTACTTATATCTGAGGCCCACTGCACTGGTGCATCTTTGATAACATTCCCGGACCACTTATGTTATGTCACAAATCACCCAGACGGAACAGGCCATGCTGGTTCAGCTGTGATCATCAAGAAGACAATCAAACATCATCAAATGCCACACTATAAAACTGACCACATCCAAGCTACCACCATCGCTGTGCAGGACAAGAGCGGCAACTTCAACATCACAGCAGTGTATTGTCCACCTAAACACAAAATTAACGCAAGTATGTTCACAGAGTTTATTGCCACTCTTGGTCACAGGTTCATTGCAGGGGGGGACTGGAATGCCAAGAATGAACAATGGGGCTCCAGATTAACAACAACCAGAGGACGTCAATTAAAAGCTAGCGTAGACAATAATAATCTGATGATAAGTTCCTCCTGTGAACCAACTTATTGGCCATCAGATCCGAAAAAAATACCTGACTTGCTAGACCTTTTTATCATGAAAGGATTCTGTAAGCACTACATAAAAACAGAATCATGCTATGATGGCTCTTCAGACCACACTCCTGTGAAATTAACGGTCAGCGCAATGTTGGTAGAGTCCACGGGTCCTGACAAATTATATAACAAAAATACTGACTGGGCATCATTCCATGAATTCATTGAAGGAAAAATCCAACTTAGAATACCTCTTAAAAACGAAGTAGATATTGAGAATGCAACCAAGTATATAACAACTTTGATCCAAGAAGCTTGCTGGCTCAACACTCCGGCAACAGACTTCCGCATGAGACTCCACAACTATCCAATAGAAGTCAAAAGAGCTGTTCTGGAAAAACGAAGGCTAAGACGGGTTTGGCATGAAAGTCGCCTGCAAATCGATAAAACTAATTTCGAAAAAGCGGCTGCACAACTAAAAGATATGCTTCGTAAATGGCACAATGACACCCTTGAATCTCAACTGGAATCACTTACAGCCAGTGCGTCGACTAACTATTCGCTATGGAAGTTTAAAAAAAACTATGACAGACCACAAGTAGCCATACCTCCTCTAAAAACCGACGAAGGATGGGCGCGCACCCCTCAAAATAAAGCAGATACATTTGCACTACACCTTGCCAATGTGTTTTGTCCGAATGAGACAAGTGTTCCAGAGTCCGAAGAAGTGGATGATATTATCAATCAGGACTTGCAAATGTCGCCGCCACCAGCTCCAATAACTGTACGAGAGGTCTGGAGAACAATCAACAAAGAGCTGAAAGATAAAAAAGCACCAGGATTTGACCTCATCACAAAAGAAGTACTAGTGCAACTCCCACGAAAAGCCATAGTGTTTATCACAACACTCTTCAACAGCATGCTAAGGGTCCAATATTTTCCCAGACTTTGGAAAATCTTACAGACCTATCAGCCTACTGCCAGTTCTGTCTAAGGTATTTGAGAAACTGTTACTACACCGAATGCTACCCCTACTCCAGAAAAATAATATCATCCCTAATCACCAGTTTGGCTTTAGGCAGCACCATTCCACAGTGGAGCAGGTCCATAGGGTAGTGGATAAAATAAGAAAGACTTTAGAGGAGAAAGAGTATTGCTCATCAGTCTTTCTCGTCATACAACAGGCTTTTGACAAAGTTTGGCATAAAGGACTACTCTGCAAAATCAAGAATAGCCTTCCTCACAGCTACTATCTACTGCTGAAATCGTACCTGACAGATAGACTCTTCCAGGTGAAAGAAGCTGACTCCACATCCAAATTCCAACAAATAGATGCTGGCGTGCCACAAGGATCAGTCCTAGGACCTGTGCTGTATACCATATACGTCTGAGCTGCCAGAAGAGGAGAGTGTCACTACAGCCACATTCGCAGATGATACGGCAATTTTAGCAAGCGACAAGAACCCTGTGCTCGCAACACAAAAACTACAAACAAGCCTTAACAAAATTGCCAATTGGCTCCAAAAATGGAGAATAAAGGCTAGTGCATCAAAATCCGTACACGTTACGTTCACACTGCGACAAGGAAATTGCCCCCCTGTACACCTGGGAAACGATACACTACCTCATCAAGATAGTGTACAATACCTTGGACTACACCTTGACCGACGCCTTACATGGAGACACCATATCAAAACTAAGAGACAAGAACTCAAACTTCGATACACTCGGCTCTCCTGGATACTGGGCCGAAACAGCAAACTCAGTACAGACAACAAACTACTCATATACAAGAGTATCCTTAAACCTGTCTGGATGTATGGTACGAGTATAGAACTCTGGGGGAGCGCTTGTGACTCCAATATCACAATAATACAGCGGATGCTGAACATGATCCTCAGAAACCTATGCAATGTCCCATGGTACACCACTAACGCAGAAATACACCATCAGCTGGGGATGAGCACGGTGAAGGAAGAGAGTCACAACACTACAGAGACATATAAAGGGAAGCTGGAAAGGCACCCCAACAAATTGGCGACTAAGCTAACAACTAGAAGCTACAAAAAACGGCTAAAACGGAAAGACATACTGACCATATAATCCACTTCTATGGTCTACTGACGAGGAGATGACCTCACTGGAGGACACACTCAAACTGCCACATTCTACAACACATCTGCTTATAGCAAATGCTGATTGCAGATAAATAAAAGGAAAAAGAGAGTGGATATACGGTGACTAAGACGGCAAAAGAAAACAAAAAGTACTCATTAACATATGACTTGCAAGGAATCTTAGACTTAAGTATGCACTTTGACGTCATCGGCAATAATACATTGGATTCTGAAATATCATTAAATGTTTTGCAACAATATTATGCAACCTGTAGGTCATCTAATTACACGGGACTTTTAAAAATAATTGGCTAAATGTAGGTGAACTATTATGTACAGTCACGTCTAATAATATGTATATGTCACCGTAAAATGATCAAATACGTTATATTGTAATCTCTCTAGCGATATTGTAAACTGTATGTAATATGTAGTATACCAACTATCTGGTGTTCACGACACAAGCCTTGCTTAGTGTGGCACTAGATGGCGCTGTGTGTTAATGTCCAGCGATATAAAAAAAAAATATAGTAAAATAATAACATTAAAATCTTGTATTTAAAACAAAAATACTTGTGTAAAAGTAAAAGGCGCTCAGGTACGGTCTAAAGCAAAAGATATCGCAATGACGGCGAAAGTAAGTACTTTACGGGTTCGTTGGGGGTATTTTTACGCACATTATTTATCAACAAACAATACAAAACAATTACTGAAAAAGAAAATAAATAAACAAAGTTAAACTGAGCAATTACTCAGTCGAATGACCACGTTCGATTCCCGGTTAGTAAATTGGTCAGCAATTTGGTGACACGTGTCGTTGCGACTTACACACAAAATTCGGGTTTGAGGCAAAAGAAAGAAAATATTTACCCCTCTTAGAATAATAGACGATAGTTTAACTGTGTATTTCAAGGAAAATTATCATGATATGAAAGTGCCCCATTTGAGTAGAATTCAATTTAGTTAATAGTGAATGATTTAACTATTATTTTGTGTTCACCTCTGTGTAACTCTTGTGCGGAGCTCGTGGCTAAAAGATAACAGCCGCTTGGGTCGATCTTTAGCTTAACCTATGCCTGTATAGGTCTAGGTTGGTCTGTGGATGGATGACCACCCATATCATACCGAGTTTCCTCCGTGCCTCAGAAAGCACGCTAAGCAGTTGGTACCGGCCATCATCTATACTTATCAATCATCACTGCTGGAACAGGCCTCCCCCAAGTGTCCAACGGGTTCCCGCAACCTTCACCAAGTCATCGGTCCACCTAGTGGGAGGTCTTCCAATGCATCGTGTTCCGGTTCGCGGTTCTCCACTCCAGAACTTTTCGGCCCCATCGGCCATCCGTTCTGCGAGCATTGTGACCTGCCCACTGCCACTTAAGTTTGGCAATTATACTTATCTATACATAATTATATTATAAAGCAGAAGAGTTTGGTTGTTTGGTTGAACGGAACTCTCAGGAACTACCGGTTCGAATTGAAAAAAATCTTTTTGCGTTGGATAGTCCTTTTATCGAGAGAGGCTATGGGCTATATAACATCTCGCTATGACCAATAGGAGCGGCGCATAAATGAAAAATGTTGCAAAAACGGGAGAAATTTTATTCCCTTTGTGACCTTTTCTCTTATGTGACGCAGACGAAGTTGCGTGGGTCAGCTAGTTTGTAGATATTTGACAGTCAGTGGCCCAACAATCTGACAATCAGTATTACCAAGGGCTGTCGTATTTCCTAGTACGATCTGAGATGTGGAGGTCAGATAGGCAGTCGCTCCATGTAAAATATTGGTATTCAGCTGCATCCGGTTAGGCTGGAAATCCACCTCAAGATAGTTGGGAAAAGGCTAGGCAGATGATGTATGTAACCCTTATGGAATCAGAGGCATGATGTTAGGTTTCTGGTTTCAGCGCTTCTTTACCTTTTCATTCTTCTTTTTCTTCTTTGTGAAGCATATTAACCCAAAAACGTGTCCCAGCGGTGGGGACTGCTGGGACATAGGCCTTCTCTCCATGAGAGGGGTTAGGCTGTCAAATGACAGGCCCAGTACAGAATGATCGTTCTTAGGGTCCTGGGTTCGAATCCCGGTAGTAGCAAATGTTTGTGTGATGAGCATGGACATTTGTTTCCGAGTCATGGATGTTTATATGTATAATAAGTATGTATTTACAAACAAAAAAGTATATATGTAGTATATCAACTATCTAGTGTCCACGACACAAGGTTTGCTTAGTGTAGCACTAGGTGCGTGGTGGTGTGTTAATGTCCAGCGATATTTATTTATTTTTATTTATTTTATAGATGTCCTTAATTTTTTTTTTATTTTAGGATAATTATGCCTTTTACCTCATAGAAAACTATACCGTACACCTTGTGAAACCAGCCAACTTTAAAGTTTTTCTTTAGTAGTTACTTTTTCTTTATTTAGTCTATGATGGGGTTGTCAAATGAATATTTCAAAAGAACCTCCCATTACATGTGCGTGCGATTGGGGTTAAATTATACCCCACAAGAAATTATTTAAACATTCATTAACAAAAAGCATTCCCTTGTTGTTCAGGTTCACGTCATTTTTATTGTCTCCGTAATTGGTCGTTTGATTGGTAGGTATGAAATAATCAGGTAACAATTGACGGGTTGTTAAAACTGATAAATGTGAGTGAAAGGGCATAAGAAAAATAAGTTCTAAAATATTAGTTTAGTTTTAGTAATAATAATTTAAACTTAAAAAAGGAAAGCCTTAAACATCTATTTTTTTTTTTTAATTTTAATTTTTACCGTTGATGCCATTGAGGAGCTAGTGGCTAAACAATAACAGCCACACTGGTCGATCTTTAAGGTTAAGCAGCGCTTGCCTAGGTTAGTCCATGAATGGAACTGCCACGTTGGTCTTGTGGTCGTAAGCGCGACTGCTGAGCATAAAGGTCGTGGCACAGTTGACAAGCACCGCACCATCACAGCTGTTGCCCCAGCGTTGTCTTGCATTTAGGCTACGGCGCGCTAACTGGCCGTCCGTCCGTCTAACGACGACAGGCCGTGTCGACGGCGCGTTCGTGTTCCACGCGCGCCTCAAAGGGATGTCACCATAAGGGGAGGGGCCCGCAAGGGCCGGAGCCTGCCGGGGTTGCGGGCCTGTTCGAAAGAGATACCGCGGACCCGGAACATGGATGGGTGAAGAAATGGCGAGGAAGAAACATGGATGGGTTTTAGTCAGTAAAAGTCTGACACTCCCTCCCGCTCCGCCCAGAGTGGGACAAGTCATTTGATGATTTCCAATCCTAAAAAAAAAAAGATTCCGGCGCGCTTACCACTTTTCGTCAGCGAGGCGTAAGCTCGCAGTCTGTGCGCTGGCTGTGATAATCCGGGAGATGGTGTTGCATTTTAGAGTGGTTTTACGCCGATTTTTTGCCATCTGGTTCAATAGCTCTCAAATGACTGTTATGTGTTCGGCGTGCGGAACTGCGGACCACGCGCGGACGCCAAGCAGCCCGCGAGTCGAGTCGTATGGTAGCGGCAAGCGCGTTGACCGCCCGCCGAAAGCTTTTTCAGATTAACATTATAAAATAGGCTATACGCCACACGATTTAATGCTCTAATTTGAATGGCAAGTTAATTGCTGGGTTGGCGCGGTGCCGGTGCGGTGCTTGTCAAGTGAGCCGCGACCTTAAGGTTTTAAGTTCGGAACCCAGATCGGGCAAAGAGTAATTTTATTGTGCTTTTCCAAAAAAAGGAATTTCTCAGTAGTAACCACGGAGTCTGGATTTGTGCCCAGTTGATGGCAATACACTCGTTTCCTTTTACATGGGACTTGAACAGAACTGGCGAAATTTGGGAGTAAGTACTATTAGGTACACCTTCGCTAAATCCGTCTGGGAATTCACGCGTGATGTTATGTTATGATTAAGGAACTACATTATTCTAATAGGTCTAACTTCACAAGCGTTACAGCCAGATGGATATTTTACAAACAGTGCAAGACGTCTTAGGGCCGAAAACGGCCAGTGGCGACGCCAGTGGCCCCCGGCGTCGCCACTGACGGCCCCTCGCAACCCCTCGCGCCTAGTCTCCTTTTGACTAGTTTTTTTTCTACATTCGGCTGGCAGCGGCCCACGTCACTGGAAGCGGCCTCGCGACGCTCTTAGCAGCTGCGGGCAGAGGCACCAAAAACACGTGCGGCCGCTCAAGCCACCCCGGGCGGCCTCGTGACCTTTACAAGCGATACTGGTCTATTCAGTATGTAGATAAAGTTTAAAATTATTTCACACTGCAAGACGTGCTCGCCACATCGCTGCCGGCAGCTGCCATTCCGGTATGACTCGGCCCTTATCGAAACTGAACCAAAACACACATCATTGACGGGATAAACTATCTACGAAAATTGAACTCATCATTCCTGTATACAAAACACAGCTGGATATCTAAGACAAGTCGAATAGCCAGAACGTTTTACCACCCTAACTTTGCCGTCACATCTCTACATGAAGACCTTTATTCCGAAGACTGTAACGATCAAATTGAATCGGAGAAGGGTAGTCTTGTGGTACATCTAAGTTGGTAAATGAATAACGACAACCATATATAAGGTATTGTGTTTTGATGGTTCATGTCGTTTCATAGTTTGAGATGTATGGGACTTCTATGGGAGTAGGAAATGGTTATGTTTAGCTTCCGAAGGCTTTGGCAAGTTTGAATGGGATATAGCTGCAAGTTATAGTCAGTTTGGTTTATCGTTTTGGGCTAAAGTTAGTTCAGTTAAATCTGAGGTGGATGGATCAGTTTTAGTTTTTTTTAGTTTAATATTTTTGTTGTTTAGTATGTACCTCTAAAGCTGTTGTGTAGGGGCCAATCTTCGGAACTATTCATCCGATTTCAGCAATTCTTTAAATAACAGGAAGCTACATTATCTACAATGTCATTAGGCTATTTTAAAAACGTTCCCGGGTGACCATTTTCTCCATGGGACCATCGTCGTCGTATTCGCGAAGTAAAGCTGCAAGTATATAATTGGTAAATTGGTGGTCCCCCTTACATAATACGAGCATATGGGTAGGTATTTGATACATAATTGTCTAGGACGTTAATTAGAACAATAATTAACTGTTAATTAGATTGTGATACGAATCAGATGACAATTAGCGTAGGTAGAACAATTATTGTAAGCTGCCATGTACTTCTAAACTCAACATTGTATATAGATAGAGGTATACACACACAACTCTGTCTATCGTCTGCCCAGCCTTTTCCCAACTATGTTGGGGTCGGCTTCCGATCTAAGTGGATGCAGCTGAATACCATTATTTTACATGGAGCGACAACCTATCTCTCTTCCACAACCCAGTTAGTACTGGGTAATACGATACCATTTGCTAAGACTGGTTGCCAGACTATTGGTCTACTGTTACACCTGTATCGATTCTCAAATCAAATGATAGCCGGGACCAATAGGTAAGCATGCTTTCAAGGGTATCGTCCCGCAAGGGCCGAAGCCTGACGGGGTTGCGGGCCTGTTCGAAAGAGATACCTACCGCGGCCCCGGAACATAAAGGGCGAGGAAGGAACATGGATTGGTTTCAGTCAGTAAGAGTCTGACACTCCCTCCCCTACGCCCAGAGTGGGAGAAGTCATTTGATGATTTCCCATCCTAAAAAAAAAAGGGAATCGTATCGCGCAGTACTAACTGAGTTATCATATCTATTATTGAAATCACAACTTAGGACCCACTAATGTTAATGTTAATCCGTGGTGTTAGGCAACTGGGCCTATCCCAGTTGTAAACGACCATTTGTGCCTATTGTTTCGTTCGGTCTCCTGCTGATATGGAGGGAAGTGGAAATTACGGATTTTGCCTACTCCTCTGCTTTTCTTGCTGATTAATTTCGTTGCGGGATTCAAGACAGTTAAATTCATACTCTGGGACTTCGTCGAGCTTCATTGTCTCGGCGCTTTTCTGGTGGTCGCCACTGTTGATTCTGGCTTTCAAGAGTGACAGTGGTTTGGGCGTGTGTGGCGGGCTTGTCCCAATAAAAAAATAAAAGTACTAACTAAGTTGAAGAGGTCAAATAAGCAGTCGCTCCATGTAAAATACTGGTATTCAGACACTTTTGGTTAGACTAGAAGCCGACCTCAACATTGTTGGGAAAAGGCAGGCAGATGATGATGCCTTTTTTTTTTAGGATGGGAAGTCATCAAATGACTTCTCCCACTCTGGGCGGAGCGGGAGGGAGTGTCAGACTCTTACTGACTAAAACCCATCCATATTCCTTCCTCGCCCTTTATTTTCCGGGGCCGCGGTATCTCTTTCGAACAGGCCCGCAACCCCGGGACAGGCCCACAACCCCGGTGATGACGATGCCTCTCAATCACGTGCGGTTTAGTAGGTTGCGTGTATACTATCTTAATATTTTAATTGAAATATTCAAAGCATCCATTTATTTTAATAGGCGTGGAGATTGATAAGTTGTTTCACACTAATTTGTGGATATTACTGAAGTAATGGATGGGACATGTTTTTTTTAAATTAATTATACAACATTTTTATGATGGCAAGATAAAATGTTGTGTCTATAACACTTTTTATACTAGCACAGACACAGTTGTTCACTCTATCTCAACTTAGCATAGTGTTGTACTTCATATATCAACGTTTTATTTTCTGTTTTGATTGAGATGGACAAACTGTATATGTCTTTTTGAAATAAAGATTATTATTATTCCTTTATTCATTTTTACACAAATTTTCTATATTTTTAAATATAATTATAAAAATATATAAAAAACATTAAAAAATATAAAAAAATGTAGCCCACCGGTATCGGGAACAGGGTCCAAGCTCAGGGTCAGAGCTCCAGAGAGAGGAACCTCCTAACAATACGGGCCGTGGCCAGGAGTACCGCTTTCTGAATCTTTTTATTATTATTATTTGACCACAAGTCTTGTTATAACCAATGGCCATCATTTAACATTATTTAGTTATAACCATGACTAAATAATGTTAAGCAACATTTGCTGAGGTTGGCTCGTGGATGGTTGACCAACCATAACTTATAAGCCCATATCGGAATGGGTAGAGCTTTTTAGAGATTTTTTCTTTTCTTTTTTTCTTTTAAATCAATCAAACAATAAATAAAATGTAAATAAGAGCGCGGACCCCCACGTCTGCGGTAGAAAACGAATTATTATTAAAAAAAAAATAGGTAGAGCTATTTTATGTACTTGCCAGAGGTTAGAATAACATGGATATTCCCCGAGTCCCGAGATTCGATTTTTAAGTAAGTAGTAAAATCATAAAAAAACTTTTCTCGCCTTCGGGACTAATGAAAGATTATACATAGGCCTCATTTCTGGAGACGCGGCGCGTCGGGCGGCGCGTTGCGCGGCGCGTCGCGCGGCGCGTTGTGCGTTTTTTCCGTTTACGGAGAGGCGGCGCGTGCAGCGGCCTTAGTACAATATTTGTATAGAGAGACGCGGCCCGCGCTGCGACGCGTTGCCCGCGGCGTCGCACGCCGCGTCCGACGCGGCGGTGCACGCGGCGTTGTGTCATCATGTCACGTCACGGATGTCAAACAGACATAAGCTCTTTATGTTTTTCTTCTCGCGGATAAATTAAAATAACAGTATAATTTGCATAAATTTAGTGAATACAAAACTTCTGCCAGTGCAATTTACTAATAACATTGTTATCTAGTGTTCATGTGCTATTCAAATATAAAAAAAAAACTGTAAATAACTTTTCAATGAACCCATCAATACACAAGTACCCGAAACCTACAGTTTATAAAAGATAATTATATGGGGAACGGAAAACCAACTTGTGGCTTAACGTCGGTTTGTGCGGTCCTGTACTCCGTTGCTGTGCTCAACCTATGGTGTTTGTCTGAACTACAGAAGTTAGAACAATAGAATGAGTAACTTGGAATTGGATAGTTATTATGGAGACCAAACTGGCTCATCCCGAAGTGTCGCAATCGTCGAATGTGGACCTTACAAACCAGTTGAACGACATAAACGACCGTGCCCAGGTCTTGCTCGCAGGTGCTATCCTTAGATCTAATATTCCAGAGATAAGTGGATAAAACACCACCCATATTGCCATGTTGGTGGCCGCTAACATTGGCGACAAATTAAAAGCGCGCGATTTCGTGAGCGCCGAGCATGTCGGAGGCAGGCGCGTCAACGCAACGCAGGCGACGGCGCCGATGGAGACCAGCCCCCGCTTCCTCGTCGTGCGGCTCGCGCGTCGTGACCTACGGGGTGAACTGGCTGGGGGAAGCGCTAGTGCGTCGAGGCATGACAACAGCGGATTTCGCTTGATCTGCCGGGCTCTGCGAATAGAAGCGCGCTATGTCTACGAGCGCCTAACTAAACTGGGCCTATTTGGCGCAGCCGTGAGACGCACAATATTATTTCTTTTAATTTTTTCTGTGTAGTTTTAAGTTTTATAATTGTGTAGTTAAGTTTTTACTTTATTCTGTTTTTGTTGAGTGCACTTATGGCATAAGCCAAATAAATATGTTTTCTTTATTTCTACCTTTCTTCTTATTTTACTCGGTCATAACAAGCAATAGATTAGAATAGAACGACTATTTTCGAAGGCACCGTGATCAAATTAGGGACATACACAGACAAACTTTTCGGTTCTATAAAATAGCGATCCTCTGATCGTCGCGGCTCTTCCTCTATTACGCCATGCTGCCTACCACGGATGGAGGTTTTTGGATGTTGAAACTGTCAGAGGAGTCATCCAAGCTGTGTACTTTCATAACCCCTTTTGGTAGATATCGGTTCACTCGCTTGTCCTTTGGTATCGGCTCAGCACCAGAAATATTTCACAGCGAAATGGTAAAACAGTTCAGCAATATAGAGGGTGTGAAGATCATGATGGATGATTTTCTTATATATGGCAAAACAATAGACGAACATAATGAGAGACTCCAGAAGGTCATAGACAGAGAAATAACAGACATAGACAGTCTGATAATGGTCCACCTTTCAATAGTAAAGAATTTAAAGATTTTACCACTGAATGGGGTATTCACCACACTACTTCAAGCCCATACATGAGTCGATCAAATGGAATGGTGGAACGAGAGGTTGGTTCAATTAAATCCATGTTTTCAAAATGTAAAGCTGACAACTCAGACCCATACATTGCTCTACTGATGTATAGGAACACTCCTAAACACACAGGTTATTCACCTGCACAACTGTGCATGTCACGAAAACGACGCACTAAATTACCTACCCTCGGACACCACATTAACACCAAATACAGTTGACACCAGTATGGTAGAGAAGAAAATTAAAAAACAACAGTTAAAAACAGCATTTTATTACAACAGAAACACAAAAACACTTCCAACATTAGACATAGGTGACAGAATCTACTTTAAACACAAACCAAACAGCACTTGGGTTCCTGGTATAATACGAGTATCAGAAAAGGATAGTCTTCCTCGTAGCTATATTATCACTTCTCCTCAAGGATCTTTCCGTAGAAATCGCGAACACATATTGAAACCAACTTCAACCTCTCCTCCGTTGACTGTAGCAGTACCTGAAAATGAAAACGCAATAGAAACCAATTAGATATTATGATGAATATAATTAAGTTTTTATGTACAATGTTAATTATCAGACTTGTATTTATTTTCATTTCATTTTAATTGATTTTTAACCTTGAATTGTCAAACGTCACAAGTGTCAACGTCAACCATCAGTTGCGTTCCGTTTCAAACTTTTGTAAAAGTTTTCATGGCTTGACTACTTGCAATTGTGCTAATTATTATTTAAAAAAAAAAGGAACCGGATTGGATACTTACTTTGTTTTATAAACCAATTGCTGGCCATGGAATCTTGTCAGGATAATTTCCTAAAACTTAAGTAGTGTTAAGTCTTGTTTTTTAAAAGAAGGAAGATGTCAGAATGATGTCAGATAGCATATCGCATCTAACATTGGCAACACCGACACTTCCTCAATGGCGTCTCGAGCCACATTTTATTTTACATCTGCATCTGAGAATAAAGGACTATTAAGGACAACGGTGTTTACTTAGTATATTACGCCTCTACTCCCTGACAAATACCACACACATCATCTATGCAAACTCTTTTGATGTTGTGGAAGTCTCAGTATTGTCATTTGTCTGTAAAAAAAACAGCACAAAGCATCAAGAAGTCTTTGGTCCCAATCCCAACTCGAAAGCTTTTTAGGGTGCCGTAGACAAATGGCAAAAAACGTTCATGATCACTAGAAAGAGCAAGCTGTCACTCAAGTGCAAGTTGCGTCTTTACACCGCAGTCATCCGTCCTATCATGACTTACGCTTGTATAGTATTCGCTAATGCCCACCCGCGTCATATCCACACGATGCAGACCTTGCAGAACCGATTCCTCCGTTAGATCACCGGTGCCCCCCCTTACGTCCGTAACGATAGTCTACACGTAGACCTTAGAATCCCTACCGTTAAGCAGTTCATGAAACGCCTTTCCAAGCGTTACTTCGACACTGCTATCAAGCATAGGAACCCCCTAATCGCATCGGCCGCCCGGTACGACCCATCGCGTATTAGCTCAGTCCAACGTCCACGTCACACCCTAGTTGCCCCCGACGATCCGATCACTATCTTGCAAGAGAGTAGGAAAGATACCAGTACAGTTTGTAGAATGTACAAATACTGACCGAAAACATTCCGACCTCGCCGCAAAGGTCCGGCGCGTAATCCCCGTTCAATCCCTCCCCGACCCTTGCTCGATCCAGCCCGCGATGGTGAGCCTGTAGTAATAAAACAGTCCCAAAATAAAGACAATCAGATCCAGCCTGTCCCTTTGCTGCCCCCAGCGACGCCCTAAGCCGAGGTCCGTACCCCACAGGGGGTGCCCTTAGAGAGCTGTCGCTTAGTTTATTGTCATTTTCGCCCTGGCTGGAGGCCTTAAATTCAAGGCATCCACAGGACTTGCCCGGTTCACGGACACTTCCAAACAGGTAAAATGTGTGTGTTTGTCCCTGTTACTTCTAAAATGAGATAATGATAAAACAAAAAAATATGTATGATGTGCATTACTATGTAAACTTCCACCGAAAATTGGTTTGAACGAGATCTCTTGTTTTTTTTTATACGTCATATATCGTAAACCGCAATTAAAGACCGAAAAAAGACCGACCATTGAAAGGTAAATACCTTTCATTCAATCAACTCAAATATAAAATAAAAAAAAAACATTATGTTACTTGCTGCTACGGAATCCTTCATGGGCGAGTCCGACTCGCACTTGGCCGCTTTTTTTAGTAACTTCAAACCAAACTTTTTGATAGACGGCCCAACAACGTTTGTTTTCTCTAAACAGCTAGTTTGTTCTCTATTATCATCACGAAGTTGTGATTGAGTAGGTTGTCAACGCTCGTCTCTAATTGGCTAAGCAACGCATAGTAACAATGGCGACATTGGCGCTGAAAATGTGACATTTGACGGGCAGCAAGAATTGTCAAAGTAGACGATTTATGTAAGAAAGAGCAATGAAAGATTTGAATATTTTTGAATATGTATATTTATTTCTTTTGCGTGTGATTTAGATGCATAACAACAACAAAAAATTGTGAGGTCAACCGTTTTTTCTGTAATATCGAACGTAATTCGAAAATTCAAAGCTATGTTTTATTAAATGCGTTTACCTAGGTAAGATGGTATTTTACTCGATATGAGCTTACAGCAAATATGTTTCATGTCAATGTTAACAGTTTCAAGTGTTATATTATATTCTTCACCAGTATAGGGCGGACCCTCGTGCAGTATTTCGTAACGTGACGATTTCTACTAAATCGCACTATCTGTAAGACGCGTCAAGAAATTTCGTTCCAAAAAGTACACGTTTATAATTACAAAACATGGCTCATACGACTATGTATAAAACAAATCTGCGACTAAATTTTGAAGGAATTATGTTTTTCCATATTTTCAATAAATTCGTGATTCATAGCTATGATATAATACAAATAATGCTATATGAACTACGGCTGCCTCAATACGGTTTTGATTTATTTTTTCTAGCAGTTCCAAGCGAAAACCATGTTTTTATCTAGTGTTAATCTGTCAAAGAAGAAGAGTATTTTTTTAATGTAGCAAAAGGAAACACTAACATATTTTACCTCAAACTGTAATCATACAACACTAATTTACTTAGTCCATTGGGCATAACACCATCCCCCAAAAACTGGCAAAGTCTCCATGACATAACGCCGCGTCGCACGCCGCGGGGGACGCCGCGTGCACCGCCGCGTCCGACGCGGCGTCCAACGCTGCATCTCGAGCAAACGCGCGTAAAAACGCTTCTCCGTAAACGCTCTCATACATTGACATATGTTTGAATTTGAAGCGGCCCGCGTCGCTCGACGCGCCGCCCGACGCGCCGCGTCTCTAGAAATGAGGCCATACACTTCCTTTCTGACGGGTAAATATAAGAAGGACGGGATTAAGGATAGTATAATAAAATACTAAAATTATTCATTAAACTTTAAGCAAAAACGACGGTGGTGTTATAAGTTTGACGTGTCTGTGTATGTGTGTGTGAAACCATCATTATAAAATTCATAATTTCATCGTGATGGGAAGCTGAGCCTGAACATTCAGTTTGTGTTTGGTCCTCGAGCCGGCAACAAGCGGAAAAATAAAATACATAAATAATTATAATTACATAAGTTGATAAAAATGCTATGCAATAGCTTTACCGCGGCTGTCCCCGAGTGCCACACGTCTTTTTTGTATTATTATAAGCTGCAATTCTTCAATTATTACTCTCTTAATTCAATAATTCCCTCCCCAAAACAAATTCTATCAGAGTAACAAAATCAAAATGTTTATCATATAACTAATAGGAATTAATTACTGGTAACACTTTCCAGACGAATTCTATTGTTGAAACTTCATACGATATTGGGGCTGACAATTTTCAAATTGGAATCCTTAATATATTCACCCTTATGGATCAGAATGCAGAGCGAATGCGAGCGAGCAGAGAGCAGCGGTGGCCCAGTGGTGGCGGCACCGACTTACGAACAGTAAGTCATGGGTTCGAAACAGACGGGCGCATATCTTTGTATAATTTATTTCATCACCTCTGCTTTCAAAACGGTGAAGGGAACAATGGAAACATCGTGACGAAACCGGCATATCCTAGAACCAAAAAATTCGAAGACATGTGACATCTTCAAATCCGCACTGGAGCCGCGTGGTTGATTATAGCCCATTCTCTCTCACAGAAAGGAAGCCTATGGCCCAGCACGGGATATTAATAGGCTGATGATGATGATGATGAATCAGAATGCTAACGTTGAAGCAAGAGAGAGTTTAGTTAGCGTATAAGGATAGTCCACATTTAAAGAGGAGGCACCAACGTAGCCAGCAAAATTTACTAACCCGTCATCATTTGTGTCGTTGATTTTTTCTAGGCAAGCCTATTGTTACCGATGTGAATTTGATCGAAAATGCAGCCTGTTACTGAAAAATTTGTGATGAAAAAAATCAACAACACTGCACTGTTAATCGAACTAAAGAGCTCTTGCTCATCTGTCGCGCTGGTGACCACTAGAGTAACGAGGCATTTACACATCTAAAAATCACTATCACTATCACTACGGTGGTACAGTCACGTCTAATAATATGTATACACTTTCCTGAACATTATAGCTATTTTCGAGAGAAATAACGATTGTAACTAGGACATTGGATCTTTTTCATAAAAATATGAGTTCCAGAATACTATGTATTTTAATCAGTACATTAGGAGAAACACTATTTAAAAAAAATTGTAAGTGTTTACATATTATTAGACGTGACTGTACACGCAATGTGGTTTGAGTTTAGAGTATCTGGATCAATACATATACTTGGGAAAATAAAGTGGATTCAACAGAAATAGAAATGAACTAGAAGTGCAGAGAAGAGTCAAGCACACCTGGAATAAGTACTGGAGCTACAAGGAGATATTTAAAAGTGAAATGCCTATCAAACCCAGTGGGAACCAGTGCGGGGCCGCGCTAGAAGGACCCAGTATGCTGCGTCCGGCGATACCAACGACGCAGCTCTGTGTCCCGGCTACATCACACCACGAAGGTTGAGGAGATCGTGGAGTATGTCAGAGCGAAGACCATCTGGACCGTGAGGGTCGAGAAGTTGGAGTTGCGACAAAACACGAATTTTAAATCGTTCGTGGTGCGAGTTCCGACTCATCATATTGAGACCTTCCTTAAGGAAGAGTTTTGGCCGAAAAGTGTCGTGTATCGGTGATTCCGTAGAAACGCGACACCACGCAGCGCAACATGACGCCGTCTCTTCGTGTGGAATAGTTTAATTGTCATCATCATCATCATTTCAGCCGAAAGACGTCCACTGCTGGACATAAGCCTCCCCAAGTGTCGCCACATTGACTGATCCCTAGCGACTCGCATCCACCAGATTCCCGCAACCTTCACTAGGTCATCGGTCCACCTAGTGGTAGGTCTTCCAACGCATCGTCTTCCAGTTCACGGTCGCCACTCCAGAACTTTTCGGCCCAATCGGCCATCCGTTCTGCAAGCAATGTGCCCTGCCCACTGCCATTTAAGTTTAGCAATCCTTCGAGCTACGTCGGTTTACCTGTTTATAGGGGCATATTTTAAACCACAGAAAGAATCCGAAATTTGCGAGGGAGAAAGCACAGTTAGTAACAAATATTGTGACGTATAATTTTGCCCAAAACATTAATCGTCAGAGATTACCCCCCGAATATTAATAAGTAGTCGACTCGAAGTAGAAAGGGGTGAATAATTTCGGAGTCAACAAAGCGTCGTGTCGGAACCAGGAATGCGTTAACGATACGGTAATTAATATGACTGCACGTAACTGTAGTTAGATGTATCCAGATATTACTAACACTGAGCACTTGCCACCACTAAACTGATAATGCAGTCATATAAGACAGCATGAAAAAGGAACAGACAATCAGATTATGCTTACTTTCGCATTGATTATCTAATCATGATTTAAAGAAAAAAAGAAAAAAGAAATGTGACACTGTGTGCCTCACGGCTATGATAATTAAGCCTAATTTAGCAAACTACCAGACTTGATCACCGCCTTCAAACTGACTTCACCTACCGCTAGGAATGGCCTGTCTTTTCTTGTGCCAACCTGATTTTCTTCCGATCTCGCTTTATCATAAATCAATCAAAAACGTCTCATTTTGAATTCTCTAACATAAACCAGACATCATTTTATGGTTGATATCAACTTGCTATTTTGGTGTAATCAAATAAAAATACGTCAAGACTATCGCTGTGATCTTCAATATTCATGAAGTTATAACCACAAGTTATTGTACAGTACTCTCCTGCCATATTTTTCTCAATCACCATTAGTACCGTATCTCTGACTGTACGGCCTATTGAACGACCGATACACATACATGTCCCCATCCTAAAATCCCTCATCAGGCTCATCAAATGTTATAGAAATTTTGTCTTTACATCATCAGCTGTAAGAATCAGTTTCGTTTGATAATGGGGTGTCACTTGAGTCAAAATTTTTTGGGGTGCAGTTTCGCAGTAGAATGCCAAGTATTTCTGCACTTCACTTTTATTGTATCAAATAATAGGGGCGCTCTTATGGCCATTATCACGTGTTTGATCTAAAATGATACTTTGTGCGGAATGTACTATGAGGGGTGTCTTTTCTGCATCCCTATAGTTACAGCTTTGCAGACCAGTATTTAGAAAAATATATGCATGCCCTTTTTTCGTTTGACGTCTTTACAATATTTGGTCCATCCATTCATACACGAAATCTCTTATGTGTTCATTGTACTCATCATTATAAATAACTTTTACTTTGGGACCAAACCCAGAATCGCAAAAAAAAAAAATATGTGTTTGGAGTTTGAGTTTAAGCTGATTTTTTATTCGCGAAATTTTGGTTCCAACTTTGATTTTCAGTCCGATGGTTACACTATTATGCCATCAGTGTAACAAAATATTATAATATTAAGTATTCTATGAATACTAATAATAATAATAATCATTTTATTATCAGGCAACTAAGGCCCATAGATAAAATACATAAAATAACATTAAACAACAATAACAAACTAATAACAATTCGTATTGGACCGTGTAACCTACTTAATTAAGACGGGTTATAAGTAAACGCGTTTGTCCTTAAAATTATGAAATTTTATACACAAGAAACACTAATGAACTATAGGATAAAAAATGTAAGTTTTTTTTTTTATCTGGTAGGAATGCACGAGAGGAAGGCGGGGAGTTTGAATTTCAATTTTGAAAGCGACCCTCAAAGCATTGGAGTATGCAAAAAGAGGTTGCAATTATAAAAGTCTTTATGATGGATTTTTACCTAATGATATCATCAATTAATAAAAACAATGTTGCTACTTTATCAATATGTTCTTAAAGTTTCTGTCGGAAGTGTCCATATCCGGTGACTACAAGTGATACTGAAAAGGTGACGTGCTCATTTTCATACTATCTTCCTACACTTGTGCAGTTTCATGTCATCGGCATCGGCATATTATATTGGATACAAAATTATCTTTAAAACATTATCCAACAATATTATGCTGGTTATAACCTCGCCCACTATTACATGGGACTTCTAATCATAAGTGGCGAAATATGGCTCAGCCATTAAGTTCACTTCTGCCTAACTCTTCAGGGTAACAGGCGTGTGGTGTTCACTCCGACGCTAGTTAGGGTTTGGAGTAAAGCCACCAGCAAGCAGCAGCACCCAGGCAGCAGCAGCTATCAGGGTGGTGTCTTTGTTCGGGGTTGTACAATAAAACACAGTTTCCAATATTACTGGGTTAGGCGTGCTGTCACTAGGGCTGCTTGTACTAGACTGAGCGCGGCGCATCGCCCCGTGCTCCCTCCAACGCGCATCCCCCACCACAGCACGCATAACTTATTTATTAAACGTCACAAGGCGTGATGTTTTTATACTAGCCAAGCACGCAGAAGACCTTACAATGGACAAATGCGTTACCTCTGTCGGTCTCATAGTCCGATAGAATAGAACGGCCATCACACAAATCTTTTGTTCATCTGTCATTGAATCGACAAAATGACAGATGAACAAAAGAATTGTCGACTCTCTTTCGTGTCTACGGTGGTCATACTACGTGGGTAGGAGGAGGTAAGGCGCAGGAGCAACCACTTTAGATGCCTTATCATATCCTAACATTGAACTCAGTTATTTTAATAGTTTAGTTTAATTTAGTTTAGTTTATTTATTAATAATTATCTGGAATTACAGGTCAGTTTTATAAAAAGTAAAAACATTTCAAATCATAATCACATTAAAAGATCCGACACATAAGTAAACTTATTAAAAATTAGAAATTAAAAAAAACACATTAAAAAATATCATAAAATACATTCATAAATTAAAATAAATAAATTAAGAATGAACAAACAATACATAATAATCATACATGCTAGTTACATTATAGTACAGGGTGTAAAATACTCATCACGAAAGAGTCAACCAAGCATTCTGAACACCAACTTAAGTAAGTCTAGGCAAAAAAGTTTGCTGAGCAAATTACTTGTTTTTGAGTGGAATCACGTTTTCCGTCAGGACACTAATGAAAATGTGCTGATGGATGGATTGAATAGTTCATAAATGGTCGTAAATGTGATTAAAATAAAAATCATACATTAAAAGCATGTATCTAAAAGAAAGCTTGTGTAAAAGTTGGAATTATTGTTATTGTAAATGTTGAAATAGTTTTGCACAGTGGTTCCCTTTATAATGTAGACAAGGAATAAGGAAGGATTTTACAAAATTCAACCCCTTAAGGAGTTAAATAAGTGATTAAAGTTTGTATGAAATTCCTTCAGTTTTTAAGTTAGGATCTTCAAATTTTGTGTTCAGACTGATGATTGAAAATTCATTTATATGTGATTTACTTAACGTAAACGTTACTCCCTTGCTTATCCGACTTTTTTTTGTCCGGAAATCATTATCCATAACAGGTTTGCTATAAACTTCAGTAACCGTAATGTTCAAAATACCGAAATTTTGTTTTACATAACTAACTTTACTTCTTATACTATTATGTCATAATATCGAATATTATAATAATTGAATCTCCTAATTTTACATGACATAAAGTCGTATGTCCTAAGTATTGTTTCACATAATGTGGATGATTCCAAATGGCCATTTATAAATTGTTAGTCGCTAAAAGAATCCCTAAAAGTTAGGTTTTAGTGACAGAAACGAATCGCTCTAAATTTGACTACACGCAGTCTTGTCTGCCCTACCCCAAGAGTGTAATTTAGCACTCGCCGCCGCGGCTGAGGTTGGCCGGCGCAGCCGGCCCAGCAAGACGAAGCTGGCGGTGGCGTTACATTCATCTGCGACGATAAGCTCGCGTGAGGCCGCGGAATCCCCGCAGCGCCGGAGCCATGACAGAAACCATGCCTGCTGCATGATGCTTGCTCGCTTGCATGCTGCATGCTTGCTTGCATACTGTATGCTTGCTTGCTTGCTGTATGCTTCCCGCATGCTTGCTACATGCGTGCCGCATGCTTGCTGCATGTTTGCTTGCATTTCAGGTCATCGCCTACCTACATACATGCGTGCATCTCAAAACAAGTTGGTCGAAGAAAAAATATTTCATGCTCTTATCCATGTAACGCCTGACACAAGTTCATTGCAAAAACTTTGTAAGACAAATTAGTTCTAAGAATAGGACTTATGGCTTGTTATTGAAAACGGTTTTATGTATTTTGTTTATTATTGATTGTAATACTAATGACAAACGGATTTAGGGCACTTTATATTTAGGGATTTCAGCGTTATGGATATTATGTGTTATAAAGTTCGGGTAAATTATCAGTCGGACAAATGATGATTACGACAAAAAATAATAATATTATGACATTTTAGATTATGGATTAAAAAGTTAGGTAGCACGATAGAGAACCAACCTAAACACCCGTATTTGATGTTGGCCCAAAAACGATGACACACTTTATATCGTGCCCTTCGTGTCCTGCCTGTCCTAATGTTTGCAAATTACATGAGGTGCTGAACGCTATTAGTCTCAAACTCGTTGCTTTTTGGCCTGACTCAATTTAAATTGTGACATATACTAAGAAAAAGAAATAAGATTGGTTTAACGAAAAAAAAAACCTGTCTTTTTCTTAATAAAGCGTCCTAAATTAAAAATAAAACGTTCATGATAGCGTTTAAACTTTTCCACAAGCATTTATTAAGTGGTCACCCAATACTTTATAAGCAAATTCTAGATTATGCGGGCACATTGTACCCTCTTCTGGTTTGTTGTCTAATCGATCAAATTCACTCTAATTCAGCTAATCTGCATATTAATTCGGTGAGCCCCTTAACAAGCATAGGGCAATGCAAATACAGCTTAGGTTACGATGCTAGCGTAAAATAAATTAGTTATTGAAACTAAAGTTTTTTTGGCTCGATAAAAAAAAATACTATGTACTTATTGAAGGCTTGATTGTCATATTTGTGCAGATCTTTGACAGTAGAACGTTACAGGTTGTGCCGAAAGTGTCACACAACTAGTCTTACCAAGTGGTATCGTATTACCCAGTACGAACTGGTTTGCGGAGGTCAGATAGGCAGTCGCTCCATGTAACAAACTGGTATTCAGCAGCACTCGGTGTGATTGGAAGACGGCCCCAACATAGTTGGGAAAAGGCTAGTTATATGATGATTTATCGATGGCTCGAGTCAGTCAGAAATTTCATTCAATAAAAGCGAATAGATTATGATAACAGAGATGAGTCGAATTTATTTTTCGCATTGTTATCATTTATTGCATTTAGTACAGAATAGACTCATTTATTACATTTAGTTCAGGATACAGATACTTTTAATGACTAAAACCCATCCATTTTCCTTTCTCGCCCTTTATGTTCCGGGGCCACGGTAAGTATCTCTTTCAAACAGTCCCGCAGCCCCGGCAGTCCGGCAGCCCCGTGACTATATCTAACTTCGCGTCTATAAGAGTAGCAACTTCTTAACTACGTTACAAATCATAAATGCCTTTCGTAAAACCACTTCTACATAATCAATCTCACAGAATGAAAAGAAAATCGGGGTTATCAGTCATTAGAAGACCCGTAGCACAAATTCTAATTATATATGCATTGAAAGGGTTAACGTTTGGTCACATTCGCCACGCTCTCGGTATTAATATCTTGATCCATCAGTCGGTGACGGGATAAGATGAATCAGACCGGCATGAAAGGGATAGGAGGGTGATTCTCAAAGTTTTTCTAAAAATCTATTATTCAGCAAGCTTATTGAGAGAAATTATTAAGTTTTTAATTAATGTTAAAGTAGTTTAGGTAACTCCTTAACCAACTTTGTGTTTAAACTATTTTACAGTGCGTTGACAAGAATTATACAAAAATAGGAAGTCTCGACTCATATTATGTAAACTATTATTTATTTTTAGTCTCAAAGACGAAATAATACGTCTGCACAAGAAAAGAAGACTCGGCCATCCATTAAATGAAAGAGAGAGGAGTAAATTATGCTGTGACATCTGACAGGGGAGAATGAAAGAAGAATACGTGTTGCGCCGACTATAAGTGGAATGAGACAAAGGCTGGTGATGATGATGAAGCCCCAAGTATAATCAGTTTATAGTGCCCACTGCTGGGACACAGGCCTCATCTCTATGAAAGGCAATGGGCCATAATCCACCACGCGCAGCTCGTGCTGGTAGATGTCACATATTTACACATGTTTGGTTCTAGAATATAATAATAATAATAATTTATTTATTTCAGACATAGTCCATACAGAATTTAACAATCCAAAAACACATGTACATTAAAATAATCATGTAATAATAAATTACAATTACACATACACATACACATTCAAATTACATAATCAAATTAAATATACAATAAAAAATAATACACATTAACAAAATTAATAAATAAATAAATAAAATAAAATAACATGATTTTTATTCAGACTTTTGAGTCCAATGGGTTAGTACAACACACAACTTAGAAACTAGTGTTAGTACTTATATCTACCCGAAGAACAAGAAAGAAACAGAAACTAAACAAAACAATAATCAGTATTTATGCACCACCGTGGCATGTAGGCCCATCCAATGCCCCAGTATGGGACTGTCCCACCTATCAGCTATAGTTGTCAGGATGCTGTTGGAGCTGACGCGTACCCTGCGCATGATGGAGGCGCATCGCTTGCGCATGATGGCGTGAAAGCCATCGATGCCCGCTTCTGCGAACATGCCGGAAGCACTGCAGTAGCGCGGCAACCCCATCAACACCCTGAATGCATTGTTGTATTGTACGCGCGGAGCGCTGTATGCCCTCTGCGTGTAGTTGACCCATAGACTGCATGTATAGAACGACTGACAGTACGCTGTGAACAGCGTAGCTTTTACTTCAGTCGAGCATTTCGCAAATCTGCGAGCCAACATATTGCAGCGGACAGCCAACGCTCTGCGCTCACGCTCAATGTCCAAGCTGTCCCTTAGGTCCTCGGAAACCCAGTGGCCCAGATACTTAATATGCCGGTTTCCTTCAACGTTTTGAGAGCAGTGGTGATGAAATAAATTACAAAAAGTAATGCGTCTGCCTGGGTTCAAAACTATGATTGTACAGCCAGTTTTGGACGAAGCCAGTAACGCTGGCGCTAGTTTGCTGGCAAGCCAGCGCTGGCCTGTCCCATGTTGTTTAGATGAGGCTAATGGAGTTACTTCATTCCTGGATTATTCTTGTGATAAGCGGGATAAGCGCCAGCAACTGGCGCGATGCGTCTACATACGTCCTCACGCTGGCGCGTAGGATGCGGGGCACGCAGGCGGAGATCACTGTCTTGTCTTGAAAAACTGTTTATACTAGACTAATGACAAGCCGGCGCTGGCCTGGCAGCAAACACTGGCTTCGTCTAAACCTTGCTTTATAGCTTAATACTATTTCTAAAAATCATCACCATTTCAGCCGAAAGACGTCCACTGCTGGACATAGGCCTCCCCCAAGTGTCGCCACATTGACCGGTCCCTTGCGACTAGCATCTAACGTTTTCCAGCAACCTTCACCAGGTCATCGGTCCACCTAATGGGAAGGTCTTCCAACGCATCGTCTTCGGTTCGCGGTCGCCATCCAGAACTTTTCGGCCCCAAAAATAATAATAATGAAACCGCGCACAAAGCATTTGAGAACTACGCAGCGCAGCATAGCTGTAAAGCTAAGCATGAATTTTTACCCGCCCACATAGATTAATGACAGTCAACAATGGAACGACCCGTTTTTATCCGATCCCTTTTCGATTTAACAGCAATTAAAAAGTTCCACGGAACATCGAAACGGTTAAAACTTCATTTGCGTATAATTGGGATGATTTTACCAGACAAGTGTTTTTTTCTTTGGTTTTGAAAGATTCAGATTTGAATCTGAAAATTGTTAAAAAAAAATGGTGTGACAATGGTGTTCAGTAATTTAGACAAAATATGAAGATATCGTGGCTACATAATAACAGCCGCAGACGAGACGATCAAAATTATGCAGCACCACATACGACCCAGTTCTTCGGAAAGGGCGTTAAGCTGTTGGTTCCGGATATATATAATTTGTAGATTTTTGACAGTTACAGGGTAGTCAGTGACTCGAAGTCTGACAACCGGTTTTCTAACAAGGTCCGTGTTCACCAAAAATATGACAGTCTGATTACCTTAACAGCTGTTTAAAACACATTTTTGTATGGGAAATTGTCACAGTGACAGCTAAAAAAAAAACTCAAAACTTAAATCATTTATTTCAACTAGACCATTACGGCACTTTTGAATGTCGATAAAACTAAAAAAAAGAAGCTACAGTCACAGACACAAGACATAATAACTTGAGAAAGTTCTGTAGTTGCCCATTCCCTAGCGTAGATCTCTATGGAGAAGAACGGGCAAGAAACTCCATAGACACTGTTTTCAATCAAAAATGTTGTTACAAAATCTTGGTTAAATCTTTCACGTTGAGATTATACATATATGTGAGAACGATGTAGAAAGACGTGCACAATAAGTGCGTCCAGAGTAAAAAAATAAATCAACAATTTAAAATAAAGCAATTCAAATGATCCATGGAAGCTAAGAGATGACCAGTCCCGACTGACAGCGCCCGCTCACGAACATGACGCATGGATCAGCGCCATTCAATTCAACCACATTGAAGGGAACTAAATAACCTGACTCACCCGCCACCATCAGCGAGACATTTAAGCGAGCATGACATCTTTCAGCCACCAAGGCATATTCAAGTCAATAAAGATAACTAAATGCAAATGGTAGCTTTATAGTACATGGTACTCGCATATGTGCTATACAATTATACAATATAAGAGATGGAATCAAACCGTTATCTTTTCGGTGAACATGGTCCATGTTCACCGAAAAGATAACGGTTTGATTCCTATTAAGTAGTCAAAAATCCATCATGTGTTTTTTTCAATACTCAATTCGTGATTGCTCCTTCAACACCTATCTACGAACACTATTGTTTTAATACGAATATAACGATACCTTAATCGTCGAAATCCAACCACCCTTTGAAAAAAAATACAAACAAATAAGGTACGCCTGAAAAGCATAAGAAAAACATAACCCTTCCTTGACAGTCGGGCAAGAAATCATCATCATCATCATCATCATCATCATCATCATCAGCCTTTAATGTTCCCCTCCGCTGGGACAGGCCGCTTCTCTATGAGAGGAATGAAAAGAGGCAAGAAATACCACAAGTCACAACAGAAACTTTTTCAAATTAATTCTATTTTAAACGCAGACATTTCAATAAAATGGAATTCAACCCTCTAATTGATTCAACACGGTTCTAAGAGTCGCGGTTTTTAGGGTTAAGGTGATTCAAGTTCTTTGTATCGTACCCAAATTGAATTTTAATTCAAATTCATTTGAAGATTGTTACTTTTTGCGTCTGGGAGGTAATTTACTTCACTCGTTTGTTTTTTTTTTCAGTAGATAAAAGTAATGTTCGTTTGTTTTTATTTTATTACGATTACGATAACACATTCTCGATTAATTGCTTGTACTTGTACAAAGGTTATTAAAAACAAAAAAAAGCTAAACGAAAAAAAAAACACGGGGGAAGCCACGGTTTGAGAAGTTGTAAATTTTGATTTTTTTATTGCATTATACTTGGCAATGTTTAACAAATAGAAAAAAAAATGTTTAGCGTGAACTTAAAACGTGTATTCAAATAAACAAAAAATTCCTTCGAGCCGGATTTGAACCAGCGACCTATGGATATCAATTGACGTAAACAGCTACAGTCCACCGCTCTACCAACTGAGCTATCGAAGGTATATATTTTCTGTCGAAATAATGGCCCGGTTTCGCCACGTGTCGCGGCGCGTCGTCCCAGATTGCATTTCATTCTACGTCATATTTTATATCACATAGATAATTATTATTATTCAATTAATAGAATTTAAAACAAACAAAACATCCATAATAATTTATAGATATTTTATGCACAAATTCGACATATTATGCAATTTAATATAACAAAATAAGGTATTTAATCATACATACTTACTTATTTAAAATAACATAAATTCAATTAGATTAATAATTTGCAATAACTTATTAAATAAAAATACAATAAGATAAAGTGCTTGCTACATTATGTAATAGTTTTATTAATAATTATTTCTGCTATTTAAATAAAAATACTCAAGCTGGTTTCAATCACAATGCGATGAAGGCTCCAGGGTATTTTTTTTTACTCTAATTTTTCACCGGCAGAAAGCTACATACATGGTAGGCTTTAAATTACATTTAGATCATGCGTATTTTGCGCAGCTATCACATTTTTTGACGACGACGTCGCGGTAGAAATGCTAGTACAAAATATTATATTACAACACGACCATTTAGTAAACATCTCTAAAACAAAATGGCTGACATCAACCAAACAGAATCACCGACAATCAACGGTACACGGTGAAATGCTGGAAATATTTCATTGTAAACGTACCACTAAATTATCTAAATAGGGATCACTCCCCAATCAGACGTGATTTTGAGTCTCGCGATCAAAGATCTACGAGTATTTTGGGGTCCTGACTGGAAGTGATATAACATAGCAAATCAGCACGCCTTTCATCCCTGAAGAGTTGGGCAGAGGAGTAGGTAATACTACGGGAGATGTAGGTAATGAGGAACACTTAAGCGTGAATAGGCTAGTTTCCACCATCAATTAATTGCAAATCTATTTAGTCCGTCAGTTAGAGTAATGGAACATAATGAACACGTATTTTTTGTTTTTGTAAATCAACGAATATTGACAAAGATAAAACGCATCAAAACTCGGGAGTGGGGGCTCGAGACGTCAGAACTCAATAAGAATGATACCAAACAGTGACGTATTGGGAATTTAAAAAGCGTCATATCGTCGTCAATTTTGGTTTATGTGACAAAAGAAAAAATACGGGTCAATGATAATCAAGTGACGGACTAATTAGATTTTTTCAGTTAACAAGCCTATTGAAATTAAACCAAATCTATTCATCAATTATTTATTGTTTAGCTCTTATTTAACTATCAATTGTGATAAACTTTAATAACTTTGGTTTATCAAAAAGTGGGATCGATCACCATTGCCAGCACCGCACCGGTTAGCAATGGTGATCATCATGTGGACAATCAAATGGTGATCAATACATATCGCACACATTATTGCGAGCAGAGACCCAGTGCAGTCAGCAGCTTTATTTGTCTTCCTAGGTTGTACTTTCGGCATCTACAAACAAAAAATACATTGTTTCGTCGAAGTTAGGTGTAGTCAGCAATGAGGGCCTTGACTACGATTACCTACATGGGCGAAAAGGAGAAAAATAATCCTCACAATAAAGTTGAAGATATTATAGATTACTAGCTAATGCCCGCGGCTTCGTCCGCGTAAAAATTATATACTAAAACCTTCCTCTTGAATCACTCTATCTATCTAAAAACACGCATCAAAATCCATTGCGTAGTTTTAAAGATCTAAACATACATAGGGACAGACAGACGCGGCGGGGGACTTTGTTTTATACTAGTATGTAGTGATTTCCATAGAAATAAAAAACACAGTGATTTGACGGATTTGCAATTGAAAATTGGAAGCGTAATAACTGTAAAAGAAAGTGACTGTTGTTGTGTAGAAATCGGTTAAAGTGAACAGTTACGTACTGGCAGTTTGTCTCCCACTGTTGATAACGTGTTAAATGAGACAGAATCTTTGTGATCTCATATTTACTCGTAGTAAACGTATCCTAGGAACCAACCACCAAATAGATCAGAAATTAAACGACGCCAACGCGGCGAAGTGCGCCCTAAGAAAAAAAAATTGTGTATGAAAGATACTTGTTGCTATAAATATTTTTAAGGCGTTTCTTTAAATATGATGTAAGACTCAAAAAACAGAGAAAAGATCACAAAAGTTTTTTTAAATATTGGACTATGAAATAAATATTTTGATGCTAATGTAGGTACTTAAACGTCAGCCGTATGCACGATGCAGAAGTCTCCACACGGTAAGTGCCGGGAGACACACGGTGCCGCAGAGGCCGCTCCAGAATGAGGTGGTGACACGCGAAGACTGGTTCGAAGAGGTACGAGAAAAGAGCTCATGGAAGAAATTGGGGGAGGCCTATTCCCAGCAGTGGGATATTACAGGCTAACATAAAAAAAAAACATAAAATTAAGTAGGTAGGTACTTTTATACCTAGTCCTCACAAACATAGGTGCATATTAGAAAGAAAGAAAGAAGAAAAGAAAAAGCGTATCTTAGCCCAACAGCACAACACATAAAAAAAATGGTAAAAATGTGATTATAACTGCACTAGTATAAAGTAAACATAGATGAGAAAAAAAAAAAACAAAATACAAAACAGAATTTGTCCTGTACAAGACCAAAAGGCTCCTATCTCAGCATGGTGCTGTAACATTTAAAAAAAAAAACGTCACAGCGCTGATATTCTGATAGGTAAGGGAGGTAGGTTCTGGTAGGCAGGTCTCATTAACGTAAGTTTAACAAGTTAGCAGAATGACACATCTAGTAACACAGAAGACAATTCGCCCAGAGTCGGATGTAGAACGTTCAGCCAAAGATAGCGGGCGGAAATACGTCGCGCCTACTGTCATGGCAGCCGGAAGTCCTCTCGCCATTTGATAAATAGTTGTTCTTCAAGTTTTTCTGATGCAAATGAGGGGCCGCATGACTGATGACATTTGTCACAATCTACCAGAATGGATTTAATTTGGAATTTCTTTTCGGATGTTAATCTGTAACCCCAGTTTGTGGGGATGCTCTGATTATGAGGATCTGCTGAGATTTCGTTTTATATTTGTGTTGTTTTGAACAAGCTATGTTTGTGTGTGAGTTATTATACCTACATACAATTCGAACTTTATTAAGTTTTTAATTGAGTTTAAAGTAGTGGGTGTGTAGATAGTGTTTGTAGTGATAACGAATCGGGAAACATCAATATAAAATAATAAAAAAACGAAATATTTACTTCCTTATGATTACAGATAGGAACTTTTTTTATGAAAAAAGAAAATGGTGATTAATTGGAACTGTGAGAAGTCGGGTACTTCGGGCTCGTTTTAAGGAAGCATATTACAGTGCGTCTATTATACTCTATCAAATAATTACTCAGCAATGTATAGCAAAAATTACAAAAAAAAACATTAGAATCATTTATTAAAATGTAACTGATCACCCCACAGACGTGTGTTCTATCATTTACCAAATATCTCATAAACTGCTAGTCATGATGCCATAAGAATCGAGCATATGGTTATCAATTGGCTTTTTAACTAACGTTAAGCAAATGCAGTAAATATGCAAAAAAACTACCCAACGTATCTATACTTAATATTATAAAGCAGAAGAGTTTGTCTGTTTGTTTGTTTGGTTGAACGCGCTAATCTCAGGAACTACCGGCTCGAATTGAAAAAATCTTTTTGTGTTGGATAGTCCATTTATCGAGGAAGGCTTTAGGCTATGAAACATCACGCTAGGATTATAAGGAGCGGAGCAGGAATGAATAATGTTACAAAAACGGGGATATTTTTTTTCTTTCGTTTTTCTCTTATAATATATACTAGCTGTTGCCCGCGACTTCGTTGGCGTGAAAATATTGATGGGTCATGCCATGTGTGAGAGAGACTGCATCGTTGGTCAAGTTGTCGCAAGCGCTACTGAGCATGAGGTCCTGGGTTCGATTTCCGGGACGGGCAAAGTGTTATTGTATTATTTGTGCCCAGTTGATGGAAATAAGCTAAATGTGCGAAATGTGGGTTTAGGATTAGATATACCTCTACTTAACAGTGGCGAAGGGTGAAAATAATGTCAGGGGAAGCCGAAGAAAAAAAGGAGCACTGTTTTTTTTGCTTCTGTTAACTTTTGTTCCCATGTTAATTTTGACCTCATTTTCATTATCAGCGACAACAAAAAACACGGAAACGACACCCATGATGAAAAATCCAAAAATTTTCGTCCGCGCCATTTTAGATTTTTATTTTGACTTCATCTTCATTCATCAAAAGTAAGATCAGAAATGCAGAAGAGTTAGAAAAAAAAAACAGAAATCATGATAATAAATAGACAATTACTCATTCTATCTCGTTCCACTATACCTACACACTTTCTTTTTCCGCCCCTGCCGTCACTCCATCATCTTCGGCTTACCTAGGTCCCTACAAAACGGTAAGTACTGCCAGCCGCGAAGTCCATACGATTGGTACCTACCTGTGCTATTAACTTGCACTGCTGCTAAAGGTGCTGCTGCTGTTATTGGTGAACGAATGAACAACTACAATGCAAAACTTCATCCCCTTTACCCCTTTGAGGGTTGAAATAAAAAAAAATAACGACTTACTAACTTTGATACTATGTGGGACTCAAAAAATAAAATCTTTAATTAAAAACAAAATGTTGCTCTTTTTTCACCCCTCAAGGGTTGAAATTCTAATAAAGCCGTTGCGTTAGCTTCCAATCATTAGCCCAGATAACAAATTTTGTACGTTTTACGTCGAAAATTAAGGATTTTTCACACACAATTTCATCCCCTTTTTAAGCCTTCGGGGTAGAATTATCAAAAACGCTGAAACACGTATAAATTAATTTTCAATTGTCAGCCTAAACACAAAATTAAAAGATCCTAACTTTAAATCTGACGAACTTTCATATAAACTTGCACCCCCTATTTTATCCCCTTGGGGGTGGAATTGTTCAAAATCCTTTCTTAGCGGATGCCCACGTCTTAACATCTACCTGCATGCCAAATTTCAGCCCGATCCGTCCAGTGGTTTGGGCTGTGCGTTGATAGATCACTATGTCAGTCAGTCAGTCAGTCGTGACTGGTCATCTCTTAGTTGCCATGGCTTATTTGAAAGAATAATTTGTTTTTACTATGGACACTTTTAACATGCACATCTTGCTACATTCATCATTATCATCATCAGCCTATAATGTTCCCACTGCTGGGACACGACCTCCTCTCAATGAGAGGGAACATGCTACATTGTTCTCACATAATTTACCATCTCAACATGAATGATGTAACCAAGATTTTGTAACAATAATTTGATTTAAAAGAGTGTCCATGGAGTTTCTTGTCCGTTCTTCTCCATAGAGATCTACGTTAGGGAATGGGCAACTACAGTACCTTCACAGTTTTTATGTCTTGTGACTGTAGCTACATTTAATTTTCATCTTTGTTTCGAAAATTCAAAAGTGTCTGTTAATGGCCTACTTGAAATAAATGCTTTGATTTTGATTTTGAATAAAAATAATGAATATCGCTCGACATTAACACACAGCGCCATCTAGTGCCACACTAAGCAAAGCTTGTATCGTGGACACCAGATAATTGTTTAACCATAAAGTTCGGTACGGGCCCCATTCGGGGCCGGGCACTGAAACCTACGCTGGCTCGGTACTGGCCCCGAATGGGGCCGGCGTTAAAGTCATACGACATCCTTATTTTTTATGTAAATATTTAATGTTCTGATTATGAAAGACTATGAGTGTGCGTTAATTAGGAGAGTTGAAGAAAAACTACATATGTTAAAGCCATTCAAAGTTCTGTATTTAGCGCGCAACATTCTTAATTTACCCTAATAAAATCCAAATGCGTAAATACGTTCATCGCCATTTTGACGGCAGTGCTAGCCGACGCTAAAAATCATAAAAATTGGGGTTTTCGGGCATCCAAGCTCCACTATGTTGAGAATTAATAACTCGTCATTTCATTATGTGACGAATTTAACCATTGTTCAATTTAAGTAAGCAGTGGTAATGATATATTTTGATATCCAAAGTCGAAGTTTCGCGCCAATCTTGTTTGTTTACATTTTATTTTTCACATTTTAACACACAGACACGTTTAGATTCGACAACAGATATGACAAATATTATAAACAACATGAGAATACCCAGATCTTAGCGTAATTTACTAATATAGGACCAATAACATGTAATATTCATTACCACTACTTAATTTTGTATCGAAAATAGACGACCATTTTTTTTTGTATTTTTTTTTATAATTGTGATGTGTGAAAGCGATTATTCAAATCGATTATTTTTTTTGTAAAATTTGATTAACTCGATTAATTCATTTACGAATTTAGCAAATCGATTGATGGAAAGTAAAACAATTTTGTTTCTATTTAATTTAATATTGTTTTAAGCTTTAGTTAGGTAATCTTAATAGTTTTTCGTACATGGTACCAACCCAACAATAAACAGCACAGACCGATCATAGGCTAAATTCGCGCCGATTTTTTTCCATATCAAAATTTAAATTAAGAATGCACTCGCTGTTCAAAATTACATTGTACTTAAAACTAGGTAATTTATTGTGATTATTTCTTTTCGTTGGTTGTCAGTGCGCCAGGGATCTTGGTACTGATCTTTTAGGTGTGGTAAAATTGGTTTAGTTCCTAATACCATGATAATTGTATTTAGTAAACAAAATGGGGAATAGTATGATTAGGTTACTGTGTTCGGTGGGATTAGTTATTGGGATAAACCATTAAAATTTTATTTTCAAATCCTTTTTTTAACTCTATCATTGCAAAGTCCCATTTGCATTGGTGGGCAAATGGGACTATCAAATTTTTATTTATTTCTCGCCTTTACCGAACAGTAATTTTAATGGTCAATTTTCATTTAATTATGAAAGAGAGGCCAAGGGGAAGAGCTCGTTGTTAAATAATAACGGCCGCTCGCGTCGACGTTAAGGTTAAGCCTTGCTTGCCTAGGTTGGTCTGTGGATGGGTGACCACCCATTACATACCGAGTTTTCTCCGTGCCTCTGAAAGCACGCTAAGCAGTTGGTCCAGGCTGTCATTAGTAGTTCTTTGACAGTCGTTACAGGTAGGTAGTCAGCGACCCAATAGGTTAGACAACCCAGTCTTACCAAGGGATATCCTACCACGCAGTACCAACTGGGGTGTGGAGGTCCGATCGCTCCATGTAAAATGCTGGTATTCAGTTAGACTGGAAGTCGACCCCATTATAGATGGGAAAAATAAGGCAGATTCTGAATTTTCGTTTGGTTTTGAATACTTAGATACTTAGGCTTTGTTCAGTAACAACGGTTTTAGAATCCTTAATATTTATTTATCATTCAATTTTTCCGATCCTTGGCACACTATATCCAACCTTCAGACATTCCAGAACAAAATTCACAATATATGATTAAAGTAAATAAAAATACTTTATAAATGTGAATGTATGTGTATGTGTATTAGTCATAATTACATTCCTAATTTAAATTTTGAATCAAAACATTCCACGCGAATTTAGCCAAAGGTTGACTGACCATTCGTACAGTTGAAAATGAATACGGTACTTAATTCATTTTCAGATTTTGTCTTTGCTTGAACTGTGAGACTTTATTGTTTGCCTACGGTATTAGTTCGGCAACGGCGTTTCTCCAAATTCTCCAATCCGTAAGTTTTAAAGGAAAGATTATCATCAAAAAAATGTTATTTGTTTAAAGTTTAGAGAGTTCTGTGTTCTATTTATTATTAATAAGTCAACCAAAAGCAACGAATAATTACTACATGATATTATTAAAAAAGTAGTATAAAAAGATTCATTTCAGAATTTAAATATAATTATTATTTGAAATGATACCAAGGAGTTTTCATTGCGTCTCAAAACTTTTTTTCCAAACTTAATTTGATTGCGAGTATCGATAAGGCTGAATGCTACATTTTAATCGTAATGATGAAACTCGGGTTTACGGTCAGCACTACGAAGTGATATGTCATGTGATAAGTTGGTTGCAACATTGTTTTTTTTAGTAATATTTGTCAAGACTTTGATCGTCATTTTTTATGAAATAATGTATGAATAGTGGCAAAAATAAGAACGCAGATAGAAGGTTACTGTATTTATTTAGCTTTTTCCAGTTTTTTTAGCAAACGAGAAGCTTACCTATGTATATTATTTCCAGCGCATCTACGTTACCTACTTTTTGGAAGGGTGCAGTAATATGTGTTTTATACATATTTGGCAATACACAAACGCCGTTTTACCGAACAAATCACGTTACTGGTGATATTAACGACAGACGTATCGCATGGAACAGCTTCCTTGACATATTTTTCATTAAAAAATAGAATGCTGAAAGTTCACGAAAATTCTGTAAATTTTTGACAGATTCGCATCACCCCGCCGATTCAGCTGATGTGTCATGTGTCAAAATCTTGTCGTGCATAGTGGTTAACTACATAACTTTTATTTTTCAAAAGTTTCCGTGAAGCGCCTACCGTTAAGTCGCCGCAATCATTAACACATCTTAGCTATTGCAAACATAATTTGTTACACCAAATACATAAAATTCCGAGTTCGTAGTCCTTACTGGATAAGGGCCTAGAACTTAGACTTTTTAGGTGTTTTTTTTGTTTTAGTTACCATGCATATCTCAGTGCTGGGGAAAGGTCTTCCCCGTACCTATCTTTCCAGGTAGGTATTCCTTTTGTGCGTCACTGGTAATCTTGCAATCTACTTCTTAAAAGATAGAGTCTACCAAGCAATGTATACAGTGCAAAGTGCTTTGTTTTAGTGAAATAAATACTTTTTATTATTTTATTTATTTTTGAGAGCAGCGATGGCCCTGTGGAGGTAGCACCGACTTACGAGCAGTAAGTTATGGGTTCGAACAGGCGGACCGCATTACTTTGTGTAATTTATTTCATCACCACTGCAGCTTTAACACGGTGAAGGAAAACATCGTGAGGAAACCGGCATGTCCTAGAACCAAAATTCATAGACATGTGACCAACACGCACTGGACCCGCGTGGTGCATTATAGCCCGTTCCCTCTTTTAGAGAAGAGGCCTGCGTTCCATCAGAGGGAACATTGCAGGCTGATTAGGCTTATGTTTCGTGAGGAAACTTTTGAGTACCTATGTTTTTAGATGGGTATACGAGAAGAAGAAGACCAAAGCAATTACAAAAAGAAACAATTACCAAATATAAACAAGAACGCCTCGAATGTGTTTCGCAACCTATTATAAATTCTGCTGACGCAAATATTTTCGTGTAATAATTATGTGTTTAGTTCTGAGTTATTAGAGTTTAAGTTTATGAAAATAATTTTGTCACTATGTAATTTTAAATATTAAACAATAAACTACTGTCCTATTTATAGCATATTGTTAGAGCTCCTGCAGCCTGTGATACAGGATTATCCTAGTACAGGCATCTTACATTTTTGTACCTTCATTGTTAGTTTTTAGATTCATATTGTATTTTACCTTTTGAGATTCTGAATAAAGATTTATTATTATTGAGATGGCAAGTAATAGTGAGGTACGGAAAAAGAAGATTCGTTGCGGCGACTCATATGAATTGGGATAAGGTCAAGAAAATGATGTTGAAATCTATTATCAAAGGTCTGTTTTCAAAAGGAGGTATTTTCTTATCTATTTTCATTCCAAAGATTTACGACTCCTACATAAATACTACACGGTAAGCAACTAGTGCGCTGCAAGAATGTATATTTTTTGCACCCGCATGCCTCACTTATAAGTTCGCTATTTATAATTACTTTCTGACCACCCCTCAAGGTGTGGGCGACGCGTGCGCAGGATAGAAGGCAGATGTTTGCAAACCAGTAATGTCAACTTACCGTTGCCAATGTTTTCTGAAAAAAAAAATAAGTTACAGTAAGTGAGGCGTAACAAGTAATAGCAATATGTTTTATTCATTAATACCTACTCGGTGGACTGTGTTTTTGAAGTAAATACTTATTTAGTGCCGTTGTGCACTTTTGGGATGGGTAAAAAATGTTAAACTCGCGTCAGGATACGTGACCAGACCTTCGATTCGATTTCGATGATTATAATTCTGTATCTACATACGTCTTAAGCCTCGTATTCATGGTAAACATTTATTCAGCAACATGGTTGCATAAACATGTTGCCGAGTTGCTGTCAACATCTTGCGGGCAACACTTGTGTTGCGGAATTGATCACACCTTGTTGCAGAGTTGACGCCCGGCGAGCGAAAACATCATTTTATCAACAAATGTTGACGCGTGTGGACGTCTTTGCAACTGTAAAACTATATACAACGATAAGCATTCTGCAGCATTCTCGCCGTTCATCAGCAACGTTGATCAACTGTTGCTAAACAAATGTTTACCATGAATACGAGGCTTTACAGTCGCGGCTGATATGTTTATCACATATAACTTAGCACTAGCCTGCCAATTGCAAAAAACGTACGAAAATTTAAATTGCGCAGGCTACCTTGGATCACCAGCCTTGAAAATTTGAAATCCATTTAAAAATACGAGAAAGTTTCTGTGGAAATTTTATTGAATAATAAAATATTGTTAGCTTCCTTAAGCGCTTATACATTAGAAAAACTTTATAATTCTTCAGCACCGGAAACCTTCTTTTTGCAAAAGCTTTATTAATTCATCAACTGTGGACCAAGACATTTTTTTTTTTGCAAAAACAGTATCTTTTCAACCGCAAAAGGTTAACGACTAAGTGACCACGTGCCCTGAACTTTAAAGACACGAATGACTCACCTCTATTTTGTGCTATACCGACCGTGAACGCACCTGGTCACCCTACTCGTCAATCATGAATAATTTTGCGCTTTATTTCGAAGGAGTTAAGGTTGTGAATCGCGTTAAATTTTCTGGGTATTAGACAGGTGTGAACAGTTGAAGAATATGAATGAACATTGGTTTATTCATGTTTTTTTTTATTTGGCATAATTTTTAACGGTGGGTTGTACGAATACTAGATCAATTAACAAAAGTACGAACAACGTTCATTTAATAATCTAAAAAGGTACTTATTTGGATTTGATATTTTGTGAAAAAAAATAAAGTGAAGTTTTAATATTAGGTTAGGATTATAATACGAGTATATACATAATATTATTATTTAAATTTAGACCGTTATACCGTTGTATCACAACGGTCGCAACTAAAACGTCATCTAATTTGACATAGTTACGCAAATGCGTACAGATACCCCAAAACATGAGAAATTATTAATGAGGCAAAGTTTTATCAAAAATAAATGTTACTTTAATAAAATAAAATAAAAAATTGCCACGTGGCTAAACATAGCTCCGGAAAGAGCAAAAACGTTTAATTAAAAATATTTTCTCATACATTTTTATCACTGGTCACCAACAATCTGCCCTCATGCGTCCGGTCCATTAAAACTAATACGTGATCCAAATAACTCTAAACAATTGTCTTCTATCCCTTTCACGCCTTTTTAGCAAAACGGAAGCTGACAATAAATTATCTCATTTTTTTTAAACAACCTAAAGTATACCCTAACAAAACCTGTAATAGATTCAAATTCTACTGACACGACGTCGTGGCAAGCAAAAAATAATTAATGAGAAAACAGAAATAGTTTTTGCCGCAGTTATCGTTCTTATTTTTGAAACCATAAAAGCGAATATTGAAGAAGATTGATTCAAAAAATAAAATTGTTTGAATGCGAATGTCCAGAGAATTTAGGGTCACTCTACATTGCGAGATTAAAAACTATCATTGTTCCGCGCGGAAAAGAGACAACGCATTATGAAATGGAGTGGTGTTTCGTTCTCGCATGGAACTACAATAGCTCTTAACACTTCGGGTACAAGCAGGGTCAATACGGTAATCTGCATAATAATAGGAATGTATAAAATATGCAGGGATCCCTTTATTTTCGAATGGCGGCTATCAATTGCAAAATGAGAAAAAACTGTCCACTCTATTGGGCAGACGACGAAAATTTCCGAAAGCAATGGAATCGACCATCTATGTATTACATTTTTTTGTAAATTTTCTTTTGTACATTCAAGGCGAAACAAACACTCCCAATTTGCAATATTAATAGATCACTAAAATAAGTCTTCGTATATATATATTTTTTTAATTTGAAAAACATTAAGTGGGTAAGTGTATCTATATGTATCTGTAGGTACTATTTATTTCGTGCGATTTCGTTGAGTGGCAAGTCGCTTCGCGGTTGCTAAACTCGACTCGTGGTCTACCCTAATGATAGTGGCGCACTCGCCTCTTGACCAAGAGCTCTTTTTATGTTGGCAATCGTATTATATTTTCCGCTTTTTTACGGTTATTTAAACATCTAAATAAAGTAAAAAAAAAATAAGTTTACTCAACACGACTCCATGCTACTCGAGTTCAGCAAAAGGGTGATAGGGCCCAATCTTTTGTCCGTCTCAAATGACCTCCGCAATTATTATCTATTCACTGCCCGCTCCATTTTCCCATACAAACATACGGGTGCTTTGATTCACGTCCCATTTGAATATGGTCATTAAGTATTAGTTAATTAAGCACAATATAAGGCATTGTTTGTTGTATACGGGGCTAATTTTAATAGCGCGGGGCAATAGGCTGAATAGTTGTTGAGAATTTGATCGTCGGTAGGTGTTCTTTAATTAAATTCTTGATTGGTTATCAATGGGCAGTGATTTTGGTTGAATGGGGGGGTCCTATTTCAGCAACTACTTCTGAAAAAACGGGAAAAACTTTGAGTCGGAGAAAATTAACAGTTCTATAACTTTTAGAAGCCTTTCCAAACTATTTCGGGGTCGTCTTCCAGTCTAACCAGATGCAGCTGAATACCAGTATTTTGCATGGAGCGACTTCCTATCTGACCTCCACAACCCAGTTAGTACTGGGTAATACGATACCACTTGGTAAGACCGGTTGTCAGACTTTTTGGGCCACTGACTACCTGTAACAACTGCCAAAGATGAACAAATGACAGCCGGGACCAACAGCTTAACGTGCTTTCCGAGGCACGAATGAAACTTACTAACATAACTTTTAGAAGGCGTTTACTTAAATAAGAAAATGATTTTTTTTTTCAGGATTGAAATGTTGAGAAGGGCGTGGCAGACCACGAAGAAGATGATGGAATGATTTGTATGTCACCGAAGATGAAGCGCAGTGGCCGTCAGTTTTACTTTTAGTTTGGTGAAATGGCGCTGTTGGGACCAATAGAAATAATGGAGGACGTATTTAAACCGAATATGCAGCGCAGCGACTGGCAGTTTTACTGTTAGTTTGGTAAAAATTGGGCCTAACAATTTACAAGAAATGGCGCTGGCGATGGCGGGACCAATAGAAATAATGGAGGAAATATTTACACCGAAAATGCTGCACAGCGGCCCTCAGCTTTACTGTTACTTGTAGTTTGATGAAAATTGGTCATAGAAATTTACAAGAAATGGCGCTGGCGGGACCAATGGAAAACATAGAGGAAAGTAGTTTTCAGTAACAGTTCAGTGGCAATAAACGCTTCCCCTATTTACATGGGTCTCAAACATAACTGATGAAATGTGGATGTGTCACCGTAAAATTGTCAAATACGTTATATTGTAATATCTCTAGCGATATTGTAAAATCTCGGAATGTTGTCAAATGAACATACTGCTTACAACAAAATGCATTATTTTTCGTGATATGCATGCGACGGTTGTCAACTTACGGTGTGGAGGGAAGGAGAACCCCTTGCCCAGTGGTACAACTCTCATGAAAAGATATTGTACCATTCCTGAGAAATACCGATTATTATAACCTAACCTTAAAACACTTTATATTCCCCTAATAAACATAGTCGACGGAGCCCCGCTACGCGAGCCCCTATTTCCGAGTGCTTTAAACCCTGCGGTTTAAAGCAACCTAACTAACCTAACAGGGGGGTGCCCCAAGTCCCGATTATGGGGGCAGAGATACTTCCGTATGTACAGTTGACAATAATTCGAGAGTTTACAATATCACTAGAGAGAATATAACGTGTTTGACAATTTTACGGTGACAGATGCATAATTAGGTACCCCTTTGTCTATCCCTTTTGCGGAGTATAGGCGTAATATTATGTTGTATTTTCGACCTCTACAGGCCAGTACTGTCCGCATGGTATCAGGCTAGTAACACAATATAATCCTCATCCTCTCATATAAACACAAACTGATCCGTATTCCGCATCCCAATGAAATCATTAGGGTTTTACTACCGACTACCTATCAGTCCTAACTAAATTTAATGTCCCATTACGGCCCACACATGTATAAAACGTTAATAAACCTAGGTGCCCCCGGAACTGGCCGTAAACCTTTTACGAGTGGTGCATTCGGAAGAATATTTCGGAAATTCGTGACGTCATTATACCGGCTGACGTTTATTGGCTATTGGTTGGGCACGCGGCTTTGCGCGTTTCTTTTTGTGGTGGGTCATTTTCTGGTAGTCAAATGCTTGACTTGAAAAAGGTCAAATGCTTCAAACTTACCTACGATCAAAAGGTACGTCGACTACGGAAAATTTTACGTTTTAAAGCGTCTCCTAATGCTCCTATAGCGTCATGTTCCTCATTTCTGGACTTCTAAGGTCGTAATCATTTGTTTAACGATATTTCACCATCTCTGGCTGATGATGAATGATGTAAGTAAACCACAACCCTTCAGACGGATCAAGAGCGTCATCACTGGTACTCATATCTGTGGCAGTCTCTCTACAAAACTCGCTCTGCCATATTAACGCTCAATGGGTACAGTCCGCAAACCTATTTGGTTTACATTTCACTCACACATCGGTAACAGTCACTGTACGAGCCAACAATGTCAGTCACTCTTTATTGTTGTGTGCGTATACGTAGTCTACACACGGGTAAAGATAAAACAAACGGGATCACAATAAAGGACCAACATTTTAGTAACATAGAATGTAGTTACCATGGCTGATTGGTGTGAGCGCCTGCCATAGCTCAGAAGGAATCTCGGTGACTTGAGTTCGATTCCAGCTTTTAGGAGTTTTGTTTTGCTTTTTTTACTTTTCAATTTCTAAATAAATAACTTTCACTAAAATCACTCAAATAAATGGTAGAAAGATAAATAAATAAAATCCATATATTCATTTGTTATTTTTATTAGATAAACATTGGTATTGGTTGAAATGAGAGATCTTATCACTTGGGTCATTATTAGCAAAAACGATCCGTCTCATTTTTCCAATATGTTTCTGCCTTACAGTGGTTAAGGTTCATTTTGGTGTGGTCTAAATGTTGGCAAAAAAAAACTTGTATACAAACTGGTTTCAAACATAATAATAGGCTATAACTATCCACACTAGACATTCGAGTGAGTAAAACACTGTTGTTTACCTACTAATTTTATTGACAAAGACAAAGTTTTTTGTTGGTAAGGATGGGCGTAAATTATTTACCAAAGTGGGTAGGGTATATAAATTAATCGAAGTAAAATTAGAGGTGATGTGAATTAACATGTTAGATAGTAAGAAATTATGACAACTTCTAACCCCATAACAATAACATCACTTCACCAGACTATCAATGTATACGAGATGTGGTTTAAAAAAGAGGATTACGGCAACATGTATTGTATACCTAACTATTGCTAAAGTTGGCATTTGTTCACATTAGCTTAACAAATATGCATGCGCATAGGTTTATAATCGTGACTAATAATGAGTCGGCCCACCTTCGTTTTCTATAACTTCTTGTAACCTTCTGCGCATGCTTTTCACCATATTAAGGCATATATTACTTCCCCGTAGCGACTCCCAGGTGGAAGTAACAAGGCCATCTAGATTTTGTTTAGACCTTGCTTGTGATGAGTCCCAGTTTAGCACCATATGACCCCACAGATTTTCTATGGGGTTTAAATCAGGACTCTTAGCAGGCCAATCGATAATAGTTATGTTTACTTGGTCTCTAAGCCAGTTTTGCACGATATGTGCACGATGCACGGCGCAATTGTCTTGCACAAAGTAAATGTGCTCGTCCGGGTAGTGAATCCGTACAGTAGGCAGCATTAAATTTGACAAAATATCCAAGTAATCATAACTGTTATTTCGACCTGCTATTTCTACAAGCTCACCGGGACCCATCGAAGACATCCAGCCCCAATACCCGACAGATATTCGGCCACTAGTCCTGCAAGGCAGAAGGTTACTTAGTTTGTACCGTTCTCCACCTTTTCTCCACAATATTTTACGCCCATCCTTATCCGACTTAAATGTTTTTTCATCACTGAAAATCACCACATTGTTCTCCCAATCAAAATCGATGTAAGACCTAGCAAACTCTAGTCGTTTTTGCCGATGCGCAGTGGACATCAAAATTTTGCGGGCTGGCTTGCTGCAACGTAACCCAGCAGAATGCAGGTGATTTCTCACGGTATGTAAGCACACATTGTGTGCTGTTGCTGTGACGCGGGTTGACAGGAAAGGTTCAGCCTTGTGCCTTGCCACGATATCGTGGTGTCGAGCCGATGAACTGGCTTTTGGTTTTGGACCACGTCGAAGGTGTTCCACCTCTCCAGAATCCGCATATCAGCGGACCCATAACTGCACAGTTCTCCTCTGTGAATAGAAAACCAAACATTATTTATAATACTCATAATAATAGCTATTAGAATGGATTTAAAGTATATTAAGTATACAATATTATTTATTTACAATACATATATGTATTATATAAACAAGTTCAAATAATTTCAGATAGGCATGTTTTAATTATACACTGAAATTAGCAAACATAATTATCTATTTTCATTTACGTTATTAACGACAAAAATAACTGTTTTAATAGACCCAAATAATTTTATCTTAATCATCTTAATGAAAAAAAATACTAGTAACACATTTAAAAAAATATAAAAATAAATTAATTAATTAATTTATTGTTATACATACGGTAGGTATTGCACAGTTACATTAATTATTTATTTCTAGGTTAACATTGCTATGTGAGATAAGTTAGTTAGTTGAGTAGTTAGGAATAATATCTACGTAATATCTAACTGTTACTCACCGATATCATTAAACGTTTTGAAATTTCACTTATTGATACGTTTTGTTCATGAAGCACAACGATTTCAGCCTTTTTAAACATAGACAAATGTTGCATGGTTGGCGAAAGGGTGTATAAATTCGCACGCGAATATAAGTAGCAATCAATCAACTCAGTAACGCAAATACAACAAACGCTTAACAACAACCTTACGCTTAACGTAGCTTGACAACTAAGAATACTCATTTTTTATAAGTTAAGGTATTTGAAAACAATATTTTAAAATTGCCGGTAGTCAGTTTTTAAACAGTCAAAATAAAATGGCCTGCGAGTTCCGTGGTTGTCTCAAACGTAGCAAACTTCATTACTAATCCACAAACAGGATTGAATCGTAATAAATTCTACTTTAAGTTATGTTTCAACAAAATAATTATACAGAAAGAAAAAGAGTTTTAAGGCAACACCGAGGTTTGATCTTACGACTTGTAATTTGCTAGTCTAAGACGATAACCTTTGCGCCAAACATGTTGTATGAGCATTAAGCGAAATATTATATGTCATTCAGTAACGATGAATGATTACTATACATTGGTATACGTTATTGATGTGCCACACGCACACTCATAACGGAGCTTGCTCATTTTAAACAGTGTCTGTGTGCATAGCAATAACTTCACGCACCAGTGTGGGATGTAAACCAATTAAGTGGTTCGACTGTACATGACAAAATAAAACCTGAATAATTCGTCAGTTAGATAATCAAAAAACATTTGACTCGTATTTTTTCTTGTGTTACGTAAACCAAAATTGTCGAAGATACGACGCTTATAAAATTCTCAATACGTCACGTCGTGTTATTCTTTTTAGTGCAATCTGACGTCAAAAGCCCCCACTCCCGAGTTTTGATGCGTTTTATCTTTGTCAATATTCATTGATTTACAAAAACAAAAAATACGTGTCACTTATTTTCCAATACTCTAACTGACGGACTAAATAGATTTGCTATTTATTGATGGTGGTAACTAGTCTTTTTCAAATACATGTCTGACAAACTGATTAAAACGATATAGGGATGCATTTTAACGTCCACGTTTGAGTTTATCGATGATCGTTATTCACGCAACAACGGTTATAATGGACAACAGTTATTGTTGACTTTTTTATTGACTCGATATGATACACAAGCCGATAGGTTTAGTGGGTAAAGAACCTTTTTATTTGGCAAACCGGGGCGTTAAAATTCGGCAGTTTATAGAACGCAGATGATATAACTGCATTGGGGAGTAGCCCGCGCCTAATACTATGGCTAATCTACACTGAGATTGGCCAACATAACCGAAACAGTCAGAACTCCGAGGATTATTCATAACTAGCACGAAAATTGTGATATCAAATAATAAAAAAAAAATAAAAATATATTTATTTCATTACAGTGACAACATTGTTACAGACATCTTAACAACATAAAGATTATGTACACAGATAGGTCCCCTTTTTTTTTTTTTTTTTTTAAGGATGGGAAATCATCAAATGACCCCCCCACTCTGGGCGGAGCGGGAGGGAGTGTCAGACTCTTACTGACTAAAAACCATCCATGTTCCTTCCTCGCCTTTTACGTTCCGGGGCCGCGGTATCTCTTTCGAACAGGCCCGCAACCCCGGCAGATAGGTCCCCTGGCTCCCAAACTAGGTTTTCACCTGTGACTTGGGAGACAGTGTTTTTTCCAATATGGTTATCAATATGGTTTATAGCCTATGTTACTCGGTTTAGGTGTCAATTTCTAATGGTGAAATCATTTTTAAAATCGGTTGAGTTAAACGTAACAAAAAAAATTGAAGCATCCGAATTGAGAACCTCCTCCTTTTTTAGAAGTCGTTTAAAAATCAAATCTTTCCTCTTTATAATATTAGTTGAGACAAGGCTAGGGTTTTTTTTTTGGTCAGCCAGTGCGAAAAAGTACCCTTTGCCTACATGATTTATATGAAATCACCATGGTAATAACTTTTGTTTTATTTATTTACCTTGTTTACATTTTAATATCTATTTTTTTCCATTAACTTTTTCATGAAGATGATATTTCAATATCAGTAAAGAATGTTACAAAATTGTCATGATTTCACCACAAAAAACACCGGGTGCATAGCAATCGCGGTTCAATTACAGCGCCCTACCGTTTTGCGTCATAACATCTCGACGCAGACCATAACTGTCCGTCTGTCCGTTTGATCTAATACAATACAGAAAAATTTCAGTAGGTCCGGTGTGTAGAACTATATAATGGGAATGATTCCAATACGCACGCAGTGTCGTGCCCAAACAGCGCGTTCGACAGAGTGCCGTATAGGTTCGACATCCAGGAAGAGGCTCCCTGGTGTATGCTGTTTGCCGACGACATTGTGCTAGTTGCCGAGAGTGGCCTAGAGGTCCAGAGCAGATTGGAGGTGTGGTGGCAAAGGCTGGAGAATGTTGGCCTGAAATTAAGTAGAACCAAAACGGAATACTTTTTTTGTGATTTCAGCGGTCTCTCCAGTCCTGTGCCCATAACCCTTGCCGGAACGTCCATACCGGTCTGCTCCGATTTTTGGTACCTTGGGTCGCTTATTCAGGAAAATGGCGAAGTAGACCGGGACGTAACGCACCGGATTAACTCAGGATGGATGAAATGGCGACAGGTCACTGGAACAACTTGCGACCCACGGATGCCCCTCTAGTTAAAGCGGAAAATGTACAAGTCCGTGATTAGACCTGTCGTATTGTATGGATCAGAATGCTGGGCTGTGAAGAAGATGGATGAAAAACGATTGTATGTAGCGGAGATGAGAATGTTGAGGTGGATGTGTGGAGTGACAAGAATGGATAAAGTAAGGAATTAACATATTAGAGGAAGTTTGAAAGTGGCACCTATTACTGAAAAATTGAAAGGAAGTCGTTTGTCTTGGTCCATACCAAGACAAACGACTTCCTTTCAATTTGCGCAGGTGCGACATGTAATGAGGAGGGATGAAACGCATGTGACTAAAAGAGTGATGGACATTAGTATTGATGGATGGCGAGGGAGAGGAAGGCCAAAGAAAAGATGGATGGATTGTGTAAAGACTGATATGAAAGAGAAAGGATTAAATGATGCCGTGACGTCTAACAGGGGAGAATGGAAGACGAAAACGTGTTGCGCCGACTCCAAATAAAATGGGACAAGGTCAGGAAGATGATGACTTATTTCCGAAAACGGCTGCCTTTTGAAAGATTTCTCTAAGGCGACGCGGTAGACCTTGCAAGTGATGGCAGGACGAGCTATACAGAACCAAAGACCAGAGATCATCAGAAGCCCTCGATCGAAAGATCTGGAAGGAGAGATGCCTTTGGGGCAAATATTTAGTAAAAAAAATGCACTCAATTTGTCTGCGTAAGACAATTTTCTAACAGATTTCTAACCTTCTGCAATATCTTGCATAACGGTCAGCCGGTCAGATATTTACGAGTGTAGGCCTGGCAGTTTATGATTATGTTCCGATGCTGATTGAATGGTCACCACCCTTCGCTTGCAATTATTGTTCGCCATTATTGTCCTGATCGCGGTTTATATAGAGCATATATTGCAGATACCCTTGGGAAGAAATTTTATACTTTATGGTTTCGTGTTAAGGTTGTGGTATCTGCTAAATTAGCAACTCTATTTGTGGTAGTTCAAACTTCGTTTGAAATACTAGTAGAATAAAGTTCTAATCAGCTTGTACTACAAAGTGGTTGTTACGTCAGTCACTGCGGGCCGAATAGCGCGAAATGAGTGGTTTTTATTTAATTGTAGCCTAATAAATCATTAAATCAAAATTCCACACTTGTAACACACACACACTTGTGTTCCAATTGTACACTTTGTGAAGAAAATAGCGACAAATATATGTGTGTAAAAATAAAACTAAAACTTAATGCCGTTCAGGAGTAGTTACGAAATTTCAAAGAAAAAATGCCGAACATTTTTTTCATGTAGTAATAAAAAATTTACAATTATTTCAATTGTACAAAAATTAAAGTGAAAAGTCTAATAAGCAACATATATTTTTTTTGCACATTTACATTCACTCATCAAAGACGAATTACATGGAGAAAACCTCTCGTTATCAGATAACACGCCCTTAAGTAGTCAATACGTAACTACGTCGGTATTTTGGTATATATGCGGGCTCGACTGCTGAGTGTGGATTCGATTCTCATGTTAGGCGAATTCGCTGCTTCTCGCGTAGCATGACCGGGAAACGGATTTCTTTGAAGAAAGAATAAAAAAATCTTTTGTTCAATCGACTAAGGTCCATGTTCACCGAAAAGATAACAGTCTGATTATCTAAAAACAGCTGTCATTGTGACATATTACCATACAAAATTGTGTTTTAAACAGCTGTTTTAGATAATCAGACTGTCATCTTTTTGGTGAACATAGACCTAAATCAACTGGATGCGGAGCTCGTGATTAAATAAAAACAGCTGCTCGGGTAAATCTTTACGTTAAGCCGTGCTTGCCTAAATTGGTCTGTGGATGGGTGACCACCCTTTCATACCGAGTTTCCTCCGTGCCTCGGAAAGCACGTTACGTGTTAGACCCGGCTGTCAATTGCAGATCTTTGACAGTCGTTACAGGTTTTTGAAGACTGGTTGTCAAAAACATTATAAAACATATGAGTACGGGTATTTTCGGAGATTTTCAATCAAAGTGAATCAATCTGTCTGAACCGAGTACCTAAAATTGCCACTCTAAGTACCTACACTAAAATATTTTTATGCTAAGCAAAATGCATGCGAGGACGATGAAATACAACTATCTAAAACAAATGTGCTAAAAAGACAAACGTTTTGTTTGGTACCAGCGCCGCGGGACATAATGATAATAGCATTGCTTTGAAATCCCTTACTAAGGGAATATCTTTGAGTGGCTTTCCAGGATAGAACCCGGTCGTTTTGAATTTATATATAACTTTTAGGTATAACATATTTTTGCATCAACTTAGAAACGTTCTCCGCCCTTTTTTTTGTCATTGATTGCAGTTTTCAGCAAACTTTAAGGACTTTCTCACTTTCAAATACATTTTCATAAAAGAAAAGCTATGACGTCTAAGCTGTTCCTTAAAAAATAAGACAATACACTACACAAATAACATTCAAGAAACAAAGTAATGATTTACATGAGAAACATCTAATTATCTATCTAATACATTCTAGCAGTGAATTTAATTTCATAAAGTAAATTTAGAATGATTTCTCAGTTACTTTGACCACAAACAAAGACTAACTTGAGTAAGTAGATTATTCCCTGTGCCGTATTTTGTAAATCACCAAACTCACTTAGTCCTCGATCACACAAAATCATTCCTTATTAAACAAATGGTACGTCCCACCACCTCACTGCCACGCTGCTGCTACTAAGGAAGACTCTGGAGAATATTTAGAGAATAAACTTTATGTATTCCACGGCAGTTTATGTTACAGGGAGCCCGTTTTAGTTTGAACAAGTTCCTGTATTTTGGATAGTTGCAGCGAATATGCAGGAATATGAGTCACAAGTGTTTTAGTAAAATATGAAAGTGTCGTTTGAGAAATAGTGTCTAGGAAATGTTCTTTATATTTTTGAGAATGTTTCTCTATTTCTGATTTAGGTTTGCATACGGTGTTTCAGCCGTTCATATAAGTGGTCATACACTCACACTGGTTCAGACTGTTACTACGGTTTGACTTATTCGTTATCGTTGTTCGTTATTATTTTTTTTTGTTTATTATCTCATTATGTTTACTTTAAACTAGTGCTGTAATCACAATTTTACCATTTTTATTTATTTTTTTATTTTATGATTTGTCCTGTCGGGCTAATAAATGCTTTTTCTTTCTTTCTATCTAAACTACCCGTGCGCAATAAGTTGGGACCTGAGCGCGGTGACGCGAAAACAAATATTTCATTAAAATCAAATTCAATTAATTAATTTCATTTTATTTATTGAATTTAATTCAAATTCAATCCATTTTCATTTTAATAGTGATGCGAACGGTACAATACGGGCGCCATCGGGAAAGTGCAGGGGAAGCGGGCGGGGAGTCGCATTCCTAGCAGGTCCCAACTTATCGCGCACGAGTAGTACCTATTCCAATTTTTCTAGTAACATGCTTTATAACTGTCTTCTTATTGTAACTTTTGGTGTTCTTGGCAACTCTTTAAGCTGTCTACATGTTTAAGTGTAGCTGTCTATTGCATCTAATCTTTGGTTAACCAAGGTTTAATAATTACTTCTGGCAAAAACATTATTAAATTCAAAATGATTACTTTCCAAACCTTCTCTTTGAAAATTTACTTAAACTTCAAAACTTTTCGTCACTGTTAATACCTGACTGATCGCGGTGAGCAAGTTAAATTAACAAGAAATTAATTACAGTTCTATTGAGTACAAAGGATTATGCTCAATCGAACCAAAGCAGGTTCGATTTAAATTCGTACCACCCAAAGATTTTAACTAAGTACAAAATAATAATATTGCAAAGATTGTTTTAGACTTTCACGGTTTATCAGTTCACTTAAAGTACTTACGGTATTATATCCGTGATTTTTTTTGTTTCTGTGAGCCCCAGATATTTTGACGCTGTTGCAAGCGCCATGATCGCGGGTTGACTGGAGAATGCGAGTGCATGGAAAAAATTGTTAGGAGCAGAGAAATCTGTCTACCCTCTTTCTTTGTCTTTTGCTAGGCGTACTACTGGAACTCGACACTAAGTCACGGCAACACTCACAGTATCACCAGGTTTTTTAGAGTCCTTATTTAGCTGGCTGCTATTTTAGAGCACACAAAACACTGGATTCCATGTTATTGACATTTTAAGTTTAGTTGTGGACCGTGATGATTTAAAACAGTGTTACAATAGGCTAGTCCAAATGAAGACTTGGATACCCTACGGGATAACTGTTAAAGTTTATATTGTAACTGGCCCCCTAACTAGATGGCAAAAATTATAACACGGTCCCAAAAAACAATAGCAAAATGTCAAACAACTTTCCAAATCATTAATCAAAAGTCTGATAATCCGGATCTAATTAAAACACGCGTGCGCCACACAGCCCTTTACTCCCTTGGGTGGAAAAGTCCCTATCAAAATAATTACTAGTTAGTAAGACGGGATTAGCTAACCCCTTTGCCAGCCAATTAATTTCGCTTGGTTTAAGCCGTGTTCATTAGCGGTGTAGCTGTACGTATTGTTGAAATTTTTGGTTTTGGGTCCACGGATATGTAATGATTTTTTGTAGAAAAATAGCAACATAACATCACCGGAGGGTTAGGAAGAGGTGTACCTGGATTAAACTCACATTTTGGCCGTTTTTTTTATTTTTATGTCTCATAAAATAGGGGGCGAGCCTATTGCCATAAACGGACCCAAATCTAGACTCCGATCTGCTAATGCGAGCGAACCAACAAGATAGTGAGATCGTAGTTCTTTTGATTGGATGTAGTCAAACATTTTTAGATTCAGATCTTCTAATATTTTCCAGAAAGAATTACATGTATTGATTTGAGAAAGGTTCCACAGCGGAAAATACAGGTTACAGCATCAAATGCCACCTAATAAGCTCGAAGCAAGCACACAAATTCCAAAATGGCCGAACAACCAGTTCCAAAATTGAAATTCAGTCCGCTCCATAAAACACCTACACAAGAAATGCAAACGTTAAGTCCACTCAAAGGCCAACCGCACTTCAAAAGCACGTGTCGTCACAGAAAAGGTGAAATCAAATTCAAAAAGCCACAAGTGAGGCTGGAGTGAGATTGGTTTTGACGCTTCAACGCCCAGATGCTTGATCGCGTTGGTCAGAGCATACAAAAGGACATGGGAAAAGGGCAAAGAGTAAATAAAAAATGTAGAAGTGTTTTAAAGATCTTATTAGAAAGTTAGTCGATGTGGTGTATTAAGATTTTTTTTTTTTTCTATTTAGAATTTTGTCTCCTCACTGAATGATAAAATAAACCATCATAGAAATGAGAGTGCAACATTAATTTGTCAAGATAAATATGGAACGGAAGGTTTGACAAGTTGCCGGAACTGTATTTTAAGTTAAGGGACCTCCCGCAATACGCGGCTACGATTTGTCGCATACCTGGCCACTATCTTGAATGAAACTGGTTAAACGCCCGATCGTGCTACCAAACTTTATTCTTGGTTTCGACCAAAAGTCGCTTCTGCGGCTAAAAGTCGTGGACACCAAATGAAACAACAAGCCAAAACTACGTCGTCTAATTATAAAAGAAAACAGACGCTAGCCGAATTCCACGTGGTGTGCGAGAAGTTGAGGATTTTCGAAAAAAAAACAAAAAGGTAAAATAAAAAAATATATGAAATAATAATAATAATAAAAATAAATAAATATATAATAATATATGTCTTTATTTCAAAATCGAAATCAAAAATCAAAATATTTTATTTCACATAGGCCTAGATGGGCACTTATAAAACGTCGATAAAGGTGCACAGTTCGCGTTGGTCGATTCCATAGAGAAGAACCGGCAAGAAACTCCATGGATACTCTTTTCAAATCATTTGGTATTACAATAAATTGTTTTGTTTCATTACAGCATTAGTACTAAAGTATGGGGAGACAGCGTAGGCCCGACAATAGGTCGTTGCTTGCTATACAAAAAATGTAAAACAAAAGGAATATTTAACAAAAGTTAAACAGCATCCGTGAATTTCAGAATTTAATACCTATCAGTCCATGCGTTGTAAGAAGATCCAGTTGGTATTTAGGCCTAGATTCAGGACAATGATTAAAATGATGGAAAGATAAAGCGATTCTCGGAAACATGAAGTGACTTTTATTATTATACCTTTACTAAAACTTCTACAAGTAACTTGGTCTTTGATCCGATGTACGAAAGGTTTCGACCTATTCCTGCATTTGCCTTTGTAAATCAGTAATGTATGCACAAGTGGGGCGGGACTGTTTGTCAATGATACAGAAGTGGCCGTACGGAACTATTGTTGTCTATTGTTTGCTTGTCAGTATTTATCGAATAGGACCGCTTTGGATTTGTAATAGAGGTCTCTTCGTCACTCGTTCTTGTGTATTTGGCAGCATTAATCGTCGTTTTTTGTCAATACAAGAGCACGTTACTGTGTTGTTTCTGGTTATTGCGGGCATGCAGCGCTTTAGGGATATTTGTGTACGCACAGGTGGACGGCTTCCATGCCAAGAAGTACAGCATTCTGGCGATGTAGTGACAGACTGGACCGTCGGTTACATAAGCATTGGAGAAATCTTCATCGGAGTTCGGTATTTTTGTAACATTTTGAATACATTTTTCGTGAACGCAATTTTGTGAATATGATTGTACGCCTTTTTATATTTCTTGTTTCGTATGCGAAATCATCAAAATAATGACTCCTCTCTCTCTGGGCAGAGTGGAAGGGAGTGTCAGACTTTTACTGACTAAAACCCATCCATGTTCCTTCCTCGTACTTTATGTTCCGGGGCCAAGGTATCTCTTTCGAACAGTCCCGCAGCCCCGGATGACACATAAATGGGTCTTGTAAAGTCTGAATTAAAAAAAAAAAATAACAGAGATAGTTCTATTTATGACTGCCTAGTTGGTCTTTAGTCGAAGCTACATTGATGCTGTGCATCCCTGGTCAGGCGAAGTGTTACTGAATTTTGTTTTATCGGATTTATTTTTCAGAAGCACCACGGAGTTTTAATTCATGCCCGGTAGCTACCAATGAGTGGCGACCGCGAACCGGAAGACGTGTTAGGCCTCCCACTAGATAGACCTATGACCAAGTGAAGGTTGCGGGAATCCGCTAGATGAGAATCGCAAGGGATCAGTCAATGTGGCGACACTTGGGGAGGCTTATGTAAAGCCATGGACGTCTTACGGCTGAAATGATGATGATGATAATGATAACAGCAATACAGCAAACTCGCTCTTTTTTTAATATCGCTGGACATTACACACAGCGCTATCTACTGCCACACTAAGCAAGGCTTGTATCGTGGACACCAGATGGTTGATTTATTTATTATTTTTTTAATAATTATTGCTGTTCGTTAGTCTCGCTAAAACTCGAGAACGGCTGGACCGGTTTGTTTTAATTTGGTTTTAAGTTATTTGTGGAAGTCCAGGGAAGGTTCAAAATGTTTTTTTTTCAGGGTGGTAGTAGTAGGTATGTAGTAGTAGGTAGGTGGTAGTAGGTAGGTAGTAGTAGTAGGTAGGTATGAAAAAATGCATTGCAACGTATAGTACAGCTACTCGTAAATATTTCTTTTTAACACTAAACAATGTTCCAATAGTACAATACTATCCTGAACATAAACTCGATCAAATTGAACAACATTCAATACAGCAAGGTAAGACGTATGTCCCCCATACATCTTCCCTGTGATTCATGTGGTCCCATTGAAATTGTATGCAAATCTCAAGTGTACGCCCATGGTGCTTGTAAAGTGGTCACAAGTGACTATGTGATTTAGGAAGTGTTAAACGGGCATGGTGTTAATGTAAAGCAGATTGTATTCTAATCGATTATTGTATGGGTATTCTCTTTAGGATATGGTTAATGTTTTGGGAATCAGAAGAAAAAACATGTGGGGACTGTCTAAAGAAGTGATAAGCAATTCAAAATAAACTTATCTTAACAAGGTATATTTTGACTAAAGAACCGTTTTATGAAAGCGTTCGGTGACGATAGCACGAGTTTCATATTTTTTTGTTCACCCAAAAAGTGCTTAAAGCGCCTAAAGAAGTTATCACTTTAAACTAAAAGCATATTATGATATTGCCAGGCTGAAATGCGAATGGGCGGGTTAGGTTAGCCGCATGCACAATAACCGTTGAGCAGAAATCTACATTCAACGGGTACAGATGGACAGAAAGAAACTTTCATTTTGGGCCCTATCAGAATACCAGAGTGACGTTTTTTAATGTTACAGCACCATGCTGAGATAGGGGCCTTTTGGCCTCGTTCAGGACCTTTCATTTCTTTTTATTTTTAATTTTTTATCTATGTTTAGTTTTCAATATTCGCAAATAATGTTAATTTTATGTGCTTTGTCCTGTACGGGCTAATAATTTATCTTTCTTTCTAATGGGCTCACGTGGACTAGAGTTCGTGGAAATACTTGGGGGAAGCTTTTGTCCAGCTAGGTTGTGGGACAGTATGGGATGGTGTAAAAAAATACGAGGATGTGGTCGAAAATGTGCGGCAGGTTCTGGAACACCAGTAATAAAATACCTACATTTTCAAACTATTTTACCCTTAATTTCAGTTCTACCATTTCTTTTTTATCTGTTTACCATTTTCAAATAAAATTAACAGATTACCAAATGTGAACTAACCATTACTGACAAAAATAAACAATAAAGTAAAAACTTACTAAACAGGAAATAAGAAACTATTTGCACAAACATTACCTCTAACTCACTTTCCCGCACCGCAAACCCTAAGCTACACACATTCACGAATAATCTTCAAAGATGAATATTCAACAATGCGGGAAGATAAACCAAAAGCAATCATTCTTCTACATCAATACTACTTGATTTCCCATCAGCCTTCAATACAAACAGAAAAATTCAAGTGCTCTTCAATAAATACAATTTGCATAGCTTAAGATGCAATGCATTAAGCTTTTGTGTCTTCAAACTTCCAAAGTCCCTTAGGTACTAGAGTATTTGAAAGTATGCGGGCAGTGTGTGAGCCAAGTCCTTGTCGTTAGATAGAAAATTTGCATAATTTTTTTCAAGTATGGCGGAGGATTTATAATTTAGGTTAAGTTGGTAAGGGTGGGATGTTTTGTAAGTTATTTTTAGAGTTTATGCTGGTGCCTTGGAAACTATTTCAAACCATTGGCCCTGGCTGTCATTTGTAGATCCTTAACAGTTATTACGGGTAGTCAAGAGTCTTACCACGAAGTATTGGTTTGCCCCGTAACTGGGCTGTGGAGGTGAGATAGGCAGTCGCTTCATGTAAAATATTGTAAATTAACTGCAACCGGTTCGACTGGAAGCCGATATGATGATGCTAGTGTCTTGTTGGTTTTTTATTGGTTTGTCTACTATTCGATAACGCCAATAAGGAATTAATTTCAATTAGATAATTAACAAGAACCTTTTATCCATAAGCTTTAATGATAAACCATCCAATTGGATTTCATCATCATCATCATTTCAGCTGAAAGTCGTCCACTGCTTGACATCTGCCTCCCTAAGTGTCGTAATTGGATTTACAACTATTATTCTATTCAACATTCAATTTTTAATGTTGACGGGGTGTTTACAATTTCACACGATATCTCTTTTCTGCCAAAAGAAACCAGATACAAACAAGAAAAAAACAGCAAGAAATATCATTATGGCATATCATATATCATAACACTCAAAAACACACTTAAATCAAAATTTTATTACAATGGACCACATGTAACCAAGGTAACAAAATTGATATAAGGTGGCCTAGTATAATATCTAAATTCCTTTACTTAAGCCAGCTTAATTTCCAAGTGTAATTAAATAAATAAAGAAAGAAAGAATGAAAGAAAGAAAGAAAGAAAATGAATGTATTATCTCAATAGGACAAAACATAAACAATAAATTAAAATGGTAAATTGTGATTTTAGGGTTAGTTGGTTGATTTGTGTTGTTATTTTGCTACCCGAATGTACCTCGATCAAGAAGGACTCAGACCTATTATGTGAATTCCATTTACTTTGTCATCACAATTACACATTTCTTCAAGAGAAACATCTCCTTTTATTTATTTTCCCAATAAGATTACTCTTTCCACGTCTATTGATGTTTCATCTTTCCTGTTTGTATCTAATATGAACACGGTACAAGTGAAGTGGAGGAATGTTTTTATAAGAAATTGCTTTTGTGTCTCAGTTATTAATGTTATAATTAGGTAAAGATCATACCTAATATTGGTTTATTGTGAAGTTTGGAACGTTTTTTTAGCTGAGTTTGAAGTGGAATTGGTATAATTGTTATATGTAGAACATGGTAGTTTTGTTCAAAAATAATACTTATTTCGTACAATTAGTCATTACGACTGTAATTAAGCAGAGACAAATACTTAGAAAAATCATTTAAAATTCCGCTACTGCCCACATTACCGATAGCAAAAGTAACCTAAATATACATTCATTCTTGCCCGTTCTTCTCCATAGAGGTCTACGCTAGGGAATGGACAACTACAGCACTTTCACAGTTTTTATGTCTTGTGACTGGGACTGTAGCTACATTTGATTTTCATCTTTGTTTCGATAATTCAAAAGTGCCTGTAAACTTCTTTTTTCTTGATCCAATAGTGCAAATTTATTTATAAAATCGCGACATACCTATTTATTGTTAATGAAAAAGGGCATAAATGCATTTTCTACAAACGACTGCATTTCCAAAAAGGACGACCTTGCAGTAAGATAAATACAAAGATTATTATAACCATTAAAATATGTTTTCTTTGACTCTGCTATCCTCAGTTCCTCACGTGTTATTTTATCTAAAAATAAACACTAAACGTGGGTGTTTATTATCACCACATGTACGAAACACAAAAAGGACATCACCCAATATTGGGTGTCAAATAAATTTTAAAATTACACACAGAACATAGATTTAGGAATGTATGTTACGAACAATAAGAAAGGGTGGCAATCCATTGTACCGATTCAATTTGTAAGTTAAAATTTTAAAAGGGTTCGTTGGCACAACATTTCCTTTTCCACCCTATCGACATATTGTCGATACTTTGCACAAAAGAAATAACATTAAATTGACATACCATTAAAAAATATTGCTTGAAAAATTCAATGAACAAATCATGCGGAAGATATAACTGCAAATGTGACAACCCCGCACTGACGTCATAAAATGACAATTTATAACATAGCAACCCTAATGAATAATTAACGGATACGATAGTGATGTGCGTAATTAGCATAATTTTAACTTTTAAAACCGATTGATTGATCGATGTCATAAAATCTTTTTTTTTATGTAAAAAATTAATGACGCAGTAATGTTGACGCTTTTTTCGCATACATAATAAAAGCATGACACGCGATTTTATTGAAAAATATGCAAATTATTGTAAACATTAATTTGTAACGGTTGATTTGTTAATAGGCTGGGTATTTGCATAATCATGATAATATTTTTTGAACGATTGATCGTCAGTAAAAAGAATGACTTTTAGCACCTTTTTGATGTATCGATCGTAAAAATAAATATATATCGTTATAAGTAATGTCTCTATTTAACGGGTTAAAACGTAAAATGTACACATCTGTGGTTGTAAAATTATTAAATTTAAATCTGAGGATATTTAATCAAATTAACACTACAATGAGGATCTGAGGATAAAATCTTTTATAACAAGAGATTTAATATAAATTACGACTATATAAAGCTTCTTAATCGCTAGACATTTCTGTTTAACAAAAAAAAAAACAAATGGTTTTGAATACATAAATGAAAAAAAAAGTAACAGCTATTTTGATTTATATTCAAACATTCAAACATTTCTTTTATTTGTTTGCACACAAAATTATGGCCTATTTTTTTTACAGTTTTCTAAAATAACAAATCAAGCAAAAAAAACTAGCAAAAATGAATTAAATTTCCACATTATTCCCACGATCGTAAAAAAAACAGCCAAGTTCTCAAAGGGTTAATTTAAAGTGACAGTTTTAAAATCGCGTCAAGATTTGTCACGGTAGGTACTGGAGTATAGTACTTTGATATTGCGTCAAAACTGAGTGACAATTGACGCCTGTGCAAAATTGGGCCTCGTGCGAAAGTTTTATAATTGACAGTGTACTGGAAATAATTGTTGACTTTGATCACTGTTTATATTGATGTTTGCTTCGTTTTATTTGTTACTCTAACGTTGTGGAGTGGTGTATTTGTTTTGAAATTAATAAAATTGATAAATTAATTTTTCAAGTTTCACTACAATGATTTTATTTTTTGTTTGCCAAACTATCCGAAAAGAAGACAATAAAATTGATAATTGATTAAAAAATGCTACAATTTTTGTATGCTTCAATGTTTTTTTTTATAAAAAAAAAATTTTATGTAAGAAAAATAAAGAACGGAAATAATACCAAAATCCAGCATTTGATAGCAAAAAACAATGTAAGAAATTAACAATCCTTTACAGACATAATAATCCCATACCAATTAGATGCTGCTGACATTAAACAAGATGTCGTAAAAACGAGCCAAGTTCTTTTGTTTTAGTGTCTCGGCGAGATGTTAATGCCAAGAAAGGGTTTTTATAGTTGTTTTGTATGGACGAATAAAGATGGCGCTCATGAAATAATTTAATGCGATGACAGCTTTGTTTATTAATATTTTGATGAGTTTTGGAATGGTTTTGTACAGGGGTATGGTAAATACCGTGTCGTGAATTGATAAATAGGTAGATCGTTACTATTGTTAGTGGAGTAAAAAATAATAATCGTTTACAGATAGTAAATATTTGTTTAAGTAGCTGAAGATACGAATACACGATGAATTGGAGTAGGACTGTGTAGGATATTTTTAATCCCGAGAGGTCATACCCTTGGGATAATAACCGGTATCCAAGCGAGTGAAGCTAGGGGAAAAGTTTGTTGGTATATTAGTTCGCCAATAGCATTATTAGTTATTACAATCTGGTACTGATACTGTTAGTCCGTGTCACTGTCATCCCACTGCTGGGACAAAATTCTCTCCCAAAATACGCATCACCATACTACGCTCCAAAACAAAAATGACTGACGTTGCCCAATAACCCTCTAAGGCAGTGGTTCCAACCTTTCTTAGACCAGGGATCACTTTGATATGTTCATTGTTAACAGGGACCATATGGTCCTAGAAAAGCATGGACACCCACAGGATTATAACTAGGGGAGTGAACTTTTTTTAACTTACACTATACGAAAATTGGACAAATTCGATCGAATTGAGCTCGAAAAATTTAGCAATCATTTAGTACGAGATTCTCAAAAGGAGGTTGTATCTTCTGTGCAAAAAACTTTTGTGTTCTAGAGTACGAATAACATTTTAATCTCGCGGACCGTAGTCGAGGCTCCTGCGGACCTCTGTCCGCGGACCACAGGTTGGGAACCAGTGCTCTAAGGTGAAGTGATACTGGGCTGGCCACGTCTGCCGCATGCCTAATGAACTGTGGGTCAAAATAGACCCATTTTGGACCCTGATACAGCCAGTAGTCGTCGAAGCTGACCTCGTAGAAGATGACTGGACGGGCTAAATGGCCAGCGGCAGCGGTCCACTTTAGCCCTGGATCAAAAAACCTAAAAGTCATAACAATAAGTTTCTTTAAATCCTTCTATGTTTTTTTCTGGTGCTATAATAGTAAGGTACTAGAGATGACTTTGCTATGAATTACTACCCACCAGAAACGAATATTCGCAGTCCAAAAATAATACTCTTTTTATCATTTCTCGTCTGCAATCATGCATCATGCTTTCTGTAATGTCTAATGAAACCACGGTGTCTCCAACTATTTGTACAAGGAGATTAAGACCTATGTTCACCGAAACGATAACGGTCTGATTATCTAAAACAGCTGTTTAAGGGACATGTTCCCCTACATAAATGTGTTTTAAACAGCTATTTTTAGATAATCAGACCGTCATCTTTTTGGTGAACATGGACCTAATTATACTAGTTTAGCGAGAGAAATAAAGCTGAGATTGCATTGTATAGGATTTATCTAGACCGTGCCGGGTCCGAGCCGACTGCAATTTTTTTTATGGACGTTGCTTGGTAGCGGTTCGGGAGCGTGAGTGTCTCTATACAAAATTTTCACATGCGACATTAGGTACGGTCTAGCGTGAGTCAGGCTTAAGTAAATAATATATCCTATACAATGCATTCTCAGCTTTATTTCTCTCGCTAACCTAGTATAATTAATCTCCTTGTACAAATATTTGCAGACACCGCAGTTTCATTAGGTTGTTACACCGAGCGCCAGATGGCGCTGAGATCGTAACTTCTATTTATTTTGTTTTATTAGGCTACTGGGCTTTGTGCGCTGTGTTCCTAGAACTATTGAATGTATTGTTGTACTGTGTGTTTTATTGTTGTTTTTGTGTGTAAATACAAAATTGATGGAGGTTTTGTAAAATAACTTAATACGGTCATAATATGATAAAGGAAGTTTAATTAATAAAATGTTTAAAATAATAACCTTTTACTTGCAGTCGGCTAATTACATAGACCGAACTGTATTTATATTTTGCCAAGGGCATTGGGTGAGTCAATTGCTACATATTAGAGACAATCGAGGCTCCAAAAGAAACAAAAAAAATAAGAGAGGAAAAAAATCAATAACACTTAACTGGGTCTGGGAATCGAAAGCTTCAACATAGCGACTAGACAAACGAAGCAGTAAAAAAAAATAAACTTGGCAATATTTTTTTAATGATTATTTTTACTCTGTGCAATTTGTTTTCGTCAATTGCTTTGATTAAAAACATCACAAAAAACATCTTATTCATAATTACAACATTCAAACACCAAAAAAAGGGAAAAAAAAACAGAAAAGATGAAATAAAACAGATAAAAATAATAAAATTAATTGGGTATTTGTCAAAGTGACACTGTGAAACACCATTTCTGATTAGGCTGATAGCGACCCTAAAAATTGCGTAGAAATGATTATCTTGCGTCAATCGCGGGGTCATAATTATAGCAATTTGTCGCCCTCAAACGTAAGGAAAAAAGAAATGTTGTGTCTATTAATTTTTATTTTATTGAATTTTCTCTGAACGTGTTTTGACCAAGAAAATAATTAGGTAGCTGATGAAAGATAGACTTTTTGCTGTTTTTTTTTTTCAGGAAAATTAATGGACTTCGTTAGAAGAAATGTCTTTGATTGTGTTTTATTGTAAAACACTGTAATACTATAATCATAAATATGGCGTCCGATAGATAATTAGTACGACTCTCTATCAGTTTAATAATTAGGTAATTTATATTGTTTTTAATCTGAGGCTTGATGAAAATAATGATTGTTTACAACTTATTAGGTAGCGAAATTCACAGACGGTGGTGAGTTTTACATTTAAACGTCATTGTTGTCGTATTTAGTTTTTTTTATTTTATGAATGAATTATTTATAAATGTCATCTAGCTAAATTTACTATGTTATAATCGATAGGTACTTTATTATTTAAACCTAGTATTTTTTTTATAAATCAATTGTATTCTTCTTTCCTTTTTTTGTCTATTTATCATCGAAATGATATTTTGACTTAGTATTTTTATCAAAAAACCAACAAGGTGTTACAATAATTAGTAGATTACGTGACAAACGAAGCCGGGTTGCGTTCCGTGTCTAACACGTAATTTATCTGTAACTGGACACATATGCCACCGCTTTTATGTTAATCGTTTTGTTCTTGTTAATTTTATTACTAGGTGGCATTCATACTTTACTTAAGTCAAACAATATAAAAATGGTCTATTGGCTCGGTAAGATGTTACTAAAAATGTAAATAAAAAAACCTCGCTGGACAGACTAGACACACAGCGCCATCTAGTGCCACACTAAGCAAGGCTTGTGTCGTGGACACCAGCCCGCTTAGCATGACCACCGGAGAAACGAGAGCGACTCGAAAAATCTTTTGTTCATCTGTCATTGAATCGACAAAATTACCGATGAACAAAAGATTTGTCGACTCTCTCTCGTTTCTCCGGTCCTCGTGTAATTAAAGTGTAAAAAATTAAAAAAAAACGAAACATTACCTGTTTTACCCATTTTTAATAAAAAATACATTTTAAAGTTAAGAAAGTGGTGAAACAAGAAAAAAGAAAAAAAAATCTTTTTAAATACCCGGTGGGCCAGGGCCAAATAAATTAGGGCTCAGTAAGTAGCAGATGACCTCACCTATCCACCATTTTCGTATGTTCAACGTTCTGCCAAACACCCTGTATAATTATTTTTGTTTTTAAATACATACTTATTATACATATAAACATCCTACTAAGTTTTTCAGTGTTAGTCTTTTTCAGTGTTGCCGTTCTACTCTGTTCTGTGCGTTCCTTATCCATCTATATTCCAGTTATTATTGGTTAATACGATTGTAAGATGACTGTGTTGACAGACTTTCATGTCACTGGAACACGATCAAAAATCTACAAAAATGACAGCCGGGATGGTAATTATCTCCCAAAACCAAATTCTACGATTATCACGATTCGAAAATAGAATTTCCTTAGAACCAGACAAGCAAAAACTTTTCTAACCAGACATCCATGCATGACGTCATAACACTTTCCATAACCCTAAACCTTTCACGGTACAACGATGACGTAATCTAATTACGTCATCATTCGGCCACTGTATGGCTCAACCAATTAGATAGCCTTACATGGGGTTTCAATTTGCGACACGGCGCTGCAAATTGGATTAGGTTGGTCTTTGACGGGTTATTCACGGGGTTCATGAGAAGATTGCAGCTTTTATTGTATAGTATTTAGGTAGCCAGAATTCAAACACGTGCACGACCCAATTGGTGCAGCGGTATTGAGGCTGCCTTACGTTCTTAGGGTCTCGGGTTCGAATCCCGGTAGGAGGAAATTAATGTTTGTGTGATAAGCATGGACGTTTGTTTCCGAGTCATGGATGTTTATATGTATAATAAGTATGTATTTACAAATAAAAAGTATATATGTAGTATATCAACTGTCTGGTGACCACAACTCAAGCCTTGCTTAGTGTGGCACTAGATGGCGCTGTGTGTAATGTCCAGCGATATTTATTTATTTATTTAAATTGTTTCAACCATCTCCACATGAATGATGTAACCAAGGTTCTGTAACAAAATGCAGCACTGATTTAAGACGGCCAAGAAATTCCATGGACACTTTCATGGAGTTTCTTGGTCGTTCTTCTCCATTAAGATCTACGCTTTGAAATGGGCAACTACTGCTTTCACAGTGTCTACCCCTTTTGACAGGGACTGTAACTACATTTCATTGTTGTCTTTGTTTTGACAGTTCAAAAGTGCCCGTAACTGGCCTACTTGAAATAAATACTTTATTTTCGAAACTTGAATAGATTTTTCATAGAAGGGATTGAGTATTTCAACACAGGTTTATTCAGTCGAGTGCTTTCATATGATCGTCATATTAAGCACCCGCAGCCCGTCTCCTTCTACTGCTGGGTAGAGGATAGGAATCTCTTTGTTTTTGTCAAGTTCAAAGTTCTTGTGCACGTCTCATCCAGATAAACTCATGATTTTTTACAATATATTACAATCACTGCCTCGTTGGTCTTGTGGTTGCAAGCGCAACACACGCAACACACAGCGCAACATTTAATTATACGTTTGAATTCTCTTTGATGACATTGTACACAAACAAAACAAGTATGTCTGCGCCACAGATTACATAGAGAAGTCTGCGCCCGCGTCTCTGTTTGTCTGTGTTGCCAGTAAAGTTATGGCACAGATTGACGAACATTACGGTTACGTGGGGTGTCGATGTAACTATTATTTTTGTTTTGCTTTTCTATTTATTTTTATTTATATTTGCTCGTTTATACTTTGTTTATACTTTATTTATTTTTTATTCTTAGCCGTATCTGACCGTGGCATCACTTTGGGCCCTATCAGAATATCAGCGCTGTGACGTTTTATTTTAAATGTTACAGCACCATGCTGAGATAGGAGCCTTTTGGTTTTGTACAGGACAAATTCTGTTTAGTATTTTGTTTGTTTTTTTTTCTTATGATATCGTTATTATTATCTCATTATGTTTACTTTAAACTAGTGTTGTAATCACAATTTTACCATTTTTATTTTTTTTTATTTTATGTTTTGTCCTGTCGGGCTAATAAATGCTTTTTCTTTCTTTCTTTCTTTCTTTTAACACCTAGGCAAGAGGTCCCGGGTTCGACTCCCGAATCGGGCTAAGTGTTATTGGTTTTTTCCTTCAGGGATTTCTTAGTAACGGCTTGACGAATTCTGGATTTGGTCCTGGATCATGGTAATAGGCTCCTTCTTTAATACAGGGGACTTATATCGTAACCGAAAAAACTGGGTGTACTGTTACACCTCTGCTTAAAACCCTTGGGAATAAGAAGCGCGATGTTAAAGAAATAAAGAAAGAAACAATATTAGCCCCTACATTACAAAACACGTCAAAATTAACATTATTTACAACTAATGAAAATTAAACATAGATAAAAAAATAAAAATAAAGAAACGAAACTGGTCCTGAACGAGTTCAAAATGATATTACAATAAGTAATCAGTCGTTTTTACATTATGGTCCATGTTCACCGAAAATAATGTAATGGTCTGATTGCCTAAAACAGCTGGTTAAGGAACCTGTTCCCCTTCAAAAATGTGTTTTAAACAGCTGTTTTTAAATAATCAGACCTTCATATTTTTGATGAACAAGGACCTATTACACGTCAGAATATCTTATAGGCACATTCACACAATGGCAAACGATACAGACATAACATTCCGTGCGAATTCGAACACGCGCACGAATTAATTTACGCGGGAGACGCGTATGATATTTATTGGTAATAAACTGTAAGTGCACGTTTACAACGTCACTATAGCATTTGGATATAGACAGAATAATACAATGATCATTTCAATGGGAAAATGTGACGCTTTTTTGACATAAAAGTACTTCGCAATATTTACATAGAATTTATTAAGTTGTAGCTCAGAGAAAAATAATCTGTTGATGATATAACTATTTGGATGAACTTTTGAACTATGTATAAAACATTAACTAAGTTCAAAAATAATTCATGTAAATATTCCTTCCTCTAACTTAAAATTTCACTTACAGGATATCTTCCGTGATTATTCTCGTAGTTTATTTTGAGCTCCCGATATTTCGCTGCTGATGATAGCTTAAAACAGTTCTCCTTTCCTTGCTACAAAAACTCGTTTTCTTAATTTAAGATTTGAAATAAAATATAGAATTAACGAACTTTTTTTGCTGCTGAACTTGGTGATATGATATCAAAAGATGCATCTAGACAGCAGAAACTTAAATAAAATTGCGCTTTAAAGTTGATTGTTAGTCGTGAGAGTTTCACTCACAATTTCATCAAAATCAACAACTCGACATAGAAAATCACACTGAAGGGCGTCTCCCAATAAATATTCGGACATCATAAACATGATGCGCCATCATTCGAGGGACGCGGTGACATTACACGCGCGTGCAACGTTATCGTAAAATTTTACGACGCTGCAAGATCACTGCGGCCGGACGGCTTCCGGTGAAGATATTGTTATTATTCCGTTGTTGTGTGTTTGTGTAATTTTTTTAATGGAAATTTCGGTGATGTGTTCGGGAAATGAGTTGATTGGTTTTTAGAATTATGGGAAATGTAATCGGTTATGCTGACTGTATGTTTTTGTGAATTGTGTGTTGATTTTCGAAAGGGAAGTTTTTGATTTCATCAAAAACATTTCTTCCAAGAGTTTTGTAATAATTATAACTTTTAACAATTTGTTATTTTTACTCGAAGCCAACCTCAAATTACTCAGGAAAAGGCTAGGTAGATGACTTAATGTAGATTTTACAAAATCTCATTGTTTGTACTAAGAAGAGTTCCTTTATTTCTCTTCTTAAATCATATTTAAAAAGTAATTATATCAATAACACAAACATATACAGCAAAATAAGCTTACCTTACTATCTAAGTACCAAAATAATAGCACAAAATGGAAGCAATTCACCTCAAACTCGCTAAACGAACACAAAGAAACTAAAAGAACATCAAAATAATATGACAAAGCACTCGGAAAAACACAATCCTCCACGATAAATTAAGCCTAACGTTATCACCGAAAACCTCTCTATTTACTTACAAATGGAAGAAAAAAAAAACTCCCCCAAAACATTTTGTACGAAAAAATGTGTTAACAAACAAAAAGATTTATTTTCAAGTGGTAGATACGTTTCTACGTCTCCCTGCCACAATCGGAAGGAACGTTAAATAAATATAGTGAAAAACCCAATAAAAGTATATGGCCTAATCTCTATCCAATATTTTCTTAGTTTCGACGGGAGCTTTCCTTTTAGTAAGATGGTTGGTGTAGTGAGGACGTGTCTTTATATTTTTTTTTGTGCCAGTAATTTATTTATGAATATTATTATTGGTTGATATTAGTTTTTGTCGTTCAGGCTACCAAATTGTTTATAATCAAAATGGGAAGGTATGTGTTAAGTATTATTTATTGGTCAGCGATTGCGAGTTTTTTTTTTTTTTGACGTGTGTCGAATTGTGTGCAAACAAGAAAGAGAAAGAGAACGGCTTTGTCCTGTAGCAGGACGAAACAGACTGGTTGATACAGAAGCTTAAAATGAGTTTTGGCCCCAGCTAATTGGCAAGTGCTCGATTTAGACCCGTTTTCTACATATAACTTAGGTCCATGTTCACCGAAAAGATAACGGTCTGGTTATCTAAAAACAGCTGTCACTGTGACATGTTCCGATACAAAACTGTGTTTTAAACAGCTGTTTTTGTGATAATCAGACCGCCATCTTTTTGGTGAATATGGACCCTACTGACGTATAACTGTCAGACTGTTAATATGCCACGTTTCGTTGCTATCGGTGTTTCTATAAACAAAGTTAGTTTTAAATATTCTATCTGCGTCACCTATCTGTCACTTTATTCATAGACTAGCGGACGTCACGCGGTTTCACCCGCGTAATTCCCGTTCCCGTGGGAGTACGGGGATAAAATATATCCTATGTTACTCGTGGATAATGTAGCTTTCGAATGGTGAAAGAATTTTTAAAAACGGTCCAGTAGTTTTTAAGCCTATTCATTACAACCAAACAAACAAACAAACAAAGTTTTCCTCTTTATAATATTAGTGTAGAAAACTAAAAGAAAGATTTTCTGAGACGTTATGTTTCTAACCGTCGTTGACAAGCAAAATTTCAAACTGACAGAGATAGCGATAGAATTTACGGGGACGACGAACTTCGTCTCTCATCATCGGGATTTGCCTCAGTTTGAGCAAAGCAATTTTTTTAAAGAAGAAGGATTTTTTTATATTTGTGTGTATGTAAACTTAAAAATTATTTCAGCAATGGATAGCTACATTATCAGCAAGTAACATGGGCTATATTGTATCCCCGTACTCCAACGGATACGGGAACTACGCGGGTGAAATCTATACTTCTATACTAATATTATAAAGCAAAAGAGTTTGTTTGTTTGGTTGAACGCGGTCATCTCGGGAACTACCGGCTCGAATTGAAAAAATATTTTTGCGTTGGATAGTCCATATATAGAGGAAGGCTATAGGCTATATAACATTACGCTACGACCAAAAGGAGCGGAGCAGCAATAAGAAATGTTGCAAACGGGACAAAAGCTTCCGTTGAGCAGGCGATGCGTTGCGATATTAAAACTTTACGCGAACGAAGTCGCGAGCAGTAGCTAGTTTTTAATATTTTTAGTCGACATTCTTATTTTCTTTGGCCCCGCCGATCCACACTATTCCACCACATCCAGTTTCCACCTTATGCTTTTATCGCAAGCGTAACTGTTAGCGATACCGGTTCCTGTTATCTCACAATTATTTAGGAGACGCGTCCTCACCGATGAAATAAACACTCCAACGTAATGGAGGAAGAGGGGATAAAATTATAAGTTATTGTAATGAAAATATTTTGAGAAAGTGCCGGTGGTTTTGTCTGTCGTCTGAACATATTCTTGGAGTAGTCAGTAGTAAGATTAAATTCATACGAAATATTTGTTTACTAATCCCAAATTTGTCATGCATTTGTTTAAATGTTGTTTACTGGCCAACGAGCTGTGTTGCTATGTCCAATAAATTAATAGAAAATCAAAAAAGGCAGACCGCAGGCTATTTCTGTTCGCGGGGCTGCGGGACTGTTCGAAAGAGATACCGCGGCCCCGGAACATAAAGGTCGAGGAAGGAACATTTTTAGTCAGTAAAAGTCTGACACCCCTCCCACTCTGGGTGGAGCGGGAGGAGTCATTTGATGATTTCCGATCCGAAAAAAAAACAGGCTATTTCTGTTAAGTGCAAATTAATTCTGCACTAGCTGAGACAGCCTGTTCCTTGGTCCCCCGGATAAAAAAACTGTTCCATAAGAGAAAACGAGGGTACCTAAATCGCGTTCTGAATCCATGTTGAAAGTTTCACCGTGTATTTGATACTAGTGCATTAGCACTGTAGTTAGTATAGTAATGGTGCAAAAAAAATCTTTCACAAAGGGTTTAACCTACTATGGACCAAGCAGGACAAATTAAAACAAATATTTGTTTGTGATATTCTTCTATCAACAACACATTCGAATTTCCCACACACAAATAATATTCGAAATACAAGTATTACTGACCAAATGAAGTGTCAAAATAGGATTTATTTTAACAACCCTTTGACGTTAAACTGACCCGTGGACAGTTGTCCGGGGATTTGAAGGTACTCTACAAATAAAATCTTCTATTTAATGAACGTGGGATATTCCGTATTTTGTTTGCCAAGTGGCTTACGAATTGTGTAGTGTGTCCAAATCCAGGCAGGCGATCAATTTATCTTCTCAAATCATTTCCAAATCACAGTATAAAGGGTGTAAAACACCTCTTAACGAATACGAAAGGCACTTGTTTTACTCGTCATTCTGACAATTTTTTTGTTGTACATTATACCTGGGAACTTTCTAGTTACGGAGATATTGGGGGTCAAAGTTGCAAGATTTTGACAAGCTTTTTTTTAAAAACAATTTTTTTTCGCATGATTTTTACTTTAAATATCTGTACGACCCCCGTACTATTCAGTCCATCTATCCGCACAATGTTTTGAGTGTGTTACATTGAGTTATACCACAAAACATGATTTATAACCTCAAAAAAAAAAGTTTGTTTCCCAGCAATATTTTTTAACGGCTTTGTGATGACGTGAAATACACCCTGTATATGCATGATGCCACTACTGGGCAAAAACGTCTCCTTATGAATTCCAATTCATCTAATCTAGGACCAAATGTTCGTTGGTTTTGTCCAGCTTGTCTCGCTATTTCTATTCAAGAAAAAAGAAAACTTCATTTTTGTTTAAAAAGTCTACCGCTACGCCTTATAATAATGATTTTTTTGGTATTGTGTACCCCGAAGTTTGTCTATTTGCTAAATGCTGGTAATGCAAGGTCTTGACACATTACATTTTCACTTGACGATCTGAATGGCGCAGTGGTAGTGAGGCTGCCTTACGTTCTTAGGGTCCCGGATTCGAATCCCGGTAGGAGCAAATGATTGTGTGATAAATAAATATAAAATAAATAAATAAATACCGTTGGACATTAACACACAGCGCCACCTAGTACCACACTAAGCAAAGCTTGTGTCGTGGACACTAGATAGTTGATATATTACATTTATATACTTTTTTGTTTGTAAATACATACTTATTATACACATAAACATCCATGACTCGGAAACAAATGTCCAGCGTGCCAGCTTTGTGTAATGTCCAGCGATATTTATTTTTTTATTTTATTTTAATTACTTTATTATTAAAGCTAGCCCATATTGTCCTTCTGCTGGACAAAGTCCTCCGTCCATTTCTTCAAACGATCACGATTTCGCGCTATTTCCTTCCAATTCGCAAGGAAGACATTCAGGTTGTCCCGCCATCTCCGTCGTGGTCTGCCGCGACCCCGTGTTGGCATCAATCTTGAGCCTTACGGGCCCACAGTTGGTTCGACATGAGATAGACATGTCCTGCCCAGTTCCATATAATAGCTTTGTTTTTATTTTGATAGCTTTGGTTTTGAATTGTTAACTCCGTCGTAAATTAGTGCCTATCTGACATGTCACATCCAACCACAGTATTAGTATTTCAATTTGACAGCAATTATCATGCATTTCATTGCGAGGACATCTCTATCCTATTATAAGGTCGTGTGTATACTGACAGTGCTGCGGTCAATAATCCGATTTCGCATCGGTCACCGTGTCCGAGCAGCAGGAAATATAATTAGCGAGGTGTGAGAATTTGGATTATGTGGTTTTCTCATACTGAGGTAATGAAGTTACTGAGTGTGCTTGTTCTGGGTAATATTAGATTATCGAGACGGATATAGACTATACTTGCTTGAAAAACCCTAAAAAGAGAATTGAAAATTTTGTTATATTTTCTATTATTGCAATTAGGTGTCTTTAACTGCACCCACATATATTATGACTATATGGCATTTACTGCTTGCTCAGTTTACAAAAATAAACGAATATATTTTGTGTCTTGGCCTTGCAAAGGAAACCCATTTATTGTAATTAGGCCATTAAAAGACGCGTTTCAATGTGAAAATTTACAAGGAAATAGAACTGATTCTAGTTAATATTCAACAAAAACCAAACTACAAAAAAGACAAAGCCAGAACGGAATAGACAAACAACGGAAACATTTTCTTGCAAAGCAACTGCAAAAAAAATTAAACCACGATAGTTCCTTCTAACACCTCACAACAATAGATACCTAGTTGTTTTTTAATAAAAGCAAACGTCACGAACGCTGCGTTTAATCCCCTGTTGATCGTAAATGTTTACGATCGGTACTCGCTGCGGTGCGACGAGTGTGGACGCGCCCTTATGACGCCTAGTAGTGACAACGAGACATTAGTGCTGGGACACAATGAGTTTTACTAAAACTACAAAGTTAATTGCCTAAAATTTTATATGCTATAGCTAAATGCAAATTATGTAAAGAAAAGAACAACGGACAACTTGGGACAAGTTTTACCTTGATTATTTCAAATGCACTTGCTGATATGGAATTCACCCTTAAAGCATTTATTTCAAAACTCGAGACAGTCACTTTTTAATACTCAGTAATGAGCTACCTAAACAGGATAAGAATACCTGCCACCATGCTACCAAAACATATTACTGGGAATGGACTGTTTGCTCATTCCAAAGCGTAGATCTTATTGACAAGCATAGAATATAACTTCAAGGACGCACTTTTCAAATTCAGTTAGAATTTACACAATCCTTAGTACATAATTGAAGCTTCTGTATGTCTGTGAGGAAAATGTAGAAAGAAATTATAACTTGTTCTGCAATGCATACATTACGTTATTATCAAACAAAAAATGTTCTTTCGGTGTTCAAATGTTTTAAACAAAACTTTTTTCTTTTCTTCCATTTTTCTTCAGTGTGTCTCAAACTTTAACTTAAGTTGACGCGAACGTGAACGCTTTCCGTCTCCAATATTGGCACTTATTGTATTTTGTATTATTTACCCACTTTTACGATCTGTATCCTTCATATTTTCGACTGAGTCCGAACTACTTAAACTTTTATGGGGACGTTTTCCACTACAATAATGGTGGACGATTTTTATTGTGAAAAATATAAAATATTTTCTGTTTATCTGTTTAATTGGATGAATTAAGAGCGTCTTTTGTTGTGATGTTTAGTTCATTCAACAGTAAGGAGGAGCTCATGGCTAAATAACATCAGCCATTCGGATCAATCTTCAGGTTAAGCAGCGCTTGCCTAGGTTGGTCTGTGGATGGGTGACCACCGTGACCTCCGTGCCTCGGAAAGCACGTTAAAGCGTTGGTCTTCGCTGTCGTTTGTAGATGTTTGACAGTCCTTTGTTACTAACTGGGTTGTTGAGGTCAGATAGGCAGTCACTCCATGTAAAATAGTGGTATTCAGCTGCATCCGATTAGACTGGAAGCCGACCACAACATAGTTGGGAAAGGCTAGGCAAATGATGATTGATTCAGCAAAACACGTATTGCAGTAAGTTATCTTTCCTCTGACCAAACCAACGACCACTTTATGATAATAAGAATAAAGATCGTTTTTAATTTGTCAATGATTTAAAGTAAGTGGTAATATAAAAGCCAAAACCACCTTACCACAAAACCATTCGGCAAAATGTTGAAGACGCCATCTTTGATTTTTCAGCCAATTTTCTCCAAGAAAAGTACTTATCTTAAAAAAATAACAATGTCGCATATTTAGGTCCATGTCCACCGAAAAGATAACGGTCTGATTTTCTGAAAATACATTTCCATACAAAAATGTGTTTTTAAACAGCTGTTTTTAAATAATCAGACAGTCATCTTTTTGGTGAACATGGACCTTAGAATGCCACCAGAAAAAAATACAGTAGCAAATCTATGAGAATTTTACAAACGCTCTCATCACACCATTTATCTTTCTATACCAATTCTCTTCGAATCAAAAATCATTAACAGATCATCTGTTTTGACAAACCATTAATTATTTGACAGTTTAACGACTAAAATATCTTGAACTTACAATAGGCGCTGCTTTTCAAGGAAAAAAGTAATTCTTTATTCAGTTCGTCGTTAGTTCCGAACTTTGCCACGTGTCATCTTAGAGTGGTCAATGTTTATGGTGTCAAATTCGATGTCATATTTTACAGATGACGTCATTTTAACAATGACTATTGACATTAATAGAGTGCATCTGAGTTTAAAAGCGTCGTCTTTTTTTTTCAATAAACGCAGTTAGTATTGATTGTATTGTATTTACTTTAATAGCTTTTGAAGTGTTGAGTACAGTTATACAAGATGTATTTTCTATTGAATAGTTTGCCAATAATGATCGATTTGAGTATTTATTAAGGTATTTTTTAATTAATGAAGTATTGCAAAATGCAAAATAATAATATAGAAATGCCAAATAAGTACAGAATTTGGGACATAGGTATTATGTATAAAAATGGCTGTGACAGACGCGTACAGACAGATGGGCTAAGTTTTATTCCTTCAAACGGTATCGAACTGCAATACTTATTTTTCCAGAAGCAGGAACTGAACTGACAAACCATTAAATAAATAAATGTATTCTCGGTTCACAAAAACTCTGTGTTTCATAACAACTGGATAAAAAAAATTGTGTAGTCATCAAACTACAGTGAAAAGCCCCTTTCTTAGCTCTCATAGGGCCTGCATCCCAGCAGTGGGAACATTAATAAGCTGATGATAATGATGTAGTTAAAAGCAAAACTCAAATATATATTAAGTTCAAGCAGTTGTGCATGTGACTATCACAAAACAAACAATTTTAAAATTAAATTATGTTATTAAAATAACTTAATTAAAATACTCATTTCATGTAAAATATTTTACCGACAACATCATCGTATCGTCTATTTAATGAAGTGATTAGCAGATGATATGAAAATTAAAACGCATCGGATCAAAAATGTCATGTACCCGTCATTTTAGGGTTGATAAGACTATTAATTAATTAGTGTTAATTACACTAACCCTTTCGCTGCGGCACGCAATTTTTTTTTTGTAGTTATGTTGAATTGATAAACTGTGTTTTAATTACTTTTTATGTTTATTTATCAATTGACTTGTAAAAACAGCTTTATAAACCAACGTTAATCTATTGTGCAACTAAATAATTACGAACAAAAAAAGTTCAGCCATATGACAAGGTTCTCCGCCCAAATTCATAAAGAATAGACAATTACGATGGACTTACAACTGATAAAACCATGTAGTTCATTCTTTCTCAGACATTGGTGTCGATTCTGTCGTGCACAAACTAAACTTAATTTAGGCTATTGCTATTTTTTTCTCTCTAATAAAACGAGAAAGAGACCGACGTCATTTAGAGCTGTCAAATTCAATTGGAACTAGTATTTCCATACAAATGAAGGGTGCACGTAAAAACATGTCGACTGAAAACACGGTGAAGCGCAGGACATAAACTAGTTTGACATTTCTAACTTAGTTCATAGCCGTCCTTTTCTCGCATTGCCTTTTAGTAAAAGATAGCAATAGCCTAAATTAAGTTAAGTTTGTGCACAACAGAATCGACACCACTATTACTTAAATAACACTAAAATTAAAATGTCCATATTCACCACAAAAATAACATAAATCCACTAACCCTCCAAATGCAACATGGTTTTAAATTACCAATATTGAGCGTGTCGGTCAAAATGACCACACGTGGTTGCCAGATTTACATCGTAACAATGTCTTAATAGAAGTGTGACCACATCAATTAACAAATGTTGTGTAAAGATTTAATCTTTTGGATTTTGTAGTGGACTGGGCGGAGTGGGATTCTAGATGAACATATTTTGAATGATTTAATGACTGTAGTAAAGATAGCTTTTAGATAAAGATCCCAAGTCTTTTTTTTAATGAAAATTGCTATTCCAAAAGTAGCATCAGAAATATACATGTACTCATAAAAAAACAGAACACAACAGTAATTAAATGAACATTAATTTTGTTTTTAGATAAACTTAAAGAGAATTTATGTTTTGCCGGACACGTAAACATAGGTAATTTATGTGTTTAAGTTTTATGAAAATATTGCTAGTTTGATAGTGCAAATACCTAAGAATACCGAAAACCTACCGACAGACATACCACATTGAAAACCAATCATTTCTAAATCCAAAACTCAAAGCCTTAACAAGAATGTCATTGTTAACACTAAAATGAGGTGTGACCGGGTCGCAATGACCCCAGAATTCACGGACAATGTATTTAAAGGACATTTCGTCCGGTTCAAGTGTGAATGCGATGGAATTAGTTCCGGGCCCAAACAAAGGGTCAATTTTTGAAAATTCTGGCCATTTTGTTTTGGCTACTGATAGTTTGATATATTTATGTGTTTTCGCTAACAAGCATTTAGATGTGGGTGTATAGATCTGTCGATAGTTAATAAAATTTATGGCTACTGTGATTCTGAAATTATATTTTAGAAATCACGGTTTGATTTTTGTCTATTACGTTAGTTGTATTTTTTAACGAGTAAGATTAATATTGACCAACGATTAAATTTGCCGTCTTTAATTTGGTGTCCGTGAAAATAGTATCACCACAGTCAAGTTTGAAGACGGTCGTTAAAACAGATAATGTCTATATCTTTAATCATGTAGGTTTGGATCACTAGCTCGTTTCTTTTACCAGTAAAAAAAGCTAAACGATTAAAAAACCCTATTATATCTTGCAATAGTGACAAATGGAACTTTCAAAAAGATATTTATTAAATAAATAACTATTTACTCCAAACAAATCGGAAGGGTGTGGCCATTACTTTTATTAATAGTGTATTTGAAAAGGCATATTAGAAATTAACCCAACCGTAATTTTGCCACAAACAATATTTTTAACAAAGAGAGAAGAAAACTATTAATCATTAATGTGACAATTGGCAAAAAAGAAATATGGGTATTCAGTGTTATTGAAGAAAGGGGTTACTTTAATTTTTCATTAATGGTATTGCATCAACATTAAAGAGATGTATTGATGCATTTGGGGTGTTTCTAAGCGTTTGAAACATACCAATTTTACTATGAAAAAAAAGAAACAACCAACCACACAGTTTATAGTTTCAAACGCATAATATTTGGAGTAGCAAGGGACCGGTCAATGTGGCGACACTTGGGGGAGGCCTATGTCCAGCAGTGGACGTCTTTCGGCTGAGATGATGATGATGATGATGATATTTGGAGAATTATTTTCTATGTCTGTCAGTAAATATCTTATTCTAAAACAAAACCTAATTTTATAGAAATGTGTGTGTGTAGGTATGTTTTACCCTTTACTTACCCGTTAGGGATAAAATACTACCCATAGCAGTAAGGGGTTAGGCAATGTCGTTAATACTGAACACACTCCAATGACTTTGTATGGGGGAGAGAAAACATTTTTTACGTAAATCGAGTTTTGACGCGCGGATATTACCAAAATTGGAGTGACCCAAGGGAAAAACAAAATTATTGAGTGTGGAACCGTTAAATGTGTTTATTGGATTTATATGGATAAACGGGTTTCGTTGAGTGTATTAGCTGCTTTTTTCTATTGAATTATTTTTTGTTAAGTAAAAAAAAAGATGGAGGGTAAGTAAAAAAGGCTGTGGATTTTTTTTGCACTTCATAAAAATTACATTGTATACTATTATAAATCATTGAAACTAGTTAAAAAAAAATATACCTAAACAACCAACACTTCACGCAATGCAAAAAAAAATTAACCCCTAAAATGCTACTGCCATTTTTTCTTTCAAAAATCAATTATCAAAACACTGAGGGTAATTTTCAAATCGTGTCGGTAGCAATTCAACGAATTTGAACCTCATAAAGTTAAATGGACTGTGCAACTGAGAGGAACATGTGTACTACTACTAATGGATTTAAAATTTATTATATTGACGCCCACTTTATATTTTCAACTGAGTTTTCAATGTGGTTTGTACAAGTCTTATTCTGGCGTAGTAAAGACGAAAATCGAGTGGTATGTTAGTGAAATTAAAGTGGTAGTAGATTATGTATTTGTTAGGGGCTCAGATTTAGTGTAAAGTACTTCTATACTTAAAAAAATAATATTGCACGCTGTTTATTTTTTTTTTGCAGTTCTTTTTTTTAACGTGTCGCAGGTTGTAGATGTTGCATGTCTTCGAGACCGACTTTGTCGCGACTTTTGATCGGTTAATAACTACCAAATAAACGCATCTTGGATGTAGAGAATTGTGTTTCTCGCAAGCATTTTCGGTCGCTAATTTGATGTTTTTTCGATATTTTGCGATGCATATTTTGTGCTCATGAGATTCTATCTTTGGTCAATGTCATTAAGTTTACTGTAATTGAATTTTAATTAATTATAGACCGGAATTCATTGTTATGGCCGGTTCATACAGTTATTCCAGGTCGCCCCATTTACAAGGACTGACAAACCGGCGAAATGTTGTTCTGTTATCACGAGCACATTAAAAAAAAGTTGAGTATGTATAGTATTTTCATGTTTCAGACACTTTATACTTGTGAGGAAATATAGTATTTAGACACTATAGGTACTTACACTTTATACTATCATTCATATTCATTATTCTTGCATATTTTTATACATCTACGTCGCGCTTTGGCAGTAGTTATTTTAGCTTGCGTTAGATTCGATCTAGAACGATGTTTTTACATTGATTTAGCTGAAATAAAAATTATTTTCTCAATATTTACTTTGTTGACATTACGTCAATTATTATTGTCAAGCTGTCAGTTACTTTTCCTCTACTTATAATTTTCTTACTGGTCTAGGCCTATGAAGGTTTCTTTTGATTTATATAATTTAATTTTATTTTATTAATATATTAGCTCAAATAATGTATTTTAGAGATAATTACGATTGTTTACTAAATAACAGTATCTTATCTTACTTTTATATAATTAATTAGCACGCTCTCAGAATTCTTCGAGGAAGTTTTTACTGATTATTACTGGCTGTTTTAAATACTGGCAACTGACATTTTTGATTTTAAAGTCAAATAATTCTAGGGAGAATTATAGAATTTTATTGAAACAACTGATATGGAAAAACTGCGGATTTTTGGCTATAAAAGGAGATTTCCTGTCACATTCGGCAGTCTGGAACGGGATCTCATACGAGATATATAGTATATCGTCACTACTGACAGTCTATAAGTCAACGGTACGTGGTAGCTGAACGCCGGTCTGCAAGTCTACCTTGCCTGCTCACTGACGAGCCCCAAGCCCTAAAGCAGCTGAACGCCTGTCTCAAGAACTACCTTGCCTGTCCACTGTCGCGCCCCAAGACCTGAAGCCGACAAGGAAGCCGATCGTCGGTCTTCAGTACCCTGCAAGTCGGAAGCTGGTCATCTGTCTCCAGTGCGGGACCTCATAAGTCTACCTTGCCTGTACACCGACGCGTCCCAAGCCCAAGTCAAGTACAGTAAAACTACCTACTATAAGTCCATTCTGAGCAGCATTTATGTTTAGGTCTTTTTTAAAATAAATTTATTTGTTTGTGTTACCTATTTTTTATTTTCTGGGATAAGTAACACGACATAATGTTAGAACTGTGATCAACTGTGGTAACTAAGGGAAGAAGTGAGAGCACCCCAACCAAATGGATACGATTTGGTTGATCAACTTGCCAGTATTTTTAAGTCACCGTGAAGATTCCTATTTTGGTTCACATTTATTCTTCAGTTGCTGCTTCCATTTTTATCCGCAACATGAACATATTTGTACTCAGGGCCGTACTATATACCTACAAATCCTAGAATGACTCACGAATCTTATGCAAAGCATGTACTAAAACACTTCATTGCTCCAAAATGCATGTGAAGAGGCACTGATCATAAATCTCGAGAAAGCATCGTGTGTACCACGTTAACCCGTCGGATGTCAATCGTAAAGTTTTACGATATCGACTAGTTCCCGAAAGGGTTCATAGAGTACTTGTATTGAACGTATTGAAGAGTTATGCTAGCTTGCATGTGAAAGGGCAGTTGTCTAAGGAAGTATATAATATCTCAGTTCTTTAAGAGGTAGCGCTCGCAATCACGTCTGTTTCTGGCATTCAAAATAATTTTATTTAGGTTTTGAGTCAAGTTTTGAATAATTTATTTCATTGTTTTTTATTTTGTTTGTTTCAAAAAGGCAGAAATATCCTCAATAAAGTTTCCCAAGAAAAAAATCTGGTTCAAAAATTACGGATTAGTTTACCTACTACTACTACTCAGAGTACAGTCCAGTGCAAGACAGTTGTAACACTATGACTTTATTTAATGCTCTTTATATTTAATTGCATTTCATTGCAAATAAAACTGTGCTGACCTTGTTATACGTACAGACTTGCAATAGAATGCGAGTCCAGCTTACACTGGTTTTATTACCAAATAAAAAGGGAATGAAAAATAATCAAACCAAGATGATGTTTACTTTTCACTACGTCTTTCCACGAAATGATATCCCCAAACTGAACAAAATTATTTTCAGATATATTTCCTATGCATTCAAAGATACCACAATAACACCAACCTTTTCCTGCGCATAACAATAGTTGGGAATACAATTTCAGCCGTTTCCATATCGTTCCGTTCCATATGGAAATTGCTCCCACTCAAATGGATTGCTCCCGTTTTCAATTGAAAAGTTAAACTCAGTGATTTCTTTGAATTTACTCTGAGATTTCGAAGCAGAAGAAGAAAAATAAATAAATAAAGAACATCCACCAAGGATGTTCTTTATTTATTTATTTTTGTGATGTTATCCCAGAGTTTTCGTGTTCTTCTTCTTCTTCTTCTTCGTGTCGATGATTTCCCCTTATTTTTTAATTATTGTCGACCAGTACTCTGCTACCTCGACAGCGTTGGGGGTGGCCTCGGAAAGGTCCCTCAGAGTGCAGGTGGAGCCACACATAGTGCAGGACAAGAGCTGAGCCATAGTTTGTGTTGAGGCACCGCAGTCACATAAGGCTTCATCGGAATACCCCCACCGATAGTTTTCGTGTTATTTAATCACAACTGTTTAGAATGTCTATTTTAGTAATGTAATTTTCTAATCACATACAAAACTCGAGGGCAGGTTCAAGGTAGCGCGGGACAAAAGCTCTTGGAAAGACTTTGTGGAGGCTTTTCACACACCACAACTTTGACGTGGTCTACCTCGACTCCGTTGACTGTTTTCTCTTTCTTAAACTTCCTAAAAAAACGAAATCAACTGATACATTTCATTCATCACAATCCACTATTATAAATTCAAATAAAAATCATCTCATAACAATAAAACTCTATACAAACAAACTTTACAATGTTTAGCCCTTAACCGCCGCTTCGGTATTTGATACCAAAACTATAAAATTCCCGGTATCGCTCCGCGGGACTCGGGTTCGTTAAAAACCGCATTAGTCGCATTTATCGATGTCGTTAACGTGAGCTTAAACTGTTTTAGCTTTGCACTATGTTTCTCAATGTTTTGAGATTATATTTGGATGACTAAAAGCCCTTTACTTAAGCTTTTTATACGACCATAATAGAAAAAAAAATTGTATCGTCTATAAGTATGTGTATCTATCTATATTAGGGCGCTTAGACAAGCTAAATCAAACTTCGTTTGAAATACTGTTAGGATAAAGTTCTAATCAGCTTGCACTACAAAGTGGTTGTTACGTCAGCCACTGCGGGCCAAATAGCGCGAAATGAGTGGTTTCGATCGATTTACAAAAAAATTATTGATTGGATTAAAAAACTAAAACAGTATCATGCTAATATATTGCTTGTAGAATTATTTGCCAAAAAATCAGAATGATCGCATGCATATTAGTATGTTTTTTATTGTATGAAAGATATTTTTAGAGGTAAGTTCGTGATTTCTTTTTATCAAGCCAAATTAATTGTATTATGTTTTCAAAACAATATCATGCTAGCATATATCCTGAAGAATATCATATATCTGAAAAACGTCCACTGCTGGACACAGGCCTCTCCTAAGTGTCGCCATATTGACATCACATAACATCTTTTAACTCACACTTATTTAACTAACACGTATAAAATATTATTTTTTCTTATTTTCTTATTTTCAAGCATGGATATGAGTGTAGAGGGACATCAAAGGAGTGATGGGTGGACTGTGTAGTAAAGGATGATATAGCAAGGAAGGAGGTGTCTGATGAGATGACGATTAATAGAGCAGTATAGAAAAAAAAGAGAATATGCTGCTCCGACCTCAAATAAATTGGGATGAGGGCAAGAAAATTATGACATTCAAGCACTACTTATTCTTTCTTGACTATCGTAGATTTCTAAGGAACTATCTAAGAAAGCAGGCCTAAAACATTACTACATTTAACTTACGGGATAATATCCGTGTTTCTTTTTAGAAAATGACGGATATTATCCCGTAAGTACTTTAAGTGTAGTGTAAAACCGTGAAAGTCTAAATCAGTACTACGTGACTAACGTGACTCAAATGACAATCACTTTCAAAATTAAGCACAATTTATTACAAAATTTATACACTCCCATAAACCAGTGAACTCGTAATTTTGAGAACCAGCCGGATATTGTCAGAATTTAACATCGCAACTACATCAGCATCACAATACTGCTAGACATTTGTACGCGGAAGCTAAAAGTTGTAAATTTTTACTACTTTCTGTCGCTCGCAATTACCGCTGCAGGGAAGGGTTGGATTGCAACGGGGAGAAAAAACGTATGAATTTCTCTTGCGAACTTGATTATAATGTTTTTGTAGTTATTTCAGTTTATTTTTTCGAGGTTAGTGTTATTTTTTAAGCGTTCTATTTTGACTACGATTTTATATGTTTTAACTAATTCATTTAATTAAAAGTTCTGCAGAACCAGCTGAAGAATAAAAACTAAACAAAAATCTAACATCGAAAATATTGATTAAATCAATACCAACTTATATTGATTTATAAAGTCACTTTCGTAGCCTCATAAGATCACACTGCTACGTCGTAGACATCGTTAGTACGTCTTAGATGCTACGCCGTAGAAAACTTTTGCGTAGACCTACGAATGTCTTTTAACGAAACATTATTATTTTTAAATAATTTCGAACGACTGTTTTTCGTGCCAAGTTTTTGACAATTTCATTTATAAAGAAATAAGTCACAATAAACTTTTGCTCAAACCTGTACCGACTAATTGGAGAAACAGTTCTGGATCCATATAGTTGTACACCTCCAAACAGTGTCCCCAATTGGTCCTCAATTCATCTGCACCAATAGACTGATTATTATTTCAAATATCTTCTATGGGACATAATGTTATATAGGTAGAGAAGTCGCCTCTTAGGTTACCAGGACAGGCGGACTGCATCGCAGCTACCACGCGCAGTCAATATATTAAACTATATACGTTCGACTACGTTCAATCATGATATCAACTACACGCAGTCGGTTACAGTCGTGTGCAGCTTCCACGTACAGTCAGTGTGCAGTTGCAACTGCATGCGGTTAGCGATGGACGTGCGTGAATACTACGCAACTGTAGCCGTCCGCGTAATAAGTTGAATTCACGACTGTATATAGTAAATATTGACTGCAGCCGACAGCTGATTTTCACGCGGTTGTGCAGCACACGACTGCAGCAGACCGCGTGAAGTTGATTATCATGACTGAACGAAGTCGAACGTATAACTGCATGCAGTTTAATATATCGACTGCATGCGGTTGCTGCCATGCACTCCGTCTGTTGGCAGCCTCAGGGTTGTCGATCAGCATCTAAATTAACATACTCCTTAAGCAAGGCTGAGTGTGTGTATAATTGCATATGGATTATTGGCATAGCCCTAGGGCTTCCGGTTACAACACACTTGAGTTAATAAGGTGTCTGTTTAGACAAGGGTAAACAGCAGTTTATTAGGTAAACATGTAGGATCTAATTAGACCTATTGTTGGTTAATTAGAAGGTATCGAATATATAATTATCTTGACATATGATCTCTATTGAATTAAACATACATAATTTTAGAAGTAACGACTGCTCTCTCAAAAAAATAACTCGAAACTCAAATAATTTATTTCAACTAGACCATTACGGCACTTTTGAATGTCGATAAAACGAAAAATAAGCGAAGCTACAGTCACAGACACAAGGCATAATAACTTGAGAAAGTACTGTAGTTGCCCATTCTCTTGCGTAGTCACTATGGAGAAGAACTCTCTTTTCAATCAATTTTTTTTTAATTTATTTATTTATCTCAATCAACATTGGATCATAGGTATAATTACACAGAATTAAAAATTACAAAATGAAATGCTCAATAGTATTAAAATCAACATCACAATTAAAATCGTTATTGAAATTAAAGTTATTAACAAGACGTTGTTACAAAATCTTGGTTACATCTTTCATGTTGAGATTATACATTAAGCCCCAAGTTATTTAGAGCCGGTACATCATACCTCCTTTTTCCATACTTTTCTATTACTACTCAATGTTTGAAATAAAATCCTGTTGCCACAACAAAGTGACATCAAAGTATAACTATACTTTCATTTTTTAGGATATTTTTTGTACTTCGGGCTTTGGGTTAGGACATAGAAACTTCTGTCCGGCTAGTCTATGATAATAAACCAAATCTATCTGTCTATTTAATTTATCGTCAGTTTAGTGCCTCACCTGGTGTGGGAGTCTTATGCCGCCTATGGGTCTCTGACTTGACTTCACAGGCCATCAAGAAATATCTCTTGCTGGTTTCCTCACGATATTTTTCTTCACCGAAGCAAGTGAAAATAAATAAATAATAAATAAATAAATATCGCTGGACATTAACACACAGCGCCACCTAGTGCCACACTAAGCAAAGCTTGTGTCGTGGACACTAGATAGTTAATATACTACATATATACTTTTTAAAAATATACAATACGCACATGAATCCAAAATATCACAGGTCTTGGGTTCAAACTTGAGACCTATGACATGGCAGTCCGATGGTCACAACACTAAGGTCCAAGTTCACCGAAAAGATAATCGTCTGATTATCTAAAAACAGCTGTCACTGTGACATGTTTCCATACAAAAATGCGTTTTAAACAACTGTTATAGATAATCAGACTGTCATCTTTTTGGTGAACATAGACCTAAGCTACCACCGGTTTTTATAAATTATCCTATGGGATAATTTGCAACCTCGCTATTCTATTATATACATTCAAAACCACTTTCAAAAGAAACATCTTCAACGCTCGATTCACACGTCAAAATTAAATTGTCCACAAATTATCGTATTTCGAAGACCCGTTCCCACGTTCGACACGTGTGTCCTCACGTTAAGAGGGAAGGGCTTGTCCTCAACAAATATTGTCTTTGAGGACACCCTACACGGTCTTGACTGTTTAAGAGTTGAGTGTTTGGTGACAATGAGTGTTGAGTAATAATGGGGTATTATTAATTTGATTTATTGTAATAATGTTTAATAATGGAGATTTTTGTTGTGTGTTAATCATACATTTGTGGTTAAATGAAGGCATGGTTGCAATATGGAGAATTTTATGTGCATGAATTTAATAAAATCTTAATTCCGACATGTCAATTTTAACAAGATTCGCCACTTTTAGATACTAACTAATGCGTGAGTTCGATATTTGTCCAACGGAATCATACTATTGGGATAATAGGTAATCCAATAATTATATTAATCCATGTTATAATCTATCTGTGTACTCATCCAAATCCGGTCAGTAGTTTTGAGTGAAAGAGTAACATACAGATGTATCCGCCCATCCATCGTCACAACCTTTTGCATTTATAATATTGGTTTTTTTAATTATTTTTTCTGCTTTTTCTAAATTTTATATTTTTATTATTAGTAACTAAACAACCTTACACTGGACAAGACACTTACGGTCTGGAATGAAATCGTAATTCACACAAAACACAATACTTCAAATACCACAACAATATCATCATTAAAATCACACCACATCGGTCGTAAATACCAAATAATCCTCATAACAGCGAACACTACAATGCATACTTCAAAAAATCCCCATTCAGGGTCCACTAGGCGCGGTCCAGGAGACCCAACAATACGATACCAATAATCGCGCTCCCTATTAATTATAATTGACATATTTCGTAGTCTGAAAGCAATTTGTCGAACGTTTCAATGGACACGTGGCATCCGTGTTTGTTTTGATGTCCAGGGGTATGATGGACCGGTTGTGGTCATTAAAAGGTTATGTGCCTCTTGAAATTGAGTATATAGTGGGAGGTTTGGGTGTAGGTGTTTTGAACTATTATTATGCTGTGAAGTCTCAGTACATATATGTTAGATAGTGTTTATTATAGAAACAACTCAGAGTTACATACATTGCACACACATAATATATATAAAAATACATTGCACACACATATATAAAAACACATGAAGGTAATTCTGTTTTACGAGATCAAGCTGACACTAAAGTATTCCTGCTCCATCTTCACATTGAAAGGCCCTGACATGTTTTCGCGTGCCTCTTACTCTCATTGAAACTGCTCTTATAACTGAGATTTGTATTTTCACTTTCAAACAATACACTACATATATGTACTTTCACATTTTTCAAGTAAAATTAAAAATTGAGTTTCTCTTAGAGTAATGTACGATAGATTTTCTTAAAGACATTCCAAAATATTATGTTCGCAACAAAATAAAGTTTTGAAAGTGGCTTAGTGTATAAGTACAAATTGATGTTCGCAATTGTGGACTTATAACCTAGTCTATTTTATTAAAGTACTCAATTTCAATAAATTAAGAGACCAGCTAATAAATAAATAAAAATTGCACAGTGCCTTATAAGGCAAATGTTTTGCTCAACGTTAAGGCGCTTAGACGAGCTAAATTAGCAACTCTATTTGTGGTGGTTCAAACTTCGTTTGAAATGCTGTTAGAATACACAGTTCTAATCAGCTTGCACTACAAAGTGGTTGTTACGTCAGCCACTGCGGGCCAAATAGCGCGAAATGAGTGGCTTCGAACGATTTACAAAAAAACTATTGATTGGATTAAAAAACTGAAATAGTATCATGCTAATATATTGCTTGTAGAATTATTTGCCAAAAAATCAAAATGATCGCATGCATATTAGTATGTTTTTTATTGTTGGAAAGATATTTTTAGAGATAAGTTCGTGATTTCTTTTTATCGAGCCAAATTAATTGTATTATGTTTACAAAACAGTATCATGCTAGCATATATCCTGAAGAATATCATATATTTTTCTGGTCTTGTTATAGCAGTAAATCATATACTTTTAGTAATTATAAAACTCACGTTTAGCCCATGTAATCGCCTTAACCCATAAATGCATATTGTTAAAAGTCAAAGCAGCAACCAATTTTACATTGTTCTACAAATCTTTCAATGTTTTTCTCCTTGCAAATAAAAGTAACAAATCTGGGACTAAGCACGTTCCTTGTTTTGTTTTTATCGCAATAAATAAATTAACAAAAGACTCATCATCATCATCATCATCATCAGCCTATAATGTTCCCACTGCTGGGACACGGCCTCCTCTCAATGAGAGGGAATGGGCTATAATCTACCACGCGGGCCCAGTGCGGATTGGTAGATGTCACATGCCTTCGAATTTTTGGTTCTAGGACATGCCGGTTTCCTCACGATGTTTTCCTTCACCGTTTTAAGAGCAGCGGCCAAAAGACTCAGTAGCCACTAATTCCCACGTCCGCGTCCGACATCACTCAACCCTCAAATGCGCTAATTTCAAAACATTAACTTGGCTATTTTATTAAACACGTAGCCACGCGATCGCCGCGGGCGGTTAAAAACAAAAAAAAATATTAACAATAACTATTTGGGAGTGCGCAATGAATAAAACATTGGGGCTTTGGTTTAGATTTTTTTAGAGGTCCGCAATTATTTTGCCAATAATAATACTATGAAACCTAGCGCCAAAAGTCACATCAGTAAAGACAAATCAGAGGGCCATTGGCGACATAAAACCACACGATAAAAAAGAAGTGCCGAGTGAACATTCCGAATGATAAAAGAAAATAAAGTCAAAAGGTTGGCTGGTATTAATTTCGGAAATAAATCCGTATTTTTGGTGATCAGTCGAAATTTTCAAGGTTTTTGGTGAATTATCTATTACTAGCTCCTGCCAGCGGCTTCGCCCACGTGATGTTTGATTAATGTCCCATGAGATCTTACTATCAGGATAAAAAGTATCCTATGTTTTAATCCAGGTTATAAACAATCATTTCATCCAAATCCGTTCAGTAGTTTGTGCGTGAAAGCGTAACGAACAAACTTACATTCACATTTATAATATTAGTAGGGATTCATTTTTACTCATGGACTTAATGCCACGAGGTTTTCTCTGCCAGCCAAGCTTTTTAATGAATAGAACAACATTATGGTTGCTACAAAAAATAGAACGTAGGTACTTAAAATTAATTAAAAAAGTAAAAAAAAAATCTCAGTGAATCAGGTACATAAAGATTGTATCAGAAAAAATCGAGACAACTTTTATTACCTACTCTTTAATAGACAGAACCACTTCTTCTAAACACAACAAATATTTACCTAACGTTTTTGTACCACTAAATTCTATTTGTATATTTTGTTTCATATCATTATTCATGGGAGGCTGGGCCATGTGGGATGTAGCCTGAAGCGTATTGAGAGAACGTTTGCGGAAATAACGTTAAACAATATGTTTAGATTAGATTATTTTGGAGTACCACAGATACTGCTTTTTATGCTGGTATGTTATGTTAATTGAATGAGGAGCTCGTAGCAAAAAACAATTGCCGCTCGGGACGATCGTCAATTGTTTTTACATGTCGATTATCTTCCGTTCCTCGAAAAGGTCCTGGCGTTCAATTGAAGATTTTTGGCAGTTGGTACTGGTAGTGGCCTTTTTTTCCGGATGGGAAATAATCAAATAACTTCTCCCACTCTCGGCGGAGCGGGAGGGAGCGTCAGACTTTTACTGACTGGAACTCATCCATGTTCCTTCCTCGCCCTTTATGTTCCGGGGCCGCGGTATCTCTTTCGAACAGGCCCGCAGCTCCGGTAGGAAGTAATTAGTGGCATGACAGTCTGAACACCGTCCCCTGGAATAAAAAGTATCTTATGTGTTAATCCAGATTATAAACATTATGTGTGCTAGGTAACATCCAAATTCGTTCAGCAGTTTTTGCGTAAAAGAGTAAGGAACATCTTAACAAACTATCGCATTTATAAAAGTAAAGTAAAATAAATAAATATCGCTGGACATTACACACAGCGCCATCTAGTGCCACATTAAGCAACGAGGCTTGTGTCTTGAACACCAGATAGTTGATATACTACGTAAAAAAAAATGAAAGAAATGAAGAAATGTACGGTTACTTGCAATAAAATCCACCTTTTCATAAAACAATTCAATAATTATTTCTAATCAGCATTCCAATTCAACAAAAAAATACTAACACAATTAAACAAATAACTAAAATCTCTAATAGTGTAATTACCAAAACAAACCCGAAAAAGAATTAACACAAGGGTGGTAAAACGTTCTTATTGACATTCGAAACTACAATTACTTGTCCCTAGTTCCCCGAGGCCGTTTGAATGTTTTGTATGTAATGTGCAGACAATCATACAAATGTATTGAAGCGTTTGTGTTTGATAAGTACTGGGAGTGGATTTGAGGTCGGCATTTGGGGGGTTGAAGCCCATCATGATCGTTTTATTATTTTTGCTGTTAGTACTTTTAGTGAGATTTCGAAATATCAAGTTTTATTAAGAGGCATAGATATATAAGAGCATGCGTTTTTCATACAAACGTTATTCCAAACTAATATGAAAATCAAACACATTTTTAAGGTAGTGTGTATATATTTCGATTGTATTATGGAATATCTATGTTCCTAAATAAATATTTTTAAATGATAATTGTCTAAAGACGAGTTATGAGGAATTTAAAAATTTAATAGAAAGTTTTTTTTTCTCCTAACTCTCGTTTAAATCGGTTAACATTCAAAATATGGATTTGGGAACCTATATATTCTGTAATCCAATCAAAATAAGGTTCGAGAAACATGATTTATCTTATCGAATAAAATCCTGATTTTTTTCTTTAAAACGTGAATCAACACGATAGTATAATAAATGAGCAATCATTTATGATCTTTTTCATACAATGGCCTGGATATGGTTTTTTCGTAGTTAACATTTTAAGGTGCTCAACAGGTAATATAGCGCATTGTAAAAATAATGTTACGATTTCTGTCAAAGATTGATACATAACATTCCAGACCAGTCGATATTTTTCTGAATATCCATTATTATACCTTTATCACAACCATTGCCTCGTGGTCTAGTGGTCGAAAGCGCGACTGTTGAGCTTGAGGTCCAGAGTTCGATTCCTGACATGGGCAAAGTGTTATTGGGTTATTCCATTAAGATTTTTTTATTCTTTCAGATTATGGGCTTTGGCCCGGTTGATGACAATGGCACCCGCCCGTAATTACATGGGACTTACATGGCCTTGGGGGAGGCCTATGTCCAGCAGTGGACGTCTTTCAGCTGAAATGATGATGATGACGATGAAACATAACTAGCAAAATCTGGGTGTACTATTTAGTTTACACTTTACAATGTAATTTGTGGGTTAAACTGTAAGCCTAAAAGTTTTTATTCGAGTATCACAGACTCATATAGGAATCACACAAATTTATAAATGCACCTCTGCCTAACTCTTTAGGGATTACAGGCGTAATGTTTAAATAAATAAATAAATATCGCTGGACGTTAACACACAGCGCCATCTAGTTTATATTTTTTTTTATGTTTGATGTAATATTATCAATTATTAAAAAAAAAAACTAACTCATTCACCAAAAGTCAATACGACGCAAATACCAGACACACACAGAGGTCAAAACTCAAACTCAATGATAATTTTATATTCGATCGCTCATAGATCTCAGAGACACCCCAAGCAAGAACAAAAGGGGGCACGCGTTGGTTACCAACGTGCCCGACGGACGGGACACGTGACCGGCACGCGGACACGACGTGATGGGCACCGGAAAATTGATGCACTGAGTTGGATTTTGTGATGGGTGGAAAGAAATGGAGTCGGAGTTGATGTTGTTTTAAGTTTTTTTTGGGGTGCTGTGTTTATAGCTGCGCATTTTTTGTAAGTATTGGTAAAGGAAAACAATAGTTTAGATTTAACAGATTATAAAACAATAAACTGAAGTGACTTCTGTACCTTAATTAAAATAATAAGTGTAATAGTAACTATATTTATATTTCATGCATCTATCAATTCAACATTATGGGTCCGGAAAATTCAAGTTTTTATGAATTCAACATTGTAGGATTCAACATTTTGCGAATTCAACATTGTAGTCCAGAAGGAAAATAACAACTATGATTAATACACGGATGATCTGAGTAAGTAGTCAATTAGTTTAATAATTATCACTTGATTTTTCCCTAGTATAGTCTACAAATATAAAAAAAAAATTGATCAATGCATTGACATAAGAAAACGAATCTATTTTCGAATTTATAATAATCACACATCACTCCATATATTCTCCTGTTCTCAATCTTCTTCCATTACGTACGTTTGATTCGACGCTGATTTTTGTCAAAGCCATCGTAAAACACTACTGCGTCCACGATTGTTTTTATACAATTTACTATACGCACTCTTTATTCAGTCATTTAGACATGGTGTGTGCCATTATTTTGTTAGATTCGCGACTGACAGTTTTTGTTATTTTTTTTTTCATGTACATGGTGTTTTGTTGTGATATCTGCTCAGTTTTCTTTGGTGCGTGTCAAAGTTTTGATTGTCTGTCAAATCTTTATTGTGATGCCGCGATTTGGTGTCGTGAGAATTTTTTTTGATGTTTATTTTTGTGGTGTTATGTTGTAGTGTTAAATTGTTGTGTGATAACAAATGAATAGGAGGGAAGGGCTATTGGTTTTCAATATGATTATTTTTTCAACTCCAAAATTTAAATAAATTTGTAGTGGCCTACTCATATACTGAGAGAGTTACTCATTCAAGACAGAACTTTATTTACAGGGGTTATGTGACACGATATGAAATCACAAAATGAGTTTTAAATACAAATATAAATTTACGCCATTTTCCATGAGGTAGTTTTTTTCCAATAACATGTAATCTTTGTCAATCAAGTAATGTTAGTCTAACTAGGTATCTCAGTATGGATATGTCACTGTACTTAAATAATAAAGTAGATAAAATCTCTAAAACATAAAAATTGAGCAAATGGTAGAAATAAGCCTTTGCCCAGCAGTGGCAGCAGTGGGATAGTATAGGCTAAATCAAAAAATAAAATAAAAAAATGACAAAAAAATCTCAAAGAAACCCACTTATAAATTCATCTCAAACAAACAAAATATGAAAAATGAATGACACACGCTCATTGTGTTGTAATTTTCCTCTCAGAACTTTCCACTCAGAATCGCACGCGATCGTAATCGCTCATACGCTAAAATTCATTAAACTCAACACGCTTGGTCTGTTTTAAAGTCACCCCCTGCACGATTCAATAATTACATACGTTTTAACCGATAGCCACCCTCTTTATATTTGAATATGGGTTTATTTCAATTGACTTAACTGGAACAAACCTTAAATCCTACGCCGCTCAAACGATTTTGATCCTTGTGTAATTTTTATAGAGCTTATTTCTGTGTGTGTTTTTGAGCTAATAAAGGTGGTTTTGAGAAGATTTTATTGGGATATTAATACAATTTTTGTTCTTATAAAACGTAACTCTATTTGTAGTATTGTCACCGCCACTTAAAAGGCCACATGTCGCCTCGAGGGCTTCCCATTTTATTGTGTTGCAATTCGAGTATTTATTTTTGCTTTGAACTTGAGATATGCCTGATTTGACAGCATTCATTTAGGAACGTTGATTTTTTCAATTATATGGCCATGGTATCGTATTTAGGTTTTTACTAAATAATTGTGCGCTATGATGCTACTGAATAGGCCAAACTCGTGATACAATACTGTGAGAACTCAATTTATTTATTAGAAGAATTTTACTTTATTTCGTGAAACATAACTGAACGAAATATCAAAAGGCTACAACAGTATTCGTATTTATAAAGTGAAGAAAAAAGAAAAAGAAATGAAAACAGGGAAACCACCAACCAGCTTCTGAAACCAAAGTCCTTACAAATTAACAAAAGTAAATAAAATAAATAAAGTAAATATTTTGACGATAAATATCAACCAAAAAAATCAAAATATGTACACGCTTGACCGCTCCTAACGCGAAACAATCCGGGTCGTAACTCAGAGCGTATAAAACTTCAATCGGGGTTTAATAGCTTTTAAAATTCCGTAGTGACGGGCAAATGCTCACAGTATTTGTTTAATGGACAACGGGCAAACCGCGAAATGCCCGGACACGGAACAAAACTTAAAATAATTGGTCCGCAATACGCTGCGGCGACCGACACCCGGATTGTGGGTGGATGAAGTGGTTTTGATACTTTTTTTTAGTTTAGAACGTAATTAAGAAGTATTTTTTTAAGTAACAAAGTAAGATTTAACTCATAGTTGAAATAAAATGACGAGAACTGCGCGAAATTTTATGAAAAATTAAATTTAGTTACAAGAAAAAACGCATGTGTAAAACAAAAAGTATCAGTAATTAAATTAGACTTGCCAAACGTACGTAAAACTTTAAACTAGCGACGGTAATATTGGTCATCAATTATTTGTCACCTACTTACCTATAGCAAAGATAACACGGGTCAACACGAATTTTGAGTCTGCGTTCTGTACCTCTGATTTTGATTACTTATGCCTAACTAATTAAAGAAAAAATATTTTTATCTATTAAAGTTTGCTTTTGTAGTTACAACAACGAAATTTATTTTTTATGAAAGTGCTCTATTTTTTCATTTCAATTATTACATGTAAACGGAAAACAGTTTTGAATTCACATTTTTTTATTGACTTCAATTATACAAGACGGCATATATAAACCCACAAATACAAAAAATAATACAAATAAGAATTTAAAAATGAACAGACTTGGTATTTCTTCTGTGTAAGTTGGAACTTTTTCGTATGAGCCCCCAAATGTAGTCACCCATCATGTTTTCATTATATTGTCCTTGATAACGCTTTTCAAAATTCTTTACATCTTGGTGGAAACGTTCCCCTTGCTCTTCCGAATATACACCTAAGTTGTCTTTAAAGTTATCCAAATGAGCATGTATCATGTGGACTTTCAATGACATTCTGCAACCCATAACTTTGAAGTTGTGAAGCATATCAGTAATAAGCTCCGTGTAATTCTCTGCCCTTCTGTTGCCAAGAAAGCCATTAATCACTGCTTTAAGGCTGAGCCACGCTTGTTTTTCGTGGGTACTGAGGAGCTGTAGGAATTGTTCACTGGCCATTATTTTCTTTATTTGTGGACCAATGAAAATACCAGCTTTAATTTTAGCCTCTGACAATTTCGGGAAAAATGATTTTAAATATTGAAAGGCCTCAAAGTCTTGACGCAGAGCCTTTACGAACTGCTTCATTTGACCTAATTTAATGTGCAATGGAGGCATTAAAATATGATCGGGCTTCACAATCGGTTAATTTTTGACATTATGTTGTCCTATTTGAAACTCGCTCCGTTGTGGCCATGAGTGCTGCTGGTAGTGAAGTGCATCGGCTCTACTGTCCCATAAACAAATGTAACACGGATATTTAGTGTACCCGCCTTGCATTCCCATCAGAAATCCAACCATTTTGAAATCTCCAATCACTGGCCAGGCGTACTCTTCATATTTTAAAACTTGTAGCAACATTTTAACGCTCTCGTAATTTTCTTTAAGCATTACAGAATGAGCAAGGGGAAGAGATGGAAATTTATTTCCATTGTGAAGAAGAACTGCCTTTAAGCTTCTTGTAGAGCTAAAAAACTGCTAAAACACTATAATATTCGTTTTACATTGTGTAAAGGTACAAAAGCAAACTTTATTTATTATAAATAGAGTTTCTGCTTCTTTTTCGATGTATACAATCAGAAAATATTCACTAAATAACAGACTCAAAGAAAAATATTTTTTTTGTTGACTTGTGTAATGATTGTGATAGCAGACTTTGAGTCTAGAGAGTACAGAATGGAAAATAAGGGGTTTAAATTATTAATATTAAGTGGAGTGAACTAAAACATCCTCCACGATCAGCCATTATTAAATGTAAGTACTTTTGTCGGGTACACTCTGGTCAGTCAGCTCCACTACACTTAGCTGACTAACTCGTCCGTTCTTACCGTTCCGAGAAAAGAAAACCAAAGTATCAAAACCACCTGATCTTCCAAACGTCCATGAAAGAGTTATACCGTCGCTGAGTATACGCGTAAGTCATTAACTAATACAAATAAATTAGATTTACGGCAAAAAATGGCGGATCAGTGCCGTGGACGGTAAATACTTCCCTCGGGATGGTGTTTCAGTGGTTCTGTACAGGTTGTTGTTTTATAAAATGTGCTGTTGCTGGAAAGGTGAAACGAATAATAAATAGTGTAAAGTAATGAGACAGTTTTGAGTATTGGGGCCTGACTGTCTTTTGTTTTTAGTTTTATCATTTTTTTTATTTTTCTTTTTTTTTAGTCTCTTTCTTCTTTTCTTATTTCTTTTCTGACCAGTATTCATAACTAATTAGTTAATGAAGCAGAATCAAATAAGAATTGAAAAGTGGATTATTAATCTACCAAATTTTCAACAACTGTTGGTTTGCATACGGGAACGGTGCTGCTCTTATTAGAAAAAAAAAAGTTATTCTAATTATGAGATGAGTGACAATATTAGTCATATATGGAGATCCTTTTATCCATAATTGAAATGTTCATCGTCATTATCATCATAACTTAAGCCGAAAAACGTGAGTTGCTGGACATAGGCCTCCCCCAAGTGCCGCCTCATTGACCGGTACCGTGCGACTGGCATCCAGCGGATTCCTCCAACCTTTACCAGATCATCGGTCCATCTAGTGGAAGGTCTTCCAACGCAATGTCTTCCGGTTCGCGGTCGCCCCTCCAGAACCTGTCAGCCCCATCGGCCATCCGTTCTATGAGCAATGTGCCCTGCCCACTGCCCCTTAAGTTTGGCAATTCTTTAGGCACTGGGAGTTGTTACAATCTGATTTTTATCCAATACAATACATAACAATCTGTTAAAATATTAATCGAACTAAAGCAAAAAAAACAGTAAACACAATAACATTCTAATTAAAATATCTAGCGAGCTGTCAACTATCTGCTAGAATAACACAAGATTACCTTATTAAAACCAGCTTAATTTCAGACAGACTACAAACGAACTTTAAAACAATAACACATTTCCACATGACCGCCATTGTTTTAAAATAATACCCAATTTATTTAATACACGAACAGCTACGAAAATAAATAGGAAAGACAAGAGTGGCGTTTAATTAAACAGTATAAAGTTTTAGAAAACATGGCAGTGTCTGTTTAGCTTGTATTTACAAAACGAGTGTGTTCGTAGTTTGAATGTATGTTCGTGAATGCAGTGTTTCGGGTGTGGAAGGTAATTTAATATTTTTTTGTTGGAGTTTATGTAGAAGTTTGAAGAGTTACGAGATAACAGGTAAAACAAAGATATGATTCACTAAATCTGTGAGTAATGGACAATGATCTGTGACCTGCGGCTAGAAAATGATTATTAATAAAAGATAATTATGTGTGTGTGTTTTGTTGTGTTATTTGTTATTATTAATCTCACAAAAACAGAAATAATATACAAATGATTTTTTTTAATTTCCTTTCCAACTGCTGGGCAAAAATATTTCCCATATTGTTCCAGGTACTCTTCTCCAGCACCACCTCAAACCAGCTTTTGTGATGCGCGTCTTGATCATAACACCAACCCTTTCTAGACCGCACCCTGGCCTCAGCGGAAATGCTTAGAAAGAAAATTTTAAATAATATTTTCACAAAAAAGCCATATATTATACTTATTAATTATACTTATAAGCATATTAATTGTTACCAAATAAAGACGCATATTAACTTGTCTATAAGTAGTGTCAGTGAGACCGGCGTGTTATTCGCCTAAAACGTAATAAACTAACCGATGCCCGAGTCTTCACCTGCGTAAAATTATATACTAAAACCTTCCTCTTGAATCATTCTATCTATTAAAAAAACCCGCATTCAAATCCGTTGCGCAGTTTTAAAGAACTAAGCATACATAGGGACAGACAAACGCGGCGGGAGACTTTTTTAAAAATATGTAGTAATAGTGAAACTGCAAAGGGCTACGGAAATAAATAACCGTTAAGTGGTAGATAACAATAAATTCATAAACTTATTATTCCGCAAACAAACATCCTGTATTTGTTTAGTTCAGGATGACATAGTCCCAACCTTTTCCGCAATCTAATTACTTAAAGTGCTTTCCAGTAAACGATTGTGCTATAAATGGCAGGCGAGCATTCGAGATAAATTAGTCTTTTGAGTGAACCTAATAATCAGGGCATAACGTTGTATTCAGTGATCGCACATAATACTGTAGTAGAATTAAGGATTAATTTACTGATTATGTTGACTCATCTTTGTTGTGTTCGTAACGATTGAAATTGTGTTTTTATTTTCCACCACCGCTACTACACGAAGTGGCGGTGGTGGAATTTAAAAACAGCAATAAAGATAGTTCATAGTTAATAAGTTAGTATGTGTTAGTATATTTTTGTGTTGTTATGTAATTTTGTGCATTTTACCTAAGATAGAAAAAAATGAAATTAAAAAAAATATATATATTTATTTAATTTTTAATTTAATTAAATTTAGTTAAATTATTTATTGATTGATTGAGTTTGTTTCATTAAATGTTTATAATTTATTTCATCTAGCTCTGCTCTCGAAACAGTGAATGGAAATATCTAGAAAAAGCCGCGTTCTGGAACAAAACTATAGGATGTTACCAACACGAAATGCTGGGTTAAGTGGATTATATCTGCCCACTCCTTCTCAGAGAGAAGGCCGGTGTCTCGGCGGTGGGAATGTTGCACGAATACAGGATTATCTCCGAAGAGGAGATGCTCGTCAGGTCGAAGGTGAAGAAGAGTGTCAAGACGATTTTCGTTCTTTTCCCTTTTATGGACCATCGCATTATTGCTATTCTTTCATATTATATTCTTCTATTTGACAACCAGTCTTACCAAGGGGTATCGTATTACCCAGTACTAACTGGGTTGCGGAGGTCAGATAGGCAGTTACTCCATGTAAATTAATGGTGTCCGGTTAGACTGGAAGCCATCCTCAACATAGTTGGGAAAAGGCTAAGCAGATGATGATTATGATGATGATATTCTTTCATTTGAATACCTTGTTTTACACAAGACATCCACAATCAAAAATCCACATAGATTTAATCAATTCCATTTTAAATGGTTCTTCTACCTTTTAATCCAGAATTATTTTCATGACTAACAATATTAGCTGTATAATGACAACATTTCTACATTCACCAAAACAATAAAACTGCAGTAATATAATCTACCGGTATTCAGCACATAATTAATTAAATGAAGACCGGTGCACTGTATATCGCGTGACAAAGCGACTCGTATGCCATTCCGTGATGCACAAATGTAGAAATAATTAGCCTGTATTGCCAACTAATAGTTTGTAGATGAATATGCCGAATTTTTGGTGTTTCTGATTAATTGCTTTAAGTTTTAATTTGGTGATTGTTATATTGCAGAATGAGCAGCGGTGGTCAAGTGTTGGCGGCCCCAACTTACCAACATTAAGTCGGGGGATCGAACCCAGACCGGCGCATTATTTTATGTCATTTATTTCATCACTACTGTTTTCTAAACGGTGTAGAAATACATCATGAGAAAAGGCATCACCAAGAACTAAAAAAATCGAAGACATAATGACATCTACCAATGGCACTGGGCCTGCATGGTGGATTATGGCCCATTCCCTCTCAAAGAGAGGAGGCCTGTGTCCTAGAAGTGGGAACATTAATTATTTATTTATTATTAAACTTACACACTATCTTTACACGAAGAACCCAATACAATAGTGGTTTTCAAACACAACCGATAAATAGGAATCAACAGACTTACGTCTAAAACTTAAAACTAAATTTAAAAAATATGTAGAAAGTAATAAAAAAAGGAACTTAAAAATAAAATTAAATGTAGGTAACCTATGTTATTATCAAATATCAAACTTAAGTTTTTTTTTAATAGGATGAAGTTGATGATATTGCAGAATGAGATATATTTATTTATGGAGCAGTAGCAATAAAACATTGCAAAGAATGTGACGATGTTTTGGGTAAACATCATATAATTATGTCAGTCTGTTATGACGTTACTAGCTGACCCACGCAACTTCGTCTGCGTCACATAAGAGAGAAAAACGAAAGGAAAAAAACGTCCCCGTTTTTGCAACATTTTTCATTTCTGCTCCGCTCCTAATGATTGTAGCGTGATGTTATATAGCCTAAAGCCTTCCTCGATAAATGGACTATCCAACACAAAAAGATTTTTTCAATTCGAGCCGGTAGTTCCTGAGATGAGCGCGTTCAACCAAACAAACAAACAAACAAACTCTTCTGCTTTATACTCGTAATATTAGTATAGATAGTATAGGTGACACAGAGAGTCACATCATAATCACCACCGCTTCCGTTGTATTTTTGCGTGATCTTGTCAGAAATCAAGACGGAAGTCTTTCTGACTCGATAACGCAAATAAAAAAACAAAAATGCAATTGATTACATTATGCAAGGATACTTCAAGCATAGCCTTCTCCATTGCCCTTTGTGACTTTAAGCCTTCTGATAAGGCCCATTGTGAGCGACCACGTTTAGGTAGAGGTATACATAAAACTATAATCCGAAATTCTGTCTGAAACTGCATGTAGCATAATTGCAGTGCCAGCGGATTACAACCACGTGACCCTTTTGATAACTAAAGGACAACCACACAAGGCATATCGATACCTAAGCTCGAATAGACAGGGGGACATGCAGACATCTATGTCGGTATGTGCCTTCAAACGGAACACTATGGAGAATGGTATGGACCAATTAATCGGAGATTCGTGCCCTCAGGCTGATCAGACAAACGTGTCCTCTTGCCTGGTCGCTTGCGAATGACAAATGGAATGACCACCTTGCTTATAACTTGTCACACAGATATGCTAGTATTGAAGCAGCATGTTTGACAAATACTTGAACATGAACTGAGAGTTTTAAAAGGGATTAGGCGTATGGGACTATGAGAAAGGGGTCTAATTAGAACTGCGGTCGATTTGTACAAACAACAAACGCCAGTGAATTCTATGTTGGTGATTTACAAAAGTTACATGATTTTTAATTACGGGTAAATTAACATAATTTACTTTTTTAAACTTTCACGATCAGAACACATTATAAAACTTAAGAAGACGGGTATTTATCGCGAATTTACCTTTAATTTATTCCCGACGTTTCGACCGGATTGCACCAGCCGTGGTCGCGGGGAGACTGAAGTACTGGAGGTACCGCGACAGCAAAGTGAAGGCGTTTATTCAACTACCCTCACTCATCTTCATAAATGTTAATTAGGGCCGGTTCACACTAGGACAGCACACTACACTAACAGTGTCCGTATATTGAGGCGATTTCACTTGACGAGTACACTTAGTGATTACTGGATTCCAAGCTGAAGAGAGTTTGAAGCCGTCTTCGCGATTGAAATTAGGGTACTTCTTGATCTCAATCGCTTCCCGAACCATTCTCTTATAGTAGTGCTTCTCATGGGCAAGGATTTTTGGGTTGTGTAACTCCATCCAGTGGTTGGGTCCTGAGTCTATCACATGTTCCGCTATAGCAGACTTGTTCGTTTATCGATTCTTGACCGCTGCTATCTGTTCTTTTACCCTTTCAGCGACTGTTCGCTTCGTTTGGCCTATGTAGGAACGCCCGCAGCTGCAATCGATCTTATAAACACCAGGAACCTGGAATGGTACTACATCCTTTGGTGTACGCAGACGCTTCGCCACTTTGTTTAACGGAGCATAAACAAACTTTATTGAAAGCTTTTTGAAGAGGTTCCCAATTTTGTCCGTTACCCCCTTCACATAAGGCAAGAACGCCGGCTGTCTGGTTACCTCAATGTGTCTACTCTTCTGCTTGCGGTTGCCATCTGGATGCCATCCATTATTCCTGTACCCGTTTCGTTTTAGAACCTCTTGAACATGTTCCAGCTCTCCGGGCAGATGTTCAGGGTCACAGAAGTCATAGGCTCTGTTCATAAGAGAAGACACCACAGACTGAAGATGTGCTGGATGATGATGAGAGGCAGCATTCAGATATCTGTCCGTGTGCGTTGGTTTTCTGTACACAGTATGCGACAAGGTTCCATTGGCCTTAACCATAACTTTTAAGTCTAAAAAGGCTAAGGATCGGTTATCCTCCATCTCATACGTGAACCTTATCTTCGGGTGTATGGAGTTAAGATGTTCAGTCAGTTGGTCAACTTCCTGTTTACCTCCACTGATAACTCAGAAAACATCGTCGACGTACCTTTTCCAGAGCCTTATACCGTGAGCTGTCATGTTGATCATAGTTTCAAAGTGTTCTATCCAGATATTGGCAAGTACAGGAGCTACAGGACTACCCATAGCTACGCCATCAATCTGGAGGTAATGGTGTAGCGAACAGTCGCTGAAAGGGTAAAAGAACACATAGCAGCGGTCAAGAATCGACAAACGAACAAGTCTGCTATAGCGGAACATGTGATAGACTCAGGACCCAACCACTGGATGGAGTTACACAACCCAAAAATCCTTGCCCATGAGAAGCACTACTATAAGAGAATGTTTCGGGAAGCGATTGAGATCAAGAAGTACCCTAATTTCAATCGCGAAGACGGCTTCAAACTCTCTTCAGCTTGGAATCCAGTAATCACTAAGTGTACTCGTCAAGTGAAATCGCCTCAATATACGGACACTGTTAGTGTAGTGTGCTGTCCTAGTGTGAACCGGCCCTAATTAACATTTATGAAGATGAGTGAGGGTAGTTGAATAAACACCTTCACTTTGCTGTCGCGGTACCTCCAGTAATTCAGTCTCCCCGCGACCACGGCTGGTGCAACCCGGTCGAAACGTCGGGAATAAATTAAAGGTAAATTCGCGATAAATACCCGTCTTCTTAAGTTTTATAACATAATTTAATTTCAAATCACGACTTTAATCTCTGAGGAATTAGGCAGAGGTGTACTTAATAGTTTACCCACATTTTACCAGTTAATTATGTTTTAGTTCTGTGTTCCATGGAGGCACACCTATTGCCATAACTGGCTAAAATCCAAACACTGTGACTGCTACTGAGATATTCCTGATGGGAAAACATAATAACTCTTTGTACAAGCCAGGAATAGAACCCTAGATCTAGATCTCCTGCTCAACAGTCGTGCTTGCGGCCAATCGACCAACGAGGTAGTACCGTTCTGTAAATTATTGGTTAGGTAATTATTCTTTCTTGACCCATCATAAGTGCTGTCAAACCGAACACTGCTGCAAGCTACATTATCTGTCAATGTCCGGCCTGTACAGTAATTCAATCAAAGGCCGACACCTCCACCAGTTCTTTCCATCCGTTCGTGAGCGGCTGGCCAGGACATGGCTGGCGGTTGATCACTGTGTTGCCCAATTTCTCACAGGTCATGGTAACTTTTAGAGTAAATTATTTTCCTTCAAGCTTGTTGACTCGCCTTTTTGTCAATGTTCCACATCTGACTGCGAATATGAACAATCTGCACATCACATTTTATGGGAGTGCAATATTTGGCAAAATTAACGCATTATTATATTGGATAGTGTACAGGTTACATACGGAGTTATTTATTATACGGACCTTGTAGAAACTAGAACAAATTTCAGTGCGTTTAAGCGTTTTTGCTATACCTATTATTGGAATCAAATATAACAGCTCACAACTTAGGACCCATTAGTGGTGCTAGGCAACGGGGCCTATCCCAGTTGTAAACGTCCCTTTGTGCCTATTGTCGTTGTTTCGTTCTGTCTCCTGCTGATATGGAGGGAAGTGGAAGTTACGATTTTTTACTGCTCCTCTGCTATACATTCTGAATCATTTCGTTGTGGGATACAAGACAAATTCATTCTCTGGGACTTCGTCGAGCTTCATTGTCTCGGCGCTATTTTGGTGGTCGCTACTGTTGATTCTGGCTTTCAGGAGTTACAGTGGTTTGGGAATAGTGTGGCGGGCTTGTCCGGCCTGGTGTCCGCAGCTAGTCCAGAGTGCGATACGGTATTTTTAAACACACCTTACATTCAATAACACCCAGCACACGCAAAGGGCTAAGGCAAGGGGTGTTTAAGTACACCCAGTTTTTAAATGGTAAGCTACAAAAATAATCACCGTCTAGACTATCTACATGTAGAAAAAAATTATAATAATACAATTAATTATACTCGTATAGTAGCTAACATGCGATTATTAACACAAAAAAATAGTTTATCCCATCCCTAATAAGTACAGACGAGCACAGATAATATTACACAGAGAGACCATCTGTTAAACTGACAGTTGTCACGTGATCAAAATTAATACAAGGGCCCTATTAAGTGAATTAGTATACAGAGGTGCAATTATCAAATTAAAAATGTATTTCTGTAAAGAGGATACTGATGAATTTTAAATTGTCCCCTGTTTTGTATGATTGTTTCATGTAATTTGTCTAATTGTATGATTTTTATCGTGTTTTTATTGTTTTTATGAGATAAGTTATGAGGTTGTTGGTTGTGAGTCGTTTATGTCATGTTAATTTTGTAGCAACTTGTCACTGTTATTAATCAAGTGTTGTAATGTTTTTTACTGTTACTAATCGTTCAGAATATTAATTTTAATAGTTGTAATTTTCAATAAGTCTAATCCAAGAAATAGTACCGATGTTTCTGGAAAAAGATAAACGCCTTGTACCCTTTAATATTAGACGAATAAAGTAAATAGGTAGTAGAAATAATTATACTGTGAAAAAATGTGAAATTATTTGTAATACAGTCACGCAGTATGTTGAACATAATTTACATGCAATTTTTTTGTTTTTTTGTTAGCCTGTTTGAATGTCCCACTGCTGGGCAAAGGCCTTCCCTTTTTCCTTCCGAACCTCTTTTTCCTGTGCCATATATCTGGCCATGATCGTCCCGCCAACGAGATCAGATCGTCACTCTACCTTCTTTTTCTTAAAATTTCACCGTCCGAAATTTTACATAAACCGCATCCTCCATGGTCTTTGGAAAAAGTTCTCAATGAGCTGGCATAACTACCACGTTGAGTATAGAAATGTTATTTTGGCCAAGAAAAAAGGCTAGATCACATGAAGTACTGACTTTACAATTTGAATAACAGCCAGTAAATATCAAACTACTAACTATTTGACATAATTTCAGGACTTGGTATATCTATAACAATATAGAAATGTTATCTTGGCCAAGAAAACAGGCCAGATCACATGAAGTACCGACAACACATTTTGGATAACATCCAGTAAAAATACCAAACTACATACTACCTATTTTCACATAATTTCAGTACTTGCTACATCTATAACAATATTAGAAAACCAGAATAAACACTTAAACCCACTGTCCCACGTAAAACAAACGCAATTAGCCAGCTAAGGGTGTAAACAGACTGATATTATCGACTCAGTGTTGACAGAGCAAATACAACGTGATCTTTGTTCGGGTACAAAGGGGTTTAGTGAGATAATATTTTTTCAGGATAGAGCCTTCGATCAGTTTATTGGATGTTGCTATAGATTTTATTTGAACGTTATAGAGCACAGATATACCTATCCATTTATTTGTAAAATACCAAAATTTGCTCTACGGATTTTTCGAAAACACGACTTTTCATACAAAACTCCATCAGCTGTTTGGATTTCTGTATCGAGAGTTTCCTTTTTTCGAAAAAGTCGTAGATTTTTTTTTGTTGTTCATGACGGTAGTAATCTACTCCTGCGAGGTTAATTGGTGTTGTATAAATACCCTGTGTATGTATTCATCATCTGGCTAGCCTTTACCAAATGCTTTTAGTGAACTAGTTAGCTATTAGATTGCCGATTCGTTCTAACATAAATCATATTAAAGTTTAAGTCTGCCTAATTACTCATCCAATAACATAACATATACCATTGTATTGTCTTATTGTCTTGAACCGGGCTCAAATCTAGACCCCATGGCTGCATTGAGAAGTTTTTGATTGAAAAACCCAATAACACTTTGGGCCGACCTAGGAATCAAACCAAGGACCCTAAGGCTGAGGCTACATTAGGCCGCGACGCGACCTGCGACACATGAGCGATTTAAACAAGTAAATGAATGCTCACGTATATGGCTACACTGTACATCAAATATTACTAGCGATCTTTGATTTCTTTATGCGATCGGAACAACATTACTGTAATAACGGCATCGTCTACACCAACACAGCGAAATTGAAGCGAATTTATTAGAAAATACGCCGGAATCTCGTTTGTAATGTGGCCATACTATGTTTTTCTCGTTTCGCTCTTCCAGTTGCATCGCAAATCGCTGCCTAGTGTAGCTTCAGTCAAAGCTTAGTAGTCGCACTGACGCCCACTTGTTAGACGAAATAGTCATTAAAAATATCCATTAGCTCTGCGAGTGACCACGGCAAACAATAGTAATTTTTCTTCCGTGAAGATTTAGTCGGACAATCATTATAGATTAATATACAACAGTTCTATTCACTTAATAAGGCTATTTTGAGTGACGTGCCATAAAAAAAATGATAGTATTAAATAACAAATCGTTTTTAATACAACAAAAGTAATGTCCCCACTTAGAATCTATTAACCAAACACATATCAGAGTAGCAACTAATTGGACAGATGTTTCGACATTTCGTGAACGAAAATTAATCCCGAATACAGTTGTGGAAGGAACAGTAATCCCTCTCGAGCAATCACTTGTCACCAGAAACCACTCAAGCGCAATGTGACGAAATCACAATTCGTATGTGGGTGATCTGACAGCGTGTTTTGCGCTTTGAAGCAGAGATAGCGATGGATCAATTTTATTTTTATTTTATGCCTGTATAACGGTAGACAGAAAATTTTAGTCATTTCAAAACTGAAAAAAATAAACAAAAAAACCGACTTCCAAAAAAGTCTAAATAATTTTACTGATGGAAGTAGGTGACTTTGTTTGTTTCATTGATTCTTTTGCTACCAAATTCAGAAAGTAAAATTATTGACTTTTTTGGCAGTTGGGTTTTTTTTGGAAATAGTTTTATTTTTTATTTTTAACAGTATAACCAGTGTTAACAGACCGATAGCCAGGAATGACATTCAGAAGATCAAGGGTAAGACCTGGTTGAAATTGGCGAAGACCTGGGAACCTCGGTTTAGAAGAAAGGTGACCTCCACCATTGATGACGATGAGGACCCAAAGATTGATGAGAGGAATTTATAGTAATGCTTTAGTCGCAAATCAACTCAGCTTTCAATATAACAATTTACGAAAAAAAATACAGCAACAAAAGCGCTTCAAATCCCATCTGTCTAGTGTTGCAAGCTTGAAAATAGAACAGCAATAAACGATTTTTTCGCTCCAAAACATTTTGACAAAAGGTGTCAGATTGACACTTGCACATTAGTGGCAAGTGTTAAAATTGCTGGCGACAAGTGAAATGGGGTGGATTTCATTTTACGGTTTTATAATTTACTATAGAGATGAATTTTGGTTTCAATTCTATTGTTGGAGATATAAAAGAGGTAATGTGGGTTATGGTTGTTAATAGAACGTTTTTTTTTTTATTTGAGCATAGGTAAATCTTTGATGTGTCTCGATGGTGAAGCCTTGTTGGTCAAGTGACGCGACTGATAAGCAAGAGGCGTGTTCGATTCCCGGGTCGGGGAAAGTATTATTGGGGTTCTGCAATCAGGACCTTCTCAACAACATCCACGGAGCGTGGATTGGGAACCGGTTGATGGCAATATGCTCGGCCCCTATAACATAGGCCTCAACTGTCGTAATGTGGAAGAACATTAGACAATTACACCCTTGTCTAACTCTTCGGGTATTATACTGACTGGACAGGTCCACTCAAATCTGTGTGGTTCTTTCTTCAAAATACCACCTCAGACACTAATCTGCACAGTTCTCACAAGATTCTCTGAACTTCGAAAGAGACTATGACCTCTGAGTTTGTTTCGGCTGTTTCTTCTCAGAGTAGTCAAGTACGAAACACACCGGCCCCACCGAGTTTAAACAAAAATTGTTAACAGAGTTAGGCCCGATTTCCAACAAAGCGGAGAGGAGATGTGCAAGATTCGACAAATCACGAGAAAGACGAGAGACGCGATTGCTTCTCTCCGCTTTGGTGGAAATCAGGCCTAACCATTGGTGCGTGAAAATGCTGGTTGCAAAAAAAATAAACAAAAAAACTAATGTGGCAATAAGGAAAACAATTTAATAATAATCTGATGAACAATAAAGACACACTATGAGTATGGAGTGTATCATTTAAATGTTTACGACTGGCTTCTTATGAATCAATCCTGCCTTTAGAGCAATTAAATGAAGTATTTGTTGGCAGTCCAAGTTAAAAGAAAAAGCGTTAATGAATACAATTTGTGTAAAATAAAACCGACTTCAAAAAAAAAAACAAAAAAGTGAAAAATAACTTTAGCTTCTGAAGTAGGTGACCTTTGTTTGATTGATTTATTTTTTTTGTCACCGACTTCAGAAGCTAAACTTATTTATCACTTTTTTGTTTTTTTTTTGAAGTCGGTTTTATTTTTTGCAAAAAAGTTTTTATTTCTCACTTTTTAGTGGTTCACATGTGCTTGGTACACATGGAAAGTGCATATCGTAACAATTACAACAAGCCCAATCACGACTAGGATACATTGTCTCATTATGGAGTTCCGTGACTCTTGGCTTCATCATCAGACCTGATGGTAAAATGATTCTTTTCAAACGCAAATGCTTTACTTGTTGTAGAAAATACTAAAATCGCTGTACGTTTTCCTATAAAACTTGAAGAGTTCCCTCGATTTTGCCAAGATTCCATCATCAGATCCCGACTTGGTGACTATGGGACCATTTGGGAAGTATACCCTATCCAACAAAAAAAGAATTTTTCAAATCGGTTGGCAAGGGACGGAGTTATGCGCGAACAAACATAAAAAAAAAAATAGAAACATCCGAATTGAGAACCTCCTCCTTTTTTAGAAGTCGGTTAAAAATAAATATTTTTTTTATTTGTTAATAAAAGCGTACCACTTTTTGTGTTGAGTGTACTTTTTCAACGTTGAGGTCAAGCGCCAAACTTTTTAAAACAGATGTCATTTATTTCACGAGTTACAAGAATCAATATGTTAGAGGGAACGATTAACTAACTTACTGAGTTTCCACCGTGCTTAGAAAAGCTGTCATTTGTAGATCTTTGACAGATATCACAGGAAGTCAGTGGCTCCAAAAGACAAGCAGTCTTCCCTAAGAGCGCGTATCCCAAAAGTTGGCACCGTTGCAAATATTGTCAGTCATATTTTTTCATGTTTTCATTAATTTGGCAATTTTACTGTATGATAATAAGAAATGTAGCTCTGTGGTGCACTAAAAAAATGAATATGAATTGCAATTAAAACCCTAAATTTGATGTTGTAAACGTTTCAGGTGTAAAAAGGCATTTGGCAAGTTCACAAATAAAGTATTCACATCTAAAACTATATATTAAGTCCGCCTTTGTACAGTTTTTACTTGTGCATAAAGTTTTAATAAATAAATAAATATATTCGGTGTTACGATATTAATTATTGCATTCCCGAATCATTTTTGAAGTGAAACTTAGTGTAACATTTTTTCGTTACGCGTCGCATTTTACCGTTACGCGCCATCTTTTTTTTTTTTTAAATAACGTCATAAAGAAGTTTCACTTCTTACGAGTGTACGCTAGTACACGCACACATTTTTTTTAAGTGCCCTACTGAGCCATATTTCTTATTTTCTTACAGTGAAATTGCCAAATTAATTAAAACATGTAAATATTTGACAGCTATTTGCGACGCGACGGTGCCAACTTTTGGTATACGCGGGGTGTCTAATTACCTAATACTGACTGATGAAGAAAACAAGGAAATGAATAAACATACAGATTGCACTTCGTGACTGCTTCGAACAGGTGATGCTGTGTTATGAGGGACCCACGGCATAGCGCTTGTTTTTAGTGGTTAGGCTGATGAAGATAACGTTATCCAGATGTGTTCTTAATCATTGATACAGCGTGTCCAGTCGTATGGCGAATGGCGTAGTAATGGTGAAGCTGCCTTACGTTGTTAGGATCCAGGGTTCGAAACCAGGTAGGAGCAAATGTTTGTGTGATGGGCATGAACATTTGTATCCGAGTCATGGATGTTTATATGAATAATAAATATGTATGTATTTACAAACAATAAAGTATATGTGTGAATATCGGAATCGATCGATCGGATCGGAATATGTGGTGTCCACGACACAAGCCTTGCTTAGTGTGGCACTAGATGGCGCAGTGTGATAATGGCCAGCCATATTTATTTATTTTTTTATTTTATAGTGTTAACAATAACCGAGATATTTCCTCCAAAAAAAAGACAGTAAATACTCAACCAGTTTTACACCGCCAATTTCCGTGACATACGTCCGTCTTAGGAGACGCCCGCATCACCAAGTTAGCTGGAAGCGATCTCGACACGGTTATGAGTCAACTGGGCGATGTATGCCGTAAAGCTTTATAAGCATAGATCAGGTAGACTGTACACAGACTGGACATACTGTTAAAGTGACCAAAGTTGTTAAGGGATCTTTTTTGTCATGAAAGTTGGGGGAAATATATAAATTCTGATAAAGAACCTGTATATACCAATCTATTGAAATAGTTCAGTCTGAACTAGGACTTACAATATCTCAAGGTTCAAATTGAAGAAAAGAGATATAAGAAAGAATAAGAGCATACCAAAAATGACAAATGGAGGTGCGAGCCACCAGTACCACAATGGTTTCAACGATCTTGTTGTTCCAAATATCTAGGAAATACTAATTTTTATAACGTTGACGAATGTCCGAAGGTTGAAATTGTTGTGCTGTGCAAGTGCTTACCACCAGAACCAAAACAACTCTTTCAGTCTTCTTACCTTCCGGTTGTTTAGGATATCTAGGAAAAACTAACTTTGTAGCCTAACTGTTTTTTAATCTACTCATATTATTGACGTTTTAATGTCTGTTATTAATTTATGTTTTACTTTTTTTAGGAAAGCTTTCATAATTATAACATTATATTAACACTAGCTGACCCACGCAACTTCGTCTTCGACACATAAAAGAGGTAATGACCTTTGTTTAATTGATTTAGTTTTTTATCACCGACTTCTGAAGCTAAAGTTTTTAAATTGTGTGAAGTCGGTTTTATTTTTTGCTAAAGAGTTTTTTTGATTTATGATTTTTTAGTGATTCATATACCCTTTCACAGCATACCGGCGCGGCGTCGTGAGATTTTGTTATGAACTGGTGTAAACAATAGACAGACATGAGATTTAAGTAATCTCAGTACAGTTGCTATCAATTATTGAGGAGTTCCGTTGCCCTATCTTTGAAGTTCTTCATCAGATCTGTACCAAATTGAAACAGGATCACTCCAGGAAAGTATTCTTCCTAAAACAGCCCAAATCGCTTCTTGTGTGCCTATTAAATTTGAAGAGTTCTCTCTATTTTTTCAGGATCCCATCATCAGTACATAACACACCTAACTGTCGAAATCTGGGAGTATTGTACACATCTGCTTACCCCCTCCGAGCATACAGACGTGATGTTCTGTCATGATGTTGCATAAACAATAAACATCCAAGCGATTGCAGCAATCACTGCAGATTGCCGTCTAATTTTGAAGAGTTCCATTAATATTTCTGAAGATCAGTATCAGATCTAAACCAAATAGGACCACACGAGACGCACCAGCTTTCAAATTAAAAAAGAATCAGCAAAATCGGTTCACGCAGTCGAAAGTTCGGAGGCAAAAAACACAAAAGGAAAAATATTCCCCCGTTTTTTAAACAATTTTCATTTATGCTCCGCTCCTATTAGTTGCAGCGTGATGTTATATAGCTTGAAACCTTCCTCAATAAATAGACTATCCAACACAAAAAGATATTTTCAATTTCAATTAGTAGTTCCTGAGATTAGCGCGTTCAAACAAACAAACAAACAAACTCTTCAGCTTTATAATATTATATACTAGCTGTACCCGGCATGCGTTGCAAGGCATTTTTTCCTACCTACCTACTACTACCTACCTACCTACCTGTCTACTTCTCACCGTTTAAACCTTCCCTGGACTACGACAAACATTTTAAAACCAAAATCAGCTCAATCGGCCCAGCCGTTCTCGAGTTTTAATCAGACTAACGAACAACAATTCATTTTTATTTATGTAGATAATATAATATATAGTAAGTGAAGTATAGACTGATATAGTATAGATTAGCCTCCACAGAAAAATGCAAAAATATCATATTCTCTGTATTACCAAGATAGTAAATAATTTTCTATTTCTATCTTGGCTACCTAATTCTAAGATCTACCTTAAGTACTATCGGAGTATCTGAATGCCACTAGCCCACAAGGAGCACTAGTCTTTGTCCAACTAAGAGCGAACTTATAATTGAATTTCTGTTAACTGCACCCCACTGACTGCCTCGTCTTGCTCATAACTTGATCGCATACAAATCCTTTGTCCTGCAACATTGTATTAGATTATTTCAATCGTTTTATCCTCCATTACGCGTTATGTTGGCATGCTTATAAGATTGACGGCTTTCTTGCTAGCAGTGTATGGGAATTTTGAGTATTGCGGTTTGGGTATGTCCAATTGAATTTCTTTAATGAGATGTGGGACACGATGAAATAAGATTGATTCTGAGTAAACATCTGCTTCTAAATATACCATAGTTGTTTTTAAAACTTTCTTTTTATTTTTATTTTTTTGTGTATGGTTATGTCTGAATTTTTACATGAAGACAATGATCATGTTGGAGTCGGCTTCCAGTCTCACCGGATGCAGCTAAATACCTGATTTTATATGGACCTATTGACTAATGCTTATACGGCCTCCATTATCCATATACGGCCATTTTCCAAAACTTACTAACAGTTAACGGAAGGTTGTCGCTATCTCTGTCTGTTTGACAAAACATCATAGAATAGCTTTCTTTGATTTTTTATGAATATAAGTGACAGGTAGGTGACCTGGATAGGATATTTCAAGCTAAATTGTATATAGAAAAAAAAGTACAAAACATATTTTGGAGATACCAACGTCAAGTAATGACCTGCTATTGGCTGATCATGATTCTAACTCTCTGTTGCTACCCTAAGGTCCATGTTCACCGAAAAGATAACGGTTTGATTATCTAAATTCAGAACTGTCACTGTGACATCCCATACAAAAATGTGTTTTAAACAGCTGTTTTAGATAATCAGACTGTCATATTTTTGGTGAAGACGGACTTTAATGCTCATTATTTCGCGTTCAGAACAATATTTTGATATGGAGTCATTCCAACTATTAATATTACAGACCAATAAGCTAGCAGACCCTACATATCCAACGTACAATCGAAAAGAAAAGCTCTTAACAAAAACAAAACTAGCCAAAGCCTTATTGATAAAAAGCAAGAAAATTCCAATCGCGAACTCTAGCAATAAATCACAGAGTTAAAGTATATGAATCATGCGGATTATCTCAATAAAAATAATGGCGTAACGTTTTGAGAATACAAAGAAATAAATAAAGTAAATATATAAACGTATCTGTTATCGGTCCCTACGGTCACCGGTCCTTTGTTTTATCCGGGAAACCATTTTTATGATTTGGTAAAGATGTGAGAAGATTTTGGTATTGTAATTTTGTGTGGTTGAGATAGAAGGTATTAGAAAGTTTTGGCAGTGTTTGAGAAATATTACATCGGTGTTATGTAGTTGTATCGTTGCCGTATTGATCGAATGGTCGCAGGCGCAATTGCTGAGCGTAAGGTTATGGTTTGATTCCTAGGTTGGGCAAAGGGTTATTCGGTTTTCTATTAAGAATTTCTCAGTACTACCAAGAAGACAAAATTTGTGCCCGATTGGTGGCAATAGGCTCGTCCCCTTTTACATTGTATGAGACTTAAACATTACTGGCTAAATGTGGCTGTACTTTTACTAGCTACACCTTTGCCTTACCCTTCTGGGATTTAGGCGTTATGTTATATATATGTAAATAAATATTGCTGGACATTAACACACAGCGCCATCTAGTGCTACACTAAGCAAGGCTTGTGTCGTGGACACCAGATAGTTGATATACTACTTAAATACTTGTTGTTTGTAAATATATATACTATATTATACAAATAGACATCCGTGACTCGGAAACAAATGTCAATGCTCATCACACAAACATTTGCTCCTACCGAGATTCGAGCCCAGGACCCTAGAACATAAGGCAGCCTCACTACCACTACGCTATACGGGTCGTCATAATATGTGCAGTTGTTATGAACAGCTATTCATCCTCATCATCATAACAAACAGGAATCACCCACTGCTAGATATAGGCCTCATCTTTTTTTCTATCACATTTCCTGGTTCTAATATAACTCTTGATTAAACAGCTATGCGCGATTTAAAATACAGAAGAAGGTTTATTTTGTTAAATTTTTTGAGTGATCTCTACTCGTATAATTAAATCTGATTATATATTTTTTCTCTAAAAATGCCTGGGGCTAGTGAAAATCAGAAACGTGTAAATTGGACAAAAAACATTACTAATGCAATTAAAATACAGATTTAAGTAATAACATAGTAAATATAATTGCCGACTCGAATGGCGTAATGGTAGTGAGGCTGCCTTATGTTCATAGGATCCTGGGTTCGAATCCCGGTAGAAGCAAATGTTTGTGTGATGAGCATGGACATTTCTTTCCGAGTCATGGATGTTTATATGTATAATAAGTATGTATTACAAACAAAAAAGTATATAGGTATGTAGTATATCAACTATCTGGTGTCCACGGCACAAGCCTTGCTTATTGTGTGTGGCACTAGATGGCGCTGTGTGTTAATGTCCAGCTATATTTATTATTGTTGTTAATTTTTTTGCCAGTTAAATCAAAGCTTAAAAACCTTTTCCCAGTTATATTAGGATCAGCTCACAGTGTAACTAAAAGCATTCAACGCAAATTACCAATGAAATTTCATCCATTTAAACCAGCAGTAACGTCGTTGACATAATATTGATTAAGACTTAATCAGTACATAATCTACTCACACCTCAACATTACCACAACACGTTCATCAACACCAACATAATCCCACACATGCACACCACATTTGTGTGCATGTTGAACACGACCACAAAGCTGACGGCTATGATTTATGTTGAACAGCGATAGCTCAGTTATTGATGGCAACTAAGTACTGTGCGAGTTTGTGGGAAGTTTGTAGTTAGTGAATTAATTGATGTCTTTATCAGTTGTCAATCGGTTTATATTCAAATGATAGCCTGTTTAGGTACAAATATAGTGTTCAAGTAGAATAAAACCAAAACTGATAATACTGGGTGTCTGGGTGTCTCTTTTATGCCTTTAGTTATTTAATTTACAAGTCAAGCACAAAAGTACAGAGACGGACTTAATGCCATAGGTAAGTATTTTCTACCAGTCAACCTTTAGGTAATGCAAAGACAAGCAGTGGTAGGTGTCATTACTGAAAATCAGAGAATATCAACGAAAAGTTTTGATAAACTTGACTGTAAGTAAGAAAGATTATGGACTCTCTCTGTAGCGCTGACACGCTCACAGGTGTTTTGTAAGCGCTTTCATAGGGGTTTCTGATACATGTGTCACCGTAAAATTGTCAAACACGTTTTATTGTAATCTCTCTAGCGATATTGTTAACTCTCGAAATATTGTCAAACGAACGTCGTGAAATGCATGCGATCAACTCACGCGGTGTGGAGGGAAGGAGGGGTCCCTCTTGCCCAATGGTACCACTCTCATGAAAAGATAATGTACCATTCGTGAGAAATACCTATTAATATACCTAACCTTAAAACACTTTATATTCCCCTAAAAAGCGTAGTCGACTTCTTCTACTTACATATGTTCGGTTGACAATATTTCGAGAGTTTACAATATCGCTAGAGAGATAACAATCTAACGTGTTTAACCCTCTGCAACTGACGTGGCTCAATTTTAACAATTTGACTGACGTGGTAGTACACGAGACACCATTTCAACTGCAAATATTTTCATAGAATAACATTGTGTAGCTATTTTATTTATATTTATTAGATGGTTATAGCCTATTTTTATGTTAAATGAACTTTAAATATAAAAACAATTAGTATTTTCAAAATTAAACGGTGTTTATTGACTTCGCACAAATCACTCCATGAATCTCTACTTAAATATTAATGACCTAGAAAAAATTACAAAATCAACTTTTTTAAATTTTACACTATACATAATAAAAATTAATTATTACAATAATCAGTCTAGAAAATATGATAAACATTCATTGGTTGACCTCAAAATTAGACGGTTTCCAAATCACAGTTTTTTTTTTGTCAATTATTACATAATGGCTTGGAGTGCTGAAGGTAAATTGGCTTCGAACAATCACAGCAACGGACAAATGGACTTATAGACCAGTTTTCTGCTACTTGGTGGAACAGACCAAACTGCTGGTGGTGGAGGAGGGGAAATACTTACCTGAAACCCTAGTGAGTCATGCGTAGTTTCCATGGCAAACTTTCATTGTATGTCTTGTGACTTGTCTGAAGATTTTTGGCGTTCAACCACTGTGGCAGTCTTATAGCACTTCTACTTTTAGCTCTGGACCTTGTTCACGTGAAATTACATCTTCTTCAAGGAGTAGGATTTCTGGCTCGAAAGTTGGGTCTTCATTTTCACCATCAGAATCGCTAAACGCATGTTCAATTGCCTGTTTCAGTCACTGTATTATTTGATCTTCGTGGCCTAGAAAATTCCAGCCGACATTCTCATACAAGCAGAAAACGTACCTGGCCTGGGGTGAAGTGGTGTATTTACGTCAGCCATCTAAAAAAACAAGTTTAAAAAATACAAAGATATCTCCTTTACAATATTAGTATGAAAGGATAGATACTCGTATGTATTAATTATGTAAATAAAATCAAATTCTATAATAACACGAAATAATACAAAAAAAATCCTTATTGTAAGATAAACTAAACTTAATTACTGATGTGGTTGTTTAAGAAACACTATGAAAGCAAGATCATTTTACTGAGGTGGTAGTCTTGTAGACACTTACCTTAACACTGATGTGGTAGTCTCGTGGACACCTTCCTCCCGCTACGCTCACGTGCGCTTGCTACGACTGCCCTCCGTACACAGACTGACGCGCAATCTTACTATAGTAAGGTACTAAGAGCGGCGGCGCTCACATTTAAAAATTAACAGTTACAAACCAAATTTTATTTTTCACGGTGTCTGTTGGACTACCACGTCAGCGGCAGAAGGTTAACAATTTTACGGTGACTTATGTACCTCGTAAACTTTTATCAGGTAATACCTATATTAGCTGTGTATATGTCCTATTCAAAACCACAGTGTAAGTACATTCAATAACTGCACGATAAATTGTTAAGTATTTTTTTAGCTTTCCTAGTATGTCATCATCATCATAATCTTGATTCTTACCCTAATCCCAATTCATTTGGGGTCGGCGCAGCATGTCTCCTTCTTCCATACTTCTTCTATATTTTGCGTCATTTCATCAGACACTTCTTTTCTTGCCACATCAGAATCATCCTTCCTACTATATATTATATATTTATATATCCTACTAATATTATAAATGCGAAAGTTTGTGAGGATGGATGTATGTTTGTTACTCTTTCACGCAAAAACTACTGAACGGATTTGGATGAAATTTTGCACACAGATAGTTTATAACCTGGATTAACACATAGGATACTTTTTATCCCGGTAGTAAGATCCCATGGGACAGTTATCAAGCTTCACGCGGGCGAAGCCGCTGGCAGAAGCTAGTATTTCATAATTATATTGTTACTTCGCTGCATCGCTACAATAAAGTGTTTTTGCTACAATAATGTAACTAAGCCGTGTGTGTTTCTTGCGATAAGAATGTGGAACTATAGAAGTCTTCATGAAAATAGAAGTTACAAAGAAAGAAGAGAGAGAGATATCAGTCGCTAATCCCAAAAGTAAAAACAAAAAACAAATTATTCTCTCAAGACAGTCAAATGACACCCTGGTATTCCACCGTCCACTAAAATCTTCGCTATCTACAAAAGAATGCATCTCGACTGCTACTAACAAAAGGTATTTCAATTAGAGACATTAGTCTTGTCAGTACACGCTAGAGATGGACAGTACGGACACAGCCATTTAATTAAAACGGTGAATAGGTATATTACCGAATTGTGTTGGCGTTTAGATTGGCAAGAGATATGTGTATTTGGAAGAGAATATTGTTTACCTGTATACTTCATTCTTAATGATAAAAATACTGAATCATTATTACGTGCAACATTGAAGGAATAAAGGAGAAGAAATGATTTTAACTTAGACTTCTTTTCATTTCATTTATTTCAGTATCAATTTTTACACTGTATCGAAAATTTACACTCAATCATATAATTAAACTATGCTAATCATATAATTAGACTATGCCTGGTGGTCGCTTTTTATCACATGTAGATACAAATTATTTGAAAAACAAAACCTAATAATTATAACTAACTTTAATACAACGAAATAATGTATTATCAGAAAAACAAATAATTCCCAAAATATAAAAGTTGCCATTTATGTTTGAAAAAATGCAAAAAATACTTAAAAGTAGGTAACAAATAAATCTGGATTTAAATTATAAACACAACATTCCTTGATTCTTGCAATTTTCTATTGGTAACTTGAATCATTATGCAAGTGCAGTGACGAATAAGAAAGTTTCATGGCATGTCGGTAATCTCGTAATCTTGAAGTTCAGTTGCATGAGTCACACTGACCCATTTTCTTCAGTTTAATCATTTGTATAAGTACTTAAAGTACATACATAAATGATTAAACCTAGTTTTTTACTCTTTATGTACAGTCGAACAAGCTATTTGATTTACATTTTACTATATAATTTGTAGAGTAATATGTAAACCAAATAGCTTTTTCGACCGTACATGAGCACAAGCAATCCTACTTCCTACTAATAATATAATAAATGCGAAAGTTTGTGAGGATGTATGTTTGTTACTCTTTCACGCAAAAACTACTGAACGGATTTGGATCAAATTTAGCACACAGATAGTTTATTACCTGGATTAACACATAGGATACTTTTTATCCCGGTAATAAGATCCCGTGGGATAATTTCAAACTTCACGCGGGCGAAGCCGCTGGCAGAAGCTAGTCTTGTATATGTGTTAATTAGTTGTTTTTACACAATAATATCTGAATTGTTCCTTTATTAAAATAACTGTTAAAATTTTTTTGGTACCTTGTATTTTTGAGTTTTTTATCGTCTTTGAAACAACACAAATAATTTCTACCATTTTCACGATATTTTAAATGTGAAATTACTAAGTATTCATTTACATAAAACATTATTTTCTTCAGTCGCAAAAAAAAGTGTCACCTTAAACTCATCTAAGTATACGAGCTTTTTTCCCACAAAATGTTAACTTATTCAAACGAAACTTAGAAAACATTACGAATTATAAAATACTTACACAATTATAAATTATAACTTGTAGTTTGATTTTTTATCCTGAAACCTGAAACGACGCAAATAATTTCTTAATTTATCTTTTTTTAAATGTGAAAGTAGCTACATTTTTAATTTTAAACATTACTAATAATGTTTATTATTACAACATTATTTCCTCCAGCTGCCAAAAATAGTATCATCCTAAATTCAGTCGTACTTACTCAAATATACGTGAGTGTTTCCTAAAAATTGAATAATCTTAAACCAAATCGCCTATAATTGGTACCAAGAATCCATTCCAAAATAAAAATACCTACCTACACAATTAGAAACCTTTACTTTAAACTAATATACCCCGTTAATAGGAGTAAATTATACGAACACAATCGAACGGTAATACTTAAATAAAAAAAGTTAAACAACACATGCGCGGTAACCGCAGCGCGCCTTCGGTGACTCATCGCAACACTAGCCGTTTAGTGATGCGACATGCTATATTAATTATTCATAGATTTCATACAGTTTTCATTTTCTCGGGAAATGTTTACGGTATGTTTTTTTATTGTGAGTTTTTTTTTGTATAAATTAATAACGGTGTTATTTATTTGTTCCTCTCTTGGGATTGAAAGTATGATTGAAAGTATTTTCCAAGAAGAGTTAATTTTGTTTAAAAAATTACATTGCATTCTCTGTAAATACAGAGAATGCAATGTAATTTAAGGTCAATAATAAGGTTTTGTGATAAAACTAGGTAAAGGCTCAGTATCTATTGTTGTTAGGAAAGCATAATAAGGGCTTTATCTTTAAACAACCTATTGACAGAATATAAACATGAAAAATAATCAAGTTGACAGTACTAGTCATTATCGAAGTTAATTTTGTTTTACCCTGTGGTAAACTTAAAGAAAACTTGAAGAGCCTTCAAGCTTTTTTTATTGTTAGGTTCATCTAGAAAAAAGAAAACCATACCATTAGTGTTCATTAAAATTCAACCCTTAATCGAGCCCCTAATAAGGCCTTGCGTTTCGTATTTCCATAGTATATTTACTTGCATCCAATTTTAATAAGGAAAATGCGTAAAACTGCAATTTAAAAACACTTGTTTCACAGTAAAATTATCTTTTTTCAGTCACCTGTATAATTTCGCATAAACTATTTAAATCCTAACTGCTATTGTCACTGCATGATTGAATAATTATTGCCAATTATAGGGACAGAGTGCTGGCATGTTTGAATAAGAAATGGTCGTATTTTCTGTAATTACATGTTTTCTTTTAAACGGGGTAATGAAGTAATTGTGTGGATATTACTGTTTTTATTGAAAATAGTTCATGTCTGTCGCTAATGTGATTTCTTAGAACTTGTTTACAAATAATTGTATTTATATTTTTTGATTCGATCTAAATAACAGTCATTTGAAGACTGAAGACACTGATTTGCTAAAATATGAGAAATTGCGAAACATGCTTTTAAAATAAATTGTTTCTCAATAGTAAACAGAACTTGATTTAAAACATCCCAAATCAAGTGTCAAAATCTCCGCCAAACCGATTGTTCAAAACTCACAAGGACAGCCACAACTTTATCAAATGCCCCATCGACCAATAAAATAAATAAATAATTCATAATATCGATGTGTTTCCGAGGTGCGCATCACTAGCAGTAAAGGGTGACCGGCGGCGTGTCGCCGCGGTAACGAGGGCGTTACTAGTCAGGGTTGGCTCTTGTACTAATTTATTTGATCTTGAACCTATGTTACTAGTATTTGTTTATATTTTAGATAATGTTTAAAACTTTTAAACTTTATTGAAATTTAGGTGAAAGCCAACTATTTAACAAACTGGAAATTGTTGCGTCGAAAGGCCTCTTACTCCAATGATCTGTTGAAGTTTGCGGGGATACTCTGGATGCGAGTCACACGGGACCGGTCAATGTGGTGACACTTGGAAGAGGCCTATTTTAAGTGGATGTCTTTCTTCTGAAATGATTTTACCTTTAATTTAATCCCGACGTTTCGACCGGATTGCTGTTGGTGTTGAACTACATTGTCTCGTGATAAAAACAGACCACTTTAATGTGAATAACTTTATGAATACCAGAGCCAGAACAGCATCATCTTCCTAACTTGGGTCGGAAGACCGATCATATTGTATCTTCTGCATCTATTTATAGTGGAAGCCGACATTTACAGTGTAAATGAATGCAGTAAAATATCAGCAACCAAAAATACGGTTATAAAAAGTCGTCAAATCGGCAATCAGTTCTTAAGAAATTAATTATTTTCAAAGTCATTATAATTATTATTATTAATTCATTTATTTCAGATCAATAAAATTCATAAAAACAAGCACATTACAAAAAAAAAACAATTAAATTCATTAATTATGTGGACCCAGGAAAGATTACACATTCATTTTAATTTAAGTTTGTCCCGAAAACATAACCAAAAAAATCACAACCAATATTTAAACAGACTAAATTAATGACACTCCACGTCCGCGACAGCCCTGTAAAGGGGGGAGGGGAGGCAGAAATATGCGACTTACGCGAGGGGAGCTATTGTCCAAGAGAAGGTGATATATCAACGTTGAATATCAATGATATACATCTATCGTATTCGTGGGCTCTTATTCGGCATAATTCGGTTATTGTAGCCATTTCTTAACTTGATCACGTGATTATGAAGATCAATGGATGTATGTCAAGTTGTGAATGACAGTAAATAGAGTTGTTTGGTGAAATATGTCGGGTCGTTTTGTTGTTGTTTGCTTAGGAAGTTTGTTGTAAATCTGAGTATATTCGACCTTAGGATAGTAGCGGGTGCGGCGGAGAAGAAAAGTAAAATTACTCAGAAAATATAGTAAGGATCAATACCTTTTCAAGACTTAAATATTACTGTTGTTTTTAATAAAAGTGAACTCAAACTCAAAGCATTTATATCCAAATAGACCAATGTCATAATCCAAAAAATTAAGCACCCAATAGTCCAGTCACAGGCATAATACCTAGCTGTGAATAGAATGAAGTTGCCCATTCCAAATTGTAGATCTCGTGGAGAAGAATGGGCAAGCAAATGAGCAAGCACGGTTGACTGTTTTTTTTTTTTTTCAGTTATTCATAAAAACGGTATAAATCATCTAGTCACTATGGGCATTTCAGCAAACAACAGTTTCTTAATACTTACATCCCAGACTTACACTATAGTGATGCTGACTCTTTTTCACAGAAACATCCATATACCAGCCGTCCACCAACCAGTCTTATCAAGTGATATCGTGTTTCCCAGTAGGTACTCACTGGGTTGTGGAGTTCAGATAGGCAGTCGCTCCAAAATACAGGTATTCTGCTGCATTCGGTCAGACTGGAAGCCGACCCAAACCTAGTTGGGAAAAGGCTAAGCAGATGATGATAATGATCCGTATCTTTAAATAAGTCAAAATTATTACTCAGTTAAAGTAACTATTTAAGATACGAGTTAAGTAATTACCTGGAGTTAGAACTGCCAAAAGTTGTAATTCTAAGCTTTGTTTTCTTTGGCGGGTTCTTACTTCGTTTACTTTCATGTCTATTTCAATTACTTACCGTAAATGCGGATTTCAGTATAAAATAAGAGATTGACATTTTTAATACTAGTACCGCTAAATTGAAGAAACCTTTAACCAATATCTTCTTCGAGCGTACTCATATTTAGTGACTCTTCTGTTTGGTGTTATATGTATAAGTCTTTTTTTGCATGCCATATTATTTATACACTACATGTGGAAACTTGTAATTGGCCATATTTTGTTTAAGCTATTACTAGCTGTAAGTTTTCCTAAAATTGAAATAAATAAATAAATAATCATGTCAAACATACTGCATACATGTACGAGTACAGCATGGAAATACTTTCAATTCTCACTGGTCTATAACAATTCACCTGAATTCAAGTTTCTAAAAGACTTACTACTTGTGTAACATAAAATATAAAACAAAATTGTCTAAAACTCAAAGTTTTCCGTTACAAACTAAACAAATCTAAATCAAAATCAGCTATCTTCTACACCTGTGTTTGATCTTCACATATAAATAATGCGCTTTTGACAAAAATCACCTTTTATATTGGATAGGTCAAAGGTGATCAGATATATTTTAATCACGAGATGCCAAAGTTCAAAGTGGGGAAAGCAATTAGAATGGGGTTGAAAATAATTGTTTAAAACCCCTAATTGATGCGGCTTTTGTTAAAGATTTTGAAGACAATGGGTATATAATTTTTATTTAACGTGTGGTATATATACATAATTATGTAATTTTATAGTGGGTGTATTTAAGTAAAAAGGAAGTAAGATTAAATACGAGATTAAATAATTTTAATAGAAATTATATGAATTCCAGAGTCGATAAAATAGATTGTGCTGTAGTGATTTTATTCCAGTAAATAAAATGTATCATGATTCTTGCCGATGATAAAACGCATATAATTTTACATAGAGCGTTAAAATGTGAAAAATCAAATCGAGGATTCATCAAATAAAATTTAAAAAAAAACACATGAAAACAGTATGACACAGAAACACATTTATAAATGACTGGCATAAATAATAGCGAAATCCTAACAATTTCCCACAGCCATAACGAACAAACTATTACACATTAACACAATGAAAACTACATTAAAAATTGCACAGCAAACAATGTAACAATATTTATTGCAATTTTGACTGTAGCCATTTGTTAACACTATTACCTCTTCTAGTTTTCATAAAGGGCCGTCTACGACTGACCCCTTTTCTTTGAAAGGGTTGAAATAAACATGTGTAATCTGCTTTATTTATGGTCAATTATGTCCTGCAAACGGACGAACTGAATTATGTTGGGATATTAGGGCCATTACTATTTTCTATGGCCAGTAGTTCTGGATTTAGTTGTCTTGTTTTACCTTGTTCTGATGGAGACGATTTGTGTTTTTATTATTTTTCAGTTTCTGTGTCGGACATCTTGTGTTATTTTAAGAAAATCATTGTGAATCGTTGTGTGTGTGTTATTTCTATTGCATTAGAAATGAAGTGAAATGATTTTTCTGTTCACTATTTTCTAAAATAATTTTTAATTCACTACTTATCATTATCCCGTAGTCGTACAATGACAAACATTGTTATTAACGTTTCAGTACATTTTATTAGAATGTCTTACTAGCTGACCCCACAAACGACTGTGCTTTCCAAATCGAGCAATACAATGTGTCTTATATTTTATTTGTCATTATGTCTTATTTCAGAAAGACTACTCTCATCATATTTTTAATCATAATTGATTTCTTGCAACACTATGACATTGTGCTGTACAATAGATATAAAATCACAGCAAACAAAAAAAAACTAACTACTCCGCACCTTTCCCAAAGAACACCAAATTGCAATAACTCAGTAAAAATTTGTCCCACTAACTCAACAACATTGTCAAATATAAAGGTGCTACCAAAAAGAGACCATGTCGCATTTTATAGGACTCGTTTGAGGTCGTAAATTCTATAGTTTATGACCTAGAATTAATGCACCGACCTCATTACTGGGTATTCTTACATTCTGTTCTTCAGAAGGGTGTTTGTATGGGTCAAGGAAGAGTTATGGTGTGAATGGCTTGGGGGAATTTGAAGGGGCTTAGTTTTTGTTCAATGAGATTAAGATTTCAGGTACCAGAGTTAAAGGGTTTAAAAATTGTATTTACTTTGAGAACAACAATGCTTCTTCGTTTTCGACTAACAATTTTACTATTGTTTATGGTCAGAAAAAAAGATGTTATCTTCTTACAGCTATAAGGATAGCAACAGCTACTACTGCTACAATACAAGAAGAATATAATTTTACATTAATTATGTTCATTTCACCAAAGTTTTACGCAAGTCATTTATTAGGAGGACGACGAACATTCGGACGTAACGTCCACAAACGAGTGACATTACAAATAAAATATTCCAAGCCAACATTTCACACAATAAAGATTTTATCAAAAGCAACACATCAAGTGAACCGGTTTGAGAAAATAACAAAACACAACCATCTATTGAAGAGATCACGCTTATTACCTTGTTTAATAAACATTGCAACAGTGTTGATTATAGTCCAGAACCGGTTGCAGCTCCTTACAAAGGATTAGCCCCAAAACAAGTGACAAACGTGCAAAAAATCAAAACTAACAAAGAAAGACAACCAGAAGTACATTTTAATATCCTTGTTATAATAGCCCTTGAATCAGTTACAATTTTAATGGACGATAAATATCCTATGGCTATTATGGTACTCGATGAGAAAGTTATTAATTTGGACAAATTTTTAATACGTAACGACTTTGTCGATTGGCTTTAAAGGTGTGAGAAGTTTTGCCATATAATTTTTAGTTTCTTGATGAGCGAGTTTGATTTCATTTGGTGCTTGACGGGGGTTGACTTTCGTTAGTATTGTAATTGTAATGAATTCAGGTGTAACTTGTATTTGTAGAAGTAAAGCTATAAAATGATCACTTGTTATTTGTGTATTAGCTATAAATGACCTGAACTCATGCACTATTTTTATATCACTCACTACTTGATTATTAAAATTATGATATGTCTGACAAATTGCTGTTGTTCAGTTTAACGAGGTTTCAAAAAATACGTTAAATTTTTTTGATAATACTACGGATTATTTTTTATCTTTGTCGATTTGTATTAAAAAACGTACAACTTTATTTTCTCAATCAACAGCAATAAAATTAAACTTTTATAAAAAAAAATACAAACGTTTTCGTACTTATTTGCGAAAGGAATAACATTCGCACATAGAAAGCAAAAAAATGGGGTCACCTAGAAATGATGTCGACAAAGTAGATCCGTTATACGCGTTTGATATCATATTACACGTCCAACCAAACATTTAACGACATTTTAACACAGAAGAACAATGATCTCGTATCATTAACACGAAAATGGTCAAATAATGACCATGAATAAATGATATGCTTAGATAAGGGTCTTTAACAAAAGGACCCCTAAGGCGTCCCACAAGGAGATATATTTGGACCACTATTATTTTAATGATATGTGACGAAACTGTATCACAATATGGCTTTAGATTGATGTGTTATATTGTGATACTGTCTAATGATTGTCATTTGGAGTTGAAAGGAACAGACATTCTGTTTTTTGAGAAATAAGGTCTCCAGGGGATGTGTTTGTAGGACATTTATATGGAAAGGTAATGTTGATAGATTACATTTAAAAATATGAGGACGTAACAGTGCATTTAACGATTATAGCGTTAATGCGTTAAGCTAATTTTATTTAAGGATATTACAGAACAATATACATATTACAATTTTTACAAAATGTTACAATTATAATTCACAATAATTAACAATTCGACGGACTAACTCAGGGTCGGTCAAAATTTGTCGTTAAATTTATTTTGTCCTACAAAGATCTATTTGGTACTTATCCTATGGTCCTGGTCCTAAAATTAACGATTATTATATAGAGGTGAAATTAGTTTGTATGTTTGTATGTAGTTGATAATTTTCGGCACTACTGATCCACTTGCGATTTTTTTTTATTCACGGGAAGCTGCCTTATCCCCGAGTGTTATAGGTTATTTAAAACTTTTCCGTGAGTATTTTCCGTACGAATTCGGAAGCCGCGAATAAAAGCTAATAAATAAAATAACACAAACAAATTCCAGTCGGTCATTTATTTAGAGGAGACCACATACAAACTCAACCTGACAATAATGTTAGCTATAGAAACTGAACTGACATGACATGTGTCTTAAATAGATCAAAAGCAAATCATGACAAACAAATCCAAGATGACTCACAATCACGATAATTTTAATCCCATACTCCATGACCCTTTAGAACGTACATTTTTTATACCCAGGACAAAAGACGAACGCCACCAGTTCACAGGTCATAATGTATTCAAAATATGCATTGTGTGTGGTACCTTTTCAAAGGTATTTAAACAATGATTTTGAAGGATCCTTTTATGACGACAAAAAATATTGGTCCCTTTTCAATGAAGAAGTGATGGACAATAATTTTGAAACGGATCATTAAGCTGATAAGATCGGTGGTGTAATTAAGTTTTTTGGAAAGATTAAGCTCTGTGTTGAGATTATTTTCACATGAGAGTTTGGTACAGTTTCCATACATATGTTCTGTTATAATAGAATGATGCGCTTCACGAAGGCTGATCCGAGGTGGCGCACGAGAAGAGTACCTGAAAGGATAATGGGGACGGCTTTTGCCCAGCAGTGGGACATACAAGACTAAAAAATGGAATGACATGGTTATTTATGGCTTAGCAGTTATTCAGTTTAAATAATTAATTATCAAGTTGGGATTATGAAAACGGCGATCAAAATCTGCCATTTTCAATCTTATTCCTGGACCTTGGATTGTCTTGGTATTTGTTGTATCTGTGTCAGACCAAAACAGGCCTATTTTCACTTGCATACTTTTCTACACAAGTATAATATCTTATCTCATAAGGCCCGACGTTCACCGTCCACTTGCAAAATCTTCCACGAAATATTCCGCAGTTTTCCTCTACCTAAGAGAAGCACAATTTTCATCCACAATACAGGTTTTTCCTCAGTATTTTCTTAGCCGTAATTCCGTTGGTCAGCTAACCGTGCCGGACAATGGGAAGCACTATCTGCTGTATATGCGCCGCATTCACGTACATTACTACTTCTTATGTTCCTATTTGTTTCATCCCCATATGTACGGTGCAATAAGGTGCCTTGAAAAGAATATTATTTATGGGTAGTGGGTGAAAAATAGGGATGGGATCGGATGCTTAGAATATAGGATAATTTTTATTTATTTAGTTCGTCTTCTTCGTATCGCTGGCAGGACATTATATCAAATGCTTGGAAAAACCAACCTTTTACTGTTTCATTTTCAACTAAAATAGTAGAAAGGATAGAAAAGTGTGCCTGAGAGAGCATGGTCTTATCTCAAAAATGGGTTAATAAGTGAAATGTTTTAATGCAACCTAGTATTAATACGATTAAGAATTTATTGCAACAAATCTTACTGTTCTTGAACGATTTTCGTAAAAAGAGAACACAATTTTATTATCTTTTTTCATAACAGATAACTAATCTTGCGTCGTGTCACATCACTAAAACCTGAAGGTAACATTAAGCTGGGAGTAAAAATTTCTACGATCTGTGCACAAGATGTCAACATAAATTGTGTCTTGTAAAAGCTTGCTAATGGCATACGATTGTGTGGACTCGATATTAAAGAATTCTGCTAAGATTTCGAAGGAAATATTAGGAAACATAAATAAAAATGTCGGTTTGAAATTGTGTCTGAATCGTGTTTTTCATGTTTCCCTTGAAGAATAGATTTGTGTAAAGTTGCGTACAGTCTATGTAACGTATTATATAACTTGTGTTTTATCACGTCCATATTATGTAACCTTGTTATTCAACGTTACAACATAAAACGACCCGAATGGCGCAGCGGTAGTGTGGCTGGCTTAGTTCTTAGGGCTTGGTTCTTAGGGTCCCGGGTTCGAATCCCGGTAGGAGCAAATGTTTGTGTGATGAGCATGGACATTTGTTTCCGAGTCATGGATGTTTATATGTATAATAAGTATGTATTTACAAACAAAAAGTATATATATGTAGTTTATCAACTGTCTGGTGACCACGACACAAGCCCTGCTTATTGTGGCACTAGATGGCGCTGTGTGTAATGCCCAGCGATATTTATATTTGTTTATTTATTATTTATTTATTTATTTTAAACAATACTATACACATTAGAATAACAGTGCAACATAACAATGTTTTATAATCATTGTCATTAGTCGTTCTTCAGTGCTATCCACAATGACTAAGTTATATAACATTGTTGTACATATCAATAACATGTTATATAGCAATGTTGTATAACATGTTATGTTATATAGTCTGTACGCACCTTAAAAATATCTATCTTGTGTTTAACTATAAGTAATAAAATGTGCCACAATTTACTATAATTTTTGGTTAATCATAAGTCGTATCGGGTCATAATTTGACGACCCGATTGGCGCAGTGGTAGTGACGCTACCTTACGTTCTTAGGGTCCAGGACCCTAAGAACGTAAGGTAGTTCGAATCCCGGTAGGAGCAAATGTTTGTGTGATGAGCGATGATTTCCAGCGATATATATAATATATATATATTTAACCAGATGATGGCCGACGATGAAGATTAGAGTTCCTGATAACGCAGGGTGGGACCTCTCAAAAGGTACACCGATGACCTGATGGTGGCTTTGAGAATCTTTTGGATTTGAGAATGACAAGGGGGCAGAGGAGGCTTTATCCAGTGGATGTGTTTTGGCTGTTTTGTGATAGTAATTCGTTTATCTTTATTGAGTAATATTTTATTCCAACGTGTTCTGAAAGCCATTTGTATTTTTGAGGAACTAATGAGAGTGATCGAACTCTGCTGAATGATCATCCTTCTCGATAAACACTGTTTACCACCACACGTATTCCTCAGTAGCTTGTAGTTTAATGATCAAATACACTTTAGATACTTTAAATTAAAACCGAAACTAAAAATTTTAATTACAATCCCGGGTCAGAAAACAAACTTTAACTGCCACTCATTCACACTTGAACCCATAAAACAGAAGCAATCAGATCACCAGCAGTTCGCAGCGTATCTCTGATTAAAACTAGCGGTGCTGCAATAAAATCTGTCCACGTCACAGTTAATATGTGAAACCGCACATTTCGGGACACAACAATGTTGGCGTACATTGACGGCGAAAAATTAAATTAAATTGACGAAGATGTGCAATGGAGTATTGTGTCCGTGCTGGAAACGTCTTTGTTTGTTAAGCGATATGTTACTTATTTTTTGGAAGCTGATTATAACTATGTAGTTATTAGGGCTACCTTGTTGGTGTCCAACATAACTTTACGGAGAGCCAAGTTTAGTATTTTTGTTACCATAGCGGGCTTCGCCGGACTAAATGTGGGTTAATATGGCGCGGGACTAGCTGACTCAGGGACATTTTTAAACAATGTTCGCACAATATTTATAGATGTTTTCTAAAGTTTATCTAACCCGCGGGCCGGATGAAAGACCTATGCGGTTTGGTAGGTGGCCCGGGTGCCATGTTGGACGGGCCTGGTGTAGACGTGGATGCATACGCCACTGCAGAGGATGAGGTATTGGGTTTATCCTGAACAAGATATAGATTGTTGGTATTCCTTGAAATAATACAGGAAAGTTATTTTAGCAGCAAAAAAACGAAGCATTTAATATACTGCCTCGTGGGTCTAGTGGTCGCAAGTGGGACTGCTGAGCTCAACTCAGGACCTTATGGTCCTGAGTTCGATTCCCGGGTCGAGTAAAGTGTAATTGGGTTTTTCCATCAGGAAGTTTTCGAAAGCAGCCACTGAGTCTGGATTTGTGCCCGGTTGGTGGCAATAGGCTAGCCCCTTTTACATGGAACTTTCGAAATGTAGGTGTTCTATTCAGGTACATCTCTGCTTGACCCTTCGGGGATTGCAGGTGTAATGTTAAATTATGAATAACTCTAAGTCGATCTCGATTTCACTCAAGTCTTTTTGACGGTTTTTATTAAATAGCTATTTTAATGATGACTATCCTGTATAGGAACACCAAAAGAAGATTAATGAACTAAATTTATTATTTAGATTTAGCCACCAAATATTTTCAACAGAGAAAATATTTACAAAACCAGTATATCAGGCCAGACTTCGTGAAACAGAAACGTCACTGACCTAGGACAACCGTCTGGGTTTTCACTTTATTGAGTTTAAGGAACTAGTTGACGTAAAAAGGCTTAGCGACGCTACAGAAGTTATAGCACACACGATGAAAACCCAGGATTAAGTTCGCCAGACAAAAGAAGAGGACTACAATACAGGATAATAATAAAAACAAAAATCACTTGGCGACAATAAAAACTTGGATGTTGTATGGCGCTTCCGATATTTACAAGTCCAATGCCGTATGCAATAAAGTGTATATGTAGACTATAAAGGAATGTTATCAGGTTCCATGACCTGATGTGGTAGCTGTGACAAAATATTTAATGGGTTAGGTTTTGAAAGTAGAAGAACGGATAGGCTTTGATTTTAAACTTCTTCATAGTGAGCTATTTAAATTGTATCAAAACTAGAACAGCGACTAGTTTTAGATCTGTTCCTGTAATGGTCAAACAACAGGACACGCAGGTCACCCTCGTTTGTGGTACAACACATACACTCCAGGGAAGTCAATAACAAATCTCCACCTGAATAGAATAGAAAAGAATAATGTTTATTTCCCTGGTTCATATTGTTACATTATGTCCACAGGTCGGTGGTGTATTCGGCCTGTGGGTGTGTCAGCTACTTACAGTCTACCTATCTTTGTCTGGGAGAGATCTATATAAGTGTCGTGTAGTGTGTGCTGTGAGATTGCTAGTGTGTACAGAATTAATTTATATAAATTTATAATGTTGTTGTGTATTACCCTATCCTATTTACAGCTAATTACAATAATTTATGGGGACGTGGAGCGGTTGTTCGCTTGCTGAGCAGCCGATTCCTGTCTTTTTTTGGTACATATTCGATGTCACCTAGTCTAGTATTAGTGAGGAGGGGGTTGTGCTGTCCGTATCCGAGGTAGGCGTCACCAGGGGTTTCTAGACCCTCGATGTGCAATTCTCCACCTGAGCAGGTTTACCATACTGCGGCTAACCTGGGTTCGGAGTCTCTTTAAGACTTCCAGGTCAACCAAGGCAACGCAGGTCCAGGTGGGAGATTTCCAGTAGATGAAACGAATAGGTTAGGTAAGGATGCACTACCTCGTCATTTAAATGAGACGGGGGTGATACTAATAAAAATAATCATCATTTGTCAAGCCTGTTTCTACAATGAGGGCTGCTTCCAGTCTATTCAGATGCAGATGAATACCAGTAGGATTAAATGGATAGTGGAGTTTGGCAGTTCTAAATTCAAAATTAGGACTAAATTCATAGCTTTGATTTCTTTACCAGTTGTAACTTCTTTAAAATTCTTGTCTATTGCATTGAAATGGTTGCATAAGTTTACTTAAACTTAAGAAATTACTTTAACTTAACTATAGATACCATTGTTAGTCTTACAAATTAATCAGTCAAACTACCATCGACGTTAAAGGAGAATGACCAAAAATGTATGGGCCCTGGTCCAAAAAAAACACTGCTGCCCCCAGGGTTGACTCCATTGTGGGTTAACTTATAATGTTGGACTTACTATGTGTGCCAATGTGCATCAAATTCTAACCCACAGTTACAGACTAATTCAACAATTTTGAATGTGCAAGTGAATGTGCTACTTTTTTTCAAGTTCACGTTTCAGCTAATATCTATGATTCCGTGGGACAGATTTTTTCAGTTCCATAGAAGAAAATTACGCATTTTAACCAGTCTTTCAAATGAGCTATGTAGTAAATCTGGGGGCAGAACTTTTCTTTTTTTTTTCAAATTTTGGTCCACTTTGGTCATTCTCCTTTCCTCAATTTGAGACTTTTAACCACTATGCACGACAAGATTTTGACACATGACACATCAGCTGAATCGGCGGGGTTTTGCGAATTTGTCAAAAATTTACATAATTTTCGTGAACTCTTAGCATTCGATTTTTTAGTGGAAAATATGTCTAGGAAGCTGTTTCATACCATACTTTTGTGGTAAATATCTCCAGTAACGTGTTTAGGTCGGTAAAACGGCGTCAGTGTATTGCCAAAGATTTATAAAACACATATTACTGCACCCTTCCAAAAACTAGGTAACGTTGATGCGCTGGAAATAATGTACATAGGCAAGCTTCTCGTTCGCTAAACAAACTGGAAAAAGATAAATAAAAACAGTAACTTTCTATTTGCGTTCTTATTTTTGCCATTATTCATACATCATTTCATAAAAAAATACGATCAAAGTCTAGACAAATATTACTAAAAAAAACAATGTTGCAACCAAGTTATCACATGACATATCACTTCGTAGTGCTGACCGTAAACCCGAGTTTCATCATTACGATTAAAATGTTGCATTCAGCCTAATCGATACTCGCAATCAAATTAAGTTTGGAAAAAAGTTTTGAGACACAACGAAAACTCCTTGGTATAATTTCAAAGAATTATATTCACATTCTGAAATTAATCCTTTTATACTACTTTTTTAATAATATCATGTAGAATAGTAATTATTCGTTGCTTTTGGTTGACTTATTAATCTATACTAATATTATGAAGCTGAAGAGTTTGTTTGTTTGTTTGTTTGAACGCGCTAATCAGGAACTACTGGTTGGAATTGAAAAACTCTTTTTGTGTTGGATAGTCCGTTTATCGAGGAAGGTTATAGGCTATATATCATCACGCTATGACCAAAAGGAGCGGAACATAAATGTTGCAAAAACGGGGAAAATTTATTCCTTTGTGAGCTTTTTCTCTCATATATGTGACGCAGACGAAGTTGCGTGGGTCAGCTAGTAGTTAATAAATACATAACTCTCTAAACTCTAAACAAATAACAAAATTCTAGCTTCAAGTCAACATTTTGATGATAATCTTTCCTTTAAAAACTTATGGATTGGAGAATTTGGAGAAACGCCGTTGCCGAACTAGCACCGTGTGCAAAATATAAGGTTTCACAGTTTAACCATAAAGTTCGGTACGGGCCCCATTCGGGGCCGGGCACTGAAACCTACGCTGGCTCGGTACTGGCCCCGAATGGGGCCGGCGGTTAGTTCATACGACATCCTTTATTTTTTATGTAAATATTTAATGTTCTGATTATGACAGACTATGAGTGTGCGTTAATTAAGAGAGTTGGAGAAAAATATCATATGTTAGAGCCATTCAAAGTTCTGTATTTAGCGCGCAACATTCTTAATTTACCATAATAAAATCCAAATGCGTAAATACGTTCATCACCATTTTGACGGCAGTGCTAGCCGACGCCAAAAATCATAAAAATTGGGGTTTTCGGGCATCCAAGCTCCATTATGTTGAGAAATAATAACTCGTCATTTAATTATGTGATGAATTCATCCATAGTTCAATTTTAATAAGCAGTGGTAATGATATATTTTTATATCCAAAGTCAAAGTTTCGCGCCAATCTTGTTTGTTTACATTTTATTTTTCATATTTTAACACACATACACGTTTAGATTCGACAACAGATATGACAAATATCATTTCAAATATTATAAACAACATGAGAATACCCAGATCTTAGCGTAATTTATTAATATAGGACCAATAACACGTAATATTCATTACCACTACTTAATTTTGTATTCGCAAATAGACGACCATTTTTTTTTCTTTTTTTTTAATATTTGTGATGTGTGAAAGCGATTATTCAAATCGATTCTTTTTTTGTAAAATTCGATTAACCCGAGTAATTTATTTACGGAATTAAGCAAATCGATAGATGGAAAGTAAAACAATTTTGTTTATATTTATTATAACATTGTTAAAAAGCTTTAGTTAGGAAATCTTAATAGTTTTTCGTACATTGTACCAACCCAACGATAAACAGCACAGATTTACCAAAGGCTGAATTCGCGCCGATTTTTTTTCCTTACCAAAATTTAAATTAAGAATGCACTCGCTGTTCAAAATTACATTGTACTTCAATGTAGATAATTTATTGTGATTTTATTTTCGTTGGTTGGCAGTGCGCTAGGGATGAAAGGTTATAATCATAGAAATCTTTATTATATCTATGGTTATAATATACTCTATGCCAGGGATCTTGGTACTGATTTTTTAGGTGTGGTGAAAATTGGTTTGGTTCCTACCATGATAATTGTATTTAGTAAACAAAAAGGGGAATAGTATGATTATTTTACTGTGTTCGGTTGGATTAGTTATTGGGGGACCATTTTATTTTCAAATACTTTTTCTAACACCCTTTTCTAACGCATTGGTGGGCGAAGAGCTTCCCATGACGTTCTAATTTTATTTATTTCTCGCCTTTTCCGAACAATAATTTTAATCGTCAATTTTCATTTAATTTTGAAAGAGAGGCCGAGGAGCTCGTTGTTAAATAATAACGGCCGCTCGGGTCGACGTTTAGGACGCCTTGCTTGCCTAGGTTGGTCTGTGGATGGGTGACCCATTACATACCGAGTTGTCTCCGTGCCTCTGAAAGCACGTTAAGCAGTTGGTCCCGGCTGTCATTTGTAGTTCTTTGAAAGTCGTTACAGGTAGTATCATCACCCAGTACCAACTGGGTTGTGGAGGTCAGATAGGCAGTCGCTCCATGTAAAATACTGGTTTTCAGTTAGACTGGAAGTCGACCCCATAATATATGGGAAGATGAAAATAATAATAATATGCAGATTATGAATTTTCATTTGATTTTGAATACTTAAATAAGCTTGGTTTAGTAACAACAGTTTTAGCATCCTTAATATTTATTTATCATTCAATTTTTCCGATCTTTGGCGCACTATAATATCCAACCTTCAGACATAACAAAACAAAATTCACAATAAATTATTAAAGTAAATAAAAATACTTTATAAATGTGAATGTATGTGTATAGTCACAATTACATTCCTAATTTAAATTTTGAATTTAAAAATTCGATGCGAATTTAGCAAGAGGTTGTCCGTTCGTACGGTTGAAAATATTAATAATTCATTTTCAGATTTTGTCTTTGCTTCAACTGTGAGACCTCATATTTTGCCATACGGTGCTAGTTCGGCAACGGCGTTTCTCCAAATTCTCCAATCCATAAGTTTTTAAAGGATAGATTATCATCTAAATGTTGACTTGAAGCAAGAATTTCGTTATTTGTTTAGAGTTTAGAGAGTTCTGTGTTTATTAACTATTAATAAGTCAACCAAAAGCAACGAATAATTACTATTCTACATGCTATTATTAAAAAAGTAGTATAAAAGGATTCATTTCAGAATTTAACCAAGGAGTTTTCATTGTGTCTCAAAACTTTTTTCCAACCTTAATTTAATAGCGAGTATCGATTAGGCTGAATGCATCATTTTCAGCACTACGAAGTGATATGTCATGTGATAAGTTGGTTGCAACATTGTTTTTTTTAGTAATATTTGTCAAGTCTTTGATCGTAATTTTTTATGAAATGATGTATGAATAATGGCAAAAATAAGAACGCAGATAGAAGGTTACTGTTTTTATTTAGCTTTTTCCAGTTTGTTTAGCAAACGAGAAGCTTGCCTATGTACATTATTTCCAGCGCATCTACGTTACCTAGTTTATGGAAGGGTGCAGTAATATGTATTTTATAAATATTTGACAATACACTGACGCCGTTTTACCACCTAAACACGTTACTGGAGATATTTATCACAAACATATGGTATGAAACAGCTTCATAGACATATTTTTCATAAAAAAATCGAATGCTGAAAGTTCACGAAAATTCTGTAACTTTTTGACAAATACGCATCACCCCGCCGATTCAGCTGATGTGTCATGTGTCAAAATCTTGTCGTGCATAGTGGTTAAGCAAAGACAAAATCTGAAAATGAATTATTAATATTTTTAATCGTACGAACGGCCAACCTCTTGCTAAATTCACGACGAATTTTAAATTCAAAATTTAAATTACGAATGTAATTGTGACTATACACATACATTTTCTACTATACAGATTCATAAAGTATTTTTATTTACTTTTAATAATTTATTGTGAATTTTGTTTTGTTATGTCTGAAGGTTGGATATAGTGCGCCAAGGATCGGAAAAATTGCATGATAAATAAATATTGTGGATGCTAAAACCGTTGTTACTAAACCAAGCTTATCTAAGTATTCAAAATCAAATGAAAATTCATAATCTGCCTTGCCTTTTCCCATCTATTATGGAGTCGACTTCCAGTCTAACTGAAAACCAGTATTTTACATGGAGCGACTGCCTATCTGACCTCCACAACCCAGTTGGTACTGGGTGATGATACTACCTGTAAAGACTTTCAAAGAACTACAAATGACAGCCGGGACCAACTGCTTAACGTGCTTTCCGAGGCACGGAGGAAACTCGGTATGTAATGGGTCACCCATCCACAGACCAACCTAGGCAAGCAAGGCGTCCTAAACGTCGACCCGAGCGGCCGATATTATTTAACAACGAGCTCCTCCCCTCGGCCTCTCTTTCAAAATTAAATGAAAATTGACGATTAAAAATAGTGTTCGGAAAAGGCGAGAAATAAATAAAATTAGAAAGTCATGGGAAGGCCTTTGCCCACCAATGCGATAGAAAAGTGTAAAAAAAAGTATTTGAAAAAAAAATGGTGCATCCCAATAACTAATCCAACCGAACGCAGTAAAATAATCATACTATTCCCCATTTTGTTTACTAAATACAATTATCATGGTAGGAACCAAACCAATTTTCACCACACCTAAAAAATCAGTGCCAAGATCCCTGGCATAGAGTATATTATAACCTTTCATCCCTGGCGCACTAACACATTCGACGCTCGGCCGCCGTAGCGTGCAGACGTGCGCTGGCAAGTTTGTTTGTGTTTTTCTTCTTGCCAGTTAGCACTACGAAAAACACAAGGGTGGGTTCGTTTTTAACGGGGAGCTGTCTGCCCGGGGAGCTCACGTTTTACGTGTCTCCTCGGGACTAGGTAGTTAGCTCCTAGTTAGGCTACCAAAATTAGGTTTTTAGGGTTAGGTTCCCCATGCCAAGATGGCGAAGGAACGTAATGCTATATTAAATAGGCAGTTCGATCAGCTAATAGCGCAGCTATTAACTGACGACAGCGACTACATGAAGGAGAAGTACGCCGATCTCCTTACTCCTTTTAAGGAGGATAGATTTAGGGCCCTCCTCAAGGCCATTCGTACCCCTCCGAGGGAAAGTCCGTCGCGTTCGCCCTCCCCCGCTCCGATCACTCAACCCTCCTCCTCCGATATGGAGATTGTTGAGTCCGCGCCCTCTGCCGCTGAGAGCTCCCCTGACTCCCCCAGCACCAACTCCTCGTCCTCTGAATCGGAGGACTTTCAGCTGGTGCAAAAGGGCAAGAGGAAGAAGGGAAGGAAAGCTAAGGCCAATAAGGCCAAGAAGGCTGTTACAGCCCTCAACGCGCCTCCCCTTGCTCCTCTAGCCTCCCCGTCCCCGTTAGCCCCCATCGCTCCTCAAGCTGCCCCCCAGGGCAGTCGCCCGCCTAGCCCTATGGCTATATCGCAACCGCAAGGTGCGGCTCCTGTCAGCCGCCCTGCAAGCCCCACGGCTGCTTCACAGCCAGCCCCCTCCTCAGCTGCTCCTTCTTCAAAGAAGCAGCTGAAGCCACCCGCTCTATACATCCAGGAGAAATACAGATGGACAGAAATCTCAAAAATGTGTGTGGATCGCAAGATCCAATACACTAACGCCACGTCTACCCTCCAGGGTATCAAAGTAAAGACCCCCACGTCAACGGATTTCCGTAATCTCGTTCACGCGCTTCGTGGAAGGAACGTCGCCTTCCACACCTATAGCCTCCCTGAGGAGAAGCCGACCCGTGTGGTCATTAAGCGGATCCCCAAGGAGATTCCCTCCTCCGACATCCTGGATGATCTTACATCCCAGGGTATCCCTGTTTCGGCGGTCCACCGCCTTCACAAGAATAGGTCCCAAGGGGGTGACGAGTACGATATGGTGCTCGTAATATGTGACCCGGTTGAAGGGCACCATCCCATTTTCAAGGTCCGATCGGTGTGTTCGCTCTCGGGCATCATTATCGAGAGGCCCAAGAAACTTAAGATAGTAGGGCAGTGTCATCGCTGCCAACTCTATAGCCACAGCCAGAAGTACTGTTACGCACCGCATAGGTGTGTAAAGTGCCTCGGCGACCACGCCACGGCAGACTGCACCCGTCCCAAGGACAGGAGTCTCTGCACAGAGCCGCCTAGTTGCGTGCTATGCGGACAGTCTGGCCACCCGGCTAACTACAGGGGCTGCCCCAAAGCCCCAAAACAGTCCGCTGGCAAGTTGGCGAATCGCGCCAACCAACGCCAGCAGAGGGAAGCTCCCTCTTCCTTCAAAGTCCCGTCCAAGGTCCTCCCAGAGCGTCTCAGCCCGCAGAGGCCTTCTCCTTGGAACATGCTGAACCATCAGCAAGCGTTCCCTGCCCTCGCGAAGGGAAAACCCAACACCCCCATGCCCGGTCTTTTGGACAACCCTGTCCCAGCGCCCACTCCTGTAGCCGCCCCTCAGGCCCCTCAGGCCCCTCCGCAAACCCGAGCTCCCGTTGCTCCCTCCCGCGCTCCTGCTTCACAGGAATCTAATTTGAATTACTTGATGAGGTTCCAACCTCTTTGCACCGCTGAGGCCGACCGCATGGTCGCTGAGCTCAGAGCTGCAACGGACCTTCAGCAAGTCGTCGACATTATTGATGCCTACCCAGTCATCAAGTCAACCCTTCGCAACCTCAACTTCGCGCCGTAATGGATATCACACCAAATCCCTCTTGCACCCAACCCCGGTCCCTTAGATTAGGTTATTTTAACGCCAATGGCATGAGAGGACAGCGCGACGAGATCGCCGCCTTCCTCCGTGACCATAACGTTGACGTTCTCCTCATCCAGGAGACGTTCCTCAAACCCAGCCACCGCGACCCCAAGATTGCCAACTACCGCATAGTTCGCAATGATAGGCTACGTTGTCACAAGGGTGGCACCCTCATTTACTTTCGCAAGGAATTGCATTGTATTCCCATCGATCCCCCTCCTTTAAAGTCCCTACTTGAGGTTTCAATCTGTCGGCTTGCTATGACCGGTCATCAACCGGTACATTTAGTTTCTGCTTATTTGGCCCCCACTAATACATGGGAAGATCACAACCTCCTGGTTAGCGATCTCACCCTTCTTTTCGGCTTAAGTGACTCCGTGATCATCGCGGGCGATCTCAACGCCAAACACCCGGCCTGGAACAGTAGAACGACGAACCCGAGAGGGAAAGTCCTCTACGATCTAGGCCAATCTCTTAGTTTCGACGCGGTCGCTCCTATGGAGCACACGCACTATCCTGACACTGTCAGTCATCTTCCCGACGTTCTCGATATAGCGCTGCTCAAGAATGTGAACCTTCGGTTACACATGATTGAGACGTTACACGAGCTCCACTCCGATCACCGTCCAGTGCTCATGCACTTAATTCCTCGCTCGGGTATCATTGACCCCAGCCAGCCCCTTCCCACTATTCTCACTACCGACTGGAGGAAAGTAAGCGATATGCTGAAATCCGAAACGTCACCACTTCTAGATGGTATTCCCGACCATATCGTCTCAGTCGCAGACACCGAGGCTGCAATCGACTCGTTTACAGAACACGTACAATCCGTACTGAAGGATTGTTCTCGTGAAGTACCAGCGGTGAGTGATCGCCGCTGGATACTTCCCGACGATATACGTGAACTGATAACCGAGAAGAACGCGGCCATACGTGCCTACAGCTCTTGGCCCTGCGATGCGAACAAAGCTCACATGCGTTCCTTACAGCGTGCTGTAAAGAAACGCACTAGTGAGTTTCGCTCGAGTCAATGGGACAAGACGCTTAGCGAACTCGAGCCCACTAATCAAGCCTTCTGGCAGCTTCAAAGGAAGTTGCGCACCTCGGAAGAGGTCTCTTCTCCACCCCTCATACGTCCCGACAAGAGCGTCGCTTTTGACGACTCTGAAAAAGCAGAATGCCTAGCCGACAGCTTGGAATCTCAATGCTCGCCAAGCACTCTACCAGTAGACAAGCAGCACCTCGATGAGGTGGATGCAGAAGTTGAACGTAGAGCATCGCTTCCCCCTTTTGAAGATCCCGATGACCGCCTCCCCGCCATCACCCCGGAAGAGGTCAAGGATATTATAGATAAGCTAAAGCCTCGGAAAGCCCCAGGCGCCGACGGTTTCACAAATAGAGTTTTTAAAGCCCTCCCCGCTAGGCTCATAGTCCTTTTGGCTGCCATCTTCAATGGCGCCCTGAGCAATAATATTTTCCCCCAAACGTGGAAAGAGGCCACTGTTATAGGTATTCCCAAACCTGGGAAACCGAAAGCCCAGCCCTCCAGCTACAGGCCGATCAGTCTCCTGAGTGCTCTCGGCAAAATCTATGAAAGGCTTATCTATAAGCGTCTCAGAGATTATGCCGAGACAAAGGGCCTCATCCCGAAAGAACAGTTCGGCTTCAGGACCGAACATTCTTGCATACATCAAGTCCACCGCATCGTCGAACACGTTAGCGCTGGTTTCCAGCGTGGAGCGATGACGGGGGTGATGTATTTCGATATCGCGAAAGCCTTTGACAAGGTCTGGCACAACGGGCTGATATACAAGCTATACCAGCTCGGTGTGCCCGACCGTCTCGTGCTCATCTTACGAGACTTTTTGTCAAACCGTACCTTCCGCTACCGTGTGGGTAAGACGTTATCTTCTCCTCATCCGATCCGCGCCGGAGTCCCTCAGGGCTCCGTTATCTCTCCCCTCGCGTTCACGCTGTACACCAGCGACATTCCGAGGAACCAGAAGGTTCAAACAGCACTATTCGCTGACGACACCGCGATCTATTACACCGGCCGTTCTCCGGATAACATCCGCCGCATTCTCCAGAAAGCCGCCGACTCGCTCGGCGCTTGGTTCCGTAAGTGGAGAATAGAAGTTAATCCCGAAAAAAGCCAGGCAGTTTTGTACTATAAGGCACGCCTTAAGCGTTCGCCAGGTCCCCCCATCACTATGTTCGGTAAGCCTATCCCCTGGGAGAGGCAAGCCAAGTATCTCGGAGTTATTCTGGACGACCATCTGTCGTTCAAGGCCCACATCAAAGCAGCTCGTGACCGGGCTGCCTTTGCTATGGGCCGGCTCCACTTCATGATCACAAGGAAGAGCAAATTGTCACTCAAGTGCAAATTGCGTCTTTTCACCGCAGTCATCCGTCCCATCATGACCTATGCTTGCATAGTATTCGCGCATGCCCACCCGCGTCATATCCACACGATGCAGACCTTGCAGAACCGATATCTCCGTAAGATCACCGGTGCCCCCCCTTACGTCCGTAACGATAGTCTTCACGTAGACCTTAGAATCCCCACCGTTAAGCAGTTCATGAAACGCCTCTCCAAGCGTTACTTCGACTCTGCTATTAAGCATAGGAATCCCCTAATCGCATCGGCCGCCCGGTACGACCCATCGCGTATTAGCTCCGTTCAACGTCCGCGTCACACCCTAGTCGCCCCCGACGATCCGATCACTATCTTGCAAGAGAGTAGGAAAGATACCAGTACAGTTCGTAGAGCTTACAAATACAGACCGAAAACCTACCGACCTCGCCGCAGAGGTCCGGCGCGAAATCCCCGTTCAATCCCTCCCCGACCCTTGCTCGAGCCAGCCCGCGATGCTGAGCCTGTAGTAATAAATCAGTCCCTAAATAATGACAATCAGATCCAGCCTGTCCCTTTGCTGCCCCCAGCGACGCCCTAAGCCGAGGTTCGTACCCCACAGGCGGTGCCCTTAGAGCGCTGTCGCTTAGTTTTTAGTTATTTTCGCCCTGGCTGGAGGCCTTAGATTCAAGGCATCCACAGGACTTGCCCGGTTAAGCAGAAGCCAGTCTTCTCAGACTGAACTGCGAGATGCCCATTCCAAAAAAAAAAAAAAAAAAAAAAAAAATGGCGCACTAACAACCAACGAAAAAAAAATCACAATTAATTACCTACATTGAAGTACAATGTAATTTTGAACAGCGAGTGCATTCTTCTTCATTTAAATTTTGGTAAGGAAAACAAATCGGCACGAATTTAGTCTTTGGTCAATCTGTGCTGTTTATTGTTGAGTTGGTACAATGTACGAAAAACTATTAAGATTTCCTAACTAAAGCTTTTTAACAATGTTATAATAAATATAAACAAAATGGTTTTACTTTCCATCTATCGATTTGCTTAATTCCGTAAATAAATTACTCGAGTTAATCGAATTTTACAAAAAAAGAATCGATTTGAATAATCGCTTTCACACATCACAAATATTAAAAAAAAAGAAAAAAAAAATGGTCGTCTATTTTCGAATACAAAATTAAGTAGTGGTAATGAATATTACGTGTTATTGGTCCTATATTAGTAAATTACGCTAAGATCTGGGTATTCTCATGTTGTTTATAATATTTGAAATGATATTTGTCATATCTGTTGTCGAATATAAACGTGTCTGTGTGTTAAAATGTGAAAAATAAAATGTAAAAAAACAAGATTGGCGCGAAACTTTGACTGTGGATATAAAAATATATCATTACCACTGCTTATTAAAATTGAACTATGGATGAATTCGTCACATAATTAAATGACGAGTTATTATTTCTCAACATAATGGAGCTTGGATGCCCGAAAACCCCAATTTTTATGATTTTTAGCATCGGCTAGCACTGCCGTCAAAATGGCGATGAACGTATTTACGCATTTGGATTTTATTAGGGTAAATTAAGAATGTTGCTCGCTAAATACAGAACTTTGAATGGCTCTAACATATGATATTTTTCTCCAACTCTCTTAATTAACGCACACTCATAGTCTTTCATAATCAGAACTTCAAATATTTACATAAAAAATAAGGATGTCGTATGACTTAACCGCCGGCCCCATTCGGGGCCAGTACCGAGCCAGCGTAGGTTTCAGTGCCCGGCCCCGAATGGGGCCCGTACCGAACTTTATGGTTAAACGCCCGTAGAAATCATCTACTGTAAAAAAAACTTTAGAATAGATCATGTGAGAACTCCCAAATTTTATCCCATGCGTAAAATAAATCTGGCCAATGATCTCAGCATTTAGTACGTAGCGTCATAAAATCTGTTACTGACCTACGCCAACTAGTCAGTTCTTGCAATACACTCAACTTTTAACAGTGTTAGTAATAAAAGACTGCTATTTGACTTATGTCGTTAATCCATTGTGCAGTTAGGTGCAGTGGCGAAAAAGCAGACGACATTGTGACTACAATATTGTTTGGTGGTACTATTGGCTCAATTAGTAAGTTGCGTGATAAAATAGTGAGTTCCGTCTTCAGAACTGAGATCCTTCCTTATCGTGTGACTAATAGTGCCTATTACCTGATGTGGGAGTTTTTATGACCTGACTTGCCTTTACATGCCGATCAAGAAATATCTCTCAGGTATGCTGGCTGGTTCCTCATAATGTTTTCCTTTACTGTGGTAAGTGAATTTACAATTCGTACTTGAATCCCAAAAATCAGAGGTGCATGCAAATCATCAAATGACTTCTCTCACTCTGGGAGGAGCGGGAGGGAGTGTCAGACTTTTACTGACGAAAACCCATCCATGTTCCTTCGTCGTCCTTTATGTTCCGGGGCCACGGTATCTCTTTCGAACAGTCCCGCAGCCTCGGCAGCGTGCCGTGCGTGCAGTCGTGCGTCTCCTGCGGTGGCTGGAGTGAGAGGTTATCTCCCTCTCGCGTTCCGCCACCAGAGGTGCATGCCTTGGGTTTGAACTGGAGACCTATAATTTGCCAGTCTGTCGCACGTCGGTCACACTACAAAGATATCACTACTGCAACTGAGAGAATTTAGGTGACTTTGATTTCTGAAGGCAAATTATGATGTGGCAACGTTCTGGTGGCAACTTATCTAACACAATATGACACTCGCAATGATGTAGAAGAAGAGATTTTCAAGAAGAGGATGATCATAATTCATTATGACATTTTCATCTGTCTAACCTTTTCCAACTATATTGGGGCCGGCTTCCGATCTTATCGGATTCAGCTGAATACCAGTTTTTCATGTTATCTGACCTCCACAACCCAATTAATACTGAGTATTACGATATCCCTTGGTAAGACTAGTTGTTAGACCTTCGGGCCAGTAACTTAAATTATTAATAAGACTTAATTATCTGGTGAAATATGGGTGTAGTTATGGAATGTTAGGTGTGGTATGGTATGGATGTAGACCTTTCCGAAGTTATGTTATTAAAGAGCAACTTCAGCTGTGTTAATAATAGGGTACGACAAAAAATAACTAAATAGTCCGTCATTTAGATTATCAGAAAATATTAGACCCGTTTTCATTTCGATACGGAAACCAAAATTGTCACGCCTTGTGATATAACTTTTAGTGAGTTCTGACGTCACGAGCCCCCACTCCTGAGTTTTGATGCGTTTTAACTATGTCAATATTCATTGATTTGCAAAACAAAAAAATGTGTCCATTATTTTCCAATTCTCTAACTGACGGACTAAATAGATTTGCAATTATTGATAGTCTCGTCTAGCCTATTATTCTCGTGAGATCATTCGATCTTGAACAAAACTCGATGATTTCGTTTTTACAATCCCATAGTTAGATCTGCACGTAATATGTTTACAGAACCTGGATTTAATATCCAAAGTAATAAAGTAGAGATGGAAAATATTTTCATTACCCACGTAGGATATGAAAGTGTCTGTTAGAATAATAATAATAAGTAGGAACGACGGGGATGCGATGGCTAAACACTGTCGTCGAAAGTTTTTAATAACGTTTCAGCTAACTATGTTGCGGAGGTAGAATGTTTTGTGAGATGGACTGTTTTAATATTGTGTTTATTATGTTCACATCATGCCTGTTATAGCCGTAGGATTAGGCAATGAATATGTATTTATTTATACTTTTGTAAAGCGGTACAGTCAGCAAAAGAGTTAGGTATGCAGGCTAGCAATCTTCTTACGACTATTATAAATGTAAAAGTCTGTAAAGATCGATTTTTGTTATTCTTTCACACAGAAACTACTGAAAGGATTTGGATCAAACAGATTGATCATAACCCTTTTCCGTTTATAATAGTAGTAAGAAGTGTTGATTGCTAGCCTGTAAACCTAACTGTTTTGCTGACTGTACATAGGCGCACTAATTACCACAAGGAGTTCTCTACAAGTCAACCTTTGAGTCAAATTGACCTCATTCATGCACAGCTGCGGGACTGTTCGAAAGAGATACCGCGGCCCCAATATAAAGGGCGAGAAAGGAACATGGAAGTCTGACACTCCCAAAATCAAAACCAAAGCATTTATTTCAAGTAGGCCACACAGGCACATTTGAATTGTCGAAACAAAGATGAAAATTAAATGTAGCTACAGTCCCAGTCATAAGACATAAAAACTGTGAACGTACTGTAGTTGCCCATTCCCTAGCGTCGATCTCTATGGAGAAGAACGGGCAAGAAACTCCATGGGCACTCTTTTAAATCAAAATTTTGTTACAAAATCTTGGTTACATCATTCATGTTGAGATGGTTTATTATGTGAGAACAATGTAGCAAGATGTGCACGTTAAAAGCGTCCATAGAAAAAAACAAATATAAGTCATTCAGAATTCAAACAAGCCATGGCAACTAAGAGATGACCAGTCACAACTGACAGCGCCCGTTCACGAACATGACGCATGGATCAGCACCATTCAGCTCAACCATTTTGAAGGGAACTTAATGGTCCGACACACGCGCCACCATCAGCGAGACATTTGAGAGAGCATGACATACTCTCAACCGCCAGAGCACATTTAAGTCAAGAACTGCCGTAGGTTTTCAGTGAATGATAGCTTACTAGTACATAGTACTTACACAATATGTAGGTACTCTCTACCGCTCCACCCAGAGTGAGAGAAGTCATTTGATGATTCCCCATCCGTAATAAAAAGGACCTCAACTGCAGTTGCATTTGCGACTACCAGACCAAACGGGGCAATATAAACTAATTTAAAATTCCCCAGACACCTGCAATTTCGCTATAATTCAAACAAATCAAACAACACCGATGTATCATCACGCTAATATCAGAATGGCGTGGTGGACAGTTGACGTCAGGTTAACGCTGACACGCCCCCTTGAACCATGTAAAAGACTCATCAGTGATGGCAATTGTTTGATCAAATTGTTGGGTGGTTGGGGCCAATATTGGATTTTCATGGACTTTTATTAGTAGATTCTAAGGGCTCCCACCTGGAGCTTTCGCCTGTACTGTAACAAACCTCAAATCTATTTTGACTTGAGAACTTTCTACATTTTTGTTTTAAATAAAAGTGTTTATGTTAGACATGACGTTATTTTAAACTAGTACTTCTCCCGCGACTTAGCCCACTAAAGTTGTGATAACTCTGCTAATTTTCATGATTTCAATACGGGTCTTAACGAGACCGAAAGGTACTTGTCATTACGATATATTGTTTTTGTTTTACACCATACCTGGGAACCTTCTAGTTACGGAGATATGGGGGTCAAAGTTACAACTTTTTGACTAGTTTTTTTTAACACAAGTTTTTATCGTAAGATTTTTATTGTCAATACCTCTACGAGCCCCGCACTTTTCAATCCATTCATTAGCAATGTTTTGAGTGCGTTACATTGAGTTATACCACAAAACGTGATTTTTCGCCCCAAAAAGAAAAGTTGTTTCCCAGCAATCATTTTTGCGTTACTTAGTTTGTAAGTTTGATGTTCAGAATGCTTGGTTGACGGCTTCGTGATGAGGTGGTTTACACAATGTATTGTTAATAGATTGTGTTACTTGGCAAAGATGTAGCTTTCTTCTAATGATGAACGAAGTTTTGATATCGGTTTGGCAGTTATTGGTTTAAATCGTAACAAAAAAACAAACATTTCCACTTTTAATATTAGTTCAGTACAATGTATGAGCATTACATTTAATCTTACAGTAAAAATGTTTTTTTTTTGACCTCAAAAAACGTCGTGTCTCAGCAATATTTTTTGCATAGATTCACTTAGTTTGATGCACAAAATGCTTGCTTACTTCGCGAAGGCTCCGCGCACAGTTACACTCTGTGTTAATGACAGAGCAACAAATAGTTCTATTGAAAAGTTTATCAGCAACCAAAACATTAACAAAATAATAGCAACTTCCTTTAAATAGATCATGAGTTTCTTATTTTACGCTATAGCAACGATTCCCCATATCCGACTTTTTATTGGCTCCATCAACCAACATTGGCCACCATATCCCACAAAGTGGCATAGGAAATGCGTGCACTAAGCGTTTTTATCACATTCTGATTGCGTGCGATCAGTTAAATGGGTTCCGTATAAGTTTTCATATTTTTCCGGTCATTATATCGAAGCTTTCAATCGGCAACTTTTTATTGCATGTGTGGTGCAATTAGTATTTGAGGATTAAAGGGAGGTAATGGAAAATCGATCTAATAGAGTTCATCATTCGTACGGCTAAATATTACAGGCGCTTGTGGATCGATTTTCGATCAAGCCGTACTTGACTAGGTTGGTCAGTGGATGGGTGATCCTCCCATTACTTACCGATTTTCCTCCGTGCCCCGGAAAGCACGAACCGTTGGACATGGCTGCGATTTGTAGATCTTTGACATTCATCACAAGCATTTTTGCCTATTATTGGAATCAGATATAACAGCTCACAACTTAGGACCCATTAATGTTAATGTTTATCCGTGGTGCTAGGCAACTGGGCCTATCCCAGTTGTAAACGTCCCTTTGTGCCTAATGGACTTATTTCGTTCTGTCTCCTGCTGATATAGAAGGAAGTGGAAATTACGGTTTTTTACTACTCTATGTTTTCTGATTTATTTCGTTGCGTGGTTCAAGACAGTTAAATTTATTCTCTGGGACTTCATCGAGCTTCATTGTCTCGGCGCTTTTCTGGTGGTATCCACTGTTGATTCTGCTTTCAGGAGTTACAGTGGTTTGAGAATAGTGAGGCGGGCTTGTCTAAAAAAAAACAGTGTTTGCAGTTAGTCAGTGGCCTGAAAGTCTTACCTAGTTGGGTTACAAAGTGTTTTGTGGAGGTCAGATTGGCAGTCGCTGCTTGTAAAATACTAGGACTCAGCTGCATCCGGTTCGATTGAAAGGTGACCCCCATATAGTTGGGAATAGGTATGGTATGGTTGGGTTCGTATGTATTTTAATATGTATTAGTTTATTTCATCTTATCAGTATTATAATTATGTGTATTAGTATGTAATATTTATGTACTTATTTCGATTTGTAATCAAAATGGCATTGTTCTCAATGCTTTTTGTACTCTACATTGCTGTCATATTTAACCCAACGGTTGACTGGTAGAGAATGCCTTGTGGCATGTACCACTATGCCGCCTATGTACCACTCTTGTACATGAAGTTTAAATAAATAAATAAATAGGGTAGGCAAATGTTGTTTGGAAAACCGATTTAATAGAGGACTCTTTGATTGTATCAGTGTTTATCAAGAAGTTTTTTTTTTGGAATGTTAAATCATCATCAAATGACTTGTCCTACTCTGGGTGGAGCGGGGGAGGTAGTGTCAGACTTTCACTGAATAAAACCCATCCATGTTCCTTCCTCGCCCTTTACGTTCCGCGGCCACTTTCATCAGTCTCTCTTTCGAACAGTCCCGCAACCCCGGCAGGCTTCGGCCCCTCCCCTTATGTTGACTTATTAAGAAGTCGAGGGTTTGATTCCCAGGTCAAGCAGTGTTATTTTTGTCTTAGTGATAAAACAAACCACTTCATAGCTCGTTTTGTGATTTAGAAGAATTACGCATACAACCTGTTTGTTGCATAATATTTTTGTTTAAATGCGGCAAAGGCAAATCATTATTTGCTATTTCTTTTGGTTTGTAACTTATCGTCTGCGTATAGCCTTTCCCGACTATCTTGAGTCAGCTTCCAGTCTAACCAGCTGCTGCTACAAACCAGTATATTTTACATAGAGCGGCTGCCTATCTGACCTCCAGAACCCACTAATACGATATCCCTTGGTAAGACTGATGTCAACTCTCCGGCTAGTGATCTGTAAAGACTGTCGAAGATCTACAAATTATGGCACGGAACCATACATGCGCAGTCCGACTCATACTTTGCCGATTTTATTTTAATACCAACAAAGAAATGTCTTTTTCTTCTATTTTGTTGGTTATCATGAATTTTGATGTCATCGACCGCTGCGCTGTGCATGAAATCTCGGGTTCAATAAACTTATATTGTCACTTACGGGATATCTTCCGTGATTATTTAGCGTCGAAATAAGTAGTAGTAAGTTTAGTTTTTAAACCGTGAAAGCCTAAAACAGTGCTCGGGTTCAATGTCCTGATCGGGAAAGGGTTTATAGAGGCCATTGAACCATATCGCATATTCCGTGCAATTGGCACACGATACGCGGTCTTTGAACTTCGCTAATATGTAGACAGCAACGGACAGCCTGGATCCGGTTGCAATTAATGCCAACTGAATCGAGGTTGAAGACGAACAATGGACATGGATGGTCACTGGGCATTAGCGATTTTTTACTTGGTTCTTAGTTTTGATTCCCAGGTCAAGCAGAGTGTTATTGGATTTTTCCATCAGGAGTTTTTCACTGCCTAATCCGAACATGTTAAGGTTGGCTTCCAGTCTAACCGTATGCAGCTGAATACTAGTATTTTACATGGAGCGACTGCCTATCTGACCGCCACAACCCAGTTAGTACCTGATTGATGGGAATAGCTCGCCGTCTGTTACTGCGACTGTAATGTGGGAATAAACTATCAGGTACTATACATCTCTAGCTAACCCATTGGAGAATAAAAGCGTGATATTATGTTATTTGTAATTGAAAAACTATACGCAACAACAACTTCATGTGGGTGGGCGTGTACCCACTTCAGCTTTAAAAGTTTTTTTCTTTTTAGATGTTTTGTCTTTTAACGGTCGTGGCGCAAAAAAGTTAACATTTATCGTAATCCGAGTTCAGTATCATCATCGTTATCATTTCAGCCGAAAGACGTCCACTGCTGGATATAGGCCTCCCCCAAGTGTCGCCACATTGACCGGTCCCTTGCGATTCACATCCAACGGATTCCCGCAACCTTCACTAGGTCATCGGTCCACCTAGTGAGAGGTCTTCCAACGCATCGTCGCCACTCCAGAACTTTTCGGCCCCATCGGCCATCCGTTCTGCGACCAATGTGCCCTGTCCACTGTCACTTAAGTTTGGCAATTCTTCGGGCTACGTCGGTGACCTTGACTCTGTGAGTTCCGTATACGTAGATTTTATTTGTCTAAACTTCAAGAAAAAATAAAATCGAGGAATGAAGCCGTTTGATTAGACAGGCAATTTATCCACATGTTACTGCCTCGTTGGTGTAGTGATCGTGACTATTGAGGCCCTAAATTTGATCCAGGGTCGGGGAAAGTGTCATTGGTACTCACACCCCCACTTTAACTCCTCAGGCACACACACTTTCACACGCTGTATTCTTAGCTAAGTATAGATATTAAATTGTAAATCCTTAATTGGCTGTAAGATTTGTTTAAATAGTTTAGATTTTGAATTGTAAAGAGCTGTGGATTTTGTAATAAATAAATAAATAAATAAATTGGTTCTTCTTTCAGGAATTTCTCAGTTGCAGCCACGGAGACTTTATCTGTGCCCGGTTGATGGCTCTTACTTGATTACGTGGGTCTTGTTGCATAACGGGCAAAATGTGGGTGTACTAATTAAGTCGACTACATGAGCTAAATTAGCAACTATGCAGTAGCAACTTGTGGTGGTTCAAGCTTCGTCTGAAACACTCTAAGAATAAAGTTCTTATCAGCTTGCACTACAAAGTGGTTGTTATCAGTCACTGCGTGCCGAATAGTGAAAAATGAATGGTTTTGATCGATTTACAAAAAATCTTTTGATCGGACTAAAAATATTAAAACATTGTGATGCTTATAATGTTACTTGTGAAATTATTTGCCAAAAAGTCAGAATGATCGTTTGTATTTTAATTTAGTTTTCACGCGTTAAAAGAAATTTGTAGAGATAAGTTCGTGATTTTTTTATCGAGTAAAATTAATTGTATTATGTTTTCAAAACACTACCATACTAGCATATCCTGAAAAATCAGTCGTATGTTTTTCTGGTTTTGTTTATTGCAGTGAATCATATACTTTCAGGCATTATAAAACTCGCGTTTAGCTCTATAAAACTCGCGTTTAGCTGTTGTACTTGCTAGCTTGAAGTTTAGACAAAACACCTATTTTAAAACCTCAAAATACAAAAATGTATCTCTGAAATATAAATAAATTCCTTAGTAAACTTTATTCATCACGTCCAGTAAATTATGACGTTAAGACGTTCGGCTATAAAAACCTCAATTATTACAACAAAGGGTAATAAAGGCTTTCTTGCACTAACTTGTTATTTTATTTGAAACAGTCAACTCTGTTCGGCCTATTTTATGTCACGAACTGCAACTTTTGAAACGGTTTGCTTCAAAATGTCAAGGAAAGACAGTGGAGACGACTTTTGGTGATTTTTTTTCCAAGAATATTAATTACAATCGATTGGGATGGTACTATAAGACACTTTGTTAATAGCAGCTTGAATTTAATGGATCATGGTTAAATAGTTGGCAGCCATATTATTAACTTGTGCTCTAAAATAGATGGTCCTAAATTATTAAGAGAAAACGTGTTAAATACAATGTTGACTAAGTGTTTTTTTTTTTGTATTTTGTCATATTAGTTTTAGTCTGTTAAGTTCATATAGGGGTCACTATTGCCTGACAATAAAATTAATGTTGTTGTTAAAATAATTAAGAACGCCTTTCCTAGACACCTAGGAAAGGCGCTCACTATGTCAAACTTCATTTTTTTTGGCACCAAGACAGGCTGCTAAACCTATACCCATACACATTCTTATATCAGCACACAGAAACATACACTACCACAATAATTAACTTCCTCACGAAAGATTGAAACACCACAAAACAAAAAAAAAATAATTCGAATACAACTCCACCGCACATTGTCCGGTCAACTTCAGCGATGATTCACCCGTTGAGTCACGTCCCTGAGTACTACTAGCAAAGGAAGAGTTCACCTGATGAAATCATGGGTCATTAACCCCCTGCGATAGGTGCAACATCGGACACGGTGCCCTGTCAATGCACCGCTGACTTTCGCATGTTCCTTCCTAGTAAGTTCGAGTTATTTCTGTAATTAAGGAAATGTTTAACATTCCGATAGATGCGTCATTTTTATTATTTACATTGCACGTAATGCTTTATGTAGGTTGCCGACTTTGACTGACCTCGTTGATAGTGCGTTGTTCGTGGCTAAATAATAACAGCCGCTCGGGCCGATTGTTAGGTTAAGCCGTGCTTGCCTAGGTTGGTCCGTAGATGGGTGACCACCCATTTCTTATAGTCTCCTTATTTTTATTCTTATTCTTTATTGCACACAAAAAAAAACAACAAATATACTTATAACTTGCAATAATATAGCTTATGTACAAAGGCGAGCTTAACCCAGCCTGCCAGCCTTGACTTTGGCTTTTCCTTCGTGCCTCGAAAAGCACGTTAAGCCGTTGGTCCCAGCTGACATAATTATGTAGATCGTTAGGTATAAGTCAATGGCCCAAAAAGTCCGACAAGACTTACCTACCAACCTATTACCCGGTACTACTAAGTGGGTTGTGGAGGTCAGATAGGCAGTTGCTTCATTATTATTTGTTTATTTATATCTCTACCTTACGACTTATCTTTACAGGGCCTTTATGGGGTCTTTACTATCTTTTTTTTCACGTAATTTACTGGTATTCAGCTGCATTCGGTAAGACTGGAAGCCGACCCCAATATAGTTGGGAAAAGGCTGGGCAGATGGTGATGTTGGTGTTGGTTGTTGGTTGATGTTGTTGGTTGCGTATGCCTGATGAGTGATGTACCTGGGTTCGAGAAAGACGGAGAGTAGCGGTGACCCAGATTTACAGTGTGTAAGTCCTAGGGCTCGAACCAAGGCAATTGGTTGATTGGTGTGATTTATTTCATCCCCACTGCTCTTAAAAACAACGGTGAAGAAAAATATCGTGAGGAAACCGGCATGTCCTTGAACCAAAAAAATTGAAGACATGTGACATCTACCAACCTGCACTGGGCCCGCGTGGTGGATTATAACCCATTTCCTTTCATAGAGAGGAGGCCAGTGTCCCAGCAGTGGCAATTTTATAGGCTGATTATGATAAGCAATTTCTGTTATTAAGGAATTACATTGAACATTGCGCGTTACGCTTTATTTAGCCATGGACATTTTCCTCATTCCTCCAGATCACATGCTCATACCACGACACGACAACCGATTACCACACAACTTTTTAGTCACCGGTGCCGCTTTCAGTTTGAGGCTACATTAGGCCGCGACGCGACCTGCGACACATGAACGATTAAGATCCATGCTCACCAAAAAGATACAGTCTAATTATCTAAAAACAACTATCACTGTGACGTTTCCATACAATAATGTGTTTTAAACAGCTGTTTTCAGATAATCAGAGTGGCAATCTTTTTGGTGAACATGGACCTAAAACAAGTAAATTAAATAAATAAATAAATATCGCCGGACATTAACACACAGCGCCATCTAGTGCCACACTAAGCAAGCAATTAATGCTCACGGTACATCAATTATTACTAGCAGTCTTTGATTTATATGCGATAGGAACAACATTACTGTAATCACGGCATCGGCTACACCAACATGTCAGCGAAATTGAAGCGAATTTATTGGAAAATTTCTCACTTGCACGACTAGTTCAATTATAGTCCTATTAATTATGCGTGTGGCTACATTATGCGTATAGTAAACCGCGATGGATGATTTGATCGCATTTTAAGAAAACGACCGATTCTTTGTTATGATAGTGGCTACATTGCAACTGTACTTCAGAATGCAAAAAACAAATGCTATAAATGGCTACATAATTTGAGCGAATTTAAATGAATGAGCGATTTATTTTGTTCAAAGTTACAGTTTTGATGGGTCCGCTGTCAAGTGGCTACATAATCACGCTACGGACAAAGTGCGGGAGAACAGGGGCAATAATTGTGCACTTGGGGCTCGCTCATGACGCTGCGACACGTTCAAATCAGTTTCATTTTGATCGCTCTTCTAAAGAGGTTTATGTATAAATCGATGGACGTTGTGTTGTTTGTATCCGAAATACAAGCACGTCCTGCAATATGGATGGCTAACTTATCGCTCTTTATTTATTTCGTGAATCCAACACAATCTCTTTTTCAAAAATAGTTCAAACTTGACGTAAGAGCTTTCAAGCAAAAACACAAGGTTTGGTTTTGACAAAGCCATTGAAAATAATACATGTTACGTTTACAATAAGCTACAGCGTACTATCGACTATGTGAATGCCGCGAACTAAACGACCCCCTTTCGCGCGTCGCATGTGTCGCCTGTGTGTGCTCCTTCTATGTAGCCACCTTGACACGGAATCGCCGCGAATGTTTTCCCACAATGGCTCGAGCTTTCCTAGGCACGAAAGCATGGAGGGGTCTCGGTATGGTTCAGTGGTTACCTATCCACAGACCAACTGCGGCAAACGTAGCTTAACATGATTAATCAACCCATGCGACCATTATACTTAGCCACAAACCTCTAAATTCATCATTCATTATCAACATAATTACTTAGTGCACAACTGTAGGTACCTAAAAGTGTATCTAAGGCCTGATTTCTTAAAAAAAAAAAAAAAAAAAAAAAAAAAAAAAAAAAAAAAAGGCCTGATTTCTTAAGAGATAGCGTAGCCCTGGAACCTAAAGGGCGAGGAAGGAACATGGATGTGATGATTTCCCATCCTAAAACAAAAAAAAAAGCCCCGATTTCTTGCTGCGGGATTGTTCGAAAGAGATACCGCGGCCCGGAACATAAAGGTCGAGGAAGAAACATGGATTGGTTTTAGTCTGTAAAAGACTACCAAACACTCCCTCCCGCTCCACCTAACGTGGGAGAAGTTATTTGATGATTTCCCATCCTAAAAAAAAGGCTTGAATTCTTGCTGCTGGACCGTTCGAGAGAGATACCGTGGCTCTGGAACATAAAGAGCGAGGAAGGAGGAGGTCGCGTATGGTCCATCACGTACGTACGTACACAAAAATCCGTACCAACTTATATGAGGGACCTTGGACATTGTGATTACGACCACATATTGTCGTATGACCGGCCACTATCTTGAACTAAACAGGGCCAGCTGTCTCGATATACATAATTACCTACCATAGATCGGAATAGGTAGAGCTATAGGTTCATTGACCGCAAACATTGAGGTTAATATGGATGTTCCACGGGATGTCGACTGATGATGCTGACGATTCTACGGGATTTTATTATTACATTATTTGAATAAATAAGTGAATTATTAAACTTATATTGTCACTAACGGGATATCTTCCGTGATTATTTATGGTTTTGAGCTCCCGATATTTCGAGGCTGTTGCAAGCGCCATGATTGCAGGTTGACTGGAGACTGCGGTTGGATGGAAAATAAAATTGTTTCGAGCAGACAAATCTGTCTACCCTCTTTCTTTGTCTTTTGCTACGCGCACTATTGGAACTCGACACTAAGTCACGACAAAACGCACTCACAGTATCACCAGGTTTTGTGGAGGTAACCGTGAAAGCCTAAAAAAATGTTTGAAGTGAATTATTGTTGAAGCGTACTGATTATTTTAAGTAAGATTTTATTGTTAATACAAATCGTTCTATTTGATAGTAATTTGATTTTCTGAGGAACAAATAATTTGTATGGTAATATTTTGTACCTACAACTTCAGAATAAAAATGTTTGTTGATTCTTGAACAAGAAATTGTTACGAAAAAATCATTTTTGTGGTTTAATGAATCAAGTTTATCTATTTATTACACTATCATTAATCCCGTCCCTTATATTTACCCGTCAGAAAGGAAGTGTAATCTTTCATTAGTCCTGAATAGTTTTTTATTAAAATTTTACTACCTACTTAAAAACCAAATCCTGGGACTCGGGGAATATCCACATTATTCTAACCTGTGGCAAGTACATGAAACAGCTCTACCTATTCCGATCTATGATAATGACATAATCGGTAACTTTCGATCGCTAAAATACCAATGAAAATGCTTGCGGGTAACGCAAGTATGTAGATACTTGCGTTACCCGCAAGCATCCAAGATGCGATTCTTCCTAGCATCGTTATTTTTTTTATTGTTACTTTAGCTATCGAAATTTTGCAATTTTGATGTTATACATGTCAAGGCTCGCTCGGGTCACTGTTGGACGCAAGGTTGTGCGATCAAACTTTTTTCTTGGCCAATGGTTCTGTAAAATTCGTGATCTCTAAGTATAAAACGACATTAATGACGTTCTGGTTATTCAAGAATATTTTATATCATGATTATTAGTGAACAAAAACATGAAATAATTGAAACTAGTATAATATTAATATGATTTTAGATATGTTGTTCGGTTGTTTCACACCCGTTTCAAAATAAAAAAGGGTATACTGGTCACACAACAAATTATCTAATATAAAACAAACCGAAATATTTATTTTCGGCAATAACAATTTTCACGTTAAATAAAACTTTACTGTACAAATCGAACTCAGCACCATCACGAGAAATCTTGTTACGCCGTTTTTCTGAAAAAGAGAAAAATATTATTACTATTTATATTTCTTAAAATCTCTAGGAATGATACTACCTACCAATGTATGTTACATTGGTAGGTAGTATCATTCCTAGAGATTTTTTTTTATCGTGATGAATCCTGCCCGATAAAAGAGTGCAGAAGCATTCCGACTTTTACTAATTCAGCTAAGTCCGGAAAGTTTAGGTACTTCATCATCATCTGCCTAGCTTGTTTCCCAATTATGTTGGGGTTGGGGCTTCCAGTCTTACCGGTTGCAACTGAATTCCTATATTTATTTCCCTTGGTAAGACTAGTTGTCAGTTTATCGAGCTACTGAGTACATTAACGACTGTCTAAGATCTACAAAAACAGCCAAAATCAACGGCTTTTCCGAGGCACGGAAGAGAGTTTAAAGATGATGATGAGATTTATGAGTTTGAATTACTGAACATACAATAATGAAAGACACAAATAATGACGATAGCTTAAAAAACACTAACATAATTATTAATTCGGTTTTAAAACAAGACGAGGTATGGCAAAGTAAACTATGATCCAGTGGGCAAGTTATTCTCGTTAAAATGAGTTTTTGACTCAATCAAAATTCATTTTATCGAGTATAACTATCAAATTTATCAAATCGAGTCCAATCGAGTCCAATCGAGTCCAATCGAGTCCAATCGAGTCTAATGGAGTCCAATCGAGTCCAATCGAGTCCAATCGAGTCCAATCGAGTCCAATCGAGTCCAATCGAGTCCAATCGAGTCCAATCGAGTCCAATCGGGTCCAATCGAGTCCAATCGAGTCCAATCGAGTCCAATCGAATCCAATCGAGTCGTACTAACCTAACTTGCACTGCAGATTTGATAGGTTAGGTCATCAAGTAAAAAATTAAATGACACATGCAACCGGCAAAAAAAAAATTGGGTTTGCCGAGTGCATGTGTCATTTCCCTGAGGATACGAGTAAAACTACAGACAAAAGCTAGATCATAACAAAGAAACACATATAAAAGCCTGACCATGTCTGTGATATGAAAAGCAACGTATTTTTTCCATTTCCATAAAAAGCTATAACTGTTCTATTTTCTAATCACAACCAGAGTTTTCTTTTTAATAAAAAGGATGCATTTAATGCTGGCTCTGATCCGCAGCACAATGGTCTGCATGATCAATTGAAACTGCGTCGCTTCTGGCTATATTGTCTTCCAATCTATTCAAACCTGATGAAAATGGCAGTGGTCGTCAACATTTTTTCTATTCCTTAGTTGTTTGAAACCAAAACCCAACCGATGACTTCAAAGGAGGTGGCTACTGAAATGATGAGTAATAGAGAAGTACGGATGAGGGAGACATGCTGCGACGACTCTTATTTAATTGGGATAGAAGCTGGAGATTTTGTTGATGTTTAACAAAGACGGTTGAAGAAACAATAATAGTAGATCATGGACAATAATGGTAAAAGGAAAATAAGAAAAAAAAATAGTAAACTATTCCGGGTGAACAATGATAATTAAAACATTGGCAGTGTGGTTAATTTACTAAGACAATTACTACAACTTACAAACTGTTTTCTTTGAGAATTTGCTTGTTATACACTTTACAATCGTTGTTTTGTCAGTTTAATGAGCAAAACACAAAGCATTGGGCTTTTGTCCCCCGTAGATTAGTAGATATGTTTATATTTTAGTTATACTGACAAATAAGTTATATTGACGTGAGAAACGGCCATCTTTTCGTTAAGAATCCACCTGTTAAATACATCCTAAAGCCGAAATTAGACTTTTTCCTTTTTTTTTGTTTCGTGTAAAAAATATTTGAGTAAAAGCGTAATTATAGCTTCTAACTCCTTTCATGCTTCAAGTTTCCCGACGATACAAAATAGTGTGACGATCTCAAATTGAAAAGGTATCACAAAAACTTTGGTAGCCATTGTACTAAACCAAACGCAATCCGAAATGTAATTGACATACGTGAACCTAAAAAAAGCCATAGAAACGCCCATGCGGACGGCCTCAAAGCTACAACGGGCATGACTCACAAACGGCCCGAACGTAACAAATAAAAATGTTCAAAACGGAAAAACAAAGTGATGATTTGTCCAAAAACAAACTTATACCCGTAGCTGTTCAACTCGAAATTGAACCTTATGAACAAAACGAAGAGTTTGATGAAGTAAAAGCAGGTGGTAGTATTAACGTTGTAGAAAATCTCTGTGGGTGGTGAATAGGCGGCAGGTTTGCAAACAACGAAAGGAAAGAAGGCGGTGCCGAATTCAATACAAATATGGAAGCGACCCAAGCTTGAATAGAAGACGCGACAGTAAGTGACCTTTATATGGAAACAAAGACGCAAATGGCGAAGGGAAATGTCCTGCTGTGCAGAAAGGAGGAAGGTATAACGTCTTTACTGTTGACCGTTTCGCTGTTTTGATGGGATTTTCGGCAGGGTTGCCTGAAGATATTTTTACTATTTTCACTATAGGTATTTTTTTAATGCTAAATAGGCTTGCGTTTAGTCGTAACTCGCCTATTAGATATGAAGCGATGATGTGACCTAGAGTGGAGCTCGCTTGCCTAAAACAAACCAATTTACTACTAAGAATGTTTAAAAAAAAATGAGAAGATCGTTTTTAGAATTCATTCAATAATTTTTTTAAAGCTGACATCATGGAATCTATATATCTGTTCGGCGATGTCATTTAAATGATTCTTAAAATGTTAGGTTGCTCTGGCGATTATCAAATAGATTTTACTGGGAATGTTTTGCCAAAGTGTAACAAGTGTTTTAAGTCTTCATTAAATGAATGTTTTTGTGTTGTAGCTTTGTTTTAACACGGGATGATTATACCTATATTTTAAGTGAAAATTAAGAAAAATTCAAGCCTATTGCAACACATTACTCATATGTTAATTAATAAATAACATTATTATGATTGCAAGCAATAAAATATTCAACCAAAAAGCATTCCGTTCCTTTAACACAAAACGTAATAATTAGCCCACTTAAAATAATTTAAACTACCCTAAATCACCCAGTAACAACCCTAATTTTTACAACCCCCAATATTTATAGCAGCTTGCGTCCAATGTCTACTAACTTCTTCATTATCTGCTACACAATGTATGACTACAGCTATCCTATGACCAAAAATAGCCCTTTCAAGTTCCTTTTCAATATTTTTATAGCCATAATTAGTTCCGTCTGCAATTTCAATAGCAATTTGGTCCTCACAGACTGTTGTTAATTTAGTATTGGCTTCAGTTTTCAATACAAACGGTTTCCTAGGCAATTGTTGAGAAATAATTATTGCTTTTGGCGACAAAGGAGTTTGCATAATATTGATGTTTTTGTGGAGAGAGCCTTTTTGGTTGGCCGCTGTTAATTGCAACTTTTTTTTAAAGGTAGTTTTTTTTTAAAGCGTCTTTGGTGCTGATTCGCGATTATCTTGGGTGTTCTTATTATTGAGAGGAAATAATCGTGTAACGAATTGACTCTGGCATTTGAAACAGTGTTTTTGATGTTCGTTGATAAATATTTGCGAATAAAATAAAAAAAAACTGCAAAGTGGAATGAAGGACAAAGGCTTTTTCACACATACACATATTTTAATACGTCTTATTTTTGTGCTGAAATAAAAAAACTTTAACTTTCCAAGTAAGTTCCTCATTATTTACCTTGTCTTGGGTCTGTTTGGTTAGCCCCACATTAAGAATATATAACCAAACTTTTCATTTCTGGAGAAAATGTTAAGATTTTTTCTAATTTTTTGGTAAGTTATTAATATAATTAAACTAATTGAAACTTTCTCCAATTATAACTACGTGAACCTCCGCTTACTGAGGCAAGTGACGTGACTTATTTATATAAACGTGAACAGGAATGCGATAATGTGTCCATATACAAATGCTGTAACAGCAATCGCATTCGAAATTGTATCTTATCTAAGAAGAATTTGGCTTTGTGGTTGCAAGCACGTCTGCTGACCATGATGTCGTGGGTTCAATTCCCATGTTAAGTAAACTGTTATATGAAGTTTTCAATCGCGAATTTCTCAGTACCAGCGATGGTGTCTGGATTTGTACCCTGCAACCGGTTCTCCCTCTAATCTATGGCAAAAGAATGTATGAAACAAGAAATACATATACTTACTTAACCACACAAGCCTTTGGATCCAAAGACAAAAGGAAGTTATTGAGGCTGTTCTCGCAGTTGATGTAAGCCATGCCGAAGCCAACGCCGCTTCCAATGAACATCGGCCATTTTTTATAACCCTTAAGGAAGAAACTACCCACCATGCTGCCAATTAATAAGCCGCTGGCTGTAGTTGGAGTCACACAGGATATGAAAAAGAAAAAATATTTAATCAGACACAAATTCAGATGCATGAACGTAAAGAAAGTCGTAATTGGCCTAGCCTTTTCCCAACAATTTTGGGGTCGGCTTCTAGTCTAACCGAATGCAGCTGTATACCAGTATTTTACAAAAAGCGACCTATCTGACCTTCACAACCCAGTTAGTTCTGGGTAATACGATCATCTTTGTTAAGACTGGTTGTGATTATGCCGGTCAAATGTCAAAGTCTCAACCAACTGACCTGTCGCAATCAACTGAAAACAGTTTGTCTCTTCGACTAAACTTAGCTACTTGCATATGCAAACAGTTTGTATAAATACAAAAAAAAAATGTGAATCGTCTTCATTATAGCAAAACATTTTAAAAGATAAACTGTTTTGTTTTCTAATACTCGGAGCCAATATCTATGATCATCACACAAACATTTGTAACACCCGTGATACTAAGAACGTAAGGCAGTCTCACTACCGCTGTGCTAATTCGGGTCGTCAAATTTTACCTCTTAAAGGTGAATGTCCACTTATCCGCGTCGAAAGAATCGACCGCGCCGAAAGTAACATTTTCTCATCCGTATAACTTTATCTATTCGTCCGATACGACGCGGATAAGTGTGCGAGGTTTTTGGATTTCAAACAAGTAATTCTAAAATTCTCTGATAAGTTTATTCCTTCCGTGTACCTTTACTAGATTATAATACACATACATATAGATTTGATACATGCCATGCCAAAACCACAGTGAGCTTTATAACCGTTTCAATAAGGTTGTCGTTGGACTAATGCAATTAGCATGGCTTATGTTGGTTTACTGCTGTTGAAGGGTACATAGCTGTGAAAAGCTTTTGGAGGACGATCCACTTATCGTGAAGTAAGTTCACAGGCACTTTGAAAATATCTACTAAAGACATACATTTTATATTTGACATACTTTGCATTACCTGTCAAGTATACTTTGGACCCAAAAAATCTCTATGTTCAATACATCACTACAAACTATTTCAAACTTATTTACCAGTTTTTACGCCGAAATCAACGAAGCATGCAGAATATCTTTCCTCAAAATCTCTTACGTCCTTTTTCTTCGTCATTCCTTAGGTAAGTCTTAGGTTATAATAAAAATACATTCTGAGAACGACTACCTTAATTAAAATAAAAAAATACTTATAATAATGATAATTTTTAATATTCTTTTTTAATTAAGAATATTTCATCAGTAATTGAAATACAAGCAAATTTTGAACGTTGACACTTTACCCTTGTTGACACTGACATGGAAAAAAGTTTTTTTAGTTTATGATTATTTTGTGCCTGTTTAAAAAAGGTTCTTTTCTATTATCAGAAAAAGATAATAATAATTGTTTGTGGCTAAATAAAGAAAGAAAGTAAAGAAAAATATTTATTCGTCGCAAAGTCATGACGTGCATACAATATTAATAAAGTAAATAAACATGCAACGCATTATACAAACGCAAACATTTAAACTATAAACGAAAATTAACACAACAAAATTGGCATTATTATAATTATAAGAAAAAAATCGCATGCCGTGAGTGCGACAAATAGGTTACCACTCAGCATGATGCTGTGCTATGGGTAACCTACAGAACAGAGCTGGTTTTCAGTGGTCACCTGTGAAAACAAATACAATAAAAAACATGAATACATTGTAATATCACATGTTCCGCTGAAAAATTGGTACCGAGACACAGGTTTGACTCAGGGTTGAAATTGGGTAAAAGCAATCTTCGGGAGCAGCGCTGGCCCAGTGGTGGCGGTGACCCAGACATGCGCATTACTTTGTGTAATTTATATCATCACTACTGCTCTCAAAAACGGTGAAGGAAAACATCGTGAGGAAACCGGCATGTCTCAGAACCAAAAATTCGAAGACATTTGACATCTACCAATCCGCACTGGGCCCGCGTGGTGGATTATAGCCCATTCCCTCTCATAGAGAAGAGGCCTGTTCCAGCAGTGGGAACATTAAAGGCTGATGATGATGATGATGATGAATCTTCGGGACTCGATCTACTATTTCATCATCTGCCTATTAAAGCCTTTTCCCAACTATGTAGGAGTTGGCTTCCAGTCTTAACAGATGCAATACCAGTATTTTGCATACAGCTGCCTATCTAACCTCCACAACCTATTTAGATCTTGGGTAATACGATACCTATAAGACTGGTTGTCAGACTTTTGGGACACTGACTATCTGAAACGACTGTCAAAGATCTTCAAATGATAGCTGGGACGAATGGTTTAGTGTGTTTTCTAAGGCATGGAACTTAGTACCTATGTAATTGGTGATGACCCATATAAACCAACCAGGCAAGTGTGGTTTATCCTAAAAGATCCTGAAGATTCTTCAACCATAAGCTCCTCCACATCTCCGCCAATAGTTCAATTGATATATTTATGTCACCGTAAAATTGTCAAACACGTTATATTACAATATAACGTGTTTTTTCTCGCGATATTGTAATGTCTCGAATTATTGTCAACTGAACATACGGAAGTATCTCTGTCCCCATAATCGGGACTTGGGGCAACCCCCGTTAGGTTAGTTAGGTTCCTTTAAACCCTGCACTCGGAAATAGGGGCCCCGCGAAGCGGGGCTCCGTCGACTACGCTTTTTAGGAGGAACATAAAGTGTTTTAAGGTTATGTTATATTAATCGATATTTCTCAGGAATGGTGCATTATCTTTTCATGTGAGTTGTGCCACTGGGCAAGGGGGACCCCTCCTTCCCTCCACACCGCGTAAGTTGACTACCATCGCATGCATTTCACGAAAAATAATGCGTTTTGTTGTAAGCAGTATGTTCATTTGACAATAATTCGAGACTTTACAATATTGCTAGAGATATTACAATATAACGTATTTGACAATTTTACGGTGACATTTACAAACTAAAAGTTAACTAGGACATTATTTTTATTTGTGAGTACATTTTTGAGATACTTTAACACTTCAATGTAATAAAACTAGATGGCGCTGGCTCAAATAGTCCCACTTGCTCCCACAACTACCCACAACATCAGATTTTCCACTCAAATCCGCGTGACCAGGTAGCCAATTAAGGGTACCAGCCTCAATAAGCCCCTGTTAGATTAGGCGGATTACTCCTAAGTCCCCGAACACAATTAATATGGTTATTAAGGTTTCAATCACTCCACTAATGTTGATTTGATTTGCTTGATTTAGTCAATTGATTTAATTAGTATTTGATTTATGGTTAATTAGTTTAAATAATTAGGATTAGGAGGTGTGATAAGCTTAATGTTCTTAAATATCTATAAATTATTTAGGACTACTGCTGAATTAGTTCAAATCTCTGATGAGTTAAAGTATGAGCAATTTTCTTGAACCAACACATTTTCCATTAAATATGAAATACTAAGAGCGGATTTTACCTACTACTGAATCGGAACGCGTTCACCAAAATTAAAACGGCATTCTTTAACTGTCAGTGTCAATATTTCATAGAAATTATAACCCTGACAGCTCTGAACCAAGGTCTGTGCTTGCTACTTTCAGTTTCACTAATAATTTTTTTAAAGAATTGTTTTTGTCCAAATTTTTGAGATTTGAAGGTGTACAATCATGTTCTTTTCCTTACAATAGACATACAAATTTTGTCAACCGGGAATGGGGATGCACACTGTGGAACTAATGGCGCTAGCATAGGTGATTCCAAGCATCGTCATTGGTTGAAAATCAAGGAATGTCATTTCATATTTTTAAAATACCTTGACCTCATTGGTCAGATTGAGACCAGCTATGGTGGCTCTATCTACAATTAGCTTTTAACGGTCTTCCCCATTAAACTCATCATTTTCCTGCCCTTGTCCCATTCTACTTGGTGTTGGCGCAACACGTTTTTTCTTCCCATCTACCCTGGTGAGGCATCACGGGATCAAGAAGCTAAGTACTCCTTTTTTTTCTTAATAGTCCTCACACAATCCTTCCATATTTTTTTCTCTCTCTCTCTCCATCCATGGAACTAAACTACGAGCTATTTAATCATTTTACTGGGTGCTTATGGAATCTGGATTAAAATACACGCAACGCCTGCTTTAAGATTCCAAGCTCGAAGCTTCGAACATCTTGCAATGATTGTTTGTGAAGGCGCGTTTTAAATCTGTTTAACTATCCAAAGAACTATTTTTCGTTTCTTGTTAGGTTTGATTTTAGTTGGATTGTTTAACTTATCTTTAAACAATGACGACCCGATTGGCGTTGTGGTAGTGATGCTGCCTTATGTTCTTAGGGTCCTGGGTTCGAATCCCGGGAGGAGCAAATGTTTGTGTGATGAGCACGGACATTTGTTTCCGAGTCATGGATGTTTATGTATAATATGTACCCATGTATTTACAAATAAAAAAGTATATAGTATGTAGTATATCAACTATCTAGTGTCCACGACACAAGCTTTGCTTAGTGTGGCACTAGGTGGCGCTGTGTGTTAATGTCTAGCGATATTTATTATTAACGATTACACTGCCTGTTACGGGGATATCTTCCGTGATTTTCATATATTCAGAGCTCCCATATTTTAATGCTGTTGTAGGTAAGTGCCATGATTGCAGGATGATAACCCGCCAAAAAACAGTGTTGTAAGTTGAGTTATAAGCCGTGAAAGCTAAAGGCAATCTTAAAACGGTTTTCCACAGAGTTGTTCGCAATTAAACCAAAAGTGACTGCCCATAGCAGAAGATTTTTTCGTAGATATTTAGCGAACATTAGAGAGCAGCGGTGACCCAGTGATGGCGGCCCCAACTTACGAGCAGTTAGTCATGGGATTGAATCCACATGTCAGGGTTCATTATGAACCTGCCGGGGTTGCGGGCCTATTCGAAAGAGATACCGCGGCCCCGGAACATAAAGGGCGAGGAAGGAACATGGATGGGTTTTAGTCAGTAACAGTCTGACACTCCCTCCCGTTCAAACAAACCTAAGATAAGGTTATCTCCATTGCCACCAACATTTAACTAACAAATAAACCAACGTCTTATTCTTAACTTGTCCAAGATCTAGATCTTTCCATCTAAACTAAAGTTACACTAGAATACAATGTGCTCACTAAACAGACACTCGATCTAAACTCAAGGCACGTTCAATTTAAACCAAATCACACATAATTGATCCGGAGCAATGCAGAAATAGTGATGTTTGTTATCCGAGACGATATCCGAAATTGTGAACAGAAATACACGACTTCATTCAAACAATATTAACATTTTATAAAACAGAATTTTGAAATTAGAACACTAAACAGCTGGTCTAAAATGGATATGTATAGACCCCTATGGAATCGTTTCAAGAAAGTGAAGTTTGACGAATTAAACATTTTAAAATGAATCAAGTAGCATTCAAACACAATTCACCTGCCAATTTAATATATTTTATTTATTTTACACTGTTGTTTGTTTTTTTTACAAATAGCATGTAAACCAAACCCATACAGTATCCACAGTAAGCTCCTTATATCATAGAAACTATTTCCTTTTAAAAAAATCCGCATGTTATACCCAAACCAAAAAAATATCCGAAAAATATCCGCAAACTCCCATCCCTTTTAGTAATAGACAAAGGATTTAGTGCTAAACAAGCTGCAAGCCTAATGATTGCCCGAACAGGGATGCCACCGGTCGTAATCCTATCTGCATGTCTTATCAAAGCGGCTTCGACGTAACGAAGCGAAATTGACAACCCTGATTGAATGGGCGATGTGCAGTCACTGAAGATGTCCGTTGACAGATTGAATTATGAGGATTATAATGTCGATTGTGGTTGAAAAAGGGGTGGGCAGATATCTAGGGTTTGGGAGAAATTAAACGATTTTATTTTGGAAATTTTCTTTTAACATCATTCTTATAACTTTTCCTATTATTATGATGTAAGACTCAGAAACGTTATTCGATCTAAGTCAGTTTCCGTGCTAGGGTATTAATTTTTTAAACGTTTGGTAACTACTTAAGTTTTAATATTAGATAACATTTTTAAGTTTCAAGAATAGGGGGGATGTTATTAATTTAATTACAGGTCTCTAAATATTGCTTTTGAGAAGAGGATTATCAAAGTTTTTGAATGTTATTTTAACACGAAAGTATAAGAATTCTGGAAAAAAGAATAGAATATACGTTGTATCAATTAGGTTATCATACTAAAGTAACTAGAGCAGTACAAAGGAACAAACATACCTGACTTATAAACACATTACCCTCCTTTGCGTCGCCCAGTTGGGTAAAAAAGCCAGCCATGATTTCTGCCCTCCCTACTAATATTATCACTTAGTGCTATGTAAATGTCAAAATGCTTTGACAGTATAATTTGTTTAATTGTCAAATAAGCCGCTGGCTATTTACAGTATTTCCAAAATGTTAAGATAAATATTTTACGACATGTCTTTTGCTCCGGCTTTACTTATGGATTTAATTACTAATTAATTCCGTTTTTTTTTTTAAAGTAAGGCAAGAACGTTATTTCTAAATGTAAATCCTAGCTTTTTGTAAGAAAAACAATTGTATTTATTTATTTATGTACACACAAAATACTTAGTAGAACATTACATTAAGAAAGAAGAGCACAAAGGTACTGCGTATTATCATATCGTATAATTAAAATTAAATTATTTGCCAAGAAACTACGACGTTTGGGGTGTGGAAAGTATTATTAAGTTTTTCAATCAGGATTCTCAGCAGCAGCCATGGAGTCTGGATTTGTGACCAATTGACGGAAATAGGCTCCCCCAATAACATGAGACTTGAACATAACTGGCGAAATATTGGTGTACTATTATTAATTAAATGATCGAAGAATTCGGAAGTCATGGGGGGAGGCATGCTGCTTCGTCCTGCAGTGCCTACGACGCAGCTGTATCTTTCACGTCTGCATCACTTAACTACAACTGAGAAAGTGGTGCCTAGCAGTGGGCTACCAGTAACAGTAATTAGGCACGATTCTGCCTAACCCAACGGGGATTCAAAGTATGATGTTTATGTATTCAAGATTATTTTAATTAAAATTATGTATATCGCTGGACATTAACACACAGCGCTATCTAGTACCACATCACTAAGCAAGGCTTGTGTCGTGGTCACCAGATAGTTGTTAGACTACATAAATATACTTTTTTTGTTTTGTAAATACATATAAACATCCATGACTCGGAGAAGCCAAGAAACAAATGTCCATGCTCATCACACAAACATTTGCTCCTACCGGGATTCGAACCCAGGACCCTAAAAACGTAAGGCAGTCTCACTACCGCTTCGCCATTCGGGTCGTCAAATAGCATAACGGTAGTGAGGTAATTGATCAATTCATCAAAAAATGTTTTCTGTTTGTGAGTTTCACACAATTTTTGACACACTTCGAAATAATGAATAGGTATCATAATTTATATTTTTTTACAAACAACTGTACACATTTATCTTCTGATTATACTCGTCAAGTGCATTGAGTTGTCAGTAAATGATTAATATTCAAACGTTTCAAGAATCTGCCTTGAGGGCAAATTGTCATCAAAGAGTACTTAGAAGGGATGATGACATAATTGGTTCGAAGCTTTTAAACATTTTGTGTATAAATTAGGATTATTTATTTTGATCAAATGTATTTAGGATAAGTTTATGTTTTTTTGCCTTAGGCTCATTGGGCACGTATTGTTTTAAAGTATTAAAATTACAAGGGTGGATTAGGAGGTCATTAAAAGCGTTACATAAGGCGACTAGATGAGCTATATTAGCAACTCTATTTGTGGTGGTTCAAACTTCGTTTGAAATGTTGTTAGAATAAAATTCTGATCAGTTTGCACTACAAAGTGGTTGTTACGTCAATCACTGCGGGCGAAATAGTGCGAAATGAGTGGTTTCGATCGATTTACAAAAAATCTATTGTTTGGACTAAAAAACCAAAACACTATAATGCTAATATATTGCTTGTACAATTATTTGCCAAAAAATCTGAATGATCGCATGTATATTAGTATGTTTTTTTGGTTGTTTTTTTTATCGAGTCAAATTAATTGTATTATGTATTCAAAACACTATCAGGCTAGCATACATCCTAAAGAATATCATATATTTTTCTGGTTTTGTTTATAGCAGTGAATCATATACCTATAGTTATTATAAAACTCGCGTTTAGCTCATGTAATCGCCTTAAAACAAGTTCCATAGTATTATGCAATTAATACATTAAATTACTCTATTTAGTGAAGTGAAATCTTGCTCTTTATGAAAACAATAACAAATTGCACACAATTTTGAGCACCATTTATATTTTTAAATATTACCTCTTTAGAATTTCTAATTCGGTATCGTGGGTGTGTTTACAAATTTTTGACTTTTTAAGTCACACCAACAGCTAAACACGGAACCACTTCCTATAGGCCAAACAAATATTTTTTCCGTGCGGGGATCAAACCCGCGACACGCAGCGCCGCAGTCAATCGCTCAGCCACTTCACTAACCGTGCCTTCAATTCAATTGAATGGGTATTCAATTATCTACTGCTATCTTACCGGATATTGCAATAACTACGTTGCAGATTGGTTGCCAAATGCAATAGTTATGGTGCTTCAAGAGATACATGATTATGAAGACATCGTAATAGGACCTCCTACCATATTATATATTCAGTACAAACTTCTTAATGTTCAAATTTTCGATACAGGAGGCTTTTTTGTCGAAAATGTTAGGACATTTTCAACTACGGCAGACGGATTCAACGTAGGCATTGGAGGGTTTAAAAAACATGTACAGTCACGTCTAATAATATGTATACACTTTCCTTAATATTATAGCTAATTTCACGAGAAATAACGACTGTAACTAGATTGGATCTTTTTCATAAAAATGTGAGTTCCAGAATACTATGTACGTAATAACATTAAAATTTTAATCAGTATAAGAGAAACACAATTTAAAATATTCTTAAGTGTTTACATAAAATATTGATGTGAGCGGTTTGAGAGATTATTTTCTAATACGGACAAAAACGTTCAAAAATATGACGGTTAGATTATCTAAAAACAGCTGTTTAAAACAAATTTTTATATGGGAACATGTAGCTGTTTTTAGATAAACAGACCATTATCGATTCGGTGAACATGGACCAAAATTGGCCGTACTATAGTAGTTGCTTCGGTGAAGGAAGACATCGTGTGGAAACCAACATGCCTGAGAGATATTTCTCGACGGCATGTAAAGCCAAGTCAGACAGAGTCAAACTCTGACCCCACGTTAGGCACTAACCATGCGGATAGATATTGTCTAATTAGTATAAATAAGATGCTGCATTAACACCAATATGTCTCCCTCCCCGACCCTTGCTCGAGCCAGCCCGCGATGCTGAGCCTGTAGTAATAAAACAGTCCCTAAATAATGACAACCAGATCCAGCCTGTCCCTTTGCTGCCCCCAGCGACGCCCTAAGCCGAGGTCCTTACCCCACAGGGGGTGCCCTTAGAGCGCTGTCGCTTAGTTTATAGTCATTTTTGCCCTGGCTTAAAAGGAGGCCTTAAATTCAAGGCATCCACAGGACTTGCCCGGTTAAGCAGAAGCCAGTCTTCTCAGACTGAACTGCGAGAGGCCCTACATAAAAAAAAAAAAACAATAGGTCTTATATTAAAACACTGTAGCACTATTTGATAGCAAGATTCGGTAGATAGTAGGACAATTTGCGACAAGGTACTAAAGTATTTTTACACCCCGATTTTTGCGTACCCCATCGTCAAAATTACCGAGAACAAAGTCTTCATTCATTCACCGAGTTACGACAGTAAATTGCAAGATTTATCTCATCACCACCAATCCACCATGCTTACGAATGTTCTCATTTTGTTTACGAGGTTCGATACTCGGTTGAGCCAAGTTTTATAGTTGTCTTAATTTTATGGTCTTTGATTAGTTCCTTTACGGAAGTCGGTTGATTTACTTATTGGAGAAGCGAGGTAATGAGGTGGGAATATTTTTTTTTCGTTTAAGGCGCTCAGACGAGCTAAATTAGCATTAATTAGCATGAGCTAAAAAAACTATTGATTGGATTAAAAAACTGAAACAGTATCATGCTAATATATTGCTTGTAGAATTATTTGCAAAAAAATCAGAATGATCGCATGCATATTAGTATGTTTTTTATTGTTTGAAAGATATTTTTAGAGATAAGTTCGTGATTTCTTTTTATTGAGCCAAATTAATTGTATTATGTTTTCAAAACAGTATCATGCTAGCATATATCCTGAAGAACATCATATATTTTTCTGGTCTTGTTTATAGCAGTGAATCATATACTTTTAGTAATTATAAAACTCGCGTTTAGCTCATGTACTCGCCTTAATATTTGAATGGTGGTATTTTTAGATCAAGGGAAGAGGGTTAGGCGGGTTATTTTGGATATTGTTGTCTGTTTGTTTGAAATTAGGTGATAACTGTGAGTGTAGTACCCCAAAGGGCTTTAGGTTAGTCCTAAATCCTAGTTAATAATTGTAAAAGTCCTAGTTAAATAGTCCAGGGGTCGTAGAAGGCGCACTATTTCCCATGATCCCCGGTGCAAGTGTGGGAAGGGAACACCGAGGTGGTTTTTAGGTCCATGTTCACCGAAAAGATAACCGTCTGATTATCTAAAAACAGCTGTCACTGTGACATGTTCCCATACAAAAATGCGTTTTAAACAGCTGTTTCAGATAATCAGACTGTCATCATTTTGGTGAACATGGACCTTAGTCGGTTAGATTCCGACAGACCCCTCCGCCTGGCGGAGGACAAGCATGAGGATTTTCAAACCCGGAACAAAAAATAAAAAGGTTTACCTAATAGTACAGCGACATGACGACCGAATGGCGTAGTGGTAGTGAGGCTGCCTTATGTTCTTAGGGTCCTGGGTTTGAATCCTAGTAGGAGCAAATGTTTGTGTGATGAGCATGGACATTTGTTTCCGAGTCATGGATGTTTATATTATGTATAATAAGTATGTATTCAAAAACAAAAAGGTAATGTAGTATATCCACTATCTGTTGTCCACGACACAAACCTTGCTTAGTGTGGCACTAGATGGCGCTGTGTGTCATGTCCAGCGACATTTATTTATTTATTTATTTTGCCTGTTATGTTGTTTGAGTTCCATGTAATAGAGTGTGAGCCTATTGACATTAAACGAGCACAAATCAAAAACCAGACTCCGGGGTTGAATCCGTCCCGTATTCGAACTCAGACCTCATGCTCTGCAACCACAAGACTAACGAAGCCAGTCCATAATCAATACAATTATTCATAATCAGTACCATGAACTTGAACACCTATTTTTGTCTGAACCCCGAAGAAAGCACAATTAACCACCCACACAGATTCCTCGCGACAATAGCAATCCATCAAATATCGTTGTTTTGTTTACACAGTCCTAATTTAGACGTTGCACGTTTGCACGCACAAGACAAGCTATACAAAACCAGTACAAGCGGATCTCTCAATTTATTTATTTATTTATTTATTTTATTTAACAATTTATGTACACACTTATTACAGAAAATAGAAAAGGAACAGAAAATAGTACAAAGGTGATGCTTATTTCTAATGAAATCTCTTCCAGCATACCTGCGAAAGGAGATACTAAATAAAGAGATGTAGACATAGTGTGTAAAAGAAGGAGAGAAAATGGAATACATAAAACAGATTAAATATCTTAAATATATACAAAATTAGAATACATACATACATACTCATACATACAAAAATAAATAAAATACTTTATAACAATAAAAAAAAAAACTAATAATAAATACTTATGCAATTATGACGAAATGGATAGGTAATGTTCTTTCACTCTTCGCTTGAAAACTGCAACCGTTTGGCAGTCCCTAATGTCAGGCGGAAGTGAATTCCACAACCGAACGGCGTGGACAGTGAAGGAGTAGGAGTAGAAGTCGGTAGAGTGTGGAGGGGATTTGAGGAGGTTCCTAAGATGCGACCTACAAGGTGCATCAGAGGGACGAGAGTAGGAAAACCGTTCCCGTAGATAGGATGGGGTTTTAGGGTTGTGTAGGATGTTAAATAGCAGACACAATATCCGATATTACTGGAAATCAAATGTGGAACGAAGCCGAAAGGCACTAGTTCTCTCCCTCATTTTGATATTTACTTTGTTTTAGACCATATTCTGGGTAAGTTCTAATTACGGATGTATGGCTGTTAAAGTTCCAACTTCTATAAATACGTCATGTTTTTAATGACAGATTTTTACTTTAAACAGGTCCACGACCCCCGTGCTATTCAATCCATAACATATCAGCACAATGTATTGAGTGCGTTACATTGAGTCCTAATCTAAAGGGTGTAAAACACGTCTTCACGAAGCTGAAAGGCACTTGTTCTCCCCATCATTGCGATAATTTTTTTGTTCTACACCATACCTGGGAACTTTCTAGTTACGGAGATATGGGGGCTCAAAGTTACAACTTTTTGACAAGTTTTTTTTTAAATACAAGTATTTCTTGTAAGATTTTGACTTTTAACACCTCCACGACCCCCGTACTATTCAATCCATCCATCAGTTCAATGTTTTAAGTGCGTTACATTGAGTTATACCACAAAACATTAATTATAACCTCAAAAAAAAACGTTGTTTCCCAGCAATAATTTTTGAGTCAAGTTACTTAGTTTGATGTACAGAAAGCTTGGTTAACGGCTTTGTGATGAGGTGGTTTACACTCTGTATAAAAATCCCGTCGCCCCCGCCGTATTTTTAACATTGTATGGGATTGAGTAGTGTTAGTACAGTAATAGTGCTAGTTACGGGCTGTCACCTTACGAACAGGACTAGACTAGCATGAATCCAAGAAGGTAATTATTACTAGAAGATCGTACCCCCTGTATATAAAAAGAGGCCATGTTATACTGGAATTGTATAGCCCGATGTGTCACCGGGTGTACCATTTGCATTACCGTGTCACTAAATGCGCCGTTTGCATTACCGTGGCACTAAATGTACCGGTTGATTGTGAGCACGTGACGATTTGGTGGATGTTGTGTTACAATTAGTGTGTTGTTGTGAAGTAATGTGATGTTTTGGTGATGGATGGGTTGCTCGGGTTCCCGTTGAGAATGGCTTCATGAATGTTTTTGTTTATGTATAGGTAGGTATTTACAGTGCTCGAAAGAGACGCTGTGGCCCCGGAACATAGAGGGCAAGGAATTGGATTTTAGTCAGTAAAAGTCTGACACTCCGTCCCGCTCCGCCCAGAGTGGGAGAAGTTATTTGATAACTGAATAGTCTGCGTGAGAGACACTTCCAACCACTTTGGAAGTGTCTCTCGCGCAGACTTTTCAGTTTAGAAAAAAATATATTAGAAACCTCAATATAATTTTTGAAGACCTATCCATAGATATCCCACACGTATGGCTTTGATGAAAAAAACATGAAGTGGATGTGACATACGGACGGACAGACATGACCATCCCATAAGGGTTCCGTTTTTTGCCATTTGGCCACGGAACCCTAAAAATGCAACATCAACAGTGTTCCAAATACCCGCACCTCCCTTCACTTTCTACCCAAAAAAGGATCAATAACAACGTTTAATTGTTCATCCTCTCAACAATAAATGCATATGAAGAGACGCACGCACTCGTAAACTCGTCCTGATGAGTTTCATGCAAATTTTGACGACTGTAAAGTCTGAAGTGTCCTCTTTACCCCGTTGTCCTCTGATGAATCGTCAGGCTGAGTGGGGAGGTAGAACTGGGATTAATATTTGGGGAAGTGGGGGATAGACGGATGGGACATGTTTTGGTTTAGAGGACTATTTAATCATTTGAACAGGCCATCTAAATTGAGCCAAATTGGATGGTTTAGAATACTCCGAATGGCTTTTTGAGAGATATGCTGCCAGTGTGTTTCAACTGAGCCATAATACATGGAATAACACGGACTTATCACTAAATACTGTACTTACAACCAATTGAACCACTTTTTAATATAGGTCCCATTTTTCAAAAACAACCTTCATTGCTTATTGTTGTCCTGTCTATTTATTAATTGGTTAAGCCATCAAGTGCGCAAACCCACCAAAATAGGTAAACAAACAAACACAAATGGTTGTCGCCCAAATTCAAAGGACTCAAACGCTGGATAATAATAGTTATTGCCAGTAAAACTAAAATAGCACTTAAAAACTTTAAAGTTTTAGTGCTTTTTTTTCTTTCAGAATCAGGTCCATTGAATTCAAAATCATTTGGAGTGTCTGAAGTTTTGCGCATTTAACGTTACACGTTGTATACTTATAACTAACTTCTGTCAGTAGCTTCGCCCGTGTGAAGTTTGATAATTGTCCCACGGGATCTTAATACCGTATAAAAAGTTATAAACTTTCTGTGTGCAAAATGTCATCCAAATCCATTACGTCGTTTTTGAGCGAAGTAGTAACAAACATTCATACATTCACAAACTTTAAATAGGATCCATAATCAATCTAAGTTTTACTGACGAGAAATGAACGTTAAAAGACCATTGAAAGATGAAAAACCCAAGCAAAAAAAGCTGTTACAATGAGAAGAATTTAGTAACCACTGGTGCTTTTCAAAAAGTTTCAGAAATCCTATTACATCCCTCATACATCACACCAACATTGTCACGTAATCCCATACATACGTTGCATACAAAATAATAAAAACAAGACAAACACAATAAAAACTTATCTTTAACGTAACCTGTAAGATCGACGATAAAATTGGCGAATTACTTACAAAACAACATTATATTTTCTAATGAAATAAACAAAATTCAACTCTATGACAGACGTCAATAAAGGTTACGGAACAGCACAATTATTTTGGTAGTAATTTGAAGGGCGCACAGTGTGCTAAAATGTTCGGATTAGAAGACAAAATGCATAGGTAGTAAATTTTACGGCTATGCAAATGTAATACCGTATTGGACAGTAAAATCTAAGCCTGGTTGATATGTCAGGCGTGGAAGGCAATATTAAACACAAGGAACATTTTTAAGATCGTAAAGTTTTTGATTTTTATTGGTACTCTTTTATAGTAATAAGGGACGTATGCAGTAAGATGTTATGCATTTAAGACTGTTGTAATAGGAATTTTTACGATATTATTCTTGTACACATAAAAGTATACAATTTTATTATTTAATTAATTTATTCGTTCTTATCTTAAGTAAAAAAGTACTTACATAAATAAAATTACAAGATGCAAATAAATAAGTCACAGTTAAATTCAAGCAAATTTTTGTTAAAACTAAATGACTCATTAACGTTTAGTCTTTTAGGTACAGTGCCGACCAAAAGTCGATAAGCAATATCACAAAGCAATAGCTTGACGTTTAGTTTGACTTACGACCTTCTACTTTCAACAAAATAGATATTGTCAGCAACTAGTTGTAGTTCATAATTTCAATGCCAATATCTAAGTCATGATGGCCTAGCGGTTGGGCCCGTCCAGAATTAAGAGCGAATCAGTAAGCCGTGAGTTCAAATCCCGCACAGTTACTTTTAGTCTTTTTGTAAGTTTTTACTCTACAGAAATATTATATTATTTAACTTGTTTGCTTTGTTCACACATTTCGTAAAGTTAGGGAGGTAGATAGAAAAATAAGTCAAGAATTTTGTTGGATTTCTGTGAGGTAGACATGAGTTTTATGAATATTTTAACTTGATCGGAATGAACTTTGTCGTTTGGTTGTAGTCATACAGAATACACTATATAATGTGGTATTTGATGGTCAGTGACGTGTGGTTTAATAGATAGCGGTATTGTTGTTGGTGTGATTCTTAAAATGCGGACAAATATTAATATTAAGGCGAGGGCGACTATTATCGCGAATTATCCGCGCTTCATAAAAGTGGCCTTAATAGGACTAAATGTGAGTATTATAATTATTTATGAATTGTAACTTAAACATTAAAAATTTAAAAACGAATGGGTATTATAAATTGTTCATTTATTTGGTGACCTGTGGTTTACTTAATTCGTTATTTTTTTTTTCAATCTATCATGCAAGATAAATAATTAGTGTTTATTATTGGATTTATAAATGCAGAGTGAATGAAGTCACTTTAGTATTTATTACAGCTGCCTAACATCATTTTTTTTGTTTAGAGAAATGCAGCAAGTCTCTGGATCAAAAGGTATGAGGAAGAAGGGAGCCTTGCAAGTAGACAGCGAAGTGGAAGGTCGTCGCTTATTAGCGAAGCGCAGCGACAACATATCGTGGGCGAGTATGAAACCAATGGTTTCACACCTACGACACACTCGGAGTCACCGCAAACTGTTCGCCGTGCCCTCCACGCTGAAGGCTAGGGCATTTTAGCTGATCTTCTGTGATGCATCACAGAAGATCAGCTAAAATGCCCTTCTTGACAGAAAGACATAAAGAAGAACGATTACATTTCGCACGGGAATATTTAGACTTTCACTGGATTACTTCCATTTTGTTCCGGTTCGCGGTCGCCACTCCAGAACTTTTCGACCCCATCGGCCATCCGCTCTGCGAGCAATGTGCCCTGCCCACTGCCACTTAAGTTTAGCAATTCTTCGGGCTACGTCGGTGACCTTGGTTCTCTTGCGGATGTCTTCATTTCTGATGCGATAACGCAAGTAAACTCCGAGCATAGCCCTCTCCATTGCCCTTTGGGTGATTTTAAGCCGCATACGTCTACTTGACTGCATTGAAAATAATGGGGGTTATACAAAATATTAATCCCTAATGTTCTAGTTTTAATTAGACGTGTTACAAAATATTTAGCGATATTAATAATTCCTAAATTGAGGTTTAGTTTCAATCTTCTTTTCTTCAGGAAAATGAACACTTAAACTATAACCTCAATATGAGTTACATTTATTGTGACGTCACATAAAAAACATATTCACGAAGTATAAATTATGTGTTAGTTTTCAGTAAGCTCTGTTGAATACCGATAGATAGAAGTGGGTTTCAACAATTATATTTGTGTTATTAGAATATCCTTGTTATGTTAATAAAAAATGACTTAAAAGTATACAGATACACAAAAAAATCTTATGAACGGTAACAAGAAAACTTCTTATATCTAGGTAGGAATGTGACGTTACAAATCTTATTAAAGTTGTTAATTATATGAATAAATGAAACGAATAAAACAATTTTTGTTATCTGTCAGCACTTTTTTTTCCACCTTCCAACACCGAAAAAATATTACACAATCTCATAAATAGTTATGATGGGTTATTAACTTATATTTAAATCTTTATAAAAAATAAATAATGAGCATGAACCCATTTCAAAATAAATACCTAAGTAAATAGTTTTTGTATAAAATACAAATATAAATTAAAGTGGTTACAAAAAAAAAACCCGTATGTAAACGGGATTTGAACTCAAGACACGTTGATCGTGAATCCACTGCTTAACCTAAACAGCTATCAACACCTGGTAGATATGGTCGAAGTTTACCTATCCAATGCAAATACGATCATGCGTTTGCTGCGTGTATAACAAAAGAGACGGTAATATATATCTTTTTGTTTCGTGGAGAGCGACGCGACAACTTGCGACAGTAGGCGACTCTGTGGCTGTGGTGTGCGTAGGTACTGTATTGAGACAGCTTACACATACAGCCGCACGGACGCTCGGCCGTGCGTTCACAGCAATATGATCCTTCGCGTGCCTGTGCGCTTATGAACGCTTACTGTACATAACACAAAGGTTTTCATACAAAATTGTCAGTTTTACACAAACATCTTATTAGTTACATGTATACAACTAAATAAATTGTAGACCAGACCATGTATTTCTTTCCTACAAAATAACCACCGAAAAAGTTATCTCCTCAAAAGTCTTCCCATAAAAGCGCTAAATTACATTTTGCCAAAACAACCCAAACGTCATTTTCACCCTATACACGCAGACGCATCAACATCATACCAACAACAATGTGTCGCTTGCTAATAAAACTGAATCAAGATAAACTCCTTTATGTCAACAGGATTAAAAATTCGATCGTAAAACCGAACGTAATAGTTACATAGGATTTGTTCAGGGACTATACTTATGGCCAGTATTACTTTAAATCTCTCCTCAGTGTGTGAAAGTGATGGAGCTATACGAAACGTCTAGCTCCATCCCTTTCATAAGGCCCGCAGTTTACGACTGAATATTACGGATTTCATGTAATCTTAGTTCGTGGGTTTTGTGATGTCAATTAGCTGTGTGGTTGTAATTAGGGAGGTAGGTCGTTATGAAGATGGGGTGAATTACGACACGTTAGTTTATAGTCATGACGTGGCTTTTTGGAGATATCTGACGTAAATTATATTGGGCTAAAATGAGTGAAAGAAGCCATTCTTCCCAACTGAATGAAAAATAACTTCCATCTGATTTTTTTCAGTTCCCTAGCCATTTGAGGCTTTACTTTTCAGGGGGAACTCACGGAAAAAAAACAAATAAGTTTGGACCTGGCAATTTAATACGGTGAAGAGAACTATATATTTATGTCATCTAAAAGTTCTTTAGTATATCTTTCATTTTAATTATGATGTCTAAGTTCGTTATGTAAAAGGACACCATTTAAAAAACTAAGTATGTATCTAAGTACACAGTTTCAATTTTTCACAGGGGGCTGCTCTGTAATAACCACGATGTTCACATCGACGATAATTTTTAACAAAACCAATAATTATCTGATTGTTAAAAATAGGAAGGAACGGATACTCATATTGTTGAATAGACACATAAATTCATGACAAAAAGTAATTGCTCTTTACCTAATAATTACTTTACGATTTCTGATTTTTGACAACTATCAATTACAAAATCAAACAACATTGTTGCAACTGATTCCTGGAAAATCGGAATCAAACTTGTTACCCATTGAATCATAAAGTTTCACTTCGAAACTACTCATCAAATAACTGTCACCGTATAATTACGTATCGAAAACATCAAAAATTAAATCAACAAAAATCCGTTTTATAAAAGTCTACTATAAATCTAATTTCAACTCTAAGCTACAAGATTTTTAGTTTCACAATTGAGTATCAAATTAATTCAAATTAATGATACGCTTGTTTCGACAAACTTATTTTCACACTCCACTTAACCAATCACCAACCCTAACCTGATCTATATAGAGTTTAAAATTTCTTAAATTTAAGTTTTCAAACCGCAAATAAAAGTAAGTTTCACACACAATAAAGGTACGCTCAGGTGCGTAACAAACTAATTAATTCAAAAGCCCGCATTTGATTAAACAAATCAAATGGTTGTGACTGTATGAGGGGTGAAATGAGAAATCGCTAAGAAATCGTATCCGTCACGTTCACGTATCGTTTCCTGCTTTTTGTTTGTGACGCCTCATTATACTGTAGTGTGAACAAGTGGTTAGATAGGCGCTGGGTTTATTAATTGAATTTAATTCAATATTGTGGAGTGTAAAAAAAGTTAAAAAGATACAGATCCAGAATGATTCAACGTTGAACGTCCACGTACGAACGTCAACGTATTCGGGAACCAAAATGTCATCATCTGCTTAGCCTTTTCCCAACTATGTTTTGGTCGGCTTCCAGTCTAACTGGATGCAGCTGAATACCAGTATTTTACATGGAGCGACTGCCTACCTGACCTCCACAACACAGTTAATACTGGGTAATACGATACCACTTGGTAAGACTGCTGGAGTCAGACTTTTGGGGCCACTGACTACCTGTAACGACTGTCAATGATTGACAAATGACAGCCGGGACCACGTACTTTCCGAGGCACGGAGGAAACTCGGTATGTAAGGGTGGTCACCCATCCACAGACCAACCTAGGCAAGCGTGGCTTAACCTAAAGATCGACACGAGCGGCTGATATGATTTAGCCACGAGCTCCTTTCGGAAATTCGGGAACCAAATTCGGGAAAAACAAAAAAAATGAATGGAAGTTTAAAAAAAATGTAAGTATTTAAAAATGTAAACCCATCCATGTTCCGTCCTCACCCTTTATGTTCCAGGGCTATGGAGTTTTTATCGAACAGTCCCGCAGCGAGGGCAGAAAGAACTGTAGATCTGTGTATATTTGAATTTACTGGTTTTAATTTCACCTCAATACCTCCACGCGTTGCCTAAGACAAATAGTCTCAACAGATAGATAGACAGACGGGCAGCGGAGTGATTCTATAAGGTTGAGAATTTTTTCGTTATGAGGTACAGACCCAAAAATGTTGCTAAAAATAGGTTGGAAGCCGGTAAATAAAAATAAATGAAGCTTAAAAATATCAAAACTAACGTCATTAAAATATTCGGTTTAAGTGCAGAAATAATGAGAAAAAAATCTTCTGTCATTTTTTTCCAGAATGACACCTCTACCACACCACTAGGTCTACAAATACCCTCGCACAGGTGTCGTCGATTCACACGACGCACCTTTATGATAGCTCGTTTATTATTATATGCAGTAATTACTCTGCCTACCCACTACCCACTGACCACTGTTATGGTTTGTTGTTCGAATAGAGGTATGGTAATTGGTCATGGTTGGTTTAGTGCGTTTTTTGGCAATAGGTATCAATTATTGTTGTTGAAAAGAAGAATTAGCATAACGACAGTTTCAAAAAACTACAAAAGGAGATGTTCCAGAAATGTATGGAGCCTGGGCCAGAACTATGTATACTAAATGTAAATATCGCTGTTTATTACAGTAACCGATTTATATTGTTAGTTTTCTTCAATTTCACTTCATTTCAATGTATTTTCAAATTAACTTGGTCAAGGAGAGCAACACAACATAAAATTATACATGGTGGATCATTTATGTACGCCTGTACTGTACTCCTCTTTGAATTAATTTATTGGTATTTTTCCTATGTATCTATGTTGTGTACATATAGTGGTAACCCATCCTTTATTAAGTCCATCAGTTAGATTATTGAAGAATAATAGACACAAAGTCTTTGTTTTTGTAAATCAATGAAAAGCGCATGCTCCGCAGGCCTCTTAACAGCACGCTTAATATCCCCGCAGGGTTAAGCAGAGCTGTACGTAATAACCCATATTTCGCCAATCAAGTTTTAGGACCATGTAATAGGGGGCGCGCCTATTGCCATCAACCGGGCTTGAATTCAAACTCCGTGACTGGTACTGACGTGGGAATCGAACCCCAGGATGTCATGGTCAACAGTCGCGCTTGAGACCAACGAGGCAGTTACTAATGCTTTAAGTGAATTATCTTCAGCAAAGAATAGTAGGCATAAAAATGATTGAAGATAATCGTTATACGAGCGTTGGTTAAGTCCCTTCAGAGGCCTCCCCCAAGTGTCGCCACATTGACCGGTTCCATGCGACTCGCATCCAACGGATTCCCGCAACCTTCATCAGTCCACCTAGTGGGAGGTCTTCCAACGCAACGTCTTCCGGTTCGCGGTCGCCACTCCAGAATTTTTCAGCCCCATCGACCGTCCGTTCTGCGAGCTATGTGTCCTGCCCATTGCCACTTAAGTTTGGCAATTCTTCGGGCTACGTCGGTGATCTTGGTTCTATTGCGGATGTCTTCATTTCTGATTCGATCACGCAAGGAAACTCCGAGCATAGACCTCTCCATTGCCCTTTGGGTGACTTTAAGCCTTTTGATAACCCATTGCGAGCTGTTAGCAGTTGTTTGCGACGACTCAACCAACGAGGTTGTCGAGCTTTCATTTAAGATTACCAATTAATCCAAGCTACAAACCCCTCTTCAAACATCAACAAAAACAAAGCGTTCATAGTTTATTCGCCATTCGTTGGCTGTGTTCTCTTGCGGATGTCTTCATTTCTGATTCGATCACGCAAGGAAACTCCGAGCATAAAGATATGACTTTGACTAAACATTTTTTTACAAAAGAACGATGGTGGTATGATCCAGATTATTACCACCGTTTGAACTATGAAGACTCAACACTAAAGTTCAAATACCCATCACTCAAAATTCACAAAACACTATTTCTATCAAAAAATTTAGTCATCATTATTATACCATTAGTTTCAATGATCCGTGACCTTTTAAACCCCATTAAATACTTCCCAACACAATTAGATGGCAAATTGATTCTCCCACAAATAATGAAAAAGAATCATAACTGGCCAAAAATACAAGAAAAAAAATAAACGCCCCTTTTTTAAAAATGGAAAATATATTAACCGCAAAACGCTTTCACCCCATGCCTACGCGCATTCCCACGGAGTTTGAAAAAGGAATAAAAGTGCAATATGATGATTCATTATTGTTTAGTGATGGGAAGAGGGACCGTTTAAAAAACGATTGTACGTACAGATTATATTTACTGCTAGTATATTATTAAATTAACATTTTTGTTGTATAATGCTGTCGCTTGTGATCTAGATCGTAGTTAATTAATTACAATTATAATTAAAAGGCTGGATTCGAAAATTTTAGACAGTTATGTGCAACGTTTCTAAGTTTTAGATTGCACACAGCCTTCAAATACAGGGAGACAGAAGAAGACTTCTTTTTTAAACATTCTGTACTTTAAAAAAAGTTACAAGTAAAGAAAGGGGAGGGTTTTCGAGCAAAACCCACGAAGGTTTTGCTCGAAGACCTTCAGACTACGCGGTACGCATCCATGTCGGTCGTCTCGCCACATCTTTCTGCTCTTGGAAATAAACTTCCTAAATCGAAGTATTGTCCTATTTATTGGTGTCAGAAGAATTACATAAAGAGGCAGAACAACAGAGGCCTAGTGTTTGCTAAAAGATATTTTTCCCAAAGAAAGAAAGGTGTTTTTCGGCTGAAATTATGATGATGTATTTCTCAGTTTTCCTATTGATCTTTCCTATCGTAATAAAATCAGGTATGTGCATAAAAGGCATGCTTAATTTTATAACGAATCCACTTTTTCATTTCCAAAACATTACACTTACAACAAAACAACCTGTTACTAATAAAGAAAATTAATGATTACATCTAATACAGCGCAAAAGTAGCCCCAAATGGATACGGTTTTAATTAAATTAATAGTTAGCCCATGCGATATAAATGACGAGCAACAAAACCAACGAAAAAGTAGATCTAAAAAGATAAAAGCAATAATAAAACACTTCCCTTTTACGTGCGGGCTTGCTACGGCGAATTGATGCTTTTCATTAGAGAGAAAAAAATATCAAAATCAAAATCAAAGCATTTATTTCAAGTAGGCCAGTTACAGGCACTTTTGAATTGTCGAAGTCACAGTCACAAGACATAAAAACTGTGAAAGTACTGTAGTTGCCCAAATGCATCAAATGCATGTCAACAATTCAACATCGTTAAACTAACTGAAAGTAATTATTTAAGACTTCATACTCTTTACAAACATAAAAATCCATACCATAGTATTTTCAGGTTTATGGACGTAAAATAGCCGGTCCATGTACAGACGCTACTGCAATCTGGCTAATTTATTTAATAGATTTTATCTTTATTGCTAAAATCATTAGGTTTAAGGTTGATTGGAAAAAAATGATTATTTCTGGTAGCTTGATTTGTGTTGGCGTCTTTAAAATACTAATATTCACCTGCATCTAGAAAGACCTGAAACCGGCCGTGGTATAGTCTCAAAAAGCTAAGCAGTTGATGAAAAACGCGACTTCGTTCGCAAAAAATGTGGCTATGTTTCTTCGTGACAATAAATTAAAAAAATAAAATGTTATTATTATTTTAAAATTATTTTAAAATCACTCCAGTGGTTTTGGAGCTTATTCAGTACAAATAAACAAGATAAAAATCCTCTTTATGATATTTGTAAAGAAAAACTGACCCTGTTTTGGCTGTTTTTCGCTGTTCATAAAATTACAAAATTCGTATCTCCAAACCCGCACTCAGCCCGCATGATACAAACCCGTCGATCACGATAACGGTGCAGGCACCGGACAATAATACCGTATTACAGATATTAATCACTGTTACACGTGCTTCAAGGAAAAATCATTTGATTGGATCACTGTTCACCTTCATACGGATGCACCTAATACCGGTTACTGGTTTGTGATCTTTTGTAACTTCCGTTTGGGATGTGGGAATCGGGAGATAGTGTTGGTACTTTGGGAATTACCCGTTCTAAATCTTGCTTTACTTTCTTAATTTATAGACACGGGTGTGATAAGTGAAATTTTGATCATACAGTGTGAAAACACCTCTTCACGAAGCCGAAATGCACTTGTTCTCCCCATCACTGCGATCATTTTTTTGTTGTACACCATACATGGGAACCTTCTAGTTACGGAAATATAGGGGGTCAAAGTTACAACTTTTTTACAAGGTTTTTTTTTAAATACAAGTTTTTTTTGTCAGATTTTGACTCTTAACACCTTCACGGCCCCCGTACTATTAAATCCATCTATCAGCACATTGCGTTAAATTGAGTTCTACCACAAAACAATATTTATAACCTCAAAAAAAAAGTTGTTTCCCAGCTAAAAAATTTGCGTAAAGTTACTTAGTTTGATGTACAGAATGCTTGGTTAATGGTTTTGTGATGAGGTGGTTTACACCCTGTATATGTACGGTCGAACAAGCTATTTGGTTTACAGTTTAACGAACAAATTACATTGTAAAGTGTAAAGCAAATAGCTTGTTCGACCGTACAAGGCAGATGTAACCAATAACATACACGTTCTTTAGAAAAATGCGTAGTCCTTGCTACTGACTTGCCTTCATAACTGACAAATGCTTGCACTGACTGGACAAGTCCACTCAAATCTGTGTGGTTATTTCTTCAAAAGATCGTCTTAGGCACTAATTTGCATAGTCTTCATGTGAATTAAGCAAGATTGTCTGGATTTCAAAAGAGTCCCCTCCTTCACCCCTCCCCCTCCTCCTCCTCCCTCGTCCTCTCTGGTCTCAGAGACCTCTGAGTTTGCTTCGGCTATTTCTTTTCAGAGTAGTCAAGGTACGAAACACCAGCCCCATTAGTTTAAAAAAAAATGACGTGTAAAAGTGTTTGAGTAAAATGTATCATTAACCCAGATGTGTGAATGTTTGGAAAGCAAAATGGGTAGTAAGGATCATATAGCATTGCATGTGTAGTTTTTACCTAGTTTCAGGTAAAACACGCGTGCCTTTTTTTTTCTAGAAGATAATCATACAAAAAAAAAACAACAAAACCTAGCTTATAAAAAAAATCTTCAAATATTTTGAGCAAAGTCGTTTATTTATCATGGCTGACATAATGTTAAAAATATGCAAGTAAATTAAAATATGAACTCAAAATATACTTGTTATTTAAACAAGTTGGTTAAATAGTTAAAATCCTTGAGAGCATAACATGTCTACTTAGTTTTTTTTCTTCTTGTTTTCGTGTGTCCCATTGCTGGACAAAGGCCTCTCCTTGTTCCTTCCAAACCCCTCTGTCTTAATTGAAACACATTGATAATAAATACAGTTAAATTCATATCAAAACCAAAACTCAAATAAATACAAAAAAATGTTCCTGTCATTACCAAACGCAGAGACAGCGCCAAACAAACAATATTATAAAGCTGTTACACACAAATACGTCTGGCGCACGGTTCAATATTTATACAAGACGCATTACGTGTACACTCAGCCGATATCAGTTAATTGCCTCCCCCGACACGATTAGGGATGAGCAGATTTTTTTTTGTAAAATAAAAAATGTTCAGCATTCAATTCTCATGTTTTTTTTACATATTTAAATGAAATAAATAAATATCGCTGGACATTAACACACAGCGCCATCTAGTGTCACAGTAAGCAAAGCTTGTGTCGTGGACACTAGATAGTTGATATACTACATATATACTTTTTGTTTGTAAATACATACTTTTACTTATTATACATATAAACATCCATGACTCGGAAGCAAATGTCCATGCTCATCACACAAACATTTGCTCCTACCGGGATCCGAACCCAGGACCCTAAGAACGCCATTCGAGTCGTCAATAAGCCCCACGTCTGTTACCTCGAAGGGTTAGGCATATGAATACGTATAATAGACGCATTCATTTTGCTAGTTATATATTACCACACAGAAATCCGAAATTTTGGTCGCGTTTGAAAAAAATATGATGGAAAACACTTTGCCCGAACGAACAGGGAATTGGACCCAGGACATCCATGCTCAGTAGAAGCGCTTGCAGCTACTAGGAATACAGTCAATAAGCTTTATTAAGCTCATTTAAATGTAAGAATTGTGCAGCAAGAATCAAAACAATAAATCATGATGTAGGTACCTGACATGTTATGATCAGGGTAAGAAGTTATCTTCACCATTTTACCTGCAAGCTTAAATTATCAAATTATCTTTGTAGGTATATGTAAATAACTGTGAATGAATGTTCGATATTATAATAATGCATGTGAAGGTAGGCGGGAGAAAAGGATGTAAGAAAACTACATTAAACCAGTCTTTGCTCAACCACCGTGTTTGAATGCTGTGACCCTATCTCCCACATAACAATCTTAACACTACCCGATGCCCGCGGCTTCGCCCGCGCAAATTTATTAACAAAAACCTTCCTCTTGAATCATTCTATCTATTAAAAAGACCGGAAGACGATGCGATGGAAGACCTCCCACTATGTGGACCGATGACCTGGTGAAGGTTGCGGGAATCCGTTGGATGCGAGTCGCAAGGGAGCGGTCAATGTGGCGACACTTGGGGGAGGCCTATGTCCAGCAGTGGACGTCTTTCGGCTGAGATGATGATGATGTCATCATCATCATCATCTCAGCCGAAAGACGATCATCATTAATCATCATTGATAAAAAAAACCCGCATCAAAATCCGTTGAGTCGTTTTAAAAATCTAAGCATACATAGGGACAGACTGACGCGGCGGGAGACTTTGTTTTATAATAATGTAGTGATTTAGAACTTTTATGTCTCTAAACAAAAGCTCTCAATATTGGAGAATAGATTTATTTGGTTGACTGATAGAGAAGGCTTTGTGGCATTAAGCCCGCCTATCTACCACTCTTGTACATCATCATCTGCCAAGCCTTTTCCCAACTATGTTGGGGTCGGCTTCCAGTCGAACCAGATGCAGCTGAATACCAGCATTTTACATGGAGCGACTGCCTATCCGTCCTCTCTTGTACATGAAGTTTAAATAATCAAATAAATAGACAATGTGACTAAGACATTGCAACTATCCAATTACAAAGCCTGATATAATACAGGGTGTAAACCACCTCATCACAAAGCCGTTAACCAAGCATTTCTGTACATCTAAGTAACTTTAAGCAAAAATTATTGCTGGGAAGCAACTTTTTTTTTGAGGATATATGTATATCATGTTTTGTGGTAGAACTTAATGTAACGCACTTAAAACATTGAGCTGATGGATGAATTGAATAGTACGGGGGTCGTGGAGGTGTTAAAAGTCAAAATCCTACAATAAAAACTTGTCAAAAAGTTGTAACTTTGACCCCCCATATCTCCGTAATTAGAAGGTTTCCAGGTATGGTGTAGAACAAAAAAAAATGATCGCAGTGATGGGGAAAACAAGTGCCTTTCGGCTTCGTGAAGATGTGTTTTCTGTTAACACATTTAAGCCGGAAGGGGTAAGCAGGTATCTAATAGTTACACCCTCATTTTGTCAGCTATGTTTATGTCTCATGGCATGGGAGGCGAGTCTATTGTTAGACTCTAAGGCTGCTACCGAACAGTTCCGAATGAAATAACCCAATAACCCTTTACCCGACCCGGGAATTGAACCTGGGACCTCATACTTAGCAGTCATTTCATCATTATCATTTCAGCCGAAAGACGTCCACGGCTGGTTATAGGCCTCCCCCAAGTGTCGCCACATTGACCGGCCCGTACGACTCGCATCCAACGTATTCCCGCAACCTACACCAGGTCATCGGTCCACCTAGTGAGAGGTCTTCCAACGCATCGTCTTCCGGTTCGCGGTCGCCACTCTAGAACTTTTCGGCCTCATTGGCCATCCGTTCTGCTAGCAATGTGCCCTGCCCACTGCCACTTAAGTTTGGCAATTCGTCGGTGACCTTGGTTCTCTTGCGGATGTCTTCATTTCTGATTCGATCACTCAAGGAAACTCAGAGCATAGCCCTCTCCATTGCCCTTTGGGTGACTTTAAGCTTTTTGATATGGCTCATTGTGAGCGACCACGTTTCGGTCCCGTATGTAATCACTGGCAACACACACTGGTCATAGACTTTCGTCTTGAGACACTGCGGTAAGTTGGACGAGAAGATACCGCGCAGCTTCTCGAACGCTGCCCAGCCGAGTCGGATTCGATGATTGACCTCTTTCTCGAAGTTAGACCTACCTAACTGGACCGTTAGCAGTCGCTTGCGACCACTCAATCAACGAGGTTGTCGAGCAATGAGTGTTTTTCTTCCTTTCATTTAACACTACCAATTAATCCAAGCAACAAACCCCTCCTCAAACGTCTAAAAGTTAAACATCAACAAAAACACAGCGTTCACAGTTTATTTTTCCAAGCATTCCTTTCATTCTCACCCCTATGAAGTTTAAAACCCCGTAAATTGTATAATTTCTTCAAAGGAAATGTCTGTACCCACCCCTTGAATAAACTTTCTTAAATCAATAGTAACATGTCACCGGTAATTTACAAAATTACTTCTTACAGCTGCACAAACTTTTTTGTAGACTCTAACGTCCTGAAAATAAAGATGAACGTTAGGTGGACAGTTGGTTGAGTGGCAGCAATAACTAAATTGTTTCACAAGATCACACATTGCAGTTCTAAAAATATACATAGAGCTTTAACCACCAAGATATGAGGTTGAAATTCAAGTGAATTCGTTTTCAGCAGCAGCTGGTTATGTGTTCGATTTTGGTTGTAAGGAGGTGTCATTTGCATCAATCCACGTCGTATTAGTACATTCTTTGTGTTAAAATAATGGAGTGAGTGAAAAATTTGAAGTTTCGTAATTGGCCGCTGTTGTTAAAAGAATAATGAAAGTAAAAGTTACTGTAGGTAGGTATTTGTATTAGGTGTGTCATTATTCTCCCTTTTCAAGAGATTGATAATATTTTTTATCCACCCACACATGTCCTTGAAACGTATATCGCTACTTCTTTGTTAGGAGTTATGACGAAGTACTTTAAAGCGGCTATATCTCAAATGGGACTGGGCAGGATAAATGTCTGCCGCAAGTCCGTTAAACTGTGGACCAATATAGCAGAAAACTGGTGCCCTGATACAGTGAGGTAAAGTCGCAGCAGGTCACAAAGGAGATGGCGAGATGCATGGACTGGACAATTCCATCAGAGCTGAAAGAAGGACGCGCGGGTTCGTGTATATTGGAAAGAGTGCCTTTGCCTAGGAGTACAATAGAACAGGTTAGTAATAGATTCCATCAAGATGTATCGGATATTGTTTTGATCCATTCAGTAGGTCAAGTTGTAGATTTGTTGGTAGTATGTCATATGGTCTTGGTCTTACATTGGTTATTAGCCTCCCACTAGGTGTACAGATGATCCGGTGAGGGCTGCGGGAATCCGCTGGATGCGAATCGCACCGGACCGGTCAATGTGGCGACACTTGGGGGAGGCCTATGTCCAGCAGTGGACGTCTTTCGGCTGAAATGATGATGATGAGATCTTATGATGCATGATTGTGCAAAACTAAGCAACTATTCCGAAACCAAAATATCCCGTAACGTAAAAAGAGGCTCATGTTTTAGAAAGAAAAAAAGAAAGAAAAAAAGAAAAAGCATTTATTAGCCAGACAGGACAACACATATAAAAAATAATAATAAAATGGTAAAATTGTGATTATAACACTAGTTTAAAGTAAAACATAATGAGAGGATAAAAAATAAAAATAAAAAAGAAGTTATGAAAAAAAGAAAGAAGTAATGTAAGTTATTAGAAACTCTACTCTTAAGATTAGTTAATTTATGGCCTAGGCTTTCAGTATGACCAGTGGCAGTTGAATAAGTATCGGTAACTTACAAAAATCCACTGCTTTTCAATTGCACACCACTTAGCTCGCAGTAACTCTCATCCAGTTACTACCAGCCACACTGCAAAGAACACGTCTACCCCAACGGTCATCAGTTCTACAGTTAAAATTACCGGCCCATAGCCGGTTCACCTTACTTATTCTGTAAGCTATGTCGATAAGTCTGGTTCCCTATCGTATATCCTCGTTTTGGTTGCGATTCCACAGCACGCATTACCTGCTAGGAACTACACTTAACGGTGCACGGTGAACGAACCTTAGATCACGTTAGCTCTACCCTCAGAAACGGTGTAATATTTTAGGGCAACAGTATAGATATGAAGCTTTCAGCTTTCAATGCCCAAAAACGTTGCATCAGAGCCATATTTAACATACATCAAACTGACTCATGTGAGCCACTTTTTAAAAAGATTAACATTTGAACACTACCCTCTATGTCTATACCGCAATATTTGACAAAAATAAAATTGAGTTGTACGAATACTACACTCGTATACACCACAAAGACCAATTACGCACAGTAGCTAGCAAAACTCATTGAATGAAAGAAAGTATCTTTTGTACAGCTTCACGCATCTTTAATAATATCCCGGGGCCTATTAGAACCATTCCAGAAATAACAAAATTTAAAAAGAATCTAAATGATCTGCTAGTAAACAAATGCTACTACTCTATAAATGACTTCATATTAGACAAATCTTTACTCCAATACAGTCTCCCTCAGTCTTGACGCGTTCAGTAGCCCATTGATGTACACCTACCTATGTTAATAATAATTCTCTTTATTATATTCTATGTGACATTTCAATAATTTGTATTAATAATGAAATAATCTACTCTTAAAGTATGAAAAATTTGAGTGTAATTAACTATTGTATGCCCAATGGGCGGGACATAGTTGATCACAATCTATTTTAAGACCTGTATTACATACCTACCTATGATCCACAATAAATTATTGATTGATTGATCAAATTTCTCCAAAATAACAAAGCCACCAACAAGATCGTCACTAAAAATATTCACCTCCAAACGCCCTTCTAAGCTAACTTTCGCCGTTCTCCACCTACTCATCAACCAGCACATTACAATCAAGTCATGTGTCATCCACACGCCGGCCTCCTTGATCGCCCATCCGTGAGATTTACTCAGAATTAAAACGCGATACCTTTGTTAAATTACTGAGTAATAAGTAATAATTTACGTTACCCATCGTGACAGGTAAATTGCCAGCGACATTGATGTAATCTCGTGCATTTTTGAAATTGTGAATGTGGTTCGAAGAAGTGTTAGGTTGGTTCTAAGAACTGTCATGTACACCGTTAGCTAATTTGTTATACACATACATTCGCACCCTTGTATGCAATTTTGTCGTCAATAGTAATGTGTAGTGAGAATTTTCTTGGAAATCAAACGTTACCTAAACTTGCATTGATACGTCTAGTTAAATTGACGTAGTTCGATTTCTGAAAATTGTTTATTTTTCATTAAAATCTCGTTGTTAATTAACGTATTGACGATTATAGCTGGGTGGTTGGTGCAAACTATTGTCCTTGGTGTCCGATCGTTGGGTAACTGAGAGCGTGAGTCTCTCAGTCAGTCTCAAGAGATTAGCGACGTGATTATGTAATAAACCTGATTGCGATGGTTATTTTGTAGAGAATCGCCCTCATTGGATCTGTCATTTGTCCACCAGGCTGGGTCGTCTAATTCATTCCATACTCATAATCGCTTAGCAATCGCTCTTGCAACGACTCGACCAACAAGGCATTTACCAATATAAAATAAAAGAAAAACTAAAGTTCGTACGTCTGTCTGTAAAAGAATACTTAACGTCTGAAAAATATCGATGAAATAGCACATGGGTAGACTATCACCTGCTGGATTAGGATTTAGGATTCTTCTCAAACGCCAAAAGTCAGTCATTTTTAACCGACTTCTAAAAAAGGAGGAGGTTCTCAATTCGGATGTTTCAATTTTTTTTTTTTTTTTTTTTTTTTTTATGTTTGTTCGGGCATAACTCCGTTGCTTGCCAACCGATTTGAAAAATTCTTTTTTTGTTGGAAAGGGTATTCTTTCCAAATGGTCCCATAGCCACCAAGTTGGGAACTGATGATGGAATCTTGGCGAAATCGAGGGAACTCTTCAAATTTTATATGAAAACGTGTTGCGATTTTGGTATTTTCTACAACAAGTAAAGCATTTGCGTTTGATAAGAACCATTCTACCATCAGATCTGATGATGAAGCCAAGAGTCACGGAACTCCATAATGAGACAATGTAAAACTTTTTTGCAAAAAATAAAACCGACTTCAAAAAAAAAACAAAAAAGTGAAAAATAACTTTAGCTTCTGAAGTCGGTGACAAAAAAACTAAAGCAATCAAACAAAGGTCACTTCAGAAGCTAAAGTTATTTTTCACTTTTTTTGTTTTTTTTTTGAAGTCGGTTTTATTTTTTTTAATTAATCAATTCCACTATGTCATTCTTCTAAATCACTTTGTGTTTAGTAAAAGAGGTTTCAATCCCAAAATATTAAACATACTCATACCAAAATAGGCCAAAAATATTAAATTTCACCATCAATCAAGCAATTTTACCAAATCATGGTTCCTATTTCAGTCACCCAAAGGCATGTCTTTAACAAGTAAACAAATGAGCATTGTCAACGAAACAAATGTTTACAGCCCAAATGTGTGGTGGAAGCTTCAGCAGTAATTTTTGATGAATTGTGGTCGCTTTAGTTAGTTGATGTGGTAACATGTGGTCGGTTGTTGATTAGGATTTGAGTTGAAATATTTGGTACCCACATGATGAATTAACGGATCGCAGTTTCTACTATTATGGTAATAGTAGAATTGTGATACATTAACTTTGTCACACCACTTTCATATTTGTCTGTACTAGTTTAATACTCAGTACTCAATTAAGGATTTTCTTTATCAACTCTTTCCTAGTCGCTAGATAGATGGCGCTGATCTTGGTATGTTACTGTAAAGAACGGAACGTCACATAATTTCACTTGGACCTAATGGTTATATTCGGAAGCTTATGATGACGTAAGTGTCAGTAATCCAGAGTATGTGACGTGTGTTTTTTCAAGCGTTTTGCTTTTGCACCTAGTAACGTATTCAGTTCAACGCCATCTACCGAGTTCTTGGAAACCATTTTTTTTTTTAAAACATCTTCTCCATTATTTATTGCATTCCACATTTACACAGAGATGGTGTAATATAATAAAATATTAAAATAGACCCTATTGGGGAAAGAGGCTGGGCACATCTTTTGCATGCCGGAGGAGCTATGGGCTAAGCAAAAGAACATATATATTAGAAAAACACACAATATAAAATATATAAGTAAAACAGGTAGTGCACATAGTAAAACAAACCTCTATGGTTGTAGTAGAATTAAAACTTATACAGGGTGTAAAGAACCTCTTCACGAAGCCGTCAACCAAGCATTCTGTACATCAAACTATGTATATGCAAAAATTTTTGCTGGCCGCCCTTTGCCCTGCAGATGGGACACAAGTGACTGAAAATAGTAATTTCGCTATTTTGATAGTGTTATTGTTTTTCTTTTTATAGATATTTCCACTACAGTACAAATACCTCAATTCTCTGCTTCTACTTCATTCTTTTAGCGATATTTTGAACTTGTCTCGGCCGAAGAGGTTCCGCTCATCCTGCCTTCTTCTCTTGGGTCTTAGGTCATTGTTCACCGAGAAGATAACAGTCTGATTATCTAAAAACAGCTGTCGATGTGCCACATTTCCATACAAAAATGTGTTTTTAAACAGCTGTTTTTAGATAATCGTCCGTCATCTTTTTGGTGAACATGGACCTTGTGGTCGAAGTTTTAGTCAATGTTTTTATTAAAGACCATCTGTGCTGACCCACAGGATACACATCATTTCCCGTTTTATGTCATCGTAGAGCAATAAAATATTTTTTACTTATTGACATTTAATTCTAAATTATCGGAAACAAAAAAACCCTAATTAGTCGGTGTAAACTATAAAACCTGATTTTATGGGTGTAATAAAATAACAAATTGAGCATAAAAAGAGGGGCATTAAGAACATGACCAAAATGGCCGTATATCAAGTGCTCGTAGGGTTACCACTTATCCAAACTTTGTAATACTGATACTGATACTCTTAGCATGCGCCATCCCACTGCTGGGTAAGGCCACTCATCATGACTTCCAATAATTGTTTCAATCCAGGGTCAATGTGGACCACTGGTCGCAAAATCAAAATCAATCAAAATCAAAGCATTTATTTCAAGTAGGCCAGTTACAGGCGCTTTTGAATTGTCGAAACAAAAATGATAATAAAATGTAGCTACAGTCCCAGTCACAAGACATAAAAACTGTGAAAGTACTGTAGTTGCCCATTCCCTAGCGTAGATCTCTATGGAGAAAAACGGGCATGAAACTCCATGGACACTCTTTTAAATCTTAATGTTGTTACAAAATCTTGGTTACATCATTCCTGTTGAGATGGTGCATTAAAACCTGGCTGGCCTTGTCCAACTCGTTCCGCCATCTTCTATGGACTTAAATCTATACTAATATTATTATAAAGCAGAAGAGATTGTTTGTTTGTTTGGTTGAACGCGCTTATCTAAAGAACTACCGGTTCGAATTGAAAAAATATTTTTGTGTTATAGTCTAGTCCATAGGATAGTCCATTTATCGAGGAAGGCTTTAGGTTATATAACATCACGCTACAATTATTTAGAGCGGAGCAAGAATGAAAAATGTTGCAAAAACGGGTTTATTTTCCCTGTCGATTTTCTCTCTTATGTGACGCAGTCGAAGATGCGTGGGTTGGCGAATTTGTAATAAAAGAAAAAAAAATGAATGAAATCAACGACGCCTACTAGTTGTCCACAGCTGGATAGGATTCACTCAAGTTGCGCCAGAACCGTCAATTCTACGCTTTATTAGTCTAACCAGGCCACTTCTTGTGTGCTCGCTTAGTATAATTAAAACGGCTCGTCCTTATTTTCGAAATATTAATCCGGTTTTTGGACAAAAGATCTACTAGACATGTAAAAATACACGCTTTTATAGTGTTTTTGCATTTTTACTACGACTTTACACAAGATTGGATATTACAAAAATCCAATAAAATTTTGCCTTTTCCGCCATTACAGTTACTGGGTTGTGGAGGTCAGATACGCAGTCGGTTCATATAAGATACTGGTATTCAGCTGCATCCAGTAAGACTGGAAGCCGATCCCAACTTAGTTGGGAAAAGGCTAGACCAGACCGATGATGATGATGTGGCTGCTGTAATATTTATTGTCACTTTGTAAGAACTTTTAATTATGTTTTAATGTAATGGTAACCCTACAAAGTGTATGGAACATTTGTGTGCAGGCGCAGATCGATGTTACTGATACATTTTAAGGTGAATTAATTTGAATACATTTCGTATTGTTTGGGTGTTGCTCTAATTGGGCGATTAATTTAGTTTGCATTTGAGTCAGATTTTAAATTCACTGTTATAATGTATTTTAAAAAGTACCTTCTGGTTTAAATCTCTGGCATTGCTGAAAACAATTTATGATTTTCATAATTTCAGACAGTCATCAGATAAGATATTTTTTTTAGGAATTCGGATGAATTTCATTCAGACATTTTTGTAACATGAAATAAGGTCGAATCCCTCCGTAAATGGGTGTTTTTTCTTTTCACTTATTATAAAAACGTAGGTAACGTTTAAATAAACCCCGCAATACGAACACAGACCTATCCTCATTACAATTCAATTGTCGTGCGACTGTCCATATGTTCGAGATTTTTGTAGCACTAAACAGTCTAAATTAGCATATTACCAATATTATGCTAATTCCGACGATGTCTACACGTGTCAATTTCCACGGGTTTATTTAAGTGACACATGCAATTTCGGACGTATTCTAATAACCTTATCGTCCACCTATTCAATTGTTTTTAGGTGACACAAATGGTACAGAGTTTTATTGGGTGTTTATGATGAGAATGAATAAATCCTGCAATAGTCTTTAACATAACCCTACAACTGCCACAGAATATTTAAAAAAATGCCAAGAAAGCGTCAAGGTCACGGTCGGCACACAGGTGCATTTTTGCGTTTTCGCGTTTCTGCGTCGCAATACCAAAAAATATTCTAAGAACTCATCGCAATATCGCATTTTGTATTGGAACGTAGAAACGCAAAAACGCGCCGGTGTGTGGGAGCCTAAATAAAAATTTTGAGTGTTTTCAGGTGAACTTCATCCTTTAAAACTAGAATAAACTTTATACTGATTTACAAAAAAACGAAATACATTTAATAGCCAAATGCACGAGTATTAAGAAAATGTTAAGGTGCGTACAGAAAATTGGACATCCAAAATATTTTGTATCCTTAAACAAATAAATTGTAATTAAACACAACATTTTAACGCCTTTTAACTCGAGCTAACGGTATTCACACTGAGATTTACATTGAACTTAATACATAATAACAAACTTTATGTGTTTTCCATTAGCAGGAACGACAACAGTGTATACGCAAATGTCGTCATACAAAATTTACAGAGTCGTACGTTAGGTTTAATTTTATTGCGTTAATTTGAAGTCTCGGACTTTAGCGCACGTGCCGAGTGGAGTCAGGGCTCGCTACATAGTGCAAATTATGTGGTTTATGGTTAGCAATTATTTATTTTAAAGCTGAGGATTTAGATTGAATACTATGTAGATATTTGTTTGGTCCATTGGTATTGTATAGAAGTTACCATATAAATAATTATCATGATCTCCTTCTTATAAATACTTATTTAATAGTCATCGCTTTTGTAGTCGTAACATCTTTTTCTATATCACCCTCCACACCATTCGAGGCGGTATTAACACACGAGCCGTAGGCGAGGGTGTTTTTGAGCCGAGACCTGCAATAACAAATATCCACGTGTATCAAACGACGTTTGTCAATACACTTTTGAAGAAACAAAATTAAAGAATTTAAAATGTGTCATGAGTTATTACGAGTCTATGATTAATTTTTTTTTTCCGCGCTTTTCTTTCTCCAGGTTGAAGGAGAAGATAAGGTATGAAGCCGTTACACACTCTAATACAAAAATTGTTTTTTTTTTTAAATATTTTTGAATTTAGAACACAAACTAATGTTAATTTGTGTATAAAAGTAAATATTAGTTTGAACTTATCATGTTTATCTATGATTTTGAATTTATAAACACAGTTAGAATATTTAAAAAATAAATTACGCTGTAAAGACGTAGATCGCTTTGCTGAAATTACAAAAAAAAAACAAACATTTACCTCTGATTCACCTCTGTCAAAGGTGAATGTTTTTTTTTTAAATATGCATTGAACCGATTTGGACTAAGTATAGGTATAGATCTGTGGCAAATTTGCTTTCTGCTCACGTGTGGAAAAAATATCAAAAACGCACGTGTGTGAAATACACTGCATTTTGAACCTAATCGTAGTGCGAAAATAACCAGTTTTCGAGGAAGTGTATTGAAAACATTATTTATTATTAACCTCTCAAGAAAATCTAATAATGAGCTCTGCCTTCCTAAGAACATCGTAACTCCAATAGTACTCCTAGCATAATTACATAGTTACAGTAATCGTCTTAAATATAAACTTAGGAGGGCAGAGCTGTGATTGTCTTATTAACGAGGCCCATCATTCTCAAAACCCCATCAATATCTCAATCACATGCCACAATAAAGTAAATAAAAACCTCTTCCTTTGGCACCATTAAGGACCGTTTCTCGCAACATTGTAAACTAACGTCCAGTCACACTCAATATTGAAATTTACAACTCCCATTGTGCCTCAAAGCCTTTATATTTTACAACTTTATCGGCCAATGTGACACGCACCGATTTTTGCGTAAATTTCTTTGTTCGGTCTAACAGACCAATTACAAAGTGTGTGTGGTCTAAGACACCGTGGTTAATTGAGGGTTGACTTTTTTTTTTTTTTGGTATTGAAGGATGGGTGGTATTTTTTTTATTTTAATCGAGTATGGTTATTGCAAAATGTTGTGAATTTTACAGTGTAGGTATCCGCCTTTTTTTACTAGTATTGAGATGAAACATGCCAATCGTTCCTTGTTTCTTTGTAGTGTTTGTGATACCGACAGTACTGAATTACTCATTGTTTCGACTTTGCTTTGTCGATTTGGCGCCTTTGAACAGTGTTTGTAGACACCGAAAGTATTAAGTAAATAATTATTTCAATACTATGTACTTTGTCGGTTACCGCTTTTGATTCGTAGGAAAAATAGTGATGTCGCTATTAACAATACAATGTATTTGTTGTTGAGTAGCACATGGTTAAACAATAATTGCCGCTCGAGTCGATCATAAGGTGAAACCTTGCTTGCCTAGGTTGGTCTGTGGATGGGTGACCACCCTTTTTTTATGATGGGAAATCATCAAATAACTTCTCCTACTCTGGGCGGAGCGGGAGGGAGTGTCAGACTTTTACTGACTAAAACCCATCCATGTTCCTTCCTCGCCCTTTTTCCGCGGGGTTGCGGGCCTGTTCAAAAGAGATACCGCGGCCTGTCGTCATTAGACGGACGGAAGGCTAGCTAGCCCATAGCTAACCGTCCACAGGCCTGCGTCTACGGTGGCCGGTAGCCACCACGTGGTCCCTGACGCCCGGTGCGTCTCCCGCGGCGGCTGGGAAGAGAGGCTCTCTCCCTCTCGCGTTCCGCCACCTCCTTCGCTAGCATGACTGCTTCGCAGAAGGAGGTGACGGCTTCCCATTCCGTCTCACTCCGAACCATGGATTGAACCAGGGCCGGACGCGAGAGGTCGCTGCCGCCGATCGCCGCTACGAAGACACGGCGCGGCGGTGCTCCGCCCACGCTGGGCAGAACTCCACCGTGTGCTCCACCATGTCCTCCGGTCGATCCTCGCATTGGAAACACATGGGTGACCATCCCTTTTTTTTTTTTTTAAGGATGAGAAATCATCAAATGAACCCCCCACTCTGGGCGGAGCGGGAGGGAGTGTCAGACTCTTACTGACTAAAAACCATCCATGTTCCTTCCTCGCCTTTTACGTTCCGGGGCCGCGGTATCTCTTTCGAACAGGCCCGCAACCCCGGGCAGGCACCCTTACATACCGATTTTCCTCTATGCCTCGAAAAGCACGTTAAACCTTTGGTCCCGGCTGTCATTTGGTATATCTTTGACAGTCGTTATCACGACAGTGTATGTGTAACAGAATGACAGTGGCCCAAAAAGTCTGACAACCAGTTTTACCAACGTGGTATCGTATTACCCAGAATTAACTGGGATGTGGAGGTTAGATAGCCAGTCGCTTCATGACTAGTATTTAGCTGCATCCGACTGAAAGCCGACTCCATTATAGTTGGGAAAAGTCAAGACAGGTGATAATGTGTTTGTTGTTGAAAACTATTTATGATTATACGAGAGTCATATACAGGTTGTAAACCAACTCATCACAAAGCCGTTAACCAAGCATTCTGTACATCAAACTAAGTAACTTTACGCAAAAATTATTACTGGGAAACAACTTTCTTTTTGAGTTTATAAATCATGTTTTGTGGTAGAACTCAATGTAACGCACTTAAAACATTGTGCTGATGGATAAATTGAATTGTACGGGGGTCATGGAGGTGTCAAAATCTTACAACAAAAACTTACATTAAAAAAAAATGTGAAAAAATTGTAACTTTGACCCCCCATATTTCCGTAACTAGAAGGTTCCCGGGTATGGTGTAGAACAAAAAAATGATCGCAATGATGGGGAGAACAAGTTCCTTTCGGGTCCGTGAAGAGGTGTTTTACACCTTTTATGGCTTTTTGAATTTCAAAACAATAAATAAGTAATCGATAGGCGGCACTTTAACGGTATGTAGTTTATGATCTTGGCCACCCATCCACAGACCGCTGCTTAACCTTGAAGATCGACTCGTGAAGCTGTAATCATTCAATTTATCTGTGAGGCTATTCTTATCTAGCCACAAGCCACTAACTACATATAGCCACGAGACCCTCAAAAATATTCTTAACAATATAATATTTATTTCGCTTCATCACTCCCCAGTCATTCGGCTAACGGTGATGAATTAGCTTCAGGATTATGAAGACTAATTCCACCAAAGTGAATTTTTGGGGTTCCTTAAGTACGAAAAGAAAAATGGTTCGCACGCTGACTGGCAATACGTTAATGCTATAATGGTATAATCGAATGAGAAAGGAAATTATTGCAACGGAAAAGTGGACGAGATTTGATTTATCTACTATTTGGGAGAGGTTAATACAAAAATGCAAAATAATAACTAAGTTGCTAACCTAACCTGGCGTTCCGGTAGTAACCCAAAGTCGCAGGCTGCTAATATTGTACAAAATAAGAATAAAACTAATAGTTAAGCGAAACACTAAAGTCAATTTAACTCACTTGAAAATAAAAAAAGTACATCTCTAATCTTGAATTAAATAAATATCTTCATCATTTTTGCAAAATAAAAGAGAGACCAAAAGGCAAAGAAAAAGTAGCGAAACATGAATTAGTAGCAGTTTGCGTTTTGTTGTTGTTTTTTTGTGTATTATCCACAGGGGTGTAAAGAGACTTTTCCGAAGCCGTCCGTCTGTACATCAAACTAAGTAACTTTGCTTTTTTTCCTAGCCAGCTCTGTCTTACTCCTGGACAATGACCTCCCTCTACTCTTTCCACGTTTCGTGAACCTGCGCGTCCTCCTTTTAGTTTGGACGGAACTTGTCCACTTCGTCCCGACATCTCCTTCGTGGCCTGCCGCGACCGCGCCTCACTGTGTCAGGGCACCAATTTCTTGCTATTTTGGCCCACAGTATGTCCAGCATGCGGCAGACATGACCTGCCCAGTCGCATTTGAGTTGGTCTGCCTTTTGAGCCATGTCAGCAGAAAAAGCTAGAACTTTGACCTGCAACCAATATCTCCTTAACTATAGAAGGTTCCCAGGTATGGTGTAGAACAAAAAAAATATCGCAATTATGGGATGAACAAGTGTCTTTCGGCTTTGTTATGGGTATATTTACAACATTTATGTCTCCAGCTACTGCCCCCATGCAAACAAAGCATGGGTTTGTGTATGTCACCGTAAAATTGTCAAACACGTTATATTACAAGATAACGTGTTTTTTCTCGCGATATTGTAATGTCTCGAATGATTGCCAACTGAACATACGGAAGTATCTCTGCCCCCATAATCGGGACTTGGGGCACCCCCCCCGTTAGGTTAGTTAGGTTCCTTTAAACCCTGCACTCGGAAATAATGACGGAGCCCCGCGAAGCGGGGCTCCGTCGACTACGCTTTTTAGGGGGAATATAAAGTGTTTTAAGGTTATGTTATATTAATCGGTATTTCTCAAGAATGGTGCATTATCTTTTCATGAGAGTTGTGCCACTGGGCAAGGGGGACCCCTCCTTCGCACCACACCGCGTAAGTTGACTACCATTGCATGCATTTCACGAAAAATAATGCGTTTTGTTGTAAGCAGTATGTTCATTTGACAATAATTCGAGACTTTACAATATCGCTAGAGATATTACAATATAACGTATTTGAAAATTTTACGGTGACATGTATATTACCAACATCCACATCAACATAAAACTATATTATAACATTTTTCTCCATAACTTTCCTCCATTTACCCATGAGTCCCTTGACTTCCCGCCATCCATCCACAATCCACTATAATCTCAGTGTAACGGTATGATGACTGTCACTTCTGCTCATCCCCTCGCGTAGATCTGCACTGTCATAGTTACGTCATCTATATCGACTAACATTTGGTTGCTATCTATCGGTATTAAGTTCTTAATAGTGGTTGGGATACACTGAGTGCGAGATGTGTCTATTATGTTAAAAATATCTGAGATTGAAAGTCAAAAAGTTTTTTGAAAATGAAAAATAATAAAAAGTTGTTGACTACCAGTTGCTTTACATATCTATCAAAGTTGTTTATCTGACAACTGTTTCAATATAACGAGGAAAGGATGACAGGATTGTTAGTAATATTAAGATGTACTTATAGACGAGCTTAAACTAGAATTAGGTTTTCTGTTAGCAAACCATCATTACGACAAAGTGATTTACGAAAGAAAAACAAAACTACACATTTAAAAATACTACAATACTCGGGATTGTTGATTTCAGTCTTTAATTTGAAAATCATTGCACTTAGAGTTTTACATCGTAACTGTATCCTAACAAAAATTTCACTTCTATCTTTATATGCTATATCCAATCATCCAATGTATTGATGGAGTGATTATTCTATTAATTCGAATTTAAAATTACGCAAGAACACATTTAATAAAAAAAAAATCAAATTAATCAGTATTGTTTAATATTACTGAACTTATGAAGTCAAGATATTCAACCAAAAAAAAGCCCACTCTGTGTAACTACCACATATCTATAACTCGCCACTTACAATAGATTCACTTTTAAAGTTCAAACATTTGAACTCGCCCCCGATCATCGAGGGGTGAAATATGGGGTTGAATCTACAACACTATTTGCGGATTTAAATATGGTATGCGGATTTTTAGTTGCGATTTTAAAATCCGCATCTTAGGGTGAATGCGGGGTAAGTGATCCGTTAAATGGAGCACATGTGTATTTTTTAGGCTTAAGTGATTATTGTTTGATTTTTGTTATGATATAAAATAAATAATGTTAAGATTTTGTACAGATCGGATTACGAATAAAGTTGAATAAAACCTGAATGCAGTAGCTGGAAGAAAGGTAGGGCTCAAGTTAACGATTTCAGTGAAATATTTATGACTCAGCGTATCGCTTTTGCGGTTTTAAGAATTGATAATTATGGCTTCTAAATGTTTTTGTGTTATTTTCTTCAAATCATGTCTGGAACTTACCTAATTGTGTCATTGTGTAGGTCTAAGAAATACGTAATAATAATGAAATGGCAGAATTTGTAAAGAAGTATTTGACGAAGAAGTAGTTTTTTAGTTATTTTGACGACCTGAATGGCGTAGTGGTAGTAACGCTGCTGTACGTGCTTAGGGTCTTGGGTTCGAATTCCGGTAGGAGCAAATGTTTGTGTGATGAGCATGGACATTTGTTTCCGATGGATGTTGTATAATAAGTATGTATTCAGAAACAAAAAAGTATATAATATGTAGCAACTATCTAGTGTCCACGACACAAGCTTTGCTTAGTGTGGCACTAGGTGGCGCTGTGTGTTAATGTCCAGCGATATTTATTTATTTATTTATTTTCCTTTCAAACATCAAATGAAATTATTTGTTCCTTACATTTTTCCCAATGAAAAAAATAAAAAAATATAAAAAACACAATGCATAACTACTCCCAGCATATTTTGTATCTGTAACAGATCCTTAACAAACTAATACAAAAATAAAACTAACCCTTTAACAAAAATAATCCTCTTAATTCCATAATTATTCCACACATCACTTACCCAAAACTGCAACAATATGATTGGCTGAGCGTTGTCTGATTGTTATCGACACACTCGACAGATGGCGTTGTACGCAATACTGCAAATAACCGTAAGTAATCTGTAATGAACTCACCTGTTTGGAGTTTAGTGACGTTGAGTTATACAATGGTTAATACAAAGGGTGTATTGGTAATGAGATAGAAACGGTGAATTACGATTTAGAATAATAATTCTTAGAATAATAATTATATTTTGGTTGCGTTGAGAATTTAGGACAGAAATGTGTCAGGGTATTCTTAAATATGTATTAAATTTTGGGCCTTTGTTTTGTTAGTCTTATTTATTATCCCATTGCACTATCTCCTTGTTTTACTAGAGTCTAAATGTAGTTTGTTTTTCTTAAGGAAAAAATATAATCTTAAATCGTATAATTTTAATACTTAATTTTATTTGAACCCGCATAAATCAAGTGAATTATTCCAAAGATCACAGGTGCAAAAACCATTATCATAATACCACATTTGTACCTCGCTTACTTCCATAATTTAACAAAGTAATCAATCGTGACAAACGCACACCTTTATTACACTTCCGTGGAAAATCACATTAAATAAAATAAAAAAAGAACAAACAGAAAATTACAAACCATTTGACATATGACACCGCGAATATTCAAATTAATGCATTATCGATACGAACAAAGGTGCACTTGACTGGAAAAGAGGGAGTATTTTATGACACCCACGTGTGTTACACATTTTGCCTTCACCTCCCCATATACCATCACAGCCTAAAAAAATACACACAAAAATGTCAAAAAAAATCCAGATCTACAATTTTTATTTCGTAATTTTTTACTCTGTGGAGCGATTTGAAGGGGAGGTCGGGGTAAAATGAGCATACAGGTTATGACATGTAATTCACGCGTAAATCAAAGTTGACCGGTGGGCGTAAGCAGTTGTCTTGCGCATATGGCGATGTTTCTAAGCGATGATTGTTGCGTTCCTGAGTGCTTTCGTGTGTAGGAAGTGACGGTTCGCTCGTGATGAATGGACATAAAGTACGGATAGACAGACAGACGGTTTAATAGGTATGCTGTTTATGCTCTTATAGCGTTGTTGGAGTATTGTTTTAGAGGAAATTGTATTGGCTGTATCGGAGATTGGGTGTAATTTTTTTATGTTTTTTTTCGGTGGTTCTTTGTTATTGTTGAGTAATAAAATAACATCAGCGTTATATATATGTATGTTATATTATTATATGGTAGTAAATGGGTGGATACGGGTATTAATTAGTCTATATTAGTTGACTAGCAAAACCGATTTGAAATACATAATAAGAATGAATGTAATTTAACTTTAATTAATAGAACTTACCTATTTTATCTTAGTATTTGTCATATTTAATTAATTAGTCTCAAAATTTCGAACTTATAAAATTACCTACCAAATTATCCCAACTGTTTAAATATTAAAACCTAGATTGAATAGAGATAAAACTTGATAAAGGGTGAAAGCGGTGAATATGGCACACCCAATTATTTATGTGGTCTAATTATGTGTGTTAATTTTATTCAAAAACCTTATGTCAGCATTTGGGGTCTTGGAAATTGATAGCAAATAAAAAGTATGCTCTGAATTTGATGTAAATGAGCTTAGAGCATAATAATTAAGTGAATGATTAAATTAAGGAAATAACGTTTTATATTTTGTCAATTTAGTTATTTTAATCATATCAATAGATTTAACTTATTTTATTTAATACATAACGCAAAATTGATGACATGAAAAAGAGTTAAGATAAAAACCACGTTGGAAAGCTTTGTTTGCTTCAAAAAATGCTTAAAATGACTTATTTGAAGCATTTTTACTACTAACTAACTAACAACTACTACGAACTATTACATGTACGCGCCAAAAAGTCCAACATTACCATAATCTCCTTACACTAATGACCAAAAATAAATACCCACCCGAATTAATCCAAATTTCAAAGCATTATCCTGCTAAATAACCACTTATTAAGTCGGCTACAAAAAGTGCCACCCTAATGTACACCTGCAGGTTCCCTCGAAACTTGTACAATATGCCGATAAGTTGAATGTGCCACTTGTGCAATAGATTGTACGGTGGAATGATGGGGGTGTTTTTTTTTTTTTTAGTCAGAATTTACTTAATTTATCTGGTGGTGGATTTAAGTAGTGTATAATTTATTTTCACCATTCAGACAGTAACTATGTTGATTATAATTATTTTGTTGATAGATGCATCGACGCGAAGGTCAAAGAAAAGGATGCGAAAAGCATAGGACAAAAAAAAAAAAAAAAAAAAGGGTTTGTTATTGTTGCGGGCCTGTTTGAAAGAGATACCGCGGCCCCGGAACATAAAAGGCAAGGAAGGAAAATGGATGGGTGGTCAGTAAAAGTCTGACACTCCCTCCCGCTCCGCCCAGAGTGGGAGAAGTCATTTGATGATTTCCTATCCGAAAAAAAAAAGAGTGTTGTTATTGGGGCTGCGGGACTGTTCGAAAGAGATACCGTGGCCTCGGAACTTAATGTGCAAGGAAGGAATATGGATAGGTGTTAGTCAGTAAAAGTCTGACACTCCCTTCCGTTCCGCCCAGAGTCAGAGAAGTTATTTGAAAAAAAAGTGTTGTTATCGTGGCGTAACTTTGGAGCAACCTATGTTCAGTAGTCCGTTTGGCTGAGTTATCTATGACTTTGTGTGAATATTGTGTAGTTTGGTAAGTGCTGATTATTTGTGTAAAAGATCTAAAAACGTAAAACTAAAATAAAAATGACATAACAAACTACACGTAGATTCATTTGCTGTTTTTTTTTCAAATGTTCCCCTAAGCCTGCCTTCACAATTAAAATGCCGCACTCTTGTTAAACGCACGCCTTTTATTTACCCCAACACGAAATAGTAATGAAGAATTATTGTTTTCGACGTTACACTCCAGTGTTTTGTTTAAGGATTTCCTTTCTATAAGTCGCTCCGGTCTTTGAGCTAACACGTTTGCAGTTGTCCTTTATTTTTGTAGGTGTCACTTTTTTTGGAATCAATTGTGCAATCTTTTCTGCAATGGAAATAATACTCTAAAGTTATGATGAATAGATTTAGTTCTCTTTTTGACAATGATATGGTGTTATTCTTTTGCTGTGATTGAAAAACCATTCTAGTGTTTTTTAGATTTTATTTGACAAAATTAACGAGATGCAAAATATTTGAGCTTTGCAGTTGGGCAGATTTTTGGTGTGATTTTAATATCTATCTGTTGATTTTATATACGTTTTTTGTGTTTAAGATCAAGGTAAGGATAACCTTACCTTGATCTTAAACATACATAAAATCCAAAAGAAGTATTAATAACGCTATATCCATATTTGTACAGCTAAGGTTGCAATCCTACGCCTACTGGCTGTACTGGTATACTGAATCACGCTATGAGTAATCATTTGTATGACAGTTAGTCATACGCAAAGATGCTCTATTCATACACTGCTTCACGGTTCTTTTGCCGTGTTAATGGGGTGCGCCAAAGTTCACCTAAATTTTCAACTCCGATTATTGGAAATCCGAAAATGTTTTTCCTAACATTTTTCATCATAACAATCACAATTCCTAACTAATCCGTCTCTAATGTTATGAACATTATTCCGAAGCATTAAACTTCATAATGTCAGTAGCAATAAACAACTATTATAATTTTATTTGTTTTCCTATATTTTCTCAACATAACCATCTTTTACACTATTATTCAAAGTCATACCTTTTTTGTTTGTGTGTTATGAACATCGCCGGTAGCACTACAAATAGTACGAATGGAAACTTTAGTATGAAAAAATTTAGGAAAAGTGATCATTCGGATTACAAATCATTAGGAAGAACAATTTCACGTAACGAACTTTAGGTGAGCCACGTGTTAATGACATGTTAAAAAATAAGTATTAACTAACATCATAACATTACGCCTGCAATCTCCGAAGTATTTGATATAGGCGTACCTAATAGGGAGCAAAAGTGGCCCAGTAGTCGTGGCCCCGACTTACGAACAGTAAGTTGTGGGTTCAAACCCAGACAGGCGCATTACTTTGAGTAATTTATTTCATCACCAACGCTAAACATTGTAAGGAAACTGTCCTAGAACTAGAAAATTCGAAGACATGTGACATCTACCAATCCTCACTGGGCCCGCGTGGTAGATTATAGCCCATTCCCTCCCGTACAGAAGAGGCTTGAGTCCCAGCAGTGGGAACATATGATGATGTACCTAATAAACCCATCATATTACGCTAGATATGTTTTAGTCCCATGCAATTAAGGGTGAGCCTATTGCTACTACCCGCTCAGAAATCCAGACTCCGGTGCTGCTACTAAGGAATTTCTGATATAGGTAAAAACCCAATGGCTATTTGCCGACCCGGGAATCAAACCGAAGATCTTATATACTCAGCAGTCGGGCTTGCGACCACTGGAACAGTGTGGCTGTAATTTGTGAAATTGTGTAGCAAATCAAAGATGGCAGCGTTGTATTTGACTTAAGCTACACGCCAAAAGAAACATGTTTAAGTTTTTAGCAAGTTTATTATGGCACATCTCTATAGCTTTGAATCTGAATCCATTTATTTTCGAAACAAGAACCAGATGACCAAAATATAGAAAATCTACCCATCGATTTAAGAATATTTTTCTCCGCAAAGATAACACGATATTCACAAAAAATCAATAGACCTATTTCCAAACGTGATACGACAATAGTTACATTAAAGACAGTATATAAAGATATACCTATCTTTCGAAGACAGTGTCCAAGCATTATATGCCATGACTCGTGAAACTACCCCCAAGTAGGGCTGACAAATAAATCATTGCTAATACGATTTTGCTCTAACATATTTTAGACACTGGTCTTTTGGGGTGAGTGTGGCAATAAGTTATGTAGAAAAAAAGATGACAAGAAAATCTTGCACGGTTTCCTTCTTCAGAGTTATAGAAATATTTTCATAGGTATGTTTGTTGTTTTCTATGGGCATAACCCATGGAAAACAACGATTTTGTATGAGACGTCCGTCTGAGCGGATGCATACGACTTAAAATCGTTTAATCGTGGTTTTCTAGCTGAATAGAGCTGAACAAGTGTGAGTAGTCCCCGAGGATTGCGGTAAGACTTGGTTTAGACTGGTCATAGCTATTTTAGACAGCAAAGCACGGCACTAAAAGGTAAATCAACTAGACTAGAAATATGGTGACTGCTGAAAACTAGTGATAGAGAAGTAAGAAGAAGATATGCTGCACCAACCCTAAAATAAATAGAGACAAGGGCTGGACAATGATGATAAACACTGACTACATTCATCGATCCTTTTTCATTCAGTCTATTTCTCTGTGGTATGCGCTTCCCCAGGAAATCAGGATGGCAACCAATAAGAAAGAAAGAAAGAAAGAAAAATATTTATTTGACGTCAGTTAATGAAGCACACACAATACTAAATAAAAAAGATACAAAACAATAAGTTGGACTTAGTAGTAATGTGCTGTGTGCCTCACGGCTGCGCCAAAAAGGTCCATTTCAGCATTCATGCCAGACAGGTGATGAAGCTGTCTGACGCTGGTCTTCCAATGAACCTTGAGAGGGTACGTTACAGAATAAACGGTTTCAAACAATATATAAACAAATAAACAAATGGTTAATAAGAATAAATAGATAACGAGTAAAATTCATTGAACGTGTAATTACGAGTACGAAAATAGAGAAAATATATATATAAAAAATAAGTATTTTATTGTGTTGGAAAGTATAAATCGGTGTTTGTGTAGGCTAAACAAAACATAGAATAAAATAAAATAAAATAAACCCAGCTACAACCTTTATGGACAACAACAACAAATAGGACACGGCGTGTTTTCGTCTCGCTCCCACCCCACCCTTGCACCTCTGCCCGCGCCGCAGCCTGCGCGCGCGCCACCCACCGATCATGCGACCACATTTCTCCTGTGCACCTGTTAGCGTGTTGACGTAGGTACTTTGCGTCAAAAAGTCGGAGCGGTGGCACGGTGGCGGCGCCGCCGCGCCGCACGAGTCCCTGTGATCACGTGACGCGTCTCGCGTGATTAGTGATCTACCTATTTGTATTTGGTCGACGCTTAATAACCAGTACTTAACGCGTTTTCTTGAGAATCATAATAGCCAAAGAATACATAAGTAATATTGGCATTGGAAATACCGTCTCGAGTCGCTCGGATAGATATGCCCTGCCGATGGATTATGAACCTTATGTGAGTATTGGTTTATACCTAGTGTATTAAAATTTGCTGTTTTTACTTTTTTCTTGGACAGGGACTGTTACAAAAATAAATAATTTTAAACGTTTTATTTTGTTTTTAGGAATCCTATAGAAGAATGGCAGATCATTCCAACAGCGAGTGGCGGCATTCTGAAGCATCCCCTGAAGGCTGTGGTCTTACTTCGAGACATTGAGATGTCGTGGAACAAGCAGAGCAGCTGTGGTGTGTCGGGTTCAGTACATGAAAGAAGTGTACCATGAAAATTGAACGTTGTCGCAACAGTTCGCGAGTATGTATATGTAAGTACCTACGTAGGTACACGCAAGCGCTGCAAATTGTTAAGCGTCTATATAATTGAAATATTCATTGCTACCATATCCAATTTCTGTTGTGCTGCTATCAAATACTGCCGCAATCGTGTTCGGAATGTGTGTATAGTGCCCAGTACCCGTAATGGTGGGGGAATATTATTCCACACTTTAGATGCCGCGTATCGGAAACTACCTCTAAAGGCTGCTGTCCTATGAGACTGTGTCGATAATTGCTGCGCACATAGCCTAGGTGCGCACTCTCGTCTACTAGCCATCCAACTCAATTTGTCGTACAAATACTTCGGCTTCGTGGTCCTAATAACACCAAATAGAAGACACGCTAAGTGCAACTTACGCCTCGACTTCATTTTAAGCATACAGTGTTTGTTCAGATAAGGGGTGACATGACTTCTAGGGGGAACCGAGTAACAGAATCGAGCACACGCATTTTGAACTCTTTGTATAAGCCTATCCGTACGAGCCAGCAAACGTGGGCCGTAAACCGTATCAGCGTAGTTTAGTTTTGATAGTACAAGGGTTTCGACCAGCTGTTCGCGAAGCTTTTCAGACAGGTATGGCCTCATTTTATACAGCAGTTTCAGGCGGTAAAAACAGTTTCTCACAGAGTTAGCGACGTGTTTCTCAAACCTAAGGCTGTTGTCCATACACAACCCTAGGTTCCGCGCCTCATTAACTCGGTCAATAGGCTCACCCATTAGAGTCAAATTAAGGCTTACAGGTAGCTTCTTTAGCTGCTGCCTCGTACCAAACAACATGTACTTGGTTTTCATTGGGTTTAAAGCTAAACAGTTCTCCTCTGACCAAGTGGCGATTCTTTCCAGGTCGTCATTTAGGTCTTTAATAGCTGAGTCAATGGCGTCGGGTTTAAAAGATAAATATAATTGCACATCGTCAGCATAAATATGATATTTGCATTTCTGCAGACACTTTATTATGTCTGCACAGTACAAAATAAAAATAATCGGACCTAAGATAGATCCCTGAGGAACTCCTCTTTCTATAGAAGCAAGGGCCGAGGTGAGGGTAGTACCGTCCGGTAGCCGTAATTCCACGAGTTGTTTTCTGTCACTGAGGTAACTATGGAACCACTGGATTGCATTGTTGTCAAAACCGTAGTATTTTAACTTTGCTAAAAACAGTGGAACATTTATGCAATCAAATGCACGGGAAAAATCCAGTAGCACCATAAGTGTACACATGCCCTTATCTTGGGCGGACAAAATGTTATCGGTAACGTCCAGCAACGCCGTGGAAGTACTGCGCTGTTTCCTGAATCCGGATTGTAGGTCGGGTAATATCTCGTTCTCTTCTAAAAACTTTGTTAATTGACGGCATACTACCCTCTCCATTACCTTAGAAAGACAGGGCAGAACACTGACGGGCCGCAAGTCCTTAACCTCTATAGGGTTTGAAATCTTGGGTAGTGGTCTAACAGTTGCAATTTTCCATTGGCAGGGAAATTTAGCTGTCCATAAGGAGCAATTTATCATGTCAGTGATTGTTGCTAAGGTGTAAGGCATAGTCAGGGTAAGCATGTTCAAGGTTATATGGTCGTAACCTTCCGCATTAGACTTTAGGTCAGATAGAATGCGGGAGACATCATTTTGATCTACCGGACCAAGTGTGAAAGTAGCTTCACTATATCTGTTGGACTCATAAAATGATATAAGTGAAGCGCTAGCTACTGGATTGCCAGGTACAGTCAAGAAAGTGCTATTAATAAGGTCTGGGTTTCTAAAATGTGAGGGAAGGTCTAATCTTTGCTTAGTGGGTGCAAACGTGGATTTAATGTTTTTCCATAATAATTTCGGATTTTTAATTTTATTATTTATATTATGTCTAAAATAAGCAACTTTTTCATGATACAAGGAACTTTCAACTAAAGATTTAAACTGTTTGTAGTATTTTCTTTTACTTTCCGATTTCGTACGCCTGTATTTGCCTAGTGCATCGTCTCGTAACTGCATCATAAGTTTAATAGTGTCCGTAATCCAGGGATACGATAATTCCTTAATAGTGCAAGTTTTTAGTGGTGCGTGGACATCAAACAAAGATATTATGCAGTGATTAAAAGTATCAACCATATCATTGATATCGGCTTGTTCAGAAACACGCTCAATGTTTGATTGGGTCAAATCCATGTAGAAACTATCCAAACATATGTCTTTAATTGGCCTAAATCTAGTTACATAAGGCTTAAACTTGTCCCGCTTTATATGAAATTCGCTGACTAAAATGGAGTGGCCAGTAATCGAACCAAATGATTCCACTGTCGTATACCTAGGCTTTAGATCTGTGCAAAGTAGGTCGATCAGTGTTTCACTCGTATCTGTAAAATGAGTCGGCATTGTGATCAGCTGAGCGAGACTCGTGTAATCTAAAAATTCTTGCACCTTTTTAGTTTTTGTCTCGCTTTTGTTGAGCATATTTACATTAAAATCCCCGAGCAAAATGTAATGGTCACAATTTCCCAGCGTGGTCAAAGTATTAGTGATGGCATCCAAGAAGAGGTCAATATCTAGCCAAGGTGGTCGGTACGCAGTGCCGATGGCAATTTTTCTCCCGCTTAACGTGATTGTTAACCACATCTGTTCGACGGAATCGAACCTGGGATCAACCGAGCCAGAACAGATACGCGCGCTCAGGCCCCGGCGTAGGTAAAAACCAACACCCCCCCCACGCCCCGCCCGAACAGCTGTAGGCCGCGGAGTGTGACGTAGCCGGTAGCCAGGGACAACAGGCGCGCGCCCCTCCTCGCCCGACCGAAGCCAAGTCTCATTTATTGCCATAACATCAAAACCATGCCTGTCCATTGCACAAATCAAATCGTCATGGCCTGTTCCCAGTGATCCTGCGTTGAGGAAGCCAACTTTAAAATATCTACCACTTCTAGGCATCATGGAAATATTGCAAAAAGGCTATTATGTACTTTAATTATGATACAAAATACTAACATTATCGGTGTAAAAAGAAATAATATTGTATAGATACTTGGATAGGATATCGAATAATAGATAGTAATACGTGGAATTATATAAAGGACTCTGAATATGTTTAAAATTTGTGCTTGTGGTGTTTGTATGTTGATGTAAATAATAAATAATATAATACGTGTTTGTTGAAACCGGTTAATGAACCCACTGAGTTGCGCCGGCGGCGCCGTGTGACAGACAGCTGCGACGATTAACCAAGACAATCGATAATAATAATTGTTGTGCCATGACAATTTAGCGACATACCGTATTGATGCCATGGATACCTTATAAACTAAAAACACGGAGTAAAAATACATTGAAAAAAAAAGTAAAAAGTTAATGAGTACAATAAGAATTAGAAAAATACATTTACCAAAAAAATCGTTACATTTAGGACAGCATGATGCCGTCGGTAACCAGCAGAGGTGTTGGTTCAAATACGCGCTGTATGTCTGCCTCGCAGCTGATTTGGAAAGTGGCATCCCCGGGTTTATTACGGGCCAGAATACGGCCTCGTTTACACCACACGAATTGCCACCCCAGCCGTCCCCCAGCCTCTCGCGCCCTCCGAAATAACTCCCGGTTCTGTTTGGTTAGACGCTCGTTGACGTAAAATCGCGCCGGCGGACCGGGCAAACCGAGATCAGCAGAAGTCATGCCACGTCGTACTCGAGCAGCCTCCAGCAACTCGTTGCGTAGATCACGGCGCGCGAGCCGCACGACGAGAAAGCGCGGGCGGGACTCCACCGACGCCGGCTGCGTTGCATTTATGCGTCTCCCTCCCACTCGCTCGGCGCTCACTATATCGCGAGTCTCAACATTTACGCCCATCTTTGACGCCACCAACATAGCCGTATGGATGGGGTTTTCACCATTCGTTTCAGGCAGGTTCGATATTTGTATGTCCGTAGCTAGTAGCTCCTGATCACGAACATTTATGTCGTTCCGCAATTGGGCGATTAAATTATGCACATCAGGCGATACCTGGGCGTGAACCTGTTTTTTGTTCTCCATATTGGCCACTCTTTCCTCTACACTGCTCACACGTTCATTTGTGGACTTTAGAGAAGACCTCAAGTCAGCCAAGTCATTCCTGAGTAACTGAAACTCAGTCCGAACTGTGTTTATAAGTTCTTCCTTAAACTTCTTCAGTTCGCAAGTAAAATCTTTGGAGAGTTCAGCCGTCGCATTCGTATCAGTAATGTTAATTGGATTTGTATCCATCGGGTTTTTCGTGCTCTCGTCCAGTATTTCTTTTGCCTGTCCTCGTACTGGTGTCTCGGACCGGTTGTCCCGTACTATGTTTTTCTTACACTCCGGGCAGTGCCAGGGAGATGCTATGGGACCTGTTAAGTTCAGTCCAGCGCACTGACGATGATACGACAACACGCATTTGTTGCATTTAGCGGCTTCTGCCGGTGCGAGAAATTTACCACAGGCTCCGCACTTGACCATCGTGAAATACTCGATCTTCTTACTTCGATCGATGTACAAGTAGTTGACCTTGAAAACGAAAGATGGCGCTGTTTTCAATAAATGCGTTTACGGCAATTTGTATGGTGTTATAGTAAGTTGTGACACCACAAGACGAAACACAGCACTATGCCAAGATACGCAAACACTGAAGCTATGTCACTGAGTATTTTCAGACACTGAGCAAAACGACTGTTATTATTTATACGAATCGGGTAGAAGTTTAGCAGCACCAGAATGGTATTAAGTTTTTTGTGTTTTATTTATTGCACACAGCACTGATTCGCAGGATAATAGCGACACTTTTAAGTTACACCCTGTTAATGAATTTCACAATATTTTTTTTGTAAATAAAGTGTTTGTTTTTTTTTAAGAAATTGAGATATAGTTTAGACTGTCACTCGATAAAAGATCCGATACCCAATCGTTTATCCTTTAAAATTAAAGTTCGCGAATACATTCGGAAGAAGCAGTTTCGTCACAACGGTAATATTTTCCCAATTGTCTGTCTTTTTATTTTAGTATATCCGTACAAAGCGCTATTTACTTTAACTTTAATATACATTTATAGTTTTTTATATAATTATATACATAGTATTTTATATATCCTTGTAGTTTATCGTAGTTTTAATAAAATTATTCGTGAAGTTTCAGGAATGACACCTACCAATGCTTGTCTCTGCATCACCTAAAGGTTGACTGGTAGAGAATGCCATTGGCATTAAGTCCGCCTCTGTACTTTGTGCTTGAAGTGTTAAATAAATAATAAATCAACAGTGGATGGAAGAAGGCTGCAAAAGGCGATGACAATGAAACAGCAAAAAACATCAAAACTAAAAACTAATCCAACGATCTCAAAAGCCACTCACAAACCCCAAGTACCTTTTAATTGCATCGCCAATAATCCTACAGACAAAAACAATAGATCATGCATAGTGCACAGTTGTTTACTAAGCTCGCGGCTAGATGGCGTGCATTAGTTAAGTCAACAGTCTGGCCTAATCCGATGCGCCCTTATGTGGTGATACGAGTACGTCTCGGTGGCATTCTGTTACGGATTTTGATGGACGATAGAAACGGTAAATTAATGTTTAAATTATATAGAATAATAGGGTCTAAGTTACAACTTTTATCAAGTTTTTTTTTAAATACAAGTTTATTTTGTAAGATTTTTAACACCTCCACGACCCCTGTACTATCAGCACAATGTTTTAAGTCCCTTACATTGAGTTCTACCACAAAACATGATTTATAACCTCAAAAAAAAGTTGTTTCCCAGCAATAAATTTTGCGTAGAGTTACTTAGTTTGATGTACAGAATCTTTGGTTAACGGCTTTGTGGTGAGGTGGTTTACACCCTGTATACAAACAATAAATACAGTACGCAGGGCCAGGCTTCATACGAATTATGTCAGGCTTCATAAAAACCCAATTTTAGTAAGTACCTACTATAATCTATCTATCTAGAAGTATAACTATCTACAGAAAATTTAAAAACTTTTCGCAGACAAAAATATAAAAATCCTTACGTCAAGTGGAGCATTAACATGGATCGTCGCAGTAAGCAAATATCATCCCTAATAGATGAAGAAGGAGGATTTGCCAGTTGCTAGTCAAATGTTGGCCAATTTTGGCAAACACACGCAATTCAAAAACCAAACACAAGAGACACTGAGAGACACACAGTCCAAAATTTCGTTGCTTAAGGATAATGAAGACGAACACAGTGTGTAGGTGGAAAACGGTAGCAAGGCCAAAGTTATGGATAGTGCAACCTTCAATCGAGCGTACACTGTGCAGATAAGTGCTTGTCTGTGTAATGTACAGTGAGCGCAAAAAGTGCAACGGAGGAAATTGAATTTTGTTCTTTTGCCGTCGAGAATTCTTTTGCTAGAGTAGTTTGCATTAAGAAGACCTGGATAAGCGAGGGATGTAAAAAGGATACTTTAGGATATAATAAAAGTATCTAATGTTACTGCTTCTTCTTTGTAAGGTTGATCTTCTCAGACTTTCAGTTAATTGTGTGAGTAATTCGTAATTTTAAAGTTGTCAGTTTATTATTAAACTCGATTACGCTTTCGTTTTTTCTGTATTACTGCAAAATGTGTTTCTAGAATGGAATTAAATGTTTTTTTAAACTATAGGCGGCCCCGACTTAGGAAAAGCAAGTCGTAATTTATGTCATCGTCACTGCTCTGAAAAATGGTGAAGGAAAACATCTTGCGGAAACCGGCATGTCCTGGAGCCATAAATTCGAAGACATGTGACATCTACCAGCCCGCACTGGGCCCGCGTTGGGGATTATAGTCCATACGCAAAATACGCGCTTTGACGTGGAGTTGCGGACACCAGCCCGTAGTACAATACAATACAATACAATACTATTGGTGTTTTATATAGGTTTATGATCTTACATCTACCTAGTTTCATGTAAAAAATGCGTTAGTTAATTTATGTACCTACTAACCTGTGACATTATTATCCACCTATCTTTTTCAAAATACCCACATTTCAGTGAAAAAAAATTAACCCTAAAATTCTCGCACGCAAATATTTGTCCAAATTTACCAATATCCCGAAATCAAGACCACATCGACCACACCAGTACATAAACCCAGCTTAATATCCGTTTGCTTACTATATTTGCGTCGGAGCTTAGCATAGGTTACGCTCCGGTGTTTGCCTGCAGGTATTACGCAGTCAAAGGGTTGATTCGAGACGATATTAATGGTCAGCTACTAAGCTGATTACGTCAGTTAATTTGTGGCTTTGTTTGATTGAGGATTTCTGGGTTGGTGTGTTGGATCTTGGATTTATAGTAGATTTCCTTATATGTGTCATACTTAAAGAAATAAATAAAAGAATATAAATCCAATAAATTAAAAAAAAATAGTGTAAATTTTAGGTTTCCAAATAGTTTGAATCACGGTTTAAAATAAATGAATATCGCTGGACATTACACACACCGCCATCTAGTGTCACACTAAGCAACGAGGTTTGTGTCATGGACGACAGATAGTTGATATACTACATAGACATATAGGTATGTAGTGTGTATTTGAACATAATAATTCTGCATGTTTTTTTTTTCGTGTGTGTATTGCCTAACCTGGTGTCAGAGATTTTATGCCGCCACTCTGACTTGACTTTACAGCCGAGAATATCTTTTAAGCATGCTATTTACTTTACTTTTTTGCTTTTTTTATTTGCTATTCTGCTTTTTTTTTTATTAGCCATTCTGCTTTTTTTTTATTTGCTATTCTGCTTTTTTTTTGCTGTTTTTTTTTATTTGCTATTCTGCTTTTTATTGTTGTTTTTTTTTATTTGCTATTCTGCTTTTTTTTTGCTGTTTTTATTTTATTTTATTTCGATTTCCTGACGATGTTTTCCACTAAAGCACACTTGCTTGCGTACAATAGGCATGACACCAGTAACAAAAAGTTACAAATCTATTTAGTCCGTCAGTTAAATTATTGAAAAATAATGGACACATATTTTTTGTTTTTGTAAATCAATGAATATTGACAAAGATAAAACGCATCAAAACTCGGGAGTGGGGGCTCGTGACGTCAGAACTAGCTAAAAATTATACCTAGGCGTGACGTATTGGGAATTTTAAAAGCGTCGTATCTTCGTCAGTTTTGATTTACGTGAAAAAAGAAAAAATACGGGTCACATATTTTTTGATAATGTACGTGACGGACTAATTAGTTTTTTATTGTCGTCTACCCTATACGCACATGAATCGGAAAAATCAGTTGTGACCTATAACTTCACAGTCCGACTGCATGATTGAAAACATGTGTTTCAAAGTAGCATTATAGGTGTCGGTTTTTTATACTTTAACCCTTAGCTGGTATCGCCTTTTTTGGCAACACTACCGGTATCGTGGGTCCTATTTTACCCATACCAAAAAATCTGTTGTAGAACGTTGATTTTTTTATTATTTGTATAAAATATGGTTAGTTATGAAATAAAAAAACGTTTTTTTACAAAATTATCTTAGTTTAATTTTATAATATAAACAAATTATCATGTTTTACACGCATTTGTAACTAACCTAATTTTTTGGCACTTTTTGGTTAGTGTGAACTTAAAAAAACAAAAAAAAATAGAAATGTAAGAAAAACTTTAATTAAAACATATTTATGGCACTTCTCATATCTTTATAATAATAAAAAAATGAATTACTTCTGAGATAAACATAAAATAAAAAAATGACATCCAAAATCAAAACGACTTCTTCCAAACTAACAAGATAACATATTTTAGTCCTTATACTTCCTGACAACTGGAACATATAACATTTTGGACGTAATGTCTCTTACAAATAATATGTTAACATTTAGAACATTTTAGAGAATGAGCAACTAACAGGTTCGGGACTGTCTAGATCGCTGATGATTTCGTCGTCACAAAGTTGGTTTATATTCGGTGTCCTTTCATTTTCCGATTCCAAATCATCATTTAAGTCGTCCATCAACTGCTCGATTTGTCTATCGTTCAAAAAGCCCCCCATTGTAGTACAAATATTCACTAAAACAAAAAAAGTTACAAATTACACTCAGTGACAAAAGTTACTTATTTGGTGTCGTGGGTCGAACGTGACCCAGCCGGCTACTTACCTCCGCTCCTAAGATAGTCGCAGCGCTGCATCTCCGCCCCACGCTGCAGCTAGCGACGCACTGAGAATACGTAGAAGCGCGCAGTCGTAGCATAAATATTAAAAGAATAATAACCGAAAATGTTCGCTTCTGGGTCAAATTTGACCCACGATACCTACTAAGGGTTAAACTAGTCACAAAAATTATAATTAGCATGACTTTATTGTTTAAAATTTAAAGTACTCGAAAAAAATATAACAAACATCAATATTATCAACATTAGTTTTGATAACATAACCCCCCACATTATAACATCAACTACAAAATTGTTTATTAAACTCATATCCGTCGAATCATAAAAACATCAACTGGAAATCGAACCCGGAACCTATACGGAATAAGGGCACAATTTCCCTGAAGTAATCGCTTTGCACATCAAAAGATCATTATAACTATTAGCTTGTGCGTTGCCCTCTGGTTAGACGTTACCTATAAATCATTTGTATCATGGGTAGCCATGGTTTTCCCTTTGAGGTATAGGTAGGAGAAATTAATATGTACCTTTCATTTGTGTTTTTTTTAAGCAACCTGACCAGGCGTCTTCCATTCTGCAAAGTGGACCAAACATTGCACAAGTCTTCAAAACAATCCGAAAATTCGAAAACAGGTTATATTTACCAACTCACCACACTGGGCCAGCTCAATGGATGATGGACCTTCCAAGTCCAAGCAGCAAAAACTAATGCATACAGGGTGTAAACCATGTCATCACAAAGCTGTCAACCAAGGATTCTGTACATCAAACTAATTTACTTTACGCAAAAAATATTGCTGGGAAACAACTTTTTTTGAGGTTATAAATCATGATTTGTGGTAGAACTCAATGTAACGCACTTAAAACACTGTGCTGATGGTCGGATTAAATAGTACGGGGATCGTGGAGGTGTTAAAAGTAAAAAAAACAAAGACTTCCCCCCATATCTCCGTAACTATGTAGAAGGTCCCAGGTATGGTGTAGAACAAAAAAATGATCGCAATGATGGGGAGAACAATTTTATTCTTAGTGCTTTTCGGCTTCGTGAAGAAGTGTTTGTAGACTGATTAATAGTGATTATACATTGTTATTTTATCTATTTGACTGTCATCTATGTGCTAAACATTGTTATTTTACTGCTTTTTTAAATGGTACACTATGTAGGGATGGTTTTTAGATGTTTGTTACTCTTCCAGACTAACCGATTTGAATCACACATAGTTTATAACCTGGACACTTTTTTTATCCCGGTCCCGTTGAACAATAACTGAACTAAACGCGGGCGAACCCAAGTGCATATAAGAAGTTTAGTCTAAAACACTAGTTAGCACTAAGTACTTTCTCTCACCGATAGAACACACAAGTGCCTACGTACACTCATAAACATAATTGTTTAGTACAATCAGTGCCCAGTGCGATGCTACACGCACATAATCTGTGGTACAGTCGCGTGGTCACGTCTGTTAATATACAGGATGTTTGTTAATGTTATGGAGTTTCAGAGAGGGGTGAAATTGATGTAGATTATACTGACCATTACCTAAACAGAAAAAACGAACAAATTATCAGTCTGATCCTCTCGATTTTCTTATTAACTGGAAATTAACTGAACTGTACAGATCTGTAGATCTGCTCGATCTGCAGCAATACTTAGAGGATGTCTTTTTTAAACTTTCACGATCAGAACACATTATAAAACATATGAAGACGGGTATTAACCGGGTCCGGGTCGGGATTAAATTAAAGGTAAATTCGCGATAAATACCCGTCTTCATATGTTTTATAATGTACTTAGCGGATGCTTTATTTTTATTTTATTTCAGCAGTAGGTATGCTAAAGGCATCTAAGCAAACAGAACACAAATGTAAAAACAATAAATATACAAAGTGACAACCTTTAAAAGAGATTGGGAGTACAGTTAAAAAGTCTAGGCTTTGTGAAACGCGGATTGCCTGAAATAATAAATAAAATGGCAGAAGAAAATAACAAAAAGGTTTAAGGTGAGTAAAATCTATTTGATACCAAAAATAAAAACTTTTTTGCAAAAAATATAACCGACTTCACACAAAAAAGTGAAAAATAACTTTAGCTTCAGAAGTCGGTGACCTTTGTTTGATTGATTTAGTTTTTTTGCCACCGACTTCTGAAGCTAAAGTTATTTTTCACTTTTTTGTGTGAAGTCGGTTATATTTTTTGCAAAAAAGTTTTTATTTTTCACTTTTTAGTGGTTCATATGTGCTTACCCTTTCACAGCGTAACGGCGTGATTTTTGTTATGAACTGGTGTTAACAATGGAGAGACATGAGATTTCAGCGATCTTGGTACTTAACACATCTAACTGTCGAAACCTGGGTGTATTGTACACTTCTGCGTACTCCCTCAGAGCATACAGGCGTGATGTTACGTCACTATGTTACATAAACAATAAACAACCAAGCGATTGCAGCAATTACTGCAGCTTTGCCGTGTATTTTTGAAGAGTTCCATTTATATCTCCGAAGATCAGCGTCAGATCTTAACCAAATTGAAATGAGACTACACGAAAAGCACCAGCTTCCAAATAAAAAAAGAATCATCAAAATCGGCTTACCCAGTCGAAAGTTCAGAGGTAACTAACTTTGTCGAAATCTGGGCGTATTGTACACATCTGCGTACCCCCTCAGAGCATACAGGCGTGATGTTACGTCATGATGTAGTATGAACAATGAACCTACAAGCGATTGCAGCAATTACTGCGGATTTACCGTCTATTTTTGAAGAGTTCCATTGTGTATCTCGGAAGATCAGCATCAGATCTTCAGCAAATTAAAATGGGACCAAACAACAAGTACCAGCTTTCAAACAAAAAAAGAATCATCAAAATCGGTTCACACAGTCGAAAGTTCTGAGGTGACAAACATAAAAAAAAAAAAAAAAAATACAGACGAATTGATAACCTCCTCTTTTTGGAAGTCGGTTGAAAAGTTACAAAGGCTTGTGTTTTGAAATGATAACATTTTAAAACCCAAGCCTCCAGTTACATCACGTCATTTTGACTTTCCACCCACCCTGTACATTAAACTTAAATCAAGAGCGTAGGATCGTCATTTATCATAGTTCAGATTAACTGTAACTGCGTTCACTTGTGCCACTTATTAACTACCTCTAGTTGCTTTTCTTTGTTGTCCAGCTGGGCCAAGTTATTGCGCATTATTTGTCCCGACTGGACATTTGTCAATGCAAATTAATTTATGTAAGAATTGATGAAGTGAGTCCCGCTTTATGCCGAGCTACATTTGGCTAAGAAAGGTGGAGGTGGCGGAATGAACTGGACTCAATTCTGTAAAATAACCAACTTGTCTGTAACAGTAGTGTGTCAATAGTGTCTCAATAGGCTAATCATTGACATTTGGTATTCTACATTTTTTATGGGCATTGACCTACGGCTGTAGTGCCATTGAAACGCCATAGACTATTGTAATAATTGGTATTCTGCTCCACTATTATCTGTCAATGTCAACCTGATGGCCAAAGTGACGGTAGTCTGTAAATATTTTAAGTGTATTTGACAGTTGTGTCTATTGAACTGCCACACTATCGACACACTACTGAGACACCGCTGAAATGTCATTGAAGTTTTTGCAGAATACCAAATTTGCAACAGTGGCAACATAATGTCTGTAGTATCTCGATAGTGCCAATGGCGTGTTATTTAACGTTAAGTTACAGAATTGGCACCCTGGTCTCTGATAGCAGTAGACATTTGATATTACCGACCGATATGACAGTAGATATTACCTAATACACATTTAAAATAATTAAATAATCATATTGCTATAACAAGACATGGTCTAACGCTTAACAGCAGTTGAGGGGTCAAAACGTAACGAAATAAACGATTTTTTTCGTTTTTTTTTACGTCTAACCCTGCGCTAAACACGAGGGTGGGGAAGCTATGGATAAATAAGGAGTTACATGAAGTGATGAGTTCTTATTTAAAAGAATAAGGCTCATAAAAAAGATGTTTATTTGACGTCAGTACATTAAGCACATACACAATAATATTTAAAAAAAGTTACAAAAAGCACAAAAATACATATTATGTACTGTGTGCCTCACGGCTGCGCCAAAAATTTCCATTTCAGTATTCATGCCAGACAGGTGATGCTGTCTGACGCTGGTCTGCCAATGAACCTTGAGGGGGTAAGTGACAGATAGAAAACAGTTTCAAACATAATCTATAAATAGGTGTGTAAATAATATGTTACAGAGTAAATTATAGAAATGAGTTTGGACTTATGAAGAATTATGTAAGTAATCATCCCCTTTCAATGAGAGGAGGCCGTGTCCCAGCAGTGGGAACATTATAGGCTGATGATGATGTAAGTAATAGGTATATCTAATGGGGGTGGGGTACCTAATAATTATATCTAATTTTATAACAACAACAAAAACAGATGACTTTTAAGCGCTTCGTCAATTATAAAGTACCTACACAATATCCATTTACATGTCCCGTACATGCTATCTGCCCAATTTCACTTTAAAAGGTACATTTTTGTTTCTGTGTAAAATGTATTAGAGAGACGGAATTACTTTCGTATTTAAATCTAAGCATAGCTTTTCATATTATTTATTTTGCACACTTTAGATGTGTTTTTACTTAACAAAAAAAAGAGGCTAGAAATGAATGAATCGGCACAACGACGCCAGCGCCATGTGAACTAACCTTTCAATAAAAACAGAAAAAGGTCCCAATAATTTTTGATTCCGCGGTTACAGTTTTTTTTCTTATTTTTCCCCCAATCTGTCTGTTCGTCTGTTTTTTGCTAAGGGTTTGAACTCGTAAATATTGGGTGTGCTATTATTTATTTCGTTTTTGATCAATGGGTAAGTTTGTCATTAAATGTCAAAGTATTTTATGTTTTTATTGATTGGAATGATTACCGTGTGTCGTGGGAACTATCTTTTTTATCATTTTTTTGTTAAATTCGAACGATAATGATGACGTTGACTATTTTATTTCTTCGTTGAGCGATTTTATTGCCATTTTTCACAGGTTAGGGTAAAATTGGTAAAAAGAATTGGTTGAGTTCGCCTAATCCTTTTTCTCTGGGGATTTCTGGGAAAGTATTTTCAAGAATATTGTCTGTCTCACTGTTTTGAAAAAAAGCTTAGCGAATCCGATTAAAATACTGGTTGCATTTGATTTTTATAGCTTTTTTATACTAATTGAAAATCCCAGAACAGTTTTGAGTTTAGTTTTCGTAATCTACTGAACAAAACCTGGATGTTTAGAAAGAGACCAACAGTTATTGATAATATCACCTTAGAATAATAACAGAAGTTAATTGTAGAAAATAATAGGAGTTAGGACCTCCATATTTCACCAAAAACAAACAAACCATCTTACCCAAAATAACCCTAATCTCTCTACATCATTTCAAAACATATTCACTTCAGCACAATATTAACAAAGGCACACAATAGGTCTAATAGTCGCCATGGACGAGATTCAGTGGAACTCATTCACTAAACAATTACCAACTTAATAGAATAAATAGGGTAATCAGGACACTTCAGTGTGGATGGGTTGGTAAGGGTTATGCAATACGGAGGCACGCGAGTTTTGTTAAAATTTCTTATTGTTTTTGCGTTTGCGACCGCGCGCAAGAGACTTTTATAAAAGTTGAGTAAATTCTGGAATACAAATGTGCACAAAGCCGTGCAGTAATATCATCAGTAATCTTTTTTTTTAATTCTGTTTGGATGGGTGGCCGACTGACAATATTTACTACTATTGGCAATAGATACAGAATTTGTACTATAAGTAACACAAAATGAACATACGATAATCTACTACATAGACTATAAAAGACGAACACAGCCAGATACAATGTTATTGTGATCTACAGTATTGTAGTGTTGTTATTGTAGTGCCCAGTATTGTAGTATTGTCAGTAGGTACGTGGTATAGGGTTCTTCAACTGCTATTATTCTGAAGATAAGTACAAGTACTCGTACATCTATATTGACATCATACAGAGATAAAGTATTTTCGTAAGGGGTAATCTTCGGAATCACTTATCCAATTCCGAAAATTCTTTCAGCAATGAGAAGTTAAATCATTGCCAAGTGTTATAGGCTATATTTTAACGTTTTCGTAGGATATTTTATTACCATAAAGCGAGAGGAGCCGTGCACAAAGGCTAGTTGGTATAATATCATTTTTAATTTACTTTTCTTTACCAAAAACAAGACGGTAACATCTTAATTTCATTATTTATATTGCAACCTAGTGTTGCTTTAAACATTAGGTAGGTTTATTTTTCTTCTGGCAATTAATCTAGTGTGTCTAGAATATCTTAAATACTTTAATATGTTAAAAGTTCTTTTGTAGTATGTAGGTATAATTATAATTGTTATTTTTGTTGTTTTGTGTCTAGTTAATTAAAATTAGAAACAGGTATTATAGCTTGTGTTTATTAATATATTTGCATGCTATTTTTATGGCGAAATGTGTCATCGCACTAAAAGTTTTATTACCACCTTTTGTACCACATTTACTTGACTTTGACTTTGAGTTTTATATATAGCACTATCGACGATGAAAAATGTTGCACTGTCTTCTATCGCACTACACCCAACCCTCCACAGCCGTGCCACTCACGGTAACCCAATTCAAACTTCGAACACACCTTTTGTCCCCGTTATTTGGATGGTAATGCGTTTAATTATCAGTTTTGCATCCAAATTACCTTCTGAATACAACGTTATGAATATTGTGATTTTGAGTGCGGATTGATTAAATGCTTGTTCGTTGATTGGTGATGACAGCTAATTGTCGTACTTTGTATTGAAATGAGGTTGTTGTGTGGTGTTAATTTTGTTTTAATGCGTTTTTGGAAGGGTGTTTTTATGATGAGCGAGTTAATTTCGTTGCTTTGAGTGAATTTCTGTTGTTGTTTTAATTTTGCATGCAATAACCAGGCGAAGTGTGAAATGTATGTTATTGTGAACCACTTTTTTAATAAGTGGGAGCTTGTAGAAGCTCGATTAAGTAGAAGCAGCGGAACGAGTCGCTCTTCAAAGATCTGCAGCGTTTTTGAAGGTATATCGTAATACCCAGTATTATCTGGGTTGTGGAGGTCAGATAGGCAGTCGCTCCGTATAAAATACTGGTATACGGCTACATTTGGTTAAACTCGAAGCCGACCCCAACATTTATTTTTGAAAAGGCTAGGCGGATGATGTAATTAGTGATTCTTAATTCAAAATAATGTTTATCTCTTAGTTTTTGTTTTATTAACAGCTTCATGAACACTGTTTTAGGCTTTCACGGTTTAAAATTTAACTTATATTGTGTTGTAAGTGACAATATAAGTTTAGCTTCATGAAGTTTCTACCAACGTCTTCAAAAATGTTAACTCATGTTGAACAAAGAAATCCATAACCACTGCATAACAGATCAACGAAACGTTGCGTGACCTGATTACGGTCATAGAAAGAAAAAAAAACGGTACTCCACGCTTTAGGCACCTCTGTCTTATATCACTTTGACACGCATGTCACAATATAAGTGATACTGGCACGCTACATTTGAGTCAACACAAAATGAAGAAAAAAAATGAACTGTAACCCTTGAAATTAATCTACAATGTAAGTCCAAATACGAAACATAATGTTACACTTTCTACATATTAGTAACGGTTTAATTCGCATTGTGATCCCAATTATGACCTACTTCATCTTAAAAAGTCAATGCGGGGTTAACAATGGGAATAACCTCAAAAACCATAGGTCTTACGACACAAAGAATAAAGGTCATTTTCGATGCAAAAAATCCCGGAAACAAAAATGTCAGGTCACTTTTTGCACACCCAGCATTTACCGGTTAACCGTGTCAAAAATCAAGGGTTGTCGCAACAGAAAAGGGGGCAAGTTCAAATAGAATGACAAACGTTTTTTTAAACCCCTCGTTCTTTTAAAAAAAAGGAACGAAAAAAAAATACAAAACGCCGTTTACAAATTTTTATGTTCTAGAATTTGAAGCTTTATTATTTTATACAGTGAAGGTATTGTAAAGGGTGAGTTCCAAAAAGATATTCATTAGTGGTAATAAAAAGGTAATGTCCCATTGTGATCGATCGATGAATTTTTAAGATGATTTTGCGATTTTTACGATCGATTTTTGAAAGTTTTTACGACAGCATTTTAGCGTTATTGCGTGAGAACGTTGGATCCAGCTGCTTATTTGAATAAATGCCACATTAAACGTATTAAAGCGCTTTAGTTTTTGGGATGATGCATAATCGATGTAAAGGGGCATGATTTTTATCGGTTTTTGTTCACAGAATTATAACTTCTAATGAGAAAAGATGCAGGTGCTGTTTTTTTGTTATTAAAATGATCTTGGTTTGATTTAGCTTTATAAGATAAACATTCTAGCAATCAGTTAATAAATTCGAACAAAATCACAACGCTATGTAACATTTTCTTCATAAGTACGAACTCATTTCATTAATTTACCCTATAACTACCTATTTATTGTATTACCATTTATTTATATATTATTTGAAACTGTTTTCTGTGTCACTAACACACCCCCTCAAGGTCCATTGGAAGACCAGCGTCAGACAAAATCACCTGTCTGGCATGAATGCTGAAATGGACCTCTTTGGCGCAGCCGTAAGACACACAGCGCATTCTATGTATTTTTGTCCTTTTTGTAACTTTAAAAAAATATAATTGTGTGTGTGCTTAATGTACTGACGTCAATTTTTTTTTTCTTTCTTGCTTTTCTTTTTTCTATGGTTTTTCTTCCAGAATAATACTGATAATAATATTGTTAGGCTCTAAAATGCACTACGAGATAATAAATGAACGTTCTATAAGTTCTACCCATAGCTTAAGTACTCAACTGTACTTTACGGGTAGAACTTCTGGAACTATTGCTTAACTAGTGTTTTATCTTGTTGTAGAAGAGAAAAAGTTCGATTGGGCTGTCTCCAAGTATCCTAAGACCACGACAGACAGAAAAAAGAGAAGATAACATCACAACATCACGCCTGTCTCTTTAAAGACTCGGGCAGAGATGGACTTGGTATACACGAAGACCATTCAAGCTATTCAAAACCAGTGTATGCTAATCTCTCACTGTACGGGAAATTTATACAAAACAAGGCCAGTTTATACTGAAATTGTATACCTTGATAATTAAGTCACCGTGTGTATACCAACTGTTTGACAAGACGTGCAACCATGGAAAATCAAAGGCTAAGACCACACACAAACCATCCAATTCTATTAGCATAAAACCACGCCCAAACATATGATAATGTCCATTAATGAACGCGATACTACCCGCAGCCCATCAAAACCAATTTAAGCATACATTTAACAATATAATAACTAGTTCGGTGAACCAAACTGACATAACTGCACATCAAAATAGGTATTAGAGTTTATGTATTCAATGGCATGATTTGTTTTTTAACTAATTTATGGAGGTTTAGCACGGAAGTAACGCCCATGTTTGTGGGAGACGTTGATAGGAGTATAAATGGAAGAGCTAGAATAAAATAAGAACATTTAAAATAATAAGATCCAAGATGTGGAAGATCGGGGTTGAAATTAGTTGTTCAAAAAGTGAAAAAATATGCAAAGAAATCGCTTTCTTTCGTTAAGATTATAGAGGTATATTTAGGAACGTGGTTTCAATCATAAATAGAAATCTTATAAAATATTTCTAAATCTGGTCATTTGTAGTGATCAAATGGGAAGATACTAGAGATACCAGCGGTTTTACACACATCAAGATCGTACATTATTCTGTGGGAACGTACTAACAATATAATCGTGTACGGTATCCACGTTATGGTCTAGACGTGTGCCCATTTCATGCACCGAAATCCGCTCAGCCAACATGGTGTGAAAAGGCAATAGATCCACACCCTAGGGATCACTGACAGTCCCCTGTGCAGAGCGTGCATGGAGGCGGAGGAGACGGTGGCGCATGTGCTCCTCGAGTGCACAGGCGTTCCCAAAATTCGCGAGGAGACCCTGGGAACGCCAAGATCACTGTAGATGCCCTGAGGAGACCGAGAAGTTGAATCTGCTTCTGGAAGGAAGGTAGGCTGGTTGGAGTAACTGGCAACCATGGCTGACACACAATGGTCCACCTTAAGGACTAAGTGCGGAAACCTAAACCCCATGATAGATAGATAGATAGGCAATAAACAAACTGCATTATAACATTAGTATTGATTATCGAAGAATAGTAGAAGATTATTATAATCCTGTGGCTTATCCAGATAAGCTACATCACTACATTACCATACGGGTCACTTAAAATCCGGATCCAGAAAATGAGATTTTAACAACGGTTATTACAAGTAAATTAATTAATGACCACTTCAATCTTAATGCAGTGTTTAGTAGTGTTTATACCGTTGATTCATGTTGAGTTCATTCAAGAAATTTTGTTTATTTTTAGGGACTAAAGGAAGTTCGTCGGTTTGGTTTTAATATAATAAAAAGAAAATAATATAGTTAGTCAAGTTATGCACACTTATAAAAATCATTGATAATACATATATTATAATTATTATAGACTAGCTTCTGCCAGCGGCTTCGCCCGCGTGATGTTTGAAATTGTCCCACGGGATCTTACTACCGGGATAAAAAGTATCCTATGTGTTAATCCAGGTTATAAACCATCTGTGTGCAAAATTTCATCCAAATCCGTTCAGTAGTTTTTGCGTGAAAGAGTAACAAACATCCATACATCCATACATCCATACATCCATACATCCATACAAACAAACTTTCGCATTTATAATATTAGTAGGATTCAACAACAACTTGTTCGTGTAGAAAACAGGTGTTTAGTGCCATTCAACATTACATATTTTTTTTAAATTCTAGTTCTTATATTTCTAAGAACTATGTAATAATTCACAAAACCAAGCGGCGCCGGCGCCAAATTCCATTGCCTTTTAATTCACAAAGCAAAGTAAATTCTAAAAATCCTCGATAATTAGCCTACATCAAAAGACATTTCATTCAGTATTTCCCACTAACAACTTACTTTAATAACTGCCACAGTGTTCTTAGAAAATGGTAGGAATTGTTACCTATCTGTTTTTTTGTATTCCCATAGGATGGGACCCTTGATTGAAATAGTTGGCGCACAAAAGACGAGGCTGCAACAATTTTCTGTCATTACTATACTGACGCACAAAAGGCAACGAGATGCTGCGATGAAAAGTATTGCATATTTTGTTAAGGCGAATACGATTTGCTATAACTGTGGACTCTATTTGTTTAGATGATAAAATAAAAAAAATATTGTAATTGAAAAAGTAGAAAACGTCGAAGTATAAATAATGGGTGTAAAACACCTCTTCACGAAGCCGTAAGGCACTTGTTCTCCCCATCATTGCGGTCGTTTTTTTTGTTCTACATCATACCTGGGAACCTTCTAGTTACGGAGATATGGGGGTCAAAGTTACAACTTTTTGACAAGATTTTTTTATAAGATTTTGACTTTAAACACCCCCACGACCCCCGTACTAATCAATCCATCCATCCGCACAATGTTTTAAGTGGGTTACATTGAGTTATACCACAAAACATGATTTATAAACTCAAAAAAAAAAGTTGTTTCCCAGCAATATTTTTTTGCGTAAAGTCACTTAGTTTGATGTACAGAATGCTTGGTTAACGGCTTTGTGATGAGGTGGTTTACACTCTGTATGTAGCAAATGTGTGTTCGAGATACAGCCTGGGGACTAGGGACATGTGGGCACACTGTAGACTTACCGCCGAAAGACGTCCACTGCTGGACATAGGCCTCCCCCAAGTGTCGCCACATTGACCGGTCACTTGCTACTCGCATCCACCGGATTCCCGCAACCTTCACCAGGTCATCGGTCCACCTAGTGGGAGGTCTTCCAACGCATCGTCTTCCGGTTCGTGGTCGCCACTCCAGAACTTTTCGGCCCCATCGGCCATCCGTTCTGCGAGCGATGTGCCCTGCCCACTGCCACTTAAGTTTAGCAATTCTTCGGGCTACGTCGGTGACCTTGGTTCTCTTGCGGATGTCTTCATTTTTGATTCGATCACGCAAGAAAACTCCGAGCATAGCCCTCTCCATTGCCCTTTGGGTGACTTTAAGCCTTTCGATAAGGCCCATTGTGAGCGACCACGTTTCGGTCCCGTACGAGTATGTAATCACTGGCAACACACACTGGTCATAGACTTTCGTCTTGAGACACTGCGGTAAGTTAGATACTGGGGGAAAAAAGTTTCTTCGTGTCTTGTCTCGTCTTGAGTGGCCCAGAGTAAGCTACATGTTAAACGCTTCCATCAGTTTCCGCATCGACGAATAACTGGAAGTGTAGGACAGGAAAACTTTGATGTGAACCCAGTTAAAAAATATCATGCAAAACTGAGTGCTAAAAAGATTTTTTTGTAAACAGTTCAGCTGTTAATTGTATCCTCCACTTAACTGGTTTCGCAATTACCTCCCATCGTACGTTTCTCGTAACGACCATAAATTACAAAGACTATTTAATTTCGTATGATACCCTCAAATTGGCACAAATAAACTCAAAACAGTGTCGGTTTTGTGTCAATAATATAATTACATTGGAGGGAAAATATAGAGTATTGAATCATCATCTGTCTAACTTTTTTGTGGTCGACTTCCTGTCTTACTGCTGCAGCTAATGAGGCATCGAATGAATCCTTATAATTCGTGTGAGAAGAAAAGGTCAAAATGTTTCAGCAATATTTTTTTTTTGATGATTTGTTTGGTTTTACGTTACTTTACCGCCATAAATATAGTAAAAGCAATTAAAAGTATGTGTTTAAAAACTTTTATCTTAAAAGGCTGCCTCGGAGGTTAGTGCAGAGCAACGACCTATTGTCGGGCCTACGCTGTCCCCCCATACTTTAGTACTAATGCTGTAATGAAACATAATAATATTGTAATACTAAATGATTTGAAAAGAGTAACCATGGAATTTCCTGCCGGTTCTTCTCCATGGAATCGACCAACGCGAAACGTGCACCTTTTTCGACATTTTCTATGTGCCCATCCAGGCCTATATGAAATAAAATATTTTGATTTTGATTTTTGATTTTGAGCAAGAGCGACTGCTGAGCGTGAGGCGGGGTTCGATTCCTGGTCGGGCAAAAAATTATTGAGTTTTTTCGATCAGAAATTTCTCAGTAGCAGCCATAGAGTCTGGGTTTGTGCCCGATTGATGGTAATAAGCTCCTCCATATTAGATGGGACTGAAAGATAACGGGCGAAATGTGGGTGTCAAATATAAAAAAAAATACAAATCTATTTAGGCCATCAGTTAGATTATTGAAAAATAATGGGCACGTATTTTTGTTTTTGTAAATCAATGAATATTGACAAAGAAAAAACGCATCAAAACTCGGGAGTGGGGGCTCGTGACGTCAGAATTAGCTAAAAATTATACCTAGGCGTGACGTCAATTCGACTCTTCGTCAATTTTGATTTACGTAACAAAAGAAAAAATACGGGTCAAATAATTTTTAATAATCGATCTGTAGAACTTATTAGATTTTTGTCGTCTACCCTATTAGGTACACTTCTACCATCCCCTTTAGAGATTACAAGCGTGCTGTTATTCTATGTTAAGGCGATTAGACGAGCTAATTAGCAATTCTATTTGTGATGGTTCAAATTCCGTTTGAAATGCTGTTAGAATAAAGTTCTAATCAGCTTGCACTACAAAGTGGTTGCTACGTCAGTCACTGCGGGCCAAATACCGCGAAATGAGTGGTTTCGAATTTTCGATCGATTTACAAAAAAAAACTATTGATTTGATTAAAAAACTAAAACTTTATTTTGCTAATATATTGCTTGTAGAATTATTTTAAAAAAAAAAACGTAATGATCGCATGCCTATTAGTATGTTTTTTTTTGTTTGTAAGATATTTTTATAGATAAGTTCGTGTTTTTTTTTCATCGTGTCAAATTAATTGTATTACATTTTCAAAACACTATCATGCTAGCATATATCCTAGCGCGTTTAGCTCATGAGCTAAACGCGAGTTAAATGTAATCGCCTTAAATGAACTGTAATCATCGATGGTTTAAAACTCTTTTCAGGATAAATTCCTAGAGATAACCTTATTCAATGTTCGTAGTATTTAGAGACGAATGTAATCCATACAGAAATCTTTTCCATAATTTAATCAAAACTTAACACATTGAAGACAGTCATGTAACAGAATAAAATTACTTTTATGGCTCTGCTGACACCATAAAAAGCTAATACCACGTATCAGAGCACTGCAGACAAATGAAATGTGCGCTTTCAGGAAATTAAACCATAAACTTTGAGTTGTAATGACTATTTATCGTCTGAAATGAGTTTCCTTTTTGCATATAAGTGGGTATGTTAATTTCTGGATGCATGGTGGAGGTAGTAATGTTTTACATCGTAGTAATACGTTTCAGTTTGGTAAATAAAGGGTGTAAAACACCTCTTCACGAAGCCGAAAGGCACTTGTTCTACCCATCATTGCGATCATTTTTTTGTTCTACACCACACCTGGGAACCTTCTAGTTTCGGAGATATTGGGGGTCAAAGTTACAACTTTTTAACAAATTTTTTTAAATAATTTTTTTTTGTAAGATTTTAACTTTTAACACTTCCACGACCCCTTTACTATTCAATCCATCCATCAGCACAATGTTTTAAGTGCGTTACATTGAGTTCTACCACAAAACATGATTTATAACCTCAAAAAAAAAAGTTGTTTCCCAGCAATATTTTTTGCGTAAAGTTACTTAGTTTGATGTACAGAATGCTTGGTTAACGGCTTTGTGATGAGGTGGTTTACACCCTGTATAAGACGAATACGAAATAGTTTATACGAACACTGTGTAAAGCTTTCACGTTTATCAAAAGATGCTGGATGGTTAAGGGGGAAGTGTCAAGGTAGCTCAAGAAGTTCAGATACGTTTTTTGCAATTTGCAAGCCAGTGCTAGGTTGTACGTTGATGAAAATATCGTTCGCGACCGTGACTATAAAACGTATGTAGTTACAGAATTATAACTATCAAAATCTATACTAATATTATAAAGCAGAAGAGTTTGTTTGTTTGTTTGTTGGTTGTTTGGTTGAACGCGCTAATCTCAGGAACTACTGTTCAAATTGAAAAATTCTTTTTGTGTTGGATAGTCTATTTATCGAGGAAGGCTTTAAGCTATATAACATTACGCTATGGCCATTGGGAGTGGAGCAGGAATGAAAAATGTTGCAAAAACGGGGATTTCTTTTCCTTTCGTTTTTCTCTCTAATGTGACGCAGACGAAGTTGCGTGGGTCAGCTAGTCATCAATACAACCCTCTAAGTTCACATAAGTCGAGGAACGATTTTTTCAAGGTTAAAGTCATATATTTTCAACTTCATACAACCTACGACTGGTTTGCAAATTGCAAAAACCGTAAGCAAATTTAAATTTCGCGGGCTAATCTGACGTTTTCACCTTTAGTGTATTTGATTGTCACACAAGATATTCCGTACCTATGCGACACTATAAAGGAGATGTTTGATTTTGGGCCACCACTATGTACACTACGTGGATAAATAGGGGAATTCCATAAAAATACTAATAAATTAATTTGAAGAGGGGTACAGGCGTACATAAATGTAGTTTTTTTTTATAAGAAAACCCTATTTTAGGGCAGCCATGACAGTTGTGTGACATGACGTTTGACGACTTTGACAGTTTTAAGAAGTGACATCTTCGTTTGTCTTTGCTTTGAGTTTGGATTGGATCTGTTCAATCAAATGTCATTGTCAAAATGACATTGTTTACATACTGCTGCTCTGATCCGCCATGTTTAATTTTATGTTGTGTTGCTCTCCTTGACCAAGCTCATTTGAATGTACATGGAAACGAAGTGAAATTAAAGAAAATTAACAATGAATAACGGTTACTGTAATATACAGCAATATTTACATATAGTGTACATAGTGCTGGCCCAGGCTCCATACATTTCTGAAACATCTCCTTTGGTTTATGCTAGCAAGATTTCGGCTTCTTCAAGCCATGAGATTCAGGCACCTCTTTGTGTTTTATAAAGGTCGCTTCATGAGCGTACCGATCATTATCATTTCTTGTCAGAACCCTATAGTGTCAAAATTAAAGTCTAAACTTAGTTCTACTATGACATTATGGAATTTATTTGTTCTGAAAAGATTCCCACGGCCACGGACAATTACTGTGAGCTGAATAAAATCGGGATTGTCACAATGTACTGATACTGTTATCCTGTGTCAGCCCACTGCTGGGCAAAAGTCTAATGACTTCTAGTTGTTTCGATCCAGAGCTATTGAGGACCACTGGTCGTTGATAACATAACATACCTTATTTTTCAGGTTATAAAGGATGATGTATCATTAGCACGTTGCTCTATGAAGCTGCTTAAAAAACAGAACGAGTAATAAGGAATTTCAAAGCTCTTGTTCAAAGATGGAACATCGAAGGAAGGTGGAGAACATAGCGGTGTAAATATTATTTGCATCAAAACTAAAATGGCGACAAAAGAAATAGCTAATTACCAAATAAAATAAATCAAAGCAAAGTAAATTTCCTCTAGACGAATTACCTCATAATCTCCACATCATAATGTATGTGTCTCCTTCAAATGTGGACATTTGACGGAAATGGCCACGAATCCGCTTATCTTAATCCTTGGCACTGAAGTTAACGTGGCCCCGAAAAACGCGGGATTGTGTGTGAATACAGCGATGAGTGAGGGACAGTCGAGTGTTGACTTTATGACTGCAGCTAGCTGCACATTACAATATGAATAAGTTTGAAAAGGCGTGAAGTGAATCTCGGAACTCGAAGCAAACTGCCAAAGATGCTTCTTTTTGATCGCCGTCTACTCTCGTCTCTTAATTAATATAGGTTTACTAAATTGGAAGGTCAATTTTATTGCCCGGACTTAGCAGACGTCTTATGTTTAGACCACCAAAATCTATTTTTTTTCGTTGGATCCCTGTTTAATTCTCTTCATAACCAAGGAATTTCCAGTATGATGTCTTAAAAAGCCCGTTTAAGTTGAAAGTTTTAAGGACCTGCCTGAAATCTCATTGTATGTAACCCTTTCTTTGCCCTACAATTGTGAAATGTTAAAATGTATATGCTGTGTGATTTTTACATACAGTACATCAAAGTAGGTACAATATGTAATCTAAATCTTACTATCACTGGTTTTATAGCCACACAAGCAACTTACATTATTAAAGTCACTTTTAATGTGTGTGGAAATTAATGTAGTTGGAAAAGTAGCAAAGTCCCACAAAGTAGCTCCACCTTCTACCTAGACATATATTAGTTAGACTATAATACTGCCTAGATATATGGCTAGACTGGCTTACAATGGCTGTGTATTATTTATGCAAAGACTCTATGAGTCAGCCTGTAATAACGTGAAATTTAGAAATTGTGACTTGTTATTAAAATGAGGAATGGAGTTTTGTAATATGTTTTTGTTGGTTAGACTTTTTTCCTTTTATAAATTAAAGAAAAAATAATTTCCTCCAATACCTTCTTCTTTTCTTCTACTGGAATTGTTGAGTTTTAGTGACATTTATATTATTTAATTAATTACTTTTGTACTTAATGTGATTCAAATTTTAATTTGTATAATTGTTCATTCTTATTTTAGTCATAGACATTATAATTTTGGATTTTTAGTTTTAATTTATACTATTTAATTGTTTTGTACAGATTGAAGTTTTAATTCTGTAATAGTTAATTTATATCGAATGTGTATAGTTATGATCCTAAAGGAATTGAAATAAATAATTTTAATTTGATTTGATTTGAATAACAATAGTGTTGCAGTCTGTCCATCATCAGAACTTCTCAATCGCACGCGTCACTCAACTCGATTCTCAGCAACTCTTATCTAGTTGCTACCAGCCACCCTGGAAATATCGTCGCTCCAGGCTGGCCTAAGGGTGTCCCACCTTACGTTTGCCGATTCACAGTCTCCACTCAAGAACACGTCTACCCAACGGTCATTGATTTTACGGCTGTCTGTCCACCTACTCAGAATAAAAAAAAAACATCAATAAAATATAATCAAACCTATTTTCACTCCTGGTAAAGCTGGAATTGCTCGTGGTATCCATTCAGGAAAGAATATTTTAATTGATCACCACGTTAGCTTATTACATTTTGCCCATTTCAGGCCACTTGCAATGAAACCGGTAACTTTTATAACCATTTAGGAATAATTTGTTTAGAAATATTTTATGGATTTATTTTATTTGAGATGTTTTGACCGTTTTGCCTAATAAATCCAAAATTTTACTGCTCCAATTCTTATTAAGTATCCGGAAGTAATAAAATGTACACCTTCATCCTATTTCTCAATTTCAAGTCAGTTTTACGACTATTAAATTGAACTCCAAACGGATAGGAAATGAGGAGAGAGTACAAAGTTATATTTGCTACTCAAATACTACATTTTCCTCAATATTTGACTTGAAAAATATTGTTTTGATTGCACACGCAAGTTTGTGAAATATTACTGAAGATTGTCTTAAGGTGTAGTTGTTAAAATATAATAAATGGTGATTGGTTGAGTTTTAACTTGGTATTAAAAGTCACTATTTAAATAGGTGGTTGTTTTGTATCATTATAAGCTGTAGCCTTATGCCATTTGAAGAGCACAACGTAGAATGTTGAACCCTTACTAGAACAATTTGATTCAAATTAAAACCTACATAATCGGATTTATCTCCACCGACTACACAACATTTTTGAATATTTCATACCACATATATTAATGTTTTAACTAAAACTTATAGGTGAACATCATTCTTTCTGTACCTATCACTAAACGTATTACTACAAAAATTCGAAGACATGTGACATCTACCAATCCGCACTGGGCCCGCGTTGTAGATTATAGCCCATTCCCTCTCATTGAGAGGAGGCTGTGTCCCAGCAGTGGGAACATCAAAGGCTGTTGATGATGATGATGATGATGAAACTTATTACTAAGTGTTTTGTATGTCAAACAAGCGGGACCACACTAAAATATCTGACTCGATTATTAAGGAAACACAAAAGAAGATTTTTTTTTTAATAATCGAAAACACTACGTACCTACATTCTGTAAGGAATTAAGAAAATGTCAATGCATAAGTGTGTGCGCCTTAATTGTCATGTGCATTTTTCAGTTATCTTGTACTTTCTTAGAATAATTAAGAAACGATTTTTTTTTAGGGTGGGAAATCGTCAAATCACTTCTCCCGCTCTGGGCGGCGCGGAAGGGAGTGTCAGACTTTTACTGACTAAAACCCATCCATGCTTCTTCCTCGCCCTTTATGTTGTGGTATCTCTATCATTTTGATAAAGCACAATTATCAGTTTTTCAAAGTAAACTTATGTGAATGACTAGCCCATAGTTTTTGCCCCGTCAACAGTTTCAATCCACTGCATAACCACACTTTCTTTCAACCGTGTTAGTCGATGATGCACACCAAGTTAACGGGTAGTAGTGACTCACAGCTCGCTCTGTTTTGTCGCACTACGTTTATCACGAGCTACAGTTTTCTTTGTTACAACTAGGAATGGCTTTGTTAATATAAAAAGTTAGGTCTTATGTGAGAGTAGCTGGGTTATGTGTATCTGTGTGTTTGTTCAGTTATTGGTGTCGATTCTGTTGTGCACACACTTATCTTAATTTAGGCTATTGCTATCTTTTACTAAAAGGCAGTGCGCGAAAAGGACGGCAATAGCTATCAACTAAGTTAGAAATGTCAAACTAGTTTATACTTTGCGCTTCACCGTGTTTTTAGTTGACATGTTTTTACGTGCACCCTTCATTTGTATGGAAATATTAGTTTGAATTAAATTTGACAGCTCTAAATACGTCCGTCTCTTTCTCGTTCTATTAGACAGAAAAAGATAGAAATAGCCTAAATTAAGTTTAGTTTGTGCACAACTGAATCGACACCATTGTGTAACATTGTATTTTTTTGTTCTATATGTGGAAAACTGTAGCCATCAACTAGGCATAAATACAGATTCCATGACTGCTACTGAGAAATTCCGGATGTAAAAACTCATAAACACTTTGCCCGACCTGGGAATCGAATCCAAGCCCCTTATTCACAACCATTCGACTCGCTTCCGATTCGGAAAGTCGTATGTCTATCTCGGTCGTTTTCGTAATGCCAGAAGAAGACAGATATACGAGTTGTCGAATCGGAAACAAGTCGAACGTTTGTGAATACGGGGTCAGGTCCTCATGCTACACATGACTATAAACATGAACAATATTGTGTAAATTGTTGCCGAATGATACTCAATGCGGAATTTATGGATAGCCTCTCTAATAATTGTCTTTTTTAAACTTTCACGATCAGAACACATTATAAAACTTAAGAAGACGGGTATTTATCGCGACACGGACACGGACACTGTTAGTGTAGTGTGCTGTCCTAGTGTGAACCGACCCTAATTAACATTTATGAAGATGAGTGAGGGTAGTTGAATAAACGCCTTCACTTTGCTGTCGCGGTACCTCCAATACTTCAGTCTCCCCGCGACCACGGCTGGTGCAATCCGATCGAAACGTCGGGATTAAATTAAAGGTAAATTCGCAATAAATACCCGTCTTCTTAAGTTTTATTAGCCTCTCTAATAGAAAAATATCCACCACAATACCATGAGCGTCACATAATAACCATCTAGAGCTGATTCATTAATTTCAGTCCACAATTGCGTGGATCAATTCATTACAGAAAGTTCCACTACCAATTTTGTCAAAAAACACTTCACAAATCCATCAAAACAGTAAAAGAAAATAATCATCTCACAGATCTTAAAAACTTCAAAGTTATTTCAAACCTTATATTCGTCTTCAATAAAGACGTTTATTGAGCTAACAGTTTCCAGTATTACCTTCACTAAGCGTCTCCTCACACCTGTTCTTGTAATAATACCCAGAAGTCTGCGAGCTAATTTGTTATTTTAGCTCTTGCAGAAGTTGAATTAAGAGTTATTTTAATGTTAGAACATTTGTGTTTAATTTGATTCTGTTTCTATTCTTGGGACGCTTGCTAAGAAAATACGTTTTATGTAAGAAAAGAGTTTGAGGAGATTTGCTTTTGGTTGTGGCCTAGCACGTTGCTTGATAATCTATACTAATATTATAAAGCAGAAAAGTTTGTTTGTTTGGTTGAACGCGCTAATCTCAGGAACAACCGGTTCGAATTGAAAAATTCTTTGTGTTGGTTAATCCATTTATCGAGGAAGGCTTTGGGCTATATAACACCACGATTATTAGGAGCAGAGCAGAAATGAAAAATGTTGCAAAAACGGTTTTTTTTTTCATTTAGTTTTTCTCTCTTATGTGACGCAGACGAAGTTGCGTGGGTCAGCTAGTTATCTTTAAAATTACATACCCTGGAACGTACTATCGTGATGCTGAGTCCGTACAAAACCGGGTTACAGGACAAACCGGTCACACTCCAATGGTATCCTTCACCTTGGATGGTATCCGTTCCAGTAAAGTGTGAAAATATAACATTCTGTCACATCGATTGAGGTACATTAGAAGGCTGATAAAACCAGAAAGGTACCAACTGATTTTATATCAGGTGATAAAAAGCGGTTGATCCTATCTTTGAACTTCTGCAATAACAAAAATCAAAATCAAAATCAAAGCATTTATTTCAAGTAGGCCAGTTAAAGGCACTTTTGAATTGTCGAAACAAAAATGAACATTTAAAGTAGCTACAGTCCCAGTCACAAGACATAAAAACTGTGAAAGTACTGTAGTTGCCCATTCCCTAGCGTAGATCTCTATGGAGAAGAACGGGCAAGAAACTCCATGGACACTCTTTTAAATCAAAATATTGTTACAAAATCTTGGTTACATCATTCTTGTTGAGATGGTATATTATGTGAGAACAATGTACCGAGATGTGCACGTTAAAAGTGTCCATAGCAAAACTAAAATAAAATACAACTCAAAAACAAAATAATGAATTCAAATAAACCATGGCGACGATGACCAGTCACAACTGACAGCGCCCGTTCACGAACATGACGCATGGATCAGCACCATTCAGCTCAACCATTTTGAAGGGAACTAAAAGGTCCGAGACACGCGCCACCATCAGCGAGACATAACCAGCAGCGGATTGAGTAATGTAGATAAAAAAATATTGAAAATGTGTTATGTTATGTTTACTGTGTCATGTCAGTGTAGTTAAGTGGTGAATGAAACATCTTGAGAAAAGCAACATATCCTAGAACCAAAAAATTCTAAGACATGTGACATCTTTTCATCATTCGACGACCCGAATGGCGCGGGCGTAGCGGTAGAGATGCTGCCTTACGTTCTTAGGGTCTCGGGTTCGAATCCCGGTACGAGCAAATGTTTGTGTGATGAGCATTGACATTTGTATGCGAGTCATGGATGTTTATAATTATGTATAATAAGTGTGTATTTACAAACAAAAAAGTATATATGTAGTATATCAACTATTATTGTTTCTCATTTATATAAATGACTTGCCTTACCTCATAAAGGACAATCATGATATAGTATTGTTTGCAGACGACACTTCTCTTTTATTTAAACTTAAACGTCAGCAGTTAGTTACGGATGATGTTAATAGCGCCCTGGCAAAAGTCGTTAATTGGTTTAATGTTAACAATCTACTCCTGAATGAGAAAAAAACCAAATGTATTAAGTTTACGATACCCCATGTAAGACAAGTGGAAACTAGTGTAGTAATCAAGGATGAAGAGTTGAAACCGGAAGACAGCACAGTGTTCTTAGGCATAACTTTGGATGCCAAGCTTCAGTGGGGCCCGCATATACACAAATTGTCAAAAAAACTTAGCTCTGCAGCATACGCCGTTAGAAAAATTCGTGATTTAACTGATTTGGAAACAGCCCGTTTAGTTTATTTTAGTTATTTCCACAGCGTGATGTCGTACGGTATCCTCTTGTGGGGCAATGCCGCCGATATTCAGACTATATTTGTATTGCAAAAAAGGGCAATTCGTTCAATTTATAAATTAAGTCCCCGATACTCCCTCAGAGAAAAATTTAAAGAGATTAATATTCTTACTATGCCCTCTCAATATATTTATGAAAATCTTTTGTACGCACACAAAAATATTAATTTGTTTAAAAAATACAGTGATATCCACAACATAAATACGAGAAACAAACACAAATTTGTTATTCCTGCTACGAGGCTCAAGAAAATAGGGGGAACGTTCAGATGCCAATGTATACGCTTTTACAATAAACTTCCGAGCCATATTCAAGCACTTAGTCTAAATAAATTCAAATCGTTTATAAAACGGAAGCTATGCCTGAAAGCCTACTATCATGTTAATCACTACCTCGATGATAAAAAGGCTTGGGATTAAGCTGCTCCAACGAAATTTGCTCTGCGAATATAGAAATTTCGGACTTCGCTTGTTTATTATTGATTCCTTTCTTTTATACACTTTGACATGAATGCATATTATTATTATTTTTTTTTTTTACTTTATCGTTTATTATTTTGTGTGTGTGTGTGTGTATTTGACATGAATATTTACTTGTGGTTTTTGACATTTAATGACTTGACATGAATACTTAGTTCAGTATTTTATTATTTTTTACCTTTTTAGTTAATTTTTATTGTTTTATGTGTGTGTATTTGACATATCGTATTTTTATTGACATTCATTTTGTAAATTATTATTAATTTTATTTTATTTTTTTGCGTTTTTGTGAATGTGAGGACCATGTGGGTTATTTTTTTTCCCTCAACCGTCTGGCAGTTTGAGTTCTATAAGCGACCTACCCAAATGTCCTTTCTTTGGTATTGTTCGTCGTTTCGTTGAGCTCCTTGTGTTATAAGTCGAGCTACACGATAACTGACAAATGCTTGCACTGACTGGACAGGTTCACTCAAATCTGTATGGTTCTTTCTTCAAAAGACCATCTCAGACACTAACATCTACATGATCCTCATGTGAATTGAGCAAGATTATGTCTGGACTTCAAAAGAGACTATGACCTCTGAGTTTGTTTCGGCTGTTTCTTCTCAGAGTAGTCAGGTACGAAACACCGGCCCCATCTAGTTTAAAAAAAAATTGACGTGTAAAAGTGTTTGTGAAAACCTACTTACAAAATAAAGATCATTTATCATTTATCATTTATCATTTATCATTTATCTAGTGTCCACGACACAAGCTTTGCTTAGTGTGGCACTAGGTGGCGCTGTGTGTTAAGGTCCAGCGATGTTTATTTATATTTATATTTATCTAGTGCCACACTAACCAAGGCTTGTGTCATCGTCACCAGACAGTTGATATACTATATAAATATACTTTTTGTTTGTAAATAAATACTAAGTTAATGAAAAAGTTTGTGTGATGACCATGGACATTTGTTTCCGAGTCATGGATGTTTAAATATGTATAATAAGTATGTATTTACAAAAAAAAAATGTATCTATGTAGTAAATCAACTATCTTGTGTCCACAACACTCTCGTTGCTTAGTGTGGCACTAGATGGCGCTGGGTGTAAAATGTCCAGCGATATTTATTTATTTATCTACCAATCCGCACTGGGCCTGCGTGGTGGATTTTTAACCCATTCCTTCTCATAGAGAGGACGCCTGTGTCCCAGCAGTGGGAACAAAGTCTGATGATGGTGATGACGTTTACTTCATTGGGTTTAACTCTGGCTTTGCCACCAACCATTTTTTGTAAACAATAACATTAGCAATTTTAATAAAACCAGCCAGTACAAACAATACTCATTTATTTTTAAGATCACACGCAAATATTCAAGACATCTCCAATTCTCTACGGTTATAAGAAAGACTAGACAATTTATTAGACAATGGGACACAAAGACACGAAGGTGTTAATTTCAGTACGAGGAAACGTGAATAAACTTCAATTAGAGATGGCGCCTCTGTAGCATTGTGGCCATGAGAACAGCGGTGAAGAAAAGTGCAACGCAAAGTTTATACATAACACAACATCACGCATACACTTCTGTACTTCTGAAGGGTTAGGCAAAGGTGCACTTCTCCCAGATTGCGCTACTTATGGTTAAGTCCTAAGTAATAGGGGGCGACCCTATTGCTACCAATCGTGGCTACTACTGATACATTTCTGATGGAAAAACCTAATCACACTTTGTCCAACTCGGGAATCGAATCTAGAACCGCATGCTTCTCACTCAGCAAGTGTGCTTGTGACCAGTAAACTAACGAGTTTATCTATCACACACTCTCTAACTTGGTGGTAGATTGCTTTTAGTTTTTCGACAGACCTGTATAATTTACAAAATTTACATGTTCATGCGCGCGTCTGACGCATAATCCTCCCTCCACCATGCAGCTGACGATTTTTTTAAGCTCATTATAAGATGTATATTAATTATGTAAAAAAATCTACCTGCTTACTATGACTTAATATTCACAACTTCCGTGAACTCTCAATCCTACACCCACCGCTACTTGAACAGCTGACGGTTAGTTCACTTATTTATTTATTTATTCATTTAACAATTTATGTACACACTAAATATAGAGAAGAAGAAAGGAACAGAAAATAGTACAAAGGTGATGCTTATTTCTAAAGAAATCTCTTCCAGCATACCTGCGAAAGGAGATACTAAAAAAAAGAGATGTAGACATAGACTTATTGGTGATATAAGATCAACCTTCGATGACAATACCAGCCGGCTTACAATTACTTTTTTATTTGTAACGGTACCTCCCGGACTATTACATCTTAGCGTCTGCAACATATAAGTCTTGTATCTACCAAAATAGTTTTAGGAGTAAATTGGTGACTGTGGTCAATTGTAAGCAGTGTTTTTCTACATATTAAAGTAACAAAAACAAGAAGTGTCTTATGGGTACTGCTGATTTTGATGATAGAACTTTATTGTTCCTTTCAATCGCTATTTTTACAGCCACAACTCTGGCACTTAGCGACTGCAGAAACACAAATTGTTTATGTTTATTGTGCACTCATTGTTTGGTGCCAACAAGTTTGTTTCATCACTTTGAGAACAGCAATACGACATAAACAAGGTAATAAAGGGTTATTATCTTCCTCGATATTTATTTTTTTTAAGTTCTTATTGGAAATAAGACGTAAAAGGTTACTTGTTTGGAAAAGATTTCATTTATATCCTTATCTGAAGAAAATTGGATGGTGATTATGGATTTCTTAAGTAAGGAAGAGATTTCTGTTTAATTGAAGGGTTTAATGTTAAGTCAGAATTATTTTCTTTTTAATTTCTCGTATTATTATAATGCGTATACGTATGTCCAAGGCCCCGAATATATACTCTATGCCCCGAACCCACTGTGGTGACGACAGATAGTCGTGTAGTTTTAAGTGTCGTGGCTGAGGTGATCACACATAGGACGACACGATAACTGTCGTCCATGACTTTTGCCAGCTAAAAACTAACGTTAAAATAATCGATAGTCGTGTAGTTTTAAGTGTCGTGGCTGAGCTGATCACACATAGGACGACACGATAACTGTAGTCCATGACTTTTGCCAGCTAAAAACCAACGATAAAATAATCGTCACGACAGTGTGAACGGGGCCATGTGGTGAATTTTGGAGTGAGGAGTCGATTGGCTTCTTGTCCATTATAACCTAAGTCGAAGAAAGATAATAAATTGGTATGTTAAACGAAGAATGTGGAAGACTATGAGGGACTTTGCCTAGCAGTGGAACAATACAGGCTAACAAAAAAAATGTGAGACATGCATTACGAAGGCTGGTCTGAGGTAGCGCAGGAGAAGAGTAGGTACCTGGAAGTATAAAGGGTGTAAAACACCTCTTAACGAATACGAAAAGAATTTGTTCTACTCGTCATTCTGATCATTTTTTTGTTCTACACTATACCTGGGAACCTTCTAGTTACGGAGATATTGGGGGTCAAAGTTGCAAGATTTTGACAAGCTTTTTTTTAAACTTTTTATCGCATGATTTTTACTTTAAATATCTCTACGACCCCCGTACTATTCAATCCATCCACCCGCACAATGTTTTGAGTGTTACATTGAGTTATACCACAAAACATGATTTATAACCTCAAAAAAAAAAGTTGTTTCCCAGCAATATTTTTTGCGTAAAGTTACTTAATTTGATATACAGAATGCTTGGTTAACGGCTTTGTGATGAGGTCCCTGTATGGGGAGACCTTAACCCAGCAACGGGACAATCAAGGCTACAAAAAGAAAAAGTATCTATTTATTTTGCTTATAAGTCAAACCGGAACGAACAAAATTGCAGTCGTGACTCCGGACCTATATAGACACTGTTGTCGTTTCTGTTATACCCTAATAATATTCTAAATTAAGTTTAGTTTGTACAGAACGGCACCACTGTCAGATTAGGAAGCAATAAATATGTATAGTGATAGATAATTTGTACGGAGATGTTTATAACTGGAACCACGTCCAAAATTGTCCATACAGGTTTAAATGAGCCTTAAATGGTTTTTATCAATAAATAAATCACTTTACATACAAAAACTCATTACTAACAAACAATAGTCAAACAGCAACGCGACACACCTCTACGCTAAACCACAAACCAAACCATAAATCAATCGTTTAACTACATTTTTATACAAAATAAATAACATTTTCCTCCATTATGTGTATTCTAAATCATTTCCCGTAATCACACAAAGAGTTCGCAAAACATTTGGCGGCCATTTTGGAAACCACAATCGGTTTCTCAGTATTTCATCGTATCGGAAAGTGATCGTGATGTGTCCCCGCGGTGACCAGTCGTTTTGATTAGTGCGGACTTTACTGTTTTTATTGTAACTATTTATCCTTATGTTCTACTTACTTTTAGTTTAATTTATTGCGCAGATTTAATGGTCTACATTTAATTCAAATTCAGGGCGCTTACCAGCCCCGCTCTGTCGCCGCGTGTCGTCGACTGGCGTGTCATGGAGGGGGTGGAGACACATTCCGACCACCGGTACATCCGGTTTGACGTCTCCGCCCAGTCCTCGAGCGCGCCGGTCCAACAGGCCCCGAGTGGTCCGCGTTGGGCGCTGAAGCAGCTGGACCGGGAGCTCCTCCTGGAAGCCTCGATCGTGCAGGCCTGGGTGACATCACCGGACAGGCCTGCCGACGTTAACACTGAGGCAGAGTGGTTCCAGGGGGCCATGTCCGACATATGTGACGTGGCAATGCCCCGAGTCCGGCCAGGAAGCGCCCGACGCCAGGTGTACTGGTGGTCGCGCGAAATAACGTCTCTGAGGGAGGCGTGCGTCGAAGCGCGGCGCCTGTACGCCAGGCATCGCAGGCTCCGCATCCGCCCGCCGGATGCGGAAGCCATTGAGGCGGAGCTGTACGAGGGATACAGAGCGGCGAAGACCGCTCTCCGGGAGGCTGTCCTGCGGGCCAGGGAACTGGCCCGCTCGGAGATGCTGGAGACTCTCGACAGAGATCCGTGGGGGCGCCCTTACAAGATGGTGCGGAATAAACTCCGCACCTGGGCCCCCCCGCTGACGCAGAGTCTCCGGCCCGACCTCGTGGAGGACGTGGTGAGCGCTCTGTTCCCCTCGCGGGGGGAACATCCGCCCCCGCCTATGGCTCCGCCACCTGCGGTGTCGGACCCAAGCGACGACGACGACACTCTGGAAGTGACTGGGGTAGACCTGAGAGTGGCGGTAGGTAGGCCCAAGGCCAAAAATACCGCCCCGGGACCCGATGGCTTGCCTGGCAAAGCCTGGGTCCTGGCCTCGGATGCGGAGGCTCTCGGGCCCCGACTGAAGGGGTTCTTAAGCGCATGTTTGGAGAGAGGCCAGTTCCCGCTTCGTTGGAAGACGGGGAAACTGGTCCTCATCCAGAAGCCGGGGCGCCCTGCGGACTCTCCGTCCGCATTTCGGCCCATTGTGTTGCTCGACGAGGTGGGCAAGCTCTTTGAGAGAGTCATTGCAAACCGCCTCGCCGAGCACCTTGAGGGGATGGGGCCGAATCTTGCGGAGAACCAGTTTGGTTTCCGCAAGGGGCGCTCTACAGTGGACGCCATCATGCGCGTGAGAGCCCTCACGACGGGGGATGCGATGTCCCGGGGCGGGGTTGTTTTGGCGGTGTCTCTCGACATCGCCAACGCCTTCAACTCCCTGCCCTGGAGCTGCATCATGGAGGCACTCCGGTATCACCGGGTGCCGACCTACCTCCGTCGTGTGGTCGGGGACTATTTGACGGACAGGGCCGTCATCTACCCCAGTCGCTGCGGAGATTGGAACCGGCGAGAGATGTCGTGCGGTGTCCCACAGGGATCGGTTCTGGGACCGCCCCTGTGGAACATCGGTTACGACTGGGTGCTGCGCGCGGACCTCCCAAGTGGTGTCAGCGTCGTCTGCTACGCAGACGACACCCTGGTGCTGGCACAGGGGAGGTCGCACGAGGCGGCGGCCGACAATATGACACGCGGGGTTGCGATAGTCGTTGAGAGGATCCGGCAACTGGGTCTCGAGGTGGCATTGCACAAGTCCGAGGCCATGTGCTTTCATGGGCCTCGGAATGCGCCACCGTCGGGATCCACACTGACGGTAGGAGGGGTATCCATCGGCGTCGAGTCGACGTTGAAGTACCTAGGACTCGTCCTCGACAGCCGGTGGAACTTCGTGGAGCATTTCCGACGTTTGGCCCCCAGGCTGGAACGGACAGGGGCTGCCTTCAGGCGGCTCCTGCCCAACCTTGGGGGGCCGAACGCCTCCTGCCGCAGGCTCTACGCGGGAGTCGTGCGGTCCATGGCCCTCTACGGGGCCCCAGTGTGGGCGCGTTCGTTGAAGCGGCGTGCCGCTCACCATTTGAACGCGCCCCAAAAAGTGGTGGCCGTTAAGAAGGTCCGTGGGTACCGCACGATCTCTCGCGAGGCGGCGGGCCTGCTTGCCGGATTGCCGCCGTGGGATCTGGAGGCGATAGTCCTCGCGCGCCTGCATGAGTGGCGCGCGGAGGTACTACGCCGGGGGGAAACTCCGCTGCCGCGGCAAATTGCCGCTCAGCGGACTGACTTCCGGCGCGATCTCATGGCGACATGGAGAGAGCGACTGTCGCAACCCCGTGCAGGGCACGCCACGATAGTGGCGGTAAGTCCCCTCTTTGAGGAGTGGCTGGAGAGGCGCCACGGCGTCCTCACCTTCCGCCTGACGCAGGTCCTCACCGGACACGAATGTTTCGGGAGGTACCTGCACCGAATCGGGCGGGAGGAATCGCCCGGGTGTCTCCACTGCGAGGATCGACCGGAGGACACGGTGGAGCACACGGTGGAAGTCTGCCCTGCGTGGGCGGAGCTCCGCCGTGTCCTCGTGGCGGCGATCGGCGGCGGCGACCTCTCGCGTCCGGCCCTGGTTCAATCCATGGTCCGGAGCGAGACGGAATGGGAAGCCGTCGCCTCCTTCTGCGAAGCAGTGATGCTAGCGAAGGAGGTGGCGGAACGAGAGAGGGAGAGATCCTCTCTTCCCGGCCGCCGCGGGAGACGCAACGGGCGTCGGGGGCCACGTGGTGGCTACCGGCCACCGTAGATGCGGGCCTGGGGACGGCTGGCTATGGGCAATAGCTGGCCGTCCGGCCGTCTAACGACGACGACAGGCCGTGTCGACGGCGCGTTCGTGTTCCACGCGCGCCTCAAAGAGATGTCAGCAAAGAAGAGGGGCCCGCAAGGGCCGAAGCCTGCCGGGGTTGCGGGCCTGTTCGAAAGAGATACCGCGGCCCCGGAACATAAAGGGCGAGGAAGGAACATGGATGGGTTTTAGTCAGTAAGAGTCTGACACTCCCTCCCGCTCCGCCCAGAGTGGGAGAAGTCATTTGATGATTTCCCATCCTAAAAAAAAAAAAAAAAAAAAAAGGGCGCTTACAAGTAGGTACAAAGATAAATTGGTATTATAAATTAAACACAGACTAATTATTTCTATTATTTACACACTATAGGTAGTAGAAATAAAAATATGTACAAGCATAGAAAGGGTTACAGGGCGTCGAACAATTCAAAAATACAATAAAGATATAAGCAGTAGAAACAAAAATAATAATATGTACTAGTATCAAAAAGGGTTACAGGGCATCGAAAAATTCCAAAAATACAATAAAGAAAGAGAAAAATAGAGCCATAACTGTGTAACTTGACTCCATTGACATGCAAAGGAGCAGAAGTAAGTACAAAGAATACATTAACTCTTATATTGTCTCAGGAAAAAGCTATAAATGTTTAATTTATAAATGCTCTTCAAGAACATAAAAGAGGTAATATCGATATTAAATCCTTGTTTCGTAGACATCAAAATTGATTGAGTCAAATTATATTAATTTAAATTCAAAGTAGTCCTTGCCTTGCCATCACCATATTTATGATTTATCATCATAAGTATGACATTTTTTTTTCTTTTTTTCTTCAATACCTATGACATAACAACCAAACGATAGGAAGTACCTTCTGAGCAAAAAAAATACTTGTATTAGGTACGTCCTCTCTTCCGGTTTACATTTACATTACATAAGTACAAAATAAAGGTTTTAGATTTTTTTACATTTTTGTCTTGTGTCCTGAATTATTTACCCAAAGCTGCGGCACCCTCTGCAACAAACCCTGTCCAGACGTTATTATTTACAAATTAAGGCCGACCTGTCTGTATGTATGTAAATTGCAATATGGTGGACGATTAAAATGTGATAAAAAATGAGCTTTTGTATGTATCGATCGGTTTTAAGTCGCGGCATATTGATTTAATGGAACAATATGCTTTGTATACTACGTCTTAGGGCATTTTTAATTGTATATTGTAAAGACACAGTAAAGACACACATCTTTTTAATAGTACATTTTTTTTATTGTCTTCAGTGATTGATTTTCTTTGTTGTCTTTGGTGTACATTCCCTCGTGATCTCATTTTGATTACTTTTGTCATCATCTTTACTCCGAGTATTGACGTAGCTGCTTTTTGTAGCAAAAAAAATCGAAAGTACCATCTTCGTAAAATTATCCGTTTTCCTCAATACCACGAGCATGATCACTGTGATTAGTAGATATTTTCTTACTTACTGTACAGACTTCACATGACACGCAACTCCGGACACGTTATGGTCAAAAGGTACGGACGACACGTACGGATTGACAGGTATGTAGGTACATCAGTAAGTATCTATCAGAGTCCAATGTCTGGAGCTACCTTCAATATTTGACCGAACCTTAAGGCGATTACATGAGCTAAACGCGAGTTTTATAATTACTAAAAGTAATGATTCACTGCTATAAACAAGACCAGAAAAATATATGATATTTTTCTGGATATATGCTAGCATGATACTGTTTTGAAAACATAATACAATTAATTAAAATATCTTTCAAACAGTAAAAAACATACTTAATATACATGCGATCATTCTGATTTTTTTGGCAAATAATTCTACAAGCAATATATTAGCATGATACAGTTTTAGTTTTTTAATCCAATCAATAGTTTTTTTTGTAAATCGATTGAAACCACTCATTTCACGCTATTTGGCCCGCAGTGGCTGACGTAACAACCACTTTGTAGTGCAAGCTGATTAAAACTTTATTCTAACAGCATTTCAAACGAAGTTTGAACCACCACAAATACAGTTGCTAATTTAGCTCGTCTAAGCGCCTTAACGTAGACCAACAAAAGCAATGGCGGGGTAGTGCATCCTTACCAAACCATTATTGATTTTTTTGTTGGATAGGAAATCATCAAATGACTTCTCCCACTCTGGGCGGAGCGGGAGGGAGTGTCAGACTTTTATTGACTAAAACCCATTCCATGTTTCTTCCTCGCCCTTTGCGTTCCAGGGCCACGGTATCTCTTTCGAACAGTCCCGCAGCCCCGGCATGCTTCGGCTTTGCGGGCCCTTCCTTTTATGCTGACATCTCTTTGAGGCGCGCGTGGAACACGAAGGCGACGTCGACACGGCCTGTCGTCATTAGACGGACGGACGGCTAGCTAGCCCATAGCTAACCATCCACAGGCGGGCCTGTGGACGCGGGCGTCTACGGTGGCCGGTACGGTGGCCCTGATAACTCTTTCCTGGAGTGCAAATGTGGTGCTGTTCCACTAACGAGGGGGCACTTCGTATCATGTCCAGCGTGTTCTGTTTTTATTCATAACAGGAAATGATGGACGCTACTGAAATCGTCAAACTCAGGATCAGGGGGTCTAAACTGGCCGCTTTAGCAGAATCATCATAATTATGACGACTCGAATGGCGTAGTGGTAGTGACGCTGCCTTACGTTCTTAGGGTCCTGGGTTCGAATCCCGGTAAGAGCAAATGTTTGTGTGATGAGCATGGACTTTTGTTTCCGAGTCATGGATGTTTATATGTATAATAAGTATGTATTTACAAATAAAAAAGTATATACATATGTAGTATATCAACTATCTAGTGTCCACGACATAAGCTTTGCTTAGTGTGGCACTAAGTGGCGCTGTGTGTTAATGTCCAGCGATATTTATTTATTTATTTTATTTATTTATGAAAAGAATAATGTCACGTTAAATATTTAAAATTCTTGAAATGGCCTTTATGGTTATGACAATAGGGCCCCAGTTCTGGGATGACACAATTTAGACTGCCGTCGACATACTAAAAAGGAGAGAAGTACCCGTCACTGTCCAATATCAGCGCACATCACAATCGTCTGACCACGGGAGTGATATGAAGATTCGAATAACAATCGTCTACATTCTTTTTTCAAAACAAAGGAAGACCATTGACATCTCACACCATAGACACCTATACTATACCCCTTGTTTATAGCATGCATTGGCAAGAGCTAAAAAACCGCACTATATTGTAGAGGTGCACCATTACGGGCTGATTGATTACAATGACTACACAGTTTTGTGCCGTACGCGAGCCAACTTTGTGCCTTTTCACCTTTTTTGGGGTTCTGTAGAGAATTTTAGCTTTTAGTCGTTCGCAGATTTATTATGGAATTGATGAGTGGAATAGTCAGGGATATTATTTTATAGGGGTGATTTTTTTTTATTGTTTGTTCCTTAGATTATTTTTTATAGGATGTTTTATCACGTGGTAGCTCTTATGATTTTAACTAATATTTCTTCTTACTTCTGAAACTACCACAAAAGTTGACTTAGATGACTAGACACCGTGGCCTGTGGTGCAAAGACGGAAGGCTAAAAAATATAGTCACAATTATGGACCCTATTGGGCACACCATAGATTAAGTAGGAGAGAGGAGGAAGAGTTAGTAAGTTATACTGTAATAGTAATGCTGAATTGAATTTAAAAGGAATAATTATTATTTTCTTAATTTAAATAGATTAATTTATTAAAAAAAACAGTATTAGAGGCACGATTTAAAGCCTATTTACTGATTACCAGGAATTGTCCTGAAGCTACAGGTACTTACAATTAAAAACACAGACACCAAATAAAATAAAAAAACAAACCCAACGTACGGTAGGTTTGACACGGTAAACCCTTCCGCAACAAAAAATAAAACAAACACAAAATTGAAACAACGACGAGTATTGAAAAATATTTTACCAGAAATTTTCTCCATATCAAAAATTAGAAAGCTTCCACGCGATTATATCGAATGACAGATTCAAATGAGGCTTACAAATGAGGTGATACCCAAACAACAAAAAAAATAACCAAAATACGGAACCCTTTACACAAAAAAGACAACAAAATATCCCTCTTCGTTCATTTTTTTTTCACAAATCGTTGTGCATCGCGGCCGAACTGGGGTCGAACCTAAGCTCTTTTGTTTGGAGGACACCTGCACCATTGAGCCATAGGTGCTCTTTACACGTTTACAGACACAACAACGTCTTATATCCATATAAATCATCAAGCAAAATTAGACTTTGTGGTCGTAACATTAGGGTGTGTTTTCAGTTGAAAATGAAAGACTAGTTTTTCTAAACAGTGTCTTCGTTAGGTAACGCGAATTTTTACGTGTAAATTGAGAGGGAACAATGAGTTGTTTTGAGTCATCACTCTTCAGTAACCTCCGCTCTTGTAAATCTTGACGCAATTTTATGTTTACGCTTATTTTAACATAGAAGACGTTTGTTCCATCCTAAATTTAAATTCCTAACTTCTGCGTTGGTTAAATACATTTACACTATTTACTAGCTCTTCAGCAGCGGTGGCCCAGTGGTGGCGGCCTTGACTTACCAACAGTAAGTCGTGGGTTCAAACCCAGACTGGCGCATTACTTTGTGTAATTTATTTCATCACCACTGCTCTCAAAACGGTGAAGGAAAACATCGTGAGGAAACCTGCATGTCCTGTCCAATCAAAAATTTGGAGACATGTGACATCTACCAATCCGCACTAGCCCCGCGTTGTAGAGTATAGCCAATTCCCTTTCATTGAGAGGAGGCCGTGTCCCAGCAGTGGGAACATTATAGGCTGATGATGATGACTAGCTCGTTGCCCGCGACTTTGTCCGCAAAAATTGTGATACCTCGGCTAGTTTTCATTATAACAATATAAATGTACTCGTATGGCCTATGTTACTCAGTAAGGATGTAGCTTTCTAATGGTGAAACTAGAACCAAGCACCTTTTAGACTACTCCTTTCTAAGAAAAGATTTAATTTTTTTGTCATTTAACAAGTTGTATTATAAAGGGTGTAAAACACCTCTTCGCGAATACGAAAGGCACTTGTTTTCCTCGTCATTCTGATTACCCTTCTAGTTACGGAGATATTGGGGGTCAAAGTTGCAAGATTTTGACAAGTTTTTTATTTAAATACCACTTTTTATCGCATGATTTTTACTATAAATATCTCTACGACCCCCGTACTATTCAATCCATCCATCCGCACAATTTTTTGAGTGTGTTACATTGAGTTATACCACAAAACATGATTTAAAACCTCATAAAAAAAGTTGCATCCCAGCAATATTTTTTGCGTAAAGTTACTTAGTTTGATATACAGAATGCTTGGTTAACGGCTTTGTGATGAGGTGAAATACACCCTGTATTCATGGCCCGGCCATATTAGCAATAGTAGTGATGAACTTTGGCATAGACGTATTTTTGAGTGGAGACCGCGAAACTGCGCGAATCGACGCCCGGTTCGGTGGAGCTACGACGATTGGCTGGTAGCAACTGGATGAATTTTTCCAAGAATCGAGTTGAATGGCATGTGATTGAGAAGCCCTGTTTAACAGTGGAATGCTTTAAGCTGATCATGAAAAGTAACAAGTTTATTGGTTGAACTAAGCTGTAATTTCAAAAACATATCAAGCTCACAGATCCTTCAATTGGTTAAAACACTTACACCGCCATAAATGTCACATAAAATAAGCCAACCAAAGAGCATACGACTACCTGACATTAGGACCTCCCTATTTATAGCTACCTCACGATTATCGATATTAAAATTAGCCTCAAATCTTTCAAGATCACGATCACCTCTATCAAAGTCGATAAGCTCCGCCCATTATGTTTTTATTACTTCTCTGTCTACCTAATGATAAATGTTGCATCACATCACAAATGACTCAGACAAAAATGGTAGTCGTAAGTTTGTTCGGTTAGTGGTTCTGTAGATGGTTACTTTAATTATGTTGTTGTTTATTTGGAACAGATGTTTAATAATAATTGTTTTCTGGTTGGAAACCAGGTTAAGGGTCGTGTGTTTGTAACGAAATGGAAAAGACAAAAACGCCTATTGACACTTGCAATGACAAGGATATGGAATGACTTAAGGAAAAAATGACGCGTCGTCACCTATCATTGGAACCCTTAGCTCTGAAATGCTGGCAGTAGAAATAACGAACTGTTTTATGACAAGACTAGCTGACCCACGCAACTTCGTCTGCGTCAAAAGTACTACCTACCTACTACTACCTACCCACTACTACCTACCTACTGCTACCTACCTACTACTACCTACCTACTACTGCCTACCTACTACTACCTACCTACTACTACCTACCCTCTACTACCTACCTACTACTACCTACCTACTACTACCTACCTACTACTACCTACCTACTACTACCTACCTACTACTACCTACCTACTACTACCTACCTACTACTACCTACCTACTACTACCTACCTACTACTACCTACCTACTACTACCTACTACTACCTACCTACTACTAACTACCTACTACTACCTACCTACTACTGCCAACCTACCATTTTTCCTGAATTTTTTTTGCTATCAACCTCACGGAGCCCGAGACCTTTCCGACGAATGCAAAACTGTGGAAATCAGTTCGTGCGTTCTGGAGTTATAGCGTCAGGAAGGAAAACCCGACTTATTTTTATATACTCGTAGTAGAGAAGATTTACTTTAAATTTTTTACTTGGACGGAAAACTACTTTGTCGTTTTGACACTTATATTAATTCTTACTGATAATCTCTACGGATCCATGTTGTAATTAACACGGATTTACCAATAAGTTTTCATCCTTTTGTGCGTCTATTTTTTCGATGTATGTCCAAGATTTGACCTTAGACATACAATAATAAGAATGAATAAGAAACAGGATTATGGGATGTCTCCTACATCACCCCACAGCTGGACAAAGGCATCGACTCCCTATGACTTTCGTTTTACAGATCCAGGGCTAATGTTGATCATTGATCTTTAGTTTTGCCAACACGTGCGTCGCTCTAAAATTCCTTTAGTCCAAACTATCGTTAAGGTTTTTCCAGAAAACCCGAAGTACAAAGTTTCAAGGGTCTCTAAAGCCCTCGCAGATTTACGATGGTCGATTGTCCGGACGATACGATTGAGGGCAAAAAACCAAAACATTACTGACCCCGAGCAACTCGGTGATAAAATAAAATAAAAAAGTACATAATTTGAGAACTGGTCCGAGACTCGAGTGGTACAGGAAAAAGTCGTTGGTTTGTTCCTAACTGTTCTCTTTTAATGAAGGAAAGCACTTACCAATTAAACTATAGAATACTAGCCGCTTAGTTGACAAAGCCTTAATGGACTTAGACGAGAAATGTCTGTCACCAATTCGATTAAAAATTAGCAATGATCGACGACATCGTAGTAGACTAAGACAAAGATGGCTGATTGTCTTGACTTCTACAGATACGATTGGCGCCATTGCAAAAGGTAGAATTGTGGGGTAACCTAAAGATGTCTTTGTCCTGCAGGCTAAATAATGATAGTTGTATTAATATACTTGCCGGTAGGGATGCATCCGATACCGATACCGATATATCGGCGATACATCGGGTTTGCCGGTATATCGGTATTGGCGATATTTTTATGGCAGATTCAACGATACTTTTCAAATTACGCGCTTTAAAAATGACGTCTTATACCCAAACTTGAAAAAAATGGCGCAGAAGTACTTTAGTTTCCAAATGAGTTCTGTCGCATCTGAGAGACTATTTTCGACCGCAGGTCTTATTCAAACAGACTTGCGAAATCGCCTTTGCCCGCAAAACTTAAGATTACTTGGTTTTTTAAAATAAAAATCTTATGAATGTTAATTTTGAATACTGTTTATTTTGATTATTTATTCTACCTTCCTTTTTGAATTCAATAAGCGTATCAGTATCGGTATCGCCGATATTTTTATAACAGTTTTGGTATCGGTATTGTATCGGCAAAAAGGCGTATCGAGGCATCCCTACCTGCCGGCCTGGCGAAGGTTGCGGGAATCCGGTGGATGCGAGTCTCAAGGGACCGGTCAATGTGGCGACGCCTGGGGGAGGCCTATGTCCAGCAGTGGACGTCTTTCGGCTGAAATGATGATTACACCAGTAAACCACCTCATCACGAAGCCAAGCATTCTGTACATCAAACTAAGTAACTTCACGTAAAAAATATTGCTGGGAAACGACTTCTTTTTTTGTGTGAATATCATGTTTTGTTATAAAACTCGATGTAACGCACTCAAAACATTGTGCTAATGGAGGGATTGAATAGCACGGGGGTCATGGAGACACCTCCACGATCCCAAAAAAAGAAAGTAAAAATGTTACAATAAAACCTTGCACTAAAAAAAAAAAAACTTGTCAGTAAGTTGGAACTTTGACCCCCAATATCTCATTATCGCAATGACAGGGAGAACAAGTACCTTTCGGTTTCGTTAAGAGTTTTTACACCCTTAATATGGCAGATATATGGCTGTATAATTAAGCTACACCTCTGTCTAACGCATTAGAGATTACAGCGCGATGCTATGTTTCTTAGTTGTATTGTTGTTACTTACAGGATGGCCTTATAACAAGAATAAATCATAACCATTTTAGAATAAATAAATAAATGTTATAGGAATAGTATACATAACAACAATTTTCTTGAATATGATAAAGGCCACGATATTACAGCCGTTACCTTGCAGTATCTACCTGGAAAAATCTCATTTTCTCTAGAAAATACATACGAAACAGCAGTACCTGCTTATGTAAAGCTTTCTAGCTCAAAATGTCGTCATAATGGTGGCTAATGAGCTCACAAGTCAAAACCAAATCTTATTATGAGAATGTAATGTTTTTGAGAGTGGTAGCAAGATGAAGCGAATTTGGTATTTTGCCAAAATACCTTACAACCATCTTACTTGGCTTACTATCTATACTAATATTATAAAGCAGAAGAGTTTGTTTGTTTGTTTGTTTGTTTGGTTGAACGCGCTAATCTCAGGATCTACTGGTTCGAATTGAAAAAATCTTTTTGCGTTTGATAGTCCTTTTTTGAGGAAGGTTATAGGCAATATAACATCACGCGATGACCAATAGGAACGGAGCAACAATGAAAAATGTTGCAAAAAGGGGGATTTTTTTTCCTTTCGTTTTTCTCTCTTATGTGACGCAGACGAAGTTGCGTGGGCCAGCTAGTATTCAATAGAATTTCGAAAAAACTTTTACCTAGTTTATCGGACACTTGATGTCTGGGCAAATTTCATTCATATTATCTACAAAAGGGCACAAAATTATTTACTATATTCGGGTTGCGAAGAAATAAGGAAAATGTCGTGACGAAAGTTTTAAATATGAATGTGGACTAAAGAAACAATAGTTATACTATGTAAGGAATGTGTCAAGAAAAGAAATATCTGTGGAGATGACGAAAAATAGAGAAGTATGGAAGTAAGAAGAACACATGATGCGCCGACCCCAAATGAATTGGAATATGGGTATGAGAATGATGGGTTGGCCAAATCAAGGATAATCTGATCAGATAAAGATTTGTAGATGATAAATATGGTGATGTTCCACAAACGAAAATATCCTGTTATCTGCACGTACTGATTGGACGCTAGTTAAGATCCAATCTCTAGTAACGAAACTCTGGTACAATGAAAGCCATTAACAAACTAAGAAAATGTAGTGCATAACATTAAACTTAAAATCCACGAAAATTTCACATTACAGTCCAACCAATATTTTCTTCCCAGGAAACGGGGATTTACAAAGAATTAATTTCCAAGACAGACAATTACGTCAAAATTACGGCTCTTTAAGATGCTAACAACCCAACAGTCATTTTGAAAAATAACCTGCATGAATATACGCTACAGTGGAGAGCAGCAAAAGGAACACACCAACATCGCAGAATGTTCTCAACTTCCGGTGAGACGGTTTCTTGCGCGCATAATGTTCGTATACTTTATTTTTGTCTCAAAAGTCAAGTTTTTGTTGTTGTTTACTGAATGGCTGTGTTGTTGATCGTTTTGAAGTGTTTTTGAAGATGTTTCTTGTTGTTTCCAGCAACTAATAGTTTTTTGGAATGAATTGTTATGACGAATTGAGTTAAACATAACATAACAAATCAATAATTTTAATCATCTTAAGGGGCCGGCGGAGAGCTAGCCGTCCGGCCGTCTAACGACGACGACAGGCCGTGTCGACGGCGCGTTCGTGTTCCACGCGCGCCTCAAAGAGATGTCAGCAAAAGGAGAGGGGCCCGCAAGGGCCGAAGCCTGCCGGGGTTGCGGGCCTGTTCGAAAGAGATACCGCGGCCCCGGAACGTAAAAGGCGAGGAAGGAACATGGATGGTTTTTAGTCAGTAAGAGTCTGACACTCCCTCCCGCTCCGCCCAGAGTGGGGGGGGTCATTTGATGATTTCCCATCCTTAAAAAAAAAAAAAAGGGGCCGGCGGAGCACGCGAATTTGTAAATCGTTTGACTTAGGTATTTGTCAAAATAAATACACACTACCTTAAGAATATGAAACATATTCTTCTATTAGATTACATAAAACCTAAGTTCCCAAATATACAATATTGAAAGGACATTGATACAAAGACGAGATAAGAGGAATTTAAAATGTCTATAGAAAACTAATTTTTCTCATAACTCTTGTTTAATTTAATGTCCAATCAAAATAAATATTTGGGAACCTAGACATCCTGTAATCCAATCGAAATAAATACACACTACCTTAAGAATATGTTTGATTTACAAATTATTTTGGTATTACGTTTGTATGAACTACGCATGCTTCGCAGGCCTTTAAGCTGCAAAAATTGCATACTTCTACACATACATCACGCTTGTTATCCCCAAAGGATTAGGTAGAATTAGTGTACATCCAAATTTCACCAGTAATGTTTAGGAGCCATGTAATAGGGCCCGACCCTATGCCATCAACCGGGCACAAACGGGACTTCGAGGTTGGCTGCTATAGAGAAACTCCTGATGGAAAAATCCAATAACACTTTTCCTGACCTGAGAATCAGGAACCTCATTTTCAGCAGAAACACTAGCTATCATTAAACCAACGAAGGAAAGTGTCCGCCATTAGAAGTGCACGTTTTCGGTCCATGCAGTGTCCATTTTGCAACGAAGCTACTAAAGAGTGCAACGAAGCAATTTTTTGCGTTCCATATAATATATTGTATATTACAAAGGAGGATCTCGTGGCTAAATAATAACAGCCGCTCGGGCCGATCTTTAGGTTAAGCCGTGCTTGCCTAGGTTGGTCTGTGGATGGGTGACCACCCATTCATACCAAGTTTCCTCCGTGCCTCGGAAAGGACGATAAGCTGTTGGTCCCGGCTGTCATTTGTCCATCTTTGGCAGTCGTTACAGGTAGTCAGTGGCCCAAAAAGTGTGACAACCAGTCTTACCAAGTGGTATCATATTATCCAGTATTAACTGGGTTGTGGAGGTCAGATAGGCAGTCACTCCATGTAAAATACTGGTATTCAGCTGCATCCGCTTAGACTGGAAGCCGACCCCAACATAGTTGGGAAAAGGCTAGGCAGATGATGATGGTATGTATATTACAAAGAAGGTGTTAAAAATAAAAGATAACTAAGGATCCTCTTGGGCACAGCATCAGGAGAGAGGAAGAACTCTTAAATAGTGCCAGTTCTAGTCCTTTATTTCCACGCACGTTTTCTTCCATGTGTTCTTTAATACTATTCCAAGGTCCTCGTGCAAAATCACGCAAGTTATAAATATTCGATCTACGGCCTATTTCTATTTGTACCGTTGTTACCTTCTGAAGAAATGTGTCAATGTCGTGCTGCCTTGATCTAGAAAACTAGTGAATTGTTATTACATTATTTATTTAACAGAACTAACAGTTACAGTGTTTATTTTTTTCCGCCCCTGCTTCGTCCAGTTTTTCATCATCTGCCTAGGCAGCCTTAAATATGTTGGGGTCGGCTTTCAGTCCAATTTACATGAATCGACTGAGTACCTATCGTATCATATCCACACACCAGTTAGTACTGGTATAAACCATTGGTATGATTCATTGTCAGACTTTCGGGCAACTGACTATCTGTGACGTCTGTCAAAAATCTACATTTATAATAGCCGTGACCAATGGCTTCACGTGCTTTACGCTGCACGACGGAAAATCGGTATGTAATGGGTGGGTGACAACCCTACGTAACCCTACCAACCTAGGTTTGTCATCGGACGAACCTAGGCTAGCGTGGCTTATGCTGAAGATCAACCCAAGTGGCTGTTATTTTTAATAGATGAGCTGCTTTGTCAAGTTTCGCACAGTTTTATTACCTGAAAAATTGAGATGGTATTAAAACAAACCACGCCCAGTTGACGAGGTCACAGCTACAATAAATGTTAGGTTACGTTACTTCCTGAGGCAATGATGTTTAAGCTAAAAGCTGTTACATAGAAGATGATACATGGTTGAAACGAAAACTAAAAAACATTCGCCGTATTAGATTAAATCAGGTTTTATCAAACACCCACTATCTGATTTCTGATTTCCGTTTGAGACGACCTCTCAAAAATGCCTGGAAGAGCAAAAGTTCAGTATATTTTAGTTCAAAGCATATCTAATAAACATGGTGATATGATCTTGCATGGGAAAATATCACTTGTCCATTCTCATGTTCAAAATTGTCATCAACAAATCACATTCCATCATTTGCACTTATTTCTCATCTACATAATATCATTCAATCATTCCTTGCCATCACCACATTATCGTTCATCCCTTTTTAGCTGTCTGCATTGACAATTTAAATATATTCCATCCCTTTCTTATGTTCTATTGTTATATTGTCTATCTCTTTTACCCCTGCGTTATTTGAATCAAATATCAATTTCAAAATGGATTGCATCTACTTATTTCCAATGTGGTTACTTGTCAAATTGACCATGAAATGTATTCAAATTATTACAATATTATTCTTGCATTTTTTATTTATTTTGTTAAGATTTGTTTCTTTGTTGTGAATTTGCACTTGATTCTCGTTGTTTGTGATTGACGATTTGGAGTTTTTGCTTTGTATTGCCGTAGTTTGGGTACTGTTGTGTTTGTTTTGCTAACTATAATGAGGTATGTTGCATTCTTTGTAGCTTTGTACTTTATTGCAATATTATAAAAAAAGTAAAGTTTGCAAGTTTGGATGAAGAATAATCTCTAAAAGTGCTCATCTGATTTCAAAAAGTTTTTCACTAATAGAATAAAACTCTATTTACGTTTTTTTATGAAATGGTATATTTATATTTCTGTAACTTACATTGCTAAGCTTAACTTATGCATGTGATGGCTACTGATCGCATCTACATTGATAATATTTTTAAATTCTATCCTGAGGTCTGCATTAATCTTTGGCTCATTTGCTTACGTTACTTTTGCCCTATTTTCATAATTTACTTCTTTAGATACAGTTTCCATTCAAGCAATAAGGTTTTACTGATTGTATCTCTAAAAACTAAAAAAAAAAATATTTTCAGTTAAAATATTCGAGAGCGAAACTTAAATTCTTAAGATATTCCTTCTATCCTTCTACGGCACCGCTCAAAATTCCCGAAACAGAGACTAAAATTTCAACCGCGCTCAAGTACAAGGGGCTTTATTCTTGAATTCTTGTATAAAATCCTCATTTAGTTCCTGATCAACCGAGATTGTAGGATTCGCAAATTTGCATCTGTCCCTTGCATTCTCTCACATCGGTTGCAATTTAAATAATTCGTTCATAACAAATGTCGGTACATTAGAATAATGTAATTTTTTACCCATGGACGAATATCTAATTGACCGTGAGAGTATATTTGTTTGTATTCTTCAGCAATTTCGGAGTTTGCAAGGTGCTAAGAAACATGTGCATGCAAATTTTGAAGTATCGACATATTCAAATGAGCACAAGTGTGTGAATATTGTTCGTTTTGGTTTCCCAAATTATCTAAGATACAGGTTTGGTATATTTGTGAATGATAAGCCAAATGATGGTTAGTTAGAACCCCTAACGGATGAGAATGAATGAGTGGATTAGTTTATGTAAATAGTTGAAGAAACATGTTTTACGCAACTTGTCAGTTATGGGAATAAATAGTGAAAGAAAAAAACTGATTTACAATTAATGAAGAGAGAAAGAATTTTGTTATAAAACGACGGTTGAATCTGTACAATCAGATAAATAAACAAAAGTAAAGGTTGTTTTGTCTTGTGTTACTGAGGATGTTTAATGTGATTTTAATATGAGGGCGGATTGGAAAGTGTTTTAAAGATAAACCTGAAAGATGATTAAAAGGTCATTATGTTGCTTGCAAATATACCCTGAGTTATGACGCAATCCTTCCTTTTTCTTTTAAATTTACATTGTTAGATGTGTTATGAGTCCCCCGAGTGTTGCCATGTTGACCGGTCCGGTGAGTCTGGCATCCAGTGGATCTCTGCAGCTTTATCCAGGTCATCAGTTCACCTAGCTAGTGGAAGGCCTTCCAAAGTAGTGTCTTCGTATTCGTATTCGTATATTTCGTTTTATTCCGTATTTTTGTGTCTTTAGTATTATTTAACGACCAGTGCTCCACATTTTAGCCCTGGATGAAACCTACTGGAAGTCATGGCGTGGTCTTTACCCAATAATGGGAAGATGCAGACTAATAGTATTAGTAATATAATTTAGTAAAAGAAGAAAATTCAACACTGAGCAGAAATAAAATCCATCTAAAAGCCATCCATGACGTGTTAATTTAATGAAAGTTTTCAACAACAGCGATGGTTGCAGATAGTTTTTCACGCGATACAATTGTTCGCGGTAATTACCGAGGCTTCATAGATGCTATTAATCATTGGCAGGGTGCACTTTGTTGGGTTCAATGGTATGGTTGGTGCAGGAAAATAAAAATATTGTCTGGAAAATATCATAATTTATAGTTAGGGTTTACTTTTTTGAACGTACTTAGGAAGTAATACAAGCGACATTGATTGAAAACATCGACGTAATATCTAACGATTTTTATAGTGATGAAAAAAAAATCGGATCAAAACCTTATTGTATTTTTTTATTATTAGCTACTTCAATTATTCATAACGCGATTGCACCCGGAGAAGTCGACAAAGATCGTCAATCATTGGACGCCTACCGGACGAAATTGCCGTCGAGGTAAAACGTGGCAAAGATGGTTGTACGATCTAATATTGATCTTGATCTTGTTTGCGAAGCGAACATTGCTAGATATCGCACAAGATAGAAAAGGTTTAGAAGGACAAAAAGAAGGCCTTTGCCCAACAGCGGGACACATTACAGTCTGATAAAAAAAATAACTTTCGTTGTCTTCGTACTATATTTAGAAATGGGTCATTTAATCAGCGCCCTGAAAACTATACAAGACTCATTAAGTAATTAACCAGCAAAATCTACACTTCTTTTTTGTATGTGTCACAACTTCATGTTGCCAATCTCAAATTCATCCACATATCTCTTGACAAACTATTACGTCGCATACTTTGATGGTTAGTCAGTAGTTCGCAAGTCTGTTTGTTTGTAAAACTTGAACAAAGTGGGTCAAGATCAGAATGTCAGATGAATCATACGAATGAGATATTTCGTATCGATTTCACGTTATGTCGTCTTTTATTTTGCACTCAAGTGTAGGTATTTTTTGGTGTTTACGATTTGGTAACGGTTAATATCTTGTTTCAACATTTATTGCTATTTTGCATGACTGTGTTTTAAAACGATGCTGATTTCTTAGTTTCTATTAAAAAAGGGATAGTTCAGACTCATGTTTTAAATATCATCTGACAAAATACAAAACGTATAACTTTGTTAGTTTGATTCTTCCATCATTCTGTGTAAATTTGGCGCTCCCGACCAGAGCAGCCCATTTTCTGAGTGTCAAAACAGTCCCTACTCCTGCATTAGAGGACTTTAGAATGCCACAGAAGATGCAATTAACGCGGTCACTTACTTGGTTTAAGTTTGATAGATCATACCATCAAATCGGAAAAATGTTAACTCGTTCCTTTCTTTTTCTTTTATTGAGACAAACCGGCCACACTATTCCCAAAATACTGTAACTCCTGAAAGCCAAAATCAACGGTGGCGACCACCAGAAAAGCGCCACAATGAAGCTCGACGAAGTCCCAGAAAATTAATTTAACTGTCTTGGATCCCGCAACGAAATTAATCAAAAAGTATAGCGAAGGAGTAAGATTCCTCCCTTGGCAAAAGCATTAAAAAAACAGTACTTTGAAAACGTTGCATTTAAAAAATAGAAAATGTAGATAAAATAAGCTTCCCACATTCAGTTAGCAGCCCTGAAAACAAACAACAGCACATCACACCTTAGTACAATGGCGTGCATCAGTGTTGGCGAATTAATAGCCCGCAGTAAGCCGCGCTTAATGAATATTGCAGCCAAACTCGAGGTGACTGATACCAGTTATATTGACTCGCAGTGTACTGCGGACAAAATAAATACGTGTCATTTTTCATCTACTTTTTCTGTCCTCATGTGTACGCTCGTTTTATTTCAAACGATTGAGTGAGTTCTTTCTGTAGATTCTTTATTAACACAGTTATTTTAGCTACCTAAACGTTTAACCGCAATCAAATTATACCTTTGTGCTAATCTGTTAATGTTAACTGAGTTCATTGATCTAGAAAAGGGAAAGACCCTATTCCCAAAAGGAAAATAACGATCTTAATAATTAAGCATTGCGTATACGGGTAATTCCGGAATTAGCTAAACCTTCAAGTAACGGTTTTATACAGACAGATTGTATCAAATTGAATGCGGAACCTTTCGTGTGATGTCTCAGAAAATGATGAAACTGAACAATTTTTGGGAGCTCACAACTTTTTCTTAAAGCCAGTTCTTAAACATAGTCCCATTTGATTTTTGATAATTTTTTGGTCTCGCAGAACAAGTTATCAGTTTCATGGTCCGAGAGACCACACGGTAGGTTTTGCGTTTATTATGTTAATCCTTGTATACGAGTAAGACTGACCTAAGCATGTAGGTATGCTAGTAGGATGAAGCAACCAATCCCTGCCTATTTCATCATTGCTTGATAAGAATTTGTTCATCAATTTAGTCTAAAAATGACTGCCATACAATTCAAATAAGGGTTTGCTAGTATCAGCATCCGTAATAGCCAACGGTAAAGCAATGTTTACACGAAGCCAGTGTTGGCAGCCAGGCCGCTGGCTTGTTATTGGCCTCGTATAGACAGTTTTTCAAGACAAGCCAGCGCTGACTTCTGCACCGGCGGGAATGGAGCGCCGGGCCTATTTTTCAAGCCAGTGACCTCCGCCCGCGTGCCTCGCAATCCCTGCGCCAGCTAGAGGACACGTGTAGACGCATCGCGCCAGTCGCTGGTGCTTATCCGTTAATAAAGACGTATTTAAAAAAAACCCTCCAACATTTATATACCGACAGTACAAGCAACTCCTAATATTTAGCAAGCGTAATATTTGCTCGTCAGCTTACACTGAAAACAGAAGCGACTACTGAAATATGATTCTCACTTACAGGCTGTTTTAATTAGAACTGGCGATGCACTGCAATGCTTTGTTTTGAATTTGTAGGGTGTCATGTTTGCTGAGTTTGTGTTTGGTATCATGTTATCATAAAAGGTAGGTATTTCATTGTAATTTATGTTTAGGTCACCGTAAAACACAGAGAAGAGAGAGAGAGATTGTCAACTCTCGAAATATTGTCAAACGAACACACTGCTTACAATAAAACGCCATTGATGTTCAGATGCCGTATCTGACTGATGCGTTGAACGCTTGGAAAATGGCTTGTCCGAATACGGATTTGCCCGACAACCTGTCCTCCCAGAGTCAGTGGGACGTGCCGCTTTGCAGTATTGTAAGGAATACCTATTTACATACGTCAATCAATACTGTGGAGCGTACCCGCCTGCTGGCTGTGGGGGAATGGGAATCGGGCTCGTGGCTTCAGGCACTTCCGTCATTCACCATTGGCGCTATGATGGATGACGCATCGTTCCGGGTCGCTACGAGTCTACGTCGTACGTCTACACAAGGTGCGCCTAAGCACCTTGTGTTGCTTCGCATCGTTGTCACTGCGGTGTAGCTGTCGACAGCCTCGGACACCATGGCCTGTCCTGCTACAGGAGCGCAGGTCGCATTGCACAGCACGCCGGCATCAACGACATTATTCGTCGGGCTCTTGCCAGCGCCGGCGTACCAGCGGTTTTAGAACCAAACGGCTTGGTGCGTGACGATGGCATGAGACCGGACGGCACGTTGGTGCCTTGGAGCGTTGGCAGGCTTTTGGTGTGGGACGCAACTTGTGTCGACACCCTTGCGCCTTGCCACGTTGCAAGCACGGCGGGCTGTGCAGGCGCTGCTGCTGCAGCTGCTGAGATCCTCAAACGGCGGCAAACCTTATTGGTAACTACAGCTTTGAGCCGTTTGGGGTCGAAACGCTCGGGTCATGGGGTCTGAGTGCGCGTCTCCTTTTTAAAGAAATCTCCCGCCGACTGATCGACACTTCGCCTGACAAGAGGGCTGGCTCTTTCTTTTGCCAAAGAATTAGCATTGCCATTCAACGTGGTAATGCTGCCAGTCTTCTGGGCACGTTTTCCGATGACAGCGATGCGGAGGAGTACTTTGACGCCTAAGTGTCCTGTTGACATTGTTGTATATATATTGTAGTCTTATGTTTAGTTTTATTTTTGTAATTATATGTAATAAAACGCATAATTTTTCGTGAATTGCATGCGATGGTAAACTCACGCGGTGTGAAGGAAAGGAGGGGTACCCCCTTGCCCAATGGTACCACTCTCATGAAAAGAAAATGTACCGTTCCAGAGAAATACCGAAAAACACTTTATATTCCCTAAAAAGCGTAGTCAGAGCCCTGCTGCGCAGGGTTTAAAGGAACCTACTTAACCTAACGTGGGAGTGCCCCAAGTCCCGATTATGGGGGCAGAGATACTTCCGAATGTTCAGCTGACAATATTTCGAGAGTTTACAACCTTGCTAGAGAGATTACAATGTAACGTGTTGGACAATTTTATACTTTTAGTAAATGAACTTTGTAAGCTTGGAATTATTGTAAAAATATGTATTACTTCCCCATTTTAATGTGACTTTGATAACAATTTTGATAGGTTTTAATTTTTTTAATAATAAGGTTAACATACATTGCGATGTGATACCTAACATTTTATTTCGACAAGCTCTTAACTAAGTTATAACAATCGCTTATCTAGTTGCAGTTTCCTCCATGCATCGTATAGCACGTTAACCCATGGGGCAATGTACTTTTCGAGATCCACACCACCCTTTGGCACCTGACCTTTGGCAGTTGTGGGTCTTTGACAGTCATTATAGGTAGTCAATGACCGTCAGTAGGTGCGTCCGTCGAAAAGTACGTTAACCCACGGGTCAAAGTACTGTTGCTACACCCACACGTCCCCATAACTCACGGGTCTTTAAGGGACTAGGGCAGTCGTTACAGGTAGTCAGTGACCGTCAGTAGGTGCGTCCGTCGAAAAGTACGTTAACCCACGGGTCAAAGTACTGTTGCTACACCCACACGTCCCCATAACTCACGGGTCTTTAAGGGTCTAGGGCAGTCGTTACAAGTAGTCAGTGACCGTCAGTAGGTGCGTCCGTCGAAAAGTACGTTAACCCACGGGTCAATGTACTATTGCTACACCCACACCTCCCCATAACTCACGGGTCTTTAAGGGTCTAGGGCAGTCGTTACAGGTAATCAGTGACCGTCAGTAGGTGCGTCCGTCGAAAAGTACGTTAACCCACGGGTCAATGTACTTTTGCTACACCCACTCCTCCCATGACTCTCGGGTCTTTAAGGGTCTAAGGCAGTCGTTACAGGTAGTCAGTGACCGTCAGTAGGTGCGTCCGTCGAAAAGTACGTTAACCCGCGGGTCAATGTACTTTTGTTACACCCACACCTCCCCATGACTCACGGGGCTTTAAGGGTCTAGGGCAGTCGTTACAGGTAGTCAGTGACCGTCAGTAGCTGCGTCCGTCGAAAAGTACGTTAACCCACGGGTCATCGTGCTTTCTTAGATCCACGCAACCCCATGACGGGCGGGTCTTTGGTCTACGAGAGTTGACCACCTCATGACCGACAAGTCTTTGTGGCCCAATGGCAGTCAATACAAGTAGTCAGTGGCCGCCAGTGGGTGGTCGTTTTTACTTATAACTAAGGTTAATGTTCACCGAAAAGATAACAGTTTGATTATCTAAAAACAACTGTCACTGTGACGTGTTCCCATACAAAAATGTGTTTTAAACAGCTGATTTTAGATAATAATAATAATAATAATCATTTTATTTCAGACAAAATTCACATCCATAACAATTGTTAGTAAACATGACCTTAAAAAACTATGTTAGTGGAACATGTAGGCTAGACATACACTGCATAAAGGGGCAATCAAAGAACACCGGTCAACTTGCGAACAAATTTTTGTTGATATTTTATTTTAGCGTCTGCCCATGAAAATTATATAAAAGTATAGAGTTTGAATTCCTGAAGAGTTTTGTCTTCAGTCGTATTTTTCTAGGAAGTCAGGATTTAAAGATATTCTAGTTTGAAGTTTTCGAGGTTATATCTCGTTAACAACAGACTATTCGAAAAGTAAATCTAAAAATACCTTTACTCACTTTAAATACATTAATATAAATGCATTTATTTACAACTAGCTGCGCCACGCGAAGTTTAGAAGAATATAAGGATAGTGGGAGAATAGTTTAAGGACTCCGTATTCAGAATATTAAGTCCAACAGACGTTCGTAGGTCTGCCACATGGCTCACATGGTCACACGAGACGTAATTAGGTACTTACCTACTTAAATAAATGATCAGAAGAATATTTATTTAATTACCTTAGTCAACTATCTATAGGGCAGTTAGTTAGAGATATATTTTGATAAATAAGTCGCCAAACCGTCTTGAGCAAGCGTGGAGATCAATGTTCGTGCCTTCTCTGTTGAGAAAAGGCCTTTGCCCTGCAGTGGGACAGTAATAGGCTGGTAAACTTACTTTTAAAATCAATTCTGTGACAGTAGAGAGAAAATGGGATATGTGTTGTGCTTAGTCATTCAAAAAATAAAACAATTCTGTTAAAACCATAAAGTAATTTATTCTGTCAATTCTTATTATTGCCTACCCTAGCTCTAAATCACAGCTTGCATTCGATTCTTCATTAATCTGATGCAGGTTTCAGCGACGGTTCTACTTTCCCCCTTTCTGCTGCTTAAGTTGTTTTGCAGCTGAATCGTTTTATGGTTGAAGGGACTGAATTTCTGCCCAGGACCCTTCTCTTGAGCTCGTCCCATAAGCGTTCGATATCAGTCCATATCTGGACTCGAACAGTCCATCGCCCGTATGTATATTCACTTCATTCAGGAACTTTCGCATGATACGCGCCGTGTGACATCTTCGGCCCCTTCAGGCGCGAAAACAAGCGTGGTTTTTTCCTCTAAAGAGGCAGCTCAGCCATTATACTACATACAATACAATACACACTTTATTATTATTCTATGTACCTATTATGAAAAGACAATTCGCGACACAATACAATGATGTATGTGATGGAAGGCCATAACTCTATTTAAGGCTTTTCACGGCCGAAAAGGCCTCAAATGAAGATGCGGATTTCAACAAGTATGCAAACTATTCGTAGAAAACATCGTTTTTGAGGCCAAACGCCCTTCTATCTAAGTGTATCTGGTGGCTACGGGCGACTTATTTAGAATTTCTTGCTGAATTCGAATCAATGTTTAATTGAGATTTGGCAAAAATGTTAGTTACGGCCTTTCACCGTATGACGGTACAGCGCATGTCATTAAGCAGGTTGACAAATAAAATGTCATGTTTTTTTTTTGTTGGAGATGACATTAAAGGTGGACACACACTTGTCTTATCAATAATAAAATAAAAAAACCGGCCAAGTGCGAGTCAGACTCGCGCACCGAGGGTTCCGTACAAACCTGTAGGTATATATTCTTTTATGGGGAATTGTGTAAAAATAATAATATATTTTTATATATATAAGAATTTCGTACCTTAGCCAATCTAAACCGAGATTGATCCAAATTGTGCCTATTTCTAGTATTAAAATTATGTCTATCACTTCTCTTCTTAAAGAGATGAAGATTTTTCCGAACATACATAATGTTTTCATATATGTATTGACAAGGTACCGTCAGCTTTCCACATTGTTATGTTATGGATTTCATTTAGCAATAAAAATACCATAACTTTTACTTATATACCTACAGGTTTGTACGGAACCCTCGGTGCGCGAGTCTGACTCGCACTTGGCCGGTTTTTTTTTTTAATCGCTGAACAACGTTTGCTGGGTCAGCTAGTAAGTTTATGATTATTAAAAAAAATATACTATGTGATGTAACTAAAAATTTAAGATTTTCGGAATTTTTCCTATATGTGTACTTTATAACGTTGCTTCATGCCAAATTTCAAGATTCCAGGTCGTCTGGAAGTATCCTTTAGGTTTTGATTCCCTTGCGAGTAGTTGCGAGTTTCAAAATATGCGGCTTTAATTGCTGTATCTTTTGATTGCGTTGACGTAGAAGTTTGATTTTGTTACAGCTTAAAGATATTATAGACTTGAGTATTTGTTAAGAATTTCAATATAATACCACTACGCGTTCATGAGTAAAGGGGTAATAAGTTTAAAATTATTAAAAATATTTTTATTATATGATGTAACTAAAAATTTATGCTTTTCGCAATTTTTCCTTTATCTGTGTTATAAGACGTTGCTTCGTACCAAATTTCAAGATTCTGAGTTCACGGGAAGTACCCTGTAGGTTTTGATTCCCTTGCGAGTGTCGAAAATTTGCGGCATAAACGGGAGTATCTTTTGATCGCGTCGACTTAGAAGTTTGATTTTTTCACAGCTCCAAGAGACCATAGACTTGAGTATTTGATATGAATTTCAGCTTGATACCTCCACGCGTTCCTGAGAAAAAAGGTCTTGACAGACAGACAGACAGACAGACAGACAGACAGACAGACGGACAACAAAGTGATCCTATAAGGGTTCCGTTTTTACCTTTTGAGGTACGGAACCCTAAAAAGCAAGAAATATTTATTTCTTATACGTCGTCGTCATCTATTCGTACGATTCGACGCGGATAAGTGAGCTAGGTTTTATAATATTTCATACAAGTTATTCTAAAATTCGATTCTTTTGGTGCGGACGATTGTTTCGACGCGGATAAGTGTGCGTTCACCTTAAAAGTATATCTTAGCCAAAAGCCATGAAGTCAATCCAGGAAGAAAAAAAGTAAGTCATGATTATTTTTCTCATTCATCATTATTCTAGTCAATTGAGCTCATAATAATGAGGAATTTTTTTACAGACTTCGTTAGACCTTAAGTTTAATTTGATAAATCTTTGTAAATTATTTCGTAGGCATCTATCACGGTGACATACGTAGACGCTCAATAATTTCATCAACAATTGATTCGCCCGGGTTCTTTCCCCGCAATGACATTCAGGAGACTGTTAGAGCTGCCCCTGACCCTCTGCAGTAGCGACGCAGCACGCTTACGTCTGATGGCTACGAAGCCATCAGTGTGCGCATCAGCAAACATTCCCGACGCACTACAGAAGCGTGGCAGCCCCAGCAGCATCCTGAATGCATTGTTATACTGAACTCTAAGAGCATTGATGGCTCTCTGCGTACAGCTTGTCCAAAGGTTACACGTGTAGAACGTCTGACAATAACCTTTGAAAAGCGTTACTTTCACTTGACATGTACAGCGAGCAAACCTACGGACAAGCATGTTGCATCGAACCGCCAATGCTCTCCGTTCCCTTTCCACATCCAAATCATCTTTGATGTTTGCGGTAACAATATGGCCGAGGTATTTAAATTGTTGAACACGGTTTAAGACACTACCTGCTAGCTTTATGGAAGGAAACCTATCTGAGGACTTTGCTCCAAAAATAAGAACCTCACTCTTTTTGGTATTATATCTTAAACCGTGCTCTTCAACATACCTCTCACAAACATCTAACAGCTTTCTCAAACCTGATATTGAAGGGCTCAAGAGTGCCATATCATCGGCGTAACTAATGTTATTAAACGCCACTCCATCTAAATAACAACCGGCCTGCAAGCTACTGAGCTCACTAATGAGACCGTCTATGTACAGGTTGAATAAAATCGGAGAAGTCAAACCACCCTGTCTGACCCCGCAATGCAACCTATACTCCTCAGAACTAGCATCCGCCCAACGCACACAGTTCACTTGGTGACCATACCAGTACCTAAATACATTTACCAGCTCTAATGGCATTTCCGCTTTGCGTAATTTAGCCCACAGTATATCATAATTGATCATATCAAAGGCTTTCGACATATCAAGGAAGCAAGTAAATACAGGACTTTGATTATCTACATAGTACCTCACTGTCTTTTTTAGACACATGATGGCAGTCTCAGTTGACAGCCCCTGCCGGAAGCCGTGCTGTGCATCATGTAAATTAATATTCTTCCGTAGAAAGGTGTTCAGGAGACTGAAATCTGTAATCAGAGCGTATTTTTTTTGGTGAACATGAACTTAAGTACATTTTAAGGAACGTGCCTGAACAAAGTTTAAGTTTTCTTATTTCCGGGCTTAAGAAGTAAAGCAAAAAAGACGATTTCTTAAGTGAGTAGTGCTCTATTAGTAGCTATTTGTGAAAAGAAGATAAGAGTACATTATAAAACATATGAAAACGGGTACTTATCGCGAATTTACCTTTAATTAAATCCTGACGTTTCGACCGGATTGCACCAGCCGTGGTCGCGGGGAGACTGAAGTAATGGAGGTACCGCGACAGCAAAGTGAAGGCGTTTATTCAACTACCCTCACTCATCTTCATAAATGATAATTAGGGCCGGTTCACACTAGGACAGCACACTACACTAACAGTGTCCGTATATTGAGGCGATTTCACTTGACGAGTACACTTAGTGATCACTGGATTCCAAGCTGAAGTGAGTTTGAAGCCGTCTTCGCGATTGAAATTAAGGTACTTCTTGATCTCAATCGCTTCCCGAACCATTCTCTTATAATAGTGCTTCTCATGGGCTTCCAGTCATCCAGTGGTTGGGTCCTTGAGTTTATTAATGCTCCGCTATTGCAGACTTGTTTGTTTGTCGAATTTTGACCGCTGCTATGTGTTCTTTGACCCTTTCAGCGACTGTTCGGTTCGTTTGGCCTATGTAGAAACGCCCGCAGCTGAAATCGAAAAAAAATAAATAATCAAAATTAAATTAAAGGTGAATTCGCGATAAATACCCGTTTTCATATGTTTTATAATGTGTAAAAGTTTTAAAAAGACAAGATAAGAGTACTTGAAAAATAGAAATAACTTGTGCACTGATAACATAGTGATGTGTGATAAATGCACACTAATAAGCAAGTTTTAAATTATGCATAAATAATTAGAATGCCACCACGCCATTTTGAACCATTAACCCTATCCCTACGCATGTAATATAATAAATAATCCCTTAAAATTAGCCTTTAAAAATCTCTGCAGTAAGGTTCAATATCGATAACCTCATGCACAATATAAACGTCACGTATTCAAATCAATACGATGACAATACTATAGTCACAGTATAATGGATCGACAAACGTGCGGCAAAAAAGTCGAATCATGCGCACACCTGCGATTTTCAATACATCCATCATTGATCGATTAGTTCCAATTCCTTTTTTTTGAATTGCCTGTACAAGTTTCAACTTTATATGAGAAGTGATAGGATTGGCAATTGGGTGCGAGTGTGTAAAGTTGTTTTGCCGGGTAAAGGGTTGCGTCCCATTGTCTTCAAAAATGACTGTATTTGACTATCAATTTTATGTGTGACTCTGCAGCATTTTTAATGATTTTTGCACACCGTGTTGTGCAATGGATGCATTGAATAATACGGGGGCCGTCGAAGTATTTAAAGTAAAAATCATACATACAAAAGGAAGTTTGAAAATGGCACCTGTTACTGAAAAGTTGAAAGTCGTTTGGTTTGGTATAGATTTATTTCATGAATATTTACTTGTGACTGACATTTAATGAATTGACATGAATACTTAGTTCAGTATTTTATTATTTTTTACTTCTTCTTTTGTTTGTTTTATGTGTGTATTTGACATATCGTATTTTTATTGACATTCGTTTTTGTAAATTATTATTTATTTTATTTAATAATTGTGAATGTGAGGACCATGTGGGTTACATTTTGTTTTTTTTTCCACGACTGTCTGGCAGTTTGAGTTCTATAAGCGACCTACCCAAATGTCCTTTCTTTGGTATTGTTCGTCGTTTCGTTGAGCTCCTTGAGTTATAAGTCGAGCTACACGATAACTGACAAATACTTGCACTGACTGGACAGGTCCACTCAAATATGTGTGGTTCTTTCTTCAAAATACCATCTCAGATACTAATCTGCATAGTCCTCACGTGGATTAAGCAAGATTGTCTGGACTTCAAAAGAGACTATGACCTCTGAGTTTGTTTCGGCTGTTTCTTCTCAGAGTAGTCAGGTACGAAACACCGGCTCCATCTAGTTTAAAAAAAAATGACGTGTAAAAGTGTTTCAGAAAACCTTGCTGAATAAATATCATTTATCATTTAAATATCATTTATCATTTATGATTATGAGGAGGGATGAAACGCATGTGACTGAAAGAGTGATGGATGGAGGTTGATGGACAGAGAGGGAGAGGAAGGTCAAAGAAAAGATGGATGGATTGTGTAAATACTGATATGAAAGAGAAAGGAGTAAATGATGCCGTGACGTCTCACAGGGGAAAATGAAAGAAGAAAACGTGTTTCGTCGACCACAAATAAAATGGGGTCAAGACCAAGGTTGACCTTCCTAGATGATAATGATGACAAAACTTGTATTCAAAAATATCTGTGTAACTAGAAAGTTCCCAGGTATGGCGTAGAACAAAAAATCATAGCAGTGACGGGGAATAATTGTCTTTATGGTTCGTTACGAGGTTTTTATGAAATGAAAATGAAACGCCCTTTGTATTCTTCTACCTTCCTATCTATACTAATCTACACTTCTATATATCTATACTTAATATTATAAAGCAGAAGAGTTTGTTTGTTTGTTTAGTTGAACGCGCTAATCTCAGAAACTACCGGCTCGAATTGAGAAATTATTTTTGCATTGGATAGTCCATTTATCAAGAAAGGCTATAGGCTATATAACATCACGGTATGACCAATAGGAGCGGAGCAGCAATGAAAAATGTTACAAAAAAAAAAAAAAATCGGGGGAAATTTTATTCCCTTTGTGAGCTTTTTCTCTCCTATGTGACGCAGACGAAGTTGCGTGGGTCAGCTAGTAATATTATAAAGCAGAAGAGTTTGTTTGTATGTTTGTTTGTTTGGTTGAACGCGCTAATCTCAGAAACTACTGGCTCGAATTGGAAAAATCTTTTTGGGTTAGATAGTCCATTTATCGAGGAAGGCTTTAGGCTGTTTAACATCACGCTACGATGATTAGGAGCGGTGCAGGAATGAAAAATGTTGCAAAAACGGGGATTTTTTAGCTATCGTTTTTCTCTCTTATGTGACGCAGACGAAGTTGCGCGGGTCAGCTAGTATTATTTATTATAAATGCGAAATTCATGAGATTAATAATTGTTACTCCTTTACACAAAGTCATGAACTGAGGCACTGGATTAACGCAAACTGATTTACCATACTTCTCATCGATTCAAAAGATATGCATCTTTGTTTCATCGAAGTATGGAAAAAAGAAAGAAAGAAACAGTTAAAAATTACACGGAAAAAAAATATATATTTAAAATTAAAAGAAATGAAACTCGTCCTGTACGAGGCCAAAAGGCTCCTATCTCAGCATGGTGCTGTAACATTAAAAAAACGTCACAGCGCTGGTATTCTGATAGGGCCCAAAGTGAAGGTGATGCCACGGTCAGGCCAGATACGGATGAAAATAAAAATAAAGTGTAGACGAATAAACAATACAAATAAATAAGGAAGAAGAGGGCCATGCAGCACACTTCCAAATAAATTTGGATAAGGGCACGAGAAAGATGTTTATGAAACACAAGCATTTGCCCGCGAATTCGTCCGCGAAAATTGTAATAGCTTGCATGATATCAATATAATTTATAGCTTGTGACACTTGGTAAAGATGTAGATTTTATTTTTTTATAATCGAGTACTTAAGTTTTTAGGCAGCTACTTGCGCCGTTCTTCCAATGAAACTCAGGTGCTTAGTATCGTCATCATCATCATTTCAGCCGAAAGACGCCCACTGCTGGACATAGGCCTCTCCCAAGTGTCGCCACATTGACTGGTCCCTTGCGACTCACATCCAACGGATTTCCGCAACCTTCCCCAAGTCATCGGACCACCTAGTGGGATGTCTACCAACGCATCGTCTTCCGGCTCGCGGTCGCCACTCCAGAACTTTTCGTCCCCATCGGCCATGCGTGCTTCGTATGTCATCACTATATTACTCCAATCATATGTTTGCGTCTACATATCAAATGTAACAATTATATAAACATTTAAGTTGATGTAGTAAGATGTTGGTGTTAACTCTCAATAAATTTATTTCTGAAGTCCAGCAAACCTTTTTGTTTCCTTCTATCTGACCATAGAGTAAGGACCTCTTTCTACTACCCAATGAAAATCGCCGTGAGAATCATAGATAATAAATAAATACAGATAACTATGATTCGCCACAAGTAAATCGAAACAACCAAAAAATTAAACTTTCCTCCTTCTAATAATATAGATGACCACACTGAACATTTTCATACCTTTCATATCAGTTGAACTCCCGCACAGTGTGACAAGGTCACATACGCGTAGACATAAATCCATATACAAAAACCATGTCACAGCATGTCATTGTGTTTCATGAAGGTCAGTTTTGTTCAGTGTGATTCAGACAATGACATGCGGACGGATACGGGCGTGTTACATGGAAAATTATGGATAAAATTATAAACTTAAGGTTTTTTTATGCTGTATGTAGGGCGAGTGGCGTTTGTCAGTTTTTTCTTTGTGTGATATTCTTGGGAAATTGTTCTTTAAGGATTTATTTATTACTAGTCGATCCGACAGACGTTCTCCTATCACCTATTACCTACCTACTACTACCTACCTACCTATTTCTCACTTTTTAAACCTTCCCTGGACTTCCACAAATTATTCAAAACCAAAATGATTCAAATCGGTCCAGCCGTTCACGAGTTTTAGATATAGATTTATTTATTTATTTTGGACTGTGAAAAGGGGAGTTGTACGTCAAGAAAGGGTAATCCGGGAAGACAAGCTATATCCTAAATAGGGCTTTTCAAAACTAGGCTTATTTTTTGGAACCTCATCCGCAAATTAGTTTATTATTATGACTATGGCAGTCTATGGAACTTAAGATTAAATTATTGAGCTCAATAAAATTAAATACAGAATTATCGTTGTTACTCACTCAGTAATAACTCAGTAATAAATCATCATCTGCCTAGACTTTTCACAACTATGCTGGGGTCAGTTTCCAGTCTCACCAAATGCAGCTGAACATGGAGAGACTGCCTATCTGACCTCCACAACCCAGTTAGTATTGGGTAATACGATAATATACCACTTGTTACTCAGTAATAAATCATGAGATGTAAATGAATACCAATTGTAAGTGTAACTATACGTGTGCCATAGCAAGTATATTACACTTAAAGTTCTTACGTGATCCGAGAATTTCTTGTGGTTTTTTGTGCACCCAAATATCGGGGATATAATCCCGTAAGTACCTACTTTAAGTGTAGTGAAAAACAGTGAACAAGTATATTATTTTGCTAAAAATGTAGCTATCATAAAAAAATGCATTTTTTGTTTTAATATTCCAAAATACTTACTCGTAACTAATGAAATAAGTAATAACAACCACTTACTCGAGTTTTAGCTAAAACTCTATAATTTAAAACTATAACAATTTTTGTCCACACCTTCAAAATTATGACCACTCGTTCGCCTAATGGTACAATAATATATGCTAATTGCAAGTAAAACTAGAGACAATAGACTATTATGAATCATAAATAATGTTTCTAAATTATCTATTATATCTTTTGTAATTAGTTTTAAAACAGTTTTTTTAGGTATTTATATAATAACTTTATGTGTTTTGAACTAGATTTATTATAATAATTGACGAGTTCGACATAAGTAGGTAAAAGATAAGGTAACTGTTGATAAGGAAGGCGCGGGGCTCGGGGTACCGAACCCGGCTACGCGAAATATGTTTGACTCAACTCCAGTGCTTTTAATCGAATTGTTTCTTTGCTACTATCGAAACTTTTTCCACTACTAACCTCTACAAACCCTGATGAGTCAATTAGAACGTTTTTAGTTATCATATTCATGGGAAACTGCCGAAAAAAACTGTTATTCGAATGTCAGGGGGATGATAGTTTATTTTTTTTTGGCATAACCACAAACAAGTTTCACTACAATCGAAAAAAAGCGGCCAATAATTTTTGAACACCTATCCATAGATACCCCACACGTATGGGGTAGGTGAAAAAAGAATGAGTTTTAGTTCTAAGTATGGAAACCCCCATTTAATGTTTTTTTTTTTTTGTGAAAATCTTAATGCGGTTCACAGAATACATCTACTTACCAAATTTCAACAACATAGTTTTTATAGCTTCGGGAAAAACTAGCTGTGACATACAGACGGACAGACAGACGGACAGACAGACAGACAGACAGACGAACAGACATGACGAATCCATAAGGGTTCTGTTGTTGCCATTTGGCTACAGAACCCTAAAAATAAGGCGTCTCCTCTTCTATAAGCTAAATTGGTGGCTTAAAAATCTGGAAATAATTTTGATGATAGTTCTTTTAATTAACTTGAATCGAAAATTATAGCGGTTAAGATAACTTTATTAGTTCAACAGTAATAGTCGTTGAACTTGGGTGTTATATAATTTTGTACCAAATACAAAATCCTTTGAATTGACTAAGATGAAGTCGTTGCTTGTTTCTAACGGGTAAAGACTTGCATTAAAAAACAAAATCCAAAATTAAAACAACAAATAAAAAACCATAATAAATTATCATCACTTTAAGAAAAACAGAATCGTTATATATTGTATTAAACAACTACTACGGAACCATACACTACACGCGACACGCACTTGGCTAGTTTTATTATTTTTTTTAATTAATTTAAAATTCAAAGAGGTCAAATACCTAATGATTCAGATATAGCCAGATAAAATGATGACTAAATAGAAAAGGAATGCAAAATCAAAGGAATGAAAGGTCAAGATTGATCCATCACGATCAACTAATAGTGAGGAAGCAAATAAGGCAATGTGCATTTGTGGGGCCTGCAAAGCAATTGGTCCATTGTTGCACAATTTGCTTACACCCAAATTAAGTCTCAACTTATCTTATTTTTGTTTGATGATAGGTCAGCCAATTAAGTCTATTCTCTATTGGCTGGGGTAGACCTATAAAGGGTGTTAAAACCTCTTAACGACCCAACCAACAAAAGTAGTTGTATACCTATAGAAGCCGATAGAACCTTTTGTTAAAACTAATCGGTGGTCAAAAAAAAGACCTAAAAAGGTGCACCTACAAAGAAAGTGGCGCAATTATATCTCCATTCAGTTGTATTGTATTGTTATTGTTTATTCTTTTTTCTATATAATTTAGATAACCCGTGTTATTGTTTTTTCTATATAATTAAGATAACCCATGAACAGTGTTGTGGGTTACATTATTATCAAAACGCAAATATTGTTATACTAGTTTTAAGTTTCCATAATGTAACTGTTTGCTGTTCCTTTTTTTAAATAAAAAGATGAACTTTTATTATGTACAATATTTACATACTACTTCTAAAACTACATATAATTACAAAAATAAAACTAAACGTACAATACATAATATACAAAAAAAAATAAAAAATAATGTACAACTGTAGCGGTGTCAGTTGTGACCATTTTGGCGTATTACAGTTGATACAAAAGTATAATCCGTAATTTTATGACATATAAAGCCACCACAACGCTACTATGGTGCCTTTTTTTACCGTAAAAGAGTTGATTATTCCATAACTTCACTAATATTCATCATTCATTCATTTAACATTCATCATCATCATCATATCAGCCGAAAGACGTATTCATTGAAGATCAAAGTTTTATATCATACTAGCTTCTGCCTGCGGCTTCGCCCGCGTGAAGTTTGATAATTGTCCCATGGGATCTTCTACCGGGATAAAAAGTACCCTATGTGTTAATCCAGGTTATAAACTATCTTTGTGCAAAATTTCATCCAAATCCGTTCAGTAGATTTTGCGTGAAAGAGTAACAAACATACATCCATCCTCACAAACTTTCGCATTTATAATATTACTAGCTTCTGCCAGCGGCTTCGCCCGCGTGAAGTTTGAAATTATCCCACGGGATCTTATTACCGGGATAAAAAGTATCCTATGTGTTAATCCAGGTAATAAACTATCTGTGTGCTAAATTTGATCCAAATCCGTTCAGTAGTTTTTGCGTGAAAGAGTAACAAATATACATCCTCACAAACTTTCGCATTTATAATATTAGTAGGATAGTAGAAAGTAGGATAAGTAGGATAGTAGGATAGGATTAATTTATTTGATAAAATTGAGTTTATTTGGAATGTAATGGGCGGCTTAAATTAGGCTTTCTTTACGATTTGTTTAGAGAAAACTCAAGGAATTTAACGAAATTCTAGAACTCCAACTTTCAAGTAAAGTTTTCAACTAATTTTAGCTTTTATAAGAATTGAATGTAACTATGTGAATTTGAGCATCAAACTTCCATCGACGACGGTTTTTCTTGCAAATTGAGTTCGTATAACATTTGTACTAAAATATTAAAAATTAAATATTAAATATTTACACGAAAAGAAATATGAAAATATGTAACTCCAACTTTCAAGAAAGAGAATGGTACTATCGTCATTTATAAGCAAGTAATTAAAATATCTAACTGCTGCTGAAAATTACAGCGTCAAAAATCATGAATTTGCGTGAAAAGTGTAATAAGAGTCTTAATGCTACTTAAAATTGCAAACACTGTAACACATAGTTCAATAGCTTTTCGCGCAAATAAAGTAATTCGACTGCCTTGTCGGTGTAGTGCTTGCAAGCGCAATTGTCGAGCATGAGGTCCGGGTTCGATACCCAGGTCAGGCAAAGTGTTATTGGGTTTTTCATCAGGAATTTCCCAGTAACAGCCACGGTATATGGATTTGCACCTGGTCAATGCATTAGGATTGCCCTCTTTTATATACCTGGCGACATGTGAGTGTACGGTCAATTGGTTTACATTTTAACCCACAAGTTACATCGTAAAATGTAAACCAAATAGTTTGTTCGACCGTAGTATTAGGTACACCTTTGCCATCCTTTCAGGGATTGCAGGCGTGATGTTTATGTATGAAAGTTACTGTTACTGTTACTGCTAGCATCATCCCACTGCTGGGCAAAGGCTTCTCCCCATGATTTCCAGTTATTTCCACTTAAGGCTAACGTTGGCCACTGGTCAGACCTCGCCGAAGATGGCGGGACGAGCTGGTCAAAACTAATGTAAGAAAATAAAGTTCCTAATTATTTCTAAAATTTTCTTTGTTTCTACTACAGTACAGGAGTACAGGTTTAAAAAAACAGTTCGGAAACATCACGAAATTTTTCATAGTTTTTTGCTAGTCATCTAATCACCAATTATGTTGATTCACAAATTCTTGCAATAACAATTAACTACAACCACAAAACAGCACATCAATTTCTACGTATCTCGTAACAACTATAATTTATTTCCCCATTCTGGAAACTACATATGTAAGTTCATTGCAACGAGTTATGAATCACCATCAAACATCGACAATGTGTCAATAGACCGTAGAACAAAGAGGCAGGACTGTCCTCTTATCATTTACAGCACGATTAACGCCGATAGATGTCGCCATAAAAGCTCAAAAGCTGTTAACTTGTACAAAGAAGTTATTATTAAAATTCGAGTTGGCTCATACTTTTTTATCTGTTGATTTGGTGGTGCAAGTCACACGCGGTTAGGATTGGTGGAACTTTTAAGGCCAGAGAGCGGGCTTATTTTAAGGCCAAAGATTTAGCATTGCCATCCAACGTGGCAATGCTGCCAGTCTTCTGGGCACTTTTCTGTCTGTGATGTGGGCGAATTTTTCGACCTGTGACCACTTTTGATACTGAAACATAATATTTATTTCTATGATAGAATTAGTGTGTGAATTATGTATTAATCTGTGTTTAAAAATACTTTAAATATGCAGCCATATATCAGTGTTCTGGATAGATAATAATAAAGTTGAAAATATCAATCCCCTGTCTATAGCATTTCACTGCTGGGGTAGAACTGCCTTAAAGTTGTACCACAAAACGTGGACCTTCACAATTCACATAATTATCCCAGTCACCTTTTCAAAGTCAGTGCATCTTCTGCCTATTTTACTAACCGATTTGACTCAAGTTTAATTCCCTCCGTATTTATTTGTTTGCAAATTCATACAACTAACGCATTTGGACATTAAATTACAAAATGTTCTAATTAATTGAAATTAAACCTTAGTCAACGAGTAGAAGAATAAAACGTCACCAAATATTGTTATTTGTTTTTAAAAGATTATAAAAATGTAACAAGGATATTATAAAACTAAAAAATATATCGACATAGTGTTACTCCGCTAAAGCTTAAAACTTAACCCATACACCTCTTTTATCTTCAGCAAACAGTAGGTATATTTGAACTCATTTGTAAACTAAGTGTTTCGTAACGTTTCCAATGTGATCTTTGTTTTAGAGAGCAAGCCAACGAACGGGGCTAATGAGAACCATATCGATTTTTATTGTCAATATTTAAACAAGTACAGTAAGCGTTCATAAGCGCACAGGCACGCCAAGGATCATATTGCTGTGAACGCACGGGCGAGCGTCCGTGCGGCTGTATGTGTAAGCTGTCTCAATACAGTACCTACGCACACCACAGCCACAGAGTCGCCTACTGTCGCAAGTTGTCGCGTCGCTCTCCACGAAACATAAAGAAATATATTACCGTCTCTTTTGTTATGCACGCAGCAAACGCATGATCGTATTTGTATTCGATAGCTAAATTTCGACCATATTTACCAGGCGTTGATAGCTGTTTAGGTTAAGCAGTGGGTTCACGATCGACGTGTCTTGAGTTCAAATCCCGTTTACATAATATGGGTTTTTTATTTTTTTTGTAACCACTTTAATTAATATTTGTATTTTATGCAAAAACTATTTACTTAGGTATTTATTTTGAAATGGGTTCATGCTCATTATTTATTTTTATAAGGATTTAAATATAAGTTAATAACCCATCATAACTATTTATGTGATTGTGTAATATTTTTTCGGTGTTGGAAGGTGGAAAAAAAAGTCGTGCTGACAGATAACAACAATTGTTTTATTCGTTTCATTTATTCATATAATTAACAACTTTAATGAGATTTGTAACGTCACATTCCTACCTAGATATAAGAAGTTCGCTTGTAACCGTTCATAAGATTTTTTTGTGTATCTGTATACCCACTTTGAAGTAATTTTTATTAACATAACAAGGATATTCTAATCACACAAATATAATTGTTGATACCCACTTCTATCTATCGGTATTCAACAGAGCTTACTAAAAACTAATACATAATTTAGACTTCGTGAACATGTTTTTTATGTGACGTCACAATAAATGTAACTCATATTGAGGTTATAGTTTAAGTGTTCATTTTCCCGAAGAAAAGAAGATTGAAACTAAACCTCAATTTAGGAATTATTCTATATTATATTATATATTATAATAGACGTGTTACAAAAACGTCGTTACAAAAACGTGTTGTAAAACGTCTAATTAAAACTAGAACATTAGGATTAATATTTTGTATAACCCCCATTATTTTCAATGCAGTCAAGTAGACGTATGCGCATGGACCCCACAATGTTTCAACATATTTCGGTTCTTCTTAAATTTTCCCACACCTTTATGTAATGGGTTGTTAATTGTGTTATACATCTCTCATCTCGTGTATCCCACCTTTGCACTATCAAACCCCATAGATTTTCTATGGGGGCACTTATTCATCCATAATTCGACCTGAGTCTGTATTAGGGATTACATTTCTATCGGACCAGCGAGTGTTATCCTTGCGCCATAAATGAAGTCTACCCTTTTGGTTTGATGTAAAAGTCTTTTCATCAGAAAAAAATGGTAGTGATCCCGTCAAAGTCTAAATATTCCCGTGCGAAACGTAATCGTTCTTCTTTATGTCTTTCTGTCAAGAAGGGCATTTTAGCTGATCTTCTGTGATGCAAGCCTTCAGCGTGGAGGGCATGGCGAACAGTTTGCGGTGACTCCAAGTGTGTCGTAGGTGTGAAACCATTGGTTTCATACTCGCCCACGATATGTTGTCGCTGCGCTTCGCTAATAAGCGACGACCTTCCACTTCGCTGTCTACTTGCAAAGCTCCCCTCTTCCTCATACCTTTTGATCCAGAGACTTACTGCATTTCTCTAAAACAAAAAAAAATATATTTAAGGCAGCTGTAATACAGATGCTATAAATCAACACTTCACAATTCACTCTGCAATTGTAAATTCAATAATAAACACTAATTATTTATCTTGCATGATAGATTGAAAAAAAGCAACGAATTATGTAAACCACAGGTCACCAAATAAATGGACAATTTATAATACCCATTCGCTTTTAATTTTTAATGTTTAAGTTACAATTCATAAATAATTATAATACTCACATTCAGTTCTATTAAGGCCACTTTTATGCAGCGCGATAATAGTCGCCCTCGCCTTAATATTAATATTTGCCCGCATTTTAAGAATCACATCAACAACAATACTGCTATCTATTAAACCACACGTCACTGACCATCAACTACCACATTATATAGTGTATTATGTATGGCTACAACCAAACGACAAAGTTCATTCCGATCAAGTTAAAATATTCATAAAACTCATGTCTACCTCACAGAAATCTAACTAAATTCTTGACTTATTTTTCTATCTACCTCCTTAACTTTACGAAATGTGTGAACAAAGCAAACAAGTTAAAGAATATAATATTTCTGTAGAGTAAAAACTTACAAAAAGTCTAAAAGTAACTGTGCGGGATTTGAACTCACGGCTTACTGATTCACTCTTAATTCTGGACGGGCCCAACCGCTAGACCATCATGTCTTAGATATTACCATTGAAATTATGAACTACAACTAGTTGCTGACAATATCTATTTTGTTGAAAGTAGAAGGTCGTAAGTCAAACTAAACGTCAAGCTATTGCTTTGTGAGATTGCCTATCGACTTTAGGTCGGCACTGTACATGATCATGGTAGGTTGAAAACTCGATACGCTTACCGATAAAGTTCTTGGTAGTAGACTATTATGACTGATTTTATTAACGCCAGATATATTTGTAACATAATATCATTCCTGTGGTCATCGATCACTCATATTTCGCAAGTTAAACTTATATTGTCACTGAGATGAGCTGATGACGAGCTCCCGATATTTCCTTTACGCTGTTGCAAGCGCCGTGATCGCGGGTTGACTGGAGTATGCGGATGGATGGAAATTAAATTGTTACGAGCAGACAAATCTGTCTACCCTCTTCATCATTAGGTACAAATAATCACGGAAGATATCCCGTAAGTGACAATATAAGTTTAGTTTTAAACCGTGAAAGCCTAAACCAGTGTTTCGCAAGTTATTTTTAAGTTTATTAAAAAGGGAAACGTCAATGTCGTGAGTAAAGTTCTGAGTACGAATGTGGATGGGTATTAGAGTAGAGGAAGACAAAAGAAACGATGGATGGACAGTATAAGGAATGATGTAACAAGAAAGGAGGTGTCTTATGGCATTACGAGTTGAGGTATGGAAGAAGCAGACAAATGCTGCGCCGTCCTGTAATTGGGATAAGGGCAAGAAAATGGTGATATAATAGACGAAGAACGTATCACCATCAATCAGACAACAGTCCTCCTTGGCTATTGGCTTTTACTGAGATATTTTTGATTAGAAACAAATCTAATAACACTTTTTCCGACCTGGGAATCAAACCAACCAGACCAACAAACGGAAAGATATATTCACAAATATCGCCTTCTTTCTTGCTGGGGTCCGTACCCCACAGGGGGTGCTCTTAGAGCACTGTCGCTTAGTTAATAGTCATTTTTGCCCTGGCTGGAGGCCTTAAAGTAAGAAAGAAAGAAAGAAAAAGCATTTATTAGCCCACACAGGACAAACACATCAAAATTAACAGTATAAAAATTACACAGAAAAAAAAGACAAATATATATTTAAAAATAAAAAGAAATGAAACTCGTCCTGTACGAGGCCAAAAGGCTCCTATCTCAGCATGGTGCAATTCCAGGCATCCACAGGACTTGCCCGGTTAAGCAGAAGCCAGTCTTCCTAGACTGAACTGCGAGATGCCCTAAATAAAAAAAATAAAAAAAACTCCTTTCTTGCTTGTATTGATCACTGGCGCTGTTGTTCTTGGTACCAAGCGCTTTTACTGAGTATGTATGAGGACTAAGATTTGATTTACAGGTTTAGCAGCCCAGATAACGAAGGATTTTTGGATATTGACAAAAGGCTAACACTACGGCCCTAATACTTAAACTTCATGATCTGCCTAGCTTTGGCCTTGTTGGGGTCGGCTTCTATTTTACATGGAGCGATTGCCTATCTAATCCACACTTCAGAGTACTGAGTGATACGATAAACCGTGGTAGGATTGGTGGCCAGACTATCTGTAACGACTGTCAAAGACCGTGGTCATCGGTCACGGCTCATGGAGTCGGTGCTTGCGTAGAAGTGGCCTTCAATGAACCTGCTTTCGCCAACCCACTGAGGCACCTACTCGGTATCATACCGACGGTATGTAATGGATGGGTAGTATTTATTACTTATCTACGAACTCGTCAAAACTGACTACATGTGTGTAATAGGTGGTCACCCATTCACGGTCTAACCCAGATAACTGCAGCGTAACCTAAAGATCGACCCGAGCAGCTTTAGTAAGCCACAAGCGCCACGTATTACTTAAACTTACTAACCCCTATTACAATGCACTTGTAGTACGAAATTAAGAAAATGTAGGTCATGTCTACCAATCTCTTCAAGTAATGCAGCCGTGAAATTATGTTTTTGGTAGGTTTGTGGGTTCGCAAAAAAGTTGAGGGGTTTGTGATCCATGACAGATGTGTCATCGACCGAGGTTCTTAGAGAATGCGAGGTTCAATGCAACTTGACTAAAATACCATAGGTCACGTTCCCTCGTTCAGTGTTGGGAGTCTCGCTTCGTACCTTTACAGTTTACTAGTCTCGTTAGTTGGAGCGACTGCCTATCTAATTCATACTTCAGTTAGTACCGGGTAATACAATATCCCTTGGTAGGACTGGTAGTCAGATTTGCGGGCTTCTGACTATGAGTAACTACTGTCAAAGACCTACAATGACCCAAAGTCATGACTTATGGGGTGAGGAGCAGTGGCTTTCAGTGACGCCGTTGACACCTACTAATATGTAATGCGTGTTCATCAACCATCCACGAATAAACCTAAGCAAACTCAGCTTAACCTCAAAAATATATCGACCTGAGCAGCTTATTAACACCTTTTATCGGATGGTATCTTGGACTTGTACGACTTAAACCCAATGACTTAATGTTCCTTCTTAGCCCTTTAAATACCAGGGTCGTGGTATCTCTTTCGACTAGTCCCGCAGCCTAACTGCCATTAACGTAAAGTAAAGTGTAGGTGAAGCACCTCTCTTCTATCTCTTGATATGCACCCGTGACTTTAATATTGTTCTTGGTAACAGGATTTGTGGGTTCGTTTTTATGGGTTCGCAAAAAAAGTTGAGGGTTTTTGATCAATGACTTATCGGTCAACGACCGAGGACCTTATATTAAAGAATGCAGGGGTTAATATCCTATCCACTTGTACATGGTTGAATGTCCTCGCTTTATACCTGTGCAGTTTCTAGTATCGTTAGTTTGAGGAATCCTAAATCCAACTGGCTGGCTCAACGGCTTAAGGTTGTTAAATTGACAAAATATGCTATTGATTTATTTTTATTACCTTAATAAGAGTAAAAGATGGTTGGTGTCCTATAAAAGTTGTGGTTTGATTGATTTGGAACCTTAAGATGGCAGACGAAGAATTGATCTTTCAGTGCAGTCAACATCACGCCTGTTTTCCCCCAAAGTGTTAGGCAGATGTGTACACACATTTCACTGGTTATGTTGAAGTCTCATGTAATAGGGGGTGTGCCTATTGCCATCAAGCGAGCATAAATCCTGATAAAAATATCAATAACAGCTTTGCTCGACCAGTGATCTAATACCTTTTTTTGGATGGGAAATCATCAAATGACGCTCTGGGCGAAGCGGAAAAGAGTGTCAGACTTTTACTGACTAAAACCCATCCTTGTTCCTTCTTAGCCCTTTACGTACCGCGACCTGTGATCTATTAGTGGTATCAAATATAGCAGCTCACAAATTAGGACCTAATAATGAAAATATTTATCCGTGGTGATACGAGTAAGCAACTGGGTCTATCTCAGTTGTAAACCTCTTTCTGTTGGAAGTGGAAATTATGTTTTTGTTTTCTTCTCCGCTATACTTTTCTGTTTAATTTCTTTGTGGGATCCAGGACAGTTCAATTCTTTCTCTGGTACTTTTTCGAGGTTCATTGTGTTGGCGCCATTCTGGTGGTCGCCACTGTTGATTTTGGGGCCTAATTCTGCTATTTTAATAAATTCGTCACTCCAACACGATTCCATTCTCATCCCATTGTCATTTTGCTTAAAGTTCGTAATCTGCTAAATTCATAATGGTCGATCATTGGTCGGTCAATGGTCTCGTAATAAAATTGTGTTTGAATCGCATTGTCGTATTGTCATTATTATAAAACCCTTAATACAAATGGTTTTCGAAATCTACTACTAAATGCGAACGTTTATTCATGCCAGATTTCATGTACGAGATTATCATTGAATGACATTTCTTTCAATGGAGTGTCAGCGGTTGATCATTGAGAAGTCATAATGGTGCCATTATGTTAATTAAAGAATTAACAAACTTGTCAAAATTTGGCAGAACTTGACCATTCTGAAATCAATGATCGACTACTCTGAAACTATTGCAATAGCAGAATCGAGGCTCAGGTTTTCATGAGTTACCGTGGTTTGGGAATAGTGTGGCGGGTTTGGCCGACAAGGGAATCAAACCAAGGATGTCATGCTCTGCTCATTCAGCAGTTATGAATATTGTTTAAAATCACTGCATTGTAACTCAGCAAAACTTTTAGAACATTCTCTGACGCCCTTTTAAAAGTCAATAAAACTCATAAAAAGTACGCTCTTTAAACGTTTTCTCATCATAAAACGCTAATAAATAACGAGTCGAAACTAAATTTATGTCCGTTTTGATTTACAACACATAAAACTTGCAACACTATTGTCCGTTGATATTTTGAATCGTTAAATAGGGCAACATTCTAAACGTCACGCTCTTAACCGTTATTTCAAATAAAATTTCGTAATGATGAATTACATCGTTCTTTTTTTCGGACTAGTAGATATAAAATACAATGTTGTTATCAATGGGATTTACTGTGAAATTGAAGATTAAAAAGTTATGTTTCTTTATACCTTAATGGGAGATGCGCTGTTAGGATTTTAGTGTGAAATAAAAAATGAACAGTCTTACGTTACAATCAAACTGCCTGCAACTGCTACCTTTTATGGTACAAACAAAAAAAAAAAGAAGATGAAAACGGTTTTTCTAGAATCAAGCAGCCGCGTCTACGTACGAAAACGAGTATGTCTGTGTAATTTACAAGACTAACTTTTTTTTCGGTGGCTACCCCGAATCGTAAGACGATGTGTTGGAAGACCTCCCACTAGGTGGACCGATGACCTGGTGAAGGTTACGGGAATACGTTGGGTGCGAGTTGCACGGGACCGGGCAATGTGGTGACACTTGGGGAGGGCTATGTCCAGCAGTGGACGTCTTTCAGCTGAAATGATAATGATGATGATTAACGAAATCCAAAGCAGCATCGGAGCAGCGATGGCCCAGTGATGGGGGGCCCGTCGTTCAAGCCCAGGCAGGCGCATTACTTTGTGTAATTTATTTTCTGACCACTGCTCTCTGAAGAAAACATCCTGAGAAAACCGGTATGTCCTAGAATCACTAATTCGAAGATATGCTTGTGACATTAACTAGTACATTGCCCGCGTGGTGGGTTATAGCCTATTCTCTCTCATAGAGATGAGGTCTATGTCCAGTAGTTACATTAGAACATTATAGGCTGATTATCTTACAAGGCAACTATCTTATCGATAAGGACTGTTCAGAATATTACTTACATTACATTCAATCAACACTGCGTATCGCCGTCCACTACTGGGACATGCGCCTAAACCAAGTTACGCTGTAACAACCTGTCTTGCGCATTTAGTCGGACCGTGGGTCGTGAGTCCTCCCAGCTTAGTGACGTCACACGCTACTCTGATCGATACGCATATACCACTCCTGAACTTGTATGCTTCACCAGGCATCGGTCCATCGATCGCATTATATTCATCATCACCACCAGCCTACAGCAGTCCACTGCTGGACGTTGACCTTTTCAATGACACGCCACTTCAACTCATTCTCAGCAACTCTCATCAAGTTGTCATCAGCAACCCTGCGAAGATCGTCGCTGCCGCAAATCTGAGGATGCATCACAATACATAACGCCTTAATAAATCAAAGATCCCTCCCATAATTATTAAACTATTTTGCTACAACTTTATTCATTACTAGCTTCTGCCAGCGGCTTCGCCCGCGTGAAGTTTCAAAATTGGGGTTGAGTGAGAATATTATAAACGTAAGAGTAAACAAATATAATAATAACAAATCTCCGAACTGCTAAGCTATCGGGAGTTACACGTGTTATTGTGAGTCAACTATAAAAGATAGACATATGCTGTCTTGGGATATTTTTTATATAATTTTATGTGGAATATTTCCGTTATACATGATTTCTATGTAGCTTTAACCATTAAGGCTGCACACGCGACGGAAGCTAAAAAAACCAAGTAACTTCTCCCGTTTTCCCAACATTTCCTTTCACTGCCTGCTCCTATTAATGGTAGCGTGATGAAAAGTATACTATTACCTGCTCAGGAGTATGTAGAATAATTGTACCAAGTTTCGTTAAAATCCGTCGAGTAGTTTTTTTTTCTATAAATAACATACAGACAGACAGACAGACAGACAGACAGACAGACAAAAATTTTACTGATTGCATTTTTGGCATCAGTATCGATCACTAATCACCCCCCGATAGTTATTTTGTAAATATATTTCATGTACAGAATTGACCTCTCTACAGATTTATTATAAGTATAGATAGAAGATAATACAACAAAGCTTTAACAAAGCCAACTAATCAAAAGGTAATATTTATCTACTTAACATTGTGATAAACTTTAGTACTCGTAAGTACTCGGTCAAATTCGTCGGTATTTATTTTTCACTATGCCTTTGTCGTGAGAGTGTTTGACGATCGGGTTGTGAGTCATCGGCGCGGGCGCACCGGCTCTACAGGATGTTTGATTTGACTATCGTATCATAAATAATGTAATTTGTAAGACTAAAAAGGTTAAATCGAATAAAAGAAAAAGCATTTATTAGCCTGACAGGATTTATCTACACTAATATTAAAAAGATTGTAATGAATAAACTCAAAAACTACTGTGCCGAATTCAAAAATTCTTTCACCATTGGAAAGCTACATTCACCCTGAGTAACATAAGCTATATTTATCCCCGTAGTCCCACGGCAAACGGGAACTACGCGAGTGAAACCGCGTGACGCTAGTAACGAATACAAAGGAAACATAGTGAAGAAAATAATAAAATCGTTAAAAAAAAATAACTGAACGAGACTAAAAGGCTCCTACCTCAGCATGGTACTGTGACAAAAAAAAAATGTCACAGCGCTGATATTCAGATACGTCCCAGATAGTCTGTCGCTTCATGAAAAATAATAGTATTCATCTGAATCCGGTTAAATTGAAAGCTGACCCGACATACCAATAAAAGTACAGCAAATGATGAATACTAGTCATGCTGCAATGCTAAAATTTATTTGGAATAACGTGTCAACGGTTGACATAATTATAAAATAAAGCTTCAATAAAATGTAGTGAACGATACAACGGTAAAAAAGTAGATTTGTAGACAAAAAAAAAGTGCAAATGTAGGGTTACTGTCAATTAGTGTAATTGCGAAAAAAATCTGGTGTTCAGTACATTAATGTTTGCATTTCATGTATTGAACAGTTGATTTATTTTTTCGCGATTTCAGGTTTGATCCCATAGTAAAAGTTGTTTGTTATCATGAGTACGATCAGGTGTTTAAGTATCGTACACTAATTGCCAGTCAACCTATAAATTTTGCTCTAAGCTCATATTATTAGACTAAAACAAACATGTAGCTGTGCCATCAAGAAAACTAAATTAAACCAAAATAATTTTGCGACACACAGTGATTTCTTTTAGAACTTTAACAATATTAGGTCTAAAATCAACAGATCAACCACAGAACTTTACGAGCTAGTCAGAACACAACATTGACACAGCCAGACTAGTGTCGTTTGTGTCTAGACACAATGTATATATACCAGACTCCAGATTAGCTCAGATACTGTGTTGACGGAGCTGTTAGCTTTATTGAAGCGAATCAAGCGTTACGGCTTGCAAACAGCTAATACACGGTTTTAAAATGGCATGTTGAACTAAAATAAAAATGTATCTATACAACATAATTTTTTGTTTACACTAAACTCGAAAAGGGGTCATTGTACTCATCATTTTGAACAAATTTTTCTATGGGACGAACCCTGAAATCGCGAAAAAAAAATCAGCTGTTCCCTACATTTATGTTCGCATAACTCGTCAAAATGTAGAGAACAGCTGATTTTTTTTTCGCGATTTCAAGGTTCGTCCCATAGAAAAATTCGCGATTATAAATTTTCAAAATAATAAAATCTTTTCTGTTTTATATGTAGTACAGCATCATTGACGAGGGTTCTAAACGTCTCTTCTCTCATTTCTTCTTCATTATTACTCATCGTTCTATTTTTTTTTCTTCTTTCTTTTGTCTTTCTTTTCTTTTTCTTTCATTGTTCCAGGGTACTAAATTATTATACCCGAACCATGGGAAAACATATAAGAGACACTCGGGATCGGGCAATGTAGCGATATTTTGGGGAGGCCTATGTCTAGCAGTGGACGTCCTTCGGCTGAACTAATGACGGTAATGAGAAAAAACACACATAAAAAAAGACAATTAGTTGTTGGTGTATTTGTTGTTTCTAAGTAATTTTCCCTAAAGCAAGCAAAGTTCCAAGATGGCAGAGTGACAAAATTTATGCTCAAAACACCTCACCATAATTTACATAAAAAATAATAATACGGAAATAGCAAAACCTCCAGACAGTAACAACCTGTATACAATCTGATGCAACAGATAAGGTGTACGTTTTTTTCTAAAGCGGTGGCTACCACCACCACCGTCCTACTTCTGCGAGTGACTCATCCGCAGGAACTAACTAGGGAAGCTGTAGAGACGGTATGTGAATATTAATTATTTTGCTAGGTTGATAGGTTTTTCTGACGGCAAAATGTATGTTGGTATTTCATTCTACGGTTGACTAGGGTAGTTAATATGGTCAAAATGACCAATATTAATCTTGAAATGTCGCCTTTTGTGATTGTTATTGCTTTATACTGTAATCTATGATTTTCTTTATTTATTAGATGTATTGAATTGGTCTGTCACTTCAAGTTGGTGTTTTGTATTAAGTTTTGTGTAGTATTAATGTGTTTTTTTTTGTAGTCGTCGATTGCTGTAGACGTACTTTTATTTAGATGACTATGATCAATTACCTTCCATTATTTGGTTTATTTAAAATATTTTGCACTTCGATTTAGTGTCCTTATTTCTAAATTTCGTCATCGCATTGATGTTTACTGTTCGGTTAAGCTCACTTTGTAGATGTTGCGTATTGTCTAAACTAATATTTTATAGAGGAAAGACTGGATTTTATGTTTGTTACGCTTTAACTCAAGTACTTCTCAACCGAATAAAAAAAAAAACTTTTACCATTTTACAGCTCAAGTAACAATTTTTGCGGACAAAGTCGTGGGCAAAGTGTTAGTGACTAATACACTGTACTTACATTCTGGTCTAAGAATATGTTTGATTGGAGGTGAAGGGATGAGAGTTTCGATTTCCGCGATCTAAACTGGACCAAACTAAAGATCTGCAAAATTCACCTTAATAAATTAATTGTAACCCGCTGTGCAATAAATAAAGTGTCTGTCTTCAAAATTAATTAGATAATTATGGTCATGAGCTCATGACGCACTTTTGCTTTCTACACTATGTCCTTCTTTCAAGAATGATTCATCCGCAAGAATAAAACGCAGGAAATGAAGGATACGCTTTGAATTGTTAATTCATGATTAAGTTCTTTAACAGGTACTTACTAGAGCCTTATCACACTCGCGAGTTCCGAGCAAATGAAAAGCGTGGCGAGTGCGCAGCGAGCTCGCCGCGAGTTCAAACGTGTGCGTGGCGAACAAGCCGCGAAGAAAAACAAAATGAATGATTGTACAAAACGTAGATCGCACACCGCAAACGCGCTGTCCACCCGCGACGTTTTCGCGGCGCACTTGTTGCGAACTCGCGACGAGCTCGCTGCGCACTCGCCCCGCTATCCACTTCGCAGGTTAAACCGCAATTGCTGGGTTGGTCCGTGGATGGGTGACATACTGACTTAGGACCTATTAATGTTAATATTTAGTCAGTAATCAGTGGCCCAAAAGTCAGATTGGCAGTCGCTCCATCTAAAGTATAGTATTCAGAAACGTCCGGTAGGACTGGAATCTGACCTCAACATAGTTGGTAAGAGGCCTGGCAGATAATGATCGCGTAAACATACCATAAATAATATGTAGTAAAATAAATTAGCAAAAAAAGTTTTACAAACAACACAGCCCCACAGTTTTTCTACTCTTCCGCTCTGTTGACCAAACACGAGACGATGTCTTCAAACATTTTTTTATCTATTTGACGCCGAAAATATTTAACTCCTAAACGATTCAAATTATAATTAGGACCTTTGAATTGTGAGAACCCACTAGAACAATTTGCGGTCAATAAGTCTATCCTTCAAAGATTTTGTATCGATGATTTTGTTTTCTGACGGCAAAATGTATGTTGGTATTTCATTCTACGGATGACTAGGGTAGTTAATATGGTCAAAATGACCAATATTAATCTTGAAATGTCGCCTTTTGTGATTGTGATTGCTTTATACTGTAATCTATGATTTTCTTTATTTATTAGATGTATTGAATGGGTCTGTCATTTCAAGTTGGTGTTTTGTATTGAATTTGAAGAGTTTAGGATGTAGTATTAATGTAGGGGTTATTTATGGTACTAACTAATTAAGGGCCTTTTCAATCAAATTTCATTTTTTTTTATTATAAAACCTTACTAATGGCGCTATATTATTGCTATATTTAAACACATTCTCATATTTTAATTTCTTGCAGGTATTTTACCATATTTTATACTATGATTTCAAGCAAATCAATATTGTTCTATTTAATATTATTATTCATTTTAAATAAGTACTTAGTTATTTATTAATAAGCTTTATTTTTCAGATATTAACAATTTACTTGAAACTATTTTTTTCATTATATAATTTAAACTAGCGACCCTCGGCTACGATGCCATATAATTATGTAAATGTAAATAATTTTATTTACAAAGGTTTTGATTTGACCACATACAGTAATTTCTGGTTATCAGATCAAGTGTGGTCTGAATACCAAAAATAATTACTGACTACCAGAAGAATGTAAAAACTTTTTTTTTTTTAAGTTATTTTGGTTTCATGACCAAATTCACACTTGACCGATTTCAAGATGACTATCACAATGCGTGAGGCTGTGACAATGAATGAATGATGATGATGATGAATTTAACTTAATTACACTTTTTGTTACGATGACACGGTCCGCTTAACGTTGTGGTAGGTCGGGAATTAATGTTATAAAAGAAATTTTAACAACGCTTTTAATTGAATCATCATCAGGCGTAAAACTACTATTTAGGATTTGTGTTTTTGACCACTATTGTGTAATAATGATTGCTAATAACTGTGATTTTGTTTTTTTTTCAAGAGTATGTGAGGCTAACTTCTTTCATTTTTCTGTACCGCTTTAAGAGCTACCTGTACGAATACAGTCAATTCACCACTCTTACCAAGTCTACCTTAGCAGCGACATCCATCTTCAAGCCCCAGTGTGGACGCAACAAAATAAATATAAAACTCGCACTTATATTTAACTATAATTCAAAAATTTATATAATTTGGATTTAAAGTTGCACCACTCTTACCTAGTCTACCTTAACAGCGACATCCATCTTCAAGCCCCAATATGGACGCTACAAAATAAACATAGTACTTTTATTTAACTATGGCTCAAGAATTCACATAATTTGGAAAAATATTCAAAGTTAATGACCAACGTTTGCCAATTGGAGAGGCCCAGTAGACTAAGCATCGGTGGCCCAGTGATGGCGGCCCAGACTTACGAGTAGATAGATAGAATACTCTTTATTATGTACACCATAAAAATTAAAATACAACAGTTTTAAACATTAGAGTAAGTCATGGGTTTAGTTAACCCAGGCAGGCGCATTACTTTGTGTTAAGTATTTATTTCATCACCACTGCTCTCAAAACGGCAAAGGAAAACATCGTGAGGAACCCGGTTTAGGCTAAAATCAAAACTTCAAAAACGTGACATCTACCAATCGGCACTGGTCCCGCGTAGTGGATTAAAGCCCATTCCCTCTCATAGAGAGCAAGAGCAGGCCGTGTGATGCTGCGATGTGCTGATGACGCAGAATAAGAAGAAAACTTAAGCAATACAAAAGCTCTTCAAGCATAAAGTTCAATAATTAACATATAGGACTGTACAAGCTGTCTTCATCCCAACTCCCTTACGGGACTACTCTAATTACTAACTCGCACGACGGTTCACCTTACTGCAAACTGCAAATTTAATCAGCGAACCGAAACTTCGGCTGCAATGAAACTGCAGTACAGTTGATTGCATCTGGTTAGTTTAACTGTTCAGTTATCGAGTTTAGGATCTATTGGTCGAATTGTATGGGTTCAATTTTAACTGGTGCTGTAGCGTTGAAATGTTTTAGAATATTGGTATTCGTAGTCGTTCTGTTTAAATATATGCTGGTATTTGGGTTCATTTGGTTAGACTGGAAGCCGAACTTGGTATAGTTGCTAAGCTTCGCTTATATATTTTAGCAATCCTAGAGGAGGCTTAAACAGGCTGTAATCAGACACATCACGAAACCGTCAATTAAGCATTCTGTACATCCAACTAAGCAATTACGCAAACATTTTTGCTAATGATAAATGATGTTTACTCGTATTTTGTAAGTAGGTTTTCACAAAGCACTTTTACACGTCATTTTTTTAAATTATATATTGACATATATATATTTTTATGGGGAAATAATCGACACGCCGAAGAGGAAATACTAGTAGCAAAAGATAAAAGGAAAATGTAAGAAAAGGGCGGGTAAACAACATTTCAGTTAATAAAAATGACAGTGACGAAACTATGTTCTCATACAAAGACTCACGGATCTAGCACTAATCAATGCGTTTGCTCAATGCGCATTGCACATTGCCGATGTTAGTACGTTACGCTCTCATTGGTAGAATAAAAAGTCCTCTTACGGAGTTCACACGCCGATGTGAGTCATTTTAGTATTTTACGGATGTATTGGAGTAATTACTACAAATATTTCAGTTGTTGTAAAAAAGAAGAAAAAACGAAAGAAAAAATGTTCGTTTGACGTCAGTATTAAGCACACACACAATAATAATAAAAAAGTAACAAAAAGGACAAAAATACATAGTATATACTGTGTGCCTCACGGCTGCGCCAAAAAGGTCCATTTCAGCATTCATGCCAGACAGGTGATGCTGTCTGACGCTGGTCTTCCAATGAACCTTGACGGGGGAAGGGACAAACAGAAAACAGTTAGGTACAATAAAAAAATAAATAAAAATAGGGTAAATTGATGAAATGTACGAGTTCGTGCTTATAAAGAAAATGTACGTAAAGTAGTTGTTGTAGTACAATCTCAATACCAAAAATATTAAACGTGAAGCTGAAACGTCGTGAGGAAACCGGCAGACGGAACCAAAAACTGACATTTAAAGTATTACCACTTCAGGGTCCGTGTTCACCGAAACGATAACAGTCTGTTTATCTAAAAACAGCTGTCACTGTGACATTTTCCCATACAAAAATGTGTTTTAAACACCTGTTATTATATAATCAGACTGTCATATTTTTGGTGAACATGGACCTAAGTGTGCAGTATAAGTGGCCTGTGGCGTTGCTTTTCAAGAAAATTTGCATCGATTTCGATATCGTAAAACTTGGTACATTTTTTCTAGTTCTGTTTTTCCACCTGCAAAATTCCACAAATAAGTTGGTTGAAGATAATATGTGTGTTTTGTCTAAAAGTGACATAGCTAGCAATAGGTTTGCATGGTTAATTACCGCCCATTTCCTCTCCTATAGAAGAGGCCTATATAAAAATACATAGTAAGAAAATTACAAGCTCGTTATACGTGTGAAAACTAGAGAGATTTAAAGAGTAACAAGTAACAACTCAATCATGAAGAAAGAGTGACCGGATTTAAATCGAATTTTGACCACAATTTTTAATTTAAGTACTAACGAAAATCCTTTGTAGTGCCTCTTTCTTGCATTCCTTTTGATATGAACGAATAAATTAAAACATACTTTTCCGTACGTCCGAGTACGGGGCAAAAAGGTTTCTCAATTAAGACATACCTCACACAATTAGTTCCTAATGAAACCTCACATACTGAAAACAATTAAAACTCCGAATTTACCTTTTTGTCCTAAACATTGTGGTTTTCAAACGTTAATTATAAATTATTAATTTGGGAACAAAGTATTTCATAATAATATACTAATTATGGGACTTTGTGATGCTCTAAATTTTAATTATTATTTTGTTAGTAGAGTTTGATGAAAATGTTTTGTGTCCCTTTTTAGAGGACAATGCAAAGTTGATGCTTTGTGAATGTTGGGTACAATATTGTATCCATTGTATTTTGTTGTTAAATTGGCACCCTTTGATGGAAACGCTTCTAATTGAAATAGCCGAAATATTTTTGGCTTTTGACGCTATTATTACAATATAAAAATAAGCATATTTATTTTTGTGTTGACATAAATTTATTGTCTTTTTTTTTCTCAGTCCAATTGTTAAAAAATATAAAAATAAATAGTTTTTTTCACTTCGCCCAGGTCAGGTTAAATGTACGAAAAATTGAAAAAAGATATAAAATTAAAAATATCAACTTTTTTTTTATATTTCCGTGTAGCTAAAATATAAAATAACTAAAACATAAGTAAATTAAAATAAATAAGAGTGTTCTTTATAAAGATGGACCTGATGTTTCAAATCAATTAACCACCGCCGTTTTCTAATAATGACACTATCCAAATCAAATATCCCAGAATTTGTAACAGGTGTATTTTAGAGTCTTAATTAAACAATTTAAGTCCACCCCATCAAACAGAACAGTTACAGAGCAAACATATCATGACAAACAGACAAAAAGTGGGACTCTCTCTCTTTAAAGTGTATTTACTGTTTAAACAAGTGATTGGACATATGCTTTGAAAACTGTTTTGTTTTTGAGGACATTAGAATAGGTACGGAGGAAAAGGAAATGATAATATTTGTAATGCATTCAATATTTCTTATTTATGAAATAAATATTGGCACACGAATTGGTCGTAACACTACCTATCTACTATATTATAATGCTGTGTTTCTTAAGATTGTACTATATTTATGTATAAATGTCGACAAATTATTGATATCAGCTTAAGAATATAATGTTGGTATTTTATATGATTACTATATATATAATTGTTATCGTGGTGTTATACCTAATAATATGTTATACTGATAAATGTGTAAATACCTTCTGTTTGTACATAATATCTTATAATAACTATTTAATATTGCTCATTAATCTTGTTTATAGCTGTGCCCTTACAGAGTCCATAATTGTCCGTAGCTGTCAGACCATTGTAACATATTTTTAACTTATGGTACGCAAAATAAAATATGAATAGAATATGAACTACAGTTAGAGAAACGAATTCTTATAAAATAAGAGAAAATAAGAAATAATGAGTAAATACGGCGCAGGTTAATGACGAGGTTAGTGTTGCAGAAAAAATAACTGTGAAATGCAGAACTAGACAGAAACAAGATTTTTCTTTACATAACAAATAAAAAAATTAAAAAAGTGATAATATCAGTTTCCTGCCGGGGCTGTGGAACCGTTCGAAAGAGATACCACGGCCCCGGAACATAAAGGGCGAAGAAGGAAAATGGATGGGTTTTAGTCAGTAAAAGCCTGACACTCCCTGCCTTCTCCCGCTCCACCCAAAGCGGGAGAATTCATTTTTTGATTTCCCACCCAAAAAAAAGGTATAGTCAGTTTAGAAACCTTAAGTATTCGACCTTTTCGATAACAGATGACTATGAGGGACTAAAGACATGCCCATGCTAAAAACTACTGATGTAAACCGAATGGTAGCATAGTGTTGTGCTAGAAATGACACATTAGATAACACCGTACAATGTAGGAAGTCAGCTCTAGGCGTTGCTTTTATCTTATTATGAGTTCATAAGTTAGTTATACTAAGCACGATGCTGATGACTCAAACAAGTTAGTTGTGGCGCCTGAAGATTATCTCACACCTTGTCACGCACTTGAAGTTCTAGAAGTGACCAGGTTGTTGTGTGACGTATTACGTGAGTAAAATCTACCCTATTGAAGCTACACTATTTCGAGCTAGTCTGGTCTGGGTCAATCAAAGTTCATAATATTGGACATAGTAGGTTACGTCATGAAAGCTGAACCAAGCAATATTTTTAAAAGAATAATTATTAACAAAAATTATGATGCTATGGCTGGAAAGGAGGTAACTGACCTGAGATGACGAGTAATATAGAAGTAATTATGGAAAAACAAGATATCCTGCACCGCCGCGAAATTAATTGGGATAAGGACAGGAAAATGTTGATGATGATGATGATGATGATTATCTAGCTATAAAGCTGAAGAGTTTGTTTGTTTGTTTGAACCCTAATTTCAAGAGCTACTGGTTAGAATTGGAAAAAAATATTTTTGTGTTGGATAGTCTATTTATCGAGGAAGGGATTTAGGCTATATAAAATCACGCTGCAACCAAAAGGAGTATAATTGAAAAATGTTGCAAAAACTGGGACTAAAAAATAGCTATTGGTACACGTACGAATACGAATAACTGTAGCTAGTCAGTGGGAAAATGAGTTTCTTGTTTTCAGTCTTTATACCGAAACTTAGGAAGTTTTCAATAATCATAGCACTGATACTTTACTTAATACCTTTCCTCCAGCGAAGGTTCATATCGTATCTAAGTTTATATACACCAAAACATATCCGAAAAGGTTTTCTAAGAACCGCTCTCTTTTTATGGCTAACTAGCTGACCCACGCAACTTCGTCTGCGTCACATAAGAGAGAAAAACGAAAGGGAAAAAATCCCTGTTTTTGCAACATTTTTCATTACTGCTCCGCTCCTAATGGTCATAGCGTGATGTAATATAGCCTAAAGCCTTCCTCAATAAATGGACTATTCAATACAAACAGATTTTTCATCAATTTGAACCAGTAGTTCCTGAGATTAGCGCGTTCAACCAAACAAACAAACTCTTATAAAAGAAGAAAAAAAAAGAAGAATAAGTATATTATAGTGTAAAGTATAGATACTTTTCTCATAATAGTTACTCTTTGTCTTAAAACATCTTTAAATCACAAAACATAATGATGACTCGTTTCCCTGATATTCCATAGCAACCATCACGAACCTTGTTGCCAACCAACTAATATGGCAATGAATCATTGTTTACATTTTTTGCAACCAATCGGAAACCGGTTACATCAGTCGGTGCCAACGGTCAAATTAGTAAACAGGTCACGTTGGACAAATTAAATATTGTTATTATTAACACTGGGTGAATCACTAACCTGTCTTCTAAATCAAGTATTGAAGTGTTTTCTGCACTAGACTGGGAAAACAAGTTTTTTTGTTGAAAATGTTTATATTGTTTAATGAGTTGATATTTTATGTCTGTCTGTTCCCAATGATATTTGTCTGTTCTTGTTAGTGTGAGTGTGAATGATTAGTAATTTTCTGTGAATCATTTGTCGTTGAATCTAGGTAAAAATAGGGAGTAGTGGTTCTACCGCAAGTCTATAGTCAATGTGTCATTCGTTGTTACCAACCGGTTCTCAATATTTTTAAGACATAATCTATTTAGTTACCTAAATATTTTAAGCCGGTCTTGCGTTCGATTCCCGGGGTTGGGCAAAGTGTTATTGAGTTTTATTCATCAGGAACTTCACAGGCATCAGAACTGCTCAGGCTGCTCACGAAATTTAGCAGAAGTAAAATTGCATAGCAAAGACCGCCTCAAAAACTTTGTGAAAAATTAAAAACTAAATAACTTTAACTGTTCCAATTAATGATCCCGATCAAAATTGATAAAACTGGTATTATAGATGTCAATTTTAGTAAACACCTAAACCAATGACAATCAAGTTTAATTAACAAGCATTTCTTAATCACCTAGATAAAAACCGCAACCAATATTCACTACCAAGAATTCACACTTGACCAGCCAAATCTTTTTTCAACCTGTTAACGCCACACCCACAAAGATCAATGATGAATCATTCTATGCAAAGAAACGTGTTCATTTCATCAGTATCTCATTCAAACAAACGATAACCGACCTTATAGTCTAGAGGTTAAGGGTTTGTATGGATAGTAACATAGTTTTGAAAATTTCATCAGCTTGAAAAGCTATGTGATTCAATGAGTCATGTTTGTTTGCTGTTATGTCAAGTTATGTGATTGTGTTTGATAAGTACTCTTTATCAGTCAAACTATCAAGCATGATTCACTAAATTAATTATTCTAACCAGTGCCATTAATTGATGTGTTTGCTGTCAGCATATGAGAGTAAAGGAAGAGAGAGTATATCTTTCTTACCATACACTTGCACACATATATATCCTGCTACGTTTGCCACAAATGGCCGAAACTCTACGGTCGGAAAGATATTTCTTTCAGACACATATTTATTAACTGACTCCTTTAATTATTGATAAATTAGTTTGTTCTGGGAGCAACGGTGGACCAGTAGTGACGGCCGCGACTTTCGAACAGTAAGTCGTGGGTTCGAATCCAGGCAGGCTTAATACTTTGTGAAATTTATTTCATCACCACTGCTCTCAAAACGGTGAAGGAAAACATCGTGAGGAAATTCGAAGACATTACCAATCCGCACTGGACCCGCGTGGGTGTATCATAGCCAATTTCCTCTCACAGAGACTGCCTGTGTCCCAGTGGGAACATTAATAGGCTGATGATGATGATGAGTTTGTTTTGGAATCACAAGTCAACATAAAAGTTTAGTGTATGGAACTTCTCTTTAAGCAAGTAATGCCTGAGTTGGGAAGCCCCGCTCTTTCATAGCAAAGCAAAGTTTGAAGGAATGAGCGGCAATATTAAAAGCTACACTAAATTCGTCTTTATTGACGCTTCTAAACACCATCAGAAATAAAATCAAAGCTCACAGTTACACCTCCACAAATAAAACATCACAAAGCCATTCAATTACACGTACAAGCAACTCCAATACTGAAACAAGTCATTTTACTGACGCAATTGATCCTAATGGTACTGCTAAGGGGCTAGAAATAAAGTGAACAGGTAATGGCGGGTTGTTAACCTACCTATAAACGCTATTGAGTATCCAATTCCCCTAGGTTGAGTCATGCACTTGTGGTGAAGACAAAAGACGGTGTAGGAATTGTGAATCTGGGATCTACAGGAATTGAAAACCTGAAAAAAGGGCAGTGTAGTCATCAATGTACAAATTTTGACTGCAGGACGAACACTGAAATCGCGAAAAGATATTAGCTATAGTACACTGAGGTTTGGAAACAGACTGTCAATGGAAATATGGGTAAAAGTGACGAGGAGCTATAAAACCAAGTAATTATTATTGGTTGCGAAGATAATTATAAAATGGAGAGAATATAAAGAAATGTAGTCGCCTAAATCTAACTGCCATCGTAATGCAGGGTGAAATTGAATAGATGCGACAAATTTAAATACACAATAATACGTGTTGTCAAGAAAATGTATAAAATATCAAATGTAAAATTAAAAAATAGTTGATAAGTGTTACGAAAACCGTTAAAATAATAAAAGTATCAAAAAATCTCGTCCGACTCATCGCAGTGCTCAATATAGCGGTCATTTGCCTAATTTTGCCTTATTAATTTTGCATATTACTGAAATACCGATAATTCGTACTTAAATAAAGATAATAACATCAATGAACCTTTTGAAAACGATAATCGCGTAATTTTTTTTAAATATTTAGATTGTAGAAAAAACAGTTTATAATTACTATGATACTGTAACTGAAGCTCCAATTTCATTTTGTCGCATTAATTAAAATTCACCCTGTATAGAGTTTACAAAGTAACAGTATTGATAGCATTGATACTTAAACCATTGTAATATTATTAAACACTGTTATAGAAGTATTTTTTATGCGCCCGTCTTTAAGAGTGAAAGAGCAAAGCTCACAACTGTAAAGTTTGAACTGAGAAGGCTTTAACGCAAGAGTATTCTTGCTATTCAATGCGATTAGGCGTATGGACCAACAGTTTCCGATCCCTAAGTTTCTGTTCACGAATTATTAGGCACTTCACTGTTAACTGAGTCCCTCGTAAATGCTGTCGTTGAAATATACATTATTGTACTATTAATATTATAATCCTATACTATAATGAGCGATATTTGGATATTTGATATCACGTTTTCGAAAACGGCTCTGACGATTTCGATGTAAGTTTCCATTTGGAAACTTTTAATAATTTACGGGGTCAAAAAATCAATCTCGCTTGTTTACATAGCCTGGAAAGTTTGTCAGTTTTCTGTTTTTCCCCGAGCAGAGCTCGAACGCGTACTTATTTTACTATAAACTGTGTCAACATTTAATTTTGCTGCGTCCTTTAAAGTTCAATATCTGTTGCGATGTTTGCAACTACAGTACTTTCAAAGTTTTTATGTCTTGTGACTGGGACTGTAGCTACATTTAATTTTCATCTTTGTTTCGACAATTCAAACGTGCCTGTGTGGCCTACTTGAAATTAATGCTTAGATTTTGATTTTGGTTGTCTAGTGCTCATTTACATCGTCATTTATCTGCCCTTGTCACATAGGATACTATTGGGGTCAGCGCAAAACATTTATTTCTTCCATTTACCTCTATCAACTGCCAAACTATTACTAATTTACTCCAATTTCTTCCATATCATTCCGCATACAATCCTGGATGGATTGTATGCTTAGAAACATACTTAACAGCTCTATCTATTAAAATGATCAAAGATGTTCTTGTATGTGCTATGTATGTTAATTCACAACAACACAAAGAAGAACACAGCAAAGCTTAGTTTACCTATAAACAAGACTTACTAACGTAAGTTCTTATAGAATTATATAATAAAGTAAATATGTCTACTCTTTGTTGTACACCGGTGGAATAATAAATGGATCTCTCGGAATTATTTTCTGTAGCTGAGATAGTCTCCTTGGTGTAATGGTCGCTAAAGCAAAGGGCAGTAGTTGGTTCGATACGCTGGTTAGGCAGTTTTGTCATTTTGTTCTGGATTTACAAAAATTAACATCACACCTGCTAAATCCAAAGGTTTAGACAGAGCCCTAGACAAACATTTCGTATGTTATGTTAAACTCTTCCAGGACACGTGTTGCTACTGAAAATTCCTGTATGCATAATTCAAAAACACTTTGACCTAATCTGGTAATCAAATACAAAGCCTATGCATCAGTGCTTTCGACCAATCGACTAACGAGGCAGTTTTCTGGATTTGAAACTGATTATTTGGTAGTAAAAACCCAAACTGAAACTGTTTGATTGGAGGTGATGAGACTGTAAATATTCAACAGTCTACCCTTTACCTCGTCTTCCTCTCATCATCATCATCATTTCTTCATCTTTCCTTTTCGTATAGTGCCTAACCTGGTGTCAGAGTTTTTATGTTACCCATGGCGTCATGTGTATGGACAAACCCTGAAGAATTGTCAAACTTAAGTGGCAGTGAACGGATGGCCAATGGGGCTGAAAAGTTCTGGAGTGGCACACGCCAGCCGGAAAATGTTGCGTTGGAAGACCTCGCACTAGGTGGGCCGATGACTTGGTGAAAGTTGCGGGAATCCGCTGGATGCGAGTCGCAAGGGACCGGTCAATGTGGCGACACTTGGGGGAGGCCTATATCCAGCAGTGAACGTCTTTCGGCTGAAATGATGATGAATATAATGGCGCCATGCGCCCATTTACTACGAAATATCTCATGACGTTTTTCTTCACCGAAGCAAATGATAATTATACAACACGCGCATGAATCCAATCCGCTTCGTTATTTCTTACATCTGTTCACAATCAACACATAATTTAATTCTAAGATTATCTTCATTGACATACATTAGCACGGCCATTACAAACTAGGAGTAATAACTCATAACTTGATTACTGAACTAATAAAAGCACACAAACATACATATAAACTAACAGTTTTTACATAGGAAGTTTCCACAACGACTTTAATTACCATACATCACAGCTCAACGTAATTTAGTTTGTGTTGTAGCTAATGTTTGTCAAAGTTTTCCACCATGGGGTTTAGGAAAGTAACTGTAACTTCATCATCATCCTCTTCCCCTACTGCTGGGTTTAGGCCTCTCTTTTCTTGTGCCAAGCTACACGCTACAAGCTCATCCACTCCTAAATAAAGAGTGTAAAACACCTCTTCACGAAGCCGAAAGGCATTTGTTCACCCCATCACTGAGATCATTTTTTGTTCTACACCACACCTGGGAACCTTCTAGTTACGGAGATATGGGGGTCAAAGTTACAATTTTTTGACAAGTTTTTTTTTGTAAGATTTAGCTTTTAACACCTTCACGACCCCCGTACTATTTAATCCATCCACCAGCACAATGTTTTGGTTGCGCGGCTGCCATACGTTCTTAGGGTCCTTGGGTTCGAATCCCAGTAGGAGCAAATGTTTGTGTGATGAGCATAGACTTTTGTTTCCGAGTCATGGATGTTTATATGTAAAACAAGTATGTAATTATTATCTAGTATATTAACTATCTGGTGTCCACGACACAAGCCTTGCTTAGTGTGGCACCAGATGGCGCTGCGTGTTAATGTCCAGCGATATTTATTTATTATTATTTTATTAATATACTCGTAATTTCGTCAATTTAATATCCTTAAGCCTTACCTACCAATCTTAAACTGACGAGACTGGTAAACTGCAAGCTACAAAGCGAGGACATTCAACCCTGAACGAGTGAACGTGACCTCCTATGAGAATTTTTGGTCAATTTGGTAGGATATTAAACCCCGCATTCTTTAATCTAAGAACCTCGGTCATTGACGGACGAGTCATTGATCAAAAACCCCCAAATTTTTTGTGAACCAACAAAGTCGAACTCACAAACCCTGTTATACAAAGAACATTAACATTGCGGGTGTACCTATATCCAGAAGAGGTCGGTAGACCTACATTTCTATAAAAGGTGTAAAACACCTTTTAACGAATACGAAGGGCGCTTGTTCTCCTCGTTAATTTTTTTGTTCTACACTATACTTGGGAACCTTCTAGTAACGGAGATATTGTTTTTTTTTAAATACAACTTTATATCGCATGATTTTTAGTTTAAATGTCTCTACGACCCCCGTACTATTCAATCCATCCATCCGCACAATGTTTTGAGTGCGTTACATTGAGTTATACCACAAAACGTGATTTTTCACCCCAAATAAAAAAGTTGTTTCCCAGCAATATTTTTTGCGTAAAGTTACTTAGTTTGATGTACAGAATGCTTGGTTGACGGCTTCGTGATGAGGTGGTTTACACCCTGTAGATAGTAATGTATGATTTTTTTTATAATAAAGGGTAATTCAGTTCACGTAATAGGTGAAACTCGTCACCCATTAACAGCTGCTTAAGATCCATATTCACCAAATACATGACGGACGATTATCTAAAAACAGCTGTTTAAAATACATTTTTGTATGGGAACATGTCACATTGACAGCTGTTTTTAGATAATCAGACTATTATCTTCTCGGTGATCATGGACCTAAGCCATCCAATAAGTTAAATTGCACTTGCTTAGGTTGTACCATGGATGGGTGGCAGTCGGAGTCTTACACTGGGAAGTCCGTCAGACCACATTAGCGTCTCCAGTTTGAGAGTCGCTGCCCTAACCGACTGCGCCGATTAGTCTAATGCATTCAAATTGGCATAAACAATGCTGCATTATGCGCTTTTGTATGTAAGTATAATTGCAAGGTCTTTTTGATAAAAATAATTGTTATGTGAGTGTCTCGTCGGCTTGGTTATGATATTACATAAAAATAACGAGTATGTATAAAAATGAACATAATGTAAAAACATAATAAATATGTATTTACAAATAAAAAGTATATAATACAGGGTGTCAACCACCAGGGGGTCATCACAAAGCCGTTAACCAAGCATTCTGTACATCAAACTAAGTAACTTTACGCAAAAATTATTGCTGGGAAACAACTTTTTTTTTGGGTTATAAATCATGTTTTGTGGTAGAACTCAATGTTACGAACTTAAAACACTGTGCTGATGGATGGATTAAATAGAACGGAGGTCGTGGAGGTGTTAAATGTCACAATCTTAGAAAAAATCTTTTCAAAAAGTTGTAACTTTGACCCCCATATCTCCGTAACTAGAAGGTTCCCAGGTGTGCAACAAGTGCCTTTCGGCTTCGTGAAGAGGTGTTTTACACCCTTTATGTAGTATATCAACTATCTGGTGTCCACGATACAAGCCTTGCTTAGTGTGGCACTAGATAGCGCAGTGTGTAATGGCCAGCGGTATTATATTATTATTATTTATAACATCACGACTGCTAACTCCGAAGGTTTCGGCAGAGGTGCACCTTACAGTACACACCGATTTCGCTAGTTATATTTGTTCCATGATTGTAATAGTTAGATGAGTTGATAAAACCTTCAAAGATATATTTATTTATTTATTTTATTCTTTAACACACAGCAAGATCTGAGAGAAACACAACGCCATATAGTGCCACAATAAACCCGGCTTGTGTCGTGGTCACCAGACAGTCGATATACTACATTTATACTTTTTGTTTGTAAATACAAATTAACATCCACGACTCCGAAACAAATGTCCATGTTCATCATACAAACATTTTCTCCTACCGAGATACGAACCCGGGACCCTAAGAACGTAAGGCAGCCTCACTACCGCTGCGCCATTTAGGTCGTCAAAGAAGACCGCAGGATTCCTCTGGTTGCGAGGATCGTCAATCAACATGATGTCGCTTGGTGGAGGACTATGTCCAGCAGTGGATGGAATGCTATGAGTTCAATGCTTACTTTGTTTTGGAAATTATCTGCTAATGGAATAGAAATTCATTTTGTTAACAGAAAAATTATAATCTCAGTGTAGTTTATTGAGGTCTTCTTCCTTCGACGATACTTATTTCTTACTAAACCTCTGTCTACCTTCACTGTTTCTCGATCTAGCGAGATTGCAAATTCTCGGAAACTTGTCAAACGAACATACTGTTTACAATTTAACGTATTATTTTTCGGTAGATTATAATATAACGAAATGAAATCGTAAAATTGTGAAATGTATGCGACGGTAGTATTTCTGCCTCCATAATTGGGACTAGAAGCACCCCCACGTTAGGTTAGTTAGGTTCCTTTAAACCCTGAAGACAGAAATAGGAGCACTGCGTAGTTAGGCTCCGTCGACTACGCCTTTTAGGCGAATATAAAGTGTTTTGAGGTTAGTTTACAATAATCGGATTTTCTCAGGAATGGTGCAAATTACCTTTACATGGGAGTGGTACCAGGGGGCAAGGAGGACACCCCCTCCCTGCTGCTCCACATCGCGCGAGATGAGTTCCGATGCATACATTTTCGATTTTACGGTTTCACTTCGATAAATTAAAAATATACCAAACTTATATTGTCACTTACGGGATATCTTCCGTGATTATTCATTATGTTAGCCTAAAACAGTGTATAAATATACCAAAAAAGAATGCCTTTAATTGTAAGTAGTATATTCGGTTGCCAATCTTTAATGAGTTTATAATCTCGCTAGATAGATTACAATCTAACGGGTTTTACAATTTTACGGTAACAAATATGCAAATGTTACAAAACTACAAACCAACAAGTATCAACGTTATCTTTAATATGCTCAGAAAATCTGTTTCCAAGAAAATTATCAACACGCAAGATTCTGTGCTCAATTTCCTTGGCCCATATCAAGTCATTTGTACCAACATACCTGCACCACTAGTTTAAGTAACAAAGGACCTTAATGATTTCGCAATAAGGGTTGTTATAGTGTTTGGTAGTTGTTACAATGAAGTGGTTTTAGCAATCATTGTCATTATTAGTCAGATTTGGACAGCGTCACGGTTTGCCGGTGAGGATAAAAACGCAATTAGGACATGAAGGATTTTTAATGGTTTTTTAAATGGCCATTGTTGTTGAAAACGTGTTATTACGAATGTTTGACTTCGTTTTGTTCGCGAATTTGTTCGGGTTTAGTTAATTATGGGCAATCGTATTTACTCCATTGATTTTAGTGAATCAAAACGCCTATCCGTGTGTTTAAATCAGAGCAGGGACAAACATAATAATGGGACCTAATTATTTGAGGTAAATTAGAAAATATTCAGAAAGATAAATAAAACTAAAGAGATAATCTCATGGCGAATGACAGCTGGGCCAAAGTCTCCACACGATGGTTGTCGGAAGACGAACATTGAAGCCGAGGCTGGCTCAGAAAGAGGTGGCGAGATGATCTGGTCGCGTACCGCGAGGGTTCGTCCGAGGGAATCGGGAAGAGCTCATAAAAGGAATTGAGCAAAGCATTTGGCCAGCAGTGCGACATACAGGCTGATAAAAAATACCTCGAAAGCAAAAGGAATAAATGTAACTATTACTGATATTCATTGTTCTAACAATGCATTTGCGTGCATGCTTGAAGACTACCACAACCAGGAAAAACTGATGATGACTTGCTAGATATTTACCTAAGACTTTTTACAGGGCCCGTTTTGGTTCAAATTTCCCCTATCAAGCCTTTTCTCAACTATGTTGGGGTTGGCTTCCAGTCTTCCGGATACATCTGAGTCCACTTATTTTACATGGTGCAACTGCCTACCTGACCTCCACAACCCAGTTAGTTTTTGGTAATACGATGCCCTTGGGAAGATTGGTTTTCAGATTTTCGGGCCACTGATAGCTGTAACGACTGTTAAAGTTCTTCAAATCAGCCGGTACCAAGGCTTAGCGTGTTTTCCGAGACACGGAGGATACTTGGTACATATGTAATTGGTGGTCATCCATCCACGCACTAACTTCGGCAAGCACGGCATAATCTGAAGAATTATTAGTACCGGAGCGGCTGTTACAATTCAGCCACGAGACCTACAATATATATTCAGAATAATAACTTGACGATGATCTCATGCTATAATTGTTTTGCCCTCATTCGCCTTGGGTGCAAAGTTAAAAGAGAAAGTGCACTAAATGAATCATTACTTACTTGTTTTTGTCCACCAAGGGGAAAGTATACCTAAAAGGTTTTTGATGATTCTTCCATCGCGATTTCTAAACTAGAACTAAAGATAATTATAATACTAGAGATCCCAAATCACATTCTCAGTCATAGGTATGACCGCGGGCCTCGGACGGTGTGCTATCGCGGTGGGCGAGCTCGCCATCCGTCCGTCTTATGACGACAGGCCGTGTCGACGGCGCGTTTGTGTTCCACGAGCGCCTCCAAGAGATGCCAGCCAATTCAAGGGCCGAAGCCTGCCGGGGTTGCGGAACTGTTTGAAAGACATACCTACCGTGGCCCCAGAACAGAAAGGACTGGGAAGGAACATGGATGGGTTTTAGTCAGTAAATGTCTGACACTCCCTCCCGCTCCGCCCGGACTGGGAGGAGTCATTTGATGATTTCACAACAGAAAAAAGAAAAACAAATAAAAAAAAGGTCATAGCTATGGTTCAACCCATGGACCATGAACCCTCTGCTCATTTTACATGATTATGTTTATATAGATTTATATGTAAATAATAATATGGCTGCTAAGCATGAGGTCATGCGTTCGATTCCCGGGCAAAGAGGTATAGGAAAAAAAAAATTGGTATAATTTTAACGTTACTATGTATTTCCTTTTTTTTCTTATTACTAAACATTGGGTGAATGAAAAAAACATTAACTAGCAACATTTCATATACTTGACGGGTTTCAATAAAGTTATTAACAAACTAGCGGACGTCACGCGGTTTCACCCGCGTAATTCCCGTTCCCGTGGGAGTACGGGGATAAAATATATCCTATGTTAAAGTACCGTGGATAAAGTAGATTTCGAATGGTGAAAGAATTTTTAAAAACGGTCCAGTAGTTTTAAGCCTATTCATTACAACCAAACAAACAAACAAACAAAGTTTTCCTCTTTATAATATTATTATATATTATATATTATATAATAGTGTAGAAGTGTAGAAAAAACGATTATTTTCCAAACTTTGTTTTTTTGTTATGTTAGTATTTTGTATCGTCCTATCTATGAAGTTTCGCTTGTTAATTAAATCTGATCCCATATTTCAAATTTTTAACGTCACATGTTAATAAATTTGCGTTGAAAGTGTAATTTTCCGAAGCTAATAGTAATCTTTGCAGCAAGGCTTCATGCAAGGCTTATAGCTACCATCGGTGCAAAGAAATGTGCGAACCTTCTTTGCAAGAGGACAATCAATTCTACCACATGGACCATGCACATCTCGCTTATTCACAAACTGACCGTGATGGTACTTCCCTTTCTGATATTCACCCGGGATGAACTGGTGTTGACTGCCCCTATACTCCATTCTCTTCAAACAATTGGTACCACCACAAGGTCCTTTTGGAAAACCCATGGATAAAATCGCCAGTTCGCTTCGTGTAAATGGAGCGACAAAATCTTCGTATAATACAATCTCTTCAATGGGTAATATTGGCTCCCTAGTTATATCAGGAGCGGTGAAAAAGTATGCAACAGGAGGTACGTCGTCTATCACGGTACCCTCCCAATGCCTGACAACCTCGAGATCTTTTACTTTCAAATCATCGTACAAATACTTTCGTCCTGGTATCCGTTCCATCTCTGGCAATGCTACGAAGTAACTGATCACTCTATTACCCAAACATGTGAGTCGAATATAAAATTCAACCTCACCTGATGCCTTCAAATCTTCTTCACATTGCAATGGTCGTACCATTTCAACTGTATTTGTCATCATTATTGGTTTTGATGTATCCCTAAATTCTGCTTGGTCAAAATTAACAGGGTTCTGCTTTCCTGCTCTTTGAAGGCAATCAAAAAATGACTTGTGCCACTCTACTATACAAAAACCAGTACATCCAAACTCTTGGTCTCTGTTCCATACGGTGATATAAATTGGAGTGTTTCTTAAAGTTTCTTCTAACTCTGAAGGTCTTCCAAGAAACATGACTGAGTTACCGACGCCAAAGTAAGGTGGTTGTGGTAACGGTTCCGAAGGAAGCACCACCTTCCATGGTATCGGTTTACCTTTTTTACCCTTCTTCGGTTTTGGTTTTGCTTTGCCTTTACCTTTCTTTGGGGGAGGTGGGGGTGGAGGTGGTGGAATAAAGTTGTCGTGTGCTACAAGGAAATTAAAAAGAGGTAGACAGCTCATTTGCATTGAGCATGTTTGCATAAATTTCATTTCTTCTTCGGATGGCAGAACTGGTTGTTTTCCTTTTTTTCCTTTTTTGGGTTTGGCTGGTTTACCCTTTTTTTTGCCCTTTTTTGCAGCTAAAGCAGCTTCTAGTGCAGCTTGTAACTCGGCTTCTTTCCTCTTCTCTTCCGCTTCCTGGGCGAGTTCATATTCATCTTTTTCGGGTGGTTCTACTTTTAGTATGATCTTTTTGACAAAAACCTCTATCATGAAGATTTGATCTGCCATTGCAGCTGCTGCAAATATGTAATTTTGTGTGAGTTGAAAATCTCAGGGTTGTCAGGGCAACACACGTTGTTTCTTTAGTGACAAGTTAGAGTATTTTAATGTAAACACTTGGTATTTATTAATATTTGTTGTTAATTGTACTGTGTGTGAAAAAATCTCATACTTTAAATATGCCAAAGAGTAAAATAGGTAAGTAAATATTTGATTAATTGGTCTTCACCATAGACAACCCTACCAAAACAGGTACCAATTTTGCACGTTGTTATGAAGCTTAAGAACCCTGTTCCATTTATTTACTCATGTGTCGACAGTAAACTAATTGAAATAAGGGCAGGAGTATATTTTTTTAATATGAGAAAATTCTAATGGCAGTAATGTTTTGCAGTCCTCCCTACAAACAGAAGCACGTCCTAAAATAGTAATCATAATTATAATTTAGGGAGAAAGACATCCACTGCTGGCCATATGCCTTTCTCAAGTATCGCGACATTGACCGGTCCCTTGCGACTCACATCCCCGCAACCTTCACCAGGTCATCAAATAGGCCCTTAAATATTAAAACTCACATTAAACGATTATCCTCCTTTGTGGTATGGTAACAATTGAATGTCCCAAAAAACTATATCATTTGGGAACATTTCGGTTTAGGAAAATACTGGAAAGCACATGTTTTTTTTAGTTAACTACGAAAATTTTGCCGTTTTAATATGAAACCAGAGTTTATGTGATTGACAATTTGACGTTTTAAACCATACCTGATTCATAACTATGTTGACAGCATGAGTCAAAACAAAGATGTTATTGTATTCGAGAAAAAAGTTTTTATGTAATTATTTTAAAAAATCTGAAAAATATTTCTATAATACAATACAATAGACAGGGATATTATTTGGATCTAGATAGTGTTTCCCAGTTATCTGTTGGCGCACCTATTCCGTTATTCCAGGCACAAAAATATGAAAGACAATAATAGTAGAAAATTATACTAAGGAACAGCCAAAAGGTGTAAACTCACTAAATAGACAATCATCTGCATCGTAGTCAACAGGAAAAATGCCCAGAAGGCTGGCAGCATTGCCACAAAATTAATAGAACCAGATTATATTTTTTGTGATTCTTCTCAGTATTCATTTCGCTCAAAATATCAATAAAACACTTAACATAACACCACGCCTGTGTTATCCCCGAAGAATTTGGCAGTCACCACTGCCTAACCCTAACCTAACTATTAAGTAGGCTGCCTAATAGTGCACCCATTAATGTTTGTGTGATAAGCATGGACATTTGTTTCCAAGTCATGGATGTTTATACGTATAATAAGTATGGTTTTACAAACAAAAAAAACCGGCCAAGAGCATGTCGGGCCACGCTCAGTGTAGGGTTCCGTAGTTTCCCGACCGACACAATAAGTGTCCAATCCAATCCGATTTTAATAATTCATTTTTAAATACCTTTCCAACAATATATCACACGTTAGGGTTGAAATAAAAAAAAAATCACTTCCCACTTTACATATAGGGGGGCTACCCTAATAAAACATTTTTTTTTCAATTTTTATTTTACCACTTTGTTGGCGTGATTGATTCACATATTGGAACCAAATTTCAGATTTCTAGTGCTAACAGTCACAGAGATTAAGCGAGGACAGACAAACATGGCGAAACTATAACGGTTCCTAGTTGACTACGGAACCCTAAAAAGGTATGATAATATGTAGTATATCAACTACATATCTGGTGTCCACGACACAAGCCTTGCTTCGTGTGGCACTAGATGGCGCTGTGTGTTATTGTCTAGCGATATTTATTTATTATTAAGTTAATTAAGGCATGTAATAGAAAACAAGCCTATTGCCATCAACCGAAATCAAATCCACAATCCGTGGCTGCTACTAATAAAAAAAAAAAACAAAAAAATACTAAGAAATTCCTAAAAACAGATAGGTATCTATAACAGCTACAGCTATGAGCTATCATCAAACCTCTTCGATCAGACCTTTTTCTCACTTAATTACACAAATGTATACTCTACATCAAATATAGCTTGGCACTTAAAGAAAAAGTGACTAACATCAATACAATAACGATCCGAGGCAGAGAAGAGATACATACAAAAAAAACAAAGGAGCGTAGTTTGAGTTCACGTCTCGGGGTCACGTTTACGCACGGGGGGGTATTACAAGGGAACGGGGAGGGGCATGCGCGAGAGCAAGACAAGTCTGTTTATCGTAGATCAGGTTGGACTGGATTAGTGTGGAACATTTTTAGTTTTTGAGTTTTGTGAGGTGCGTATCCTGGCTGCCTTACCAAGATTTTTTTTGGGGAAAGTGAAGAATAGACCTTATGAACGAAGTTATGTTGACCAACAATTACTGGAGACATATCTTTGTCAAAACTGTCTTGACTGGTGATAAAGCATAACTACATAGGTATAATAATTTTGATCACCAATATGGGAAAAAAGATAGATCAGTAAGTTATTAATAATTATTGAAAGTTTATATCGAAGACATCGATATAACACCTACATAATTATTTATTTTGTACAAAATGAATCATAGAGGCGGCCATTTGTGTTCAAGGTAAAGGTTTAATAACTTAGTCACAAGAGTTACTTGCATGGTGTTTTGACAAGATATAGATTACGAAATACGTGACGCATGGAATCAGGAAATTTCAATCAATCAAGAAATCAATAATTACCAGAAAAGTATGGTTATACAACATTTTTTTCCTGGGACCACAACAAAAAATATCTTTTCAATCTTTTGAAATAAGCAGTACCTTCGTGCTCTTCTATGTTAATATATTGTCCTTTTATGTATTTTGTGTGTACATGAACCAATAAATAAATAAATAAAAATTTGCCGTCTAGTCTAAATTTCAATACTACTCGACCCAATTGTACGAGATAGCAGATTTTTTTTTTCGCGATTTCTACAATGGTGAGACCAAGTTAGGTGGAGGAAGTTGTTCAGGTTGATAGTCTGAAGCCATGAAGCACACCCTAAAAACGACCACAACTTTCTTTATTGATCAATCTTTGGCCACTTTTATGGCTTTATAAGCTGTTCATAATTATGAAGTTATGGTGTTATATTCACTACATTTAAGATATTACTTGCGATTTCTAACTTCATTTAGAATACCTTGTTATCATTTTCCCCATGAAGTCCATTGTTCTAAAGCTGATGAAAGCAAGTTTAATTTAAATTATATTATTTTCATATCCAGTCTCAACATAATCCATCGCCAGCGCACGAGCACGTTCGCTGTCTCGCTCTCTCGTCGATATTTAAATTTAGAATCGCGTTTGTACGTTATACGATTTGCAATGTACACAGTAGTTTGATGTGGACGATGTTTCAGCGTAAATCGCTCCGATTTTAGCTTCTTATGCCAGGCATTAGTATAATTAGCCTATAATGTTGCCACTTCCCATAGCTGGGATGCAGGTCCCCTTTCTATGACACGTGGGCCCAGAGCAGGTAGGTAGATGTCAAATGCTTCAATTTTCGTTATTCTGATACATGTGCCACTTCCTCACGATGCTCTCCTTCTCTGCTATGTGAGCAGTGGCCCTGAAATATATTGCACAAAGTAATGCGCCTGCCTAGGTTCAAACTCGCGACTTACCACTTGCAATAGTACCACGAAATGTTGTTAAAGATTGGATGAAAGCTGCTGCAAATATCTATGTAATCCTCGAAGAGGCGAATGTGTAGGTTATATTTAATTCCCATGTTATACGGAGTTTGCCTAGTGCCATCACCAGTTCCGTAAAATTCCTCCTAGAAAACTTTACTCGACCCAAAATCAAGCCTCCCTGCAACACTAGACCATCGAGTCAGTCGATAGGTTATACTAAAATTACATATCTTTAATTTTATAATACCAGAAAATATTTTTTTTTTTCACGCTACCAGTACTGGTGCAGTGCAGATTTTTTGGACGATAATCATTTAATTAACAAAATACTAATTGTAATACATCTCAATGATGATGAATTGGCAACAGAGGAATTGAGTTCCTGAAGGCGTCTGCAGTAGAATGAGGAAAATGCTGTGAGGAAAGTTTTGAGTATTAATGTGGATGAATAAGAGTAGAAGAAGATCAAAGAAATGAAGAATGAACTATGTGAAGGATGAAAGGAGGACCAGGTGTCTGATGAGTTGACGAGTGATTCCAAGATGAGAGGAAAGTTTGGAAGAAGTAGACATACTGCGTTGACCCCAAATGAATTGGAACAAGACGATGATGATGAGTTTCTGAAGTCAAAGGAATCATCATCATCATCAGCCTATAATGTTCCCACTGCTGGGACACGGCCTCCTCTCTATGAGAGGGAATAGGCTATAATCGACCACGCGGGCCCCGTGCCGGTTGGTAGATGTCACATGTCTTCGAATTTTTGATTCTAGGACATGCCGGTATCCTCACGATGTTTTCCTTCACCGTTTTGAGAGCAGTGGTGATGAAATAAATTACACAAAGTAATGCGCCTGTCTGGGTTTGAACCCACGACTTACTGCTCGTAAGTCGGGGCCGCTACCACTAGGCCACCGCTGCTCCCGGCTCAAAGGACTAGTTAGCTTAAATCATGGGTCATTTAATTGTTCTGACATATTAATGTATAGCTCAAGATTTTTTTGGTTTCGAGTGTGTGGACACAATTATGGACTCATGCAATTAAATCTAAACAGTAAAAAATACTAATTTTCCAAACAACATCGAAAAAGATTACATCGACATTGAACAATTAATTGATAGGTTTACAGACTGACTGAATAAGATCGACCAGTCGGATACACGAGAACCGGACCACCTAGTCAGATCAAAATCTTAGATATTGCGAAATAGCGACTATGTTAACGTGATCTTGCAAAGGGATCGGTTAATTCAGTAGAAGGTCTCGCTTTTATGGTAAGCAACGTGTGGTCTCCTGATAAGGATGGGTGATCTGTAGTGGATGGACAAGCACGCACAGAGAATGTTTGAAAATTTTAGTCTCAATTCAATTTCTCAATTCTCAATTCTTTATTGCGTACCATAATGTTTAAAGATGGAAGAAAAAAAATATAGTCACAATTATGGACCCTGTCGGGCACAGCACAGATTTAGTAGGAGAGAGGAGGAAGAATACTGGCCTTTTTTTTGCACTTTATAAATGATGCTGTTTTACTAATGCAGAATTAATTTAACAGTTATAATTATTATTATTGTTTCATAAATTATATAGATTTATTTTTTCGAATATAATACCATGTTTTTTTTAATTATTTATTATTGTTTTATTAATTTCTCATTATTTTGTGTATTAATTATTTTATGGACGCTCTTATGTTTATTTATTAGATATTAAAAATGTATTTATAGAAATAATTAGATAGTAAATCATAATTTATCATTTAAGTATTCGCCTATACTATAGTAGCATTTGTCTAGAAGGAAAAGCTTCAGTTTATTTATAAAAATGTTAAATTTATCTGAATTCTGAATTTCTGCGGGTAACTTATTATAAATTTTTATACACATGACCAAGGTACTATTGGAATGCATTTTTAGTCGCGATGTTGGTAAGTTTAGCCTATTTTTATGTCTTAACATAATTTTCGATTGTATATCCTCTCTTTTGGTAAAGAATCCTGGGTACTTAATGAAATATAATAACTCATACAAATTAATATAATATAAATTAATTCATACATTCATACAAATTAATGATATTATTGATTTATTTTTTAAGAACTGATACAAATGAATACAGTATAAAAATGAATACACGTAAATAAAATGATTTAACGACGTCAAGATATTAATTATAATAACTATATAAACCTAATATAACTGGGAATATTCCCGATGGTAATTATGTAAGTTATATTATATTTGGATAGGTACTCTCTGGATGCTTGTTTTGTCCAATGTATTATGTTGCCGTGCCCTAACCGGGTTTCATGTTGGAACTTCCTTACGTAGTATGTATGTAACAACTGAATGTACACGTGAATGCAATAAAGAATTTGAGTTTGAGTTTGAGTTACTTACGCACGAACTTACAAACTTCAAATATATAGAGACAGGGTAGGGATAAAATCTTTAGTTCCTGGAAGTGGGATTTACAGCTATCGGTAACCTCAATATTTACTAATATTCTTATTAGTTTCTTTTGTAGGGTAAACAGCGTGGGCGCGTCAGTGCTGTTGCCCCATAAGATGACACCGTACTTCAGCCATGCGTAGGCGTATGCTTAGTAGGTTACTAGTGCAGTATTGAGGTCTGTTGTTTTTTTAATCTCGCGGAGGGCGTATGAAAATTTTGATATTTTTGCTCGTATTCTCTGAATGTGTGACTTCCAGTTTACATGCGTATCAATGTTTAGTCCTAGTAGGGTGAATTTATCAACTAATTCTAATTTATTATTTTTGTAGCTAAAATTTATATTAAGTGGTACTTTTTGACGAGGGTGGAATGAAATTATTTTAGTTTTAGTATAGTTAATTTCTAGGTTGTGTTCAGACATCCAGTTTATTGTATTTTCGAGTATGGAATTTAGTTTGTCATTTACATTGGTGTCATTTTCGCATGAAGTAAGCACGGAAATGTCATCCGCAAACAGGACACAATGCTCATTTATATTATTAGGAAGGTCATTTACGTAAACAAGAAATAAGAAACACCCTATTACGCTTCCTTGTGGGATTGAGGCTGTGATTTGTTTGCTATTGGATCTGATTAGTTCTATTTCCTTTCTGCTATCGTTGTAATGTTCAATTTCAACTATTTGTTCCCTGTGTTTCAAATAAGATACAAACCAGTCATAACATTTCCCGCGTAGTCCTATATTATACAGTTTATTTAATAATATTTCGAATTGTACTTTATCATATGCCTTAGTCATATCAAGCAAGAGTCCTATCGCGTACTTTTTTTCATTTATTATGTCAAGGGCTTTTTGAATATATTTGTAGACGGCCAAGGAAGTGGAACGGTTTTTTCGGAAACCGTTTTGGCATTCATTAAATAAATGATATTTTTCACAGAACGCATATACACGATTACACATGGCTTTTTCAAATATTTTGGAAGCTGTTGGTAAGATGGCAATGGGGCGGTAATTATTCGGATCAGTTTTGGAATTCTTTTTGTGGATAGGTTTTATGAGAGCTTTTTTTAAAAGATTGGGGAAAGCTCCTTCCTCAAATGATTGATTAAGTAGTTTATAAAATGGCAAGGTTAATTCATCTGCACATTTTATTAATAAGGTCGGTGGGAGTTCATCAACACCGTGACTTTTTTTATTTTTTAAATTCTTTAGTAATGTGTTTACCTCGTAGGGATCAATTGGGCTGAGGAAGATTGAATTCTCTGTAGAATGTACAGCAGGAAATATTTTCGATTTGCCGGTTGAGCTGTTTGTAGCTTCCCCGATAGAAGCAAAAAAATCATTAAATATATTTGCAACCTCCTGGGGTTCAGAAGTTACGCTATTGTTCGTTTGTAGGGTAATGTTACATTTCTCACTCGCAATTTTTTTGTTTGTACGTTCATTTACTATGCTCCACATTGTTTTAACCTTATTATTAGATTTAGTCATTTTATTTTTAAAGTGTAATTTTTTTGCTGTCGTTACTATCTTCTTTAGAATTTTTTCATATTTTTTATAATGTCTAGTTATTATCGGGTTGTTTGTTTTAGTTGTTAGTATTTTTAGTAATCTTTTATTTTTACAAGAGTTTTTTATGCCTAGCGTGAGCCAGATTTTTTTATATTTTGGTTTCAATTTAATTTTTATTAATGGCAAGTCTGGGTAAGTTATGCTGATAATCACGGAAGATATCCCGTAAGTGACAATATAAGTTTAGTTTTAAACCGTGAAAGCCTAAAACAGTGTTTATGCTGATATGGCTGGAATCATCATATGATGCGAAAGATTGAGGAACATGTCGTGAGATAAGTATTGAGAGTAAATAATGTGGATGGGTATGAAAATAGAGGAAGATCATCGGTCATTCTTTCCAGCCAAGTACCACGAACATGGCTAAATTATGATGTCTTATAAGAATTTATGTTTACATGAAAGTGCTGCAAGCTCAAATCATCCGCCATGGTTAAACTGAACTCGGAAATGAGCGGTTGCATTTGAAGACGACTACTTCGAAAAGCTCTATCTTAAAGCCATCCTTCCATGCAATTAAGATAACTGTACCGACTTCATCTATCTTCAATATTTGAACTGCATCAGTATGTACAAACAAATAGACACAATATCCAAAATCATCAACATAATACCTTACAAACAACAAAGCCTACAATATCCCTATTACCATGACACCATACCCATTTACTGCTATAAAATGAAAACGTAAATCTAATATTGTGGTTATAAAATTTTCCGTTTGGTAGTATCGATGGCGGGAGGGGAGAGTCAGGAGGGAAGGGGGGTCGTAAGCCCGCAGAACCGGTAGCGTGTGCGCATCGTGCAGCTGCGCCTGCGACGGGTAAAGGCGCGTCTAAGGTGGTAAAGGATTTGTACGTGGAGGATTTATTTTATAGGTTTCTTGTTAGTGAGAAAGGTTGCGGGAATCCGCTGGATGCGAATTTTGGACCGGTCAATGTGGCGACACTTGGGAGAGGCCTTTGTCCAGCAGTGGACGTCGTACAGCTGAAATAATGATGATGATGAGCTTGAAGCTTAGATTTTTTTAAAGCGATGGAGGAAGGAAAGGATTGGAGCCGTCGATGATGGTGATTTGAGTGAAATTTACTTTTAAGTTAGAAGGTTTTAATGAACAAATAGCTTGTTTTTTGTTTGCGACAAGGTCAGGCAGATAATGATGCTGGACTGATAGAAAAGACAGTGGATACAACAGCAAACCGAACAATACTAGTGCTCGCTTTGCTGGCTCAAAAGAATATCATCTATCAAAAACTAGTTGATCGTGAAGGCCATTCTACTCATCATAATAAACTACCTAAACTAACTAAATAAACGGCCTGTCAGCAAAATGATAGTATTTGTAAGTTATTCATATTTGTAAGAACTTAGCTACAAGATACAACAGTAAAACTGTCACTAGTTTTACGACTGTCTAAATAATAAATGAATCCTCAATCGAAAAGGCTTCAAAACACAACGTAATAATACGCTTTGATTTCCAAACACCTCCTAATTCAAATTGAAATCCAACAAAATGTCTGGACGGTAGTGTTTCAAATTACCAATTCAATGTATTTTCTTGGTAAGTGATTCACTGCATTTCCATGTTAGTACCCACTACTAATACAATGTGTCACATGAACGAATTAGGTTTAATATTTGATGTGGCCGTGTCTAGGTTAGTTTCCAATGTATCGATCTGAGGGGAGTGACAAGATAATTGAGGTTGTAGAGTGTTCCTAAAGTTCTATTTAGTGATTCATATTTCTCAACTACTCCAAACGTTCAGTGTATCTATTAGCCTCATTTCCTTGTCCATTTTATTTAAACTTGGTAACATTCTTGTTCTTATATTTTAAATAAAAATGCGAAGGTTCAATCAGCTTCATAACTTGTTTCGTATGCCTAACTGATTTTATTTGTATTGAACCTTTCATACACCATTTTGCTATTTTTTCAAATTCTTAACTCGAATGAGATCACATATTTCCCTAATACACCAAAAAGAATTTCGTGGTGACAATATTATATTCGACTACCTCGAACCAAACTCAAACTCGAATCATTTATTTCAATTAGACTATTAAGACACTATTGAATATCAAAAAAACAAAAAAGCAAAGCTACAGTCACAGTCACAAGGCATAATAACTTGAGATAGAATAATATCTAACAATAAACCCATGTAACTAAGCCCTTAGCAATCATCTCGCTTATACAAGTATTATAGTGGCACAGCGTACGTGCAACTTACACTATACTAACAACACAGCCGTAATTATTGTATATATATCTTATACTATGTATACCGTAGTATACGGCGACTGTGCGCTGTCGTACACTCAACTATACATAGATATTATTCAATCGTATCGAGGTCATGACTGCAGTTAAGCTTCATGTTAGCTACTAGTATAGTAAGTAGAGGGGGATAATGTGTTTAGAGTGGATGAAGGGTATTATGACGAGGAATACGGAGGAATGAGGAAAATGTATTGAGGAGAATTTTGAGTATGAATGTGGATGGCTATAAGAGTAGAGAAAGACTAAAGAAACGATGGATGGACTGTGTGAAGGATGATATGGATGGTAAGGAATTGACTGCTGAGATGACGAGCAATAGAGATGTACAGAAGAAGAAAACATGCTACGCCAAGCCCGAGGAGGGCGAGAAGAGCCCTGCCCAAGTAAAGAGCTAGAGAATTATGATAATGATGAATTGAAGAAAGGTAGATTGTGTGAAGATGAAGATAAAATTAATATAAATGGCGATGGAGATACAAGCAGATAAGACTTCTTTAAAAATAGAGCTTTTGGCTGACGCACAGAACTCTCTTAGAACCCAAATCAAACTTGTTTGGCATTGAAATAAAGCACGATATAGGTATGTCGACAGGTATGGATAATATTGTTCTTATGTACGGAAGCAACTGGCAAGTTGCCCAAGTAATGATAAAAGTGACAATATTATTCCCATTACATCTTTTCTACCTAAAAAAAACCCTATGTATTTTTGTACAGCACTCGTCATCCAAAATGTGTCTTTGATTTCGTCAATTCGTCACAAACGGCAGAACATCAGTAGAAAAAAAAAAACTATTTTATCTTAAAACAGTCATATCATTTGACCACTTGATCGTATCCACGGAAACAGCGGCGCCTTCAACAGCGTATACTATAATTACTAGCATGTTTACATCCATATATGCATTTCCATGTATAATATTATACGCTTTGTCGTCAGCTTGTGCACATACGGTACATTTATAGATTGGCGTCGAGTTTCCGATGCGTTTATTTTTGTTGTACTCCAGTTTCAAAGTTGATAGGATATGATTAAAAATAACTGTCTTACAGACGCGTCTATTATTATTTGTGAAAGCGTAATCTGTTATTATAAGATTTGCATTTTATATCAGACCATACTGCTATTCCACTGCTAGTACACGCTTCCATTTCTCGTGTGGTTGTTATGGACCAATCACTCGTGAAGGCTTATAGTTTGTCTCATCATCTTTGTTTTAGTAATCCGCGGCTCACTTTTTAATTTTGGCAAACCAAAACTTTGCCTAGCAATCAACAAATAAAATACCAGCATTTTAAAAATACCCACAAAAAAGACCATCAAAGATAAAGAGACAAAACAGAACTAGATACAAAGCCAAAGAACATTCTAGTTGAATCCTCCACCCATCTCTCAGCACACCAATTGATTGGTTGTTCTATTCGTAGAGACCACATGAACATAATACACAAACGTATTCATCAAAGAGATATGCTCAGTCAAGTGAACGCTTACCACGTTAGTGTCAAGAGTGTTGCATCATCCAATCCGATACCTTATAATTATTATCGATACAACATGATGCGATAATGTAACATATTATGTTGCATTTTTGATGCTGTATTGGATGAAATACAATTATTCTAGTCTATTCATTTTTATAATCCATACTTCCATAGTAGGTTTTTTGCATTTTTCAAAGCATTGTATTGTATTCTTTTATATCGGTCCGAAATATCATATTATCGCATCATGTTGTATCGATAATAATTATAAGGTATCGGATTGGATGATGCAACACTCTTGACACTAACGTGGTAAGCGTTCACTTGACTGAGCATATCTCTTTGATGAATACGTTTGTGTATTATGTTCATGTGGTCTCTACGAATAGAACAACCAATCAATTGGTGTGCTGAGAGATGGGTGGAGGATTCAACTAGAATGTTCTTTGGCTTTGTATCTAGTTCTGTTTTGTCTCTTTATCTTTGATGGTCTTTTTTGTGGGTATTTTTAAAATGCTGGTATTTTATTTGTTGATTGCTAGGCAAAGTTTTGGTAAACTATTTCAAAAATATTTCCTTTGGTCAACAAATGAACCATGCATCAATGGTTGAGGTACTGGCATTCAAAGGTCTGGGCCAATACAGTCAGGATTGTATCGTGCTACATTTTTGCGTATTGCATGATTTCAAAGGTCTGGATTTCCGGAATTTTGCCTAGACTCTTACGGGGATTAAGAAGTACAATGTGAGTCTCGATACAAATGTAAATATAGTGCAACCACACGACGACGATACCATATATTATGATTCGATATTTGGAGAATCGAAACTAAGCCATTCGATACGATTCTAGAATCGTATGGTATAGTTACCATCCGGATCGATCCAAAGTATCGAAACAAATGCAAGCTACACACACGCACATCCCTAGTCGCAAGCGCACGTGCGTCTAGCGGTAATACAGGATTTTGTTTTATTTCTAATGCTTAGACGTTCTAATGTTTGCAATTGTGCGGTTGAGGAGAAGATTGTTGTGAAAGGCTTATTTATTTTCCAACTCGATATACTTTTAAAACAATTTACAACATTTTTTTTCTTCAGTATTTTGTATTTTAGTTAAAACGTACTTCACATCATATTTTGGACATCACGTCCTGTTTTTACCTTGGCAGAGATGACCTTATAGTATACCCCTTTTTTCTGATGGGAAATCATCAAAATAACTTTTCCCGCTCTAGGCGGAGTGGGAGGGAATGTCAGACTTGTTTTACTGACTAAAACGCATCCATGTTCCTTCCTCGCCCTTTATGTTCCGGGGCTTAGGTAGGTATCTCTTTCAAACAGTTCCGCAACCCCGGCAGGCTTTGGCCCTCGCTTTTGCTCTCTTTGAGGTGCGCGTGGAGCATAAACGCACCGTCGACATGGCCTGTCGTCATAAGACGAGCTAGCCCATAGCTCACCGTCCACAGGCCTACGCCTACGGTGGCCGGGGGCCACCACGTGACGCCCAGTTCGTCTCCTGCGGTGGCAAGGGCGACAGATTGTCTCCCTTTCGCGTTCCGCCACCTCCTTCGCTAGCGTGACTGTTTCGCAGCCGCCGATCGCCGCTACGAGATCACGGCGGTGCTCCGCCCAAGCTGGGTAAACCTCCACCATTTCCTCCGGTCGATCCTCGCAATGGAAAAACACGGGCGTTCCGCCCGATTCCATGCAGGAACCTCCCGAAACAGCCGTGTCCGGTGAGGACCAATGTCAGGGGGACGGTGAGGACGCTGTGGCGCCTCTCAAGCCACTCCTCAAAGAGGAGACTTATCGCCACTATTGTGGCGTGACCTCTTTCTAATATACCCCTCTATTTAACAGTAATGTGAGATTAAATTAACATTGCACAAATATTGACCATAAATTCCTAATAGAAAACGCCAATAACAGTTTAGCTGACCAGTATTGCAGGATCGCTCGTGAAAACAGAACCATCGAGGTTGTAATAAGAGATTACGTCAAAAAGTGTACATTTCAGTCACTCACTCTTATTTCTAGAGTAGATGTTTGTTTACGACCCTTGACAAACTCCATTAGCAAGTTCTAGTCTAGTTTATATTTTACCAAGGTGTACGATTCGCATACAATTCATGTAGACACAAGAGATGAAACATTTTCTTGGAGTAATCACAGACATTAAAAGGATTCCTGTAAAATTATCGTTTCAAAAGCCTCAAAGATTACCACAATAAATATTGGCGTTACATACAATGTTTATGTTATCTAAAATCAACAAATTCACTCAGCAGTTTCAATTCTATATTGTTATCATTTGTAAATCAAAGCTGGTTTGAATGTTTCCCATTATTTACTTTGTGGATCCACATCAAATATTCTGGAAGATGACTAAGATCGTCAATCAAAACTGACAATTTTAACTGCTCAAGGTAAAATCGTATACAGAAAATGATAGATAGGTACTCGTAGTTACTTAGATGTGTAAAGCTATAGTGCATTTCAGTAATCTTAGTCACTATTCTGTAAATGTGCAAAAATCTCAAGAAAGGTAAATTCTGCGAATAATAAACATACACTGTTTTAAGCTTGTACGGTTTTTGACTAAATTTAAAATATCACTTACGGAATACTCGTATCTTCCGTGATTATTATTAACATTGAACAAAAAGTGGCAGACACACTAAGGTCCATTTTCACAAAAAAAAATTACAGTCTGATTATCTAAAAACAGCTGTTTAAAACAAATTTTTGTATGGGAACATGTCAGAGTGACAGCTGTTTTTAGATAATCAGACCGTTATCTTTACGGTGAACATAGACCTAAGTCATCTTTCTGCCTTTGCTCCATGTTAATGCGCATACGCGTAGAACGCTGGCGCCGATAAGTGCCAAACGTCGCTAAAAAGGTCCAACCTGCTTACTGCCCATCGGAATTAGTCGGCGCTTATCGGCGCTGGTTCAGGACTCGGTTTTTTTCATCTGTTCTCCTCTGTCAACCGTCAGGCTATTATTAACTCTTTTTTATCTATCTCTCTATTCTCTTTTTTATCATTCCTCACAAAATCCATTCATAGTTTCTTGATCTTTATCGCATTTATATTCATCATTCTTTTAGTCACACGCGAGTCGACCCTCCTCGTCCTCCACGTAAGCAACACTGTAAGTACTAAATGTTAACCACAGGTTCGGATTAAGTATCTTCAACTTCTAATCTTACAGAGGAATAGAAGCGTGACGTAGGCGCGATACGTCACGGTTGTATAATTCCTCTGTCACCAGCTACATGTTAGTATCGTCTTTCAGTCCCATGACTTTAACCACTAGATTTTTTATTTTATCATTATTTGCATTTTGTTTACCTTCTGCAGGTCTGCAAGCTTTCTTATCCCGTTTATTTCGTTTTTGTTTTTTACCGTTGTTGTTAAAGACAACTGTCTTGTTGGTTGAGTGGTTGCAAGCATGACTTTATTTAACCACTGGACTTTCTATTTTATTATTATTTGCATTTTGTTTATCTTCTGCAGGTCTGCAAGCTTTCTTATCCCATTTATTTCGTTTTTGTTTTTTACCGTTGTTGTTAAAGACGACTGTCTTGTTGGTTGAGTGGTTGCAAGCATGACTTTATTTAACCACTGGACTTTCTATTTTATCATTATTTGCATTTTGTTTATCTTCTGCAGGTCTGCAAGCTTTCTTATCCAATTTATTTTGTTTGTTTTTACCATTGTTGTTAAAGACGACTGTCTCGTTGGTCTAGTGGTTGCAAGCATGACTTTAACCACTGGACTTTCTATTTTATCATTATATGCATTTTGTTTATCTTCTGCAGGTCTGCAAGCTTTTTTATCCAATTTATTTTGTTTTTCTTTTTACCATTGTTGTTAAAGACGACTTTCTATTTGGTCGAGTGGTTGCAAGCGTAACTGCTTCAGCATGAGTTTCTGGGCTAGATTCCAGGGTCGGGCCAAGTGTTACCGAGTGTCTCCGTCAGGATTTTTTCAGCAGCAGTCACGGATGGCCTTTTTGCCCGGATGATGGCAATCACCTCACCCCGTAATGGGACTTAAACATAACTTGTGAAATATAGGTGTACTCATCATCATCATCATCATCATCATCAGCCTATAATGTTCCCACTGCTGGGACACGGCCTCCTCTCAATGAGAGGGAACGGGCTATAATCTACCACGCGGGCTCAGTGCAGATTGGTAGATGTCACACGTCTTCGAATTTTTGATTCTAGGACATGCCGGTTTCCTCACGATGTTTCCCTTCACCGTTTTGAGAGCAGCGGTGATGAAATAAATTACACAAAGTAATTGCGCCTGTCTGGGTTCGAACCCACGACTTACTGTTCGTAGGTCGGGGCCACCACCACTGGGCCACCGCTGCTCCCCATGATAGGTGTACTAATTAGATACATTTCTGGAATTACAGGCGTAATGTTATGTGATCTAAAAGAGACCATAATTAATCAATTACAGTTTGATTTTTTGTTTAAGCTGAGATGGGGTATATTCCTCTAACTCTTCACAGTTCAATTTTTTCAAGTTTGGAAAGAAAGGTTCTATTTTTTACCTACCATTATCTTATTACAAAACCTATTAATTTTCAAACATCACATTAGAAGTTTAAAGTGAAATTGATGGTATCAATATCCTTGGGGTATCAAATGTTTCAAGTTAAAAACTTTGTATAAGTTCCTAACTTATAAAGTTATGAGTGATCGTTTATTAGGAAAAGTTAACAAGGAAGTAAAATTAAAAGTGTGAAGTTTTTAATTTTGTAATACCCTATGGTATTTTACAACGGTATTTTGTAACATTTCTTTGACAGTTTTGACACCATTTTAAAAGGAAATAATTGACTTGTCATTATTGAAAACTGTGTCATTATTTATGATTGTTATGTTCATACTATGTATTTTGTATCTTTTATTATTTTTGTGAGTGTGTTTAATGTACTGACGTCAACAAAACATTTTTTTATTTTCTTTGTTCTTTCTTTTTACTTAAAAAGGGACAGTATTTTTTGTTCGAGTTCTAGATTCTGACTGCCTTGTTGGTCTAGTGATTGCAAGCGCAATTCCTGAGCATGAGGTCCTGGGTTCGATACCCAAGTCGAGTAAAAATGATATTGGGTTCTAGAACCACCAACTCCAACGCCAACTCTAGAGTTGGAGTTTTTTGTTCAGAAGCAGCCATGGAGTCTGAATTTATGTACGGTTGTTGGCAATAGGCTCGCCCCTTGTTACATGGGACTAAAACAGGTACACCTTTGCTTTGATTACAGGCAAAGAGAGGAGCTCGTGGCTAAATAATATCAGCCACTCGTGTCGATCTTTAGGTTAAGCCATGCTTGCATTGGTTGGTCTGTGGATGAATGACCACCCTTACATATCGCATTTTCTCCGTGCCTTGGAAAGCACATTATGCTGTTGGTCCCAGCTGTCATTTGAAAAAGGTCTGACACCAGTCTTACCAAGTGGTATCGTATTTCCCAGTGGGTTGTGGAGGTCAGATAGGCAGGCGCTTTATGTAAAATACTGGTATTCAGCTTCATCCAGTTAGATTGGAAGCCGACTCCAACATAGTTGGTAAAAGGCTAGGCAAATAATGACAGGCGTAAGGCCCTACTGCTGATTCAAAACCACAAAAAACTAAACACCAAGGTCATCAGCTAACTTTTCTCCAACATAAACGTACATTGCATGATTGCGTGACCTTTTTCAATATCTAGGGAAGCTTATTCTAATTCTTTTGATTAGTCAATAGGTTACCAACCGAGTACTATAACCATACAACCAACCAATTATACTGATCAAAACATAGAATATCAACAACCATTGACCCTACATGACCCTCAATATTCAAAAGGCACAAACAACAAAAAAGCTCTTGTAACCTAATATCTTCATAAACGATGGAACAATACTGAACACAGGTGTCGATGTTGTGACGGCAGTATGGTGGCTGCGCCGGCTTCAATTAAAACTAGGAATAATAAACATGGACACTCATTTACATATGCGTCAGTTGGTTCAAAGTTAACGATCGCTTGGCGTAAGGGATGAGTTGAAGCGGCCACCCCGCTTGTGAGAATTAAACTGATCGACAATACAACTGCATTTGTAGTCTGTTTTCAAAATAATGATCAATTAATTATGTCTCTGAAGATTAAGATCACTATTTGGTTTACAAAGCTTTAAAACTGAAAGCTGATTCATCATCATCATCTGCCTAGCCTTTTCCTAAACGGTGGAGGTGGTGGTGTGGTTGGGGTCGGCTTCCAGTCTAACCGGATGCAGTTCAAAATCAATTGGAGCGACTGCCTATCTGAGCTCCACAACCCAGTTATTACTAGGTAATACGATATCCTTTGGTAAGACTATGGTTATAAGACTTTTTGGGGGGCCAAACAGTCTGACAACCAGTCACGATTGTAAATACTGTTAAAGATCTACAAATGACAGCCGGGACCTACTGAAAGCTGATTATAGTAAGACAATTTTCTGTAGGTAAGCATGATATTTCTTATTCATGTAGCGCTGACCCCAAGTAACATGGGACAAAAACAGGATCATGGGTGATGAACTACGGTTCATCATCATCATCACACTAGTCTAACGAACCCACTACTGCTGGCACACAGGTCACCTCTTTAGGAGAGTGGTCAGTGTGGGATCACCATTTTTCACAGTTCTTTAAAATTGTCTGCTGACAAGTTAAAGTTATGAATTGAAACCTATTTATTATAGTTGTAGTACATTTTAGCACTTCTTAGGTTTTGCCTGGTGCTTATTTCAACCATTATTCTTGTAAATCCTATACTGCAAGGTGTTGTAATCCCAACACTAAGAATTATAAATATCGATGCGATATACGCACATCACTAGCGCGTCCCCACGCGTAGCGTCGTATATCCGCGCCCAAACAGTTGCCAACTATAGCTTGTACGTTCCACACGGATCACACAATGGGATCGATTGAAACAATATAATATCTAAATTAGTTTGATAATTAATAGTATAAAAGTATTGTGTTCCAACTGTGTCCGCATTAAAAAGTGAAACTGATTCTATAACAAGTCTTTGGCTTCTCAACCCTCAACTCTACACAAGGCCAGTTGTCCGTCTTCTACTGTCATCGTTTGTCAACTGACAAGACAGGGTAGGACTAGGATTGAAATTCTTTAAAGTGGTCCTCAATTTGGGATTTCTTTAGATGATCACTAGGTTCTCATTCCAAAAAGTATTCTTGTTAACTTTGTTCTGCAAGACCGGTTGGTATGGCGATACGTCTTATGGATAGCCTATGTCCAGGGCCTTGATTCTGCTATTACGATAGTGTCAGAATAGGCGATCATTGAAGTCATAATGATCAAGTTCTGTCAAGTTTTGACAAGTTTGGTAATCTACTAATATAATGGCGTCATTATGACTTCTCAATGAACAACCACTATGACCCCATTGAAAGAAATGTCATGGAATATTAATCTCGCACATGAAATATGGTATGAATAAAGGTTCGCATTTAGTAGTAAATTTCGAAAACCATTTGTACGATTGGTTTTATAATAATGTCAATACGAAAATTCCATTAAAACACAATTTTATTACGAGACCATCGACCGACCATTGTGAATTTAGCAGATTACGAACTATAAGCAAAATGACAATGGAATGAGAATGGAATCGTGTTGGAGTGTCGAATTTATTAAAATAGCAGAATTAGGCCCCGGCAGTGATGAAAACGATGATGAAAACTGGCACAAATTCTTATAACTTGAACCACAACTTTAGGATTACACACAGAATTTATTGGCTACGATTGAAAATATTGTTCGTGAGTCAGTTTTATGTGTTTTCATGCATTACCTTGATGTATGTTGATGGTGTATTATGTTTATAATGAGTCGTAAATATAATGTGTGCAGCATTAGACGGGTTAATAGTTTTGTTGAGATTCCGATATACATTTATGATAAAGTGGCGGATTTGAGTATTTTCAGTTGTTGTCTTTGATGTGGAGAATTATTGTTTTGAGTTAGAACTCTCACTGTTGTGTTTTAGATTTCTCTGAATGTAATTGTGAAGGATTCGGTCAACGTCTGTGTAATATCATAGCCAACAACAAACTTAATAATGATTTGGCTGGCTTGTAGTCCACCTATTAAAATCATGAAACAATTTCAAAACGGAACTAGATTTCAGCACTGTTCACGTTTCGACCTCATAAGTAAGTAAAGGCAGGACGCACTGATTAAAGACTTTTTTTAATCAGTGCGTCCTGCCTTGACAAGCCCGCCACACACGCCCAAACCACTGTAACTCCTGAAAGCCAGAATCAACAGTGGCGACCACCAGAAAAGCGCCGAGACTGAAGAGATGAATCTCGATGATTAAAGACTTATTGGCTCTGTGTAATATTACGTAACGATAGACCCGATGAAGCTTCCCAAATGCTGCCAAGGCCAGCTGGATTCTTCGATTAACCTCCCTCACAAAGTTGTTCTTAACAAACTGCAGAGTTTGCCCGAGATAAACATATTCTCTCCAACTGGGAGGTTCATCACAACAGTAATGTTTTCTCCATTGTTTGTCTTTTTATTTTTAGTATATCCGTGTAAATTTTCTGTTTACGGTAATATAAAGTTTGATTTATATTTATAGTATTTTATATATCCTTATAGTTTCATCATCATCATCATCATCATCTCAGCCGAAAAACGTCCACTGCTGGACATAGGCCTCCCCCAAGTGTCGCCACATTGACCGGTCACTTGCTACTCGCATCCACCGGTAGTTTACCTTAGTATTAATATAATTATTTTCAGATTTACACCAACCACTGATTGTCTCTGAATCACCCAAAGGTTGCCATAGGCATTCTTTACCAGTCAACCTTTGGGTGATGCAGAGACAAGCAGTGGTAGATGCCCATAGTAATGTGCTTGAAGTGTTAAATAAATAAAATAAATAAATAAATTCTCGAACTTACTCGTAATCGTATAATAATATAGTCTAGTTTATTCAAATCGAGCTATTAACACATGGAACAACCTATTAAATTACCATACCTAATACCTACCATATCACACAGTCTTAATGTAACTAAAGCAAACATCAACTGTTTATTGAAATAACACCTTAGAATTTAGTCAGGCCGAATAAACAGGCTATGTATGCAAAGGACAGTTACACATTACCCCAACTCCGCGCGGTCGGCTAATTGACAATCCAAAGTTGTCATAGTCCGATAGTTTTGGCGATTTGAATAAATAGAGGCTGTTGGCTAAATATTTGGTTTTGGTACAGGCGGGAGGAGAATTGTTATGAGTGTTTTTTTTATTATCGGACACACTTGGGAGATCATACGTTAAATAATTGTTGGTTAGTTGGGTTGGCTACATAAGTGTAAAGATTTCATACCTTTTTTCAAATCAAATCTAATCAAATCAGTTTATCTATACTAATATTATAAAGCAGAAGAGTTTGTTTGTTTGTTTGGTTGAACGCGCTAATCTCAGGAAATACCGGCTCGAATTGAAAAACCTTTTTGTGTTGGATAGTCCATTTATCGAGGAAGGCTTTGGGCTATATAACATCACGCTACAATTATTAGGAGCAGAGCAGGAATGAAAAATGTTGCAAAAACGGGGACGTTTTTTTCCTTTCGTTTTTCTCTCTTATGTGACGCAGACGAAGTTGCGTGGGTCAGCTAGTTTGCTATAAGTATTGGTACAATTTCGGTCTAAACATAAATAATCCAGATCCATAATACTTGGTCATAATAATGTGACATGCAAACATTTGGGCTTTTATACTAAATAGGCTTGCGTAAGGCCGCAACTACCCGTCAATTCATGACTTTTTGTTATATTGTGATTATATTATTAGATTAGTAAAATTATATAAATACATATTTATGGAGATAAACATGATAAGCTGTTCTACTTCAAGCTAGGCTTTTCTCTCATTTAGCCCGACATGTGAATACTAATTTATGTTCCTAGGCTTTTTTACACACAGTGCATAGGCCAATCAACAGCAGCATCTGTCAATCAGTCTAATAAAAGTGTCATGTATTGTTACTATATTTTACAATATAAATAAATAAATATCGCTGGACATTAACACACAGCGCCACCTAGTGCCGCACTAAGCAAAGCTTGTGTCGTGGACACTAGATAGTTGATATACTAGACTTATTTGTTTGTAAATGCATACTTATTATACATATAAACATCCATGACTCGGAAACAAATGTCCATTGCTCATCACACAAACATTTTCTCCTACCGGGATTCGAACCCAGGACCCCTAGAACGTAAGGCAGCATCACTACCACTACGCCATTCGTTTCGTCAATATAGTCATTCATTTCTTCATTAATTAATTCAAAATCTTCACTGCATCCCTCAACCAGACATTACTCACCTATAATATGAGTAGCAAATATTATCATCTTCCAGCTAACACCGTCTGTTCTCGTCTGTACCATCACTATCAACTTAATCAGTAGGAAAAACAACTCTAAGCACCCTTTTGCATATGCAAACACTGCTGCTGGAATTATCTTTGGAAACTACCACTGTGATGGTAAATTAGCCTTTGGGTTGTATAGAATACGAAAGTAATTAAGGGTGATTTTGGTGTGGCTTTGTGTGGAAGTAATGTGAAGTTTGGTATGGAACGGAACGCATATGAATTTCAAAGAGATATAAAATAAGTCAAAGGGCAAAAATACTTTTCATTCTGAATATTAATTTCCATTCTGGAAAAATGTAATACTTAAATAATTGAGATATTTTATAATTAATTAGTTTAGTTCTGTAGCAAAAATGGTTCTTTGTCTGAATATAATTTTCCATTTGAGAAAATTCAAATACTTAAATAATAATGAAAAAATATTATGGAACTAAGAATATTATACTATTATATTATACTTACGGGATTATATCCGTGATTTTCCTTATGTTTTTAACCGTGAAAGTCTAAAACAGTGAACTAAGAATATTGTTTTTTGAATGAACTAGGTATGTTTGAACAGTTTACTTATGTTTTCGGTGGGCTACATATTAATATCATTTGATAAGCTATGTCATTTTATTCGACTACATGATAAACCTTAATTCCTGAAACAACCAATTTATAATTATTTAAATCTTAAGACCAATCACAAAGAGTATACTTTAGAATGGCATGATTTAAGTATGATTAAGCACATACGGAGAGAGATGACATACAGGTGGAGATGACTAAATACTACAAAAAAATATATACTGTAAAATTATTTAAAGATATCATAATTTTTATTTACAATATCTTTGTAGCCAAGCGATTCACTATTAAAGATAAAAATATGTATTATAAGGAACATTTCACCAAAATTATTGTTTTCTACTTTTAATCCAACAAATAATCGTCTGTGTTCAGTAATAATACATATTTACCTAGTTTGATCTAGCTCACTCCTGGGTAAATGCTTAGGCTCCCTCCATTTCTCAAGAACCGGTGCATCCTTCTTCCAGTTCTGATGAAACCTAAAAGTTAAATTCGGCGAGGAATTTTATCAAGTGACACAAAAAAAAAAATAACCCTACAAACTCCACTCGGCGTCTATCCGACCGAAAGACGTCTGTTTTAGTTTGTGCAAAACTAATTGGTTATGCAAAATTCGAGTGGCCATCCAAGTCTGGCGCACTCTCTGAAGATCTCAGCAAACACCGACAGTAGAAAATAATTGGGCTACGTACCCCACGAGTGGGCTTGCAGATGAGTAGCGGTTAATTTGGCTTTGTTTGACCAGTCCCTTTTTAAAGATGGCTGCTTGTGGGGATTATTCTTTTTTATTTGTTTTGTTGAGCGAGGTAAGTGAAACCTATTTGTATTGTATTTTATGCTTTAAACTAATGTAATACCTAATGTAATTGGCATGTCATAAAAATAACTTAATGACTTAAAAGAAATCAATCATTTGGTCGCCATTATTTTTATATTATTATCATCGCATCCACAAAAAGATAACACAACTTAAACAAAACCATTTTTCACACACAACAGAAAAATGCCCAACCCTCTAACTGCCAAATGGGTCACATTTAAAGCCAAAAAAATGTCCGAGACATTTGAATTTCGAATACCGTCACGACACATCAATTCTGCCCATCATCGGTGATGTCCACCATTTTTTTTCTACTTTTTCTGTTAAAAATCCCGTAGAGTTATAAAAATAAATGAGGCTTCGCAAACATTGGGGCGAGGACAATAGTTAGGTCATTATTTTCGGTCATTTGAACGAGCTACGGTTTCGATTTAGGGGGAAGAGTGAGGGGGTATAAATAACCTGTAAGCGTTTGAGGGTTGAGTGAAACGTCGAGATTTTTGACGAGTTTTATTACGATGAGTTGTTATCATAATTTGGGTCCAGAAAATTACTCTCGGTATTTACTTACTGGAGTTTCTAATGACTGTTCATTTTGATGACAATACGTATCGTTATTAATAATAACACGCACTCGGGTAGATCTTTAGGTTAAGCCATGTTTGCCTATGTTGCATGGTCTGTAGATGGGTTCCTCCATGCCTCGGAAAGCACGTTAAGCAGTTGATCCCGGCTTTAATTTGTAGGTCTTTGACAGTCGTTACAGGTAGTCAGTTGCCCAAAAAGTCTGGCAACCAGTCTTACCAAGGGTTTTCGTATTACCCAATACTGAGCTGGTTTGTGGATTAATAGGGAGTCGCTCCATGAACAAAACTGGTATTTAGCTGCATTGGGATAGACTAGAAGCTGACTCCAACAAAGTTGAAAAATGCTAGGTAGATGATAATGTTTTTAAAAAAGTATGTATTTACCTAAAACTAATAAGTACCTGTGTCAAAAAAAACTGTTCGACATTACTTAGATGTGTAAACGTGGAAAAGGCGAAAGGAGCATACATGCAGGGATTGGCGAGTCGCGTTTTGTTGTTTCCGCAGACCATTGCGGGCCTGTTCGAAAGAGATACCGCGGCCCCGGAACATAAAGGGCGAGGAAGGAACATGGATGGGTTTTAGTCAGTAAAAGTCTGACACTCCCTCCCGCTCCGCCCAGAGCGGGAGAATTCATTTGATGATTTGTCATCCCAAAAAAAAAAAAAAAAAAGACCATGACCTACATTCAATTTTATGTGTAAAAATCCTGTTTCTAGTTCTCAATGCAGCTCCACATTAATAAGTGATACCTACATCCATATTGGGGTTGCCTTAAATTGCCCCTTCTCGACAGATATTATCCTGTACAATAACATTAATTTTAATGATAAAAAACCACGTATTTTTTTTGCACTTGGAAAGCGTCCCCTTAAAAGCCCACTACGTCTATTCAAATGTTGCCATCGTAAAAAATGTACCAAGTATTTGGTATTGCCGCAATAAAAAAAAGCAATCATTGTAATTCTTTTGGAAAAAATGTAATTTCTCTTGTCATTTTGCGGTTAAATTGGTTTTTTGAAATAATTTCTTGCAGTGTGGTGCTGGTGTAAGGTCGTTTGTAATTTGAGGGGTCTTAAATGGTTTTGAATATGAAATAACTGAGGCTATAATAGAAAAAGCTTAAAGCGGATTTAAATTTTTACCAATGAAACGGAACGCGATTAGCACACCTAACGCTGCGTTCCCACTATCACGTGACGATCAATTTATCGTTGATTTTAGTTGACCAATGTCGTGGACGACAGTAATCGCGTTGTCCTGTATGTGAACACCTCCATTTTAATACAAAAGCTACGACACTGAAAACTGAAAGATTTTCTGCCGTCAGACAAAGTGCGAACGTGGCCTAAATTATTCCATAGCAATTACGACAAAAATATGGTGTTATTTGCTGATGACACTTCCCTGATTTTTAAGATAAATAGACGGGCACAAAATTTAGATGACGTGAATAATACCCTACTGCAGGTCCAAAATTGGTTCACAGCAAACAATTTGGTATTAAATGAAAAAAAAACCAAATGCATAAGATTTGCTTTACCGAATGTTAAGGGTAGTGATTGTGATATATTATTGAATAATGAGAAACTTGAATTCGTAGATAAAACGGTTTTCCTGGGGATTACGCTTGATTCAAGGCTACAATGGGGTTCTCATTTAACATCTCTTGCGGGGCGGCTAAGCTCAGCAGCATATGCCATTAGAAAAATCCATCAATTTACTGATGTAGATACCGCTAGACTGGTCTATTTTAGTTACTTCCATAGTATAATGTCTTACGGTATTTTGCTATGGGGACGAGCTGCAGATATTGAATCTATATTTATTCTGCAGCAAAAGAGCCATTACAGCCATATATAATCTTCGTAGGCGCGATTCTCTAAGAGAGCTGTTTAAGGATATTGGCATTATGACGGTACATTGTCAATACATCTACGAAAACATAATGTACGTCAGAAAAAAATTGCATCTTTTTGGTAAAAGAGGTGACAGACATAACTACAGTACTAGAAATAGGGACCAATTAGTTCGCTAAAGTAGACTCATCTTTCATGGGGTACTGTTTGAGATGCTATAATAAAATTCCACAAAGTATTCTTGAACTGAATGAGACGAAATTTAAAACATGCATTAAACGCACACTTTGTCAACAAACATATTACAAGTTGAGCGATTATATCGCTGATAGAGATGCTTGGCTCAATGCTGGTCCTGCTCCATAAGGACAGGGACGCATAAATTGATAGCATTACATGGTATTGTTGGAGCTGCTGAAGATTGTACTTAACTATCTTTGCATTGTATAGATTCAATGTTAGTATTATATAATCGCATAGCCCATATTGTGTGAGTATTATGTACTAGAAAGCTATCATTCACTGGAAGCCTACGGCAGTTCTTGACTAGAATGTGCCCTGGCGGTTGAGAGTATGTCATGCTCTCTCAAATGTCTCGCTGATGGTGGCGCGTGTGTCGGACCATTTAGTTCCCTTCAAAATGGTTGAGCTGAATGGTGCTGATCCATGCGTCATGTTCGTGAACGGGCGCTGTCAGTTGTGACTGGTCATCTCTTAGTCGCCATGGGTTATGTGAATTAATTATTTTGTTTTTGAGTTGTATTTTATTTTGTTTAGCTATGGACACTTTTAACGTGCACATCTTGCTACATTGTTCTCACATAATATACCATCTCAACATGAATGATGTAACCAAGATTTTGTAACAATATTTTGATTTAAAAGAGTGTCCATGGAGTTTCTTGCCCGTTCTTCTCCATAGAGATCTTCGTTAGGGAATGGGCAACTACAGTACTTTCACAGTTTTTATGTCTTGTGACTGGGACTGTAGCTACTTTAAATGTTCATTTTGTTTCGACAATTCAAAAGTGCCTGTAACTGGCCTACTTGAAATAAATGCTTTGATTTTGATTTTGATTTTTGACACTGACAGTTTTTGATGGCGGTTTAGATGTGCAGTATTTGTGTGTGTGAGTATTTAAATAGAATAGCAAAAAGATTCAGTTTCGTATAAAAGATAAGATTTGTAAAAGTCCTTCTTAAATATGCTCAACAATTTTTATATTTCAACATGTATTTCAGCTCCATCTGGCTAGACTGGAAGCCGGTCTCAGCATTAAGGGTATAAAAAGACCGGGTTCCCTACTTGAAATCGAATGACGCGAGGTCGAATAAGACCCATAACAAACTCGAATTGCACTATTATCTACTCCCAAATCATTGCCATCATTTTTTTGTTCTACTCCTGGAAACCTTCTAGTTACAGATATTTGGGTGTCATTTCCATAAGTTTGAACTTAATGTAAGATTTTTTGGTTGATTCTTTAAAAACCTTCACAACCCTCTTACTATTCAATCCATCCATCAGCACAATGATTTGAGTGCGTTTGATTCCCAGGTTGCGCAGAGTTAGATGTACCGAATGCTTGGTTGATGGCTGTATGAAGAATATGTTTACACCCTGTATATTTGGTAAAAGGCAAGGCAGATGTGAACAATTGAACTTGTTCATCATCATCATCATCATCCACAGTCCAACTACACCCGCTACCAGGTTTAGGCCTCTCTTTGTTTATGCCAAGCTCCACGCTCACATTTTTGCATATTATGTCCCTTCGTTTTTGGAGCTGTAAAATCAAAAGGAATTTCACTCCTGTAAAACGAGACGACCTGAATGGCGTAGTGGTAGTGACGCTGCCTTACGCTCGTAGGGTCCTGGGTTCGAATCCCGGTAGGAGCAAATGTTTGTGTGATGAGCATGGACATTTGTTTCCGAGTCATGGATGTTTATATGTATAATAAGTATGTATTTACAAACAAAAAGTATAATATATGTATTATATCAACTATCTAGTGTCCACGACACAAGCTTTGCTTAGTGTGGCACTAGGTGGCGCTGTGTGTTAGTGTCCAGCGATATTATTATTATTATATTAAAACAAAAACATTTTGCTCGATTTTTTAATTTTAAAATTGCAAAACCAGAATGCGGATACAGCGCGTTTTATAAAAAAAAAACAGTAATTAACCCAATACTGATTTCGATTCCTTCGTCGGTAGTCTTTATCCTTCAAGGCATAGAGTTCAATATTGCATAAGGTTAAAACAATATGGTTATTGTATGCTTTCTATCATTTTTTTATTGGAAACAATGAGCGTGGGAAAATATCTGACTAACTGTAGCGAGAAAGCAAAAAGTTATCGATTGTTCAGAGTTGTGTTCAGGTATAATGGAATAACCTAAAAATTGCATTATTTTAAAAACTAAAGATATTGTATAACGGGCTGGTGTCCGCAACTCCACGTCAAAGCGCGTATTTTGCGTGGGCTTATAATCTTATATAACGCGGGTTGGTAGATGTCACATGACTTCGAATTTTTGGTTCTCAGACATCGGTTTCCACACGAGGTTTTCCTCCAATTGACCTCCAAAAAAAAAAATTTAATTAACAATTCTATGTACACACTAAAAGTACAGAAAACTGTAAGGAACAGAAAACAGTACAAAGGTGGTGGTGTTTTTTATGAAATGAGTAAAAGTTTTTTTCATTCAAACTGGTCCTTACTTCTACAACAACAGAAAAAATCCAAACAAACGTATGTATAATATAGTATCCGACACACAATCTTCAGAAATTAAACACTGGCAATGAATTCTGAAAATGTGTTTCATAGGTTTTGCTCGTAACTGAAATCATTGAAGGAAAACATCATAAGGAAACCGGCATGCCAAAAATGCCAAAATTACCAAAAAAAAAAACAAGTCTGACGATGTCCACCAACCTCCATCAGCCTCCACTGCTGGGCCTCTGCGTGGTGGACCCATACCTCAGAGAGGAGATCTGTAGACAGTGTCCCTCTGGCTACGGTTTAGGGCTTATAAGCTTATTATAACAGCTCCTGAGAGAGCTTAGAGAAGGTATTTGCCCAGCAGTGGAACAACACAATCTATTAAATTTCAAAAACCTTCCTTCTACACTTATCCCATTGTCTTTATCAACCACAGTCGCGTGCACATAATCAGTAACGGCACACGCCTTCATTTACAAACTTATCTCTTACACCAGATCAATCAAAATAGCCCCCTATTCTTAAGGTGTTAAGTTCTTTGATGACTGCATAAGTTTTTCAGCAGACTTACAATAGGTGTTGTTCAAGAATGGGCTATTTTTTACTGATATATTGTTAGGTCAAGTTCAGACAGGCAGACGATTGGAGCGTGATATCCTAGGTCATTAACGAGGCTAACAGTAACTGTAGATAATTTACAATTACTTGTTTTTTGTTTAACTGTGGTAGGTGTTAATAGTGGGTTGAGTGATTTGGTTTGAGGTTTTTTTTGGTATTTTAGTACTATGGTCACGCTTATAAGCTTTATTAGGCTAGATATGTATCTAGATACGTCGCTTTGCCTCCTTGGTCGAGTAGTTGCTAGCGCGACTGCCTGGCAAGAGGTTGTGTGTTTGATTCCCGTGTCGAGCAAAGTGTTTTTGGGGTTTTCCTACAGGAATTTGTCTATTTGTGCCTGGTTGATGGCAATAGGCTCACGCCCTATTACATACATAGGACATATGACTTATACATTACCAGCGAAATATGGATGTTACTTTTAGGCATACCTCTGCCAACAAACTCTTCTACCTCTTGTGGCATCCTCAAGAGATGTTGAGAGCAATTTCAAACTAGCGCCTAATGTTAGAACTTGTGGCAGTACATTGGTCGCAGAACGGATGGCCGATGGGGCTGAATAGTTCTGGAGTGGCGACCGCAAACCGGAAGACGATACGTTGGAAGACCTCTCACTAAGTAGACCGATGACCTGGCGAAGGTTGCGGGAATCCGTTAGATGCGAGTCGCACGGGACCGGTCAATTTGGCGACACTTGGTTGAGGTCTATGTCCAACAGAAGACGTTTTTCGGCTGAAATTATGATGATGATGAATGCCAGACATAAGCCTACTCCTATTGGATTTTAAACAAATACCTTCATCCGTAAGCGAAGTAGACACAATAGTTAAACAATAGCGTCAGACCGATTCGGTCGATCTTCACTGACGATTTAAGAACTATATAATTATAATTTACATAGAAAACGTTAGTAAAAAAAGATTTCTAAAATCACAAGCGGCCTTTCTTGCCCACATGCAGAAACTCAATAAAAAAGTACGAGTATTATAGCCATATTATTAGTACAAGACCTTAGCGATGCAAGCCTCGAGGTTGGACTAAAAATGAGCATGTCAAAGACCAAACTCATGAACAACAGCTCCAACAAGAGCATACACGTAGGCGGGGAGAATATACAATATGTCCAGGAATATATCTACTTGGGCCAAGTCATCTCTTTCCAGGCAAGGCAAGATAAGGAAATTGCTAGACGAACGGATAATGCCTAGAAGGGTTACTGGTCCATGAAGGAATATTTTAAGGGCACTCTGCCCATGTCTTTGAAGCTAAAGGTAATAGACATGTGTATTCTCCCCATCTTGACCTACGGTGCACAAACTTGGTCTTTGACGAACATCCAAAAGCCCAAATTTAAGGTTTGCCAACGTGCTATGGAGCGCAGTATCTTAGGAGTAAAATTAACGGATCGCATTCGTAACACTTACTGCGCTCCAAAACGCAAATCGTCGATGTGGTTTAAAAGGCTGCCCAACTTAAATGGGACTGGGCAGGACATGTCTGTCGCATGCCGAATGAACTGTGGGCCCGTAAGGCTCAGGAATGGTGCCCTGAAACAGTGGCACGAGGTCGCGGCAGACCACGAAAGAGATGGCGCGACGAACTGGATGTCTTCCTTGAGCATTGGAAAGAAAGAGCACAGAATCGTGATCGTTGGAAGGAATGGAGGGAGGACTTTGCCCAGCAGTGGGACAATACAGGCTAGCTATAATAATAATATAGCCATATTGCTTAAAATCATATTCACAAAGATTTATTTAGAAGATTTAACTACCAAACTCAAAAAACATAGATATAAGTGCTTGCACAATCCTAAAACTAAAGGTCTTACAACTAAAGTTAATATACAATAAAGCATGATTGGTGTATATCGATGACAGCTATTGTTCTGCGCCGGCGCACGCAACTGAGCAGCTGTTCCGACTGCAACAATAAATTTTACGAGTAAAAACTGAGTTTGAGCCACACCCGCCGGCGACAAATCAGTTAAGGACCATGTTTGTTTTACGCGTTTCTAAGTTATTATGTGAGTAAGTATTACCTATTTATTATAGATATTATCACAAACAAAGCAGAATAATTATGTAGACTTTAAATACTTACTTATTCTTCTTCTTCTTCGTGTCGATGATTTCCCCTTTTTATTTTTAAATTATTGTCGACCAGTACTCTGCTACCTCGACAGCGTTGGGGGTGGCCTCGAAAAGGTCCCTCAGAATGCAGGTGGAGCCACACATAGTGCAGGGCAAGAGGTGAGCCATAGTTTGTGTTGAGGCACCGCAGTCACATAAGGCTTCATCGGAATACCCCCACCGGACCAGGTTGTATCTGCAGCGGCCCATCTGACTTCGCAATCGGTTTACAGTCTTCCTGGTGGGCCATGGCAGAAGGTGTCCCGCTGGGAGCTTTTCTGCTACTTCGACGTAGTGTGTCGGAGGGGGATGCTTGAGGAGCCACAATTTTTATTGATATAGGTGAATGTAAAATCACTCCTCCAATACCTATATTTTCTCATCGTGCCTGGTCATACGCACATGACACAAAATTATTTATGAGTATAATTACCATGTCGTTGCGAGATAATACTAGACAAATATAAGATCTGTCACGCACCATGCTTGATCACTACAAATACAAAATCAAAATGACATCTACCAGCAGGCATAGTACAATATATGTACTGTTAAAGTTGCATCTTCCCAATATAAGGCATACTACTTTCCCCGTTAATTGAAGTTCTTCCAATAAAGGGCTGGTGTAGAGCACTTGTCGATGGCTTTTTCCACTTGTCTTGCACACCATTAGCATAATCAGGCTATACTGTTCCTAGTCCATGCTGAGATAGGAGCCTTTTGGTCTTGTACAGGACAAATTCTGTTTCGTATTTTGTTTGTTTTTTTCTTATGATATCGTTATTTTTTTATTTTTTTTTATCATCTCATTATGTTTACTTTTAACTAGTGTTGTAATCACAATTTTACCATTTTTTTTTATTTTATGTTTTGTCCTGTCGGGCTAATAAATGTACTACTCTTTATACTACTCCTTATAGAGATCGTCACTCTACCTAGCCTGAGAGCATTCCACCTTATGCTGGCCGATTTGGGATTTCAACTTATCAAGTTACAATAGGTATAGTCCTTTTTAATTCTTTCTTTCTTTCTTTCTTTCTAGTCTTCCCACTGCTGGGACAGGCTCTCTCCCTGTGAAAGGGAATCGTATGTAAACCACTTCGCAGACCAAGTTCGGGTGGCTATTACATGTCATTGAATTTTTGGTTCTATGTGATTCCGATTTTCTCACGAAATTTTCTTTAATTATTTGCAAAATTTCACCCCGATAAGTTAAGAAGGAACAGACTATGTATTTAAGAAGAAAATTTGTTCCACTGCGTTGATCAAACACCATCCTAATACCTTTAAAAGCGGTCCCTTCGCTTCGTGATTACAGCGCAAATGGCTCTTTATAATTACACTGTCAAGGTTCAAGACCTGTTTACAGTCCATTGTCTTTGTCTCAATAAGATTTTAATGGAAACACAGTTTCAGTTTTGATATTTCAATTTATTTGTTGACTGTTCGAGGAGAATTTGAATTTAATTGCTGGTTCTGGAAATGGTTGTCGGTTCTGTTGTTGATAATTTGATTGTTTATCGTCCTTCTGTTTGGAAGGAAACATCTTACTTGCTTACTACTCTGCTACATGGGATAGTAAATATACTCGAGCTAGCTGCTAAAATAGAGAGAAAGTGTCTATCCTATCCGGCATTTAGTGCGCTTGCTTGCTTGCTATGAAAATGCTTTGCCTATCGACAAGCGCCTAAATGCTAACTATAACATACTTTTCAGAATGGGCAGGCCAGAAAGAATGTTGGAATATTTGTTTCGTTCAGTAAACTTAATAAGAATCTTGACATCATAGAACAACCACTACTTATTTCTCTGCAGTATCCAAATACAAGGTAAAGGGACCCGTCACAAAGCTTTCAACCAAGCATTCCGTACATTAATACACCCACACATTCCACCCATTATATTTTGGCTTGACGCATGTCTTCTTCCTGACTAATCGGTAATGATGCCAGTAATATCTCCAAGGTGTCTACAACAGATTGATTGCTTTTTTTTTTTGTACTCTTCAAGTGAAATCGCCTCAATATACGGACACTGTTAGTGTAGTGTGCTGTCCTAGTGTGAACCGGCCCTAATTAACATTTATAAAGATGAGTGAGGGTAGTTGAATAAACGCCTTCACTTTGCTGTCGCGGTACCTCCAGTACTTCAGTCTCCCCGCGACCACGGCTGGTGCAATCCGGTCGAAACGTCGGGATTAAATTAAAGGTAAATTCGCGATAAATACCCGTCTTCTTAAGTTTTATAATAGATTGATTGCTTCAATTGGACACTGAGTGAACTCACGCATTTTGCAAAATTACTCCGAGTTGTCAAAATAATTAATTATATTCTTGATAAACTATTGTAAGTTTAAACTCTGTTATATTAGGTATCTAAACCTGTGACAATAACTGTACTTACATGTTGTTTAAATAAATAAATAATTCTTAATATCATGTAATCGATGAAAGATACAAAACAGAAGCCAATTATAACACCCAACATCCTTCCACGCAAACATGTATAAAAACAATCAAAATTACAAACTGTCAAGGGACTTCACATATTTAAGAGCCCAATAACTGTCTTAATCCCAATATAACTGTATTTACGTCAATACCATATGTGATTGATTTTATGTTCAAACATGTCGACTAGTGAACCCCTTGAGGTTTCACAAAGGAATCTAATATTTACGAGAACGTTAATTTTGATTGGTATAAACAGGAATATTGATAGTTCCGGTTTGTTGTTTAAAACTTTAAGGTATTTGAAGAATTTTGGTCTTAAACATAGGTAGATATAGAAGCAATTGCTTTTTAAATTGCGTTTTGCATTTTTGAATTGTCAAAATAAAGATGAAAATTAAATGTAGCTACAGACATAAGAACTGTAGTTGCTTATTCAATAGTGTTGATATTTATGGAGAAGAACCGGCAAGAAACTCCATGGACATTTTTGAATGAATTAATGAATTAATGAATGAACATATAATAATTAGTAAATCAGCAGTAGTTTTAAATCATAATGTCAAAAACAAAATCCTGTTTACATCATTCATTTCAGGTTAATATCTATACTATCTATACTTCTATACTTATATTATGAAGCAGAATAGTTTGTTTGTTTGTTTGGTTGAACGCGCTAATCTCAGGAAATACCGGCTCAAATTGAAAAAATATTTTTGTGTGTGTAACATCAGCTTTCTGTTAGTAAAAGTCCTGTCAAAATCCAGCCAGTTCCAGCCGTTTCAGAGATTAGCTCCAGCCGGGTCTGCCTGTCCGTTTGCTCCAGTAAGGAGAGAGGAGAGGAGACCGGCAGACCGTCGGACAGAAATGTTTTTGTTATGGTACCCGCATATACTTTTATTATAAAGGGTGTAAAACACCTCTTCACGAAGCCGAAAGGCACTTGTTCTCCCCACCATTGCGATATTTTTTTTTGTTTTCCACCATACCTGGGAACCTTCTTGTTACGGAGATATAGGGGGTCAAAGTTACAACTTTTTGACCAGTTTTTTCTTAAATACAAGTTCTTTTTTTGTAAGATTTTGACTTGTAACACCAACAATGTTTCAAATGCGTTACATTGAGTAATATAACAAAACATGATCTAAAACCTCAAAAAAAAAAATTGTTTCCCAGCAATATTTTTTGCGTAAAGTTACTTAGTTTGATGTACAGAATGCTAGGTTAACGGTTTTGTGATGAGGTGGTTTACACCCTGTATATTATGCATTTAGTAAAAACCTGTTATATTGAAATTACAAACAGACACTTCAATTTAAGATATTTGTATAGATGTATTGAAGATGACCAAAACGTGTTTTCTTAAATCTTTAAACCTCACTGCAATCACTGTTCCGAAGTCAATTTTTCATCCCGCAACGTAGTTGCATCTTTTGCGATAAAATTAACACCCTCATAGAGAAAGTCCTCAGTCTTTGTCACCCTAATGATTATACCTATTACACTAATCTCTGAGTTGAATAATAAAGAGACTTTAAGTACCAATAAAATATTTAGTACCCGAGGAAGCTAGATCGATGGGTCTTCACGTTTTTTGGTACCAAAGGACCAGAATATGTTAACCCGTGTCACTCTCCAAGAATCCGGAGTCGAAGGACCAAATTTTTTTGGTGTAATATCACAAGATGTTTTTATGGCACTATTTTAAATATGGCGTCTTAAACGAACCCCGGCTTTTATTTATGGGGACCGTAATTTTTGGTGCAAGACAATGGTTTTAATTATGTGCGGTGATAACTGCTGCTGGTAAAAGACGTTGATGGGTAGATTTTCAGGTATTATTCAAATGGCGAACCGTAAAATTGAGATAAAATGCGTTTTTTTATGAGGTGTTCAGCTGCTGCTGTGTTTTGGTATAGAAAAGCTGTTATGAATGCTTGAAAAAATGCGAGTGTAAGCTATCTTGATATTTTTATTAAGAATAATTAAAACAATATAGATATTATTAGAGGAGGTTCAAAGAGGCACGGAAAAAGAGCACATGGAGGGAATCGGGGGAGGCCTTTTCAGAAACAGTAGAGGAGGCCTTTTCAAAGACAGAACAGGCTAATTAAGAAAATAGAGACTCCAATTTAAAATTGAGCCATCGAATGTAACGTCATAGTTTCCTAGAATACACTTAGCTAAGTACAAATTTTTGACTTACCTTGATAAACTTGGTAAGGCTGACATGTTTGTATATTTTTGACAGATTACTAATTTGTCTAATGCCAAACTAAGAGGCACTGATGATAATACTACAAGAATTTGCTAAAAATTAAGTATCCTTGTTTAAAAGCACAGTATACAAAACAAATCCAGACCCGACTGCTGTGAAAACACATAAAACGCTTAAAATAAAACACCCTGTGTACAACATGTCAAGTGAGAGCCCAATAAAGCATGCTTAAAGACACACCATGTATAATTGTCAGTTTTAAACCTCGTAATGGGTTTTCAGTGAGTTATTGACTCTGTTTTAATAGTTAGTAATAAAGTTGTCTCTTTGTCTTTGGGTAGATGGATTGTCTATGAGCTGCTTATTTCGGGTGGGTACTAACTGTGGTAGGTTGCACCAGGTGGGGGCTTAATTGCTCAAATAGTTAGAGTAATAATTCTATAATAATTATTTATTGCACCAAAAGCCATCACACTACAGTAATCCAAAACACAGAGCATAATAAGACTTATAACTAGGTCACAATAATTTTAATTCTCCGACTCCTAAACTAGGTGTATGTGCCTGTATCTTAGGAGTCAGTGATTCTCCGTTATAGACGAGACAAAGCCATAAATCCACCTCTCTCCATTCCTTTTTCCTCATCCAACTATAGGAAAAACTCATACTTGGTGCGAGTGAGTAAAGACTTTAATATTCTTTGTAAGGAGTTCTCTTTTGACCCATTTTGCATCAAAGCCTCTTCTGTACGCACTCGGTTGAATGCAAACTTTTTTAAACAATCGCGTAGTTAAATAATTAGTAGTAATTTATCTATCTTATTTTTTCCCCATGTCGACAATGCTTAACCCAATGTCTGAGTGTATTTAGTGCTTATTGCTTATTTTTAATACCCTTAATTTGTATTATTATCGTGCTTGCTATTTTGTGATCCTCTACTATTATCTCTGTGTCTACTCGTGAGAACCTGTAATTGGCTCTGTGTCGCTTAATCAATTGTTACTCACTTATGTTAGCTGTTGGTTCTCCTTTTAATAAATAAATAATATAAAAGAAAAAACGTGTAGTTGAATTATGTGGAAGTGGGTGTGTGTGAAGAGTAAACTTGAATTATGTGATAATACACTTCATCCACGACTTCGTCTGCAAAAATTGTGTAAAATAACTCGGCTAATTGATATGATTGAAAGCTAACGAATAGCTGACTAGCGTGATGTATAGCTTACGTTACTTTCTGACAATTTAGCTGTCTATTGGTGAAAAAATGGTTAAAATCGGTTCGGTAGTTTCGGAGGGTATTCGGTACAAACAAACAAATAATCTTTCCTTTTTATAAAATTAGTGCCTATATCTATAGGCTTTACTGCCGTGTCTTCAACGACCCCAGGCAATGCGACTACCGGATCAATCTTTTGAAGGGGTTGTGAAAGTAATATCTGTCAATGAGCTGCAACAACCACAAAATAAAGACGTCACCACACCAAGCTACCTGAAACTGTCAATTTGTCTCAATCAACCTTGAAACTTTTAAACTTAAAGACAGTGGTGTCGATTCTGTTGTGCACAAACTAAACTTAATTTAAACTATTGCTATCTTTTACTAAAAGGCAGTGCGAGAAAAGGACGGCTATAGCTATGCACTAAGTTAGAGATGTCAAACTAGTTTATGCCTTGCGTTTCACCGTGTTTTTAGTCGACATGTTTTTACGTGCACACTTCATGTGTATGGAAATATTAGTTCGAATTAAATTTGACAGCTCTAAATTACGTCCGTCTCTTTCTCGTTTTATTAGTGAGAAAAAGATAGTGATAGCCTAAATTAAGTTTAGCTTGTGCACAACAGAATCGACACCAGTGTCAAGACTCGTACTTACTAAAAACCTATCTAATGATCATCAAGTTTTGTATCTTTTAACTCATTGTTTGCCCCCCAAAACACCATAAGCTAAAGTAACTACAGTTATTAACCAATGTTATGGTAAATGTAATTATGATACCTGCATGGGAAAATCTAAATAGGATTCCATAGCCATGGTTCATTAGATTAACGATGTCCCCATAATTGAATGTCCCATGCGATACCATTATTAAGTTGGTCTTTCGACGTTACTTTTTCCCTCGGTCGTATGGATGTTGATAGGGATACTTAAAACTAGTTAAAACACTGCAGATTTTGAAATCGAACTGTCAATCGACAGACACAATATTATTAGCAAAGATATCTATACTAATATTATAAAGCAGAAGAGTTTGTTTGTTTGGTTGAACGCGCTAATCTCAGGAACTACCGGCTCGAATTGAAAAAATATTTTTTTGTGTTGGATAGTCCATTTATCTAGGAAGGCTTTAGGCTATATAACATCACGCTACGATTATTAGGAGCGGAACAGGAATAAAAAATGTTGAAAAAAAGGGGATTTTTTTCCTTTCGTTTTTCTCTCATATATTATGTGACGCAGACAAAGTTCCGTGGGTCAGGTAGTTATTTGATAAAGAAATCATGATCAGCTAGCGGTTTAGTTTATTATCATTCTATATCGTTCCTACTACTGATTATGAAGAGGGCCATAATTTTACACGCTGTTCTAATGCCAAAGAATCATGGACGTCAAGCCTTCATCGGTTCCAGGATAATTCGGGTTCGTCACAATGTTTTGTTTTATTTATTTGCATTTGTGCTTGCCTGCGTTCCAATCCAAGCAAACACTTTTACCGAGTGTAATTTACTCACTACCTCTGACAAGTAAGTCAGGAACTTAGGACTGTTTAGCTACTCGTAACTACGTGGTAACCGCTCAAAATAAGGAATTAATAATCTTTATCCAAACTAATATTATAAATGCGAAAGTAACTCTGTCTGTCTGTCTGTCTGTCTTTGCATCACGCCTTAACTACTGAACCGATTTGTGTGAAATTTGGTACAGACATAGTTTGGAACTTGAGAAAGGACATAGGATAGTTTTTATTACAAAAAATAAAATAAAAAATAAAATTTATTCCGGATTTTTTGGTCAAGAGTCGGCATCAATTCAGTACTGAAAATTCATCGGAAAAATGCCACTCTCTGTAACGCTCTCTTTCTCTTATGTGACGCAGACGAAGTTGCGCGGGTCAGCTAGTGAGTCTATAATGTGCCCACAGGTTTCTTTATGAGAGGGAATGAGCATCCACCGGGCCCAGTGCGGTTTAGTAAATATCAGGTCTTCGAATTTTTGATTCTAGGTCATGCCGGTATCCTCAAGATACTTTTCTTCGTCGTTTTGAGATCAGTGGTGATGAATAAAGATGAGATGTTTAAATCTGCACCTTCTTTATTACGTGTCGATGGCAATTAGGGGACAAGTTTCGCACTTTTGGTAGAGTTTATCAGCTCCTATTTTATATAATCTCAGTAAACATTTTCTCTAACTAGCAATAGATTTAATTTCATTCATAACATCAACACTAAGTTAAATCACGATAAAAATAAAATGCGTTTCCTATAATTAGATATCAATATAATCTTTAATCAAATAACCAGAAATAGAACAGGTTCATCCACTTAATATTTTATCTGTGAACCGGATATGACGTGTATTAGCTAATTCGACTAAATGTGACTCATTATGAACACAAAAATGAATGTTAAGCGACAATGTATTAGTGTTTCCGGTTGTGGTCGTTATTTAAAAATGGTTTTGATTGTTTTTATGTTGTTGCTTTTAATCGGTAATGATATTGATATGATATAGAACGTTATGTTTTACATTTTCTTTTGCAAATTATTTTATTTGTTTATCACTGTTATCCACTATAAAAATGCCAGGGTAGAACGCGATATTAAATTTATCTTTTGTTTTTTGCAATTTGCAGGTCGGAGTCGGAGCTGTATCATTAACATTCTCCTTATCTCAATTTATTTGGTGTCGGCGCAGAAAGTTTCTTCTCTTATAGATACTTTCTAAAACCTGACAAATCTGTCTGTTTATCTATCTGTTTTAGCTGTCTGATTCGGAACAGTGACTACATCCCAATTCAGAAAAACGGCCTAATTAGATTTTTTATTTCATGGTGTTTCTTAGGTTATTAAATCAAGCTTTACTTTACGGAAATCCATGACATTAAAATGCTACGCATTTTTTTTTTGGTGCTTGGCAATTTTGGATGTTGTAATTTTCAATCAGTAGCCATATCTATTCGAACTATCAGTAAAGAAAAAAATGTCTACCAGAAATTGTAGTCTAACAGTAGAAGCAGAATTGAAATATGAAGATTGATTCCACTATGGAGGCGTAACTAAAAAGTTGGTTGCAGGCGAATCGATAAATTAGGTTAAATAACAATCAGTTATTTTAGCACCGCGCTATCTGTTCAGTTTGGGTGCAACACGCAATTTGGGCATTAGTGTACGTACAGATTGAAGTTTGGGGTGATAGTGATGACGACGGAAAGAATTATGGTGATGGGTTAGTAGAAAATGATTTTGGAGAAGATATAGAAACTCTTGAAGAAGAAAAGAGAGTGAATAATGAGCGTAACGGTTGACTGGGTCGAATAGAAGAAGTAAATGTGTTGGTGCTGATCCCAGTATCGTAAGACAAGAGTTAGGACATGATGAGGTGACAGATCGATGATATGAATAAAAAGAAGATTTATAGAAGTACAAGTTGTATAAAATAATTATCAAGAAGATACAAAACATGCAGAATAAGTGTGCTGCTAAATCCCAAAGATGATCTTATGCCAGGCTCAGCAAGTTTGATTTTAGTAACATGTCCAACCAATACTTAATTATTAATAATTCTGTCTTTTTTTACCTCCACAACTTGAAAACCAAATAAATCTGAGTAACATAGTCTGTACATGCCGAAAAGTCTGAAGTAACGACAAAATAAAAATTTGGATGGCTAAAGTGATTCTTTTATCGACCAAAATGGATGTCTCTGTTTATTTTTGGGTGATTTGGGATGATTGTGATCACTGCAAATTGAAACGATGTGTATCAGGGGTGATTCAATGTGTGAAAATTAATTATGCTTCCTTTCCAAAACGAGTTTTTTTATAATTTTGTGTTCCTTGATTATCGCGTGTGACAAAAAAGTTTATTGAAAACTGGCGTGAGGGAATGTTTGCATTTCACAGTTTTCAAATATGATTTTTCACGTTAGGTAGGTATGTAAATAACATTCATTATTATTTTTGTCAAATCAAACCGTTTTTGTTTTTTTTAGGGTCTTTGCAAATCTTCTGAGGTTCAGTGCAGATAAGCAATGTTGCCAACCCACACTAGACCCACGTTGTGGACTATTGACGACTCTCTTACACAGAGAGCAGGCGTATATCCCAGCTGAAGGAACGTTACAGGTTGGTTATACTTTGCTAAACAATAAAGAACTGGGAAAAGAAATGAGGGTCGTGCAATGGCGAGATGAGCAGAAGACAAAGTTGCCATCGGGGGAAAAACCTGGATAAAACTGGCACAGGAACGTGGAGACTGGCACAGGAACGTGGAGACTGGCACAGGAACGTGGAGACTGGCACAGGAACGTGAAGACTGGCACAGAAACGTGGAGACTGGCACAAAAAAAAGAGGCCTATACTATCAATGAGTGAATTCAGACCGTGAATGATGTTGATGCAATTAAGAGAGGCCGTTGTTATCTCATATACCATCAGTTGTTACGAACTGATGAAAGACTCCGTAACTAAAATGGTATCTCTTACAAACCTTTATAAAAAATACCCACCGTACACTCGTTCACTGACTAATCAATTGGCAGACACGTACGAACTTGGCCCAAAAACTACAAAGCCAATTTTACTTAACAAAACATCGTATTTGGTACCGTAACTAATTTGGAAACCACCCCTGTTTTGCGTAACAGGTAGAAGTATCCAACAAATTTACGCAGCTAAAGCACAATCAAAATTCACCCTTATTTTTGAACCTTTAAGATTAAAAAGACAGCACTAAAAACTTTGTAACTTATCACTCTTCCTCTGGTTTAGCATCTTATACGATCAGTGTGTGTAAACAAAATTGACCTTTAGATGCTTGTGATAAAGTCCTCAACATACGAAAAACCAAAGTTAGTTCCAAATTTTTTGCCCAGTTTTGACCTACTACAGCAAGTTTAGCAAAAAAAATACCTTTTTGTGTTTGTTGCACGTGTTGAGGATTGGAAGTTATTGTTAGAAAGTGCTATTGTTGATATTATGTTAGTTTTTTTGTTGCTAAAGTGATCCACCTGATGGTCTGGTCAAGAGTAGGGTAGGGTTGCAAACTGTAGCAAGGTTCCTTTCTGCAAGTTCCAAGCTTTTAATGGACGTCTATTTGGACTTCGTTAATAAGTAAAAGAAGCTTCATATTTTCAAACCGATGACGATGATATGGGGAGGCTTTTGTCTAGCAGTAGACTAAAGACAACTAAAATAAAAATACAATGTGTTTAAAGTAACATCCATGTTTTTGTAAAGAATCTCTTCAGTAATGATTTTTCATAACGACGAATACAACTTACTTACTCTATTAATCATTATCTTCGTGCCCCTGTCCCGTTCTATTCGGGGTCAGCGCAACAAACGTTTTCTTCTTCCGTTCTTCCCTGTCAGACGTCAAGGCATCATATATTCCTTTCTCATTTCTCACACAATCCGTTCATCTTTTCATTGGTCTCAGAGAGACCAAGAAGGGTTGAAGAAGAAGAAGGCAGAAAAAGAAGATCTTGTTCTGCCTTCTTCTTCTTCAACCCTTGGTCACCCAATGCTGAGTGTAGGTCTGTTCCAAATCTCTCCATTTTTGGTGTTCCTCTCCCTCTAGACCAATCCACATAATAGTATACAAATACACACATCAAAGTAACGTAATTTTTTTTATAAAGAGTCTCAAAAATCGTTCGGTTTATTTATTGGTTTGCTTTATTACAATTCCAACAAAACATAGTTACATCGTCGTGTTTACAATTGTAAGTTGTTCTTGTAACAAGCAAAATCGTTACTTAACCCAATCTCTATCAAATGCATTAACTCCACGATTAAGGACCACCAGATAAAGTAAACTAAACTTAGCAACCTTAACATCAAACTTCGCGTTAAAAGTTAAAATACCGGTTTTAACCGGTTATAGAACAAAGGAATCTGTGTGTACGAAACTAGGCTGATTGAACGACAATTTAGGTCTTATCCTGCGATCTAGGTCTTTGAATTGTTTACGTTGTACAGCTGTGCTTTATAGTAGGGTTTTAATGGTTGTGAATTAGGTTTAGGGGTGATTTTAGGGCTTGTAGTGATGATAGTCCTTTTGGGAACACAAAATCGTGCGTAGCTTGCTTTTTTTTTGTTTTGACATTCATTTTAACTTTGTCAGTAGGTTAAATGTTACAGCACTATGCTGAGATAGGAGCCTTTTGGTCTTGTACAGGACAAATTCTGTTTTGTATTTTGTTTGTTTTTTCTTATGATTTCGTTATTTTTTTTATACTCTCTCATTATGCTTACTACTAGTGTTATTATGACAATTTTACCATTTTTTTTTTATGCGTTGTCCTGTTGGGCTAATAAATGCTTTTTCTTTCTTTCTTTCAATTATAGGTTATTATATCGAGTGCAGGTTATTAATATGAACCCCTTTTTTTTTTTTAAGGATGGGAAATCATCAAATGACCCCCCCCACTCTGGGCGGAGCGGGAGGGAGTGTCAGACTCTTACTGACTAAAAACCATCCATGTTCCTTCCTCGCCTTTTACGTTCCGGGGTCGCGGTATCTCTTTCGAACAGGCCCGCAACCCCGGCAGGCTTCGGCCCTTGCGGGCCCCTTTCTTTTTGCTGACATCTCTTTGAGGCGCGCGTGGAACACGAACGCGCCGTCGGTCGACACGGCCTGTCGTCGTCGTTAGACGGCCGGACGGCTAGCTAGGACGGCTGGCTATGGCCAGCCGTCCACAGGCCCGCATCTACGGTGGCCGGTAGCCACCACGTGGCCCCCGACGCCCGTTGCGTCTCCCGCGGCGGCCGGGAAGAGAGAATCTCTCCCTCTCTCGTTCCGCCACCTCCTTCGCTAGCATGACTGCTTCGCAGAAGGAGGCGACGGCTTCCCATTCCGTCTCGCTCCGGACCATGGATTGAACCAGGGCCGGACGCGAGAGATCGCCGCCGCCGATCGCCGCCACGAGGACACGGCGGAGCTCCGCCCACGCAGGGCAGACTTCCACCGTGTGCTCCACCGTGTCCTCCGGTCGATCCTCGCAGTGGAGACACCCGGGCGATTCCTCCCGCCCGATTCGGTGCAGGTACCTCCCGAAACATCCGTGTCCGGTGAGGACCTGCGTCAGGCGGAAGGTGAGGACGCCGTGGCGCCTCTCCAGCCACTCCTCAAAGAGGGGACTTACCGCCACTATCGTGGCGTGCCCAAACCCCTGGCCGCTGATTTTATCCAGCTCGTCACACCATTTCCACGCATTCTGGCTATGTCTGTTAGTACTCAAATTATCTGTGATTTCTTTTCTACTATTCTTTCGAATCTTCTCTACATCATCACAATACTAATGATGATCACTACTAGTGTACAGACTAATTAAATACTAAATAGTGATGTCACAACAGATCCTGCATGTTTTTTTTCGTCATGGCTATCCAAATCTGCCTCCTTCAGTCCCTATAAAACAAAAATTCTTAACACCCAAACACAACCAGTTCTCCAAAACATCTCGCACATCACAGTGTTAGTCTGACCTCTATATTTACACAGCTGTACGTCTTATTGTTCGTCGGATTAGTAGCGAGCAGCGATCAGCGTGGGAGTGGGTTTGATGCCAGTCGAAGGACCATTTCTTTTAGTAGACCCTTTTATTTATTTGCGCCGATAACTTTGTATTGTCATTCAAATTTTTGATGTCTTTGTTACGTGAAATGGTGTACCTGTCGCTGTTAATGCAAAATTGTGGTCTTTTGGTACAGTTTTTAGCTTGTTGAGAGGTTTTATCGTCATTACTACTGTTTAGCAGCATGACTTAGGTAAAAGGTCTGCTAAATGGAAAATTTGCATGAAAATCGATACCCAAAAAGTCTCACGAGATTTGATTCGTCTGAAGATGATCGTACTGAACTGGGACTACTTAAAAATAAACAATATAAATCTACTGAAGATTTTATTTCCAAACCTATGTGTTGTTATTCAAATTTTTGATGTCTTTGTTACGAAAATGCAAAATTGTGGTCCTTTGGATATGACCAAAAGGTTACGTTGAGAGCTTTTATCGTCAATGGTGCTATTCAGCAGACGGGTTATGTCATCAAATCAGTAATGGTAATTCTTTTTTAAAACTTTTAAATGATTTGTTTTAACCCAAAATTTTATGTGCACTGAGTTCACCTGAGGACACTACAAAGAAAATATTTGATACCAGACTTTATAGCCTTATAATTGAAATCAAAACTAGCCTTAATTTCCAGTCTATTGAAATCTTAAATCGTATGAACCTGAATACAACACAGCTTTTTTACTCTATTTCATTTGGATAAAACGATTCCCTATTTTTTTTCTCGTAGGAAAACTCCGAGCATGACCCAACCACAAGCAAGACTTACTTACAAAGTAAATCCCCTATAATTAAACAATCATAAACTAGTAAAATAATTTCATTATCCCAATCTTTATCACTTAATTGTTTATTTCAATAACAATAAGTCAGTTTATCTCCCTTTGGCTAATGGTTACACGTTATCAGTTAATGGCTTTAACTTTTACAAACTTATAGTTTTTTTAACCATTTTTTACACTAACCGCGAGTTTACGAGTATTCTTTTGCGTTGTAGTTTTGTTGATGAAGGGTTGAAGGGGCTGTTGTTGTACCTATGGTTCCCTTATTTTCTCTTGGAATTCCTACTACAAAAGTTTGGGATATAAAGTTACTTTTCAGTTATTTTATTTATAAACGGTTAGCAAATAATGTTACAAGACCAAATCAGTGTCCAGCTAACTACGTTACCCATATATTATTAAACAAAAAATGGAAGACATATGCACGGGTACAATAAAATACTAAGCCTTATCTTTAATAAATACTATATTGTGTACTTATATATAAAAAAAAAACAATAAAACAATATCTAGAGATACAGAAATTAGTTAATCCTCATAGTTTCTGAAAGCTTTAAAGTCTTACATCTAGTAGCTGGCTAGTATTGACCTTGGCCCTTTTTTATTTCTTTTGGTAAATGCTAAGTACTTATATACATTTTTGCAATAAAAATCAATTGGAACATTGCTAGAAATCGTAACGGATTAAATAAAATACATTACTTTTCATAATTCTTTTATTAACCAGCACCTTTGTTCACTGTAAGGTTTAAAAAAAAATTCACTGTCACTGCCAAAAATTGGTCCTTGCACCCCAAAAAGGTTATCAGCTAGTCCACATTTCCACAGCATGTCCAAAGATGTGTCAAAAAAAGATTTGTTTACATTTTTTGTCACCCTCAGCTGTGGATAGGTTTTTTGCTCGAAAGTAGGTAGGCAGAAACCGTAGCTAGTAGGGCTATTCCGTAGTGATTTTTTTCGTATTTAAACATTAGTTATCTTTGGTTGTTTGGCTAACCAAGTATGGTAGGTAATAGTTGTTGATGGATTTTGGTAGTGGGTAGTTAGATGTTTTTTTTGTCATCAATTGAACACGCAGTTAACATTCGGGAGTTGAGAGGTGTATAGCTTTTTTAGTTTACCTTTTTCTAAGTAGAAGTGTCTGTTTTTAATTCCAAAATAACATCTTTTACTGAATGCATATGAAAGTACAAACATAATTCACACATTTTCGTGACTAGAACCGAGTTGAACTGACTAATGTAATATGATCTAATGTAATCAGAAAATAATAATGACGAATTAATTTAATTACCTAATGATCATACTGTAAGATTATGTAAGTAATATGCATAACTTCAGTATTATTTATATAATAATAATCTAATGTAATAATAATTATCTAATGTATATTTTTTATATTTTTTTATATATATTTTTATATTAATATTTAAAAATTTAAAAAGTTCTATTTTTTTTTAGTTTGATTTTGATTACGTATCTGCTATGGGTGAACTATGTAATATATTGTGTTAATTATGTGCAATGCCTAAAATAGAATGATTTTATTTTATTTATTTATTTTTGAACTCTGAAACGTCTGGACTGGTTATGGTCGGTCTTATTTGTACTAACATATAGAAGGTCATGTTATAAGGAGTAAATTGGTTATGCTACTTTTGTTATAGAAAAATAATTAAGGGTTCCGTGCAAAAAAAAAATTAAACCCATGAAATTGTTTACAAGATCCAATTCATTATTATCAAAGTCGATTATTGCGAGCAACAGCTTGTCCTTTTTTTAAAATACAAGAAAGCTTTACAAGAGAAAGATTGAATCGTTTATAAGCACCCTCTTGAAAGTTTTGGCAAGAAGCTGACGCGTAAAAAATGCATTTGTCCATCAGTACTAAAGCGTAGCTACTGCGAAGCATGTTTTCCTAATGATTGTTTTTTTATTTACTTTAGAGCACGCGATAAACTTTCAACAAGTTTCCACATGTTCCAGTTATCAGATTATTTATCTTGAACTTTTTTTATTGATGCCACTACAATCTGAGTAAAAATATTTGACCAGTTTTAGTTATTATTTAGATAGATAGATAGATACAAAGATAGATAGAATACTCTTTATTATGTACACCATAAACCATAAAACTATAAAACTATGATATATACATTCCAGGTATGCTGGAAGAGATTTCTTTAGAAATAAGCATCACCTTTGTACTATTTTCTGTTCCTTTCTTCTCTATATTTAGTGTGTACATAAATTTTTAAATAAATAAATAATATATAGATATACTTATAGCAAAGAGGGTAAGGTTTTTATAAGATACTTATAAAATGTGGAATCGGGTCAATACTTCTTCGTCTCTGAAGCCCGAGTGCTCGACCGAATCGATCTGAAATCATTGTTTAACTGTTGTGAGAAATCTAAACGCCATATTGGATTTTCATTTTGACATCAATTTTGTAATCAGCGACCGCGAAAACCATAAAAACCATACCCATGATGGAAAAACCAAAAAAAAATTAAACGCCATTTTAGATTTTCATTTTGACATCATTTTCGTAAATAGCGACCCCAAGAACCATGGAAACGATACCCATAATGGAAAACCCAAACAGTTGAAGGTTTAAAATAATTACAAATAGAGGATCTCGTGACTAAATAATAACAGCCACTCTGGTCAATTTTTAGGCTAAGCCGAGCTTGCTTAGGTTTGTCCGTGGATGGGTTAGTGTTCCTTGCGTAAGCTAATCCGGTGGCTCCGGCTGTAATTTTAGATTCTGACTGTCGTTACAGGTGGTCCAGAATTAATTCTGACAACCAATCTTACCAAGAGATATAGTATAAGTCGTATAACCCAGTACTAATTGGGTTGTGGAGGTAAGATAGGCAGTCGCTCTATGTAAAATACGGATAGGTGTATCAAATTACAAAATACTCTTTTTACCAAACCTTGCCTATGAAAGAAAGTGTCTTCCCATCAACTTGTTTTTTTTTCTATGTGCTTTTGAAGTCCGGTTTAGAGATTATGATTTGACTTAAAATAAGAAAGAAACCGGGCTGTTTTATGGTTGACTTAGATAATAAGCTATCAACCTGTTACGACTAGAGTCAACAAGTCGCTACTGGTCCCGATATTTTCGGACAAGGCCCACTTATTAAAGGTTCCCTGATTTTTTGTGAAAGCAGGTTACCGGTTTAGAAATGTGGGCTTTTTTATACGAGTAGGTAAAGCCTAGTGAGACCAACCATTCTTTAGTTTTTTTTTACCATTTTATACGTAGCTGTGTTCTTATTTATTTATTTTTGTACGAACATACAAAATACTTAAAATGACAATATATTAACATAGAAGAGACCAATCGTACTTCTTATTTCAAAAGAAATTTCTTCCTGCAGACCAGCGAGAGGAAAGTTGGATAAGAAATTTAGACACAGTGTTCTTATGTACTTAATTTTTTATAAAAAACTACATTCAGAGTAATAAAAAAAAACATCATGCCTGTAATTCCCGAATGTTTTGGCAAAGGTGTACCCACAGGGTGTACAGTCACGTCTAATAATATGTTACACTTTCCTTAATATTATAGCTTGTTTCGCGAGAAATAACGATTGTAACTAGGAGACTGGACCTTTTTCATCAAAATATGAGTTCCAGAACACTATCTACGTCAGTGTTTCCCAAACTTTGTTATGCCATGGCCCGGTAATTTCCACACTGACCCTTCGTGACCCACTAAGTACTTTCAAACTCAAGCTGGTTCCATTAAGGTTAAATAATACACATTTATTAATAGTAGAAATGTTTATTAGTACTAGATACATATAATATTTTGGCATTTAGTCACTATTTAGTTAGTGCGAAGTATGCAGCTGTTTCTTATTTTTCACTAAAGAATCCAAGTTCTGTATTCATCTAAAATGACGAAAGTTTTATCCTAAGGTTTTTAAAATAAGGCGAAAATGTCGCGACCCGGTTGTTTCATTTTGATAGCCCGGCACCGGGTCGCGACCCGGCTAATGGGAAACGCTGATCTACGTAACAACATTAAATTTTAATCAGTACATTAGGAGAAACACAATTTAAAAAATTCTTAAGTGTTTACATATTATTAGACGTGACTGTACCTAATGATAGTAAATCTACATTCTGGCAAAATATGTGTAAATCCCCTGTAAAAAGGGCGAGCCTAGGTTACAGTGAGGGTCAGAGTTAGGGTCACGAGGCGTAGTCTTGGGGTCCAGGAGTTGTTTTTCCGTTCAAATGCGAAAAACAGAGTAGAATGGAGAAGTCTTATTGTGTTTAATTCTAATAATAAACCGTCCTGACAGTTTAAGTACTTCCAGATTATGATTATGAATGTCGAAGAAAGAAAGAAAGAAAAAGCATTTATTAGCCCGCACAGGACAAAACACATGAAAAAAACAACGAAAACACAAAAAAAAACAAAAAACTCTTATAAATAACTTTCGATGAACACTGAAGTCTTGGCACTGACTCTTCCCAACGATCTTCATTTCCTCAACTCCTCTATAATCTAGACATACGCCCTAAAAACTTTCATTTTCAACTTCTCACGGCTTTCTAGCTCAAACTCACTCTGCCATAACAAAGAGCAAGTTGTTAATGAAACGCTGTGGCGGGTAACTCATGGCTTACTATGGTAAATAATATGAATTTCAAATAACAGGTGCGATGGCGCAATATGCCTTCGAACTAAATGTAGCAGATTACGGCGGGTTTGGAGTTGTTGGTAGTAGTGTGATTGCGATGGTTTTGGTGTGACAATTGCGGCAAATGAAGCTATAATAAAATAAATAAATAAATATCGCTGGAAATTAAATACACAGTGCCATCTAGTGCCACACTAAGCAAGGCTTGTGTCGTGGACACCAGATAGTTGATATACCCGAATGGCGTAGTGGTAGTGACGCTGCCTTACGTTCTTAGGGTGCTGGGTTCGAATCCCGGTAGGAGCAAATGTTTGTGTGATGAGCATGGACATTTGTTTTCGAGTCATGGATGTTTATATGTATAATAAGTATGTATTTACAAACAAAAAAGTATATATGTAGTATATCAACTATCTGGTGTCCACGACACAAGCTTTGCTTAGTGTGGCACAAGGTGGCGCTGTGTGTTAATGTCCAGCGATATTTTTTTTATTTATACTACATAATATATACTTTTTTGTTTGTAAATACATACTTATTATACATACAAATATCCATGAAAACAAATGTCCGGAAACAAATGTCCATGCTCATCACACAAGCATTTGCTCCTACCGGAATTCGAACCCAGGACCCTAAGAACGCAAGGCAGCTTCACTACCACTACGCCATTCGAGTCGTCAAGCTATGCACCTATTATAACTTTAAGGTCCATGTTCACCAAAAAGATGACGGACGATTATCTAAAAACCGCTGTTTAAAACAAAATTTTATATGGGAATATGTCACATTGACAGCTGTTTTTAGATAATCAGACTGTTATCTTCTCGGTGAACATGGACCTAAATAGGCAATAAAAGTAGAGGAAGACCAAAGAAACGATGCATGGACTGTGTGAATGATGGTATGGTTTGAAAAGAGGTGACAGCTGAATTGACGAATAATAGAGAATTGTTGAAGAAGAAAACATGCTGCACCAACCGAAAAATGTGATAAGGGCAGAAGAATTATGAAGTGCACATTAAATAAAAATGGTGGCCAAAAAGAATCTGCAGATTTAGAGATGGACGCAACACCGACTGGACCGGACTGGACTGGACTGGTGACTCTGCGATAACGATGGTGGACCTAATCCTACCGAAAGATTATAACAAGAAAGAGAAGAGAGAAGATTATTGCAAGTTATACTCGTATGTATATTTGTTGTTTTTTTGTGTGCAATAAAGAATAAGAAGAAGAAGAATAACAAGCCAGTTGAAAGGTATTTACTATTACTGTTGAGTAATCTTACCGCTGCGCTGGGCAAAGGCTTTTCCAAATGACTTCCATGTTCGTCGATCCAGGGAAAATATATTTTTTGGCAAACTGAAATACTCTTTGAAAACGACGTCCACTGTTTAGCCCCACTGGTCTGTTTTCTACAAAACATCTTTATTCAAATTACCAAACGAATCCGGTAAATAGACAACGATGCAGAAATATTACCTCACTTTTATTTAATACCTACCTGACATGACATAGTACAAACACCTCTATACAATCTCAGTGCATTGAACTTTCCGCTGCGCGCTAATCTGTGCATCACTCGGATTGCAATTTATTAACTGCACAGTAGACATGTGTCCTGTCCGACGGTTAGGTTGACCGCTGAGCACTTTTTGTGAATTCAATTTTAAATTGTAGGTAGGGATTTGTTCATGCTTATGGTGTTATTGGATTAAAAAGGGAGAGAATCTAGGTAGTTCAGTGGTACAGTCGTTGGGAGACGGCATTGGTTTGTGGGTATGGTTATTAAGAGATCTAATTATTCAAAAATCAAATCATTTAATCTTTGCAAACATGGGTGCAAAGAGGGGGGGGGGGGGTGGGTGGTGGGCATTATTATTGATACAAACTACCTAAAGTTTCGTAGTCTTGTCACTACATAATAACAGCCGTACAGGGGCCTAATTCTGCTATTTTAATAAATTCGTCACTCCAACACGATTCCATTCTCATCCCATTGTCATAATCTGCTAAATTCACAATGGTCGATGGTCTCGTAATAAAAATGTGTTTTAATGGCATTTTCGTATTGCCATTATTATAAAACCATTCGTACAAATGGTTTTCGAAATCTACTACTAAATGCGAACATTTATTCATGCTTCAGATTAATATTCTAAGACATTTCTTTCAATGGAGTGTCAGTGGTTGTTCATTGAGAAGTCATAATGACGCCATTATATTAGTAGATTACCAAACTTGTCAAAACTTGACAGAACTTGATCATTATGAATTCAATGATTGACTATTCTGACACTATCGTAATAGCAGAATCGAGGCCCTGGTCGACTTCAAGGTTAAGCCGTGCTTGTCAAGATTGGTCAGTGAATGGGTGACCTAACATGATCTTTGATAGTTGTTACGAGTAATCGGACGAAAACTTGATCATCAAGTCTTATCAAGGGGTATCGTATTATCTATTCACTAGGTTGTGGAGGTCAGATAGGCTCCAAGTAAAATACTGGTAATCAGCTGCAACACTAATTTATACTTTGTAACACGATAAAATGCTTATTTCTTATATATATTTTTTTTCTTTTACCGTACTCGTAAATATACATTCAATTAATTTACTCGTTATCTATTTATTCTTATTAAACATTCGTTTATTTGTTTATATATTGTTTGAAACCGTTTATTCTGTAACGCAGGGTGCGTTACAGAATAAACGGTTTCAAACAAGGTTCATTGGAAGACCAGCGTCAGACAGCTTCATCAACTGTCTGGCATGAATGCTGAAATGGACCTTTTTGGCGCAGCCAAGAGGCACACAGCACATTTCTACTATGTCCTACTCATTGTTATGTATCTTTTTTATTTATTATTGTGTGTGTGCTTTAATAACTGACGTCAAATAAATATTTTTCTTTCTTTCTTCCTTTCATCCGGTTGGACTGGAAGCCGACCCCAACATAGTTGGGAAAGGGCTAGGCAGATGATGATGACTTTAATCATTTATTCACGTTATACCTACATCTGATATCTCCCAAAACAGCAATATTTTACTGACATCTGTTTACACAATGTCTGCTGAAAACTATTTCATATCCATCAGCTGCTGTAAGCCCTCATGATTGAAAAAGGGGTTGTTTCAGTTTAACATGCATAGTTTAATCCTCGGCCGATATTTAATAGTTTTGCACAATTGCACCCCTGTTGATACACATCAAAATTGTGGTTGGGAAATTGTTGGTAATAACTGCAGATCGGAGGTTCTGTGGTGGTGGTCTGGTAGAGATGAGATTTGAATAATTTGTAATGATAGGTTTGGACAATAGTAAATGTACGTTTAATAGGATAGCATAATCAACTTTCAGCGTTCCTTCTACAGGTACGGTCGCACAAGATCAAAATCACAATATTTTATTTCACAAAGGCCTAGATGGGCACTTATAAAATGTCGAAAAAGGTGTACAGTTCGCGTTGGTCGATTCCATGGAGAAGAACCGGCAAGAAACTCCATGGTTACTCTGTTCAAATCATTTTGTGTTTTAATAATATTATGTATTTATGTTACAGCATTATTACTTTAGTATGGGAGGAAAGCGTAGACCCGAAAATAGGTCGTTGCTTATAAGCAAAAACTGTAAAACAAGATAAATATTTAACAAAAGTTAAACAGCAACTGGGAATCTAAAAAGCCTACAATGTTCACTCATTCGCTAGAGAGAACTCTAGCGATAATGTAAACTCTCGAATTATTGTCAACTGAAGATACGGAAGTATCTCTGCCCCCATAATCGGGACTTGGGGCACCCCCCCGTTAGGTTAGTTAGGTTCCTTTAAGCTTGCACTCGAAAATAGGGGCTCCGCGAAGCGGGGCTCCGTCTGCTAAACTTTTTACGGGAATATAAAGTGTTTTAAGGTTAGGTTATATTAATCGGTATTTCTCAGAAGTGGTACAGTATCTTCTCATGAGAGTGGTACCACTGGGCAAGGAGGACCCCTCCACACCGCGTGAGTTGACTACCATTGCATGCATTTCGCGTTTTATTGTAAGCAGTATGTTTGTTATACAATAATTCGAGAGTTTACAATATCGCTAGAGATATTACAATATAATGTATTTGACAATTTTACGGTGACATAATACATAATAAGCAATCAATGAAATAAAGCACAGAATAAAACACATTACACATTCACATTTCACATTGGTGATTTTATTAATAGTACTTCTATTTACCACGGAATTTTGCATAGATTTTGGTCAAAATAACTTTTCTAACATTCTCATTGAACCTGAAATATTTTTAGGAAGACTAATCAAATTATGCTAACGGGTTTGCGTGAACCTAAAGATCAAACATAGCGACTGGCTCGTTGGTCTAGTAGTGGTCGCAACGGTGACTGCTGGATGTCCTGGGTTCGATTCCCAGGTGTGGCATTTCATTGGGTTTTCCATCAGGAATTTTTGCCACATGAAGTCTGGATTTGTGTTGGATTGAATAGACTAATCCTCTACCATACCAGTGCTGTGATGTTTTTTAATGTTATAGCACCATGCTGAGCACCTTTTGGCCTCGTTCAGGACCTTTCGTTTCTTTTTATATTTATTTTTTTATCCATGATTAGTTTTCAATAATCTTAAATAATGACAATTTTTATGTGTTTTGTGCTGTACCCGACGGGCTAATAAATGCTTTTTCTTTCTTTCTTTTTCTCTATTACATAGGACTTACATAACTGGTGAAATGTGTGTGTACTATTAAGTACTCCTCTGTCTAACTCTTCGGACATTACAAGCGTAATGATGTTATGTTATGTAAAGCTCGTAAGTTGTGGCCGTCACCTATGGGTCACTGCTTCGGTAACTGCAATAGCTCTTCACCGAGACCAATTAATTGGCAATAAGTCAATACCGCGACCAAGCAATTGGCCGAACATTGGGACACAATTAATTTTAATGGCAATATATTTTGGCAGTAACTCACTCAAAGGGACACCTGATGTCAGTCCGTAATATACTCGTAGTATTGTTCGCTGTAGGGTACACTGTTCGTGAATTGTTAATTAGTTGATAGTTAATGATAAGTGTCGTGTAAATGGGTATTACACGAATTTATTATTAAATATTTAAAGGATAAAGACCAAGAAGCAATAGGTTTTTGATTCAAACTGAAGCTCTAGAAAAATAGAATCAGTTGAGATTGTTTCACAAGACGATAAATTCGACGTAAATACTTAACATGTTGATCACCGTGTCGGACAATGGTGACCGACGGGCACACCTTACTCGACTTACGCTTACAGGCGCCACGGCCACTTTTTCATTGGATTGGCGCATAGGTACTAAGTGACCCGCGCGGCCCTGTAGAGCATTAAAAATAATGTGTCACCCTAACTTTTGCATATTTGAATGTTAACGACGAAAAATAAAACAATTTGCAAAATAAAACACAACTTATCTAAGTAATTATTTGTTTATTTGATTAAAACATCAATTTTCAATGGTTTTTGCGAAAGAACAGATTAACAATTAACTTAATTAATTTAATTTGTATTTTCTTTTTTTTTTGTTGTTTGTGTGGTTGTCCGACAGAGTGACCCGCGTGGCGCAAACGAAATGATTATTAAGTTCAGGCCACGTCGGACTAAGGTGTCCGTCAGTAATATATAAGTATTATAGGAATGCTTATATATTCATCTTAACTCAAAGTAATATAAGAAAAATGGGTGAATTTTTTTATGTTTCAAAATTCGCTTTGGCAACTAACGTGTTGACTTGAGCTTTAACTTTAATAAAAAACTTGGCCTTACACTTGTAAGTTAGTTAGCTAAAGCCCAAGCCAGGAAGTCAAACCCGGGGCTGCGGGACTGTTCGAAAGAGCCCACAGCGTGCGGAGTTATTTGATGACTTCCCACCCGAAAAAAAAGGAAGCCAAGTACGCGAGATGATAGTGGAAAAAAATATCACTGCGTAAACTGAGTTAAAGTTACGAAGTGACATGTTTTGGCACATAAGTTGTCAGCACCACTTGTGCGGCTCTTCAAAAAGTCTCTAATCTTCTTTTTAGGGCAGTAGTCGGGTATAGTACAAGTTGATGTTCCTTACAATCTTTAAAACCACTCAAGATTTTTACCAAAGTGGTAGGTAGCTGAAAAAAGCACTCGTAGCCTTTACTTATTGCTAACTTTTACTGATTGGTAAAGACTCTCATTTCTTTCGATCAAGGGTAAATATGGACTACTGTAGGGCTAGCATGGGCAGGGGATAAAACTTTTCTCCACCGGTTATTTCCACTGACAAGGGACAATTCAGTGGAAATGACAGGTGGAGAAAATTTTATCCCCTGCCCATGCTAGCTAGCCTGGTAATTGGTTTTCTTCTGTTCGTTGGACCGGCTTTTTATCTCTTTTAGCTGTTGGACGCGCCTTCCTCCACGTGGATATTTTTACGTGTCTGTGCTATTTCAGACTACATTGTAGGTATATCTGTGCCAAATTTCATCCCGTATTCACAAACGTTCGACTCGTTTCCGATTCGACAACTCGTATATCTGTCTTCTTCTGGCATTACGAAAATGACCGAGATAGATATACGACTTCCCGAATCGGAAGCGAATCGAAGCGTTGTGAATACGGGGGCTGATCCATTTAGCCGTTCTGACGTAATTGAGCTACACACATCCATCAATCTAAACTTTCATAATAGTACATAGTAAAATAATCACTCTACAACGTTCCCACAGCTGGGACACACAGGCCACCTTTCTAAGAGGGCTATTTAATTATTTGCACTTTTTTATTACCTCTTAACCACACAAACAACCCTTTGCAATGAAACCATAAAACGCCAATGTGCCCCCGCCACACCACCAATCAATATGCACTCAATCTATTAAACTGACCAATCAAATTGCTGATGCAAAGGAATTTATGATTACAAGAGCTTTTGTTGATGATCCCTCATTGGCTGGTAGTGGTGTCATAATGAATATTATTGGCAGAATATACTAACTGGATGTTAAACTTGAAGAATTTGAAGAAGAATTAAATAATAGGTACATATTTTATTTGATTACAGAAATTGTTGCTCTATGCAGAAACAAAACTCAACACCATTGATACCGATTTGTCCTTAGTTATTTTCAGGAGAGTTCATACTACGTAGTTTCTTTTTTATTCAGACTGTAGCTAAAATATTCTACAAGCTACATTTTTAAAGGGATCACGGTATTTAAGAGCGTTTATTTTCTTTTGAGGAAATCATTGATGCTACAAAAATAGGACGAAAAATTTACCATAATACAGCGAAAAAGGGGCGTTTTTATAAAACTTGACCTTTCTGAAAAAAACCTCTTCTAAATTATAATATACTCCGGTTAGACGCTGAAGCCCCGAGGCTTATTAAAAATAAACAATTAAGAATCTAATTTGACGGAAAGCAAGTAATTAATTAATGCTACTAATTGCCACTTGCCACCAACTACAAAAGAGTTTTATTGTATCAAATCATAAATGAAGATTAAAACAGGTACGTATAAAAAACATAAGTTGAAAACATGATAATATGACATCAATGCTTCCGTGTAACAGATTACACAAATGCATTTCTTCTGTCTCATTTTAAAAAGGAACCTAAGTTTATATTTGTATACCAAGTTGTCGCAAAAACTCCTTCAGCTGAAAATGAAAAAAAACCTTCGAAGATTTCCATCCCAAAGGAAATAAGTAAGCTTTTCGGTGGTTCATCAACACTGGTATTTTGCATCCGGTTAGACTGAAAGCCAACCCCAACATAATTGTGAAAAGTGTAGGCAGATCTGATACATAATGATGATTTTGTATTAGAATGACGTCATCTGCCTAATCTTTTCACAATTATGTTGGGGTTGGCTTTCAGTCTAATAGCTCAAGAAGCGTGCCAATTTTCTACAGTGACTTTCTCTGGCAAGTTATTGTTACCACTGCTGAAACACTATTACGAAGTGACTGTAATGAAGGGTCAAAACTTCATCTGCATCTAGAAGTTTGCAATCGAATAAACCTCAAGATTTTTCATTGACATTTCATACCTAATACCAACCCTAAACCTCAAACGAACGAGACAGTTTTGAGTTTAAAAATGTCCCAGTGGGACAACGTTTTAAAAAAAAAACCTTCAATAAACCGACTCCCACAATTCACACAGTTCAAAGATCTCTTCTTCGTTCATTTCCAGTTCATAAACTAAGCAACACGAAAAAAAAAACACTTTTTTGGTCAACAAAAAGAGATTGATTGTGTTATCTTCACTTTTACACTTTGACCAAGGAGGCCCGATTTGGACTCAAATCGTAATCCGCCGTGGCAGCTACTGTCCGATTTCACGGCTTTGGGCTCGTTCTGATTGCCCTTTGTCGCGGTTTTGGAGTGGTTTAAGAATGAGGATGCAGCGGGAATGAAAAATAAAGAGCATCGTCTACCTAGGCTTTTCGAAACTTTGTTGGGGTCGGCTTCAGTCGGTTTAATCGGATGTAGTGGAGTATTTTCCACTTCCCACAGATATAGTTCCTCTTTCTGCTACGTCACTTATCTCTATTGATTTTTTTTTTAATGATCTGTGTGAAGTTATTGTTAAAGAAGAATTAAGTTAAAAATATACACATATTTTTAAAAGAAATCAAATCGTTGTCTTCTTATAGTATGAGTTACAATTTAAATGAAGTCTGCCCATTTGACGACTTGATTGGCACTTTCAGTAGCGTAGTTCTATCGGAACTAAACACACAAAAAACTTGTTATAAATTAATATGCTCAGATTTTGGTTAAGCATCATTTTAGAAACTAACGTTTTAAGACTTTAGAAGTGCAAGTATAAGGAAGTTAATAAGAGTTTGCACTAGTTAATTTCCCACACTCGTCGGTTTATTTAATTTGAGAGTTTCGCTGACAAAAATTGAGTGAATTTGACAGTTGCGTCTAATCGACAGTTTCAATAATTTGCCTGCTTCCTTGATTCAACAGTTACGTACACTCTAGGAAACAGTACTGACTTTCAATAACATTGTCAACCGCGACACTGGAGGCCAACAATTACCTCATTTTAACCAATATCCTTTCAATTTCACACCACAAAAACTACTTATCACCGCTTACTACTCTGCTTTGAACCACATCTCAAATAACGTTGCATTTGGACTGGCCACCATTACAGTAGCGGTTGTCAATCGCATTAACTCGAATTTATACCTCTTTCCCATTACCGCATTATGCATTCATATCAATTTTAATATTTATCACGGCCAGCACTACCTTTGCGTTGTAAAACTTAACGTGCATTATGTCTGATTATTTAATATTTTGAGTTATTTATCTGTGGCTGCTTTTATTTTGTTTGGGTTGCTCGCTTTTGACGGAATATGAAATCAATTGCCACTTGGACCGGCAGAAATGTTTAAATTGTAAAGTAGTTTGTAAGTTGCTTATTATGCAACGTGCTTCCATTTTAGCCAATCATTTAATTTCTAGATACTGCAAGGTGAAACTATGAAAACATTATATTGTCACTTACGGTTTTAACTCCCGTTCGTCCTACGTGTAATATAAGTTTAGTTTTAATTTTAAATCGTGAAAACTTAAAGCAGTGTTCTTCTTAGCAACAGTTAAATTCAGAAAATCAACCAACAAACATACAACAGAACAACGTTAATTTGCCATTAAACTAAGGGAAAAGTGTCTCTCCTTCTAACTTGAGAGACTAGCAGCGCCATCTATCGAATTGAAGCGTTGAATAGTTTGGAAGACTTGGCAAATTCGAAAGCACGTGTCTATTTTTTTACATATTCTGCTTTATGTTTTTATTAGCAAATGATGCAGTGATTTACCAATAAGAAACGTAAAAATATTTTAGAAAATAAATCTAAATAAATACTGGTTGCTTGGTAAAGACTGCGACGCGCAGATATTTTTTGAAGTTGGAAACTTCAAAAAATATCAGCATGACTATACTCTGTATTTTGGGAATATTTGTACAAATGTACGTACACGAAGTCTATTACGAGGTCTCTATTTTGCTGGGATTCTTAAAGGTATAGTTTTTGCCAGTGGAGGATATATTTTCAATAAAATACCTAGTCATGTTCTCATCTGATTTCAAGAACAAAACAATAGAACACATTAACAATAAAGAACAATTCCCTTACAAATCATTTATAATTGCTAATTGATTCAACAAATTACCCTTCAAAAGACGCTCTCAAGACAACAGGAGTAGGATCACGTAGTATCTCATAGCGACTCAGTTAGTCATCTCTCGTGTGACCTACTTTCAATATGTTAAGTCATTCGATCGCTTCACTGAACACGTTTGAACTTGCTGCGTCGATAGTTAAGCGTTTATGATTATGCTTGAGTGGTTTTATTTCATTATCAGTGTCTATATTGTTTTATTCTTTATTATCTTTGTCAAATGTTTCTATATTGAGCTTTGTTAAGCGCATTGTGAACTGTTACAATATTATTTCTGCTACGTCCTTTTTATTGTTGAAGAAATTATTTTAGGCAATGACTTAAGTAAGGCCGAAGGAATTAAATATTTTTACCTAGAACAAAATCGATTCTGCCAAAATGAAATGAAGTGCAGTCATCAATAAAACGTTTTACTTGTTCATCAATTCCAATTGTATTTTCGTCTTTGCCTTCAACCTACAACTCCTAGTTATGGCAATATATTATAAAGAAAACTAGCTTCTCATTGTCATTATCTGATATGGGGTGTTAGGTTATTTTCGTTACGGAATTTCTGGATTCCACGCTCAAGGCCCGCCATAAAAGCTATGCAATAGCTTAAAAATAAAAAAGTTGTAACTACAGATCTCTGATGCTAAGTAACAAACATAAAAGATGATGATGATTCATGAACAGGAGAAGTACTAAAACAAATTCAAGCAAGTATGCTTGATCTTTATCACAATTTAAAAAAGTTGGGAATCGATTTTTTTATGTTCGTAGGTTCCATTTTTAAGACCAAAATTAAGCTATGATAATATGACGAGTAATAAGAAGAAGTATGGAAGAAGAAGACATGGGAGAAGGGCAGGTGAATGTTATTGAGGATGAACCAAGCTCTTTGCATGTTTGTTAAGAGACAACCTTAGATGGAACAAAAGTTGTCTAAAAGATATCGCTATCAGCTAACTCGACAAAATTAACAATATTGCAAAAGAAATGTGTAAAAATTTCAGAGTACAATAACGCATAAATTATTCAAAAACCTACTTATCATAATCCGTATTACTAGCAGAATACTTGTTGAAAACTGGCATATCCTAGAACCAAAAATTCGAAGACATATTGTGATGCTACCAATCCGCACTGGGCCCGCGTGGTGAAGGATAGCTCATTCTCTCTCATTAAAAGGAGGCCGTGTCTCAGCAGTTGGAATATGCTGATACTGATGATGATGACTGTTTGAATAACATTATTAATTCCTTCTTACACAGTTGTCTGCAAAGCTTTAAGTCTAGTTTCAAAATATTTTATCTCACAACAAGTACAGGTGTAAATAGCACGTTTAAGGTAGATGATGATAAAATTGTGAGTAATGTTCGCTTATAACTTGCTCTGGTGGCTTTATTTTACTGCAAGATAATTTCTACTAGGATGATGTAATCCTTAGATCATTAACGTCATACCACATGGTAGACTCTGTCATTTCAAAGACTTATATCAACTGCCTGCTTTCCTTTATGTATGTTTATTGTTCCCAAACTTATAGTTTCCCTAATTTGTTCTGTCCTAATTGTTTAATATCCCACATAGCCTATCATAGTTCTGTGAGTATTGGCTTATAAAACTATATCTTAGGTATGTTTATAAGTCAAGTCATTACACCATTTTTTTACACCTGGTTTTGGAGACAATACCGGAATTCTGGTAAGACCATCAAGATTGCTTATGTAGGTCACCTTATCATCATCCTACTGCCCTTTTCCCAATTTATTTTGGATCGGCTCGCATGGCTCCTTCTTACTTTCTTTTTACTCCTCATCTCAGCAGTCACATCCTTTATAGTTGGTTCATCTATGATATTTAAAATATCTGTGTTTATAAAGTGATTTCTTGTAAGCAAGTTTTCATCAAAACCATTAAAAATTACGATCTCTTTGTTAGCCTCGGCTGAATATGTAATTTTGCAAGATGTACCGTTACGTTATTTAATTAATTTAAAGAAAATGACTCAGGGAATCATCCGGGCAGTCCTTGGTCTGACTTTGTTAGCTATGACTAACATTACGGCAGAGCCAAAAACCTTTTGATTTGTCGTTTTAGTTCTTATTTGATGTTTGATGAAGACAGTGGTGTGATATTAGTTCTGTGAAGATGTGATAGTTCGGTGTTTAAAATGTAAGTGAGACAAAATTTTACAAACATTTTTTTTATAAAAGTTTATAATCTGTTGTAAAATGATAAATAAATAAATAAATACATTGATCATTTAAACGTTAAAAATGCCAGGGACTCTACGATTTTTTTCTATTTCAAAATACTTAGCCTGAGGCACTGCATCGCTGCTACCTGAAAACCATTCATTAAAATTTTTCATGTGTGTAGAACTCGACCGACTGAAATTCTCTTTTTTCCTATCATTTTTGCCGATTTAATTAGTATGCCAAAAAACATTGTCGAAATACTTTTCGTATTATTAATTTTAAAAACTAATTTTCATGCGCGGACACCGTTTTTTTTACAATTTTACTTTAGTTTTTTCGTACCGTATCTACAATTTATTTAAAAACATTAACTCCTACTTATTTTAATTGTTCCAACATTTTATTTGAACTACTAAAAATCATCTTATAGAGATTTTATTTCACTAAAATTTTGTATATAGTCGTGATTTTTTAAACGTAGTTGGCAAAAGAATCTAAAGTCACTTTGAAAACATGTGAAAATAAAAGCACAAAGAATTACAAAATCACGCAAATGGGTATTTTATTTACCATTTTATGTTTAACTTCGGTTATCAATTTAACTGCCGGTATTCAATCTAAACAAAGGTTTCCACTCGACCCTAAACGCCAATAAACCTAAAAAACACCTCTTGATTTCACAAACCGACGCGTATGGCAAAACCACGATCATTAAAAACCATTTTATACCGCTTTTACGAACATACTACCGAATTACTAATAATAAAACACACACGCTAACTCCTGTCACAGTATCGAGGCCTCGAGGCTAAAATCAAGTTTACGTCTATCTCCCGAACAAAGAGCAGTTAAAATATCGCGAAACAAAATATAGTAGGTTTACGGCAAGAGCCAGTGGTCGAGTGAACGCTTTCCGTTTAACAACCCCGTTGTCTCGGGTCCTCCATTCTTACGTCACCTCACCCCATACAAATCAAGGCCTCCCATTGGCCAGTTCACTTTGGCGCGCTTTCTACATCCAAAACCCAAAATCGACGGTATCATCGCTTCGCCTTCCACTAAGGGCAGTATTTGTAACATCGAAACGAGAGAGACACACTTTGTCGATCGCTGTTGTAACGTGATGTAACCTGATTGGAAAGAGATACCTGCATGTAGAATTGGAGTGGGGGAAAGGGACGGGGAGAGCGGTGTGGATGTTGATTGTGGTAGTGGAGTGCGAAGGGAGTGTGCTACCGTGCGTTCCACTATTTATAATCAAATGGGCTTCGTTTGTGTGCGTGTGTGCACACGGTTATGCAGGCACCAACACAGGGGGACGCGTCGAGCAAGGCAATGATGTGCACGAAGTATTATACCCCATTACACTACTTGCTTCCTCGCCGGCCGCACGTGCAGTAGTCGTCAGTCGATCTCTTTTGTCGAGCGGCGTGCGAAGTCAGTTTGTTTACGTCGCTCAGCCACAGCGATGCATAGTGCGTTAGTTAGCGCAATTGTGTCATCGACCGTGCGCTGGTTACACCTAAATTGCGAGTGATTTACGGACAATGAATCGCGCGAGTTTTTTGCGGCTAAAACTTTTTGTGAACTTGTGAACTTTTGAGGTCGGAACTTTACCTGTGATCTCATTTATCGCCAAATTGAACTGTGTATTTTTATTTCGGACTCTGTGCCATTTGAAGTGTCAAAGTGAACTTTTTGAGTGATATTTTCGCAAAACTAACTTTCGAGATTTTTTTCACCGAGAAAACTTTTGTACCACTTGAACATTTTTCTGACTTACCTGTGAGAGATTTATGATCAAAAAATTTTTGGACAACGATTTTGTAAGTTTGGAGGAACTTTTTTGATTGATACAAAATTTTGATAAAAACGAAGAAGTGGATCCAAAAGCGGAAAGGAACTTAACACAAACAGGCACACAGCATTTATGCATAACAAACAAACAGCTATCTGTCCACGCTTCTTCCGTAGAAAAAGACGTAGCGAAAGACAAAGATGGCTATAGCATTCAACTTACCGAGTGAGAGAGAGGCAACCGAGGAGAACTTTTCGCGGCTGAACCGGCTCCTTGCCGAGCTGTACGAAGTTCTGTGCCACATCTTGGTATCACGACAGCCTGGCCAAGAAGTCCAGGATAATAGGCGAGGTGAGTGTCCTCGTGAGCATAACACACCACCTTACCACTTAAGATGCAATTCGACCTACATCGTCAACCTAGTGATGGTCGTGGCCATCATAAAGGTATCCCTCGCGTCGTCACTCTTCAATACCATCAGATAAAATGAAGATTGTACTAGATAAGTATTGTTGACAGTGATACTGCAAAGCAGATCTGGACTGTTGTTACGTATTTTTAAGTCCATCCGTATTTTATTTTGTGCCTATTTGTTCTGGAAGAGATGTTGTGTCCAACTGCACTTAAATTGTAAATGGTGGTTACGTCCGAATTAAATCGAGAGGTCTCCGCAGCTCGATTTAATTCGACTTTGCAATTCTAACATTATATTCCGCTTATTAAAAATGAATTTTGCTTTTTTCAAATTTGAGTGAAGTTCGACAAAACGCCTCATAAATTTTCTTTAAACTTAATAATTATATTTTTCCATGTCGTGCATTTAATAAAATGTTAATTGTCCAACGGAAGTATTTTTCTATAAATATGTTCGTAAGTGCTTTCGCCAATAATATCTGCTACATTTTACAAAATAATTTTACCAGTGATCACAATTGCAAAATGAATATTGTAATTGATTGCGATTTTAATTTTATTTTAGTGTTGTTAAGTTTTTGGTTTAGTTAGATTTTCCATTTGATCTCTTGTTTATCAATTTTAGATTCATTTAAATCTAGTTTAATTTATTCCATTTATTTGAAGACGAAAATAAAATAAGATCTTAGATTTACTTACTTTTATAAGACACGTATGTAGATCTCAATTATTATGTTAGTTCCAAATAATTTCGATAGTCATAAATAGTTTCAACTTCATTTAATTATTTTCTTTGGAATCGATTAGACACCAAATATTAGTTAAATTTTACGAAATCGTAAAGAATTATGGAAGCCTAAAAGATATTGAAATCATTTTAAGGAGGACTAAAATTATATAAAAAATGTCTCCTTATTTCAATGTATGTAGGTATATTTAATTAGGAATTAATTTTAGTACAACTGTAAATATTTTGACGTATTTTTATCAGGTGAATTTTATTTTGTTGAAGCCATACAATTTGTTTCAGAATATGTTCTGTTTTCAAAAAGTGTAAAAAACTTGAAAAATAAATGTTTCCTGATTTGTATAAAATCTGCTTTAGAATTATTATTTGACTTGTAAATATTGCATTTAAAAGTTTGTGATTTTTTTCTCTCGATAAGCATTCATACTTTTTTACAAGTATCTACCCTAGTTAAGTACCACATGTAATCGAATCATATACATTTAACCTGGATTGTGTTAATTTTGTCTCCCGATCATTTAATGGGATAATTAATTGTGAAATAAATTTTATTTTGTAAAAACGTAAATCTGTTTGTTTTTTCTGAAATAAACCTGGACCCAAATAACTGTGGTGTGATCACTTACAAAAAATAGATTGGCTTAGGAAACAATTTACAAAAATGCCACAGACATAAAATGTTTAAAAATAAATGCGCGATCTTGACGTTCTCTAACTCAACATAAATATGTCATTTTGATTTTAGTAATTTTTAAAAGAGGCATACAATTAGTTAGGCTGTCTATAAATAAATCCAATAATTACGAAAAAAATATTAAAGTAACAAAAAAAATGTGCTTCATTAAAATATCTTTTTATAAATAATTATGTAAATAGAGTCAGACAGAAAAAAACCACAATAAATTACAAATGAGCGAAAATCTAAAACGAAACTCAACAAAACGCTAACCATAACTCATAAACCCGTGTTTAACTTTAAACTGTGCAGTCGGTGCTTCTCGTCAATTAAGTCGAAAATATCCTCTGTTTACGCTACCTCGCTGTCAGCACAGGGACATGTTCCGACTAGTTCTCAATTGTGTGGACAGGATAAATAACACGTGGATAAATACAAAATTATGGTTTTTAAAAAGTAATTATTTATTCAATAAAAATTTACATTTTAAATGAGGATGAAGTCTAAAACGTTAAGAATTTTTTTAAAGTGTCACTTGTCATTAAAAATAATTATGATGAAATATTTTGTTAAAAATAAAATAAAGTTTAAAAGAAGATCAATATGAAAAGAAAAAAAAATGATATAACAGGATTATTGCAAAAAGCCATCAAAAAAATTTTTGATAAAAATAATTTAACGTACTTAATCTGTAGTTCACGAAAGTTTAATGTTTATTAAATAAATCATGTAAAATGAGGAAAAACTTGAAAAGTAGGCAATTAATTGAGTGACATTTACTACCGGCAATACGTCATTTGTTTCATGATAAATAATATTGTGATAAATAGGTTGCATGAAATAAATCAGACAACGTTAAGCGAAAATTATCTAATCTGATATGAACATACCTAGTTCTTTGTTTAACTAATGTTACAAGCTAACTCTGACCAAGTTACAGATAAAGCACTAAAACTGGTAAACAACACTTTTATGAAACACACACTTAAAATTCACTCTCAACTCACAGTATAATATAAGTTCAAAACGTTAAGAGAAACATGAACTAGTTCAAGCTTGGCGGGACCTAAACTTGGCACGCTCGAAATCGTGGTTGCAGTCACGAGTTGGCATGGTCCAAGTTAGAAACTTGTTACTTAAAAAATGATTTAATATAAGTTTAACAAGTTACTCACATAAAATAATTCCTGAAGGTTGAGAAGAACTAAAAAATAGGAATTTTATTTCGAAACAATGTGCAAACTCTAACAAAAATAACACTTTTATTTTGACACATTTTTAAGTGCAAAGTCTTTAATCAAAAATCAATCAAAATAAATGTGTGTCACTAAAAAATCGAGGTTAAAATGAACAAATTAATGAATCATTTTTGTATCTGGTCGATGAAGTCTACAAGCCGTGTAATTTATTGAAAATTAAGTTTATATGTTTTAAGTAGATAAGTTTTACAAAATTTTCTTACTTATAATGACTTAATATGATTTAAAAAAAAAATCTAAGTGGAAAAATAAATGAAATACCTAGTCTTCATAATATAGATTAAAATCTAGACAGACAATCATTCGGAAAATAATACAAAAGAATTCACGCCAACAATTCATACATTGCACCATGACTAAACATTGGCAATGGACTCGATGCAATGCACTCGACAATTGAAAGCGAAAATCAATGGCAACTGGACGCGTCGTGAACGAAGAAATCGAAAACCATATTAAGTGCATTGCTTATTGCATTACGAATAACCATTACGCTTGTTAACTTGGGAGCACTTAAAAGAAGTCTTGGTTCTAATCTTTTGAGCCGCAAACTGAAATATGTATTTAACACATTGTCAAATAAGCTGGTATAATTACCAGATTTACTTTTACAGGTTACTAAAATGTATGTGTTTACACTAGAGCTTTATATCTAGCACTAAATAACTATGTAGGTTTTACTAAGCAGAGGCTAACATAGTTGAAAAGACTACCTACGCAGTTGGTATTGTAGCAAAAAAAAACAAAATTACTGGTAAAATGACGATACAAAACCTTTACTTTATTATTTCACATCTTAGAAACATCGAACTTCACGCAATACTAAATAAAAAAGCAAAATTCATGTTTAATCTGTGACTTCGTAACAGCAAAAACAAAACAGTGTTTACCTCTAACCTGAGTCAAAATGTCTGTGTCTTTCATCCCAAAGCTTTAGAGATGGCCGTCTTCGTGAACTTCAAAAACCGTAAGTACAATTTCATCGAGAAAGTAAGTCACGGTTTTAAAGAAGTTACTCTTTTTCGATTACTACTGAAGTGGAAAGAAACGGTTCACCAGTTTTGATTTTTTTTATTTTTCATTTTATCAAAGACATCGCCGTCGGCCTTTGTCGAATTTGGTAGCTTTTCCTTTTTTGGTCAAGCAATTGGATAAGTAATCATGAAATAATAGTTTTGATGTCTCATTGATGTTTTGTTGGGGCCGAATAAATCCAGTGGCAGCACTTAAAAAGATGAAGAAAGAACTTATTTATGAATGAGTGTTTCGCGGGTTTTTTAACACGTTATTGTGGGTAAGAGTTTTACATTGACCGTTGATTGAGTAGATGCGTGACGTCACATTTAATAAACTTAATATAGGGTCGATACAAATACATATAATATGTATTTCCCGGGTTTACATAGATATTTATAACTAAAAGTGTAGTGTAAGTGTAGTGTAGTGTAGTATCTTGTAAAACTGCTTTGATTTTCCAAAATTTAAAATTGTGTCACAATACAACGATATTATACTCACAGAACACAACCTAACAACTTGCAAAAACTAGAATTTATAAAATACTAAAAATAACAAAATATTTTACTCATATTTAAGATTATACAATCCTATTTAATTATGTGATGTGTCGTAAATAGGATTTACAAAATCTATATTATTATGGTTTTTATGACCTCTAAAAAGTCCGATACAAATTATACTAGTCCAATAAGAAACATACTTAGAAGAAAGAAAAAACTTATAAGTACCAACGAAAAATCTAATTAGGTAGTCTCACATGATTGAAACAATCATAAAATTATAACATTTCAAACTCATGTATACAAACAAGCCAAAAGTTAAATACAGATAATTTACAGTTCAGTCTGTATGATAATTTTGGTCTATTTATGTTCAAAATTAGCACTTTGTCAACGATACTTGTGCTCAGTGGTCGAATTCTGTTCAAATTAGATTTATTACTTGCTCTCTGCTAATGTCGTCAGCAAAGGAAATTAATAATACATTTATAAATTATTGTACTTAGAGCAAGTTTAAACACAACCAATTAAGTTTCAAGTTGTTTTTATTACATAAAAACAACTTGAAACTTATATTTTGTATATTTTTTTAATGAAAAAATCATGTGGTTTTAGTGCCATAGTGTCAGACTTCTATACCGATCTCTCAGGCATGCTGGTTTCCTTACAATGTTTTCCTTCACCGAAGCAAGTGATAAATAGAATACAATACACACATGAATCCGAAAAATCTTAGGTCGCGTGTCTAGGGTTGGAATTTGAGACTTATCAGTCATACTACTAGGTCGTGACTTCAGTACATACATTTTGAGCTATGTAAGGCTAATTCCAAAATATTCTTATTCTTTATTGCACATAAAAAGAACAAATATAGTCATATTAATTGCAATAATATAGGTTATGTACAAAGGCGAGCTTAAAATATACTTTAGTTATTCATTTAGTCTATTAGCTACCATTAAAATAAGGTTTCTTTAACGTTCAAACCGTGATCGCCTTTTTGAACTTAATGCTTAACATAATAACACTATAAAGAAAACACCATAGAATATGATAGAACAGCAACTTAAACGATCGTTATGGAAATTATAACTCTCTCGAATCTGACAGGACTGGAAGGGCCACTTACCTGAGTATGGCTGCAAGCTAAACTAACGGACGTAGTCTTACTAAAGATAGCAGTAATAATGCTCACACATTATGAACGTAGGATAGATTACTAGACGAAGTTTATGATCGGGTTTTAAGGTATCTGAACGTGTTTACGAGTGGGTCTTAAAATGAACATGGACAAGACCAAGGTCATGTTGAATGCCCATGTCACACCCACTCAAGATCGGAGACCCTACACTCGAAGTTGTGGAGAAAGAGTTCAAACGTCGAGTCGGACTCGGCTGGGCAGCGTTCGGGAAGTAGCGTAGTATCTTCTCGTCTAACTTACCACAGGGTCTCAAGACGAAAGTGTGTTGACCAGTGCGTGTTGCCAGTGATCACATATGGAATCGAAACGTGGTCGCTCACAATGGGCCTTATCAGAAGGCTTAAAGTCACCCAAAGGGCAATGGAGTGGGCTATGTTCGGAGTTTCATGGTGTGTTCGAATCAAAAATTAAAATATCCTCTAGAAAACCAAGATTACTGACGTACCCCGAAGAATTGCCAAACTTAAGTGGTAATGGGCAGGGCACATTACTCGCAGTACGGATGGCCGAAAAGCCATAAAGTCCTGGACCGCACGGGACCGGTCAATGTGGCGACACTTGGGGGAGGCCTATGTCCAGCAGTGGACGTCTTTTTGCTGAAATGATGATGATAATGATGAACGTTTTACTGCATAAATAACATCACCCCATATAGTCCGTGAACGGTGAGGCAGAGGTGTATTTATCAGTAAACCTGCAATTTACCAGGTTTAAGTTCCATGTAAAAGGGGGAGACTACCAGTCTTATCAAGGGGCCTCGTATTACCCAGTACTAACTGAGTTGTCGAGATCAGACGAGCAGTCACTAAATAGTGGTATGCAGTTGGATCCAGATAGACTGTGAGCCGACCCCAACAAAGTAAAAGTCGAGGCAGATGATATAAAAGGGCCTTTTGCCATTATTTATTTTATTATTATTTATTTAAGCCTCTATAATTCCTTAGTAAAACCAATACATTTTTTTAAACATAATATAATTTCAACTTTAATTATGTACCTCTCGACGAGTATAGGCCTCCTCCATCTCACCTTTTGCCATTAACCGAGCATAATCCATTCTTCGTGGCTGCTACTGAAGAATTTCTGATGGAAAAACCCAATAACATTTTGCCCGACCCGGGAATCGAACCCGGGACCTTATGCTCAACAGTCGCGCTTGCGATCACTCGACCATCGGTAGCCAGTCAGTCTGTCAGTCGGTGTCTTGTCTATCTTGATACCACTACGAGTACATCAGCCTACTCGATTTTAGATAGTAACAGGTTTCAAATCCACCTCCTACAAGCATTAAATAATTACTAATGATTCGCCTTTACTTCGTTTATAATCTAAGCAAGAATCTAAACAGACAAACCCTGATCCTTACTTATATTGTAAAGTGCCATAAGAAGTTCGTTTGAATTGTCATCTTTTTACGCGTAAATCATTGAAATGATTAAAACCCGGGGCCGTATTTTTGAATCAATAGAATTCCAAATCGTGTACGAAATCGCAGAACTCGTATGCGAATCCCTAAAATCGCTATTTTTGAATATTCATACCCGTGAATTTTGCAACGAGTGGTCCGATCCACTCGTTTCCGATATTCTACCAGTAGAAATGAGAGTGAGAATGACACTGACAAGTGAAGATTTGTTGACTGATTCTTTTTTTGTCGTTTCCCATTTTCTACGTACTTTCTTTAACAATTCAAAAACAAATCCACCACAAATAACAACCGGGAAAAATATGTGAAAACAGAAAAAAATATCGACATCCCAATGATAGACGTCAGACAATGACATTATAACTTTTTAATTAACGTTCCGTTCCACCGTAACTCATTTCACGAATTTAAGATTCACTTCGAGTGATTCAAAAATACGGCCCCTGAAATGTTGCATCATTGTCAGTTGTACAGAATTGGACATAGGGTCACCTTTCATCCCAAAAAACTACTGTTCCCTAGGAAAACATTAAGCCCGCCTTTGTACAGTTTTAACTTGTACATAAAGTTTTAATAAATAAATAAATAAAACAATAATAACACTCTTATCATAATAGACAGCGCCACATGCCTTTCGAATTATGATTGAATGAGAGATTTTCTTTTTTAATTCTTCCCTAGTCGCTGGATAGATGGCGCTGAACTTGGTCAGTTACAGCAAGGAACGGAACGTCAGTTTCATTTTTCAACGAGCGTATGTGACGTGACGCAATTTTTGTTCCAAAGGTTTTGGCTTTGGCACATAGTAGCGTAGTCAGTTCAACGCCATCTACAGAGTTTGGAAACTGTATTTTTTTTTTAACTCAAATTGAAAACCGCTGATTACATTATTACAAGCAGAGTACAGCTACAATAACCCGACTTGCTTGGCAAATTGTAAATTAACGCGAACGAAGCCACAGGCCAAAGTTGAATTAATTTTTGAGCATGTACGTATAAAAGCAGCGATTTCGCAATAAAATCAACTTATTACATTGTGAACTTATTACATCGTACAAAATCAACTATAAATAATAAAACCTACTTAAATGATTCAAACAAATGATACATTCTAAATTCAAACGGTACACAGATTTGAATAAATTATTCAAACTGATTAGATTAGGCACTTGGTTTAGATTATAATTTGTTAATATTAAAACTGTCTTTAGCTGTTTCTTGACCGTTAAGTTTATCTGTTTTTAGATCATATCTTATTATTATAGTTGTCTTTGTCTTTGTTATAATTGAACTAATTTTGATTTGTTTAGTTTTTGATCTGAGCTAGGATGCTTTCAAGTTATTAGCATTTACGGTTTATTTCTAAATTCGTATGATTAATTATAATAATACATTGAGTAAACGATAGCAAGTAACAAATTGTTTCTTTGACTACATATAAAAAAAAAAAAACCCACCAAGTTCATAAGAGTCGAGAAATGATTTTTCACCGCTCCCGCACGAAAGAAGTGTCTTTCCTCTACTAAAACTGTGAGGAAAGTAATGATCCAGTTCAGAAACTAACCTTGCCTGACTTTTTTATGTTAAGTTTTAAAGATATTTTAAAAATAAATAATTTTATGCATAGAATAGAAATATTCATAAGTTAAGATTCATGTTTTTATAAAATTTATCAAATTATTGTAAGTGTATAACTTCAGAAACATTAAAAATTGCAGTAATTTTACATTTAATTTTTAAATTATTTTAAAAACAGCTCTTTTTATTTTATAATAAATAAAAAGAAGTTCTAAGTTCGTAAGAGTCGATGAACGAATTTTTCACGGTCAAAGTCCTTCTTCGAGTCTTATGAACTTGGAGGGTTGTATTGATGATTTTGATAACTATAATTCTGTAATTTAATACGTCTTACAGTGGCGACCGATATGTTTATCAACATAAAACTTAGCACTGCCCTGAAAATTGCAAAAAAACGTAAGAAAAATTGAATTTTGCGGTCCACCCTGTCGCTTTAACCTTAACAAAAAAATCGAAGTGCACTAGACACTAACAATACTGATATTCAAACTTGATATTGTTTATCTACTTTCGTCCTCACTAAACATCCTCGTTTGTCTTTCCACTCATCAAGTATTCTTCCTTTACAAAACAAAACAAAAAAAAAACTCCCATAATATATTTTAACACAAAAAAACAGGCAATAACAATACGCCTAAACGAGAGTAAATCAATACTTTTACTAAAAAAAAGCCGTGTCCCGTACAAAACTGTACTACGAACTCAAACTTTTTTTTTTTCAAAAGTAAAAGAGTCTTTAATATATTCCACAGGTGGTGTCCCAAACAGGTGCCTGCCATCTTTTTTTTTTTAGGGACAGGTTCAGACAAGTTCAATAGAGCTTTGTCTGAGTTCGCTCCTAGCCCCGATTTGGTATATTTTGATGTTTTTTTTATTATATTTTATGGTAGAACCGTGGAACGAATGATAATTTATTGCAACGGACTTTGAATTTTAAAGAGTTTTATGTGAATTCGGTTTTTTTTTGGGATGTTTATACCAGTAGCTGTTTTAATAGGGTTAAATTGTTGGATTTTATTTTTCGTATTTTGAACAGTCGTTTGAGCTTTAAAAATGCTGAGATATTCAATAGGCCAACTAAGTTCGTTGGGCCTAGACAAATAACATTTTTACTACCGATAATAGTGATGGATAAGTTATTCGAATTATCCAGGTTTATCTAAGTTATGGAAGTCAGATAGGCAGTCTCTCCACGTAAAATACTGGGATTCATCTGAACCCAGTAGACTAGAAGCTGACTGACAACATAGTTGGAAAAAGGCTAGGCAGACGATGACTTAGATTTACACATCATCATCATCATCAGCCTATAATGTTCCCACTGCTGGGACACGGCCTCCTCTCAATGACAGGGAATGGGCTATAATCTACCACGCGGGCCCAGTGCGGATAGGTAGATGTCACATGTCTTCGAATTTTTGGTTCTAAGACATGCCGGTTTCCTCACGATGTTTTCCTACAGATTCACACAAACATATTCATACTTGTAGATTTACACAAACTATCAAAAATCTTAATGCCCATAGCAATGAGGGATTTTCTTTTTCAACTCTTCCCTAGTCGCTGGATAGATGGCGCTAGTCTGACTACGTTACTGCAAGGAACAGAACGTCACATAAATCACTTGGACATAATGATTGTATTCGGAAGCTGATGCAAACGAAAGTGTCAGCCAACGAGCGTATGTGACGTGTGCGTACTCAGATCACCGCCATCTATTGAGTTAATGGAAACTATATTTTTTTTTTATTGACAAAATGAAAACCTCTCATTAGCAATAATGATATGAATAAAAATATGAAACGGTTTGAAAGCGATTCTCAGTTTTAAGACCCTCTAAATAGGTTTTATAATCATATTTACTGCAAACCGGTTTGATTGTCATTAAACCGGTTTTCATTGCAAAAATGGACTGGGTACTATCGAACTCACTACCGGTTTGCTACTTTTCACCCTTACATGCAAAGAAATAAGGTTGAAAACTTTTTGGCCCTCAGTGAACTCGGTAGTAGCTTATTTTTTTTTCTTAACTTTACAATTGAAAGCTGGGTAGACTTTCACTCTTATTATAATGCAAAGCACCTGCTTAAAGGGTTCGAGGGTACTCTCAACCGCAAAATGAGATATGGGGAATCTTTTTGTACTTGAATATGGTCAAATTTAACCCTTTATACGAAGTCTATGGCTTGTGTAATAAGATTCATAGAAATTAAAGTGAGATGTAATATAAAAGTCATACCAAACAGGTCGCACTGGCTTTTACCCGCGGCTTGGCTTATGTTAATTTAGAATTTGATAAACAATTCGGGTTGTAATCTGCTTGTAATCTATACTAATATTATAAAGCAGAAGAGTTTGTTTGTTTGCTTGTTTGGTTGAACGCGCTAATCTCAGGAACAACCGGCTCGAACAGTTTTTTTTTGCGTTGGATAGTCCATTTATCGAGGAAGGCTAAAAGCTATATAATATTAGGCTATGAACAATAGGAGTGGATTGCAATAAGAAATGTTGCAAGCGGGAAAAAAGCTTCCGTTAAACTTGCGATGCGTTGCGATATCAAAACTTCACGCGAACGAAATCGCGGGCAGAAGCTAGTAAATAATATAATTCAATCATGATTCGAAAGATTATCTTATCATAAGAATCTTTTTGTTCTTTACCTCAGGAACAGTACTTAGGTCCTTTTTTCGGGATAAGGGGTTATTCTGTATCCGTTTCTGTATAACTGAAAACGTATATAAACGTAAATTGGATGATCAGTTCAGTGTTTGAGGCGTGAAAAGGTAACAAAAAACTTACTATCATATTTATAAAATACTAGCTGACCCGCGCAACTTCGTCTGCGAGTGAGGGTTAGTTTTTTTTTTTTAATAAAAAGTATCCTATGTTACTTCTAATATCTTCAAGAATATGTGTACAAAGTTTCATGATGATCGGTAGAGTAGTTTTCGCGTGAAAGCGTAACAAACAAACTTACATTCAAATTTATATAGTAGTAAGGATTAGTTAGGATTGTCGACTCGTAACATAACATCATCATCATCATCTGCCTAGCCTTTTCCCAACTATCTTCGGGTCGGCTTCCAGTCTAATCGCATGCAGCTAAATACCAGTATTTTACATGGAGCGACTGCTTTTTTGACCTCCAGAACCCAGTAAATATTGGGTAATACCAGTACCACTTGGTAAGAATGGTTCGTCAGACTTTTGGGCCTGTAACGACTGCTAAAGATGGGCAAATGAGAGCCGAGACCAACAGCTTAAAGTGCTTTCCGAGGCACGGAGGAAACTCGGTATGTAAAGGTGGTCACCCATTCACAAACCAACCTAGGCAAGCACAGCTTAACCTAAATATCGGCCCAAGTGGCTGGTCTTATTTAGCTACGAGCTCCTCGTATCATAACACCTGTAATCTCTGAAAGGTTAAATAGAACTGTAGCTGCCTTAATATACCCTACATTTTCCCAGTTACTTTAAATCCCCTTGTAACAGAGAACGCAGAAGCCATGTGTGACTGCAGTGCCTCAATCCTGTGGGGATCTCCTCCTGTCCTGCACTATGTGTGGTTCTACCTGCACTCTGAGGGACCTCCTAGGCCATCACCAACGCTGTCGAGGTGGCAGAGTTATAGTCGAGAATCATCATCATCATCATCATCATCCTAATAATGTTCCCACTGCTGGGACAGGCCTCCTCTCTACGAAAAAAAAGGGAAAATCATCGACATGACAAAAAAAGAATAGAGAACGAGCTATCAACCGAGGACAAATCCAGGCTTCTTAGCTGCTATTCCTGCTAGAAAAACTCAATAACACGCTTTACCTAACCTGGAAATTGAATCTAGGACGTCTTATTGTTCAGTCGTCACATTTGCCACTACTAGAGTAACAACACAATCAAAGTTTGAGTGTACATTTTAAATTTGAACCGCAAAATAAAGTTAGGGTAAGTTTTACGTAGTTTGAGATGGTCAAACTAAACTCTTTTGTACTTACAAAATTTATGGCTTGTGTAATAATATTCATAAATAAGTGAGACATTATTAAACTTACTATATTTTTTGTTATTTTACCTGTTATTTTGCAGTAACAGTGAACTTTAATCTCATCGTTCTAAGGTTGAAAATAACTGTTAACTGACTGTTATACATTATAGCAGGTTGTTTTTAATTACATGTCGTGGTGTGGTCATTTTAAAAATTAAATGGGTGACAAATTATGCAGTGTGAATTTGTTTCATTAGTGATGTTTTTTTTTGCATTTTTATCAGAAGTCGTTATTTCTAATTTGCAAGTGAAAAGAATAAAATATTATTATTTTATTAACATACATATTGTATTAAAAATAAGCAGTCACAGCTCAAATTAAATTGAAAATTGCAAAAAGTTGGTAGTCTTTGTCTTTGGAGATAAAAGACAACAATTAGTGGTAATAACCCAGTTAGATTGTGGAAGTCAGATAGGCAGTCACTCCATGAAACACTGGTACATCTGTTAAGACTGGAAGTAGACCCCAATACAATATCTCATTGTGGAAAGTTATGTAGATGGTTTTTGAAGGCTCTTTCGAGTAACCCTTATTTTTTTAAACGCCTCACAGTACAAATTTCTCCTGTATCGTGGGTCATCGTCATCATCATCATCATTATTTCAGCCGAAAGAAGTCCACTCCTGGACACAGGCCTCCCCCAATTGACCGGTCCCAAGCGATTCAAATTCAACGGTTTCCCGCAACCTTCACCAGGTCATCGTTTCACCTAGTGGGAGGTCTTCCAACGTATCGTCTTCCGGCTCGCGGTCGCCACCAAAACTTTTCAGCCCCAGCGGCCATCCGTTCTGCGAGCAATGTGCCCTGCCCACTGCCACTTAAGTTTGGCAATTTTTCAGGCTATGTCGGTGAACTTTGTTCTCTTGCGGACGTCTTCATTTCTGATTCGATCACGCAAGGAAACACCGAGCATAGGCCTCTCCATCGTCCTCCGTATCGTGGGTCTGTTTACAAACATTTAAACTCACATACACAAACAGCCAGACCTGAAACAATTATCTGAAGGCCATACAAATATTTGTTCCACGCGGGGTTCGAACTTGCAACACGTAGTGCAGCACCCAAAGGCTCAGCCACTGCACCAACCATTCTGTCCATTAACTAGGATACTCGGTAACCTTAGCCCTACCAACAATACCTATCCTTAGATCAACCGTGCATAAAAGAAATAAGACTGGCCATACATAAAATGATGCGGAGTAGAAAAAAACATGTTTACTGCTTGCATTTTGCTAATTAATGAGTCAGCTGGGGATAAATAGGTTGCTTGGCGGTCTGGTTAGCAATTGTCCAGCAACTTGTATGAACTTGTTGCAATTATAACAGTAGGTACACAGTATTGTGCTGCATTATTTCTACCTATGTTTACTTAGAATTATTTTAGATGTATGTGTTACTGTAAAACCCCGAAGTACGGTAAATCTTAAGATTTCCCAGTAAATTCTAAGATTTACCAGCATGAGTTGGTAAATGTCCGAATTTTATAAAAAGAGACAATATTTCGGGCTTTTACCAGCAGAGTTTGGGAAATGCTAAGATTTACCAATGATGGTTGGTTAATGTTGGTTTTGGGAATAAAATAATGACTATTTCTTAATCGTTTATTTTAATTATCGGTCAGTCAAAGCTTTACATAGTTTTAATTATATTTATGATGATACAGTTTTAATGTTATTATTTTTTATTACTTTTATTATTATGTGTGTTTCTTAAGCATTTATTTATTATTAATAATCAGTCGCATCATTATAATTTGACTTCTGTTTCTTTAGGCAACGTTGGGAAAGTCTCAAATAGATCTTAATAGCCTCAACTGTTAAATTTTTATACCTGCGGTTACATTCCATTATCATCCTTGTCCTCCCACCGTGTCCAACAGTAACGTGTATTTCTTCGAGAACGTTAAACAAGTATTCGTAACAAACGTAGGTAATGCCTGATTTCACCATTTTGTGGGGGGCTGCAGAGTGCTTGCGAGTACGCCACAGTGATCTGACACGTTTCGATTTGTCAATTTTTTGACATTTACCGCTTCTCTGGGGTAAATCTTAAGATTTACCGAGTGTATGTTGGTACATGTCCAAAATTAACGATGATCATAGAACATTTCGGACATTTACCACTGAAGCTGGTAAAACTTAGGTTTTACTGGGAAATTTTAAGATTTACTGCACTTCGGGCTTTTACAGTAACATATGTACGAGGAAGATGAAGATGAGGTGAACGAAAGATTTTAATTTGATTGATTGATTTTGATTTTGATTCTTGATTTTTGTATGTTTCGATTGAGATCGAACTTCTGCTTACCCCCCTGAAAAAAGAAGTGTTAGTTTGTATGTTTAATTAAAAACGAAAATAAAACATTTGTAATAAAAATGTAAATGGAATGAAAACTGGCAAATTAGGTCAAGGCTAAGAGGTTTATTTTAATTCAGCTGTTATCCAGGGTTCCTAAAATGATCTTAGGACATCTTAGGGCTGATTCCTCAGGGTAGCCCGCAATTTTTCTTTTTTGCAATTTGCAGGCCAGTGCCAGGTTGTATGTTGATTAGAATATTGTTCGTTGTAACTGTAAGACCTTAGCCACACTTGACGGAAATTCCGCCGCTGATCTTCCACGTCGGAACGCCAATACATTGACTAATAACAGGGACACTACGCGGAAGGTCGGTCGTTCCATCGTATACATTCCGACGCGGAAGATCCGCGACGGAATGTCCGCCAAGTGTGGCTAAGACTTATGTAGTTAGTTACAGAATTATAATCATCAACATCATCAATACAACCCGACAACTGACCTTGAAAAATTCAACTTAAGCGGACAGGTTAGGCTCCCAATAGTCGCCATGGAGTTCTTCGATGAACATTTTGCGACGAAAAGGCACTAAGGATTCAGTCCTATCACCCAATACTTCCATTTCAGATGACATTGAAAAGTGACAAAAAATTTGGCACTCTACTTATCGCAAAGTAAAATTGAGTGATCAAATAAGCTAGTCAATCGATCATTAAAGAAAGGCTTAAAAATTTACTTCCCAAAGCTCGTTATGTACAATTAACATAATGGCTCATTTTAGTTAAAATAAGAACTAATAATCTCTTCACCTCAATTCTCTATAATAACTTAAAATAATCCCTTCGATAATAAATTTCTCTGACATTTAAAGAAACTTTATTACGAAAACTGATATTGTTTTAATCATAAAATACATAATTTGGCTACAAAACATCACTTATGCTTAACCAGTTTAACTTAGACCCTTTTATGTTTAACAACACAATAACACTTGATGATAACTTGAAGGTCAAGTAACATTTGATTCACCTTTTTGACCTCAAAACCGTTGCTACCTTGGTGTGAGCCTAAAGCTCATTTTATAGCATTTTGATTATGGTTCTGGGTGATTTAAAAATATCCATATCGAATTTTACGACTAAGATTAGTTATTATACGACTGTCTAAAATATTTTTTGAAGTTTTTTGACCAGTTTCAGTATCATAATGTTTGAAGTATTTCAATATTATGAAATCATATCATTCAGAGACTGATTAACTGAACTAATGTCCAAGGGATGAACTACACCGGGGCTGCGGGACTGTTCGAAAGAGATACCGCGGCCCTGAAACACAAAGAGCTAAGAAGGAATATGGATGGATTTTAAAACTTAAGGAGACGGGTATTTATCGCGAGTTTACCTTTAATTTAATCCCGATGTTCCGACCGGATTACACCAGCCGTGGTCACGGGGAGACTGAAGTATTGGAGGTAAAATAGGGGATGAAAGCTTATATGAAAGTCCGTCAGTTTTAAAGTTAGGATCTTCTAATTTTGTGTTTAGGCTGACGATTGAAAATTAATTTGTGCGTGTTTCAGCGTTTTTGATAACTCCACCCCGAAGGCTTATAAAGGGGATGAAATTGTGTGTGAAAAATCCTTAATTTTCGACGTAAAAAGTACAAAATTTGTTATCTGGGCTTATGATTGGAAGCTAACGCAACGGCTTTATTAGAATTTCTACCCTTGAGGGGTGAAAAAAGAGCAACATTTTGTTTTTAATTAAAGTTTTTATTTTTTGAGTCACCAAAAAGTATTAAAGTTAGTAAGTCGTTAGTTTTTTTTTATTTCAACCCACAAAAGGGGTGAAGAGGATGAAGTTTTGCATTGTAGTTGTTCATTCGTTCACCAATAACAGCAGCAGGAGAGACCTTTTGCAGCAGTGCAAGTTCATAGTATAGGCCGTACACAAGTTAATAGCACACGTGACTTCGCGGCTGGCAGTACTTACCGTTTTGTAGGAACCTAGGTAAGCCGAAGATTATGGACTTACGGCAGGAGCAGAAAAAGAAAGTATGTATAGTAGAACGAGATAGAATGAGTAATTGTCGATATCATATTTGATACCTACTAGATTTTTTTATTTTGTAGATTTCTGTTTTTTTTTCTCTTCTGCATTACTGATCTTACTTTTGATGAATGAAGATGAAGTCAAAATAAAAATCGAAAGTGGCGCCGACGAAAGTTTTTGGATTTTTAATCATGGGTGTCGTTTTCGTGGTTTTTGGTGTCGCTGATAGTGAAAATGAGGTCAAAATTAACACGGGGAAAAAAGTTAACAGAAGCAAAAAAAACAGTTTTCCTTTTTCTTTTTTCCTTTTTCCTTTTTTCGGCTTCCCCTGACATTATTTTCACCCTGCGCCACTGTTAGGTATAGGTATATTTCGCACATTTAGCTTAATCCCATCAACTGGGCACAAATAATACAATAACACTGCCCGTCCCACAAATCGAACCAAGGACCTCATGCTCAGTAGCGCTTGCGACAACTTGACCAACGATGCAGTCTCACTCATGATCCATCAATATTTTCACGCGAACGAAGTCGCGGGCAACAGCTAGTTTCAGCAATAATATTGATTGAATGCCTCATAGGCCGAGTGATAACAGAAAAAAAATATGTGAGGAAAATGTCGTGAAAAAAGTTTTGAGTATGATTGTGGATGGGTATTTGAGTAGAGGAAGACCAAAGAAACGATGGATGGACTGTGTTAAAAAGGATATGGTAAGAAAAGAAGTGTCTGATGAGATGACGAAAAATAGAGGAGTATGAAAGAAGAAGACATGCTGCGCCGACCCCAAATAAATTGGGATAAGGGCAAGAGAATGATGATGATAGGCCGAGTGATAACTAGCGCAACTGCTGATCATGAGATCTTGGGTCCGGTTCCCGGGTAGAGCAAAGTGTTTTATTTAATTTTATTTATTTATTTATTAAAAGGAGAACCAACAGCTAAAATAAGTGAGTAACAATTGATTAAGCGACACAGAGCCAATTACAGGTTCTCACGAGTAGACACAGAGATAATAGTAGAGGATCACAAAATAGCAAGCACGATAATAATACAAATTAAGGGTATTAAAAATAAGCAATAAGCACTAAATACACTCAGACACTGGTTTAGGCATTGTCGACATGGGGAAAAAATAAGATAGATAAATTTAAGCTCATTTAAGCACTTAGCGATTGTTTAAAAAAGTTTGCATTCAACCGAGTGCGTAAAGAAGAGGCTTTGATGCAAAATGGGTCAAAAGAGAACTCCTTACAAAGAATATTAAAGTCTTTACTCACTCGCACCAAGTATGAGTTTTGCCTATAGTTGGATGAGGAAAAAGGAATGGAGATAGGTGGATTAAATCTGACTGATCTCTGGGGTACATTGAAATGTAATTTATGCAGGAGATCAGGACAGTCAATTTCGTTATTCATAATTTTTAAAAGAAAAGTGCAATCTGCAAGTCGGCGGCGATCTAAAAGTGGCTGTAAATGGAATTTCTTACAAAGATTTAAGTAATTATTAGAATGGTATGGTACACGCAGCCGAAAACAAAGAAAACGAATAAATCTTTTTTGAATACCCTCTATACGATTTATGTATTTGCCATAACACGGGTTCCATACTTGTGACGCATATTCAAGGTGACTTCTGACAAAAGAGCAATAGAGGATCTTAAGGGTTTTGGCCTTCTTGAAACATCCAGAGAGTCTCATGATAAAACCCAGTGACTTCGAAGCTTTAGCTACTATTTGCTCAATGTGCATGTTAAATAAAAGTTTAGAATCGTGAAAAACACCCAGGTCGCGAACACCGTCACATCTCTGTAATAGCTGCCCTTTAAGTATATATGATGTAGGGAGAGGGACGCGTTTCCTGCTAAATGAGATTACTGAACATTTAGCAGGGTTCAAGTCAAGCTTATTAATTAGACAATACTCATCCAATCGCACTAGGTCACACTGCAGAGCATCCATGTCGTCCTCCGACGATATTGCCGAGAAAATTTTCATATCGTCAGCGAAACATAGTAATTTTGAATTGAGGAAACATGAGTCAATGTCACCAACATAAATTATAAAAAGTAATGGACCCAATAGGGAGCCCTGTGGAACGCCACTAGGAGCTGAAACCCAGCTCGACATGTAGTTACTGATTACGACGGGTGTTATTGGGTTTTAACATCAGGAATTTCGCAGTAGCAGCTTTTGAGTGTGGATTTGTGTCGGGTTGATAGCCCTATTAAATGGTACTTTGATAATTGGAGAGCGGTGGCCCAGTGGTGGTGGCCTCGACTTACGAACTAAGACAAGACCGAGTAAGTCGTGGGTTCGAACCCAGACATGCGCATTACTTTGTGCAATTTATTTCATCACCACTGCTCTCAAAATGGTGAAGGAAAACATCGTGAGGAAACGGGCATATCCTAGAACTAAAAAGAATACAATCATGTGACATCTACCAATCTGCACTTGGCCCGCGTAGTGGATTATAGCCCATTCCCTCTCATAAAGAGGAGGCCTGTGACTAAGCAGTTGGAACATTAATCGGCTGATGATAACTAAGCGAAATGTGGATGTAGTAGTAGGTAAATACCTCTGCCTAATTCTTTGGGGCAACATTGGCAACAAACAGGCGTGATATTACGCTGTGATACTTATTTATTACAAAAAAAACACTTACAATACAATATTGACAGTTCATGAACGCGTTTTTAATGGGATGATCACGTTCAGTTTTTTAATACAATTTGCACTAATGATTATGCTGTTATCGAGTGTTACCATGAGTCACGTAGGTCAAATGACAATCTGTTCAATTGGTTTTGCATGAAACATGAAGCCTGCCGTATCAGTTTAAAACAACAGGTGCAAATTATTATGACATGACGAACTCGAATTAAACCAATTAAACCATTGACTTTACTGCATTGAGCTATAATATATTATATCTATGCTATACTGTATGTTGATAGATGTCACATGTCTTTTTTGGTTCCAGGACATAGCGGTTTCCTCACGATATTTATCTGTACGGTTTCCAGAGCAGTGGTCATGAAATAATTTACACAAACCTTCGACCACACGGTCAGTCAGTGCCATTTCCATTGAACCACCACGCACTATTTCTCTCTAGGCGACTGCTTGTTGCCACTTAGTAATAAAAAAAAAACCTCAAAGCCATAATTGTCTCTATTTGATATGATAAAATATATTATGACAAATAAAAATGTCTCAAGTAGCTAACCGGGCACGTGTTAGTAATTATAGTGAGACAAAGGGTCTCTCTGACCCATTGTGTCTTGACGTAATTGTGTTGAGTAGTCACGGGTTGAAATTGGTTTGAATTTGGTGTCAGGTTTTTATTTATCTGACACCAGCATTGTCTGCTTTTCAGAGTAGAGGTCAAGTTCAACGTCATGATTAGCAGCAAAATGGTCCTTGAAAAACTTTTTTACAAAAAATAAAACCGACTTCAGAGAAAACAAAAAAGTGAAAAATAACTTTAGCTTCAGAAGTCGGTGACCTTTGTTTGATTGATTTAGTTTTTTTGTCACCGACTTCTGAAGCTAAAGTTATTTTTCACTTTTTTGTTTTCTCTGAAGTCGGTTTTATTTTTTGTAAAAAAGTTTTTATTTTTCATTTTTTAGTGGTTCACATGTACCCCTTCACAGCGTACCGGCGTGATTTTATTTTATGAAACAAACAATAGACAGATATGAGATTCAGTACATTTGCTATCATTTATTGAGGAGTTCCCGTCGCCTATCTTCCGAAGTTCTTCATCAGATCTTTACCAAATTGAAATGGGATCACTCCAAGAATGTACTCTTCCTAAAACTACCTAAATCGCTTCTGGTGTGCCTATAAAATTTAAGGAATTCCCTCTATTTCTCCAGGATCCCATTAAATAGAACTTAACATATCTAACTGTCGAAATCTTGGTGTATTGTACACTTCTGCGTCCTCCCTCAGAGCATACAGGCGTGATGTTACGTCACTATGTTACATAAACAATAAACAACCAAGCGACTGCAGCTTTGCCGTGTATTTTTGAAGAGTTCCATTTATATCTCCGAAGATCAGCGTCAGATCTTAACCAAATTGAAATGGAACCACACGAAAAGCACCAGCTTTCAAATAAAAAAAGAATCATCAAAATCGGTTTACCCAGTCGAAAGTTCAGAGGCAACAAACATTGTCGAAATCTGGGAGTATTGTACACATCTGCGTACCCCCTCAGAGCATAGAGGCGTGATTTTTTGTCATGATGTAGTATGAACAATGAACCTACAAGCGATTGCAGCAATTACTGCAGATTTGCCGTGTATTTTTGAAGAGTTCCTTTGTATATCTCGGAAGATCAGCATCAGATCTTCAACAAATTAAAATGGGACCAATCGACAAGCACCAGCTTTCAAACAAAAAAAGAATCATCAAAATCGGTTCACCCAGTCGAAAGTTCTGAGGTAACAAACACAAAAAAAAAAAAAAAAAAAAAAAAAAAAAAAAAATACAGACGAATTGATAACCTCCTCTTTTTGGAAGTCGGTTGAAAATACAGGTGACGATAAGATGAATGAAAAGCAATTGTATCTAGGTGAGATAAGAATGCTAAGGGGGATGTGTGGTGTAACGCGGATGGATAAATAAGAGGAAGTCTAAAAGTGGTGCTGGTGACTGAAAAGTTGCGTGGCAATCGGTTATCCTGGTCCATGGACACAATGATGCAAAGAAATGGAGACGATTTTGAATATGAATTTGAATGAATATAAGAGTTGAGGAACACCAAAGAAATGATGAACAAACTGTGGGAAAGTTGATATGGCTAAAAAGCAGGTGACAGTTAAAATGACGAGTAATAGAGAAGAATCGAAGAAAAAAGCATGCTGCGTCGACACAAAATAAATTTGAATAAGGGCAAGGGAATGACGAAGTGAAATAACACAGCTTGTGGATAATTTCATATACTTATGCCTTGATCATCATAGAATCATCATCTGCCTAGCCTTTTCCCAATCATGTAGGGGTCGGCTTCCAGTCTAACCGGATGCAGCTGAATAGCAGTATTTTACATGGAGCGACTGCCTATCTAACCTCCACTACCCAGTTAATACTGAAAAATACGATATCACTTGGTAAGACTGGTGTCAGACATTTTGGGCCACTGACTACCTGTAACGACTGTCAAAGATGGACAAATGACAGCCGGGACCAACAGTCTAACGTGCTTTCAGAGGCACTGAGGAAACTCGGTATGTAAGGGTGGTCACCCATCCACATACCAACCTAGGCAAGCATGGCTTAACCTATAGATCGACCCGAGCTCCTGATATTATTTAGCCACGAGCTCCTTTATGCTGCATTGATTATCATACCGTATCATATTAAGTTATAGGACAAGTAATCTATCTACATCTGTATTTAATTCAGAAGTTGGAGGACAGACAATTCATTCAGCTTACTTACAAATGTTAGTTACTGTGGTTAATCTTTTTACCATTGTAACATACAATGTAATGTAATTCTGTCTAGTACGGGAGGCGTATGGTGTATAATATATATATGTCACCGTAAAATTGTCAAATACGTTATATTGTAATATCTCTAGCGATATTGTAAAGTCTCGAATTATTGTCAAATGAACATACTGCTTACAACAAAACGCATTATTTCTCGTGAATGCATGCGATGGTAGTCAACTTACGCGGTGTGGAGGGAAGGAGGGGCCCCCTTGCCCAGTGGCACAACTCTCATGAAAAGATAATGCACCATTCCTGAGAAATACAGATTAATATAACATAACCTTAAAACACTTTATATTCCCCCTAAATAGCGTAGTCGACGGAGCCCCGCGTCGCGGGGCCCCTATTTCCGAGTGCAGGGTTTAAAGGAACCTAACTAACCTAACGGGGGTGTGCCCCAAGTCCCGATTATGGGGGCAGAGATACTTCCGTATGCTCAGTTGACAATAATTCGAGACATTACAATATCGCGAGAAAAAGCACGTTATATTGTAATATAACGTGTTTGACAATTTTACGGTGACATATATAAATGATGCCTTACAATAAACCCTGCAGTACCCATGAGAAAAAAAGAAACATCAGCTTAGTGCACGAGTTCCAGACTTTTATAGCCACGAGAAAATGTCTCTTCTAGAACAATACTTAATTTTCCTAATAGCTTCATAGTAAGCATAATAACATTATACACAAAGTTTAATAAGCTCATAACAACAATAATAGACATAATTGTGGGAATAAAACGGCTCATTGCACAATAATGCAATGAAATGTTTTGTTTTTATTATTATTTATGAACAATTAAGATAGCTTGGATGTTACGTTGAAACTATTAAAAGCATTCTTGTGACATGTGTTGGGCTTGAACTGCTGAGAGCCATCATTTGAGTATAATCATTTCTTAGTATTGTTTTGAGTAATCATCATTTTATTAGTAATTGTTGTCAGAAGGATTTATATTAAATAAAGTGCCAGTTTTGTAATATTATAGGACGACAGGGGCCCAAGTCTGCTATTTTCAACCGACTTCCAAAAAGAGGAGGTTATCAATTCGTCTGTATTTTTTTTTTTTTTTTTTTTTTTTTTTTTTTTTGTGTTTGTTACCTCAGTACTCTCGACTGGGTGAACCGATTTTGATGGTTCTTTTTTTGTTTGAAAGCTGGTGCTTCCCGTTTGGTCCCATTTTAGTTTGCTGAAGACCTGATGCTGATCTTCGGAGATATACAACGGAACTCTTCAAAAATACACAGCAAATCTGCAGTGATTGCTGCCATCGCTTGTAGGTTCATTGATTATACTATATTATGACGTAACATCACGCCTGTATGCTCTGAGGGGGTACGCACATGTGTAAAATACACCCGATTTCGAAAATATTTGTTACCTCAGTACTTTCTACTGGGTGAACCGATTTTGATCGTTCTTATTTTATTTGAAAGCTGGTGCTTCCTGTGTGGTCTTATAATCATCAAATCAGTAGCTGATGATAGGATTCTGGAGAAATTGAGAGAATTCTTCACATTTTATAGGCACACTAGAAGCGGTTTGGGTAGTTTAGGAATTGTACTTTCTCGAAGTGATCCCAATTCAATTTTATGAAGATTAGATGAAGAACTTTGGAGATATGCAACGGAACTCCTCAATAAATGATAGCAAATGTACTGGGATTGCCGAAATCTCATATCGGTCTATTGTTTACACCAGTTCATAACCTAAAATCACGCCGGTACGCTGTGAAGGGGTAAGCACATGTGAACCACTAAAAAGTGAAAAATAAAAACTTTATTACAAAAAATAAAACCGACTTCAGAGAAAACAAAAAAGTGAAAAATAACTTCAGAATAAACGCTTGAGAAGTCGGTGACAAAAAAAGTAAATCAATCAAAAAAAGGTCACCGACTTCTGAAGCGTTTTTTCTGAAGTTATTTTTCACTTTTTTGTTTTCTCTGAAGTCGGTTTTATTTTTTGTTATAATTTGTCATTGAAACACGATCACATTCTCATCGCATTGTCATTTTGCTAAAAGTTTGTAATCTGCTAAATTCATAATGGTCGATCATGAGTCGGTCAATGTCTCGTTATCTGAATTGTGTTATAATGACATTGTCGTATTGCCATTATTATTAAAACCCGAAGTACCTGAGTAGCTTTTCTAAAAATGATTTTCGAAAAGCTACTACTTTTGAACATTTATTCATGCCAGATTTCATTGATATACATTTTTACATATTATTTATAAGCAGACTTGGCCCTGAAATCTCCGAAGTGTTCGTACTTAGACAGTGGTCAGTGTGACAGTAGAACTCTCATACTTTAGTACTCGTAAATCTTCTTTTCGCTAGTAATATTCAAGTCTCGTGTAATAGGGGTCTCGTGGGGGGGGGGGGGGCTATTGCCATCAAAAGAGCACAGATATAGATTATGTGGTTGCTACTAAGAAATTCTTCTCACTCTTGACAGAGTGGTCGTGGTCAAGAGGGGTCGTTCACAGCTGCGGTCGCTGCCTTCGCGATACTTTTCCACCGGTCTCTATTGGCTGCATGGCGAGTACATTCTGCCAGAGGGATCTTGGTGACAGTTTTGGAGTCTGTCCAACGGGTTGGTGATCGACCACGTGGTCTCACGCGTTCGACCCTACCCTGGCTAAGAAATTACTGATGGAAAATACCCAATAACACTTAGTCCGTCGAGAGAATTTAACCCAAGAGCTCCTGCCCAGAAGTTACGCTTGGAATCACTTGACCAAGGAGGTAACTGGCCACAAATTAATTTAACCTCCAGGCTACTACGAAAAGGTTCAGCACCTACTGCCTTCTGTCAACTATGTTAGGGTTGACTTCCAGTCTAACCGGATGCAGTTGAAAACCAGTATTTTACATGGAGCGACTGCCTATCTGACCTCCACAACCCAGTTCATCATCAGCCTATAATGTACCCACTGCTGGGACACGGCCTCCTCTCAATGAGAGTGAATGGGCTATAATCTACCACGCAGGCCCAGTGCGGATTGGTAGATGTCACATGCCTTCGAATTTTTGGCCGGTTTCCTCACGATGTTTTCCTTCACCGTTTTGAGAGCAGCGGTGATGAAATAAATTACACAAAGTAATGCGCCTGGGTTCGAACCCACGACTTGCTGTTCGTAAGTTGGGGCCGCCACCACTGGGCCACCGCTGCTCTCAACCCAGTTAGTAGGTACTAGGTGATTGACGACCTGTGACGATTGTCCAAGATCTACAAATGGCAGCTGGGACTATCTGCTTTACGTGCTTTCTGAGGCGAAGAGGAAACTCGGTACGTAATAGCTGGTCACCCATCTACAGACCAACCTAGACAAGTACGGCTTAACGTGAGATTGACCCGAGCAGCTGTTATTATTTAACCACAAACTTCTCCGAAACAACTACTACGAAAAAGTTACTCTTTGACCTCACGCTTAGCAGTAGAGCTTGCGGCAGCAGTATCCAAGTGGCAGTTTAAAATATTTTTGCATCTAACTCCGACTAAAACAACATTTTTAAATTAACTCCATTGATTGATTGTATGTATAATAAGTATGTATTTACAAACAAAAAAGTATATATGTAGTATATTAACTATCTGGTGTCCACGACACAAGCCTTGCTTAGTGTGGCACTAGATGGCGCTGTATGTTTAATGTCCAGCGATATTTATTTATTTATTTATTTATTGGAACTTATCAATAATAAAATCTCACCTTCGCAACATAAACGCAGCCAAAATCCCAACTAACAAAACACATACAAATCGGTGCAATAATTTCCGAGATTAACACAACCAAACGAACTCGCAGTTCCCATCATTTTAGGGTATTAACAGACTATACAGTCGTGACAAGATCCCTCTTGAGAAATTACTGTAAACACAGTTATGATACGTAAACCCGTCATTAGGAAGGTTTTTGGGGCCAATCAGAAACCTGTTTTTTTGACGACGTTGTAAATTCGAGCAAGCATTGCCTTTTGTTGGGTTATATGTAGTTTTAGGAGAAAAAGACTATGTTTTGAATGATTAGAGACCTCTTTGTGTGTTGCTTGCATGACCGTTTACTGAGCATTAAGTCCTGAATTTTCAAAATCAAAATCAAAGCATTTATTTCAAGTAGGCCAATAACAGGCACTTTTGAATTGTCGAAACAGAGATGAAAATTAAATGTAGCTACAGTCCCAGTCACAAGACATAAAAACTGTGAAAGAACTGTAGTTGCCCATTCCCTAACGTAGATCTCTATGGAGAAGAACGGGCAAGGAACTCCATGGACACTCTTTTAAATCAAATTATTGTTACAAAATCTTGGTTACATCATTCATGTTGAGATGGTATATTACGTGAGAACAATGTAGCAAGATGTGCACGTTAAAAGTGTCTATAGTAAAAAACAAAATAATTCATTCAAATAAGCCATGGCAACTAAGAGATGACAACTGACAGCGTCCGTTCAAGAACATGACGCATGGATCAGCACCATTCAGCTCAACCATTTTATTTCAAGGTTGGGCGTTGCGTTCTTAGATTTTTCAATCAGGAATTTCTCAATAACAACCACGGGGTCTGGGTTATTGCCTATCATCATCATCATATCAGCCGAAAGACGTCCACTGCTGGACCTCCTCCAAGTGTCGCCACATTGACCGGTCCCTTGCTACTCGCATCCACCGGATTCCCGCAACCTTCACCAGGTCATCGGTCCACCTAGTGGGAAGTCTTCCAACGCATCGTCTTCCGGTTCGCGGTCGCCACTCCAGAACTTCGGTCCCATCGGCCATCCGTTCTGCGAGCAATGTGCCCTGCCCACTGCCACTTAAGTTTAGCAACACTTAAGGTTAGTGCCCGGTTGATGGTAATAAGCTAGCCCTGTTACATAGGACTTACTGTTACTGTTAGCCCGTGTCATCCCACTGCTGGGCAAAGGCCTCTCCCCATGACTTCAAAATTCTTCGATCCAGGGCCAATGTGGGCCAGTAGTCGTTGGTTTTGTCCAGCTCGTCCCGCCACCTCCTTCCAGACCCCGTATTCACAAACGTTCGACTAGTTTCCGATTCGACAACTCGTATATCTGTCTTCTTCTGGCATTACGAAAACGACCGAGATAGACATACGACTTCCCGAATCGGAAGCGAATCGAAGCGTTGTGAATACGGGGGCTGGTCTACCGCGTTGCCTTCACTTGGGAATTTCTCGATAGTAGTCCGTGATTTGGTTTATGCAAGATTGATGGGAATACGAGACTTGCCTAATATTGATGACTCGAATGGCGTAGTGGTAGTGAAGCTGCCTTGCGTTCATAGGGTCGGTAGGAGCAAATGTTTGTGTGATGAGCATGGACATTTGTTTCCGAGTCATGGATGTTTATATATATATTAAGTACCTATGTATTTACAAACAAAAAGTATACTATGTAGTATATCAACTATCTGGTGTCCACGACCCATCCTTGCTTAGTGGGGCACTAGATGGCGCTGTGTGTTAATGTTCAGCGATATTTATTTATTTATTTAAAATATTATGAGACCTAAACACAACTATCAATATGGGTTTACTGTACTTTATTACGACTTTGCCGCGGCTTAACACCTCGGGGAAATACAGACATGTTATTTGGTTCTGTTATTTTCTACCTACTATTGTACAAAACCACAAACATTAATGACTAAAACATCAAATAGGTACTCATAGCACGTATCGGAACCCACCATTTACCTATCTATCTATACTAATATTATAAAGCAGAAGAGTTTGTTCATTTGTTTCTTTATTGGTTGAACGTGCTAATCTCAGGAACTACCAGCTCGAATTGAATAAATATTTTTGCGTTGGATAGTCCGTTTATCGAGGAAGGCTATAGGCTATATAACATCACGCTATGACCAATAGTTGCGGAGCAGCAATAAGAAATGTTGCAAACGGGAAAAAAGCTTCCGTTGAGCAGGCGATGCGTTGCGATATCAAAACTTCGCGCAAACGATGTCGCGGGCAGAAGCTAGTATACATTATATAGAGGAAAGATTTGATTTTTGTTGCGATTTAACTCCAAAACTACTTGACCGATTTTAAAAATTCTTTCACCATCCAAAACCCACGTGTTAACTGAATAACATAGGTTACGTTTTATCCCAGTAATCCCACGGGTACAGGAGCTACACAGGTGAAACCGCATGACGTTCGCTAGTGTATAATAAAACTCATTAACAACCATGATACACTCACAGTTACTACTAACCATAATAAATAAAAAACCACAAACGAGGACTTCCTCTGCCCATAAGGAAAACGAGTTCATTGTTTTGATATTTTTCTGAGAATCCTTTTAGATTGGCTATCCTTTCTTGGCAACTTGGTAACTTCGTGATAATCGAGCTGCTAAGAGTGAGGAGTTCCAGAAATTCTGACAAAATGGGTGTGAAGGAATTGAGGAAAAATTTGACTATAGATTGCTGCTGTTCAACAACATCTTTCAGGCTTAATCATAGGTGTCGAGTTTGAACCCAAGGTGCAAAGCGCTGATTTTTCGGATTCATGTACATAAAGGGTGTAAAACACCTCTTCACGAAAGGCACTTGTTTTCCTCGTCATTGCGATCATTTTTTTGTTCTACAGCATACCTGGGAGCCTTTTAGTTACGGAGATATGGGGGGTCAAAGTTACAACTTTTTGACAAGTTATTTTTGTAAGATTTTGACTTTTAACACCTCCTCAACCCCCGTACTATTCAATTCATCCATCAGCACAATGTTTTGTGTTCAACATTGAGTTCTGTCACAAAACATGATTAATAACCTCAAAAAAAAAGTTGTTTCCCAGCAATAATTTTTGCGTAAAGTTACTTAGTTTGATGTACAGAATATTGCTTGGTTAAAGGCTTTGTGATGAGGTGGTTTACACCCTGTATAATATAATTATCACTAGCTTCGGTAAAGAAAAACATCGTGAGGGAAATAACATGCCTAAGAAATATTTCTTGACGTCATGTAATGCCAAGTCAGGGGGGGCTTAGCAGAAGATTATGTTTTTCTTATTTTACTGCATTTGGTTAGACTGGAGACTCACACCAAAATATGTAAACCATTTCTTTTCCCTTATAAGTCTCTTTAAATAATTTTATTCTTTTCAGTAATTAAGTCCATCTAGCCATATTGCAATCTTTTCATGTTTATCATGTTTTATTGTTTCAGGTAAGTGTGCATTATATTATCAAAAATTGTTCTTTGCTTTCAAGGATTTGGTAAGTCTCATTCAATTAATTTTATATACTTTCATTATTAAACTTTGGTTCACACGATTTATATCTAGATAACACATTTAAACTTTCTACCATCCGATATTGAATCTCTGGATCAAGTCAACCATAAAGTTCAAACACTTTTGTTACACCCAAACTTAACCTAAAAAAAACTGTGACACTGACCGTAACCAATGACAGAATTATGCTCACAGTTTCTGAAGAATATCCATAAGAAACTGAACTTTAAACTATAGACAATAAGGCTCCGAATATCCTTTCAAAGGTTGACCTCAAAACTGATCCTTATTTCGATACAAATAAAGACATCAACAAAGAAATTGAAGCTGATGGTAACGGTAAAGATAAATTAGTACTAACAGGACCGATCAATCAAACCAAGTTTATTAAACGTCAGATTAACTTTCGAGGTGAAGTCGGTTATACGACACAACCCTTATTAGATGAAAGATAATACACGATAAGGTAGAAAGTGTTTCGAGAAAATGGGATTAAGTTAATGTGATTTTGTGTCAAAAACAATTACAAATTAGGTCATATTTGGTGACAATAATGCGCATTTTGATTTGCGCATCGTTAATTATATTTAAATTGCGATCATATTATGTGGTTTATTTTTAATTTATTGCGCAGGCACTTTCAATTAGCAATTTACTTATTTAATTACTTTGTATAGAGCGATAATAAACAAATAATTATTATCATCAGCTACTGATCCAAAATATTTAAACGAAATTAAATCTTTGACTTATTTTGTGTTCAGTTCTGTTTGAACTAGTATTTACAACTAAGTTTCTTTGAGTTCAACGAACTCAAATCGCGAATCCTTTGAAATACAACTGCATTCATTTTTGATCTGATGGTAATTTCCTTTATCGGCACAAACAAAGTTTAGCGCAACAAAACTTAGATGCAACCGGAACGAAACCATAAATCATAGCAAGTAACACCATAAGCAAACTCCAATAGACAATATCTGATGGTGCACTTGACAATGATAAATTTTCCATTGAAGCTGACCAAAATTCGAAAAGTAAAATCTTACAACAGTGAAAATAAGGATCAGAATCTGATGCAGCTGAAGTTGTAGAACAGAAAATGCAAGTTGGTAATGCACCAACAAAATAAGAAGGAATGGTTGTAAGAAATTGTCTAGTACCAAAGGCTTATGGGCGTTGCGCTTCATTTAGCAAAAGTATATCGAATTCATCATATGTAACGTCTGTGTTTTGTGTTTTTATTAAAAATTGTATGTCGTAATGGACAACGTCGTTTAATGTTGATGGCTTATGCTCTGATAGTGGTACTTTGTTATAATGTTGCTAAGCGCTTTCAAGGAAATATGAATTGTGACCAACCGTTCTGATTATCTTTAATGTTTTTGTTGGGTTTGATTTATGAGTTAGTTTTATTTTGTCTTTCTTTTGCTCTAGCTTTGTAGTCTCTTTCTTCTTTCTTTAATGGGATTATCTTTTTTGAAATCTAGTTCTACGTTTGGCATTGATTTCATATTTCATACTAAGTTGTATTATTCAGATTATAATGATTGATTCTCTATACGATTAATAATTTTATGGAATCTATAATGTCTAACAAGGAATTAACCTAATTGAAGCCCCTATGATTTACTATACATATTTATTCACTAGTAAGTAATTGCCTAGCTATAAATATTCACAACCTGATTGATACAAATTGCCCTTCTTTACTTTCCGACATGCCTTGCATATTTTACATTAACATTAAACATCTACGTATACTTTGTCACGTGGTGCAATATTAATGCCGTCTATTGCTTTGTCAAAACGCTTATCTCTCCCCGGTCTCATTATACACGAGTAATGGACGTTACATTAACAAATAGTCACGACTGTGCATTATGCTGTAGTGGCATATTATCGACATGATATTATTATGACGGTGATGGCCAGCTACTTATGGTTAGGGCTGTCATGCGTCCGTAAATTTAGCTCAGTTTCCGGAATGCGAAAGGAATACCAAAAACCAAGTCCGGAATATCCGAAAAAAAAAGAAAAGTGAACAGTGTGACAAAATATTTTTTTTTCGTATTAAATTTTAAAATCATGAATCAGTCAATAAAATTGTTTTTGTGTATAATTATTATAGTTATTAAATGCGATTAATTTTTATAATTTATATTTAAAGGACCCGGAAAGTTTACCTTGGAAAAAAATCGTCAAAACTAAATAATAAAATCATACAAGTCAAAATAAAACAAAGTCCAGAATTTTCTTCAATTGCCCGGAATTTCTTTCGGAAAACATTTTCACAGATCTGGGAACCCTACTAATGGTGCTTTTAGCGTCCCGATTTAAAATATGACAGGTCGTTTTGTGGTTACTGCTCTATGCCAGCAATATTTCATTGGTAATTAGCAATATTTTATATCTATGCGCTTTCAGTGGTTGAAAGTGTTTCGATAGGAGCTAATCTGGAATAAAAGGTGGATGTGTCGGCTCATTGCCTTTAAGTAGGTACTTAATGCAGCTGACTTATCTTCGAGTGTGGCATGTGAATGCAGAATTCTAAGCTTAGGTTGGAGCTAGTACGTCTATACATACAAATAAGTAAAATTGAAGTGTCTGTTTGGGATTTCAAAATAACAGCTTTTACTAAATACAATTACGACAATATACAGAGTCGATACGGTAACCGTTGCAGCTACACGAAAATGGTTTTAGGAGACTGTCCGTATTTTTTCTAAAATTTTGATTACCATTCACACATTAAAAAAAATGTGCAGCTAGCAAGAAGCTAGTCTGTTTGTAAATTGGTATCAACATTTTCACTACCATAATCGTACGAGTGTACCTACATAAGAGGAAGTTATTTGATGATTTCCCATCCTAAATAAAAAAAGGGTTATAATTTTCAATTACGATTTGGTGGAAGCCTAGACCATGATATTTTTTTTGAGGCTTTTTATTTTACTTTTACCTTTAGAAATTTTCATCGCTATTGTATGTTTAAATGTATTTTTGTGGAATAATTCTAGTTTCTGAACAAAATGTGTTTTATGGGAAGTTTCTGTCAAGCGTAGTAGAGCAATAACGAGGTCATATAACATCATTAAACATTAAACACGTGCCCAAAAGACCATAAGACCCAACAATTTCACTTAACATCTTTTTATTACCGAAGCCTTATCTAGCATGACATCACCGCACTTATGGGGCACGCTCTTGTAAATCATTCCTCCATGGGTTTGTTAAAACGTTAATTGATTACTGTCATAAAACAGCACGTGGCTATACTCAATGTTTTGTTAATTGACATGGAGAGACGCTGAGATTTTTGTTTATATATTTAGAGTCTTTATCGTGTGGTCAAAGGTTTTAATTACTCTGACTCAAAACAAAGGGCTTTTGAGAGACTTGGTTTCAGTCTTCGGTTCTTATCTTGGGATTTATTCATAAGACCAGATTTATTTCATCATCTCAGCCGAAAGACGTCCACTGCTGGACATAGGCCTCCTCCAAGTGTCGCCACATTGACCGGTCCTTTGCGACTCGCATCCAACGGATTCCCGCAACCTTCACCAGGTCATAGGTCCACCTAGTGGGAGGTCTTCCAACGCATCGTCTTTCGGTTCGCGGTCGCCACATCGGCCATCCGTTCTGCGAGCAATGAGCCACTGCCACTGAAGTTTAGCAATTCTTAGGGCTACGTCGGTGACCTTGGTTTACTCTAAATTTATTTATTAGTTATTAAAAAAAGAAGAAACTCATTGCTTCGTGTCTCAGAAAGCACGTTAAGCCGTTGATCCCGGCTGTTACTTGTAGATCTTTTACAGTCGCAACAGGTAGTTAGTGACCTGAAAGTCTTAAACAAGACGTTTTGCCAAGTGGTGTCATGAGACCCAGTTAGTAACTGGGTTCTGGACGTCATATAAGCAGTCCCTCAGTGTAAAATACTGGTGGGCAGCTGTTTGGAAAAAGCTAGGCAGATGTTGATGAAAAGAAGCTAAATTCCTGCAACGTCTTATTTATTTATTTATTTAAACTTCATGTACAATAGTGGTACATAGGCGGACTTAATGCCACAAGGCATTCTCAACCAGTCAACCATTGGGTCAAATAGACAGCATTGTGATAGAGTACAATAAAAATAAAAAGAAACATACATCTTGTAATCCTAAAATAAACACATAAATAGGTAGATACCTACATACTAATACATAAACCTTCTTATCCTGTCCATAGTTTTTTCAAGAACTAGAAAATACTAATATATTTGGTGCTAACAAAGTAAATAAACAACCGTTTGCTCATTTAACCATGGCCACAACAAACAAAAACCAAGCAAGCTTGAATGAAAATAAAACCCAACTTTTACGCAATATAAAACCTTATTTCAAATACTCATATAACTCCGTAGGTACCGTGTCTCCAGTTTGAAACCACAATAACAAAATAATACTATGACATTAGCATGGATAGCCACACGCGTCGCCTGCGCCTGCGCAGCGTCACCGTGACATACAGCTATGGTGGGTTTGATTGTAAAATAACGAATCATTTTTATATCCACTTAAAAGAGCGGTGATGTTTACGGTTGGATGGGATGATTAGCTTATTGGTAACTTGTAGTTTTTTTGCCTTACCAGAGTTATATCGTAAGGACTAGCCCGCTATTGTAGAGAACAGACATCGGAGATAGACATATAAGCAGTATTCTCTTATTGAAGGACTAACTGACCCACGCAATTTCGTCTGCGTCACATAAGAGAGAAAAACGAAAGGTAAAAAATCCCCGCATTTGCAACATTTTTCATTCCTGCTGTTCCTAATGGTCGTAGCGTGATGTTATTAGCCTGTAGGCTTCCTCGATAACTGCACTATCCAACAAATAATTTTTCAATTTTAACCAGTTGTTCCTGAGATTAGCGCGTTCAACCAAACAAACAAACTAACTCTGCTGCTTTATAATATTAACGATAGATTGTCACGTTCATTGTGTTCTGTTGGGAATGGGCAAAAAAGAAGGAACTTGGATTGGTGAAATACAAATAATTATTACCCTGTTTATTTGTATTTCACCAACACTATCTCAATTCCTTCTTTTTTGCCCATTCTCAGCATGTCTTCTTCTTCAATATTTCTCTTTTACTCGTCATCTTATCAGACATCTTCTTTCTTATCATATCATATCAAATTTAACCCAGTCCATCCATCGTTTCTTTAAATAGGTTGGTAATAGAAGCTGATAAAAATAATCTTTTAAGTAATATGTTATTTAAATTGACAGTTAAACTTTGATGATTAAAAGCTAAGTTACATATAACTACAATTTCTTTTACTATTTTAACTTAGGTCTTGTCCAATTCCTTAAGCGTAACTGACAAAATGTTCTCCAACATGTTCATCAGCTAACATATACACCAACAAGTCAGCCAACATATTCGCTAACAAGTCAGCCAGCTTATTCACCTGTATCTCACATCCCTCGTCAACGACGCAATAAGCTCGCCACGATGACGTCTCTAACGATCTACAGTTAATTATTAACTGAGCTTTTTTATTTAACTTTAATGCAGTTTTTGTTGCATTCAACTAAGTTATTAGTTGTTATTGTGTGTTTATTAGTGTTTATTAGTTGATTTAGCTTGAGTTTTGTACTTGAAGAGCAAATCTTACTTATTGATAGTTGTGCGATTTTTTCTCTTTTATCGATATAAGAGTGAGATTTACAAACACATTATAAAACATATGAATACGGGTATTTATCGCGAATTTACCTTTAATTTAATAAATTAAATAATAATAAAAAATTAATAAAAAAAAGGTAAAAAAAAGGAAAAACAAAAGGTAAAAAAAAGGAAATTAAAGGTAAATTCGCGATAAATATCCGTATTCAAATGTTTTATAATGTGTTTTGATCGTGAAAGTTTTAAAACGACATTTACAACCGTTAGTTAGCAAGAACTTTAGCTAAACGTTATTTCTGTTTTAACGCATGATGGCCAAACTACCAACACAAGCCTAAATATATTATTAAACTAATTAAGAGAACATAGTACATACATTTATATCGACAATGCTAGCACCAAGTAACACTTGTGGATACTGGTATAACCCAAATCAAATCATTCTCTGACTGAAATGAAAAAGCTGCTTTCATTTTTAAATAGAAAAGTAAATAAATAAATAAATATCGCTGGAAATTAACAAACAGCGGCACTTAGTGCCGTGCAAACTGCTTTTTAACTTAACGTTAAGCAAAGCTTGTGTCGTGGACACCAGATAGTTGATATACTACATAACACTTTTTTGTTTGTAAATACATACTTATTATACATATAAACAACCATGACTCGGAAAAAAATGTCCATGCTCATCACACAAACATTTGCTCCTACCGGGATTCGAACCCAGGACCCTAAGAACGTAAGGCAGCCTCACCACCACTACGACAATCGGGTCGTCAAAGTAAAAGTATCACTACAGTCTCCCATATACATTGCATACTTATCACACAATAAGAAATAAATTCAGTGACCCCTGAGACATTTTGTGTTTATGGTTGCAATATTGTACATGCTTAAACTACTTAATTTAGTTACTTCATAGTCGCCACTAAACTTCTGAGAACTTGCCTTCTTAGGGCCAGTTTCACCGGTTCCGGATAAAGTGTCGGTTAGTTATCTGATAGTTAATACTATCTACCACTTAAAGGCTGGTTATAACTAATACTTTATCTACCAGATATCGCTATCCGACACTTTTGAAACCAAAAGTGTTAGTTTATCTGGCAGATAAGTTTGTTATAGGCTAACCGACACTTTATCCGCAACCGGTGAAACTGGCCCTTAATCTTCAAAAGCGCCTAACTCATCTGCACGAAAACCACACATACTCCCACCCATCTTTTACCCCATAAACCGCTACTTAAACATAACATACATATAAATAACTTGTACATACAGAGACTATACTTAAATAAATCATAGTAAAGTACTTGCCGGTGTTTAGGTCAGCTAAATCGTCTAGAATTGCTTAACACAGAGTCGAGTTGAGCTAACTGCTCTAAACTGTGCTCGTAAAGTCAGTAGCGAGCATAGCATAAAGGTTTGAGATACTTGTTACACCGTAGCGTAACATTGCGTCTTAAGGTGAAAGCGTCAGGGTGGCCTGCGAAATTCAAATTTTCTTACGTTTGTTGCAATTTGCAGGGCAGTGCTAAGTTTTATGTTAATTAACATATCGTTTGCGGCTGTGAGACGTATGAAGTTACACAATCATAATCATCGAATTCATCAATACAACCCTTTTTTTTGTTTTAGGATGGGTAATCATCAAATGACTTCTCCCACTCTGGACGGAGCGGGAGGGAGTGTCAGACTCTTACTGACTAAAACCCATCCATGTTCCTTCCTCGCCCTTTATTTTCCGGGACCGCGGTATCTCTTTCGAACAGGCCCGCAACCATCAATACAACCCTCAAAGTCGACGAAGGACTTTGACCGTGAAAAATTCGTTCATCGATCGACTCTTATAATCTTGGAGGGTTTATATTGTATTGATGATTTTGATGATTATGATTGTGTAACTACATACGTCTTACAGCCGCGAACGATATGTTTATCAACATAAAACTTAGCACTGCCCTGCAAATTGCAAAAAAAAAATAAGAAAATTTGAATTTCGCGGGCTACCTTGGAGCATCCCCCTTATTGAAAAAAAAAATAACGTGCTGCCCCGCTTGTTTTTTTTTTGTCTTTAGGCATTGCCGATAGAAATGAAAACTCCTATGCGATCCTCTACGGCTACACCGTAGCGCATCGGCTACGAGTGCTACGAAAAGCGTACATGACGGTCACGCAATTTTTGTTTACTCAAAAAGTACTCAACGCGCTTAAATGTTTTCACTTTCTAAATGCTAAAAACATTATTTATCCCATAAACATGCACCCAAAGTGACTTTGCGCTGGCACCGCCGCCAACGCCGTTGAAGTGGTAAAGTTTTGGGCTAACAAAATATAAAAAATGTCATACTCGCGACACGAAGAAGGTCTTCTATTAAAGTTACTGTTACTGTTAGCATGTGTCATCCCACTAATGGACAGAGGCCCCTCCCTATGTCATCCAAATCTTTCGATCTAGACCACTGGTGCTTGGTTCTGTTTAGCTCGTCCCACCATCTCCAGCGAAGTCTACCACTTACCACTTCGCCGTCTATAGGGCTTAAACGTGGAAACTCAGTAGTAGTCCGTGATTTGGTTTGATGGCAATAGACTTCTGGCTGTATCAGGGCTCCGCATCATGGTTATTCTGGTCCACAGCTTGTCTGGCATATGGCAGACTTGGCCATCCAAGTATCATAATCACGAAGATACTGTCTGCACTTTATGGCTTGATGGCTGAACAATGTCCACGAAATTTAGGTCTCATGCTATGACCCGAGTTACGAGTACCTTCTTCTTCTTCAACCCTTGACACCAATGCTGAGTGACATGGCCATCCAAGTATCACAATCATGAAGATACTGTCTGCATTTTATGGCTTGATGGCTGAACATGTCCACGAAATTTAGGTCCCATGCTATGACCCGAGTTACCTTCTTTTTCGTCAACCCTTGACACCAATGCTAAGTGTAGATCTCTCCAAAATCTCGTAATTTTTGGCGATTTTGTGTCATAGTTTCTTTCGGCTACTTTAACTTTTTAGACGCCATTGTCACATATACGAGACAAGCAAGCATGTGCCCTGTACGCCAAACGACACAAATATGTGACAAAATAGTAGATGAAATTGTGGTTTGGCGTGGAGGGCACGCGTGAGCGTTTATGCTGTGGCGGTCAAAAGGTTAATAAGATCGTCTGTCCACCTACTCGGTTGTGACCCACTGGACAACAAATGGACATAGGATACTTTTTGGGATTATTTATAACCTACACTTGGATGAACAAAAGCTGCATACCATTTGGACTGCAGGATGAAACCCTCGATGTCTTGTGATTTCCAACGCTCAAATTGTTTACCTTAATTATGAAAAATCTTATATTGAATGCTGAAGTAACATTTGTTACACCATTGCGGATCGAGAGTAATCAAGACTTGATTTTTGCTACTAATTGATTGGTCTATCTCTTCTCCTGTCACAGAATTTGGTGCAGCGGGTTAGTAAGTTTTAACTTAATGGAGTATGAAGCAGTTATCATCATCATCATTTTAGCCGCAATACGTCCACTGCTGACATCGGCCTTCCCCAAGTGTTGCCACATTGACCGGTCCCTTACGACTTGCATCCAGCGGAGACCCGTAACCTTCACCAGGTCATCGGTGCGCCTAAGTCTTCCAACGCTACGTATTCCGTTTCACCCAGCAGCAAGCAGCTGTACTTATTTCTAAGTCACTAATCTACATACACTCGAGAGCAATGAATCCGGGTCACTTAAAGAATCCTAAAAATCTCGGAAACTAAAAATGCTAGGTTAATGCAATAAATTGTATTTAATAGACAATGTAATACTCCTTAAATGAAGGTATTAAAACTTCTTAGTTATTGTAAAGTTATATCATAAAAAATCAAATTTGAAAAAGGGCCACTTTCGAAGATGGAACTACGAAATTACAGCATTTGGTTTTGCTTTTGTTTGTAATCTGTCATATATGTGGGTACATAAACCATGTTGATAGTGCTCTATATTCATTATTCAAGCTGAAATTATGTCGCTTACGCCTGAAGAATGCACCAGAATACTTACAATGCTGGAAACCGGCCGGAGTCAGCGCGATACAGCCAGGACTGTCGGTGTGTCGCTGTCAACAGTACAAAGAGTTCTCCGACGTTACGAAGAAACTGGTTCTAACCTACGCAGACCAGGAACGGGCAGAACCAGGTGTACCACAGCACGAGAAGACCGATACTTGGTGAACACCATGCTTCGAAATCGCTTTCTCACAGGAACTGAACTCACAAATCAGTTTCGACGCCTCGGAGGAAGTAACCCAAGTGCATGGACAGTAAGACGTCGGCTTGCTGAATCTAACTTAAAACCCCTTAGACCTGCAAACGGCCCTAAACTGGAGCGTGGGCATCGTATTTCAAGACTAAGATATGCCCAGAGCCACGTAAATTGGAGTATTGAAGATTGGTCAAAAGTTATGTTCTCCGACGAATCAAAATTTATGCTCTACAAGCACGATGGAAGACACAGAGTGTATCGAAGACCAGGGGAAAGATTCAAGCAAGCATGCATCGAAGAAAAAGTAGCCTACGGTGGTGGGTCTGTACTTGTGTGGGCCGGAATTTCTTCTGAAAGTCGCACAGAGCTGGTGATCATAGAAAACGGCTCTTTAACTAGCGTAAGATATGTGGAAGAAATCCTCAATGATCACGTTGGTCCATTTATGGTCAATTTAGGTGAGGATGCTATATTTATGCATGACAATGCCCGACCTCATACAGGTAGGATTGTGAATGACTACCTTCAAGAGCTGAACATTACTCGTATGGAGTGGCCAGCGCGCAGCCCAGATATCAACCCGATCGAGCATGCTTGGGACGAGCTAGGCAGATGCGTAAAACAACGAAACCCTCCCCCAATCACGCTTCGTGAGCTCAAAATTGCTCTCACAGAGGAATGGGAGAATATTCCCCAAAATCGTATAAGGAACTTGGTGTACAGCATGCCAAACCGCGTAAACGCAGTAATGGAAGCACGAGGAGGCAATACGAAGTATTAAAATTCAAGAAAATCGTAATAAAGTTCAAAAATTTCATGTTTCCTATTTTTGTTTTAAGGAGAGATCAGCAGTTTTTTTCTTTATGTAATTTTGTGTTAATAAAATGTATGGTGACTCATATTTTTTTTTACTTTCATTTAAGGAGTATTACATAGTCTATTAAATACAATTTATTGCATTAACCTATCATTTTTAGTTTCCGAGATTTTTAACATTCTTTAAGTGACCCGGATTCATTGCTCTCGAGTGTATTTATCTGTGTACCTATAAATAATTTTAGCTGTCTACCAAGAATTCACAAGTACTTAACATGACATAATAATACTTCTTTGTCATCTACAATTTATTCGAAACGAACACTGACAGGCCAAATGGCCGAACACGGCATAAAAAGAGACTTCGGTTGCCACGAAATAAACTTAAATTATTTATGAAAAATGTATAGGTACTGCATGTCGATTATTATTTACAATAATTTACTAAATAATTTACAAGACCTACCACTGACATTGTTGAAAAAGATACTTTTCAGTTTGCTACTTATTAAAAAATATTACTATGTTAAGGAATATTTAGAAGACAAGTCAATAGAATCTGAAAGTTGCATATTAGAGTAATTGATATCACTGACTGTGAAAATATAATTTACACGCCATGTTATGGCAGGATATGCTGAAACAAACCTACTGTAACACCTTATGTACCGTGTTCTAGCAAATAAATGTTTTTTTGATTTGATTTTGATTAAGCGTCACAGACAAGATTCTCAGAATCTCAAACATTAGCGTTGTAGTCGCAGCATCTACCACATCACCTCGGTGTAAACACAACCCCGCTAAGTGGCCGCATAACGTACAGGAACAACAAGTTAGCTGCGTTTAACTTTTGATTTATTAAACCATCGGTTAACTAACGGTTTGCTACGTCATGGGGTTAACTGTCCTACGTGGACTGCATTAAATTTAATTGCGTTGTTAATGGAATTATTGGTGGATGAAAAAGTTATTGAATTTGGTTCGTTTTTACTTCCTGGTCCCAAGGGTTAAAAATAAAAGTACTCGTGGTTTGATTATATAACAGTCTAACCAAATTTTATACAGCTTCATTTAACTTAAAACTGGCCCAGTTCCAAAAGCTAGGATGTGAACCTCCTCTGTGATCATCACCAGCCTATAACTGACAGTCCACTGCTGGACATAGGCCTCTTCAATCGTACCTACGGAACTTAACTCGATCCTCGGAAACTCTCATCCAGTTGCAACCAGCTACCCCTTTTTTTTGTTCGGGTGGGAAATCATCAAGTTACTCCTCCCGGTCTGGGCGGAGTGGGAAGGAGTGTCAGACTTTTACTGACTAAAACCCATCCATGTTCTTTCCTCGCCCTTTATATTCTGGGGCCACGGTATCTCTCTCGAACAGTCGCACACCCCCGGCAGGCTTCGGCCCTTGAGGACCCCTTCAATGTGCTGACATATTTTTGAGGCGTGCGTGGAACACTCTGGCGCCGTCGACACGGCTTGTCACCAAAAGACTGACGGAGGGCGAACTAGCCTATAGCTCACCGTCCACAGGCCCGTGCCTACGGTGGCCAACCCTGCGAAGATCATCACTTTACCGAGCTTGAGAGCGTTCCACATTACGCTTGCCGAGTTATGCTCTCCACAAAAAATACGTCTACCCCAAAGCCAATCGGTTCTACGGCTCATACGGCCGGACCATTGCAACATCAGCTTACTAATTTGATCTCTATGCATCTTTCAATAAAGTAAATACTTAAATAACAATCCAATAATTCAAGTTTACAGTTTGATCGGTTAAAGCAAATCATTTTACATAATAATTCTCAATACATACATAATGTTCTAAGAAAACCGCGCTAATCAGAGGAACCCGGTGGTCCAGCAACTGTCTCTACGCAGTACAAACGCAATAAATACGCGCGTATTATATTACAAACTTGTATTTCGACGCGTGCGCACATCAAATCTACCATCGGTTTTAATGCATCCTCTGTGCGAGTAGGGATGGGAATAGTCGATGTCGATGATTTGGATTTAAGTTTATCTTAATACGTACAATTTTAAGGACGTAATTTGTTTGTTAGTGTGTAAACATTATGAGAATAGTTTTTCGTTGCCAATATTTGTTTTAGTAGGACATAAAAATTGTCTAAGCAAATTGCCTATTAATTTTGAAGCTTGTCGACGCTACGCTACATAATTCGCTTTATGCTATAACTGCTTATTGGTAGCAAGAGGTTACACTTGTGGCATGTGCCATTTGATTTTTCTTTCTTTAATTATTTTAGTGTTCATGAGATTATCTTAAACAGAAACCTTCTTCTTATCTCAGTAACAAATACTTTCCTTGGATAACCAAACCTGTAGAACACAAGTATTTACGAGATATCTTGTGTTGCAATATTTTTAAACCTTCCCCGGAAAAATAAAATGTAATAACATGTGTGGTCGAGACACATTAGTTTTTTTATATGACCTTCATCTGTTGGCGAAGTAGACACATCAGTGAAAAAATTTCGTCAGATCGATTCGTTCGGGCTTCAGAGACAAAGGGATACATCATTTTTTACGAAAATTTATCAATACCATCGACAACACAATTCTACAATCGAGGACATCACTACCCGTTACCAGTTTGTCCTATCGAGCAAACGGTGTTGCGGTGTACCTATGTTAAATATAATATTATGCGGTTAAGGCATGGTGAACGTAAGTCGTAACCTGACTACACAGAGCTAATCTAATATTGAAATAACATCGATGTTTTTCTCTTCCCTAGTTGAGTAATACTTATACGAAAATTGTAACTTTACAGTAGCATTGTTTTGTTGAATGTTGAAATGATTGGGATGGTGTTAGAAAATAATGTGGTTTGATTTAGTATTGTTTTTGAAGTAATAAGTGGAATTATGCCGTAATTGAGAAGTATAGAAGAAAAAGATATGCTGCGACAACCCTAAATTAATATAGGGATTAATAATACAGGGATAGAGGAACTTAGGGATAAGGGCAAGAAATTGATGATAAAAGTAGAATTATGGCGAAGGTTTTTGGTGGAGTAATGGACAAGCTACTTTAGTAATACCCTTTGCAATTTAAGGCGATTAATGAGCTAAACGCGACCAGAAAAACAAACAAAACCAGAAAATTATATGATATTCTTCAGTATATATGTGCTAGTATGATAGTGTTTTGAAACCTTAATACAATTAATTTGACACGATAAAAAAAAAAACACGAACTTATCTCTAAAAATACCTTTTAACCAAAAAAACAATAATATACATGCGATCAATCAGATCGTTCGGCAAATAATTCTACAAGCATTATATTAGCATAATAGTGTTTTAGTATGTCAGTATGACGTCGGTTTGTATCCTAGACGGGGTTGGCTTTTCTGAATACTTCTTTTAAGTTGTTGTCCATAATCTCCACAATTCGTTTTTGAAAAACTAAATGTAAATTATATTCTACTTTGACTTTGTTTATCAATTGTACAAAGGGTTTTTAACGGGACTACATGAGCTAATTAGCAACTATATTAAAATTTGTTGTGGTTCAAATTTCATTTTAAAATACTGTTAGAATAATGTTTTAATTAGCTTGCACTACAAAGTGTTTGTTACGTCAGACACTGAGGCCGAATAAATAGAGTGATTTCGATCGATGTATAAAAAATGGATTGATTGAACTAAAAATATAACCACTACGACGCTAATACGTTGCATATAGAACTATTTGTCAATAAATCTGAATGATCGCATGTATTTTTAGTATGGTTTTTATTGTTTTAAAGAAATGTTAAGAGATAAGTTCGTGATTTTTTATATCGCGTAAAATTAATTGTATTATGTTTTCAAAATATGTACTATCATAATAACATGTATCCTAAAGAATATCATATATATTTCTGGTTTTGTTTATTGCAGTGAATCATAATTATACTTTCAGGCATTAAAACTCGCGTTCAGCTCCTGTAGTCGCCTTAACTGTATTTATTTTCGAGGTTTATCCTTTCTAGACCCAAACTACATAACAGTTGAGTACAATTTGTATTTCAGGCTAATAGGTAGGTACGAATGAGTAGGCATAATTATTTTTATCAGTCAACATTAAACACGAATAAAATTTCTATATTACTATTATCGCGTGCCACCGTTTAGTTTCCTCTGATAACTGCAGTGTCAGTTTACAATTTGTTTATATTTAATTTTTAGTTAAGGCGCAGTGAATTTGGTAAAGAGCATAGCTATAATAAATAAATAAATATCGCTGGACATTAACACACAGCGCCATCTAGTGCCATACTAAGCAAGGCGTGTCGTGGACACCAGATAGTTGATATACTACATATATACTTTTTGTTTGTAAATACATACTTATTATACATATAAACATCCATGACTCGGAAACAAATGTCCATGCTCATCACACAAACATTTGCTCCTTCCGGAATTCGAACCCAGGATCCTATGAACGCAAGGCAGCTTCACTACCACTATGCCATTCGAGTCGTCAAATAGCTGCTTATCTATTTCAGTTTTTTTGTATGTTTAGTGATACCTACCGACTTATTAGAATAGAATAGAATACTCTTTTTTATGTACACCATTAAATTATAGATACAAAATTTTAAACATTTTACAAGGGATGACACAATGGGCGGTCTTATCGCAAAAAGCGATCTTTTAAAGACCACTTTAATAAGTGGATGTTCAGAGTGAGATCTTTAACAAAAGCAACAAAGTAACATTATAATTTTAAGCGAATAGGTGTGCTCGACATTATTCCATATTTTAAAGCCATTTATTCCATATTTCCAGATTTACATTTCAAATGTTGTTAGTATTTTGTTATTAAATACCCATAATACTGTGTGTTAATATTATGTTATTACCAGCGTAAACTACCTATCTTTTATATAAGCTTTGAAAGGCGAAATGCTAGCCTTAGCTTAGTTTATTTTCCTTAGAATTTATGTTAATCTTCTTTTTTCGGAATATGGACCCCTTTTTGGGTATAGGACTCCTCCAGCTTCTTCCACACGTCCCTGTCCTTGCCTAGGTCTAACCAATTGTTCCTGTATAATATCATCAGCCCACCTTCTCTTTGGTCTACCAACATTTCTTTTCCCTCCTGGGCCTTTCCATCGAGTAGTCTCTATGGTCCATCTCTTATCTATGTAGCGTGAAATGTGTCCTGTTTTCCACTTCAGTGTAAGTGCATGCTCGATAGCGTCTGTGATTTTCGTTTTCCTCCTGATGATTTCATTTGCTCATGTAAAATAACTGTGCATAATTTTTATCTCAATCTGTTCGATTTAATATTATAAAGAGTCTGTAGGGTACGAACGAAGATAAGCTATATTATTATTGTCTCCTTTTTGGAAAAATGTCTCAAAATTTTATCTCCTCACCTTTTTATTCAATTTCTCATCTAAAAGTCCAGTATTTTCCAAACCTATCTCAGTACTTACTATGTGCTATGTGTAACGTACTATGCCAACAATTAATTACAAATATGTACATTATATTACAATACACGCACATAATTTAAGATTTTCTCACCAGTACCTACTTGCGACGTTTACCCCATTAACCTGTCAAAACATCCTATCATTATTCTGACACAAAACATTGACAGATGTCACATTCCCGGGTCAATAAAGTGTCCATACCAATAAATAATTCCTATCTTTGTTACAATAATATTATTCAATACTAAGTTATTTACTCATACAATGCATTTCTTCTATAATTGTAGCAATTATCACTTATTAGTTGGAGTCAGTGAATCATTGTTTTCTGTAATAGGAAGTGTCTGGTGACTCGAGACGTTTAAAGTATTAGTAAAATAAATAAATATAGCTGGACATTAACACACAGCGCCATCTAGTGCCACACTAAGCAAGGCTTGTGTCGTGGACACCAGATAGTTGATATACTACATGTATACTTTTTTGTTTGTAGCCTTTTCCCAATTATGTTGGGGTCGGCTTCCAGTCTAACCGGATGCAGCTGAATACCAGTATTTTACATGGAGCTACTGCCTATCTGACCTCCACAACCCAGTTAATACTAGGAAATACGATACCACTTGGTAAGACTGGTGTCAGACTTTTGGGGCCACTGGGACTACCTGTAACGACTGTCAAAGATGTAGATGCCGGGACTAACGGCTTAACGTGCTTTCCGAGGCACGGAGGAAACTCGGTATGTAAGGATGGTCACCCATCCACAGACCAACCTAGGCAAGCACGGCTTAACCTAAAGGTGGACCCGAGCGGCTGATATTATTTAGCCACGAGCTCTTCTTATTATACATAAATGATTTATGTTAGTTTTATTCTAAAGTGAAATGTGTGCTCAGCTGATACATAATATAAAATCACGCGTATATTCTCCGAAGAATAGGTAGATATGTAACAGGACCTACACCCACATTACGCCAAGTTCCATGTAATGTCATCAACTGGGCACAAACCCAGATTCTATGGCTGCTGATTCCATTTCTGATGGGGAACCCAAAAACAATTTGCCTGACCCAATCGAACCCCTGACCTGTCCCTCAGCAGTTGCGATTCAATGAAATTCCATTTATTCACAAACAATTTACATTGTGTTTGAAATACTTAACAAAAATAATAAAAAGACAATGAGAAAAACAATAAGATAAAAAGAAAAACATACACTTCACTAGCGAGATTGGTATTCACTAGATTGCGTAAAGTTTAAATACAGCAAAAAACACGACGAAAAATATTTTATTGTCTAGTCGAACACTTTTCTAATTACAATCTTACAAAATAATGCATAATAAAATAACAAGTACCAAGTTATAAAATTGCCGTTTGGTCACACAGACCGCAAGCCCACCTGTTTACCTAACCTTGACATAAAACATTACTCATACAAAAGTCATACACGACTGACTACTGTTACCTTCTCTCTTCTTCGAATGATTTTATCTTTAACAAATTAAATAAATCGATCAATTCGCTCTTAAGGCTCCTACATATTTTTTTGTTAAGCCTATTCTGTCTCACTAGGCCTTGCTGTTTTGCCTTCTCTAGTCAGCTGTACAAGTAAGTATGTAAGAATCGATAGGACTCGATAGGATAAATTTGACAGTTATTCTCGATAAAATGAGTTTTTATGGAGTCAAAAACTCATTTTATCGAGAATGACTGTCAAAATTATTTTATCGAGTCCTATCGATTCCTACGTAGGTACTTGTACTGCAGGAACGAGATCAAATCGTCACGCCAGCGTTTCTCACTCCCACGCCTACCTCGGTGATGGCGACAGTCTTTAGGCACCCACCGTGTTTGAAGATTCTGGCCCATCTGTCCTGACCCATTCTGGAAATGTGTTCCGCACAGTCTCACTTTAACCTCGGCGACTTATTGCCTACACCGGCTATGCTTGTCTTGTTTTAAAATGTTACACTCCATCGTAGACACTTTATTGGTAGACTTTGAGTTTGGACTTCTGAGTCTCCCTCCGTCCAACAAATAATGTCATTTTTTGACCTGTTTTAGTCAAATGAGTAAATATTGCTCTCTAAATTATGATTAGTATATAGTTGACATTTACAAAGCAGTACTCACTCGTACCATAGTAAAAAAGACGATGCTCATACTCATCATCATACTCATTTCGACCCGATTGGCGTGGTGGTAGTGACGCTGCCTTACGTTGTTGGGGTCCTGGGTTCGAATCCCGGTAGGAGCAAATGTTTGTGTGATGAGCACGGACATTTGTTTCCGAGTCATGGTTGTTTATATGTATAATAAGTATGTATTTACAAACAAAAAAGTATATATGTAGTTATCAACTACCTAGTGTCCACGACACAAGCTTTGCTTAGTGTGGTACTAGGTGGCGCTGTGTGTTAATGTCCAGCGATATTTATATTTTATTTATATGGACTCAACGCGCATCTTACCCTTAACCGTAATAGCGCAATACGTCCTTATCAGTGGAACTTACTCGTGCGTAGTAGTCAGTTGTAAAATTATCTTCCAACTATACAACTACATAAATACTTACATAGGTATATGATGTGTCGTAGTATTATTGTATTTATGTTATGTGATATTATGTGTTTATTTTATTAGCTGTTTGCGTAATAATTTTATTGTAGGTAGGTACTTTGAATTAACTTTGTATTGGTGCTATTTTTAGATATTGTACCAATTTTTGTTTGCCAAATCAAAATCAAATAATTTATTTTAAGTAAGCCAGTTATAGGCGCTTTTGAATTGTCGAAACAAAGATGAAATTTAATTGTAGCTACAGTTCCTGTCACAAGACATACAAACTGTGAAAGTACTGTAGTTGCCCATTCCCTAGCGTAGATCTCTATGGAGAAGAACGGGCAAGACGGACGGCGACGTCGCGGTAGAAGTGGCGAAGTTTCGGGCTAATTTGTCGTGCCAGCGACAAACAGAGAAAGAGTAGAAGAAGACCAAAGCAATGACATTTGCGCTGCCATTGACGGACGGCGACGTCGCGGTGGAAGTGGCGAAGTTTCGGGCTAATTTGTCGTGCCAGCGACAAACAGAGGAAGAGTAGAAGAAGACCATAGCAATGACATTTGCGCTGCCATTGACGGACGGCGACGTCGTGGTGGAAGTGGCGAAGTTTCGGGCTAATTTGTCGTGCCAGCGACAAACAGAGGAAGAGTAGAAAAAGACCAAAGCAATGATGGATGGATTGTGTGAAGGATGATTTAGCTAGAAAGGGTTTAAATGTTGAGATGACGAGTAATAATATAGTAGACTAGCTTACGCCCGCAGTTTCATTCGCGTGCAGTTCGAAAATTGTTCCACGGGATCATACTACTGGGATAAAAAGTATTCTATGCGCTAATCCAAGCTACAGGCTATCTGCGTGCTAAATTTCATCCAAATTCGCTGAGTAGTTTTTGCGTGAAAGAGTAACAATCATACAAACTTTCGCCTTTATAATATAATTAAGTGTGAATAGTAGGAAGTAAGATAGGAAGAACACAAATGCTGACGAAAATAATGATACGTATGCTTTCGAAGCTTAAAGAAGAAGGGAAACAGACGTAAAAGCGGTTACCATGTATTCAGTACATCATTCAGAGCGCTTAGAAATGTTTCATCAGCTACAAATAAAATAAAAAACACGTTTGGCACTCGGGGACTGCCGCGGTAAAGCTATTGCATAGCATTTTTTATCAACTGATGCAATTATAATTATTTATTTATTTTATTTTTCCGCTTGTTGCCGGCTCGAGGACCAAACGCAGACTGAATGTTCAAGCTCGCATCACGATGAAATTATGAATTTTATAATGATGGTTCCACACACACATACACAGACACGTCAAACTTATAACACTTCGTCGTTTTTGCGTCGGCCGTGCGCGGTCGGCGCGCAGCCAGCGCGCACTTTTCCGCTTGTTGCCGTCCTGGAGCCGGCAACAAGCGGAAAAATAAAATACATAAATAATTATAATTGCATAAGTTGATAAAAAATGGTTACAAAGAAGGTCTAACATCGAATGTATACAACCTACAACTACTAGTTACGGCAATATATTAAAAAGAAAACTAGCTTGTCATTATCTGACTGCAAGGGGTGACCCCCTCCCCAGAGTGGGGGGGGTCATTTGATGATTTCCCATCCTTAAAAAAAGGGGTGACATGGGGTGTTAGGTTATTTTCGTTACGGAATTTCTGGATTCGGTCTCCACGCTCAAGGCCCGCGATAGAAACTATGCAATAGCTTCAAAATTGTCATTTTTTTTTTCAGGTGGCTCTGAATGATATATTACAAATCATCTCATCTCGTAATATGTGAATGATAGATTCTATCAAATGAAGTTTTTATTGCAAAATATTTTAGCTTTTCATGGTAAACGATCTTAATATCCCTTAATCATTTACCAATGGTTTATAAATATTTTCCTGGAATAATTCAGTTAATAATTAATATACTAAAATAAATAACATTTTATATGTTAGGATACCAGGAAAATTCCATTTTAAACCTATGTAATGTAGGTAAATTAAAAAAATAGTAAACGTAAATATTTACGCCGTAAATGTTTGAAAACCACATAACCACAATAAGATACATTTTAATGATAAATTACATACCTAATTGAGTTCATTGAATTATTCTGCGTATTACAATTTATTTTATTTATTGTTTTCCTCAAATATAGCATTTTGTTTGTATATAATATAAACTATTATGCATCAAAAGTTATTGTTAATGAAATTGCAAGTGTGCCTTATCTTAATAATGTTATTATTAAAGTTTGATTAATTGTTACGCTTTGATTATTATTAATAGTAATGATTTATCTGATGTTTCTGTAAGGTCAAGATTTTCATTGTTTGAATGTCAGTAATAATAATCATGATGCTCTATTAAATAGATAATATGATATATATTTACGTAATTCTTGTAATGTTAATGACACATTTGTTGCGAAACGTAGTAAATTCTAAACATAGTATAATTTATGATCGCGATAAATAAATGGCTCATACGACACAATTATATTATTTCTTTTAAAGAAGAAATAGTAGTTTATGCGACTGTGCATAATGAAGGGCATTACAACACGAGTGTTGTAATGCCTAATTATGTATAGTTGCATACACTACTTTATCTACCCAATTATCATAAGGGCTCTATGATGGGTTCAGGAACCATAGGGAAATGACCTGTATTGTTACTTGGCCCTTGATTTTTGTGCCAACAGGTTATTAGTTGCATTCGTCGCTGCATTTACGATATCTGGCGGAGTATTCATGTCAATTTCTGAGTCACTATCACTCATTTTCGACAGAAATAAAGAACTTATCAGAAAATTTGTCTACTCGTAACTGGATTACTGGAAATAAAAAGCTAACGAACAAATGACAGCTCGAAATGGCGGCGTTTCGGATATCTGTCATTTTTTTTTAAATCATAGGCAAACGAACAAAGTCACTATTCTTGTGTCACTCGAGATCAAAATGTCGTGCAATTTATAATTAAAATCATACTGAATTGGGGTTTTTTTTTTTTTTTATCGATATCTGATTTAATGTAGGTGGTACTAGAATAGCACACTCACTTGAATTTGACACCTGTTCCAAATTTAAAACTCGTAACCTACTGTTTTCAGTTGCGTTATTACAGTTCCGTTTATTTCTGCAGGTTGGTAATGCTGGTCATTGCCTATGGTTTTTGAACGCATTAGAGAGGGTTTATGATATTTGGGTAGATAAATATTGTTTCATCATCTGCCTAGCCTTTTCCCAACTATGTTGGGGTCCGCTTTCAGTGTACCCGGATCAAATCTTATTTGGAAGCTGAAATAAAAAAAATATATGAGAAAAACGGATGTTGGACGTTGATGTGACGACGAGAGCCGAAAATTCTCAATCATGTGACACCTTGACCTACCAGCAAGCACGAGTGGACGTTAAGGGACTGCAGAGGGAGGGTCTTTAAAACTGTCCATCGATATAATGAAATTGTCCCTTGTCTATTTGTAATTATGGTTGAACTCTGAGGAATAAGCATGTAATATTTTAAATTTTAATTTTTGAGCGCAACTAATGGTTGTTGGTTGGTTGGTTCATCATTTACTCGAAATACTGAAGACAGCAAATTATAATATAAGAACGTTAGTCGGTTCGATTCCCGAGTGTGGCAAGCGATTTTTCGAAAATCTGTGAATGCAGAATTGTCTCCTTTTAAAAATAAATGAATGTCTCCTCTGAGTAAAATTTGCTATCCCCAGTATTTCAAGTACACCCTGTATATTTGGCGACCATCACTCTAAGCATTGTCTTTGACCTGCTACTAACTCCAAGACAATCCAAGGCGTATCAATAGTGCCGGGGTTGCGGGCCTGTTCGAAAGAGATACCGCGGCCCCGGAACATAAAGGGCGAGGAAGGAACATGGATGGGTTTTAGTCAGTAAGAGTCTGACACTCCCTCCCGCTCCGCCCAGAGTGGGAGAAGTCATTTGATGATTTCCCATCCTAAAAAAAAAAAAAGGCGTATCAATAGTGGTGGTACTTTCAAACAAGTTTAAAAGTTTTCCTATTACTCTTCATGATTTAAAGATTGTGAAGCCTGCTATTGGCTGCTTATCTCTTGCTTGGTTGTGGGTTGGCTTTAGGTTGGAAATTCATCCATAGGCACGCCACTCTCGGTAAGTAAATTGCAGCCATGCGAAACCAGGGCAGGTTGCTAGTGATAAATAAAAAGAAACTTCACAATAATATTAATAACTTAGCACTTCAAGATGTGACTCAGTGAAACTGATATGAGCACGGTGTCAAGTGTATTGATAATCCACTTAAATATTTTGCAATATGAAATATTTTATCTAAGTCAACAACTGCTGCACTTACCTTAGCAATCATAGTGTGGGAATCAGAGTTGTTTGCTGGAGATAATTATTTTATTGCCTATTGGTACATCGTTTGTAAACTATTATTGAAAATGTGATGGGGATCGTAGTCAAAGATGATGATGTATATGTCACCGTAAAATTGACAAATACGTTATATTGTAATATCTCTAGCAATATTGTAAAAACTCGAAATATTGTTAAATGAACATACTGCTTACAACAAAAGGCATTATTTTTCGTGAAATGCATGCGATGGTCAACTCACGCGGTGTGGAGGGAAGGAGGGGTCCCCTTTGCCCAGTGGTACAACTCTCATGAAAAGATATTGTACCATTCCTGAGAAATACCTTAAAACTTATAATATAAAGTGTTTTAAGGTTAGATTATTATAACCTAACCTTAAAACACTTTATCTTCCCCTAAAAAGCGTAGTCGACGGAGCCCCGCTTCGCGAGGCCCGTATTCCCGAGTGCAGGGTTTAAAGGAACCTAACTAACCTAACCGGGGGGTGCCCCAAGTCCCGATTATGGGGGCAGAGATACATACGTACGTTCAGTTGATAATAATTCGAGATATTACAATATCGCTATAGAGAAACACGTTATATTGTAATAAAACGTGTTTGAAAATTTTACGGTGACACATATAGGTATGTATGTGGTGGGGATGTGGTGGGGATGTGGTGGAGGTCATATTTTTGTTATATTTTTCAAAGTTCATGAGTTAGGCGTGATGAAAAGTAAGGCAGGCGCGTACTTAATAATACCATGTAATAAACTCAAACAACAGACTTCTACCTCAGAAGTCACACTTGCAACCACTAGGCCAACGGAGCACATCGTTCATTTAATCACATTGAATGACTTTCATGAAATTATAGTCATTTAATTTTGTGGGCACCATCATCAAACCGGCATCAAACCTAGGACCACATTCTGCGCTCTTGCGCAACAAGGCAATCTAATCAGGCCCTAATGTAGGTAAAATTAGTACAATTGAAGTTTCATCACTAGTAAATATCGTATTTTCACATAACATTAAAAGCTGACATCAAGCATGAAAATGACACTAACCATTTCCTCAATAGAGTGTGCTGTGTGTAGTGTTTCAAATTCCCCTTTGGTGGGTCTCTATTAAAAGTTTTTAATTTCTTTCTGTTGAAAAATAGCTTGTAAAACAGCATATTCAATATGATGATAATTATTACTTCGTCCTAAATACTAGTTATAGTCGCAAATCTAACTTCGTACTCATATAATCCACTAAATATTATTTCAATGTAGTTTATCCTTTTGAGGTAAACTTTCAAGCTCAATTCCACTATTTCTTGTAAAATCTTCTCTGCAATAAGTCCTTGTAAGAACCACGCTTACAATAGTATTTTTACGTTTGTAACCTATAAACCTGAGCCGGGGTTGGTCGAGATCGAACATAATTCGCTGAGCAATAGCTGGCTTGAGGGTTAGCTACTGTTGTCTAACGTAGGGATGTAAGCGATGAGCGGTCAGCGATTTTGTAGCAAGCGGGTATAAATTCAAGTTGTATGCAGTAGATAGAGTATAATTAACTGTACACCATAATACAATAACTACGAATGAGTATGAATTATATTTTGACGAAGATATAAAAAAATAGGTTTATTTGGCAGGTTTGTTCAGAAAACTGCCGAGCAGCTAGACTGTCCGACGCTGGTTTTCAACTCAACTAATACTATCAATTGCTGGTAGGCTCATGAGCTCCCCTCAAAGTTTTGAAGCCAATCTTGTTGGCGATCATTTAACTTGAACTATTGAAAAATGTGTAGTTCCTACAATTCATATCGGTGGCAGAAAAATTGCATAAACTACCACACCAACCGCGCCGGGTACAAACCTACAATCTGCCTACCTACTTCTAAGACATTCATATCAAAAAACCTGACACATTGCCCCACATCTTTAACATAACTTTTAGCAGTTGCTTGCGACTCCTAAATCATCAAGGTACCCAAAACAAGAAAATCTTGGTAAAGAAATTGCTTGGATTTTGTATTCCAGCTTTGACCGTGAAGTACTTCTTTTACCACTTCATAAGCCTATAACTTAAACCTCGTCTAAACTATAGTATTACCTACAATATTATACCACAGTATGCACGTATGAACTTTCGCAGTGGGCAACGGCAGAAGCGGTTCTGGAACCGGTTCCAATACTGCAATGTACTGCGACTTGACTTGGACAGAGTTGTCGAGACTCCATTCGATTTGAACTAGGATCATAACAATAAGTTAGTCCTTAGAAAGCGGATTTACCAGCTAATTGCGTTGAAATAATTTCACCATGACCTTTGCCATTCATGCTTTTTTCTTCTTGTACTGTCTTGTTGACTTCATTAATTGGTACATTCGTTTATTATTTCTCGGATTTTGTTTTATCTTGTTACCTAGTATTTGGTGGTTGTGGAGGTCAGATAGGCAGTCGTTCCATGTAAAATACATCTTTCAGCCACATCGGGTAGATTGCAAGTCGACTCCAACGTAATTGGTAAATGGTTAGACAGATGTCACAGTGTGACTACAAATGATGATAATGCCAATATATCATAATGCTATTCAGTCATGTTGTTGAAATGAATAGTCCAAGTTGATCAAATTTTTATACCTAGACAACTTAACTCTTTCGAACGTGGACCCTATAATTATAATCGTATGGAAACCAAGTTCCTATATTTTTTTCTACGTAGGCACTATTGCTTTCAAGTATAAACTCCACAGTTTCTTTGTTCTAAGGCTAGATTTAACTGTGAGGCGTCTTTATTACTTCTTGTACTAAGATAGTATCGGGCTGCCTACAATCACTTACTATAACTATATTGTGTCCATACTGTTTCCTGGTTCAAATAAAACACGTTTCTTACATTGTTCCCTTGCTTTTATGTTTCTGTTTAGCTATTCTAGTATTGTTGAAGTTGTTACCTCTATATTGTTTTGTGGGGGAACAGTTTCTTCATGGTCTTCGAGCTTCATGTTGATGACTTCTTTGATAGTCGTACTAGCATTTGTAAAGTGTGCTTGATTATTATACTCCTCAGAAATGATTAACTGAATGTGTTTTAGCTCGACTGGCGATCGTAATAACGAAAAGGTCTTCCACAGTGTCTTCGTCTCGTAAAGTCTTTTTCCCTTTCATAATTTCTGAGTATAGTGTTTCTGTTCAGTTTTGAGATGAGGTGTCTTTTTAAGAATTCTTGCTCTGCTGTTCTTGGAGTTAGGCTTTTTTAATATTCTTTTAATTCAAAGATTTTCTTGTTTTCAGTTTTCTCTTTAGAAATTTACGTATACGTCTTGCTACTTCAGTTGTAGTTTCAACTTTCTGCGGGTTTAGCTGAAATTAATTATTTGAGTTTCAGAATTTAGACTTGGCTGCTTAGCCAGCTTACTGAAGAATTCATCTATATTCATTCAGTTCTAATTCGTATCTTCCAAATAATTTTTCGTCAAACCTGCTTCCACTAGAGTATCTACATTATTCAAATCTCATGCATAAATAATGGAACAGTCGTTAAATATCAGTTCTGAAGCTATTGCAATGACATAAAGCTGTTTTGTGTCTACTACATAATTTTAATCTTCAACTTTATCCATTTTGAACTCTGTATATTCAGTTAAAGGTTCTTTTTCAGTTTTTGGGTGTCTGTTTGTATGATTGTAAGTAAATGTGTCTTTGGTTTGTGTACTGTTTTGTATTATGAATGCTAAGTGTTGGTGTGATTCAAAAATTGTTTTATTGATCTCTTGTTCGTTTTAATTGTTGTTGTTAATAGTGTTCATGATTATTATGGTTGGTTTAAATTATCATTATTAATAATTGAAGTAATTTATTAATCGTTACGGTGTTTTGTGCTTATACCGTATCTCATTGGTGTTAAATGATAAATTCTGACAACTAGTTTGTGTAACGTATTACCCAGTAGTAAATAGGTGGTGGAGGATAGATAGGCAGTTGTTCCATGTATAATTTTAGTATTCAGCTATCATGTATTTAGACTGAAAGCTGACCCCAAAATAGTTCGGGAGAGGCTAGACAAATGATGATGATGTGATCTTAAAGTGCTGAAAAAATACAACGATATAGGTTAGGATAAGCCAGTACTGTACATTATTATTATGCTTGCATGGTGAACAGAAATTTAATAAAGATTTCACTATTAATTGGACACATAACAGAATGATCATTATTAAAAACACTTCATGGTCATTATAATTATATTTTATAGTATTCAAGATTTCTCTGAATCCCAAGTATATCTATAGCAACTACAATTTTAGACCAATTAAAACTTGCAAATTCACAACCAACAGCGCAAAAACTTGAATCTATAATACTCCATCATAAATATGCCTTAAGATATTCAAGCCATCCATCGAAAAGGTCTAAATAGTGGTTTAAAAGCACTAATTAAAGTTGGTCCAGTCCGGTCATCTATCAAGGGTGACCTACTTAGACCACTCAGACTTGACCAATTTGAACAACTGAGTTCAAATTGGTTCAACAGAGAAATAGACTGATAATTTTAATATGGTGCGCAGTTGCTAAATATAGAATGTGTCCCATCTCTTCTCATTTGTGGTCAGAAATGAGCACACTGATGCTGCGTGACTGGAATTATGCGTTGACTGATAAGGATGATGATTTAGTATTGAGAGCTTTTGCAAGGAGATAAATGACATTTGACGACCCGAATAGCGCAGCGGTAGTGAGGCTGCCTTACGTTCTTAGGGCCCCGGGTTCGAATCCCGGCAGGAACAAATGTTTGTGTGATGAGCATGGACATTTGTTTCCGAGTCATTGATGTTTATAAATGTATAATAAGTATGTATTAACATACTAAAAGTATATATGTAGTATATCAACTATCTGGTGACCACGTTATTTTTTTTATGTTATGATGAAAGAACGGTTCTCTTGTCAGTATCAGTACTGCCTCATCATCAGCATAGCCTTTCCCCAACTATGTAGGGGTCGGCTTCCAGTCTAACCGGATGCAGCTGAATACCAGTATTTTACATGGAGCGACTGCTTATCTGACCTCTACAACCCAGTTAATACTGGGAAATACGATACCACTTGGTAAGACTGGTGTCAGACTTTTAGGGCCACTGACTACCTGTGGCGACTGTCAAAGATGGACAAATGAGAGCCGGGACCAACAGCTTAACGTGCTTTCCGAGGCACGGAGGAAACTCGGTATGTAGGGGTGGTCTCAGGCTTAACCTTAAGATCTTAGCCACGAGCTACTCAGTATCAGTACCGCCTATTTTGCAAAATTAATATCTTGCATTTTGTACTTCATCCGCTGGACCAGTGTGTCACCGACAGCGCAGGTGTTATTTCACAACACCCGCCAACGGGATCATGCGTAGGAAAGTGACAATAATTTTGCATTGATTATACACACAAATTGTTATAATTCTGACGTAAACTTGTGCTCAATACTGTACGTGTGGCTTTTGCCTGGTGATATTTAAATTTAAATGAGGTCGATCGATTTTGTCGGTAATTTTAGCAATTCCAAGTTTTTGAAGTAAATAAGGAGTTTGAAAACATAGTACGGTGATAGTGATATGGTAGTAAGGCGCAGTTGCTATCTTTCATCATCATCATCATCATCATTTCAGCCGAAAGACGTCCACTGCTGGACATAGGCCTCCCCATGTGTCACCACATTGACTGGTCCCTTGCGACTCGCATCCAGCGGATTCCAGCAACCTTCACCAGGTCATCGGTCCACCTAGTGGGAGGTCTTCCAATGCATCGTCTTCCGGTTCGCGGTCGCCACTCCAGAACTTTTCGGCCCCATCGGCCATCCGTTCTGCGAGCAATGTGCCCTGCCCACTGCCACTTAAGTTTGGCAATTCTTCGGGCTACGTCGGTGACCTTGGTTGTTATCTTTTGTCATGCCTAAATCCTAGTTTACTATTATATCAATGATTTTGAATGTGAAAACTCGTCTTCTAGATAACGTACAAATTTTTATATTGCTAGAATTTATATTGTCAGTGTGTTACGCAATAACAGCGAACAACGGGTCTTATCATTATCCCGTTTAACTTCGCATGAGCTTACACGTATTAAAAGTACTGAAATATGTGCATAACATTTGCAGCTTCAAATCGAGGCAGCCTGGTGCGCCGGCCGCTGCCATATTAGGTAAAACAAAAACTATGAGAAAATTTTCAAACTTCATCAGCCAAAACACCGTAAGAACTTAACTTTATTACCTTCTAGACCAAAGGATTATGCCTAAAGCTGTTTACACATTGGTGTAAGACTCCGTAAAAAATCTACAACTTTTATTTGTATTGAATACTAGCTGACCCACGCAACTTCGTCTGCGTCAAAAGTACTACCTACCTACAACTACCTACCTACTACTACCTACCTACTACCTACCTACATCTACCTACCTACTACTACCTACCTACTACTACCTACCTACTACTACCTACCTACTACTACCTTCCAACTACTACCTACCTACTACTACCTACCTACTACTACCTACCTACTACTACCTACCTACTACTACCTACTACTACCTACCTACTACTACCTACCTACTACTACCTACCTACTACTACCTACCTACTACTGCCTACCTACAACTACCGACCTACTACTACCTACCTACTACTACCTACCTACTACTACCTACCTACTACTTTTTACCGTTTAAACCTTCCCAGGACTTTCACAAATCATTCAAAACCAAAATGAGCCAAATCGGTCCAGCCGTTCTCGAGTTTTAGTGAGACTAACGAACAGCAATTGATTTTTATATATAAAGAAGATAACAGAATATTTTCGTTTATTTTTTTTATATATTTAACATTTTTTAAAACATTAAAATATAAACTAAGAACAGTAATAAATAATTATGGTACGCATGCATTTAAAGAACCAGTGCAACAATTTTTACAATCAAATCGACAAAAGTAAACATTAGCAATATCGATGAACAGAGAATCAGCAGTATAACAGCTGGCACTAGATCAAAAAGTAAAACCTTTCAAACGACAGTGAGGTAACAACCTAAGAAACAAGTCGAATTGGCAACCTGCGACCGGTCTCCCCACGCTTACGTAGGCGCAACATGTTCGTAAACAAGTCTCAACTGGCCTTCCATCGCAAAAATATAGCAACATGTTGCTGTGCTTCAGTTTAAAGGGTTCCTGGTGATCAGGGATGGGTGAGGAAGGGATTGAATTTCATTTTATTAAGACCGACAATCCGCGATGGTTTGTTGGACTAAATATTACAAGGCAACCAATAACTGGAGAATAGATTTACGTCCATGTTGAACCATCAAGATTCATCAATTTTGTCATCATCATCATAACTTTGTAACCCTTATTGCAATTTACAAGGGAACAAAGCAGCATTTTTTAAATAAATAATAAATAAAAAATAAATATCGCTGGACACACAGCGCCACCTAGTGGCACACTAAGCAAAGCTTGTGTCGTGGACACTAGATAGTTGATATACTACATATAATAATATACTCTACTCTCTCTCTCTCTCTTTCTCTCTCTATTTGTAGTCATGTTATCTTAAACGCAGTCCGTATATCGCTTCTTTGGTCCTTCCTAATCTAAAACCAAAAAATATACCTAAGACTATTTAATTTTGCACGCATAAAATGGTGGTTCATAAAAAGTACGGTGCTGCATATAAGTTAGAAGGTAGTTGAGGGTAAATAAACAATAAAAAAAATTCAGGACCAAACATTTTATACACATACCAAAATACGTAACAGTCGGTCGGCGAGTACCTTCAGCTTAGGCTCCGTAGGTTAGAAAAAGAAGATAACTTAAAATTACGATATCTGAAAAAACCCTTGTTGACCCCAGACCATATACACATTTCTGAGCTCAGGGGTACACAATGGGGCTGCGGGACTGTTTGAAAGAGATACCGTGGCCCCGGAACACCATGAGCGAAGAAGGCTGGGTTTTAGTCCGTAAAAGTCTGACACTACCTTCTGCTCGGCCCAGAGCGGGAGGGGTCATTGATGATTTTCCATCCAGAAAAACAAAAAAGGGGATACACAATAAGCCACAATCTCATCATTGAAAACTAAACAACAAAATCAATGATGCAAGCAGTCCAACCATAGTGAAGCCTTCAATTTACCATCAAATAGAATCTCAATTCCGTCAGTTAAGTCCAAGCATGCATCGAAACGGCAAAACGTTTTTGCAATTTAAATCTGAATTTATATCAGGTTCAAACGGTGATAGAAAATAGTATGGGAAACCCGTAATAATACATTCCAGGCATGTGTTCGTTGTATGGGAACGGGCGTAGGAAGCACTGCTTACCACGCAAGACATGAACTAAGCGTAGTTATATTCCGAATGGTAATCAGGTGCTGTGGATGCTGCAGCTTGTCTACCGGAATTAATCTGCTTGATGGTTTTCTGTGCCAAGTAATCTACCATGTTTATAGTGGTTTTGTCCTATCTAAGTGATGTCTATTTACATGTCAAGTACGTATTTACCTATCTGAAATGACCGACGTCTTCGCTTGTTTTCTTTTGAAGCATAGCCTTAAACTTTACTAAGATCCTAACCTTGTCCAATGGATCTTACACTTTTGTGCTACCCTGCCCCCTGGTCTATGGTGATTGGTGGTTTAGGTTTCCGCACTTAGTCCTTGAGGTGGACCATTGTGTGTGAGCCATGGTTGCCAGTTACTCCAACCAGCCCACCTTCGTCCAGAATCAGATTAAACTTCCTGGTCTCCTCAGGACATCCGCAAGTGATCTTGACGTTCCCAGGGTCTCCTCGCGAATCTTGGTAACGCCTGTGCACTCGAATAGCACATGCGCCACCGTCTCCTCCGCTTCCATGCACGCTCTGTACATGGGGGACTGTCAGTGAATCCTAGGGTGTAGAAGTGTTTATTCAGTGAGCAGTGTCCAGTGATGGTCCCCGCCACCAGACGCAGGCTATCTCTGTCCAGGCGCAGAAGGCGCCTGGTCACGACCTTCGAAACGTATCCACTCATCTGCCGTGCTCTCTGTGTACTCTGTACCTTAAGCATACAATCTGTGTCAACAATTGTTGGTGAACCAATAAAGATAAATAAATAATTTCAATGATTATTTTAATGGCATATTGAACAAAACTAGACCATCACTTTGCCCAAAAATGAATTAAATAAATCAATTGTTAATAACACACGTATAGCAATAAAAACTGTACTGTAGGTATAGGGAAACATGCAAACCGAACGATTTCCTAGTGCATGCGCACGCGCATGAATGCATTTAGGTCAAGAACGAGATGTGAATCATTTTACTACGATCATCGCAAGATGGCTTAGGTAGTGACGTCTTTATGTACCTATATGCTTTGTTATTATTTCATAACTATGTTTGTTTTTTTTATTTCGATTTTTTATTTGTAGTTAGTAGATTTAGGTTGACGAATTAAAAACTGCTGACTATTTCGAGTATTAAGCATTTTAGAGTTATTTGCATGAGTGACGTAATTTTAGGCAGATACGGTACAGTTAGATATCTTGTAAAATATCTAGGGATGTTCAAATAATATTCAAATAGCAAAATACAACGATAAAAAAGTAAAAACAAATGTCTTGAACTTACAAAAGCTTAGCTTGTAGCTGAAAGTTGCTGTAAGATACGAAGCACTTGGCTTATAGGCATTTATTTACGTCCATCAAGTTGTCCCAAAGATCAATTTCCGATACCAACGCCATTGTATATTATATTGTATTGTACAACGGGCTGATGTCCGCAACTCCACGTCAAAGCGCGTATTTTGCGTATGAGCTATATCCACCACGCGGGCCCAGTGCGGGTTGGTAGATGACACATGTTTTCGAATTTTTTGGTTCTAGAACATGCCGGTTTCCTCACGCTGTTTTCCTTTACCATTTTTGAGAGAAGTAGTGATGAAATAAATTACACAAAGTATTGCGCCTGCCTGGGTTCGAACTCACAACTTACTGTTCGTAAGTTGGGGCCGCCACCACTGGGCCACTGCTGCTCTACTAACGGGGCTATCAACGCCATAAAATAACTTATAATTAGGTCACTAATTCCAAAAAACCCCTGATAATCCCTGATAAGCGTATCCAGGTACTTACAACCATCGGTGCGCGAGCTCCGAAGAATCAGTGGCAACGCGGTACCCTCATAGAATGATTTCATAATTTATTACTCCGCGCGAACTAAATTATTAAATCATTCTATGAGAATATTATGTACTTGAAATAAAACCACCTCTGTTTAGTGATCCATCGATTCCTCAGAACTAGCACGCGGCCTATGCTATACCTACTCCAATCAAAACAAACATCAACCCTTTCAATACAACTTGCATTCTAACCGTATCCAGCTGTCTTCGTGACACCATCAGCTATTCAAACAGCTTACCTAGGCCGTGTCTATGATACTAGGCAAGCATAGTAATGGAACCGTTATGTGTCGTGACAGTGAGCCTTGTTTTTGGTTCTGAGCTGAATAATATCGATGAAATGTGTGTAAGGATTATGTCTGGCCTATTTTCTGGTATGGGAATTGGGGTGCGTGCATTTTTATGAGGTACTACAGAGTTCACTGACGGTCTGTTACTTTCACCCTTACAGCCTAAGTAATAAGGTTAAAATTTGTCAACCCTCAGTCCACTCGATAGTTCCTATATAATGCTGCAAATTTTCTGTACCAGAAATTACCTGAAAAACATACAAACCAGCCAATTTCTGCTGCTTTTGATTTGTCTATGTATCCTTATTTGTCTTTCCTTGACTCGAATATTGAGGACCAAGAATTTCCATATTTAAGAAACTGACTTTATTGGTCATTTACACATTACTAAATAATTTTTCTACGCTCGTAACCTTAGACGTGAAGAAGAATTGAATATTGATTATAACTGTAAAAGGTTTTTACACATTCATTCTGCAAAAAGACTTTACTTATGTTAAAAAAACATCATTCCAATTTTCTGACCAAATTCTTCATAAAAGTTCAACCTGTAATAAAGTAAAGAAAGTAAACACTGGTATTCTCACAGGCTACTCCCTCCAAGTTCCAATTAAGAACCTTCTAGCTATATTTTCAATGAAAGAAACGTGATATACTCATCCACTCACCGAAAATTAAAAGACAATACAAAACAAATCATACAAAATTATACCTACTTCAAAATTCAAACTCTGTACAGTCATGAGCATCAATATGTAAACAGTTTAAAACAGCTTCAAACATATATTTTTTTAAATTTTCTACCTGACTTCTAAAAAAAAAGAGGATAATAAATTATTAGCTATCTGCATCTTTTTGGTGTCTACAGTATGAACATTGTATGTTCATGTTGTTGTTGTTGCATCGGGTTATCGTATATTATGAAACAAGTATCATCGGAAAGCTTCAGTATATTTTTTCAACAAAAACCCGCTTTTAACTTCAACTAATGGTATAGTTATCGGTGCTCGCGACTGTACAGTCAATAAAAAATGAACCCAGCAGCCAATCGAATTAATCTTTCAAATGGTACAACAATAGTACAAAAGTATAGACAATTTATGTGTCAGAAATGATTTTGTGCTGTAACGATCGTTGGTAGTAATACTAATTGAAGTCATTACCGACGGGTATGCGTACGTAAGTGCAGCTATCATTACGTCAAATTGATAAATAATTGTGTGTATATGCATTTTTATGTACGGACAGCTTAGGAGGGATACTATGTTCGGTGTGTGAGGAGATTTAGATTGTAAGATCATATTTATTTGTGAAAAATTGTGGTCCCTTGCTTGACGCAACTTTTATGTCTTTGATACTTGATAACAATCAGAATTAAGGTATACATTTTAATCAAACAATTTGTTTCTAACAAATTGTTTGATTAAAACAACTAAACTTTTTTTTTTTGTTTGTTTAAACTATTCAGAAGCTATGTCAAAACATAGCACTTAACATAAAAAATAAAGAAAAATATTCAAATCTGAAAATAATTAATAACGACTAGCTGTTGCCCGCGACTTCGTTCGCGTGAAAATATTGATGGGTCATGTGTGAGCCTGCATCGTTGTTCGAGTTGTCGCAAGCGCTACTGAGCATGAGGTCCTGGGTTCGATTTGCGGGACGGGCAAAGTGTTATTGTATTATTTGTGCCCGGTTGATGGGATTAAGCTAAATGTGCGAAATGTGGGTGTAGGATTAGATACACCTGTACCTAACAGTGGCGCAGGGTGAAAATAGTGTCAGGGGAAGCCGTAGAAAAAAAAGGAAAACTGTTTTTTTTTTGCTTCTGTTAACTTTTTTCTCCGTGTTAATTTTGACCTCATTTTCACTATCAGCGACACCAAAAACTACGGAAACGACACCCATGATTAAAAATCCAAAAACTCTCGTCGCCGCCATTTTTGATTTCATCTTCATTCACCAAAAGTAAGATCAGAAATGCAGAAAAGAAAAAAAAAAACAGAAATCTACAAAATAAAAAAATCTAGTTGGTATCAAATACGATATCGACAATTACTCATTCTATCTCGTTCTACTATACATAATTTATTTATTTATTTTATTTATTTATTTGAACAACACATACAACTATTATTACAGGTTTAGGTACCTAATCCAATAGAGCAGTTATATTTAAAGTTAAATTATTTATGTTTTGAATAAATTAATTAATTTGACAAACTAAAGTAATTGCGCAAAATGCGGCCCGTGTGAATTCGCTCAGTGTACAATTGAAGCAATCAATCTGTTGTGACACCATATTGACTGCTGCAAAAAGTCTCTCCTGCTGCTGTTATTCGTGAACGAATGAACAACTACAATGCAAAACTTCATCCCCCCTTTACTCCTTTGTGGGTTGAAATAGAAAAAACTAACGACTTACTAACTTTGATACTTTTTGGTGACTCAAAACATAAAAACTTTAATTAAAAACAAAATGTTGCTCTTTCTTCACCCCTCAAGGGTTGAAATTTTAATAAAGCCGTTGCGTCAGCTTCCAATCATAAGCCCAGATAACAAATTTTGTACTTTTTACGGCGAAAATTAAGGATTTTTCACCTACAATTTCATCCCCTTTATAAGCCTTCGGGGTGGAGTTATCAAAAACGCTGAAACACGCATAAATTAATTTTCAATCGTCAGCCTAAACACAAAATTAGAAGATTAAAGAATTAAAGTTAGGCTTTAAAACTGACGGACTTTCATATAAGCTTCCATCCCCTATTTTATCCCCTTGGGGGTAGAATTGATCAAAATCCTTTCTTAGCGGATGCCTACGTCATAACATCTACCTGCATGCCAAATATCAGCCCGATCTGTCCAGTGGTTCGGGCTGTGCGTTGATAGATCACTATGTCAGTCAGTCAGTCAGTCAGTCACCTTTGAATTATATATATTTAGATGTTCAGTATTGATTTTTTCAATCACTATGCTTAGACATTGGTACAATTAATTTGCTTACTAACAAAAATAAAAACAACAAGAGCCCAAGTCATCGACCCAAAACTTCAATATCAGCAAAATATGACACTCAACTTTAACTTAAATCGAAGAAATCGATAAAAAAACAATACCTTGTTTTGAGTCTTAAACCTTTGATACTCACATTTCTGCCGACTGTACATCGTACCTACGTATCAAATTATTGTCTATTGTCGAGTCGTGCTACAAGAGCTTTGGCAACTAATAATTTTATGCTAATACTAATATTAAATTGCTTCATAATCTGTGCCTTATTTTGTGACGTGTTTGATCTATAGTACGGTGTCTGTTCCACCATTGTAATGTGCTGAATGGATATGAAGACTCATTTTTGTACCGACTCTGCTTTGTGCTTTAAAGACTTTTGCAGCATACAATGGTCTGGATTCTTGCATTGAATTAAATGATTGTACAAATGAAAAGTCATACTGAAGTAGTTCATACTGAAGTAGTTCATACTGAAGTAGTTCATACTGAAGTAGTTCATACTGAAGTAGTTCATACTGAAGTAGTTCATACTGAAGTAGTTCATACTGAAGTAGTTCATACTGAAGTAGTTCATACTGAAGTAGTTCATACTGAAGTAGTTTGTAGTTAACTAATAACAGCCGCGGGGGTCAACCATCTGGCTAAACCGTGGGTTGGTCCGTGGATTGGTGACTACCCATAACATACCGAGTTTCCTCCGTGCCTCGAAAATCATATTAATAAAGCCTTTGGTCCCGACTATCATTTGCAGGTCTGTGACAGTCGTTACAGGTAGTCAGGGTCCGGAAAGTCTGACAGTCTTACTAAGTGGTATCGTATTACCCAGCACTAACTGGGTTGTGGAGTTCAGATAGGCAGTCGCTCCACGTAAAATACTGGTACTCAACTGCATTCAGTTAGACTGGAAGCTGACCTCAATGTAGTTTGGAAAATAGGCTAGGCAGATGATGATGGTGCTAAGTTTTTTTATTATAATCTGAATTAGAAGTTGTGTATTTTCTAAAAATGTTTTGTTTTTTTTTAAATACAGTAATTTTACCGATTTTTTTATAGGAATTCTAGAAATACCGTGATAGGAATATGTATAGCAGCTGTGACAGATAATGTGTAGGTTTTTCATGATAATATTATCTAATTTCTGTACTACGCAAAGCTATCGTTGAAATTTTTCCGGTAATTTTATCTCCCGCTACGCCGAAATAATTATTATCTTTGATTTTTCTCCCCAGAGGATGGTCTTTTCTTTAAGGCGATTACATAAGCTAAACGCGGGTTTTATAATTAATAAAAGTATATGATTCACTGCTATAAACAAAACCAGAAAAATATATGGTATTTTTCAGGATATATGCTAGCATGATACTGTTTTGAAAACATAATACAATTAAATTGACTCGATAAAAAAAAAATCATGAAATTATCTCTAAAAATATCTTTCAAACTAAAAAAACATACTAACATACATGCGATCATTCTGATTTTTTGGCATATAATTCTTCACGCAATATATTAGCATGATACTGTTTTATTTTTTTAGTCCAATCAATAGATTTTTTGTAAATCGATCGAAACTCGAACTCATTTCGCACTATTCGGCCCGCAGTGACTGACATAACAGCCACTTTGTAGTGCAAGCTGATTAGAACTTTATTCTAACAGCATTTCAAACGAAGTTTGAACCACCACAAATAGAGTTGCTAATTTAGCTCATCTAGTCGCCTTAAGAAAACAATACTAATTCTAACGTAACAGCTACTCCATCACCAAACCTTACACGATCGACCATAAACACACGCACGCAACAAAACCATAGACCATTTTAAAATGGCCTACGATTGATCACTGCAGCATAGAGTACGCTAGTCTATGAGTAGCCAGCTGTACTTTGTAGTAAAAAACCGACGAGACGTGATTAGATAATTACGCCTTTGTCATTAGATATCGGAGGCAAAAAGTGTCGGAGCTTGGGGCAGGGTTTAGGGCTGACAGAGTTTAGAAATGGTATAAATGATCCATCTAGTTTTGTGCGACTTTTTTGTACTTACTCACGTGTACTTTGTACGTTTCAAAATAAGACATCAGCGGCCGAATCTTCTTGAATCAGAGGTCCTACTCCCTAACGCTTCGTCCGCCAAGCCAATACATCCCACTCCCAAACAACTCTGTTACCAAAAAGAGAATGTAAAACTGCATGGCAAGGTGAGTCTGTCATACTCACGTAAAAACGATGGTGGCGCTGCACATCCAGTCGCTAAGTTCCCTACAAAATGGTTGAGCTAAGCTGCGCGGATGTGCAGGTCATGTCCGTGAACGGGTGCCGACGCGACGGTTGCTGCCGGTCGACTCACATTGCCATGCTGTTATGAAACAGCTTGGTGTAGATTTTTGTTAATTTTAATTAGTGGTTAAGGAAACATCAACAGCTGTAAAGCCTAATACAAAATAAATATAAAAATAAAAATATATATACAGGGTGTCTCATTCAAATCGGTCAGTATGGGAAAGTCCGAAACTTAAAGACATACGAAGATCTGTTCTGAGGAACCATGTCATCGATTTTAATAACAAGAAAAACTGCATTCATACATTTTAAAAATCATCTGTACTCCGTTCGGGAATCGAACCCGGTTATTTTGAAAAAAAAACCTACACTATTTCTATTTAGATATCGATTGTGTAGGTTTTAAGCAGTAAATGTCTGTATGAAACATGATGTCTGAAATGAATAAAATGCATTGTTTCCACATACTTTAATTTATTTTAGTAGGTACTTGAACTGACCACGTTTACAGTATTAAACAAGTTCAGGTATTTAAAATTGTCTCAATGGTTGTTTGTACCTCTTTGCTGATGTTGCAACTTGATACATACACCGCTTTACATACATATGACATTGGCATTGCATTAAACCATTCCGGAAGTTATGTTATCTGCGATAATATTATCTAATATCGTGTTGAATATTGTATTGAAAAAGGCGGTGGTCACTTCGAGCACCTACTAAAATAAATTAAAGTATTTGGAAACAATGCATTTTATTCATTTTAGACATCATGATTCATACAGACATTTACTGCTTAAGACCTACACAATCGATATCTAAATAGAAATAGTGTAGGTTTTTTTTCAAAATAACCGGGTTCGATTCCCGAACGGAGTACAGATGATTTTTAAAATGTATGAATGCAGTTTTTCTTGTTATTAAAATCGATGACATGGTTCCTCAGAACAGATCTTCGTATGTATTATAGTTTCAGACTTTCCCATACTGACCGATTTGAATGAGACACCCTGTATATTTGATGGACTCACGTAGATCTTAAGTTACTAATAATAAGCTTAGTTTAATGTAACGTGTCCAATGATGGAGCACGATCGTAGTTTTAATTATTTCTAAATCAATCAAACAATAAATAAAAAGTAAATAAGAGCGCGGACCCCCACGTCTGGGGTAGAAAACTAACTAAAAAAAAAAAAAAAAACGCTTCGTCCGTATATTCCGATCTATCCGTCTCTCTCGCGCACGTCTGCAGATAAGTGCGTGTGAGAGACGCGGATAGATTCGAATATACGTACGAAGCGTTAGGGAGTAGGGCGTCAGAGTCTACACACATGCATAATAATTTATGTAGTTTAAAATAATAAAACATTTATAACGCACCCCTGTACCTAAGTAATATCTCAAGAGTTAGGCAGAGTTGCACTTAGTTGTATACCCAAACGTAATTTTGTATTTAATAAAAACTTTTTACAAAAAATAAAACCGACTTTTGAGAAAACAAAAAAGTGAAAAATAACTTTAGCTTCAGAAGTCGGTGACCTTTGTTTGATTGATTTAGGTTTTTTTGTCACCGACTTCTGAAGCTAAAGTTATTTTTCACTTTTTTGTTTTCTCTGAAGTCGGTTTTATTTTTTGTAAAAAAGTTTTTATTTTTCATTTTTTAGTGGTTCACATGTACTTACCCCTTCACAGCGTACCGGCGTGATTTTCTTTTATGAACTGGTGTAAACAATAGACAGATATGAGATTTCAGCGATCCCAGTACATTTGCTATCATTTATCGAGGAGTTCCCGTCGCTATCTTCCGAAGTTCTTCATCAGATCTTTACTAAATTGAAATGGGATCACTCCAAGAACGTACTCTTCCTAAAACTACCCAAATCGCTTCTGGTGTGTCTATTTCTCCAGAATCCCATTAAATAGAACTTAACATATCTAACTTTCGAAATCTGGGTGTATTGTACACTTCTGCGTACTCCCTCAGAGCAAACAGGCGTAATGTTACGTCACTATGTTACATAAACAATAAACAACCAAGCGATTGCAGCAATTACTGCAGCTTTGCCGTGTATTTTTGAAGAGTTCCATTTATATCTCCGAAGATCAGCATCAGATCTTAACCAAATTAAAATGGATCCACACGGAAAGCACCAGTTTTCAAATAAAAAAAGAATCATCAAAATCGGTTAACCCAGTCGAAAGTTCAGAGGCAACAAACATTGTCGAAATCTGGGAGTTTTGTACACATCTAGGTACCCCTTCAGAGCATACAGGCGTGATGTTACGTCATGATGTAGTATGAACAATGAACCTACAAGCGATTGCAGCAATTACTGCAGATTTGCCGTCTATTTTTGAAGAGTTCCATTGTATATCTCGGAAGATCAGCATCAGATCTTCAACAAATTAAAATGGGACCAATCGAGAAGCACCAGCTTTCAAACAAAAAAAGAATCATCAAAATCGGTTCACCCAGTCGAAAGTTCTGAGGTAACAAACACAAAAAAAAAAAAAAAAAAAATACAGACGAATTGATTACCTCCTCTTTTTGGAAGTCGGTTGAAAAAGGGCTAGTTTCTACGATACGTGAGTTTCAAGATGACAGACTTGTGAGTTGCTTTCGGAAAAAAAAGTTTTACTTCAATAACAGGCACTAAAATTTGTGTTATTCTGCATTATAACCAAACTAGCTTGTGTTCACGACTTCTTCCGCGTGAAGTTTTAATATCACAACGCCTGCTCAACGGAAGCTTTTTTCCCGCTTGTTACATTTCTTATTGCTGCCCCGCTCCTATTAGTTATAGCGTGATATTATATAGCCTATAGCTTTCCTCAATATACGGATTATCCAACACAAAAAGAATTTATCAATTCGAGCCGGTAGTTCCTGAGATTAGCGCGTTCAACTAAACAAGCAAACAAACAAAACTCTTCTTCTTTATAATATTAGTATGGATAACAATTCTCAGTAAGTCTCAGCCCTTTTTCGTGGTTTGCTTCATCAAAAGACAGGTCTTTCCCGCCATTTTTTTTGTGGATCATCCACCCGTCTTCTTCACATAATTTTGATGGTAATCTAAATTAAATTAGCCGAGAACTTTACAAAAAGTTTGGGTCATATTCATTCCTGTAACATATAGAAAATGTGACATAAGGACTCTCGTTTGACTCGTTGCCCATTCAATGTAGACAAGAAATTGTCAACACGAACCGTTGAAACTATAAATATATCTAAAAACTTGTACGGTCAACCCTACCACTCAATAGCACAAGAGCTACCGTATAGTTCAAGAGCCAGTCACGAGCCACGAACGATCGTCGATAGCGAACGTGTACTATTCATAGCTATACTACAATATACTAACTCTTATACTATAGTCTTTAAACTTTACTTTTTACTACACAACTTTGAAGAAGGTTTTGCTTCTGTTGATTTTTTACAAGATTTTTTGGGTAATTTAGGAAAGGAAGGAAAAAGTTAATGGGTCTAATTGGAAAGTGTTACTTAATCCCGTTATCCAGTAAATTTACAAGAAACAGTTTTTTTGGCACCTGATTATTACTTTCATTCACCCGAGTTTATTCCCTGTCCCATTTACGGACAGCAAAACATGTTTATAAGTATATAATAAATATCGAAGGAAATTACGCAAAGCGCCATCTAGTGCCACACAAAGCAATGAGACTTGCGTCGTTGACACCAGATAGTTGATACTACATACTTACATTACTTACTTACGGAATACTACATAGATACTTTTTGTTTGTTAATACATACTTGTCATACATCACACAAACATTTGCTCCTACCGGGGGGCGAACCCGGAACGCTAAGAACGTAAGGCAGCCTCGACACTAACACGCGCTGCGCAATTCGGGTCATCAAAATCATTGGATCACTTCCTTGGACAAAAATGATATTAGAAACCCCAATATCATTTTTGAAGACCTATCCATAGATGCCCCACATGTATGGGTTTGATGAAAAAAAATGACAATTAAATGGGGATTTTGGGGAACCCCCAATGATTTTTTTTATATTTTTGTGTGAAAATCTTAAAGCAGTACCCAGAATACATCTGCTTACCAAGTATCAACAGCATAGTTCTTATAGTTTCGGAAAGAAGTGGCTGTGACATACGGACGGAGATACAGACAGACATCACGAATCCATAAGTGTTCCTTTTTATGCCCTTTGGCTACGGAACCCTAAAAAGTTAATCACTAGTCATATCATCAGACTGAAGGATTGGATGTTATTTGAGTTCTGCAATTGTTTTTCTCGGCCATGGCTATGCTTTTCTTCTCTCTCACTTCTCTCAGCAGAATTTATTTACAAATTACTTAGTTGCAATATTGTTATCAGATCGTGTTACTGCAGATAGAAATCTGGTAAAACACTAAACTCTTAGAACCTGGCGTTTCTTACAGTTAATTACAGACGAATTAAACGTTCGCAGCCCGTGGTTTAGTGAGGGTGTGGTATAGGGCAGAAACTTACAGCGAGAACGAAGTTAGTCAATAAATAGTCTGTGATCTCAGACTGTCAACTGTTTTTACCACCTTAGAAATTGCATCCAAAGCAAGACAGTTGGTACTGTAATAATACATAGTTAATCTTCGTTTTCACTTTCATCACTTTAACTTGGAAACCTTTACTAACGAGTCAACTTTTAATTTCATAATGCACGTTTTATGAACTTTTGGGCAAGCAATATTAATTGAATGATGTCCCAGCGACACGAAGAAGATGTCTTTCTTCTTAGTGAACACTCTTGGCATCCTAGTAATCACGTGTTGAATTTTACAGAGGCAGATGTCGCTTCACGATTGTTTGCCACTTCTCTCTCTCAAGAAAAAGATATACACAATATATTTGTCATATAACTTTGTAGAAGGGTCTGTGGCTTAGGCCCCCAGTGGCCGAGGCATCTGTGGCCGACGCCCCCGATTCGATTTATTTAATAATTATATTTTTGTTTTTTTTTGTAACATCAACCGCTTCTAACTTAGACCACAAACTTGTTGCTGGTACAACAGACGGGCTCTTTGAGTAGCAACCTGACACCAAGAGGCGTCGGCTCTACTGTACGAGACGTAATTATAAACTTGAGATAAAGTTTTAATATGATCTGAAAATACTTACGTTGTAACTGAAGATGAACCACTTATATATTAAAAAAATATTTTTTTCGGTAAAGTAACATTTTTAAAACAACACTTTTGCTGTAAAGGTAATTCAATCCAATGAGACGAGCTGTTCTGTGTTAATGAAAGAGATCACATCAAAGTTAAACCAAAACAAGGAGAATGTTTCTAATCCGCCGGTAAAACAGTAATTGAAGAATTCGGTCATACTTTGTTGTAACTTAAAATTGTGCCTGTTCAAACTGTGAATGACAATACTCAACAACTAAAGTTGATAATAATGCTTAAAGTGTTCTCGCCTAAATCATTGAGCCGGTCGTTATGCAGACTGATAGGCAGTCTAGAACCTGGAAAAGACATAGACTACCTTTTTAGTTGTCCTGCATATTTTATCACGACATAAATGCAGACGAATGCAGGACATGCCTGTCCTGTTTTGCACATCACAGGAGCTAGATCGACGAGTTTTTAACGTTTAGTAGCAACTAAACGTAAAAAACTCGTCGCCAAATTTTCAGCTGACTCAATTTGAACTATCATTGACACGTTGAGAAGTAGAATGCAGACGAAATCACGAGCAATATTTAGTAGTCGCAGTGTTTTTGAACTACAAAATCAACACCAAACTCCCCACCATCAACCAATCACCATGACCCCACTGCAAACAATCTCAAACGTAAATGACTAACAAAACTAATTTCCACTATGTCCTTTGCAAGCCCTTGACACGTATACTGTATACTAGCAGATATTACTGCACACCTGTGTCTAATAACACTTCGATTAGATTACGTTTTTGTTGACTTTAGGAAAATACTAGAATTGTAGGCAGAACTGTAGACTGGTCGGCGACTGGCCTGTCTGAGATTGATTGTTGCCGTGTTGTTAGTTCAAGGGTATGGGTCTTTGTGGTGTAAAGGAGTTGGGTTGGGTTGTTTATTGCGTATCTTGTCTGTACCTATATAGGTACGTGATTCTATAGTGTGCGATCATACATAATCATTTTGTTTTTGGGGTTGGCACAGCATGTCTTCTTTTTCCACACTTCCTCTATTCGCTGTCATCTCAGTATTTAGCCTCTTTCTGGTCATCTTTCCCATTGTCTATGCATTGAAACATGATATGTCCGCCTTGTGCTCGTAGTTTGTCGGCCAAAATTTTGATATGCTACTCATTTAAGAGCACAAGAAAGATCAGCACAACAAAGCTCTCGGTAACCACGCTAGAAAGCCATCAAATGCAGTCGCTTTGGCCAAAATTGGCTAGATAGCATCATCGTCATCTTTATCATATTGAATCGGTCATACATTAGAATTAAATATTATCATATCAAAATTGTTGTATTTAACATTACCGTACGCAATATCCTTAGCATATTTGTGGTGCTTCTCCATTAGGTTGGCAAAGTTTTAATCAATTATCACGTAAGCTTTCAAAAAAGGCTTCAAATTAGTGCTCAATCTTAGTAAACTGCCACAGCTGACCTCGACAACCCAAGTAGCGGCTGCGGAGATATCCAATTTGCTTACTATGTAGCAGGCTAAGTGCCTATCTGTCGGCACAGCATATAATAGCCTCCATAGGTCCCCAACACCTTTCAGAATGGCTAATAATTTCATGTTTCGTGCTCGTACCAGCGAAATGGGCGACATAGTTACTATCGCGAGTTATAGAACCAGGATGAAGCTGACCAGGCTATATCATATATCAGTGTTTTAAATCGAGCAGGGGATAGTGATCATTATAATCCTGTCAACATAAACAAAAAGAAAACTTATACTGTCACTTATTGGATATCTTCCGTGAAAACTTCAAATATCGGAATCTTACGATAGTAAATAATCACAGAAGAAATCACGAAAGTGACAATCTAAGTCCGCCTGTGTACCAGTCTTGTACATCAAGTTTAAATAAATAAATAAGTTTAGTTTCAAACCGTGAAATATTAAATCAAGGTGCAAGAAAGGATCGTGGCGGCTCATGATAGACATCGTTGAAGAAAAAGTTAGAGACGAGTGACAGAAAAGAAAGAAAGAAAGAAAAAACATTTATTCGTCGCAAAGTCATGACGTCGTGCATACAATATTAATAAACAGAACGCAATTATACAAGCACAAACATTTAGACTAAAACCGAAAATAAATCAATCTTCATTGGCTCCGATTGATGGATTATAGTCAACACTTTGTCAAAGAGACGAGGCCTGAGTTCTGGGTCCCAGAAGTAAGAAAATTCATCATCTACCTAGCCTTTTCCCAACTATGTTGGGGTCAGCTTCCAGTCTAACTGAATTCAGCTGAATACCAGTATTTTACATAGAGAGACTGCATATCTGCTCTCCAAAATCCAGTTAGTACCGGGTAATACGATACCCCTTGGTAAGACTGGTTGTCGATTGTTGGGCCACTGACTCTGTAACGACTGCCATAGATGGACAAATGACAGACCACCTGCTTAAAGTGCTTTCCGAAGCACGGAAGAAACTCGTTATGTAATGGGTGGTCACTCATCCACAGACCAACCTAGGCAAGCATGGCTTAACCTAAGCGGCGAGTGGCTGATATTATTTAGCTACGAGCTCCTCATTTAGCTCCTCATTTCTATCTGTTTTATTATGCATAAATCAAAAACAATACCTCGAAAACCTCATAACATACTAAAAGGGGAAGACATCGAGCGTGGTACGGAGGTGAGCACGGCTAAACCAAAAGATCGACCCGAGCGGCTGTTATTATTTAGCCTCGAGCTCCTCCTCCTCTGAAGTGAAAATGTTACAGAAAGATTATCTCTAGAACCTTTTAACTTCTTCCTTTTGAAAACGGCACGAAGATTCACACAATTAAGGCATTGTAATCTTTAATCCAGGTCTCGACGCTCGATCAAATGTCATAGGTGTCGTGACAAGCTCTGCTGAGCCCCTTCATACGTTATCGTGATATGTCAACACTTTCACAACTGTAGCTCACTAAATTGGGATTTGTTTGAACGAAGATGAGTTAAAAGCTGTTTCGGGTTACATTAATTTGCACTCCGTAATAAAAAAAAACTTACATGAGATGTCAGAAAAATAAACCACCAGTAAAAATATAAATTTTATTTCAGGTCATATACAATCCATAAGTTTTTAGTAAGTCTTGACCTAATGTAAGTAAAAACACACTTTTTTTGGGCAGTCGTGTAAAAAAAAGTATAATCAGAAACACAGTATGTCACCGTAAAATTGTCAAATACGTTATACTGTAATATCTCTAGCGATATTGTAAACTCTAGAATTATTGTCAAATGAACATACTGCTTACAATAAAACGCATTATTTTTCGTGAAATGCATGCGATGGTAGTCAACTCACGCAGTGTGGAAGGAAGGAAGGGTCCCCGTTGCCCAGTGGTACCACTCTCATAAAAAGATACTGTACCATTTCTGAGAAATACCGATTAATATAACCTAACTTTAAAACACTTTATATTCCCCTAAAATTCGTAGTCGACGGAGCCTCGCTTCGCGGGGCCCCTATTTCCGAGTGCAGAGTTTAAAGGAACCTAACTAACCTAACGTGGGGGAGCCCCAAGACCCGTTTATGGGGGCAGGGATACTTCCGTATGTTCAGTTAACAATAATTCGAGAGTTTACAATATCGCTAGAGAGATACACGTTATATTGTAATATACGACAATTTTACGGTGACATATATACAAAATAGAAACGAATAATACGTGTGCAACCGTATGCAGTGAGCCAGCAGGGGGCTGTCCCACCTTTCACAAAATACTTTTTTCTTAGCATCAGGATTGTATGTAGCACTGATACTTACAAAACGAAATCAGCCGAAAGCTTCGCCATTTCCAGGTGCCCTGGAAAAATCCTGTCATAGCGTACAGGATACTTTTACTAATAGTCGGCACCACAGCTCTACAGTCATCTGCTATCATTCTATCAACACCTGTCTGACCTCCGTGATCTAAGGGCTATAGAACCAGCAAGTATTGTAAGTAACTGTTAACATCATCATCTGCCCAGCCTTATTGGCTACCAATCTAACCAGATACAGCTGAGCACACCTCCACAACCCAGTGAGTACTGGGTAATACAACACCCCTTGGTAAGATTGGCTGTCAGACTTTTGGGTGATTGACTACTTTACGACTGACTACTAAGTCAACATCTGATCATAAAAAATAACCAACTTTTGATGCAAATCGTGAATTTCCATCGCTATCCTATTATCATTGTTCTGAAGTCATGCCAAACCTTTCATTGTCTTGAAGGACACTTGCTATAATTCCTCGACCAAAACAAACTATCTGATTTTGATATTGCACAATAATTAAGGACAACTTGGTACATCGCCTACGCTCACCGTTAAATTGTTAATTCCTGCCACTTGACGCTTGCAACATTCACTTCTTTACACTATGGGCCAGCATGGCCCATGTTTTTAATCTGTTTTAGGACAAGTTCATTAGTCGTAAACAGTAGTAAAGTATTGCTGTAAATTGTGGCTGTCAACTCTGATGTAAAGCTGACCAAACCAATTTGGAGGTGTTCCAAATTAAAGTTTTGCAATACCCTTGTTTACTAACACACAGATTAGTTTACGTTAATGCTTCAAGCTGTAGTTTCAACTCTTTGACTATACAAAAACACTGTAAATGGTGAAATTGAGTAAGTACAGAGTGGATGGGATGATGCACAAACTGTTACTACGTATTCAGCACATTGTTCCGATCGCCATAAAATTTTATCATTGGTCATTAAAATCTAGCTTTGACCCCCACAACCCAGAATAGTACTGGGTGATATGTTACCTCTTGGTAAGGCATGGTTGCCCTTTTTGGGCCACTGACTACCTGTAATGTCTGCCTAAGATCTTCATTTTTTTTACTTACTGACAGCCGGGACTAACCTTAGTTCTTAATTGTTAAATTTGATACAAAATGGTCCAAAAATAAAACCAACACTAATCAGTTACATTACTACAAAATCCCAAGTAAAATCTGGTATAGTTGGTTGATAAAACGAACAACGAATAATTTCAATAGCCATGAAATTTAGCCATCTTTGAAAGCTCACCTGCCACCGCAAGGTCAAAACCCTAAACAAAGACTTGAAGTAACTCAATCATTTTCGACCAGCCACCCTCACCAGCTGTCTCACCCTACAAATCTACGCTTAAATATTTATCCCTAAGCAACTGAGAGCCTTTCATGTGTGTTTCCTTGCCCTACCTCGTCATTTTTTTTTTGTAAAAAAATATAAACAGTCGAACATCAAAGTGCGCCCCACACCGCGCTCGAAACGTCTCTTAGCTTCGGTAGGAAGATCGTGGTTCCGGATAGCTGGATATCGTTTTTAAAAAAGGAATAAAACTTTTTTTTAAAACGATATCCAGCTATCCGCTATAGTTTGACTTAGGACCATGTTCACTGAAAAGATAACGGTACGATCTAAAAACAGTTGTCACTGTGACATGTTCCCATTCAAAAATGTGTTTTAAACAGCTGTTTTTAACCACCGACGCGAAAACGACGGGGTGTTATTAGATAATCAGACCGTCATCTTTTGTGAACATAGACCTTGCTCATGTTATTGTCGTGGTGTTGTTAGTTGTTGTGAGTCTATGGCTAAATAATAACCGCCGCTAGAGTTCTTTTTTAACCGCGCTTACCTAGGTGACCACCCATTACAAATCGAGCTACCTCCGTGCCTCAGAAAGCACTTTTTTATTATTTTTTTATTTTTTTTTATTGATAGGGCATCTCGCAGTTCAGTCTGAGAAGACTGGTTTCTGCTTAACCGGACAAGTCCTGTGGATGCCTTGAATTTAAGGTCTCAGCCAGGGCAACCTCAGAAAGCACGTTAAAACTTTCAAACGTTGGTCCCGGGTGTCATTTGTAGATCTTTAGAAGTTGTTGCAGTTAGTCAGTGGCTCGAAAGTCTGACGACCAGACTTACCAAGGGTATGACCCAGTAGTAACTGGGTAGTTGAAGTCGGTTAGGATGTTAATACTGGTATTCAGCTGCATCAAGCAAGTCTAACCGGACTTGAAGTTGACTCCAACATATTTAGGAAAAGGCTAGACAGATGGTGATTTGTCTTACTAGGAAAAGACAAATCACCAAAATCATTTGTCTTGGCCCACACTCTTTATTTTCTGTTATTTTAATTCAGTCAATCACGTTCAGCTGGTACACAAGCCTCTTCTCATTGAGCATAATTCACCACACGGTCAAATACAGATTCATAGATGTCACATGTCTTAAAAAAAATGCAGTAAGATATGCCGATTTTCTGACAAATTAAAAGAATTGACCACACAATTGTTTCTTAATCGTTCTATAACTTATTTTAAAAGTATACGGTACCCAAACCTCACCCTAACTAAGGGTATGTTTACACTACAACGACGCGCGCGATATTTATTTATAAACAAAATAATACAGGCACGTGTTACACTGTCATAAAATTTTTGGAACTTGCGCATCTGGTGCGGTTAGTGTACACTAAGCCTAAACAAGATGAGCGTAAAAATGTTAAGAAAATAGATTTGAGTGAAACTGTGTGTTTGTTTGTCACAGGTTTTAATAGTTTTAATATTGATTTATAGAGTTCAGGTGGGTCGTGTTTTATGTGTAATAAAAGTTTCCAAAAACGTGTAAAATGTTTGGTATAAAACGGTAATTAATAGTTTTTTTATGGCTTCGACATTATCTTTATTGTTAATTAATTTTGGAACTTTATTACTAGATGACGTGATGATCAATTTATCGTTCACAAATTCGGATGGCTGAATTTAGTTTTACCATGTTTTCTCCTTTCATACATTTATTTGGAGGTATGTTGACTATTATATGTCATTTTTGATATACTGTATCATTATAATGTCAAAATATAAAAGCTCACTAAGCAAATGACAAATCAACGAAATTATAGCTCGGGAAACAAAAGTTTTGTTAAAATTGTGACTATAACTTAAAACCTACTTTTAACACTCCTCCCACTTAATAATCACAAACGACACACCTACGTCAATAAATTATAAAGTTCTAAAACACAAAACCAAACAAAATAATCTAACACAAAACTTATGCATAAAACAATTTGCACACAGCGCTGCGCTTGCGACACACACACACACTTGCACAAAAACACACACACATGCACAAAAACGCACGTACAAGCACAGAATAGCACACATGCACAATGAAAAATGAACGTTTCTCGTGTTACGATAGATTGCTGTGCAGATAGATACTGGATCTGTTTATGGTTTGTTTGTGACAGTGGTGCTGAAAGTTTATGTTTGTTTATGATAGATCGGTGTAGTGGATGCAGACCTTTAGATACTCGTCGCTGTGTTTAGGGCTGGCATTATTTTGATTTTCAGATCACGAGGACAACTTTAATATGTTGGGCTGGATTTTAAGTATGTATAGCTAAAGTACATAGGTACTGAAGTTAAAAATAAAAACTCGTAGCATTAGCGTACTACCTTGTATTGTATTGCATAACGGGCGGGTGTCTGCAACTCCACGTCAAAGCACGTATTTTGCGTATGAGCTATAATCCACCACGTGGGCCCAGCGCGTGTTGGTAGATGTCACATGTCTTCGAATTTTTGGTTCTAGGACATGCCGGTTTCCTCACGATGTTTTCCTTCACCGTTTTTCTTCAGTGCACTAACTTATTTATTATTTGATTTTTGGGAAATTATGTTAAGCAAAGTCCCCCTGTAAAAACGTCAGAAACATGTTAATATAATATACTTTTTTCAGAAAACATGATGTTAAGGCTTTTTGTAATAAAATATAGCAAATGAAATCCCGTAGTTCAATCTCAATACTTTGAGCACCACAATGTTAGCTGATTCGCTAATCGCTAGATAATGTCGACGTCGCGCCGCGCTAACCTTGCACCGTCGGGTTTTGTATGAGTTTTGTAATATTTATTGTTATTGCCAGTTTGTTCGTTAAGCTATCTTATTTAAATACTGTCTTTTAGTATCGTGAATTTCATAAAGCTCACATATGCGAGCTTTCCACTTAAACATTTTTAAACCACTAAAACTTTTTTTACTCCATTATTTGCAGCCTTGACAACAAGAATAGAGACTTTAAGAATGGGAGAACGTCTCTCTAGTCTTTGGACAATGTTTTAAAGTTTATTCGCATAATTTTACTATTGTGTGAAAAATTTTTCGTCAAAAAGCTGACTGCTTTGGACGAACACTTGTAACAATATAAAAAGATAAAAATCATGGGACACTTGAATTCTAATTCTAGAATAGTTTATTAAAATTTGTACATTTGAACTAACCCTGCACCAGCGGCTTTTGCTCCAATAATTATTCATTTCAATGATATTACTATTGATAAAACATTTTCAAACCAACCATAATTTAAATCTTATTCAAACAAACATTGCATTATTTTAATTTCATTAAGTAATGAGTTTTTAACTTATAATTTAACTGGTTTGCGACAACCTTGCAGTAAAGTGTCCATTTAAATGAATATGTTATAGTTTAGGCTTATTTTGTCTGACTTGTGCTCTTGTAGTGTAGTAAGTTGGTTTCTTACTTGAGTGATCTAGGCTCTAGCCCTAATTTTGTTCTCAATTTTGTTTTTTAGGTTTTATTTTTTCTGTTTTTAAGTGCCACAACCAACTAGCTGAAAGAATTATTCTTTTATGTATTTTCAGTTCGTTTAACCTAGATGGCCTAGATTCCTAGAACCATACAAACAGACATAAAATATTCATAAACACACACCTCTTCTTTTTACGTTCACAGTCAGTTAATCTCGATTCCTGGTACAATTCCACGGTGCTCGGAGTACGACCAGTGTGTCCAATGCAAATGACGAATCACTAGCCAGCGAGGCTGCAAATAGTGCTGTAGGGTGATATAGATAGGCTTTATATTAGATTAAAAGCTAGCTAAATAATCAATGCAATGATATAAAATTCTGAAAGCATTATGAAAACGGTCATAAGTGTAATTGACAATCAAATGGCGTTTTGTTTTTTTGGGAAATGCCCACCACACTATTCCCAAACCACTCCAACATCTAATACAGAATTAACAGTGGCAACCACCAGAAAAACACCGAGACAAATGAAGCTCGACGGAGTTACAGAAAAACAATTGAACCTAATTTCTTTTACTGACAACGATGAGGACGAAAGTGTCATCCAATGTATTAGGTAGCATGTGTAGCAAAGATCTCTAAAAGTCAGAATCATCTTCCTGCATTATCTTATTACATGTTCGATTACCTCATGGCAACCATCACGCAGCAGGCTCTCAAAAACAACTAGAGTAACATAAAAAAAAAGTTGAAACCTATTGCAATACATTCAAAATGCTCTATTTTCTTTCTACTCTCACAGAAACCTATAATACAACATTGTAATTGATATATTTTAATGTAGACTTAGTTGAACTGACACTAAAACCTGTCTTCACGCAAACTACTGAAATAGAAAAGTCATCGATAAACATATAGTAAAAACATACGGACTCACCAATTACCATGATGAGTGCGGGAAAATTATTGCCCTAGTGTCTCTACCGCGTTCTGTCCCTTTCTACGACTCCAATTTTAATAGGAGTGAAAGAGACACCTATGTCATCAGTTACAAAATGACAGGTTTAGTTGTAATTGAGATCTTTTTTGTTTCCAATGTTGTTATGATTTCCTGGTAGTCTGGCGTCGTTGCTGTTTGTTTATTGGTTTTGGATAAAAAATGGTCTAAATAAGTATTCCAGGAATTAAAACTTCTATTTAACAGGTTTAAACAGCACATTAAGGTCCTTGATCATCGGTCTGGTTTTCTAAAACAGCTGTCACTGTGACATGTTCCCATTCAAAAATGTGTTTTAAACAGCTGTTTTTCGATAATCAAGCCGTCATTTTTTCGGGGAACATGGACCTTAAGTCTCTCAATAAAAGACTACTGATTTCTAAAGACCTATTTTTAAAGAAGCCGAGGCCCTCTTTCGGCGGTTAGATCAGGAGCCTTATTCAGAAGGTTCCTGGTTCTGAAGCCCTAACCACCGGTAGCTTGGACTCTGCTCCGTCACCGTCGGACATTATATTTGCTATATTTTTAAACATTTAAATAAAAATAAAACCTTTAAAAATGGAACTCGAAATATATAAATTTTGACATGTCTAATTTAATTATTTTACTATCGATTTCCTTAAATAAAATAAAAAAGTACTCTAAATAAACCTGTTCAACTTAATAAGCATTTAAGTAATGACGTTACATCAATCACTCTCATCTATTTCTTAACATAAAGAATCATAAGACAAATAAGGAATAAATCGCCGAATCCCGTAACAGGGATTATAAAACTCATTACAATGTTTTACAAGGTGATTTTTTAGATGTACGCGAGGGATTTCCTCTAAGCCTCTAAGCCGTTATAATGAGGTATCTTTGCCACCGACTTATCTTAGCTTCGGGAAATTTATTTTTAATACAGTTTTAAAATAACGATTGGCAGCTTGAATGAAGTCTTTTTGTTTTGAGGCTTTATATTATGTAAAAGTAAAATGTGACGCTGACACAACTTCATTTAGTTGGTTGAAACTATTGCTCCTGTTCTTTGAGTTTCAACTTAGATGATCAAAGAAATAGACAGTAGTAGAATACAGAAATAGCTCTAGTTTAATCATTTTAAAATTGAAGCAATACGTTTCACATTGCAACTACAAATGTAATAGATAATGCATAACATACACGTAGTAAAAACAGATATCATGTTAATTTGAACTAGTTAAGAAAGTCATAAAAATGCGGAGGAATGAAGAAAATATCATGAGAAAAGTTTTGAATATGAATGCGAGTAGAGGAAGACCAAAGAAACGATGGATGGACTGCGTTAAGAATGATATGGCAAGAAAAATAAGTGTCTGATGAGATGAAGAAAAATAGAGAAGTATGGAAGAAGTAAACATGCGCCGACCCCAAATTGGGATAAGGAAGAGAATTCAGAAACAAGAAAGTTATGAAAATTAATGAGGCATGTTACTTAGAAGGTCTTGAATAAGATTCGCAAAGACCAGGGAGGCAAAGCACACAAGAGAGAAGTTAAAACCCAGCAGTGGATAGAACAAACTACAATGATGGTGATGATATCAAAAATGCTCGTAGTTTTAATGGATTCAATTCACACACAGTTCTATCTGGAATGGATCCTTTCTATTACACTTCATCTAAAACTCCAAAAGATTATGGACAAACAAGTAAGTAATATCAAAATTAATTTTGTTATTTCAACTGTCCAACAGATATTTACTATTATCATAGCTGAAGAAACGAGTCACGCACTCGGTAATGAGCTTGAAGTGTACTGACATTAGCACGGCACGTGGCGTCAACTAAATATAGCATTCATAAGTAATTTGTTTAGCTGTCAACTTTGAGGTTTCTGCACGATCTTATTAATTTGGAAATAACAATAAAGCAAAAACATTGTAGCACTATGCACTAACTATTCTTCATTCATGGGTGTTATGAAACGCAACTTAAAGATCCCTTTACGCAAGAAACTGGAGGTCAACTCTCTTAGCACGAAAGCCGTAGTTTCGGGCGTATTCTACTCCATATATTTTAAGGACATAAGATTCTTTAGAGGCCCGAACTCAAACTACATGACCACTCGATTGGTCAGCTGTCCTTACTCCCACTGTGTTTTCGAAAACTCATAAATCCGAAAACATTAAGGAATAGGTTAATTTCCAAATAAAAAGCTACTTTCAGAGGGGCCTCGTATCTTCGTTGACGGACTGAAAGTAGCCTGTATGGTTAACCGTTTCTGGTTCTTCAGCTAACTTATGCAAAGAATGATCGATGAAATTTTCAGACACGATGAGGATGATTTTATTTGTTCAATAAACACTGCAGTCTGAAAATGACAATCATGACTAGTCACTTGTAGATAGTTGGTTGATAGTACGAAAAGCAAATAACAATTAGAAGCTTTGAAAGTTACATAAGGTGTTACAATGGGAGGTCTTGTCGCTAAAAAAGGTGTGGCAAAGCTCGTGAGCCTGCTAAATAGGTTATCGATAATTGAACATTCCTGTCACACACAAATTCAACTGACGTACAAGCACGTACATATTCATAAACCTTTCTTTGGGCATCGCCATAATGGACAATAAATACATTAATTCATACAGGCATTCATCTATTTTTGGCAACATGGGAACTTTTCTAGCCACTCGACGTCTTGATAAGTGGCCGTCTTGTACACTCTTGCGCATTAAAACAGCCCTTAGAGTAGTAATAGTGTTTTATACTTGTTATAAGTTTAATTTATTTTTGTACTGTGGGAATGTTTTGGTAGCCGAATTTTTTGAAGTGTGTGTTTTGATTTTGATTGGAATCGAATTGTGAGTAACAATTGATTTGTTTGGATAAGTAATGTAGTTGAAAGACTCAAGGAGTGTATTATGAATAACCGAAAGTCAAACAATGATTTCGCATTAGAAATAATTATGGTAGTAGAGTGTTTTTAATTGATTTCCAAATGTTTAATATTCTGACGTTGCCAACTTGTATTTTATTGAGTTGATATAAGAGTTTTTTAAATTAATCTTTATATTGGATCGGCAATTTTCAAAAAAATCCTTGTGCTCATGCATTTTATTAACTTTTGAACATTCGGACTTATTACAAAAATATCCTTATTAAGGATTATAATTTAAATTTTAAGTTAATCAGACGTAACTTTACGGAAATCCACGAAATCATAAGCTATATCGTTTAAGTAATAGTTTCAGTTAGCTATATCTTAGGTACACCGTAGTCCAATCTCCTATAGTGTCAAATAACCTCACACCATTTCTCTCATAATGATATAAACATTATAGCATACGAGTTTCTCAAGATGCTATGAAGATATTAATAAACATTGCTTTCTACCTCATTGAACGAGGAGCTTGGATGAAACAAAGTAAGCTGTTGTGTCCAAGTTACTGCTCAATTGTGATAATGTCTAGAACTTAGAACGGGGTATAAAAATAAATTGTTGATATAATATGTGTTATAGCACCGTTAGGTCTCTACTAACGTGGCAAAATTATGGTGAAGTTGATAGTTATAAAACTGATAAAACGTTAACTGTAGCTGGAAATTAAAACATAAAAGCTGAAGACCACAATTTTATTTGTGTAAATATTTATGACGGTAGAATCGAAGAGAAAAGGAAACGTCTTTGGCCAGCATTAGAACACAAGTACAAAGCACAATATATGCTAGAAATCATAAAAATCTAAAGAGTAGTTTAGATCAAAATGTTGCTGCTCCACGAATAGGCCGACCCCAGAATATAACGCGACCTAGTGAAACATAAGGTTCTTGAAACGTAAATAATCGTTATAAAAATCTTCAATTATAAGTTCCCAAACAAACCTGACCATTCTTAGCTTATTACTCAAAAGCTATAAAAATACCACCTTCATCAGCTTAACCAAAATACCCCAGGATCACTGTTACCCAAAAATTACCTATAAAAATACCCTTCTAGGAAGCCGATGGAAAAGGATTTTACCTTTTCCATCGGCTTCATATCTGCTCTCAGCTCAAGTTCCATCGTTACATTTTATGTTATGACCGAAGATGGTAAATTGTCATCTATATGGAGTCAACTTTGTGGAATCGGTGCTTCAGACTATCAAGCAAAGCCTGGGAATATAAGCTAACTTGAAACTTCTTTTAAGAGCTCATTAATTTCGTTAATAACTAAACTTAATGCTTGTAATGTTGCCATCAAATGTTATGGGTTTATTTGGAGAGTTGGGTTTGGAATATATTTTTGGAGTTACTATGGAAGTTACTATGTAGATTACTATGGAAGTTTCATTTCAGATGTGATTAAGTGTTTCTTGATTGATTTTGAATGATCTAATGTCATCATCATCTGTTTAGTTTTTTCCCAAGTAGTTGGTTTTTAGTTGTTTCAGAGCCATCCTAATCTCGTACAGGCTGACGTCCGGGATGTCTTCGGTATAGTGTCGGGTCAGTCTAGCTCTTGGGTCATTTGCTAGATCTACATTGCCGTGACTATAAACATCTTTAAAGCCACACAGAAAAGAACTAACTTCCTTAGACTAATTTTAGAGCACCCATATGATCAAAGGGGTTGACGTGTAGTAATTTGTAATGTGACTTTCTTTCTATTTTACTAAAATTAAAATGAATAAGATGGCTGAGCAGATTGTTTGCAGTTACTATATAGCATTGAGGGATAATTTAACTCAGGTAAACATAAAACATAAATTAAAGCAATATTTTTTACAAAATATGAATGCCGAAGATAAATAGGATGTATATTAATAATAATAATATTGCATTGAAGATTTCAATATAATACATATTAGATAAATATTTTAAAGCAAAAGTAATACATGGCATTTATAACAAAAAAAATATATAATAATAATATATGTATAGTATAATATGTACTTCTATGAACAACCTGTATATATTAAAACTTCCTTCACTACTTTTGTTTTTTGTGAACGGACGGTCGGATTGGTCACCGAGTCTCGCTCGTTGATATTATTTCGCCAAATACCCGTTGGAACTATTAGTTTGTTTTTTTATTTTTAACTAAGTACCTACTTAAGTGGATCTAATTCTAAATTATGTAGTCGATGATCTTGGTGCACGGTAAAACTCTAATGAGTTTATGTTGGCACCAACTTAAATGTATAAAATGTATGTTTGCTACTGAATAAAAAAATAAATAAAAAAAAAAAAAAAAAAAGGTAGTCTTCCGAATTATTTGATCTTTTTCGGTTCTAGTATCGGGATTGTATCTGAACGTTTTCGTAACTTCATCGAAACTTATATGAACTTCGATGTATTTTTTGTTCAACCCTCTTAATTAAATGACATAAGATTGAAAACCTCTGCTATCCCTCTATACTCCCTCTTTTACAACTCCTAATTACCGTCCCCCAAAAGACAAGAATTTAAAAGCAATCTATCTTCAATGTTAAAGAATCACACCTATAAATCGACAGAAAACCCTCAAATGAGCTTTCAACAAAATACTACAGAGTATAATTACACAGGAATTTATTAACTGTCTGGCAACACCAAGGAGTCTTTTGTCAACTAAAAAAAAATTGAAACAGAAAAAAACGCGGCAAAAAGAGAAACATTAATTTAAATGTCGGGTGTCAAGCTTAAGTAGTGTTTTGTCCTTTGACTTTCTTTCTATTTTACTTTAAATAGGGTGGCTGAGCCAATTGTTGGTTGTTATTATTAGGTAGTTGGATTGTGTGTCTAAGTAGGTGGTATTAATTTTCCGATTTTAATTGGTTTTCTACGATGGAATTTGATGGAACAAAAAAACAGCCACGCAGAAGTGGGAGTGGGCTGGCCACGTAGCGCGAATGCAGCCGGAGAGGTGGGTACTGGGTATAGCTCGTCACTCACTGGACGCCTGACGGAGGGCATCACCATCGAGGTATTCCGCGGCGAAGGTGGTGTGACGATCTGATCTTGTTTGCGGGGCGAACATAGTATCGCACAAAATAGAGAGGTTTGGAAGGAGAAATGGGAAGCCTTTGCCTAGCAGTGCGATACATGATAGTCAAAGAAAAACATGAAAGCACGTACGTAAACTCACGAACACTTAGCTAAATTCTAAAGAAATTTTTACTATAAACGGAAGTTAAAGAAAAATTCGATAACGTGTTAAAATATTTATGCCTAAATCTTTATGTACGTGGATCTGTGAAATGTTTGACATTTTAAATTTTTCTGCTCTAGTTAGCAAAAGAAGAATATAAGTGTAAGTAAACCCATAATAATGCCATTATTAATTACATTCCTCTAGTAGCTAAACACTGGTCTCTTCACCCTCTGCTCCCCTAACATCTTTAGGAGTTTTGTCCCCACCCTATTAATATTCATTTTAAATTGTGAAGATTTTTGAGATTAATTCTTTTGTACTATTTTGAGGGTTCATAATAACATTTTTGTGTCATAGAAACTGTGTTTAAAGTTAGTTTGATAAATTATTGCAATTATTTTTGTATAATTGAGACGGTGTTGTTTAGAATTAATTATGAATATGAATGTATAATTAGGTGACGTCCGTTGTTATTTTTATTAAATAATAATGCTTGTTAAAAAGTCGAATGTTATGACAGTCAGTTAAGAATAAGACAAAAACAAAAATGATGATAAAAACACATTTATTCCTAGAAGCCTAAAATGGACAGCTTATAAAATTTTAACTTAGAGATAATAAATTTACACCTTAACCAACACACAACGAGCATTCTGATGACAAACAATCTCCAATTACACACAACATAAAACCACACTTTTAAGTACAAAATTAGAACTCAATTAGCCTGTCAATTGTCATCACCTTTCAACAACTATTTAAAGAACTACAGACAAGATACTCCCCACAGACGAAACAGCAAAAAAACAAGACAAATATTCCGAAACTGAGGGAAAAAATCCAGAACATGATTTACATTCTCCCGTCTGACAAGAAGACAGGGACATTGATTTTGGACACTTTAATTTCAGGTTAAATGACAAAACTCCCCCAATCCCAAGTATTTCTGGTAGAAATTCGGGATCACTCTTAAAGCTACAAGGTTCAGTCAGGAATGCCACGAATTTGTCAAGATCTTGACGTGACACGTGCCTTTAAATAGTATTTGGAATTTTCGGGAGGTAATTTTAAGTTACACATTTTTATTTTGAGATATTGTAATGGAATTCGGTATTTTGTAAAAGAAGATACATCACAAAACATACCAATCATCACGTCTAACCGTATTTCTCAAAGGATATCTCATCATAGGCTTTTTCTCAACCAGTATACCCGAATGGCAGTTCTGAAGGATGAGGCAGAGACATATGCATAAGAGAGGTCAGTTAGTATTTACTAGTCTAAGGTTGGGTCTGAACTTCAGCGGGAGGAGCAAAATTAAAAAGACTAACATATTTCGCGATAAACTAGTTTAACAGACAATTTGCAAAAGAGCACACAAGAATAGAGATCGAAGGACAAAAGGTTTCGTATCGATGAACGTGAACAATGTATTACCGCTCTAACCTACTAATGATTGGCTTACACATTAAATGATAAAGCTAAACAGAGACAAATAGCCAATAATTTCTCAGATGCATTCAAAAGTTTACAGTCACTTGACGAAATTACCACATTATACAACAATAGATTCAATAAAATAACAATTAAATACGGACTAGACTAAGAAACAATTACGATTGTTATCTAAATAGGTAATAAACAAAACACAAATGACAATGGCGACGATAAATTTTAGAAAACATACCTAATTGCTATCAAAATCGTACCAATGCGCGTCGTGGATGCAGAAATTACGACAGTAGACAGTATTGCGTTCTAAGCAAATCTTGTTTACCCATATAAAGCTCTCGGTAATAGTGAGGCAATTAATCGGATATGCAAATCGAAGTTCCGTTTAGAGCGGTAAGGGAATTGAAGATTTAAAGTCAGTCCTTGAGAAGTCCATTGTCAACAAAGCAAGTTAGGATTCCTAAAGTAACCAAATAATGTTGTAAAGAGTTATCTCTGTAATCCAGAGTTGCCTTTTACTCAATAAAAGAAATTATGGAAAACAGACGCATTATGGAAACACACCGTTTGTGAAAAACGTCTTAAATTAAACAAAACTCAGTATAATTGTCTGTTACAATGAAACCTGATGACTATTGTCTGAATTGAGCAGATAGATAGAACTCATATTCTATTGTTTCACCACCAACCAATCAATTTACAATTTCACAATAACTTGAACGAATTTTAGAATCGTTACTCAATGTTCACACTAGTGTGTTTTTAACTTTTACGCTTGATTGCACTTTGCAGACCATTGATGAGTACTTACTAATGTATGTCTAGACAATATATCAGATCAATAAGGATTATTTTATGTAGCTTCGTCTTCCTATCAGTTAGCACACGACGTGTTCAGGTTCGGAAATAGGTAAGAGTCTTTGTTTTCTTCGAACTCTAAGTAAACGTGGCCAGCAACATTGAAGGCTACAAGCTACAAATACAATTTAGTATTAGCTTACAAACGTCCAACATTTTCTTCAATTTACTTCGCAAAACGATACAACCATACGAATTCAAACAGAACTGCACGCATTGTTCTTTTTGCTGCAGCTTTACCAGCATCAATGACAATACAGGCTACACTTATTCCAAATCCATTGGATTTCCTACCCTAACCCCCAAACCTTAAACGTCATTTTGCGTTACATTGTTCACCAGCATCAGTTCACAGGATTTCAGCCTCTATTTTTGTATCCGTTAAGTGGAAAATTCCATGTCCAACTTTGGTACTCCCGTTGACCATTTTGGTCGTCGACGCCGTAAAGTCTAGCAAGATTAGTCCAGTTATTTCTGTGGTACAGTGACACATGCGCGCACGCAGCTGGTGGTCGTGATCTGTCGTAATGGAATTCACCACAAATGGTGGCTTGGTTACTGAAATGGAGATTTATGAACACCCTGTTGAGGTCGTTTTGAATGTTGTTGAAGTATGGACGCAAATGGGCAGTGATTAATTTGACAGAAAAGGTTACATGTGTAGGCCACTAACAGAAACTGTACTTATTCTACTCAAAAGTAGTCTCTGATTCTATATCAACGCTTTTAATATACATGAAAGTATTAATCCGTAAAGTTATGCCTTTACAAGTACAACTGAAAATGATCCTTTTTTTGTTATCAGCCATTTAAAGAAAATTGTTTCACTCAACCAGACAACACATCTTTTCAACATTATTTGCAAAGGCCGCGTTCGGGCCTTGAGGTACAGAAGCTGTTATTCATAAGCTGAACGTGAGTTTATGGCAAACAAAGAGTTCAGACGCCAAGCTGTCTGCTTGCACGTGTTTATGAGTAACGGCGTGAAGTGGATATTGTGAGAGTTTTAGTTTTGTGCAGAAAAGTTACAAAGTTTATCTTTTGAGGCCATTGAAGCTTGATTCTTTAAAAATATTTTTTATTGCAATAAGGAATCGATTTCATAATAGTCATCATCCACATAGTATATGCCTCTCTTTGCTTGTGCCTATCATCCAGGATCTTACCGCAATGGAAACAATGTCGTCTTTCCATCTCTCCGTTGGAGTTATCTGAGTATTTATAACAATACTTAAGTCTTTGAAATCTTTATTGTAAATTCCACGAGCAAACAACATAGATTAGTATAAAAGTATTTGACAAGTTTATTTTTATTATTCATTTAAGATGGCAAAATCATCACTGAATGGGCTCCTCCAGGGATAGGTTCAAAATCAGTAAAAAATAAGGTGGTTGTCATTTTATTTATTTGATTTATTCAAAGCATTACAACACTAAATACGGAAGTTACTGATAAAATAAAAATGCAACGTAATTCAGTGCCCTGCATCTTTGTTGTGTCTTTCTTGCAAGTTTTGTCATCCTCAGATCTATTGCGTAACTTTTGCAACTGTGACTAAAGCAGATTATTCTCATAAGTTCAAACGCATTAATGCTTTATATCGTGTGATACGGTTTGATCATACGTATAAGGATTAATATTATCATATTTATCTATATACGTTTAAATAAACTCGGCTCAAGTAATGCCAAGGGCAGTTGTATCGACAAACGATTTTCCAGTTTCCATTTTCAGTAAAAACATGCCTTGATACGCTCAAGTCACACATGTATGCTTGGATCTACAATCTGGTTGGTCTCAACCATCACTGTGACGTTTGGCAATTTTAAAGCCTGCATTCAAGAAGATAAGGTTGCATTTTCTGTAAAGGTTGAGTGTGTTAAAGTTTTTTTCTGCACAGTTGCGTAGGGCTATAGTAATCAAGGTCTACAAGTCTGCACAAGTTGAATGTCAACATTTTGTTTACATTTCTATTTATGCGTGCATATTATTTTATAGTACGTTATCAATTTTATTGGTATCGTCTGCTGGCACATTGATGTGATAAATCCTATAGATTAAAATTTTGTCGTTAGTACGATGTCTTCGTTTAATCAAGTTTATTTGCTTAGCTTTTGCGTTGCTTTATTTTAACGTCTGTCTGCAGCCGATAAATTATCTTCCTCTTCATCTTCGTATTCAGTCGTATTATATTATATTGCAGTGCAGAAACTGGTCCTGAGCTCATCAGCACGCGCCCGACCGGTTTCTTTATCATTTAGACGTACTTGTTTTACGCACACCATCTGCCGTCTAACCTCCTGCACCCTTAGATTAATCTGGTTTTTACAGTCCGATTTTATCAGTACACAGGTGGATGTTACTAACCACCTGGTCTTGATTCAGTAAAAACATTTTTACTAATGAATTGAACTTGGTCCTTTTGCCTTTGGTAAGGACCTACCCACCTTAGTTCATTAACCTGCAATTCTGTTAGTCTTATCTTTCATTAGAAACTTTTTATATTCAGAAGCTTCTACATTAAGTTTGAAGGTGTTATGTTGACACCAACCTAACTGTCTTGGAGTACCATTTATGGATTATCGAGCATCGAATTCGGCTACCCAGGCCGAATCGTAATGTGTTATTTGTGTAGGGACTGTAAAATCAACGGGATCTTTGCCAGTCTGGTCAGGTTTTGTGGTGTAAGTTAAGTACTGAACGCGGTCCACAGGATGACATACTGGTGACCTATCTACTTGTATGTTTAGTCGATGAGCCTAGCGTTGATTTATCATTGCTTACAGTGTGAATGATGATATAATTTCGATGTGCCGTTAAATTATACTCCCTACATGTCTTTTAAGACCCTATTGTTGATGCATTGATTTGCAATTGCACATATTTTTGTTGCAGTCAGTTGAAGATTCAGTTATCTTCATTTTCTTTTTGCACTGGCTATTTGGAATATACGAGTATTAGGTCAAGCTATCCAGGTCGCTTCACTCTCATAAATTACACCAGAACTTGCTCCTTAAACAGTTTTTATATTTGCGACCTTTACGTTTGTTTACTGTTTATTTTGAACAATAATATCCCCCTGAATTATACTTTCAAAATTATATTTTGATTATCACAATAAAACTTATCAGTTTTTGTCCAAACATGGCAACGATTTTTAAATCGTACTAAAATGATGATAGCAAAATGTTTATTATTCTGTTCGAGTTTTTATCGGGGTCTTTTAATATTAAAAGATCTTAAAAGTTATGTTCTTTTGATTCTGATTAAATTAAGGAGGACATAAATTTTGGGTTGTCGAGTACACTGATTTGATTATGCTCATCACCGCAACCCAGTAAATACTCGGTAATACGATACCACTTGATAAGACTGGTTGTCAGACTTTTTGGGCCACTGACTACCGGTAACCACTACTACTTTGAAAAGAGTAACCATGGAGTTTCTTGCCGGTTCTTCTCCATGGAATCGACCAACGCGAACCGTGCACCTTCTTCGACGTTTTATAAGTGCCCATCCAGGCCTATGTGAAATAAAATATTTTGAATTTACTTTGATTTTGAAAGATGGACAAATGATAGCCGGGACCAACAGCTTAACGTGCTTTCCGAGGCACGGAGGAAGCTTGGTCTTATTTAGCTTAATAAAAATCTCAAATTCACTGACAGACAATGTCCAAACAAAACTGTTTTTTTAACTTATTCCTTAAATGGGCCAAAAAAGTCTGCGATCAGTTAGTCAGATAATTTTATAAGCAATAAGGGATCCCGTCTGGCGAACAGCTTATAATTTAAACACAGATCTAATCTTGCCGAAGGGATGAAAGATTCTAACAAGCCACGCGAAGCCTAAGAATCAAGTCAGTTTAATACGTATCACTTTAGCAACAAATCCAGTCGTTAAGACGACATGTAGACGACATGAAGATGGCACGTATTTAAAGCCAAACGATTGGATAGATTTAATAAGTTGTTATTAAGTCACGTTCACGTGTAACTGTTATCGTGTCTTGTAGTTAAATGGCTGGGGACGCCTTAAGCTAGACTGAGTTAGGAAAAGTGATTCAACTAAAATTATTTAGTAGAATTGGCTTTGCGTGAATCTACTATAGCATAGCAGTAATCAGTGGAATCATCTTAAGGCATTATTTCAATAACCATAAAGTACATTATTCTTACCGCAGACAAAGTTCGACTACAATTGGTGCTTTCTACAATGGTATTGATATAAAGATTACAAGAGACAATATTTTACTGAGCCGTTGTAGCACATGGCCTTGACTGACGAGTTGTTTGGCGTGGTTCCGAATCCAGACAGGTGCTTGATTTTGTGTTATTTCGATCATCACCACTGCAGCTCTTAAAACGGTAAATTAAAACATCGTTCGGCATATCCCAGGACCAAAAAATCGAAGAGATGTGACTTCTACCTAGCTGCACTGGGCAAATGTGTTGGTTAATAGTCTGTGACCTCTCACAGAGAATAAGCTTATTTACCAGATGTGGGAACATACATTTTGGCCGATTATGCTAAGGTTCTTGACGCAGTCAATGGAGAAGACTGTTAAAAGCTAATTGCAGATCGCGCGATCTTGCCAGTAGCAATCAATCTGGCCAATGAAGTCAAGCTATTTGAAATATAAAATGAGATTACCAGATTTTCATAGTAGCCATAATGAGTTTCATAGTAGCCATCCCCAGCGTAAGACCAGACACAATATCATACAAAGAAGGGAACATTAAAATCGACATGATAATGTAAAAATATGCTAATTTGAACTCAGTTTACAGAGACTAACAGTTACATTGTAACAATATACAACGTAATAAAGTACTATTTTAACTATACTGCCTTTTGTTAAACAAAGCAAAATATTGGCTTTCTCATTTTATATGTCTCATATGCATGCATACGCACGTCCTACCACGTACATGGTCGTAAGGCGAATGACCGATTGTGTCAAAACGTGAATAAAATACTTTAATACCAGCAGTATAACTTGACCTCTCAACTTCAACCATCAAATTCAAAGCAACAGCTCTTCGTAAATTGGCGTCCCCAAGTAATATGGCCAGTATGATTTGGTCTTTAGCTTTGAAGTTAGTGTTTGGAGCGATGGTTGGTTTTGTACTGGTTTTTATGACAATGTTGTGAGCAATTTGTTTAAAATTAACTTTGGTTGTATCTTCGTTATTGAGTTGATTGCTTTGTTCGGAACTATAGCGGTGTTTACTTACGTGTTTTAAATGTATTAAGGGTATTACAAGCGTGATTTTATGTTATGTTTAGCAATATAATTGCTGTTTGATTAGCTCTTCCGAATTATTTTAGTGTCGATACTGATATTCCGTATCAACACTTTTACAAATCGGCCGATGAAGGCAGTTGACCTGGGTTCACTAATATCTTTCCTATTTTTTTCAATTTGTGCTTTATAATTATGTGTGCTTGGCCAACTCTTTTACAAAACTTAGGAGTAGATCAGATAGGATAAGATAAGATATTTATTTTGCAAATATGGGTACATACACGGTGACATAAAAACATAATTAACAACAGGTAAGATTTGTCAGGTTTTATACATATCAGCTCGTATCAAAATAATTCAGATTTTGGGTATAGGAAACAGTTTGTTTGCACGGACATCCATAACTTCAAGTTTTTCAACTTGACTTAATTTTATTTGATCTTCATTAGTTTCTCAGAAGTGAAAAAACTCTCCGATGAAGGAAAATTTTAAGATACGTTTCCTTCATCAAAGACCATGTTAACAATTCTAACAATTTCAACAACATTTACAGCAACTAAATCAACACTTCTCCCTACTCTAGCAAGAACAACTCAATTTGCATCAAACTTCAAAATAAAGGCACCGTCTAATTTACGCGTTAACTTTCAACGAAGCGAACGTTCGTAGTAAACAAAAATATTTCTGTTTACAATACGAAAGTTATTTCCAGTTTGATAAATACAGCGGGCAGTTCTTTGGGACTGGCGTTTAGTTGTTTATGCTTGGTGGCTATAAAGTTTCTTAGTAGTGGATAAGTCCTGAAAAGAAATATTTTTTTTAATGTGATACTGAAAGTCACACAATCATAAAAAAAAGAAAACGTTTATTTGCATATACACGAGAGTTAGGGTGGTGGCTTTACTTTTGAATTCAAAGTGTACTTTTGGACCAACGTCAAAACTGATTGTATCAAACTAACGAAGCGTCATGGCAAAATCATCTTTCGGAATCATTGTAATAATATTGTCATCTCTGATCTGACTGTCAATTGTGAGCTGTTATCTACAGTGGATTAATAGAAATTGATTGTAGAAATAGTTTATTGTCCATATGAAACAAAAAGCAGGAATTTAGATTAACAGATATTTAAACATCTTAAAGTTCTTCAAATATTCTACTGCTAGGTTTTATGATAGTGTGGATGTGTTCTAGAAAGACAGTTTCATCACTTTGGCTTGTTGTATCTACCCATTTTTCAGCAGTCCTGTCCCAACTTTTCAAGTCCAACATGGTAACCATAACTAGTATTATGAGAAATGTAAGTCCGTAACACGTTGGCGCAGGTCATGAACATCTGGCGTCAGTTTTTGTGCTGTCCTCGGCTATGTTCGGCTGTGCTCGGCCCTGCTCGGTATGGTCTGCGCAGTGTCTGAGCGTATTGTCGTAAAATGTATAATTGGTGGTGCTATTTTCAGAATAGATGGACGTGGTGAAATGATATGGGGTAAGGGTTAAATTGTTTTATTTCTGTTAATTGAGTTGGTGTGAAATGGGGTAAACCATCGTTCATTTCCAAATGTATGTTAACTGCGCAAAAGGTCTGTTTAGTATTGTGTTTCATCTTCTTCAATCAATTACCTCAGTTCTCAGTACTATCGTAGCCCACCTACTATCGCAAGCTGCACCATAGCACTCTGTTCTCCACCATCTGCAACCAGTCTACCCCCGCCATCTTTTTAACGTGAAAGTGTCAGGGTGGCCCGCCAAATTCAAATTTTCTAAGGTTTTTTGCAATTTCCTGGGCAGTGCCAAGTTTTATGTTGATAAACATATCGGTCGCCACTGTAAGACGTATTAAGTTATAGAATTAAAATCATCAAAATCATTAATACAACCCTCCAAGTTCAAAAGAGTCGATGAACGAATTTTTCACGGTCAAGGTCCTTCTTCGACGCTATCTTGGAGCATCTCTCTTAAGATCGCTAACCTATCTAGTTGAAGAGCATCTCACGCTACGCTTGCCGGTATTTGGTCTTTACTCCAGGAATCGTTTCCTTCAATTATGTTTTTAATCAATGCTACTAAATATGTCTAGTTTTTATATAAATGCCATACTTTTCAATCAAGGGCTGGATCTTGAAGTATCGATATTGGAGGGAATCTCGAATGTTTAAAAAAAAATATACTCCAATTTTCCTCCCTTGCGTTTATGAAAGATTTTTGCGAGTGTGTAATTAATTATTTGTTAATTTTTGGCATATCTCTGGTCTAAGAGGTTCAATTATAGCCTCAGCAAAAATTTCGTCCTTTTTCTGTCAGTCAATCAAATTATCTTGTGTTACTTTTTCGTCCCCTTAACAAAGTACAGATTCTCAATAAACGTGAAGACATTCTTCAACATAATCAGGTTAAATACTACTCTCACCCAGTTTAAGAAAATGAACCTTTAAGATTTTTACAGCCATAATTCAGTTGATGTTAATGGACGTCCATCGCGTGATAAAATTACTAATACCTCATGAGAATTGATTGCAAATTGTATTGCTACCGGTTTTTTCGCTAACCGAGTTTTGTGTGGTACAAGTAACAAGCCGTCTGCCAAATATGCAACCTTGAATTGTAAAATTACCTACACTTACATGTTTTAATTAATTTGGCAATTTCACTGTATGAAAATAAGAAATATGGCTCTGTAGTGCACTAACAAATTTAATATGAACTGCAATAATTAAAACCCTAAATTTGATGTTGTAAATGTTTCAGGTGTAAAAAAGGCATTTGGCAATTTCCCAAATACTTTTTTTACATCTAAAACTATATATTCGGTATTACGATATTAATTAGGTATTGCATTTCCTAATCAATTTTTTTGTCCACTACAGAGCCATAATTCTTATTTTCACACACTAAAATTGCCAAATTAATTAAAACATGTGAATATTTGGCAGCTATTTACGACGTTGCCAATTTTAGGGATACGCGCTCTTAACACAGTAACTAATGTTTTTTTCCAATCAATCTGCGTAACGTGTATATGTTACTGTAAAAGCCGGAAGTGCGGTAAATCTTAAGATTTCCCAGTAAATTCTAAGATTTACCAGCATGAGTTGGTAAATGTCCGAATTTTATAAAAAAGAGACAATATTTCGGGCTTTTACCAGCAGAGTTTGGGAAATGCCAAGATTTACCAATGATGGTTGGTTAATGTTGGTTATGGAAATAAAATAATGACTATTTCTTAATCGTTTATTTTAATTATCGGTCAGTCAAAGCTTTACATAGTGATACAGTTTTAATGTTATTATTTTTTATTACTTTAATTATCATGTTAGTATTTCTTAACCATTTATTTATTATTAAATCAGTCGCATCATTATAATTTGATTTCTGTTTTTTTAGGCAACGTTGGCAAAGTCTCAAATAGGTCTTGTTACATTTTTATACTTGTGGTAAGATTCCATTATGATCCTTGTCCTCCCACCGTGTCCAACAGTAACGTGTATTTCTTCGAGAACGTTAAACAAGTCTTCGTAACAAATGTAGGGAATGCCTTTTTTTTTTTTTTTTTTAGGATGGGAAATCATCAAATGACTTCTCCCACTCTGGGCGGAGCGGGAGGGAGTGTCAGACTCTTACTGACTAAAACCCATCCATGTTCCTTCCTCGCCCTTTATGTTCCGGGGCCGCGGTATCTCTTTCCAACAGGCCCGCAACCCCGGCAGGCTTCGGCCCTTGCGGGCCCCTCCCCTTATGCTGACATCTCTTTGGGGCGCGCGTGGAACACGAACGCGCCGTCGACACGGCCTGTCGTCGTCGTTAGACGGACGGACGGCTAGCTAGCCCATAGCCAACCGTCCACAGGCCCGCATCTACGGTGGTCGTTAGCCACCACGACGCCCGTTGCGTCTCCTGCGGCGGCCGGGAAGAGAAGATCTCTCCCTCTCTCGTTCTGCCACCTCCTTCGCTAGCATGACTGCTTCGCAGAAGGAGGCAACGGCTTCCCATTCCGTCTCGCTCCGGACCATGGATTGAACCAGGGCCGGACGCGAGAGGTCGCCGCCGCCGATCGCCGTCACGAGGACACGGCGGAGCTCCGCCCACGCGGGGCAGACTTCCACCGTGTGCTCCACCGTGTCCTCCGGTCGATCCTCACAGTGGAGACACCCGGGCGTTTCCTCCCGCCCGATTCGGTGCAGGTACCTCCCGAAACATCCGTGTCCGGTGAGGACCTGCGTCAGGCGGAAGGTGAGGACGCCGTGGCGCCTCTCCAGCCACTCCTCAAAGAGGGGACTTACCGCCACTATCGTGGCGTGCCCTATGTAGGTAATGCCTGATTTCACCATTTTCTTCTTTTATTATATTCAATTTCGTATTTAAACGAGTAAAATGATCGAATGATGCGCGCGGTGGCAAGCGCACTTTTGAGGGGGGCTGCAGACTGCTCGCGAGTACGCCACAGTTATCTGACACGTTTCGATTTGTCATTTTTTTAACATTTACCGCTTCTCTGGGGTAAATTTTAAGATTTTCCGAGTGTATGTTGGTACATGTCCGAAATTAACGATGATCATAGAAAATTTCGGACATTTACCACTGAAGCTGGTAAAACTTAGGATTTACTGGGAAATCTTAAGATTTACTGCACTTCGGGCTTTTACAGTAACATATACACTTGATTATGAGCAGCATTTCAATAATAAAAAAAATCAGGGCACCACTTTAAGAAGTTATTCTCATTTCTATGAAATAGGAAATTCATAAAGATCTGTATTGGTCCCGGACGAACGAAAGGATCGATAGCCATTATAACCATTGTGCAGAAAAATGGTGGTCTTGTTCTTTGTTTTATTATCCTTTTATGTCCCCTTGCTGGGGAAAGGCTTATCCTGTATCCTTCCATGTATCCTCCTGCGCTACTTTGAACCAGCCTTCGTGATGCACGTATAGATCATCTCCCTACTTCTTTCTAGGCCAGCCTCGGTGGCACCATCCATTCTCAGGCACCCATCGTGTTGAGAGATTCTTGTACAATGGTGTCGATCCTGTTGTGCACAAAGTAAACTTAACTTAAGCTATTGCTATATTTTTCTCTCTAATAAAACGAGAAAGAGACGTAAGTAATTTAGAGCTGTCAAATTTAATTGGAACTAATATTTCCATACAAATGAAGGATGCAAGTAAAAACAAGTCGACTAAAAACACGGTGAAGCGCAAGGCATAAACTAGTTTGACATCTGTAACTTATTTCATAGCTATAGCTGTCCTTTTCTCGCACTGCTTTTTAGTAAAAGATAGTAATAGCCTCAATTAGGTTTAGTTTGTGCACAACAAAATCGACACCAATGTCAAAATAAATTCACTTTATTACTCGACTAAGCCTTTACCTTAGGCCACACGACCTACAATACGTCGCATTTACGTCGGACAATTTATCAGGCGCCATGTTTACGGTTTGTTTTTATACAAAACATAATAAAACGGTACACGTGGTCTGATGGAAAATTATATTAATTTAATATTTTAAATTTATTTTTAAACGTGCTAGGTTGTTATGTCAGGGTAATGAGTAATTTTTGTGAACGTGTCAATTTATGTATGAATATTTGTTTATATGACTGCCAGTCTGTGGAATTCATCATCATCAACATTTCAGCCGAAAGACGTCCACTGCTGAACATAGGCCTCCCCCAAGTGTCGCCACATTGATCGGTCCCGTGCGAGTCGCATTCAACGGATTCCCGCAACCTTCACCAGGTCATCGGTCCACCTAGAGGGAGGTCTTCCAACTTCGCTTTCGCCACTCCAGAACTTTTCGGCCCCATCGGCCATTCGTTCTGCGAGCAATGTGCCCACTGCCACTTAAGTTTGGCAATTCTTCCGGCTACGTCGGTGACCTTGTGAAATTCTCTGCCGGCTTTTCTTTTCTCTGACAAATATAACTTGAACCTAATTATAGCTCTAGGGCTTGTTAGATCTTTCTACACGGAACACGGTTTCTTCTAGCCAAGCATTATCCACTTTAGACCGCATCATTGCTTCTCATCAGGTAAGTTACGGCCAAACGAAAGCCTACTTAAAAGATATTAAAAAAACGAAGCTTTACAGCTATCTGCATAGTTTCAATGAAGCAACCAACTCATCCTATTGAAGTCAAGTTGTATCACATCACCCTATGACATTAAATTTTTAATAGTTTTAATTGAATTTCGAAGTTAGATAATATTCAAAGTCTCCTCTTCAGACAAAGTGTCGCATGGAATTGTTACCCTAGTAGAAGACTCACTAATGTATGACTGAAATATTTCATTAAATCTTATAAATAACTAGCTGACCCGCGCAACTTCGTCTGCGTCGCATAAGAGAGAAAAACGAAAGGAAAAAAGTCCCCGTTTTTGCAACATTTTTCATTCCTGCTCCGCTCCTAATGGTCGTAGCGTGATGTTATATAGCCTAAAGCCTTCCTCGATAAATGGACTATCCAACACAACAATAATTTTTGAACCAGTAGGTCCTGAGATTAGCGCGTTCAACCAAACAAACAAACAAACAAACTCTTCTGCTTTATAATATTAGTATAGATGTACAGATTATTATATTCTCCAAAAATATTTCTGGTAACCAAACTCATCACCAATTTACTCTTGGCATAAACAAGTCAGAAAAAATAACAAAAAATAAATGATCATCATATCTCATCCGTATCGAAGGCCCATTTATATCTCACACCATAAAATAATATCCCATCAAAAACTATCACACAATAGGTCTCATGTGTCGTAGTACAAAAAACTTATAGAGATGCGCTTGCGCCGCGTCGAGTGACCGGGCGGCTCGGCGGGTCAATCAACTTTGCCCGGTAGCCATACAACTTTTTAATACAATATAAATAATGATACACTTACCTTTTTTAATACAGTATAAATAATGCCAGTTATCTTTTTCTCGATCTTTATTTTTAATCTATGATTTGATCGAACGCTGCCTTTTGAATATTTATGTTGATTTGAAATTGGGTGTGATTCGGTGGATCTGGTAATTGAATTTGGAATAAAATAAAGACTTTATTCCAAATTCAATTGGAATGAATAGATTGTGGTACTTGCATTTATTTTATTCGAAATTTTATATTTTGGAAAAAGCTTTTATATTGAATTTGGATTTAGAAAATTACTCTTTGAATCGGAACTGGGAATATCAAATTAATCAAAACCCTATGAGATTAAATTATCCGATCCCAAATAAAGTATAATGTTCATCTTAATTTTATTTAATCTACGTTTTAATTACCTTTATCTGGTAATATAATTACATATAATTCATTTATTTCAGATCACTAAAATCCATAAAATACAAGCACGTTACATAAAAAACAATTAAAATCATTAAGTAAATATTAAAACATGAATCACATAAAATTACATAAAAATAAAAACATAAAATTAAATTTAATACAACCATAGTTTTTCTGTAAGCAGCAGAATAGATCATGAGATAGCCACTTGTCACGTACTATCTTAAATTAATTTTTAGTACATTCATAACATCAGTCATCACGCCTGTTTTTCCACAGGGGATAGGCAGAGGTGTACCTAATAGTAGCCATCAATTGGGCACAAATCCCGACTCCATTGCTGCTATTGAGAAATTCCTTATGGAAAAATCCACTAACACTTTTTCTGATCCGCGGAACAAACCCAGGACCTCCCACTCAGTAGTCGCGCTTAAGACCACTAGACCAACAAGGCAGTGAGATTAATTTCAATATGTGTCACAATTTCACCCTTTTATTCCAAACTCAGTATTAAGTATCTTTCTCACTGCTTTGACAGAAAATCTTACTTAACCTGTTCAAATGACAGATTCATAATTCAGAATTGAAACTTAATACTTCTAAAAGTTCCCATATTCTTACTATTCAAATTCAAATTAGTAAAAAAAATAACGCTTTAGTAAATAATCAATTAGATTTAACACTTGGTATGTCAACGGTAGGAATATCGGTAGCGTATCATTAATCACAATGTAATAATCATAGTATCAAGAAATTTATTCAAATTTTATTCGAGAGAAAAAAAACTAATTTTGTATTCGGGAGCCTATGGGGTCATGGTTTTTTGTTAGAACATTATTTCTATAAATGTCGGTTGATAGGACTTTTTTGGTACAAAAAATTTGAAGTTTGTATAATAAACTTCAAATTTTTTGGTGCGTATTTATGGAGTAGCTTAATGTTTAGTCATATTTTAAGTCTTTTTTACTCTTTATTGCTAGTGATTTAAAATTAGTAAGTATATTGTATAAGTATTTTAAAAACTTGTAACTTTAGTTTAATGAGCTTCTTATTTGTAAATAAGTAAAGTTAGAGACGGTATACAACGTGAAACGTTAAATGCGCAAAAGCTGAAAATAGTTTGATCAGAATCACTAGCAGAATCAATGAACCACTTTTTAACATAGATCGCATTTTTTTTTAAATCTTCATTAAAAACGTTGCCCTGACTATTTATTAATAGTGACCTAGCCATCACGTGCGCAAACCCGCCAAAATAGGTAAACAAACACAAATGGTTGTCGTCCAATGTAAATTTTCCCATACGCGGGACAATAATAGTCTTGCCAGTAAAACTAAAAGCCTTTAATTTTTTTTTGTTTTTTTTTTTCTGTCTCGGAAATAGGTATATTTAATTAAAAATAATTAGGGTTGTCTGAGGTTTTGCGCAATTAATGTGACACGTTGTAAAAACCCTGACACCAGGTTTCACGATAAAAAAAGAAAAAAATGACAATATTGTAATATTTTAAACAGTTTTTAGACTTATGCGCTTGGTCTTTGATTTCTATCTTAAAATTGCTGAAACATTTTAGCAGCAAGATTAGTAACGACTCAATAAATAATTTAAGCCTTTTATCAACTAATTTGGGGTCAGCTTTGAGTCCAATCGAACGATAGTTACTAATGTGTAACCCCTTGATAAGAGTGGTTACGATATAGATCTGGTAATATAAAATCTACGAATGACAGCCAGCCCCCGTATTCACAACGCTTCCATTCGCTTCCGATTCGGATAGTCGTATATCTATCTCGGTCGTTTTCGTAATGCCAGAAGAAGACAGATATACGAGTTGTCGAATCGGAAACGAGTCGAACGTTTGTGAAGACGGGGTCAGGACTCTTGGCTTACCGCTCTTTTCGAGACGAGGAAAGGTCTTGGTATGTGATGGATGGTCATCCATCGAGCTGCCGATCTCGGCAAGTGTTGAAGATGATCCACCAGCCTCTCACCTAGTAAATGATCACTATGTAGGAATATTATTCAGTAAATACAACCAATAAACTTCCAATGAACCACAATATCAATCTAATTTCGTACCCATAAATATTTTGCATATAAAATCGTCGAAACGAGCACACTTTCAACATGTACATAAATCACGGGAACTTGTGTCAACTCGTGTCAAACTCGTGGCATTAGCAAGCCGTATCACTCAACGGGACATAATTAGCTTACGTTTTGTTATGACGTAGGTGTACGTATGTTTGTGTAAAGGGTGGCTTGGATTTTATGTTTTTGTGAAACTGAAAGAGAATGAGATTACGAGAAGGGACGACTATGTTGTAGTCTTTCGATAGCTATTATATGTGTGCCACAAAGGGTGGACAGAGGTAAATAACATTGTTTTCAGGCTCCGTGAAGGGATGATCTGCGCGGAGTGGCTGATAGTTAACAGCTGAATGAAAGTTGCTGAAAATCGAGTTGAGTAGCCAACGATCAAAGACACTACTGTAGGCTGATGATAAAAGGGATGAACCAGGTACAAATTCAGCCTTCAAAGGGCTATTTAGAATATCTCTATAAATAGAAAAAAAAAACAATAACTGAACACAATAATACATCGATGTTATTTTATAAACAGGATTTTCCCAATCGATCTGTGAATGTAAGAACCACAAAACCTCTCGAAATGGAAACGCTGAGTACATATACGCTTATAACGTATGATATGTTAAAGAGTTTTATGGCAAAAGCCTTATGCACCATCCAAGACACTTTAGAGACTTTCGGAGCAAACCAACTAAGTCATTGCCCAGGCTATTTTAGATTAATGATCTGTATTTTGTAATTTGTTTGTCAGTACAAAACAGTGACCGTTTACAGCTCTTGTACTTTAGTACAGTTCTGTCAATAAGTGTTTGAGTGTATAAGAGAGGATTTATTAGGCTTTTCGCGCACCCATGCCAATAACATCAAAGGATTGAAGTTCTTTGAATTTCGAATGACTTTAATGCGAATGTTAATTTTCAAAGAGTAATTTAGGTAACTGTTATGCTACTGGTCAAAGTTGTGCCTAATTTGAACTAAGACTTAACCATAATTATCTTGACTTCTACCTTTAATCATCGCATTCTTTTTTCACTAAATACCTATCGTTTGTCTATATTTTTTTAGAAATTGTCTTACAACCTTCATTGTTGTTTCCAAATCATAATAGAAGAACAGCTTTCAATATGATAATGTTAAAATCAATAAGCATAAGCAGCAAGGCGTTGACCCTTGACTTATGTGAGGTCATGAGTTCAAATCTTGACCCAATAAACTCTTCAATGAACCAAAGCAAAATTTATCGTTCTATTATTTATATCAGTCCTATAAAACCTCTTGTATTTTTATTGACATTTTCCCTGCACTAAAATATACTTATAGTAAGTGAAATTAAAACACAAACGACCCCCAACACAAACCAGATACCTCTTTATCTTTGTGCAACACAAACTTGTAAAGTCAAAAAAATAACCATAAAATTAAACAAAATATATAATCTTAAACATTTTTGTGTGTCACACCTATGCCTTACCCATCAAGTATCACAAACATGATTTTATAAATTTTAAAGACGTGCCCACAAATACAGACATAAAATTTAATGTAACAACGTATACTAATTATGTTTTTAGTTCGCAAAAGTATAGCTAGTCTGCTTCAAATTTATCACCCGCGTAGTGACAGGTTCACTCAGCGTCATTAAATAAATTGATAGCTCATCACTGTCGCGGCAAGCCATAAACGTCTCAGTGACAAAATTATTGTTTAAAAATAAAAGATTTTATGTTTTGCAAAAAATAAAACGTTGGACCCAAAGGTTTTAGTTTAAGCTTTGAGTTTGAGTAAGAATAGGTGATAAAATCGTCTGTCGTTTATTTCAGTATTGTCACAAAAAAAAATAGGTTTATTTTCTGCATGTTCTATTTTGTGCGACAATTATTACAAATAATTATCCTGGTTTGTTTATAGGCTCGCTCCTATTGCTTGGGACTTAAGAGGCCTGCGAAGCATGCGAATTTCATACAAACGTAATACCAAAATAATTTGTAAGTAAATCAAACATATATTCTAAAGGTGTGTATTTATTTTGATTGGATTACAGAATAAATAGATTCCCAAACACATGTTTTTTGAATGTACACTGATTTAAACAAGACTTATGAGAAAAATATTTTTTCTATAGATATTTTAAGTTCCTCGTATCTCGTCTTTATATCACCTTTCTAAGTATGTATTTGGGAATATGGATATTCTATACAATCGAAATATATACACACTACCTTAAGAATATGTTTGATTTACAAATTATGTTACTACGTTTGTGTGAAAAACGCATGCTCCGCCGGTCTTTTAAACAAAACTAGGGAAAAGTAGGTGTAGTTACTATTAGGTACACTTCTGCTTAACACTTCGGGTTTACAGGCGTGATATTATGTTTTGCTGTACATTTGGGACGAGTAGGTCACTATTACATCGACCAAAAAATGCTTCTCTCTAGAGGGGGGATCTAGCATCATGAACTGAATAAAATGTATGGTTATGTCTTTTGCACCATGAATAGTAATGAATTCAGAAAGGTGGAAATGTAAAAAGGCGGTTTTTAAAAACAGTGTATCTTTTAAACCGTAAATAGTTATGACAAAAACAATATACATATATTTCCACTGTACGCAAAATAAATAAATTCATTTATTCTCAGGTAATTGCTATTATTGCCACCCATTGCCAAATAATAATAAACATCAAATAAAGCCATCTAACATCACAATAAAATAAAATAAAAACAAAACTCAATCGATTAGAAATAAATTAAATCAAAAACATATTAAATCAAATAAATCATATCAAATCCAGAATCTAAGTCAATAAATAAAAAATTAAATTAAATCAAAAAGGACTTGCCTTTCACTCAACTTTATTCTAACAGTATTTCAAAAGAAGTTTGAACCACCACAAATAGAGTTGTTAACTCATGTCGTTGCCATAAATAATTCCATATATTCCATTAAATCCAAAATGTTTTACCTAAAACGCTCCTACGGTCATGTCAAACCCGTTAGGCGCCGTGTCTAAATCCGTCACGCTATAGTGACAGCTCGCTGGTCGCTGGTTCTATTCCCGGCTGTGCAACAATAAACAATGACTTGTTTGATTTGGTCACGTGATCGTGCCTGTTTGATTTTCTAGTTATACATTTCATATTCTCCATGTTAGGATTCGTCAGGATGTTTTGGGCCAAAGGACATGAATTGGATACGAAGATAATGTTTTTCTGTAACGGTGGTCTTTTAAACAACATAACATGATGAGACAAGCCTAATTGGAGATAAGCCATCATCTACTAAACTCAAGGAATTTAACGAAAGTCTAGAACTCCAACTTTCAAGTAAAATGTTCAACTAATTTTAGCTTTTATAAGAATTGAATGTAACTAAATTAATTTGAGCATCAAACTTCCATCGACGACGGTTTTTCTTGCAAATTGAGTTCGTAAAATATTTATAGTAAATTACACGAAAAGAAATATGAAAATGTGTAACTCAAACATACAAGAAAGACAATGGTACTATCGTTATTCATAAGCAATTAATTAAAATATCTTACTACTGCTGAAAATTACAGCGTCAGAAATCATAAATTTGCGAAAAAAAATGTAAGGACTCCTAACGAGGTAGTTCAGTTGGTAGTTTAAATATTGCTGGTAGAAGATACCGTCGACTATAATAATAACATTATATCCATATTGACAAATTGTTGATTTGGCTTTATGTTAAGCGCTAATACTGAGTATGAGCAACAACAACAACAACAACAACAACAACATCAACAACATCACACACACACACACAACATCATCTCATCATCTTCTACATCTCTTCATTCGTTTCTCAGAATCAGCTAGAAGTCTGTATTTGTGCCCAGTTGACAGCCATAGGCTCTCTCTTTATGACATCTGACTAAAACATAATTGGCAGAAACCTCACTGGAATTATAGGGGCGATTATTATTATGATGACAATGGTTATTTTGGATTTGGATTCTAGTGTATGTATCTATGTGTTTCGCTTATACAGGATGTATTTCACCTCATCACAAAGCCGTTAACCAAGCATTCTGTGTATCAAACAGTCTTCACGCATAAATATTGCTGGGAAACAACTTTTTTTTTTGAGGTTATAAATCATGTTTTGTGGTATAACTCAATGTAACACACTCAAAACATTGTGCGGATATATGGATTAAATAGTACGGGTGTCGTAGAGATATTTAAAGTAAAAATCATGCGATAAAAAGTGGTATTTAAAAAAAAACTTGTCAAAATCTTGCAACTTTGACCCCCAACATCTCCGTAACTAGAAGGTTCCCAGGTATAGTGTAGAACAAAAAAAAATTATCAGAATGACAAGGAGAACAAGTGCCTTTCGTATTCGTTAAGAGGTGTTTTACACCCTTTATATCCTCGTTCAGAAACAGTTTTTTTTTTCCGAAATAGATACAATAGTAACCGGTATAGTATACTAAACGGCTCTAAAACCTGGCTGCCCAAGGGCAAGGGCTATAAGGGTCAACCGCCATTCGTCTCGCGTAAAACCAGAACTCGCCGTTTCAACTGAACAACTGCAGGTCGTGCGCACGCGCAGGTTAGCGTACCTATATGTAGACACTCGCTGTTTTAGCTGTTGATACCTCTACTTAGCTTGGATTTGAGTGATATGATTAAAATTGACAGTTATCCTTCTTAGTACAGCCGAACAAGCTATTTGGTTTTACGATGTAACTTAATGGTTTAATTGTAAACCAAATAGCTTGTCCGACCGTACATGGTACTTGAACATAACTGGCGAAATAAATAAATATAAATATCGCTGGACATTAACACACAGCGCCATCTAGTGCCACACTAAGCAAGGCTTGTGTCGTGGACACCAGATAGTTGATATATTACATTTATACTTTTTTGTTTGTAAATACATACTTATTATACATATAAACATCCATGACTCGGAAACAAATGTCCATGCTCATCACACAAACATTTGCTCCTAACGGGATTTGAACCCAGGACCCTAAGAACGTAAGGCAGCGTCACTACCACTACGCCATTCGAGTCGTCAAACAATTACGTACCTACACTTCTGTTTAACACTTCGGGGTTTATAGGCGTGATGTACCTATGTTATGTTGATTCCTCTTTGTGTTGGTTTTAATATTTCTGCAGGATCAACTGTTGGAGATTTTCAGTATTTTTTGTCGCCTTGATTTCACATGAATTGCGACCAGTATAATGTTTTTCCCTTCAATTTTTTCCAGTCAGATCTTTAGTTTTGAAATCGAAGTTCTTGGCTAACCACCGTTATATGTTGCTGGCCCATAATATGTATATTATTGAAGCTGAATAGATGTAAAAAAAAATGACCCTTAATTTGACAAAAGTTCACCCTTCATCGCACAAACAACATCTGACATACAAATCTTTCTTTTTTCATACAACGCAACAAAAAACTATCACGCCCTATTTTTCCTTTACATAAATCATCCAAAAAAACAACGATTTTGCACCGAAAACTCCGTAATTTACTTCCTTTGAGCTTTTAACAATAGGATTAGTAAACAGGTGTGCTACTTTCATTATTATGAGGATACATTAGTATAACGTATTAAACTAAAAAAAATATACTCCATCTTGCTACGAATCAAATCGGTATACGACAATGATTGCTTTGCTTCGAAAGACGACGCATCTGTAATTATGACAACACGCATTTATAATGTACCGTCAGTGAAAAAGTTAAGACGCAATATTCCGTACTTCAGCCCGGCTACATATGACGTTTCGTCTCGCTGGCCCTCAGAGGTCGTTGGTACTCAGGGGAAACTAAAGCACAGGTGTCCAACGCTCGGCCCGATAGAAAGAGACGGACATAGCTTAACTGTAAGCGCGCGAAAAGGACGCAACCAAAATAAACGTTGAACTTATGTTGTGTTTTTTTTTTCTTTTTGCTCTCCCTCGCCTATGTTCGTGACGGATCTTTTTTTTTATTTCATTTTGTTGCTCTTGTACAACCTTTTTGGCTTATTTCGTTGCTTTTAGCTATATTTTAGACTAACTTACCAATTAAAGTTATTAGGTTAGTTGTTATTTTTGGTTTTCGTAGGTTACGAATGTTATGATGCGTCTGCGCAGTTTTGTTTTTATCATTTTGTGGATGCTGTTTCTAGACGTGTTGGACAAAAGGTGTGGTTTTTTTTAACTGTTTTTTGTCTCGTTCTAATTGGTGTTAGGAAAGGGTTTTTAATTTCATATTATTTTTGGAGACAGTGCTTTTTTAATATCAAGATAGTTTTGTTTTTAAACTAGATTTAAAAAGCTTTAAGATAAAAATACCGGCTTTTTTATCCTCTTATTAAACGTGTGTGCCTGCTATTAATTTAACTTCTCGTTAATAAAGTAAACTGTAAGCTCATGACACAAAGCTTGTGCACTGCGGTGTAAAATAATCACCACGGTATTATCGTCTATTATTTGGGGATAGAATAGAATTACATCACCCTTATCACACTAGCGCGTAAAATCGTATTATTCAAGATTAGTTTACTGAGCTTTTCTTTCTGTAGCGTTCATTATTTTATGGACATTTGTTATTATATGTTGCTTTAGTATAAGCAGGCTTATTTGCTTCTTAACGAGTGATAATTTGTTTTATTTATTTGTATTATAGATAATTTTTGGGGTAGGGTTAAATGTTGTTTTTTACGGGTCTTTTACTTTGTTTTGTTGAACTATGTGCCGTTTTAAATAATTAATAAGTCATGTTAACTTTTGAAATCACAATTTTAACGATTGTTAGTATACTTCATAATTTTAAGCATTTATAATTACGAATGTGCGTTTATTAGCAGTAGGAAGATCAGGTAGGCATTCTTATTGTGTTATGGCTAGCGACCGGTCCTTTACGATGCAGCTGTTGTTTGGCCTACAAACCAAATCTTAATTAGGTACTAAGACGGACATTTAACTTGTATGAGTACAGTTTTAACCTAGCACTCCCAAGTGTCATTACAGAATGCAAATTATCTGCTTCAGTAATCAGTTTTAATCTAAGCCACATTTATGTTTAAATCCCCTGGTAGTAAGTGACACCCTTGCCAAAGGAGCATAACTCCTGACAAATACATACCTGCAAGAAACCCAAAATAAACAGTACACTTGCCCAACCTAGGAATCAAACCCTGGACCTCGTTCTCAACAGTAGCGCGTTGTTGGCGCTTGTATGGCTACAAGCGCCAACAAATTAGTTATATACGTCACAAAAAAACATAAGATTACCAGATGAAGGTATAATTCGAAACACTAATGTCCCACTTGAAAACAATCATATGCAAGTTAGAACATGCAACAGCGACCAACATAACATAATCACAACGATCTAGAGATTATATTGCTGTCATTAAATTATTTTTGTATTGCCACACTCTCGTTTTAAGATTATACCTACTTTAAAAACCATTATTTTTCTCTGACAAAAACTGAGATACGACACTTATTTTTGAGGAACTAAAGCACAAAATACAGTAACAGGAAATTATGTGACAGTTTTTTTTCTGTTCGTGTTGGACATCTTTTGTTTTTTTTGCTAACGGTACTTGTTGCAGTAAAGTTGTGTGCAGTTGTATATTTAGTTAGTTAGATGTGTTTGTATGTTGTTTTGTTTTTTTGTTTATATTAATAGCGTTCTCTTGTTATTGTTTTAAAGATGTTTATGATGTCTGGTCAGTATTGATTGTATAATATAGCATCTGTACTGGGGGTAAAATGCTTGTAGAAAAATGCTACTTGCTGTTTATGATTATTAAAAACAACCTTTTTTTTCTAGATTTTCTCTGAGCTTTGATAATATATTATCTTTGGACCAGTCGCCACAATTTAGCAGAATATTATCATCTATGCAGACATTGAAGTGTACATTTTATAAAGTTGGTTATGGACAAAAATAAGAGTTAAAAATAAAACTATTTTCATGTCCTATCATATCATCGAGTAATATAACCCTATAAACACCCTGAAAACAAAATAAAAATCTCAAATTAATATAAATCCTTATCACTAACTACGAAAACTTACCAATATAAACATGCACCCATAAAACCTCTGACATCAAATAAATCTAATAGAAAATTAAAAACAACGTACTCATGCTCTTGCGCAGCGGACAACAAGTTTCTTGTCACACACACATGCACAGATACACTCATACACGCACACGCACACAATCGTACTCGCCCAAGTCCATGCACGCGGACATGTACTGTCGCAAGCACTAAGATGTATTCACTTGGCAAAATCAAAAGCGATTTTCTTGTAGAATTATAATTGCAACTATGAGATATGACCTGAAGAACGGGTTTCGAAATACTAATTTCATAACAGCTTTCAATACAATAGGAGAAAATCATATTTAAAAGTTGCTACTGGCATACGTGTTAGTGTCCGCGAGTGTACCTACTTGCACGCGCACATGCGCAGTGCGTAAGGCCAGTAGTGGGCCAGTTTATACGTAACTCAACGGTAATAATCGTGATATTGTTGGGTAGAGACAGCAGTTGTTTGTTTGTTGAAAATGTACGTAATTATTGCGGTGTTTGTATGTTAGTTTCGGATTTAGTTTTGAGACAGGCGTTGTGTGGGTTTTTGATGTTTATATTGTAGATTGGAAACTGCGACTTTGTGATCTGATTAACGAGTTAAGTTTTCGAATAATCTCAAAAATAAAAGTCGTAGACCTATTTGGATCATGATCGTTTAAGATGACATGATTTTTTGTTATTTTTTTTTTGTTATTTTGGCATTAAATTATCAAATATGACATAACAAAAAATGTAAGCTCTCGGCAAATAATAAACGCAGTCATTTCTCTAAACTTTTCTTATTTTAACCCAATTGCCAACCACTTTCCGTGAAAAAGTCATCAATACACTTTACGTATACCTACCTAAAAACAGGGAAAACCTGCACAAAGCCTTACCTTGTCCTACTAAAATAAAAAACAAAAACAAGTTTTTCTGCTGACCATACAAGTCGCCAAGCCTCCGTGCTTGCATCGATACACGTGGTGCAAGAAAAAGAGAAAATAATAAAACCTTTAATTTATGCCTTGATAGTACTTGTATCTTGAAAATAAAATATATAATCTTTTTTTTTCACTCCGTACCTTTTTTGGGTCACTGGCCTTTAGAGATGTGCTGTGCCGATATCGATGTTTTTTTGTTTTTGTTTCTTCCTTTCTTTCTTTGAGACGATGACGTCTGTCTGATGCGTAGAATGTTTTTTTTTTATCTCGTTTTCTTTAGCAAATTATGATGTCTTATCATTCAATTATTCATTTTAACGCGATCTAGTTTCTTTTTTTATTTGTGTTTGAATTATTTATAAGGTATAATTAATTGAGCTTTATGAATTGATGTTTATAAAGGGGCTTGATCTATGGATACGGCTTACCATAATTTGTTATTCGGTCTCATTGGTATTGCAGAGCAGGAATATTGAATTTAACTGGATACACGTCTAACGACTCAAAGCTAGATTCTTGGGCTAGTGAAATATGAAATCTACTGTATTTAGTTACTACATATAAAACAAAATCCTCCGCCGCGTCTGTCTGTTCGCGATAAACTCAAAAACGATTGCACCGATTTTCATGCTGTTTTCACCAGGAAGGTTTTAGTATATAATTTGTACGCGGGCAAATCCGCGGGCATCAGTTAGTTGCATTAAAGAACAGACTGCAAAAGTTAAAAATAGTTTTGTGGTTTATTTTAAAAATAAACTATTTTCAAATTATCATTTTTGTAATGGTTCACATTGATATAATAATATTTGTATTTTGAAGATGAGTTAATAATAATAAAATTACAACCCCTAAGTCTCAGTTCCCAGTGTGGAACATACTTACTCATGTAATTTTGCCCATAACGAGAACGATACGAGACCCATCAATAAGGCGGAGACATCGTTAATGCTTCGATAATTAAGACGCTTAATGATTAATAACCAAACAGGTGTTCTTGTGAAAGTGGAAGGACCAGAATCTGAACTTTAGGACCAATGTCGATGCTGAGTAGGAAAACGAGTTAAGGGTTTTGTAAAAACGGCTGTTTTTAAAGTGAGTTTCACTTTAAATGAACAATAAATGGATTTATTTTAGAAACAAACAATAACAAGAGTGAACAGGTATCTTTTGGGCTTCTTTTGCTTGATCCATCATGGACCTCATACATCGCTTTCCATTAGCCATAGACGAGGCCCAAATTGTGAAAAAAAAGAGGTATAAATAGGCGGAACGGATAAAAAAAAGTCAAATAACTTGTTCTTTTCAACTACAAACCATATATAAACACAAACGTTTAACTCTCAAGTAAACGCAGCACTATTGCAAATAGAGTCTCGCTATCTCTCATCGTCATCTTTGCCCTGTCTATCGATATTACGCACTACGCAGTCACAACACTACGCCTCAGTACGGTAGCCAGCCGAACGCCTACGCGATCACCGTCGGCACAAATCACGACATAGACTCTCCCTTTTTAGAGTTTATTACACTTGTAAAATTTAACCGCGATGATTACTAACGATGAAAAAAAAATTGTACCGACCCCAACTAACATAAGACTAAGACAGAAAAATGATGAACTGAACATCAAGAAATGAAATAACTAAGAACATCCCGTAGATGAATACCTGCTTGGCTCATTGGTTCGTGTGGATTCGAGGTGTTAATATTCATAGCAGTAATAAGTGCATGAAAAAGTATGGTTTGTTAAGATCAAAAGACCAATATACATAGTCTGTTTCTCATAATACCAATGTCATGGAGGCTGTACTTGACGGAATAATACCTATTCACTTTTGGAGGAAGTAACAGCCTGGTCTGGTAGTGCCAATAATCTGAACAAAAGCAATGATGACGAAGGAATACATTCAGTAATTTGTTTTTTTACAAACCACAAAAACGATAAAGATGTGCCAAAAAGCATCCAAAGATTTAGTGCACAACAAAATTTTAAAACCACAGCTCCCTGTATTGAATTTCGGATACGGGTTAAAATATATAAGAACTGTAAAACCAAGACCAATTCCCTTAAATGAAGGCAATCCATAATCCTTTTGCAATACAAGCGTGATTGACATGCAGGATAATTTCGTGAGGAAGGTAAGTTGTATTAAAACATTGTATTTGCTGTAACCGCAGCTACCTGAATTGATATTGTGCATACGGGCCAATTTTTGGCAAGTTGCGGTAAGTTTATTATAAGATAGGGGTTTGTTCAACGTTTAAAGTCAAGATTACTCACTGAATTTAGGCTTTTGGATTGTGAATAAATGGATGGAAGGAAAAGAATCAAAATACACTTTTTGTTACGCACACGATGTATGATTTATACAAATGCAGAAGTTTGGAAATGGGCCGAATGATCACTAATTGCAATCAGAAGAAGACTCTAGACAACTAATCTTTGTCAATTAATTTAAACCTCAATATTTTTAGCACTGCAGATTTTAAACCAGTACTTTCAGTATCAATTTTTAAATTAAGTCGAAGAAAGAAAGGGTTCCTAAACAAATCATTTTCCCACAGTCTTTGGTGTCAGGTGGCAGACGATTACTAACCCCTTCACCAAATATTGCATATGAATGCGATCCTAACATATGGTCAGGAACCAGACAAAATATCCCTAACCTTGAAATTCAAAGCAAACGAACATTTTAAAAAGAAAGCTTACTTTTATATTTTTGAATTGCAATGCAAATAGATTTATACCTAATAAACATAGACTTATACCTAGTAAAAAAAAACCTGCTAAAATGTTTCTTATTATTGTTTGTGAAACCAGAGTTATTTGTTGTTTATATTCAACATTACTGGCACAGACTAAAGCACAACAAGCTACTTAAATCTGACTTTCTTTAATAGATTTTAAACTTTTTCGCTAAAGCATAAGGTTCAGGAATGATTCGAAAAAAAAACACAGTTTTGCGTAGTTAGATGTACTAGCGTCTAATTATAGTAAAACAGGCCATACATTTAAATAACCACGAATTTATGACCAAAAATCTGGCACACAACTCCATTATAATGCTCTCACTACCCACAATAATAGACACACCTTCACAACTCCACATAAACCAGAGAAAACTACCAACAATAAATAGAAGTCAAACAATGCTTTAAGTTCCATCTTTGGCATACATCAGACCAACAATAGCAGAACGAAATTAACATATGAAAAGCAAGCGTAGTACGGTAGCCAGACATTTTAACTCCTTTAAGTAAAATGTGAACACAGACCGGCGATTTTGTATCGGCAACCGTGAACTGGCTTTAAATTAGGAATCATTAATCTTCTGTTTGTTTTGAAATAAGAAAGGGATTGTTGCAGTGAGGTAGAGGATGCGTTATGCGAAAGTGGAGGAAATAATTATAGGGTATTATTTTTAGGTGACCATCTATTATAAACCGGGTTTCCTCTGTTTCTCGGAGCAGCACGTTACGCAGATCATCCTAGCTGTCATTTGTAGGTCAGTGATAGTGGTACCTGCAATATAAGAGTCCTGTCTGAAGCCACAAAAAATAACGCCATCGATGTGGTTGAATTCTGGTCGAAATATATTTAAATAAATACTTCACTATGGGAATCATTGACCCGAAAAAGAAGTGACCCGAAAGACTGACAACTAGTCTCTAGATATCGTGTCTTAATTCTTCTTCAACCGTTAGCTATTCAATGCTGAGTAAGCCTATTCAAAATCTCTCCACTTTTGGTGGTTTTGTGACAAAGCTATCCAGCTTCTTCCAACTACTTTAATCGTTTATTCACTTAGTCGGTTGGCTTCATATTCCAATCGAATATGATATTGCATTGGTATCGCATCACCCATTACCAATAAAGCTGTGGAGGTCAAATAGATAGTCACTCTGTGTTAAATGTGTTTATCTGCACCTGGGTAGACTGGAAGTCGACCCCACCATAATTGGTAAAAAGGCTAGGCAAATGATGACACAGGTCTCTGAGAGACCCGTGTGTTATTTACATACTTGACATAAGGAAGTGCGTGGGCGCAAATCGTTTGCCTGTTAGTGCCAATGGCTCTTAGCAGTGTACACTTGTGATCTGCCACTGGGATGTTATAATTGCATGAGGACCAAGTAATTGCTTGTCAACTTAAATGATGTTCAAAACTTACGGAAATATCATTAAACAGAGTCACAATATTGATCTACCTACTTGGGTGCAAAATCAATGCGAATTTGAATTCGATTAGTGGTAGTTAACTTGAATACAAATTAACATCATAAGTCATCTGCACCAGTTATTAAGTCATTTTGATACGTAAACAAAAGCAAGAAGCAAAAACATTCATCTTAAAAATACTTCTAGAGTCCAAGGCTCCTTTAATACTTTCCTCTTCTCCTCTTCATCCCAATTGATTTGATTTTTTTTTTCCCATAGTATTTCTTTCTTCTTCGTTCTTTCTCTACTCTTATATGCCATTCACATTCTACTCCAAACTTTCCTCATGACATTTCCTTCATACCACAGCGACCAACTGTCATACAAACTTTCAGTCCCCAGTGCCACTTTCAATCTTACTCTTCAAAACTTTACTGACCTATTAAACAAAAAAGCTCCAATAACTCACAGTTCCATCCAAACAAATCGTCACGAAGCAGTCGCTCGTCTGCCATGACAGATCGTAGAAAACTAATCACTATTCACTGCTGTGCTTACCCATGATAATTAATAAGTTTGAGGTTTGACTTGCATCTGCATACAATGCCCCGTCTGGACGCGAGTGCGTTCTCAAATGCACAACATTTTGTTATACAGTTCATGTAATGGTTTTTTTTCTCTGTGTTTAGCAAAAGGGTTATTTGAGTAGTGTTCATTTTCACTGGCATTAGTAGACACCTTACTAAATGCCAAAATAGGTTGCATGTGTATATAATATTATTTAGGCTTACATTTGTGTCTCCTAGTGTTGGTGATAACTTTAGGATATTATTGTTTGATATTTTGGAAAGTTGCCAATTTGTTAGAGTGTTAAGAGAATTCTTCAAGCAATAAATATAAATAAAGTAATTTTGTTTAGAACTTTTGTTGAATCTACAATTAATCAATTACAGTTTTTCGGAAAATTGAAAATATAATGACAAATATATTGAATTTCTGTCTGCTATCGAAACATAACAAAGTGTGTTCAAAATTAAAGAAGTAAATCAATGAAGTCAAACCTAAATCAAAATTCAAATTACAGACCTACATGTTAAACAAAAGAATCATTCCTATTAAAATAATTGATTCCAAAACTTTAAGAGCACTCCCAAAATTGATGGACACAAATAAAAATAGTAACACCAAAATACATTCGATAGTAGAAATTACGTCTTTGGAAGTCATTAAGTAAAATATTAATGTTGAATGTTATACTCAAAGTGATGGTTACATAGGGTTAATAGTGCGTTCTGTATCATTTGGTGTATCAAAGCAATGGCACCAACAATTAACTCTAATAACAGGTAATCGTCTAACCGTTTAAACTACAGCTTTATTTCTTATTTGGAGCTATTTAGAAAATTATTTGTGTTGCTGTAAATCAATTATTTAATTATGTTTAATTGAGAAGGAAATGGTTCAAACCATGTTTTGATGGTATATCATAAGGCAAGGTGTAATTCAGAGTAATTCGTCTTTTGAGTTTACAAGGCCGCTTCTGTATGAAATGGGTACAGTTAGTGGTAGCCACAGGGAGTTGAAGATGAAGGATATATAATTCTAAGAGTTTGTCTTGCTATTACTGCAGACAGTAGTAGAATACTGCTTTATTAGGTTAATGGTTATTATCATTATTGAAAGCAATAAGGCAGTAGTTGGCTTTTCTGCCTATGAGACTGCAGCAAGCTGAAGGCGGAAGTTCAAAAAATTTAGCAATACCCTTAGGAACTGTGAGCAGAATAAAAACTCCATGTCACACACACATAAGCTTTATCTAAATATTATCTAACATTTTCGTTTTAGGACCATCTAATAGACTGTCATGATAAAATGTTCTTATAAGATTTTATAAAGAATAGAATATTTATCGATACTATGCTTAAACTACGGAACACGTAAGAATCATAATAATATTTGATACGAAGATTGAAGAAGCAGAACACATCTGAGCAATTAGATGTTTTCAAGCTTCTACGAGAATTAGTGATAACCACGATGGCAAAGCTATCAAAAAGATTTAGCACCTGTTAAAAGCTAAAACGCTTGACAGCGAGTGCAATTTGTTTATAAGGATGACGTTTAGGAAGACGAAAATTAACCCATACCAAGTTTTGGTTTCAAAAATCTCAGAACTCATTTCCCAAGAGCAATAGCTTTCCTACAAGAAATTATTCACTATATGTACTTAATAATTATTGTTAAGTACTTAATCCTATACTCCGATATAACTGTTAGAAGAACCCGTTTTCTATAATCACAGTAATTCGAATAGGTGCATGCAGTTGACTAGTCTCACCAACTTCTGTTTGCGGCCCACTAAACGTTATATGGATGATTGCTTTCGCCTAAGGGATTTCCACGTCTTTTAAGACCGCTTCAAGAGTGAGGAAGTGAGTTGTGTTGAGCCTAAAGCTTCTCGTATGTTGGCCAACTTCCAATGTCAGTGAAATGTTGAAAAAACATAAACACAGGAGTAATGTATGTTATTATTGTTAATCCTTTCGGATAATTGTTTTCATGACAATCAAGGTGCATTCTAGGCTTCACTTTATTACCTGATCGACTGCATACATTACTTTACTCGACTATTTCTTTTCTTTACTTTATCGTTTGGTTTTTTTTTTTAATTTTTATAAACTATCACTTTACTTTTATCTGTAAAGTACTATTCAACAGCTTCACCAATTACATTTTGATTAAGACAAAAACGATCAATTTAAATTTGACCAAGTACTTGTGAGTTACTCAACACATCTATATCAGGTTTTTTCTCAAACCCTTTATTTATCTGTTCTCCACTTTTTCTCAACATCCAAAAAAGTAAACGTTTCAATCACGTATTGAACCCCAAGTCTGTAACGTGAATCCAAATTTGAAATCAACGAACGATTAATCATTGACCTGGCGATGGTCATTTGTGTCGAGTCACCTCGTCCTTTGATATAATCCTTGAAACTATTGTGGAACAAACGGCTTTGGTACAAATGGTTGTGGAACGGACGGTTTTGGGACAAAACTTTGTGGGACTGAGACTAAATAGATTTAGAATCACGAATGTTTTGGTCATTGGCCAGTGATGTGTGGAATTGAAACATGATTTTGTGGGAATATCTGGTTGGAGTTCGTTAGAGTGAGTAATTGTTGGATGTTGTGTGTCAAGTACCAGTTTTGAAGTGGAAACTTAATTCAGATGATCGTTTTTTGACGGTGAGCTGTTGACTATCTTGAATTCTGAATCTCAATGACAATCTGAATGGTTCAATGGCTATTGAACTCAGACTTTCTTTCTATAAAGTCAAAGAGCGATGAAGTTGATTATACAAATTGAGCTTCAGTATATTCCAAATCCGACGACCGTTTGTCTTATGCCAAAGTGGCACAAAATTACCCTTGGAGATACTAAAAGGTATAAGCTTCATTACGAAAAAAAGGTCTAACCTCAGCACGTCCACAAACGGTTCTAATTTCATCACTCGTTCGCTCTTGCGGTACATAAATTCGCTAATTCGTATGTAATTCTTACTAATGACAGCTAACAGCGTTCGTTGGAAACGCTTAATGTGGGGTTTGTGCAAGTCTTCGGTCGCCAGCGAGGGGGATTTCATTAAGACGACTAAATGGTTAATTGTGAGACAGGTTGCGTCGGAAAAAGTTGCAGGGATTTCTTTTTAAGAATTGGCAATGACTGCAGCTGCGTTGTTGCCCTTTTCTTTTCTTTTCATCCTGGCTTGCTAAGATTAATGCTCATATCATTAAAATTACGCTTTATAAATTACCTGCGTTAAGTCATTTCCAATTTTCATGTAGTACCTATTAATCTTTTTTTTCTTTCGTTTTTTTTTGAATCAGCTATTTATAAATAAAATAAAAATAAAAATTATCTATACAAATTATATATTTGTCTAACAAAGTCATAACTAAGATTCTTCCTTGATTTTTTTTGCCACAGAAAAGTTCTCTGGTCAGTTTATATTTAAATCAAATTTAACTTCTTCGCACTGAAAATTCCCATCGATCCTTTACCACAGCAAAACTTCACACTAACTTGCGGCAAAATAAAAACATTTAAAGCTTCCACATAATACTTTGTTCGAAAGTAAACATAGAAGTAGCATCAAACGCCAAAGCCAATAAAACGGTCAGTTTTACGACAGACATAAATCAAGTATCGATACACTATCGGTCGTCAAAGATGTCGCAGTGAAACCACAGCTTAAGTCGTTCTAAAAACAAGTATTACTTGTTTGTAGACAAATAATTATTGTCTTTAAGTGAAATATTAAATGTTGGTGTTAGAAGAGGAGGTTAAGCAATTGTCAACGCGGCTTGTAAATTGATGAGTGGCCGGTTTGTGAATGTTGCAGATTGTTTTAGTGGATTATCTTTGGTTGTAACTTTGATTTATGGTCTAGGTTTATCTTTTGAGCAATCTTTTAGACTACTAATTACTTCCTGTGAGGAGTTTAATTTATGTTGTATGTTGAAGCGATACTTTGGATCAAATCTAGAGCAGTAAACACATCAAAGATTTGAGAATTTTATAGAGGAAATAAGTGGCCCAGCCAAGAAGAAATGATTGTTTCTAAGAGAACTCATTTATTAGAAAAAAAGAGATCATCTCAGACACACTCCTCAGCACTATCACAGCAACTTCTTGCATAGGATGTCGCTCAAAGACTTTACAATTTATACTGGTCCTTCGATCATCATTTCATCCAAAACATATCTACTGAGCCATTGACATGAGTACCTGTCCCTTCCAAACCCATTACACCCATGGCCAGGGTACCAGGTAATAATAATACAGATAGCTGTGATATTGTAAATAGGCGTAAGCCAGGGACACCTGTGTTACGCATCTAGCGTGGATAAGACAAAAAAAATGAACAGACTCGCCTATCGGTGCATTGTGTTGGAATATTATGGATTTTTGATAATTTTTCTTTGAAGCAGCTTGTATTGGATTTGTCAAAGTAGTGATGAATATTGATCTTGGGTGTACCTACGTAGTACGGAATCAAGGTTAATTGCACTGTTTCAGAAAAAGAAGATACTTACATAACAGTAGTTCAGTTACTAAATGAAGACTGTAGACGATGACGCGGTAGACCTCGCAGTAGACCAGTGGCCCACATTGGCTCTGGATCGTAAGATTTGGTGGTCATGGGGGGAGGCTGGTGGTCATGGCGGGAGGCCTTTGCCCAACTGTGGGATGACACAGTAGACGATGACGATGACAAAGCTGATAATACAGAATTAGTTTTGATGACGTATTTGATAAAGAAGAGACAACTGTTCTAATGAATTTATTTACAACAGCAAGAGTGTAACCGTTCTGGGAAAAAAGAAAGTAGTTTATTTGCATAAACTAGAAAATTGTAACTTTAGACTGCATTGTTGTCAATGTTTTCCTCGAGCAAAGTAATACTTCCAATCCTAGAACTAAACCAAACAATATTCCCAAGTTGCAAGGTCCACACAATTCTTACCGCTGCACTAGTGCAAGACAGCAATATCTCCATCTCTTTCGTCCACCGGTCGCTCGCTGCACGTGTGTCATGGAAACGGGTTTCGCTCGCGGACGGACCCAAGATTTTATTAATTTGTGTTTCTTATATATTTTGTATATTACTTCTTCGTCGCTCCTGTTCGCCTGGTACTCGCTCCATCGATATTGTTGATAACAAATTGCTTTTCTTTGTTCTGTCATGGCGTCTTTGTTTTGTTTAAAATAAGGTCAAATAAAGTTAGTCTGAATGCTACCTGATGTGATGAATTGTGTTGCGACTGTTTTGAATGATTGGGTTCTAGGTTTTTGCAATGCTGATTAGTACGGCCATTGTTATAATATTATTATGTTGAACTGATGAGATGTGTTCGTCGATAGCTATGTCATATTATTTACTATTCATAACATTGTAAACATTTCATTAAATATAAAATGTGTTGAAAAGTGAAATAACAAGATTTAATAAAGGGTGTAAAGCACCTCTTCACGAAGCCGAAAGGCACCTGTTTTCCCCATCATTGCGATCATTTTTTTGTTCTACACCATACCTGGTAACCTTCTAGTTACGGAGATATGGGGGTCAAAGTTACAACAGCTTGACAAGTTTTTTTTAAACACATTTTTTTTTTGTAAGATTTTAATTTTGAACTCCTCTACGACCCTCTTACTACTCAATCCATCCATCAGCACAATGTTTTAAGTGCGTTACATTGAGTTCTACCTCAAAATACGATTTATAACCACAAAAAAAAAAGTTGTTTCCTAGCAATATTTTTTGCGTAAAGTTACTTACTCGTAGTTTGATGTACACAATACTTGGTTAACGGCTTTGTGATGAAGTGGTTTACTCCCTGTATAAGCTTGTAACTAACAATAGGTAACTTTGTTTCACAAAGAAATATCATTAGAAGTAACTAAACTTCATAAAAACTCTTACACTTCAAAGGCCCATTTTTAAATAAAAATCCACATGGGCTTTTTGTCGTAGTCTTTCAGTGAGTCATGTGAATTAATGTTTTTCAATCAGTGATTCTAGACCGTCATTTTCAATGTTTAAAAACCCTGTCGGAGAACAAACAGCCAAGCTGAAGTGGGAGTGGGCTGGCCACGTAGTTAGAATGCACCCGGAGAAATGGGCAAAGATCAATTCACTCACTGGACGCCTGACGGAGGGAATCGCCGTCGAGGTAGACCACGGCGAAGGTGGTGTGACGATCTGATCCTGATTGCGGGGCGAACATGGCCAGATACCGCACAAGATAGAGAGGATTGGACGGAAAAAGGGGAGGCCTTTGCCCAGCGGTGGGACACACGATAAGCTAGGAAAAAAAAAAAAACCTTGTTAAAAGACTGTTGAAAATAATCAGTTAAACAATTGCTGTATTTGTACTTCTGTGAAATTTGATACTTGATACTTCATCTATTAGAAGAATTTATTTTGGTAGACATGCATCAGACATTCATCCTACTTTAACACAAAAAACACCGAGAAATAAATCACAGATACAAAAGTATTCAGAATATTAATCTCGAATCAAGCACATCAGAATATGGCCCGAAGCGTTTTGTTTCCGATATTTATGATGATCCGTTTTAATCAACTAAATCGACTTCGGTACAACGATTAAGAGTTTCTTTTTATTTTTCATCAAAATTTTGTGCTTGGAATGAATCATGGTTGAAGAGTTAATTTGGTAATGATATCTTTTGGAACTTTATGGTGTAGGATTGATGAAATTGCATGTAGTTAGAGACATCAGCCACCTAAGGGACACAATTATACATATACATATATTTCTACTTTCGTCTTCTTTGTCGTCCTACTGTTGGTGGTCATGAATGGCAATTGAAGCCGATGTCGACTATTCTGCCAACATCGGCCTCAATTGCCATTCATCAAAAAAAGAATAGAATAGAAGTAGTAAAAGAGTGACCACCAACAGTAAGACGACAAAGAAAACGAATGTAGAAATATATGTATATGTATAATTGTGTATTTTGGACCCAGAGAGCAAGTTTGGAGGTAGATTCATATTTTTAAGATAGCTCTAAATCTACACTCTGCTGCCTTAACATCGAAGTATTCCGGCCCATTTTTCTAGTGTAACGTATTTCTTTGAATGTGGAATTCTTTGATCACCCAGCATATGCTGAGTTGGCTACCCTTTCGTTATGGGCATGCTCAGCGCAGTTGAGCTGTTTTAATTAATTGTTAAGCTGTTTGTTATTATAATCTATATGTATGTGCTGCTCTTTGTGTTGTGCTGTCCATTAGCGAATAAATCATTATTCTATTCTTCTATTCTATTCTATCCTTACAAGACAAAGTCGTTTTCATATAAGAAATTTCGTACTCCTACCTTCCATGTTCCACCATTCATTTCATAGTCAGCTTTTGATTTTGTAACTTCAGCTACTAAGACAGACCCATTGATACCTACGCTATACTTTTCTTCCATTTCGTTCAACATTTACGAACCCACCACACATAAAAAAGTTATTGGACAACCAAATCATTAGCTACTGCACATTTCTGCGGTCAAAACCTTATTGTTTTGACCACACGTACGAACAATGAGACGTTATGATGTAGTATGGCTACAATTGTTTTTGGACAAAATAACAGCTTCCCCAACATTTTAAGAAGTTGTAAATATTGAGTTGTCATTGTCTTTCTCTTGAGCTGTGGTGTTGGTTTACGTTTTGCTTGAAGGTTGAATCGGGTAAAGGAATATTGCTACGTAATATACTGTGGTTTCTGCTTATCCATCCACAGTTGCTTCAAATTATTCTTTGCCGTCAATCAACCTTAAGTATTCATTGCAAAAAGAGTTACTTGCTTTTGACAGAGAACTTCTTTGAAATTAGCAGGTCTGGAATCAAGTCGTTTGCTTTAAGTTAGAATTGATAATTATCTTTACTAATATTATAAAGCAGAAGAGTTTGTTTGTTTGGTTGAACGCGCTAATCTCAGGAACTACCGGCTCGAATTGAAAAAATATTTTTGTGTTGGATAGTCCATTTATCGAGGAAGGCTTTAGGCTGTATAACATCACGCTACAATCATAAGGAGCCGAGCAGCAATGAAAAATGTTGCAAAAACGGGGACGTTTTTTTCTCTTCGTTTTTTCTCTCATAAGTGACGCAGACGAAATTGCGTGGGTCAGCTAGTCAAAAATAAAACACCCTTGATAGCTCAACAAAAGGCTTAAGTGTAAGATGGGCCGCTACTCTGCCCATAGTGCCCATGTCATAGCTTTTATACCTATGGCTGGATTGTAGGGCTACAGTTCATGTTTTTGTTTTTGACATTTCAACAGTGTTTGTAAGGTCTTTTAGAAAAAAAGCTTCAAGTTTGAGTTTCACACACAGTCAGAGAATATGATGGGTAAAGTTTAAACTAAAAGATATACAAATAGTAAAATTACAGAAAATCCCCTGTACTGATTGGTAGACAGACAATCTGTACAGCAAACAAGTAAAAAATACTAAAAGAAACAACGGACCTAAAAGTCGCAGAACTGGATAAAAATAAAAAGCCCAAAACTAAGACAGTGTCACAGCCCACGTGGACATTATGCGCCGGCGCAACGTAGGCGATATTGCTAATAAATGTTTTGATTTATGACCAGAAATTTTACTTTTAATGTTCTTTTTACTTTAATAGTCTGGTTTGCGGAGATAATCTGTGTTTAATGTTAATATACTTTTTAAATCTTTGTCATCGGAAAAGTGAAATAAATGAAATTCTACGGCAGTTCAGAGAACTGATTGATGATGCTTCTTACTCCATATTCTTTTTTATTGGTAATGCTTATATAGCTACATTTGTTCTACCAAAACAATATTCAATAGTGGGCAGGATTTTACCTGAAGGAAACCTTTGAAAAATAATCACTATCAGTGAAATAATATGTAAACACTTAAGGTTTTTTTAAATTATGTTTCTCCTAATTTACTGATTAAAATTTAATGTTATTGCGTACATAGTATTCTGGCACTTATATTTGAATGAAAAAGATCCAATTTCCTAGTTACCATCGTTATTTCTCGCGAAAATAGCTAATAGACGTGACTGTACACTTGCTTATCCAATCATCCCTATTGGTTTAAAATCGCATCTACAATGCAATTTATATTATTTCTTATATTATAATAGGTTGACCTAGATCTCATTGGGACTAAGCCATATCTTGTATGTATCTTCAGTGTTCTTTGACAAAACTTCCTCATTAACCGCATTTAGTACCGTTAAGATGAAAATCACTGCCCGTGTTTTGGAAGTCCTAAATTTGATTTTATTGATTGTATTTGTTTTATCTACTAACGTGTTTCTTTTTTTTGTTCACAGATCGCCCCTACTCCGAATCAGACATCCCGCAGACAACTCCCCCACAAACCCAGCAGTGTCGACGCTCAGCCTCATCACCTCCCCTCACTCTAACCCTGGATACAGACCTAGACGACGATGTATTCGCCCCCAGATCCGACAGGACCAACGACCTGTTCTCGACTCGGAACTTGGACATATTCGGCTATGGGAGTCCTAGGACTCCCGCAGGAGTACTCTTAAGTCCTCGGAGAGAGAGGAAGTTTACGTTTTCGGTGACCAGTGAGAAGCATTGGAGGGATAAGGGAGGGACGGACGTTGCTGATGGTATACCGAGAGATGACGGGATCAGCGATACTGATAGTGATAAAGATACTGATGAGGTTAGTGATAAAGTTTTTACAGTTTATTTTTTAATGACGAAAGACGTAGATGACGACAATGGGATTATTCTAGACTCTTGATTAATAAAGTCTATCAATATTTTACAACACACTCTAGGGTCTAGGTTCAGCATTTCTGAAGAGAAATTTGTTAATTTTGAGATAGCAATTATCGCTTTCATTACTTACAATAGAAGAGGTGGTTGATGAGCCTTTAATATATTGCAACATATCTAAAGGGTGTAAAACAACTCTTCACGAAGCCGAAAGGCACTTGTTCTCCCCATCATTGCGATCATTTTTTTATTCTACACTATACCTGGGAACCTTCTAGTTACGGAGATATGGAGGGTCAAAGTTACAACAATTTGACAAGATTTTTTTTTAAATACAAGCTTTTTTTGTAAGATTTTAACTTTAACACCTCAACGACCTCCGTACTATTCAATCCATTCATCAGCACAATGTTTTAAGCGCATTACAATGAGTTCAACCACAAAACATGATTTATAACCTCAAAAAAAAAAAGTTGTTTCCCAGCTATATTTAATGCGCAAAGTTACTTAGTTTGAGGTACAGAATGCTTGGTTAACGGCTTTGTGATGAGGTGGTTTACACCCGGTATATGGGATCACTGGAGTACAAAACAATTACAGATATTGGCAGTAGAATGAGGATGACTATATGCTATAAGCTTTTACATATGTGATAAACGTTGCCAAACAAATCACAGGTAATGCAAAAAAAGTAGGTTCACAATGCAGGAAATTATTGATGTTATTTTCCATCATACAAAGTTCAGTGACTAAATGATCTAGGTCACAATAAAATTAAAACTGAAAAATCACAAAATTTAAGGCAATTTGAACTCCCAAACTGCTCCAATTAAATCCGATAGCCATACAATCAATATTATGCAACTAATTGCGCATTATTAAAAACAAAACAAAGTGTATAAAATAAAATAGATGTTTTTGTAAAAACAACGACACGTGTTCATTAAGTCTTTGTTTACTTTGTGATTCATAAAGTATAGTACTCACATACTATCTATTTATAGGTAGGTATGTACTGGTGTAGTAAATAGTAGCGTGAACATGTTATGAAATAAACCCAAGTGTGTGGAAATGTTTTTTTTTATTGAAGTGTACAATTATATATATCACCGTAAAATTGTCAAATACGTTACATTGTAATATCTCTAGCGATATTGTAAAATCTGGAAATATTGTCACATACTGCTTGCAACAAAACGCATTATTTTTCGTGATATGCATGCGATGGTAGTCAACTCACGTGGTGTGGAGGGAAGGAGGGGTCTCCCTTGCCCAGTGGTACAACTTTCATGAAAAGATATTGTATCATTCCTGAGAAATACCGATTATTATAACCTAACCTTAAAACACTTTGTTTTCCCCTTTAAAAGCGTAGTCGACCGCTTCGCGGGGCCCCTATTTCCGAGTGTAGGGTTTAAAGGAACCTAACTAACCTAACGGGGGGATGGCCCAAGTCCCGATTATGGGGGCAGAGATACTTCCGTATGTTCAGTTGACAATAATTCGAGAGTTTACAATATCGCTGGAGAGCAACACGTTATGTTGTAATATAACGTGTTTGACAATTTTACGGTGACAAATACACATAACCTCACCCCTCACGGCGGTAATCTCTAAAAGGTAATGCAGAGGTGTACCGTGAAGAGGCCCGAGGGTCGAAGCCTGCCGGGGCTGCGGGACTGTTCGAAAGAGATACCGTGGCCCCGGAACATACAGGGCGAGCATCTTTTATCATGTTCCTACATGGATGGGTTTTAGTGTGATGTAGACAGTAAAAGTCTAACACTCCCTCCCTCCCGCTCCGCCCAGAGTGCGAAAAGCTTTTGATGACTTCCCATCCGAAAAAAAAAGGCAGATGTGTACCTAATAGTACACCCACATTTCGCCAGTTATAGCGAGCCTATTGCCATCAATTGGGCATTAATCCAGACTCTGTGGCTGCCATTAGGAAATCCTGATGAAAAAACTTAATTACATAGTCTACATCACGTCTAATAAACGTTCTGGAATTCTGGAGCAAATAGGTGTTTTTACGTTTATGATACAAACAGAGAATAATAGAGCCAATTAACTATATATTTTTTTCCCAATTTATCATGGTTTAATAACCGTAACTAAAATTATTAGTCGATAGACATTTACTTTCGTAATCTAACAGCAAATTCTCTTAAAAAAACCAACTAAAAATATGCTAATAGGTACCTTGATATCTGAATATGTTATTATCTTGCATGTTCTGCGAAAATGTTCTATACTATATGAAAACTATTTAAGGATAAAACCGTTTTTTCTACACTAATATTATAAAGAGGAAAACTTTGTTTGTTTGTTTGTTTGGTTGTAATGAATAGGCTTAAAAACTACTGGACCGTTTTTAAAAATTCTTCCACCATTCGAAAGCTACATTATCCACGAGTAACATAGGATATATTTTATCCCCGTACTCCCACGGGAACGGGAATTACGCGTGTGAAACCGCGTGACGTCCGCTAGTTATTTTATAAACAAAGAAAACCACTCATGTATCTCTGTTGCTCAGTACTTACTTACTAGTAACTTGTACGTGACGCCTGATTAAAAACTAAAAGTTGCATGCGCACTGCAGTTTGCTATTAAAAACTGTCAGGCGCTAGTAAAATTTTCTTGTTACGAAGTTTGAAGTATGCTAAGTTTTCTAATTAACACGGTATCCTGGAACTGCTTTGATGTAATAAATAGGAAACATGATTATGCATTGTGTTTTCACGCTTTTGTTATTTTACGAGAGAAGTACCTAGTCCTCTGCATTGTTACGTTGTTTAATCGTAAGCTTCTTTCTATTTCTTAGTCGTTATCTTCATTGTTGAAGGTCGTGTCTAGTCTGAGGTATTGATATTGATGAGGTTTTGATCACTCGGTGCACTATACTCTTCCACGTTTTCCCGTCCTCGGCGGCCTTAAGAGGCCTACGGAGCATGCGTTTTTCATACAAACGTAATACCAAAATAATCTGTAAATCAAACATATTCTTAAGGTAGTGTGTATTTATTTCGATTGTATTACAGAATATATAGGTTCCCAAACACATATTTTGAATGGATACTGATTCAAACAAGAGTTATGAGAAAAATATATTTTCTATAAAAATTTTAAGTTCCTCATATCTCGCCTTTATATCATTGTCCTTTCAAAATATTTGGTTTTACGTTTGTACGAAAAACGCATGCTCCGCCGACCCCTTAAAAGCTTCGGCTATTGATAACTGTAAGCTTATTCGGTCAAAAATCATTTTCTTTTTCACGACATAGGTAGTTATCTAGCTAGGTCCTAATATATTTTTTATTTTTATATTGGATTTTATTTTAAATCTAATACTTCGATTATTTACTACATAACCTTTGAGTATTACATCTAAAATTATCCTGTTTCAGGAATCAAATCGACACTTCACATAATATTAATTTCAGACGTTTTAACTACGTTTCAAGTTTCTTCGCATATTCCCTTTATAATTTACGACTTTTTACATGAAAACTTCATAAATAATAAACTAAAGTGAATCCACTACTTGCCGATTTCGTAACTGAAAATCTTAAACAAATATACATAGGTGGATCATATTTTATACTTTCAATGGGTATTTTCTTGGCAAGGCGCCAAACTCAAAATAATCTTTTCTGCGTTTCACACCTCAGGACATTAATAATACACTGTACAGTGTCTTGCATCAAAATTGTACGAAACTAAGTAGGTTTGTAGATTTTATATTTATAAAAGGTAGAAACTTTTTTTTATTGAGATTAATTGGGTTATTACGAGACATAGTTTTACCTATTCATTCCTCCTTTTAACGGCAAAACGGTTCAAAAATATAGTAATAATTTAATTAATGACACGTCACGTCGTGTATTTTCCGTTGTCCAAAAAAACATGGTGAAAAAACATGCAGTTTTGCTAAAACTCAGCAATATGCAATGTTAAACTCAGTTTTACGAGACTAGTTTCTTAAATCGAAATCTTATAGCTATGTAATTGTACAACAAACTCGCTACAATTATTTTGTGTATACAAACAGAGGTTTTCAAATAAAATGATGGTGAAATGATGTGACGATCCTTGCAGTAACTTACCAACTTCAGCGCCATCTATCCAGCGACTAGGAAAACTTTTAAACTCTAAAAAGAAAAGACTTCATAATGATCAAAAATATCATTTAAGTATAATACTATGATGCAACAATACAAAAGAGGATAACCCCAGGTGGGATTATCAAAACAAAACAGTCTGAAAACTATGCACCGCTCTGCGCTGTTAATCGTACTAAACATTGTGCAATCGTACTTCATATAAATAGTTCTCGTTTCGTTTACAAGCTGCATTTCGATAAACTTAGTTTATTTGACACATTTGGGTCAGCGCTTGACAGAAATTGTGTGATGATTTATTTCGTAATAAGTCTTCCTTCTTGTTGATTATTTTGATGGTAAATTGGACCTCAAAATGTTAATTTATTGTAGGGTCATGGATAGAATGGTCTTTGTCCAAAATTATAGGTGAAGATAGTTTGGTTATCATGAGCAATTCATAACGACGTATATGTGTAAACTTGAGAGGATAGGTCGTGGCTAAATAATAACAGGCGCTCGGGTCGATCTTTGGGTTAATCCGTTTTGCCTAGGTTGGTTGGATGGGTGACCTTTACATACCGAGTTTCCTCCGTGCTTCGGAAAGCACTTTAAGCTGTTAGTCCCGGCAGTCATTTGTAGATCTTTGACAGTCGTTATGGGTCAGTTAGTCAGTGGCCCAAAAAGTCTGACAACCAGTCTTACGAAAGGGTATCGTATTACCCAGTACTAACTGGGTTCTAGTGGTCAGATACGCAGCCGCTCTTTGTAAAATGTTGGTATTCAGCTGCATCCGGTCAGCCGACCCCAATATAGTTGGGAAAAGGCTAAGCAGATGATGATTTGATGTATGTTTTTCACAAAATCGCACATTTTAGGAAACAACAATTTTACTAATATCTTCCAACAGTAGGTACACCATCAAAATGATTGTCAGAAGATTTTTGACGGATTTTAACAAGCATGAAAAGATTTCAATTGCGTAGACCTGAATTAATGGCAATCGCTTCGCGTAAGACCTTGGTTTAAGCCCTATGGTTCTTTCAAAAGGGCAGTGAATTCAAGCTCCAAATATTAAAAAAAAAAAAATACACTGCTTCTTATACAGCGCCATCTATAACTTTTTATTGGAAGCTGGCTCTGAAAAAACCTCATTATCTTAAGGTCAGCTACTTATGTATTTACACCTGAAAAGATTTTCTTTGTTTCGGCCAACCTTTTAACTGACATCGGAGAGTCAGTTAAAAGACGTCCAGGTTGGCTAACCTAGACGTCTTTTAACTGACACAAACACAAACACAGGTATAGGCAGAAAAATAAAATAGACAGCGCCTTTTCTTTACTTTCTGCCTCTTCACACTTTACGTTACACATTAAAACGTGCATTATTACACTATTTAGTGTTCACATTATTGCCCAGTCGGACGACGAACGATGAGTTTTATTAGCCCGGCGTGAAAAGAGGATGAGTCAAAAAGTAATGTTACCAATAAAATTAACGATACTCTTTACAATTGAGTGATGAATAAATCTGGTTTTATTGTCAGTCATTCAGATGGGGGATTGAGTGGAATAAAAGTTGAGGCATATTTCTAAGTTGCAAGTGATAGAAACAACGAACAATGGAAGCGATCAAGTAAATTTGACAATAGCATTTATACATAGTACTTATACATTATAGAGAGGTAAAACTTGTTTGTATGCCGGTGATCCGATTTTGAAAATAATTTCACTACTTGGAAGCTACATTATCCCTGTGTGTGTTATATTTGTACAATTACGAGTGTTAGAACTTACTATAACAATATTAAGAAAACTACTTCCAAAATGTGCTTTTCAAAAGCCCAAATAAAACAAAACTTCACGGTCATCTGTTCAACTATTCCAACCATAGGCGCATAAAACTAATGACCTTGTTGCTAACAAATATAGTCATACTTATGTTGCCGGCAATAAACTGGTGCAAGTCGACTTCGACCAACTGTAACAACAAGCACAGAGCACGGCGGGCTTTAGTGCGTGCTTAACCGAAGGACCTGCCTTTGATATGATGTATTGTAGGGGAACAGGGTATTGGCTGCATGGAACTGACAACCTAAGATGAATATATTTGAATCAGCAGACTGAAAATAACAAATTAAAAGAACAAGATCACATTAAACCAGAAACAAAGACTTCAACGCATCATACCCTCATTTACAATTAACTATCTAGTGTGATATTCATGCCATTATTAGGTTATTACTTAATGAAGTATAGATACGGTTTCAAGCAGCTATAACTTTGACTTGGTGTAATTTATTTCATCATCGTAGCTCTCGAAACGGTGAAGGAAAAGATCGTGAGAAAACCGGCATATCCTAGAACAAAAATTCGAAGACATGTGACATCTACCTACTAATCCGCACTGGGCTCGCGTGGTGGATTATAGCCCATTCCCTCTCAAAGAGAGGAGGAGGCATGCGTGTGTCCCAAGACGAATGATTTTTCAAAAAACAAAAAAGAATCGTTTATTACGTCATAAGTTTAGATAAAAGTTTAGTGTTTGAAGCTTCGCTTTAAGCAAGTAATGCCTATGTCGGGAAGCCCCGCTCTTTAATAGCAAAGTTAATAAACTACAAACTTAACAAACTGGATGTTCACAAAAAATAATAGGAACAGAAATGGGATAGATATTGTACAATAAAGAAATTACGATTTAATTTTAAACTTAAGAAAAATCTTGCTTGCTGCTTAGGTAGTCTGTTGTGTATGTAGGATAGAAGTGTTATTTTGCATGTGTTCATCGCAACACGAACCTTTCAAATAGCCTTTATCTCTGAGTTTAATTACTGCGAAGATCCTGTAATATTTTATATCTCGATTCATCGTTTATTTGAACTGTCGCGTCGCTCTCTCGCTCACCCCTATCGAAATTTTATTTTATTTTATTCAATAGGTACAGATACAGACAACAGATCAAGACAATACAAAATTATGCCCTTAACCATATAAATTAAGTGGACCTGAAGTACAGTTACAACTGTACACAACATTCAAAAATAACAAAGCCTCGTTTTTAAAGGTAAAAATTAAATTTCAGTACGAGTTATAAAGTTTTTAACACATTACTAATTAATTAATAATGAACGAAATAATTACGATGAAGACTTGAACGATCTATAAAATCATACATCGTTGAAACAAATTGAAATATTGTAGAAATATGATGAAGTAACATAGTTGCTTATGCACAAATCAGTAACTTTATGAATTTGGATCCTTCAGCGAATCCATTGCAGTAAGTCAGTGAACTGAAATTTATTATTACTACAGATGAAGTACCTAAATGCATGGCACACTATAATTTAGGCCAGTTCACTACGTACTGACAGAACAAAATAAACTCAAATATTATTGTATCACGCTACGCTATTTTCGTCCCTGAATCACAGTGGGGGACTTATAAACTTATACGAATATTCTACGTATATCATGTTAGAGGTATAATTGTACGGATTTACACCTGATGTCTTTAAGAGCGATTTTTGAACGAGTTTATCGGATTGGATTCGAATATTATCATTTTTTCTGCTAACTTCAAGTCAAACTGGTAACTATACAATCTAAAACTAAGTTCCCAAAAGCTGGTCATCAATATAATTTTTTGTGAAATATACAAGACAGCTCTTGAACGTGGTTTAGGTGCTGATTACGTTCAGTTTTAAAAGCAAAATCTTATCTTATTACTAGGTATTATAGATTCGAATGTTGTGAGAATGGCTGGGATAAGAAGACTCTTATATGCGCAAATATTGAACAGCATTGAATGAAAAGCAGACAATATGTAGTTTAGAAACTCAATTGATACATAGGATTCTTTTTATCCCGGTTGTACTATCTTGTGCGACAAATCCCGAAATAGACGTTGGCAAATTCGCGGGCTTTACCTAGATCGTCATGACCTACGAACGACAACATTCATCAGGGTGTATGGTGTTAGATCTTTCCTTTTATAATGGGTGCTAAAAAAACTCCTAACGAAGGTATTTGTTCTCCTCGATATTGCGATTATTTTTTATTGTACACCATACCTAGGAACCTTCTTGTTACGAAGATATTGGGGGTCAAAGTTACAACTTTTTGACACGTATTTTTTTTAATGTAAGATTTTTCCTATTTTAAAAACCTTCAGGACTCACCTACCATTGAATCTACCCATCAGCACAATGTTTTGAGTCCGTTAGTTCTACCACAAAACATAATTTTTCACCATAAAAAAAGTCGTTTCCCAGCAATAATTTTTGCGTGAAGTTACTTAGTTTGATGTACAGAATGCTTGGTTGACGGCTTCGTGATGAGTTGGTTTACACCCTGTAAAAACAAAATTATTTTACTTTACTTACTTTTTCTACTTCATTTTCGCCTCACTTGATCAACTTCACAAGAATAATCTCTTACAAGCTTAAGCAAACAAAGTCCTTAGAAAAAACGTCTCCATCTTTTATATCTTTTTCATTTACAAATATTAAAACATGCATAAAATTACTCCAACAATTTCTATATCCTTTTGTGTTTCGTCATCCGTCTAATGTGTTTTCGTATTTTGGGTACCATTGAAGGGTCCTTCTCTCTTTTTGTAAACCGTGTTCAGCATCTGAGAGTTCCTTTTTATTTTCACATCATCTGTATTAATATTCATAAGTAAATTACTCCGTTTTTCGGGATCGGATTTCAGTGACAATCGTGGATGGTTGTGTCGTAGCGTCTTTGTGTTTGAAGGAGGAAAGTAATCGGAAAATGTTTTTTTTGTGAATTGGGAAAAAAAGTTACCCGTTGGCAGAGAAGGGTACCTAAAGTAATATTACATCGATGTACCATTCAAGAATGGTGCTAGAACAATGGAATTATTTCTAATAAACTCATTCTTTATTGTCAATTTAGTTTCTGGACAAATCACTTCTATCGCTCAGTTTGCAATATGTGGTTTTCAATAGTTTAATTCTGAAATCCGAAACCGTGATTTAACACGACAGACACGACAATCTCAGATACGTAAGGTATCTGAGATTGTCGTGTTAAATAACGGTTGGGATTGCAAAAGAGTACAAATTCAGTTGATTAAAATTTCAGAATTAAACTATTGAAAACCACATATTACAAACTGAGCGATAGAAGTGACTTGTCCAGAAACTAAATTGACAATAAAGAATGAGTTTATGTGTAATTTTTTTATGAAATCATGTTCACAACCAGGGTTTATAACCAATGAGTATTCATTCTTTGGAAACGAGGGTAGACCGTCATTCATTTAGTCTTCACTTATCATTTGTCCCTATTTGCAAACAAATACCCTCGCACCACTACAAAACACATTAAAATCATTGAAACCCGTCTCACAGCAACGACTCACGTCTTTTGAGATCTCCATTACTTCCCTCAAAAGTCGCCATATCTTTCCTTTTTCTTTTACCCCCCATATCTTTTCTTTTATATCTTTTAGCTATGTTTCGTCGGCGTCTCGGATGATTGCTCTGTGTATAAGTGGGTCTTACAATGGGATGACATTTTCTTTTTAATACTTATTTTGAGGGTAGATGCGAAAGTTGGATGAGTCAATAGAGACGTCGAAATGAATTTTTGGATTGGACTGAATTTTTAATTGGGAGATAAGGTTTTAGGAGACAGCTAATAAGCTATGAATAATCATTCTAGGGTAGCATTAAATTCCGAGGCAGATAACACGAGGAGTTCCGCCTAAGCTAATTGGTCGTCTCCATATTTGTCGTTGCTTTGGTCAGACTTAGAAAAAAAACGTTTAAAAACTCCACATGTTGTGAAATGATTGGATTGTAGAAAACCATCAAATCTTAAATATTTCGAATGACATAATACATTCAATAGAATAAGTAAGTAATTGGGTAATCAATGTCATCGATGAAATAAATGTAGGAGAGATCAATCCACCAAACAAATCAAACAGAACAATATCACAAAATCCCTTTTAGATTTTCAAAAAGATCCAACCAAACCTAATACCATAATATACGCCAAACAACCAAAAGATCTTCACGCCATAAATATTCATGCTGAGACAAGGCAAAAAAGGCAACACAAAGCCATCGCCAGTCCAAGGCAAGCCTTGAAGTCATACCCTGAAGTGGAACACCAGACGCTTTCGAAAACCTTCGGGAAACGGATCGAAAATAGAGAAGAAAAAAATCGAGACATGTCTAGCGAGGTCTCAAGCGCTGAACCTTAAGTCTTAGAGAGATTCTGTTACACCGAACTAGGGAAGATCAGATGGCTTGATTAGGATAAGATTTTGAGATTCATATTTGAATGAAGAACTGATACTGATCTTTAATATTTAGAATGTTGTCAATTTTAAATTATAGTTGGAGATGAACAAAAATGTGGTGGGATTTGTTATTAACAGTTTTATCAAAGGATACCACATTTTAATATTTTTGATGTCAGGTGTAGCATGTCCGTTTCTTCCATACTGCTCTAATAGTCGTCAATTTAGTGGTAAGCCATATCATGTTTCACATCTTCCATCCGTAGTTTCTTTGGTCTTCCTCTATTCTCAGCTTCTAAAGCTCATACTCACTTTCCTCGCGTCCTTTTCTTCATTCTTCCGCATTAAAATAATTTAAAATATAATTATGACCATGACAATTTAATTTCATACATTGTCATCTCCCTGAAACGTTCACTAATTTGCAACGGCTGTTACTAATTCCAATAGGAATGTAAATAAAATTTTGATCCACGTCTCTCCAGTTACACAACGGTGTAAGCAACTCCCGAACCTTTGTTTCTCTCCACTCAGCGTGCCGTATCATTAACTCGAAGTGGATGGCAGATTTTTTTGACTTTTTAACGTTAATTCTTTTTTTCTTTATTTATGAAAAAAATGAGTGGTGTCACCGTTGAGATTGTCGAGAGGTGAACTCAACGCGCTTAATATTCGCTTAGCCTGAATTAATTGGGGAGACCGCTTCTTCGCGTCAAATAATGTCATGTTTCAGAGCAGCTGCAGGTATTTTGAAACGGTTTTTTTTAATTGTATGTAACGTCATGTAACTTACATACTTAAACTCTTGTCTTTTTCTCTAAGGGTAGGTGAAAACTATAAAATGTCGGTTGCTACGACCCGATACTACAGTGATACTCTTTTTCCTGTGGCAACAAAATGTATCATACATTTCTAAATTGTTTTGTTTTGGTAGTATTTTAGCGGCTTGCAAGTCACTTCTATAGATCCTATCACAAATGCTTAAGGCAAAGTAATCAACCTATTAAATATTATTCTAATTTAATGGGGCAACACGGACCCTTTGTATAAAGCATGTAATTGTCCGTTTGATACAGAAAGGTTTTTTCACAATTTCTTATTTCCTATAAAAGCAGAGGTATGCTTAAATGTGTCCAGAAATAATCGTTCTATAAATTCAACTGCCTTTTTGACACCTCGCCTTGGTTCAAAATTCACGCCATCTTCACAATTTGACACTCAAAATTATCGACCCTTTTTTGTGTCTATTAATAAAATAAAATATACCATTAAGTGGACAAAAGATAACCCTTTAACACCTGTTTTATTTCATGGGAATGAGCATAATGAGGGTTATGAGTGAGACGGATTTCTTTTGTTTGGCATATTGTTTTCAATTATTGTCAAGTGTCATGGTGGTTGCATTGGAATTAAATGAGGCAACATATTTGTTAATGTAAAAGTGTGGGAGTCTAAAATTAAATATTTGCTAGTTGGGATTACCCTGTATAAGTAATTATTGATAACAATCAATTTTGGCCAAAATCATTTTTTATTTTTCATTTATTCAAACTCAAACTCAAACTCAAATCATTTATTTCAACTAGACCATTACGGCACTTTTGAATGTCGATAAAACGAAAAAAAAAATGGCTACAGTCACAGACACAAGGCATAATAACTTGAGAATGTACTGTAGTTGCCCATTCCCTAGCGTAGATCTCTATGGAGAAGAACGGGCAAGAAACTCCATGGACACTCTTTTCAATCAAAAATGTTGTTACAAAATCTTGGTTACATCTTTCATGTTGAGATTATACATATATGTGAGAACGATGTAGAAAGACGTGCACAATAAGAGCGTCCAGAGTTAAAAAAGAAATAAATCAACAATTTATAAAATAAAGCAATTCAAATGATCCATGGCAGCTAAGAGATGACCAGTCCCGACTGACAGCGCCCGTTCACGAACATGACGCATGGATCAGCGCCATTCAATTCAACCATATTGAAGGGAACTAAATGACCCGACCCACCCGCCACCATCAGCAAGACATTTAAGCGAGCATGACATTCTCTCAGCCACCAAGGCATATTCAAGTCAATGAAAGATAACTAAATGCAAATGGTAGCTTTACAGTACATGGTACTCACACATGTGCTATTTATTGTAACTTAATAATATGTATAAATGTAGGTTTACAATACTTGGTATAAAATCAGTAGGTTTTAAAAAACACTATAAATATTCATTTATGTATTTAAATAAATGGTCCCGCGATGTTGAGCCTGTAGTAATAAAACAGTCCCTAAATAAAGACAACCAGATCCAGCCTGTCCCTTTGCTGCCCCCAGCGACGCCCTAAGCCGAGGTCCGTACCCCACAGGGCCCTTAGAGCGCTGTCGCTTAGTTTATAGTCATTTTTGCCCTGGCTGGAGGCCTTAAATTCAAGGCATCCACAGGACTTGCCCGGTTAAGCAGAAGCCAGTCTTCTCAGACTGAACTGCGAGATACCCATACAAAAAAAAAAAAAAAAAAAAATGGCATAATTATAGTCTGTCGTGATGGCCCAGAGGTTAAGGCCTCGTCTCCCATTTAAGAGGTTGTGAGTTCAAATCCGGGCAAGTACCAATGTGACGTTTTCAATTCGTATCTAGGTACTTTTCTAAGTTTATGTCTTGGACATCACAGACAACGGTGAAGGAAAACATTGTGAGGAAACCTGGACTTATAATGAATATAAGTCTGAAATTGCCAACCCGTCTTGAGCAAGCGTGGTGATCAATACTCGTGCCTTCTTGTATGAGAAGAGGCCTTTGCCCAGCAGTGGAACTGTAATTGGATTACCGCTGCTCGACCCATAGTACCATATCATACCAAAACATTATTGAAACTACATTATAAAACTTAAGAAACGGGTATTTATCGCGAATTTACCATTAATAAAAAAAAAAAACAAAAAAATATGCAAAAAGAAAAAAAAAATGCAAATGCAATGTAAATTCGCGATAAATACCCGTTTTCTTAAGTTTTATAATGTGTTCTGATCGTCAAAGTTTAAAAAAGACAATTACTGAAACTAACTTTTATTATTATAGGCCGGTATTATTATTACATATATTATTAAATAGCATATGTTAGCTGAAAGCAATACTTAATCTCTAAATAATTATGCAAAAATCAAATGAATTGCCTCGAAGACCTTATAACATACTAAAAGGGGAAGACATCGATCACATCAAAGAAAAAAATCTTAATAAAATATTACATTCCAAATAAGACAGGTAGGTAAACAATATGTAGATATGATCAGAGCTCATAATAAGATATTGGATGCGACAGGAACGAATACAAAAGAAAATAATCCAGCAAATATAAATCATGCAGTTCTTTTGGATATCGTAATGAAATCGCTCGAGTAAGGGATGGTTAAGGGGAAGCCGCTTTATTTGTATGCACATAGATAGGTAAGGAGAATGCATGTACCGACATATTACAATGAAATTGCTTTATTTGTAGGTAGTTGCAGCAAGGCCTGAATTCTTGTAGCGCTGATGGTCGGTCGTAACGTTAGCTAGAACAATAAATACGGCTGTCAGTTGCCGCTGACGTCAGCGACGCATAATGATGCTATAAGAAAGATCAATTTTTATTTGACGTCAGCTAAAAGCACACACACAATAATAATAGGAAGATACGAAATAAGAAGAAAAACAGATTTTATGAAAATAATAGTCGTCGATATGAATTTCGAAAAGAACTTCGGACTTTCGTCACTTAAATGTACGTTGTCAGTCAGAAACATTTTATCATAATTACGTCATTTTTGTTTCCAAGTAAGAAAAAAATGAGCAACACAATATTTAATTCTGAAACAAAATATGGACGATCGACACCTTAAACAGACAGCGCTCTTTTACTCTTCATCAGTCACCACAAAATCAGAAAAGCAAAACCAAAAGTAGATAGAAAAGAAAAAAAACAAAACAACCATCGCCTTAATTCTAAAGTTAAAGAAAGCAAAAAAAGTCTTAAAAACGACAAAAGAAAAAAAAACGCAAAAACTCCACAGGGTCATCATAATTCGGAGCCGAGAAAGAAATAAAAAGATAAAAAAGACAGCCATTGAGATTTCCCCCGGTACACCATGTTTTTATTACGTTTTCCATCAGATAAGTAAAGAGGGTGGAAATCATATGAATTTCATAATCTTAATACAGTTTAATTATTATAAGGAAAATTTGGCAGTTCAATTCTTTCTTAGCTTTGAATGAAGGCGATTTATAAGGAGTATTTTGTATTACTTCTTTTGGTGCGTCTAATCTTATGGCGCAAGACAAGCATTTGTCTTACTTGCAAGAAGTCCTTACAGGTGATGACGTTTGCATTATTATAGTCATCATCATCATCATCATCATTTACTGCTGGACATAGGGCTCCCTTAAGTGTCGCCACATTGACCGGTTCCGTGCGACTTTGGATGGAGGGGATTCCCGCAGCCTTCACCGGGTCATCGGCCCACCTAATGGGAGGTCTTCCAACGCAACGTCTTCTGGTTCGCGGTCGCCAGCACTTTTCGGCACCATCGGCCATCCGTTCTGCGAGCAATGTGCCCTGCCCACTGCCACTTAAGTTTGGCAATTCTTCGAGCTACGTCGGTAACCTTGGTTCTCTTGCATGTCTTCATTTCTAATTCCTTCATGCACAGGAACGATAATAGTATAATAGTTTTCACTGAATGTTTTCATTGGATTACTTTTTTATGAAATATGTAGCTATTCATTAAATGGGATTAAATTAACTTAAAAGATTTGAATGATTATAATTCCATAAACATGATACTGTCGCGAATCCTATTTGGTTTGAAATAGAACTTTATCTTCAAATTGCAAAAAAACCAAGAAATTGAAAACAATGAATGCAAAGCAGTTGAATTTTGCGGGCTACCCTGGTAAAAAATAAATAATCTTGCATACGCATTCCAGAATGCACCTGTTTTTAATAACACACATTCCATTTAGCATTACGTATCACCCTAAAGAAATCCCCACACGCCACACCTCCTCAATAAAACTTTTAAAGGCGCCGACTGTGTAAAATATTTTGATAACAAATGCGTTACTCGCGTTAGGCGCGGAGTTATTACGAACAATCAATAGCATACGGGACCATTTGTCATATCAACACGGTTTACTTGACTTTATACTGTTTTGTTGATGTTCAAGGGAAATGCGGGGTTTAAATTCTTTATTGCAAATGGAAAGTTATTGAAGTTGTCTGTGTACTTATCTTCTTTTAATAGGCGTCATGAAAAAATCTAACGAGCCCGTCAGTTAGATTACCAAAAAATATTTGACCAGTATGTTTTCTTTTGTTACGTAAACCAAAATTGACGAAGATACTCGTACGATGCTATTAAAATTCGTAATACATCACGCCATGGTATAATTTTTAGTGCGTTGTTAGTTGTTACGTCACGAGCCCCCACTCCCGAGTTTTGCTGCGTTTTATCTTTGTCATTATTCATTGGCTTACAAAAACAAAAATACGTGTCAATTATTTTCCAACACTAAATTTATTGATGGTGGACACTAGCCTATTTTCACCATTCATCATCTGCCTAACCTTTTCCCAACTATACCTAAAGGGTGTAAAACACCTCTTCACGAAGCCGAAAGGCATTTCTTCTCCCCATCATTGCGATCATTTTTTTGTTCTACACCATACCTGGGAACCTTCTAGTTACGGAGTTAGGGGGGGTCAAAGATACAACTTTTTGACAAGTATTTTTTTTTTTTTAATACATGGTTTTTTTATGATTTTGACTTTTAACACCTCTACGACTCCCGTACTATTCAATCCATCCATCAGCACAATGTTTTAAGTGCGTTATATTGAGTTCTACCACAAAACATGATTTATAACCTCAAAAAAAAAGTTGTTTCCCAGCAATAATTTTTGCGTAAAGTTACTTAGTTTGATGTAAGAATGCTTGGTTAACGGCTTTGTGATGAGGTGGTTTACACCCTGTATTGGGCTTGGCTTCCAGTACCAGTTTTTTATATACAGCGACTGCCCAGCATGATCTCAACAACCCAGTTAGTACTGGGGTAATACGATACCACTTGAGACTGGTTTTTAGACTTTTTGGGCCACTGACTACCTGTAATGACTCCCAAAGATGGAGAAATGACAGCCGGGAGTAACAGCTTAACATGCTATCCAAGGCACGGAAGAAACTCGTTATGTAATAGGTGGTCACCCATCCACAGACCTACCTAGGCAAGCACAGTTTAACTTAAAGATTGACATTAGTGGCTGTTATAATGTAGCCACAAGTTCCTTTTAGTTTCCACCAGCATTGTTAAGTTTACAATTTCTGGCTTAGGTATCTTCATAAGCAAGGCGGTGAGCAGTAATCCAGTAAAATAAAGAGTTCCGCCTCGTCTCACATTTATTTAATTCGTCAAAAATGTTGTCTATATCTAGATTTCTATGGGAAATCCCAGCCTAGATGTTAGGTTAGGTATCTTGGATTGGTAAATAGATATCCTACTCGTCTAATGTCTATTGATTTCGCTAAGATTTTCTATATTAACATTCTAGCCATAATAATTAGTTATATTATAATTTGAATTACGGGGCGATATCGTCATTGCTGACCCAGTCCCTTTAAATGTACAGGTACAGATATGCTCAAAAGTGTTTATTTAGTACATTTATTAATGCGGCACTATGTCATTCGCAAATTGTTCAATGCTTTATCAAGTCACCGTCTATGTATTTCACTTTCCTCTCAATTCAAACTGAAATGCACTGTACCAGCTCGACTTGAAAATTTACAGTTTTGCACATACAAATCTAACTACTTTACACAACAAAAATAAAAACGAATCCAACCCCATTGGAACATTATTGTAATCTACGTAATAAAAGCGATATTAAGTTTAAGACTCACTTTTTTATAACAGTAGATGGAAAATGCGAATTTCATATCAGTAGTTAAAATAAAACGATGGATTTAGACGATCAGGGCACGTGTGTGATATAAAATATATCTGAGTATATAAAATCGTTTCGTGAAAATAAATAATTCGTCCGTGTGTGATTTAGTTTGTAGAGAAATAAAAAAAAATGTATTACCATGTGACAGATGGGGTTTTCGTGGGGAAGGTTAATTAAAAAAACCACGAAACCTTGTCAACATAAAAATATAATTAAACAATTAACACGGGTGTGGGAAGGTCTATGGTCACTATGTTCTCCAAGCCCGCCTGGGGGGTTAGCGCGGTACTCTCCTGGCTCAGCCCGGTGCGACGAAGACCGTAGCGGTGTGCCACGCTGGTGACGCCAGGAAGGGTGACGGTCGGCAGGTGTTCGCGCCGACCCGAAGATGTCGGTAGCGGCCACGCAGGTAAAAAAAGTACCCGACGCTGGCCCGCTGATAACCGGTAAGCCGGTACTAACGTACAGCTATCCGTATCTGGTTCTCAGCCGGAAGATGTCAGCCGGAACCTTAGATGTCAGCCAGAACTTTGGATGTCTCAGCCGGAACTTTGGACCCTGGAAAAAACGTCCAGCGTGTCACGAGATGGCTGATGGTCATCTCCGCTGATTGTGACACCAAGGCGTAAGCAAAGCGGGGAGTACCCATGCGCCATGCAGGTGATGTGTGGTAGTCACAATCAGTACGGAGTTTACAAGGTAGTGATGGAAGGCACGACATGAGTTGCACATTTTGAGTGTCATGAAGGAAAACACAATGTCAAAATACACTCAGCTGAAGGCACATGTTTTTTACAAAATTAAGTGCTAAGCAAAAAGAATGATGAAGGGTGGATTCACATCTCGAATCCACGTAGCTAGATGGTACAAGGAAAATAAGAAAACGATTACTGTTCAACAACTTACCCAGTATTGGGGTTATAAAATCACTTTTAGGTTATGTCGTTAAAGAAACGAGTTAAACTGCCTGCTTCAAGCCGAATATTCTAGATCACGTATGAGGTCACGGTGGATAAAATGCCGGTGAACGCGTCTGATTTTCGGTAGCAGTAAAAAGAGCTGGTCATCGGGGCGATGACCTATATACCCACGCCCACGCATAGACAAGTCCGCACTCACTAGTGCGGATACACGGAACGCGGTGCGCATTTCACTGGAACACAGCTAATTTAGTCGTTTAGTAACGAGAATGCCCTAATGATTTTACATAATCTGTGGCGTTTATTTTGACATTTGACTAGATTGTAAGCGTTGAATCTGTCTATGTAAACAAAGTAACGATAGAAACATTTTTGAGTTTCTACTACGTTACAACCAAGTTAATGGTTATCAAATGTTCTGACATGAAAGAAAGTTTCAATTGAATTGTTTCGATAAAAGTTGGTCAACTATTGTGGAAGTAAAAAAAACTGTTAACTGAACCTTTCCTGATTACTTTACACTATTTCTGAAAACATTTAGAACAAATCTAACATAGTTTTTATAGTTATAAGTTATACCCAGGTAAATAATATTTATTATGATTGCCATCAACAAGCTAAAAAAATACTATAATCATTCAGATTAGTTTAGATATCTAAGATAGTTGCGGCTGGCTATGCTACGAAAATTTAAGAAAGCTTAGGCGTACGCACGATAACCAGTAAAGCCATAGAAAACCAGCATATAAGCGGATATCTCATTGTATTGAAAATATATACAAAGCGTGGCCATGATATGCTGGAAATGAAAGAAAAAAATAAAGAAAAAAATGTTTATTCGTCGCAAAGTCATGACGTGCACACTTACAATATAAAAAAAAGTGCAAGTTAAATGCAAGTTTAATGTGTCACCACTTGTACGTGGTTGGTATCCTGAAGCACTTCAATTACACAAAGAGTGTTGAAAGATCCCTTATCCAACATTAAAAGAATCCAAAAAATAACGATCGAAACAAATTAAATCGCGCCCTATATTCCTTGCTGATCCTGCTTAAGCACTTTATTTATTATTATTTCCTTACGAATGTAACCCATTTTATTGTACCTTTAACATTCGCCATAGAAACTTTACTGTTAACATAAACTTGGTTATAAAAGATTTGTTATAAAAATTAAACTCTTAAGAAATAGCGAACCTCCCCCTTATCGGTTGGGTAATCATATAATTCGTGTTATTGTTCCACCCGCCATTTTGTTTTAGAATTTGAAATTTAAAAAGGTTGGTTGTAAAAAAAGTATTTTAATGGTATCTTTTTTATTGGGAAAGTGATGAGCTTTAAAAAAATGTATTATAAAAATTATATTGTTATGAAGAACAATAACAGAATTTCTGAATCATGATATTTACATCACTTTTCATGAAGAAAAATCTTGTTGCTTTTAAGGTTTGAGCTTTCTCCGCGATATGCTTAGTTTTAAATGGCAACCAATTTTGAACACTTTTGTGTTTGGCTGTACTAGTTTCATTTAAAAAAAGTATGGCGAGCTCAACAAATAAATAATGCAGTACATCATTTTCACTTCGGTTAAGTACAATGCACAAAAAAAAATGGAAGATACGCAAATTAAAGTAAATGTTTTAGGTTTATGACTGTTACACCTAAAGCCTGAATGATTCTTGTCGCGCTGAAATGTATAGCTTCATACTGCGACGCTGACGTCAGTGGCGTTCGAAAGAGATACCGCTGCCCCGAAACATAAAGGGCGAGGAAGGAACACGGATAGGTTTTAGTCAGTAAAACTCTGACACTCCCTCCCGCTCCGCCCAGAGTGAGAGAAGTTATTTGATGATTTCCCATCCTAAAAAAAAAGGCTCACTTTTATCCACTGCTAAAGATATCGTTATCAGTTTCAATTATTTAATTGATACATAAAATGATAAGTGGCAACAAAACCCCTCCAACACTTGCAACCAAAATTTGAACCGCGCGGTATCTCATACCGTTAAAATCATAAAATAAAAACATTCTTCCACGCATTCTTTAGTAAGTATTAAGCCATTTTAAATAATCCTCATTACATAAACACTTAATTTTATAACCGTGACCAATTGAAAACATCGCTGTCAAACAATAAAAATTAACGTCAAATAAGAAATGTTTAATACCTCTTTTGGATTTGAACTCATTACACAATTTTAACTGTCAATAAACACGCTTTAACGATTTAAAAAGAGAATTAGGAAGACGTCATAAAATCATTGGTGGTATTTAAAAAGGGAGTAGAGAAACCAGTACAATAATACTGGCACTATACTATACGTGTATTTGTCCAATATATTCGCTCACAATTGTCAATACAAAATAAAATTGACGTTCACAGAAATAAGGTATATTTTACCACAAAAGATGCGAATATTTTGACAAATAGGTCAGCCAAATGATCGAAAAAATTCTGTTTGGTGTCTATTACAAAGGCTTGATTCAGATTTTCGTCTGTCTCATCTATTACTACCGTTTGTAGCTCTTCTCTTCTTTATTTAGCCTTTAGAAAAAACTGACTAGCTTGTATCTATCGAAATTCTAGAGGTACATGTTTTTAAGTTTGTGTGGAACTTTCATTGATGTCATAATTTTATTGTACCAAGATTTTGAGTTGTATGGATCTTCTGTAATGTTTTTTTTGTGGTTATAGGATTAACAGCTCTGTATGACGTTTATAGCCGTCGCGTGCGCAAATCGAGACTTCTTTTATGTCATACAGGGTGTAAATAATTTAATGTACGTCTGAAATTAGTGATAAAGTATTATTTGGTGTTTAACGCTAATCGTACGTTTTTATTACTTTTACAGATGAAGGATTTTTGTTTATGACTGATTTTTATTTTGTATTTTAATGGAATAATATTATTTTAATGTCAGTTTATGATGGTATTGTTATGCCATGTGGGTACAGTCATCTGGTTATATCTTTATAACTGGAGTAAAAAGTTCGAACTATTAAAATATATATAAAAGAGCTCTTCATAGTAATAACGGTGAGTTTTTATCAGATCTTTGTAAGTTTTTTTGGATATTAAAATAATAAACCGATGACAAGAAAAAACTAACAAATACCTCTGCGATTTCGAATAGAAAAAAAAAAGTAAAAAAAATAACAAAATCAAACTTATTTTGTCAATTTTAATTTAATTGAAAAAAATAAATATGGTAACGACAGTTCCTTGTTTGTTTATTCACAAAACATAAAAACACGTTTGAAAAATGGCAATATTCTTTGCCACCATTAATTTTACAACGAAATCAATGCAAGTGACATGAATAAAAGCATAACAGATAATATATTCCAATCTATAAACAGTTTACGATACTCCACGATAGTTTATAGTGTATGAGATTTAAGTTTTATCGGTACTTGTGTTTTACGTTTTGGGGTGGCTGACGGTCTGTTTTGACCATTTCGGTCGGGTGCATTGCATTTATAGGTTATTGTGCAGTTACTTGACTATTTTTGAAGGGTGCAAAATTGTTAGCATTTAAGAAAAAAAAATGTAAATTAATTAAGTAATTTTTCTTCTATTTTTATTTGGATTTTCTATTGCATTTACATAGATATTTTGGCGTGTGGCAATAACATACGAGTACGAGATACGAGTATATCCTAAAAAACTACTAAAATATTGGTAACAGCAAAAAAACTTAAGGTATATGAGCTAAACGCGAGTTTTATAATGCCTATAAGTATACAGGGTGTATTCCACCTCATCACAAAGCCGTTAACCAAGCATTCTGTATATCAAACTAAGTAAATTTATGCAAAAAATATTGCTGGGAAACAACTTTTTTTTTTGAGGTTATAAATCATGTTTTGTGGTATAACTCAATGTAACACACTCATAACATTGTGCGGATGGATGGATTAAATAGTACGGGGGTCGTAGAGATATTTAAAGTAAAAATCATGCGACAAATAGTGGTATTTAAAAAAAAAACTTGTCTAAATCTTGCAACTTTGACCCCCAATATCTTCGTAACTAGAAGGTTCCCAGGTATAGTGTAGAACAAAAAAATGATCAGAATGACGAGGCGAACAAGTGCCTTTCGTATTCGTTAAGAGGTGTTTTACACCCTATATAATTTACTGGAATAAACGAAACCAGAAAAATATATGTCATTCTTCAGGATATAAGTACGCTAGTATGATAGTGTTTTGAAAACACAATACAATGGAGATTTTACTCGATAGAAAAAATCACGAACTTGTCTCGAAAAATTCCTTTCAATAAAAAAAAAACTGACTAAAATACATGCGATACTTCTGAGTTTTTGGCACATAATTGTACAAGCAATATTATGGTGTTTTTATTTTTTAATACAATCAATTGATTCTTTGTAAATCGATCGAAACCACTCATTTCGCACTATTTGGTCCGCAGTGACTGACGTAACAACCACTTTGTTGTGCAAGCTGATTTGAACTTTATTCTAACAGCATTTCAAGCTAAGTTTGAAACACCACAAGTAAAGTAGCCAATTTAGCTCATGTCAATCACCTTAAAAAAAATTAATTGAATTTCGCAGCACTTCCACTTTAATTTTCGGCCTGTGTTCAATTTAACAATCACGTAATTCTTTGATAATGTCGTCAAAATAGATAAAATTGCTGTGACAGTGTGTGTCTCCATTCCATATACCAATCCCTAATGTACCTATTCAAAAACTACCTGACCAATGGAATAGTTGCCCCAAGTTCATAGTGCAAAACACTACATTGATTGAATCTTATCTATTTAACTGTTAAACAACAAAACCCTACATTGTGATGTAATATAAAGTAAGCTTTATTACAAGATTTGATATGACGAAGCAGCGATTAGCCCCGATGCTTACGACTGACCGTAAATAATACGAGTAAAAAAACATAACTGACAAAAAAGAATGATGCCATTTTTTTATTGTATCGCATTTATGTGTACGACTGTACTTTATCGGTTTGTGGTTCTGCAGAAAAAAAAATTATAAAGTTAAACAATTGAAATATGTCGTTTTTTGAGGTATTGATTATGGATGGGTGTGCAGCCATAATTTTTTGACATACAAAACATTTATAATAACTTTTTATTGCATATTTGTCTTAGACAATAAATTAAAGAAACAAACATTCCATTTTACTGACAGACCACTCATTCTAGAAAACTCATCACTCAAAAACTACTCATTTTAGAAAAGTGATAATTTATTTTGACATTTTTATTTATTATTCTGAATTGATTGTGTCTACTACTTTTTAATTTAATTCTAGTTTAATTCAATATTGTTTCTAATGTAATTTTATTGTAATTATGACATTTCAATTTTTTTTTGTATTTGTGTGACATTTCTATAATTTATGTGTTTGTATTGGTGTCTAAATGTATTTTTTAATTGTTATTATAACTAAAACCACTAGGATTAAAACTATAAAAAGATAGGATTTTTGAAAATTCATTTCCTGAAGAACCCCTTCAGGAAATGAATTTTCAAAAATCCTATCTTTCTAAAATCCTATCTAAAAGGAGGATAAAAGTAAAAAAAAGAAAAAGTAAAAGTTGTATTGAAGTTCGTAATTTTTCCCGAATGCAATGCCCTGTGCCCCATGACTAGAAGGAAATCATTGTTCACACCATGTAAATGTAAAACATTAATCAGGTAAAAATAAAAAGCCGATTTTGTAGCTAAAAAATCTGTATACAGAACCTCAAAACCATCACCCATCACATTTAATAGTGACGCAGCACGCTTCGATACGGTTCGATCTGTATTTTTATGTTCGTCTCTAATTTATATCTGTCATCGTAAATGTCAACTGACGAACAGTTTGAGATTATTACATATAGCGTACGCGGTTTTTAACGACGCTCTTACTTGATTGCAAATGGCATGTTTTTTGGATGATTTTTATGCCCTGTTCGCGACCTCAGGCGATACGATTTTACTCGCGCCAAGCGAGAAGCGCGTGATTGTTTCCTTGCGTGAGTGCAATCGCGTCTCGGTGATTCGTGTGTGATTCTAACGGGCTTACATCAAAGTCAGCACGGTTGGTGCAGTGGCTGAGCAATTGGCTGCTGCACTGCGTGTCGGGGATTCGATTTCCGCACGGAACAAATATTTGTAAGCATACAGGAAGTTAATGGGTCGGACTGTTTTTGTATGTAAACATAAACATTTTTAAAGCACCCAAGATACAGGAAGAATAACAAAAAACTCGGAGGAATAAATTAACGACTTGCGTACGCGCTCAGTTGCTAAGCTACTTTCAAGGTGTAGTGTAAAAAGTATATCTCATATCGGCGACATAATTTTTTGAAACTTATAATAATTTGAAGCCGCGAACCACCGACTACACCGCTTTGGTGTGTAGAGCTAATTCTTTCATGTTTTTTCAATAGTCACTGTTGTAACACTTAGACGCTTGGACCTTTAGCTCGTGGCCGAGGGGTTACTTTAGTTATTAGCAAAATCATAAAATATGTGACATTAAAGAGGGCTTTACTTTGACAAAGATGTTTTTTGTGTGTGGCGGTAAAATGTAAAAAAAATGACATGTTTTTATTTGTGTCGTCGGACTTGAACACCTTGGCAGGCTGTCCTTTGGAAATCACAGGACAACCATCATAAATGGTAAAACTTAGTTACTGTTACTGTTAGCTTGTGTCATCCCAGTGCTGGGCAAAGGCCTCTCCCAATGATATCCAAATTTTTAAATCCAGGACCAACGAGGACCAATGGTCATTGGTTTTATCCAGCTCATCCCGCCATCTCCTGCGAGGTCTACCGCGTCACCTTCTCGCTGTGTCAGGAGTCAAAATCGTATCGTAAAATCGAAAGAAAACCATTGTTATACGACTCCATTCAGGCATTTTGGCCTATCGAAAAATTGACAATTGCTGACGTTGGCTTACGTACTGTACTAATAACGCACGTGGCAATGATAGGAACTTGTTCTCATTATTTCAATATTAATTAAATTGGCAAATGTTTACCAATAACTACCTTCTTTCAATTAAGGTGAAAGTGTCAGTGTAGCCCGCGAAATTCAAATTTGCTTACGTTTTCTTGAAATTGTAGTATCGGATTGTATGTTGATTAAAATATGATTTGCGACTGTAAAAACAGGGGTTCACTGAATTATAATCATTAAAATTATCAACACAACCCTCTAATGACTACTTAATGAAAAAAAGTGTCCACTTTTTTGTGTCTCGTTTCAGCATTGTAACCGAAAATCTTGTGCATATTTTTGTGTAAGACTTTCCCATTTTTAACCGGGTGGTTTAAAATGGGAAAGTCTTACACAAAAATGGACGGGGTACAACCAAAACCAGAATCCAAATCGGATCATCCGCAGACAGACACACACACACGTCAAACTTATAACACCCCGTCCATTTTTGTGTAAGACTTTCCCATTTTTAACCGGGTGGTTTAAAATCTGGTTTTGGTTGTTAGAAAGAAAAATTAGTCGGGAGTGTTCTAAGCTATGTCAGTTGTGTATGTTGTGCTGTGTCTATCAGTCCAAGATGGCCGCCCCTACAAAATAGCGAATTACATCTTTATTCAACAAATACCTCAATATGGGTATCAAATGAAAGAGCTTAACAAGTACAACACTGTAATAAATTAAAAATCCAAGATGGCCCCCACCACAAAATTGTTTATTCGCCATTTGATGTTGGGTTCCATCTTGGATTTTTAATTTTAATTATTTTCTATTTAACTTTCAGTACATTGTGTCCCCACAATGTACTGAAAGTTAAAAGTTTTTTTTAATTTTAAATTTAATTTTACTTGTTTCTAGAGTTTACTAATACTGGGCAGATGTTTTCGCATAACAAAATAAAATGATGAAAACGATTACAAGGGTTTTAAAATTAAATCAATATCAGCTAAATCTATCAATCGCATTAAATTCACTGCAGAACAATAAAATTTTCAATGACGTAGCTAAAATGAGGTAGTAGACGTTTGGCATTACACTTTAGTGGCGATTCGAACTCAGTGTGCGATTGAAGTCACATTGTTGCTTTATAACGTTCTTTTGTGCAACCTTGTTTAGATAAAGATGTGATTTAAGATAAAATATAAGTTTCTCAATATACTACTTCAATCCATCAATAAATTTTAATTTATTGATGGTAAAAAAAAAAAAAAAAAAAAAAAAATAATACATTTTAATTTATTGATGGTGCAAACAAGCCCATTGGGGGCTCGTGACGTCACAACGCACTAAAAATTATAGCAAGACGTGACGTATTGAGAACTTTAAAAGCGTCGTATCTTCGTCAATTTTGGTTTACGTAATAAAATAAAAAATACGGGTCGAATACTTTTTGATAATCTAATTGACGGACAAATTAGATGTTTTCAGGACACAAGCCTGGGCTCGACTACCAGTAAACGGGCTGGTGTCCACAACTCCACGTCATAAGTCATAAGTCATTCTGGGTTCGAATCCCGGTAGGAGGACATGTTTGTGTGATGAGCATGGACATTTGTTTCCGAGTCATGGATGTTTATATGTATAATAAGTATGTATTTACAAACAAAACAGTATATATGTAGTATATCAAATATCTGGTGTCCACGACACAAGCTTTGCTTAGTGTGGCACTAGGGGGAGCTGTGTGTTAATGTCCAGCGAATTTTTTTTTTTAATTTATTTATAACCTTTTTTCTACCAACGGGAATGAAACAAAGAAGGACCAAGGAAGCGAAGTTTTTAAGTGTTTATGTCAGACGCTAGTTTTAATGACTGTTCAGTTGAGGATTTTAATTGACAAGCCACTCTCACTACTTTCCAATTTTGAACTTTTATACATTCACGAGTACGAATATTACCGACTAATGCCGGAAACACACTTACGTGGCGTGGTATGGCGTGGCGCGCCGGAAACATATCGGTTTCATATATTTTATATGGTTAGAGACTTATTTGTGTGTCGTGTCGTGTCGTGGCGCGTTCTGGCGTGGCGCTGACTGCTCACCACCGATGCGCATGGCTAGTGCGGTGGTGGGGTTGTGGTGCGACACGCCACAACACGTAAATGTCCCGATTTTAGAGATTTTATAGATTAGTGGCTCATCAATTAAAGACCTCGACTGTACATTCATTACACTGTTGCTTACGATACAATGGTAATAAGAAAAATATAACTAAATATTCAACGAGTTAAACGACCATCGTCAAAACTCATAACTCGAACTGTTTGACTGTAAAACAATATAATAATACTTCTTACTACGATCGCGTTTATCGATATGAAAGTTTTATTTGAAAAGTTATTTCAGAGACAGTTATCTATAACATTGTCACTTTATTACGAAACTGAAATGAAATGAACTGAAGCATTGTATTTGTTGGATCATCTTTACCATTATGCCTATAAATGGTTTTCCAGTAGCCAGCATTTTCTGTAATTTTTTTAACACCGAAGTGAGTAAAGAAATAATAACACCCACTTGGGTCGATCGTTAGGTTAAGCCGTGTTTGCCTAGAATGGTCCGTGGATGGGTGAGCACTCACGTAATGGTGTACCGACTTTCTTAAAAAACACGTTGATCCCGGCTGTCAATTTGAAGATCTTTAACAGTCGTGTGCCCTAACGTCTGACAGCTATAGTACCAGTATTCGTGGAGGTCAGCTGCATCCATTTAAACTGGAAGCCGCCCCCAACATAGTTGGTAAAAAGCTAGGCAATTACTGGTCTTTACTTGTTACTTTGCCTAACGTCTGACAGCTATAGTACCAGTATTCGTGGAGGTCAGCTGCATCCATTTAAACTGGAAGCCGCCCCCAACATAGTTGGTAAAAAGCTAGGCAATTACTGGTCTTTACTTGTTACTTTGCCAAGAAAAAACTTTATAATAAACATAAATACCTATTTCAAATCTTTCCATCAATATTAAAAACTCAAATCAAACAGACATACCTACCCTTTCCAATTTGCAAACATCAATGAGCAGCCCTTTGCTAAACAAAAAAAAAGAAGAAAAATTAAATAAAATTCATTTCAGAACTCCTTTCACGGAATCTTTTCTTATGCGCGACATTGTAAATAACCTGATGGATTACTGAAACAGAAACATTCTGAATTCAATTTTATTTTTTTAAACATAAAGTAGAAATTCGCTTGTTTTTGGGAAATGTAATCCCAGTAGCTGTATCGATATCCTGATTCAACGCTTTATTTTAAATTACGACTTTGTGGTTCGAAAATAAAGTTGAAATTCGCTTGTTTTAGGGAGGCGTAACTCCAGTAGCAGTATCGATATCCCGACCGAACTTTCTAATTTGAATTTCAACTTTGTGCTTTGGAAATAAAATTAAATTTACTTTGATAAAAGAAATGTTTTTTACAAGTAGCGGGATCGGTATCGAGTGAAAATTATATGCTCGAATTCTTTTGAAGCGATTTGTCGTGAGATGTAGAACCTTTGTATTGTTCATCTTCAAAGAACTTTTTTCTACTTTATTATTACGCTTCGCGACACGGAGGTTGTAATACGATTGTTATTTGTGTTTAGATAGATTATATTGAGTTCCAGTTTATTATAATAGGGGAACAGATTGATTTTTGTGTTTTAAAGATGTCTTTTTTATCAATAAGTGTTTTAATTTAGGCAAGGTTTTTGTTGTTAACTCTAGATCTAAAAATATATACCTAGAGCCAATAGTATATTTTACGAAAATTACTAAATTTGTCTGTTGAGTTTTTCCTGCCTTAACGGCTTAACAAATGAAATATAATGTCAGAGGCCGTTACCCAGCAGTGGTATAGAAAATACGGCTAAATGAAATACAGTGAAATTTAGCGCACAGGCTAGACTAGACCATGCATTACCTAAGACAGTACTTTAGGATACTATCGTTCTAGTAAGTAGCACGTTGTCGATAGAAAAAAATACAAAATTTTGGAATACTTACCACAGAACTCAACAAATAAGTAAGAACTTTGGTAAAGAAAACATTAAAAAAAAAAACAATATTGAGACAAGACAAATGTTTATTCAATATTACCACTACCAAAACTCTTTCACATATCCTACAAAAATATTTGCTTGACAAACATACGAAATAGTTCCACAAAAAATACCTTTTCTTACCTTTGAACAACCAATCAAAAATCTGCTATCGGAATTTCAATCTAAGATCTAATAAAAATAAGTTACAATTCCTTTACAAGACTTGTATTCAATCTGGCTGTACTATCATTATTTATTTACATGATATTGAACCTTGCCGTTAAAAGATAAGTATCAAAGTTGATTGCATATCAAATAACAAGGGCGCAAGCCACCATTTCCCGCTCTACCAATTTATTTTTTTATTTACTTCTTAAAATGTATGCAAATTCAAATGATTCCTTGCGATTGATGCTTTGTCGCTAGATTATCAGGTGGCTGTATACCCGTCCCTTTCTTTCGTTGAGGGATTTATATTTGCATCTCTTTTTCACAGTCTTGTTATAATGAAAGCAATTTGTTGGTCCCGTATTCAATTTGGCAAAGCAAAATTAGGTATAATAAAATTATACAGATTTTCGCTAACGTTTCGTATAAATGTGTTGTATAAGAGGATTTTATTTTTTGTCTAATTTTGTATGCAATAGGGTGCAGGACCTGTGGTTGGTAATCTCTTCAAATTAGGGGGAAATAAAGCATTCAACTTTTGTTTGAAGATTTTGTTTAGAGAGCTTAGAATCCTACTATCCAACTTCATATCATACTATTATTATTAATGTGATTTGTGAGTATGGATGTATGGATGTTTGTTACTCTTTCACGTAAAAACTACTAAACGGATTTGGATGCAATTTTTTGCACAAAGATAGTTTATAGCCTGGATTAACACAATTCGAGCCGGTAGTTCCTGAGATTAGCGCGTTCAACCAAACAAACAAACAAACAATCAAACAAACAAACTCTTCTGCTTATAATATTAGTATAAATATAATAGGGTGCGATATCATTACCGTCCACCCAAAAGTCTCCGTAACTCCATCGTGGTAATTAAGTTATAGTTTGTCTATTTTTGAAATTTTGGATGAATGGGGTAATCTTCAGAACTAAGTAAATACTGTATTGATTCGTAAGAGTGAGTTATTTGAAATATACAGGGTGTAAGCCACCACCACATCACGAAGCCGTCAACCAAACATTATATACATCAAACTAAGTAACTATACGAGACGCCTTTTTTTTGGGATGAAAAATCATGCTTTGTTTCAGAACTCATGTTACGCACTTTAAACATTGAGCTGATTCATGGATTGAATAGTACGGGGGTCGTGGAGGTTAAAGTAAAAAACTCACAATTAAAACTTGTATTTACACTGGCCCTGAAGATACAGGCTATGCTTAGTTTCGGAGTCAGATACTTATACTTGATTTGCCTAATATAAGCCCTAGCAATGATACCCAACAAAATTGTAAACCAATTTTTAATCTCCTATTTTAAGTCACAACTGATGTACTCTTAGAATAAGACCAATTGTTAATATTATTAGAGATATTTATTTGTTTATTTATTATTATTATTATATTTAAAAAAAAAACTTGTCAAAAAGTTGGAACTTTGACCCCCAATTTTTTTTTTTTTTTTTTTTTTAGGGTGTGTAGAACAAAAAAAAATAACGCAATGACGGAGAGAACAATTGACTTTCGGTTTCGTTTAGAGATGTTTTACACATTTTATTATGCAAGACGTTGTTCTGGTTTCTACAACGGGGACTTTAAAAAAAGTTATTTTTCTTATATTAACCAAAGAAACTACATACATGGCATCTCTATCCTCGTTAAAACCATTACAAAAGTTGGTTCACAAATTCGAATTTTGAGCTTGGTCCACTTTTCCTGCCGCTGAGTGTACAATGAAAACAAAATTCAGTAAAAAGCATTTACTAGCAACAAAAAGTAACAAACATTAAAAAAAACAGTCGATTTGATAACCTGCTCTTTTTGGAAGTCGAGTGAAAATCCACAATAAAAGTGGACAAAAGAAAATCATAATATTGCGGTGATTGTGGTGGGGTGTAATGAATTTTTATGCATATCTATCTTTTGGCTTTCTTAATAATTAATAATATGAATTCCGACAACGAATTCAGAGAGAACTTCAGTGTTTCGCAGAGCCCTTAGAAGAATGTTGTAATATGTACAATTATTTCAAATCAATAAAATGGCAATAGATCGAAATAGACAAAAGTCTTCGTGCCGTATCGCCAGAGAGATATCAGCGCACAGTTTAATATGGCCATAACATGCATCGCTTCTACCCTCAAATAAAAATACCATTCAAATTATCCTAACAATAAAATAGGCGAGTGTATCACTCACTTGAATTACCTTAGAGCTGTTTATTGTATGCGATTTTTGTTGTGATAAGTGTATAAAATTCATGGACAGTAGGGAATAATATGATGAAAATGTCGTGATAAAAGTTTTGAGTGTGTTTGAGTGTATTTGAGTAGAAGAAGACCAAAGAAACGATGGATGGACTGTGTTAAGAATGAAATGGTCAGAAAAGAAGTGTCTGATGAGATCACGAAAAATAGAGGAGTATGGAAGAAGAAGACATACTGTGCCGACACCAATTGTATTGGGAAAAGGGTAAGATAATGAATAGGTAATAAAATGATATATTACATTATGATGCTGATGAAGTCCTTAACAAGCCAAATCTAAACCATAATAACACATCAAAACTGAAAATTTAGATGTGTGAATGGCCACAAAATAAAAAAAAAATATGCCAGAGAAAGTTTGATTACTTATTTCTCTCTCTTATTCTGGACACAAAGTTATTATAATTATTGTTACTTATAAAATATCCGCACCTGGTGAAGGTTGCGGGAATCCGTTGGATGCGAGTAGCAACGGACCGGTCAATGTGGCGACACTTAGGGGAGGCCTGTGTCCATGAAAACTACTTTAGTAAATTAATTTAAAAATATAGGTACTTTAGTGTAGCCTAAAACACAGCTCCACTGAGAACAAAATATTGTTTTGACCTCGATTTTCTGTCATAATTCATTTATTCATTTGCCCTTATCCCAATTTATTTGGGACCAACGCCTCGTTTTTGTCTTTTTAACGTTAATTTTCAGTACAATTTATAATTATTTTTATTCATTTTATTTTTTCCATTTTAGGTAAGTTCGCAGACTAATAATAGATTCACTTGTTTTGTAGTACCTATCCTATTTTGTAAATACCAACGGCTGTAACGTTCATCTAACAAAAAAAAACACTTAAAATTCCAGTCTTTTAATCAGAAAAGTGTTAGGTATAAAATAACATAAACAAAGATTACCATAATAAATACAGTTGTATTTATAGACAAATATAGAGCACAGTTATTTTATTAAATCAATTTACCAGAATTCCTGTGATCAACCATTAATAAACTATAAATAAATCTAATGCTTTACAACCAATCAAACTTTCTAATTATAGGAATATTTCTAAAACCTTGGTAATAGATAAATTTTACCTGCTCTAATAAATGGTTTACAATAATACTAATACTGCGTAGTCATATCGGAGTCGGATCGCCATCTTCATGCCCCTTAATATTATATGGTGTTAACATTTTACTTTTTTTAAAGTGAAAATTTTTTTGCGATTGAGCACTTTTTGGGTGAACAAAAATCACGGAAATCGCGTGACCTTTACCTAACGCGTTGTAGCACTCGTAGCCGATCACGGCGTAGCACAACTTAGGCGTGCGCGGGGCACAACCAGAAGGAAATATAGATTACTTAGTTTTCACTTCTATACACAATTTCTAAAGACTGCCCCGCTTTGTTTTGCTCTGCATCTAAAATTTTTCCTATAGATATACAATTTAATCAGCCTTTGTTTGTTATAATTACTTACCTTAGGTTCATGTTCACCAAAAATATGACATTCTGATTTTCTAAAAACAGCTGTTTAAAACACTCTTTTGTATGGGAACATGTCACAGTGACAGCTGTTTTTAGATAATCAGACTGTTATCTTTTTGGTGAACATGGACCTTAATCACTCACTCATCACCATCCACTTAGACGAACGGATGGTGATGAGAACACAGAACACACGTTTTCTTTTTCCGTTTTCCTCTTTCAGCCGTCACGACATCGTTTACGTATCGGAGTCGTGTCGTATGATCTAAATGTTGCGTACTAAAGTTTACGGCGCGGCATATTGTTTTATTAATATCTATAAAAACGGCTCCCACTTTAGTTTTACTGAGAACTTCGTATAGCTTTCAGTGTTTGCAAACTTTATGAACACGCTAAGTTTATTATTGTTTAGGGGTGATGTTTGTATTGTTCTTTTTTGTCATTTATTTTAGAGTGATTCATATGGATTTATGTTTTTTATTATATTTTTTGTCATTATCGACAATTTTTGTTGACAATTGTGTAAACCTGCCTATCCATAGATAACAACACTATTGATTACAAGATAGATGCGCTACTCTGGTTTTCGTTTTTTAAACTGTGTATCTCAATTACTGTTAGATGGTACTGTTAGTTTCTGTTCAACCATATACTCGTAAATACAAAAAGTAATTGTTGACTCTGGATTCGAACTTGGGAAATTTTATGCACAAGGCAACCGCTGACACCGCTAGGCTATCTACTTCACTGACAAGTTGTCTTTTTTTTTTTCGGAATGGCATCTCGCAGTTCAACCTAGAAAGGTTGTCGTCTGCTTAACCAGACTATCCTGTGGGTGCCTTGAGTGTAAGGCCTCCAGCCAGGGCATAAAACTTACAAACTAAGCGACTACACGCTAAGGGCACCCCCTGCGGGGTACGGGCCTCGGCTTAGGGCGTCGCTGGAAGAGAACAGCGAGGGGACAGGCTGGAGTGAGTGGTGGCAAGTTGTCTAAAATAGCTGTTCCCTTTATAACAGTTGTAAAACAGTCAAACAGTTGAAAACTTTGTGTTCTTAAACACACAGATGGCAGCACTATCTATGAAAATGTTGTTTGACGCCAATGTATGGAAGTTTCACCCCCCTGTGCCTATCCCAAACTACGATGGGTCAGAATTGTCACACTGGGTGCTTGAAGACCGTTGTTGTTACCGAGGCAATCGCGGTCGTGTCGATTTGGACTCGCTCCTGACTAATTGACCATAAAGCGCATTATTAAATGTACTTTTTACGAGTATCTTTGAGACTCACCGACCCCACAGTCAAACCATTGCAACGGTTTTGTGGGGGTTAGTTTATAAGTTTACCAATCATTTTGGAGCACAAATAAATAAAGAAAACAAAAGAAAGAAAGAATGTTAATTTGTTAATTAGTTTAGCCTTTTCTCCTACAGTAACATCCACATAATATTGAAAGCAATCCAAATACAACTTCACCCAAAGCTCATTTTCATCTTCCAAAAACTAACAACAAAAATTCTCTCATTCCAGACGGACTCAACATCAGGCGGTGAAAAGGAGTCTGAAGGGTCCATATTCTCTTCAATAATTCCTGACAAGCTTTCTGGATCCATCTGTACTGCAGTCCTCTTCATGCTGGGATGGAAACTGTTCTCAAACAAGCGGTGAACTGGTTGTATTGATGATGCTGTGATGGGATTTCATTGTGGTCAATGTTTTATTGAAATATGTGACGTTGAAATGTTGTCTTTTTCAGTGTCGTTTTGTGTCGTGCAATTTTAAATTCGAATAATTGTTGAGCAGCATCGACATTTTGTTTCCAGTCATGTTCGGAATAAAAAAAAGATATAGTTTACATTTTTAATGAATGAAACGAAAAACAACTAAAGAAAAAACTGATTTTAAACTGATGTTTTATTTCAAAATACTTATTTTTTTTAAATTAAATACTAAAATCTGAAAAGGTTTATATTTATTTGATTTCAATTTGAGATACTTAAATTAAAACTAAGACAGCACATAAGATAAAACCTGTATGACATGATGATACTATGAATGCATTACAAAGCACATATTTCAATAAGACATTTCAACATATTTATAAGCGTACGAAGAATAAATTAAAATGTTATTCGTTGCGCTACGCTTTTTGCTATTTGTACATTTATTGAGGATTATTAAAATAATCCAAATTTTGTATAATTATTAGACGTAATAATACACAGCTTTAATATAAAGTTGTGTTTTTGTGTATCGTCTGTCGAACGCACACTTATTGTATATTTTATAATAATATGTAGTGATTTTTGTAAATTAAAATGTTTGGTCCATGGCAAAATATATACTTGCTGCTAAAAAAAAATATAAAAGAAATCGGTAGTGGAAGGGTTTAAGATTTATAAAAAAGAATGACTTTGATTTAATTGCTTCTATTTAGGAGAATATATTTTTATAAAATAAAAATGTTTTGTACAAAAACAGCATAAAAATCCGAAAAAATATTTTAGAATCACTGTCAAAAAACATTCTTATTTTTTAATTCTTACTTTTTTCCTTGTAACTCAGAATACTATTCATATTTAACGTTTAACAAAAAAAATGCACAAAATTAGATAAATAATACGATGTTTTAATGAAATTGCTGTTTTAGAACTAAAATGTTCACGTTTGAAAATTAATCATTTAGAAAGTCCGTATTTTATAAAAATAATTCTTATAATGAAGTGTCAATTTACATTCCGCTTTCGATGTTGATATTTCCATAAATATGGCATAACTATATTAATAAATAATATACATACATACTTATTTAAGGAATTTCGAAGGATTCAGAAGAATGGACCAGCGATGTTATAGAAAAATAGATTTTATTTGAAACACGATAAAGTCCGTTTTCCCATAAATTGTTCCAAAGAGAGCAGCCTAAAAATTATTATCGATTGATCTCATTTTTTATTTTTTTGTGTAATAAAAATGTTTATTTTTTAAATATTTTAGGATTAGACCATTGTATGGTGAGTGCCAAGTTATGTCAATGGAGATTTTATGAGATGGTATATTTTGATAATTATTATCATTAATTGTATATAAGTTAGTTAAGGTTGATTGATGATAAGCTCTGTCACGTCTGATCGTAAAGCAATTTGTTAAAATCAAAACAATTATTTTTGAATGATTAACAAAGATTGTTTGGAATCAATTTGCAAACAAAATTGATAGGTAATTCATGATTTGGCTTGAGTAAGTTAGACAAATTAATTTAAAATTAGAATTTGAACACATTAAGTTTCAGTAAAAATGGAAATTTACGTTAATTTGGTATTTTTTTTTTATATCATGGACAGAAAATGACACGAGCACAAAATGGATATTTTTTTAGCTTTTATGGAATAGATTTGTAAATAAAAATACTCCATTAGTTCCGCTAGCTGATAACTCATACAAGTAAGTTACAAACGAGGCTTTGAATTAATAAAGCACAGTTTTGCTTCCAAAAAATTAAAATAAATTGTTTTTATTCCACACAACTCATAAAAGTATTACGTAATGCATTTTGCAATTGCAATTAATTACAAAAAATGGGAACAAAAACCTTTTGGGAACAAATCATTAGTTATTTTATTGACACCATATTTTTTTTACAATATAATTTTATTTTAAGATTACAAAATATACGGAAGAATGTGTTCAAATGTGATATGTATTTATTTAAGGAAACAATTAAAGTAAAAAAAAGAAGTTTTCCTAATGATCTCTTGGAAACTCTTATCTGCTGATGAAATTTTCATTTTTTTGCTGACAAACATTGAAAACTGTTCGCTTATTTGGCTGCACTGAATACATTTTACAGTAATGTTAATGTACACAGTTTTATAAGAAAATGAAGAGAAAAGTTGTATATTATCAGTGCACAAAAATTAGTTTGTGTATTTGTTTGTCAGTGAAAGATATGAAAAGAATACAGAAAAAACGCATTTAAGAGTTTTGTACATAAATTAAAATTGGTATGCTTAATGCTCTTTTAATAAGAAATATAATCTGTAGTCGCAAAAAATTCTAAATTTCCATAGTAATAAATAGTGCTTAACACAAAAACAAATCGAATTTGTAGGGAAGATGCAAAAATCTACTATAAATTAATTTTATCAAATAGCACAAAGGGAAAAACTGCGGTATCCTAAAATGAAAGTTATAAAATAATTTGCGATAAAAAGTAGTGAGACTACTGATTTTATAAAGTAACGGTTTAAATCAATATTTTTGCAACTTCCATACAGATTTTTCATAAAAAAACATGCTTACTGCTGTAATCACATAATTATAACCGTATTGATTAAATAATTTTAAATTCTTAAGCAATATAATTGTAATTACTCATAGTACGTAAGAAATATCTCACTACCAAGTCTTTTTTATTACTTTACGGACAAAAAAAATTGTTCTGTAAAAACAATTTTGTTTTTGTAGTTTATTTTTAGTAAAAATCGTGTGATCTACACTGTGTATAAAAATGGCCTGTATATTTTAGCTAATTTAAGATTTTAGTGAGTTAGATTTTTAGTTTTTAGACATTTTTATTTAGCATGTTTTTTTTGTATAATAGTCATACCAATTGACTTTAATTAAGTTCTTTATGTAATTATTTTTCAGATCAACTGCCAATTATTATATTCTGTGTTTTGATATTTCTTTATTTGAAAATATACTTTTTTATAAATATCTCTGATTTTTAAACAACATCTAGATATCCCTAGAAGCAGAAGAATAAGTTTAAATTCGTTCACAGATGCAAGAGATAATTATACAGTACGTCAGATCGCAACTACGCGCATGAGTTCGATAAATCAGAGGTCTTAGGTTGATTTTTAAATAACACATAGATATCCCTGGAAGCACAAGAATAAGTTTAAATTACGATGTTTTTGTTCACCGAAGCAAGAAGTACGTCAGATCGCAACTACGCGCATATTCATTCTCTTGCCCCTATTCCACTACGCGCATATTCATTCTCTTGCCCCTTATCCCAATTCATTTGGGGTCGGCGCAGCAGGTCCTCTTCTTCCATACTCCTCTATTTTTCGTCATCTCATCAGACAATTCTTTTCTTAAACACTGTTTTAGGCTATCACGGTTTAAAACTAAACTTATATTGTCACTTACGGGATATCTTCCGTGATTTTTTTTTATATATCGGGAGCTCAACATAATAAATAATCACGGAAAATCCCGTAAGTGACAAAATAAGTTTAATTCTTTTCTTACCATATCCTTCTTAACACAGTCCATCCATCGTTTCTTTGGAATTCCTTTACTCAAATACCCATACACATTCATAACCAAAACTTTTTCACAACAGTTTTCTCATTCCTCCGCATTACATGCCCATACCACGACAACCGATTACCACACAACTTTTCAGTTACCGGCGCCACTTTCAGACTTCCTCTAGTATACTCCCCCTTGGCATTTTCATCTCCGCGACATGCAGATGCCTTTCATTCTTCGCAACTACGCGCATGAGTTAGATAAATTGAATAGATAAAGTGAGGCCTTAAGTTTACGATCGGCGGCGGCGACCTCTCGCGTCCGGCCCTGGTTCAATCCATGGTCCGGAGCGAGACGGAATGGGAAGCCGTCACCTCCTTCTGCGAAGCAGTCATACTAGCGAAGGAGGTGGCGGAACGAGAGAGGGAGAGAGCCTCTCTTCCCGGCCGCCGCGGGAGACGCACCGGGCGTCGGGGGCCACGTGGTGGCTACCGGCCACCGAAAAGCGGGCCTGTGGACGGTTGGCTATGGGCTAGCTAGCCGTCCGTCCGACTGACGGTGACGACAGGCCGTGTCGACGGCGCGTTCGTGTTCCACGCACGCCTCAAAGAGATGTCAGCATAAGGGGAGGGGCCCGCAAGGGCCGAAGCCTGCCGGGGTTGCGGGCCTGTTCGAAAGAGATACCGCGGCCCCGGAACATAAAAGGCGAGGAAGGAACATGGATGGGTTTTAGTCAGTAAGAGTCTGACACTCCCTCCCGCTTCGCTCAGATTGGGAGAAGTCATTTGATGATTTCCCATCCTTAAAAAAAAAAGGCCTTAAGTTTGAACTTGGGACCTATGATTTGGCAGTCATACCACTAAACTAGCACTATTGTCGCTAAGTTTTAAATGGCTACCTAACAGAAAATTTAAAATTGGTTGTTACAAAGTTACCATTTAAAACTTCCAACACCCCATGAAACTACTCACCGCCATTTTGAAAAATAAGTAACATTATCCAAACTTCAATGTTATAAAACTCATGTGTGTCTGAGCACCATCCATCTAAGTTTATGTAGTTTAACTTAGAAAAGCATTATCCGGTAGAGTTGCGGTTAAGTTAATGCGGTCAGTTAAACTTGATGTATTTCACTTAGATGTAACTTTGGAAGCTTTATGGTTCCGATAAAAGTTAGATTTTTAAAGTGGCTGCTTCGGATGTTTCTGGCTAATGTGGGTATAAAAGAGTGAGATAGAAGTTTGTCTAGGTTCATTTGTTGGAAAGAGTTGTCCGTTAATGTTCTTTTTGTGGTTTGGTAACATTTTGCTGGAACATAGTTGTGATCGCAGTATAAAGGAAGCCGTAGAGTCCAAGGTCCTAGCCAAAGGGTCGTTTTCCACCCAGCCTCGCGCATTTTCTTATGTCACTGAATAAAGGACTCCATTAGTATTATCTTTAAGGCGACTAAAGGAGCCAAACGCGAGTTTTATAATGCCTGAAAGTATATGTTTCACTTCAATAAATAAAACCATAAAAATATATGATATGCTTCAGTATATATGCTAGTATGGGTAGTGTTTTGGAAACATAATACAGTTAATTTTACTCGATAAAAAAAATAACGAACTTATCTCTAAAAATTTCTTTCAACGAGTAAAAACCGTACTAAAATACATGCGATCATTCTGTATTTTGGCAAATAATTCTACAGGCAACATATTAGCATCATAGTGTAATAGTCATTGTTTAGTCCAATCAATAGATTTTTTGTCATTTCGCACTATTCGGCCCGCAGTGACTGACGTAACAACCACTTTGTAGTGCAAACTGATTAGAACTTCATTCTAACAGTATTTCAAACGAAGTTTTAATCACCACAAATAGAGTTGCTAATTTAGCTCCTGCCCCTTAAATTAGAATATAATCGACGCAGAGAATGATAAGCGTCTCCTCGCGAGAGTAAGTATTGAAAGCAAATCTAGAAACGCCTGAACTGAAAGATATATTTTTAGTTTGCACTGTTTTAGACTTTCACGGTTTTTCACTACACTTAAAGTACTTACGGGATTATATCCGTGATTTTCCTTTTCCTTTTACGTGGAATCCAGTGATAAAACTAATAAAAAACTAACATGCGTCTCCATTATAAAGAAAAACCGAGTAATACTGTGAGTGCGTTCTGTCGTGAGTTACAATCGAGTTCCAGTAGACAGATTTGTCTGCTCATAATTTATCATTTTCGTCCCACCCGCATACCTCTTCAGTATTCCCGCGATCATGATGCTTGCAACAGCGTCGAAATATCGGGTGCTCGAAAAACCTAAGGAAAATCACAGATATAATCCCGTAAGTACTATAAGTATATTTTTACTTTATTTAAAAAGTTATGCAATTTATAAAAACAGCTGAACAAAATAAATACCTATTTATTTAATCGAAAACCGCTTGAGTGATTGTGAAAATATGTCTGGATTTTTTGCTCACAAATAACTAGAAAGACACATAACTTTGACTCCAAAAAAAGCAATAGTTTTTTTTTACATGACACTGACGCAACATACCACCCATATTAGTTATTGCCTACTAATCACTATTGTCTCAAAATAAATACACTAATGTAGAAGCTAATTTTGAAAATATCCCACTAATTGATGTTACGAACAATTAAAGCAATTTATAGTGTCGTACATGGACAAGAATGTGTGGTATGGGGGAAATTGAGAATAGCTGGTGAAATTAATTACTTAATTATTTGTTTGGTTTTCGTGTGAGTAAGTTTATGAAGACAAGTACAAAAAACAAAAGAAAAATGCCTCAAAAAAACAAGAGATATGTCAATATGATGAAAAGCTGAAATTAAAATAGTCAACGAAGAAAAAAAAGTCATTATTTCTGCCTACTCTAGCCGGATGCAGCTGAAGACCAGTATTTTACATGGAGCGACTTCCTATCTGATCTCCACAACCCAGTTAGTTCTGGGTAATACGATAGCACTTGGTAAGACTGGTTGTCAGACTTTCGGACCACTGACTACCTGGGAATAAGAAAGAAAATAGTACGTTCGTCTTAGTGAACGGACTGTATTTAATGATGAACCGATGAACGAGTTATACTCGTACTTACCATTATTTCAGAGATTTATTCGAGGGCAGACGCAGGGCGCGACAGGAGGAAACATCAAGGAAAAACAAACAAATTGAAACAGTAGGTATCCAATGAGTCTCACATTAATAGTCCTGCTAAACTTAAGTGGCAGTGAGCAGGGCACATTGCTCGCAGAACGGATGGCCGATGAGACCGAAAAGTTCTGGAGTGACGACGGCGATACGGAAGACGATGCGTTGGAAGACCTACCACTAGGTGGATCGATGACTTGGTGAAGGTTGCGGTAATCCGTTGGATGCGAGTCGCACGGGACCGGTCAATGTGGCAAAACTTGGGGGAGGCCTATGTCCAGCAGTGGACGTCTTTCGGCTGAAATTGTAATGATGATGAATAGTCTTCCTAGTCGTTTTCAGTCACGATGGCCAATCTCAGTGGTGATGCTAAGATTGAATGTCTGCCTATCTCAGTGGTGTCACTCTAGCTCTTTTTTCCCGACTCGGGAATCGAATCAGGACCCCACCCTCAGAGGTCGCAAACTCACATTTATGAATAAACAAACAAATGACACTACTGGAGAAATATTGGATTATGTACCTACATCTGATTACAAAACTGATGCTATGTTTAGAGGGAAAAAAAAACAGAGGATCAGGTCTCATTATAAATATTTATGCTCAAATACTAATCGTGGGAAAACAGCAGGTAACTATAGAAAGCGTGTCGATTAAAATCAATTTGTAGATTAAACACAGTCGCCATTTTGATCTAAGGGTTGGATCTTCATAGAAATAGATGTGCGTGCGCATATTTAGAAACTATTAATGTTTTTAAAGTGATATTAAGGGCTTTAAGTGGTTGCTATTTATTGGCTGTTCACATCGATTATCACGTATAAAAATATGAGAAAGAAAATAGTTTTTTTTTATATTTGAATAAAACATTGTAGGTTACGTGGTGTGTAATTGTTTGCCAGAAACTGGTGCTATGACACAGTAAGGCATGGTCACGGCAGGCTACGAAGGAGATGACGAACTGGTCAGGTTCCGTCAGAACTGGAAACACGACGCGTAACGTGGGTTCGCGAGAAATGTAAAGAGTGGAGTCCTTTGCCCAGAAGTGAGACAGATCAGGCTAGAAAAACTAAAAAGGTGTTAGATAAAAATCTTCCTTGACACAGGTGTCAAGGTATATATTACCTACAAATCTAACATTGTGTGAAACTGACACTTATCAAAAATATTTTTAATCCTTTTACATATATAACACCTTTTTTGTTTTTTTACTGTTAGAAACGGACTTATTTAGGTAAATAAGTCCAATTCTACCGTGTGTATGTCTAGGTAGGAATGGGGTCTATGGCTTGACCCAGCAATAGGAACGTATACTAAGCTGATTATGATCAAAAGCAGCATGACCAGAAAGTTGCCAATATTGTGTGATTGATTGCTCGATTCTTTCCTAATAAGCTTTATGCAAAACCAAAATTACCATACACTATCCAAATCATTCCATTCTATTATTAATTTCAATACAACAATCAATTTTGTCACCAACAAGACTGGCAATGATTGGCATCCGTCAAAAATCGTATTGAACCCCAAATCCGCCGCCGACATGCAAAGTGGCATACCCCACAAATAATATTTTTTGAATACAAAATCCCAATAGTACGCACTATTAGGTAGCGTATCGGAAAAATAAACAAATATATGTTTTATTTGAAATTCAAATTTTCTGTATCGAGATTTGCATATAGACAAGAACGATCGTCGATCACTGATAATATTAATACTGGGGTCGTCGAAATGATTAAATCCTTTGGGGTCGTTATTTTCACACATTTTTAACAATGAAAAAGTTTTTGATTTGCAATTTATATTGTAATGGATGTTACATGTTGATAGTTTAAATTTATTTGAATGGAATCGAAGCTGCGGCGTGTGATTGATCAGTTTGTTCCGCCTGCCTGGATTAAAGTTGATTTTCTTTGATAAAACGTACTTTGATAATTTAACAGCGATTACATGTGCTCATGATTTTTATTTGGTTATCTATCATAACAACGCATGTCGTGAAGATCTAGAGAAAGGACAAGAATAAAGTAAGTACTTCATCGATGGTCAGAAAAAATCAACGAAAGATAATTAGTGCCAGCAAAAGAAAATAGAAGACAGAAACGTCTTGGGGCAAGGGTAGGATAAAAAATACATAACCAGCCTGTTTTGGTATCCTCTGGGCGTTAAAAAAGACCTCCTCTCTAAAGAAGGAGTAGGCAATACAACAAAAAACAAATAAAATAAAAATACAATAATTTATTTGCACCTTCAGTAAAAAATGTGGTTTACAATAAAATAGGGTTTAAGGTAATCAACCTGGAAACTTTTTTTTTCTTATATATCGGTTCCAGACTATAAATACAATACACTCAAATTCAATTCCATTCCAAATTACAATACACTCAACATTACTTAGATACTGTAGGTGTTAACAATGTACTAATTATCCACCACCAACATTGGTACTAAACCTTCCTAATCAACCACTAACATCAAGAACCAGTCTAATCACTCCACATATTACATAAATAATGGCGCTCCATATAATGTGATCGCGCTTCTACTACGCGATTACATATCACTATCACTACATATTATAAAACAAAGTCTCCCGCCGCGTCTGTCTGTCCCTATGTATGCTTAGATCTTTAAAATTACGCAACGGATTTTGATGCTGGTTTTTTTAATAGATAGAGTGATTCAAGATTAAGGTTTTAATATATTATTTTACGCGGGTGAAGCCGCGGGCATCAGCTAGTGTATTATAATGTTTGATAGCTCTTTCACACTGTAACGGCTGGACGGATTTGGATGAAATTAAGAACTGGAATAACACCTAGGCTAGTATTATAGCAATTTCCGTCCCATTGCAGGTTAAAGGCCTCTCTTTCCTTCTTCCTCATCCATAGTTTTTACCGGTTATTTTAATAATAAAATTAAACAATTGAAAGAGTCTTCCCGCTATTTATTTATTTATCGTGTGGTTAGTTGCCTAACCAGACCCCTTATTCACAACCATTCGACTCGCTTCCGATTCGGAAAGTCATATGTCTATCTCGGTCGTTCTCGTAATGCCAGAAGAAGACAGATATACGAGCTGTCGAATCGGAAACGAGTCGAACGTTTGTGAATACGGGGTCTGGTGTCAGGAGTTCTTAAGCCGCCGATGGACCTCTGACTTGGCTTAACATGCCGTCGAGAATTAATATCTCTCTCAGGAATGCTGATGCTGGTCGTCCCACTATCGCCAGCTAACAGCAGAAAAATCTTATTACCATATTTTTCTGCTGTTGGGGCCCACTATATGGTCCTTAAACCATACAGTGGGTTTTTCTTCCTTCTTCATTTTTTAAATTTTGACAATAAAAAAAAAAATGATAAATAGTAAATAATATGCCATATTAATAACTAGCTTCTGCCCGCGACTTCATAAGCGTGAATTTCCCGCTTGCAACATTTCTTATTGCTGCTCCGCTTCTATTGGTCATAGCGTGATGTTATATAGCCTATAGCCTTCCTGGATAAATGGACTATCCAACGCAAAAAGATTTTTTCAATTCGAGCCGGTACTTCCTGAGATTAGCGCGTTCAACCAAACAAACAAACAAACTCTTCTGCTTTATAATATTAGTATAAGTAGATATACTAAAAGGTGGTGATGCCTGCCTGCCAAGCGATCAAAACCACGGGAGAAAGCTATAGTGATCAATAAATGCACACCGTCTGACATGACGCTAATCGAAACACAATTATGGCGCAGATGCGTTATGGCAGTCAATATGTGTCAGACGGGAACTATTAGGAGTTTAGTATGCGTTTTGTCGATGTGTAATGCTGTCTTGTCATGTTTTGTTAATAAGCTATGTCGTGTATGTGTGTGTGCTCCGGGTTGGTTTTATTCAATGTTATTATTTTGATTATTAACTGTTGTAGTTATTTACTTATTAAATTGAGCATTCGCGGAATTGCCTGCATTTCAATTATTGCTTGGTTAGAAAAAAATTTATTTTTTTTTAGGTTGGGAAATCGTCAAATGACTTCTCCCACTCTGAGCGGAGCGGGAGGGAGTGTCAGACTCTTACTGACAAAAGCCCATCCATGTTCCTTCCTCGCCCCTTATGTTCCGGTATCTCTTTCGAACAGGTCCGCAACCCCGGCAGCAAAAAAAAAAAAAAGCTTCGCATACATTTATGCAGTGGTCTTAAACTAACTTACGTGATTGAGGTCAAGCGCATGGCCAGTTTGTAATTTAACAAAAAAAAAACGAAAGAAACGTGTGTGGTGTGGGAGCTATCCTTTTATGTTAGGTATAGCCATTTTTATACACGTGTGTCAATTTGATCTGGCTTCTCACTAAAGTACCTATTAAACTTGAAATCGCATAACAATAAACATTTTAATTTCAAATACACATAAATCCGTCATATGAGACACACCAACATTGCAAATATGAACATGAAATATTCGTTCTCTGAAACTGCGAATCATAAATTAATCGCACATCTCGCGAAAGCTCATCAAGGGTATCAAGTTTACCAAAGCGGGTACGAAAAATGAAAAAAATATCACCCAGACATGCTATTACAGAATTTTGGCGACAATAACACACAGTTATTACACAAAATCCGCTTTTCATTCCCACCTCGACCAATAAAAGTAGAAAAAAACGAAGAAAAAATATTTACGCATCATAAAAACCACAATACCGCATTTTATTTGCTCGATACGACGGGGTCCCGTATGCAAAATTGGTACGAAATTGAAAAACAAATTTGTTACATATTGCTTTTTTGACTGGGTGATACGGGCGTATTCTAAAAGAAGATATATTTTGCATTTCTATGCTTATGTTTTATTGGATAAAAATACCAGTGCATGAGCTGTACTGCTGTATATTTTTATTTTACACTGGTATTTTTTAAATCATCACATTTTTTTATTAAGAAGTTTTTTCATAATCTATTTTATCTGTGTGGAGATACACACAAATAAAATAAAAAAGAGTTTTGTGATAATGATGTTATCATGAATTAATTACAATTAAATATTCATTTGCAAAAACAAACTAATTTGCGATGTAGAATCGAAGTTTTCTGTAAAGCTGAAAAGCCTCAAATTTTTCAGAACAAAACAAAATTATTACGTTATAACTTAAATATAAACACAATATTCCCAATTTCCAGAATACGCGTCCATCAAAATAAAAGGGTTGCGTCCAACATCGGCGCGTCGTATTACTTCATTACGTAGCATTATATGCAGAACGAATGTCTCATTTTTTTGTTTCTGTGGGTTATTGTGTTTTGCTATGTAAATGTGTAGATGGGTTTGTAATGAGCTTTGGACAATATATACAACCCAGTTAGTTCTGGTTAATACGATACCCCTGGGTGAGACTGGTTGTCAGACTTTTTGGGCCACTAACAGCCTGTAACGACTGTCAAAGACACAAATGACAGCCGAGACCAACAGCTTAACGTGCTTTCCGAAACACGGCGGAAACTCGGTATGTAAGAGTGTCACCAGTCACTCATCCACAGTCCAATCTAGGCAAGTACTGCATTACCTAATCGACCCGAGTGGCTGTTATTATTTAGTCACAAGGTTCTTTAAACTGTATTAGATACCTAATTAAAAATAAAATAAAATACAAAATTGCCTTTATTTTACTCTGACCTTAAACATAAACAAGTAATACTACATTAACTTTAAACCAATCAGCTACCAGGTTAGGCTATCTTGCGACATAGGCCTCCTCTATTTCCCTCCAATTATTCCTGTTCAGAGCAGTTCTTCGCCAGCCCTTTGGCAGATCATCCTCCCATCTTTTCATCTGTCTACTTCTACGTCTTTTTCTATTTCTTGGGTACCATTCTGTGACTTTTTGGTCCATTTTTCCGTCTTGGCTCTCATCATATGACCTATCCATTTCCGTTTGAGTGTTCTGGTTTTTACTCTAATGTCTACCACTTTAGTGATGTTCCTTATTTTCGTAGCCTTCCATTTGTCTTGTAATCTTAGGTACAACATGCTCCTCTCCATTCCTCTTTGACACACACATTATGTATTCGTTAATAGTGCTACAGTAATGCCCTCTCGCTGAACTAACCTTTTCGACACTAATCAGTTCATCACAAAACCATTGACGTGTTCCAAATCTAATCACGCTTCTATCGCTCTAATACAGACTAACACTAACACTATCAAACCCTAAAACACCATGTAATACTAGCCCGGTAGTCACCAGCGTGACGTTTATGCAGAATCAATCATGACACGCAGACATTCACGTCTAATATCACTTATACACGCTGCGTTACAAATGGGAAGCCTTAATAATATTCGTGTTGGGACATAGAGTAGCTGTGTCTGTAGAAGGCTTTTGATGAAGTCAAATAAACAAAGCAGTTTGTGAAAGACGCATGAAGTTTTGTCACAGTTTTGTTCTGAACACAACATAAACATCCATAATGCCTGTAATCCTCGATGTGTTAGGTAGAGGTGTACCCAGTAATATTAGACCCACATTTTGTCCACTCCCATGTAATAGGGGGTGAGTCAATTGCCGTCAATCGGGCACAAATTCTGACTGACTTTGTGGCTGCTACTGAAAAATTATGGCTAGAAAAACCCAATAACATTTTACCCTACTTGGGGATCGAACCCAGGACCTCGTGTTTAACAGTCGTGCTTCCGACCACTAGACCAACGAGGCAGTCAACAAAAAAAGTAAAACTAATGTACCAATATTATAAATGCGAAAGTTTGTGAGTGTGGATGTATGGATGGATGGGTGTATGGATGGATGTATGGACGGATGTATGGATGGATGTATGGATGGATGTATTTCCGGGCACTAGTTGTCCGGCATTTTGCTGAACTGGGCCTATTTGGCGCAGCCGTGAGGCACACAGTGTCACACTGTTTTTTTTTTTTTTTTTCTTTTATTTGAATTTTTTCTTTTTGTTTAGTTATAAGTTTTGTATGATTGTTTTTGGTTTCCTTTTGTTTTTTGATCTAATTCGTTTGTTTGTTTTTTATTTTATACTGTGTGCACTTGTAGCGTGTGCCAAATAAATGTATTTTCTTTCTTTCTTTCTTTCTATGGATGGATGTATGGATGGATGTATGGATGGCTGTATGGATGGATGTATGGATGGATGGAAGTATGGATGGATGTATAGATGTATTGATGGAAGTATGTATGGATTAATGTAAGGACGGATGTATGCATGAATGGATGTTTGGATGGATGTGTGGATGTTTGTTAATTATTCACGCAAAAACTACTGAACGAATTTGGATTAAATTTTGCACACAGATAGCTTGTAACCTGGCTTAACACATAGTATTATTTTATCCTGGTAGTAGGATTCCAATGATCCCCAAACCTCACGCGAGCGAAGCCATTGACAAAAGATGGTTATAATTATAGCTGAAAAAAAACCATTCCTTCAATTTCAGCATAGGCATCTGTAAAATCTTACTCTGTGTGTTGTAAAATCATCCCTTGATTGTCGGCAGCCGTGGCCGTGGCTGGACATTCAATATCAATGCAAATGTCTCGCTTGTGAGGGTGCAATTGCTGTTCATACACCTAGCTATACAGTTTTATATTTGAGTGGGGCACAATATCGGTCGGTTATTATTAATTTGTAATCAAACTTTAATTAGACTAGCATCAATTGGGTAGACATCATGTTGGCAACATTGCATCCTAAGCGCCATCTGTGGACGACCGCAAAGAAACTGACATCAACGAAGGCAGTTTCATATTGGTGAGGTTCCTGCAGTGGGGGCACCAGAAGCTATTTATCGGCGAAGCACAAGCGAAGCGACCTCTTGGGTATGGAATTTTGGATTGATCGCTATTTTCATAGTTTGCTATATTTGATTGTTATTTGATTGTACCAAACTTTTGTAAAAAAAAATATTTAACAGTTGATTATTTATTTAAAAGTAAAATTAGATTATAATTTCACAATCATAAAGTAAATATACCAGGTAGTAGATTTTCCCTTTTACTCTTTGGCAAACAAAAAACGAACTGTAGGTTTGACAATTTGATATTGCAAAACCAAAAAAACAGATCCAAAACTGTATGTGTGTTGCACACGTCAAATCATCACTTCTATACCACTAACTCAATTTGGGTTGGGGTCAGCACGGTATGTCTTCTTCTCTCATCCTTCTCTGTTAGTCGTCATCTCATGAATCTCTCCTTTTCTAGTCCTTCATCCTTCACACAGTCCATCCATTGATTTTTCCTCCGCCTCATCACATTCTTATACAATGGCAACCGATTATTACACAACTTTGTGAAAAGTAAATTATAAAAAAAACCTAGAACCTCACACAAAAATAAAAAACAATAATTACTCCAGTACGTTTCACAGTAAACAGTATTTCTGGCCCTTCATCCTTCACACAGTCCATCCATCGATTTTTGACCCTTATATTTAAAGCCAGTCCGCCTCATCACATTTTATATAATGGCAACCGATTACTAGATAACTTTGTGAAAAGTAAATTAAAAAAAAAACCTGGAACCTCACACAAAAATTAAAAATAATAATTACTCATTTACGTTTCACAGTAAACAGTATTTCCAGTCCTTCATTCTTGACACAGTCCATCTATCGATTTTTGACCCTTATATTTAAAGCCAGTCCGCCTCATCACATTCTTATACAATGGCAACCGATTACTACACAACTTTGTGAAAAGTAAATAAAGAAAAACCTAGAACCTCACACAAAAATAAAAAACAATAAAATATTACTCTTTTACGTTTCACAGTAAACAGTATTTCTAGTCCTTCATCCTTCACACAGTCCATCCATCGATTTTTGACCCTTAAATTTAAAGCCAGTTCGCCTCATCACATTCTTATACAATGGCAACCGATTACTACACAACTTTGTGAAAAGTAAATTAAAAAAAAATACCTAGAGCCTCACACAAAAATAAAAATAATAATTACTCTTTTACGTTTCACAGTAAACAGTATTTCTAGTCCTTCATCCTTCACACCGTCCATCCATCAATTTTTGACCCTTATATTTAAAGCCAGTCCGCCTCATCACATTCTTATACAATGGCAACCGATTACTACACAACTTTGTGAAAATTAAATTTAAAAAAAAAACCTAGAACCTCACACAAAAATAAAAAAGAATAATTACTCTTTTACGTTTCACAGTAAACAAAGTTGATCACCTCCAAATGAATTTCCAATCGATCCACTATCATGTTTCCAGTCCAGGAAGTAGCATCGCCGTTCACAACACAGACAGAATTGACGGCTCCATCATTTATCATTATTGTCGATGGCTTCAACTTTACTGTGTGGATTTCTGATACCTTTGTGCTTGTTTGTTTGTACTTCTTTCTGTTTGTTTGGCTTATGATAATGTTGCATTGGTTGTAGGTTTTTGCCAAAGTAAGTTTAACCGGAGAAGTTTTGATTTCTTTTTGGAATTCACGCCTGGTCACAGTCCTCTTAAAAGTTGTCGGTCCTCAAAGGTCTTTGTGTTATTTTTTGTTCATTATCATCATGGTACTGGATTTACTACGACGCTCACTGACGTTCGACCTCTATTCACCCTTATAACCTGATTAATAAGCTTGAAAAGGGATTGTCCGTCAATGAACGCGGCTTATCAAGTTTCGTCAACAATTAGCTTCATTCATTCATTCATCATTCATTTCAGCCGAAAGACGTCCATTGCTGGATATAGGCCTTCCCCAAGTGTCGCCACATTGATCTTTCCTGTGCGACTTGCATCCAGCGGATTCTCGCAACCTTCATCAGGTCATCGGTCCACAGCTAACAATTTGGGTATGGTGTGTACAAAATAATCGCAAATTACATGCTTCAACATAACAAATTAAAACAAAAAAAAGAATCTTACCATCTTTTTACACCTCTCAATCCAAAAGGAAATTAATTAGCAAATGCCCAAGAAACTAAAACCAAAACGTAAGGCGACGGTGATCAGCATCCATTTATCACTTCAAGTCTTTTTGTCCCTCTCTATTCAATACTTTTTGCGCGGAAGATTAAATTTCGCGTCTCACCCAAGGTCCAAATCCATTAATACTACTCCACCAATTTAGTAAGGCCTTCCTTTCCCCTCTTCCCTCGCTTATAACCAGATGCTTCAAAGGGTGTTTGGTGGAATTTCAGCGGTCAAGTTAAAATGGGCTGTCGACCGTCCCCATCTTGTCATTGAATTTTTTATTCTATTTGTTTCAACACGTCTGGTCGCTGTTACACTTTGATTATGATTTTTGCGGGTACCTAAATAATTACTGGAGGGTAGTATTGATATTTGATGACATGAGACTCTTTTTGGTATTTTTGTCCAATTTGCATGGAGACGAAACTGAGTGTCGCTTTGAAGTGGTTCGTCATTTTAACGTAAGAAGGTTTTAAGGCATAAAACAAAAAAACAAAAAATGTGGTTGGACTTTGGTACATCTATGTAGTTGTTACACGACTATAAGAAGACCACTACTTTTTCTAGCAAAAAGAACGACTTAGTTACCAAGTTGATCACTCTGAATCGTAGTCAAATCGTATGAATTTCTATGTCGGTGGTCCCAAAAGCGGTATCGATATTGAATCAACCCAACTATGGAAACCACAGAATTTTTCTTCCCGGAGATTCATCATTTATTCATTGTTTATTAACAATTCAGTGGCCAGTGATAATAGTAGCTTAAATTCAAAATTGCCCATTATTAACACCTACGCAACGACGCCACGCGGCCATCAAACAATGGCCAACAAAATAACAGGAATCATCGCTCTGTAACCGCCTAAACATTTTACAACTACCGCACATATTTGTACAAGCTTCCATACAATCAAATTGCTAAAAACCAAACCAACCAATAACGCATTTCCAACAATCCTTAAAACAACTTATTAGAATCTATTTTCTAAAACAGAACTGCTTCTCGAAATTCAAATCGAATTTCTAATTCGAATGGTTGAAATAATGACCGTTAATTCAACCAGGATACTTAGACCCATTATTACACAAACTTTTCTTCTTGACAAGGGGTCGATGGAAATTGGTATTCGAATCCAAGATGGCGGCGGTTTAGGTCGCCACGTGCAAGTCACGTGACCAGTAAGAAAAGCAAACGCGTTGGTTCGGAATAACAGCGTAAATGCCGTCATTAGCGATTTGATTATGTTTTTTATGTGCATTGTTTGAAATGATAGGATTTGTAATAGATAGGGGTATGACTAGACTGTATGTGCGTTCTTTATTTACTGAAAATACAAAAGAAGGGAGTGACAGTAAATGGTGGGATTAAAAAATATTGAAAAATTTACGTACTGAAAACTGAAAACAGCGCTGAAAAAAGCATTGCAATTATATTGCTTTCTGCTACACATAACATCATGCATGCCTGTTATTCCCGGGTTTGGCAGAGGCCTACCTAATAGTACACGGACATTTAACCAGTTATATTGAAGTCCCATGTAATTATAATAATAATATCGCTGGACATTTAAATTGGGGAGGTGAAAGTTTAAGCCACCTACTTTTCGCAGACGATATCGTTGTGTTCGGAAAGCGGGAAAGTAGGTCTGGCAATGAATGCTGCCAAAACCAAAATCTTAACAATCAGTTCGGAAACACAAATAATTGTTAATGGGCAAGAAATAGAATATGTTAAAGAATACGTCTATTTAGAACAATCCATTTCATTTAAAAACCAAACAGAAAAATAAATAAACAGGAGAATAGCAATATCATGGAAAAAGTACTGAAGTTTCAAAGAAATCACGAAGAACATCCAGATAAACGTGAAGTTGATAAGTAAGCTGTACAAGATAGCGATCCTTCCGTGCCTCACATACGGATGGTCAGGGTCCACCCTTTATAGCAGAACTTTTTATGCCATATTATTACTTTTCATAACAGCGGATAGCATAAACTTCATTTCGCAGAAAATCGTTTGGCAGACACGCATTTATCATACATTCAAACTCATAATTTTGTAAGTCAGAATCATCTAAAGGCATAAATTTCATATGCATAAAAATTAAAAGTCGAACCATCTTGTCGCAGATAGTTGGAGGTCAGTATCATCGTTTTGCATAAATTTCATATGCATAAACATTAAACGTTGAACGATCGAATGAAAATATTGAAGTATGCAGCAAGCATGCAGTAAGCATGCAGTAAGCATGCAGCAAGCGAGAATGCAACATGCAGCAGGCATGGTTTCTGTCACGGCTCCGGCGCTGCGGGGCCCCGGCGGTCCCACGCGAGCTTCTCGTCGCAGATGTGTTTCAACGCTCACCACCGCAGCTTCGGCTTGCTGGCCGGCTAAGCCGGCCAGCCTCAGCCGCGGCGGCGAGTGTTAAAACCACCTGCTCCTCAGCTCGCGGCCCGCCTCGCCCCTCCGCGCCTTTGCGATTTTAAATTACACTCTAGGGGTAGGGCAGACAAGACTACGTGGAGTCGGTTTTGGAGCGATTCGTTTCTGTCACTAACTTTTCTAGCACAACATATTGACTTTTTAAGATAATATTTTAATTTTAAATTAAGGTTAAAATGCTATTTTGTGGCATTAAAAAATGGCAATACTGCCAAAAAAAAATATTCCAAATGAAATTCTGCAATCTTCATAGTATGCCAAGTGAAATTATATCAAATAATCGTCGTTCTAAATAAACATTATTCTAAACGAAATTATGCGAAATTTGAACAATGCCAAAGGTAATTATGCCAAATAAAAAACTGCCATCTAAAAGTATGCCATTCGAAATTCGGTCATACACACATTCACCCAAACAATAAGTATATTTAAAAAAAAATATGCCTTTAATATATTCGTTTAAAGAAAATTATGCCAAGTGTGTTATGCTAAATGAATTTCGGAGCAACAAGATTCTGCCAGATAGATGGAACCCGGATGGTCACTGCGGAAAGGAATACAAACTCGCTGTCATGCTAAGAAAAAGGGAAAGGAGCATGTTGGGCATAGGATTGTCTGAAAAAACTAAAATAACGGACATAATAGAAAGAATAAGAAGTCTGAAATGGAAATGGGCAGGACATAGGTATCGTAGAATGGATAACGAAAGATGGACAAAGAAAATCGTGGAGTGGGTCCCTAGAGATGAAAAAAGGAAGCAAGGAAGGCCGCGAAAGCGCTGGGAAGATGTATTTAGAGAAATAGATAGATAGAGAGATAGGGAAAAATTGAGATAACTGGGGGAGGCCTACGCCACAGAGGCGACTTCCATCAATGAATGCGTTTAAATTAAGTTATTGTCATGTGAATTAAAGAATAATTATAATGTTAGTAATGTAATGTAATGTTGATAATGTTAAAATTCCAATGCTAATGAATTTGTTATAATTATTTACAATATATTAAGTGTACATCTTGTTCTATGTATTTATGGTAGAATTAAGGCTTTTGATTTTATTAATAGGGGAGGTGAGTATATTGCCATCAACTGGGCCACAAATTTCTACTGTGAAATTCCTGATGGAAAACTCAATAACAGTTTTCTCGACCCGTGCGTGAATCGAACATAGGACCACATACTCAGCAATTACTTTTGGGACCGCTAGACCAACGAGATAGCAATTAGGCTTTATGCTACAATAGGCTAGTTTCCACCATCAATAAATTGCAAATCTATTTAGTCCGTTAGTTTTTAGTTTTTTTTTTTTTTAGTATTGGAAAATAATGGACACGTATTTTTTTAAAGATAAAACGCATCAAAACTCAGGAGCGGGGCTCGTGACGTCAGAAGTCACTAAGAATGATACCAAACAGTGACGTATTGGGAAATTTAAAAGCGTCGTATCTTCGTCAATTTTGGTTTATGTGACAAAAGAAAAAATACGGGTCAAATATTTTTTGATAATCTAAGTGACGGACTTATTAGATTTTTTCAGTTTATTTACAAACGAAATGCAGGTTAAAGTAAGATAAATGCTAATAAAGAGTTTAATGTATTATTATTCTCTTTGCTCAATATAAATCGAAATCTGCCCACGATTTTTTTTCATAATAAATTGCTCCTACTATCCTAATTACCACCTACTGAGACCAACTCCTGTCAACAAACAAACAGCCAAACAGCTTATATCTCATCAACAAATTCCCACAATCAATGACTAAGTAGAAAATTATTAAATATTTTTGACACGTGTCTAAAAATTTGCCCTTTTATAATTTTACAAAATAACGCTCGTATACCGCACCTTTGTAGGTCGGCCATTGTGATTTTGTGCGCAAGAGTTGAAAGGATTTTAATTTTAATATTGTAATCAGCATGTAATGTGATAAATCGATGATCTTTTTAGTTGCGTATTGGTGATTAATTAATATAGGTTTAGACCTACCCCGTGTAATGTGAACTTTCTATTTAATTATTTTTTTGATGATGATTCTCTACTCCCACCGCATAAAGAATATAATTCAAATATGGGCTTTATGTATTGCTCATTAAATTTGCTTTACATTGGTAACACAAATTAGCATACAGCTCGCTGTCACCGGGCTTACCGCCGTCAATGCAGTTGTTGTTACCTAGTGGTTGATTTTTTTGTTTTTTCGCTAATTAACAAAAGTAACACTTGCATTTTATAAAATTCTAACCGATGCCCGCAGCTTCGCCAGCGTAAAATTATATACTAAAACCTTCCTCTTGAATCACTCTATCTATTAAAAAAACTCGTTGAGTAGTTTTGAAGATCTAAGCATACATAGGGACAGACAGACGCGGTGGGAGACTTCGTTTTATAATGTGTGATGATTTGTTTCAGGACTCAAATAGCCCACTTGAGCCGAAGCGTAAAGGAGAGTAATGATTGACTACCTGAAGTTGTTTGTCATTGTACTTATACCTAACTTCACGCCCAATTTGCGTATTAGCTTACTCTTTGTAAAGTTAAAAATCTTTTCCCATAACATGATCTAACCCTAAAAAATCCCACAAAACCGTGAGGCGTGTCCCGATCCATCACAGTGTACCATCATTACACCATAATTATATCAGAACAAGGGTTGAAAACCATCGAGCATCAGACACGTGACCATTGTTTGGTTTTCAGCAAATTACGGTTTAAGTATACTTGGATGATTTCGTATTAGGTACAGGCGATTTGTTTTCGGATTGTTTTGAAAATTGACCGTATTGAAAATATTGTATAAAGGTTTTTTTGTCAATATAAAAATAATTTTGAAGTAGGTACAAATAGTAAAATAACGGGTGCAGGTCGAATTCATAAACTCCTACTTTTTTGAAGTCGGTTAAAAATTTAAAACACATTATAAAACTTAAGAAGACGGGTATTTATCGCGAATTTACCTTTAATTTAATCCCGACGTTTCGACCGGATTGCACCAGCCGTGGTCGCGGGTAGACTGAAGTATTGGAGGTACCGCGACAGCAAAGTGAAGGCGTTTAATCAACTACATGATAATTCAATGTTAATTAGGGCCGGTTCACACTAGTACAGCACACTAGTCACACTACACTAACAGGGTCCGGTGTGTCCGGTGTTCGGTGTGTGTGTGGTGGTGTGTCAGGTGAATTCGCGATAAATACCCGTCTTCTTAAGTTTTATAATTTGTTCTGATCGTGAAAGTTTAAAAAAGACAAATTTAAAACAGTTGAGCAAAAACCTCACAATCATGATATTCGACTGTATAGTGGATGGTGAAAGTGTTACAGGGTTTTGTCGTGGCGCGGAACTTGTAAACAAGATATATCTGTCACCGTAAAATTGTCAAACACGTTATATTACAATATAACGTGTTTTTTCTCGCGATATTGTAATGTCTCGAATTATTGTCAACTGAACATACGGAAGTATCTCTGCCCCCATAATCGGGACTTGGGGCACCCCCCCGATAGGTTGGTTAGGTTCCTTTAAACCCTGCACTCGGAAATAGGGGCTCCGCGAAGCGGGGCTCCGTCGACTACGCTTTTTAGGGGGAATATAAAGTGTTTTAAGGTTATGTTATATTAATCGGTATTTCTCAGGAATGGTGCATTATCTTTTCATGAGAGTTGTGCCACTGGGCAAGGGGGACCCCTCCTTCCCTCCACACCGCGTAAGTTGACTACCATCTCATGCATTTCACGAATAATGCGTTTTGTTGTAAGCAGTATGTTCATCTACACTAATATTATAAAGAGGAAAACTTTGTTTGTTTGGTTGTAATGAATAAACTCAAAAACTACCGAGCCGATTTCAAAAATTCTTTCACCATTGGAAAGCTACATTCATCCTGAGTAACATAGGCTATATTTTATCCCCGTAGTCCCATCAATAAAACCATTTACACAATATACATTACGAAACCAAATCTAATAAGTAAGTAAAACAAGCAATTATTATCCCTGCCGCCTAAGATAATCACATTCACAACTCCTAAGACGTTGTACTAAGGTTCAAATTGAAATAGACAACGCATGTTCGTGAAATGCGTTGATTCCAGTGAAAGTCCCTTGATCCTTCATATAAGACACCTATTTGATATAATCCTTATAAGAACAGAAAAGAAGGGGAATTTGTTTTTATTTATTGTTGCTTTCTGTATTTGGTTGGCTTTCATTACAAATGGGAATTTTGGTAATTAAAAATTGGAATTTCGTCGGTGGTTTTTTTTTCATTCGTTTTATATGTTATATTTTTTGCTTATTTAAATAAAAAAAGTTTAGCGTTTTCAAAGTCTGCCCGTATGCATATTCTGTAGGTTATTTTGATTAACTCAGAAAATTTAAGAGAATAATCGGTGAAAATTTTCAATACCTATCTAAGGTCCATGTTCACCGAAAAGATGACGGTCTGACTAGCTAAAAACAACTGTTTAAAACACATTTTTGTATGGGAACATGTCACAGTGACAGCTGTTTTTAAATAACCAGACCGTTATCTTCTCGGTGAACGTGGACCTAAATCAATAAAAGCTGGTGGGACCAGCTATCGAACAGATTAAGCCTGGACAGAATAAGCTGGAAGCCATGGGGAGAGAATCAGAGCTTTGTGCGATAATGCAGAACATTACTGCGACTGTATGTCTGTTTGTCTGTTTCCGATTAACTCAAAAACTATTACACCGATTTTCATGCTGTGTTTACCAATGGATAGAGTGGTTCTCGACAAAGATTTTAGTATGTAATTTGTACGCGGGAGAATCAATAATAAAAGTCATCATCATCATCATCTCAGCCGAAAGACGTCCACTGCTGGACATAGGCCTCCCCAAGTGTCGCCATATTGACCAGTCCCTTGCTACTCGCATCCACCGGATTCCCGCAACCTTCACCAGGTCATCGGTCCACCCAATGGGAGTTCTTCCAACGCATCGTCTTCCGGTTCGTGGTCGCTACTCCAGAAATTTTCGGCCCCATCGGCCATCCGTTTTGCGAGCAATGTGCCCTGCCCACTGCCACTTAAGTTTAGCAATTCTTTGGGCTACGTCAGTGACCTTGGTTCTCTTGCGAATGTCTTCATTTCTGATTCTATCACGCAAGGAAACACAAAGGGATAAAAGAGGAATAAAAGTATCTACATTATTTTCATCATTGTCTGCCCCTTATTCCCCAGTTCATTTGGAGTCGTCGTAGCAGATGTCTTAAATGCTTCTTTCATACTTTTCTCATACTCATTAATAAAAAGTATCAACATTATCGTGAAAAAAACATTACTTATTCATGTATTAATTAGGTAGAAGGAATTAATTCACGGATTAGAAGTACGATAACTTTTAGGATTACGACAGAATATGCGACTGAACTACCGTGCTATTTGCAAATTTTAATTACATCCCATCATTTCAGACACCCTGCTGATAATATGACATCAAAGCAAATGCGGATAGCCACCCCTGCACCAAAATATCCATCCCCTTCTGTAACCTCACCCTCTAAATTATCAACCTTTGACCTTACATTATAAGGTTGGAAATAGAATGCTGTATCATTTTAGACTGCAAACATAAGTTGGTATTGAGGTTTGGAATTAATATCTGTCAGCTTTTGAGGCGCTTTGAACAGTATTATGAGCATTTGACACTATAAGTGTGCGATATGAAGAAAGACCTTTGTAAGGATTAAAGGACAAATGAGGTAGGGAGACAATGTGAGAAGTACTTGGGTAAGTAATTGTGTGGTTTAATTTATTTTTGGAGTACCTAAAAATTAAATATTCATTCTCAAAAACATCTTCGATCTTAAACTTATGTTGTCACTTACGGGATATCTTCCGTGATTATTTATTGTTTTGATAAAAAAAAAACATTTATTCTCAGGTAAATAACACCCATTGCCAAATAATAATAAACATCAAATAAAGCCAATTATCATCACAATAAAATAAAATTAAAACAAAACTCAATCAATTAGAAATAAATTAAATCAAAAACATAAATAAATGAAATATATATTTCTATTTTTTATTTTATCTATTTTTTTCTATTGTTGATACTTATTTATTTCTATTATTTTTTTTATTTCCGATATTTCGACGCTGTTGCAAGCGAGCTGCTGTAGCTGCTGTTGTTGTGTCGGGAGCTCAAAACAAAAAATAATCACGGAAGATATCCCGTAAGTGACAATACAAGGTGAATTTTAATAAATGCGACAAAATGAAATTGGAGCTTCAGTTACAGTAACATAGTAATTATAAACTGTTTTTTCTACAATCTAAATCGTTAAAAAAAATTACGCGATTATCGTTTTCTAAAGGTCCATTGATGTTATTATCTTTATTTAAGTACGAATTATTGGTATTCCAGTAATATGCAAAATAAATAAGAAAAATTAAGGCTGTAGTCAGGCAGGTAAGGGATTGATCGATTAGACGATGTTTAGTGCACAAAAGTTTATTCATTTATTGACACAGTCATAAAACAAGAAAATCAGTGGTAACGGTTAAAGAAACAACAAAACGTGACTGTATGCGACAGCGATGCGAGCCGGACTGGCGCGTGCGCGGGGCAGCGGTGTGGGGCGGCGAGCGGTTTCGTACCTACCACGCTCGCTGCTAAAACGCGCGGGCGCCTTGTTGCTATGCGCTCCTACATACTCCCCCTTTTGACCAAACATTGGTGCCCTCACTGTTGGTCAAACGTCAACAATGACACGTTTCTTACGCGGCCTACCACGAGAACGCTTAGGAGCAACCGGCTGTGGAACCTCAGGGCATTCACCATCCCGAGAATGATATCTCCTCAACGCTGAAACGTGGTACCTCCCAATGACTTCATCCGGTGAGTCAGGAAACGTTAAGAGGTATGTAGTTGGGCTAACCTTCTTCTGCACCAAGTAGGGGCCATCCCTCCTAGGCATGAGCTTAGAGCTGACTCCCTTAGCAGCACTGCTAAGCACGTGCGTCTTCATTAGGACAAGATCACCGACGGCGAACTCCTCAGCTTTTCGTGTCTTGTCTTTGGCAGCCTTACGGAGGTCCTGCTGTCGTTCTATGCACTCCTTACTGTCACTGAGTGTCTCCGCTAGCTTCAGCAGATACGGTGTAATCTGTGGAACATAGTTTTCAGCCTGTATCACAGCACGAAGATCGCTCTGTACTGCAATAGGTGAGCGGAGTTCACGAGCAAAGGTTAAGTAAGCAGGTGTCTGTTGCGTGGCTTTGGTTATCGAGGTGTTCAACGCAAATCGGATGAAAGGCAGAACTTCTGGCCATTTCTGATGGTGTCCTTCTACCAAGATCGCCAACTGGGTCTTGAGGTCGCGATTTTTACGCTCGACCGGGTTGGCCTCCGGGTGGTAAAGCGGCACGAGACTCTGCTTCACACCAAGCGTGAACATTGCATGTTGCATGACATCAGCAACGAACTGTACGCCGTTATCGGATATGAGGCGCCGGGGAACACCAAAGCGTAAGAAAACCTCTTCAATCAGTACCTTAGCGCATGCCTCAGCTGTGGCTTCGGAGAGGGCGAACAGCTCGACCCACTTGCTGGCTGTGTCTTCTATGATTAACACCCATCTCTCCCCATTAGCTCCTTCGGGCAGTGGCCCGAAAAGGTCTACAGCCAGGTCTTCGAAGCGCTGAGCGGGAACCGGAGTCTGTAAGAGTCCCGCAGGTTTCTCATTGGAAGGTTTGTAGCGTTGGCATTCTATGCAGGTTTTCAAATACTCTGCTACGTAACGTCGCATGCCAGGAAAATAAAATCTCTGACTTATACGGTGCAGGGTTCGGTCCAGACCACCGTGACCTGAAGTAGCTGAGTCGTGACATTCAACAAGTACCTGTTTCCTTCGATTTTCAGGAACGACAAGCTGCGGTTCTTCTGTCTCCGCTTCAGTGTATCGGTATAGTACCCCTCTGCATGTATGAAAACCTCTCTCTGTCCATCGCGTAAGTTCTAATTCATCCTTGCCTTCCAGAGCCTTCATGATCTTCGCCACTTCAGGGTCTGCGAGCTGATCCTCACGAAGAGTGGCAGCATCCCAGCGGGGCGGGTCAACGAGCACCATGCAGACTCCACAGGAATCGCGAGCCTCCTCCTCACACGGGGGACGACTGAGCGAATCAGCAACTACGTTTGCCTTCCCAGGAGTGTAGTCGACTTGCAGATCAAAGGACTGGAGTTTCATGGCCCATCGTACGAGACGTCCAGCAGGTGACTTCAAGGTAAGTAGCCATTTCAGGGGCTGATGGTCACTGCCGACACGTACTGGATGGCCATCAATGTACCCTCGGAACTTCTCGACTGCCCAGACAACTGCCAACGCCTCGCGCTCGGTGGTAGAGTAGTTCCGCTCCGCCGGCGTGAGGAGGCGACTGGCATACGCGATGGGTTTCTCTTCTCGCTGCGACTCCCCCTGGAGCAGAGCCGCACCCAGTGCGTAATTGCTAGCGTCAGTCCTGAGAACGAATGGCACATTATAATCTGGCTGAATAAGAATCGGAGGTGAGGTGAGTAATCCTTTTAGTTCTCTAAATGCCTTGATCTGTTCTTCACCCCACAGCCAGGACTGATCCTTACGCGTTAGCATAGTCAGTGGCTGTGCAACTTGGGAGAAATTCGGCATGAACTTGCGGAACCATGAGCAACTCTGTAGAAAGGATTTCAAATGCTTTACATTAGTTGGTTCCTTCATGTCTAAGATCGCCGTAACCTTATCTGGATCTGGGGACACTCCTTCTGTGGTGATAATGTGACCTAGGTATTTCACACTCTCTCGAGCAAATGTGCACTTATTGCGATTTGCGTGGAGATTGAAGACACGTAAGCGGTCGAATACCGCACGTAAGTCCTGGAGATGCTGGTGAAATGATCCGGATATCAATATCAGGTCATCAATGTAACCAAGGAGTGTCACCCGCTTAAGAGATGGCGCAGAACGAAATCGATCTATTAAACGTTGAAACGTTGCGGGCGCGTTGCGCAGACCGAAGGGCATACGGGTAAATTTGTGAACTCCAAATGGAGATACAAAGGCAGTCTTATCCTGGTCTTCAGGCCTCACTTTGACTTGCCAGTACCCCGATCGGAGGTCAATAGTACTCATGAAGCAGCTCTTACCAGTATATTGAAGGAGGTCATCGATTACTGGCAGCGGGTACGAGTCACTCTTGGTGACGGCGTTCAGCTTACGATAGTCCACGCAGAACCGGTAAGTGCCATCCTTCTTCGGTACCAGAAGAGCTGGTGCTGCCCATGGAGATTCACATTCCGTGATGATACCTTCACGAAGCATCTTCTCTATCTCCGCTTCCATGACGGCTTTCTTGGCGGGAGTGAGTCGGTATGGCGGTACCGCAATCGGCGGGTGATCACCACAATCGATACGATGCTCTGCGAAAGGTGTAGGTTCTCCCCCTTCTGCGAAGATATCTTCATACTCTTGCAGCAGCTGAGCGAGACTTTCCTTCTCTGAAATTGACAGCATCGAACCTTCATTATTACGTAAGACATCCGCGGAAGCGCACCCAACGAAGTCACGTGAACTCTCACACCGCAAGGGGTGAATGACCCGAGGCCGATCAGCTGTGAACCAAGTATTGTTCGAAACGTTAATAACAATACCGGCTTTACGTAAGAAGTCAATACCGAGTAACGTGTCATTGTTAACTGAATTAGGAAAAATAACAAAAGTAATAGGTATCTTCAACCCCATAAGTTAACCACGAAAATATCAACATCTACGAGTAAGACCTTGAGTTCCCGCACTATGCCATCGGCTAACTTTACCGACATAAAACTACTACGGAACGAATAGTGTAGTTTACGAAGCAGTGCGTACAGACTCGAACCGGCTACGCTACGTTTAGCGGCCGTATCAATCAACCCGGTACCGCGATGACTGTCTATCTCGATATCGAGTATCGGCCGACCGTCAGTACATAAGTTCGACGCGGACAAGTTACCTACTCTAACTGGCAACGCATCGCAGTCGAGGTCAACATTACACTTACAAGTATTATTATTACATAAACAATCAGATTGAGACACATTACAATTACATAAATTATTGGTTTCGCTATTCAAAGTTATGTTACACTTACAAGTATTATTAGAAACCCTAGTGGGCTCTAACATATTAAATTCGACAACAGAAATCGGATTTACCGAACACTTAGCGCAATTTGATCTAATTACACCTATAGCGCCACAACCGTAACACTTCACACTTGACTCGGAAGTCGCACTTTTATCGGATTTATTTTTGATATTTTTACAAGTGTCACGTGTATGTCCGCTTTTACGGCAATAAACACAGAAAAGTCTTTTACCTTTATTGTCCGAATTTACCACAAAAGGCGGGGGCGCAGCGCTACTTGTAGCACTCGACGACGCTGTAGGTGTATTCGCTGGCGCCGGTAGCGATGGGCCGAGTCGACTTTTTCTTAACTCGAGTTGACCCGGTAACCAACTCGGGCTGCAACTCGAGTTGACTCGACCCGGGCTGCCTTAAGGTACGTCGCGTCGCCGCGTCGCGTCGTCCGTCCGAGTCAGTACAACATGTTCAACTCGGTGCATCGTTCCGCGGGTTGTTAGTTTGCTACGTTCACGGTTCACCGGGTCGGGTCCGACGGGCTGCGTGCCGTCGAGTCAATGATAATGATAGTCAAATAAAATTGAGCCCGACCAAAAATCCAACTTTTAATATTATTGAGTGTTTACAAACATCAAATCACAAAGCGAACTACTTATGTAGCGCAAAAGAATGGTAACATTTTTACCTAGAAAATAATAAGTAAACTAAACTAAAATAAATCTAATGGTACTTTATTCCTTAAATTAAACACCGTACCGTTTGGTATTTGGTCACGTATCTATCTACTAACACCTATAAAAAGGCTAATTAAGGTCTTTTTCAAAGTTGATTTGTTATAATCAACTTTGAAAAATACCTTGTGTACCTATAAATGTAATAAAGGCTCTTATTTCTAAATATCAGTCTTACATTTAACAATATATAATTTTAAATTTGTATTGACAGGAACATAAATTGCATACTACTTTGATATTATCCTCTATTTTCGAAAAAAAACTCCCACGCAACACTTTTTTTATTTCCCGGAGCCATTCTAAACTTATTAAACCGACCACAAACACTAATAAAACCGTAACAAAACAATAAATAACGAACGAAGTACTTAATAACAACAAAAAGGTAAACAAAACAAATAATATTCTATGCTATAACTCTCTCATCATTTCCTGTCATAACCGTCTGATAGGAAACCAACAACGAGAACTATCTCTTTCAATCGCGGCTCGCACGTTCGGTCGTTCGGGCTGATTCGGGCTCGCGCTCGTTCAGGCCTCGCGACTCGCGGTTGGCCGCGGGCCGCTAACCCACCGCACCGCTTGCCGCGCGCGGCTCTTCGGGTCAACCCGGGTTGCAGATATATTAACTCGGGCTGACTCGCTTACGGTCTGACCCGAGTTACTCGAGTTAAATAACTCGAGTTGCCCATCGCTAGGCGCCGGCGCGCTCGTCGCGGAGACGGCGGGAGCGCGCGCGGGCGTCGGCGGAGGCCGGGGCTGCGGTGACGGCGCGTGCGGCGCATGCGCGCTAGCGGCGGGGCCACGTGCGTCGGTCGACACCTCGGAGAGCGATTCTTCTATATTTCGCGCCTTTTCGATTAATAATTCTACATTGTCGATCGATTCACGAGTTACACGTTTTCTTATTCGTCTATGTAGTAACCCGTAAATCATGTCGACTTCCATGTCATTTATTACATTGTATGGAAGTTTCGCAATGAGTGCGCGAAGGCGAGCTACGAAAACCTCCGTGCGTTCCTCCGTTTGTTCCGCGGCAAATATCTCCCGGAATATTTTATGTGGCGGTCGGGCTACACCGAACATGGCGCGAAGTCTTTGTAGCGCGTCTTCCCATGACGTCACAGACGACTTTATTCCGCGAAACCACACAGCTGCCTCCCCTTCCAGGAGCATAGGTAGGCCGCGAAGCGCATGTTCGTCACTGATGCCTGTACACTCCTTGTAAATGACTATAGAGTCGACGAACGCTTCGAGGGCCTCCGAGTCTTGGCAAGCGCCGCTAAATCGCACGTACAGCGCGCGAAGTTTCCGTGTTTGACTGGTGCAGCTGGCGATGGAGACGGTGAAGCTGGGCCGTTGATGGCTGACGTTACCAGCAGGCTCTGAACCAACTGCCGGTTAGACTCCGCTTGAGCCTTGGCGAACGCCTCCAAAAACGACGATAGCGTCCCTTCAGATAGCGGCGCGGGCGTCGGGGACGCCGGCGGCACGCTGGTGTCGTCATCGTTGCCTCTACTTTTGCGACGACGCATTGTACACAATAGTCATTAATACACAAGGAAACACTATTCACGTTGTACGTAATGTGCACTGAAGTTATTAGTTTCGTCCACTAAGAAAAACCGTTACGTTGCAAGTTTGAGTTCGCGTCGCGTCGGTTAGGTACGCGTGCCGCGTTGGAGCGCCAGTTTGTAGTCAGGCAGGTAAGGGATTGATCGATTAGACGATGTTTAGTGCACAAAAGTTTATTCATTTATTGACACAGTCATAAAACAAGAAAATCAGTGGTAACGGTTAAAGAAACCACAAAACGTGACTGTATGCGACAGCGATGCGAGCCGGACTGGCGCGTGCGCGGGGCAGCGGTGTGGGGCGGCGAGCGGTTTCGTACCTACCACGCTCGCTGCTAAAACGCGCGGGCGCCTTGTTGCTATGCGCTCCTACAAGGCAAAATTAGGTAAATGACCGCTATATTGAGCACTGCGATGAGTCGGACGACATTTTTTGATACTTTTATTATTCTAACGGTTTTCGTAACACTGATCAATTATTTTTTTATTTTACATTTGATATTTTATACATTTTCTTGACAACACGTATTATTGTATATTTAAATTTGTCGCATCTATTCAATTTCACCCTGTATAAGTTTAGTTTTAAACCGTGAGAGCCTAAAACAGGGATCTTCGATCTTACCAGTGGCACAGAGTCTTTGAAAACTTATAAAAAATATTAAATTAAATACTATTTAAGGTGAAAGCGTTAAAGTTCATGAAAGTCGGGGTACGCATTTTTCACGATCAAAGTCTTTCCTCGACTTATTTGTGAATTTTGAGGGTTATATTGATGATTTTAATTCTGTAACTACATACGTCTTACAGTCATGAAACGTATTTCAATCAACATACAACCTAGCACTTGCAAATTGCAAAAAATGAAAGGGAAATTGAAAGTGAATTGGAAGGGTGGTAATTTACATGGTAATGTATGTACATCGTATTTTTTTTTAGTTTTATCATTCTCTTATTTTAGAAGTTACAGAGGGGGACACATTTTACCACTTTGGAGGTGTCTCTCGCGCAAACTATTCAGTTTAGAAAAAAAATATATTAGAAACCTCAAAATCATTTTTAAAGACCTACAGACAGACAGACAGACATACATGACGAATCTATAACGGTCCGTTTTTTGCCATTTGGCAACGGAACCCTAAAAACGTAAGAACATTTGAATTTCGCAGGCTAACTTGGAGCATCAGCCGTTAAGTAAAGTTAACACAGAAAAGGATAGAAGATAGAAGGAAAAACGTGTTGTGCTGACCCCATTTAGCATGGGACAAGTGTTAGAAAGACGATGAAAACTTATGTTTTAAAAACTTGTGAAAAAGTTGGAATTAAGCTCTTTAGTAATATAATAGTCTTTTTGTTTTACATTTTTTGTATAGCAAGCAACGACCTATTGTCGGGCGTACGCTGTCCCCCCATACTTTAGTACTAATGCTGTAATGAAACAATAATATTGTAATACCAAATGATTTGAAAAGAGTAACCATGGAGTTTCTTGCCGGTTCTTCTCCATGGAATCGATCAACGCGAGCCGTGCACCTTTTTCGACGTTTTATATGTGCCCATCCAGGCCTATGTGAAATAAAATATTTTCATTTTGATTTTGATTTTGAGTATTTCCGTAACTAAAAGATTTCTAGATATTGTATAGAACAAACAAGTGATTGCATTGACGGGGAGAACAAGTAAAAATATGATAATTATGGAAAACCCCAACACTAAAATAATTTTTCAATTTGAACCAGTAGTTCCTGAGATTAGCGCGATCAAGCAAACAAACAAACTTCAGGTTTATAATCTATATACTCCTTTACTAATATTATAGAGATAATTTGTTTGTACCATTCTACAAACCTAACCGGCAGAAAGCTACATTATTCGTGAGTGCAGAACAAAATATTTTAAATATAGGTACTGCTAATAAATCGCATAATTCCGCGGGGCACGTCTAGTTACAAACTTTTTTACAAATCAATTATTTCAATAGGCAAATACCTCAAAAGATCAAGATTTTTTACAAAGTTCGAGTGAATCAATCGGTTTCTTCTGGACGAGCGTGTTCCACTTGAGACCACATCACCTCTTCACAGGTTCTTTGTGGCTGTATGTCTATTTATTATTTAAAAAAAAAATACTTTAAAAGACTACGCAAAAACTTAGTTAAAAAAATGTTTAAGGGTAAAAACGCAAACTTTTCTACATGATTTGAGCCTAAGCTAAGAATAGTAAACAAAAATCATTCCCTAGTAAAGTTCGAGGTTTACAAGGTAAATTCGACTCCTTCTATTGTTGATTTCGAACTGGCGTACGTCGCACTCGTATGCTTTCTAACCAACGATACGTCGGCCTTGCATACTTCGCTCCAGTGAACTTTCGAACTGGCGTACATCGAGATCCTGTACTTTAGAACTATCGCACGTCGACATTTCAAACTTCGACATTCAGTAGCGGAGTCGTTGAAGTCGAGTAAAATGTAGCCAATGCTACCCGACAGTACAAGTATGTAAGATTCGATAGGACTCCATTAGATAAATTTGACAGTTATTCTCGACAAAATGAGTTTTTCTGGAGTCAAAAACTCATTTTATCGAGAATAACTGTTAAATTTATCTGAGCGAGTCCTATCGACTTTACTAAATGTCTGTAGTCACCAATCCTTAATTTATCAAATACTTTACGAGTTATGGCTGATGGTCTGTGAGAACTGAGGGACCGCACTTTAAGGGCTGTAGTTTTTAATATATTTGTTTACAAATTCCCAGATTTGTTCTACAATTGTTTTAAGTCTACTACTAAATCCTACGATTTTTAATTTGCGGATTCCAGTTTGGTCCCTCAGTTCACACGCACATTCGAATCCTACATAGCTGTACTGCGGGTCATAATAACTAATTGATTGACAGGTTATTTATCAAAATCGGATGAATAGTTTAGGCGTTACGGAGGAATATACAGTACCTTTCTTTCTTTCATTCAATACAAACATTCATATAAACATAGACTGCTAAAATCATAACCCTTCCGTAGCTTCGCTGTAGTTGAGTAAAACCAAACATGGTTTTTAGTTATTTTTATTGATTTGAAGATGATACTGGACAACACACTTGAATAACCAACTGACATTTAAGTTTCAAACCTATTACAATTGCGGTAGTTTCAATTTTAATCCTCTAAAGTATTCGCGTCTTCTTCCATTACGTCCCAAAGGGTTCGATTCCTAAATTCAACAGGTCTGGTCTCTTCGATTCCTTTATGTCTTTCTATTAACTCTTCAATCACTTTCTCTTCGGTGGCTGCAGGTTCTGATATGGACTCCAGGTCATCAAGAAGTGAGGTGACTGAGAGTAACGTTGCATCTGCGATGTTCACTGCGTCACCAGCATCCCCACTTTCTGGTTGATTTCGGGTCTGGAAAGATGTGAGGGCATTTTTAAGATTACTTGTCTCCGCTTTGGGGTCTTGTTTCGCAGTTTGTTTCTTTGATTTCAGTAGTTTTTATCCTTTGTTTTAAAAAACTGTACTAAATTGTGTGTTCATTTTGTTGTTTAACCCACACATCCATAAAGTTTTTGTGCATCCTATCGGGAAAATTTATTTAGGAATTGGCTTTTTAAAATGTTATGAATGCCTGTCTCATGCGAGAGACTTGGCTCGATTTTTTTGCTTAGTCCTTGTGACTATCTGGAAGCTGCTACTTACCAGTATTAATAAAATAGAATGATCCTGCCTTTCTAGCCTCCATAAAGTACCTACCTAAGGCTACACAAAATATAAGAATACTTAGGTCCATGTTCACCGAAAAGAACTGTCTGATTGTATAAAAACAGCTCTCACTGTGACATGTTCCCATACAAAATACATTTTAAACAGCTGTTTTAGATAATCAGTCTGTCATCTTCTTGGTGAACATGGACCTTAGTAGTTAGACTGGTTGTCAGACTTTCATCTCCCCTAAAGACTGACGATCTATAAATGACAGCATCCGTGAGATGAAAAAAACTGACCGAGTTTTAAAAACTTACGTCATTGCATAAAAAAAAATGCTATGTGTTGACTATACGTGGCGATAGTTCTTCAATGCAAAGCCATTTAGAAACATAGTGTGGTCTATTGAAAAATTATCTACCTACCTATATTTTTTTTTAAACATTATTTTGTTTTATACAGGGTGTAAACCACCTCATCACAAAGCCGTTAACCAAGCATTCTGTACATCAAACTAAGTAACTTTACGCAAAAATTATTGCTGGGAAACAACTTTTTTTTTGAGGTTATAAATCATGTTTTGTGGTAGAACTCAATGTAACGCATTTAAAATATTGTGCTGAGGGATGGATTGAATAGTATGGGGATCGTGGAGGTGTTAAAAGTCAAAAACTTACAAAAAAAACTTGAATTTAAAAAAAAGTTTGTCGAATAGTTGGAACTTTGACCCCCCATATCTCCGTAACTTGAAGGTTCCCAGGTATGGTGTAGAACAAAAAATATATCGTAATGATGGGGAGAATAAGTGCCTTTCGGCTTCGTGAAGAGGTGTTTTACACCCTTTATAAAGTTTAAATAAATAACTGCGGTTTCGGTATGGAAAAGCTAGTCGCTAGCTCGGACCAGCTAGTTAATGATCAGCCTTCGATTGCCAGATAATCTGAAGCAAAGCTTTCTTAAAGTAAAAGTATTACCGCTGATTCACTAACGTCAATTATTGCCATGTGTAAGATGGGCACTTCAATCTTCAGAGTTTTGATTTCCTGCGGCTCTTCATCCAAGTAGGAATATTCTGTGGGCACCTGCCAAGTTACATAACAGAATTGAATTGCATTCGAAAATCATTTAAAAGCCTAAGAGAGAAGTTATACAAACGGGATATGGCGCGTGCCCGGGTCGCTGGTTAATAAAATTTTTGGCGTTCTGGAACGAAATATACAAAATGGCGGCGCGGGCGCGGGGCAATTCAGGGACTTAAAAAACACCTTCATAAAGGTTACAGAATTATAAGTGTTAATTGTTGAATTGGTAACAGAATCAAATATGTAACACTTATAAATGTGTTTTCAATGTGTTAACCCAAAACACTTACAAAAGTGTAACCGTAACAGATATAAAAGGTCTAGGTAAACTCAGCGTTGCCATTGGATAGCCGAAATCTAGTCGCAGTTTGTTGTAAAACTGTTTATTTCAGTTATACCTAATAACACTTATTAATACATACATACTCGTATAAAAGGTTACAGTTTGATTCGGTAACATTATTGTATCTGTTACATCTAAAAGTGTTTTTCTATTGAAACTGTTTTAAAAACAGTGTTAAAAACACATAATTACGGTGATTTCGAAACAGAGCGCCATACATTTTATCTACCAGCGAACTGGGCGCGTGCCTTGTCCGCTTTGTATAACTTCACCCTAAGAGCTTGGACGATGTTTATATGAAGCGTGGCGGGATAAACTGCCATCAGTAAATGGATTAAACTTCGATAGCCCGGAAAGGGACACCAGTATCAATACAAAAATGATATCCAGCTAATGAATTATATCAGAGAAAAAATAATTGGCGGAATTAAATCCGGCCAAAACATTCAAACTCCTTAAAACTTACGATTAGATTTGATCGAACTTGAGTAGGACTCCAACGAATACGTCCCCCGACCTCTCTGTTTGTTCCGGCTAATCTCCAAAATGGTTCTACCGATTTTGACGGGACTTTAACTGACAGATAGATGATTTTATTAAGACTTGGGACTAGGGTTTTGTGCAAAAAAAAATAAAAAACCCTTGAAATTGTTAACAAAATCCGATTCAAAATAGGGAAGTTATACATTTTTATTATAATTTCACGCAAACGAAGGTGCAAGTGAAACAATAAGCTAGTTTTAAGCCACATTTACATGATACCAGTTACCAACACATAAGTGCATTAAATTAAATGCAATAATATTGACCTTCAAGAATTGCACGCAACTCTTTATACGCAGACACTACTTCAAATCTTAAAAGCCAATATTATATACAGGGTGTAAACCATCTCATCACAAAGCCGTTAATCAAGCATTCTGTACATCAAACTAGGTAACTTTACGCATTTTTTTTTGCTGGGAAACAACTTTTTTTTTTTTGAGGTTATAAGTAAACATCAAAAGTGTCTAGGGATCAACATATATTTTTGCAATAACTTTTCTCCTGATTGATATTAATTAAAATTTTCTTTAAGGATTCATCAAATAAAGTGTTTTCGTTTGTCACAGTAACGATAAACCAAGTCACCTTTGCATTAATAAAGAAATTTGCCATTTTCCTAATAAAGGGATTTTTGACATTTGAACCACTAACACAAAAGTTCGAAAAAAAGACTGAACAAACAGTTTTCTTTAAAATTTTATTGGGTAACTTAAACAATTAATAATCCGTGTTTCTACCGCGAACACTAACAACACAAGAACATCGGTTTAGCATACTCAAAATGAGTTCATCCAAATCACGCTGTGGAATGGCCGCCCATGTTCGTTGCAACAACAAAAAAAGGTCTTCTTGCGACTGGATACCCTCCATATTCGGCAGAGCTCTTCTCTGTAGCATATCCCATGCATGCTCAATCGGATTCAAGTCTGGCGACTGAGCAGGCCAGGGCAGGACATTGATGTTAGCTGCGGCGAGAGTCTGTCTTACAACTCTTGCGGTGTGCGGTCGTGCATTATCATGCATTAACTGAAATAAGGGACCGATTTGCACTTGTAGAGGAACGATGACGTCTGATACAATCGTCTCAGCATAAATTTGAGCGTTGAGGTTGCCTCTGATCCAAATCAACTCAGTTCTTTCGCCGATCCAAATACCCGCCCATACCATGATGGTTCCACCACTATAAGGATGGACTTCCTGGCAGGATTTTAATCGCTGTTTGCGTCCAGGGGTTCTCCAGTGTCGTATACGTCTTGTATCCGGTCTCATACCAAAACGAGACTCATCAGAAAAGCACACGAAACGCCATTGTTCTTCTGCCCAATTTCTGTGTTCAAGAGCCCATTGATATCGAATCCTACGATTGTGCATTACTATAGGTGGTACCCGTAGCGGTCTTCGGGAATGAAGGTTCACTTCATGCAAGCGGTTTCTGACTGTTTGGTCGCTAATTAAGTTCCCTGAAGAGTGATGAAGCCTCACGGCTAACATCATGGCGGTTATTGTTGGAGCTCTTCGAGTTAAGATTTGATTGTATCGGTCTTGTCTCCGTGTGGTGCAGCGATACCGTCCTCCATGGCGCTCAGCCACGGTACCAGTGCTTCGGTAACGTGTCCAAAGTCGACTGATAACACTCTGACTTGTATTCAGAGCTAAAGCCACAGTACGTTGCCGGGAACCAGCTTCTATCATTCCCACGGCTCTGAGCATTTCTTCCCTGCTTAAATGACGTCGCCGCTCCATAATAACGTTGGTTTTAATCAGTAGTAGGGAAACAGTAGCACTAATAATGTCTTCAATGCGTTGTATGTTTTTATAGGGAAAATATTGACAGCTGATTTTCATCTTTTACTCGAATTTGATTCACAGTTCCTGATTCAAATTATGAAATGCACCAAAAAGGATCCATATAAATTTATAAAATCATAAATTTATTACAAAGCCACATCTCAATCTCAAGAAATCCGCATAAAAATGCTTGATCCCTAGACACTTTTGATGTGTGTAAATCATGTTTTGAGGTATACTCCTAACTCAATGTACCGCATTTAAACATTGTGCTGATGGATGGATTGAATAGTACGGAGGTCGTGGAGGTGTTAAAAGTCAAAATCATACAAAAAAAATGTAATTAAAAAAAACTTGTAACCTTTAACTTTGGCATATCTCCGTAACTAGCAGGTTCCCAGTGGCCTAATTCTGCTATTTGAATAAATTCGTTACTCCAACACGATTCTATTCTCATCCCATTGTCATTTTGCTTAAAGTTCGTAATCTGCTAAATTCACAATGGTCGGTCAATGGTCTTATAATAAAATTGTGTTTTTAATGGCATTGTCGTATTGTCATTATTATAAAACCCTAAGTACAAATGGTTTTCGAAATCTACTACTAAATGCAAACATTTATTCATGCCAGATTTCATGTACGAGATTATCAATCTATGACATTTCTTTCAATGAAGTGTAAGTAAGTGGTTGATCATTGAAAAGTCATAATGGCGCCATTATGATAGTAGAATTAACAAACTAGTCAAAATTTGACAGAACTTGATCATTTTGAAATCAATGATCGACTACTCTGACACTATTGTAAATAGCAGAATGGAGGCCCAGGTATGGTGTAGAACAAAAAAAATATCGCAATGACGGGGAAAATAAACTAAGTAACTTTGTGCAAAAAATATTGCTGGAAACGACTTTCTTTTTTGGAGTGAAAAATCATGATTTGGAATAACTCAATGTTACGCACTCAAAACATTGTCCTATTGGATGGATTAAATAGTACGGAGTTCGCGAAAATACTCAAAGTAAAAATCTTACAATAAAAACTTGTATTTAAAAATCAACTCGTCAAAAAGTTGTAACTTTTACCCCCAATATCTACGTAACTAGAAGGTTCCCAGGTATGGTGTAGAACAAAAACAGTGATCGGAATGACAAGGAGAACAAGTGCCTTTCGGCTACGTTAAGAGGTGTTTTACACCCTTTATAATACATACTGCTTCAATATGATTGGATGCAACAGTCGATAAACTTGCATCGTGTAAATGGGCCTTTACTTCTTGACTGGTGATGATCAAGACCACGACCTGACGTGGTTGAAGCCAAGTAGAGAACAAGGTTCCATCAGAAAGGAAACTTATCTTACCCGTCTCAGTCTCCACTTCTCCAGGAACTCGTTGGTCTGTCGCAGAGCCTCTTTGCTCTCGTGAAGCAGGTCATCAATGCGATCCTTGCTGCGTAGCTCTTTGTACTTGTTCAGGAACTGTAAAATAATCTGTTGCTATTAGCCTATATCTTTTATGTAAAAAATATAACAATTAAAAATATAAATTAGTCACGCTAGAGCACTGGTTCCTAACCTGTGGTCCGCGGACCACTGGTGGTCCGCAAGAGCATCGACTACGGTCCGCGAAAGATTAAAATGTTATGCGTCCTTTTTAACACAGAAGTTTTTTGCACAGAAGATGCAAGCTCAACCCAACCTAATTGAACCTATCAGAGGCAAAAATCGTAATTTTTTTGAGAATCTCATACTAAATGATTGTTAAATTTTTCGAGCTCAATTCAATTGCTTTTGTCCAATTTTTGTACAGTGTGAGTTAAAGATTCACTACCTACCCTAGTTATAATCCTGGTCCATGTTTATCTAGGTCTTATGGTCCCTGTTAACAATAAACATACCAAAGGGGTCCCTGGCCTAAGAAAGGTTGGGAACCACTGCGCTAGAGAGTGACGTTATTTTATTTCTCAATTCATCTCTGAAATCATAGGAATGCGGGTTCTATAAAATCACTCGCACACTGGTTAAAACTTAATGTAAATCGTTATGGCACAAGGAAATATATATGTTACGGCTAATACCCGAAGTGCGGCTGCACCTAGTTTTAGCCGGTTAGAACTAGGTGTAGCCACTTACTCTTGGTTAAACCTAGTACGAGCCGATTGTTTTCGGGTAAAACTAGGTCTATCCTTCATCATGCCGGCTACAACTAGGTCCAGCCATTCCCTGTTGGATAAAACTAGGTCTATCCGATATCATTCCGGCTAGAACTAGGTCCAGACAATCCCTGTTGGATAAAACTTAGATGCGTGTCCCGCCAAGCCTTCCGCCCCGCGTCACACTCATGACTCACCGCATCTGCAGCAGCGCGGCGCGTGGTGGAGAGCATAGCGAGGCACGCGCCTCTGTACGATGTGAGCGCCAGGTGCTGCTGATCTACTGCAGATCTACTAGCGAGTGTGACTCACAGCGTCTGCAGCAGCAGCGCGTGTCTTAGTTTTATCTAACAGGGATTGGCTGTACATAGTTGTAGCCGGCATGCTATCGGCAGAGCTTTTTTAGATATTAAAAAAACATCCAATAAAAAGAAACGTAGAGAGTTTTTTTTATTCTTATAAATCACATTGTAATAATTAACACAAATTATTAGGAGTACAATTTTTAATACACTTAATAGGAACAATCAGGAACATTTTTTTAACAACAATAGTTATAATTATAATTTAAATAATGTTATTATAATTATAAATCACACTTTTATAAAGTAACATAAACTATCCAGGCGCCTGTTACTTGTTTCAACTGGCCACCGTAGACGCGGGCCTGTGGACGGGTAGCTATGGGCTAGCTAGCGTCCGTCCGTCTAATGACGACAGGCCGTGTCGACGGGGCGTTCGTGTTCCTCGCGCGCCTCGAAGAGATGTCAGCACATTGAAAAGGGTAAGGGCCGAAGCCTGTCGGGGTTGCGGGCCTGTTTGAAAGAGATACCGCGACCTCGGAACATAAAGGGCGAAGAAGGAACATGGATGGGTTTTGGTCAGTAAAAGTCTGACACTCCCTCCCGCTTCGCCCAGAGTGGGAGAAGTTATTTGATGATTTCGCATGCTAAAAAATAATAAAAAAGGTATCGATCCAGTTCTCGTGTGTCAAGCATCCAAAGTAGTTTTTGCTTGAAAGAGTTACAAATATCCATCTAATGTGAATGTTGCATTAATAATTATGTTCTATATTTTTGTTTTGTTTGTTCGTTAGGCACTATATTTATTTGCAAGACGACAAGCTTCTTTCGATAGAGGCAAACTAAAATCTTTGGAGAAGGCTATACCAAGGCGTAACATAATAATCGCAGGACTATAATATGGTCTCTCGGATTATGAAACTGTAAAACTGAACATCTTGAGTTTCGTGCGGCTGTAGCTTTATAATAAGACTGCTGTCATGTCAACTGGTAGGTAATCTAGTAAATAAGTAGTACCTAATGGTACACAATCTTCAGTTAGTTGCTCATTGTTTGCTGGAAAGGACAATGGGCGAAAATTCCATTGCGTCAAATAGCTTTAAGATATATACACCAATGGATCTTTTTTAGAAGACATTTTTTACTATGGCGACTATTCTTGATTCGGTGTCAGCGAGGAGCTACAGAGCTCTAAGTATGAGGAATTAGTTTTAATTAAATACTGTGAATTCGTCAATTTAATCACTTTCATTGATACTGTGTGTTTCAAACATCATATTACAAGCCTATAAACGTTTCTATTTTCAAAACATTGACATCTAAACTGCCGTTTTAGGAACAAATCCGTACAGTAATTGAGGATTAACAGAGCGTTAATTCTACCCCATGGACCATTAGCGTTAAGATATGTATCAATAGATTTATCTCTTCAAAAATAATATTTCTTGCTGTGACAACTTTTATCGATTCCGAATTAGAGTGCAACTACAGTTTGGTATCCATTCAGCCACATAGTTCTTTCAATAAAATCCAACAGACTAGAAATTAGTAAAAGTTCTACAGCTGTAAAAGTTCTTATTGAAAGTTCTTTTGAATGGTTTATGGCTTATAGCTATTGGTTGCCTAGAAAATTTTAACTTGGGTGCCCAAGTAGACACACATTTTTGTCAATAATCCCGAACAGACTACGAATCAGCAAAAATGGTGCTAGTGGCAAATGTTTTCTTTGCACAGCTCTATCCAATAATAGATATTTTATGTCTATTAGTTGCCCGTAAACTCTTAATTCGTTGAAAATAAACTCCTAACTTCAGTATCTAACTAGTGATTTATTTAGGTCCAAAGCTCCCAACTGACTACGAATTAGCAAAAGTTAAGTTAGTAGCAAAAGTTCTCATAGGAAACCTCTCTTCAATGGTGTATATCTTATTGCTATTGGTTACTCAAAATATGTTAACTTCAATGTCCAATTATATACATATGCAGGTAGATTATTCCGAACATACTACGAATTAGCAAAAGTGGTGGTAGTAGCAAAAGTTCTCTTTGCAAATCTTTATCCAATAGTGTATATTTATGGCTATTAGTTGCCCGTAGACTCTTAATTGTTTGTAAATACAATTTTAATTTAAGAGTCCAACTAATCAGCTATTTAGGTAAATAACACTGAACCGAATACAAATTGGTGCAAGTCGTTTAATGGCAAAAGTTTTCCTTAAAAGCTCTGTCTAATGATGTTTAACTTATTGCTATCAGTTATCCAGAAAATCTTAACTTTAGTTATCAAATAGTCATTTATTTAGGTCAATAACGCTATATCGAATACGAATTTGCGAAAGTCATGTAAGAGGCAAAGTTTTTTCTTAAGAAGGTCTATCTAATGATGACAAAAAATATCTTAATTAGTTACAAATAAACTCCTAACTTCAGTGTCCAAATAACATTTAACTTATTGCTATTAGTTATCCAGAAAATCTTAACTTTGGTGATCAAATAGTCAGCTATTTAGGTCAATAATTCTGAATAGACTGCGAATCAAATTAAGTTATGTTAGTAGCAACTTGTCATTAAAAAGCTCTTTCTAATTTTGTTTATGTTATTGCTATTGGTCACCCAGAAAATTTCAACTTCTGTGCAAAAATGGTCGCCTATTTACACCAATAAGTCCTAACGGAGAACGAATTGGCGAAAGTCATGTTACTGATAAAGGTAATGGATTACATTGTTATTACTATTGGCAACCGAGAAAAATTTAATAGGTTGCCGATACAATCTTAACTTCGGTGCCCACTAGGTCACCTACAAGTACGTAAGTACTTAAGTTCCATATCTCCGAACGTACTACGAATTATAACAAAAAATGTTAGAAGCAAAGGTTCCCCTTTAAATATATGTATTGGACTTCAGGGCATATACCCACATATCGCCGCCGATTCTCCTTTGCTTACTGAGAAAGAGTTTATCTAAAGATACTCAATGGAAGATACTGAGATGTGGATTTCCGGATTTTCGGATCAAAGAAAAATCATTATTTAGATCCTGAAATCTGACCTCTTTTGGCAGGTCGCTTTAAATAATGCTTTCACGGATTAAATTGTGGCCCACGGGCCTGGAGTTGAGCAGCTTTGCTTTAGAAAAATAAATCTGCGTCATAGATACTCACAGCGATAGTCAGACTCAGCACCAGAATCTCCATAAACAGCACTGGCAAGCTGATAGGATTCTCTGGGATAACCGCTACCTGCTTGGCCTCTTCCCTAACTGTCTTCTTCACGAAGCAGGCTACCTTGCAGAAGATCTTCTGGAACATGTCCACGAACCCATGGCCGAGGACATAGTCAACCAAGATCAGGCTCAGGAATACTGCTCCGTACGTTATAGTGCTGATTGCTTCGACCAACATGGTGGCAAAGGTGCGAAGGTTACTTTGTATTGTTGAAAATCACATTGTTTTATTGAAACACATTTAATTTCTCAAATTTTCAGGTTTTGATTGAATAGTTGACATTGAGCTTTGTTTTTTTTCTTTTTGGTTGATTGAAAAAGTAGTGAAGTTAAAGAAGGTTACGAAAAAGTAACTATTATTTTTTTTAATCTCTTTGTGATAAAGATAAACATAACCAGTCTCCAATAGTAATGGCTTTTAGAGTAGAGGAAGACAAAAGAAACGATGAAACTTTGACTCTGTGAAAGATGATATGGTAAGAACACAATATGAGGGAACGGACTCTGTAAAAGATGATAATTATGGCAAGAACACAATATGACAACCACCGGCCACGGTTGGCGCTGGCCTGTGGACGGCGAGCTATGGGCTAGATCGCCATCCGTCCGTATTATGAGGACAGATCGGTCCGCAAGGGTCGATGCCTGCCGGGACTGTAAGAAAGAGTTACTGTGGCCCCGGAACATAAAGTGTGAGGAAGGAACATGGATGGGTTTTAGTCAGTAAAAGTCTGTCACTCCTTCCCGCTCTGCCCAGAGCGGAAAGAGTCATATTATGATTTCCCATCAGAAAAAAGGGCCATGTCACGGTCATCACTCATATGAATGACATAGTAATTCGTTGTTGAAGTTTTTATATTTGTAATTGTATCACAGTGATTTTCAGCGTAAGTTGTGTTTCTACCAATCACAAACTAATGAGCTTCATTCATGTTAAAATACGGTTTCTGTGGTGTGTTGTATTTGTGTTGTATCTCTTTAATAGACACTAGATATTAAAGACATGCAAACGATTTTACGAGCGAATTTTCAGTTATTTTGCCTCTAAATGTAGCAACATATCAGGAACCGTACTTAAACATTCGTTTGCATGTCTTTAATATCTAGTGGAAATCCATTTCCAATAGATATTAAACTCAATTCCACACGTTCCACTATCACATTCAAAGCTAGTGCTGGCTCCTTGTTGTGGTTGTGGTGAAGTTCTTCTTCTTCTTCTTCAACCTTTGGCCATCCAATGCTGAGAGTACAATCTCTTCAAAATATCTTCAGTTTTGTGTCATGGCTAACTTCATGCTTAAATGAGTTTATCATGTGCTATCTTTGATACTGATAAAAAAGAAAACAACGTCATTGACAGTCACCATGACAACGTATTTATTGAACTTGACAACGTCAACAACAAAACGCAACATCTAAACAAAACAGTTCGTAACATATTTTTGGTTATCATATATTTATTTTCTACTGCCGGTTTCATCAAAAATAACCATGGTATGTATTTTGGTAATAGCGAATCATTTTTGTTAGTTCTTGTCTTTCTTACATTGCTTCTGTTTAGGTTTAAATATTTTACTTCTCAAAAGAACTTATAAATTACAGTAGTGTCAATGAGATACAAAGTTACTTCAATGTTTTATTCCTCTATAAATGGTAAAATCACGGTGATTATGTTTATATGGCGTTATCGGGTATTAAAAAGTGTTATTTTCTTTTCAGGCGCCCAAAGGAAAAGATGCTGGAAAAGCTAAAAAGGCACCAGGTAAGCAAAACTATAAATGATCAGCTGACATATAAATTTCAAAAATATAACCATAGATATATATGTAACTAGATTAGCAATTACCACGCCAAGGCGTTGCCACGGGACATATGTACAGATACATATGCGTCGCTAACGTCAGTTCAGTGTTCTGTTAGATGCCTACGGAAGTGACACAGGACAAAAAATGTGTAAATGCGTATTGAAAGAGTGCGATTTAAAATCACAAACACATAATTAATTAACCGGAATTACTTTCCATACTTAATTTTATTGTTTCTGAGTTTTTATAATGGTTTACATCAACGTAAAAACGCAATTTATTAATTTACATTTTGAATTTTGACAATTAGGTTCAGTGTTACCAGTAAAACTTAGTTTTAGATTCCAACATTTGTGGGAGAATTTTTTATTGATGAAATAAGTGCTTTGTATTTTTTTTATAACAACGCTGTAGGGTGCCTAAAGATGTAACACGCCGTGTTTAGTGGGTGGAAATAATCCAATAGCTGAAAAAAGAGACTGACTGACTTTTCATTTACCTTTTATGTAATCGCATAGCCCATATTGTGTGAGTACTATGTATTAGAAAGCTATCATTCACTGGGATGTCATTTCTTGAATTGAATGTGCCCTTGCGGTTCAGAGTATGTCATGTTCGCTGAAATGGCTCGCTGATAGTGGCGCGTGTGTTGGACCATTTAGTTCCCTTCAAAATGGTTGAGCTGAATGGTGCTGATCCATGCGTCATGTTCATGAACGGGCGCTGTCAGTTGTGACTGGACATCTCTTAGTTGCCATGGCTAATTTGAACGAATTATTTTGTTTTTACTATGGACACTTTAAACGTGCACACCTTGCTACATTGTTCTCGCATAATATACCATCTCAACATGAATGATGTAACCAAGATTTAGTAACATTAATTTTTATTTCAAAGATTGTCCATGGAGTTTCTTGCCCGTTCTTCTCCATAGAGATCTACGCTAGGGAATGGGCAACTACACAGTACTTTCACAGTTTTTATTTCTTGTGACTGGGACTGTAGCTATATTCAATTTTCATCTTTGTTTCGAAAATTCAAAAGTGCCTGTAATTGGCCTACTTGCAATAAATGCTTTGATTTTGATTTTTCTCATTTTCGAAGCACTTCCGTGATCAAGACAAAATAGATCCAAAAAGCGAATGTATTTGTAAATTAATAAATGAAATAATAATGTTGTAAAGAGAAAAGGTTTTTATTGTTTGTTTGTGTGTTTGTTACGATTTAACTCGAGAACTTCTCACCCGATTTTAAAAATTATTTCACACACAGCTACATCTTTAGCCAGTAACAAAGGCTTTAATTATTTTCGCGGATGAAGTCACAGATGAAGTGCTAGTTAGTTAAAAACTTTTAATATATCCAAAAAGAAATATGCAATTCGAATATTTTCAAGTTAATTTAATTTATAAATGTATTAAATATTTTTAAGGCTTAAAAAAGTTGGGTAAAATTTCGCATGAGTAGGCCACCCCATCCCACCATTGGAAGTTTATATTGCCGTCTTTGTCTAATTAAGGCGACGGTATTGTTCTTGTGACTTGTGTAAGTGAGACAAATATACGTTCACTTTGAAATGTTAATGGTTTCAAAGCTACGTCGTCGCGTTTAAATAGTGGTTACGCTTTTTTTGACAATTTTGTTGCGGTTTGCATCTCTAGTATATATAGCTCAATGAATATAACATTCCCGAGCAAGAGCGCGCGGTTAAAATTAAAATTATCGTCCTATTTACGACGACGATAATTTTTATTTAAATGGTTTTGCAACAAGCACAGTCAATATCATACATAGTTATGAACAAATTCACAAATTTATGTAACTTTTATACGTGAAACTGGTTTAATTTTTACAGTCAACGTATGGGGCCTAACGGCCTAAGGTCAGGTAAAGTAATATGTATGTAAGTATACAAATTATAAACACGAACCTTTTTTTTTAATTTATAGCAATTATCATCGATGGTGTGGACACATCAGAAATGACTCGAGAAAAACTCGAACAGTTCACTCTCAAAGTCAAAGAAGAACTAGACAAAGAGAGAGAAGAACGTAACTACTTCCAACTCGAAAGAGACAAAATTCGGACATTCTGGGAGATTACGAGACAGCAGTTGGAAGAGGCAAAGGCAGAATTGCGAAACAAAGAAAGAGCTACAGAAGAAACACAAGAAGAAAATGAAGCGCTTTTGGAAACTGAAAAACAGAAAATAAAACACTTAAAATATGAACAAGCAGCGGCAGGAGCAGCTTTGAGAGCAGAAAATTTGGTAGCCTTAAAAGCAGCTAAAGAAGAACATGCGGAACAGGAACTTGAGTTGCTTAACGATAAAAGATCGCTAAGGCAAGAAATAAGAGAAAAAGTGCTTGCAGCACAAGATGAGTTAAGAAGAGCGAAATTAATTCACGCAGAAGAAGTTTCAACAGTTCGAGCAGAATTCGAAGAGAGGGCTCGTCAGATAGAAGAAAAGGCTGAAAAAAAATTAAACGAGACTAAAGTAGAGTTAACTGTAAAGCATAGAACAGAAATTGCAGAGGTTGAAGAGAGGAAAAATAAGCAGTTATCAGATTTAATACATCATCACGAGAGGGCGTTTGCAGATTTAAAGAATTATTACAATGACATCACTTTGAATAATTTGGGTAAGTATGATAAGTATATCATAATTTTTTTTTTATAGTTTTTAGGAAAAAAATATGCTAGTCTCGTTCATGGCTTGAATAATTACCATGTTTCATTAACTATTGCTGTTTGCTACTGTCAGGTTTAATAAGTGGCCTAAAACAACAAATGGAGGATATGCAAAAGGTAAAAGAAAGAGCAGAGAAGATTGCAAGAGATGCTGTAGCGGAAACCAAAAGTCTCAGAGAACCATTGGAAGCAGCTATAATTGACAACAAAGAACTTAAGAGACAGATGTCCAATTATGACAGGGATAAAGCTGCGTTAGCTGTGAGTACGACATTGACGACATTTTTGCTGTAGCAAGAAAAGGTAGATGAAAGTTTTTCACGAGAGTGTACAAAAGCATCACTGAAATCACTAGCAAAGCTTTCGTTACACGAAAAACAGGAAACAAAACCTGCCTAACCTTTTTCCATATTGGGGTCGCCTTTCGGACTAACCGAATAGAGTTGAAAACCAGTATTTTACTCAAACCCCCACAACACAGTACTAGGTAATACGATATCCCTTGGTAGGACTGGTTGTCAGACTTTCGAGCCACTAACAATATTGTGTCACATATCAAATGAATAAATAATTATTTAAGTTCAAAACTATTTCTAAATAATCACTAAAATAACAATCAACTATTCTATACGAAAGATCCTCGACGCACCTCGTCATTAAAACATAGGTTGCAATGCTGGTAGTCATAAAAAACAAACATAATAATATGTTATTTTTTAAATGTTTTCGAATGAGTTCTGTTTTGTCATTTTTGTCAAAATGACGTAACAGAATCTAGATAAAAATCAAGATTGACCCACACACAATCGAAATAAAATATAAAAAATATCCAATAAATATTAATTGTGTGTGCGATCATTTTGCTAATTTCAGGCAAAATCTAAGCAACTGACGTCACTAGAAAAACAATTCGAGGTGCTAAAGTGGGAGTACGAGGTTCTTCTGGTTCGTTTCGATCGAATCCGAAGAGAAAGGGACGAGCTTAAATCCAGGTTCTCTAGGGCTGTTCTTGAGGTACAGCAAAAAGCATCTTTGAAGACTGCACTGCTTGAAGTCAAGTTGAAAAACATGGAAGGACGTGATGTGGGACCAAGGGAGATTCACGTAAGAATAATTATATTATCTAAACCTTTTCTAGCTATTTTAATACCTTCAATCATCATTATTTCAGCCCAGAATCACCTGCAGGTGGGTATATGCCTCCCCTTTCTTCTGCCAATGTTTCTGTTCTGTAACTCTCTCATCCATCTAGTTTTCCTCATTCCAACGCACTTTTGGAAGCCCTGGTGTCTTTGGTTCAACCTTGGCTACCATTCGTTCAAATCCTCACTCTTTCGGCCATCTCCGTGTCTAGCTAGCCAGGTATCTTTCTCAACTCTACTTGAAGCGTATTGCCCTGTGTACGAATTACTTTAATTTATCTTCATCATGATCATCATCAGCCTATTATCTTCCTATTTTATCTTGTATGACGGCAATGTGCCATTTATTGTGCACAGTACTAACGACGCTGGTATTTCTGATAGCCCCTCTAACAATAATTCTAAATCTTGAATCAGTTCAAACCAATTTGGCATACGTGGTGGGTGGTTTCAATATTGGTTTGAACTGATTGAAGCTAAGTGAATCATTACTACTAAGTATTTGCTCACCAGTTAACCAATTTTGTTACATGCTAACGTGAAATTCAACCTACGCGAATGACTTGTACCGGTCTTAACAGGAACTTTTGAAGCTAAAAGACACTCAAATAGATGACCTCCGCTACGAAGCAGCTCGTCTGCGCAAAGCCCATGATGATTTGCTGGCAACCTATGAAGCTAAACTTGCAAAATTGGGGGTACCGAAAGAAGAACTTGGATTCAGGTAAGAAATTAAATAATTATTAAATATAGCGCCATCTATGACAACTTTGTTGTACTACATAAACAAGTTTATGAATAGTGCCATCTAGTCGAAAGCAATGAAACTTTTTAGCTAAGCTGCTTGTTGGTCCTGTTATCAAGTTTATAGAACAGATGGCGCTGTTATACATTCTCTTTTTCCTTTTTACAGACCCCTCAAAGCGGTGGCCGTAGCTGGTTTAGCGCCGGTTATAGGCCAAGGTCCAGCTGGATTAGTAACTAAAGACCAATAGAGACGTAATGATTTGAGTAAAACCTTAACAAAAACTAAAAGACGTAGTTTAATCATCATACTTATTTTTTTTTAATTTATCCATTCCAACTAATTAATTATTTACTATACACAAATGTGAAAATAATGTAAAATGTAAATTATGAATATAAACGTATTTTAAACTGATTTATTCGTTTTACTTAATACTTTCCATGAATCGACAATGTACGGTTGTCACTGTTGCCAATAGCTAATGTAGTTAAAAGTTTTGTAATGAAAAACAAACAAATCAATAATTGTTTATTATTCAAGTCAGTTGGGTTGAATAAATAAAACAAACAGTTTGAAGCCAATGAGTGTACTTTATTTCCTACTAACGATTTTTTATTTATTTCTTTATGTACAAAACGGTTATAAGGCAACAGTTCCAAATGAATGAAAACGCACTTTACGATGAATATTAATAATTCAAACATTTTCGCTTTTGTTTTTTTTTTAATTAGCAAGAAAAATTTGCGCCACACTTCAAAATATTGAGCCGGCTACACACATAACAAAAAAAAATCTGATGTTATTTTATTCGAATAAATAATAATTATTACCATAATTATTATTTGTTCAAGTAAAATTGTGGGATTGCCAAATGTCATGTTTTGAAGTTTTCGAAGAAACTGATCAAAGTTTTATGTAAAGTTTGTTATTTTCGTACCAGGTGCTGAGTAGTGCCTACGTTTATAAGTAGATTATAAATATGTAAACTCGGCTTTGCACCCACTATAAAGGGTGTAAAACACCTCTTCACAAAGCCGAAAGGCACTTGTTCTCGCCATCATTGCGATCATTTTTTTTGTTCCTCACCATACCCGGGAACCTTCCAGTTACGGAGATACAGGGGGTCAAAGTTACAACTTTTTGTCAAGTGTTTTTTGAACACAGTTTTTTTTTGTGAGAGTTTAACTTTTAACACCTCCACGACCCCCGTACTATTCAATCCATCCATCAGAACAATGTTTTTAAGTGCGTTACATTGAGTTCTACCACAAAACATGGTTCATAACCTCAAAAAAAGAAGATTCCCAGCAATATTTATTTTGTTGTGTAAAGTTACTTAGTTGATGTACAGAATGCTTGGTTAACGGCTTTGTGATGACGTGGTTTACACCCTGTATAGGTGACAGTACCAAGTAAGTTTTATTCAGTTTATAAATCAAGGTTAAAATATTCATGACTTTAGTTTTTCCATCTGCTACAACTTTGGAATTTATTGTATAACCTATTAAAACCTAAAAACTTCGGAATTGGACAAAATCCAAGGTTTCCTGGAAAACGGCCAGAAGCAATTAACCTTTGGAATAACACTGCCTTTTAATAATGATTTTCCGGTTTTTCTAACTGTCTTAGTATTTTAATGTTAGAAATAATTGTGACCATGCCTTCTCGTAGTCTCGTACTTACATTTTTCACGGTAAGTATATAATTATTTGGTATCAGTCAATTTCCCTCATTTAGTTAGTTTAACAAAAAAAAGTAACTTTGGTCATCAGTAATCCATGTTTTTGACGTATAGGCAACACAAATGTCCTCATTAGTGACATTCTGCTGCTTTCGGAATTATTAATGAAATGTGTGTACCTGGCTCAAACCGGGTAACTACTAATAGTTATGCTCTTATTACCTAATTGTTTTACAAATATCTAAATTTTTGAAACCAATCTCATCAATTTTTTACAAAATACTTCTAGGTGGACTTTTTAACTAGTCTGTCTCACTGTCATGTGTCGATAATTTGATGCTAATGTTCATTATTAATATATAATTCTTATATACATATAAGTGTTTTGTTTCAAGCCAAAAAGCATTGAAATAGCGATCGCTCCCATTAAACAGTTTAACAAAATACACGAAACATCAAGCAATGACATTTTATCAATATTATATTTTTGATAAAATTAATATTGATATATTATACCATAGACAGGTGTAAATTACACGGAAAAATATTCAAAAGTAATTGTAATAGTGTAAGGATGTTAAAAAAGTTAAATAGACGTGTTTTATATGAGAAATAGGCGAGGTCATATTTCTACGTCATACTGTACAATACAATAAATTGCTCGAATAACGATTATCAGCAACATTATTCGAAACATAAAATAAAATTACAACAGCAGATATTTTTACCTCGTTATATTTTTAATTTAATAGGACAACATTCAGCAATAATATTTAATTATGGAAATGTGAAAACAATATATAGAAATATAACCTCACATTTACAATTATTTATTTATTGGAAGAAAGGGCATCGACGTGAGAACTTAACCGAAGGTGCCTTAATTAACTTTACCATCACATTAAAGCGTTTTACATACAATTGCATTACAACAATATCATTGGAATTATTAAAAATACGTATTATTAACACTAAAATCACTAGAAAACTATACACAACCGAAATTCAGACGTTCACAGGGGAAACGCAAAAAATATGACTAAAAATTAAATTGACTTCGACATTTGTGATATTATTTACCAATTGCTTTTGCGCTAACTAACACTATTTTAATTTTTATTTTGTGAATAATTTTAAAGTAACTATTATCCAGAAAATATTTTAATATCATTATTTTGTTAAAAACACGTAACAAATGAGTACACTGTCTTGATTAAATTTAATATTGTACCTTTCCACTTTTATTTTCCAATTGAAATTTCAAATTGACCAATATATTTAAGAAAAATAAGATTATTGAAGGCAATATTTTTTATACAACAATAATTTCGTTATATTTTATTTTTTATTTTTGTACAAATAAATACAATGGGATCCATTTATTCCCTAACAAAGCAGTATTTTATTTTTACTATTAGGTAATTGGGATAAAACCTCCGTACAACACATAGTAAAACTATAAAGGCGTATCTAACTATCGGATCTCCAAATTATTCAAACACTTATTGTTATAATTCATCAAATTTAATACACTAGATAATGTGCGTAGATTTTAGCGATATCATCTAACATATTTATCCAGTCTACGTGAATTATTCAAATAGGTATATTTAAGTGTATACATAAAATAATGAGTTCAAAAAAATTGGTAGTTCACATAATATATTGTTGATCGAGGAAATGGTCGTGCATTTGTGATGAAAGCACGAGAAATTCCTTTAGAACACAGTGGATCCCGGCAATAGCCCTAGAAACACTCAGATATTTCAAATAATGGGTAAAATTTCCAAAAGTAGCTTATAAGCTTTGCATCAGAAAATTAATTCATAAAAGTTCCCGAGTTCAAATTAAAAAAAAATGGAACTCGACTGGCGTATTTATTACTCTAGAATTTACGCAATATTCACAAGCCTTTTTGTTTTAGAATATAATTATGAAAAAAATACGCATCGATTACAACCATGGGATATTCAAATCCGTGTTCAAAATTTCGGATAATTAAAGGCAATGCTCGGGCTGGAAGAAAATTTCGTTCAAAAATGAAACGTTAGAAAGAAATAGAGAAACTAATTTCGACTGTATTCAATTTAGGTGAGTATAATGGTACAGTTTCGGGTCGGATCGGTATGGACAGTGTTAATGAATTTTTGAATAGTCGAGGCACGGGACGGAGAATCGATATCGCGTAGCGCGTGGCAAGGAATTCAATAATCTCGACGTATGTATATACTTTATGATCGTTTTATACATACACGTTTTACCTAATTTTATTCGAGATTTTAAACCTTCAGTCAAGCTTTGGGTAATTTAGCTAACTAAAATATAATGTGCATTATTACTCTGAAATAAACTAATTTAGCTTACAACTAAAATGATATCAATGAATTGTACTGGTGTGATAACACTAATTATTAATTTTTTTAGTCGATGTATTTAAACATTTTTTTTATTTCATCAATATACTTTTTTTCTTCTAAATATTTTCTATTTCTCGACGATTTTATGTCGTAACTAATGTTTCTCAAAATCAACGATTTAATAAAATTATTTCACTATTCTTGAACAGCTTGCTTTTATACATAATGATGTACTTTTTATATTATACAATACCTTTTATATATTCAATATATTTTAACAGCACGCGTGCATTTTGACACATTAGCGTACGAGCATTAAAACCTTATTTATTACTATTAGGAGATAAAATTCTTTTACGACTAATATAAATCATTTGTCGCGGTGATATCTTCTGTTTTATTAAAACCCTTCTGTATTGAGCAATAATTCTCCGTGGAAGGTAGTTCGAAACTTAATTATTTTAATTGTTGATAAAAAACTTTGCATAAATTGGCGCTCATAAAATGTTGGATAAATTTATTATTTTGAAAGAATTATTGTCATTTAAAGGTAGATGGGATTTTATTAATTATCTTTTGAAAAATTGAGTTGGTACGTAGATACTTTTTTCATTATACTTATTCAAAAATAATTAAACTAATGAAATCAGAAGATAACACCGCCAAAATATTCAGTATTACTTTTTATTTCACAACGCGTTATAAAAAAAATCTTTCGCCCGTTTTCGACCTTTTCAAAGTCGTGCTTTTATACTGTGTCTATCCTACCTTCTCACTCTTGCACTCTTACAGAATAGAATGAGAGGAACAGCAATACTCAAGCGTGTTAAAATCACATGTCGAGCACAATATAGATCATTAAGAGTTTGTTCATATTGCTCAGCTCATCTCGTGATGCACTCTGTATCCAATGCCGCCTCTTCAGGAATCCTGTCATCTGGAAAGAAAGTAAAGGTCGCTTTAAAATTCGTAAAAAATACAATAATGTTTGGATAATTTTAAGGAAAAACTATTCCATAGGGTGACTGCACTGGGCCCTGATTCTCTTATTGCAATAGTGTCATGATAGTCTTTCATTGATCTCATTAATGTTCATTTTGACAAGTTTAGTGATCTACTAACATCATGGCGTCATTATGACTATCCAATGAACAATCACGGACATTAAACACATAAAAACAAATAAACATAAGTAGAAATGTCACATTTGACTTTGACAGCTGAACAGATACAATGAGTTGGATACTTGCACATTTATCCACGTTCCATATAATAATACGAACTTCTCACTACTTCAGATTGCTTTTATCACAAATAAATAATATGTAAAAATATATATAAATGAAATCTGGTACGAATAACAGTTAAAATTTAATAGTATATTTTCGAAAATCATTTCTATTAACAGGTTTTTTAATAATGGCAATACAATAATGTCATTCAAACACAACTACGAGACCATTGATTTAACCACTATGATGAATTTAGCAGAATATGACTAAATGGCAATAGCGATCCCATTGTCATTTATCAACAATTATGAGATCAATAAAAGACTATCGTGACACTATTGCAATAAGAAAATCGGGGCTCGTGTGGTATTAGAATAACCTACTCTTTCTTGTCAAGAGGAGGTTTAGGTTCAACAGTGAGACATAATAAGTTGGTTGTGGATTAAAAAAAAACACTCTGAGATTTGCAGTCAGGTAGTACACAATCTTGATGTTGTTAAAGCGAAGCTGATGATTTTGTAAATTGTGGATTCAAAAACACGCAGTTAAAGCTCAATCTAAATGTACACATTTAAGCGTACTACTCTTCAAAGAGTGTCCAATCTATTTTTGTGCTTTTGCAGTACTTACTTTAAAAGCCTTTTGGTACTTTAGAAGGCACATAAGCAGTTGAGGAATTCAAAAGTATTTGTACACTCCAGCCATTAAGGGTGATGAATGACTTCGGGAGTTTGCTCTCATAAAGGTTCAATATTTTCCGCTTTTCACACTGATGCGTCCGGTACAAATGACATAAGTTAAGCTTGAACAAAACTTTCCACTTATTCTTACCAGTATGTTATTGATTTATTTATACATTATGGATGAATTGAGAAAGGAAAAGTCTAATGGAGCCAATTACTTTCTTAACTTTTTTTTTTGAAGACTAAAATAAAAACATTAAAACAAAAAACATTAAATTACCTGATATGCTTACCTCCTTAAGCATTTTAAAAGCATTTTGAAAATTAAATCTTAATAATATGTATACTTTATAATTATAAAGCTAACGGTCAATTAATTATAATTATTTCAATAGTTAGGAATAATCAAAGTACAAAGCGCATATTTGAATAATTATTCAAAATTAATAAAGTATATTCATTGAAAAGATTAGTGATAAGCATTAAGCTTTTATGTACGAGTATGATATTTAGATTGAATTTATTTTGAATACTGCCTTTATGATGTGTGAAATTTTAAGTGCGCTAACGTATCATACGAATTTGTGCCTTAAGCGTAAATTAATAAACCTCAAGCCACCAGAGACATACCTCTGTGTTATATTCTTGTTAGTCACGTTAGGCGTTCACGAACGATGACTTGGTCCTGTCGGATGCAGAGAATTCTTTCTTAGAATCTGAAGAACATGGGGCTTTTTTTGTAACGCAATTATTTTTGTGGAATGGATACCTAATTTGTAGGTAAGAGTTAATATACTTGGGGTAACTACATAGCAGTATGTAGTTATAACATTATTACGTTTTTATACGTTTAAATGTCACGTAGCTAATTCAACACAAATACAGAAAATAAAATAGATCTGTAATGTGAGTGTGAGAGAGAAATCTTAAACAATTTATAAAATGGTACACTTACCCAGACAAAGAAGCAGAATTGGAAATCGGCGGACTATTAGATTCGAAACCCTCTTTAGGCTTCTCATTAGCCAGTTGCATCTTCAACTGATGTCCGAAACACGCCAGATCCTCCCTGAACGTATCAGACCCTGGGGTCGTTGGCTTCTCATCATCACCCGTAGCCATTGCCTCAGCATCACTCTTCAACGGCGCTTGTTCAGACTCTTCCTCAGTATTATATATCTTAAAGTACGCAAACGTCAAATATATCACTGAAATTATGAACGATGGTATAGGTATTGCCATAGCATACACCAGGTTTAAAGTATTCTGCCACATGTCTAGCTCTGTGATCACCAAACCAGGATCGACACGGCTGTAGTAGCAAGTGTAGTTATTTCCAATAGGTTTGTGCTTCGCGTAGAAGACCGTGCAGTTGAGGATGGGTGGGTACCCACAGCCTTTCACGTTTGGAAACAGTCTGGCACCCGTAAAGTACCATTCGGAGTCGTTTCCTTGCAATCCAGTCGGTATAGCATCTGGCAGATCTTCATCCAACAATTCCGGATACGCTTTATCAGCAGTTACCTCGTAATTTTCATATTCATAGTCTTTCCTTAACGCCCTCTCGTTTCTGATTAAATTGTCCATGTCAGTAGGAGTTACATTGGGGTAAATTCCCAATTTGTAGTTGACGCGAATTTGAGTGCATTCAAACAAGTCTTTGGTGCAGCCTTCTCGGCAAGATGCCCAGGAGCAGTTGCTGGCGCCAACGAGATGCTGCACCCCCGTCGTGACGCATAATGCTGCGACTGGATCGAATTGCATGAATATTGTAGTAAATGCTGGTTCTATGACGAATGGTACGAGGAAGAGAAACGCAAAGAGGCTGAACGTTCCGAGTAGAACGAAAGTTGCTGTTGTGTAAAATAGAAGTTTCTCAGCGAAGGTTGGGGGTATAATTTCTTCGTCTGTCATGGTGTGGGAGCGCTACGGGCGACCATAGCGCTGTCTCAGCTCACTTGTGTCATATCATTTTACATCCCATTTCAGTCTTTGAACGTTGTTTTGGATTTTTTGTAATTATTCACATATCTGTTGGTAGGACTGAGAAAGCTTTGATGAGGCTGAGTTTCCTTATATACCTATCCTAAAATTAATAACATTATCACTCAAACGATGAAGACATTACAATCATAGAATTTCAACCTGGAATTTCGAGTAGTATCGGAAGTCTATCTGATAAGTATATAAAATTTGAAACTAATATACAAAAAAGTGAATCCTATTAGAAACAGTGTACTAAAACTCTTTACCTAAAAGTTACGTAAGCAAAACTAACAACGAAAACACCACTACCACCTAACTATTCCTAGAATGTAGGCAAAGCAAATAACGTGATAGGCATTTGACATATTCGGCAGAACATTCCGAACATCGACAAGCGTAACTACGGTGCGGTCTAGACTGACAGACGGCAATAACTACGCCTAGGTATGGTCTGACTAGCACCTGTGAATGAGGAACGAAAGGTTGTTTAACAAAGAATTTGGCTAACCAATTTCGGGGGATCTGTAGATTTTATCATCTGCTTTGTTTTAAAAAGGCTTAAGTTCTTGATTTCAAAACTATCAGATTTTTGCTATTTTAAAATACTACATAGGCTTATTCTTGGCCACAACTTGCTTAGTGTGAAATTTCACTTAAACTTTGAAAAGATCCAAATTATACTGATCGCGATTTACGAGAGACTCGATTTAAAAAGTATAAAGATATATGATTTTGCCATAGATGACGTAAATTTGAGTACCTATCAATATAGGTAGTTCATAGGATTAAAGCAATCATTAAGCTTAAAATTTGAGGACTGTTGTAAGATTTAAGACAAAGCATATTTTCTGAGCCGCTTCAAAACAGGTCAAGAAAAATAAAGAGCCGCTCAGAAACAAACAGAACATTAAACAAATGAGGCGCGGAAACTGGCACCACACACATAGTTAAACCGGGACGCCAGACTGTCTGGCCAGCAATCCAGTATCTAGGTATCGATTTGGGCTAGAATTAGCATTCACAAATATTTTTCTTCAGGCTCTCAACATTTTTCACACGTAAACTTGTTTCTGAAAGGCTATTAGCTTTTTAATTTACCATGAATTAATAATATTTAAATGAGAACCTCTCAACGTGTAATTATGGTTAATTTTAATCAATTTATTAAATGCATTACTGGTTAATTTCACTTCCCATGGGTGTCATAAGAGGCTACTGAAGTATTCAGTCATCGGCCATGTAATGTTCCCACTGCTGGGACTGGCCTCCGCTCTATGAGAGGGAATGGACTATAATCCACCACGCGGGCCCAGTGTGGATTGGTAGTTGCTGTAGCTGAAGTATTATCAGGAGGTAATAAAATTGAGTGACACTAAGTATTTGCTCATTTACTTGTAACCTTAACTGCAGATAGCGATCTAGTTTACTTATGAGCCAATGCTGACAATGAATTTAATTTGAACAGAACCATTAATACGTGACGCGCTTTTTTTTGATGATCTTTACTTGGTAATAAGAAAAAAGAGCTCAGCACGATATGTAGCAGGCAGTGCTTGAAAATTCTTGAAAAGATAAGATTCGAAATGAAACAATTTGGGATATATCTGGTGTTTCCGTTGTAGCTTGCAGAGTAAGCAAACTGAAAATACACAAGGCTGACTGTTTTTTGAAGGACTAAATAAATGATAAATGATGTTTAGGTAAAAAAATTATGAAGCAGGTATGTATCGGAAATATCAGATTTACAATTATGTTTTACAAACTTCTTTACGGTTAGATTAATTGATTTAATTTTATTAATAATTAACTGTTTTTATTTCAAATCATGGTAATTATATTTGGTGCTAAAAGGGATCCGTATCCGCATCCGTATCGCATCCGCATCCGCGGATGTGAACTTCTAATAGTCCGCATCCGCTTCTGCATCAACGGATGTCTGAATTTTTGCATCCGTAACAACCCTAGTCATAACGTCGGAACTCACTAAAATTATACCAAGGCGTGACGTATTGAGAATTTCAAAAGCGTCGATCTTGTTTTGTCTTGATGTACCTAATGCAAGCCGGATGGTAAAATATGGCTGAGCTTTGATATGTCATAAAAACGATTGCATACCCATATTTGCAAAATAAAATTCTATTCTGTTCTATTATATTCTATTCGTCAATTTTGGTTTACGTAACAAAAGATAAAATACGGGTCAAATATTTTTTGATTATCTAACTGACGGACTGATTCGATTTTTTTGGCGTCTACCCAATTGAAATGAATTACAAACCTTAATGTAAAAACTTCGTAAACCACCAGCTAATGTAAAACTATTCACAGCAGTTACAGTGAGAAATTGTACGTTGTTTAAATGTCTATCAACGGAAAACAAATCGACTGCTATGATTGGCGTTTTTGCTTCAAATGGGCTTTGAAACACACTGGCCATAAACGAGAACGTATTTCATGCTCGTCGGCAAAAGGTATCTGGTATTATAATTTATTTATCACTGACCTTTAGATTAAAAATATTTTAAAATTCAATCCAGGCATTCGCCTTTATTATTCATGTAGATACCCTGAACTTATCGCTGTAGGCCATTAGATTATGAATTTTATATCATTATGTCAGTTCGTGTCAAGATTTCATGTCGTAAATGAATACGAAAATAAAAATGTTTCGTGTTCAATATTATTGAATAATGAATTATTATTCATAAATAATTATTATTTAGGTGTCAGACAGAAATAATAATTATTTTATAAAATGAAAAAAATATATAACTTATTTTTATTGCCAACGTTTCCCAATTATGTCCAAATGATGTTCTTGCTTATTTATTTTTGTGTGCGCAGGAGAAAAAACAAGTAATACTGCTTGGAGAGGCTTAAGTCAAACAGCAGAATTTGATAGGCTGATTGATGGCACTTAGGCGCGACCGGAAAACACTGTCGAAAAATATAAAACTACCTACGTATAGGTTATGCATATCGATTACAATCGGTTGTAGAGGAAGCGAGTAGCTCTTAAGTATTTGTGTGGTTGGCTTGCTGATCGATAGGTGTCTCTATTTTAGTCCATGCTAGTGTTACTGACGACTGACGTCATCATTATTTGAACCAATTATTCAGTAAAATGACATTGTATTGTACAATGGACTGGTGTCCGCAACTCCACGTCAAAGCCTGTATTTTGAGTATGGGTTATATTCCACCACGTGGGCCCAGTGCGGTTTGGTAGATGTCACCGGCAAGTTCTAGGACATGCCGGTTTCCTCACAATGTTTTCCTTCACCGTTTTGAGAGCAGTGGTGATGAAATAAATTACACAAAGTATTGCGCCTGTCTGGGTTCGAACTCACGACTTACTGTTCGTAAATCGGGGCCGCCACCACTGGGCCACCGCTGGTCAGTAAAATAATGATAATAACATGAAATAAATTATCACTACATATTATAAAACAAAGTCTCCCGCCGCGTCTGTCTGACCCAATGTATGCTTAGATCTTTAAAACTACGCAACGGATTTTGAAGCAGGTTTTTACAACAGATTAGAGTGATTCAAGAGGAAGGTTTTAGTATATAATTTGACCCGGGCGAAGCCGCGGGCACGGGCTAGTTATAAAAATAATATTATGTATTATATTTTACTGCACAGTGTATTTTAATTCAAAACGAACTTCCGAAAATGTATCGTAAGCTGTACTAAATAAAGTTCAGATTCCAAACAAATCTCTGGAGCAGGGGTTGACAACCCTTTTTCACAAAATTATGCAATGCCAGCGGAAATATCAAAATTGAGATGAAAGCTTAAAATGCTTTGTCGTTTAAATACAGACTTGTTTGTGAAACTGTGAAATTACTGAATTACAAAATTTTAACCATATTACAAATACAAATGAGATGACTGTGTCGAAACAGAGCAATTAATTGAGGAGCCTTTATTTAATCAGACGCCACTAAACAACGATAGTATAATTGATTGTTTCAACATTAATAAAAATAACATCAATATATAGGTATTCAGTAGTTTATAAATTTTAAATGGTCATTATGGTAAAACTATTATTGAAATATGCCAATTAGTTCATCGTTCGATGTTCGTAGTTGACGCAATGCAATTAAAAATATTATACCAATCATCAACTTGATTAATCCCTGACGCAAAAACGACGGATGTTACAAATTTGACGTGTCTGTGTGTGTGCCTGTCTGTGGCACCGTAGCTGCCGAACGGATGAACCGATTTTGATTTTGTTTGTTTTGTTTGAAAGGTGAATTAGTCGGGAGTGTTCTTAGATATGTTTGATAAAAATCAATCCAAGATGGCTGCCGCCACAAAATGGCGGATTACATATTTATTCAACAACTCCCTAAATGTGGGTATCAAATGAAGGGGCTTGACCAGTAGAATAATGTATACTTCAAAAAAAAACTTGAAATTCAAACGAGACTTACGGACAAACCAGAAGCGATAGCAAAAATAAAGTTGAACTGAGTGTGCCATTATATGCCGTAGACCGTATGGAAGACGGGGAAGAAAGTGCTGGAGTGGAGACCACGGATGGGACGGAGGAATATGGGAAGATAACCAACCAACTGGATGGACGGTCTTTAAGTTGGCCGGGAAAAAAAACTGGGAAGCTATGATACAAAGCCGTCAAAAATGGAGAGATTTGGAAGAAACCTACACACAACATTGAGTGGAAAAAAGTTAAAGAATAAGAGTGGTAAAAGAAATAATTTAGAAAGGTTGCAAAGAAAGAATGAAAAAATATTTATTCGTCGCAAGTTCATGACGTGCATACAATATTATTAAAGTAAACATACCTACAACGATTAACATAAACACAAACATTCAGACTTCAACAGAAAATTAACACAACAACAAAGAATATCATCATCATCATCATCTTTTCAGCCAAAAGACGTCCACTGCTGGACATATACCTCCCCCAAGTGTCACCACATTGACCGGTCCCGTGCGACTCGCATCCAGCGGATTCCCGCAGCCCTTACCAGGTCATCTGTCTACCAGCTAATGGGAGGCTTTCCAACGCAAATTCTTCCAGTTCGCGGAAAGAATAACACCTCTTCTGAATCCTTTAACCCAATTATGAAGGCAGCCTTAAGAATATTACTTACAGTTAAGTCGTAGTTAACTTAAGCACGTCATACCTCCGCTTGCACTGACAAGTTAAGCCTGGACAGGTTAAGATTCTAAGGCTTCTCTTGAAGCTCAGAAGCTCACAATTAACATAGTTCTTGGATTTCTGTTATTAAATAATTGCGCAAGACAAGGGAGGAGCTAGTGACCGATATTTAGTTAGTGCTTGCCTAGGTTGGTCTGTGGATGGGTGACCACCCTTACATACCGAGTTTCCTCCGTGTCTCGGAAAGTATGTTAAGCTGTTGGTCCCGACTGTCTGTCCATCTTTGGCAGTCGTTACAGGTAGTCAGTGGCCCAAAAAGTCCGACAACCAGTCTTATCGAAGGGTGTCGTATTTCCCAGAACTAAGTGGGTTGTGGAGGTCAGATAGGGAGTCGCTCCATGTAAAATACTGGTATTCAGCTGCATCTGGTTAGACTGGAAGCCGACCACAGCATAGTTGGGAGATGGCTGCAGATGAATAGGTACTTGCGCAAGACTAGTTTGTAAATTTAAGCTTGACTTTTACTTAAAATAAAGGTTTATCGTTTTCGGAAAAATGTCTTGACGTGCTAATGAAAATTGCATAACATACTCGTAACATCACACCTGTAAACTCCGATGGGTTAGGCAGAGCCTAGGTGTACCAAATAGTACATCTATATTTCGCCCTACTTCCACGTTATGAGGGCCTGGCCTATAAGCATCAACCGGCAAAAGCAAAATCCAGCTTCCGTGACAGCTATTGAGAAATTCCTGATGGAAAAATCCAATGACACTAACAAATAAAAATTGTTTATTTCTAAAATAACATGACTAAGGTCCATGTTCACCGAGAAGATAACAGTCTGATTATCTAGAAATAGCTGTCAATGTGACATGTTCCCATACAAAAATGTGTTTTAAACAGCTGTTTTTAGATAATCGTCCGTCATGTTTTTGGTGAAAATGGACCTAAGTTTCTTACATCACCGTGATCTTAACGACAGTATAATTGTGTCATTTTCATCTGCCATCCTCTTCGCTGTGTCAGGGTCGGCTTCCAGTCTTACCGGGTGCAACTAAATCATAGTTTTTTCCATGATCTGGTGTACAATACCCTATAGTAAGACTATCTGACGACTGGGTAACGACTAAAAGGGCTCTAAAAATGACAGCCGGGACTTTCGTGTGACTAGAAAACATTTTATATATGAGGAATAAAACCTTCTAGGAATACTGCTGACCAGTAAGCACATATCCCTGAGTGCAACTAAGGTCCATGTTCACCAAAAAGATGACGGTTTGATTATCTATAAACAGCTGGCAACACTTTTTCGTCAAAAATCGTCGAGTATCGAAGATTTTTGTAGCCTTGTGTACAAAGGGGCTAAGGGTAATATTTAGAGAAAAAAAAACGTTAGTAACAATGCTCATTTCCCTCCTTCTACTTCTTTTTGTTAGTAATACTAAAGAGTATTTCCATAGCTTTATAGTCCCAACGAAAACAACCACCGATAACAAAAAAGAAACTCCTCCAGATAAAAATGCCTTAAGAATGGCGTGGAAACGTAAACGGGGACACCATTTGTAAAGCAGAAACACAGACGTCGCAGCATCGTCGTAGTGTGTCATTGAGACGGACGGAATTGTGGTCTGCTATTGTTTACCTTGTTGTGGGGTATGCAGTCGTAGTGGTATTGTTGTAGATTTTTTTTATTCAAGAATCTTGATTAAATTGAAAATAACCACATAAATGTCAAAGGTTGAGAGTATTTTGAATACGTATGGGTAACATACGTGGTCGTTGATGTAGTAGTCGTTAAACAAATGGAGTAAGTGATGCCGTAACGTCAAAAAGGGAAGAATGTAAGAGGAAAACGTGTTGCACCGAGCCCAGATAAAATGGGACATGAGCAGGAAAATGATGACTGTGAGGGTGTAGTAGACGCAAGCATTACTGATGAGCATGACATCGTTGGTTCGATTCCCTGCCCGCGTAGCATGAGCACCGTAGACATGACAGAGACTCGACAAATTTTTGTTCATCTTTCATTTTGTCGATTCAATGACAGATAAATAAATAAATAAATATCGTGGACATTACACACAGCGCCGTCTAGTGCCACTCTAAGCAAGGATTTTGTCGTGGTCACCAGACAGTTGATATACTACATGTAGTAAATATATACTTATTATACATAATACACATCCATGACTCGGAAACAAATGGCCATGCTCATCACACAAACATTTGATCTTACCGGGATTCGAACCCGGGACCCTAAGAACGTAAGGCAGCCTCGCTACCGCTGCGCCATTCGGGTCGTCAGATGAACAAAAGATTTGTCGAGTCTCTCTCGTTTCTCCGGTGGTTCTACGCGGGCAGAAGGGGCAAAGAGATAATTAGTTTTTAATGTGGATGCGGATGGCAGTAGAGGAAGACCAAAGAAACGATGTATCTAGGGTGTCTAGGGTGACATGGTAAGAAAGGATCTCATCTAATGTATGGATGAAGAAGTCACGCTGCACCAACCCCAAATAAGAGCTAGAGAATGATGATAATATGGCACAAGTGTTGACAAAACTTACTGATGTCTTGGTAAAATGCAAAACAGTTAATTATTGGCCTGTGAAATGTCCGTAGGTGAAAGACCCTGCTGGGGTAACGGAAATTAAATGAATGATCCTGTCGAGGAACAGTCCAATGGCGCATCGGTCTTAAGATTGACGGCAAATTCTACGTCGTAGATGGAAAGGTCTGTAGTTAAAAGAGTTAAAGGTTTATCGTCGTGTCGGTGAAACGGCTTTCAGTCTAACCGGATGCAGCTGAATACCAGTATTTTACATGGAGCGACTGCCTATCTGACCTCCACAACTTAGTTATGATACCACTTGGTAATACTGGTTGTCAGAATTTTTATTTAGTCACTGACTACCTGTAATATAACAACTGTCAAATATGTACAAATGACAGCCGGGACCAACAGCTTAACGTACTTTCCGAGGCACGGAGGAAACTCGGTATGTAAGGGTGGTCACCTACACGGTGGAGCACACGGTGGAAGTCTGCCCTGCGTGGGCGGAGCAACGCCGTGTCCTCGTAGCGGCGATCGGCGGCGGCGACCTCTCGCGTCCGGCCCTGGTTCAATCCATGGTCCGGAGCGAGACGGAATGGGAAGCCGTCGCCTCCTTCAGCGAAACAGTCATGCTAGCGAAGGAGGTGGCGGAACGAGAGAGGGAGAGATCCTCTCTTCCCGGCCACCGCGGGAGACGCACCGGGCGCCGGGGGCCACGTGGTGGCTACCGGCCACCGTAGATGCGGGCCTGTGGACGGTTGGCTATGAGCTAGCTAGCCGTCCATCCGTCTAGCGACGACGACAGGCCGTGTCGACGGCGCGTTCGTGTTCCACGCGCGCCTCAAAGAGATGTCAGCATAAGGGGAGGGGCCCGCAAGGGCCGAAGCCTGCCGGGGTTGCGGGCCTGTTCGAAAGAGATACCGCGGCCCCGGAACATAAAGGGCGAGGAAGGAACATGGATGGGTTTTAGTCAGTAAGAGTCTGACACTCCCTCCCGCTCCGCCCAGAGTGGGAGAAGTCATTTGATGATTTCCCATCCTAAAAAAAAAAAAAAAAAAAGGGTGGTCACCTATCCACATACCAAGCTAGGCAAGCACGGCTTTACGTAAATATCGACCCAAGCTGCTGTTATTATTTTCTTGTTAGTATACAGCTACATAAATAAAAAGCGAAAAACTATTGTATCGAGAAGTTCCAGTAGCATCTTAAATCAAATATCAATTTCCTGTCTATCATCATATGGTTCCTATTTGCTTGTCGTGACTAAATCAAAAAAGTGATCTTCGGATAATGGAGATATAAAACATATACCGGAAAATTGAAGACACGACGTAGATAAGGGGAGGATTAAATTTGTATATCCTGGTACAATCATGGCTCCACAAGAAATAAGGAACGAGTTCATGACATGAGAGGACGTCTGAAAGTAGCACCGGTGACTGAAAAGTTGTGCGGATAAAGGTTATTGTCGTACAGACGTGTGATACAGAGAAATTAGGGAAATGTTACGAATGAGATGATTATATCAGCGGTGGCCCAGTGGTGGCCCCGACTTACGAACAGTAAGTCGTGGCAGCATTCGAACCCTGACAGGCACACTACTTTGTGTAATTTATTTCATCACCGCTGCTACCAAAACGGTGACTGAAAACATCGTATGGAGACCGGCGTGTCCTACAACTACAAACAATTCGAAGACATGTGACATCTACCAATCCGCACTGGGCCCGCGTGGTGGATTATAGCCCATTCCCTTTCATGAGTAGAAGAAGACCAAAGAAACGATGGATGAACTGTGTGTGAAGGATTATATGGCTTAAAAGGAGTGACTGCTGTGATGAAGAGTGATAGAGAAGTTGGTATAAGAGAAGAAAACATACTGCGCCGATGCCACAGTTGGAATAAGGGCAGTAGAATGATGATGAAAATGAGCTAGCCTTTAGTGTTATAAAAAAAAACGTTGCTCGACTGGGATCGGCCGCTTGCGTTCACTAGACCAATGTTCAATTACAATACAAGTTCCATGTTCACCAAAAAGCTGACGGTCTGATTATTTAAAAACAGCTGTTTCAAAACACATTTTTGTGTGGGAATATGTCACAGTGACAGCTGTTTTTAGATAATCAGACCGTTATCTTTTCGGTGAACTTGGACCTTATATAGACGAATTGACCTACACATTTGTGACACTTCGTTAGAAATAGCTCCGTAATTGCTATTTCCGTGGGTCGTTTCCATTGTCATTTTAACAATTACCGACAGATAAACAATGGTAATGTAATTTTCATTAACTAAAACATCCTTTCAGGGCTATTTCTTAAGAGGTCGGCGGAGCATGCGTTTTTCATGCAAACGTAATACCAAAATCAAACAATATTCTTAAGGTAGTGTGTATTTATTTGGATTGGATTACAGAATATACAGGTTCACACATATTTTGAAAGGACTAATAATATAAAGACGAGATATGAGGAATTTAAAATGCCTATAGAAAAAAAAAAAACAGTGTACATTCAAAATATGTGTTTGGGAACCTATATATTCTGTAATCCAATCGAAATAAATACACACTACCTTAAGAATATGTTTGATTTTCATATTACTTTGGTATTACAAGTATGAAATACGCATGCTCCGCAGGACTCTTAACTGGAAAAGTTTTGTGTTAGCTTTGTATATGTCACCGTAAAATTGTCAAACAGGTTATATTACAATATAACGTGTTTCTCTCTAGCGATATTGTAAAATCTCGAAATATTGTCAACTGAACATACGGAAGTATCTCTGCCCCCATAATCGGGTTATGGGGGCAGAGATACTTCCTTGGAGGACCTAACCAAACGGGGGGGTGCCGTTAGGTTAGTTAGGTTTCTTTAAACCCTGCACCCGGAAATAGGTAGTCGACGGAGCCCCGCTTAGCGGGGTTCCGTCGACTACGCTTTTTAGGGGAATATGAAGTTAGTGTTTTAAGGTTAAGTTATATTAATCGGTATTTCTCAGGAATGGTGCATTATCTTTTCATGAGAGTTGTGCCACTGGGCAAGGGGGACCCCTCCTTCCCTCCACACAGCGTGAGTTGACTATCATCGCATTCATTTCACGAAAAATAGGTAATACGTTTTGTTGTAAGCAATAAGTTCGTTTGACAATATTTCGAGATTTTACAATATCGCTAGAGATATTACAATATAAGGTATTTGACAATTTTACGGTGACAAATAGACCATTAATTGATGAATGGTCGATATAATGGCTAGAGACTAGGTGATTAAATAGATGAAGACAAATAAAGAAGACTGCCCCGCTGGTCTAGTGGCCACTGAACACATAGTCCCGGGTGCAATTCCCAGGTCGAGCAAAAGTGTTATTGGGTATTTTCAATCAGAAATTTCTCAATAGCAGACATGGTATGGATTTGTGGCCGGTTGATGGCAAAAGGCTCACCCCCTATTACTTGGAACTTAAACATAATTGGTGAAATGTGGGTTACTATGTATTAGGTACCACCTCTGCCTATTTCTTCAGGGATTACGGTTGTTATGTTATGATATTATGTCACATGACTGGGATTTTTTTGATAAATAAATATCGCTGGACATTAACAGCGCCATCTAGTGCCACACTAAGCAAGGTTTGTGTCGTGGACACCAGATAGTTGATATACTACATATATACACAAACATTTGCTCCTACCGGGATTCGAACCCAGGACCCTAAGAACGTAAGGCAGCCTCACTACCACTACGCCATTTGGGTCGTCACCTTAAGGGTGTTCCTGTAATTTTTATGACAGCTATTCTCATCAAGGATGAACAGCAATGCTGACTGGTTTAATGAGGATTATAAGATTTATATCTCATTGCAATGTTTCTGGTAACACCTAAAGTTGAACCTAATCTATACTAATCTATACTAATATTATAAAGCAGAAGAGTTTGTTTGTTTGTTTGGTTGAACGCGCTAATCTCAGGAAGTACTGGTTCGAATTGAAAAGTTCTTTTTGTATTGGGTAGTCCATTTATCGAGAAAGGCTATAGGCTATATAACATCATGCTATGACCAATAGGAGCGGAGCTGCAATGAAAAATGTTGGAAAAACGGGGACTTTTCTTTCATTCGTTTTTCTCTCATAATATGTGACGCAGACGACGTTGCGTGGGTCAGCTAGTAAAATTAGAAAAGAATGAATTAGCTCATGATGATCTTACTGCGGGACATCTATTCCTTCAAGACCAAAAAAAGAACGTCATCATCTGATTGACCTCATGAGTATGTTGGAATTGGCTTTCAGTCTTACCAATATTTTACATGGAGCGACTGCTAATCTGACCTCCACCACACAGTTACTGCTAACCAGCGTCGGGCACTAGTTGTCCGGCATTTTGCTGAACTGGGCCTATTTGGCGCAGCCATGAGGCACACAGCGTCACAATATACTTGCTTTTTTGTTTTGTTTTTTTTTTTGTTTAGATTTAAGTTTTTTTTTTACAAGGTTTTTATAATATTTAAGCTTTTTTTTATTATTATTAGTTTTATAGCGTGTGCACTTCTGGCGTGTGCAAAATTAATGTTTTTTCTTTCTTTCTTTCTTTTTACTGGTAGTACGATGCCCCTGTGACTGACGGACTTTCAGGCTTTTGGATACACGTTATGACAAATATTATGACAAAGATCAACAAATGATTACCAGTATCATAACTTACCGTGTTTACCCAGCCTCGGTATTTTTAGGAACGGTCACCCATCTATGGGTTGACCTTGACTAGCGTTGTTTAACCTTGAGGATCGATCCTTGGGGCTGTTATTACGAGGCTTGCGGAGCATGCGAATTTCATACAAACGTAATACCAAAATTATATGAAAATCAAACATATTCTTAAGGTAATATGTATTTATTTTGATTGGATTACAGAATATATAGGTTCTCAAACAAAGATTTTGAATGTACACTGATTTAAACAAGGGTTATGAGAAAAATAAACTTTCTACAGAAATTTTAAATTCCTCATATCTCGTCTTTATATCATTGTCCTTTCAAAATATTTATTTTGGAACATCGATATTCTCTAAAACAATCAAAATATATACACACTACCTTAAGAATATGTGTGATTTTCATATAATTTTGGTATTACGTTTGTATGAAAAACGCATGCTCCGCCGGCCCCTTAAGATTGATAAGAAAGAGTGAGTATTGGTCATAAAGACACATAATTAAAGTTAGTTCGATGAAGTTTATATGTACCAAATCTACTGAAACAAAGTTTGTCTCAGAATTTAGTAGAGAATGAAGGATCTAATATTCTGAAATAGCCAATAGTGAGCGAGCAACTGTGATCAATGCTTGTACCCTTTTTGTCAAAAGGTCTTTGCCCTGGCGTGGAGTACCTACTCCGGCTCATATTATGTAAATATGGATAAATATGGTTCAATATAGGTGAACACATCTGAAGGACGATATCATTACGCCTGTACTACTCTAAAGATAAGGCAAAGGTGTATATAGAACTTCCATACTTCGCCTGTTGTTTTTACGTTCGCAAGATTGTTTCAAGGACATTTTTCTCATACATGTTGAACTGAAAATAACCTCCTAAACCTGGGTTTACAGTTCTTTTATAATTTTTTTGAAGTGTATAAGTTTTCAGGTTACGTACCTGCAGTATTTCTAGTTTATATAATACTACTGGGTTTTTCAGGTCTGATAGGCAGTCGCGACATGTAAAATACTGATATTCAGTGTTATTCTCATTAACTAGGAGCCAACCTTAATATAATTTACAAAAAAACTTGCCAGATGATGATTCTAGATACTAATAATACACTGAAATCATCGCGTTACTTCTTAATTCATCTACAAACAAATTTACCTGGCACAAAATCTGCATTTACCGTCAATAACTGATTTAAAAAACTGATAAAAGGGTTGTAATCCTTGTGATGGTACTTAATAATATAACTGCTTAACCAACAATATATAAGCGTTCGTATAAAGCTAATCAAAAGAGGTATTTAATCGCATAACCCTTCATTTTACACACGCGTACTTTTATGCTAATCGAAGCCTTTCACACCAACTTACACTGGTCTATCAATAGTTTTATATGATTAGACTAGTATAAAACGACCCCTGAAAACTTAGATCTTTTTTGTACCGTTATAACACTATTACATAACCTAACCTCAAAAACTACGGTTGACGTCACACGCCACTAAAACAACGGAACACATTCGAATAGAAACACGAAAATGTATAACAAGCATGCAATCGAAGAGAATACGAATAATTCTGTTTTGATATTTCAATTATAACTCGAAAAAAAACAAACACTATAAGTTACATAATTTTGTGCAAACAATTTCAATTAAATTGAAACTGATTTTCGTGATTTTAATACAGAATTAATACCAGAAAATACGCGAAGAAATGCCTTACGCAAACTGACATAATGCAGTAATTACTTTGACTGTGTTTTTCAGGCGTTTTTCTTATGAAATATCAAGTTATTTATTAAAATATCGACTGAATCACTCAATATATTGTGAACAGTAATTAAATGTATCGTGTAAACTATAAATAAAGGTCTAGATATTCATTTAACCAGCCTCATTAAAGCTCGTATCTCACTGTTACCATTTGAAACAAAACACGTCGAAGAAAACAATATGTTGAAAAACACTGTAGTTTTTTGACACTATATCATTATGTTCTGGATTGAAAAACGTATATTTTGGAAAATTATTTTTTCTTTGACGTCTGTTTTGCGTCAGACGTCGACGCGTTCCCGCGATTCGAATACTACTGGGCGCAGGCGGTCCCTGTCGGCCTCGTAGCCACCTCGAAACTATACGTAACACATAAAAAACCTATAAAAACCACCATTAAACATACCCCTTAGTATTACCAAAAATACAAAAAATTACGTAAAATATTTTCAAAGAAATCAAATGAATTATTTGTTTTTACGCTCAATTTAAAAGCGCAAAAATGATTTTGAACAAAGACTTAAATTATAATTTTATATTTTAATTTAATGGCTTTTTATTTTTAGTTTTTTATTCCATTTTTGAATTATTTTGGCGCTCTGTCGTAGTTATTTGAGTGCGCGCGTCGCTTTGTCGGGTCGATACAGCGGTATCATGTGTTCCAACAGTGTACGGCGACAGACAGTCTTGTTTTACAATTCTGTGGTCCCAATGCTGAATGTTACTAAGATTACTTTTCCTTGTACTCTGAACAACCATTTCTATACAATTTTAAGAGGGAAACGTGTCTGTATGGCATACAAATATGGACGTTATGTTCCGACTTGAGTGTTTGGGGAACAGGGCTGGGAATGTTCGGTTACTTTGTCTTCTTGATAGTATTTCGAGTGCAATGAATGACGCTTTTACGTTTTATGGGTTAATGACTTCTGTTTGGGGTAGGTTTATAGTAAAATAAAAGTTGAAAAAAAAAACTTCAATTAAATTCCAAGGGTTCGTTTTAATTATGATAAGTAAGTCTTTATCATAATTAAAACAAACTCTTGGAAGGTTAGGTTACGAGGTCAAGAAAATTAAAAACAAAATTGTTTAATTATAAATCTATCCCTTGTTTTGTGTTTTCTTTAACAAAGTTTCATTTTTATACATTCAATCAAATTCAGAACTGTCTAGCTTATTTTTAGAACTGCAACTAAATAATTTCAATAAAGCTGACAAAGAATTTAATCTGACCCATTAAAAATACTGGAGAAGCACTTCTTTATCCTGGCATTAGTTGGCAACGTGCCAGGTACTGTTCTTAAGGACTGGGTCATGCCTTCTTACAAGAGATTACCAGCCAGCTTTTGTTTAAAGTTTGTGACTGTAAGTAACCTCACGGGATACCTGGGTTTAGGCTAGGCTTAAGGTAGGTAGGGTAATGTAGATAGATGGATAGTTAGATTATAAAAATCTGAAAGTTATAGAACTTTCCGATTTTTATAATGCAAAAAAAAGGCGAACGCAAAAAAACAATTTTTTTTTTGATTAATGCTAGGCAGATGATGATAGCATCATCTGCCTAGCATTTAAATTGCTGTGCCCGACAGGGTCCATAATTGTTACTATAATTTTATTTACCACCATTTACCACATTATGGTTAAAGCAATAAATTATTTTGATTTGATTTGATTTACCCAACCATGTTGGGGTCGGCTTCCAATCTAACCGGATGCAGCTGAAAATCGGTATTATACATGGAGCGACTGCCTATCTGACCTTTACAACCCACTTAGTACTGGGAAACACGATACTCCTTGGTAAGACTTGGTTGTCGGACTTTTGAGTAACTGACTACCTGTAACGACTGACAAAGATCTTCAAATGACAGCCGGGACCAACTGCTTAATGTGCTTTCCGAGGCACGGAGGAAACTCGGTATGTAATGGATGTTCACCCATCCACATACCAAGCTATGCAAGCACGGCTTAACCTAAAGGGCGACCCAAGTGGCGGTTATTATTTTACCACGAGTTCCTCAATTCTGAAAGTCATTAGTCAAATGATATGATGCTTTATAAAACTTATGCAAACGGGTATTTATCGCTCATACTCCGAGTGTCGCCCTTGATTTTTTCCATTTTTCAACCGACTTCCAAAAAGAGGAGGTTATCAATTCGCCTTTTTTTTGCCATTTTTATAACTTTCAGATTTTTACCTCTGAACTTTCGACTGGGTGAACCGATTTTGATGATTCTTTTTTTATTTAAAAGCTGGTGCTTCTCGATTGGTCCCATTTTAATTTGTTGAAGATCTGATGCTGATCTTCCGAGATATACAATGGAACTCTTCAAAAATAGACGGCAAATCTGCAGTAATTGCTGCAATCGCTTGGTTGTTTATTGTTTATGTAACATAGTGACGTAACATCACACCTGTATGCTCTGAGGGAGTACGCAGAAGTGTACAATATACCCAAATTTCGACAGTTAGATGTGTTAAGTTCCATTTAATGGGATCCTGGAGAAATAGAGGGAATTCCTTAAATTTTATAGGCACACTAGGCACACAGCGATTTGGGTAGTTTTAGGAAGAGTACGTTTTTGGAGTGATCCCATGAAGAAGAACTTCGGAAGATAGGCGACGGGAACTCCTCAATAAATGATAGCAAATGTACTGGGATCGCTGAAATCTCATGTCTCTCTATTGTTTAAACCAGTTCATAACAAAAAATCACGCCGTTATGCTGTGAAAGGGTAGGCACATATGAACCACTAAAAAGTGAAAAATAGAAACGTTTTTGCAAAAAAAAAATAACTAGCTTCAGAAGTCGGTGATAAAAAAACTAAATCAATCAAACAAAGGTGACCGACTTCTGAAGCTAGTTATTTTTCACTTTTTTGTGTGAAGTCGGTTATATTTTTTGCAAAAAAGTTTTTATTAAATGTAAAAAGGAGCTATTATTATTCTCATCTATTGACTTTATTATTTTAGTTTTGACATTTTTCTTATTTATATTTAAATATTTTTTTATGACAATTAATTTTATTATTGTAATAGTAGCTATTGTTATTTTCATCTTTTGACAATTTATTCGACTATTCATTTAATTTTTGTAAAAAGGAGCTAATGTTATTTTCTGTCTGTATTTACTGTCGAAACCTTATTAATTTAATTTAATTTTAAGTTTTTCTACACAATGTTTTTTGTTAAGAATTAAATGACTTATGACTTGAGTCTTGCCGCGACCACAGCTGGTGCAATTCAGTTGAAACGTCGGGGTTAAATTAAAAAAAAAGTTCGCAATAAATACCCGTTTGCATAAGTTTTACAATGTGTTCTGATCGTGAAGGTTTAAAAAGACGATATGATGCTTATTGTCTTTGAGGCAAACTATTTATTAAAGGGAATTTTGTTTATAGTTGTTCCATCAAGATGAACATTTTCATTACGCTTGTAATCCTGTGTACCTATGGTACACCTAAATTTCACCAGTGAAACACACCACAAACATATCGCTGCCCTAGTTCAACAGTAAGATATGTAGAACAAAGTATGTTTTGAGTTATTCATACTTTTATGATTTTAGTGTCATTAATTCATTCATGTTTGAGTTCCATATAATAGAATGCCTTGTGGCATTAAGTCCGCTTATGTCCCACTCCTGTACATGAAGTTTAAATAAATAAATAAATATTAATAAATAATATTACCTGCACTTGTTTTGCCCGCTTGTGAGATTTTTCGTAGAAATATTTGATCAGTGAACACCAGTAGCGAAGGTCAATTTTTGTAAGAGATAAACCGGAGTTCATTTCTTTAATGTGATTTTATTATTTGTCTTTAGAATGCTGACTGTGCCATTTTTCAAAGGGAAGCCGGTAGGAATCGAGTCAATCAAATAATATTAAGATTTGATTTGAATTTAATATTATTTGATTGATATTTTATCTTGGTTATCATCTTATTAACATGATTGTATTTTCGATTATTATTTTTATGACAAGACTAGCTGTTGCCCGCGACTTCGTTCGCGTGAAAATATTGATGGGTCATGTGTGAGACTACATCGTTGTTCGAGTTGTCGCAAGCGCTGCTGAGCATGAGGTCCTGGGTTCGATTTGCGGGACGGGCAAAGTGTTATTGTATTATTTGTGCCCGGTTGATGGGATTAAGCTAAATGTGCAAAATGTGGGTGTAGGATTAGATACACCTTTACCTAACAGTGGCGCAGGGTGAAAATAGTTTCAGGGGAAGCCGTAGAAAAAAAAGGAAAACTGTTTTTTTTGCTTCTGTTAACTTTTTTCTCCGTGTTAATTTTGACCTCATTTTAACTATCAGCGACACAAAAAACCACGGAAACGACACCCATGATTAAAAATCCAAAAACTTTCGTCGCCGCCATTTCTAATTTCATCTTCATTCACCAAAAGTAAGATCAGAAATGCAGAAGAGAAAAAAAAACAGAAATCTACAACATCTCGTTCTACTATACATAATTTATTTATTTATTTAAACAACACATACAACTATTATTACAGGTTTAGGTACATAGTACAATAGAGCAGTTATATTTAAAGTTAAATTACATATTTATGTTTTGAATAAACTAATTAATTTGACAAACTAAAGTAATTGCGCAAAATGCGGCCCGTGTGAATTCGCTCAGTCTACAATTGAAGCAATCAATCTGTTGTGACACCATATTGAGTGCACGCAGCGCGCGCGTCAGCGGCGCGTGCTGCAGCAAGTTGGTGCGAGCCGGCTGCACCCACAGGAGCGGCGGCTGCCATACTTTCTTTTTCTGCTCCTGCCGTAAGTCCATAATCTTTGGCTTACCTAGGTCCCTACAAAACGGTAAGTACTGCCAGCCGCGAAGTCACGTGAGCTATTAACTTGTGTACGGCTTATACTATTAACTTGCACTGCTGCAAAAGGTCTCTCCTGCTGCTGTTATTCGTGAACGAATGAACAACTACAATGCAAAAATTCATCCCCCCTTTTACCCCTTTGTGGGTTGAAATAAAAAAAACTAACGACTTACTAACTTTGATACTTTTTGGTGACTCAAAAAACAAAAACTTTAATTAAAAACAAAATGTTTCTCTTTTTTCACCCCTCAAGGGTTGAAATTCTAATAAAGCCGTTGCGTCAGCTTCCAATCATAAGCACAGATAACAAATTTTGTACTTTTACGTCGAAAATTAAGGATTTTTCACATACAATTTCATCCCCTTTATAAACCTTCGGGGTGGAGTTATCAAAATCGCTGAAACACGCATAAATTAATTTTCAATCGTCAGCCTAAATACAAAATTAGAAGATCCTAACTTTAAAACTGACGGACTTTCATATAAGCTTCCATCCCCTATTTTTTTACCCTTGGGGGTAGAATTTATCAAAATCCTTTCTTAGCGGATGCCTACGTCATAACATCTACCTGCATGCCAAATTTCAGCCCGATCCGTCCAGTGGTTCGGGCTGTGCATTGATAGATCACTATGTCAGTCAGTCAGTCAGTCAGTCACCTTTGAATTATATATATTTAGATGTACTTATTCGACTATATTTTTTTATTTTATTCGATTTTTATTCTCAATTTCGTCTTTTATTTTATCCATTGACATTATTTACATATTCGGACTTACAAATTTTTAAATATTTATGTTTTTTAAATGCTACTTACTGTCAAATACTATAAATTGTTATGCCCGACAGGGTCCATGTGAACTTTATTCAAATGATAAGATCTTGTTAAACACATGTGATATGCAATAAAGAATTGAATTGAAATGAGTTGTATGGATCCTTCGCTACTGGTGAACACCCATTTCATACCGAGTGTCTTAGAAAGAAAACAACATGTCCTAGTCATACACGTGGTGAATTAAAGTGCAACCTCTCTTATAGATAGAAGACCTGTTTCCCTGCAGTGGAGCTATCACCATTTTTGGGCCTATCCCAATATGTTTCGGCGCAGCATATCTTGTTCTTCCATCTTCCCTATTACTCCTCATTTCAGCAGTCACCTCCTTTTTAGCCATACCGTACTTCCATCCATCGTTTCCTTGGCCTTGTTTTACTCTTATAGCCATCCAAATATATCCTCAAAACGTTATAGGCTCTATGCTGAGACAAGGATATCCCTATCGTATAATCCTTAACCACAAACGAACAAAATATCCCATTTTATGATTATTACCACGCCAATAAACCCAATATAGTATGACATATCTAAATAAGCCTACACCAGAATAGCTCATAAACCAATCTTAGGACATTATATAGCTCGTAAAGCTTGCCTTAATTTCGTTCGGAACGCTTACAAATGCAGTTGAATCAAATCTTCTTCTCAGTCGTTCACTCTTGACAGAGTGGTCGTGATTATGAGGGGTCGTTCACAGCTGCGGTCGCTGCCTTCGCGATCCTTTTCCACCGGTCTCTATTGGCCGCATGGCGAGTACATTCTGCCAGAGGGATCTTGGTGACAGTTTTAATGGAATCTGTCCAACGGGTTGGTGATCGACCACGTAGTCTCGTGCCTTCGACTCTACCCTGGATTACCAAACGCTCCATTGAATCATTGTTACGGGTAACGTGTCCAAAGAATCTGAGGATTCGTAGTTGCACAAGCGACGACAGTCTTTGTTTAATATTCAGTTCTTTGAGTATTGACACGTTAGTCCGATGAGCGGTCCACGAAATCCCTAGCATGCGCCTCCAACACCACAATTCAAGGGCGTCAATCTTGCGTCGCTCCTGCATACGCAATGTCTACGTCTCCGCTCCATAGAGGAAGATCGGGAAGACCAAGGTGTTCATAAGGCGAATTTTGGTATTTTTAGTAATTCGACGGTCTCTCCAGATTTTGTCCAGCTTTTGTGCAACCGATCGAGTTATTGCGCAACGTCGTCTAATCTCGTCGTCGCAGCCCCCACGATTGGTTATAGTAGAGCCCAAATAGACGTAGCTGTTGACGACTTCACAGTTGGCAAGTGGTGTGATATCTGGGTTGCTCTCGTGAGCTCTATCCACAATCATCATCTTGGTTTTTTCTCGGTTCAGGGCGAGTCCAAACTTCAGACTTGTGGTTGCGAGTATACCCAATAAATGACTGATATCCTCCTTAGACGACGCCAGGCGGGTTGTGTCGTCAGCATACCTCAGGTTGGATATCATCCTGCCCCCGATTGACACACCCTTATCCCAGTTATCCAAAACGATCCGCATTATGTATTTAGTGTATATGTTGAACAGTAACGGTGACAGTATACATCCCTGTCTGACACCAGCTTGTGTTTTGAAAAATTCGGAATCTACACCATCCAAGCGCACATCTTGAACCGAATCCCGGTAGGAGCAAATGTTTGTGTGATGAGCATGGACATTTGTTTCCGAGTCATGGATTATATTTATAATAAGTATGTATTTATAAACAAAAAAGTATATATTTAGTATATCAACTATCTAGTGTCCACGACACACGCTTTGCTTAGTGTGGCACTAGGTGGCCTTGTGTGTTAATGTCCAGCGATATTTATTTATTTACTTAAACATTCCCCATTGCATAACATCACGCCTATAATCTTTTTGAAATATTAGGCAGAGGTGTCTAATGGCACCCCCACATTTCGCCAGAAATATTTAAGTCCCTTGTAATAGGGAGCGAGCTTATTGCCATTCATCATCATCATCATCATCAGCCTATTAATGTTTCCTGCTGGGAACTGTTGGGACACAAGCCTCCTCTCATAGAGAGGAACCTCGTCTTTTTTGCCATTAACCAGACAAGAATCTATTTTTCGGGATGCTCCTGAAAAATTCTTGATGCAATAAACTAATAACAAAATCAAAATTAAAATATTTTATTTCACATAGGCCTAGATGGGCACTTATACAACGTCGAAAAAGGTATACGGTGCGCGTTGGTCTATTCCATGGAGAAGAACCGGCAAGAAACTCCATGGTTACTCTTTTCAAATCATTTGATATTACAATATTATTGTGTTATATTACAGCATTAGTACTTAAGTATGGGGGAAACAGCGTAGGCCCAACAATAGGTCGTTGCTTACTAGACAAAAAATGTAAAACAAAAGGAATATTTAACAAAATTTAACAGCATCCGGGAATCTAAAAATGCCTACAATGTTCACTCATTCAAAAAAGCATCTATACAAAGGTAAGTAATTTTTTTTTACATAATTTTACTAACATTTTGCCTTACCTGAGAATCAAACCTGGAGAACTTCATGCTCAGTAGTAATTCAAACTCGTTGACAACCTAATTGATGTGCATTTTAGGGTTCCGCACCCAACAGAACCCTATAACTTAGCTTCTGTTATCCATCGTTCGTTTGTTTGTCAGTGGGCTCTATCTTATGATTCGTGATTGGTAGATAGTTGTTTTTTTTACAAAAAGTATATTTCTGTTGCTATTAACTATAATAATAAATTAAAGATTAAACCTACTGCAAAAATAAGGAACCTCTCATGCGTAAGTCCGACTCGCACTTGACTGGGTTTCTTACAACCCGTACAACTTTAAACTCGGTTTATCATTAACACCGAATTCTGAAAACAGGTTCAACAGCCTGAAAGGTCTGTTTCCAGTAATTGCATTGCCGTGACTTCTGAAAAGCTGTAATTATAGCTGTGACCTATTTCTGAATTACATGCAATTCTACTGAAAACTGGAAAAAGTTTACTACTCTTTGTAGGTAGGGACTTATGTTTCTTGTATAAAGGAGGGTTTTATACCTCATTAGTGAAGTTGTCTTATTCTAAGGAAGACTTCAGTGAGACTTCAGTAGAGGATGATCATGATGAGCATGTAATGAGGAGGGATGAAACGCATGTGATTAAAATAGTGATGGATGGATGTTGATGGATGGAGAGGGAGAGGAAGGCCAAATAAAAGATGAATGGATTGTGTGAAGACTGATATGAAAGAGAAAGGAGTAAATGAGAGAACTCTTCAAATTTTGCACACTTGATGTGATTTGGGTAGTTTACTTTCTTAAAGTGGTCCTATTTCAATTTGGTGAAGATCTGATGACGAACTTCGGAGATAGGCAACGGAACTCCTCAACAAATGATAGCAAATGGTCTGACTATTGTTAACACCAGTTCATAACATAACATCACGCCGCTACGCCGTAAAGGGGTAAGCACAAGTGAACCACAAAAAACTTTTTTGCAAAAAATAAAACCGACTCCAAAAAACACAAAAAAGTGAAAAATAACTTTAGCTTCAGAAGTCGGTGACAAAAACTAAGTAAATCAATCAAACAAAGTTCAACGACTTCTGAAGCTAAAGTTATTTTTTGACTACACTGCCCTCGTAACAGCAAATGCAGTACTTGCAAAATGGCGGTTTCGAGAAAAACGCGTTTAAGTGTTTTTATTAAATCTCTACTTTAACTGATATGAAACTCATATGTTTTGTTACGGAAAATGTATCTACACAAAAATACAAGGTATTGTTTAGTCTGGTTTTGATGTTAATTTTTCTTATGTAGGTCTTTAGAAACTTGAATACTGCACTTAAACCTTGTGTCTCTATTTGTAATAAATCAAAGAAGTAAAGTGTAATGCAGTACACGTGTTTGCTACTGCATTTGTTTCAAGGAAATACATTGACTGCATTGTGCACTAGCAAAGTTAATTACTAAATATATGTGGAATAAAAGCCATAATGCAGTGTAAAAATTAGTTGTTAAACATTTAAATATAAAAAAAGGAAAAACATGATTAATTGTAAAAATCTTTTTATTTTATCATTTAAACAGTCTGTTGGCACAAAGAGTAAGAAAATATATTGTACTAAGTACGGTACTTAACTAAAATTACATAAACGGAACACTGCTTCCGAAGGAAACTAAAAAATATTTATATAAACGGAACACTGCTTCCATAGGAAACTAACAAAATATGAATTAATAATGGCACTGTAACAGTCTTTTAGTAGTACTTAATTAAACTTAAATCTCACAGCCTTTCATGTTTCATCACAGTCTTCTATTTCTAAACTATTCACAAGATCAGTCGAAGAATCATTGATGTGGAGGTTGTGCCAAATGGTAATCTGTTTTGTGGTATTATTTTGGACAGTGTAGAAAGAATAGCAAATTTTCTTGCTTCTGTTATACCCCTTGGAAGAATGTTTATAATGGGATCATGAATTGATGACTTTAAGTATTTAACTTTTAGGAACTCAATTTCTTGTATGATTCCATCATACCTCCTATGTGTACCTCCACAATCACAATATCTTTTAAATATACTATGTTTGTGCTCTTTTTAAGTCTATGTTGAGATAAATGATCCATATATTTGCAGAAGTCAGAAACTTCCATAGTTAAACGGTTTTATTTTTACTGTGACTTTCCCTGAATTTGATAACTGAACACAATCTATTTAAGAGCCCTCTTACAGTCCACTAGCGCCGCCAATCGAATAAATGTCATAACTCGTAAATAGAATCAAAAATACAAAATGTGGTCTATTATTACTGTAGAAAAGGCAATAACGTAATTTTATAACACCTTATCTACACTTGAAATATAGCTGTTTAGCTAAATCGTGCATTCAAAACATAAACGGCCGTTTTTGTTACAAATGCACGATTTAGCTAAACAGCTATATTTCAAGTGTAGATAAGGTGTTATAAAATTACGTTATTGCCTTTTCTACAGTAATAATAGACCACATTTTGTATTTTTGATTCTATTTACGAGTTATGACATTTATTCGATTGACGGCGCTAGTGGACTGTAAGAGGGCTCTTAATCAGCAAAATCATACACCTTTCCTGCTTTTTGTAATTGGTTTTCTACTTGGTGGTGAAAGTTGTCAGCCGACATAAAAGTGTGTCCTGGTTCTAAATAGTAAAAAAAAACTACTTATTGCTTGAAGTCTCCCTATGTCATTTTTGACAAAAACGGAAAATCGTAAAAATGACGATTACTGCATTTGCTGTTACGAGGGCAGTACAAGCCTACGGGTAGTAACCAAAATAAGTTTTAACTGACAGAGATTTCCAAGTAACCCCACTTGATAAAGTGCATGAGCTCCGTAGAGAATTCCAGTTCAGTAACATGAGCTAAGTGATTAGCTTACTGGAAAACTACATTCTTTTGGAATGCCAGCTTATAGGTACTTCTCCATAAAGGATTCAATTAAAACCTCGATACTGGTAAATTTTTCCGTCATCTATACTAATAATATTATAAAGCAGAAAAGTTTGTTTGTTTGTTTGGTTGAACGTGCTAATCTCAGGATCTACTGGTTTGAATTGGAAAAATCTTTTTGTTTTTGATAGTCCGTTTATTGAGGAAGGTTATAGGCTATATAACATCACGCTACGACCATTAAGAGCGGAGCAGGAATGAAAAATGTTGCAAAAACGGGGATTATTTTTCCTTTCGTTTTTCTCTCTTATGTGACGCAGACGAAGTTGCGTGGGTCAGCTAGTAGGAGAAATAAGAGTCATAGACTTCTAGACACGGGGATTTATGGTAATGAGGCCTGTCTGTAATAGAACTCCTAACCATATTTATTTTTTAAATACAATGAAAACAAGAAAATTAGGTTGGTAATATAAAAAAATATTATTATAAATTAAATGCGTGTACCAAGTTTCATGTCCGTGTTATCAACAGTTCAGGAGTTTTCTCGAGAGGTGTCGATCTTGGTTGTAAGACCAATACATATTTCTTTTTAAAATTGTATTGCCATCTGAACTTAAGGCGCTTAAACGAGCTAAATTAGCAACTCTATTTGTGGTGGTTCAAACTTCGTTTGAAATGCTGTTAGAATTAAGTTTTAACTAGCTTGCACTACAAAGTGGTTGTTACGTTAGCCACTGCGGGCCAAATAGCGCGAAATGAGTGGTTTCGATGGATTTACAAAAAAACTATTGATTGAATTAAAAAACTAAAACAGTATCATGCTTATATACTGCTTGTAGAATTATTTGCCAAAAAATCAGAATGATCGTATGCATGTTAGTATGTTTTCTATTGTTTGAAAGATATTTTTAGCGATTAGTTCGTGATTTCTTTTTATCGAGCCAAATTAATTGTATTATTTTTTTAAAACAGTATCATGCTAGCATATATCCTGAAGAATGTCATATATTTTTCTGGTCTTGTTTATAGCAGTGAATCATATACTTTTAGTAATTATAAAACTCGCGTTTAGCTCATGTAATCGCCGTAAGATGGGTTCGTATTAGTATTAGTTTGGGGAAACTTTTTTGAAGTTCAGTTGCATGATTAGATCGATGCAATAGCGATTCAAATTGTTGTATTTCATTTCTAGAGCACCCAGAGCAACTCATTTTAATTTAAACATTTCTTACGTTATCACATTGTTTTTTGCTGGTTAACCTGTAATTGGCGACTCTGTAAGTCCTAGGTCCATGTTCACCAAAAAGATGACAGTCTGATTATCTAAAACAGCTGTTTAAAACTCATTCTTGAATGGTAATTTATGTCACAGTGACAGCTGTTTTTAGCTAATCAGGCTGTTATCTTTTCGGTGAACATGGACCTTAGTCTGCAATACCTATACTTAAATTAAGATTTACATTACGTAGAAATCATTGATAAATAAATAAATACTAGTTAACTAACTAACAAGGCAAATTAAATAAAAGCTTATGTAAAGAATCGATCTGAGCCTCTTGTCAATTTCCCAAAGACTATTTAAGTAAATACTTCCCCTTAAAAAAAGTAATTCCAAATGTTTCAAACGAATAGAAGGTTGACCATTTAACCGTTAAATTCTTTCTACTCCAACTGTCAAGGCCGCATCGCCGTACTATCAAATATTTACCAGCTATCAAGTCGCCCCTTACCCCACTAGCCTATTCGTGAAACCCATGAATTTTATTTAATTTTAATACTTTTACGAAACCCTTTTCGCCTTAGATTTTTAAATGTTTAAGTAGATAACTACCGATTCCTATTAAAAAGGTCTATTTGGAATTTATTTAACTTTTTAACCGACTAAATAGAAGGAGGTTCTGAATTCGTCGGAACCTTTTTTTTTAATGTGTGTTCCCCGATTACTTGAAGGTGGCTGGACCGATTTGAATTATTATTCTTTTCAACCGGCTTCCAAAAAGAGGAGGTTCTCAATTCGTCTGTATATTTTTTTTTGTGTTTGTTACCTCAGAACTTTCGACTGGGTGAACCGATTTTGATGGTTCTTTTTTATTTGAAACCTGGTGCTTCTCGTGTGGTCTCATAATCAGGATCTGATGATGGGATTCTGGAGAAATAGAGAGAATTCTTCACATTTTATAGGTACACTAGAAGCGATTTGGGTAGTTTTCAACCGACTTCCTAAAAGAGGAGATTCTCAATTCGTCTGTTTTTTTTTGTGTTTGTTACCTCAGAACTTTCGACTGGGTGTACCGATTTTGATGGTTCTTTTTTTTGTTTGAAAGCTAGTACTTCCTGTTTGGTCCCATTTTAATTTGCTGAAGAACTGATGCTGATTTTCGGAGATATACTACGGAACTCTTCAAAAATACACAGCAAATCTGCAGTGATTGCTAATAATCATCAAATCAGTATCTGATGATGGGATTCTGGAGAAATAAAGAGAATTCTTCACATTTTATAGGCACACTAGAAGCGATTTGAGTAGTTTTAAGAAGTGTACTTTCTCGAAGTGATCCCATTTCAATTTGATGAAGAACTTCGGAGATATGCAATATACATATTTATAATATATAAATGATAGCAAATGTACTGGGATTGCCGAAATCTCATGTCTGTCTATTGTTTACATCAGTTCCTAACCTAAAATCACGCCGGTACGCTGTGAAGGGGTAAGCACATGTGAACCACTAAAAAGTGAAAAATAAAAACGTTTTTACAAAAATTAAAACCGACTTCAGAGAAAACAAAAAAAGTGAAAAGTAACTTCAGAAAAAACGCTTCAGAAGTCGGTGACAAAAAAACTAAATCAATCAAACAAAGGTTATTTTTCACTTTTTTGTTTTCTCTGAAGTCGGTTTTTATTTTTTGTAAAAAAGTTTTTATTTAAAATATTTATCTTCCATTTATCTAATAATCCTCATATTCTCTAGTAATAATAATAGTCATTATCTTATCATTTCTTATTTATATAATTATGTTTATTTATTTACTAGCTTTAAAAAAACCTACGGTGCTCAGACCTGGTCGCTCACCGAATCTCAGAAGCTCCGCCTTGGAGTTTGCCAAAGAGCAATGGAACGCAGCATTTTGGGTGTGAAAAGACAAGATAGGGTTAGAAACACCACGCTGCGTTCCAAAACGGGCATAGTGGACGTTGGCATGAAGGCTGCTAGGCTAAAATAGGATTGGGCGGTTCACGTCAGTCGCATGCGCGATGACCGCTGGGCAAAGGTCTCACACGATGGTTGCCGGAAGACGGACAGCGCCGCCGAGGCCGACCCAGGAAAAGGTGGCGAGATGATTTGGACGCGCATCACGAGGGTTGGTCCGAGGCGGCACAGGAAAAAAGCACATGGAAGGAATTGGGGGAGGCCTTTGCCCAGCAGTGGGACAGTACAGGTTAAAAACAAAAAAAAAAAAAAAAAATATTATAGTTAGGCATCTAATATAATTGATTGTGTGTAAACATAAATTATAGTTTAACTTAATTTTGGTTATTTTATTTATTAAATGTGTGTTTTCCATACTTATCAATGATTGTTGTATTTAATTGTTAAATATTCGTTGACTGTATAATTGCTTTTTTTAATTAGGAATTTCTTTAATTTATGTATTTAAAAATATACTAGTTTTACTATGGATTTTTATGTCTTCTGGTAGTTTATTGTATATTTTTATTGACATAGAATAGGGACTGGATGAGTGTGATTTAAGGCAGGAGGGGGGCAAATTTCATCTATTTTGTGTCGCAACGAATAATTAGTTTGTATGTCTCCTGTATCTTTTACACATGTCGATGCGGCAGATGTGACTAGCCCAGGAACAACCTCTTCTTTACAAAATAGGTATAAGGAAGTATCACTTCAAAAGATACCAATTTCTGAAGCTTTCTCTATTCAAACTTGTCTTCATAAATAGTGCTGGAACTTATAGACAATGTTTCTTATGTCACGTAAGTACAAGAATGAGGTATATACCTACGGAATGTGTCGACATAATATATTATGGTGGTGGGCCGTAGACCCACGGCAATGCAGTCAAACGCAAGGTGCCGTGCTATGTGGGGTCGTTCAACCCTTTTAAAATACTGGCAATTCTGTTTAAGGGTGAATGTTTAGTGGGGTAGCGGAGCGACTAGCGACTGTAAAAGTTTATTTTGGCGGTGGATTTTAGTAACTCTTTGATTTATTTTAATCAACGTCAAAAGTCGTTTCAAATTAGGCTGAAAATCAGCACATTTTTTAAATTATAATTACACTATATAGTCCCCAAAACACCTGCCTCTAATGCCTTTTCCTGAAGATCGGTCCCTAAAATCCTCGCAATGATGGCAATGCTTGGGAGATGTAAAATCAGCTCTTGATGTAAGGGCGTATCACCACTCATTACTGCTGACCAAAGGTCTCAGTCGATTCTTTCTACTTCTCGCGGCTGCCCGCTGCCATAGTCCAGTATTTCTTGAGATAAAGAATGAAAAAAAAAAGAAAATTCTTCTAATTAGCTAGCCTTACACCTGCCTAGATTACAAATTTTCTAAATGTTATGTTGTGATGACCTGGTGAAAGTTGCGGGAATCCGTTGGATGCGAGTAGGGGACCGGTCAATGTGGCGACACTTGGGGGAGGCCTATGTCCAGCAGTGGACGTCTTTTGGATGAAATGATGATGATGATGATGTGTTGCTAAGTAATGGTTTACAATTTGTTAAACTTAGTCTGGGCCCTGAATATAAACGTTTAAAATTTAATTGTACCTTACAAGTTTTAAATCTACAATTTTCTGTTTAATAATTAGGACAAACCATGGTGGAAAACTGTCAAAATTGTTAAATTCTACCTACAATATTACATATTTCGATAAAATAAACATTATCTTTTCACAGGTGACAATTATTGTAAGGTTTATTAAACAACACTTGTCATACAACTTAACAAAGTTGTCGGATTGTAACAGGGCCCTGGCCAGTTCCATTTCCACTTCCCTCCTTTTTTCTGACGTCCCGGGTCGGCAATTTCCGTACACATGGCACGTTGGTTTCTGCCACATGAGCTTTTCCCTGCTTGCATTACCGGTATGACTTAAGAGATGTTCTTTCACCGTGGGTTGACGAAACGAAATCGCTCCGCTTATCACCCAGACCTAACCTCAAAGGTGCTAAATTATTACTTTTTATTGATCCGTGGCAAGCATTTTTATTATGCCTAGTTGTGCCTAGGCTGGTAATGTGGTAAATTGTTTGATGTATATCAAATAAATAATTAGTGCGGTTGAACGTAAAGGTTTGATTAAAAATAAACTCAATTATTTATATTGATTTGGGAGTTTGATTTCTATTTGTTTGAATATTTCTTGCAGTTTACAATAGGTTTTTCTTTGATAGCATACCATAGCCTTTTACCAACTGTGTTGCGGTCGCTTTCCAGTCTCACCGGATGCAGTTGCAAATACCTACGTGACTCCCACAATCCAGTTATTAATGGGATATACGAACCCTTTGGTAAGACTGGCCTTATCAGACTTTCGGGCCACTAACTAGCGATATCAACTAATGACAGCCGGAAGAAACGTGCAACGCGGTGCAACGGCTTGACTTGCGTTCCGAGGCACGGAGGAACCTCTATATATGTAGTTATGGTCACCCATCCACAGACCCACCTTGGCAAGCGCGGCTTAACCTGAAAATGAACCGAGGGGTTGTGCATGAGCTTTGCATTACTTATCTTAAGCTTATCGTAGGAATACTTAACAACACTAATGTTGTTAAAAAGGCCTTTTTTTGGATGGGATATCATCAAATAACTTCTCCCACTCTGACTCAAACCAATCCATGTTCCTTCCTCGCCCTTTACGTTCCGGGGCCGCGGTATCTCTTTCGAATAGGCTCGCAACCCCGGCAGACTGCCCCTCTCTTTATGCTGATATTTCTTTGAGGCGCGCGTGGAACACGAACGCGCCGTCGACACAGCCTGTCATCATAAGCTGGACGGACGGCGAGCTAGCCCATAGTTCACCGACAGGCCTGCGCCTACGGTGGCCGGGGCCCACCATTTGACCCCCGACGCCCGGTGCGTCTCCCGCGGCGGCTGGGATGAGAGGTTCTCTTCCTCTCGCGTTCCACCACCAAACAACATTAGGCCTGAGTTTATTTTGGTGATTCTCATTTCTGCTCATTGACAGATTAACAGGTCAAAAGAATGACCTGTCAAACTTTTAACTTTTTACAAACTTTGAGGTTTGCGACCTTACTTCATTTTGTACTAAATCAATTTCAAAGTATGTATTTATTTCACTTTATGTCTGACATTTACGGTCATTTTTAACAACTTACTGTTCGGTTTCGGTAGGTTGCCATTTCTGTTTGTTTGACAGTTTGCTAACAGACAGGTTAGAGACAAAACATCACAGAAAATCTTTTCAGCCCAGCCAGTAAGTGACAGTTAAATGATGTGGATAGGATGTTTTTAAGCTAACTTTTTTAAAGAAATACCGATAGATATGAGCGTTATATTAACTAACACTTATACGTAAGTAAGTTATAGAAAACGACCGTTATTTTCTGCCTATCTTAGATTTACCTACTTCGAAGTTCGAACTGTGATTTCAAAGACAGTGGGCCCATTACAGTAACAACTTAACAACCTATGAACTGACAGAGCAGCGGTGGCCCAGTGGTGGCGGCCCCGACTTACGAACAGAAAGTCGTGGGTTCGAATCCTGACAGGCGCATTACTTTGTGTAATTTATTTCATCACACCTGCTCTCAAAACGGTGAAGGAAAACATCGTGAGGAAACCGGCATGTCTCACAACCAAAAAAAATCGAAGACATGTGACATCTACCAATCCGCACTGGGCCCCCGTAGTAGATTATAGCCCATTCCGTCTATCCCCATTCCCTCCATTCTCTCTCATTGAGAGGAGGCCGTGTCCCAGCAGTGGGAACATTATAGGCTGATGATAATAATGATGATGATGGTGATGATGATGATGATGCTGATGATGATGATGATGATGGTGGTGGTGGTGGTGATGATGATGATGATAATGATGATGATGATGATATACTGACGCCACAGTTAGCGCAAGGGATTGATTGTTGTTTCGAAGTGTATTGTAGGTACGATACCAGCACAGAACAAACCGCCATTCCCGGAGAATAAAATGACACTGCAAAAACCCAACTTTTCAGGAAAACTAAAAAACATGTTTTTGTTGATTGCTCCTTAAATACTGGATGGAGACTGATGATTTTTAGCTTTAAAGAAAGGTTATTTTTTGTATGTTTGAAACGATTTAGTGAAACATGCCCATTTATTGAAATAGAGATATTATTTGAAAAATAAGCAGTGTTGATCATTGATTTCATAATGATCCAGTTCTGTCAAATTTGAAAAGTTTGTTAATTCTACTATCATAATGGCACCATTATGACTTTTCAATGATCAACCACTTACACTTCATTGAAAGAAATGTCATAGAATGATAATCTTTTACATGGAATCTGGCATGAATAAATGTTTGCATTTAGTAGTAGATTTCAAAAACCATTTGTACTAAGAGTTTTATTATAATGACAATACGACAATGCCATTAAAACACAATTTTATTACGAGACCATTGACCGACCATAGTGAATTTAGCAGATTATGAACGTTAAGCAAAATGACAATGGGATGAGAATGGAATCGTGTTGGAGTGACGAATTTATTTAAATAGCAGAATTAGGCCCCTGTAATATATAAGGCAGACTTTTCGATTCTTTTTATTTTTTATGCACAGCGTGCCATTACGTCAGCTATGTTAAAGTCCTATGTAATGCAGCTAATTGCCATTAAATGGGCACAATTCAAGAATGCTGCTGACGGATGAAACAAATAACAGTGCCCAACCCGGGAATCGAACCAGTGACCTCATGCTCAGTAGTCGCGCTTGCAATCACTGGACCCAAGAGGCAGACTACCTAGTAAATCAGCATCATTCTCTTGCCCTCATCCCAATTTATTTGGGGTCGGCGCAGCATGTCTTCTTCTTCTATTTTTCGTCATCTCATCAGACACTTCCTTTCTTACCATATCCTTCTTAACACAGTCCATCCATCGTTTTTCTGGTCTTCCTTTACTCAAATACCCATCCACATTTATACTCAAAACTTTTTTCACGACGTTTTCCTCATTCCTCCTCATCACATGCCCATACCACGATAACCGATTACCTAGTAAATAATAATAAAAATAAATAGGTAGAAAATGCCTATGGCATTAAGTCCGCCTCTGTACTTTTGTGCTTGAAGTGTTAATAACAAATAAATAAAACAATAATAAAAATAAACAATAATATATGACGGCACAGGATCAGACATATTGAAAATAAAAGATGTTCGTTCAACAAAATTGGAATTTATTATGGCAGTACTTATTTAATTAATTCTACAGGAAATTACGGCTAATCAATTCTTTTTTTATAAGGGATAATTAAAATGACACCCTACAATAATAGCAATGACACCCAATAATACAGTAACACATTAATTCTAATAATACAGTCACACCTTAGTACAGACAAAAGAGCAACAATATACAGAAAAGCAGAGTAACAATAAGTAAGAGTAATACAACCTGTGCACCGGGCCACGCCTGAAGTCAGAATGACCTTTCGCCGCTGCGCGGCGCCTTTTATACGCTAGTTTTGGAGGCGGGGTGACGACGTAGCGCGCTACGCCGCAGCGCGCATTAACTCCGCCCCGCAGCGAGGAGGTGGGAGGACAACGTAGCACGCTACGACGTAGAGCGCTACGACGTAGCGCACAATTGGCTCCGCCTCGAATGACGTAGCTCGCTACAGCGTGGCCTGATGTACGCGTTGTTTACAATGCGACGCCGACACGGCCATGCTGACGTGCGGACGTCCTCGTACGCTCAGCTTACGATGTAACATCTAAAACACGAAAACTGATCAAGTACCGTTTGGTCATCCTGCAATTATTTCTGGTCCGGTCTACACAGACCCTTCAGATACTCAAACACTTGGTCCAGTCAGCTATGACTCTGCAAGACTTGTTTCTTGGTCCGGTCAGTTTCTTGGTCCGGTCAACTTCTGACCCTACAAGATTAAGCCTCTGGTCCGGCAATTGTTTTGCCCTTCAGGTGCTTCTGACCCTACAAGATCAACCCCCTGGTCCGGCAATTGTTTTGCCCTTCAGGTGTGTCCCTACAGTTAAACTGGACCGGACTTAGCTAGGCCGAACACGTATCGTTCCTTTAGCTTAATTAACAAATGGCTTAATTCTTCGGTGTATGTACAAGTGCTTCTGTTATAATGTTAATTGATTCAGGGCCAACAGATTCTACTGAAACGGCACGTAAACCAGGGTTTCTACAATTGTGATTATTTTGAGAACTGGCGGATATAGTGTCATTTTTAGCAGATATGGTATCACTATTGACAGACATGGTATCACTATTGGCAGACATGGTATCACTATTGGCAGACATGGTATCACTATTGGCAGAAATGGTATCACTATTGGCAGATATAGTTTCATTGTTAATCGGTTGCCTAGTCTCGTGAACAAGAATCTCCGTGTTATTATTATTCGCCGATACGTCATCCTCATCATCATAATTTTCTGCGATTTCCGAAAAAAATGACTGACCACGGGGTACTTCTCGCAAGTTTTCGTGAGAGTATTTGTAGACTCTATTGTTTCCGTTAATGTGTTTTAATTCGTACCTATCATTTTCTAAAATAGCGATTACTCGAAAGGGGCCTTTGTATTTACGGTCTAGTTTCGTTTGGTGTCTTTCTTCGCATTTAACAAAGACAAAGTCACCTACTGAAAAAGGTTTTACTTTAGCTTTACCCTTGTTAAATCGACCTGTGTCATATTGGGCCAGCCTTTTAATACTAGCAGAAGCATCGGATCGAATGGTTTCGAGGTTTAACCTATCTTCATCAGGATGGCTAGTAGATACTCTTGATATCCCTAATGAACTACCCTTAATACCCAACATCAATTCCAAGGGCGTAAACCCTGTTACTCTACAACGAGTACTATTGAGAGCTAATTGAATATCGCCTACATGATCTTGCCATAAGCTATCCGAATCTGTTTCAGCTATAGTGAGCATACTTTTTAAGGTCCTCATGACACGCTCGACCTGACCATTGGCTCTGCTGGAACCCGTGGCTATTAAGTGTAAATCAATACGATTATCTTTACAAAAATTCTTAAATTCAGTATTATCGTATGACCTACCACGATCTGCAATTATTCTTTTAGGAGCGCCAAACAAGTTTACTGCATTTTTAAGTGATTTAATAGCATCGGATGCATTTAGGGTTAAGGTATGTTCTAATAAGACGAATTTTGTAAAACCATCAATAATCACGGAACAATACTCCTTGCGCTCGCTTTTTCCGCTGAGTTTACCGGTTAAATCTAAATGAATTGTATGCCATGGAATGGCCAATTTAGGGATTGAATGTAGACGAACCTGCTGGGCACCCGACGGACCTTTGGAAGCCTTACAAATGACGCACGAATCTACGAATTTTTTAACAAGTTTGGACATATTGTGGAACCAATACAGATCGTACAATTTATCGAGCGTTTTTTCGAAACCAAGGTGTTTTATTTCGCTGTGTACATGACTAATCATTGACCAGGTTAAGGAGTGTGGCAATATCGGTAACCATTTAGTGGTTTTATTACGTTCTATTTTACGGTAAAGTATGCCTTGCCTAATATCGTATGTGTGCGATGTTTCAGACGGCAAATCATTTGAGCGGAATTTGGAAACAATGTCCGATATTTCAGAATCCCGTTGTTGTTCTACGGATAACCAACTCCTCTCTAGCTCAGATAAATTTACAATTTTAGCTGGTTTATGAGTAAAAGATTTGTCAGCATGATTACGTGAAAGGAAGTCTGCATGTGCCATATTTTTCCCCTCTTTATAGATGATATCAAAGTCGTACGACTGCAAAATTGCCCACCACCTATGCACTCTAGGTGTAAGGTCTTTTTTGGAATGAGAGGCCTTTAAGGCGTTACAGTCAGTATAAACCGTAAATTTACGCCCATATAGGTAATGTCGAAAATGTTCCACAGATTTAACTACGGCTAATGTTTCTAATTCATACGAATGATAACGACTTTCTGCATTTGTGGTTTTGTGACTAAAATAAGCGACAACATGAGGTAGATTATTATTTTTTTGTATTAGTACAGCCCCATATCCTTCACTGCTTGCATCAGTGTGAAGTTGGATGGGTAAAGAAGGGTCAAAGATTTTTAAAACTGGCTCAGAAATTAGATAATTGACTATTTTCTTGTGTACGTCATTATGTTCAGAGGACCAATTAATTTTACCCTTTTTCACCGCGGTTAAAGGATACAAAGGTTTCATTAATTTTGAAAAATTTGGAATAAATTGTCTAAAATAAGTGGCTAGGCCTATAAATTGTCGGACCTGAGTAGCAGTGCTTGGGGGAGAGATATTTTTAAGGGCTTCAATCTTACGGGGATTTGGTCTAATTTCTCCAGAGGATATTACAAAACCCAGATATTCAATTTTCGTTTTCATAAATGAACATTTTTTAAAATTAAAAGAAAATCCTGCTGTAGACAAAATATCTAGCAATCTATTTAAACGATCCAACCCTTCTTGAACGGTTACTGATGCAGAAAGTACGTCATCCATGTAAACCAGAATTTTATCGTCATTTAGAGGTTTAAGCGCAGTATTTATAGCCCTTTGAAAAACCTGCGGAGCATTTCGTAAACCAAACGGCATGGTTAAGTACTCAAACTGACCTGAAGGTGTCACAAAGGCAGTTTTCTCTATAGACTCTTTATGTACGCAAATTTGATGAAATCCAGAGGCCATATCCAAACTGGAGAAGAAACAGGCACCATGTAACTTATCAATCTGATCACTAATTAGTGGTAAAGGATAGCTATCTGGTCGAGTATTGCTATTGAGTTCCCTATAATCAACACACATACGATCGCTACCGTCCTTCTTTTTTATTAATAATATAGGACTTGCGAAAGGCGAAGAACTTTCTCGAATTATATTAGCGTTTAGTAATTCTTGAACCTTGTCATTAACAATTCCTAACTCTATGGGCGATAGCCTGTAAGGTCGCCTATGTACGGTTTTATTTGGATCTATAAGATCGATTTTTAACTCACCGGTCTTAATACGTGTAGTGGGAAGGTTTTGTATAAAATATGGGGAATATTTAGATAGTATTTCAATCAAAAGATCCTTTTCTTTACCAGTAAGATCTGTGTCAATTAAATTAATGTCAAGAGGCATTTCTAATTTAGAGCTAAGATTTGAAATTTTATTTTTGGAAAAGGTTAAACTATCGTCAGTAATCACAACGGATATCCCTTGCTTTAAAATATCGCGACCTAATAATACGTTTTCATTGAGACATTCATCAGGCAAAACGTGATATGTAACATCGATAAGACAGTTTTGTACCATGGTTGGACATTTTATTTGGAGAAAGCAATTAACATTATTAGACCCGACCCCCTTCAAAAGTACTTGTTCATGAAACTTTTCACCAGTAAGAACATCGCAGTTACTTTCCTTTATAAGGCTACACTCAGACCCAGAATCAAATAAAAAAGGAAATTGCTTACCCCTTATCTCTAGAACACCACGCGCTGCTCTGGAACACAGGTTAACTTGTTTGCTGGTGGTGCTCGGTGCGGGATCTTCTTTCTTCCTCCAGCGTTTAGGGCAAGTGGTGACTACGTGGCCAGCCTCGCCACATACGAAGCAGGTTACCCCAGGGTTCGGTTGTGGAGATTTCGCTGAACCAGGTGTGCCTTTTGAAGCACTGTGCTGTTTGAGACGACATTCTTGCCCTCGATGACCCATCTTGCCGCAGAAATTGCAGCTTCCCCGAAATGGTATTGACGGACGGAACCTTTTTGTGTCTGGTTCGGATGTGCCCGCTTCTTCATTTCTTCTCTTTAACGAGAAGCTGCGCAATGTAAGAAAGAGTTGATGCTTATCACTTATAACCACAGAATTGAGTTCGCGGCGAATTCTGTCATCGCACTGAGACAAGACAGATATGGCAAAACCCGTCACTACACTTTCCGGTAAATTTGCATCAGGAACCTTTTCAATAAGTTGCCACAGTCGCATTCCCGCCTCAGCCGGGGCTTCTTTGTTATCAATTTGAAATTTGATAATTAAATCAAAATGGTCCTGCATTGTCATGGGTTTGGAAAATTTAGACACTAGCATTTCCTTAATAGAAACCCATGAAATATAATCTGGCTTGATTTTTGTGAGACACATCGCGGCGCGGCCCTTAAGTGAGTGAGTGAGGGCTAAAATAAGGTCTACACCTTCTAGTTTCTTACTCTCAATTATGATCTCACTTAACGCACACCAGTTGATAATGTCAGCTTCAGGTGCATCAGGATCGAAAGGAACCAGCATCGACTGCATACTGGGTGTCATATGGCGAGGTGTCATACTATCAGCTATTTTTTTAAAAATTGATTCCATACTAGCCGAAAAAAATGACATTTGTTCCTGTATTAAATTGCCGGCTGTCCCAGATAAAGGTGGGAGTGGGTCTGATCCCACTTCTGATGACGGCACAGGATCAGACATATTGAAAATAAAAGATGTTCGTTCAACAAAATTGGAATTTATTATGGCAGTACTTATTTAATTAATTCTACAGGAAATTACGGCTAATCAATTCTTTTTTTATAAGGGATAATTAAAATGACACCCTACAATAATAGCAATGACACCCAATAATACAGTAACACATTAATTCTAATAATACAGTCACACCTTAGTACAGACAAAAGAGCAACAATATACAGAAAAGCAGAGTAACAATAAGTAAGAGTAATACAACCTGTGCACCGGGCCACGCCTGAAGTCAGAATGACCTTTCGCCGCTGCGCGGCGCCTTTTATACGCTAGTTTTGGAGGCGGGGTGACGACGTAGCGCGCTACGCCGCAGCGCGCATTAACTCCGCCCCGCAGCGAGGAGGTGGGAGGACAACGTAGCACGCTACGACGTAGAGCGCTACGACGTAGCGCACAATTGGCTCCGCCTCGAATGACGTAGCTCGCTACAGCGTGGCCTGATGTACGCGTTGTTTACAATGCGACGCCGACATATAAAATAAAACCAATTTATAAAACAAGCTTTATTTGTCATTACACTTTGTGTTTGTTTGCCGTTTGATGCATCACTTGCGTATTATTACCTAAAATCTAATCATTAGACTCAATCAAAACTCTCATAATAATTATAATTATGTATGTACATTATAATTCACAGCGAATAACATTCTGAATATATTTTACAAATACAATTTTAATATATAATATTTGTTAAATGTAATCTTTAAAACAATATTTGAAAAACAGAACACACCGATGACAAAAAAAATATTTTTTTATAATTTTATTTAATAAATATTAAATACACATATTTCAGGAATAATTAATAACACATTTACAACAGACAAGTAGAGCTTGATTTAAATTTAAAGCTTGAACAATATATTAAATGTAATATCACAAAACGTGGCAGAGTATGTACAACAATATTTTACTTTAATTGTTTAACTTAATATTAATTCTGGCTAATAGAAGCTAAGTGTTTAAATAATGTTAATTAAATTACAAGTAATTTAAAATTAGCTTTCTTGAAAAATAACCTGAAATAATTTGAAAAACATTCGTTACTCAAAATCATTTGAAATAAGTTTTACATTTTGTTCGAGTGGCGATTTCTAGATATTGGTGACAGTTACATCATATGCAATCATAAATATATCATATGCAATAATTTCGTAATATTTCAATAGGTGTAAAAAACCCGCCCTTTACGAAACTGAAAGGATTTTTTCCCGTCATTGATATATTGTTCTGTACCACATATGGGAAATTTCTAATTACGGATATTGTGGGTCAAAGTTGCAACTTTTTAACACGGCCACAATGTCATTCAACGCATCCATAAGTACAGCATTTTGTGTCCTTTACATTGAGTTCTACTTTGAAACTTCAATTTACACCACAAAAACGTCGTTTTCCAGCAATAATTTTTGCGAGTTACTTTAAGTGGCAGTGGGTAGGGCACATTGCTGATAGAACGGATGGCCGATGGGGCCGAAAAGTTCTGGAGTAGCGACCGCGAACCGGAAGACGATGCGTTGAAAAATCTCCCACTAGGTGAACCGATGACCTGGTGAAGGTTGCTGGAATCCGTTGGATGCGAGTCGCACGGGACCGGTCAATGTGGTGACACTTGGTGGAGGCCTATGTCCAGCAGTGGACGTCTTTCGGCAAAGACGATCGGATGATAAGAATTACTTAGTTTGATGTACAAAATGCTTGTTTGACACCTTGTTTATATGTCAGCGTAACATTGTAAAAACCGTAACTTTGTAATGAAACTAGAGAGATTGTAAACTCTCGAAACATTGTTAAACGAACATACTGCTTATAATATGAAAAACGCATTATATGAAAAATAATGAGTTATATTGTAAGCAGTATGTTTACTTGACAATATTTCGAGAGTTTACAATCTCGATAGAGAGATTACAAACTAACGTGTTTGAAAATTTTGTTTTGACGTACCTAGACGAGAAAGCTAATTTTATAATTGTGCCACACCCATTTACGTTTAAGTACATAATCAAACTTATTCTACCCCCTGGACAGCTGTCAAATCAATTATGACATTTATAAAGCTAATAATAATTTCTTTACAGTAAAACCCTACTAATAAGGAAACTCAAAATAACTAAGTTGAAATATTTTTTTACAAAATTATAGAATATTAAAATAATTTATAATAAAATTATTTACATTAATTGTATTTGCTACGTTAGGCATGTGAAAAAAGTCGTGGAAGTGTGTTCTACATTAATATTTCAAAATGAATTCATGATATTGTCGTTTTTCTTCTATTTTTATTATTGAACATTTTAAAAGATGCGGACGTAAATATTTATGATCCATTATTTTATTAAGGTACACAATTTTGAACATGATATTCGAATGATATTATTTTTCTATCTATGTTTATTATTATAAGTCAAAATAAAATAATTATCACGCGTTTCCGGAAGCAAAAAATACAAAAAAGGACTTAATACTATCCGGCATAGCTCAGTATTAGAATAAAGAGACGTTTTTATATAATAGTAATTTTTCTTAAATTTTCATAAATGTTTTAAAGCATAAGCCTCGTTGCCCGCCATTTGACTCGTAATAATATTAATACTGTTCTGATTTTAACACCTCCCCAAAATTATTGTTTGCAGCCTCTATTAAAAGTAATTGGACATTCATTTTTCGCAAATGCTCTATGAAAATTATTTATGACAAGATTGAACTGGAAAGACTTCTTCGGTTGAAAAGTGAAAAATTTTATATGAATAGATTCGATTTTAAATAGGACTTACTGGAAAGACATTAGGCAATATTATCTTAGACAGAATCTAAAAAAAATATGACAATAGGATTGAATATCAATGGCTTTACTTAAATGTCACAACCTTACAATTTGAGGCAAATTTTCAACCGATACATTGAATTGAATTAAATTATTTGGTAGTTAAGTTTTGTAGGTCATAATAAGGCTACGGGAAGACGCCGCAATGACCACGCTGTGACCACGCAGTTACTACGCAGCTACTACGCAGTTACTACGCAGCTACTACGCAGTTACTACGTAGCAACTACGCAACAATCGCGCGATAACCACGCAGGTTTACAGCTGTACGTAGCCATTAGGGTTGCGGGGAGAGGCGCGGCGGCGGGCGGCTGAAGCTCGGCGTCAGAACACATCATCACTCGGGTCATCATCCAACTCGCACAATAGTTTGCTGCTGTAAAAAGAAAAAAGAAAAATACTAATATTTCAAATTTAGAAAAACAAGTTTTCCTTAGTTCTGTTTTTGACATTGAATGTTGTGTCGTTTTTGTTTTAAGTTACGTGCTGATTCAAATTCGGAATTTATGAATTTATGACATAGTTATTTAAAGATTGGAAATTGAAACACGATTAAGTAGAGTTCAAGTTTTGGAAAAATACAGGCGGATCAAACTTTTGTTTGTTTTATCTAAAATTTTGTTTCTACAGCTTAGCGTAAAAATATTTTGGTTGTGCTAATTTGCAAGAAATATTAATTACCTATTTTACTGTGTTTTTTTTTGTGGATAAAGCTTTTATTTTTGCTCTTTTGAGTAATTTTAACATATAGTGTAAATTACTGGACTTTCAGGTCCTATCTCAAGTATGGTGTTGGAACATCGTAGTTTTAATGGATAATAGTTTCAACAAGTACGTTTTCTAATAGAATTATGCACTGTGCTGTGTGGAATTTTAGTCCTGACATGTATTTTGTAGATTATTTTCACTGTAGGTTAAACATTTCTTGTTCTCGTAAATAGTTCACAATATCCGCTGAATGGATTTAGATTTTTCTGCATAATTGATTGTGTGTAAACATAAATTATAGTTTAACTTAATTTTGGTTATTTTATTTATTAAATGTGTGTTTTCCATACTTATCAATGATTGTTGTATTTAATTGTTAAATATTCGTTGACTGTATAATTGCTTTTTTTAATTAGGAATTTCTTTAATTTATGTATTTAAAAATATACTAGTTTTACTATGGATTTTTATGTCTTCTGGTAGTTTATTGTATATTTTTATTGACATAGAATAGGGACTGGATGAGTGTGATTTAAGGCAGGAGGGGGGCAAATTTCATCTATTTTGTGTCGCAACGAATAATTAGTTTGTATGTCTCCTGTATCTTTTACACATGTCGATGCGGCAGATGTGACTAGCCCAGGAACAACCTCTTCTTTACAAAATAGGTATAAGGAAGTATCACTTCAAAAGATACCAATTTCTGAAGCTTTCTCTATTCAAACTTGTCTTCATAAATAGTGCTGGAACTTATAGACAATGTTTCTTATGTCACGTAAGTACAAGAATGAGGTATATACCTACGGAATGTGTCGACATAATATATTATGGTGGTGGGCCGTAGACCCACGGCAATGCAGTCAAACGCAAGGTGCCGTGCTATGTGGGGTCGTTCAACCCTTTTAAAATACTGGCAATTCTGTTTAAGGGTGAATGTTTAGTGGGGTAGCGGAGCGACTAGCGACTGTAAAAGTTTATTTTGGCGGTGGATTTTAGTAACTCTTTGATTTATTTTAATCAACGTCAAAAGTCGTTTCAAATTAGGCTGAAAATCAGCACATTTTTTAAATTATAATTACACTATATAGTCCCCAAAACACCTGCCTCTAATGCCTTTTCCTGAAGATCGGTCCCTAAAATCCTCGCAATGATGGCAATGCTTGGGAGATGTAAAATCAGCTCTTGATGTAAGGGCGTATCACCACTCATTACTGCTGACCAAAGGTCTCAGTCGATTCTTTCTACTTCTCGCGGCTGCCCGCTGCCATAGTCCAGTATTTCTTGAGATAAAGAATGAAAAAAAAAAGAAAATTCTTCTAATTAGCTAGCCTTACACCTGCCTAGATTACAAATTTTCTAAATTTTATGTTGTGATGACCTGGTGAAAGTTGCGGGAATCCGTTGGATGCGAGTAGCAAGGGACCGGTCAATGTGGCGACACTTGGGGGAGGCCTATGTCCAGCAGTGGACGTCTTTTGGATGAAATGATGATGATGATGATGTGTTGCTAAGTAATGGTTTACAATTTGTTAAACTTAGTCTGGGCCCTGAATATAAACGTTTAAAATTTAATTGTACCTTACAAGTTTTAAATCTACAATTTTCTGTTTAATAATTAGGACAAACCATGGTGGAAAACTGTCAAAATTGTTAAATTCTACCTACAATATTACATATTTCGATAAAATAAACATTATCTTTTCACAGGTGACAATTATTGTAAGGTTTATTAAACAACACTTGTCATACAACTTAACAAAGTTGTCGGATTGTAACAGGGCCCTGGCCAGTTCCATTTCCACTTCCCTCCTTTTTTCTGACGTCCCGGGTCGGCAATTTCCGTACACATGGCACGTTGGTTTCTGCCACATGAGCTTTTCCCTGCTTGCATTACCGGTATGACTTAAGAGATGTTCTTTCACCGTGGGTTGACGAAACGAAATCGCTCCGCTTATCACCCAGACATAACCTCAAAGGTGCTAAATTATTACTTTTTATTGATCCGTGGCAAGCATTTTTATTATGCCTAGTTGTGCCTAGGCTGGTAACGTGGTAAATTGTTTGATGTATATCAAATAAATAATTAGTGCGGTTGAACGTAAAGGTTTGATTAAAAATAAACTCAATTATTTATTTTGGATTTGGGAGTTTGATTTCTATTGGTTTGAATATTTCTTGCAGTTTACAATGGGTTTTTCTTTGATAGCATACCATTGCCTTTTACCAACTGTGTTGCGGTCTGTTTCCAGTCTCACCGGATGCAGTTGCAAATACCTACGTGACTCCCACAATCCAGTTATTAATGGGATATACGAACCCTTTGGTAAGACTGGCCTTATCAGACTTTCGGGCCACTAACTAGCGATATCAACTAATGACAGCCGGAACAAATGTGCAACGTGGTGTAACGGCTTGACTTGCTTTCCGAGGCACGGAGGAACCTCTATGTATGTAGTTATGGTCACCCATCCACAGACCCACCTTGGCAAGCGCGGCTTAACCTGAAAATGAACCGAGGGGTTGTGCATGAGCTATGCATCAGTACTTATCTTAAGCTTATCGTAGGAATACTTAACAACACTAATGTTGTTAAAAAGGCCTTTTTTTGGATGGGATATCATCAATTAACTTCTCCCACTTTGGGCGGAGCAGGAGGGAGTGTCAGACTATTACTAACTAAAACCCATCCATGTTCCTTCCTCGCCCTTTATGTTCCGGGGCCACGTTATGTCTTTCGAACAGTCCCGCAGCCCCGGCAGGCTTCGACCCTTGCAGGCCCCTCCATTATGCTGACATCTCTTTGAGGCGCGCGTGGAACACGAACGCGCCGTCGACACAGCCTGTCATCATAAGTCGGACGGACGGCAAGCTAGCCCATAGCTCATAGGCAGGCCTGCGCCTACGGTGGCTGGGGCCCACCACGTGACCCCCGACGCCCGGTGCGTCTACCGCGGCGGCTGGGGCGAGAGGTTCTCTTCCTCTCTCGTTTCGCCACCTAATAACATGAGGCCTGAGTTTATTATGGTGATTCTCATTTCTGCTCTAAGGCACCATTGACAGATTAACTGGTCAAAAGAATGGCCTGTCAAACTTTTAACCTTTTTCAAACTTTGAGGTTTGCCACCATACTTCATTTTGTGCTAAATCAATTTCAAAGTATGTATTTATTTCACTTTTTGTCTGAAATTTACGGCCATTTGTAATAACTTACTGTTCGGTTTCGGTAGGTAGCCATTTCTGTTTGTTTGACAGTTTGCTAACAAACGGTTAGAGACAAAACGTCACAGAAAATCTTTTCAGCCCAGTCACAGTGACAGTTAAATGATGTGGATAGGATGTTTTTTAAGCTAACTTTTTTAAAGAAACACCGATAGATATGAGCGTTATATTAATAACACTTATACGTAGGTAAGTAAGTTATAGTAAACGGCCGTTATTTTCTGCCTATCTTAGATTTACCTACTTCGAAGTTCGAACTGTGATTTCAAAGATAGTGGGCCCATTACAGTAACAACTTGACAACCTATGAACTGACAGAGCAGGGGTGACCCTGTGGTGGCGGCCCCAAATTACGAACAGTAAGTCGTGGGTTCGAATCCTGACAGGCGCATTACTTTGTGTAATTTGTTTTATCACCGCTGCTCTAAAAACGGTGAAGGAAAACATCGTGAGGAAACCGGCATGTCCCACAACCAAAAAAAATCGCAGACATGTGACATCTACCAATCCGCACTGGGCCCCCGTAGTAGATTATAGCCCATTCCCTCTATCCCCATTCCCTCCATTCTCTCTCATTGAGAGGAGGCCGTGTCCCAGCAGTGGGAACATTATAGGCTGATGATAAGGGTGATGATGGTGATGATGATGATGATGATGATGATATACTGACGCCACAGTTAGCGCAAGGGATTGATTGTTGTTTCGAAGTGTATTGTAGGTACGATACCAGCACAGAACAAAACGCCATTCCCGGAGAATAAAATGACACGTCAAAAACCCAACTTTTCAGGAAAACTAAAAAACATGTTTTTGTTGATTGCTCCTTAAATACTGGATGGAGACTGATGATTTTTAGCTTTAAAGAAAGGTTATTTTTTGTATGTTTGAAACGATTTAGTGAAACATGCCCATTTATTGAAATAGAGATATTATTTGAAAAATAAGCAGTGTTGATCATTGATTTCATAATGATCCAGTTCTGTCAAATTTGAAAAGTTTGTTAATTCTACTATCATAATGGCGCCATTATGACTTTTCAATGATCAACCACTTACACTTCATTGAAAGAAATGTCATAGAATGATAATCTCGTACATGGAATCTGGCATGAATAAATGTTTGCATTTAGTAGTAGATTTCGAAAACCATTTGTACTAAGAGTTTTATAATAATGACAATACGACAATGCCATTAAAAACACAATTTTATTACGAGACCATTGACCGACCATAGTGAATTTAGCAGATTACGAACTTTAAGCAAAATGACAATGGGATGAGAATGGAATCGTGTTGGAGTGACGAATTTATTTAAATAGCAGAATTAGGCCCCTTTAATATATAAGGCAGACTTTTCGATTCTTTTCATTTTTTATGCACAGCGTGCCATTACGTCAGCTATGTTCAAGTCCTATGTAATAGGCAGCTAATTGCCATTAAATGGGCACAATTCAAGAATGCTGCTGACGGATGAAACAAATAGGTAACAGTGCCCAACCCGGGAATCGAACCAGTGACGTCATGCTCAGTAGTCGCGCTTACGATCACTGGACCCAAGAGGCAGACTACCTTGTTAATCATCATCATTCTCTTGCCCTCATCCCAATTTATTTGGGGTCGGCGCAGCATGTCTTTTTCTTCCATACTCCTCTATTTTTCGTCATCTCATCAGACACTTCTTTTCTTACCGTATCCTTCTTAACACAGTCCATCTATTGTTTTTCTGGTCTTCCTTTACTCAAATACCCATCCACATTCATACTCAAAACTTTTTTCACGACGTTTTCCTCATTCCTCCTCATCACATGCCCATACCACGTTAACCGATTACCTAGTAAATAATAATAAAAATAAATAATAATATAAAATAAAACCAATTTATAAAACAAGCTTTATTTGTCATTACACTTTGTGTTTGTTTGCCGTTTGATGCATCACTTGCGTATTATTACCTAAAATCTAATCATTAGACTCAATCAAAACTCTCATAATAATTATAATTATGTATGTACATTATAATTCACAGCGAATAACATTCTGAATATATTTTACAAATACAATTTTAATATAATATTTGTTAAATGTAATCTTTAAAACAATATTTGAAAAACAGAACACACCGATGACAATAAATAATATTTATTTATAATTTTATTTAATAAATATTAAATACACATATTTCAGGAATAATTAATAACACATTTACAACAGACAAGTAGAGCTTGATTTAAATTTAAAGCTTGAACAATATATTAAATGTAATATCACAAAACGTGGCAGAGTATGTACAACAATATTTTACTTTAATTGTTTAACTTAATATTAATTCTGGCTAATAGAAGCTAAGTGTTTAAATAATGTTAATTAAATTACAAGTAATTTAAAATTAGCTTTCTTGAAAAATAACCTGAAATAATTTGAAAAACATTCGTTACTCAAAATCATTTGAAATAAGTTTTACATTTTGTTCGAGTGGCGATTTCTAGATATTGGTGACAGTTACATCATATGCAATCATAAATATATCATATGCAATAATTTCGTAATATTTCAATAGGTGTAAAAAACCCGCCCTTTACGAAACTGAAAGGATTTTTTCCCGTCATTGATATATTGTTCTGTACCACATATGGGAAATTTCTAATTACGGATATTGTGGGTCAAAGTTGCAACTTTTTAACACGGCCACAATGTCATTCAACGCATCCATAAGTACAGCATTTTGTGTCCTTTACATTGAGTTCTACTTTGAAACTTCAATTTACACCACAAAAACGTCGTTTTCCAGCAATAATTTTTGCGAGTTACTTTAAGTGGCAGTGGGTAGGGCACATTGCTGATAGAACGGATGGCCGATGGGGCCGAAAAGTTCTGGAGTAGCGACCGCGAACCGGAAGACGATGCGTTGAAAAATCTCCCACTAGGTGAACCGATGACCTGGTGAAGGTTGCTGGAATCCGTTGGATGCGAGTCGCACGGGACCGGTCAATGTGGTGACACTTGGTGGAGGCCTATGTCCAGCAGTGGACGTCTTTCGGCAAAGACGATCGGATGATAAGAATTACTTAGTTTGATGTACAGAATGCTTGTTTGACACCTTGTTTATATGTCAGCGTAACATTGTAAAAACCGTAACTTTGTAATGAAACTAGAGAGATTGTAAACTCTCGAAACATTGTTAAACGAACATACTGCTTATAATATGAAAAACGCATTATATGAAAAATAATGAGTTATATTGTAAGCAGTATGTTTACTTGACAATATTTCGAGAGTTTACAATCTCGATAGAGAGATTACAAACTAACGTGTTTGAAAATTTTGTTTTGACGTACCTAGACGAGAAAGCTAATTTTATAATTGTGCCACACCCATTTACGTTTAAGTACATAATCAAACTTATTCTACCCCCTGGACAGCTGTCAAATCAATTATGACATTTATAAAGCTAATAATAATTTCTTTACAGTAAAACCCTACTAATAAGGAAACTCAAAATAACTAAGTTGAAATATTTTTTTACAAAATTATAGAATATTAAAATAATTTATAATAAAATTATTTACATTAATTGTATTTGCTACGTTAGGCATGTGAAAAAAGTCGTGGAAGTGTGTTCTACATTAATATTTCAAAATGAATTCATGATATTGTCGTTTTTCTTCTATTTTTATTATTGAACATTTTAAAAGATGCGGACGTAAATATTTATGATCCATTATTTTATTAAGGTACACAATTTTGAACATGATATTCGAATGATATTATTTTTCTATCTATGTTTATTATTATAAGTCAAAATAAAATAATTATCACGCGTTTCCGGAAGCAAAAAATACAAAAAAGGACTTAATACTATCCGGCATAGCTCAGTATTAGAATAAAGAGACGTTTTTATATAATAGTAATTTTTCTTAAATTTTCATAAATGTTTTAAAGCATAAGCCTCGTTGCCCGCCATTTGACTCGTAATAATATTAATACTGTTCTGATTTTAACACCTCCCCAAAATTATTGTTTGCAGCCTCTATTAAAAGTAATTGGACATTCATTTTTCGCAAATGCTCTATGAAAATTATTTATGACAAGATTGAACTGGAAAGACTTCTTCGGTTGAAAAGTGAAAAATTTTATATGAATAGATTCGATTTTAAATAGGACTTACTGGAAAGACATTAGGCAATATTATCTTAGACAGAATCTAAAAAAAATATGACAATAGGATTGAATATCAATGGCTTTACTTAAATGTCACAACCTTACAATTTGAGGCAAATTTTCAACCGATACATTGAATTGAATTAAATTATTTGGTAGTTAAGTTTTGTAGGTCATAATAAGGCTACGGGAAGACGCCGCAATGACCACGCTGTGACCACGCAGTTACTACGCAGCTACTACGCAGTTACTACGCAGCTACTACGCAGCAACTACGTAGCAACTACGCAGCAATCGCGCGACAACCACGCAGGTTTACAGCTGTACGTAGCCATTAGGGTTGCGGGGGGAGGCGCGGCGGCGGGCGGCTGAAGCTCGGCGTCAGAACACATCATCACTCGGGTCATCATCCAACTCGCACAACAGTTTGCTGCTGTAAAAATAAAAAAGAAAATTACTAATATTTCAAATTTAGAAAAACAAGTTTTCCTTAGTTCTGTTTTTGACATTGAATGAAACATGTTGTGTCGTTTTTGTTTCAAGTTACGTGCTGATTCAAATTCAGAATTTATGAATTTATGACATAGTTATTTAAAGATTGGAAATTGAAACACGATTAAGTAGAGTTCAAGTTTTGGAAAAATACAGGCGGATCAAACTTTTGTTTGTTTTATCTAAAATTTTGTTTCTACAGCTTAGCGTAAAAATATTTTGGTTGTGCTATTTTGCAAGAAATATTAATTACCTATTTTACTGTGATTTTTTTAGTGGATAAAGCAGAAAATTCTATATCCAATCAGCGGATATTGTGAACTATTTACGAGAACGAGAAATGTTTTACCTACAGTGAAAATAATCTACAAAATACATGTCAGGACTAAAATTCCACACAGCACAGTGCATAATTCTATTAGAAAACGTACTTGTTAAAACTATTATCCATTAAAACTACGATGTTCCAACACCATACTTGAGATAGGACCTGAAAGTCCAGTAATTTACACTATATGTTAAAATTACTCAAAAGAGGAAAAATAAAACTACTTTTACTGTCAGAAACCACAAAGTCATGACTTCTGTAGAAATTACGTTACTATTTCTGTTAAAATTAAAAAAAAATCTATTGATTTCTGACAATATAAAATAAACTACAAAAACAGAAAATATTGATAATTTAACTACAAAACTACTTACTCTTCTTTGCTCGCGAACGATTCGGCGTGCACCCGTCTGTTACACGCCCTGTCGCAGCAACGACAGTGCCAGTACGCGAGCACGCTCAGGCTGAACACGAACACCGTAGTCGGCAGCACCAGGGCCAAGATTAGCCCTCGCACCGTCGTGTCCCAAGAGTACCTCGCCACCACCAAGTCCGACCTCGTCAAACTGTAGTAGCAAGGGAAAATCTTCGGAGCTCTTGGCCCTGCGTAGTCGATTGCGAACACCGAACAATTCACCCGCGGAGGATAACCACAACCTTCAGGATTTATCAGAAACTTCAAATCAGTCTCGTCCCATTCAGTCGGAACTGGTGCATTCTCTACAAACGGTTTTCTAGCTAAATTTACACGTATCTTATGGCATTTAGTGTGGGCAGTCGTGCAACCTTCTCTGCATGACGCCCAGGTACAGTTGGTCAAGGTTTCTGCATGCACATGTTCGGAGACGGAGCAGATACCGGCTTCAGGCACGAACTCTGCTAGTATCGTCTGTACAGCTGGCTCAACTACGAACGGTATCAAGAAGAGAAAAGCAAACACTGCGAGTATTGCTGATGTTCCAAGGCAGAGTGATGTGTAGAACTTGAATCTTTCAAAAAAGTGGGTTAAAAGCTGCTCCCTCGTTGGTGGTTCCAATGACTTCAGGTCTGGGCTGCCTGGCTCGGCGGACGCTCCCATGGGTAACGTCGATCGCTCGGAGGCTGGTGGTGATAGGCTCGCCCGGGATCTGCTCATAGTAGACATCTGGAGGGAGTATCAGCCAGTAGAAAGCATTGCAAGCTGGTTAATCGTCTCTTAGTGAACTAGCCGGACCCTCACAAAGGAGGGGAACGCCTGGAACAGAGAAATAAAAGTGGTATTAGTAAACAATCCATGAGGAACACAATAATTTGTACACGAATAAGTCTTTACAATAGACTAAATTGTGTCATTCATACTGACAAAATCTTGATTTATAAAACCACTAGTAAACTCATTATGCTTTTACAGCAATCATTATCATCACGGTGATTTCTGAGTTTGTTTCAGCTTATTCTGCTCAGAGCAACAATGTTAAAGAATATTAAGTAACAAAATTAAACACCATTTACTCATTTTATCTGCTAGATTACATAGTTCATGTTTTATAACGCCCTAACTGAGCATTGCTTTGAACACTGCAGTTATCAACATAATAATCCACAACACGACTACCCCTCACAACTAACCAATAAAAACTAACCTGCAATCAAAAAAAGTCAAGTCTATCAAAAACAGACCTATAACTTATTCTAAGATGCTTAACTGGAACTTGTTTGACGCAAATCTTTCAAATTATCGCATTAAATCAGTGTACCCTTAAAATATTCTGTAGAAAAACACCCTCGAGTCACGAAAGTATGTCAAGGGCAGCACGTATTTCACAGTCGGTTCTACTTGGTACTATTGATTAGGGTAAAACCAGTTGCGGACTTAGCTGTTTTTAAATATGCATCGCTTTCATGTTTTTCAAGCTAAAATTGTTAGCAGCTTAAGTAGGTTGAATTATGTAAGAGCCTACAAGTAAAATAATGTTAGAGTAGGTCGGAATCTAAAACGGCTTCCAAACATGTACCATTTTTTGAGTAATTTTCAATGGTGTGGATTTGATAAATCGAGACATATTCTTATATCTGAGAATCAAGGTTGAATAAGTACTAATAAATGTACAAACGCCAGCAATCAGGCTACTCAAAATTGTCCAATATTCCAATCAACCTTGAACCTATTGCTTCAGCGATAAGGTTGATAATCTATTAAAGAAATTTGTAGTAGGTGTGCCATCAGTATAAGAGAATGAATGATATTACGAAAAATGGTTATCTCACGTGACTGATCTCAGAGTGGAGAAACAGGATCGTTTGGATGCAACTGCATATCAGCCTGTCCTGCAGCGCACCCTTTAAATCTCATCTTTGCATCATCACCAACTTCAATGGTCCGTTGACAGAACACCAAAGTTATACAAGACACCACAACCAGTATTGTTGGCAGAACCAAGGCGACTAAGAATTGACGGTACGTGTTTTCTAGATCGAATCGCGCCACAACTGTGTCAGGGCTATTTTCCATGTAGAAGCAAGGGAATCTTGCTTTAGCGTTGTGATCAGCACCGTCGCGCCCGTAATCTTTCAGAAACTCTTTGCATTCGTCAGCCAGAGTATTCACACATCCTTCTAGATTGATCATCAAGCGGCTGTCATTTGCTAACGTCAGTTCCACTTCAGAAGGAGCAATGAAACGGTTTGGCACTGCTCTAGATTGGTATAAGTATTGAAGGTAGGTGAAGTTAGTAAGGTCAGCTATATCCGTACGTGGAAGTAAGGCAGCATTAATACAGTCAACAGCAACGACTCCTTGCGTTCCATTATGAACTGCATGACACGACAACATAAGTACTTCTTCACCCGAATCAGTCCAAACTACTGTACTGTTTTCTTCCTGTACTAATTTCGCACATCTTGCTAAGAACACTCTGTCTCCACTGAGTACTATCACGTTTTTGTTACGGGTAGGAATGTCGACACATCTACGGTCACAGTTGTAAGGCGTTCGTATCCTTCGACAAGTGCCTCGATTACAAGAGAACAGCCCATGTACGTCTATACAAGTTATTTTCCCTCTTCTACCAGAACATTTTAATGGTGGATCCGTTTCTCTGAACGCGCACTCAAAAGCGTCTGTTATGTTGATACACTTTCCTTCAGTGCAGTTGAATGTTCCAGTCAGGTTCTTACATTCATCACGAATGCAGTGGTATTTCTTGGCGTTTTCTTGGTCGATACCGAAGCATGTTTTATTGGCAGCACTTCCACATTCTGACAATAGTAAAGACGTTCCGTTCTTTCTGACGTTGACGTAGATCTGAATGCAGGCGCCTGAGGTCTTGCTGAGACACCATTCACCGCAGGATCCCCAGTCACAGTTATCCTTGTTGATGGCTCGTGTTGTCGTACACATAATCGGGGTAGGATCGATTCCGGACGCGATGGCGCGGGTATACGGCATGTAGATCGCGACTGTGAGGTACACCAAGGATACCGCACTTAGCACTGCTGTCATCTGACAGATACATATTGTTCCACATATCTTCGTGTCCTGTGGAGGGACTACAAGATCCTCGACGGGTGTCGGTTTCACCATGTCGTCGACTTCCCACCCGCGTTCTACGACCACTGACGTAAATGTAGCTTATTTGCGCATGCGTGGTGGCGCGATCGATTTGACGCTGCAGTGCGGACAACTTCGGTGGTAGGGACTTTTTTTTTAAGCGTGTCAATGTCCGGAAGGTACTATTATAAAATATGTACACGCAATCGTTATAGAATGGGGATACGGCATGTGATATTTGTAATGAGAGTAATGATTGTTGATAACGGTCTAATTTTAGAACGGATGTAATGTACTGGCTGGAGAGATAGTTTTGTCCATAAAAGGAACACGTAAACAAAGCATATGTCATAGTTTAGGTGATTTAGTACTTACATATTTCTACTAAATACTATACAGGCACAGGTTTTATTGTGATTCTTATTAAATATAGTCGGTTTCTGAGAATCTTTGGCATCGGAAGTACCAATCAACAGGTTTTAAATATTGTTTATTATTTTACACACAAAGGTTAGAGTTAGTTTAGAATACCATGCTTTTAAAACCATTAGACAGATATATAATCATATTGAGATAATCTTACCGGTCGGTATATTAGTTAATTCCGTGAAAATTACTTATCAGATTACCTTTAATTTTACTCTCAATTTCATTGAAATATTGTCTTCCTATTTTAATTAAATAGTAAAACATCTTACTAGCTCCAATTCAATTCGTAGTCCTACTGTGAATTTAAGTGACACCAGAAAAAACATACGAAAATCGCACTTACCAGCTCACACGCCTCCGCTTTTCAATTTCAAAACAATTATTAGAAAAACGTTTACCACTGAGAAAAGTATCACCAATTTTAATGATTTCTATAAAACAGTTTATTATTGTTCTATCACAGATGTAGGGAATTTAATTCTTATTGTTTAAAATGTACGATTTTCGCGTTGATGTGTGTTATTTTTCACCGTTGTGAAGTTCGCTCGGAATTGTCCTGCGCAATGCGGAGTTTCTGTATCAGTCTGAAGTTGGTTGTCTGTTTACTGCATACAAGCTACGATGATTGATGGCAAAAGTTTCATTAAAGTTTTTTGAACAGATAATTGTTTTAATAATCCTGTTATGTTGTGCAAACTATTAATTTCTAACTTTGCAAATAGTTAAAAATGTCGCAAATAATTCTGTACTAATATTTGACGCTTTTTAATGTTCTATGATTTCCAAAATTGTTTTTTTTTTTTGCCGCATCATTGTTATGCCTGAGAAACGCAACTTTAATTGGTTCAGTAACTGTTCGTTCAATGTTCCTTTTCAGACACGATTAATGTATTACGTTTTTGCTTTTTTTTTTGAAGACATACTATAAAAGCCATCAATTTAAAATATGCACAATAATTCACACAACACAATACAAAATTCAGTATGTGAAAAAAAACTTACGCTAAAATTCATATTTAAATGAATAAATTGGAACATTACTATATTAGCAAAAAAAAAACTATTTTCTTTTTTACATGGTAGATATCACTGACTATGCAAAGTTCAAATACACAACAAAATTACGCTACATAAAATACAAAACAAAATGAAATACTTACCACTCGCTTGTTCTGCAACGCACTCTTTCAAATCCATTTCAAAAATTTCCAATTCGTCAAACAAAATATCCAATTATATTTTTCCAATTTCGAATGTTTTCCAAATCCGTTTCGCTGTATTCGAAATTCGTTTGTTTACATTTTGACGCAGGCCGGTGAGACAAGCTGTTTTGCCGCGGTGTCCAAAACTTTATGTTTTAGGTTAAGCTTGCTAAAGCCCGCGCATGCGAAAATCTCTGCCAAAATGTTCTACGGCGATATTTCCACAGTTTGCAGCGTTTTCATCGACTTTCTCCCAAAATATTGCAGTTGGCAAATATATTGGCGTATTGATGTCTTGTTTGGGGAGTTTATTCATCTCTTCGTTTTCATTTCGCCTTTGTCTGCAAGTTGATTTATTTACTGCAAATAAATTGAATAAATTAATATTAGAAGAATTAATTTTTCAATTCGTTGGAATGAATGGAGGGAGGCCTTTTGCCCAGCAGTGGGACAATACAGGCTAGCTATAATACTATAATAATAAGAAGAATGTCACATATAATATTCAGGTTAAGCCACCCTTGCCTAGGTTGATCTGCAGATGGGTAACCACTCATCACATACCGAGTTTCCTCCGTTCAAAGGTTCACTTTCACCGAAAATCTAAAAACAGCTGTCACTGTGACATGTTCCTATACAAAAATGTGTTTTAAACAGCAAGCTGTTATAAGATACGCAGTCGAAACACCACTGCGAGGACTGACCGGAGGACACGGTGGAGCACACGGTGGAAGTCTGCCCTGCGTGGGCGGAGCACCACCGTGTCCTCGTAGCGGCGATCGGCGGCGGCGACCTCTCGCGTCCGGCCCTGGTTCAATCCATGGTCCGGAGCGAGACGGAATGGGAAGCCGTCACATCCTTCTGCGAAGCAGTCATGCTAGCGAAGGAGGTGGCGGAACGAGAGAGGGAGAGAGCCTCTCTTCCCGGCCGCCGCGGGAGACGCACCGGGCGTCGCGCGTCGGGGGCCACGTGGTGGCTACCGGCCACCGTAGATGCGGGCCTGTGGACGGTTGGCTATGGGCTAGCTAGCCGCCCGGCCGTCTAACGACGACGACAGGCCGTGTCGACGGCGCGTTCGTATTCCACGCGCGCCTCAAAGAGATGTCAGCATAAGGGGAGGGTCCCGCAAGGGCCAAAGCCTGCCGGGGTTGCGGGCCTGTTCGAAAGAGATACCGCGGCCCCGGAACATAAAGGGCGAGGAAGTAACATGGATGGGTTTTAGTCAGTAAGAGTCTGACATTCCCTCCCACTCCGCCCGGAGTGGGAGAAGTCATTTGATGATTTCCCATCCAAAAAAAAAAAAAAAAAGGGTTCTCCATCATAATTGAGAAAAGGCGGCTGAGTTAGTATAACTTTTATAGATATCGCTGGACATAACACACAGCACCATCTAGTACCACACTAAGCAAGGCTTGCGTCGCGGTCACCAGATAGTTGATTTAATTATACTTCATAACTTTTTGTTTGTAAATACATACTTATTGTTTATGATTATTATTATGATTACTTAATTATCATACATAAAGGGTGTCAAACACCTCTTCACGAATCCGAAAGGCACTTGTTTTTCCCGTCATTGCGATCATTTGTTTGTTCCACACCATACCTGGGAACCTTCTAGTTACGGAGATATTGGGGGTCAAAATTACAAATTTTTGACAAGCTTTTTTTTTAAACACAAGTTTTTATTGTTAGATTTTTACTTTAAATACATACATGAACCCCGTACTATTCAATCCACCCATCAGCACGATGTTTCGAGTGCGTTACATTGAGTTATACCACAATATGTGATTTTTTACCCCAAAGAGAAAAGTTGTTTCCCAGTAATATTTTTTGCGTAAGGTTATTTAGTTTGATGTACAGTCACGTCTAATAATATGTAAACACATAAGAATTTTTTAAATTGTTATTCTCCTAGTGTACTGATTAAAATTTAATGTTATTACGTACATAGTATTCTGGAACTCATCTTTTTATGAAAAAGATTTCCAATTTCCTAGTTACAATCGTTGTTTCTCGCGAAAATAGCTATAATATTAAGGTAAGTGTATACATATTATTAGACGTGACTGTACAGAATGCTTCGTTGACGGCTTCGTGATGAGGTGGTTTACACCCTGTATAAACATCAATGACTCAGAAACAAATATTCATGCTCATCACATAAACATTTGCTCCTACCGGGATCGGAACCCGGGACCCTAAGAACATAAGGCAGCCTCACTACCGCTGCGCCATTCCGGTCGTCAAAACTCACGGAACTCATGGCAATAGCAAATGGCAATAGGGTTACACTTACTTAGGTCCATGTTCACCAAAAAGATGACGGTCTGATTATCTAAGAACAGCTGTTTCAAACACATTTTTGTATGGGAACATGTCACAGTGACAGCGGGTCTTAGATAATCAGACCGTTATCTTTTCGCTGAACATGGACCCTAGAAACATAACTGGTGCGAGGAATCTGGATACACGATTCGAGGATTATTAGCGCCATGTTATATTATGCTATCTTCAATCAACTTCACTCCCCCGTCCATTATTTCAGCCGAAATAGGCGTCCACCAAGTGTCGCCACATTGACCGGTCCCGTGCGACTCGCATCCAGCGGATTCCCGCAACCTTTACCAGGTCATCGGTCCACGTAGCCTTCCAACGCATTGTCTTCCGGTTCGCGGTCGCCACTCCAGTACTTTTCTGCCCCATTGGCAATCCGTTCTGCGAGCAATCTACCCTGTGTCCGTATTACGTTGACTGATGGTCCCACTAAACAATGGGACCACGAGCCCATTAAATCAACACACTGTCCCACCAGTGGGTCAAATTAGTGGGACCACGAGTCGCGACTCCGTATTTTGTATGTTTACTATTATATATAATAGTGTTGTATACGCGTCATGACCTTGGGACGAATAAATATTTTATCGTTTTTTCTTTCTTTCTCTGCCCACTGCCACTTAAGTTCTCCCCCACTCAATCAGGACCAAAGATTTAACTGACAGAATCAGCGAGACAGTAAAATTTAATCAAAATAGCCTCCAGTAAAAGAAACCGTAGGCTTAACGGTCTATTATGAATCTAGACAATATCTATTACATCTCCTTTGTTCATTAAAAGATAATAAAATACCAGTTTAGATCATCTTCAACTGGTAAAAAGAACCTTGTATATGTCACCGTAAAATTGTCAAACACGTTATATTACAATACAACGTGTTTTTTCTCGCGATATTGTAATGTCTCGAAATATTGACAACTGAACATACGGAAGTATCTCTGCCCCCATAATCGGGACTTGGGGCACCCCTCCGTTAGGTTAGTTAGGTTCCTTTAAACCCTGCACCCGGAAATAGGGGCCCCGCGAAGCGGGGCTCCGTCGACTACGCTTTTTAGGGGGAATTTAAAGTGTTTTAAGGTTATGTTTTATTAATCGGTATTTCTCAGGAATGGTGCATTATCTTTTCATGAGAGTTGTGCCACTGGGCAAGGGGGACCCCTCCTCCCTCCACACCGCGTAAGTTGACTACCATCGCATGCATCTCACGAAAAATAATGCGTTTTGTTGTAAGCATTATGTTCATTTGACAATAATTCGAGACTTTACAATATCGCTAGAGATATTACAATATAACGTATTTGACAATTTTACGGTGACATATATACAGGTAGCTAATACAGGTATTATCCATTTTACAAGCCAGATTTATTTTCTACTAGCTGCTGCCGCGGGATTGGTGGCGTGCAATTATTATAATAATCTAACTTCGCATTTTGATTTCTTTTTTTTTCACGGAACTCCTTTTATTTTTCAAAAATAAAGCCTTAAGTAGTAAAATGTCATAACAGCAGCTATCTGCTACTAAAAGTCCTGTTAAAACAGTCCATTCGTTTTGGAGATTAGCCGGAATAAACAGACAGAAAGAAAGACTTACAGAAAATTTCTAAAAAATGTGTGTTTAATAAAAGTCTCATATATTATTATATAGTGTAACTGGTAATTAGTGTACAATATCTAAACACGTGACTGTCCTCATAATATCATAGAACTTATATTATAGGACAAAACTTGAAATCGCCAAAAAAAATAAGCGGTTCAGTACATTCATCATCATCATGATCTCAACCGAAAGACTTCCACTGCTGGACATAGGCCTCCCCCAAGTGTCGCCTCATTGACCGGTCCCTTGCTACTCGCATCCACCGGATTCCCGCAACCTTCACCAGGTCATCGGTCCACCTAGTGGAAGGTCTTCCAAAGCATCGTCTTCCGGTTCGCGGTCGCCACTCCAGAACTTTTCAGCCCCATCGGCCATCCGTTCTGCGAGCAATGTGCCCTGCCCACTGCCACTTAAGTTTAGCTTAGTTCAGTACATTAGGCGAACTTAAATGTACTGAACAGCAGATTTTTTTTTCGCGATTTCATGTTTAGTCCCATAGTAAAAATTGTTTGCACAATCACGTGTTTAAGTATCGTACACTAAGGTCCATGTTCACCAAAAAGATGACAGTCTGATTATATAAAACAGCTGTTTAAAACACATTTTTGTATGGTATTATGTCACAGTGACAGCTGTTTTTAGATAATCAGACTGTTATCTTTTCGGTGAACATGGACCTAATTACCAGTCACCCTATAAAAGGTGTAAATCACCTCTTCACGAAGCCGAAAGGTACTTGTTCTCCCCATCATTGCGATATTTTTTTGTTCTACACCATACCTGGGAACCTTCTAGTTACTGAGATATGGGGGGAAAGTTACAATTTTTTGACACGTTTTTCATAAATACAAGTTTTTTTGTAATATTTTAACTTTTAACACCTCCACGACCTCCGTACTATTCAATCCATACACCAGCACAATGTTTTAAGTGCGTTACATTGAGATACTGTAATATTACATTGAGTTACATTGAGTTACTGTATTGATTACAAACCATAATTTATAACCTCAAAAAAAAGTTTTTTCCAGCAAAATTTTTTGCGTAAAGTTACTTAGTTTGATGTACAGAATGCTTAGTTAACGACTTTGTGATGAGGTGGTTTACAGCCTGTTTAGGTCAGTAAAAAGCTGATGTTTTGATATTACAAACTCTATACTTTTTATTTGTATATGTCACCGTAAAATTGTTAAAGACGTTATATCTTTACTTCTATACTAATAATATTATAAAGCAGAAGAGTTTGTTTGCTTGGTTGAAGGCGCTAATCTCAGGAACTAGCTCGAATTGAAAAAATATTTTTGTGCTGGATACATTCCAACACAAAAATAATGTCCATTTATCGAGGAAGGCTTTAGGCTATATTACATCACGCTACTATTAGTAGGAGCGGAGCAGGAATGAAAAATGTTGCAAAAACGGGGACGTTTTTTTCCTTTCGTTTTTCTCCCTAATGTGACGCAGACGAAGTTGCGTGGGTCAGCTAGTTACAATATAACGTGTTTCTCTCTAGCGATATTGTAAACTCTCGAATTATTGTCAACTGAACATACGGAAGTATCTCTGCCCCCATAATCGGGACTTGGGGCACCCCCGCCGTTTGGTTAGTTAGGTTCCTTTAAACCCTGCACTCGGAAATAGGGGCCCCGCGAAGCGAGGCTCCGTCGACTACGCTCTTTAGGAGAATATAAAGTGTTTTAAGGTTAGTTATATTAACGCCCGGGTGTCTCCACTGCGAGGATCGACCGGAGGACACGGTGGAGCACACGGTGAAAGTCTGCCCTGCGTGGGCGGAGCACCGCTGTGTCCTCGTAGCGGCGATCGGCGGCGGCGACCTCTCGCGTCCGGCCCTGGTTCAATCCATGGTCCGGAGCGAGACGGAATGGGAAGCTGTCACCTCCTTCTGCGAAGCAGTCATGCTAGCGAAGGAGGTGGCGGAACGAGAGAGGGAGAGAGCCTCTCTTCCCGACCGCCGCGGGAGACCCACCGTAGATGCGGGCCTGTGGACGGTTGGCTATGGGCTAGCTAGCCGTCCGTCCGTCTAAGGACGACAGAAAGGCAATTGCTAAAAAAAGGTATTTTGACAATGAAATGAACATCGTGTTCGAGGCGTTCTCACATCGTAAGTAATTTCACAACTCTGCCCGACCCGGAAATCGAACCAAGGACCACATACTCAGCACCTGCTTTCGACCACTAGACAAACGAGGCAGTAAATACTAGTTTCATCATCATCATTTCAGTCGAAAGGCCCTCCCCCAAGTATCGCCACATTAAGGGGACTAACATTTGCTAAATTAGCTACTCTATTTCATTTATTCCATTTAATCTTTAAATCAAGGTTGTCAGATATATTATAATCTCGGTTTCGGTTTAAAGAAATTTATTTCTCATAAGAACATACAGTCCGCTTATAATGAGATACAAAGTAATAAGTATGATTATACAGTACAATACGATTTTCTCCGGAGTATTAGAAGTTACAATGTACATACATATTCCTTCAGCTTATTTTTAAATATGATATATTTCGATCGATTTACAAAAAATCTATTGATTGGACAAAAAAAATAAAACACTATGAATCTAATATGTTGCTTGTAGAATTTTTTTAAAAACAGAATTATAACATGTATTTTAGTACGATTTCACTCGTTAAAATACTTTTTTAAAGATTTAAGTTCGTGATTTTTTTTATCGAGCAAAATTAATTGTGTTATGGTTTTCAAAATTCTATCATACCCTGAAGAATATCATATTATTTTTCTGGTTTTGTTTATTTCAGTGAATCCATAACCCTGCAGTCGCCTTAACCGGTCCCGTGCGACTCGCATCCAGCGGATTCCCATCTTCATCAAGTCATACTAGATTAATCCAACAAAAAGGGCTTCATACGTGAAAAGCAAGTGAACCAGAGGGTATAAGGGTCAATGTACAAGAATAAATCAACAACTTTCCGTCGATTACTGCATTATGTCGTTTGTCTGATTGTTCATTCACTAGCAATTTATCAGTTAGGGACTTAGGCGGTGGACATACTGTATGTTTTGTTTATTTGTAGCTATGTAACATAACCTATGACGTTCCCTCTGGTAAAACACAGTACTCCTCTTTTTATGATGGAGTTAGTAAGTATGTCGGGTTATTCTATTTGCGAATTTTGATGTTAATTCTTCATAATTTGTGTCATGTTGACGCAGCAGTACGTTTCGTAATAATATGTTGCTGTAATACTTTTTGTAATACCGCAACAGTGATTTATATTTCATTTGTATGGAAAGATACACTTGATTAAGGGAACGGCGGAGCATGCGCTTTTCATACAAACGTAATACCAAAATAATATGAAAATGCGGAGGAGTACTTTGACGCCTAAGTGTCCTGTTGACATTGTTGATATATTGTAGTTTTACGTTAAGTTTTATTTTTGTAATTATATATAGTTTTAGATGTAGTATGTAAATATTGTACATAATAAAAATATGAAAATCAAACATATTCTTAACCTCGTAAGGCCCAGGCTAAAATTTGCAAGATGAGCTGAACGCCCGATGTACAATACAGTGAACTATGTCGTCTACCATGCTTCCGACCCAAGCATAGTCAACTAGTTTTTTTTAGGAAAAACACAATGAAGAAGTTTTTTATTATTTTTCTGTGTACTCTAGGCATGTAAGGATTGCGTTACAGACCGTTTTAAGTTAATATCTCGTGTTCATTGAAATGCACGTTGGGCGTTTATGTGATCTTTAGGATAAAAAAAAGTTATATTAATTAATGTTTATTTAATTAAAACAGAGAAAAATTACAATTTTAACACAAACTTTGGAAGTATTCGTCACATAAACTAGTTCTAATATTAATTTTTCACCATATTCGTAGGTTCATTGTCAAAATATGAACTTAGAATACAAAAAATAAAGTACACATTCGTACAAACACAGAAATAAACAATCAATAACTAAAACAATAGAGTCTAGACTTCAAAAACAAATTCAATTCTAAAAATAAATACGAGTATTCTTCATAACTTCAATAAAAAAGTGGTGTCAACCCACTAACTGTTTGGACGCTTCGGATTCATTGGTGTCTGTTGCCTGGTTCCTCCTTACAACACCTCTTCTCGCCCCACGACCTCGGCCACGCCCAGCTGGTCTTGATGCTCGACTCCTTCCACGTACTCTTCCGCGTCCTCTTTCACGTCTAACAGGTTCTACTTCATCACCATCTTCTTCTGTACTATCATTACTTTCTTGTGACTGGTCCAGCAATCGGTAAGATCTTGAAGGTTCGGGCCGAAATTCTGGGTCCCTATTAGGGAGTCCCCAATATATCTTTATCTGAAGGCACGAAATCTTCAATTTCAGAATCGTTAAGTAACTCTTCAATTTGAGCACTCCCGAGACCTACAAATAAGTAAAATCCTTAGGTACTTATTACAAATCGAAAACGCCCAATGTGCAACACATTGAACATACATCTTCGACGGAATGTAAAAAATACTAGTAAGTGTTTTTTATATAAAATAATAACTAATCCAGATTAAATAAGCATTTATCATCATATTTAACTAATTTTCTGATCATAAAATGATAAGATTTCATGAATAAATTAAGATCTTTACTCACATGTTTCCCGAATCGTCGCCATGATGACAAAAATGGCAGAATATCACAGATTGCATAAATATTTCTCCCAAATGTCACCTGTCAAAACCCTTCCTAAAGACACAACCAAACATATCATTCACTCCAAATAACAGTTGGCGCGTAAATTTAAAAGATACATGAATTTGAACAAAATGTACATTGTGATGTACATTGGGCGTTTAGGAGAAGATTTTCTTTTTAAGTCTGGGCCGGAATGCAATATGTTACTTTGTTCAATATATTGTACATTGGGCCTTACGAGGTTAAGGTAATTTGTATATATTTCGATTGGTTTACAGAATATCTATGTACCCAAATAAATATTTTGAAAGGACAATGATACTAAGGCGAGATGAGATATCAAGAATTTAAAACGTCTATAGAAAAAATATTTTTCTCACAACTCTTGTTTAAATCAGTGTCCATTCTAAATATGTGTTTGGGAACCTATATATTCTGTAATCTAACTGAATTAAATACACAGTACCTTAAGAATATGTTTAATTTAGAAATTATTTTGGTATTACGTTTGTATGAAAACCGCTTGCTCCGCAGGCCTCTTAAGAGGAGCTCGTTGCTAAATTATAACAGCCACTCGGGTCGATCGTTAGGTTAAGCAGTGCTTGCCTAGGTTGGTCTGTTAATAGGGTGACCACCCTAGCATACTGACTTAAAGTTAAGGTTGGTCTTGACTGTCTCTTGTAGATCTTTGACAGTCTTTATAATGCAGTCAGTGGCAGTCTTACAACTAGTCTTACCAAGGGTTACTTTGTCACCCAGTCTAACATACTACAGGGAAAAGGCTACGCAGATGATGAAGAATGTCCTTATAAATCAAACATGTTACCATGCATGAAAATTTGCCGACAGCGGATGTCGAGGCGTCCTCGTGTTCTGTGGCTAAGACGAATAAACCCATTTTATCTCTGCGAGAACGCTTTCTTTATATCCAAAAGCTTTGCCAACTACTAAAATATTCACCATAGCTAACAACGATCATAAACCACCACAAACAGACTAAAAATCTAATAAAATAAGCTGATGGAATTAATGAGTATTGATTTTATGAATATTCTCTGTTTCTGCGAACCCAGGATTCATCTCGGAAATATGCCACGTAAAATACACTCCTAAGAAAAAAAAATGTACAATTCATTTCGTATTTATCTTTAGACTTTTCTCTTCAGTGATGTAACCCCAGGAAACATGTGAGATCATAAGATGCCTCAGGGAAAAGTTTTTTTTTTTTTTATATTTTGTTTAATGTTTTTGTTTTTATCTTTGACTATAAATAAATATTTGTAGTAAAAATCTAACTTTATTGCTGACTACTGGATTCATAAAAATACATGGTTTCAGAAGTTACAACAAAAATTTCAAGTATTTTCTTTGGTTATTCTCCGCGACTATAACTTATTCAATAGAAGCCTCTAAGTCTGGATTTGTGACTGGTAGATGGCAATAGGGTCTCTCCCTATTACATGGTACTTAAATATAACTGGGTAACCCTCCAGGGATATTATAGTATATTTTATAACGAGGGACTAAACGAAGCCATTATATACCCGAGGTGGTTTGACTCCCGAGCTTGCGAGGGAAGCAATGAAAGCGAGGGTATATTATGTTGGCGTTTAGTCTCGAGGTGCAAACTGTACTTTTCACTTCGAGTACGAGAAAAATAGTCATTTAAAACTGAACAAATTTACACTCGACAAAAATTCTGAACTGAGCGGTCAGTTTTTTCTTCTATCAGGTCAGTCACAGATTAACCATTGAAAACACAACACAAACTCTCAACATTTTCGCAATGAAGATGATCCACACTCCACAGATAATTAGTACCTACATTACTGCAGCGGCTAGCAACCGAGGCATTGCTTTTCAAAATCAACGATGCACACAAACAACCATAAATATTTCTCGCGTTGAAGAGTTAATTTGTTTTTTTTTTTAATAAACCGCTTTCTATTTGCATGCCAATTCGAAATTTAAATAAAACCTTTGACAAGTTACTTTTTGTGACCATGTTTCAGAGTAGATGATCGTTCCATTTTTAAATTACTTTTTACTCCCTAGGGAATAAACGGTCACTTTAATCCCGCTTCGTAGGGCTATAACGGCGTACTTTTAGAGCATGAGAAGTGAAAAGTGATTTTATTTGTTGTTTCTGTCAAAGAATGGCCCTAGCAACAACCATAAAAACTTAAAACATACAGATCCCATTAAAGATGGTATCAACACAAAATACCTATAGAAAAAATAGTAAAACAAAATGGTGTCCCTGTGACCGCGTCGCTATAGCCAAACACACGAGACACGCGCTGGATCTTTCCAGAGCGACCCACGCTTCGCCAGGAGTCGAGAACTTTTGACATCATTGTTTAAGTTAAAGAATAATACAATTTTGTTATGCAATAGATAGAAAAATGATCGAAAATGCCTATGGCATTGAGTCTGCCTCTATACAATGTGCTTGAAGTGTTAAATCTATATCTATCTATAATAATATTATGAAGTCTATAAATTTGGAATTTTGTATGTAACGAATAAACTTAAAAACTATGGGACCGATTTGAAAAATTCTTTCAGCAATGGATAGCCACATTATTAGCAAATAACATAGGCTATATTTTATTCTCGTACGCCCACAGGAACGGAAACTATTCGGGTGAAACCACGTGGTGTCCGTTAGTAAATAAATAAATAGATGAACGTAGGCCAGATGGTCTAAATTGGCCGCTTTAGCAGAACAATATATGAATCACATTCAAAATTTAAAATTCTTAAAACGGACATAATGACTATAACAATAAAGTGCATTTTTAGAATTATAAAGTTTTAACGTGATTCATATTATGTTCTGCTAAAGGGGCTATTTTAGGCCCGCAGGTCATCGCTGGATGTTCGGTCAAACCAATACGGATAGATTGAAGACCAGCTAACATCGGACACTGTCAGACGCCTCTCAATGATACTCCAGTGCAGAATTTGTCGGAGTTGTTGGTTTCAACGTGTCAGAATTCGTGTCCGTAGTTGTGTATGTGAAAAATAGCGTTTTGCCAAAGCCAATACAGGTTTGTGAGACTGCAGCTCGCCTTGATGAGGTAGAAACGTAAATTGCAGGACAGATGGGCTGTTTAAGGGGGATGCTCTAAGCTAAGGTAGCCCGTGAAATTCAAATTTTCTTACGTTTTTTGCAATTTGCAGGGCAGTGCTAAGTTGTATGTTGATAAACATATCGGTCGCGACTGTAAGACATTCAGTTACAGAATTATAATCACCAAAGTCAACAATACAACCCTCCAAGTTCATAAGAGTCGATGAACGAATTTTTCACGGTCAAAGTCCTTCTTCGACTCTTATGAACTTGGAGGGGTTCATCTTAAGGTAGTACACGTTGCTTCGCAATCAATTCTGTTACTAGCAGCAAAGCCGAAATATGTATCTTTTGTTTGATAAACCTATTCAGCAGGTAGCTGTACCCTAGTTGTGTGATCATTGGACTGCCAAATCAAAGGTGTCGAGTTCATACTCAAAACATTAAGCGTGTTGCTTCGGCGAAGGAAAACGTCGTGTGGAAACGAAACCAGTATGTCTGAGAAGTATTTTTCGACGGGACATAAAGCCAAGTCAAAAGGCTATAAATAAAATAAATAAGTAAAATAAATAAAATCATTTTAATTCGAGTATCACAGACTCATATACAAATCACAAAACAAAAACAAAAAAACAAAAACATAAAAACTATTCCTCCACGAACATACGAAGAAGTCCGAGACGTCGTTGATGATTGTTGGTCCAGTAGTGGCAACATTCTAGGTTAATTAAATGCTAGCTGAACAAGACTAAAAATTTACAACTGTTTTCTTGCTTATCAGAGCAGCAGCTATACCCCATTTTGACTGACGCAGTTGACACACGATGTTCTAAAACACCATTCATGCAATCAAAACTTTCCTCAAGTTAAAAAAACTACGAAATTCGACCTAAAGTTGACGACCCCATGCGCCTAATCCGCCAGCGATTATAATCAATACGCTAAATCTTGCTGTTGACCAGTATATAAGCTCGATGCCCTCGGGACTTGCCACAAACTCCTGCGCATTCTAAACAATACGCTGCAAGATTAACAAGTGTTTCAAGATGAAGACTTTATTCGTTTTTGCTGCCTGCATCTTGATAGCTCAGGTTCGTGGATTTTGTTTTGTTGACTGTAGTTTTTTTTACTGCCATTTGTATTTGCTATAATGCTCTACTATTCAATTAGTCATATTTGCATACATACATCCCGTTCTTGAAAACGGATCCACCGATGAATAGCTGTTGCACTATACGAGTTTACGTGGGTGAAAAATCGATCCAGCTCGGTCTCTGAAAAAAATCGTTATTTCTACATTTTCATCTTGATGGGGAAAATGAATCCGGTAATATTGAAGTAATTCAATTTACGTTTTTTGTCGAGAATTCTAAAAGTTGCGATAGTGTTTCAACTGCATATTTGGAGAGTGCAGTCATTTCTCTTGGTTTTATGAAATTAACTTAAGTATGCTACATAACATAATGGCTGTAAACTCCGTTAGGTTAGGCAAAAGTGTACCTAATGCCACCCACCCACGTTTCCCCAGTCTTATGATTATCTGGTAATTAAGAAGTCACTGCTGATGCCGTGACTGACGTGGTCCACTGGGCCAAATCATTGTTTTGCCATCGATTGAAAAGGAAAAAGGAAGTCGGTTGTTTGGTTAGTTTAAGGATATACCTTTACTTATTTTTAATGACTTGATTGAATTCCCTGATTGGTTGAACATTTGACCGCGTTGCGTTAATAGAGTAATTGCCGTTTTCTGAATTGAGTAATACGAGTAGCAGTTTAGGTTTTGTTGAACTTAAGTTTTTAATTTTGATTTCCAACACTATATGACTTTGATGGACCTAGTTCTCTCACTGGCATTTGGAGTATATGATTTAAGGCGCTTAGACGAACTAAATTAGCAACTCTATTTGTGTTGGTTCAAAGTACGTTTGAAATGCTGTTAGAATAAAGTTCTAATTAGCTTGCACTACAAAGTGGTTGTAACGTCAGCCACTGCGGGCCAAATAACGTGAGTGGTTTTGATCGATTTACAAAAAAACTATTGATTGGATTAAAAAACTGAAACAGTATCATGCTAATATGTTGTTTGTAGAATTATTTGCCAAAAAATCAGAATGATCGCATGCATATTAGTATGTTTTTTATTGTTTGAAAAATATTTTTAGAGATAAGTTCGTGATTTCTTTTTATCGAGCCAAATTAATTGTATTATGTTTTCAAAACAGTATCATGCTAGCATATATCCTGAAGAATATCATATATTTTTCTGGTCTTGTTTATAGCAGTGAATCATATACTTTTAGTAATTATAAAACTCGCGTTTAGCTCGTGTAATCGCCTTAAACTGTGTAATAAAGGGTGTAAAAAACCTCATAAGAAGCCGAAAGATACTTGTTTTCTCCGTCATTGTGAATATTTTGTGTTCGACATCATGCCTGGGAACCTACCAGTCATGATGATATTGGGGGTCAAAGTTCCAACTTTTTGACAAGTTTTTTTTTTAAATACAGTTTTTATTGTAAGTTTCTTACCTTTCATACAAGAATTAAAAATATTTGACCATGTAATATTACTTTGTTTGGAGGACCTTGTCATTTTTTCCGCTTGATGAAATGAGTCATTTGCACATGCCTAGGTTGGTCTCTGGATAGGTGATCAGGACCACCCATTACATACCGAGTTCCCTTCGTACCTCAGTAAGCACGATAAACAGTTGGTCCCGGCTGTCAATTGTAGATCTTTGACAGTCGTTACAGGTAGCCAGTGGCAAAAGTCTGACAACCAGACATACTAAAGGCTATCGTAGTATCCAGTATAACTGGGTGATGGAGGTCATAGGCAGTTGCTCCATGTAAAATACTGGTATTCAGCTGCATCTCGTTATTCATATTCATTGGAAGCCGACGCCAACTTAGATGGAAAAAGGCTGGGCAGATGATTCTGGAATGAATACTACAGAGTGTAAACCACCTCATCAGGAAGCCGTCAACCAAGCATTCTGTACATTAAAATAAGTAAGAAGTACTGCTGGGAAACGACTTTTTTTTTGGGGTTAAAAATCATGTTTTGTTGTACTTGAAACATTATGCTAATGGATATATTGAATAATGCGAGGGTCGTAGAGGAGTTTGTAGTAAAAATCTTGCAGTAAAAACGTATAAATTTAATAATTTAAGCCGACACATACATACAACAAAAACAACAACATATGAACATAGTTAAAAAAAGGTTAGGCATTTATGATGACTCAAAAGTGTGAAAAGGAATCTTTCATGAAATTAAAAAAAAAATTGTACCACGACCAAACAAAACAAATTAAAAATCAAGTCAAATTTACAATTAGAAAACATTATCTAGCTGAACTTTATTGCCAGTAATGAGTGTGATGAGATGAGATGGAAAAAGAAGTGTCTGATGAGATGACGACAAATAGAGGAGTATGGAAGAAGAAGACATGCTGCGCCGACCCCAAATAAATTGGGATAAGGGCAAGAGAATGATGATGAGTGTGATGAGATGATGACCAATGAATATTTGTTTGTCCAGGCTCTCACGGATGAGCAGAAGGAGAAACTCAAGAAACATCGCACTGAATGTCTGAACGAGACCAAGGTTGACGAACAACTCGTCAACAAGCTGAAGGGAGGTGATTACAAGGTAAGCATTACTTAAGAATCATTAGCATATCGCCGGCGACTTCCTCCGCGAAAATTGTGATAGTACAGCCAATTTATATGATATCAATATAATTTATTGGCTATGTTACTCTGTAAAGATGTAGCTTTATAATGGTGATAGAATGTTTAAAGACGGTTGACTTACTCTTGAGTTAAATCGTAACAAACATACAAGAAATTCCACCTTTCCTCTTAAAGTGTTAGTTTAGATTCCTGTTTAAAAGTCTCAACAGGTATTGAATTTTGTAGTGACAAATTCGAAAAATTGTATTTTCTAGTTGAGCTCTATAACGGATAAAAAACTATTTGTTGCAGGACTTGCGGGTAAAAATAAAAGTCATAGTCAAATCAGAAATACCCATTTACTAGTACTACAAATGACTCGAATTCTAATATCATTTTTGTTGTACCTATAGACAAAGAAAGAAGTGTTTCTTCTATGCAAAACTGAACGTCACATATCGATGTACTGTAGTCATAATGTTAAAGAAAAACGATTTGCATTAGTTAGAAGGTACGTTATGACGACTTATTAAATTGAGAACATTCGTAATCGCGATTTACTTAACTTCGAAAACTTTCTATGAAGAATGTTCATCATCACGATGTACGTAGGTACACTAATCACACAATAAAGAAAGAAGACGAAACTTCGAACGTTTGCTATGACGAATTTCGAATGGGCACTGAGTCACAGCCCGTTCCATTGCTCACTGCAGCAGGGCTGGGTCATAGCGATTGGGAAGTATAGAAGGAACATTCAGAGAGCAGCTTGGCTGGGTAGCGATCGGGAAAAATAGAAGGAAGATTCGCAAAAGTACTCCACTCACAGGCAATATTCTGTTTCAGACTGACAGCGAGGCCCTGAAGAAGTATGCCCTCTGCATGATGATGAAGTCGGAGCTGATGACTAAGGACGGCAAGTTCAAGAAGGATGTAGCTCTGGCTAAGGTTCCTAATGCAGGTAAGAACTATAATTTTAGGCAATAAGTTTGTCACCAGTGCATGAAGATAGTACAAACTGACAAATCTCATTCGACATTGAACTTAGCCATCAGTATTTCATAGTTTATAATCGTTTAGGGATTTTGCAGACTAGAAACAGTACATTTATTCCCTTTAGAAAAAGTCTCTCTTAAGGCAGTCTCGTCTCTAATCTGCGAAAGCCCTGAGAGAAATATGTTTATCATAACATATTGAGCTGACGACTGTTCATTGTATTCTTTTACTGCGTTAGCGTTGTGTCTCATCTAGAAGCACAGAAGTGCTTTTGTTCATGCAGCTATCCTTTTTCGTTACTCAGAACTGTCATTTGTTAGAGCGAGAAAAAGAGAGAGCGCGGCAACATCGGTGGACAGTGATGCGCTTGGTGGCAGATTTCTGATCATTGCAGAGCTAAATGTATCGCCTTAAGGCGCTTAGACGAGCTAAATTAGCAACTCTATTTGTGGTGGTTTAAACTTCTTTTGAAATGCTGTTAGAATAACGTTCAAATCAGCTTGCACTACAAAGTGGTTGTTACGTCAGCCACTGCGGGCCAAATAGCGAGAAATGAGTGGTTTCGATCGGTTTACAACAAAACTATTGATTAAATTGGATTAAAAAACTAAAACCGTATGATGCTAATATATTGCTTGTAGAATTATTAGCCAACAAATCTGAATGATCGCATGCATATTAGTATGTTTTTTATTGTTTGAAAGATATTTTTAGAGATAAGTTCGTGATTTCTTTTTATTGAGCCAAATTAATTGTATTATGTTTTCAAGACAGTATCATGCTAGCATATATCCTGAAGAATATCATTTATATTTTTCTGGTCTTGTTTGTAGCAGTGAATCATATACTTTTAGTAATTATAAAACTCGCGTTTAGCAAATGTAATCGCCTTAACTCATTATTTATTCTTATTTAATGCGTTTTCTTGAATGCATATGTCATAATGTCTAATCTATCAATTACTCAATTAGAATGATTGTGTGATGATAGATACGATTGGATTGCTTCCCAATGAATTCTACAATGATCGGTCCAAAAGAAATACAATAAAAAATAACCACGTTTCCTTCATTGGCCACCGCTTATTTTTCCCTGCTTGAAAAACATGCATAATATGTATTGTATGTTTATGTGGGTATTCAGAATATTAAGTTATGTTGTGCTACCTGTTATAATAAAGTAATCAGTCTTGATCGAATCTGCGTGTCATTTACTTCATGGTGGCAGCGGTGCTTAATAAATATAATATCAAAGTTATCATTTGAATAAAAGTCCACCTACAGTGAAAACAGTGCAAAGGCGGAGTACCTAAACAATATAAATCGCTATGGAACATGCGCGTCCGCCGGCGGAATTATGTTTGGAGGGTGGACCGGCAAGTCGGGCCGAAGCATGGCGCAAATGGTTCCAACAGTTTATGGTATTTTTAAAGGCATCCGGTATTCACAAAGAGACATCTGATGTCCAAGCAAGCTTGCTAATAAATTTGATTGGTTCCGAGGGCTACGACGTGTACACCACATTCAAGTTCACAAAGGAGGAGGACAAAGAACATTTTGAAACTCTCATTAGCAAATTTAACGAACATTTTCAAACAAAACATAATACTACGATGGCTCGCTTTAAGTTTTTTACCAGAAATCAAGTGACAGGCGAGTCTATAGATGAGTACGTCACCGCTCTCAAGCTTCTCACTCAACATTGTGAATTTGAACATCTGGAAGAAGGGTTGATTAGAGACCGCATAGTTTGTGGTGTTGTCGACGGTAGGCTACGTGACCGTCTCCTCAGATCGGAGGATCTCACCTTGGCCAGAGCAGTCAAATTGTGCCAAGCGAATGAGATGTCACATGAGGAAAAACGGCAGATCGAGGAAAGCAAGGCTGGAACTAGTTGTGAGGGTACGGCGGTGGTCGTGGATGCGGTGCAAGGGTCGCGCGGCAGTCACGGTGGCAGGGGCCGCCGGGCACAGCGCTGGCGCGGCAGCGGCACGCAGCGGCGCCGGCCGGGCGCGGCCGCGGCGCAGCCATCAGCGTGCACCACGTGTGCGAGTGCGGCTTGTGATGGTTATCAGTGTCCGGCAGCTAAGGTTATGTGTTATTTGTGCCATAAACGTGGTCATTATAAAAAAGTATGTCCATACTCATCAAAACGTGTGGTTTACCAGCTAGAGGAAAACGATATAAGTGACGGCGAAATGTATTATATATCTGCTATAGATGAATACAACAATACTGGGGACACTAAGTGGTATGAAACGTTAATATTACATGCTAATGGTGAAAAAGAGAAATTTAAACTAGATACAGGATCTGACTTAAATGTAATATCCATGAATACGTTTAAAAGATTAGGTTTTCAAGTTCAAAACTTAAATTGTGATAAGACAAAGGCTCAATCTTTTTGTGGCAATTATATACCAATAGCAGGTTCCTATAACATTGACTGGATCTATAAAGGTGAGATATATAAACTACGTTTTGTCATTTCCAAGCAAGATTGTTATAGTTTACTGGGGAAATACGCGTGTGAGGAGCTCGGTATAGTTAAGCGAATATTTAGTTTAAATATTCGGAGATATGAGGATCTCTTCCGGGGTTTAGGAAAGCTACCGGGTAAATATAATATTGTAACTTGTCGTGATGCTCAGCCGTCGATCTGTCCAGTTCGTAAAATACCATTAGGTGTGCGAGACAAATTATTGGTCGAGTTGAATCGCATGGAGCGTTTGGGTGTAATAAGAAAGGTGACGCATCCAACACCGTGGGTAAACGCGATAGTAGTAGCGGCTAAAAAGGATGGCACGATACGCGTGTGTTTAGATCCACGGCCGTTAAACCGCGCCGTACAGCGCGCGCATTACCCGTTGCCAACGCTCACCGAAATTGCTACTAAGTTGCAAGGAGCCCGATACTTTAGTAAGTTAGATGCTAGGTCTGGGTTTTGGATGGTGCAGATCGATGACGAAAGCGCAAATCTATGTACATTCGGCACACCGTTTGGTAGATACCAGTTCTTACGTTTACCTTATGGTATAAATTGTGCCTCAGAGGTATTCCATTCAAAAATTCGCCAAATTCTGGAAGACTTACCGGGTGTGGACTCCTTCGTCGACGACGTCATTGTATGGGCTTCTAGCAAAGCTGAGCATGACGCGCGACTCAAGCTATTGCTCGACCGGGCTCGGGAGGTAGGCATTAAATTCAACAAGGAAAAGTGCGAATTTTGTGTTCAGGAAGTAACCTATTTAGGGCATACGTTTAGCGCTGAAGGTATGAGTATAGATAAAAATAAACTAAAGGCCATACAGCAGATGCCGAGCCCAGGCGATAAACAGTCGTTAGAGCGGTTCCTAGGTATGATCAATTATCTGTCTAAATTCATTCCAGACTATTCTGAAATCGCATCACCACTGCGTTCATTGTTGAAAAAAGATTCTGAATGGTTATGGGATGAAGTGCATGATTCGGCTGTACGACGTTTAAAAGATTTAGTGTGCGAAGCACCTGTATTAGCGCTTTACTCGCCACGCGAACCGGTTCTCTTATCAGTCGACGCAAGTTCGCGCGCATTAGGTGCGGTATTATTGCAGAGCGGCCGGCCAGTCGAGTTTGCATCCGCGACTTTGACAGACACGCAGTCTCGTTACGCTCAAATTGAAAAGGAGCTATTAGCGATAGTGTATGCTCTGGAACGCTTTCATCAATATGTTTTCGGGCGAAATAACATCACGGTGGAAACCGATCATAAACCCTTGGAAGCACTGTTTAAAAAACCATTAGATTCAATTCCTGCGCGTTTACAACGCATGATGTTACGTACACAAGGTTATGATTTCACTGTGGTGTATAAGCCGGGTAAATACATGTTTGTCGCTGATGCGTTATCACGTGCGGCTTTGGTCGATAATGTAAAAGAAAGCATTTCTGAAGAAATAACCGAGCAATCGTGTTTTTTAGTCCAGAATGTAAGGTTCAGCGATACTAAAATGAGTATGATTCGACATGAGATAGCTAAAGATAATGAGTGTCAATTAATAATTAAGTACATTCATAATGGATGGCCAGCAAATAAACACGAAGTTGATGAAAGTGTACGGGCACAGTGGTCATACAGCCAACATTTTGAATATATGGATGGAATAATTTTTAAGGATAATTTAGTTTATATCCCGCGTAGTCTGCGGCCGGAGATGATATCGCGTGTACACGATGGGCACATGGGGATAGACAGGTGCAAGCGCAATGGTCGCGAGGTGATGTTTTGGCCAGGAATGTCACGTGACATAGAAAATGCTGTAAGGCGATGTGCAGCTTGTTCGCAGCGGCAACCACGGCCCACGCGTGAGCCCTTGCTTCCTCATCATATACCGGATAGGCCCTGGGCTAAAGTAGGATCCGACATATTTCAATACGGAAATAAATATTTTATGCTGTTGGTAGACTACTTTTCTAACTTTATAGAGGTAAATCCATTAAAGAGTATAGGGAGCAAGGCAGTAATTGCGGCTATGAAGGACCAATTTGCGAGACATGGTGTTCCAAGCGAGCTGGTGACCGACAACGGGCCAGCTTACGCTTCGAAAGAATTTGCAAATTTTAAAAATAATTGGGGATTTCACCACATCACTACTTCACCCAATTATCCGCAATCTAATGGTCGTAGTGAGCGCAGTGTGCGAACAATTAAAAATATTTTGATAAAATCAATTGAATCCGGATCAGACTTTTATTTGGGATTATTAAACTTCAGGAATACACCTCGTGATGATATCGGCTCACCTGCACAATTATTAATGGGGCGCAGACTTAATAGTAGACTGCCTTCACACTTTACAAAACTAATGCCAAGTCGCGATAACACTGCCGATTACCAAAATATTGTGCGTAAACAGGAGGTTAGCAAACAATATTATGACAAACACGCTAGACCATTGCCGTCTTTGAAAACCGGTGACACAGCAATTATGGCCGATGGCAATAGGCGTAAAAATGTTAGGGTGCAATCACAGGCTGTTCAACCGAGGTCCTATTTTGTCACAGATAATACGGGAAGGCGATACAGACGCAATCGGCGTCATTTACTTAAAGTAAAATCAAACTCTCAGTACGATGACGTCAGTCCGGGACAATCAAATAGTTTATACAAACCTGACCGTGACGAAGAGAAATGGTCTAGTGCAGAGAGTGACGACGATACTACCACTAGTCCACACGGGCATGTGTCTAGGGAGACCAATAATTTGTTAGGCAACCACAGTAATGATGAAAATACGCATACAGTGCGCACACACAGACCAGCGGCTGTCATTGCACGTAAAAAATTAGGGGAAATATTCAAAGAATAAGATGAGAATTAAACATGGATGACGATGACAGTTATGTTATTTTGAGTTGTTTAAGGTTTTTTTTTTTGTATTTTTAAAGCTCCGATAAATACCTACCTCAGTTAGTTTTCATTTACATTACCAATAATGGGGCAGTTTCAGTAGTTTTGTGTTCCGAGTCAATTATTAAGTTTGATGATTTTTTTTTTTTTTTATGATTTTGCATGTATGAATTTATGTAATATTTAATGGGAGTGTAGCAATTTCCAATGATATTTTTGTCTTCTAAGCTAGGAACATAATGGCAAAATTAATTGATACCGTAAAGTGTTTCAGTGTGATAAAATAATACTTAGGTACTTCATATTTATTTACTGGTTAAATAAATAATGTAAGTATTAGTAATTTATGTGTATAGAATACAAGAAATGTAATAAATAATGAAAGTAAAATTATTAATGAAATGAGTTTATAAATACTTTCCTCTGTCAAATGTACATGTTTATTTACTAGATAAATGAATAATGTGAGGATGTCAGTATAAGCTTTATATATAATTTAAACTAGATTTTATAAATACGCTAAATGTAATATGTTTCTATCATAAAATAAAAATGTAATTTTAAAAATATTTGGGGGAAGATATTGTATGTTTATGTGGGTATTCAGAATATTAAGTTATGTTGTGCTACCTGTTATAATAAAGTAATCAGTCTTGATCGAATCTGCGTGTCATTTACTTCAATATGAACAGATTTTGGAAAAAAATAATAAAATAAAAATAAATAAATAATAATGTATAAATTGGGAATGACGAAATTTTGTTACATTGTTTTTTTTTCTTTCTAGCTGACAAACCCGCAGTGGAGAAGCTGATCGATGCCTGCCTAGCCAACAAGGGCAACACTCCCCACCAGACTGCCTGGAACTACGTGAAGTGTTACCATGAAAAAGATCCCAAGCACGCGATTTTTTTGTAATTGCAGAACACCTTTAGCATTTGGATTCTTCCTGAGAATTTTCTGTTACAGTCACATTTTTTTTAAACACCTTTTTATTTGAATTTGGAATTTGAACGCTCATTAACCTCCGTACTTCGCAACGTTCAATTTGCACTTGACAAAGTTGTATTTCAACGCCGATAGATGTCTCTTTTTTAGTTTTTTCTTTCTACCCTTTAAATAAAACAAAAAGTAATTTAGTGAGAAAGCACTGGTTAGGAATAATTCGGTATACAGGGATCAATTTAATCGAAGTAGACTTATTTGTAAAACTGCCCAACACGAATTTATTAAATCATCAAAGAAGAACATTTAAATTTTGTTGTTTTTTTAAATCCTTTCTCCTTTTCATTTCCATTAAATTAATTTAAACGTTCTATTTTACGTTAAGTGTTTGTCTTTTTGAATTTATTCATAAGCTTCTTTGATGCAGATAAAGAACTACACTAAGTGAAATGGTAAATCCTGTCGGGATGATCGAAGTACCATAAACATTTTCTTTTTTGGTATTCCTGACGTACATAATGATTGTTTCCACAATGAAATAATATTCCACGATCGTGTACCACAACATAATTTTGGCGCACAAAGTTTAAGAATACCATTCTCTTCAAATATACATTACTAGCTGACCCACGCAACTTTGTCTGCGTTACTTAAGAGAGAAAGAGCTCACAAAGGGAAATCAATTTTCCCCGTTTTTGCAACATTTCTTATTGCTGCTCCGCTCCTATTGGTCATAGCGTGATGTTACATAGTCTATAGCCTTCCTCGATAAATGGACTATCAAACGCAAAAATCTTAATTCTTCTCTAATTGAAAAAATATTTTTGTATTGGTTAGTCCATTTATCGAGGAAGGCTTTAGGCTATATAACATCACGCTACGATTATTAGGAGCGGAGCAGGAATGAAAAATGTTGCAAAAACGGGGATTTTTTTTCCTTTAGTTTTTCTCTCTTATGTGGCGTAGACGAATTTGCATGGGTCAGCTAGTAATAATATTTTAAAGCAGAAGAGTTTGTTTGTTTGTTTGTTTGGTTGAACGCGCTAATCTCAGGATCTACTGGTTTGAATTGAAAAAAATCTTTTTGTGTTAGATAGTCCGTTTATCGAGGAAGGCTATAGGCTATATAACATCACGCTACGACCATTAGGAGGGGAGCAGGACAGAAAAATGTTGCAAAAACGAGGATTTTTTTTCCTTTCGTTTTTCTCTCTTTATGTCACGCAGAAGAAGTTGCGTGGGTCAGCTAGTTAAACATATTTGTTTTGTTTTTGCGATGGTAAACTTAAATTAGATATCTGCCTAGCCTTCTCCCAATTATGTTGTGGTCGGCTTTTAGTCTAACTAGATGCAACTGCAGAGCAGCGGTAGCCCAGTGGTGGCGGTCCCGACTTACGAACAGTGAGTCGTGGGTTCGAACCCAGACAGGCGCATTACTTTGTGTAATTATTTCATCACCGCTGCTCTCAAAAACGGTGAAGGAAAACATCGTGAGGAAACCGGCATGTCCTAGAACCAAAAAGTTCGAAGACATGTGACATCTACCAATCCGCACTGGGCCCGCGTGGTAAATTATAGCCCATTCCCTATCATTGTGAGGAGGCCGTGTCCCAGCAGTGGGAACATTATAGGCTGATGATGATGATGATGATGGATGCAACTGAATACCAGTATTTTACATGGAGCGACTGCCTGGTGCTAGTGGCAGCGGAAGAAGTGGAGACGGTGATGGAGAAGCTGACTGCTCCTCGTGCTCAGTACTCAGCAAATTACATTTAACTTATACAAGTAGCTACTTACTACGGCGCCGACGACGGTGAGGTCGGTGAGGGTGCCGCTGGTGCGGGGGCCAGTGCAAAGGTCTGAACTGCCTATCTGACCTCCACAACCCAGTTAATACTGGGTAATACGATACCCCTTGGTATCAGTGCAGAGCGTGCATGGAAGCGGAGGAGACGGTAGCGCATGTGCTCCTAGAATGCACAGGCGTTACCAAGATTCACGAGGAGATCATAGGGCAATATTAGGCATTCAGGTTTAGTCATATTGAATATCTTGATATTCAATGGATATAGAACCCTATTCTTCCGATCATGGCACATCTCGGAGACAATAACACCCAGTCATTCATTTCCTGCATTGTTCCATTTATATAAAATAATATTTAGGTAGGAAGAAGAATTTAATTAATGGTGGAATTCTCTATAAGATTTTGCTCACATGTAGCGGTTTTTCAGGAGATAAATTAAACGCTAATCTACACTTCTAGCTATAATGTAGCTTTCTAATAGTGAAAGAATTTTTAAAATCGATCGACTTCTCGGTCGATTTTGAGTAAAGTCGTAACAAACACACAAACAAAAATTCAATGTTTTCCTCTTTGTAATCATCATCATCATCTGCCTAACCTTTTCCCAACTTTGTTGGGGTCGGCTTCCAGTCTAACCGGATGCAGCTACATACCAATACTTTACATGGAGCGACTGCCTATCTGACCTCCACAACCCAGTTAATACTGGGAAATACGATACCACTTGGTAAGACTGGTGTCAGACTTTTGAGGCCATTGACTACCAGTAACAACTGTCAAAGATGGACAATCGTTTCTCTTTGTAATAATGGTTTAAATTAAGCTACACGAGCTTCTCTACCCAAAATGCAATACCTACTAGATTCAGCTCGAACATTCTCAATCTATCTTCTATATTATAAAAATGAAACCCGTTTTCCGTTGTCACGACATAGCATGAAAACGGCTTGACCGATTTGGCTGATTCTTTTTTTGTTGTGTTTGTTATTGTCAGGAGAAGGTTCTTATGAAAAAAAAATGTAGTAGTAGTAGGTAGCTTTTTCCCTCTTATGTGACGCAGACGAAGTTGCGTGGGTCAGCTAGCATATAATATAAAAATGAAACCCGTTTTCCGTTGTCACGACATAGCATGAAAACGGCTTGACCGATTTGGCTGATTCTTTTTTGGTTGTGTTTGTTATTGTCAGGAGAAGGTTCTTATGAAAAAAGTAGCTTTTTCCCTCTTATGTGACGCAGACGAAGTTGCGTGGGTCAGCTAGTAGATCAATAATTTTTCCGTCTAAACAAACTCTTATAACAGACACTATCGCTGATAATATTTTTACCCTAGATTGATTGTTCTCATTCGCAGTAGGTACGCTATAAAAGGGCATAAAAAGAATTGTCGATCATGTCTTTCGGTCTTTCTACTTTAGTCTTCAGTTAATCCGGTAGTGCAATGAAGACCATCTCGATTACGTTATTATTCGTCTGCCTAAGTGCTGGACACTGCTTTGAGTCTACAGAGGTAATTATAATAAGTTTTTTTTTTTGGATTCTTACAAACCAGCGGCACGTTGCCAACGGCAGATAAACTGCAGTCGGCGCTTGCAGTTGTGGCGGTCAACGGCAGCCGCCGACGTATCGACGGCAGTCGCCACAGCTTTACGCGGCATGCAACAACTGCAAGCGTCGCTATGACTCGACGGCAGTCGTCGTCGCTTCGGCGGTGGGTGGTGAAGGCTGCAGTTTAATCTGCCGTTGGCAACTTGCCGCTGAAGAACGCTTAGGGGGCTGGCAGGGGCAAATGTTTGTGTGATGAGCATGGACATTTGTCTCCTAGCCATAGATGTTTATATCTCTTATAATAATAAATGATGTATGTATTTACCCAAAAATAAACAGCAGGGCAGTTTTTGGGGATTACCGACAGATGTGAAAACTAAATAAATTGGATCGTCGAGCTATTAGATAATTATATTTGGTTTGTAAAGAAGCGTTAATGACCAATTTAAACTTTAATACTTGATCATAAACACTTCTCTATAAACCAAAAAGATTGAATAGAATCAATCCGAATCAAACTTTATCTTAATTGAATAAGGTTGATGGTAAGTAACCGTTTCATGAAAGCCTTCGGTGACGATGACGTGATCCATGATTTTTTCACCCAAAAAGAATTCAATGCGCCAAAGAAGTTTTCGGTTCAAAAGAGTATCCATGTTGTATATTATCAACTATTTGGTGTCCACGACACAAGCCTCGTTGCTTAGTGTGGCACTTATTGTGTGTCCAGCGATATTTAATTATTTTTATCTTCTTATCCGCCAAAGGTGTTCTTTTCCAATATTTTTATCAAAATACTAGCGAGTCCTAATAGAATTTATAGCAGATCTGCGCTGTTAATTTTTAAATATCATAGCAAGCATTTGCTGTAATAGAAGCCTTCTTGGTCTTTTATGATTATTACAAATGTCTGGATGATTAGCTTTGCTCGGTACCTATTTTTTTTTAGGTAAGTATTCGATATTTTCTAAAAATGAAATCTAACTAGATTAATTTATCGCCCCCGAAACCCCCTGCATACCAAATTTCATGAAAATCGTACCCAACCTAGAGCCTTTTCCGAGATTCAGATTATTTCTGTATGTCACCGTAAAATTGTCAAATACGTTATATTGTAATATCGCTAGCGATATTGTACAATCAGCGGTGAGCAGCGGTGGCCCAGTGGTGGCGGCCCCGACTTACGAACAGTAAGTCGTGGGTTCGAACCCAGACAGGCGCATTACTTTGTGTAATTTATTTCATCATCGCTGCTCTCAAAACGGTGAAGGAAAACATCGTGAGGAAACCGGCATGTCCTAGAACCAAAAATTCGAAGACATGTGACATCTACCAATCCGCACTGGGCCCGCGTGGTAGATTACAGCCCATTCCCTCTCATTGAGAGGAGGCCGAGTCTCAGCAGTGGGAACATTATAGGCTGATGATGATTGTAAAATCTCGAAATATTGTCAAATGGAAATACTGCTTCCAACAAAACGCATTATTTTTCGTGAAATGAATGCGATGGTAGTCAACTTCGCAGTGTGGAGGGAAGAAGGGGTCCCCCTTGCCCAGTGGCACAACTCTCATGAAAAGATAATGCACCATTCCTGAGAAATACCGATTAATATAACATAACCTTAAAACACTTTATATTCCCCCTAAAAAGCTATTTCCGAGTGCAGGGTTTAAAGGAACCTAACTAACCTAACGGTGGGGTGCCCCAAGTCCCGATTATGGGGGCAGAGATACTTCCGTATGTTCAGTTGACAATAATTCGAGACATTACAATGTCGCGAGAAAAAACACGCTATATTGTAATTAAAATAATGCGTTTTATTGCAAGCAGTATATTCATTTGACAATAATTCGAGACTTTACAATATCGCTAGAGATATTAGGTACAATATAACGTATTTGACAATGTTACGGTGATATATACAAGAATTGCTTGTCTATATGAGTTCATAGTTCGGAATTTATTTTCTGCATATCATGTGCGAGTTTAAAATATTTTTTTCTTCTGATTTTGAGCTAGTGTGGATGAATTCTACTCGTTATGTCAAGCTTGTTTCACCATCTTTGCCTGTATCTGTCACGAGAACACTGTACGTTTTTCAGGACTGTGGTTGATTTTGCTCATAAGTAATTGGTTCAAATTGTAGAGTGGAGAGGAGAAGCTTGTGGCTAAATAATAAAAATCGCTAGGGTCAATCTTCAGGTTAAGCCGTGGTTGCCAAGGTTGGTCTGTGGATGGGTGACCACCATTACATATCGAGTTTCCTTCGTACCTCAGAAAGCATGTTAAGTTGTTGGTCCCGGCTATCATTTGTCCATCTTTGATAGTCGTTACAGGTAGTCAGCGGCCCAAAGAGTCTGACAACCAGTCTTACCAAGTGGTATCGTATTACCCAGTATTAGCTGGGTTGTGGAGGTCAGGTATGCAGTCGCTCCATGCAAAATACTGGTATTCAGCTGCATCCGGTTAGACTGGAAGCCGACTCCAACATAGTTGGGAATAAGACTAGGGAGATGATAATGAAAGTCCCTTAAGTCCAGAATCGTCATTGAGGTTTCTTGACCTATTCTGCATCGTAAGTAGTTCGACACCGGATTATATTCATAAAACTCCATCCAATGCTCCTAATAAGCATTGTAATGTCATCGCCTTGCCTCGGGACAAGCAATTGAACCGCATGTGGCTTGTGATCTTCGTCATAGTATCTTACGTTGGCTGGCGCTTGGTCTTCGTCTTGATTGTTGTGATTTTATAGGGCGTAAGAAGAATCTTAACCGTGCCAAAATGCATTTCTTCTCCCTATTATTGCGATCATTTTTTTATGTTCTAGACCATACCTCTATTTACGTAGATATTGGGGGTCTAAGTTTCAATTTTTCACAAGGGTTTGTTTTAAAAACATGTTTTAATAAAAAGAACTTTACTCTAAGAATCTCTACGACCCCGTACTATTCAATCCATCCACCAGCACAATGTCTTGAGAGCGTCACATTGAGTTTTACCACAAAGCATTTTTTTTTACCTCAAAAAAAAAGTCGTATAACAGCAGCTATAATCTATTCTATATATAATATTATAAAGCAGAAGAGTTTGTTTGTTTGGTTGAACGCGCTTATCTCAGGAACTACCAGCTCGAATTGTCAAATTCTTCTTGCGTTGGATAGTCCATTTATCGAGGAAGGCTATAGGCTATATAACATCACGCTATGACCATCAGGAGCAGAGCAGGAATGAAAAATGTTGCAAAAACGGATTTTTTTTTTCCTTTCGTTTTTCTCTCTTATGTGTCGCAGACGAAGTTGCGTGGGTCAGCTATCATTTATATGCCTTCGGTTGAAGATAATATTGTACGAAATCTTTATGACAATATTTTAATACATAGCATAAGATGATTCGAAAAGGACCAATGGCTGATGGAGCATACATTCCCGGAGTGGAAACTTCGAGCGTAGGACGCCTCTTTGTTATATTCAGACCACATTAAAAGCGTGGGCAAGGTTCATGTCGACTGCAATAAACTTACTCGTGTCAATGGTTTTTTTTTCTCGTTTGTTAGTTTTTTGTTACAGACCACAGTATTACTACAGCCGAGTTATAATTGTAACAAAAACCAAACGGTGCTTGCTGCAAAAATATTAACAATTTATTTTCTAACAATAACACGTTTACTACCAAATGTTAGGAATTATTGTATTATGTTATGACTTGTTAAATGTTTTAAGTGCTCTTACACATATGGAAAAGCCGGCAAGAGCGTGTCGCGCCACGCTCAATGTAGGGTTCCGTAGTTTCCCGTCCGTCACAATCCAATCCGATTTTAATAATTCTTTTTTTGTTTGAAAAAAGATACGTTCAGGATAATAAAATATGTAAGCGAAGTTAAAAAAAAATGCTTGCATATACGATTTACTACAAACTTAGTCCAGAAATTATTTTGTACATCTTTTTGTCTTTTTTGTACAAAAACTGTTGTTTCCATCCAATTTCAAAATGATTTTCCTAGAAAGTCCTTATAAAGTTCTACTTTTCAGATTTTTTTCATTTTTTCTAAACTTATGGTTCAAAAGTTAGAGGGGCGATTTTGGATTTACGTTCCGAAGCATCTACACGAAAGTGGAAAAAGATTTGCTCATTGAATTCGCTTATAATTTTTATTCAAATGAAAAAGTAAAAGCGCAGTACCTCGATGCGCATATATTGTAGTAGTTACACTTTGTTAACTAACACTTTTGTTTAGAAATGTTTACTAACATAACACGAAAACATTATCGTCAAATGTTTGTAATAAAATGTTTACAAATGTTTATTTTTGCATTTCTTTGTTTTCCAGACGACAAGTACGGCGGTAGCCCCGGAAGCAATTCTGAGGAGATATCAGTTGGAATGCATCGAAGAAACAAGAGTAGACCCTGACATTATAGCTTCCATAAAGCGTCGAAAGTGGCAGCCGCAATGGGTACCTATACAAATAAACATAGCTAAAGTCCCCCTCACGAGAAGTTAATTTTGTAAACACATTTTTGGGTTCGCAACCTTTGGAACAAATCAAAAAAATTACAGCATTGACAGCGTCAAAGTATACCTACTTACTTCTTCCCAAATGTTTACGGTCCATGAAGTCAGACGCGTTCTAGTACCACAACGAAAGCGCTTTAGGCGCGGGTCAAATGCAAGTGGCGTATGGCTATACGCCATCACGCGCCCCCCGTGACGCGCCACCGCCATACGCCTCTCTTCTTTTTTTTTGTTTTTTTTTTTTAGGTATGACCACTCGTAGTTGCAACTCGATAAGGTTGCTTAACTACTTAACCGAACTATCCTGTGGGTGGCCAAAAATTACTTTAAGGCCCCCAGCCAGGGCTTCCAAACTAAAAATATTTACATTTAAATGACGATCACTAAGGGCGCCCCCTGTGGGGTTCGGGCCTCGACTTAGTGCGTCATTATCGGGAGGGTACGCCTCATCTATATGTCCCGCGCCTTATATTGCTAAAATATAACCCCACCAACTGAAATTGTTCGTTAGTTTCATAATACACGTATGCTACTTTGAGTTGACTAAAGTTGGGTTTATTTGTTGTTGGTTGAATTGGCGCTTCGTAATTTGGTAGAAATTCTTTATTTACAAAATAATTATAACATCTCGTGGTGGGGACCATAATTATTATACAGTTGAAAGTATGTACTCAAAAACCAGCTGACGAGAGATTGGTAAAGAAGAAAAGAGCATTGGGAGACCAACCGCTCAATAGGTGCCACTCATGAAATACCTGTAGGAAAAGCGGCCTATACTCAGCATTGGGTGGATAAGGGAGCAACGATGATGATGATGAGCTAGGTTCAATAGAAAAAAGTCATCATCATCATCATCAGCCTATAATATTCCCATTGCTGGGACAGGCCTCCGCTCTATGAGAGGGAATGGGGTAACAATCCACCACCACAATACCACCACGCTGGCCCAGTACAGATTGATATAAAAAAGTACCTGACAGTAAAGCCTGATAATTTCACTGCTTACTGCAAATTGCATTTGTGTTTTTCGATTACATCCGTCCTCAGGGTCTGGAATCACGTAGGACTCACTAAGGTCCATGTTCACCAAAAAGATGACGCTCTGATTATCTAAAAACAACTGTTTAAGACACATTTTTGTATGGGAACATGTCACAGTGACAGCTGTTTTTAGATAATCAGACTATTATCTTTTCGGTGAACATGGACCTAAGCCAGGCCGCTCGGAGACTCGACACTCTAAGATCCATGTTCACCGAGAAGATAACAGTCTCATTATCTAAAACCAGCTGTCAATGTGACATGTTTCCATACAAAAATGTGTTTTAAACAGCTGTTTTTAGATAATCGTCCGTCATCTTTTTGGTGAACATGGGCCTAAATAGACGACAAAAAAATAGCCCGTCAGTTAAATTGTCAAAAAATATTTGACGTATTCGTATTTTTGTTTCTTTTGTTTTTGTTTTTTTCTTTAACCGCAAGTGTAATACATACTTATTAGCCTAGTTTCCACCATCAATAAATTGCAAATCTATTTAGTCCGTCAGTTTAGTCCATGTTCACCGAAAAGATAACCGTCTGGTAATCTAAAAACAGCTGTCACTGTGACAAATGTTCCTATACAAAAATGCGTTTTAATAATCAGACGGATCTTCTTGGTGAACTGCATGGACCTTAGAGTATTGGAAAATAATGGACACGTATTTTTTGTTTTTGTAAATCAACGAATATTGACAAAGATAAAACGCATCAAAACTCGGGAGCTCGTGACGTCAGTACTAACTAAAAATTATACCAAACTGTGACGTATTGAGAACTTTAAAAGCGTCGTATCTCCGTCTATTTTGGTTTATGTAACAAAGGAAAAAATACGGGTGAAATATTTTTTGATAATCTAAGTGACGGATTCATTAGATTTTTTCAGTTAACAAGCCTATTCTAACTGTTTCAGATGCAACTGCGAATTTTGAAGGACTGGGCTCTTTGCGTGCTAATGAAAAATAAAGTAATGACGAAAGAAGGAGTTTTTAGGATCGACGTCGCTCTGAGTAACGTGCCATTGGACGGTAAGTGTAGTTACATATTTTAATTAATCTTTAGTAGATTTAGTATGCGCATTATGAAGGCTGATTCGAGTTAGGCGCGGGTCAAATGCGTATGGCGTATCGCGTATGGCGGTGGTGCAGTGCGGCTGCGGGTGAGCGGAGGGCCACTTCTTTGATATTTCATACCACATATCGCGCCACACCTCTTCGATAAAATGTATCGAAGAGGTGTGGCGCGATATGTGGTATGAAATATCAAAGAAGTGGCGCCACGCCACCACCTCGCCCGCGGCGCGCCACCGCCATACGCCACTTATGTTTGACCCACGCCTAAGAGTAAGTAAAGAGTAGGTACTTGAAAGTATAATATGGGTAGTTGATAGGGTGTACAAACAACCTCATCACGAAGCGGTCAACCAAGCATTCTACAACATTATTTTTTGTTTATACTAAACCCGAAAAGGGGTCATTGTACTCATCATTTTGAACAACTTTTTCTATGGGACGAACCTTGAAATCGCGAAAAAAAAATCAGCTGTTCCCTACATTTATGTTCGCATAACTCGTCAAAATGTAGGGAACAGCTGATTTTTTTTTCGCGATTTCAAGGTTCGTCCCGTAGAAAAAGTTGTTCAAAATGATGAGTACAATGACCCCTTTTCGGGTTTAGTATAAACAAAAAATAATGTTGTATACATCAAACTAACTTTATACATTCAAAACTTATTGCTGGGAAACGATTTTGTTTTGGGATAAAACATCATGTTTTGTGGCAGAACTCAATGTGACGCACTCAAAACATTGTGCTAATGGATTGAATAGTAAGGGAGTCAAAGAGGTGTCTAAAAAAAAACTTACTTTCAACTTGTATTTCAAAAAACGTTGGAACTTTGACCCCCAATATCTCCGTATAAAAGAAGTGTATGGTGAAGGTAGAAGGTATGGTGTAGAAAAAAAGGATCACATTGACGGGGAAAACAATACAAGTGCCTTTCGGCTTCGTTAATGCCTAGGTCGATTTTGTTCGGTTAGCTATATTTTACATCTTTTCCTTAACTGTTGGTCTGATGTCACATAATTTGATTACTATCACTTATCTAATTAAGATTATTAAATAAGAAAATTGTCACACTCTTAACTAGGCAATCTTAATATATATAAATCTCGTGTCACAATGTTTGTCCTCAATGGACTCCTAAACCACTTAACCGATTATAATAAAATTCGCACACCATGTGCATTTCGATCCAACTTGAGAGATAGGATAGTTTAAATCTCAAATTATGAGACGCAGACGAAGTTGCGCGAGTCAGCCATCTTAATATATATAAATCTCGTGTCACAATGTTTGTCCTCAATGGACTCCTAAACCACTTAACCGATTATAATAAAATTCGCACACCATGTGCATTTCGATCCAACTTGAGAGATAGGATAGTTTAAATCTCAAATTATGAGACGCAGACGAAGTTGCGCGAGTCAGCTAGTAAAATATATATCTCTAGTATAACTATCATTTTGCTTTCTATTTCAGAGAGAGATTTAGTTGAAGAGGAAATAGACAGATGTATCACTCCAAAAGCGGTCCCAGCGCGAGACATTGCTCTTGGTTATATTAAATGCTTCCAGAGAAGGAAATCAATCTACTCCACTTTTGTATCCGCATTTGAATAACCACTTTATAAAACCGCCATCTACTGGCAAAGTGCTAAAGTTGTAAGCAGTAACATAAATCACACTTTTCTCAACAGTAGCTGAAACCAACAGATTCACAAAAAGAGACCACACTAAACTAAAAAACCAATTTTACAATAGTAATCTTTATTATAAAAACATTACCTGATGTTCATTAAAATTCACAACCTCACTGCGAAAGCAAAAATAAACGAAATGATGAAAAAAATGCAAAGATGGCTTTCTTAATGAAAGCCACTACCCATTGCATTTTTTTGCAAAAGTTAAATAATTTCTTGAAAATATTAAATGTAAATAGGTAATATTAAGATAATATAGTGTACCCCGTGTGCTCTTGAATATTTAAAAACTTATTTTAAGGTGTTGGGTAGTTCTCACAGTCGGAACCTTCGTGCTTCCAAAAACCTAATCCTTCAAATTCCCTCTCACCGTACTGGTTTTATGTCCTCTTCTTAAGCCTATCTCCACTATAAAACTCTGGAACGCGCTACCCCTTGGCATATAAAATGCCGAAAGCAAATTGGCTTTCAAAAGAGCAGTTCGGAGTCGGTCTAAGTTGTTTACCATATAGTCATTCATAGAGTCGTTGTAATTATATCAAAAGATTTCTCGTATTTCGGACTATTCATAATATGTATTTATATATATTAGTTTATTGTATATATTATTCGTATTTATGTATTAGTATGTAGGTACCTATTTATGTGTTTATTTTAGGATTACAAGATGGTATGTTTATTTTTATTTTTATTGTACTCTATCATAATGCTGTCTATTTGACCCAATGGTTGACTGGTAGAGAATGCCTTGTGGCATGAAATTTAAATAAATAAATAAATATAATGTAGTTGTCTCTAATTTATTTTAGATTATAGAGTTTTACACGTTTTAATTTTGTTTTTTACTAGAATTTAAGAAGGTAAAATAAGATAAAGTAGGTATACCTATGTGCGTAAAAGTTTAAAATGTAGATGATACCTAATTATTACGTTTAGGTGCTAACTTTTTTTTTGTGTAAATAAGTGTAAGTATGTAAATATTCTAATGCCGCGTCTAGCGGTGGATACCTACCTACGTCCTGTCCCGCAATTTCATTTTATTTCTTAATCTTTGTTTAGTGACATCTATTGACATAATAATTGTTAACTACGTAAAACGCCATCTAGTGGATTAACTAGCAACTACTTCAGGTCAAGTGCGTTTTGATGGTAGCGTTGTTTACCAGTTTAAGTATAGATGGCAATGTTATTATTTATTAAATAAAACGCTCCTTTACTGTAACTACCTAGTTTCGTTCGTTTAATTTAATCGTCCTGAAGAAGTGGCACTTGTTTGGTTGAAAGCATCCTTAGATATAGGTAAGGTTCCTATATAGTTGTGTGTAGGAACAATATCGGCCATAACTACAATGTCTACATATAGGTTTTGAATATTATATTTGCAGACATTGAAATCCTGTTGATTTCAAACTTCTTTGTTATAATTATTATACTCTCCTAAAAACTGTGTAAAGCTGTGCATTTACATTTTCTATACAGACTTTCTTCTAAATAGAATTTGTTTAAGCAGGTACCTACCTATTTAGTTTTGGAATAATTTTTAAATGGATTGAAGTAAATAGACGTATGGAAAAAAGTAGACGAACAATCAGGCCTGGGGTTCTGCCTACCTCCGATGTACCTCTCTCTAATTATAGCGTGTAGCGCCACTTGAGTAAAAACTTGTTTACGATAGATAGGTCGGGTTCCGTATGAACAATAGTAGTTTTGTAAGCAGTGGTAACGGTGATGATTCAAATGGGCTTGTTAACTGAAAAAATCTAATTAGTCCGTCACTTACAGTATGAAAAAATATTACACCCGTATTTTTTCTTTACACGACGCTTTTAAAATTCCCCCTACGTCACTTGGTATCATTCTTAGTAAGTTCTGACGTCACGAGCCCCCACTCCCAAGTTTTGATGCGTTTTAACTTTGTCAATATTAGTTGATTAACAAAAACGAAAAATACGTGTCCATTATTTTCCAATACTCTAACTGACGGACTAAATAGGACTTTGGATTCAAACCTAAGAAAAGTTGAGAAAGGAAAATGTTGAGCACCTATGAATGTAGATGTCAAGTTATTATGCCTTGTGACTGTGACTGTAGCTTTGATTTAGTTTTGTATTTTTGACATTCAAAAGTGCCGTAATGGTCTAATTGAAATAAATGATTTGAGTTTGAGTTTGAGTTTAATGGCTTTCAGAGTAGAGGAAGACCAAAAAAACGATGGATGGACTGTGTGAAAGATATGGCTAGAAAGGAGGTGTCTGATGAGATGACAAGTAATGAAGAAGTAGGGAACAAGAAGAGATGCTGCGGCGACCCCGAATAAATTGGGATAAGGGCAGGGATGAGAATGAATGAAGATGGGTTCGAACCATTTAGGCGCATTAAAAATCACAATGGGCCTTATCAAAAGGCTTAAAGTCACCCAAAGGGCAATGGAGAAGACTATGCTCGGAGTTTCCTTGCGTGATCAGAAATGAAGACATCCGCAAGAGACGCGACGTAGCCCGAAGAATTGCCAGACTTAAGTGGCAGTGGGCGGGTCACATTGCTCGCAGAACGGATGGCCGATGGGGCCGAAAAGTTCTGTGAGTGGCGACCGCGAACCGGAAGACAATGCGTTGGAAGACCTCCCACTAGGTGGACCAATGACGTGGTGAAGGTTGCGGGAATCCGTTGGATGCGAGTCGCAAGGGAGCGGTCAATGTGGCGACACTCGGGGGAGGCCTATGTCCAGCAGTGGACGTCTTTCGGCTGAAATGATGATGATGATGATGAGGCGCATTACTTTGTGTAATTTAATCTACCACCACGGCTCTCAAACAGGTGAAGCAAAATATAGTGAGAGAACCGGCATGACCTAGAACCAAAAACTCGAAGACTTGTGTCTTAAGCAGCGCCGCATGGTGGTGTGTATAACATTCCCTCTCAAGTCATAGGCGCGGGTGAATCACAAGTGGCGTATTGCGGTGGCGCGGCGCGGATTAGGTGGTGGCATGGCACCACTTCTTTTATATTTCATACAAAATGTATAAAAGTGGTGTGGTGCAACCCATACTGAGATGGCGTGGCGCGGGCGAGGCAAGGGCGCCGCGCGTGCGCCACTTTCTTGCGCTCTGCTCACCCGCAGTTTGCATGCACAGGGCGGGAACAAGACGGCGAAAATGCGTGACAATTTAGATTTAAAAGACTAGAATGCGCCTGTGCCTCGCCATTCCGATACCGTTAGCGCGCCTGTTCTGCGCTGCGCCAGTGGCGCCACGCCATCACCTCGCCCGCGACGCGCCACCGCGATGGCGATAGAGTGAGCTCGGCTGTCGTTTGTAGATCTTTGACAGTCGTTACAGGTGGCCCAAAAGTTCTGACAGCCAGTCTTACCAAGGGGTATCGTATTAGCCAGTTTCTGACTGGGTTGTGGAGTTCAGATAGGCAGTCGCTCCATGGAAAATCCTGGTATTCAGCTGCAAGCGACTGCCGACCTGACATCCACAACCCGGTTAATACCCCCTTGGTAAGGTGGTTCGGTTCTACCAGTTACGACTGTCAAACTGTTTGCTCACTACAGGACAGTTCCTGTAGTGAGCAAAAGTTTGGACGCTACTGAAAGCGCCAAACTAGTTGCTTGTTCTGGGTGGACACCGTTTAGATGGCCACCGACATGCTAAGAAAAAGACTGTCAAAGATCTGCAAATGACAGCCTAGAACTTAGGCTAGATACACAGTGCTCGACACAGTGGTCGACGTAGCCAATGTAGCCATATCCATGCAAGTGCAAGTATCTATGCAAGACGGTACGCGCATAATTTGGTTTGCGTACCGTCAGCGTAGCTGTGTGCGCGTTCATAGACTTGCATAGATATAGGTACGCCGACCGACGCTCAGCGCTGACCGTCGGTCGAGCACTGCTTCCAGCCTTTTCCGAGGCATAGAAGAAACTTCGTCTTCACGAATCCGAAAGGCACTTGTTCTCTCCATCATTGCGATCATTTTTTTGTTGTACACCATACCTGGGAACGTTCTAGTTACGGAGATATGGGGGGTCAAAGTTACAACATTTTGACAAGTTTTTTTTTAAATACAAGTTTTTTTTGTAAGATTTGAATGAATGCTTGGTTAACGGATTTGTGATGAGGTGGTTTACATCCTGTATGTATGGGTGAATATGAGCAAGCGTGGTTTAAACTTGTAGATCAACGTGCAGCTGTTATTAATTAGCCTGTCGCTTTTATTTACACATAATTATATATATATATATTTAACGAAGTACTTTAAATTATATTTTATGATATCATAACAAATAAGCTTATTAAAATAATCCAAAATAATAATGCGTGTTTATTAATGAGGGCAGATGTTTTATTTAATTTGCACACCAAGGGCATGTTGGTCAGTTATGTAATGCGCATTAAGTACGTTGGTGATTGACATTTATTATTATAAACCGTTAAAATGTACCTAACGATTCAAATTATTAAATTATTGAACATCGTTGTCAGTAGGTAGAGAAGCTTTATAACTGACGCTTGGTTGATCTCAAGTTAAAGGGGAAAATCTACAAGTCCGTGATTAGACCTGTCGTATTGTACGGATCAGAATGCTGGGCTGTGAAGAAGATGGATGAAAAACGATTGCATGTAGCGGAGATGAGAATGTTGAGGTGGATGTGTGGAGTGACAAGAATGGATAAAGTAAGAAATGAATATATTAGAGGAAGTTTGAAAGTGGCACCTGTTACTGAAAAATTGAAAGGAAGTCGTTTGGCTTGGTATGGACATGTAATGAGGAGGGATGAAACGCATGTGACTACAAGAGTGATGGACATAAGTATTGGTGGATGGAGGGGGAGAGGAAGGCCAAAGAAAAGATGGATGGATTGTGTAAAGACTGATATGAAAGAGAAAGGAGTAAATGATGCCGTGACGTCTAACAGGGGAGAATGGAAGAAAAAAACGTGTTGCGCCGACCCCAAATAAAATGGGACAAGGACAGGAAGATGATGATGGTTGATTTACAGATTAAGGGGACTTTAGGAGGGCTAAATTAGCATCTCAATTTGTGGTATTTCGTTTGAAATACTATTCAAATAAAGTTCCAATCAGCTTGCACTACAAAGTGGTTATTACGTCAGTCAGTGCGGGCCGAATAGTGCGAAATTAGTGGTTTCGATCGATTTACAAAAAATCTATTGATTGGACTAAAAAAATAAAACACTATGATGCTAATATGTTGGTAGTACATTTGAAATAATATCGCAATGACGGGGAGAACAAGTGCCTTTCGGCTTCATCATTTAAGTCTTTGTGACCATGTTTCAGAGTAAAAGATCGTTCGATTTTTAAATTACTTTTTACTGCCTAGGGAATAAACGGTCACTTTAATCCCACGTCGTAGGACTATAATGGTGTACTTTTAGAGCATGAGAAGTGAAAAAGTATTTTTTAGTCGGGATTAAAGTGACCGACTAAAAAATGGAACGATCTTTTACTCTGAAACATGGTCACATAAGAGTAACTTGTCAAAGGTTTTATTTAAATTTCGAATTGGCATGCAAATAGAAAGCGGTTTATTGAAAAAAAAAAACAAACTAACTCTTCAACGCGAGAAAAATTGATGGTTGTTTGTGTGCATCGTTGATTTTGAAAAGCAATGCCACTGTTGTTAGCCGCTGCAGTAATGTAGGTACTAATTATCTGTGGAGTGTGGATCATCTTCATTGACAAAATGTTGTGAGTTTGTGTTGTGTTTTCAATGGTTAATCTGAGACTGACCTGATAGAAGAAAAAACTGACCGCTCAGTTCAGAATTTTTGTCGAGTGTAAATTTGTTCAGTTTTAAATGACTATTTTTCTCGCACTCGAAGTGAAAAGTACAGTTTGCACCTCGAGACTAAACGCCAATATAATATACCCTCGTTTTCATTGCCTATCTCGCAAGCTCGGGAGTCAAACCACCTCAGGTATATAATGGCTTCGTTTAGTCCCTCGTTATCAAATATACTATTTGCACCCTATAAACACAGTTTTTAAACAAAAAAATAGTTTTGTCTTTCGGAATGACGTGGTTCGTTCAGGGGTCTTTCCCATAATCCCACGGAACCCTTTACCACATAGCGGTAGGTTACTTTTAAACCAGACTCCAGTAATTGCAGGCACAAGTTTTTGCTGCACATAACCCACACTCTATTGTTAGAAGGTGTTCGTCTATTCAGAATTAACATACACATTCACGCCCGCAGTTGTAAATCAATTATCTAGATGCTTGTTGGCTGATTCTGTTGGTTCTTGTAGTTTATTGTTTGATTCTTGTAGCAGATGAAGACTTTGAAATAGGCTGGATATCTTGAAAAAGTATTTTGTGATTATTATCGCTTGAGAAGAAGCATTTAAGTTATAAAGGAGCTCGTGGTTCAATAATAACAGCTGCATGGTCATTCTTTAGGTTAAGCCGTGCTTGCCTAGGTTGGTCTGTGGATGGGTGACCACCAATTACATACCGGATTTCTTCCATGCCTCGGAAAGCTCGTTCAGCCGTTTGCCCCGGCTGACATTTGACAGTCGTAACAGGTGGCGCAAAAGTCTTGACAATCAGTCTACCAAAATTAAAAACACGTCCAAACTTGATGTTCGACCATGCTCGAACTTGCAAGATGCGTGTTCGAGTATGCGTTGTGCAATGTACCTATTGTGTTGTCATAAGATTCATTTTTCTGTAGTCTGAAAAAATGCTATGCTTTGCTCTGCTCTTGGTGTGCGCTGACGCTTAGTCGCTACAGTCTTGACTATTGGTTGAGTCGTCACATCTAGGGTGGGACGCCTCAGAATCTATCGCTATTCCACTCGTACCGGCAGCTTTTTTGCCCCGGCAGTCTCGACAGAGATAATGACAAAATCGCTAACTTTCCTTTGCTGATAACTATAACGAATAAATTCGGTTGCAATAATTATGTTTACGAAAAACGCATCTAGGATGTACAGACTTTCATTACTCGTAAGCATTAAGCTCAAAATCATTATCTATGTGTCAATTCCCGCTTTGTCGACTCCTGAAACAAATGACATTTATTTTAAAAAGTTTAAGCTTTTCGTCGAGGTTGGCAAAGTACACTTGGCCAGATACTTGTCGCGCTGACGATGATGGTCGGTTGCGTAAAATACGGCTATCGGTCACCGCTGACCTCAGAGTCGTAATATGGTGCTGTATGGAAGACGTGAGACTCGAGATGTATACTCGTAGTGACCGACCGGGCGTGACCGTCCGGGCGCGTCCGACCGGGCGCATCCGACCAGGCGCGACCGACCAGCAGTGCAACAACAAGAAGTGAAACGCTCATATGTGATCTGCCGCGACCTCTTACGCCATTAACTTATTTAGTACCTGATATTAAATGAAAAATAACAACAGCTCATAATACAAATCCGCAATTTTTTTTAATAATTAGAATGGACTTCAAGTTCAATTTTGTAACTTATTATTATAAACAACAGCGCCAATTAAATAAAGGTAGTGGTTTTTTTGTGACTTACTGGTAGGTAGGCAAATCAAATTATCCAAACATTATAATAATGCAATAATTATTATAATAAGCCTCTACGGGCTTCTCAAAACGGTGTTCCGGCATTGAGAATAGTGAAGGTTTTTCTGACCTTTAGATGATAGGGACCAGTTTTACAGCGAACTATGTTGAAGCAATCATACGGAAGAGATTTTAACTGTTACCTATATTATTACTACTGAACTGTTTATTTTAATTAAGGAGTTAAAAATTAAGATTATCTGCTCAAGTTTGTTGTTAATATTGCTTAGATAGATCTCCAAAATCTATGTTATCGTTTGTTGCCAGAGATTACATACGGGACCGAAACGCGGTCGCTCACAATGGGCCTTATCAGAAGGCTTAAAGTCACCCAAAGGGCAATGGAGTGGGCTATGCTTGGAGATGTCTTGCGTGATCGAATCAGAAATAAAGACTGCGGATGTCTTTATCGTGATTGTCTCTTTTTTGTAGAACCAAGATCACCGACGTAGCCCAAAGAATTTCCAAACTTCAGTGGCAGCGGGCTGGCCACATTGCTCGCAGAACGGATAGCCGATGGGGCCAAAAAGTTCTGGTGTGGCGACCGCGGACCTGAAGACGATGCGTTGGAAGACTTCCCACTAGGTTGACTAGGTGGACCGATGACCTGGGTGCATGGGACCGGTCAACTTGGGGGAGGCCTATGTCCAGCAGTTTCTTTAAGCAGAAATGATGATGATGATGACAAGTAACTGATAGGACAAAAAGACAAGAAATGCAGTAGAAAAGTACTAACTACAAAACCTAGGATAATTGCATACAAAACAACAGTATCTAATAAAGGGTGTAAAAAAATTCATAACGAACCCGAAAGGCACTTTTTCTCCCTATCATTGCGAGTTTTTTATTGTATTCGACCATGCCTGGGAACGTCCTAGTTACCATGATATTGGGGGTCAAAGTTCCAACTTATTAAAAAGTTTTTTTTCAATACCTACTTGTTTTCAACGTAAGATTACTATGTAAGTGTACTTTAAACCCACTCCACTCCTCGTTTAGAGTGCGTTACGTTGATTTCTACCACAAAACATGATTTTTAACCCCAGAAACAAAAGACATTTCCCAGAATGCTTGGTTGGCTTCATGATGAATCTGTTTTCAGTTTACACCCTGTATAAGTACATAAACAATAGTAGGTAAGTATGTGAATCTATGTAAAATCTATATGTAGGTACCAGGACTAGTAGGTAGGTAATATTTTTTTAACCAGGTCGGAACAATTACTGGCAATCTAAACTACGATCGGGTTTGTATGGCGTTTCATTGTGTTGTGCTGTACATACAAATGTGTATGGGTGTGTGTGACAATAATATCGCTACACAACACTATGATGGATATTAAATTGTTATTTATTTATGTGCTACGGTTAGTTTATGGGTTTGGGAGATGAGGATTTTGCCTGTTGATGCTTCAAAGTGGTTTCAGGATGTTGCACGGAAGCCGTGATAAAGTCGGTTTCATAGTAGACTCTATAGTTGTAACAGTAATTGCTCTTTCCCTATTATACAGGGTGATTGTGTCTGGACCCGCCATAGCAAATTCGCACATAGAAGAGGTCATTTACTAATTATTAAACTTTACTTCCTTCATCTAAAGTTTTATTTTATTTTTGTTGGTTGTTATAAATTAACATTGGTTATTGAAATAAAACTAGAGAACTAAGTGAGATTAAATTAATCATTGGAACACCAAAGCTTGTTTTATTTCAGGTTGAATTCGGTCGTAAAGATATTTTTTTTGTTTTTTTTTTTTAAAAGCGTACTATTTCATTTATTGACCATATTTTTGCAACTATCTATATATATAACAGCATTAATTAACAGATTTTTCACACTCGACTTTCACGGATCAAAGTCTCTAGCGAAAAAATGACGAACCCGCTAAACTACTCGTATGTCCGTTATCAATTAAATAGCAATAAGTGGCTTGAAGTGGTTTGTTTTTTTTTAATAACCTACATTGTGTCCCTTTCTCCCTTCAAACCTCTGTTCTGTGCAATTTCTGGCCATATTTGCCCTGTGAACATGTTCAGATTGACACACCACCATCACGGCGGTTGACCTCGTCGGTGATGACCATTCTCTGGCATCCAGTGAGTGACGATCTTTGCCCACCTCTTCGGTTGCATCCGCGCAACATGGCCAGCAAAATTATAAACATGTCATCTTCATCTTCCTTCTCATGTCCCATTACCTGGAGTTGGCAGAATATTGTGTTTTTTGTCCACTTTTGTTACTGTCAAGACAACCGTTACGCTATAATTTTTTCTTTTTTTTTTTAGTATGATAACTACAGACTATTCAACAATATTTTCTTTAAAATGTCCTCTTCCTTTCATCATCATCTGCCTAGCCTTTTCGGTTTCCAGTCCAGTATATTTCTCCTCTCCCTATCATTCCATCATCTATACTAATATTATAAAGCAGAAGAGTTTGTTTGTTTGTTTGGTTGAACGCGCTAATCTCAGGAACTACTGGTTCGAATTGAAAAAATCTTTTTGTGTTGGATATTTCATTTATCGAGGAAGGCTTTAGGCTATATAACATCACGCTACAATCATTAGGAGCGGAGCAGGAATGAAAAATGTTGCAAAAACGGGGTTTTTTTTCTTTTGTTTTTTCTCTTATGTGACGCAGACGAAGTTGCGCGGGTCAGCTAGTAATTTATATTTGGCTAGCTTAGCGGCTCCGCCCGCGTGAGGTTCGATAATGGTCCTACTGGATCATACTACTGGGAAAAAAAGTATCCTATGTGTGTATTCAGGTTATGAACTATCTGTGTGCTAATTTTCATTCAAATCCGGACAGTAGATTTTGCTAGAAAGAGTAACATAGAAACACCCAATCCATCTTTACAAACTTTCGCATTTCTATTATTAGTGGGAAACAGGATAGGATAATCTTTTAGAAACATCGATACAATAAGATTACTGCACTGTGAAAAATTAACAATGTCTATTTTTAGCACTTTGCCTACAACGTAAATAGTCAGAGAGCCATACGATATATCGATACGTATCATGTGCTATGCAAAAACAGTGTATTTCACAAAACCTAATAGTTATGTTCACCATGGCCGCTAGATTTATTAAAAGTTACCTCATTTTAGTTATTGTTGCCACTTAATAACTGTAATTTGTTGTAAAACTGATGTTATTACGATGGAGGTCGGAAAAGTATTATTGCAGGTTACTGGTGACTTTTGTTTTCATTTTAGGTGTATTTGCAATGTTGCATAAAGACTACGCAAACCAAGGCATAAAAAAACTTCTTAATTCTGTACCGATGGCAAGAACACTTCAAGTAAAGTTTATTTCATTCCGCTGGTTACATGTGTATTTTGACTATGGGTATTTTTATTTTATTTGCTAAGTTAGCTAAACTAACGCTTGCTCAGATCGAAGGCTTGAAGTAAAGTCCAGGTACTTGTAGGTATTGCACACATAATTGCTTGTGACAGACGGATTACCTACTCATAGAAGGAAAGAAAAAGGTTTTAAGTCAGCTGAATAATCAGCAAAAAGTCTATTTTAAGAGCTAACATACAATTGTAGTTTATTTTGTTTTTGATAATATGTGTTTGTATTTGTATGTAATATGTTTATTTTAAATAGTCATAGTTTTGTTTTAAGTTTAAATTTAAATTTTATGTTTGCCTTTTCTACACACTGTGTCTATATTTCTTATCAGACTTTCCTCTCGCAGGTCTGCTGGAAGAAATTTCTTCTGAAATAAGTAGTACCTTTGTGCACTTCTATGTTAATATATTGTCCTTTTAAGTATTTTGTGTGTACATGAAGAAATAAATAAATAAAATAAATACCTAAGTTTTTGAATACAATATTCTAGGTAGATTATAAGGCCTATGCAGAATATTCAGGTAAGGACTCGAAATTATATCTATTCCTGGATGGTATGCTGAAGGCGCCAAACCGGTGACTCAGTTTTGGGCTGTCACAATTTAGTCTGCTATTGACATGCTTAGAAGAAGAAAATGTCTCTTTGCTGGTTATCTAATATACACCATCATCATCTACAAGAAGAAAATGTCTCTTTGCTGGTTATCTAATATACATCATCATCATCTACAAGAAGAAAATGTCTCTTTGCTGGTTATCTAATAACATCATCATCACCTACAAGAAGAAAATGTCTCTTTGCTGGTTATCTAATATACATCATCATCATCTACAAGTAGAAAATGTCTCTTTGCTGGTTATCTATTCGTAATATACATCATCATCATCTACAAGAAGAAAATGTCTCTTTGCTGGTTATCTAATATACATCATCATCATCTACAAGAAGAAAATGTCTCTTTGCTGGTTATCTAATATACATCATCATCATCTACAAGTAGAAAATGTCTCTTTGCTGGTTATCTACTCGTAATATACATCATCATCATCTACAAGTAGAAAATGTCTCTTTGCCGGTTATCTACTCGTAATATACATCATCATCATCTACAAGTAGAAAATGTCTCTTTGCTGGTTATCTACTCGTAATATACATCATCATCATCTACAAGAAGAAAATGTCTCTTTGCTGGTTATCTAATATACATCATCATCATCTACGAGTAGAAAATGTCTCTTTGCTGGTTATCTAATATACATCATCATCATCTACAAGAAGTATACATTATCATCATCTACCAGCCTTTTTCCCAACTATGTTGGGGTGTGCTTCGGGCCTAACCAAATGCAGCTGAATACCAGTATTTTACATGGACCGACTCTATATCTGACCTCCACAATCCAGTTAGTACTGGATAACACGATACCCCTTACTTATACTGGTTGTCAGACTTTTTGGCCCTGCTGTCAAAGATCTTCAAATGACAGCCGGGCCAACTGTTTAACGTACTTTCAAAATCATGGAGGAAACTCGGTATGTAGGTAACGGTGGTGACCCATCCAACGATCAACCTTGGCAAGTACGACTTAACCTAAATATCAATCCGAGCGGCTGTTACTGTTTAACCACAAGCTCGTCCCGGTTAACTTATATACATTTTCAGTATATATCTTGAGTTTAAAACATAATGCTCTTAAGACAATTACTAAATTTCAAATTAACTCAAGAACTTTTTGTGACAATGTACTAAGCCGACATAAAGACATATTTCCTTCCACGTATGCTTATTAAAACATTTCTCCTTAATGGTAACAAATTTCTTTTGGGTTTGCGTGCAGAGTAAAGCTTTCGATTCGGTTGTGAGATAATATGTATGAATGAAAGTCTCATCAGAATTCACCCAGCCGTTTTAAGTGAACCACGCTTTAGCTGATAAACATGAATTACGAAAATCAGCAAGAAATGTTTTTGGTTTTTGTTGTTATCTCTGATCCGTCAGATTAAAAGGAGTGTTCGTAGAAAATTCGCATTAATGTTTCAAAATTGGGAGTGATTCCATCCTTTGAAATGATTGAACTTATTTTATTAGAAAGTCTGTAAACTTAAAAAAGTAAAACCTTTAATGCCAATATATAGAAATAGGAACTTTAGGTGAATTTGGTGTCTCCTGTAATAACTCAATATGACGACCCGAATGGCGCAGCGGTAGTGAGGCTGCCTTACGTTCTTAGGGTCCCGGGTTTGAATCCCGGTAGGAACAAATGTTTGTATGATGAGCATGGACATTTGTTTCCGAGTCATGGATGTTTATATGTAAAATAAGTATGTAGTTACAAACAAAAAGTATATAGGTATGTAGTATATCAACTGTCTGGTGACCACGACAAACGCCTTGTTTAGTGTGGCACTGGACGGCGCTGTGTGTAATGTCCAGCGATATTTATTTATTTATTTAATATTACATCGTCGAGTAAGAAACATCTTATAAACCAATAAACGACGTCTTCTAAATTGCCTCAAACGTCTTGGATTTGGAAAAAAACTGGGGAGCGGAAAACGGGATATTAAATTCGGTAGGAATGTTTATTCCTACCGAATTTAATATGGCTCTATTAATGCCAGTATGATATATATAGTAATAATTAATATTACGACAGTCATTTAGATTTCAGTATATACAGAACCTTAATTGATGTGATTTTATGATAAAAAAGTTAAGAGCATAATGGAAACATGGGTTATTCTCTAAAAAATGACTTTAATATCCAAATATTGGCTAAAATAAATATTTTGCAGAAACACATCCATCGCCCAACCTTGTCTACCATTTAACCAATTTTAATTTCCAACAACCACACTGAATTCGAATTCGAAGAACTTTTAAAAATACAGTTCCAAAAAATACCAGTTTTTTATCACTATAATCCTGCTGAACCCAACATAAGGAACCAATTTTCATCAATCTATTTGAACACAGGAGCCGACCCGCCCATAACTGCTCCCGGATTGGCTACCAACAACATTGTTAGAAAAGTCTCAACAGAAATCTATCTATCTCGCTCTAACACATAGAATGACATACTCGAGCCATCGGAGCTCCCTGTCTCTCGTACTATACAAATTACAGATGGCTTAATGTTTTTCTACGCGTCCGCTGTAATAAATTTTTAGGGCATTCTAATGCTTGGACCATGCAATACAAATTCAATTCTAATTCTCTCGGACTAAGACATATTTCTGTTCAAATTTTCATTGTCGCTTACACCATTTTGATATGGAAGTATCCAGGTATAATTTTTAACACAAACTTTTTTCGCCAAACGGTGTATAATCGTTATACTTGTAATGGCGGCCGCTGTGTATATTTTTTTTTAATATTCAGAGAACGTTACCTCGTGGACGGGTGTTAGTAATTATCCACATATCTAGATTTTAGATAAAACCTGTTATTTTTTTTTTCATATTTTTTTTACATACTTTGTACAGTGATGTGTCCTTCCGTTGTGAACTTGTATAATATTAATAATGAAACGAAAGATGGATTGGACGTGTTTGTAATTATGAAGAACTTTGAACATTTTGTTAATTAATGCTAAATGAGCATCTGTTAAGGGAATGGATGGTCGCTAATGGTTACGTTACGTTTGATTGCCTATGTTTTGAAATAACCGTCATTTTTGTGATCCATGATGGTGTTATTAAAATAGCTTTGAAGAGTGAAGACTTAATTACGTACTAAATGTCTGCTTGTATAAGCCAGTCTAGTTTTTAATGCTTGAACTAAATTCTTAATGATACTGCCGACAAAAGAAAGAAACAAATTCCTAATTAAAGTGATGTTGAATGAGAAGTATAAGCAACCCTTTTTTGTTAATTTTAAGAAAACTTACAGTTAATAAAGATATTTCATAAAAACATTAAGATTGCTCAAGAAATAATACATAAATAAAGTAACGCCGTTAGAGAAGTAGGTTTTATTTCACCTTGTTTTTTTTTAGGATGGGAAGTCATCAAATGATTTCTCCCACTCTGGGCGGAGCGGGAGAGTGTCAGACTTTTACTGACTAAAACCCATCCATGTTCCTTCCTCGTTTTATATCACCTTACAACCTAACCACATGCAGCACTCATGATTGTGTAGATGTTTCCTTTGCGGTTTTCAATGTAAGTTGAATTAGTTTCGTCTGTGTAATTACCGCGTGTGAGAAGTAGTTCTAGTCTTCAGTAAACGAGGCAGACATGGTGATAGAGAGAGTAGGAACTTCTAGAAATCATCATCATCATAATCATCATCAGCCTATAATGTTCCCACTGCTGGGGCACGGCCTCCTCACAATGAGAGGGAATGAGCTATAATCTACCACGCGGGCCCAGTGCGGATTGGTAGATGTCACATGTCTTCGAATTTTTGGTTCTAGGACATGCCGGTTTCCTCACGATGTTTTCCTTCACCGTTTTGAGAGCAGCGGTGATGAAATAAATTACACAAAGCAATGTTCGTGGGTTCGAACCCACGACTTACCTACTGCCCGTAAGTCGGGGCCACCACCACTGGGCCACCGCTGCTTCTAGAAATAGGAACAGTTAATTACCCATCAGTTATTCAGTATAACTGGTAATAAACCATTTGTCTGTCTATTACTTTTTTGTTTAAAGAATGTTCTCATAATCTTGCTTCCGACAGAGATTCGATTATACAGCAACAAGTCAATCTGAACTGGGTATACAATATAGTATACATCACAGTGGAATACTCCCGGTGAGAGCGCCTTAGCTACACTAATATCAACGAGGAAAAAAGAGGAAATTATTTGAATTTTTTGTTTGTAACTACTCAACCGATTTCAAAAAATCTTTGCCGAGCCTCATCTTTTCCGAGTTACATAGGTTATAGATTATATTGATATCAAGTTAAGGAACAGGCGCATTTCTTTAATTGAAAGAAAGAAAGAAATAGCATTTATTAGCCCGCACAGGACAAAACACATCAAAATTATCAGTATAAAACTTACACAAAAAAAAAAACAAATAATTATAGGTATTTAAAAATTAAAAGAAATGAAACTCGTCCTGTACGAGGCCAAAAGGCTCCTATCTCAGCATGGTGCTGTAACATTAAAAAAACGTCACAGCGCTGGTCATCCATCATCTCAAATGGTCTCAAACGGGTGAATCAAAACATAGTGAGAGAACCGGCATGACTTAAAACCACAAATTCGAAGACTTCGTGTCCTAAGCAGCGCCGCGTGGTGGTGTTTATAACAATCCACCATTTGCTTATACTATGTCAACTTTTACATGTGCCTTCTAAAAAAAAACTGTTCACTATTCTATGTTTGCCTACCCTAAGTTTAAGTAATATCATATTCTGCTTTGCTTTAAATTTTCTAAAAACTCTTTATGTTATAAAAAATAAATAGTATTTTTTGTCACAAGTATGCTATACCATGCTATACCATGAGTACAATCACAAAGAACGAGGAACACTGGTCCACTGTATTACAGTCTATACTAGTACGGGGAGCAGAGTGAATCTGTTCTGTGTTAACAACATGTAATAAGTACCGACACGTAACAAACAAAAATTGTATCTAAATCTACTATTATTTTGTACGCTATTGAACTATATATATGCAAGGTGGTTATTTTCTGATTTAGCAAATAAAGAAGTTTTTTTTTATTTTTTTTTATTCCCTCTCATGTAATAGATATACCGATAGAGTCAGCTTATTATGCTTATCATAGGTAAATGGAGCTCGTGGCAAAATAATAACAGCCGCTCGGGTTGGTCTTTAGGTTAAGCCGTGCTTGCCTAGGTTGATTTTGTGTATGGGTGACCACCCTTACATACCGAGTTTCCTCCGTGCCTCGGAAAACACGTTAAATTGTTGGTCCCGGCTGTCATTTATGCATCTTTGACAGTCGTTACAGGTAGTCAGTGGCCAAAAAGTCTGACAACCAGTCTTACCGATTAGTATCGTATTTTCTAGTATTAATTAGGTTGTGGAGATCAGATAGGCAGTCGCTCTATGTAAAATACTGGTATTCAGCTGCATTCGGTTTGACTGCAAGCCGACCACAACATAGTTACGAAAAGGCTGATGATCATGCAAATTAGGCGAGTTATCACAATTTTGGCGGACGAAGTCGCGGGCATAGTGTTAGTTAATACATAATAATAATTCCCGTTTTGTGCATTCTAGGAATGTAAATTCGTTAATTTAGGGTTTGTAATTAATTCATTGTATACAAAACACTGGAAGCATGCTTCAAAATTAGCTTATAGTTTATAATTCCATCTCTCTAAAAAACTAAACCCACTCTTAGCTTGCCCATTTTTTATTTTCATTACAATAACATAATAAGTATGTACCTAAGTGACGGTTACATTAATCCTTCTAAAACAGGTTCATACCTACAACAAGATCAACCCTTACAATAATAAAGTAAAATTGACGCCCTTTAGAGTACATGACCGTAAAATATAAACAACAACATGCTACGGTATATAAATCATCATTTGTAGCAAGTAACTTCTTATGAAAAAAACATGAGCGGTATGAAAAGGGCAGTCTTGTGGTAGCCATGTCAATAAAATAAATTACAATGGTCATTTTTATTTTTGCGATTTTCGATGGAATTTGCGACCGGCTAGCTCTCGGTCTATATCAAGTTTTTGGTCATCTGCCCAGAGTGCCCGTCACAAAATAAAAACCTAACAATGATTTGTTGCGAGTAAAGTTTGATTCTACGTTTTTATGTAACTACTGATATAATTATAATTAATTATATACAAGGAGTCGCTTTACATCCTAGAAAATAATAAAAAAAAAAATATATTGATAGGTGCCGTATGTGTAATAGATTATGTGCCATTGCCTTATTTTTTTTTTTTTTAGGGTGGGAAATCATCGAATGACTTCTCCCACTCTGGGCAGAGCGGGCGGGAGTGTCAGACTTTTACTGACTAAAACCCATCCATGTTCCTTCCTCGCCCTTTATGTTCCGGGGCCGCGGTATCTCTTTCGAACAGGCCCGCAACCCCGGCAGGCTTCGGCCCTTGCGCCATTGCCTCAGGTGCTATTAAAGCGGGTGCCCAATGTAGCATACGTCAAATTCAAGGAAGTGCTACATACCATCAAACTGAACATCTTTCTCGATGGGACCACCATCGTAATCGCGAAAAAATAATCAATGGCTCCTTACAAAACAAAATTCCAACACCTACTCGACTCGACCAAATGTTTAGAATAGAATACTCTTACACACAACTCGTACTATTACTCTCGCACAGCTGTTTATTTTTAACCGACTTCCAAAAGGAGGAGGTTCTCAATTCGTCGCAATCGTTTTTTTTATGTATGTTCCCCGACTACTCGAAGATGGCTGGACCGATTTGGATTAGTTTTGTTTTGTTTGAAAGGGTATGCTTCACAGGTGGTCCCATAATCATCAAGTCAGGATCTGATGATGGGATCCTGGAAAAATACAGAGAACTCTTTAAACTTTATAGGCACACATGAAGCGATTTGGATAGTTTTCGGAAGAGTATTTTTTCGGAGTGTTCCTCCTTTAATTTGGTGAAGATTTGATGAATAACTTCGGAGATAGGTAACGGAACTCCTCAATAAATAATATAAAATGGACTGGGATTGCTGAAATCTCATGTGTGTCTATTGTTTACATCAGTTCATGATGTAACATCACGCCAGTACGCTGTAAAGGAGTAAGCGCATGTGAAACACTAAAAAGTGAAACAATAAAACTTTTTGCAATAAATAATTTATGATTACGATGGTGGATCCATCGAGAAAGTTGTTCATTTTGATGGTCTGTACCTTGAATTTGACTATAATTATATTTATTATAGTAATAGCCATTTTTTATCCGTTCGTTTTTCTCTCTTATGTGACGCAGATAAAGTTGCGTGGGTCAGCTAGTAGTATATAGAAGTAATTTTTTAAAAAAACCTGTTTTTTTTTCCTCCAGAGAAAAAACGAATATGCTAAAAACGGTTCCTGACTTAAAATTATTTCATGTTAAATAGGAAATTATACAAACATGAATACTTTAACTGCATGCAATTTTTACCTCTCGGCAAATATTAATTAGGCTTTTAAAACTAATTGATTCCTAACCTTGCTGCTCGTTACTTCATTAAAATATGGTATTGAAGTTTTAATTTCAAACATTTTTCTTTCTTTACCGGGGTTAGAAATCCCCACCATGGTTTAGGTTATGAATAAAAACAGTCGCTCGGGTCGATCGTTAGGTTAAGCCGTGCTAGCCTAGTTTTTTTTTTTAAATATAAATAATATCGTTGGACATAACATTAAGAAAAAAATGGGTTGATCTATCAAAACAAATGTAAAATTAACAATTGTGATCATTTTTAAAGAGTAGATTTATTAAAAAAAAACATTAATTTGCTTCGCTCCATTTATTTTGATTTTGACTTGTTGGATTTAATTTGTTTTGACTTAATTTAATTTATGTTTATTGACTTAGATTCTGGATTTTAAATGACTAGTTTGATTTTATATGTTTTTGATTTGATTTGATTTCTTATTTTTTATTTATAGACTTAAATTGTGGATTGTATACGATTTATTTGATTTATTTATGTTTTTGATTTAATTTATTTCTAATTGATTGAGTTTTGTTTTTATTTTATTTTATTGTGATGTTAGTTGGCTTTGACTTATAATATTATTTGGCAATGGGTGTTATTTACCTGAAAATAAATGAATTTATTAGGAGCCTCAAGTTCTGACAACCGGTCTTACCGAGGGATATCATATTACCCATTAGGTAACTGGATTGTGGATGTCAGATAGGCAGTAGCTCTATGTAAAATACTGGTATTTCGTTGCATTCGGTTAGACTACAAGCCGAATCCAACATAGTTGGGAGAAGGCTAGGAAAATGACACATAAGGTATCTAATTTTCATCGCAAACAAAAGCAAATTTTAATGTTGAATGCCAATGACCACATTCTACTACCTTTCGATCAATGTCAACGGTTAAACATTTAAATTAAACAGGTATAGATGGTGCATTTGAAAATGCACATAATGACGTTGATTGACTGTGAATCGATCGTGGTATTTGACTGTTGACGGAGGAATTTATACTGCGGTCAGTCGCCTCTAGCTAGTCTTTACCAAGCTGGTTGAAAAAGGTTGCCATTAAGAAATATCTAACCTAGCCTTGTAATAAAGAGAGATAACCTTCTAAGTAATAAAAAAGTACTTCTAAATATGGCATGTTGATTCCCAAAATGGACAATTTACTTTTAGTATTTTCCAGTAAAGGAATTCTCCCTCAAAATGGAGTTTGGCTGAGTGCCTATCACTTGATGAAAATAGGCTTGTCTTCAATGAATTAGAACCTGAAATGGCTGCCCTAATTTTCGTATGTACTCTTATAGGTAATTAGATACATATGTCACCGTAAAATTGTCAAACACGTTATATTACAATATAACGTGTTTTTTCTCGCGATATTGTAATGTCTCGAATTATTGTCAACTGAACATACGGAAGTATCTCTGCCCCCATAATCGGGACTTGTGGCACCCCTCCGTTAGGTTAGTTAGGTTCCTTTAAACCCTGCACTCGGAAATAGGCTACGCTTTTTAGGGGGAATATAAAGTGTTTTAAGGTTATGTTATATTAATCGGTATTTCTCAGGAATGGTGCATTATCTTTTCATGAGAGTTGTGCCACTGGACAAGGGGGACCCCTCCTTCCCTCCACACCGCGTAAGTTGACTACCATCGCATGCATTTCACGAAAAATAATGCGTTTTGTTGTGAGCAGTATGTTCATTTGACAATAATTTGAGACTTTACAATATCGCTAGAGATATTACAATATAACGTATTTGACAATTTTACGGTGACACATATACCTCTGCCTAAACAGGAAACGGTTAAGCGGTTTTTGGCACCCATTACAGTTATGTAATGGGTGCCAAAAACCGCTTAACGAAGCCGAAAATCACTTGTTATCCCCTTCATTGCGATTTTTTTTTGTTCTATTTGACCATACCTTTGAACTTTCTAGTTACGGAGACATTGGGGGTCAAAGACAATTTTTTTTCAATACAACAAGTTTTGAATGTCATTACTATACTTCAAATACATCCACGGTCCCTGTAATTTCCTAAAGGGTGTAAAACACCTCTTAACGAAGCCGAAAGGCACTCTCCCCGTCATTGCGATATATTTTTTTGTTCTACGCATATCTGGGAGCCTTCTAGTTACGGAGATATTTGGGTGACCCCAAATATCTCTGTAACTAGAAGGTTCCAACTATTTGACAGGTTTTATATTTATATACAAGTTTTTAATGTAACATTTTTACTTCAAACACCTGTACGACCCCCACAATATTCAATCCACTCATCAGCACAATGTTTTGAGTGCTTCCGTTGAGTTCACAGCTCAATGGAACGCACTCAAAACATTTTTAAACCAACAACAAAAAAGTAGTGTCCCAGCAATAATTTCTTGCGTAAAGTTACTTAGTTTTATGTACAGAATGCTTGGTTAACGGCTTTGTGATGAGGTGGTTTACACCCTGTACCTATGCATGCATTTATCAGCACAATGTTTAGACTGCGTTACATTGAGTCCTGTCGTAAACCGTAAATATAAAAGTCGTTTCCCAACAAGAACTATAGCGTAGAGTTACTTAGGTCCGTGGTCATCTCTTAGCTGCCATGGTTAATTTTTATTTCTTTTTTTTTACATTGTTGGTTTAATCTTTTCTCTGGACGCTCTTAATGTGCACGTCTTTCTACATCGTTCTCACATATATGTATAATCAGAATCACACATGAATGATGTAACCAAGATTTTGTAACAATATATTGATTTAAAAGAGTGTCCATGGAGTTTCTTGCCCGTTCTGCTCCATAGAGATAGACTACGCTAGGGAATGGGCAACTATAGTACTTTCTCAAGTTATCATGCCTTGTGACTGTAGCTTTGATTTTATTTGTAACCAGCGGCTTCGCCCGCGTGAAGTTTGATTATTGTCCCATGGGATCTTACTACCGGAATAAAATGTATCCTATGTTTTATGTGGGTCATAGCGTGATGATATAAACGTAAGAGTAAACAAATATAATAATAACAAATCTCCGAACTGCTAAGCTATCGGGAGTTACACGTGTTATTGTGAGTCAACTATAAAAGATAGAAATATGCTGTCTTGGGATATTTTTTATATAATTTTATGTGGAATATTTCCGTTATACATGATTTCTATGTAGCTTTAACCATTAAGGCTGCACACGCGACGGAAGCTAAAAAAACCAAGTAACTTCTCCCGTTTTCCCAACATTTCCTTTCACTGCTCTGCTCCTATTAATGGTAGTGTGATGAAAAGTATACTATTACCTGCTCAGGAGTATGTAGAATAATTGTACCAAGTTTCGTTAAAATCCGTCGAGTAGTTTTTTTTTCTATAAATAACATACAGACAGACAGACAGACAGACAGACAAAAATTTTACTGATTGCATTTTTGGCATCAGTATCGATCACTAATCACCCCCCGATAGTTATTTTGTAAATATATTTCATGTACAGAATTGACCTCTCTACAGATTTATTATAAGTATAGAAGATAGAAGATAGATTTGACATTCAAAAGTGCCGTAATGGTCTAGTTGAAATAAATGCTTTGAGTTTGAGTTTTTGAGTTTGTTCACGAAAAAGATGACGCTCTGATGATCTAAAAACCGCTGTTTAAAACACATTTTTGTTCGGAAACATGTCACAGCTGTTTTTAGATAATCAGACTGTTATCTTTTCGGTGAACATGGATCTTAGAATGTTGTACAGAATGCTCGGTTGACTGCTTTTTAAAATGTCCGTTTACAACTTATAAATACTCAAAGTGTGAGATTTTGATCCACGACCACACATAACCGCCTTCGTTTGTATTTTTAATTACAATTAGAAAACAATAACTACTTAAACTTTATTGCTAGTAATGAGTGTGGGCTAGTTTTTAACGCGGTGGAAAATATCCAAATGATTGAATCGCATGCTTGATCAACGGCGCGGGCGCGTCTGCATGCTTGCTACTTACATGGTTACTTGGTTTCTGTCTAACGTTTTTGTCTTGTTGGGTTCTGTATGACTTTATTGTGAGGATGATTTTCATGGTTCCCTTATTTTGTTTGTCTAGAGTATTTTAGTAGGTGCTGGTGCTCTTGTCTCTGTAAAAACGTATATCTATAATCTACTATAATAATATTATATAGAGGAAAACTTTGTTTGTTTGGTTGTAATGAATAAACTCAAAAACTACGGTGCCGATTTCAAAAATTCTTTCACCATTGGAAGGTTACATTCACTTTGAGTAACATAAGCTATACTTTATCCCCGTAGTCGCACGGGAACGGGAACTACGCGGGTGAAACCGCGTGACGTCCGCTAGTAATATTATAAAGAGAAAAGATAAGATTTTTTGCTTGTTACAATTTAACTCAAGAAGTTCTCAATAGAATTAAACAATTCTTTCAACACTAGAAAGCTACATGTTTACTTAATAAAAAAAAATAAAAATAAATATAAATTAAATTCTATTAACATCATGCAAATTAGCCGAGTTATTACAGGACGAATTCACGGGCATAGTCCTAGTTTTTGACAAAGTATTTTAAGAAAAGTTTATTGAATTTTGCCATTGTTACATTCCTGTAACTTTTACCAATATTTCACAGAACAGTAGCAATGTATGTTTGTTAAAAACTATTCTCCTGCAGATTTTGTTTTGGTAGATTATTATCTAGTTGTCCTCCTGAATCTGTCATGATCTGAAAAATACACTTTTTACTATTTTTCAGTTGATAAAAAACACACCCAGATTTGCACTGACACTATCTAACATAACATCTTCCCATAAAACAGTATAGGATTCTATTTTGTAAAAAGTAAACCTACAAAAAAGTATTTTTCTAGGTCTACAAACAACAAAAGTTCTTGGGTGGGTTTACCTGGGTGGCCAAGCAAAGAGTTTTAAAAACCACCCACGGGATCCTAAAACAGCGCACGTGCGCAAGATTTTCTCTACACAAAAACTAGCAGTACCATATGCAATACTAGGAATATAATTACAGTGTTTGCATACGCTAATTGTGGCACGTTATCGTAAACATCTGCGTCTGCGCAATGGACTGGGAAATACAACGGGACTTGGAGCATCTTCATGCAAGGTAAGCAATTAAAACACGTTTGTAATACCCCGAAAGGTTGCAGAATAAGTGTACCTATATTATATTCACAAAAGTTTGACTACTTACATAAGTTAAATAAATAAATAAATATCGCTGGACATTAACACACAGCGCCACCTAGTGCCACACTAAGCAAAGCTTGTGTCGGGTCACTAGATAGTTGATATACCTACTACATTTATATACTTTTTTTTTGTTTGTAAATACATACTTATTATACATATAAACATCCATGACTCGGAAACAAATGTCCGTGCTCATCACACTAACATTTGCTCCTACCGGGATTCGAACCCAGGACCCTAAGAACGTAAGGCAGTGTCACTACCACTACGCCAATTGGGTCGTCTTTTAGTTAACAGCAACTCTGGAGTTGCTGTTAACTTATGTAAGTAGTCAAACTTTTAAAGTACAATAATAATCATCATTTTCCTGTCTTTAACTTCATTTATTATCCGACTTCAAAAGGAGGAGGTTACTCTATTTGACGATATATATTTTTTTGAGATCATGTCGACTCTGTCACCTCTCAGCATTCAGCTAACTAATTTATATGAGTTATTGCAAAACAATAAATATTGAGAACCTTTATTCGTAATCAAAACTTTCCTCATGTCATTATAAAATCCAGTTATATTGTACTGACATTTTCTATAGACGTGAACTCCACACCTAAGTCACATCTTTCGAAAATCCATGATCCACATACCAAGCCCTTTCCACAATTACATCAAATCGTCTCCATTTCAAACTAAGAATGAAAGAATTACAAATTAAGGAACACACACACACACACCTACATATCACACGGTCAATGTAAATGCTCATAAAAAAAATAAACACACTGTTAATAGGAAAATTAGTCGGTGAATCTTTGACTATTTGACATCTTACAATACTGCGGTAGACCCACCAGGATTGAAGACCGCTGCTCCAGAATTCATCAACATTTTTTCGTTCCGCCATTTTGATTAGTATGAACTGTCAGGGATCAAGTTCAGTTGGTCGGTGTATAGTGCTTTAATTTTAGTAAATGAGTATGAAGAATCGTTCAGTGCGGCCCCTTTGATGTTCGTAGCGGGTGATACAAAGGAATCGTGTAATTGGTGTGGACGGTTTTGGGTACCGCAGGAACAGGTCAGCGGGTTCTGTAAGCGGTGGTATGCTAGAAGATTATTTTTTTAAACAAGCAGTATCATTGTGCTCTTATGTCGTAACGTCAAAGGTATCACAAGTTAAGTATTTTGTTTGAAAATAAATAAATTATGGACCCGGAACTTCGATCAAGTGGATTTTTTACTGAGTTCAAACATAATCTATGTCTGTGCCAAATTTCATCTAGATCCGTTCAGCCTTTCTGGAGTAATTGAGTAAAAAACGTCCACCCATATAAACACCGCATCATCATCAGCCTATAATGTTCCCACTGCTGGAACGCGGCCTCCTCTCAATGAGAGGGAATGGGCTATAATCTACCACGCGGGCCCAGTGTGGATGGTAGATGTCACATGTTTTCGATTTTTTTATGCTAGGACATACCGGTTTCCTCACGATGTTTTCCTTCGCCGTTTTGAGAGCAGTGGTGATGAAATAAATTACACAAAGTAATGCGCCTGTCCGGGTTTGAACCCACGACTAACTATTCGTAAGTCGGGGCCGCCGGCACTGGGCCACTGCTGCTCATCTTATATAAACTCCGCATTGTTTTATAATAGTTAACATTGCATAAAATTCAAGCTTTTACTGGCCCCTTATTCACAACCATTCGACTCGCTTCCGATTTGGAAAGTCGTAGGTATGTCTATCTCGGTCGTTTTCGTAACGCCAGAAGAAGACAGATATACGAGTTGTCGAATCGGAAACGAGTCGAACGTTTGTGAATACGGGGTCTGATCAGCTAAATCCGATTCCGCATCGGTGTCATTTTCTAAATGAAACACTTGTGTTTTTTATATTTCAAATGATACCGACCTATTCACAGTTTCTTCATATAATCTGATAATTGAACAAGGTGTTAAAATAACGGATATCTAATCTTAATAATTATTTTTATATTTTATTGGCCCTCATTTTATTGCACTACAAGCAATAGCATTAATAATAATTGCTTTGCAGTAGATATCGTTTTTGTTACAGATATTTATAGGTTTTTTAATTAGCAGTAGAGTTTTTAGTGCAATTTTATGTACCATTTAGCTGATAAAAAATTATAAAAAATTATTATATATAAAAAGATAATAAGTATAATATTTTTATTCTAGTATGAAAGTTTTAAAGTTAATATCAGCACACACACGTGATCCTAGGTGGAGCTCGTGCCTACACTATAACAGCCGCTTGGGGTCGATCTTTAGGTTAAGCCGTACTTGCCTAGGTTGATTAGTGGATGGGTAACCACCCATTCCATACCGAGTTTCTTCTTTCTCAGAAAGCACGTTAAGCAGCCGTCTGGTTCCGGCTATCTATTGTAGATCTTCGACTGTCATTACAGGTAGTCAGTGGCTCGAAAGTCTAATAAACAGTATCAAGAGCTAAGTACCCAATACTACCCAATATTAGCTGGGATGTGGAGGTCAGACTGGCAGTCGCTTCATGTAAAACAGTGGTATTCAGCTGCATCCGGTTAGAATAAAAGCCAACCCTAATATAGGCGTGACACCAGAATCAAAAAATTACAAATCTATTTAGTACGACAGTTAGATTATTGAAAAATAATGAACACGTATATTTTGTTTTTCTAAATCAATGAATATTGACAAAGATAAAACGCATCAAAACTCGGGAGTGGGGGCCCGTGGCGTCAGAACTAGCTAAAAATTATACCTAGGCGTGACGTATTGGGAATTTTAAAAGCGCCGTATCTTCGTCAATGTTGATTTTCGAAACAAAAGAAAATATACGGGTCAAATATTTTTTAGTAATCTACAAGACTGACTTTTTTATGTCGTCCACCCTATAGTTGACAAAAAAGAAGCATATAATGATGAAGCAGGATACTAATTGTACTAACTGTAGTATAAAATATGAAATAATAATAATACAAGGTATAAACATTATTAACTGGGTTGTGGAGGTCAGATAGGCAGTCGCTCCATATAAAATACTGGTATTCAGCTGCATCCGGTTAGACTGGAAGCCAACTCCAACATAGTTGGGAAAAGGCTAGGCAGATGATGATGATGATAAACAGACTCTAGACGGAACCGTTTTTTGGAGTGAAGAATCACGTTTTTCGATGAAACTCAATGTCAACACACTCAAAACATTGTGTGGTTGGATGTATTGAATAGTGCGGGGGTCGTGGAACATGAATTTGAAAACTAAACTTGTGAAAAAGGAAGAAACTTTGACCACCAATATCTCCGTAACTAGAAGATTCCTAAATGGTCTAGACTCTAGAACAAAAAAAAATATCGCAATGATGATGGGCAGAACAAGTGCCTTTCGGCTTCTTTAATAAGTTCTTTTTATAATATACACCCTTTATACCATTATTATACACAACTGCTGAAAATTATCGATAAGTTATTCAACTTTTGCAGTTAGTACACAAAGAAGAATTGACAATAAAATTAACATTAATCAACTTTAATTTTTAATTTTATTGACCAAAAAAATCTTAACGGCCCGATGTCTTCGCGGCGACAAAATTTCAAAATCAACACACGAACAATTAAAGGGCACTTTATTAATCTTGATAAATCGCAATATCTCGTTACAAAAACCATGTGCGACGTTTTAAAACATTGTTTTATCAGATGCGCGAACGCAAGCTGACAATGTGAACAAATTATACGAACGATTTGCGATTTTTAAATTTCGAAACACGGAAGAGGCGGTTTTTGAACGTAACGGTTTTTTGGTAAAAAACAGTTGTTTGATGTCATTTGGAGATTAACGTCTCAATTTTTAAAGAATGAATACCGTCTAGAGGTACTTTTCAAGATGATAGGAATCGTAGGTACATATTGAACCCTCTGGCTTTTTAGGGTTTATTGAAGTCCACGCGATTTCATCTTGGACTCATTAAAAGCATATTATTCTCTTTGATCAGTACCTATTATCCGTTGGCGTAATTAATTTGTAAATCTGACAACTCATGAATCGCCTAGATAAACCGCCATCCCGTTACCGAAATTTTCTTTTGAATGTTTTTATAACATTCTCATATCAAAACTTATATTGTCACTTACGGGATATCTTCCGTGATTATTTGTCAGTCAACCCGCGATCATGGCGCTTGCAACAGCGTCGAAATATCGGGACCTCAAAATAACAAATAATCACGGAAGATATCCCGTAAGTGACAATATATATTCTCATATCAATTTGCGTTGCTTTACATTTACTACTTTTATGCTCGCATTTTGATTAAAAAAATATCTTTTGCCAGCGGCCTCGCCCGTGTGAAGGTTGATAATCGTCCCATGGAATATTACTACAGGGATAAAAATTATCCTATGATTTAATCCAGGTCATAAACTATCTGTGTGCAAAATTTAATCCAAATCCGTTTAATAGTTTTTTCGTGAAAGACTAACAAACATCCATACATCTTTGCAAACTTTAGTAAGATATACTTTTAGTAAGATATTTCTGGTCCATTACATGGGTCAACTAAGGTCCATGTTCACCGAAAAAATAACCGTCTGTTTATCCAAAAACAGCTGTCACTGTGACATGTTCCCATACAAAAATGCGTATTAAACAGCTGTTTTAGGTAATCAGACTGTCATCTTCTCGGTGAACATGGACCTAAAACGTTTGGTAGCTCAAATACGCGATTGTCAAGTTCAAAATATTAGAGTTCCTTTTTTTTACCGGAAGGTGTCTTTTACTGCGCTCGTTTGGGTTCGCCGGTTCGCTACGGAACATGAAAGCCATTACGGTTGAAGTTCGCATAACAATTTCTTTGATAAGGACACAGTGTTTACTTGTCTTTTCTTACACGGATATAAAATATTAACAGTAACACTATAATAATATCAGTCGGCGCTAATTGCGAAGCTTCAAAAGAAAGGAAATGCATTTTATAGGTGCTTGTTCGCGATAAGCCTTCCATTTGAAAGCTGTCTACGAGTTGAATCCTGTACAGTAAGACATGAAGATAATTCCCTTCAATTCTCAGATTAGCTGCTAATTACTGGTATTAGTAGAAAAGGTCACACATATGTTAAAAGGGAGAACAAGGCCTGCAATCAATTTGAAAAATCGGTATATAAAAAAACTATAACAGCTAAAAAACGTTTTTGATATAATCGGTCTAAACTAATTAGACCGATTATATCAAAGACGTTTTTTAGGACATTTTTTTTGTTAAAAAGTTATATAATGATGTAATTTGTAGTCTGAAGTACCTACTCTAATCACGGCCATAAAAATGGGTATTTTTTGTCAATTTCGGAGGGTCGCATTTTCTGTACCTACTTAATAAATGCTGAAAAAATTGTGTCTACAGTAGCACCTGATTTTAAGAAAATTAAAAGAATGCTCTAGAAGCATTATTCAGGAATTTAGTAGGAGAATACATTTTTATGAGTCGCAGCCCCTGCCAAAATCAAAATCAAAACATTTTATTTCACATAGGCCTAGATGGGTACTTATAAAACTTCGAAAAAGGTGCACCTGTGTCCATTTAAGCCCAACATATTTTTACTCCGAAGGTGCCAAAGTGACTTTAAAACCGATAACATAACAGAATACTGATAAAAACCACACAAACGAATGCAGATAAAATAAGTCAAAAGACATTTTTATTTAAAAGTTCAATGATAATTGAATTGCACTTTTATCAATTTAAATGGCTCTCTGAAGTGTTAAAATTGAAAGACAAAAAGCATGCAGACTTTCGTTAATTGTTTTAAATTTATTTTTATCGAGAGTCCTTTATTTATTAGTTATGCCAGGAATTTGTGATGCATTATTAATATTGAGCTTACTAACTAAATGGGAAAACTAAAATGGATTTATGGGTCATCTAAATTTGGATGAGGACTAAACTAAGGACAATGGTTTTGCTAAAAAGGTCGTTTTCATCAAGACCATTGTAGTTTTACATTAAAGTGCTATAGAATTATAAATGCAGTAAGTATTACGGGTTCAACCATTAATTACTGCTGCTTTCTATGGCTTTCGATGGTACCAGAAAAAAGTGGTCAAGTGTGTGTCGGACAAGCACTTTGGACTCTAAAGCTATGACGACTACTTTCTTGAATCCTCTTGGCGTAAGTTTCCAAAGAAAACATGGCCAGTTCTGGAAATGTTTTTGCTGTTATCATTCCAAATAAATTGTACTCTTTCTTTTTCGTGGTCTTTGACTTGGTTTTACATGCCATCTGTCGCAAAATATTCGTATGTTTCTCGACGGACGGCATGAAAAGCCATGTTTCCTTCTCCGAAACAAGGTGATATTAGGTATGTATTATGTCACCGTAAAATTGTAAAACCCGTTAGATTGTAATCTATCTAGCGAGATTATAAACTCACGAAAAATTGATAAACGAACATACTGCTCATAATTGTATGCATGCGACGGAAGTATCTCTGCCCCCATAATCAGGCCCATCGACGTTAGGTTAGTTCATCATCATCATCATCTCAGCCGAAAGACCACTGGTGAACCTAGGCCGCCCCAAATGGCGCCACATTGACCGGTCCCTTGCGACTCGCATCCAACAGATGTTAGGTTAGTTAGGTTCCTTTAAACCGTACTGACAGAAATAGGAGGCCCACGTAGCGGGGCTCCGTCGACTACGCTTTTTAGGCGAATATAGTGTTCAGCTGTCAAATATTACAATCTCGCATTTAAGTCCGAAAAATCAGAGGGGCGTATCTCGGCTTTGAACTTGAGAGCTATGACTTGACAGTCCACACAATTAGGCTTAGATTTAAATAATAAATAAATAAATTGCTTTATTCACAATCCTTATTGCAATGGTCATAATAATTAAAACAATCTTAAATATATATAAATCTCGTGTCACAATGTTTGTCCTCAATGGACTCCTAAACTACTTAACCGATTCCAATAAAATTCGTATACCGTATGCAGTTTGATCCAATTTGAAAGATAGGATAGCTTACATTTCAATTTATGAGACGCAGACGAAGTTGCGCCGGTCAGCTAGTACTTCTATAGGGTGACTGACAATTTAGGTCCATGTTCACCAAAAAGATAACAGTCTGATTATCTAAAAACAGCTGTCACTGTGACGTGTTCCAATACAAAAATGTGCTTTAAACAGCTGATTTTAGATTATGAGAGCGTCATCTTTTTGGTGAACATGGAACGATACTTAAACACGTGATTGTGCTCATGATAACAAACGACTTTTACTATGGGATCAAACCTGAAATCGCAAAACAAATCAGCTGTTTAGTGCATTTATGTTGCCTAATGTACTGAACAGCTGATTTATTTGTCGCGATCACGTATTTAAGTTTCATACACTAAGGTCCCTGTTCACCAAAAAGTTGATGCTCTGATTATCTAAAACAGCTGTTTAAAACATATTTTTGTAAAGGAATATGCCACAGTGACAGCTGTTTTTAGATATTCAGACCGTTATCTTTTACGTGGACATGGACATAACTGTCAGTCACCCTATATACGGAAAAGTTAAATGACTAAACTATTGCACGGGTTTTGCTTTACATTGTTAGAAGAACGATTTCCATGGTTGCAATACAATTGACACATCGTGGAATGAACACTTCGGAGGATCTCTAACATGTACTTTATCTGTCCAGTTCAATAGTATTAAAATTCTATACCACAGGGGGTGCGTGAATATTCAAGAGCATCGATATGGATGGAGTCTTCAAACACGAACTTGTGACTAAGTGCCTTTTTTCTCTTTAAAGCCTACATTCTGTAGAAAGTACTCTTTATTGACCCATTAGCAGAATAATTAAAACCAGTGGGATAAACTCATTTCTTAGGAGACAACTAAGTTACAGGTTTGTGATTTAAGAAATCTTAATAAGGTATTACATAAAGTTTAGTAATAGCACTATCCCGGGGCTTTGGGACTGTTCGAAAAAGATACCGTGGCCCTAGAACATAAAGGGCGAGGAAGAAACATAGATGGGTTTTAGTCAGTAAAAGTCTGACACACCCGCTGCGCCAGAGTTCCCAGTCATTTGATGATAAAAAAAAGGAAAAGAATATATAATATAACACACATATTTTACCATGTAATAGGTAGGAGTAGCCTATTGGGGTCAATGGGACACAAATCCAGACTCTGTGGTTGTCAATGAGAAATTCCAATGGGAAAACACAATATCACTATTTACCTAACCGGGAAATTGAATCGAAATTGAATCGAAACCAGTAGCCAATGAAGTCCTTTATTGCATGAGATTTAAGTACAACTGGGGAAATATGACCAACTAGCTGACCCACGCAACTTTGTCTGCGTCACTTAAGAGAGAAAGAGCTCACAAAGGGAATAGAATTTCCCCCGTTTTTGCAACATTTCTTATTGCTGCTCCGCTCCTGTTCGTTACAGCGTGATGTTATATAGCCTATAGCCTTCCTCGATAAATGGACTATCCAACGCAAAAATAACTTTTCAATTCGTTCCTGAGATTAGCGCGTTCAACCAAACAAACAAACAAACTCTTCTGCTTTATAATATTAGTATAGATTACCTGGTGAAGGTTGCGGGAATCCATCGCATGCGAGTCGCACGGGACCGGTCAATATGGCAAGATTTGGCCTATGTCTAGCAGTGGACGTTTTTCGGCTGAAATGATGATGATGGGGTAATATGAGTGTATTATTAGATACACATGTGTCTACCCCGTCACAGATTACTTACAGGCGTGATGTTACGTTTTCATTCCGGTGGTACGTTCCACGATAATTTCCAACATAAACACGGTCGAAGCATCGGTCAAAAACTAGTTCAAAAAGTTTAAAAAATAACCGTTCGAATCGCGTGCGCATTTGTACGCATGCGTTCTTGGTAGCATGCGTCACCGATTAAGATGGATATCGTCACAAACCGTTATTAAATGTAAGAAGTATTTAATATTGGTGTTCTTTTCATTCTGATCGGTATATGGGAGACTAAGTTTTCACCGTGACTGTGGTTGCGTGGATTATGGTTTAAAAAAAATATAAACTTCAGTACGAAGTCGTTTCATGTCATTTCCAAGGCTCAAAGCGTTGTTGGCTGGTTAAAACGGATGTGTTTACCTAAGATTCGCATATCCCAAAATATTAGAGTCTTCTTTCAATCTAACTGGATGCAGCTGGTACAAATTACATATTACTGTTACGATTGCCAATCTGACCTACAGAAACACAACCTAGTTTAACATTAAGATAATCCTTGGTAAACCTGTAGACACAGTGACATCAGTCTAAGACTTCAGCTTCTGATGGATGGAACGTGTGAACGTTGATATCCCAGGAGTGGTTACTGCAGAGATGATGAGCAATAGAGGAGTATAGAAGAAGAAACAAAACTTAAGTAGCAGAGGGCAGGTCACATTGCTCGCAGAACGGATGGCCGATGGGGCCGAAAAGTTCTGAAGTGGCGACCACAAACCGGAAGACGATGGGTTGGAAGACATCCCACTAGGTGGACCGATTACCTGGTGAAGGTTGCGGGAATCCGTTGGATGCGATTCGCAAGGGACCGGTCAATCCGGCGACACTTGGGGGAGGCCTATGTCCAGCAGTGGACGTCTTTCGGCTGAAGTGATGATGATGAAAGAAGAAGATAAAAAACATGCTGCGCCGACCCTAAATCTATACTAATATTATAAAGCAGAAGAGTTTGTTTGTTTGTTTGTTTGGTTGAACGCGCTAATCTCAGGAACTATCGACTCGAATTGAAAAATTCTGTTTGCGTTGGATAGTCCATTTATCGAAGAAAGCTATAGGCTATATAAATAACATCACGCTATAAGTAAAAGGAGCGGAGCATAAATGAAAAATGTTGCAAAAAACGGGGGAAAAATTATTCCCTTTGTGAGCTTTTTCTCTCTTATGTGACGCAGACGAAGTTGCGTGGGTCAGCTAGTTTAAATAAATGGCGATACCCCGAATTATGATGATGATATCCTAGCTATACTGCATGAGTTCGTTTATGAAATGTGAAGATCGATTCAGCAGTTGAGCCTGAAACTGTAACAAACAGACATACATTTTTTTCGAAGTATAGTTATTCGTAGTGTGACAGTTTTTATTCGAGTGATCGCAATCGAGTTGACTTTTCTATAATGTCGACTTTATACGGATATCGAGCAAGAGTTTTTTATTATTTTGTATTTGTTGAATTATTGTTTCTAGTTGTTGCAATGAAAGTAACGAATTGGAGTTACTTTTTTTATTGCTTTGTTGAACGGTAAAGTGTGGTGGTTCCGGCAATATATTCCAATTTTCTTTTATTTTATGGGTTACTAATGAATTAATAAATTATCCAGGCGTTGATCTATTAATAGTTTGAATCTACAAACATAATATGACGCCTGTTATCCCTGAAGAGTTAGGCAGAGAGAAGTATTTTAGTGTATTCCAGAGCATCGATATGGATGGAGTCTTCAAACACGAACTTGTGCTTGTTTTTTGTGTATTTTTTTTGTGGTTTTTTTTTTGCGTTTTTTCGGGTTTTCGAGTATTTTTTAACTAATTCAAAATTTTCTGAACATTGTCAAGAGAAGCTAGGAACGAAAACGTATAGGTAAAGAAATAGCATTAGCCAAATTAGTAGATTTTTTAAAATAACATCAGCCAAAAAATGATTTGACGACCCAAATAGCGCAGTGGTAGTGAGGCTGCCTTACGTTCGTAGTCGGGAGGATTTGAATCCCGGTAGGAGAAAACTTGTGTGATGAATAAAATATTCATATTTTAATTATGAATGTATTTGACTGTGAAGTATAACAACTATCTGGTGTCCACGACACAAGCCTCGTTGCTCAGTGTGGCACAAGATGGCACGGTGTGTAATGTCCAGCGATGTTTATTCATTTTATTTTGCAAGAAAAACACTCGGTAGGAGAAAACTTTTGTGTGATGAATAAAATATTCATATTTTAATTATGAATGTATTTGACTGTGTAGTATAACAACTATCTAGTGTCCACGACACAAGCCTCGTTGCTTAGTGTGGCCCAAGATGGCACGGTGTGTAATGTCCAGCGATGTTTAATCATTTTATTTTGCAAGAAAAACACTCGGTAGGAGAAAACTTTTGTGTGATGAATAAAATATTCATATTTTAATTATGAATATATTTGACTGTGTAGTATAACAACTATCTGGTATCCACGACACAAGCCTCGTTGCTTAGTGTGGCACAAGATGGCACGGTGTGTAATATCCAGCGATGTTTATTCATTTTATTTTGCAAGAAAAACACTAAGAAAATAACGTCAAAATAGGTTAGCCTCCGTGGAAGGGTGAGGGTGTGTCTATGGTATCTTTTCGCCACTCGAGAGTTGGCAACACTGGACTGTGGAGCTCTATGGGCTAGCTGTCACCGATTCGAACGTGAACGGTAAACGTAGTGATTATACAACATTATTTTTTGTTTACACTAAACCCGAAAAGAGGTCATTGTACTCATCATTTTGAACAACTTTTTCTATGGGACTAACCTCGAAATCGCGAAAAAAAATCAGCGGTTCCCTACATTTATGTTCGCATAACTCGTCAAAATGTAGGGAACAGCTGACTTTTTTTTCGCGATTTCAAGGTTCGTCCCATAAAAAAAAGTTGTTCAAAATGATGAGTACAATGACCCAATAATGTTGTATACTCTGTGGTGAACGGTCGCATTTTTGTCTCCGTGACCTTGTCTTGTTGTATAAATATTAAATCTCTTTGTATTCATAAATAACTTAATCTGACTGAACACGCTAATTTTTGAATGTGGAACGCCCATCTTCCATAGGTTTAAAACAAAGTAAAATTAGCACAAAAGTAGAACTTATACTGCTGCAGAAATCGAAAACATAATTGCATGTTTGCATGAAAACATTTAGAAAATTGATGTGGCATACAAAAGTGTGAGTAGACTATAATTGTTAGCACTTCTTATCTTAATTACCACATGATTACCTCTAATGATATTTTAAATTTTACTTTTATTATTAGACTAGCTTTTTCTCGCAGCTTCGCTCGGTTAGAGGGTGGAAATTATCCTACAGAAACGTATTACTGGGATAAAAAGTATTATATTTACATGTATATTAAGTATGTATTTACTATTAGTAATTAAAAGACTTTTTAAACATAAATTAATCTTATAAGCAGTTTTACAAAATAAAATCACTGGAAACACTTTTGCCGCGAAATCATACAAATGTCAAGTAGTAAAATTAGTGATGTTCCACATTGCGTCTTCATGTAGTGCTGTGCTGTATCGATTGAGTAGGTTTTCGTTTTTCTTCCGTCTAACATTACTAACAAAAAAGTGTCTTTGTAGTATATCAACTATCTGGTGTCCACGACACAAGCCTGGTTGCTTAGTGTGGTACTAGATGGCACTGTGTGTAATGTCGAGCGATATTTACTTATTTAGTTATTTTATCCTAAACTAGGTCATTGTCTATCTGTTGTTTTATTGACACTGTACAACTGCAAGTTTTGACAGTCAGAATCAACAGTGATGATCACCATAGTCATCTTGTTTGCCTCAAAATAATTCTTGTTTAGTTTATTTTATATTGGTTAGTCTATAGATAATAGTATCTACACTAACTATTAATATTCACAATAGCTTTCGTTTATTTTCTTTCTTTAAAAAGATACTTTAAAAATACCACCTTTATATTCCCACATAAAATAACAGTAATTTATTATTCTATTCTATTCTATTACAACGAAATCAGTTGCGTCAAAGATGATGGTGGCGCGTGTGTCGGATCATTGGGCTTCCTTCAAAATGGTTAATCTGAATGGTGCTGATCCATGCGTCATATTCGTGAACGGGCGCTGTCAGTTGTGAATGGTCATCTCTTAGTTGCCATGGCTTGTTTGAATTAATTATTTTGTTTTTGTTTTTGATATGGACACTTTTAACGTGCACATCTTGCTATATTGTTCTCACATAATAATATTATCTCAACATTAATGGTGTACTTAACCAAGATTTTGTAACAATATTTTGATTCAAAAGAGTGTCCATGGAGTTTCTTGTCCGTTCTTCTCCATAGAGATCGACGCTAGGGAATGGGCAACTTCAGTACTTTTGCAGTTTTTATTTCTTGTGACTGTAGCTACATTTAAATGTTCATCTTTGATTCGACAATTCAAAAGTGCCTTTAACTGACCTACTTGAGATAAATGCTTGAATTTTGAAAGGTAACAAACAGGTAGACAGTCAGACTAACTTATTTTTACATTATATTATGAATATACCTAATTATGGATAATAAATTTCAAAACCAATTTGCAGTTCCGTTTTTGTTATTTTCACAGCAAAATATGTTCATAGGAATACGTGTTTCCGATGTAATCGCAACGTGTTTTTCATGAAAAATACGTTTTTAGTATGATTTTACACCAGATAGTGGAAAATGTGGTAAAATATTGTTTTTATAATTATAAAACATTTATCGAGATCCTTTACTCCATGGGGTTGACATATCCTTATTGGACAAAAACCCCTATATTAAAAATAAAGATTAAAAAAATAAAAAAAAATCCTTTACTCCAATAACTATTAAAAGTAAATTGTGTTTTTAACCAATTTTGCCAATATAAAAAGTACATAAATTTACAAAAAACGTAAAACGCCCATTTCAAATTATTTCTATACCACAATTAGATGGAAATCGTGACTATATAAATATATATTTTAAACTTCAAATAAATACCCAATAAAATTCATTGTAAAGGTGAAATTTTAAATGTAAATGATGCTAAAGTTTATCGTACGAGCGGTTTTGCAAGGCAGCAGGAAATCGGTCCGGTTTAGACCTCAACTCTTATCGAGTAACGACTGCAAAACAATAAAAAAAACAACTTTTTTTCGTTTTTTTCTTGTTTTTTTCTTTCGCACGGACATATGGATAAATGATATGCTAATTAATATAAAAAAACCAATATTTTTATAAGTGTTGTGTTTATAGTTGAAGTTATTAAAAGGTCACTTGCTTAGCTACTCGAAGAATTTACTTCTTGTTATTTGAACCTTAAAATAGTGTAATTATTTTTATTTAGAACAATTATGTGGTTTGTCTCATAGTTTTATACCGTACGATTAATTTTTACAACTTACAATAGAACGGTGTTATGATACCATTTTTGTTTATTTTTGTCTCACACTTGGGAAGGAAACAGCTGAACAATATTTTAATAAGTCTTTTATTGTAATGTGTGTCGAACAGCAATAATGGAAATATTTCATTTGATTACACAAGTATTATCTTGTTGTTGTTAAGTTCTAAACATTGCTGTATACCAACACACGTAAATGTAGGTCTTATTTTTTTACCATAGTATTTTTTAATGATAGGTACTATTATGTTCGTTTATAATTCGCTTCAAACAGTTCCTCAATATTATTTCGGAAGTTTTTGATGATAAAAACCTTAACGCAACAAAAAAAAACAAAACTTAATATTTCAGACGTTTCTTTTATTAAATGTTTCAAAGCACACAAAAATATGATTTAAAAATCATCATCTTCTTCCTGCCCTTGTCCCATTTTATTTGGAGTCTGGCGCAATAAGTTTACTTCTTCCATTCTCGCCTGTTAGACGTCACGGCATCATTTATTCCTTTCTCTTTCATATCAGTCTTCACACAATCCATTCATCTTTTCTTTGGCCTTCCTCTCCCTCTCCATCCGTCAACATCCATCCATCACTCTTTTAGTCACATGCGTTTCATCCCTTCTCACTACATGTCCATACCAATACAAACGACTTCCTTTCAACAAAAATATGATTTAAAAATATGAAAAGGATTTCGAAAGTTTTTCTGCAACCACTACTAAGTTAGGCGGCATTATTTCTCAAGTTGCCGCTTTGACGGTAGCGCCATCACTCAGTAAACTACGATAACGCTACAACTAATAAGTTTTAACGTACTAAAATAAAGGTCTGAGCTCACACCTGTGCCTTTAATGCTCGCATGTCGGACAGGCATCGCTTGTTACAATTATAGTTGCCACCCACCTTATAATATGGCGGCAATGGTACTATTGAATGATTTGTGAAGGTTTAATTGTTTTTGTGGGGTTGATAGTTAAAAGAAAACGTGCTTAAAAAGGCTTAGAGTCCTTTCAGCTAGTCTCATGCTTCAATGATTACTAAGCGGCATTGAACAGTGGGAATTTAAGACAATTTCATTACTTTTCCGATAAAGAAGCCTGCCATTCTGTCTACCACTTCATCGTTGAACATCGAAATTGGGAGCCTCAACATAGATAACGACTAAATCGCAAACATTCGATCGCTAATAACTGTCGAAAAAATAAGGTTGTATATAACGATGCTTGCGGGAAACGCAAGTCTTGTACATCCAAGTTGCGATTTCCGCAAGCATCGTTACCGAATTGATTCCTTAGTAATTAGCGATCGAATGTTTGCGATTTTGTTGTTATTTATGTGGCTTAATTGACGTTTGAATCAATGAACGATTTATTTACATAAAAAAATCTTAAAACTTAAATACATTGCCCCACAAAACTGCTTACGCAGTTTAACTGTGAGATAACTGAGTCTCTTTTACAATAAACTTTATATCAAGTAGGTGCATCACCTCAAAATAAGACTCAGACTCCAAATAAGGTCTCCCACTAGGTGGACCGATGACCTAGTGAAGGCTGTGGTAATCCGCTGGATGTTGTACGAGACCGGTCAATGTGGCGACCTTTGTGGGAGGCCTACGTCCAGCAGTGGACGTCTGAGATGATGATGATGATTGAAAGATCGCGATTTCGTCGCTGGTGCTATCTATGTCTGGACCAATACAACACTATATAATAATATAACGTAGTAAGTAGTACTTCTAGTAGTAAGTTTTCTGTAAGAAATGATTTTGCTGGGACATTAGTAACACCAAATCATCATCTGCCTAGCCTTTACCCAAGTATGTTGTGGTCGACAATCTGTCTCGCCGCATACAGCCAAATATCAGTATTTAATAACTTTAGCTTCTGAAGTCGGTGACAAAAAAACTAAAGCAATGAAACAAAGGTCACCGACTTCAGAAGCTAAAGTTATTTTTCACTTTTTAACCGACTTCCAAAAAGGAGGAGGTTCTCTATTCGACTGTATGTATTTTTTTTTTTTATGTATGTTCACCGATTACTCGAAGACGCCTGAACCGATTTGAAAAATTCTTTTTTTGTTTGAAAGGGTATACTTCCAAGTTGGTCCCATAGCCACCAAATTGGGATCTGATGATGGAATCTTGGCGAAATCGAGGGAACTCTTCAAATTTTATCTGAAAACGTGTTGCGATTTTGGTATTTTCTACAACAAGTGAAGCATTTGCGTTTGATAAGAACCGTTCTACCATCAGATCTGATGATGAAGCCAAGAGTCACGGAACTCCATAATGAGACAATGTACCATAGTCGTGTTTGGGCTTGTTGTAATTGTAACGGTATGCACTTTCCATGTATCAAGCACCTGTGAACCACTAAAAAGTGAAAAATAAAAACTTTTTTGCAAAAAATAAAACCGACTTCAAAAAAAACAAAAAAGTGAAAAATAACTTTAGCTTCTGAAGTCGGTGACAAAATAACTAAAGCAATCAAACAGAGGTCACCGACTTCAGAAGCTAAAGTTATTTTTCACTTTTTTGTTTTTTTTGAAGTCGGTTTTATTTTTTGCAAAAAAGTTTTATTTGTTTTTTTTTGAAGTCGGTTTTATTTTTACAAGTTTGACACTATCGTAATAGCATAATCGAGACCCTATACTATTGTTTGCTGAAGTAAATATGGCAAAAGGCTTGCCCCTATTACGTGGGACTTCTAAATAACTGGCGATATATAGGTTTACTGTTAATAACATGTCTGCCTTACCTTCAAAGATTACAGGCGTGATGTTATGCTACGTAAATTATTATCATGTCACTGGTATTTTTATAATGAACACTCAGAAAACAACGTATAATTACAATCTGCACATAACTGTCTAGTTATGCAAAAGATATAACTGCTATTTGTATGTAAAACAGCTTGGTTATTATGTCATTTACCGTAGTGTAGTGAAGTATATTAATTAGTTGCATGGTTCATACAATGATATTACTGATGTGTGAAGTAAATCTCTACGAGTATCAGTATCATAAGTGCAGCCACCATTGCTACCTTACAAATGAATTTATAAGCTTCTTAATTCTTACTTTATTTTAGTTAAGCTGAATTCGACAAGCATTTTATCCTAAACCATAAGTCCTCCATTAGTCATAGGATTATTTTTAAGCCAAACTTGCCTTACCTAAAAAAAGGGTTATAACAATCTCAGAAAGAAAACTAAAGTCTCTCAGAAAGAAAAAATTACGACTATAACCAAAGTCTCTAAAAAATTAACAAACTTTCATACTAATATTATTATAATCTGCTTTCATCCACATAACATGGCCACGTTACATAAGCTATAATTGCATGCAATTAACTGACATATTTTCACGAGTTGCCTTTTGACGCGGGGTTTGCATAATTACTACTGGCAAAGTACTGACGGCCGCATTTATTTATGGCATATTCCATTTTAATAAAGGAGCTCGTGGCTTAATAATAACAGCCGCTCGGGTCGATATTAAGGTTAAGCCGGGCTTGCCTAGGTTGGTCTGTGGATGGGTGAACACCCAATCATCCACCCAACATACAGGGTGTAAACTACCTAATCACGAAGCTGCAAAACCGTCAACCAAGCATTCTGTACATCAAAATAAGAAACATTATTGCTGAGAAATCACTTTTTTTTGGGATGAAAAATCACGTTTTGTGGTAGAACTCAATGTAACGCACTTAAAACATTGTGCTAATGGATGGATTGAATAGTACGGGAGTTGGAGAGGTGGTTAAAGTAAAACTCGTACTGTAAAAACTTGTATTAAAAAAAAATTGCCAGAAAGTTGGCACTTTGACCCTCAATATCTCCGTAACTAAAAGGATTCCAGGTATAGTGTAGAACAAAAAAAAATATCGCAATATCGGGGAGAACAAGTGCCTTTCGGCTTCGTTAAGAGAGGTTTTATACACTTTATGACGTCTTTTCTCCGAGCCTCGGAAAGCACGTTAAGCAGTTGCTTAACGTGCTTTCATTAATTGTCCATCTTTGATAATCGTGACAGGTTGTCAGTGACCCAGAAAGTTTGACCACCAGTCTTACCAAGGGTTATCGACTATAACCCAGTACTAACTGGGTTGTGGAGGTCAGATAGGCAGTCGTTCTATGTAAAATACTGGTATTCAGCTGCATTCTGTTATGTCTGGAAGCCGACCCCAACATAGTTGGAAATAAGGCACGGCAGATGATGATATTCCATTTTAATAAAGTGGTTAAACGAATAAATTATCAATCGTTTAATTGAAGTTACAGCCTGATTGATTGATTGACGTCAAATTGAGTTTCCATTTGTTATACTTTTGGTTTCTAAGAACTATTTTTTTCATTGTTTATCGCTGCTAGTTTGACAGTTTTCATGAATAAATGATTAAGTGTCTAGTAGTTCAATTCGTCATAATTATTGTCATAACAATTATTGGTATGGATGTTGTCGATAAAGACATTATCCATTTAAATCCATCAGTTCTTTTTAACCCAATATCTACAACAGTAATTTACTATGGGTGCATTCCGTTTTAGAAAATAATCACTCACAGCGCTCACATCAATATTTTGCGTTCCGATTTAAATTTCACGATTATTACAGCTAAGAGCTGTCATCAGGTCATATGACAGCGCTCACGGTGATATTTTTTGTGGTATGTTCGGTGTAATCGCAAGTAGGCGCATGTCATGACGTCGTCTATGACGATTCAAATGACATCGATATCACGCTCACGGTGATTCGGAACGGGTTTATGGACGCTCAAATCGTTTACAGCCTATTTCGGAACGCGGTCTATGTCTGCAAATCAGAGACAATTTTAAATGCAGGCAAACATCAAACATACGATTCGTGATAATATCACGAATAATCCCTGATTTTTAAGCTTATCTCTAAATAATAACAGCCGTTTGGGTCGATCTTAGGTTAAACCGTGCTTGCCTGGGTTGATGTGCCACCCATGGACGAGATTTATCGAGTTTCCTCCATGTCTCACGTTAAAACCGTTGGTTGCTGTTAATTGTAGATATTTGACAGTCATTACAGGTTGTCAGTGTTCCGAAAGTCAGACAACCAGTCTTACTAAGGCGTACCATATTACCCAGTCCTAACTGTGTTGTGAAGGTCTGATAGGCAGTCACTCCATGTAAAATACTGTGAATTGGATCATATCACGTTGCAATTGAAGTTCATAAAATCGTGTTAAAAAAAAGAATTATTTATCAGATTTTTTTTTAATGTTTTTAATGTCAATCGAATAAAATAACAGTCAGCTGTCTCTTATCCTTTATTACCAGACTAGCTTCTGCCAGCGGCTTCGCCCGCGTGAAGTTTGATTATTGTCCCATGGAATCTTACTGCCGGGATAAAAAGTATCCTATGTTTTAATCCAGGTTATAAACTATCTGTGTGCAAAATTTCATCCAAATCCGTTCAGTAGTTGTCGCGTGAAAGCGCAACAAACAAACTTACATTCACATTTATTCTCCGAACTGCTAAGCTATCGGGAGTTACACGTGTTATTGTGAGTCAACTATAAAAGATAGACATATGCTGTCGTGGGATATTTTTTATATAATTTTATGTGGAATATTTCCGTTATACATGATTTCTATGTAGCTTTAACCATTAAGGCTGCACACGCGACGGAAGCTAAAAAAACCAAGTAACTTCTCCCGTTTTCCCAACATTTCCTTTCACTGCTCTGCTCCTATTAATGGTAGCGTGATGAAAAGTATACTATTACCTGCTCAGGAGTATGTAGAATAATTGTACCAAGTTTCGTTAAAATCCGTCGAGTAGTTTTTTTTTCTATAAATAACATACAGACAGACAGACAGACAGACAGACAGACAGACAGACAGACAGACAGACAGACAAAAATTTTACTGATTGCATTTTTGGCATCAGTATCGATCACTAATCACCCCCCGATAGTTATTTTGTAAATATATTTCATGTACAGAATTGACCTCTCTACAGATGTATTATAAGTATAGATAACCAAAGACAATTACATCATTATCATGCAATGCAGAAACAATTGCCAAGCACAATTGTCAGTAATCATGCGTGTGCGCAGACCTGACAATTATCGACCGATCAATTTTTTATTATAATTTGTCTTGACTTGATCAAGGTTTAATAAACCAATTACATGTTGACAGTAACGTATACTTGGTAATAGAGATGCACCGTAAGTACTTGTATTTATATCGATACTTTGGATCGATACAGATCAAATAGTTCCTCCGTATTTCGTATCATATCGTCCTTTAGGATGCAAATACATGCGTTTGTGTCCACACGTTGGATCAATATAAATGCATGTAATGTATATCGCGTCATACTTTTTATTCCTTCTAAGAGCTTTGGCAAAATTCCGGGAATGATTGATTTATACTATATGTAGTCATACATAGTAAATTAAGTTAAAAGTTGCTGCATTTGTCAACACGATTCATGTTAATTAGTACGATATGATCAATTGATTCCAAACCGCTAGTTTTGTATCAATCCAGTCATATTATATCGTCGATACAAAATGTCGGAGTATCGCGTCAAGTTGTATCGATACTGTAAAGTATTGGGTCGAACCGTACATCACTGCTTGATAAATAAAACAAAAATTACGTAGTTTTGAAGAGAATTATAGATACTTGTTAACACCTGCCGATTATGTGTTGATAGAAATGGTGTTTAGGGTAGGACATAGACTGCATTAGGACATGATAGTTGTACTATTACCCGTAATAATTATTGTAGAAACAAGGCTGTGTTTGATGGTCACTCATCTAGGCATTTTAATAGGTTAGTAAGGCAATATGTTCATAAGAAGGTCGAAGATATTTTTACTTCTCAATTACAAGGAGATTATTAGTTTGTAGGCTGTAAGCTCGTTCCCAAACGGCCACTTCATCTTCACCATTTCAACCGAAAGACGGCCACTGCTGGACATATGCCTCCCCCAAGTGTCGCCACATTGACCGGTCCTGTAAACAGTCGTGTATACAGGGTGTAAACCACCTCATCACAACGCCGATAACCAAGCATTCTGTACATCAAACTAAGTAAGTTTACGCAAAAACTTATGCTGGGAAACAACTTTATTTTCATCATCATCATCATGTTTTGTGGTAGAACTTAATGTAACGCACTTAAAACATTGTGCTGATGGATGGATTGAATAGTCGGAGGTGTTAAAAGTCAAATTCTTACAAAAAAAACTTGGATTTAAAAAAACTTGTCAGAAAGTTGTAACTTTGACCCCCCATATCTCCGTAACTAGAAGGTTCCCAGGTATGGTGTGATGATGGGGAGAACAAGTGCCTTTCGGCTTCGTGAAGAGCTGTTTGACACCCTTTATAATTTCTTCAGCACTGCTCTCAAAGTGGGTAAGGAAATCATCATCACGAAAACGGCATGTCCTAGAACCGAGGCAGACAGGAGGAGTTCTGGTAATGCTAACGTTGCAGGGAAGAGGACCTCGTGCCTAAAGACTTATCATATACTAGCTGACCCACGCAATATCGTCTGGGTCACATAAGAGAGAAAAACGAAAGGAAAAATACGTCCCCGTTTTTGAAACATTTTTCATTCCTGCTCCGCTCCTAATGATTGTAGCGTGATGCTATACACCTTAAAGCCTTCCTCAATAAATGGACTATCTAAAACAGATATAATTTTTCAATTCGAACCAGTAGTTCCTGAGATTAGCACGTTCAACCAAACAAACAAACAAACTTTTCTGCTTTATTATATTAGTATAGATGTGACGACCCGAATGGTGTAGTGGTAGTGACCCTGCCTTACGTTCTTAGGGTCCTGGGTTCGAATCCCGGTAGGAGCAAATGTTTGTGTGATGAGCATGGACATTTCATTCCGAGTCATGGATGTTTATATGTATAATAAGTTTGTATTTATAAACAAAAAAGTGTTTAAGTAGAATATCAACTATCTAGTGTCCACGACACAAGCTTTGCTTAGTGTGGGACTAGGTGGCGCTGTGTGTTAATGTCCAGCGATGTTTAATCATTTATTATCAGCAATACGCCGCACTTACAAAGGTCTGTGAATCGGTGGCCAGTGACCATAATTACATCAGTTTCCTCCGTGCCTCGGAAAGCACGATGAGCTGTTGGTCTCGGCTGTCATTTGTAGATCTTTGAGAGTTGTTACCGGTAGCCTGCAGTGGCCCGAAAGTCTGACAACTAGTCTTACCCATGATACCCAGGATACCCTTTTACCAACGGGTATCGTATTACCCCGTACTAACTGGGTTGTGAAGGTCTGATAGGCAGTCGCTCCATGTAAAACACTGGTATTCAGCATCGTCCAGTAAGACTGGAAGTCGAAAAAAACTAGGCAGCTGATGATTACCTTCGTCATTATTATTAACCTGAATTCATAAACTTTTGCGACTGACTGTACCTACACGAGTTAAGAGTACTACAATTAAATCTAGCCTATATTTATTCCGCATTTACTAGAAAACTTATTTTTCAAACTCATTAGTTTGTCGCTCAAACAGTAATCTTATAGTACATTTCCTTATATTTATTTGTTATTTATGCCAGTGTTTCTTTGGGTTCCTAATCTATACTAATAATAAATGTCTTCAGAACTTCTGGTTCAATTCCAATAACATGCTTTGTTGTCAGACCAAATGGATGTTATCTACGCAACAAGAAGAAGGCCGGGCAGACTAAAAAGCCGAGAAAACCTTCCTTGAGTCCACCCATAGGCCACCTAAAGTAAGAAGCAAGTTATGGCAAGAGAAGTGTCCACCACCACACGACTTCTTAACTCGCCAAGAATACCTGGTCCCCGGCATTGAACTATAGTGGCCTATTTAGAAAGCTTTGAATCGATTGCATACCCAAGTAGTTTGCAGCAAACGTAACCTGGCAAAATGGGGTTTTATTAGTTCTTCCAATGCCGAATGCGACCAAACAATGCCCCACCTGCTGGACAGTCCCAGCCGTGTACCTACACTCTTGACGACCTATACAGCGCCTCAACTGCTGCAATAAACGTAGCCCATACCGTGTTATAAAACACATGGAAACAGGTATTTATCGCGAACTTTACCTTCTTCCCGCGACCACGGCTGGTGCAATCCGGTTGGAAAGTCGCCGTAGTCGCCGTAGTCGCCGCGTCGGGCTTAAGTTCGCAATAACTACCCGTTCCCATATCGACACTGGAAAGCGATTTTGTCGTATCTCGAAAAATGGCATTTTTTTATTGCATCAATGAAATAAGAAAAAAATACTGCGTCAGACGCTCTGATCAACGTTTTCCTACGATGTGTTTTTTTTTTTTTTGATACGTCGTTGACTTTTTCTAAACTTTTTTAACAAAAGATAGTTTAAAATGCTGTAAATACCATACAATCAACTATTTTTAAGTTATACATAGATACATCAAAAACGCTACAAGTATTTTTTTTCGCAGTCCACACCTATTTCGTTGTGCCGTATGTTACAACTACCAAGATACAGCAAAATTGCTGCATCAAATTGAAATACCAATTGCTGCAACTAGTATAAAACGCATGTTAGACTAATTTTAGAATGCTATAATTACTGCCATCTGATAAATTTCATTATAAGAAATAAGTGTTCCAAAAATGACCACTCTGATTCAGCTCGTTTACGAGTTATGAATTTTTGAAATAGTTTTTTGGCTCTGGTGTAAAGTTTAACTTTTCGAGATACCTACTACACGATTTCTTTCTTGCGTCGATATGTTCCAGAAGAACAGAAAAGTGAAAAATAACAGTAAATTCTTTGATTACTTCGTTCTGACAGATAAGAATGGTAGAGGCATCCATGTTGCGACGATTCCAAATAGAATGGGATAAGGGTAGAAAGATGATGATGACGTTGTCTGCAGATGGGTCCCTGCGCTTAAAGACTTTAACTGTTTACTTCTATTATGTACATAATTATTTTCAGACAAATTGATATTAACGGTTAGAGAAGATTTGGAAGATGAAGGGCCCGTCGCTGAACAATATCAGCCGCTCAGGTCGATCTTTAGGTTAAACCGTGTATGCCTAGGTTGGGCTGTGGATGGGTGACCACCCATTACATACCGAGTTCCCTCCGTGCCTCGGAAAGCACGTTAAACAGTTGGTCCCGGCTGTCATTTGTAGATCTTTGACAATCGTTACAGGTAGCCAGTGGCTCAAAAAGTCTGACACCCAATCGTACTAACTGGGTGGTGGAGGTCAGATAGGCAGTCGCTCTATGTAAAAACTAGTATTCAGCTGAATCCGGTTCGACTGGAAACCGACCCCAAAATAGTTAGAAAAGGCTAGGCAGATGATAATAGAGAAAATTTTCAACAAATTATTTACCTTGCAAATGGGGTCCGCATTGCTAGATTGTAGCGTTCATTGTGTTCCAACCAAAATAATGAATTCCAAAAGTGTGAAAAATGCCATAAATATTTAATACTTTAAAAAAAGTTCATATTCTCTATTAATTTTATACTGTACCATAAAAGCAATTCACATAAAATTGATTCATGTTCAAATGAACTTTAGTGAGAAAAACGTAATGTCCATTCAACATGTTGTCCAACTCGCAAAACAAGTAAAAATTAACATTAATGCTAATCAAGTTATACAATTTATCATATTACTGCTATAACACATAATAAACTATCAAATTCTTCAACAAACATGTTAAAACCATGTTTATTCACATGAAAAAACAAAACACGTTGAAGAACGAAATTCGAAAAGCGCGCGGAACGGCCAATTTTTAAATTCCGAACGTGTGGCGATTGGCTGCGCATCTGCGCGTGCGACGGACACTTGTCACTTTGACACTTCAATACAAACTGCTGCATTCTGCCTCTGTCGGTGTGTGTTTTTTGTTTTGTCTTATCTTCGGCTTAAGGGTTGTGCTGTAGCTGCTATTAAAATTTAATATTTTCTGAGAAAAAAAATTATGAATTTATTAAACTCGAAAATGTGTAAGATTTTCATGATTTTTATCAATTAGGCAGATATTTTTTTCGTGTTTTTAGTAACAATCGGTAATAAATTTTGAAACAGTTGTTAAACAATCGATATGTTTTTATTTTTAAGTCTTTTTTTTTATTTAACCATGTTTAGTTTAGAAGTTAAAGGTTCGGACATGCAAAGATACTTTAGAGAATTATTCTGTGTCTACTGTCCCAATCGACTTTTTTCTACAAGAACCTTGAGTCGTAGGTCGAGTCGAGTCGAGTTTTGAGTTGATGGTCCACTTTAGCACAAACTTATTAAATAGATAGTTAGGTAGATCGTCAAGCCAATCATCTTTCTAGCTTAGCACATCTCACACTGTGCAACTCCAAAAAAGCAAGCAAACAGTTAATTCGAAATTATTTATAATACACCATTGACTTCAATGAGATATCTATGGCCGATAAAAGCAACATTTAACTCATGTCGTGAGCCGCAATGCATAGAACATTTATCTTAAGAATGTTAGCAAAGCGACTTACGCTGTTTTTAAATAACCTATTGTAGTGAATAGTATTTTATATCTAAAACTTTATTGCACAACACGGTCTGAGACATTCGACGATTCTTACTGACTGGATTTTTGTCAAAGTTCAAAGTTAAAAGTATTACAAGTAAAGGAGTGGTTCATCTCATTTTTTTTTTAGAAAACCTGTTTCTAAACAATTAGGTACATCGAAACCGGTTTTTGTTTTCTAGTTAGTGGAAAAACAACGACGGCCACGTCTATTGGCGGTTCCCAGTAGTAGGACTAATCTACTGAGTAAAACCCCTATAACGCGTACCTTGCGTATACTTAATGACGTAGCAGACAGCATTGATCTTTTTACCTGTTCTCTGGGTGAGTTCACAAAAGCCACTATGTACAGAATATGTTATAATAAATAATAAAAATGTTATTATAGCCACACTATTGAATTAGGACAATCCTGTAATGATAGTGATGATGAGTGAATAAATATTTTTTTTTTTTTTTTTTTTTTTAAGTAATTGTTATGGTAACACTATCTGTGGGTAATACTTTTGTGTCTTTATGGTCCGACTGTTGCGCCAGCCGAATAAACGAGCTTGTATGTACCGGTGTATGGAAGCTTGTTTTGCGGTGATACTCTTACGTTTTAATTTCTTTGGTAATTTCTGTCCAAATTTTGTTGATTTTAACCATATTTCTTGGTTTCAAACCAGAGGCAGCGCTTGGGCGAACTAAGGTCCATGTTCACCGAGAAGATAACAGTCTGATTATCTAAAACAGCTGTTTAAAACACATTTTTGTATGGAAACATGTCACATTGACAGCTGTTTTTCGATAATCAGACTGTTATCTTCTTGGTGAACATGGACCTAAGTATGGTACTTCGCCACTGAAAATTAATATTACAACCCACATGATAGAGTAAGATAGAAACACGTAAAGCCGTTGGTCCAGGCTGTCATTTGTAGATCATTGACAGTCGTTAGGCAGTCAGTGGCCCAAAGACTCTGACAACCAGTCTTACCAAGAGGTTTCGTATTACCTAGTACTAATTGGGTTCGTTCCATGTAAAATACTCGTATTTGGCTGCATCCGCTCAGACTAGAAGCCGACCGCAAAAAAGTTGGGAAAAGGCTACGCAGATGATGATGATGAAGGAGTAAGGTCCATGTTCACCAAAAATATGACGGTCTGATTATCTAAAAATGGCTGTTTGAAACTCATTTTTGTAGGGGAACTTGTCACAGTGACAGCTGTTTTTTTTTGGACCTAAGAAACACAATTTCAAATGCGAATCAGTTTGAAAACACCCTTATATCATTGTCCGTTTGTCTAGGCAGGGTAAGTACATCCATTAATGGTATTATTATGGTAAACGGCCGGTATTCTATGTGTAATGTATGTAATGCTCACGTGGCCCCATCTATCTCTAAAGTGTTTGAGAAACCTACTTGCTGAATAAATATCATTTATCAATGTACTGGGTATTAGAAAATGTATTGTTTGAATTTGTAATGGGCTAGGAACTTTGTATTTTTCTTTGTTCTTAGACAATTACAATAGCAATGAGAAATTGTAAGTATTTGCGGTAGCATTAATACAAAATATTTGTACGATATTTAACTTTAATTCAACTTGCAAATTGTTGCTAATACCTATTTCAAATAACTCAAATAGTTTGTAATGGATAACTTTTTGTAGCCTTTTTTCAACACATAAACTCAGTGCGTTGTTTACACAAGGGTTATAAGTTCAGAGTGACTTATGTAATTCCACGTTCACTGACGGTCCACCACTTTTCCACCTTATTGCTCAGGGTATAAGGGTGAAAAGTAGTTACTGAAACAGGAGTACCTACACATGACAACAATCTTTCTGGAGGGTCAAACACTAACACAAGTCATCTGTGTGAGTGCTAGTTAAAAGAACCATAAGTAAACAGAGGGTCTAGTCAGGGAAATTCATTTAGCGAAAAAAATAATTATGATAAGGCAAAAATAAAGATTGGAACAAAACCTTTTAACGAAACCGAAAGGACGTTCTATCAAATAAACCTATACCTAGGCATAATTTTTCATTTCCCAGCAAACCCATTGTCGACCTAGCAAACGACCCAAGAGCTAGACTAACCCGACACTATACCGAAGACATCCCGGACGTCAGCCTGTACGGGATTAGGATGGCTCTGAAACAGCTCAAAAACAACAAGGTACCGGGAGATGACGGAATTACGGCCGAACTCCTGAAGGCGGGTGGAAAACCGGTACTTAAGGCCCTTCAAAAGCTGTTTAATTACATGATACTCGAGGGGAATACGCCACAGGCATGGTGCAGGGGTGTGGTGATGCTCTTCTTCAAGAAGGGTGACAATGCCCGGTTGAAGAATTACCCATCTCATTTATAAGCCTGTTCACTACAAGTTGTTTTCAAGAGTCATCACGAATCGTCTCGCGCGCAGGTTTGACGATTTCCAGCCACCCCAACAAGCCGGTTTCCGAAAAGGCTTTAGCACTGTGGACCACATACATACGCTTCGCCAGGTTATACAGAAGACTGAAGAGAACAAATGGCCTCTCTGTTTAGCGTTTGTGGACCACGAGAAAGCATTTGATTCGATCGAGGCCTGGGCTGTACTGCAGTCTCACCAACGGTGTTAAATTGACTACAGGTACATCGAGGTATTGAAGTGTTTGTATAAAAACGCCACCATGTTAGTCGGTCTTCAGGACCAAGCCTCGGAACCTATCCTTCTGCAGCGAGGTGTAAGACAGGGAGACGTCATATCTCCGAAACTGTTCACCGCTGCACTGGAGGATGTCTTCAAGGTTCTGGACTGGAGAGGGCTAGGCATCAACGTCAATGGCGAATAGGTACATCACTCAACTTCGGCTTGCCGACGATATGGTCACGGCTGAGACCTGACGTCAGTACAATGCTCGATGACCTCAGTAGAGCTTCCGAAAGAGTGGGTCTAAAAATGAACATGGACAAGACGAAGGTCATGTTGAATGCCCATGTCACACCCATTCCTATCAAGATCGGAGACTCCACACTCGAAATTGTAGACGATTATGTATACCTAGGACAAATGGTCCAGTTAGGAAGGTCTACATTCAAAACCGACTCGGCTGGGCAGCGTTCGGGAAGCTGCGCGGTATCTTCTCATCCAACTTACCGCAGTGTCTCAAGACGAAAGTCTATGACCAGTGTGTCATGTTGCCAGTAATTACATACGAGAACGAGACGTGGGATCACAATGGGCCTTATCAAAAGGCTTAAAGTCACCCAAAGAGCAATGGAGAGGGCTATGCTCGGAGTTTTCTTGCGTGATCGAATCAGAAATGAAGACATCCGCAAGAGAACTAGGGTCACCGACGTAGCCCGAAGAATTGCCAAACTTAAGTGGCAGTGGGCAGGTCACATTGCTCGCAGAACGGATGGCCGATGGGGCCGAAAAGTTCTTCGCGAACCGGAAGACGATGCGTTGGAAGACCTCCCACTAGGTGGACCGATGACCTGGTGAAGGTTGCGGGAATCCGTTGGATGCGAGTCGCAAGGGACCGGTCAATGTGGCACACTTGAGGGAGACCTAGGTCCAACAGTGGATGTCTTTCGGCTGAAATGATGATGAAGATGATGATGATGAATAATTTTTTCGTGATGAGGTTGTTTACACCCTAACAACCGCATCAATCGAAACCCTAAAATCGAAATCCTTCTTTTGTCAGTTGTCTAGTGTACTGTAGAGTCATAACAAAAACATAATATGCATCACGTTAAAATCTTTTGATAATTTTACAAATTGTACCGTAAAGATTTTCATGTCAAGCCACGCCTCCCTAGGTTGGTCCGGGGAATGAGTCGTCGATGACTCATTACGTACCTAGTTTTCTCCGTGCTTCGGGAAGCCTGATAAGCCGCTGGTCCCAGCTAGACAAAGTTTTTAAAAGGTGTACCTATTCAGGACAGTCAGCTCGTATTATCTGCGCTGATCAACTAATCGTCCTACGGCACGAGCTATTCTCCTTCTACTTGTGCTAATACAACAGAAAAATGAAACACTATGTCTGACATTATACATATTATTACAATTTATTCACTCATATTAACGCATATTTATAACGATAGAATTAAATAAAACCTATGATTTGCATTAAAACATCACCTACGAATGGATGAACATGCAAATTCTCGCTTTATTGCTCGATGCCTGTCGTCTTAAGTGAATGAGACCTTGTATGGAGTTATTACATTATGTATCTTCGTTAGTTTTTGCTATGGGTTTGCTTGGGATTATTATGTTAGTAACCTGTAGTAGTTTCTATTAAAAAAGGCGCATAAAAAATAAAAGGAGTTTCGGTTCTCTGAGTTAACACGGCCAGTTCTGTTAAAGTTTTTTCAGCCGTTAATGTCCCACTGCTGGACAAAAACCTCTCCATATCTCTCCTCTCTAGTCTTGACATAGGCAACGACAATATTGTTAACTTTCGATCGATAAAATAACAAAGAAATAATTTGGTTGTAAGTGCTTGGGAGAATGACATCTTGGATGATTGAAAATTGCGTTTCCCGCAAGCGTCATTGGAACCGATTTTTTCCCAGGTAGGTACTCATTTCATGCGCCACCTCCATTCAGCCATCGTAGTGCACATTCAGGTCATCTGCCCTCTTTCTGGGCTGGCCTCGGCAGCGACGGTCATGCTGAGGCACCTATTGCGTGGAGACTTTGGCCCAGCGGTCGCTCCTTATACATTCGGCTTACGTGACCCGGTCAATTCCATTTCTGAGCCTGGCATTCTTTTTGCCTGTCAATATAATATTTGATAGAAAAAAGACATTGCGGTGGAAGACCTCCTACTAGGTGGACCGATGACCTGGTTAAGGTTGCGAGAATACACTGGATTCGAGTCGCACGGGACCCGTCAATGTTGCGAGACTTGGGGGAGGCCGGTATCCAGCAGTGGACGTCTTTCTGCTAAAATTATGATATTTAATACATGCTAACAATTTAATTTAATTTTAAGTAAACAAACAAGTCTTAATTACATCATCGCCGATATCGTCTAATAATTCGTTATTACGATCGTAATTCCGAATGAGATTATTTTATCAAACGCGCAATGACAACTAGGATTATCTCTTCTTTAATTAATAAAGGACATCTGTATGTCATTATTAACGCCAGGTGATTTTATGAGTACTTGTACGCGTACTTCTTGGTTATTTTTAGTTATTTTTCTTGACGGATATTATAACGTTTGTTGGTAGGGATAAAGGAAATGTGTGAGAAGGGCACGCGATGTTTTGTTTCTATTTTAAAATGTGATAGTTGTTGAAATTACAATTAATAAAATTTAAGATTCCTCGTTGGTTCAGTGGTCGCAAGCACGACTGTTTAGCATAATAATCTACATTAATACTATTATTATACAGAGAGCAGACTATCATGTTTGTTTTTAATTACAATGACGACTCGAATGGCGTAGTGGTAGTGAGGCTGCCTTACGTTCATAGGGTCCTGGGTTCGAATCCCGGTAGGAGCAAATGTTTATGTGATGAGCATGGACATTTGTTTCCGAGTCATGGATGTTTCAATGTATAATAAGTATGTATTTACAAACAAAAAAGTATCTACGTAGTATATCAACTATCTGGTGTCCACGACACAAGCCTTGCTTAGTGTGGCACTAGATGGCGCTGTGTGTTAACGTCCAGCGATATTTATTTATTTATTTAATTTTTTTTTTGTTTGTCTAAGTGGTATCGTATTTCCCAGTATTAACTGGGTTGTGGAGGTAAGACAGATAGGCAGTCGCTCCATATAAAATACTGGTATTCAGCTGCATCCGGTTAGACTGGAAGCGGACCCCAACATAGTTGGGAAAAGGCTAGGCAGATGATGATTATAATGATATTTTTTTGTTTGTTTGTTACGATTTAACTCAAGAACTTCTCAAATTATTTCACCATTAGAAAGTCACATCTTTACCAAATAACTTAAGCTATAAATTATATTGCCAATTAGCCGAGCTTGCACAATTTACGCGGACAAAGTCACGGGAAAAGTGCTAGTAAACTATTTTAAATGCGAAAGTTGGTGAGGAAGCATGAATTTTTGTTCCTTTTTCCCACATAAATGGTTCAACGGATTTGGGTTTTTAGCATACACATACTTTATACCCTGAAATAATAAAGGGTGTGTTTTGTCCCGGTAGAACTACCCCGTGGAATTAATTACGACGAAACTGAGGACACAAGCTAATGACAAACATGTAGGTTAAAAGAAACGAGGAGATAATAACTTGTTTTAAATATATTCAGGAGATCATTTTATATAAGAAAGCACACCCATAGTGACAAGTAATCACAGCTGATGAAAGTACTTCAGAACATACTTTTCTTAAATTCAAAGGAGACAATTTTTATTGTTCGGAGATTAGGCCACCCACGTGTGCGTACGCGCAGCGGAATGTTGTTGAATTTAAAGATTTTAATTATGCAGATATTTAGTGTATGACGTCGTATAATTGTGTATGGTAAAAAAAAAATTGTGCACGCAACCATTGTGGAGAAATTCACCAAAAACTGATTCCGCTGGGCGAACGTTGTCCTGGCGGAACTTTTTTTAATCCATAGACTTTAGAAGAAAAGAGATGTGTCCAAAAATTAGTGTGTATTTGTGTGTAATTGTGTATGTATGAATAAAACTAGTGCATCCATAAACTTCGGAGAAATTCAAGTTTCCGTTACGCGAACGTTTGGCCATTAGCTAGTTTTCATATAAAGCGCTTACATAGAGAACTGTAGATTTTTACGTACGTTGTTTTGAATTTGTTTATATTTGATTAAAAAACAGATTTAGAAAAAATCGTAGGGCTTAAAAGATAAAAATATAAACGTAAAATACGCTTATTAGGCCGCTTTTTTGTAGCCATCCGAACTTGGTCGGGTTATGTAGGTTTTCGATGCTTCGTCAGTATTATTATTGTTTTTCTTTAATTACTGAATTTAATGACATGAAATTTTGCATGTGAATAGTTGAATGAATACACTAATTATTGGCATACATTTTACCATGCAATTCATTTAGAACGTCGTGATATTTGACTGCTTTGTAAACAGTGATCTATTCATGGTAAATTTATCCTATAACTCTTTAATTACTAACGGAACATCATTGATACTTGGCAACATGTTGCAGACACTTACAAGGTTTGTATAAACGTGAAAATCTAGACCCCAAAGTGCATACTTTAAGAACTAAGACCTAATAAGCGTATTTTACGTTTATATTTTTATCTTTTAAGCCCTACGATTTTTTCTAAATCTGTTTTTTAATCAAATATAAACAAATTCAAAACAACGTATGTAAAAATCTACAGTTCTCTATGTAAGCGCTTTATATGAAAACTAGCTAATGGCCAAACGTTCGCGTAGCGGAAACTTGAATTTCTCCGAAGTTTATGGATGCACTAGTTTTATTCATACATACACAATTACACACAAATACACACTAATTTTTGGACACATCTCTTTTCTTCTAAAGTCTATGGATTAAAAAAAGTTCCGCCAGGACAACGTTCGCCCAGCGGAATCAGTTTTTGGTGAATTTCTCCACAATGGTTGCGTGCACAATTTTTTTTTTACCATACACAATTATACGACGTCATACACTAAATATCTGCATAATTAAAATCTTTAAATTCAACAACATTCCGCTGCGCGTACGCCACACGCCACCCACATAAATTGTAGCATTTAATAATGGAACTTACATTGATTTCTCCCTTATAACCTATAAATTCCACCGATTAAATTAGCTAAGCATTGTCTAAACGGAATAAATGTGAAAAAGCTGCAAAAACACTTCCGAAAACCAAAATAAACAGAAAAAGTACCTAAATGTCAAAATAATAAAGTTGTCTGTCAATCACAAAAAAGTGGTTTATAACGTTCCGTGTCAAATTTAATGTTAAACCATCTATGCGATATTAGTGTAAACCTTTAAAAATAGCATTAAAAATCTCACAGTTTAATAATATTTATTTTTATATTCTTTCTGATCATATAATAATTATAGCAGAAACTTTTACCAACGGGTAGGTTACGTACTTTTTTTTAGTAAACAGAAAAAAACGCCCCTATTCACGTAAGTATTTGCTGTCAAATGACATTGACCACAACAGGAATGATTTGACTCGCAAAAAAACATCATAACATAGCTTATTTGTTATGATTTTAGGATTTCGTTTTCTTTTGTACCTACGTAATATTTCGTTTAATGCCATAGTAAAATGGTTCCTTTTTTTTGGTTTTATTATGAATAATAAATGCAACGACCAGGTGGGCCCAAAAAAAATCCCTATCTCCTTTCCATCATAGACAACAACACATAAAGTCAAGACAGACATAAACACACACAGACATACAGTTTGTATTTTCAATAAATCATAACTATTTGACGTAGTGGTCAGTAATCACAATGTGGTGGGAAGCAGTGATACTTTTAAAGTTGTCGAAGACAGTTAAATGGAGCAAGTAAATGAACTGTTATGGAGAAATTAAGAGGAGGCTTAGGCACAAATATCTTAAGTAATAAAGCCTCAGTAAGTATTAAGTGTAGTGATGAACACCCAAAAATTAAACAGCAAAACATTCTTTTTTCCAAGAGAAAGTACCAATAAAACGACTTCAAAGTTCGTCATCAGCCTTTAATGTTCCCACTGTTGGGACAGGCCTCTTCTCTATGAGAGGGAATGGGCTATAATCCTCCACGCGGGCCCAGTGCGGATTGGTAGATGTCACATGTCTTCGATTTTTTGGTTCAAAGACATGCCGGTTTCCTCACGATGTTTTCCTTCACCGTTTTGAGAGCAGTGGTGATGAATAAATTAAACAAAGTTATGCGCCTGTCTGGGTTCGAACCCACGACTTACAGCTTGTAAGTCGGGACCGCCACCACTGGGCCACCGCTGCTCTCTTCAAAATTACGATAAATAAATACGTACTTACCTTCATTACAACCTCACAAAATGCTTATTACTGACCATAATTAAGAATCAACTGCGTCGATGACGATCAGCATCAATCTGACACGGTTCTTCAAAGGGAAGAAGAATTAATGTGGAGAAGGAAAGGTTAGACCAGTCAAATGTCAACGTCTTCAACATAGACTATGATGGCGCGAGAATTAATATATTTAGTCTACGTTAAGCTAAATTATACAACGACTGAATTAAAAAACAGTCACGTGAAAAAAAATCGTATTTAAATTCGCTATTCTAATCTTGCTATAAGTTACCGAGTTTTGATCAGGTTCGGTTTCATTAGTGGGCCTAAATTAGAAAAACTTGAAAAGTAAAAAAAAAGCCTGCAATTGAAATTATTCCTGCTATATCGACTCCCTTTATGTCGACTCGTGATTTTTCTTGATTGTGATGTATTTTGTCTGTTATTTCACCTCAACATGGCTGTCACAGAGTAAACGAAATACGGCTGCGCTTTTAATTAATGAAGTAATTTCGCTCATCCGGTGATACCGTATTTTTAATACATTGATAACCCACTAAAAAGTACTAGGCTAGTATTATAGAGCTGCCACCATTTCATTAGATGAGGCACAACATTTTAATCACGCAAAAGAAAACACACAATTGATTGCACAAAACTACTAGCTAAAGAAAAGTAAAGTTGTTTGAAAATACACCTTTGTTTTAAAGCCCTAGGCTACGGCAGGCGTGGCGACTGCAATATTACTCGTGATACCGCATCGTTTGTAATTGATACCCTTTATGTTTTTAATTGAATTTAAAGCGACAATAATATTACACCATACTGAATAGCTGAGTACTGACGAGGCCGTCACTTCGTAAAACGTTTATAAATAATTATAGACCTGCCAGTATTGCGCCAAAAATGGTGTCAAGTTTATTAGTCTTTAGTCAGTATCTTCATCGTGTAGCTATTATCATAATATCATATCCTTTTGTTTTACATTTTTTGTATAGCAAGCAACGACCTATTGTCGGGCCCACGCTGTCCTCCCATAATAATAATAATAATAACTGGCAACACCGTGAGCTGACAAGTCAAAAAAATCATCATCAATTTATTTTCATAAAAATATTGGTTTTTATACAAAACAATTTACCATAGTTCCTTTTAATAAAGTTTCGAAACCACTCAAATATTAACTCATTGAAAAAAATCCGGAAGAAAACCAAAAAAGAAAATATGAAAAACTGTAATACTACGACCAATGACGTCTGTCAAAGACGTCAATACAATAATTTGGAAAAACGAGATTAAGAAATGATTTGAATGATTTTAAAATGATCACGAGAGCTGCCTCCCGACGACGCGCACGCCCACCAACCCCGGACTCGTCGCTCAGCTCCGCCTCGCCGCCGCCGGACCCCGGATCACCAGTACCACCGGTTGCGGCAGTTGCGTCGAGCTCTAGCGACGAATATTTCTCTCCGCCGACGTCGCCAACACCTGTACGTCGTGCGGGGAGAGGCCGGCCACCGAGGAGCTTGGGACTTAGGGGCCAACAGGCCCTGAGCCGGGTCCCCGCTGCCGGTGGTTGTGTGCAGCGCATGAGATGGACTCAGTCCATGAACGAGAACGTCATGCGCGCATACTATGGGTCTACAGAGGGGGGAATTAACCTCACTGCGTACCGCGATAGGATGCTGTCTCTGTTTCAGGATCTGGAACCAGCCGTCAATGTCTCGGCCCAACGACTGTCGGATCAGGTGCGGGTCATTCAACGCAGTCACAGGTTGGATGATGCCACGCTTGATAGGCTGCGCTCAGAAGTACTGAGCAACCTTATCATCATAACTCCGACACAAACCGCGGTGCAAGTGTCAGTTGTCAACGCAACCTTACCGCGGTCGAATCCTGTTGTTGTAGAGGAGGATGATAGAGTTGCCTTGGTAAGTAGCCAGTGCAACGACCGATTGAGGAGCGCTCTGGAAGATGCGCTTCGTGAATATAGGTCCACTCCTACCGAACTTAGGCCCCGATTACCACGTTTACCCATGCATAAGAAAAATAGGGCGCTGGTGTGTGCCTTGGACTCGCAACTTAAGAATATATTCGAGAGTAGCGAGGACCTCGTTGATACACACTCGATTCTGTTCTGTGGGGCTGTTGCGGCATGTCGAGTAGCTAATGTCAAGTTCCCAAATTGTGACATAGCTACTCGACCAAAACCAGCCGTACCAGCCTGGCAGCGCAGGATCGAGCGACGTATCGACGGGGCCAGGGTACTCATCGGCAAACTATACAGCTTCAGGGAGGGCAATACACGACCACGTGTGATGCGCTTTGTGAGGCGGGCATTCTTGGGGACCGAAATCAGTCCGCAAGAATACATGTCCCGTGTCACAGAGCGCATTGACTTCCTGAAGCAGAAAGTTTATGCATGGGCGAACCGTATTCGGCGGTATAAGCGGCGGGTTGATCGGTACTCGCAGAATCGCATGTTCCAGAGCGATGAGAGGTGGGTATACAGAACTTGGGAGCAACCTCAGCAAAATATGACAGATGTGTGCCGCCCAGATGATGCCGCCACGAGTTCTTTCTGGCGAAACATATGGTCGGTACCCGTTTGTCATACTGAGGCTGACTGGATGCGTGATGTCGAGCGAGTGTGTGAACCTATTCCAGAAATGGAGCCAGTTTTTATAACACCATTAGATATAGCCAATGCAGTTCGTCCTTTACCGAACTGGAAGTCACCGGGACCGGACGGACTGCACAACTTCTGGCTCAAGTGGCTAAGTAGTTCACACACTTGTCTGGCATCCCAATTCCAGTCATCCTTAGAGTCTGGGTCTCTTCCGCAATTTTTAACAGCAGGCGTTACCCACCTGCTCCATAAATCAGGCAGCGCCGCGGAACCCAAGAATTATAGACCGATCACGTGTTTGTCGACGGTTTATAAACTTCTTACATCCATTTTGAGAACGAAAATTAATATACACATTGACAAAAACTCTATTATGTCTGCCTCTCAAAATGGATGTAGGAATGGGTCCCGCGGTACTAAGGAGCTACTCCTCATCGACATGGCCATTAGCCAACAGGTCCGTCGATCCCGCAAGAATCTGTCAACATGTTGGATAGACTATAAGAAGGCCTACGACTCGGTGCCACATTCATGGCTCATGAGGGTGCTGGAGTTGTACAAGATAGATGCAACTCTACGCACCTTCCTTGAGTCATGTATGGGGCAATGGAGGACGGTCCTTCGATATCCAGGATGTCGACAGATCCAGGGGAACGATGAATCTGTATGGATTAAACGGGGAATATTCCAGGGCGACAGTCTGAGTCCACTTTGGTTCTGTTTAGCCCTGAATCCTCTAAGCACACTGCTGGAGAATTCAGGACTAGGCTACCGGTTGAGGAAAGATGGTCAGGTCATATCTCACCTGCTTTACATGGATGATCTGAAACTCTTTGCCCCCAACAAATTGCAACTGATGGAGCTACTGAAAGTAACCGAAACTTTTAGTAGCGCCATCAGGATGGAATTTGGTGTGGACAAATGTGCAGTCATGTATGTGAAGCGAGGGGAGATTATGAGATCCGAGGGACTTCAGCTCTCGGATTCCATACACCTAAGATCCCTTTCCTCATCCGAGAGCTATAAGTATTTGGGTATGTCGGAAGCGTTAGGCATTAACGTAACTGACATGAAGCAATCGTTGAGGGAGCGCTTCTTCGGTCGCCTAAAGAAGGTATTTAATAGCCTTCTTTCAGGTGGTAACAAGGTGCGCGCCTTTAACGGTTGGGTCATGCCGGTTTTAATGTACTCTTTCGGCATACTCAAATGGACTCAGACCGAACTCGACGCCCTGGATAGAAGAGTTCGTACACTGCTGACCGAAAACCGGATGCATCACCCACGCTCATCGGTGATGAGACTGTACATCCCGCGGAAGTGCGGGGGTCGAGGCTTTTTAAATGCGAAGACCCTTCACAACCGCGAGGTGTGCAGTCTCAGAGAATATTTTCTAAAAGCCGACGTGGGTATGCACAGGGATGTGGTCGCCCAAGTAACACAGTCTAGGAGGTTTAAAACAAATCTATCTACTGACAGTCTATTCATGGTTAATCTTTAGATAGGGGCTTTCTAAAGATGGTTTCAATAAAGAAAATGTATTCTTATAGAGTTTTTAGAGCACTTGTTCTATAGCACACCTATTTCAAGTAAGTCTATAGGTATATTTAATGTTTTAGGATAAAATGCTCTAAAAATAGTTAATAAAGCCTAAAGGTACCTAACTTGAAGTAATTTTATAGAAAAGATGGTATATTTTAAGATAAAACATTCTATTATTTAGCTATTGGTACTCTTATCTTTGTATAACTTAAGTCTTGATAAAATACTTTAATAGATATTTTTTAGTTTGTCTAAAAAAGTGATAGTGAAAACGTTTATTAAGTGGTTTTATTCCTAAAAATGGCTTAGTTAAGTGCATTTGTATTAAATATTTGAATTGGATGATTTTATGCAATGGAGACAGTGAAAAAAATTAAAAGGTCTTTCGTCGAAAAATCGGCAAATATTTAAAAAGAAAAAAAAAGAAGAAGAGATTCAAGATAATTCAGATTCCGAATCGGAATTTTCTCGTAACTTCCTCCAAAACGCAAGAAATTGTTCTGAGACAGAAGATACAACTGAATTTGAAGTGTCTCCTAGAACATCACAAAATTACGTTAGTGAGCAGTCCGACTCGGATGAAAACTATCCAAATGACGACGACGAAATTCGACCCACTTGCCTCAAAAGTGATCTGCGCGCCAGTGGTCATCAACTCTTGCTATAACTCACATAGCCTTGAAGTACTTATTTCAAATAATAAATAATTTTCAACCTGATACTCTACCTAAGGATCCGAGAACATTGCTCCAGACTCCAAGAACGATTGAAATGAAAAAAATCAGTAATGGCGAATACTGGCATCACGGGCTTAAGATTAATCTCACAAGATATTTTCAAAATTTGACAGAGAACAAAATAGTGGCAATCGATGTTAACATTGATGGACTACCTACGTATGAAAGCTCGAAAGTTGAATTCTGGCCCATTCTAATCTATACATACCTGCTATTTTACACATTGTCTATATGTCACCGTAAAATTGTCAAATACGTTATATTGTAATATCTCTAGCGATATTGTAAAGTCTCGAATTATTGTCAAATGAACATACTGCTTACAGCAAAACGCATTATTTTTCGTGAAATGCATGCGATGCTAGTCAACTTACGCGGTGTGGAGGGAAGGAGGGGTCCCCCTTGCCCAGTGGCACAACTCTCATGAAAAGATAATGCACCATTCCTGAGAAATACCGATTAATATAACATAACCTTAAAACACTTTATACCTATTCCCCCTAAAAAGCGTAGTCGACGGAGCCCCGCTTCGCGGGGCCCCTATTTCCGAGTGCAGGGTTTAAAGGAACCTAACTAACCTAACGGGGGGGTACCCCAAGTCCCGATTATAGGGGCAGAGATACTTCCGTATGTTCAGTTGACAATAATTCAAGACATTACAATATCGCGAGATAAAACACGTTATATTGTAACATAACGTGTTTGACAATTTTACGGTGACATATAGATAAAACAGAAATATCTTTCACTTACCCTCTTGAATTGATTAATTAAATTGCTCTGCTATTGCATAAAATGGTCTGCCGTTCACAACACATCAAATTACCTATTCACTGATGAACGTCTAGAAATACTGTGAGAAGATAAAAAGGAATACATAGATGACAGTTACTAGGTAATCTTAAACTATTCATAAATCTGTTTATTCTTTCACTAGATAGTTTAGTATGTAGCAAGTGAAATTATTCTTGTCATAGTGCTAGAGCCATACTACAGAAAATTCTCTAGATTGTTTGTTCTATTAAATTCGTTTTTCTAGTAAATTTTATCTTGACGCCATTTTTATGATCTACTTTTGCTTCAAATGATTTTCGATACATATTCTAATGCTTATTTTTATGTTTTTATCATTAAATTATCTCTAATTAAACATTTAATATGTATTAAATAACTATATTTCTAATAAAATGAACATTTTAAGCATTTAAAAGCAATTTAAAAAAAAATACTCATTAAAAATAATATTCGTATGTGGTAAAAAAATATTAAATCTTGCATTTACAGCGGGCGCTCTTATTTTAAGAGAGTTTTACATAATATTCGACGATAGAATGTCAATCGCATATAGATTTGCTTGTTTACCCATTATCAACTAGCTAAAACACAAGTAAAATAAGAAATTTGTTACGCCATGATGCAATTCAATTATAAGTTTAAATAACTCTTGTAAGTTCTGCGCCATTATGTGTCGTTGTCTATTACAAATCAAATGTAACTTAAAGTTGATAGTCTTGAGTTAATTTTGGTTAAAAACTTGACGAGTAAAGACTTCTTCAAAGGTCTCAACTTTATCTATAAACTATCTACTAGTAAAAATTGTGATCTATAAACAGTTTAGTGAGGCACTAGAAAAATCTCTACAGACAATTTGAGAATTTACAACTCTTATCTCTATCTATTCATGTTTTCTTAACTCATTCTTATGAGAACGGATAAGGTTGTGCCCACTTCTACTAAACTGTGTCTATAAGCGTTCTTGATTACTACTAGGGAGATATTTTACTCTTATGGTAGACAATTAAATTAAATTCTATTAGATATCTAATAGTCCGTTTATAGATGCGATTGTGTTATTTGGGCGCAGTGGACAAGGGACTCACCCCGTTGTCCATGGCTAAAGAGAACTGGCGCAAACCTGTGGTACTTACTACTGATGACCGTAAGAAAGAATGGCAGGGCAAGGAGCTTCACGGGCGCTTCTACCGGGCTCTTCATGGGCCCGATGTAGATTTTCTAGCGTCCGTGTCCTGGCTACGTTTTGGTGACCTCTTTGGGGAAACTGAAGGTTTTGTCTGTGCGATTATGGACGAAGTTATGTTGACGAACAACTACCGGAAATATATTATGAAGGACGGGACGGTTGACGTGTGTCGGGCATGTCACCTTCCGGGTGAGTCCATCAGACATATCATTTCTGGTTGTTCTCGTCTGGCTAACGGCGAGTATTTGCACAGGCACAATCAAGTAGCCAGGATTATTCACCAGCAACTTGCCTTGAAATTTAATCTTGTGGAATTAGAGGTACCGTACTACAAGTATGTGCCCGACCCAGTTCTCGTGAAAGACCATGTTACGTTGTACTGGGATCAGTCTATCATTACTGACAGGACTATTGTCGCCAATAAGCCTGATATAGTGGTGATAGACCGATCAGCGCGCCGCGTAATGATAATCGACGTTACCATTCCGCATGACGAGAACCTCGTGAAAGCTGAGAAAGAGAAACAAATAAAATATCTCGACTTAGCACATGAGGTTCGCGACATGTGGAATATGAACTCGGTTATCATTGTGCCGATTGTCGTGACGGCCAACGGCCTGATAGCCAAGAGCCTCGACGACCATCTCGCGAAGCTCTCATTAGGCGGTTGGATCAAGAACCTGATTCAGAAGGCAGTACTCCTCGATACGGCTCGCATTGTGAGGAGGTTCCTGTCTCTGCAACCCTAACCACCGGTGACTTGGACCCTGCTCCCGACACCGGCGGATCCCTATTTTTTTATATTTTTAAATGTTTTTATATGTTTTTTATGAAATATTTAAAAATGTACAAAATAAGATGATAAATGAATAAAGGAGATAATAATAATAAAAGCCTTTATTCACTGACCAAAATACAGTACATATTAAGCTAATGTAAATGTAACATCTATCTAATAAAAAATAAAAAATAATAAAAACCTCAAGTTGATAAAGAAGTAAAATAATAAAAGAAATGACTTAATTCTATTAAGTAAGTTCTACGCTAATCTTCAGCAACCAGTTTGTTGGTCAGGTTGTCCTTCGACATAGGCCTCCCCTAGTTTCTTCCACTCATCTCTGTCACGAGCCAATCTTCTCCATCCTTTTGGTAAGTCGTCTTCCCATCTCTTAATTTGGCGTCCTTTTCGTCTCTTTCCATCTCTAGGATACCATTCCATTACGTCTCTCGTCCATTTATCTCTGTCCGTTCTCATGATGTGACCTGTCCAGCTCCATTTGAGTTTTTTTACTTTTAGTAGGACATCGCTTACTTTTGTTCTTTTTCTAATCTTTGACGTCGTCCACCTATCACGTTGCCTTATATTTAGCATGCTTCGCTCCATATTGCGTTGGCAAACTATAAGTTTTTGGCTGGTTTTGCTCGTAGCTGGCCACGTTTGACACCCATACGTGAGGCATGGGAGGATGCACGTGTTATAAAGTTTGCTTTTCACTGACATTGGTATTGTTTCGTTTTTAACAATTTCTTTTAGCGACCAGTACCGTTTCCACGTGTTGCTTATTCTTCTATCGATTTCTTTAGAATGCTGATCTTTGATTGATATTACCTGTCCCAAATATATGTACTCATCTACATATTCGATAGCCTCCTGCCCTGCACCTATCTCTATTTTCTCCTTAATTGAATTCGTCATCAATTTAGTCTTCGCTGGATTCATAGATAAACCTGCTTTCTTGCTTTCTTGGTCTAATTGCTGCAACATGATCTGTAGTATGTCCGGTCTCTCTGCGAATATCACTATATCATCAGCAAATCTTAGGTGATTCAGGTTTGTTCCATTTATATTTATTCCACAATCTTTCCAGTCTATATTTCTAAAGATGTTTTCTAAAACTGCCGTGAAAAGCTTCGGGGAAAGAGGATCACCTTGCCTGACGCCTCTTTGGATCCTAAATTCTTCTCCTTGCAGTTCAAGTTGAATCTTCGCCGTCGAGTTTTTGTATATTTCTTTTATGATATTAATGTATTTGCCTTCTACACCCTGGTTATTTAGCGTTTTCCAAATATAGCTGTGACTCAGAGAATCGAAAGCCTTATTATAATCGACGAATGCCATGTAATAGTGCTGGCCATATTCATTAAGTTTTTCGATTACCTGTTTCACCACGTGTATATGATCGATAGTAGAATAGTCTGCACGAAACCCCGCTTGTTCTCTTGGTTGGTTTTCTTCCAAGTGTTTTGTTATTCGGCCAAGTATTATTTTGGAAAACTCTTTATATAAATTGGACATTAGACATATAGGTCTGTAGTTATTTATTTCGTTTTTATCTCCTTTTTTATGTAACAAGACAAAAGTGGACGTCGTCCATTGAGTTGGTATTTGTTCAGTGGCCAGTATTTCGTTAAATAGGTGTGTCACAGGTTTGGATATAACGGTCAAAGTGTCTTTCAGTAGCTCATTCGAAATTGTATCGTCTCCAGATGCTTTGCCCGTTTTTTGTGTGTTTATAGCTCTTATGACTTCAGTTTCAATTATGAAAGGTATTTCCTCTTCATAAGTATATTTGTCAGTTTCTGTGGGTATTGTTTTATCTGTCTCTGTGTATAGGCTCTTATAAAATTCTGTCGCTATTTTTGCTATTGATAGTCTTTTGATTTTTGTTTTTTTCTTCTGATTTTTGGTTTTCATGTTAGGTATCCATTGTGTGTACTCTTTCAGTTGCTTAAGGCCTTTTTTAATTCCACCTGTTTTCTCTATTTGTTCTCTTAATACTTTCAGTCTCTCTGCTTTCCTATGTTTTCTTATCGATGCTTGGATTTTTTTGCTAATACTCGCAATGCTTTGACGGTTTTCTTTTCGTTTCTCTAACATTATACTCCTCTGACTCATCAATGTTATGGATTCTTCTCCTATTTTATTTTTCCTCTCTTTTTTAGTTCGCAATTTTTTAAGGTTCATCAGTGCTTTCTCCAAAAAATCATACTTGTCTTGCAGTGTTGTGTGTCTTTCTATTTGTTCTAGTAAATTTCCTAGTTCATTTAGGGTATTTAGTGGTATAGGCGATGTTATCATTGTGCTTTCAGTTGAGGAGATAATGTGTTTTCTCGATTTATTGTTATCAAATTGTATGACTCCTCTTACCATTTTATGGTCTGTATGGAAATTAAGGTTTTTCACTACATCGACGTCACTAAATAGCTTTTCGTCTCTCGTCAGAATGAAATCGATTTCATTTCTATCTCTGCCGTTTGGTGATATCCATGTCCACTTTCTTGTATTTGGTTTTTTAAAGAAGCTATTCATTATTTTGAAATTGTTTGCAAAAGAGAACTCTATGAGCCTCTGCCCGTTATCATTTCTTTCCCCACTGCTGTGGGCCCCTATGACAAATTCATTTTTATTTGTTTTCCTGCCTATCTTGGCATTAAAGTCTCCCATCAATATTAGGTTTTTGTCCGTTTTTTGCATTAATTCTGACAGATCTTTGTAAAATTTATCTTTAGCTATTTTCGTATCTTGTTCTGTGGGTGCATGGACTTGAATGATCGATGATATTTGTTTGAATTCAGGCAATTGTATATTGAGAATTGCAATTCTATCTGATATTCCTTGGAAACTGATTATTTTGTCTTTCATGTATTTTTTTATTAAAAAACCCATGCCATGTGTACCTTGTTTTTCACCATAGAAGTAAAAAATGTATTCGTTATATTCTCGTATCTCTTCTCCTATTCTTCTTACTTCACAAAGACCAATGACATCCCATTTTATAAATCTTACGGCTTCTTCTAATTCTTCTAATCTGGCATCTGTCATTAGTGTTCTGACGTTCAACGTTACAAGATATATTTTATTCTTTCTTTTTTGTTCTACGGATTCTTTTCTAGGGGGTGATGGTCTGACAACCCCACGGGGACCAGCCGGATTGGGGTCGTTTCGCTTCTGATTGCTGATATTTAGTTGCTACTTAGTTTGGTTTGGTTTTACGACTATATTAGAAAAAGAGTTACCTTTAGGTCTCATCATATCGAATGCGTTCTTCCTGTTTTCTTTAATTGATGACGTATTGCTCACTAGCTTCTTGGCCTGATTCTGATTTTCCGGCGAAGATGAACTATCTCTTTTCCTATTTTCTTTGTTCGGATTTCCCTCTTTGACTATCAATTGATCATATTTAATGTACGCAATATTTCCTTTCGCACGTTCTTCTATAAGTTTAGGCTTTAATTCTCTTCGTTTTTCTAATACTTCCTTAGGAAAATCTTCAGTGACGTATCCTTCTTTTAGACTCTTTTTCATTTTTAGAATATCGTTTCTCTTCCAGTTGTTTGCAAAAACAATAAGAACTGGTCACTTTTTATTTTCGCTGTTAAGGCCGATACGGTGCATCTTTGATATGTCATTTGCTTCTAAAGTGATATTTAAATCTGCTTTGACAATTTCCTGCACCCTTTGATACAACTCCAGAGGAGACTTTTCTTTTTCTTCCAAACCAAAAAACAAAATGTTGTTCTTTTTCTTTTCCTTCTCTAAATATTCAATCTTCTTTTCCAACACTTCTATTTTATTTTTCATAATTTTGGTGTCTTCGATAAGTGGTTCCAGTTTCTCATTCATTTTTTCAAATATAATGTGCGTTTGTTTCTCCATTTCTATTTTCATTTTGTCGAAAAGCATTTGAAATTGTTCCTCCATTTTTGGTGGAAACTTTTCTTTACACAGTGGCAACACTATGGATTACTTAACGTTTTGACGTTTAAATGTCACTGTCACTCAATGTTGACGTTACAAATGTCACTGCCACTCAACGTTGACGTTCGAATGTCACTGTCACTCAATATTGACGTTTGAATGTAATGTCACTCTGTTTGCTCAGTTCTGTTAACCTCAAAATAATATATAACCTCAAATAGTACCGGAAAATAATGGTTTTGATGTTGTTATTATGAATATCTTCACTATTTTTATTCACCACCGCGTTTCAAGTCACTAGATGTTCTTGTTTACTTCGGCAGTTGTCTCGATAGTGTTAATAATACCGTGTTTTGTGATTTTCCCGTCGGACAAGTCGTAAAGTGATGTTTACTGTTCGGCGACCGGAAGCGAAAATTTCTGTCCTCCCATACTTTAGTACTAATGCTGTAATGAAACATAATAATACTGTAATACCAAATGATTTGAAAAGAGTAACCATGGAGTTTCTTGCCGGTTCTTCTCCATGGAATCGACCAACGCGAACCGTGCACCTTTTTCGACGTTTTATAAGGGCCCATCCAGGCCTATGTGAAATAAAATATTTGATTTTGAATATTTTGATTTTGATAAAATTACAATGAGCACATTTGGTTGGATATTGTTAACGTTACTCTTGAATGAGGATATAAATAGTGTGGGTCGAAAAGTATCATAAAATTCGTACAGTAGTATTGATTTTGATAAAATTACAATGAGCACATTTGGTTGGATATTGTTAACGTTACTCTTGAATGAGGATACAAATAGTGTGGGTCGAAAAGTATCATAAAATTCGTACAGTAGTCACCTAGCAGAGCTATTAACATCATCCGAGATGTTACAACTTAGGCAAGAGAATTTCGACCATTTTTTTTTGGGATGGGGAATCATCAAATGACTTCTCCCACTCTGGGCGGAGCGGGAGGGAGTGTCAGACTCTTACTGACTAAAACCCATCCATGTTCCTTCCTCGACCTTTATGTTCCGGGGCCGCGGTATCTCTTTCGAACAGGCCCGCAACCCCGGCAGCCTTCGGCCCTTGCCGGCCCCTCCCCAACCCAAGCAACCGACCCAAAGCAACCAACCAACCCTAAACAGCTGTTCTTATTTAGCCACGAGCTCCTCACATGAATGTTCACTACTTCCTACTGAGATGTAAAAATTTTATCCAGCTGCAACAATATTCTGCAGTTTGTGAAAGTCTTGATTGGGCAAGAATGACCTCAGGGTGTTAATGATGCTGCGGGACAGTTTGAAAGAGATACCGCGGCCCCGGAACATACAGGGCGAGGAAGGAACATGGATAGGTTGTAGTCAGTAAGAGTCTGACACTCCCTCCCGCTCCGCCCAGAGTGGGAGACGTCATTTGAAGATTTCTCATCCTAAAAAAAAAGGGTGTTAATGATGCTGCGGGACTGTTCGAAAGAGATACCGTAGCCCCAGAACATAAAGGGCGAGGAAGGAACGTGGATGGGTTTTAGTCAGTAACAGTCTGACACTCCCTCCCGCTCCGCCCAGAGTGGGAGAAGTCATTTGAATGATTTCCCATCCGTAAAAAGAGTATTAATGATACATTATAGTATATATGTATTATATCAACTATCTAATGTCCACGACACAAGCTTTGCTTAGTGTGGCACTAGATGGCGCTGTGTGTTAATGTCCAGGGATATTTATTAAAGACAAACTTAACGTAACGTAAGCTAAATATAAACTTTCTCTTCATCCATAATCCATAATGCAATGTTTAATTCCATCATATTTTTATTATTGCCAGTAAAGCCATTTCAATTACAATTTATGTGTTTTATTTGTATTTTGAGATCAATATCTGATATATACTGTAGTAAGATCGTTTTTAAATGTCACATAGTGATAATATATAGGTACTAGATACAAGTCTTATGTTATGTTTTCTTTTGTAGATAAATGGCGACGTGTTGCCTTCGGAAATTGTTATTTATTTAATTTTTATGTTCGATTGTAAATCAAGCTGTTTTTTTTTAAACAAAGAGAACTAGATATAATTTACGAATTTTGCAGGAAAGTGAAAACTTCTCTAAGAAATTGAAGTTGTGATATTTATGATAATAGGTATTTCGGTGATAGATTCTGAGGCAATGGATATTAAACCTGAATTAATTTCTTAATAAATACATGTGAATTTAATAGATAATAAACACGCTTTAATACATAATCGTTAATGTTGAAAACTAAATGCTAAGTTTTTAGTTATTAGTTATCTAATTTACAAAATTAAAGATTTTATAACGACTGCTCAACGTTTTACGTTATATATTATTGTGTTCTATGTATTCATGCTGTATTGCTGCTTCAATACGGAGGTATTGAAAAAAATGATACATTCTTTTTAAAGTGTTGTTTTGTTTTTCTTTCACCACTAGTTTCTTTGACAGCCCCAAATTAAAGTAACTTTGATTGGGGGCTAAAAGTCGTCTTCTTCCATTTTCTGTCACTTCATCCTTTGTAACCGACTCATCCAGAAGAAGGGTTATGTTTCCGCCAATCTATTCGTACTTTCTTTAGACTCTCTCAATTTCATTCCATCAAGATTTAATTTATATTTTGGCACCACGGTTTTTATGATTTGAACTAAGCAAAAAATTGAACTAACATGGCTACAATGGTGGTCGAATTCTTCTTCTTCCTAGAGCTTTCCTACTCTAGGTGGGGTAATCTCTCTCAATTTTCTGGTTCTACGACAGTCTGCTCTGAGTTGTCGGGTCGGGCAGTTCTTCCTCTAACAGGAGCTTCGTCATGCTAGTCCACCACGTAGCCGGAGGTCGTCCTCTACCTCTCTTGTATTCGGGTAATAGTTGCAATACTTTTTTCACTATATCCAGTTCCTTTAAAAACTGAACTGTCATGGCTACAACGGTGGTCGGATTTTTATTTACTAGTTAACCTCGTAATTTCGCGTTTTTTTTAAAACGAAAAAACACGAAATTGCGAGGTTTACTCGTTGAAATTATGTTTTTCGTTTTTTGTCAATCACAAATACACGTTTTCTCTAATCCATTAATAATAAAGTGGATTCTAGAATCTTTTTCCCGATGCATGTTTAGGCAAAAATCCACGACTCTGATTTGGGTCCTTTTAAATGTGGATTCTATTCATTCTAATTAACAAACATTGACATCACCAATGTTCAAAAAATGTTTACACGAATTTCTACTTACAAAATTTTACCATACAATAAACGATTATTTAAATGAAAGAGACTAGACCTGCTACTTTCGACCTATTAAACTAGTAAACTTTTGATTTTGAATTAAATTATATTATTAAATTGTAATTAATACCCGTATAATTATGTGACATCTAATCAATTTTATATTTATTATTATTCTGACATTCAAAATCAAAATCAAAATCAAAATCAAAGCATTTATTTCAAGTAGGCCAATAACAGGCACTTTTGAATTGTCGAAACAAAGATGAACATTTAAAGTAGCTACAGTCCCAGTCACAAGACATAAAAACTGTGAAAGTACTGTAGTTGCCCATTCCCTAGCGTAGATCTCTATGGAGAAGAACGGGCAAGAAACTCCATGGACACTCTTTTAAATCAAAATATTGTTACAAAATCTTGGTTACATCATTCATGTTGAGATGGTAGATTATGTGAGAACAATGTAGCAAGATGTGCACGTTAAAAGTGTCCATAGTAAAAACAAAATAATTCATTCAAATAAGCCATGGCAACTAAGACCAGTCACAACTGACAGCACCCGTTCACGAACATGACGCATGGATCAGCACCATTCAGCTCAACCACTTTGAAGGGAGCTAAATGATCCGACACATGCGCCACCATCAGCGAGACATTTGAGTGAGCATGACATACTCTCAACCGCCAGGGCACATTCAAGTCAAAAACTAAAGTAGGTTTCCAGTGAATGATAGCTTTCTAGTACATAGTACTCACACAATATGGGCTATGCGATTATATAATACTAACATTGAATCTATACAATGCAAAGATAGTTGTACAATCTTCAGCAGCTCCAACAATACCATTTAATGCTATCAAGTTTTGCGCCCCTGTCCTTGTGGAGCAGGACCAGCATTGAGCCAAGCATTTTATCAGCGATATAATCGCTCAACTTGTAATATGCTTGCTTACATAATGTGCGTTTAATACATGTTTTAAATTTCGTCTCATTCAGTTCAAGAATACTTTGTGGAATTTTATTATAGCATCTCAAACAGTACCCCATGAAAGATGAGTCTACTTTAGCGAGTCTGAAGCCAGGCTGAACTAGTTGGTCCCTATTTCTAGTACTGTAATTGTGTCTGTCGCCTCTTTTACCGAAAAGATGCAGATTTTTTCTGACGTACATTATGTTTTCGTAGATGTATTGGCAATGAACCGTCATGATGCCAATATCCTTAAATAGTTCCCTTAGAGAATCGCGCCTACGAAGATTGTATATGGCTCTGATGGCTCTTTTCTGCAGAATAAATATAGACTCAATATCAGCAGCCCGTCCCCATAGCAAAATACCGTAAGACATTATACTATGGAAATAACTAAAATAGACCAGTCTAGCGGTATCCACATCAGTGAATTGACGGATTTTTCTAATGGAATAGGCTGCTGAACTTAAGCGCCCCGCAAGAGATGTTAAATGAGAACCCCATTGTAGCCTTGAATCAAGCGTAAGCCCCAGGAAAACCGTTTTATCTACGAATTCGAGTTTCTCTTTATTCAATATTATCTCACAATCACTACTTTTAACATTCGGTAATGAAAATCTTATGCATTTAGTTTTTTTTTCATTTAATACCAAATTGTTTGCTGTGAACCAATTTTGGACCTGAAGTAGGGCATCATTCACGTCATCTAGATTGTTGGCCCGTCTATTTATCTTAAAAATTAGAGAAGTGTCATCAGCAAACAACACCATATTTTGAGATTGGTGTTTCAACAAATAGGGTAGATCATTTATATAGACTAGAAAAAGGAAAGGACCCAATATTGAGCCTTGCGGAACCCCCATTTTTACATTCAAACCCTGTGAATTAACACCGTTTATTTGAACATGTTGTTTTCTATCGCTCAAATAAGATTTTAGCAGGCTAAGTGCAAGTTTACCCAGTCCGTAATGCTCCAGTTTCAAAAGCAATGTGTCGTGATTTACGCAATCGAAAGCTTTGGAGAGGTCACAGAAAATTCCTATTGCGTCTTGGGACTCTTCCCACGCAGCAAATATGTGCTTTAATAGGGTTACACCGGCGTCAGTTGTACAACGTCCCTTGGTGAAACCATACTGTTGATCATGGAAGATTCTGTTGGTGTTAAAATGATAGAGCATTTGATTAAGCATTACTTTTTCAAAAACCTTGCTAAAAACTGGTAACACGGATACAGGTCTATAATTATTGGCATCTTTACTGTCCCCGGATTTGAAAAGAGGTATGACTTTACTGTATTTCATTAAATCAGGGAAAACTCCTTGGTCTACACATAAATTAAAAATTAAAGCTAAGTACGGGGCTATGGTCTCAACTATAGATGTGCAAACTTTGATAGACATTCCCCATAAATCTTCAGTCAGTTTGATTTTAATTTGCCGGAAAGCTTTAATAACTGTCATGGGGTTAATGTGTTTAAATTTAAATTCAGCCAGGCAGCCAGACACATTTGCCTTTAATAAGCCAATTGAGGCTTCAGGTGAGGAATTAAGAGCCTCCGTAGTTTTTATTGGTATTTCGGTAAAAAAATTCCGATCCTGATTAGAGCTTTTAAGACCACATGCTGTATCTAATGTAAAAGTATTATTACGTATTTTCTTTCTGTTGGTCTCGTTATTTATAACTTTCCAAACGGTCTTTATTTTATTTTCCGCTGTTTTGATCTTGTTGCTAATGTGAAGGGCTTTAGCAACCTTGCAAGTATTTCTAAAAATCTTTGAATACGTAGCAACATACTTGCTAAAAGTTTCAGTGTTTATAAAAGGCTTAAGGCTGTAAAGCTCAAATAGCCTTTCCCTACTTTTTCTGATACCTCTAGTTGCCCAATCACTAAATATAAATTTAGGGCAAATACTCTTTGTCTTCTTTTCAAAAGTTTTGTTAAATTCCGTGTGAACTAATGAAAAAAAACGATCATACAATTGATTTATATTAATATCCTCTTGGCTCATTACACTTAACTTGTTCTGTAGGGAAGTATTATACCTCTTTAATTTGCAAGAAGTTATAGGTCTAAATTTAATCTGAACTTTTTGCATTGGAGTTTTACACCTAATAGTTACAGTTTGTCCGCTATGGTCAGACGGCAAACAATTTATTATGGCTTTATCTAAGTAATCACAATCGCAGAAAACACTATCTATACAAGTAGCAGAAGAAGTTGTGATTCTAGTGGGTTCAATAAACACGTTGGTCAAGTCAAATGACTTAAAAAGAAATAATAACCGACTGCTATTTGAATTTTCTTCTAAAATATTGATATTGAAATCACCACAAATTATTTTAGATTTATTACTGGCTGCAAGTTTTGCCAGGACATCTTCCATTATAGATTCAAATATGGAATAGTAGATTGTATCATAAGGGAGCAAAATAATATTTTTACGGCGAGGGCGCTTTTTTGAATCCAGAGCGAAGTGAGGGATTCTAGAGTAGAATCCCGAGCGTAGCGAGGGATTCTTTAGTAGAATCCTGAACGTAGCGAGGGATTCAAAGTACGTCGCCCGAGCCAAAAATATATTTTGCGCCCGAGTGATACACTCTACTTTTCATCACCCACTATGAGAAAATAAAAGGCGCCTCATATTTTATTGTAATATTGATATTTAATGAAACAGAGTAACAACTAAATTGAAATTAAGTAGTATCTAAAAATAAAACAACTAAAAACTTATATTTACATTTGAGACATTTTCACAATTTTGAAAATTAATTGTTACAGTTTTATTAGGAATAGAGATTGTTGTAGATTTAATTTTATTCTGCGTGTTTGAAATAATGTCAGAATGTGGCTCATTTTGAGGAAAATGTGACGGTGAATCTCTTTGTTTGGATGTAGATGGGCGCGGCGACAGTGGCATGGATGGATTAACTGAAGGTTGCAATTTAATGTTTTCCACGATGCGTTCACATGTTTTCGCCTTGTTCTCAATGGAATCTTCTATATATCCCTCTGCTACAGCACTCGACTTCCATCCTCCATGTCGCTTGAGAACAGTTAAGTCCGCTCCAGAATCTGCCAACAGGGTAGCAGAAGTGCGACGAAAACAATGTCCTGTATATAGCTTGATATCTGGTAACTTCAAATAAGTAGCGATTTCTTGTGGCATGTAAGTAATTTTAATTTTTCCCATAACTTGTTTGAAGCACTTGCCATTTTGATAACGGATGAAAAACCGATTGGTCTTTATATCAGCAGGACGCAGGTCCAGGTATTTCTGTACAATAGTTTTGTATTCTCCTCGGATTACGAAGGATCGGTCAATTTTTGTTTTTGTGTCTGTCAGCTTTACTAACAGTAAATTATCCGAGTGATTTTCGACATCATCAACAGTTATTTTTAAAAGTTCATTGCCACGACAAGCTCCATGTACTCCGAAAATTAAAGCCACCTGTAACAAAACCGAATGTGAATAAGACAAGTACCTATCTATCGAAGTACAGGTTACAATAAAATGCGCATTTTAAAACACTGGTTATACTTTACTAATCCACCATATATACATACATAGTTACTTACTTTTACGGCAAGAAAGATGTTGTCGGGTGCCTCATTAAGGAAAGTCTCCACGTTTTTGACTGAGAACACTTTGGATTTTTTAGGTTTAAATCCATCAGACATCCTCTTCAGATACGCTATTAATTTCGAATATGTGTCCAGTTTTACGTCGTTATTAGAACTGACTGTTGATTTTAGCATTGAGTAGGTACTCCAAAGTGTGGAAGGTTGTTTAGTTTTGGCTAAGTACTGGAAGTAGGCCAAAAACACAGATTCTGAAAAATTCTTGGCGCCTCTTGAATTTCTCCATTCAATAAAATTACCATAAGCTTTCATATATTTCTCCCGGGATTTTGCAGGTAGTAGATTATCCATCACATTTCTTGCGTCAGTTCTAATACTATCAGGAGTTAATTCTATACTTTCACTGTCACTTGAAGAACTCATTTTTCAAAACAAAATCATGAATTTCTATCAATCCGTGAAAATTGACGAAAACGCGGGCTATAGTTCGCGGGTTTTTAATTTTATTTCTTTTTTTTTTGTATTCAGCCGGCGCGCGGCGCTACTATGGGCCGTCGCACCAGCCAGTCTTTATTCAAACAATATTTGCGTTCGATTTCTTGGGCGCTGAACACAAGATGTTCCAAATTCAAAAAGTGCGCGGCAAAGATAATTGCGGCGCACTTATAAAGAGGATTAAAAACTCATTACTGCCCGCAAAAAGTTTCTTATAGAAAACACCACCTTTGGGTGCACTTAAAGGCGAACCAAGTCGTCTTTTTCGAATAGATGGGATGAAAAAGTTTTGATAGTTTGGGGGTCTGTACACACACACAATTATATGCTTATCTAGCTCAACACAGGACAGTTCAACACAATGTTCAACCGAGAGACCTACTATGTCATTACGTTGCTTATATTTAAAACTATTTTTTATTAATATTAGGGAACCTCCACGAAGCATAGTTTTACGGTTAAAGCAGCTACCCACCATATAGTTCTCATAATTAATAAGCATTTGGTAATCCTTTAGCCAATGTTCAGTAAAACAAATAATGTCAAACTTACTATTTTCTAAAAACAATTCAATTTCTAATAATTTGGAAGAAATGCCTTGGATATTTTTGACATCTCTTCTGCTATTATATTTAATATGAATAATAGAAATTGTTAATTGATTATTATGTATGGATTTTTATTTATGGACAACCTATGTCTACAAGTAAAGATTTAATATTCAACAAAATATACATATTTACACTAAATATATTTTCATAATAATAAAATACTCTTTCGTTATTTGCCTTTTAAAATAATTTTTACAATTAGCATAACAGGGCTTTAAACTAATAATATTTCAGTTTTGATCAATCAACAAAGTCTCTGTCTACGACAATTTCTGCTAACGATAAAAGCCTACCCTTTACCAATCGCTAATTTCCCACAGTATTAAGTTCTCTAGACCTCACATTATCTATTTGTCTTGTACAAACGGCCATTTAAAACTAACATGATAATTAACAAACAGTAATTACGACATTAACATAAGCTAATACCACTTTATCGTTTAGCCTGCGCATTCGTTGCAAAAAGATCATTAGTTGGGGTAAAATAATGGAAAAGGTAATCGATGGTAAAATCGAAGGAAATAGACACTATATCTATACTAATAGTATAAAGCAGAAGAGTTTGTTTGTGCGGTTGAACGCGCTAATCTCAGGAACTACCGGCTTGAATTGAAAAACTCTTTTTGTGTTGGATAGTCCATTTATCGAGGAAGGCTTTAGGCTATATAACATCACGCTACAATCATTAGGAGCAGAGCAGGAATGAAAAATGTTGCAAAAACGGGGACGTTTTTTTCCTTTCGTTTTTCTCTCTTATGTGACGCAGGCGAAGTTGCGTGGGTCAGCTATTGTAGATATTTTATTAGAACTTTGTAGTTGGGATAAGAGTATTTGTGATAGATGGTTGATAGGTAAAACCAGATGGTGTTCCTCCTCGTCACTTTTATCTGGGCTCAGTACGCAATTGTTTTATGCACAATCATGCCAGCAAACAGTGGCGTCCCTGTGCTATCATAGGTCGTCGGGACCCCAGCCAGTTTCAACATATTTTGCCGCTTGAAGAAAGAGAAAATTATATTTTCACCACTCCCGCACGAAAGAAGTGTCTTTCCCCTACTAAAACAGTGAGGAAAGTCATGATTCCGTTCTGAAACTAACTGTGCCTGATTTTTTTTATGTTAAGTTTTAAAGATATTTAAAAAATAAATAATTTTATGGTTAGAATAGAAATATTTATAAGTTAAGATTAATGTTTTCTATAAAATTTATCAAATTATTGTAAGTGTATAAGTTCAGAAACATTAATTTATTTACTTATGATGACTGAATACTTTCTTGCTGAGCCTGGTGAAAAGTTTTGTATGCAACATGTGAGCAAGTTCATTTGCTATTCGTTTTGTTAAGTCTTTCGCTTACTCTGGATTGAAATTTATAATCACTCGCTACGCTCGTGATTTTATTGTTCAAAATGGAAAAACGAACTTTCCTCACATGTTGGAAAAATAACTATTTTCTACTCATCCGCTGTTCTTTTCTGATTTATTTCGTTGCGGAATCCAAGACAGTTCAATTATTTCTCTGAGATTTCGTCGAGCTTCATTGTCTCGGCGCTTTTTTGTGGTGGCCACTGTTGATTCTGGTTTTCAGGAGTTACAGTGGTTTTGATTTAGTATGGCGGGCTTGTCCTAATAAAAAAGATTGAGACCATAAAGATTATGAAGAATGTGAAAAAGATTGTGGGCAATTCATTACGAAAAAGATTGTGAAAAAAGATTGTGGGCAATTCATTACGGTGGAGGAGTTAAAAAAAACATCTCAAGGAAACAGTGCATATTCAGGAATTCGTAGACAAGTGCCGTTCACCAACCCACACTGGGCCTGTTTGTTGGATAATATCAAAATCAAAAATCATGTTTCTTTAAAATTAGGCATTTTACATAGGCCTAGAGTGCCACATATAAAAACGTCGAGAAAGGTGCACGGTTCGCGTTGGTCGATTCCATGGAGAAGAAACGGCAAGAAACTCCATGGTTACTCTTTTGAAATCATTGACTGTTACAATAATATTATATTACAGCACTAGCTTCTGCCAGCGGCTTCGCCCGCGTGAAGTTTGAAATTGACCCATGGGATCTTATTACCGAGATAAAAAGTATCCTATGTGTTAATCCAGGTTATAAACTATCTGTGTGCTAAATTTGATCTAAATCCGTTTAGTAGTTTTTGCGTGAAAGAGTAACAGACATCCATTAATCCATACATAGGTACTCACAAACTTTCGCATTTATAATACTAGCTTCTGCCAGCGGCTTCGCCCGCGTGAAGTTTCATAATTGACCCATGGGATGTACTACCGGGATAAAAAGTACCCTATGTGTTAATCCGGGTTGTAAACCATCTGTGTGCAAAATTTCATCCAAATCCGTTCTGTAGTTTTTGCGTGAAAGAGTAACAAACATACATCCATCCTCGCAAACTTTCGCATTTATAATACTAGCTTCTGCCAGCGGCTTCGCCCGCGTGAAGTTTGATAATTGTCCCATGGGATCTTCTACCGGGATAAAAAGTACCCTATGTGTTAATCCAGGTTATAAACTATCCTTGTGCAAAATTTCATCCAAATCCGTTCAGTAGATTTTGCGTGAAAGAGTAACAAACATACATCCATCCTCACAAACTTTCGCATTTATAATATTAGTAGGATTAGTAGGATTAGTAGGATTAGTACTTTACTATGGGAGGACATATACCATAGATATTAGCTACATTGGCGTTTCATTAAGATTTTGTACCATTGAATGAGCTAAATACTGTAATATCTCGAAAATAATGATGTGGCATGAAGGGCCTATTACGTTTAGTTAACTAGGTATAGTAAACCATCAAATAGTAGGGTTTGGACTGCTCTATTTAAACCTACGACGCAAAAACGACGGGGTGTTATAAGTTTGACGTGTCTGTGTTTGTGTGTGTGTCTATCTGAGGCATCGTAGCGCCCGAACGGATGAACTGATTTGGATTTTGTTTTTTTTTTGTCAGAAAGGTGAATTAGTCGGGAGTGTTTTTAGCTATGTTTGATAAAAATTTGAGCAAAATGGCCGCCGCTACAAAATGTCAGATTACATATACAACATTATTTTTTGTTTATACTAAACCCGAAAAGGGGTCATTGTACTCATCATTTTGAACAACTTTTTCTATGGGACGAACAGTGAAATCGCGAAAAAAAAATTAGCTGTTCCCTACATTTATGTTCGCATAACTCGTCAAAATGTAGGGAACAGCAAAGATGAGTACAATGACCCCTTTTCGGGTTTAGTGTAAACAAAAAATAACCCTGTATGTTCAACAACTCTCTCAATATGGGTTTTAAATGAAAAGGCTAGTAGAGAGGACTAGTCAAATACTATACACTATGATAAATTAAAAATGCCAAGATGGCCGCCACCACAAAATGGCGAATTAACGAATTATTTTCTATTTAAATGTCATACTAGGTACATTGTGTCGAGGGTTTTTTAATTTTAAATTTCATTTTACTTGTTCTCAAATTGTAAACCAAGTTTCTAGTCTCTATGTTAAGAACATGAAGTATAACGATAAGACCTGGTATTTTAATAGATTTGTATGTTGCTTCTTAGTCACCTTTATTGATTTACTAGCTTCTGCCCGCGACTTCGTTCGCGTGAAGTTTTGATATCGCAACGCATCGCCTGCTCAACGGAAGCTTTTTTCCCGCTTGCAACATTTCTTATTACTGCTCCATTCCTATTGATCATAGCGTGATGTTATATAACCTATAGTTTTCCTCGATAAATGGACTATCCAACGCAAAGATTTTTTCAATTAGAGGCGATAGTTCCTGAGATAAGCGCGTTCAATCAAACAAACAAACTCTGCTGCTTTATACTATTAGTATAGATTGTTATGAAACAATAAGTTACTTTACAATATAAACGGTGCAGAACGTTACATTTCTTCTCATAACTGTCTTGAAAATAACTTCACCGTATTCATTTAAATAAACTTTACACCGTACAAATGTATTAGCTATAAAGCTGAAATAAATAAGCGTATCATGACCTTCTAACCATTTACGTATCTGTTATCATAAATATTATACGTACTTCTAATTATAAATATAAATAATCCAGGTAGGGATGGTAATGAAGGCATTAGCTATGTATATTGGTATATAAGAAATAATGTATGAGTATAAAAAATGCATTAAACGGTCAAATTTAAATAAAATGTCGGTGCAGAACGAAGTGCGATATGTTATATGTAATTATGTAACACGAATGGGCGCCATTCGGTATTAGCTACAACTTTGTAGGCATTTTATAGGCATGACAGTATCAAAACAATGCAAATCTAAAGGGTGTAAAACACCTCTTCACGAAGCCGAAATGCACTGGTTCTCCATCATTGCGATCATTTTTTCGTTCTAAACGGGTTCCGCAACCGTTCTTCTAAGATTGATTCGCCAAATGTGGAATTCGTTTGAGCTTCGGTGTCAAATCTACTCTACAACGTGGGGTACAAATTCAAGAGCAATCCACTAAGCAGACAGAGTTCCGAATTTATCAATTTATTTTCTTCCCTTTCCACCTGGGTCTCGATTCTGCTATTACGTTAGTGTCAGAATAGGCGATCATTGAAGTCACAATGATCAAGTTCTGTCAAGTTTTGACAAGTTTGGTAATCTACTAATATATAATGGCGTCATTATGACTTCTCAATGAACAACCAGTGAGACTCCATTGAAAGAAATGTCATAGAATATTAATCTCGTACATGAAATCTGGCATGAATAAATGTTCGCATTTAGTAGTAGATTTCGAAAACCATTTGTACTAATGGTCTTATAATAATGGCAATACGAAAATGCCATTAAAACACAATTTTATAACGAGACCATCGACCGATCATTGTGAGATTAGCAAATTACGAACTCTAAGCAAAATGACAATGGAATCGTGTTGTAGTGACGAATTTATTAAAATAGCAGAATTAGGCCCCTGTTTTTTTCGTATGGGAAATCATCAAATAACTTCTCCAACTCGGGCGGAGCGGAAGGGAGTGTCAGACTTTAACTGACTAAAATCCATCCATGTTCCTTCCTCGCCCTTTATGTTCCGGGGCCGCGGTATCTCTTTCGAACAGTCCCGCAGCTCTTGCCTTTTGGTCTAGTGGTCGCAAGCGCCACTGCTTAGCAAAAAGCCGTGGATTTGATTCTTAGATAATTATGGCAAAGACTTGTTTTCTGTCTAGAATTCTTCAGTGCCGGTTGATGGTTAATATAACTAGTGACATCAGGGTGTATTATACACCCATACGATACTATAGACGACCCGAATGGCGTAGTGGTAGTAAGGCTGCCTTACGTTCTTAGGGTCCTGGGTTCGAATCCTAGTAGGAGCAAATGTTTGTGTGATGAGCGTAGACATTTGTTTCTGAGTTTCTTGTATTTACAAACAATAAAGTACATGTGTTGTATATCAACTATCTAGTATCCACGACGCAAGCTTTGCTTACTGCGGCACTAGGTGGCCGTGTGTTAATTTCCAGCGATATTTATTTGATTTATACATCCCTTCAAGGAAACACAGGTCTGACATAATTCTATTTACCTACAACCTTTACCTTAAAAGCTTGCAGCCCCGGCAGGCTTCGCTCCGTCAATGTGCTTGCCCATACCACCAGACAGTGCCTTTTATAAACCTCATGAAAAGATGTAAGGTGGTCTTTTTTTTAGTCCTAGACTTCAATACAAATAATCACTAACCACTACAGTTTGTGATGCATTAATATCACTTTAGATAATTATATTTCAAGATAGCAACATTGATGATTTTATTGCCAGCCATAAAAAATAATGAAACGTTTTATAGGTTTTAAAAATTTCGTTGTAGGTTTTCGATTGATGTCTGCAAAGGTTTTATTATTGTGCTATAATTTTAAAAAACGAAGTTGTTTTTAATAATTATTGTATTAGCCATTAAATGATAATCATGGACGACTTTAAATGTCAAACTATAAACATTAAGCTTGTAAGTATTAATAGCAGACAGAAGGACATCGCTCTCATTTCCTTTGTGTTACCTCAGATCATAGAATCTAGATGTCTAGGTTGGTCTGTGGATGGGCGACCACTTGTTTCCTCCGTGCTTCGGAAGGTTATAAGCCATTAGTCTCGTTTGTCATTTGTAGATCTTTGCCCGTCGTTACAACTGGCCCTCGATTCTGGTATTACAATAGTGTCAAAATAGTCGATCATTGATTACATAATGGTAAATTTCTGTCAAGTTTTGACAAGTTTGTTAATCTACAAATATATTGCCGCCATTATGACTTCTCAATGGTCAACCACTGACACTCCATTGAAAGAAATATCAAAAAATGGTAATCTCGTACATGAAATCTGGCATGAATAAATGTTCGCATTTAGTAGTAAATTTCAAAAACCATTTGTACTACGGGTTTTTATAACAATAGCAATACGAAAATGCCATTAAAACATAATTTTTTTACGAGATCATTGATTGACCAATGATCGACCATTGTGAATCTAGCAGATTACGCAAAATGACAATGGGATGGGAATGGAATCGTGTTGGAGTGACGATTTATTAAAATAGCAGAATTAGGCCCCTGGTCAATGGCCCAAACGTCTGACAACCAGTAATACTAATGGATATTGTTTACCCAGTACTACTAGGTTGTGGATGGTCACTTCATGTAAAACACTGGTATTGAGCTTCATCTGCATCTACTCTGATTCCCTATTCATTACTGAAACTGTCAGGCTAATGCCATCCAATTACTGGGCAAAGGCTTCTCCCAATTACTTTAATTATTTATTAGATTTTATTTAAGTTGCCCTGTTATTGGTTCGTTAGTTAGTTTGTGGGTACATATTAGTCAAAGCCTGCAACTGGATTTCAAACCATTTACGTCAACATAAAATTACCAGCGTAAAAAAGTCTAACCTATCCATATTTAAACGAAATTTGGTTTTATTTAAATAAACTTTTTCTAATTAAACTCCTAACAAAGTTAGACTGACGGTGCACTTTGGAAACTAAATTATTAATTTAATAAAAAATAATGATTAATTACAATTTAACTTACAAATATATTAATAATTTAGGCCCAGTATGAGTTTATTTTTTTCCTGTTCTGTTCTTTGTCAATATTGTAAGGCAACGTTGAGGGGTAAATTCGACTTTTCGAGTCCAATCAAAATTAAAAATACTTATAATATTATTTTGCGTTATATTCAAAATCTGTTGTCGTACTTTAATCATTTTCCAAAATTATATTTGTATATTATATGTAACTAGCCGATGCCCGCGGCTTCGCCCGCGTAAAATTAAATACTAAAACCTTCCTCTTGAATCACTCTAACTATTAAAAGAACCAGCATCAAAATCCGTTGCGTAGTTTTAAAGATCTAAGCATACATAGAGACAGACAGCGGCGGGAAACTTTATTTTATAATATGAAGAGATATTTTATGTTTGTTCAATTGGAGAAGGGTTAGTCCACGTCCTTTGTGTTCTAGGGCGCAGTGTGATTTTACGTATATGGTCGGTAAACTTGATAACCGTATTCATTACAGATGCAAATTATTCTATTATTTACAACGGAAACTATTCTTCAATATTGTCTATTCCTACATGTGAAGCAATAGAATTGTCTTATCAAAATGATGGGGCAATTAGCAATAATACATATTTTATTGTTTTACCCCTAACAAGGCACACGTAACTAGATTATTATGCCAAGTGCGTAATTTCATACCTCGCTTATTTATCTCTATTGGCAAATAACAAGTTTAGTTAGATAAAATTGATTGTATTGTCAATACTTTGTGTGTATTAGTTACTAAGACAAAGTGTTGCAAATTATTGTATTTCCTTTATGGATATTAAGTATCCCTAAGAAGAGTTTGCAATTATAGTGAGTATACAGGGTGTAAAACACCTCATCACAAAGCCGTTAACCAAGCATTTTGTACATCAAACCAAGTAACTTTATTGCTGGGAATCAACTTTTTTTTTTAGGTAATAAGTCATGTTTTGTGGTGGAACTCAATGTAACTCTCTTAAAACATTGTGCTGGTGGATGGATTGAATAGTACGGGGGTCGTGGAGGCGTTATTGGTCAAATACTTACAAAAAAAACTTGTACTTAAAAAAAACCTTGTCAAAAAGTTGTAACTTTGACCCCCTATATCTCCGTAACTAGAAGGTTCCCAAGTTTGATGTAGGCCAAAAAAAATATCGCAATGATGGGGAGAACAAGTGCCTTTCGGCTTCGTGAAGAGGTGTTTTACACCCTTTATAGGTTTTTCTTCTAATTACGTTAATGTATGCAAATATAATACATTAATGTTACACAATTACCTATCAGTTTGATGAACACTTCGGAAAATGTCTGTTATATCCTGATTCTGCATGGGGTGAAAGGGATGAAGGCAAAAACAGTTAATACGTATTTAGTACATCATTCTACATACCCACAGAATTTTTCATTGGAAATTAAAAAAAGCAATTGTTTCCTACAAAAGTACAAACATTTTGACCGATAACCGTCACGGTCAAAATGTTTGGAACAGCTGATAAATCCTTTTGTCCGGTGTCCCTTCTTTCAACCCCGTAAACGTTTCATTATTTTATTTTGCTTTTATTTGCAAAAAAACTTTTTTGCAAAAAATAAAACCGACCGAAAGTTCTAATTTCACTTTTTAGTGGTTCGCATGTGCTTGGTACACATGGAAAGTGCATGCCGTGACAATTACAACAAGCCCAAACACGACTAGGATACATTGCCTCTTTATGGAATTCCGTGATTCTTGGCTTCATCATCAGATCTGATGGTAGAATGGTTCTTATCGAACACAAATGCTTTACTTGTCGTAGAAAATACCAAAATCGCTGTAAGTTATACTATAACATTTGAAGTGTTCCCTCGATTTCGCTAAGATTCCATCATCAGAACCCGACTTGGTGGCTATGGGACCATTGGGAAAGTGTACCCTTTCCAACAAATAAAAGAATTTTTCAAATATGTTGGCAGACGACGGAGTTATGCGCGAACCTCCTCCTTTTTTAGAAGTCGGTTAAAAAGTCTCTTTATATTAGCTCATCTTAAGGTTCTCATGTGATGTCATCGATCATACGCAAAATATGTGTTTTGGCAAGGCTACAACTGTTCCAGATTGGTAAATTTTTACTGATCATCAGTGATGTTCATTGGTGTGGCTCATTAAAATTGTAGCTAAGATACCCAATACATAATCAGCCCGTACCGTTTCTAATGCTGGGCTCCCTGCAAGAGGGAAAATCCATTGGCAAGTCATCAGAAGCGGATGAAATAGATACATACCGAAGGTTGCTGACCGCTGTATCCCCTTGTTTACAACATCCTCAAAAACAAGAAAAAAAAAAGAAAGGCGATCGTCAATTTTGCAGTTCTTACTCGTACTTGCCCAAGAGTGATAACTCAAAAAGTCGCACATTTTTTTGCAATATTAAGAGTTAAAGGTATAAAAATGGATATAATTAAGATATTGATTGTTGCTTACGCGCAGGTGTGTTCGACGCGGGACGCATTTTTAATGGAAAAATAAAAATACTACAGGACACCGAGACATATACAGTTTTATGAGTTAACGTGTTACAGTAGTTAAGGAAATTAATTGTCGGGTGCTTGTAGATGTAATTATTATAATTATGTGGGGTAAGCAGAACGGTGTCTTAAATATAGAAAATGGATGAATGGTAAAGCGATCATAAATTTTTGTAAGTAGCACATCTTCTTGTTAAACGATTATTGCTTAGATGAAATAAGGCTTAAACAGGTAAAAATAAAGTTAGACATAGTTTTAAGGTAAAGACGAATGGATTGGCCTTTACGTTTAATATTCAAAGTTAGCTAGTTATAAATTGAGGTTTATAATTATTTCCGCCTGACGCAGGTCCTCACCGGACACGGATGTTTCGGAAGGTACCTGCACCAAATCGGGCGGGAGGAAACGCCCGGGTGTTTCCACTGCGAGGAACGACCGGAGGACACAGTGGAGCACACGGTGGAAGTCTGCCCTGCGTGGGCGGAGCACCGCCGTGTCCTCGTAGCGGCGATTGGCGGCGGCAACCTCTCTTGTCCGGCCCTGGTTCAATCCGTGGTCCGGAGCGAGACGGAATGGGAAGCCGTCACCTCCTTCTGCGAAGCAGTCATGCTAGCGAAGGAGGTGGCGGAACGTGAGCCACGGGGGCCACGTGGTGGCTACCGGCCACCGTAGACGAGGCGCTGTGGACGGTTAGCTATGGCCTAGCTATCCGTCCGTCCGTCTGATGACGACAGGCCGTGTCGACGGCGCGTTCGTGTTCCACGCGCGCCTCAAAGAGATGTCAGCATAAGGGGAGGGGCCCGCCAGGGCCGCAGCCTGCCGGGGTTGCGGGCCTATTCGAAAGAGATACCGCGGCCCAGAACATAAAGGGCGAGGAAGGAACATGGATGGGTTTTAGTCAGTAAAAGTGACACTCCCTCCCGCTCCGCCCAGAGTGGGAGAAGTCATTTGATGACTTCCCATCCCAAAAACAAAAAAAAAACAGATTTATAATTATTAACACTGACGCCACCTTGTTTAGTACTTATTTGTTTTTAATTGACTAAATAATAACAGTCACTCTAGACGATATTTAGGTTAAGCCATGCTTGCCTAGGTTGGTCTGTGGACAGGTGACCACCCAGTACATGCCGAATATCCTCCGTGTTTCGGATAGCACGTTGAGCCGTTGTTCACGGCAGTCATTTGCAGATCTTTGACAGTAATTTTAACAGGTATTCTGTGGCCCAAAAATTCAGACAACCAGAATTACCCAAATCCAGTTATTTGGGAAATTCTGTTGTGAAAGTCAGATAGGCAGTCGCTCCATGCTAAATACTGGTATTCAACTGCTGATAGTTGTTATACTACATATATCCATGCTCATCACACAAACATTTGCTCCTACCGGGATTCGAACCCAGGACCCTAAGAACGTAAGTCAGCGTCACTACCACTACGCTATACGAGTCATCAACAAAGTTGCGTTGCGAAATATACGTCACCCAATTTTAATCGAATAGTCGCTGGAGCTACTACCGAGTATGAGGTACCGACTGTCTTCAATCTCTTGATCGGGGCGGGTGTCAAATACTTATTATCAAATCCCTTGATTTGGAAGTTTAGTTTTCAATAGCAGCTCGGTATGTTGATAGCGATAGGATCCTTTTTGTTCTTAATTCTTTTTGTAGTCCAATCAATTGATCACAATTTCATCAATTTCAATTTTAATTTTAATCAGTATTGTATACAGCATTGAATGAATGATTTGATAGCTTTCTTATTATTGTTTTAATTATTCTTTGCAAGTCATAAGTTCCAATGTCCATAACATATAAAATTATGTTAGGTTAAACCGTTTATCTACCCAAATATCATAAACCCTCTCTAATGCGTTCAAAAACCATAGGCAATGACCAGCATTACCAACCTGCAGAAATGAACGGTACTGTAATGAACTCATAACGCAACTGTAAACAGTTGCGTTATGAGTTTTAAATTTGGAACAGGTGTCAAATTCAAGTGAGTGTGCTATTCTAGTACCACCTACATTAAATCAGATATCGATAAAAAAAAAAAAAAAAAACCCCAATTCAGTATGATTCTAATTATAAATCGCACGACATTTTCGATCTCGAGTGACACATGAATAGTGACTTTGTTCGTTTGCCTATGATTTAAAAAAAAATGACAGATATCCGAAACGCCGCCATTTCGAGCTGTCATTTGTTCGTTAGCTTTTTATCCAGTAACCCATTCTTTATTTCTGTCGAAAATGAGTGTTAGTGACTCAGAAATTGACATGAATACTCCGCCAGATATCGTAAATGCAGCGACGAATGCAACTAATAAATAACCTGTTGGCACAAAAATCAAGGGCCAAGTAACAATGCAGGTCATTTCCCTATGGTTCCTGAACCCATCATAGAGCCCTTATGATATTTGGGTAGATAAAGTAGTGTATGCAACTGTGCATAATGAAGGGCATTACAACACGAGTGTGGGTTTAAGAAACGAGCCGAAGGCGAGTTTCTTAATAGCATCACACGAGTGTGTTGCACTTGTAAATGTTACTCTAGTCATTAAGTCAGAAATGTGCATAGTGTAACAATTGTTGGTTAACTTAAATAAATAAATCCTATAACTAAGTGAAAAAAAACATGAGGTTCTTTTGGGACTGCCGGTAAAAGTGAAAGCTAAGTAATCAAAAATATACTTTATCTTAATTGTATGAGGTAATGAGGTTGATTTTGACTAACCGTTTTATAAAAGAATTCGGTGGCGATGATGCAAGTTCTATGAGTTTTGTTCACTCAAAACGTGCTCACCGCGCGAGCTGTTTTCACTTCAAAAATATTTAAATACGAATGTACTGTGGTCCCTACCACAGTACATTCGTATTTCAATATTTCCGCCTCTAAACATCAGGAATTACAAGCATGATGTTTTTTTATCTTCCCAGAATACACGAGGTTCTTCACAACCTAACATATCATCACAACAATGTCAATGACCCCAGCACAAAGGTCACAGGCAAGACAAAAGTCCTACCCACAGAAATATTAAAGTCCTACCCAATACTCAAGATAAATTACTGCAATTTCACCTCGAACTACCAGTTTGTAATTACTAAACTAAAATTACATTCCACGACCAATCGTACAATAGCGTTGTCGATTTATCAATACAACTTTTTACTGGCATTCATACTTACTATTTCCATACTTAATAATATAAATGCGAAAGTAACTATAAAGATCCGTCTGTCTGTCTATTACCTTATTTTTCAGATGGGAAATCATTCATCTCCCAGTCTATGCGGAGCGGGAGGGAGTGTCAGACTTTTACTGACTAAAAACCATCTATGTTCCTTCCTCGCCCTTTATGTTCCGGGGCCACGGTATCTCTTTCGAACAGTTCCGGAGCCCCGGCAGGCCCTTGCGGATCCGTCTGTCTATTACCCGGGCTTTTGAAGACGGGAGTAAAAAGTATAATTATTAAAAAATACGTCATCTTCATCTGCCTAGCCTTTACCCAACTGTGTTGAGGTCGGCTTTCAATGTAACCAGGTGCAACTGAATACTAGTTTACATGGAGCGACTGCCTATCTGACCTCCATAACTCAGATAGAACTGGGTAATACGATACCCTTTGATAAGACTGGTTGTCAGACTTTTTGGCTCACTGACTACCTGTAACAAGATCTACAAATGTCAGCCGGGGCCAACAGCTTAACGTGCTTTCCGAGGTATGGAGGAAACTCGGTATGTAATGGGTGGTCACCCATCCACAGACCAACCTAGCCAAGGACGGCTTAACCTAAAGATCTAAGCGGCTGTTATTATGTAGTCACGAGCTCAACTTACTTCTTAAAAAAAACATATCTTTGAATGTTACGTGTCAGGCTAAACCGCTGAACAGATTTTGATGTTTGATAGTGGTCGTTCCATTAGCCAGTAGTACATACCCCGCTTTGGTTCGGAACCCATGACAACCACAAGCAAGCTATTTCATGTTCACAATCATCAATTGGCTTAGCCCTTTCCCAACTATTTTGGGCTCGGTTTTCAGTCTAATCGATGTACCTACTAGATATTTCTCGATCGCATGGAAAGCCAAGTTAGAGACCCATGGGCGGCAAAAATACTAACACCAGGAATTCCTTCCAATATTATTAATGTGAATGTAAGTTTGTTTGTTACGCTTTCAGGCGAAAACTACTCAACTGTTCACATATTCTTGGAGGTATTAGAAGTAACATAGGATACTTTAAAAAAAAAAGCTAACCCTCACTCGCAGACGAAGTTGCGCGGGTCAGCTAGTAAATAATAAATATCTATGGAAATTACACACACCGCCATCTAGTGCCACACTTTGAAATGAGGCTTGTGTCAAAGAAAGATCAATGGTGGCGACAGATCTGGCAATCCCGTTGCCAGGGTTTTGTTGTTGGTTGGCTAGCAAAGGGGATGTTTGCGTATTTTTTTTAATTCTTTCTTATTACTGTTTACTCATTTATAAGACTCTTTGTGATCCAATTATTATACTAGCTGACCCACGCAACTTCGTCTGCGTCACATTAGAGAGAAAAACGAAAGAAAAAAAATCCCCGTTTTTGCAACATTTTTCATTCCTGCTTCGCTCCTAATGGACGTAGCGTGATGTTATATAAACTATAACCTTCCTCGATAAATGGACTATCCAACACAAAAAGATTTTTTTAATTCTACCCAGTAGTTCCTGAGATTAGTGCGTTCAACCAAACAAACGAACAAACTCTTCTGCTTTATCTTAATATATATAAATCTCGTGTCACAATGTTTGTCCTCAATGGACTCCTAAACCACTTAACCGATTATAATAAAATTCGCACACCATGTGCAGTTCGATCCAACTTGAGAGATAGGATAGTTTAAATCTCAAATTATGAGACGCAGACAAAGTTGCGCGAGTCAGCTAGTAATATTATATAGTATAGATTAATTTATTTGGTGCCTAACAATCACAAAATAAAGACAAAGTCCCGGGAAAAACTAGTTGTGAATGTAGAAGTACGCTCTGCGCTGTCATACCCAACCGTGGACGTTTAAAAGCAGTAATGCGTTTAATTACTGAGCGAACATTTACTTTCATGAAAGTTAGTCCACTAGGATGAGCAATGTTGCGGGGGAAGTTGCAAGTTGGTGGTGTGATAAAGTTTCTACATTTTTTTAACTATTACTGCAAGGGCAAAAGTGTTCTTAATAGTTCATCCACATTTTACCAGTCATGCTTAAGTACTTTGTATATAATAGGCTCTGAGAGGACAGCCATCATAATACTGAACTAATTTTTGATGAAAACACCCAACATCACTTTTTTACTCAATAGCTGTATGTTATTGATCACGAATACTTTTAATTAACACTGGTCTATGCCTTTTTTGTTCAATAATTTTGTCCCTAAGTAACATAAATATCATGGAGCGACTACCTATCTGACCTCCACAATTCACTTAGGTCTATGTTCACCTTGTTTTTTGGATAATCAAACTGTTATATTTTCGGTGAACATGGACCTTAGTACTAGATATTACGATACCCCTCAGTGAGACAGAATGTCGGGACTGGTTGTCAAACTTTTGAGCAAATGACTACCTGCCCGCGTAGCATGACCACCGTAAACACGACAGAGAGTCGACAAACCTTTTGTTCGTCTGTCATTTTGTCGATTCAATGACAGATAACCAAAAGATTTGTGGGCTGGAATGACTGACAAAGATATAAAAATAACAGTCGGGGTCAAAGGCTTTACGTGCTTTCCGTGGCACTAAGGAAACTCGGTTTGTTGCCACGGACCAACTTAGTTAAGCACAGCTTAATTTAAAGATCCATTCGACTGTTATTATTTCGGCTGTTATTATTAATCCACGAGCTGCTCCATAAATATGACTTAAACCATACTAAACAAAATTTTATTACCTCACAATAAGATAAATAATAACCCTTTTAATCCACCCGAATAACACCTTTATACAATAAACAAACAAAATAATACTTTAACGGATGACAATACAATAGTTTTACATCAAATTTTTATAACATATATCTCTCCAGCCGTACTAAAAGTTCACTGACACGTTTTGCCGTTGTTCTTTTTATTTCGATAAAGTGTGAAATAAAAAGGGTCCTGTACATATCAGCTGTTCTTTGACAGGGACCTACTGTGAAGTATGCGTCGTGATCTGCATAAATAATGTTGTTACTTCGCAAAACTGTCGTACACTGCTAGATTGACCTTAACGTCATTTCGGAATATGCGCGTATACATGGGTGTAACAGATGTTGATTGCGACTACTTCTGTTACAATTTTTGTCCGGAGAGATGGGCAGATTACATAACTTGGTAGGTCGATTATTTTAGAGCCATAAAGGTTGGTGGCGACACTGCCTGTCAATGTCATTTTGACATTACGATGAAGTACAAAAATGTAACTGAACATAAACAAATGGAACCTTTGAAAGTCATAATGTAAGTAAATGATTATCGGCAGTTTAATCACGCGATATTTGAGCATATCTTGGCTTAAATTTTAGAAAAGTTTATAATATTTAAGAAGTAGCAAATAAACATTTGGTGAATAATTCCATTTTATTTATTTATTTAATCATGTACACACAAAATACTTAATAAGACATTACATTAACGATAGAAGAGCACAAAGGTACTGCTTATTTATTATAATAATATTGTTTTGTTAGTAGTAAGTACTAGTTTTTTAATATAAGTTAATTTTGAGCCCACGCTATCGCAGTAGGATTACCTGTAATGATAGTTGTAAGGGAAATTTGAAATAAATAAGAACTAAGCAGTACCTTTATATATTTTTGTACCTGTTTATATTTATATAAACAGAGAGAGGAGGCCGTGTCCCAGCAGTGGGAACATTATAGGCTGTTGATGATGATGATGATGATATTTATATATTTGTTTATTATAATACAATCTAGCCTAATAAGACTAATAAGCTATTTTAACCTAACTTAATTTTCGAAAAGTAAAATTATATCTAAGAGCACGTCCATTGCGTTTAATTAGCGTCTACACTCACTTTGTTCTTGTGTCCATATTAATTGCTAAGTACTATATAACACTCGCGGTAAAGTCACAAATATATATTACACTACACAAACTCAAACTATTTCTATGAAGGTGAAACAAATAGCGTCGCATAATCAGTGTGTGTGTAAATGTATTTTAAATGTGTTTTTTTTTTCTGTTTTTTATTTGACTTTACTTATTTTGTAAATATGTTTTTCTTTTGTTTTAAGTGAACTGTTTCATTTAACTGTGTGTTGTGCTTTGTCTTTTGTGTGCACCTAATAAGATCCATGTTCACCGAAAAGATAACAGTCTGATTATCTAAAAACAACTGTCACTGTGACATGTTCCCATACAAAAATGCGTTTTAAACAGCTGTTTTAGAAAATAAATGATTTATCTATCTATCTATCTATTTCAGCTGTATGATGATGATGGGTTCAAAACACATTTTTTATTACGAGCTACGGGGTTTGCGACGAATCATCATCAAATTGGAAATTTCAGAAACGTCCCATTTTCCCACTAAACCCGCAACACGGTAACTGCTTGGAGAAACACAAGCAATTAATAATTCCATATTCCAAGCCAATATGACATTTACATGAGGTATTGCTGATTTATAGCAGGCACGCGCAGGAGAACGTACATTAAAATGGAGTTATGTTGGCAAAACTGACATATTAGTAAGTATTTTTATTTACAATTTTACGGACGATTTTCTCATGAATTGATGGGGTGTTTTATCATCTTCATTTTGAATGTTTCTTAAATCTTTTTAAGTGATTTAGTGAGACATTGGGGTGATAAGAAGCCTGTTTTACTGTATTGTCTACTGTGCAAAAAGAGTTGTTAACATTTTGAGACGATAGCTGCGCAGTCATTTGTTTGCCAGCGTGTTTCGCAGTGGAAGATCCCGGCAGCAGTTTAATATAAAGTGCAGGAGCGCAGATTAGCCGTTCGCTGCTAAAGAGCGGATCGGGACAGCTGGATGAGTTTTAATCCGTGACGTGTCAATAAAGTCTTGAAAAAAAAACAACGAAAAGAAAAGGTTGAGACATAAAGAAACCGTAATAGAAAGAGATATTGATAGTTCAAATTTTAACCAGTCTAATGCAGAGTCACGAACTTTGTATTGAGAGACCTGGAGGTGTCATTGTCCAGCTTGATTTATTTATTTAAACTTCATGTACAAGAGTGGTACATAAGCGGACTTAATGCCACAAGGCATTTTCTACCAGTCAACCATTGGGTTAAATATGACAGCATTGTGGTAGTGTACAAAAATCATTGAGGACAATGCCATTTTGTTAACAAATCGAAATAAGTACATAACTAGTATAAATACTAATACACATATATTACAAATAAGATGAAATAAACTAATACATATTAAAATACAGGCAAATAGTTCAAAATACGAGAAACCTCATAATAATTACTACGAGTAGCTTGTGAGTAATTTAGTCTGACTTCAAATAGTATTTCCGAAGTGTTCGTTTGAAAGCCATTTTGCTCTCAGCTCTTTTAATGCCAAGGGGTTTTTTTTTTAATGTAGGGCATCTCGAAGTTCAGTCTGAGAAGACTGGCTTCTGCTTAACCGGGCAAGTCCTGTGGATGCCTTGAATTTAAGGCCTCCAGCCAGGGCGACAATGACTAAACTAAGCGACAGCGCTCTAAGGGCGTCGCTGGGGGCAGCAAAGGGACAGGCTGGATCTGGTTGTCATTATTTAGGGACTGTTTTATTACTACAGGCTCAGCATCGCGGGCTGGCTCGAGCAAGGGTCGGGGAGGGAATTAACGGGGATTACGCGCCGGACCTCTGCGGCGAGGTCGGAATGTAATGCCAAAGGGTAGCGCGTTCCATAGCTTTATAGTTGACAGCACAAGAACAAGAAGAAGACAGCATCAGAAGCGGTCTTAAAACCAGTGCGATGTGAGGGAATTTCAAGGAGTAGGTTTTGGAAGCCCTAAGGTTACGACTATGTGAACTGCCCAACACTTTGAAATATTCTTTCAGATAATCGGGAGCACTTGGATCGGTCAAAATAGTGAAGAGCATACAGAGAGATCTGAGGGACCTCCTGAGTCGGATAGGCAGCCACTTAAGCTGAGAACGGTTTGAAGATATGTGATCGTACTTACGTAGGCCAAAACTAAACCGAATGCAATTATTGAGAAAGCGATCCAATTTGTTTATTATTATTTGTTATTTGTGTAACTATCTGACTTCCACAACCCAGTACCTACTGGGTAATACGATACCCCTTGATAAGACTGGTTGTCAGACTTTTTGGGCCACTGATTATCTGTAACGACTATCAACGACTATCAACGACTATCAACGACTATCAACGTCTATCAACGACTATCAATGACTATCAACGACTATCCACGACTATCAACGACTATCAACGACTATCAACGACTATCAACGACTATAACGACTATCAAACGACTATCAACGACTAGCAACGACTATCAACGACTATCAACGATCTACAAATGAGAGCCAGGACGGGACCAACAGCTTAACGTGCTTTCCGCGGCACGGAGGAAACTCGGTATGTAATGACGGTGACTAACCACAGACCAACCTAGGCAAGCACGGCTTAACCTAAAGATCGACCCGAGCGGTTGTTATTATTTAGCCACGAGCTCAATACACCAGCATCATTTATAACTGATAACCATCCCGTTAGTCAATTAACATACTAATGTTCGCAATTATAGATAATTAATTATCGACACATCAAGAGTATTAGGTCGCTATAAACTATCATTAAGCTGGATTAAAGATATAAGGCTAACAACACCTGCTGGTAACATGTCTTGTTTACGCTTTAATTATTTTTAAAGCTGAAGTTAGAAGGGTGAGTGATGGTATTGCCATTTTATTTGAATTTATTTAGATTGAAGGGCAGACGATGTTGTTGTCATTGCGAGAATATCTTGGACTAGCTGACCCACGCAACTTCGTCTGCGCCACTTAAGAGAGCAAGAGCTCACAAAGGGAATAAAATTTCCCCCGTTTTTGCAACATTTATTTTTGCTGCTCCGCTCCTATTGGTCATAGCGTGATGGTATATAGCTTATAGGCTTCCTCAATAAATGCACTATCCAACACAAAAATAATTTTTCAATTCGAGCCGGTAGTTCCTGAGATTAGCGCGTTCAAACAAACAAACAAACAAACTCTTCTGCTTTATAATATTAGTAAGTATAGATGAGGCTGGCACAAGAACGTGGAAATTGGCACAAGCATGAAGCCTCAAAACAAAGGGCAATAACTGTAGTACATAAAAATAAGAGACCACGTTACAGGTCTAAGAAATAAATAAATATCGCTGGACATTACACACAGCGCCATCTAGTGCCACAGTAAGCAAGGCTTGTGTCGTGGTCACCAGACAGTTGATATACTACATTTTTCCTTTTTGTTTGTAAATACATACGGTTTTTTAAACATACAGGGTGTAAAGCACCTCTTCCCAAAGCCGTTAAACAAGCATTCTGTACATCAAACTAAGTAACTTTACGCGAAAATTATTGCTGGGAAATAACTTTTTTTTTTGAGGTTATAAATCATGTTTTGTGGTAGAACTCAATGTAACGCACTTAAAACGTTGTGCTGATGAATGGATTGAATAGTACGGGGGTCGTGGAGGTATTAAAAGTCTAAATCTAACAAAAAAACTCGTATTAAGTAATAAAAAAAACTTACCAAAAAGTTGTAAGTTTGACCCCCCATATCTCCGTAACTAGAAGGTTCCCAGGTATCTTGTAGAACAAAAAAAATATCGCAATGACGGGGAAAACAAGTGGTTTTCGTATTCGTTAAGAGGTGTTTTGCACGCTTTATAAACATCCATAACTCTGAAACAAATGTCCATGCTCATCACACAAACATTTGCTCCTGCCGGGATCCGAACCCGGGACTCTAAGAACGTAAGGCAGCCTCACACTATCGCAGCGGTTGTATAATGTCGATTTGGTTCGGATCGATTGCCGCGTCGTGTAAATTGTTATTTGGTTTATCCATCAGGAATTTCTCAGTAGCAGCCACGGAGTCTAGATTTAGTCCCGGTTGATGGCGATAGGGTCGCCACCTACTAGGACTAGGACTTAAACAAAACTGGCAAAATATGGGTGTACTATCAAGTACACCAGTCTGCCAAACCCTTCGGGGATAACTGGCGTGATGTTATCTTATGTTTTAAAAATAAATAATAATAATAATCGTTTATTCATCAACAGGGGCACACTTACAATTTAGTATCAGAAACAAGTAAAATAGAGCACTGTTGCTTATTGCCTGAACTAGGTGGAACCTGTGTTTCAGGCTAGAAGGTGCATAAATACCTACTTAAAATAAATAAATAAACATTAAAAGAAATGTAAAAGTAAATGACTAAAATTACGACTTACATAGAAAAAAATTATGCTATGCACAAACAGATTTACTTGCAGACAACAAGTAAATCTTCTGTTTGTGCATAGGTTATGGGTTGTAAAAAAGTAATAATAGCCTTTTTACAGCTAAAATAGTTCAACTTATATATACTTAGTTTTCTATTTAATCTATTGCAATAAATAAGCAGTTCCCGAACCTAATTTTTCGAGAGGTTTCTTTGTGGTCGATACAGGAGGAATGCTATATCTTTTGACACCATTAATTTTGTAGGAACATAGACCGTGATGTATAACGGTGATCAATACACTGCTTTTTTTTAATCTGCGAATGATATTTTAGTAAAAATAACTTTTATTTTAAGTCCATTAGTAAACATGATTGATTTACTAAGAGTAACTGTGATTTTACTCAATTCATTAACTACATTCAACATTATTACGCAAAAAATACGGTTGAATGACAGTTTTACGCCTTCTATTTTAAAATGAAGGTAGTGCAAAAACAACAAAACTTTTGTCAAGTCTGATACATGTATTGTATGATAAATACAATTTTAAGCGATACATCAACCAGCTCCTGTACTATTAAGTGAAACTGTATTGTATTTTATTTCTAGTCAATATCATGTCTGTTCAAATTACTGTAGTATGATTGTGGTTTTTGCAACTTTGGCATTCTCAATCAGGTTTATTGTAGATACTTTTATTGAAGAGTTGTTAATTTAAAATTATCTTTATGCTCAATCTGTGAAAGATGGTGACAAATAAACTTTATCTAAGAACATTTTAGGTACTAAGTACCTTTTAGAATAAAGATGCATATTTCATACCAGTCTTATCAAGAGGAATCGTATTCTCCATGGCAGACAATTTATTTACTTGGCCAGACTTTCAGAAATGTTGGATACCAAAAATTGGGTTTAAACATTTTTTTATGGACACCACTACTAACTAGGTTCCAAATAAAATAAAAATGTTGTATGAGTTAAAACCGCAAAAAAAAACGTTATCATATTTCATAGATAACAAATAGTAGGTATCTAGGTATCTTGACTTGTAGAGAACATAGCAACAATTCTAGTAAAGACCGTTTAATGATAACAAATGTCAAGTTAAGTTGTCAAAGTTACTAAACACGGTTGTCAAGTCGCTGATAACATAACCATTGAATATTAACTTGAAACAATTGAACGTAATGAGCACTTACTACTGTTTTCAACTGGATGTTTTATTTATATGTTCTGAAGGTTCAAAATGGGTGTTAAAGAAATTAAAAGGCACTTGTTCTTCCCGTCATTGTTATCATTTATTTGAACTAAAAACTTCTTTAGCGGAGTGGTGCACTTTTTGGGATGGGTAATAAAAAGGTTAAACTCGCGTCAGGACACGTGACCTGATCGAAAATTCTAGTAGTTTTATATTGTTTTTAATTTAGAGATTGGCGATGATGGTTCTGCTAATGATGATGATGAAACAGTCGTTGGAGTTATGGGATTGATTTTAGAGATAAACTTTTTAATCTATACTAATATTATAAAGCAGAAGAGTTTGTTTGTTGGTTTGGTTGAACGCGCTAATCTCAGAAACTACCAGCTCGAATGGAAAAAGTATTTTTGCGTTGGATAGTTTATTTATCGAGGAAGGCTATAGGCTATATACCATCGCGCTATGACCAATAGGAGCGGAGCAGTAATAAGAAATGTTGCAAGTGTAAAATAAATTGTCATGTTTGTGTACGATAGCGCAAGAAAATTATTATTTTATTTTACCAAACAAATGACACTACTTTCATACTGTTAATTAAAGAAATTCGTGCGAAATTATTCCCTAGCCATTCCAAAATATCAAAAATGCACAACGTTAACGTTCAAGTTTTTACTTCCCGTTGATTGTTGTTGAAGTAGTAGTAGTAGGGTCCTACTTAGGAATCTTCTTGTTACGGAGATATTGTGGGGCAAAGTTCCAACATTTTCTCTTATTTTTTTACTTAAAGTTATTATTAAAGCATTACTTTAAATACCTCCACGACCCTCGTACTATTTATTGCATCTATCAGCACAAATTTTTTGATTGCGTTACAATCAATTTAAAAAAAAACCTTTAGGAACTCAATAAAAACTCCCGTGTTAATCCGACCAATATAAACTTCGTTCCACTTTTTTGTCCTCGACTAAAAATATAGTACCATCCACGAGAAGCTATTTATTTTGTCGTACACATTCGGGTTCGCAACCTTTGGATCTAACAAAAAAATTAAAGCGTTAGCGTGAACTTATTTCAAAATGGCGGCCCAAATGTTTACGTTCCATGATGTCAAGATGCGTTCCAGTACCACAAAACATTAGACGACCTTTATATTCGTCAAAATATAACCCGACCAAGTGAAATGGCTCGTTATTTCGTATTACACGTATGATAATTTGAATTGATTGAATTTGGGAGTATTTTTTGTTGATTGAATTGTCGCCACGTATCTTGGTAGAAATTCTTTGTTTACAAAACTTATGGCTTCACGTGGCGCCTATATAGTAGATAACATTTCGACCACCATTTTTAAATAAAACCTATAATGTAAGTATATCATAATAACTAACATAGTAACTGCATTTATACTTTTAACTGTTTTATAACCCAGGAGCATACAATAATTTATAATTTTGACTTAAAAATGAAGTAATTTTGAATTATACACTTTAATAAAACTGTTTAAGTACACCTGGGTCATGTATTATAACGTTAATAAGGTAATATGTATTCCGCACAACATAGTACGAGAGAATTATTAATAATTAATAAATTCTATGAAATTATTAACATATAGTTTGCAGTTTTTATTGTATAATTTTATAGTAATAATCGTGGCTATGTGGAGTATAATGTTTCCTGTGAATTGTTTAGGTGTAGGGTTGATGAGGTTGGAGGCAAATTAGAATGGAAAAAAATATCCATAAACATCGACAATTTGTCGTATTTAATTAAATAAATAAATATCGCTGGACATTAACACACAGCGCCACCTCGTGCCACACTAAGCAAAGCTTGTGTCGTGGACACTAGATAGTTGATACATATATACTTTTTTGTTTGTAAATACATACTTATTATACATATAAACATCCATGACTCGGAAACAAATGTCCGTGCTCATCACACAAACATTTGCTCCTACCGGGTTTCGAACCCAGGATCCTTAGAACATAAGGCAGCGTCACTACCACTACGCCAATCGGGTCGTCTATTGTATTATACAACGGGCTCGTATCCACAACTCCACGTCAAAGCGCATATTTTGCGTATGGGCTTATAAACTACCACGCGGGCCCTGAGCAGTTCGGTAGATGTCACATGTCTTCGAATTTTTGCTTGTGGGACATGCCGGTTTCCTCACGATGTTTTTCACATATCGAATTTCTTCCGTGCCTCGAGAAAACAAGTTAAGCCGTGGTCAACTGTAGATCTTTGATTGTTGTTACAGGTAGTCAGTGGCGTATAACCCGGTAATAAGTGGGTTGTGATGGTCTGGGCAGACGTGTGCGTACGCGCAGCGGAATGTTGTTGAATTTAAAGATTTTAATTATGCAGATATTTAGTGTATGACGTCGTATAATTGTGTATGGTAAAAAAAAAATTGTGCACGCAACCATTGTGGAGAAATTCACCAAAAACTGATTCCGCTGGGCGAACGTTGTCCTGGCGGAACTTTTTTAAATCCATAGACTTTAGAAGAAAAGAGATGTGTCCAAAAATTAGTGTGTATTTGTGTGTAATTGTGTATGTATGAATAAAACTAGTGCATGCATAAACTTCGGAGAAATTCAAGTTTCCGCTACGCGAACGTTTGGCCATTAGCTAGTTTTCATATAAAGCGCTTACATAGAGAACTGTAGATTTTTACATACGTTGTTTTGAATTTGTTTATATTTGTTTAAAAAACAGATTCAGAAAAAATCGTAGGGCTTAAAAGATAAAAATATAAACGTAAAATACGCTTATTAGGTCTTAGTTCTTAAAGTATGCACTTTGGGGTCTAGATTTTCACGTTTATACAAACCTTGTAAGTGTCTGCAACATGTTGCCAAGTATCAATGATGTTCCGTTAGTAATTAAAGAGTTATAGGACAAATTTACCATGAATAGATTACTGTTTACAAAGCAGTCAAATATCACGACGTTCTAAATGAATTGCATGGTAAAATGTATGCCAATAATTAGTGTATTCATTCAACTATTCACATGCAAAATTTCATGTCATCAAATTCAATAATTAAAGAAAACCATTATAATACTGACGAAGCATCGAAAACCTACATAACCCGACCAAATTCGGATGGCTACAAAAAAGCGGCCGTGTCATATATGTAAGAAACGTTCTTAACCTTCCAATATAGTATTTATTAATATGGTACAGTTGCGTACACAATCGTTAGGAAAAAATAAAACAATTGCATTTCTGGAATGAAAAATATTTTTTTAATAATAACGCCACTATCTACGATAAAAACAAATCTTTAATTAACAAGTACTTCTCTATTTAAATATCCGCGTACAAAAATATTTTTAATTACATATAATACTTAATTATGTAATTATAATAACGTTAACAAACGCTTGCAATGACAGCAATAGACTTAAATGTGTTTTAACTAAAATAGATTATGAACTAGCTTTTGCCCGCGACTTCGTTCGCGTGGATGACGAAACTTAGGGTAAGTATAATATTTCGAGCTTCAATAAAAAAATTCCTACCTACCTACCTACTTTCTGTCATAGTCAAATACATTTAAAAAAGTAGGAGTACAAAAATAAATGACCTATAAATTATATCGAAACAACAATTGTGTTATCACCTATACCAATTCAATACCGGTATTACACTGTAAATTTTGGGATGTTACCTAAATATATTGCACGGCCGCTTTTTTGTAGCCATCCGAACTTGGTCGGGTTATGTAGGTTTTCGATGCTTAGTCAGTATTATAATTGTTTTTCTTTAATTACTGAATTTAATGACATGAAATTTTGCATAAGAATAGTTGAATGAATACACTAATTATTGACATACATATTACCATGCAATTCCTTCAGAACGTCGTGATATTTGACTGCTTTGTAAACAGTGATCTGTTCATGGTAAATTTGTCCTATAACTCTTTAGTTACTAACGGAACATCATTGATACTTGGCAACATGTTGCAAACACTTACAAGGTTTATATAAACGTAAAAATCTAGACCCCAAAGTGCATACTTTAAGAACTAAGACCTAATAAGCGTATTTTACGTTTATATTTTTATCTTTTAAGCCCTACGATTTTTTCTAAATCTGTTTTTTTTTTTTAAATATAAACAAATTCAAAGCAACGTATGTAAAAATCTACAGCTCTCTATGTAAGCGCTTTATATGAAAACTAGCTAATGGCCAAACGTTCGCGTAGCGGAAACTTGAATTTCTCCGAAGTTTATGCATGCACTAGTTTTATTCATACATACACAATTACACACAAATACACACTAATTTTTGGACACATCTCTTTTCTTCTAAAGTCTATGGATTTAAAAAAGTTCCGCCAGGACAACGTTCGCCCAGCGGAATCAGTTTTTGGTGAATTTCTCCACAATGGTTGCGTGCACAATTTTTTTTTTACCATACACAATTATACGACGTCATACACTAAATATCTGCATAATTAAAATCTTTAAATTCAACAACATTCCGCTGCGCGTACGCACACTGGGCAGACGCTTTATGTAAAATACTGGCATTCAGGTGAATTCGGTTAGGCTGGAAGCTGACCGCAACATAGTTTGGGAAAGTCTTATCAAAAATCAAAATAAAACACAAAGCATTTATTTCAAGTAGGCCAGTTACAGGCACTTTTGAATTGTCGAAACAAAAATGAACATTTAAAGTAGCTACAGTCCCAGTCACAAGACATAAAAACTGTGAAAGTACTGTAGTTGCCCATTCCCTAGCGTAGATCTCTATGGAGAAGAACGGGCAAGAAACTCCATGGACACTCTTTTAAATCAAAATATTGTTACAAAATCTTGGTTACATCATTCTTGTTGAGATGGTATATTATGTGAGAACAATGTAGCAAGATGTGCACGTTAAAAGTGTCCATAGCAAAACAAAAAATAAAATACAACTCAAAAACAAAATAATTAATTCAAATAAACCATGGCGACTAAGAGATGACCAGTCACAACTGACAGCGCCCGTTCACGAACATGACGCATGGATCAGCACCATTCAGCTCAACCATTATGAAGGGAACTAAATGGTCCGACACACGCGCCACCATCAGCGAGACATTACTTAGCAGAAGATGAAGTAGTCAAGTTAGTACTGGGTAATACGATACCCGGTAAGACTGGTTGTCAGACTTTTTGGGCCACTGAGTACCTGTAACGATTGTCAAAGGTCTACAAATGACAGCCGAGACCAACAGCTTAACGTGCTTTCCGAGGCACGGAGGAAACTTGGTGTGTACCACCCATCCACAGGCCAACCGAGTGGCTTTTAATGAACATTAGAAATAATAAAAATAGTATAGGAATATTAAAACTTGAACATTTAATTTTATAGACCATTAAACCTAACACCTTGCCAAGATTATTACTGCAATGTTTTACTCGTTTCGACTTGATATACTTACAGTTCACGTTGACAGCTTTGATTACACTAGAACCTCTTTTTGTTAAATGGTGTTTAAGTTTTAAAATTAATCATGTTAACGGAAGAAATAAATGAAACGAACTAATAAAATAACATTTCTTTCTTTATCGTGTCGTAAACCTGCCCGCTTAGCATGACCACCGGAGAAACGAGAGAGACTCGACAAATCTTTTGTTCATCTGTCATTGAATAGACAAAATGACAGATGTACAAAAGGTTTGTCGACTCTCTGTCTTGTCTACGAAGGTCATGCTACGCGGGCTGGTGTCAGAGTTATTGTGCCATCCACGGGCCTCTGACTTGGCTTTACATGGCCGTCGAGAAATTATCTCTCTAATCTCTCAGACATGCTGGTTTTTTCACGATGATTTCCTTCACTGAAAAGCAAGTTTTGTTATGCAATACGCACATGAATCCAAAAAAAAGTGATTCTTCGGTATTTCAGGAACACAAAACGTAGTCAGTTTTCTAATTTTGAATTTATGCATTTAAACAAAGACAAACCCGTTTATAACCAGCCAGTACTTGATGCAATTAAATGATATAATATGTACATCGATCACTAATAGTTCTTTACTAGTTATCGATGATTATATACTATCTGTTTGATTTGAATTAAATATTTTTTGTAAAAAAAATCAACTTATTATTTCATTAGGATAATTACTATCTTATAAAGTTTCTAGAGAACGACAACGAAGACGACAACTGCAGGCCAAAATGGTCTAGCCACAGACAATAATAAGCAGCTAGAAATCAAGAAAAGTATTTTCAAATTAAAATAATAAATTCGAATTACGAAATTCAAAATTCCCGAGGCTATTAATTCGAGACCACAAATTCAAATTCAACGAACATATGGAACGTGAAAATTCCGTCAATAATCGTTCAACTAATTCGATTCGAATTTTAAATTGTTGCCGAATTTGTCCGTTTTTTTTCGTTTGCCGTCGGTTCGACGCCGACGCGATCCGAAAACTGTCAATCAAACCGTTGCATATTATTATTTAAGGTATTGTAATTTGAAAATAAAAGAATTTCGAACATTGGAACGTTTGTTTTTTTAGAGTTCTCGATTTCAAATAATGAGCGTCTCTAGTAGACCGCATTGGTCTCACTTGTTATATATTTTTTTGTTGAAATCAAATCATGAGATTAGTATAATTTCATATCCTGGTCGCAAAAAAAGCAATTTTGTATAGCATAAATAATTCTTAAAAACCTAAGAATCATATTCGCATTACTGACGATTCGATGTAGCGGTTTTTCCACAACTGTATTGTTTGTTTTTGTTTTTGCGTAGGTTTTTCATCTAAGTACCTATAGGATTTAGGAACCATGCTCACAAAAAAAGAAACTGTAAAAAAAACAGCCAATAGAGACGTACTTACTTACGTACGTACTTTATTAGAGCAGCTAATTAAAAAAAAAAACAATAAAAATACGGAGTCCAAAAATGTTTTATTTTACAGAACATCAACCATCCATACGACACACACTTGACCGTATTATTTACCGAAAAGCCTAATTGTGTTGTGTCTCGCGGCACAATCGCAGACCGATATAAAAAACTCACTTATCGGCCCCGGAGGTTCGTACAAAAATTGGGCTTATCCCTAATCTTATATTGACACCGTAATGAGACCAAAATATTGTAACGTTCAAGATTAGTCTAGAGAGGTGTGGAGATGACCTTGTGACTAAATATTTTGGAAGGTGTCCTTGTTTTTGGTTCGTGACAGTAATTTAAGCTTGTTTTCAAGAATAACTAGTATTTATAAGTAGCTAATATTACCCATTAATTTAAAAGCGAAACTGTCCGTTTATCAATAATTTAGTCTTTGATATTAATTTTGTTTTCTTTTAAGGGGTTGTCCATGTGTAATCTTAGCAAGTTCTTCTCAATGTATTAGCTTTAACACATAAAATCAATATGAGTTCCAATTTCCTTAATATTGCGTTTGGCATATTCATACAAAGGAAACCTTGTTTCTTGAGTGCCCAATTTTCTTTCTTTACGAGCATTTATATAATTCCACTGGTTACTCGTCACTATTCATCTGCCGAATCTTTTCCCAAATAATAGGGATTGACTCAGGCACGGGACAAATACAAGAGACGTCGGGTGGTGATGTGGCGAGGTCGCAGCTCGGTCGTGGCACCACTTCTTTGATATTTCATACAAAATGTATAGAAGAGGTGTGGCGTGAGACATAATGACGCGTCGTGGCGCAAGCGCCGCTTCCGCGCCTTCGGCGTACCCGCAGTTAGCAGTGGCACGCACAGGGACAGAACAAGACGGCGAAAATGCGTGAATATTTACTTTAAATACTAGAATGCGCCCGCGCTCGCCCTTTTGACACCGTTAGCGCGCCTGATCTGCGCTGCGCCGGCACCACGCCATCACCTCGCCCGCGCCGTGCCACCGCCCGGCACCTCTTGTATTTGTCCCGCACCAAAACGTATGCAGATGAATATTAATATCACACATGAAGTTTATGCCACCAATCACAAAGCCCATAGGCAAAAAGAGCAAAACAACAAAAAGAAAAAGTATAAAACCGTCTCCACACCTCTCCCTGTTCCAACACAGCCACCGGCCGGATTTGGTTCCGTGAAACTAATCAGTTTAAATAAGTAAATTGACGATAGACCGCATTCGTCACGCGATGGTAGAATTCGGGTACAACGTTCCGAGATGAGGCGATACAACATTGTAACGTATTTGTGTCTGAACACATATAACATCACGCCTGTATCTCAAAGGGGTAAGTAGAAGTTTATCTAATCTAAATTAATATCATAAAGAGGAAAGATTTGATTTGGTTTTTCTTGTTTGTTATGATTTAACTCAAGAACTGCTTAACTGACTTTAAAAAGTCTTTCACCATTAGAAAGCTACATCTTTATGGAGTAAAATAAGCTCTAAATTATATTGATATCATGCAAATTAGCCGAGTTATCACAGTTTTCGCAGATAAAGTCGCGTGCAAAGTGCTAGTAAGTACATAGACGTCAGTTATATTTGAGATGAGATGAGTTTGGCGTGTGTGTAGTAATGAGAAGTTACGAGTTAAGACAATATTTAGGTATGTCTGAAGTTCTTGAGACAAAGGTTGTCTTCATAATCTTCCTAACATTGTCCCATTCTGCTTCGGGTCGAGTCGTGCAACCCGTTTCTCTTCGTCCCGTCTTCTTCGATTCTCCCCTGTCAGACTTCACGGCATCATATTTTGACGACTCGAATGGCGTAGTGGTAGTGAAGCTGCCTTGCGTTCATAGGGTCCTGGGTTCGAATCCCGGTAGGAGCAAATGTTTGTGTGATGAGCATGGACATTTGTTTCCGAGTCATGGATGTTTATATGTATAATAAGTATGTATTTACAAACAAAAAGTATATATGTAGTATATCAACTATCTGGTGTCCACGACACAAGCCTTGCTTAGTGTGGCACTAGATGGCGCTGTGTGTTAATGTCCAGCGATATTTATTTATTTATTTATTTATTTATTTATTTATATTCCTTTATTTTTCAAATCATTCCTCTCACAATCCATCCCCTGTTAATATAAACAGACCTATATTTTCATTAAGGGTGCTGAATTTCTCAAGTTATGTTTAACTTCCGACAGGGAGGGAACTTATTGCAGTCAAACGGGCACTGAACTATTCCACATGGAAAAATACAATTTACACTTCGCTCTATCTAAGAATCAAATTCCAAAGCCTGCCGGGGTTGCGGGACTGTTCGAAAGAGATACCGTGGCCCAGGAACATAAAGGAGAGGAAGGAACATGGATGGGTTTTAGTCAGTAAAAGTCTGACACTCCCACCCGCTCCGCCCAGAGTGGGAGAAGTCATTTGATGATTTCCCATCCGAAAAAGAAAAGAAAAAAAAGCACCAGTTGGTTGTTAAGCAATGGCCTTACAGTGGCGTTTGTGACCACTGAACCAACGAGGCAAGGGCTAACGATTGAAGCTTGCTAATTTAATTCTGTAAACTTGCTTTGATATTCTTATGCAAAGCGTATCGGATGGTTAGTACCGGTGCTTGCGGGTGTACTTCCAGTCGATCTTGAAGTCCAGCGACGGGCTGCAATGTACTATAACGCGCGTGAGACCACGTACGCAGACTTTTTGACCGTACTAGGATTTCTAGATTATTCAAACCACGGACCGACGCACAGTGGGCTGAAACGGGCCGGTAGAGGACTTAGCGTTTAAAAAAAAAAAGTTTCTTTTTCTGAAACTTTAAATAGTGCGTTGGATTTATCTATTGATTATAAGTAATTATTTATATGAAGGTCGTTTAGATAACTTGAGTATTTTCGGAGTTATTAATAACCAAAGTAATTTTTGTATGAAGCAAAACAAAAAACCTTGAAAATCAAGAAATTCTCAAATTTTCTCAAAGAATTGACTTTACGTATGTATAGTACGTATTTTTGTCCTATTTTAGCACCTATTCTCGAGTTGCGATTTTCTGCGATTTGGTCGCAATTTTAAATTTTGTTCTCTATTCCACACCACCATAGAGATTAGGAACCAGGCCCGTTTTTTTTTATTTAGTGGTCTCCCCGTTAGGCCTAAACCACTAAGGACTAATAAAATAAGTAAAAATCACAATCAGGTACTGGTCACTGCACTTTTTTAATTTAATCACTATCAAGAGTATCCATATTAACGAATGCAAAATTTTCGTATTCGTCATCATCAAATGTTTCCGTTTGTTCAATTATTAATTAACTTTGTGCTTCTTCTGACAAAGTTTTATGTTTTCTGCGAAGTTGTGGCGTTTCGCTGAGATGGGTGGATCAGAGCTGGTCAACAAATTATTTAAAATGTCTTTATTTGTAGTTTTTCTACTGCATTTCCTGGAATGGTGTTGGCGGTACCTACGAAAGTCTTTATTTCTAGCTTCAGCAGCTTCTTCAGATAGCTGTCCTATTGGTATTAACCAAAACTTTCAATAATAGCTGCACCATGCATAAGAACTTTATGAACACTTGAAGGCATATAATACCAGCCATATAATTCCAAATACAGTCGCATGGTCACTTGAGCAAATTCGTGAAATTTGACTGTGTCAATGTACCTAACCTGAACTTGGGTAACCTGATGAAATTGCCTCTAAAATGGTTGCAAACCGCCTAATTAAGTCTTCACTAACACCAGTTATCTCAGCATTCACGTTTGGGTAATAACTTTAAGGTCTTTTCATGTTGATCATTTAATTAGACTTAAAATTTAGACCTTATCTCACCACACAAACTGTGATTATTTTTAATACTGCCACTGTTTTTTAAAATAATAAAAAGGTCAAGTTTGGTCACCAAATCTTCAAACATTTTCACAAACACAAAATAACTCACATTCACTTCACTTATTTGTTTATGTAATAAATATATTGGGTAATAGAACACTGAAGTACGTTTGAATGCAATAGTACATTTTGTGCCCTATTATCGTTGCACCAATCAGGTACCGACACGTGTCAAAACAAATTACGTCATACCTACCTATATTACCTATGGTGGTGGAAAATGTCGAACAATTTTTTTTTTATTTAAAGTACTAAGTAAGTATTGGAGTACTTCAGGCCGTTTAGTGTACATTATTTTCAATTTCAAATTAATTGGAATAAATTGCTTAGCTAAAATTTCATGACTCTTCATACAAATTTGATATGGCTATATCTCCGAAAGTACGAGTCCAATTAAAAAAAGTTAAAGAGTAAAAACATTTTAAATTTATGTCTAGATACTAAAAAAATACATTTTAGTTCTTAAGACCTAACTTTGTAATCCCAGCCCACTGTGCGACGTCTGGGACGAATTTTTGTCTGAATGGCAATGTTCAAGGGCCGACACCTCCACCAGTTCTTTCCATCCGTTCGTGAGCGGCTGGACAGGACATGGCTGGAGGTGGATCACTGTGTTGCCCAATTTTTCACAGGTCATGGTAACGTTAAGAGTAAATTATTTTCCTTCAAGCTTGTTGACTCGCCTTTTTGTCAATGTTTCACATTTGACTGCGAATATGAACAATCTGCACATCACATTTTATGGGAGTACAGTCTTTGGCAATGTTAAATTGGATAGTGTACAGGTAACATATTATGGAGTTATTTACTATACGTTTTATTTTATATACCTAGTAGAAACTGAACAAATTTCCGTGCGTTCACACGTATTTGCCGTACCTATTATTGGAATCAAACATAACAGCTCACAACTTAGGACCCATTAATGTTAATACAGGGTGTAAACCAAATGGGTGTAATCACAAAGCCGTTAATGAAGCATTCTGTACATCAAACTAAGTAACTTTACGCAAAAATTATTGCAGGGAAACCTTTTTTTTGAGGTTATAAATCATGTTTTGTGGTAGAACTCAATGTAACGCACTTAAAACATTGTGCTGATGGATGGATTGAATATTACAGGCGTCGTAGAGGTGTTAAAGTTCAAAATCTTACAAAAAAAACTTGTATTTAAAAAAAAACTTATCAAAAAGTTGTAACTTTGACCCCCCATATCTCCGTAACTAGGAGGTTCCCAGGCATGGTGTAGTACAAAAAAATTATCGCAATGATGGGGAGAACAAGTGCATTTCGGCTTCGTGAAGTGGTGTTTTACACCCTTTATTTATCCGTGGTGCTAGGCAACTGGGCCTATCTCAGTTGTAAACGTCCCTTTGTGCCTATTGGCCTTGTTTTGTTCTGTCTCCTGCTGATATGGAGGGAAGTGATCCGCTTTACTTTCTGTTTTACTTCGTTGAGCTTCATCGGCGCTTTTCTGGTGGTCGCCACTATTGATTCTGGCTTTCAGGAGTTACAGTGGTTTAGGTTAGTGTAATAGTGTGGAGGGCTTTCCAATTAGGTACAATGTTTTAGTATAAGTTTTATTTTTAATACGGCCTGTCCTAGTTTCGGCCTTCTAATGGTGAAAGATTTTTAAATTGGTCCAGTAGTTTTTGAGTTTATATATACAAAAAAAACAAACCTCTTCTCTTTATAATATTATAAGTATAAGTGTATAGAAAGAAGTAGGTACAGACAACTTTAATATAACACAAGATGTTCCAACACATACAAATTCATAGTACCTGTACCTAAACATAAAGTTTGTATTGATTTTACCCTCACCATGTGCCCCTAAACTTTTGAAAGCTTCGTAGTGCCTGTAGTGAGCAACCTGCTTCTGTATAAAGTGTTGAGGTAATCCGGCAGATGGCATTACACGTCGTGACTAAACACAGTAAGTGAAATGCTACTACAAGGCGAGGAAGGAACATGGATGGTTTTTAGTCAGTAAGAGTCTGACACTCCCTCCCGCTCCGCCCAGAGTGGGGGGGGGTCATTTGATGATTTCCCACCCTTAAAAAAAAAAAAAAAAAAAAAAGGGCTCGCATTAGTCGAACAATATGTTATGGAATTATTTTATGATTAGGGAAAAAAACCCATAGCCCATTCCCTCTCATAGAAAAGAGGCCTGTTTCCCAGCAGTGGGAACATTAACAGGCTGGTGATGATGATTAAGAGAAAATTGGTCGATGGATCAAGGCTTTGACCGAGTGGTGGCCAAAGTTAAGTCATAGAAATGGGCCGTCCTAAAGCTCGTTGGATCGACGACATCGTCTAAGTCATGGGAAAAACGCATAGAGCTGGGAACTGTGGCAGACAAATAGGGGAAGCCTATACCATGCAGTGCGTGATTCTGGGCTGATGTGGTGATGATGATGATGAAGAGAAAATAGGCTAGGTGAGTTCACAATTTATCTGACTAACTATGAGAAACCTTTGGTTCCGTGCTTTCGGCCTACCCCAGAAGGGAACCAGCGTGAGCTTAATGAACGGTGGTCAACATTAGCCTTAGATCGAAACAACTGGAAATGAAGAGAGACCATTGTCCAGCAATGGGATGATGCAGGCTAGGCAGTAACAGTAATATTTTTAGTTTCAATTATGTTTCATGCTTATACATTGTACATTACATTGTACGTTATTAAATTATCGAAATACGTAAAATAATTTAATTTAATTTTATATTTTTAGGCAGAAGTGATGTGTCGTGGACACCAGATAGTTGATATACTACATAACATACTTTTTTGTTTGTAAATAGATACTTATTATACATGTAAACATCTATGACTGGGAAACAGATGTCCATACTCATCACACAAACATTTGCTCCTACCCGGATTCGAACCCTAAGAACGTAAGGCAGCCTCACTACCACTACGCCATTCGAGTCGAAATTTATTGAAACATTCTTTATCAGAGAGCCTTAAAGTCTAATTTTGAAAATCTAGGTTTAATGAAAGTATTAATTAGTTTCAACGTCATAAAAACCCTAGAACAAACGTATGTTTTAAATGCGAATAGTTAGACAGTTGAACAAACTAAAACAAAGTCAAATGTAACATTACATAGAGGTGACATCATCCTAACCAGAAGATAATATTTTTATACGAGACATTCAAATAATAAAAAAATTATGCGCGCTTTTTATGACCTCACTTGTAACCTAAAATTTTACTATTGGACTGTGGTCCAAGTTATAACTGGTAGCGTTTTTGTTGTTATTTTTGATTACGTCTTTTTTTCGAGGACATTCGAGTTTAGAGTTGAATTGCTACCAACAGAGCATATAGTCAATGGCCAATCGCTTTCAAAATGTTTCATATTTTAACAACGACTTGCAACAAGATTGGCATTTGTATATACCCTCTGTTTGTAAATAATATTTTTAATTAACTGCTTGAAATTTTATGTTATTCTTGTTTATTGCTGTGCCCTAACAGAGTTCATAAATTAGCTGTAAGCCCAATGTAACATCTTTTTAAACTTGGGGTACGCAAAATTAAATGAATATGAATATGGTACACTTTTCTACTTTATTTATCCATCACAGACATCGTTGATAGTATGTTATTTTGTTAAGGCTCTCTGTTCAGCTGGCCTGTAACTCATTCCCATTTTGCATGGAAAAGTCTCTTTTAAGATAGCGTTGTTCTGGGAAAATTTGTTAGTAGTTATCCTGTAAGTGACTATTTGGGAGTTTGCAGTGAAACCTATTATTGACAGACCCTATTTATATACCTTTATTTTTAAAATAAATAGATAAAGTTTAAAAACATACCTACATTCTCCACTGCCTTACCCTTGGGGATTTAAAGGCGTGATATAATGTTATGTGGTTTAAAAACTTGTTTTCAATGTAAGCCTGACTCATTTGTAAAAAAAATAAAAGTTTTTAATGTCTTAGGGTTGGAAAAAGTCTGATCTCGCATTTGAATGTTGATATTCACGAAAATTAAGTAAAGTGATAGTTGGCTAACACTTTACTTAAATTTCGGAAATAGATTTTTTCATCATTAAAATACAATAAGTAGCAAAACTGCACCGTTACATGCCTAATGAAATTTAATGCTTTATTGCAAATTAGACAGGCAAACCAATTAACAAATACATCGTAATTTGTGAACTCCGGTAATTTACAGGGTAATTACTGTCAGATTTTGTTACGTGTTTCCTATTGAACGTCGGTTTCAAATGTTTAATAATAGCCGATCAAGTGTTAGAAAAATGTAAGAAGTAAAACAAGTATTGGATTTGTAAAACATGCTTTGCTTTAACTTGTTATTTCCATCTTTCGTCGTTATTAAAATTTATCGCCACGTATACAGGGTGTAAACCACCACATCACAAAGCCGTTAACCAAGCATTCTGTACATCAAACTAAGTAACTTTACGCGAAATTTTTTGCTGGGAAACAACTTTTTTTTTGAGGTAATAAATCATGTTTTGTAGTAGAACTCAATCTTACGCTCTTAAAACATTGTGCTGATGGATGAATTGAATAGTACGGGGGTTGTGCAGGTGTTAAAAGTCAAAATCTTACAAAAAACCTTATATTAAAAATAAACTAGCCAATAAGTTGTAACTTTTACCCTCCATATCCACATAACTGGAAGGTTCCCAGGTATGGTGTAGAACAAAAAAATGGTCGCAATGATCCGGGAGAACAAGTGCCTTTCGGCTTCGTGAAGATGTGTTTTACACTCTTTATACTTCACCATGTATATAATCGTATTTACTTTTCTATTATTGATTTCTTATAAACATGTTAATTTTACTGTTTACATCTGGGAATAACTCATCATCATTCTCTTGCCCTTATCACAATTCAATAATTCATGAAATAACTATTAATTAAATTAAAATTGCAAGAATCTTTTAGGCAAGTGCAGTCCAAAACAACAGCACTCTTAGGCCCGTATTACAGAACATCGCTCAATACTCAAGCATTACTTAAAACTAGATTCAAGCCATTTGATTGGTTGAAACTAGTTTTAAGCAACGCTTGAGTTTTGAGCGATGTTCTGTAATACGGGCCTAAAACTTGCTACACACCGTGTGAGGCATTATCGAACTGATAATACCAAATTTTTAAGTAAAGTCATAAATTATTCTGACCTCGAAATGATTGGATTAAGGGCTTGAGTAGCAGTAGTGGTATGTGACCTTCGGACTGCGAAATAATAAATTAATAATATATAGGGTGACTGGTTATTAGTGTACGAAACTTAAACACGTGATTGTGCTCATTATAACAAACACTTTTACTATGGGACCAACCCTGAAATCGCGTAAAAAATATCAACTGTTCAGTATATTTATGTTCGCCTGAACATCTGATATTTTTTCACCACCACCCTAGTCACCCTATATAAATATCGCTGGACATTTCACACAGCGCCATCTAGTGCTACACTGAGCAACGGGGCTTGTGTCGTGGACACCATAGGTCTCAAGTTTGAACCCAAGACACGCACTTCTGATTTTTCCAAGCACGCAAATAAGAAACCGGGATGCCTGAGAGATATTTCTCGACTGCATAGACCAACACACAGGTCCAAGAACGGCATAAAAACTCTAACGTCAGGTTTGGCAATAATCACACTATAAATAAGAAAGAAGGTTATGATGTTTAAAAAGCCATTCTCTCATAACTTAGACCGCAGCAGACACAGATATTCGTAATGCGTGAGTTTCGGCAGTTCTGTCGTGATTTACCGTCAGCGGTGTCAGAGGGGCGCGGGGCTTCGATGTAAATCATACCAGCTCATATTTAACGATTTGAGGCTCTTTCCTATGGCTTGTTTACTTGAACTGCGTATGTGATGGCTAGCGCATCATAGACTAAACACATGCTAGTGAAATATAGAAGCTCGAGATACTATCTTTAGGTCCTGGGTCGGAGTCTCGACAGAGAAAACGACAAAATTGCTAATAACTTACGATGCCTGCGATTTCTCGCAAGCATCGATTTGAGGCTCTTTCCTATGAATTGTTTACCTGAACGGCGTATGTGATGGCTAGCACATCATAGACTAAACACATACTAGTGAAATATAGAAGCTCGAGATACTATCTTTAGGTCCTGGGTCGGAGTATCGATATAGATAACGACAAAATCGCTAATAACTTACGATGCCTGCGATTTCTCGCAAGCATCGATTTGAGGCTCTTTACTATGACTTGTTTACTTGAACGGCGTATGTGATGGCAAGCGCATCATAGACTTAACACATGCTAGTGAAATATAGAAGCTCGAGATACTATCTTCAGGTCCTGGTTCGGAGTCTCGACAGAGAAAACGACAAAATTGCTAATAACTTACGATGCCTGCGATTTCTCGCAAGCATCGATTTGAGGCTCTTTACTATGACTTGTTTACTTGAACGGCATATGTGATGGCTAGCGCATCATAGACTAAACACATGCTAGTGAAATATACAGGGTGTAAACCACCTCATCACAAAGCCGTTAACCCGGCATTCTGTACATAAAACTAAGAAAGTAACTTTACGCAAAAAAAAATTGGAGGCTATAAATCATGTTTTATGGTAGAACTCAATGTAACGCACTTACAACATTGCGCTGATGGATGGATTGAATATTACGGGGGTCGTGGAGGTGTAAAAGTTAAAATCTTACAAAAAAAACGTGTATTTAAAAAAAAACTTGTCATAAAGTTGCAACTTTGACCCCCCATATCTCCGTAACTAGAAGGTTCCCAGTTATGGTGTAGAACAATAAAATGATCGCAATGATGGGGAGAACAAGTGCCTTTCGGCTTCGTGAAGAGATGTTTTACACCCTTTAGAAGCTCGAGATACTATCTTTAGGTCCAAGGTCGGAGTCTCGATATAGTTAACGACAAAATCGCTAAGGCGACTGCAGAAGCTAAATGCGAGTTTTATAATGCCTGAAAATCTATGATTCACTGCAATAAACAAAACCAGAAAAAGAAATGATATTCTTCAGGATGTATGTTGAAACTGTTGTATTTAATTTTGTATGGTGTACATAATAAAGAGTATTCTATCTATCTTTCTATGATAGTGTTTTAAAAACATAATATAATTAATTTTACTCGATAAAAAACATCACGAATCTATAATTTATAAGATTTCTTTTAACGAGTAAAAACCATACTAAAATGCATTCGATCATTCTGTTTTTTTGGCAAATAATTCTACAATCAACATATTAGCATCATACAAAGTGTTTTAATTTTTTTAGTCCATACAGTATATTTTTTGTAAATCGATCGAAACCACTCTTTTCGCACTTTTTCAGACAAACGACCACCACAAACCAATCAATTCAATTCAATCACCACCACAAATAGAGTTGCTAATTTAGTTCATCTAGTCGCCCTAATGGGTTGGTAAGATGGGTTTCTCACAAGCATCGTTATTGCAACCGAATTCTAGATGTCGGGGGCTAGAAACAGTTATGCTTTGGCAGCTGTGTTCAAGTTCAAGACTTGTTCAAGTGTGTATGCCCTTTATATCTTGCGTCGTTCTGCTATTTACGCCTCTACAGATTTAGTAGATGTTTTGTAAAATTCTGACATACCAAAAACTTTGCATTGGCTTTTTTCTATAGTTACCTATAAGTTCTGGTAACATTTATTTTTTTAATCAATGACTTTAGGAAAAACACACTCGTTTTCTGAATGAAAAGAGATGAAGAGATAGTTGCATAGATAGCAACATCGACTGCTGCACATAGGACTCTCCTAATCTACACTGCAACACCTATCATCTTTCTTTAGCAGAGTTTTCTTCGAGATTTTAGTTATAGAATGTTATGACGTTCTTAAATCACTAGAGTGGGACCATCAGTTTTGCACCTTGGTTCCTGCACTTCCTGTACATGTACAGCTTGACAAGCAAGGGGGAAGGTCGGTATCGTGGCGGGCAATGGCGGCATTAACGCGATCATAATTACAAACTAAATGTACACGCCTCATAACTGACGTTTGTATAAGGAAGAAATATAAAAAGAAAAGGAAAGGACTTACGCCTTTTAAACGTAAAGGTTTGTATAAAGGATGAATGGATTGCAAAAGGCACTGAGTTTATCACAGTCACAAAATACAAGAAGACATTATCACACTACAGTTGATGAGAATAGGCGCACCCCCTATTACATGGAACACAATAAAATTTCCGAAATGTGGGTGAACTATTAAGTACACTTCTGCCTAACCCTACAGGGTTACAAGCGTGATAAAAGCATAGCTGTCTCATTCTCAGAAGACCGAGGAAACTCCAAACGATGTCTCTTATGGTTTATTGTTTGAAATACATTGTTTATTTTATGTAGAAGTACTCCTTTAATTTAAAATTTATATTTTTGGTGCCAACTAATAAAGATCTTTATCTGATAATGCATACCTATATCACAACTATACATTATCTTTGAATGTCGTTAGGCTGGCCTGAAAATCTGACAATCGATCTTACCAAAGGGTAACCATATTATTACCCAGTACTAACAGGGCGCCACTGCTCTCAAAACGGTGAAAGAAAACATCGTGAGCCAACCAGTATGTCCTAGAATCAAAAGTTCGAAGGCATGTGACATCTACCTACCCACACTGGGCCTGCGTGGTGGATTACAGACCATTCCCTGTCATTGAGAGGAAGCCTGTGTCCCAGCAGTGGGAACATTACAGGCTGATGATGATGATGATGATGACTGACTGGGTTGTGAAGGTCAGAGCAGGCAGCCGCTCCATATAAAATGCTGGCATTTAGCTGCATCTGGTTAGACTGGACACTTACTTATTTTTAGAATGTTCTACACTAAGTGATAACTATATTGCTTCTGTGCCTTGACCCCAACATAGTTGGGAAAAGGCTAGGCAGATGATGATGATTCGTAATAGATAGACAGATATATATATTATGTACACCATAAATATTACAGACTTAAAAAAGTTAAAAAAAAAATTATACGTCACACAAAGCCTTTGTCACTGTCTATAGAACCACGTTTCAAATTTTTGCTACGTTTCTATATAAGAACATTATTTAGTTATTAGAACCACGTACAAAACTCAATACCTACCGCATTTATAAAGGTCAAACTTTACCATAACCAGCTAATAACAATTTGCCATAATTATCTGAAAAAGTTGCCATAACAACCCGGCAACTACATAAAAATACATAGTTTTTTTTACCTTTTTACAATGCACAGTAAAATAAAGTTGGCAAAGATTTTTATTATTCAGCCAGTAAGCTTTATGGTTTATAGTGTCATAATGTTAACTTTATAAACCTACTGTTTATTGTGTTGTTATTAAATGTGATTTATGAAGGAATTAACTTTTAATTTTGGTTAGATTTTTTGGGTATGATAATTCTGTGGTACAAAAAATAAATTGGAATAAGGAACAATTACGTAAATTTATTATGACAAAAAATAATTAGAAGCGTTTTACCTACCAATAAAACGCATATTAATTTACTTACCTTATTCGAAGCTTATTTAATTTGAGATAGGCACTTCGTTTCCCGCCATCTATATCCGTCTCTTTCTTCGTGTATCCGTCTCTTTCTAACCCCACCACCTGGCAGAGTGGGGGCGCACTGAGTGGGCCGCCATCATTTTGCCTCATTGAGTCGAAAATCACCAGGCAGACTTTAAAACATAAGCTTCGAATAAGGTAAGTAAATTAATATGCGTTTTATTGGTAGGTAAAACGCTTCTATTAATTTGACTTGACCGTTATTCGAAGCTTATTTAATTTGAGACCTGTTTGTTATCGCCTGGTGGTGGTGACACGGACGCCAATGTGAATGACTTGTAAGTAAAATAAGATATTACTGGTTATATATTACCGTTTGAATGAAATAATTGCATCTTGGGTTTATCCTTTTTATTAAAGAAAAATAAAATAATCACATTATTATGTTAGCATGATTTTGGTTTAGTTAAATAATTGTTTCAACTTAATTCTTCTAACTAGCAACTTAGTAATTAATTAATCACAATGTCAGAATCAACTTATAGGAACAACATCACTCAACAGGATTAAATAACATAGTTATAGAGGTACTTGAAGATGAGGGTAAAACTGTCCGCTTATAGAATTTACAAAAAGTATTTTGGGACTTCCAATTTCCTCTCGCGAGAATATCCTCCAACGGGAAATTATCTACCCAGTTTTTTGAGGCAACAGCAGAGCGGAAACTCCCCGGTGTTGCAGTTATACACGCATCTTTAAGTAGAGTCCTAATCCACCCTGATATGATTGTCTTTGAAGCAGCTTTGGCTTCACCTCTTGTAGAAATGAACAGGTTATGGATCTTAGCCAAATCTCTGCGATTTTTCAACAATTCAATTGTTCTATTAATCCAATAAACTGGATCCAAATTATTACTATCTAGATTACTAAACAATTTCCAACCCGATTGCCTGTGATCCGAAGAATCAGTCTTTGAACCAAAAACAGGCCACAAGGTGATAGAGTTATTGCTTTGAATACAATGCTCCGAATCAGTTCTTAATAAAGTCAAATCGTGAATTCTTCGACCTGAGCATAAGAGTAATAGTGTTGCAGTGTGTCTTTGCACTTGGAAAATATTGTCGCGTGTAAAATTATAATCATTTAGGTATGCAGCTAGGCTATCTATATTCCAAATAGGTGGTTTAGATTTAACTGGTTTTTCTAACGCTATGGATTTTAAAACTTGTTTTACTAAAATATGAGAACTAATTTGGCCTGCAATGTCTGGATTGCATAGAGTGGAAATTACAGATTTGTGCAACAGAATCGTATTATATGATAAATTATGAACCAGGTGAAGGTCCGACAGGAATCTGGCCACTTCTCTACCGCTAGGATCATGAGGATTTATTTGGTGTTGCTCAGACCAGATTAACCATTTTTTCCAAGCAACACCGTAAGTCTTTAGTGTGGAAGGCCGCCAAGACTTCTTCAATAGTTTTATTTGGTCATCGTTCCAATCTTTTAGGGTGTCTGCCCACCCCCACATTTCCATACCTCGAGAATCATGTCCTGTGTCTTCGGAGGTGGGAGTCCCGTTGACACGTCTATTAAGACTTGGTCGAGATTCCGAAGTGTGAATGGGGCTGCTAACGCTCGGGCCTTCAGATCTGCCCGCCAATATACTCGATCCCAATGCGGAACTACTAGTAAGTATATCCCGTGAGCACTGTTCAAATGGGATAGCACTTTGGGAATCAAGTAGGGTGGCGGGAAAATCCACGCCAGTTGAAAATCCCACTGTCGGGAGAACGCATCGTGAAATAACGCTTGGTGATCCTTCAGATCCAGGGATGCATAATTCACTACGACGTGTGCTCGACTGGAGGCAAAGAGGTCTATCAGGGGGATCCCCCATTTGGCAAACACTTTCTCTGTGGCTCTGGTCAAGAGATGCCATTCCGGATTGACCCGAAGTCTTGACAAATGGTCTGCATGACCGTTGTACATCCCGGGAATGTGAAAAATATTCACGTGAATTTGGTATTCTTCCAGAATCTGAAAAACTTGATATGTTAGATCCATCAGTGGTGTGGATCTCGTGCCCCCTTCGTGTCGGAGATATGCGATAACAGTTTTGTTGTCGCACTGAATTAGTACTGTACTCCGATGCAGGAGTTGACAATGATCTTGTAACACCTTTAGGATGGCGAGCATTTCTTTCTGGTTGCAGTGTAGCTGTTTTTCGTGATCTGCCCACAACCCGGTCAGTGACAGATTGTCTAATCGAGCTCCCCATGCTATATCGGAGGCATCGGTTGTTAGGTAATGGGTTGGTGGAGGTACATGAATGGCTGAAGGGCGTTTGCAGTTCTGAAGCCACCATGTTATATTGTCCCTGGCTTGGATAGGAATTAGATGCCATCTCTGGTCTGATCTCAACATTTTGTTGAGGAGGTCCAATAAAGCTCGATAATTGAGTCGGCCCCTTGGTACGGTAAAACTCGCAAAATTCAGAAGTCCAACCAGACTCTGAACCTCCTTGAGCATTGTATATTCCTTGTCTAGCATTTGGGACAGCTTGACAATCAGTGACGTCAGCTTCTCCTTGGGAAGTTGCTTCTGATTTGTCCAGGCATTCCACTGAACGCCTAGATACGCCAATGTTTTTGACGGAGTCAACACAGATTTCTCGTAATTTATGATCCAGCCTAACGTCTCGAGAGTCTGGATGACAATATTTACATGTTCCTTTAGACTTTCCCGGCATTGATGAGCAATCAGAAAGTCGTCCAGATACACCAGTATCCGTATTCCTCGTTTTCTGAGCATTTGTGCAATCCAATTCGTCACTGATGCGAAAGTCTTGGGTGCGGTACTTAGACCAAAGGGTAAACATGTCATTTCCAATAGTTCTTTTCGATAGACTAAGCGTAGAAATCTTCTGTGGCTGCGAGCAACTCGAACGTGAAAGTACGCTTGCGAGAGATCTATTTTGCACAGCCAGTCTCTTTGCTGTAGGAAGTCTGGCACACGAGAAACATTCACTAATTTGAATTTTGTCGTTATGACGTATTGATTGAGGGCCCTCAGGTTGAAAATGGGCCGAGCAGAGCCGTCGCTTTTGAGAACTAGAAACATTGATGAGAGGAAACTTGGAGAGAGATGTGCTCGTTCGAGGACCCCTTGGTCCTTCATTTTGTCGATGACAGTGGTCATCTCTACTGAGCAAGGAACTATCATACCTTTTTTTATGCTCTGTGGATGGATCATTGGAGGCCTTTGACGAAAGGGTATGCGATACCCCGATATCATCCTGAGAATGACGTTTGGAGCTCCCAATTGTTCCCACTGAGTTAAAAAATTTGCGAGACGGCCTGCTTTGAACTGCATCATGTCAAAATTTTCGACGTTTGACGTCTCTATTGTTGTTGGGCGGAGACGATGCTCGTTTCTGCCCAGATTTGGATTGATTTCGGTACTTGGGGTGATTTCTCGAGGAACCTCGCCCACGAAAAAGCCCCCGATTATTCGGTGCGCTCGAATGAGACCCATGTCCATGATAGTGCGAGTTATAACCACCCTGCGGGGGTGGTGCAGTTTGACAACAGCCTTGCACATGGCCATACCCATGTTGACCCTGCGAGGGTCTTTTTCGGGTTGCGTACTCCTGCGAGGAGACGTTTGTTTTGTATGTCTCTACCTGCGAGGTAGAGTTGTTAGACTTTTTTAGCGGCCAAAAACATTTTCGCACTCCACCCGCTTTTTCTAACGCGGCTGTAAATTTTTCGGCGTTAAATAGGCTTGTGCATGTAGGAGGAATCTTCCTTAGCGAAGATTTCACTAATGGCTCCTTTACCTGTTTGATTACGCAGTCACGGCGCATTTGCAATATTTCTGCGCGATGGCCACAAACAAGCTGTAACAGATCTGAAGAGGTGGTTTGAAAATCACCACAATTTATAAGTTCTGTTAACTTATTATTAATAACCTCATAATCTGGGGTTAAATCTTTAGACCACTGCGCAAAATCAAGCAGTACCTTCTGAAGAGACTCCTTCTGCTTTAAAATGCACATTGTTAAGGCAGCAAAGGCTTTATCAGCGTAAATCAAATGTCGGGGAGACTGGAAGGCTGCAACTTCTTCATTTATCTCAATATCCGTAAAACCCGGTTTGTGATTATACGCTTTTTGAGTTTCGGAATATCTGATTTCGTTCCAATTACTAGTATCCCAATGTTGAAGATCACATAGCAGTTTTAAATGGACTTCGGAACTCTTGGGCATAGAAGGTTCTTTTAATTTGGTTTGAATATTGAAAATAACTTCATTAGGTGCATCGATAATTGACGCGTTATCACCTAATTCTTCGTAAAGATTACGACTAACACCAGAATTTATAGACATGGAATCGTTACAGTAGTGATCACTAGTTTGAGCTTGACGCTCATTATCACGAGCAAATAAAGATTTACGAAGATCACGTACCTCCTTCGATAATTTTCGATACTCCTGTTTCGAATGTCTTCGTTTTCTTCCCCTCCTCTTTTTTTCATGATGACTCCGTCGACGTTTATGGGAACTTGATGAATACGAAGATGAAGAACTGCTCTGGGAACTATTACTGCTTGAACTTGAACTCCTAGACCGTAACTTATGCTGCATACCAGATGGTCCTGGTAATGGTTCGGTCACTTCATTTTGTACATAATTATTACCATCAGCCATTCTAAAATAAGAAGGAGGCTTTAGAACAATAAGAATGGTATAAGCCGTTAAAAATAAAAGTTCAAATAAAAAGTATGTACACACACAATTAAAACAATAAAAATTTACGCTTTAAAAAGCCGATGAAAACATTTAAAATCATATACGAACGGAAAAATAAACCGTTAATAAAAAAAACATGTGAATACACATTGAGTATAGACACTATTTTCTTGTTTAGAATTACTATTCAGCATAAAATGTAGGTACTTTAATTGTACACTACAGATCTTAAGCAAAACATCACTGCATTTTAATTTTAATATCAACACATAAATTTACTCACGTGTACTTTTGTGGTATTTTTATTAGCACCCCAATAACAGTGCTGAGCACCACACGTAAGACACAAAAACAATAACACTTTTTATGTGAAGTAATATTAGTATAAACTTATTATTTTAAAACAAAATTTAAATATTGTGGTAACGTTATCGTTAACACAACCGTACTCGGCGGGAAACAAGACGCCAATGAGGCAAAATGATGGCGGCCCACTCAGTGCGCCCCCACTCTGCCAGGTGGTGGGGTTAGAAAGAGACGGATACACGAAGAAAGAGACGGATATAGATGGCGGGAAACGAAGTGCCTATCTCAAATTAAATAAGCTTCGAATAACGGTCAAGTCAAATTAATACCTGTCTTATCTACAATAATGAAGTAAAGCTATGATAAATTAAATTCTTCCTTCTCTTTGGTTTTAAGGAAATAATGAAAACATCAAATGATTTTTTTTTTTAATATTTAGGTTCAATCTTAGATAAAACTTTATCACTGATAATTAATATCAATTTTACATTTAAGCTGAAAATGTCACTTGTTGTTCATCTTCTATGTTAAGTTTTATTATAAACAGTGAAAGGTAAAAACAGTGTTTAAATTTTACATTTATTTAAGTATTAAATTTAGTACAACTTAAGTAAAAATAATCCTTTCCTTTAAAAAAAAAATAGTATACCTAGATAAAATACTCGTAGAAGTAAAATTAATTATATTATATTATTATTATTATATAACTTTATTATTTATTGATTATTTTATTATTAGCTTTGCTTAGTGTGGTACTAGTTGGCGCTGTGTGTTAATGTCCAGTGATATTATTATTATTATTTAAAACTGCTTATATAAACTGGTTATCATGTTTGTTTGTCAGTAAACTTACAATAATGTTTAATTTTATACACATGCGCCTAACTACCTAAGCAAAGCCTATAATGACTCTCATTAAGTATAGGCCAAGTTTCCTTTCAAACTAGGTCAAGTTGGAAACAGCTGAGACTTGTATATATATTATGACCGTTTTCTTTCATTAACATAAATTACATTAATATCTTCAAGAAATGTCATTGCCTTTTATGCAGATAAAATCAAATATCAGTTACTAAAGTTCTAAATTAGTAAAAAAATGTTAATTTAAACATAGGGTCGTCCGTCTGCGTGTACGGTCGAGGGGAAAATGCGAAAACTCGCCCCTACCCGGCGGCCATTTTGTGACGTCACATCTGGCCGCAGGGGACGTATTCGGAATTGTTGTTTTTTGTCAATAAAAAAAGTTTGTTTGTTTTTGGGAGATTTTCAGTTGTTAGGTCCTGATTACTTCTTGTGTATAAAACATTAACAAAAAGTGAAATATAATGGATATTTCTGCAGAAACTTAAGTGTGTAAAAAAATATTAAACTTTAAAACAATAATCACCTTCCTATCTTTTGTACTTTTAAGTATCAAAATCGACCACTTTTACAACTCTTTTTGATGTTTCCGCCGTCTATGATAATTTATTCAGTACCAATGCCAGTAGGTACGAACTAAAATATAATTTCAACGAAACTTTAAAACTAATGCACTTAAGAAATGCCAGTTATCCTTTCTCCTGAACGTCGGCATTGCAACTGACATTGCAAACAAAACCTATACAATTTAAAACAAAACTATACAAAAAAACGGTGCAAAAGAAAAACTCGAGAGCAATTGTTAAGAAAAATAAAAATGTACCGCTCAGTACGTCCCCGTGCGCGCTTTGATGATGCCGGGGCGTTGTGATTGGTGTACGAGAAGTGGTAGGCGTGGTTTGTTTGAGCCCCTCCCACCTCCGTTAAGGGTCTTAGATTGTGTGGCTCCAAACGTCATCGGGCGCTTGCCGGCAGCGCCACGCGTGCTCACCCAACATAGCATAACCTTTAAACACGTGTTCTTACTAACAAAAATAAAAAAAATACTGTGTAAATACCCGTGCAGTGACAATGTGGTAAATTTTAATGTGACTCAAGAAAACCAAGAAGCCCAAATTGTGTTATGGGCTAAAAATATGATATAAACAACTGATGTTATGAAAAGTGTGGAAACTAATGTTTTGTGTTTAGTGTTGTGGAATCGATCGGCTGAAAAGTGACCTCTGGCGGTTGAAATTGGCCGAGTTACCTAAAACTGTAACAATAAAGCTTTTTTGTGGAGTGCTATGTTCAGTTGATCGTCGATTTTTTTTTAGTTTGAACCAAAATATCTTCCAATAAGAATCCTTTCTATTGAAGCTCAATTTTTTCTTCCAAAATTTCTTATTCTGCTTCTAGACCCAACTCGGTAGTATTTTTGGAATTCCTTTTAATTCTTTCTTTATTTTTAAAAATCCTTGACAGCCGTTTTAGGCTTTATTCGTGCAATATTTAAACAAAGATATCTTAGTGTGAAACGAGTGTAAATAAAAGCTCAGTTTAGATCGAATTTTAGATCCGTTTTAAGTGTAAATAATAGGCTCATTTTTAGTGATAAATTAGATCAATTTAGTATCGAAGAAGATTAGAATATTGGTGGGTTCGAAGATCTAGATAAATTGAAGGCTACACATTACGAAGATCAAAGAGATATTGAAGATCTCAAACATTGAATAATAGTTACAGACAAAGGAACAATTATAATTTACGTTCGACCTTTACAAGCGGATGAATTAATTGCTATCAAACTGTTAATTTTGCAAGCAACATCTATTTCGAGGTCTTTGTTTACGAGTTTCCAATACAATCAAGATTTTAAGTGCCGACAATTAAATTTGGAGTAAACTTATTAAAGAAGAACATATCAATTTTAATCGATGCAAAATTAACGAATTTAGCACAATTTAAGTATCAACAATTTACATATCACTGGAATAGAAAACGTTTAAGATTTTTTAACTACGAGCTTCTTCATCGTTGACTGAAACTGACCTTGGTGTGCGAACAAATTGTGAAATCGATCGAGAATCGTCAAGTGCGTCTTCACGACCAAAACCACATACAAATGCTGTTGCGTTAACTTTATCTTCATTGCTATTGACAATATTATCTTCCACATCAGCTCAGTGAACTGCACCACGCAGTTCACCAAGACCACCAGCCAAAATATTGAAAGAGTGTTTGCCACCGCCAAAAACAGATGCATCATTGACCATATGTCGTCCGTACCCCGCCGATCACATTAACCTGGGGGTTCACATCTCTGGGGTGGAGCTGCAATCCGTCAAGATAGCCACTGAATCGAAGCTGCAGCTGTGCGGGGGCTGGAGTGGGCAGGCTAGCTACGCGCTGGATGGATGCGTGGACGCTGGCCTGCTCAGACCACCGCCGCAGCCGCACTCCAGCCAACTTGGTACTGTTTATGCCACGAAAAGGAGACGGAGGAATGGAAAAAGGTAAGTGCTAACTGTTTCAGTGATGATGTCCTTATAGAACTGTTTGTGATTTTGGTTAATGGCGTCGGCGACGGGTTTTCACCAGGTCGCAATTGAAATGCTTGTGGCTTGCGGGCCACAAATAATCGGTTAAAAGGAATTTACAATATAGATAGTAGTATAACTGAAAGATTTAAACGATGGGTCAATAGATGATCTTGTATTTTTTAAATTAATTTTAATTTCACTGTCACAATCAATATTAGTTTTTGGTTTATGTCTTTTTTTTGGGAATCACAAGAAGTGCGGTATATTTTATTCTGAATGTTTCACATAATTATACCATCCTTAGTCCAACTTTAGTTCACACAGGATGGTATAGTTATGAAAAATTTTTTTTGGTCGTAAAATATTCTTTCCAATATTTAATTGTATTTTTTTCTATTGTGACATTATAAATTAGTGTCACACTAAGGCTTTCCATAATCTATAAATTTGATTGAGAGTGAATAATTTGATCATATCAATGTCAACGTCATGTAAATTGTAACTGTGGTAAAATAGGCTTTTAGTTCCTGAATAAAGATATTTTGTTCAGAATATATAATAAATTGGATTTGAATAATTTAATTCTAACTAATTGAGTTATGGGCGACATCATAGCGGCTACAATTTTAAGTGACAAGACAGGAATCTTAGATTTGAATCGTATTTTAACTACTAATAACGAGGCAGCTGTGGCTTAGTTAATCGTTATATTTTTATAACAGATATAGTTTTAACAGTTATGTGATACATGGGGATAGCTAGGTAAATTACCATCATACTGAAAACTACTGTATCTATTTCAATTTACTGTAAAACTTGATTTTTAGTTCGTTTAAGGAAGCGTTAGGTTCCGATTTTAAACATACTCAAAATAAATCGTGAATGATTTTTTGGTATAAATGAAGGTTTAATTATTAAAATAAGAAAACGAGTTAGTTTAATCAAAAGGTGTGATTGATTATGAAAAAAGGTGTTTATCAATCAATAAAAGACAATTACTTAGTGAAACGTTAACACTTGTCTAACTTAAGTGCCGGATGTGTGATATATAACAAAAAAACTCAACAATCGTAACAAATCGATTCAAAACAATTAATAATTTTGGAAACATCAAAATTTTCAACGCGTTTCGCCTATGCCTCTTGGATTTTTTTCAAATATGATCTTTGTTGCCCTTGGAATAGGGTCAACATTTGAAATTTATGTTGACCTGTTAAAGTTTGGCAGCTAAACTCATCTTACCACAGAATTTGAATAGCTAAAAGCGCCTAGAATATGTCAGTATAAAAATAATGTCATAAGTCCGTTAATGAGGATTATTGTATCTGTAACCTTTTTGACTTCTGATTTCCTTAAAGTGTGCCTTGTATGACATGTTTTAATGCAGCTATTTTATTTTACAATCAGATTCGTGATTTTTATAACCCGAGTTTAGAAAATCAGCTTGTCTTTTGTTTCTAACCCGTTTTTATTTAAAAAATATACTGTTTACCTACTTGAATCTTTGAAATTCTGTCTTACATAGTACTTATCATTTTTATTGTGTGGACTTTGCCGGTTTTCATGTGACAGCTAAATAGGAAAAAAGGTTTTTCACCGTTCTAAGTCAGAATCAAAATTGTAGAATCCCTTTCTGTTACTACAATTGACGATTTGAAATTTACAACCACCCTTTTTTTATTAAAATTGTGGTTTTCTCGTTCCAAAATTATCTTATTTATTAATATTTTTTTGTAATCTAAAAGTACTAATGCTTCAAAAATGTCAAATGATAAATTTTAAATTAAAATTCCCAAATCCCTACCTGTCATGCCCGGGTACCTATACCTACTCGTTATTGTCAAGTAAGTCTATTTTTTCATAGGTGCTATGGTCAATTGTTAATCAATTTTCACTACCAATTAAAGTACTTTAACCTCACCTACCTATTTTTAAATACCGACCACAGTACTAAAACTACTTCATAAATTATTGCAAATGCGTGATGCAACTTCAACATTATCATTGAACTCATTGCACCACCCGTTACAATTTTAAAATACCGTTGTTTTAGCTCAATAACCTGAACAATTTACCTTTTTTTTTCATAATATTTTCTGCCAATAAAAATTAATATTCAATCACTTCTAGTAGATTTCGACATCTACAAAACCAAGAGCGTTTCGAATGATCCGTTCAAAAATCAGTGCTGGCCTATTAGGTTGATTCGATTATTAATTTATGAGGTGAATAATAGCCGTAAATCGATACAGTTGAATCGATTCTACTCGGTATGACCGTGGCGATGGAATCGGCTAACGGATTTCGAATGTGTTCAATTTCAAATTTCGAATTTCGTGAATTTTCGTCGTGTAGTGCGGTTATGGAGGGAAATTGGTTCTCTTGTTTAAAAAATATGCAAGGTTTCTTTTTTTTTTTGGTGTGGCACTATATACTTGTAATATGCAAGGTTGTATACATTTTGCAACTGTTGACGACTTAAGTATCTTACTTTTTCTGAAATAGTTTTCATAGCACTATGCATAATTTCAACTAAACTAAAAATGTTCTTTAAGAAAAGGAGAACAAAGATGAGTCTCCTGAAACAATCATGTTCTTGTTGAAGCGTTCTTTCTTAATATTCTGCGGGTTCCGATGCGATGCGCAATTTTCACGGATTCTGGGTTCTTGATTATGGCAGTATTTCCTTTATTGTTTTAAGAGCAGTGTTGGCGAAATAAGACGAAGTAACACTATTGCATGGGTTTGAACCCTTACCTTTTTTATTTTTAATTAAGCCGTGTAAAATGCCTTATGCATACAACATTGCACCGTCTGAGGAGACGTCTCGGCTAGGTATGTGGGGTTTACATCAATTTAAAAGCCGTGAGCCCACTATCGTCTTCGCGGATGAGCCGTGAGAAATGGCCAACCATTGGGCCACTAGTTCCATCACCATCATCAGCCTATTAATTTTCCCACTGCTGGGACACAAGTTTCCTCTCTATGAAGAGGAAATAGGCTTTAATCCACCACGGAGGCCCAGTGCGGATTGGTAGATGTTACATGTCTTCGAATTTTTGGTTCTAGGACATACCGATTTCCTCACGATGTTTTCCTTCACCGTTTTGAGAGCAGAGGTAATGACATAAATTACATAAAGTAATACGCCTGTCTTGGTTTGAACCCACGACTTATTGGGAAGTCGGGGCCGCCACTACTGATCCACCGCTGTTCTCCCCTATTTCCATTGTAATCACATTGTAATACATATTTTTTTAACCAAGCTGTCCAAATGATAGAAAGAATACTTGTCAAAATATTTTAAATATACCAGTCTGTTACTGTCCCACTACTGGGCATAGGCTTCTTACATTCTTCATTAAAAGTATGTATGTTATATATATATATATATATATATATATATATATATATGATATATATGCACACATATATACATAAGTGTAATATGTCTTACGTGTGTATATGTATGTATTTATTTATTGTATATAAAGTTAATGGTACACCACAGGCTACCTGCAGTATTGTCTCTCCTTCCCCTTTAAATCCATCCAAAGGTTGTTTTTAAAAGATCGCTTTTAGCGATAAGACCGCCCATTGTGTCACCCCTTGTAAAGTATTTAAAATGTTTGTATTTATATTTTTATGGTGTACATAATAAAGAGTATTCTATTCTATTCTATTCTGTTCTTCTCATAAAGAGAACACACAAACATTGATCATCATTGACTTTATCAATTTTATTTATAAACCTAGAATTAAAAATCATCATCATCAGTCTATAATATTCCCACTACTGGGACACGGCCTCCTCTCAATGAGAGGGAATGGGCTATAATCTACCACGCGGGCCCAGTGCGGATTGGTAGATGTCACATGTCTTCGAATTTTTGGTTCTAGGACATGCAATATGTCGTAGGTTCGAACCCAGACATGCGCATTACTTTGTGTAATTTATTTCATCACCGCTGCTCTCAAAACGATGAAGGAAAACATCGTGAGGAATTAAAAATGAATTGAAAAATACTACTGCCTAATATATAAAAATCTGTGAAGTAACCCACATATATTCGAAGGAATTATGGCCTCATTACTTTTTAATTTGTTGTGAACCCTCTGAAAGCTGAATAAGAAATGGTCAATTATCCAAATCTCTAAAACTAGCTCAGAAAGATGATGATGATTTGGCAGAACACCGTAAGCAAACTACCGCGTGTTTCACCGATGCGACGCATTTAAATAATTCCGTTTACTCGTTTAGTGCAACATAACTTAAGAGCGCGTATCCCAAAAGTCGGCAACGTCGCAAATAGCTGTCAAATAATTACGTGTTTTAATTAGTTTGGCAATTTTATTGTATGAAAATAAGAAATATGGCTCTGTAATGCACTAAAAAATTGCAATTAAAACCCTAAAGGAGATGTTTGATTTTGGGCCACCACTATGTACACTACATGGATAAATAGGAAAAAAAATAGGGGAATTCCATAAAAATACTAATAAATTAATTTGAAGAGGGGTACAGGCGTACATAAATGTAGTTTTTTATAAGAAAACCCTATTTTAGGGCAGCCATGACAATTGTGTGACATGACGTTTGACGACTTTGACAGTTTTAAGAAGTGACATCTTCGTTTCTTTGAGTTTGGATTGGTCTGTGTTCAATCAAATGTCATTGTCAAAATGACATTGTTTGCATACTGCTGCTCTGATCCGCCATGTTTAATTTTACGTTGTGTTGCTCTCCTTGACCAAGCTCATTTGAATGTACATGGAAACGAAGTGAAATTAAAGAAAATTAACAATGAAAAACGGTTACTGTATTATACAGCAATATTTACATTAGTGTACATAGTGCTGGCCCCTGGGCCAGCACTATATGTATGGAGCCTGCTCCATACATTTCTGGAACATCTCCTTTGATGTTGTAAGCGTATCAGCAGTATCATCATAAAAAAAGGCATTTGGCAAGTTTCCAAATACTTTTTTGACATCTAAAACTATATATTTGGTATTACTATATTAATTATTGCATTTCCTAATCAATTTTTTAGTCCACTACAGAGCCATAATTCTTATTTTCACTCAGTAAAATTGCCAAATTAATTAAAACATGTAAATATTTGACAGCTATTCGCGACGTAGCCAACTTTTGGGATACGCGCTCTTAAATGGTAATCCGTAGGAGATTTTTGACTGCGCTATACCTAACATAGTAGTAGTATTCAAGTATAAATATAATAATATTAATATAATATTATTAATAATATTAATATTCATATTGTGAATTCATACAATACATATTCGTTTAATAAAAACCTCGTCAACTAAACTATAACCCAACATTACTATCCATTTTCATCCATCCATACCTGCTCAAAGAGGCAGAAAACTTCACACTACCCTCCGCTTTTAAAACACTATTCGTGACGCAACAGTGACATAATGATTACGTAATTATTTTTCACTCAAACTATACTTTATTAGACAACTATTGTGTTTGAAAACCATGGATCCATGGTGTGTAATTTATTCAAGTACTGGCAACGAAATGGAATAGTATGCAGGCGGCGAAGTCGGTGAGAGAATAGTCACACTCCTTGTGTTTTCTACTCTGAAGTTCGGTGCTGTTTGGATAGTTAACCGCGTTACCAACTTACTGTCAATATAAGTTTTTAAACTGACATGAATGTTAATACTACTACAAACATATAAAACGGTATATTTACCATTTATATTTTTATGTTATAGTGTCTTTTGAGATGCCAAGCAAAAGAGAAGTATGGGAAAAGAACACATCCTGTGCCGACCCCAAATAAATTGGGATAAGCTCAATAGAATTATGCTGATGACTATGATAATTATTATATGTTTCCGTGATTCTAGCGCTTGAAAAAATAAACATGGTAAATATCACGTATTAGGTACTAATGTTACTGTCAATATTTCATTCATAAATAGTATTCTTGTATAATAAACAAATTTGTTGTATTTTTCGTGTTTCGTACCATACGTGTATCCGAACGCACACGTCTTGACATTTCGAGCATCTGACAGCTTTTTTTTGACGTTTGTCTTCTTGTCGTGATTCATAACGAGTTCACATTGATTTTTGTTGATTGATTGAGATAATTACCGAATCTAAGAAAATCTCCTTTGTTTGCAAGATTTTGGTTGTGATTAATCGTTGATTAGACGAAACGCCCCTAATTGTGTATTAAACCGGGCTTATTTGTTAATTGTCCGCGCCGAATTTGAGGTTGGCTTGGCCCGCGTGTGAAATTGAATAAAACATTAAAATTGTGAAAGTTGACGTGCATTGTGCAGTTGAACTATTATTGTGCTTCGTCCAGACGTGTTATACGCTGCTGGGGCAGCGTCTGTTGAAACATAGTCGGATCTGGTGAACCACTCCACTCACACATCACTTTACCCATACCCACACAGACATACAGTACCAGAGCCGGCTTGATCAAGGACTAGTCATCCCCTTCAGCCCACCGGCACCAGGTAAGTTACCTTCATTAAGGGCAATTTGATTTGTCTCCGCGAATCGCGGAAGGTTCGGTCATACCTTGCCCTGGGTTTGGACCGAACATTTCGTGTCAATTTGTTAGGTTTTTGTATTTTTTTAAATAAACAGATGCTATTAAGTAGATACATAAATGTGATCGTTGCTTGCGAAGGCAAGGCCAAAGTTCATGCCTGCATACCAACTTATTTTACTGACTGTACCTTCAAACAGTGTTTTCAATAGTAAGTACTTTTTGAAATTGAGTGGTATACGTTCGTGAGATGTTGTTATAATTAAAGTTGACTTTTTAATCAAAATAATATGTAATTATTCTGCCACAGTGAGTAAAATAACCACATAATAGAGCTTCTTCCCGCAACAGTTGTCTGAAAGAGTGTTGAAGTAATTACATAGTCTATCTAAGTTGTCAAGTTGACAATAATTATCAGTTTTTTTTGTTTATAAGTACTACTTATTCCTTCATCATAATTTCAGCCGAAAGCTTTCCACTGCTGGACATAGGCCTCCCCCAAGTGTCGCCATATTAACCGGTCCCGTGCGACTCGCTTATTCCTTACTACTAGGTACTTTTGCTAAGACAAAAAAGTTTTTTTAGAAAATAGTCGGCACAAACACGGGTGCTATAAAAAATAGTAACTTATTCAGTAGAAAAAAAAACTGGTATTAATAAAAATGCAAGGAAAGCATTGATAAAATAATGGTTAAATAATGTAAGCAGCGATAAAAAAAAACAAACATTTTTTCTAAAGGTTTTTGGATTTCCACAGATGTGCTTGATCTTTTATAATAGGTATACTTCTAATATTTAAATTGTAATAAGTATCTTTATTAACTTCCACTTTTATAATTATTGGTTGGCCAAGGATTATATATATTTTCATTTTGTTAATCTTTTTATAACCCTCAATAACCATCATTTTGGTATTCGCGGCAATCGGGTAAAAATATTCTTCCCAAGGCAATGACAATGAAATGGAATCGTAGAAATTCAATCATTTCTGTAAGTTATTATAGCACAAAACATAACACCAATTTATCAGTAAAACAATCATTTACCAACTGACCATATAACGATTTTTCTTTTACGAAACCAACAAAAGAAAAAGAGATAAAAATGATCAGGAAATTCCAGCATCTTTTTGCGACACCCACATTGGTATCTTTTGAATAAAACATAACATTTCTACTATACGCTTTATGACTTTTTACTAAGTTTTGTTTAATAATTATGAGTGAATGAACAAAAACTTGCAGTTCCATTGACAGCTGGCTCAACTAAAAATTGATCACAATTCAACGTTACGCTGTTTATTTTAACATGGTCAGCAGTAAAGGTGGAGGCATATATATAATTGTAATTTTTTCAATACAGTGGGGGGTTTTTAAAGAATGTTTTCGACTTATTAATGATAATAAAAACATATTAATATCCCTGTTTGGATCCTGTTTCCGATACCGGCTACAATTTTGAATGTTTATTTTTAATATTAATTTGATATAACATTGCCTAGGTCGGTTGATGGGACCACCATTACATACTGATTTTCTGGGTACCTCAGAAAGCACGTTAAGCTGTTGGTCCCGGCTGTAATTTATAGCTCTTTGACAGGCGTACAGGTAGTCGCCGAAAAGTCTGACCACCAGTCTTCTCAAGAAGTATCGTATATCCCAGTACCTACTAATGATTATTAAACCCCATTTGTAGATCTTTGACAGTCGTTTCAGGTAGTCAGTGGCCGAAAAAGTCTGACAACCAGTCTTACATAGAGGTATTACCCAGTACTAACTGGGTTGTGTGGGTCAGATAGGCAGCCGCTCCATGTAAAATACTGGTATTCAGCTGCATCCGGTTAGACTGGAAGCCGACTCCTACATAGTTGGTAACAGGCTAGGCAGATGACGATACACGACAACAGTCGACTGTAAATAAGAAAAATGCATCAAAAATTAACTTCAAAAACTCATTCGCTTTTCACCTCCTTCTCACTTACAGGACATATAAATCTTAACCCGTTTATAAAAACTACATAAACATACCGTACAATCGTAAATTCGAATAAAACCGTCGAAATTGTAAATAAAAACGGCAAAATATACAAAATTGCGCGGGCGCAGTGTACGGAACCACCTGCGCGCGCAGATGGCGGGCTGTCAGTCTGTTAAATAATAAGTTTGCCATTTGAACCCTAAAGCGTGGGGACGTCGTCGGGCGATTTCTTAAGTTTTAAACCTGAAATGGTTGAATATTAATTTTATTTGATGACACTTTTATATACGTATGTGCGCGGCTTCGCTCTCGTACAATTAGATAATTGTCTTATGAGATCCAGGTTATAAGCTATCTGTGTGCAAATTTCATCCAAATCCGTTCAATCGTTTTTACGTGAAATAGTAATGAATGCATCCATCCTTAAAATCTTTCGCATTTTCAATAATAGTACGACTTTTTGTCTATGAAAGGGTAAAATACAACAGGGCCTAGATAAAACCACACACTTCAAATCTATTTTAGTGTATTTTTTTTGTAACGAGGGACTAAATGAGGCCATTATATACCCGAGGTGGTTTGACTCCCGAGCTTGCGAGGGAGGCAATGAAAGCGAGGGTATATTATATTGGCGTTTAGTCTCGAGGTGCAAACTGTACTTTTCACTTCGAGTGCGAGAAAATTAGTCATATAAAACTGAACAAATTTACACTCCACAAAAATTCTGAACTAAGTGGTCGGTTTTTTCTTCTATCAGGTCAGTCACAGATTAACCATTGAAAACACAACACAAACTCTCAACATTTTCGCAATGAAGATGATCCACACTCCACAGATAATTAGTACCTACATTACTGCAGCGGCTAGCAATAGAGCCATTGCTTTTCAAAATCAACGTTGCACACAAACAACCATATTTTTTTCTCGCGTTGAAGAGTTCATTTGTTTTATTTTTCAATAAACCGCTTTCTATTTGCATGCCAATTCGAAATCTAAATAAAACCTTTGACAAGTTACTCTTTTGTGAACATGTTTTAGAGTAAAAGATCGTTCCATTTTTAAATTACTTTTTACTCCCTAGGGAATAAACGGTCACTTTAATCGCGCTTCGTAGGGCTATAACGGCGTACTTTTAGAGCATGAGAAGTGAAAACAACATTTTGTTCGACCTGAGTATCAAACCCGAAACCTCATACACAGCAGTAGCAGTGGTGACCACAAGACCATGGGGCAGTAAATAGCTATAAGCTTTTAACAAAACTCATGTCAATCCGTATTTTTTTTCATAATCTGCCTAGCTTTTTCCCAACCATGTTGGTTGGTGTCGGCTTCCAGTCTCTCAGATGTAACTGAATATCAGTATTTTAGGCGTAAGCGACTCAGCGGCGGCGACCTCTCGCGTCCGGCCCTGGTCCAATCCATGGTCCGGAGCGAGACGGAATGGGAAGCCGTCACCTCCTTCTGCGAAGCAGTCATGCTAACCAAGAAGGTGGCGGAACTTAAGAGGGAGAGAGCCTCTCTTCCCAGCCGCCGCGGAAGACGCGCCCGGCGTCGGGGGCTACGCGGTGGCTACCGGCCACCGTAGACGCGGGCCTGTGGACGGTTAGGTATGGGCTAGCTAGCCGTCCGTCCGTCTAATGACGACAGGCCGTGTCGACGGCGCGTTCGTGTTCCACGCGCGCCTCAAAGCGAGGTCAGCATAAGGGGAGGGGCCGGTAAGGGCCGAAGGCTGCAGGGGTTGCGGGCCTGTTCGAAAGAGATACCGCGGCCCCGGAATGTAAAGGGCGAGGAAGGAACATGGATGGGTTTTAGTCAGTAAAAGTCTGATACTCCCTCCCGCTCCGCCCAGAGTGGGAGAAGTCATTTGATGATTTCCAAACAGGAAAAAAAAGGCGTAGGCGACTGTCTTTCTGATCTACAACAGATCCGTCGATCCAGTAATTATTACTTGGGACTGCGCTAAACTTAGTCTTACAAAGCACACATTTTGTAGAAGAGTGTGTTAAGATGATGAAAAAATCATAAATGTAGATGGCTATAAGAACACAGACATACCAAGGGATGGATTATATGGTTACGAAGAAAATCAATGAAAAAACAGATGAAAATATGAAGAAAACTAATGTGTGAAGTAAATTAACACGGAGAGGCTGAAAGGCAACAAATGATTTCAGATATATGTATACAGCTGGCTGATGATTCACTGTAATGTTTAGCACCTGGTAACAATACAGTTACGTAGTCTTAGTGTGAACTTGTACTGTATATTCAATAATATTCTAGTAAGGAAAAAACTGTATTAAAACATAATAATGAACTTATAAGGGAATACTTGTGAATTTTGAACAAAAATGTACAATGTGTTGCGTGAGGTCCATTCAAATTTCCTTAACATGTGTTGACACATACACCTATGTACTGATGAGAATAAAATTTCCAGTGCCGCCGGTTTTAGAGCTCCGATAAACATAATCAGCACATTATGTTCTCATTGCTGGGACACAAGCAATCTATTGTTAGAGGGAGTGAAATTAGAAACGAGTAATTAGAAATGAGTGTCAGTCTTTTGCCTGATCCTTAGCTACAATCATTTTGTGGTTGGTTTCATCTCTTTGTAAACTATGTTTTAGCTCATAGTAGAGCTGACTGCACAGAAAGCTACTCAGGCATAAGCATCAAACTTTAAAGTTCTCACAACTGAGCCGCAGGTATCTTCCTTATCGGGGGTTCACCCAGGGTGCTAACTGGGGTTCACTCCTATTTTCGTTTTTAGTTACGGTGAAAATTAGGTTCAAGAAAAGCCTGTTTCTTCCAAGCTAATCAAAGCCAATTATTCCTTGTTACTCAATCGTTCAATCACAGCGTATGAAGGAGCGTTTACACTCCAACAATGGCGGCCTGCCCACCCATAACAAAAACAATCGCGATTCTCATAAAAGATCGCGCTTAAATGAGCACTAACCCTTGATTATCGTTCGATATCGACCGAGATCGCTTCAGGCGAAATGCGCCTATAATTTCGCGGACGCGGCAACGTGTCGCGTGCCTTTATCGATTGTTTGATTCATTGATAACGTGGTAACGGTGATGTGTGGTTTGTCTTTAATTGATTGGGAGTTAGGTGGAGACGGTTTTTTGACCGATGTTGGTTTGGTCTATAACCGCAAGGTATGATTAATCAAGTTCTAGTGTAGGGTTAGGTCGTTGCTAAATAATAATAGCCACTTCAGCCCGCTTAGCATGATCACCGGAGAAACGAGAGAGACTCGACAAATCTTTTCTTCATCTGTCATTGAATCGACAAAATGACAGATGAACAAAAGGTTTGTCGACTCTCTGTCGTGTCTACGGTGGTCATGCTACGTGGGTTATCGATCTTTTGTCTATGTTGGTCTGTATATGGGTGACTACTCATTGTATACATTGCCGATTGTCCTCTGTGTTGGTCTCGGCTATCAACTGCAGTATTTAACAGTCGTTACATATAGTCAGTGGCCCAAAGTCAGACCATCAGTCAAACTCAAACTATTTATTTCAATTAGACCATTACGGCACTTTTTTATGTCAAAAAAGTAAGCCCTACCAAAAAACTACTTCTAATATATTCAACTTGAACTCACCCAAGCTAGAGTTATATTCTTTGAAATAAAGGCAGATTGTAATAACGTGCAAAATTTTATTCATTAGCCCATAAATAATATTCTTTAAACAAACACAACTTTTCAATTAAGAAATATGATTTATTATGCATATTTGATTACAGAAACGTATAAAACTACTAGACCGACGCCGATAATGTTTAATTCTACGTATAGTCATTTCCTTTACAAGACAGTAACACTAGAATTTAAAATGGTTTTCTTTATAGATGGCTGTTTATGATACTTGGCGCGACCGATGGGTGGTCAATGTAGTAAAAAATACTTAAAATTGTAACCTTTCCTTCAAGGGAAGAGAAATAGAAAGGTTAAATGTTTAGTGCCATTTTACTAGGTCATAAGCTAGGTGGTCTAAAGTTAACTGATGGAGCTTCTCCTAATTTTTAAATAAATTGAATATAAATAAATTTATAAATAATTATAAATATCGCTGGACATTAAACACACAGCGCCATCTAGTACCACACTAAGCAAGGCTTGTATCGTGGACACCAGATAGTTGATATACTACACACATACTTTTTTTTTGTTTGTAAATACATACTTATTAAACATACAAACATCCATGGCTCGGAAACAAATGTCCATGCTCATCACACAAACATTTGCTCCTACCGGGATTCGATCCCAGGACCCTGAGAACGCAAGGCAGCTTCAGTACCACTACGCCATTCGAGTCGTCATAATCATCATCATTTCAAACGAATGACGTCCACTGCTGGACATAGGCCTCCCCCAAGTGTCGCCACATTGACCGGTGTCTTGCGACTCACATCCAACAGATTCTCGCAACCTTTACCAGGTCATCGGTCCACCTAGTGGGAGGTCTTCCAACGCATCGTCTTCCAGTTCGAGTCGCCACTCGAGAATTTTTCAGCCCCATCAGCCATTCATTCAGCGAGCAATGTGTCTTGCCCACTGCCACTTAAGTTTGGCAATTCTTCGGGCTACGTCGGTGACCTTGGTTCTGTTGGGGATATCTTCATTTCTGATTCAACCACGCAAGGAAACTCCGAGCAAAGTCCTCTCCATTGCCCTTTGGGTGACTTTAAGTCTCTTGATAAGGCCCATTGTGTTTGTAAGTCTCTTGATAAGGCCCATTGTGAGCGACCACGTTTCGGTCCCGTATGTAATCACTGGCAACACACACTGGTCATAGACTTTCGTCTTGAGACACTGTGGTAATTAAGTTCTCTTGATCTAAGAAAGATAATCAAGGATTTTAAACCTAGATATAAAATAATGCGAAAAATCTGCAAAAACACTTACGAAAACCAAAATAAACAGAAAAAGTAAATGTCAAAATAATGAAGTTGTCTGTCAATGACTAAAAAAATGTGTTTATAACGTTCCGTGCCACGTTGACTGTTTAAACCATCTATGCGATTTTCTTTAAACCTTTAAAAATAGCATTAAAAATGCTCACAGTTTAAAAATATTTATTTGTATATTATTTCTGATTCTATAATAATTATAGCAGATATGATACCAACGGGTAGGTACCGTACTTTTTTAGTAAACAAAAAAAAACGCCCTTACTCACGTAAATATTTGCTGTCAAATGACATTGACCACAACAGGAATGCTTTGACTCGCAAAAAGATATCTTACCTTAGCTTATTTATTATGATTTTAAGATTTCGTTTTCATTTCTACATAATATTTCGTTTAATACTATACAGTAAAGTGGTTCTTTTTTTTTGGTGTTAATATGAATAATAAATGCAGCGACCAAAAAAAAATTTCTCCTTTGACAGCTTCTAGTAACTTGATATTGTGACTGTACTAAGTAAGGCAATTTAGACTCATTTTTGTTGTAATGGCTACCCTGGGTACCCTGTGCCAATTATTGGATATTGAATACGTTTGGAATTCAAAGAATGCATTACTTTATCGTTAAAATGAGTTTTAAACACGATTATTTCTTTACCAAGGTGATTATTGTTCTTGCAACCCTCTTTATTTATCAGCTTAAGTATCATATTAATTTAAACCCCGTTATGATACTACAAACTCTGCTCACCTGACAAAAACATAAAAATATAAACATGCAACATAATCGTCCAGGCGATTATCAGACCTCAGTAATTAAACATGGTACGTTTACATTTTTAACGTATCGCGTCAGTATTAAAGATTTTTAAATGTCCGGTAACGAGGTTGGTTAATTTGAAGCAGATGCGCTTTGGTAGAGCGTTTGAACAGGACAGTGCAGTGGGGTTGGCAAGTAGTGACTGGGGTTCGAGTCGAGTTATGGTTAATTTGATTCTATGCTTGCTATTGAACAAGCTATCTCAATTTTTCTTGTATGTGTGTGCGAATTTGAGTGTTTTAAAAGTAACACCCTAATTCAAGATTGAATTTGAAATTTATTTTGAACACTCCATAGAGAATTAATCAAACTTTCTCGCGCATATTTTATTTTTTATTTTTTGGCCAGACTTAAACAGTTATCACACATCAAAACTGAGAATTTAGATGTGTGATTATGATTTATATATGGCCACAGTATTTTAAAAAAATATGCTCCTAAAAACCATTTAAATTTGCCTTCAAATTGCATTCTATAAATTTTCCTCGAAAACCACTCGATCCATTGGAGAAAACAGTATGATAATCGGTGCCGTGGTTTTTGAGTTTATCCCAAACAGACAAACAGACGCGGCGGATGACTTTTGTTTAATAATATGTAGTGATGAGTATGTATTAATTTTATATATGTATATACTAGCTTCTGCCAGCGGCTTCGCCCGCGTGAAGTTTCAAAATTGTCCCATGGGATCTTACTACCGGGATAAAAAGTATCCTATGTGTTAATCCAGGTTGTAAACCATCTGTGTGCAAAATTTCATCCAAATCCGTTCAGTAGTTTTTGCGTGAAAGAGTAATAAACATCCATACATACATCCATACTTACAAACTTTCGCATTTATAATATTAGTAGGAAGTAGGATTCTAATCTGGAACTTTAAAATAGACCTATGAACTTGATGACGCTTTTAAAGATATAATCTAACTTTAATACATTAAGTGTATAGCTCATTTTAATCCACTTATGAATTCATAACTACCCGTCAATTGCAAATACGGCATACTTCAAACCACTGTCTTCCAAACTTGCCCATACAAACGAGGCATCGTTTTTGCTATAAGCGCGTGCGCACGTGACCGCCATGTCGATTGTCCTAATTAGATCAAAGGTGACCGACGTTTACCAGCTACGATAAGAACTTTAATTTCACACCAGTTAAAGTTGCAAAAGCCTAACATATTAAGTTTCAATTATCTGAATTGCAAGAAAATTTAAAGTACCTAACTGAAATTGCTTATTCAAATTTGTACAGGACGTCCTAAAAGGATCTGTCAAAGTTATAAGATTAGTTGTTTTGAGTAGTTTAGGTGTTAAAAGGTAATACACAAAGTTATTATATATACATTACAAAGCTATTATACTAAAAAGCGTACTCCTGACCCCTTATTCACAACCATTCGACTCGCTTCCGATTCGAAAAGTCGTATATCTGTCTTCTTCTGGCATTACGAAAACGACCGAGATAGACATACGACTTTCCGAATCGGAAGCGAGTCGAATGGTTGTGAATAAGGGGCCAGGACACGGTACGCGATTGTTAGGAGGTTCCTCTCTCTGAACCCTTGAACGCCACCGCCGTTAGCTTGAACCTTGTTTTTGATACCGGTGTTCTACATTTTACATGTTCATCATCATCATCATCTTTTCAGTCGAAAGACGTCCACTGCTGGACATAGGCCTCCCCCAAGTGTCGCCACATGGACCGTTCCCATGCGATTCACATCCAACGGATTCCCTCAACCTTCACCAGGTTGGTAATTTTACATGTTGTTATTTATAAATATTTAAATATATAATATGTAGTTTATATACAGAAAAAGATAAATTATTACATTACAAATGAAGAAATAATCTAATCACATTAGTCAAAAAATTACATTTGTGTCTGAGATGGTCGTTTGATGAAAGAACCATACAGATTTGAGCGAAGACATCTTATAGATGTGTTCCTTCTCCGTTATCCGCTATCCGTAGTAATGATGATGATCTAGACCACTTCCCAACCTGTGGTCCGCGGAGCACTGGTGGTCCGCAGGAGCCTCGACTACGGTCCGCGAAAGATTAAAATGTTATTTGTACTTTTTTTAACACAGAAGATGAAAGCTCAACCCAACCTAATTGAACCTATCAGAGGCAAAATTACTAAATGATTGCTAAATTTTTCGAGCTCAATTCGATCGCTTTTGTCCAATTTTTGTATAGTGTGAGTTAAAGATGCACTACCCTAGTTATAATCCTGTCGGTGTCCATATTTATCGAGGACCATATGGTCCCTGTTAACAATGAACATACCAAAGTGGTCCCTGGCCTAAGAAAAGTTGGGAACCACTGATCTAGACAGAATCAGATGTTCCAAATCCAGATATTCCTGACCACAAACTCTTGACTATTTAAGCAACCAATTGAATATGACAATACACCTCTCTTCAAATACCAGTTCTGAAGAACCCTGACAATTAACACATTGAAATGAGACTGTTTCTTCGCTACGAATATCTTACATTTGTTCCCTTAAATGGATAACTTGATCAGAAACAGATGTAGTGAATTAGCACTCAATAACTAGCTAATTGGGCACACGAAACTATGTGCTCATTTTCATAACTTGCTCCGCTATAGGTTAGAAAAACTGGCCAAGTACATGTCCGCGCGCACTGTCAGGGGTTCCGCAGGCGGGAAGATTACTTGCACTGCCCTTGTCTCACATTATTTGGAATCAGCGCAACACTTTTCTTTTTTTCATTCTCTACTGCCAGTCATTACAGTATCCGTATAAGTAAAAGTAGTACCTCTTTTTTCTTTATAAAATTTCTCACAAAATTCAGTGATCTAATGGAATATAAATAAATTTTCACAGCATTTATCTCATTAACTTATCAATAAGTTTGCATTTCTTAATATACACTTTTCTTAATAATGCAGAAATTAGGAAATAATTAATAGTCTCCTCTTAAAATAAATGTCTGTGCTATATTCACATGGACACGCAGATTGTTCAGACCCAATCATTACGTTCCGTCTCTGTCTTTATTTAACGAGACCCTAAAAATATTAACGTTAGTATATTAACAAGATGCATTTTAACCGTTTGACACTTATTTTTGTACATAGTTGCTGATACCAATTAATTGGTTATTGAATAAGGTGTTGATATGTGTCATTGTCGCGTTATTTTAAGATCAATTATATGAATAAAGACGTTTTTGTAATTGCTTATGAAATGTTGGCCCAAGAAGTTGTATCAAGTGTTTGTGCATCCAAGTGGACCAATATAGGTGAACACAATTTGGCAAAATGGGGAATTAAAGATCCCTTCAACACCCAGCGTGAATATGGTGCTCCCGTGAATGGATTTTGCATGAATATTACTAAGAGGTCGGGTCAACATATAGGCTACATATTATCACGCTATCACTTACTGGGAGAAGCACTGGCATCTTAGGTATTTTTGATGCTGTAGAGCCTTCACTCAGACGACGTCGCGGGCAGCAGCTAGTTGAAAATAAATCTGGTATTCAGGCCCAAAACAACGTTTTTTTTAAGAGATTGGTGTCTAGGAGTTATTGCTTTATGGTGTCACCTAGTTAAGAACATAAAATACGCTGATGAAGACGCCGCGATCAACGTGACCACATTCTGGGACCAAGTTTAATCAAGCCCTTCCATCGACACGACAGAAGAAGCATCAGTAGGTATCTTTGACTAGCATTCGGGAACACTATCATCAATTAGATATTTATTGATTAATAATGAATCAATCAATAAAGTATGGCTTGAAGGACACGGCGAATTCACTCCTAAACTAAACCGAAAATGGTACGAGTAGTTATCACTAACAATGTCCAAATAAAACGTTGGATACAACGTTTTATTTGAACATTGTTAGTGATAACTACTTTCGCCGGAAGACGATGCATTGGAAGACCTCCCGCTAGGTGGACCAATGACCTGGTGAAGGTTGCGGGAATCCGGTGGATGCGAGTAGCAAGGGACCGGTCAATGTCGCGACACTTGGGGGAGGCCTATGTCCAGCAGTGGACGTCTTTCGGCTGAGATGATGATGATGAACTACTTTCGATTGTGAATTAGTCCAATCAAAGAAATCAATCGCCATCTTCATTTAAGTTTTTGGATTTTATTACATTAGATATGGTTAAGATTTGGAGGAAGATTCTCTCAGGGTGAATAGTGGAAAAACTCAAAATGAAAAGGGGACTTTCTGGATTAGTCTTACATTAGGGTCCAGTTTTCCCCCATAAGGGGGATTTTCTTAAGGGGGATTAGTGGAACAAGTCTTATTTTTGTAACTTGAAATATAAACTGCACTATCGTTTGAAGTAAAAAAATAATAAAAAAACAAATATCGTAATGTATAATAATGTATATGTCACCGTAAAATTGTCAAATACGTTATATTGTAATATCTCTAGCGATATTGTAAAAACTCGAAATATTGTCAAATGAACATACTGCTTACAACAAAACGCATTATTTTTCGTGAAATGCATGCGATGGTAGTCAACTCATGCGGTGTGGAGGGAAGGAGGGGTCCCCCTTGCCCAGGGGTACCACTCTCATGAAAAGATATTGTACCATTCCTGAGAAATACCGATTATTATAACCTAACCTTAAAACACTTCATATTCCCCTAAAAAGCGTAGTCGACGGAGCCCCGCTTCGCGGGGCCCCTATTTCCGAGTGCAGGGTTTAAAGGAACCTAACTAACCTAACAGGGGGGTGCCCCAAGTCCCGATTATGGGGGCAGAGATACTTCCGTATGTTCAGTTGACAATAATTCGAGATATTACAATATCGCTAGAGAGAAACACGGTATATTGTAATATAACGTTTTTGACAATTTTACGGTGACATATATATTAATACATATATATTGTTTCTTGTAAACATAATTATATTAATCACGCTAATCCAAAGAAAAGGCGACGAACAGTCATATACCCACATAAGTTCATTTACTTATTTCTCACACCATTTTGTTAATACCTGTTAATCGTTTTTTACCACAGAAGAATCCCGTTTTTACCAGTAAATCCTCATAATCCAGTTCATATATTTCCCCACATATCGTTGGTACATAAACGTGTAAACTGTTATTTCCTAGGCCAAAGAAAAAGCTACTCATCCGCGTTAATTATGGCGCTCATAGCGTGCCGAACCAATAAAAATATCAGCAATTCTTTGATGAAACATACGGGGTTTAAATTCGTTCGTTCCTGCCGCGTTTTCTGGATAGGCTTTATACATGACCTACCTTCTGCCAGCGGCTTCGCCCGCGTGATGGTTGATAATTGTCCCATGGGATCTTCTACCGGGATAAAAAGTCCCAGCCTGTGTAAATCCAGATTATAAATTATCTGTGTGCAAAGTTTCATCCAAATCCGTTCAGTAGTTATTGCGTGAAAGAGTAACAAACATCCATCCATCCATACTCACAAGCTTTCGCATTTATAATATTAGTAGTATGTTTTGCACAGTATTGTTTGTCATCAGCCTAGGTTATCACAAAAAAGAGGTATTTTGTAAAAAAAATACTAAATAGGTTCACTTTTTCATGATTCAGTCTCTCGATCTCTTCGCCTTTCCCTCATTGCTGTAGATTACGACCAAATTTATGACGCGTCTCCATGACCCGTGCTCTCCTCGCGTGTCTGATATCTATACTATTATTAATATTATAAAGCAGAAGAGTTTGTTTGTTTGTTTGTTAGTTTGGTTGAACGCGCTAATCTCAGGAACCACCTGCTTGAATTGAAACATTATTTTCGTGTTGGATAGTCCGTTTATCGAGGAAGGCTTTAGGCTATATAACATCACGCTACAATCATTAGGAGCAGAGCAGGAATGAAAAATGTTGCAAAAACGGGGACGTTTTTTTCCTTTCGTTTTTCTCTCTTATGTGACGCAGACGAAGTTGCGTGGGTCAGCTAGTCTCTGATATATCTACTAAATCTCCTCTCTTAACATAGCGGACTCAAACAAAAATGCTATGATTCGCCAATGCGCGAGCTATGGGCCCGCTCCAACCACATCACCGTACATTCCACCAGCGGCTGTATCTAAAGGAAACATCACGCAACAATGGCGGAATGGTATCAGCTCTCATGGTTGTCACCTGTCGTAATTACAATAAAAACTGGCGAGTCTCACAGGCGATTATACTTGCTACGCGTGGCGTGAAGTTTAGGAGTTTTTTGAGAGATAGGGTGCGGTCATGTTGGGAGAGCGGAAGCGAGTTCAGGCCAGAACGAGGTCATAATTATGCAGTTTCTTACAAACTCTGTTATATGCGTTTTTTTTCTTTGAATGTTGATGGAACTGTAAGACCAGTATGTAACATTTTCTTCGATTAAATCCAGAAAAGTGCAAGTTGTTGTGTAGGATGGACAGGACAGGAGGACCCCCAGGATCTCCTATCTCTACACACTGTACTCTAAATCTCCTAATAGCTTTTCTCTTAATCCTGTATTTCAATTGCCGATTGTGATTTCTTCCAATCTCTTGGATATTTTCTTTTTATTGAGCTAGTATCATGGATGAATGGATGTGTTTTTCTTTAGTTTCTTGGTAGAAATAAAAATTATCCGTATGTGAAAATTAAAATATTATAATTTAAACACAATTGTATCTACTTCAAAATCTTGATAACACAAACATGATATTATACAATGGCATACACTCATTGTTTATGTTACCTACGTTTAAAACATGAAAAAAATGGCAAACCTACAGCGAATACAAATAAATACTTGCAATAAAACTCATTATACTGCAGTTTAATCGCGATAAACATTCAGTTGTGTTCTATTTTTATTTTTTTTTATATTCCGCTTCCGCTTAACCCCAACTCGCAGCCTTAAACCCACCTCCACACTAACAACAATAATCGTCGCGGCGTTAAATGTTGCCAGTATTAAGTGATCCAGCCAGTGTCATGGCGATATGGCATGAAAATTGCCAGCAATGGATGACTGGCATTCGTTATAGTTTAATCAAAATTGTTTCTGACAAACTATCGGCTATTCTCTCTTTATTATAGTCTTTGATCGCCATTTTGTATCTTTTTATGGTAAACGTTTATCTTTTGAGTAAAGGGTTGAATTTATGAGTTTTGAAGAGGAAATTGTAATTGTAAGTGACGTGGTTGTTTTGTATCAAAAAATATTATGGAAGTTAATGATCGGTAAAAAAGGTTTGATGAGTTGTTCAAGAAGTTTCATGAAACATTATCTTAAAGGATCCCACCTGGACACGAGTTACCATAGCTGATCTGGAAGCCTTTCAATAGACTCCGGACACATGTTGGCCGAAGCAAGGCAAAACTGTTCAGGTGGAGATTCGTAGATGAATCTGCCCTACAGTGTAAATGTGATGTTCCCCAAAAATTATAGTACATTTTTAATATAGTGTCCTGCCTGTCCGTTTGGAAGTCAGTAGCCCAAAAAGACTGACAACCAGTCTTACCAAGGGGCCCGGTATCGTATTACCCGATACTAACTGGGCTGTGGAGGCCAAACAGGTATTCGCTCCATCGGCTCTATGTAAAATATTGGTATGCAGCTGCATACGGAAAAACTGGAAGCCGACCCCAACAAAGTTGGGAAAAGGCTAGGCATATGATGATCAATTACTACTTTGAACCCCCACAAGCAACAAAAATCACATATACAGGCTGTAAACTACCTCATCACAAAGCCGTTAAACCTAGCATTCTGTACATCAAACTGAATAACTTTATGCAAAAAATATTGCTGTGAATCAACTTTTTTTTTGAGGTTATAAATCATGTTTTGTGGTAGAACTCATTGTGCTAATGGATGGATTGAATAGTACGGGGGTCGTGGAGTGTTATGAAAGTCTTTTTTGTAAGATTTTGACTTTAAACAAAAAGTCAAAATCTTACAAAAAAGACTTCCATAAAAAAAACAGTTGTAACGTTGACCCCCAATATCTACGTAACTAGAAGATTCCCAGGTATGGTGTAAAACAAAAAATAATCGCAATGATGGGGAGAACAAGTGCCTTTCGGCTTCGTGACGAGGTGTTTTACACCCTTTATAATTAATTTCAAATTAACACTCATCATAGTTACCATGAACGACCAACTTTCGCACACGACCGCAACTGGCGTAAAATCGCAGCGATTTTTAAACGTCCGTGTAACGGTTTTGCTCGCCTATTAACTATTGATGGCTTCACGCGTAATTTTACTTAGACATTTATTACTGAAGACAATAGAAAACTATCGATGTATGGTAATAGAGGCGTGAAACGGAAAAAAAGATGCGGTAAATTGAACCGTATTGCTGAGAGAAGGGTTCCGTTTGATGCTAAAAATCTTGCGGCTTGTCCTCGTTAGAGGACTGGGTGCCTGCTAGGTTTTTTAGAATTCCACTAGGTTGACCAATGACCTGGTGAAGGTTGCGGGGGATGCGCTGGACGTGAGTCCCACGGCAGCGGTCAATGTGGCGACACTTGGTCCAGGCCTATGTCCAGTAGTGGACGTATTTCGGATGAAATGATATTGAGTGCATAATCAAGTCAGTTTAGCACACTCGTTTCTTAAGACAGGAGGTTTATTCATGATGTTATCAATAACCTCAATAGCTTCAAAACTGTACGTTTAATAATCTGCCTAGCCTTTTCCCAACTATGTTGGGGTCGGCTTCCAGTCTAACCAGATGCAGCTGAATATCAGTATTTTACATGGAGCGACTGCCTATCTAACCTCCACAACCCAGCTAGTACTGGTTAATACGATACCTCTTGGTAAGACTGGTTGTCAGGATTTTTTGAGCACTGACTAACCGTAACTACTGTCAAAGATCTATAAATGACGTTTAATAAATCATTGATGAAAATAAAAACAATTTTAACATCAGTAACATCACGTATTTCAGCTTTGTGCCCGATTGATAGAATGAATGGGTTTGCCTGCTTTTTTCATGGGAATTGACCGTAACTGGTGAAATTTCATCCACCGTCCGTCCGTCCATCCGTTTTCCATTTTTTTTTGTTTTTTTTTTCCATTCATTTTAAAAAAAAAAATTTTTTGTTTCTTTTTTTTTCATTTTTCATTCATTTTTTTGGCGTTTTTTTATATAGACCCAAAACCTATTCACTGAGGATAGTAACAGCGATAGCCTCGTGGTGTGAAGTCGGACTGCCAAATCATAGAGGTCTCGAGTTTGAACCCAAGACACGAGCTCAGCATGTCTGAAAGATATTTTTTGACGGCATGAAAAGTCAAGTCAGAGGCCCATGGACGGCTTAAAAAATCTGATACCAAGTTAGACCCTAACCACACGATAAACAAGTAGATGTATTAAGTAGAAAATATTCTTTACAGAGGATTTACCTTATCTCCCACTGAACCCTCCCCACGTTATTCTAAACGCTGTTTCAGATAGATTCTATAACGACTAATAAAGATTATTAAAGGCCATTGTAGCTCGATCACACGGCAATATAAAACGCTTTTTGTACATTCGCGTCGAAGTTATAAACCTGACAAGTATTCAATGAATGCACGTATAGAGCTATCAATTTTATTTAGCTCGTGTTTGTAGAACATTGTAATGATTTTTTCTTTGAGTAAAGAAGGCTGTGTATTTAGTGTAGACCCTAGTATAAATATACACAATAAAGGGTATAAAACACCTCTTCACGAAGCCGAAAGGCACGTGTTCTCCCCATCATTGCGAACATTTTTTTTTCTACACCATACCTGGGAACCTTCTAGTTTCGGAGATTTGGGGGGTCAAATTTGCAAAGATTTGACAAGTTTTTTTTTTTAAATACAAGTTTTTTCTGTAAGATTTTGACTTTTAACACCTCCACGACCCCCGTACTATGATGTGTTTGTGAGTGTGTGAGTTATGTGTGTGTGTGGTGTGTGTGATGATGGAATTATTAGTTAATTAATTTATTATTGTAATTTGTAGATTGATCTGAATTTGAATGAATGTAATTATTTCACCTAATTTCTCATCGCTAACATAGTTCTTAAGTACTTTTTTACTAACCCTTATGGACCTTGTTGTTCGCAATAAATAATTATTTGATTTGATTTGTTCAACTACCTCATTGGTATCATAGTCGCAAGCGCAACTCCTGAACATGTGGTCGATTCCCGTCTCGTCTACGAGTCATTATAACCTTATAACGTTCCTAGTGGGACATATGCCTCCTTTCTATGAAAGGGTAATGGGCTATAATGTACCACGCGGGCCCAGTACGGATGGGTATATCGTACGTCTAAGAGATTAAATAGAAATATCGCTGGACAAACACAGCGCCATCTACTGCCAGACTAAGCAACAACTTTGACTCGGAAAAAAAACACGTCACCCAAACATTTGCTCCTACCGGGATTCGAACCCGGGACGCCAAGAACGTAAGGCAGCCTCACTCACTACCGCTATACTATTCGGGTCGTATAACAGTTGTATAAATGAATTCATTTTCTGCAATTTTCACCGTAGATATGGACTGGACGCGTCACGGTCGCCGGCGCCGTTAGGATCGGCGCGTACTGAGCTTTGCTTGTAAACATTGATATTGGAGATAGTTTAAAGTGGTTAGTATTTGAGTAAGAATTCTAGAATATCACTCTAACATAGTTTATATTCCAATCAGGTTGATTGGTATAAAACATAGTATAAATTGTTCTAATTGCAACTGTAATTAATTTATTTTGCAAATTGGTTTTCACAAACACTTTTACACGTCCTTACTTTTTAAACTAGATAGGGCCGGTGTTTCGTACCTGATTACTCTGAGAAGAAACAGCCGAAACAAACTCAGAGATCATAGAGTGTATTTTTGAGATTCTTAAGGCGATTACATGAGCTAAACGCGAGTTTTATAATTACTAAAAGTATATGATTCACTGCTATAAACAAGACCAGAAAAATATATGATATTCTTCAGGAAATAAGCTAGCATGATACTGTTTTGAAAACACAATACAATTAATTTGGCTCGATCAAAAGAAATCACGAACTTTTCTCTAAAATTATCTTTCAAACAATAAAAAACATACTAATATGCATGCGACTATTCTGATTTTTTGGCAAATAATTCTACAAGCAATATATTAGCATGATACTGCTTCAGTTTTTAAATCCAATCAATAGTTTTTTTTGTAAATCGATCGAAACCACTCATTTCGCGCTATTTGGCCCGCAGTGGCTGACGTAACAACCACTTTGTAGTGCAAGCTGATTAGAACTTTATTCTAACGGCATTTCAAACGAAGTTTGAACCACCACAAATAGAGTTGCTAATTTAGCTCGTCAATTATTTGTGGTCGCCGCAGCTGTGTCTTCTTCCATACTTATCTACTACTCATCGTCTCATCACCTTCTTGCTTGCCATATCATAATTCACACAATCTATCCATTGTTTCGTAGAAAGGAGACAGTAATGTTTTTCTAGCTTGTAACTGTCCTAATATAGGGTAACAAACATTTTTAAATAGAGAAGGTGCAAACATCGGTCTCTCCTCTTGCTCAAGGCAGATTGACCGTTAATTATGACTCCAGATCTTCACAAAGCATTCCTTCACTATGTCAGTGATGTCTAAGATTAACTTCGAAAGTGAAAAACATAACATCACGCCTATAATTCCCGAGAGTTAAGCAGAGGTGTAGCGGACAGTACACCCACATTTCCCCAATTAAGTTTAAGCCAAGGTGTGCATATTCCGGGGTTGCGGGACTGTTCGAAAGAGATACCGCGGCCCCGGAACATAAAGGGCGAGGAAGGAACATGGATGGGTTTTAGTCTGTAAGAGTCTGACACTCCCTCTCGCTCCGCCCAGGGTGGGAGAAGACATTTGATGACTTCCCATCTCAAAAAATAAAAAAACATGTGCATATTGCCATTATCCGGTTACAAACTCTTTGAATTTCAGATGGAAAAACAACAAAATAACACTCTTGCTGACTTGGGAATCAAAGCCAGGGTTTCCAACTCCTGCCGGGGTTGCGGGACTGTTCGAAAGAGATACCGAGGCCCCGGAATGTAAAGGGCGAGGAAGGAACATGGATGGGTTTTAGTCAGTAAAAGTCTGACACTCCCGCCCGCTTCGCCCAGAGTGGGACAAGTCATTTGATGATGCTAAATAATTACCGACACGTAACAAACAAAAATTGTATCTACATCTACTATTATTTGTACGCTATTGGACTGTGCATGGTTATTTTTTTGATTTAGCAAATTCAGAAGTTTTGTTTATGCTCAGAATCGTTGGTCGACGTAGAAAGTTAATATGAATTGTAAAGGCTACATTCTGCGACGCGGAAATTCCGTCGCGTAATTTTCAGCAGGTGATTACTAAGTTAAGAGCCCAAAGTATGTGTGTATGTTTGTTTGTGTATAAGTTACAATTGATTTACGATAACTTCTTCAACTTACATCTCTATACCCAATCTTGAATAAACTTACATTTTACTTTCTTGATAATTCACGCAACATACAAACTCTTGTATTATGTTAATGTATTATCCATGTATGGATTTTAATGGGTTGTATGACCACATATGTATCTTTGACGTATGCATGTATCTGCAATGTTTGATGAGCATTGTGTGGTAAGGAATATTCATGATGGAGTTTTGTTTTGTTTAATGAGTTTTGTGTAAAAAACTTATGTTTACTTGTCTATTCCTTGTTCTGTAGTATGGTGAAGAACTTTAGAAGCCATATATATTTATGACTGTGTTTCCGGAGTTGTCACAAAAATTGAACGGTTACCTCTTTTCTGAAAACGTGTTATTTGTTTTGATCAGGGGGTCTAAAATGGCCGCTTAAGCGGAATCATAAAAGGATAGTAATATGAATTGAGTTAATTTTTTTTAAATATTCCAAAAAAATAAAATTGCAACTGTTGTCGGTTGATATTAGTATTAAGTGATTAGTTGATCAAAATTCAATCAAGCTCACGATTTGGCGTTATTAAGATTTGAGAATTTTAAAGCAAAAATTGAAAGAGAGTAATTTTATGTTATAGTTCATATTATAAGTCATACTTTTTTCCAATAATAGGGTTGATACCACAAAAAGCTAACTAAACGTTGAACTGATGCAAAATGTTCAATATCAGCCGCTCGGGTCGATCTTTAGGTATGCTTGCCTAGGTTGGTCTGTGGATGGGTGACCACCCTTACATACCGAGTTTCCCCCGTGCCTCGGAAAGCACGTTAAGCCGTTGGTCCCGGCTGTCATTTGTCCATCTGTAACAGTCGGTACAGGTAGTCAGTGGCCCCAAAAGTCTGAGACCAGTCTTATCAAGTGGTATCGTATTTCCCAGTATTAACTGGATTGTGGAGGTCAGATAGGCAGTCGCTCCATATAAAATACTGGTATTCAGCTGCATCTGGTTAGACTGGAAGCCGACCACAACATAGTTGGGAAAAGGCTAGGCAGGTGATGAGTAAATTGTTCCCAGTTTTCATCGTAATAAGAAGAAAACGTACTGCTAAACAGGAAGTTTCTGTTTTTATGTTAATAGGAAGGCACAATATCTTTTTCTAAGAAGTTGAGACGGTGTATCCGGTTACAAACAGAAAAACAATCCTCGACGTAATATGTAGTATGTAATTTATTATTAAAGTGCAGTACTAGACGATTCCATTCACAATTATTTTTTATACATCTCTAACCAGTACTATATGACATTGACGGATTATTTTGTAGTTTTCTTACAACAAAAAATGAGATTTACTTGAAACAAATACATGAGCTTTTTATTAACATCGCATCTTATAACGTATCGTCATTATTGCAATCTAATGTTATTTTATCAATTTCTTTCGTACACTTTCTAGCTTGCAGCCAATAGTGGAAAACAATCTAATTTATGTATTAACGTGATTATTATAAAGTTGATTATCCAATAGCAGAATAACTTCAATAAAAAATTCAACACAATACCTAGTGTTACTCACATTAATCATTCGAAACCAAATTGTTTTAGATCAGAGCCGTTCCGTTTTCATTCTTATTTTCATGCGATAAAGCTTAAACTCCTTTGTGTATTCTTAGCTACTTAAGGCGAAGCACTCAGTAAGAGCGAAAAGATTGACATTTAAATACTTAAGTGGAAGTGAAAGGCTGAGAAAATGATATTTTTGATTAAAATTGGAAAATAATTGCGTCTCCCACGTAGATGCGATGGTTCACGTAATGGTTATAGTTTTTTTAGTCGTTTAGTTGGCTCCCGGTCGCAACTTAACTGGTTATTTCCGGTTATTTAGTCTTTTTGGCGGACTATTCTTGGGAAGGTGACTATCTGTGATGAAATCTCTGACGTGATCAAAGATTTTGGGAGATGGTGCCTTTTAAAAGTTGAACTTTACAGTCTTGTTAGTTACTGTGTCTGGTTTCCGGTCTATTGTTTAAAGTCCAAATTTATAGTCGTTAAAAATGGTAACTGTGGTTCGTGACACACGTCTCATTCTCGTCCAATTTACCACAGTGTCTCATGGCGAAAGTCTATGACCAGTGTGTGTTGCCTGTTGTATACGGGACCGAAACGTGGTCGCTCACAATGGGCCTTATTAAAAGGCTTAAAGTCACCCAAAGGGCAATGGAGAGGGCTATGCTCGGGGTTTCCTTGCGTGATCGAATCAGAAATGAAGACATCCGCCAGAGAATCAAGCTAACCGACGTAGCCCGAAGAATTGTCAAACTTAACTAGCAGTGGGCAGGGCACATTGCTCGCAGAACGGATGGCCGATGGGGCCGAAAAGTTCTGGAGTGGCGACCGCGAACCGGAAGTCCTTCCACTAGGTGGACCGATGACCTGGTGAAGGTTGCTGGAATTCGTTGGATACGAGTCGCACGGGACCGGTCAATGTGGCGACACTTGGGGGAGGCCTATGTCCAGCAGTGGACGTTTTTCGGCTGAAATGAATGATGATGCTGACAAGAGTTAACGGCTTGCTGATCTTCCTCTATCTGATCGCAAATCAAAGTTACTAACATGTTACTATTAGTAAACAAAACCTGGGTCCAAAAGTCGCAAGCACGACTGCTGAGCATGAGTCCCCGTTTTCGATCCCTGGGTCGGACAAAGTGTGTCAATCGGGAACTTTCTTAGCTTTGTGCCCAGTTGATGGCAATAGGCTCGCCCCCTATTATATGACACTAAAACATAACTGAAAAATATGGGTGATTGGGTTCTTAGGTATACCTCTGCTAAACCCATCGGAGATTACAAGACGTGATAGTATGTGAAACCTGCGAAGGGTAGCAACAAGCTGCTGTAATGTGAAGGTCCAACCAACGTACCTGAAGTAGTCCGCTCTATGTTGTATGTTATCAAACTAACGATGAAATGAGGATCAACATTCGTTTGAGAGTAACAACCAAATAAAAAATAAAATGATGATATTGCTAAATTTAGCCCATTGCACAAGTGCGTACAACAACAAAAAAACACTTAAATCTAAACAGAAAAAAAAGAGGTATTATGGCCCAGTTCATCAAACTGCAGAGCGGTTAGTGCCCGACGCTGGTTTTCAAAAGGACATCAGAGCAGTTACAACAAATCTTTACAGCACACTACCTCTTACCAAATGTAACATATGCGTGCAAGCAAGCGCCAGTACTAGGAATTCTGATCATTCCGAAGACGTAATGGAGCGTGAAGATATAGATAGAGCAAATACTGTTACAAGTTACCAAGTTGCAAACACAGTGCTACTTGAAGTTAACATACTAGGTAAGTGTGGAATCATTTACTAGAAAATTATTGGATGCTGTTGCTTTAGCGGTTTCACTTCGTGTCTCGTATTTGTGATCCTGTAACGTTACGATTTCCTGGATAGGAAAACGTAAGGTTGCATTGTGTAAAATAAGATAAAAAAATGACAAGGGTAAATAGTAGCAAAATGATTTAATATAGACTAAGGAAGCCGAGGTAACGTGGAGGGGTCCAGGCTTGAAGCTCGCAGTAGGCAGGAGCGGCTCGCCGCAGCGTTAGACTCGCTTGCAGACGCCATTCTTGCGAGGGTTCGAAGGTCGAGGCTCACCCGCTGTCAACGTCCAGGTTCTCCGTAGTGGTGTAGCAGCAGCCTTTCAAGGTTTAGGGCTGGATTTTGTGAACTTAGCGATCACATCAAATATTGTTCAGAGCGCCGTCGAGCTTCTTACTCGCTCGAAGACCAAGGATAGACTTTTCGAACTTAGCGATCACATCTTCAGAGTTATGTCCAGCTTGTTGCTGGCTCAAGGACCACACGCAGACTGACTATTCAGGCTCGGCTTCCTGTCATCATGCAGTTATAATTTTTATAGTGTTCTAGAACATGGAAGAATAAAATGGTTACAAAAGAGGTCTAGCATCAAACGTATACAACCTACAATTAATAGTTACAGGAATAAATTAAAAAGAAAACTAGGCTTGTCATTGTCATTATCTGACATCACAAAAGTAAACAAAGATTTGGAAACACAAAAATGTACAGAAATGCTTTAAATAATACTAATTAAAAGGCTGAAAAGGCATGCCAAGCCTCCACATAAAAGCTATGAAGTTATTCGGAAAGAACATGTGATAATGTTTTGGATTACAATAGTTAAAAACGTAAGTACAAAAACACAAACATTACATTACCCCGAAAACCCCGGAAAATTTTTGAATACAATGAAAAAAATTTCTTTATCAATAAGAGCATTACGAGAGCATTAAAAGCACCATAAATTACAACTTAAATGAGTATTTACAGTGTTATAGAAAGATTAAAAAATTAAGACTAAGATTCCCCATAACCCCTGAAAATTAACTAGAAAAATTTTGTGGTTTTAAATAAGACCTTGCTCTTTCATACACCTTTCATCAAACTACCCCCCTGCAACCTTCCTCAATCATACATCACCAGCATACTTAGGGGATATGGTTCACATTCCATGACGCATACTCCTCAAGGAATTATTATTGGGTTTACGAAGGCTTATTTTTTTTAATTAGGTGTCGTAACCCGCACCTTTTTAATAACCCACTTAAGATTAAAATTAATATTTACAGATTTTCCTGCTTTCAGAAAAACAGTCAAGGCCTAGGATGAACAGCTAAAGAGAAGCCTTTAAGTCCAAGTTCAAGTTTCAAGGATACAAAAATACAATCTAAGTTATTATCTAAGTTAGGAGACCACTCCATAACAAAAAGAAAACAAAATCAAGAAATAAAGTAGTGGATAAACAAGCCAAAAGTCCAAAAGTTTTTGAAGGTAATATTATGAAACTTAAATCTAAATGGTTTTTACAAGAATTAAAAAATATATACATAAAACTGCCATTTTCTTTTTACCATTAAAAAAAAATTAAGTAAAATTAAATATTAGCAAAAAAAAAAAAAAAAAAAAATATTTAAAAGTCTGCAGAGGACTCCCAAATGAGTGAGTGAGAGAGTAAACGAGAGAACTCCCAAATGAGTGAGTGAGAGAGTAAACGAGAGAACTCCCAAATGAGTGAGTGAAAAGAGGTTAAGTCGAGAGAGGGCTCAAGTCGAGAGAGGGCTCTCAAGTCGAGGGAGGGCTCTCAAGTCGAGGGAGGGCTCTCAAGTCAAGGGAGGGCTCTCAAGTCAAGGGAGGGCTCTCAAGTCAAGGGAGGGCTCTCAAGTCAAGGGAGGGCTCTCAAGTCAAGGGAGGGCTCTCAAGTCAAGGGAGGGCTCTCAAGTCAAGGGAGGGCTCTCAAGTCAAGGGAGGGCTCTCAAGTCAAGGGAGGGCTCTCAAGTCAAGGGAGGGCTCTCAAGTCAAGGGAGGGCTCTCAAGTCAAGGGAGGGCTCTCAAGTCAAGGGAGGGCTCTCAAGTCAAGGGAGGGCTCAAGTCGAGGGAGGGCTCAAGTCAAGGGAGGGCTCAAGTCAAGGGAGGGCTCAAGTCAAGGGAGGGCCCAAGTCAAGGGAGGGCTCAAGTCGAGGGAGGGCTCAAGTCGAGGGAGGACTAGCACTCAAGAGTAAGACGTTTTAAAATAATAATGATCTACGTTTAAGATTAAAAAAACATTCACCACGAAACCCCTTAAAAGAAAAACGTAAAAATAGGTAAAATCGGAACTATCCTTTGTTAGTACCTATTTTTGCCACGCCAGTAGGCTAGTACCAAGACTATAAAACTCTATGGCCTATTCCTTAGCAACCATGTTAGTAACTATGCTTATTAGTAACAAGTTCAAAAATATATTGTCAAAAATGAAAATTTACGTAGTAAATCTTTAAAATGAAGACTTTCGAGTTGATGATTTCAGGTTGCACTATATGAAATTAATAATGTTAAGATGAGTTGATCAAGGTGAAGTATTTGAAATGAGTGTAATGTAAATTTAAAGGTTTGTGCAAACGTTTACAGGATACTCTCCTGTATCGGTCGTGAAGTACCCCAACAACCAACTTGGGAGTGTCCACGAATGGATTAACACATCAAGCGGCCATTGGGTACGAATACCAGTGGGTATTCGCTGTGGTGTGCAAGTCTGTGGGGATGCAGTGTCGTGGTGTTTTTGTAGGGAGTAAAGTATTAAGAGTTAGACTACAGGATATTGTCCTATAGCCGTCGTATAGTGACCGATCTCCAACCTTGGCAGTGCCCACAAGTGGGTTAACACCACCAAGAGGCCGAAAGGGTGCCGATTATCTTTCGATAATGGAGTGTCTGTGGGGGTGTAGAGTTGAGTGATGTAGAGTAGAATGGAGTGGTGATAGATGAAAAATGATGAAAAATATGTTACCAAATAAGATTACTTGTGTAAGTTTGTTTTTGAATTTTGGGAAGGATGAGTATTAAAGAGCACAGGGCGGGGTTTTAAAAGATGGGCGCCAAACTGTAACGTTACGATTTCCTGGATAGGAAAACGTAAGGTTGCATTGTGTAAAATAAGATAAAAAAATGACAAGGGTAAATAGTAGCAAAATGATTTAATATAGACTAAGGAAGCCGAGGTAACGTGGAGGGGTCCAGGCTTGAAGCTCGCAGTAGGCAGGAGCGGCTCGCCGCAGCGTTAGACTCGCTTGCAGACGCCATTCTTGCGAGGGTTCGAAGGTCGAGGCTCACCCGCTGTCAACGTCCAGGTTCTCCGTAGTGGTGTAGCAGCAGCCTTTCAAGGTTTAGGGCTGGATTTTGTGAACTTAGCGATCACATCAAATATTGTTCAGAGCGCCGTCGAGCTTCTTACTCGCTCGAAGACCAAGGATAGACTTTTCGAACTTAGCGATCACATCTTCAGAGTTATGTCCAGCTTGTTGCTGGCTCAAGGACCACACGCAGACTGACTATTCAGGCTCGGCTTCCTGTCATCATGCAGTTATAATTTTTATAGTGTTCTAGAACATGGAAGAATAAAATGGTTACAAAAGAGGTCTAGCATCAAACGTATACAACCTACAATTAATAGTTACAGGAATAAATTAAAAAGAAAACTAGGCTTGTCATTGTCATTATCTGACATCACAAAAGTAAACAAAGATTTGGAAACACAAAAATGTACAGAAATGCTTTAAATAATACTAATTAAAAGGCTGAAAAGGCATGCCAAGCCTCCACATAAAAGCTATGAAGTTATTCGGAAAGAACATGTGATAATGTTTTGGATTACAATAGTTAAAAACGTAAGTACAAAAACACAAACATTACAATCCTTAGATGTTTTGAAGACGTCAGAAAACTGACTGTTATTGGATATTTGTTTTAAGTTCCTTATATTTATTTATTACGACATTCATGACCGTTATCATATTCTACTATATTTCCTTAGCCGTATAGATGTCTCCAAAATCCAAATTACCTACACAATGAATACATTTATGTGTACCAGGTATAGTGAATATACCACTGTCATCGTTTTGTTTCTCGGATACTCCTTTCACTGGCATTGTGCTATAGTGATGTTTGATTTGGTGTTTCATCTCAGATGGCTTTCCAGCTTCATCTGTTATTCAATTCATCAATTTTAATGTATGCCCGTGTGATCCAGTCGTTTTTCTAAACGACATCACAAATTTTAATGTAGTCTTCATGAGAATTCAGAGATTTTTGCCAAGAAGCTGCTATTGAAATTAAACTTACAAATAACAAAAGTCTATCCATAACAAAATCACTTTTGACAAATAGAATACACACATCGACAACACATTATCGACTTTCTAGACAGAAATAGATAGTATGAGCAGATGCAGAAGAATCTATAGTTTTAAAGGAGTCATCAATTCATCCTACAACTACCACTCAACGAATCTTGTCCATAATCAGCTACACTCATTTGTTCTTCATCCACTAGTTAAATTACTTCATCAAGCCAACTTATTCCTTCAATCCATACAATTTTAACTTCCACCCATACAATATCTGCCCATATCAATTAGCTTTTATCCCATAACAAGATATAATTACCACAATGTAACCGTAGTTTAAAAATAGCTGTATGTTCCCCATTTTTCTAGACCTTCCATCCTTTTCTGTAGTCTCCTATGAAGAGGTCTTGTTACAGTGGTGTTATGTTCTATGAAAATATTTAATGAGGCCTGACCACTGCACGGTATAGGGACGTAAAAAACGCGCAATTTCCATAGATTGAGGTATTATTGTTTATGATCAATATTAGTTACCCACATCGCTATATCTGTACCGTTTCTGTTAATTAAAAACGTATGTATTACGTGATAAAGTTAATTATTGCATTAAAGCCTATTAATTTCTTCGACTGCACATAAGCTGTTTTCATGATTAAGCTTTTGAAGTAACTTTTAATCAGCGCTCTTGATAATAAGATGGGTGATAACAATGTCAGTCCTAATAGTGCAGATGGCTCCTCATCTTATTTCGTTTAATTTTATTATTCAATCTTAATTTTCCTGACGAGATAATAATCTGTGGCAAGGCTTCAATCAGACTTCTTTGTCATCATTCGAATTTGTGTTCTATCATTTACCAGTTATATCAGTGTTGTGTGTTGTTAACTCTACTCTCTCTGTCATTTTCTTTCTTCTTCTTTACTGTGTGAATAGTGCGTAACGTAGTGTCCGAGAAATCTTTTTATGACGCCCATGGGCCTCAGACTTGGCTTTACATGCCGTCCAGAAATATCTCTCATTCATGCTGGTTTCCTCTCGATGTTTTCCTTCACCGGAGCAAGTGATAATAGGCTTGTTAACTGAAAAAAATCTAATTAGTCCGTCACTTAGATTATCAAAAAATATTTGACCCGTATTTTTTCTTTTGTTACATATACCAAAATTGACGAAGATACGGCGCTTTTAACGTTCCCAATACGTCACTGTTTGGTACCATTCTTAGTGAGTTCTGACGTCACGAGCCCCCACTCCTGAGTTTTGATGCGTTTTATCTTTGTCAATATTCGTTGATTTACGAAAACGAAAAATACGTGTCCATTATTTTCCAATACTCTAACTGACGGAGTGAGAGATTTGCAATTTATTGGTGGTGGAAACTAGCCTATTCTATAATACGCACATGAAAATCAGAGATGCGTGTCTTGGGTATGAATCCATTATGACTCGGCTTTGGACTCGTAATGTCCCTTCATTACGAGTATATCCTTCCCCTATATCCGTCACTATACGTTAAAGGAATCAAAAATCAAAATCAAAATATTTTACTTCACATAGGCCTGGATGGGCACTTATAAAACGTCGAAAAAGGTGCACGGTTCGCGTTGGTCGATTCCATGGAGAAGAACCGGCAAGAAACTCCATGGTTACTCTTTTCAAATCATTTGGTATTACAATATTATTATGTTTCATTACAGCATTAGTACTAAAGTATGGGGAATAAAAATATAACACAATAAAATGCAAAATCCATATTTTCAAACCAAGACACGTAATGATATTTTAATTTATACATACGTATTTACGAGTTAAGCTACTAAAATTAGTCGAATGTTTTCAAAACAGTTTCGTTTAACATTTAAAAACAGGCATGTAACATCTGCCTCCGGTAATCGCTTGGATTAAAAATTATTTTTTAAATATGTAACTGTGTGTGGTCTAATAATAATATAATTGTCGGCAATTTATTCGGATAATTAAACGGGTAGCGGAATTACGCAGATATGCGTAATATGTAGTTTTTTAATGCAGTTTACGCATACAAATGTCCATGAATTTTCGAACGTATACAGATTATAAATTATTGTCAGCTGCTCGTGCAAGATTGTTTTGAATTAAAATTAAGTTTCTTTTGCAGGTTTAATGGATGTAAACCTATCCTTAACGAGACTGAAAAGAAGTTGTTTTCCTCGTCATTGCAAAATTTCGACAATACCTTCTAGTTACGTGATCAAAGTTACAACTTTTTCACAAGTTCTTCTTAAAAAATGAGTTTTTAATGTTATAACTTTGGATATCTCATCCATCCAGATCTATTAGCGCAGTGTCGTGAGTGCGTTATGGTTTGTTGTACAAAAGGGTCCGTTTACAACAGTTTTTAAAGTGTTTACAGCTTTTATGATATAGTAGCAAAATAACAGTTTTAAAGTGTTGATTTTAGACATACTTTTCTTTACACTTTTTTGTAGTAACGATGACTGTGTAAATAATGAAATGACTAGAAAAGAGGTATCTTTATGAGATGAAGAGTAATAGAGATGTACAAAAGAAGAAGACAATGCTACGCTGACCCCAAATAAATTGAGATAAGGGCAAGATAATTATGATGTTCTGTTTGTCTACACTAATATTATAAAGAGGAAAAAATTGTATTTTTATTTATTTATTTATTCATGTACACACAAAATACATAAAAGGACAATATATTAACATAGAAGAGCACAAAGGTACTGCTTATTTTTGTGTATTTTTGCAATGAATAAACTCAACAACTACTATGCCGATTTCAGCTACATTCACTCTTACGGGAACGGAACTATGCGGGTGAAACCGAGTGACGTCTGCTAGTAGTGCATAGTTTTACTTGCTCCCAACAGTCTGTCTCTCCTAGCCATCACCCTGTTCTCATACTTAGTCTAAACTCATCATCTTCTTCCTGCCCTTGTCCCATTCTATTTGGAGTTTGGCGCAACACGTTTTCTTCTTCCATTCTCCCCTGTGAGACGTCACGGCATAATTTACTCCTTTCTCTTTCATATCAGTCTTTACACAATCCATCCATCTTTTCTTTGGCCTTCCTCTCCCTCTCCGTCCATCTACTTATTCTAAACTATAGTTAACTATTTATTTAAGGTCATCAACAGCGCATTCAGTCTGTAGAACGTGTCAGTTCTCTATCTTCTACCTTGGTCTCCTTCTTAGGGGTCTACATAGGGGTTCTTTCATAATTTCTCATTTTTTAATAATTTCTGTCAGGGTGATTCAATGCAACTAGCAGTGACTGTAACATACAGGGTGTAAAACACTTCATCAAGAAGCCGTCAATCAAGCATTCTGTACATCGAAACTAATTAACTTAATGCAAAACTTATTTCTGGGAAACGGTTTTGTTTTGGGGAGAAAAATCATGTTTTATGGTGTAACTCAATGGAACGCAACTTAAAACATTGTGCTGCGTGGAGGCATTTAAAGTAAAGATCTTACAATAAAAGCTATTCTTTATTTAAATAAAAACTTGTCAAAAAAATTAATTTTGACCCCCAATTGGTAAGGTGTAGACAAAAAAAATATCGGGATGACGCATGACGGGGAGGATAAGTACCTTTCGGCTTCGTTAAGAGGTGTTTTACACCCTTTATTTACTGATACTGGTTAGATTGTGTCACTTCACTGCTGGGCAAAAGACTCCCCATGACTTTTGATTCACCCTGGATCAAATAAAAATATTGTGGCTCGTTTGTTGACACTTCTGCCGATTCTATAACAATTTGAGAGCTTGAAGGCTTCATGTAACAAAAGTTTCGTACACAAATCTATACATATAACATAAACAGAAATAAAAACTATAGAATATATAGCACAAACGTAAGTTTTTTTCATAATTGAGCCTTATTATGGCGCATCAAACAAATGCTTTGGAATTTGTTCCACGAAAACTGTTGTACGGTCAGCAGCAAAATTACAAGCGTAATCACGACAATTATTAATAATTATTATCCGAAATAGTATTATTATTTTGTGGAAAGAATAATTTAAACGTCTATTATGTTATTTGGTATGTTTAGCATTGATATTAATGTAATCAGCTATGTTGAGATTATAGATAAGTGTACTTGAATAATAATGTAAGCTTGTATAGTGTTTTGTTTTATATAATTTGTACGTCATTCATATTTTGAAATGGATTATTGTAAATTATCTAGCAATAGGTACTCAAATACTTGCGTCGGAAGTTACAAAAAATATTATTTTCTAATAGAAAAGACATAAACGAGTAACACGATTGAAAATTCATTACCTGAATATTTAATTTACTATTTATAATCTGAATATTTAATCCTTTATTTTTAATAAACTTAAAATATTTGACACAACAAGTTTGAACCTCAAAACATAGCTCAAAATTTAACTCTTAATTTATATAATTTTTAATTCCACTATTATAGTGGTCAACCAATAACTGACCATTTTCATAGCTTCGCTTTCAAAACAACCTAGAAAACCCAATGAAACGTCAAAGACATACTATGATTTATAGCCCCCAAAATTCTCTCACATAAATCATAATCTATTTAGATGAACTTCTCTGCCCACCGTACATCAATATTAAGTCCACTACACCCGCACCGCAGGGCAGCGTTTAAATGACTTATCATTATATAATTACTATCATTGTCCACGCACACACTCACACCCTCTCATTCACACACACAAAACTCACACTAATACACCCTCTAGACTCACACATGCAAATGAGCATGTAAAGTTTAAACATTCGTAATTCGAATATAGAAATACACACCTCAATAGTTTATTTGGATGTGTGTGTGTGCGTTGGTGATTACTGAAGAATATATGTGTGTGTGTGCATTTGGGCAGTTGTGAAGGAGTTGTATAGGTTTTTTCTCTTTGTTTTTGTAGTGAGTCGTAAATTAGGTCTATATTTTCCAAAGTTCACATATAGTTCATCACAGCGCCGTAATCACTATTAAAACAATAGGAACACCTAGATGAACTAAGGGTACAGAAAGTTAACCGTGGAACACCTAGGTGAAAGACTTTGGGGTTCCGAGGGTAAGAAAGAACCACAGAAATACAAAGATTTAAAAACTTTCAAAGCAAAGCGAGAGAGCAAAGAGTTTGAGAGCAGCGGTGGCCCAGTGGTGACGGCACCGACTTAGGAACAGTAAGTTGTGGGTTCGAACCCAAGCAGGCGCATTTCTTTGTGAAACTTATTTCACCACCACTGCTCTCAAAAACGGTGAAGGAAAACATCGTGAGGAAACCGGCATGTCCTAGAACCAAAAACCACATGATTTTGATACTCAAAATCAAAATTTAAATCACATAGGCCTAGGTGGCACTTATAAAACGTCGAAAACGTGCACGGTTCGCGTTGGTCGATTCCATGGAGAATAACCGGCAAGAAACTCCATGGTTACTCTTTTCAAATCATTTGTTGTTACAATAATATTATGTTATAGCATTAGTAAGTATGGGAGGACAGCGTAGGCCCGACAATAGGTCGTTGCTTACTATACAAAAAATGTAAAACAAGATAAATATTTAACAAAAGTTCAACAGCATCTGTGAATCTACTCAGGTCGGAGCTCTGTGAATGAAATCGTCCACTTCAAAATTCCTGCTAATGGTTTCCTCGCTAGAGTAGAGGAAGAAATGGGGGTAGGCCTTTGTAAGACAAAACTGGTTAATTAAAAAAAACATGCAGGGCAGTTTTTGGGGTCTGGCGATAGATGTGAATACTCCGTATGCTACGAAGTGTTAGGTGACGGTCACGCGAGATCTATGATATTTGTTCACTCAATAAGTGCACAACGCACCTAAAGAAGTTTTTGAACTTCAAAAAACAGTGTCTCAACTCATAAAATCATCATCAACATCATTTCAGCCGAAAGACGTCTACTGCTGAACATAGGCCTCCCCCAAGTGTCGCCACATTGACCGATCCCTTGCGACTCGCATCCAACAGATTCCCGCAACCTTCACCAAGTCATCTGTCCACCTAGTGGGAGGTGGGACTCATAAAATACCACATACTTTTCCTTATGACTAATTCAATAAGCTAAATGACTCGACAAACAACGTAATTTAATTGGTTCAGTAGAAATCTCAAAATTTTCAACTATTCACGACTAACGTCTAACTAAAGGTAACAGACATGAATTGTAACGATTAAATTACTATCTGACTAGTTTTAAGGCTAGAATTCAGTCTAGATTTTATCGAGGCAATAGATATGTCTAACAGCTGGGGTGTTAATGGCTGACCAAAAGTTTAACCGAATTATTGTCGTAAATTCATTCACATAGACAGAAATAGACATAAATGGTGTTGTGCAAGGCCAATTATAATACTAGAGAGTCCAGAATAATTTCTGTAACGATTTTTCAACGCCCAAAATGTCACCTAGTATATCAAGTTCAGCTTTGTCAAACAGTGCTGAGCATGGCCATTTGTTTCCGAGTCATGGGTGTTTATATGTATAATAAGTATGTATTTACACAACAAAAAGTATATACGTAGTTTATCAACTGTCTGGTGACTACAACACAAGCCTTGCTTTGTGTGGCACTAGATGGCGCTGTGTGTAATGTCTAGCGATATTTATTTAAACAGTAATAGCCTAGTGACCATTTGACTATCAGTCATCGGTCTCTAGTTCAAACCCAAGGCACACATCTCTGATTTATCAGTTTCATGTGCGTGTTGTATAATTATCACTTGCTTCAGTGAAGGAAACATCATGAGGAACCCAACATGCTTGAGAGATATTTCTTGATGGTATTTAATGCAAATTCAGAGGCCCACGGGCGGCATAAGAACTCTGACACCAGGTTAAGCATTAACCACATTATAAAGATAAGAAGCTTTGTATAACATTTTCTTTACCTATATCTTCTACATGAAAGACAGTCTCTCTATTAATCTGAGTGAGTATATTATTTTTAAACACGAGGCAGTTGTACGTAAGTGAGTTATAGAAAACAGCCGGTAGGGGCAGAAGTAGTCTGCCGTAGCTGCGGGACTGTTTGAAAGAGATACCGTGGCCCCGTAACATAAAGGACGAGGAAGGAACATGGATGGGTTTTAGTCAGTAAAAGTCTGACTCCCTCTCGCTCTGCCCAGAGTGGGAGAAGTTATTTGATGATTTCCCATCCTAAAAACAAGGCAGGACTTCTATTTCCTCGTCAGGAAAAGTGTTATTGGGTTATTGCTTTAAGGATTTTTCAGTGACAGCCAATGAGTCAGGATTTGCTTTATTTTAATTTATGACCGGTTGATGGAATTAGGCTCCCCCTTTATTACAGGGTACTGAAACATAACTGGCGAAATGTGGGTACAATTAGGTACACTACTGCCTAACCCTCCGGGGATTGCAGGAGTTATGTTATGGGTTGGCTGTATACGTACAATACACAATATAGAACTATATACAATATAGCACTATACAATATAGAACTACTAGTCGATGCCCGCGGCTTCGCCTGCGTCAAGTTATATATTAAAACCTTCCTCTAAAATCACTCTATCTCTTAAAAAAACCCGCATCAAAATCCGTTGCGTAGTTTTAAAGATCTAAGCATACATAGGGACAGACAGACGCGGCGGGAGACTTTGTTTTATAATATGTAGTGATACAGTATAGAACTATCGCGGAAAGTTTAAACTTCTCCGTTGGCTACATATATGTACTATATCATAAATTTTAGCCACGTAATATCTTTAACAATATAATTGACGGTTCCCGAATCAAATCTAACAATCAAGATTACTGACTTTACACAGAAGTCAACATCACCAACTAATAAATAATACAGAAGGGCAACCTCCTACAAATTAATAAAAACATCTAACATAGACTATAATATATGGCCCGACGACATAATAGATCCACCTTAACCTTTTGCATGCAATCAGTTCCATTCGGATTTAACCATCAATTTCGTACTGCCTTACTCTGAGTACATATTATGTATATCGGTTTTTACCCTTTTAGATATCACCATCTGGTCTTTTCTCTTCCGTCCTCACCGTCACAAAGTCCCGGTCCTTGCCCGAGCCAGCCCGCGATGCTGAGTCTGTCGTTTTAAACATGTTCCTGAATAATGATGTCAATCAGATCCAACCTGTCCCTTGCGGTTCTCCCTCAGCGACGCTCGTCCCCCCAGCCTCACAGTTTAGCGATTGGTCGCTTAGATTGTAAGTTTTTGTCCCCTAGCTAGAGGCATCACACTCAAGGGACCCACAGAATAGGCCGTTGAAGCAGACAACAACCTCCTTAGTTGACTTGCGAGATGCCATTCACAAAAAATGTTATTGCTTTGCTAACACAACAGTTTACTTTGTAGTCTTCTAGGTACTAGGCTGCCAGAAATAGATTGGAGTGGTCTTTGGAGATCGGTCATTCACGTTCTCCATTAGTTAACCTTCTAAACTTTCTTACTCCTTGTCATTAGTTCGAATCAGCCATTGGACCGCTTCCCAGAAAACGAATAAACTTTAATCAAACTCATTATAACTGCTTTGTGACAGTCGGTTAATTATTATTGTTTAAGGTCGTTGACTGTGCTTTGTAACCAGTCATTAGATCTAGATACTGTTTCAATTTTCACTATCCAGTTCGGAAAATCTACTAGACACTGAGCTGACTGATTGTAGACCAATTCTGCTGTTCTATGAAAAAAGGATGAGTTCTAGAGGAGATCTCTCCTCTATAATCGCGTATCGGCAAATACAGATCATCATCATAATTCTCATGCCTTTATCCCAATTTATTTGGTGTCAGCGCATTATGTCTTTTTCTTTCATACTTCTGTATTACACGTCATCTCATCAGGAACCTCTTTTCTTGCTATATCTTCCTTAACATAATCCATCCATCTTTACTTTGATATTCCTCTTCTCATAAACCTAAAGGAGTAAACGTAAACCGAAGACATTAAAAAGATGGGTAGGATAGACTAGATTGGGAAGACCGAGGACATTCAATGACTCCACCGACATCATGTCTAATGAGCTGAAACATCAAGGAGACGACTGTAGACTCAGCTCGCATAGGAGGACATTCAGTGTGTTGAAGCTCAATTTGGGAGAGGCCTATGTCCAGCAATGAGAACTACTAGCCTTTTGACGGCACGGTTTGCGCAGTGGCAGTGTGATTAGCTACTGCGCTCGTGTTGCAACTTCGATCCTTGCATGGAACAAATATTTGTATGGCCTACAGGTAGTTGTAAATGCACGCACAATTTCAGAGAATTTCCTATATAGTGTGGAGCAACCTTTTTAAAAAAGAAAAATAATATAGAAAAAAAAAGAAAAATTAAAATCGCTGCAGCCATCTTCGAGTAATCGGGGAACATACATAAAAGAAAGAAAAAAAAAGGTTCCGACGAATTGAGAATTGTCCAACTTCAAAAAGGAGGAGGTCCTTTTTGAAGTCGGTTTAAAAGAAGAATTGCGATAAGCCATATAAGAATTGGTTAACAAATTAGCGGAAATAGGCCAAAAGGCTTTTGTCCCTAACTCCTTGTCTAAAAGTTTAAAGAGGACTTTCAGCTAGACAACGGTAAAATAACCTCTTTGCTATTGAAACAACTACCATTATTCACCTAGTTCCACATCAACGATAAAATTACTAAGAACCAAACAAAATGACTCAAAAAATAACTTTATTCCGTTTAAGTGCGAAATCAATAAAACTTTAAGTAGCAGTTTAAATGTCAACTAAAATACCGAACGGCCATTATAAATAAGGTCTAACTCATTACACCTCCTGCTGCAGTCGGCTAATTTAATTGGATAAGTATTGTACTGTGCTATCTCTGGATGTCCTCTTATCTTTGGGTTTTAGAACAAGGAGTGGGGTGGAGAGTACAAAATATATGTATTACTTAATTGTGGCAAACATTTGTGATTTCCAATTAGTATTATTATACACATATTCCGTGGTACGAGTAGCCTAGTTTACTGTAAACCATTAAGTTTCTCCAACTGCCTGGTGACTTACCTGAAAAAAAAAACATCATTAATTCTCAGCTTTCAAATCGTTGCGAACACAGACCAATTTGAATATAAGACCTTTAAACAGATTTTCTTTAAAACATGCGTTATTCTTGTAGTTGATTTTTACTAGCTTACAGGAGCTTAAAATCTTCTTCGAAAATCACGTGAATCTCTCCATGTATCACAGTAGCAAAACTCTACCAATAAATTATTACAGAACCATGAAGAACGAATTCAAAAGTAACGAAAATATCTTAATCACTAGACTATTTCATCAACACAACTCCACTCCATCCCCAGTCCTCCCGTAGCCAACCAGCGGCGAACAGTTTGACGTACGATGAAGGAATTTAGCGATAAAGCAGCTCTACGTGCTTCGCTGTTCGACCCCGATTGTCCGGCCGCGAGGGTTCTCGTTAAAATGGCTTTTAAATGAGCAGCTGTTTTTTAGTTTCTGCTGTATTTTATAAAGAGGGTTTTAGGTAATAGGGGATGATGCTATTAACCTGGAAAAAAATACTGGAATGGAAGAATAATTCCAGTATTGTTTTTCAGAAAACTTTTCTAGATTTTTTTCCAAACAAAGTTAGAGCGTGTGTTAGAGAGAAGAATAAAAAAAGTTAGTCTGACCAAAGAAACGACGCCGTCTTCGTTATCATGAAAGTAATCCATTTGGTTCTTCATTCAAAGAAATTAAGCTTACGGAGCAGCAGTGGCCCACTGGTGGTGGCCCCGATGCGCCTGTCTGGGTTCGAAAAGCACGTTAAGCCGTTGACCTCGGCCATCATTTGTTATCTATCTATCATGGGGTTTTAGGTTTCCGCACTTAGTCCTTGAAATGGACCATTGTGCGTGAGCCATGGTGGCCGATTACTCCAACCAGCCCACCTCCCTCCAGAAGCAGATTAGACCTCCCGTACTCCTCAGGACATCTGCAAGTGATCCTGGTGTTCCCAGGGTCTCTTCGCGTATCTTGTTAACGCCTGTGCACTCCAGGAGCATATGCGCTACCGTCTCCTCCGCCTCCATGCACGCTCTGCACAGGGGACTGTCAGTGATACCCAGGGTGTGGAAGTGTTTGTTCAGCGAGCAGTGTCCAGTGATGGTCCCCGCCACCAGACGCAGGCTGTTTCTGTCCAGGCGCAGAAGGCGCCTGGTCAGCTTTGGATCCAAGGATGGCATTGCCTCCTTGGACTGCCTACAACCTGGTGCCGAGGCCCACCATTTCTCTGCTTGTAATCGGGTGTGATCCTTTAACCAGTTCCTCAGCTGCTTGAAGGGAATGGGGACAATGGGTTCGGGTCCGTAGGGTTTTGTGCTGGATCCTCTTCTGGCAAGTTCGCGATCATTTGTTAATCGTTGACAGTCGTCACAGAAGCCGAAAACCTGACATCCAGTTTTACCAAGGTATATTGTTTTACCCAGAAACAACTGGGTTGTGGACGTCAGATAGGTAGGTTTAATGGTTCATAAAATCACCCAGTACAAAGGAGAATCTGCATCTATACTAATATTATAAAGCAGAAGAGTTTGTTTGTTTGTTTGATTGTTTGTTTGATTGTTTGTTTGATTGTTTGTTTGATTGTTTGTTTGATTGTTTGTTTGATTGTTTGTTTGATTGTTTGTTTGATTGTTTGTTTGATTGTTTGTTTGATTGTTTGTTTGATTGTTTGTTTGATTGTTTGTTTGATTGTTTGTTTGATTGTTTGTTTGATTGTTTGTTTGATTGTTTGTTTGATTGTTTGTTTGATTGTTTGTTTGATTGTTTGTTTGATTGTTTGTTTGATTGTTTGTTTGTTCGTTTGTTTGTTTGGTTGAACGCGCTAATCTCAGGAACTACTGGTTCAAATTGAAAAATTATTTTTGAGTTGGATAGTCCATTTACCGAGAAAGGCTTTAGGCTATATAACATCAGGCTACGGCCATTAGAAGCGGAGCAGGAATGAAAAATGTTGCAAAAACGGGTTTTTTTTTTTCTTTCGGTTTTCTCTCTTATGTGACGCAGACGAAGTTGCGTGGGTCAGCTAGTGTATTCAGCTGCGTCCGGTTAGACTGGAAGCCGATAATAATATGATTTGGGAAAAAGCTTGGCTAGATATTGAAGTTGGTAATTCCCGGTTCTTTGTGCGGCTTTTATTCAGATGTTTCCCGTCAAACCAACCACCAACCAATTTAAAATATTTGATATTTGAAATATTCCCAATTTTTCATAAAATTTAAAATATTTGATATTTGAAATATTCCCAATTTTTCATAAAATCACCCAGTACAAAGGAGAATCTACATATTAAGATACTAGCAGACCCACGCAAGGAGCAGTGGTGGCCCAGTGGTGGCGGCCCCGACTTACGAACAGTAAGTCTTGCGTTCGAACCCAGACAGGCGCATTACTTTGTGTAATTTATTTCATCACCGCTGCTCTCAAAACGGTGAAGGAAAACATCGTGAGGAAACCGGCATGTCCTAGAACCAAAATTCGAAGACATGTGACATCTACCAACCCACTCTGGGCCCGCGTGGTGGATTATAGCCCATTCTCTCTCATTTAGAGGAGGCCGTGTCCCAGCGGTGGGAACATTATAGGCTGATGATGAAGATGATGATGAAACTTACTGATATCTCCACTTAAAGAAAAAAACTGGTGTCTCCAATTAGCCTGTGTAGCTTTTGCAAACCTTATAGGTAGTTTTTCCTATCTTCAATCGTGTGGTTAGTTTTTTTTTTAGGATGGGAAATCATCAAATGACTTCTCCCACTCTGGGCGGAGCGGGAGGGTGTGTCAGACTCTTACTGACTAAAACCCATCCATGTTCCTTCCTCGCCCTTTATGTTCCGGGGCCGCGGTATCTCTTTCGAACAGGCCCGCAACCCCGGTAGTTTTCTAACCTGCTGTCAAAGTTTTTAAGCCTCCAACTTGGCATTACATGCCGAACTGGTTTGGTACAAAGAGAACTTCCCTGGAACTTCAAATACAGTGTGTAAAGAACCTGATCAAGAACCCGTCAGCCAATCATTCTGTACATCAAACTAAGTAACTTTATCAAAAAAATATTACTTTTTTTTTAATTTTTTTTTTGGGGTGAAGGGTCATATTTTGTGTAATGCACACGACATTGTGCTGATGAGTGAATTGAATATTACGGGGGTCGTAGAGGTGTTTAAAGTAAAAACTTTATAATAAAAACTTTTATTTTAAAAAAAAAAATTGACAGAAAGTTGGACCTTAACCCACGATATCTCGGTAACTACAAGGTTTCCAGGTGTAGTGTACAACAAAAAAAATCACAGAGACGAGGAGAACAAGTGCCTTTCGTTTTCATAAGGAGGTTTTTACACCCTGCATATGTATTTGAAGATACCAACAGCTCAAAAATATGTCGCGTATGTCATAATATTTTCCAAAAACATTGCCTAGGAACTATAATTTACTCCCAATTTCTACAAAAAAAAACATGTTTAAAGCTGCCTGCCCATTTAATAAAACTCGACTCAATATCGTTCCCGTACAGCATATTCTCGGAAGCACACGGTCAATGACCCCATTACCTACCGCTCCAATTTCTGCATCAGATGCAATCGCGTGGATACGACTCTTCGATCACGAAATCACGTCCTTTCGTCTTGTTCAATGCCCTGATACGATATGACGTACAGATGTTAACTGATTAATGGCATGGAAAACTCTTTGGTTTTGTAACTTTATACCTTTACACCTCCAGAACTGTATTGAAAATCAAAAAAGTACTTTAAAACTTGATGGATTAAACTCATTTTTCTTTGATGCAATTTGTGGAGTTGGTTTTAATGATTTTGGACTTTAATGTGAGCAGGTTTAAAGTTGGTTTTTGTTTAAGGCAAAGGGATTATTCAAGAAGTGTAAATAAGCTACTGTTTTAGTGTCAGTTTACTTGTACGTTGAGTTTCGATGTCCAAAATTCGATTCTTGGTCAATTAAACATGTTATCATATTCGGTAGACATGGCTATTTCGATTTGACGTGTCTTTTTATGAGAATGGGGTTTTGTTTCGGTTGTTTTTTAAAATGTCTATCCTATCCTTGGTTGTTGAAAACTTCAACTCGGAAATGGTTACATTACAGTCTCAGTTTTCGTTTGGGAACCTAGATGAGATATTAATAAAAAAAAAGTTAATAAAAAAAGAAGAAAGTTTGTGAGGATAAATGGATGTTTGTAACTCTATCACGCAAAAACTACTGAACGGGTTTGGAAGAATTTTTGCACACAGATAGTTTATAATCTGGATTAACACTTTTTGTCTCTATCGGTAACATTACCGAGATAAAAATTATCATTCAAATACGATCATAATTAATACATACATTTAATTTAAGCTATAGTTTATGTAATTTTACTAGGACTCTTTTAATTTTAACTCATTCTTCAATTACATCAAAATCATCCGCACTAGACGGTTATGTCAGATTTGTACTGACTAAAACCCATTCATGTTTCTTCATAGCCTTTTGTGTTTCAGGGCCGCAGTATCTCTTTCGAACAGTCCCGTAGCCCTTAAATCTAATTTCAAAACGGTAATCAGAAATTCGTTTTTATTTGGTTAGGAATTAAATAACTTCCAGATATTGGAATTCAAAATGTTAATCCTGCCATTTACTTCGAATTGAAGGCGAAAACCGTCTCCACAAAAATGCTACAATAACAAGCTTAATGAGGCTAAAATTCTGCCCATCTCATAAGGACAAACAAGCGAAATAATACAACGCAATATTGAATACACTCCCCCACTGCGCCAGCGCATACCAACGGAGTAATTGAGACATATATCAACGGAGTGTGTTTAGCCAGACAACGCCGCGAGGCAAAACAGTACAAGTGCAGAATTCTCTTATTAATTTAAATTTTTTCACAATAAATTAATGGAAATCTCATAAATATTGATAATTAATTGACGCTTCTGGCTGTTTGCGTTTGTCTAGTAATAAAATTATCGCAATTTGATTTTTCTTTTGTGCAATTTTTTTGTTCATTTGGCGCCTGGGGTTGGTGGGTCTTTAAAAGGTAATGGATGCGTGGTTCGAGGCTGAAATATGATGTAGCAGAAAGAATTACCTGTCATTTTTTAGAACAGGTACAGTACCTGAGTAATAAAAATAGAGGCATCGTTAGCTTGACTTGAAACAGTTACCACTTAAAGGAAAACGAAAGATTTGAGGCCGTGAATTTAAAAAAAAATGTCTTGGCCTATTATGTCACTTTTTTCAAATAATAGATAAAATTAACATGTGACAATCACCACTGAAACAAATAATTCTTCGACTTCAAACATTTTTTACATAAACTATAGAAAAAGCCCATTTTACTAACATTATTCTATAGATGACCGTTGACGGTTTCTTTACAGGTCAAAATACCTACTAACATAATGCACATATTTTAGACAACTCACTGTTTGTAATCATACCTATTTTTAACAAAATAAATAATGGATTTATTGATACAAAAAAAAACTTGTTTTAGCCAGGTACAAAATTATGTTATTTTTGACTTAACCAACTTTCCCCAAAGAGTTTAACAAATAAAGATGTCTTCGTTATAACTGAAATGAAAGTATGAACAAAGAGAATACTGAAATAAATACATAAGTAATTATTAATTGTGATATTTTGACTTCAATAAATATGAGGTAGTTTTAACGGACACCTATTTCTTACTGTTTTTATTTCTCAATAAAAGAAGTAATGATAATGTTAAACATTTTATTTATTTATTAAATGCGTCTCTTTACTGAACATACAATTTCTATTTTTTGACACAAAAAATACCTAATTGTAGCACAGTCATTATCAAAATATTCAAAAACTTACGAAATATGTTGAAATATAGTATTTTTTTTTCGGATGGGAAATCATCAAATAACTTCTCCCACTCTGGGTGGAGCGAGAGGGAGTGTCCGTCTTTTACTGACTAAAACCTATCCATGTTCCTTCCTCGCCCTTTACGTTCCGGGGCCACGGTATCTCTTTCAAACAGACCCGCAGCTACGGCAGACTTCGGTCCTAATAAAGCCCACGCCCCCTAAAACCCCCTAGCCCCTGGCCCTAGTAATATTCAGTCAGATGTTGAATAGAAACTCATAATATTATTCGAAGTTTTCTGAAGTTCATTATTGACTTTTAAATAAAGCAATTAATAAGTATTTGCACTTCCAGTGACCATTTGTACCAATCAAAATAAAAACCTTATCATACACCAAGCATATCACGGATCCCTAAAATCGATAACCAAATTAGAAAGCATAAGAAATCTTTAATACCCACTACGAACCGTTTATTACATGGTTCCGTACATTTTTTTCGTTACAAAAATTATGGTTCGCAACCAACAATGAGGTATGCAAATCTGCCGGGGAGTCGAACCTGGTACTGGTATTAGCTGCCGTCTAAGACATTGAGCATTTGGTATTATTATAGAGTTTAGCCGATTTTCAGAGGTTAATGCCTGATTGATCGGGATTTAGATGCTTTTGCTTTGAAATCGTTTTGATACGACCGATAAGTTTTGATACTTGAATTGTTTTGAGTTATTTTTGCATTTTCTTTTCAATGATACGTTTGTAAATTGGTCGTTGTTTCTGATAAAGAAAAAGTATTTGACTGAACAACCACGAAACCTTAAAAAATAAAATACCGTTTTTGTTTTGGATTAAGGTCTTTTTGTCCGGACTTGAGACCTTAATACAGCAGCGAGCAGCACAGACATGATTTCAAAATCTACATAAAAACGCGCAGCTTTCTGAATTTTTCATTTTACAAGAAAAAGGAATTCCTATCACTTTATTACTAGCTGTGCTTTTTTACACACCTAAAGCTGACGTCAGAAGATCAAATAGCGTAGACAGTAAAAGAAAAGACATTCTATCAGATCAGGAAAATTAAAAACGTCTGTCACCGATATAAACTTCTTTTGATCCAGTTTTAAAAGCGATAGCCACATTTCTAGGCCCTCAGGTAACCTAGAACAAACCGAATCAGTTTATTAATCTCCATACCTGCATGTCCGTGCAATGCGTGCCCGTCTCGCGTGTTCCTTCACCTTTAGCATTGGCACTGCTCAAAATTACTGATAGCACGAACTTCGTTCACGAATACAATCCAAAGGAGTCCCTTCATGGTTCTACATTCTTTTAATCTTCAGTAAGAACACGCTTAATCTTTGACATTCGGAAGAAAGGTACTTACTAAACATTTTAAAATTTTTTGACCCCCTGAAGCTAAAAACTCAGATGATTTGATTATATCCAGACGACCACCTCTAGCGTGACACTTGGGATTACCTAAGGCCTTAGTGGGAGAGCTGCAGAGTTCTTTCAGGCTGCGAACTGCAAATAGGCCTCAGAATTCACCAGATGGTTGCCACTTTCCAGTTCAAAATGTCGAACTGGCGTAAGTGGTCAAAGATACAGTTTTGCTGGTTTCTTATACAAAAGCCTAAAGGAAAAGATCCTGACTGAAATCACTGCTCCCGGGAACAGATAATCGGTCACGAAAAGATACGCAGATTCGGAATGTACGTGGCAGTTTCACAGATACACCTCTCATGTGACACGTCAACCACTTTTCCTTCTAACCACGCGGCAACACTTAACCTAGAACTCACAAACGTAAACATACTACCACTCTCAGAACTTGGGCTCGAACTGCGAACCTAGCGTAAATGATCAAGGAGACAATTTCACCGATTTCTTTAAGAAAGGCTAAAAATAAGAAAGTTCCTAAAATCGACACCTAAGGCAGATCCCGAATATTGAAAGCACTAGTCCCGGGAACAGATAATCGGTCACGAAAAGATACGCAGATTCTGAATGTTCGTGGCAGTTTCACAGATACACCTCTCATGTGACACGTCAACCACTTGTCCTTCAAGCCACGCGGCAACATTTAACCTAGAATCCACAAACGTAAACAAACCACGAGTCTCAGAGCTTGGGCTCGTCCAAGCTCTTACAATGCGTGTCTCGCGTGCTTTCTTCGCGTGTTACATCACACGTGGTTAGAGCACGCAACCAACGTACAACCGTTGTGATAACGCTGTGTCAATGGATGGCGTGCTGATTTTTAATCATGGCTGCCTGGCCAAGAATGGTACGCTTGCGTGACAGTTCGCGCGTTGGGGAAGGTCGATGATGGGTTGATGATTTTTGAGGTTTTTTTGTGAATGGTCGTTGTGTACTAGAAATTGTAGGAGTTAGTTTGTAGAATAACCGCGTTGGAGCAACGTCGTCGAGTTATTCGCCGTTTATATTCGACCGATCGATAGGTGCTGTCTTGAATAGGTCATGTTGCACCATTGACGTCATGCCACGTCGTTCTTAGTAGCCTAGGAACTGTAATATCGAACCTAACCTCTATCGATCTTACTATGCCTATTAACAAAAGTTTAATCATAATTTCTCAAGCGAAAATCATCGTGAGTCGTCTATTTTCACGTCCTTCAGCTAAAGCTTTAATACACACATAAGCTAAAACTAGTCCACTGGCGGTCGACTAGTTTTCAACCTTATAACTTAGGGAATAAGGGTGTGAAGTAACCTTCAGTGAACTTTTTAGTACCCAGAAGTATAGATTATATATTTAGATGCATTATGCATCTAAAAAAACATACTCAACCAGCAAGCACCCTAGTTGCTACAGTACCATACATAACAGACACAACACTCGTACTATCGGCCATTTTCTGCCTTACTTGCAAACATTCTACATTTTTCTTGTACCCCAGATCAGCAAAGGAAATCGTTAATGTGTCTGTATTGTTTTAAAATGGACATAAACAGTGGCTGGCTTATCTGCGCGCGGTTACGGTCAGCCATGCGAAGTAAATGGATAAAAGAAATTGTTAATAAACTTTCATCTTTACGTCAGACGGACTTAGTATGTCGGTCGGTTAACTATTTGTAAGTGGCTGCAGATGGATTTCTGAAATGTTTCTTGTTTGTATTCGTCGGATCTTTGATTTGTGTTTAATTGTATCGGAATGGCGAATTTTTCTTCATGATCACTTTAGACGGCAGAAAAGTTGGAATCGAAATTCACTCTAGAATCTTTGAAGCTAGGACCGTTATAGCACCAATAAGTATGTTTTGCCTTATCCGTCGTTCATAAATGTTAATTTTCAAAGAATTTTTTCAGTCCTATTTATGGAAGCAAGATTTTACCAATTTTTATACGTCAAATTTTGTAGCATTTACCTATCTTGCATTTTTGACACTTGCATTCAGCGGTATAGTCATTTGTTACAATATCGACTCATAATTACGAGTATTCTTCTGCATCAAATGTTGTAGCATTTACCGGTCTTGCATTTTTGACACTTGCATTCAGCGGTATAGTAATTTGTTACCATATCGACTCATAATTACGAGCCATCTTCTGCGTCAAATGTTGTGGCATTTACCGGTCTTGCATGTTTGACACTTGCATTCAGCGGTATAGACATGCATGCTTCACAGTATCGACTCATAATCACGAGCTTTTATCTGCGTCAAATGTTGTGGCCTTTACCCGTCTTGCATTTTTAGCACTTGAATTAGCAGTATAGGCATTCTTCACAATATCGACTCATAATTACGAGCCTATTGCTTTCGAATCACACATACAACACAACATATCAGTACCATCAAAAAGCAAAATGAAATCCACACACAAAAACACAAGGTGCATTCAAAGTGCAAACATAACGTCACGCCTACTGGTCACAGCTGACTTTAAAACACTAGTGTGTAAAGAGAAGTTTATTGCACTTGGCAACTAGGGTGCAACTCTAGTGAAATAAGTTCTCAGATAATAATAAATAAGGAACTTAATGAGCTCACTGCTAACTCGAAATGAATACCGGTGTCTGGAAGTATTCATCTTTTTAATTAGTTTGAGGTTGTTTGAGTAGGTTTTATATCATTTGGGGGATGATGATGTCTCGGGAATTGTAATGTAATTATTATATGCTTCGAAGATTTCAAAGTGACTTCACTCTGGTTTTTAAAAGCTTAATGAAGTCACTATACCAGGGGCCTAATTCTGCTATTTTAATAAATTCGTCACTCCAACACGATTCCATTCTCATCCCATTGTCATTTTGCTTAAAGTTCGTAATCTGCTAAATTCACAATGGTCGGTCAATGGACTCGTAATAAAATTGTGTTTTATTGGCATTGTCGTATTGTCATTATTAAAAAACCCTTAGTACAAATGGTTTTTGAAATCTCCTACTAAATGCAAACATTCATTCTTGCCAGATTTCATGTACGAGACTATCATTCTATGACATTTCTTTCAATGAAGTGTCAGTGGTTAATCAATGAGAAGTCATAATGGCGCCATTATGTTAGTAGAATTAACAAACTTGTCAAAATTTGACAGAACTGGACCATTAAGAAATCAATGATCGACTACTCTGACACTATTGTAATAGCAGAATCGAGGCCCAGTGCATATGTTAAACTTTACATAACGTATTAGTGAGCTACGTCCCATGACTTAAATTTCCCATTTCGACATCTAAACAAATTGACTTTATATTATATCAAGTAGACAGCTAACTTTCTAGTGTTAAGTTAATTCACGGAATGTGATAAAATAAATCTCATCTTGGAAACTCCCGTATCAAATCTAAAAAACTTTGAGATTTGATCACCATCAGCCTATAATGTTCCCACTGTTGGGACACGGCCTCCTCTCAATGATAGGAAATGAGCTATCTACTACGCTGGCCCAGTGCGGATTGGTAGATGTCACATGTCTTCGATTTTTTAGTTCTAGGACGTTCTTCTCATTCTTACAAGAGAAATCTCAATAAACAATATTTCTACCGCACCCCAACTTGTAGTATCACTAGCAGAGACATGGATCCACAACAAAAGCATCAAAACTCAAAGGTAAACACCCTAATGATTATCCCGGGAATCGAACCCCCCAACAGCTGACCGCACCGTTCCGTGTCTTCCGTGATAGCAGCACATTTAGCTTCAGACATGAAAACTATTTGGTGTAACACGTATAGATAGATATAATGTTTGTAGTGATAGAGAGAGATGGAAAATAGTGTATTGTAGTACAGGATATAGTTTAGATATCTTGTACAAGATGATATTAAGTGTGTTTTTCGACTTTGGAATAAGAAGCATTGTTAGACTGGGGAAGTTTGAGTTATTTGAAAAAGCATGCATATTTTTTACTAAGAATATTATTATATCGATCAAATGGTGATCAATGATCAATGGTGATCAATGGCCCAGTGGTGGCGGCCCCGACTTACGAACAGTAAGTCGTGGGTTCGAACCCAGACAGGCGCATTACTTTGTGTAATTTATTTCATCACCGCTGCTCTCAAAACGGTGAAGGAAAACATCGTGAGGAAACCGGCATGTCCTAGAACCAAAAATAAATAAATTCGAAGACATGTGACATCTACCAATCCTCACTGGGCCCGCGTGGTAGATTATAGCCCATTCCCTCTCATTGAGAGGAGGCCGTGTCCCAGCAGTGGGAACATTATAGGCTGATGATGATGATGATGTATTCATTATACTTCCATTAGGTAACTGCTTATATTGCAATTATTGACGTAGTCTTATTAACTCATACCAAAGAAAGCATTTACGGGCTTATACTTATGTTTAATTTAATTAACGTTTTTGCTTCACTTCACTACGCGAATGCCTAACCTGTCAATGGTCATGCACGATTTAATGTTAAAAATAAATTGGAACCCTATTTAATCATTGGACCCCCTTATTAACAATTTATACTTAGAGGGTTCAAAAATGCACCTGTGCCTAACCTTTTGAAAATTAATGATATGATAGAAAGATGTGATGATCTTTTAATCACATTATTATTATTTTACAAGAGACTTTATGTCACGAATTATCATTATTAGTGAGGTTTTGTTAACGATGTTAACTAATATGTTTGTTTTTACTAATATCATCATTACGGTATAAATCTATCATTTTGGGCACCAATCATAAGTTTAAAGATAATAAAAATATCTTTTGAATGTTAGAAGCCCTTTTAATGTCTAAGACAGAAAAATATATTTAAAGTACTTATTTTTTTTTACATTTTTGGTAAACTTACAGACTAATGACATTGTAATAATAAAATACAGGATGTAAAACCACCTCATCACAAAGCCGTTAACCAAGCATTCTAAGTAACTTTACGCAAAAATTATTGCTGGGAAACGACTTTTCTTTTGGGGTGAAAAATCATGTTTACCAGCAGAACTCAATGTAACGCACTAAAACCATTGTGCTGGTGAATGGATTGACTAGTACAGGGGTATTAAAGGTGTTAAAAGTTAAAATCATCCAATAAAATCTTGTATTAAAAAAAAACATGTCAAAAAGTTAGAATGTTGACCCCCTATATTTCCGTAACTAGAATGTTGCCAAGTATGGTGTTGAACAAAAAAAATATCACAATGACGGGGAGAACAAATGGTTTTCGGATTCGATAAGAGGTGTTTTACGCCCTTTATATACTTAAATTGCTAATACCAAGCCTCCACAGATAAATTCAAAAATCTAGTACTGTTTGATTCATCATAAGAACCATTCAAGAAAACTACACAAATCAAACACTAAACCCATACAAAATTCAAATCCCAGCAAACCAAACACAAAACGTTTCTAACTTCAACAACACAATAACCATAAACACAATTTGTTACCTAAAAGCACTAGTGCACAAAACAATTCGTTACAATTCAATAACAATAAACTATTCTAATTTGACACAATATCGAACTAATCTAAGCCTGACTCACCTTATATTATAATCGCGGTCTGAATCACATTTTGAGCGGACACCATTGCGTGACTGGTAATTTACTCAGTATATCGGTGAAACTTTCATTACGTTGGGGTCTTAAAGGCCACACGTCGCAGGTTGAGGGTTGACTGATGTGGGATATAAAATTTTTCGAAAGTGCACGGCGTTTGAAGGGTTGAATGTAATTAGTTATCTTTTTGAATTGTTGTGTTCGATTAGGAGTTTTCTTTAGATATTGTTAGAAATGGGCTCGTTACGCCTACTTTCGCGTTTTACTTTTCTATAACTTACTTACTTAATATGTGACGTTTTGTAGCTATCGGTGTTTCGATATACAAAGTCAGCTTGAAATATCCTCACCGCGTCACCTCATCATCATTCTCTTGAATTGGGATAAGGGCCCAATTTATTTGGTGGCGGCGCAACATGTCTTCTTCTTCCATACTCCTCTATTTTTCGTCATCTCATCAGACACTTCTTTTCTTACCATATCCTTCTTAACACAGCCCATCCATCGTTTCTTTGGTCTTCCTCTACTCAAATACCCATCCAAATTCATGCTCAAATTTTTTTTCTCATTACTCCTCATCACATGCCCATACCACGAAAACCGATTACCACACAAACGCGTCACCTATTCATAGAAAAATAAAAATAAACGTTTTTCTATGACTTTTTGTTCCTAACCATCCAGTATCTAAACAAAATATCTAACAGACAGAGACAGCAACTTGCCGAAACCAAACAGTAAGTTATTGAAAATGGCCGTTAGTAAGCGTTCCAGGTTATTACTACTGGCGTCACTTCACCAGAAGAAAATACCTAAAGTTTTCTTAGGGGTTTAATTATCATTTAATTCTTTGCAAAACCTAACGTGTCAAGATTTGATAGGTTGATTTCCAGCTCAGTATTTTCAAAGAATTTAGAAGACTTTTCAATCATCATACTCTTACCTTTATCCCAATTCGTTTGTCGGCACAGAATACGCTTTTCTTCCACACTTTCTGTATTACTCGTCATCTCATCAGACACCTGCTTACTTGCCGTATCATCCTTTATAATAATAATAATAATCATTTTTTTTATTATTTTTAAATGTTTTTCATATATTTTTTAAGTTAATATTTAAAAATGTAAAAAAAAATAATAAAGAGAATAATAATAATAATTATTATTATTTATTTCTCTATTACTCGTAATCTCATCAGACACCTGCTTACTTGCCGTATGATCCTTTATACGAAGACAAAACACAAGAAGGCTTCATAATGTTTACTTGTTTACATTAAATAGGGTTCTTAAAATAAAATAAAATCCTGCTTCTTACGAATATAAAACCTTATTTCCAATCCAGAAATCGACCCGTCCGTTCACCTTTCCCAAACTTTCACCGAAACGAACCCCTAAAAAAATCAACCCTGTACAAAAAACTTTTTACAAGCACACCCCAATTTTCGTACCCGAAAAACAGCGGACCACGTGCAAGCCAATTACGATCCCCTCGTGCGTTCACCCTACGAAACATAACGATATCCATGTACCCCAAGAGGGTAGTCTGAGGAGTAAGAAAGGGGGCGTGGTCGGTCTAGGGTGGCATCTCCCATCTCGCTCTCACACTCTATTTATTGAATTTTTTCAGGACTGCGCATTCGATTTTTTGTGGGTACTGCGAGTTTCGTGAATTTTGCGTCGCGTTGAGTCATTTTGTTTGAGTTTTGGTATTTTTATTGGAATTTCTTTGTGACTGCTGTAGTGACTTGTTACATTATTAATGTGTACTTTATTCCATTGGTCGTACCTTGGTACTAAAAGCTTATAACTAATAGTAAGTTTAATTTTTGGGGTAAATACGCAAAAAAAGCCAAAAAAAAAGCGTTAAGATTGTTTGCACTTCAAATATATAAAATCATTATATTTGACAGAATTAACTACTTACAAGTCTTAACAGGCTGGAAACTGAAGAAGTATCTTTTTTCCACATTTTACATTTTCTTAAGTATATTGATGTAATCGGTATCTATAGATGCATTCCTTCTTTAGAAAACGTTCAATTTACAGTCAATAATAAGTTACCTACTTCGGTAGCAATGTTTGAATTTGTTTTCATGCCTGCTTTCAGCGTTAAAAATCCTTCATTACGGTTTTACTGAGTCATATAAACAGCCACAAGAATTGGACTCGCCTTGGGGCTCTAAAATGGCGCTTTATGATAATCATAATAAGACAATAATAAGAATTACGTAACAGTTCGTAAAATTACCACAGAGTGTCAATTCAAAATATACTACGTTTGTGACCATTTTAAATTTTTGGGCCAGTATTAATACGAGTTAATACTTAACACTCCATTACAATTCAACCATGACACACCTAAACCCGTAGAAAAACCCCATAAAAAATCTCAACTGCACGCAAAACGAATTTCCTTACCAATAGAACATTCACAATCAATTAAAAATCAATCAATTAAACCAACCATCATTTCATGACAACACATCGTAACGTCAACCTTATTAGCTAAACGGTACAACCCAATAATTATAATGAAATCATAACATTTCTCTAACGTTGGCAGGAATGTTGACTTTCCAATGAGTTTAGAAAAAGTGGTCGCGTTACTGTGCGAGGGATTCCGTATACGGCTGTTCGAAATAAATAATTAATGGATCAGAAGTGGGTTAGGATAGTACAGACAATAATAATATCATCATATGAATAGAAAATGTGCTGTTTAATGGGTGCATTAACAATGTTCAAGCTACCACTCCCGACTCACGTACTGATCTTTTAAAGAAAATTCTATTTTTATTTATTTTATTTATTTATTAATGTACACACAAAGTACTTAAAAGGACAATATATTAACATAGAAGAGCACAAAGGTACTGCTTATTTCAAAAGAAATTTCTTCCAGCATACCTGCGAGAGGAAAGTCTGATAAGAAATGTAGATACAGTGCCGTGTGTAGAAAAGTTAAACAAGAAAATTTAAATTAAAACTTACAACAAAAGTATGACTATTTAATATAAACATATAACATACAAACACATATTATTAAAAACAAAATAAACTACTATTGTAAATGTGTTTAATTTCTTCTTCGATAGCTAGAATATAGGATTCTAGCTATCGAAGAAGAAATTAAACACATTTAAAATTAACATAATGGCTTATCACTACATCTTATAAAACAAAGTTCTCCGCCACGTATGTCTGTATGTCTATTCGCGATATCCTCAATAACTTCTGCAACGATTTCCACGCTGTTTACATCTATGGATGGAATGGTTCTTGAGGCAGGTTTTAGTATCGGGTATAGCATATTGTCAGAGCCTGTGATACAGGATTTTCCTAGTACAGGCATCATACATTATTACCTATACCGACATTCTTAGTTTTAAGATTCAAATTTTATTTTACCTTCTGAGATTCAGATATTTTTTATTATTATTTATTATTTATCAGCGAGATAAGAATAAAAAGATGAATTTGGAATGACAATTATCATGTCGGTGTCAATCTGAAAATAAATAGACATCAGAATAAAATACAATGAGAAACTGCCTTTTCAACATACATAGTTTGGAGTTAGAGAAGAGATCCCTGGATGGACCACGGGACGTAAAGGATGATGGATCACTCCCTATGAAAAAAATCGACCTGTCTCTCAGTAGAAAGTACTGGGTATTGTATAAGTTGCAGATACTGCATCATACTAGAATTTACTTACATGGTTGATCTTGAGCTTAAGCCAGGTTTTTTAGGTTGGTCTGTGAAGTCGACCCGGAAGCAGCTGAGTACTAGTAGCAGTTACCCAACGTAGTGGTAAAAGCTAAGAAAATTATAAATAAATAAATAAATATCGCTGGACATTAACACACAGCGCCATCTAGTGCCACAAACAATTGCTCCTACCGGGATTCGAACCCGGGACCCTAAGAACGTAAGGCAGCGTCACTACCACTACGCCATTCGGGTCGGTCGGGAATTATGTTCTAGCAATCAGTTGGTTAAGGACATAAAAGGCGTAATCAAAGCGTTGGTAAATCTGATAAAGAAATCTATTTATTTTCAAGTAAAGACAAATAATAAGAACGCAATCGAATAGATTCATTGCATTTTGTAAGCTTGATTTAAAGTCCATGTAAATTCGTTTATTTAAGGAGAATGCCTTACAGTTACAAATCAAGAAGATAAGCCACTGATAGATGGTTTTCTTAACTGATTAACAGTTAAAAGACTGTTTAATTTTGAACTGAAAAGTTCGTTCACGTTTTAAATTGCATTTCGAAAAGGAATTAAAATGTTTAGTTCTAACATTAGTTTGTTTTTCATGTTTTTTTCAGTCTCAAACAATCTTCCAGGCCTTTTTAAGTTACATATCATAATCTTAGTATTGTTAGTGTTGAACTCTAGAAAATTTGATGTAACAATGGTCCTATGCGGAAAAACTGATTTAGCGTTCCCGCGAACCTTAGTACATTATTCTGAACCCGACCCATATGGAAATTTATAATCGGTTTAAAAAAAAAAACAGCTTTTTCCAACACAAATGCAATACCTAGGTACCTCATCATCTGCCTAGTCTTTTCCCAACGATGTTGGGGTCGACTTGCAGTCTAACTCGATGCAACGAATACCAGAATTTCATATGGATCCACTGCCTATTTTACCCCTACAACCGAGTCAGTACTGAGTAATCCGATACCCTTTGGTAAGACTGGTTGTCAGACTTCTTTTAGGTGACTGACTACCTGTAACAACTATCAAAGATATACAAATGACAGCCGGGACCAACTGTTTAATGTGCTTTCCGAGGCACGGAGAAATCTCGATTTTTATTGGGTACCCGGACCAATCGAAGCAAGCACGGCTTCACCTACAGACCGTTCCAAGTGGTTGTTATTATTTAGCAGCTCTTTGCTACACAGCCAAAATGTATGGAACAGCTGATTAAAAAACACAACTTTAGTTTTTTTGTCACCGACTTCAGAAGCTATAGTTATTATTCACTTTTTGTTTTTTTAATTTTTGAAGTCGGTTTTATTTTTTGCAAAAAAGTTTTTATTTTTCACTTTTTAGTGGTTCACATGTGCTTGATAAACAATTACAGCCCAAACCCGACTAGGGTACATTGTCTCATTATGGAGTTCCGTGACTCTTGGCTTCATCATCAGATCTGATGGTAGAATGGTTCTTATCAAACGCAAATGCTTCACATGTTGTAGAAAATACCAAAATCGCAACAGTTTTCATATAAAATTTTAAGAGTTCCCTCGATTTCGCCAAGATTCCATCATCAGATCCCGACTTGGTGGCTATGGGACCATTTGGAAAGAATACCTTTTCCAACAAAAAAATAATTTTCAAATCGGTTGACAAGCGACGGAGTTACAAATATTAAAAAAAAAAAAATAGAAACATCCGAATTGAGAACCTCCTCCATTTTTAGAAGTCGGTTAAAAAAAAACAGAATCAAGATGATGTATTGAATACTTGAAAACCATTTTAGTGTCGGTGTCCCAGCGACATTGTATATCACACACCGACTCGAATGCCCAGTGAGCAAATCAGTATATAATGAGCATTGGTCATGCATTATTAAATTAACACCTTAAAGTGGAACCTCTCATGCCTCTAACCCTAAAAAGCCGTCAAGTAAACGTTCCAATCCCACACTATGATTACTAACACCGCTTTTTTACCATTAATTAGTTTATTAATTATTCAAATTTGTATGCGAATTCGCGATGCTTTATGCGATTAGTCGTATCGAGATTTTACGGCCGATAATGTTGGGGTCGAGTCATAAGATGTAGCGATAAATGTGTGAAAAAGAATGATTGTGGTGTTGTGACAGCGATAAGCGATGAGTGGCCCATGTTTTGTATGAGATTGTGTCGTTTTCCTTCATTCTTTTCTGTTTAATTCTATTTTTATGTGGGTATTACGAGTAGTAAAATATATCCGTTTGAATATATCCCGACACATTTTACAAGTTCGATATTTAACTATAGAATTTATGAATCTGATTTCAATAAAGAACAAAGCAGCACTTTAAAAAACCGTGATTAGTTCAGGTAGCTTAGAATGGTTGTTTTAGAAGAATCATAATGAGATTATATAAACCACTCTAATATTCTTATAATGTTCACAGACGCAGATAATGAATTGTCACTTAATAAAATGATCCTCTGATAATTCTGACAAAGTGGCCGTTTTATGCCCCCTGTTAAGAATAAAAATAACAGAAATCTATACTAATATTATAAAGCAGACGAGTTTGTTTGTTTGTTTGTTGTTTGGTTAATCTCAGGAAGTACTGGTTCAAATTGAAAAAATCTCTTTGTGTTGGATAGTCCATTTATCGAGGAAGGCTTAAGGCTATATAAAATCACGCTATGATTAATAGGAGCGGAGCAGCAATGAAAAATGTTACAAATATCGGGGGAAATTTTATTCCCTTTGTTAGCTTTTTCTCTCTTATGTGCCGCAAAGTTGCGTGGGCCAGCTAGTAAAATTATAAATTCTTAAAGACAACTCTGTGGCGAGCTGATTAACCTCAAACAAACTTATAACTTTACAACTTGCGTAGTTTGTGTCCTCACTATCGCTCCCGCTACCGCTTATAACTCACACTAAACAAATGAGTGTTTGCCTGAACTAACGCCAGTTATTACTTTATTGTTGGCATACACTTTGTGTACAATGTCTAAGCTGCTTTTGCACAATCACTTTGCTTTTAATGTCAACTTTTCACTTTTGTTGCGCGGTTTTTCTAACTTTTTATTGGCGATTAAAACACGTGGCGTTTGAGGGTTTGACAGTTCAATTGTGTCTAGTGATGGGACACAAGAAGATGATGTCATTGGTGCCGATGACACATGTCATTGGTGGAATGAATGAGGAGTTTTTATGAGTTGGAAACTTTTTTAAATGACGTCATGTTATGCAGTTGAATGCAGTTTTGAGCAGTTTTAGTACTGATGACAAATAACATAATGTGGATTTCATGAATGTGCTAATTCAACTGTGCACAGAACAAACACAGAACATCTATTTTTGGCATGATTGCCATTAATATTTAATGACATCTGGTTGCAATCTACGACTTTAATCTACTCGTAAATAGTATCTCCAAGACTCTTTTCAGACAAAATGGTAACCTTTACTTCCTTGATAAGTGGTTTTTGGTTTTTTCCGTAGCTATAAGTAAAGATCATTAATAAAAGATGACATTCTATGATATTTCAAAACCCTCTGAACATCCAATCAATAATCATTAAAAAATGTATCCACGAAGAATCAAATGAAATGCCATATCAACAAGAGACCAAAGCGATTTAAAAATCGCTATGTTTTAACTAGAATGTAGGCAAAAAAAAAACCCTATCATTTAGCCACACTTTCGATTTTCCGGAAAGAAACCACACATTATCTTGTCCTAGCCTTGGGCCCACATCCCTATCCTTTAGGTCATGGGCCCATAAGCCTTCACCACGACCCCAATACCACATCAAAAGCCTATGTCTCATAGAACCACACAATGTGACAAAAACAACATTTTCACAGCCTCTCAATACTTTAACGACAATGTCATTGATTGATAAATAATAATTAATAAATGCCTAATAGCATTGTTTACAGATTCTAGGTCGACTAACTTTTTTTTTTCTGAAACTTACAACAAAGGTATTATTCAGCTTACTGTGCATCAAGACGGTGCAACTGTGTCAGCAATTAAAATGATTAGGTACTGGGGTGTGGTCGCTTTGATAGCGGGGAGGGTAGCAGAGCGGGGAGCGGGGCGGGTTTTACTATGATCAAGCGTATGAACAAAGCAGGGATCTCAGAAGAACTTTCAAATCACGAAAAATGCTTAATTTGAATTAGTTTTCTGTGATCTGTTCTTGCTAGGTACGACAAATTTGTCAAAAGTTAAGTTTCTTACATAAGCATTTTGCAAAAAAGGTTTCGCCTTTTTTAGATAGTAACTGATTTGTGAAAAGATTTTTGTTTCATACCTATTGATTTTTTAGTTTAGAATATCTTTTTATTGTAGATTTTAAATGATTAAACAGCTCATCAGCTCAATCTACGCAATCATTGGGGTCAGCTTCCAGTCTTACCAGATGCATATGGAAATTAATATTTTAAATAGAGCGACTGCCTATTAGACCCTCACAATTCATTTACTGAGTAGCAAGATGCGTCTTGTCAAACATATCATCATCATCAGCAAATTTCATGAGCGAATCTCCTAACACAAAATCGCTTACTACATAACCACGCCCCACCAGTCGGATGATTATGAATTATGTAAATTATAAATGTTAAACAATCCAAGAGATTGTTGATGCGATGCTATGAAAAAATACACCCTCCATGCTTCAGCTAACACTCATTAAAATAATTGCTTTTTGCAACCGTGTTCTCTCCGTCTGTCTGTCTGTGTTTGTGTGTGTTTGTGCAGATGAGTGTGTTTGTGTATGTGTGTGTGCAGAGTGATAAACTTGGTTTCATGCTAGAGTTGTGGCTATGGCCAGTGATAAACAACTTTTTTTTCGAAAGAAAAAGCTTTGAATTTAAAAAAGAATGTTTATTATTTGATTTATGAGATTGTTGTGTTATGTCAAGACTCCCTCGTGTGTTGGAAAGGAGGTTGGTCGTTTCTGTAATAAAAATAGTACTTTAATGTAATATTATCTCCACCTTGACGTTATCTGATACAACTTCTGCTTTGAAAGGAAAAATACCGACGTGTTCGTACCGACATATTTACGTATGAAATATAGCTAGATCCTAGACTAGACTAGCTCTGTTACTAGAGACAAGGGGAGAGATGGGGAGGGGGGGAGACTCTTATAGCTCATCATCATTCTTTTGACATTATTCGTTTGGGTTATCATATCTTCTTCTTCCGCACTTCTCTCTAACTCGTCATCTCATCAGACACCAGATCCCTTATTCACAACCATTCGACTCGCTTCCGATTCGGAAAGTCGTGTTTCTATCTCGCTCGTTTTCGTAATGCCAGAAGAAGACAGATATACGAGTTGTCGAATCGAAAACGAGTCGAACGTTTGTGAATACGGGGTCAGGTGTCTGTGTTCTTGCTTATCACCCTTTATACAGTTCATCCATTGTTTTTTCGGTATTTCTCTACTCATAAACCCCTATTTTCCTCATGCTTCCGCATCACATGCAAATACCACAGCTCTTTAATAACTACTTATTTTATTGACGAAGAAAAATAATACTATTGATGAAAAATTACCTCATTTTCATACATCAATAACATTTCAACCTAACCCATTCAACGCTACCCGGTCACCAAAACACACAAAATTTAAATTCTTCACCAATGTACCCACGTTCCACAACTAAAATTAAATAAATAAATCACACATATAAGTAACTAATCCGGTACATTCACCTTAATTCAATCAGCGTCGTATACTAATCAAATAAGCCGTTCAATTCTACAGGGTAAGGGTTAGGGGCGACGCATAGCGTGCGACGAAAACGCTGACTCACGCTGACTTGCAAAATGGCCGACTGTAATGCAATGTGTGCTAATTTGGTGATAATAAGCCTTTTTTAGGGCATTGTGCAATGTTTGATGGATGTGACGAGGGTGCTGTTTTTGTGATTTCAATTACGAATTAAATAAAGTGGGTTTTTTTATTTGCTTTGAAATAATGTGATCTAAAGTGGTCTGTCCTTGGAGAATCTGGCTTATGTTTAGGTCTTGCACTGATTTTGATAGAAAATGCATTCATTAAACTACACACACTCATTACTCGCTACAAACCCATATGGACTCTTGTTCGAAATAAAGTATTTGATTTGATTTGATTTGATTAAAAATTGGATAAGTAAGTCAATTTGCTTTTATATGCTTAATGGTATTTTATTCTGTTGTTGTATGTGCCATTACTTTTTTAAGAAAAAAATATCATCTAGTAAAAACAGTTGAAAGATAGAAAGAAAATTGTGTTTATTTGGCATGATTTGAGAGTTCATAATTTCCTATCTGATTTAAATAAACACATGGTTTTGGTCATACTCCAAATACCTTGCTTATTGTTTTTTGAGAGTTGCAAATACCAATCAGCAATCCAGAACCAACTGTGAAATTTTGACAGATGTTAACTGGTTTTTATCTTTTTTGTTACCTTTAAAGTTGTACAGAATAATGCACGTTCTGTCACTGTTTTTCCTCGCAGTACCTGCTAAGCCTTACTACCACCACAAAATGCATCGCCGACGCGCCGCCGGCAAATCCAATAGGTTTTCATTTAATAAAACCCTTTTATTGGCTTACCTCAGATTTGCCGGCTTTATAGTCCGCTGGCTTAGCATTATGTGGTCTAAAGGGTTTATTTGTATTACAGCTATGGTACTTTATATGCCCCTGTCAGAATACAAAGGGTTAAATTAATATATTTTAATTTGGCGTGGAGAAATTAAGGCAACTCTCGTGCTATGAGGCTTTAACAGTCTATGTCTGCGTCTAGGCAAGGCTATTTTTCTCAGTTTTAAAGGCGATTAGAGCAAAATAACAGTAGGTATTTTTAGTTTACCTTCAATCAATCAGTGCTGCGTATATCTACAGGGAACGCAAGCGCGAGAATCGATGCAACGAAAGATTTCCCACATAAATATGTGTTGAAACTTCAGTTTCTCTCAAGATTGAGATGGTCAGACGCTTATTTATAACACATTGCAGTTTACAACGATTAGAAAACCAGTAAAAGTTGTTTCAGCCATCTTTAAGCTGCCCTGGTTGATACCTACGACTTAGCTGTCTATATCTAAACCTATATTTAGTACCTAATGACCAATCTACAAGTAACATTGGCTCTTATCCCAAAATATTAACGACTATTTTACCATACACAGATTTTTACATACCCTTACATAGGATCACGATTTGCTGATCTTCAATTGCGAACAGGGCGTGGTTGTCACGTCATAGGTCAGAAAGTACTAGAAAACATGAATAAAAAACATAGGGAGAGGTGTAAAAAGTGACGCCTTTACAAATAATTGTGTGTTTAAATAGGATTAGTGACACAATCGTGTTAGAGACCACACCTCCGCGGGCACAGGGTTAATTCAGATGACATCGTTGCTATGGAAACGGAACGCCCCGAAACTTTACGAGTCTGCGCTGTAGATATATTTCACCTTTGAATGACATTTGGGAGAGAAAACCCGAAAATACCTAATCGATTTTGGAAAATATCTTACAGATATGAAATAAAGATTATGCCAATTGTTTCTAATCATTATCATTAGACAACACGAACGAAATAAAGAAGAAAAGTTTTAAAATTAAACGTTCTAATCTGTCCTGTGAAAATGTTCTATTATGGGGTGTAATCGATCCATGCAAAGCCATTATACTGACCGCATTTCCACGATCGTACTCGCAGGGTTAGGCCGAATAACATACAATTTTGTATCGGCATGTAGACAGTTTCAATGTACGCAAATCTACTGTTATTAAGTGAATCGTTTAGCGTTCAATAAAATATTCATAGATATTTTCGCTATAATAGCGGTTCGACTCATACAGAGGACACACACTATAAGTACTTTTGAAGCAATGAACACTTGCTTCTGATGTGTTGTCGGTTTCAAACCGTCTACGTTTCCTAGATTATACGTATAGGTTTCCTTGTAATTAGATAGTGTAATCTATGGTAGACTTTTGTGTAAGTACAAAACCAATTTGCAGGTCTTTTGAATATCCCAGATATCCAGGTTTTACTGTAAACCAAAATAGTTATGCATCTCTTTTTAGGGTTCCGTAGTCAACTAGGTACCCTTATAGTTTCGCCATGTCTGTCTGTCCGTCCGTCTGTTCGTCCTCGCTTGATCTCTGCGACCGTTAGCACTAGAAAGCTGAAATTTGGTACCAATATGTGTATCAATCACGCCGACAAAGTTGTAAAATAAAATTGGTTTAATTAGGGTAGCCCCCTTATATGTAAAGTGGGAAGTGATTATTTTTTTTAATTTCAACCCTAACGTGTGATATATTGTTGGAAAGGTATTTAAAAATGAATAGGAGTTTAGTACAATATTTTTTGGATAATGTCAATAATTTCGGAAATAATCGCTCCAAAAGTAAAAACAATGTGCCCCCCCCCCCTCTAACTTTTGCCTCTAACTTTTGAACCATAAGATTAGAAAATATGAAAAAAATCTGAAAAGTAGAACTTTATGGACTTTCTAGGAAAATCATTTGGAACTTGGATGGAAACAACAGTTTTTGTACAAAAAAGACAAAAAGTTGTAAAAAGACAAAATAATTTGTAAACTCATAAGTGGGAAAACTTATTGTGACGGACGGGAAACTACGGAACCCTACACTGAGCGTGGCCCGACACGCTCTTGGCCGGTTTTATAATATTGCTAATTCTTTGAACACAATGGCGGTCCTAAATGATCCTCGTTTGCGACAGGAATGACATAACTCAACAATACAGAGTCGTCTATGTTGTTTGTAAGAAGTTGAATATAAAGGGTGTAAAACACCTCTTCACGAAGCTGAAAACCTCTGGTTTTCCCCCTCATTGCGATCATTTTTTTGTTCTACACCATACCTGGGAACCTTCTAGTTACGGAGATATGGGGGGTCAAAGTTACAACTTTTTGACATGTTTTTTTTTTAAATACAAGATTTTATTTGTTAGATTTTGACTTTTAACTCCTCCCCGACCCCCGTACTATTCAATCCATCCATCGGCACAATGATTTAAGTGTGTTACATTGAGTTTTACCACAAAACATGATTTATAACCTCAAAAAAAAAAACTTGTTTCCCAGCAATCATTTTTGCGTAAAGTTACTTAGTTTGATGTACAGAATGCTTGGTTAACGGCTTTGTGATGAGGTGGTTTACACCCTGTACAATTAAAAGCTACTTACGAAATAGGTAAAATAAGAAACCTTTCAGCAGCGTTTGGAATATGTTGGCGATGTAACAAAAATATTAGTCTAACTTAAAAAAAATCCTCAGTGTGTTTTCTTTCGAGTCATTATTGTCGTAAAAAAGCGGTGTTTTCTCTTATTGATCTATAGCCTTGATTTCAATCTCATATAATTCATTACCATGCTATTTCTTTGAGAACAATAATGCATGAGATAAAACATCTTCGTATTACAGCTCTAGTTAACCTATAAACAGATACAGCGATACGTCGCAACTTTATTAAGCAAAAAAAAATAGACCATTAACGTAATATTATTACAGTATCGGTTCTATCGAAAAAGTGCACCATTTTATTATGATTTAGAGCGACATGTTCACTCGAGCAAAATTTATTCGTAGAATGCCAACAATTTTATTGTTAGGGACCGTTCACAATGCTTGGCGGACCGCTGCGATTGTTCTAGGTTTAAAATAAACTACAGCTGTATTTAAAAATGATGTGCTAATTATTTTACTTATTTAAAGTTTTATTTGCCTGCCCTATTAGCCTATTGGTTCTTGAGTGGAAACCTCAAATCGGCAAGCTTAAAGCGCTTAGACGAGCTAAATTATCAACTTCGTTTGAAATGCTGTCAGAATAAAGTTCTAATCAGCTTGCACTACAAAGTGGTTGTTACGTCAGCCACAGCTGCGGGCCAAATAGCGCGAAATGAGTGGTTTCGATCGATTTACAAAAAAACTATTGATTAGATTAAAAAACTGAAACAGTATCATGCTAATATATTGCTTGTAGAATTATTTGCCTAAAAATCAGAACGATCGCATGCATATTAGTATGTTTTTTATTGTTTGAAATATATTTTTAGAGATAAGTTCGTGATTTTTTTTTTATCGAGCCAAATTAATTATGTTATGTTTTCAAAACAGTATCATGCTAGCATATATCCTGAAGAACATCATATATTTTTCTAGTCTTGTTTATAGCAGTGAATCATATGCTTTTAGTAATTATAAAACTCGCGTTTAGCTCATGTGATCACCTTATGGTGTAACGCCATCAGGCTTGGTGAAGCGAAAATGCGATTGAAGACGCCTATCTCCAACAATGGACTGTGGTAGCCTGACAATGATAAAACTTTTCGCACACTAAAAAAAGGTACAAGGCGTCGATTTTTTGGATATCGTGTAGGTAGCTTTTAAACAATAACTAAGCACAGTGTATCTGAAAATCAAAAATATATTTCCTTCCAAAGAAGAGAAAATTTAATAAGCTTTGTTGTGAGCGCCTCAAGATCTATTTCAAACCCTAGCTAACATCACCATCATCTCCCTAGCTTTTTCCCAACTATCTTGGGGTCGGCTTCCAGTCTAACCGGATGCAGCTGAATACCAGTATTTTATATGGAGCGACTGCCTATCTGATCTCCACAACCCAGTTAATACAGGTAAATACGATACCACTCGATACAGACTGGTGTCAGACTTTTTGGGCCACTGACTACCTGTAATGACTGTCAAAGATGGACGAATGACAGCCGGGACCAACAGCTTTACGTGCTTTCCGAGTCACGTGGTCACCCATCCACAGACCAACCTAGGCAAGCACGGCTTAACCTAAAGGTAGGTAGGTAACATCATTATTAGCCTATAATGTTCCCACAGGGGACACAGGCTTCCTCTCTATGAGAGGGAATGGGCTATTTTATAATCCACCAGGCGGACCCGGGGTCGATATTTTTTGAAACGAAAAAAAATTACAGTAGGATGAAATCCATTATTAGAAAAGGAGAAAATAAAAAACCCAAAACTTGGTTACTTGAATTTTCTTATTACCTACAACTTTGCCATTTACCTTTTTTCCATAGGACTTGTAGTTTTGTCGGAAATCGAGATAAACCATTTTTTTCCCTTAAAAGAAATCGGATCGAACGTAATTTAATTTTCCTTTCATTTTTATCATATTCCCCTCCTTTTCTAATGGGTTTCATCCTACTATTTTGGTAGATAAATAAATAAGCAAATCTTCAAATTTTTGGTTCTAGGACATGCCGGTTTTCTCACGAGGTTTTTCTTCACTGTTTTGAGAGCAGTGGTGATGAAATAAATTACTCGAAGTAATGCGCCTGTTTCGATTCGAACTCTAGACTTTCTAACTTGGAGTTTATTGAAAACCTTTATTATTACCTTACATTATTTTTTGTTTACACTAAACCCAAAAAGGGGTCATTGTACTCATCATTTTGAACAACTTTTACTATGGGACGAACCTTGAAATCGCGAAAAAAAAAACAGCTGTTCCCTACATTTATGTTCGCTTAACTCGTCAAAATGTAGGGAACAGCTGATTTTTTTTTCGCGATTTCAAGGTTCGTCCCATAGAAATAGTGGTTAAAAATGATGAGTACAATGACCCCTTTTCGGGTTTAGTGTAAACAAAAAATAATGTTGTATATTATTATTTGTATTTAGCTGTAAGCCACCCAAACACAATAAAATAAAATAAAATTAAACAAGTATGTATAATTAATATTGAAGTAGAAAGCACTTAATAGAAGACACAAAGGACAACACCTGTAAGTCTTTATCAAAAGACAAACTTGGTGATACTTTAAAACTTAATCACAAAATTAACACCTTCCATTTACTACACATCTGAACCCCACAACCAAAACGTTTAATTTTAAAATCCAATTTTACAGCGGGCGTGTAGTGTGCAATCTCTCCAATATATCTGCATATCGAGTTGCTCTGTCCGACTACTGTTTTGCCCTGGCTGGGCCCGAGCCGGTCCGTCTCGAAGTTTTTTTGCCTGTATCGCAAATCGAGCGTTACGGTATGTCTTCGTTTTGTGGCCGCCATTTTGTTTTTGTCTTTTGTTTTTAGTATTTCGTCTTCGCGCGAAATTGAGGATTAATTAAGCTATAGAACTTTAAATGTTTGTTGTAGGGTCGTTGTATGAATTGTTTTATTTTTCGAGACATCTTTCATCAGCTTTTTGTAGTCAAGTTCCATTTATTTTATTGCAAATTAACGAAAACTTAATTAGTCATTAAGTCACATTGAAGGAGAATAGGCATTTGCCCATCACTGGGAAATAAAGGATAGTAAAAACACATTTACAACACATTTTAGACCCAATTTCATCATTTGCAGATCTTTGACAGTCGTGACAGGTAGCCATGTGGTACGGTACTTAGTACTAACTAGATGGTGGAGGACAAAAAGGCTGTTGATCCGTGTAAAATACTGATGTTCAGCTGCATCCGGTAAGACAGGAACCCGATCCCAATAGCTACAGGCTAGACAGATGATGATTTAAGACTGATTAGTACTTGCAACCAGTCGTGGTGTTGAAGTCTTATAAACTACACAAATTAAAACACAATACTCAAAACTTGAATGAATAGTAATCTAGTTGCAAAGACAGAAAGACTAAAGGTGAACAAAATGCACTCAGTAATCGGAAACACTAATTTAAAGTGTAATCAACACGGTCAATTGCATACATTCATCGAGCCATTAAAATTATGCAAACGGCCCTCTACCTCCTTATTTTCAATAATTATACAACACCAACATAAGTAGTATATCAAAAGATAAGTATAACAATACTAAATTGTACTTTAAGATAACTTTGACCACGCTAAAGTGTGTGAAAGATAAGTAGAACATCACTAAGTCAAAAGATAAAAGTGACAGTACTATGGACATGTCAAATGTCTCTTGTTAAACATAGCTATTGTAGACACTACAATAAATGGTCTAAAGATAAAACAAAATGTTAATTGCACCAAAATGATAAGAGAAGGTAATTACAGGAGCAAAGACACATTGTTTTCCATGACATTCGTTTGTAACTGAAGAATTTAATTATACGGACCTACTAATATTTCTATGGTAACTTAAGTCTATCAAAGCCTGATCAAGACTCCGTTTTATTAAAGGAGATCATTCATTTTCGACCCAAAAACCAAAGTGCAAAGGAAAAAAACGAATCACCACTGTTGGAGAGGTCAGTTTGAGTATTTTTTACCATGGCACTAAATTCATGGCATTCCTTTAGCTAATTTTTTGGGTTGAAAAACCTTGTTTTTAGTCGTATGTTTTATTTGACAAAAGTCTTTTCATCTACACGTCACGTTGCCGTGCCGTGGCATGTTGCATAGTAGTAACGTGTTTATGTACCGAAAAGCATGATTTAAGCTTATAGAAATTCGATGCAGAATAACGAAGCATTGGCCACTCGTATAGGCTTTCAGATCGGTTATAATATTCCCATTACCATGCGTGTGACAATTTTAATAATTATTATGCAGTAGCCATGCTCCTATTAATAATGTATTTGTTCATAACACCTTTCTGCGTCCGATACTATCATAGTTCCAGGCTTTTATTGTTACGAACTTGTTTACAACCACGACCATTTTAGGACATGTCCTCATAAAAAGATAACATTAATTAGACCACAAGTTTTTGCCACTACACTACGAATAAAGAATTAGGTATAAATTATTGATCGTCGCGATAAAAAGGGAACGTTTTGTCAAAGGCGTTTTTAGCATTTTTTTCTTATGGTTTTCTCTTTTTGAATTATTTATAGGCAAATGAATTATATAGAAAAAATACTGGCAATTAAGAAAAAAAGTTTCTGTGAAGTACTTTTTAATAGTTTTTTTTTTTTTTTTTTTTGAATTATTTATTTCTCGCTTTGTTCGTTCTCAAATCTAATATATCAAGTGGTAATGCGTCTTTTAATGAGTCATTTTATCGCATTAATCTAGGGAGAACCTGTTTGAGACACCTTTTGGTATAATTCGTGAGTAATGGCGTATTCTTTGCGGTGTAGAGCTAAATACCGTTGAATTTACTTTTTTCTTTTCGTCAATTAATCAATGGTTGAAATATTATAACCTTTTAGTTGTATTGCGTTTGTATTGAATGCTACTTCATGTAGTATTAAATGTGAAAACATTATAATTCCACGTTTAAACCAAGACAGAAACATACATAAACGCTTTTTTCCTGTGTCCAGGGTGTGGTAGAAACAACACCTGCTAAAGTCTTTACAAACTCCTTTTGCTATGTTCACACATCTAATCATACAAACATGTCGTTAAAACATAAAAAAAAAACATTTTTGATTCCTTCTAGATATACAGAGTGTAAATCACCTCATCACGAAGCCGTCAACCAAGCATTCTGTACATCAAAAACTTTCCGTAAAAAATATTACTGTGAAACGACTTTTGTAATGTAACGCACTCAAAACATTGTGCTGATTGATGGGTGGATTGAATAGTGCGGGGTTCGTGGAAGTATTTAAAGTAAAAATATATTACAATAAAAACTTGAATAAAAAAAAAAATGCCAAAAAGTTGGGCCTTTGACCCCCAATATCTCCGTAACTAGAAGGTTCCCAGGTATGGTGAAGAACAAAAAAAACATCGAAATGATATGGAGAACAAGTGCTTTTCGGCTTCGTTAAAAGGTTTTTACACTCTTTAGAGATCTGCACTGCTTTGTCTGATGGTAACCAAATGAGAGTATCCAAGGATCCGACTACAAATATGACTTCTATAGGCTAATGACCATGACGAACCACAACATAACACAATCAGTCTATAATATTCCCACTGATGGGACACAGGCCCATCTCCACTCAAACTCAGTGCGGGTTGGTAGATAAATAAATAAATATAGCTGGACATTAACACACAGCGCTACCTAGAGCCACACTAAGCAAAGCTTGTGTCGTGGACACTAAATAGTTGATATACCACATATATACTTTTTTGTTTGTTAATACATACTTATTATACATATAAACATCCATGACTCGATAACAAATGTCCATGCTCATCACACAAACGTACACGAACGTAAGGCAGCGTCACTACCACTACGCCATTCGAGTCGTCAAAAGAACACATGTCATGATGTCACATGACTTCGACTTTTGAAACCAGAACCAGAACATAACGGTATCCTCACGATGTTTTCCTTCACCGTTTTTGATAGCAGTGGTGATGAAAAATAACACGCAGTAATGCACGTAATGCGACATACTGTGCGTATGTCGGGCCATTTCTACTTTCTTAGACAAACCTCCAAACCTTTCAAGGTATCTTCCACCATATCTGAAGTCATCTGCTTCCCATAAACTCGAAGTACCAGCAACGGCAGCAACTGTTAGTGTACTATATTATTGTAATTGTAGTTTAATTGTAAGCACTAACTATGCAATTGTTAAAAATAACTCTACTGCACTTAGGTCCATTTTCACCAAAAAGATGACGCTCTGATTATCTAAAACCAGCTGTTTAAAACACATTTTTGTATGGGAACATGTCACAGTGACAGCTGTTTTTAGATAATCAGACTGTTATCTTTTCGGTGAACATGGACCTTAAATGTTTACTTTTGTAATAACTTCTTTTTAAATTAATTATTCTTATTCTTATTCGTATAAACTCAAAGTACAAACCTACAATTTCTCTTTCACAACATACTAATATGTAGCACATTCGGATATCAAACTCCTTACTACACCAAAGCCATTTCCATTAGCGAAAAACCAAAATCGTACGATTACGAGTTCTAACCCTCCAAACGCCGGCACTTAAAGGGTATTAGTTCCGCTCGTGTGGCCTCACAGACCGTATTGTCCGATCACAATGACGCTGCGGGGGTTATTTAGCTTACCTGTTAAATGATCCCTTTGGTTAATGGGGTTTAGTTTACTTTCAATTGGGTTTTTAATTCGTATTTGTGATTAGGGTTACGGTCACCAGGCCCCTTATTCACAACCATTCGACACGCTTCCGATTCGGAAAGTCGTATGTCTATCTCGGTCGTTTTCGTAATGCCAGAAGAAGACAGATATACGACTTTCCGAATCGGAAGCGAGTCGAATGGTTGTGAATAAGGGGCCAGGACGGGTGAGCACGTGAATTTTCGTTAAGATACTGAGTCTTTTCTGTTATCATTATCTGCCTAGCCTTTTCCCTTATATTTTGTCTTAATGGATACATCTGAATACAGCCTTTCGGACATCCATAACTCACTCAGCCCATTTGTCTGACTATCCGAACGATTACTTCTTCTGTCAACTTTATCTAAATTGACACTAAATTGCGAATCTACTAAGCTTTGAGTCCTTTTATGAGTTTAGATCATCATCGGCCGTATTTTTTAAACTCAAACTCAAACTCTTTATTGTATTCATGTCTACATTCAGTTGTCAAATAAATATGTAAGTAAGTTACAACATGAAACATGTCTCTTCTGAATGTTTTCTTTTTGCATCAAACCAATTTGAACTGGCCAAATTCCTCATCAAGCTACGTAATACAAAAAGCCTACATTTATGACAATATTTTGATGGTATGGTTAGTGCCTAGCCTGGTTTTAGAGTTTTTATACCGCCCATGGCCCTCTGACTTGATTTTACATGTCGTCTAAAATTATCTCTCATTGGCTTGGTATGGACATGTAATGAGGAGGGATGAAACGCATGTGACTAAAAGAGTGATGGCCATAAGTATTGATGGATGGAGGGGGAGAGAAAGGCCAAAGAAAAGATGGATGGATTGTGTAAAGACTGATATGAAAGAGAAAGGAGTAAATTATGCCGTGACGTCTAACGAGGGAGAATGGAAGAAGAAAACGTGTTGCGCCGACCCCAAATAAAATGGGACAAGGGCAGGAAGATGATGAGGTATGCTGGTTTCCTCACGATGGTTTTCTTCACCGAAGCAAGTGATAATCATACAATACGCACACAAATCCGGAGTGCGTGGTTTGGTTCGATTTCGAGATCTATGACTATCTATGATTTCGCACTCCGATGGGCACATCACTAGGCTCTTATAGGTACAACGGGTAACGTTATAAATGGGCAAAACCTGAAAAACTATCAGAAACAAGAGCAGAATCAATCAAACCACTTTTTAAATAGGTCACATTTTTCAAAACATCTTCATAAAAAAATGTTGCCATGTCTATTTATTAATAGGTCAAGCCATGACGTGCGCAAACCCGCCAAAATAGGTAAACAAACAAACACAAATTAAACAATTTAAATTTTCTCACATGCGAGATAATAAATAGTTCTTGCCAGTAAATCTAATTGCCAGTAAAACTAAAATAGCACATAAAATCTTAATGTAAATAAAAGTTTTTTTATTCTCTTTGAATTAGGCCAATTGAATTAAAAATCATTTGGGGTGTCTGAGGTTTTGCGCATTTAATGTCACACGTTGTATATGCTATAACAATGGAAATCTAGCTTCAAATGGAAATGACGACCTGAATGGCGCAGCGGTAGTGAGGCTGCCTTGCGTTCTTCGTGTCCCGGGTTCGAATCCCGGTAGGAGCAAATGTTTGTGTGATGAGCATGGATATTTGTTTCCGAGTCATGGATGTTTATACTTATAATAAGTATGTACAAAAAAAAAGTATATATTATGTAGTATATCAACTGTCTGGTGACCACGACACAAGCCCAGCTTAGTGTGGCACTAGATAGCGCTGTGTGTAATATCCAACGACATTTATTATTTATTATTATTATTAAATGCACATTGTTCCTACTTTGTCGTTCTTCCACGATAGGTTCAAATACACTTGACAACGTCATAATTCTCAATTCACTCCAAAATCTCGCTTACGGCAAGAAATGTTCACAAAAACGCTAGTAATAGATATGTTTGTGAGATGGCCGTGATTTGGACGATGTTTGATGATGCACCATTAAGGTTTGTAAGCCTGAAGCTCACTTAATATAGTTTTAATAGCACTGTTAGTCCCTCCAGTGCGCAGCGCCCCTTGAGTATCTACCCATTTTTTTCAAACTCGTTTCGAGTGTAAGTCGTTTGGATTACAAAGAAACTTTCTTTATTCAATCTTAATTTTTGATTTTGGTATTTTTTAAAGTTATTTTAGATGTATGTCTCCAAAAACATGCGCTAAAATGTTTTCTGATTTGTTTCTCTGAAATTTTCCAAATTTTATTTCTTTTTCAGAAGTTTTCCAAATTTTATTTTTCTGAAAATTTCTAAATCATCACAAATATTACAAAAATGAGAAGTGAGGAAAACTTAGAGATTACCGCTCTCCCGGAAAAGCTTCTACCAGTTCAACGCATAAATAGTTCATAAAGTTAGACCTCAAGTGCGTATGTTTCGTCTCCCTACAGACAATGTCCACATTTCATCTTGCTCCACACAGCGCCATCTAGAGCCACACTTAATAACGATGCTTGTGTTGTGGTCACCAGATAGTTAAAAATATACAACAGAGATTCTTTTTGTTAGTAAATACATGCTTATTATACACATAAACATCCATGACTCGGAAACAAATGTCCATGCTCATCACACAAACATTTGCTCCTACCGGGATTCAAAGCCAGGACACCAATGAACGTAAGCCAGCCTCACTAATGCTGCGCCATTCGGGTCGTCAGTCCAGCATCTGTCTAGTTTATTAGTATTATGAAATATAACAGGTATTTTACTCAGTTATTAAAAGTAACTGTTCCTATGTTCTCAGTTTCTACTTTTATCGTTCATAAAGTTTTACTTCTCTTGTGTGGGATGAAACGGTGAGCTAAACTGAGTTTTAGTGGCTAATAATTTCTTAGATGTGATTATTTTACATGAAGTGAAATGTTACCGATATTATAAAGCTATGTTGCAGATTAGGTTTCAAAGATGATAAGTACAATATTAATATCAGTTTATGGAACGAGAAACTGTTTGTCTACTGTGTGTTTTGTTTCTGTGGTGTTGTTAAAATAACGTGAAAACGACTGGATTTATTTTCTATTCTTTTGCTCTTTACTTTCTGTTATTTGTGACAGTGAATCAGTATTCATGTAATAAGTAAGTAAGGCAATAGCAGTTCCTTGGAAACAAAGAAATAGTACAAATACGTACTATTTCTTTGTTTAAAGTTTTCAAGTAGAGTTTCGTCTGTTAAAAATTCCAAGGTGAGCTCAATTTTATTTTTATCAGCCGTTAATGTCCTACTGCTGAGCAAAGGCCACTCACAGATCTTTCCAGGTACTCATTTCATGCGCCAACTCAAAACAACCATCGCAGTGCACATCCAAGTCGACTCACCATCTTTTAATTAATTTTAATTTATAGAATAGAATAACATAACAGACTTTTGGGCCACTAACTCCCTGTCAGTGGCCCAAAAGTCTGACAACCAGTCTTACCAAGGTTTATCGTATTACCCAGTACCAACTGGGTTGTCGAGGTCAGATAGCCAATCACTCCATGAAAAGTAGGTACTGGTATTAGGGTTAGACTGGGCTCAGCCCATTCCCATCACCATCATCCACCATACACCATCTGCCTAGATGGTGATGAAGATAGAATAATGTTATTTCGCTTTCATGTACCAATTTTTTTTGCTAGCTTTTCTCCCGCTGCTGGGCAAAGGCCTCCCCTTTCTCCTTCCATACCTCTCTACCTTGTGCGATCTCAAGCCAAGTTGGCCTTGCGAACGTGATCAGAACGTCACGCCACGTCGAGGTCAACCTTGACGGCGCTGTCCTAACTCAAGCGTCCAGAGTTTGACGATCTTTGCCCATCTCATCATGTACCTACATGCATTCATAAAATATCGCAAAATAATCCTTCTAATACAAAAACCATTATCCTATTATAGGTATATAAATAACCAGCAATAATCCGATTTTCACGCCCAACCCTCTAATGCGATCAATTCCTTTTCATGCAACCCTCGTATAATGTCTGGGGACAAAGAGACCCCGCTTTGTATTTTGACAGGAGTTAATGTTGTGGGGTCCTGACATCTCTACCTGACGGGAATGGTACAATAGACCCCCTGTTGGGGACGTGTGCCGTATTGTACGTATTTGCAGGGTTAGATAAATTGTAAGTGCACTTGTTAAATTGGAAGGTTAATATTGGATCTATGTACGTTTTGATGGTGTGTAGTTTTGGTCATTTGTAGTAGTATTAACGAAGTTGTACTTAAAAGGCCCGCCGAGCATGCGACGATCATACAAACGCAATACCAACATAGTTTTTAAATCAAACATATGCTTAAGATAGCGTGTAGTTAATTCGATTGAATTACAACATATCTAGGTTCCTAAATATCTATTTTGAATGGACACCGGTTTAAATGAATGGTTATGAGAAAAATAAATTCTCATTATCTCGTCTTTAAATCATTGTCTTTCATATAAAATTTCGATGTTATAAATTTTCTATATAATATTCTGTAATCCAATCGAAATAAGTACACACTACCTTAAGGATATGTTTGATTTACAAATTATTTTGGTATTACGTTTGTATGAACGGCGCATGCTACGAAATGTCCCAAAGATGAAGGAAGGAAGATTTAGTGAGTTACCAAACAATTGTAGAAGACCACATCAGTGCGGAACCTACTTCGTTATCAACTTCTTATGTAATTATAATTCAGCATTTAATGTTTGCCATTAGCCTAATTTTAGACTTACTCATTGCTGGGAAGCTGTAGTCACCATTTGCCAAGTATTTTCACTAACTAATGTTCATCTCGATAATCCAATTATTGGGCACTTCCGCTATTCTTATAACTTTGGACCAGTTGTTAGACTTCAGAGATTATTTTCTCTTGTCCATCAGAACTACCATTTTTATTCCGTGAAGTTTTTATTTTTCGATAATTATGATTGCAGTGTTACTAGGCAAGCAAGAACACAAAAGAGGTTGCATTAAATAGTCATACGCATTTGGTAGTCAAAATATACCTAGTAGAAATGGTGGTTTTAGTCTTCAAATCCACTTCAATAATAAAAAATCCCGCTAACCACGTAACAATTTCCCATCAAATTCAAAGTGAACAGTTATCTATTAGCCACAAATGTCAGTAATAACAAATCTGTTTACGTAGTTAACCTGGACTCGTATGTAGTATGGTAGGCCACTTCAATTGTCCAGTCAATTGCGATGATTTGCGGCAATCATTGTGGGCTGTCATGTCAACTTATTATGGGGATTCTATGTGGATTTGCGATGGTAATATTAGATTTGATGTAAGTGGTATTGGTTTCTTTATTTGCTCGTTTCGTGGGTAAATAGGTAATAACTTTGCTCGTGTCCATCTTTAGATTAAGCGTTTGTCTCAAGTCCCCTCCACTAGAAGCTATAAGGTCCGTGTTCACCGAAAAGATAACAGTCTGATTATCTGAAAACAGCTGTCACTGTGACATATTACCATACAAAAATGTGTTTTAAACAGCTGTTATAGGTAATCAGACTGTCATCTTTTTGGTGAACATGGACCTTAATTATGTAAACATACATTCGAGTCCGCAACCTTTGGAACAAATTCAAAAATGACAGCGTTACGTGAACTTACTTCAAAATGGCGGCCCCAATATTTACGTTCCATGATGTCACAAATGACAAAACAGACGACAGCGCTATATATCGCCAAAATATAACCAGACAAAAATTGCTAAAACAGAAACTGCTCGTTACTTTCGTATGATAATTTTATTTAAGTTGATTGAATTTAGGAGTATTGGTTGTTGATTGAATTTTCGCTACGTATCTTGGTAGAAATTCTTAGTTTTGAGGTGTGAAGAGACTGGAACAAGTACAAAAGCCGCCGCAGCCGTGTCAGATGGTATGGTCACGTGTTGCGAAGAGACGAAAAACATTGTAGTGAAGATAGCACTGGAACTACGGGAATACAAGAGATGTAGAAGACGACCTTAGGCTACGTGGTGGACTAGCATGACGAAGCTCCTATTGGAGGAAGAACTGCCCGACCCGACAACTCAGAGCAGAATGTCGTAGCACCAGAAAATTAGGGGAGCCGACTGCACCTAAAGTGGAATAGCGTTAGGACGAAGAAGAAGAGAGTTATATAACCCAAGTCGTGGTCTACATAATATGCTGAAATTGCATCGAAATACGTTGAACCAGTAACGTAAGACGTGAAAAAGAAACATAAGTACAGACAATAAGGTCGAAATCCTTTACCACATTCCTGCACACCAATCATTTGTTTAACCTTGTCGCGCCCAACAGTTAAGCTTCCCATCCTGGCCTTGACAGAAATAGAAAAACGTACCTCTGGTATTACGAGAAAAATCGTAGGAAAACGCTCATTTCGTCGAAGGCTGTACGCAATCATGCGCGAACTATGGTATTGGCATACTTAATTTTGCTTGGCATACATGCTCATCCGACTTTAACATACAACCTACTGCCAAACTAAATTTGACCCTATCATCCTCTACTAAAGACTGAAATTCAATTACAAATCCGCACGCACTTAAGACTCTTTGCCTGTAAAATATTTGATTGCATTAAAAGTCGTATGTGCAGATTTTAATTTAGTGGTTTCTGTTTTAATGCCGAGAATTAAAGTTGAATTTCGTGTGTTCACGTCCAAAGATGATGTATTACTGTTTATACGTCCTAAATCTCGTGTCGATTATTCAATTATAAATATGTCCGTTCGCTGTGCGATTTTTTTTTTTTACGTTTTCATATTCAAGCAGTGATTGTTAAGAAAAATAAGCACTTAACGTAAGAATAAGATTTTTTATAGATGTATTTTATAGATGATAATTGATGTCAATTATTTCTTATTGTGTTTAAGATGATAATGGCGTTAATGTATCTAAGCTACCTCTTGAGGAGTCAGCCTATGATTTATTATTTTTTAGTGGTTAAACCGGTGTAATCAATGGGAACAATGTAGATAGATAAGAACTGAGAATAGATAGTCGATTTTACTTCGACTGATTTAAACAAAGTGATTAATTTTTCTTATTCCTTATTACATAATTTTTCCCCTCATTGCGTTCTTGGGCGTTGTACACGAGATTTCGTTTTTGTACATTTCTGCTTATCCTTTAAAACACGTAGTCTTAATTAACCTTTAACACGAAATATCTTAGAGTTCACTGAATTTCAAACATGTACTTGTTTCAATAATTGTTTCAAATTGAATTTAAGTATTTTCAGCGCTGAATATAGGTTTAATTAGTGATTTTTGTTAAGTTTTACTGACATTTTCCATCAGGAATTTATCAGTTACAGCAAAAGTCTGGATTTTCGCCAGTTTGATGGCATTAGGCTAGCAGCCTATTACATGGGACTTAAAAATTACTACCGAAATGTAGGTGTTATATTAGGGGGTGTATACAGGGTGTAAATCACCTCATTACAAACCCGTAACCAAGCATTCTGTACATCTAACTAAGTAACTTTACGCAAAAAATATTGCTGGGAAACAACATTTTTTTTTGAGGTTATAAAACACGTTTTGTGGTAGAACTCAATGTAACGAACTTAAAACATTGTGCTGATAGATGGATAGAATAGTACTGGGATCGTGGAGGTGTTAAAAGTCAAAATCTTACAAAAAAAAATTGTATTTTATAAAAACTTGTCAAAAAATTGTAACTGTGACCCCCCATATCTCCGTAACTAGAAGGTTCCCAGGTATGGTGTACAACAAAAAAATGACCGCAATGATGGAAAGAACAAGTACCTTTCGGCTTCGTGAAGAGGTGCTTTACACCCTATATGTTATGTTGTATAAGACAAATTATCCAGTTTCACCAGCAATTTAGTTCCAAGGCTTTTTCAAGATTATATTACAACAATAAAATAATCTGAACACTACAAAAGCTACCTCGAACTTTAAACTTACACTTGCGGACAAAAAAAAGTAGTCGTTCTTAAAACAAAGCCACATTCGGCCTTAACCCGTCCAACGACCTTTCTAATATATTTATAATTATAGTCCACAACACTCCACATTTGTAAACATGGATGTGACGTAACAATCTATTATTTTTTATTGTTATTTTTGGTTCTAAACTAAGCTTTAGCGCGGCTGCGCTTGGGCAAGTTTCGTTTTTACGTAAATTTGACAGCTGTCAAAATTTAATTAATGACAGATATAGGTTTTGTTTCCAGCTGCTTGTCAACAGTGTGTTAACAACATTATAATCAACATTTATTAAAGAACTTTGTTTGATGGTCATTGCATAGAGACTATTAGTAAAACAAGGTATTAAAAGACCATCAAAAAACCGATGACATTTTTTACCATCATAATATACTAGCTAATAATACTCAGGGATTAACCCAGACTAGTTTGGACCCAGGAAAGAAGAGTATTGAAGAATATTATGTATTCTCCTATAAATGTCTACTTTTAAGAAAACATACAGACTCATTTTTAGGTAGGTACTTATTAACATAAGTGAAACAAAAGAATAGTTTGATGTCCGGTTGACGCATACCACACAAGATTATGGGTGTCCAAATCTGAAAGCATAAAATTAAATTAAGTGCTATTAAAATTAGATTAATGTAAATAAGTATCTGATCATTAGGTTTGTAGAATGAAAAAGGTCATATTATTATGATAAATTATATATGGTCTCCAAGTTTTGATACAATAATTGCACAAAAAAAATGGACTGAGTGAGTAAAAAATTTCCAGAGTGAATCATTTTGAGATACTCATGGTGTGAAAAATAAAGCACAATGTTCAAAGGCAACTACACTACGACGTCGAATGACGTCAAAACAATAACCCAAGTGTCCGACCACAAAAACGGTAACAGTAGAGGCATCTAGACGCATGACTCCCAAGAAGCACTGTCAGTAGCATTTCTATTCCTCAAAAGACAACCACGCTTGACTTCAAATGACGTAAATACAATAACCCAATTGTACGACCACGAAATCGGTAACAGTAGAGACATCTAGGTGATGAGCCCAAAGATACATTAGTACCAGTTCTATTTAAAAAAAAAACACACACTTTGACGTCAGAACATTTACGCAAGGATACGGCCAAAAAAACGGTAACAGTAGAGACAAGATGCACTAGTAGCAGTATTATTGTTTAAAAAAATAACCACACTATGATATCAAATGATGCCAAAACAATAACCCAAGTGTACGACAACGAAAACGGTAACAGTAGAGACACCTTGACGTATAACTCCCAAGAAGCACTATTTCCTATAAGACAACCACACTGTGACATCAAATGACGTCTAAACAATAACCCACGCGTACGACCACGAAAACGTTAACAGTATAGACATCTAGTTGAAGAGCCCCAAGAAACACTTGACCAGTTCTATTCTTCAAAAAAGAACCACACTATGACGTCAGAACAATAACCCAAGTGTCCGACCACAAAAACGGTAACAGTAGAGGCATCTAGGCGTATGACTCCCAAGAAGCACTGTCAGTAGCATTTCTATTCCTCAAAAGACAACCACGCTTGACTTCAAATGACGTAAATACAATAACCCAATTGTACGACCACGAAAACGGTAACAGTAGAGACATCTAGGTGATGAGCCCAAAGATACATTAGTACCAGTTCTATTTAAAAAAAAAACACACACTTTGACGTCAGAACATTTACGCAAGTATACGGCCAAGAAAACGGTAACAGTAGAGACAAGATGCACTAGTAGCAGTATTATTGTTTAAAAAAATAACCACACTATGATATCAAATGATGCCAAAACAATAACCCAAGTGTACGACAACGAAAACGGTAACAGTAGAGACATCTTGACTTATGACTCCCAAGAAGCACTATTGCCTATAAGACAACCACACTGTGACATCAAATTTTATGACGTCTAAACAATAACCCACACGTACGACCACGAAAACGTTAACAGTATAGACAGCTAGGTGATGAGCCCCAAGAAACACTTGACCAGTTCTATTCTTCAAAAAAGAACCACACTATGACGTCAGAACAATAACCCAAGTGTCCGACCACAAAAACGGTAACAGTAGAGGCATCTAGGCGTATGACTCCCAAGAAGCACTGTCAGTAGCATTTCTATTCCTCAAAAGACAACCACGCTTGACTTCAAATGACGTAAATACGAGTACAATAACCCAATTGTACGACCACGAAAACGGTAACAGTAGAGACATCTAGGTGATGAGCCCTAAGATACACTAGTACCAGTTCTATTTAATAAAAACAACCACAGTATGACGTCAGAACATTTACGCAAGTATACGGTCAAGAAAACGGTAACAGTAGAGACAGGATGCCATAGTAGCAGTATTATTGTTTAAAAAAACAACCACACTATGATTATCAAATGATGCCAAAACAATAACCCAAGTGTACGACAACGAAAACGGTAACAGTAGAGACATCTTGACTCATGACTCCCAAGAAGCACTATTGCCTATAAGACAACCACACTGTGACATCAAATGACGTCTAAACAATAACCCACGCGTACGACCACGAAAACGTTAACAGTATAGACATCTAGTTGAAGAGCCCCAAGAAACACTTGACCAGTTCTATTCTTCAAAAAAGAACCACACTATGACGTCAGAACAATTACGCAAGTGTACGGCCAAGAAAACGGTAACAGTAGAGACAAAATGCACTAGTAGCAGTATTATTGTTTAAAAACAACCACACTGTGATATCAAATGATGCCAAAATAATAACCCAAGTGTACGACCACGAAAACGGTAACAGTAGAGACATCTTGACGTATAACTCCCAAGAAGCACTATTTCCTATAAAACAACCACACTGTGACGTCGAATGACGTCTAAACAATAAACCACGCGTACGACCACGAAAACGTTAACAGTATAGACAGCTAGGTGATGAGCCCCAAGAAACACTTGACCAGTTCTATTCTTCAAAAAAGAACCACACTATGACGTCAGAACAATTACGCAAGTGTACGGCCAAAAAAACGGTAACAGTAGAGACAAGATGCACTAGCAGCAGTATTATTGTTTTAAAAAGCAACCACACTATGACTTCAAATGATGCCAAAACAATAACCCAAGTGTACGACCACGAAAACGGTAACAGTAGAAACATCTTGACGTATGACTCCCAAGAAGCACTATTGCCTATAAGACAACCACACTGTGACATCAAATGACGTCTAAACAATAACCCACGCGTACGACCACGAAAACGTTTACAGTATAGACATCTAGTTGATGAGCCCCAAGAAACACTTGACCAGTTCTATTCTTCAAAAAAGAACCACAATATGACGTCAGAACAATTACGCAAGTGTACGGCCAAGAAAACGGTAACATTAGGGACATCTAGGCGTATGAATCCCAAGAAGTACGGTCTATCAAGCTATTAGGTTTGCACTTGAAACCTCAAATTACATTGTAAACCAAATAGCTTGACTAGTAGCATTTCTATTCCTCAAAAGACAACCACACTATGACGTCGAATGACGTCAGAACAATTACGCAAGTGTACGGCCAAGAAAACGGTAACAGTAGGGACATCTAGGTGAATGAGTCGTCGCGTTACGTGTTGACATGCGAGGGGGTGTCACGCATCAAATGAAAACGATACTCGCGGGTCACGTGATACGCCGCTATTTTTAGAGGTTAGTGTCTTTGTTGTGGGGTCAGCAGGGAAAGTGGTGCGTTTTTTAAATAGTTTTGTGGGTTTTTGTGGAAGGGATATTGATCTAAAAAGGTACCAGAAAGAAGGTAGATACTTGAAGAAGGCTGGAATCAAATTTAAAACTGATAGGTACTGTTATAATGAGGTTTATATTAGGAAGACTTTGAAGTTTGCAATCGTACGAAAGATCAAATGAAAATTCAATTAAAAATGTTAGTTTGCAAGAAAACACATAGAAATTGCAAATAAATCTATTCTGCCTGCAAGTAGCATGCAAATTATTACTTATATACGCACGAATTCTTTACGTCGCCAGTTTCAATTTACAATGCATTTTTTTTTTTTTTTTTTTTAAATAAAACATGATTGATTACACGTGATGTAGATACGTAAATACTACCTACGTTACGTATTTTGACCATCTATATCCTAAGCGATATTGTAACCTAATAACCTCTGACATATGAATAAATTCTAATCTCCTAATGTTCCTAACATATTTGCACACTTAGCATGGTTATAATATAACACAATGTCACCTTATGAACTTTTTGTAACATCCTCTGAACCTGTGTTACACAAATAAAATATTTGTATTTGCATTTTATTTGTACTGAAATGATAGTATTTAGCTTCAGTTTAGGTACATTAACAACAAACTGAAGAAGGTTCTTGTTTTAATTCTTACTGTTTTCATTTTCTTGCACAGTAAGAGGTCAATGGACTATAAAACCATTAAACTATACAGGGTGTAAACCACCTCATCACAAAGCCGTTAACCAAGCATTCTATACATCAAACTAAGTAACTTTACGCAAAAATATTGCTGGGAAACGACTTTTTTTTTGAGGTTATAAATCATGTTTTGTTGTAGAACTCAATGTAACGCACTTAAAACATTGTGCTGATGGATGGATTGAATAGTACGGGGGTCGTGGAGGTGTTAAAAGTTAAAATCTTACAAACAACATATATTTAAAAAAAAACTTGTCAAAAAGTTGTAACTTTGACCCCCCATATCACACAGGTATGGTGTAGAACAAAAAAAATATCGCAATGATGGGGAGAACAAGTGCCTTTCGGCTTCGTGAATAGGTGTTTTACACCCTTTATAACTTCACAAATGGAAAATATTCTACCGCCATTATACCCTTTTCACACATGAGAAAACAGCAGACAGACACCGAAACCAAAATTGCTTCTATCCCATTTAGAAATGGTTAAATTGTTATAAACAAAAGTACAAGAAACGATTTCACATGTTTAAGTGTAATTCCCTGGCTTTGGGCTAACGATCGTTTAATAGTCAGCTGTTTTGATGCACTTTAGTTGCTCTTTAGTTCCTTGTTAAGAAATCTTTGTAAATGTGGTTTAGATTTTTTTAGAAGACTGCTAATCTTAGACCATATTTGGAAATATTTAGAACATTATTTTCTGAGGTGAAGCAATGTAAAACAAACATTAACTTAAAACCTAGCACAAACGTGTGACGATTACGTAACGTAAATTCATCTGATTTTGGAATCGAAAATACAATATACCGGTAGCAAAGTAAACATATTTTAAGGGTCCTGAAAATTTACCGTGCTCAAAGTGATGGCCAAATTGTTACCTTCAAACCGATATGTAATTACAAACCTCGTATAGTGGCTACAGATCCTTCGCGGTATTCTTATAGCTTTCGAAGCCTTTTTCTTTCTTAGATTTGTAAATGTATTTACAAATCTAAGAAAGAAAAAGGCTTCGAAAGCTATCCATGTCCATCTCGTCATGTCGGAGGAGCTTGTGGCTAAGTAATATCAGCCCAGGTTGGTATGTGGATGGGTGACCACCCTTACATACCGAGCTTCCTTCGTGCCTCGGAAAGCACGTTAAGCTGTTGGTCTCGGCTGTCATGTGTCCATCATTGACAGTCGTTACAGGTAGTCAGTGGTCCAAAATGTCTGACACCAGTCTTACCAAGTGTTATCGTATTTCCCAGTATTAACTGGATTGTGGAGGTCAGATAGGCAGTCGCTCCATGTAAAATGCTGGTATTGAGCTGCATCCGGTTAGACTGGAAGCCGACGCCAACATAGTTTAGAAAGACTAGGCAGCTGATGATTTGATGATTATACAACCTTATTTTTTGTTTATACTAAACCCGAAAAGGGGTCATTGTACTCATCATTTTGAACAACTTTTTCTATGGGACGAACCCTGAAATCGCGAAAAAAGAATCAGCTGTTGCCTACATTTATGTTCGCATAACTCGTCAAAATGTAGGGAACAGCTGATTTTTTTTTCGCGATTTCGGGGTTCGTCCCATACAAAAAGTTGTTCAAAATGATGAGTACAATGACCCCTTTTCGGGTTTAGTATAAACAAAAAATAACCCTGTATATTAGGAACATCGACGCAAAATCGAAAGCTTAGAAAGATTAAGTTGACTATTTACTGGCTTAAACTTATTTCTTAGTTTATAGTCATTTTTACCCTGGCTGGAGGCCTTAAATTCCAGGCATCCACAGGACTTGCCCGGTTAAGCAGAAGCCAGTCTTCTCAGACTGAACTGCGAGATGCCCAACATAAAAAAAAAAAACTTTAACTTATTTTGATAATTACATGATGTGGACGAATGAGGAAAATGTCGGGAGTAAAGTTTTAAGTTCTGAATTTGGATGGTATAAGAGTCGAGGAAGACGGAACAAACGATGGATGAACTGCGTAAAGGATGATTATGGTAAAAAAAGGAATTGTCTCAATAGATGAAGAGTAATAGAAAATTATGGAAGGAGAGTGGTGCTGCGTCGACCACAAATAAATTGGGATTAGGTCAGGGAAATAATAATGATGAAACTTCGATAAAATCTAAAATTCCTGTTAGTATAAGGCATGCCAACAAGAGGGTAGGTGGTAGTAGAACAAGAGGTAAATCAACATATGTTTTGAGAAGGTAGGTCTGGAACCATCTAGGAAAAAAAAACTCATTATTATATTACAGGTCCTAACTTACGGTGCTCGGTACCTAGTCGTTCACCGAGTCTCAGAAGCTCTGTCTTGGAGTTTGCCAAAGAGCAATGGAACGCAGCATTTTGGGTGTCAAAAGACAAGATAGGGTTCGAAACACCACGCTGCGTTCCAAAACGGGTATAGTGGACGTTGGCATGAAGGCTGCTTGGCTGAAATGGGATTGGGTGGGTCACGTCAGCCGCATGCACGATGACCGCTGGGCAAAGATCTCCACACCATGGTTGCCGGAAGATGGACGGCGCCGTCGAGGCCGACCCAGAAAAAGGTGGCGAGATGATTTCGACGCGCATTGCGAGGGTCGACCCGAGGCGGCACAAGAAAAGAGCACATGGAAGGAATTGGAGGAGGCCTTTGCCCAGCAGTGGGATAGTTCAGACTGAAAACAAAAAAAAAAACATATTACAGGTTTAATAGTCAGGTTGTGAACCCCAAAACCTTGACGAAACAATAATGAAGATAATAACAAAAATAAATGTGAGAAAATACAACTCCTTGTTTACGCAAATTATAAAATTTCACCGGAGACCAATCGCGAAGCAAATTGACGTTAATTTATAATTAAACGAAAATCACAAACCGTATAAAGTAGAAGTAAATATCACAAATAGACAAAATATCTTTACTTCTCTTTGTTATTAATAGACACTTTTTTTTCTTCTAATTGAATACGTAAATCCATTGTCTATGGCTATGCTACGCTCATGATTTCGCAATGAAATTTTTAATCACCTCAAGGGACATGGCTGTTTCAGTTTTTGATATAAAAGTTTATCAATTATGTATTCGATACGATATGTCTAAGTGTTTCCTATGATTTGTATGGTTCCCATGGTCTATCAATTTGGAGATAACTGTTGTGTCAAAAAAATCATAATTCAGTGATGGTTTGTATTGTTTTAAGGTTCATGGGGTCAACAGGGACTATATTCAGACAGGGTCAAACAAGCTGTTTGATTTACATTCTATAATATAACTAGCCGATGCCCGCGGCCACGCCCGCGTAAAATTATACACAAAAGCCTTCCTCTTGAACCACTCTAAACACTGCAAACAGACTACTTCGATGGGCGATTAAGGTCCTGGATTAAATTCCCTGGTTGGGAAAAGAGTTACCGAGTTTTTCCATGAGAAGTTCACCGAAGGAGTCACGGAGTCTGGATCTATGCCGGGTTGATGGCAATAGGGTTACCCCTATTCATAACTTCAGCCGGGAGACGTCCACTGCTAGAAATAGGTCTCGCCAAAGTGTCGCCGCATTAATCGGTCTCGTGCGTCTTCCTCCTATTACATGGATTGTGAAACATAACTATAAAGGGTGTAAAACACCTCTTAACGAAGCCGAAAGGCACTTGTTCTCCCCGTCATTGCAATCATTTTTTGGTTCCACACCATACCTGGGAACCTTCTAGTTACGGAGATATGATATGGGGGTCAAAGTTCCAACTTTTTGAAAAGTTTTTATTGTAAGATTTTTACTATAAACACCTCCACGACCCCCTTACTATTCAATGCATCAGCACAATGTTTTAAGAACGTTACATTGAGTACACAAAACATGGCTTTTCACCCAAAAACCAAAATGATTCCCAGCAATAACTGCTGCGTAAAGTTATTTAGTTTGATGTACAGAATGCTTGGTTGACGGCTTCGTGATGAGGTGGTTTACACCCTGTATGACTGGCAAAATGTGGGTGAACTATTTGATACACCTCTGCCTAACCCTCTAGGGATTACAGGCTTGATGTTATGTTCTTCTAATTCCCCAACCTATCTCACAAAAACCTCGTTACAATTTGTCAACACAAAATGACCGAAACTTTACATAAAAACTTTTTTGCAAAAAATAAAACCGACTTAAAAAAAAACAAAAAAGTGAAAAATAACTTTAGCTTCTGAAGTCGGTGACCTTTGTTTGATTGCTTTAGTTATTTTGTCACCGACTTCAGAAGCTAAAGTTATTTTTCACTTTTTTGTTTTTTTTTAAGTCGGTTTTATTTTTTGCAAAAAAGTTTTTATTTTTCACTTTTTAGTGGTTCACAGGTGCTTGATACATGGAAAGTGCATACCGTTACAATTACAACAAGCCCAAACACGACTATGGTACATTGTCTCATTATGGAGTTCCGTGACTCTTGGCTTCATCATCAGATCTGATGGTAGAATGGTTCTTATCAAACGCAAATGCTTCACTTGTTGTAGAAAATACCAAAATCGCAACACGTTTTCAGATAAAATTTGAAGAGTTCCCTCGATTTCGCCAAGATTCCATCATCAGATCCCAATTTGGTGGCTATGGGACCAACTTGGAAGTATACCCTTTCAAACAAAAAAAGAATTTTTCAAATCGGTTCAGGCGTCTTCGAGTAATCGGTGAACATACATAAAAAAAAAAAAAAATACATACAGTCGAATAGAGAACCTCCTCCTTTTTGGAAGTCGGTTAAAAAAGTGAAAGAACGCTACAAAAATAAATATACCATCGATAATAACGATACCTATCACAATCGCCAATCGATTATAACTTAATCGAGTTACGATTTATAGAAATAATCGGTCTTGATTTATATGGGACTTGCACTTTGATACCACATTCAAAAACCAACCTTACAACTTCCCATTAAAATACAATTTCGAATGATAAGTAAAAGGTGTATGAATACAATTTGTATGAACCTTCCCACTTAGAGTTAAAGTTCAATTTTGAGTAATAAGTTGATGGTGTATGAATACAAATTGTATGGTTGTAATATCAAAGGGCTGCGCGTGCGCCGTTTGATACTAACGTTTGAATAAATCAACAAAAACGACGGGCGGCGATGACTAATGTATTATTTATAATTTGTGCTGGACAGGGAAATGGTTGGAATCGACTTAGCTGTTTTATTTTATAGACTGTCAGAGTGAATTGAGGTAGGTAGTTGTGTGACATAAACTTATGACAAATTACAAATTTATTTAGTCCGTCAGAGTTTAATTGGACATATTTTTTTTGTTTTTGTAAATCAATTAATATTGACAAAGATAAAACGCATCAAAACTCGGAAGTGCTCATGACGTCAGTAAGCTCTAAAATTTATACTTAAGCGTGACGTATTGAGAATTTTAAAAACGTCGTATTTTTGTAAGTTTTTATTTAAGTACGTAACAAAAGAAAAAATACGAGTCAAATATTGTTTGATAATGTAACTGACGGACTTATCCTATTTTGAAGTAGTTTGATATTTCTTATGAACATCCTTCTGTCATCATGACTATAATAATAATAAACCATTTATTTCAGGTAACAAAGACCCATACATAAATACCTTAACCTAAATATACATACGAATAACATTTTTAGGGTTCCGTACCTCAAAAGGTAAAAACGGAACCCTTATAGGATCACTTTGTTGTCCGTCTGTCTGTCTGTCTGTCAAGACCTTTTTTCTCAGGAACGCGTGGAGGTATCAAGCTGAAATTCATATCAAATACTCAAGTCTATGGTCTCTTGGAGCTGTGACAAAATCAAACTTCTAAGTCAACGCGATCAAAAGATACTCCCCTTTATGCCGCAAATTTTCGACACTCGCAAGGGAATCAAAACCTACAGGGTACTTCCCGTGAACTCAGAATCTTGAAATTTGGTACGAAGCAACGTCTTATAACACAGATAAAGGAAAAATTGCGAAAAGCATACATTTTTAGTTACATCATATAATAAAAATATTTTTAATAATTTTAAACTTATTACCCCTTTACTCATGAACGCGTAGTGGTATTATATTGAAATTCTTAACAAATACTCAAATCTATAATATCTTTAAGCTGTAACAAAATCAAACTTCTACGTCAACGCAATCAAAAGATACAGCAATTAAAGCCGCATATTTTGAAACTCGCAACTACTCGCAAGGGAATCAAAACCTAAAGGATACTTCCAGACGACCTGGAATCTTGAAATTTGGCATGAAGCAACGTTATAAAGTACACATATAGGAAAAATTCCGAAAATCTTAAATTTTTAGTTACATCACATAGTATATTAACTTTTACTTATATACCTACAGGTTTGTACGGAACCCTCGGTGCGCGAGTCTGACTCGCACTTGTTTAATAAGCACTTCACAGGTCTTTATGCAGGAGAACATAATGTTGTTTTAGTACCGTTTTTTGTTAGTATAGTTACTTAAAAACTATGTTAGTACACGATGCACTTCACTTGCTCGACCTTTTGTGCGTTCTTGTGGAATCTGTTCGCGGAAGCGACGGAACATCACATCCAGCGGCCAAAAACTTTTTTCCATCACCAAATGCTCCAACGTGGTGCGTATCATATGCACCACAAACGCCTTGAAATTGACGTTGCGGTGCGATTCCAGTAGTTGTACTCTTGGCGTGTACTTCAACCTTCGGCGCACGTACTCCTCGATGTCCTCGGCCTTCGTAGTGTAGGCGAAAGATGTACACTGAGGTGTTCGGCTTCGTTGCGCGCAGTTTTACGTTGGGCTCTGCAGGAGCCTTGCCGGAGCGGTTCTTACAGCTTCGCTGACGCCGTTTCCTCCACTACACCGTCACAAAACCGTCACCATCAGTCTAGTCCGTTGCCTTTGCAGGCATGGGCTTTGCGGGAAGAGCAGCAGGGTTGCTCGAAATGACCACTGGTCCAGCTGGTCGCGTCGGTGGGGCTGCGCTGCGGAGACGGGGGCGGGGCTGCGAGGCACACTTACTGCGCGCAACACAGACTCAGCAATCGACGCCGGCGACAAAACTGCTGACGCGAAACTCGTAGCTGATGCATTGAGGCAGCTGGCTTTACGACATGTGTTAACGTTGCTAACACGTGCCAATGAACCAGTTAATGCCACAAACTTGCGCAAGTCAACTAATTGTTCGTGCAAGTCTGCAACGGTGCTCTGGGATGCAGCCAGATTTCTCTGCACAACAGCCAAACTAGCCTTAAGGAAGACAATGTCCTTCAGCAGGCTCGTAACGTCGACGTGGTTGAAAGTGACTGGAGGTAATTTGGTTAAATCCCTCGCCACAAACGTCGGCACGTCGTCAAGGTCGGTCGCTTTCAGCAGCGTGATGATATCTTGCAGGCTTCTCTTTGTCCCGTCACGCCTACGAGACACCATCTGCTCGATTTTATTGAGCTACCGAAACAGCAGCAGCTTCGCAGCAGCAATGTCTTCCTCATTGAAGTTCAATCCACGGATCTGAATGACGAACACCTCGTCCATCACGTCCAGTTTCTGCAGGAACGCCAGCAGCTCGTTTGCCACAAGTGTGTCACTCATGGCTTCAAAAGTTTCGAGCGTTGGCTTGCGCCGCGCTATACTATAATAATTATATTATTACACGTATCACCAACGTCTGCCTAAAAGCGCGGTTCTAATCAGCTTACACTACAAAGTGGTTGTTACGTCAGTTGCTGCGTGCCGAATAGTGTGAAATGAATGGTTTCGATCGATTTACAAAAAATCTATGGATTGGACTAAAAAAAATACTATGATGCTTTTAGTGTTGCTTGTAGAATTTTATTTTCAGGCAATTGTATTATGTTTTCAAAACAGAAACACTATCAAACTAGCATATATCCTGAAGAAAATCATATACTTTTCTGGTTTTGTTTATTGCAGTGAATCATATACTTTCAGGCATTATTAAACTCGCATTTTGCTCCTGTAGTCGCCTTAAGTCGATCACGCGAAATAGGTGCTCTCTAAAACTAAAACTTGCTTTACAACATACAAAAAAAACTAAGATATAGACTTTTAACTACACGATCGTTACCTGTCGTAATCTTATAAAATACCGTGACATTGTAACTTAAAAAATTAAGTAAAAAGTCGTCTCCACAAATTTCCCTGTTCGACTAATTTAAGTTAACCTAATACGAGCGAGCCTCATAAACAAATTATAGAAAAACAAACAGAACAACAAAATAACATATAACGCATCAACAATGCGGTAATTTAAATAAATTACACCGTAATTAATAATTTAACCTGATGATCTTTTAAATTAAAACAAATATTTTATTATTTATTATAGAGCACAATTTACTAGTATAGTTTCCAATGGATAAAGCTATTAACGACAATAAATCATCACCTGCCTTGCATTTTCCCATCTTTCTTGGAATCAGGTTCCAGTCTAACCAGAGGCACCCGAACCAGTACTTTTACATTTTTTTTTTTTTTTAAGGATGGGAAATCATCAAATGACCCCCCCCACTCTGGGCGGAGCGGGAGGGAGTGTCAGACTCTTACTGACTAAAAACCATCCATGTTCCTTCCTCGCCTTTTACGTTCCGGGGCCGCGGTATCTCTTTCGAACAGGCCCGCAACCCCGGCAGAGTATTTTTACATTGAGCGTCTGTTTGTCCGACTTTCACAGACAAATAGTGATACTACAGGTGGTAAACCACCTCATCACGAAGCCGTTAACCAAGCATTCTGTACATCAAACTAAGTAACTTTACCCAAAAAATATTGCTGGGAAACAACTTTTTTTAGGGGTGAAAATTCATATTTTGTGATAGAATTCAAAATCTTACAATGAAAAACCTGGATCGAACAAAAAAATGATCTCAATGACGGGAAGAATTAGTGCCTTTCGGCATCGTTAAGCGGCCTGCGGAGCATGCTTTTTTTATATACACGTAATACCAAAATAATTCGTAAATCAAATATATTCTTAAGGTAGTAAGTGCTTGTTTCGATTGGATTACATAATACTAGATATTATGTAATGTGAAATGAAAACTTATTTTTTTCATAACTTTTATTTAAATCAATGTCCATTCATAATATATATTTGGGAACCTAGATATTATGTAATCCAATCGAAATAAATACACAGTTCCTTAAAAATATGTTTGGTTTACGAATTATTTTGGTATTACGATTGTATGAACGACGCACGCTCCGCAGGCCCCTTAAGAGGTTTTTGACGCTTTATATATTTATAAACTCCTCTTGAATCACTATAATTATTATTATTAGCTACTGCTACATTCAAATCAGTTGTTTAGTTAAAAAGTTCTAAGCGTAAAAACGGCGGAAGCAACATTATTTATAGGTACTATGTATATAAAAATTACAGCTGCAGTAGTAACATAAGTACTGTAATCTCAAAACATACGGTCTTTAATGACATAATAACGCATTTCAAAGAAATCTCCGTAATAAGTAGTTACGTCAGTAAATGCAGATGATTGGTCTACATCAATATTTTACATTGAGACTTTTTCGTTTGCTGGCTCCTATGTTACTTTGTAGTAAAGAACAAGAACTTTAAATACGACTCACTTAACATAACATTAGGTGAACCTGTTTCAAGCCGTCACCTCCTTCTGCGAAGCAGTCATGCTAGCGAAGGAGGTGGCGCAACGAGAAAGGGAAAGAAACTCTCTTCCCGGCCGCCGCGGGAGACGCACCGGGCGTCGGGGGCCACGTGGTGGCTACCGGCCACCGTAGATGCGGGCCTGTGGACGGTTGGCTATGGGCTAGCTAGCCGTCCGTCCGTCTAACGACGACAGGCCGTGTCGACGGCGCGTTCGTGTTCCACGCGCGCCTCAAAGAGATGTCAGCATAAGGGGAGGGGCCCGCAAGAGCCGAAGCCTGCCGGGGTTGCGGGCCTGTTCGATAGAAATACCCGGAACGTAAAGGGCGAGGAAGGAACATGGATGGGTTTTAGTCAATAAAAGTCTGACACTCCCTCCCGCTCCGCCCAGAGTGGGAGAAGTCATTTGATGATTTCCCACCCTAAAAACAAAAAAGGTGAACCTGTACCAATTCTTGAAGGTGGTTGATCGACCCTCGAACGATCGAACTCAGAAACCTTCGCTCAGCAGTCAAGCTGTTAACCATAACCGACAATGCAGAGATTTCTATGTTATTTTTATGATGTCGGTTAGTAAGAAATGGAATTATGTCACCGTAAAATTGTCAAACACGTTAGATTGTAATCTCTCTAGCGATATTGTAAACTCTCGAAATATTGACAACTGAACATACAGAAGTATATCTGCCCCCATCATCGAGACTTGAGGCACCCCCTTGTAAGGTTAGTTAGGTTCCTTTAAACACTGCACTCGGAAATAGGGGCCCCACGAAGCGGGGCTCCGTCGACTACGCTTTTTAGGGGAATATCCAAATTCTAGTTCTAGGGTTTCTATCTATAGGTACTATATTTCTATACTAATTTTATAAAGCAGAAGAGCTTGTTTGTTTGTTTGGTTCTCAAGAACTACCGGCTCGAATTGAAAAATCATTTTTGTGTTCGATAGTCCATTTATCGAGGAAGGCTATAGGCTATATAACATCACGCTATGACTAATAGGAGCGGAGCAGCAATAAGAAATATTGCAAGCGGGAAATTCACGCGAACTTAGTTGCGGGCAGAAGCTAGTACCTAATATTATAAAGTAGAAGAGTTTGTTTGTTTGTTTGGTTGACTACCGGCTCGAATTGAAAACGTTTTGTATTGAATAGTCCATTTATTGAGGAAAGCTTTAGGCTATATAACATCACGCTACGATTATTAGGAGCGGAGCAGGAATAAAAAATGTTGCAGAAACGGGGTTTTTTTTTTCCTTTCGTTTTTCTCTCTTATGTGACGCAGACGAAGTTGCGTGGGTCACCTAGTTCAAAATATTGCTGAAAGATAACATATGTGCCTGATGTGAGAAAAACTACGAACCTCTACTAGGTACATAATCGGCCAATATCAATGAATTTACAATGTCTACTACGAACTGATATTGTTTACTTCAAAGCGTAATTCACCTTTTTAAACGAAATCGTTTCATCCATTCGGCTGCAGACAGACACACACACGCACACACACAGACACGTCAAACTTATAAAGTTATAACACCCGTCGTTTTTGCGTCGGGGCTAAAATGGTTCTGCACACAAGCAAAATACGGCTTTATATTGGTTTTTTATTTTACGATGACAAGGGAAGTAGGGTGAAGTAAGTAGTATTAATATGAATGGTGCAAATGAAACTAATTTGTCTCATCTGCACCATTAATGGTGCAGGTCAATTGTGCATACGGTACGACGGGGTTCGCATTAGGTCGATTGACAGTTGATAAATTGCACTTCAGTCGGAAAGACATATTGCTAAACTGTCTTACGTAACAGCTTTTCTTAGAAAAATAATCCCTAAGTACAGTCGTTTAAAACTCATTTTGCAGACTAAAAATGCCTACAAACAGTCCACTTTTATTCAGTTCGTAGAATACACATTAAATGGCTTCCCTTTCTTTGTTTCCTACAATACCGTTTGATTAAATATACTGAAGAATATGTTACATATTAATCACAAAAACCTGTAGATATTATGATAACGTCGAATCGAAAGTTCATATTAACTATTCTTGGGCAATCGCTATCTTTCATCTTTGAATAAATAAAACAAATTCTACGAGATAGTCGACAATAGTTTTTACACTTGTTAAATATGGGTGTAAATCAAAATCAAAATCAAAATCAAAATCAAAATCAAAGCATTTATTTCAAGTAGGCCAGTTACAGGCACTTTTGAATTGTCGAAACAAAAATGAACAATTAAAGTAGCTACAGTCCCAGTCACAAGACATAAAAACTGTGAAAGTACTGTAGTTGCCCATTCCCTAACGTAGATCTCTATGGAGAAGAACGGGCAAGAAACTCCATGGACACTCTTTTAAATCAAAATATTGTTACAAAATCTTGGTTACATCATTCTTGTTGAGATGGTATATTATGTGAGAACAATGTAGCAAGATGTAAAATACCTCTTAACGAAGCCAAAAGTCACTTGTTCTCCCCGTTATTGTGATATTTTTTTGTTCTACACCATACCTGGGAACCTCCTAGTTACGGAGATATGGGGGTCAAAGTTACAACTTTTTAAAGTTTTTTTTTTGTAAAATTTTGACTTTAAACACCTCCACGACTCCCGTACTATTCAATCCATCCATCAGCACAATGTTTTAAGTGCGTTACATTGAGTTCTACCACAAAAAATGATTTATAACCTCATAAAAAAAAAGTTGTTTCCCAGCTATAATTTTTGCGTAAAGTTACTTAGTTTGATGTACAGAATGCTTGGTTAACGGCTTCGTGATGAGGTGGTTTACACCCTGTATAAATATAAATGTCCTAGTTTCAAACATATTATAGTCTGATATAATTTGTTCCTTTTTTCATCACCATCAGCTTTCTGCACTTGTGCCATGTTACTTAGGGGCAGCGCAACACGGTTTTTTCTTCCATTTTAATACAATTCATTCATCGTTTTCTACTTAAGATTTAAAATACATCGGCTTCTAGTTTAAAAATTAAACCAACAAAAAAATACGTACGAGTACCTGATAAAATAAGTTTTTAGCGGGTTTCATCAAACACCAAACTTCTGAAACTGCTGCAAAAATCGCCTAATGTATATTAGGCGATTTTAAAGAAAATCAGCATGCATATTTTTCAAAATAAGCAATAAGACTGGCTGAAAAATGTGTGAATTTTATTTTCAACCCTAATTAAAATAAATTGGCCGACCACAACTATTATAATCGCACATCACAAACATTTTCCCCCATTCCTTTGTTTCAACAAAAACAACACACAATTAAAAACAAAACCGCGAACGTAACATCAAAAAGCCGCCGCCAACTTCAAAGTAAAGTAAAAAACTAAGCGCAATTTCGTTAAAAAACTAAGCACAATAATGCACTGAGCTTACCCCTTATCCGTCCGTATAAGTTATGCTAACAAGTTGGTTTGCGTGACCCGGGCCTCGTTAGCCCAGGCAGGCCGAATGCTACCGTTACACCGTCTGGTAATGTGATGTGTCATTTTAAATAGCCTCTTAGAAATGAATGATCCGAAATAAAATGGTGTTATGAGCGAATGGTGTAGGGTGGCTGTGAGTTTGGTGGGATAGATTTTGGGCTTGGTTTTTTGAGCTTGGTTTTTTTTCTGTTTTGTACAAAATACAATTGTCCTTGTTAGAATAATCCAAAAGTTTCAAATCTTTTTCATGTTGACATTCTCGTCACACTGGTGACGAGAGTTTGACAGGTTAATGGTTCAAAGATATTTTAACACTTACACATTTTCACAGCTGTGGTTCTGTGTTGTATTTTGGTAAGTCATACAACTGTACTAACATGACTGTGTTGTTGCTTTGAAACGACTACTTCATTAATTAATTGTTTTTAATTACAGAAATGAATAGTTCAAAGTGAATAAAAACTTGATAATACTAAGCTAAAGGCTACAAGCCGCAATTGCATGATTGTTTGTTTAGCAATTATAAAATGTTAAAAGAAAAATGAATACCTACCATACCGTAATTATAAGAAGTTAACATTAAGAAATAGTAATAATTGGCTAAGCATAAGCTGCTGCGTTGCGGCAAACGTACGCCGTCGGTACCGCAGCGCACATCGACGCCGCACTGTTGCCGCACCGCGCGCTTTGTATGAAAACAAACGAACGCGCAAACGTTCGTATGCAATACGACAAAACGCTTTGGCACCGCATCGCCATCGGTGCGACGCGAAACGTTTAAATTGAAAGTTATACGTTTAAGTTTAAGGGCGTTAAAAGGCCTGCGGAGTTTGTGAATTTCATACAAACGTAATACCAAAATAATTTGTAAATCAAACATATTCATAAGGTAGTGTGTATTTATTTTGATTGGATTACAGAATATATAGGTTCCCAAACACATATTTTGAATGTTAATCGATTTAGAGTTATGAGAAAAAAAAATCTATAGGAATTTTAAATTTCTCATATCTCGTCTCTTTTTATTAAAAAAAAACTCTTTATATTGTCGTTTTTAAAATATTTCTTTAGGAACATAGATATTCTATAATATAATCGAAATATATACACACTACCCTAACAGTACGTTTGATTTTCATATTATTAACGTAATAGTTTGTATTAAAACGCATGCCCCTTAAGGAAAAATTGTTTAAAATGCGATTTTTTTATTATTTTTTAAACATCAAAGCATAATACTTTACTCATGTACCCAATACGTTACCTCCGGCCTCAAATTCCCAAAGGAATACATAGTACTAACTGTAATGTAATGATAGTATTATGTCCAACATTATCTATATCAACGGACAAGCCTACCACATTAACTGGACATAAGTTATTTTTTATTTTCAATTACTTATAAAGGTTTTTAACCCCAATTTATAAATAGTTACGCGTTGTTGACAGTTTAATACTGCTACTTTTATGTAAATAGGTCATGTCTTTTCTTTAACTGGGATTACTGGTTGTAGGAAAAACTTCTCAGTCAGCAGTTCTATTACTCTGGTGTGATCACCAATAGGTTTTTTTTAAGACATTTGCAACTTCCTGGTCTTCATAAAATTACTCAGGATCTCTTTACAATCCCAAAATCGCCTAGACACTTATAAAACATTTTAGTTCATGGACACATCGACAGGTAGTGTTTTCTAAGGACGCATTTTAGGTGATTTTTATTCTTGTCACGATAGATCATTCCCTCAGGTAATTCATTAATTAATGTAGGTGTCATCCATTTTCTCGTACGTTTACCGTAATAATTATTATAGTGTCCACTTTTCTAATAGATATAGATGTATCAAAGCTCTATCGGCACATTAACCTAATCTTCAAACTTCTTTTCCAGCATCAAACCCCCATCAAAAGACGGCGTCACGAAAAGCAACCCGAGCAAGCGGCATAGGGAGCGCCTCAACGCTGAGTTGGACACCCTGGCTTCCCTTCTACCTTTCGAGCAGAACATCCTCAGCAAGCTGGACAGGCTGTCCATATTGCGGTTGTCGGTCAGCTACCTTCGGACCAAGAGTTACTTCCAAGGTTAGTGGGTATTTGGGTTAAAGTGTCACAGAATTTTTTGCATCGATGATCAATTTGGGGATATTGGCGCATTTCTAAGATGTTTATTATCGCGTTTTGCGACATACATTCGTTTGAGATGATACCAAACAGAAGTTTTATCAAGCATCAAAAATAACGTGTGAGCGTTTTTTTCTTTTTGTTAGAATTAAAAAGTCACGGGACCTGGGACTAATTGAGTTAAAAAAAAATAAAAATGATTTCCTACAGATAACAAAAAATTATAGAACCTAAATTTCTAAGAAAAACAAATCACAGCAGAGTTCTAAAAACATACAACTTCAACTTTATTAATTTTCGTTCAAACAGAAAAGTGCACAATTTTGTCCAATATTTTTCCACAACAAATGTATACACAATAGTCCAAAATAGGGTTGGCTCAAATAATCAGGTAGAGATTGGTTTTGTTATAAGTTGCTTGAGTTTCAGGAAATTGTACGAAGTTTTATTACTTTACGTTACCTATTGTTATGTAAAGCTTAGTCCACACTAAGGCTCAAATCGTGATATTTAACTTACTTAAATCATTATTATTTTGAAAGTAATATTGTGAGCGAGATTGGGGAGGGGCCAATTTTGGTTACAATCATAATGATCGACCTTTACCAGTGATTTCTCGCTACTCAGAATAGGGACAAGAATTTCCTTCCGTATATCAGTTAGATAGCTGACTTTACTACATAGGTGTTTCAGGTTTCTGTGTGTCTATATACAGGGTTATTTGCAACCTCGCAGGAATAGATTACTGACATCTTAAACAACAAAATTTGTTGTACGACTTTTCCGAAAACAGACAAAAAAAAATCAACTCTCCATACATAATGTCCGAACAGCTGATGGAGTTTTGCATGAGAAGTCGATTGTTTTTTGCCTGTTTTCCCAAAAGTCGTAGAACAAATGTTGTTGTTTATGATGTTAGTAATCTACTCCTGCGAGGTTGTTGGTGTTTTACAAATAACCCTGTATAAATAAATGTTTTAGTCATGTCATCATGTTATCATAAACGCAGAAGAAAACATACGTATTATGGAAGATAACTCATAAATTACCTGACTAAATGGAATCTTCGCAGGAGCTTCCACTATTAAATGAAAAAATACATGAAAATCGGACTCGTAATCACAGACAAATCGGTGAACGTGCATGAAAAAGGCTGGTAGCATATAACCGCCTTCCTTTTCAGCAGTCGGTTAAAATGAAACGATATTAAGGTCCATAATGTTCACCAAAACGATGACGGTCTGATTGTTTAAAAACAGCTGTTTAAAACACATTTTTGTATGGGAACATGTCAAAGTGACAGCTGTTTTCAGATAATCAGACCGTTACCTTTTAGTTAAACATGGATCTAAGCAAATCTCCTCCACATACCACGTTTCTTTTTATAAAATAACTAGCCGACCCACGCAACTTCGTCTGCGTCACATAAGAGAGAAAAACGAAAGGGAAAAAAATCCCCGTTTTTGCAACATTTTTCATTCCTGCTCCGCCCCTAATGGCCGTAGCGTGATGTTATATAGCTTTAAGCCTTCCTCGATAAATGGACTATCCAACTCATAAATATTTTTTTGATTTGAACCAGTATTTCCTGAGATTAGCGCGTTCAACAAAACAAACAAACTCTTCTGCTTTATAATATTAGTATAGATGATACCTTATCAATTTAAAAAAAATACTAGTCTGCTAACAATTGGCGCCAGTACAATGAAAAACAAAAGCCGCTATTATAAACCCACAAACAACGGATCTATTCTCATTTTAAACCCAACACCTGATTTAAAATTTAATAAATCGAGTCTTAGAATCGGTTGCATACCGATGTATCGATTACTTATAAATGCCTTTCCCGGCACTTATTTAACGCTGTCAGCCAATTTTATTGCAGACTACAACGTATTAATATATGTGCCGTCTCACTGTGTTCTCGATTCGCTGGAATCGATACCTGCATTCGATTTTGATGTAATCAATGTTGTTTAGATGTACTTTCGAGTAATCTAGTACAGGTCGACATCGACTGTAATTTTAATAGGAGGGTAAGTTTGAAATGTGATAGCTAGTTTCTGTATTTTTAGAGCTTGTTTTGCATATTTTATACATTATAACGATGTGTTTAATTGATGCTTCTCTGATAGAAAGTTACAGGAGGGTTTGAGCAAAAAGAACGTACGCTTCCAGCATTTAAAATTATATTAAAGGATCTCATTATTTGCCAATAAATGACTTGCCGAAAAATCAAAATAATCAAGGTACTTCACATTGTTTTAGTTTTGTTCTAATTATTTTATGTAGCAAGTATGAATGTGGATGGGTTGAAGGGGCCGGCGGAGCGTGCGTCGTTCATACAAACGTAATACCAAAATAATTCGTAAACCAAACATATTCTTAATAAAGATATACGAGTATTTCGATTGTATTACGTAATATAAGACAAAAAAAGATAAAAGACATAATATCTGGATTCCCAAATACATATTTTAAAATGACAATGATGTTTAGACGAGATATGAGGAATGAAAATTTTCTATAGAAGACTTATTTTTCCAATAACTAAAAAAAAACAAAAAAAAAGTCAATGTTCATTCATAATATATACATTTGGAAACCTAGATATTGTGTAATTCAATCGAAATAAATACACACTTCCCTCGAGTAGAGGGTGACCAAAGAAACGTTGAATAGTCTTTGTGAAGGATGATATGGCACGAAAGGATGTGGCTGATGAGATGACGACTAAGAAGAAGACCTGCTGCACCAACTCCAAATGAATTGGGATAAAGGAAAGAGAATGATGATTTTATGGAGCAAGTAATATTAAATTGCAAGCTATTTTATTTTATTTTAAGCACATAATCTATAGCAGGCCTATTAGGACGTAGGCCTGTTAGGACGTAGACCTGTTAGGACGTAGACCTGTTAGGACGTAGGCCTGTTAAGACGTCGGCCTGTCATATTTTAAATCAAGTTAAAATATGAGGCATAGCAGAACAGGCCAAATCAAACCAATCAAACCTTAATCAATTAAAACCTGTTATATTTTACACTGATCTCAATGTAAATCTAGCTTACTAACATTTTTGGTCAACTACGAATAAAGAACCCTCTAATCGTATAAGATATCGTAAGCAAATATTGAAGTACTAATTTGCAACTCCTCGAAATCATGATAACAGAGTAATTTCAGCAGTTCCCAATGATCTATCGCCGTACACTTCAAGCCAAACACACCAACCCACTTTAAAATCAAAGATAAAAACCAATACACAATACCGCCTGTTAATTGGACTCGTAAATCTTAACAAAAAGCCTTCCCGCTACCAACATATGCATATATCAGCGAGTAAATTATGAATACTGCATATAATTTTATTCAGTACCGATGAGATATAAAAATCAGTAGGGGGTGGGTGGGTCTGTTTTATTGTAAACTGTCGTATGTGTAAGGGATCGACGACGTGTATAGTATGTTGCGAGGTTGTACTGTTGGAGACAAAGGTGTTATCTGTGGAAAAAGCAACAACCATACAGCCTAAAAGTAAGTTGCAAAGGTAAATGACGTGAATCCGCAGCGACAAAGATCGCAAGAGAGCGCAGCAGCACTACTAATTTCTAAACAATATAAATAAATAAATATCGCTGGATATTACACATAGCGCCATCTAGAGTCACAGTAAGCAACGAGGCTTGTGTCGTACATAGCAGATAGTTGAAATACTATGTAGATATTTTTTTGTTTGTGAATACATACTTGTGAAATACATAATATAAATATTGAGTTTTCGAATTCTAATTTTGATTTTTTTATTGAGAATTCGTGAGTTTGTTTAAGTATCGAAATTAGAGTTTATTTATTTATTTCTTTAGTTTCATTATTCTCTTATTTTAGAAGTTACAAAATGTGTCCCCCCGGACACATTTTACCACTTTGGAAGTGTCTCTCGCACAAACTATTCAGTTTAGAAAAAATGGCCATTTCATACCCCACACGTAAATAAATTTGAGTTTCAGTTCAAGGTATGGGGAACCCCCAAAGTTTATTGTTATTTTTTTAAATTTTGTGTGTGGTTTACAGAATACATCTACTTACCAAGTTTCAACAGCATAGCTGCTCTTATAGTTTCGGAATAAAATGGCTGTGACATACGGACGGACAGACAGACATGACAAATCTATAAGGGTTCCGTTTTTGCCATTTGGCTACGGAACCCTAAAAATCATAGAACGTCATTAAAAATGTGCTGAATTTTTCTGTTCAATTTTATTAATATTGACAATGACTGACTTGCACGAAGAGTTATTAAAATGTCTTAAGTGCTAAAAAAGTATGATCGATGTATTTCTGTCAATTGAATTTGTTATTACTGGTATTTAGCTTTGTGGAGCTCGTGACTAGGTAATAACAGTCGCTCGGGTCGATCTTTAGGTAAAGTCATGCTTACCTAGGTTGGTCTGTGGATGGGTGACCACCAATTATATACCGAGTTTCTTCCGTGCCTCGTAAAGCACGTTAAGCAGTTAGGCCCGGCTGTCATTTGTCTATCTTTGACAGTCGTTACAGGTAGTCAGTGACCCAAAAAGCCTGACAACCAGTCTTACTGGGGGGTTTCGTATAACCCAGTACTTACTGGGTTGTGGAGGTCAGATAGGCAGTCGCTCCATGTAAAATACTGGTATTCAGCTGCATCCGGTTGGACTGGAAGTCGACCTCAACATTGTTGGGGCTATCCCCAACAGATAGATAGCATAGGCTAGACAGATGATAATGAATCTATACTTAATATTATAAAACAGAAGAGTTTGTTTGTTTGGTTGAACGCGCTAATCTCAGGAACTACCGGCTCGGATTGAAAAATTCTTTTTGCGTTGGATAGTCAATTTATCGAGGAAGGCTATAGGCAATATAACATCACGCTATGACCAATAGGGGCGGAGCAGCAATAAAAAATGTTGCAAAAAACGGGGGTAATGTTATTCCCTTTGTGAGCTCTTTCTCTCTTAAGTGACGCACACGAAGTTGCGTGGGTCAGTAATGTTATATAATACCTGCATACTTACATCCAAATCCAGGAAAAAAAAAAAAAAACTTCTTCACACCTCAATAATAATATTGTACTGAATAAAATAATAATCAAAACACATTATGTGCTACATAAACACCACACAAGCAAACCATAAGAATCACTAGGAAATGGTTTACATAGTTTTCGTGGAAATGCCTTCACAAAGTTCACGTGTTTCATAATATTACGAGTATGGAGGTGTATTTAAACTTGACACGTTACGACTGTGGGCTTAGGCGGTGCCAAGACAGCTTGGTTCCATTTCCTAAAATTATACAGGTATGCTCACGTTGTTACATTCTTAGAAAAAAACAAGTATTTTACATTTTGAAGTTAAAAAAAAGACTCATAACCATAGATCGGAATAGGTAGAGCTGTTTTATTAATAAATAAATATCACTGGACATTAACACACAGCGCCATCTAGTGACACACTAAGCTAGGCTTGTGCCGTGGACACCAGATAGTTGATATACAACACTTATACTTTTTTTTGTTTGTAAATACATACTTATTACACATATAAACATCCATGACTCGGAAACAAATGTCCACAAATGTCCATGTCCACTTGCCGTAGGTTAGAATAATATAGATATTCCCCGAGTCCCGGGATTTGGTTTCAAGTAGTAAAATCAGTAAATGGGTTACATAAAATATTTTTGTACATATTGACAAAAATAATGAAATTTAATAACATCCCGTAGTATCAGTCGGAATCCCGTGGAATATCCATATTAACATTACGTCTGTAATATTGAAGAGTTAAGCAGAAGTGTACGTAATAGTACGTACCCACATGTCGACAGTTATATTAAGTTTCATGTTTAAGTTTCATTTGTGATAGGTGGCGAGACTTATCAACCGCGACCGAGGACCAGAATCCGAGGTCGCTTCTGAGAAATTCCTCATGAAGAAACGCAAAAACAATTTTAATCACCCGGGAATCGAACCCAGGACTTTTTTCTTGCTCAGCAGTCACTAGACCCACCCACAAAGAAAATTATTGTTAATATTATAATTATTTGTAAATATTGTATGATTGTCCCACTACAGAGCAAAGCTATATTTTGCAATATTTTTCGGAGCGAGTGATGCGTAAGTGCATCAACGTACCTATTATTACAAGTTCAAATCAACGTATTATTAATAAACAAAATAATAATCTTATACACGAAAGTTCGTCGAAAAAAAAAACAAAAAATAATTTAAAAAAAACGTACAAATGTTTATTTTATTCCCAACACCACTGACCGCAACTGTACGTTAAAAAAGTACCGATAATTCTAATTAAATCGATTGTTGAAGCATCGATTACAACGGTTATTCCGATTCGAAACGATTTCGGCCTACACCACGGGGTACTTTAGCTATAGGACAAAAAGAAACTTCAGTTCAGTACCAGTAGCATGTAAATTTATCGATGTATTCTTAGTACCGATCATAATGCTTGATTAATGTTTTCGAAAAGTTAATTTTTCATGTAACTTTATATCGGGACATCCATCTTGCTTTCTCTCGGAATACGAAGGGTTAAATGTGAATTTGAGTTATTTAAGGGTTTGAGTTTTGAGTCTGTTGTTTTTGTAGTTATCTTCAAGTAAAACCTAACTACAACGGGATTTATTTATGTCATAATTAATAAATAATAATAAATAAATAAATAAATATCGCTGGTCATTAACACACAGCGCCACCTAGTGCCACACTAAGCAAAGCTTGTATCGTGGACACTAAATAGTTGAACAAACTGATGAACAATTGAACAAAGATTGTTTGAATTGTTGAGATTTGGTTTCGTATTTCAGTCCAAAAAAAAAGAAGAAACAAAATATTTGCCTTGCTTTTGCTGAAAAATTGTGTAACGACTTCAACATAAAACTCGTCAGTATTCAGATTTAAGCCTAATCTTAAATCTGAATAGTGACGAGTAGTGTCGAAGAGTGAGTACGAAACCCCCTGTTTCCTACTTACTCTGACAGTATCTAGATATATATATAACAACTGTCTAATAGAAAGTAGTCGTAGCCAATAAACCATTCAATAAGTATATTGAAAATATCAGTATTAATTTCTGTTCATTAATTTTTATTTATCTATTTATGTAATCACAAAATACTTATCAGGACATAACATTAAGATAGAAATTTCATTATTTTCATATAATCTGTCAAAACCATGCCTGTTATATATAGATAGCCTGGTCTCAAGCAAGTTCCAACCGAAGACTGAAGTTTCAGATTGATGAGTACTGCATGCTTTTATTGTCGTTCGCTTGCTTCAGAGATAGAAAATATCGTGAGGAAAACAGCATGCCTGAGAGATGTTTCTCGACGGCATGTAAAACCAAGTCAGAAAAGCCTATGGGTGACATACAATTCTGACAACAAGGCCTCAAGTCTGCTATTACAATAGTGTCAGAATAGTCTATCATTGATTTCATAATTGTAAAGTTCTGTCAAGTTTTGACAAGTTTGGTAATCTAATATTATGGCGTCATTATGACTTTCCAATGGTTAACCACTGACACTCCATTGTAAGAAATGTCACATAATGGTAATCTCGTACAATTTGATTGAAAAATGTGTAATATATATACCTAAATAAATGAAATCTGGCATGAAAAAATGTTCAAATTTAGTAGTTTAGACTTCGAAAACCACTTGTACTAACGGGTTTTATAATAATGGCAATACGATAATGTCATTAAAACCAAATTCAATTACACTATTGACCGACCAATGATCAACCATCATGAATTTAGCAGATTACGAACTTATAGCAAAATGACAATGGGATGTTGTTGGAATGACGAATTTATAAAAATAGAAGACTACGGCCCTGGAGTACTAACCACACGATAAAAAAAGATTTTATGTTCATTTGTTTCTTTGTTTTTCCAAAACTAAACAACAATCATCCTCAACCCCATACTACACACCTATACCATGTACACTCACATCCAAAACTCTTCCACCACAATACATAAACCAACAATATATTCAACCAAAGTAAACATTGGCCCCTCGCCGTGCCTGCTACCGACCTACACGGCCCGGAAGAGAATATCGATCTGATGCTAATTTAACACCGTTACAGCACTTTATTGATGGGAAATCGCTCCTATTGCTTCCATAAAAGCCACCATTAAATAAAAAAGTCGCTGGATTTCGAACTTAGGGGGTTATTTTGGATTTATTGGTTTAGGTTTATAGGTAAAGGTTTATGTGTACCTAGCTAAAATTTGTTTCAAAAGAAAATGCTTTTGTATACAAAAATTTACGTCAACAAAATTATTTTTCGAAACAAGCATATCCATGGATCATCATCATCATTATTCGAAAAAAAAAAGTTTTATTTTTTTTTTAAGAAAATACAGTCATCACGTATTAATAAGGGTTATTCAGAACTGTGGGTTTCCTCATTTTTATTTGAATTTAATTTATTATATCTTTAACAGAAACAAAGCATGAAACCAACCAATAATAAAATAAATTAACAGTAACTCATCCTTCACCAAAAACTCTCTTAAAATTCTCATTTTTTTTTTCACCAGACTCAATTTCCACGTTAAGTACTCAAGAAACTATTAAAACAAGTTTTTCACCGTATTTTTACTACTTATTTATAATTAAATTCGGTTGGGCAAAAATCCAGGTAAGGATTTATCGAGAACTGGGTACGTAAAGTTTGGTCGGAGATTAGGGAATTTAGTTCGTTTAGGACTTCTGGCAAGCTAAAGGCATTTTCAGCTGTAATTTATTGTTTGTAAAATGCCATGTACTTTGTTTTATTTCAGAAAAAAAAATCCAGGATATTCTTAAATAATCTTGATGTCAAAATGATGACTAAAATTCAAATAAAATTTTAGGCTCGTTATGAAATGTTGAAAAAAATATATTTTCGAGGAATGCCTACATAGGTAAAAATCAGCTTAAAATGCTTTTACATGAAAGTCAATAATACGGTATCACCGATATCGCAATTGTAAATGCACCCAAGATATATGACAAAAATCTAGTGTGGGTGTCAAATCTTGAAAACAAAATGGAGCCACTGAAATACTTTTAAAATTCAAGGCAACTTTCGGACACAACATTCAAACATTAGGTTTGAAATTAAAACACGTGCTTGTTATACATAATTATATTATTCAAATTAGAACTTTAAGCAGTCACTCATTACAAACCCAATTTTACTAAAACAACGCGATACTTGTGGAACGCCTAAACGAAAACGTGTTATTGGATATTCAACGCATACTGCAGCGCTTAGAGTTCAAATTCCAACAGCGCAACAATATTTAGGCATTCATCAGTATAGCCGGCATTTCTTTTCTTTCCTTAAAGCCTTACTTTTTTCTTCAGCAACCATTTTCCGTCACCACATTAAAATAAAGCTCATAAAGCAAATTAACCTTTATAAGAAACAAATTAAAATCTAATTTAGCGTGCACCGAGTTGAAGGTTGCTTGGTCCTAACGATGTATATAATTGATCTGATAAAAGCGAGCTAAAAAACCTTTGGTTTTGTTTAGTCACAATATTTTATTCTTTATTTTGATTTTCTTTACATTTTTTCTCTAGCAATGTCCTTTAAACGGAATGCTTTTAACGGTACTATATATACTGTGAAACATAGATTTGCGAAACCAAAGCCTGCCGGGTACAAATGGTTTTCATTTTGCAAATCAACAGTATTCATTGCGTTATTTAAGTTAAAGAACAGACGATGTTTTCTAACACTTGTAGCAATGTATTACATTGCTGCCCCTTCGTACACAAAGTACACGACATTGAATCGCAAGACGCGAATTGTCTATTCAGTCGCCAAGTAGATCATACTTTTCCCAAAATAGTGCGCGACTAGTACGACGCGAGTCGCGGGGCGAATGTCGGCGACGCGACTCGTGTACGAACTTCAACGTATTTGTATAGTGGCAGTCGCTTGAAGACTAAAAACGTTGAGTATCTAAGATTTGAGTAGCCTTGTGTACGAAGGGGCTTAAACTCAATTGAAAACGTTATTTATCGCTAAATATCACGTCTCACGCGTGTCATCTACACTAATATTATAAAGAGGAAAACTTTGTTTGTTTGGTTGTAATAAATAGGCTTAAAAACTACTGGACCGTTTTTAAAAATTCTTCCACCATTCGAAAGCTACATTATCCACGAGTAACATAGGATATATTTTATCCCCGTACTCCCACGGGAACGGGAATTACGCGTGTGAAACCGCGTGACGTCCGCTAGTACATAATACAGGACTTGTGTATTATTGATACGCATGCGATATGTTATTATTATTAGCGACACTCAATATTAGTAGCGATAGTTATCGTTTACAATTGAAACTTGGTACAATTTCACATTCAATTGCCTATTCAAAGTAATTTCACTTTATCCCACTTGCAGCCCTACGAAAAAACTGATCACCAGTCCACTGTAACTTAACTAAAAACACAAAAGTAATTAAGAAAGATTCCTATCTTTCTAACCTAACAAAATTAACTATCTTTCAGAAATCAACCTTCAGTTGAACCAACATAGTTTTTTCAGGCAATTATGTCTGAGCAAGCAAAGACAACCACCCTAGACGGCCATGACGTCATTCTATGCAAACTTTGTGACGTCACGACAAGCAAACTCATGGGGCAGACTTACAAAGTAATGGCAGAATTTTCTTTGTTTGTAACATTTTAAGGTATTTTCATTTTCGGGGAGGTCTGTATGAATCTTTAATTCATGAAATAATCATTCAATGGGATTAAATGAATGAAGAGAGTTTTATTGAAAATATACAGGGTGTATTTCACCTCATCACAAAGCCGTTAACCAAGCATCCTGTATATCAAACTAAGTAACTTTACGCAAAAAATATTGCTGAGAAACAACTTTTTTTTTTGAGGTTTTAAATCATGTTTTGTGGTCTAACTCAAAGTAACACACTCAAAACATTGTGCGGATGGATGTATTGAATAGTACGGGGGTCGTAGAGATATTTAAAGTAAAAATCATGCGATAAAAAGTGGTATTTAAAAAAATACTTGTCAAAATCTTGCAACTTTGACCCCCAATATCTCCGTAACTAGAAGGTTCCCAGGTATAGTGTAGAACAAAAAAATGATCAGAATGACGAGGAAAACAAGTGCCTTTCGTATTCGTTAAAAGGTGTTTTACACCCTTTATAAGCGTTACGTTCGCGAATCGATATTAGACAGAGACAGATCTGCAAATTGAAAAAAAACGCAAGGAAAATTGAATTTCACGGGCCACCATGGTGTTTCCCTCTTAATACAAACATTAACTACACCCTGAATATGATTATCTAGGAAAAAAGTACGCTATTACTCATTAATTGAACAAAAAAGCTAATTCATAATCTACCTACCCTTTTCTCAACTACGTTGGGCTCGGCTCCCAGTCTAACAGACGCAGCTGAATACCAATATTTTACATGGAACGACAGCCTATCTTACCTCCACAACCCAGTTACGACTGGGTAATACGGTACCCCTTGGTAAGACTGGTTGTCAGCCTTTCGGGGCTTTGACTACCTGTAACGACTGTCAAAGGTCTACAAATTACAGACGACCAACTGCTTAAGGGTGTGGTATCTGCTAAATTAGCAACTCTATTTGTGGTGGTTCAAACTTCGTTTGAAATACTGTTAGAATAAAGTTCTAATCAGCTTGCACTACAAAGTGTTTGATACGTCAGTCACTGCGGGCCGAATAGTGCGAAATAAATGGTTTTTATTTAATTGTAGCCTAATAAATCGTTAGATCTAAATTCCAATTGTACGCTTTGTGAAGAAAATACTAAAACTTAATGCCGTTTACGAGTAGTTACGAAATTTCAAAGTAAAAATGCTTTACTTTGAACATTTTTTTCATATAGTAATATTAAAGTTAGAATTTTTTCAATTGTAACAATTCAAGTTTAGAGTCTAGTAAGCAACATATTTTTTTTTTTGCACATTTACATTCACTCATCAAAGAGGAGTTACATGGAGAAAACCTCTCGTGAGCAAATACCAACCCCTTCACATGCTTTCTGAGTCACGGAGGAATCTCGGTATGTAAAGGGTCACCCATCAACAGAACAACCTAGGAAACATAGAATCTAATTCAGTTCATAAACTTGCCGGTATTTGACAATTTTTTTTTACTGCTTCGATCATTTTGACATTTTTTTTTTATTTTTTGACAATGTTGACATTTTCTTATTTTTTTTTATTGTGTGCTATTCCAATAACATGCCACTTATTTTAAATTATAATTCTATTGTAAACCAATTATTTGCATGCCTATGTGACGGCAAAATGTGGAGAACTCTATTATAAAAGAACACCTATGTACCTATAACCCATGTTTGCAAAGATTAAATTATTTGATTTGATTTGATTTGATTTGCCATCATTACAACGTAAGGAACAAAACATACCCCCCATAATTACCCTGACCGTCTTAAAGAAATCACAGTCACAACATTTATTAAATCCTACCACAAATTAATTTCTTATCAAGATTTTTATATTTTCGAAATCAATTACGGCACGATAACCGTGCCTTTCTATGTGACAAATTAGCCTTTTTTCCTATAGAGTGAAGTGTTTTATGAAAAACAATGATCTTTGATAAGGGTGGCTAATCAATCATGCGCGGAATAAAGGCTATGTTAGGAAAATGTGCTTCCACCTTAATATGATGTTGATGGTGCATTTTTTGTAGCTAGCCATGTTTTGAAATACGAACAGTAAGTCGTGGGTTCGAACCCAGACAGGCGCATTACTTTGTGTAATTTATTTCATCGCCGCTGCTCTCAAAACGGTGAAGGAAAACATCGTGAGGAAACCGGCATGTCCTAGAACCAAAATTTCGAAGACATGTAACATCTACCAATCCGCACTGGGCCCTGGGCGTGGTAGATTATAGCCCATTCCCTCTTATTGAGAGGAGGCCGTGTCCCAGCAGTGGGAACATTAAAGGCTGATGATGATGATGATGATAACATAGCATAGTCAGTCTATAATATTCCCACTGCTGACACAAACCTCCCCTCTCTATAATCAGTGACCATTCAAAATATTTATTTGGGAACCTAGATATTCTGTAATCCAATCGCAATAAATACATACTTCCATATGAATATGTTTGATTTACAAATTATTTTGGTATTACGTTTGTATGAACACCACAAGCTCCGCAGGCCTCTTAAAGCACTGAAATAATTTTTTAATCAGGCTCTAAAGTTACATTTTTTCTTTTTAAAAAAATCAAAAAAACACTATCAAATATACCAAAGTTATTTCAGCGTTAATCTAAAGATTTTAATCTTAAAATAAACCCTAATAACAATTGCGGGTGAGCACTTAAAGTTTACACAAAGTAAGCCAGTTTTATGTTTTATAGTAGTTACATTTACTTCTTGTAATCTTCACTCTTAATCTCTAGATATTGTTCAGTGTTTTTAAGGCTACTAAAAACTTAATGCGTTCAGCCGTTTCTGAGGAAATGGGTCTTGATGGACTGACAGACCGACGTAAAGTAATTTTATATAAAGGCAGGAAAGTTCAGCGACGTAATAAGTGGAACTGCCTTAACCGTTGTAGCTACACGAAAATTAATTTAGGAGACTATCTACTATATGTGTAAAGTTTTTTCCTGAAATTTTGATCTCATTGAAAGATTTACCAAAAAAAACACTGAAAATCAGCATTCTGAAAAATTATCTACGAGAAAAGTGAAAATACTTTACAATATCCAGGATTTTTAACAATAAGCCATTCAGTATCACTATTCTAAAAGTAGTGATAGCCTAATGGGATGACCGTTATACTATCAAGTCACAGGGTGTCACAGGGTGCCCACCCTGTGACTTGACAAGGGCCGAAGCCTGCCGGGGCTGCGGGACAGTTCGAAAGAGATACCGTGGCCCCGGAACGTAAAGGGCGAGGAAGGAACATGGTTGGGTTTTAGTCAGTAAAAGTCTGACACTCCCACCCGCTCCGCCCAGAGTGGGAGAAGTTATTTGATGATTTCCTATCACAAAAAAGGGTGTCTCGAGTTCGACCCCAAGATATGCAACTCTGATTTTTTAGAATCGTTTCTAATTATCATTTACTTCGGTGAAGGAAACCAAACCAGCATGCCTGAGTGACGTTTCTAGACGACTTATAAAGCCAATTAGAGGCTCATGGGTGGTTTCAAACTAACAACACAAAAACATCAACTATTCTACTTACCTCCGACACCATTTAAAGCCCTTAAACACTAAATAAAAATACGACTTTGACCAAAAAACCCTTAAAGAAAAGCCTTGTAGACTTAACCCGTACATAATAATGAAATTAAAAAGCACTTTGTATGAAACCTAGTAAACAGTTAACGAGTTGAAATAACTCGTAAAACGTTGCTATGGGGCGCACGCACACTGCTGTACTGTCGGGGATTGTAAACACTACGCGGGGTACAGGGTGTTGGGGAAAAGATTGTAAGAAAGAAAGAAACAAAGAGTATTCTTTTTTTAAATACTTTGATACAACTTTGAAACATAAGACGGCCGTTCATCATCATCTGCCTAACCTTTTCCCAACTACGTTGGGGTCGGCTTCCAGTCTAACTAGATGCATCTGAATATCAGTATTATACATGAAACGACTGCCTATCTGACCTCCACAACCCAGTTAATACTGAGAAACACGATACTACGATACCTGCAGTACAAGTACGTAGGAATTGATAAGATAAGTTTGACAGTCATTCTCGATAAAATTAGTTTTTGACTTCATATAACTCATTTTGTCGAGAATAACTGTCAAATTTATCTTATCGAGTCCTATCGATTCCTACGTACTTGTACTGCTGTAACTATAGTCAAAGATAGACAAATGACAGTCGTGATCAACAGCTTAACGTGCTTTCCGATGCACGGAGGAAACTCGGTAAGAAGGCCGGTAACGAACAGTTTTTACTAAAGAAATAAGGTCATTAGCAAAAATAAATAAAACAAAATAAATAAAAGTAGAAAATGTGGACCAAAGAAAAAAACGTTGGAAAAGTTGGTTGACGGCATCCCGTCAACCAACTTTTCCAACGTTCTTTTGAACTAGTGTAGATGTTAGAACTTGGACTTCCAAAATCTCCATTTACGCTCATTGGTGATAAAAACACAAAGCTTTTTGGTAAATAACTCTAAAAAATACAAATTATTTACAAAACCACACTTAAAATAGAACTCTGCAACAAAACACAACACCCCGTACTACGTAGGGCGGCGACGGGCCCGCCCGCCCTGCTCTTCGCACTTATAAAATATAAATAAGCCTACATTGTACACAATCTATGCATCGATGCTCGCTCACCGCGCCAAAGGAAATTGTTGCCTTGAAGGGCGACTATAAGTACCTATAGTCTGGCTATAAGTACCTATACCACTGACGGAAAACCTTCGATGTTGGATTCGAAGTTTTAATAGAAGTTGTTAGTTCACTTGTGAAAATCGAACGAAAGGAGATGTTTGATTTTGGGCCACTACTATGTACAACTACATGGATAAATGGGAAAAAATAGGAAGATTCCAATAAAATACTAATAAATGAATTTGAAGAGGGCGTACATAAATGTAGTTTTTTGATTAAGAAAACCCTATTTTAGGACAGTCATGACAGCTGTTTGACATGCCGTTTGACCACTTTGACAGTTTTAAGAAGTGACATCTTCGTCTGTCTTTGCTTTGAGTTTCGATTGGATCTATTCAATAAAATGTCATCGTCAAAATGACATTGTTCGCATACTGCTGCTCTGATCCGCCATGTTTAATTTCATGTTGTGTTGCTCTCCTTGACCAAGCTCATTTGAATTTACTTGGAAACGAAGTTAAATTAAAGAAAATTAACAATGAAAAACAGTTACTATATTTTACAGCAATATTTACGTAAAAGGGTACATGGTGCTGGCCCAGACTCCATACATTTCTGGAACATCTCCTTTGATGAAAAATTGCTTTTAGCATAGAATTAAGCCCATACAGTGGGTATATTACCTGCAGTTGCGCAGTGGTGGTGACCCCAACTTACGAACAGTTAGTCGAGGGTTCAAAGCCAGACATGCGCACTACTTTGTGTAATTTATTTCATCACCACTGCTCTAAAACAGTGAAGGAAAGCATAGTGAAGAAACCTGCATGTCCTAGAACCAAAAATTCGAAGACATGTAACATCTGCCAACTCCGCGTGGAGGATTATAGGCCATACGCAAAATACGCGCTTTGACGTGGAGTTGCAGACACCAGCCCGCTATACAATACAGTTTCTTGTATATTTCTAGATATTGAATCGACAACGAATTACTAAAATAGCTGATCAAGGTTTCAATTCTAAATCTAAACAAAACAAATAGGTACTTACTTCTTTCTTTGTTTAAGCAAGTGGCCTATTTTATTTCAAGTTCGTAGTTTTATGACTCGATATTCAATGTTGTAAGTCAGTCCGTAGAAACAGGGATAGAGATTACTTTCCACGTAGGTATGTGGGCGTACCCATTTTAGGCCAGCCATGACAGTTGTTTGACATGCCGTTTGACGAATTTGACAGTTTTAAGAAGTGACATCTTCGTCTGTCTTTGATTTGATCAATGTTGGAAGTCAGTCCGTAGAAACAGGGATAGAGATTACTTTCCACGTAAGTATGTGGGTACGCTAAGGAACTATAAAGGGGTTTAAATATCAATGATTGCCTTGTTGGTTTAGCACATGTGACTGTTCCTAAATTACCCTAGGCTGATAAAATTTTCGTTTTTCCTAAATCAATGCTATTTATTAGTATTTATAGTCAGCTTCTCCCTCCAGTCCCAAATGTGGCTGCTGATCATGGGATTTTTGGTTCAATTACTGGATCAGGCAAACTGTTATTGAGTTTGTCCTGGCTCATCGAAAAAATCGTGCATCACAGCTTTCAATTTGTCTAAACTGCCTTGACTTTTTCAGCAACCACGTTATCGTTAACTGCAATGTAATTAAGAGGCCAAAATTAGATTTCAAGTTAAAACGAAGTCTGAAATTTAAACCTTGGTTAATTTTCCTAGTTTGTGGCTGACATTGTTTGACCTACGATGAACTTGCATACTAGATTCATTCACCTTTCATCGTAGACATTATAAATTATAATCATTGAAATCTTTTTAGAAATGTCTGAGACTGAGTTCAGGGTTCATACTTTTTAATTTCTAAGCCCAGAGGGTACAAACGGATTCCTTGGTGCAAGATTCAAAAATCATGATCATCCAGAAACTAAGTGACTTTTCCCATTAACCGTTAAAAAAGACTAATCAAATAAAAAACCACATTAACCATACAGACGGATATCGTGATCAGTGGGTAACACGAGAACGAGGGAAACGGATAACGGTATCAGTGGATACAACTCGCCGTGGTCTGTGAGTAACGTGGTCTGATACTGTCATCGGTGGAGACAAACCCGTTATGTCCTGTGCGGGTTGACAAATGCTTTTTATCTACCCAAATATCATAAACCCTTTCTAATGCGTTCAAAAACCATAGGCAATGACCAGCATTACCAACCTGCAGAAATAAACGGAACTGTAATGAACTCATAACGCAACTGAAAACAGTAGTTTATGAGTTTTAAATTTGGAACAGGTGTCAAATTCAAGTGAGTGTGCTATTCTAGTACCACCTACATTAAATCAGATATCGATTAAAAAAAAAAACCCCAATTCAGTATGATTTTAATTATAAATCTCACGACATTTTGATCTCGAGTGACACAAGAATTGTGATTTCGTTCGTTTTTTTTTTAAAAAAAGGACAGATATCTGAAACGCCGCCATTTCGAGCTGTCATTTGTTCGTTAGCTTTTTATTTTCAGTAATCCAGTTACGAGTAGACAAATTTTCTGATAAGTTCTTTATTTCTGTCGAAAATTAGTGATAGTGACTCAGAAATTGACATGAATACTCCGCCAGATATCGTAAATGCAGCGACGAATGCAACTAATAACCTGTTGGCACAAAAATCAAGGGCCAAGTAACAATGCAGGTCATTTCCCTATGGTTCCTGAACCCATCATAGAGCCCTTATGATATTTGGGTAGATAAAGTAGTGTATGCATCTATACATAATTAGGCATTATGCACAGTCGCATAAACTACTATTTTTTACTTTATTTAATTGCTGGCACTTCTCTTTTGTTTGTGTATATCGCCATCTCCAATAAAATGCATGTCGCCCTTCTAAGCCCTTTCAGTTCCGGGGCCACGGTACCTCTTTCAAACAGTTCTGCAGGCCCGAAATTAAATACCCTGGAATAATATTGTGGTTTTCAAAACAAGTTCCTCGTGTTCTACATAACGCAGGTATACTTCCTATCTACATACGACTATCCCAAAAATAACCATCATTAAAAATCACAACAGTAAAACTGCATACCATAAAAAATCCTTACGGAATCCTCGTCCAATGGGGGTCGCATAAAAAGCAGCCCCTTACGGGGGCACCCTTATATAGCTACGAAATTACGGCGGGTAGTTTGTAAAATTTGCCGACTGCTCGGGGGGTGAAGGGCGGGGTGCGACGAGGGGTGGAAACAACCCTTAATGGCGGAATTGCGTGACAGAATTTCGGCAGTGACCCTAGTTGGCCTGTGAAAGTGAAAATATCTGTTTAGAGTTGATAATACCGGGGTGATTTTTTAAATAAAATTAGCATTTTGTGTTTTTTTTTCGGTGTGCTTTTTAATGGCTTAATCAAAAATGTATCGTTATTATGTGAATCAGATGTTATTAAATGCAAACCAACGTATGAACTGACTTACCTATGAAATAACATTTTTTTTCTAAGAAATGATATAAGTACTCAATCATACTTCAAAGAAACACCGCTGTTTTATTACCATTAATAGACAATTTATCGTATTTTAATACCTCATCCTTTGCCACCCATCGCAAACGTTATTTTCACTTGAGAACCGTTTTTACTATACATTTTTAATTAAATTCTCGTTGTATAAACAATCTTAGTAATTATTACTTACGGGAACCGACAATGGAAATTGACGGCTGGAACGATTTCAATGAAACAATTAAAAATTAATAGACCATCGCTCTGTTTTATGACAGATAATTAACATAACCTTTGCATGATTAACTTATTTGTTTAAAATTGAAGACTATTTTGAACAAATACTAATTTCAAGCAGGCTGGTTTCAGGTAGGCTGTAGGGGGTCAAAATTTATGAGCGTTTGGGTCCTTAGGGGTCGATAAATTAAGAATGATTTAAAAGTTGCATTGTGTCGTAGTTTTGTCTCTGACTTTAGCTGTGTTCATAATTAGTCACTAGTTTTTGTTTATTATTCCTATATCAGAGAAAAAAATTAAATAATGTGATTCAAAACATCGTGCATCAACTGAAATTGAACTCGAGCAGTACGAAATTTAACGAAATCAAATATAGTAAAACTAACAAAATCAGAATGGTATCAACAGCTCTATACAAGCCCCGAACATTTCAGCGCGCCGTGGTAAATTTTATTATAACCAAATTGTGTACAATATTTTCATAAATATTTTGGAACGGGACCAGTTTGTGTACTATACACAAACCAACGTAAATACTTTATTTATGGATAGATAATGTTGAAACGTTAATTTATGAGATCATTTGCGAATAAAAGAAACTTACTTTTTGTTTGACTTAATTTTTTTAATAATTTATGATGTATATTGTTAGTTAGAAAATATAATACCTGGTTTTTTTTCAGTTAGTATAATGCCCGTTTACAGTTATACTAAGCAACGTCTAAATTAATGACATGCGATTTTCAACGCCCGGCTCAGAGCTAAGAGTTCAATTCGCGTCGTACCGTTTGCACCATTGACCTGCACCATCAATGGTGCAGATGAGACAAATTAGTTTCGTTTGCACCATTAATGGTGCAAACGAAACCAAGGATTGGGTATGGTCTCATCTGCACCATTCATATGACACTATTATACTATCTTAATGCGGTGGTATACTTCGATATTCCGTCGAAGTATTTCCTCTTTGCTTGTTCTAATAAGTATTATTTAAGTGTTGACATTGAAAAGGTAACTATTTTATTAGAGCAGAGATTAGGTACTTAGGCATCATGAAAAAATTTGTCAAACTAAAAAAACGGAAACCAATGTAGGAATGTTTCCATTATTTTAGCCTGTATTTACATGGTAGTTCATCATTCTCTATCTCTTATCCCAATTCATTTGAGGTCTGCGCAGCATGTCCACTTCTTCCATACTTCTTTACTCTCGTACTTCTCTATTCTCTTCTCTTCGACGACTCGTATGGCGTAGTGGTAGTGAGGCTGCCTTACGTTCATAGGGTTTGAATCCCGGTAGGAGCAAATGTTTGTGTGATGAGCATGGACATTTGTTTCCGAGTCATGGATGTTTATGTGTATAATAAGTATGTATTAACAAACAAAAAAGTATGTTTTTAGTATATCAACTATCTAGTGTCCACGACACAAGCCTTGCTTAGTGTGGCACTAGATGGCGTTGTGTGTTAATGTCCAGCGATATTTATTTATTTATTTACTACTTGTCATCTCATCAGACACCTCCTTTCTTGCTATGTCCTTCTTTATCCCGTTCACCTATCGTTTCTTTTATCTTGCTCTACTCTTATTACCCATAGACATTCGGATACTCAAAACTATCCTTACGATATTTTGTATTTTGGCGTTATCCAAATTTATTTGGGGTCGGCGCAGCATGTCTTCTTCTTCCGTACTCCTCTATTTTTCGTCATCTCATCAGACACTTCTTTTTAACCGACTTCCAAAAAGGAGGAGGTTCTCTATTCGACTGTATGTATTTTTTTTTTTTTTATGTATGTTCACCGATTACTCGAAGACGCCTGAACCGATTTGAAAAATTCTTTTTTTGTTTGAAAGGGTATACTTCCAAGTTGGTCCCATAGCCACCAAATTGGGATCTGATGATGGAATCTTGGCGAAATCGAGGGAACTCTTCAAATTTTATCTGAAAACGTGTTGCGATTTTGGTATTTTCTACAACAAGTGAAGCATTTGCGTTTGATAAGAACCATTCTACCATCAGATCTGATGATGAAGCCAAGAGTCACGGAACTCCATAATGAGACAATGTACCATAGTCGTGTTTGGGCTTGTTGTAATTCTAACGGTATGCACTTTCCATGTATCAAGCACCTGTGAACCACTAAAAAGTGAAAAATAAAAACTTTTTTGCAAAAAATAAAACCGACTTCAAAAAAAACAAAAAAGTGAAAAATAACTTTAGCTTCTGAAGTCGGTGACAAAATAACTAAAGCAATCAAACAAAGGTCACCGACTTCAGAAGCTAAAGTTATTTTTCACTTTTTTGTTTTTTTTGAAGTCGGTTTTTTCTTACCATATCCTTCTTAACACAGTCCATCCATCGTTTCTTTGGTCTTCCTCTACTCAAATACCCATCCACAATACTCAAAACTGTGATTAAAAAGCCAGTAGTAATGTACTTAAATAATGCCAAAAAGAATGCATTAAATACAGCAATAAAATGCCTAATTCCTAGCTAATGATACGGAGATTTCGTGCACCTACAATTTTAGTAGCAAAGTTACAACCGCGGAATAGAACCCACATTCCCCACGCAACTGTCACCAATTAATCTAAAACAGAAAACCCCCGGAAACGTAGAAACTAAAACAAGGAGTTATTAAAACATCATTGATTCGAATCAGTCGATTTCGTACGTAAATATGTAAATTTAATCGGAATGTGAATATTTTGTTGGCAAAGCTATAAATCATTGTACATCGTTTGCTAATTTATGAACTTCGTTTGCATAACTATAGCATTTATTTTTGTATGTTTGGATTTATTGTTGGGTGTCTAATGCTGGTTTTCACTAACATTGACGACCCGAATAGCGTAGTGGTAGTGAGGCTGCTTAACGTTCTTAGGGTTCTGGGTTCGAATCCTGGCACGAGCAAAGGTTTGTGTGATAAGCATGGACATTTGTCTCCGAGTCATGGATGTTTATATGTATTTACAAACAAAAAAAAGGTATAATGTGTACCTAGTATATCAACTATCTGGTGATCCCGACACAAGCCTTGCTTAGTGTGGCACTAGATGGCGATGTGTGTTAATGTCCAGCGATATTTATTTTTATCCAAAAAGCCATCTGTTGAATTTTTAAATTTAAACGCTGATCAGAGAGTAGAAAACTCATGGGCGTGCTTTTATTTAGGTCTCTTTTAGCAATAGCATAGTTTAGTAGATAAGGAGTATAATCAAATAGGTATCTACCTACATGAAGGGTAAAAAACACCTCTTAACAAAGCCGAAAGGCACTTGTTCTCCCCGTCACTGCGATCATTTTATTGTTCTTCATCATACCTGGAAACTTCTAGTTCCGGAGATATTGAGGGTCAGAGTTCCAACTTTTTGACAAGAGGTTTTTTACACCCTGTATACAAGATGTAAACGGACTCTTCACAAAGCCGTCAACCAAGCATTCTGTACATCAAACTAAGTAACTGTACCAGAAAACGAGTTTTTGTTTTGCGATGAAAAATCATCGTTATCTGAAATACGTATTCTTTGGTTCGACTTTGTGACTTATGACTGGCAGTACAACAGTTACACTACTCGGATATCACTGTTATTTAAATAAAAACCCTGGATAGGTGATGCATAGCAATGTCTCCAAATGTTTTGATGTATGACACGCTGGTTTCCTCATTTCCAATTACGAGGGTACTTACCTCATGGGCACTCAACAGGAATAGTAAGCGTAGGTATCTTAACTACTATAAAGTTATTATTTTTGGACGGCTACCTACTAAGTTGCCAGATAAATAATTTTATACCCGCATAAGCCCAAAAGTAAAGCACTAAAAAAACTTTTATCTAAAACATTAAATGATAACCTACAAAACAAACTGGCACATAAAAATACACTCCCTAGAGGGCGCTGCCGCGCTGGTCGCGGTTTTATTACAATTATAACATATTTTATGTAATTTATAACACACTGCTCCTAATGACTTTATGCTAATCGTAACTGACACCATGTTTGTTGATAATAAATTAGATGTCTTATGGCGCAGCCCTGAAAATGGAATATTATTTTTTTGAAATGTTCAACCCTGTACGAGTGGACTTGTAATATTAGTACTATAGTTTCTGCCCGCGAATTCTACAGCTTGTATTTGAATACATAATGCAATAGGGATGGATCGACTAAACTTTGACAAAATAACATCCTGTACTATTATGAGATCAATCGATAGGCAGATAAATTAAATGAAAGGAAAACCATGAACAATAAATAAATATCGCTGTACATTACATACAGCGCCATCTAGCGCCACACTAAGCAAAGAGGCTTGTGTCGTGGACACCCAGGTAGTTGATATACTACATATATACTTTTTGTTTGTAAATACATACTTAATATACATTAAACATCCATGACTCGGAAACAAATGCCCATACTCATCACACAAACATTTGCTCCTACCGGGACTCGAAACCAGGAATAAAAGTGCTTTATCTTGTTGAATTTATCCAATTCAATTTATTATTGTTCTTTAGATTTCATGGTTTTCTTTTCATTTAATTTAATGTCAAAAAGGTACAGATGTTATTTTGTCAAACTTTAGTCGATCCCCGGGTTCGATGACCGAGTGTGATAAAATAATTTTCGAAAATCTGTCAATTGTTGATTTTTGACAGTCGTTAACCAGGCAGTGGTCCCGAAAGACTGACGACCTTACGTCTTATATCTTCGTCTATCTACGTTCTTATATATAGGTATCGTATTATCCAACACAAGTGTGACAAATACTGTGTTGTGGGCAGATAGGCAGTCGCTCCATGTAAAATACTGGGTTAAGCTGCTGCCGGTCAGACTGGAAGCCGAAGCCAAAAGCCGACCACAACGTGTTTGATGAATCAAAGACTAGATTCAAGAATAGATCTAAAGAAACTAGTGCCTCGGAAGTGGTTCTTTCAGAAAACATGTTTTTATGATCTTTAAAGGCATGGCTTAGCTCTTACAGTACCAATGGTGTCGATTCTGTTGTGCGTAAACTAAACTTAATTTAGCCTATTGCTATTTTTTACTAAAAGGCAGTGCCAGAAAAGGACGGCTATAGCTATGCACTAAGTTAGAGATGTCAAACTAGATTATGCTTTGCGCTTCACCGTGTTTTTAGTCGACATGTTTTTACGTGTACCCTTCATTTGTATGGAAATATTAGTTCGAATTAAATTTGACAGCTCTAAACTACGTCTGTCTCTTTCTCGTTTTATTAGTGAGAAAAAGATGGTAATAGCCTAAATTAAGTTTAGCTTGTGTGCAACAGAATCGACACCAATGTCCAAAGTATTATGACTAAAAAATGATCATACGCAAGATCTTTATCGCAACTCTCAGAACATAAACAGAAGCAACGGTAGCAACATTTAAATTCGTCACCAATAACTCTCATATATTTACGAGCAACGTCACAGTATATAACATATATATAGTAATAAATAACGCACTACCGGCGCTCGCCGAAGTGTGATAAATGTGCTCTTAGCCTTAAATAATTAACTCGAGGTTAAATGCGGTCAGGGCGAGTGAAAAAAGGCTTTTTGTAAATGTGTTGACTTTGTGGCGGTTCCTTTGTAGGGTAGATAGGGTTAACTGTTTAAAAAACTGGTTCAATTGTAACTGTTATTAGCCCATGATAGTTGCAAGGTGTGTTGTAGTTTTATTTCATGAAACGAAGAGAGTTCGCCCTTTTGGATTGTTTAAAGGCGGATAAATGGTCAAAATTCCTGCTATAATCTGATTATTACAAGTCACCTTTCACCTTATAAGAAAACCTTTAGCTTCTTTTACTTGGCGCAGCCGCGAGACACACATTTTTTTTGGGTTTTTAGTTTTACAGTGCAGATTTAAGTTTTTTTGGGTTCCGTTGCCAAATGGCAAAAAACGAAACCCTTACAGATTCGTCATGTCTGTCTGTCTGTCCGTCCGTATGTCACAGCCACTTTCCGAAACGAACTGTGCTGTTGAAACTAGGTAAGTAGATGTATTCTGTGAACCCCATTAAGGTTTTTACACAAAAATAGAAAAAAAACAATAGGGGTTCCCTATACTTAGAACTGAAACTCAAAATTTTTTTTTTCATCAAACCCATTCTTGTGGGGTATCTATAGATAGTTCTTAAAAAATGATATTGAGGTTTCTGATATTATTTTTATCTAAACTGAATAGTTTGCGCGAGAGACACTTCCAAAGTGGTAAAATGTGTCCCCCCCCCTGTAACTTCTAAAGTAAGAGAATGATAAAACTAAAAAAAATATATGATGTACAATACCATGTAAACTACCACCGAAAATTGGTTTGAACGATATCTAGTTAGTAGTTTTTTTTAATACGTCATAAATCGTAAACCGCAATTTACCTTTCATTTACAACGAACTGCAAGAACTTTTATACTATGTTACGAGTACTTGCTGTTACGGAACCCTTAATGGGCGAGTCCGACTCGCATTTGGCCAGTGTTTTATTTTGTTTTTACTTACTTACTATTTTTTTATTGGTTGTGTGCGCTTATGGATATGTGCCGAATAAATATGTTTTCCTTTGTTTCTTTCTTTTTTTATCTTTAAAACAAATACCAACGCCTGTAATCTCAGCGCTGAGCGGTTTGGCAGAAGTGTACTTATTAGTACACCCATATTTCATCAGTTTTATTTGGGGGTGCACCTATTGCCATCAATAGGGCACAAATCCAGTCCCCGTGTCTGATACTGAGAAATTCTTGATAAGAAACACAATAGGTAATACTTTACTCGACCCGGATATCAAACCCAGGACCTCAGGCTCAGGAGTCGCTCTAACAACCACTCGGCCAATGAGGCCTTTAAATTCACTTCGAAAAAATACAGGTTTCATAATCATGTATGTGTACACAAATTGCGGACATAATTTCATTGAACTAGTAGTGGTACGGATCTCAGCCACGCTCAGTGAGTACGTATGCGACAAAACTAGTTGGTATTTCTCGTGACTTGCATATGAAGTAGACTTAAATATCATTTAGATGAATTACTGATAATCCACTTCGCTTTACTTAATAAGTAAAGGGGTCTGTCTCTTTTCAACCAGATGCAGATGAATGAGGAATATCATCTGACCTCCTTTACCCTTTGGCTCTTTAGCCTTTTTCCAACTGTTTTGGGGTAGGCTTCCAGTCTAACCAGATGCAGCTAAATCCGAAATGCTTCCGAAGCACGGAGGAGACTCGGTATGTAATGGGCGGTCACCCATCCACAGACCAACCTAGGCAAGTGCCTAAAGATTGATCCGATCGACTGTCATTATTTTTAACCGACTTCTATAAAAACGGAGGAGATACATTTCGGATGTTTCTATTTTTTTTATGTTTGTTCGCGCATAACGCCGTCGCTTGCCAAACGATTTGAAAAAATCTTTTTTTGTTTGGAAAGGGTATACTTTTCAAGTGGTCCCATTATCACCAAGTCGGGGTCTGATCATGAAATCTTGGCGAAATCGAGAGAACTCTTCAAATTTTATACATGCACACATGAAGCGGTTTGGGTAGTTTTTTTCGCAGGGGTCCCACTTCAATTTGGTGAAGATCTGATCTGGTCTGATTGAACTTCGGAGATAGGCAACGAAACTCCTCAATAAATGATAGCAAAAGAACTGGAATTGCTGAAATTTCATGTCTGTCTATTGTTTACACCAGTTCACGGTGAGCGTATGTGAACCACTAAAAAGTGAAAAATAAAAACATTTTTGCAAAAAGTAAAACCGACGTCTAAAAACGACCGACGATCAAACGAAAAAGACCTTTGTTTGATTGGTTTAGTTCTTTTAACCGACTTATGAAGCTAATGTTATTCTTTCACTATTTTTTGGTTTTTAGAAATCGGTTTTCTTTTTTTTATTGAATAATGATCCATCAAATCCAATTACAAAGTATACACACAGCCAACTATACTTTGTACCACGACGCAATTATCCAATGCTTGCTGTGTCAAGGAGGTTGCTAATAGTAACAATTTTACGCAGGCCGGCCACGGTAACCGGGGATCGTATAACCCACTACCACACATAGATGTGGTATCTTCACGCTCTTTTTCCGTTATAAGATAGACAGGAACTGAGTAAATACTTTAAAGTGTCAAAAGAAAGTTTATTGGGTTCAGTGTTTAATTGAAATTGGAATTGTCAGTTTCGAATTCTATTGTTTTTTCTTCATTATTATACAACGTGTAACAGAAAGGGTATAGTCATATGAAAGGGTGTAATAGACCATCAAACTGAACAACTTTCTCTATGGGACCATCATCGTAATCGTAAAAGTCAATACTGTACCCCTTGGTAAGACTGGTTGTCAGACTTTCGGGTCATAGTTGACTACCTGTAACTACTGTCAAAGATCTACAAATGACAGCCGGGACTAACGCCTTAACGTGCTTGTCAAGGCACGAAGGAAACTGGATATATGTCACCGTAAAATTGTCAAACGCGTTAGATTGCAAAATAACTAGAGAGATTGTAAAACTCTCGAAATATTGTCAAACGAATATACTGCTTACAATAAAACGCATTATTTTTCATGAAATGCATGCCATGGTAGTCAACTCACGCGGTGTGGAGGGAAGGGGGGGTCCTCCTTGCCCAATGGTACCACTCTCATGAAAAGATGTACCATTCCTATCAATATAACTTATTAATGTTGTGTGTGTTTAATGTACCATTCCTGAGAAATACCGATTAATAGAACCTAACCTTAAAACACTTTATATTCCCCTAAAAAGCGTAGTCGACGGAGCAGGATTTAAAGGAACCTAACTAACCTAACGGGGGGGGTGCCCCGAGTCCCGATTAAGGAGGCAGAAATACTTCCGTATATTCAGTTGACAATATTTCGAGAGTTTACAATATCGCAAGAGATATAACAATCTAACGTGTTTGACAATTTTACGGTGACATATTATATAATTGGTCCCCATCCTTAGACCAACCTAGGCAAGCGCTGCTTATCCTAAAGATAAACACGAACAGTTGTTATTATTAACTTTAATTTCCTCCACTGCCTCATAGATAATAAAGTTATAATCAAGGAAATTATCTATTTCAGTAACATTGGCTCTCAGTACCGTTAACATAGCTTGGGTACTTGGCAAATCCAATCGCCTCACTAACAAACATTAATTTTGCAAAAAAAAACAATTGCAAGTTAATTACGTAATTGTCGTAGCATCTGCAAAACGTAGTATTTTCTCCTGCAGCGCAGTTTTATGCTTTCTAACATACTCGTAATTATTGTACGTAAAGTAATGTACATCGCTGCAGCGGCTGGAAAATGAAAGTCGTTGAAAAAACAAAGAAATGTCTGGCTGTAATGAGATCGATTTCAGTAATTAGATGTAAAATGATTGATGTGCGCTTGAGCGCTTGAAGTTCTTTGTCGAAAGCGGCTTTCTGGCTAATTGGTGGTAGGACTGAAAAACTGTTGGGTGATGCTTCCCTAGTAGCAATTGCCGTTGGCTTCCTTATGCCAACAGTTGGGAATGTATTGGCAGACGGTTAGTTGTTTCGCCAACCTAAACTTAAAATAGCCCCATCGTCATAAACATGCACTATTTGCCCAACGAATAGCCAACAAAGGGCCTTCTGTTACTATTCCCACTGTTGGGAGATTTTGTATGCATTTAAATTACTAAAACAACATTGAGCCAACTATCGACAGGCTTGCAGCTTCTATTCCTACTGTTGGGAGTTTTTTGTAGGGATTTAAGTTATGATAACAACTTACATCGATCCAACTTCAATCTTTCAATAGGCCTGTTAGGTATGATACGTCTTACAATTATTGTATTGTCGAACTTAAATCGTGTCATATTTATTAGAGAGATTTGATCCATAAATGATTGAACCTATCGATTGATGTCAAAAAGGTATATTATTTTTTCGAACTTCAGCCGATCCATCCCGGGTTCGATTCTAGTTCGAAATATTTTTTGAAAATCTTCGAATGCAGATTTGTTTCTTTTTTAAAATAAAGGTATGTCTCCTTTGAGTAAAATTTGCGTTCTCCAGTATTTAGAGTACTTTCCCTCCTGATTCGTCAGTATCTCGTAACTGATTGTTCTCAATTTATCTTACTTAGATATCTCACTAAGTGCAATCTTGTCATTGGTACTTGATATATTAACTTGTTAACATTGTACTGTGAGTGCAATCTAAGTAAAGGTACCATTATTCTGGGAAAGAAGACGCGTAAGTACAGCACGTTTTAGTTTGTATCTTTAAACTAGATGGCGTTGTGCAATTACGTCACGTTTCTGAATCGCGGTGTTAAGATTCTCCCGCGTCGAATGACTCTCGCGCAGTATTGTAGTGAATTCATACGTACCTGGAATAAGGTAAACCGTGATCAAATAGGCGGTTCCCCCAGGGCGAGGCCTTGCCATTGAACTGCAGTCAGATTGACCCTTGCGATTATCCCTAATGTGGATAACTCTGATGCGTAATTTTTTAAGCGTTCGCGACTTCGCGCCGTCTCCCTAGAATTCTCACAAGTTGGGACTTCGTAGGCAATTCCACGCAGTTAATAATATATATCTATATACTCTTAGTCTATGATTCCACGTTAGCTCCATCTCCATCGCAAGTTGGGCTTTCGTAGGCAAATCTTCGTTGGCCATCAGTTTTGGGCCCAACCCGCAAACTGCCCGCCAATTGTATGCAATTGCCAACTAAACAGAGGTATGTGGCCCAACTAAATGCCAACACAAAATGCTACTAGGGTTATCGCTTGGATTTCAGTTTTCAAAGATGTAGTGACATTTTAATTATTGTTGCTCTATCCTATCCTGACAGTGAGTGAAAAAACAGATGAAAACATAGATAGAGATAGAATATACTGAGTAATTCAGAAACTCGTCCCACATGCCAATGCCCACGGCCCATGAGAGACGAGTTGATAAAAATCAAAATAAATATGAATATTTTCATTCTGCAACTCGTCCCACGTTTGTCTTTGTATGGAACTTTAAACTTTATCAACGTTTGGTACAGTTATTAAGACAAGATAATATAACAACAATCAAACAAAAGTACTAGGCTAACTAATCACAAGTTTACTCTGAGTACACAAAAGTCAATACACACAGGCTATTTTACAATATTGCTAATTCCAAGGGTACAACAGCGGTATTATCGCTGATATAAATAAATAATACAAATATTCTGATTTCCATCAAGGTAGACCTACAAGAATTTCTTGATCTAAAAACACTTTAATGCTAATTTTAGAGGTTGTACGCTGTCACATTTTTATTTTATTTTTTCCTAGCCTATCGTGTGTCCCACTGCTGGGCAAAGGCCTCCCCTTTTTCCTTCCAAACCTCTCTATTCTGTGCGGTAACTGGCCATGTTCGCCCTGCAAACAAGATCAGAGAAATTCACACTGTCACATAGATTTTTGAAATTCTCTTACCCATAAACTAAGTCAAGCTTGTAATAGGAGTCAGTGAGCTGTTGATTTAGACACAACCATTAACTTCTGTACATGTGAATATCTTCAAAACAACCATTAGATGGACTAGTAGATGAACTATATAAATAAAAATAAAAGCGGTCAAGTGCGAGTCGGATTCGCCCATAAAGGGCTCCGTAGCAGCAAGTAACATAATATAAAAAAATACGTATTAAGAAAAAAACTACTTACTAGATCTCGTTCAAACCAATTTTCGGTGGAAATTTACATAGTACTTAAAGAACATCACACTTTTTTTTTAGTTTTATCATTCTCTTATTTTAGAAGTAACAGGGGAGGGACACACATTTTACCACTTTGGAAGTGTCTCTTGCGCAAACTATTCAGCTTAGAAAAAAATAATATCAGAAACCTCAATTTCATTTTTGAAGACTTATCCATAGATACCGCATGTTTGGGTTTGATGAAAATAAGAAAATTGAGTTTCAGTGAGAACCACCAAAATGTATTGTTTTTCTTTCTATTTTCGTGTGAAAATGCGGTTCACGGAATACATAAATATTTACCAAGATTGAACATAGCTTGTATAGTTTCGGAACAAAGTGGCTGTGACATTCGGACAGACAGACAGACATGACGAATTCATAAGGGTTCCGCTTTTTCCATTTGGCTACGGAACCCTTAAAAGGGGATGATCAGTGGTGCACTGCTAATAAAAAGGTACACGATAAAAGTCAAACTATTACACTAATAATGATTGACAAAGAAGCGGGGAAATACGGTGTTGACCAGAAAATAAGGTCTTAGTTGAATAAGATTTGCGAATGGATCGTCACCACGACTCTAGCCAACCTGTTCCCCCTAGCAAAAGACAAGGGGAAATTTTCGATTTGATGACCGACCTTCTGTAATTCAAGAGGTACTTGTAATTCCAGATAAGTATTAATAAATAAACTAAACTAAACTAACTAAACCAAATAACAAAATATGATAAATTTGTCCATCTTCATCTTTTATTCTCCTTTGACCATACGATGCAGTTATTCAGGTGGCATCGTATTGGCTTATCTAGCAATTAAAAATTTATTTTACTAGCTGACCCACGCAACTTCGTCTGCGTCACATAAGAGAGAAAAACGAAAAGAAAAAAACGTCCCCGTTTTTGCAACATTTTACAGTCCTGCTCCGTTCCTTATGATTGTAGCGTGATGTTATATAGCCTAAAACCTTTCTCGATAAATGGACTATCCAACACAAAAAAAAAATCAATTCGAGCCGGTAGTTCCTGAGATTAGCGCGTTCAAACAAACAAACAAACTCTTCTGCTTTATAATATTAGTATAGATTTGTGTTTACAATCTGCTGCTACTTTCTGACTTGTCATGCTTTAAAATAGTTTCTCTCTTTTTTTCTGATAGCTTAATTTACCAAATAACTCTGCAAAGCATTTAGATGAGTAAGTACAGGTTTCCATAAAATTATCAGGCGTGTCCCATGAAACGACAAACGACACTACTTAAAAAACCATATCCTAATTAGTCCAACGACACAACATTACTCCTAATAACTTAAAAAACAATTTAAATAATTATCAAAATAAACACTCAATGTCTTGACTCTCAATATTTACCGTACATACGTATGGGGCGTGAGCTATAAATCGGTGTGCGCCGGCGCAGCCGTCGATCACAATCGGTCGCATTCAAATGAGCTGCCGGCCGAATTTATGACTTCGGCACCCGATGAGTAAGACATTCTGGTGTAGAGTCAAGAAGTTGATAGACAGAGATTGTGGACTAGGTTTTTAAGATTTTAATTCTTTACTCATTTTTATTTACCATGTGAAAGAGCGGGCCCCCCCGCTCTTCACAATAAAACATTATGGAGAGGAGTTCAGAAAAAACGGTCTTGGAAAAATGTGATCCCATATCTCAGTAACGCATTAAATTACAGCAAAATGACTTACCATGAATCCTAGGGTATTTTTTCCAATACACACTGTTTTTCAAGTGCTTGACCATAGCGCAATTTAAGCCTTTTATTCAGAACAAAGACTTATCACGTTTTTAAGATACTTATCATAGTCATCATTTTTCTGCCGACGACGATGTCTTCTTCTTCCATATTTCTTTTACTCGTCATCTCGTCAGACACCTCATTTTTTTTAATTTATTTATTAAAACTTTATGTACAAGTAAACACTGTACAAAGGCGGACTTAATGCCTTGGGCATTTTCTACCAGTCTACCTTAGGGTGATGCAGAGACAATACATAGTAGGTGCAATAACAGTAAAAAAAATATTTAAAACATAAAACTAAAATACAATAATAAATACGTACAGAGTGTAAACCACCTCATCACAAAGCCGCTAACCAAGCATTCTGTACATCAAAATAAGTAACTTTACGTAAAAAAATATTGCTGGGAAACAACTTTATTTTTTGAGGTTATAAATCATGTTTTGTGGTAGAACTCAATGTAACGCACTTAACACATTGTGCTGATGGATGGATTGAATAGTACGGGGGTCGTGGAGGTGGTAAAAGTAAAAATCTTACCAAAAAAACTTTTATTAAAAAAAAACTTGTCAAAAAGTTGCAACTTTGACCCCCCATATCTCCGTAACTAGAAGGTTCCCAGGTATGGTGTAGAACAAAAAATGATCACAATGATAGGGAGAATAAGTGCCTTTCGGCTTCGTGAAGAGGTGTTTTACACCCTTTATACACATACATAAAACAAAATATAAAAAAAGTTATGAGAGATTTACAAAAAAACTACAAGTTAGTTCTGAGACGACTCTGTCAACTTCTTGTGAATGTGCATTTTGTGCAATGTGCATCAACGGAACACACCACACGTTGTATTTACTTTGGTTTAGGCCCGTAGTTGAAAGTACCAGTAAGCTGAGAAGCAAAATCACATTCCAAAAATATAAATAATATATTTTCACTTCTCATGCTCTAAAAGTACGCCGTTATAGCCCTACGAAGCGGGATTAAAGTGACCGTTTATTCCCTAGCGAGTAAAAAGTAATTTAAAAATGGAACGATCTTTTACTCTGAAACATGGTCACAAAAGAGTAACTTGTCAAAGGTTTTATTTAAATTTCAAATAGGCATGCAAATATAAAGCGGTTTATTGAAAAAAAAAAAAAACTCTTCAACGCGAGAAAAATTTACGGTTGTTTGTGTGCATCGTTGATTTTGAAAAGCAATGCCACTGTTGCTAGCCGCTGCAGTAATGTAAGTACTAATTATCTGTGGAGTGTGGATCATCTTCATTGCAAAAATGTTATGAATTTGTGTACTGTTTTCAATGGTTAATCTGTGACTGACCTGATAGAAGAAAAAACTGACCGCTCAGTTTAGAATTTTTGTCGAGTGTAAATTTGTTCAGTTTTAAATGACTATTTTTCTCGCACTCGAAGTGAAAAGTACAGTTTGCACCTCGAGACTAAACGCCAATATAATATACCCTCGCTTTCATTGCCCCCCTCGCAAGCTCGGGAGTCAAACCACCTCGGGTATATAATGGCTTCGTTTAGTCCCTTGTTATAAAATATACTATAATTCAAACTTAGAATTCGCACGAAAAATACAAGTCAAGAGGCCTGCGGAGCATGCGACGTTCATACAAACGTAATACCAAAAAAATTTGTAAATTAAACATAAATTCTTAAGGTAGTGTGTATTTATTTCGATTGATTCACAGAATATCTAGGTTTCCAAATATATATTTTGAATGGACACTGATTTAAACAAGAGCAAAATAAGTTTTCTATAGAAATTTTAAATTCCTCATATCTCGTCTTTATATCTTGGTTCTTCCAAATATATATTTGGGAACATAGATATTCTGTAATCCAATCGAAATAAATACACTCCACCTTAAGAATATGTTTTGTTTTCAAATTATTTTGGTATTACGTTTGTATGAACGACGCATGCTCCGCTGGCCCCTTAAATCTTAAAAGTAATGTTGGTAAAACAGGGTTCGATGCCTGTACTAGGTTAAACCTGTATCACAATAAATGTAAAAAAAGCCTTACTCCATCTCTATACGATTCCTAACTCTACGCGCACTCGAAGTTGAACCGAATCCAATATTTAACAGGTAGCCGCGTGGACATTGTAGCCGATATCTGGAATTAAACACAGCCACACCACTGTGCACTGTGTCGAAATAAAACAAACGAAGAGTTAATGTTATATGAAGTTGACGTACTTTGTGTGGTGATGGAAAACGGGGACAGCTATTACGACTTCCAGGTGAAGTAAAATGGTGCCTATTTATTGAGTAATTTTTCAGTAACAGCGACGGAGTTTGTATTTGTGAACGTTAATGGCAATAGAAAAAATAGTTCATTTTGATACAAGTGGAGAAATTTTGGTATTGTAGTACAAGGCGGTATTAACACACGAGCCGTAAGGCGAGGGTGTTTTTGAGCCGAGAACTGCAATAACAAATGTCCACGTGTATCAAACGACGTTTTTCAATACACTTTTGAAGAAATAATAGTACATTTTGATACAAGTGGAGAACGACTCGCATCCAACGGATTCCCGCAACCTTCACCAGGTCATCGGTCCACCTAGTGGGAGGTCTTCCAACGCATCGTCGACCGGTCGCCACTCCAGAACTTTTCGGCCCCATCGGCCATCCGATCTGCGAGCAATGTGCCCTGCCCACTACCACTTAAGTTTGGCAATTCTCCGGGCTACGTCGGTGACCTTGGTTTTCTTGCGGATGTCTTCATTTCTGATTCGATCACCCAAGGAAACTCCGAGCATAGCCCTTCACAAACCTTGGCATTATGATATTATTCAGAAAACTAGCTTCTGCCAGCGGCTTCGCCCGCCTGAAGTTTGAAATTATCCCACGGGATCTTATTACCGGGATAAAAAGTATCCTATGTGTTAATCCAGGTAATAAACTATCTGTGTGCTAAATTTGATCCAAATCCGTTCAGTAGTTTTTGCGTGAAAGAGTAACAAACATCCATACATCCATACTTACAAACTTTCGCATTTATAATATTAGTAGGATAGGATGGATCGACTGCCTGTCTGATAACCCTTTGGTAAGACTGGCTGTCAGACTTTTTGGGCGACTGACTACCTGTGACGACTGTCAAAGATCTACGAATGACAAACGGGACCAACAGCTTAACGTGCTTTCCGAAACACGGAGGAAATATGGTACACTAATATTGTCCGATAATAGTTGGATGACACGACCATTTTAGGCAAGTAAAAATTGCCTCTCATAGAGAGGAGGACTGTCCCAGGAGTGGGAAGATTAAAAGACTGATGATGATGATGCCATCAGGCAGACAGGCAAGTTTGTATAAAGGGTGTAAAACACCCCTTCACGAAACCGAAAGGCACTTGTTTTCCCCATTATTGCGATAATTTTTTTGTTCTACACCATAACTGGGAACCTTCTAGTTACGGAGATATGAGGGGTGAAAGTTACAACTTTTTAACAAGTTTGTTTTGTAAGATTTTAACATTTAACACCTCCACGACCCCCGACGGTACGACTATTAAATTCATCCATCAGAACAATGTTTTAAGTGCGTTACATTGAGTTCTACTACAAAACATGATTTATAACCACAAAGAAAAAAGTTGTTTCCCAGCAATATTTTTTGCGTAACGTTACTTAGTTTGATGTACAGAATGCTTGGTTAACGGCTTTGTGATGAGGTGAAATACACCCTGTATAGATCCAATAGTGACAAGAATGCCTGTCGGAAGACCTTCTAATTAGGTTCTTGGAACAATTTCTATGTCAACAAATGAGTCAATATTTTTCTGCCAAGAATACTTCGATAGAAAAAAAAGCAATTGTCATCAACAGTGAGGAAAATCTTAAGATAGTATTGTTTTGAATTCATAGACCGTTAAGACTGCGCCATCAATAAACGTTTACTGGATAAACACTAATTATAGTATAAAAATATCATATTGAACATTGTTTCTGTGTAAATTCGCATTGATAATATGGTACTGACAACTTTGATAGGCAGTTTCTAGGTCTAAAATCGGTTGGTTCTTTGGTACATCTTACTGAAATGTTTTCAAACAATTAATACAGTACCAAATTAATAAGGAAACTTTGGCCTGATATTTTGGCATTTAAAATACGGTTCAAGCTCTTATTAACCTGGACTGGCTAAATTTTTTCGAGTAGCTATAGTTTAAACTACCCACCACAATGAGTCCCAAATAGCTGCAAATGGCAACGGAGCAGGCCCAGAAGGGAAGAAAGGCGGGACAAACTCAACTTCTTTCACAAGGATTGGTGTGAAACAGCACTGAATAAGTTAAAGTGTGTGAATAAGTGGAAGAAAGGGAGGCTTTTTCCGTGCAGTGACACAATTGGCTGATACTAATAATAATGAATGTGGATGGATATAAGAGTAGGTAGGGGAACATCGAAGAAACGATGGATGGAATGTGTGAATCATAAATGCGCCTTTCAGGTTCTGTTGAGCAGGTTGACTTGATGAAGTTACGGACAAATCCTCCTTAACATTCGCGAAATAGGTATTACAAAACCAGAGCACCCTTAACAAAAAGACATCTAACATGCAAAAGCCATTCACACTTTCACGCTTCTGCATCAAATCTGCACCCGTATTTTATAAGCAAAGGTTTCTCACTCCTTAATGCATCATTAAGGCGAACACCGATAACCACCAGAATCCCGTGTTTCACACCGAACAAAACAAAGTTACAGCACGACTCACGAACTCGCTATATTAGTGACAAAATGTTTTTAACGCCTGACTTTTTGTTCCGACCCGTTTTTTGTTCGAACCTCTGTTCTGTTCGAACCAGTTTTTTGTTTTATTGAGATTTAATTAAGTTTTAATTTTATCTCGCGGCTCCCGTTGTTTTAATTGAGTATTTTTTGGGATGTTGAAAGAATTATGGGTATGTGTAATATTTTTAATTGTTGAACAAGCGTGCGGGGTGAATGTCGATCTTGACTAATGTCCTGAGATTGTTCTGCGATAATTTGAGGATGAGAATTTCGTATAGGATACATTGTTTTGTTTGGATTCATGAATGAAATCATTTGTTGACGGTACTGGTTCACGGATTTCTTCCACAAAGATTTTAAAGGCCTAAAATGCTGGTGGAATTAAGGGGCCGGCGGAACATGTGTTTTTCATACAAACGTCATACCAAAATAATGTGAAAATCAAACATATATTGTTATGGTAGTGTGTATTTCATTAGATTTTATTTGTCATCTACCCTATTAAAGCTACCCATATAATAATTAAAATTAATTATAAAAAGTCAAATTTTATTCAAATTCATATTTGTTTTCTAAAGAAAGGATGAATTTGCTTACAATGTGACTTTGTATGATATCTATACTAATATTATAAAGCAGAAGAATTTGTTTGTTTTTTTGTTTGTTTGGTTGAACGAATCTCAGGAACTACCGGCTCATATTGAAAAATTATCTTTGTGTTGGATAGTCCATTTATCGAGGAAGGCTTTAGGCTGTATTACATCATGCTACAACTATAAGGAGCGGAGCAGGAATGAAAATTTTTGCAAAAACGGGGATTATTTATCCTTATAATGGGTACCGCCCTTTTGTATTTAGCTGATGTAATTTAAAGGCACGTTAACCAATTATTATGTGTTTTATTAAAAGTTTATTATTAAGTGGTGTCATAATTACCCATTCATACAAAATGACCTTATTCGAGCAATTTGTATAATTATAAAACAAACGTGTTAAAGTTCTGATCTGTATTTTTCAAAGGCCAAACAAATTAGGAGCTCAATTATTGTCATAAAAAAATCTTTTAATGGTTTTTAGGCTATCACGTGTCTCACTTCTGGGCAAAGACCTCCCCTTTCTCTTTATGTAAATTTTATTTAAAAATTAGTATATTTTACAACGAGGGATTAAAAGAAGCCATAGCCATAGCTAGGTGGTTTGACTCCCGAGCTTGCGAGATAGTCAATGAAAGCGAGGGTATATTAAATTGGCGTTTAGCCTCGAGGTGCAAACTGTGCTTTTCACTTCGAGTGCGAGAAAAATAGCCATTAAAAACCGAACATGTTTGAGAGTAAAAAATCGTTCCATTTTTAAATTACTTTTACTCCCTAGGAAATACATGGTCACTTTAATCCCTGGCGTACTTTTAGATGAGAAGTGATTTTTTTTAAATTAATTTTGTCATACATCAACTAAGGCAGCCCCAGTCAATTATAACAGAAGTTGTGTCAGGGCTATCTCACTTTTTCCTTTAATTAATGTGGTATTCCACCAGTGACACCATTTATATTTGAAAGCCAGAAAAGTGATAGTAAAACCTAGCTATGAAATTTTAATTTCGGTGACGCTATATTCTATAACTTAGAAATAAAATATCAAAATCTTTTCAGAAATAACAAAACACCTGGATTTTTTTTAATGGCTTTCTGTACAAATCTTAAATAATATTATAAAGAGAAATTTGTTTTTTGTTTGTTTGTGTGTTTTTTGTTTTAACTCAAAACTACTTGAGCAATTTTATAAATTCTACCTATTTGATCCCCGTTCGGGAACGGGAACTATGTGGGTGAAACCGCATGACATGAAAGTAGCGAAACTTTCATAAAAATGTGAATCGGAAAAATATATTTCCACGAAACTATTATTTACTAACGAATAATAATAATTGATCGGTACAGCGTTACGCTTCAAATTACAGTTATTACCACTAAATAGTGACGGGCGTTGCATAAAGCACTCTAATTGTATCGATAATTAACTATTCGTATCAATTACACATTTTTATCCGAAACAATTTTTTTCGCAGCAAAAGCAATTTTCGCATACGTACGTTCGCAATTAAAATACGTAGTAATGATGAATACGGTTATAATGAGTGTTGTTACGACCGGACTGATTGATGAAAAGTGAAATCGGTATGATTGCAAACGTTTTTCTTTTCTCTCTACATTACAATAGATAACTTCGGACTTCACAACGTATTTTCTCTCCGAATGGCATGAATGCTTTATTATGAACACCTTGTATAGAGTTCACGAATTATCTCTCTGTTTGTAGTCATGTTTTGCCCGAGGATAACTCGAAAGCATAAACCATCGATGTTTATAAAACAAGGCACCACTTTAAAGCAGCAAGTTATATTATTCTGAAATGAAAAACAATAAAAATTATCTGATAACAAACTATTCATTTATTGTAAAGTCAATAAACAGTAGCTTATATTTCTTTCATAATTCTTTTGAAACAAAAGTTATGTTTACTTGCTGGCCATAAAAGTAAGAGTCAGACGGTATATCTAATAAATGCAAATAGTTACAATAGTTTTTAATTACAAACGTGCAATGTAAATTAACTTCGCATATTTATTCATATAAGGATGACATATCGTTTCTGGATGCCATAACTATGAACCAACGCCATGTGTTCGTGAAATAAATACAAAACAAATACCTTTCATAAAGAGTGGTGTCGACAATCTATAATCGACATTGTATGCAAATACAACATGACAACACTACGAAAAACTGCTAGGTGTAAGCAATAATGCTTTAAAGGAATCGAATAAAGAACAGTAATTATTCGATAATTATTGGTTTTTGAATTTAAATAATCGAATAATAGACACGTCGAGCTGTTGAATTTGATCATTAATTTGAAGTTCGAATGCGAAGTATGAAATGAAGAAATTGCTCAAAATCGAAATGAGTATTTTTAATTACTGGTTTTGTGTAAGACAGCGCAATAAAATTTTCATTACAGCTATTTAGAAGTTGTCAAACCTTTTAAAGGTAGCAAAGTGCAACTTTGTGTTTGATTAATCTCTCAATGGCTTTTTTTGTCTCCAGAAGCGTTATAATAGCTGACAGTTATGTCTTGTCTATGTTATAATATATTGCTTCATCAACTTTAGAAGCTTGCAGTTCAGAACCCGCAAAACCTTTTGATTAATCGTTACTCTTGCACGATGATCGACGTTCATTTAGAAAAGTAGCTTGCATAGCCAAACAACCATGAAAAAGTTTGAGATAATTTGTCGCTAAATCATTAAAAAAAAATCGTCCCGGTTCTTATTGTTTTTAATTTTAACTAGCAAGCTAATGAATGCATTAAAAAAAACCAGGACACACCTTCCTTTGAACTGTTATGGCAACTGTCTAATTTAGTTCTTATATTTCATCTTATTTGTGTTGAATAAAAGTTTTTCGATATCTCTTTCTGGTCTTTCCTTCAACAGTGACAGCTGTCAACATTAGTTACCATATCAACTTGAAAACATACACTTATGAAGCGAAAAAACTGGTGAAAGACCCAATTATGCTAACAGGTGCGAGCGCAAAAATAAAAGAAAGTCTTATCTGTAGGGACGGAGTAATTATAAACGCTTGTAATATAATTAGCAATAAGGATTTGCAAACACCGGGCTTCTAATGTGTATTTTGAGACAATGTTGATAGGTGCTTATACTGTTGTTCTGCACCTGGAGTTCTCAATACAAGTGTTTGTTTCTTTTTTGGTAAAAAAGGAAAGAGGAAGGCCTGCAACGATGCGAATAAACCCCAGTTTTTTTTAGTATATATTTTTTTGACAGAAGTAAAAATTCGTTGGATGTGTGGATGAAAGATACAGGCTTAAAATGGGGTCACTAATGAGAAGACGACTAATAGATGATTAATATAGAAATATAGAAGGTGAAGCCTACCCCAAATAAATTGCGATAAGCGCAGGACAATAATGATAATGATTTTGGCATCTCATTGACAGCAATGCAGATTTTAACAAAAAAAGTCAAATCTTTATCAATATGGATTTTTTCTGATTTTTAATGTTTTTTTTATTAAGATCGAAATAACAAAGTTTTACGGCTCACAGCACCAAAATAAAAAATCGTTTATACTTTTATCTTTTAATTTTCCATCCTGTAGATCGATTTTTACTTTGAATGCACGACATTTAACCCTTACAAAATTACAACAAACATTTTCAAACACATGAAGCCGATTACTATTCTAAAGGGTAATTAAAGTATTAATTACGAAGGTGCTAATGAAGTCGCAAGCAAATACTTTTCGCACGGTAAAAGCAATTGTGAAACAGTCCATTACAAAAAGTACGGAATTATCAGTCTAATATGATTCCACTGCAAGTATAAGCAAAGATTTACGTAGTGCTTAGGTTATGCTAAAGCATTTGATCCCGGCTGTCATTTGTAGATCTTTAACAGTCGTTACAGGTAGCCACTGGCCCAAAAAGTCTGACAACCAGTTTTATCAAGGGGAATGGTATTACTCAGTACTAACTGGGGTCCCACTAGGTGGACCGATAACCTGGTGAAGGTTGCGGGAATCCGTTGGTTGCGAATCGCAAGGGACCGGTCAATGTGGCGACACTTGGGGGAGGCCTATATCCAGCAGTGGACGTCTTTCGGCTGAAATGATGATGATGATGAACTGGGTTGGGGGGGTTAAATATGTAGGTGCTCCATGTAAATGCTAGTACATCAATCGCTAGTATTCAAGTACTGGTATTCAGCTGCACCCGGTTAGAGTGTAAGCCGATCCAAACATAGTTGAGAAAAGGCTAGGCAGTCATATGAATTTCCATATTCATCTGCATATAGTTTAAAAGAGGCAGACCCAGACATAGTTGGTAAAGACTAGGCAGATGGTGATGAACGTCTACCTCCTGGATAGGACCTGCCGTGCCAGTCTGGAAATCTCTTCACCGTTTTCGGGCCCAGGTTAGCTGCTGTAGAAATAATCTAGCCAAATGGAATATCACAAATACAATGCCGGTGTGGAATCCGTATCTGCAGGATATGCCCCACCTCATTTCGTGACCATTCTGGATTCACCTTCCAGGATTTAAACAAAGCCAGATTAATAGCCAGGATTTAAATGAGCTGTGCAGCATACTGGTCGGGTAGTATTTGAGTCCATTGACAAGCATAGAAAAAAAATACTGTGACTCAGATCTGCTCTTGGTAAGACGGAAGAAGCCATAATCCACCACGGGCCAGTGTGCGTTTTAGAGATGTCACATATTTTTGAATTTTTGATTTTAGAACATGCCCGATTCTTTGAAAAAGTACTAACAACACAAAAACAAGTTTAATGACCGAGTAAATGCAATTTAATTTTTTGACGCGAACTTACTTTGTAGTTTTCAAAAGAAGTTTGAAGGACAGAGAAAGTTACACAAAGACAAAGGATATAGACAAGGTGCAAATAAACGTATTTTTCTTTCTTTCTTTGGTGTGTTATGCCGAATGAATTTTAATATTCGTTATTGTACTTTAAATTGTAGATTTGTAGATGCATTTTTACGACAAAAAGGCTAAAAAAACCTTGGACTTTTGTTGCGAATAAATTTAAAACAGGCGATGCTGAAGTTTGACTACAATTCCTCGTTTCTACAGCGCATATTAAATTAACAAAAACATCTTTAATAATTAAATTAGTCTGTTTGTTTTTTGGAACGCCCTAATCTCGGAATCAAAACTGAAACTAATTTCTGGCTATAAAATGATAACTGTTGTAAAATGTTGAAGAAACGTTACAGGCTATTTTGCATCCGGCTACAACCCATAGGAATCGAGCAAAACGAGTGAATAATTTAGTAGCAAGTCTAATAAAAAATTAAGAAGCTTTGAGGCAACTACTACTTTAGTGATTTTTCAAACGCGAAAGACTGCCAACTTAAACTTTATAATGATACCAATTGCATCGTCTAGAAAAAGTTTCAATCCCCATCCTTCTTGCACTCCAATCTCATTTCACAATTTATCGATAATGAGTACCCAACCACGTGCACACACTAGCCATCAGAAACATAAACAAACACGTACAATCAGGCGCAAAATGATTTAAGCGTCGCGAGTACCCGTGAGCGCACACGATTTATGCTTTCTCGCGAGCAATCAATGAACCAGGTACTTTGACGTTTCATTAAACCACTCGACATCTTCATATCTTGCGTACAGTTATTTATGTGCTCGACTGTACCTTTAGGCTCTTTACACAATATCGCCTTCTTTGCTCAACTGTTTCATTCAACTTTAGTTTCTATTCAAGTTGAGATAAGGAAGAAAATTGTATGATAAGATTTTTGACTGAAATGAGACATAAATTGAGCATAGCACGATTAATTTTCTCAAGTATCTATGAAATTGTGATCATAATTTTTGTTCGGACATTATATTGTAAAATTAAATATTAATATTTAAAATGTGCGACCTATTATGAACATTAACTTAACGATGTTTTTGTATGGAAATTGAGAGAATTTCAATTATGAAATAAATTGATAAATAATTATAATTCATGTAGGGTCGTTTACAAGGCTTATAAATAGTAAAATATGGTTTTTAGGTTTAGTCCCATCTCGGCACCTTCCCATCTCGGCACCCATGAAATAATTTATCATCTTTAAGAAAAATTCCCATCTCGGCACTCCGTCATAAGTCGTTGCTAAGTATACAGTCATCAAAAAATGGATACACTGTATCAGTACAGTGAGTAAATCAAAGTGACTCAAAACTAAAAAATGTAAAAAAAGTACCTATACTTAAAATAAGTTTAATTTAAAAAATTGTGTGTGTAATATTTTTTTTATATTTCGAATTTTTACCTATTGTAGACATGAACATAATATACAATTCCGATTTATGTGATAATTAAGACTGAAAATGAATGTACAGTGAGTTATAGCAATTAGCTGACCCCCTTTGCAATTATTTTATATTTTATTTATTTAAGCGAAGTAAATAAAATATAAAACAAATTGCAAAGGGGGAAATAACTGTTGATTTTTGTAATATGTTTTTACATAATTGCTGGAAAGATTTTAAAACAATTATTCCTGCGAACCGTGAATTTTCCATATATTTTAAATTTGTTATGTTACTGCCAAGGCAGAGATAATGGAGCCTCTAAAAAGCGATTCAAGGGCTTGTCTGTGAAAATGGTAATTTAAAAAGAAACAAAAATTATTTAATAAATAATAAAGTTGATTTACTTACTATACTGATACTGTGTTTCCGTTTCTTTTTGTGTAACTTAAAATGATTTATGAGAGGGTGCCGAAATGGGAATTTTTCGTAGACAAGATAAATAAATTCATGGGTGCCGAGATGGGAAGGTGCCGAGATGGGAATAAACCGGTTTTTATTAGGCAGACATATTTAAAGATGAAATCAAAACAAATTAAACTGAGGTTAATTTATTATTATATGTCTTTAAATATTTAGCTATTTATGGTTAAATATAAAACACCTATTAACGAAGCCGAAAGGCACTTGTTCTCCCTGTTATTGCGATCATTTTGTTTGTTCTACACCATACCTGGGAACCTTCTAGTGACGGAGATATTGAAGATTTGTATTATGTTTTTTTTTTATTGAGGTTTTTATTGTAAGATTTTTACTTAAAACACCTTTACGACCCCTGTAATATTCAATACATCCATCAGCACAATGTTTTAAGTGCGTTACATTGAGTTCTACCACAAAACATGTTTTTGACCCCCAAAAAAAAAACGTTTCGCAGCAATAATTTTTGCGTAAAGTTACTTAGTTTGATGTACAGAATGCTTGGTTAACGGCTTTGTGATGAGGTAGTTTACACCCTGTATACTTCTTTTCTAGTTTTCCACAAATTAAAAATTAAAGAACCATTTCCTATGTTGTACTAGCTAGATCTTTTTATAATATTGCTAAACATCAATTCACTTTATGTATTTGTTTATGTCTTTAGGGTTTAAAATAGAAAAGCCTTGGGATCCGAGTGCCCACCAAGTCTTTCCGAATACTGCCAAGCGGTTGGTCGACTCTTCACTATGTGACGTGATTGGCCCCTTTTTCGAATAAAAATCAGCATTGCCATCCATCGTGACAATGGTGCTACTTTTTCCGTTGATAATGATGTGGACGAATTTTTTGAGGTCCTGCTATTTCTCTTCCGCTTTTGTATATAATTTATTGTTTTTTTTTCCAAATATGTACAATATCTGTGTTATTCTACATGCATGTTTCAACAATATTCATGTAACACTACAGCAATTTTTAATCGACCTTTTTAAAATTCACCATACTGTTTGACATGGCTCGCGTAAATAGTGTTGCGCTTTTTATTCGAAGTTGCGACGATAATATCGATACCTAATTAGTATAGATGAATTTTAAAATCGATCCCTATCAGTATCGATAAAGGCTTACATGATAGATAGCGTATTGTAATTATTATAATAGGATGTATGTAATTAAATTCAGGACAAAAGATATTGGAAAATGTAAACATAATTATAATATTAAATGGTTATATTATGAAGGTAGTGATGATATTTACTTTGGAACTTAATTTGTGCTACAAGAATGGGGATGTTATACTGGTAGTTTATAAGAGCATATTTTTATTAAAGACTTTTAATTTTTTTATTTTTTTTTAGGTGAACTTACCATAAACATAATAATATGGTAATTATTAGCGTTTACCTTATTGAAAATAATATTTTCCATCGTATTCCAATACATAAACCAATTAAAATATTAAGTTTTAAACAAAATTCTTAAGAATAACCCCAATTAATTGCAATTTTGTAAACACTCCAAGTCGACGATATCTTGCAGATTTGAACAACACAAGACAACTCCAGATTATAATTAAATAGTTGCTGAATTGAATAACGGCACTAAAGCTCTAATTCTTTATCGATGTAAGAAGTCTTAAATGTGTATAAAGGGTATAAAACACTTCTTAACGAAGCCATACACCTTACCTTCTAGTTACGGAGATATTGGGGGTCAAAGTTCCAACTTTTTGACAAGTTTTCTTTTTTTAATAAAAGTTTTTACTGTAAGATTTTTACTTTGAACACCTCTGCGACCCCCAAACTACTCAATCCATCCACCAGCATAATGTTTAAAGTGCGTACATTGAGTTCTACCACAAAACATGATTTATAACCTCAAAAAATTTTTGCTTAAAGTTACTTAGTGTGATGTACAGAATGCTTTGTTGACGGCTTTGTGATGAGGTTGTTTACATCCTGTAAGTATACTTTATATTTATTCGGATCTGAGGACTGTTTATGTTTTCCACAGATTTTCCATAATTTAATTATCTCAAAACCACCTAAGTAGACGTTTTTGTTCCTTTTTTTTGTTTCAAATGAAACAAAATTCAAAAGATTAACCCCAAAAAAAAATTCGCCATGTTTTTTTTAAACTTACCAAGTCGACGATATAAATAAAATTTACAGCTGCGGTGTTTCGCATCATTACCGATTACGATCGATTAAAACGATATCGATCATAATTGATCGGCGCATGCGCACTCGATTCTCACAAAATACCGTAACCGTCGTAATGGCCAGTGTTGCCGTATCATTCAGGAATTATTTTTGTTGGCAACTTATCTTAGGGAATGTTTAATGAGTGTATGATCTGCTTTTAATAAGTAAATGGCCTCTGGGTATCAGCTGTTGGCAAAGTTTTATTATTTTGAACAGTTTGATTGTTTTTTATTAGGGTTCCATACAAAAAATTTAAAAAACGGAACCCTTATAGGATCATTTTTGCGTCTGTTTGTCTGTCCGTCCATCTGTCACATCCAAATCGCTCCAAATATACTGGACCAAATCAGGTGTATCTTTTCTTATGTTTACATTTACATATATCTTAGTGTATATTCTATTTTATTTTTCTGTTATGTCACGTGTGTGTTTAATGAATACTTTTTCTTTCTTTCTTTTTCAAGAAAAAGGAGTAAGACAGAACACATTAACTGAACTTTTCAATTTTAGAGACAAAAAACGTTACATAACTGCAGAATATTGTCAGAATTTTTATAAAACTCCGAGTCAACAGTAAGTTTGTATTAAAACGCCCAATCAATTAAATGACAGACGCACATACTTGCAAAGATAAACTTACGGCTTTTTTCAATGGGCTGAGGCTAAAGAACAGAACATACGATTTTTGCATACTCTTAATATCATCATAATGACATAATTGTCGTGTGTTCAAATTCTATGCAGAAAGTATTAGTCTTCAGTTATCGTGTCGCCGAAATTAAAACATTTCTCACAAAAAAAATTGCACTTAACCAACGCTAAGCAAAATCTTTCGCATTCTCCTACAATATAGAGACGAAACAATCAAAATATCGATGTTAATAGCCGAAAGTCGATTAAAATTACGACCGTATCGATAAAAAATCGGTAAAGTGATCGTTACTCTCCGGTACACATAACTGATGTTTTATGATCGAGTATATAGAGCGAGGTATATAAAAAACTACTCTTTCAACTGGCCGCCTTCACTTTCCCCTATTCTCCTCATAATTTTCTCAGTGGGGGAGATCCGGGAAATAGTGCTCAGTCTAGATGCATATTGTGAAGATTTTAATGTAATTGAACATCCGTCTTCGTAATAGATGCAATCTAGACATCATTGTTAAGAAATGACAACAGCAAGGCTCCATTACTAAGGAGAAGCAACGTTCGCTGAGGTAAATCTGTGGATGGATGATCATTAAACTTATTAAATACCACTACTCCTCCGATCCTCAGAAAGTACGATCAGCAAATTAACGGTCCCGGTTGTCATTTGTAGATCTTTTACATTCGTTACGGGTAGTCAATTGCCCGAGAGTATGACAACGAGTCTTACCAAGGGGTATCGGAAACGGGATAACACAAAGTAAGTACAAAACTGTTTTATATCCGTAACGTCACCATGACAGGTCCAGTTGAAAACCAGCGTCGGGCGCTAGCTGCTCGGCATTTTGCTGAACTGGGCCTATTTGGCGCAGCCGTGAGACGCACAATTTTATTTTCTTTTTTTTAGTTTTACAGTGTAATTTTTTTTTTATGTTGTTTTCACTTACTTTATTTTTTTATTTGTTGTGTGCACTTATGGCATGTGCCGAATAAATCTGTTTTCTTTCTTTCTTTCAATGCTAACTGGGTTGTGGAGAACAGTTAGGCAGTCGCTCTATATAAAATACTGGTATTCAGCTGCATCTGATTGACTGGAAGAATGGGTTAAGCAGATGATAATCCGGGTTTCCTTATGACCAAGAAGTTAAGGAGATGACTATCTGAAAATATACAGAAATTTATTATTGCTGTATGCAATGTCTTCAGTCTGAATCCAAACAATTCTCGCACTGTCAACGCACCGATTTATCTTCAAGGGAACCATATTAAAACCAATAATAATTGTCACAAAGAATGGGACGTTAAAACATTTAAAATACCTATACTGTATCGCACAATCCGATGAGCGATTAATACCGAGTCCACGTTTAAGTTATATCGGTTTATATTATAGAGGGTGACAACAAAAATTTAGCAAAGTTATCAGGTGGCTAAGGGCTTTCGCAGACTAAAGTCACAATTGTTTTAAGACAGACTATTGCTAAAGAAAATAATAAAAGTCTGTCTTGCTCCCACTAGTAAGTCTATCTTAAAACGCCTGCGGAGCATGCGTATTTCATACAAACGTAATACCAAAATAATTTGTAAATTAAACATATTGCTAGTAGGTAGTGTGTATTTATTTTGATTGAATTACAGAATATCTAGGTCCCCAAATAAATATTTTGATTCGACACGGATTTTAACAAGAGTTATAAGAAAAATAAGTTTTCTATACCTAGACATTTTAAATTCCTCATATCTCGTCTTTGTATTATTGTCGTCTCAAAAAATATATTTGGGAACATAGATATTCTGTAATCCAATCGAAATAAATACACACTACCTTAAGAATAGGTATGTTTGATTTACAAATAATTTTGGTATTACGATTATTGTATGAAATACGCATGCTCCGCCGGCCCCTTAAGACAGTAGTGACTCTAGTCTGCGAAAGCCCTAATTTACGGTCAATTAACGTATGAATTAAATTTTTAGAGGAATTTGTCTTTCTAAATAGGTTTTTGTTTGGCCAAAAGGACAAAACCAGTCTTACAAAGGGTATTCGTGATAAGAGACAGTGGTTTCTTGTGATGATCTGGGAATCAGTTGCTAGGTAAGACTGTTAGCCGTTTCTTAGATTAGAAAAGGCTCGGCAGATAATAATGTTGAAGGAACAAATATAAATACACTGTTGTAGACTTTCACGGTTTTTTCAAGTACTAACGGGATTATATCCGTGATTTAAAATATAAATAGTTTACTAATCATCATCATCATCATCAGCCTATAATTTTCCCACTGCTGGGACACGGCCTCCTCTCAATGAGAGGGAATGGGCTATAATCTACCACGCTGGCCCAGTGCGGATTGGTAGATGTCACATGTCTTCAAATTTTTGGTTCTAGGATATGCCGGTTTCCTCACGATGTTTTCCATCACCGTTTTGAGAGCAGCGGTGATGAAATAAATTACACAAACGCGACTTACTGTTCGTAAGTTGGGGCCGCCACCACTGGGCCACCGCTGTTCTACTGGGCTACCGCTGTTCTACTACTAATAGTGTAACGTTACATTTTCCTGGGGAGGAAAATGTAAGGTTGCATTGTGTAAAGTAAGAGAAAATAATAGCAAGATGCTTTATTAGACTAAGGAAGCCGAGGTAACGTGATGAGAAGGGTCCAGGTCTGAAGCTCGCAGTAGGCAGGAGCTGCTCGCCGCAGCGTTAGACTCGCTTGCAGACGCCATTCTTGCGAGGGTTCGAAGGTCGAGGCTCACCCGCTGTCGATGTCCAGGTTCTGAGAAATAGTAGTGGATGCCTTTTCAAGGCCGACAGCGTCCAAGCTCTCCGTAGTAGTGTAGCAGTGTAGTAGCAGCAACTTTTCAAGGATATTAGGGTTAGACTTTGCGAACTTAGCGATCACATCAAATCTTCAGAGTAATGTCCAGCTTGTTGCTGGGTCAAGGACCACACGCAGACCGACCATTCAGGCTCGGCTTCCTGTCATCATGCAGTTATAATTTTTATAGTGTTCTAGAACATGGAAGAATAAAATGGTTACAAAAGAGGTCTAGCATCAAACGTATACAACCTACAATTACTAGTTACAGGAATAAATTAAAAAGAAAACTAGGCTTGTCATTGTCATTATCTGACATCACAAAAGTAAACAAAGATTTGGAAACACCAAAATGTACAGAAATGCTTTAAATAATACTAATTAAAAGGCGGAAAAGGCATGCCAAGCCTCCACATAAAAGCTATGAAGTTATTCGGAAATAACATGTGATAATGTTTTGGATTACAATAGTTAAAAACGTAAGTACAAAAACACAAACATTACAATAGGAATATTTAAATCTTTTTCAATAATTTGTTCTATGACAAACTGGTCATCTACTTCCTGAGCTTGTCCCATTCTTTTTGAGGTCGGTGCAACACGTTGTCTTCTCCTATTCTCCTCTGTCAGGCGTCACAGCATCATTTACTCCTTCCTCATTGATATCATTCCTCACCCAATCCATTCATCTTTTCTTTAGGCTATGACAAACTAAAAAAAAAACAAATTTTCACAAGCGATAGGTCTATCGTCTATCTAATTAGACATCATCTGCCTAGCCTTTTCCCAACTTATTGGGGTCGGCTTCCAGTCTAACCGGATGCAGCTGAATACCAGTACTTTACATGATGCGACTGCCTATTTGACCTACACAACCCAGTTAATACTGAAAACCCACCACTTGGTAAGATAAGACTGGTGTCAGACTTTTTGGGCCACTGACTACCTTTAACGACTGTCAAAAATGACAAATGACAGCCGGGAACAATAACTTAACGTGTTTTCCGAGGCACGGAGGAAACTCGGTATGTAAGGGTGGTCACCCATCCACAGACCAACCTAGGCAAGCACGGCTTAACCTAAAGATTGACCCAAGCGGCTGATATTATTTAACACTTCGAGTGTTATACGCCCGGTTGTTAGGTAGCAGACCTCACGTGTGTCAAAATCAAAAATATTCAGAGTCAACATTTTTGTATGACAATATTCCCAAGATCCGCTCTAAAAGTCTTTTAAATCCCTTTGAAGACAAATTATTTAGAAATTAATCGACACGAAAAACAGTAGTGTAGTAGTAGTTTATATTTCCAGGGCCGACTCTACGCTCTCTAGAGTTTTATGTCTACCTTTTTCACCCTGTACTGTACAGCACATATCTGTGGCGAAATAAATGACACCCAGTACAGACTACATCAGATAGTAAGCTTTTAATTGAGCTACACTGGTCTTTCTGATTTATGTGGAGACCACGCCAAAACTTATTCCCATTTTGTCGGTTGTTACTGATTTATACGGACGAGTAGGTTGGCTAGACTTTTACGTTTTTGCAGATGAGTTGAATTGATTGTTTGGTAAATACAATTTTAACTACAAAAATTGTTTTGCCCGTATGAGGAACTTTGTTCCAAAAAATAAATGGCGGACGAACGCAACAAAACAGCTGTCAAACAACATTGTAGGCCCAGAAAGAGATAGCGTAATCAAGTGGAATGAAATAGCTCTAGAGACAGAAGACTGGAAAAAGTAAGAGAGGCATTTGCCTGCAGTGGCACACATTGGGCTCATAATAAATAATAATTGATTAACTTACACAGCCTGCCACAATTCTCGATTCTTTGCATTTTTTGTCTCTGTCGGCACTAAACACAAAACTTGACTAATTCGCCAGTGTGAGTGACCCCATTTCTCAATGCAGCCCGGAGTTTAATGGCAATGGGCTTATCCTCTGTTACATAACATAATAAGTCCCCCAAAGGGACAGGCAGAACGTCTCTTGTAATAAGGGGCGTGCCACTGAAAAACTGCTACTCAAAAATTGGTTACGCTTCCCCGGAATTGAACCTTTGGTACCTTCTATTAAATGGTACTATAATTGGTAACACTACTGCCTAACCCTTCAGGGACAACAGCCGTAACAATGTTTTGTTTACTTCATGTCCAACACCCCGCTCACTCACTTATCCACCCGTATGTACTAAAGATCTCCACCTCGATACACTCCGGTTACCACCACCCTTAAGTCAGTTTTATCCTTCATTTTAACGTCCAAAATAAAATACTACTTCCATCTCGATTGAATTTTCATCACCTTATAGATCAGTCGTGATGTAATTATAACTCGATGACAGATTATAAATATCCTTCGATGAATATAGAGTGTAAATTAAACTATTAAATGGGTATTCAGTGCTGGGAAAGGAATAAAGTACAGTCATTTGTTATTTGAGTTGACTGGGCACGTACCTGCAGGATTATGTCCATTGCTCTTTATGATTCTGGCTTGAAGGACCGCTTTTGTACTAGTGCAGGTTATAAATGTCGCGAGGAAAGTTTTGAGTATGAATGTGGATGAGTATATGAGTAAAGGAAGACCAAAGAATCGTTGGATGAACTGTGTTAAGAATGATATGGTAAGAAAAGAAGTGTCTGATGAGATGACGAAAAATAGAGGAGTATGGAAGAAGTAGACATGCTGCGCCGACCCCGAATGCATTGGGAAAAGGGCAAGAGAATGATGATGATAATTATAATATGGACCTGCCAGAAGTTTTAAAATACAAAAATCCTCCTTAAATTTACGTTTTAATGATTTTTCTTCTTTTCTTCTTCTCAACGTGTTGATGAACTCAAATTGTATTCGACCAGTATGTAGCCACTTGCACATCTCTATCATTTGTTTTGGTATTGATAGCCGAAGACGTATCTGTCGCCAAGCCTAGACAAGAAACCAAAAAGACACAGCACAGTCCACCCATCGCTTATTTAGTCTTCCCTTACTCCAATAAGACATCTACATTCATACGTACAGTTTTCCTCAAGACATTTTATCTATCTAATACCATTAAACGAGCAATACTTCTATAGGTACGTGTTTAATCGGAATCTCGGAAACGGCTCCAAAGATTTTCATGAAATTTAGCAAGCACGGGGTTTCGGGGGCGATAAATTGATCTAGTTAGATTTCATTAAAAAAAATCGAGGTATGCTTGGTCATTCTGATATTTTTTACCTCAGTAAAATAACTTAACTATGCTTTATAAACTACTAGCTGACCCGAACAACTTCGTCTGCGAGTGAGGGTTAGTTTTTTTTTTAATTAAAAAGTATCCTATGTTACTTCTGTTACCTCCAAGAATATGTGTACAAACTTTCATGATGATCGGTTGAGTAGTTTTCGCGTGAAAGCGTAACAAACAAACTTACATTCACATTTATAATATTAAAGTAGGGATGTCATCCATAAAACAGGATTTGAAGCCTAAAAAACAGATTAATGCAATTTGTAGTTAATAAAATTTTCATACTCTTATGGAAGTAAAGACTCATGGTTATTTTATCGACTAACCTCATTGAACAAAAACTTGTCATCCATAAATGTAACATAACTCTCTTTTATCCTTGTCTTTTTCTAAACAAAATAATGAGATAGCAATACAGGGTTTTAGAAAGAAGTCTCATTTATGAAAGAGGTAAACGTATTCGTTATACTAGTACTCGCTGGTGCATATATTTTCTTATGTATTTATTTCTCATGTTTATTCGTTAGGTTAATTGAGTTTTTCTTTGAAAGTCGTAAAGAGGAGTTCTGCAAATGTGGATTTTATTGTAAGTCATATTTAGTCCATAAATCTATACTTATGATATTACAAAGCTGAAGAGTTTGTTTGTTTGTTTGAACGCGCTAATCTCCTTCGATTATCGCGTTCGATTTGATTTTTTCAATTTCAACCCGTAGTTCCTGAACTAATGATTGAAATTGAAAAAATCTTGTTGTTTTTGGATAGTCCATTTATCGAGAAAGGTTATAAGCTATATTATATCACGCTACAACCAATAGGAGCGGAGCATATACAAAACATGTTGCAAAACCGGCCAAGAGCGTGTCGAGCCACGCTCAGTGTAGGGTTCCGTAGTTTCCCGTCCGTCACAATAAGTGTTCCCACTTATGAGTTTAAGAGTGGGTAAAAAAAATGCTTGCATATACGATTATACTACAAACTTCTATGACAAACTTAGTCCAGAAATTATTTTGTACAACTTTTTGTCTTTTTTGTACAAAAACTATTGTTTCCATCCAAGTTCAAATTGATTTTCCTAGAAGGTCCTTATAAAGTTCTACTTTTCAGACTTTTTTCATATTTTCTAAACTTATGGTTCAAAAGTTAGAGGGGGGGGGACACATTGTTTTTTACTTTTGGAGCGATTATTTCCGAAATTGTTGACATTATTAGTTTTTTTTTAGTAAACCCCTATTCATTTTTAAATACCTTTCCAACAATATATCACACGTTAGGGCGGAAATTAAAAAAAAATCACTTCCCACTTTACATATAGGGGGGCACCCTAATTAAAAATTAAACAGAATACAGAAGTAATAAAAAAAAACAACGTTTTGCTGTAGTTAATTTATAAACTAATTATGGCATATAATTATATAACTCAATAAATTGAAGCACATTATAATATAAATTCACTGAGCATGATATATGATACTTATTTTTCTAGTCCATCATTTTCTACATAAAATAAGTAATTTATGTACACTTTAAATGCGTTAATGCAACCTTTAAAAGAGATATATCATTCTTAAGCTGCCTTCTCGTGTTGGATGGCAAACGCCGATGAGTTACAGCTATTTCATTAAGAACTACTATTTTGATGTAGTACTTGTGGTTTTATGACTTTCTTCTTTATTTTGAAGTAGCACTTTGCCCGCGACTTTGCCTGCAAAACTCAGCTAATACGAGTATGTATGATTTAAATATAATTTGTAGCTTTCTGCTACTGAAATATTTTTTTGAATTATATCATTCCAGAGATTACCGCCAACATACAAACTTACAAACAAGTTTTACCACTTTATAATATTTTTTGTATAATTATAGACTAGCTTTTTCGGCAGCTTCACCGGCGTAAAAGTTGGTAATTATCCCTCAGAGGTATACTACAGGGATTCTATTTGTGCTATATCCTAATCCACGGCATGGCCAGAATTCATTCAAAAGGATACAGGCAGACAAGGTTACTTTCGCATTTATATTATTAATGCAAGTATGGATTGTAAAAGTAATTAAAAGTGTCCTATTTCTTTGGTTGCTGTTTGATTGAAGTTTTTTTGACGCGTAATCTGGTTTTATTTGGCCAAAAAATAAAACGTGTAGCTACTTACGCTACTTTAAATAGTGCCTGTGATTTAACTGTTATTTTTCTTTCTGCCAACAAAAAACTCGAAGTCAAAAACACAATTTTATTATGTTAAAGAAATCAAATGAAACAGCCCCAAACTGTTAAAGAAGCCATTACAATAAACTCCTATAACAGGACTCCAAAATCTCAAAATCACACAACTACAAATCCTGCCCACCCTTTCCCATTAAAACACCGTAATCCTGCATTTAAACGCATCAAAAGCATATTAAATAAGCAATAATACAAACGCGCTTTATAAATGTGGACGCACAAAGCCGTGGACATGCCGAGATGTGATAATATGGTCCTTCTTTTTTGGTTCTTCGAGCATCGTGACCAGTAGGCTCCCGTGCACGCGACCGGCTCACATGCCGGAGATTATAAAGATACTTTATGTGTATTTTTGTGTCTTACTATAATTATTATGAATTAAATGTATTGTGATATTGGTATTTTGAAGATACAGGAGATTTCAAATTAAATAAGAGTAATGACTCTCTTTAAATTTTAGTCTCTTCTCTTAATTTTTAAACTTCGACTTCGGATAAAATTTTGCACCGAATCTAAATAAGAAATATCGGGGACCACATATTAACACAATATTACTTTATGGCGTTATGGTGGGCCACCAAATTTGAAAGATTTGTGGGTTTAGTGGTTACTAAACAGGGGCAACCCTATTACCATCAGCCGACCACAAATTCTCAAAAACCCTAAGTTATGCTTCTCGTGCTGAAAATAACTGGAAAAGTATTAAAGAATGAAATATAGAAAAGTATTTACTAGTTCACACAGGACAAACCACACAAAAATTTTGTGGGTGGCTTCAAAGGTACTGTAGCCTGACATCTTCCTAAATCCTTCGAAGACTACGGACCTTATGGTTACATTATAAATACTCTGTTACCATGCAATACATGACCCCATATTCACAACGCTTCGATTCGGAAAGTCGTATGTCTATCTCGGTCGTTTTCGTTTAACCAAAAAAGGATAGACATACGACTTATCGAACCGAAATTCATTCCGAGCGTTTGTGAACACGGGATCAACCCCCGTATTCATTCGCGTCATCGTTTGCGATTCGCTTCCGATCCGGGAAGTCGTATGTCTATCTCGGTCGTTTTCGTAATGCCAGAAGAAGACAGATATACGAGTTGTCGAATCGGAAACGAGTCGAACGTTTGTGAATACGGGTTCTGGTCTTAACATAAAACCTCAAATTCCTTTACCAAACTTCCATCATTGACAAAATAAAACCTTCCGCCATGTAAACTCTCGACACACGAGTGTGAAATCAGTATATTGATAAGCTAACGACCGACGGACCGGGATTCTCGGGCGGCTGTATCAATTAAATGGACGGAGCAATCTCAACACTTTTAAATTTAAACCAGAGCGAAATTGGTACGCTCCCGTTACGGGTTGTTTAATTAATTAGCTTGTGATCGATGGGAAGGAAATAGGTGTCCGAGACGGATTAAAAATCCGTAAACATTTTTGATTCTAAGGACCGATTTCAGCATTGGATTGGAACGCGATCAGCATACTTCAACCGCGTTTCAGAAATGTGAATATTTTGATAATGACAACTCTTGCTCTTGGAAGGCTTCCCACTAGGTGGACCGATGACCTGGTGAAAGTTGGGGGATCTGCTGGACGCAAGACACGGGACCGGTCAATGTGTGGAGGCCTATGTCCAGCCGTGGACGTCTTTCGGCGAATGATGACGATGATGTTGACAGCTCTTACATGCGGTTGAAATGATCTGTTCGTATTTTTAAAGTGAAATTCATCCTAAGTGTAGTTAAAGTATTTGTATCTTTTTTGGTTTTGTTTTTACCAAATTCGTTCGTAGATTAGTAGTATGTGGCTACTTAGAGTAATAGATATAATTTACAATAACTTGTAACTTCAGTTGCAACATAGGAAACCGTACCCTCGGCACAGATACCTCGGCTATAACACCGAAGTCAAAAAACAAAAGACGACTGTCACTTCATTTTCTTTTAATTCCAAAAATCATCATTCTCTTTCTCTTATCCCAATTCATTAGGGGTTCGCGCAGCATGTCTTTTTCTTCCATACTTCTTTGGGACACCTCCTTTCATGCCATGAATTCCAAATATAAACCCTACATAGTAAACACAACGCGTACAAATACACAAAAACACGAAGTATTAAAAATGCACTGCCAATTTCAATATCGCATTCCCCCAACATTAACCCATTCAACGCCACACGTCTACTCAGCGTGACACTCACATATCAAATGAGCCAATCTCGCGATTACCGTGCCCATGACGTTTCGTTTCACGCAACTGTCCTGACAGTTGGCCGCATAGATAATGTGCTAACGGTTTTAATTGGTGTTTTGGACTTATGAATATTGATTTTTTCGTGTAATGGAATAGTTTTTGTGATTTTATTACGGTATATTAGTTGTAATGAAGATTGTTAGTAGTCAATTGTAACGTAGACTGGTGTGTAGTTGAAAAAATATCGTCTTTTGTTTCTAATCTGCCTACAACTATAAGTGTGAAAGTGAGTTTACTTCTAGTATTACTATTTAACTATTTAATTTACTTGGCTTGTTTTTTGTATAATTCAATCCATTTGAGTTAACCTCCGCAGGTTTAGAAGCGAATTATTTTTTAACCAGGAAAGTGAGTTTTGGTTAAGGTTTTCCTTCCATAGACAATAATATTTTAGATTCAGAAGACTACTCAGTGTTTGACTGGCCGATATTTTAGTATTTGAGTCATTGCAGTTCAACAATACATCGTATCCAATACCATTTGCTTCCCTTTAAAGAACATTAACCTTTAACCATAAAGTATCGATATTTGGGCCACCTTTTTTTTCTTCCGCCCAAGAGACCAATAACGAGTACACAAGATTTAAAATATTCGAAGCATTTACAAAATTGTAATTTTAAATTTAGAATAAAGGGTCTTATAACTCTTCTGGATTCCCACAGGGAGCGTCGACGGCAAATGATTTAAAACCATTTGCTCCTTAATTAATACGAAATGCGGTATTGTTGGTTGTCTCTTTCTTTCGTACTCGTTTTAGAAGGGTTGGTATAGCTGTCTCTTTTCTGCCAACAGTGAAATTACTTTGTAGTATATTGAGACATCTTGGTTTGTCGTGATTTATTGTAAGTCGGCAAGAAATTTTATCAATATGTTTACTTTAAGAATTAGTGGTAACTACGTCACGGCTGGCAATTTATGTTACTATGTTAATTCAGTATTGATATCACACTTTATGTTTATAGTTTTAAAAGCTTTAGGAAACCCTTTTTTAGGCTACTTTCTGTTGTATTTGTAACAGGCTATGTTATTTAGGAGCCGGCTTGTTCGTTTGATTCTTATGTTGATTTAATGTCGATGTTTTCAAGTTATTTGTAACTAGTGACCCGCCCCGGCTTCGCTCGGGTACAATGCTACATCCCGCAATTTTTAAAATTGTAATATCTTCAAAAATATTCATGCTGTAAAGGGCAATTTTGATCTACATGAAATGCAAAACGTATGTAATGTTTTTAATTGGATAAGGAATGATACTGTATCGTTTAAAATAGCTTGGTAAATAACCCATATTATTTTTGTAATATGTAAAAGATAAAAATGGTTACTGTAGGTTATCCTTAGGAGATAAACATATGCTGTCGGGGACTTTTTTATTCATCTTTTTAGGATATACAATTCCGTGGTACATAAATTTGATCTATCTCGTAAGGTTTAGCCAGCGTTTGCAATGTAAGCGCAGAACAATATGTTTGTTACGACATAACATTGCAAATCTTGAAACTTCTCGGCTTTTCTCTACTATAATATGCACGTATTATACATTTAAACCTTCCTCTTGAATCACTCTCTTCATTAAAACTACGCAACGCATAAGGACAGAGAAAGCGACTTTGTTTTATACTATGTAGTTGATAGTGATGGTATGACAAACATTTACAGACAAATCTTGACTATTGGCATAACGGGGATCCCACCAATATAAATCGTAAGGATTTTTTTTTTCTAGCTCCTATAACAAAATAATTGCTTGCTTTTCAGTAGCTTATGTCAATCCAAGACGTTTTTGACTTCATCATCATTTAAGTTTATCGCTAACTGAATGTAGCTTTGTCTAGGATCTTTGTTAGCCTGGATTGTTGGCAAACAACTCTAAATTATGCTAATTTTCGTCATTTCACGAGGAAGCCATGCCTCAATTAAGTCTAAGATGAGAGCTCGTTGATTAGCTCCTAAACTTAGATAACTTTACAGAAATGAAAGTAAAAACTCAAAATCCAGCCAACTCCCTGAGATAGTCAGTCAAACTCAATAATCAAATAAACACGGCTGAAGTATCCTTTAATATTGGCGTGACACTATTATAATAAGAAGCGTGTCACGCGAGCGGGCGCGTGACGACGTCCGGCACAGAAGGGTTTAGATTTCTAAACGATTCTCCGTTTATTTGCATGTCTCTGTTTGTTTTGATGGCTGTTACACGATGTTTAGACTTGTTTAGATACGTTGTGGCTTACATTGGGACATATTGACTTCGAGAAAATATAGTTTTTTTGCTAGGCACTCTTTGATCAAACCTTACCAATACATATTATAAATGTGAAAGTTTGTGAGGAAGAATAAATGAATGAATGAATTACTGTTTCACGGGAAAACTACTGAACGGATTTGGATCAAATTTGGCTCATAGATAGTTTATCCCAGTAGTATGATCCCTTGCGCCAGTTACTGATCTTCACGCGGGCGAGGCCGCGGAGGCACAAGCTAGTCTATCTTTTTTTACGGATTGGAAATCGTCAAATTACTTTTCCCACTCTGGATGGAGCGGGAGGGACTCGTATCAGACTTTTACTGACTAAAACCCATCCATGTTCCTTCCTCGCCCTTTATCTTCCAGGGCCGCGGTATCTCTTTAGAACAGTCCCCCGCAGGCGAGCTAGTCTACCTTTATTTTCCAACCGACTAAGGGATGTATAGTTTCCTATCAGTTTTCGCAAGTAAGTCAATGAATTACTATTTCTTTTCGCATTCATGAAATGGTTTTTTTAAATCCAAAATAAATAAAAGCTGTACTAATTGGTATCAGATAAACCATTTCTAGAAGAGTACGCTTTTAGAAAAAGAAAGAAAGAATAAGCATTTATTAGCCCGACAGGACAACACATAAATAAAAAAAATAATAGTAAAATTGTGATTATAACACTAGTTTGGTCCTTTGCTCCACACGCCAAAGGACCAAGTTCCTTTCTCTCCTAAACAAGGCAAAAACAATAACACCAGACCCCAGCTAATCACAAGGACCAGTATTTTTACCTCAACGTACACCCATACGGTATCCTCCACATGTCCAGTCATTAAGAGGTCACGGTGGCTACCCCCGGTGTGGGGTTCGACCACGTGCCATACTGTGAAACGGTTACAACAGATGTGCGGACTAAATTATACGTTTTTAATTGTTTTCCGTGAATTATGATGTGTTGCGTTTTTGTTCTTTTTTTGGTTAATTTTGTTGGTATGTGGTTCGGGTGTCTATTGGAATGGTTCATATCCCAGTCATAGACATTTATAAAGTACCGGCAGACGGGTAATGGCAGGAGGGATATGAAACGCATGGGACTAAAAGAGTATAGATATGAATGTTGATGGATTAAGATACAGAAGAAGGCCAAAGAAAAGATAGATGGATGGATTGTGTTAAGACTAATGATACGAAAGAGAAAGGAGTAAATGATGCCGTGACGTCTCACACGGGAGAATGGAAGAAGAAAACGTGTTGCGCCAGACTCCAAATAAAATGGGACAAGGGCAGGAAGCGAAGAACTTAATGATGATCACACCAATAAGCTTTAGTGCAATCAGTCACCTCATCTACACAATCCACGTCTGCCGCATGTCTAATGAGCTGTGAGCCGAAATAACCACTTCCTGGAGCCCTGATACAGCCAGAAGACGTCGCGGCAGACCTCGCAGAAGATGGCAGGACAAGCTGGACAAAAGCAATAACCAGTGGCCAGCATTAGCCCTAGATCAAAACAACTGCAAACCATGAGGAATGGCCTAGCAGTAGGATGATACAGGCTAGCAGTAACAGTTACTAATTGAACATGAAAACCTTGACGGAGGTGCAGCGGCTGCCGTCCGGCACGATCAGCTGGTCGGGGATGGTGCGCGACTTACCCGTGATCACGTGTGTAGCGACATTACACGTAGTATATCTAACTAAGACAAGCTGCACATGCTGCAACGATCCGATCACTATCTTGCAAGAGAGTAGGAAAGATACCAGTTCAGTTCGTAGAGTGTACAAATACAAACCGAAGACATTCCGACCTCGCCGCAGAGGTCCGGCGCGTAATCTCCAGTCAATCCCTCCCCGACCCTTGTTCGAGCCAGCCCGCGATGCTGAGCCTGTAGTAATAAAACAGTCCATAAATAAAGACAACCAGATCCAGCCTGTCCCTTTGCTGCCCCCAGCGACGCCCTAAGCCGAGGTCCGTACCCCACAGGGGGTGCCCTTAGAGCGCTGTCGCTTAGTTTATAGTCATTTTTGCCCTGGCTGGAGGCCTTAAATTCAAGGCATCCACAGGACTTGCCCGGTTAAGCAGAAGCCAGTCTTCTCAGACTGAACTGCGAGATAACCTACACAAAAAAAAAAGCACATGCTGCACATGCACGCACATTGAACATAAGAATCTTGACGGAGGTGCAGCGGCCTGGCATATTGAACGCAATTTAAGTACTAAGTTTGTTCAGATATATCGGTGAAATCCATTCTAAATTGTGATTCACTATAATAGAGAAGAATAAAACATGCTGCCCGATCCCAAATCAACTGGGATAAAGGCAAAAGAATGATGATGGCTCTGATTCTAGGATCACGTTCCAAAATTGGCCATTACATCAATCCATCAAAAAAGCAAAGAAACATTTATCTATGTGCCGTTGGTTCTATCGTTAGGTTAAACCGTGCTTGCCTAGGCTGGGCTGTGGATGGTTGACCACCCTTACAAGCTGTTGGTCCCGGCTGTCATTTGTCTATCTTTGACAGTCGTTACAGGTAGTCAGTGGCCCATACAGTCTCACAACCAGTCCTTCCAAGTGGTATTGTATTTCCCAGTATTAACTGGGTTCTGGATGTCAGATAAGCAGTCGCCCCATGTTAAATACTGGTATTCAGCTGCATACGGTTAGACTCGAAACCGACCCCAACATAGTTTTGAGACAAGGCTGATGACATAGTAGGATTCGCAAATTATTGAGCACATTACTTATGTTTTTTAGAAACTTTGGTATATTTTTTGGTCCTTTGGATCAACCAATTATTTGGGCACTTTTATTACCTTACCTCTTGATTAATCGCCTTTTTTAACACTAAATCAAAAATTTAACTTTAGCCACACAAAAATATTGTAAACCCAAGTTCTAAAATCACGTTCGTACAAGGCTATTATGTAACGCAAACCGCTCTTGATCCGGTTAACTTTAACTTGAGTTTATAGTGGTTACACACGAACTGCTTGTTATGGTCACTGTAACCTAACCATTGTTAGTTCAAAATTAACATACATTTTAGTTTGACAAAATATTTCTTGGTTTAAAGTTTTAAACGGCGAATTTTGGTTCGAAAATTTAAGTGTAATTTGATATTTTTTACGTAAAAAATACTACACCGTATTATAATCTTAACTACTCAAGTCTGGGAACTCCTTATTAAGATATTTTTAACTAAAATAGTACTGATAAGATTTTTGATGGATGGAGAGGGAGAGAAACGCCAACGAAAAGATGGATGGAATGTGTGAGAAATGATTTATGAAAGAGAAGAAGTAAATGATTCGAAACCTCGCAGATATGAGCTATCAAAGTTAAAGTTCATTCACTGATGGTATCTTCATCACAACTTTGATAGCTCATGTCTCGGAATCGTGACACTTCAGAACATTTTGTCTCATTTAAAACTTGTTTGTATTGATTAACAACTATTAATAAATATAAATTATATGCGTGGCCGTCAATCAACCAAAAAAACCAGCTCTTTGGGTTAAGCCGTGCTTGTTTAAGTTGGTTTGTGGATGGGTGACCCCCCATTACATACCGAGTTCCTCAGTGTCTCGGAAAACACGTGAAGCCGTTGCTCCTGGCTGTCATTTGTCGATCTTTGACAGTCGTTACAGGTAGTCAGTTGCCCATCCCAAAAGTCTGACAACCAGTCTTTTCAAGGGGTATCGTATTACCCAGTATTAACTGGGTTGTGGAGGTCAGATAGGCAGTCGCTCCATGTAAAATACTGGTATTCAGTTGCATCTGGTTAGACAGGAAGCCGACCCCAACATAGTTGGCAAAAAGGTTAGACAGATGACGATGATGTGTGACCGCAAAACCCCTTGTTCGTTGTTTGTCATCCACAGATAAAGAACTGTCTCAAAAATGCGTAAGCGAAGCAGCTGTCGCATCATAATTTTCTAACCACGTACATAATTTACCACAATACAAGTATGTTAGAAATATTATTATTGATAACTGGTAACATCAAATAAATACACTAGCGCCATTAACTAACTCATTGCAGCTCTATGTTCTATATTCTATAGTCTGTGTTTTGTATGTCTTTTGATTTCATTGATAATAAACCATTCATTTTGCTACACCGAATTATATCGTTTTATTAAAGTACATGCCTAAAATCGCAATAATAAGGACGACATACGCAATTACAACAGAATAACGCTATCTCCGTTATGGTAATCAACTGGGAACATTTGTGTTGCACCTTTGCCTTCGTATGAATATTCATACTTATGGTAAAAAAATACTCGGTTGTATAGTTGTTGGGAGCCTTAATTAAGAAGTTAAATAAATTTGTTTGGAGTATTTATTAAAATAAATAACAAATAGTTTAGTGACAAAAGTAGTCATTAACCAAGGCAGTTTGGTAGATATTCAGTATCCAATAAAAAAGTTAGGTCAAACTGATAGTCTTTCATTTATCGCTATAGCCATAGTTAAAGAAAGTTAAGTATGGTTTTAGAGGCTCTGTCTTAGATTATCTATGGCTCTTTCTTTGGCCAAGAATTAGCATAGCCATTCAACGTGGCAAATCTTTTGGGCACGTTTCTGGATAACAGGGAAGCGTCTTGTTGTTTATTTATTTAGTTAACTTATTTGATATTTTTTTTGCAAATATTCAGTTTCTATGTATTCTGTAAATGTTAGCGAAGCAGATTTCTACATCGTTCTCACTTATAATACGTTTTATCTCAACATGAATGATGTATCCAAGATTTTATTACAACATTTTGATTGAAAAGAGTGTCCGTGGATTTCTTGCCCATTCTTCTCCACAGAGATATCTACGCTTTGGAATGTGCAACTACAGTACTTTCTCAAGTTATTATACCTTGAGACTGTGAGTGTAGCTTAGCGTTTTTTGATGTTTTTTTTTTACATTCAAAAGTGCCACAATGGTCTTATTGAAATTAATGCTTTAAGTTTTGAGTTTGAGTTTCAGATACAATAGTTAAACAATGGTGTCAGTCCGATTCGGTCGGGCTTCACAGACGTCGTTTTAGACCTAGTGGTATTAGCCCCGACATGATGTTATTACATGCTAATCTCTAATCTTACAAAGAGGAAGGCTGTTCCAGGAATGGGAAGATCATGTGTTAGTATTTAAAAAAAACGTTGAAAACCTTACTTTGTTTTGGGTTCCAGTTGCGATAGCTTCAGTTCACTTGTGTATATTTTGCGATGCTTTTCAATATCAGTACCTATTCCTGTTAAATCTAAATTGATCATATAAGCAAGAAACATACTTTGTAGTTGAGTAAAAATAGAGACAAGTGGACATTCTATATCGAATAAAAAGTGATTGTCGTGGTATCAACGGTTTTGAATAAGGCGCTACAATGTAAAAAATGTTTTAATTAGACTGTAAAACAGTAAAATAAGCCAATAAAACTACTAATAATTAACTAAACATTGATATCCAATTGTCCATATATCGTAAATCAATGCAAAATAATGCGTCTAATGAAAAGCTATGACAAATTGTGCGCACGCGACGTTCTTTAAGAATGAATACCATTTCGTTTCCGTACATTATTAGTTTTTCTAACAACCGCTCTAATATGGCAGGGGAGTGATAGTTGGAACTTCTTCATCCGGATAAGCAGACTTAGAGGTGCCTGTTATTTAAAAAGTTTCATAGTTTTTGTTTGAAATCTAAATATGTATATTTTTAAGCAGTAATTAGTTCGAGTTGATAAGTTGGTGACATAGCTCATTTGGGCCGGTCACAATAGTCGTAGGCGCGGGACAAACACGAGTGGCGTATGGCGTATGCCGGTGGCGCGGCGCTGGCGAGGTGGTGGCGTGGCGCCACGTCTTTGATATTTCATACAAGCGAGGGCGAGGAAGTGGCGAGTGATAAGAGAGACAGAGGTGTGTGCCTTGAGATCGAACTCGAGACCTTACACTTGCAGTCCGACTATAATATTTCATAGTGTCGATCTCTGCAGGGTAACTGGTATCAGCCGGAAGAGATTGGTTGAGAATCCAGCTGAGTGGTCTGCAATTAGAGAGACCAGGCCTAAGATGGTGACAGTTAATTGTAAAATTAGCTATTTATACAAAGTATTCCGTTAATTTAATAGTTTCATTATAATAAGGTTACATCTAAATTATCGCAAACACCCTACATTGATATAAATAAATACTATTATTATCGTACTATCTCTAAAGTGCTAAAATACAAAATTAACGAGTTTCGCCAAAGCTACAGCACACTGTCATCAATTTTCGTTTTCAATTTATAACAAAAACAAAAAAAGTAACCCCCGATAGTGTAATGACGATTATAGAGGGTGATAAACCACCGCGCATTCGATTAGTGACGTACCCATGGACATTATCGATAAATCGGTAAATCCATTCGATTGCCGGCCAACGCTATCTTGATCTGTGAGCCGCAAAACAATAACTTTGCCTTTTTTTTATTAAAAAGTTAAAATGTTGTGCAAAGAAAAGTAATGAAGGCTGTTTTGTGAAATAATTGCGATTGTTTTTATACTGAGTGTACGGCTTAATGTTGTGGTATTTAAAAGATTATGTGGGGTATTGAAATGTTGTTATATTTATTTAAATGAGTCGTTTGTTCATGAGGATTGGCAGAAATAATTGCAATGACGGCCTTGGTGCTTTTATATTGCTATTAATGAGTTTATTACTCACAACAATAAAAGTTTTGTTAAACATTACGTTGCTATATGCTGGTTTTTTGGTATTGTTTTTTGAAAATTAGGCTTTCTCTCTTTTATGGATATTATATTTAAAACAATTAGAAACAAGTAACAGTTGCCTGTTGTAGTCAGTCGCTCCATGTAAAATACTGGTATTCAGCTGCATCTGGTTAGACTGGAAGCCGACCCCAACATAGTTGGGAAATGGCTAAGCAGATGATGGTGATTGAGTCTGACCTTGCAGTTTACTAGGTAAAATAAATATTTTGTTTAACAGCGATAGTAACAGTAGTAGAAACACAATGAAAACTTTACATTAAATACCTACTCATGCCAGTACGTTTTGATAATTACACAGTAGGACGCTACTATAATTTCTTAGGTGAATAGTAACCTTGTTTTTTTTTGTCTATTACCTACTAGTGAGCAGTAAGAATTAAATAAATAACTGATTGTGTTTTCGTCCCTTGGCAAAAAAAATCTTCATTTACTGTTGACTTGCAAACATATCTACACGGTCATAACAAATTTAGCGATTTTTAAATAAAAAAGCCACCTTACGCCAAACACAATCAATAATAACTTACAGCCAATTGAAAAGGCCGTTGATAAACTATGATCTATCGACATAAATCTATCGATAGTATCACATCACTGGCTTCCACATGGTGTCTCCCAGGCAGTAATTGGCCAGGCTGGTCGTAAAGTGTACCGTACCGTTTGTCGGTGACGATGCCAGTGTTGCCAGTGTTGTGAGAATTATTATTATTTATTTTATATTTATTGGGTGTATTATGGATTTCATAGTTCAGGTTTCTATAATAATGTTTTAACAATGTTTTGTAATGCAAACAATGGTTTCCGTACCTTTCAACAAGGATAGGGGTCAAATCGAAAGCTCCTTGATTGAATTGCTCGATTTTTAAAACTAATGTTGTTGATTATGATGCAGAATATCTGTAGACTAAATAATATAAATTAATTAGTTTTAATTTAAATTTTCTTGTTTGACTTTTCTACACACTGTGTCTACATTTCTTATCAGACTTTCCTCTCGCAGGGCTGCTGGAAGAAATTTCTTTTCAAATAAGCCATACCTTTGTGCTCTTCTATGTTAATATATTGTCCTTTTAAGTATTTCGTGTATACATGAATAAATAAATAATAAATATGAAAAGTGCAGTCAATAGTTTTGATGTAGTTTTCGGCTGAAAAATGAGTACAATCGTGTGCAATAATCTCTATATTTTAAAATCTCTGTAAAACACGTCTTAACGAAGCCGAAAGACGAGTTCAAGATTTCAATATTTTTTTTTATATTTTTCATCATACCTGGGAACCTTCTAGTAACGGAGATAATAGGGTCAATGTTACAAATTTTTGACAAGTTTTGTTTTAAATACAAGTTTTTATTTTAAGATTAGAACCCCCGTACAATTCATCCATTAGCACAAAGTTTTGAGAGCGTTACATTGACCTACAAAACATGTGTTAGCTAGTGAATCTGTTAAAGAAGAATTTAAAATACTGTGTTAGGTTGTTAGATATGAACATAAAGGGTGAGGAAGGAACATTAATGGGTTTTAGTCAGTAAGAGTCTGACACTCCCTCCCGATCCTCGGAAACCGCGTAAGACACACGGCCGATGAAATAACCTACAATACCCACCATTACACTGTCACATCCAAGTTGTCCAAAAGTTAGCAAGAATTTCTTACTATTCCTTACTATCATTGATACTGTATCATTAACTGAACGATCAAATGTTAACTGTAATTAGAACGGGTTGACCTTTTGCATTGAACTTCTCATTATTGGTTCTCAAACTTAAGTCAGTGTGTGACCCCAACTGGGTCTTATTATATTACTTTTTTAAGTCTCATGTCATGTACAGGATACTAGCCATTTGCCTTCAACCGAACACAAATTCGGACTCCGAAGCTGTTACTGAGAAATTCATGATGAAAAAACTGAGTAAGATTTTGAGTCAAGCCCAGGACCTCATAAAAATTAGTTAAATAGCTTAGTGTAGATTTTTGCTAATTTTAATTAGTGGTTAAGGAAACATCAACAACTGTAAAGCCTAAAAGACAAAAAAAAGAAATTGGATGGACTCACGTATCTTAAGTTACTAATAATAAGCTTAGTTTAATGTAACGTGTCCAATGATGAAACCATTAATAATTGTAAATAAGAGCACGGACCACCAGGTCTGCGGTAGACAATTAATTATTTTAAAAAAACCCAGGACCTCATTGTCAGTAGCACGACCACAAAACAGACATAACAAAATATATTTAGGGAAACCGATGGTTATACCTCATATCTTACTAGGCACACACTGCACTACCCATTGGTTCTTAATTATACCACTTTTCGATATCTTGATATCCTGGGCCAAAAAAAAGTTTGAGAAACGCACATTTTGAGTAAAAGAAACAGCATACCTATTATTTTTAGTACACATTAAAAGAAAACAAATAGGTTTATTTGGCATTTGCCCAAGTTCACACAACATTAAAAAAAATATTAAAAAAAAACTTAAGAGCGTAGACGGGCTGCATTTTTCCATACAAATGTATTCCCCTATTCTCTTCCTGGATAATGCCTCTAGAGTAATCGTTTTTATTTATAAAAATCTAGGTCTTTTGAAGGCATGCCCCTGTCATTTTTTTTTTTCAAAAAATTTATTTAAAAAATAAATATGACTTACCAAAAACCTAAAAAAATACCCCGTTTTTACCTACGTAATCAGACGACTACCAAAGAAAATTGAAAAGTTTTTAAAATAAAAACAAGTAATAGGGGCATAGATCTATTCTTCCTTTAAATTTTGATACCAAATATAATTTAATTGGCTTAGGTTTCGAGGAGAAAACAGGAGAATACGAAACGTCGATCGGTCAAGGATTTTTGTAGGTAAAATCGTTCTTAGCTGCAGTTGTCTCTATCGCACTCTACGGGGGGAGACGAGAGGCGAGGGAGACGGCAATAGTTTCTTCAAATACCTATTTTTTAATTCCCGCGCAGCCCGTCTACGCTCTTAAAGCTAAACATCAAAAGAAAAATATATTGTTTGTTTCGCGGCTGCGCCAAATACCCCCAGTACAGCAAAATGCCAGACAACTAGTTTCAGACGATGGTTTTAATTGATACCTAGCTTACCAGTAAAATTCCTATAACAGAGTTTTTAATTCAACAAGATTATTTCACTGCTACTTAAAATGCTTTAAAACTCAATTTTATAGTCCTACATCAAAGCGCATATTTTGCGTACGGTTTTTTATTCCAAAAGAATGTATAAAGTATAATAAATACATTTTAAAACAAGGTATTTTAAATGACCACCTTAAAATAGTGTTGTCAAGTTTTTAAGTATTTACTAAATGAAAACCTACTGCAGTCACACTTGGAAGATGCGGTAATTAACAACAAAGTAAAGGTTCTCTTATAAATTGAAAATTATTATTGGATAATCGTCACCATCATCAAATCGTATTTTATTGACATTCATTTTGTAAATTATTATTAATTTTTATTTTATTTTTGTGAATGTGAGGACCATGTGGGTCACTTTATTTTTTACTTTTTCAATTTCTTTTTTACCCCTCAGCTGTCTGGCAGTTTGAGTTCTATAAGCGAACTACCCAAATGTCCTTTCTTTGGTATTGTTCGTCGTTTCGTTGAGCTCCTTGTGTTATAAGTCGAGCTACACGATAACTGACAGATGCTTGCACTGACTGGACAGGTTCACTCAAATCTGTGTGGTTCTTTCTTCAAAAGACCCTTTTCAGACACTAATATCTACATGATCCTCATGTGTGGAGCAAGATTATGTCTGGACTTCAAAAGAGACTATGACCTCTGAGTTTGTTCCGGCTGTTTCTTCTCAGAGTAGTCAGGTACGAAACACCGGCCCTATCTAGTTTAAAAAAAAGACGTGTAAAAGTGTTTGTGAAAACCTACTTACAAAATAAACATCATTTATCATTTATCACCCCGGAATCACCCACTGCTGGGTATAGACCTCGCCTTATTTCTACCACATTTCCCGGTTCTGTGCGTCCCTTATCCAGGTGTCCCCCGCGACTTTGACGATGTCTTCGACCCAGCGAGCTTTAGAACAGACCTGCCCCCGTATTCACAAACGTTCGACTCGTTTCCGATTCGACAACTCGTATATCTGTCTTCTTCTGGCATTACAAAAACGACCAAGATAGACATACGACTTCCCGAATCGGAAGCGAATCGATGTGTTGTGAATAAGGGGGCTGGGGGTCAATTCTGTAAAATAACTAACTTGTGACAGCGTGTCGGTAGTGTGTCAGTAGTGTCTCAATAGGCTAATCATTGACATTTGGAATTCTACAATTTTTTATGGTCCTTGACTTACGACTGTAGTGCCATTGAAATGCCATAGAAAGACTATTGTAATAATTGGTATTCTGCTCCACTATAATCCGTCAATGTCATCATGATAGCCAAAGTTACGGTAGACTGTCAATATTTTAAGTGTAGTTGACAGATGTGTGTATCGAACTGCCACACTATCGACACACTACTGTGACACCGCTGAAACGCCACCGAAGGTTTTGCAGAATACCACATTTGCAACAGTGGCAACATAATGTCTGTAGTGTGTCGATAGAGTGTCAATGGCGTGTTGCTTAACGTTAAGTTACAGAATTGGCACTCTGGTATCTGTGGCCTAATCCTGGTCACCAGTCGGTCAAAGCCTTGCACTATCGGCCAATAAGATTTTGATTCAAAGATTTCAATGTATTTGCCATATAATGTCAATCATACAATATCCCTCCCTCTAATGTCAGCTCATGCAAACGTTTACCCCTCACACAACTTGATATTTAACAAAGCTTATTTTACCACACCAAAAACACATAAAACGTCCCTCGCCCAGCATCCCCCTGTCGGCACAATATCTCTGATTTGTCGCGCAAGCCACGCCCCCTCGGTTACTCGCACTAGTAGCGATAAATGCAGGTATTTAGGATTGTAGTACTAATTGATAAGCACGTTATGTTTGCCCCGAGTTTATCTCGCTTTAACTTGCAAACCGCCTATGGAGGACATTACATAATTATATAGTACTTTGCGAATGGGACATTGTGCGAATAAGACATTGTGTAAAAGGAACTTTGTGCGAATGGGACATTCTGCGTCAACGAGGCTTTTAGCGAATGGGACATTATGCGTCAGATCCTTCTGTTCTGTACTTGTGTGATTTTTCGGACTAATGCGAGTATTGTTTAATTTTATCACCGGCTTTGGTGAAGAGAGACATCATGACGAAACCAATAATTCCTGAGAGATATTTCTCAACGACATGTAAAACCAAGTCAGAGGCCAACCAACCCATCGCGTCACGTTTTCGATATCTTGGAAGTTGAGTACTGCATGGTTCACTACAATGTTATGTGTTCCCGAATTCTGATGATATCTTTAAGATGGTTTACACAAAACTTCATTTTACGCAACATAAAAGTTATCATTTTAATGCCGCATAAAATTAAGTGTTCATTAAATAACAATTAATGCTTACACCTAAGTACCATTTAACCGCATTTTACGTATCGAAAAATAGCCAAAAAAAACTTGATTAAGAGGTAATGCTCCGCCAAGCTGAATACCAAATACAATGTATTTACTTTTACAGTTCTCTTATGATTTCATTTAATATCCGAGATATTATCATTTCTCGTGGAGAGCAGGTGCCGACGCAGCGTCCCTACTAATGTTCCGTATGACCTGTATCCAGCAATTAAAAACACATAATTATTTATTTTAATTACTGAACAAAATACTAATTATGTGATATTTACAAAGTCTCACAACAGTTGATATTAAGAATGCGATGGCAATTAACACGTAAAGGTGGTAAACGTAAAGATAACATTTAAATTGTAATTATATAAAATTTTAATTATGATTATTGTAAATACCTGTCCAAGCTGATAAGAGTCCAATAAAGTTAGACATGGTGTTCTGAATAGAAGCATCTCTTAGTCATCGACTTTAAATACCACATTGTACTGTTATTGCAAGAAAAATTGGGATTCAGGACTACCGCTTTCTGAATCAAACTCTTGATCCAGCCGCCTAACGAGAGCCTCCTCAGGTATTGGTCGAGCCTCTTATTTATTTTATTATTTATAAAAATATTTTTCTGTATTGTTCCAGTGGTCATGCACAAAGAAAAAGAAGACATCCATGGACATCGGAGAGAACACTCACCATACGACCACGCCATGCCGGATGGAGAAATGTTCTTACAAGTAAGTATCGTTCATCACCATCATCATCATCATCATCATTTCAGCCGAAAGACGTCCACTGCTGGACATAGGACCCCCCGCGCACTAGGCAGCCATGGCTGCGCAGCCAAGCTGCAGCAGCCAGTAAAACATATGACGTTGTATGGGAGCCCGCGCACTAGGCAGCCACGATTCCTGGCTGCTGCAGCCAATATTTTGATTGGCTGCTATAACTGGCTGCGCAAATATTCTGGCCGAAGCAGCCTGGCTGCACAGCCAGGCTGCCTAGTGCGCGGGGGGTCTAGGACTCCCCAAGTGTCGCCACGTTGACCGGTCCCGTACGACTCGCATCCAGCGGATCCCGCAACCTTCAACAGGTTCAAGACGTTGCTTTGAAAAGCCAACCATTAGTTGGAGTGTTGTCTTTTTTAAAGTTTCACGATCAGAACACATTATAAAACTAAAGAAGACGGGTATTTATCGCGAATTTACCTTTAATTTCGCGATAAATACCCGGTGGTCGCGGGGAGACCCCGGCCGGTCTCCCCGCGACCACGGCTGGTGCAATCCGGTCGAAACGTCGGGATTAAATTAAAGGTAAATTCGCGATAAATACCCGTCTTCTTTAGTTTTATAAGTTGGAGTGTTGTTCATACAAATTTAATTCAGCCTCTAGAGAATTGTTACGTGGCTATTATTTTGGAATTGAAATAAAAATGGCAGAAGCACAAACTATTTAAAGCCTAATTGAAATCCCTCTAAAATACATCTGCCATCTTATTTGTGGTGTAGCCCCCATTCTTGCGACACATGTCTTGCCATGTTCAATAGTTTTCCTCTCTAGGGTTGTGGTCAAAAATTTGAGAACTGCTGAATGTATGTCACAACTACATAGTGAATCATCATCTGTCTAGCCTTCTCCCAATGTTGGAGTCGGCTTCCAGTTTAACCAGATGCAGCTGAATACCAGTATTTTACATGGAGCGACTCCCTACCTGACATACTACTTAGTGAAGGCAAGTCAACGAAAACCAGTAGCTATAACTAATTATTCACAAATTTATTTCCAATCCGGAAAATACAAATAAAAAACCGTAATAGATTCGTCATACATTATGATATCTACGACAAATATAAATATTGACTCCAGGGCTGACACTAAACTATTTTCCATTACCATAACATTATAGTATTAACCTGTAACCTTCAAACTCAAGGTTACAAAATAACAGAACCTTGAACGAAGCATAAGTTTTTCAATTTTATTAACTTTTTCGATTTATGCTATGTTATATATTGTTTATGGAAGAAACTTGGTTACTGTGTCACATTCTTTGTGATTTGAAAAGAAAGAATGAAAAAGGCTTTCATCACCCTTTATTCCCGTCTGCCACCTCCGCTACGCCACTGCTGGTGGCAGTTGCAACTTTTTGTCGCATCTACCACCACTCGTGGTGGTTGCGTTAGTGGACTCGCATTTGCTCCGAATTAAGGTGAACGCGTCAGGATGGCGCGCGAAATTCAAATTTTCTTATGATTTTTGCATTTTCCAGGGCAGTGCTAAGTTTTATGTTGATAAACATATCGGTCGCAACTGTCAAAGTCCTTCTTCGACTCTTATGAATTTGGAGGGTTGTTTTGATGATTATAATTCTGCTTGCAGTTGTTGTTGTGTTGTCATGATCTATTCGTATTCCGCCACTATTCGTATTTTAGCCGTGTATTACAAATCGGGTTTTGTCGGTAATATTCGTACTCGCGAATGTATAAAAGTGTAAAATTAGAAAGTTTTGTAAGTGGCTTATCAGTTAAAGTCCTCGATGTAATTAAAATGTCATTTCTTTCACGAGTAAACGTAAGGGAACCGATTTAGAGGGAATGATTCCTACACAATAGTAAAGCTTTGAATCTTTGTTTTTTGTCAACTCTGCAGTTCTTGCAATAACTAGTCCCATAGAGTCGACATGACACAGTTATAAATTATGAATAGTTAGTCTGTAACAAAATAAATCAATAAGAAGTATTGACGCTATAAATAATCAGTACTATGTGCTTATTTTACGTTCGCTAGTTAGCTTTGTGAGTTTCCAATGTCATACGATAAGATCGGTGTTTAGTCTGAATGGACCATAATGAATGGACCGCGATCTGTTCAGACGTAGGTAGACAAAAAATGTCTACGTCCAAAAGGACTGGTGGCAAAAAAAAACAATGATAAAATTTATAGGGACAGCCACATACCTTGTTGTTGTTGGCATTTTTCACGAATACTAGTAATGAATTCATTAATAGCATTTAATGAGATCTTGGAATCATGTTAGCCTACTACATTTCGTAAGGCTACTATTAACCACAATTGATTGTATTTCTAAAGAAGATAATACAAATCTAAAAAAAAATAACACTTTATTTCATTTTTTTACTTTTGCACCCGAATATACTTGATGAAGTTTATTCATTTGTTTTTTTTTTTACACCAGTTCATTCGTACGTCAAAATTTTTTGTCTACGTCTGAACGGACCGCGGGTCATTCATTTTGGTCCATTCATACTAAACACCAGATACGATTTTTGTGACGGTATGGAAATATTCTAGATTTATATTCTTGAGGTCCTTGGGTTCAATTTCCAGGTCGGGCGTAGTGTTATTGAGTTTTTCCCGTAACAAATGTCTCAGTAGTAGCCCCGGAGACTAGATTTATGTCTGATTAATGCCAATAGGCTCGCACCCTATTGCATGGGATATAAAAATAACTGGCAAAATGTCGGTGTACTAAATTGTTGTTGCATTTTCTGCAAGCCAATGGAAATGCGCCCCTACATTTCTCCGTCCAACTTGGCTCATAACTCAGCCTTGTGTCTGGTCGAGGAAATAGCTACGAAAGCCAACGAAAAACTTGGCTAAAGTCTTTATTGTCGTCGACAGAATAATTTCGGTCCCCCACCGTTTGAACGGGTTTCAGTCCAAAGAACTTTTTGTTTTTTGTTTGAATTCGTGGATCGGGTTCGGAAAAGTTCGTTTCATTTATTCAGGTTCGATAAAGTTTTGTCCGCGTATGGGTTTGAATAATTTGTTATGCCTATGCTGTTGTTATATGCAAAATTGTGTAGCGTAGGGTGTAATGAATTGCTTTTTGTGCGACATGAAATCTGCTTCAATGCTTGACGTAAAAGCTACCCAAGATTTTTATATCTTTTTATTTTTCTATCTTTTTCGTTTGGTTAGTGGCGTAGCGTAGGTAATCGTTATTCTGCTGTTTCCATTAAATTTAATTTGGGTTGGTGCAGCAAGTATTTTTTCTTCCTCACGTCTTTTTGGGTCGTCATCATTTGTAATGTGTGACACAGTATGACCACTTTAAAGACCAAGACCATAAAAAAATGCGTCGATATGTCAAACTTGTCAAACTTACATTTATTTTAGTTGAGGTGGTTCCCCGCCTGCACGGGTAAGTTGGTTGAAGCGTGAATCATTGCGATGGAACACTCGTCTTTTGTTTGTGGTGTAAAACAAAAAAGAAGCAAATTTGTTAGTTCATCATCATCATCATCTCAGCCGAAAGACGTCCACTGCTGGACATAGGCCTTCCCCAACTGTTGCCAGGTTGACCGGTCCCTTGCGACTCGCAACCACCGGATTCCCGCAACCTTCACCAGTTCATCGGTTCACCTAGTGGGAGGTCTTCCAACGCATCGTCTTCCGGTTGCCTTCCGGTCAAATTGTTCGTTGTTTGTTCCATTTGCACATTCTTTCACTGATTCTAACATGACTAATTGTTCTGTTACAGGCACTCAACGGGTTCCTGATGATCCTGACGTGTGAGGGAGAGGTCTTCTTCGCCACACACAGCATCGAAAGTTACTTAGGCTTCCATCAGGTATGAACAGAATATTTCTCAATCTACATAGATAAACTAAGGGGTGCTATACACCATATTATTCAGCGTAGCTTAGCTTGTCAGGAAAAAGCTGGTAGGATGCTTCAATGATGCGGAATAAAATCCGAGTATATCTAGTAATGGCTTTTGAAAAGAAAGATGGATTATGTTAGAAATTACATGAAAGAAAAAGATGTAAATAATGTTGTTACGTCTTACAGGGGTGAATGGAAGAAGAAAACGAGTTGCAACGACCCCAAGTAATTTAGTACTTAATTGCTTTGACTCGAGTTTTCATGTTCAACTAATACTACTCGTGAAAGTTTAAAAAAGACAACTACTGAATTGAATATGCACAAAATTAACAAACGCAAAAGCCATTTAATTTCACTACAATAGGTACTGCCTGCTATATAAGTTCGTAAAAGAAATTAAATTGATTGCAAATTTCATTTGTCTTTAAAAAAAAAATTGAACCACGCAGTAACCCAGCCTAAAACAGGCGAAAAACAAAATTCTCCTCGTTTGACGACAATTTTACCCACAAATTCACTTTAATTAATTACATTATTTCCATATAAAAATTACCCTATTTTCTTTATGAAAGGCCGCATTAACCTTATTAATCACTTAGCCAGAATAAGATAAGGCTTAGACCAAAATTTAATTAATCATAAAATATTAAAAGTGTGCTATAAAAATATTAATTAAAGCGCGATAAGTAAGCTTAGTAGCGTTTGTGCCATAGAAGTGTTATCAGTGGTAAGTACTTTTTTATCGGAGTTTCAACGAATGGCTGTGTAATCTCTAGAGTATTTACATATTTTCACGTTTTAGTACGTTTTTGGGGACTAAGTTAAATGAGGGGGAAATTATTAAGGTACCTCCCCCTTAGGGAAAGTGGTTAAATGTTTTGCTACGAGAGTATAGTTAACATATGTAATAACACGTTCAAAAATAACTGGTAATGAGAACACCCATTTAAACCATTTTTAGAGTTTGAACAATAAAATAACTAAAATTTAATATTTTGTTCTAGTTTTTAAATAGTAATAAAATGGGTACATACAGCATATCGTTCCATCACAACGTAATATGAATAACTAGCGAGCCGTAACTTTGCAAAAGTATAAAACTTCCTCTTGAATCACTCTATCCATTGCTGAAAACTCCATTAAAATACGTTTCGCAGTTTAAAAGATCTAGGCATACAAACAGCGGAAGCTACTTTTTTTAAACTAAGTTATAATGATATCTCAGATAATGTCTAATACCTATGATGGGAATGGGTGAGACACAATAATCAGGAATTTTGATTTGATTTGATTTGATTTACGCTTCGTAGCACTCGTAGCCGATCCGCTACGGCGTAGCACCACTTAGGCGTGCAGTCCTCAAAGACTGCCCGCATGTTTTTTTTCTGTTTTTTTTTCTGTAGATCAATGTTTCATTGCACAAAGATAGGGTAAGTCTGTAGGTAGTTCTAACCCCCACATTTGTTATAAGGTTAACAAAATATTAAAAGCCATGTATCTCAATAATTTAAAAGTTTCCTCCCCATCCTTAGTTTTCCTCAAACAATAACTCTTCAGAAATCCTCATACGACCAAATAAATCATTTTCATATCCCAATATGTTTCAAACCACAACAAAAAATTAACATAACCACGATATCCAAAAAAAAAATCTTTAAAAACAAAAGACTGCTACGTATATTAAAATCGCTCGTTAACAAATGCCCTCCGCATTACAGCTAATAAAGTCCCCGATGAAATATTGCTATTAGAATGTAAAAACCCTGGTTTCGACCCCCTTTCCACTCCCGTACGACCCCCGCTATAAAACTTTCAGTTGGCAGTGATCGTATGCGTATAAATTTTACGTCCAAACCCCCCTTCTCCTCTTTGTTTTGTTTATGCTCAAAGCGAGCGAGTAATTCGGTTACCTGAGTTACTTTAGTGGGACAAAGATTATTGGGCAGAGTCGATAGTTCGAATGGTACATATGTACGTAAATATTGCGGGAAGATTATACCTACCAAACTTATAAAAATTCTACGTTGCGATTCAAGTTCTTTATAGTTACAGTATGTGAACCTTCCAGAAGAAACCAATTAGAAGCTAACGCGTGTTTTATGACTTTTTGACGTCGTGACCACTAAACCACTTTGAAAGACCACAAGTGATGCTGTCAATGAGCCTACCGTAAATAAAAAAAACGAGTCGTATGACATTAATCTTAGATTCTTCGAACATTAGTTACTTTCAAGTGAAATGAATTGAACCTTCAATCTTTTAATTTGTACGCATGACATTTCTCAACTTTACAGTCTCTGCTTTCTACCTACTTTCGCATCTACCGCCTAATCCATGCCGATCAAAGTGCGTAGGGTGGGTCGCGATTAAAACAAATCGATTTATAAATCATTAAATCGGTCCGGGTACTTGCCACTTCCTGGCATACTGCGTGCCACGTGGCAAACTAAGCCATGCTTAAATGAGGGCGATTATACGCAGTAGAGATTGCCAGAGTAAATAATACTGTGGACGTTAAATCCGATTATTAGCATACAATTTTAGGTGAAAATTCAGTAGGAGGTAAGGTTGTTAAAAATTAAGTGGGAAATGTTTTGGCGGAAGTAATAAAGAAATTCGTATTGATTGTGAAACGAGAAGTTAGAAGCAGTGGTGGCCCGCTGGTAACTGCCTTGACTTATAAATTATTGATCGTGAATTTGAAACCAAACACCTTAAGGACCTGGTTTCACCTTGGTTTGGAAGGTATGCTTTGTAATTGGAATGAGATGAAAGCAGATAAATGCGACATTGCGTTGATTGCTAAGAAAAATAAAGCAAGATATCGGTATGGCCATCTCTGGCACACTACTTCTGTTTGATCAATTTTGTGTCCCCTAGTGACTATTGTGTACTTTCCTATGAGTCAAACTTGTATTTTTTGCTAACAAAGACTATTCTTATTATTATATTACTTATAACAATGTGTCATGCATCCACTTAAAAATACAAAAGCGTAGAGTCTGAAATTTTTCCTATTTGTATAAGCGGTCTTTAAAACCATAGAATCTATACTCTATACTTACTCATCTATCTATACTTATAATAAATCTGTAGAGAGGTCAATTCTGTACATGAAATATATTTACAAAATAACTATCGGGGGGTGATTAGTGATCGATACTGATGCCAAAAATGCAATCAGTAAAATTTTTGTCTGTCTGTCTGTCTGTCTGTCTGTCTGTCTGTCTGTATGTTATTTATAGAAAAAAAAACTACTCGACGGATTTTAACGAAACTTGGTACAATTATTCTACATACTCCTGAGCAGGTAATAGTATACTTTTCATCACGCTACCATTAATAGGAGCAGAGCAGTGAAAGGAAATGTTGGGAAAACGGGAGAAGTTACTTGGTTTTTTTAGCTTCCGTCGCGTGTGCAGCCTTAATGGTTACAGCTACATAGAAATCATGTATAACGGAAATATTCCACATAAAATTATATAAAAAATATCCCAAGACAGCATATGTCTATCTTTTATAGTTGACTCACAATAACACGTGTAACTCCCGATAGCTTAGCTATCCTACTATCCTACTAATCCTACTAATCCTACTAATATTATAAATGCGAAAGTTTGTGAGGATGGATGTATGTTTGTTACTCTTTCACGAAAAAACTACTGAACGGATTTGGATGAAATTTTGCACACAGATAGTTTATAACCTGGATTAAAACATAGGATACTTTTTATCCCCTATAGTAAGATCCCATGGGACAATAACCAAACATCACGCGGGCGAAGCCGCTGGCAGAAGCTAGTCAATAATAAAACAGTAGTCCAAAGCCACAATCGTAAATTCAATAATACAAAATACTCTTTTAAATTAAACAAAAACTCAAAATCTAAATGCATCTTTATTGGGAGGGGTGGTCTGAATAGGAACATTAACTTCAACCCGCGCCAGGTGGGTGCCGAGCAGTATCGATCGCTAATGGTCTGAGCTTCATCGTAAATGGCTCCGACTGCCACCAAGATCATTTTTATTATTCTGTTTTGTTTTAATTTCTACTGTTTGAATTTTTATTTTTTGTGTACCTTGGATTGAGCCATTATTTTATTTGTGTGGGACTGCTTGTCTTTTGTTTCAACTTTGTGATGTAAATGTCTAGATCTTCCAGGGGTCAAATACATTACTATCTACTTTCACAAAATACGAACTGAAAACAGGATTTAGAGTTGAAAAAAAAAAACATAATAATAAACGTCTAACTATAATCTGCCGGAAGGTATAAAAAAAAATTACGGCTATATTTTCCAAAACGCACATAAAATTATATCATCCATCAATACAAAACCACGACGAAAAATTGCCAAAACAAAGGTCTATCAACAAAACATGATGGCGTACCATAGCAACCCCCTCCCCAATGAGAACAAAAAGCAATTACCCAACAAATCATCTTTTGACGTTTAATGCCAACGCAATATGTTGTTACTCATACCAGCCCTATACATATTTTACAAATTCATTTATATGTTTAGAGAGGGGCCGAAGTTCGTGCCTTGGGTTACCCCATTGATTATCAATTAGTTTTGTACTAGCATCATATGCTGTTGCATTATCTACACTATTTATACGGTCTATTGTTGAGTGACGTGTGGTAAAATAAATTAGAAATCAACCCAAAGAATTTTAGAACATATTCGAAGGCAGTTAAGGCAGTCATTAGCTTGTCATAGGTCCGGAATTAACACGTCCATCTTCGTTACAGATGATTCCTTAATGATTGAGCTTCGAATCGATTTCTAGGGCTCGCTTGCTGTGGTTTATTGATTTACGGTTTGATTGTGACTTGCTCTTTTACTGTTGTTGAGCTCGTATTTGTTGACTAATTATCTTGTTATCTTTTGGTTTATTGAATCTTATTAGGAGCCCATTACTAGAATAATGATTTAAAACATTCAATGGCGTTTCTATTCCTATAATTGTTGGAATTCAGAAGTACGATACTGCACGTTTGTAATAACCTTTATTTAAAAGAAACCTTGAAATTGATGCGGATTTATTGTAGGTAACATTATTTATTATTATTTTGAGTATCCTTAAAACTAAAACTGACAGAAAGCAATGTGTTTAGCTCGCTCAGCGTCAGTATCTATATTTTTTACTCGACTAAAAATGAATCAAACTGAAATTGCTGGTAGGTGAATAACATTATAACAAAATCTCGTTTCTTATTTCCAGTCGGACATAGTCCACCAGTCAGTTTACGAGCTCGTCCACTCTGAAGATCGGGAGGAGTTGCAGCGTCAGATCCTGTGGAACTCCTTCCTTCCTCCCGAGGTCAGCAACCTGACGCTACAAGATGTCTTGAGACCTGACAGGGCGCATCTCTTAGAAAGGAGCTTCACTGTCAGATTTAGATGTTTGCTTGATAATACTTCTGGGTTCTTGGTAAGTATTTGTTGTGTCGTATTTTAAAATTGATTTATAGTTTTCTTACCATTTGTGATTGTAATTGAAGAATCTATCGTGAGACTTAATTATTTGCCTTATTTGTTAACTTTTTATGAAAACAGTGTAAAATTAAGTGAGTCAGCAGTAAACAAAGTAACTTAATCTGTTATACTAATTTCTCATCTTTTATTTCCACAGAGGCTTGACATCCGAGGACGAATCAAAGTCCTACACGGGCAGAACAAGAAAACAGAAGAGCCACCTCTAGCATTATTCGCAATATGTGCGCCCTTTGGACCTCCCAGCCTTCTGGAAATCCCGCAGAAGGAAGTCATGTTCAAGAGCAAACACAAGCTTGACCTGTCTCTAGTCTCTATGGATCAACGGTAAGGAAATTATTAAACTAAAAATTTAATAAAACTGGAAACAAACTATTGGACGCGACTTATTGTTAGGCATGACGATTGGCGACAGTTGTCAATGCTACATCTGAAAAGTAAAAATACGACCACACGTGATAAATTATCAGCAATATTTCTCTGCAGCCTTTTGATAATTGAAAATATTATCATTATGACTGCATGAGTTGCGATAGTCATCCAAAACTTCAGTTGCATTGCATTAAAGTTTAAATGAAGTTGATGACGGCATCGTGACGTTAGACGTTGTGATAAAAATAATATGTACGTAAAATGGGGGGAATAGGGATCCCTTCCAAAGTTTTGTTTCTATTCCCCCCATTTTGCCGGTATCTGTTGTTTCCGTCTATATGATAACTGAGAGATCAATGCAACTAGCCTGCTAAAATAACCTACACGCAGTCTTGACACAGACAGTAACAGGACTGGCTACACTTTCTCTTTTTCCCAAAAACCCTTACTTTTATAGTAATGCCAACATTGCTAATATACACAACCATATATAGAAAGAAATTCTCACAAAGTTTACAGGTATTTCAAGTTTAGTGTGACAACATTAAATTATAGTTAAAAAGTAAGATATTTAAACTCTTAATGAATTTAGAGCACACAATGCATCGTTTGTTATAATTAATACTTAGTTCGAACTAAAAGTTACCACGACGAGGTACTGTGAAAAGTTATTTTAAGCAAAAACAACAATAAAAGATCATCAATGATCAGAAGTATTTTATAAACCATAATAAATTGGTAATTGACACTCGAATAGTGCTGGAACAATGGTTGGCTTAATTAATGGGAATGCCGCAAGGTTGAGACAAAAAATAGATTTTAGACAATGGCTTTTAGATGTCTGAGGTTAAGGAAGTCGTGAGTTCAAATTCTACCCTGATGAACTGTAGTGATTAAAATGATTTTGTTAGTTTAATAGAGTCAATCACTTATACTGCCGGGTACAGATTGGTGAAACCATACTTGAAATAAAACAAAGTCTACTGATGTTATCTTCTTCTTTTCTTTTCAAGGTTTAAAATGAACGTAGGGAGACTTTTGTTTCTATTACAAGGAAAACAGCCACTCAGGTCGATCTTTAGGTCAAGCTGTGTTTGCTTAGGTTGGTCTGTGGATGAGTGACCACCCTTACATACCGACATTCCTGGCTGTCATTGTGGCCCTAAAAGTCTGAAAATCAGTCTTACTAAGTATCGTATGACCCAGTATAAAATAGGTTGTGGAGGTCAGAAAGGCACTCGCTCCATGTAAAATACTGGTTGGCAGCTGCATCCGGTTAGACTGGAAGCCGACCCCTAAAATAGTTGGGAAAAGGCAAAGCAGATGATGAATAAGTAAATAAATTTAAAAAATACTTTGTTTTAAGCTTGATTAGCCAAATTGTAATCTTGATATTCAATGTCGTTAAGATTTTCGAACTGATTTTTCATAACGTCCGCTCACCTCTTCGTTCTACAATCCTTTAAAACACATTTTCTTGTTCCAGGGGTAAAATGCTGCTAGGTTATACAGATGCTGAACTGGCAAATATGGGAGGCTACGATCTTGTACATTACGACGATCTAGCCTATGTCGCCAGCGCACATCAAGAATGTAAGTATTTGCATTTTAGAAAAAGACCAGATTAAAATATCACTAAACAATGGTTGGAAATATACAATTCATGTCTTGTTGAAATAATTTACAACGCTGCATTACTTTTGACAAGATAAATGGTAGCTTGGTAAATTGTTTAGGTAACATTTAAAAATAATTATTCTTAATGCAAACTTTACATATACCACTTACTTCCACGATCATTGTCCGTCATTTAGATTATCAAATAATATTTGACCCGTATTTTTCCTTCGTAACGTAAACCAAAATTGACGTTTATAAACTTTTTTTCCAGTATTAAAAACAGGTGCTTCCGGAATGATTGCATACCGCTTCCAAACAAAGGATGGTCAGTGGCAGTGGCTACAGACCTCTTCTAGACTAGTCTACAAGAATTCTAAACCTGATTTTGTTATCAGCACGCATCGACCGCTCATGTAAGTCTTTTTGTATTTATCTGTGACTATTCTAATAAGAATCTCGCCCTCCCCCCCGTTCAACTCACCCCCGACTGCTCCGTTGGCCTCGTGGTGGCTAGGCTAGCGCAACTGCTATGCTGACCGTGGGGTCTTGGGTTCGATTCCCGGGTTGGGCAAAAAGCGCTATTGCGTTTTTCCATTAGAAATTTCTCAGTAGTGGCCGGGAGTTTGGAAGTTGGCGGTTAGATAACCTCCATGCCTCGGAAAGCACATTAAGCCATTGGTTCTGTGCCGGATCTCTCTCCGGTCGTGTAAGATTCCTGTCCCATTGGACTAGAAGAGAAAAGGGAACGGAGATTGCACCTGCGTAGGCACACACTAATTATGCACTATAATATCACCCGAGCCGATGGGTATCTTCGCCTAAGATTGGTCACCGTGACCGAAACGGTCAGGAGGACTATCAATAACTCATATATTTCTTTTGAAACTGATTTCTTTTAGAATTTTGTCCTAAGCTAAGTTTCTTTTATTTGTTAATTTCAGGGAAGAAGAAGGCAGAGACCTACTCGGGAAAAGAACAATGGACTTCAAAGTGAGCTATCTCGACACCGGTCTAACGAGCCTCTACTTCTCAGAGTCGGAACAGCTCTCTGGCTGTGAGACCAACGTCACCACTCCTCCAAGAACAGCCAGAAGATACAAAACACAACTGCGGGACTTCCTATCAACTTGCAGGAATAAGAGAAGAGCCCCTACCACTCCAGCACCACCTCCCGTGGATTACTTAGCAGCAGACGCAGTAGCGGCAGCGTACACAAATTTAAACGGCGCCTACACAGCTCCTTACGGAGAATATCCTCCAGCTCCAACCTTACACTACGCCCCGCCACCTCTAGATGACAGATTCTTAACAGCGGACAATCTCTTCCATCAATATAAGCCTCTATCATATCATTATACTCCTTACGCGCCGAATGGCTTCCTTGAACCAGCTCCTCCACCTGGGTACGAAGTGGCGCCGGCGTATCATCGACCACCTTCAAGAGAGTATACCTACGTGGATAGTACAGGGAGGTATATGAGTCCCGTGACTGGGCAGGAGAGGAGATCGCCTTCCGTTGTGCCGGGACCAAGTCCTGCGGGGTCGAGTAACTCGGAGCAGGAGCGGATGCAGCAGCCTCAAGCGTCGGAGATGCCGCGCCAGACGGTGCTTATGTGGGGTGCTGGAGGGGCCGCTCAAGAGGTCCCCGTCGAGTACTCCCCTCCTCAGGTTTGGCGTTACCATCCATCACACTATCATACCGCTGAAGCCACTCAATAAACTTGGTTTTATATTTTTGACTTCCCCAAACATGATCATTGAAAATGTTGAATTTTTAAACTGGATGTTCAATCCTGTTAGATTATTTATCAAAATTCTTACATAGACGATCGTTTATGCTTAGAAAAATATTGCAATCTTTGTTACCAAGACTTTATTTTCTTATACCTCGCTCAGTGGTGAGACCGAATCGGTCTTTAGGTCTTCTATTAGACTTAAACAGGGTCCTTCCAGTATCTCCTTGTAGATACGTCTTTGATGTATATTTATAATTCGAGAATTTATCCAAATATATTAAGATATAGTCTTTTTGTAGTTTAAATGGTATGAATCACGCGACGCAATGTTACACACGATAGGTTTAGTGACTTCTTTGTAAATATTTTTTTTTTTTTATATTACATAGCTTGCTTGGACTGAGAGTTTCTCTAAATATTAGTTTCTGAGCATTTGACACAATTGAACGAACTATTTTTATAACATAATTTAATTAAAGTTCTTATGTATTCGAATATTCTGGCTTAATTTTGGAGTTACCTTGTTTATAAGAGGGTCCTAAATCTATCAATCTTTTCAGTCTGTTATTTTGAAAACTGTTTTAATTATTTGAGTGTATGTGTATCATTCTCTCTGCGTTATAATAATGTTATTATAATATTTGTCTAATTATATTTTGTGCATAATCAAATAAATGTCTTCATCATTTGTGGCTTTAGCGAATACTTCTTTAATTTCATTATCATCATAGGAATTCTTATCGACTGATGCCAAATCTGAAATAATATTCAATATTACATGTTTATTACTAACACTTGTGTTACTATTATTGCAGGCGCTTCACAGTACTTTAAGTTATGCGGCAAGCCTCGTATAAACAAGGTACATATCAATATTTTCTTAATCAATTTAGCTCAGTTTCAAATTCAGAGTGAACTGTTTTTGCAATACATATCATTATAATTTAAGCACGCAATATTATAACCACATATCACTGAATTATGCAGTCGACTCAGCATTTTATGGGCCTTTTTATTTCTAAGCTCTATGATAGTATGGCTATATTTTTACATTAGCCACATCAAACAATATTTTAGCCTTGTCCACTAATCTAAATTATAAAAGTTTTTGTTGATCTGTTTGATTTACTGTAAGTATTCAAAAAACGTCTTCTTAAATTAAAATTTGCTGTTCTATAAAAATAATCTTGCAACTAAAGCTATTTTTGTTGCAAGTTCATTGCCCAATTTGTAGGTACACATTTTAGCTAATGTTGGACACATTTCAATCTTACTTCATTGTGCTCTTTTTCCAATTTATATTTTAACATATTTTCTACTATTATCTATTTCCTTATATTTCTAACAGTTGTTTTGATCAGTCATTATATCAGTGGTTCATCATTGATCTTTCTTAAAATTTTGTGAGCACAACTTTTAGTAATGTTGTCTGAAATGTGTCCATTTTCAGCCTTTTGGTCTTGCTTATGCACTATGTCTGCAAGCATAGGGTCGACTGCTGCACCGCCGAACCAACGCCACGTAGCATTGTAAATACACTTGTCGTGCCTTTCACAATGTACTTCTATTGTTTTAATTATACACGCTGAAACTTTTGCGGTTTTAGAACCTTGCTCTTTACAAAAAATATTTCGACTTGTAAGAGAGGATGTGAATTCAAGCGGAGGTTTGATTGTTGCAATGTGATCTAGACTATAGGTTAAAAAAACAGTTTTCAGACACTTAGATTATTTTTCTATTATCTTCCTATAAAACCAAACATTTTATTCTATCTACTACTACTCTTAATGGTATTCATTGCAATAGCCAAGTGTTACAGTTATTTAATAAAGTTTTCTCAGACAATGTATTGTGTCTTCTTTCTGTAGAGACGAAGAAGAATTAACTATTACTGTGATCATTTTACTATCACTATCAAGAAGATTTAAACATTTTTTGAGAAAAGATGCATCGTTTTATTACTTCTTCGATGAAACTCCTTGTACAGACCAACCACAGCTTTTTCTAAAACCTCTGAGAATTTCAGCCAGTATTTATTTAATTTTTCAATGTGCTACAGTGACCGACGTTGGTACGGCATCGGTGACCTTGCGTTCAAATGACTCTTCCGCCGTCGACTTAGAATTTAAGATAGCTTAAATTATGATGGGGTGTTGCGAGACACTGAATTTTGGTAATTGAAAATTTGGAAAAAGAAAGAACTGAATGTTTTTGAGCAAGTTTATGGTAATTCCTGTTTCAAATACATCTTTTCCTGTTTTTCTATTTGGCTAGCTAGTATTTATGTAAATAAATTCGCTAGAAAATCTGTTTCAGTTACAACATTAATCTTATTTGTTTGCGTTTAAAGTAAATTAGAAGAACAAAAAAAATTGAAATCGATGTAAAGTAGATTCTGTGTTGAAGTGTTTACAACAAGTTAGGTATCGTATAACTTGCATTAATTATTTATATAAATTCAGTGTTACTCGCAACAGAACCAGTATCAAAAAATATTTCGTCTTCTTATTGTATAATAAAAATAGTTTTGTCGATACGGGTCGTTCGACTATAGGTTTTGTATTGTATCGAGTCTTATCGAAATAATCTTCCATTGTGTGACTTTCATTTCCAATATTAATTAATAATTATAAAATAAAACATTGTAAATTCACATTTTAAGGGCAAATAACGATTACATATCAGAGTTTTCGACTAAATTTTTCCTTTGAAAATTGTCGATCCAATATTATTAACAATAATTCATAAAAAAAATCTTATTAAATTACAACTATTTTGAATCGATTTAATTCAGACTTTTAAACTTTCTGATAATTTAATGATTTTTATCAGATTAGTCAATTTGCAAAAAAAAAAAATGTGTTACTATAAATTAAACAGTCCTAAAAGTCTGTCACTTATTGCTCATTATGATTAAACACGAATAAAACACATTCATTTTTAACCTACTTAAAAAAAAGGAGGATTTACTAACCCTATCAGGGATTCTAGACAGTCGTCTTTAGCAGACATTTAGTAAAAAGTTTTAAGTAAACCTTACTAAATTTAGAACATCAATATGAATTTATCTATTGCATAGCTTTGAATAAAATCTGTAAATGATGTCTAAATTTGGACAAAAAAATATGTCAAACAAGACGGCAATACTTAAATGAAAAGTGTGTTCAGCCAACTATTTTCCATTAATTAAATATCACCATAATTTTACTCTAATTTATTAATTAAATTGTAAATAAATAATTAGGTTTAGAAGCTTAACCGTGTATTATTGAATTAATTATAATTATTCATAATTATTTAAATGAACATAATTATAAATAAGATAAAGTTATCCGAACAATTTCTGTATTTATTTTAGCATATCGTAATACATAATGTAATTAAAAGAAAATCAAATAAATTTTTCATGCCACTGATATGAATTTTTATTTAATATACATAACTAAAAACAGGTATCATTTCCCTACTAATCCTACTAATATCCTACTTCCTACTAATATTAAAAATGTGAAAGTGTGTGAGTCTGGATATATGGATGGATGGATGTTTGTTACTCTTTCATGCAAAAACTACTAAACGGATTTGGATGAAATTTTGCACATAACATATAGGATACTTTTTATCCCGGTAGTAAGATCCCATGGGACAATCTTGAAACTTCACGCGGGCGAAGCCACTGGCAGAAGCTAGTTCCTTCATCCCATAAGAAATTAGGTCATCAATCAAACTTTCAGCTCAAAATCAGAAAAGATGACTACTTAACTATATATATCATAACATCACGCCTGTAATCTAGGAAGGTTTCTAAGGTCGCAGAGGGCGAGCCTAATGTCATATACCCGGGAAAAATCCAGTTTCCGTAGCTGCTACTGAGAAAAACCGTTAAAAAATGTAGAAAAGTATTACAATTTTGAAAAATATGGATATATTATATTATATATATTATGTACATTATAATCTTAGCTTAGAATTCGTTAGCTCTGAAAGCTCACAATTCTGTAATTACATTTTTGTCATGAACGCCATCTAGTAACAACTTACAGAACTATTGACGTAGTGGGGTTCCATGACTAGGTCTTAGTTTGGAACGTTTTACATAGATGGCACAGCAGTCAGAATTTAAAAAGAAAATAAAAATTGCCACTGTTTGTGGTACCTACCCCCGCAGCATTTTTAATACAAAAGCACTGCTTTGAGTTCTGGTTAAAGCTCATTTAACTTTAATCATCGACACCGAAACCACCCAAGCAATGTATAATACATTTTTGTAAAAGCGTTTGGTTGGGACTACCCAGATCAAAAAATGAATTATATTTGGAATAGAATAATACCATTTTATTGAGCACCAAATTGTAAATTGTATTGTTCCAAATTGCGGTTTAGTCCCAATAGGTGGCGCTATTATCAGTAAATTGCACCCTTGAAAAGATGGAAACTTGGGGGAGGGCTATATCCAGCAGTGAACGTCTTTCGTCTGGAATAACGATGATGAAAGATGAAGATAAGCGTTTCACTAAACTTGGAAACTTACCTGATTTAATACTGCCTTGCCTTGACTAACACCAGCTGGTACTACGGGTCGGGTAATACAGGGAGGGGTGTTATGCTTCCTTACCTGTATAGAAAGAAGTTTTAAATGTTACATGTGTTTCATGATTTAAGTTTCAGTTCAGTTTGCCGACGTAGCCCAAAGAAAGACCAACTTCAGTGGCAGTGGGGCGTTGCTCACAGAACGGATGGCCGAAGGGACCGAAAATGAATCTCATACTAAATGATTGCTAAATTTTTCGAGCTCAATTCGATCGCTTTTGTATCCTTATCTATCTTAATTCTAAAGGTTTTCATCACATTATCGAAGTTTCGTATAGTGTGAGTTAAAGATTCACTCCCCTAGTTATAATCCTGTCGGTGTCCATGTTTATCTAGGACCCTATGGTCCCTGTAAGCAATGAACATACCAAAGTGGTCCCTGGTCTAAGAAAGGTTGGGAACCACTGCCTAGGTGGACCGATGACCTCATGAAGGTTGCGGGAATCCATTGGATGCGAGTCGCACGGGACCGGTCAATGTGGCGACACTTGGAGGAGGCCTATGTCCAGCAGTGGACGTCATGCGGCTGAAATGATGATGACAAAATCACAGACGACTAATGACGGTCGGTCGCGTACGGTCACGAATCCAGACCCAGAATTCCGGCCTTTTTTGGGGTAGTACATTTTTTCTTCTATGCGTGTGTGTATTTGAGTGTTTTAACACTAATATAAGATAATTTTTGAAAAGTGTTTATTTTAAGCACTCCCTAGAGAATTATAACCAAACTGTTTCTCGAGCATTTTATTTTTTTATTTTGTTGACTTTAATCACACAATTCAATCAAAACTGAGAATTTAGATGTGTGGTGTTATGGCTTAGATATTACCACAAGATTGAAAAGTAGTAAGTGCTCAAAAGAAATATCACAATTTTTCTTGCATTAGAGTGTTACTCTTAAAACACTCAAATACACCACACCAGGGATGTAACGGATGTGATGATATCGGAACCGAAATCGGAATCGGAGTTTTTGGATTTGATATATCGGAATCGGAACAGGAATCGGAATCGGAGCTCCGTAACATCCCTGCACCACATACACATACAAGAAAAAATGTAAGAGTGATTTATCTGTCTCACAGACCAACGCGCGAACAGGAAGGTTCATCGTGAAGTATCAAGATAAGTACTTAACTCACTAACTTATCGGCATAACGTACGTACAGTCACCGTTAAAAGTGTATGACTTTTGTACAAGATAAATGTTTTTATTTTTGTAAAAAACACGAACGGTTATTGCAAAAGTCTAGATTTCAATTAATGGATGGTGGTGGTGGTGTGGCGGGTGGTTTTCTAGGTGGATGAAAGGTGCTCTCTTTAAAAATGGAATACATAACCTCCTGCTTTATTAAAAGTCGGTAAAAACCAAATTCAATTTGAACCGTTTTATTTCGAAGTCATTGTTTATAAAGATAATAAATAAACAAAGTCGATGTGAGAGTTGCGCGGGCATCATTTCTTGAAGGATGATATATCTAGAGTTGTTGAAACATCCATATTATGATTTTTTACTTCTTTTATTTTTTTTTCTGGGATTTCCTACAAATAGCTTGAAAAAGAGGATCTGAAAGATCATTTGGTGAAGAGAAAGAACAGACAAGTGACATTTTAAGTTTAGTTGTGATCCGTGATAGTTTAAAACAGTGTTTAAGAAGAACAGTGTTCTTCTGTTTGATAATAATACCTAATTGACACTAAAGATTTGCCGACTATAGCAGCTTGAATATAATATGAAATGCGGTAGAAAATGCCAATGGCATTAAATCCACCTATTTACTTTGTGTTTATAGTGTTAAGGAAATAAATACATAAGGTTTTTTTTCTAAATGATAGTGTTCTCTCCTGTTTTTTCCTTTTATAATTAAACGAATGTTGACACAAAAACAATCAAAAAACAGGTTATCACCAAACACTAGGCTGTAATCAGCGTATACTGTACCCACTATTGGGAAACACTTACACGGTGGCGAGAAAGCAGCGGTGGCCCAACGGTGGCGGCCCCGACTTACGAACAGTAAGTCGTGGGTTTGAACCCAGGTGAGCGCATTAATACTTTGTGTAATTTATTAAATCACCACTGCTCTCTATAACGGTTCAGAAAAACATCGTAAGGAAACCTGGATGTCCTAGAATCAAAAATTCGAATACCATGGTCTTCGAATTTTGTTTGCAGACACCTACTAACCCGCACTGGGTCCACGTGGTGGATTATAGCCCATACGCAAAATACGCGTGGATTTGCGGACACCAGCTCGTTGTACAATATAATACAAATACAACATACAGGAAGGAAGGGACAGTGCGTATCAGTATATCATTCTGAACCTTAACAAGTCCCACATACTAAATTTTCAGAGGTAACTTAAAAAAATAATCAGCTGTTTCCTACAATTAAATACCGCTGAACGGTAAACTTTGATGGAACAACTGATACCACTGTATAACCACTCGCAGGAACTCCCTCTTAATTTCATCTAACTATTATAATACTTCCAAAAAAAAAACATGGCGTCACTCTATTGCAGAACAAAAGATTACCAAAAACAAAAACATATACATGATGTTGTATCATCATCTCTAAGCTATTCGTCACAGTTGGATTCTCGACAGTAATTCGACGGCGCTCAGCCATTCTTTGACGGGCTTTCGACTCCGGCGCATGAGTCCGTTCTAGTACTGTCGCAACGAAAAGTATCAGTGTTGTGAACATGCAGTTATCTGATGTTTTGTGTTATATAGTTTTGACGGTGAGTGTACTTCTTACAATTTTATTTATCTGTTTTTGTACTTTTTTTGTATTTAAGGTGGAAACACCAGGAAGATTCTACCCTAAGGGTTCTACTTAAAAAATAAGTCATTTTTTTTGCCATTTCTTCTTGGAGGTAGTCGTTTACTAAATATCAAAAACATACATACAGCTTAGCTTATTTAAAAAAATATGAAGTTGTGTGTGTGAGTGAACTTCTAATACTAAAAATGCGAAAGTTTTTGAGGATGGATCAACGATGAATGGAACGGATTTGGATGAAATTTAACACACAGATAGTTTGTAACCTGGATAAAAAGTATCCCATAGGATACATAAAGGACCTACCTACTTACTTTACTTATATTTTTTGTCTCGGTATTGGGATTCCGTGGAACAATTATTAAACTCCACGCCAGCAAAGCAGCGGGAATATCATGTCATTTTAAGTCGAGTGTACTTGAAAATGTCCACTTTTTTTTGGGCGTTTATATTTTTGCAATTTATTTATGAATTCTTAAGACCTTTTATTCAATAATTACCAATGAAGTACAGACTTCATTGGTAATTATTGAACCCTCAAACGGTAATACCGCTGTCACAGGACAGCGGTATTACCGTTAGAGGGTTAACAGTATCTTAGATTAGATGTCAAGAGGGACGGTTTTAGAAAAAAAACCTTAGTTTATTTAGATCAAGACTACAACTGTTTACGCCGTTAGGTCTCCAATTAAATACTTGTTTGTTACATGACAAGTGTAGGTACAGGGGCCGAATTCTACTATTTTAATAAATTCGTCACTCCAACACGATTCCATTCTCATCCCATTGTCATTTTGCTTAAAGTTCGTAATCTGCTAAATTCATAATGGTCGGTCAATGGTCTTGTAATAAAATTGTGTTTGAATGGCATTGTTGTATTAATATTGTTATTATTATAAATAAGTACAAATGGTTTTCGAAATCTACTACTAAATGCGAACATTTAGTAGTAGATTTCGGTCTAATTATCTAATAAAACAGCTGTTTATAGGGACATGTTCCCCTACAAAAATGTGTTTTAAACAGCTGTTTTGAGATAATCTGGCCGTCATCTTTTTGGTGAACATGGACCTAAGGATGCGTTTCTTTATCTGAGATTTATGGGGATACCATTTTCCCTCGGTTTTGCTCGTGTTGTGATAGGAAATTAAAACAACGTATATAGAGAGGTCCCGAGTCAGTTCTGCTTCTTTCGTGTCAATGTTATGACTTGCTTAAATTTATTGAGTCCCGTATCTGACCACATTAACTCCGGCGTTAAAATAAAATATATTTTTTTGCATAGGCACTTCTTAAACGGCGAAAAAAGTGCGTTGGTCGTTTCTATAGAGAAGAACCGACAAGAAACTCTAACCATAATAACCTAGCTACTCTTTTCAAATTATTTGGTATTACAATATTATTATGTTACAGAATTAGTGCTATAGTATGAGCGGACAGCGTAGCATAATTTTCTTTGGCCGGCTACTTTACTTTTTGGTCAATTTTATTTCGGTCTCCTTTATTAAATTAATAGTCGATTGCATTTGGGGAGAAATCTACCAAGTTATTACCTACTCGTTTTTAGTACTCTAAGCTCCCTATATTTTACCGCTGCTGCAAGTACCATTATTGCAGGATCGGGGACTCAGAATAATGGATAATCACGGAAGATATTTCGAGTACAAGTTTAAATAAATAACTCTAAACTCTTCGGCTTTTGAGAGATTAGCACGAAAAAACAGCACAAGGAGAAGAGTGGAAGGCAATGGGGGAGAAATTTGAGACAATACAGGGTGTAAACCACCTCATCACAAAGCTGTTAATCAAGCATTCTGTACATCAAACTAAGTAACTTTACGCAAAAATGATTGCTGGGAAACAACTTTTTTTTTTGAGGTTATAATTCATGTTTTGTGGTAGAGCTCAATGTAACGCACTTAAAACATTGAGCTGATGGATGGATTAAATAGTATGGGGGTCGTGGAGGTGTTAAAAGTCAAAATCTTACAAAAAAAACTTGTCAAAAAGTTGTAACTTTGACCCCCCATATCTCCGTAACTAGAAGGTTTCCAGGTATGGTGTAGAACAAAAAAATGATCGCAATGATGGGAAGAGCAACTGTTTTTTGGCTTCGTGAAGAGGTGTTTTACACCAATTATAGGCAAAGCAAAAAAAAAAACATTCGTTACTTTAATAAGATCCATTTATGAATAGCAATTAAAAAATGTCAATGATCTAATATTGTTTACCAATTCATAGCTGAATAAACAATTCTACAGACTCCTGTAATCAGAGTCGGTACATTAAAAGGCTCATACATTACTCGATTGTCAGTTGAAAAAACATTGTAAAAAGCGAAGTTGTTTCTTGTTTGTGATAGAAAATACGAAAGACGATACTACCAATCAAGTGATGATCAAGATGTTCTCACATAATTTACCATATAGACTACTATTAAAAATAAATAATTACATATCGCTGGACATTACACACAGCACCATCTGGTGCCACACTAAGCGAGGCTTGTGTCGTGGTCACCAGACAGTTGATATACTACACATCCATGACTCGGAAACCAATGTCCATGCTCATCACACAAATATTTTTGCTCCTACCGGGACTCGAACCCGGGACCCTCAGAACGTAAGGCTGCCTCACTACCACTGCGCCATTTGGGTCGTCGTATTGAGATACACTTTGCCCGACCTAGGATTCGAACTCAATAATTCCATTCAACTCTATTGCTCGTGCTTTGCAGTAGCGCATACTACCACTAGACCAACAGGGTCGTCCGTATATCATCATTCGTCTACCCTTACTGTTACAGTTGGCCTGTGTCATCCCAGGCTAACTGTAACAGTAAGGGTAGGCCTTCCAAGGGCACGCCACGATAGTGGCGGTAAGTCCCCTCTTTGAGGAGTGGCTGGAGAGGCGCCACGGCGTCCTCACCTTCCGCCTGACGCAGGTCCTCACCGGACACGGATGTTTCGGGAGGTACCTGCTCCGAATCGGGCGGGAGGAATCGCCCGGGTGTCTCCACTGCGAGGATCGACCGGAGGACACGGTGGAGCACACGGTGGAAGTCTGCCCTGCGTGGGCGGAGCTCCGCCGTGTCCTCGTGGCGGCGATCGGCGGCGGCGACCTCTCGCGTCCGGCCCTGGTTCAATCCATGGTCCGGAGCGAGACGGAATGGGAAGCCGTCGCCTCCTTCTGCGAAGCAGTCATGCTAGCGAAGGAGGTGGCGGAACGAGAGAGGGAGAGATCCTCTCTTCCCGGCCGCCGCGGGAGACGCAACGGGCGTCGGGGGCCACGTGGTGGCTACCGGCCACCGTAGATGCGGGCCTGTGGACGGCTGGCTATGGGCAATAGCTGGCCGTCCGGCCGTCTAACGACGACGACAGGCCGTGTCGACGGCGCGTTCGTGTTCCACGCGCGCCTCAAAGAGATGACAGCAAAAGGAGAGGGGCCTGCAAGGGCCGAAGCCTGCCGGGGTTGCGGGCCTGTTCGAAAGAGATACCGCGGCCCCGGAACGTAAAAGGCGAGGAAGGAACATGGATGGTTTTTAGTCAGTAAGAGTCTGTAGGCCTTCCAGACGCAGGCCTGTGGACGGTTAGCTATGGGCTAGCTAGCCGTCCGTCCGTCTAATGACGACAGGCCGTGTCGACGGCGCGTTCGTGTTCCACGCGCGTCTCAAAGAGATGTCAGCATAAAGGGAGGGGCCTGCAAGGGCCGAAGACTGCCGGGTTTGCGGGCCTGTTCGAAAAAGATACCGTGGCCCCAGAAACTAAAGGGCGAGGAAGAAACATGGATGGGTTTTAGTCACTAAAAGTCTGACACTCCCTCTCGCTCCGCCCAGAATGGGAAAAGTCAAATGATGATTTCCCATCCGACAAAAAAAAAGACTGGACCATACCTGGGGGAACCTTCTAGTTACGGAGATATTGGTGGTCAAAGTTAGAACTTTTTGACAAGTTTTTTTTTATTATTAATTTTAACTGTACGATTTAATACCTCCACAAATCCCGTACCATTCAATCCATCCATCAGCACAATGTTTTGAGTGCGTAACATTGAGTTATACCACAAAACGTGATTTATCACCCCAAAAAAAAAAGTTGTTTCCCAGCAATTATTTTTGCGTAAAGTTACTTAGTTTCATGTACAGAATGCTTGGTTAACGGCTTCGTGATGAGGTTGTTTACACCCTGTATAAAGAAAAAGAGATTTTAAAATAACACACAAAATATGATTGCTTTTTGCTCTGACAAGTATCACCACTTCAGGTGTCAAACTAAAGTGGTAGTTGTACTACATATTTGTCGTGTACACACGATGTAATTGAACGATAGATATTATGTGCATTGATAATCGATATAATTTGATTCTGATATCGATTCGTATCGGATAAGTCGGCTTTGTTTGAAGTGGAGAAATCTGGTGGCATTTTGGCTCTATATTTTGTATGGTTTTAAATATCTTAATACTTGTGGAGATTTCATTTCATTTTTTTTTTGTTTATTTGGGAAAACAAACGGTTACACGTTACAGTATTACACAAAGCTATATCTAGGGTGTGAGTAAATGACACCAACGACATTTTCCACATACTATAAAAACAATTAATTTTAAATAAAAAAAAAAACTAAAAAAGATTCTCCTACAAACAAACAAGTACTAAATCACTTAGGTAGTTTAAGTGATTTTATGAAACATTTGAAATATTTGAAATATTAAATATTTTAAATTGGGTGATGGTTGATGGTTTGGCGGGAAACATCTGGATAAAAGCCGCACAAAGAACCGGGAATTACCAACTTCAAGATCTTGGCAAGCCTTTTCCCAAATCACGTTGGTATCGGCTTCCAGTCTAACCGGGCGCAGCTGAATACCCAATATTATACATGAACCGAATACCTACCTGACGTCCACAACCCAGTTGTTTCTGGGTAATACAGTATACCTTGGTAAGACTGGATGTCAGGTTTTCGGCTTCTGTGATGACTGTCAACGATTAACAAATGATGGCCGAAGTCAACGGCTTAACGTGCTTTCCGAGATACGGAGGAAACTTGTGATGTAATGGGGGGTCACCCATCCATAGACTAACCTAGGTAAGCACGGCTTAACCTAAAGATCGAACCGATCGGCTGCTATTATGTCTTTCTAAGCTCCATGTTCACCAAAAAGATGACAGTCTGATTACCTTAAACAGCTGTTTAAAACACATTTTTGTATGGGAATAATTATGTCACAGTGACAGCTGTTTTTAGATAATCAGATGGTTATCTTTTCGGTGAACATGGACCTAAAAGCACTAAATATTTCAATGGAAAATCACAACGATCGATGGTGGCAGTGACCAACAGTGGAACTACGGTGGTCACCCATCCACAGAGCAACCTAAGCAAGTACGGCTTAACCTTGAAGATCGACCTGTGAACTGGTCTTACGTAGGTAGAAATGATTCAACATAGGTGAGAATATTTTCTCAGACCCAACAAAATGTAAATGCAGTCCGAATTCGTCACAAAGTCATAAAAACCGTGCCAGGATGAGAATTCTAAACACTTATCACGTTTCAAACCGGTTTTAAGACTTGAAAGTTTTTTCTTATAAAATACTTGCTGTTTTATTTTGAGATAATTGTTTTAGAAACGTGGATAAAATACCGTAACATTGCTAAAAACAAACATGGAGCCTATTGAAGTGCTGTAATATTAGCGGTATAATAAAATAGTAACAAGTGTTTGTTTGTAATTTATTTTTGACTAGCCGATGCCCGCGGCTTCGCCCGCGTAAAATTGTATACAAAAACGTTCCTCTTGAATCACTCTATCTATTTAAAAAACCCGCACCAAAATTCGTTGCAAAGTTTTAAAGATCTAAGCATACATAGGGACAGACAGACGCGGCGGGAGACTTTGTTTTATAATAATTATGTAGTGAAGTGATACCGTATCATCATCATCATCATCATCAGCCTATTAATGTTCCCAATGCTGGGACAAAGCCTCCTCTCAATGAGAGGGAATGGGCTATAATCTACCACGCGGGCCCAGGGCGGATTGGTAGATGTCACCATGTCTTCGAATTTTTGGTGATGTTTTCCTTCACCGTTTTGAGAGCAGTGGTGATGAAATAAATTACACAAAGTAATATGCCTGTCTGGGATCGAACCCACGATTTACTGTTCGTAAGTCGGGGCCGCCACCACTGGGCCACCGCTGCTCCACTGGGCCACCGCTGCTCCTTACCGTATCCAATTCAATTCAATTCAATAATTTATTGCATATCACATGTGTTTTACAAGGTCTTATAGTTAGAATACAGTTCACATGGACCCTGTCGGGCACAACAATTTATGGTATTTTACAGTAAGTAGCATTGAAAAAAATCGTCATTATTAATCAAAAAATTGTAAGTTCAAATAAGTAGATAATGCCAAAGGATAAAATAAAAATATAAAATAGAGAAATTGAATAAATATAATTAGAGTCGTAGTTATCTAAGTGCTTTCAATTATGAAACCCCGATTTCGATGAAAACTAAAACTGCAGCATTTGATTTTTGGAAAATCAATATTCCAGCCAGGAATCGAACACACTGATTTAAAAAAAACGACTGTATTATTACAGCATTCGATAGTGTCGCTATTAAAGATCAAATTCTGGAAAATCACCATCATCATCTCAGCCGAAAGACGTCCACTGCTGGACATAGGCCTCCCCCAAGTGTCGCCACATTGACCGGTCCCTTGCTACTCGCATCCACCGGATTCCCACAACCTTCACAAGGTCATCGGTCCACCTAGTGGGAGGTCTTCCAACGCATCGTCTTCCGGTTCGCGGTCGCCACTCCAGAACTTTTCGGCCCCATCGGCCATCCGTTCTGCGAGCAATGTGCCCTGCCCACTGCCACTTAAGTTTAGCAATTTTTCGGGCAAAATAAGACATAGTCCTACAATGATGCAGTTTTAGTTTTCATCAACATCGGGCTTGATCATAGTTTCCTATCCAACCGTGTTGGGGCCTGCCTTTTTCTTTCCATGTCTCACATTTTAAAATCTTGTATGTAGCTAATACCCGACAAAACCCATTTTTAAATTACTAGCTGACCTGCGCAACTTCGTCTGCGTCACATAGGAGAGAAAAACAAAAGGAAAAAAATCCCCGTTTTTGCAACATTTTTCCTCCTTAGGCGCTCCTAATGGTCATAGCGTGATGTTATATAGCCAATAGCCTTCCTCGATAAATGGACTATCCAAAGCAAAAAAAAAACAATTCGACCCGGTAGTTCCTGAGATTAGCGCGTTCAACCAAACAAGCAAACAAACAAACAAACTCTTCTGCTTTGTAATATTATATAAGTATAGATTCTTCGTTTAGTAGTTCCTCTTTTGTATCAGAATCAACTTACAAGCATCTTTTGCTTTAAATATCGAACCGGTCATTAGGCTCTTCTTATAACCATAATAAAATTATCTCGACTGCATAGTTAGAATCTAGGTTAAGTCATCTGATCCGGCGGACTTTTGTGTTAATTTTCACCTCTGCTACTTGATACTAACGAAGAGAAAATTATTAGTAGACCGATCAATTTTCACTGGGCTTTGGAATTGGGTCAGCCGGATTAAGCTCAGTTAATGGGTAAGACAGATTATGACGGTGGTGATCGTAACTATACAGGGTGTATTTCACCCATCATCACAAAGCCGTTAACCAAGCATTCTGTATATCAAATCCTAAAAACCCTATTGTATCCTTTAAATTGTACACCTAGACTTAAGTTAGCAACTAAGCGGTAATCTGGCGTCTTTATTATCAATGTTGTGTTTACCTGTAATTGGCATATATATTAGAACACTACCGTATGAGTTAGTATATGTATGTGCATATATGTGCTGTAGGTGAACCTTAAATAAATAAATAAATAAATAAATATCAAACTAAGTAACTTTACGCAAAAAATATTGCTGGGAAACAACTGACCGTTTTCAACGACTTTTGAGGTTATAAATCATGTTTTGTGGTATAACTCAATACATTGTGCGGGTGGATGGATTGAATAGTACGGGGGTCGTAGAGATATTAAAAGTAAAAATCATGCGATAAAAAGTGGTATTTAAAAAAACTTGTCAAAATCTTGCAACTTTGACCCCCAATATCTCCGTAACTAGAAGGTTCCCAGGTATAGTGTAGAACAAAAAAATGATCAGAATGACAAGGAGAACAAGTGCCTTTCGGCTTCGTGATGAGGTGTTTAACACCCTTTATATTTAAAAGCTGGTAAAGTACAAATGATAGGTAGATCGGACATGTAGGATCCACTTCATCTCATCATCTGCATAGCCTCTTCCCAACTATGTTAGGGTTGGCTTCCAGTCTCACCGGATGCAGCTGAATACCAGTATTTTACATGGAGCGACTGACTGTCTGAACTCCTCAATCCTGCTATTACTGGCAAGTAGATACCTCTTGGTAAAACTGGATGTCAGACTTACAGGCCACTGACTACCTGTTACGACTGTCAAAGATCTACAAATGACAGCCAGGACCTATGGTTTCACGTACTTTCCGAGGCAAGGAGAAAACTGTAAGTATGTAATATGAGGTTTGAACTTCAAAAGATAAGTCGTTTACCAACAATACTTTTTGTAGAGTTACCTACTTTGTTTGATGATCATAATGTCTTGATTAAAGGTTTCGAGAAGGCCCCATTACAATGTTTTCATAGGGTCCTGGGTTCGAATCCCGGTAGGAGCAAATGTTTGTGTGATGAGCATGGACATTTGTTTCCGAGTCATGGATGTTTATATGTATAAAAAGTATGTATTTACAAACAAAAAGTATATATGTAGTATATCAACTCTCTGGTGTCCACGACACAAGCCTTGCTTAGTGTGGCACTAGATGGCACTGTGTGTAAATGTCCAGCGATATTTATTTATATTTCTTTTGTATTGTGTGTGATTTAAAAATGTTCGTCATTTACCTACCACTAAGCGGCTACTTATGTATAGCCAAGTCACTCGTCAATCAGGTCCTCAATTTCCACCATACTTACAACAAAGAAAATGGCACATAATGATGTCAAATCAAATCACCACCATGATTTCGAAACACTTTTCTACCAGCATTTTGTCACCGCAAACACTTTCGCTACACGACGGCTATATTGTTTTCATTGCCAGACCTTCTATGACGTTTAATTATATAATTTTAATCCGATTATCGTATGGATATTATCTTTCTGTGAAGTGGGTTATGAGTATACAATTACTGTATAAGTGGCTTAGTTTACTTGTGTTTAATACTCTTACTTTCGACTTTATGCAAATTAGTAAATGGTGACATGGGATTTAACATAACATCATCATCGTCATCATCATTTCAGCCGATAGACATCCACAGCTGGACATAGACCTCACCCAAGTGTCGCCACATTGACCGGTCCCTTGCGACTCGCATCCAACAGATTCCCGCAACCTTCACCAGGTCATCGTCATATGGTTAAAGCAATAAATGATTTTGATTTGATTTGATTTGATCGGTCCACCTATTGGATGGTATTCCAACGTCGTCTTCCGGTTTGCGGTTGCCTCCCTAGAACTTTTCGGCCCCATCGGCCATCCGTTCTGCGAGCAATGTGCCCATAACATAGAGCCTGTAATACCTATAAAGAGTTAGGCAAAAGTGTGCCTAATAGCAAACGCGAATTTCGCCAGATTAGTTTAAGTCCTATTAAATAGGGAGCGAATGCCATCAACGGGCACAAATCTAAATACCGTAGCTGAGAAATTCCTGATAGAAAAACTCATAACAATTTACCCGAGCCGGAAATTGAACATAGGATTGCAATCACTCAAAATCAAAATATTTTATTTCACATGAGCCTAGATGGGCACTTATAAAACGTCGAAAAAGGTGCACTCATTGGTCTGGTTCGCGTTGTTCGATTCCATGGAGAAGAACCGCCTAGAAACTCCATGGTTTCTCTTTTTAAATCATTTGGTATTACAATATTATTATGTAACATCAATAGTATTAATGTATGGGGGGACAGCGTAGGCCCGAGAATAGGTCGTTGCTTACTATACAAATCAAATAACAAAAAATAAACAGCATCTGGGAATCTAACACACTAGATCAACGAAGCAGTCAGTGTGTATACTACCTAAATAATAGTATGTACGATGAGTGGATATTCAAATTAATATGGGGGAGCTTTCAACACCAACATGAACATCTACTGCAGTTCAGAGTGGACAGCGGATACCATAAAATTATCCCCTTTAAAAATAATAAAAAAGTATTCTATTATTATGAAGATATAGGATATTTGTGAACTGATAAAATAATTTGATTGTCTATATAATTATTCAATAGGATCTACCAATAGAAAGAGGTCACAAATCAAGAAGCCTGGTATTCAGGTTGAGTTTGTGCTTAAAATGCATCTGGAGGAAATAAATAAATTACTAATCTAAAATTTGCTCTATTATTTTTGAAGCAGAAGAAACAAACTATATGTGACAAGTAATTTTTATTTCAAGCAACGAACAAAAAACGTATAATTTCAACGAGTAAAACTCGCAATCCTTCGTAGGCCTCTTAATGAGAGCACTCAGGACATAATATCCTGTTAACGTAAAACGATAATTATGTAAGATGAAGAAATGTAAAGGAGACAATTTTTTTTGTTCGACGATTAGTTTCCCACATAAATTCTAGCATATAATAATGAAACTTACATTGATTTCTTCCTTATAACCTCTAGATTCCAGTGGTTTAATTAGTTTAGCATTGTCTAACCGGAATGAATGCGAAAAATCTGCAAAAACACTAACGAAAACCAAAATAAACAGAAAAAGTAAATGTCAAAATAATGAAGTTGTCTGTCAATCACAAAAAAGTGGGTTTATAACGTTTCATGCCACGTTGATTGTTTAAACCACCTATGCGATTTTAGTGTAAACCTATAAAAATGGCATTAAAAATGCTCATAGTTTAATAATATTTATTTTTATATTCTTTCTGATTCTATAATAATTATATAGCACATATGATTTCCAACGGCTTATCCGTTGGAAATCATATGTGCTTACCGCACTTTTTTTAGTAAACAGAAAAACGCCCCTATTCACGTAAGTATTTGCAGTCAAATGACATTGACCACAACAGGAATGATTTGACTCGCAAAAAAATATCATAACATAGCTTATTTATTATGATTTTAAGATTCCGTTTTCATTTCTACGTAATATTTCCTTTAAAACCATAGTAAAATGGTTACTTTTTTTTGGTGTTATTATGAATAATAAATGCAACGACCTGGTGGGCCCAAAAAAAACTATCTCCTTTCCCGTTCTGAATGTAGACAAGTATAAATTGTTATTGCGTTAAAACTTTTACTTTTGTCGAAGCAATTAATGTCCATGGCTACTCTAAAACTAATAAACAAATATCATGGTCGATTAAACCTCTTTTTCTTTTCGGATGTGAAATCGTCAAATAACTTCTCCCACTCTGACTCTGACAACGGGAGCGTGTCAAACATTTACTGACTAAAACCTGTTCCGGGCACTTCCGGGGCCACGGTATTTTTTTCAAACAGTCCCGTGGGGCTGCGGGACTGTTCGAAACTGTTCGACTATTGAGCCTCTTAGTTTACAATAATATACTAACTAATATCTACGGTTAAACTTTCATATGCATTCAGAAAAAAAGGTATTATTTTTAAATTATTTTTTTGGATAAGTATATAATAAACAGACGCGCTTGAACTTCATTAATTTTAATTACTTAAATACCGCTATCGTTAAGTTCGTACCATGCTTTTACATAACAAGAATCAATTAAAAAATATCCGCTCCTTGATGACTTCCACTTTCGATTAGTGAAACCGAAACCGTTTCACGCTCGTTGGTCTAGTAACACACGTTTAGTCTTTGGTTCATTAGGTCGGTTAATTTAACTACAAGCGGCGGTAATCATTGACCATGCCATGTCATAGTTACCTTGCTAAGGTCTCCTTCCCCCAAGTGTCGCCACATTGACCGGTCCCATATGACTCGCATCTAGCAGATTCCCGTTATCGGTGCACCTAGTGGTATGTCTTCCATCGCAAACTCTTCCGGTTCGTAAAATAAATAAGTAATATTTTTATTTTATTTAATTATGATTATTGGTTCGATTTTAATTGTACCAATGATTTAATTTTATTAAGTATGTTATTATTTTGAATTATGATTTGTATTTCATATTAGTTTTTTATTTAATTTAATTTGATTCTGATTTAATTCTGGTTTGATTTTGATCCAATTTTGATTTATTTTGATTTGATTAAAGACTATTTTTGTTTATTTTATTAAATTTATCAAATTAACATACTACATCTAAAACTACATATAAATACAAAAATAAAACTAAACCTATGACTATAACTATGATTTGATTTATATTGAATTGATTTGATTTCAATTTAATTTAAATTAATTTGATTTTAGTCTAATGTTGTTTGATTTTAGTTTAATTTGATTTGTTTTAGTTTATTTTAATTTAATTTTAGTGTTATTTATTTTTCAATTCAATTTTTTGGTTTTTAATTTTTTTTTTTGTTAATTTCGAATTTGATTTTATTGTTAAATTTCTTACTTATGTGATGTTAATGTAAACCGGAAGAGCGGAAGTACCTACTACAACTATGTTTTTGCTCAAAAGGTACTTCCTATTATTTGATTGTTCTGTCATAAGTACCGATTGAAATAAGTTTTTTTTTTTACCACTATTGCATATCAATTCCGTGAGGCATCGAACCAGGAATGTTCAAGCATGTTGATGCCCAGAGCTTTTCCTGTGCGCCCTTAACTTTACGAGATTTATTATCTTGTTTGACGTTTTGCGTGTAGTCAGCAACGACCTATTGTCGGGCCTACGCTGTCCCCCACACTAAAGTTCTAATTCTGTGACCTGATAATATTGTAATACCAAATGATTTGAAAAGAGTAACCACGGAGTTTCTTGCCGGGTTTTCTCTACGTTTAAAGGTCGTGGCACACTTGAAAAGCACCGCACCAGCACCGCACCAGCACAGCTCCTGACCGGCGTCGCCTCGAATATACGGCGCGCAAGCGAGGTGTAAGCACGTGGTCCCCTCGCTTGCGGCGCGCGGACCTCGTGCGTACGCCGCGCCCACCGCCCGCGAGGCGAGGCGTATGGTAGCGGCAAGCGCGTTGACCACCCGCCGAAAGCTTTTTCATATAGACATTAAAAAATATGTTATGCGACACACGATTTAATGCTCTAATTTGAATGGCAAGTAAATTGCTGGGTTGGAGCGGTGCTGGTGCGGTGCTTGTCAAGTGAACCACGACCTTAAGTCTACTTGCCGACCCGACAGACGTTGTCCTGTCCTACCTACCTACCTACTACTTACCAACTACTACCTACTACCTATCTACCTACTACTACCTACTATTTTTTTTTCATAAGAACCTTCTCCTGACAGTAACAAACACAACAAAAAAAGAATTAGTGAAATCGGTCCAGCCGTTCACGCGTGATGCCGTGGCCAAGGGCAATGGGATATATTTTTATACAGACATGTGTGTGATATATGTGTGATACAATACAACACAAATTCTGATTTTGCTTTACCCAGCAGTGGGTAACTCCTTGGCTTGTATTGGGCTAGCCTGACGTCATTTTTGGAACTAAAACTGAGCAAAGAGAATATATATTAATAAAACATAATAATACATACAAATTAACGACTTTTTTTATTTATTTTTAATACTTAACTAATACAAATTAAAAAAAAATAAAGAATACCCGTAAATGAAATAATTTAATAACCTCAAGATATTAATTAAAATAGGTATCTAACTACATAAACCATAGATACTAGGAATATTTTCTATAATAATTGTAATCTATACTAATACTAGCTGACCGGCGCAACTTCGTCTGCGTCTCATAAATTGAAATGTAAGCTATCCTATCTCTCAAGTTGGATCGAACTGCACATGGTGTGCAAATTTTATTATAATCGGTTAAGTGGTTTAGGAGTCCATTGAGGACAAACATTGTGACACGAGATTTATATATATTAAGATTATAAAGCAGAAAAGTTTGTTTGTTTGGTTGAACGCGCTAATCTCAGGAACTACTGGTTCTAATTGAAAATTTGTTTTGTGTTGGATAGTCCATTAGAAGCGGAGTAGGATCTACGACCATTAGGAGCGGAGCAGGACTGAAAAATGTTGCAAAAACGGGGTTTCCTTTTTCCTTTCGTTTTTCTCTCTTATGTGACGCAGACGAAGTTGCGTGGGTCAGCTAGTTATATTATATTTGTTTAACAAACTCGCAATCGAGTTACCTCACTGGATGCTTGTTTTGTCCAATGTATTATGTTGCCGTGCCCTAACCGGGTTTCATGTTGGAACTTACTTGAGTTTGAGTTTAAGTTTGAGTAATTAATCGGGTGATACCTAAGTCATGTTGTCTGGTATTGGTTGCATTCACTCATAATTCACTATCACCTAGTATTACACAAGGCGACACATTACGTTATACATTAAGCAGTTGTTCCCGGCTGTCATTTGTAAGTCTTTGACAGTCCTTACAGGTAGTCAGTGGCCCAAAAAGTCTGACTACCAGTCTTACCAAGGGGTATCGTAATACCCCGCACTAACTGTACATGGTGTAAACCACCTCATCACAATGCCGTTAACCAAGCATTCTGTACATCAAACTAAGTAACTTTACGCAAAAATTATTGCTGGGAAACACCTTTTTTTTTAGGTTATAAATCATGTTTTGTGGTAGAACTCAATGTAACGCACTTAACACATTGTGCTGATGAATGGATTGAATAGTTTGGGGGACGTGGAGGTTTTCAAAGCCAAAATCTTACAAAAAACACTTGTAAGTATTTAAAAAAAAACTTGTCAAAACGATGTAACTTTGACCCCCCATATCTCCGTAACTAGAAGGTTCCCAGGTATGGTGTTGAAAAAAAAAATGATCGCAATGATGGGGAGAACAAGTGCCTTATAATAGACTGGTAGATAGGCAGTCGCTCCATGTAAGATATTTATTCAGCTGCATCCAGTTAGACTGAAAGCCGACCCCAACATAGTTGTGAAAAGGCTAGCAGATGATGATGATGATTTTTGGTCGCAATGTTTACGGTTATTTAAAATAAAAAAAGCACAATAACACCACATGAATAATATAATTGAAATATGTAAGTAAGAAAAATTAAAATTATAACAATTAAAAAAGTTGATTAAAAACTAGTTAATATGATATGGAATTAGAATTTCTAAAAGAAAAAAGAGCAATTCGCTGTGAGACCACCCAGAACTATTTAAATCCCTAGCCTGAAGCTTCAGACGAGGTTTTTGTAAAATTTACTAAGATTTATTGATGTTTTCTGTGTGAGTTCGTGATACAACTCATGTATGCGCTATGTAAACGTGATTCGTTCGGCTCATCTCGTTTACTTTCGATTTTCATTCGCATGCTATTCTAGTATTGTTTGATTTTAGTATAGTGTTAGATAACTTTTGAGAGATAGATTATGTGTTTTGGTAAAAGCCTTGTTATTTGTTTAGCTGGCAAAACTTTTCTGCGGTTTTAAATATCAGGCCCTTTTGCATCCTTTTGTTTAGTAGTGTTTTGCGATTTGTGGTACAGTGTGTCGTAAACCTGTATATTATACGTTATCAAAGATAAACCGTGTCCTAAAAGAAATAAAACACATTTATTACCTACTAGCTTCTGCCAGCGGCTTCGCCCGTAAGAAGTTTGATTATTGTCCCATGGGATCTTACTACCGGGATAAAAAGTATATACCCTATGTTTTAATCCCGGTTATAAACTATCTGTGTGCAAAATTTCATCCAAATCCAGTCAGTAGTTTTTGCGTGAAAGCGTAACAAACAAACTTACATTCACGTTTATAATATTAAGTAGGGATAGTAGGGATTGCAGTTACACACAATATACATATTTAAAAAATATATACTGTAATTGTTCGCCTGTGTCGTCCTAAGGACTTTCCCAATGACTTCAAATACAAGTAAAAAAAATAAGGATACAAAAAAAAACTAAACACTAAAAAGCTCTGCTGGCTCAGTTCGGCAAAAATGCAGGACGACTAGTCCCCGAAAGCAAAATAGTAATAAAAAAGTACGTTCGGTTATTCGGAGGCAATTTGTTTTTGTTGCTTATGGATCTGATTGCTGGGCTGTGAAGAAGATGGATAAAAAACCTTTTTTGCAAAAAATAGAACCGACTTCACACAAAAAAGTGAAAAATAATTTTAGCTTCAGAAGTCGATGACCTTTGTTTGATTGATTTAGTTTTTTTATCACCGACTTCTGAAGCCAAAATTATTTTTCACTTTTTTGTGTGAAGTCGGTTAAATTTTTTGCAAAAAAGTTTTTATTTTTCACTTTTTAGTGGTTCATATGTGCCTACCCTTTCACAGCGTAACGGCGTGATTTTATGTTATGAACTGGTGTAAACAATAGAGAGACATGATATTTCAGCGATTCCAGTACATTTGCTATCATTTATTGAGAAGTTCCTGTCGCCTATCTTCCGAAGTTCTTCATCAGATCTTTACCAAATTGAAATGGGATCACTCCAAGAACTTACTCTTCCTAAAACTACCCAAATCGCTGCTAGTGTGCCTATAAAATTTAAGGAATTCCCTCTATTTCTCCAGGATCCCATTAAATGGAACTTAACACATCTAACTGTCGAAATCTGGGTGTATTGTACACTTCTGCGTACTCCCTCAGAGCATACAGGCGTGATGTTACGTTACTATGTTACATTTAAACAATAAACAACCAAGCGATTGCAGCAATTACTGCAGGTAGCCGTGTATTTTTGAAGAGTTCCATTTATATCTCCGAAGATCAGCGTCAGATCTTAACCAAATTGAAATGGGACGACACGGAAAGCACCGGCTTTCAAATAAAAAAGAATCACGATTGCATGTAGATGAGAATGTTTAGATGGATGTGGAGAGTGACAAGAATGGATAAAGTGATGAATGAGTATATTAGAGGAAGTTTGAAAGTGGCACCTGTTACTGAAAAGTTGTTTGTCTTGGTATGGACATGTCATGAGGAGGGATGAAACGCATGTGACTAAACGAGTGATGGACATGAATGTTGATGGATGGAGAGGGAGAGGAAGGCCAAAGAAAAGATGAATGGATTGTGTGAAGACTGATATGAAAGAGAATGGATTAAATGATGCCGTGACGTCACACAGGGGAGAACGTAAGAAGAAAACGTGTTGGCAATTGGAACGAGACAAGGGCAGGAAGATGATGAACTTTTTTATCCCACTGCTGGGTTAAGGCCTAACCCATAGCCTTCCTCTCTTCCCTCAGTGCGGTTTTCTTTGGCCAATCACTCATAAACGCCTCTTTGTCACAACTGGCTCGGCGACTACGTCCATCTTCCAGCACCCATTGTGTGACGAGAGACGCATATAGCAAACTTTAATTAAAATAACTGAATAATACGAAATAACTGTACATACATAATAATAATAATAATAATATAGCATTTTCAGTCAGTTCAGCCATTCAGATCACTTAGTACCTACAATGAATTTTGAAACTTATATAAATATTTAAATCTTAAACCTAGTAGATATATGAGTAGTTTTAAAATAATATTTGTTGCTTGGTTATCTTTCCTAGATCTGTTAACCAGTCGGCAAAGGCCTCCTCCAACCTTTTCCATGTTGAAAGTGAGTGGCGGGAGTCACATGGAACAGAGTGGCTCAAGAAAGAACTGTACATACAAAGCTCAGCAAATAACACACACATAATTGGTTCTCTAATAATGATCGTCAGTAGGAAGTAGGTTATTTTGAACAATACATATCTTCCGGTAGCTGTGATGAAATTTTGAACGATTTATGTCAACGATTACGTTTTGGCATTTTAGGTAATGCTCTGTTTAACTATTATGTCAATGTACAATGACTATAAACAACATTATTGTATTTTGAAGAATTAAATCTAGAACAATACCTATTATTGGCATGACGAAATTTCAAAAGAGTATTGGAAAATAATGGACAAATATTTTTTGTTTTTGTAAATCAATGAATATTGATATAGGTAAAACGCATCAAAACTCGGGACTAGGTGCTCGTGACGTCAGAACTCGCTATAAATTATGCCAAGGCATGACATATTGATAATTCTAAAAGCATCGTATCTTCGTCAATTTCGGTTAATGTAACAAAAGAAAAAATACTGGACAAATATTTGTTGATAATTTAACTGACGGACTTATTTTATTTTTTTGTCGTCTACTCTATTGCATGTGGCAATGGGTGACCACCCATTACAAAAAAAGCCAAGCCCTTTTTCGGACCAATTAAAAAACCCAATTAACACTAACAACAGACAGTACCTAATTGACAAGTTAAAGCATCATTTTCATGAAATCTTCAAAAAATAAAACGATAATCAACTTCGTGTTTTAATTTAGTAATTAAAATTGTTTATTAAATCTTATAACGCGATATTTTTTACAAATTCTTCAACAAACAATCTAGACAGTATGGTAGTACAAACAGATTGTAGTTAGTGTTTTTTTACGTTACTTTCTCTTTGAAAGAAAAATAATGTAAAGAAGGAGTAAAAAAGTGACTCACAGAGTGAGTGAAAAAGTGAAAAGTGAAAAAGTGACTCACGGTGTAAGCGGATACTTCATTAAGTCCTTGAAACTTTACGGAAAAAATATTGATGAAAATAACTTTTCTTTCGGGATGAAAACTCACGCTTTACCCTTACTACTCAATATAATGCTCTCACAACACTGTGCTGATAGAATAGATTGAATGGTTAGTGTTTAAATTAAAAATCTAACAATAAAAACTTTTACAAAAAAAATACTTGTCAAAATGTTGAAACTTTGACCTTCAATATCTCTGTATCCAGAAGGTTCCCAGGTATGGTGTAAAACAAAAAAATGATCGCAATGACAGGGAAAACAAGTGTATATCGGTTTCGTTAAGATTGATTTTACACCCTGTATATTTGTTACATCCGGAGCACCCTGTATAGTAAGCACCGCTACCAACCAGCTGACCATTTGGTTCGTTACCCAACTACGGTGAAGCCGAAAGGAAGGGTAATGATTTTAGCAGTCCATGTACATTGTCCATATGTATGTATTTTCGTATCTTCCTCCGTCATTGCCTAAACTGTTCATCCGATTTTGATGAATTTGTCAATCAGTTTGTTAGTATAGTCCGAGTATTTTATCTGACTTCAACAAGAGGAGAAGTCGATTTTTCCTTGTAAACCCCGAAATTAATGTAGTTTTTTTAGTTGCTAACTAAAAGCAGGTTAAAATGTTTCATGTCAGACTAGCTTCTGCCCGCGACTTCGTTCGCGTGAAGTTTTGATATCGCAACGCATCGCCTGCTCAACGGAAGCTTTTTTCCTGCTTGCAACATTTTCTATTGCTGCTCCGCTCCTATTGGTCATAGCATGATGTTATATAGCCTATAGCCTTCCTCGATACATGGACTATCCAACGCAAACATATTTTTTCAATTCAAGCCGGTAGTTCTTGAGATTAGCGCGTTCAACCAAATAAACAAACTCTTCTGCTTTATAATATAGTATACATATAGATAAAATTAGTATAGATAATAATCTTTGTCGCAAAAGCTCCCACAACATGTTATTTGGAATGCAGTACTAGCGCACAAGTAAGAGTGAATAAGAAAAACCTTTAACTTAACCAACCCGTTATCTGTTTACGTCTATAAGAAGAAAATCGACAAGATTTTCCATCAGTAAGACGGAATGAAGGAAAAACTAAAATGTGCATTTTCACTTGTGTTAGTAACAAATTGCCGATAAATCAATTCACTAAGACTACCGCAGTTTCACTGATGGTCACTGTCGCAATCGATCGTAGCCATTTTCGATTGATATATTGAGTGCTTTTACATAGACACCGCCGCTCGGGACGATCTTTAGGTTAAGCCGTGCTTGCCTAGGTTGGTCTATGAATGGGGGACCACCCATTACATACCGGGTTTCCTCCGTGCCTAGGAAAGCCCGCTAAGCAGTTGGTCCCGGCTGTCATTTGTAGATCTTTGACAGTCGTTACAGGTAGTCAGTGGCCCAAAAAGTTTGACACCAGTCTTACCAAGTGGTATCGTATCACCTAGTATTAAGTGGGTTGTGGAGGTCAGATAGGCAGTCGATCCATGTAAAATATGGGTATTCAGCTGCATCCGGTTAGATTGTAAGTCAACCCCAACATAGTTGGGAAAAGGCTAGGCAGATGATGACTATTAGTGTACCACGACTTTTTAACTCCCTAAGAACACCTGGCTCCCGGTAGTGAACTATAGTGGCCTATTTAGAAAGCTCTGAATCGATTGCGCACCCAAGTAAGCCGCTGCTCTAAATTCCGCCATAGCAAAATTCTGCAAAATCGACTGGGTTGCATTCGAACAGTCAATCGCCTCGGCTGAACTGTCTAGCTCATCTTTTCTCTACAACATCAGCTTCACTCGTTTAGCGCGTGCCATCACGAAAGAAAACATGTTTACGTAAAAAATAGCTAGCCTTGGAATTAATCTGCGATTTATTATTCTCTCAATCTTGGAAATAACTTGCGGTTTTATACAGTGTCAATGAACTTGAGAGATCGCGCGTTTCCGTCTCGACGTGAACGGAAACATATCTTGTTTTTAGGAGCGACGCATATTACGACGAAACTATACGATTAAATGATAAATATTTATATACAGGGTATAAACAGAACTTTAATCGAAATGCATCTGTTTTCCTCGTTATTGTGATCACTGTACTGAACCATAGCTTTCTTTTTTGCGCATTGGAAATCATCAAATGTCTCCTACCACTCTGGGCGAAGCGGAAGGGAGTGCCAGACTTTTACTGACTTAAACCCATGCATGTTCCTTCCTCGCCTTTATGTTCCGGGGATACAGTATCTCTTTCGAACAGTCCCGCAGTCCCTGCAGGCTTCGGACCCTGCGGCCCCTTCCCTTTTGCTGACATCTCTTTGAGGTGCGCTTCTGGACCATACCTGCGAGCCTAGTTACGGAGATATTTGAGGTCAAAGTTCTAACATTTCCACAAGTTTTTTAAAATACTACGTTTCTAGAATCCACCTTTACTTTTAATACCTTCATAGCCCGTTTTGTTTTATAAAATTCGTCCATAAGCACAATGTTTTGAGTGTGTCACATCGAGAGTTTTTTTATTTTTTTATTAAGTACATTGAGTTTTACCGTATAACGTATTTTTACACCCACAGAAAGACGTCTCCCAGTAATCCTTTTTACGTTTAACGTCGTCATTAGAAAAATGTGTAGATTGTCTCATTGTTTTATTTTCATTGATGTATAAGTTTTTTGGATATCAGTAAGTAAAAATGCATCTTGATTAACAGTTTTGCGTTTATAAAATTAATTGTTGATGTATACAATTAATGACCAAGAATGTTGCTGTGTTTTTATAATATTTTCTCATGAAATATTATCTTATTTCCTGTACGATACACGTGTGCTGGAACTATTTTTAGTTTTGGCATTGTTATAAAATTGTTAGATATCGTTTTAGTACATACTTACTTTGATGTGACTTAAGAGGCCTGCGGAGCATGCGTTTTTCATACAAACGCAATACCAAAATAATATGAAAATCAAACATATTCTTAAGGTAGTGTTAAAATGTTTTGATAGGAAAATTATACAAAGACGAGATATGAGGAATTAAAAATTTCTGTAAAAAACATCTCATAACTCTTGTTTAAATCAGTATACATTCAAAATATGTGTTTGGGAACCTTTATATTCTGTAATCCAATCGAAATAAATACACATTATCTTAAGAATATGTTTAATTTACAAATTATTTTGGTATTATGTTTGTATGGCCTCTGAAATTAATTTTCCTTCAGAACTAAGAAGCTGCTCAGATGATATGTGTTGTAACCAAAATCATAAAATCCTATTAGATAACATGTATGACGAGATTATTTGTATTCTGTCGGAGGCCGCTATAAGTAGTTATAATGTTACCGAAAAGCGTAGATGTAAATACATTACCGGGTGGAATAGGCACGTCCGCGGCGCTCACGAGGGGGCTCGGCTATGTTTTCAGGCTTGGTTGTATGGGGGTAAGCCCGGGGCTGGCCGTCTTTATGATGATATGTGTGAAACTAGGCGCACTTTTAAATCAAAATTAAAGTGGTGTCAGAATAACCAACAACAAATAAAAATGGATATTATTGCTGAACTTCACTCAAACAAGAAATTTGGTCAGTTCTGGAAAAACACCAATAAAATGAATCATAAGCCGGGCCTCCCCGTCAGCGTGGCGGGAGTGCACGAACCAAGTGAGATCGCCACCTTGTTCTCCCACCATTTCAGGGTGGACTCGCCTCTGGGGCCAGCGCGGCAGGGGCCCGATGCTGAGGAAGGTGGTGAGCGTAGTGTTCATTTTACTACGAAGGAAGTGCGTGCTGTGATCAAAGGCATGGTGAGGGGTAAATCCCCGGGTCACGACAGCCTTAGCATCGAGCACCTGCAGCACGCAGGTGTACACCTACCCAGAGTGCTTGCTATGTTTTTTACCCTGTGTTTAGGCCACTCCCATCTGCCCGATAATCTAATGCGTACTATAGTTGTGCCAATCATCAAAAATAAAACTGGTGATACATCGGATGTAAACAACTATAGACCGATCTCACTAGCTACAGTGGTCGCCAAAGTGCTGGACAGTCTGCTTGGTCAGCACCTGGATAAACACGTCTCGTTAAACGACGCTCAGTTCGGTTTCAGGCCCGGGCTTTCCACCGAGAGTGCTATCCTGTGCCTCAAGCAGACTGTACAGTATTACACGAGTAGAAAGACCCCAGTCTATGCATGTTACCTTGATTTATCCAAAGCATTCGATCTTGTATCTTACGATATTCTATGGGGTAAATTAAGGGATGAAACTTGTGTACCTAGGGAAATTGTGAAATTGTTTATGCATTGGTATAACAATCAAAAGAATTTTGTAAGATGGGCAGGGTCTCTTTCGGGGGAGTATGGGCTGGAATGCGGGGTGAGGCAGGGGGGGTTGACCTCCCCCATGCTTTTCAGCCTGTACGTCAACCGACTGATCGATGAGCTCAGCAGCACCGGCCAAGGGTGTCATATAGATGGAGTCTGCATGAATAACATCAGCTACGCAGATGATATGGTGCTGCTGAGCCCGTCGATTGGTGCCTTACGAAACCTTTTAAAAATTTGTGAGTCCTACGCGGTGGCTCATGGGCTCAAATACAACGCGAAAAAGAGTGAAATAATGATTTTCAGGCCGGACAACAAGCGATACACATTTGTTCCGAATTTCACTCTAAGTGGTACAGCTCTAAACAAAGTCGAGCAATTTAAGTATTTGGGCCACTGGGTCACCGAAGACCTTAAGGATAGTATGGACATCGAAAGGGAGCGCAGAGCGCTGTCTGTCCGATGCAACATGTTGGCCCGCAGGTTTTCACGGTGCACTGGGACTGTCAAAGTTGCACTTTTTAAAGCGTACTGTCAGTCCTTTTACACCTGCAGCCTGTGGGTTAACTATACACAACGGACATACAGCGATCTGCGCGTTCAATACAATAACGCGTTCCGGGTGCTGATGGGGCTGCCGCGCCACTGCAGCGCCTCCGCGATGTTCGCGGCGGCTGACACAGACGGCTTTGCGGCCATCATGCGTAAACGGTGCGCATCTATCATGCGTCGCACGCGCGACAGTCCCAACACCATCCTGCGCGCGCTGGCGGACCGGTGGGACTCTCTTGCTGCTCGCTGCCTTGCGTTCATAGGGTCCTGGGTTCGAATCCCGGTAGGAGCAAATGTTTGTGCGATGAGCATGGACATTTGTTTCCCAGTCATGGATAATAAATATGTATTTACAAATAATAATAATAATAATAATGCTTTATTGAAAAGAAAACTCAGTGTACAAAAACTCTGTGTTCGATAACAACTGCATTAGTATAAAACTGTGTCGCAGTCATTAACGCCCACCTCCAAACAGTCGAGACATAAACAAAAGCAAAAGAAAAACTTAGAGTTAAAAACTAGTAATAAATGAAATAAAAATTAAAAACTAACAGTTTAAACTTAATATTAGGAAAAATAACAATATTTCACGTTGTAATTTTGTGTTAGTTTATGTGTATATATGACGAAATGTGTATGTTTTGTGCGTGTAATGTGTATGGGTGTATATGTGTGTGAGTGTGTGTGTGTAGGACAGGAGAGTATGTTTGTGTGGGGTGTTTGGTTTGCGCATTTTTATTATAAGGGCACTTAGAATGGGAGTTTAACTTTTCACATAGTTTTCCAGTTCTTCATATGTGAGAGTATAGAGCCATTCATCCGTGACTCTTCGACATTCTCGCAAAGTCAGTGGATATATATTGAGTAGTTTATTTATTCGATTATACAAAGTGGAGCTGAGAAAGCGGTATTGCCGCCGTACAACTTGAACCGTGGCAAATTCCACCTGGCAGACTCTGTCAGATCTTCGTTTTTGGGTAACGATAACAGGATCAAACGGAAGGTCTGAGTGTTTACGCAGCACCACAGCAAGAATGAACGCGTGTCTGACGGTAGGCAAATCGCAAAGGGCGTATAGTTCAGTAGTTGGAAAACGAACCGGTTTATGAGTCATGACTTTTAGTACTGCCCTCTGTGCCCTTTCCAGGCGGAGCATTACGCACTTCCCAGCCCCACCCCAAGCTGCAATACAGTATTTTAAAATGGAATGTGCCAGAGCGAAGTATACTGTACGCAATGTTTGAAAATCAGCAGATGTTCGCAGATTTTTAAAAACAAAGATTAATTTTCTGACCCTGGATACCAAAGCCTCAATTTGCTCTTTCCATGTTAGCGTACTATCTATTATAACACCCAAGTATTTAATACTATGGGTGCGCGTAACTTGAGCACAACCACTCGTGCTGCAATTATTTGGTATACCGCATTTATGGGCCGTCAGGGTATAGGGAGACGGAGGTTGAGAGGCTTTACCAGGAGCAAATGTAATAAACTTAGTTTTTTCTATATTGAGGGTAAGAAGGTTTTTATTCAGCCATTTCGTTACTTCAAGCAGAGCGGACTCTGCATGTGAACGGGTGTCCAACCAATCTTTGCCATGAATGAGCATGACGGTATCGTCCGCATATGTTATAATTTTAGTGTTAGTTAGGGCCAGATTGCATAGGTCATTTATGTATATAAGAAATAGGGTAGGTCCAAGGACACTACCCTGTGGGACTCCGTAAGTTAGGAATTGTTGTTTGCTGACGTGATTTCCCAACTTTACTGTCTGTGAACGCTCACTCAGGTAACTCCTGAACATATCTAGACAGACTCCCCTAACACCAATTCGCTCCAACTTTTCAAGCAAGAGGGGAACAGAGACAGTGTCAAAAGCTTTCGATAAGTCTAGGAAAATTGCTAATGTTTTTAGTTTATTCGTTATATTTTTTGCTATAGTTCCGGTTACTTCCAAGACTGCATCTTCTGTGCTTCTACTTGATCGAAAACCGTATTGGTTCTCTGAAATTACATTCTGTGAATTAAGGTAATTAAGTAGTCGACTGTTTAATATTTTTTCTAGAATTTTGGACAGAATTGTAAGAACAGAGATAGGTCTGTAGTTGTTGACACTGCCCCTGTCCCCGCTCTTATAGATGGGATGTACTAGTGCTTTTTTAAAGACAGCCGGGAAAACTCCTGATGTGAGTGCAAGATTAAATATGTGCGAAATAATAGGTATTAGGGTGTGCCGGGCAGCCCTGATCAAGGCAGCAGAAATGCCATCCCAACCGACGGCGCAATTGGTCCTCAAGCCGAGGATGATGCGTTCAATTTCCTCACAGTCTGTTGAAAAAGTGGCCATGGAGTTGGGACAGGTATTGTCGTCAGAGGAGCGCGCACAATGTTCATTCGTTACGAGTATTTTTGACGCAAGATTCTTTCCCACATTCGCAAAGAAGTCATTAACTTTATCCACTGAATCCGAAGGATTGGGAGTAACGGATAAAAGTTCAATGGCGGAAGATTTGTTGTTTTGAAGATTTGATATTGATTTAATAAGATTCCATGTAGCCTTAGGATTTCTACGATGTCTCTCAAACTCAGATCGTTCATATTCTCGTTTAATTTTTTTAAGTAAATTATTACAAAAGTTTCTGTACCGTTTAAATGTTACTTGTAGAGTACTATTATTAGGGTCTCCTTTTGATTGAAGGCTAAGGTTATCCCTATTTCGGATGCACCTCAAAAGCCCTGGTGTTATCCAGGGTTTTATAATCCTTTTTTTACTTGGGGTAATTTTAGTAACGGAGTTAAAAAGAAGTAAAAGCCCAATTTAACTTTTGTTGGATTCGAACTTGCGAACTCTTGATTATATATTCACGATATACGCAGGCTATGGCCGCTAGACCACACAAGCTTAGCGATAGTTGTTGAAATAGTTAATCTGTTGCTCAAAATCAAAATCACTGGCGAGGCGCGTGACCTTGACAGGTCATCGATCCTTTCACTTTTGCAAGTCACAAGTCGTTTGACACAACACTTCACCTTTGTTTTCAAATATTGTTTTCGGTTTAAAAACACATTGAATCTTCACATACACATTTGATTTTTCACTGATATGTTGTTGAGACTATTGTTCATGTGATGTAATATATTTGTGATTGGTAAACACGTTTTAAACTTGCTTTTTTATAATTAATTCGGGAGCACTCAAAAACGTGACTGTACACCTCGACGACCGGGACGGGGGGGCAGGAATAAAAAAAGTATACATGTAGTATATCAACTATCTGGTGTCCACGACACAAGCCTTGCTTAGTGTGGCACTAGATGGCGCTGTGTGTTAATGTCCAGCGATATTTATTTATTTATTTATTTATTGTGTGTGTGCTTTATGTACTGACGTCAAATAAACATTTTTTTTTTCTTTCTTTATATTTATTAATTTTTTACATATTACCATTTCTACAAAATCTACCAACACGCACTGGGCCCGCGTGGTGGATTATAGCCCATTACTTCATAGAGAGGGGGGGCTATGTCCCAGTAATGGGAACATTATGCTTACAATAATTCCTCATCCAAACCGTCCATCGTTTGTTTGGTCTTCTTCACCCTCTTCGGTCATTAATATTTATATTCATCACCCTTTTAGACGATCATGGATTAATATAATATAATCAGCTTTCATGTAGATATATGCACTGACATTGTAACAAAATAAGATAGTTTTGTCTTGTGACAAACAAATGTTTAGTATACGTTACGACTTATAACCGGTAAATAAAGGTTTAAATGAATTGATGATTGAGCACCACACCCAGCCAGGAGCAAGCCTGACCCGGACAAGCCGGATACACCAGGGGGCACGATTTTGTAAGGAAAGACATGCTCTGGGATGGGAGAGGAAGCCCGACCAACCGCAGCCAGTCGGGCACAATCGACCGACTATGCAGCCTAGAGCCAATATAGGAATAGTGGTAAAGACAGGTACAATCCATAGGAATGAGCATTGGTGATTTAATCTTCGTTTGATTGTTCTCTTCTGGCATTGGAGAGGCATGTTGGCTTCTGGTGATTGCGATGAAATATTATGTTCGCGTATATGTTTCATCGTCAGTAGTATGTGTTTCGCTGTCAGTTTCGCTAAACTAGTAGATTTCCTGGGTGCCTGATCAGATTTTTTCTCTATCTGCTGCTAGCTGAATCCATTCTTCTTTGTTTATATTGAAATATTCCATGTCTTATTGGAGTGACTCGTTCCATGTACATTTATACATATATATATGTTGGTCTTCCAACTTTTAGCTGTTTTGCCTTGTATCTGATAGCTGCATTTAGTTAGTGCGGCTTTGGTCGCCGGAGGATGTGCCCGAAGTAGCATAACCGTAGGCATTTTTTTTTTTGTTTATTGTTTTTCCCATAAGAATTTCGCGTTTCTTTGTTCGAAGGGTTTCGCGTACTCTTTATCATATCTTTAAGAATGAGTCTTTCGTATCTTCTGAGTTTCGATCGGTTTGCCTTTGTGAGTGTCGCTGCCTTAAGACCGTAAGCGTGGCTTATCTATAAAATGATTTTTCACTTCATTTTTGGGTTTTTATGAAGGATGTTAAGGCCTTGGAGTTACGCATTGCTTGTTTGCATCTAGCGTTGACTGTGTGGTTTCTGTTAAGTGTCGATGTTATTTACGTGCGTAGGTACTTGATTTCGTCTACCGGTTGAATAATGGTTCATCCAATTCTGATTAGACTTCGGGTATCGGTTCTGTGTGCGTCTCTGGTTACTAGTTTTGTTTTCGTTTCATCAATGTGGAGTCCGACTGATTCCAGTAACGGTTTGATTTTGGTAACTATTTCGTCCAGTTCACTGAGATTATTTGTTGCTATTATCACGTCATCTGCAAATGACAATATAATAGGAGGTTGAATCTCATGGTCATGGTCTAGATGAAGGCATTCTGTTTCTTCACTTATGTTGTCACTTACGGGATATCTTCCGTAAAACAGTGTTTGACTCTGTTTCTTCTTCTAGTGTTCTGAGAACATCGTCCATTACTATGGTGAATAATCGTGGGGCTAGCGGGCATCCCTGTTTGACTCCTTTGTCTTTGTGCATCCTTTCAGTTTGCTGCCCAAACCATTTTATGCAGGTGGATTCGTTCATGCATGCCTTAATGATTCTATTTGTTAGAAATTAGTTAGTTCTGGTAACTAAAATGTCTCTAAGTGAGTTTAGGTCCAGCGTATCAAGTTTTTTCGATATCTAACGCCAGAATACTCTCCATTCCTCGTCCAGAATTCTCCTAAGTGTGTACATATGGTCGTTTGTTGACCTATTGCGAAGGAAAGCTGCTTGGTAGTTTCTTGGTTCTTCTATTGAAGCATCCAGTTTGCTTAGAAGAAGGCGCGCACATTTCCTATATCCCGCGTTACACATATATAGCTTTCTGTAGTCATTAATTCTATCTGGCTTTACTTTTTAAGGCACTGGAAATTGGATCGTTTTGTTCCAAGACATTGGTAAATCATGCCTGCATGCCTGCATGTGCTTTATAATTCCCGATAGCATTTCTGTTGGCAAGGCTTTGAACAGCTCTGACACCACCTTGTCGGTACCTGGTGTTTTGCCGTTGCTCATGTTTTTAATGATGTCACTTATTTCCTCTTCTTATAGTTCTTCTTTTACGTCAGATGGGTTCTCTTTCGGTAGGAGTTCTATGCGTGGGCCTGCTGAATTTATCTCTTCTTCCCACCTTGACATGGGTATAGAACGTTGTTTGTTGTTGCGCTTCGTGTTCATTTTATGTCTCCTGTAAAAATCGTATGTGATTCTCATTCGTTGTGATGGATGTGTTCTGCTTGGACTTCTAAAGAGTACTTCGCATTTTTCGCTTCTTCTTTGTTTCTTGTGTTTTGCAGATTGTGTCTTGCTACGCTTAGTTGTTTGATTGCAAGTACTTCTCTGGGGTAACAATTTTTGATGAACTTGGCTTTTTGCGAGCCCGATTCTATGTTCTCTGGATCTGGAACGCGAGGCCGTGGCGTTTGGTAGAGCCACTAAGGTGCCTGTTGTAATGGTTTGAGGTAAATAATCCGGTACTCATGTTGGTTTCCTGTGGGTATGCTATGTGTATCCCTTTATCTTTCAGGGTTTTGTCAATGTTATTTTTCTTTGAATGTGTGGCGGTGCCTCTGACATTACAGGTTGCTACTTTGATACTACTAATATCTGTTATAGTTTTATGGCAGGGTGGAGGCTCGAGTATTGCATATCCGGTGGGGTCAGCTTGTTCATCAAGCGATATCGTTGTGTTTATACCTATCGTGTTGCGTAGTGTGCAATTCTGTTGCAGTCTTGATAATTAATTATTAGGCTAAGAGGGCTGTCATAGTGGTTGTTCTGATACAATAAGTTAATCGTGGCAACGGCGTGTTGTGGATCTCTGGGTCGGTATGTAATGGGAGCGCTAAGCCCGGCTTGGTGTACTGTTACATTGATGTGGTAGTACTCGGCTGCTGCAATGATGATATCTTCAGCACCCCAGACGCCATCTTTGTATTGTTGTTCTTTGGTTCGCGGTAGTAGGCAGGTTTCTCGAGAGTGCTTGTTCTATGTTCGGCCAGATCTTCTTATCATGTGGTGGTCGAACGTCAGGAAAAATATGGCGTTTACTTGATGCGCTATGGCTCTTAACAAGCAATTCCCGTCGCCGATCATATGGACTATTTCCATATTTAAATTTGGTGATAATGGATACTGTTTGCCTGCTTGTGCTGCTCCATTCTTGTTATCGTTGTTGTGGCTTCAGTAGGATTTGATATGTGTTGCTATTTTTGCTTTTTTGCGATTCTTTATAATGTGGATACCCTTTTGGTGGTTTAACCTGCGGAAAATGTTATTATCGTACCTGTAAAAAGAGCTTATTAGCTAATGACACTTTAGCAGAATTTTTATTAATCTCGTATTGTTTTGTGTGTTTAGACGCCGCTTTGTTAATTCGTTAATGGTCTGGTTACGCATTTTTTTTGTTTCGTAGGTAATAGGAGAGAGCAAAGTGTTTTTCTGTTGGGCTATATTGTTCTGTTATTTGTACAGGGTTTGTTTTTTTTGTTATCGCTTTCAAGTTTAGAGACATGTGTTCGTTGGGACACAGAATGAGGCAGATAAAAATAATTTAGCAGACTATTCTTTTGTTTTATGGCGTAACGAATTTTTTTCTGTCCTATTCATTTTAAGAGTTCGGCTTCCGTCTTTTTTGCTTGAGAGTTTTATGGGCACCAGATGTAGCAGGCAAGTGCGCAGACCGAAGTCATTGGAGCTATTCTCAGTGACCCTATTATATAATAGAAATCCGATTTTGTGTTAATTTACACAATATGATACTCGTAATTTTCATGTGTTTAGCAAAGACGTGCGCAATTTTGGCTACAATTCCAGTAATGTTGAAGCCAGGCCACTTATCATGTTTATATTTAAAAATGATCAAGTGTACTTTCTACAAAGCATTACTATTATGATTCTTAACATAGAAATAGGTAACACGCGCTTTTAATAGTTAGGTAGGCGAATCGATTATATGGGAGCCTGGTTTTATGAATAGAGAAATGTATCATGCACAACAGCCTTTAAATAAATGGTATTCCTAGCTAGGTAAGCTGGGAAACCTCAAAATTGTACACAATTGACAGCTGGTTGGCTGAAAAATAATCTGCGTTCATTCAAGATCAATAAATTAAACGAGTTCACCGAGTTTCTGCTGCACCGCTGCAGATGCTGACGCTGCAACCTCTGCATCACTGCCAATCTCTGCGCACTGCTCGCGGTGGTAGCACTGCACTGTGACACTGTTCTTGGATGTGCAAACGTTTCAGCCATTATCTTGGTAATCTTATTTAGGTTCACGATAAGCCACTGCACTTTTTGGTTCAGAGATCCCACTGTTTGTAAACACTCGCGATTATAAATTTCAGCACGACTAGTATTAAAAGTAGGTAAGTATATAAAATACTAGCAAACCAGTCTCAACACAAAAGGGCGGTAAGGTTGAGGCTCGGCTACGGCGTCCGTTTTTTTTTTTGTGCCAGATGGGCAAGCGGACCCCAACACACACGACCTTACCCGACGGCGGCCAGTTACAACCGGTAAATAAAGGTTTAAATGAATTATACAAAAAACTTGTTTTTACCGTGAATAATATAATTATTTTATTCGTTTGAAGTTTCCATTTCACTCTTATTTTGAAGGTCGTTCAAAAACTTTCTTCGTGTGATTTTGCTGTGGAATTAGTCAGCATAAAAGGAGTGGCCCCCTTTTATGCTGGACATCTCTTTGAGGCGTGCGTAGAACATGAACGCGCCGTCGACACGGCCGGGGCCTGTCGTCATTAGACGGACAGACCTGTGGACGGTTAGCTATGGGCTAGCTAGCCGCCCACAGGCCCGCGTCTACGGTGACCGGTAGCCACATGCCCCCCGACGCCCGATGTGTCTCCCGCGGCGTTTGGGGGGAGAGGCTCTCTCCCTGTCGCGTTCCGCCAGAAGGATGCCACTGCTGAAATGATGAATAAGGGTAAAACCAAACGAATATACCCATCATCATCTGCCAAGCCTTTTCCCAACTATGTTAGGGTCGGCTTCCAGTATAACCTGATACAGCTAAATATCAGTATTTTACATGGAGCGACTGCCTATCTGACCTCCACTACCCAGTTAATACCGGATAATACGATATCACTTGGTAAGACTTGTTGTCGGGCTTTTTGGGTCACTGACTACCTGTAACGACTTTCAAAGAACTGCAAATGACAGCTGGGATCAACAGCTTGCCGTGATTTCCGAGGCACGGAGGAAACTCGGTATGGAAGTTTGGTCACCCATCGACAGACCAACTTAGGCAAGCACGGCTTAACCTAAATATCGACCCGAGCGGCAGTTTACATTTAGCCACGAGCTCCTCAAACGGATGTAACCACTAACCATCTACCACTTTTGAAAATAGAGGCGTGTTACTATGTAACCTATTCATTTAAATATATTCATTCGGTCGCGGCAGTGAAATCTGACAGTTTATCTTGACCTCACATTTCATTGTTCTGTCTTGACTGGAAAGTGGACAACAGTTTATTTTATTTTAATAGTATTTCTAACCTACATAGCAATGTAAATGTTTAACCAAAATTGTTAACTTAGCTACCGATAGATGGCGTTGTTAATTGAGCGACGATACTTGAATCGCGATGTTATAATTTTCTGGCGCTTAACTAGCTCAATAATTATACAAAAAATATTGAGTAAGAAAAATATTGTGTAAGATTATTTAGTTTTTTCACGGTATATTCATGCTTGCTAATGGATAAGGGGTGCAAAAAGACTAAGGGAACCGGACCGAACCTGTGAACGTATGTGACGCCTAAGTATCGGGTTGTTCAGTAAAATATTAGTTATTATAAGCTACCCAAATGTGGCACTGTTTCAAATATGACAATGTCACTTATCCCATTTGAAGATAAATTTATTTAAATAAAACCTTAATCAATTCCGTCACCATAAGTGTGTGTGCAAACAAGTAGGTACGCTCTCTCTTCCCTTTCACTCACTAGTCCGATGGGATAGCAATCCGATATGTCCAGAGATATGATGCGCAGGACTAACTGCTTGACTCGTTTTCCAAGGCCCGTATCGCACCGCCAAGTTCCAAATTTCGGCTTGGAGACATTCCTAATGAAACACACTATACATACACACACACTACCCAACACACAACACCTTACCCAACCTGGTAATTTAACCCAGGACCGCACGGTCAGGTGTCGCACTTGCAACCACGAGACCCACAGGGCAGTTAAAAACATTTCACAGTCATAATACGCTCATAATGGCAGGCAGTTAAAACAATTTTACTTTTCCTCGCCATTGTGTCTGTAAGAACGTCCAGCAAAAAAGAACTAACTGCCCACATTCTATCGCCTTTAACAAACGGCGCAAGAGTCGTAAGATTTACCGACACATTATCCGTGCACGCACTAGAAAGTGACGCGGGCGCATCTGGTCTTATATGTACAGTCGGGACAAGCTACTTAGTATACAGGCAATTTATTAACGATTTCAACACAGACTAGTTGATACTAGTGTAGTCTGTAATAGGATAACCACATTACGCCAGTTATGTTAAGTTCTAAATGATATAGGCCTCGCCCATTGCCAGGCACAACTTCAGGCACAATTCCAGGTAGAAAACACCAATTACACTTCACACGACCCGAGAATCGAACCCAGACGTAGTGCTTGTGACCACATATATAATTATATAATACATATATACAAAAATATTTATTATTTCTCAAACATTGTGTCACATATAAACTGAAGCAGCCCAAGTTAGTTATAATAGTACTTGTGTCAGAGCTGTTTCGCTCTTCCCGTAAGTGGTATCCTAAAAACACATTTATTTTTAAGTCACTACTAAAATAGAGATGATTTTTAACTAAAAAATATATAAATCTTTAGCCTGTCATCTTTTATCATTTATCATTTATACGTGTTTTTTGTTTCATGAAATTAATAAAAATTGACGGGTCTTGTGACGTCACTTTCCGGTAAAAAATGAACTCAAACGTGACGTCACACGAGTTTTCGACGCACTGTATCTAGTCTTCATTTTTTGTTAACATGAAATAAAAAATATGTGTAATATGTTTTGAAAATATATTTGATGGACTTATTAGATTTTTTTGTGTCCTATTTGTGAGTGAAAACGGATAACACAGCTTTGCTGAGCTGTGCAGCAACTGGCTGTATACTAAACAGCGTGTTCTACTGTACTTTCACATTGTAAATTTGTATGCTGCACTTTTCGACCTTGGGGATCAAAATTATCATAAAAAGAATTGTCAGTTGACAGTATGTGACTGACAATTAGATGGACGTCGTTTGTATGGTAATTTTTATATAATACGTGGTTTATTTTTAAAGGCTTAGAAAATATTGTGTGAAAGTTGGTCACAAAGTGGCTAATGAAATTTGGGGGGTATGAAAAACAAGGTGTAAAATTAAAAGTTAGCTAGTTAAAAGGGAGAATCCTCCGACCAAACGGGTGTTACTACGACAGTAGTTGTCGGATTGTTCTACCTAACCAAAGGAATTGATGTAAGTTCTTCATTTGTGGTATAGATGGCGCTGTAATACTTTTTGAACTATAGAGGCATGGAGAATAGGGTAAAAAGTAATAAAAAGTAGGTAGTAATTACGACCAAACGGGTGTAATGTTTGGTGTGCCAACTGCCCAACAGTTGTTGAGTTCTTCTATCTTCTTGAGTCGCGGACAACTTTACCTGCGCGAAGTAGAATTTAGATAGGTTTCAGTGTTTAGTTCACCATTTTTGTCATAGATGGCGCTGTATTACATTTTGTAGTCACGACACAGGTTTAAGGTTCGATCAAATTAGTACAGACGGAATTACTAACGCGGTTCCGGACACCAAACTCTCATGTAGGTACCTATTGAAATATCTGTAAGTCTCTGATGTCCGCAGTCAGTATATGTATACTGGATTGACTAAACTTTTAATGTTCCGCTTGGTCACAAACCATTATTATCCAATACTTAGGTCCATGTTCATCGAGAAGATAACAGCCCGATTATCTAAAAACAGCTGTCAATGTGACATGTTCCCATACAAAAATGTGTTTTAAACAGCTGTTTTTAGATAATCGTCCGTCATCTTTTTGGTGAACATGGACCTTATTGCTTTTAAAAAAAGCTTAAACATCCGTTCAGAAATACAGTGACCTTTATCTACGGAACAATGAGGTAGCTGATGTTGTTGTAGTCAGCTGGCACTGATTGTTGGGCCATGAAAGGACGAATGAAAGGCATTGGAATGTGACCAAGATTACGAGAGACACTAAGAGGGATGTGTGGTGTAACGCAAACGTATAATGTAAGAAATGAGTAAGTAGAGACGCAGTCTGACAGTGGTGCCGCTGAGTGAAAATTTGTGTGATAATAATCAGTTAACGTGGACACAAATGATGCGGAGAAATGAGAAAAAGGTTGAATGATAAGTTTTGTTTATAAATGGGTATATTTAGCATACAGGAAGACCAAAGAAACGATGGATGGACCTTCGATCATCCTTAATATGACTAGAAAAGAGTGGCATTCCACAAAGCACTTATCATCTCAGCAATTACCTCAATTAACTTCATGTACAATAGTGGTACATACACCACCACTATTGTACATGAAGTTAAAATAAATAAATAAATAAGTAATGGAGAAGTACGGGAAAAAAGTATGGCTGCGCCGACCCCAATCAAATTGGGATACGGCCCAGAGAATGATAAATACCGATAAAACTACTATTAAATTTTTGTGATATCCAACTTCATACGTTAATTTTATGTTCTTTTTTGCCAGATCATCCAGCGCAAACACTGAATGTACTTTCTTAAATCGTTGCAGTCACGTGAAACTATCATTCTACCACCATATCGGGGCTGGTTGCAAAAACGAAGCAAATACTAATAGAAAAACATTGATAAACGACTGTTTAGACATTTTAGATGTCTGACAGTCTAGATGGAAAGATTAATAAATAAATAAATAAATATCGCTGGACATTACACACAGCGCCATCTAGTACCACACTAAGCAAGGCTTGTGTCGTGGTCACCAGACAGTTGATATACTACGTATATACTTTTTGTTTGTAAATACATACTTATTATACATTATACATCCATGACACGGAAACAAATGTACATGCTCATCACACAAACATTTGCTTCTACCTATTCGAACCCGGGACCCTAAGAACATAAAGCAGCCTCACTACCGCTACGCCATTCGGGTCGTCAATAATAATTGCACTTAAGTATCATATGAAGTGGCTTATGAAGCATAGGTACATAAGTCAGCTACATCGTTTAGGCAACATATTTTGTTTTCATTCTGCGACAAACATCCAAGCCTGAGTGCAACACCGTCTTCCCACCTGCAAAAAAATTTTGCAGGTGGGAAGGCGCTGACTTATGTACCTATGCTTCATAAGCCACTTCATATGATACTTAAGTGTAATTATTATTGACGACCCGAATGGCGTAGCGGTAGTGAGGCTGCATTACGTTCTTAGGGTCCCGGGTTCGAATCCCGGTAGGAGCAAAATGTACATGTAGGAAAAACAATATAATTAGCACGCCATCCACCTTTGCCAGGATATTTTTCGCGTAATTAAAACTAAATAATATTTACACAACATTTAATGTCATGGATTTCCGCAAAGTAACTTCTGATTCTGCAATTTATATTGTTATTGTTTCAATAAATTCTCAATTCCACTGTATTTCTATTCCAGATAACGGTAACAGCATCATGCGCCAGAGCAGAAGAACAAAGCAAGGAAGCAGAAGAAGCACAAGATGTTAAAAGAATAAGCAAAAGAGATGCAACCGTAATATATAACTTCGATGGCAACCAAATGGATAAAATATTTCAAAAACCTAAAGTTATCTACAGGAGATTATCAAAGGCAAGATATGAACCCAAGAAATATGGTCCTCCAAAGGCACGTTATGGACCACCGAGACCAAAACATAGGCCACATAAGCCGACCAGGAAACTAGCTAAAAAAGGCCGCACAGGGAAGCCGAAAACGTTATCTCCGAAGTATGGACCACCCGAGCCAAGAAATAAACATAAATCTTACTCAAACAAAAAGCAAAATAATAAATACGGTGTACGTAAGTTTAGACCTAATCCCAGACCGGCTCATGGACACATTGTGAAGATGCCTCATTACTCTGTCTTCGTGCCTGATAAAACGGGCTTTGGTGAGCCACCAGCACACAATGATAATGGGCCTCAGAAAAGTTATTCATACGACCCTCCCGTCGACTCTTACGGTGCACCTCTGAAACCAGGCATTGTAGACGTGTATTCTGGATCCAACAGTTTTCAAGATGCATCACAACATGACGACTTCATTGACAAGCAGAAACCGCAACGGAACCACAACCACATCGACATCTATGATAACAATTACGCTTTCACACGGAAGGAGCCATCGTTCTCCAATTTTGTGACACTGAACCCCAAAGATAGCCACACAGACTCTTTGGATCCAGTTGACAACCCAGACCATAATAAATTATATCATAAGAAAAGGCCATTCTATTCAAAAGACTCGAAAGTGGTTAATAATAGACCGTGGAGGTCTAATAAGCAGGATAATTTTGAAGATGAAATTATCGTTGGTGGGCAGTATGCCGAGCCTCCGGCGAGACACGTCACCAAAAACGTTCGGCATTCGTCGATTATTGGTGACGATTTTGACGAAGAACCTTTCCCTAACCACCGAGGAGTCCGAAGTGGTTACGTCGATATTGAAGGCGCGCAATCAGCCAATCAATCACCTTACTCCAATTACAAGAACAGTAATATGGCTTTCAGTCCACAGAACCTAAACGATGCTTTTAGTATAGTAGATAAATAGTTATAAGCATCTTCTATTTTTACTTAGGCATATTAAAAGGAGAATGGGCGTATTTGTAAATGAAAGATAGAGAGAGAAAAGTATTTGTGTGATATTTTCTACGTGTGAAAATGCACAGTATTTGATTGTTTAACTAACAAGCTAATGATTGTTGGATACTCCAAAATCGTTTGTTTTTATTACTATGATCCATCCGACCCGATCAAGTTGGCAGCCGTATATGCGACAAATTGTGACGGTCGGTCCTTTATCAATTGATGTGACCAAGTAGGTACTTCGTAATGGACTGAAGACGAATTTTTATCGTAACAACCCGAACACGAATATTCGCCTTCAAGTCTGGACTGAACGAACGAACACGCGAATGGTTTTCCGTGCCACATTATGTGTGGCATGATGAACGAGACGACACCTTTGGCTTGGCAACTTTGTTAGCCCAATATCATCTGATCTACGTATACAGAGTTATTGGTTAAGTCGATCTAGATCCATTAAAGGGTGTGCATCATTTCTGACTGGCTTAGCTATCAAACACCATCACCATGGAAATTAAAAGGTGTTTTTCTTAAAAATTGGCGAATTTTTTGTCTATTGTCCAATTATATTGTAACTTGAGCCTTTAATACATTTGACTGTGCATTAATGAATAAGTTGTTTTAATATTCTCAACACGAAAATTTCAAGTATCTAAACAAACTGGATACGCGAAAATTGAAAGTTAGGAAAATAAATCAGTTCATAAAACGTATTATTTTAGTGTGCTGCAGATGTCCTTGTAAATATCTTAGTTTATTCAGCTATCCAGCAAGGTATAATACTTATGGGTATTATTATAATTACTAGAATAAAAATAAGATTCAAGGCTCCCAGGTAAACGTTATAAGTACTGTACGAGGTTATTGGTAAGTTCTTAAAACACGGTTCAGTTTGAGGATTGATAGTCAAATCAGTCAGAAAAGATGCACATTACAACCCTTTAACGGATCTACAACTATCTAGATTATAAGTTATATTCCACCGTACTATGCTCAGTCTTCAAGTAATGATATAAGTTTTGTATATAACAGAGACTCATACTCACTTACTTATATAACTAAATGTGAGTTAGGATTGGAGAATATAAGGTTATTAAGTAAGCACTGTATATGTTAAGATATAAATTATATTAATTAAATTTTATATTTAACGGATGCGTGTTTTTATTAATGTTTTTATTGTTTGGTCCTACGGATACCTCGACAACCCGAATGGCGTAGTGGTAGTGAGGCTGCCTTACGTTCATAGGGTCCTGGGTTCGAATCCCGGTAGGAGCAAATGTTTGTGCTCAACCTTAGAGAGGTTGTCGTCTGCTTCACTGGACTATCCTGTGGTTGCTTTGTGTGTAAAGCCTCCAGGCAGTGCAAAAAACTTCCAAACCAAGCAACTACACGCTAAGGGCACCCCTTGCGGGGTACGAGCCTCGGCTTAGGGCGTGGCGCTGGGGAAGGACCGCAAAGGGACAAGCTGGATCTGTGTAGACTACAGGCTAGACCGTCAGGTGTGGGAGACGGGGGCTGGCCACTATTGTATTGTATTGTACAACGGGTTGGTGTACGCAACACCACGGCCCAGTGCGGTTTGGTAGATGTCACATGTCTTTGAATTTTTGGTTCTAGGACATGCCAGTTTCCTCACGATGTTTTCCTTCACCGTTTTGAGAGCAGTGGTGATGAAATAAATTACACAAAGTAATGTGCCTGTCTGGGTTCGAACCACAGAAATATTAAAAACAGGAGAAGTGGCAAGGGGGCGTGTCGGTTACCACGTGGAGCTGGCCGCGTCGCTCAGCTATTGAAAAAATGGCCGTAACCGCGAGTTAGTGTGTCGTCAACCGCGTTCGTAAAAAAAAACGATTATGCCGTCTTGTTCGGTGGTTTCGTGCAAAAATAGAAGCCAAGACAAAAACTTTAGAAGACAGGGCATCAGTTACCACAAGTTAGAACAAGTATTTTACAATATTTGTCTTAAAAATCACGAAAAACCATAATCCCTAAAATATATCTGACTTGTACTACTTGATTTATGTTTTCTTGTATTACTCCGACTGTATTATGTTTGCATTAAATACATTGCTCTTTTACAACCACCTTAGTCTGTCACTGAGTGACTGAACGAGCAATGTACACCTGACATAACGAAACATCATTAAGCCGTCATGTCGCATGGTGCGTCCGCTGCTCCGGTCCGCCGTATTTGAGCGCGAGCTAGTGATGTGCTCGTGGAGGTTTGACAAAGTCTGTCGACAAGAAAGTGGACTGCGAATTGTTATATTACTATTTCACTTTTTTTTTTCAATTTGTTAACTCTTGTAATCCGGTTGGAAGGCCGATGTGGTTCTATGCTTAATTTTCTTTTTCTCTTTGACAATTCAAGAGACCCTGTAACTGGCCTAATTGAAATAAATGCTTTGATTTTGATTTTGAACTACGTGTAACTGTGTCATTTGATTTTTAATTGATTTTAAAGTATTTTTATTCATTGAATAATGTTTGTAGGTTTCATATTATTTTTATTTACTTTATTTCCAAATCTTTTATAAAAATAATCGATATATTTATCGATAACTCTTCGATTTAGTCAAACACTGTGTCGTATCCACCCCCGTGTCCCGACAACACACAATGATAATTGTTTTAGTGTGAGTAAATTATACGGAAAAAGTACGCTGTGTCTAAACAAATAAGGTTTATATTTAAATGACAGAGTTATCGATGGCGGGTGTGTGCACTTGTTCGTAGTATTGTTTTGACAGAGCTCTGTGTGCAATATTAGCGTAATGGAGGGGCAACTGTGGCTTCATCGGTTTTCTATACATTTTGAACTCCACGCCATATCTCCTTCTTTAATATTTCTATGGTTCGAACCCACGACTTAGTGTTCGTAAGTCGGGGCCGCCACCACTGGGCCACCGCCGCTCTGGGGGCTGGCCTGTATCTCGGAAACAATATTTTATAGAAGATCATTAACATTACTTGTCTGCATTGATACCAGTTATTGATTAAAATACATTTTATGTCTGCTATTTTGAAATAAAATAAAATGGCGGACAGGGCACGCTTTATAAAATCTTCAAACCCTTTGAAAATAAACCCTTTGAGAATAAGGGCCAGTTTCACCGGTTCCGGATAAAGTGTCGGTTAGTTATCTGATAGTTAATACTATCTACCACTTAAAGGCTGGTTATAACTAATACTTTATCTACCAGATATCGCTATCCGACACCTGTGAAACCAAGAGTGTTAGTTTATCTGGCAGATAAGTTCCTAATAGGCTAACCGACACTTTATCCGTAACCAGTGAAACTGGCCCTAAGGGTTGAATTCCTGCTACGCTGGTATCGGTTGCGTACGGTAGCGAGAGAAACAATCTAAACATTTATATAATTCAAAGGTGACTGGCTGACTGACTGACTGACATAGTGATCTATCAACGCAGATGACGCAGAGCCCGAACCACTGGACGGATCGGGCTTAAAATTTGGCATGCAGGTAGATGTTATGACGTAGGCATCCGCTAAGAAAGGATTTTGATCAATTCTACCCCCAAGGGGATAAAATAGGGGATGGAAGCTTATATGAAAGTATGTCATTTTTATAGTTATGATTTTCTAATTTTGTGTTTAGGCTGACGATTGAAAATTAATTTATGCGTGTTTCAGCGTTTTTGATGACTCCACCCCGAAGACTTATAAAGGGGATGAAATAGTATGTGAAAAATCAAATTCAAAATCTTAATTTTCGACGTAAAAAGTACAAAAATTGTTATCTGGGCTTATGATTGGAAGCTGACGCAACGGCTTTATTAGAATTTCAACCCTTGAGGGGTGAAAAAAGAGCAACATTTTGTTTTTAATTAAAGTTTATATTTTTTGAGTCACCAAAAAGTATCAAAGTTAGTAAGTCGTTAGTTTTTTTTATTTCAACCCACAAAGGGGTAAAGGGGATGAAGTTTTGCATTGTGGTTGTTCATTCGTTCACCAATAACAGCAGCAGGAGAGACCTTTTGCAGCAGTGCAAGTTAATAGTATAGGCCGTACACAAGTTAATAGCACACGTGACTTCGCGGCTGGCAGTACTTACCGTTTTGTAGGGACCTAGGTAAGCCGAAGATTATGGACTTACGGCAGGAGCAGAAAAAGAAAGTATGGCAGCCGCCGCTCCTGTGGGTGCCGCCCGCTCGCACCAACTTGCTGCAGCACGCGCCGAATTTAACTTTAAATATAACTGCTCTATTGTATTAGGTACCTAAACCTGTAATAATAGTTGTATGTGTTGTTTAAATAAATAAAATAATAATTAAATTATGTATAGTAGAACGAGATAGAATGAGTAATTGTCGATATCGTATTTGATTACCAACTAGATTTTTTTTATTTTGTAGATTTCTGTTTTTTTTTTCTCTTCTGCATTTCTGATCTTACTTTTGATGAATGAAGATGAAGTCAAAATAAAAAATCAAAAATGGCGCCGACGAAAGTTTTTGGATTATTAATCACGGGTGTCGTTTCCGTGGTTTTTGGTGTCGCTATTGTATATGAAAATGAGGTCAAAATTAACATTTTCCTTTTTTTTCTACGGCTTCCCCTGACACTATTTTTACCCTGCGCCGCTGTTAGGTAGAGGTGTATCTAATCCTACACCCACATTTCGCACATTTAGCTTAATCCCATCAAACGGGCACAAATAATACAATAACACTTTGCCCGTCCCGCAAATCGAACCCAGGACCTCATGCTCAGTAGCGCTTGCGACAACTCGAACAACGATGCAGTCTCACACATGACCCATCAATATTTTCACGCGAACGAAGTCGCGGGCAACAGCTAGTAGCAACATATGTGCCGTCAGTGTCGTAGTGTGGTGCTGAAAATAAATAAATATCGCACACAGCGCTATCTAGTGCCACACTAACCAAGGCTTGTGTCGTGGACACCAGATAGATTGATATACTACATATATACTTTTTGTTTGTAAATACATACTCATTATACATATAAACATCCATGACTCGAAACAAATGTCCATGCTCATCATACAAACATTTGCTCCTACCGGGATTAGAACCTGATGCCCTAAGAACGTAAGGCAGCCTCACTACCGCTGCGCTGTTAGGGTCGTCAAATTAAAAAAAAAAAACAATGGTGTCGATTCTGTTGTGCACAAACTAAACTTAATTTAGACTATTGCTATCTTTTACTAAAAGGCAGTGCGAGAAAAGGACGGCTATAGCTATGCACTAAGTTAGAAATGTCAAACTGGTTTTTGACTTGCGCTTCACTGTGTTTTTATTCGACATGTTTTTACGTGCACCCTTCATTTGTATGGAAATATTCGTTCGAATTAAATTTGACAGCTCTAAATTACGTCCGTCTCTTTCTCGTTTTATTAGAAAGAAAAAGATAGCAATAGCCAAAATTAAGTTTAGTTTGTGCACAACAGAATCGACACCAATGTATACTACGATGTCGATGTACGGTCAAACAAGCTACTTGGTTTACAGTTTAACCCACAAACTACATTGTAAAGTGTAAACCAAATAGCTTGATCGACCGTACGATGTGTGGTGTGTTGTATTTGTAACGCCTGTATTGTGTGTGGTCGTTCTTAAACGACCTTCACCAATTTGACAACCAGGTGAAATTTACATTTTACCCACGGGAGTTCCGTGATTTTACCAAATGAAATATGTTTGTGAACGTGTACCAATAGGGTTGCCGCAAAAAAATAGATCATTGCTATTAATAATTAAAATTTATAAAAATAAAACTTTTTCTTCAAATTTCACTTGACTTGGTTGCCAAACAAGTCGTATATAGTCTAATCGAAAATATACAACATTCGCTATATGCTGTTGATAGGTTGCTTACCTTTTTCTGGTCCCTATTACCTGGTAGCCGCAGACAAATATATTATTACAAATTAACATATTTATTGAATAAAATAATAAATAAAAAAATAAAAAAATATAATTAATTATAATATTTTTTTATATTATACAGGGTGTATTTCACCTCATCACAAAGCCGTTAACCAAGCATTCTGTATATCAAACTAAGTAACTTTACGCAAAAAATATTGCTGGGAAACAACTTTTTTTTTTGAGGTTATAAATCATGTTTTGTGGTATAACTCAATGTAACACACTCAAAACATTGTGCTGATGGATGGATTGAATAGTACGGGGGTTGTAGAGATATTTAAAGTAAAAATCGTGCGACAAAAAGTGGTATTTAAAAAAAAGCTTGTCAAAATCTTGCAACTTTGACCCCCAATATCTCCGTAACTAGAAGGTTCCCAAGTATAGTGTAGAACAAAAAAATGATCAGAATAACAAGTAGAACAAGTGCCATTCGTATTCGTTAAGAGGTGTTTTACACCCTTTATATGTCACCGTAAAATTGTCAAAAACGTTATATTACAATATAACGTGTTTTTTCTCGCGATATTGTAATGTCTCGAATTATTGTCAACTGACCATGCGGAAGTATCTCTGCCCCCATAATCGGGACTTGGGGCACCCCCCCGTTAGGTTAGTTAGGTTCCTTTAAGCCCTGCACTCGGAACCACTCGGCCCCACCTTCCCCCCACACCGCGTAAGTTGACTACAATCGCATGCATTTCACAAAAAATAATGCGTTTGTTTTGTTGTAAGCAGTATGTTCATTTGACAATAATTCGAGACTTTTGACAATTTTACGGTGACATATATGTAGATATATATTTTTTATTAAATACAAATTATCTTATCTTATCTTATCTTAGTGTTAATTGCGCTCATCTGCTTACCGATGAACATGAATTAAAATGTTGGTAATTTTATTGCGAGTAGAGTAGTATAGAGTTGCCCGTAAAAATCTGGTCATAGATAACGGTGGCCAAGCTTTAAAAGCCATGACTTTTTTTTGTGGCAGCCCTATTGCTACACGTTCACAAACACATTTTGTTTGTTAAAACGTAATTTTCACCTGGTTGTCAAATGGGTGAAGGTCGCTCTTAAGGATCCCCTTAAGATCGACCATCACCCATTTGACAACCGAAGAGGATCCCCTCTACTATGTGAAGGGTCAAAACATCAACGAAGGAACGCTGTTGAGTCAAACATAAAGTACCCCCACTTTCAGCAGCTGATGCCCAAGTTGATGGGTGGTGGTTTTAAAAAAAAAACGGCGTTAAATGTTTTGGAAAATTGGCAACCAAAAAACCATAAATAATTAGGAATGTAACCATATATTATATGGATATTTGTGTTTAATTCTCCGTTTAGGAGATAATTCGATTTTTCATACTAGCTTCATATTTTTTTTTTGTAAAAAAATATACTTCATTCGTTTTTGAGCAGAATTCATTTTGGTGTATTTTTTGTATGTATGATACATATAAAAAATCATACTAATAGAACCTAAAATCACCAACTTATCTCTAAAAATATATTTCAAACAAAAAAAAACATACTAATATGCATACGATCATTCTGATTTTTGGCAAATAATTCTACAAGCAATATATTAGCATTAAAGTGTTTTAGTTTTTGAATCCAATATCTATAATATCCAATGACTGACGTAACAACCACTTTGTAGTGCAAGCTGATTAGAACTCTATTCTATCGGCATTTCAAACGAAGTTTGAACCACCATAAATAGAGTTGCTAATTTAGCTCGTCTAATCGCCTTAAAGTCCATTCACATCTTCAGCATAACTTTGATTTGAACACACGCATGAAGCATGTATCAGTCGATAGCTGGCAATAATGAAAGTTTCGTACGAAACAAAAAATGATCTACAGTGTCACGTTTCTGAGTTATGAGCTATCAAAGTTAAAGTCCATTCGCTGATACCTTCTTTGGCACAACTTTCTTGTTATTTGCTAAGAAATTTAATGTGGAGGCGCATTCCGATTGAACATCTACATGTAAATTTCAGTAAGTATTAATCTAAAATTGTAGACGTGTTCTTGATTGTGCATAATCTGTGTGAAATAACTGTTATTTTAAAGTGGTTCTGCTAGACACTACACTTTGTAGCATGACCACTTTGAATTAATATTTTCCAAGCAACTAACTTTACTTCTTTTTTTATATACAACAATATCTTTATTCTTGATGCTACAAGAACAAAGATATTATTGACATTATGCTATGTATTTTTTACATAATCTAGACAAAGTGGTTCTGCTGTAGAGCATGACATCAAAAATCTTCCAAGCCTTGTTTAACGCTGATGAGAAAACAATTGTCATCATTATCTGCCTAGCTTATTCCCAACTATGTCGGAGTTGGCTTCCAGTCTAACCGGATGCAGCTGAATACCAGTATTTTACATAGACTACCTATCTGATCTCCACAACCCAGTTAGTACTGGGTGATACGATACCTCTTGCTAAGACTAATTTTCAGACTTTTTGGTCCACTGACTACCTGTAACGACTGCCTGCCTAAGATCTGTATACAAATGACAGCCGGAACAAGTGCTATTCTGAGGCAAGTAGGAAACTTTCGTGAGAAACAAAACTCATTTAACTTAGTTGACAAAGTCAATAACTTTTTATTTTATGCTTTCTTTGGTAACATCAGAACACAATCAACTCGTTATAAAGAAAAGTTCATAAAGTTGGCATTTCAAAACAAGCAGAAACAAATATTTTTAGTAAAATAATTTTATTATGAAACGAAATTATGGAAACACTAGGAAATTTCCTTAGCAACAACGTTTTTTTTCACTTGATTTCATTAAGCATTTTAAGGCCTTCTCGCAAAATAAAGGTCCGCCTACTATGCAGCTGGCTGCGATGAGCGCTGTTATTAAACTGAGACAAATCATTTTAAAAGTATTTCTTATCCGTATTGTTTTATCCTCAGTCTTGATTCCAGAAGAAGCCTCAAGTGTAGAGGTAGATATTGACGACTTGCATTCGATTATACCTTTAGCAACTACTTTTATCTTACATGAGCATCTGTTTCACCAAACGTGATGCCGTAAGATCCCCCAATAATCGCAAAAAATTGCAGCACTGGTCAGATCAGTAGAGTAATGCAAATTGGCTCTGAAACAAAAGATATTACATTGAAGAAAACAATAAACGTAAAAAAAACAATAGAACGTGTAACGTTAAATGCGCAAAACCTGAAAATAGTTCGATCAGAATCACGAACAGAATCAATTGAACACGCCAAAATAGGTAAACGAACAAACCCGAATGGTTGTAGTCCAATTTAAATTTTCTCATACGTGGGAAAATAAAAGTTCTTGCCAGTATATCTAATTTCAAAGTAAAAATAAAACAGCTCATAAAACCATTTCTTTTTTCTCCAAGTATTCGGTCTATTGAAATAAAAATAATTTGAGATGCCTGAGGTTTTGCGCATTTAACGATACATGTTTTAAAAATGACGAACATTTTAAATATTTTGACGAACTTAACGTAAGTGATAAGCGGGCTTCGTACACATCCGGAAATCCTAATCCGGTCTCGAGTTAGGTTAGGAACTTGAGAAAAAATAATAGTTCCAAACGTAACCCTTTTCCTAAACCGTCCCGACGTATTGTTTCCTATCATAACCCCAATTGCCATATAGATAGAAATTTCCCTCTACTCTTTCTTAGTTTCTAAAAACACCGATAGCTACGAGACGTAGGCGCTTTAACTAACAGTTAGTCATAGAAAACGACTGCAAATTGAGTTTCGGAAGCATTGAATTTCATATACAGTACGGAGATCTATACTTGATACGAGTATTATAAAGAGCAAAGATTTTTGTTAAACTTAAAAACTACTGGCCCAATTTAAAACTTCTTTCAGCAATGGATAGCTACATTATCAGCGAGTAACATATTCTATATCATCACTGATGGCATCATAATTTTGATAGCATATACATGTCTAAGAAACGTGACACTTTAGAACTTAATACTTAGTCTTTAATACAACGTGTTAACAAATTCATCACGAAGCCATCCACCAAGCATTCTGTACACCAAAACTATGTAACTTTACGCAAAAAACATTGCTGGGAAACGACTAAACGACGGATGCAAATCATCAATCAAGTTGGAACTTTGACCCCCAATATCTCCGTGACTAGAAGGTTCCCAGGTATGGTATAGAACAAAAAAAAATGATCGCAATGATAGGGAAAACAAGTGCCTATTAGCTTGTTTAGATATTATTACACTCTTTAAAGGTGATATTCTGCTGTTCTATGGGTTCCCCAGAGCACAACATCATGCTGAGCGGTATTTGTCGCACTCACGGCGTGTAATTTTTTATTTTCTTTCCGTTTTGTCTTGGTGGACGTTAGGCCGACCGGGCTTTATATAAAAATCATCAAAGCCTTTTCTATAACACAAAAATACCTTTTGTATGAAACAAAAACTCACATAGTTAATTGAGCAAGTTTAGTTTATAGTTGAGTTTTATTTTTAAGCTTTCCTTGGTACCTAATATTGGAACAAGGTTAATTAGTTACAATGAAAAGCTTCATCAACTAACTTATAAGTTAGCAAAACAAACAAACAAATAGTTTATAGTGATATCATTTTATTTGAAAACGAAATTATGGACACATTGTATGACATAGGAAATTTGCTTCGCAACAACGTTCACTTACGACTAGATTTGACGAAGCATTTTAAGACCTTTTCGCAAAATAAAGGTCCGCTTACAATGCAGCCGGCTGCGATGAGCGCTGTTACACAGCTCATACAAATCATTTTGAAAGTTTTTAAGAACGCACTCAAGAAAAAAAGTTTTACTATCCGCAGTCTTGATTCCAGAAGAATCCTCAGGAGTAAAGGGAGATATTGACGAATTGCCTTCGATTATACCTTAAGCAACTAGTTTTATCTTACATGAGCAGCTGTTTCACCAAACGTGATGCCGAAAGAGCTCAGCACTGATCAGATGAGTAGAGTAACGCAATATGACTCTGAAACAAAAGAAATGTACATTTAGGCTTGAGTTCCATCTATGCTGACGACGCTTGCGTCGGTCGCGCGTACGAGTATACATTGTTGTAGTTTGTTCTAGCACCATAGTAATCTGTGACCATAGTGCGACGCTGACGTTAGCGGCGCGTATGTTGCTACTGTTTTTCTTCTTAACGTACGCGACCGACCGAGCACGCCCGACGTCAGCTTGGTAGGAATTCAAGCATTAGGAAGACAAACAAAAACGTAAAAAGCAATGTAAATGATCAAACAGTTTGACGAACTTAACGTAAATGTTATTCGGGCTTCGTTACAAAACACAAACAAAGTTTAAAAAATAGTAAACAGACAAAGATAACAGATAAATAGTAAACAGACCGACTCGGCAATTTTGAGACTATGAGTCTCACACATACACATCAAAATTTCATGATAAAAATATTCTCAGACCTACCAATTAATAAACACACAAAATTAAAAAAATATTAAATATTGGTAAACCAGTTTCGGAGGGTTGACTTTTGCACGATAGGACTTTTGTGCAAACAGACTTTTGTGCTCATGGACACTTGCGAGAATGGATTTTTGAGCGAACGGACACTTGCGTAACTGGTCGCGCAAGTGTCCGTTCGCTCAAAGTTTATTTATTTATTTATGTACACACAAAATACTAGCGCGAGGAGTGGACAATTTTTGGTATTTTTGTCATGGGTGTTGTTTTCATGGTTTTCGCGGGCGTTGTATCGCTGCCTGTAACGTAACGTCATGACGAAAAAACTAATAATAAAAATTCACCTTCAAGTATCAAGCGTGATGATATGTTAAGTCGACAGAGTTAACCACAGTGGTCATTAAGTCGCGATATTCGCGCAAAACTCCCAGATTAGGATAAGTCTGTACTGCTCTATAGAACCGGAAATTGACAGTAAGTTTAATTAACAGTCCCTTTTTATCGCTTGTCATTAACATTGCTCGCATTCTTTGGGGAGGCAGTCTTGTTCAACGGGTACCATCGTGTCGACGGATGGTTAGATTTTGTTTATACTTTTTGATAGAAACGAGTAGTTTTTTTCATTTTTTTTTTTATAAAGTCTTTGAAACAATCGATATCAGATGATAATACTACATATTTATTAATGAAAGAAGAGCTCACGAATGCATTAGAGTACGAAGTCATCCTCTTTGTAGTCTTTTTCTGTCTTGAGGTCGGCTTCCAGACTTACCGGATACCGACCGCTGAATAACAGACTTCTACATCGAGCGACTGCCTCCCTGGACCCTGCTTGGATCCTTTGGATAGACTGGTTGTCAGACTTGCGGGCTACGTTTATATATTACTAGCGGACATCACGCAGTTTCACCCACATCGTTCCAGTTCTCATCAGAGTACGGGGATAATGTATAGCTTATGTTACTCAATAAAAAAGTGACTTTCCAATGGTGAAATAATTTTTAAAATCAGTCGATCAGTTTTAGAATTAAATTGTAACAAGCACAAACAAACACTATAGATTACCATTTTTACCATTCGTATTTAGGCGAACTGTAATCATCATCTGCCTACCCTTATCTCATATTTCTTTGGGGTCAGGGCAATTACATTTATTTCATTCATTCATTATTCATTCATTTTTATTTTTTTCTTTCATTCTCTCCTGGCATTCGTCACGCTATCATTTATTCCTACTTCGTTCATATGATTCCTTCATTCCATTCATTCTCGCTCACAAATCATCAACCAATTAAATACATTACTCTTTTCGTCACATGCGGTTCATCCCTGACAAGACAGTCTATCCCCTTTCAACTTTTCTATAGAAGTTTCAAACTTCTTAAAATATACAAATTTTCTAACATTATCCATTCTTGACACACCACACATCCACCTCAACATTCTCATATCAGGCAAGGTTTATAGGCACAGTCCTGGAGAGACCGCCGAAATCATAAAACAAGTACTCCGCGTTTTGGTTCTACTTAATTTCAGGCCAACGTTCTCTAGTCTATGCCATCACATCTCCAATCTGCCCTGAAATTCTCGGCAACTAGCAAAATGTCGTTGGCAATCAGCATACACCAGGAGCTCTTACGTTGGACATGCAGGAAGACATGGGTATTCAACGTTAGAGCGTCCATTATAACTAGCCCTTACCTCTTCGGTAAGGGCTTAGAGCCGACCCTTGGTGCATGCTGCCAACTGCCACATTGAGACCGTCGGTAGTAGTGCCTGCTGTGTGCATCTGAATTGAGAACCCATTTTTTAAATCCTTGAGCCATTATTGCCATGAACATCTTAAACGTGAATTAAAATAATTATGATCAAATTATCATTAAACTCAGGGATGAACATGATGATATGGTGACAGACCGGGCCTATATTGTATCTTTCGTTAAGAAGTTCTACTTGTATGCTTCTAAATCTGTAGAACCAGCTCTTCCAGGGGACGGGGTTAGGGCACCACCATTCAACATCAAAACACAGAATTCATATCACCTATTTCACAACGTGAGGTAATGAAAGCCCTACATGACATGAAAACAGATAAGTCGCCTGGCGAAGATGGAATCACCGCCGAACTGCTACAAGCAGGTGGTGAACCAGTCGAAAAGATCCTCGTGGAACCTTTTAATAGGGTTTTATGTGATGTCCGTACTCCGGAGCCATGGAAGAACGCCATAGTCACCATCATCCATAAGAAAGGAGACACTTCGAAACTAGCAAACTATCGTCCCATTAGTCTCCTTTCCCAGATCTACAAGCTTTTCACTAAAATCCTTCCAACTAGGCTTAACCGACGAAGCGCAGCCCATTGAGCAAGCCGGTTTCCGCAGCGGATATTCGACCATCGACCATATCCACACAGTAAAGCAGCTGATGGAGAAGTGCCAAGAGTACAACCGACCCCTGTGCACGGCGTTCGTCGATTACGAAAAGGCTTTCAACGGTTTCGAGTATTGGGCTGTATTCCACGCTCTCTATTGCTGTCACATGAACATGTCGCATGTCGCGAGAACTCGCATGCACGCCCTATCTAAACCCGTACCGATCAAGCGGGGAGTGGGACAGGGTGACACCATTTCACCAAAGCTTTTCACAGCAGTTCTCGAAGACATAGGGAAGTGCTTAGATTGTGACTGCTGCGGTGTTAACATCAATGGTGTTTATATGTCGCACTTAAGATTTGCAGATGACCTTGTCCTCTTTGCTGAGAACTTCGGAGACCTTCAAGTCATGCTTCAAGACATGTATGATGTTTCTTTTAAAGTGGGTCTCAGAATGAATATGACCAAGACGAAGATTATGGCAAACATCAACAGCTGTTCGAATCTTTCTGTCAAAGTAGGAAATGAGGAGTTGGAGATGGTTAGCCAGTATGTCTATCTTGGTTATATGCTTTCATTTGGCAAGGAGCACCAACAAAAGGAGATATCCCGGAGAATACAGCTTGGCTGCATTCAGCTAATTGGACGACATTCTAAAAGCACCCAAAATTCCACTCTGTCTAAAGTCCCACCTCTACAACCAGTGTGTACTGCCCACAATGACGTACGGTGCTGAAACATGAACGCTCACGCAGGAGGCTATGTACAAACAGAGTTGCACAGAGAGACATGGAGCGTGCCATGCTCGGCATAAAGTTAATAGATCGGGTTCGTAACATCAAAATCCGAAAACGCACAAAAGTTTTCGATATTGAAAATCGCGTTACGGAACTCAAATGGAGTTGGGCAGGACACCTAGCATGGCGCAGGGATGACAGGTGGAGCAAGGCTGTCACCGAATGGCGTGCAAGAAATGGAAAAAGGAACGTGGGTCGTCCGGCGGCGAGATGGGCAGACGACATAGTTGCCGTCGGGGGAATAACCTCGATGAGGCTAGAGCAGGACCATAGAAATTGGCACAAGAAGAGAGAGGCCTATACCCAGCAGTGGGTGAGTTTTGGCTGCGGATGATGATGATCAAATAACTTGGGCTCTCAATCCAGACGCTTGCGCATAGTCTAAATCTCAAAAAGTACTATCTCTGAGTTGGTCATTTTTATTTATGGATTTAGTTAATAATTTCTTTAATATTTTAAGAACTTATCAAATCTGTAGAATATCACATAACAAATTTATGGCGGTTTATCTAGGGCCCTCAATTCATACATGTCTGGACTGAGGAATCTGCAAAACATTAATTTATCTGAAGAAATACATAAATATGACTTGAGTAAATTTTAGCTACATAGACCTGTGATTAGTTAAAAAGAAATAACGACTTTAAAGTTTGATCGACATGAATTTGATGGATTTGCAGATTGCGATGTCTCTCGCAAAATATAACTATAGTATAGTAACAAAATCATATCCACCCTACAAAATTTTCTCGTATTCAAAAAATATAAAATCAATTTTCTCTTAAACTATGGCATTTAGAGGAACGAACGATATGTTATATTTAAGTTAAAAAAGTAAAAAAATATTCTAATTTGCGTTAATCTATGAGGTCTGGTCAATAAATTCGAAGAAATTGGGCCCAGAATGTCCGCCCAGTTACGGATTTAACGACATACCACCAAAACAAAAATCGTTATTTTGGGATAATCGTTGTATTAAGTCAAGATGCATTTCAACAATACTTTTAAACCCCTGGTGTTACTTAACAGGAACATAGTGTTCTATTGAAGTTGGCGTCATTTTACAGTAGAACAAATAGTAAAAGAGGAGAAACGTGTATCTTACTTAAACAAGAACATAAATTCAGGGAAATTCCAGAAATCCGCAAATTTTGTCTTGACTGTGTATTAGAAGGTTGTGCAGTTGAACTAGTTGACTATAAAATTATGATTGTTTGATATAGGGTACCTAAACAAAATAACTTGTATACGTTTATTTATTTATTTATTTATTTAAACTTCATGTACAAGAGTGGTACATAGGCGGACTTAATGCCACAAGGCATTCTCTACCAGTCAACCTTTGGGTCAAATAAGACAGTATTGTGTGTGATAGAGTACAATAAAAATAAAAATACCATTTATAAGCATGAAAATTAAAACACATAAATAGGTATACATACGTTCTTTCATAAACTGGAAAAACTTTTGACTTATAAAACCAAATTGTAAAAAAATTATAATTACTGGTGATTTTAATATAGATGTTTTAAAACGCAATAGTGTAACATTAGATTTGGAATGTCTACTTTTAAACTACAATTTGAAACTGGTTTTACATGAACCAACCAGATTAGCCAGTGGAACTTGCATTGATAATTTTGCTCATAACTTTAAAAAGAGGTGTAAGTCTGAAATTTTGGAATTAAGCCTCTCGGACCATACAGCCCAATTAATCAAAGTTCCTGTTAAAAAAAATCTGACATTACATTATTGGCGTAACTTCTCAAAATAAAACTAGAACAGCGTGGCAGATTATAAATAAAACGAGACTTAACACACCAAAATAATCCATAGATAACATAAAAATTGATGAAAACAAAATCATTGATAATCCATCAGAAATAGCGAACGCATTTAATAATTATTTTATTGAAAAAGTCAAACCCCTTCCGGGTGCCGGGAAAAAAGTGACGTCGATAATTAATCACCGTTTAAATTCAATGTTCATATCACCAAGCTCACCCATCAGATTAATAAAATTATAAAAAACCTTAAAAATACCAACAGTGTAGGATTTGATGGTATCTCTACTAGAATAATTAAAGAAGTAAAACTCTGAATTTATCGATATCAACAGAAACATTTCCACAAGAACTTACAACTGTCCGCTATAAAACCTTTGTTCAAAAAACAATGCAAACAATTAATGGTGAATTATAGGCCTATTGCACTATTACCAATAATTTCAAAAAAAATCGAAAAGTATTTTTATGGCGAACTTAATTCATATCTAGAAAAAAATAAAATTTTGTGTAATGAACAAAAGGGCTTTCGACAAAATAAAACCACGAATATGGCCATTTATGAATATATCAAAAATGTTATGGGCCACGTTGACAAAGCAGTTCCAGCTTGTGCAATTTATTGCGATATGTCACAGGCTTTTGATTATGTAGATCATTATATATTAATCAGTAAACTTGATGCATACGGCATAAGAGGCAATGTTTTAGACTTAATTAGATCATACTTAACGAATCGACAACAGATGACAGTAGTTACTAAAGTGAATCCTAAAACAAAAAAAGAGGAAACATTCACCTCCGTGAGGAGAAACGCCACTTACGGTGTTCCTCAAGGCAGTGTCCTAGGGCCGACGTTGTTTATTATCTATATCAACGACTTGCCAAAGGCAACGACTCAACCCATGACATTTGCTGATGATAGTACAGCTTCAATTGCATGTAAGGACATTAATAATTATAAATCTAACATAAATAATTCACTGACATCTATAATTTCTTGGCTTGATAATATAATTTAAAAATAAATTTATCTAAAACAAATATAATGCACTTTGGACAGAGATTGCATAATCCTTTAAATGTAAATTTGGTTCACGATAATTACACTATAAATGAAGTAGGTATCTAATGTCCGTTTTCTCGGCTTAATTATAGACAGCAAACTAAACTGGAAATAACACATTGACGCACTATGTAAAAAAATCAGCAGTCAGGCATATGCTTTGTACCAACTTGCTCCATCTATTAACACTAATGTCTTACTATCGGCTTATTATGGACTTGTTGAATCTGTCCTAAGATATGGCATTATCTTCTGGGGCAACTCATCAAATACTGATATGGCATTTAAAATGCAAAAGCGATGCATACGTGCTATGTTCGGTATCCAAAGTACTGACAGTTGTAAGCCACTTTTCACTAAGCATAAAATCCTCACACTGCCGTCACTTTACATTTTGGAAATCGCCATATTTGTAAGAAATAACCCTCATTTGTTTCCTCGAATATCGGACCTTGTTATAAGAAATCGCCGGGATAATATTAAACTTCGTGTTCAGCCAGCTAAGACAGCACTACTGTATAAAAGCGTTGTATGCAGAGCACCGATAATATATAACAATATCCCTATCTGTGTAAAAAAAAACTAAATACAGACCAGTTTAAGAAAACATTGAAAAAAAATACTGACAGGAAAAGCCTACTATGATGTCAATGAATTATTAAATGACAAATCGCTCTTTCCTACTGACTGAATCTATTATATTTTATTTTGAATCGCACGTTTATGTACAAACAGTTTAATTATTTTCATATTCAATATTAATAATGTAAATTTTTAGAGTAGGTATTTGACTTTGTATCTTTTTTTTCTGAAATCTTATGGTCTTCTGACATAATTTGTACACCACCAACCATGGTCAAACATGTTGTGCCAAAGAATATCCTGTCACACCTATAATAAGCATCATTCCATGAATATTATTTGCACATGTTTTTGCAAATAAATGAATCTTTATCTTTATTGAGTTACAGTGTAAATCAAAGGGAAAAATAATGTGGCGTTGAGTTACAGTGTTACCAATCAGTAATTTTTTTCCCAATGGGTAACAGTGTAACACAAAAGGTGTAACTCAAAGGAAACAAAGGGTATTGAGGGCCCTAGAAAAACCGCCATGAATTTGTTAAGTGATATTCTACAGATTTGGGAATTTACACAACAAACTTAGCTAAATTCTCACATAAAAATGATCAACTCAGAGATAGTACTTTGAGATTTAGACTATGCCACTTTACGCAAGCGTCTGGATTGAGGGCCCAAGTTATTTATCATAACTATTTTGATACACGTTTAAGAAATTCATGGCCGATCGCTTTAAGTTTTTACTATTTTTAATTAAATTCCCTGTAAGTCTCATTTCCTTTCTCAAGGATTTAAAAATGGGCCCTCCATCCAGATGCACACGTGCCTGGAGTTCTACATCGACCGTAGAATTTACATCGCTCGGATCAACTCCTCATACTTCCCAGGCATACCTTTGTCCTTAAGAGCCCACCCACACGACCTCACGTACCCGGTCGTACGCCTTTTCGAGGTCGACGAACACCATTAGCAAACTGTAATGAGATATTGAAAACGGTAATTAGTACCAGTACAGGCTGGCCTGTTAATGTATCGAAACTCTTTATCCCGCTGGGCCAGTTTATTTTCTTGTGTTGCGCACATTTGCACACTATGCGCACACCAGTGGAATAGCACCATTACATTCGGAACATCGAAAAAGAAATGTGAAATATGTGTAATTAAGTTTTCAAAATTGATCTATACTAATATTATAAAGCTGAAGAGTTTGTTTGTTTGTTTGTTTGTTTGAACGCGCTAATCTCAGGAACTACTGGTTGGAATTAAAAAAATCTTTTTGTGTTGGATAGTCCATTTATCGAGGAAAGTTATAGGCTATTTATCATCACGCTATGACCAAAAGGAGCGGAACATAAATGAAAAATGTTGCAAAAACGGGGAAAATTTATTCCTTTGTGAGCTTTTTCTCTCATATATGTGACGCAGACGAAGTTGCGTGGTGTCAGCTAGTACTGAATAAAAATAGAACTTAATAGTAATAATGTCCACGAAATTGTTTTGATTTTCCTGAATAATCACCGTTTATAAGATGCATTTTCATAATGTCCTTTAATTTAAGGAATTCGTCCGAGTTACAAGTAACCTTGCATAATGTGTATTTATTAAGTATGTTTGTAATTGTATTTCCAGAATAAGACCTTTTTCGAATTGGCCGTTTTAAGAATTAGGTATTGCTATGCTAGGCATTTTACGAATTGGGTATTTATAGACCAAATAAAAACCAATTTTTTGACGAACAAACTGTAGGCTAGTTTCTGCTCAGAACTTGCGAGTGCAGCCTGAAATTAAGAAGGTAAGTAATTAAAATTGACAAAAAATACTAGGCTAGGCATTTTACGAATTGGGCATTTATCGACAAAGCCATTTTTTTCATTACGAACAAACTGTAGGCAAGGTTCTGCACAGAACTTGCGAGTGCAACCTGAAATTAGGAAGCTAAATAAAATTGGCAAAAACGGCATTTTAGTGCAATAAAACAAAAGTTTCGGTTACTCTGTTATATTCACAATAAACATTGTGAAGGACATTAACCGATTCATTGCGGCAAACATTTCCGAAAACTTCTTTCTGTGGCGGTGTACATTTATTTCATGACACGAGTGGCGAGCCAAGAGTCATAGAAGATGATGACACGTATATTGTGTCATCAGCAGTGTATATGTCGTAGGATAATTTGATACTTCGAATCTTCGCGGAAATCCTAGGGGTTTTGCGAAAACGCGGATAATTAGACATAGGCGAAAAATTATCAAATCTTACTGGACAAAGTCAGGATTTTTGCGAAAATACTCGTTACTATAGTAAGATTTGATGTGCTCAACACTGATTGGCTACAATTTTGCTGGCTGACTTCTAATTGGTTCCTAAATGATTGACATTTAAGACGTCAACCAATCAGAGACGATTTCTTATTGAACGCGCTGACCGACCAATCAGCGTTCTTATTTCATAACAGCCAGCGTTTCGTTTCGCAATATTGCTATAATAACGAGTATTTTCGCAAAAATCCTGACTTTGTCCAGTAAGATTTGATAATTTTTCGCCTATGTCTAATTATCCGCGTTTTCGCAAAACCCCTAGGATTTTCGCGAAGATTCGAAGTATCAAATTATCCTACGACATATATAAAAAATAAACTTCCTTTGGTTTTTACACTGATTTAATGTAAACTGAACTCGAGTCAGTTCAGTTTACATCAAACTAAGGAAGTGAATTGCGGGATTTTGTTCTAAGTGGTATTTGACGAGTGACTACACTACATGAAATGGATGGGAAGTGACTATAAAATTCAGATGTTTCAAACCTTTTGTAATATTTATTTATTTATTTAAACAACAAAAAGCATATTATATGTAAAAACTACGCCTCTCATGCGATACGCCACACATTAAAGTAATTGATGAGACGACTGTCAGCATCCACAATGAATGGGTTAACAAACTCGACATAAAAAAAGGTGTATCACTTTTTACATTTATTTTTTATAAAACAGAGGATTGTATCGCAAATTAAGGGCCCGCAGACCAGAAAGACTGCAGCCGCCACGGCCGTGACACAACTCATACAAATATTTTTTTTCGGATCAACCCAATTTCTTAGATTCAGCTTCAAGTACCAATCTGTAAATGACTTCTTCCAACTTAATACAAATAAATCGGGATCAGCAATTCTCTGACGTAATTCCACTCAAGATGACAGTGTTTCATGAAGAAATAGGCGTCTTATTCGGGCGATCAGTACAGCAAACCACAGTCAGGGCAAACAGGTGATTTTGGACAGCTACATTTTCTTTGGAAGAGTCTTCTTGTCCAGAAGGGTACGCAGACGACCACGGTTATAGCACTCGCAAGACCCAACACAGAAATGCAAATCATTCACCAAGTAAAACGCCGCAGCTTTTCTGAAACAAAAACAGGTTAGCTTTAAAAATATAGTTATCAGTCATAGTAGCAACAGACGATTAATTTAAAAATACTTGCTTTAGTTAGTTCTATATTAAACAATTGTGGTTTTACACTTCACGTAGCTAAGGCCGTGTCGCGTTGCATTCGTTTTGGCATTGAATAACTCTCAGCTATTTACTAGGTCGCTTCTGCCGAGCTTGCAAAAATATTTGGAGAAGTTTTTTGTAAAAAGTAAGTTAAAAGTGTTGGTTACAAAGTTTTTTTTTGTATAAAACTGATGATTAAACTGTGTGTGTGGAACAAGAAGTTACATTACTACTTGGTTGTGTTTTATTCTGATTTAACAAATCGTGTACTCATTTAAGGGAAGTTTTAAAACCTAACGTTCCAGTCAGTAAAATAAAATAAAAAACAAAATCATATAAAGTGAAAACAATTTATTACAAAATGGCATTATAGACACATCGACATTTATTAACGCTTACTTTTCATAAAGCATTTTAAAACCTTTTCACAAAATAAAGGTCCACATGCAATACAGGAAGCCGCGATAAGGGCAGTAGCAAAACTCATACAAATCATTATAAAAGGTGTTAAAAATGCACTCGACAGAACAAATTAGTCACAGAGTTCCAGAAGAATCTTAAGAAGATATTGTCCTCGATTATACCTTTATCGACTATTGTTGTCTTACTTAAGCACCTCCTTTTCCAAACGTGTGCGCAAAAATCCCCCAATAATCTCAAAAAATCGCAGCACTGATCAGATCATGAGAGAGACGCAAAGCTTTGACTCTGAAACAAAAGATATATACATTTAGGAAGAAAAAAGGAAACATAAAAATCATGTCAAAGTAAAACAATTTAATAAGATTGACGAACTTAACGTAAAGCGGGCTTCGTATTGAGAGACACAAAAAAGAAGGTAAGTAAAAAAACAGTTGGAACCGGCCAAACTTTGCAAATTGAAAAATAAATTAAAGACATGGTAGACGTTTGTAAAATATAATTATAAGTACATAGTTTGTAAAATGAACAATTTTAAAACAGTGACGGACAAAAAAACGTAGTGAGATCTTCGACGGTTAGGGCTTCTTCTCTTTAGCTAGACAGCATAGCATTCTCTCACATATAAGAGGTCCAAATAACAACAATGCAAAGACGCCAATAAGAGTCCCGCTCGAGAAACACATCTTGAATCTTAATCCTATGAATATGACGATCGGTAAGGGAGCACCAAGTTACCGTGGCATACCACAGCTAGCGCAAATTTTTCTGTGGCCACTCTGAGACAGGTATTGCTCTGCGAGCTTGTAACAAACGTAGACAACTGCACCCGTCAAAACAGCACCAATCGGACCAAAAACCATTTAGACTGAAACAAAAATTTAAGTAATTTTGGAAAACCACAAGATTTTACAAAAAAACTAAAGCGATGCTTATCTTGGATCTTGTTGGAAGGTTTCTTCTAATGTTCGAATTCACTTCACATGACAAAATGCACTGAACTTGTCAGATGACAAAACAGTTATGCCACATAATACCAATTTATACTGCGTAACTCTTTGCATTTGAAACACGACGCTTTTCGAATCCTTTTACTAAAGACTTGAAGTGGATTTGGCCCTTCCGCGTGTTGGGAAGCCATGGGCCAAATCCACATAAGACCATGACTTTGGTCCCAGCACCCATGGAGATTAGTGACCATCGCGTGAGAGCTGTTATTGCGTTTAAAGATGTAACAAACTAAAAGTACTTACATGCAGAGACCAGTCTGTGATTCTTTGACAGGGCACAAGATTTTTGCTAATATTTATTTCAATCAAACGCCAAAAGATAATCCCGTTAACAAGATTATCCTAGCGACATTCCACAGAAATTTAACACGCATATTGTTTTCACTAATTTTTCACATGCAAAATTTTTCTTGGGTCACGACATCAAAAGACAAGTCACCATATTTTCTAAATTTAAAATATCTTCATAAAATTTTGTCAACGTCATAAAGTAAAAAGAGCTTAAAAATGTTGTGTAGGTTGTTCTTAATGTAAGTAAAACTCTGTGGTTATTTACCAGGACTGGAAATATAAGTTAACCATGCCTGTGCCATTTTGAAAATAATACTCATCATTATCTGCCCAGCTCTCCGCCAGCCATGCCAGGGGCAAAAACCGAGTGAATATCAGCAGCTAAATACCGGGAGAGTCTGCCTAGCGCTTTCCTTATTAAAACGTTTTAGCTTTTAGTATATGCATTTCCAAGTAATGTGTTTGGTTGGGCAACGGCCCAAACGGCGGCGTCGGCATCAGTTCACCACATTTTTCTCACAGATTAGCTTTAAAACGGATGTGATGGATGAAGACTGATAGGACCTGGCGAAATGTGGATGGAACGTTACATGAGACCTGCTAGGATCGAAGGTGATGGAACATTTAATGAACATGGACTTATTTATTTGAGAAAGCATGAACAATGATGATGACATGAACTAAGTTCGAGATGTTCATTTGTAGCGGCATCACAAAGAGTAGCTACTACCGTAACATAGATCAACAGTACTATAGCGCAATCTGTGACATATATGATGGACTAAATAGCGAAGTACGACTAAAATCCTTCGCGCAACACGACACATAACTACGACACGACACGACACATGACACGACATATAACTATATTCAAGAACTCGCACACGAACAGCTGGCGGGTAGGGGCCCAGACATCACTGGTCTGGTCGGAGGATCTTCCCTTTTTCTATGGGCGATGCAGAACTTTACACCCTGTTCTTCATACCCCCAAACTGGTGCCCCAGAAGAACGTCAGCACTGCCTTCAAGGAACGTGACGTCATCATCATCATCATCGTCAAGATCACTTCTTCGAGCTTTCGATCAGCGACACATATAACCAGCCAGCTTCAAATGAAAATCCCTGACCACTAGCATGCAGCTGAAATGCATTTCTAGTCAGTACCCTCAGCTTAGCGACCTTGGCACCTTCGACCGGTCGGGTGTTCAACCTCCCGGTCGATGCAGCCACTTCACAGCGCTGTACCAAGTCCGACACACTGGAGCACATGCAGGCTTCGACTCACTGAGGTTTTAAACCACCACTGCAGACAGTTCCGACTCACCCTGAACAATGCGGCAAGGTTTCCACTGGCACAGCAAAAGACCTATGGCCATACGGAGTTCCTATGGCCACTTTCCAGCTTCATCATCAAACTTTGGTTACCATGATTTAGGACCGGATTACTCTTTAAGACGAATCAAACCCAAACTCCAAGAGATTATGATGTTATATTATGGGCATCCTATGGCCAGCTTCCAGTTTGAACATCAAACCTTGAATACCATTTAAAGACTTGTAAAGTACTCGTCAAGACGAATCATACAAACCCTAACTCGATGGGGTCATGTCGTTCTATAATGGAGTTCCTATGGCCACCTTCCAATTCCATCATCAGAACCTGGATATAGACGAATCAAACGAGTTCAAATTCGTTGGAGTTGCGTCGTTTCATAACAGAGATCATACGTTATCACAAGCTGTTGCCCGCGACTTCGTTCCCGTGAAAATATTGATGGGTCATGTGTGAGAGTGCATCGTTGTTCGAGTTGTCGCAAGCGCTACTGAGCATGAGGTCCTGGGTTCGATTTGCGGGACGGCCAAAGTGTTATTGTGTTATTCGTGCCCGGTTGATGGGATTAAGCTAAATGTGCGAAATGTGGGTGTAGGATTAGATATACCTCTACCTAACAGTATCGCAGGCTGAAAATAGTGTCAGGGGTAGCCGTAGAAAAAAAAGAAAACTGTTTTTTTTGCTTCTATTTTTTGCCCATGGTAATTTTGACCTCATTTTCACTATCAGCGCCACCAAAAACCACGGAAACGACACCCATGATTCCAAAACCGAATCCAAAAACTTTAGTCGCGTCGGCGCCATTTTTGATTTTTATTTTGACTTCATCTTCATTCATCAAAAGTAAGACCAGAAATGCAGAAGAGTAAAAAAAACAGAAATCTACAAAATAAAAAAAATCTAGTTGGTATCAAATACGATATCGACAATTACTCATTCTATCTCGTTCTACTATACATACAACTATTATTACAGGTTTAGGTACCTAATACAATAGAGCACTTATATTTAAAGTTAAATTATTTATGTTTTGAATAAATTAATTAATTTGACAAACTAAAGTAATTGCACAAAATGCGGCCCGTGTGAATTCGCTCAGTGTACAATTGAAGCAATCAATCTGTTGTGACACCATATTGAGTGCACGCAGCGCGCGCGTCAGCGGCGCGTGCTGCAGCAAGTTGGTGCGAGCGGGCGGCACCCACAGGAGCGGCGGCTGCCATACTTTCTTTTTCTGCTCCTGCCGTAAGTCCAAAATCTTCGGCTTACCTAGGTCCCTACAAAACGGTAAGTACTGCCAGCCGCGAAGTCACGTGTGCTATTAACTTGTGTACGGCCTATACTATTAACTTGCACTGCTGCAAAAGGTCTCTCCTGCTACTGTTATTCGTGAAGAATGAACAACTACAATGCAAAACTTCATCCCCCCTTTTACCCCTTTGTGGGTTGAAATAAAAAAAACTAACGACTTACTAACTTTGATACTTTTTGGTGACTCTAAATTTAAAAACAAAATGTTGCTCTTTTTTCACCTCTTAATGGTTGAAATTCTAATAAAGCCGTTGCGTCAGCTTCCGATAACAAATTTTGTACTTTTTACGTCGAAAATTAAGGATTTTTCACATACAATTTCATCCCCTTTATAAGCCTTCGGGGTGGAGTTATCAAAAACGCTGAAACACGCATAAATTAATTTTCAATCGTCAGTTTAAACACAAAATTAGAAGATCCTAACTTTAAAACTGACGGACTTTCATATAAGCTTCCATCCCCTATTTTATCCACTTGGGGGTAGAATTGATCAAAATCCTTACTTAACGGATGCCTACGTCATAACATCTACCTGCATGCCAAATTTCAGCCCGATCCGTCCAGTGGTCCAGTGGTGTCAAACTAATGTATTGCTTACAATTATAACGCATTATTTTCGGTAGATTATAATACTCGTATATCGAAGTGCAACCAAACCAGGTGAAACCGTAATATTGTGTAATGCATGCGACGGAAGTCAACTCGCGCGGTGTGGAGGGGGGGGGGTAGACAAGGGGCCCCATGGTACCACTCTCATATGAAAAGATAATGCACCATTCCTGAGAAAAACCGATTAATGTAACCTAACCTCAAAACACTTTATATTCCTCTAAAAACCACGTAGTCGACGGTTATACTAAGTCGTAGTTATATTATAATCTAACGGTTTTTACAATGTGACGCTGTCATAATTATACGAGCTTATAGCTTATTAGGTATCTCTCATTCCGAGGATGACCCCTTATTTTATTTTTGCTTAAGGGCTTCACACTAGCGAGTTGCAAGCGAGTGGAAAGCGGGGTGAGTGCGCAGCGAGCTCATCACGAGTTCGGAACATGTGCACGGCGAAGACGCCGCACGCGCAGGTGGGCAGCGAGTTTACGCTGTGCGGTCCGCATTTCGTAAAATCAATCGCAGCGCACTCGCCCCGCTTTCCGCTTGCAACTCGCTAGAAAGAAAGGCTCTTCTAGTGACAAGACTATCATATCAATTGAAGAATAATCCATAACTTCTTGCACAGGGTAGGTACTTATGTACCTGAGCATAATGTGTGCTGGTCAGTCTAAGCCAGTCAGTCAATAACACGTTCAGGACAGCATGCTGCTGGCCTGCTCAATGACTATCAATAGTACCACCAAGCTCTTGCCCAGCATTACACGGTAAAAAAAAAACAAAAAGAGATGATACAAATTTTTAATACAACTTAGACAATCTACAAATTAATTTCTCATCACTGGTGAAGTCGATTTGGACAGCAGGGGCTATTGCACGGCTGAGCCTCTCCGCACGTGTCTTTTTTGGATGAACATCTCGAGAATAAAGTTTGCAATAGTATGGGACTACAAGCTATTAAAGTAACCGCAATGGCTGCAGTCATGTATGTGAGGCAAACTATCATAGTTAAACTCCTATTTCCGGAGGCACTTGACGAACTTGTGCATTTCAAACTGTCGGTAGCAGACGGGCACGCACGCTAGGATCGTGGCAGAAGCGATCAGCGCGTACAATGAAAGGCAAATCATTTTTCAGTAGTCCTGACTGTACGTCTCTGCTGTGAAAAGTAAACGGATATGATCAGCTGGATAAGCAGCCGGGAAGAGGAGAAGTAGACCAGAGACGTGGCTTCGCACGTAACACCGGTCCTGCACGTTTTACTGAAACAAGAAATAAAACTGATTAGTTACTACGGTATGGTGCGCCCTAAGGCCCCCCGCACACTATACGGCCTGGCTATGGCTGCTAGGTTGTTGCAGCCAGTCGATCAAATGACTGTGTGGCCACGAACTATAAGTACAGAGCGCTAGGTAGGCGAATGTATGTGGCTGCCGTCAGTCACCGCGCACTTGTCGTAGCAGCCAGACGTATTTTGTCCATTTAGCTTGACTGGCCATCACTGGTCATCCATTGGCTATCAGTAGTTCAGGCTCAAATATTTCGCCGCGGCCTGGCTACGCAGCCAAGCTGCCTAGTGCGCAGGAAGCCTAAGTGTATCGTTACTAGTTTTGGATCAAAACTGTGGAAACTCATCTCATGGAGAAGCCTTTACCCAGAGAATGGTTATGCAGACTGACTAACATCAGTTGTTTGACAGGTCAAGCTAGAAAAGTGAATTTAGTGTCATATGCAGTCGCTCCGTGTAAAATACTGGTATTCAGCTGCATTTGAGACTGGAAGCCGACCCCAATAGTAGACTAGGCAGATGGTGATGAATGGTCACAAGGATTTTGACACTTTTCCGGATTTGATAGTGACGCAAAAAAAAGATAGAATATCGATGAAAGAATGGTTTCAACGAAAATTTGCATTATGATGCTGGGATCAGGTTAAAAACAACCAGTCTCCCAAACATCTAAAATTGTCAAGCGTAAGAAATAAATCAAACTCTTACCCTGAACACTATATTCCAGGAAGTTGATCAGAGTGTGCGCTTATTAAACTAAATGTGAGGCGTTTCGAGCCTCTGTGATATCAGAACTACCTAATAGTTAAAATAACCGCACACATAATTTCATCGTAGGTCTTTAAAAAAAAACGATTTTCACAGAAAATTTAGGCCATGACAATTTATTGATTGACAGGTTGCACCGACGCGACGTCAATATTTGAATGTTCTGTTCTTTGATCGGTTCTGTATTTGCTGCCAGTAAAACACGTAGAACCTCATCTGTGCCTTAACCTTTTCTTTTGTAATACATATATAACCTCCCTTGAAGGTGCCTTTCTGAGACGGGGAGACGGGCTGCAGAACAGTACACTGCAACCGCAGACTGCTAGCGACGCGACTTGTTTCTCCGTACATCTGTGTCGCTGCGTGCCGTGGCTGATCAATTTCATAGAGATTCATAGAAACAAGTGGTGTTGCTTGCAGTTAACGGTCTGCAGCCCGTCTCGGGAAAGTACCTTAAGCTTGACCGTGCCGGATCCGAGCCGAGTGTAGACCGTGCAATTTTAGATGAACGTTGCTCGGTAGCGGCTCGGAAGCGTGAACAGTCTCCATACAAAATTGCACGGTCGACACTCAGCTCGGATCCAGCTAGCGACTAGCGTGCGTCATCTTCAACTCTCTCTGTAGTTGACATGGTTAGTTACCGACTTCAAAAAAGGGTTTTCAATTAGTCGGAATCTTTTTTTAACGTATGTTCAGCGATTACTCGAAGACAACTGCAACCGATTTTGCAAATTCTTGTTTTGGTTGAAAGATTGTACTTTGCAAATAGTACCATAGAAATATTGTCATGATCTAATGATTGACTTCGGATATGGAACGGAAGTAATAAATAATAGACAGCAAATGTGCCCTGCCCACTGTCACTTAATTTTGGCAATAAACTAGGTGGACCGTTGACCTGCTTTAGGTTGCGGGAATCCGTTGGCTGCGAGTCGCACGGGACCAGTCAATGTGGCGACACTAGCAGTGGACATCTTTCGGCTGAAATGACGATGATGAAATGTGTCGTGATTGATGCAATCGCTTGGCTGTTTATTGATTACACAACATCATAACATGCCATCACTCCTATATGCAATGTTCCTTCCGCCTGGTGTAGTTTTAACGTTATTTTCTCCGATAACCAACTAAGTTTGGTTAAAATATGTTTAATTCGGAAAACCGATGAATGAAAAATTTGTAAAACTGAGTTCGACCAAATTTTTATTATAATAATATAATTTAATAACCTCAAGATATTAATTTAAATAACTACATAAACCTAATAGATACTAGGAATATTTTCTAGAGTAATTATATTAGTTATATTATATTTGTTTAACAAACTATAGTTTGGCAAATGAAAGATAGAGACTGGAATTATTCGCAAACTTTTCATATGGCGATGTTTATTTTATGTCAATCTCAATTTGTCAAAATAAGATGGCGTGTTGTTGTTGATTTTTTGGGACCTATTCAGAGCATTTTTCCAACTTAAACCTAAATAAAACGATTACACGTGGAGTGCGGAAGATATTATTTCGCATGATTTCGAAGTTTGAAGAAAAACAACAGGAGAAAGACGCCTAGTTCAATCAGAAACAAGATTGTTTACGTGTTGTGTTGGATTTCATAAGTTAGTATGACGCTTTGATGTTGATACTTTGTGTTCGTAATAATTATAAAAATGATTAAAGAATTCTGTTGTTTTTTTTTTATTCAGTCAATATCACATATTAACTAGTCGTATTTTATACCAACGAAGTTAGCTGGTTTTCAAATTGTCACGCACGAAATATCTCTTTGGTTTGGATCATAATGGGTAGACATGATTTTACATCTCGAAACCGTACCGTAAAAGGACTTACCGTCAGTCGAAGTACAGTCGGTAGGAAATGGTCTTTTAATTTTAATATGTTTTGAGATCTATTTATTATTTACAATTTACTTTATATTTAAGACAAACTCATTTTGTGAATGTGTCAAACTGACTTATTGTATTTATTTTTTCAAAAGATCAGTCCAGTATCCACATTAACTGTTTGTTTGTATGGAAACTGTCGAGTTGACGTAAGTGTCGAATTCACACAACTGTTTAATCAGCAAAAGTGACGAATCAACGAAACTGTCTAATTAAATAAACTGATGAGTGAGGGAAACTGACCAGTGTTACGCGGACTCGAAAGAGATACCGTGCCCCCGTTACACAAAGGGCGAGGAAGGAACATGGATGGGTTTTAGTCAGTAAAAGTCTGACACTCCTTCCTGCTCCGCTCAGAGTAAGAGGAGTCATTTGATGATTTCCCATCCGAAAATAAGGTTCCCATTTTTGTCCACATGCTGTCAAGCAGTAGTGTACAATTATCAACACAAAAAAAAAACAAATAACTGTAAAGTATCAAGTCAGGCTATTCCGGGTACTTCATACAAATTTTGGGGTTACCAGGCTGAGATTTTTTAAATTTGCCGCACTTTTTCAGTCTCTACTTTCGTTTGCCAGGCTCTAGCAATCCAGTATACCTACTCACTGGATGCTTGTTTTGTCCAATGTATTATGTTGCCGTGCCCTAATCGGGTTTCATGTTGGAACTTACTTACGTAATAATTATGTAACAACTGAATGTACTCATGAATGCATTAAAGAATTTGAATTTGAAACGTTCACAGTTGTGCTCCACACTGTGAGGCATTGGAATCGCACATCTGTGTAAAAAAATATTATTTTCGGCGTCCGGTTGTAGCCAGATCAATTTTTTACCTGCATTGGTGTCCGAATAATCGGTGCCAGGTCGTACTTTATAGAAATCTAGTCAAAATTAACAAGTCGCAATACAACAAAAACGCAATTCGAAAGAAGAAAGACGAACGCGCACAAACTAGGAAGGAACACTTTTGAAAGGCAATAGAGAGAAAGAATGAAAAAATATTTATAAACGCTAGCTCTTTGTAGCCACACATTTTTTTTACATTTCCAGCGCCATTTATTGTTTTTAAGAGGAAACAATTAAAAACTGAAAAAAGTATCATTGCCATTTAAGAAGAATATATGACACTTGCACGTAACTTGATTGTGTTTTGTTTCTGTCACAAGCTTTCAACAAAAATCTTATCCACCATTCTATGAAAGGAAAAAAACTTTAATTATTTAGGGTCACGTTGGCAATTTGATTTTACCTTTATTTAATCGTAGGACAGTAAACTGTGCTTCGATGAAACTGTTGCTGTGTTTGTTGCTGACATGCGCGTCAGTGTGGGGTTTTCCGGAGGGTCGGTCGCCGGAGAAACAGCCGCAGGATTTGCCGCAGTTGCCTCAACAGCTAGCTCAGCAGGACAAGAAAGTAAGGGAAACCGTGCGAGACTGCAAGAGCAAATGCGCCTCCAGTATAGCACAGAAAGCAGCCGCTGAAGCAAAAGCAGCGCAGGCAGCCCAGAATGCAGCAGGAGCTCAGGCAGCGCATATGGTTAGTTTTTTTTTTGTCAAAATTATCACGATGTTACTAGATTAGCAATTACCACGCCAAGGCGTTGCCACGGGACATATGTACAGATACATATGCGTCGCTAACGTCAGTTCAGTCATGGTACAATAATATACTTCGCCAGGTATAGCATTCCGAGAGACAGAAGTCACGTGGGTGTCTCGCAAAGACATTAAATTATACTACACAATAGACGGGACATAGCGAAAAAAATCGTAATCCGATACATTTGTCCTAGTGGACAAAAGTCGCTCAGTCTAGTGTGGTACGCCTGCATGTTATGTCGTATTCTTGACAAACTGTCAAACAAAAGAAAAATATTTTCTAAGAAAATATGCCGAGTTGCGCATTACGGTATTGTAAATCTCGTTATGGTAGAACGACTGGATCTAACTCCGGTTTATTTTCGTAAGTATTTGTTATATTTACTTAGTAATCATTATTTTAATAAATAGTTCTAGAACATATGCTAATTTTGTAATAAGCGCCCTCTATTGCTGAATAGCTTTACTACTGCCTTGCAGAGATGTGATGTTGTTTATCGATTTTGTCATCGATATTTTATGAGGTAAATAATAAATAACACTTAAAATATAATACCGTTTGAACATAATCATATTATTTAATTTAAATGTCAATAAAAGAACAAGTACTATTCGTTCAAGTAGGGTTCTGTTATTGCAGGTTTCCGAGTGTTTCCTAGTTCAGATGAAGAGGTTCCCAATTCAAGTTACGAAGTACCGTTAGTCTTGTAATTATAAAATAAAATTTAAATATCAATTTTATTTTACAAAAAAATTACATATCTTTGATGATAATTTATAAATCCATTTCTATATCTTGCATGATCATTTAGTAATTTGTATGTAAAAAAAATAAATAAATAAATAACTTGTACACATTGAAACCACTAATCGTTTTATTGTTTTCCAAATATTTTTGGCATTTGATCTATTCAAATGTGAACCGAAAAATAGTCTCGTAACTTTTATTATTATTATCGATACCTTGTTATTTAAAAGGTAACATCCCTACAAAAAGTTTCTAGTATGCTATTCAAGGCTAGATGACGTTACTGACTTTTCGTGTTCCCAATAGCCGCTCTAATTTTGCTATATTATTCTAGATGGCGTTACTGAGACAAGGGATCACGGTTTTTCTATGACATTTCTTCGCATAGCCCCTCTATTGTAGGTACCTATATTTAATCTCTTTGGTGTCTCGTATCTACGTCATAAGCGCTATCAATGGTTCTCAAACTTTATAATCTGGGGAAATTCAATCTAGTAAAACAATGATATAATTATTATATTCCTACTAACTTTTGCCTTTAGCTCTACCCGCATTGTAGGTTTTCGGGGACTAAAAGAATCCTATATCCATGCTAGGGTTTCAGGCTTCAAATTACAAGCCAAGGTTTGGTAGTCTTTTTATGTGAACAAAGGTACTATAGAGACATTAGAGACAAATCTACTTTAGCATTCACTATATCATTGTACCGTATTGTATTGTACAACGGGCTGGTTTCCGCAACTCCACGTCAAAGCGTATATTTTTGCGTATGGGCTATAATCCACCACACGGGCCCAGTGCGTGTTGGTAGATGTCACATGTCTTCGAATTTTTGACTCTAGGGCATGCCGGTTTCCTCACGATGTTATGGAAAATTTTAAATAGACTGAACCAAGGAATCACGTTGTCCCATAAAACTTTGCCCCCCCTTTTCATCCCCTTAGGGATAGAACTTTGGAAAATCCCTTCTTATCGGACGCTTACGTCGTACAAAAAACACACCCTCCAAATTCTAGACCCCGTATTCACACACGTTCGACTCGTTCCCGATTCGACAACTCTTATATCTGTCTTCTTCTGGCATTACGAAAACGACCGAGATAGACATACGACTTCCCGAATCGGAAGCGAATCGAAGCGTTGTGAATACGGGACAGGTCTCTACGATCAGTGGTTTAGGCTGGGCGTTGATCCGTCAGTGAGTTATTCAGGAACTACTTCGTTCCCGAACTCCTTCGTTACCGCTTCGAATTGAGTCACTGTCCCATAAGAAGTTATCACTTCAAAAACATTATTATAGTATTAAATACCAAGAACCAATAACGAGCTAAAATAATTATAAAAAACTGAAAAAAATACGTTTTATTAGGTTACTTTTTGGCGCAGGGAGGGCAATTTACAGGTATATTTGTCCAAACACCAGGTAATTGCTGTACATCGTCGCGGAGTTAACTCGACTGTCTTTCGGCTCCATCATTAGATCCACTCCAGACCTTCATTAAACTAGTAGTGCTTTAAACTACTGAAAATATTAACGAACGCACTAGTCGCCACTGCAATTTTCGAAGGTTTCCCTCGATTTCTCTGAGATGCTTATCTTCTGATGGACCACCCTTGGGAAATCTCCTTTCCAAAAAAAAGAATCATCAAAATCGGTTCATAAACAACGAACACTCATAGGACAAAAAAAAATAAGATCGAATTGAATACCTAACCTTCTCGTTTTTGAAATCGGTTAAAAACAAATTTGTTGGAAGTCCACAAAATAATATTGGGAATCACTGTTTTAGTGGCACTGAGCGAGACCGGCACATATGTTAGAAAAGAATAGCGATACACGACGAATTGTCAGAATGTCAATGAGACAACCCGTTTCAGTGTTACCAGTAGTGTGAAAGAATAACTCCCTAACCACCTATAATTCCTGTGCGAATCCGATCAAACATTGAAGTTTTAATTAACAATAATAATAAAAATAAATAAAATAAAAATAAAATAAATAAATAATAATGGTGACTGAAAATGTTTCCATAATTTTTTGCTTTGTTGCAATAAAGTGGCAACTGAATAATGACGTAGATACGAGTCGCTGCCGGAATGCCAGACCTTGTTTTATTTGACCATGAGTTCAGTGTTCTGTTAGATGCCTACGGAAGTGACACAGGGAAAAAAATGGGTAAATGCGTATTGAAAGAGTGCGATTTAAAATTACAAACACATAAATAATTAACCGAAATTACTTTCCATACTTAAATTAATTGTTTCTGAGTTATTACAATGGTTTATATCAACGTAAAAACGCAATTTATTAATTTACATTTTGAATTTTGACAATTAAGTTCAGTGTTACCAGTAAAACTTAATTTTAGTTTCCAACATTTGTGAGAGACTTTTTAATTGATGAAATAAGTGCCTAATATTTTTTTTACAATAACGCTGTAGGGTGCCTAAAGATGTAACACGCCGTGTTAAGTGGGTGGACATAATCCAATAGCTGTAAAAAGAGACTGACTAGCTACCTGCTAAATTACGCCGTTATAGCCCTACGAAGCGGGATTAAAGTGACCGTTTATTCCCTAGGGAGTAAAAAGTAATTTAAAAATGGAACGATCTTTTACTCTGAAACATGGTCACAAAAGAGTAACTTGTCAAAGGTTTTAATTAGATGTCGAATTGGCATGCAAATAGAAAGCGGTTTATTGAAAAAAAGGAAGTCGGTTAAAAGCAAATGAACTCTTCAACGCGAGTTTTTCTCGCGTTGAAGAGAGTTTATGGTTGTTTGTGTGCATCGTTGATTTTAAAAAGCAATGCCATTGTTGCTAGCCGCTGCAGTAATGTAGGTACTAATTATCTGTGGAGTGTGGATCATCTTCATTGCGAAAATGTTGAGAGTATGTGTTGTGTTTTCAATGGTTAATCTGTAACTGACCTGATAGAAGAAAAAACTGACCGCTCAGTTCAGAATTTTTGGAGAGTGTAAATTTGTTCAGTTTTTGACTATTTTTCTCGCACTCGAAGTGAAAAGTACAGTTTGCACCTCGAGACTAAACGCCAATATAATATACCCTCGCTTTCATTGCCTCCCTCGCAAGCTCGGGAGTCAAACCACCTCGGGTATATAATGGCTTCGTTTAGTCCCTCGTTATAAAATATACTATTATCTTAATTTTCATTTACCTTTTATGTAATCGCATAGCCCATATTGTGTGAGTGCTATGTACTAGAAAGCTATCATTCACTGGAAACCTACGTCATTTCTTGAATTGAATGTGCCCTGGCGGTTCAGAGTATGTCATGCTCGCTGAAATGTCTCGCTGATAGTGGCAAAATGGTTGAGCTGAATGGTGCTGATCCATGCGTCATGTTCGTGAACGGGCGTTGTCAGATGTGACTGGTCATCTCTTAGTTGCCATGGCTAATTTGAAGGAGTTATTTTGTTTTTACTATGGACACTTATAACGTGCACATCTTGTTACATTGTTCTCGCATAATATACCATCTCAACATGAATGATGTAACCAAGATTTTGTAACAATAATTTTGATTTCAAAGAGTGTCCATGGAGTTTCTTGCTCGTTCTTCTCCATAGAGATCTACGCTAGGGAATAGGCAACTACAGTACTTTCACGGGTACGTATCATAATCCCGAATTTTAAAAAACCGAATTTTAAAATACCGATGGACGAAATCCCGAAAATTAAAACGCCGAATGGTTGTTTAGTCGAAAGTTTAAAATCCCGAAAGTTCATTAGACCGAAAGTTTGAAATCCCGAAGTTAAAAATCCCGTAGTTTAAAATCCCGAAATTCAAAATCCCGTAGTTCAAAATCCCGAAAATTCATTTGTCCGACAGTTTATAATACCGAAGTTCAAAATCCCGAAAGTTTAAAATCCCGTAGTTCAGAATCCCGAAATAGTCACCGAATATAATAGTTTCCGAGAAAAACGATTTGCAAGCATGCAGCATACAGCAAGCATGCAGCAAGCATGCAGCAAGCATCCAGCAAGCATGCAGCAAGCATGCAGCAAGCATGCAGCAAGCATGCAGTATGCAAGCATGCACCATGCAGCAGGCATTGTTTCTGTCACGGCTCCGACGCTGCGGGGCTCCGGCGGTCACACGCGAGCTTATCGTCGCAGAGGGTTTTAACACTCACCACCGCCACCTGCTTCTCAGCTCGCGGCCCGCCTCGCCCCTCCGCGCCTACGCGGGCTTAAATTACACTCTCGGGGTAGGGCAGAAAAGACTACGTGGAGTCAGTTCTGCAGCGATTCATTTCTGTCACAAAATTTGTGCTTAAAGGAAACCATAATTATTTCTTTATTTCTTTTTTTGTTTCTGGAATTCTACAATTAATATCTTTGTTTGAAACTTTGTTTTATGACATAAAACGATAAATAATTAATTGTTTGTCAAATAATACGTTACTAAATAAAAGTTTTCGTCCATTCGAAATTTCGTCCATTCGGGATTTCATCCATCGGTATTTCAACCATCGGTATTTCGTTCATTCGGGATTTCGTCAATTCGGGATTTCATACATCGGTATTACAACCATCGGTATTTCATTCATTCGGGATTTCGTCAGTTCGGTATTACGTCCATTAGGGATTTCGTCCTTTCGGCCATTTGAACATCGGCATTTTGTGTTTCGATATAACGACTATCGGCATTTAAAACTTTCGGTATTTTGAATTTCGATGTTTTGGACGTCGGTATTTCAATCATAGGTATTATGAACTTTCGGGATTATGATACGTACCCACTTTCACAGTTTTTATGTCTTGTGACTTGGACTGTAGCTGTACTTAATTTTCATTTTTGTTTCGAAAATTCAAAAGTGCCTGTAATTGGCCTACTTGAAATAAATGCTTTGATTATGATTTTTGATTTTTCTCATTTTCGAAGCACTTCCGTGATCAAGACAAAATAGACCCAGAAACCGAATGTGTATATAAATTAATAAACGAAATAATAATATTATAAAGAGAAAAGGTTTTTATTGTCTGTTACGATTTAACTCGAGAACTTCTCACCCGATTTTAAACATTCTTTCACATACAGCTACATCTTTATACAGTAACAAAGGCTTTAATTATTTTCGCGGATGAAGTCACAGGTGAAGTGCTAGTTAGTTAAAAATTTCTAATATATCCAAAAAGAAATATGTTATTCGAATATTTTAAAGTTAATTTATAAATGTTTTAAATATTTTTAAGGCTTAAAAAAGTTGGGTCAAATTTCGCATGAGTAGGCCACCCCATCCCACCATTGCAAGTTTATATTGCCGTCTTTGTCTAATTAAGGCGACGGTATTGTTCTTGTGACTTGTGTAAGCGAGACAAATATCCGTTCACTTTGAAATGTTAATGGTTTCAAAGCTACGTCGTCGCGTTTAAATGGTGGTTACACTTTTTTTGACAATTTTGTTGAGGTTTGCATCTCTAGTATATAAAGCTCAATGCTATTACCCGCAAAAGGAATCGACGAGAGAACAGGACTTCTTTGGGTGACCCAAATAATTCCAGTTGAAAAAAGACGACCCACTGACCGAAAAGTTGACAACCTCTTCAAATTCAATTTAATAAAAAAACGTCATCATCATCCTGAACTTCATCATTTTCCTACCTCCCTTTGTAGTAATTTGAGAACAAGCAAAATTAAACTTGAAATTAAAAAAAAACCCTACACATTTTAAAATAAAATTTAAATAGACAATAATAATTCTATAGTCGGTACTGCAGGTTTTTGTCCCTTTCAATATATAGTATACATTGTACGACTCAAGCCGTTTCATTTGATACCCATTGTGGGAATAGTAAAAAATAATATGTAATCCGCCATTTTGTGGCGGCGGACATCTTGGACCGATTTTCATCAAACAAAGCCCCGACCAATTCACCTTTCAAACAAAAAAAAACAATCAAAATCGGTTGATCCTGTCGGATGCTACGATGCCAGAAACAGACACATACACACGCACACAGATACGTCATACTTAACACCCCGTAGTTTTTGCGTCAGGGGTTAAAAATGGCCGTGTTCAACATACAATAGACGATTTTCTGACATTTATAAATCAATTTTATGTCACTACACGCATGAAAGTGGTTCACATAAATATTTTCTGGTCTAGGTATCTGTTAATGAAAATTCGAAAAAACGAAAGTCGTGAGGGGTGATTTTTTTAACGATCCATTTCACTCCTCCAGGAACTCCCAGGAAAATCTGACCACTGTATACTTTCGGTCATTTTGTCTGATTGCACTCGGCTACTTGTCTACTCACTTTGATTTGCTCCTGCCACCTGTCGACTAAATTGGGAAAATAAATATGACTATTGTATTCCTCCAGGTCAAAACTCAACTAGCCGAGAAGGCCCTACAAGCAGCTAAGGCAGCCGAAGCAGCACTCGCGGGCAAGCAAGCTGTCGTGGAACAACTCCAACAAGAAGTCAAGGAAGCTGAAGCGGTCGTCGCTGAGAACACTGCAGCCGTTCATCAACAGCAAGGAACTGTCAACGCTGCTGTTCAAGCGGCACAGCAAGCCACAGCTCAGGTTAGCCGGCCATATTTTTGTTTTTTTTTGTATTGTTTCTTCGTGTTTTTTCTTCAAGGTTTAGGTTAAGCTAAAGACAATATTATTGTTTTGACGTTTTAAATGTTTTCTTACAAAATACAGTCGTACACAAAAATGCAATTTAAAAACATAAAAATCACGTGAATTTGAATTTTGACGAGGCGCCACCTGCACGAGCAAGTCGTCTACAGCGACAAAATTATCGTCCCTGCAAGTCATTCTGAACTCTCGTGAACGTGTCTCCACACGGAGATGCGGCGATCATTTGTAGTCACGGTGGCGTGACTGTCACCCCGAATCTCTCGTAGAGGTGGTGTCCAGTTATGTTTAATATGTATCTTCAACAATTTCTATCTGACTAGACGAAAGGGAATTCAAAGTTTTACGACGTATTCAACATTTAAAGGCAGATGCGCTTACTACCATAATTTAATGAATTTATTTTGTTATTTCGTAGTAAATTGTGTAATTTGTGTAGTAATTTCGTAGTAAAAGTGCCTGATAGTTGCGCTGAATACTTCGTAAAACCTTGTTTTCTCTTCTCCTCTAGGTATAAAGAACGGGGGCCAGACGACTTCAAGACATTTTTAACCTTTATTTGAAGCAAGATATTCCTATATTGCATCATGATAGTTTGCGTGTCGGCGTACACAGTTATGTTGGCAGCAGTCGCATTGTCTTGTATCCCAATCTGTTTCAGAATAACTTCTAAGAAATTATATACTTGTAAATGTACCGGTAGCAAACCAGGACCATCATGTAACGCGGATGGTTGATGTACGTCAACGTGAATATTCAAATTATTTGTAAATATACGACTACGCGTACATATTATTAAATTTCTGAATAAACATACTGAAATACATATTTAGGCGGTCAAATTGTTGTTTCCTTTAAATTAATTTTCATTATTTCATATTTTTGTATATCTTATATTTCAGGAATCATTGCGTTGAATTAACTAACTTACCTGCATGATTCCATTGCAGAGTGCGAGTCTCGATTCCTTTTCTGCTAAGTTACCTAAGTTGTTCCAAGTGCTGACCAGTTCTTTTTAGTAAGAAAAACAAACACTTTCAGCCCGTCTTTACGATTTCGTCTAGCGATTAATGGAACCTACTGAGTAGTTATTTTAGCCCGTTTCTCATTAGCCGAACCCAATACCACGGGTATTACTCTGAAAGCTGTTAAGATTTATTTATTTGTTTAAGATTATTCTCATTTCGTAATTTGTATCACTCGTGACTATTGTAACTCCACATCTTCCAATTTCTTCACAATTTTGTATTTAGAAACCTCGCACTTCCAGCATAAACTAATGGTACAAGATACCAACTGTCAGCATAACTAGAGAAGTCGACGCATTGCGTGTTATAGAAGACTAAATTCGGATTAGACGAGAAAAGCCATCACCTAGCGGATGCACGAACAAGACCAGCACACCTGCAAACGCCTGTGCTGATTGTGCGGTGACTAAGAATGCTGCCCACTGCGCATGCGAAACTGCGAAGGCTGTTTGGGAGGTAATGCAAGGAGGCAAGAACACACAACCGCTAAACGGGGTCGATGATGAAGCAAGTAAGGAAGGAATGATTAAGAGATTAAAACACGAGCAAGGAATCGGGAATTCTGATGGCGGAGTAGATATTATACCGTTTGACTCATCCTTGTGACGTGGACAAAACTTTACTAGCGTGGCAAATGAAATGTACTTTTGTATATGTATCTGTTTTTCTGGACTAATAAGGAATTTCCGACAGTTACCAAATCCACCAGATTTTTTACATCGCCGCTGAAATCGTGGTAAAGTAAATGGATCCTGGTTTCATCACTGATATTTGCCGTCTATTATAACGGCTTACCGAATGTGTGATACACAATCTTTCTCTTTTAAAAAAAATATCTTGTTTTGAATCATATTTCTTCATTACTGTTTGGGAAACTTCTGCCGGAAACACTTCATGAGTTGCACGATTTAAAGTGGCACACTTGACAAGCACCGTATCAGCACAATTGTTGCCCGGCGTTGTCTCGAATATAAGCTACGGCGCGCTTACCCCGCGGCGTCCGCCAGGAGCAAGCTTGCTGTCCACGCGCTGGCTGCATTGCATTTTAGGTATTATCTCTAATAATTATATTTTGTATTCGTGGTTTAATAACCCGTTCCGTTACAGTTCTGACGATTTTTTAAAGGTTTTCAGTCTGTGTATTTGTACTGCATTTTACATAACTTGGGAGTCTTATCATACTAGTATTGTTTCTTTTTTTAACAGCTCCGCCAGGTTTTATGCATTGCAGCATCTTGACCAATTATATATATGTCACCGTAAAATTGTCAAACACGTCACGGCTCTCTAACTAAATATTATGTAACTGCCCATATATTTTACAAAGAGTACCCACGACGTGGAGACGCACGACGGCGCAACGACGTTGTTTCGCGAGCAACTCTGCGTACGCGCGCAGCAAGCATGCGGTCGGCGCGCTGTAAGCACGCGGTCTGCTCGCTTGCGGCGCGTGGATGGCGTGCGTACGCCTAGCCGCCCGCGATTCAAGTCGTGTGATAGCGCCAAGCGCGTTGTCCACCCGCAGTATGCTCTTTCATATGGACATCAAAAAAATAGTTATACTGCACAAGATTTAATGCTCTTATTTGAATGGCAAGTTAATTCCTGGGTTGGAGCGGTGCTGCTGTAGTGGCTGTCAAGTGTGCCACGACCTTTCTTGATACCGGCCACATGTTGGTTTTTATGCTCAAAAATTTTGTTCACTAGTTTCCTACAACAAATTTTGGCCAAATATGTTAGTGCAATTTTTGAATATTTTACGCTGTATTTATGTCACCGTAAAATTTTAATTACCGTTCGATTATAATCTTTCTATTCATATATGGCTCTGATGGCTGTTGTATGCACAATAAATATAGACTCGATGTTTTTTATTTCTATTTGTTTCGCTGTTGATTATTTTCCAAACCGTCTTTATTTTATTGTTGATTTAATGTTGTTAATGAGTAAGGATTAAGCTACATTGCAAGTGGTTTTAAATGTTTTTAAGTAAGTAGCAACATATTTATTTAAAGATTTTGTGATAAGGTTTAAGACCGTCAGCTCAAATAACCGTTCCCTACTTCTCCTAATACCCTGTGTTGCCCAGTCACTGAAAATAAACTTAGAGCCAATGTTTTAAATTCCTTTTTAAAGTATTATAGAACTTGGTGTGCGCAACCGAAAAAAAAATATTCATAAAATTCATTTACATTATAAAAATAAAATTAATATTATTTAAAATTCATTTATATTAGGGCCCGGTATACTTAACGTGTTAAGTTAAATATTATTAAATTCGTCGTTATTTGTCTAGTTTGTATCTGAATTTTTTACAATTGTAAATTGGACGCGAAAGCAACGGTCTGACTGCTGTGATCAGAAGGAAGGTAATTTACGATGTATTTACGAGTATATATGTAGTCGCAGCAACAAAACACATTATCAATACATGTAGCAGTATTTGTATTAATTCGGGTTGGTTCTTAAAACATATTTGATAAATTAAATGATTTAAAGAGACTCCAAAATCTACTGCTATTTACATTATTCTCTAAGATATTAACATCAGTCACCATAGATAGTTTTTGGTTTATTACCAGTTACAAGTTTTCCTAAAGCATCTTCCATTGCTGACTCAAAGTTAGAGTATTTCAGGTAATTAGAGGTCTGTAAATGCACACTATTATATGCTTATCATGTTCAACATGAGAAAAGTCAATGCTATGTTCGACCGATAGATTTTGAGGCTTAGATTTAATACAATTTGAAACTTCTGTCTTAGATTTTCGATTAAGGGTCGTAGCACCCATATCGGATCGGAAAGGTATCGTCAGCGTATCAACTCGAGCCATTCAGTATTATTTGTATGAAACTCCCTACTGCAATGCACTAATCGGAATCGTAACGTATTCGCCCCGCCTCGAGACAAGTGCCAGTGCGGTGCGTGGTCAAGTTGCAGTCCCCGCGCTTATGGTTCTCCATATCTTAGCTTACGGCTCTCCGTACCCTAGCTTACGGCTCTCCATACCCTAGCTTACGGCTCTCCGTACCCTAGCTTACGGCTCTCCGTACCCTAGCTTTCGGCTTTCCGTACCCTAGCTTTCGGCTCTTCGTACCCTAGCTTACGGCTCTCCGTACCCTAGCTTACGGCTCTCCGTACCCTAGCTTACGGCTCTCCGTACCCTAGCTTACGGCTCTCCGTACCCTAGCTTACGGCTCTCCGTACCCTAGCTTACGGCTGTCCGTACCCTAGCTCACGTTAACGTTTGGATTCAAAGTGATTAAACTGTAAACTGGTGCCGCCCAGTCGTCAACCAGCGGTCTGCGAACCGTAAGCGCGGCGTCGCCTAGCTGTAGCCGAGCAGACGTGCCGGAGCTTCTGATCCGCTTACGTTACGTGGACGCCTGTTTGACGCCAAGGGCGAGGTGACGAACCCTTTCCGATCCGATACGTGTGCTACGACCCTAAAGCAACTTCCCAATCATAATTTATTTGCATTGATTCATAATCTTTCATCCGGTGATGATAAATTATTTAAATACCTGCAGGGTTAAGACCAGCCTTTAGACAGACGATTTAAAATCATTAAAATTTACAATATTTTTAGTTTTTAGCCCTGTTCACTCCCTAAAATAAAACCTACCTATCGTAACGAACCGTAACTCTCACCTACCGCCAACCACCTACCTACCCACCACCTACTTAGCCACCACCTACCTACCCACTACCTACTTAGCCACCACCTACCTAGCCACCACCTACCTACCCACCACCTACCTAGCCACCACCTACCTAGCCTAGCCATCACCCACCTTGCCACCACCCACCTTGCCACCACCACCTACCACCTTGCCACCTTGCCACCACCACCTTGCCACCACCACCTTGCCACCACCACGTAGCCGCCACCACCTACCACGTAGCCGCCACCACCTACCACGTAGCCGCCACCACCTACCACGTAGCCGCCACTACCTACCACCTAGCCGCCCCCACCTACCCGCCACCACCCACCACCTACCACCTACAACCTATCCGCCACCTACCCACCACACTTGACACTTACAACTTACCAGTGTAGGTTTCAAGGAGTTTATCATTACTTGAAGGTGGCCTCCGTTCTGGTCCATAATCACTTTGTCCCATAATATGTCTGCGTCAGTGTTGGCTACAGGAGCATGAACATGGAGGACGGGCGGTGCTTACAGCCCAGTTCTGCTTTGTCTTTAAGTCTTACCCAGTAAGCGATTAAACTACAAAGGGACATGTTTGCTGCATGTCACTGATTCGTCGCCTTTTTTTATTTAAATAGTTCATGACTAAAGTATTGAATCTTCAATCATCATAAGTCTTTTATAAAATATATATAAAGAAACATTTCTTGTTCACACTTTCCAGCATAAACTAATGATGCAATCGTGTCAACTGGCAGCGCAACTGGAGAAGTCGGCGCACTGCGTTATGGAGAAAACTAAAATGGGATTGGAGGAGAAATGCCATCACCTAGCGGAAGCACGAGCAAGACTAGCACACCTGCAACATAAACTACAATGCGCCTGTTCTGATTGTGCGGCGACTAAACAAGCTGCACACTGCGCGTGCGAAGCTGCGCGGGGGGCTTGCGGTAATACAAGGAAGAAGAAACAAGTCTTAGACCAGATTACAGCAGTCACTAATGATAGCAAACAGGGACGATGATCAAGATCAAGTAAGCAACGTATGATTAAGAGATGGAAACACGAGCTAGGAGTCGGGAATTCTGATGTGTGTGGCGCACCCTGAAGTCGACGAAAGACTTCTTAATAGAGAATACAATTTCTTAACGACAGCCAACTAGTTTGGTAGAAATTCCTGGGATACTCCCATAGTCTTCGCCTCTTGTTTTTTGGACTATAAGGAATTCCCGACAGTTACCTGACTCACCAGATCTTAGCATCCGGCACTGAAACTGTTATAAAGCGAGATCCTATGCTGGTGGATATTTTATAAGACTGCACTAGCAGCGCACTTAAAAAATATTGCTTGCATCTTTCATGAAAAATAATTTGTTTTGCAAATATTTTCTGTTTGTTGGTTTCGGTCAACTCCTCGTATGTCAGAACTGCTTCACAAGAAGCACGATTTCTTCGAAAATTTGACTACCACACGAATAATAGTTCACTCATCATTGTATGACCATAGATTCTGTTTAAATATCTGTTTGTGTTCGTTATCCACGATGTACGTAGGTAAACAGAAAACGAACAGATTTGGTAAAATTTTGAATCGCGAAACTAAAAACTTACAATTATTATTAATAAAGGGTCAGTTATTAAAATTGTTTGGTTCTGTTTTCCGATTTATATTAGTTTTAATTTGAATTATGACATCTAAAAAATATATTGCAATGACAGCTCTTACATTTCATTTTTTTAGGAAAGTAAATATTACATTTATTATTAACCGAAGGTTAAGTTTCAAGAATGTGTGAATAACGATGAATTTGTGAAAATTTTAATTAGTAATGATATACCTTAGTTTTATAAGATTGTCTTGTAAGACGTTGAATTTTAATATAAATGGTTTCGTTTAAGCTGTGGTAAAATACAGTATTTCTAAAAAAAATTGTTTTATTTGAAGTATTTTCTTTATATGATTGTGTAGTAGCGAAGCAAAATAACTCTGAAACAACCATCACACAATATACACAATTTTCCAAACTATATACACAATTTTCCAATCTACACATTATAAAAATTATTGGCTCCTACATTATTCACTCTATCAATCATTGACTATCATTGAAGCAGGATAGATGACATGACGTCAATTGACAGACGAGCGGTGTAGGAACATTCTTAGTTATTACTTCTTGAACGTGGCCTCCGTTCTAATCCATACATGTTGGCTATAGCAGCAGCACGATTATTGTGCCTCGGCTCTTGGGCTCAGGGTTTTAGGACGTTTGGTACTTGCAACCCACGGTCAAATCACACGGGTGTTACACTGAGCTACGGTGAGGCATGTTTGCTGCATGTCACTGACTCGGTTCCATTTATTTTATTGTTTTTTATCTAATCGGTTATTTATATTATTCACGACCAAAGTATCTCCAATTTTCAAGTTCATTCCAAGTCGCCTAGAAAATTTATATAAAGAGACCTTTCTTGTTCACACTTTCCAGCATAAACTAATGATGCAATCGTGTCAACTGTCAGCGCAACTGGAGAAGTCGGCGCACTGCGTATTAGAGAAGACTAAAATGGGATTACAAGAGAAAAGCAATTCAAATTTATGCGGATCACAATTCTTTAAAACAAAATACTTAATGCAACTCACGTTCATGTCACGTTTCTTATTCAATTCCCGAAAAACGATGGCTGTCACAAGCACTGAAGGAGCACACTGTGTTTATTTATTTATTTATTCATGTCCACACAAAATACATAAAAGGACAATATATTAACATGGAAGAGCACAAAGGTACTGCTTATTTCAAAAGGAATTTCTTCCAGCAGACCTGCGAGAGGAAAGTCTGATAAGAAATGTAGACACAGTGTGTAGAAAAGTCAAACAAGAAAATTGAAATTAAAACTTAAAACAAAACTATGACTATTTAATATAGAAAGAAAGAAAAGAAAGAAAAATATTTATTTGACGTCAGTTAATAAAGCACACACACAATAATAAATAAAAAAGATACAAAACACTGAGTAAGACATCGTAGAAATGTGCTGTGTGCCTCACGGCTGCGCCAAAAAGGTCCATTTCAGCATTCATGCCAGACAGGTGATGAAGCTGTCTGACGCTGGTCTTCCAATGAACCAATTAATATAACATATCACATACGAATACATACACGTATTATTAAAAAAACAAAATAAACTACTATTGTAAATATTTACGTGCGGTATTATCTGCTGCCAACAGTATTAATAAATATACAGAAAAGAAGTGGAGAGAGAACGTCACCCTGAGGTACACCAGCAGTAAGATCACACCAGTCAGAGAAGATATCATCCTGGCGGACACACTGAGAGCGACCCCGAAGATAGGAGTCAAACTTCGCTACCGTAGAGGCAGAGAAGTTAAAAGATTGATGGATCCCAAGAAGGATGTCGAAATCCACTGAGTTGAACGCTTTTCTAAAACTGTCAGAGATTTATTGCCCATAGCCCAGCGGATATCATCAGTTACCTTCAAAAGTGCAGTAACAGTACTGTGGCCAGTACGGAAACCAGATTGAAAACCAGATAGATCCCTCTCATTGTGAGGAGGCCGTGTCCCAGCAGTGGGAACATTATAGGCTGATGATGATGATGATGATGATGATGATGATGATGATGATGATGATGATGATGATGATGATGATGATGATGATGATGATGATGATGATGATGATGATGATGATGATGATGATGATGATGATGATGATGATGATGATGATGATGATGATGATGATGATGATGATGATGATGATGATGATGATGATGATGATGAGACGATAGATATCTGGAAATTATAACACAGGTCGATAGGCCGGAAGTGGGACAAGGACGAAGAATTGCTAACTTTGGGAAGTGGTATTATGTGAGCCTGTTTCCAGGCCGACGGAAATATACCCGTGAATAAAGAAAAATTAACAATATGAGTAAGGATGCAGCTCTGAAATGATGGGATTTATCATTGTCGAACACAAATTATCGTGGCCTCCAGCAGAGGAAGAAATAGAGAGAAGGGACTTTTTGACAACGTCTTCAGAAACAGGATTAAAATTAAAAGGATTACAGTTTGGTAACGGCAAATTAGAGAGCTCAGATAAAGTTGAAGCTTTGACGTTTGGGTCCAGAGAAACAGGTGGAACAGAAAAGTGCCTGTTAAGAGCGCACAAGTCGACATCTTTGCAGTTAGTTGTGGGAGATTTGCCGATACCGACAGACTTTAAAAATTTCCAGACATCAGAGGAGCTACGATCAACGAGAGATTCATGGAAATAGCGTCTCTTGGCATCCCGACACAGACGATTGCAGTGGTTACGCAAAGCTTTAAAAGTGAATGAGGTTAATTTCCGTGGGCCTGCGCCTATACCTACTCTTCGCCTTATCCTTACGAGCGATGGCGTTTTTTATTTCAGTAGTCATCCACGGAGCAGGTTTATGCTTAATTTTAATACGGCGACGAAGGGCGTGTTTATCGTAAAGATCTAACACAATTGTATTGAAGCTGTTCACTTTTTCATCGATACTGGCACTTTCGATAACATGACTCCAATCAATAGCACCAGCATCGCGTTTCAGAGCCTCCAGTTCTATGCTATTAAAGCTCCGAAGAAAACAGAATTGAGGCTTACGTTTAGGGGGTCGGATACGATAGGAAAGGTAAATGAGGTCATGATACGAAAAGGTTGCAGCGAGCTGCCCAAACTCAGCAACATTGTGAGGTGAAGAAACGATCATTAGATAAAGGAAAGAAGGCGTGCAATTTGGGAAGTTATGGGTCGCAGAAAGAGGTAAAATATCAAGGTTAAGAGAAGATAAAAGCGGACGGAGTTTATGTGAACGAGTATCATTTTTAATTAAACACGTGTTAAATCACCCATTAAAATGACATGCTCGTATGATGGGCAAAGATTACTCAGCGTGGATTCTAAGGAGTCAAAATAGTTAACGTGAAGGTTAGTGAGTAAAACACAGCAAGCAATACATTGGTATGATTTAAGGTGATCTCTAGAATCAAAGATTCAGCCGACCCAGAATACCGAGATGGAGACGAACTTACAATTTTGTGCGGTATATCAGCGCGTATGTAACAACACCACCACCACCCTTGCCAATCCTGTCATTTCTGACCAGAACAAAACCAAAAAAAAGGAGTGAGAGTTTGAGAAAGGTCTCAGATATTAGGAGTGCATCAAGATGAACACCAGGAACGCTCTGAGCATTAATGTGGGCTATATGCAAATTATTGGGATAGTTAGAAAAAAGTAAAAATATTGTCACGCAAAGTATTATGTGTAGGCTCACTGCCCGCACTAACAAAGCTACAAGTCGAGGAAGAACAAGAGAAAAAACTGTCATTTAAGTCAGTTGGAATATTCATAGATAAATACAATGTATAATTACTCGTATATAACAAAAATCAAATTAGAAAATAAAAATAACTACAACTAAATATTGTTTGAAACTGATTGTTTCCAAATACAACCACCCTAACTCACTAGAGTGTTGGAAGAAATTGTACAATAAATGATGTAGTAAAACCATAACATTCAACAACAAAAAAAACATGAAAAACAATAATGCAAAAGAAAAAAAGAAAACTTTTTTGCTGACGATTTTAAGACGCTGAGTTTGTGTATCTGTTATAGTGACGTGTTCGTCACTAGTTAGTGAAAAAAAAATCGTAATTTCGAAAATTCTACCCAAACCCAAACTATTTACTTTAGTTTCATATAAATTTGTGATAAGGACTTGATTTTTGTCAAGGTTTATTTTCACTTCTTCTAATACTAACTTCTTTAAATATATAACATATTTTAAAAGGTTTTGTTTTATTTGATATTTGTATTCTTTGTAGGTGTATTAGGGAAGCAAAAAAACTCTCAATCAAGAATTGAACATATTCGTATAGCCAAAACAGACACTCACGATATGGCATCATCCCACGTTACGATTTCTTAGAATCTATGGTGTATATTGTTTAAATTCGACACACAGGGTCAGGCCATGCAATTACACAAAAACGTGGAAAAACGTATAACCCGAACGACTACATAAGTCTTCCGAATTTATAATTGTAACGTAATAGTATGATTTGTAACCTTACCTAACCATAGACAACTCCCCAAATGTCGCGACACGACGCACTGTGGGCTGTAAATCGAGCTTCATAGTCATTTAAATCTTTTCGCTTTTATTTTATTTTTTTGCTTGTGATAAGCTTCTAATGCCTTCAGCAGTCATGAATATATACAAGGAATATCATTTTATAGGTAAACTAAATTATAAAAAGTAAATTTAAAAAAATTTGTATGGGGCCAAAGTAATAAATATATCCAAATATCTTCAAAACCGCTGTCTTAACTGTTATATCCTGCTGGCTGTTTTACGAATTATTTGACATTTTTTGGTGTATTTTATATAACGGTGACAACTGCGGTTTTTTAATAAAAATATATACGTTATATAAAAAATGGTTGAACTAAAATTTGAACTTACATCGGGTCCAATGGGTTTATAAACTTGAAACTGTGCAGAGAGGTGTCTGTATTTTAGAGAAACACTACTACATTAGCAAAATTAAGAAATATTAAAACAAATTATTACTGTTATGTTTTTTACTAATAATTTCCATTTAAATTTGTCTAAGGGGCCTCTGCGACTTGGGTTCGGCCCCTCGTACGCCTTCCAAAGGACCGGGGTCCATGGTCTCGAGAATAGCTAAGAACTAAATAATAATAAAGTTAGGTAAGTAATTAAAATATATATAGGTCTATCTACATTTATATAATAAGATATACATACATAGATATACGTTTAAATTAGGTTTCAAAATCATTATCAGAAAATGATTCAGAGTCAGGATCTAAATGAGAAACATCACAAAATTCGAAATCGCTCTCCTGAAATTTCAACAAATCGAGGGTCTCGTTGAAAAGCTCTTGCTTTTTTTTCGAACTCATCTTGGGTCTTGTTGCAGAAATAACTGGATCTGATGAAAGAAGTAGCATGTTGAGGATATCTTCATTCGAATTTTGTCTGCTTTTCTTTCGCGAATTGTGTTCCCTAAATCTACGAAAGTCTTTGTTGCGTGACTCGGACGCTTCCTCTGATAGGCTCCCGATTGGCATAATTGCGTTACTGGTAATAATATCTGCCCCGTGTATTAGCAATTTGTGCACTGTAGCAGGCATATGGTACCAATTGTAAAGTTCCACATACCTAACAGCTGTCTGGTACGCATATTCTTTAAATTTTACAGCGTCAATATCTTGCCCAGAGGTAACTGCCTGTAAAATCACTGCAAGTCTACGAATTAACTGTTCCTCTAGCCCAGTGATCACTGCAGTTTTTTCAGGAAACTCGAAAAATCTTCTGGCTGTGTTGCCATCATTCGTTGTTCCGGATCCTTGTTTGACAATGTCTATCAAAAGGTTTAGCTCAGCTTTGCAACGATCTTGTATTACTTTTTTTCTTGCTTGTAACACAAGTTTGTCATCATCTCCTCGTACTGCCCATTTCTTGAGGTCAAGCCTATAAGCTATATGCAAAAGGCATTCCATGGTATTGATACGAGCGTGTAATGTTGACAGTCCAAATTTATAGAGATCGACAGACACTGGTCTTTCCTTCACAGAATCCAATTTATTCATGTCTGAAGGTTTTGCTAAACAAAGGTAGCAGCTAGAACTTGATTTTGCATCTGATAGGTAGGTGCAAATCTTTCCATCAATCATAGTCATCATTAACTTATGGTTGACTACATTAGTTCCGCAATCTGAAGGGCGAAGTGCCTTTATGTCGTCTTCCATCTGCTTTTGATGTTCAGTAACAACAAAATGACTTTCTTTCATAAATATGAATTGCACTGGACGGCAATATGAAGATGAGCATGGCCTTGGATTTATCCAAATAGTATCTTCTTCACATGTGATTTTAAGTGGTACCAGGGAAGTCATGAAAACACTTGAATCGTCTTGATCACCACTCATACTCTGCTTGTATCTACTTTGATTAGAAGCACCATCGAATCCCCACTTGCATATCATAGTCAAACATTTGTCATTTATAACTTCAGGCAAACTTTCTATGATTCTTTGCGCTGTTTTGTCAAGCAAACCTTGCAATGTGATCTTGGCTGAATAATCTGTCACGGTGATTGTTGCCTGTGGGGGATAGCACTGTAATTTTGAATTCTGTACTTTGTAATAAGAAGGATATACATCCTTTGCACCTTCTCGCATGGCTGTTTCCCTTTTTTTTTTTTTTTTTTTTTTTAGGATTGGAAATCATCAAATGACCCCCCCCACTCTGGGCGGAGCGGGAGGGAGTGTCAGACTCTGTTCCTTCCTCGCCTTTTACGTTCCGGGGCCGCGGTATCTGTTTCGAACAGGCCCGCAACCCCGGCAGGATGTAACATATTGCCATTTCGAAAGCTTTAAAGAAAGAAGTAGACCCAGCGCTTTTTCGGGCGAAAACACAGGTTTTGATGGTTTTTTAATAATTTCCATAAATTCGACAGCTGCTTCAGGGTTTTTCAGCATATACTCAATTACAGTTGCAATACTTCCCTGACCTTGTTCTCTCAATTTAACTGCAGTTGCATATGCTAATTCAGTGCTATCGCGACCTTTCTGGTCCATTGTTCTTCTCTTTTTCTGCTGACTACTTAGGTCTTCAAAAGGTTTTCGAGGTGTTGATTTTCTCTTTGTCATCGTTCCAACCGATAATGTTGTTGATGTCGAAGGTTCAGGTTCAGGACAGCTTGTTTCAGAACTTTCAACTGTTGTTCGTATACAACTAGGCCAGTCGATGTTTGCTTCAAGCCAAGTTCCGTAATGTTTTTTAAAATCCGTGAAGTTCCTTTGAGATTTTTTCCATCTCATCATTGCAGCTCTCGTGAATTTGTGGCAAAATATTTTCAAAGTCAAACTGTCTTCATCAGAAAGACTATGATTTAGGCGAGAAACCACTGTATCAAACAATTTGTCACTATCATTCTTCTTATCAGAATTTTTTAATATGACAAACAAATCTAGGTTTGTAGCAAGGCCCTCCATACTTTACACTTAAATATTAACGTGAATGATTGAAATGCTCAAAATGAACTAAGTAATAGAATAAACTGCAGCTCTATTTATATGCAATATTGGGCTTAACAACCCTCATTAATATCATAATACTAATTACAGTAATTTATGTCATCAATTAGATAATTCCTAATAGGTTAACGATCATACAATACAGTGTTAAAAACGAGTTCTTAGAATGCGTAGTTAAATTATCACTTAATATTTTTTCTCGATGCTTATTTTGCTAATGTAGTGTTTCCCTAAAATACAGACACCTCTCTGCAAAATTTCAAGTTTATAAACCCATTGGTCCCGATGTAAGTTCAAATTTTAGTTCAACCATTTTTCATATAACGTATATACATATTTTTTATTAAAAAACCGCAGTTGTCACCGTTATATAAAATACACCAAAAATGTCAAATAATTTGTAGAACAGTTGTCTGTAAGGATATAACAGTTAAGACAGCGGTTTTGAAGATATTTGGATTTATTATTTTGGTCCCATACAATTTTTTTTAATTTATTTTTTATAATTTAGTTTACCTATGAAATTATATTCCTTGTATATATTCATGACTGCTGAAGGCATTAGAAGCTTATCACAAACAAAAAAATAAAATAAAAGCGAAAAGATTTAAATGACTATGAAACTCGATTTACAGCCCACAGTGCGACGTTATCGAGGTGTCTGCGAGACGGTAATGGTGCGATTCCACTTAACATTGTGCGCGAAAAACTTGTGCTGCACATTTTGTTCGTGAACACTTTTGTGCAAGATATCTCTAATCTTCTAGTTCGTTTTAAGTTGCTTCGAAAATATTGTATTAAGAAACCTTTCTTGCTTACACTTTTCAGCATAACCTAATGGTACAAGCGTGTCACCTGGCGTCACAAAATGAAAAACAGGCGCACTGCGTTTTAGAAAAGTTGAGGTTCGGATTGCAAGAGAAATCCCACCACCTAAGTCGGGCACAATCAAGACTAGCAGCTTTGCAGCACAAACTATCATGCGCCTGCGCTGATTGTTCGGCGACCAAACAAGCTGCACATTGCGCGTGTGAAGCTGCGCGGGGGGCTTGTGGTAATGCAAGGAAGAAGAAACACGTCTTAGACCAGATCACGGCTGTCGCTAAGGATAGCAAACGAGAATGATGATCAAGCAAGTAAGGAACGTATGATTAAGAGATTGAAACACGAGCTAGGAGTCGGGAATTCTGATATTGCGGCGGAGTACAGAAAATAACAAAGCGTTTCTCTCATTCTAGCGATGTCTACGAAGGATATATAATATGATTCTGCCAAAGCCGCCGTTTTAGACCCTCAGCAGTACAAGTACGTAGGAATTGATAGGACTCGATAAGATAAATTTGACAGTCATTCTCGATAAAAAGAGTTTTTGACTCCATAAAAACTTATTTTATCGAGAATAACTGTCAAATTTATCTTATCTAGTCCTATCGTTTTCTACGTACTTGTACTGCAGGTCCGTGAAAATGCCACGTGAGAGAGTGTAGTCGATAAATAAAACAAAAATAAAACCAAAAAATCTCCAAAATAAATACAAATTCGGATTTACGCCGATCACATTTTTTTTTAAACAATTTTGGTTAATTTTTCTTTTTTGGCGATTTTAAAGGCTCTGTTATTGAATGATTTAATGGGTACAGTTTTTTTTTCAATTTACATTTTCATGCTCAATAGTCCAATTTTACTTGTCATTAGGTTTGTAGTTTTAATTGTTAGCTTTAGTTTCCTGAATGAAAATTCTACAAAATATGTGTAAATTATTTAACAGCTTTAGCATTTCATTTAAATGTAAATGTAAATAATTCCTATATTTCCTATTCCTAAATTATATCCTTCGGCTAACCGAAGGATATAATTTCAAGAATGTGTAAAGTGAGACGAATTTATGATAGTTTTGATTAGTAACTATTTACTTTAGTTTTATATTTTATTTGTGGTAAGGAGTTGATTTTTTATATAAAAGGTTTAAACTTCTTTAAATATAACATATTTTCAAAGGCTTGTTTCATTTGAGATTTTATATTCTTTATTAGGGAAGCAAAAAGTCTGAATCAAACATTAAAAATATCCTTAGAAATAACACATACTCACCGATATGGCATCGTGCCACGTTACGATTTCGTAGAATCTATCTATAATCTATGGTATATATTCTTTTTAAATTTTTTAAAAATGGTACTATTAAAATAGCACTACTATAAACTTTATTCTACCTTTGATAGTTTTTTGTCTACTTGCACTAGGCTAGTCGTATCGATGTTATGGACCTAGTGATAAATTGAGCATTATACATAATGCCCGGTCATTATGAAAAGTGCCCAATATGAGAGTGCAATTTGATAAGAATTATTCAAATAATCAAATTGACTGGGCATTATACATATTGTCCATCACCTTTTGGGCAGAGTAATACAAGCATATTTAATGACTATTTTTTATTGTTATTGTCATTGAACTTAAAATAAACTAAATATTGAACCATTTCAATTAATCAGGCTCACTATTTGGATTAATTATCAAGGACTTCTACATTAAGAATCCACTAGTTTTTGTGTTAATGCCACCGTAAAATTGTCAAATACGTTATATTGTAATGTAACACAAAACTAAACAAAAAAATATAGTGCTTGAAGTCAGTCGCACGAGTCGCACGCTAAATGGCGGTCTCAGATTGGTCAAAGCGTGCCACGCCATGCGTGCCTCCCGCCCCGCCCTCACACCGCGTCAAAATTAGCTTTATTATCAAATTGCCCAATTATCATGTAGCAATATAATAATGACCGTGCAATATGATAAATAATGAGGTTAGGATAGTTTTAATCATTTAGCCCGATAGAGCTGGACATTATTCATAATGCTCGTGCATTATGTATAATGCCCGCATTAATCACCTGGTCCATAACATTGACACATAATCACTTCACCATTGGTGCAAGGTTCATGACATCGTGTCACGATTTTTTACAATTTTAACGAATTCACTAAAAAATGTGCGCGAAAACTTGTGCCATACATTTGTTCGCGAACATTTTTGTGCAAGATTATATTGAAAATATTATATTAAGAAACCTTTCTTGCTTACACTTTCCAGCATAACCTAATGGTACAAGCATGTCAAGTGGCTGCAGCACTTGAAAAGCAGGCGCACTGCGTTTTAGCAAAGGCGAAATTCGGATTGCAAGAGAAATGCCACCACCTAAGTGAGGCAAGAGCAAGACTAGCAAATGTGCAGCACAAACTCCAATGCAATTGCGCTGATTGTTCGGCGGCTAAACAAGCTGCGGAATGCGCGTGCGCATCTGCGCGGGCGGCTTGCGGTAATGCGAGGAAGAAGAAACACGTCTTAGACCAGATCACCGCTGTCGCTAAGGATAGCAAACGGGGACGATGATCAAGCAAGTAAGGAACGTATAATTAAGAGATTGAAACACGAGCTAGGAGTCTGAGTTTTGCGGCGGAGTACAGAAAATAACGAAAGTGTTTTTCCCATTCTAGCGATGTCAAAGACAAAGATTTCAGTCTCACGTTTATTATGCGACCCGATTGCGTCCTAAGTGTGCAAAGGCTTTTAGATTAAATTCGTAAAACATTTAGTAAGTAACAAGCCGAAAAGCTGAAAACACGTAAAATGTGCTTATGTTTTCAAATTATTATCTTTTTATGATTGTTGAAGCCACCGTCCTTGAAAATGCCACATCACAAAGCGTAGTCGATAAATATTACAAAAATCTCCAAAAACCACATTCGAATTTATGCCGATCCACATATCAATTCCTTTAAAAAAGCAAGCACTGAAAAGAGCAAACTATATAATTACATACTTTTTTGCCGACGTTTTTGTCACGCTCAGTTTGGGTTTATTTTGTATAACAATGGCGAGCGCAATAAATACGTCACTTTATGAAAAATGACTTGTTTTGGATCACGTTTTTTGGCGATTTTAAAGACACCGTTTTTGATTGATTTAATGGGTACATTTTTTTTTCAATATATTTTTTCATGCTCCATGGTAAAGTTTATTTGTAGTGCAATTGTAAAACTACAAAAGTAGGTTTTCTATTTGCGTTCGATGTCCATGTTAAAAGGTTTTAATTGTTAGCTATAGTTTCCTGAATGAAAATTCTACTAAATATGTTTAAATTATTTAACAGCTTCTGCATTTCATTTAAATGTAAATAATGACTATTTTCAATTTATGATAGTTTTAATTAGTAACCATTTAAGTACTTTAGTTTTACATTATTTTGTGGTAAGGAGTTGTTTATTAGTATATAGTTGTTTATTATAAACTGCTTAGTATCGGCTTTTTTAAATATAACATATTTTTAAAAGGCTTTGTTTTATTTGATATTTGTATTCTTTACAGGTGTATTAGGACTAAACTTATTCGTATGCCTAAAACACATACTCACGATATGGCATCGCGCCACGATACGATTTCATAGAATCTATGGTATATATTGTTAAAATTCGACACACAAGGTCAGGCCAAGCAATTGCACAAAAAAGTAGAAAGAAGTATAATCCGAACGCTTCATTGCCACTAGTACCATTAACAGTTCCATTATGGAACTAGTGTTGTTTTTTTCATAACTAGTTCCACTAGTAACATTAAGCTCCTTCGTACACAAGGCTACGCAAATGTTGTATACCACATTAGTATCAAGTCGCGAGTATCCGAGTAGCGCACGGTCCATACACACGACATTGAATCGCAAGACGCGAATTGCCTATTCAGTCGTTAAGCAGATCACACTTTTCCCAAAATGTCAATAATCTAATAGCCATCTTAAAAATCGCTGCGACTATGTAGCGATGTCCGACAAGTAGTGCGCGACAAATGTCGGCGACGCAACTCTTGTACGAACTTCAATGTATTTGAATGGCGGCAGTCGCTTGAAGACTAAAATCGTTGAGTATCTAAGATTTGAGTTTATTATCACTAGTTCCATTTTGAAAGGGACTGAAAATAATGGAACTAGTGTTGATTTTTTTTGTCACTAGTTCCATTAGTTAGGAAAACAGTTCCATGATGGAACTACTGTTGTTTTTATTAATCACTAATTCCATTTTGAAATAATCCGTGAGTAATTGAACGCACTTGTTAATTTTGGAAAGGGTGGAAATACACAAGACGTAGAAGCGTTTACTTTTTTTGGAATAGTTTTGTGCAATAACTTTTTCAAAGAGAATTAATTGATGTGATTTAAAATCACATTTACTTACATATATTGCTTACCGTGTTAATTGTTACGGATCCTGCACATTTAATTTATTTTTAAAGGGTTTGCAACGCCACAAGCTTGTTTCATTTCTATACAGCACATGTTTATAATAATGCCATCCAGATGGTAGCAACACTTTTTCCTTTCCCCTTTCAGTTATTTGAAATGTCTTTTTATAATAGGCTTCTTTCCACTTCCAATAAATTTCAAATGTAATTAGTCTGTCAGTAAGAGTATTGTAATGGACACGTATTTTTGTAAATCAATGAATACTAATAAAGATAAAACGCATCAAAACTCTTGTGTGGGGGCTCGTGACGTCATAATGTGTATTGCAAATTTTAAAAGTGTCGTATCTTCGGCATTTTTGGTTTATGTAACCAAAGAAAAGATACGGACAAATATTTATTTGTAATCTATCTGAAGGACTCATTCGATTTTTTCAGCGCACAAGCCTATTCTAAAAGGAGCTGAATGAATTGGCTTGGAAATCTCCCTGCGGACGGTTAATTGCAATTTGAGCTCTACCAATAAAATTAGCCGATTATCTTAGTTTTGTAATTGACAGGCAAAAAGGAAGGTGAAATCACGCCAAAAAAATACAGCATGTTTGGTAAATCTGGTGCACTTCCTGAAGTGGGTGTTAGATTTTACTTGCAACAATTTTGATCCTGATAACTTGGTGCCCAAACTAGGTTGATTCAGAGAAATCGAACATTAAATTAATATTTTTTTAATGGTCCATCTCTTTGCTTCTCTTAACTCTATAATCTACGCCATTCAGGATGTTAAATGGATACTTTTCTAGCTCATAAATGAATCCATCCTTAGTATCATACACGGTTCTAACATAAATATTTCCATGCCCTTTCTAAAAACTTTTTTTTTGTGTTTGGATACCAAGTTAACTAGGTCCATTTTTTTGCGAATAAGGTTTGGTATAATTCCCGTCCTACCGTATGCACCATTGACCTGCACCATCAATGGTGCAGATGAAACTAATTACCGCGAATTGGGTATGGTCTCATCTGCACCATTAAGATGACATGATATACTATCAATGCGGTTTTATACCAAGTCGCAAATTCGTCTACGTCAGGATGGCTGGACTAAGAGAGATTTTGGAAGTTTGAGCAATACCAAGTTTTAGTACCTATTTTGTACTATTTGGTACCAGATATCAAATAATTTGTGCCTCACTAAAGAGGGAAAACTATAACGATGAAAGAGGCCAGCCATTCTGACGTCAAAATGGCTGGACCAAGCCTGGTTTCACCTAGTTGTAGGCTTTTAACTACTTTCGTCAATATTTTGTACCTATGTTTTTCTTATATTTTTATGATAAGCCAAAAAAAAGTTACACCTAGAAGACATTTTGCATGTAATCTGGAGCACGTTGATTTCACCTAGTTGTCGTCGTTATAAAAAAAAAACAAAATAAACTACTATTGTAAATATTTACCTATAAAATACATACATATATGTGTGGTTTAGCTGTGGAAACTCACTAGAGGTAAAACTACTGTTTTTTATACACGAATTAAGATGCGAACGTGAACCTGAAGACGTTGCGTTGGAAGACCTCTCAATAGGTGGACCTATGACCTGGTTGCAGAAATCCGTCAAACAGTTCAAGTCGCATTTGGCCGTGTGTTATAAAAAAAAAAAACAACATTAGTTCCATTATTTACAGATTCTTTCAAAATGGAACTAGTGATTAACAAAAAAACAGTAGTTCCATCATGGAACTGTTACCCTAACTAGTGGAACCAGTGATAAAAGAAATCAACACTAGTTCCATTATTTTCAGATTCTTTCAAAATGGAACTAGTGATTTTAAAAAACAGCAGTAGTTCCAACATGGTACTCTTATTTTTACCAGTGGAACTAGAGATAAAAAAATCAACAATAGTTCTATTATTTTCAATTCTTTCAAAATGAAATAGTGATTATAAAAAACAATACTAGTTCCATTAGTTCCATCATGGAACTGTTAATGGTACTAGTGACTATGAAGCATCCGAACGACTACATTATAGTCTTCCGAATTTATATTGTGACGTAATAGTATTATTTATATCCTAACCTAACTAAAACATTGACAACAGTTGTATATTCTTTCTAAAAACTGAAAAAATAAATGGTACCATGAAAATCGCACCACTATAGACTTTGTTCTACCTTTGAGTATTTTTGGTCTTCTTTCTCTTTGCTAGTCGCATCGGCACATATTACTTCACCTCAACTTCAAGATTCACGATGTCGTTTTTACGATTTTAAAGACATGTCGTATTGCGACACAACGTTGTCGAGGTATCTGGTTGACAAAACGTAATGGTGCGATTCCACTAAGAATTGTGCGCGAAAACTTGTGCCACACATTTGTTCGCGAACATTTTTGTGCATGATCAATCTTCTAGTTCGTTTTAAGTTGCTTCGAAAATATTGTATTAAGAAACCTTTCTTGCTTACACTTTCCAGCATAACCTAATGGTACAAGCGTGTCACCTGGCGTCACAAAATGAAAAACAGGCGCACTGCGTTTTAGAAAAGTTGAAATGCGGTTTGCAAGAGAAATGCCACCACCTAAGTGAGGCAAAATCAAGACTAGCAGCTTTGCAGCACAAACTATCATGCGCCTGCGCTGATTGTGCGGCAACCAAACAAGCTGCACATTGCGCATGTGAAGCTGCGCGGGGGGCTTGCGGTAATTCAAGGAAGAAGAAACACATCTTAGACCAGATCACGGCTGTCGCTAAGGATAGCAAACAGGGATGATGATCAAGCAAGTAAGGAACGTATGATTAAGAGATTGAAATACGAGCTCCTAGCTCGTGTTTCTCGTGTCTGGAATTCTGATATTGTGGCGGAGCAGTGAGAAAACAAATGCATTTTACTCATCCTTGTAATGACGAAACATTCGAAAGCGCGACAGATGACATTTCTAAACGACTGGCAACCAACTCAATAGAAATATAGTAAGTTGAATACATATAAGAATTTCGTAAGCCTACGTGTGTTTTTTCTGGACTAAAAAGGAATTTCCGATGGTTCCCCACAACATCTTCATATCTGCTGCTAAAGCTGAGATATCTTAAGAAACTCGACTCAATGCACTAGCTGTCTGTTAAAGTGAGTACTTAAAAACTAAATATTATATCAGTGCACAAAATCACTTTCTTTGAGGTTTTATGAAAAATGACTTGTTTCGGATTATTTTTTCTTTCGATTGTAATATAAAGAAAAGCTGTTTCATTTTGTGTCATACAAATGTAAATAACGCGTATTCTTAGAATCTTTGCACACCACGTTTTTCTGCGTTGACGACGCGTGTAGAACTGTATCAGACGCGCAGCAAACGCGAGACTGAAGTCACGTTATTCGATCCTTGCATTTGTCGCTGTAAACGCGCTGATGCGTCGATACAAATGCGCGTTTGTAGCAACGCATCGCACAGAAAACTGCCGCCATTTGGAACAAAATATATATTTCGCACCTCTCCCCATCACCTCCTTCTCCGCCCGACCAATAGCGTAAACCAGCACGTATGAATGGATATAAACGCACGTTGCATTTGCGTTTGTGAGACGTGTAAAATCTGCTAATGTGCAAAGGACGCGCTCATAAAACGCACATTGTCAGCGCATAAAAAAACATGGTGTGCAAGCCGAATGTTAATTTGAAGACGTATGAATTGCGACGAATTTATGATAATTTCGATTAGTTACGATATACCTAGTTAGTTTTATAATATGTTATTGTGTGCTTAAGATGTTGATTTTTGATAAATGATTTTTATTTCTGTTAAATATAGTGTATAATATAAAATAATGTTTTTTTTATTAGAGATACCTATTACTTAGGTGTAGGTGTAGTTTTGAGGCAAGAAACTCATTTTTTTTGGCTTTACAAGAAATACATAGTTTGATGTCTTGTCTCTAAGCACTATCATTACAGGCCATAGAACTAAAACACACTCGATACGAAGTCTTAGCCCCTTCGTACACGAAGGGGCTAAGACTTACAAGGCTACTCAAATCTTAGATATTACACGATTTTAGTCCTCAAGCGACTGCCGCCATACAAACACATTGAAGTACGGCCACGAGTTGCGTCGCCGACATTCGTCCCGCCACTCGCGTCGTGCTAGTCGCGCGCTACTTGCCGGACGAGATCATCGCTACATTTAAGTCGCAGCGATTTCCAAGATGGTATTTAAATTTTTGACATTTTGGGAAAAGTGTGATCTGCTTAGCGACTGAATAATCAATTCGCGTCTTGCGATTCACAGTGTTTTTCTTGCCCAAAAAAAGTGACATTCGCTTTTATTGAAGATTTATACTAAATATATCATTCCAAATGCAAGAGTAGAACACCCAGGTGTCAATTTCCCCTACTTTATTTTTTTTTATATTTTAGTTTTCTTGACCTTAACACTGAAAATACTAAAAGTAATTCGTAAAAAAAATCTTTTTGTTTTTTTTTATATAAGTTTTATAAAGCATTTTTTGATGCACATTATCCAGTTAATATTTATTCAAAAATGTTGACAAAACCTTCAAAAATTTATTTTTTTATAATTTTTCTAGCACGAAGTAGAACCTCTAACTAGCATAAAAATATTCCTGTTTCGGTTTCCTTATCCTATTTAGGTTTATCATTCACAAAAATATTACGTTCAACTTCGGCCTAGGTTTCGAGAAAATGATTTTTGTGTGCAGAGGTCAAAGTTCCAAACATAGATGTTATCACAAAAAGAATAAGAGGATCGGATGCCAGCTACATATTTTTCGGCAACTGCTCTGCAGAAGATACCGAACTTGGTTGCGTCTATTGGCAACTCACAATTCATTAGCGCAGGGTTTTAGCATCAGCTTATCGAGGATGGCACACGTAACCCTTTAGCAGAAATAATCAGATTCTTTATCCAAACTTATATTATAATTGCGAAAGTAAATTTATCTAAAATGGTAGTTATAATAGTTATAGTAGGTACAAGCAGGTACTATATCGCAAAAGGTCAAAATAGTGACAACACTAATATATAAAATACTAGCTGACTCGCGCAACTTCGTCTGCGTCTCATAATTTGAGATTTAAACTATCCTATCTCTCAAGTTGGATCGAACTGCACATGGTGTGCGAATTTTATTATAATCGGTTAAGTGGTTTAGGAGTCCATTGAGGACAAACATTGTGACACGAGATTTATATATATTAAGATTTAAAAATCATTTTCTCGAAACCTAGGCTGAAGTTGAGCGTAATATTTTTGTGGATGATAAACCTTGGTACAAGAAATCTGCTGCTGCTGTTTATGCTAGATACAGGTTCTACTTCGTGCTAGAAAAATTAAAAAAAATAAATACGGATTTCAACAAAAAAAAATCTTTTGAAGGTTTTATCTGAATAAATATAAACTGGATAATGTGCAACAAAAAATGCTTTATAAAACTTAAATACAAAAACAAAAAAATCTGTATAGATTTTTTTTACGAATTATTTTTGGTATTTTCAGTGTGAAAGTCAAGAAAACTAAAATATTAAAAAAAAATAAAGCATGGGAAATTGACACCTGGGTGTTCTACTCTTGCATTTGGAAAGATATATTTAGTATAAATCTTCAATAAAAAGCGACGAATGTCACTTTTTTTGGGCAAAAAAAACACTGCTAGGTAGGTATGCAGTAAACTGTAATAAAGTTCTATCTCTTTAGACTAGTCACATTGGTGGTTGCTATAATATCTCAAAACCTGTTTTTCGTAGTTACAGTGTATTGGATTCACAGGGTACAATGGTTTAATACACAAAAAAAAAATTTACTATACACATTTACACGATATCATACACTAATTATCTGCAAAACAGAAATGAAGAAATTCGACATTTTTCCGCTGGGAGTACTGACACACGCCTTACTATAACAGTTATACAAAGTAGCGACCTTTTTGTATTAATTCCTAATAAGGTCGTTTTTGCTGTATAAACTTATAGAGTCAAAATGTATTAGCAAACTCCACCGGTAGCCGGTGCATTCTTGCGGGGCAGCCTTGGTGGCGAGCTGCTTCCTAGGAGCCTTACCACCGGTGGATTAACGAGCGGTCTACCAAGTCAAAAGTTATAATTGATTGATTTTTATACAGGGACTCTATTTATTTTAATGGATAAAATAATACTGATAACGATTATAACAATGTCTTTTTATTGGAATACACCTACCCATTATGTTAAATTGAGAAAATAAAGGGTGTCAAAACCTCTTAACAAAACCGCAAGTCAGTTGTTCCTTCCTGTTTTTCAACCGACTTCTAAAAGAGGAGGTTCTCAATGCGTCTGTATTTCGTTTATTTTTTGTGTGTATTACCTCATAACTTTCGACTGGGTGAACCAATTTTGATGGTTCTTTTTTTGTTTGAAAGCTGGTGCTTCCTGAGTGGTCCCGTTTCTTCGGAGATATACAATGGAACTCTTCAAAAATACACAGAAAATCTGCAGTAAATGCTGCAAACGGTTGATTGTTTATCGTTTATACAATATCACGACGTAACATCACACCCATATGCTTTGAGGCGGTACGCAGATGTGTACAATACACCCAGATTTCGACAGTGTTTGTTAGCTTCGAACTTTCGACTGGGTCCCAATTTCTGAAGATCTGATGCTGATTTTCGGAGATATAAATAGAACTCTTCAAAAATACACGGCAAAGCTGCAGTGATTGCTGCAAACGGTTGGTTGTTTATTGTTTATACAATATCACGATGTAACATCACGCCTGTATGCTTTGAGGGGGTACTCAGAAGTGTATAATACATCCAGATTTCGGTCACTGTCAGGTTGGCTGGACCAAATGAGATATGTACATGAGACCATGTGCGCTGTTAACTACCTATTTGATACTATTTAGTACCTTTAATGAAGTATTTGGTACCTTTGCGTTAAGGGAGATATCAAAGAAATAAAGTGGTCAGCCATTCTGACGTCAGGTTGGCTGACCACTTTCAAGTTCTCATAGTTTTAGCGTTGCATTAACTGCGTCATTAATTAATACCTATTTGGTACCTTAACATATATTTCTTACACAGCTTTAGGAAGCTCCTATAGAGAGTTAGTAAAAACCATTAAAACGCCTGTACATAAATTATTGACGTCTTTTCTTCTCAGAATTATTGCTAACTATGTTTTTGCAGGCGCTTAGTGGCTTATAACTTGTTTCTGGATATCCATAGTTAAGTTTTATCCATCTATCTATCTATCTATATAAATAAAAATGAATTGTTGTTCGTTAGTCTGATTAAAACTCGAGAACGGCTGGGCCGATTGAGCTGATTTTGGTTTTAAAATGTTTGTCGTAGTCCAGGGAAGGTTCAAACGGTGAGAAGTAGACAGGTAGGTAGGTAGGTAGTAGGTAGGTAGGAAAAAATGCATTGCAACGCATGCCGGGTACAGCTAGTTTGTAATATTTTCCACCGACTACTAAAAAGAGGAGGTTCTCAATTCGACTTTTTGTTTGTTACCTAACTTTCGACTGGGTGAACCGATTTTGATGTTTTTTTTTATTTGAAAGCTGGTGCTTCCAGTGTGGTCCCATTTCAATTTGCTGAAGATTTGATGCTGATTTTCGGAGATATAAATGGAATTCTTCAAAAATACAGGGCAAAGCCGCAGTGATTGCTGCAATCGCTTGGTAGTTTATTTTTTATACAACATCATGACGTAACATCACGCCTGTATGCTCTGAGGGAGTACGCAGAAGTGTGCAATACACCCAGATTTCGACAGTTAGATGTGTTAAGTTCCACTTATTGGGGATTAGCCCTATTACCTTGACTTCGTCATTTCAGCCGAAAGACGTCCACTGCTGGATATAAGCCTCCCCCAAGTGTCGCCATATAGGTCCACCTAGTGGGAGGTCTTCCAACGCATCGTCATCCGGTTTGCAGCCACCGCTGGCCATCCGTTCTGCGAGCAATGTGACCTGCCCACGTTTGGCAATTCTCCAGGCTACGTCGGTGACCTTGGTTCTTTTGCGAATGTCTTCATTTCTGATTCGATCACGCAAGGAAACTCCGGCATAGCCAAAGGGCTATGCTCGGAGTTTCCTTGCGTGATCAAAGGCTTAAAGTCACCCAAAGAGCAATGGAAAGCCATTGCTCTTCGGGTGACTTTAAGCCTTTGGATTAGGCCCATTGTGAACGACCACGTCTCGGTCCCGTATGTAATCACTGGTAACACACACTGGTCATAGACTTTCGTCTTGAGACACTGCGGTAAGTTGGACGAGAAGATACCGCGTAGCTTCCCGGACGCTGCCCAGCCGAGTCGGATTCGACGATTAACCTACCTGGACATGTATCATTTATTTTATTTTATTGTACTTTAAGGGTACATTGATGAGGGTTGTGGGCCTATTCGAAAGAGATACCGTGGCTCCGGAACATAAAGGGCGAGGAAAGAACATGGATGGGTTTTAGTCGGTAAAAATCTGACACTCCCTCCCGCTCCGCCCAGAGTGGGAGAAGACATTTGATGATTTCCGATCCGAAAAAAAAGGGTACATTGGTGAGAATTTGGTTAGGTTCAAATTACATCTGATTATGAGATCCATGACAAAGGAACGGAACTCTTAAATTCTTAATTAACAATACTCGGCCGAAACTTTTATAGGCTATCCGGATATTTGAGTCACTTACCATAACGTCGATATTAATCGACTTCAAAAATAAGGAGGTTCTCAATTCGATGGCCCCACAGAATAAACGTGTAAGTCAAAAACCACAACTTTTCAGGAAAAAATAAAAACGATTAAACTTGAATAACAGTTGTTTGGTAGTATATAGGTTTAAACAAATTATATCAAATTAAAGTTTGAAAAACATATTATTACATTAGACTTTTTATTTATTTTTTATTTAAACGGTTTTCCGACAATTTATGAAAAACCCGTTTATTTTTTTATTCTTGTTAATTTCTATGACTAGATAATAGTAAACTTTCATTACACGGTTATTCGTGTAAAGTGTCATTAAACAAAACTATTAATATTATATTACACTATTATTCGACATTAATTAAGTTTCTTTAATACCTAGTTACAAACGTGAGCACGATTGTTTACAGTAACTTACTGTATTGTTTGATTATTGTAAAGATAAAATGCATTTGCATCAATGTTCATAAGATTGATTCTCATTTATGTAATATACTTTTGTTATTGCATGGTGTAATAGTACACTATTACACCATGCAATAACAAAAGTGTAAGCGTATACTGAATTATTTTAGAACTTAGGTACTTTACAAATTATAACTGCAAATATATATTAATTATATCATCATATTTATACATAATAACAGCAAACATAGCAAACGCGCGCAGGTTTGACGATTTCCAGCCACCCGAACAAGCCGGTTTCCGAAAAGGTTTTAGCACCGTGGACCACATACATACGCTTCGGCAGGTTATACAGAAGGCCGAAGAGTATAACTTGCCTCTCTGCTTAGCGTTTGTGGACTACGAAAAAGCCTTTGATTCGATCGAAACCTGGGCTGTACTGCAGTCTCTCCAACGGTGCCAAATTGACTATCGGTACATCGAGGTGTTGAAGTGTTTGTACAAAAATGCCACCATGTCAGTCCGACTTCAGGACCAAGCCTCGGAACCTATCCTTCTGCAGCGAGGTGTAAGACAGGGAGACGTCATATCTCCGAAACTGTTCACCGCTGCACTGGAGGATGTCTTCAAGGTTCTGGACTGGAGAGGGCTAGGCATCAACGTCAATGGCGAGTACATCAGTCACCTTCGGTTTGCCGACGATATTGTGGTCATGGCTGAGACCATGGAGGATCTCAGTACAATGCTCGATGACCTCAGTAGAGCCTCCAAAAGAGTGGGTCTAAAAATGAACATGGACAAGACGAAGGCCATGTTGAATGCCCATGTCACACCCATTCCTACCAAGATCGGAGACTCCACACTCGAAATTGTAGACGATTATGTATACCTAGGACACACGGTCCAGTTAGGTAGGTCTAACTTTGAGAAAGAGGTCAATCGTCGAATCCGACTCGGCTGGGCAGCGTTCGGGAAGCTGCGCGGTATCTTCTCGTCCAACTTACCGCAGTGTCTCAAGACGAAAGTCTATGACCAGTGTGTGTTGCCAGTGATTACATACGGGACCGAAACGTGGTCGCTCACAATGGGCCTTATCAAATGGCTTAAAGTCACCCAAAGGGCAAATGGAGAGGGCTATGCTCGGAGTTTCCTTGCGTGATCGAATCAGAAATGAAGAGATCCGCAAGAGAACCAAGGTCACCGAAGTAGCCCGAAGAATTGCTAAACTTAAGTGGCAGTGGGCAGGGCACATTGCTCGCAGAACGGATGGGGCCGAAAAGTTCTGGAGTGGCGACCGCGAACCGGAAGACGATGCGTTGGAAGACCTCCCACTAGGTGGACCGATGACCTGGTGAAGGTTGCGGGAATCCGGTGGATGCGAGTAGCAAGGGACCGGTCAATGTGGCGACACTTGGGGGAGGCCTATGTCCAGCAGTGGACGTCTTTCGGCTGAGATGATGGCAAACACACATCGATTGCGATTTTGCCCGGCACATGAATCGGAATAAAAAGATATATCATTTATCCCTTTTTTTTTTTTTTTTCTTCACGATGTGGAAGTCCTCAATGGATGTCCTCCGCCCTGGGGAGAGCGGAGGGGTCTGTCAGACTCGTACTGAGTAAAACCACACCGGTGTTCCCTCGCACACTTGCGTCAGGGAGCAGCGGGATCTGATGCGACTTCCGCTGCCCCGGACTAGTGCTGGCCCGCTTGACCTACGGGCCTCGTCCCGGGGGGAGTGAGGTGTAAAACTCCCCGCGCTACGTCTATGAGAGGCGCGCGTGGAACACAACGCGCCGCCTTCTCGGGTCCAGTGTGATCAGCCCTCTGCCGACGCCCGGTGCGCCTGCTGCGGGATGGGCGGGAGCTGGTCATCTCCCGCTCCCTTTCCGCAGCTTCCTTCTGCGACATGACGGTCTCGCAGAAGGACATCACCGCGTCCCAGGACTCGGCGCTGCCGACCATCGAGCGAACGACGGCCGGCAGCGACAGGTCTCCTCCTACCTCTGCAACGAGGGCACGGCGTGGCTCATCGAAAGCGGCACACTCGGCCAGCGTATGCCGCGCCGTATCCTCCGAACACTGGACGCAGTGATGGCACCGGGCGTCCGGCTCCCTGCTTAAACGAGACAGGTACTTCCCGAAGCAGCCGTGCCCCGAGAGTACCTGTGTCGCCCGGAACGTCAGAGAGCCGTGCTTCCTCCCGAGCCAGTCGTCGAGTACTGGCCGGATCGCCTCAACCGTGTTGCGGCCGGCGGTGGAGAGGTCAAGCCTCCCCCGCCATTCCGCCACCATGACCTGTCGAAGCTGAGACCGGTACAGCGTAATCTGTCGCTACATCAGCCTCTCGCCCCGATGTTCGGCCTCCTGGTACAGTGTCGCGAGGGTCTTCGCCTCCAGGTCCCATGGCGGGGATCCGGCCAGTACGCAAGCCGCCTCGTAGGAGATCGTGCGATATCCCTGTACGACCCTGACGGCTATCGCTCTCTGCGGTCTGCGCAGGACTGCGATAGTGCGGGCTGTCAGGTCGGTCGCCCATATCGGGGCCCCGTAAAGGGCCATCGATCGCACGATCCCCACGTACAACCGCCTGCAGGCGGAGCTCGGCCCCCCCAGATCAACTTGGGCACCAGCCGCTGAAAGTGGGAGCCGAAGTCCCAACGGCTGTCGAGCACCAATCCAAGGTATTTCATGGTTGACTCGACAGCGATCAGGACCCCCCCGACCACAATGTGTGATCCCAGCGGCGGTGCCCGTCGGGGGCCATGAAAAGCATGTTGCAATTCATTCCACAAAATGACACATTAGGAATAAAAATTGAGTGCGTCATTACACGAATAAACGTGTAAGCTGCTATTATACAAACTCGAAGAAGTGCACAAGTCCTCTCAAACGTTTGCTTGTTTTAACACGTTTATTCGTTGGAACTCAGGGACCTAAAAAGCGTTTAACAATAGCATATACTTTTATACTTGTGATATAATTGCATGATTTTTCCCTAGAATAAAGGAATCAAATGATATAATTCTCGTATTTTGAGTCAAAAATTAATACAAAAAATTGAGAAGGTGCTACATAGGTCAAAGAAACGAAAAATGCAATAAAAAAATATTTGGGTAAGAGCTCTTGCACGTTTATTCTGTGGGGCCATCGAATTCAATGTTCCCCGATTACTTGAAGATGGCTGGACCTATTTTGTTTTTTTTTTATTGTTTAAAAATATACTTCCCAGGTTGTCCCATAATCATCAAATCAGGATCTGATGACGGAATCCTGGAGAAATGGAGAGAACTCTTCACATTTTATAGGCACACCAGAAGCGATTTGGGTAGTTTGAGGAAGTGTACTTTCTCGAAGTGATTCCAACGGAACTCCTCAATAAATGAAAGCTACTGGGATTGCTGAAATCTCCTATCTGTCTATTGTTTACACCATATTTCATAACAGGAAATCACGCCGGTACGCTGTGAAGGGGTAACCACATGTGCAACCGCACCCACTAAAATGAGAAAGTAAAAACATTTTTACAAAAAATAAAACCGACTTCAGAGAAATCAAAAAAGTGAAAAATAACTTTAGCTTCAGCAGCTTTTTGTTGCCTCTGAAGGCTGAAGTCAGTTTTATTTTTTTGTAAAAAGTTTTTGTATAATTATTTATATATCGCATTTATTCTTAGGAATCTAAGCTCTCGTGAGACTGGGTGATACTATGATACACATGATCATCAAAGTTGTGAATATTGTGTGAAAAATAAACTTTAAAAAATCTTCGACGTCAATGAATGAATTATCGAATTTGTATCATAATTTTGTCAAGATAAATTTAATAAAACCCTAATTTCTTTATCGTGTGGTTAGTGGCTAACTGGTTCATAGCACCATAGGTACCCATAGGCCTCTGACTTGGCTTGCCATGCCGTCGAGAAATACAAAATCAAGAAATCAATAAAAAAATACCGTTTTCAATAATTCCCAAGTACAGTGCCGACCAAAAGTCGATAAGCAATCTCACAAAGCAATAGCTTGACGTTTAGTTTGACTTACAACCTTCTACTTTCAACAAAATAGGTATTGTCAGCAACTAGTTGTAGTTCATAATTTCAATGCCAATATCTAAGACATGATGGCCTAGCGGTTGGGCCCATCCAGAAATAAGAGCGAATCAGTAAGCCGTGAGTTCAAATCCCGCACAGTTACTTTTAGACTTTTTGTAAGTTTTTACTCTACAGAAATATTATATTCTTTAACTTGTTTGCTTTGTTCACACATTTCGTAAAGTTAGGGAGGTAGATAGAAAAATAAGTCAAGAATTTAGTTAGATTTCTGTGAGGTAGACTAGTATGAGTTTTATGAATATTTTAACTTGATCGGAATGAACTTTGTCGTTTGGTTGTAGTCATACATAATACACTATATAATGTGGTAGTTGATGGTCAGTGACGTGTGGTTTAATAGATAGCGGTATTGTTGTTGGTGTGATTCTTAAAATGCGGGCAAATATTAATATTAAGGCGAGGGCGACTATTATCGCGAATTATCCGCGCTTTATAAAAGTGGCCTTAATAGAACTGAATGTGAGTATTATAATTATTTATGAATTGTAACTTAAACATTAAAAATTAAAAACGAATGGGTATTAAAAATTGTTCATTTATTTGGTGACCTGTGGTTTACTTAATTCGTTGTTTATTTTCAATCTATCATGCAAGATAAATAATTAGTGTTTATTATTGGATTTATAAATGCATAGTGAATGAAGTCACTTTAGTATTTATTACAGCTGCCTAATATCATTTTTTTTGTTTAGAGAAATGCAGTAAGTCTCTGGATCAAAAGGTATGAGGAAGAAGGGAGCCTTGCAAGTAGACAGCGAAGTGGAAGGTCGTCGCTTATTAGCGAAGCGCAGCGACAACATATCGTGGGCGAGTATGAAACCAATGGTTTCACACCTACGACACACTCGGAGTCACCGCAAACTGTTCGCCGTGCCCTCCACGCTGAAGGCTTGCATCACAGAAGATCAGCTAAAATGCCCTTCTTGACAGAAATACATAAAGAAGAACGATTACGTTTCGCACGGGAATATTTAGACTTTCACTGGATTACTTCCATTTTGTTCCGGTTCGCGGTCGCTACTCCAGAACTTTTCGACCCCATCGGCCATCCGTTCTGCGAGCAATGTGCCCTGCCTACTACTGCCACTTAAGTTTAGCAATTCTTCGGGCTACGTCGGTGACCTTGGTTCTCTTGCGGATGTCTTCATTTCTGATGCGATCACGCAAGTAAACTCCGAGCATAGCCCTCTCCATTGCCCTTTGGGTGACTTTAAGCCGCATACGTCTACTTGACTACATTGAAAATAATGGGGGTTATACAAAATATTAATCCCTAATGTTCTAGTTTTAATTAGACGTGTTACAAAATATTTAGCGATATTAATAATTCCTAAATTGAGGTTTAGTTTCAATCTTCTTTTCTTCAGGAAAATGAACACTTAAACTATAACCTCAATATGAGTTACATTTATTGTGACGTCACATAAAAAACATATTCACGAAGTATAAATTATGTATTAGTTTTCAGTAAGCTCTGTTGAATACCGATAGATAGAAGTGGGTATCAACAATTATATTTGTGTTATTAGAATATCCTTGTTATGTTAATAAAAAATAACTTCAAAGTGGGTATACAGACGGTTACAAGAGAGCTTCTTATATCTAGGTAGGAATGTGACGTTACAAATCTCATTAAAGTTGTTAATTATATGAATAAATGAAACGAATAAAACAATTGTTGTTATCTGTCAGCACGACTTTTTTTTCCAACTTCCAACACCGAAAAAATATTACACAATCACATAAATAGTTATGATGGGTTATTAACTTATATTTAAATCCTTATAAAAATAAATAATGAGCATGAACCCATTTCAAAATAAATACCAAAGTAAATAGTTTTTGCATAAAATACAAATATTAATTAAAGTGGTTACAAAAAAAAATAAAAAACCCTTATTATGTAAACGGGATTTGAACTCAAGACACGTTGATCGTGAACCCACTGCTTAACCTAAACAGCTATCAACGCCTGGTAAATATGGTCGAAATTTAGCTATCCAATGCAAATACGATCATGCGTTTGCTGCGTGCATAACAAAAGAGACGGTAATATATTTCTTTATGTTTCGTGGAGAGCGACGCGACAACTTGCGACAGTAGGCGACTCTGTGGCTGTGGTGTGCGTAGGTACTGTATTGAGACAGCTTACACATACAGCCGCACGGACGCTCGACCGTGCGTTCACAGCAATATGATCCTTCGCGTGCCTGTGCGCTTATGAACGCTTACTGTACATACTTATATTCCTAAGAAAAAATGCAAGATGTAAATAATTATACAGGGTGATTGGAAGATGGGTGCAAAGCTTTAAGGTGAAGATAGTATAGACAATTTAGGACCATTTAAGCCATGGTTGTCTTAGACGAAGTCTTACCAAATTTTTTTAAACAAATTTTTAAGTTTTTTTTCGGAAATTCTCAAAATTTAATGTAAACTGCATAATTATGGCCAAATTGAATGATAAATGAATTCATTTTTTATTTATTTAATTAAAGTAATGTGTAAGCAACCAAGCAAAACATGTTTTAGGCTTCTGTGTCATTAGACATTTTTTTTACAGATATTTAAAGCTCAGAAAAAATAAAAAATTTGTACAATACGTCTTTTAAACCTTATTTAAAAAAAAAACGGAGGGTGCATTTTTTGTTCAAACCTTTTTGAAGACATGCTTGATAATCGCTCTTTCTTTTGAGGTATCATTTATGCGGATATCTTACAAATTATTGAAATTAGGACCTATAAACCAAATCGAGGGAGAAATTTTAAATTTTAGGCAGTCTAACAAAACACAAAATTTTTGCTTAAAAGAATACTTTATGTGCTCGAAATGATAACATTGTTCAATTCTAAGAATTTTTGGCACATGCAGGAACCAATTGAGGGGAACCCATTGAGGGGATTCTCTAAACAATGGCCACCGAGCGCGGTGCGACGGCATTTCCAGGTAGAACGCCCAATGAATAGCAAAAAGCGATAAAGAGTTGGTTTTTACAGCAAAATGGTCTTAGTTACTGAGGCAACAAAGTCGTTTTTCTTTAGTCAGGGTCAGTCGGTCTGTGATGAAGCCGTTACATCTTTTACTTATTAGTCAAACTACTGCCCTTGTGAGTGGACGTTGTCGTGTTGATTCACAATTTACCGTGTTCAGTTGTAGCCCTTTGCGTTCCTGCACGTGTTGTTTGCGTTAGTTTTGAACTTTTTTGTTTCACCGTGTCCAGTCGTAGCCTCGCGCTCCTGCACGTGTTGATTTTTGACTTAATTGTGTTGAGTTGACGTTTAGTGCGCTCCTACGCCGTTTTTCTTAATTGTTAAGTGACTATGGCTACTTTTTCCAATCAAGAATATGCGGATATCGTATTTATGTACGGTAGAGCAGACGGCAATGGATCTTTGGCGCGACGGATGTATCAAGAGCGCTATCCGAGTCGCAGGATACCGAATGTCCGAGTGTTTTACAACACGTTTCGTCGTCTTGCCCAAGATGGGTTTCACCGCGTGGAACCTGGAGTCAACCCGGGCAGACACGAAACTGCCGTCGACGAAGACATTTTAGCAGCATTTCAAGCGGATCCTACTACCAGTACTAGAGCAGTAGCTCGAAATTTAAACATTTCTCAATGGAAGGTGTGGCATACAATGCACCAAAATGATAAGTATCCGTTCCATGGCAGGAGTGTGCAAGGTCTAGTAGAGCAAGATCCTCAAAGAAGAATTCAGTTCTGCCGTTTCCTCCTCAACAGAGACATCGAAGATGCGTGGTTTCTGAAATCAATCTTGTGGACGGATGAAAGTAAATTTTCAAGGGAAGGTATTACAAACTTTCACAACATCCATGAATGGGCCGACGTAGACAACAATCCACATTTTAAGAAGCAGGTGTCATTTCAGATGAAATTCTCTGTGAATGTATGGGCTGGAATAATTGGCAGAACATTGATTGGGCCCCACTTTTTGCCTGATCCATTGAATGGCGAAAATTATTTGCAATTTCTGCAAATTGATTTACCACTGCTGGTAGAGGAATCAGGTGTCCCGATCTTCGAAAGAGACCGAACAGTCATCTTTCAGCAAGACGGCTGTCCAGCGCATTGGACTTTAAATGTAAGGGAACACCTCAACAATTGCTTTCCTGATAGCTGGATCGGCAGGGATGGACCCATCCCTTGGCCCGCTCGCTCCCCAGATCTGACCCCGTTGGACTTTTTCGTGTGGGGCCGGGCCAAGGAACTGGTGTATAACAACAAAGAAATTAACACTAGAGAAGAATTGATACAAAGAATAAATTCAGCGTTTGAGACAATGAAGCAGGAGATGATGTTGAAAATAACGACTACAGAAGTTAGAAGACGGGGCCGTGCTTGTATTAGGAATCACGGCCGTCATTTTGAACATGAAAAATAAATAATTTTAATTCAAATGTTGTTTTAATTAGTCTGCCTAAAATAAAAAAAATTCTCCCTCAAATTGGTTTGTAGGCCCTAATTTCAATAATTTGTAAGATATCCGCATAAATGATACCTCAAAAGAAAGAGCGATTATCAAGCATGTCTTCAAAAAGGTTTGAACAAAAAAAGCACCCCCCGTTTTTTTTTTGAATAAGGTTTAAAAGACGTATTGTACAATTTTTTTATTTTTTCTGATCTTTAAATGTCTGTAAAAAAAATGTCTAATGACACAGAAGCCTAAAACATGTTTTGCTTGATTGCTTACACATTACTTTAATTAAATAAATAAAAAATGAATTCATTTATCATTCAATTTGGCCATAATTATGCAGTTTACATTAAATTTTGAGAATTTCCGAAAAAAAACTTAAAAATTTGGTTAAAAATATTTGGTAAGACTTCGTCTAAGACAACCATGGCTTAAATGGTTCTAAATTGTCTGTACTATCTTCGCCTTAAAGCTTTGCACCCATCTTCCAATCACCCTGTATAATATTACAAATGGATAAAACTATGGATTTCGAGAAACAAGTTGCTTATAAGCCACTAAGCGCCTGCAAAAACATTAATAGCAATGATTCTGAGAAGAAAAGATGTCAGTCATTTATGTACAGGCGTTTTAATGGCTTTTACTAACTATTTATAGGAGCTTCCTAAAGCTGTGTATCAAATATATGTTAAGGTACCAAATGGGTATTAAATATTTACATTAACGACGCAGTTAATACAACGCTAAAACTATGAGAACTTGAAGTCACCGTCAGGATTTCTGGTTGTCTGCATCAGTCCGCGTCATGGTGGTGACCAACAATTGCTACCTATTTGCTATCCATTGCTACCTATAATCAATTAATTGCTACCTAACTTGGAAAAGAATTAAAGAGACTTTAAAATGACCAGCCATTCTGATGTCAGGATGGCTGGTCAACTCTCCGTGTGAGTAAACTATTCAAATTCATGTTATTATTTTAACTTGAGTAATTGCTACCTGATTGCTACCCTCACGTATTTCAATGTCCACCTTGTAGCTTTAACAAGTAAAAAGTTAATCGTTTGAAACTTTTACAGGGAATGGATTTAGGTTATTGAATAAAATAATATTTTAAACTATAACAATAACGTCCCATTTCATTGAAAAACACTGACCCAATATAGTAATTAACTAGTTGACCCACGCAATTTCGTCTGCGTCACATATGAGAGAAAAAGCTTACAAAAGGAAATACATTTTTCCCGTTTTTGCAACATTTGTCATTTATGCTCCGCTCCCATTGGTCGTATCGTGTTTTTTTTTAACTTTCTCAATAAATGATCTAACCAACAACACAAAAATATATTTTCAATTCCAACCAGTAGTTGCTGAGATTAGCGCGTTCTATTAACCAAACAAACCAACTCTTAAGCTTTATAATATTATTAGTAGGTATAGATAGCACTTCGACTTCGTCGGCAAATTTGATAGCTTGACTAATTTGCATGTAATATAATTTAAAGGGAGGGGCCCACAAGGGCCGAAGCCTGCCGGGGCTGCGAGACTGTTTGAAAGAGATACCGTGGCCCTGGAACGTAACCGGCGAGGAAGGAACATGGATGGGTTTTAGTCAGTAAAAGTCTGACACTCCCTCCCGCTCCGCCCAGTGTGTGGGAGAAGTCATTTGATGATTTCCCATCCGAAAAAAGAAGACATCAACTGCCTAGCCTTTTTCCAACTATGTTGTGGTCGGAATTCAGTCTAACCGGATGCAGCTGAATACCAGTATTTTTCAAGGAGCACTGCCTATCTTACTACACCTCTCACACCTCCACAACCCAGTTAGTACTGGGTAATACGATACCCCTTGGTGAGACTCGTTTTAAGACTTTTTGGGCCACTGACTACTTGTACACCAATACGACCAATGTACGTAATGACAGCCTGAACCAATAATTGCTTAACGTACTTTTCGATGCACGGAGGACACTCGGTATGTAATGTGTGGTCACCCATCTACATACCGGGTCCCCTATGTTGTTTCGAACGCCACTGTTGCGACACACGCTGTTGCGAATTATTTTTCCACTGCCTCACAGGTTCGAAAGCTCATGGACTCGAATGAAGTAGTCGCGAAAGACGCTGTTTCGAAAAACATTTTCACTGCCTCATACGCTCGAATGCTTGTTATTTCGATGTATTTAGTCATAAATTGTACAGAAAAATATTTAAGCAATAGTTAAATAAAATCAACAAATTCGGCGTCAACATCATCATTTAATATATTATTTACAAAGTAACAATCAAAAATATTAATACCTCCTCAATTGTACATTTTTTTTGTATGAGTACTTAACACAAAATCTAAGACTGATCTTTATAAAAAATTGTCTAGGCAACTAATTATTAATACCACTTAGGTACCTAGACAATTTTTAATATAAAGGTCAGTTGAAACAACATAGGGGACCCCAGTATGGGTCCCCTATGTTGTTTCGAACGCCACTGTTGCGACACACGCTGTTGCGAATTATTTTTCCACTGCCTCACAGGTTCGAAAGCTCATGGACTCGAATGAAGTAGTCGCGAAAGACGCTGTTTCGAAAAACATTTTCACTGCCTCATACGCTCGAATGCTTGTTTTTTCGATGTATTTAGTCATAAATTGTACAGAAAAATATTTAAGCAATAATTAAATAAAATCAACAAATTCGGTGTCAACATCATCATTTAATATATTATTTACAAAGTAACAATCAAAAATATTAATACCTCCTCAATTGTACATTTTTTTTGTATGAGTACTTAACACAAAATCTAAAGGTCGTGGCTCACTTGACAAGCACCGCACCAGCACCGCTCCAACCCAGCAATTTACTTGCCATTCAAATTAGAGCATTAAATCGTGTGTCGCAAAACATATTTTTGAATGTACATATGAAAAAGCTTACGGCGGGTGGTCAACGCGCTTGCCGCTACCATACGCCTCGCCGCGCGGGCGGGGCGGCGTCCGCGCGCGGCCCGCGCGCCGCAAGCGAGGGGACCGCGCGCCGTCCGCGCGCGGGCGCCGCGCCGCAAGCGAGGAGACCACGCGCGGCAAGCGAGGGGACCGCGCGCGGACGCCGGGTGGCCCGCGAAACAACGTCACTGCGCCGTCGTGCTTCTCCACGTAGTGGGTACTCTTTGTTTAATGTATGGCCAGTTACAAATTTAGTTAAAGAGCCCACGACACTAGACCATATAATAATAATATTCTTCCAGTATTCCCCTTCTACTTGTCTTTTTTTAAGCATATTATGCACCCAATATCTCCTCTTCCTTTTTTTTTCCTGTTCCTCGTCGTCGAGAGCAATTGCGATTACTTCTAGTTCACGCAATGTAAACCGAGACATTATGACAACGTACAAGTCCTACGCGTGTTCAATCACAAATGCCTTACAATTGTGTTCGCGGTGACAGCAAGCTCGTAGTCCGGGAGGTAGCGGTGCAAATAAAAAACCCTAATAAAGTCAGTCAGTCGTTCGGTCTGTAACCAATCGTTACAGTACACCGGCTGAAACTACAAAATATAAAATAATTTAAATATACTGAACTTTAAAAAATCTCAGAACTGTAATGGAAAGAAAAATTAAACCACGAATCCACAAAATATAATTACTAGAGATAATTCCCTAAAAAACAATGCTACCTCCCGGACTATTACTACCAGCGCGCGGACTGCGAGCTTGCGCCTTGCGGACGGCGAGTGGACCACGCGCGGCCGGCGCGCGGCCCGCGCGGCGCAAGCTGGGCGACCACGCGCGGCCCGCTCGGCGCAAGCGAGGCGACCGCGCGGCGCAAGCGAGGGGACCGCGTGCTTACACCTCGCTTGCGCCGCGCGGGCCGCGCGCCGTAGCCTATATTCGAGGCGGCGCCGGTCAGGAGCTGTGCTGGTGCCGTGCTGGTGCGGTGCTTGTCAAGTGAGCCACGACCTTTAGACTGATCTTTATAAAAAATTGTCTAGGAAACTAATTATTAATACCACTTAGGTACCTAGACAATTTTTAATATAAAGATCAGTCTTAGATTTTGTGTTAAGTACTCATACAAAGAAATGTACAATTGAGGAGGTATTAATATTTTTGATTGTTACTTTGTAAATAATATATTAAATGATGATGTTGACACCGAATTTGTTGATTTTATTTAATTATTGCTTAAATATTTTTCTGTACAATTTATGACTAAATACATCGAAATAACAAGCATTCGAGCGTATGAGGCAGTGAAAATGTTTTTCGAAACAGCGTCTTTCGCGACTACTTCATTCGAGTCCATGAGCTTTCGAACTTGTGAGGCAGTGGAAAAATAATTCGCAACAGCGTGTGTCGCAACAGTGGCGTTCGAAACAACATAGGGGACCCCTACATACCTACCCACTATAAGAAGAACTTTTGTTTCATCCTCAAATAGAATATCAGTTTTTGCTGGAAATGATTAAAAAACATGAGGAAAGAGTTTTTAAGAACTTTTTGGTCACTTTCAATATCATATATTTATTTTTAATAAATCACAATATCAACATTTTTTTAATATTTGAAAATCATGACAGTTACGATTATATTTTTCCGTATCTATTGATCACAGCACACAGAACAGTCTTATGAAATTTATTCATATTTACGTAATCTTGTGTCTAGGTTGTGTTCATGTTAAATAAATAATGAAAAGAAGAAGAAAGTTTGTTGTTCCTTTAGAGGAATAGAAAAGTGTGTTATCACGTTACGAAAAGTATTTCTTTGACGAGAACCATTTATAAAAAAAATATTAAAAAAAAACAATGAACGCGAAAGGGATACTTAGGTAATTAATTTCCCACTTAGTATTTACCGAAATGGATATAGGGAAGATATTTCCCACCTACCTAGTTTAGACATGCAAAACTAGCACGAAGTTTTGTTTTTATACACTGTTTATAACATCATTATATCAGAAATATAGTCTACTCACAGAAATAAGGACCGTTACGTACGTACAAGAATTTTTCTACTCGTCAGACGAAAAATACTTCATAAAAATTCAAATTTAGAGCTAAATTGCCGGAAAAAACGGACCTCGAAGTGATTTTGACGTTTATGCATGTGACATTTAGGAAAAAAGTGTTGCCAGATATTTAAAAAAAACAACGCACAAGGCTGGCAGCAAGTAACGGGAGAGGCGTGTGTGCATCTATGAAATAGGTAGCCACGCGGCTCATAAGTGGCTACGTGCGATTAGTTTCCTATGCAGTGGATGCAAACGACATTAAATATTTTGTTTTTTTCATAACACATTTTTATGTTCCTGTTAAAATGTTATTTTCATAACCAACAGAATCAACCAACGGGACCCTATTAATAATGTGGGTTGCAGACCAAGAGCTAAGCTAAGTTAGTTTAGCTGTAATCACTTTTTCACCGATAGACAGCCAAATTATCAGGAAGTCTATAAGGCTATAAATTATATTTCATGCAAATTCAAGCTATCAAATTCGCCGACGAAGTCGCTGGCGAAGTGCTATCTATACCTACTAATAATATTATAAAGCTGAAGAGTTTGTTTGTTTAGTTAATAGAACGCGCTAATCTCAGGAACTACTGATTGGAATTGAAAATATATTTTTGTGTTGGTTAGAACATTTATCCAGAAAGTTTATAGGTCATATAAAATCGCGCTACGACCAATGGGAGCGGAGCATAAATGACAAATGTTGCAAAAACGGGAAAAATGTATTTCCTTTTGTAAGCTTTTTCTCTCATATGTGACGCAGACGAAATTGCGTGGGTCAACTAGTTAATTACTATATTGGGTCAGTGTTTTTCAATGAAAAGGGACGTTATTGTTATAGTTTAAAATATTATTTTATTCAATAACCTAAATCCATTCCCTGTAAAAGTTTCAAACGATCATAACTTTTTACTTGTTAAAGCTACAAGGTGGACATTGAAATACGTGAGGGTAGCAATCAGGTAGCAATTACTCAAGTTAAAATAATAACATGAATTTGAATAGTTTACTCACACGGAGAGTTGACCAGCCATCCTGACATCAGAATGGCTGGTCATTTTAAAGTCTCTTCAATTCTTTTCCAAGTTAGGTAGCAATTAATTGACTAAAGGTAGCAATGGGTAGCAAGTAGGTAGCAATTGTTGGTCACCACCATGACACGAACTGATGCAGACAACCAGCCATCCTGACGGTGACAACTTGAAAGTAGTTAGCCAACCTGACGTCAGATTGGCTGACCACTTTATTTCTTTGATATCTCTCTTAACGCAAAGGTACCAAATATTTCATTAAAGGTACTAAATAGTATCATATAGGTAGTAAACAGTGCACATGGTCTCATGTACATATCTCGTTTGGTCCAGCCAACCTGACGATGACAGAAAATCTGCAGTAAATTCTGCAAACTGTTGGTTGTTTATCGTTTATACAATATCACGACGTAACATCACACCTGTGTGCTTTGAGGCGGTACGCAGGTGTGTACAATACACCCAAATTTCGACAGTGTTTGTTACCTTCGAACTTTCGACTGGGTCCCATTTTCTGAAGATCTGATGCTGATCTTCGGAGATATAAATAGAACCCTTAAAAAATACACGGCAAAGCTGCAGTGATTGCTACAAACGGTTGATTGTTTATTGTTTATACAATATCACGATGTAACATCACGCCTGTATGCTTTGAGGGGGTCTTAGAAGTGTATAATATACCCAGATTTCGACAGTTAGATGTGTTATGGGGATAAGCCCTATTACCGTGACATGTATTGTTTTTTTTGTTTTTTTTTTATTGGAAAGCATGTACTTCAAAGGTAAATTGATGAGAATTTGGTAAGGTTCTGATTACTTCTGATTATGGGATCCATGACAAAGGAACGGAACTCTTAAAATCTTAAGAGCAAATTAAGGACACTCGGCCGAATCTTGTGTATAGGCTATCCGGATATTTGAGTCGCCGACAACGTCGTTAACCGACTTCAATAAGTAGGTTCTCAATTCAATGTTCCCCGATTACTCGTGGCTGGCCCGATAGTTTTTTTTTTAATTGTTTGATACTTCTCAGGTTGTCCCGTATCAAATCAGGTTCTAATGACGGAATCCTGGAGAAATAGAGATCTTCACATTTTATAGGCACACTAGAAGCGATTTGGGTACTTTTAGGAAGTGTACTTTCTCGAAGTGATCCCATTTCAAATTGATGAAGATCTGTTGAGGAACTTCTGAGATAGGCAACGGAACTCTTCAATAAATGAAAGCAAATGTACTGGAATTGCTGAAATCTCATATCTGTCTCTTGTTTACACCAGTTCATAACCGAAAATCACGCGGATACGCTGTGAAGGGGTAAGCACATGTTAACCACTAAAAAGTTAAAAATAAAAACTGTAGAAAAAAACGCTTCAGAAGTCGGTGACCTTTGATGATTGATTTAGTTTTTTTGTCACCGACTTCTGAAGCGCTTTTTCTGAAGTTATTTTTCACTTTTTTGTTTTCTCTGAAGTCTGTTTTATTTTTAGTAAAAAAAGTTTTTATTGATTAGCTATTCTGACGTCAGGATGTATAGTGGCCTCCGTGTTCAGCATGAAGAACGCAGAATTTCTAAAAGCTTGTTGTATCAATAATTTGCTTGCTAATTGCTACTTTCACGAATTCAAGTTTGAACTGCGTAGGTACATAGCTACACTAAATACAAAAATATAGCTTTTATTTTTTCCAAAAAATTGCCTAATAATCTGGAAAGGCAACAGTTTTTTCTTTTTTCTACAGCGACTGATTCAAATCGTGCGGGTGTTTACAACTATAGGCCTCCCAGTTCTGTTAACGCGGATTTGCGGAATAGACTTAGCCGGGTCCAGACGTCTGTGACGTATAATGTAATGTATCGTAAAATGTAACGCGAATTATGTGTGGCACTACAAGCATTACATGTGACGCTCGTAGTGCTAATTCCCGGCCTTGTATTGCGCGTTACAATTATAAAAGAGACAACATATTTAATAAATTAGCAGCAGATACCTCCCTACAAGAGCATAATATTTGGAACACGGGAAATGTATGAAAGAAAATGTAGCAAAATATAACCACTATAAACTTCGTTCCACCTTTAAATTTTTTTGTGTCATTGCACATGGCTATTAAATGTGTATTTATTACGTTTACCACGACTCGACAGAGGTAATCGTGCACCTAAAACAACTAGTGAGGTAGAATTCAGCTGACAGATTTAGGAAACTTTGTCGAGTTGAAATCCTTTAACCTTTTGAATGGCAGAGCATAAACGTACGCGCGTGACCTCTACACCACAAGTTCACCTATCATTTTGTCACATATTTGTGTCGTTTGGCAAACAAGGCACGTGCTTGCTGCTTGTCACGTTTAAGTTACAGTACAATGGTGTTCAAAAGGTTAAGCAAGGACTCCTGTCCCCGTCACTTCGTACCGTATGCACCATTGAGCTGCACCATCAAAGGTGTAGATGAGACTAATTAGTTTCGTTTGCACCAAATTTTTGAACATCTGTTAGATTTTTTTGAATGTTTTTTTTGTTTCTCTAGTATTTCAAGTAATTTCCCTCCAGATGGTATTGAAAAATTCCACCCTGTAGAGTCATCTCAATGGTTCAGGTGACCATACCCAATTCGCGGTTTCGTTTAACTAATTAGTTTCATCTGCACCATTGATGGTGCAGCTGCAGGTCATTCGTGCATACGGCACGACGGGCTCTTGTCATTTTTATTTTTTATTTTATCGTCATTATCTCTTTCTGATCTCAAAATAAAACACAAACAGAAATTAGGAAAATTTACTAAACAACTAACATACACCGTAATATCACTTGACTCCATTCAACTAGACTATAAAAGTACAAAAATTGAGCAAATACATGTCCACACGTATCGGCGAAATAAATAACTTATTTATGACACTTAACAATTGACTAATTTCCGACTACGTTTTTGGACTATGTTTTTCAGGTGTTACTATTGCAATAACCTGCTTTTTCGTCCTAATTTTACCTAAAACGGCTTCGTCTAATTTCGCTATAGTTGCACTCGGCGTGGGATAGTATCCCACTAATCTTGATTGTGACGTTGGACGTACTATCTGAACTTTTTCATTATTTACTATAGCCATCTCCTTATCTTCATACTTTTCGGCACTTGATCTATAGAAACGTCTTACTGGTGCAAAATTTGACGCATTTGGATTTACATCTTCGATTTGGTCTGTTAGTGTCTCTTGCCTTTGAATATTTTCTATTGGTTGTATATCTAGTTTAACTATTTCTATGCTAGATGTTGTTATTTCAGGTTTCTGTGTTGTAGTTGTAGTAGGTTTTTGTGTTGTAGATGTAGTTGTAGTTGCGGAGTTAGTATTCTTCAAAGTCATTCGCCTTCTATGCTTTCTTTCTCTAGTATCATTATCTGTTGCGTTTCCTTGGGCTATGTTGATATCAGCGTTGACAGTGATGAGTTTGAAATCAGAGGTATTTTCAGATGAAGTTGTATTTCTTTTGAAGTTTCTTGTAGTGTTCAAGTTTCTAGTGCCTCTGTAGACAGGGGCGGCTTCAGTGGTTGTTTTGCGGTTTCTTTCATCAATCATGATAGGGGTGGGAGTGATAAATTGTACGTGGTTTGATGAGCTAGCCGTATTTTGTACACTAGCAGTGTTAGACACACTAGCTGTATTTGGGAAGCTGACAGTATCAGCTGCGTTGGGCTGAGCTGGCTCAGCAGTAAATGGACGAGGAACATCTTGATTTTGATTTTGTAGGATAGATATAGCATCTTTTATATTGTCCACGTCTTCAGTGGTATGCTTTTGACCTGGAAACAGAAAGTGAAATGTTTTAGTGACTGATTTTATAATCCAATATCTGTGAAATCTCTTTGATTAATCCAAATTTTGAGACAAGACTTTAATAGGCCTTTCTTTTCTTAAGATAACCTATTCTATGTTTTATTACTGCCTTATAGTTTCATCATAATCAGAGCAGCACATTCAGATGCTATCTTTTTAAATCAATCGATCAACATATCCCTAGCCTTTTGCCAGATATATTGGTGTAGACTTCTTGTCTTACTGGATGCAGCTCAATACTAGGACTTTTAAAAACACTAACTAAGTGAACATTAAAAAGACAATCTTACCATCCTCCTGCATCTCCTTCTTGTAGGAAGAGAAGAAAGTAAGCGCTTTCATCAACTGGTAACTCTTGGACACCGGTATGTTGGTATCATACAGCTTCTTAGTGTTCTTGCAGTCAACATAGAACCACCAGTTGCACTTAAGGATGGTCTGGTCGAAGAGCGTGGACTCAGGACAGAGGAAGGATTTCATGACGAGACCATCGTCTGTTAGAGCGCAGACGTGGAACACCTGGGGATTGAAAAGGTCGTTGAGAGGTTTTGTTCGTCTGAAAAGTACCATGTTGCTGTAGTGAGAGAGTTTGTTTGAGTTTGCAAGTTATCTGTATGTGATATTGATCTGGATGTTGAGTATTTATATAATGTTAAAATGGATAAAAATATAGGTATCCTGTGGCCCTTTGGTGCATCCTCACCGCATCTTCAGGTAACATTCTATCAATGTTATCAATTGTTACCACGTGTTGACTGAAAGTTAGGCAACATTACTTACTTAACACAATATCACAACACACTTGGAAACGTTGCTCTGCAAAAAGTAACTGCGGTGTAGATGCATCATTTGATATTAAAATGAATATCCTAACTCTAAAGTTATTTTGTTCCTATGCGAAAACGGAAAATCTTTAAAAGCTTGATTTTATTCTTGACTGCTGCTACATTTCGTTGATCCATACATATTAAAACACTTGAACATATTCAGAAACCCTCAGTCCTATTACATTCTGCTCGTAGAGAATGCCTTGTGGCATTAAGTCCGCCTATGTACCACTCTTGTACATGAAGTTTAAATAAATAAATAAATTAATAAAATGTGCCATAATGAGGCTATGCCAGTATATTTGCTTACCATACACCCAAGACTCTCATCGCCGTACAATCCAGGGAAGTACTTCTGGTCACCGCAGTGGAAGTTGGTCTCCGGAAGGTCCACCTTGGACTGGAAGTGGTCGTCGAAGTTCTTCTCATAGCCAACAGGGTAATACTCACGAGGAGCGTTCATAACCTTGCCGGATATGGGGTTTCTGAAAACCATGATGAAATCAAGTTAGAATTTGTACGTGATGAGGGACCAATCTTTTCAACTCGTGTTAGACCGAAGGAATCTGGAGATATTTAAGGCCTGAATTCCTGGTACGCTGAGGCGAGAAAAACATTAGTGACGTCAACGTCGCGTCGCAGTGTGGCGCCATATAGAACAAAATGTATACTCGTACACGCGACCGACGTAAGCATCTAACATCATCAGCGTAGCAAGAATTCGGGCATTGGCTCAATGTTAGTCTTTTCACGAATATTTTTATCTCTGACTCTGTCAAAATCACAATCATTGCTATAGAGTTACTTCCAATATAAAGAGTGACAATAAGCCTGACAAGCTTCAGAGATCTTTAATTTGGTTGCAATAAGGTTACAGGTCAAAGGTAACATAATTGTGAATGGACAAGTCCTGTTGATCAAAACCCTGAATGCAAAGAGAATGGCAGCATTTTTTTTGTAATAATATACGCATTGCTATTATCCTGCATAATATTCGCGCACCAGGCAAAGCAGTGTCTAATTTTGTGGTGCCCATAAGCTCATGTTGCCAGTACAATCAATTATTTATTTTTACCTCATTTTCGTGATCCTCCAGTGAAACTAGATGCAACAGATGTCAAGGATTAACAAAATCGTAACAAGGATTCTTAAAACTAAAATGTTGTGGTGATGGAATTGAAAGTTATACGAACCTCTTCGGCGGCTTCTGAGGTAAGGCTGCAGTCAATATTTCAGGTTCAGGCTCCTGTTGGAACATGAACGGCTGCTCAGTCGTCGTCGTTGTTGTTGTCGACGAAGTTGTTGTAGGCGCTGGCACAGGAATGTTCGCGTATTTGCTCAACAACTGTTGTTGCCGCAACGCTATCGCCGCCTCAACAGCCTCCATAGAAATGTTCCCAGCTTTAGCAATCTCTGCTATCTTCGAATTGATATCTTCTTTATTAAACTTCAACACAGTGTCGTCTCCATAACCAGTGATAGAATTGTAATCATCGACTTTCTTCGTGTTATACAAATTGTTGTTCGCAATATCGTGGACTTGATGAGGAACAGGGTCTACAAAGTTAGAAAGAGGATGCTTTTGGATGATAGAGTAAGGTGAGTAAGAAGGTGGCATTTCTTTGAATACTGGAGCAGGTATTAGAGAGATAGCTTGAGAAGGTGGCATAGGTACGAACGGATTAACAGTGGTTTTGGAGTGAAATTTTGGATGTTCTACAATGACGGGACTTTGTGTGAATTTGATTGGGGAGAATTGCTGTGCTGTCATTTGTGATACCATTTTTGATATTTGGTTGTGTGATGGGTATATCTCACTTTGGTATGCGAGTCCTGGGCCCTTGGACTCTGGGACTTGCAGAGGCGAGTAGGTCTTCCGAGTTGGTGCTATAGGTATGACGGCAAGGGTTTCTTGTTTCGGTGGTAGTGGCTTGAAGGCTGGTATCCCCATGGGCATAGATTTGGCCATGGTGACGGTGGGGACGGGCTTAGCTATAGGCTGTTCGACAGGAGTCTGGACGATAATGGGCTGCATGGTGCTGGAAACTGTTCGGTGCAAACTGGTCAGCCTGTCCATGGCAGATTGGTTGGGTCGATTCGCAGGAGGCATCGGGCGCATGATCCTGTTCTGCTTACCGCGCTTCTGGAATCAGGAAATACTACAAATTGTAGATGCATATTTGACAGATTGACTTCAGCTGTGTCGTCAAAGTTCCAAAAATAGAACAAATGACAACAAATTTATTGAAATCTAAGGCCATTTGCTTAACGTTATAATATAGACGCAACCAAAAATTACGGTTACACGACACAACATAAAAACAATCGTTGCACATTTTTAAGCCATTTGAACCAAATATGGTAAGATTTCCTCTAATGCTAGACATAATGATCCAATCAGATGTCGGTTTTCAGACTGTTGCATTACATTTCTGCTAGTCAGTAATAACAGTTATTTTTAACATGATTGTCTTATAAATTGCTCTTTTTGGCTTCTAAGTTTGATGCAATCGCAATTGTTGTGAATGGGCTGTTGTCTTCTTTTTTTATTCTGCACGGGTCAATATTTGTTTTGCTTTTGTATTATTAATAAATAAATAAATATCGCTGGACATTAACACATAGCGCCACCTAGCGCCACACTAAGCAAAGCTTGTGTCGTGGTCACTAGATAGTTGATATACTACATATATACTTTTTTGTTTGTAAATACATACTTATTATACATATAAACATCCATGACTCGGAAACAAATGTCCATGCTCATCACACAAACATTTGCTCCTACCGGGATTCGAACCCAGGACCCTAAGAACGTAAGGCGGCGTCACTACCACTACGCCATTCGAGTCGTCGATTACATTAATGGATCGTGGTCACTTTCTGTTTACAAATCAAGGTAGGAAGTAGCTTATCTTTTCGGAGAAGACCTTGGCACGATTTATTTATAGCGCCTAGGTAATTCAGACGTGCAATGTCAACTGCTTACAATTTGACAGGCACTCAAAGTTCAAAATGTCTGTTACCAATAAATTCACGTACAATGTCATCATTACGTGAATTTATTGGTAAAACCTGGACACAGTATACAGGTAGGAATTTTTTAATGCCACCCGGAGGGAAAGTACTCGAAATACTGGAAATAGAAAATTATACTCATAGGAAACATCCCTTTATTTTTAAAAAGATTCTGTATTCACAGATTTTAAAAAATTCGCTTGCCACACTTGGGAATCGAACCGACTAAAGTTCGAAAAAATAACATTCTGTACTTTTTTGACATCAATCGATAGGGAAAGCCATGAAATCTAAAGAACAGTTACATATTCAATGGATTCATTCAACATGATAAAACAATTTCATTCACGGTTTTCCTTCAATTTAATTTATCATGTTTGTTAGAGAGATTTGATCCATATCGATTGATGTCAAAAAGGTACAGTATGTTATTTTGTCGAACTTTAGTCAATCCTCCCGGGTTCGATGCCCGAGGGTGGGCAAAATTATTTCAGAAAAACTGAGAATGCAAATTATTTTCTTTTTAAAAATAAAGGAATGTTTCCTTTGAGTATAATTTCCTTTTTTAAACACGTGCTTTGACGTGGAGTTGCGGACACCAGCCTGTTGTACAATACAATACAATACAAAGGAATGTCTAGAGTACTTTACCTCCAGGTGGCATTGTAAAATTCCACCCTGTATACACTTGTACAAAGATATATTGGCGAGTGGATAACTCGGAACTAACCACGTCACCTTGACTCAAAATAAAATTGAAGATACAAGTAGCCTGTTTCAGTATTCGGCCGTTACTGTACCAAAAAATCCTATATTGCAATATATTAGGATTACATTGCAATAAACCAATATTGCAATGCGGTTAGTTGCATTGTTTTTAACCGACTTCCAAAAAGGAGGAGGTTCTCTATTCGACTGTATGTATTTTTTTTTTTTATGTATGTTCGCCGATTACTCGAAGACGCCTGAACCGATTTGAAAAATTCTTTTTTTGTTTGAAAGGGTATACTTCCAAGTTGGTCCCATAGCCACCAAATTGGGATCTGATGATGGAATCTTGGCGAAATCGAGGGAACTCTTCAAATTTTATCTGAAAACGTGTTGCGATTTTGGTATTTTCTACAACAAGTGAAGCATTTGCGTTTGATAAGAACCATTCTACCATCAGATCTGATGATGAAGCCAAGAGTCACGGAACTCCATAATGAGACAATGTACCATAGTCGTGTTTGGGCTTGTTGTAATTGTAACGGTATGCACTTTCCATGTATCAAGCACCTGTGAACCACTAAAAAGTGAAAAATAAAAACTTTTTTGCAAAAAATAAAACCGACTTCAAAAAAAACAAAAAAGTGAAAAATAACTTTAGCTTCTGAAGTCGGTGACAAAATAACTAAAGCAATCAAACAAAGGTCACCGACTTCAGAAGCTAAAGTTATTTTTCACTTTTTTGTTTTTTTTGAAGTCGGTTTTATTTTTTGCAAAAAAGTTTTTATAGTTACTCACCTCCTGCTTAACGTTAGTCCTAGATAGATCACCGAGGATGTTGGCAGGTGGTCCATTCTTCACGCTGACAGATCGCCGCCGGCTGGGGTCCAAGTTAGTGAGAGACTGCTCAAAACCCAGCTCGTCACCCAGACTGAAACCTGAAATGATAGATAGTTGACTTAAGTTAAATGTAATGGGTGTAAAAAACCTTTTAATGAAGGCGAAAGGTTCTCCCCGTCATTGCGATCGTTTTTTTTTGTTCTACTCCATACCTCGAAACGTTCTAGTTACGGAGATATTGGGGGTTCAAGTTACAACTTTTCGACAAGTTTTTTTTTTAATATATGTTTTTATTGTTAGATTTTTTCTTTAAACACTTCCACAACCCTTGTGCTATTCAATCCATCCACCAGCACAATGTTTTGAGTACGTTAGGTACCAATGTACCTAACGTACTCAAAAAAAATTGAGTTGAGTTGAGTTGTTGTAGTTGAGTTCTACCCCAAAAAAAAAGTTGTTTCCCAGCAGTAATTGTTGCACTTAACGACTGTCAAAGATCTACAAATCTCCGGGTCCAACGACTTAACGTACTTTCCGAGGCACAGAGGAAACTCGCTATGTAATGGGTTGTTACCCATCCATGGATTAACCTAGGCAAACGCGGCTTAACCTGTAGATTGACCCCAAGTGGCTGTTATTATTTAGCCACGAGCTGTGTTACTACCGCTTAGAGGCTACACAAACATACAATTTCCTAACTCATCTTTGATTTCAGAAAATTGAAGCAACTAGAGACTTGTAATTGCAATCAATTGCTCCTCAACTTTCACCCAGCTGAGATGCATTGGCCATGAGAACTGACTATTAAACCATTGTTTGTAACCTTCAACGTCTTAGAATTTGGCAATGTATGTTGCATTGGTGTCTAGGAAATTAGTGATGGGGATCTTCCATAAACTTTGAGGTTTTGGATAAAATCTGAAATGCGACAAAACTACATGCCAGCAGGTTTTGGCCAAATGATTTTGTATTTTCATAAAAATGTGGCAGCAAAGTTTATTTATTTATTTATTTAGGGACATTTATAATCGCAATGCGTATGTCAGTCCCGTCCTATCCTAAATATATATTTATCATATGTGGGCCATGAACCTAAACAGACTCTTCGCATCACCACCATTTGGTTGAGCCAGGATTTTGTGAAATGTGCCTACGTAAGTTTAATTAGTTTACAACCAAAGTTTTAGAGCAGCGGTGGCCCAGTGGTGGCGGCCCCGACTTACGAACAGTAAGTCGTGGGTTCGAACCCAGACAGGCGCATTACTTTGTGTAATTTATTTCATCCCCGCTGCTCTCAAAACGGTGAAGGAAAACATCGTGAGGAAACCGGCATGTCCTAGAACCAAAAACTCGAAGACACGTGACATCTACCAATCCGCACTGGGCCCGCGTGGTACATTATAGCTCATTCCCTCTCATAAAGAAGAGGCCGTGTCCCAGCAGTGGGAACATTATAGGCTAATGATGATGATGATGAACCAGTTTTATTAGTTTACAAAGAACGAGTCCCACTCTAAGATGGACACAGGCACCATTGTACCAATAATTAGGATTTCATTAGTTGCCCCTAAACCATTCATTTTTCTTTATTTTCAGCACCTACAGACTCTAGAACAAGTACACCCAGACTTCTTGGGTTCAAACGTGGGGATGACTCTTCTCTCGCTTTACGTACACAGCTTTTTCATAACTGTGTTGCGGTCGGCTTCCAGTCTAACCAGATGCAGCATATCAGACAACCATAACCTAGTTAGTGCACACTTTCAGACTTTTGGGGTACTAACTACCTGGTAGTGACTGTCAAAGATCAAGTGTCAACCGGTATAAAGCACTGACTGTACTTTTCGAAACTAGGTCGACTTGTAAAGCTATTATTATTTAGCTACAATTTTGTTCTTCTATTAAAAGAAAAAAGAAAAATTACTAATTGTCATGATTGAGGTCTGCAAACATCTGTTGTTGTCTGTCCCTTACATTTGCCTTATTTATATGTAAACACGTATATCTTTAACTTACTAAGTAGTCCAGCTACATCATTACTCACGATGTAGAATACATCTTAAGAAAATCTAAGTAACTGGTTCAACCATTCATCACAATTTCTTTGATTGGAGAAATACGTTTGATTTGTATATAAATGTGTTTTCCATTAAGACTCGTCAAGTGTCGAGTATTTCCACTCGTGCGCCGATTGCTAACGGTGCTGGATTTGAATAGTTATTGACTTATTACATTTTTACACATTGCTCTAATATTTTTTGGAATTGGGATTAGTGAAAACTTCTAGATAATATTTAAGGAGAGATAGTGGTTTCCCAAATAAATAACTGAAAATACGTAATTTGCATACGCATCTATTCTCTTTGAGTATAATCATATTGATCACACCATCTATCCCTTATAATTGCTGAACGGTGATCGCAAAGTTTGAAATGATAATATAATCAGATTGAAGAATAATTATTCTTTGCCCTATTTTGCATTTTGCAGATATCCAAGTAATTCAAAATGCTCGTGCCCTTTTTTTTTCGGATGGCATATCATCAAATGACTTCTCCCACTCTGGGCGGAGCGGGAGGGAGTGTCAGAGTTTTACTGACTAAAGCCCATCCATGTTCCTTCCTCGCCCTTTATGTTCCAGGGTATCTGTTTCGAACAGGCCCGCAACCCCGGCAGGAACATGCTCTTGTCCTAAATTAGATTTATTTGATGTCGATGCAGCATCTCCTCTTCGTCCAAACTTCTATATTGCTCGTCATCACGACAATTACCTCTTTCTAGCTATACCATCCTTCATACAGTCCGTCCATTGTTTCTTCGTCCAAGTCTAATCTGACTAAAGGAACTTTAGTACCTTCATTTTAAGGTTTATAAATCTAGTCTTTATTATTCTAAAGAGGTATAAAATAATTTGTTTGTGAGTTTGTACATAGGGGGTAATTTAAGGATCTAATGACCCAATTTTTTTTTATAAAAAAAGGTACATTTTACGTGGGTGATTTTATTATAGGCTATGAATTATTACATCATGCATATCAACAGAAGTATCACAATTTCTGACGACAGACGAAATCGCGGGCTATGTGCTTGTATGTAAATAAACAAGTAAATGAAGACTTACCTAAACTAGCATGTGCCTTGATTCCTCCAAGATTCCGTACCCTGAATAGACTGGACTTTTTGAAGGCACAGTTGATTTTGAACCCGAAATCTGATTCTAGCACGCATGTTGGTTGCACGATTTCTGAAAGTAAAGAAAAAATATACGTTACTAACATTAATACTAGAATCATAGTAGCTTGCAAATGTCACATTAAAAATGTTATCGTTAATCAATTAAAAAAATTAAACAAAAGAATCAACAAGAGAATAGTTTTAGTCACAATTACATATACATAACACCATGGTTTATAACTTATTTATTTATTTATTAAAACTTTATGCACATAATGTGCAAAGGTGGACTTAATGCCGTGGGCATTTTCTACCAGTTTACCTTAGGATGATGCAAAGACAATACATAGTAGGTGCAATAATATAGAAAATTATGAAGAATAAAATATAACAATAAAAAGATATATACATACATACAAAAAATTATAAAAAGTGAGGGAAAGATAAAAAACAATAAAAAAACGTAGATAAAGAAAACAATCAAATTTAATGTGAGCTAAGTCAGCCAACTTCTTATGTAGGTGCTCGCGAAGTTATAAAACTTCTTTTTATTTTAAATGTGAGCCGACTGGGTGCCAATGAGGTAAAATGTGTCCCCCCCCCCAACCTGTAACTTCTAAAATAAGATAATGATAAAAGTAAAACAAATATATGATGTACATTACCATGTAAACTTCACCGAAAATTGGTTTGAACGAGACCTAGTAAGTTGTTTTTTTTATTACGTGATCTTTTATTACGTGATCTTTTATATTATGTTACTTGCTGCTACGGAACCCTTCATGAGCGAGTCCAACTCGCACTTGGCCGCTTTTTTATATGGTCTAAGGGTGCCAATAAATGTGTAACCCCCATGTAATTGAGGGCGAGCCATCAACCGAGCGCTATTCCAGATTCCGTAACTGTTACTGAAAAAACGCTGACGGAAAAACCCAATAACACTTTTCCCGACCCAGGGAATTGAACCCAGGTCATCATGGTTAGCAGTTGGTAGGAGGTAGTGTTAAAAAAAGTGTTAAAAAATTAGTATAATTCGTACCCAATTTAGACGGTCAGCCGCTTCAACTATTTTTTTTACAATCACTCAAGCGAAAATATAGGTAAGTAATAAAGTAGGCGCGAAATTGGTCAGTTAATCATAGCGCGATGTAATTACATACATTATTTAGGCTTCAAGGTCCTAGGTTTCCATTCTTTTAAGAAGTTTAATCATATTAATATACCTATCAACAGTTTCCTTTAAGCCTCGTTTACATCGGTCGAGTAGATATCTATTCAAGTAAGAATAGCGGAGTAGGTAATGTAATTACAAGTACTCGTCATCCACCTAGCCTGTTCCCAACATGTTGCGCTCGTCTTCCAGTCTAACAGGATACAGCTGAATACCAGTATTTTACACAGAGTGACTGCTTATCTGACCTCCACAACCCAGTTAGCACTGAGTAATACGCCTTAGGCACCGGCGACACAGAACAGACGCAAGGCACGGACCCGTCGCAGTCGCGGCGCCCGTTTAATCTACTTGCATATAAAATGTATACAGCCGTCGCGACGTAAAACATACAGAAAAGACGGGACACCCGTCACGACGGCGTCCTATTGGAAAACATATAGAAAGGACAAGGCGCGGGCAGGGCGCGGGCCTGCACGGGCGCAAGCGGGAGAGCGGAAAGGGCGCGGAGGGCAGGTTTGGACATAATAATGTAAAAACATTGTGGAGTCATCTTGTATACTTCTTGAAAACGATCAGGATAATAATGTAGATCCTCCATTATTTAAAAAAATCTATTCTGTCCATTGCTTAGCCATACCGGATGTACCCAGTAACGTCTAACCCTCTGCAGATTAGCGAGATATACCAGTGCCAATACATCTTCATCTTCAGAAGAAGACATGTTATTGTAACAAAATCGGACGGTTGAATGCCGGGTAAACCTTCTAGTGCGCGCCATAAAAAGTCGTGACGGCGCCCTGTCTGCGACGGGTCCGTGTCTTTTCTATGTGCGTTAAAAAGTCGCGACGGCGCCCTGTTCGCGACGGGTCCGCGCCCCGCCCTGGTCTTGCGTCTTTTCTGTGTGGCCGTTGGCTTAGACTTTCAGGCCACTGACTAACTATAACGACTGTCGAAAGATCTACAATTGACAGCCGGGACTTAAATTGCTTTCCGAGTCTCGGAGGAAACTCAGTATATAATGGGTGGCAGCCATCCACGGACAAACCAAGGCATACGCGGCTTAACCTCTTCAGGTTAAGCCGCGCCGAGCAGCCGTTTTTATTTAGCCACGAGCCTTCTCCAAATATTCCGAATGATACTAATCAATGAAATTTATTTATTTATTATAAGCTAAGCCATTACTAAAGGTCCACTAGCCATTGGTTTACAGCATTTATTTCAATTTAATTGATAGTCAATGCTTCGTTTAGATCTGTATTTGACACAGTAATCACTGGTTGTAAAATCTTATTCGCTGCAGACAAGTTCGATGAAGCATTTATATCAAGCATAACATTAGCATAGCATAGCATAGCATTTTATGCATTTATCTCACGATTTTGAACTAGAATGGTGCCTCGTATGTAGTTCATTATGATGGAAAATCCAACAAACAAAAACTACTGCGTGGTCGGTTAAATTGTAATGAAACTAAAAGGGTGATTTTTCATGAGATTTTTTGGCAATTTAATACTCAGTATTGAATCGCAGATATTGTGATTGTTATATTATTGTGTAAGAGTCCTAAAATATGTAAAAAAAACTCATTATAAACTGTCATAAAAACAAATACTTAACTCAAAACCATAATCTACCTATTGTTCGCACAATGATGCCTTTTGGTCTAGATAAGATTTGTTTTTGTTATTATTTTATGTTGCGTGCATAACTATTAAAATTTTCCTTCAGACAACGTTAAATATAGCTAATTTATCCCTAACACGCAAGGATGCGTCCCCGATTATATTATCTCATGTATACTAAACACACCGTCTGCATGTGTACGCGCATCCTATTGGTAAATAATTTAGCGCTAAATGTAATTACAGACGGAATATTTCCCGGCGATACCTAACGAACTCCAGGATATTGAAGTGGCCTAGATTTCTCTTCGTCTTATACTTGAGTTTGTGAGATACCATGAATGTAAATTAAAGAAGTTTTATTTGCATATTTTGTTCATGCAGTCTTCCCTTTAAAAATGCTGGTTGCTGCATCCAATTGCCGAGCCTTCTTCCAACTATATTGGGATCGGCTTTTAGTCACAACCAGATGCAGCTGTATACCAGTATTTTACATGGACTGGCCAATCTGACCTCCACAACCAAGTTAGTACTGGGTTATACGATACCCATTGGTAAGACAAAGATCTACACCTGACAGCCGGGACCAAAGGTTTAATGTGCTTTCCATCCGAGGCAGTGAGGAAACTCGGTATGTTATGGGTAGTTACCCATCCACAGACTAACTAGGCAAGCGCGGCTTAACCTGAAGATTGACCCGAGTGACTGTCGACCCCAACAGAGCAGGTAAAAGGCGTGGCAGAGTCAGGGTATTTAAACACTTTGGAGTGTCAAATACGGAAATGAAATTAAAATTAATCTATTGCCATTTCGCAAGGAAGTTTAAGCAGATGATCTTTGATAACTGGAGTGATGATCATTTATGGAGACTTTATAATTAGTAGGTACAGAAGCCGAAGATAGTGCTTAAACTAAAATACATTATAGTAAAAGAAAAGCGACCACCATTCTATCGCTCCATCCATTCATCTATTCATCCCTCCATTCTTCATCGTGTGCTCCTTTTATGGATTCTGACCTCGAGCAAACACAGTAAAAGCAATATCGTGATTGAATAAATTACCTTACTAGGTAGGTACTTATTTAACTTATGTCAGACAACACAGGACTTTTGTTAATTTACTTTCAATACACACGCAATTAAAGGAATTGTTAATAATACAAATTACACCTGATCATGTCAAAAAGGACCACCTCAGCATTGTTTTTTTTAACACCAACTTCCTCAAATCAACAGGCTTTATTACGTAAATTTCAGTGGGTAACCCTAAGACCTTCTCTTCCGTGGTATGTACCTTGAGGGGTGGATGACCTGAACTGGTGACTACCTGCCCGGATTTATATTAAACGTTATGTAATTGAGGTTTCTGAGAACCGAGGTTAAACACGGATGTAGTGGGTTGAGTAAGAGGTTTGATTTGGGGGTCATACATTGGAAAGGGAATTTTGAAAGATTTATTACTATAAAACTGAGAATAAGGATGTCTATTTCTTAAGAATGGTCTCACGGATCCGCGAACCGGAAGACTGAGTTGGAAGGCCTTCCACTAGGTGGATCGATGACCTGGTGAAGGTTACAGCATCCGCGAGTCACACGGGTCCTGTCAATGTGGTGACACTTAGGGAAGGCCATGGTCCAGCAGTGAACGTCTCTCAGCTGAAATGATGTTGATGATACCAACATTACCAATCATAGATACTACTTTTTGTGTATAGGGGTCTTCCGATCTTACAAAATATGCTTATCCTGGAGTAGGACTTACTTCGTTTCTCCTTTCTTTAGCAGAATCTGTATTTAAAAAAGTTTAATTGCGTCTTGAAGCTTGTAAACATGTAGATTAACAACAAACCAGTATTCAGGAAAAACCCAAAATTATTTATTAGAACTTATCAATTCTCAACATTCAAAAAGTAGACTACACGCCAAATGGTCACTTTAACACTTGAACTGGCCTTTCCAAAGAGTATCTAGAGAATACGAGGCCAGCTTATACTAGTTTGGTTACAAACGACGTGCAGCCTACTGGATCTAATTAATATTATGTTGATTTATACGTAAAAGCAAACAGAAGATAGCATAGAGACGAATAATTTAGGAAAGCCTGGATGACGAATAATATTTTACTTTTCATTTAGACTGGAACTACTGCATTCTACCTACACAGTCTAACCTAATAAATTCACTTATAAAGGTCTTTGTAGGCTCGGCTCACGATTGCACACTGTTTATTTACTTGACTGTAATAACAGAAAATAACGACCTGATCTTATAACAGCTGTTTATCTTGCTTTAGTCCTATAAAGGGTTTGGAGTAATTAGTTATGTTGTTGTGTTTGTGTTGGTAGGATTTATCTGTATTGTTTTACTCATATCATGCTTTGTTGTTTAATTTATGTACTGTATTGCTTTTTGACAAAAGTCTCCCCATACTTATCCACTATTCCTTATGTGTATACACATCCTTTCATTTTTAGAAGATCCACTGGCCAGATCCATGATGGATCTAGTGGGAATTGTTTCACTCATTGAATCCTGATTTCAAGATATGGATCTACTGAGATTTTTTGTTCTCAAAACATCCATTAGCCAGACCCATAGTGGATCTTTCTATCTATCACAGTGGTTCCTAACCTTGCTTGGACCAGGAACCACTTTGGTGTCTTTATTGTTAGCGGGGACCAAAAGGTCTTTGGATACCGACAGGATTATATCTAGCGGGGAATATAAAAATTGGAAAATGTGATGATAGTTTTTAGAAAGTGAAAGATATAAGAGCGACGGACGTGAGCTCAAAAATGAAGCAATCCTTCATACAGAAATAGGAATGAATAAGTAGATTTTTGCAGAAATGCCTATGAATCTAGCAAGACAGAGCGCAGCAGGCTCAAAAAAAAGCACCTCGCTTTTGATAGTGTTTCAATTCCTACTTTACAAGTTAAAAAGTTCGAATTGATTGTCCGATTGGACAAAATAATATTAATAATTATAATGTTAAGACATATAATGTATTGCAAAAAAAAATAAACGATATTATTTCGAATTAAGTAACGGTCAATCGGAAGATCTTGAACCAGAAATTTTGATTTTAATAACGGGTCTTTTATAACGGTTTTTGAACGGAGAAAGGAGAGCATTTTTTGAGTGCTGCAAATAGATTTATATTTTGAAAATGTATACCTTAGCTGGATTTAAAAGGCAAAGCAAATAGCGGTGCATTTAACAGTAATATTTTAATAATTATGTTTCACGATTAAGCTCAATCGTGACTGCTTTGTTTTTGTTATAATGATCAAAGCATGATTATTTGGCTAACATTTTTATTTGATTGTTCAGTTAACAAAAGTAATCGATAGACCGAGGTAGGACCCGTCTAGCTGTCAGATTATCGGTCTACTGACTACCTGTAACGACTGTACAAGACCTGCACATGATAGCCGGGACCGAAGCACAGAGTAAACTTGCAAAAAAAAGAAAATTTATAGGCACCAGTGACGTGTTGCTAATCCTAAAACCTGTGCGTCTATTTCCTTCTGTAATTAAACAGTACCCGCCCACCTTTTACTTATCATTAAAATGATGACACAGTAAAGTTATTTGATCGCAAAAATGCATATCATGGAAGGTACCAGGAAGCCTATTTCATATGACAAATTCTTCCACAAAGAGATTCTCTCATAGATTCTCATAAATTCTCTGTAAATGTCGACCTCGAAGATTATTTTTTTACACCAAATGATAAGCTTAATACCTATATATTTTTGCAATGTTATTCATAGTTAGTGCAGTGTTGACACGAGTTTATAATACTTTCGATTAGAAGTACATCGTGCAAGGTCGCTTGCTTAACATCTATAAAGTTTATAATGCAATCGTTGAGAGCTCTGAATGAAGAACATTCATCTTTGAGTTTATATGCTAATCAAGTTATTAATTAACATTTTCCTCGTTATAAGAAGCAGCGGTGAACTTGTTTTAGGATTCCGTAGGTTACGGCAAAGACAGCAATTAGTAATAATTTTGAGTAGAATTTCCCAGATATAAGACCTAGCTAGACCGATTTTTCGCCCCCCTAGCCGTTTTCAAGAACGTGATCACAAATATTTTATCCAAATATTTTTATTTAATAGTATAGGATATTGTTCATTTCATATCCACTTTCACAGGTTAGTCTGAGAATCCAATATTTTAAAACCTAACTGGTCATTAAAAGAACTGATCGAAGTTAGGAAACAACTGACATAAAACTATGTAAATTAATTATCACCATAAGAAGGTGCATTGGAAAGCGTTTATTAATGTATGTCGAAGTGGCGATTAAAACCATATAATATAACTGAGTCCAATTAAATAGCATTAGGAATTTTTATTCCACTGCTAGAATTAACTGTGGAATAAGAGATCGCAAGCTTTACAAGCAGTCCTGCCGGGGTTGCGGGCCTGTTCGAAAGAGATACCGAGGCCCCGGAACGTAAAAGGCGAGGAAGGAACATGGATGGTTTTTAGTCAGTAAGAGTCTGACACTCCCTCCCGCTCCGCCTAGAGTGGGGGGGGGGGGGTCATTTGATCATTTCCCATCCTTAAAAAAAAAAAAAAAAGCTTTACAAGCAGTAGTCTCAAGTGAAGATCGGTATACAACGTAATAAACAAGAAGCTTCTCCACTTCCCAGAAGATCGAACTCCTATAAGTTGGCGAGAACTGAGGATTCTGTGCGCTCACCGATTGACCTCTCGAGATGAACGGCAGCACAGTGGTTACATGCAGCTGTGCACTCCTGCACAGCGAGGCTTAGGGGGGACCTGCGTATCACCCCGGGGATGTATCTTAAAAAAAAGGGGGCTTAGGACAGATTTTCTAAGAGGAACCTCTGACTCCTCTAATGTGCGGACTGTGACCACCGGGGTGGTTTCAGTGCGGTAAAATCCCACATTCTCCGGTCTTATCCCCAAATACCTTTCGCCTTTTGAAGGTTTCTTCCCGAAATCAAAAATAAAAGGTTTGAGGAGAACCACGGACTGAGGTAGTATATGGAATACTTGTCATAGCTTGAAGAACTGTACAAGATTACCACAAAACGGGAAAAGAATAGCGAAGTGAAGCTCTCCGTGACTAAAATATGATAAAATATTTTACTTTTTTAATTAAACTACAAAGAAATTACTTTTCTAATAACTTTCAGATTACTAGCATTTCGTAACTCTTACTTCAATTACAACGTGTCTGAGTGACAAGCGTAATTATGATGCGGTGAGCGTCCCAGTCAGGCAACCAGCGGCCGCGACGGTAAAGTACAACCAGGGGCCTAATTCTGCGATTTGAATAAATTCGTCACTCCAACACGATTCCATTCTCATCCCATTGTCATTTTGCTTAAAGTTCGTAATCTGCTAAATTCACAATGGTCGGTCAATGGTCTCGTAATAAAATTGTGTTTTAATGGCATTGTCGTATTTTCATTATTATAAAACCCTTAGTACAAATGGTTTTCGAAATCTACTACTAAATGCGAACATTTATTCATGCCAGATTTCATGTACGAGATTATCATTCTATGACATTTCTTTCAATGGAGTGTCAGTGAAAACCAAGGAACTTATATACTAACTGGAATGAGGACGGACAAAATGCTAAAAATTAAAAAAAAAAACTCTATCTCAAAAGCTTAGAGTTTAAATTTGAATAATGGATTTAATAGAGAAAAAATGTTCCGAGCGAGAAACCGACAAAGGTGGATGGTGTCTCTGTCTTGCCCTGTCACTGCTTGTCACCGATGTAAACAATATGGCCGATACACGTTCGCGTTGAAGTCATATTTTTGCGTTCTCAAGTTCTTTTTATTGTATTTAAGTGAATTCAGCCGCTTTAAATATGGTAAAATTGTGTTGTGTGAAGGGATGTAGTAGTGAGGGGTACGCTGGGTGTGGAATTTCGTTTTTCAAGTAAGTTTTGTTAACTTAGTTTGTTTTTTACGACTAGGGTGACCAATGTTTTAGATTGACTGACGGGAAATATCCAAATAAATTATTAAAACAGCTAAGTTCGAAGTTTCGAACATCGTTGTCGTACACAATACCAAAAGTATACTTTCAAATTTTAATTAGAAACATCGCACATGGCGTCGGTAATAGTTTGCATTTAAATACAAATATTGTTTTATTTCCAAACAGATTCCCTAATAATGAAAATCTGCAGCCGCGGGGGCTTGAAGTTGTTCCTTTAAAGAAGAAGCATTCAAGCTATAGCGTAGTTTGCAGCCGTCATTTCAAGTCGGAGGACATTATCACTCATACAAGAAAATCAATTCTCAAACCTGAGGCCGATACCGGTGGGCTACAATTTTTTATATTTTTAAATGTTTTTTATATATTTTTTATGTTAATATTTAAAAATGTAAGAAGTTTGTGAAAAATTTGAATAAAGGGATAATATTAATTAAAATGATATGTTGTTTAAGTATGGACAAATTCATGTTTGGTCTATGTGAATTGCATCCCTGTACCTATGCTTTGAAATTTTTTAACAATATGAAGAATGTAGCTTTAATTATCTTGAAGACCCTGAATGAATACGAGTGCTAAGTTTCTTCACATCACATCAAAATGTTTACCCAATAGGTTCAGGTCGAGTCAAGACTCAATCTAATTTTAATTACTTTAATTTACAACACGAGATAACCTTTGCGTCTCACGTGAGCATCATGCAGCGTTCTATGGCATCTTGTGGACTGTTGCGAAGTGCAGCAGCATCCCGGGGAATGTCCCAGTAGCTTTAGGAATGACGTGCCTGTGGCATACTGCGGCACGTCGTGCCAACTTATTCGTGTTAGAAGACAATAACTTATTTAATTATTCTGTATAAAGAAAAGAGTCGCCGACTCGCCGTGCCATGCCGGTCCTAAGAATTTTTCCATGTTTCTCCAGAAAAAAATCCATTTGGCGAGCTGTGAAAATGTGTGATTTCAGAAGATAAAATTAATATTGACGAATGTTACTAAACAGTCATAGCATGATTATGCAATTTTCTATGTCAGAAGAAATATTAACGGAGTCCTCGAATCTCCGAATACAAAAGTCTTCTGAACAGAATAGACAAGTTGCAAAATTGTTAGTTTGCAACTGGACGGTACAGATATACATTTAAGGTATAGGTAATAAGTTAAAATAATAGTTCATGACACTCTTCAAGCTATCTCGCCTAGAAATCCTAGAATGTTATCGAGTTACAGGTCATCATAAAATAATAGTAGTCTGTAACTGTCTCAAGAGTTAGTTAGTTATGGCCACCCTATTAGAAAGGGACAACATCCACTCTAGAAGCTTTCTCGCTCGGAGTGTTTTTGGGCTGCCCGTCCTCATTCCAGTTAGTATATAAGTTCCTTGGTGAAAACTCATAATGGCGCCATTTTGTTAATAGAATTAACAAACTTGTCAAAATTTGACAGAACTTGGTCATTATGAAATCAATGATCGTCTACTCTGACACTATTGTAATAGCAGAATCGAGGCCCAGTTATCATTCAGTTTAGTACAATCATAATTTTATTATTCTTTGTCTTGACACGTACTTTTTGTTTTTGTCAATCACGCATCAAAACTCGGGCGTGGAGACTCGTGACATCAGACCTCACTAAGAATGATACCAAACAGTGACGTATTGGAAATTTTAAAAGCGTCGTATCTTCGTCAATTTTGGTTTATATGACAAAAGAAGAAATACGGGTCAAATGTTTTTTGATAATCTAAGTGACGGACTAATTAGATTTTTTCAGAGTAGTGACACTTGAGGGACGCCTATGTCCGGCGCTGGACAAAATTCAGCAGAAATGATTGAACTTTAATAATGTCGTAATTGCAAACTTTGCTATTCTCCTATTTATTTCTTTATAGGAGAATAGCAATATCATGGAAAAAGTACTGGAGTTTCAAAGAAATCATGAAGAACACCCAGATAAACGTGAAGTTGAAAAGTAAGCTGTACGAGATAGCGATACTTCCATGCCTCACATACGGATGCCAGACATGGTCACTGCGGAAAGCAGACGAGTACAAACTCGCTGTCATGCAAAGAAAAATGGAAAGAAGCATGTTGGGCATAAGATTGTCTGACAGAATGAGTAATGAAGACATACGGAAAAAAACTAAAATAACGGACATAATAGAAAGAATAAGAAGTCTGAAATGGAAATGGGCAGGACATATCTGTAGAATGGAGAACGATAGATGGACAAAGAAAATCGTAGAGTGGGTCCCTAGAGATGGAAAAAGGAAGCAAGGAAGACCGCGAAAGCGCTGGGAAGATGTATTTAAAGAAAGATGTGGACCTGACTGGAGGAGACAAGCTAGAGATAGGGAAAAATGGAGGAAACTGGGGGAGGCCTACGCCACAGAGGCGACTTCCATAAATGAACGCATTTAAATTAAATTATTGTAATTAAAGTAATTTCATTTGAATTCAACAATGTAATGTGATTAATTTATGTAATGTAAATTTTAAATTGATTGATTTTTTAATAATTAAATGAATGTTTTGTTATGTTACTAAATTAATGTATTTAAATGAATGTAATTATACGAATGAATGTAACGCTATGTTAATAATGTTGATAATGTTCAAAATGCAATGCTAATTACGAATTTGTTATATTTACGATAAATTAAGTGTATATTGTTTTACGTATTTATGGTAGAATTAAAGGCTTTTTTATTTTTATTTTTTATTTATTTATTTTATAATTGCAAACTTAGAACTTACTTTATTGCAAAATAGCTTAGACCTATAAAATAACGAAGAGGAAACGAAAGCAACAAGCCACTTTTGTCAAGTTCCGCCTACTAAACTTTCTTGACAAACTTTAAACGGCACTGGACCTTACCATATACTTACTTACATAATAGTTGCTCTTTATCAACTTACACTTGTATATGGTGAAGAAACAATATCACAAAAGAAAGTAGGATCTTGCTTAGTATGGTACTAGATGGCGCTGTGTGTTAATGTCCAGCGATATTTATTTATTTTATTTAGGACTAGCGGACGCCGGTCCCGTGGGCCTACGGGAATAAAATATAGCCTATGTTACTCAGGGTGAATGTAGCTTTCCAATGGTGAGAGAATTTTAGAAATAGGCCCAGTAGTTTTTGAGTTTATTCATTACAACCAAACAAACAAAGTTTTCCTCCTTATAATATTAGTGTAGATGGGTAGGACATAGCTGTTCAGACAATACCATCAACAGTATTCCTTTTGGTACTCCCAATGGATTTTAGGTGCCTTGAAAATCGTCAGAAGCTGTTGTAAACTTTATCTCCGTAATGTATGTGTGTTTTGTCCTGTGCGGGCTAATACATGCTTTTTTTTTCTTTCTTTTACTACTTCTAAAGAAAACCATCCACTTGTCCGCATCGGATGCATCGCATCAAACGGATCGTATATTCTTTCTATAGAAAGTCACTGATCCGCACCGCACGGATCGCTCGAACCGATCCGTTTACCGTCCGTACGATGCGGACTGGTGGACGATTACCTTAATTCCTTAAGGATTTGTCAAGTCTTTTAAAACAGTCCGCTGCAAAGTCTTCGTGTTTTGATTAATCGACCTATGTAACAGATGATTCAGCAGGATTTAAGAAATATCTTATGCTAATTTTCAGATCATTGACTCAGACAAAACACGCAAAAGTGCGAACGTAACTATGTCAAAAGTATGAATCATCTGTCCGGGCAGACAAACGGATGTGTAGGAGAAAGACGACTCGCATTCTTGCATATTAATAATAATTTGGTTGTATCCTATGACCGCTTATGCAAGAATCTGCAGGATAATTTGAATCTCATCAAAATTCTTAAAATGGTCACAGACGGAGTTACCATGTTTACAAAAACAGCTTTAAAGTCTTCTATTGACAGCTTTACATTTTCATACCTAGACACTCGATGACAGTCATACTCCAGCTAGGTCTGCAGTTCTCACTCGTATTATTACCTATGAATTGTCACTTTGAGTATGAATGTGGAAGGGTGTACTAGAGGAAGTCCAAAAACACGATGGATAGACCATCTTATAAGACACCTCCTTTCGTCCCAAATAATTCTTTACACAGTTCATCTATAGTTTCTTTGGTCTTTCTCTACTCTTATACCCATCCACATAGGTACATAATCAAAACTACCCTCACGACATTTTACTAGCCTACCATTGTTTTTATAAATATCGTAAAAGAACGAGAACGTCGAAGATGATATAACGAATGACCCTCCATTATACCAAAAGGTCATCGGCCCATTGCTCAATAAACCACGTTAACCTCAACCAATTAAATAATAGGCGCTTCCTCAATTCATGGAAGTCAAAACAAATCAATTAAACTATCGCCAATATAGTCATTGATCCATAGCCATACGTAACCGAGGTACAGTCACGCGACGTATGTGTAGTGTCAAAAACAATCAGCTGTTCGACTGTGTGGCCTGCCCGTCTGCCGGATGTTCAGAGAAAGGTGGCTTACTTACTGGTAGTGTTAGCAAATACATGTGTTCAAAGGATTTGACTTTATGAGAGGCTTAACTTGAGCTTCTTTAAGCCTATTTTGTGAAAACTGAACAGGATGCGCTAAGCACATTTTCTATTACAATTATTTTGTATGTACAAAGGTGTTTGATTTTATGGCCAACCTAACTTTTTTGTGAATTCAGGCCACGCATAAAACTTTTAATTATCGATAGTTGGTATCAACACAAACCAGCAGTACAAGTACGTAGGAATCGATAGGACACCATAAGATAAATTTGTCAGTTTTGAATGAGACAAAAAATGTTCTAAAGTGTCATGTTTTCGAGATATATGATCTATCAAAGTTAAAGTAAAGATCATAATTTGAACAAACAATTCAAACAAGTTCTGCTGAAGATGCCATCAGTGAATGGACTTTAACCTCTTACTGCATGAATTATGAAGGATGTACAATAAAAAATATTTTTATGTGAAATAGTCTTTATTTATGTTTGGTTAAACTCTAGAAATAGGAAAAAAAAATATGTACTTATTATATAAGAAGTTATATAGTGAAGCCATATATGGCTTCGTATGCATTATTGTAAAATGGGCTGAAAGCATATATGGCTTTGTATGCATAATTATTATTTTGTGAAAATCCTTAAAGCAGTTTCTTATCTCATTATACGAGCATAAAAATACCTCACATTTTTCACATTTAGTGTAAGAACGAAGCTTTGAGCAGTTTTGACATAATTGGCGTTGGTTTTTGACCCAAATAGGAAAGTGATCGACGTTGTCAGTACGTATATTGAAGTCAATGGTAAATCTTGATGCCTTGCCTTTCGAGACCTTTTCGAGGGTACTGGCGAATCTGGTATGCTGTTTGGAGTACCAAGAGACTTGCTGGACGGCTACCTTTTTTTACCTTGGAAATAACTTTGCCTGCTTTACGCATATGTTCGGAAACCGCAAGTTTAAAATCAAATAGGGAGGCCCCCTGCGCCATAGAAGCCATGCGTTAACCATGCACAAGTCTATCATATGGAAGAAGACTCTTTTGTACAGAGTTTCAGAGTCAGACTCAGGTATGAGGATATGTCTTTTTTTAGGTAAACGAGAAGAGGAAGGTTCGTATTCTGGGTCTGAATCGGAAACAATGTTGTCATCACTCAAAAAGCCATCACCAGGGATAGGATTTACATACTTAGAACCACCATAAAAGCGAGAAGGATCCATTTCTGAAAAAGAAGTATGATAAGCCTTAGTGCATACAAAGCCATATATGACTGACAGTGCTATAGCGGGAACGCATACGAAGCCATATTTGGAATTTGCAAAAACTGGGTCAAAAATGTAACAAAAACAAACATGATCACAAAAATAACTAACACTCGTCATAGTGCATGATTCAAGGAGTATATAATTATTTTATTTTATTTGATTACTCACCGTTTTATATTTGTTTTTCACTATTATGTTTATAGCTCAATTTGTTGCAATTCAACCGCCGGCCGCGCATCAAATATCCTCAAATATTTGATTATCCATAGACTTACCATAAATTAAAAAAATACGTTTCGTTTTATTGAGAACTGATAGACACTATTCAATATTTGTTTTCTTATTTTAATATTTAGATAAACTGTAAAAAAATATTAAAAACGGGAAGCCATAAATGGCTTGCCATGCGGTAAGAGGTTAACTTTGATAGTTCATATCTCGGAAACGTGATAGGTACAGTAAGCGTTCATAAGTTCACAGGCACGCGAAGGATCATATTGCTGTGAACGCACGGGCGAGCGTCCGTGCGGCTGTATGTGTAAGCTGTCTCAATACAGTACCTACGCACACCACAGCTACAGAGTCGCCTACTGTCGCAAGCTGTCGCGTCGCTCTCCACGAAACAAAAAGATATATATTACCGTCTCTTTTGTTATACACGCAGCAAACGCATGATCGTATTTGCATTGGATACCTAAAATTCGACCATATCTACCAGGTGTTGATAGCTGTTTAGGTTAAGCTGTGGGTTCACGATCAACGTGTATTGAGTTCAAATCCCGTTTACATTATATAGGTTATTTTTTTTTGTAACCACTTTTATTAATATTTGTATTTTATGCAAAAACTATTTACTTAGGTATTTATTTTGAAATGGGTTCATGCTCATTATTTATTTTTATAAAGATTTAAATATAAGGTTAATAACCCATCATAACTATTTATGTGATTGTGTAATATTTTTTCGGTGTTGGAAGGTGGAAAAAAAAGTCGTGCTGACAGATAACAAAAATTGTTTTATTCGTTTCATTTATTCATATAATTAACAAATTTAATAAGATTTGTAACGTCACATTCCTACCTAGATATAAGAAGTTCTCTTGTAACCGTTCATAAGATTTTTTTGTGTATCTGTATACCCACTTTGAAGTCATTTTTTATTAACAACAAGGATATTCTAATCACACAAATATAATTGTTGATACCCACTTCTATCTATCGGTATTCAACAGAGCTTGCTTACTGAAAACTAATACATAATTTATACTTCGTGAATATGTTTTTATGTGACGTCACAATAAATGTAACTCATATTGAGGTTATAGTTTAAGTGTTCATTTTCCTGAAGAAAAGAAGATTGAAACTAAACCTCAATTTAGGAATTATTAATATCGCTAAACATTTTGTAACACGTCTAATTAAAACTAGAACATTAGGGATTAATATTTTGTATAACCCCCATTATTTTCAATGCAGTCAAGTAGACGTATGCGGCTTAAAGTCACCCAAAGGGCAATGGAGAGGGCTATGCACGGAGTTTACTTGCGTGATCACATCAGAAATAAAGACATCCGCAAGAGAACCAAGGTCACCGACGTAGCCCGAAGAATTGCTAAACTTAAGTGGCAGTGGGCAGGGCACATTGCTCGCAGAACGGAAGGCCGATGGGGTCGAAATGTTCTGGAGTGGCGACCGCGAACCGGAACAAAATGGAAGTAATCCAGTCAAAGTCTAAATATTCCCGTGCGAAACGTAATCGTTCTTCTTTATGTCTGTCTGTCAAGAAGGGCATTTTAGCGGATCTTCTGTGATGCAAGCCTTCAGCGTGGACGGCACGGCGAACAGTTTGCGGTGACTCCGAGTGTGTCGTAGGTGTGAAACCATTGGTTTCATACTCGCCCACGATATGTTGTCGCTGCGCTTCGCTAATAAGCGACGACCTTCCACTTCGCTGTCTACTTGCAAGGCTCCCTTCTTCCTCATACCTTTTGATCCAGAGACTTACTGCATTTCTCTAAACAAAAAAAATTATGTTAGGCAGCTGTAATAAATACTAAAGTGACTTCATTCACTCTGCATTTATAAATCCAATAATAAACACTAATTATTTATCTTGCATGATAGTTTGAAAAAAAAACAACGAATTAAGTAAACCACAGGTCACCAAATAAATGAACAATTTATAATACCCATTCGTTTTTAATTTTTAATGTTTAAGTTACAATTCATAAATAATTATAATACTCACATTCAGTTCTATTAAGGCCACTTTTATGAAGCGCGGATAATTCGCGATAATAGTCGCCCTCGCCTTAATATTAATATTTGCCCGCATTTTAAGAATCACACCAACAACAATATCGCTATCTATTAAACAACACGTCACTGACCATCAACTACCACATTATATTGTGTATTATGTATGACTACAACCAAACGACAAAGTTCATTCCGATCAAGTTAAAATATTCATAAAATTCATGTCTACCTCACAGAAATCTAACAAAATTCTTGACTTATTTTTCTATCTACCTCCCTAACTTTACGAAATGTGTGAACAAAGCAAACAAGTTAAAGAATATAATATTTCTGTAGAGTAAAAACTTACAAAAAGTCTAAAAGTAACTGTGCGGGATTTGAACTCACGGCTTACTGATTCACTCTTAATTCTGGACGGGCCCAACCGCTAGGCCATCATGTCTTAGATATTGGCATTGAAATTATGAACTACAACTAGTTGCTGACAATATCTATTTTGTTGAAAGTAGAAGGTCGTAAGTCAAACTAAACGTCAAGCTATTGCTTTGTGAGATTGCCTATCGACTTTTAGTCGGCACTGTACTTTAGAACATTTTCTTTCATTCTGAAATGTTTGTTTTGATACCAGCTATCGATTGATGTAAGGGTTATGCGTGTCCCAAAGTATGAAAAAAAAATCGCGGAAGTTAGACCAAACAGGCTTCATACAAAAGGCTTCAAAACCTATACTGGAACATCCGAGTTTCAAGTTACTGATGTTCAAAGTCGAAATAAAATCAGTTTTACCGAAGGACAGAACGTGTTTCGTGTGTGGGAAACAAGCATTTTTAAGTTTTCCTTTTCAGATCCTCTATCGTGTGGTTAGTTGCCTAACCTGGTGTCAGAGTTTTTATGACGCCCATGGGCCTCTGTCTTGGCTTAAATTCAAGGATTAAAGGTTTAAGGCTGGTATTCAGATGCACCAGGTAAGAGGGAAAGAGGAGTCCTTTGCTGGGAGAAGACAAGACTGATCAGTCATGTTTTAAAATGTAATGAATTCCAAGGGAAAATAATTATTTTCTAACCTTTTCTTTGACTTTCTGACTTTTTTGCTGTCTCTAACAAACGGGGGTTATGTGTGTTCATTATATTGTTCAACTGACCGATGAAACAAGTTTACCAAACGAAATAAAACAGGCTAATGTGGATTGAAACAATAACAATTTTGTGCAAAATTACTTATGCATTGATAGAAATTTATTTGATGAGCCTATTAAAGTTTAGCTACCTGTATGGCCCACTTTCTCTTAAGTAGTTCCGGAAATTACTAAACTGCCATTTTTGTCTTTGTCCTAACTGCCAGAGTTAACGTAACAATCATCGAGGAATCGGAAATGAATTAAAATCTACTGCGTTCTTTCTAGCCATAAAACTAGGAGTTCTAAAGCCGAATTCAATACTGGGTATTGAAATGTCATTCGAGTGAACGAAAATAAATAAACAAAGAAGTTTAAGTTTGAATGAACAATCCTACTGGACCTGATAGTCCTACTTAGGAATATTACTTTGTAGGAGATGTCAGGAACGTATTATGAATTACTTGACCATCCATTCAACGCCAAGATAAAGCCGGGTCCAGACATGTGTAGTGTAATACATAATTTAATGTATCGTGAAATGTAACGCAAATTATGTGTGTGGACTGTAATATGAGCGTTACCGTAATGCTCGTAGTGCCGCAGTAAATAATTTAACAAAGCAACATGAATCAACACACCATATCACCGTGTCACATTATGTCTTAGTGCACAAGCACTCAATCAAATGCCATAAATCACAATACACAACATGATAAAGATTTATGCTCATACTAAAATGACACACCTACAAATGTAAATATGGAAAAATATGGATTTTCGAAACACATCGCCCTTAATACCCAGTTTGCTGCAGCTGTCACAAAATTTCTACATTATAGAAACCAGTTGGACGAGAACGATAGTGTATAGAAGACACCATAAATTAGGTTTATTAGGAAAAAGTGAAAATAGCAGTGAACGATGCAATCGACGGAGCGTGGACGGATGGATGGACGTCTGTGAAATATGAGCATGTAGGAGTACTGCAAGTATAGAATTTGGTAAATAAATGAAATCGGTAACAGGATTTTGACTTCTAAAATATCTGGCAGTTAAAGTAGATACCTAGGTAATGTCTGGTCTCAGGTGCTATTAGATGAGACTAAAACTATGGAAGACAGAGGATTATAAATAAGCCATAAAGCATCATTAAAAAAAAACTACTGGAAAGAATCGATGACGATAAAGAAAGACATAATTTTTTATATTAGACCAAAGAAGTCAGGGCCGTCCTACAGCTCCTTGGGTCGACGATATCAAATAAAAAACGGGAAACACCTGGATAAGAGACATACAGAACCAGGAATTGTGGCAGAAAATAGGGGAGACCTATACCCAGCAGTGGGTGATTCCGGGCCGATGAAGAAAAGAACACAATCAGATTTATCAAAAATGCTCAGGAGGTAAATGTGGTGCTATTCTACAAACAATTGGGCACTAAATATCGTGTCCTGCTGTTGTTTGTTGGTCGCTATCGAAAGCGCTAAACTATTAGCTCAGTTCTGGACACCATTTAGATTGCCATCCACACGCTAAAAAAAGAAGAAGAATTGTAAGGATGCATTCAACAGATCCTGCTCAAATTCAACTAAAACCCAAAGCAACAGTAGCCCACCAATTCCATGGTATAACCACACTAACCACAATAATAACGACAATTGGAATCATCGCGCTCAAATCGCCGTATAATGCCATCAATTTGTGCGACGGTCGCGTAACGATTGCTACTAGCATATCATTGATACAGCCACAGAGCCTATTTTGACGGCTAGCAAATTGAATGTGACAAATGATAGCCAAGACAATAGGTGATTTCATTTCACTAGTTTGACTGTAAATAACGGAGTTTTGATTCGGTGAAAACAGAAAATTATGGTGTCTGTAATACCAAATTTATCTTTGGGTGATATTACTTTGGGAGAGTTTCGTTTCATATTATTGCCACTGTCTTTAATGGTTGGTTGACTGCCTCGTTGGTCTAGTGGTCACAAGCGCGACAGGTCTTTGGTTCGATTTCCAAGTCGGGCAGAGTGCTATTGGGGTTTTCCATCAGGAATTTCTCAGTAGCAGCTGCGGAGTTTGGATTTGTGCTCGATTGACAGCATAAGGCTCGCCTTCTATTAATGGGGCACACAATTAACATGAATTCTTGAATTTGGCACACGCTTTTATCCGATTTTGTTTTCTTTCTTTTAGGCTCCCATCATCATCCTTATCATTTCAGCCGAAAGACGTCCACTGCTAGGCATAGGTCTCCCCCAAGTATCGACACATTGACTGGTGCCGTGTGACTTGCATCTAGCGGATTCCGGCGGCCTTCACCAGGTCATCGGTCCACCTAGTGCTACGCTGATATGATGGCGATCATGTTGAACCTATTACTTCAAAATCAACTAACATGTTAAGTGGTTTTTTAACATACTATTTGGACCATAATGACTACTAAGATGACAAGCAATAGAGAAGTATGGAAGTCGAAGAAATGCTCAACCGACCCGAAATAAACTGAGATGTGGAACAGGAGAATGATGATATGGAAACCCGATTATAGTAGTTTATGCAACTGTGCATAATGAAGGGCATTACAACACGAGTGTGGGTTTAAGAAACGAGCCGAAGGCGAGTTTCTTAATAGCATCACACGAGTGTTGTAATGCCTAATTATGTATAGTTGCATACACTACTTTATCTACCCAAATATCATAAGGGCTCTATGATGGGTTCAGGAACCATAGGGAAATGACCTGCATTGTTACTTGGCCCTTGATTTTTGTGCCAACAGGTTATTAGTTGCATTCGTCGCTGTATTTACGATATCTGGCGGAGTATTCATGTCAATTTCTGAGTCACTATCACTCATTTTCGACAGAAATAAAGAACTTATCAGAAAATTTGTCTACTCGTAACTGGATTACTGGAAATAAAAAGCTAACGAACATTGACAGCTCGAAATGGCGGCGTTTCGGATATCTGTAATTTTTTTTTAAATCATAGGCAAACGAACAAAGTCACTATTCTTGTGTCACTCGAGATCAAAATGTCGTGCGATTTATAATTAAAATCATACTGAATTGGGGTTTTTTTTTTTTTTTATCGATATCTGATTTAATGTAGGTGGTACTAGAATAGCACACTCACTTGAATTTGACACCTGTTCCAAATTTAAAACTCATAACGCAACTGTTTTCAGTTGCGTTATGAGTTCATTACAGTTCCGTTTATTTCTGCAGGTTGGTAATGCTGGTCATTGCCTATGGTTTTTGAACGCATTAGAGAGGGTTTATGATATTTGGGTAGATAAACTAGGTTTTCTCTATGAACACCTTGTTTCTCATTCCATCACCAAGGTAATAATAATAACGTCTCTTTTGGTTTCTTTCTACACTAAAATAACTTTCTCATGTCTATCTTTTCAAATGGCACTTTCCATCAAAGCTTATTCATTTGTAAAGACTATTGTGTAGGCATAGTTCTTTACAAATTCATCAGCGTCAGGTGCAAGGGTCAGACTTTACCGTTTACGTAAAACAACACGTAAACCTCTGACCTCAACGCAACGGTGTCATACCGATGCGATGCTTAGATTTTATTCTTTTTTGCGACACTAGTGGGCTTATGAAGTTGCAACATTTGATGGGTAATCGTTTTTGGCAAAACTGACAGGTCAGTTGCTCATCCCTTGACCTCTGATCTAGCATTTATTTAGGCGCATAAATTACATTATTTATAGTTTGGATCTCAACATTTAATCTGAAAGTAAGTGTTGCAATTTGAGCCGTTGCAGTGGATCTTTATCTCTAATAGGAGCATTTTTTGTGTTCTTGACTGTTTTTTACCTTGACTGAAAAACAAAGAAAGTTTAAATATAAAAAAATATTATTTAAATGTAAAAATTTAGTATAAATGTGATCAAACCGTCTATCGAGGATCAACAAGCAACAAGACTTATGGGCACTAAACTGGCGAGACCGCTGAAATCACAGAAAAAATATTCTGTTTTGATACCCAGTCACCACACCTCCAATCTGCTCTGGACCACTAGGCCACTCTCGGATACCAACGCATTGGGACAAGCGCAGGAAGATGAATGATGATGATCGAACCATCTTCGCATATTCATCACCATAATCTTCCTAGCCAATTCCAAATATGTTGGGTCGGCTTTCAGTCTAAACGGATTTAGCTGAATGCCAGTAATTTACATGGAGCGACTGTCTATCTGTAGGGAGACCAAAGATAGAATGAATAATGTGGAAACTTGTATTATTTCCTGAAACTGAAATAAATAAATGATTGCAACTTTAAAACAAAATTGAGGAGCTTGTGTCATAATAATAGCAGACACTGGGGCCGATCTTTAGGTTAGCCGTGCTTGCCTAGGTTGGTCTGTGGATGGGTGACCACCCTTATATACCGAGTTTCCTCCGTGCCTCGGAAAGCTGTTGGTCCCGGCTGTCATGTCATTGTTCATCTTTAACAGTGGTTACAGGTAGTCAGTGGCCCAAATAGTCTGACAACCAGTCTTACCAAGAGGTATCGTATTACCCAGTATTAACTGGGTTGTGGGGGTCAGATAAGCAGTCGCTCCATGTAAAATGCTGGTATTCAGCTGCATCTGGTTAGACTGGAAGCCGACCCCAACATAGTTGGGAAAAGGCTAGGCAGATGATGAACACGAAACAAAATTGAAACTGTGTTAAGAATGATATTGCAAGAAAAGAAGTGTCTGATATGCGAAATAGAGAAGACAGTATGAAAGAAGATGAGATGCTGGACCGTCCACAATTTACATTTATTGGGATAAGGGCAAGAGACGATGACTGCCTATCTTCCCCCAACATAGCCCATCTACATAAAGTATCCAGTTTATTTCCAAAGACATAACATCCAACTTTCGCTGGGTGTTGGATGCCCGTTAACTTTAATATTTACACCGCAGGGTCACTTTCCATTTCGATGGGAAAGTCATCGTGAAGAATGTCACCAGTCATGGGATTATAATCATAATGGTAGTAATTATAACGGTCTAAATGGTTTAAGATTAGCTACGATTATGGAGTTTTGTAATGTTAGCGTTCGTGATTGTAATGCGGACGTGAGGCAAGGTTTTATAGTTTGTATTAGAGAATGTTTTGCTCTAGGTTAAGGTTTAAAATCATTAGTGGTAACAGTCTATAATGTTCCCACAGTTGGGGACAGGCCTGCTTTCTATGTGAAGGCGTGGACTTAATCTTCCACGCAGATAATGCTGTTTGATGGATGAAAAATAATATCACTTTTACGAGTATAATCGCCGAAGACCAAAGGTTTCTAACAGTACTAAACCGATACTTCCATGTAAATTTTTGTATGTCTCATGAAACAGGGGTAAGTCTATTGCACAAATCCAGACGGAGAAATACCTGATGGAAGAACCCAATAACACTTTTGCGTAATCAGCCTAAATGTTTCTCCTCCTCCATTAAAGGGAATAACACTTTTGGCAACCTGGTAATCGAACCATTAAGGCGCTCATTCCTTCGATTTTTTCATTCTAGAACATAACCAGTTTCCTCACAACGATAGATATGTCACCGTAAAATTATCAAATACGTTTGATTGTAAAATAACTAAAGAGATTGTAAACTCTTGAAATATTGTCAAACGAACATACTGCTTTCAATAAAACGCATCATTTTTCGTGAAATGAATGTGATGGTAGTCAACTCACGTGGCGTGGAAGGAAGGAGGGGCCTTAAAGATTATGTACCATTCCTGAGAAATACCGATTAATATAACCTAACCTTAAAACACTTTATATTCCCCTAAAAAGCCCTAATTCCCAGTGCAGGATTTAAAGGGACCTAACTAACCTAACGTGGGGCCCAAGTCCCGATTATGGGGGCAGAGATACTTCCGTATGTTCATCATCATCATCATCATCATCTCAGTCGAAAGACGTCCACTGCTGGACATAGGCCTCCCCCAAGTGTCGCCACATTGACCGGTCCCTTGCGACTCGCATCCACCGGATTCCCGCAACCTTCACCAGGTCATCGGTCCACCTAGTGAGAGGTCTTCCAACGCATCATCTTCCGGTTCGCGGTCGCCACTCTAGAACTTATGTATGTTCAGTTGACAATATTTCGGTAGTTTACAACCTCGCTAGAGAGATTACAAACTAACGTGTTTGACAATTTTACGGTGACAGATACTCAAAAACTATAAAACCTAGCTCAGAGTACGATAGTTAATACCACATGAGTGCAGATAGAAGTTACTGTACTATTACGGTCATTAGATCACCGGGTGAACACTCCGTAATGGCGGCTAATGACACTGTACGGAACGTTGCGTAAGCGAAGGAGATAGGTCATGTTTGCTTTGCTGTGGATTTGTTGATACTTGTTTCTAAATTTTGTATTTTGTGAATGATTAACTTCAGATGCCTTTAGCTTGCTCGGGTAGACTATTACCAACCATCACCTAGCCATACTTTACTATGAATGAAAACAGACCAGCCAGGGCCAGGAAAATTCGCCTTGATTTATGTTTTTTGATAGCTTTGTATGTTGACTTTTATGAAAAATAATCTCAACTTTATTTTTCTTCTTGTTGGATTTTTTTTTTAATTATCGCTGGACATTACACACAGCGCCATCTAGTGCCACACTAAGCAAGGCTTGTGTCGTGGTCACTAGACAGTTGATATACTACATCTATACTTATAAAATCAAAATCATCAAAATCAAAGCATTTATTTCAAGTAGGCCAGTTACAGGCACTTTTGAATTGTCGAAACAAAAATGAACATTTAAAGTAGCTACAGTCCCAGTCACAAGACATAAAAACTGTGAAAGTACTGTAGTTGCCCATTCCCTAGCGTAGATCTCTATGGAGAAGAACGGGCAAGAAACTCCATGGACACTCTTTTAAATCAAAATATTGTTACAAAATCTTGGTTACATCATTCATGTTGAGATGGTATATTATGTGAGAACAATGTAGCAAGATGTGTACGTTAAGTGTCCATAGCAAAACAAAAATAAAATACAACTCAAAAACAAAATAATTAATTCAAATAAACCATGGCGACTAAGAGATGACCAGTCACAACTGACAGCGCCCGTTCACGAACATGACGCATGGATCAGCACCATTCAGCTCAACCATTTTTAAGGGAGCTAAATGGTCCGACACACGCGCCACCATCAGCGAGACATTTGAGAGAGCATGACATACTCTCAACCGCCAGGGCACATTCTAGTCAAGAACTGCCGTAGGCTTTCAGTGAATGATAGCTTTCTAGTACATAGTACTCACACAATATGGGCTATGCGATTATATAATACTAACATTGAATCTATACAATGCAAAGATAGTTGTACAATCTTCAGCAGCTCCAACAATACCGTTTAATGCTATCAATTTTTGCGCCCCTGTCCTTGTGGAGCAGGACCAGCATTGAGCCAAGCATTTTTATCAGCGATATAATCGCTCAACTTGTAATATGCTTGCTTACATAGTGTGCGTTTAATGCATGTTTTAAATTTTGTCTCAGTCAGTTCAAGAATACTTTGTGGAATTTTATTATAGCATCTCAAACAGTACCCCATGAAAGATGAGTCTACTTTAGCGAGTCTAAAGCCTGGCTGAACTAATTGGTCCCTATTTCTAGTACTGTAGTTATGTCTGTCACCTCTTTTACCAAAAAGATGCAAATTTTTTCTGACGTACATTATGTTTTCGTAGATGTATTGACAATGTACCGTCATAATGCCAATATCCTTAAACAGCTCTCTTAGAGAATCGCGCCTACGAAGATTATATATGGCTCTAATTGCTCTTTTCTGCAGAATAAATATAGACTCGATATCTGCAGCTCGTCCCCATAGAAAAATACCGTAAGACATTATACTATGGAAGTAACTAAAATAGACCAGTCTAGCGGTATCTACATCAGTAAATTGACGGATTTTTCTAATGGCATATGCTGCTGAACTTAGCCGCCCCGCAAGAGATGTTAAATGAGAGCCCCATTGTAGCCTTGAATCAAGCGTAATCCCCAGGAAAACCGTTTTATCTACGAATTCAAGTTTCTCATTATTCAATAATATATCACAATCACTACCCTTAACATTCGGTAAAGCAAATCTTATACATTTGGTTTTCTTTTCATTTAATACCAAATTGTTTGCTGTGAACCAATTTTGGACCTGCAGTAGGGCATTATTCACGTCATCTAAATTTTGTGCCCGTCTATTTATCTTAAAAATCAGGGAAGTGTCATCAGCAAATAACACCATATTTTGAGGTTGGTTTTTCAATAAATAGGGTAGATCATTTATGTATACTAGAAAGAGGAAAGGACCCAATATTGAGCCTTGTGGAACCCCCATTTTTATTTTTAAACCCTGTGAGTTAACACCATTTATCTGAACATATTGTTGTCTATCATTTAAATATGATCTTACCAAACTAAGTGCAAGTATACCCAGTCCGTAATGCTCAAGTTTCATAAGTAATGTGTCGTGGTTTACGCAATCAAACGCTTTGGAGAGGTCACAAAATATTCCTATAGCGTCTTGGGACTCTTCCCACGCAGTAAATATGTGCTTTAATAAGGTTACACCGGCGTCAGTTGTACAACGTCCCTTGGTGAAACCATACTGTTGATCATGTAAGATTCTGTTGGTGTTAAAGTGATAGAGCATTTGATCAAGCATTACTTTTTCAAAAACCTTGCTAAAAACTGGCAACACGGAGACAGGTCTATAATTGTTAGTATCTTTACTGTCCCCGGATTTGAAAAGAGGTATGACTTTACTGTATTTCATTAAATCAGGGAAAACTCCTTGGTCCACACATAGATTAAAAATTAAAGCTAAGTATGGGGCTATAGTCTCAAGTATGGATGTACAAACTTTGATAGACATTCCCCATAGATCTTCGGTCAGTTTGATTTTTATTTGCCGGAAAGCTTTAATAACTACCATAGGGTTAATGTGTTTAAATTTAAATTCAGCCAGGCAGCCAGACACATTCGCCTTTAATAAACCCATTGAGACTTCAGGAGAGGAATTAAGAGCCTCCGTAGTTTTTAATGGTATCTCTGTAAAGAAATTTACAAATTCTTGAGCTACTTCCTGATTAGAGCTTTTAGGACCACATGCTGTGTCTAATGTGTAGCTGGTGTTGCGTATTGTCTTCCTGTTAGTCTCGTTATTTATGACTTTCCAAACTGTCTTTATTTTATTTTCTGCTGTTTTGATCTTGTTGCTAATGTGCAGGGCTTTAGCAAACCTGCATGTATTTCTAAAAATTTTTGAATACTTAGCAACATACTTGTTAAAAGTTTCAGTGTTAATAAAAGGCTTAAGGCCATAAAGCTCAAATAGTCTTTCCCTACTTTTTCTGATACCTCTAGTTGCCCAATCACTAAATATGAATTTAGGGCAAATACTTTTTGTCTTCTTTTCAAAAGTTTTGTTGAATTCCGTGTGAACTATTGAAAAGAAACGATTATAAAATTGATTTATATTAATATCGTCATGGCTTATAACACTTAACTTGTTCTGTAGGGAAATATTAAACCCATTTAATTTGCTAGAAGTTATGGGTCTAAATTTAATCTGTACTTTTTGCAATGGTGTATTACACTTGTAAGTTACAGTTTGTCCGCTATGGTCGGACGGCAAACAATTTACTATGGCTTTATCTAAGTAATCACAATCGCAGAAAACATTATCTATACAAGTAGCAGAAGATGCTGCGATTCTAGTAGGTTCAATAAAAACGTTAGTCAAGTCAAATGATATAAAGAGATTTAATAACCGACCGCTATGTGAATTTTCTTCTAAAATATTGATATTAAAATCACCACAAATTATTGTAGATTTATTACTGGCTGCAAGTTTTGCCAGGACATCTTCCATTATTGATTCAAATATGGAAAAGTTTTGATAGTTTGGGGGTCTGTACACACACACAATTACATGCTTATCTAGCTCAACACAGGACAGTTCGACGCAATGTTCGACCGAGAGACCTACTATGTCATTACGTTGCTTATATTTAAAACTATTTTTTATTAATATTAGGGAACCTCCACGAAGCATCGTTTTACGGTTAAAGCAGCTACCCACCATATAGTTCTCATAATTTATAAGCATTTGGTAATCCTTTAGCCAATGTTCAGTAAGACAAATAATGTCATACTTACTATTTTCTAAAAACAATTCAATTTCTAATAATTTGGAAGACATTCCTTGGATATTTTGGTGGAATAATTTTAAGGTGTTCTGCTGAGGCCCTTTTTTACTAACTAATTGAGTGCAAGAATTAATAGTACCTTCTGTTGTCTCACTTTCTAGTTTAAATTAATATTAATATTTGGAGTGAGGCCGGAGACTCCCGTGCCATCCTCAGACAACAAGACCCTATCACTAATAGACCCTAATTGAGGATTCACCACGGTGACAGATGGATCCTCCTCTGAGCAATATTTGTAAAGATTTATAGCACTACTGCTATATTCATTTAAAGTCACCTGTACATTAGTAGAATTACTAATAGTAGCAGTGTTAATAATAGTACTAAACTTAGACATACTATTTATGTCTGTGTGAATATTAAAAGCTAATAGCGAAGCTATTTTGTGTCTACATCTAATAGGTAGATACACCTTACCCCGTGTCGACTTAAGTTTACCAACAAGAGTGTTGATATCTAGGTATATAAGTCTGTCACTATAGTGACCAGCCAGAAAATGTACATGGTTATTTAACATATGTATATAATTGTTTTTTCTACTACCCAAATTTTTAAAATAGGGAAAAGCACACAATATGATTTTACTGCAGTTTAACTTCAACAACTCTGATACACAGTTAGTGATATCTTCCTTTTTTATCTTAGAACTATTACCAACACATATAGTAATGGTGGTACTAGGATCACAAACACTTTTTATTACAGATGCCATAACCTGTTTGTAGGTTGACCCTGGCATACAATTGTTTTGGGTACAATAACTCAGGTTATTACTAATTAATTTACCTAGCCCCCTACCCATACTATCAGAGAACATAACTGATTGATCACAAACATTACTACTTGAAGAGACAAAATTACCAAACTCAGGCAAACTATCATATAACTCAGGCTGTACCACGTGTAAATCCTCTTGTGTTCTATTACTTGATTGTATCTTCAGAGTGCAGTCCTGAGTCAAATTCTCAACCTGGTATGGGTCCTCCATTACCTGAGGCTGGATAATATCACGGTTGGATATAATAAATCTGTAGAGAGGTCAATTCTGTACATGAAATATATTTACAAAATAACTATCGGGGGGTGATTAGTGATCGATACTGATGCCAAAAATGCAATCAGTAAAATTTTTGTCTGTCTGTCTGTCTGTCTGTCTGTCTGTCTGTATGTTATTTATAGAAAAAAAAACTACTCGACGGATTTTAACGAAACTTGGTACAATTATTCTACATACTCCTGAGCAGGTAATAGTATACTTTTCATCACGCTACCATTAATAGGAGCAGAGCAGTGAAAGGAAATGTTGGGAAAACGGGAGAAGTTACTTGGTTTTTTTAGCTTCCGTCGCGTGTGCAGCCTTAATGGTTAAAGCTACATAGAAATCATGTATAACGGAAATATTCCACATAAAATTATATAAAAAATATCCCAAGACAGCATATGTCTATCTTTTATAGTTGACTCACAATAACACGTGTAATTCCCGATAGCTTAGCAGTTCGGAGATTTGTTATTATTATATTTGTTTACTCTTACGTTTATAATATTCTCACTCAACCCCAATTTTGAAACTTCACGCGGGCGAAGCCGCTGGCAGAAGCTAGTATATACTATTTGTTTGTAAATACATACTTATTAGGTATACATATAAACATCCATGACTCGGAAACAAATGTCCATGCTCATCACACAAACATTTGCTTGATTCGAACCCAGGAACGTAAGGCAGCTTCACTACCGCTGCTCTATTCGGGTCGTTATATTTTCCTTGTTTCCCCACTCCACAGAAATGTTACCTAACAAGCACAGAAGGTGTTCTGGGTCGGCCTTTGAAGAGGCAACAGTGGTGCATGAACTGATGATAATACAAGGTGGTTTTATGATGTATGAACCCCACGCTTTCGTTTTTCATCTCGAAAGCCCGGAAAACAAAGACTATTAATAAATAAATAAATATCGCTGGACATTAATACACAGCGCCCCTTAGTGCCACACTAAGCAAAGCTTGTGTCATGGACACTAGATAGTTGATATACTACATATATACGTTTAGCCTCTCATCACAAGACCACAAAAGCTCACAAGCAAAAGACGGTCGTAAGTCTCGTAACCCAACAAAAGTATTGTCACCATATTCTCAGAAGGCACTTGTGTGCATAATTTTACGTCGTAAAACATACGCCTTCTCACAAAACAATGCGTCGTAAAATTTGTTAAGAGCCTCTCTCCGTTTAACGGCATTTTCTACGAGACTGTGAATTTAAGATATACAATTATTTTTGTATGACCCATGGTGACAAAAACTGTATAGTTGTGCAAAGCAGTTTCAACAAGAAAGAAACGCAAGCTTCTTTTTTTTAGGTGAGAAATCATCAAATACCTTTTCCGCTCTGGGCGGAGCGGAAGCGTATGTCACGTATGTGATTTCTACCGACTAAAACCCATCAATGTTCCTTCTTAGCCTGTTGTGTTCCAGGGCCGCGGTATCTCTTTCGAACAGTCCCGCAGCCCCGGCTGGCATCTCCTGTTGCGGACCTCTTCCTCTGTGCTGACATTTCTTTACGCAGGCTTTCCTTGAGAAACTTAAAGAAGACCTCTTTAAATTCTCCACAGAAATGTTACCTAACAAGCACAGAAGGTGTTCTGGGTCGGCCTTTGAAGAGGCAACAGTGGTGCATGAACTGATGATAATACAAGGTGGTTTTATGATGTATGAACCCCACGCTTTCGTTTTTCATCTCGAAAGCCCGGAAAACAAAGACTTCTAATAAATAAATAAATATCGCTGGACATTAACACACAGCGCCCCTTAGTGGCACACTAAGCAAAGCTTGTGTCGTGGACACTAGATAGTTGATATACTACATATATACGTTTTTGTTTGTAAATACATACTTATTATACATATAAACATTCCTTGACTCGGAAACAAATGTCCGTGCTCATCACACAAACATTGGCTCTAGGGATTGCAATTGCTGGATCCAGCATACAGCAATCCAGCTGGATCCAGCGCCTTTTTAACTATGCTGGATCCAGCATACAGTGCTGGATCCAGCAATGCGGATCCGCAAACGTATCAAACCCAAGACTGAGCGAACCTAAGACTGATTGCTACTGATTAGCCGTCCTATCATTAAACATAAACGTAATAAGGAGAGACCGGATTATATGCAATTTATAAAGCTTGTTATATGCATGAAAAATGCTTGAAATATGCACGGAAATTGGCAGAATATGTGAAATTAAATGATATATTTTAGGAACACCCAAAATAAAAAATAAAAAAGTAAGTTTTCATTTTTTCTATTCCAAAATCAGCATACAATGAGTAAATTAGTTTAAAAATTATTTAAAAAAATTGTAAACGTAAATGATCAAGTATGTTTCCAAATTTTCAGTGGTAAGATTGTCTGTAGTTTCGTCAGCTGAAATTCAAATGAAGTTATCTTTGAGTTCATTCGTTGCTCGTTTGTTACGTCGCGCGTCGAAGGGATTCATAGGTTAGGTTAGGTTAGAATTGTGACTAGGGATTGCAATCCAGCGGCGCGTTTTCAATCCAGCTGGATTCTTGCTGGATTGACCTGAATCCAGCTGGATCCAGAGCGATTGTTCGTAAATATGCAATAGCATATTTTACCACTTTTTGCTTTTTTTATTCTCAGCGGTAATAACCGCCGAGAATGGCTTAAATAAACATATGCATATAATCAGGTCTCTAGGAGGTAATAAGATATTGCTTTCTTAGGGCAGATTCAACCAAACTAGACTAAGTTGTTACTCGAAAGTAAGCTACTGCTTTGTATGACAATTATTATTCTCGAATAAACAATTGCATAGTAAGTGGTAGTTTACTCTCGAGTAAAAACTTACTCTAGTTTGGTCGAATCCATCCTTAGAAACATTATCTTAAATGTTATATGAGGTTATATGTTATTTAATTTTAAGTTGATTCTTTTGATCTCAAATGGTTAAGAAACCAAAGAAAATTGAAAGAATTCATAGATTATCGTAAGAAGTTCCTAATACAAATTACTTAATAAAAAAAGTCTTAAAAATGTCGTCTTTTTATTTTCGTTCCACATTTTGCTGGATCCGCGCTGGATCCAGCTGGATTCAGGTCAATCCAGCAAGAATCCAGCTGGATTGAAAACGCCGCTGGATTGCAATCCCTAATTGGCTCCTACCGGGAGTCGAACCCAGGACCCTAAGAACGTAAGACAGTCAGCGTCACTACCACTACGCCATTCGAGTCGTCAAACTAATATTGGAAAGTTGCACGTAACCCATACCATACTTTTTCGAATTGTGTAGGTGTATCATCGTGTTATACGAGTATTATCTGTGATCACACCATAATTAGGAACTTAACTTCACTTCTTCTTGATGACTATTCAAATTGAGTCAGCCCAAAATTTGGTACTTTCACATCTTTACTAATACGTATTTTTACAACTGCTGGCAAAAAAAAGGACAGATGACTTATCAAGTTGTCATTAATGAACAGTTCGGGACCCTAACAAATCTTATGCCCGTAAGTGATAAAGAGTAGGAAACGCTCCGTCACTACGACCGAAACTACGAATTTTGTGCTTAGGGAGTCTTCTTCTTCTTCTTTGCTCCGTTGGGTTGGCTCGATTAATCGATTCGATTTCGTGTCGAATTTTGAGCTTGGAGAGTATTTATTTATTTATTTTATAAAAGAAGACCTCCTGTTTTGAACTCGCATCCTCAACAGCACAAAAGCTTTAATATTAAACATCACACAACCAGCACGCATGCAAGCATATTTCTAATTTTGTAGCAAGTTAATTAAAATGACTTGGCCATAAACATTAACTTAGCCCATAGACACTATTAGCACCTATTGAACTCTTATTACTTAACCAAGTAATAAATCAGCTACTGATAACATTGAATACCTTAGTTACCCTTACATAAGTGTTACTTAAGCATGCAGGTTAGAGGGTTCAAACCAAGCTTAGTTACTTTGTGTAAGTCGTAAGCATTTGACTTATCGACCTTTTGCAAAGCTAAAGAGACTTGTGTAAAATGGCTTTTGTTAATAATAATATGATGTTGACAAGGAAACAATTTTAACATCATTGCACATGTTTATTTAGAGGTTTTTCAATATGGAAGTTATGTTGCTTTAGCAAGATAGCAGCGGCTGCCTCGACTTACGAGCAGAAAGTCGTGTGTTCAAATCCAGACAGGCGCATTCACCAAAAATTCGAAGATATGTGACATCTACCAAACCGCGCTGGGCCCGCGTGGTGGATTATAGTCCATACGCAAAATACGCGCTTTGACGTGGAGTTGCGGACACTAGCCCGTTGTACAATACAACACCAATGTTTCTTTAAAAGCGCGGTGATTGCAGGTGCTGTAAAGTTGTGACCGAATGGCATCCAAAAAGTGGAAAGAGAAGTTTTGGACATCTGACAGCGAGGTGGCAGACGACGTTGTTGCTATCACGGATAAAACCTGGGAGCTGAAAAATAGGAAAAACAAAGACAGGCCCAGCAGGGGCTGAAATCAAGCTGTCGATGCGAAGCAGCCATCACAAAAAGTACAACAGTAACGTAGTACACAAAGTACAACAGCAACGTAATCCAAAAAGTACAACAGTAACGTAGTACACAAATTACAACAGCAACGTAGTACAAAAAATACAACAGCAACGTAGTACAAAAAGTACAACAGCAGCGTAGTACAAAAAGTACAACAGTAACGTAGTACAAAAAGTACAATAGCAACGTAGTACAAAAAGTACAACAGTAACGTAGTACAAAAAGTACAACAGCAAGGTAGTACAAAAAGTACAACAGTAACGTAGTACAAAAAGTACAACAGCAACGTAGTACAAAAAGTACAACAGTAACGTAGTACAAAAAGTACAACAGCAACGTAGTACAAAAAGTACAACAGTAACGTAGTACAAAAAGTTCAAAAAATACAACAGCAACGTAGTACAAAAAGTACAACAGCAACGTAGTACAAAAAGTACAACAGTAACGTAGTACAAAAAGTACTCCAGCGCCATCATCTGAAGAACTAACATCAATATTCTAAATCACGCAGTTAAGAGTTTATAGAAAACCCCGATATCAATTTTTGGGCAGTAGCCCACCAGATATAACACCCGTCTGGTCGAAGGATCTTTCCATTTCTACATACCCCTATCACAGATTACCCCTATAGATGATGATAAATGACGCTTATTTTGTTGGACATAGAGTACAATACGTGTAAATATTTATCTACTGTATGGTCGATTGAACTACCTTGACAAATACACAGAATATGCAGGAATTAGAGATTTTTATGATTAGGACATCACAATAATCTAGCTCACAAAATCCTATCAGTCACAAATCGATGACCTAGTAACTAACTTTGTACAATAGTATTTCACTTATCATTAATGTTCATCTTGTTAATGTTACAAAAGCAATCTGAAAGTATTGTAATAAAATGTTCTGTTATCAACATGTTGAACATGGATATTGAACATTGGTATTTGTTCATCAGAATTATTGCATTTTATATAAGTATGAGCAACGCAACAATAAAAAGTAATGGACCAATACTTTAAATGCTTTAATAATATAAGTTAAAGCAATTCCGATTACTTTAATGTGTACGTTTTTTAAACTGCTTTTCTGGTACTCAACCTTAATCATTATTTATTTGTTAAATGTTACATCCCTTAATTTATTACCTATCTACAAACCAAAAAGTAAATAAATATCCGTTGTCATTCTATTTTTCTTTTGGTACCTTATTTAAATAATTGTGTTTAATATTATTATATGTACTCAATAATTCAGTGGCATGAAGCCATAATATAGCTAAGTTCAAAGCTAGCATAATAACGACAAATTCATACAAGTAAGTAACCAAATCCCGGATGTTTAATCTCTAAAATTAATCATTCTAATGCATCCACCGGAAACTAATGGAGTTATGTCAAAATTTCGACACAGATAATGTTCATGGACCATAACACTTGTACAGTCAGTAAAACCGTTTTGTGTGTACGCGAGCATGAACCTGGGATTGTATTTAATATTGCTGACAAAGACTGTCAGTTTCAAAGAAATACCCAAATATCTTATTCAAATAATTTGAGACAGAAACAGCTTACGGACTTCTTTGCCTACTCCGTTGTAAAAGACATTCATGAGGACTATTCGCACGATAAAACTATGACAACATAACAAAACACAGATGCCCTGAGTCCTGATGTAGTGAGGCGGGTTCGCAGTAGACTACAAAAAAGATGACGGGACAAACTATATAAGTTCTGCCAGAATTAGAAGCACAGTAAAACCAGCGAACATGTTTGGACCACCTACTCAACACTGCCTGCATAGAATTCTTGCGACTAGTTGCCTTAATCAAATTTATTTTACCGACTGTACACACTTGCGATATCACCCGTCACTGCTAAAACGATGACCTTAGTACTAATAACCTCGGAGACCTCACGTGCTATTAAAACTTCTTATAATTTGCGCTAATGGTGTCAAAGTTATGGGAACTGTAATGTATCTGCAATTGCTGATCATTGTGCAAGTTTTAAGAACGCAGATTGTTTGGGCATTAACACAAAAATTGCATGTTCTTATGATAAAGACTAGCTGACCCACGCAACTTCGTCTGCGTCACATATATGAGAGAAAAAGCTCACAAAAGGAATAAATTTTCCCCGTTTTTGCAACATTTTTCATTTATGTTCCGCTCCTATTGGTCATAGCGTGATGATATATAGCCTATAACCTTCCTCGATAAATGGACTATCCAACACAAAAAGATTTTTTCAATTCCAACCAGTAGTTCCCGAAATTAGCGCGTTCAAACAAACAAACAAACAAACTCTTCAGCTTTATAATATAATATAGTATAGATATGTGTGCTTTGTGTGACGAAAATGTTGAACTCAACTCATAAACACACCTAACCTTCCTAGTTACTCTGTTTGAAAAACCGTTACTATAATTCTGCACCAATAAGACGATTAGAACTTGTTTTTTGTGATAGCCAGTCATGTGTCCCGCTGCTGGGCGAAGGCCTCCCCTTTCTCCTTCCAAACCTCTCTGTCTTTTTGGATCAGAACTAATTAATGATCATCATCATCATCATTTCAGCTGAAAGACGTCACCACATTTACCGGTCCCGTGCGACTCGCATCCAACACTAATTTGGATGCAAGAATCTAATTCCAGCAAACCTTCACCAAGTCATCGGTCCACCTAATGGGAGGTCTTCCAATGCATGATCTTCCGGTTCACGGTCGCCACTCCAGAACTTTTCTATTAATGATAAATGGAGAAAATACATTGGTATTTTCGGGAACAGGTAAAGAATCTAATCAGTAAATTATTTGATCGAAATTGGCTTACTTATTAGTCGAAATAGCTACGGTTAAAATTAAATACCAGTCAATCGAATACATTGGTCGTTATTTGACACCAATCAATTATCTCTAAAGATCATCTTTTATTGGCGAGTTTTTGCGAAAATTATAGCTTGAGGCCTACAAGTTGTTGTTAACAGCAATTATTTTATTATGGTCCATGTTCACCGAAAAGATAACAGTCTGATTATCTAAAAACAGCTGTCACTGTGACATGTACCCATACAAAAATGTGTATTAAACAGCTGTTTTAAGATAATCAGACCGTCATCTTTGTGGTGAACTACCTACCTAAGAGTGTTACATTATTTTATTAGAGAGATAGATTTCGTTGGTTTAGCGGTCGCAAGCGCAACTGCTAAGCATAAGATCCTGGGTTCTATTCCCAGGCCAGGATGTGTGTTATTGGAATTTCTCGGTTGCAGTCACAGGGACTGGATTTGTGACCAGTGGATGGCAATAGGGTCGCCCCATATACATAATAATTCATAACTGGCGTAATGTCAATGAACCACTATAACGAGGTCTTTGCTTTGGCTTGACTCTTTGGTATTAACAAACCTTTTTTTTTTTTTAGGATGGAAATCACCAAATGACTTCTCCCACTCTGGGCGGAGCGGGAGGGAGTGTCAGACTCTTACTGACTAAAACCTATCCATGTTCCTTCCTCGCCCTTTATGTTCCGGGGCCGCGGTATCTCTTTCGAACAGGCCCGCAACCACGGCAGTATTAACAACCCTGAAGTTCGATTATACCTACAGTCGTTACAGGTAATCGGTGGCCCAAAAAGTCTGACAACTAGTCTTACCAAGAGGTATCGTATTACCCAGTACTAACTGTGTTGTGGAGGTCGAATAGGCAGACGCTCCATATAAAATACTGGTATTTAGCTGCATCCAGTTAGACTGGAAGCCGCCTCTAACGTAGTTGGGAAAAGGCTAAGCAGATGATGATGACGTTATGGTACCTTAACAAGTTAACTGGTCGACGTACTGAACAAGGTCGATAAACTTTCGAAATGATCGATATCGTTCGTTTATAACTTCATTTTAGGTTTATTACACCGATTAATTACACCTAGTGAGAGGCCTTCAAACGCAAGGTCTTCCGGTTCGCGGTCGCTACTCCAGAACTTTAATACTGGTAAGTATTTTGCATGAAGCGACTTTAGTAATTTAGATAAATCATCATCAGCTTAGCCATTTCCCATAGTTCAGGTCGGCTTCCAGTCTAACCGGATGCAGCTGAATACCAATATTTTACATAGAGCGACTGCCTATCTAACCTCCACAACCCAGTAAACACTGGGTAATACGATACAACTTTGGTAAGACTAGTTGTCAGACATTTTGGGCCACTGACTACCTGTAACGACTGTCAAAGATGGACAAATGACAGCCGGGACCCACAGCTTAACGTGCTTTCCGAGGCATGGAGGAAACTAGGTAATAGATAAATACTGAATCCTACTAATATTATAAATGCGAAAGTTTGTGAGAATGGATGTATGTTTGTTACTCTTTCACGCAAAAACTACTGAACGGACTTGGATGAAATTTTGCACACAGACTTCAGATTTTATCCCGGTAGTAAAATCCCATGGGACAATTATCAAACTTCACGCGGGCGAAGCCGCTGGCAAAAGCTAGTTAAATATAATTGGCAGACTAGGCTGAACTTTGGCTCAAAAACTATCAACATTTGAGTATTTAGACGTTTGATTTATAGTGGTCGATCATCTATACTATCTATACTAATCCTAATATTATAAAGCAGAAGAGTTTGTTTGTTTGTTTGGTTGAACGCGCTAATCTCAGGAACTACCCGCTCGAATTGATTATTTTGTGTTGGATAGTCCATTTATCGAGGAAGGCTTTAGGCTACATAACACGCTACGATCACGCTACGATTATTAGGAGCGGAGCAGGAATGAAAAATGTTGCAAAAACGGGGTTTTTTTTTTCCTTTCGTTTTTCTCTCTTATGTGACGCAGACGAAGTTGCGCGGGTCAACTAGTAATTGACATTCGAATTGGCATACTAAGTCGTGGGTTCGAACCCAGACAGCCACATTACTTTGTGTAATTTATTTCATCACCGCTGCTCTCAAAACGGTGAAGTAAAACATCGTGAGGAAACCGACATGTCCTAGATCAAAAATTCGAAGACATGTGACATCTACCAATCCGCACTGGGCCCGCGTGGTAAATTATAGCCCATTCCCTCTCATTGAGACGATGCCGTGTCCTAGCAGTGGGAATTTTATAGGCTGGTGATGATGATGGCATAGTAAAACCCACCTAAATATATTGATAAAAACTTTTCAGCAGCGTTTAAAGCCTAATTTGGAACTTATTACCTTCAAACCGAAGTCGAGATATATTAAAACAATTTGCCGATTCGTGAAGTATTTATTTATTAATAGTATTACTTCAATGTCTTTATTACATTTAATTACTCTTGCGGTTGACAACTCGCTACTGGTTATCCCCGTTTCAATGCCACAAAACATTTAATACGCGTCTCATTGACGTATATAAATAGTTATGTAAATAGTTTCAATTACAAGTTGAAACTTTAGGAGTGTTAAGAAAATGTCCGTTGTTTAAATAGAGGATTTAAGGAACTTTGAAGCGAAAACTATATTTTTACCGCATGCCATTAGTACCAAAAATTTGATACCTATTAGCGACTCGATCGAATAGTGTAATAATACAGTGTTTATTTTTTCAAAAATCAACGTCTTCGGTTTCTATTTAGGACCATTGATTGTCACAAAATTTAAGGCTTGGGTTTTGGTCTTCATCAAAATCAGGCTCAAAAAGCCTCCTGTTCGAAAGAGATACCGCGGCACCGGAACATAAAGGGCGAGGAAGGAACATGGGTGGGTTTTAGTCAGTAAAAGTCTGACACTCCCTCCCGCTCCGCCCAGAGTGGGAGAAGTCATTTGATGATTTCCCATCCTAAAAAAAAAAAGGCTCAAAAAGTCTTTGAGTATTTTTCGCCATTCTTTCAGATTTTGCTATTTACCACGCCCACATGAAAAATTCACTAGTTTCATTACTTCCTAGTATGAACTAATATTGTCACTAAAGGGAAATCTTCCGTGATTGTTTATTATTTTGAGCCCCCGACATTTCGACACTGGAGGTCTATAAATAATACAATAAACCATACTGGAGAGACTCCCGTATAGTTTTGGACGAATTTGCGTTTCCTGCTCCGTATCCATTGACAGATATGATTCGTTAGGGCCCGAACTAAAAATGAATCATTCCGAGGCAGTGGTCTAACTGCTCTGTCCAACTAATTGGACCATGGGTCTTTACTAGGGGCAGTTGTCCAACTTTAAAAATAGTTGAACCACAGCACCTTTTGAGAATTCCGTGAGTAATTGGCGACCCATGCGGCGGCTATATGTGTAGTATATCAACTACCTGGTGACCACGACCCAAGCTTTGCTTAGTATGGCACTAGGTGGCGCTGTGTGTTAATGTCCAGCGATATTTATTTATTATTATTTTTAATTTTATTTAAAAAATAACTTACCAACTCTCAAAAACATCAACTGCATCTTTGTGCGTATGGTACCTACGGGTTTACGGTTATAGTGAACCTCACTCTTTTGAACACAAAAGACGTATGGTGTAAGTTGTGGGCCAACTACTTTTAAAGTTGGACAACTGCCCCTAGTCATGGGGTCTCAACTAGAACAAATTATAAATAGTCTTGAAAAAAAACAATAGATGGCAGCATAGGTAGCAGTAATGAAATTAACAATCACTAAAATGCGTTATCCGGTAGATTATGGAAGAAATAAGATTAGCAAAAATCAAAAGTTCCTTGTCTAACGCTAATCTATCTATTTACGCTCATTTATCACGTTATTTCAACAAAATAGATAAAGAAAGCCTTTTACATAATTCGTACCCGCAGATTGATAAAGTTGTCAAAAGTCAGCCATCTGTAGATCATCTTCTTTAGACCTGTTTGCAGTAGATGGCGTTTTACTCAATTTGTCACATTCAATATTACCACAATCGTAACTGAATTACGTTTAGTTGTTTCATTTTAATTCAATTTAAACTTTAAAACAACATAAATGTATTACTGTTTATAGAAATTTAAAAAATCTTTTAACATTTCCAAGCTTAATAATTACATATTTTTCTCATTTTTATTAAACCCGGAACTACATAACACGAAACGTTCTAGAAGTAGGTAGTTACTCTGTCTGTCAATGTCAATTCTTGACTCTCCATCTCATCATCCGACATCACGAGCGAAAGGGATAGACGCTGTGGTGAGCAGTAAGGAGCTAGTGCGTGTACACATATGCACTAATCTGTGTCCTGACGCTGAGTGAGACATACATGTATGCTTGATTTCATTGAAGAATTGACAGCGCGGGCGGTCGTGTGATTCATGTTTGAATGACAACATGAACTCAAACAAATAGGTGTTAGAACTTAGGATTATCAGTGTGTGAAACGTAATAAATATGCACCCAATTTACCGAGTTGTTATTATGAATGGTCAAGCTCCTACCTTAATACTTACCAGCGACTTTGCCTACGTGACAATGAGTTCTCTTGCTAAAGTGTGAACATTATTATACGTTGAATAATGTAGGTAGATATTGTTATTATCAACAAATAATTTCATTGATTCGATTTTTTTTTATTTGACTGTGAGGCCTGTTGTTGGTTCATCAAATAAAAAAATGTGTTATTTTGTAAACTGATTATTGGCTGTTTATTTACAATAGCGGGCAATAGTGCGATAAGCGTTTACAATAATCTCTTAGCATACAGTTATCAACAATAGATTGTGTAACCACAGGGACTAGGCGGGTCACCAGGTAGTTGATATAGGCACTACACAAATACTTTTTGTTTGTAAATACATACTTATCGTACATATTAACATCCATGACTCGGAAACAAAATAATGTAAGTACGAGTACATGCTTATCACACAAACATTTGCTCCTACCGGGATTCGAACCCTGGGACTCTAAGAACGTAAGGCAGTCTCACTACCGCTACGCCGTTCGTATCGTCGTTTAATTAGGTTTACACGAAAAAGAAATTACGATTCAGAAAAAGTCTTAGTTGCAGGAATATTTTCTTTATTAGCATTTAAAAACTCCTTTTACTCTGCGCCTGTTTTTGCGAGCGATACTTGGCCATAGGCTGGTCTTTTCGCCCATACTTTTATCCTTATTTGCCTCTGTAACATAAAAGATTATTCTGTAAGAAATCAAATCTATCCAAAATATACTACAATGCCGTAGCAAAATTACTAACTACAATTTAATTTAGTAGTACTCGTAGTCGCTTCCGCCACTCGTCGGGCCGAGTTTGTGAGTGTCGGAAGCGAGTCTATCGCAAATATTGCCAAAACTTTTTTATTCGTTCATAATAGAAAACGCCGACTTAGAAATGATCACTATCACTGCGTTTTATAAAACAAAGTCTCCGCCGCATCTGTCTTTTTGTCTGTCTGTCCGTGGCTAACTCGAAAACTGAGGCACGTATTTTCATGCGGTTTTTACAAATAGACAGAGTGAGATATGAGGAAGGTGTTTACACACACACAATCAATATTTCGTGATCTAGTCGTCAATAGTATCAATTTTCGGGAGCTTTCATGGCGTACACTGGCTAACCCTTGTTACATTTTACAAAAATATGTTAAAAAGACTTATAAAAAGCGGGAGAAAAGTTCGTAATAACATAATAAGTATATCTATGTATGTATAATAACACCATAGAGTTTACCATAGGAGATATATTAAGTATATCTCCTGAGAGCAGCGGTGGCCCAGTGGTGGCGGCCCCGACTTACGAACAGTAAGTCGTGGGTTCGAACCCAGACAGGCGCATTACTTTGTGTAATTTATTTCATCACCGCTGCTCTCAAAAACGGTAAAGGAAAACATCGTGAGAAAACCGGCATGTCCTAGAACCAAAAATTCGAAGACATGCGACATCTACCAATCCGCACTGGGCCCGCGTGGTAGATTATAGCCCTTTCCCTCTCATTGAGAGGAGGCCGTGTCCCAGCAATGGGAACATTATAGGCTGATGATGATCTCCTATGATAAACTCTAAGTAACCGTTTTTATCTTAAAAATATGACCTACTTTGCCTATATATAAGTATAGAAGTACAGATTTTCATGATGTTATTGCGTCAAAAGTAAGTAGGTAGTTATAATTAACTACCTGCTTTAAATTTTATTAAAACATGCTGCCACAAACTTTTGTCCTACACAAAAGTTTTAACGCAAATTTTATATAAGTACCTAGCAGCTTTAGTTGGCCCGGCTTCAGCATTGTACACAAACAAAAGGAAGTCATTTTTTATATGAAGATGTAGGCAGTCGGTACTTTATAATTCTAAAATGCGCGTGAAACATTAGAATAGGCATGACGACAGTATCAAAAAATTGCAAATCTATTGAGTCCGTCAGTAAAAGTTTTTAAAAATAATGGACACATATTTTTTTTGTTTTTGTAAATCAATGAATATTCACAAAGATAAAACGCATCGAAACTCGGGAGTGGGAGCTCGTGACGTCAGAACTAGCTAAAAATTATACCTAGGCGTGACGTATTGAGAATGTTAAAAGCGTCGTATCTTCTAGAAAAATACGGGTCAAATATTTTTTTAAAACTACCTGACGCACAATTTTTTTTTTCGTCAAACCTACTGTTGATAAAAGTCACGTCATGTGCCCTCATGAATTTTACAAAGTAAAATAAAAGATTTCACTTACCCATAATTTCTTGAATTGCTGAAGATCACTTCACTGACGCAACAAGTCCAATTTTAAACGCCGCCCGTAAATCACTATCAAATCGGAATCCAAAGTCCAAAGACAGGTTCAGTAAAATTAGAGACAAATTCTAAATTCAACACGAACTATCAATAGAGAAATATCGGATTCCATAGTTCAAGCCATACTCGTACCTACGATAGCAAACAAAACCACGCGCGGGCCAAAACCAAGGATGTGTGCACCCACACACACGCGTTGCGTGCCTCTCGTCCTCCCCACGTCTGACCGAGGAGCCAACTTGCAGTGAATTGCAATGCGATTTACAATTAAAACGGGCGCGCGAAATTTTCTATGCAGACCTTTGGTAATCATGAATAATCTATTGGATGTATCTGTTCAAACAAAAGTTATTTTGAAATTTTTAATAACTAATCTATCCCTGTATGGTATCCCTTTTTTCGTTTTCATACTATATAGCGCTATATTTAATAAGCGCCCAAAGATGATACGCTCATAACTTCTAAACCAATATTTCTTTCCAATTCTGCTTCCATACAGGGCTAGATAATGACAAGACCAGTTGATACAATTTTTAGATGGGAAATCAAAACCCATCCATGTTCCTTCCTCGCCCTTTATGTTCCGGGGCCGCGGTATAATTTGCTGTTCGCAGAGTTTCAACTTTGCCTTTTTATTTACATATATCTTACAGTCTCGAACGATATTTTCATCAACATACAAACTAGCACTGGCCTGCAAATATTGCAAAAAACGTAAGAAAATTTGAATTTCGCGGGCTACCCTTGAGCATCCACCATAAGTAATGAAATACTCAAAAACACATGAAGCGTGAATATTGCGAACTCACTAACACAAAGGAATATGTTTCGCCGACATTTTTTGTTGTATTGTTATTATCTACTCGTCCTTGAACGCACGGCGATGGTAAGAATCTGTATAAAACAGCGCCATCTAGTAAATGGAATGCCACATAGTATCGAAACAACCCAGTATCGAGGTGAACTCCAAGATGGCGTTGTAAAACTCCAATCTGTGGCAATTATACGATACGCTGGAGCTGCCATCTGTTGATTTAATGAAGGAAAGAGTATAACCGGAGCGATAACCTGACTTAGGGAGGTGTCATTTCTTTGTATGGGATTGGGTATCTGTACGAAGTATTATAATATCTGTGCCCTAGTAAAGACCGATGATTCAACTTTGTGGTTGGACGGAGCAATTGAACCACTGTCCCAGACTGAAATAAATTACAACTCGATTAGTCTTTTATCCTGAATCTCTATGACTGTTTTGAATGAAAAGCTCATGAATCCGAAATTATTAAGGAGTAGGGTTAATTTTCAAGGATATAGTTACTTTTGGACGAGCCCTGTATTTTCGTAGACGGACTTACAGAGTAGCCCACCTGTTGCAAGCGCCATGATTGCGGGTTGACTTAAAACAATAAACAATTACGACGATATCCCGACACTGACAATGTAAGTTTAGTTTTAAACCGAAAAAGCTTAAAACAGTGTTCACCCGATACCATGTATGGTTAGTTGTACATAGTAAAGTTCTTCTTACAAAGCAAGAGACATAATAATTAGGTTTTCAAAACGTACAAGTATCTTCATAAATTCTCCGGATGTTCAAAATTATTGTGTCAACGAACTTCTTTAGCCCGAAGACGATAGAAGAAATAAAATGCAGAAAATTGTAAGCTAGGCAAAACAAAACAATAGAGGTATATCAACGTTCTTATTGCGCTCAAGTACAGAAATGTTTCACAAAGCAGAAATGTCAAATATTCATACTTATCACGGTCCGCTGAGCAGAAAAAGATTAGTCAAGATACTTAGTCTTACCAATTTTGTACAAAAAACTGTTTGATGGAACAATACATTTTGTACTCACCAACAAAGTGGGTTGAATTAAGGCTATTGTAGGAACAAAACTATGACTGTCGCATTCTTGAAAAAAAGTACTGTAATGTGGTAAATTGATGCGATATTTGGTTAGAAGGAGTTAAGATTTTGAAACACTCCGACGGTACCTACGCGAACAAACGCAGTAGCCCAAGTAGCTTAGGGCCATGTTCACCAAAAAGATGACGCTCTGATTGTCTAAAAACCGCTGTTTAAAACATATTTTTGTATAGGAACATGTCACAGTGACAGCTGTTTTTAGATAATCAGACTGTTATCTTTTCGGTGAACATGGACCTTAGTGGCGTGACCGTCAAAATGCTTCATTATAGATCTTGAATTTAGACCTAAGACCTCTGTTTTATCGGATTCATGCGTGTGCGTATTGTATAAAATACACATTATAAGTGAATTCGGTGAAGTAAGACATCGTGAGGAAACTAGCATGCCTGAGAGATATTTCTCGGGTGACATAAAACTCTGATACCAGGTTAGGCGCTAACCACACGAAAAAGAAAGAAGTAAAATGTTTGTTTTATCTTGTTTTTTAAGTTATCACTTATCCCTGAGGCTTTCCTGAGAAGAATTCCTGACAATGATATAGACACCATTTACCGTACCTCCTTAAAAACCACATTTGATATCAGTCATCTGTGGTAGGGTCATTAGTCTGGCTGTAACCGTGAAGAAACTCGAACTTACCTGTAACAAAGAAGAGAATACAATTAGTCACAATTACATATCATCATCACATCACATCATCATCAGCCTATTAATGTTCCCACTGCTGGGACACAGGCCTCCTCTCAATGAGAAGGAATGGGCTTCAATCGCTATAATTACACACATGCAGGTACTTATTTTTCACTTCTCATGCTCTAAAAGTACGCCATTATAGCCCTACGAAGCGGGATTAAAGTGACCGATTATTCCCTAGGGAGTAAAAAGTAATTTAAAAATAGAACGATCTTTTACTCTGAAACATGGTCACAAAAAAGACTCATCAAAGGCTTTATTTAAATTTCGAATTGGCTTGCAAATAGAAAGCGGTTTATTGAAAAAAAAAAACAAATGAACTCTTCAACGAAAAATTTATGGTTGTTTGTGTGCATCGTTGATTTAGAAAAGTATGTGCAATGCCTCTGTTGCTAGCTGCTGCAGTAATGTAGGTAAATACTAATTATCTGTGGAGTGTGGATCATATTCATTGCGAAAATTTTGAGAGTTTGTGATGTGTTTTAAATTGTTAATCTGTGACTGACTTGATAGAAGAAAAAACTGACCGCTCTGTTCAGAATTTTTGTCGACTGTAAATTTTTTCGGTTTTAAATGACTATTTTTCTCGCACTCGAAGTGAAAAGTACAGTTTGCACCTCGAGACTAAACGCCAATCTAATATACCCTCGCTTTCATTGCCTCCCTCGCAAGCTCGGGAGTCAAACCACCTCGGGTATATAATGGCTTCGTTTAGTCCCTCGTTATAAAATATACTATTATGTACTTCTTTTTTCGGATGGGAAATCATTATACGACTCCTCCCGCTCTGCGGAGCGGAATAGAGTACAGACTTGTACTGACTAAAATCCCATCCTTGTTCCTTCTTCGCCTTTTGTCGCAGTTCCAGGGCCGCGGTATCTCTTTCGAACAGTCCCGCGGCCCTAATACATGTGCTTTTAGAATAAATTACTTGGTTATGTTAATATGAAACTGTTTCTACGGGTTCTATAGAATGTAACGTAAATACGTACTTTTTTAAATCGAAAGTACAATCATCCTATAGTGTTTTAGTTAAATTGTTTGCAACAGGCACAATCGTTATCATCTTTAAATATGAATAAATTCTTTAAATTAAAAAAAGAAAAGTGAAGGGAGTATTTTTAGGCTAAGTTTGCAGCAGCAGTACGCTTATGGTAGGGCCACAGTTCTACGAGTTCTACATTCGTCTATACGAACTACCATTCAACTCAACAACGCAACGGAAACACATCACAGCAGCTCGTCTGTGGATCTATCTTTTTTGCTCCAACACATTGCTCCAGTGACTCCAATGTCTTGCAATATCTTATTAATTGTTTTTTGTTGTAAGAAATTAGTCCGATGGCCGGTGATGAGCGAACCTTAATAACCTGGCCACAAACCACAAGCGACACGCGGATAGCTAATGAAAAAGAATTGTATAGGTCATGAGAGTAGCGGTGGCCCAGTGGTGGTAGCCCCGACTTACGAACAGTAAGTCGAGCCTTTGAATCCAGGCAGACGTATTACTTTGGGTAATTACGCACTTAAAACGGTGAAAGAAAACATCGTAAGGAAACCGGCATGTCCTAGAACCAAAAAATTGAGATCGTGTGACATCTACCAACCCGCACTACCACAAAATTATAAGCCCATTCCCTCTCATAGAGAAAAGGCCATGTGTTCCAGCAGTGGGAGCATTATAGGCTGATTAGGCTTATACCCTTCAACAAGTCGCATGTTATGTGACGCAAGTAGTGTCGCAAGTTGTATTGTCTGAGGTTGTGACCAAGCCTTAACATGTGTCGGGTCTTAAGATCCGTCTAACGGTCTTGCTAAGTGCAGTATAATAGTACATATCTAGTGTAGTACTTATGTATTATCTACTAGTAGGATATAATACAGTATTTTCTCTTAATCGTGAGATATCATTGGTAGATAACTGAGATTATAGCAATGATCTTCTGCTGTGTGCTATTGTCCATTGGTTCCATTAAATTGGCCGTATTTGCTCAGTGGCTTTAAATCCAATATAAGCTGGCCTTTTATTCTATTTAAACTCCGCACAATGCCAGACCAACCTGCAGTCAATATGTTACCATCGACGGGCGTTCTATTGTATCTGTCACCGTAAAATTGTCAAATACGTTATATTGTAATATCTCTAGCGATATTGTAAAGTCTCGAATTATTGTCAAATGAACATACTGCTTACAACAAAACGCATTATTTTTCGTGAAAAGCATGCGATGGTAGTCAACTTACGCGGTGTGGAGGGAAGGAGGGGTCCCCCTTGGCCAGTGGCACAACTTTCATGAAAAGATAATGCACCATTCCTGAGAAATACCGATTAATATAACATAACCTTAAGACACTTTATATTCTCCCTAAAAAGCGTAGTCGACGGAGCCCCGCGTCGCGGGTCCCTATTTCCGAGTGCAGGGTTTAGGCTCAGTTGACAATAATTCGAGACATTACAATATCGCGAGAAAAAACACGTTATATTATAATATAACGTGTAAAAACACGTTATATTATAATATAACGTGTTTGACAATTTTACGGTGACATATCTACCTCCGACTGTTTTCCAAAAATATTATAAGAACGTATTCTGATAATGTAGGCTAACAAAAATTGACAATAACAGCAACAACATAAAAAGCAAACAAACAAACGTATGCAAACACTTACACTCAGTAAATAAAATGTACACACAAACTTGAATAGCACTCGAGAAAGTTAACATAATAGTAAAAAGCTTTTACTATTTATCTACTTATTTAAACAAACGTACATCAAAGGCAATAGGTGCAAATAATACAATACGAGACACGGTCAAGGGTCCACTTTCTTGAAACGTATAAGAGCATTTCGCATTGTTGGCAGCAAGCTTCAATTAGGGCGCCCACACCATATGAAACTTCGTAAGTTTTACTGGAAGGGATCGAATTGGTTATTAGGGTTTGGATAGAGGTCAGATAGTCGGTCGTCATTTGCCTAGCCCAACTAGGTTGGGGTCGGATTCCAGTCTAAATCAGATACAGCTGAATACCACATTGAGTTTGACTGCCTATCTGACCTTCACGAGAAACTGGTGGTCCTGGGTAATAAGACACCTCTTGGTAAGACTGGTTGATAGACTTTCGGCCCATTGATCTGTAACGACTGTCAAAGATACCACACATGACTGCCGTGAAAAACGGCTTTCCGAGGCGCGCAGGAAACTCGTTATGTAAGGGGCACCCATTGACGAACAATTTATGCAAGCAAGGATAAAGATCGACTCGAGCGGCTATTATAATAAACATAAAGCTGAATAAAATGGAAAAAAAAAATGGGACTATTAAGACATTCTTACATCTGCGACTCAGCTGCGACGATGTAAAAGAGTCCCTTTTGAAAGGTCAGCTCCGGGGAAGTATTTCTACTACAACAAGTTGATGAACAGGTTAACAAGGACACATAAAAAAATATCCTGCGCGGAGTAAGTAGAAAACCGTCATTCTCCTTCCCTTATCGCAATTTATTTGAGGTCGGTTTAGCATGTCTTCCAATACTTCCCTATTACTCGTCATTTTAGCAGACATCTCCTTTCTAGCCATAGTTCACACAGTCCATCCATCGTTTCTTTTGATTTTTTGGGGAAGTACAAACCCGACATGATTCCATCCATTGTAACATTAAAACTGTGAACTTTGTACTTGATATGGATAACAGATTTCGATGTTAGAGATATGTTAGAGAGTTGCAGTCTATAATTTTCATGAAGAGTGTTGCCACATTGAACGGTCCCGTGCGACTCACATCCAGCGAATTCCTGCAACCTTCACTAGGTCACCACTAGGTGGACCGATGACCTGGTGGTCTGGCGATTGCCACTCCAGAACTTTTCGGCTCCATCGGTCATCCGATCTGCGAGCAGTGTGCCCTGCCCTCTGCCACTAAGTTTGGCAATTCTTTGGGCTACGTCGGTATACTTTCTGATTAATTTCGTTGCGGGATCCAAGACTGGGACTTCGTCGAGTTTCATTGTTTCGGCGCTTTTCTGGTGGTCACCACTGTTGATTCTGGCTTTCAGGAATTACAGGTCGTTTGGGCGTGTGGCAGGCTTGTCCCAAAAAAAAGGTCTTCTAACGCAACGTCTTCCGCTTCGCGGTCGCCACTCCAGAACTTTTCTGCTCCATCGGTCATCCGTTCTGCGAGCAATGGGCTACGTCGGTTCGGTCAAGAGTATGGGGACTATACATGAGATAAAATGATAAAGAAAACTTCGTTGCAAACAAAGAAGAAAAGAGCAACCACTGAGCAACGTCAAAGAATTACAATGGTCATTTTGATTGAAAAAACGACATAATCCTGACAATTGTCTTTTTTAAACTTTCACGATCAGAACACAACATATGAAGACGGGTATCGCCTCAATATACGGGCACGGTTAGTGTAGTGTGCTGTCCTAGTGTGAACCGGCCCTAATTAACATTTATGAAGATCAAGTGACGGAAGTTGAATAAACGCCTTCTCTTTGCTGTGGCGGTACCTCCAACACTTCAGTCTCCCCGCGACCACGGCTAGTGCTATCCGGTCGAAACGTCGGGCTTAAATTAACGGTAAATTCGCGATAAATACCCGTCTTCATATGTTTTATAATAATCCTGACAAACCTACAACCTAAGAACACACGAATTTCACCGCATCACAACGTCTACCCAACCATAAGCATACTTCCATTTGTATGCAGATTCGTGAGCTGGACAGAATTCGGACGTCCATCGGTGGTATGCGCCCGCGTCACTGTCGTCGCGGTGAAAGTGAACGTCAACGAAAAAAAGCGTGGATGCGGTATTTATTGCTAGTTCATTGATATTTAAACGCCATTTTATTGCAATTTTTGTAAATTATGTCGATCAAAATATGAAGAGAGAAACTCTGCACACGGATGTGTGATGAGTTGCATATAATTTTTGTTTACTCATTTAAGACTAAAGTATTATAATGCAAAATCGAGATATTAACTTCTACCTGTATGGAAATGAAGAGCGTTCGACATTTAGATTTTCCAAGAGAACAGGGTAAATGACACTACAAAACAACAATTCCAAGACGGCACTTCTAATAAAAAACGTTATTTTGGGCCTGAAAACCTGATTTATTTTAAATTAATTGCCAAATTAGATTAAAGTTGCTTTGAAATTCATAAATAGTTGAGTTGACCAAACAATAGGCGAGCTAATACCATACAAAATCTTTGAGAGAACCGCATTTTGACAGCTCTTAAAAAGTATGTGAATTGATTGGGTATCTGCTCTATTGAACGTAGCTAGTCAGTAGCTACCTACTGACTAGCTACTACGTGCGTTTACTGTACGTGAATAGGTATGCCTACGCATACCTATTCACGTACAGTAAAACGGGGCTATTTGGGCTTTGGGGGCTATTCGGTACCATATACACAAAAATATTTTTGGGTTTTTCCATCAGGAATTCCTCAGTAGCAGACGATTAAAGTGTTGCTAGAGTTTGTAAAATAACTTCTACCATACACGAACAAAAAAAAAATAAAAAAAAATAAACAAAGTTATCCATATTTTCGATTGTTCGAAATACTGAGTCGTTCCAAATAACCCCCAAAACCAAATTAGCCCCGTTTTACAGTACCTATTTTATAAAGATGCCAAAACAGGATCTATTTCTTTAAGATTTCCAAACACAACATAGTGCCGTGCCGTGCAGTACCCAAGCTTACCATTGAGTTCAGGTATCTAATCACCTATCATTTTAATTGCTCAACATTAACTGTTTAGCGTGGCTCATCCAAAAGCCATCAGCTTTCACAACTCCATGTCAATGACGGCATTGACCGACCTGGTCAAGGCTACTACTGAATCCGCTATGAAACCAGTAACGAACGCATGTGTTTAGGTTGATTTCTCCGTATTTTAGAGTCGATATTTTCTTACGCTATAGACTAAAGCTGTAGACATGTCAGCAGTATGTCGACAACTTTCGTAAGCGTAGTTGACATGGCTAACAGTATTGTTTCTTGCCCGTTCTTCTCCATAGAGATCTACGCTAGGGAATAGACACAATAGAAGACATGTGACATCTACCAACCCGCACTGGGCCCCCGGGTGGTGGATTATAACCCACTAGGTAACACACGTAACTTCGTCTGCGTCACATAAGAGAGAAAAACGAAAGGAAAAAGAAATCCCCGTTTTAGCAACATTTGTCATTCCTGCTCTGCTCCTGGTCGTAGAGTGATGTTATATAGTCTAAAGCCTTCCTCGATAAATAGACCATCCATAGATAAATGGAACACTAATTTGAACCATTCGTTCCTGAGATAAGCGCGTTTAACCAACCAAACAAACAAACTCTTCTGTTTTATCTTAATATATATAAATCTCGTGTCACAATGTTTGTCCTCAATGGACTCCTAAACCACTTAACCGATTATAATAAAATTCGCACACCATGTGCAGTTCGATCCAACTTGAGAGATAGGATAGTTTAAATCTCAAATTATGAGACGCAGACAAAGTTGCGCGAGTCAGCTAGTAATATTATAAGTAGAGATTCCCTCTCATAGAGAAGCCTGTGTCCCAGCAGTGGGAACATTAATAGGCTGATGATGATGATGATGATGACGACTGGGCCTGTAGCTACATGTAATGTTCATCTTTGTTTCGACAATTCAAAAATGCCTATTACTTGCCTACTTGAAGTAAATGCTTTGATTTTGAACATGGCCACACCGACGCGGCGACGCCAGCACATTAAGCTATTACAATCTGTCAAATTTCTTTAATAGACTTTCAACTTCAGCGCTCAAGTATTAGGTTCAAAGTTAATTGGGATAATTTGACAGTTTTGGATAGCTTGATGTATGTAATGGCGTCTGAACTACTACGGTGTACTTTGTAGTAAGCTACAACTACTAGCATCATAATACTACTAAAATTGGGTAAATAGCAAGGAGAACCAAAAGACTTATCCACTAAATATAATACAGGGTGTAAACCACCTCATCACAAAGCCGTTAACCAAGCATTCTGTACATCAAACTAAGTAACTTTACGCAAAAATTATTGATGGGAAACAACTTTTTTTTTTTTGAGGTTTTGAATCATGTTTTGTGGTAGAACTCAATGTAACGCACTTAAAACATTCTGCTGATGGATGGATTGAATAGTACGGGGGTCGTGGAGGTGTTAAAAGTCAAAATCTTTAAAAAAAAATGGTGTTTAAAAATAAACTTGTCAAAAAGTTCCTCATATCTTCGCAACTAGAAGGTTCCCAGGTATGGTGTAGAACAAAACAATGATCGCAATGATGGGGTGAACAAGTGCCTTCCGGTTTCGTGAAGAGGTGTTTTACACCCTACATTAGTTCTTAAAGAACTTAGTAATCAGCTCTTTTATAGAGACGCAACAACATAACCTCACTTTTCTAAAACTCTAATAACTCAGCTCTCAGATTGTCAAAACTTACAGAATTTTTTCCGAGGGACTGATAAGTTTGAATCTTTTAATGAAATCGTTTCCGTCTCAGTATTAATGCACTGTAGAAATTGGTATTCTGAAGTTGAAAATACGATTGCATCAATTTTATATAGGCATCCCATTAGGTAACACCCAGTATTCGTGGAACAGGGCAAAAAACCTATCAAACAGCATTAGTTCAGCCTAAAATCCATCTATCGGACGTCAAAGTTTCATCATTAGCCAATATTGTGCAAACTAATAACATATAGGTGTTTGCCGTTCACTTGATCGAAGCTTTAGTGTTTTCAAGAGATTTGCCATGGATTGATTACTGACCTTATGGGATCATACTTTAGCTTAGGTAAACCACTTATTAAGTACTTAATGAGCGACGGATTTAAGGCTTAGTTGATTGAAGGTCGTGTTTGGAAAGGGCCTCATTGGTATGGTCGACGTCTGAGTTTTAATTTCGTAATAATTAAAAATTTAATTTGAATATGCGCAAGCGCGTGTTTTGAGTCAGTTTTTTGATCTCAATGTCGTACAACATCCTTTTCATAAGATTTTTTTTCTTAGATAGTAACTTTTCTTGGATGTAAACTTATATTGTCACTTACGGGATATCTTCCGTGATTATTTGGTATTTTGAGTTCCCGATATTTCGACGCTGTTGCAAGCGCCATGATCGCGGGTTGACCAAATAATCACGGAAGATATCCCGTAAGTGACAATATAAGTTTAGTTTTAAACCGTGAAAGCCTAAAACAGTGTTTTCTTGGATGTTTTATACTAACTTTGGATGGTTTTTCTCTGGCAAAAAGTGTGGAAGAAATGAGAGTAGGCTTTCGCCCAGGAGTGGGACAGTTCGGTCAAAACTACAGCCACTACTGCCTAAGTAATGTGCTCTTTTTGCTCCTTTAATCGCTTTTTTTTTGCGGATGGGAAATCATCAAATAACATCTCGAGCTCTGGGCGGAGCGGTTAGGATGATAAAATGATAACTACAAATGTGTTTAGAATGTTCAAACACTTATTGATACTTGTCTTTTTGTTAGTCTATGATCTTTTGACAAATCGATTGCGTATCCCGCAGTTTATCGGAGGATAACGATTTCAAAACATGTGAAAACGTTTGGATGGGCTAACGGCCTGTCATTTCTTACGGCTTCCATCGATCAATCAATGACAATATTGGTCAACTGACCTTATGGTGAGTCTATGGCGTTGCACCTAATATGGTCATCTATAGGATGAGACGTGATTCTGAATCTAAAGTTTGTTGTGATGGAAAATTATTATAAACTAGCTTCTGCCCGCGTCTTCGCCCACGTGAAGTTCGATTGTTCGATAGGATCTTCACTAAATATTATACAACAAAGTCTCCCGCCGCGTCTGTCTGTCCCTATGTATGCTTATATCTTTAAAACTACGCAACGGATTTTGTTGCGGGTTTTTTTAATAGATAGAGTGATTCAAGAGGAAGGATTTTGTTTTATAATTTTACGAGGGCGAAGCGATCTTCCCCGAAAACCACTATATCTAATGGTGAAAACAGCGTGAAAATCAGTGGAGTAGTTTTTAAGTCTATCGCGAACAGACAGATAGACAGACGTGGCGGAGGACTTTGTTTTATACAACATTATTTTTTGTTTACACTAAACCCGAAAAGGGGTCATTGTACTCATCATTTTTAACAACTTTTTCAAAAAAATCAGCTGTTCCCTACATTTATGTTCGCATAACTCGTCAAAATGTAGGGAACAGCTGATTTTTTTTTTCGCGATTTCAAGGTTCGTCGCATAGAAAAGTTGTTCAAAATGATGAATACAATGACCCCTTTTCGGGTTTAGTGTAAACAAAAAATAATGTTGTATATGTTGTGTAGTAGTGGTTTATTTTTTGTCCGTTTTGTCTTGCAATTATTATAATATGGTTCTGTTGTAGTCTAATACCTACTTTAATAATATTCGATGCACGTCATGACCTTGCGACGAATAAATCTTTTTTCTTTCTTCATTTTTTCTTCCCATTAAGATTTTGGTCAGATTATACTCAATTCAAAAGGAAAGGGAACTCAAGATTAATCTGGCACTTGATCAGGCTCTCAAAACCCATCAAGTATTTTCTAGATCTCCCAGTTAGCACTCGCAGATGGAATGAAATGAAATGTGAAACTAGCGAACTTTCATAAATATCGCTTATACAAATATACTTTTGACCCAGATTCAGATAAACGATTCAACAGAACATATGTCACTTGACCGACGGAGCGGATATACGTGGAAACGGATGGTTTATGTTAATGTTTGAAAGTGTCATCAATAAGTATTCCAAGTCTGAGACGAGAGATTAGAGGAAATATCTAGAAGATTTCTGCCTCAAAACATCTACTTGGAGTGTTAATAAAAAAATGTGTGGTATACAACTCAAACCCAATTACTCAAAAATTCATCATCATCAGCCTATAATGTTCCCACTGCTGGGACACGGCCTCCTCTCAATGAGAGGGAATGGGCTATAATCTACCAAGCGGGCCCAGTGCGGATAGGTAGATGTCACATGTCTTCGAATTTTTGGTTCTAGGACATGAACTCAAAATTACGCTCTAATTTATATCGGGAGTTACAAGGGAAAATCGAGTCTTCCTATTGTTGAAGTCGGTTAAAAGTAAGCCTATACCTACCTGGGCCATAATTAAAAATCAATTGACACCTTATTCATGAAAAACGTATGAATTGTTTAGGCGTTTTGGAGGAACATTCGTAAATACCAACACAAATATAGACTGCTCAAATCATAACCCTTTCGCCGTAGTCGGTATAAACAAAGCCTTAGGAGAAAATAATTCAGTTCTTCGTTTTAATTTTGACCACCGAAATAACCAATGCGATGTCAGCGAAATAGTACAATAGGATTAAGATTTGAACTCACGATATCTCGATCGCCAGTCAATGTCATTGTCACGGGGTTATTATCGATTAAGGTCCATGTCCACCAAAAAGATGACCGTCTGATTATCTTAATTAACAGCTGTCACTGTGACATGTTCCCATACAAAAGTGCGTTTTAAACAGCTGTTTTTAGATAATCAGACAGTCGACTCTTTGGTGAACATGGACCTAAATGTGTGGCATTGATCGATTACTTTTAGTTCCGTTAATCAGGGTGGCAATACCAGTATTTTACATGGAGACTGACCTCTACAACCCAGTAATGAGTAATACAATACCCCTTGTATTGTATTGTATTGTACCCCATAGTAAGACTGGTTGTCAGACTTTGACCCACTGACTACCAATAACGACTGTCAAAGATCTACAATACTACAAAGGCCAGCCGGGACCAACTTCGCGGAGGTAACTCGGTAGATTGGTGGTCACTGATCCACAAACCAACCTAGGCAAGCACGGCTTAACCTTAAGATCGACCCAAGGAGTTGTTATTATTAAACTACTGAAACTAAAACAATTAAAATATTGGCACAATTTCTTCTTTACGTGTCGATTATTTCGAAGTTTCACCACTAAGGCTGAGGCTACACTAGGCAGCGATTTGCGATGCGACTGGAAGAGCGAAACGAGAAAAACATGGTATGGCTACATTACAAACGAGATTCGGCGTATTTTCTAATAAATTCGCTTCAATTTCGCTATGTTGGTGTAGCCGATGCCGTGATTACAGTAATGTTGTTCCGATCGCATAAAGAAATCAAAGGTCGCTAGTATTATTTGATGTACAGTGTAGCCATATACTTGAGCATTCATTTACTTGTTTTAATCGCTCATGTGTCGCAGGTCACGTCGCAGACTAATGTAGCCTCAGCCTTAGGGCCGCGTTAGCTTATTGGCCGCAAACACTACTGCTAAGCTAAGGTCCTACGGTCTTACAAATTGTTATTGAGATTGTCCATCAGGAATTTCTCTAGCCACGGAGTCTAGATTTGTTCCCGGTTGATGAAAATAGGCTCGCCCCCTATAACATGCATGGTACTTAAACAGTCATATCTGGCGAAATCTGTGTGTACTATTACTTATTAGTAAGTACACCCAGTTGTCATAGAGGTGTACCAATGCCTGACGCGTAGGGATTCGAGTCGTGATGTTATTTTATGTATTTAACATGTTTAACAATTTAACCTTGTGATTGGCAAATCATAATAATCAATAATGTTACACAGAAATCGCAAGTATCAATAAGACTTATATTTTTTTTCTGAATCGTTGTCGAATGCCATACATCCACCGATGGTAGACACTTGATTGAGTACTTCTGCTTTTCGCAATCTTACAAATTAGGTACCATCAATGCAATACGATTTATACAAGCAACGTTACATCACGCTAGTGTTTCTCTGAAAGGTTAGGCAGAGTAGGCGGAGAAGCAGTCAAAATATGTGTATTATTAGTAACTAAATAGTAACCATATTTTGACCATGACTTTAAACCGAACAAAAATATGAATTACAACCTACCGAGTGAGATCAATTTTGATTTATAACGACCAAAATAAGTTTATAAAAAGCGTGGATTCAAGAACAGGAGTAACCAATTCCCAAAGTCACATGTAAGGGTCGCCCCTATTGCCATCAACCAGGCATAATTAATGTAAACACCATGGCTGTTACTGAGAATACCTGAAAACCAAATAACACTCTACCCGGCCTGAGAATCGAATTCAAAACTTCGTGCTCATGCGTCGCGATCTATAGACCAACGAAGCAATCATGCAAGTACCGTCTATGTAGTTTAACCTTTTGGACGCCATTGTCACATATACGTGACAAGCAAGCGCGTGCCCTGTACGCCAAACGACACAAATATGTAACAAAATAGTAGATAAAATTGTGGCTTGGCGTGGAGGGCACGCGCGTGCGTTTTTGCTTTGGTGGTCAAAAGGTTAAGCAAACGTCGCGTCGTCAAGAGCAAACAAAATAAATATTAATCAATTAAGTATGCGCAAGAGCAAGTAACGTGGGGTAACTAGTTAATCCTTAATTTATTTGATGGGACGATTAACCTACCTTTTAAACGGGCAGGTTCAAAGTAAGTAATGAATAATGGTAAAGTACTACATTGCAAGAATTGTCTCTTGAATACAAAAGTAGCAATGACGTAAAGAGAACCTTCGTTCGCGTCGAATGGTGAACTAAAGGATTAAGTATACTTTAAACGTTGACGAATAAACATACCACTAATTATTTGAGCGGCAGACAATAATTTTAGTACCTATTCAAGTTAAAAAGCGCGTGCTGTTATCAGGTTTAACCTAGTACAGGCACCGAACTCTGTTATAGCAACATTACTTTTAAGATTTAACTTGTATTTTTCGTGCGAATTCTAAGTTTGAATAAATATATTATTATTATTATATTGGCTGGCCTTAAACCTGTTACTAGACCTACTCGACTCGCTGTTAGTTTTAAATTTTGCTGAATAAAAAGAATAACATTGCTAGACATACGAGTATTCTGTTTTCCCCTAGCCGTTCCTGTGCTTCTCGCATCCAGTTGATTCCCAATTATATTTTTTCAGTTAAAAATCCTATTGTACCGATATTGTATTGTACGTGGTCACCATTACAAACTCAAACTCAAAACATTCATGTCAATTAGACCAGTACTGGCACATTTGAATGTCGAAATGAAAAAATGAAGCTACAATTACAAGGCATAATAACTTGTGAATGTACTGCAGTTACCCATTCCAAAGTGTAGATCTTTATGGAGAAGAATGGACAAGAAACTCCATGGGTACTCTTTTATATCAACCTCTTTCGACCCGATACCTAATGACATACTGATATCTAATTACAATTAGACATTCTAATCATTCAGCTGCCACCTATCATCAAATTAATTTAGCAAACTGATGAATGAGATAGGCCTTGAAGCAATTGGTTTTATTTATTTACAACAACAAAATAAGATTACAAATAACCAATTATTTATTGCAAATTCATCTTTATACACTTGGACTGTGATTATAATTTGCAATAACCTAACCACACTTGCAGATGTTTAATAATATTAATAAGCCTTAACTAATAGATATAGACGTCTAACAGGGGAATATGGAGGAAGAAAACGTGTTGGACCAACCCCAAAAAAGTAGAACGGAACAAGGCCAGGAAGATGATAGTAAAACTATTAAAATTATTACCCATATATCTTTGAAAGCAGCAGTGGCCAAGTGGAGGCGGCCCCGACTTACGTTCAATGTGTCGTGGGTTCGAACCCAGCTAGGCGTATTATTGTTATTCATTTATTTCATATAGACATCCATAAAATTGTTAGAAACACAGAAATACTTATGAGAAACTAATGTTTGAAATGACAGACATGAGACACTTAAAAATTAAATACAAAAACAAACTAAACATGATAAATTGGATACTCCGATACTCGTGCGAGTGTTTATTTGACCGTTTGTAGTCGTATCCAGCGCTCGAGTATTACTTTGTGTATTTTATTTCATCACCGCTGCTCTCAAAACGGTGAAGGAAAGCATCGTGAAAAAACCGGCATGGCCTAGAACCATAAATTCGAAGACATGTGACAACTACCAATCCGCAGTGGGCCCTCGTTGATCTACACAAGACACAATGGCTGTTGTGTCTATAATTACGGCATACAAGAGGTTATAGCCCATTCCCTCTCATAGAGAGGAAGCCTGACCCAGCAGTGGGAACATTTTTAGGCTGATGATGATGATGATGATGATATATCTGCTAATACTACGGTGTGCAGAAAAACTCATCTATGAATGAAATTGCAAACTAAAAGTTTTAGATGCTTTGTACTATTTAATATTTAACAGATTTAACAAACAGTAATTGTAATAATAAATATTGGTTGCCACTGTTACCAATTAAAAAAACACAGTTACGTGAGAATATGGATGATGATGATGATTAAATAGTATATTGTGTTTAATAAAGCATTATACATCACACTAACAACTAACAATGCAGGACAACCTTAGCCTCTAAAAAAATCTCAGGCCTTTAGCAAGGCTAGATATAGTACCTACTATGTATATCGTCCATGACGATACTCAAAAGTAACGTAACTTAAAACACCGATGAGTACCTACCTAGGATGAACCAGAACTCTGAGGCCCGATTTCTATAACTTACTTACGGATAGCTATCGACGACCACCACCGACGTAGACCGAAGAATTGCCAAACTTAAGTGGCAGTGGGCAGGTCACATTGCTCGCAGAACGGATGGCCGATGGGGCTGTAAAGTTCTGGAGGGGCGACCGCGAACCGGAAGACGATGCGTTGGAAGACCTCCCACTAGGTGGACCGATGACCTGGTGAAGGTTGCGGGAATCCGTTGGATGCGAGTCGCAAGGGACCGGTCAATGTGGTGACACTTGGGGGAGGCCTATGTCCAGTCTTTCGGCCGAAATTATGATGACGATGATTTATAGCTATCAGTTAATATGCCACGTCTAGTAGCTATCGGTGTTGTTATAAACAAAATTAGCCTGAAATATCATATCCGCGTCACAGCTACCTGTCACTTAATTCAGAAAAAAGATAAAGAAAGATTGTCTGTGACATTTTGTTTCAAAGCGTCTGTAATCAAAATGTCAAACAAACAGAGATAGCAACCTGCCGAAACCGAACAGTAAGTTATTGAAAATGGCCGTATGTGATTGATTAGTTGATTTGAGAACTAAGTTTAAAATTATACTTTTGTTTTCCATCACGAATTACTTTACCATCATTAGGCATCTGTGTGTGTGTGTCTATGTCACCTGCCGGGGTTGCGGGCCTGTTCGAAAGAGATACCGCGGCCCCGGAACATAAAGGGCGAGGAAGGAACATGGATGGGTTTTAGTCAGTAAAAGTCTGACACTCCCTCCCGCTCCGCCCAGAGTGGGAGAAGTCATTTGATGATTTCCCAAGGCATCTGTGTTTTATAGATTTGGTGCCACAATAAGTAAATACATTCAATAGAAATACAACCAATTCAGCCAATATAGGAAATATCCTCAGAAACTACTGAATACTTTCGTTTGTCGCACAATGCGCTCTCTAACAGTACATATTGACTATTGTTAATAGTGAAAATGGTGAAAACAGTTTGTACATTCACGCGGTACGGAAGACAATAGATTTCATGGGAGAAATGGCTGGTGACTGCTAATTATGTAAAGTAGTAACATAATTAGCTTTTTATTTGGAATTTCGCTATCACAAAGTGCTTGATGTCTCTTTTACACTTTGCCGCGGAGATTATATAATTTTAAGTAGGAGTAAGTTTCTTTTAAAGCTTCCAGGAATAATCGTCTTGGAAGATCTACCGTAACCCCATTAAATAAATATCGCTGGACATTAACACACAGCCCCATCTAGTGCCACACTAAGCAAGACTTGTGTCGTGGACACTACATTTATATTTTTTGTTAGTAAATACATACTTATTATACGTTTAAACATCCATGACTCGGAAACAAAATATGTATGTCCATTGTCCATGTGCTCATCACTCAAACAATTGCTCCTACCGTGATTTGAACCCAGGACCCTAAGAACGTAAGGAAGCCTCACTACCACTACGCCATTCGGGTCGTCAAATGATCTCTATCGATACTTCTTGATGATCTCTACTACTACACAACGACTGTGGGCTCTATCGATACCACTTCGACTGAGCGCTCTATAGAGATACCACAACAACTGAGGGCTACATAAAAAGCAAAAGAAGTACTGAAAAAAACTTGTGTCATTGACATGGTAAAGAAATAAATAACTAGCTTCTACTTGGGAGTTCGCCCGCACATACGTCGGTGAAAATCCCATGGGAAGTAAATCCTAGATTCTACCTTCTACCCCAGATAATGGGCTACATATGGCATCAAAATGCTTTCAGGATTACTGTATAGTTATCAGCGTAAATTTTGTCTCTGACCATCCCAAAGATTTTTAGGATAAACTCGTTTTTCCCAATGCTAATGCTATAACACCTGCAGACTTCAAAGATACGTCATTTGTCTCCATAACATCAACATCTGCTTAGTCTTTTTCCAACTATGTTGGGGACAACATCAAGTCTAACCGAATGCAGCTGAATACCAGTACAACCCAGTTAGTACTGGGTAATACGACCCTCCCCCCTCCCTCCCTCCTCGTCCCTTGGTAATACATTTTGGGCCACTGACTTTAACCAGTAACGGCTGTCAAAGATCTACAAATGACAGCCGGGACCAACGGCTTAACGTGCATAATTCGTCTCCATATCATTGCTCATTAATTAATGACCCACTTACAACAAGATAAAAGCATCTTAAATCTAAATGAACTATCATCTAACCTACACCAGACAAATTCAACACAATGGCCACGATAACCGTCTAACTCGGCGCGCGCGACTAATGATAAATAATGACTTGCGCGCACGCATCTAATTTGACGACACAACCGCACATTTTGTGCGATTAGTCGTGTATTATGTTCGTTAGTGCCAATTCATGAGAATTAGGGATATTATATATAAAATGATTTTGAGGAGGTCAATACGAGTAGGTGTATCAAGTATACCAACGGCAAAATTAATTAACTGCAAGAGAAGGCGCCGATGGCCGTGGTCATATTGCTGATGAGTAAAAAGCTGTTATTTTGAAATTACAAACAGAGTCTTCAATTTTATTAATTTGTATAAAGGGTGTAAAAATCTCTTAACGAAGCCGAAAGGCCCTTTTTCTCCCCGTCATTGCGATATTTATTTTGTTCTGCACTATACCTGGGAATCTTCTAGTTAAGGAGATATTGGGGGTCAAAGTTCTAACTTTTCTTTAAATACATGTTTTTAAATGGATGATTTTTACTTTAAACACCTCCACGCCCCTTGTACTATTCAATCCATCCATGAGCACAATGGTTTGATTGCGTTGCATTGAGTTCTATCACAAAAAATAATTCCCGTTTCCCGGAATTATTTTTGCGTAGACTTTAGTCTGATGTACATAATGTTTGGTTGACGGCTTCGTAGTGAGTCTGTTTACACCCTATAGATACGTCATTTGTGGTACAAGTAGACCATAAATTATGCCAATATAGAATTAATAAGACAAAGGCACCGAATGGCAATCATTTTCATTATAAGTGAAAGAATGTAGATTGTAACACTAGATTAATGAGAGCAATGAAAGTAAAGGAAGGAGAAATGTAAAGAGATAACAGTCGCGCGCGATTTTTTTGTGAACATACCATCACGCTAAAGATCTTTAACAATGTTACTCGTACAACAATAAGTGATAAATCATTCGTGTTGATTGACGCCGGAGAAATGGGTATTGTTGCGTTTGTTGAAATAGCTATCGTCTCACAAGAGACTGTGAAAGACTGACTTGATGATCGTGACAGTTGCGAATATGGTGTTTTTGATATCATTAATCAAGTTTTGGAAGAATTTGCCAGTTCTTTGAAAGAGCTCTACGTCTAATGGAGTATCTCTGAAACATCTTCTTAATAAGGTACCTAAATACACTGATAGACCTCGGACCATCTAAACCACTCTAGGTCAAAAAGAATTATTACGCACTTAATGAGTCCTCGAGCAGCACAGTAAAGCTTTCGATAACGACCCTAGAAAGCCTTCAAATGAATGCGCTGTGGACAAAATTGGCTAGATGACATCATCATCATCTTTCTTTAACAAGGAACCTGAGGGTAACACAATTTACATGTTTCCCGATGAGACAAGAACAAATGGTAAAAAATCCGTTATCAGTGTTAACGATAGTGAGACCATGTCGGTATAAAACTTGTAATGAAATGGACGAAATGTTAGTTTGAGACTGTGATCAAAAATAATACGATTCTAATTCCGGTTAGGCGTGTGCCAAGAGTTTGGTAACATTAATACTATCAAAGCTTGAAATCTACTGGAAAGACCCATGTCTCACAGTCAAACATGACGCATAGGCACAAGATAGATCTGCATGCAATATTGCAACAGTGTCAATGGCTGCAGTATATTTGAGTTTAGTTGTTATGCCTACAGAATAAGAAATGTAGTTTGGGAAGACATGTATGATGAATATTATTTTACAAAAAAAAATGGTTTGGGCAGTATTGTCGAAGAGTTTCAATTGTAGGTGATTATGAAGAAGCCTAAATCTATACTAATATTATAAAGCAGAAGAGTTTGTTTGTTTGTTTGGTTTAACGCCCTAATCTCAAGAACTACTGGCTCGAATTGAAAAATTCTTTTTGCGTTGGGTAGTCCATTTATCGAGAAAAGCTATAGGCTATATAACATCACGCTATGATCATTACGAGCGGAGCAGGAATGAAAAATAGTGCACAAACGGGGACGTTTTTTTCCTTTCGTTTTTCTCTCTTATGTGACGCAGACGAAGTGGCGTGGGTCAGCTAGTCCTTTTAATATAATGTTCTTCCTAGCTGGTGATAGGTGGCGCAAATTAAAGTAAGAAAGGAACCAACGAACAATGCCGAGCAAAAAAGTCAATACCGAGCAACCAATTGTGTTGCTATTGCAATTAGGTTTGCGTGGTTATGTTTGTAAAGAAATTAATGAAAGGCAAGTGATTAATGCCAAAATAAACAAGTTTCTCAGCCAATTTATTTCATAATTTTTAGATCTAGTTTTCGAATGAATTCTTCGCCGTCACATATGTGGATTTCTAATTATAGTTAGAACTTCGGTATTACAAAAACAATGCAATGATGAAATAATCCTTTATGCAAGCAAATATAACAAACTGGTTTTAACACGTACTATGAAATAACTCGAGAAAACTCAACATTAAGTGAATTACTGTATCTAACAAGTACATTTATGGGTAATTCTCACCAAATTGCGAAATTTGAGTCCCGAGGCGTTGGTGCCGAGTCATATGCATTGACTACGTAAGTCTTTCTTTTATTTCAATGCACACTATCTATACTACTATTGCTGAAAAAGAAAACGTATTACCTCTAAAGAAATAAAAGATATGGGTACTTTTTTACCGTGAAAGTCATTCCCTCACCTTGTCCCTTAGTCCAAAAACCTTACTAAAATGTCTAATCATCTTAAATAAATCAGTATTATAAATAGCGAAATTATGCGAATATTTATTATTAGTAGATTATGTGTTATTCTGTCTAAAAATTTCATCTTACAGCAACGAATTAAAAATATAATAATTCGGTTTTAAATATGTCCCACCAAATAAAATCATTCCCTCACAGTATTACAAATATCTGATTTCTGCACGTATCAAACGATATTTAGGAACGCAACCTTAAGTTTTTAGTACCTGGCAACACTCTCAAATGTTTCAAGATGGCGATTTTTTCTCAACTGTAGGTGAGTTTGTGCAAAACAACATTGAGTAAAAAATATTTAAGAGTTACATTTGGGGTGGTCATTACCTCACGTTACATATATGGGTTAAGGATTTTAGTATACATGTATATAATTTGTTGTTTTTATGCGTTTTTGGGAGTAAAATGTATATTTGAAATGCAACAAGCAAATTGAGGGTATGTGCTGGTGTTTTTGTAGTTTTTGTTAAAAATCGTCATTCCCTCACGGTCATTCCCTCACAGCTTTTACGAGTGAGGGAATGGCGGTTGTATGAGGGAATGATTTATACAGTATTCTACGGTTCTTCTAGATATTTTTATTTATGCCTTGCAACTTGTACATAATAGTATTTAATTGAAAACAGGTAAATGTATAAGGAAAAAAAATGGCACGACCAAAGAAGTAGAGTGCTGTGGAAAAAAAAATTAAAAAGAAAGGGTATGATGAAAAAAATATTTGAGTTTATTTCAGTAACTATAAATACCAAGTTTTGAGTTGCTTTTCTTTACAAAACGTTATTTCATTGTTTAATGTAATAAAATTACATAATTTCCTTTATTTGTACATGTTTTTTTTATTTTATAGTAAAAATCATTCCCTCATTAATTTATTTCTTAAATCTTTATTTTAAAATATAAAATTAAAACATATTTGAGTTTATTTCGTTAATTATATGTACAAAGTTTTGATTTGCCTTTCTTAACAATTTGATATTTCATTGTTTAATATAATAAAATTACATGTTTTCCTTTATTTGGACATGTATGTTATGGTAGTATTAAATAACAAAATCATTCCCTCACTTATTTATTTTTTAAACACTCATATTTTATAAATTTATTGCAAAATATGGAAGACCAATATTCTTAAATATATCTATTAAAGCTATTTTTCAGATTTCTGCAAAAAAAAAACAAAATTTCAAAAAAAAAAATTAAGTATAAATAAATCTCAAATTTCGGAATTTGGTGAGAATTACCCTTATATCTTCGTACAAGTTTGACCGGTCCTGGGTCGGTCAGTTACAAAACTTCTGCGTATGTATGCAAAGCTTGTGTACACTTTCTACTTCTATTGTCATACTTTTATTCATTGATATAATAGTGTCTACTGTTATATAAAGTCCTGGTATTCTTTATCTTTTTTATCTTTCGTAGTATTTCTTTAACCATCATGATTGTTGTCATGCTTATTATTGTAGTATTGTTTTTTTTTTCAAATTAAAACAATTCTTTTTTTTTCTTCATAAGGTTTCCTATTATTGATTGTCGCAATGACTTTGGTCTGTGAAGATCTGACTACCATTTTAGTCAGCCAATCATTTATAGCAGATAAGTATCTCTTTTACCATCTTGATTGTTGTCATGCTTATTGTTGCAGTATTGTTTTTTCAAATTAAAAATCTTTTTAGCTCCTGTAAAAGATCCCTATTGTCGCAATGACTTTGGTCTGTGAAGATCTGACTACCATTTCAGTCAGCCAATCATTTATAGCAGATCTAGATATAGGCGAATAAAACCTGCTCTTTTGTAAATCAGACTTTGGTAACAAGCCTAACGGATATACGCTAGCAGTTTCAAACTTTCCAAGCTTACTCATCTTGATAAAAAAATGGTGGCGAAATTCAATGAATCATTTGAAACCTTCTGACAGACAGAGGCATTAGAAGAAGCATTGCTTTAGAAGCAATTGGTCATCAATCAAGGGAGTTTAATAACTGCTCTAAAAGTGTTATAATTTGTTCGGAAGACAATATCAATGAAAATGATGACTCATCTATAATTTATGTAAATAAGCTTTTTATACACGATCAAGAACAAATTGAACTAATCAATACCAACATTGCGGTAAAAAACACCGCTCCTAGTAACAACTCGCGTGACAATATTGCAATTGTCGATGAAGAATTAGAAAGAATAGTCGCAGTGAAAGATATACTGCGTTTAGATCGCGTTTTTAGCTAATATGATGATGCAAAAACAGACGGAATTAATTTTATAGTGGCATAAGAAGTTGCATAGTAAATATTTCCTAGTTAGAGCAATGGCATTGTGATTGCTATTACATACAAGACTTATTTATGGAGATTTCTGAGAATAAACACAATTTAGTTTTTATTTCCATTTTATCTAGTGACATTTAAGAGGCAATAACAAAGTCAAATATGTATTGAATTGATAAGCTACCGTCTAATTAAAACTACCACATACCGTAATAAGGCAAATTAAATCTGTTGAAAGTCGAAGTAGAAAAAAGAAAAGGAATCGCTTTGAAAGCAATTGCTACTTCCTTAGGCCCTCTGGTAAATAGATTGATAGTTAGAATACACTTTATTGTAAACAGAGAACATATGAAAGAAAGAGGAGTAAATGATGGCGGTTGACACACGGACAAGGGGAAGACGATGATGATTTACACTAAGCTTGTACAACATTGTTAATTCAGTGGATACAATAGCGGTCCTATCGCTGATAGCGATATCTTTAAGGTTAATATGTATACAGGGTGTAAACAACCTCATGACGAAGCCGTCAACGAAGCATTCTATACATCAAACTAAGTAGCTTCCTGCAAAAAATATTGCTGGGAATCTCCTTTTTTTTGGTGAAAAATCATGTCTTGTCTTGGAACTCAATGTAACGCACTCAAAACATTGTGCTGATTGATGGATGAATAGTACGGGGGTCGCATATTATAGGTGTTGAAAGTAAAAATCTTATAATAAAGACTCGATTTAAAAAAAAAACCTGTCAAAAAGTTGGAACTTGACCCCCAATACCCCCGTAACTAGAATGTTCCCAGATATTTCCAGTTCGCAATGACGAGGACGGGCCTTTTGGTTGATAGGACAGTGCAATGTCGATGATGTATTTTACGACATGATAGTCTTGATTCTTAATTTCGAAGTTATTATGTCATGCTCTCATGCATCATAGGTTGTTCATTTTATTACCAGTATTTATGTAATTTCTACTGTATGTGCACTGACCTATACGAATATCGCAACAGAACATCTTTCCTTACACACAAATCTTTTACGTAAACTTCAGTTGGTAGCTCTCTAACTCTCTAAAATAGTTTTAATGAAACAAGGCCTATGTGTTTGGTAACATACAAGACATATGTGGAAGCTTCAAATGTCACTTACGGGATATATTCCGTGATTTTTTTTTTTTTTGAGGTCCCGATATTTTGACGCTGTTGCAAGCGCCATGATCGCGGGTTGACTGGAGAAAGCGGGAGGATGGAAAAAAAAATTAGGAGCAGACAAATCTGTCTACCCTCTTTCTTTATCTTTTGCTACGCGGACTACTGGAACTCGACACTAAGTAACGGCAAAATACAATCACAGTATCATCAGGCTTTTTAGAGTCCTTATTATGTTGACGGCTTTGTCCTACGGGATACTTCTGCCTAACTCGTCAGGAATCTTTAAATCAATCATGAAAATGCTGTAGCAGAACTAAGGTTACTCTGTGCCTATTTTCAAAACGTTACCACAAAGAAAAACTCCAAATTAGGAAGCACTTTGAACAAAACCGACCTAGCAAATGCACATCCTATGCCAGTTTCAAATTCAAAATTTCACATCTCATAAACAATTTCAACGACTATCATAATATTACCAAGAATATTTACGACTCCAACATTCACACCTACATTTAGCACTATGCTGCATTCTATCTTGCATCAGTAGGCAAGTCCAGTGGCCTATAAAGTTTGAACGGTCCTTTCACTGCACTCGGTCGTGAAAGTCTCGCTATCCGAAATTAATCCTCTTTTCTTTAGTTATAAATAACAATGAGATATAGCAATCGTGTCCTTGATCTTTTAATTTAATAGCCTGTAGTTAGATGTTCTTGGTTCTTTTTTGATTGTCTGACCATCAACATGAACGGTGAACGAGTGTTTTGAATTTATTGCTTTTGTTCCTTGTCCCAAGCTACTTGGGGTAGGTGAAGCATGTACCCATTCTTTTCCGACAGAAGTTGACAAGGGGAACGACGCCATCATTCAATCTCATTTTATTCATCTTTTCTGTGCCGTTTAACCTTCCGCTATGTCCACAAAAATTGTATTACTCATTCTTTCAATGCTATTATGCGTTTCATTTATTTATGTTAATTCAAATAAAAATCTTTCGTACTTTGCAATGTTAACATTTTTCTTCGCATATCAGTCAGCCCTTTTTTTTTTTTTGGGATGGGAAATCATCAAATGACTTCTCCCACTCTGTGCGGAGCGGGAGGGAGTGTCAGACTCTTACTGACTAAAACCCATCCATGTTCCTTCCTCGCCCTTTACTTTCCAGGGCCGCGGTATCTCTTTCGAACAGGCCCGCAACCCCGGCAGGCTTCGGCCCTTGCGGGCCCTTCCCCTTATGCTGACATCTCTTTGAGGCGCGCGTGGAACACGAACGCGCCGTCGACACGGCCTGTCGTCGTCGTTAGACGGACGGACGGCTAGCTAGCCCATAGCCAACCGTCCACAGGCCCGCATCTACGGTGGCCGGGAAGAGAAGATCTCTCCCTCTCTCGTTCCGCCACCTCCTTCGCTAGCATGACTGCTTCGCAGAAGGAGGTGACAGCTTCCCATTCCGTCTCGCTCCGGACCATGGATTGAGGTCTCTCGGTTGAACATTGCGTCGAACTGTCCTGTGTTGAGCTAGATAAGCATGTAGTTGTGTGTGTGTACAGACCCCCAAACTATCAAAACTTTTCCTTATTTGAATCAATAATGGAAGATGTCCTGGCAAAACTTGCAGCCAGTAATAAGTCAACAATTATTTGTGGTGATTTCAATATCAATATTTTAGAAGAGGATTCAAATAGCAGTCGGTTATTAAATCTTTTTAAGTCATTTGACTTGACCTACACTTTTATAGAACCTACTAGAGTAACTTCATCTTCTGCTACTTGTATAGATAATGTTTTCTGCAATTGTGATTATTTAGATAAAGCCATAGTAAATTGTTTGCCGTCTGACCATAGCGGACAAACTGTAACTTTTAGGTGTAAAACTCCAATACAAAATGTTCAGATTAAATTCAGACCTATAACTTCTTGCAAATTAAATAGATATAATATTTCCCTGCAGAACAAGTTAAGTGAAATGAGCCAAGAGGATATTAATATAAATCAATTGTATGATCGTTTCTTTTCATTAGTTCACACGGAATTCAACAAAACTTTTGAAAAGAAGACAAAGAGTATTTGCCCTAAATTTATATTTAGTGATTGGGCAACTAGAGGTATAAGAAAAAGTAGGGAAAGACTATTTGAGCTTTATAGCCTTAAGCCTTTTATAAACACAGAAACTTTTAGCAAGTATGTTGCTACGTATTCAAAGATTTTTAGAAATACTTGCAAAGTTGCTAAAGCCCTGCACATTAGCAACAAGATCAAAACAGCAGAAAATAAAATAAAGACCGTTTGGAAAGTCATAAATAACGAGACTAACAGAAAGAAAATACGTAATAATAGCTATACATTAGATACAGCATGTGGTCCTAAAAGCTCTAATCAGGAAGTAGCTCAAGAATTTGTAAATTTCTTTACCGATATACCAATAAAAACTACGGAGGCCCTTAATTCCTCACCTGAAATATCAATTAGCTGTAGCTACATGTAATGTTCATCTTTGTTTCGACAATTCAAAAGTTCCTGTTACTAGCCTACTTAAAATAAATGTTTTGATTTTGAACATGGCCACACCGACGCCAACACATTAAGCTATTACAATCTGTCACATTTCTTTCTTAGACTTTCAACTTCATCGCTCAAGTATTAGGTTCAAAGTTAATTGGGATAATTTGACAGTTTTGGATAGCTTGATGTATGTAATGGCGTCTGAACTACTACGGTGTACTTTGTAGTAAGCTACAACTACTAGCATCTAAGTACTACTAAAATTGGGTAAATAGCCAGGAGAAACAAAAGACTTATCCAACAAATATAATATACATTAGTTCTTAAATAACTTAGTAATCAGCTCTTTTATAGAGACGCAACAACATAACCTCACTTGTCTAAAACTCTAATAACTCAGCTCTCAGATTGTTTCCGAGGGACTGATAAGTTTGAATCTTTTAATTCATACCATTTTCATCTCGTTACATTCAGGCCCAAGAATGTATGTAATCGTTTCCGTCTCAGTATTATTGCGCTGTAGAAATTGGTATTCTGAAGTTGAAAATTCGATTGCATCAATTTTATATACGCATCCTATTAAGTAACACCCAGTGTTCGTGAAACAGGGCAAAAAACCTATCAAAAAGCATTAGTTCAGCCTAAAATCCATCTATCGGACGTCAAAGTTTCATCATTAGCCAATATTGTGCAAACTAATAACACATAGGTGTTTGCCGTTCACTTGATCGAAGCTTTAGTGTTTTCAAGAGATTTGCCATGGATTGATTACTGACCTTATGGGATCATACTTTAGCGTAGGTAAACCACTTATTAAGTACTTAATGAGCGACGGATTTAAGGCTTAGTTGATTGAAGGTCGTCTTTGGAAAGGGCCTCATTGGTATGGTCGACGTCTGACTTTTAATTTCGTAATAAATAAAAATTTAATTTTAATATGCGCAAGCGCGTGTTTACAGTCAGTTTTTTGATCTCAATGACGTACGACATCCTTAAGATATTTTTTCTTGGATGGACTGGAAAATAATTTGCAAATCTTCAGTAAAGTTTATACTAACTTTGGATGGTTTTTCTCTGGCAAAAAGTGTGGAAGAAATGAGAGTAGGCTTTCGCCCAGGAGTGGGACAGTTCGGTCAAAACTACCGCCACTACTGCCTAAGTAATGTGCTCTTTTTGCTCCTTTGATCCCTTTTTTTCGGATGGGAATACATCAAATAACATCTCGAGCTCTGGGCGGAGCGGTTAGGATGATAAAATGATAACTGTAAATGTGTTTATAATTTACAAACTCTTATAAATACTTGTCTTTTTGTTACTCTATGATCTTTTGACAAATCGATTGCGTATCCCGCAGTTTATCGGAGGATAACGATTTCAAAACATGTGAAAACGTTTGGATGGGCTAACGGCCTGTCATTTCTTACGGCTTCCATCGATCAATCAATGACAATATTGGTCAACTGACCTTATGGTGAGTCTATGGCGTTGCACCTAATATGGTCATCTATAGGATGAGACGTGATTCTGAATCTAAAGTTTGTTGTGATGGAAAATTATTATAAACTAGCTTCTGCCCGCGTCTTCGCCCACGTGAAGTTCGATTGTTCGATAGGATCTTCACTAAATATTATACAACAAAGTCTCCCGCCGCGTCTGTCTGTCCCTATGTATGCTTATATCTTTAAAACTACGCAACGGATTTTGTTGCGGGTTTTTTTAATAGATAGAGTGATTCAAGAGGAAGGATTTTGTTTTATAATTTTACGAGGGCGAAGCGATCTTCCCCGAAAACCACTATATCTAATGGTGAAAACAGCGTGAAAATCAGTGGAGTAGTTTTTAAGTCTATCGCGAACAGACAGATAGACAGACGTGGCGGAGGACTTTGTTTTATACAACATTATTTTTTGTTTACACTAAACCCGAAAAGGGGTCATTGTACTCATCATTTTTAACAACTTTTTCAAAAAAATCAGCTGTTCCCTACATTTATGTTCGCATAACTCGTCAAAATGTAGGGAACAGCTGATTTTTTTTTCGCGATTTCAAGGTTCGTCGCATAGAAAAGTTGTTCAAAATGATGAATACAATGACCCCTTTTCGGGTTTAGTGTAAACAAAAAATAATGTTGTATATGTTGTGTAGTAGTGGTTTATTTTTTGTCCGTTTTGTCTTACAATTATTATAATATGGTTCTGTTGTAGTCTAATACCTACTTTAATAATATTGGATGCACGTCATGACCTTGCGACGAATAAATCTTTTTTCTTTCTTCTTTCTTTCTTCCCATTGAGATTTTGGTCAGATTATACTCAATTCAAAAGGAAAGGGAACTCAAGATTAATCTGGCACTTGATCAGGCTCTCAAAACCCATCAAGTATTTTCTAGATCTCCCAGTTAGCACTCGCAGATGGAATGAAATGAAATGTGAAACTAGCGAACTTTCATAAATATCGCTTATACAAATATACTTTTGACCCAGATTCAGATAAACGATTCAACAGAACATATGTCACTTGACCGACGGAGCGGATATACGTGGAAACGGATGGTTTATGTTAATGTTTGAAAGTGTCATCAATAAGTATTCCAAGTCTGAGACGAGAGATTGGAGGAAATATCTAGAAGATTTCTGCCTCAAAACATCTACTTGGAGTGTTAATAAAAAAAATTGTGGTATACAACACAAACCCAACTACTCAAAAATTACGTACAAATAAACTCGGGGTTTACAGAGAAAATCGACACCTCCTATTGTTGAAGTCGGTTAAAATGAAGCCTATGTTACCCGGGCCAAATTAAAAATCAATTGACACCTTATTCATGATAAATGTATGAATTGTTTAGGCGTTTTGGAGGAACATTCGTAAATACCAACACAAATATAGACTGCTCCAATGCCGATAATGCCCTTTCGCCGTAGTCGGTATAAACAAAGCCTTAGGAGAAAAGAATTCAGTTCTTCGTTTTAATTTTGACCACCGAAATAACCAATGCGATGTCATCGAAATAGTACAATAGGATTAAGATTTGAACTCACGATATCTCGATCGCCAGTCAATGTCATTGTCACGGGGCTATTATCGATTAAATGTGTGGCATTGATCGATTACTTTTAGTTTCGTTGATCAGGGTGGCAATACCAGTATTTTACATGGAGACTGACCTCGACAACCCAGTAATGAGTAATACGATACCCCTTGTATTGTATTGTACCTCTTAGTAAGACTGGTTGTCCGACTTTTGGGCCACTGACTACCAATAACGACAGTGTCAAAGATCTACAATACTACAAAGGACAGCCGGGACCAACTTCGTGGAGGTAACTCGGTAGATTGGTGGTCACTGATCCACAAACCAACCTAGGCAAGCACGGCTTAACCTTAAGATCGACCCAAGGAGTTGTTATTATTAAACTACTGAAACTAAAACAATTAAAATATTGGCACAATTTCTTCTTTACGTGTCGATTATTTCGAAGTTTCACCACTAAGGCTGAGGCTACACTAGGCAGCGATTCGCGATGCGACTGGAAGAGTGAAACGAGAAAAACATGGTATGGCTACATTACAAGCGAGATTCGGCGTATTTTCTAATAAATTCGCTTCAATTTCGCTATGTTGGTGTAGCCGATGCCGTGATTACAGTAATGTTGTTCCGATCGCATAAAGAAATCAAAGGTCGCTACTATTATTTGATGTACAGTGTAGCCATATACTTGAGCATTCATTTACTTGTTTTAATCGCTCATGTGTCGCAGGTCACGTCGCGGCCTAATGTAGCCTCAGCCTTAGGGCCGCGTTAGCTTAGTGGCCGCAAACAACAAATTATTATTGAGTTTTTCCATCAGGAATTTCTGTAGCCACGGAGTCTAGATTTGTTCCCGGTTGATGAAAATAGGCTCGCCCTCTATAACATGCATGGTACTTAAACAGTCATATCAGGCGAAATCTGGGTGTAGGGATTCGAGTCGTGATGTTATTTTATGTATTTAACATGTTTTACCAATGTTACCTTGTGGTTGGCAAATCATAATAATCAATATTGTTACAAAGAAATCGCAAGTATCAATAAGACTTATATTTTTTTTCTGAATAGTTGTCGAATGCCATACATCCACCGATGATAGACATTTGATTGAGTACTTCTGCTTATCGCAATCTTACAAATTAGGTACCATCAATGCAATACGATTTATACAAGCAACGTTACATCACGCTAGTGTTTCTCTGAAAGGTTAGGCAGAGTAGGCGGAGAAGCAGTCAAAATATGGGTACTATTAGTAACTAAATAGTAACCATATTTTGACCATGACTTTAAACCGAACAAAAATATGAATTGAAACCTACCGAGTGAGATCAATTTTGATTTATAACTACCAAAATAAAGTATATAAAAAGCGTGGATTCAAGAACAGGGGCAACCAATTCCCAAAGTCACGTGTAAAGGTCGCCCCTATTGCCATCAACCGGGCATAATGTAGACACCATGGCTGTTACCGAGAATACCTGAAAACCAAATAACACTCTACCCGGCCTGAGAATCGAATTCAAACCTTCATGCTCATGCGTCGCGATCTATAGACCAACAAAGCAATCATGCAAGTACCGTCTATGTAGTTTAACCTTTTGGACGCCATTGTCACATATACGTGACAAGCAAGCGCGTGCCCTGTACGCCAAATGACACAAATATGTAACAAAATAGTAGATAAAATTGTGGCTTGGCGTGGAGGGCACGGCTGGTTTGCGTTTATGCTTTGGCGTCAAAAGGTTAAACAAACGTCGCGTCACAAAATAAATATTAATCAATTAAGTTTGCGCAAGAGCAAGTAACGTGCGGTAAGTAGTTAATCCTTAATTTATTTGATGGGACGATTAACCTACCTTTTAAACGGACAGGTTCAAAGTAATGAATAATGGTTAAGTACTGCATTGCAAGAATTGTCTATTGAATACAAGAGTAGCAATGACGTAAAGAGAACCTTCATTCGCGTTGAATGGTGAACTAAAGGATTTTAAACGTTGACGAATAAACATACCACTAATTATTTGAGCAGCAGACAATAATTTTAATATTCAAGTTAAAAAGCGCGTGCTGTTATCATTGCTAGACATACGAGTATTCTGTTTTCCCCTAGCCGTTCCTGTGCTTCTCGCATTCAATGGATTCCCATGGTCTTGATTTGGTAATAGGCTTGTTTCCACCATCATTAAATTGCAAATCTATTTAGTCCGTCAGTTAGAGTATTGTAAAATAATAGACACGTGTATTTTTTGTTTTTGTAAATCTACGAATATTGACTTCAGAACTCACTAAGAATGATACCGAACACTGACGTATTGGGAATTTTAAAAGCGTCGTATCTTCGTCAATTTTGGTTTATGTGTCAAGAGAAAAAACGTATTTTTTCTCTTGACACATAAACCAAATATTAAGTCAAATATTTTTTGATAATCTAAGTGACGGACTAATTATATTTTTTCAGTAAAAAATCCTATTGGTCCACCTTGTGTGCATTCAGGTACGCGGTCACCATTCGAAACTCAAACTCAAAACATTATTTATGTCAATTAGATCATTACTGGCACTTTTGAATATCGAAATGAAAAAATGTAGCTACAATTACAAAGCATAGTAACTAGTGAATGTACTGCAGTTACCCATTCCAAAGTGTAGATCTTTATGGAGAAGAATGGACAAGAAACTCCATGGTACTCTTTTATATCAACCTCTCTATATACCTAATGACATACTGATATCTAATTACAATTAGACATTCTAATCATTCAGCTGCTACCTATCATCAAATTAATTTAGCAAACAGATGAATGAGTTAGGCCTTGAAGCAATTGGTTTTATTTATTTACAACAACAAAATGAGATTACAAATAACCGATTATTTATTGCAAATTCATCTTTATACACTTGGACTGTGATTATAATTTGCAATAACCTAACCACACTTGCAGATGTTTAATAATATTATTAAGCCTTAACTAATCGATATAGACGTCTAACAGGGGAAGATGGAGGAAGAAAACGTGTTGAACCAACCCCAAATAAGTAGAACGGAACAAGGCCAGGAAGATGATAATAAAACTAGTAAATTATTATGTCCCATATATCTTTGAAAGCAGCAGTGGCCAAGTGGAGGCGGCCCCGACTTACGTTCAATGTGTCGTGGGTTCGAACCCAGGTAGGCGTATTTTTGTTATTCATTTATTTCATATAGACATCCATAAAATTGTTATTAACACAGAAATACTTATGAGAAACTAATGTTTGAAATGACAGACATGAGACACTTAAAAACTAAATACAAAAACAAAGTAAACATGATAAATTGGATACTCCGATACTCGTGCGAGTGTTTATTTGACCGTTTGTAGTCGTATCCAGCGCTCGAGTATTACTTTGTGTATTTTATTTCATCACCGCTGCTCTCAAAACGGTGAAGCAAAGCATCGTGAAAAAACCGGCATGGCCTAGAACCATAAATTCGAAGACATGTGACAACTACCAATCCGCAGTGGGCCCTCGTTGATCTACACAAGACACAATGGCTGTTGTGTCTATAATTACGGCATACAAGAGGTTATAGCCCATTCCCTCTCATAGAGAGGAGGCCTGACCCAGCAGTGGGAACATTTTTAGGCTGATGATGATGATGATGATGATGATGATGATGATGATATATCTGCTAATGCTACGGTTTGCAGAAAAACTCATCTATGAATGAAATTGCAAACTAAAAGTTTTTTAGACGCTTTGTAATATTTTTAATACTGATTTAACAAACAGTAATTGTAATAATTAATATTGGTTGCCACTGTTGCCAATTAAAAAAAAACAGTTACGTGAGAATATGGATGATGATGGTGATTAGGAGATTGTGTTTAAGAAATCTTTATACATAACACTAACAATGCAGGACAACCTTAGCCTCTAAAAAAATCTCAGGCCTTTAGCAAGGCTAGATATAGTACCTACTATGTATATCGTCCATGACGATACTCAAAAGTAACGTAACTTAAAACACCGATGAGTACCTACCTAGGATGAACCAGAACTCAGAGGCCCGATTTCTATAACTTACTTACGAATAGCTATCGACGACCACACCGACGTAGACCGAAGAATTTCCAAACTTAAGTGGCAGTGGGCAGGTCACATTGCTCGCAGAACGGATGGCCGATGGGGCCGTAAAGTTCTGGAGGGGGGACCGCGAACCGGAAGACGATGCGTTGGAAGACCTCCCACTAGGTGGACCGATGACCTGGTGAAGGTTGCGGGAATCCGTTGGATGTGAGTCGCAAGGGACTGGTCAATGTCGCGACACTTGGGGGAGGCCTATGTCCAGCAGTGGACGTCTTTCGGCCGAAATGATGATGACGATGATTTATAGCTGTCAGTTAATATGCCACGTCTCGTAGCTATCGGTGTTTTTATAAACAAAATTATCCTGAAATATCCTATCCGCGTCACAGCTACCTACCTGTCACTTAATTCATAAAAAGGACAAAGAGAGATTGTCTGTGACGTTTTGTTTCAAACCGTCTGTAATCAAAATGTCAAACAAACCGAGATAGCAATCTACTGAAACCGAACAGTAAGTTATTGAAAATGGCCGTAAGTGATTGATTAGTTGATTTGAGAACTAAGTTTAAAATTATACTTTTGTTTTCCATCACGAATTACTTTACCATCATTAGGCATCTGTGTTTTATAGATTTGGTGCCACAATAAGTAAATACATTCAATAAAGGTACAATACAACCAATTCAGCCAATATAGGAAATATCCTCAGAAACTACTGTATACTTTCGTTTGTCGCACAATGCGCTCTCTAACAGTACATATTGACTATTGTTAATAGTGAAAATGGTGAAAACAGTTTGTACATTCACGCGGTACGGAAGACAATAGATTTCATGGGAGAAATGGCTGGTGACTGCTAATTATGTAAAGTAATAACATAATTAGCTTTTTATTTGGAATTTCGCTATCACAAAGTGCTTGATGTCTCTTTTACACTTTGCCGCGGAGATTGATATAATTTTAAGTAGGAGTAAGTTTCTTTTAAAGCTTCCAGGAATAATCGTCTTGGAAGATCTACCGTTACCCCATTAAATAAATTAAATAAATATCGCTGGACATTAACACACAGCCCAATCTAGTGCCACACTAAGCAAGACTTGTGTCGTGGACACCAGATAGTTGATATACTCGATTTATATTTTTTGTTTGTAAATACATACTTATTATACGTTTAAACATCCATGACTCGGAAACAAAATATGTCCATGTGCTCATCACACAAACAATTGCTCCTACCGGGATGTGAACCCAGGACCCTAAGAACGTAAGGAAGCCTCACTACCACTACGCCATTCGGGTCGTCAAATGATCTCTATCGATACTTCAACGACTGTGGGCTCTATCGATACCACTTCGACTGAGCGATCTTTAGAGATACCACAACAACTGAGGGCTACATAAAAAAGCAAAAGAAGTACTGAAAAAAACTTGTGTCATTGACATGGTAAAGAAATAAACAACTAGCTTCTACTTGGGGGTTCGCCCGCACGTACGTCGGTGAAAATCCCATGGGAAGTACTCCTGTCCAAATTTTATCCTAGATTCTACCTTCTACCCCAGATAATAGACATAAAATTTTCTAATACTGACACACGTTCCCTCGAATATCTAAACTGTTTAGCCTCACAGGGTTTTCTCCCTGCGCATACCCTGCCAACTAGAAGAAACAATTGCCTGGATCACCTAATTTTAAAAACAAAATGTCCATGTATCTCATTTGTTTATGACACCTCAGTCACTGATCATCACTCTTCCTTGCTGTGTCTAGAAAAGCAACGCGAGCGCACCGTTTTCATGCCTAGTATAACTAGAATAGATTACGAGGCTCTGGATAAATCGATATCCCAAATTGATTTTAGTTATATTCTGTGTACACAAGACGTTAATATAGCTACTGATAACTTAATAGACCTCTTGGCTACGGCTATTTCAAATAATACGTCAGTTAAACAAGTACCAGCAAGGAAGAGATTGCTCAAACCATGGATCACCCCAGGATTGTTACGGTGTATAAGAGACAGGGATGCTTTACATAGAAAGCTTCAGTTATCTCCTGATAATGAAGTAATAAAGATAACGTACAAACGATATAGAAATTTCTGTTCAGGCCTGCTGAAAAAAGCAAAAAGAACATTTGACACGCAAGAACTCGATAAAGCAAGTCACAATCCAAAAGCTTTATGGGAAACTATAAAGAAAATTACGAATACCACCAACAGCACAAAGTCACCCAAACAACTATTGATATGCGCATCAACACCAGAAGAATCTTGTAATGTTGTAAATTCCTTTTTTGTGAGTATTGGCAGGACCCTTGCAGATCATATCTGCAATGATATTACATTACAGTCGGCATCACTTCCACAGACCCAGCAAACTTCAATCACTAACATCATTCGTCCTAGAAGCAACAGACCCCGATGAAATTATATCTATTATAGGTTCGCTACGATCAACCGCTGCCACTGGGTGGGATACCATCTCACCTCTGTTCCTGAAGAAGTATGCTAAAACTCTGGCGCCCATACTATGCCATATTTTTAATCTATGTTTCGAAATGTCCTTATTTCCCACTTCTATGAAAAAAGCAATTATTCATCCGATATTCAAGGGTGGAGATGGGAAAATACCTAGCAATTATCGTCCTATTGCAGTTCTGAGTGCCTTATCCAAGATACTCGAACGTCTCATAAACAGACGACTAACTAAATACCTTGAACGTTACAATTTATTATCCCCACAACAGTTCGGGTTTCGTAAAAATAAATCAACTTGTGATGCAGTTCAAGACGTTACTTCTAATGTTGTTCTGCACCTTAATGAGAATAAAAAAGCTCTCACAGTCTTCTTAGATCTTGCGAAGGCGTTTGATACGGTTCCCATCACCACTCTTCTCCTCAAGCTTGAAAGTGTTGGCGTCAGGGGAGCAACTCTGGACCTTTTTCGTAGTTACCTAAGTGATCGAAATCAAACTGTCAGGATTGATAACTACAGTAGTGAAGAGCTTCCTATCAACTACGGGGTCCCCCAAGGCAGCATATTAGGTCCCACCCTCTTCCTCATCTTTATAAATGATCTGTGTAACCTTAATATTCCTTATGGCAGGATTGTTGCATTTGCGGATGATACCGCTATAACTTTCACCGCAGACACATGGTCTGAGCTAGAACTAATAGCTCAACACGGCCTTAACTCAGTCTTAGACTGGCTCACTAAACACACCCTTACCCTAAATACCACCAAAACAAAGTTTCTTACCTACTCTATTAGCGCGGCTTCCACCACATACTGCCATAAACTTAAAAGCACACTCTTGCCTCACAAAAACATCGTGTAATTGTCCATCTTTAGAGAACGTTGACCATATAAAATATCTAGGTATACTATTAGATCAAAATTTAAATTTCAAGACGCATATTAACCTGCTTACGGGTAGAGTAAGAAAACTAATTTATATATTTAGGACCCTACGATACGTTGCAAACTTTAAGATTATTCGTACTGTTTATTTTGCCCTGTGCTCTTCTATTATCACATACTATATCTCTTGCTGGGGCGGTACTGCTAAGACTATTTTGATGCCCCTAGAAGTCGCTCACAGGGCCATTTTGAAGGTTGCAACCTTTCGACATTTTATGTTCCCTACCAATGAATTGTACAGTCACTGGGGAATTCTCAACTTACGACAATATTTTATTTTACAAGTAATATTATTACAACACAAGAAAACCCCATACAAAAAAATAACAAAACGTCGAAAAGACAAAATTTGCTCACTGCCACGAACGCGATCACCCTTCTTTAAAAGATTTTGTTTACTACCAAGGCCCAGCTCTCTATAATAAGATTAACAAACACTCTCCAATATATGGTCTATCATATTACAACTGTAAGAAGGCTGCTCACTCATTCCTACAAGGTAAAAATTACGACGAAACAGAAAAATTCCTAACTGATTTAAATTGATTCAATCTGTTTTTCTTTTTTTCAAAGAATTTACAACAAATACTATTAAGTCTACTATACAATAAATTAAGATTAAGTACTATAAAGATGCACATCTCTCTAACACACGTGTGTTAGAGAGATGTGCGATGTGTGTGTGTGTGATTAAATTGTACGACTATAACGTTACAGTCGTACAATTTAATCCGCTACAGTTTATGTTTTACGCGGAAATACAATTTATTCGCACAGCACAAACATTTGGTCACAACAAATACTCACCTACCCACTTGTTACATGATTTACTTTTAGTTTATATAATTACCCAATCATTTTATTTTCTTTATTTGTTATTTTACTTGTTTCTTAGTTTTAAGCCATAATAGGAAAAAAAAAAATACATATTATAATATGCTTATAGCTAAATATATATAGCTAAACATAAATAATATAATTATGATATAATATACTTATAGCTAAACATCAAAATTTGTTTGTAGTAAACACATCATAATGTACTATAATGCATAATGTGTACGTTTCTTTTTAGTTTATTTCCTTGGGGACCGGCACTGTACTCCTTAACACAGGTTACCTATTAACCTAGCTAGGAATACAGCACCTCACCTACCATTTTATTGTAGTCTTTGTACACTAAATATAGCTATTCTGTAAATTGTGACATGTACTACAATGTTTTGTTTTGATTAATAAATTATTATTATTATTATAATGGGCTACATATGGCATCAAAATGCTTTTAGGATTCCTGTCTAGTTATCAGCGTGAATTCTGTGTCTGACCATCCCAAAGATTTTAGGATAAACTCGTTTTTCCCAATGCTAATGCTATAACACCTGCAGACTTCAAAGATACGTCATTAATTGTCTCCATAACATCAACATCTGCTTAGTCTTTTTCCAACTATGTTGGGGACAACATCCAGTCTAACCGAATGCTGCTGAATACCAGTACAACCCAGTTAGTACTGGGTAATACGACCCTCCCCCCTCCCTCCCTCCCTCCTCGTTCCACATCTCCTCCTAATTAATTAATGACCCACTTACAAAAAGATAAAAGCGTCTTAAATCTAAATGAACTATCATCTAACCTACACCAGACAAATTCAACACAATGGCTACGATAACCGTCTAACTCGGCGCGCGCGACTAATGATAAATAATGACTTGCGCGCACGCACCTAATTTGACGACACAACCGCACATTTTGTGCGATTAGTCGTGTATTATGTTCGTTAGTGCCAATTCATGAGAATTAGGGATATTATATATAAAATGATTTTGAGGAGGTCAATACGAGTAGGTATATCAAATATACCAACGGCATAATTAATTAACTGCAAGAGAAGGCGCCGATTGCCGTGATCATATTGCTGATGAGTAAAAAGCTGTTATTTTGAAATCACAAACAGAGTCTTCAATTTTATTAATTTGTATAAAGGGTGTAAAAATCTCTTAAAAAACTGATAGGCCCTTGTTCTCCCCGTCATTGCGATATTTTTTTTGTTCTACACTATTCTTGGGAACCTTCTAGTTATGGAGATATTGGGGGTCAGAGTTCTAACTTTTCTTTAAATACAGGTTTTTAAATGGATGATTTTTACTTTAAACACCTTGTACTATTCAATACATCCATCAGCACAATGGTTTGATTGCGTTACATTGAGTTCTATCACAAAACATAATATTTCACCCAAAAAAAAATCGTTTCCCAGCAATTAATTTGCGTAGACTTTAGTTTGATGTACAGAATGCTTGGTTGACGACTTTGTAGTGAGTCTGTTTACTTTACACCCTATAGATACGTAATTTGTGGTTCAAGTAGGCCGTGAATTATGCCAATATATATAGAATTAATAAGACAAAGGCACCGAATGGCAATCATTTTCATTATAAGTGAAAGAATGTAGATTGTAACACTAGATTAATGAGAGCAATGAAAGTAAAGGAAGGAGAAATGTAAAGAGATAACAGTCGCACGCGATTTTTTTGTGAACATACCATCACGCTAAAGATCTTTAACAATGTTACAACAATAAGTGATAAATCATTCGTGTTGATTGACGCCGGAGAAATGGGTATTGTTGCGTTTGTTGAAATAGCTATCGTCTCACAAGAGACTGTGAAAGACCGAGTTGATGATCGTGACTGTTGCGAATATGGTGTTTTTGATCATTAATCAAGTTTTGGAAGAATTTGCCAGTTCTTTGAAAGAGCTCTAGGTCTAATGGAGATTCTCTGAAACATCTTCTTAATAAGGTACCTAAATTCACTGACAGACCTCGGACCACCTAAACCACTCTAGGTGAAAAAGAATTATTACGCATGTAATGAGTCCTCGAGCAGCACAGTAAAGCTTTCGATAACGACCCTAGAAAGCCTTCAAATTAATGCGCTGTGGACAAAATTGGCTAGATGACATCATCATCATCTTTCTTTAACAAGGAACCTGAGGGTAACACAATTTACATGTTGCCCGATGAGACAAGAACAAATGGTAAAAACTCCGTTACCAGTGTTAACGATAGTGACACCATGTCAGTATAAAACTTGTAATGAAATGGACGAAATGTTAGTTTGAGACTGTAATAAAAAATAATACGATTCTAATTCCGGTTAGGCGTGTGCCAAGAGTTTGGTAACATTCATACTATCAAAGCTTGAAATCTACTGGAAAGACCCATGTCTTACAGTCGAACATGACGCATAGGCACAAGATAGATCTGCATGCAATATTGCAAACCGTGTCAATGGCTGCAGTATATTTGAGTTTAGTTGTTATGCCTACAGAATAAGAAATGTAGTTTGGGAAGACATGTATGATGAATATTATTTTACAAAAAAAAATGGTTTGGGCAGTATTGTCGAAGAGTTTCAATTCTTGGTGGTTATGAAGAAGCCTAAATCCTTTTCATATAATGTTCTTCCTAGCTGTTGATAGGTGGCGCAAATTAAAGTAAGAAAGACCAACGAACAATGCCGAGCAAAAAAGTCAATACCGAGCAACCAATTGTAGCCTATTGCAATTAGGTTTGCGTGGTTATGCTTGTAAAGAAATTAATGAAAGGCAAGTGACTAATGCCAAAATAAACAAGTTTCTCAACCAATTTATTTCATAATTTTTAGATCTAGTTTTCGAATGAATTCTTCGCCGTCACATATGTGGATTTCTAATTACAGTTAGAACTTCGGTATTACAAAAACAATGCCATGATGAAATCTTTTATGCAAGCAAATATAACAAACTGGTTTTAACACGTACTATGAAATAACTCGAGAAAACTCAACATTCAGTGAATTACTGTATCTAACAGTACATTTATATCTTCGTACTAGTTTGACCGGTCCTGGGTCGGTCAGTTACAAAACTTCTGCGTATGTATGCAAAGCTTGTGTACACTTTCTACTTCTATTGTCTTACTTTTATTCATTGATATAATAGTGTCTACTGTTTTATAAAGTCCTGGTATTCTTTATCTTTTTTTATCTTTCCTAGTATTTCTTTAACCATCATGATTGTTGTCATGCTTATAATAATAAATTACTTCATTTTTCCAAAATACAGATTTAACATGTTTTATAAGTATAAACAAAATGTACATGAGCGTTGGTAGTAACACAATGCAGTACAATCTAAGCACTGAGATCTGCACACAATATGGAAAACCCTGCCTCTCAAACTAGGTAACCCGTATCTTGAGAGACAGTGATTCAGCTTAAAAAGTGATGCGATAAGTATAATAGTAGACTGTGTCGATCTACCTGAGCGACTATGAATATAAAGCTAAATTATTATTGTAGTATTGTTTTTTTTTTTCAAATTAAAACAATTATTTTTGTCTCTTCATAAGGTTTTCTATTATTGATTGTCGCAATGTCTTTGGTCTGTGAAGATCTGACTACCATTTTAGTCAGCCAATCATTTATAGCAGATCAGTATCTCTTTTACCATCTTGATTGTTGTCATGCTTATTGTTGCAGTATTGTTTTTTCAGATAAAAACTCCTTTTAGCTCCTGTAAAAGATTCCTATTATTGATTGTCGCAATGTCTTTGGTCTGTGAACATCTGACTATCATTTCAGTCAGCCAATCATTTATAGCAGATCTAGATATAGGCGAATAAAACCTGCTCTTTTGAAATCAGACTTTGGCAACAAGCCTAACGGATATACGCTAGCAGTTTTAAACTTTCCGAGCTTACTCATCTTGATAAAAAATGGTGGCGAAATTCAATGAATCATTTGAAACCTTCTGGTAGACAGAGGCATTAGAAGAGGGATTGCTTTAGAAGCGGTTAGTCATCAATCAAGGAGTTTAATAACTGCTCTAAAAGTTTAATAATTTATTCGGAAGACAATATCAATGAAAATGATGATTCATCTATAATTTATGTAAATAAGCCTTTTTATACACGATCAAGAACAAATTGAACTAATCAATACCAACATTGCGGTAAAAAACACTGCTCCTAGTAACGACTCGCGTGACTGTATTGCAATTGTCGATGAAGAATTAGAAAGAATAGTCGCAGTGAAAGATATACTGCGTTTAGATCGCGTTTTCAGCTAATATGATGAAGCAAAAACAGAGGGAATTAATTTTATAGTGGCATATGAAGTTGCATAGTAAATATTTCCTAGCTAGAGCAATGGCATTGTGATTGATATTACATACAAGACTTATTTGTGGAGATTTCTGAGAATAAACATAATTTAGTTTTTATTTCCATTTTATCAAGTGACATTTTAGAGGCGATAACAAAGTCAAACATGTATTGAATTAATAAGCTACCGTATAAATATAACTACCATATATACCGTAATAAGGCAAAAACAATCTGTTGAAAGTCGAAGTAGAAATAAGAATCGCTTTGAAAGCAATTGCTACTTCCTTAGGCCCTCTGGTAGATAGATTGAAAGTTGGAATACACTTTATTGTAAACAGAGAACATATAAAAGAAAGAGGAGTAAATGATAATGTGACGGTTGACACACGGACAAGGGGAAGACGATGATGATGATGATTTACACTAAGCCTGTACAACATTGTTAGTTCAGTGGATACAATAGCGGTCCTATCGCTGATAGCGATATATTTAAGGTTAATATGTATACAGGGTGTAAACAACCTCATCACGAAGCCGTCAACGAAGCATTCTATACATCAAACTAAGTAGCTTCCTGCAAAAAATATTGCTGGGAAACTCATTTTTTTTTGGTGAAAAATCATGTTTTGTGTTGGAACTCAATGTAACGCACTCAAAACATTGTGCTGATTTATGGATGAATAGTACGGGGGTCGCATAGGTGTTGAAAGTAAAAATCTTATAATAAAGACTTGATTTAAAAAAAAAACTTGGCAAAAAGTTGGAACTTGACCCCCAATATCTCCGTAACTAGAATTATCCTAGGTATGGTGTAGAACAAAAAAAATATCGCAATGACGAGGACGGGCCTTTTGGTTGATACGACAGTGCAATGTCGATGATGTATTTTCCGATATGATAGTCTTGATTCTTAATTTCGAAGTTTTTATGTCATGCTCTCATGCATCATAGGTTGTTCATTTTATTACCAGTATTTATGTAATTTCTACTGTATGTGCACTGACCTATACGAATATCGCAACAGATCATCTTTCCTTACACACAAAACTTTTACGTAAACTTCAGTTGGTAGCTCTCTAACTCTCTAAAATGGTTTTAGTGAAACAAGGCCTATGTGTTTGGTAACATGCAAAACATATGTGGAAGCTTCAAATGTCTTACGGGATATATTCCGTGATTATTATTTTTATTGAGGTCCCGATATTTTGACGCTGTTGCAAGCGCCATGATCGCGGGTTGACTGGAGATTGCGGGAGGATGGAAAAAAATGTTAGGAGCAGACAAATCTGTCTACCCTCTTTCTTTGTCTTTTGCTACGCGCACTACTGGAATTCGACACTCAGTAACGGCAAAATACAATCACAGTATCACCAGGCTTTTTAGAGTCCTTATTATGTTGACGGCTGTGTCCTACGGGATACTTCTGCCTAACTCGTCAGGAATCTTTAAATCAATCATGAAAATGCTGTAGCAGAACTAAGGTTACTCTGTGCCTGTTTTCAAAACGATACCACAAAGAAAAACTCCAAATTAAGAAGCAGTTTGAACAAAACCGACGATTCTAGCAAATGCACATCCTATGCCAGTTTCAAATTCAAAATTTCACATCTCATAAACAATTTCAACGACTATCATAATATTACCAAGAATATTTACGACTCCAACATTCACACCTACATTTAGCACTATGCTGCATTCTATCTTGCATCAGTAGGCAAGTCCAGTGGCCTATAAAGTTTGAACGGTCCTTTCACTGCACTCGGTCGTGAAAGTCTCGCTATCCGAAATTAATCCTCTTTTCTTTGGTTATAAATAACAATGAGATATAGCAATCGTGGCCTTGATCTTTTAATTTAATAGCCTGTAGTTAGATGTTCTTGGTGCTTTTTTGATTGTCTGACCATCAACATGAACGGTGAACGAGTTTTGTGAATTTATTGCTTTTGTGCCTTGTCCCAAGCTACTTGGGGTAGGTGTAGCACGTACCCATTCTTTTCCGACAGAAGTTGACAAGGGGAACGACGCCATCATTCATTTCTTTCCTTTTTTTCTCATGCAATTTATTCATCTTTTCTCTAACCTCCCGCTATGTCCACAAAAATTGTATTACTCATTCTTTCAATGCTATTATGCGTTTCATTTATTTATTCTTATTCTTATTCTTATTCTTATTCTTTATTGCACACAAAAAAAACATCAAATATACATGTAACTTGCAATAATATAGCTTATGTACAAAGGCGAGCTTAACCCAGAGTTGGGTTTTCTTACAGCAAACCTAATTTTTGAAAGCGAGATTTGCAAAAGAGGATATACTTACGTATGTGCATTAACATTACATTCTAAATAAACTTAAAAAAAAAACTACATTCATACAATAAAATATATGTAATAAATACAGCATAGATATATATTATACATACCTATAAAATCCGATACTTATATACATACATATTGATCAAGTAGACAGGAAATGGTCCTTTATTCCCTTCTTGAACACCTCTAACGACGGGCTATCCCGCAAGGAGTGTGGAAGTGAATTCCAAAGGCGCACAGCACGAACAGTGAATGATCCATCATACCGACTTGAGGAGTGGGGAGGAAAACGAAGGAGAAGAGATGATGATGAGCGACAAGGTTTACCTCTAGGTACGAGATACTGAAAGCGTTCACGTCTATGTCGCGTTTATGTCTTCGTACTTTGCAATGTTAACATTTTCTTCGCATATCAGTCAGTCTCAAAGCGAATTTACCCTAAATTACCGAATAGAAGATATATGAATACGATATATGAATGAATGATACGTTTATTTGCAAGAATATAGGTAGTTTACATAAGTTCTTAATATCTAAGGGTTTTAGGGTTTTTTATAGTTCATCATGGGTTCATAAAATTGCCATGGCCATCTTTAGACTCTACACAGATTTACACAGTACACACTACACAGATTTATACAGTATTATGAAATTAATTATCTTATTTTTCAACATTCACAACGATGGAACGTAGGTTAATAGCATACCTACTTAGATAAACATACGCATTACGCATCTATTACATAACTGATTAAGATTACTACACCTGTTAATATCCGTTTAATTAATAGGTTTGTCGAGGTTTAGTTTCCAAATTTCCCATTACCATGACCACAGAATCTTTAACTGAGAACTATGAAGAAAGTTATAAATCAAGAAGTCCCACGTTTAAGTGCAATATTGCTCTAGGACACGATTAATAGCGCCGCCGGGAGGTGCATTGGCAATAACCAATTGATTCTGAATGCTAGCCAAGTAATTCATTGCTGAGATTGAAGTGGTTGATAAACATAAGTATGTTGTATTAGCTTATGCCCGCAACTTCGATTGATTTAATTCTTTTTCTGTTTATTAAAGAATTGAACAGGAACTCCGGTTGATTGCAATATGCTCTAAACTTTGGGACTTATTCAATTTCAACATCATCATGAAGAAACTTATATTGTCACTTACGGGATATCTTTTTTTTTTTTTTTTAGGATGGGAAATCATCAAATTACTTCTCCCACTCTGGGCGGAGCGGGAGGGAGAGTCAGACTCCTACTGACCAAAACCCATCCATGTTCCTTCCTCGCCCTTTATGTTCCGGGGCAGCGGTATCTCTTTCAAACAGGCCCGCAACCCCGGCAGGCTTTGGCTCTTGCGGGCCCCTCCCCTTATGCTGACATCTCTTTGAGGCACTTACGGGATATCTTCCGTGATTATTTATTACTAGCTGACCCACGCAACTTCGTCTGCGTCACATAAGAGAGAAAAACGAAAGGGAAAAAAATCCCCGTTTTTGCAACATTCTTCATTCCTGCTCCGCCCCTAATAGTCGTAGCGTGATGTTATATAGCGTAAAGCCTTTCTCGATAAATGGACTATCCAACACAAAAAGAACATTTCGATTTGAACCAGCAGTTCCTGAGATTAGCGCGTTCAACCAAACAACCTTTTGCTTTATAATATTAGTATAGATTTTGAGCTCCCGATATTTCGACGCTGTTGCAAGTGCCATGATCGCGGGTTGACTGGAGAATGCGGGTGGATGGAAAATAAAATTACGATTTATTGATTATGTTTAGTTTTAAACCGTGAAAGCTAGTGATTGTAATGAAGGTATACTTAGGCACATGTCCACCTAACCCCTCGAGGGTCTTAAACGTGATATTATATTAAGTTACCTTAGTTGCTGTAACAAGGCTTGTCAGCAATCAACACTATCATGAGATCTGACATTAGATTTAATTCATTATCAAGAGTTTGAATCAGGCTTTCAAAAATCTAACATAGGTCTAAAGTCTAAAGGTCGGCTAAACGTGTGTAGTAAAGACAAATCAATTAGTTTGACTCATTGCAAACGACCCTCCATTTATGCTAATTCCTCATATTCTTATTCATGGCCAGTACTGAGTTCTCACGGGTGGTACGCAGGAGTTTGAACACGTTCAATGGCGAAATGTGCATACGTTGTAATTTCCTTGTAAGTGTTACAAGCGCGAAAAAAGTCGTAAATGTTCTCGTCGAGGTGTAATTGTGGCATACATGGAACAAAAAAGTCTTGAGGTAGGTTTCGATAGTCTACTTCAAAACTGCTGTAACACCAAATAGTTGAAGGTCACTTCCACTTCCAAAAACAACAGTCCGTGTTACAGGTAGTTGCAATCTTAAGTGAATCTTTCATTTTTGTGTACCCATTAATTGGAACACCCATATTTCACCTATTATGTTTTTAATAGACTATCAACCGACCACAAATCCAGCCAGCCGATTGCTACAGAGAAATTCCTGGTAGAAAAAAAACAAGACGAATCGAACCCAGAACGTTCCCGCAAAAGCATCCATAGAAAATTATAACACAAAAGAAAAGGAGACAACGTTTTTGAAGTTAACTAACTCAACAATCATCAGATCATTTAAATTCAATACAGAAACAAACCTCGGTTAAAGTCCTTTGTGGTCAAACAACTTCAAACCAAGGCTTCTTAATGAGGAGTCTTTTAAGAAATCTCTACTTTTACAAGCACTAAACCCAAATATATCTTATTAAAGTGGGTGTATCAAGGATGCCGATCTCATAAACAATACAAAATGGCTGCCGCGCCTACTCGGGATGAAAGGTTAATTTCATGCTTTGGGGACACGGCAGAAAGCGGATATTGACCTAATCTAGAGTTTATAGTTAAATTGCTAATGAACATCTTATTTGAATCTAGTTTCGGTTAAATTAATCTATACCAATCTAGATTAGAATATTATAAAGCAGAAGAGTTTGTTTGTTTGTTTGGTTGGATGAACGCGCTAATCTGAGGAACGTATTGAAAAAATATTTTTGTGTTGGATAGTCCATTTATCGAGGAAGACTTTAGGCTATATAACATCACGCTACGATTATTCGGAGCGGAGCAGGAACGAAAAATGTTGGAAAAACGAGGATTATTTTCCCTTTCGGTTTTCTCTCATATGTGACGCAGACGAAGTTGCGTGGGTCAGCTACTTCAAAATAAATTAAATTAAATTAAATTACACCACCATTTATACCAAAATAAACGAAAAAAAAAACTTTGAAATAGAATAAGACTATATGGAATGATGGGCATTTTAGTCATCTGATTCCACACAGGCGGAACCTTCGGGTTCAATCGACCTAATGCATGTTTGAATTGGTCATTTGGACCCGATGACCAACTCTGAGCGGTATCAAGACACTTGCGCGAAAGACATTTTCGCGCAAAAGTCCCACATCCATTTTGAACAGGGTGTATAATTTTCCATTCCCCGTAGAAAAGGAAGGATCAGCCCGTCAACCGACCGAACGGGTGTAGTTTCTGGTAGGCTACTCCACCCCCCGACAGTAATTATTGTAGGAAAACAAAAATAGTAAGTATTATGGTACTACAGTTTCAATTATCTAATGATGAAAGTATGTTCAATGTTTTATTTAAAGAAGCATGAGACTAAATATCCTTGAAAGTCCGTAACAATCGAGAAAAACCAAAAGTTTGCAAAGATCGGAAAGCTAAGGTCACTCTTATACAACGTTATTTTTTAGTCGTTTTAATCCCTTTAAGGGCGGATAGTACACATGAAAATAAACAACTTTTACTATAGGACCAACTATGAAATCTCGAAAAAAAAATCAGCTGCTTCATACATTATTGGTCTCCTAACTCGGAAAAATGTAGGCAACAGCTGATATTTTTTTCGAGATTTCATAGTTGGTCCCATAGTAAATGTTGTTTATTTTCATTAGTGCTATCCGCCTTTAAAGGGATTAAAACGACTAAAAAATAACGTTGTATAGGTGTTATAATATAAGCCAATGACTTAAGAGCTTATAATTATTTACAGAATATGCTCTAGCTAAGTATGAAGTAATGTGTTGAATGAGATATTTTGTTAATTTAATTAACATAATTAAACGGTCAACAAGATGTGCATTTCAAATAAACGAGTCCCATCTTGAAATCTTTACACAATAATTTCTCAATCAAAATCTATTTCTACTCACTATCTCATATACTTTTACTAACAAATCTTTAATGTGTTTATTTATTTTTATTTAGATATTGTTTATAATAGAAACAACTCAGAGTTACATACATTGCACACAATCTTTAATGTGTTGTTTCTGTATGTCACCAAATAGTTTTTAGTGAATGTATAAAATAAAGGCTAACAGAATGTATGGGAAAAGATTATTTAGAAAAATACCGATGAAAAATTTCTTCCACCTTGTTTACAAACATTCTGCCACTATCAGTCAAAGTCTAATTTCATCATCAATTCATACCTATACATTTATGTAGTAGGGCGTAATAGGCAATAGGACCAATAACTAGATATAACCTAACCTAACCGTCAGATAAATTCCCAAAAAATTTGGACACATTTTTTTCTCTTTTTCACGTTACACAAAAATTGAAGATGATAGGTGCAGTGCGTCGAAAACTCTTGTGATAAAATAAAAAACACGTATCCAATATTTTTTTATAATCTATCTGACGGACTGAACAGAATATTTTTTTTTTAGTCTGGAACATCGTATTATCTCATCAAAAAGTAGATACCCTTATCATGTTGTACCATCATAGCTCGACTCTTGAACCCTCATATCCTGGTTGGGTCAAACCCATCGTGACTGCAAGCGTTTCACTTTCGTTGATCTCGCGAACCTTGCCTTATAAGTATCGTTATGGCTTTGAAAGACCTGAGATTGGCTGGAATCTGTTTATCGGGTCAATCATCATCATTTCGGCCCAAAAACGTCCACTGCTGGACACGACCACATTGACTGATCTTTTTTAGGGGTCTATGGTTTATTTATTCTAAACAATATTTTTATTTAAACAGTTTATCTACTTAATGTTTATGTTTTAACTAACGTTGTGAATAGAATAGAATAGTACTTTATTGAACACCAAAACTGAATAAACTGGGACTGATTTACTATCTGGTTTACACTATTGAACATCATTTTTCTCCCCTTGAATTGCTACAACTACCGGCCATGTCTTGTTTGTGTATACAGCGGATGCTTACTATGGACACCAAACTCAACACTTTCATAATTTTTGTGTTCTCTAAAAGTTTCATTGACATCTATTATAATATTATAAAGCTGAAGAGTTTGTCTGTTTTATTGAACGCGCTAATCTCAAGAACAACTGGTTCGATATTTATTTTTTTAGTTTTGGGTAGCCCATTATCGAGGAAAGCTATAGGCCTGCTGCTATAGGATATTTTCTCTCTTATGTGACGCAGACGAAGTTGCGTGGGACAACTAGTGTAGTATAATTTTGTGAATTCAACTAACCAATAATAGATACGAATTCTTTAAGGCAAAAGTGAAACACATCTCTTTTTCCATCTTGAATCGTCTTCCGTCATAAAAACGTCAATCAACCACAAAGACTTACAGCCTCAGCAACAATAAAGTATTGAAGAAAGAAGCAACCATGGTTAACCAGTAACCAATGACAACCTAATACCCCACTTCCCTTACCTCTTACCACCGTAACCGTTAACCACGACAATAGGCTTTAACAAACTTCATCATCACTTAACTACAGAGTTTGATACGAGTGTTAAGTCCGACCGTCCACTGCTAGATAGGTTGGCCATGTTAGCAGCGCGATTCGCGTGCTTGCCTAGGTTGATCTGTGGATGGGTGACCACCGATTACATACAGAGTTCCTCCGTGTCTCGGAAAGCTCGTCAAGCCGTTGGTCTCGGTTATCATTTATAGATTCTTGAAATGACAAAGGACTACCCGTAACGACTCCTAAAGTGGAAATTATGGTATTTTTCGTACTCCTACGCTATACTTTCTGACTAATTTCGTAACGGGAACCAAGACAGTTGAATTCATTCTCTGGTACTTCGTCGTTTTCTGGTGGTCGCTACTGTTGATTCTGGCTTTCAGGAGTTACAGTGGTTTGGGAATAGTGTGGAGGGCTTGTCCCAATTAAAAAGTCAGTAGCCTGAAAGTCTCGACAACCAGTCCTACCTAGGGGTATCGTATGACTCAGTACTACCTGGGTTGTGGAGGTCACAAACACTATATAAAATTCTGTTTCCATGCATCCGGTTAGACTGGATGCCGACCCCAAGATATTTGGGAAAAGGCTAAGCAGATGATGATATGACTTCCAACCTTAGGTTAATAAAGCATTTAAGTGATCAAACAATATATCACACATTGTTTTTAGCTTTCACGGTTTAAAACTTAACTTATATTGTTACTTGCGGGATATCTTCCATGATTGTTCATTGTTTTGAGCCCCCGACATTTCGACGCAAGCGCCATGATCCACAATATAAGTTTAATACACATTCGGAGCTTAGCCGTGAGCTGATATGTAGCTGTGCCTTTAAACTATCACTCATTCAATACGGCTACTAGACACGTGGGAACAGACACACAGACAAACACACAGACATACACGCAAGCATTCACAATGTTTTGTTCGAGAAATAGGTGAAAGTAGTCGAATGAGAAGAATCTCACATTCTTTATTATAGTTTGATGAATAATTCATTAAAGTTGATGTGTTATTTATGTGTCAGAGGAAAGATGTTTCTCTATTAATAGTTATGTTGTTGTTTCCTGATTTAGATATTAATCTACGAAGCTATGAAGTTGTATGTTGTTAAAGATTAGTTTAGATTAAATAATTGATTGTTATTTAAAAAATCAAAAATTGTTAGAATTAGTAGCAATTGAAATTTCGTAAGATACTCACTTTTCCTCATGACTAATATTTTTATAAAAGATTGAAGTTTTATCAGAAGCCACGGAGCTTGGATTTGTGCCCAGTTGATGTAAATAGGCCCACCCCCATCAGGTACAGCTCTGCCTAAGCCGCGATTAAAGGTGTATAAATTTTAAAGTTGGTATGTTTGTAAGTTAGTGGTAATCTTCGCAATTACTGATCCAATTACGAACATTCTTTCACTAATGGGAAGCTATATTATCCCCAAGTCTCATACGCTAATGGGATAGTTTCCGACCACAACGCAAGAGCGGGCTAGTATCTTATAATACATAAGAATACTCGATTTTCATGGACTAAACTTACGTACTGGAACGCAAACTATGTCTTGGTCGTAATTCTACACAAAAATCAAACAATCTACGTATTCCTACCGCAATTATTACCAACAATGCACAATATTACAAAACGCACCAAATATGAATAACTACAAAAAAAAACAATAACTCTGACAATAGTCACGGGCAATGATCGATAAAAATATCGGCGACGATATCGATGAAGAGGTAATTTCACAGACAATTTCACTCGCCCGCTCTAGTTGCTGTCATGTGACAACTGACGACATTTCTCTGTAATAACTGGTCTATGGTTCGTGGAAAAAACGTTTAGTTTTACTTCTGGTATGTATCTATAGCTGGGGAATGTTTTGTTGGGTTTCAGTTCCGTGATTCGATACTCAAGATAGGAAGAAGACAGGAACATCAAAAAATATTTCATCGAGTATGGGATAATAATTTCCTTTACAAAAAATTTACATAAGGAGGAGCTTGATCTTTAGGTTAAGCCGTGCTTGACTGGGTTGGTCTGTGGATGGGTGACCACCCATTAAATATAGAGTTTCCTCCGTGCCTCGGAAAGCACGTCAAGTAGTTGATACCGGCTGTCTTATTCGTTACAGGTAGTCAGTGGCCTAAAATTCTGACAACCACTCTTACCCATGGGTATCGTATCACCCAGTAGTAACTGGGTTGTGGAGGTCAGATAAGCAGTCGCTCCGTGTAAAATACTGGTATTCATTTGCATTCGATTAGACTGGAGGCCGACCCCAACATAGTTGGGAAAGGGCTAAGCAAGCAAAAAAATACATGGCCTCTGCCATGTATTTTTTTGCTAAACCTATACAATACAGTCATATTTAAGTCCCATGTTATTACATGGGACTTAAATATGGCCTATTGGCCACGAGCCTATTACCATCAAATCAAGATCCAAAAAAAATTGGCAAAAATCCATACTCCGGTTACTACTGAGAAATTTCTCAAGTAAAATCCCAACTTTGTCCATTCTGGGAGTTGAACCCAGAACCTCATTCTCAGCAGTAATGTTTGAGGCCACTAAATCTTTCGTATATTAAATAAATACGCCAAAGCGCTAAGCCCCATCAGAATATCAGCGCTGTGACTTTTTTAATGTTACAGCATCATGCTGAGATAGTGGCCTTTTGGCCTCGTCCAGGAGATTCCGTTTCTTTTTTTTTTAATTTTTTATCCATGTTTAGTTTTCAATAGTTGTAAATAATGTTATTTTTATGTGTTTTGTCCTGTACAGGATAATCAATGCTTTTTCTTTCCTTCTTTCTTTGTTTCTTTCTAAGCTACATTCTGTCTAGTTCAACTATTTTCTTCAGACACTATAAACCTTCGTTTGCATCTTGTATTTATAGCCATTTTTTTCGTATAAGTAATTGACAAATGTCGTAAAAATGCAGTATGTATTCCGGAAACTGATTTATGAACGACATAGTAGAGGACATCGAGATACTCGTAATATAAATATTTTCATTAATTGAAGGTTATCGAAACTACTTTTACAAAAAATAACACAAACATGTCTGATACGAGATAACCCTGATTTTTGCCAAAAATAAATCTTATATATTAATTCTCCTTGCTTTAAAATAAGCTAAAAATTACCATCCTCCATACGAGTATATTCTTTTTCCGACGAATCATAGTTTTTAACTTTTGACAGTTTAACCATAGACACGACGCAAGACGTCAGTTTTATTCCACAGATAAAATAAGTAAATCGAACGTGGGTCAAATCAGCACTAGTTGATTGTGGATAAACAAATCCATACCTGAAACAAATTAACAGAAATATAAGTGACATGATTAGTTTATTAATATATAAAAGATTAACATTTAGTAATATTAAAGATTAACATTTAGTTTCTGTAATAATAAAAATATTGCCTAAATCACCATCATTATGTGATGTGATTCACAAGTCGTTCAACGTGAAGCAGTTAGCTAATTTGACTTAATTAATTACTAACGCACAATTTCCAAAATGACTCATTCGTAATTTGTATAATCTAAAATCCTGAATGAAACGTTACGTCATACTTTCTCATAATTAACGTACATAATGTGTATTTATGACAAATGGTTTAATTTGCCAAATACTATTTCAGTTTTGTTTTTTGGGTTTTTTTTGGTTGAAAAATTACTGTTTTCGATAGGACCGCATGTAACACACTCCAGGATTGGGGTGATGGATGCACTGGATAGTACAGGAGTCATGGAGGTATTTAAAATAATGTTATAACATTTGAACAAAATTTGTAATTTTGACCTTCAAAATCTCCGTAACTAAGGTATATGGTTTGGACCAAAACAATTACCGCAATTACGAAGGGAACAAGTGCTTCAGATTTTTTAAGGGTCTTTTACGCCCATTAATACAATATTTAAAAAAAAAACATTATAAAAGTCCAACAAAATAGTACAGTCTATAACAAGAGTGTCTAAACATCATTGCATGTCGATGACCTTAAATAAATTCACACTTAAGTAAATACTTTTTAAAACGTTAATTTACGTAAACGAAATTTGGTAATTTTATCACACCTTACATAGAATCAGACACTAAACGTTCAGCCAGTACAGTCAACAACAAAAGTGTTAAAAACCATCATTGCACTTTCGCACTTCGCCAACCTTGATTCAATTTGCACTTGGAGATCTTAAATTCTTAACATTTTGAACACTTTCACAATTACTAGGTTATACAAACATACAAATAAGTAATCGTATGTTAATATGTTTGACATTGACTTTCCAATATTGACCGTACGTGATAATGACGTGCAATAGAAATTGGTTTTCTGTAAATATGAAAATTAGACTGTTTAATAATAATAATAATAATAATATTTATTTGCGTAAAACATGGTATAAAAAGATCTTTGCTTCTGCCTAGCCTTTTCCCAACTATGTTGGGGTCGGCTTCCAGTCTAACCGGACACTGGTAATTTTCTTAATACTTTTCTTTTCTGAGGGAATGAATACGGAACCCTTGGTTTGGGTGGTTATTGTTTTTCTTTCAGGTATTATGATCAAAGTCAACCTAAATTAAACCAGTAGGTACCCAAATTTCCTACGAATCACCTGGGACAGACAGATCAAGGGAAGTGTAACTAATATAAAAAAAAAACTTCAAAAACATAAATAAAAAGGATATATATCACTAGCTGACCCACGCAACTTCGTCTGCGTCACATAAGAGAGAAAAACGAAAAGAAAAAAACGTCCCCGTTTTTGCAACATTTTTCATTCCTGCTCCGCTCCTAATGATTGTAGCGTGATGTTATATAGACTAAAGCCTTCCTCGATAAATGGACTACCCAACACAAGAAGAAGTTTTCAATTCGAGCTGGTAGTTCCTGAGATTAGCGCGTTCAATCAAACAAACAAACAAACTCTTCTGCTTTATAATATTAGTATAGTATAGAAGTATAGATGAGGATGACCATCTAAATCTAAAGCAGGTCATACAGTTCTGAGAAAAGAATAAAAGTAATAATACTGAACCCTTTACCAAATCCCATTCACTTTTCACACTGAATATGAACTTGTGTTTATGATTGTAAACAGTTGCGCAAAAGAAGCTTATAATTTCATTAGTCGATATTAATTTGTGGTCTAGAATGTGGAGATTAACCTATTCAGAAGATAATAATTAAATAAATTACGACTACAAGCTCCGGTGTTGTGAAAATCTTGTATTATTATATAGAAATAATTCCATACGTTCATTTGAATGGTTGTTGGAGATTCCTTACAGAACGGATAGCCATTCGTTCTGCGAGTAATAAGTTCAAAAAGTTCTGAAGCAACGACCGCGAACTGTGAAACGCTTCAGAAGTCGGTGACAAAAAAACCAAATCAATCAAACAAAACAAAGGTCACCGACTTCTGAAGCGTTTTTTCTGAAGATATTTTTCACTTTTTTGTTTTCTCTGTAGTCCGTTTTTTAGACCATAAGATCGTTATCTTTTCAGTGAAAATGGACCTAAATGGTCTGTAGATAATCATAGATTACATGTACTTAAAACTTGCTGCTCATAATCAAATCACTTGTAAGGTTTACGATGATTTAATCTTAAACAGTAACTCGTATGGCGTATACTTCTAAAGTTATTTACAATATTTTGAGACACATACCATACATAAATCCACCTGAATCCACACATACTATTTTTGGTAAGTCCACGTTCATATATCTCCACAATTTGGCACAAGGTATTTATCATCAGAGATAAGAAAAGGTTAAAGAACTCGTATACCGTTTTGTTTTATAAAGTGGCAGTTCTGGGCACGTTTTAAAGATTTATTTCGTAACTTTCAAAGATAAATCCGTAGATGGTAAGATATGTATATTTTCTTAACTAAAAGTATCAATATATTTCAATCGTGAAGACAACGACCTGATATTTCAAATAATTTCCAATGCTACGACAAAATAGTAAGATAATGCTACGACGACGCTACGCTGCTACGGAGTTTGGCTACGAGATTGAAATAGGTCATGTGCTACGAAATGTGCTTAATATAGGCTACGAGGTTACAAAGCGAAGCTATATTGTAGAAAAGTAGTTACTATATATATGAAGTATATAGAGACTATAAACAAACTAACTAGAAGTACTGAAGCACATGCTGCAAGTAAATTGGGTTAGCAACTAGAGAATGATGATTTACAAATTATAGTGCATAACGAACCATTATTGTATTGTATTATTAACAAAGTGCTTAAATAGTACCAAGAAACTAACAATAACACTAATAGCACATTGTATTTAAAACATTACAATACTGCACAAGTATGCCACTGGTCCATCGTCTGGCAGTGGATACTTTCACACAGCCCATTTCCTTATTATGCTTGCTTTTCAAATTATTATTTTTTGTGTTGTGACTTGGGCCAGACTACATTGTATTATGTTTTTGTCAATGGTTAGTTTATTATAATCATCATCATCATCATCATCATCTCAGCCGAAAGACGTCCACTGCTGGACATAAGCCTCCCCCAAGTGTCGCCACATTATTGACCGGTCCCTTGCGACTCGCATCCACCGGATTCCCACAACCTTCACCAAGTCATCGGTCCACCTAGTAGGAGGTCTTCCAACGCATCGTCTTCCGGTTCGCGGTCGCCACTCCAGAACTTTTCGGCCCCATCGGCCATCCGTTCTGTGAGCAATGTGCCCTGCCCACTGCCACTTCAGTTTAGCAATTTTTCGGGCTACGTCGGTGACCTTGGTTCTCTTGCGGATATCTTTATTTCTGATTCGATCACGATAGGGTACTCTGAGCCTAGCCCTCTCCATTGCCCTTTGGGTGACTTTAAGCCCGGTTATTTAATATAATTATCGCATCATTTTAAAATTATATACTTATCAGTTGCATCGGTGAAGGAAAACATCGTGAGGAATCCGACGAATTACTCGACGGCTTGTTGAGACACGTCAGAGCCCCATGGGCGGCTAAGGTCCATGTTCACCGAAAAGATAACAGTCTGATTATCTAAAAACAGGTGTCACTGTGACATGTTCCGATACAAAAATGTGTTTTAAACAGCTGTTTTAGATAATCAGAGCGTCATCTTTTTGGCGAACATGGACCTAAGAACTCTGACACCAGTTTAAACGACTCACCACATGATAGAGAAAAGATTTAAAAAAAAAAAGACTTTGGAAGAGGATTAAATTATATCTGGTCATAACATTGACGTTTTAGGGTAGGCTAAAGTAAGTCTCATAACCATCATCTCGTCCTTTTTTTTCCGGATGGGAAATCATCAAATGACTTCCCCCACTCTGGGCGGAGCAGGAGGGAGAGTCAGACCTTCAATGACTAAAACCCATTGATGTCCCTTCCTCACCCTTTACGTTCCGGGGCCACGGTATCTCTTTCGAACAGTCCCGCAGCCCCGGCAGGCATCTCATCCTTAGCATAAATCATGGCAATTAGAGATCAACTTTTGACTGTGTTTCTTCTTTTAAAAAGTTTGAAGGAAAGAAAGCTAGAGAAGATGAAATAATCAAAATAATGAGAGAAAGCATCCACAAGTTCAGTTAGCTGACTTGACTAATCCTATTTATTTAACTCTTACTCGTACAAACTTCTTTCAAACTTTTTCTACAAAGTGCCATTAAAGGATCATCATCTGCGTAATCTTTTCCCAACTATGTCGGGGTCGGATTCCAGTCTAACCGAATGCAGCTGAATACTGTATTTCTAACGAGGGCACCAAAAAGAAAAATAAACCTGTGAGGCCAGCTTGCACCACAAATCTTTTAATACATTAAGCGCTAAACGAATTTAAAGCATCGTTCTGTTTCTAACAATTGTTTATGACTGTAAAATTATTTCGGTTTCTATAAAATATATTGTGATTCTGTAATATGGCGCTGTGGTGCAACTGGGTGTAAATCTCCGACAAGCCTATAATTCAAGGGCCCTTCTTCCATCTCCCTCAATAACCATAATATGGATATTAGCATCTGTGTGAAGTTACAAGAAGCTTTCACAACGCATTGACAAATGCTAATGATCAATATACTTGATAATGTGTCAACTGGCGAAGGTCGTTATTTTGTAACAAAACTCTAAGTTTCACAGTTCTGAGGTAATATCGTCGTAAGAAGTTAGGAACATTAGAAAATGCTGAAATGTATGATTTGTTACTTATTGTTTATTAAATGGTTAGCTTTGAATGTGATGAAATAGGTTAGGTCAGAAAATTGTACAGATTATGGATATTACAACCGTAGCAATTGAAGGCTCGGTTTGGCTCGGGTACTCAAAAACCCTAGGAACCAAATCTCACCTAGGAATAACGTACGAGTATTATCATTGGATAGTGTGCTTGTGGAGGTCAGACAGGCAGTCCAGTCGGTCAGTAATTACCCACATACATCATGATGAGAAATTCATCATGGCTAGAAATATTTACAATCCCAATCAATTTTAATAAAAAGCATTGTGACCTGCACCAATATTCCGATTGGCTGTCAATTTTCCTAGACTGGCCCCTTAATCGACTTTAGCTGAATCATGACGTTATATTGATACTGTGATTTACGGTATAAAAGACATCAACGCGTAACATACTTGTGTTGAATTCAATAATCACGATTCTAGACATTCCAGTGTCCATTTTCAGTTCAATAGTTAAGTTTAAAAACTGAAATAGTGCTGATGTCGATGTGTTTCTTCTCTTCTTAATCTCATCTATTGCTTAAACTTAAGTGAATAGCGATAGAAGGGACTAGTGGCCAGTAGGAGCTGGTATAGCCAGTTGGGTAATAGGTATCAATAAATTACTATTCATAGTATTCATGCGTGTCCATTAGCTGTAGACACCTAATCGAAAGCACATACTTAAGGGGGAAACACTGGTTCTGAATGAAAGAATGAATATAAAGAATTTTCATGGGGACTTACTTTACCATTGTATAAGGAAAAACCTTCATTTATTTACGTCTCTTTCTACGTAGTTCGATGTAAAGCTAAATTTGTAGTGGAGTTATTTTCTTTTTGACCACAAAATAAAGGTAAGTATGTAGTCACATTTTAATCTTAGTTTTTTCATCCGGAATTACTCAGTAGCAGCCAGAGAGTTTGTATTTGTGCCCGGTGGATGGCAATAGGCTATTACGCGGGACTTAAACATAACTGGCAAAATGTGGATGTAATAATAAGAACACCTCAGAGATTACAGGTGTGATGTTACGTCATGACATAGTATAAACAATGAACCTACAAGCGATTGCAGCAATCACTGCAGATTTGCTGTGTATTTTTGAAGAGTTCCGTTGTATATCTCCGAAGATCAGCATCAGGTCTTCAGTAAATTAAAATAGGACCACAAGGAAGCGCCAGCTTTCAAACAAAAAAAGAACCATCAAAATCGGTTCACCCAGTCGAAAGTTCTGAGGTAACAAACACAAAAAAAAAATACAGACTAATTGAGAACCACTGTGACATGTTCCCATACATAAATGAGTTTTAAACAGCTGTTTTTAGATAATCAGACCGTCATCTTTTTGGTGAACATGGATCTTAACCACTTTATCTAAACTCACTCACTTACATCAGAAATAATGAGTAACTTAAGAAGCTGCAAACGGCGTACAATTATCTAAATTGCAATGTTTCTCTTTCATTGCCATGTGCCTACTGGTTCCGCTAATAACCGGAAAACACAACCACACACACCGGAAAGTACAGTTCCTATGTTATTCACTTACGTGGCACAAGAGGTAATTTCTTATTGAGACAACAAGCTGAGCCCGCGACTATGTTCAGCATTTATGAAATATATTTTTTCCATTTTATTAGTCAAAATAATAATAGGATAGATGACAAACAAAATCTATTTAGTCCTTCAGGTATATTATCAAACAATATTTGACACGTATTTTTTTCTTTTGTTACGTAAACCAAAATTGACGAAGATACGACGCTTTTAAAATTTGATTTTCAATACGTCAGATGCGTCAAAATTGTATCATTTTTAGTGCATCCTGACGTCACAAGCCCCTATTCCCGAGTTTTGATGCGTTTTATCTTTATCAAGATTCATTGATTTACAAAAAACGATAAATACATACAAATAAAGCATACAAACAATTAAAAAAAAACTATCAAAGAAACGACATAAAGTCATAATTTATGAATAAATAAATAAGTGGTCTAATCTGCTAGCTTTCACTTAATTACAATAAATAATTATGAGTAATGTGACAACCTCTTTTGCAAAACTTGACCTTAAAGCGGACCATAACTAGGTCAAGAGCGTATTAAAATAAATAACTTACATAAAAGTCATTTCCTGCCCTATCACGTACGAATATAACATAAAACAGGCTGTCACATTACAAAAAAACATAACACAATACACTTAGGTATGTCAAGCATAATGGTTGTTACCCAGATTAGTTCCGCTAGCAAGTTACATTGTAGACACTCTCAGAGCAAGTCAAGTTCTCATTACTAATGGTATGCCAGTGAGTAATCTTCTCTCTCCCCAACTTTATTTTTATCTAAACTAATTTCCTCTTATATACAGCGTTAAATTTTAATGATTGTTTTCCCGCGGCAGGACGATTACCCATCAGTAGCACTATCGAAAAGCAAAGTTAAACTAAAAAAAAAGTTTTTTTTCAAATTATTATTATAACTTATTGGTTTTTGTGTTGTATTAAGTCAGGAGTAGTGATCAGCTGATTTATACGCGAAGTGCAACGACTGCACGGCTGTTCTGGACACCCCCCGCGCCTGGCCCGCGTTCCGCGTAGATATTACTGTTGGTTCAAGTCGCTTTCGAGTTTTGTTTATCACATTGTTAATCTGTCATTTATTGAGTCTATTTTTTTTTTATATACTAATCGATTGTATTACCGATCCAATCTCATTTCGTTTCGGGAAAGCAACCACTAAAATTTCAGCGTGTATATTATAAAGAGGAAAGATTAGATTTTTTTATGTTTGTTTGTTACGATTTAACTCAAGAACTTCTAAACCAATTCGAAAAATGCTTTCACCATTAAAAAGCTACATTTACCTAGTAACTACGAGTATAAGCTTTAAAGTGAGTGGGCTATACATTGTATTGATATCTGGCCAATTGCTAGCCCCGCAATCACAATTTTCGCGGACGAGGTCGCGGTCGAAGTGCTAGTAAATTAATTAAAAAAGCATATAGAACACAAAACTAAAAGCAAAAAAAAGAGTCAGTATCTATAGTCTATAATAACATCACCTGAACAAGAAAGTCAAAGCATATTCACTATATTATTTTCTTTACTTACTGCTCTCTATTACTACGGAAATATCCAATCGAAAATGTAATTTATAGAATCACGATCAACTTAGTTATGAATCAATAATAACTAGGGCAAGGTTATGGTTGCTGAGTTGGTTTGAGATAAACATATTTCACTGAGTAATTTGGGCTCGGTTTTTCTAAGTTGTTGGCCATCAAATGGTTCATGTTTAAAGGTATTTTAATGGATTACCTACCTACCGGTTGGAAAGATACAGCGATGACTATGCATATTTAATGTCGAGCTAATTTCTAATTCTTTGGAAAAATAGCATTGTTTTTATTGTTGGTTGGTAAGGGTGGAAAATTCTGAATATCAATATAGGAAAAGGACTATCACATTGACTTCATAATACATCTATTCATTTACTTTTCTCTATTTATACGTTTTTTTTTAATATTACATATAAAAAAACCTTTCAAAGAAAAATATAAAAATATTAAAAAAAAAATGGTCCACCGATGTCGTCTCCAGAGACAAGAACCATATATAATACGTTATCATTTACATTTTGGGAATAATCAAACATAAAAGTAGAAGTTCGTATTGTGATTTCGAGAAATCCAAGATGGCCATATAAGACCAATTGAATCCAATGTCAACTCATTTCTTAGTTTTCTCACGCTTCCAATATTTTTATTAAATAAAATATTTGCAAAGGAACAGTAGCTAAGTACTAATGGTCCTGAGTTTCGGCTTAACATTAAAAGAAAAAAGTCGGGTCAACTGTAATAGGTATAATTTTTGTTCAAAAAAGCCTAATTTAATACTGGTTTACCTTACAGCCTACAATTTACGGTTAACTTAATTTTTTTGTACAAAAGTAAGTATCGTTTTGGTAATTCTTTACTCATTAATTCCTGACAAAACTTTGTGCAATGAGGCCATCGTTGATTCTTTACAAAAATCTTTGACAACAACGTTTTTAAAAATAACGTAAAATAATCAGGTATTACGAAGAACGTTGTGTAAGTTAAAAAAAACTAACACAATATGACATTGGCCCTAAAGCCACCTACGCAGTAATTAGAAAATTAACATCGGGTGTGTAATTATTTCTGTCAATAGCTTTGTTTAAACATACACAGAAGATACAAGATATCTATATAATTTCGTAAAAGCATTTGGTATAAAATATTTATTTCCACAAACAAAAATGGTGTAGTAACAGTACAGTAAACAGAGAGAAAAGAAGACTTCAAAGGAGTCTTTTTTATGGTAGAAAAAGTATCTATGTAGTATATCAACTACCTGGTGTCCACGACACAAGCTTCGTTGCTTAGTGTGGCGCTAGATGGCGCTGTGATAAATGTACAGCGATATTTATTTAATACGAATGATCAATCGGGAGTGAGTAAGGTAGCATGCCAATAGATGTTAGTTTCATTAAAAAGTTATACGGCACGAAAAATGTGTATAATTAACTTATAACGGAAACGAATACAATCAAATTATTAAATTATGTAAAAACGAAGACAATACTTATAATAACTAACTGGCAACCGTATAATTACTTTAATAGTTATATGTTTGGTATTTAATAAAATAACAATTTAATCAATTAATTGTATGAAGCTTACAAAATCGTGTCTACGTACGATTCGTACCTTTTGTTCAATGTTATGTGTCGTTTACGATATTTTCTATAAGTTATCACGCAGAAGTTGCGTGCGTCAGCTAGTCCAGATTATAAACTATCTGTGTGCCAAATTTTATCAAAATTCGTTTAGTAGTTTTTGCGTGATAGAGTAACAAAACACATACACAGAACGTAGTTAGTTGATCCACGTAAAATACTGGTATTCAGCTGCATCCGGTTAGATTGGAAGACGAAAGTTCAAAGTTCCTCAAGGTTTGAAGCTCCTGAATCCTTACGGACATTATTAATCCATTTAGATCTTATTTAGTGTAAATGTTTTTATAGATCACTTCCCATTACCACAGACATTGGATATTCGTAGACAAAGTCGCATTTAACAGATAATGTTCGTTTAATTACTCGTGTGGTTTGTGATCTTATGATCTGTGAGACTGTGCAAATGTGGCAATACAGATGAATTCGTTTCAACATATAAGACCATTATAATCGAGTGTTTAAATGGCGGTCCATACACAGCATATCCTGCTTGGTGTCTGATGAGTTTGGTGCACGAGTGATGGCAATAGATTTGTGAGTGACGGTACTAGAGAGGTGCTTCTAGTAACGCGGCTGATGGAAATAAGCCTCATCGAAGCATCGCGTACCTAACAATCGGCCCTACACTTCCCTCATCGAGGATATTTGAAGCGAAACCAACTTAGAGAATTGAGTTGATTTCTTAATGGAATGCTGTAAATACACACTGGTTTACATAACATATTATTTTGAGCAACATACGAACGAAACGTGCCCAGAAAATTTTCTGTTCCCGGATGACAGGCAAGACGAGATGCGGAGGAGTACTTTGACACCTAAAGTGTCGTCGTTGTTTATATGCAGGTACTAACTTTAAGTCTTAATTTTTTAGTATTATTTATAGATCTATTTGAAGTTTGTACAAAATGTACATAATACTTAATGAATAACAAACAATCTGATACTGATCTGGAAGTTGCAAAAAACGGACTAGTAAACTGAGATAAGCGCCGAAGGATTGATTGACGCGTGTTTCATCAGGGGTCAAATTAAAGCCATCAATCAACAAACAAATACGTGATCTTAAGAACTCTTATGCTGGAATAGTACTCGCTATAATCGAAGGTCACATTCGCAAGACAGGTACAGTAAGATTACTGTCTGCTAAATAACCTGCAGTTAACGCAATCTGCATTTGAACAGTTAATTCAAGTAGATGTATGACCTCTTGGTAGTGTTTGACCCTTTCATATAAACACTATTTATTGCCTTCACCCTTTATGTAATTGCTTGAACCCCTGTACATTCATTTGAACTATCAGGTCTTTCTAATAAACATTTACAAACTTCGTTGGAACTAACAAAAAATAATGAACCGAATACTTTCCCACTGCTGGAATACGGGGAGTCTAAAATTGGCGCTTTAGCAGAATCCTAACGTGATTTATTTTATTTTTATTTAGCCTTTACCTACTGTTCCACCGCTGGGGGCTCTTTTATCAACAAGTCCCCACTTTGGTTCTGAAACATGACGATTTCTTGAAATTCTTCAGATTTCTTCAAATTTGTTTTATTTTGTTTCAGTAGTATTGTCCTGAGACAGCTAAACAGGGTCGCGGCAGAGAGAGAGAGAAGATGGCGAGAGGTCTTGGCTGGCTTCCGCGCGAACTAGTGAGAAGTTGCATTCATATTGTTAAGAAATATGGCAGGAGTCTTACTACTGTAGAACTCTAATAATTAATCATACAAGAATTAAAAATACCTACACTATTGAAATTATGAACCCTTTTTTTTTTTTTTTTTTTTTTTTTTTTTTTTTTTTTTTTTTTTTTTTTTTTTTTTTAGGATGGGAAATCATCAAATGACTTCTCCCACTCTGGGCGGAGCGGGAGGGAGTGTCAGACTCTTACTGACTAAAACCCATCCATGTTCCTTCCTCGCCCTTTATGTTCCGGGGCCGCGGTATCTCTTTCGAACAGGCCCGCAACCCCGGCAGGTGACATAGACACACACACACAGATGCCTAATGATGGTAAAGTAATTCGTGATGGAAAACAAAAGTATAATTTTAAACTTAGTTCTCAAATCAACTAATCAAATCAGCAAACCTGGTCAATCACGTAATCAGTAAATCTACTGTCAAAACCTGTTAGCCTACCAAATTAATCAAATAATCAAACAACTTGACAGGAGATTTGACAACTGATTAGATAAACCTAGACGACCTTTCAGAAATCGGAGCTCAGCTTAAACTAACATTGTATAATACTGAAAATTAAGTAGGTATTCTGAAATAAGTTCTATATTTAGTTTTGATAGACACGCAAGTTTTGTTTTTACGTTCTAAATGTTATTATGTACAGTAAGCGTTCATAAGTGCACAGGCACGCTAAGGATCGTATTGCTGTGAACGCACGGGCGAGCGTCCGTGCGGCTGTATGTGTAAGCTGTCTCAATACAGTACCTACGCACACCACAGCTACAGAGTCGCCTACTGTCGCAAGCTGTCGCGTCGCTGTCCACGAAACAAAAAGATATATATTACCGTCTCTTTTGTTATACACGCAGCAAACGCATGATCGTATTTGCATTGGATAGCTAAACTTCGACCATATCTACCAGGTGTTGATAGCTGTTTAGGTTAAGCAGTGGGTTCACGATCAACGTGTCTTGAGTTCAAATCCCGTTAACATTATATGGGTTTTTTTTTTGTAACCACTTTAATTAATATTTGTATTTTATGCAAAAACTATTTACTTAGATATTTATTTTGAAATGGGTTCATGCTCATTATTTATTTTTATAAAGATTTAAGTATAAGTTAATAACCCATCATAACTATTTATGTGATTGTGTAATATTTTTTCGGTGTTGGAAGGTGGAAAAAAAAGTCGTGCTGAAAGATAACAAAAATTGTTTTATTCGTTTCATTTATTCATATAATTAACAACTTTAATAAGATTTGTAACGTCACATTCCTACCTAGATATAAGAAGTTCTCTTGTAACCGTTCATAAGATTTTTTTGTGTATCTGTATACCCACTTTGAAGTCATTTTTTATTAACATAACAAGGATATTCTATTCACACAAATATAATTGTCGATACCCACTTCTATCTATCGGTATTCAACAGAGCTTGCTTACTGAAAACTAATACATAATTTATACTTCGTGAATATGTTTTTTATGTGACGTCACAATAAATGTAACTCATATTGAGGTTATAGTTTAAGTGTTCATTTTCCTGAAGAAAAGAGGATTGAAACTAAACCTCAATTTAGGAATTATTAATATCGCTAAACATTTTGTAACACGTCTAATTAAAACTAGAACATTAGGGATTAATATTTTGCATAACCCCCATTATTTTCAATGCAGTCAAGTAGACGTATGCGGCTTAAAGTCACCCAAAGGGCAATGGAGAGGGCTATGCTCGGAGTTTACTTGCGTGATCGCATCAGAAATGAAGACATCCGCAAGAGAACCAAGGTCACCGACGTAGCCCGAAGAATCAACTGCGCTAACTTAAGTGGCAGTGGGCAGGGCACATTGCTCGCAGAACGGATGGCCGATGGGGTCGAAATGTTCTGGAGTGGCGACCGCGAATCGGAACAAAATGGAAGTAATCCACTCAAAGTCTAAATATTCCCGTGCGAAACGTAATCGTTCTTCTTTATGTCTTTCTGTCAAGAAGGGCATTTTAGCTGATCTTCTGTGATGCAAGCCTTCAGCGTGGAGGGCACGGCGAACAGTTTGCGGTGACTCCGAGTGTGTCGTAGGTGTGAAACCATTGGTTTCATACTCGCCCACGATATGTTGTCGCTGCGCTTCGCTAATAAGCGACGACCTTCCACTTCGCTGTCTACTTGCAAGGCTCCCTTCTTCCTCATACCTTTTGATCCAGAGACTTACTGCATTTCTCTAAAAAAAAAAAATATGTTAGGCAGCTGTAATAAATACTAAAGTTTTTCGCGGGTAGGTGCATAAAAGTAAACACATGTTCTCTAAATTTTATTTTGATTTTAATAGTATTTTTATAAATAAAAATAAAAATTCCTACCAGGTATTATATAAATCCATTCCATTAAGCACATATTGTGTGGGCAGTAACATACACATGTCCTAAACAGTGAAAATTGCATTTACTTGCTGGCTTGAGCTGTCACTTAAACTTTGACCTCACTGTACACTGCACTGGATCACAGAGTCACCATCATGAGCTCTATTGCTGACATTGCGGAGACTCAGCGCTTGGCAATAACATCCCTCAACCAGCGGATGGCTGATTTCGAAGAACACCTGAAGGCATCATCGCCGGGAGCGGACTTGAGCGGGCTTCACAGGGATTTTGGTGCCTTCAAAGAGCATGTCTGGAGTGTCCTCAGTGCGTTGCAGCTGCAGATTGCGGAGGTGAGCAGGAGTGTCGACGTTATTGAGATGCGTCACAGGAAGAAGTTCTTGCTGCTTGGGGGTGTGCCTGAGATGCCTGATGAGAAACTCCCTGAAAGCGTGGTGTCCATTCTGCATGGTAAACTTGGCATAACTGATCTGGCACCCTCTTCAGTAACGGTATGCCACAGGCTGGGCATGGCTTCAGAGGGTCACTCTAGACCAGTCCTTCTTCGGTTCGCCGACTCTGCAATTAGAGGTGTCATCTGGAAGACCAAACTGAAGGGGTCTTCATATGTGGTGTCTGAATTCCTTACTCGTCAACGGCAGTCTGCTTTTACAACAGCTCGCAAGCTGTTCGGCGTGACGAATGTGTGGACAATGGACGGAAACATTAACGTCAAGCTCCCAAATGGCAAACGACGTCGCGTTTTCAGTGTTGAGGAAATCATCGCGCTGGGAGCGGAGCACGGCAAGTCACTGGTTGATGAGGTTCCGCTTGACTCCATTCCTGGCTCGAATAACACAAGCCCGGCGCCGGCGCAGGCTCACACTCGATCGAGGCGAATAGCAAGGAAGAAGTAACCCGTTTGTTTTTTGTTTATACTGTGTTTCCTTGTAGTTCGGTTAAAATCCTTGGAACTTGTTTCTGTTCGTTAATGGGCGGTACCGTTAACTAGTAATAGTTAACTAACGGTATAACTTTGTTCGTTTACCGACACTTTTTCACTTTTAACTTTTTATATTTTGTTTACTTTGTTCCTGACAGTCTTAGTTGTAGTCGTTTATGTCAATGTCACTTGTCAATGTCTTGATCTGTTTTGCGTTCGGAAACGCGCATTAGTTTTTAGTATTTTTACTTGATCTGTCATCTCAATATTGTGAACGGTCAGCCGGCAGGTTATGCAATTTGCACGTAAGTGAATTTTATTTAAGTTTATTTTATTATATTTATAGTTTACATATTTTATATATATTATATTTTTAGCTTATTTTATTTTAGTAGCTTTATAATAATATGTCCGACGACGAGTCTTTTTATTCTTGCGATAGTTCATCCGCGACTTTTTCGTCTCTTGACAATTCTCTGTCTGTAAATAGTCTCCTAAGTAGTGAGTGTCAGCGATTTAATAATTGTTTTAACGTGTGTCATGTAAACGCTCAGAGCATTCCTCAGCATCATTCTGAGATGTTAGATTTATTTGGTGATGTCAACCTACATGCTATATTAGTCTCCGAGAGTTGGCTCAAACCCGAACTTCCGTCTACTTTGTACTCTCTGCCAGGCTTTATTTTAATTCGTAATGACCGTACGGGGAAAAGAGCCGGCGGTGTTGCCATTTATTTACGTAGTTGCATCCCTTTCAAAATTCTATCTTCTTCACCCCCAATTTATAACGCCAACGCTTAGTTCTTGGTTCTGGAAGTTGTTGTAAAAGGGGTCAAGGCCGTTCTAGGAGTTGTTTACTGCCCACCTACTGTAGATTACTTCTCCAGTCTGGAATCCCTCTTTGATTCTGTTTCCTCAGAGTACAAGCATCACATAGTTATGGGTGACTTTAACACCGATCTTTTGAAAGACAACCCTCGTTCACGTAGGTTGAGAGCGATCCTGGAGTCGTCGAGTCTGTCCCTCCTCACGCTTAGTCCGACACATCACAACTCTGACTCAAGCGACTCCTGGCTCGATCTCATGCTTACGTCGTCTGCTGATCTCGTTGCCAACCATGGTCAGGTCGCTGCTCCTGGTCTATCTAGACACGATCTAATTTATCTCGCTTACAAAATAAGACCCCCGAAGCAGCGGCCTACTATTGTTTTTATTCGGAATTTCGCGAGATTGGATAGGGATAAACTCAATGCTGATGCACAAGCCCTTGATTGGGACGACCTTTTTCAGTCATCGACAGTGGAGGAGAAACTTAAGATATTTAATAGGTCTGTTCTCCAGCTCGTTGACGCGCATGCACCATTGAGGGCCGTCCGTGTTAAGCGCCCTCCGGCTCCATGGATAACCCCAGGAGTTAGGATGGCTATGAGACGGCGTGACAGGGCTTTTAGAAGATATAGACGGGATCGCAGTGAGGAGAACTGGAGCTTGTACAAGTTAGCTCGAAACCGGTGCAATCAAATGGTAAGAGCATCTAAACGCCGTTACATTTGTGATAATGTTCTCAATTCTTCACCGGCTGATATTTGGAAGTCTCTAAAATCACTTGGCATAACAAAGTCCTCCTCTAGTATTTTACCTTCTAGTCTGTCCTTAAACGTTCTCAATAAACACTTCTCTACATCAGCTTCGCTTTCAGTTGATATTAGAAACCAAACCATTCATGACATTACTTCCAAGCCATTGTTACCTCCTGACTCTTTCTCTTTCTCTCCCGTGACTAACGCTGAGGTCTTAAATTTTTTTATGTCAATTAAGTCTAAGGCTGTGGGCTGTGATGGGATCAGCAGAGCTATGTTATCTTTTATGATTGATAATTTAATTCCCATTGTTACTCACATCATAAATTTTTCCTTTTTCACTGGTGTGTTTCCTGATTTGTGGCGTAAAGCTTATATTGTCCCTCTTCCAAAGATTCCCAGTCCTAGTTTGCCAAATCACTTCAGACCTATCTCCATTCTTCCTTTCCTTTCCAAGTTGCTTGAAGCAGCGGCTCTTAGACAAATAACTTCCCACGTTCTTAAGAACAGCCTGTTGTCCGAATTCCAATCTGGTTTTCGGCCTGGTCACAGCACAGCCACAGCCTTGCTTAAGGTTACTGAAGATGTTAGGAATGGCTTGGAGAATTCGAGGGTTACGGTGTTGGTTTTAATAGATTTTTCCAACGCTTTTAACACCGTTGACCACGATATCCTCCTCGCCATACTGTTACAAATTGGAATCTCTTCGTTGTCACGTGACTGGTTTTCTTCATATCTTCGTGGTCGCCAGCAGGCGGTGCGTGCCGATCAGGATTACTCTGACTGGTGCAACCTGGTAACTGGTGTTCCACAAGGCGGTATTCTCTCTCCTCTCTTATTTTCGTTATTCATAAATTCTATTACTACTATCCTCAAGTGCTCTTACCATCTGTATGCTGATGACCTGCAACTTTACGCTCAATCGGATATTGCCAACCTTGACAATTGCATCTCGTCACTTAATGCTGATCTCCGAACCATCGGAGAATGGTCTCGCAAATTTGGGGTTGCTGTCAACGTCGGTAAGTGCCAGGCCATCCTCATTGGTAGCTCTTACTACCTAAGAAATTTGGACACTGGCCGGCTGGTGCCGCTTGTGTTCGACAACTCCGTAATACCTCTCTCACCCCACGTAAAAGACTTGGGCCTGTACATTGACGAGACGTTCAGTTGGAATAAGCAGGTTGCTCAGGTTAGCCAGAAGGTCACTTACTCACTGCGATCTCTCTATAGATTTAAACATTTTCTCCCATCTAGCATTAAAATCACTTTGGTCCAGTCGCTTGTGCTTCCGATTATCGACTATGCTGATGTTTGTTACTCTGATCTAACCCAAGAACTTCTTAACAAATTGGATCGTCTTCTGAACAATTGCATTCGGTTTATTTTTAGACTACGTAAATACGATCACATCTCTTCGCACCGCTCTCAGCTTAAATGGCTGCCTATCAGGCTCAGGAGGTCCCTCAGATCTCTCAGCATGCTTTTCACGATTATGAATGATCCATGTGCTCCCGAGTATCTAAAATCTTATTTCAAGTTGTTGGGCAGTTCTCACAGTCGCAGCCTTCGAGCTTCCAAAAACCGAATACTTCAAATTCCCTCTCACCGTACTGGTTTTATGTCCTCTTCATATGCTGTCTCCACTATAAAGCTCTGGAATGTGCTACCCCTTGCCATTAAAAAAGCTGAAAGCAAATTGGCTTTCAAAAGAGCAGTTCGGAAGTTCTATTTAAAGTCCGACTAAATTGCTTTCCTCTCAGTCTTCGACAAAGTCATATTAATTATTATAAGGTTTGTCGTTTTTCGGTCTATTTGTATGTTTTTTTTTTTTGATAATATATATTAGTTTATTTTATATGTCTATATATGTATTAGTATGTATACCTATTTATGTGTTTTAATTTTCATGCTTATAAATGGTATTTTTATTTTTATTGTACTCTATCACACACAATACTGTCTTATTTGACCCAAAGGTTGACTGGTAGAGAATGCCTTGTGGCATTAAGTCCGCCTATGTACCACTCTTGTACATGAAGTTTAAATAAATAAATAAATAAATAAATAAATAAAGTGACTTCATTCACTCTGCATTTATAAATCCAATAATAAACACTAATTATTTATCTTGCATGATAGATTAAAAAAAAACAACGAATTAAGTAAACCACAAGTCACCAAATAAATGAACAATTTATAATACCCATTCGTTTTTAATTTTTTATGTTTAAGTTACAATTCATAAATAATTATAATACTCACATTCAGTTCTATTAAGGCCACTTTTATGAAGCGCGGATAATTCGCGATAATAGTCGCCCTCGCCTTAATATTAATATTTGCCCGCATTTTAAGAATCACACCAACAACAATACCGCTATCTATTAAACCACACGTCACTGACCATCAACTACCACATTATATAGTGTATTATGTATGACTACAACCAAACGACAAAGTTCATTCCGATCAAGTTAAAATATTCATAAAACTCATGTCTACCTCACAGAAATATAATTAAATTCTTGACTTATTTTTCTATCTACCTCCCTAACTTTACGAAATGTGTGAACAAAGCAAACAAGTTAAAGAATATAATATTTCTGTAGAGTAAAAACTTACAAAAAGTCTAAAAGTAACTGTGCGGGATTTGAACTCACGGCTTACTGATTCACTCTTAATTCTGGACGGGCCCAACCGCTAGGCCATCATGTCTTAGATATTGGCATTGAAATTATGAACTACAACTAGTTGCTGACAATATCTATTTTGTTGAAAGTAGAAGGTCGTAAGTCAAACTAAACGTCAAGTTATTGCTTTGTGAGATTGCCTATCGACTTTTGGTCGGCACTGTACAATATTTACATACTACATCTAAAGAATATATATGTTCTAAAACCGCTGGTACGCCGGCGCTGGCAAGAGCCCGACGAATAATGTTGTTGATGCTGGCGTGCCGTGCAATGCGACCTGCGCTCCTGTAGCAGGACAGGCCATGGCATCCGAGGCTGTCGACAGCTACACCGCAGTGACAACGATGCGAAGCAACACAAGGTGCGCCTAAGCGTAGACTCGTAGCGACCCGGAACGATGCGTCATCCATCATAGTGCCAATGGTGAATGACGGAAGGGCCTGAAGCCACAAGCCCGACTCCCATTCCCCCACAGCTAGCAGGCGAGCACGCTCCACAGTAGGTATTTAATATGTTCAATTTTGATTTTGATTCGTATCATAACATCACGCATGTATTCTCCAAACGGTTAGGCAGAGCTAGTAAAATAATAGTACCCCCACATTTCGCGAGTTACGTTTAAGTCCTATGTAATAGGGAGCGAGCCTATTGCCATCAACCGGCCATAAATCCAGGCCCGTGGCTGTTAAGTACTTACTAAAATTCTGACCAAAAATTTCAATGGCACTTTGTTCGACCCGGGAATCGAACCCAAGAAGGACTCAGGAATGCGCTTGCGACCACTAGACCTACAACGCAGTCATTAAAACAATCACTACATATTATAAAACATAGTCAACAAAGTCCGCCGCGTCTGTCTGTTTAAAAAAAACTGCTGCGCACATTTGCAAGCTATTTTCACCAATGAATAGCGTGGTTCTTTAGGAAGGTTTTAGTATATAATTTGTCAAACGAGCGGTCGAAGTCGCAGGCATTAGTTAGTGTATAATAAAACAATGTCAATAAAAAAAATTGCGACAATCAAGAACACTATGTTTAGACCTAGTGACCTAGAACTTATATCTACATTCAGAATTCAATCAAATAACTTAAACCGAGTTTTATAGACGCTTGAGGACATAATTATGTACTGACGCCAACACGTCAATCTACTACAATCTGTCTTTCTTTAATAGATTTTCAACTGTAACGCTGAAACATTAAGTTACAGGCTGATTGGGAAAAAGTTTCGGGTACCTAGATGTGCTTGGCGTCTGTACCTACACAGTTTGGTGGCACATTGCGATCTCGTTTTACGAGACCTCGCTCCTTATAAAGTACTAGTTTTTGGCCACAAATACATCCACTTATTTATTAATTAAACGTTCGTATTTTACCTCGGTGATGTTCGTGTTATTTTGTTAACAGATTCAATCATTTATAACATTTGCTGAATGTCCTGGTTTGTTTATTAAGCAGAGTATGTTTGTCTCTTTTAGTTTTGTATGTTAATTAAATATTTTCAGGTGGATCACTCGAATAGAAAGACGATTCTGCCTGCTAGCAACTTAATCTCAGTGAGTAGGTGGGTAAAACTCAAACTCAAATCATTTATTTCAACTAGACCATTACGGCACTTTTGAATGTCAAAAAATTTAAAGAAAAATCAAAGCTACAGTCACAGACACAAGGCATAATAACTTGAGAAAGTACTGTAGTTGCCCATTCCCTAGCGTAGATCTCTATGGAGAAGAACGGGCAAGAAACTCCATGGACACTCTTTTCAATCAAAAATGTTGTTACAAAATCTTGGTTACATCTTTCATGTTGAGATTATGAGAACGATGTAGAAAGACGTGCACAATAAGAGCGTCCAGAGTAAAAAAATAAATAATTAACATAACCCATGAGTCAAAAGTTGAGAGTAAGCGGTGGCCCAGTGGCGGCAGCCCCGATTAACGAACAGTAAGGCGTGGGTTCGAACCCAGACAGGCGCATTACTTTGTGTAATTTATTTCATCACCGCTGCTCTCAAAACGGTGAAGGAAAACATCGTGAGGAAACCGGCATGTCCTGGAACTAAAAATTCGAAGACATATGACATCTACCAATCCGCACTGGGCCCGCGTGGTAGATTATAGCCCATTCCCTCTCGTTGAGAGGAGGCCGTGTCACAGCAGTGGGAACATTATAGGCTGATGATGATGATGATGAGTCAAAAAAGCTATGACCGAGAAGCGTCTAAGAACTGGAAAGAAAAGTATTGTCCGTCCGGCGCGGGCGGTGAGATGGGCAGAAAACCTTGCCATTACGGAAACATATTGCGGTGAGGCTGGCACAAGAACATAGAACTTGGCACAAGCAAAGAGGGGTCTGTACTCAACAGTGGGTGAGGTAGGCTTGGGGAAGATGATAAGTCAATAATGAATGGCCTCACAAAAAAAGCAGAAAAATTGACATCCAAAATTAAAGTCCAAGTAAACGAGAAAGTGACTTGCGAAATTGTTTCTGCAATATAGGAAACAGATGGTAAACTAATGGTCAGATGTGGAAGATTTCAACAGATTGGTCTGCTTGTTAATAATTGTTTGCTGACCCAAACTTATGATTATACCAGAGAAAGGTGAGCCGTTGTTTTATTTTAGTTTCGTCTGATATTTAACGTCACGCGATAGTTAAGTAAGTATTCTTAGAAAGAGACGTTAAAAATATATTTAAATTATCATCAAAGTGGTAAAATGTGTAACTTCTAAAATAAGAGAATGATAAAACTAAAAAAAATATATGATGTGCATAACCATGTAAACTTCCACTGAAAATTGGTTTGACCGAGATCTAGTAAGCAGTTTTTTTTAATACGTCTTAAATCGTAAACCGCCATTTACCTTTTATTCAACCTCAAACGGCGCAAATACAATAATTTAATTGGTAATTATGTGTTTGAGCCGTTTGGGGTCGAAACACTAGGGCCATGGGGTCCGAGTGCCCACCTAGTATTTCGGGAAATCGCCAAACGGTTGGTCGACTCTTCACGTGACCAGAGGGCGGGACTATTTTTTGGCCAAAGAATCAGCATTGCCATCCAACGTGGCAATGCTGCCAGCCTTCTGGGCACTTTTCCTGTTGGCAGCGATGTGGACGAATTTTTCGATGCCCTGTAACCCCTTTTTTTGATATTTGTACATATTTTTTCTTTCTATTATAATGTTAGTGTGTATATATTGTAAATAATGATTACTCTAATAAATGATCTACTGGGACAATAATTCCATAAACAAAAATAAATAAATATTATGTTACTTGCTGCTACGGAACCCTTCATGAGCGAGTCCGACTTGCACTTGGGCGCTTTTTTGTAAGATACAATCTACTGAAATATTACACCGAAATAGCACCAAAGTCAAATAATATTCTAACCACGTTTTACTCAACCATAGTTCCCAATTATTAATGTATTTTAATAAAATCTGAGACGTCAAGGTTTCCAGGTTAACTGTTGCATTTCGAGTAACGCCAGTGTACGTAACGCCAACGAGTTGCGCCATACATACACACATGTATGGATTCGGATGGACTTCAGAATATTAACTTCAGTTTCAAGGTAACTGTGTAACCATGTTTCGTTTGGTATTATTACTTATTATCCCTGACTCGGAAACAAATGTCCATGCTCATCACACAAACATTTGCTTCTACCGGGATCCGCACCTAAGGCAGCCTGCGCCATTCGGGTCGTCAAATTAACAATAATATAATATAAATAATTAATTATTAATAATATCAGTTTAAATTTAGTGCAAACGCTTTTTTTGAAATATCTCCCTCTCATACATCAACCCTACCCCACCTACCCACCCTACCTTACTCCTTCTCATGTTTGCCGTGTCCTGTATGTACGCACCCATTCCATTGGCAAACAAACAAGCTTACAAACATGGGACCCTGAAGATCATGTCTTGTGTATCCTATTGGCTGAACGTTACAGGAACTGGCGCCAAACTCGTGACCGAATTGTGAAACGACGCTATCAACACTCTAAAATTATGGTTTCAGCCGAAAGATGTCTACTACTGGACACAAGCCTCCCCAAAAGAAATGCTTTTGTCACAATCGCCACGCTTGACAAGGCGGGTTGGCGATCACAGTGTATGGTTGTTACAAAAGCACAAACAACGCGTCCTGCTTTCACTGGTAAGTCTCTTAATCGCCTCTTACGACACCCACGGGAAGATATGGGATGGGACCTCGATGGGGATATGATTTCCGTACCACACAGTACACTTTAAATCGCTAGCAAGAAAAAGAAGACAAACAGCCGGTATACATTCTGGCACAAACAAAAAACCCACTATCTTAAAACACCAGAAACCTCGCCAAAAAAAGTATAATTGCAACCACTTGAACGCTTGTCTAGTAACACGCAAGCCCGTAACGCAACGTTATGCTACGACCGATAGATATCGAAACGCGTCAGTGGGCACAGAGAAATGAGCTAGCACAGCGACCCTGGGTGCACACTACTTGTTTTATATTAGTTTTAATTTGTAGATAGATTGGACTTTAGCATAAATTGAATAGCGATAGAATGAGGTACATTTTGTGAGGAAGGTTTTGAGGATGATTGTGGATGGGTGTGAGGAAGACCAAAGAAACAATGACAAAGATGGAATGTGAGAAGGATGATATGGCACGAAAGGAGAAGTCTGATGAGAGGACAAACAATAAAGAAGTGTGGAAGAAGAAGACATGACATGCTGCGCTGATCCTAAATGAATTGGGACAAGGGCAAGAGAGTGATGATAGATCATTGAAGATGCTGTATTTTACGTGGAGCTATCTGCTTATCATATAGTCTCTTATTATATAGTCTTCAGTTAGTGCCAGTGAACCACTACCTTGTCATGTCGCTTCGAATAGTAATTGTCATTAATCTTTATCACTTTAAATGGGCGTTTGGGCCATTCAGACTAAACACCTAGTAGAACTAGTTTAAGTAAGCCAAATATAGACTGACCCTGAGTGATGACTAACACAACATGCACGTTTAATTAAATTAGGAAACGCAGCCGATCAACTGTAAATCCGCTCAATCGCGTAAATCCTAATCGAAATTCCTTCCCCCAATTAATAACTAATGATTAAAATCCTCGTGGTTAAATAATAACTGCTTTACGAGCCGATTGAAGGTCGAAGTCTGTACTGTAAGCCTAATTAGTTTAACGTACGACTGATTAACATTATTCTCTATGTCCTGTAATTATTATACCTCTAAACCTAATATTTAGATGTTGTATTGACTGTATTAAGTAGCAACAGGTAGGCAGATGTTAAAGTTTAAACAGTTTAGATTTATAATGAAATATATTACATTGTTAATCTAAATGATAATAATTAAATGTATTATTAATTATCAACTAATTGTAGATGAATAATCGTTTGTTAATAGCCATTATATTAATTTAAGGTAGTGTATTTATAATCGAAGTTGATGTCATAACTGACAGTCATTGCGGCAGGCAGTCTTAGCGTAGCCGTTGTACAAGGCGGAGGTCAATTTTGTGATTAAAGTGCTGTGGTGATATTACTGGATTTTATTTCTGCAATACTTCTGAGGCTATCCCAATAGCTTCAGAAGTGGGATCAACGAAAAGTATAACTCTTTTCGACTTACGCCTACGAGAAAAACGCAAGTATATTTATTTGTTTTGTAGCAACAACTTAATTGTTTGATTTGAATTTTGTAGCATGAAAATATATGACCGTTGTTTTAAAATTCAAATATTACCACTATGTAATTACGACTAATTCGAATTGAGGTTATTTTTTTTTCCTGTTTAAAGTGATAATTAAAAAGGGGTTGATAGTTGGTTAGCAAGTTAACAGTAAGGTATTTAACAACTAAACATACTGATTCACAATAAGATAAATGGAATTATCATTTAACTATTTGGCGCTTGTGTAAGTACCCACGCTTGTTGAAAGTAACGAGTGTTGTTTTTTTTTCATAAATATAATTTTGGTGCTTGCTGTGCAAAGCAAAGCACAACAACCACAAAGCAAGTAATACAAATATTTTGGGAAAGCATTATTTTTCGTTGCTCGTGATTGGCAAGGATACTGGGGTCAATTGTTGCAATCGAAGAGAGTAAATGTGTTCATTTTTTTCCTTTCTCTTTTCTCCCTGTTTCTGAAATGATTGCGTATATCGAGATGAACATTGTGTGCTGTGCTACGGTGGTAGTAGCAGTACTATGTGAAAAAGACCGAGCTTAATCAGGAGTGATTCAGTTACTATTACCGAAAAATATTAAAGAAATAAAAAAAAACATAGCTGCATAAACTTAATATATATGTTAATGATGTTAAAAATAATGGTTTACTAAGCTGTCGTCTGTCAGTTTCAGTGCTCAACATGCAGAGAGGGAAGAGTCAAACCCGAGATTATAGGACTCTTAGTCCGGACCCAGGAGTACCCAGGTTTGAGGGTCAGGGTCGGGAAGCGGTAGATTTGAGGCGTGAGACTAGCCACGCAACTTGGCCAAGAGTACCCATGTATGAGGGTCAGGCTAGGAGGACATATTCGGAACAACCAGGGGTATCACGGGTGCGTGATACTGAGGTTGATAATAATTATGTCAATATTGACGGAGAGCGTCAAGGACGAAGGGTGCTTCGTCCACAAAGGGTTAAGGAGAGATTTCTGCGCACACCTTCGAGGTCAAGACGTAGCCGTTCGTCGAACGATGGATCCTATAGCCGTGAGGGTACCAGAGAGAGAAGTGCGAGTCGACGAGGTAGAAGACCGGAGGAAGATAAGGATTTAAGGTCGGGTTTTGGTCGTGACCGGAAGAGGAGCCATCACCTTGAGCGAGGAGACGAGGGTGAGCAACAAATGTCATCTACTTATAAGAAACCTAGGAGTGTAGACTCCACTGAGATTATTTTAGATAAATTTTTGTCAATTTTGCAATCAGTTAAGAGTTCAGATAAGTCGAAGTTGCCTTTTAATACTAATATTGTTCCCGAGTTTGATCCTATGACGAAGGAGCAAACTATTTTGACTTGGTTGACAAAAGTAGAAGAGTGTTCAGAAATTTATGGCTGGGAAGATAGAGAAATAATTCACTACGCCCTGCCAAAGTTGACAGGGGTAGCGAAGAATTGGTATCAGAGTTTACCGACAATGATGTATACGTGGAGTCAGTGGAAAAAGAAGTTGATTGAATCTTTTCCTGTTCGCGAAGACTATGCTGAACTCTTGACTGAAATGCTGGGCAAAAGGGTTAAATATGGAGAGTCACTTGAACATTACTATTATGCCAAAATTAATTTGCTAAACAGATGTAAGATCTATGGGCGTCAGGCTGTCGATTGCTTGCTATACGGCGTTGAAGATAGGGCTGTTAAAATAGGTGCGCAGGCTGCACAATTCTCTGAGCCAGAGCAAGTGCTGAAATATTTTAGAACTGTGAAAATAGGGCATGGTCGGGAAAATCCTGATTCTAGTTTTAAATCCCGAAACGAACGTAAGGGTACAACTCTTTTATCAAAACCAGCGGGTTCGAAAATGACATGCTACAATTGCGATCAAATTGGTCATCCAAGTTTCCGTTGTGATAAACCCCCAGCTAAGTGCGTCACTTGCGATAAATCGGGTCATTTGTCAATTCACTGCTATAAAAACAAACGCTTGAATAAAGATCGCGAAAAGGAAACCAGTCTGAATAACAGCATAACCGAAAAACAAGTGTCCCAATTATGCTTATCTGAAGACTTGAATGCTAAGTACATGCTTGAGATCAAAATAAATAGCCATAATTTAGATTGTCATCTAGATTTAGGGAGCCAATGTTCTCTTATAAAGCTAACAAAAGCTAGGGAACTTAACTTAGACATAGTAGTACCGGAAGATTTACCTGTTCTTAGGGGTATAGGCGCTAACCTAATCTCTCCAGTAGGTATGACGATTGTTTCCGTCGAAGTTCAAGGCATAAAGGAGACGATAAATCTATATGTAGTAAACGATTTCGTAATCAACCAGTCAGTTTTATTAGGACATTCCTTTACCGAGAAACCAGATATCGTTATTACGAAAACCCCTACCGCTGTGATATTTAACAAAATTCCGAGCGTTAAAATGCGTCTCTCAACTAATAACAATGCTGAAATCCCGTCGAATACTTTACGCGCTGTACAAGTTTCTACTGATCCTAGCGTAGATGCACGAGTTTATGTTAATGGTTCCTTGCGGGGTCCAGAAGGGAAAGAGTACTACCTCTTGCCTGGAGAATATGAGGTAAAGGGTGGGCGTAGTGCGCTTCTGATTCACAATGCATCATCCAGTTCAATCACACTTGAGAAAGGAACCCTTTTGACACGAGTACAATATAAGCATGTGGACAATTTGGAAAATATCTTAAACTCGTGCAATGTCACAATCTGTGAATCCCAAAATAATGACGTTTTCAACTGTAACGATGCTCTTAGTGAAGAAGATAAATTAAATTTAAAACAACTAATTAATAAATATGGTAACTGCTTTTCAAAGGGTCTTGACGATTTGGGGTTCACAGATCTGACAGAGATGGTGATTGAGCTTGAGGATTCAGAACCAGTTGTTTATAGGCCGTATCGTATGTCTTACGCGGACCGCGTTTTAGTAAGAAATATGGTGCAGGAAATGATCGACCACGGTATTGTTAGAGAATCTACGTCATCTTACGCGAGTCCTATCGTCCTCGTACAAAAGAAAACGGGAGATAAACGTTTGTGCGTCGACTACCGTGCCTTGAACCGCAAAACCAAAAAGGAACATTACCCTCTCCCTCGGATTGAGGATCAATTGGATCAACTGTCAGGTAACAAAGTTTTTACGTCACTTGATTTAGCCTCTGGGTATTACCAGATACCAATCGCTGAAGAGTCGCGGCACAAAACCGCTTTTGTGACACCAGACGGCCAATATGAATATAATCGAATGCCATTTGGTCTGGTGAATGCGCCGTCAGTTTTCCAGCGCACTATCAATAAAATACTACTCGAGGCTAAGATCAAATATGCAATAGTCTACATGGATGACGTCCTTATTCCAGCCAAGGACGTTACCGAAGGGTTACAACGATTGGAAGAAGTTTTAATACTTCTTCAAAAGGGTGGTCTAACGCTAAAATTAAATAAATGCCACTTTTTTCTTGAAAAAATAGACTTTCTCGGTTATGAGGTTAGTTCTGAAGGTATACGACCCGGCCAGAGAAAAATTGAGGCGGTATCTAAATTTCCGACACCCCGGAATCAACATGAATTGAGACAATTCCTTGGGCTATCGGGATATTTTAGGCGATTTATTATGAGTTATGCTATATTAGCGGCCCCACTAACTGATTTATTAAAAAAGGATGTTAAATGGACATGGGACAAAGACCAGGATTCAGCATTTAACAAAATCAAAGCTTGTCTGGTTGATAGACCCATTCTTGCGCTCTATAATCATAGTGCGGAAACCCAATTGCATACTGACGCTAGCAAAGTCGGACTAGCTGGTATTTTATTACAGGCTAACTCAAACGGTGTGTTTCAGCCAGTGTCGTACTTTAGTCGAAAAACTAACGTAGATGAACAAAAACTTCACTCGTACGATCTAGAGACATTGGCCGTAATTGCGTCACTCAATCGTTTTCGCGTCTATCTCATCGGAATCCCCTTTAAAATACTCACCGACTGCAACGCATTACGCGCAACGTTAATCAAACGCGATTTGATCCCACGAATAGCCCGATGGTGGATACAGTTACAAGAATATGACTGCACCATCGAATACCGTTCGGGATTGCGCATGTCTCACGTCGACGCGCTGAGTCGCAATCCAGTCGATGGAAGCGAATTAGAGCCGCCAACGTGTTTTGATGTCCTAACCATCGAAACTTGCGAGCAAGACTGGATCGCTACTGTACAGTCTGCTGACGAAGAGGTCAGGCAGATAAAAGAGACGTTATCGGATCCTAGTTCAGAGCAAGTGATGGATATTCACAAAAATTACAAATTAAAAAACAATAGGGTCTACAGAATAGTCGGGGATGAAATAAAATGGCTGGTACCGAAAGGCGTTCGCTGGCAGATTTTAAAAATGAATCACGATGACGTCGGTCATTGTGGTTATGATAAAACCTTACAACGGATCCGTAAAAATTACTGGTTTGCTAAAATGCGCAAATTCGTGAAGAAATACGTTTCATCCTGCCTCGAATGCTTACACCACAAAACACCTGGTGGTAAGCGTGAAGGCGAATTGCACCCTATAGATAGGCCAAGCGTACCGTTTCATACGATTCATGCTGACCACTTGGGTCCATTTATAAAGAGTAAAAAGGGCAATTGTTATTTACTCGTTTTGGTCGACGGCTTTACAAAATATGTTATCGTAAAGCCGGTTAGAGACACCAAATCGGCGACCACGATAAAAGTACTCAAAGACCATATCAGCTACTTTGGTGTGCCAACACGCCTTATCACCGACAGGGGCACCAGCTTCACTAGCGGGGTTTTCAAGGAGTTTGTAATGCTATACGGCATTAAGCACATTATGAATGCCGTGGCAACTCCCAGGGCCAATGGTCAAGTTGAAAGATTCAACAGGACCATACTAGACGCCCTTTCTACTTCAGCCCACGGTAAAGACGAAAAGTCTTGGGATGAACAAATTCTTGATATACAATTAGGTTTGGCACCCTTGGGCGCTGGCAACCCTGGCGACAGGTCGTGAAAAAACGGCCTCGTAGTTAATTTATTTTAAAATAATTGATTTTTTGTGTTTAGTTTGTTTTAAATCAATTCTTTATAGTAGAATCAATGTACAAAGTGACACACGTAGTGTTTGTGACCTGTTTATATAGTGATAACTCGCAACAATCGATAAATCAAGTACCGGCTGTCAACTACTGGACTGTGGATTTGAATTCTTCGAACCGGGGGAGTATTCCGTTTTAATTTACCTATTATTGGTGTATTATTTGCATACTAAACATCACTTATACACTGCTCAGAGCTCTGAGCAACATCCCGTACACACACCGGCTACGTTTATGTCTCATTTTGCTTGACAATTGTGGAAGCAAAATCGAGGACGAAAACACTTGCCCAGACAAAAACATTTACTACAAACCCTACTTCACACATAAAGTCCTTATTACCTATGCACACAATCGTCCCTCTAATTTTATAGTAATATTTAAATATCATAAGTTTTATAATCTAAACAATCTACCCACGTCAGGAAAAAGTAAAATCATAAGATAGTAAACTTCTTATTAATGCAATTAAATGATAATTCAGTCGGCTAATATCAATCCTGTTAGCTAATACAGCAGCCTACCTCATTTCTTTTAGTAAAGTAAACTTTTTTATTTTATTTTTTTCCCTGTTTTTCTCCCTTTCATCTCTAAATTTTCTTAATTGGTCTATCCTATTAGTTCTCACCGTTTCCTTATTTCCAATTTTCAGAAACCAATCCGGAAACCATGCCTGTGATGACCCGTAAGGCTACTGCTCAGGATATGGAGCTAAAATTGAGAACGGCCCTCCAAGAACTTAAGGAATCAAAACTCCAATGCCAACAGCTATTGCAGGAGAGAGAAGACAGTGAGGAGGAGGTCATTAATATTAACAGCAAAAACTCCAGCTTAAAACGGGAGCTAGTAGACCTTCATCAGGATTACTTGAATGTTGTCAATGAGCGGGATCACTTAAGGGTGGTCACGGATGGGTTCCACAGCTGCAGCAATTTATATGAGGAGGCTTTGTGTAAAATTAGGGACCTAGAGGAGGAATTAGTCCATGCTAATGTTAAACTTTTAAATTTAAAAAAGGAACAGGATCGTACTCAGGTTATGGAAACTGATCATTTGTATAACGAACTAGTAAATACAAATTGTAACCCTCATTCCCTCATAACAATAGACCTTACAGAGGACTCCTTACTGAAACATAATTCATACCATAAAGTAAGTAAAAATAAAATAAAAAAATATGCAAGATTGAATAAAATCATTAAAAAAATTAATAAACACAAGAAACAACAGAAACACTATTCCAAAAATATTCAATTAAGGAAAGAACGTGTTTCTCTTGTTAATAGATTAAATAACTATCAAATCAAGTTAGAAGACAGTACAAGTATTTATGAAATAGACACTCAGCGCTTACAATCTGAAATTGAGGCACTGAATGAGTCACTAAAATCTTTATATAATAAATATGAAAGCTCTAAGAAACAAATTAAGGAGCATATTCTTGTCACAAATGAGTTGGTTGATAAAGTAGACTTGCTGACTCTCAACAACACTCCCTGTACTTGTCGGAGTGAACCCAGTCTTGATGCCCTCCAGCCTGAGGCAACGGAGGACCCGTCCCAAGCTGTGAGTGCTCAGAACTTCATCATCCATCAAAACCTTGATTCACAAGTAGTACAGCCTGAAATTAGTCATTTTGTATCACCTGATTGTAATGATTGTCATCATTCAGTTATGTTTTCTGATAGTATGGGTAGAGGGCTAGGTAAATTGATCAGTAATAACCTGAGTTACTGTACCCAAAATTATTGCATGCCAGGCTCAAGCTACAAACAAGTAATGGCATCAGTAGTAAAAAATGATTGTTATCTTAACACTACCATTACTCTATGTGTTGGTAATAGTTTTAATGTAAAAAAGGAAGATATCACTGACTGTGTTTCTGAGTTGCTTAAGTTAAGTTGTAATAAAATCATATTGTGTGCTTTTCCATATTTTGAAAATTTAAGTAGTAGGAAAAACGATTATATACATATGTTGAATAAACATGTACATTTTTTAGTAGGTCACTATAGTGACAGGCTTATGTATCTAGATATCAACACTATAGTTGGTAATCTTAAGTCATCACGGGGTAAGGTGTATCTACCTATTGTATGTAGACACAAAATAGCTCGGCTATTAGCTTATAGTATTCACACAGACATAAATAGTATGTCTAAGTTTAGTTATATTATTAACACTGCGACAATTAGTAATTCTACTAATGTACAGGTGACTGGCACAAATGTATATAGCACTAGTGCTATAAATGTTTACACACATTTTACTGGGGAGGATCCATCTGTCACCATGGAAAATTCTCAATTAGGGTTTAGTAGTGATAGGGTCTTGTTGTCTGAGGATGGCACGGGTGTCTCCGGCCTCACTCCAAATTTTAATATGAATTTAAACTAGTAAGTGAGACAACAGAAGGTACCATTAACAATATTTTTGTTAATCCTACCAACAGCAAGGTATCTTCTTGCACTCCATTAGTAAGTAAAAAAGGGCCTCAGCAGAACACCTTAAAATTATTCCACCAAAATATCCAAGGCATTTCTTCCAAATTATTAGAAATTGAATTGTTTTTAGAAAATAGTAAGTTTGACATTATTTGTTTTACTGAACATTGGCTAAAGGATTACCAAATGCTTATTAATTATGAAAACTATATGGTGGGTAGCTGCTTTAACCGTAAAACTATGCTTCGTGGAGGTTCCCTAATATTAATAAAAAATAGTTTTAAATATAAGCAACGTAATGACATAGTAGGTCTCTCGGTTGAACATTGTGTCGAACTGTCCTGTGTTGAGCTAGATAAGCATATAATTGTGTGTGTGTACAGACCCCCAAACTATCAAAACTTTTCCATATTTGAATCTATAATGGAAGATGTCCTGGCAAAACTTGCAGCCAGTAATAAATATAAATTAATTTGTGGTGATTTCAATATCAATATTTTAGAAGAAAATTCAAATAGCAGTCGGTTATTAAATCTTTTTAAGTCATTTGACTTGACTAACGTGTTTATTGAACCCACTAGAATCACAACTTCTTCTGCTACTTGTATAGATAATGTTTTCTGCGATTGTGATTACTTAGATAAAGCCATAATAAATTGTTTGCCGTCTGACCATAGCGGACAAACTGTAACTTTTAGGTGTAAAACTCCAATGCAAAAAGTTCAGATTAAATTTAGACCTATAACTTCTTGCAAATTAAAGAGGTATAATACTTCCCTACAGAACAAGTTAAGTGTAATGAGCCAAGAGGATATTAATATAAATCAATTGTATGATCGTTTCTTTTCATTAGTTCACACGGAATTCAACAAAACTTTTGAAAAGAAGACAAAGAGTATTTGCCCTAAGTTTATATTTAGTGATTGGGCAACTAGAGGTATCAGAAAAAGTAGGGAAAGGCTATTTGAGCTTTACAGCCTTAAGCCTTTTATAAACACTGAAACTTTTAGCAAGTATGTTGCTACGTATTCAAAGATTTTTAGAAATACTTGCAAGGTTGCTAAAGCCCTGCACATTAGCAACAAGATCAAAACAGCGGAAAATAAAATAAAGACCGTTTGGAAAGTTATAAATAACGAGACCAACAGAAAGAAAATACGTAATAATACTTTTACATTAGATACAGCATGTGGTCTTAAAAGCTCTAATCAGGAAGTAGCTCAAGAATTTGTTAATTTTTTTACCGAAATACCAATAAAAACTACGGAGGCTCTTAATTCCTCACCTGAAGCCTCAATTGGCTTATTAAAGGCGAATGTGTCTGGCTGCCTGGCTGAATTTAAATTTAAACACATTAACCCCATGACAGTTATTAAAGCTTTCCGGCAAATTAAAATCAAACTGACTGAAGATTTATGGGGAATGTCTATCAAAGTTTGCACATCTATACTTGAGACCATAGCCCCGTACTTAGCTTTAATTTTTAATTTATGTGTAGACCAAGGAGTTTTCCCTGATTTAATGAAATACAGTAAAGTCATACCTCTTTTCAAATCCGGGGACAATAAAGATGCCAATAATTATAGACCTGTATCTGTGTTACCAGTTTTTAGCAAGGTTTTTGAAAAAGTAATGCTTAATCAAATGCTCTATCATTTTAACACCAACAGAATCTTCCATGATCAACAGTATGGTTTCACCAAGGGGCGTTGTACAACTGACGCCGGTGTAACCCTATTAAAGCACATATTTGCTGCGTGGGAAGAGTCCCAAGACGCAATAGGAATGTTCTGTGACCTCTCCAAAGCTTTTGATTGCGTAAATCACGACACATTACTTTTGAAACTGGAGCATTACGGACTGGGTAAACTTGCACTTAGCCTGCTAAAATCTTATTTGAGCGATAGAAAACAACATGTTCAAATAAACGGTGTTAATTCACAGGGTTTGAATGTAAAAATGGGGGTTCCGCAAGGCTCAATATTGGGTCCTTTCCTTTTTCTAGTCTATATAAATGATCTACCCTATTTGTTGAAACACCAATCTCAAAATATGGTGTTGTTTGCTGATGACACTTCTCTAATTTTTAAGATAAATAGACGGGCCAAAAATCTAGATGACGTGAATGATGCCCTACTTCAGGTCCAAAATTGGTTCACAGCAAACAATTTGGTATTAAATGAAAAAAAAACTAAATGCATAAGATTTTCATTACCGAATGTTAAAAGTAGTGATTGTGAGATAATATTGAATAAAGAGAAACTCGAATTCGTAGATAAAACGGTTTTCCTGGGGCTTACGCTTGATTCAAGGCTACAATGGGGTTCTCATTTAACATCTCTTGCGGGGCGCTTAAGTTCAGCAGCATATGCCATTAGAAAAATCCGTCAATTCACTGATGTGGATACCGCTAGACTGGTCTATTTTAGTTACTTCCATAGTATAATGTCTTACGGTATTTTGCTATGGGGACGGGCTGCTGATATTGAGTCTATATTTATTCTGCAGAAAAGAGCCATCAGAGCCATATACAATCTTCGTAGGCGCGATTCTCTAAGGGAACTATTTAAGGATATTGGCATCATGACGGTTCATTGCCAATACATCTACGAAAACATAATGTACGTCAGAAAAAATCTGCATCTTTTCGGTAAAAGAGGCGACAGACACAATTACAGTACTAGAAATAGGGACCAATTAGTTCAGCCAGGCTTTAGACTCGCTAAAGTAGACTCATCATTCATGGGGTACTGTTTGAGATGCTATAATAAAATTCCACAAAGTATTCTTGAACTGAATGAGACGAAATTTAAAACATGTATTAAACGCACACTATGTAAGCAAGCATATTACAAGTTGAGCGATTATATCGCTGATAAAAATGCTTGGCTCAATGCTGGTCCTGCTCCACAAGGACAGGGGCGCAAAACTTGATAGCATTAAATGGTATTGTTGGAGCTGCTGAAGATTGTACATCTATCTTTGCATTGTATAGATTCAATGTTAGTATTATATAATAGCATAGCCCATATTGTGTGAGTACTATGTACTAGAAAGCTATCATTCACTGGAAACCTACTTTAGTTTTGACTTGAATGTGCCCTGGCGGTTGAGAGTATGTCATGCTCACTCAAATGTCTCGCTGATGGTGGCGCGTGTGTCGGATCATTTAGCTCCCTTCAAAGTGGTTGAGCTGAATGGTGCTGATCCATGCGTCATGTTCGTGAACGGGTGCTGTCAGTTATGACTGGTCATCTCTTAGTTGCCATGGCTTATTTGAATGAATTATTTTGTTTTTACTATGGACACTTTTAACATGCACATCTTGCTACATTGTTCTCACATAATCTACCATCTCAAAATGAATGATGTAACCAAGATTTTGTAACAATATTTTGATTCAAAAGAGTGTCCATGGAGTTTCTTGCCCGTTCTTCTCCATAGAGATCTACGCTAGGGAATGGGCAACTACAGTACTTTCACAGTTTTTATGTCTTGTGACTGGGACTGTAGCTACTTTAAATGTTCATCTTTGTTTCGACAATTCAAAAGTGCCTGTTATTGGCCTACTTGAAATAAATGCTTTGATTTTGATTTTGATTTTTGATTTTGTTTAAATACTACTACTCATAAAACGACGCAAAAGACTCCATCAGAATTACTTTTCGGATTTAACATTAAGTGTAGGAGTGAAAGCATATTGAGTGAGGTTTTAGACGACACCGTGACCGTAACATCGGCGGAGAAATTGGTAGAAGTAAGGGACGTAGCTGGAAAGAAAATAAGTGAGACTCAGATTAAAGATAGGGAAAGGTTTAACCGTCGTAGGAAACCAGCGAAGAATTATTCAGTAGGAGACTTAGTACGTGTAGAGCGACAGGTTCCTAACGATGGACAATCACAAAAACTGGCTGTCAAATATCAGGGTCCGTACCGGGTAATAAAAATACTTCCCAACGATAGATATGTCATCGAAGACACTCCCTTATCGCGCAAAAATAATCGTCGTTACGAAGCCGTCGTAGCAATCGACAAAATGCAGCCCTGGTTAAATTTTAGTAGAAACTTGGAAAGTAGTTGTGAAGAAAGTGGTTCAGATAATGAGTAAAAATAAATTTATAAATAAAAACTAAATAAAAGTCATGTTCTTGTTCGTTAAAGTGTTTATTTATATTAATCTTATATTAATTAATTATTATTAAATTTAATGTACTATGATTAAATAGCATTATTTAGATTATATTAGATTAGTGTCTCGTGTAATTATAAGCCTCAATCAGCATTTGTGCTTGTTGTGTCTAGATGTCAGATCCGTATTGATGTTTATGTCAGAACATGATACATTAGTAATGTTTTATTATCACTCTGTAGCGCTTACAAGCTACAGGTTCTGTTTGATTTGAGTTCTATTAGCATGTGATTATTTTATTGCTAGATTGTAATGAGGTATAATTCTAACAGCAATGATTCCTTTCTCAATTCAATCATGTCGTAATAAAAAGTATTGAAAAAAAAAAAAACGAATAATACTCTGTTTATTCCGATATTAATAACGTCACTTTATTTTATTTTTTTTATTCGCGAAGGGACTCGCTCTCACAGGAAGGCCGAGCTGTAAGCCTAATTAGTTTAACGTACGACTGATTAACATTATTCTCTATGTCCTGTAATTATTATACCTCTAAACCTAATATTTAGATGTTGTATTGACTGTATTAAGTAGCAACAGGTAGGCAGATGTTAAAGTTTAAACAGTTTAGATTTATAATGAAATATATTACATTGTTAATCTAAATGATAATAATTAAATGTATTATTAATTATCAACTAATTGTAGATGAATAATCGTTTGTTAATAGCCATTATATTAATTTAAGGTAGTGTATTTATAATCGAAGTTGATGTCATAACTGACAGTCATTGCGGCAGGCAGTCTTAGCGTAGCCGTTGTACAAGGCGGAGGTCAATTTTGTGATTAAAGTGCTGTGGTGATATTACTGGATTTTATTTCTGCAATACTTCTGAGGCTATCCCAATAGTACGTACATGGATGGTTGACCAATGATTATGAAAAAAAAAGGTTAGTCCCGGGAACAATCTGATCTTCGGAAAGCATATATCGGCAGACACTTGTAGATCTTTGGCCATCGAAAACTTGACAACCAGTTTTACAAAGACGCCTATAGGTACTCTGTATGTTAAGGAGAACATATAGGCATTCGCTCCATGCCAAATACAGGTATTCCGCTGCATCTTTGCAGATTTGTGAGGTATGAGCACATAAATAACACTGAATAAGTTGTTCGTTTGGTTAGCATGCAAGTGAAATCCACAATCAGAATTGCGCGCACTTAGAATTTTGAAACGTTTACCAAATAAACATCATCTCTTGAATTTCATCATTCAACCATGACCGGTGATAGTAATAGACGTATAAATACAAAAGGTGAAAAAACATCTATGAAAGATTATGGGTTTTTGTCTGTATTATCTACTTACGTACATGTGTTACGAAAAACTTAAGATTCTGACCGCAACTCGCCAAATTAATGGCGATGTGGTTTAGCCTTGGATGGTTAACGAAAGTTTTTAATTTTATGAGACTACATGGATCTTGTAAAAACCAAGTAGATGAACATTTTATTTGTGGCCATGGACAATGAATGTAACCTTCCTTAAAAGTTTTTGAACATTAGTATAAAGAGGTTTAGTCTCTGGTCATTAGCAAGTCAAAACAAAAAAGATAGACCGATAGCCGGCGAAGCAATCAGTCTAGACTTTTCACAACCTTTTGGGGTCGGCTTCCAGTCTAACCGGATGCAGCTGAATACCAGTATTTTACAAGGAGCGACTGCCTATCTGAACGTCACAACCGAGTAAGTGCTGGGTAATACGATACCCCTTTAGGACTGGTTGTCTGACTTTCGGGTCACGGACTACCTGTAACGACTGTCAAAGATTCTCATCATCCAAACCAGCACCAGCAGAAGTACTGATAGCCAGCCACGCCTACAAACCACCTACTAACCAGGGCCTCGATTCTGCTATTACAATAGTGTCAGAATAGTCAATCATTGATTTTATAATGGTCAAGTTCTGTCAAGTTTTGACAAGTTTGTTAATCTACTAATATAATGGCGCCATTATGACTTTTCAACCACTGACACACCATTGAAAAAAATATCATAGAATGTTAATCTCGTACATGAAATCTGGCCTGAATGAAATGTTTGCGTTTAGTAGTAGATTTCGAAAACCATTTGTACTAAGGGTTTTATAATAATGACAATACGACAATGCCATCAGAACACAATTTTATTACGAGACCATTGACCGACCAATGATCGACCATTGTGAATTAAGCAGATTATGAGCAGATTATAAGCAGATGATGAAGGGAATGGCATCGTGTTGGAGTGACGAATTTATTAACATAGCAGAATTAGGCCCCAGTATGCTTAAGAAACATTTCTTGCCAGCAAAGCCAAGTCAGAAGCACACGGGCGGCATATAAACTCTAACACCAGATGAAGCACTTACCACACGAGAAATAAGAAGATCATCCAAATCAAATAATATCATAACTTAAAGCCTACAAGACTAAACTCAAGCCTAGTAAGAAATAAGTTAACTAATACTAGAAACAAAAAATGTCTTAGATGTAGCAGACGGGATACACCGAAGGCTGATTGGTGAGATATCATTAATATTTGTAATGTGATCGACAGCGGATGTGTGAATATGTCTGCGCTTTGCATAATAAAACGAAACGATTAAAATGCCAACGCTTATGGATTCTAATCATAATTACGTTGCATATATGGTTGTGAAAACTTACATTATTAATGAGTTCACTTCTACGGCCAGCGTTAGTAGTTAGTTTATAAATATAGCATTAATGGTATTCTATAATAATCAATTAATTCATTTTTATTTTATAACGTTCCCACTGCGGGCCGTCCTTTCTGAGAGGAAGTGCCGGTCGATGTGGTTCTAGCTATAGCCAAGACATGCCATATTACCATTTTGAGCCCAATGTTTCCTTCACCATTTTTGAGAGCCCTAGTCATGTCCAAATAAAGGTTTTGGATTTTAAAAATCGCGTTACGGAACTCAAATGCGTTTGGGCAGGACATTTAGCAAGGCGCAGTGATGGCAGATGGGCTAAGGCTGATACCCAATGGCGTCCAAGAACTGCGAAAGAAAATGTCGAGAATGGCACAAGAAAAGAGACATACACAGCAGTAGTAGAATTCGGGCTGTGGATGTTGGTGAAACTGCTGCTCTGGGATAGTTTCCATTGCCTTCATTATAATACAGTTCATATTGGAAAACAATACACGTCGAAAAACCGTCTAGTTGGTTTGGTTTCGTTGAAATGTTGCACAACATAAAGGACGACTAATTTGTGTTACATCTCATGTTAATTTTCAACCATCCATATACGGCTTTAAGATTCCTTTTAACTCGCGGACAGACTAACGGACCAGGCTCTTTGCATTGAACAGGAGACATTACTCGTGCATTGGTCACAATTGTACCGGTTGTATGTATGTCAGAATCTGAAATAAGGTTCAATGTGCAGTGCGCAAGATACTGGAGGACGGTGATTTTTGGACAGGATTTTAAAAGGTTGTGCTAATATAAGTAACGTAGATGTGTACGTTAGTCCAGACTAAGAATGCTTTACTTTTAAAACATAAAAAGGATGTGATTGCTCATAGCATTGAAATTATTATGAGCCCCACTGCCCACATGAAAGAGCTAAATGACAAGCCTTGACAATAATATTAACACATCCACAAGGCTTACACGGGACAAACAAAATATTTTCACTGTAACATCACATTTTTTTTATCAATCACCCAATGCACTAATGAGGCTCTCACTCCTAAAATATTTAGCCTTACATTAACGATAATTGCTAAGTTTCAAATAACAGCTAGGCAATGTCCTCACAGCGACTCATCATTCTGCTGCCTTATTACAATTTATTTCAGGTCGGCGCAGCATATCTTCCTCTTCTATACTTCTCTACTTCTCATTATCTCAGCAGTGACCTCCTTTCTAGCCATCTTTTACAGAGTCTATCCATCGTTTATTTGGTCTTTCTCTACTCTTTCATTCATTCAAACTCAAAACATTCACGACGTTTTCCTTATTCTTCCGCATCACTTGTCCGTTCCACGATTATCACAAAACTTTTCAGTCCTCATAGCGACGTTACCATAAAATTCATTGCGTTCATTACAAGAGGATCAGCGACCAGATGATATAAGAATCCGGCTGATGGAAACTATGTCAGATGTCTGGTGCATCGTTCCGTTAGCCGGAGGACTCGGCCGTGACCTACGATTGTTCTCTGCACGAGATCTTGTGCCGGATGATTGCCGACAGGTGTGTCTTGTCTCTGCCATATCAATAAGGCATTGATTTCAAGTTATACTGATCTAAATGATCTACTTGATCCTCTTAGCGTATCCATAACAAGAAACTTGTCGTTTTTCTTCATCATTTCACCTATGCAATGCTAATGTATAAGCCTTGCTTCCAATTTATCTTGTAAGATGAAGGAGACTAGCTCGTGATTTTCAGCTTGTGTAAGGCTCTCTTGAACAATAAAGCTTTTATTTATTTATTGGTTATAATTATGTGTATAATCTTCTGTAATTACTCTCCTATTACATGAGACTGGCTATCAACTCCGAAATTTTATATTATCATTATCGTGATCCTAAGTCGTCTTTACAAATACGACTTAGGATCACGATAATATTCACGATAATTAACACGATATTTCTATAGTTAGAAAGCCAATCTAGAGTCGAGATTAGAGGTTAAATTCATTAAAGACGCCTCTGTGATAAGTCTTATAAAATATAAGTTAAATGCTGAACTTGGTTTAAAGACTGCCCATGGAGTTACTGGTCGGTCTTCTCCATAGACATCAATGAATTTCTACCTTCAACTAATTACAAATTTAAAAAATACCGGTAAATGGCTTAATTGGAATTGTCTCGACTTGAAAGCCATTCCAGAGACTGGTCTAGATATTGGAGCTTGTCTGATAAAAAATACTAATATAGATTTAAAAAAGCCAATGGATAAATTGGGACCAGAATACCGGATCGAATCTGATCTGATAGTAACCGTGTTGCTCGACCAGGTGCAAGAGGTACCGGAGTACCGTTATGAAGGGCTCAACGTCGATTGTTCTGGATTCAGTGACGTAAGCAGGTCAGGTTTTTATCATTAATGGATTCTGTCGCTTTGTGGAGCTAACGGTACGCTACAGATTTTATTTTAAGTTAAGAGATTGTATGATCAGATTAAAAACGTTTTAAAGTAATGCAAGTACTTATTTTTTTACCATAATATACAAGCTTCACTTTTTTTTTTTAATTCAAAATCTGCTATTCCATACATCAACAAAAATGTTTACTTTAACTGCATTAGTTTTTTTCACGATTACATGGTTGGTCTCACAGTATTTTTTTTCTTTATGTTCACAGTAAACGTTGACTATAGTACATTAACCCCTTAGCCTTTAGAACGAAAACTGAGGTAGCACAATAATTTTGGGCACAAGATCTGCATTCGAATGTATTTTGTATCGGCAATGAAGGAGACATCGTAAATTCGTAATGCGGGCTTTCTTTTTTTATTTCTTTTAATTCCTTTTACTGGTCTGTCGTCTTTTCAAGTTTAACCTACATTTTTTTTTCTCAATATTCTTTTGTTGTCACTCAGACACGTTTTATGTACTCTGTCTATTTGCAATTAAATATCAATCAGCAACAACCCGAAGCGTGGATTCCAATGCAACTGTTGCAGTGACCTTCTTCTACTAGCAAATCTTTTTTGTGATTTCATTCAAACATTTACTATTCATATACTACTTTTTAATTTATTCAAAGCGAGGAGAGAATTGTGTATTAAAGTTTGTAACTCAGGCTTTTGGGTTTAACTGAGAACAAGCTGGCATTATTTTGGAAAAGAAAACTATATAACCAGCTCTTATAGCTAAATCCTTTTACTATTTATGACTTTGCCAATGATGGCACATAATATCATAATTAAAACCAAAGACTAACAAGTCATTCGAATAATATTTCGATAAAACAAATGTGTAGTATACAAACCCAATAATAGGATATTATAACAAAATAAAACGGTTTTGCGTCTCTCGGTCAAGAAAGTTTATCTCGAAAACTGAGTGATACTCCTACCAATATTTTATTCTCCGTTCGAACTGCATTCGCCATTTAAAATCTATGACCTAAAGCGTGCATTTCGACGTTACAGTTTGCCTGACCATGAGTCGCCACTGTTGGCCACTACTGGCCACTATTAGCCAGTCGTCAGCCGTGAATGTTTGGGTTTTTTTACCTTTGCGTAACATTGGCGTGCCAAAAGCGAATAAGTGCCGTTGTGCACTTTTTTGTGCTATGATTGGGCTATGAATAAGGCATGAGGTGTAGAAGGTGGCGTCTTCATTTGGAAATTATTGCTAACTAAGTTTTACCCACGGGTTTAACCCTGCGCAGAGGTCAGATATCAGCCCATGGATCGCTAATATCGGGATAAAGGATATATTATTGCGTTAATTAACTGATTAAAAAAAAACACTTTCTCCAAGGATTGCTTGAAAACATTTTTCGTGGAGGTACAGTGTGTGACAGAAGTAGAATATTTCTGGTTTAAAGTATTTTAATTATTATTTTTAATCGTGAAAGGTCAAAAGTTAGATTTAAGATGATAAATTTTATAACACTATTCAATATCCGTTCACCCATTTAATTGCAAATTCCATTGCAAAACAACCAATAAACATAATTATTTTTGATTAATATTTTCTCCACACAAATATTATAGCTTACTGATTTGCTATTTTAATTAAAACAGGATCTTAACACCTTACAATAAAAATTAACTACCTCCAATGATCGATTTTTTTCACAAATCACATAAGGAAACGAGTTAAAAAGCCGAAGTAGTTAATTACGGGCAACTTTGAACGCGTCCACTTTCTCCCGCGCGAAAGTGTCACAACTAGTTATGCATTTAAAACAATTTTAACGATGACATAACCTATGAATCGATGAATCGGTATTCGGTCGATATCGATTTATGAATATTCTATTGGTTATTACGGGTTGTTTATTTGTTTTAACTAGTTTTTCATTGTGTGTGTCTGTTTTTTTCTAATACGTAAAATCAGTTTAGATGTTATTTTGCTTCAATCAATGTTTGTGTTATAATAATATGCACAATGTTTGCACAATAAACCGATCTTGATTTTACCGTCAGCTTCAGCATAGCCTAGCCTTTTCTCAATTGGTTGAGGTCGGCTTTCAATTTAACCCATTCAGCTTGCAACTGAATACCAGATACCATCCCTGACCTGCAACTCCCATACTTTGATTTTAGAGTAAAAAGTTTAAACCATCTAAAGACAGCCAAAAAAAACATTTAACATGCAAGCACTTCGAAGACGAGAAGTGCAAAATTGTGTTAGCAAAATAGATAACATTTAATCGAATATATAATGAAATTTTTAAAGAAAATATTTTTTTTTGGTAAATAACCAGACAGTAACTTCTTAACGCCGAAACTACTGGACCACCATACACTCTTACAACATACACTTTCTTTTACGAGTTTTATTTCGGCACTACATCCTTTAGAAATCTTGCTCTATCATTCGTTATTTATTTATTTATTTTATAAATAAATAAATAACGAATGATAGAGCAAGGTAGAGACCAATGATAGAGCTGGTAAATAACCAGACAGTAACTTCTTAACGCCGAAACTACTGGACCAACATTAATCATTCTTTGACCATACACTCTTACAACATACACTTTCTTTTACGAGTTTTATTTCGGCACTACATCCTTTAGAAATTTTGCTCTATCATTCGTTATAATAATGTAACTCTTCAATTTACGATTGCAAATTTCTTACTAAAGGTTTTATGCAGTCCATGGCAGTTCAAAAATGTATTCCGGTTTATTGAGAGATATATGCAAGAGCTTTTATGATCACAAAGAAGATCGAGATGTTTTTAGACAGGTTTTGACTATCTATCGAGGATTTCCCACCTAAGCATGTTGGGGTCGCCTATGTTCTAGTCTAAGCGGATGCAGCTGAATACCAATATTTTACATGGAGGCATTGCCTATCTGACCTTCACAACCCAGACACTCGGTCACACGATACTCTTCGGCAAAACTGGGTGTCGTTTTCGGACATCTGAATACTTTATCTTTCTGACACGATTTGTAAAATAAATAGGTCCAGAATGTAGTTTTATGGCCATATTTAATTTACTAAGCAGTTAATATGCAGCCACAATTCTTGCGTGCAATAATCTACTATTTCACAAACGCGCTTCAAATAAAAGGCGTTTTATATGCTAATAACATACGTCCGTGTGCATTTATGTCCGTTTTAACTTTAATATCGACAAAAAATGGGTTTTCTGAGTTGCAATACTTATACACTGTTTTAGGCTTTCACGGTTTAAAACTAAACTTATATTGTCATTGTCTTGTATTGTTATTGTCTTTTGTTGTTGTTGTTATTGTTGCAATACTTATGTCTAAATGCATCTGTACCTACATGCGAAAGTAACTCTGTCCGTCCGTTACCTTGCATGCGTGTTAACGCGTGAAGCCCGATGATCGATGTTTTACACACAGCTCTATCATGACCTGGGTTAGGTCATAGGATTTTTTTTTATCCCGGACGGATTTTTTATGCCGGGGTACATTCCGGTTATTTTCCGACCTCAACAGGTGGCGAAGCGGGTAAAAGCGTAATTAACTAAAAAGCCTGTAGCTTTTGGTAATGCTTCAAGTAATTTTGTTGTATGCTTCATTAGGTAAGATAAAGGAGATTAGTTATATTTGAAATGGATTTTTAGAAAACCTAATAGGTATTCGTAATGGAGTCATTGCGCCAAGAGCATTTAACTAATTATTATAACAGACATTAGACAAATTAGGCTGCTTTCTTTCGTAGATATGGTTTCTAGGAATATTTTCTTTCATTTTTTTCCCCAAATACGATTGCGTGATTCGCCGTGCCAACTTACATGAAAAGAATGTCATACATACCTATTTAAATCGTAATTATGTTTAAGACCGTAAATTTCCTATAAAATGTCAATAGGACATCATTTCGTTACATAATTAAGTAAGTATTTCTATGATTTATATTCCTTTACGATCGAGTTCCAGTTCAAGATCTTATTGGAACTAATTGAAAGTACTTTTACTGAATCATAATCATAAAAGAGAAAATTAAAGAAAGTCCCGAAGTTGTCCGAACATTTAATTTTAATGATATCCTATCACTTCACGCTCGATGATTTGTAGGGTAAATATATAGCAACTTGTATTTTGGTTCCACCTTATCAACTTCAGTTTCTATAAGATTTCTAGTTTTGCTTGCTTTGTTAAAATGTATAAATCAGTCTTGAACAATATTGATATTTTTGTTAAAACCTTCGTGTACGACTGCACTTCCTATTGAGAGTTATTTGGCTTTCGAACTTTGTTTTTTTTTTATTAAAATTATAAGTACCTACTATCCTGGTCTTTATAAATTTAAATTCCTTAGCATGTGGTAATTTTCGCCAAGTTTATGAGCACGGTCTACGGACGTTGATTAAATAATACAGTGAGTAGGTATGTAAAATGCATACTCAAGTCAGCAGATTACCTTTGAAAAGTAGGTCATAGTCATAAGTTTTTACGGTAAAGTTAAATTACCCAAATTAAATCATAAAATTAAAATAGTAGGTACTGCGCTTCTGCGATTACCGCATAATTAAAGGTTTGTTTTAATTATGAAACTTATGGAGTTTTTTTACATAATTTTGAAAATAATGTGTGTATTTTTTACAAAACTTACCTATGAGGACAGCCAATAGAAGAAGGCATCCGCCAAATAAAAACGTAGACTTCATTGTAACTTTTTAAAATTCAAATCCTTACACTTTCACCAAAACACTGTTTCACTGCATTACTTGAATGCAAACGTAATTTTTACAAACAATTCAATTTATTCCACACCCATTTTGTTCACTACCACTAAAACACAATTTAAAATAAAATGTTTTCGTATAAGGTTTACGGAAATGCCGCCAAATTTTTGACAGTTTTATTTCTTAAAAGCGCGCGTCGAATCACGTTCGAAAGTCAAGCGCTAACTGCGCATGGCCGGCCAGCGAAACAGGTGTGCAAACCGGTGGAGTAAACGACCCGTGTAACCCGACCAAATCGAGGATTCTCTTATTTATTTACCACGCCCTTTAATTGAATGATGCGCTAATTTGGTCGGGTTATAATTTGTAGGCGTAGAGCGTATGTGCAGATAGTTAACGTTATCACACTTTCTATAGTTATTTTCAAATTGTTACGTATCTCTGGTTATTTTAATTATTTGAACGTAAAAACTTTGTGGTGATACAGTTCGCGTCTCGTTGGTACTGTGAGGTAACTGCATGATGTCATTAGTTGAGTGTCACTATCTCCATTATAAATTTTAAACTTTCTTCGTAACAGGAAAATGTAGTAACTTAATGGACAGGAATATACACAGTGACTACGAAACTGGATTAAATAAACAACAATTAATTTGACGGAATATAACCAGTAAACAATTTAAATAACCCCTTTCAGATATCTTGATCCACGATAACCTGATTTATTTATTTTCTGTCAACTTCCAACGTCAACTTTCGTTAGTAGTTTTGGGCCACCAATCAAATAGGTTTAGACAATCAAAATTCGTTTATAATATGACTATGTGAAACAATCTAAGTAAGCAGGTATTACATTTAAAAATGAACTCTGAATGGCACATGAATGACTAATTTTAAAGGTAATTCGTACCATAATATGTGATACCCTTTCATAGAGGAGGCCTAGGTTTTCCATCTGTGGGAACGTTATACCAAGGGGCTTACTACTTATACTCGATAATTAGTTGGACTGCATCATTTAAAAGGTAATTCTTACCAGAATAGGTGACACCCTCTCAGAGAGGAGGCCTAGGTGTTCCATCTGTGGGAACGTTATACCAAGGGGCTTACTACTTATACTCGATAATAAGTTGGACTACATCATTTAAAAGGTAATTCTTACCAGAATAGGTGACACCCTCTCAGAGAGGAAGCCTAGGTGTTCCATCTGTGGGATCGTTATACCAAGGGGCTTACTACTTATACTCGATAAGTAGTTGCACTGCCTCATTTGTAATTGGATTTCTCAGTAGCAGCCACGGAGCCTGGATTTGATATCTAAACTTGATTCTATTTTGACTAGATTTGATTTCTGCTTGATAACTATCTCGCCCCCTATTACATGTGACTTTAAAATATAACTGGGGAAATGTGGGTTTAATAATCCCGAAAACCCACACACACATATGGTTAGCAGGAGTTTTTTCGAAACTTGCTAACGATTAATTAATGATGTTTATTTTGCAACTTGGTTTTAAAAACACTTCCATTTATTATCTGCAATCAGCATTAGCAATAAGCAGATGTGTTGTAGAATGTGGCAGTTTTAGTGCGTCCTCCACTGAGGTCACAAAAACACTTTTACTCGTCATTTTTTTTACTAGATTAGATGAGATTGAGAGACAAGCTCAGGAATTGTATTTTCGAAAACACATAGGTAGTAAATTCCGCTTATCCGTATACCATCCATCACTATTCACTCCAAGTCCAGTAAACTGTATATACCTAGGTACATGCTGACTTGATTAAATTGCGTGTGTTAAGTATGTCAAAGTCGACGAACAGAAACGTTTACCAATTAAATGAACTTGACCTATCGGGGTGATCACCTATTGCACACCCAGTGAATGGTTTTTACCAGGCTGTCCTAGAATCAAAAATTCGAAGACATGTGACATCTACCAATCCGCACTGGGCCCGCGTGGTAGAGTATAGCCCATTCCCTCTCATTGAGAGGAGGCCGTGTCCCAGCAGTGGGAACATTATAGGCTGATGATGATGATGATGATGATTCTGCCTTTAGTGGATTCGTCAGGACATTGGCGGCACGCGAAGATGTCTGATGGAGCTAAATTTTGTCGAGTTGTAGTAAAGGGTAGACCAAAGTAGAGACTTCCAAAACTTTATTTGTTTGACGATATCGTAAAGTCTCAAGAAACACCTGGACGAGGCATGGAACCAGATAATGCGGTAAGTGAAAGGGTCCTATACCCAGCAGAGGGTGATACCGCGATTAAATTAACATTTTTCACTAGTTCTTCGGAATTTAGGCTAAGTACTTTTACGCAGTGACCGCCATTTTACCTTTGCAACACATGATTTTCAGCCACAGATGAGTGTAGAATTCTTATTCAATGTAGATAGGGTTGGGTTAAGTTTTTTTCTAGGGGAAACTCTTTGTAGCAGACTAAAGTTTAAAAACAATCGCTCTTGTTAGTTTGGACATCAAGAATTACTGTTAAAGACTGGCTCCCACAAATACCACGTCTTTCGATACAGTTGCAGCAGCGAAATGAGAAAAAGTTGCGCAACGAGATGCATTTCATTAGAACACCAGCTCCTGGCCTATAATAGCTGCACTAATATTCACGACATTCACGAATCAATGTGCACATTTGGTTGGAAATCGAACGTTACGTAGCTCGTAGGTATTAACATTGAACTATTGCTTGCAGGCTTGTCATTGAATAAAATGTAATTCATGTTACATCGTACCTAATACTTGTAATTCTGTCACGGAGCGTTTATCTTGTTAGTACCGATATCTACCGTACCAAGTAAGTTGTACCTCCCAGGGTAAGTACCATAGATATAATAAAGTAGGTAAGTACCCACCGGGGTTGCGGGCCTGTTCGAAAGAGATACCGCGGTCCCGGAACGTAAAAGGCGAGGAAGGAACATGGATGGTTTTTAGTCAGTAAGAGTCTGACACTCCCTCCCGCTCCGCCCACAGTGGAAGAAGTCATTTGATGATTTCCCATCCTAAAAAAAAAAGGGTAAGTATACACGTGTTGCATGACCACCGTGGAAATGGGTTTTGTCGACGGAAGAATCGACAAAATAACAGATTGTAGACATATTTCTTTCATTGTCAGTATGGCGGTGTTAAAAATGTAGAAAAGCATTGCTTCTATTCTTCAGTCGATAAAAGTCTTCACCGTCAAGCATGATGACAATTTTTGAATTCATAACTTCATAGGGGAATTGATTCGGAACGGTAACGAAGGAGTTTGGAAACGAAGTATAGTAGGGCCAGTTTAAAAGATCACATTTGTTGACAACTATAAGTTCTTAGTAAAGGCACAGATAATATAATATCTACTAGCGTAAGGTTACTTTATTTTGCCCATATTTTGCCATTAATAAGTAATTGTGCAGTTCTAATTTCGAATAAATCAATAATATTTTATTCCAGCCGTTACAAGGTTACGTTGTTGTATTTTGATGAAGTGTCAAACGGGCATCGCAATAGAAAAGACGTTAGGTACTTTCTTAAATGTTATTAATTAAGGGGGATGCTTCAAGGTAGCCCGTGAAATTCAAGTTTTCTTACGTTTTTTGCAATTTGCAGGGCAGTGCTAAGTTGTATGTTGATAAACAAATCGATCGCGACTGTAAGACGTCATAAGTTACAGAATTATAAACATAATCGGAAGAGTCGAAGAAGGACTTTGACCGGTCAAAGTCCTTCTTCCACTCTTATGTTCCTGAATTATGATTAACTTTTATTTTGACACATGTCTAAAAACTCCATCAAATTTTATTCAACAAGGTTGAACTCAAAGCGTAAGGGTAGCCTGCGAAATTCATATCTTTTTTACAATTTCTAACGTTTAGCCTTTTTATCGGCAAGAAGACACAACCGAATAAAATATTGAAAATTCTGAAAATAAGGCGTAGTCGACGTGGCCCGCTACGCGGTGCTCCTATTTCTGTGTGCAGGGTTTAAGTTCCTGCTTTAACCTAACCAAACCTAACGTCAGGTGCCCAAAATACCGAGCTAGCTTCGCTCGTTAACAAAGCAGCGTATTGGCGATGCGCTGTTTATATTTAGGCGGAATTTTTACGCTGCTTTGCCAAACGCAAAATGCTCATTCAAAGCGATATACCTACTTTCCGTGCGTTCCGAGATACGATATAATCACTCACAGCTCTCACAGCAATATTTTTCGTACCGTTTTAGTTTTCACGATTATGACAGCTAAGATCTGTCATTAGGTCATTTGACAGCGCTCACAGTGATATTTCTTTGGGGCAAGGTCGGTGTAATCGCACGACTCAAGGAACATCGATATCGCGCTTATGATCGCGCTCACGGTATCTCGGACCGGGCTTATGGACGCTCATAGCGTTTACAGTCTATCTCGGAACGCACTGTTTATTTCAGCCGAGTTGCAATCCGGCGTGAGGACGCCGCATTACATTACAGCGACGTTTTTCAATCCGAAAACGAATTGGCTGCGAAATCTGCAAAAAAAGAAAGAAATCATTTTGTGATTAAATGTAAGTATTTTTGATGAATGATTTATGATTTAGATCTTAAATGAAAAATATTAATGTCTTCAGTGTTTTAAGGTACATAAATTATAGTTTTATTTTCGGATGTGTAATCATCAAGTGACCCCCCTCCTGAGCGAAAGGAGTGTCAGACTTTTACTGACTAAAACCCATTCAGGTTCCTTCTTAGTCCTTTGTGTTCCATGGCCGCGGTATCTCTTTCGAACAGTTCCGCAGCCCCGGCAAACATCGGCCATTGCGGACCCCTTCCTTTTTGCTGACATCTCTTTGAGGCGCGCGTGGAATACGAACGCGATAGAACTTGGTAATACGATACCCCTTGGTAAGACTAGTTGTCAGACTTTTTGAGCCACTACCTGTAACTGCTGTCAAATATCTAAAAATGACAGCCGGGACCAACATCTTAACGTGCTTCCTGAGGCACGGAGGAAACTCGGAATATAAGGGTGGGCAGGTGGTCACCCATCCACAGACCAACATAGGCAAGCACGGCTTAACCTAAAGATCAACCCGAGCGGCTGTTCTTATTTAGCCACAAGCTCCTAAAAAAAGAAACTAAACCAAACATTCCAGCTTAAGGTGGACGCACACCTTACCGCGCCGAAGGAATCGACCGCGCCGTTAGATTTTTTTCTCATCCGTCTATTCGTCCGATTCGACGCGGATAAGTGTGCGGTTTTTTAGGATTTCATTCAAGTAACTCTAAAATTCGATTCTTTCGGCGCGGTCGATTCCTTCGGCGCGGATAGGTGTGCGTCCACGTTTAGTAACCACTATGCCCTAGTACCACTACACGATATGTATTTTATTGATTTTTGCCAGTACTGACTACTGACAACTCATATTTTATAAACCGATTTCTCGAATCGGACAAGAAATTCAAATGTAACTGAATAATTATTTTATTTTTAATCCTCTTGAAATGAGTATGACCTAATCAATCGATGTACGATTAAAGTCCATTGGTCATAGGACCAAAACGCCCAAACCCTAACTTTAAATTAATAAAACCTTTGATAAGTTATCTCCTTGGTTGCAATATTTCAGAGTAAAAGATCGTTCCATTTTTAACCGACTTCCAAAAGGACAAGGTTATCAATTCGTCGGAAGCTTTTTTTTGATGTATGTTCCCCGATTACTCGAAGATGACTGGACCGATTTGGATAATTTTTATTTTGTTTGAAATGGTACCTATGCTTCACAGATGGTCCCATAATCATCAAGTCAGGATCTGATGATGGGATCCTGGAAAAATAGAGAGAACTCTTCAAACTTTATAGGCACATATGAAGCGATTTGGATAAATTACGGAAGAGTACTTTCTCGGATAGGTCTCCCTTCAATTTGGTGAAGATCTGATGAAGAACTTCGGAGATAGGTAACGAAACTCCTCACTAAATAATAGCTAATGGACTGGGTTTGCTGAAATCTCATGTCTGTCTATTGTTACCAGTTCATGATATTACATCACGCCAGTACGCTGTAAAGGGGTAAGCCCATGTGAAACACTAAAAAGTGAAAAAATAAAAATGAAACCGACTTTAAAAATACAAAAATTGAAAAATATCTCTAGCTTCAGAAATCGGTGGCAAAAAAACTAAACCAATCAAACAAAGGTCACCGACTTCTGAAGCTAGAGTTATTTTTCAATATTTTGTATTTTTAAAATTTCGGTTTTATTTAAATAACACGACAGATAGGTATAGAAATTTATACAACTTTTTCCGGCCGCGCTGGTCGCATGTATCTGGCCAGTACCAGCAATTTAGCTTTATCTCGAAGTCAAAAAAATGTGCATGCATGTTTGAGAAAAAGTCATTTCGCAGCAATAAATGCATTCAATGGATACTTAGTTTGATGTACTTACATAATGCTCGGTTGCCGGCTTCGTGAGGAGTCTGTTTACACCCTGAAATTATCACTTGCATCAGTGTAGAAAACATCGCGTGAGGACATGCCGTCATAAAATATCTCTCAGACATGCTGATGACGGCATTATGTCAGACGGCATGTAAAGCCATGTCACAGGCCTGGACAGTAAACACCAATGGAGGAATGGAGCGCAGCATCTGGGTGTAAAACTAGCTACTAATATCTAATCTGTGGTGTGAAACGAACAGATAAAATACGGAACACTATGCTGCGCACAAAAACAAACTCAAGCTCAAACTCAAATCATTTATTTCAACTAGACCATTACGGCACTTTTGAATGTCGATAAAACGAAAAAAAAGAAGCTACAGTCACAAACACAAGACATAATAACTTGAGAAAGTACTGTAGTTGCCCATTCCCTAGCGTAGATCTCATATATAGCTCAATGATCTCTATGGAGAAGAACGGGCAAGAAACTCCATGGACACTCTTTTCAATCAAAAATGTTGTTACAAAATCTTGGTTAGGTACATCTTTCATGTTGAGATTATACATATATGTGAGAACGATGTAGAAAGACGTGCGCAATAAGAGCGTCCAGAGTAAAAAAATTAAATCAACAATTTAAAATAAAGCAATTCAAATGATCCATGGCAGCAAAGAGATGACAGCGCCCGTTTACGAACATACAACAGGAATTACAGACGTAAGAAAAAAATAAAAAAGGCTGCCAGGCTCAAATGGGATTGGGTATTGGCTTGTAACTGACCTACTTGAAATAAATGCTTGCTACTGCTGGGCAAATGCCACACGATGGGTAGGTACCTGACTCCCTCTTTATCTGCATAATGATTTCATACTTTTGTCTTGTCACTCCAGACATTTTAGGCATTATAAAAAAAAATCAGCTGTTCCCTACATTTTGACGAGTTATGCGAACATAAATGTAGGGAACAGCTGATTTTTTTTTCGCGATTTCAGGGTTCGTCCCATAGAAAAAGTTGTTCAAAATGATGAGTACAATGACCCCTTTTCGGGTTTAATATAAACAAAAAATAACCCTGTATATATGTATTTATTATTGTATTTTAGTTTTATGTTTTAACTATTTTGTTTCTGCTATTGCACCTACTTTGTATTGTCTCTGCATCACCCTAAGGTAGACTGGTAGAAAATGCCCAAGGCATTAAGTTCGCCTTTGTACAGTGTTTACTTGTGCATAAAGTTTTAATAAATAAAAATAAAATATAGGAAGGTACCTAAAGGTACCTAATAACGATCCGATATCAATCGGGGGTGCGCGCGTATGTACCTACTTGTACCCCGGGCCTCCAACACATGGAAGTAGTACGGACAGTGGGTTTCTAATTGGTTAAAGTCCGACAAAACATGTCCATGAGGACTTTCCCACTCAAAAAAAAGGGTTGGTACAGCTATAGGCTTCGTTACGCTAGTTACACCAATAATTATTATTAATTTGTTTCTGTTCATACCTTATTTCCATAGAACATTAAATTAAGTAGGAAACTGAAATTAGCTTCTTAGGTTGTTTCGTGCAAAACATTTTTATTTTCAGAATATCGCTAGAATGGTTTTGGTTAGGTTCAGTTGACACGCCATCTATTGGTATACTTGTAAACTAAAAATTGTAACCGCAACTATGTTCCTGGGACAGATTACAGATGGCGCTTAAAACAACGTAAATGGTTTTAAAATCACAAATGTAGATGGTGCTAAAATGTCATTTACATTCTCGTATATTTTTCTGATTACAAAAAAATATATTTAATAGATCACAATAATTCTTGTTTTAGTAAAATACTAAGTGTAATTAAATATTTATTTTCATTATCATCAAGTCGTTGAGAAATTCAAACAAATGTGCTACGGAACGAGAATATCTTCCGACTTGTTTTTTTTTATGAAACACTGCATTGACTCTGTAAAAAATTCGTTATGCCTAGATTGAAACTCGAATTGTAAATCAGCTGATATTAAAATTAAATTCGAAGAAATAATAATTATTTCATTTGCTGTTTTATGATAAATTATTGGAGCTGATGACGCCATCGATATAATTCAACAAACGGTGTGAAGGTTGTTCGCCATCGCTTACGTCTTACGTCGTCGTTGGCAGTGAACGGAACGAAGTGTCGTCGTATAGATCGCTCGCTGGCTGGCTGGCTGAAAATAGTGAACCAAAGTATGAGTTTTCGAAATATGTTCGAATAAAAAGTGTGTAGTGAGTGACTGTCATCCAGCAAGATGGTTGATGACGTGAAAGATATTACCGAAACCGCTGAAAGTAAAGGTATATGTGCAATTATAGTTGAAATGTGGCGTTCTAGTGTTAAAATGTGATTGAAAAATTGTCTAACCCTAAACCGTGTCGTGGCCCCACGTAGTGGGCTCGTGTACCGCTTTCGAGAATGTCCGAAGTGTGATACTATCCTCACAATCGTGTGTTTTGTTTTTTACCTATATTTGGACGTCTTTTTCACGTCGTGGTATGTTCTATAATTAGAAAAACGCTCGCCAGACGGTAATAGTTGGCCGAGAATGTCTCCAAAAACGTTAGGCCTCCGTAATGTCACAGTGCCGTACATAACTTGGTTTTTGTTGTTAGCTTTATTTTTACCGTTATTTGGGCGTTTTATTTTACTTTCAGGAGGTTTGTTCATGAGAAATTCACCGTATATGACGTAAATGCAATGATACGTTGGTTGTATGATGTGTAATTTGAGTCATATTATATGATTAGTAACGCGGACGATTTGCTGGTAAATTACATATTTTACACGTACATTGCGGCAAACTTTCTACCAGTTTATCTTATCACAGCTGTATCTGTACGTAATAAGTCTGAATTGCATTGGAAATGAACATTTTCATCATAACAAGTTTCAGAGAAATGGTTCATAATCTATCTTTGATAAAAGATAAAGTTTTTGCTGGTATTACGGCAATAAGTACGTAAATACTTACTGATAATGTTGGATAACAGAGGAATAAAACTGGCCATAATGGCATGATAATCAACAGGGTAATTTATTAAGTAGTATTTGTTGATGCAGATAATGTGACCAAGTCATTCAAAATAATGTATTGACATAGACTACATGTGACTTATTCCACTGTCAGGGACATGTATTGGCTGCATTACTATACAAAATTGAATGCTAGAAAAGAATGTACAGTAATAACAAATGTATTCAGATGAATGCAGCCTGTAATTTCAAGTAAAATCATAGAATTCTAATATATTCTACAGACTATGTAGTGTTGTAAGTATTCATAAAGCCTTGACTCTAAACCTGACCTGGTGGGTTAGTCTTATGAAGATAAACATATAAATATTTCATGCATTTGACAGTACTATACAGCAGTTTGAAAAAACCTTCCTGATTCCCTGTAAAATAATTCCAGATTGGGTTTAAGCAGACTTGAAAAGAAAGTTTTAGGGGTTTATTTGATAATTCTCTCGCTCATTTATTAGAGTCAACGGAAAGTAGGTATATCTCAATCAATTGGAAAGAATAGGACCCCTTTATATATGCCGTACTTCTCTGGCTGATACATTCTGTAGTCTCAACTATGACTTGCCCAAGGAAATAAAAGAAAGAAAGGAAACTAAATCTATTTCCACCCATATTAAAAACACAGGAAAACAATTATAATAACAGTATTGTGTGCCATAAAACACCAACCAAGCATAGTGTTGGTGAACACTAGACAATTTTAGTCTTATACTGGTTTTGGACTAAACCTTATTTGACGAAGATGTATTACAGACGTAAATCAACAAAATATAAAAAATGTAATAACCTTTCAGGGAAAATTGTTTATTCCATAATAATGGTGATGACATGGCAAATTGATTTAAAATTTCAGAATTTTCCTTCAGTTTTTTTCCTTGTATTTCATGTTTATCAGTTGATATTTAAACTATTGTTTACAATTTCTCTACCTCTATGGTGCTGGTGGTTGCTAGCATAGGATCCCAGATTTTATTCCCAGGTTGGACAAAGTTAATGTATTGGTGTTTGCAACTCCATGTAAGAAAGAAAAATATTTATTTGACATCAGATAATAAAGCACACACAATAATAAATAAAAAAGATACAAAACAATGAGTAGGACATCGTAGAAATGTGCTGATGTGCAAAGCTTATCTTCTGGAGATGTGAATCGGGATGTGTTATTGGAATTATTATATCTAGATCTTTTCAATAGCAGCCCGGAGAGGATAAGTGATTAGTTTATTTAAGAATTCAACCAGCTCTTTTGCAATGTCATTTACAAAAAGCTAGAAACTACGGTCAGTCATGGCAATATACTTGCTTGCTGTAACACTGGCGAAATGTAGATACACTTTTCATACAACTCTTTCTATCCATTTGGAGAAACAGGTGTGATATTATGTATGATATTGTTTGCACAATCAATAATCCAAGGTTAACACAATATATAATATTCTCCGCCCGCCTCCTTATATATCTCATTAAAATAAAGTGTAGGTGTAACTGCCACATATCCAAATTAGTATTTTACTCAATGATTTATCATTGAAATGCTGAATAAATTAAATTTACGAAGTATTCACACTATATTGTAAAGTCCGAATGCAAATTAGTATGAATACTGTCAATTAGGTACGTGGTTTATTGAAAAGATCCTGTGAATGTTGTGGCATTATTTTGTTACCATCTGTGCAAAGTAACTAGAATTTCTGACGTTACTTCAAAAGATTTTCGATATGATTTTGTACTTGAATTTTACCTTATTCTCCTTTCTGCTTGCCAGAATCAAACTAAATACATTTTTTACACCCTACAAGTAGAACCAAATTCTTGTATTTAAAAAAAAAACTAGAATAGAATGAATTCAATCCATACCATCCCTACTAATACTATGAATGTGAATGTAAGTTGGTTTGTTACGCTTTCACGCGAAAACTACTGAACGGACTTGGATGAAATTTTGCAGACAGATAGTTTATAACCTGGATTAAAACATAGGATACTTTTTAAACCGGTAGTAAGATCCCATGGGACAATAATCAAACTTACGCGGGCGAAGCTGCTGGCAGAAGCTAGTATCATATTATATAAAAGAATATCCCACTGTTGTAGTTTCTCTTTCCTCCACGAACAAGCAAAGGGAAATTATAACCATTTTATTACCATTTTCCCAGTATCAATAGGTATTACAGAGTTGTTGCCTATCAATAATATTTACTGCTGTCATTAATCTTCCTGCCAAGCATGGTGATGTTGCTATAATTTTGTTACATTTTGAAGTTGTAAAGGATAGAAAAATATGTGAGTTGCCAATGAAGTATGCTACCTATTTTGTGTGGAAACTGGCATGTCCTAGAATTTTAATTTTTTTTTGCGGATGGGAAATCATCAAATAGCTTCTCCCACTCTGGGCGGAGCGGAAGGGAGTGTCAGACTTTTATTGACTAAAACCCATCCATGTTCCTTCCTCGCCCTTTATGATCCAGAGCCACGGTATCGCTTTCGAACAGACCCGCCCGACCCTTGCGGACGGACCCCTCTATTATGCTGACATCTCTTTGAGGCGCGCGTGGAACACGAACGCTCCGTCGGGCGTCGACACGGCCTATCGTCATAGGACGGACGGACGGCGAGCTAGCCTACCGTCCACAGGGCTCATGTGATGGATTACGACTCACTTCTGCGCTACGTGTCGGTGATTCGATTCCCTTGGTTCGCAGGTAGTTTCGGGTCTGGCTATTTGTGAATAGACCCAATACCGGAGAAATTCCTAGTGGGAGGAAAATTTAAAAAAAAATATTTCAAACCTGTGTCTCTGCAGACAGCATGCTATTGGAGCTGGCTGATTATGCTATTAATTTGTTGGATGATATTTGTTTTAATTCAGTGGTTAGTACTTGGCAAGTCCACCATGGAAAAGACCATAACCGCTTTTCCTACATATTTACATTCAGGAAACACCTTAAGAAACCAAGCTACGTCTAAAAGGAGCTATTGACATCATAAATACATAATTAATGCATGAATCACCAGACATGACACTGTGGTGTGGTAGCACACCTTATTTAGACAGGACAATGACCTTTATGTCTCGGTGATAGAGTTTATTTCACCTTGTATCAAAATACAGGTATGCAATATTTACTGAAACATCAGATATTTGCATAGAACAAGTTGGAAAGTGATTGTTTCTGTTTCTATCTGGTTGAAACATCTAAGTAATGACTGTTTTGTTTAAAATAATCTATTTTTGGTGAAACAAAAGATTGTATCTTGGAGTAAACTAATTTAAACTTAACTGGTACCTAGTTGGTTGATCCAATTTATTTTATAACTTGATAGTTAGTTGTTAATTGAATAATAAACCCTTTATCGTAATTGCATAATAATAATACCTTTCTATAATCATTTAATTAAGGTCAATAATCAGATATAATGTGTTTTATGTTTTTGGCACAGTAATCTAGTAACTTAATTGGTTAGTTATTGATGCATTTAAACACTAATACCTAGTCCTACTATGTATACTTGTAAAAAGAAAGAAAAAAAAAATATGTTCTGCCATGTTATATTCTCAATCAGATTGGGAGATGGCTCCTATTGGTATGAGAATGGACCATTGTCCAGCACATAGGGCCAGTGCAGACTGGTAGATACCATATTGGTTCCAGGACATGCCAGTTCCCTCCCATTACACATATTGAGCAGGTATAATTAATAAGCCATACCAAATAAGTCATTGTATTTAAATTCAATATCAGCAGAAGCACTTATTACTGTATTATTAAATATGAACCTAAATTAAAATGCAGTATTACATCACCAATCAACCAAACTGTTCAATGAAATCATTGACAGACATTTTACTTAATTAATGTCACTGCAGTCATATCTGGCCAAGGTCCAAACCAATATGAACTTTATCTTACCAAAACAAAATTCATTTTCGCATAACTTAATTGTTTTTCTCCAAATATGAATAGTGGAAATCTTTTCAAATGTTAAATGAAACTTCCATGAAAAATCAGCAATTCAAAATAGTCTTTGTTGCGCCGCAATAAGGATGTAGAGTAGGTGCTACCTTCCTATGGATGTCAGCGCCCACTACTATTGGGTAATATTATTCTAAATTAATAATTTATTTATATTATATCACTTTCTACGGCCGCGGTCATTGGTGGGCGGAGAATAGGCCACTTGACCAACTTGCCGAGGTCAGAAAAGTTTTCATTTTGTATACCTAAGCAATTAAGTAAAATTGTCATTTTGGTCTTTCTGGCGCACTGCCAAGGTCCATTTTGTTTAAACACTAGTGGTTCGCTCATTAGTCAGTCCTTGACCTCTGGAACCAGTTCCTGGACCCTCCGATTTGTGCCTAGATTTATAATATTTTAAAAGAACGCAAAATGTGGATCTCCCAAATGTTAGGGCTTCTATTTTTCTGTTCCATCCCAAAGGCGCTAGTTATCAAACAATTAAACATGCATCGCTGTCGAAAATAAGTAGTAGGTAACTTCTATCAACAATTTTGTTTGGCAATTTTACGGTGACATATACATGTAATAAACAGGCAGAACCTCCAACCTATGTAGGTTGTACATTCCTTGACGAATGTGTAGAGGGCTTCTCCAATGCACAAACCTTCATCTGTTAAGTAGACAAAATAGTTAAACAATGGCATCAGACCGATTCCTTAGCCAAAAGGGGGCAATAGATTAACGCAGGTGTTAATCGGTGAGTTTACAATAATGCTAGAGAGAAACACAATGTATTGTAATATAACGTGTTTGACAATTTTACGGTGACATATTATTATAGGCAGAAAATACAGAAAGCCACGCCACCTGGTATGCGGTCCTAACATAATCCTTTAACTTCGTAGGTATGGTCATAGACACGCACGCCCGTTGCGTGTACTACGCAGTTGACCTTTTTGAAAACCCTCACATCATCAAGTTCTAACTTCTACTATGTAATAGATCATCTATCTCCAAACAATAAAGAATGCAAGCAATAGCTGCATTCCATCAGCAGTTGATTAGATGTAGGCGCAGTTTAGTAACGGTTAAGCAACAGTTGTCGAGGTCAGCAGATAGATGTATCTCGTATCAAAAGGGCGTCGGACTTGATTCGATTGCGTGATTGTTGTGTAGTTTTATTATGGTTATCTAAAGCAAGAATGCTAGGTTGTATTAAATATGGGATTTCTTCAAAAGAAATGTTGGGCATGAATTTAACAAAAAAAATCTAAAAACTGACCACAGATTTTGCATTTACATTTTAGAACTGTTTTAGAAAATCTAGAGCATCAGATAAAGTTCAAATATTGTATGGCACATAAATTAAGACACTGGTTTTAACACTAAGCTGTTTGAGTAAGCAAGCATCGAAGCTAAATTGATTAACGATAGCGTAGTAAAAGACAATATATTAATTATCTAGGTATATCAACATTACATAGACAATCATGCTTGACTTAGATTACATCATACACGGGAATTCCCACCTGTCATAACATCCGTTATTGATATTATAGGTACGTGCTGTAAAGTAAACCCCACTTAGGAATCCCCCTTCTGCATTAATAAGTACTGAGACTGGTAGAAAATGTCCAGGGCACGCCGTTGTACGGTCCTTTTTCTTGCATAAATAAATTAGTATGTAGGTCTTGTAGGTAAATGCCAGACAGACTCGTACATTTAGTTGCTAACTCTATATTGAATCAGTCGTAATTTTTTTTTTATAAGATATACCAAGGGTTCTTAACTCTTAACTGTGAGAGGCCTTACGTCCCAGCCACTGCGGGACTGTGGACGGTGAGTAATGGGCTAACTCGCCGTCCGTCCGTCTTATGACGACAGGCTGTTCGTGTTCAACGCGCGCCTAAAAGAGATGTCAGCAAATCGATGCCTGCCGGGATTTCGGGAATGTTCGAAAGAAATACCGCAACCCTGGAAACAAAGGACTAAGAAGGAACACGGATGGGTTTTCGTCAGTACAAATCTGACATTACCTTCCGCTCCAGAGCGGGAGGGGTAATTTGATGTTTCCAATCCAGAAAAAGGGGGCTGGTCGAGTCAAAGCTACCTAGACAGTCAGACGAGAGTAAAAACTCTTTCTGTCGCAAGTTCGTCCTACATGATTTCCCACACGTTGGCCACTCCAATCTCCGATCAGATAAGCCAATCTATATTTGCCATTACATATATTCTGTCTGTTTATAACGAAAAAATACTTAATACACTTACGCAAGTGCATTCCTTTCATCTTGCTTATCAGACCTATTTAGATTGTGTTTGATAAACAAGGCAACATTACACCTATTGATTTGATATCTGATATGAGACGCATGCTGAGTGGAAATATTTTGTAGTTTCGTTTTGTTATTGTTATTTCGAGACCACAAAATTGAAACCGCATTCATGGAAATTCCTATGAACCCTTGACGTTCTGTGGGAAGTCCAAAAGTCTTAAAAAGAGCAAAGATCTCTGATCCCTGTGATATTGTCGAAATTAAAATACTTAAAATACTTGTTGTTAAATTAGAAAATTCGAGGCTTCGTGTAAATTAATAAAGACTTGCTAAATCTAAAGCCATTCTCGGCAGGCAAAATGTAAAAAACGAGCGAAAAATGCCTGGGAAGAGTTTTAATTGCAAAACAATTATGTTGAATCTCGGATTGCCATGCACCAATAGCGTGTCAAGTTTAAAGACTGCAACATAAATAGAGATAGGTTAGGTCTGTCGTTTGTTCTCATCAATGTATCTGAAACATACGTAATTATTTGCTCTATTTGACTCTCACGAAATGCGCAGTTAGATAACGACGCATGTCTCTCTTCTACTACACTTGGAAATATTTCAAAATCTGCAAATCATGCTATACGTTTTTCGGAGTCATCCAGCCCTTTTCAACGAATTTGCATATCTGCTCAATTTTGGGCATTTTCCAAATGACAAGGCCTGTGGTAACGGATTTGCATTTACAATTCGTCGATAACTGTGTTACGTCATAGGCGATACCTGATGGGTTTATCGACATCTATTCGGCAGAATTCCAACTCGTAGTTCAAGAGTTTCTAAACTGTTATCGTTGTGAACTGAATTATTCTCCATACCGACAGACTATGTAAATGATTCACTTTCATCTAGTATCCATCATGCATTGTCTTATCTGCTTTGCACATTTTTTTCTTAACAAAATCACCACTTTTACTTACAGCAACGATCATTTATGATCTAGCCACGTTTCCGGCATTATAAATTCTTGTGTTATAGGCAATTGTCTTCCGCTCAGCGAGTATGTAATCACTAAGCAATGTCTCCTTCAACTTGACTTGTAATGAATGTGGAAATACGTTTTATTTTCCTCTCAATCTTGTGTTTCCTCTAACATCTTTGTAAGGCATCTTTTTGAACGAAGATTTCTTTGCATTTGATAAGTCTCTGTCTAAATATATATTGGTACTTGACGTGAAACCGCCTTCGTAATTAATCTAAAGGCTGATGGAATTATGAAGACTTAAATTATCGCCAATATTTAGATATTATTTTGTAGCATCTAAAATATCAATTACGTCGTCAACCTATTTTCTGTGGTTAAGGCATTAATCGAATCCGAGTTTAACACCCACGTGTTAAAATTTAAAAACCAACAAAATGCTTTCGTCCACTTTAATATTTAAATTATTAATGACTGGTTTAGTCATTATTACTACAGACAAGTAAATTTTGCAAATTTGTTGAAAGCTTACATCAATATCTGCTTACATATTCTCTGTAAGCAACTAGTCCAGTAGAAACCCTTTCTAAATTAGTATTAATGGATCCATTTTGGTTATATTACATCTATTGTTGTCTGCCACAAATAGACGATACTGACAGCTAGGAAACTTACGGTAACTGTTTATTTCTGTTCCAATTTATCAACGACCACCGACCGTATTAACATCCCAGAATCAGGGGTCCTACGACCTTTATAATCACGCACTGAACTTTATTCTCTAACAGTCTAGCATTATTATCTGCCTTAGCTGTGATGCCAGCCGAGATCAGCTCATTATGACTAAGTCCATCACGGATTCTGTAAATACGCCCACTCAACAAACCCATATTAATCTTGTAATCTAGAAAAACATCTGTCATGTCTTTGTTGGGATATAGATAGGAATTTGTTATTGTTTAAAGTTCAAGTGATGAGAATTTAAGATTTAATCACGTAACGTTTTAAGTACTTAAAATAATGAAATATTCAACGTATTTCTGTTAATACTGAAACTATTCTGCCGCTTGTTGTTTTAAATTAGAAACAGTCACGCCTACAACCAATTCGGTGTTTGCGCATATTTTGTTTAGAAATTCGAGACCAATTATATCTGTCAATTAACAAGCAATAACTCAAGTTTCAAGTAGTTTGATACGAAACGTTGACCTCAGTTAATGTAGACTCGACCAATTCCTTGATTAGTCCCATTCAATTGCCTTTTTGGAAGAGTGGTATCGAGTGTCTAATTTGTCGCCAAGAGCTATATCTTTGCACTTTTTCATGAACGTTGCGAATCTAGATATTACCACAGCCGCCTGTGGACAAAAACTAGCCATTATATTATTGTTAGTAAAAGTGGATCGAATGGAGTGCCTCTAGAGAAACCTTGGTGCTCTCGTGTTTTTATATAATATTAGCCGTTGCTTTAGCATTACGATCAGGCATCACGCATACGGAACTGTTATTGGGTTGTGCGTGATGTTTGACAAAGATTATAATTTTGGAAATCAATATTATATTCGCGTGTGAGCGTAGTTGTTGAAAAGACGAGTGGTTGGAGTGTGTTTCTTTTGAGTTATTGTTGGAATGGATTGAATATTTCGTGTCATTGTACTTCCTAGGGTTTTGTACCCAAAAAACAGGACCCTAATATTAAGACTCCACTGTCCGACTGTCTGTCACCAGGCATCTTATGAACCATACCATTATCTTACAGCTACACAGTTTACATTTTCAACAGAATGTGTATTTCTGTAGCCGCAATAATTATTCGAATCAATCAATTAATTAAAACCTCCGTGCTGTAAAAAAAAAAGTCGAAACTGATACTATATTAGATTCAAATCACCGAAGTAGCACGTTCCTTGAATTCATAACCTCACATTCAATCGCTGAGATGTTAGATATTTCGGCAGTAGGTATATTATCTAACCGCTTCAAGTTCCGAATAGCAGAAGCTGTTCTAATATCTGCCCAGATTCCCAATGCGACTACATGCCGAGCTAGCAAGTGCTAGACCACTACATTCCTTTCGAATGACGTCGCACTATTTACCAACTCTATTGATCCTACATTCAATAGATTCAAACACTCATTCACTATATTATTGATCACTCCACATTGGTTTGTGTGACGTGTCCGCACTAGTACGCATTTTAAATTAATTGGGTCAAGTCAACGCGTTAAGGGTTCGGTATGTGTTACGTTTGATATGTCAGTGGGGCAAAGAATTGATTATGTAATTTGTGTAGTCGTGCAATAACCTGGCTCGAATTCAGGACGAAACAGCAAATGGAGTAGTAACTACTCATCTTCAAAATGCAACAATTGTCTTGAAATGTAAAGAAGTAATTGAAGCGATGTAGGGCAGGCGTCCAGGTCGCATCCTGTGTGCTGTCTTTTCACACACGTGGTTTCTTTACTAAAAGCCTTTGCATGGCTGCAATCCTTTTGACTCGGAACTGTTGCCATCCAGTTCATAGAAAAAACTTCCATTCGAGTAGCATTGTAAGAAAACCTGTGTGTGAAGGATTGTTTTTCATTTGCGCTACAGATAGGCTCTACTTGTTTTATTAGATCTTCATTTCCTTCATCTTAAAATTTGTACATTGTATCCTCTTTAATGTCTTCTTCACTGACTAACTTAGTACCGTTCTGAATTACCTCCCTATTGACAAATAGTCCAAACTTACCGTTACCATCGTCGTCGTTTGCAGATACCTCAATTAAAGTAAAGCACTTGACTGTAACTTGAAAATGAATTCCGTTAAACTCGATTTAGTGAACCGGGTTGACTGTATTTGACAAGTTTGCCCCACTTTTCTGAACTTCCTAACTAGAGATACAGGCGTCCTTGGCTGAGGAAATTGCAACCAATTTTCCGAGCATAGAGGATATTTATAGGGTGTATTTTTCAATTCTTTTAATGTTAACTTTCTCGTTTTTCATTCGAAGTCTTCTATTCAGTCTTTCAACATCAGGGGGAACTTCCTAAGGCCTTTTATTAGCTGTCTTCGTATTTTTATTGACATTTACATCGCCATTCGCATCCCGTCTCTTCCTTTTACAAAAGGAAGCACCGGCATTCTTTCGTTTAGGCGAACCATTTCTTTTCTGCTGTGTCATTCATTTCTGTATCTCAATGCCCGAGTATTTTTAACTAAGTTGCAGAACTTGATGTAATGATTCGAAGACGAGGTTGCTTCGAAGAATGTCAATGGAATTCTTGATAACAGAAATGCCGTATTACAAGTTGTTGTTGTATTAATGCTAATGGGATGGACTTATTTCGCATAAAATCTTCTTGTTGTCGGATTGTACTCGTATACATTCTCGTTGTAGTCGGTCGGAATCATAACTAATGCAAATGGCGCACCAGTATCGTGGCCTGTTCTTTGATACTACATTTATATTTTCAATTATCGATTTGCAAGTTAATTTATAGTCAAGACAGTTTAAGTGAACTTGAATTAGAAATAAACAATAAGAATTTTAATTAACTAACTTGAATAGTAAACATACTAAGATGCCTATAAGACAAAACACTGCTGATTGAGGACTTCGCACTGCCCGAAGTCCTATGAAAATGATATAGAAGCCACAAAAGTGTCCTTACTCCCAGATGTTAAGTTGTTGACGAACTTCTTATGACTATAAACTTGGAATGCAGGTCATTTTCTATATGTCGTTTGGATAAAACCTTTACAAAGCTATAATTACTTTATACTCCATAGAAGGAAACACCGTAACAGAAGTAACGATCAGTTACTCATTAACTTCATAAAATAATCCGTTGATTTACTGCCGTGATCCGTAAAGAGGCATAGAATTTATCTTTTAACACTGAAGTCCCACGCGAATGAGAGTTAAATTAAGGAAACTGGTAATTGAATGATCTGGGCTATCAATCTACCAAGTTGTTTGTCTCTAGGACTATCATTACTGGCCTAAACGTTGTACCTACAGGTACACCGTCCGCCTTTCGTCCTTTAAAATAAGGTCCATAGATCCAAACCACTTACTTATAGAAAAAGTTTTTAAGGTGCTGCTAAGAGCCCCTTGCCCGCTTTTATTTGTCATCAGTTCGTTTTACGGTTTCGGTGGTTTTGTATAGTAGTCTTATAGCAATTCAGTAAGCTCTGATCCTTCTAGCAATCTTCAAGAAAACATGTCGCCTTATAAATAATGGCCTAATTGTATTGTGGCTGTAATTTGCAACTGCAGATTTTGTATGACGTGGACTATACATTCTATTGCATGTCGTGTCAACAATTCTTAAACGGCCTTTCTCGCCTCAATTGTCTAGACGTTCTTACGTGCCTTAGCATAGCATGATGCCATATGGCTAGCTGATTGTATCTTAAGCTCTCGATGGATGCTCTCAAGAGACACTTAGACTTACTTAACGCCCGCCACTTGAACAACATTGCCTTAACCTGAGCTGTCAATTGACCGCTTGTATTTATTAGCACAGTCGATCGCTTGAGCTGACGTGACTTCTATCAGGTAGCCATCTTTTAACGGGTTATGTTCCGTAGAATCTATATCAGCTACTTGATCTAACTGGGTTGTGTTCAAATAGCCATTACCATCAAGCTTTGAAGCTCCATTCTCTTCGTAGTCTTCATAATGACAGACTACAGTTACTTAATTGAATCTTGCCTTCCGAAAACAATTGTGTTGCTCATATTCATATAGTTATAAACTATAATCAAATGTAAGAAACTTTCTCTAACATGCTGAGCACGAATAATCGTAGACCACACTTGACGGGCTATAAAAGCGATCTTTAGAAGTGGACTGCATCGAATTGAGACTTCACTCATACTTGGAAAGGAGAAAGGGACGATTAGGCAGATAGAATGCATTGTTATGTCTGTAAATTAGTCGGACTATGGTGCTAATGGACTTCTTTGTAAATCCCACTTGTAGAATAATAAAATCGAAAGTCTTGGGTGGATTTAGCTGATTGTGCTGTGCCTGGACCTGATTGCCTAACCATTATTGACCGAAAGTTTAGCCATTCTTGATCAGCAGATGACAAAAAATACGTTGAGGTTGATTTTTGTCTCCAGGTGCTTGAAAATAGTCTTGGTAGTTCCAAACTATTTCTTGTGGTTAGATAAAGGCTTTTGAGTTTACATAAGCTTTCCTAAACCGTGCCATATTTACGACGTTGTATTTATTGATCGAGTCTGTGAAGGTTTATTACCATACTTGAATATTCTATAACCGATCATAAAATCTGTTTGTGTAGGTTTGTACGAGTCTGTAATAGGTCTTGAGACCTTCTGAAAAATGCAAAATTCTTTGTTAGAAGCTATGGCCAATGGGATTTTCCATCAGCTGAAACTTCAATACACATACTAAATTCCATACCTACTTACCGCTAGTATTTGGTATTCCCTGCCGGCTTCTCTGTTTCCCGGTTATTGTAATGTGGATCTATTTAATTTTCGAGTGTATCCTGGTCTTCTAGGCAAGCGAACTCCACCCTGAGCTGCATCATCGAAAAGAGTAACCATATAGTTTCTTGCCGGTTCTACTCCATGGAATCGACCAACGCGAACCGTGTACCTTTTTCGACGTTTATACGGGCCTATGAGAAATGAAATATTTTGATTTTGATCTTCGGTTCTCATCTGGCGAGTTGCGACCAAACGCAAGCAAGTATTAATTTAAAAAAAACTTACTTGCCCTATTAAACCTACATTCAAAAATTCTTCCTACGTAGTGCTCACCTTTGCTATGTAAGGAGTTTTATAAAAAGTTTCATTATTCTAGATCCAACCCCCTTAAGATTTACTAAAGTAAAGTAAAGTAGAAAATAAAATGCCGCGGCGAAATTAATGAAGACTATTCATAAATAAAATATGTTGCCTTTCTCAGCCAGATTGAGAGGGCCAAGATTTTAAGGAGCTTTAAGACCAAGTTTTTAACGAGGTTTGTTAAAATATTTACACACAACAAGTTTGCAAGATTAAGTTTTGCAAGCCCAAAATCTTTTTGAAGGTACAAATTCTGGATTTTACGGTTCAAATACTGTTGAAGAACGCTCTAAGGAGTATTTATTTGGTAGTAACAAAATACATGACCATTACTTACATTCAGCTAAAGTTCAGCTGTATTGGGTTTCCTATTAGTTTTGTCGTTTGAGACGTATCGACCTAAATGTCAAATGTTACTTTGTTTCTACCTTTTAGGTTGTCTTTACGACAATATTTTTCACTAACAAAAGCACAATCCATTTTCCGTAAGGCCTGTGACACGCGTGAAGAAGTACCAAATTTCAAATGCTCCTGTGGAATGTCTAAATCGAACCGGTCAATCTAAGAACTGTAGTTGCAGAAAATAGATCCTGTTGAACTCTTCCTATAAATTCATACTTTTCTTCTGCTGGGCAAACGCCTCCCCCAAGTCCTAACGGAAACTTTCCCTTGCTTAGCCCAGCCCTTAAAGTAAGCATCCAGAGTAATCCAGACTTGCAGGTTGACTGTCCAACGTAAAAATCTAACTGCTATTTTCTCCTCCAGCGTCGCAAGAAGCCCTAGACCGAGCACGACTAGCCCGCGAGAGACGCGAGGCAGAACAGAGGAAACGTCTGGACGAGTTGCGCGCACATGCCGCCGCTGCGCAAGCGCAAAGAGAGAAGAGAGACGAAGATAGGCGCAGAAGACAAGCGGAACAGCGCGCTAAGGATGATGAGAGGCGGGTACAGGTAAGATAGTCTTAGGTATTACACACTAAGGTCGAGATTAATAAACGATATTAGCACGTACACACCCTTACTCCCAGTGCTTATGTGGTGCTCTTAATTGAACCAAGTCCCATCTGCCATAGTTTCCCCCAATGACTATTCAAACTTGACGATCTGAACAAGGCCTTAGACGCCGCAAGAAATAAACAAACTAGACCCGAACACGAAGTACCAAAAAAAAGTACGAGTAGATAGATTATGTTCCGACTTTACCTTGTAATTTGACAGTGACTGGTATAGTGCTTAGCCAAAAGTTCAAAACACGTGCTAAGTTTATTAATCTCGGTTCAATACTCTTTTAAGCTAATACTTACTAATACACAACAATATATCACTACTCCTTATGACTAAACTATATCCATGCCCATTTAACACAAAGCAGGTTCAGGTTGCACTTAACAATAATCAAATTACAGACAATACCATTACCTATGTTCATTCCTAAAGTGGTATTTTGCCTGATTAATTAATGATAGAGACGATTCTATCCAGTCAGTTAAGCATATAATATCTATTTATCTTCAAAATATCCCACATACGTCGTACCTATTGACAATTTAGGCATTATGTTCCTTAAGACCAGACTAAAATCTCATTAAGTAGCTCTAACATAAATATTTCGTTTTAGCTCCATTATTCTATGCCTTTATTTATCCCAATCAATTTTTCGTCGGCACAGCATGCCTTCTTCTTCCATTCTTTTCCATTCGTCATCAGCAATCACTGAGTCATCATCATCATCATCATCATCATCATTTCAGCCGAAAGACGTCCACTGCTGGACATAGGCCTCTCCCAATTGTCGCCACTTTGACCGGTCCCGTGCGACTCGCAATGGATTCCCGCAACCTTCACCAGGTCATCGGTCCACCTAGTGGGAATCACTGAGTATTGAAAACTTACATATTCATAATATACACGTACAATAAATTGCAAATACTATATCGTTTAGTTTTTCGAAAGTAAACATACGAAGCTCCGAACTCAAATTCATGTAGAGAAACATCGATTAGCCAAAAACAAATTGTTGATTGGTGCGCCAGGTTGTAGGTACTATTTTTGGCATAAGTGGTTGGCAAACAATAATATTTATTACCTATTAATAATAGAAGACGACATTTTTGCCATGGAACACCTAGGCGAAGAGGGCATGACGAACTAGCCTTGAAAAGTGGAAGGAGAACAATGAGTCCTTTGCCCAGCAATGGCACAGTAGGGTCTGATATAAATTACTAATTGCTTGTAACCTAAAAAACAGATAATTTGTAAATGGATTTCTCACAATTAAAGGGACAAATAGTACAAAAGACATTGTAGGCGTCTAAATCTCTCTGATAAATGACGACAGGCACGCCCTTTGAATAGCATCATTTAGAAGGGACGAATAAATTACTCATTCGGGTTATCTTGGGAAACCTTTCCCTCGCGATAAACTTGGATATGGAACTTAAGCCCTAATCCCTGAAATAGAAGACGAAAATAATGATGGACTGTTTGAAAAATGATTTAAGGAGACGGAGGAATATACTTACTGAGATGGCAGTTGATAGACAGATGTTTGGTAGAAGCGGATATAATGCTCCGACCCAATTTACGTTAAGGGCAGGAGGCAAAAGGATGATGATCACGCTTAGCCTTACTACTTGTACTATATCCGGGATCTATCTTAGCTGGCACGATTCCGATGAAACGAGACTGAATTGATGACAGCACTGTTATGATAACACTGAATAACATCAGCTTTCAAGACCACTTAAACCGAAGTGTAAAGCGAAACTCTTGAGCGAAATATTTTCACTAAAACATGTATTTTACAATTTTTACAAATCATGTCTTGTACAAGCCGGTAATTGAACCCGGGCTACTTTCACTGTGCGAGCAAAATAATGGTTACGGTAACATACGACGGTGAAAATTAGAAATTAACTTAAAAAACAAAAACGTTGTTGTCGTTATAAATGTTATAGTTTGTAATGTGCTGTTATGCTGATGAGGGATTAGAATCAGAGGCAACGATGCGGAAAGGAAGAAATATCTTGGAAATGTTAGTTAAATCTTGTTTGCTTTGCTTTGGTTCACCAATAGCATATAATTCAAAGATGCATACGATCACTGAGAAGTTGAAGAAAAAAATTCATTTTGAGCATCTTGTCGCGTGCCATCTTCAAACACAAAATCAAATGCAAATGTATACACAACAACTGAGCCAAACTAAAAACTTTAAATGTTACAATCGGCTGAAGAAAACCAATGCTAGTAGTTATCGATACGAAGACAAATGGCCTACGTGACCTTTAAATTCTCAACAGTCAATTACAGAAAGTATCGTACCTACTCAACCACCAATCTCTGACAGGCTAGTACTAAATACTGATCAAAATTACCTTACCGGTAAACATACACTGCAATGATTTAAGGAAAATAACAAGGTGTGTGCTAAATATACTATTTACATTATGCTTTTCGGATGTGCTATTCTTGTTCGCATTAAACACGGTTCATTTGTCCGTTATGAGTTCAAGGTTCATATAATAGACGATTAAGTTTGTAACATATGCGTTCGTGTTTCTAGTTTTATGTACTACATTGTCTTAATTTCTGGGTGAGCGGAGATATGTAAGCAATCTCTATGGATCAAAATATCTAGGGTTTCTCTCGTTGAGAGAACAGTTCAAGGGCGCAATTTCGCTGAAAGGCATTTGATGTAGGGTTTACCGCAGTCGATAAAATTCTTAGAATGCTTACGAATGTCTCGATTTCACACTCAAATCTCTAAGAACCGGGAGGTTCTCTGCAAACTGGAGCTTATGTATTTTTAAATAAATGAAATTCTGGCTCGTTTCCTTCATACAGATCGCTCTAATTGCTTTATTTACTTATTGGTCTTCATCTTTATTGCTTGAAAACTAGTTGTGTCCACCACTTGAGTGTAACCGCTATCTTGCTGTTGACTTGACCGCAGTAGCTTTTTTTTTGCTTAGTTTTTTTTTCTAGATTCACAACTTTCGCCTTTATGTAAACAAATTCACCTAATCTTTTCCGTTTCTCATTTGGCCAAACAACATTTTGCCAACATGCTTGGCCATAAAAAGCATTACAAACAAAAGGCGAACTTTCACAAAACTGGCACATTTCAGCTTAGTTTTGTTAGAGCCTAACTTAGCTGCCAACAATCGCATCTGGTTTTTATATTCTTCTGTTAGAGGTCGTATTGTATTTTCAGTGACCTTGTGTTGTTCAGCCTCACTCAATCTATTTGGTTAGGAAGGCTTTAAAGGCCTGCTGTTTTTCCTTACTTTTACCTGTCGACTATAAATAAGATTTAGTAGACAAGGGTTAAGCTTGTACGTTTATCTCGGCTAGGATTCTTTTTTTGGAGTTCATAGAAATAAAACTCATTGTACTATACACACTGTGAGATACCTATGATAAAGATAGATGACGAGATCAATATAGGTAGCTGAGAAAGGCTAGATACGGAGCCGATGGCATTTTGCAGTATCCACTTGTTAATTACCGTCTAATTAACAAGTGGATTCTGCAAAATGGCCAATTTCCATGTGGTTTCCTCTTTTTCGAAAACGGACTAGTGACGGATGTGTCACGTACTCATTGATTTTCTTCAGAGCAAATACCGTTTGACCTCGTGTGACTGACATAAATTGTTCCTAAGCTGGCATAAATGTAAAATGTATGCGAAAGACGTTAGAATATACGGCTGGAATAATACCAAAACAAATCTAGGCGTTTATCTTCAATACGTGAATATATTCTCTTTTCAGAAAATATTTTCTTTGAACATAAAGGATACTGGATATGTTTTTGTAAAGAGCGCCGCATGTGTATTTTGGCTCCATTCAAAGAGTCTCGATTTTCTCTATCGATTTTATTTGACCTTATATGTCTGGTTAGCTTTCATGTTGCGTGTAGCGTTGTCTAGTCAGTACATGCATAAATAATAACAAAACCTGATACATGTCTTATTGTTGAATTAGGGTCTTACACCGAAATCACAAATTCGTAAACTCATTGTCTGGATTGTTCGAATTAATTGAAATACGGAACTGACTAGATTAGACAAATTGGAAACTTCACCCACTGCTGGGTATAGGCCTCTCTTTGTTTGTGCCAAGCTCCACACAGTTATGCCAACGTCATCCAGGATTTTCCCGCAATGGCAGCAATATACTCTACCCATCTCGGCGCCAGACAACCAACACTTCTCTTTCCATTCCTTGGATGCCAGTCAGGCACAGCCTTACTCCACCTGCCATCACCGGGCCTTGCTAAGTGCCCTTCCCAACTCCGTTTGAGTTCCATAACAGGTAGATTCAGCTTCCCGGAATCTCTCAATCCTTTGGCAAAGCTAGTTAACTTATTCTTGGCACATTGCAATATGCATTCCAAATATTAAACCCCCGTTAACCTCTTCCGCTCTTAAGAGCAGGTTAACCACAACAGTTTCACGGGTCGAATTGAAACAATCTGTCGAAGCCCTAGTTGTCGGTCTATTTTCGTTTTATAGTATAGTAGTGACGTCAGGAGAGAGTTAGGAAACACTCAATGAGAGCATTGCTATTTAAGTACCGTCTAGTACTATAGGAGATGCTCTGAGGTTTGAATCGATCTCTTGTTGGTTTTCGACCCCTTTATCATCAACATTGCTGTTTTGGTTGGACTTTTTTTAATATAGTATAAGCTTCTTGAGGAATCTTTCTTTCTTTAACGTGTAATTAGCTCCTAACGATGTTGCCATTCATTTTGAGATTATCCTGCTTAAATAACTATGACTAGATACTTATAACGCAAATCTATTATATCCCTTGTGGGAGAGTCGCGGATTAAATCCATCTTATCCTATTAATAATGTAATGTGCTTAGAAGCCGGTAAGCAATTTAATTAACCTTTAAATACCTTAATTAATAGCCGCTTTTCTCACAAGCCCGCAAAGCTTTCTCTAGCGAGAGTAAAACATATTCCCAGATCATCAATCTCCAAGCCTGCACCCAATATGGCCATTCACACAATCTTCTCCACTCTTAACACAAGTTCTGCAATATCGATTGCGGTTACTCCGTGCAATCAATAAGGGTGAAAACGGACTGGACGGGGTTTGTCTGCGGTCAATAAACCGCCGTGCTTCTGACATGTCCAATTGGCTGGAAATGCCGGGCGTCGGCTGTCGAATTGATTAAACCTAATTAGAGCAAGATTTATCGGATTCCGTTTTTAGTTTGTTAAAGGGAGGATATGATAAGGAAGTCATAGTTATAAATGCAGACATGCCATTCCTTTAGGGTGAAAATGTTCAATCATAAAATGTATAGATACCTTTTCTTTTGGGAGAAGCGAGCTAAGTTAGATTTTCAAACCTTAAACGGCCTTCAAAAGTCAGTCAACAACTTGACGTGTGGTTGACGTACCGCGTTGCATTCAATGAGACAGACGGGTTGCGACCGTGGCATTAGCAAACGCGTTAAACAGCCCAGTGAGTAAGGCCCCTTAGACCTTTATTACGTGCTGCAATTAGCATACTTCTAACCGCCGGTGCGGCTTGATTAGCGACTTTTACCTACCTCGAGGGCTTGAATGTTCATTTATGAGCTACTTTGAAACCTATATTTTGTGCGGTGTTTAAAAGGCATTCGTGGAATTCTCTCTTAAGATTTCTCGAAGCTGTAATTATAGTTTTACTTGCACAAATATTTAGTCTCGGAAGAAATATTTAGGTCAGACAGAATTACTCTAGTAGCGGTCGTTAAGGTGTAATCTTCCTATTTCGTGATACGAAGGTATGTGAAGAACAGGGAAGGTCCTAGGATCAACTCCTATTTCCTGTTTGGTATCCCAAGTGATGTCAATCATAAGGAAGATCGTAAGGATATAATTGATGAGGTACCACACGGAGACCCGGTTGTAGTGCCTTATCGTTAGCGTGGTTGCGTAGGTCGGTCGTTGTAAATCCTAAAGGGTCATCAAAGTTTGCAAGTCAAAACAATCCTCTTTTCATCTTTGGTTCGATTTGGGTTTATGTGTGAGTAAAGGTCACTGGAAAATTCGTGAGCTATGCATCAGCAACGTTGAATGGTTTAACTTACATGTACGTCATCTTTACATAACTCGTCCTTGCTTAGATGACGTCACACATTCCCACGCACGCCGCTGACTGTTTTAACGTGAGCTACAGAATATTGATTATTAACAGATAACAGATTATGATTGTATCGTTTATTTAACGATCGTATAAATTGTCCTACATTGAAGGATTGGAGGAAATTTTCCAATATTGCGCATGTTTTTGCTTCGGTAAATTATTCGTGGAATTCCAAGGTTCATTTTATTTGACCTGTCGGAACTATTAATATTTTAATAACCTGTCTATGAGGTCAGGTCTATTAATAGCGAATTCCATCTTATCTTAAGTTATTCAATAACGAAATGTTTGTTTACTAATTTTAATTAAATGCAGTAGTTGCCGCACGCCTTCGTTTCTTTTGCATCCGGAACATGTTTCTGGCTTGCTGCCAAAGTTCCCTCTTCCGAAATGAATAAGTTATGCTTTGAATGTACGAGTCTATTCGACTGCAGCATTAACTTTTCAGAAATCTGTGCTACCGCTAAATGTCATCTGTAATCTATACATGGTATTTCTTATGACCTTTCCGAATATCAATGTCAAGTGGCTCATACTAAATTGCAGTTAGGTTATTTGCACAACTTAGCTCGTGTTTTTTTTTTCATTTTTTAATATTTATTTGGCTGGTTTTCGAATCATTCATGTCATACCAGTTTTATTACTTCTCCCTATTGTGGTGCCGTCCTGTCTTTGGTCTCTGTCTTCTGCCTACAACTTCTAATTTCTTTCATTAGTTGCCTCTTTTTCGATCTCTTTGGTGGATTTGCAAACGTCGTAACTTACCAACTTTGATCACCTCACTAGTGTCAAAAGGTGCGTTAATACTAATACGATTAAGTTCTTCAAGAGATCATCCGCTTTCCGCTAACATAACTTAATCCATCAAAGCTGTCTCGTTACAATTTCACATTTCATCCATTTAATTACTAGAAAACGTTATGGTTAGCGTATGGTGTTGTGTTATCAAACAGTTTTATCGCATGTTTATCTACCGTGTTATTCTGATATGTATCTGCAACCGCCGACTGTGCATCCGAAGTATTATGTTCAACATTTGCGTACGAATTTTTAGTTTTTCTTGTTAGCTTTTTAGTCAAAATTTCGCATGGCAAATGGAATGAGTTTGGTGCAGTACTTTAAAGTGAACTAAAAATAAACTCAAGCACCAGATATTTATGATTCTTTTTTGTTTAATTTAGTAACGTTACCTGCTATGACAAGATGTGCACTGTTGAGCATGGGCCTTCCCCGTTAATCGTTGCAGTTAATGATCCTTAGGGGACAACGCTATAATCACCACGGTTGGCGGAATTCGCTAACGGCGTCATCCGAAACTATATTATGACTGTATTTTAACAGTTGTACTAGCTGTACCTTTTATTTATAATGAACCGAACAATAATGGTAAATGAATGTTTGTTAATCAGCAATTCAATTAAGGAGACCCTTGTCACAGTTAACACTGAGAGGAGGCCTGTGCCAGTATTGGGATTATTTTATTTTGATTTGGCTATTGCAGAATACTTCTTCGTGGGTTCTTTATTTATGTTATTTCTTTATATTTATAGGGATATGATCATATCAGATACTCGTATAGTCAGAATTTTCCCCAGTAACAATTCGGTTTTACCGGATAACAACAATATTATTTCTGTGCTGTCCTTTTACCCCACATATAAATCACGTTTTTCCCACTAAATTGGACGTATCGTATTGATCTGAACACGTTTATCTGGCCACACAATAGCACATCAGGTGACCAGGTCAGCGTTACATAAGTGCTCTATTGTCAATGAGGTCATACGCCAACTCGTGCGAGTTACGAGTCGTAGTATGCGTGTGCGCAAGTGATGTTTTTGTCCATGGGATGTACTTCTGGTATTGTTTTTAATGGTATTTTTTATTCTTTAGGTCTGTTTTGTTCAGATTACTTGTGGAAATAAACAAAAACCCTCCAAACATAACATTATTTTCTTGAGAAGTCGCGTCAAAATACTAGATGACTTTGCTAACATTGTTTTTTTTTTGCTTTAGCTCGATGCAGTATGAGTGTTAAGTCTTAAAATATCTCAGGATGTTAATTAAGCTCCAAAATAAATGGCGCCAAACAAGACACGGAAAAATAACCGCATAAACCACCAACGCATAACCTAATCGATAGCATTTTGTAGAAGTTTTATCATACAATAGAGATAAGTTATATGACCAACGTTTTCATATAATGTTTATCATGATGACAACATTGTGAAAACAATAACTAAAGACCAAGATAACGAACTTTGCAATTTATAATGAATTTAAATCTAAAGTTACTTAACACCCAGCTCTTCACTCTACCAATGTTTACCTTTTAAGATCGTTTTTATGTTTCCCCATCCATTACATTGAGTAATATAAATTGTTAAAACTACCGTAGAAGTAAGTGGGTTTTAACAGGAACATACTCGTATGTGACGCAATTTGTGAAGTAATTCTCACTTACGTTTTTTTACTGGTAAATGATTCACTGGCGATCATCATTTATTTCTCAGCCTAAGGGGAAGTCACGGGAAATCAACTCTAAGAGCCATATAACTCTGTCGAAAAATCTAGAAAAGATCAAAGTAACAGTCTTCGTAGGGATCTCATCAAAGTTTGGGTGAATCCTTTGGTCCTAGGCCGCATCATCGCTTCACCGTCAGGAGAGTTTCGGCCAATCGCAAGACAAAAAAAAAAAAAAAAAAAAATGTATTTTTTTATGCCTGTCTCTTTATTTCCAAAGAGGCTGGACTAATTTTAACAGGACTTTAAGAAGGAATTTGGGCTACTTTTATTTTGGAAAAAAAAGTTTGTAAACAAAATTTTAATCAAACTACACGTGGACTTAGGACGCGGCCCGCGGGCCCGCTACTAAATAAATTAACAAATAACTTGACCGTGATCGATTTCAATATTGCTCAGTGAACTGCCAGCCGAAGTAACTGCATCGTCATCGATCTATCAAACAAACGTCAAATTATACCTTCACTACTTTTTCTGTTACCTTTCAGTCATCGATCATTCCGCTGTTCGTATTACCTTCGCCATTGACTGCTAAATTAGTGACCCCGTCATAATATGAGCACTTGACCTTATGATCTGGCGAACAACGCTCATATTTCTATTCAATAACATCATATATGGTGTTGTTTGTTTGCTTGTTTGTAAATTCTGTCTCTCGTCCAATCCATTCTTGTCTTCAGACCCCACACATCGCTTTCAAACCCCATTTAACTCTTAAACTCAAAATACAACATCCAATTTACTCCAAACTACTTAAAGTCAAACATTCATAGGTAGGAGTCCTACGAAAATACACACGGCGTGCATCAAAAATAATTTAAAATTAACTCTACGCCACGCGTTAAGGAGTCGACAAAAATAGGGAGGCCACTTCCTTCAGGACTTCTCGGATAACGGATTATTTAGGGACAGACGAGACACTGTTTGTCGAGTTGTTGTTTGTGCCTAATTGCGAAGGTCTGTCAGGTCTGATAGGATAAATGGTCCCTTTTGGTGATATTGAAACTCCTAGCTGTGGAGAGTGATAAACGAAGTGCACCAAAGCAACAGATTGTTACAATATCCCCCACTACTGTGATAAATCTTCTGGATTCGGTAATGGAATTGCCTATTTGTTATCAATGTATCCCACCAGAACACAATACTAAATTGTTCTTGCGACCCCTGCTTGGTAGGGTTCTAACAATTTGGCAAAACATCGAGATTTCAGACCGCATCTAAATGTGTTGCATAGTTCTACAGAACAATACAATTACACAGACACACACGAAAATCGACTTGAATGTTTCAGTATATACGTATAGATTTTTTGTTCATTTTAGAAAATACCTGCAAAACGGCCTTTTAATTTAAGTTTTTACTTTTATTTCATTTACTTGATTATGTTCAATCTCTTTGCAGGTAAATACGACAGTAAGTACACTTGAATATTCAGTTCTGCTAGTGTACAAGTATTGCTCTGTGGCCGCAGTGTGGCTTTAAAGTGGCGCGTCTGAGCCTCTAAGCCGGCTTTCCGATTGACTACGTCGATACAATGACGATATAAAATACCGCAGAAGCTGTAGCAATGTTTCTATTGTTGGTTTATATATAGAGAAGTTTCGCTACCGAGACTATAGTTGTAAATTTGAAGTAGGAAGTGCGATATTGTTCTGTTGTTAGTTTATTGGCATAGCTGAGGCAGTATCTTGTGAAATTGACGTGTTTTCACCGTGCTGTGGTGAATTTGTGTTAGTAAAATAATTCAGTTGAATATAAAGTGGGTGAACCTAATAGACTTAGAAGTGAATGAACGCTAGACAATGGCGTGAGTTAGCATGTTTAGTGCTACCTAAGTGAGACAGTAAATGATTACAGACCAATTGAAAAAGAAAACTTTAAATCTAGTACAACAACTACTAAAAATGCACTGGACGAATCGGAACGGCGAAGACTTCAGACCCACGGTAAGCAAAATAACAAAACAGAAACAGTTACCTAGTCCATTAGAAATAAAAGTGCTGGAGGTAATGAAAAGAACAGTAAGAAATTTAATAAAAACTCCAAATGCATTTCACAAGAGAGATCTGGTGCAGGAATTTGTACTAATAGAATTGTGGAATGTGAGCAAAGAGTTTGTAATGGAAATGTTTTAAAACCCACTTTGAATGCATAGGCATGGTGCAGCTGCAGCCATCTATGTAACGGACGTCTATTTGTATTGGTTCAACGCAAACCAGATAAGACGAATTTAGACCAAGATAAAAGAAAGTGACTCAAGGACGCTTGAAGAAATTCGCAAACGTTTACTTAAGAATTTTATATCGTTTTCGCTGAAATTTCTGGGCGTATTTTATTCTTTAGGTCATGCTTGCACTCTTTATTAGTTTACCGTGTAAGATATGGTTTTAAAAATTGAATAAGTACACCCATGTTAATTGTAGATTTAGCTTGTTGGAAATTAATAACCCTTCATACTTAATCAGTCCAATAATGATAGTTTAAAGAGCTAATTCAACCAGAACACGGGAAGAGTTGAACAACTGTAATAATGAAGCTTGCAAAACGAATCTGAGTAATGAATATGACGGACAATAATAAGCATGCAAGGACAGACAACCCAGTCTACGTAATATAAACAAGAAAATATCGTCTAGAAATAATTGAAGAAAACCAAGCACACTATTACTAGAAGAATGTCGAATTCATACTGCAGAAGCCCAAAAGATAGTCTATGACGTTGTTCCAACGTCCAAAGTAGAAATGATTGTGGACTATCAGTCGTTTCACCGCACAAGTTGGCACGACACCCCACAGATAAAGTCAAGAAACAAGTTATGACGTTCAACAAAATACAGTTGGCGGAGAAATTTCATGTTAAATGAAAACGCCTAAACTGGAAGGTCCATGATAACGTACCCGGCTTTCAGTTTATGACGTAAACAATCTAGCAAATGTTAATAACGAAATGAACGAAGAGGAGAAAGTTATCCAAACAACCACACTGTTATAAAGAGAGTAGCCAAAGCTAATCGGAAAAGACTGACGTCACAGGACGCTGTAGAAAACGCCGCATTCTTGAAGACTAGTGTTCTTGACTCCATCCAGCACTTTACCGCAGTCGTTCAACCCTTGTGGGCGTAGGCTGGTATTCATATTCACATATCGCACTACGGTTCGATGTACAGACACGTGCACTCATATGTTACACGTTGCAACTTTCAAATGTGATTTTCTCCTACTATATTGATTGGAGTAAAAAGTTGCTACGAAGAATGGATCTTGGAACCCATCCTTCTATAAATTAGGTCTTATTTCAAAGTTTCAATCAATGTTTCACGAGAAAATCGGCTTTGAATTTTGCTAAGTGTAGACGTAGTTGTGCCCGTAACTGTACACTCCGCCTAAACGTATATCGTGTAGCCAACGTTTTGTTGATATTACGCGCTTGCTTCCGTTTTTAGAATGTTTTGCTGTCGTCATAACTGTCTGTGTTTATTGTGCTTGAGCTTTTATTCTGTGCTTGCATTCCTGGTTGTGTGAAATGGCGAAAAAGGGGGTGGCAGTTTGTTTTTGCGTGGGTTTTGTGAATGTTTTTGTATAAGTACTAAGTGATGGTTGAAGCGGAGTACTACATTTTTGACTGCCTGATAAAGAAGAGTGTTATATTTTTGATATAGACACTGCGACAGAAAATAAATGAGGATTTGTTCGCAGCGTCCCTGAGGACTGCTAATTGGACCTGTCTACCTCTACCTAGAGGCCTACGTTCAAAGCTTTTTCATTCGAGCGAGATTCTCGTTCGGCTAATCCCGTATGGATAACACAGGTGTAATTTCGCACGCCCACATTGCCTACGTGACGGTATTACACCCCACGTGATAAGGACGGTCTGATAAGACAACATATTTGACAGGCACTATCTAAATTCAGAAACTTATTGGAAAATGTTTTGATGCTAAAATTTACTCTTGCACCATTTCCGAAAATCTTCAGATAGGACTTAAAAGAATAAATAAAGTAATAAGGAATCCGAGGAATTAACATTGAAATCCAATAGAACAATACCAAAAGACTGTTTGTTGTGACGGCCTACGTAAATTAAACATAAACCCGCATACCGACTCTAAGCAAACAAGATGAAACTAGTTTTGTTTAAAAATCCGCGGGCATAAAACCCAAGTTATATCCGAAAATAGATAAAAATTCTATGACAAACAATTAATTCCCAGCACGGCAAATCTCTCAGAACTCATAAAAGAGTTAAATCAACACTAACAGTTTGATCTAAAAATATAACGTACAAGTTTTAATGAAAATCTTACGTGCAAGCGCAACCTAACCGAATCTCAACGCATTTTTCAATGAACATCAAATAGAAGTCGGACTTCCTCTTCTTAATAGTCTTGAGTGGCTCAAAACTTTCATGGAACGATATTTTATAACGATCCTTTGCCGAAAATAGTTTTCCCAAAAAAGAAATCATCGATCCGTTGGTCTAGTAGTCCTAGTAGCGATAGTAATAAAATTGTGTATTTCGAAATTTCTTTAAGACTTTGGGCTTTATTAAACTCCTCAACCCAAGCCGTCGACCCCACTTGGAACCTGATACAGTCTTGGCAACTGTGGGTGGAACACCTTGTCTTTTAGAGGATTAAAATAAAAGCGTAGTAGCGCTACTTGAACATAAAATAAGAATGTCACCAAAACATGCCGAAGTTTGGTGACGAAGACATGACACTGACATGCTTGCCAAACTAGGTCGATGTGCTAAAATAACGTGAAGTTTACCATGTGTCTGATAATGACCTTGAAACGGCAGATGCTAATTACCTTGATGTTTTGGATGACGCTGAAGTGACGGTGCTCTAATTTTTAACGTTGGAATCATTAGCAATGTTACTGTTAGCAAATATGTTGTATTAGAGAGAAATACAATAAAATCATGAAGGAGGTAAAATGTGCACAGTGAAAATCCAACTTAACTGTGACAAAAAATACATATTTACCGATTAAACCATTTACGATCCCATACCTTGCATGTCGGCTCATTATATTCCAACATTTTCGTCGTATTGTTCCATTTCTCTCACGAACATTCGTTACCCGTATTCAGTATATTCAAAACATGTGATAAAAAGATGCCGTGAATATTTTGCATTAATAATGTTGTTTAAACGGCGGTCGTGGCGTGCCAAGCGATCCGAACGGGCGATGATGCATACTTCCTGTTGTTCCGAATCTTGGAGACATCCATTTAAGAATTACTTGTATTTTTCGGCTTGTTACTGCTCGGATACAGTGTGTATAGCCTTTGTCGGATTCTGGTAACAAATAGGGCCAAGGCCAACCCATCCTCTGCCATTAATCTTGGTATAATGGATTATGCGGCAGAGGTAGGGGCATTCACCTGTGTGTTAATAACGTGGTAAGGTCATCTATCCACGCCCGTCGACTGTCATGCGTGGAGATTACCTGCAATATCTTACAATGCTTCGTCTGTAGGCGGAAGAGCATTTTGAATTCTATTCTGAGGCTTAGAAATGTTAATTATGCCTACATTCGTTCTGAGATGCTGCGGGATGTCTCAATGAAAATATTTGTTATCTTTTCTTTTAGACTTTCAGGGTCTATTCACATGTCCTTCTTATTCTCTTCCTGTTTGTTACCATCTTTGTTCCGTAAGTTTCTAGTCTCCGTATAATAAATAATATTTAACGTCGTCTATCTGATCATATTATTTAGTTCATTTGTTCAGTCTGCCTTGATGGATCTAAGGTGTGTTTATAATCTTATATTGTTTGCTGAGCCGCCGTTGCTGGATCAGCGATTGCGTCCGGTCAAGCTGAACGGAGATATCGGCTTACCGCACTATTTCCTTATCAGGCCCTTGTGACGGTTTTTGTTAAATGATTCACTGAGGATTTATTAAGACCAGTTGGAATATTGATTTCGCAATTTATATTGTGCGTTTAAATGGAGATGTGTACTTATGAGATCACGGTTTATTTGAGGATGGCTCTTCAGCTTTCTTAGTCTTGATATCTATTGTATGAGTCGGGGCATATGGTTTCACCTACCAGATGACGTGCCCTGTTTCAGGTCAGTGATCACATACTTTGATGACCAATAAAAGCAATGTATGCGAACCTTGTCAATCATCTTCAAATGTATGCTTTGACTCATATTTCAGAAGAACTCTTATATGATTGCAAGTAGCACTATAAAGACGCTATAATGACGATAATTTCGTCATAAGAAGCATTTAGTTGACAATTGATTGTTTATGATGACTACTTCATTTCCATGTCTGCAAGTATAAATCATAGTTATTGACTGGTCATTTTCTCGCGTGAGTGGCTGACTAGAGGAAATTGTGATCAGAGTACTCTTAAACGCCAGTCTAACGACTTGGCACTTGGCGCTACTTAGAAAGACTGGACGTTTTAAACTTGCTTTCAAAGGTTCTACTGTTTCTTGCTATTATTAGTACAATAATAGTCCGTGTCATTGCTCTGATCTTGTAAGATTTACTGTAAAATGTTCTCTTGTTTTCGAAATCTCGAACCGTCTTTGAAATCTCCTTTGTAATGGCCTAGCAGTCTTTAATTTATGTATTGAAATTGACATACATAAAATTAAAGCAATTGACGCGATGACTTGTGAATAAAAATGAGTATCTTAGTACTCAATAATGGGTATGTAATTGGCTATACACAACCTTGAACTGATTGTTATAAAGATCATTTTGGCATTACCTCTCAACGTTCAGTGTTATAACATCCTTGTTTTGCGTTGGGGATTAAAAAGGACTCTTCAAAAAGTACTTGTACCGCCGCGGGGATCGATACCGCGACTCTTAGAGCAGGAACTTGAGAATTAGAATCTACCTCTTTAGGACCTTGAACTTGAATATTGCTCGACCTTGTACAACCTTGATGCCTATGGTCATTAGCGGCCAAGGTCATGGAGCTCATAGTAAATAGTTAAGTTGTAATATTTTCTGTGGTCATACAACATTGTCGAGTCTTGTCTGCTAATTAGTCTAGAAACGTATTGTCTTGTCAATTCTAATAATAAAATAATGACGAATATGCTTCTAGGACAATAGATGCAGCACAAAGTCTATATTGCACGTAATTATTTGAATTCACAGTCAAGTTGTCAAAATGCTGCCATTGAATTTTACTGCACTTGACTGCTCGTATTTTAGAACCGTTTGCCGCGAATATTGTTGAAATGAAAGCCAAATTTTTGGCACTGGAGAAGACCGCAAATCCAGAAATGCATGCTAGATCTGTATCTCGATCATTACAATTAGGTATTTATAACCCCTCTAATTTTCAAGAGGTGAGTAAGGACTTTGAAAGTAAACCGACGAACACATTGTTTTCGATGGGAGTTCGTCCGGGCTAATCAGAATCTACATACGAAAGTCGTAAGCAATGATTCATGCGGCATTCACGTTGTTCGTAAAGATAGTTAGCCTCGATGAAATGTGTGTGGTAGGATCTGGAACGCATTGTGTTCTGCATTTATAGGAACTAGTATGTTGGATCGAATACTGCCAGGCTAAATAGCAGATTGTGGAATCGTGGGGTCAATTTATAGGTGTCGATTTTAAGGTCGTGGTTATTAACATATTGTTAGTAATTCAGGATACACAGACATGTTAAATTGTTCTCCAAAGTGTACTATAGTGTACCTGTGATGGTTATACCCTTCATGATCATAACATGATATGCATGCCGCAATAATGAGTGAGCCAATAACAAAAATCTTTCGAATCAAATATCAGTAACTAGCCCAAAAAATGTAACTCAAACAGGGATTGAGGCCACTGACTAGAGTGAACAATAAATATACCAGACAGACCATTTGTAAAGCATCTTGGAAGATCCAAGATTACTTGTAGTCTTTATATAATAGTTCCTGGTATACACTATTATTTATCAAGCGACGGGCGGTCTGAAGCCCAAAGAGGCTAATCTTTTCAATATATGGCTTAGACCCGAATTCAAACGAAACTCCGGAATATTCCGAAATTCTGCGCAACCAGACTGTTGCACCCAAAAAACTGACACAACGGTTACTTTGCAATTTCCTAATCGAATGTTTATCACAGTAAAATGTAATCGAATCGTTTTGCGTTGTAAAATCGATTAAACTAAATGTTAAATGCAATTTATTGGGTGTTTATCGACCACTCCTTTTTGTGAGTATCTAAGTCTAGGTGCCAAGATTGTGGTTGGTAGTTTTCCAAAAGATATGTTTTTGTAGGTACTCGGAAATCGGAAATCAATTTCTGCTTGAATATTTTGAAAATGTTACGGGTAACGGCGATCAGTAAAGGAGAAAAAGGTATGCTGCGCGAACCAAAAGCTGGCCACTGTCAGACTGTATCATTCCAATTCTCACTGTCAACTTTTTCACTGCTGGGTTTATGAAGTGTGTTTGGTTTGTTTGTGTTGCCTTTCGTCTTCTATCTGTGTCAGGGTCAGGGCTCTAAACGTGTGAATAAATGTAAAGCCTGATTTCACCTTGTTACAGGTTGAAGAACGCAAGCGTGCGATATGGGAAGCATCAATATCGCGCCGCGAGGCGTTGCTGCAACGAGAACGCGATCGGACGGAGCGGTTGGAGCGACAGCGCGCCGCTCGCTCCGCTCCCCGGCCAGCGTTCGCTTTCGGCTCGTCCACACCTCGACTACTTGAGCCGGTAGACTCGGCTGGATTCTTCTGGGCCGCGCGCAGGTTAGTTTTCCCGACTGTTACTGTAAGGCTACGTTGCAAATAAAAATGTTGCAGCGTGCGTGTTACATGTTGCGCTACTCTAAATTTTCTGTTAATGATCATTGTTAAATGAAAAATTGTTTAAAGTTTCTTTTAAATCAAGTTTTCAAAATTGTGCAAGCAAACTGATTCTGCAATATTTGACAAAATACCAATGCCCACAAAAGCCTAATTGATGGATTGTTGGTACCAAAATCATATTTAGGTCCATGTTCACCGAAAAAATAACAGCTGTTACTGTGACATATTACCATACAAAAATGTGTTTTAAACAGCTGTTTTAGATAATCAGACTGTCATCTTTTTGGTGAACATGGACCTTAATCTGCGTTGTTTTCATAAACAATGATCTTTGGCAGTTTTGTTAACAAAACAAATGAAGGGCCATCCCGTGAGTAGGACGGCCAACGTTTTTATTAACTTAGTAATTAATTATCTAATTTATTTGGGTTAACGTATATTAATGAAAACAAATATGCGATTTAGGTATGATCTTAATTTTTTGTTGAAGATGCTAATGATTTTATTTGGGTAATTTATAGTAATTAAAGCTTCCCAGATTTCTCGCTTTGCTTGTTTTTTTTTTGGGTTCACACAGGTGTCGGTATTATCAACACAAATGCGACGGAACCCCAGTAAATAACTACCTACCTACATATCCTTTTTTTTTTAAACTTACTTTTTTGTGCACTAATTGTTTTTTTTTTATTTTTTCCCATCTCCAGTACCAACCCCATAGATCAGATGAACTTTTTTGAATCACTGTAAGCAGGTTTTTTTTTCAAATTTTTGTTGTTTATTAATTTTTACTAATTTGACTTGGTTTTTTTTTTACTAATTTTGTTTTTAATAATTTTTGTTCCAATTTTTATTTGCGATGTAATTATGCTGTAGATATATCCAAATTGTAAATAGCTTTGCTGATTGAGGAAAACAGTAGATTCTAGATAATTTTATAATTGTAGATTACTTACTAGAAGTAGCGTAGTGTGCATGATACAAGCATGATTTGTGTTGTATGTTATTAATATTGTCTCAGACGATAATTTTGTCATGACCTTGTTTACTTACCCGTTTGGAATATTTTTTTCAAGCAATGCAGTCATTACTTGAACGACTTTATAATTTTACCTAAGTATCCTGTTTTAAAACAACTGGTCCTGAGAAATACTGCGTTAGCAATTACCAAAATCCACAACCCTACGTTATTACAGTGGATGAATTTTTTATGATCAAGGGGTCTAAAATGGCCGCTTTAGCAGAACATAATATGAATCACATTAAAAAATTGAAATTCTTCAAGTGGACTTTATCGTTGTGACTATAAAGTCCATTTTTAGAATTTAATATTTTTAACGTGATTCATATTATGTTCTTCTTCATTGTGTCGGATGATTCCTTCATAGTGAATTGAGCTCCAGCCTGAACTAAATAAAACACCTATAAGGGTTCAACTTCATCTGTCAGCACTCTATGCTCCTATCCTTTTCTGTCGCTCAGAACCGTCTTTAGCTAGAACGAGAAGCAGAACGCGCTGCCGAATTATAATGTTGCCACGTGTGATAGGATTTCCCCTAGATCTGGGAAGTCTTATAACGTCTGTTTATCTAAGACCCCCCCTTATATACCGAGTTTCCTCCGTGCCTCGGAAAGCACGTTAAGGTGTTGGTCCCGGCTGTCATTTGTCCATTTTTGGCAGTCGTTACAGGTAGTCAGTGGCCCAAAAACTCTGACAACCAGTGGTATCGTATTACCCAGTATTAACTGGGTTGTGGAGGTCAGATAAGCAGTCCATCCATGTAAAATACTGGTATTCAGTTGCATCCGGTTAGACTGGAAGCCGACTCCAACATAGTTGAGAAAAGGTTAAGCAGATGATGATTCCTATTTCATCTAAGATTTGACTTCAATTTTTGTAGGGTCTTTTTGTTAGAGAGTCGTTGCACTTCTGTTCTTGAACCAATACAGCAAAGGATTACACTAAGATCTTTAAGATGAAGATATTCTTCTTCAAGCTTTGGCCGCCCATTACTGAGTGTGAGTTTCCTCCAAATCACTTTTGGCGGCCTAGTGTCATGACTATCAAGTTTCTAGATAACTATTCGTACCGCACTTTTCAATGTCAACTGAAAGTTTGAAATCAAATAAGTACCCACGATCCGCAATGTTGCTATTAGTAAACCATTTTGTTTTTTCTGGATAGGAAAACAAACGACCACTCCCGCTTTGTGCGGAGCAGAAAGGAGTACCACTCCCGCTCTGTGCGGAGCAGAAAGGAGTACCACCCCCGCTCTGTGCGGAGCAGAAGGGAGTACCACTCCCGCTCTGTGCGGAGCAGACGGGAGTACCACTCCCGCTCTGTGCGGAGCAGAAGGGAGTACCACTCCCGCTCTGTGCGGAGCAGAAGGGAGTACCACTCCCGCTCTGTGCGGAGCAGAAGAGAGTACCACTCCCGCTCTGTGCGGAGCAGAAGGGAGTACCACTCCCGCTCTGTGCGGAGCAGAAGGGAGTACCACTCCCGCTCTGTGAGGAGCAGAAGAGAGTACCACTCCCGCTCTGTGCGGGGCAGAAGGGAGTACCACTCCCGCTCTGTGCGGAGCAGAAGGGAGTGTCAGACTTGTACTGACTAAAACCCACCCGTGTTCCTTCTTAGCCCTTTGTGTTGCGCCTTTGTGTTTGAGGGCCGCCGTATCTCTTTCGAACAGTCCCGTAGCTCTATTTGTAAATCCTTACTTAGCCTCGGTTACCTATTGATCAATCAATACTTACAAAAATCTTGCAAAAAAAAAAACAGCTAGACCTTGCAGGAAGATTAGCCAAAGTTCACACGAGAAAATACAAACACAGCTTAGTTGACAACAAAACGCACAAAAGATCGGATTTGCTAACATATAAATGTGCGCAAAACATAACAAAACGAAATACCCGACCGGTTTTTACTGAGTTACATTTTTATGATAATTTTACAACAAACTTGAATAAATAAATATGTTGAGAGTGGTCTTGGTGCATATTTATGTAACTTGTTTTATTTACTAGGATTTTGTCTCCATTCAAGCTGTATCTTTAATAGAACAAGAAACTGTTACCGCTTTAGGAAGCTCCCGTGTATGCATGTCGCACAAGTACAAATGGGCAATTTTTTCAAAGAGTAGTAGTCCGTGGATTTCTTAGCGATTTTTCTTCTTTGGAAACCACCAATTGGAATCTTGAAACTAACTATGTGACTCTTTGTCTAAAATGCTTTGAATTTTAATCTTCCTCTATTGGAAATACGGCTCTCTGACTTTGTTAACAGATTTATCTCAATGATGAAAGACGCCACCACTTCAGGGACTTCACATCTTTCCAAAACCACTTTTATAATAGTGTTAGTCCTAGCGCCTCAAAGGACTCGTAATGGAATAAAGAAAGCTATTACTTTTATTAAATAAAATAAGTAGTCATGAAAAATGGCAGATAAGCTTCAATTCTGTGACATAGTTTGGGAATTCAGTTGTCGTTTACGATACTTTATTTACTTACATTCATGCAACTAGTGTACTGAACTATTCTGCGACAGTATTTGTCTCCTGATATTCATCATTATAAACAGAGTACCTAACCACTCCGAGGTTTTCAATCTCACCTTATACAAAATACTATGTCAACCGCTCTTATTAGCTGAAAATAAGCGGTAACCTTTTTTAAACCCAACCCAAACGCTCCAGTGGCGCGCAACATTCGGCTAACGCAGCAAAAATCGTTACATAGACATTAATACCCTCAAGTTCACACTAAGGGTGAATGTCAATAAACCCCGGTGTCTGGGTGCAATGCACAGACTGCCTACCCCTCAGGGGTGACGCATATATTGCTGTATTATAGCTAAAAACACGCCTGAAAACTGGAAAATGGGTGTACAAAAATGTTCCAAGAAAAATTGAGGGAATTTTTTGAATTTTGCCTAATGAGTTGCTATGTGGATTTGAAATAGAGTTCGTATTTACATCTATTTTAAGGTGTTCTTCATACACTATCATCTGCCTAGCCTTTTCCCAACTATGTGGGGTCACCTTCCAGTCTAACCGGATGCAGCTGAATACCAGTATTAATCATGGGGCGACTGCCTAATACTAAATCTTAGAGCCGTGGAATTCACGTCATTTACGCGTTTTGGCCAACAGTCATTATTTCGGCTTTTCGGACATAGTACCCCGTGTGTGGTACCGATTTCAAAGACGTTTCACGTCGTGAAAACTAGCCGTAACATAGCCGATTCGCAACGGCGATTCTTCTGACCGATTCATTTATCTTCGATGGATATGTCGCCGTAAAATTGTCTCGTCTACGCGGGCCCCTATTTCTGTCTGCAGGGTTTATAGGAACCTAACTAACCTAAAGTCGGTCGGGGTGCCCCAAGTCCCGATTATGGGGGCAGAGATACTTCTGTCGCATGCATTTCACAATATTACGGTTTCATTTCGATACATTACAATCTACCGAAAAATAATGCGTTATATTGTAAGCAGTAGGTAGGAATGTTCAGTTGACAATATTTCGAGAGTTTACAACCTCGCTAGAGAGATTACAATCTAACGTGTTTGACAATTTTACGGTGACAGATACATACAATAATACATACACACGTCTTTTTTCCATATGGAAGCAACAGGAGTCTGTAAAGATCGTAGCAGACAGCTTTCTGTAGTTTCAGCCAGCAGAAGTGTCGGTGTACTACTAGATACACTACTACCTATCCCTTCAGGGTATCAGGCGTGATGTTATCATAATTGTTGTTCAAATAACAAAATGTTCAAAATCGTTTCTGGGTCTGAATGAAACGTTTTTGGAGTTTCAGGACCTTTTAATATTCAATATACTTCCATTAAAATGTATTTGCGTAAAGAAAACATATTTTATTTCCAGCATCTTCTGAACTTACCTCGTAGGTAAATTGGAAATAAATCCTTACATGAAATCATCATACTAATAATAAATTCAAACCACGGGTCTTGAGAACGTCGTACATAAGTAATTAGAATAATTAGAATACTCGTATGCATGATAAACTTCTGCAGACTCTGATCTCAGCCTGTCTCATCTCGAGAAAATTGTTGAAGAGATTGATGAGATTTCGTCTTCTATTCCTTTTTGAGCTGTGAGTCGCGGTATCTACGCTGCATTCGGTTCGTAATAAAGTCCAGTTTGTACCACACGGGCATCGCCTCTGAGGTCCTACTCCCTAACGTTTCGGCCATACGGACGGATCTATCCGCGTCTCTCACACGCACTCGTCTGTAGACGTGCGCGATAGAGACGGACGACAGATAATCGTGTAGTTTTAAATGTCGTGGCTTGTGTATTTAAATGGAGGTGCTTACATATAGGACGACGCGATTACCGTCGTCCACGACTTTTTCCAATTAAAAACCAACGATAAATCAATCGTCACGACATAATGGGAACGAGGCCTAAGTCGTCAAACCCTCGATAATTCCATTTGGCAAGTGAACTACGTCCTTTAAGCTCGTCCAAATCGCAAATCATTTTAGTATTTTTCACTAAATTAATTAATACTTTCGGCTTACCAATCACTGTTCAAAGAGATCGTAATTGCTTATGTATTTTAAGAGCATATAATTGTCTAAAACTAATTCCAATAAAAAAATACGAAAAGTTATTTATCAAATTCTTTAGCCAGAAGGCTTGCCTCGATGACTCATAAGTGGAACATTTATTTTTATGTATATGATTAAAAACTTGTTTGTTAATTGATAACAAAAACTCGGGTGCAGGTGTGCCAAGAATATGACTATACAACCTGGTGACTAAAAATATATTATGGTTAAATATAATAGTCTATGTGATCTACATGGTCATTTTTTGTTACGGTATGTGCTTGTATGTACAACTTGCACTGCCTGCGACTTCGTCCGCAAAAATTGTGATAGTTCGGCTAATATACATGATATACGAGGGTCATTCAATAAATACTTAGCCTACAAAAAGTAAACGAAAATTTTGGAAAAGTGGCAATTTATTTTTCAACATAGTCTCCTTTTAGTTCGATACACTTAGCCCAGCGATGCTCCAACTTTTTTAACCCGTCCGAAAAATAGTTTTTGTCAAACTCTGCAAAATAGGCCTCCGTGGCGGCGATGACCTCCTCATTCGATCCATATCTATTCCCGGCGAGTGATTTTTTCAGATTAGGAAGCAGAAAAAAGTCACAAGGGGCCAAATCTGGAGAATACGGTGGATGGGGCAGCAATTCGTAGCGTAATTCGACCAATTTGGCCATGGCAACGGCAGACGTGTGAACCGGTGCGTTGTCGTGGTGAAACAGCACTTTTTTCTTCGCCAGATGGGGTCGTTTTTTCTTGAATTCGGCGTCGAATCGGCCCAATAAATCGGCATAGTAAAGCCCTGTAATTGTTTTACCCTTCTCGAGGTAATCGATGTAGATAACACCTTGTGAATCCCAGAAAACGGTGGCCATAACTTTTCCGGACAATTTTACAGTTTTCGCCTTCTTTGGAGCACGTTCCCCGGTCTGGATCCATTGTTTTGATTGCTCCTTGGTCTCTGGTGTGTACCAGTGGATCCAGGTTTCATCGACGGTCACAAAACGATGCAAAAACTCCGCTGGATTCCGCTTAAACAGCGCCAAACACGTCTCCGATGTGGTCTCACGGTTGCGCTTGTTTTCTGGTGTGAGTAAACGCGGCACCCATCGCGCCGACAGATTTCTCATGCGCAGTTCCTCGTGAAGAATATGATGCACTGTTCCTTCTGAAATGCCTACAGTCTCAGCTAGCTCCCTTACCTTCAATCGGCGATCTGCCAATACGAAATCATGGATTTTTTTAATGTTTTCCTCCGTAGCAGCTGTTTTCGGTGCACCTGGACGTGGTTCATCAAAAACCGACGTACGGCCACGTGCAAACTCGTTGACGGTGGCCATCGATGGAGAAGAGTCACCGTACACAGCATCCAAGCGCTCTTTGATTTCGATGCGCGTTTTCCCTTCCAAAAATAGGAATCGAATCACCGAACGATATTGCTCTTTTTCCATTTTTGTAAAACCGATCGACACGTTCGCTTCCATAAGTTGTCAAATTAAAACAAATGAAGGGATTGGAATGAAAATTTGAAAAAATAATTAAAAAAGAATGTGCTACACTGTGGTAAAACTCTTTTGAAACTACAGTGCCCTCTGGCGATCAGGCTAGGTACTTATTAAATGCACCTCGTACCTAAACACTTACCTTTATGGAATTGTATCATTAGTCATTCCGGAGATTACCCTCTATATACTAACAAATTTTACCTCTTAATATTAGTGTAATGTGTACTGACTCGTGACTTGACAGTGTATGTATGAAGAACGTTCTATACTTTGTCTACTCCTACAGCAATACCATACTTACAATGGTGGGCAAAAACCTCATCTGATACAGAGAAGACTCGAGAATTGATCACCACAGCAATGTTTCAAGTGCGTTACTTTGAGTTCTACCACAAAACATGATTTTTCACCCCAAAAAAAAAGTAGTTTCCCAGCAATAATTTTTGCGTAAAGTTACTTAGTTTGATGTACAGAACGCTTGGTTGACGGCTTTGTGATCAGGTGGTTTACACCCTGTATGAAGTCGTCCATCAGATTGGATCTGAACCGCGACTTATTAACCAGTCTGTAACTCAGTATATTGGGCGTGAAATTACGACATCTGTTTCAACTTGTACACTGTATGCCAAATAAAATGACACACTCAGGAATTCACGTTTAAAAATGCTGTATTCACTTTTTGCAACTGGCTGTACAGTGCTGTACTCCTATGTGTTTTATATACCCTTAAATTCCATAAGGCATTCTGGTTTACACACCTGTTACCTTGTCTTGTAGACATCATTATTTGATACATCTTTGGAAAAAAAAATACTTATACGCAATTCTGTCGTTGTCTTTTACGCTTAAAATGATCGAAGTTTTTGATAAATGCAAGCAAAATCTAAGTGCATTTTCACATAGTTTCTTTATTTAGGTAAAATTTATCGTAACATGAGCGGATGTCAACGTTTTATAAATTGTGTTAGTTTATTTTTTGCCAATCTTTTCGATAATAAATTTTCCGCGATGCGTATCTCTTGTGATTAGATATGCAACTGTTTTTAGTTTAATTATAAAATAACAATTTATTTTATTGACACACATAATTATATCACTTCATCACATGTCGTTTGATCTACATAATTAAAGTATTTATTAACATACTGCTACATTTAGAAACCGATATTTAATCGATAACTATCTATGTTGAAACTACTGAACCAACATCTAAGGGTAAATTTATTGAAGATCTTACGCCGGTAATCTGTACACTTGGCCACTTGGCGGAATAATTAGTGATCAAAAGATATTGTAATTTTAATACTGTTATCTTAAGGATGTTAATTATCGTCATTCTTTTACGATACCGAGCATCTACTGGGTTTGTATTAATAAACCACTTGGAATAGTTTGATTAAGCGCACTGCTGCGGTGACGTTACGCTGCGATTGTTATGTACGATTGCGGGTGATGCGGAGTGTAAATATTACAAAATTTTGATTAACAAATAAACTTGTCAAAAAGTTGGACCTTTTTCTTGACCCCCAATATCTCCGTAACTAGAAGGTTCCCAGGTATTGTTTGGAACAAAAAATGATCGCAATGACGAGGAGAACAAGTGCATTTTGGCTTTGTTATGTTTCACACTCTCTATTTAAATGTATAATACAGCTGAGGGAATTGCCAATCATTTTCATGAATAAAATCACCACGCGAAAGACCATTCTAAAATACTTCTTTGAGTTAATCAAATAAAGTACCCAGTTTCCTGTTAATCAATAACAGCTCATTCAATATTTAAAACAACACTGACGAAAATAAACAAGTTATCAAATTCATAACAGCGAACATGACCAAAACATCGCCTTAACAAAAAATAATGATAATTACACTCCCGGCCAAATTAATACACCCACCCGTAAAAATACATTTAAACTTTCGCGTAATCACTGAACATATCGTGTTGATAAACTATAAAAGCTTGTTTAGCGTTTATTTTGGCTTTAAACTCTGACATTCCAGAATATAGACCTAGAACTATTTAGGTCACATGCCTTTACCGCGTTTTGTGGCGCGGATTTTAATTGAGCGTCTGGACGGGGTGTTTATTTTTGCCTTTGTCTATTTTTGTTACGAAGAGAAATGCTTAAGAATAGATGTGGTGTTAATGGGTAATTAATAGCATACTTAAGCGTAATCAGCCTCTATATGTCCCTACTGCTATGGCACTGGTATCCTCTCTATGAGAGGTAGTAAGCTGATTTCACCGGTCCCTGGTGTGGTGGAATAGTGTATGTTACTTGTCTTTGATTTTGCGACTGCGTCAGGGCACCATTTTCCTGCTATGTTGGACCACAGTTTGTCCGGCATGCGGCAGGCATGTGTCCTACCCAGTCCAATTTGACCACCTCGAAGGAGAAGGCGAGACGAAGTACATTACGTAATGTATTTCATAAGAGCACTCGTTCAATTACAAGGAGACCACCGTACGGACAAAAAATAAACAACTAAAGTAACAAATTGTTTTCGAAAGAAGGTTTTATTAATAGAACATGACGCGTTAAAGGTTTTCTACGCCTTCACTTGCTAACTTAGTTGACATCAAGTAAGTTTTCCTTAAGTGGTCTTTATGCTGTCGACTTGCGCGTTACTACTCCCCCAGAACTTACTCTACAAGTTACAACATTACTAACTATAGCTAGCTCTACTAACTACTTCATACGGACTTTGTAACAGATGACATTCACTTCCACCAATGCGGTGAAAATGTCCTTTAAGCAATCGATTTATTTTATTTCCATCAACACTTTTTCTTCTACCATTCTCCCCTGACAGACGTCACGGCATCGTCTTTGGCCTTCCTCTCCCTCTCCATCAACATTCATGTCCATCACTGTTTTAGACACATGCTTTTCGATTTATTTCATTACCTTTGCTTTCAAAACTGTGAAGGAAAACGTTGTGGGAAAACCGATATGTCCCAGGAATCGGAACCAGAATGTTCAAAGATTTTTGACATCAACCAAAACGTTGAGGAGGTTTTGAACCACCCGCGGCGCGCGTGGTTTACAACCCACTCTCTGTCACACTGAGGTCCTCCTCAGTGTGACAGGGAGTGGGAGACATGCGGTGGCATGTAGGGTGTCTTCCAGCAGTGGACACGTTATAATAATTTAATAATAATAATTTATTTATTTCAGACATAGTCCATACAGAATTTAAAAATCCAAAAACAATGTACATTAAAAAAATCAATAAAAATAAAATTACACATACACATTCAAATTACATAATCAAATTAAATATACATTAAAAAATAATACACATTAAAACATTCAATATCAATAACAAAATTATTAAATAAATAAAATAAAATGATTTTTATTCAGACTTTTGAGTCCAATTGGTTAGTACAACACACAACTTAGAAACTAGTGTTAGTACTTATATCTACCCGAAGAACAAAAAAGAAACCGAAACGAAACAAAACAATTATCAGTTATGCGCCACCGTGGCATGTAGGCCCATCCATTGCCCCAGTATGGGACTGTCCCACCTATCAGCTATAGTTGTCAGGATGCTGTTGGAGCTGACGCGTACCCTGCGCATGATGGAGGCGCATCGCTTGCGCATGATGGCGTGAAAGCCATCAATGCCCGCTTCTGCGAACATGCCGGAAGCACTGCAGTAGCGCGGCAACCCCATCAACACCCTGAATGCATTGTTGCATGGGCTGATCAGGATATTATCATTCTCTTGCCCTTATCCCAATTCATTTAAGGTCGGCGTAGCTTGTTTTCGTCTTCCATACTTCTCTATTGCTCGTCACCTCATCAGAGACCTTAATACAGTATATCAATCTTTTTTTGGTCTTCCTCAACTCTTATATGAGCTGATCAGGAAGATTCCGCTTCAAAAATGTTCGTGCTTACACTTAGAGATTTTTCAAACTTTTCCAACACCCTAAATTAACATTAAAATCAATTTTCATAATCCTAATTAACACTTTGAAACAAAACCATAAAAATTGCCCTTCGAACAAACATGGGGCCTTGGCTAGGGCGTTAACTAGATTAACAAAAACGACCCCTCTGCATGTCACACGAGTTTTAATTACTCTTTGACACGAAATACAAACTTTTACACACGCGATTTATACGAAAATAGCTTTTATATCAAGGTGTTAAAGTGCATGTGAAGAGCAAATTAATTAATGTAAATGTTGGTGTGTTTCATAGTTGGATAGTGAGAATTGTTATTCTTGGTGATACGGTAATACATCATAGATTCTTGGAATGGTTATGAGTAATGGAGTATTAACTATTTAGAGACAGTCTTAGTTTGTCAGCTGGTTGAGTCTATCAGAGCAATGTGATACTTAGTTACTACTATACTTTTGCTGTGGGTACAAATGACCTTTCAACGTACAGTTTGCTCTTCAAGCTAAACCATTGGGGAAGAAAGACCTCTTGGGTCAAACCATTAAAGAAAACTACTTTTGTTCAATGGCTTTTGGAAATTAATATCTCTTTTTTAGCTTTCCCATACAATGGTAATCAGCTGATCGCGTCAATTACTATAAAAAATCTTTTATTTTACGATTTTTAAAAACTATTAATCAGTAGTTGTTGCCTTGCGTGGAGACACCATGAGAGAGATTTGGCGTTTATCATGTTACAATGACGATTCCAAATACAAGGAACATGACCAAAATAAACAAAGCCATTACGTAAAATGTTCCTAATAGGAAAATCACTTCAAATACATAAATAAAACTGTGGTACAACTTTGTTGGCCTACACTGCACCTAATGGACCAACGTTCCCGTTTTGTCGTAAGTCAAAGGACGGAAGTGGGTCAATATTGCGCGACCACAGTGTAACAGTTTGACACTACTTAAGCACTCTTTGCGGTTCAGTACCGTATGGTAGTACATATATGGTGCAAAGTGGGTCACAGGTCCAAGTGATGGTATTGGAGCTCAGTGACCGGCTAGCGTTATATTAAAATTGGTTGACGGAATTGCAATCGCATTTTCGGTTGATTACGTTTTCGTAATTAGAGCGAAATCTGGCCAGACTGATAGGTTCTGTTTATTCATAGTTTATCCTTTCATTTGGCTGATTAATCAAACCCAATTATGTGACGATGTGCAGATATTTTTTAGAGGAGCTTATCTGGAAGAAAATATTTTTATTATTTGTCGAGAGAAGATAGAACTGTCCCGAAATCCATCTCATTGGTTATGATTTGATAGAAGCATATTAACATAACATATCGCTGTTTTCCCGAAAGATTAGGCAATCGTGTATACTTACGCACTATTTCGCAAGTTATGTTCCTAGTCCCATGGGATTAGGCGCAAGCTTATTGCCATCAAACGTACGTAAATCCAGAATCCAGGGGGAAGGGCTATATATTTAGGGAAAGACACAATAATGTATTTTTCCCTAAAGATATTATATCTCTCTTTGAAGGACCTGAGACCTCATATTCAGCAGAAGAGAGCCAGTTGAACCTAATATTCTAACAGCAAATCAGCCTATAATGATCCCACTGCTGGGACTTGCGGCCTGCTCTTTATTAGAGGGAATGGTGGCCTAGTGCGGTGGTTTATAGATGTCACGTCTTCGAATTTTCAGTTCCCTAAAAATTCGACCATTTTGAGAGCAGTGGTGATGAAATAAATTACACAAAGTAATGCACCTGTCTGGGTTCGAACACTTCGAAACCACGATTTACTGCCCGTAGGTCGCGGCCGCCACCGCTGTGCCACCCCTGCTCAATATAAATATTATATTCCAATACCTCGTTATTATATTCCGATTCGGTTGAATGTCTGGCTGTCCAGAATTAGGAGAGTTATGCCACACGACACACACATCCGTTTAGTATTGGACTAGCTACCGGATATAATGTCCGAGTTGGATGCAAGCCCAGTACTCCGACAATGATTCAAGTAGGTAGTCTATTAATACATACTATTATCTCAATCTGCCAAACACAGAACATTACACCTGTATTTATCGATGACAAACCATGACTACATTTCGCCATTTTAACCTTTTGGACGCCATTGTCACATATACATGACAAGCAAGCGTGTGCCCTGTACGCCAAACTTCACAAATATGTGACAAAATAGTAAATGAAATTGTAGCTTGGCGTGGAGGGCACGCGCGAGCGTTTATGCTCTGGTGGTCAAAAGGTTAGATCCCAATTGTTATAGATGGCGGGCCTGTGCCCATCCACAGGACCCAGACTACGAGTTGCTTCTAGCCGTATCTGACCGTGGCATCACTTTGGGCCCTATCAGAATATCAGCGCTGTGACGTTTTTTTTTAAATGTTACAGCACCATGCTGAGATAGGAGCCTTTTGGTCTTGTACAGGACAAATTCTGTTTTGTATTTTGTTTGTTTTTTCTTATGATTTCGTTTTTTTTTTTTTATTCTCTCATTATGTTTACTTTAAACTAGTGTTATAATCACAATTTTACCATTTTATTATAATTTTTTTATTTATGTGTTGTCCTGTCGGGCTAATAAATGCTTTTTCTTTCTTTCTTTCTTCTGAGAAGTTCGTATACTTAAATGGAAAAACCAAATAAATTCATCCTCAGCAATATCTATACACCCACAACCACCCCACAAGGTAGGAAACAGTACACAAAACCATAACCCATGTGGTATGGTGGGAGCTCAAAACCATAAATAATCACGGAAGATATCCCATAAGTGACAATAAAAGATCATATCCCATATTTTGGAGTGTCCAAACCAAAGCCAATGTTTGAGTAACTAAAAAACGTCGCTGATTAATTGGCGTGGCTACCTACTGAGACCAACACATTTAAAATCATGAAAACACAGAACCTTCTTTTTAGGCTTCACCGCAGTCAGAAACAGATTTACCATCAGTACGAAAAGAAGTAGTAATCCTTCGCCTAATCCAGAGGTTCTCAAACATTTTTTCCTGGTAGACCACTTTGAATTTGTTTTGGTGTCGGTGGACCCCCTGTATCATTTTCTTTCAAGCCCGTGAACTAAAAAAGAAAAACAAAACAATATTTTTTTCGCACTATCTGTTAGGATTGCATGAGGATCGTTGTTCCCAAGATATTTTTTTGGCAAAAATCCGTAAATTGTAATCTTCTGGCTTCGAAATGTGTTTTTTTATGACTTAACACGACCTTTTTCACCGAAATACAACCTGTCATCACCGGAACATTTGATCTTTATTACTCTTTCTAGTACCTAGCTTAATATCTGTCTACATCGATCAAGCTAAGCCAACATTTGTGTTCTTTGGCATCGAACCCAGGTAAAATTTCGTGGACCTCCACTTACAGCTTGTGAACCCCCCCATTTTCTTCAAGCCAATGTAGACCCCCGATGGGTCTCCCGTAGACCCCTGGGGGTCCACCTGGACCACTTTGGGAATCACTGGCCTAATCCATTACATCATCAAGACAACCTATTCATTATAATACTTAATTTGCAAAACATAATCCTGGCGACATCCACGCCACGTCCGTGTCTTCCGCCATGGTTTACTGACCTCCTGACGTCACCAGACCACCATTGTTTTCCACACAATGGCCTTATATCGGCTAATTTGTCAATGGGGATATTTTTTTTTTGTTAATTATGCAATTTCTCGGTCGGTGATCATCATGTCAGCGGTTTGTTTGGAGTTCGATGGTTCGAGTATATTGACTTTGGTTTGGCCTAGTTTTAAGTTACACTTATAATACATACCGTGTTTCCTCCGTGCCTCGGAAAACACGTAAAGCTGTTGTTCCCGGTTGTCATTTAAAGATCTTTGACAGTCGTCACAGGTACTCAGTGGCCCGAAAAACTGACAACCAGTCTTACCAGGGGGTATCGTATTACCCATAGCTAACTGGGTTGTGGAAGTCAGATAGATATTCGCTTTATGTAAAATACTGATATTCAGCTGCGTCCGATTAGACTGCAAGCCGACTCCAACATAGTTGGTAAAAGGCTAGGCAGATGATGTTTAGGCGTAGTTTAAAATGTATCGTTGTCAAAGCTTCCTTCTCTTTACGCCTTTGATTTTATTTGGCTTTGGGTAGTCCAGAAGTATGAATGAAGTCTTCCGAAAGTTCTTTTCAAAGATCTTAGGTGAACAAGGATGTACCGCTTTCAGCAAGTGACTATCATATGGATGTATGACAGTATGACATACGTAATGTCTACCTATCTTAGTAAGAATTAATTGGTGATGGTATTTAAAATAGGTTTGGTGCAGGTCACCCTTGGTGATGATCAGTTTTTGTTTTGTGTAATGTCCATGTGTGTACTTTTATACTCTATGAAACCGAAAACAAGATTTTTTTACACTTTGCAGCCATAGGTATACGATGCTAGTTTCAGGCTACTTCAACAACCATCTTTAATGTATTGACATCATTCATTGTTACTCAAAACACTAATACAGCAATCGACAATGTCGTAAAGGCAATGTAGGTCATCGTAAATGCATTAAGAATGTATTACTTACTTTCAAAACACTATTAGAACTATTTACTTATCGAAAGCCTCACATAATAATCCAGCTACATCGTAAAAGAAAATGTATCGTGAGTTAGCAATCTTTAAGAAATCATTCTCAATAATAGTACTGATTGTATTGATAAAACATGTTCGCGACTATGAATGGTTTGCAAAGGTCTACTAGTTCGCTATTCTTGGTCTGTTACGGAAATAAAATTGCATGCTTTATAAACTGAGATACTTAACGTAACATCACGCCTGTGGGCTCTGAAGAGTTAGGCAGCTGTGTACCTAATAGAATTTGATAGGGGCAAGCCTATTGCTATCAACCAGGCACAAATGCAGGCTCCGTGGCTGTTACTGAGAAATTCCTGATGGAAAAACCCAATAACACTTTGCTCGACCCGGGAATCAAACTCAGGACCTCATGCTCAGCAGTCCTGCTTGTGACTACTAGACCAAGGTGGCAAGATGACACTGAGTTGTGGTCGTGGATTTGCTTTTCTATCTAAAGATAAAGGATATTAAATAGCCTTTTGATCTCAATTTGAGTAACATACATGTTACGGGATGACGTTTTAAAAAAGTTGAAGGTAGTTATGAAGACCTTGATATTTTTTCTACGTCCATATCATGGGCCTGGTACCGGCCAGATATTGCCTGCTGTGCCGGTGAAATTGATCTGCCACAGTAGATGGATAACTTTAGTAACGTGATAAATATATTATCGTGATAAAATTAGCCTGTCTGCAAAGTTGTGCGGTCAACCCCTATTCAGACAGACGAAGGTCTGAAACCCCGAAAGTTGTTAAATTCAATTTACACCTTATCACATTACAGTTTAGGTCGACTGTTGTAATGAATAGGCTAAGAAAATCTTTAGATTTAAATACTCATCCAATTTATGTAAATACTAATTGATAAATCTTACAGTTTAAATATCTAGATAGCTAGGCTTAAAATAATTCAATAATTCATACATATAGACTTGTATAGAATAGTGTGTATAGACTTGCGTGCCATTTATATAGGACGTAGGTATTAGGAAGTTAACATTATTGTATACATTTACGTACATAACTAGCACCTATGCCTGTACCTACATTGTGTAGAATAAATCAATGCGTAATGTAAATCGCTTTTAAGTGTTGATACGCCTATCTGACAACTTATAATTACATGTGTGTATAGCAAATGTTAGTTAGCAATAACGTAACGCTTTTTACATGCCTGTACTGACAGTAGTCGTTCTGTTTGGGGTCCTCACGAGGATCGCAGAACACAGAACGATTAACTGCTTTGAATATTTGTGATGCCGTATATTTTTTGTATAGCTTAGGTCAAATGCTTGAATTTTTGACCCTGTTGATAGATTCATCATTTATTTTGTATTTTTTTATTTATTTTTGATCAAACTATGTGATTTATAATATATCGCAAACTACACACTGTAGCAGGTACAATAAAATAAACCACCATTATTTAGACCAATTCTAACAGCAGCTCGATGCATCTGTTATGCCAAATTAACCTTTACTACATTCATGACTACCAGCGAATAAAGTCTAAAATCGTTTGTGTTGTGTTTCCAGGGCGGCATCAACTACAAATGTGATGTTCGCGTCTGCGCCGCTCACGAGACGCGCTTCTGCGTTACAGCTGGATTCCTCAGACACTGATAATAAAGGTAATATAATTTACTCGTACATTACTTTAATTTGAACTCTATGCCACTGTAATAGAGGCAGGATTCCGATATACTAAGTTAACTTAAATTAGCTAGCACAACTCCTGTCTATCAAGTCGGTGGAGTTTGTTAACGTAACTTAATTTTGATAACCTTGGAACACCATTGTCACATATATGTGACAAGAAAGCGCGTGCCGTGTACGATACAAATAAGTGACAAAAAGTGTTATAAATTTATAATACACAAAATATACAATTAAAAGTAGTTTTGGAATCCCTATTCTTATAGGTATTTCCAGTGAAATTGTGGTTTTGCTTGGTTTATGCTCTGCCGTTCCATAGGTTTTTTTTAGTTAGCAAATTTAGTACGCAAACTTGTTAGACAAAGTGGGTAGAGCGTGATGAGAGAACGCCAAAACTTTTCGTGTCGAATATTCTTGCTGAGAAACCCTCGCGCTCCCCTTTAACTAGGGGTCTTGTTAGCTAATTTAATTTTAACTTTATCTTTTACCGTTAAATATAGTACTTAGAATGTTCGATAGTAGTAAATTACACTAAACCTGAATTAGAACTTAGGGGCCATCCATCAAATACTACACACGTCAAGGGGGAGGAGAGGTGTCGACGAAGTGTGACATTGTGTGACAAGGGGCGGGAGCGATCCTAAATTTCGAGTGACGTCACATTACAAAATCTAATATATCCAACTATTAATAACGAAATTTGTACAATGAGAGTTTTTATTTTTGAGAATTAAAAAGAAAAAATATGTTCCATGAACTCGATAGATGGCGTTGATCCCACTACGTTACTAGGTGACAAAGCCAAAACGCTGGGAAAAACACGTCACATACGCTCGTTGACTGACACAGCTTCCGAATATAATCCTAATGATTATATTCGGAAGCTGTGTCAGTCAGTCCAACTGAAATTATGTGACGTTCTGTACCTTGCAGTAACGTAGTTAGACCAACGCCATCTATCCGGCGACTAGGGAAAATTTGAAAAAGAAAATCCCTCATTAACGGACAATTAAAAAAATACTTACTCTATCTGTATGAATGAACATGCAAAATTGCAAAATATGTGACGTTACACTAGGGAAGTCAGCTGTGACAACGATAGAGAGGGGTAAAAAAATCATAAAATTCGTGTGACGTATTTAATGGATGGCCCCTAATCCCATCATTGACTAGTATCACGGGTTGCTGTTCCGTCTCCCGCATGAAACAAACCTATTTATTTGAAGACATGAATGTTGCACAAATGAATTGTTGTTTGTACTTTCTAAATCCATTTTCCTTATTCATGCTGCTATTAAGGAGCTGTGATGTTCATGAGTTTCTGTAAGTTCTATTTTTATATTTTGTGTATTATTTTAAACAGAGGCTCGCTTACGTCATCATTTTCTGAGCACGTTTTTGGTGGTAAATGTGTTCAGAATTTGATCTCGGTTCCGTAGTTGTATACAGGGTGAAAACAGGGACACCTACGCTAATTAAAATGGTTACCACTCTGATAACCCCCCCCCCCCCCCCCCCCACATATACAACCTTATTTTTTGTTTATACTAAACCCGAAAAGGGGTCATTGTACTCATCATTTTGAACAACTTTTTGTATGGGACGAACCCAGAAATCGCGAAAAAAAAATCATCTGTTCCCTACATTTATGTTCGCATAACTCGTCAAAATGTAGGGAACAGCTGATTTTTTTTCGCGATTTCAAGGTTCGTCCCATAGAAAAAGTTGTTCAAAATGATGAGTACAATGACCCCTTTTCGGGTTTAGTATAAACAAAAAATAAGGTTGTATATTTATTTTTCGTAGTGCTTTGCTTTCGTGAAATGTGGGGATTCAAAATGATATACTGATTTCGTGGTAACCGTTTTGTTTTAACGCTGTCCCTTCCACCTTGTATACAGGATGTACACAGACTTCACGAAGTCATCAAAATACAGGGTGTAAACCACCTCATCACGAAGCCGTCAACCAATCATTATGTACATAAAACTAAGTAACTCTAGGCAAACATTTTTGCTGGAAATTCCTTTTTTTTGTGGTGAAAAATCACGTTTTCCGGTAGGACTCATGTAAAGTAAGAATTTAAAACATTGTGCTGATGGATGGATTGAACAGTGGTGGGGATCGTGGAGGTTTTTCAAGTTCTGACATAAACATGTGTTCCAAAAACAACTTGTCAAAAAGTTGCAACTTCGACCTCCAATATCTCCGCACCTAGAGGGTTCCCAGATATGATCTAGAACTAAAAAATCATCGAAATGATGGGGAGAACAAGTACCTTTTCGGCTTCGTTATGATTCTTTTTACATCCTGTATTTGATGAATGATAAGAAACATTATGTAAAGGCGGCTTTATGACTACAACAACATAAAGACCAATATTAAGGACTAATCCAACGTACAAACCCATTGTACATTACACTAATGGCCGAAATAATCGTCCCCATATTATAATTACGCTCAACAAAACTGAGTCACTCTGCATAATTCGCTATTGTATCGAGATCGGGTACGTCGCGGCCTTGCGAAAGATTAAGAAAAGATTATGCTAATTCGCTGTGTAAGCTGCCCGGTGAGGCGTTACACTTATACGTTTATCTGCACGTATGTGTAACTCGGTTTAGCGTGAAAGATTACATTGACAATGTTCACTAAAATGCTGTGGAATCATTTTTTTTAAATTATTTTGTAGTGTGTATGATTTTCATCTTAAAACAAGTCAATATTGAGCAATTTGATCAGTCCGCAAATCCTTGAACAGTAATGTGATTTGCTGAGCAAATATGTTGTTTTGCAACAGACTTTTGACTGGTTTGCTGGAAGTCCAATTTACCTTTTATCCGATAATAGAATGGATACTGTCACAATGGCCCATGATAAGTTTGGTACAACCTAATCCGGTGAAGTAGACCCAGATTGGAGATTAAGTGAATCCTGTCAATTTGTTATTACATAATTGAAAAAATCTGAACAAAAATTTCATCTACCCAAAACCTTAATAAAATGAATGACTGTCAAAAAAGGTTTTGTTCACAGTTAATAACATAACACCGTTTATAACGATTTTTTGTCACAAATTGCAGACGAACCCGACCGCACACCCCAACCTGTAATGTGGTCATCAGTAGCGCGGCGTCGCACCGACCTAGTGCCGACCGTCCCCGCCCCGCGCGCGCCAGGTAGGGCCTACTCCATGACGCGCCTGGACCGACTGCCGGCTACGAGACCGCTGCACTCCGCCTCACCGTCCATGCATCACCTCAACAGGGCCCGTAAGATCATGAAGCAGATCAAGCAGCTTCTGTGGAGCTTTGGTTTTGTCGTGGGTTGCTTCGCTTCGAATATTTAGGGGTGTTGTGCTTCGATGTAGGGGTGTTGTGCTTCGATTTAGGGGTGTGACGCTTTGCTCATTTTGGTCTGCTATGCTGTGGAATAGAGTAAGACTGGAGTGACAGGATATGAAAGACGATACAGTGTGAGGAGGAACTGGTACCTATATCTAAGTTACGAAAGTTAGTTTGTGTGAGTCGAGACAAACAGTTTAGTATTTCTAAGTAAATGTTGGGGCTTACTCTATGACGCGCCTGGACGGCTGCAAGGCCTGTAAGAACATGAAGCTGCACATTTGTCAAGTTTCGGTATAGTGGAGGGTTGCTTCGCTTCGATAATTGTGGGGTGTTGCGCTTCAGTTGAGGTACGATGCTTCGCTCATTTGGTGCGCTATCGGGCGAATAAAGTTTGACGTCACGACTGAAAGAATACGAAAAATCAGAGTGAGAGTGGCCGACAGATCAAGAGGAGAAAGTCGAGCTTTGGATAAGTATGGCTATCGAAAGTGCGGTGTGGTTTGGTAAAGTGTGTGCTTCGCTTTCTTTTATTAGGGTTGTTTCAAACTATCACTAGATGTGATATGCTAAAAAATTGATTAATATGCTGAGACTGCGTGGTATAACAAGCTTCAATTTTGAGTATGGCGTGGTATAAGCAGTAGTACCATAATGCTAGTAAATGCGTGTGTGTTTTTCCGCCAGTAAATATAGAGGTCAAAATGCAGTGTCTTCCTCGAGGAACTTTTTTCCTCGAAAAACCTCTGCCCGATTTCACAAGCACGTAGTGACACATGCTTAAATTTTGTATTGCTGCGTTGGAATTTCGAATCTCGGTTCTGAGCTGAAAGAATAATTTCCAATGGAATGCATTTCTTTAGGTGACGCCTTGTGTAACTTGAAACGGGCGTTAATCTAAGAGTATCTGATAAAGCTATTTCTGACAAAACTGATGTCCTATTCCGTATTCTGGTGTCTCATTATTTTTATGTCTGGCAATCTTTCGTGTGTCATTTTAGGTGTTGCCATGCTAACTAGCAAAGATTTGTCTTTCAAACTCAATATGTTTGAATTATTCGTGCTTTTTGGGTTAACGCTAAAGGTTTTGCTTCATCGTTGCGGGGTTTTGTCGCAGACACGCCATTAATGCCTTTACTTTTAATGTAAACATGTCACTAATTAAACGTTTAAGTATTTTATTTTTGGGTAAAATTGTCACTAACATTATTTTAAGCACAGTATTGAATAGTATTTAGGTGGTGTGTTTAAAAACCACTAGTATTATCGAAGATTTCTCAAGTAATTGTGCAAAGAGTTAAACTCTAGTGTCTTCTATATCACCCAAAGGACAGTGGCTCAAAGTGGCCGATAGTCTGACAACTAGTCTTACCAAGGGTTAAACGTATTACCCAGTACTAACTGGGTTGTGTAGGTCAGATAGGCAGTCGCTCCTTATAAAAATATCCAGCTGTATTTGGTTAAACTGGAAGCCGACCCTAACATAGTTGGGAAAAGGTTAGGCAGATAATGATAATGAAAGGACGCGAAAATGAAGAACATAGTTTTTAGGCGTCTACTGTTAATGGAATCAGTTTTATGAATTAAACTAAAATATTAGTACTATAAACAGTTATTTTTCATCTGCGGCGTTACGTCCAACAGTATATGAAGGCACAAGTCAAAACTACATCCTTTTAGTGGAAATTGTAAATAAAATTAATTTTATTATTCATTTATTTAAAATATTTTTATCCAAATATTTTTTTTTTTTATCACATTTTAATCGTAATCACCTTTTCATCATTTCCAAATTCATCGTTTCGCACTGGGTCGCTTGGTTTTGGTTTCAAATGTTCTTTGTTCCATTTTGGTCTTTATTCCATACAGCTTTAGGCTTGGTTTACTATGAAAACAACGGGTTAAAAGGTATTTATCGCTACCTCTAATAGATCCTGTATACAATGGCTTATGGAAACCACGTTGTATTTTAAAATACATATTCTATCATAGAATGTCTAACAGATGAGTAATTGAAAAAAAAAATATAAACATACACATTGCCTTTCATAAAAGCGTAGACTGACTACATCGCAGCAACCGCGCGCAGTCGATATCCAAACTGCATGCAGTTGTTCGTTTGACTTCATTCAGTTATGATATCAACTACACGCTGTCGGCTGCAGTCGGTGTGCAGTTGCAACTGTATGCGGTTATCGATGGACAGCGTGCGTCGACACTACAGGACTGTAGCCGACCGCGTGAAGTTGATTTCACGACTAATGCAGTTAATACTGACTTCGACCTATGAGAATGAGGGAAGATAGAGCGCACCAGTTTGGGTCTTCTTCCTTCAGCATCTATGGCTAGTCTCCAGTAAGATTGGTTCTAACCAAAAGCGGTCATGACGACGACCACTACTACTACTTTAAATAATTGTCCATTATTACTAATAATAATATAATATTATTTTTACACGTCGTGGTAAAAATCGTCAAAAATCGACTAGCATTTGTATAGTGACGTTAAAAACAAATCATCTGCACTACATTCTAATTAATCATTATTCGTCATTAATTACAATGAAAAGCCGGTCCAACATAAGCCATTGCGTACACGAGCTCACACAATCTTGGTCCAGTCTTCCCCACGGTGTGTTGCCAGCTTCTTCTCAAAAGGTAAGAGAATCTAACAGCTTTGCTTTCTAACTAAAATGTGTACTATGCACCTCCCTCCATTAAGCACTGAAAACATTTAATGTACACAAAACTATTGTAAAAGTTTACTTGCATGGTGTTTGAATAAGAACTGTAAAAATATTTGCTATGTTAGTTATTTTTATTTTTGAGGAAATTTGATTGAAAATAATACTGCTATGATGAGCAATTTAAATTAGAATTGAATTGCACTATATATTCTGTTTTCATTTCAAACCTACTACAATATTCGCATTACAATACACAATCATTTAAAATCGAACACCAACTTAGGTACACATAAATCAATCACAAAAAAACTTAACAAACATACATACTCGTACATACATGATTCCTGAAAAAATAACACTCGTTTTTTGGGCGGTCGTGTAAAAACACTTATTTGACATAGTTTCGTATCCAGGTGAAAAACATGCGATTCGTCGAAATTAATAAGAAGCATAAGAAATCATAACCCTTTTTTTTGCTTTTCCTTAGTCGGGTAAAAACAGTGATTCATCTGAAACTGAATATATGTTTGTCACTGACTTTCTAAAGTTGAGAAAAAAACGAAAAAGTATTAATTTTGTGCATGTCTTGTGTTTAAAAAAATGTAAAAGATAAGCGACGACTATTCTACATAATACCATACCTGTTTTACTTACAATTACTCACCAACCGCTATGAATACAGAGATATCCAACTTTCCTCTCGCAGGTCTGCTGGAAGAGATTTCTTATGAAATAAGCAGTACCTTTGTGCTCTACTATCGTTAATGTAATGTCCTATGAAGTATTTTGTGTGTACATAAATAAATAAATAAATAAAATTTTTGTTTAAAATAATTTCATTGAATTTAGGCGTCATTTATTACTCAACAATTCTACATAAATTACACAAAAAGAGAAGCCATATAATCAAGGAAAAGCTTCCATCGCTTGAGATGTACGGACGGCTGCATTCAATCCCATATTTGAAGTTTTCTTTAACAAAGACAGACCGATAAGGACGTACTGCTGTCACGGAACTTAGACAGATATAAAATATCATCACGCCTGCAATCTCCGAAATGTTAGGCAGAGTTGTACCTAACAGTACACCTACATTTCGCCAGCTATGTTTACGTCCAATGTAATAAGGGGCGATGAAAATGATACCCATGACGGAAAAACCACAAATTTTCCTCGACGCCGTCTTGGATTTTCTTTTTGACATTATTTCCCATGCCGTGCCAAGGAGTCATTTGTACCCGGTTAATGGCAATCTATTAACCGGGCACAAATTACTCCATGGCTGGTATTGAGAAATTCCTGATGGATAAACCGAATAACAATTTTCCCGACCTAGGCATCGAACCCAGTCGCAATAACTGTCCAAATCCGTTGTCTAGCGTCCGGTCAGTTATCTATCTATACTAGTTTACCCAAACATAATAGGGTAGTTGACACCATAAAACATTAATTCCAATACACCAATCTCTAAAAAAAACTTTATTTTGGGTCTGAAAACCCGATTTATTTTCAATTATTTACCGAATTCGATTTTTTGTTCCTTTGAAATCAATAAATAGTTGAGTCATTGAGTCGACCACATAGTGACGTCACAGCGTGCTAAAAAGTCATAAAAAGTACGTCAATTGATTAGTGTGTCAACTACCGTATTATAAGGAGTATTCAAATGCAGCCATCCCTACACCGCTCACCCCATACTAACAAAAAACACAACCGTCCATTCGATCGCATAACACAATATCCATTGCTGGTTTCCTCTCCACACCCTGCTCCAAGCCTGTACATAAGCGTCGATGTATACAGAGACGCGGTCGGGCGACACAACGCCGGGCTCGCGACCAGGCAGTGCACTGTCCAATGCTACTGGGGTCATACGAAGGCCTACTTCTGCACCGAGAAAGCCAAGACCTGCCTCCATTGCCGGTACGGGAGTTAACACGCCTAGAGGTAATTTGAATTTCGAATGTATTTCTGAAGTGATAACGTTCTTTTTATTTGGATTTTTGTTGTGATTTTTTGAATTTAGATTTGGAATAACGATTCTAACATTTGTGTAGATGTAATAATTGATATTCGACTTTGATAGTTATGTTATAAAGTTCTCATTTGTTTGCGGTTTTGTCGTGATGTTTGAATAACTGTATAGAGGTAATTGAAATTGGACTTTGATATCTAAGTTATAACGTTGGTTTTTGTGTTTAGGTGCGAATCATGTGATTAGGGTTTATTTTTTTATTAATGTGGTCAATGTCGCTATTTAGCGATGTTTTAATGTGTCAATGTTTTAATATTGAATGTGCTTTTATATTTTATTAACATAATGTAAGATTTGATATTAACAATAATATTTTAGCGGTTCGATTTCCTATTAATGTTATGTGATTATTTTTTTAAATATTTTTCTAATTCAACTAGAAATAATTCATTCGCAATGGCATGGTTTTAATATTATTCAATGTAATTTCTTAGTTATGGTGCTACGAATGTATAAATCCAGTGACCAGTAAAATTAACATAAGTACAGGCTGTTATTTAAATTATTGGAATCCTTTTACTGGATCGAAGTACTGCAGAAAACCAAGTATTTATTGCTAAAAGACCTAGTCGAAATTAGCTATAAGATTGTTGACACCTAGCATACTTACACAAGTACTTTTCCCTTAGAAATATTCTAAAGATTTCAATTACAACCTAAAAGGCTCTTTCATTTTTCAATCGAATTTACATCAATTTGTTGGTTAGGTGGCGGCGACACTTTGGCGCAGAGCGCGGCGACGACGCCCAGCGTGTCGCGCGACAGCACCGTCATGGCGGGCGGGGACGTGCCGCGCCGCGCACACACCACGCCGCGCCGGCCCCGGCCCGCCTCGCTGCATACACAACCCAAGCCTAGTGAGTATTGTCGGTCAGGCGGCGGCGACACTCTGCGGCGACGACCAGCGTGTCGCGCGACAGCACCGTCATGGCGGGCGGGGACGTGCCGCGCCGCGCACACACCACGCCGCGCCGGCCCCGGCCCGCCTCGCTGCATACACAACCCAAGCCTAGTGAGTATTGTCGGTCAGGCGGCGGCGACACTCTGCGGCGACGACCAGCGTGTCGCGCGACAGCACCGTCATGGCGGGCGGGGACGTGCCGCGCCGCGCACACACCACGCCGCGCCGGCCCCGGCCCGCCTCGCTGCATACACAACCCAAGCCTAGTGAGTATTGTCGGTCAGGCGGCGGCGACACTCTGCGGCGACGACCAGCGTGTCGCGCGACAGCACCGTCATGGCGGGCGGGGACGTGCCGCGCCGCGCACACACCACGCCGCGCCGGCCCCGGCCCGCCTCGCTGCATACACAACCCAAGCCTAGTGAGTATTGTCGGTCAGGCGGCGGCGACACTCTGCGGCGACGACCAGCGTGTCGCGCGACAGCACCGTCATGGCGGGCGGGGACGTGCCGCGCCGCGCACACACCACGCCGCGCCGGCCCCGGCCCGCCTCGCTGCATACACAACCCAAGCCTAGTGAGTATTGTCGGTCAGGCGGCGGCGACACTCTGCGGCGACGACCAGCGTGTCGCGCGACAGCACCGTCATGGCGGGCGGGGACGTGCCGCGCCGCGCACACACCACGCCGCGCCGGCCCCGGCCCGCCTCGCTGCATACACAACCCAAGCCTAGTGAGTATTGTCGGTCAGGCGGCGGCGACACTCTGCGGCGACGACCAGCGTGTCGCGCGACAGCACCGTCATGGCGGGCGGGGACGTGCCGCGCCGCGCACACACCACGCCGCGCCGGCCCCGGCCCGCCTCGCTGCATACACAACCCAAGCCTAGTGAGTATTGTCGGTCAGGCGGCGGCGACACTCTGCGGCGACGACCAGCGTGTCGCGCGACAGCACCGTCATGGCGGGCGGGGACGTGCCGCGCCGCGCACACACCACGCCGCGCCGGCCCCGGCCCGCCTCGCTGCATACACAACCCAAGCCTAGTGAGTATTGTCGGTCAGGCGGCGGCGACACTCTGCGGCGACGACCAGCGTGTCGCGCGACAGCACCGTCATGGCGGGCGGGGACGTGCCGCGCCGCGCACACACCACGCCGCGCCGGCCCCGGCCCGCCTCGCTGCATACACAACCCAAGCCTAGTGAGTATTGTCGGTCAGGCGGCGGCGACACTCTGCGGCGACGACCAGCGTGTCGCGCGACAGCACCGTCATGGCGGGCGGGGACGTGCCGCGCCGCGTGAATCATGCGTCCCAGAGGCGTACAGGAATAAGTCACTTAGACGTATGGAATATCCCTGAGTCATACGGTCATGTATCGCTATGACTTAAAAATATACGTCTCTAAAGCGTATGGTCAATTATGCTACGACGCGATTATGTATAATTCGTACGCCACTACGACGTATATAATCTAGTCATACGTTGTCCATATGGTGTATAGTCATACGTCCCTTTTTTTTTTTTTTTTTTAAGGATGGGAAATCATCAAATGACCCCCCCCACTCTGGGCGGAGCGGGAGGGAGTGTCAGACTCTTACTGACTAAAAACCATCCATGTTCCTTCCTCGCCTTTTACGTTCCGGGGCCGCGGTATCTCTTTCGAACAGGCCCGCAACCCCGGCAGGCTTCGGCCCTTGCGGGCCCCTCTCTTTTTGCTGACATCTCTTTGAGGCGCGCGTGGAACACGAACGCGCCGTCGACACGGCCTGTCGTCGTCGTTAGACGGCCGGACGGCTAGCTAGCCCATAGCCAACCGTCCACAGGCCCGCATCTACGGTGGCCGGTAGCCACCACGTGGCCCCCGACGCCCGTTGCGTCTCCCGCGGCGGCCGGGAAGAGAGGATCTCTCCCTCTCTCGTTCCGCCACCTCCTTCGCTAGCATGACTGCTTCGCAGAAGGAGGCGACGGCTTCCCATTCCGTCTCGCTCCGGACCATGGATTGAACCAGGGCCGGACGCGAGAGGTCGCCGCCGCCGATCGCCGCCACGAGGACACGGCGGAGCTCGGCCCACGCAGGGCAGACTTCCACCGTGTGCTCCACCGTGTCCTCCGGTCGATCCTCGCAGTGGAGACACCCGGGCGATTCCTCCCGCCCGATTCGGTGCAGGTACCTCCCTACACATCCGTGTCCGGTGAGGACCTGCGTCAGGCGGAAGGTGAGGACGCCGTGGCGCCTCTCCAGCCACTTCTCAAAGAGGGGACTTAACGCCACTATCGTGGCGTGCCCTGCACGGGGTTGCGACAGTCGCTCTCTCCATGTCGCCATGAGATCGCGCCGGAGGTCAGTCCGCTGAGCGGCAATTTGCCGCGGCAGCGGAGTTTCCCCCCGGCGTAGTACCTCCGCGCGCCACTCATGCAGGCGCGCGAGGACTATCGCCTCCAGATCCCACGGCGGCAATCCGGCAAGCAGGCCCGCCGCCTAGTCATACGTCCCTGCGACGTAAATTCGACGATGTGAAATGTCACTCAGTACTTGTCGTTTTAAACATCTATTTATTTTTTATTTTTACAGCACCGCCAGTCGCGCCAGGCGACGGCAAGCCGCCACTACACAGAAAGCCAAAGCCATCCAAAGATCACGATAAGGTATAATATCAATACACTTTACTAACTCATATCTCATAGGCATTTTTTTAAACTGATTTTTTTTCTTAGAAAATTACTCTTAAAGCTAAACTCACCACTTCTTATAGCCAATACACCTCATTTCTTAAGCTCAATTAAAATGTTAGTGAAAAAACATTAAGTTTAATTCTCCACCCATACCTTGACCACTTTAAATGATTATGACGCGTGCACTCCGCACACTCTACCTCATAGCGAGTGAGACGGACTTATTCTGTTGTCTCAGTTTATTTGTAATTAGTTATAGGTATTAGTTATAAGTAACAATTAAGTTAGGTTAATTAAAGCGCATTTACCGCATTGGCTAGTCTGTAATGGTAGATGTATGTTGATAAATAAAATAAATATATTGTTCTCCCGCCTTTGTCAGGGCTTATCAAGATAAGGGCTGGAGAATAATAATGATTTAAAGTGCCGCAACATGTCTTCTTCCGTACTTCCCCTAAAAACTTAAAATAATAAGTTACATGTATATTTGATGTTTTTTTTGTGTGCAATAAAGAATAAGAATAAGAATAAGAATAATAATATGCCTTTGAAAAAAACCCCTTGGCTCTTGATTAGACCGATGACATCAAGTTGAACGTGTACAAATATTTGTGTCCTGTTCGCATTCTCAGGCGGGACGTGGCAAGTCCCTGTCGGCGTCGCCGGGCCGCACGCTGTCGCCGTCGCCTGCCGTCTCCAAAGAGTCCAGCGTCGACAAGGAGGTCACTAAGGTAACAGTTATATCTATTCTGGACATATTAAAAATGAAGGTCACTGTTTTGAGTCTGTGTTTATGTCCTGGCCCCTTATTCACAACCATTCGACTCGCTTCCGATTCGGAAAGTCGTATATCTGTCTTCTTCTGGCATTACGAAAACGACCGAGATAGACATACGACTTTCCGAATCGGAAGCGAGTCGAATGGTTGTGAATAAGGGGCCTGAACAAACGCAATAGATTTGATGCAATTTTCACCATTATTTAGAGAATTTACTCTGAAAGAGTGTGTTAAATACATAATTATGAATATTTCAACCATGTATTTAAAAATTTCATGTTTTCTCAAGTCGTGTACGGTTTTAGCCCACGTAAGCACCCCGGCGTATACTTGTTAATAAAAAACAATTGAACGATCTTTGTGACTCCCATTTTATTGATCTAACACGAGATCTGACACGTTCTCTATAGATTTCATGTCTCATCCGGTATTGTTAGCAAAGTAATAAAGATATAAATACAAATTAACCCACTAAAAGCTTGTTTTCACAAAATAAAACGATTCCAACTTTCTCTGAACTTCATTACCTTCACATACAAAAGCAAAAGAAGTACAATTGCGTGCGTTAACAAACAACACTTTTAGAGGCACTATCTATCAGGCGCGAAGGCACCAAGGAAGCCGATTCCTGCCGGCTTCCTTTCGGCAACAAGGCACACTTTATTTCACGTAGTATGTGTAGGTGTGTAGTTAAATACATAGTATCTACACCAGATATGATTGTTTTGAAAAGGTAATGGATGAAGTGTTGCATAAACTCTGTAATTCTAGGAAGTCTATAATAATTTGCGGTGATTTTAATATTAATTTGTTAGATAATTCTGGGTTAAGTACTAAAATCTTGAGCCTGTTCCATTCATACAATCTTGAAAACATATTTTTGGAGCCCACTAGAATAACTCCAACTAGTGCCACTTGCCTAGATAATATTTACACAGATGTTTTACCTACCCACAAAGAAATTATAAACTTAATAGATTCAGATCATTGTGGGCAATTGATCAAAATTCCAAATGTAAGCATCAAAGCCACTAAAAAGGATATCATTGTTAATCCAAAAACTAAAACTCGCCTGGAAAATTTTAAAACTAAACTTTTGTCTAAATTACCACTATTGTCAACCAATGATGATCCCAACCAACATTATAACGACTTTTTTAATATGTATTGCACACAATTTAATACGACTTTTATTCCTAAGACTATCTCGGTTAGTAGTAACGCTTCCTTCAACGACTGGGCCACTATTGGTATTCATAAGAGTCGAAAACGACTTTATGAGCTGTATGCAGAGCGGACTTATATAAACACTGTAGAATTTAAGTTATATGTTAAGAATTATTCTAAAATATTTAAAAAAGTTTGTTTTATAGCAAAGTCGCGTTATTTAAGTTCTAAAATTAAAAACAGCAATAACATAATTAAAATGACATGGAACATTATTAATAGCGAAACGGGAAGGTCTTGCAACCGAAATAGTGACTACAGCCTTGCTATTGGCGATACAATTTTAAAATCAGACACACAGGTTGCCACAGCCTTTGAAAATTTCTTTGCGGATATTCCCGTATCGACTACTAAATCGCTAAACTCGTCACCTGCTGCTGCCGAGTCTTTACTAAGGGAAAATGTTTCAGTCTGTGATTCAGAATTTAATTTTGAATATGTCACGTGTAAAGATATAATTAAAACTTTTCACACATTAAATGTTAAAAAGACCGCCGATCTATGGGGTCATTCTGTGGACGTTGCTAAATCCATTATAAACATTGTAGCTCCTTCTTTAGCTGTTATATTTAATGATTGTATTGACCGTGGTGAGTTTCCTGATCTAATGAAATATAGTAAAATAATACCACTGTTTAAATCGGGTAGCACATCGGACCCCACTAATTATAGACCCATTTCAGTACTACCCACATTTAGTAAAATTTTTGAAAAACTAATTTTAGAACAATTGCAAAGATTTTTTAATAAACACAAGTTATTGCATAACAAACAGTTCGGATTTACACGGGGTCGTTCAACTACTGATGTGTTGAACTTTTAGGACATATTTATAATGCCTGGGAAGATAAATGCGATGCTTTGGGCATTTTTTGCGATTTGTCTAAGGCTTTCGATTGCGTTCTTCATGATACATTAATCAGGAAACTACACCACTACGGGATCCGTAATGCCTCTCTGGATCTTCTTACTTCATATTTGAGTGATAGGATTCAGAGAGTTGATGTTAACGGGAAAAGATCTCCCGGTTCCGTAGTTAGAATGGGGGTGCCCCAGGGTTCAATTCTCGGCCCGTTTTTGTTTTTGATTTATATAAATGACTTGCCTTACCTCATAAAGGATAACCATGACATAGTATTGTTTGCAGATGACACTTCTCTTTTATTTAAACTCAAACGCCAGCAATTAGTTACGGACGATGTTAATAGCGCCCTGGCAAAAGTCGTTAATTGGTTTAATGTTAATAATCTACTCCTTAATGAGAAAAAAACGAAATGTATTAAGTTTACGATACCCCACGTAAGACAAGTGGAAACTAGGGTACTAATCAAGGATGAAGAATTAAAAATGGAGGATAACACAGTGTTCTTAGGCATAACTTTGGATGATAAGCTTCAGTGGGGCCCGCATATAGACAAATTGGCAAAAAAACTTAGCTCAGCAGCATACGCCGTTAGAAAAATTCGTGATCTAACTGACTTAGAGACATCTCGTTTAGTTTACTTTAGTTATTTCCACAGCGTGATGTCGTACGGTATCCTCTTGTGGGGCAATGCCGCCGATATTCAGACAATATTTGTTTTGCAAAAAAGGGCTATTCGTTCTGTTTATAAATTAAGTCCCAGATACTCCCTCAGAGAAAAATTTAAAGAGATTAATATTCTCACTGTGCCCTCTCAGTTTATTTATGAAAACCTTTTGTACGCGCATAAAAATATTAAATTGTTTAATAAATACAGTGATATCCACAACATAAATACGAGGAACAAACATAAATTTGTTGTTCCTGCAACGAGGCTCAAAAAAATAGGGGGTACGTTCAGATGCCAATGTATACGTTTCTACAATAAACTTCCGACCCATATTCAGGCACTAAGCCTAAATAAATTCAAATTGTTTATAAAACGAAAGCTCTGCCTGAAAGCCTTCTATCATGTTAATCACTATCTCGAAGATAAAAAGGCTTGGGATTAAGCTGCTCCAATTTGCTCTGTGAATGTTGAAATTTCGGACTTCGCTTGTTTATTATTGATTCCTTTAACTTTGTACACTGTGACATTGAATGATTTGACATGAATACTTAGTTCAGTATTTTATTTTTATTTTATTTTTTTACTTTACTTATTTTTATTTTTTATGTGTGTGTTTATTTGACATGAATATTTACTTGTGACTGTCATGACATTTAATGATTTGACATGAATACTTAGTTCAGTATTTTATTATTTTTTACTTTCTTTTTTGTTTATTTTATGTGTTGTATTTGACATTTCGTATTTTTATTGACATTAGTTTTTGTAATTTATTATTTATTTTATTTAATAATTGTGAATGTGAGGACCTTGTGGGTCACTTTTTGTTGTTTTTTTTCCCACGACTGTCTGGCAGTTTGAGTACTATAAGCGACCTACCCAAATGTCCTTTCTTTCGTATTGTTCGTCGTTTCGTTGAGCTCCTTGAGTTAAAAGTCGAGCTACACGATAACTGACAAATGCTTGCACTGACTGGACAGGTCCACTCAAATCTGTATGGTTCTTTCTTCAAAAGACCATCTCAGACACTAATCTGCATAGTTCTCATGTAAGTTGAACAAGATTGTCTGGACTTTAAAAGAGACTATGACCTCTGAGTTTGTTTCGGCTGTTTCTTCTCAGAGTAGTCAGGTACGAAACACCGGCCCCATCTAGTTTAAAAAATAAGGACGTGTAAAAGTGTTTGTGAAAACCAATTTGCAAAATAAATATCATTTATCATTTATCAGATATTTTTAGCTTGTAACCCTAGGACATTATCAACTACGTCTTCACGTCAAAAGCATGGTTTGTGTGACAGCCGGCGCCGGCGGTGCCTGTGTTGGTCGGGGTGGTGGCATCGGACAAGAGTGTCGTGGACCCCGCCGAGGTGACGCACAAGCTGGAGGCGCTGCAGATACAGAACGGAGACGCACATCACCTTACTGATAAGGTAGTCAGGTTACACGTACTTGCATGGTAGCACACTGATAAAGCCTCATTCACATGATGCCATTTTCTTGAACAATACATGTGCAATACTTGAATGCAATCATAGCGTAATAATTGACCTTCAATCTTTCGACCTTTTTTGCTTCTTTTAACCTTCATTTCTTCTTCTTTTTTCCTTCAGGGTAGACGACAAGAAAAATCTAATTCGTTCGTCCGCGTCAGGCAGGTTATTAAAAAATATTTGACCCGTATTTTTTCTTTTGTTACGTAAATCAAAATTGATAACGATACGACGCTTTTAAAATTCTCAATACGTCACGCCTAGGTATAATTTTAAGCTAGTTCTGACGTCACATGCCTTCACTCCCCAGTTTTGATGCGTTTTATCTTTGTCAATATTCATTGATTTACAAAAACAAAAAACACGTGTCCATTATTTTTCAATAATCTAAGTATCTAACTATATTAGCATAATTAAACATACTACATATAAAACTACATATAGTATAGTATCGTACTAGTATCTAACTGACGGACTAAATAGATTTGTAATTTTTTGATACTGTCCTCATGCCTATTGCAAGCAACTATTTACACGCGGATACTACTTAAAAACTTGAAAGCAAATATTATAAAGTAGCAACCAATCAACACAACCTTTTTTTAGGATGGGAAATCATCGAATTACTTCTCCCGCTCTGGGCGGAGCGAGAGGGAGTGTCAGACTCTTACTGACTAAAACCCATCCATGTTCCTTCCTCGCCCTTTATGTTCCGGGGCCGCGGTATCTCTTTCGAACAGTCCCGCAACCCCGGCAGGAATCAACACGCCCTCACTTACTGATCTTGTGTTTGCAAATTAGAGAGAATCCAATTGAATACAAAAATTGCATAAGAAAATATTTTACGTGCTGTTTATACCAAGATCAGTTTTGAATGGAAAAATTGCCTAGTAGAGCAAGAATGTAACATGTTGTTTACACGATGTCAGTCATGGCTTGTATCGTGTAAACGGGCCGTAAACACCTTTTGGCACAGTGATATCTATGCGACGTTTTCACGAAGCGGGCCAGTGGCACTTGAACAGCCATATTTTTGTGCCCCTTCTTCTCCATGAGATCTTTGGAATGTGCAACTGCAGTCCAAACAGTTATTATGCATGTGGCGACCACCTTGCATGTGCAAAAAAATTGTTATTGTTTTTTTTTAACCAAACAAGATTATAATCTGTATTTTCTTTACAATTCCAGGTAAACGATATCAAAGAAACAATAGAAGATAAGCAGGAAACGAAAATCGAGCAAGTAACGGAAGTAGTGAAAATCGAAGAGAGACCGAGCGAGAAGTCCGAACAAAGAAGTGAGAAGTCCGAACAAAGAAGTGAGAAAGCAGAACAGAAAGAGAAGAGGGAAGTCAAGGAAGACAAGAAGGAGCCCTCCGTCGAAAAGACTGATGATAACGAGATGACTGGTAAGTGAACCTTGATTTTATATCATTATTTCTATGACTCAGTAATGCAACTTTGTGATTTTATCTTTTAAAACATCAAGGAAATGATAGGGCTTATATTGTTGCCGATTTCCATGCCTTTATATTTATTAACCCGGGACGCAAAAACGACGGTGTTATAAGTTTGACGTGTGTGTGTGTGTGTATGTGTGTTTTTTTTTTCCACAACTCCCTCAATGTGTGGGCCAACACCAAAAACTGGGAATACCTTGAAATTGTGACCCAACGTGTCGGTTGTATTTTTTTTTAATTTTTAATGTAACTTGTATTATAATTTGACAATGGAAGGAAAACGACTATAGACCGTTGTAGTTCTTTTGGCGCTTCAAGGATATTGGTACCGCGAGACGCATCGCAATGAAATGTGTATCTTTCGCTGGAAATGTGCGCGCAGCGTTTGTTTGAATTGCCCCTAAAGACATGCACTGAAAAAACCACGATGCATTTAATGCTCAACAAAATGAAATTCCCATCATTTTAATCATAAATTAAAATGACCTTTTCCCCGTACGTGAATAACATAAATGTATGTCTGTCCCAGCGTCGATGACGGCGCGACGTATCACTACGGAGGAGCAAGCCAAGGCGGCGCTCGCCGAGCGACGACGTCGGGCACGAGAGGAACTGGAGCGGCAGGCAGAGCTCGAGCGACAGAGGTAACCAGCGAGTAACCTGCCCTACAGCCCAGCACATGCCCCACCATGTCCCACTGCTGGACGAAAATATTACACCGCTAGAGAAACGAAAGAAACACCATCATCAGCCTATATTATAATGTGATGATGAAGTTTCTTGTGTTGAGTTGCTTTTCCGTGTCCCAGCAGCGGGAACATTATAGGCCCAACTGGTCAAAATGTACTGAATAGGTGATGTTTTTTCGCGGTTCAAAGTTAGGTCAAATATTAAAAGTTTTATGTTATCACAAGCTTCTGCCAGCGGCTTCGCCCGCGGGAAATTTGATAATTGTCCCATGGGATCTTACAACCGGGATATAAAGTATCCTGTGTTAATTCAAGTTATAAACTATCTGTGTGCAAATCCATCCGTGCATCCAAATCCATTCAGTAGTTGTTGCATGAAAGAGTAACAAACATCCATACATCCACATCCATACTCACAAACTTTCGCATTTACAATAGTAGGATTGGTAGGATGAGTACTAATTGCCATCAGTATCTAAGAGTTCAATAATGTTCCCACTGCTGGGACACGGCCTCCTCTAATTGAGAGGGTATGGGGTATAATCAACATGGTATTTAAATGGAGGTGTTCACATATAGGACACGATAACTGTCGTCCACGACTTTTGCCAACTAAAACCCAACTATTAATTGATCGTCACGACATTACTGTTTGTAAGTCGAGGCCTCCGCCTGTGAGACACAGCTGCTCTCACAAAAGAAACAGAGTTTACAAAACAAGGTTACTGCGACATTAACATTCGACATGGACCGTATTATTCCAGATTGCAACGCGAAGCCGAGGAAGAAGCTGAGCGACAACGCTTGGAGGAAGAGCGGCAACGTCGCGAAGAGGAAGAGGCGCGCGAACTGGCGCAACTACAGAGAGCCATGAACGAGGAGAAACTTAGGAAAGCTATCGAGGTAACTGTAGCCACTTACTGATCTTAGTATTAAAACAGACTCGACTTTCATCTAAATTCGTCCGGTGCACATGCTCCTTATTGTCAAATAGTTCAGCTACGGTATGACTTGTTGTTCTTATGAACTCCGAGCCGGTGCAATCGTTCTCACGGCTATGGTCACAGTGTGATGCTGTTTGGACTTTATATTCTCTCGTATGAGTTATTTCAAGAGATACCATTGACGCACGGGTCATCATGTGCCTAGTCTTTTCCTTACTATGTTGGGGTCGGGTTCCAGTCGAACCGGATACAACTGAATAAAAGTACCTGACTTCCACAATCCAGTTAACATTGGGTAATAACCCTCTTAGTAAGGCTGCTGACGCGCGGGTTGGCTCTACAAATTTGAATCAGTAATAGTCAAAAATGCTCTATAAGCTTACAAATAATGTCCTAATAAATATTTCATTGATCACTGTAATTTATACAACACTTAACATTTCAGGCTCAACAACAACTCGAACGCGAGGAAGCAGAACGCAAGGCCCGCGAAGAAGTAGAGAAGCAAGCTCGTCTCAAAGAGGACGAGGAGAAGAGGAAGGCGGCTGAGGAAGCGGAGAAGTTGCGCCGAGAGGAGGCGGAGAAGGAGGAGAAAGAGAGGCTCGCTAGGAAACAGAGGGTCGAGGCTATCATGGCCAGGACTCGACTCAGGAAGGTACGTGTCGCAGATATAGTTTGAGATAGGAGTTGCGCTGAAAGGAGGTGGAGAAGGAGAGGCTCGTTAGGAAATAGAGGATCGAGACTTTCATGGTCAGGACTCGGCTCAGCTCGTATCGTAGATAGTAAGAGAGCTAGGTTCTTGGTCCAAATACTCTTGCGTTGGAAGAATGGCGAGTGAGAAACAAAATTTGCTAGCGGCTAGCGGATGCTGATCCGGGTTTAGGTCCCACGGTAAAACTGGTTTTTCCCGGGTTTTATTACTGGACCGAAACTGAGTTTCGCATAAATTCTAATCTTGGCCCAGGTATGTAGATCATGTTCAATCTAATCTTCTCCCAACTATTTTGGGATCTGTGCTTCCAATCTACTGAGATGTAGTTCAATAATAGTTTTTTACATGGAGATATGTATGAGCGTCAAAGAAGCGAAAGGGATCGTAAAAGATGTTCTTGAGGTCAGTACGAATCTCGTACGATATTAAAAAAAAAAAATCTTACAATCTAGTGATTGGAGATTCCTTTTGTTTAAAGCCTGTGTTAGGAAACTTCACTCATTTTTTGTGTTTTTTTTTGTTTTTTACAATAATTATTACTTACTTACATAAATGAATGAAACAATATTTAGTTAATTGTTTTTGTTTGGTTTGTGTAAAGGAATGAAATGAATAGTAATGTTGTAAACCCACAGCAGGCCGAAGAAGACAAGAACAAACAGCAAGGTCCTGCCGCCACCTCATCTGTGCCCCCTGCTGGTGAGCCCGCAGCTGCGCCCGCGCAGGTCGGTGGTAGTGAGACGTCCGCGACGTCCGCGCCGCTACCTACTGAAGCGCCGGCACCTGATAACGGGAATGCCACAGCTGATTTATTAGGACTGGACTTCGCGCAGGTAAAACATACATTACTACTTCCATTCTACTCTTCATCGTACACGCACATATAACTGGTTAACGTCTTCGTTTTATTAATCCTTGTGAGAGACGGACCCTAAACAACTTCCTGCAGATCATAAATATTAGATTAGTAGCCAAGAGCTGTAAGGCATCAATTGCAGCCCGAGATATTTAGGCGCACGAGCGCAGCGAGAGCGGGTCACCTACAAGCCCCGTTTAGGGGTAATAAGATCCTACTTACCGCATATGAGAGATATAAAACTTATTTTTTGTGCGGTGATCGAACCCACAACACGTAGCGCAGCAGTCAGTCGAGTATATGTACTGTTCGGGTAATACGTTTTAAAATTTTACTTCAACTATATCTCAGTAACAGCGCAAACTACGAATTTATGCCCAGATCATGGTAATTAACTCACCCATTATTACATAACTGGATGATACACAGCCCTGCGTAATCTTTTTTCAGACAATAAATTTTTAGAAGGGCTATCACATTTTTTCTTGTATTTGAGAACCATAATCACACATCTAAATTCTCAATTTTGATGTGTGATTATAGTTCAGGTCTCGGGAGCGCTCAAAATAAATAGCACATGTTTTCTTGTAATTAGTTTTTACAAAAAAAAAAAAATGTTATAGCCCTCTTAAAGACTGGAGTTCATGATTCATGATCATACCAATAACAGTTCGATTTTTCATGTAATAAATCATCTTTCCAGCCCCTTGAAACGTCCGTGGAGGCGCTACCTACCGCAGTCCCGCCTGCGCCTGCGCCGGTACAGCACACCACGCCCAACAACGGCAACGTCACTGCCGACCTACTGGGACTGTCCGAACAACTCGCTGTACGTATTAATCAAATATAATATCACCAAATCAATCAATCACCGACGAATTGATAACTTCCTCCTTTTGGAAGACTGCTAAAAAGCTGCAATACTTCAAATACAGGTACATATCTTAGAATCCCATTATTGGTGGTTATACTTTTCAGCTATAAAAGTCACCAAACATATCATTTCTTTTATCTATGCTATCAGCATTTTCTCTCTTATTTTTTTCCGTCATGCATGGCTGAGAGAAATAACAATTCAACATGCTCAAATAGTCTCTCAAGTAGACTTGAAATCTCATTTAAGGAATATCTTCCGTAGTTGTTATTACTTTTCAAGTCCCGATATTTCGACGCTATTTCACGTGATATTTGAAGTTTACTTGTGAACCGTGATAGCGTATACCAATACGCTCATAAGGTAACTTTTTTTCACGACGAATTGTGACCATCCTTTCTCTATTGCAGACTGAGGACAAAACCACAGAGCAGACGACGACACCCAAACTACAAACAAACGACAACGCACCAATAACCAACACCAACACCAACACGCCAGTCGAGGCCAACAACGGCAACTCGCAGCCCGCCAACATTGGGCACATATCCGCCAACTTCATCCAGTCCGAGCGCTTGTCTAACGAGACACAAACCAAGATGGCCGACGTGCCCAAACTACTCGACGATGACTTCACAACGCACAACGGTCACGGGGCCACTCACAACCACCCCTTGACATTGCAGAATGCGATCTAATTGTCTATAGATAAGGTTGGTAACTGAATGCAGTCGGTTTTCATTGCGTATACAGGGTGTCTCATTCAAATCGGTCAGTATGGGAAAGTATGAAACTATAAGACATACGAAGATCTGTTCTGAGGAACCATGTCATCGATTTTAATAACAAGAAAAACTGCATTCATACATTTTAAAAATCATCTGTACTCCGTTCGGGAATCGAACCCGGTTATATTGAAAAAAAAACCTACACTACTTCTATTTAGATATCGATTGTGTAGGTCTTAAGCAGTAAATGTCTGCATAAAACATGATGTCTAAAATGAATAAAATGCATTGTTTCCACATACTTTAACTTATTTTAGTAGGTGCTCGAAGTGACCACCGCCTTTTTCAATACAATATTCAACACGATATTAGATAATATTATCGCAGATAACAAAACTTCCGGAATGGTTTAATGCAATGCCAATGTCATATGTATGTAAAGCGGTGTATGTATCAAGTTGCAACATCAGCAAAGATGTACAAACAACCATTGAGACAATTTTAAATACCTGAACTTGTTTAATATTGTAAACGTGGTCAGTTCAAGCACCTACTAAAATAAATTAAAGTATGTGGAAACAAACGGTGAAGGAAAACATCGTGAGGAAACCGGCAGGTCCTAGAACCAAAAATTCGAAGACATGTGATATCTACCAACCAGCACTGGGCCCGCGTCGTAGATTATAGCCCATTCCCTCTCATTGAGAGGAGGCCGTGTCCCAGCAGTGGGAACATTATAGGCTGATGATGATGATGATGATGTGGAAACAATGCATTTTATTCATTTCAGACATCATGTTTCATACAGACATTTACTGCTTAAAACCTACACAATCGATAGGTATCTAAATAGAAATAGTGTAGGTTTTTATTTCAAAATAACCGGGTTCGATTCCCGAACGGAGTACAGATGATTTTTAAAATGTATGAATGCAGTTTTTCTTGTTATTAAAATCGATGACATGGTTCCTCAGAACAGATCTTTGTATGTCTTATAGTTTCATACTTTCCCATACTGACCGATTTGAATGAGACACCCTGTATATTGGCTGGTGGACGTGAGGTTGTGATTATGGCACGCTATTATTGAATATGGAGGTAGGTAGGGATTTATATTGACAAAGATTTTTGCTGACCGCTAGAGGTGGAATACTTCACAAATGCTTGAAACTGCACTATATTTATAACAAAATGACGAAGAAAACATCTTTGATAAAACAAATCTGCGGTCGACAAAAATTAACTCACGGATAAGACTTGAAAATAGTGGGCAGCACTTACGCTTGTCCCGTTTTCGAATGAAAGTTCTAATATTTAACAAATAAAATGTGTGTCACGGTGCTTTTCTTAATTCAAATTCACACATTATCACAAAAAAGGGATAAAACAATGTTTTTGTTATACATTATTGGTGCTAGTTCATGTTTTAGATAGACTTTTAATGGTAACAAATGTGGCTAGTCTTAGCCTGGGCACTTCTTTGAATAGGTTTCCAACCGCCTTAGCATTTATTACTGTATTTTATATAAAAACCAGTGTTTTGGATAGAAATTTCTATTGAAATATGAGGGTTTTTATATGAAGTATTAAAGTGACATAGTCATCTTAAACCAATGTTTAAGTATTGAAAAACGAGAATAATAAAGACAATTTGAACCTGCGACGTCACCCTTCTTTAGGGGTCGTTTCAGTTTGAAACTAATTGGGCATCTCCAATTAAATCTTAAAGAGAAATTTACTTTCTACCATCTAAAACTCAAATTTCCATGGAAATCTTCAATTACCCATACTAGTGTGACCCCATGCCACGCGGGGGGGTAACAGAAATGTAGGTAGGAAAAAAATCTATAGTCGAATGGGCGATCTCTTGCTAAGCCAATATGTATGCGTGAAAACAGGGTATGTAGTGTCTGTCACTCTAGCCAGTGCGTTTTATGTATAACGATACTATAAATAAATAATATTTACTGGAATATGTAACTGAAAAATGCTTAATTTTAGTTTAGAAGGTAAATTAGTTGTTAAGGACCAATTTAGGTTAGTATTCGTCTGATGCCCGTTTTCTGTAACACTATCTCTTTGGTCTATTGGTCCCAAGCGCGGCTGCTGAGAATGAGATCCTGGAATCGACTCATAGGTCGGGGAAGGTGTTATTTGGTTTTTCCATCAGGAATTTCCAGGTAGCAGCCATCCCCTTGACAGCAGTAAGAACGCCACTTACTACGTTAATTAAGGGTGTATTTTTAGGTAGACTACTGCCTAAGCCTTTGGGGATAACAGGCTTGATTTTAAATATGTTAAAAACGAACTAAATTGAATGTATAAAATAAAAGCGAAATCCATCAGTACGCCTTCGTTGAGGCATTATTTTGCGTAGCGTTAGTGAAAATGTGCATCAGTCAACGCGTTCAGTCCAAGTATCTTATGCTAGTAAAAATAAATCCGTCTCATTTTTACAGTAGATTTACCATAATTCATTGCCCAGTTTTAGGCTACAATAGATTAGCTGACAGACTTTACAAATGCAGGAATATAGTATACTAAAGTTATACATTTAAGTAAGCATTCGTTGGCGAAATGCTCTTAGGTTGGTCCTAAGCAATACTGTAAGAACTTATTCGTGATTATAGATACATATGTATGTCCGTTTTGTGTATACTAGGCGGCGACATATAATGAATGCCTCAATGAACTGCATTGTGATTTAGAATCCTCGGATCACTGCCAAGGGTTGAAAATCTAGTGAAAACTGGCATTTTTCTAAATGATATCTACTTGTATCCAATGTTATCCACAATATAACAGAGTGACAGATCACTGGGAAGGCACTAAATTATTATAATTAATGCATTTATTGTAAATTATCGCGAGTGATTATTACTATGATTTGATTCACAAACTGCTAGATTGGTCGGAGGTAGGCTTATTTTTGTATATCGTTGTGACGGGACTCTGGTGGAAACGAAGAAGCTTTAAAAATCATTCATACTCTTATAAATGACGATAATAATCAGCTTTTAAGTCCCCACTACTGGGACTCATGCCCACTTCTTCCAGATACGACCCTGGAAAGAGTGGGCCAATTTCCACCACTCGTGCCCATTGAAGGTTGGTGGATTTCAGGGGTTTCGAAGATCACGAGACATAATATCGGAGAATATTAAGCTGATTTTCCAAAAGATTATTTCTTTTTCCTTCGTTTACATTGGATTCCCGGGTTTGAGCTCTTCAGTTGAATTTGACTTCCACTGAAGATCATACAACCTGTAATAATGTAATTAGTTCTAATCGATTACTTGCCAATATTCTCTAAAATGTACGAATTTTGTTAAGTAATCGGTTACAGTGAAAAATTACATAAAACCTAACTTAATGATCCAATAACCAATATGTAGAGTTAAGATATAAAAATGAAACTTTATTTATTCAACAATGATGACGTGTGATTAGATGCCAGGCCGCTAGAAATGATTTTATTATGATGAATATAAACTCTTTGGTCCGTAAACCGCTCGTAAAATGACACAGAAAAAAAAAGAAAAATGTTGCTGTCAAAATGTAAACGTCATCTTAATTTCTTTGTCAAATCTCAAGATTTACTTTAGAATACTTAAGATCGATCTCAAACGTAAGAGCGGTTTAATGAAACGGGCTGTAATGTATTGCTATATTTTGTAATACTGAATAAGCATAATACTTATCCGCCAAACCAATAAAAGTCAAGTCAAAAGTTCGCGCCATTTTTCAAAATTCATCGATGGTAAATGTATTTTTTTTTGTTTGTCTTTTCCTTTTAGTAAATGTTGTATATTGAAAAAAATCCGTCTCATAAAGATTGGTGTTGTGTGATACGTTTTTAAATAAGATTTACTTTTAATTGTATTATAATTTTTAATACGCGTAACTTGATTATTAGTGTGAATAGAGTATATTGTGAGAAAATAAAACATTATATGAACTGGCATTGATAAGAGACAACATGTTTTACATTTATATGGAGAATAGAAAATTGGTATGGAAATATAAAGTTTTTGATTATTAACAACATTTTAAAAAGACGTGACACTTAATAAAATTGAGCATTTAACCAATACCACGATATTTTTATTACTAGACAAGAAATTGAGCAAAAAATTGCTCTTTCAACTAATTTGCCGGCTTCAAGAAAATGCTTTACTTACTGATTATCGATTTCACCCGAATTGAAGTAAGCATTGCTGTAGGCACAGGCGGTTAAACAAGACCATGCCAAACATTGCTAGGCTAGTGTCAAAGATACTAGAAAAACAAAGGCATCAACTTTTAAGTTATACAATGCCGTATTTGCGACTACAACAGCAAATAACACGAATTCACAAACATAAGTTTGTTGTGAGATTCAAACGCTTGTGTCTATATTCAAATGTAATGAAAAATATAGGGTGTATAATGAAAGGAGAGAAATCTTATCGGCAGTTTTGCAAGCGGGCAATATTATAAATGATCTAAAAAATCTATATCAGTTATACTCGCTTAAAAATATAGACAAACGCACAGAGTTATTTCTGAATATGGACACAAGTGTAAATACCTAAAAACGACGTTATGTTTTTTTTTCTAAAGTTGTTCTTAGAAAAACAATCAAATGAACAGTATATATTTGTGGTTGAAATGAAGTTATGCTTAATAAAGTTACAATAATGTAATTTAAGTTATTTAACAAGTTATATATACAAATTTTTGTATGATAAGTAGATAGCATTCAATGTTATTCAGCTTCTTTTATAGGATGTTAAAAAAAAAACTAGTTATTTGATGCCGTTTCGGTTCATAAAACAAGGTTACAATGGGTTGCATTAATATTATTTTCAACTGAACTAAGATTCTAACCGTGTACTAGTTATTGTATAAATTAATTATTAAGTCAAAAGTTATGGTTATGTTTTCATACAAAAGTATTTAACTATTTTTATTGTGTTAAGATTTTAAACTTATTAGCGTTTCATTTTACTTTGCCTGTTTTAAAATGGTTTTTTATGAAAATGTAACTAAAACTGGTTGACTCGGGGGATGTTAACCCTGGCTGTATATTATTCCATAATATTTTCTTTCACATAATAATAATAGTAGTTTTTCCAATTTATATCTGTTGTGTGTTGAGTACATTGTTTTGTGTGTTTAGCAAAGATAGGCAAAGGTTAGTTATTTGATTGAGAGAGATTGACTTTGGTTATGCAAATAGACAACATCGTATGTCATTTGTGTGCGAAAAAAAGTATATCAAAATGTATTCAACACACAACAGACAAACATACACAACAAATGTCATTATCTGTCAAAATGACACAACTGACATTTTTTGTGAATGTCATTTAACAAATTTATCATACGATTTTTGCTTGTAGGTAACATTTGTACGATTTGTGTTTTATTTTGCTTATCCATCCACTCTTAATCGTTCAAATTATATGAAAATCATGTAGATGTCTCACGGCCTTAATTATTATACAAATTATGTATGAAATCGGGGCCAGAATGAGTGACCGATCTTTGAAAACGTTACGGCAGTAATCAGCACACAAAGATAATTCTGAACTAAGTGGTATACGATTCAGACAAGATTTTAGTAAAATGTCGAAACTATTTAATTTAAATTTATTGAATGGTACACTTATTCTGGCCTGAAGTGTACTTTGGTTGACATCTTGACATCGCAGCTTACTAATAAAAAATGTGACAATAAATTATGTTATCAAATAACTCTTGCCAAGCGTGGTATCAATGAATTTGGGATTTTAGTAGTAATACACCATTATGAAATTGCCAACTTATTTATTAGTGACTTTGTCAAAATGTGTTCCCAAGTACTACGGTGTATAAATTGTAATATTTTATTACAATGATCAGTGTGACAGGTCGCCCACAATAAGTCGATCGTCATGTTCCATAGTCTGAAGTTATTTTATAAGTTTAAATGAGTTGACGAGCGCCGACAGTTGCGAATACAACCTCCATTCAACGCGACCATCATACCAAAATAAGCTAGTCTAAAAATGTTATGTAATTATCGATGAAAAATCGTGCTATTTAAATTATTTTCCATTACAGGGACTGTACCACCTCTTGTAGCTGTTTTACTTGAATCTTATTTCCATTTTGAAAAGAGATGGAACTATTCAAGACGTATATCTTGCATCTCTTTCCTAAACTGATGTAATACTGATATAAGAAGTGGGAATAGGCCCCCAGATGAACTAAATTGTTGGTTTTTTAAGTACTTGTGTATGTAACTATAGAGTTAGTAATAAATGAAGTAGGGCGGCCTGTCACACTGCGCCCGCGCAAGTGTGTGCGTGTTTATGTATGTGTGCGTGCGCGAACGCAGTCCATTCATCAGTACGGTTAGTCGTTGAATAATAATGTAATGAATATCATACATAGATGGACATGGCTTCGATGCGTTATATAACTACTGTATTACGTTTATAAACATCATGGATTTATTAAATGAAACAATTTTAATACGAAAAATAAATACAAAGAAGTTAATTTTGTGTTTTTCTTTTCTCTTTGGCCCAGTCTACAGTTACCTACCTACATTATCTATGTGGTCATCCATTAATCATGTGCGACTTGAAGGGGGTGGGGGTTCGGAAAAAAAGGGGAATATTTTTGGGAGGGGGGAGAGCGGTGTAGTAAAATATCATGTTTATTTTATCTTTGAACGTGCGATTTCTGAATTGTGTCTGGAAATTTTTATCACGGTGCTTAATTTTCCAGAATTAAATTAGATTACCTATAAGTAATTGTTACCTGTATTTGAAGATATTATATTCTGGTATACTGGTAATACATGGTATTCAGCTGTGATTTTGTGCAGAGGGAGGGGTAGTCTAAAACCACGACACGTATCATCACGGGGGAGCGGAGGGGGCTTAAAAGGTTGCTATAAACATAGCGACCACAACAACAACGTTGCTATAAACATAGCGACCACAACAACAACGTTCGCGACCCCTATGAAGCACAATGCGAGGCTTTTGTTAGCGACACCGTCACTAGCCCTGGGGCTAAACAGCCACATTAACCTTACCTTACCAACCGGTATTTAACCGGAACGTGGATCCGCGCAATCCCGTTATGCTGCTGGAACGTAGATCCTCGACTTTCGAGTTTTTTGGGGTTTTAACCTTTTGGCCGCCACAGCATAAACGCAAGCATATTTTGTCACATATTTGTGTCTTTTGGCGTACAGCGCTCGCGCTTGCTTGTCACGTATATGTGACAACGGCGCCTAAAAGGTAAGCATTTCCTCAATATTACCGAATCATTTCCCGAATTCCTAGGAGTTCGTATTATCCTAAGAATCTTGCTAAAGTGGCTCGATATAGCCAGATTCGAGGCTATACCGTTAAGTATGACAACCTATGACCGTTCCCACTACGCTGGGCCCATGGATATTATAGATGCTCTGTTTCTCAAGGTGAAGCATATTCGGAAGTGCATACGGCTGAACAATTTCTATAGAGCTGCTCAAATTGTTAATGTTTGGTCTGACAAAAATACTGATGAATGATATGTAACGGCGTCCTTAGGGTCACTTCCGAGTTTGACAATGGAAAAATTCACACCAAGATCAGAAATGCTCTTCGAGATTGCGACATTCTTGACCGAGCGTCAACGCAAATACTACAATATAATGAATATAATATAATGAGACGTCAACGCTCAAAACTCAGCAACACCAACATCACAACGCTAGTTTTTCCTACGTCGAGTTCAAGCTGTCTAGAGTTGAATTATCACCGGGTCGAGTTGTTGTAATACCATAAGTTCAGAGGCCTGCGGAACATGCGAATTTCATACAAACGTAATACCAAAATAATTTGTAAATCAAACATTCTTATGGTAGTGTGTATTTATTTTGATTGGATTACAGAATATACACCGTGTTCCTGAGGATATACTCTTGGTAAACATGTCGTACAAAAGAAGTAGTAGGTAGTATAAATGGCATAGTTTTTAAGTTATTGGTAATTTAAGTTTAACCAATTTAATTATGTTGTGCTGTGAGAAAGAGTCTTTATTTGTGAGATGTTGCCACTTTGTGCAACCAAAACTATCAAACTGAATTTCATATCGCAATTTTAAATACACTTGAACAAAATAACCTAAGTTTGTTGTAATAAAATGAGTTTGTAATCTAAGATGAACTTGATATGTTTTTACTTATTGCTAGGTACTAAAAGTGAACAAAATAGTAAAAAATAAAAAAAAAATGGTAAAAAAAAAATAGTAAAAAATGGTCAATATAATGGTGTGATCTGAATAACATGCCGAAGTTAATGTATAACCTCAGGAACACGGTGTATAGGTTCCCAAACACATATTTTGAATGTTCACAGATTTAAAAAAATATTTATTCTATTGAAATCTTAAATTCCTCATATCTCGTCCTTATATCATTGTGATTTGGGAACATAGATATTCTGTAATACAATCAAAATATATACACACTACCTTAAGAATATGTTTGAGTGTCATATATATTATTTTGGTATTACGTTGGTATGAACACGCATTATTCTCCGCGGCACGTTATTACCAAAATTATTAACCCTGCCCAAAGCCTGATCAAGTACGTATACCCTGCCCTGTATACCTATCCTGAAGCCCATACAACTAAACCGAAGATGTAGGTAGCGGAGAGGAAATGCTTAGGACTCATAAGAGCTAGGGTGTATTTACCGCAGCTAACCGAGCCGATGCCTACTGACTAGACCGTCAGGGGTGTGTGACTACTTACGCCCAATTTAGCCCTGATCTAAGCCTGCTTTCTCACTTTGTTGTGTCTGTATTTCTAGCTCCAAGTTGCTGGTTAATATGAAACGAAAAAGAAAATAAAAAACAGAAAACAAGTGAGAGATAGTTTATTAAAATTTGTTCTTAAAAGTAACTTACATTAAGGCCTATGTTATTAATTTGAGTTTATTTTACATGTTGTTTATCTTACCTGAACTCTAAAAGATGCAAGACCAACTTATCGTGTAGCCTAACTACAAAAAAGACCTACACAGTAATAAAGACAAAAAGTCGCATTTATAACACAGATGATGAACTACGTATATTATATATATGTCACCTTAAAATTGTAAAACACGTTGTATTACAATATAACGTGTTTCTCTCTAGCGATATTGTAAATCTCGAATTATTGTCAACGGAACATACGGAAGTATCTCTGCCCCCATAATCGGGACTTGAGGCACCCCCCCGTTAGGTTAGTTATGTTCCTTTAAACCCTGAACTCGGAAATCCCCTATTTCAGAGTTCAGGGCCCCGCGAAGCGGAGCTCCGTTGACTACGCTTTTCAGGGGAATATAAAGTGTTTTAAGGTTACATTAATCGATATTTCTCAGGAATGGTACAGTATCTTTTCATGAGAGTGGTACCACTGGGTAAGGGGGACCCCTCCTTCTCTCCATACTGCGTGAGTTGACTACCATCGCATGCATTTCACGAAAAATAATGCGTTTTATTGTAAGCAGTATGTTCGTTTGACAATAATTCGAGAGTTTACAATATCGCTAGAGAGATTACAATATGTATAACGTGTTTGACAATTTTACGGTGACATATATTCTACCTCGCTCAGTTAAGGCTGATACTAAGGGGTAGCCCGTGAAATTCAAATGTTCCAACGTTTTTTGCAATTTGCAGGCCAATGCTTTGTTGCATGATGATGAAAATATCGTTTGCGATTGTAAGACGTATGTAGTTACAGATTTATAATCATCAAAATTATCAACACAGCCCTCCAAGTTTATAAATAATAATAATAATAATAATAATAATCATTTTATTTTCAAGCAACTAAGGCCCATAGATAAAATACATAAAATAACATTAAACAACAATAATAAACAAAAAAACACACACACTCACATACGCACACACGCGCTCACTTACATAAGCACTGGCCTGCAAATTGCAAAAACTTGAGAAAATATGAATTTCGTGGGCTACGCTGACTCTTTCACCTTAATGTTATCCGCGACTTAAGAATATTTAAAAGAACAGTAAAAAATAAGTAGCCCGCCATTTTATATGGGGGGGTGAAGAACTTCCTATTCTTCATAACCCTAAAGTAGTAGAAAATAGATAGAATATTTTACTCTATTATTAGACAAAAATAGTTACATATCAAAACAATATTGTTATGGAATTCTAAGAGTACAACAGGTCTTACTGCTAATAGAAATATGTTCCAATAGAGACGGCAAGTTAAAATAGCTTTTTTAAAATATTCTTTCGTCGACCTAACGAGCAGTTCAGGACTGGCATTCTACAGATTCCCACGATCTTTTCGTAGTCCTCCCCAATTCATACCTTAGCAATATACTTAGTATCTAATACAAAACTAAAGACTATCACTACATATTATAAAACAAATTCCTCGCGCCGCGTCTATCTGTTCGCGATAAACTCAAAAACTGCACCGATTACCATACTGTTTTCACCAATGGATAGAGGAACTCGAGGAAGGTTTTAGCATATAATTTGTACGCGGGCACCAACAAGTTTATCATAAAAAGATGATAAAAAAATTGCTCATAGCTCCCCAGTCACAGGCGAAAAAGGACATCCCATGTATTTATTTTCTTTGAATGCGTGATTTATGACTTGCTCCCACAAGGGGTCAGTTCTTAGCAAATGGGGGTCGCAGAACAAGATGACAGCTACTTGAGCTCGCGTTAGGGCGACATTGAAACGTTTAGGACATTTCACAAATCCTAGGGAATGTGTTTGGTCTTCAGCTAGCAAGGCCTCAGATGACCTCACGGTTGATATTATGATGAGGGGTCTTTCCTGACCCTGGAACTCTTCGACGGTTCCTATCTTCGGACGATCAAGTAGCATGTTGTCAAGTACTCGACGTATGTGTTTTATCTGGAAAATGAAAATGATTCAGTACTTTAATTAAGGCGACTAGATGAGCGAAATTAGCAACTCTTATTTGTGGTGGTTCAAACTTCGTTTGAAATGCTGTTAGAATAAAGTTCTAATCAGCTTGTACCACAAAGTGGTTGTTACGTCAGTAACTGCGGGCCAAATAGCGCGAAATGAGTGGTTTCGATCGATTTACAAAAAAAACTATTGATTGGATTAAAAAACTAAAACACAATCATGCCAATATATTGCTTGTAGAATTATTTGCCAAAAAATCAGAATGATCGCATGTATATTTAGTACTTATGTTTTTTTAGACGACCCGATTGGCGTAGTGGTAGTGACGCTGCCTTACGTTCTTAGGGTCCTGGGTTCGAATCCCGATAGGAGCAAATGTATGTGTGATGAGCACGGACATTTATTTCCGAGTCATGGATGTTTATATGTATAATAAGTATGTATTTACAAACAAAAAAGTATAAATGTAGTATATCAACTATCTAGTGTCCACGACACAAGCTTTGCTTAGTGTGGCACTAGGTGGCGCTGTGTTTTAATGTCCAGCGATATTTATTATTTTATTTTATTATAAAAAGTTTTATATAATATAAATATATATTGGGACATTACCTGTGCCTGATAAGGTGTAATGATACCAATATCATCAGGTGAAATTTTCTGCCGATATAGTTTACACAAAGTAAATGCAACCATAGACGCTTCTTCAGGATTAAACCAAGAAGGACTGTCAGTATCCCTTGCGTTGTTGCCTTTAACACCATGCACGAAAATCCCGCCAGTTTTTATTTCATCAGACATTTCAAATATCTCGTTAACGACATCAATAATTTTCAGTACAAATGGCGTGCTCCGATCTAGTTTAGCAACTAAAGATGCATCATAAAATATTTTACTGGGCAAGTTTAAAACTTCTTGTAGAGATCTATAGTTATCAGTCAACTGTGTAATCAGTTTATTATTAAAACCATTTTCAAACGCAGCAAAATCTTTTTGGTACGGGAACGTTTCAAGCATTCGTGATAAATATGAAAGCTCCATTCCAAGCGCGCAGCAATATTTAGATAATACAATTGGCCCAAGTTGCATTGGGTCACCGGCTAAAACAATTTGGCCACTCTCTTTATTAATAAATGTCATGGGAATCATGATCTCTGGCTCCGTTGCTTGGCCAGCTTCATCCATTATTATATGTGTATAGTGACCCTTGGTAAGTTCAACGTGACCCAATGAGCCAAGACAATTATTTGTCCCAATAGTCACTCTATATCTCCCAACGTAAGATGCTGGAACACCCATATTAATGCCGTCTTGAACTACATGAGTGGGTCTTGACGTATTTTCTTTAGCTATGTTTAATGTAGCACAAAAAGGTTTTATTATATCTGGAATATTTTCAGAGTCCACCAAATAATGTGCAATGAGTCTAATTATAGAACTTGAAAATAGGTTCCGGTATTCTAATAGTCTTTCTGTTATTAAATTGGCAGCACTATTTGACGGTGTCGCTACTAAAATCCTGCTATCTGGTATAAGTGTGAGTATTTGCAACAATGTTTCAACAACTGTGACGGTCTTCCCCGTGCCAGGTGGTCCAAATATGCAATAAGGCATCGGACGACACTCGCCAATTAAAATATTTGTCACAGCCTCTTTTTGACGACTGTTTAAACTTGGATTGAACCATTTTATAGTTTTTAATTTTTCTAATGGTACTTGCGGTGGCCGTTCTATTAGACGAGATGGGAACAAAACATCTGGACCTAATGTAGATATTGCTAAATTAATTGCGTGGTGTGATTTTCTCATTTGGGATCTGCTGTATTGGAATTCTACAGAAAGATCACCTCCTCGGTAAGTTTCATGGAACCGCGGATGGAACTTCATCAGCACAAAATTTCCTCGAATCACATGAATATAGCCTTCATATGAAGAGGCTTGATTGTCCCAAATGTCTCTCACGACGACTTTATCTCCTTGAATTAAAGAGGGTTTTCTTTCAGCTAATCTTTTTACTTCGAGACCAAGATACTCTCCCTGTCTTACCAAAAACGCTGAATTCATGTTAAATCTTTTTATGTAGAGTGTACCTTGGATTTCTTCCAAGTATAATAACGTATGCCATCTGTCTGTGTAGTTGTTGATACTTAAGTTTTGTAAGAGGCAAGGCAAACGGGATACAATTCTTGCTAAAATAACTTTCTGATCATTCGTTTCTTCGTAGTCGTTGCCTATTACCGCCGACCACACTTTATCTGGTATTTTAAATAGTCCCATTTTCACCGCAACAAAATTGGGATTTTTATGTAATGGCACTCCGTGTAACTTTCCTGATTTCGGACCATTTCTAATGTCTTTCATCATCTGTCTATGATCATAATTGTGATTGTAATTATTACCGTTCTCTCTAGGGCTAGAAATAATGTCAGATAAAATATTTATTTCTATCAATCTTTCAATTTTGAATCCTCTGAAAGTTATTATCATATGTTCCTTAGACCTTCCATAAAACTTTGGAGTACAAGTGACTTGTAAGTAAAATGTTTTATTAGGGTACAATCTTGTGGAATCGCTTAAACTGGGGTGTATACTAATTTGAGAGTCTCTTTTCTTGCAAAGTAGCATCCATTTAAACATTATAATTTGTCGATCACTCTTGTTTGTTATAGCCATATCTATTGTGGGCTTTTCGTGAAACTTTACGTTTTCAAACTTCAGAGGATATGTTATTTCGATTTTATTAAGTTTTTCTGTATCTAGGCTATTTTGTTCGATGTCGACTATGTCCTCTGCTATTGGAGGGGGTGCATTGGTTTTAGATTTTTCTGTTATCTCTAATCTTATCACTCTCCATGAACATTTGCCTTGGTTACTCTCCACTGCTTCAATAAGAGCCTGTAATAGGTGAGATGAGTATAAATGAATTAAAAGAAATCCCTCCTGATCAGAAGGTCTAAATAGCAAAATGTCCAACAGCGCGAAACGTCTAATGAGCAGTAAGTCTAATTAGCAAAATGTCCATGTAGCAAGACTTCCAATTATCAGATGGTCTGTATAGCAGAACTACTATTTAGCAAAAAGTCATTTTTTAAATGTGTACACTCATGAAAGAAAGTAAGTCATTTGTAAATTACATTTATTTTATTCGATAAACAAAAAACTGAGTTAAAAGCCTAGTAACCTCTTAAATGTTATTAGGATATTATTAATATCCTAATCAAATAGCAAAGCTTATTAAATACCATTCATGATATTAGATGTCATTCACCATTAAAAAGATATAAGTATGCTACGAGTACCAACCATGTACGCAGCATATAGTAAGTAAGACGTTTTGCTACGAAGAGAGTGATAGTAAGACGTTTTGCTACATGGACATTTTGCTAATTACACTTAGGTACTGCTCACTAAACGTTTCGCGCTGTTGGACATTTTTCTACTTAGACCTTCTGATCAGGAGGGAAAGAAATAATGTGAAAAAATGGGTGGTCTGGCCAGGTACTTTGTTAGTCTGAGTGGTTGTTTTGTCAGATCAATATTATGTATGTTTTAACATCCTGCTTCCAATCCGCATATACTAACTACAAGTTTTATATTTATCATGGTCGGTCAACAAGTTTCATTGCCTTCACATAAAGCTCAATTTCCTTCGGTTCAACTGACTAGTTCCGGACTAGAAAGGAGAATGACAGAAAGCAGGTTGTAGCCGTGCCTTTTCCATTTTGAGGTAGAAAAATTTTTTTGTTATATACTTATTTCAAATAAATATTTAAGTATTTAAGTCAGAAGCAGCCAGATTTAGATTTTTTTAATAATTTGTTTAAAGTTTTTACAAATTACAAAAAATATCAGATTATTTATTGAAGTATCAATAGAGAAAAATAATTATGTGTATATTACCTTAGCCCCGACACATATTTCACCACCATTCACAACGCAATTTTTGTCGAGGAATATTTGTTTATCACAAATTCCCTCTTCTCCATTCCATTTAGTTATTGTAGCAGGTATGATTTTGCTTCTTAACGGTCGAAATGACATTACTTCCACAACCTGAATTAATAAAAATTAAACATATTTTATTTCACAAAAACCTACATGTGCATTGGACAAAGGGCACTTGTGAAACCTCAAACCATAACACACCCAAGTGTAAAATCATTAAAAAATAATTTATTTATAGAAGATTCTGCTATTTGGTTTATATAAACTTTATTTACAATAGGGGTACTTAAGCGGACTTGAGTTAATTAGACAACAGAAAAATAACTACCTATTTGTTTTTGAAAATTATTGACTTAAATTGCGAGCTAATGGACATGTGTATGTCCTTGACTAATATCCACAGTTCCAAACTCAAGTTTTGCCAACCGGCAATGAAGCGCAGCATAGATAATGTACTTTTTTTTAAATTGTATAAATACATGTTAAAAGAAAATGATGTTGTTTTTTTTACAATACACATACACACAAATAAAATTAACTTATAATTATTGTAACAAATTCCAAACAACAAAAAAAAACGAGATGCCAAAATCCTAAATATCTCTCTATTGAAACTCTTGGCATGACAAGACTTCTAATTGATGAGATATTTAGCATTTTGGTTGTTGGAGTTCAAAATAAAATAAATATAAATATCGCTGGACAATAACACAAGCCATCTAGTGCCACACTAAGCAAGGTTTGTGTCGTGGACACCGTTCGTTGATATACTACATATATACTTTTTTGTTTGTAAATACATACTTATTATACATATAAACATCCATAACTCGGAAACAACTGTCCATCATCACACAAACATTTGCTCCTACCGGGATTCGAACCCAGGACCCTAAGAACGTAAGGCAGCTTCACTACCACTACGCCATTCAGGTCGTTACTTTAAAATGTATCTGCTGCACAACATGCTTGCCCACAATTTTGGTGGAATTGCATCATTATTGTATTATATTGTACAACGGGCTGGTGTCCGCAACTCTACGTCAAAGCGCGTATTTTGCGTGTGGGGTATAATCCACCCCGCGGGCCCAGTGCGGGTTGGTAGAAGTCACATGTCTTCGAATTTTTGGTTCTAGGACATGCCGATTACCTCACGATATTTTCCTTCACCGTTTTTGAGAGCAGTGGTAGTGAAATAAATTACACAAAGTAATGCGCCTGCCTGAGTTCGAAACCACGACTAACTGTTCGTGAGTCGGGGCCGCCACCACTGGGCCACCGTTGCTCTCAATTGCACCATTATAATTTACAATTATTAATTATCCGTGCAAAGTTAATTTAATAGACAGTAAAAATTAAAAAAATGAAGATATTTTAAGTACTTATTGCTTTTTTTACAATGGTTTATTGGTGCACTGTTTGGGTTGCTAATTTCCTATGGAGAAAAACCGGCACTAAAAGAAGTACGTACTTAATAACTATAAATATATTTTTCATGACTGGCATCAATTACTGTAGGAATTTTGAAGGAAGTTAATTTTTGTTTCAGTAATCTGAATATAGCCATAATTAAATTAAATTCAATAAATAATAATAAATAAATATAAATAATAAATATCGCTGGACATTAACACACAGTGCCACACTAAGCAAACCTTGTGTTGTGGACACTAGACAGTTGATATACTACATACAACTAATGTTGTATATACTTTTTTTTGGTTTGTAAATACATACTTATTATACATATAAACATCCATGACTTGGAAACAAATGTCCATGCTCATCACACAAACATTTGCTCCTACCGGGATTCAAACCCAGGACCCTAAGAACGTAAGGCAGCGTCACTACCACTACGCCATTCGGGTCGTCAAAATAATATATACATAATTAAATTAAATGTTGAACTCACATTGTTCAGAGTAATTTCCATAGGCTTGTCTTCATCACGTTTAACCATGCACAATAGTTCCAGCATATCACCTTGTATCGGTACAAATGTAGCCATAACTTTATCCAGACTGAATTTGAGGTCACTTTCTTTAATGATCACCATACGGTCTTTACGATATCCTACTTCACCAATGAAAACATGCTCTATTACTCCGAAACCATTTTCTTCACTTTCAAATTCCGTGTCACCCCAGTGTTCTCCATCATTTTGTAGTATTCGCACCACAACCAGATTGTCTTTGGAATCTTTGTAGCATAGATACTCAACCTTATCATTTAGTTTAAATGGAATGGAGCAACCAGTAGTGTCAAAGTAGAACATTCCATCAATAAGAACATAGTTGCCTTCGTTGTCAATGTAATTGATTACCCCTGAAAATAGACCAATTGCCATTGAAATTACACCATCAGTTTCTATGCTTCAGTTTTATAAGTCAAAAAAACAAACAGCAACCTAGTAGGTAAGTCTTTTACTAGGTTGCTGTTTTCTTTAAGTTTTCTTATTTATTTTGGATATTACTGGAATACCGATAATTCGTACTTAAATAAAGATAATAACATCAATGGACCTTTTGAAAACGATTATAGCGTATTTTTTTTAACGATTTAGATTGTAGAAAAAACAGTTTATAATTACTATGTTACTGTAACTGAAGCTCCAATTTCATACTGTCGCATTTATTAAAATTCACCCTGTAGGTATATTATTCTAACATAATATTTTCAAGTGTAGTGATGAAATACCTTGGATGGCTTTTTCGAAAAGTGAAAGAAATTGGTGAGGACTATAGCCAAAAAAAAGTATTGTTGAATGTGGGAGTAATATTAGACACACCTCTGTCTAACCTATGGGAATCTCAGGGGCCTAATTCTGCTATTTTAATAAATTCGTCACTCCAACACGATTCCATTCTCATCCCATTGTCGTTTTGCTTTAAGTTCGTAATCTGCTAAATTCACAATGGTTGGTCAATGGTCTCGTGATAAAATTGTGTTTTAATGGCATTGTGTGTGTAAACAAGCATATTACAAGTTGAGCGAAAAATGTTTGGCTTAATGCTGGTCCTGCTCCACATGGACAGGGGCGCAAAAATTGATAGCATTAAATGGTATTGTTGGAGCTGCTGAAGATTGTACAACTATCTTTGCATTGTATAGATTCTATGTTAGTATTATATAATCGCATAGCCCATATTGTGTGAGTACTATGTACCTACTAGTAAGCTATCATTCACTGGAAACCTACGGCAGTTCTTGACTTGAATGTGCCCTGGCCGTTGAGAGTATGTCATGCTCTCTCAAATGTCTCGCTGATGGTGGCGCGTGTGTCGGACCATTTAGTTCCCTTCAAAATGGTTGAGCTGAATGGTGCTGATCCATGCGTCATGTTCGTGAACGGGCGCTGTCAGTTGTGACTGGTCATCTCTTAGTCGCCATGGTTTATTTGTATTAATTAGTTTGTTTTTGAGTTGTATTTTATTTTTGTTTTGCTATGGACACTTTAAACGTGCACATCTTGCTACATTGTTCTCACATAATATACCATCTCAACAAGAATGATGTAACCAAGATTTTGTATCAATATTTTGATTTAAAAGAGTGTCCATGGAGTTTCTTGCCCGTTCTTCTCCATAGAGATCTACGCTAGGGAATGGGCAACTACAGTACTTTCACAGTTTTTATGTCTTGTGAATGGGACTGTAGCTACTTTAAATGTTCATTTTTGTTTCGACAATTCAAAAGTGCCTGTAACTGGCCTACTTGAAATAAATGCTTTGATTTTGATTGATTGTCGTATTGTCATTATTGTAAAACCCTTAGTACAAATGGTTTTCGAAATCTACTACTAAATGAAAACATTTATTCATGCCAGATTTCATGTACGAGATTATCATTCTATGACATTTTTTTCAATGAAGTGTCAGTGGTTAACCATTGAAGTCATAATGGCGCCATTATGATGGTAGAATTAACTATTGTACCATGGAATTAACAAACTTGTCAAAATTTGACAGAACTTGACCATTATTAAATCAATGATCGACAACTCGGACACTATTGTAATAGCAGAATCGAGGCCCAGGTCTGATGTTTTGAAGAGACTTTGGTATAAGTACAAATAACTTACCAGTCCGTTTAAAACAACCCTTATTAGGTATCTCCTGTATATCTAGATCACATCCTCTCTCTTCGTCCTCCCTTTCTAACTGTAGTTTTAGAAGCTCGTCAGCCACCCAATCCTCCATTTCTTTGTCATATTCTTCATAAGGATCAATGCCAAATAAATAATAAAAAAATGACTTGATGTAGGAAAAAACCATTTTGAAGTAGCTACTTATTGTTTTTTAAAAGTCAAAGTAATATCTTATTTATGTTCTTATTCTTATTGCACAAATCCTTTGTCATACTCAAATTCCCATTCAGTGGCCTTAAGATAGTCAAGTTCTTTGCGCAATGATTGAATTCTCTTCAGGTGCAATTCTTTTTGTGCATTTTTCATTGATTGTTCAATGCTGAGTCCAAGATCAGCATGGTTCAGCGATTGGTCAAAATTCTGTGTTCTACTTTGAGTTGTGTTCTGAAATTAGAAAGTTATTTTAGCTAGTATCAATAATGGTTTAGTGATGATTGTGAGGTGTGAATGTGGTGACGATCCATTCAATTGACAGATTGTGCATGAAACACACTGCTATCTGTAACTAAACTGTGTTCTAAAACAAAAGCCATGTCACCTGGCTCAAAAGGCTGTTTTACTTAAAACAGACTGGGCAGGACATGTTTGCTGCATGCTGGACATACTATGGGCCAAAATAGCAGAAAATTGAAAGTCAGACAGGGTCGCTGCAGGCTACGAAAGAGAAGGCGGAATGAAATAGACATGTTCCATTAGAACTGGAAGAAGGATGTGTGGGTTCACAAGAAATGGAAGGACTGGAGGCAGGCTTTACCCAGGAGTGGAACAGCGCAGGCTAGGAAATCGTTTTGTTTTGTTATAATATCTAATCAGCCCTATAGTTTTAATCAGAGTTGTTGATTTGTCATCTCTTTTCAATTTGCACGTCCAGTGATGTGTGATCTCCCATTTTCAGGAAAAAGAAAATGGTTTTGTTATTGTGATCAGCATCATTCATCTGCCTTTATCTCTATTTATTTGGAGTTGGGCAGCATACCTACTTCCATGTCTTTGCTAGTCATGGAATTTTTCACACAGTCCATCCATTGCTTCTTTGGTTTTCCTCTAGGTACTCTTAAAGCCATCCAAATTCAACCATACCTACCATTTATTTTATTTATATTTCAATAATGGTCAGGTAATCAAATAATTATACTCAAAGTTTTTATAGCGTAGGTTATGGATACAGAACAATGTGACAAAAATTGAAAAAATAATCTGTCAAATCGCAGAGCAGAGCCGTGTTTATGTGACTTACTTGAGGAGTCTCAGGTTCCGATGGGGAGTAAGTCGATTGTGAAATGTTACTTGAAGTGGACATTATCAATTTCAGAGCAAAAACTATTGATAGTTCATTGCGTTTTCAGTTTTACTAGTTTTAGGTTTCAAATTCAATTGAGTCCGGCCGCGTCCCGTACTACCTACAGGCGAATCGATTTTTCAGTCTATATAATTATATTTTAATAACCAATTGACCAACACGATCTTAAATTACATAAATCAGCAATTAGACATCGGTAATTCGGCAATTTTTGTTGACATCCTTCACATCATGGTTCACATCACAACATAATCATAATACATTGACTTGACATGACACTGACAGTGACATTAGAAGCTTGCGCGCGAGCCTATTGTGCTTTTTTGCAAGGCCCACGGCATAGAGTATATAACCTTGCCTACGGTCTAGCACAGATGCCACAGACTATACAGAGATTTTAGCGGCAGATTCTTTTGAGATGTACGAAGAAGCCGACGTGCTTATAAATTCAGCAGCATTCATAGTAATTAGCACCGCTGTGTTAACATGTGCAGTTCAAGGTGGCGTTGCTTTGCTTGTCCAGGCCCCTTAAGGTGGACGCACACTCCGCGCCGAAGGAATCGACCGCGCCGAACACATCGAATTCTAGGATTACTTGTATGAAATCCTATGAAACCTTGCACACCTATCCGCGTCGAATCGTCCGAATCGAGCAGAACCCCAGAAAACCGAGACAAATTCGAATAACTTCATCAGATTCGGCGCCGCTGATGCCCGCGATTTGTCCGATGCGGTTAGCTAGCTACTAATATCTAATCTGTGGATGCGGTCGCATTCTATCAGTTGCGTACGACAGCGCAACGTCACGCGTCAGTCAGAGTATTAGAGTTTGGCCAACGAAAGCTGTCTACGAATTATTTTCAGAAGTTTTAATAAGTAAGGCAATAATTTAAGACTGCCAAAATTTACACGTTTTGTAGTCTTGATATTGTGTTTACGTGTATCACATTTACATTGGTTTTGTTTAAAATAATGCCAAAAACTTAATAAAATCAGAAGTTCGACAAGAAAGTTTCTATTTACTATAACTGACAAATAAAGACATTAAATTCTTTTTCAATGAGGGATTTTCTTTTTCAACTCCCCTAGTCGCTGGATAGATGGCGCTGACTGGGGTACGTTACTGGAAGGAACGGAACGTGACATAATTTTCTGATTATTTCACTTGTATGTTATTTTGAGAACGTAAAATGAAACGTACATTTAAAGTAAATAAATAAAGTAATGTGACAATGGTCACATCACATCACATTGATATTTTGTAAATAGCCTCTATATGTAACTAAACAAAAAGGAAAAATAAAACAATACTTACCAATTCTTTTTAGGGTTTTCCACGCCAGAAAGAAAATGTCCCAAGAGAAAAAGAAGAGAAGTCGTTTCCTTGTGGATTTATGTACAAATGAAGGCATTCATCTTTTCCCTAATGATGAAAGTCGTAAAGCGCAATGGGTACAAGCCATCGTACATTTCAAACCTGGACGGCCCATAAAAAGAAATTCGCACATATGCTCAGTACACTTTAAACCAAATGATTTTGTAAGAACACCATTATCAGTGTTACAACCAAGTAAGTTCATCTATGTTTAGTATTGTAGGTATTTTCTTAGGTTCAAAATTCAACAGAGATTAATTTATTTTATCTCAGATTAGATTCTAATAATAGTTTACGTGTTTGGCCGGAGGAGGCAAAACACCAGAAGAGATGGGAAGAATTGGGTAACGCCTTTGCCCAGCAGTTAGACTGAATAGGCTAACAACAAAAAACAATAGGTAGTTTACCTATTTTTAGATGTGGCATCAAAAATATTGAAGCAAACAGCCATTCCATCCATATTTCCATGGAAAAATTCATCTCAACCCCTCTACAACATCCCATACCATAACATCCAAAGATCAAGATTCATCATTATACGCTGCTCCAGAACCTGATGAACATCAAGATTCTCAGGCTCTCAACTTCTCTCTCTCACTGATGGCTTACCATGGGGAAGGCCTACGACCAGCCGTCTACGTTTATTCTATGCACAAAACTACAAACACACGCTTTGTTATCAATTTAATAGCAAGTACTATTTTAAAAAATTCCAAAAATATTTGAAGCCCCTAAAAATCCCCCTAATCTTGTCCCTAAAAATGTCCCTTTTAACAATTCTATTCCCTGAATTTAGGGGTAAAACCGTTAAGCTGGCAACCATGCCAAGCGTTTTGACTTTGACACTAGTAACGTAGTCGTACCGGAAGACGATGCGTTGGAAGACCTCCCACTAGGTGGACCGATGACCTGGTGAAGGTTGCGGGAATCCGGTGGATGCGAGTAGCAAGGGACCGGTCAATGTGGCGACACTTGGGGGAGGCCTATGTCCAGCAGTGGACGTCTTTCGGCTGAGATGATGATGATGATGATGATGAACGTAGTCGGGTCAACGCCATCTATAGAGTTGTTGGAAACTTTTTTTTTTTTTAATTCTTAAAATGAAAACCTCTCATTAAATGATACTTACTGATATTAATAAATATGCGTAAAAAAATTAAAAGTATCAAGACGATAATTTGGTACTCTGTACGGTCACAGCGGGTTGCCATAATAATATGAACAGCATAGTGGTGGCCCCCGGATTTTCAACTCTTTTTTGCTAACCTGTACGTAATTATATGACACGAAAACTTTAATCTACGTTTTTCCTTCTTATTGGACTTTAATACAATCTTGTTGGTTTTATGTCAACTTGGCATCACCTGCAGGGCTATTACGTAACTTTCTGATATCCAGTGACTAACGAGCTTCGATTGTTAATCGAAGTTTGATAGCTATCGAGAATGTCATAATATTGGTATTCCATAACACACTGAATGGACATCAATTTACGGTGACTAACATCCTGGGTACGCTTGTCATCGACTTGTTAGTTTACCACTCTAATTTTTATCGACTATTACGCGACTAAGTTGAGTAGCGCTCTTTGAGCGTTACAACACTTGGTTTTATGGAATATTTTATATTAAGCGGTTTATATGACACGTGACGTTGTTTTTTTAAATTGTGTTTTGATTGTGCTAACCTAAAAATAATTTCTTTAATAAAATAATTATTACTATAGGAACCTTAGTTAATGTTTGACCAATGTGATAAGTTGTTGTGTACTTAAGCCTGTTTATATTGTAATGACTCGTAACATTCGAAAAGTTGTGTTCCAGCTGTCAACTTTTGGAATTTGAATTCATCAAACCTGGGGAGTATTCTGTTTTAATTTACATATTATTGTTGTATCATTTAGATACTACACATCACACAGACACGGAGCGACGTCCTAGTAAATTACAGCTACAATTATGTCTAATTATGCTTGTTAAATTGTAGACGCAAAATCGAGGACGAAAACACTTGTCCTAGAGAACATTCACTACAAACCCTACTTAACACAGAATATTATGGTGTCTTTAATAGCTATGCTCTAAATATTATAACTAAACCAGTTAGTTCATTGTAAAATACATATTTAAACTTCTTCCCACATAAAACTTATGTTCATAACAATCCTTTATTCTTAGCTATCAAAATAAATTGAAAAATAGCCTTTCCCCAAAGTGTTACCTAACTGTAATAAGTTTGAGAATATTGAATCGATTTTAAAATAAATAGAAATCAAATTTTAGCTTTTTTTTCTTATTCCTTTATTCTTTCATTTAATATTTTACTTAATTCTAACTTTAAAACTCCTCCTTTGTAAAGGTTCCAACAAACATAATATTCTCTTAACATACTCAGCTGTTTCTTGTCACATTTCAGGTGTTGCAGGCAATATGATGACCTGCGGAGCTACGTTTGTGACATGAGTGACAGAATGAAAACAGCGCTGAGGGAGCTGGATTCATGTAGAAATGAGTGCAGCAAACTACTGCGGGAACGGGGAGAAACTGAAGTTGAAATCGAGTCAATAGTGGACGAAAACCTCCATCAATACTCTGAAAGCTAGCAAAGAGGTCATTGACTCCAATTACCTGTCTATTGAGCTGATTGATGATGTATCCGGACTGGAGTATGAGCAGCCCACCATCACCATAGATTTAACTGGGGACGATACCGTAACTAAATGTCCAATTTTAAGAAGCCATAATAAAATTAAGAAATAGGTACCTATATGAAGTTGCTACTGCTACTTTACCCATCTAAATCATACTGTAGTTTTGAAGCCCACCCAAAATAATATCATAGTGTATTCAGATGGACTAGGAATAGGTTTTGGATCATTATTAATCATTCTAAATATACAGTTTTGTAGTAGTTTGTACTCAGATGTAATTTATTACAAATAAAAAGTTTGGTGTACAGCATTTTTATTTATTGTTTTTTTTCCAACATGTTTCACAAAACAATATACATTAAAGCTTGTAAAAGTATTACAAGCTATTTATAAAACTACCTTAGATAATGAAGGTAGTTTTATCACACTTCTTGAAGGCTTGATTAAGTATTATTTAATAAATCAAGCCTTTTAATATGTACAATGATCAAGGATCTGTACAAGGATATTTTGGCACGTGGTGGCTGAAATCAGAACTAACGAAGCCATTCCAAAACTTCAAACTTTGTTTTCGCTCTTCTTCAGCTAATCCCAGAATTATTTAGGTGCCATACTTCACCACAAACACAAATTACAATAAAACAACAAAAGATGTAACGTTTAAATTTGAAACCGGCTTCTATGCATTTTACAAAATCCTATAAAACGCTACGTAGGAGTAGCGTCTATCATGATAGCTATCAGAGACTCAGTTGTTTTCAATTAGATATCCATTACGCTTACATAATCGCAATAGTATAAGTATCGATACGAAAACATCTGTCAAAATGAGTTACGGTGACTAACAACCACGAAAGGCATCAATGACGTCATATTTGATCGCGTTTGGTCATACACAATACGAAACTAGCCTTTTGACAGTTAATTGATATACGCTGAGCCCAATTACTATCATTTCGAACTGTCAACCGAGTTACATAATAGCCCTACTGACATTATAATTTAAAAAAAATCCACTTAATTACATAATTATCTAAGTTATTATCACAAGTTTTCAAAATACTCATTCAACTAATCGACTCTCGTTATACTCTATGTACCCTGGTGTAGAGATAGGGTCTCGTCGCCGACAATAATACACTCGAAACAGTTCATAAAACGTATTTTTATATTTAAAAAAATACTTCCTGAGTAATAAATAGTATCACCGTTTAAGCAGTGTCGTCTTTTTTCTTGGACAGCTTTCGTTGGCCAAACTCTACTTCTTCATTGTGATTCCAATCTTTCGGCGCGGTCGATTCTTTCGGCGCGTTCAGCTCGGATATGTGTGCGAGGCCTCCTTGACTTCGATTCGTTCGGCGCGTTCGGCGCGGATAGGTGTGCGTCCACCTTTATTCACAACCATTCGATACGTTTCCGTGTCGGTAAGGAACCATATTCGACTATCTCATTTCCGAACCGAAGAACTGTCAAAACGCTATTCACAGATTCGAACGGATGCGCTCTTTTCTAGCCGATTGAGCTTGTGTTTATGGGGATCGCTACAAAATGGTAGTAAATAGATGATCGTGGTAGAAAATGAAAAGTAGTAAATAAAATTGGTTTATTTGAATATTTCGTTCAATTTATTTAAGGAAATATACAGCTAGTAACTTAATAGACAGCAAATGAAACAACATAGTTTTATTGAAATCAAAATTAATATTCATTTTAAAATAAATTTTGTTTTGAATAAACCAGCTTTGTAAACACCGTCTGTCAAACTGGCAAACCGGAAATGGTGTTTTTTTAAAGTAAAGTTTTCTCTTTTCTTTAAAGGAAAAATGACTGAAAAAGTATTAAATGCGGATACATCAATGAAATACGGTCAATAAAACAACTAGAGAACACAAACACCATCGGTTAAAAAAGTTTGGTATTTATATTTTACTGAAATAATCTAGAAATATGAGCCACCATCGATCACAGCAAGTTAGCACGTTTTGACGATCCGTTAAAGAAACAGAGAAGCAAACCGCCTCGATAAAGGCGAACGTTTTAGACGATTTCCGATAAGGAATAGCTCTAACTAAGAGTGTCAGAGCTGTGAGGCCATTCTTCAGTCTTCACTTCACATATTCACTTCTTCATTCACGAGTCTTCAGTTCGCGGCTGCAAGACATAAGCAGTCACCGAATTATAATAATCAAAATCATCAACACAATCCTCGAAGTTCATAAAAGTCGAGGAACGACTTTGACCATGTAAAATTCGTTCCTCGACTTGAACTTGAACTTGGAGGGCTGCACCGGCGATTCTCATGACTACAATTCTGCAACCACATATGCCACACAGCCACGAACGGTACTTCCACCAAATTGCAAAAACCCAAGAAAAAATAAATTTCCACCCTGACGCTTTCACCTTAAATAAAAGAGCGTTCCCAACGGCTCGTCCACACTCACGAGGGTCGGCCGCGCGGCTCAGTCCTCGCCAGCCGGCCTCGCGCAACCCGGCGATTGTCGGTCTACTTCAAAGGGTACTCGACTCTGGATGGTGGGGACGGGCCGCTAGGCCTGTCGCGCTAGCACAGATAATAAACATATTTGTTTTTATTCAGCCCAAAATGTATTGGACGGACGAGAAAACCATTTCGTTAATTTAATTGTACAGGAGCGCCGGGTGTTAATCATAATCTCGGCTATAAAATGTTGCAATCATAAATTGTTTTTTTATTATTTTGTGTATAAATTACGGGACTATTGGAGTAGTTTCGTAAAGATAAAACATTTTATAAACACAAACAAACAACAATGTTTATGTTGATGTATGTAAAATTATTTTATTTTTTATATATATTTTTGTTAAGGGGCCGGGGGAGCATGCGTTTTTCATACAAACGTAATATCAAAATAATATCAAAATCAAACATATTGTTAAGGTAGTTTAGTATGTAGATATTTCGGTTGTATTATAGAATATCTATGTTCCCAAATAAATATTTTGAAAGGACAATGATATAAAGACGAGATAATATGAGGAATTAAACATTTCTATAGGAAATTTAATTTTCTAATGAGTCTTGTTTAAATCAGTGTCCATTCAAAATATATATTTGGGAACCTAGATATTCTGTAATCCAATCGACATAAATACTCACTTTCTTAAGAATATGTTTGACTTAGAAATTATTTTGGTATTACGATTGTGTGAACGACGCACACTCCGCCGGCCCCTTAAAACATATTTCTTATTAACACAGCGGTGCTAATTACTATGAATGCTGCTGAATTTATAAGCACGTCCGCTTCTTCGTACATCTCAAAAGAATCTGCCGCTAAAATCTCTGTATAGTCTGTGGCATCTGTGCTAGACCGTGGGCAAGGTTATATACTCTATGCGGTGGGCCGTTGCAAAAAAGCACAATAGGCTCGCGAGCAAACTACTAATATATAATCTGTGCGCGAGTCCGAGCCTCGCGGCCTAAAAAGCCACGTGACTCTTAGTGGGGACGCTCCTTAACGTACTACAACGTATAAAAAGATGCTCTGTGAGTATTATTAAAATACATTAACTAAGTTTGACATATCGATGCCTTTCTGGACAAGCAAAGCAACGCCAAAGGAACTTATACAATAAGAATACAATATTCTCCCCACCCTTACCTATGGAGCGCAGACGTGGTCACTTACAAATCGTCAGAAGTCCGCACTTGGGGTCTGCCAACGAGCTATGGAGCGAAGCATACTGGGTGTCAAACTTACGGACCGTGTCAGAAACTCTATACTTCGTTCCAAAACCCAAATAGTTGATGTTGGCATGACGGCTCCTAGGCTAAAGTGGAACTGGGCTGGTCACATCTGCCGCATGCCGCATGTATTTACTCTGGACGCTCTTATTGTGCACGTCTTTCTAAATCGTTCTCACATATATGTATAATCTCAACATGAAAGATGTAACCAAGATTTTGTAACAACATTTTTGTTTGAAAAGAGTGTCCATGGAGTTTCTTGCTCGTTCTTCTCCATAGAGATCTTTCTTAAGTTATTATGCCTTGTGTCTGTGACTGTAGCTTCGCATTTTTTTCGTTTTATCGACATTCAAAAGTGCCGTGTCAAGTTGAAAATATAAATAATTTGTGTTTTGAGTTTTGTAGATATGTTGTTAAGTTCATAAAATTCTTTTGTTTTATTTTTGTGTACCTACTGTTACATATAGGTAGAAGTGGCGAAGGTTCCACACAACTCGATTCCTACCGGATACCTTTTTAAAAATGGCACAGTCACTATTCTTTATACTAGTTTAGAACTTTAGACAAATTATCTAATCACGTTAAAGATATTTGTAATCCGGCTTACCTCCTTCAAAAATTGACCGTTCGCTACTGAAAGGTAAGTATATCCCCTTTTTCAAATCTTGCAATCGGAATAAAGGTCGTAGCACACTTCTCAACTCGGAAAGGGATCGTCACCACCTCGCCTTTCCCCTTGGCGTCAAACAGGCGTCCACGTAACGTAACCACCGCCGACGCTGCGCTTACGGCTCGCCGATCGCTGGTCGACGGCTGAGCGGCACTAGTTCAATCATTTTGAATCCGAACTAGAGGTTGCAAAAATTCGATAGTTTTGATTTTCGAATATTCGAATATTTTTTCTGTGCTATTCGAATATTATTCGAATATTCGAATATTTTCCAAAAAATAAAAAGTACTTAAAATACAGCTTTTATTGCTTTAGGAACTATATTTCCATGTAGATAAGTAAACCTGGCGCAATAATTATTTACATAAACAACAAAAGAAGTCACAAGTTCGTCTATTATAAAACCAAAAATTGTCCAAGAACACTATTTTTTTTTAATTAACTAATGTGATGCATTCCAATGTATGTATATGTCACCGTAAAATTGACAAACACGTTATATTACAATAAAACGTGTTTCTCTCTAGCCATATTGTAAACTCTCGAATAATTTTCAACTGAACATACGGAAGTATCTCTGCCCCCATGATCGGGACTTGGGGCACCCCCCCGTTAAGTTAGTTAGGTTCCTTGAAACCGGGCTGCATTCGGAAATACCCCACGAAGCGGGGCTCCGTCGACTACGCTTTTAGGGGAATATAAAGTGTTTTAAGGTTAGGTTATATTAATCGGTATTTCTCAGAAATGGTACAGTATCTTTTCATGGGAGTGGCACCATTGGGCAAGGGGGAGCCCTCCTTCCCTGCACACAGCATGAGTTGACTACCATCGCATGCATTTCACGAAAAATAATGCGTTTTATTGTAAGCAGTATGTTCGTTTGACAATAATTTGAGAGTTTACAATATCCCTAGAGATATTACAATATAACGTATTTGTCAATTTTACGGTGACATATACACTGCAACTTTGCAAGTAATTTAACATAGTGGGACACTTGTGTTCTTCTTCAAATTTCACGATTATACATGAACAAACATGTTAATCAAAACAATTATAAAATTCTTAAACAAATTAAAAAGTCAACTCGTAATAATTAAAACAAAAGTTTCACAAATGTAAACGTGTCGTAAAGATATTGCAATATCATTTTTTTAAGCACTATTACACTAGTAAATCAGATTCATAAATAATAATTCAGAATGACTTCAAATCAGATTTACCTACCTAACAAAATATCGAAAATCACCGCTTTGCAAATAAATAACAACGCTTTTAGTCCGGGAGGTACCGTTGCAAATAAAAAAGTCATAGTAAGCATGCTGATATGGTCATCGAAGGTTGATTTTATATTAACAATAAGTAAACCAACCGACAGCTGCTCAAGTAGCGGTGGGTGAGGGATTTGGAGGTTACGAAAGTTGTAAAAAAAAAAACAGTCATAACTCATAGTACGCCGGCTGAAACTAGCTGAAATCGTCAGCTGCATAGTTGTGGGAGGATTATGCGTCAGCCGCTTGCTTGAACTTGCTACGATACCTCCCGGACTATTTCCGTAACTCAACATAATGGCGTCATCAAAGTCATACCGCCTAGAAGTGTTGCCAACAACAATTTTTAAGTTCTACCAACATAGACTTTGGACAAGTAACAGTTTTGCTAGTATTCGAATATTCGAATTTATTTTTATTTACTATTCGAATATAAATTTGAAAAGAATATTCGAATAATTCGAATATTCGAATATTCGATTGCAACCTCTAATCCGAACGTTAACGTAAGCTAGGGTACGGAGAGCCGTCAGCTAGGGCACCACGGTTCGTGAGCTTGTCCCGAGGCGAGGCGATTCCTTTACAATTCCGATAAGTATGCGTGGCAATAGGGAGTTTCATACAAATAACATTGAATGGCTCGAGTTGATACGGTGACCATCCCTTTCCGATTTGATACGTGTTCTACGACCAGACTTGCTATAAGAAATCCGAATTCTAGGTTGAACTCGCCGTTGTACATACATACGCTGTAATTATTGCAATTTGTATGTATTTAGTCAATAGAAATCCGAATTCTAGGTTGAACTCGCCGTTGTACATACATACGCTGTAATTATTGCAATTTGTATGTATTTAGTCAATTTTGTGAGTGTTATTTATTTACTTTTTTCTTCTCGTCGCCGCGTCGTTCGCAAACTGCTCGTCAGAAGCGCTAGATGGCAGTATTAGTGTCGTTATAGAACACAGGGTTATGGTGTAAAATGAAGCAACATTAAAATTGACAACTGCGTATATTAATTTCACTATTGTTATATTACAGTTTAACATTTTGCCAGCCCTTACAAAATGTGAAGACAGTAACCAATACAACTAACTTATATAAATATTCGGATAACGTATTAAATTAACAGTTAAAAACTAAGGGAAACTTACTGTTGTAATAAATTATTGTAGACATATTCAAATAGGTAGGTAAGTCGTTAAAAATAGCTTTTCATAGTTAAACATAATTAAAACTAACGTTAAAACCATAGGACTGATTTCATTGTAAGTATAATAAGTTTTACAAAAAATTAAGTAAGTACCTATGTGAAAAAAAAACAAGTTTTTCTAAAAAACGCGTTGTCTCTTCAGTGTGGAAATGAACGAAACGAATTGTGTAGCAAATTGACACAATTTGTCCACTTATCATAGCAATTTCGTACAACTGTCAAATAATGACAGTTGAATTTGAATATAGTTACAGACAAATTAAAATTGGTAATCAATTTGCTTAACAATTAATTTCTTAGACTTTACTTCGTCTTAGATTTTTTCACAATTTGTAAAAACTACTATTTTGAAATCAGCCCTGTGTGCAATTAAATTGATGTTTTCTGAATGTTTTTCTTGTATAATATTTTTAGATTTGTTTTTGCGTAAAATTAAATATAAATAAACATCTATAAACAATAGATATGTAACAATGAAAATTAACGTAAACAATATTATAAACCTAAAGTTTATTAATATAGTGATATTAATTACAATTACGAATACAATCTACATTTATTATTTATAATTGAAAATACTCATCGCGAGCTACCTACTGTTTATTTAACTTTTATATTTTTAACAATTATTAGGAATTATAGAAACATTCTGATTTGATAGCGATAAAAATATTATGATGAATATAATATTTTTATGAACATATGATAGATATTTTCTAACACTCAGTAAAACATATTTCAACAATTGAATGAAGTTCAGTGATTCTGTTGAAGTCTTTTCAAAGCGATAAAGACGGACAAAAGCTAAAACAGCCAGAAAGGTTTGGTAACAAAACAAATAAAAGAATTACGAGTGACCGATAAAATAATAGCAAAAATTAGGCCGCATATCAGGATAAATATTATGAGTGTCCATAAAAGACCTTGTTTATTCGGACAGAAAGTCTTCTTATGTATCAAGACTACGGAGTCTTCCCACACACACAAATTTATGAAAGTTTTGCTGTTTTCATTAAATTGTATTTCTTCTACGTAAGAAATACCTACTATGTTATTTTGTTACTATATTTTGTAAATTCACATTCAGTAAACCTGGGGAACAGTTTCTCTATAAAGATATATAACTTACTTTATTAAACAAATAAACAAATCATACATAGTCTAGTATTTTAAAAAGAGTTTTTGTTCATACTTATAACAACAGTAGTTTTTTGTGCATAACAATAATTAAAAAAAATCATAGCTTAATAAGAATAACAAAAATGTCTACTGTTGAAATATGTTTAACTAGTTTCAAGCTTAAACAATATTTTATAAACAGTTAGTATATAGTTAAATAGATATAATTTACTGACTAGAATCTCTTAACAACCAGTGAAAATAACGCTAAGATAAGCCTCATTATTTTTATTGGCAAGAGTTCTTAATACATAGGATATGTTGAAAAGGTAAGTCTTTCTCAAGAAATAGGTAGCATTTAATTTTTTATTATTATTATTTAATACTTTTTTTAGTAATCAATTTTTGAAGACACTTGGCATATCCATCTCGAGACTGGGCTCTGAAACAAAAAAAAAACGAATTAATGACGTATTCAGGACCTCAGTAGTCAGTCTGAAAACGAGTCTAACTGGATTGTGGAGGTCAGATAGGTAGCCGCTCCGTGTAAAATACTGGCCCCAACATAATTGCGAAAAGGCATGTTCTCACTGCGCTGGGACATAGCCAAAAAGGATTTAAGTATTGATTCATATAGGTTTTATGCGAGACAATTATTTAAAAATAAAATAAAATGGCGGATGTGTGATTATTTTTTAAATAATAGTCTCGTATTAGACCTATATGAATTAATAGCTAGCATCAATACAAACAAGTACCTATCGAGTGAGACATAATTTTCTAAACCATTCACATTTCAGAAATATAACTACTAATCTAATTACCTAGTAAAAAATGAAACTTATATTTCAAAAAACGTTATTTACAGGTTTAATAGCAGGCATTCTTTTTATTTTTTTTTGGGACAAGCCCGCCACAAACGCCCAAACCACTGTAACTCCTGAAAGCCAGAATCAACAGTGGCGACCACCAGAAAAGTGCCGAGACAATGAAGCTCGACGAAGTCCCAGAGAATGAATTTAACTGTCTTGGATCCCGCAACGAAATTAATCAGAAAGTATAGCGGAGGAGTAGGAAAGAACTGTAATTTCCACTTCCCTCCATATCAGCAGGAGACAGAACGAAACAAGGCCAATAGGCACAAAGGGACGTTTACAACTGGGATAGGCCCAGTTGCCTAGCACCACGGATAAATATTAACGTTAATGGGTCCTAAGTAGAGAGCTGTTATATTTGATTCCAATTATAGGTATGGCAAAAACGCTTGAACGCACGGAAATTTGCTCTAGTTTCTACAAGGTCCGTATAGTAAATAACTCCGGATGTAACCTGTACACTATCCAACATAATATTGCGTTCATTTTGCCAAAGACTACACTCCCACAAAATGTGATGAGCAGATTGTTCATATTCGCAGTCAGATGTTGAACATTGACAAAAAGGCGAGTCAACAAGCTTGAAGGAAAATAATTTACTCTTAAAGTTGCCATGGCCCGTGAGAAATTGGGCAACACAGTGATCAACCTGCAGCCATGTCCTGTCCAGCCGCTCACGAACGGATGGAAAGAACTGGTGGAGGTGTCTGCCCTTAATGGAATTGAAGGGCATGGCTGCTTTCTGCTATCATGATCGTCATCATCGTCATCATCTGCCTAGCCCTTTCCGACTATGTTGTGGTCGGCTTCCAGCCTAGCCGGATGCAGCTGAATACCAGTATTTTACATGAAGCGACTGCCTATACTGATCTCCACAACCCAGTTAATACGGACTAATACGATACCATTTGGTAAGACTGGTTGTCAGACTTTTTGGGCCACTGACCACCTGCTTTCTGCTATCTTCAAAATAAAATATAATGGCGGAAATTGAGCAGTCCAGGCTCCATACAAAAATATTCAAATCCCTTTGGCTCTGTCGGTTTCCTCACGATTTTTTCCTTCACCGTTTGAGAGCAGTGACATTTTTCAACATATTTCATTAAATGTCAGCGACGTAGACACAATAGTTAAACAATGGCGTCTGACCGTTACGATCAGGCTTGACAGATCTAGGGAAGGGAGAAAGAAGGGAAAGGAAGGGAGGAGGAAGGGAGAAGGGAGTTGTGAATAATAAAAACAAGTAACTACATTTTAATGACACGTGAATGAAAAATGAGCTGGTAAATAACAGAGGGCGGCACTTTTAACAAAGTAATTAGTAGGCATATAGTTAGTTTGTTTTACTAGTGAAAGCATTTTTGTTGTTAATAAAACAATCAATGAATCATAAAATCCTTCTGTATAGGTATGAATACGCGTCAAAAAAGAGTCAAGATTTGCAAAATATTCATAAGGTTACCTGAGCTCCGCCCACGCGGGGCAGACTTCCACCGTGTGCTCCACCGTGTCCTCTGGTCGATCCTCGCAGTGGAGACACCCGGGCGTTTCCTCCCGCCCGATTCGGTGCAGGTACCTCCCGAAACATCCGTGTCCGGTGAGGACCTGCGTCAGGCGGAAGGTGAGGACGCCGTGGCGCCTCTCCAGCCACTCCTCAAAGAGGGGACTTACCGCCACTATCGTGGCGTGCCCTACGGGTTCAGGGCCTCGATTCTGCTATTACAATAGTGTCAGAGTAGTCGATCATTGATTTAATAATGGTCAAGTTCTGTCAAATTTTGACAAGTTTGTTAATTCTACTAACATAATGGCGCCATTATGACTTTTCAATGGTCAACCACAGACACTCCATTGAAAGAAATGTCATAGAATGATAATCTCGTACATGAAATCTGGCATGAATAAATGTTCGCATTTAGTAGTAGATTTCGAAAACCATTTGTACTAAGGGTTTTATGATAATGACAATACGACTATGCCATTAAAACACAATTTTATTACGAGACCATTGACCGACCAATGATCGACCATTGTGAATTTAGCAGATCGCGAACTTTAAGCAAAATGACAATGGGATGAGAATGGAATCGTGTTGGAGTGACGAATTTATTAAAATAGCAGAATTTATGCCCCTGGTAGATGTTAAAACTTCTGAAAATGAATGATAATGTGAATAAATGAGTTTCAGTTAAATGGTTACACTGTGGTACATATACCTACAATATGATCAATAAAAATGCAAAAAAATAATGAAAGCAACCATATGAATTGTAAAAAAGATTGTCTACGAAATTAATGAAATTATTGTCACTCCTTTTTGCTGGATGATACTGAATGCTACGGAGCGCTACGTCACTACTACGCCAAGTGCTACGGCGTAGCACTATAGTAATTAGTAGTGTACTTAATAAATATACTTTTCTCTCTCACACATATTTTACTAAGAAAATTGTAATAATTAAAGGTCTCAAGTTCGAACCCAAGACACGCAACTCAGATTTTTCGGGTTCATGTGCTTTAACACTAATTCCCCGACATATTTATGCAAGGAGTTATTCATCGTTGACTATACATATATGTGGCGTTACTTCTTTTTTTTTTAATAAAGTGCGTTTTGTGCGGTGTGGAAAGTTGTTTAGATGAAGATGAAATGCGCTATTCTATTCTAAATCAACGCGGAAGTCCTACCATTATGTATGTACGTTGACCTCTCATTTAATATTGATACTCGCCAGAAATTCACGTAAAAACTCACCATCTATCCACTTCTTGCCTCGCATTCCGAAGAAGCCCATCTGAGCCTTTCTCTTGGGCAGGGGTCCGTTCTGATCCACCAAAAACTTAATTTCATGCGCACCGCTGTTTTTCAGATCCTTTTTGCCCCTCACGCCGATGAATTTGCCACGGAAAGTTAAGTCGTAAGGGCGTTTATTGTTCATTGATTTCTTTCCCCGTACTCCGTAAAACTGGTTGAAATTCGCAGCTCGTTTGTCGAGATCGTTAGACTGATCAGGTTCAAAAGACTCTAAAGACAGGTCTTTTGCGTCTTTCAATTGAGACAAATAGTGCAGAAGTAGTTCGTTGAGGATCGGGAAGTCAGGTTCGGTAGGTTCTTCCTTTGAGGAGTAGTCTATTTGGCCGATTAGGGACCCATCTCTCTTCGGGAACAGCTCAGCGCTTTGGGATTCCGATAAGAGTTCCTTTTTGCCTCTCATTCCCACGAAACCCATTGGAGCTCGTTTGTAGTACTCCTCATTAGCTTCCAAGATATCATGGAGGCTCTTCTTCCCTTTAACTCCGACGAAGAACTGTGGTTTCCGTTTGTAGAACTGTTCGATGCCATCATCGTCGAAGTACTTCTTGCCGCGCATGCCAAGGAATCCTTGAGGGACTCGCTTGGCGACTTCCTGCGCGTACGCAAGGGATACCAGCTGTATGGTGATGAAGATGAGACAGGCTCGCGGGGCACCCATGTTTGAATGATCTGGAACAATGGAAATAATTGTGAGAAAACTGGTAAAGTTGAGATTTCTATGTAGCTGGTTTCGCCGGCTTTAGTGTTTCACGCCTGCAGTTCACGAAGGATTACACAGAAGTATAAATATTCCTAATATTGATTGCAGCAGTTATGTGAGTTCTATGGCCATCAGTAATTGGACTCAATATTTGGTTAGGTTGACAACCAAACTCAGACGAAGCAGTATTGAAGTAACCTAATTACAACAGTTCTATTTGTTAACCTTGGTCTTACATGAAAAACTGACATTAACGTTTAGGTGGAATGTTTTTTCACATTGTTGGCCTACGATATTCCCCATGGGACGTACTGTTTTATGCACGGTGTTTTTTTTTTAGCCAGGGCTTATAAAATATTCATGTTAGTTAGTAGCTCTAATGACACTGCGTAAGTAGGTATACTTTTAAATTACGGCCTTTTTAAGGATTATGCTAGAGCATGAAACGTAAGAAATTTTGAATTTCGCGGACTACTAAAATAGCAATCCGATTTGAGGTATTTCATACGATTTGCAGGTAAGTGTCGGGTTTTATGTTGCATTGAATAACTTTTTCACGAAATAGTAATTCAATGGGATTAAGTGGACGTAGAGGATTGTATTCATAATTATTTGTAATTCAATAACTAGAATACTACGTTTTTAGGGTACCGTACCCCTGCGGGGCTGCCGGACTGTTCGAAAGATATACCGCGGCCCCGGAACGTAAAGGGCGAGGAAGGAACATGGATGGTTTTTAGTCAGTAAAAGTCTGACACTCCCTCCCGCTCCGCCCAGAGTGGGGGGGGTCATTTGATGATGTCCAATCCGAAAAAAAAAGGATTCCGTACCCAAAGGGAGCTACCGAGAACCTGTGCTTCGCTGTCTGTCCGTAACAGGTCAGTATCTTTTGGACCGATACAGGTAGACACGTGAAATTTTCACAGAATAATAGGGGCATTTGACCTCTTCCTCTCTTCTTTTTATTTTTTTAATCTATGTTTAGTTTTCAATAGTTGTAAATAATAACAATTTTTATGTGTTTTGTCCTGTACGGGCTAATAAATGCTTTTTCTTTCTTTCTTTTAGGTAACTATAAGCGTGTAACAAACAACAATAAAATTTAACACCCCTCTATTTGCGTCGGCGGTAAAATATGATAAAAAATGTATTTTCGCCTGATTGTACGGAACCCTTCATGTACAGGTACGACTCGCAATTGGCTGGGTTTTTTTATGAATACTTCTTTTGCTCTTGTGACCTTTGCCGATAAACATATTATTTCCGTAAAAATAAATTGGATCAGTCACACTAAGTCAGTGTAGGTGAGTATTATACTTGAGTCTGTTATCTCACGTACTCAAACAGAGGAGGATAAAATGAGAGACGAAAACAAACAATTAGTACGTAATTACATTACTAATATTAGAGTCAATGTAAAAATAATGACAACCTGTGTGTCTTGTTCATCAAATGTCTCAGATTCTACTTTAAAATTTCTATATATTTTGAAATTCTCATTTTTTAATTTCATGTTTTTATTTGTTATAAATAAGTATCGCTGGAAATTAAACACAGCGCCGTCTAGTGGTCACCAGACACTTGATATACTACATACATACTTTTTGTTTGTGAACACATACTTATTATACATATGAACATCCATGGCTCGGAAACAAATGTCCATGCTCATCACGCAAACATATGCTCCTACCGGAATCGAACCCGGGACCCTAAGTACGAAAGGCAGCTTCACTACCGCTGCGCCATTTGGGTCGTCAAATTATATTATAACGAAAACAAAGACGAAACGTTAAGAACCAAACACTGATTTCCAGCTTCCACTGATCTTTATTTACATAACATAACATCACGCCTTCAATCGTTGGGGGGGTAAGGCAGAGGCGTACCTACCTAATAAATAGTACGATCGGGGGGAGCCTATTGCCACTGTGTCTGCTACTGAGTAATTCCTGGTGGAAAAACCCAGTAATACTTTGCTCGAACTGGGATTCGAACCTAGGAGTTCATGCTTGGGAGTCGTACTTGCGACCACCAGGGACTTAAAAACACCGTCATAAAGGTTATAGAATTATAAGTGTTACATGTTGAATTGGTAACAGAATCAAATATGTAACACTTATAAATGTGTTTTCAATGTGTTAACCCAAAACACTGACAAAAGTGTAAACATATCTGTAACAGATATATAGTTTAACCGTGTTAATATGTGTTTAACAGGTAAACTCAGCGTTGCCATTGCACAGCCGAAATCTAGTCGCAGTCTGTTGTAAAACTGATAATTTCAGTTACACATATAAAAGGTTACAGTTTGATTTGGTAACATTATTGTACCCGTTACATCTAAAAGTGTTTTTCTGTTGAAACTGTTATAAAAACAGTGTTAAAAACACATTATTACGGTTACAGTTTGAGTCCTTGGCGACCACTGAATCAAAGAGGCAGTCTTACTTACAACAGCTGTTTAAAACACATTTTTTATGGAAACATGTCACAGTGACAGCTGTTTTAAGATAATCAGACCGTTATCTTTTCGGTGAACATGGACCTTAGTATATTCAACCGAACTCTTGTTCAACGTAAAAATTGAACTTTGGACCCAGTTTTCAGTTTCCTTATAACCAATCAGCAAGCGAATGAAAATAATCTAGCCGTTTAGACATCCAACCACGTTTTTCAAATAACTGTTGATATTCTTCGTCTGAAGAAATATCTCTATTTCATCAGCAATCTAAAATAAACATTATTACAACTTTGTATAAGGTAATAATTTCTTTATCACGACATAGGTCGGGTCCAAAGGGCCGCAGTGACCGTTCATACAATTTATATTATTACTTATAAATACATATTTATGTTCTTAATATTGTTTTTGTTGTTTATAAATGAAGAGATATGGTAGTCGTGTTTGTTTTGAATAAAATGGTTTCTATGATTGTTATTTATTTATTTGTTTGGGTTTTATTTTCATGGCTAATTGAATGTTGGTCCAATGTTTGTTTTTGTGTTCTAAAATCAGATAAAAGGGTTGTTTTGTATATTTTAGAATTACTACAAGACGATTTTGAAGGCGGAGCTGTTTGTATTTTTTTTACTCCAATACAATACCATCTTCAATTCCTGATAGCCTAGTACTTTTGTTTTGATTGTTGTTATATCTTGTCTTAAGGGGCCGGCGGAGAGGGCACGCCACGATAGTGGCGGTAAGTCCCCTCTTTGAGGAGTGGCTGGAGAGGCGCCACGGCGTCCTCACCTTCCGCCTGACGCAGGTCCTCACCGGACACGGATGTTTCGGGAGGTACCTGCACCGAATCGGGCGGGAGGAATCGCCCGGGTGTCTCCACTGCGAGGATCGACCGGAGGACACGGTGGAGCACACGGTGGAAGTCTGCCCTGCGTGGGCGGAGCTCCGCCGTGTCCTCGTGGCGGCGATCGGCGGCGGCGACCTCTCGCGTCCGGCCCTGGTTCAATCCATGGTCCGGAGCGAGACGGAATGGGAAGCCGTCGCCTCCTTCTGCGAAGCAGTGATGCTAGCGAAGGAGGTGGCGGAACGAGAGAGGGACAGATCCTCTCTTCCCGGCCGCCGCGGGAGACGCAACGGGCGTCGGGGGCCACGTGGTGGCTACCGGCCACCGTAGATGCGGGCCTGTGGACGGCTGGCTATGGGCAATAGCTGGCCGTCCGGCCGTCTAACGACGACGACAGGCCGTGTCGACGGCGCGTTCGTGTTCCACGCGCGCCTCAAAGAGATGTCAGCAAAAGGAGAGGGGCCTGCAAGGGCCGAAGCCTGCCGGGGTTGCGGGCCTGTTCGAAAGAGATACCGCGGCCCCGGAACGTAAAAGGCGAGGAAGGAACATGGATGGTTTTTAGTCAGTATGAGTCTGACACTCCCTCCCGCTCCGCCCAGAGTGGGGGGGGGTCATTTGATGATTTCCCATCCTTAAAAAAAAAAAAAAAAGGGGCCGGCGGAGCATGTGTTTTACATACAAACGTAATACCAAAATAATGTGACAATCGAACATATTCTTAAAGTAGTGTGTATATATTTCGATTGTATTATAGAATATCTATGTTTCCAAATAAATATTTTGAAAGGACAGTGATATAAAGACGAGATATGAGGAATTTATAATTTCTATAGAAAATTTATTTTGATCATAAATCAGTGTACATTCAAAATATGTGTTTGGGAACCTATATATTCTGTAACCCAATCAAAATAAATACAGACTACTTTAAGAATGGTTTGATTTACAAATTATTTTGGTATTACGTTTGTATGAAATTCGCGTGCTCCTCAGGCCTCTTAATAACTGTACCAAACGTTGATAAAGTTTAAAGTTCCACACAAAAAGAAACGTGGGACGAGTTGCAGAATGAAAATATTATTTATTTTGATTTTCATCAACTCGTCCCAATTAGTCCGTTGACATGTGGGAGGAGTTGCTGAATTACTCATTATTTTTTATTTTTTAGAACAAGCCCGCCACACAATTTCCAAACCACTGTAACTCTTGAAAGCCATAATCAACAGTGTCGAGCGCCGAGACAATGAAGCTCGACGAAGTCCTACAGAAACAATTTAACAGTCTTGGGTCCCGCAACGAACTAATGAGAAAAGAATAGCGGAGGAGTAAAAAAAACATAATTTCCACTTCCCTCCATATCACCAGGACCAGCATGTGTTTTGAGTATTTGAATAAATCATCATCATCTTCATCATCAGCCTATAATGATCCCACTGCTGGGACACGGCCTCCTCTCAATGAGAGGGAATGGGCTATAATCTACCACGCGGGCCCAGTGCGGATTGGTAGATGTCACATGTCTTCGAATTTTTGGTTCTAGGACATGCCGGTTTCCTCACGATGTTTTCCTTCACCGTTTTGAGAGCAGCGGTGATGAAATAAATTACACAAAGTAATGCGCCTGTCTGGGTTCGAACCCACGACTTACTGTTCGTAAGTCGGGGCCGCCACCACTGGGCCACCGCTGCTCTTTGAATAAATAGATAGAGAGAACTAGCAGTTCGTTGGAAAAATAACAATTCCCGAGTTTATTTTATGATACCACCCGATGTAGAACTGATGTATCTTTCGTTTATCATCATCATCCATCATTTCAGTCGAAAGACACATACTGCACAGCTGCAGCACTGCTGGACATAGGCTTCCCCCAAGTGTCGTCACATTGACCGGTCCCTTGCGACTCGCATCCAGCGGATTCCCGCAATCTTCACCAGGTCATCGGTCCACCTAGTGGGAAGTCTTCCAAAACAACGTTTTCCAGTTCGCGGTCACCTATCCAAAACTTTTCGGCCCCATCGGCCTACGACCGCATCATTTATTACAAACAGGTATTTGGTTTTACTGTTGTTACAAACGGTTTATTTATTTTATTTATACACCCCTTAACTTACTTCGGGAAATCCAGGAACGTTAAAAGTACGTAATTAAAAAAACCGTACCGTAACGTATTATAAACCACCACTAACGCAACCCTAAAAGAAATTATCCCTAAAATACATCGGCTCATTGACGCCTAAACAGAAGTAATCAATGTAAAAATCCAAATTTAAAACGCGCCCTCCATAAGTATAAACCCCACACTGACGATGTGAAAAAAAAAGATTATTATACAACACTAACTGCCAACGACAACTCCGTTCTACTCAAGTGGTGCAAGGGAGAAGAACACAGACAATAAGGTATGAGTGAAAGAGATAGATGACTGGCTAATGAGCGCCCGTTGACAATGCTAAAGAGTTTTGAAGATGTGTGGAGGTTTACTTTTGAATTATTAAGGAAACGGAAGCTATTTATAAAATATAGAATACCTAAATGAAGCGTTTGAGTTTAAGGCGTTACTGAAAATTGAATGTAGATTTTGCCTTTGCTAGTTACTTTGAGCACGCATGGATATTTATGTAGGTACTTAGAGCCTTATCACACCAGCGAGTTGCGAGCGAGTCCAAAGCGGGATGAGTGCGCAGCGAGCTGTGCACTTTCCACTCGCTCGCTTATTATTTGATTTTCCCGTAATAAAATCACTTTTCAAGGGCTGATTTTCTAAAAATCCTTGCTGAGGTAGGTATATCTACTAAAATACCTCTAAGAAACACATCATGCAGAAAATATCAACTGAATTCTTCAATGGTACAAAGTTGTCTATCAACTTTGTTTAAGTTCATTAATTTGGCTTCATGTCAAATCCCCTTATTGACAGCTAACCTAAAACCAGCGCTGACAGTTTTGCACCTCTATAATTATCCGAGAATATCCAAAATTTGCACATGTATTCACGGGCCATGACCGCAAATTCGTTTATCCGCGGCATTATCTTCCATTAATGTGTATGTAGACATAAATGGTCGATCTTTAGGTTAATCCGTGTTTGCGTAGTTTGGACTGTGGATGGGTGAACACCCATGACATACCGGGTCTCCTCCGTTCCTCGGAAAGCACGTTAAGCTGTTAATCCCGGCTGTCATTTGTTGATTTTTGATGCCAATCGATCGTGTTTCTAATGCTCATCAAAAAGTTCTTGCAGACCAATCCAAGTTGGAGTACTCAAAAAGTCAGAAATTGCAAAAAACTTTTCCCATACATTTTGTTTGAAAATAACCAAATTTTGGTTTTGAAGTTAATCAATACCGTTTCCACGCTGTATATGGCATTTTCATGCAACCCGTATAACAATTGGCACTGGCATGTTTGTGCAGGGATGGAGTAGAGATTGGCTATTATTTAATTGGTAAAATAAAGTAAGGGTTTCTGAAGTAATGACAAGATCTACACGCGGAACTTTATCAAAGTGATTTATTTATATTTTTTTGTTGTAGGAAAGCCCGCTAAACTATTCCCAAACAACTGTAACTCCTGTGCGCCAGAATCAACAGTGGCGACCACCAGAAAAGCGCCGAGACAATGAAAGTCGACGAAGTCCCAGAGAATGAATTTACCTAACTATCTTGGATCCCGCACCATTTGTACCCAGACGACGCGCGTAGTCCAAATCCGACTCTGTTCGATAGTCCATTTATGTTACTACACCTTTTTTGCCACATACATTGAAGCTGACAGATCCGTAGTGGGGTGTCTTTTTCTGCGTATTCCACCTGAGCGGGGCATAGGTCAATGACCGATCCGTAGAATGGACGCAGTGTAAACAAAATGCATGTTAAAAAACTGATAAAATATGTCAATCCACTTTTACCTATATTTTTTTTTGGAGGCCGAGCAAACTTGTTCATTTATACTATAGCTTATACATATATGTTTATATATTATCACAATATATTATTAATATATATTATTACTTTAGCTAGTCTTATGCAATAGGGGGTGAGGATAGCCATCAACTGGACACAAAACCCAATAACACTTTCCCCGACCCAGGAATCGAGCCGAGGACCTCTTGTGCGGTAGTCGCACTAACTAACCCAATGTAACCAATTTTTCTGATACACTGTTTCAAGATCATAAAAACCTCTTAAGGAAACCGAAAGGCACTTGTTTTCCCCATCATTGCGATATTTTTTTTGTTCTATACCACACCTGGTAACCTTCTAGTTACGGAGATATTGGGGGCTAAAGTTTCAACTTTTTGAAAAGTATTTTTTTTAACAAGTTTTTAAGATTCAAACACCTCCACGACCAAACGATTATCCAATCCATCCATCAGTATAATGTTTTGTGTGCCTTACATTGAGTACTATTACAAAACATGACTTTTCACCCGCAAAAAAAAAACAACATTTTCAGCAATATAGTTTTGCGTAAAGTTACTTACCTAGTTTGATGTACAGAATGCTTGGTTGATGGCTTTGTGATGAGTCTGTCTACACCCTGGTCTGTGGGGATTACAGTAAGACGCTATGTCTAAGTAAACATATATGGGCTTAGAGAAGTCAATACCAGTAGTGCCCACTAATTCACAGGGAGCCTCGTTGTGTACATTGATAGTTGACAGTATTAATTACTGTTTACAATAGGTATAGTACATACACATGCAAAGGTGTAGGTATTACAGCAGAGAATCAGGAGCTGCAGCAGAACCGAGTGACCCGTTCCAATCAATCGGTTTTTGTCAAAAGATAATTGATTATCTTTTTGTCCATGGAGTTTCTTGTCCATTCTTCTCCATTGAGATATACGCTTTGGAATTGGCAACTACAGCAAGTTTGCAAGTTTTTTTTTTATGCCTTGTGACTGTGACTGTTGTTTCATCCCTTTGAGTTTGACCTTCAAAACTGTCAGTGAAGGTCTAATAGAAATAATGCTAGGAGTTTAAGTTTTCACGGACAGAAAAAGCACCGGGGTCTAGAAGCATGAATTTTGCACCAAAGTCCCTTATAATATACGAAACCGAGCACTAAGGAGGGATTTTTGAAACTTTGTATCGAACTTCATCACATTTACCGATATAATAATTTTCTTCTCATAAAGGGACCTCTTTGTGAGAAGGAGTAGACTATAAGGGTTGCGCGACATCTATTAGCATCACTGTTTGTCGCTCAGAACCGTAATTACAATCAGAAAAAGTTTGCTTCAGCATACGGGCCCGCGGATTGATTACCCACGATAGTTTTTAGAAATCATATTTTTAGATAAGTTTATTCATGTTTGACTCACAACAGAATCATATAATTTGCGGAGAATAAATTATTCTAAACACGATTCTCCAGATAAATGGATTTCCATAAATAGGTCAAAGTTACATAAATATCATTCGTGGGTGTTTTCTGTTACCATTCAAGATTGTATAGTAATTAACTTAATATATCATTAGGCACATATTATATCGTGTTACTGAGGGCGATAAAGTTCATGAAAATTCAGCCCACTGAATCTGTTTATCTTATGGCCTATAGTGGATAACACCTTTTAAGACGTTTTATATTTGTACAATTATTTTCAATCGAATTTAAAAAAATCAAAAAAGACAGTAAAAATCATGGCAGTCTTAATTTGGGGATAGAAGTGAAAACCAAAAGTACACAGGCCCCGCCCCCAGTCGTAGCACAGCTACGGGTTGTGTTCCGCACACGCCCTAGTGATGCTACGCCGTAGCGGATCGGCTACGAGTGCTACGAAGCGTTAGGTGACCGTCACGCGAGTTCCATGATTTTTGTTCACCCAAAAAGTGTTCAGCGCGCCTAATGAACTTCAAAAATCCTGAGAAAAAATCCAGTAGGATAATTATGATGCAAAACAAGAAGCTGAATGCTCCCAGTCCGTTTGCGGAGGACTGCAGCTTACACCCGTATATGTGTTTGAGAAAATGCCTATACACAATTACACGGTATATCAGCCCAGGATTAAAGTCCCCAAGAAATCAATTACAACATTGAAGAAACACGAGTCTTCTAACAACAATTTCAATAAAGAAAACTAGCAAAAAATCATCGTCCAAAACAGAATCAAAACGTTTAGAACTTGTGTACATCACTGTACACTCTGATTGTAAACGTGACGTGAACGCAACGCACGTACAGTCGTAACGAAAAGCGTTCCGTTTGAAATAACTAGTTTGTTTAATTGATTTGAAAGCGGTCAGTTTTCAAACGGACAATGTATGTATTTGTCCTGAACTAGTTTGGATAAAAACGCATCGTGATGTTTATACATCAATCTACGAATTAGGTTTTTGGTTTGCATTCAGTGGGACGAAACAGACTAAAAATAAATTAATACGTGGGTTTAGGAGAGTGAGGGCCAGTTTCACCGGTTGCGGATAAAGTGTCGGTTAGCCTATTAGGAAATTATCTGCCAGATAAACTAACACTTTTGGTTTCACAGGTGTCGGATAGCGATATCTGGTAGATAAAGTATTAGTTATAACCAGCCTTTAAGTGGTAGATAGTATTAACTATCAGATAACTAACTGACACTTTATCCGGAACCGGTGAAACTGACCCTTAAACTTGTACTGAGAAGATCTACATAAACAAACAAACAAACTATGGATCATGATTTTTGAAATAAATGATTATTATTATTATAACATTTCCAATGACTATACTTACGGAAAAGTAGCATACATTGAATTTAGTATCATTTAAATTATACTCCTAAACATTATTACAGTCCTGTAAGGTTTTATTGCATGTGGCCATAGTCAAAATTAATGACTATCTAATTTTTCGGGAGCCTACTGGAGACAACTGAACGCGTTATTTCACAAATGTTTCCCGACAACGCACTAATAGCTAATTAATTCAAAAGCTAAAAAAATGTGCATCACAAACAATAATTTGAAAAGGGAAATGAAGGGAAATTATTATTCGAGCGAATAAAAATTTAATTGACGATACGTGGGTATCAAAAAATTACAAATCGTTTTAGTCCGTTAGTTAGAATAATGGAAAATAATAGACATGTATTTTTTTATTTTGTTCATAATGAATATTGACAAAGATAAAACGCATCAAAACTCGGTAGTGGGGTCTCATGACGTCTGTACACTGTAATAATTATAATACCTAGGCGTGACGTATTGAGAATTTTAAAAGCATCGTGTCTTCGTCATTTTTAATTTACGTAACAAAAGAAAAATACGAGTCAAATATTTTAATTTTAACTGACGGAATAATTAGATTTTTTTTTTGTCGTCTTCCCTAGTGTACCAAGTAAGTAACTATTACTTACTTGGTACATAAGTTACTGTAGGGAGACATAGGATAGGGCACGCCACGATAGTGGCGGTAAGTCCCCTCTGTGAGGAGTGGCTGGAGAGGCGCCACGGCGTCCTCACCTTCCGCCTGACGCAGGTCCTCACCGGACACGGATGTTTCGGGAGGTACCTGCACCGAATCGGGCGGGAGGAAACGCCCGGGTGTCTCCACTGCGAGGATCGACCGGAGGACACGGTGGAGCACACGGTGGGGGCCTGTTCGAAAGAAATACCGCGGCCCCGGAACATAAAGGGCGAGGAAGGAACTTGGATGGGTTTTAGTCAGTAAGTGTCTGACACTCCCTCCCGCTCCGCCCAGAGTGGAAGAAGTCATTTGATGAATTCCCGGGAGACCATAGGAAGCAAGAGCGAGCGAAGCGAGCTCGTGACTTGTGGCACCGCGGCTCGAATAGGTATAAGGTTTGAAGAAGATGGCGGGGTCTATGGGCGTAGCGCGCGAACTAAGACCCCGCCATCCCAAGACACATACACACACACACACATACACATTTGTATTCGCCCACTGAGTATTATAGTAGCCCATATTCGGTAACATTGACTCCTTTAATTTGAATTTATTTTCGCTCGTTTAAATAATACCCTTTCAAACACAGCATCAATTTTATTTATCCCAGTCGGTTAACCGTTAACATAGGTCGAGTCTGTCACCGAAGGAGGCCAATTAAACATTCACGCTGTTCGAAAGTGACAGATATTTATTAAATAGGTACTCTTTACTGTTTGCAAAAAATGGGATTTGAACGAAAGATTCGCTCTTTGTAAAGGCAGGGGCCCGTGAAAATAATAAAGTGTCGTATTGTGATGAGTGAGTACTACGCATAAATGGACAAAATGATTGGCGTTGGCACCTTGAATAAAAAGTTAATGTTGGAAAACTAAAACTCTGGGGCCCGAGCACAAAACTTTCGAATTTCGAACACTCGATTTTCGAATTGAGATGATTAACTGTTCTGTAGCATTTTGTACAAACACATTAAGCACGTCGATATGAATAAACTCTAAAAACTTAATTAAATGTGTGAATACGAGTATTTTGGTAATTTTGAAACAGGTAAAAATGACAAACTTTCGCATGATGAATTCCGTCGAACTATTTCTGATATGGCGTTAAGTCAAAATTTTGCCAACCGAAGATTTTTTGCAATTTTGGTGTAGTGAACTTAAAGTGTTATATCTAACACTTTAAGTTCACTAATCACTTTAAGTTCACTTTAATGTTGACCCTTCCACAATAACAAATTGAAAGCATCCAATTTATAATTTACTCGCAGAGCCGTGACTTCGCATCACATATTATTTAAAAAATTTTTGATAACGAAACCACGTATTTTACATATTTCCTGAATGAATAATGTACACTGTAATCTGTGGTTTAATTACTTAAACAAGTTGTGTACGAGGTAGCCAGTATAACTTGAACCTTCATATCGGTACTTCTTACCAGGCTCTTAACAATTAAACGTCAGTCTTTAGTTCTCTACTTTACTGGGGGTCAATGTAAAATGGTACTCTTTTCTATACAAATTGACATACGTGAAACTCCGGTTAAGCCTACTTAAAACTATTGGCAACGTGTATTAAAGTAGTAACTCTTATAAATACCCGTTTTCCTGTCCAAAAGGTGAGCGTTTTGTGTCCTTTGAAAAGACTGAAGGCTCACTGATTCCCTCTGGTAGGAAAATGCTTGTAAAGAACGAAAGGGTTTCCTATACTTAGCTGTATTGGTTGTATATTTACCTAAAACTACTTGCAGGTATATATCACAAATAAGTTTTAATGAAACCTAACAAGATGGAGATCTGCTCAGCTTTTTTCCAACTATGTTGGGGTCGGCTTCCAGTCTAATTTGAATTTTATAAGACGTATTTGACATGGAGCTACTGCTTATCTGCCCTCCACAACCCAGTTAGTAGGTATACTAGGTAATATGATACCCTTTGGTAAGACTGGTTGTCAGACTTGCGGTCCACCTGTAACGACTGTCAATGACAACAATGTCAATGACAACAATGTCGATGACAACAATGTCAATGACAACAATATCAATGACAACATTGTCAATGTCAATTAATAGCCGGGACCAATAGTTTCACGTGTTTTTCGAGGCACGGAAAAAACTCGGTACCTATGTAATTGGTCGTTACCCATCCACCGGCCGACCTAGGCAAGCTTAGCTTTACCTAAACTTTAACCCGAACGACTGTTATTATTGAGCCACGAATTCCTTTAAATGGAGATGTTATTCCTGAATTGAGAAGGTACAATTAACTTCAAAAGATATTGTGTGTGGTTTTTAACTTAAGATAAACTTGGTGTTAATTTCCTTTTCTTTAACTACGTTGGGACAAATGAATGAAGACAATAAATTAATTCTTGAATTTCAAAATATTCAATTTATGTCGTCGCCAAGGCTGTACCTATACTAAATAGGTATTCATCAATCTTTCATTGTAGCTCACTATGGCTAGTCTTTTAGATGTCTGAAGTGAACGGGGCTCCAAAGAGGCACAAATGAGTTTCAGATAATAAGGTCATATTGCCAATCTAGCCAAGAGCCAAATGATCCTCTCCATTTTATCCAAATTTATTAGAATAGTGATTGAAGTTTCTAGTTCCGGTAGTCTGTGTAGAAAACAATAGCATAATAGACACTGTTTTAAACTTTCACAGCATAAAACTATGTAAACTCATAATGTCGCTTCGCGGGATATCTTCCCTGGTTATTCATTATTTTGTTTTTTTTTTGCCGTTCTCCAGTAATCCCGCGGTCATGGCGCTTGCGGTTGCAACAGCGTCGAAATATAAATAAATAAATAAACATCGCTGGACATTAACACACAGCGCCACCTAGTACCACACTAAGCAAAAGTTTGTATCGTGGACACTAGATAGTTGATATAATACATATATACTTTTTTGTTTGTAAATACATAAGTACTTATTATATATATAAACATCCATGACTCTGAAACAAATATCATTGCTCATCACACAAACATTTGCTCCTACCGGGATTCGAACCCAGGACCCTAAGAACGTAAGGCAGCGTCACTACCACTACGCCATTTGAGTCGTCGAGATCGAGTGATATCTGGAGTTCAAAATCACTACATATTATAAAACAAAGTCTCCCGCCGCGTCTGTCTGTCCCTATGTATGCTTAGATCTTTAAAACTACGCAACGCATTTTGTAGCGGGTTTTATTAATAGATGGAGTGATTCAAGAGGAAGGTTTTAGTATATAATTTTACGCAGGTGTAGTCGCGGGCATGGGGTAGTAATGAATAATTACGAAACATTTCCGTCAGTGACAGTATTACTTTAGGATAATAACCGTGACTTTACAACCTCATAATAACAATACGAAATGTTAACTACTTAATACAATGACCTTCAACGTTTTCACCACTCAATGCACGTTTTTATAAGGATTCAAATAAACTAGGCTTATTAAAAAAGCTGCAAATCGCCAAAACATTTCACTAGACCAACGGGATTTGTTTGTTATTGATTGATTTGGGATCCCAATTATCTCAAGTAATTTAATAAAGAAGAATGACTTGATTTTTTGTTTGTTACGATTTAACTCAAGAATCACTCAACCGATTTTTAAAATTCTTTCACCATTAGAAAACTATATCTTTACCAAGTAATATAAGCTATAAATTATATTGATATCATGCAAATTAGCCGAGCTATCAGAATTTAAGCGGACGAAGTGCTAATGTTTTATTTATTTATTTAAACTTCATGTACAATAGTGGTACATAGGCGGACTTAATGCCACAAGGTATTTCAACCATTGGGTCAAATAGACAGCATTGTGATAGAGTACAATAAAAATAAAAAGGTAGTTCTTTTACGCGGACTTCTCCAATTAAAGGAGACCTCAGCATGCACATGTTAAAACTAGCGTAAGAAATGAAAAAAAAATTGAATAAAAAAAAAACCAGTTCAAAATAAGAACCAAAATAATAAGGACTCATTTGCCGCCAAGTTTTTTTTTTTTGTAGATTGGAGTAGTGATTGAAGCGGTTTCTAGTTTCAGGATCCTGTCAAGACAACAATAGGAAACAAGAATGTTGGGAGTCAATTTATGAATGTTGTGTGTTGAATTACAAAAAGTGAGAGAATTTCTTTTGCCTTTGTAAACGTTAAGATACGACATCTTTGGTCACATGATCTCTTAATTTATATCTTACTAGCCCCCATCTTTGTTTGGGTGAAATTATTATTATAAAAATAATGCTTCCCTATTTGAACCGGGGTTTGTTAACAAAGTCATAGGTTTTTTTTTGCACGGCACCCTAATCCTTTTTCTGACATCAGCTATCTGCCAGTAAAAGTCCCGTCAAAATCGGTCCATCCGTTTCGAAGATTTGAAGGACCAAACAGACAGACAAAAATAAATGTTTACTTTTGTTATAAGTATAACTAGCGTAAGTAGTACTTTTAATACGCATTTAGTAAAAAGCTAATATTTTGAAATAACAAAAAAACTCTTATTTTTAAATTTATTTGTAAAGATGTTTTACAAATATTAAAAACTCTTTTAAGCTTTTACGGTTTAAAACTAAACTTATATTGTCACTTACGGCATATCTACCGCGATCATGGCGCTTGCAACAGCGTCGGAATATCAGGAGCTCAAAATGACGAATAATCAAGGAAAATATCCCGTAAGTGGCAATATAAGTTTAAAAATATTATTTTGATACAACAGACAGACACTTCAATTTTATTTATTGTAAGTATTGTGTGTAGGTATACTTGTACAGTTATAGATTTAGCTTTGTGTCCCATACAAAGCTAAATAATCATCCCAAAAGTTTTCCAACGAATTCATCACTATTATCAGCAACATAGTTCTTCTATCAGCAATAAAATATACCAGTCACAGAGTTTATCGGATCGGATCGAACTAACTGCGCCACAAAAAGCCGTTCAAACGAAACTATGCTACTGAGTCAATACCATGCACTGTGACAATTTAATACTGATGGATGAACGTTCCTATGTGCCACTGTACGTAATTTTAGGCCCGTTTGAACCACAAATCGCTAACTATGTTTGCCGCTAAATACAAATACCACCAAGCGTATTGAGTTGGGCCCAACTACGTCCAAACGACAACCAATTTTTTTTTATTATAAATAAACCTCTTTAAAATGTTAACATAGATATTGCTGTCTGGTAATTGGTACGGAAACTTAACGAGCTGAAGGTGAATGTAATGAGGAGCTTATGGCCAAATAATAGCAATGACTCTGGTTGATCTTTAGGGTCGCATTTTGATGGGTCCATTATAAAACCGAGTCTCCTCCGTGCCTCGGAAACCACGTTAAGCCGTTGGTCCCGGTTGTCATTTGTAGATCGTCAGTCAGTGGCCCAAGTCAGACAACCAGTCTTACCAAGGATTCTCCCAATGCAAACTGGGATGTGGATGTCAGATAGGCAGTCGCTTCGTGTAAAATACTGGTTTTAGCTGATTCTGGTAAGATTGGACGCCGACCCCAACGTAGTTGGGGAAAAGCAGGCAGATAATGACTATTATTATTATTTGGTATGTTTTTGCTGAATTCCCATTTTTTGACATTAAAGCCACAACCCACCTAACTAGTTGAGCAATTTTGAATAAATTTTCAAAGGATCTAAAGAATATAATCTACGCGAAAATGTCTGCACGAGACGAGGAAAATTGAGAGCAAACTGTTTCCAAATCGTTGAACGTAATCCGTGCTATGATCGGGCAAGCATCTTTGCAGTATTACTTTCTGGTGGAAATTTGAGGTAAAATGCCGTTTTTGACCACTGTTTCCCCATACGAAGAGGCGGTCGACTGAAAAATATGGATGCTCTAGTCTTACCTTAGTAATTATAAAAATGCGAAAGTGTGGATAGATGTTTGTAACTCAATCACGCCAGAGCGGCTGGACAGTTTTGGATGAAGGCGTAGAGAGTTTCTGATTTCTGATATATATACGCGAGCCTGTGCGCGGTGAGCAATGGGCTAGCTTGCCGTCCGTACGGAGCGTTCGTGTCCCACGTGCGCCTCTTAGAGATGTCTGCAAACAGGAACGGGTCCGCAAGGGCCGATGTGGCGATACCTGCCGGGGTTGCGGGACTGTTCGAAAGAGATACCGTGGCCTCGGAACGTAAAGGGCGAGGAACATGGATAGGTTTTAGTCAGTAAAAGTCCTTTTGCTCACATCTGGATACTTCTAAGTTCTTTGGAATTGCGTAATATTAACACTTATCGTTATGGCTAAGGAAGACAAGAAAACATATCGATATATTTCTCTTATTAAGTAAAATTGACGGGGACTAGTTATTGATATGCTGCGAAGGGTATTAGATTACTATTGCGAACTTAATACCTACCAATACGGCAATATTTTATATACCTACTTTCTGTAAAATGAGTATAAATATATTGGGATGTTTGTCTGACTGTTAAATTAATAGGAACAAACAGTCGAGCTTTAGAGTACTCCCGTATATATAATTTTAATATTTAATTATCTCGTTTTTTATAATACTTTGAAGCTTCAGTATTAAGGCACGAGTTCTATTTTAAAATTGAAAATACAAATTTCACCCCCAATTATATGAAGCACGAATGATATTTGAATCGAAAATACAAGTATCCTTTTGCATTTTGGTTACTTTTATCCGACAAGCTAAATTATCACCGACAATATGAATACAATTTCAACATGAAGTTAGATGAATGAGAATTTCATTTAAAAATGTATTGATAAAAATTAACCAAAAGGATCGAAAGATCGAATCAGAAATGAAGACAGATGTTTTCATTTCGTGCAAGAGAACCAAGGTCACCGACGTAGCCCGAAGAATTACCAAACCTTTGTGGCAGTGGACTGGGCACATCGCTCGAAAAACGGATGGCTGATAGGGTCGATAAGTTCTGGAGTGGCGAGCGCGAACTGGAAGACGATGTGTTGGACCTCCCACTAGGTGAACCAATGACCTGGTGAAGGTTGCAGGAATCCGTTGGATACGAGTCGTACGGGACCGGTCAGTGTGGCAACACTTGGTGGAGGCCTATGTCCAGCAGTGGATGTCTTTCGGCTGAAATGATGATGATGATGAACCCAACGGCAATATGATATTATGATATTATTATGATATTTTCGAGTCAAATACCGTTCGTATTTCAATAGAATGATGATCAAATCAAATCAAATCATTTATTTCTTTGCAAATATGGGTAATAAGTACATAGATGTTTTCTTATATAATATAGTCCGCCATATTCTACCGTCTTATAGGCATGCAAATAATATTCATTCTAAAATCAATTAATTGTATTGATATACCGAACAAATTTAGATGTAAAAACATTAGAATTACAAAAAATTAAAATTAAAATGTCAGCAGTAAAAATTAATCAGTAATGTCAAACAGAATGATGCGTATGTCAATAAGAAGGATAAATAAAATGTGAGAATAGTTCAATGTATGTCAATCATAATAATAATAGTGTGTCAATCAGTACAGCGATTTATCATTAAGGAATGATCATGATCATGATGATATTGCTCGTACTTGGGTACGTGACGGTTATACCGCGTGCTCAATCTAGTGCCTCTAATCTCACACCTACCCACACTCCTCTGAGGATCCTAAGACAAGCAGAACGAAACATATTTTCATAATTGTATTGGTATACGAAAATGGATGTTTGTGTAAAGTATACGCTAAAATTGCTCGCTTGAAAAATGCAATTTACAAACAGTGTGGAAGAATTTGATACGAGCAAGTGAATATTATTTTACATTGAAGAAGTTTAACATATCGCGAAGTCATTTAGGCATATTATATTTACATGGTTAAGGTGAAAACCGACTTGAACAAACAAGACAACCATTTTGTTTTTTTTATGTTCTATCGTGAGCACTTCTTATGTGTGCTATGTCACTTTTGTATCAAACTAGCTGATCCACGCAACTTCGTCTGCGTCACATAAGAGAGAAAACGAAAGAATAAAAAATCCCCGTTTTTGCAACATTTTTCGTTCCTGCTGGGCTCCTATTAATCGTAGCGTGATGTTATACATGTTATGTTAGCCTAAAGCCTTCCTCGATAAATGTACTATCCAACACAAAAATATTTTTTTTCACTAGCTTCTGCCAGCGGCTTCGCCCGCGTGAAGTTTCAAAATTGTCCCATGGGATCTTACTACCGGGATAAAAAGTATCCTATGTGTTAATCCAGGTTATAAACCATCTGTGTGCAAAATTTCATCCAAATCCGTTCAGTAGTTTTTTCGTGAAAGAGTAACAAACATCCATACATACATCCATACTTACAAACTTTCGCCTTTATAATAGTATAGTAGGAAGTAGGATTTCGAGCCGTAAGTTCATGAGATTAGCGCGTTCAACCAAACAAACAAACTCTTCTGCTTTAAAATATTAGTATAGACTTTATTTTTTACAGTGTTATGGTACATAGCCCGAAAATAATAAAAAAACATGTGAGGCAGTAGAAGTTAAAACTCGTAGCCGATACGCTACGACGTAACCGCTACGAAAAGCGTACGTGACGGTCACGCGAGTTCTATGATTTTTGTTCAGAAAAATGTGCTCAACGCGCATAAAGAAGTTTTCACATCATAAAATATGTACATGTTACAAAAGAAACACACGACCCACATGTTCATGTAGCCAATTAGTGTATTTTTAAGTTATGTTATTTTGTTTCATAGGAAAAGTTCATACTAACACTCTGGTCTGAAATAAAAATTTTGAAAAGAATTAGAGGGCGTCAAAAAGTTCGTCCACATTGCTGTCAACGGGGAAAATGCCCAGAAGACTGGCAGTATTAGCATGTTGGAAGACAATGCTGATTCTTTGGCTAAGTAATTGACCAGCCTTCTGATCACAAGAACAATTTATGCACAAGCAATTTCAAAAGGAAATAACGAAGAAACGAAGAAAATCCATTTGTTTTGGAACTTTCTACAAGTGCACGCATATAGTGACTGTCTGATACTACATAATTATATTGATTGTATATGTACCTACATCGTAAGGGAACCAAACATGACAGATATTTCATGCAAATGTTTTTTTGTCTTTTTTGTCCGTATTCATATGTTTTATAATGTGATTTCATGCAAATCCAAGTTGGAGACCCATGTCACAAGACTCTGAGTACATTTTGATACAAGTGGAGAAAGTTTGCTTTTGGATTCGAGGCAAAATTAACACAGGAGCCTTAGGCGATGGTGTTACTGAGCTGAGAACTTCGTATTGAAAAATTATTAAAAAAGAAAAATCGTACAAGATAAATCGACGTAATAATCGATAAATCAACCTTACAAGCTAACAATATAGTAAATTAAAATCTTACTTTAAATCGATTCCGCAGTCCAAGACACCAAAACGTACAAATCTGTGAGGATTATAATCTGGTGCACCATTTGACAGATAACAGTATCCACTCACACAACTGCTAAGCTTTGAATAAAGCTTTATTTTTGAATACACGCCACTTCATAGTACGTCATTACATGTACTGTTAGATACAGCAGTGTTTTCAAAATAAACTACTGTAAATTCGGCAATCAAGTTTTTTTATAGATTTTTTGTTAATATTGGCTGCTAAATGCTGAATTACAGCGACAAATGCGTGAATTTTAAGATTTATTTTTACTTAATGATTTATTTTTTTGGGAAACTTATAGCTAGGCAGACACAATAGTTTCGTTTATAACATCAATATGACCCATTACTAGTTTTACAAATATTTTCTCTAATTTTCATGAGCGATACGGATTATTCTTTCTGCAAATCGAATTTAAGTAGCAATAATAATGTACCAAACGAACTGTAAAATTAATATCGAATCGAGAAGATATATTTTTATAATTAAAAAGCTGTCAACACACAGTGCGGCTGTTTTAAATTGTAGGTATCGTTAATTATCATCAAAGTGCAGAGACCTCTCAAAGAATCTGGAAAGCACTTATTACTGCAGACTATTGCAATATGGTACGAATATGAAGCCAGACACCTGGAAACATATATTATGTGACTTTGATAAATGCAATATGTCGTGCACTAAGATATTATTTCCGGTTTAAGCTAGATTATTTAAGTCCTGCAGGATTTGCAAGCGTGTCTATTTGTGACACTTTCATTAAGGTGGAATAGTGAGTTGGGAAATAACGGTTCTTAAGAAGTTTAAGACAGAATAAATGATGGTGGTAAATAATTCTGAAAAAAAATAACAATTTCCCTTGAAATTTACATAGTGCAATGAAACACGTTAATATTTATGAAAAATGTTGAAAATCGAAGACAATTCACGGGCAAAAAAAAAATCCTAGAAACGTCTGTTATTGTATGTGTTCCTCGAGGTATTTCTTTAGATGAAAAGATTACCTGATGATCTGTGTCCATATTTTCTTACAACATTATGTTCTAACACAGTTGAGTAAATAATATCAAGTTAAAAAAAAAACACCCTTTTTTCTATATTTTGTCCGGAACAGTGAAATTGTACGCTCTCACAACCAAAATCTCTCATCAAAAACCTTAACCCTCATTTTATTTCGAACAAGTTTATCGACGACTGTACAGCTAATCCGCCATGTTGATTTTAGATAGCGATACATTACTCTATCCATCATATCGGATTAGCGCACCTATACATTTGATACACTAAAATTACTTGTTCACAGGTATGACATGGGTTTGCTACGGGATAATATCCGCCATCGAAGCTATTAAATGTCAAGTTTTCCGTATAGGTATTTACGAGGGTTCATCGATTTAAAAATTTTATCACTAAATAAAGTTTACAGTCGGAGAGGGCGCATAATAAACAGGATCGGAGAGTCATGGAGGACGCCTTTGCCCAGCAGTGGGACAGAGCAGGCTGATATAAAAAAAAAAAATAATGTACCCGATTCTGGTATAGTAAGAGAGAGAGAGAGAGATAGTGAGATATGGTTTGTTTTTGAGGTATATTTTCTCAGGGGGGAATAGTGGAATAACTCAAAATTAAAAGGGGACTTTCTGGATTATTCTTACATTAGGGTCCAGTTTTCCCCCCTAAGGGGGATTCTCTTAAGGGGGATTAGTGGAATAAGCCAGTTCTGGTTTGGTATAGTAAGTAAGTAAGCATCTGTGGCTTGTCTAGATAGCGAACTGTCTTTAAAAAAATGGGGACCTTTGAAGTCGAGTGCGGCTAAGCCCAAAAAGAGGGCAATAACATTTTTTCAAAATAATATACAGACTGGTGAGTGAGATAGAAAATATGGAGCTTTTTGAAGTTGTGGAAGAGATTTTTCTCCACTACGTATCCCTGTTACTCGGGTGCCATATTATTATATAATATGGCCACGCCACGCCATACATATACGATATTCTAATATATCGAATTAGAATAGCGTACGTACGTACGTACTACATAATTATACGAGTATAATAGTATACTCGTATAATTATGTAGTACGTCACACATTTTGCTAGTTACGTTTAAGTTCCATTTCAAAGGAGGCGACCCTATTGCCATCACAAGGCGCCACGATCCTGAGGCCCTACTCCCCAACGCTTTGTCCATTTATTCGGATCTATCCGTCTCTATCACGCACGTCTACAGACGAGTGCGAGTGAGAGAGACGGATGGATACGACTATACAGACGAAGCGTTAGAGAGTAGGGCCTGATACTGAGCTACTTGCGAAAAGTTCCTAATGAAGGAAAAACCCAATAACACTCTGACCGACTTGGAAATCGAACCGAAAACCTCCTGCCAAGCAGTCATGCTTGCGACAACTACACCAACAAAGTCACTAGGTGTGGCACTAGGTGGCGCTGTGTGTTAATGGCCAGCGATATTATTGTTATTATATTATTCCTTTATTCAATTTTTTACAAACTTTTACATTTTTAAATATTAACTTAAGAAAAAATATAAAAAAACATTTAAAAATATAAAAAATTGTAGCCCACCGGTATCGGGAACAGGGTCCAAGCTATATTATTATTATTATCGGCCTTGAAGCTCTACCCCATTCACCATAACCAAGAGACATCAAACAACACCTAATGGCCAGATAAGCTCACATAATCTATGTTAACATCATTAGATAATTTTAATGCGCACTTAATTGCCACGATATATTGCCACTTATCACATCCACTTATGGTGGACAGTTCCGGTCAAAAAAGTCGAAAGAGTCAGAGGATACAACCTTCTCTGTCTAACTGTAAGTGGAGTCAACAATCGGATAGGATTTAATAATAATGGACGGGCTTATTCCAATCGTGATGGCATTTGGGAAGATTAATTTATCTTTACTCAAAGCTAAGGTTAGAGTAATTTTGTACGTTGGTGTAATGACGGTAGTGTTTTGTCAATCTGATGTTTGATATGAGTCTACATCTGCCTAACCTTTTTAACCGACTTCTAAAAAAGGAGGAGGTTCTTAATTCGGATGTTTCTATTTTTTTTATGTTTGTTCGCGCATAATTGCGTCGCTTGCCAACCAATTTGAAAAATTCTCATTTTGTTGGAAAGGGTATACTTTCCAGATGGTCCCATAGTCACCAAGTTGGGATCTGATGATAGAATCTTGGCGAAATCGAGGGAACTCTTCAAATTTTATAGGATAACGCACAGCGATGTTGTTATTTTCTACAACAAGTGAAGCATAGAACCGTTTTGCCATCAGATCTGATGATGAAGCCAAAAGTCACGGAACTCAAAAGTACGCAATTGAACGAATGTGTACCAAGCACATGTAAACCACTAAAAAGTGAAGAATAAAAACTTTTTTGGAAAACATAAACGATTTCCAAAAAAACATAAACAATTTAATCAATCAAACAAAGATTAAAACACCAACTTCATAAGCTAAAGTTATTTTTCACTTTATTTTTTTATGTCGGTTTTTTTATGCTAAAAGTTTTTCCCAACTATGTTGGGGTTGGCTTCTAGTCTAACCTGATGCAGATGAATACCAGTATTTTACATGAAGCGACTGCCTATTTATCCTCCACAACTAAATTAACCATATAGACTGGTTGTTAGAATTTCAGGCCGCGGTGATAACTGGCAAAGATGTAATAATGCCATGACGTCTGACAGATGAAAATGGAACAGAATTGAGAAACGTGTTGCACCAACCTCAAATAGAATAGGACATGGGCTGGAAGATGATGATAACCGATAAAGATCTACAAATGAAAGAAAGAAAGAAAGAAAAAGCATAATTTATTAACCCAACAGGACAAAACATAAAAAAAATGGTTAAGATGTGATTATAACACCAGTATAAAGTGAACATAGTGAGAGAAAAAAATATAATTATAACAAAATCATAAGAAAAAACAAAAACAAAACTGAATTTGTCCTGTACAAGACCAAAAGGCTCCTATCTCAGCATGCTGCTGTAAAATTAAAAAAAAACGTCACAGCGCTGATATTCTGATAGGGCCCAAAGTGATGCCCACGGTCAGATACGGTTAGGAATAAAAAATAAAATATAAACGAGCAAATATAAATATGTGATGTATAACAAATAAAAAAAAATGCAAAATGACAGTCGAGACCAACAGCTTGACGTGCTTTCCAAGCCAGAGAGGCGTCTCGGTATCTGAATAACCCCATAATCAACTTCTGCTGACGTTAGGTTAATTTTCGACCGACCTGTGGCTGTTATTACCTACTAAGCCATGTGTTCCTCAAATCCTAGCATGTCTGATTTCTTTTTTCTCACCAAGTTAGCAACAATAGAAATACAGACATTAATGTCGAATCTGTAACTTACAATAACCAACGTTTTTAACAACCAAATCAAAGCAATATAAATAAAAGTTAACATCATTGATTGACCAATAAAAACACAACGTTTTCTCCCATTACCCTACCTATTCCGCAATAAACTGGCAACACAAATACTCCTTTAAAAACAGTCCCCGGTTAACAGTGGTTAAAATAAAAGGGACAGTTAAAATGCCCGTAAAACGCTGTCAACAAGACCATAAAGTAAACTGGAGTATAGTTCAATTTATGCAGTCCACTTTACTTAGTGCATGTAGCAGTTAAGTTAACGGCCGGATTAAGTGAAGATGCAAGCTGCATTAGCTGTTTAGTAGCTTAGAATGCTGATTGCTTAGATGACTGTTTCCTAGAGAAAATAAGGTTAAGTTTACACAAGGGTGTTGTAAAACACGATGGGTTGCAAGATCTTTTTTATTTTTAACGAAATACCCTAACTAACTACCCAGTGAGGGACTGGAACGTTTTAATGCTATTAAGGCTGCCGTCGTCGGCAACCTCGTCTGATGAAGGTTGCGGGAATCCGTTGGATGCGAGTCGCACTGGACTGGTAAATGTGGTGATATTTGGGGGAAACCTAAGGCCAGCAGTCTGTCGGCTGAAATTATGATAATAAATATCGCTGGACATTAACACACAGCGCCACCGAGAGCCACACTAAGCAAAGCTTTTGTCGTGGACACTAGATAGTTGATATACTAGGTACATATATACTTTTTTTTTTTTGAAAATGCATAGTTATTATACATATAAACATCCATGACTCGGAAACAAATGTCCATGCTCACCACATAAACGTTTGCTCCTACCGGGATTCGAACCCAGGACCCTAATAACGTAAGGCAGCGTCACTACCACTACGCCATTCGAGTCGTCATTGTTATGAAGGCATTGTAATGAAGGCTGCCATAGTTAAAACACCTTGTTATGATTAAATGTATTGTAGCTATTCTAAGTTGCTGTTACCAAAAATAAATGCTAGAAAAATTGGTCAGTTTTGTGATGAAATTGATAATTGTGGCGACAATAATGTGTGGTAAGTCTCCACCGATCACGTTATCAGATCATGTAAGCCACGGATCACGGAATTCATCGCTGGAAACCGCTTCTTTTTTTTAACAATAATTTTTTTTTTAAATATCGTTGATTTTTATAAGTATTTTAATTTATTACTTGGTTTTGTTAACTTTGTGTATTTGAACTTTTAATCAGCGTAAAAAACAATCTAGCTTAGAAAGTATCTATCAACTCAACCATAATATTTAATACAAAATAGTTTCTTTTGATGTTACTTCTACTGTACATAATTTCATATGTTATTCTCTGATATGATAACCCAGCACCATGTCATTATGCCGCAAGAACATAAAAGAAATTTAATTTAAAATGCAATATTTAATGCAAGGGTGCTTTGAAATTTAATGGAAGAAGCATGAGACATGTTCAGTGAGATTTTAAAAAGGTAAAACATACATACTTGACAGGTTTAATATGTTGGTTCAAAGGGTCCGTTATTCAATTTGTTTTCCACGGAGGGGTTAGCATAGAAGTATAGTATATATCCAATTTGCGTACAATATTATACATGGTTTTACTGACGCCTGAGAATTACGGAGCTGTTTTAAATAATTATATTCGCTCTAGAAAACATAAGTTGTTTAATGTCCTATTTAGTCACACTGTAGCTCGATCCACGTTCCTTATACCGCGTATGCAAGTCGTGAATACCACTAACCCTTTTTTATCGGATGGGAAATCATCAAATGACTCCTCCCGCTCTGGGCGGAGGCGAGGGAGTGTCATACTTTTACTGAGTAAAACTCATGCATGTTCCATCATCGCCTTTTATATTCCGGGGCCCTGGTATCTCTTACGAACAGTCCCCGTAGCCGCGGCAGGCTTGGCCCTTGCGGACCCCTTCTTTTCTGCTGATATCTCTTTGAGGTGCGCGTGGAACACGAACCCGTTGACACGGTCTGTCGTTATAAGACGGATGAATGCCGAACTAGCCCATAGCTAACCGTCCACGGGTCCGCGCCTACAGTGGCTAGGGGCCACCACGTGACCCCCGACGGCCGATGTGTCTCCCGCTCGGGTCGGCTGGGACGAGTAGTCCTCTCCCTCTCGCGTTCCGCCACCTCCTTCGCTAGACTGACTGCTTCGCAAAAGGAGGTGACGGCTTCCCATTCCGTTTCGCACCAGGGCCGGACGCAAGAGGTCGCCACCGCCGATCCCCGCTACGAGGACACGGCGGTGCTCCGCCCACGCGGGGCACCTCCACCGTATGCTCAACACCCGGGCGTTTCATTCCGTCTGATTCGATGCAAGAACCTCGCGAAACAGCCGTGTCCGGTGAGGACCTTCGTCAGGCGGAAGGTGAGGAAGCCGTGGCGCCTCTCAAGCCACTCCTCAAAGACGGGACTTATCGCCACTATTGTGTCGTGCCCTGTGGCTACCAACACTGGATTGAGAATCTTGGAATGTTTGTGGTTCTGTGAGAAGACCAAGTTAACGGAATAATTAGTTATTTTCGTATTCATGTTTTTTTGCTGTACTACACTCGAGAGCAATGAATCCGGGTCACTTAAAGAATCCTAAAAATCTCGAAAACTAAAAATGCTAGGTTAATGCAATAAATTGTATTTAATAGACAATGTAATACTCCTTAAATGAAGGTATTAAAACTTCGTAGTTATTGTAAAGTTATATCATAAAAAATCAAATTTGAAAAAGGGCCACTTTCGAAGATGGAACTACGAAATTACAGCATTTGGTTTTGCTTTTGTTTGTAATCTGTCATATATGTGGGTACATAAACCATGTTGATAGTGCTCTATATTCATTATTCAAGCTGAAATTATGTCGCTTACGCCTGAAGAATGCACCAGAATACTTACAATGCTGGAAACCGGCCGGAGTCAGCGCGATACAGCCAGGACTGTCGGTGTGTCGCTGTCAACAGTACAAAGAGTTCTCCGACGTTACGAAGAAACTGGTTCTAACCTACGCAGACCAGGAACGGGCAGAACCAGGTGTACCACAGCACGAGAAGACCGATACTTGGTGAACACCATGCTTCGAAATCGCTTTCTCACAGGAACTGAACTCACAAATCAGTTTCGACGCCTCGGAGGAAGTAACCCAAGTGCATGGACAGTAAGACGCTTGCTGAATCTAACTTAAAATCCCTTAGACCTGCAAACGGCCCTAAACTGGAGCGTGGGCATCGTATTTCAAGACTAAGATATGCCCAGAGCCACGTAAATTGGAGTATTGAAGATTGGTCAAAAGTTATTTTCTCCGACGAATCAAAATTTATGCTCTACAAGCACGATGGAAGACACAGAGTGTATCGAAGACCAGGGGAAAGATTCAAGCAAGCATGCATCGAAGAAAAAGTAGCCTACGGTGGTGGGTCTGTACTTGTGTGGGCCGGAATTTCTTCTGAAAGTCGCACAGAGCTGGTGATCATAGAAAACGGCTCTTTAACTAGCGTAAGATATGTGGAAGAAATCCTCAATGATCACGTTGGTCCATTTATGGTCAATTTAGGTGAGGATGCTATATTTATGCATGACAATGCCCGACCTCATACAGGTAGGATTGTGAATGACTACCTTCAAGAGATGAACATTACTCGTATGGAGTGGCCAGCGCGCAGCCCGGATATCAACCCGATCGAGCATGCTTGGGACGAGCTAGGCAGATGCGTAAAACAACGAAACCCTCCCCCAATCACGCTTCGTGAGCTCAAAATTGCTCTCACAGAGGAATGGGAGAATATTCCCCAAAATCGTATAAGGAACTTGGTGTACAGCATGCCAAACCGCGTAAACGCAGTAATGGAAGCACGAGGAGGCAATACGAAGTATTAAAATTCAAGAAAATCGTAATAAAGTTCAAAAATTTCATGTTTCCTATTTTTGTTTTAAGGAGAGATCAGCAGTTTTTTTCTTTATGTAATTTTGTGTTAATAAAATGTATGGTGACTCATATTTTTTTTACTTTCATTTAAGGAGTATTACATAGTCTATTAAATACAATTTATTGCATTAACCTATCATTTTTAGTTTCCGAGATTTTTAACATTCTTTAAGTGACCCGGATTCATTGCTCTCGAGTGTATATAAATAAATCCACATTTTGCTCATGACAGCCCAACTATACAGTAAAACAACGTTGTATGTTTAACGTCTTAACAAAACTAGATGTGCCGAAGCTACGAAGGGTCTGCGCTATTTTACTAGCACTGCTAGTACTTCTTAAGTTCAAATTATGTTCATACATTGTAGCGCGTGCTCTCCAACTTTGCAAGAAATATTTCCCTCGAATCGCATTTTGAAGAAAACTCTGATCATTTTGGACTTGTCCCCTGTAACTTCCATTCCCGTCAGATCGCTTTTAGCAATAAGACCGCCCATTGTGTCTCCCTATGTGAATTGTTTTCTTTTAAGGATGTCATAATTTATTTTATTATATTCTAGTTTAAATAAAATAAAATGTTTGCCCTCTACAGGTTAAATAGTACCTAGTAACAAATACACTCTGCAAGTAAATGAATTTAGATTGAACTATTTAAAGAAACACTTTGCAAGAATGTTCTCCGGTTATCCATTTTTCGTCAAAACACCACACCATCTAATTAACTGAATAAATAAAGCCGTAAGTTCCCCGTGCAGAATAAACCAGCTCTAAAGTTCCCCGTGCGTAAGTTCTCGTACTGTTCAATCAAGTGCTTGTTTATAGTTGCGAGCCGGTTCAGCGGTTTTTATAAGCCGATGCACACGTGCAACTGAGCTAGTTGAGGTACTAAGAGTTACTGAGATGGCTGAGTAACTGAAAACTCGCTAACGAGTGAACAGGGAGTCGACTAATAAGTTCAAAGAAGAAATGTTGGAATTGCAAGTTATATTTTTATCACAAACACTGAAAATCGGCATAGCATGGACATTTGTTTCCGAGTCATGGATGCTTATATGTATAATAAGTATGTATTTACAAACAGAAAGTATATATGTAGTATATCAACTGTCTGGTGACCACGACACAAGCCTTGCTTAGTGTGGCACTAGATGGCGTTGTGTGTAATGTCCAGCGAATATTTATTTATTTATTTAAGTAAAAAAAAAAACAAATTCAAATTGTTTATTTCAGACATCACCATCAGTAACTACACAGAATCATTATTATCACTTGATAATCACTCACGCTTGAAATCACAGTTACTTGTTACATTACGTAGAACGAATGTTAGATAACTTCTCATTCTGCCTGGTGCGTCTGCCGCGGTGGCTGGGGCGACAGGTTCTCTCCCTCTCGCGTTCCACCACCTCCTTTGCTAGCATGACTGTTTCGCAGAAGGAGGTGAAGACTTCCCATTCCGACTCACTCCGGACCATGGATTGAACCAGGGCCGGACGCGAGAGGTCACAGCCACCGATCGCCGCTACGAGGACACGGCGTTGCTCCGTCCACGCGGAGCCAACCTCCACCGTGTGCTCCACCGTGTCCTCCGGTTGATCCTCGCAGTGGAAACACCCGGGCGTTTCCTCCCGCCCAATTTGATGCAGGAATCTCCCGAAACCTGATTTCATGACTTGGGACATCTAATTTGTAGATCCTATGGAATATTAGACAGTCAACATTTTCATTTTTTTCATCACACAAATCCGGGAAGGATTTGTGTGATGAAAAAAATGTTGACTATCCTATTCTATAATACTCGTATTATAAATGTGAATGTAAGTATGTTTGTTACGCTTTCACGCGAAAACTACTGAACGGATTTGGATGAAATTTTGCACACAGATAGTTTATAACCTGGATTAAAACATAGAATACTTTTTATCCCGGTAGTAAGATCCCATGGGACAATAATCAAACTTCACGCGGGCGAAGCCGCTGGCAGAAGCTAGCCTATAATACGTAACACCAAAATGAAAATAGGCTCATAACAGCTATTTCATATTCCTGCAATTGCCCTACGTTACTCTAGGTCGGCGAAACACGATTTATTCTTCCATTCTCTATTATAGTTTACATCTTGCTCTTTCATATCTTTCCTCACAGAATTCATCCATCTGTTCTTTGGTCTTCTTCTCCCTCTCCATCCATCAACATTTACATTCATCACTCTGTTAGTCACATGCGCTTCATCACAAATGTCCTTACCAAGACATATGGCTTCCTAAAGCTAGGTTAGGCTAGGTTTTGATAGCTGGCAGTTTTTTTCCTATAATGTAAGCGTTATGGATAAACTCAGGAAAGAATGAGAATTATTTCACATTTTTTACAAAGAATCCTTCATCAAAGAAAATATGTTTTGTTTTGACATAACCCCAAATGCGTGTAGGTAGGGTACTAGGTACCTGCTTACAGTTTTTATTTATAGTGAGTGTTTATGATATGAATATTATAGCTTTTTAAGTAAAAACTAGTCTGTTCCCTATTTGATTGATTACTCAAAGAGTAGTTAATAATTGGAGTAAAATATGGCTTTAAGGTTAACTTTCTTTTCATTGAACTGAACAAAGTTGAATATAATTGTGGTGGTGAAACTTGATTAAATAGGGTATTCAATTTTTTATTTGAAAATCAATAAAAAAAAATAGGAAAGGAATGAAACAACGGTAGCAAGAGTTTGAGTTTGAATACATATTTGATTTTCCGTAATAATCATCAACAGTCTATTGCTGTTTCCACTTCCCACAGCTGGGACACAGGCCTTCTCTCAATGAGAGGGAATGGGCTATAATCCACCACGCGGGCCCAGTGCGGAATGAAAGTTGTCACATGTTTTAATTTTTTTTGGTTCTAGGACATGCCGGTTCCTCACGATGTTTTCTTTCACCGTTTTGAGAGCAGCGGTGATGAAATAAATTACACAAAGTAATGCGCCTGTCTGGGTTCGAACCCACGACTACTGATTACTGTTCGTAAGTCACTGGCCACCGCTGCTCTCTTTTCCAAAATAATAGTGTTTTCTAATATAACTAGCTGACCCACGCAACTTCATCTGCGTCACATAAGAGAAAAAAAAACGAAAGGAAAAAACATCCCCGTTTTTGCAACATTTTTCATTCCTGCTCTGTTCCTAATGGTCGTAGCGTGATGTTATAATATAGCCTATAGCCTTCCTCGATAAATGGACTATTCAACACAAAAATATTTTTTCAATTCGAACCAGTAGTTCCTGAGATTAGCGCGTTCAACCAAACAAACTCTTCTGCTTTATAACATTATAAGTATAGATTTCACAGATTTCTTTAATGATCTGTAATCACTATGACCCAGTGATTAATACTCGTTTGTCCTTCGTTATACAAGAGAGGGGTCCTTTCCTATTACCCTACTAAGGGTCAGTTATTACGAGGACATGATTGGTCAATTATTGGTTATTGTGGCGATCGATTGTCTTTAAGTCAGGGTGTTTGTTTTGGTATTGCCAACCATGGTATCAAATAGACCTCGACAGCTGCTTTATCTTGTAACAGTATTTTTTCACTTGGTAGGAAACGGACCCTCCGTTTCTAAGTGATAAAATCCCCGCGCAAAACTATGTTGGGGTCGGCGGCCAAACATTTTATGTAAAAACTAAAATAGCTTGAAAAAAGTTTTTTTTTTGGAATATATTTGTTTTTTTATACCGTACACGAAATTCTTGCGGTTAATTTTTTAACACCTTATATAATGGGTGTAAAACACCTCTTCACGAAGCCAAAAAGCACTTGTTTTCCCCATCATTGTGATAATTTTTTTGTTCTACACCATACCTGGGAACCTTCTAGTTACGGAGATTTGGGGGGTCAAAGTTACAACTCTTTGACAACTTTTTTTTTAAATACAAGTTTTTTTTGTAATATTTTGACTTGTAACACCTCTTCGACCCCCATACTATTCAATCCATCCACCAGCACAATGTTTTAAGTACGTTACATTGAGTTCAAACACAAAACGTGATTGATAACCTCAAAAAAAAAAGTTGCTTCCAAGCAATATTTTTTTGCGTAAAGTTACTTAGTTTGATGTACAGAATGCTTGGTTAACGGCTTTGTAATGGGGTGGTTTACACCCTGTATGTAATGGCCGGCCGCCTATACACAAACCAACAAGACAAGAGCGTCCAATAGCTCTCTTAGGAGTTACAGTTAAAAAAATCCAACATATTTTAGATGCCTAACTTTTTGATTCCCCATCCTAATGTTTCCTAATCCTACGTGGAGAAAAATATGACCCTCTACCCAAAAGGTAGTCAATACATTCATCACCCCCTGGTACATTTCAATTGAACGCGATCGCATCTAAACTCTTTCATATTTCAGCGGCAAAACGACTGCGGAACAGTTTTGAATTTGTATGCGACGCCATTTTTCAGTGTCGCGTTCTAACAGGTAGGTTAATCGATGTGATTTAGGAGGTTGAAAGATTATTTTAGGCTTAAATGTTTTCAGTAGGAAATCACGCCATTTGAATTAGGATATTGTACTGGCAATAGGCTCGCCCCTATTACATGGGACTTAGGTAAGAGTACCAAGCAATAGAACCAATTGCCAAACTTAAGTGTCAGTGGGCAGGGCACATTGATCGCAGAACGGATGACCGATGGGGCCGAAAAGTTCTGGAGTGGCGACCGCGAACCGGAAGACGATGCGTTGAAAGATCTCCCACTAGGTGGACCGATGACCTGGTGAAGGTTGCGGGAATCCGTTGGATGCGAGTCGGGAGACCTATGTCCAGCAGTGGACGTCTTTCGGCTGAGATGATGATGATGATGATGATGAAACATAAGTAATTAGCCACGTATCATTGTGCTGTGTAAATAAGAGTTCTGGATTTACATACTTATAAAATAGCCTAGCTTAACATCAGATCTAAATTAAGAAAAATTTCATTCCACAGATTGCAAATTCCCCTCCAGAGAACGTGGGTTGAGAACCATCAGAAATACCATATTTATATTTCCCTCTAAGTAAACGCATTAACAGCTCGCTTGCAAGGAAATATCAGCAAAGATCCAGTTAAATCCAGATCTTATACCGGTTATAACCGCCTCAAACTGGACGTTGGCAGCCATTGGCGGCAAATGTAGCAGAAATGCATTCATAAATGTATATTTGTAATAAAATTTGAATTGCGGTTCGCTACTCCAGGTTTTATTGCTACTAATATTTCTTCGATATTTGCTTGATTTTATATTTAAGTGGCCTAAACACATGTGATTTTATTTAACCCTATATCTTACAGTGACGCCGAAAATTGGCAATATAATATAAGCGGTGATATAAAAACGGTTTAACATAACGATAGTTCGGTAAAATCAAAAAAGGTAAGTAGGTAGTAAATGATGCCGTGACGTCTGAAAGGCGAGAATGGAAGACGAAAACGTATTGCGCCGACCCCAAATTAAATGAGAAACGGCTGGAAGGATGATGATGAGGTTCTGCTGAGAGTGGTGGCGTAGCGAATGACCACGACTTCAAGTTGAAGGTGGTGGGTTCGAACTCAGTCTAGCACTTTTAATCTCATAGCCACTACTGTCAAAGCGATGAAGGAAAACCTGTAGAAAACAGGCAGTTTCTACTTTTTACATGCAATTTTTTTGTAAAGCCTACACACTAAGGTAAACCTTTCCTACCCATTCACTTATTTTCAGTCAATCCTTTAGCCACAGATATAGATATTCCTAGATAATATAAGTACTACGATGCGTACCAAAACCAAGCGTGCCATTTTTGACTATCTACGATGACGTCAGAAGCAATATACAAACAAGTTACTATACAAAACAAACTGAGGTTTTTAAATAAAATATATTTTGTTTTTGCTTTTCATACAAATGAAATACCAAAATAATATGAAAATCAAACATATTCTTAAGGTACTGTGTATTTCGTTTGTATTATAGAATATCTATGTTCCCAAATAAATATTTTGAAAGGACAATGATATAAAGACGAGATATGAGGAATTTCAAATGTCTATAGAAAAAATATTTTTCTCATAACTCTTGTTTAAATCAGTGTACCTTCAAAATATGGGTTTGGGAACCTGTATATTCTGTAATCCAATGGAAATAAATACACCATATCATAAGAATATGTTTGATTTACAAATTATTTTGATATAACTTTTTTTATGAAAAACGCATGCTCCGCAGGCCTCTTAAGTTGTAACGTCGTTGTTTTAAACAAATGAACATGCTGCGGTGGCGGTAGCCATGTTAAGCATAAAATGCTTAAGACGACTACATGAGCTAAATTAGCAACTCTGTTTGTGGTGGTTCAATCTACATCTGAAATACTGTTAGAATAAAGTTCTAATCAGCTTACACTACGAAGTGGTTGTTACGTCAGTCACTGCGGGCCGAATAGTGCGAAATGAGTCGTTCCTATCGATTTACAAAAAATCTATTGATCGGACTTAAAAAAACACTATGATGCTTGTATGTTGCTTGTAGAACTATTTTGACATAAATTAGAATGATTACATATATTTTGGTATGGTTTTTCTCGTTAAAATATTTTTTTTAGAGTTAAGTTCGTGATTTTTTTCTATCGAGTAAAATTAATTGTATTATGTTTTCAAAACACTATCATACTAACATATATCTTAAAGAATATCATATATTTTTCTAGCATTGCAGTGAATCATATACTTTAAGGCATTATAAAACTCGCGAAGTAGATGCTCTTGCGTTATCTAGGTATATGTATATCTGTGCTTTCAACCCACGAAGATAAGTGAAGAAGTCTGACCTATATCTCCGGAAATATCAGTAAAAAAAACATAACATCAGGACCGTTATCTTCTCAAAACATATTCCTACCCACTCCATATTTATATGAGTGTCAAAAACATCAATTAAAATCAGCCTAAGGCGATCAACAGAGCTTTTAATTTTTCCGCCATTTACACTTTTCCCTTTCAGCCCAAATAAATACGGATAAAGATTTCTTCGTCCTTTTCAGATTTTGTATGACGGTTTAGATTTCATTAAATAGACGTGTGAGTTTAATACAATTAGGGGCAACCCTAACTCTCGGTGACAAGCCTGTCCGTATTTAATAATGTAGCATGACCTTTACATTATGTGTTAGGAATTAAAAGTAGATTTTTAGGGGTGGGTTTTTTGTGATAGAAAAATATTTTTTAGGGGGCAAATGGCTTAGACGCAAAATAGCAGGCACTAAATAATTAAATTATATCGGCAATCACCCATCAAAGTGAGTAAAATAGTTTTATTAGATAAAGGGTGTAAACACCTCTTAACGAAGCCGAAAGGCATTTGCTCTCCCTGTCATTTCGAGTTTTTTTGTTCTACACCATATACCTGGGAACTAGTTAAGGAGGTATTGTGGGTCAAAGTTTTTTTAAATACTTACAAGTTTTTATTGAAATATTTTTACTTTAATCACCTCTAACTCGAACTCGCCACGATCTCGCTGCGCAAACGCCCCGCTTTCCACTAGCTCGCAACTCGCTTGTATGATAAGGCCCTTAGAACAATCATGACTTCACGCCCCTACCAAAATAGCTAGAAAAAAGACAATTTTTTGAATAATTTTATTTCAATACAGTAAAACAGGACGAACGACCCCTTAACCATACCGCACGACTTACATTACATATTAACATCGTAATGTCACCTTAATAAACTTGATTACAAGTGTTGTCGACTTTTTACATTACATTATGACAATTAATTATGTTAACACAGTGTTGGGTTCTAATATGGTTTTAATGGTGCTTTATATACTTTTCAGAAAAACAAATTAGGGGTAGTTTTTGAGGACCACCGATAGAAGTAAAAACTAAGTACCTAGTCTAAAGGGTGTAAAACACCTCTTAACGAAGCCGAAAACTTATTCTCCCCTTCATAGCAATCATTGCCTTCTAGTTACGGAGATATTGGGGGGTCAAAGTTACAACTTTTTGACAAGTTTTATTTTAGTTACATGTTTTTACTGTTATTTTTTAACCACCTCTACGACCCCCGTACTATTTAATCTATGGCATCAGCACAATGTTTTAAGTGCGTCACATTAAGTTTTACCAAAAATCATGATTTTTAACCTAAAAAAAAAGTCGTTTCCCAGCAATAATTTTTGCGTAAAGTTACTTAGTTTGATGTTCAGAATGATGATGAGGTGGTTTACACCCTGTATATCTGCTACGGGTTGTGCCCCGCGTACGCCTGGTGCTATACCGTACCGGATCGGTTACGAGTACTACAAACCGTTTCTGTATCTACCGTAAGGTGATGGTCACGCGAGTACAATGATTTTTGTTCACATAAAAAGTGCACAAAGCGTCTAAAGCAGTTTTCACATCAAAATCTTCTTATTTAGAAAGACCGCTAGTATCTGGTCTTTGATGGCGTGGTAAGCGGTGACTGTTAATTAACATAACATCACGCCTATTATCGCCGAAGGGTAGGCAGAGCTTCACCCACATTTTGAGCGGACATTTTCTCATTTAAAAATAAAAATCGCTCCATGTGTATGTGATTTAAAGTTATCTTACTGAAGTATCTCATAAAGTTACTTTACACGAAGTTGAATAGTATTTGACTGTCACCAAGTAATTATCAAATTAAGAAAAAACATTTTCTTGACTTGTCGTAATATTCAGACTAAGGACTGTTCCAAAGATATACCATGGCCCTGGAACACAAAGGGCTAAGTAGGAACGTGGGTGGGTTTTAGTCAGTAAAAGTCTGACACTCCCTTCCGATCCGCCCAGAGCGCGAGAGGTTATTTGATGATTTCCCATCCAAAAAAAAGGGACAACTACCTATCAAAGATCTTCAAATGACAGCTTGGACCAACGGCTTATCGAGCCGTCCGAGGCTCAGAGGAATCTCTGTGTATAACTACATTGTATGTAAAGGACGGAAGGACGGTCAGCGACCCCAAAAGTCTGACACCAGTCTTACCAAGTGGTATCGTATTTCCCAGTATTAACTGGGTTGTGGAGGTAAGACAGATAGGCAGTCGCTCCATATAAAATACTGGTATTCAGCTGCATCCGGTTAGACTGGAAGCCGACCCCAACATAGTTGGGAAAAGGCTAAGCAGATGATGATGATGGTGTATGTAGAGGACGGTCACCCATCTATAGACCAACCTGGACAAGCTCTGCTTAACCCGAAGATCGACTGTTATTATTTCAGACCATTAAACCGAATAATGAAATAATATACTCTTTCGTCGTCCTAGTAATTTTTCTTTTCCCAAGAAATCCAGGGCACATTTTCAGTAATATTTATAAAGCTTGTTTAAAAATTAGGCTACAAAGTCCCGCTGTGTCGGTGTATAAGGTTATCTTATTACAGGCTTTCATGAATCGACGCCGGAGTACAATATTCACAGAGCCTTACGTCCAATTTACAAGTTATTAAAATTTTTGATTGGTATAGCGCGTCGGGCACGTGGACCGTGACTCAAAAGAGATTAAGGCGATGTGAATTGCAGTGTTGCAAGTTAATTTTACTCTATTGTTTATTTATTGGTCTTGCTTATTTTTTATTGAAGTAAAAGTATTATTTACAATATATTCATACTACAACTAGAACTATATATAAATACAAAAATAAAACTAAACGTAAACTAGTACCTACATATAAAGGGTGTAAAACACCACCGAAAGCCACTTGTTTTTCCCATCATTGCGATCATTTCTTTGTTCTACACCTGACCTCGGAACCTTCTAGTTACGGAGATATGAAGGGTTAAAGTTACAACATTTTGTTTTTTTTGTAAGATTTTGACTTTTAACACCTCCACGACCCCCGTACTATTCAATACATCCATCAGCACAATGTTTTAAGTGCGTTACATTGAGTTCTACCACTAACCATGATTTATAACCTCAAAAAAAAGTTGTTACCCAGCAATAATTTTTGCGTAAAGTTACTTAGTCTGATGTTCAGAATGCTTGATGAGGTGGTTTACACTCTGTATACAAAGATGTCAATAGGACACTTAATTGTCAAAGTATTTCTCCGTAACGCTGTCATCGGGAAACGTGCTCAGAAGACTTGGCAGTCTTGCCACGTTGAATGGCAATGCTAATTCTTGGCCAAAAGAAAGAGCCAGCCCTCTGGTCACGCGAAGTGTCGATCAGTCGGTGGGAGATTTCCTTAAAAAGGAGACATGCACTCGGACCCCATTATTACATTTAACCTCATTTATTTATTTATTACTAGCTTCTGCCCGCGACTTCGTACGCGGATCCTGTTGCATTTTTTTTTTAAATAAAAAGTATCCTATGTTACTTCTAATACCTCCAATCCAATATACACGTGTACAAAGTTTAATGATGATCGGTTGAGTGGTTTTCGCGTGAAAGCGTAACAAACAAACTTACATTCACATTTATATAATAGTAGGGATAGGGATTACATCACGCCTGTAATTTTAAAAGGCTGAGGTAGAAGTGTACCCATTACTATATCCACATTTCGCCACTTATGTTTCAGTCCCATGTTATTAAGGGCGAGATTATTGCCATCAGCCGGAAATAAATCCAGACTCCATAGGTGTTACTGGAAAATTCCTGTTGGAAAAACCCAATAATTTAGCACTTTGTCCGACCTGGCAGTTGAACCCAGGACTTCATGCTCAGCTGTCACACTTACGATCACTAGACCAGGCAGTCAACTGACTGCCTTGTTGTGTTGTCATTTATTATCAAGATATTTTATTTTTTTCTTGCGAAATGATCGACCGATTTGGATTTATATGTCTGACTCATTAATATTAAACGAACACATAATAATGGTGCTTTTTCATGTCGTAAAATTAAAGCGAACCCGGGGCGAGAAGTTAGTTAAAAATAAATTGCCTCTCGGGAAATTCTTGTAAGAATCTTTACGCCATACAAATATGTGTTATATGCAAGAATGTGACTTATTGTGTTTAAGTTTGAATTGAAACCCTCTCAGAGGGTCATTTAAGTCGCCGGGGTTGTGGGCCTGATCGAAAGAGATACCGCGGCCCCGGAACATAAAGGGTGAGGAAGGAACATGGATGGGTTTAGTCAGTAAGAGTCTGACACTCCCTCCCGCTCCGCAAAGAGTGGGAGAAGTCATTTGATCATTTCCCATCCTAAAAAAAAGGGTCATTTAAGTCATTTTTTAGTCGTTTTGGGTGTCAGTTTCATACTAAGACTTGTTACCCATGTTCATTTACCTTTCAAAGGTTTGTAGATCTTTGACAGTCGGTTCAAGTAGTCAGTGGCGCAAAAAGTCTGACAACCAGTCTTTCCAAAGAGTATCGTATTACCTAGTACTAAGTGGGTGGTGGAGGTCAGATAGGCAGTCGCTCCATGTGTGGTATTCAGCGGTATCCGGTTAGACTAGAAGCCGACCTCAACATACTTGGGAAAAGGCTAGGCAGATGAAGAGCTACCTTCCAAAGGTTGCTAGAGTGACATTTTCACACGTGTCCGTAATACATGGTAATAAAATTCATAAGTCAAACTTTCCACATCAAATATTGACGAAAACTCCGGTTTGCAAACAAACAAATCATCCATGTTGTAATACTAAAACTTTTGATTCCTTTTTTTTATATTGTTTACTTTAACCGACTGAAGCGTGCTTAGTTCGAGAACTGCCCGAAGTTTATGAGCAGATAATTTGAATGATTTATGTGAATATTTAGTGTTATGATACTTTCTTTTGACTTTGGTTACAATAAAGGCAGAATTACAGGAAAGATTTTGGCCTCGGTCGATGCGGCTAGCGACGCGAGTGGACACGCCTGCCACACTATTCCCAAGTTTACTGTAACTTCAAAAGCCAAAATTAACAGTGGCGACCACCAGAAAAGCGCCGAGACAATGATGCTCGACGAAGTCCAAGAGAAAGAATTGAACTGTCTTGGATCCAGCAATGAAACTAATCAGAAAAGTGTAGCGGAGGATAAGGCCAGCGTGTGAATGATTGAATGAATGAATGAATTATGCATTTATTTGCAAGAATATTAGTTTTTTAGGTAGTTTACATAAGTTCTTAATATCTAAGGGTTTCACTATATTCGGCAATTGGGCCATACAAATATTAAAGAGTAGTAGGTATGGTACGATTAGAATAACGTAATAAGTTTTATTGGTAATATGCGACTGACATACTATCAGTTACTTGAAATAACAAAAAAGTTGTTATAGTGCGAAAATAAGCATCGTGCTGCAAAATCGTTGAGTTTACCGAAAAGCATGTAAGCACTTGTTTCCTTTGCGTGAATTCCGTCGCGTCTTGAGTCGCAGTGACTCATGGCTGCTCTAAGTGCTCCCATTTCCTTTCTGAAGCGTGTCGGCGTATTGGTTAAGCAATTGGTTGCTGCGCTATATTTCACTGCTTCGATTAAAAACGTCATGAATTCATTTAAGAAAAAATAAAGAAGAAGTATGTGTTAGTCTGTCCGGGACGAAAAAAAAAATGGTTAAATTAATAGAGTTATATAAAAAAAGTAGACATGAAAAAAACAAACGAAATTAGCCCAAGACGACGCCAAAAGGTTATTTCTATCTGATGCCTGCTAGAAATGGGTGCATGCGCATATTCTATTTTTTTTAATGCATTTCAGAAGCAAACATAGCAATAATAATACTCAAATTTAACTAAACTCATCACAGAAATAAATGCCTAACCACCTCTAGAAGCGACCTGGACGATTGTTTCAGCATTCCTAATGAGGGGGGTAAGTGAAAGTTGTAGTTATTAGCGCGGTAATCTAGCCGACGGCCGACGTAACTCAATCCGACGGGAGATTGCAGCCAGGAGAAATTACGTCGCCACACTTAAAAACTGAGATTTTTCGTTGGTTATAAGTATTTTTTTGCCAGTATGATGAGTTGGGATTATAAGATGTGACTAAAAGAGTGAGGCGATGGCAAGAGAGGGAGAGGAACAACTAGGAAACATCATCTGCCTAGCCTTTTCCCACCTATGTTGGGGTCGGCTTCCAGTCTAACCGGATGCAGCTGAGTACCAGTATTTTACATGGAACGACTGCCTATTTGACCTCCACAACCCAGTTAATACTGGGTAATACGATAACACATGGGAAGACTGGTTGTCAGACTTTTTGGGCTACTGACAACAACTACAAATGACAGCCGGGACCAACTGCTTAACGTGCTTTCCGAGGTACGGAGGAAACTCGGTATTGTAAGGGTGGTCACCCATCCATAGACCGACCTAGGCAAGCACGGCTTAACCTAAAGATCGATCCGAGTGGCTGTTATAAGTTAGTCACGAGCTCCTCAGGAACACCTAGCAAACGATGGTTGGATTGTTTGAGGAAGGATATGAAAGAAAAAGAAGTAAATGATAGTATGACAGAGGAAAATGGAAGAAAAAAATTGTTTATATGTATAATAAGTATGTATTTACAAACAAAAAAGTATTTATGTTGTATAATTATCAACTATCTAGTGTCCACGACACAAGCTTTGCTTAGTGTGGCACTAGGTGGCGCTGTGTGTTAATGTCCATCGATTATTATTTTTATTTTTTTAATAGCAGACAGGAAGATGTGTGTTTGGGTAAATCAGGCAGGCACTAACTTTTGTTTTAAATCATCACCAATGCTCTCAAAATGGTGAAGGAAAGCATCCTAAGGAAACTGGCATATCCTAGAATAATATCTTCTTCTGCACTTAACGTTATACAGCTGCCATTTAACAAACCTTTCACTACCGAAAAATATCCAAGAGCTTGAATTAAATATAATTTTAAGTAATAAATATAAATGGGTACTGTGCATTAGCATCTTTAGCGCAAATAATGTCTATTTACAAGAAGCTAGCTGTATATTTATCATTTCGAAATTGATAAAAAAACGGTAGATTTTGTAGTATATTATTATATGTATAGCAGAGTAACAAAGTTGAACTATTGATTAGTTTTATTTTTGGACTGTTTTATTTTGGTATATAAGTACTGAAATGAAACAGTACCTAGGTACTGGGTTGTGGAGGTCAAACAGGCACTCGCTTTATAAAAAATACTGGTATTCGCCTACATCCAATCCAATATGGTTGAGAAAAGGGTAGGCAAGTGTAGTATCTCAGTTAATAGCCCTCTCCGGGGCTGCGGGACTGTTCGAAAGACATACCGCGGCCCCGGAACATAGATTGGTTTTAGTCAGTAAAAGTCTGACACTCCCTCCCGCGCCGCCCAGAGTGGGAGAAGTTATTTGATGATTTCCCATCCATAAAAAAAAAGTTAATAACCCTCTCGTCGGTCAATTAAATGTAAGGATATTATTTTGGTATATAAGTACTGAAATGAAACAGTACCTAGGTAATGGGTTGTGGAGGTCAAACAGGCACTCGCTTTATAAAAAATACTGGTATTCGCCTACATCCAATCCAATATGGTTGAGAAAAGGGTAGGCAAGTGTAGTATCTCAGTTAATAGCCCTCTCCGGGGCTGCGGGACTGTTCGAAAGACATACCGCGGCCCCGGAACATAGATTGGTTTTAGTCAGTAAAAGTCTGACACTCCCTCCCGCGCCGCCCAGAGTGGGAGAAGTTATTTGATGATTTCCCATCCATAAAAAAAAAGTTAATAGCCCTCTCGTCGGTCAATTAAATGTAAGGATGTCAAGATCTGAGTTTGATTCCCGGGTCGAGCAAAGTGTATCACCAGTCCACCACTAGACCAACAAGACTGTTCACAGTCTCTTTGAATATTCAACATTTTCTTTGTATGAATAGTAAATAATTAAAACTATGTCTAAAAACAAGCAAGATGAAAATCAAGTCAAATAAAAAGCTCAATCGGAACCGCGGCTCCTTATGAGAAAACTTGCAAACGTTCCTGAGAGCAGTCTTAAGTAAATGTTTGAAGACTAGCGCAGGCACGAGCACAGGGATAGGCGACCGATGTTATTGTTGGGAAATGTCTTCAAACGAAAGAGACGGAGATGTCCGATGTTCTTTTATTTTATTTATTTATTATGGGACGATAAACAGCTACAATATATAACGTCTACAAATAACAATAACAGACATATGAATTAGTCCGACAGACCGATCGAGCTCGCCCAGTTTAGTTCAGTTAACTCAAATCATTTATTTCAACTAGACCATTACGGCACTTTTGAATGTCGATAAAACGAAAAAAAAAAAAAAAAAAAAAAAAAAGGTATTTAAAATGTCGGCTTTCTTCAAGATCAAAGGAGTGCATCTTCTGTACGCTAGTACTATTATTTATCTGTGTCCCAGACGCGTGTTGGCCGTAGCATAAACCACCTCATCACGAAGCCGTCAAGCAAACATTCTGTACATCAAACTAAGTAGGTAACTTTACGCAAAAATTATTGCTGGGAAACAACTTTTCTCTTTGGGGTGAAAAAACATGTTTTGTGGTAGAACTCAATGTAACGTCATGACAAATGTTACTCAAAATATTGTGCTGAATGTACAGATTGAGTTCGCGGCTCATGGAGGTATTTATAGTAAAAATATTACAATGAAAACTTGCATTTAAAAAAAACTAGTCAAAAAGTTAAACTAAACACACAGGTTAACTAAAGTTAAACATTAACCCCCAATATCTTCGTAACTATAAGTTTCCTCAGGTATGATGTAGAACAAAAATGATCGCAATGACAAAGACAAAAAGTGCCTTTCAGTTTCGTTATGTGGTTTTTATACCCTTTATGTATGTACCATTAATAGTAAAGCTTTGCCTGACTCTTCGAGATTACAGGCGCGATGTTATTCTATACTAGCTGACCTACGCAACTTGGTCTGCGTCACATAAGAGGGAAAAAGCTACTACTACTACCTACCTACTACTACCTACTACCTAGCTACTACCTACCTACTACTACCTACTACTACCTACTACTACCTACTACTACCTACTACTACCTACCTACTACTACCTACTTCTACCTACTACTACCTACCTACTACTACATTTTTTTCAACACAACAAAAAAAAAATTAGTGGAATCGGTCCAGGCGTTGTTGAGTTATGCGCTTACCAACATATTTTGTGATTTATTTTTATATGATACATTACGTATTTACTCATTTAAATGGATGAACATGTTTGTAAAGTATCTTCGAACGTCAACTATGTGCATACTCATTTCGTAGCAAATGCGTAGCACATTGCTACGAGACGTAGGCGTCCAGCTACGAGCTGCTACGACGCGATGTTTTTTTTTTTTTTAAATAAAATATTTGTTGAATTCTAAATCAATTTAGAAGGGTAAAAATGTCAGAATATGATTCAAAATGCAGTAATGTATGCAGGCCAGTGTCTGGAAAAGTGTAGTGACATTATAATTGAATATATTTCGTTGAACATTTTAACAATAAAGTGGACCTATGTCAACGGGAGTGACATGTATCTAAAAGTCTTATTTCGTATATTTAATGATTTGGAATGCTATTGTCTGAGGAATCCTTCTATGTTATGTTTTTAAATGAAAGAGAAGAACTCAGAGCTTGCCCTCAGGTTAAATGGCTAAAAATATATACGAGCACTAGCTCTTTTCATTTTTTCAATTCATTTCTTTTTTACCAATTTTTTTTTATACGATTCAGCTTCTAAATACAGGATCCTAAAAGATCCACCTCTTAGCTGTCATTTGCGAATTGTGTACATCAAATTAAGTAACATCGAGTAAAATTATAAGGCAAATTTGTGCGTGCATGCAATCGTCCAGGTAAGTTTTTAGTCCCAGTATTTAAGGAAAAAGATGTGAAATTTCTTGTTACTAGCTAACATAATATGTGGTGCTGAATCACTACCTCAATTCTCCGACGCTTGATATACAGGGGGTAGGCCAGCGTTTTAATATAAAAATGACTAAAGATGTAAAATGTATCATAATAAGCTGATATCTGGTACATAATATAATTATTACATTCTGTACATCAAACTAAGTAACCCTACACAACAATTATTGCTAGGAAATTACTTTTTCTAGGAAAAGTCACGTTCTTCGGTAAAACTCAATGTAACGCACTCAATACATTGTGCTGAAGAATGGATAAAAGTAAATTTCTGTCGTGGTGTTTAAAGTAAATTTCTTACATTAAAAACATGTATCGATATCTCCGTAACTAGAACAAAAATGATCTCATTGATGAGGAGGACAAGTTCCTTTCGGTTTCGAGTCCTTTAACACCCTATATGTGGTAAGTATTAAATTATTATCTAATAGTGCCCGACTCACCGTGTCCAATAAAAACGAAAAAAAATTACTTTGACCTCAACGTTTGGTATCAAAGTTTTAAGGTTTCCTGAAATGATCCGATACAAAAAATAGGTCACAATGACGGGAAAAACAAGTAACTCTCAGCTTCATTAAACGCCGTTTCACACCTATTTATATGCATAACCATTTGACAAGCCATAACAGGTTAGTAAAACTCGTTTCCGGATATAGTAATATAACCGCGAACAACATAAAACATCGTATTTCTAAACCTGCGCCCTTATGAAATCAAATAAGATGAACCACCGTGAATTTTGAGCGAGGTTATGTTGACAGCGGAGCAAAACGATGATTAAAAAAAAATGAAAAAAGTTAAACACTTTTTATAAAAATGAAAAGAACAAAATTGGTTTAATCAATTTTTTTTTTATTTTTTTAAATTTAATTTATTTTTATTGGTTTAATTAATTTTGCGTATGCAAAGTTTTGTGTCCGTCCTATTAACCGTTGACGAGTTCTCTCACAAGGAGATGATCCTGGCTGCAGGATCAAGATATGTCTATCATAAGTATGTATTGTCACCAGAACCAAGTGTGTGTAAAAATTAGTCAGATTTTTAAAGTGAAAACTTCTCTTCGTCTGTTGAGCACTTTTTGGGTGAAGCTAACGCTTCGTAGTATATCCGCTACGGCGTAGCACCACTTAGGCGTGCGCGGGGCACAACCCGTAGCAGATATAGATTACTTAATTTTCACTTAGACTGCCCCGTTCGTTTTTTTTTTATTATTTATTTATTAAAGTTTATATAAGTCTTAATTGATGACAGTTGGAGATAACTAATTAGACATTCAGTTGCAAGATTGATAGTTGAGATAGAGAAGAATTGATAGATAAACCAAATTTTCTTTTTTGTTTTTTTTTTTAAGTTTATTTCATAAATCATCTTGATACTATCACACCTCAGCTTTACAGCGATAAAACAAAGCATGTGATGTAACGAGACCCTGGTTTACAGCGGTTTACAGGCGGCAGCGAGCTTATTGCGTTTCCCCGTACGGCACTCTCGCCGCGACTCGACAAAATATTTATTGACGTTAATGCAGTGCTGATGGTGTCAGAGATGTCTTATGAAAACAGGACGTAGGGTAGTGCTCAACAAGTTGTTTATTTATTTACTCTAAACGCGATCGTAATGCGAAATTGTAGCACACTTAAAATTTAAATAAAGTTAGTTAGTGATTGAATTGTTGAGGTGCAATTCCAATTCATTTATTTTGCGAACATAGGATACATACAGAAGATGTTATCATGTTCTATTAAATGAGCAATATTTGTATGTTTATTTATTCAATCACGTTCTCGAAAACGGCTGTAACGATTTCGATAAAAGTTGCAATGTTCGTTTACGGGGCAAAAAATCAATTGAACTAGGTTTCATATCTGGGTTTTTTTTTTACCCAAGCAGAGCTCGGTCACTGTACGGGACAACTATAAATGATAAGTTGTGTTAGATATAATATGATTTTATTGATATAATGCTAATTTGATACAGTGATCACTTATAATTGAATGATATTAGGATACGAAATGCTACGATATTGTGATAATGAGTACACGCGGCGAAGACCGAACGCGAACTAAAGTAAATGGCGCACGCGGTACAAAACTGCTTATTTAACGTAAAAAGATATACGAGTATGAATTGCACGGGCGGACCGTACAGTCACTCAGGTGCTTAATATCGTATTATGTTAGAGGTATCTTTATCAGCTGTTATTTGAAACGTTGTTATTTTTTTAATTGGCAGTTGGAGGAAAACGATTTAAAAGAAATGCAGCATAGGCTGTAAGTCCGTCTATTAACCACTTCTGCGCATGAAGTTTAACAAATACTGAGTTTTGGGGTGTTAGTAGCCAGCTTTTAATTATCTTGCTAAATCTAGATGAATAGGTAGGTATACTAACTTGTCTTCGAAACAATCAATATATTGATTGTTTCGAAAACAAGTTAGTATACATTTTGAACAGTCCGTCATTTCTGCGTTATCATTATATTAATAATCATCTGTCTAACCGTTTACAGCTAAATACCATTTATATGACACGGAGCGACTGGCTATCTAACTTACTCAAACCAGTTAGTAATGGGTAATACGACACCCCTTGGTAAGACTGGTTGTCAGATTTTCAGGTCACTGACTACTTAACGACTGTCAAAGATGAACAATTGCATTATCATAATATTATACCTATAGAAACGTACACATGTCTTTGTTGCCGCGCATCCGGCTCTAAGGACCAAAAATTTAACAGCCCTGAAAAGCGGCAGACTCATTAAACGTCTTCCGATACTTGCCCTGGTTTCTTCGTTCAATTACCCGTAGTATACCGCTAATATACCTTGACAGTTGTTCAATTGCCGGGAATTTATGGGGCTATCACAAAATGGCGTAGTCTTGCCAGTCACAGACTGTTAAAAGTTATTTTGAAATTGGCAGACGATAAATTTTGATTAAGTGACGTTTAATGTTTGGTAGCCGGGAGTACCTACAAGTTGTCTTCTAAGTCAGTGATTACAAATTCGATGGCAGAGGCACCACATTTTGCCAGTTCTGTTTAAGTCCCAAGTAAAAGGGGGCGAGCCTAAAGCCTAGCATGAATCCAAGACATCATGGCTTCTCCCATGGAAAAATCCAAGAACAATGTACCCGACCCGGGAATCGAACCAGGACTTCATGCTCAGCCGTCACAATTGCAACCACAAGACCAACGAGACTCTTCCTTATAAATCAACGACCTAGGTCTACCTTTCCTCAGTAACATACAACCACTGATCTTCGCAACAAACTTACTACAAGTATCAAATCAGACTGACATTAACTCACCTGACTTCAAACAAACTCTAAACTTTAACTTTACTTTGACTCACTAACTACCTTTATTACCTAATATAAATCTAAAGTTCGTCCCCTTAACTTTTAAGGCACATATTAAGAAACCCTTCGAATAAACTTTAGTTAAAACATTGGTTGGTTAATGTATAGATCTGCTAAGTTAAAGGAAATGTGATATATTTATTTTGTTGGGAAACAGGTCAGTTTGGAGTTGGGCCAAGTTTTAAGTTTTGTTTGGGAAGCAACAAGTGGGGTTTGAGATAACTTGTGTTGGGGCAAAGGGTTATTTTTATTCAATATACGATAAGCCGGTAACTGAATCTGTACCTTTTTCGTTCCCTTTTTTGTAATTTTTGCAGAAAAGAAACGAATAAAAATAATTATATTATAGTTTGAAAAAACGCTTTCTTTATTCCCTCAGCAACTACAATTGCATCCATCTTTCATCTTTAGGAGTCTTCCATATTTGATTAAGAATAATGTAACTTAGCTCAGTAAACACGACCGGGAAATGGGTCTTTAACTTTTAAGATTTTCCCACACTGTTACAAGTTAAACTATTCAAATTATTCTTTCGGAGCAATAAGACCGGAAGGAAAATCTCTGTGCTCGACTCTTACAGAGTTGTAGCATTAAAATACATACTACTTCATGATTCAATAAATCACTACATCACTACATTTTATAAAACAAAGTCCTCCGTAGCGTCTGTCTGTCTATTCGCGATACTCTCAACAACTACTGCACCTATTTTCATGCTGTTTTCACCAATGGATATGTCACCGTAAAATTGTCAAATACGTTATATTGTAATATCTCTAGCGATATTGTAAAGTCTCGAATTATTGTCAAATGAACATACTGCTTACAACAAAACGCATTATTTTTCGTGAAATGCATGCGATGGTAGTCAACTTACGCGGTGTGGAGGGAAGGAGGGGTCCCCCTTGCCTAGTGGCACAACTTTCATGAAAAGATAATGCACCATTCCTGAGAAATACCGATTAATATAACATAACCTTAAAACACTTTATATTCCCCCTAAACAGCGTAGTCGACGGAGCTCCGCTTCGCGGGGCCCCTATTTCCTGATGTCCCGATTATGGGGGCAGAGATACTTCCGAATGTTAATTCGAGACATTACAATATCGCGAGAAAAAACACGTTATATTGTAATATAACGTGTTTGACAATTTTACGGTGACAGATATATTGGTTATCGAGGAAGGTTGGTTAATTTGTAGGCGGGCGTAGCAACGGGCGTCAGCTAGTTCAATTATAATGCTACAAAAAAAACTGTGCGCCTCTTTCAAGTTTATAGATCTGGTTGATCTGGTTCCACACACTCACAAGGTGGTTGCGCTATTTTATTCTTTTAGACCACACATACATGTGCATCCCAGTTAAGTACATAACTGTAGGTTTTAACCCTCTTATCCTAACGTGAATAATTAATCACCTGCAAGCCAGGCTTTTAGTCAAATGCAGTGGGCAGTGTTACCGAAAATACTGGGATAACGTTGGCGCTGTGATAGTTAATTCGTTTGTGGTAATTCCGACTTCCGAGTAGTTCTTACTTACCAGCTTATTATTGAAGAGTGAAAGGAAATCAAAAGAGAAAAAATGTATTTATGTGTCTCACAAAGTTGGCTTCTCAGTAAAAAAGCTTAAGACCATACTGAGAGCTCTTAAAAGTGTATCCATGGAGTTTCTTCCCATTTTGCTCTCAAGAGATCTATGCTTTGGAATGGGCAACGACAAAATTAAAAAAAAATGAAATTCATTCATTCCTCAAAAATCTACCATAAAGGTGTACACTCTTTCACATTATCAGTCACTATTATAAAAAGAATAATCAACATGTCAATTCTTTAACAAATTATTACGCCTTCTAACTGTGACTGTAGTTTCACTTACTTTGTTTTCCGACATTCAAATGTTTCTGTAATGGTCTAATTGAAATAAATGTATCGAATTTGAGTTTAAACGTCAATTTTTTCATACAAAGAATACTTTTATGGATTCTATAGGGATCTTTAATGTTTCTGGAAACAAAGACGTGATATTTTATCAGTAGGTGTAAACTATATACGTACGTGTATATTTGAAAAAGAATGATAACGACAAAATAACACTATTCTTTTCAGTTATGAACAACATTCATGCGCGTGGGCAAAAGCTGTTGTTATATGTATAAGATTACCCGTACAAATGTCAATTTTAGTTGACATGAAAGTCATTCAGGAATAAACAGATCTTTCATACAATAACAACTTTATTGAAGTATATTACAGTGGGAAGTCTTTTGTGAAATAATTCTGTAGATTTCTGAGTATGTCGCCTGTTTTGTAAGAATTTTAAACTTCAAGGTATTATTATGATTCACCGTCGTGTTTTCAAAGTTTGTCTCGAAATTGTTCATTTCTATGAGTACAATCAAGTACAGTGATATTCAGAAAAATAACTAGAATTGAAAAATCGTCAATTTAAAAAAAAATCATGTGGTGTTTGGGGTCTACCGCTAGAAGTGTAAACTAAGTATCTGCTACGGGTTGTGCGCCGCGCACTCTTATGTGGTGCTACGCCGTAGCGGCTACGAGTGCTACGAAGCGTTAGGTGACGGTCACGCGTGTTCCATGATTTTGTTCACCCATAAAGTGCTCAAAGCGCCTAAATAAGTTTTCTCTTCAAAAATCTGCTGTTCCTTGGTTTTTTCTCGATGTTTTTTCCCAGTCTATGAAAAAATTCTATGCTGTACTGAATTCACGTAACTGTTGTGCGTGGATATCCTTTCCACTCTGTTTAATATATTCATATAGATTGACACTTAGTAAAATACGAATGCAATTTCTCTTGGAATATTGATTGCAACTTTGAGGTAAGATCTAATTTTGATAGCATCTGTTGGTGCGAAAATGCGATGTTCGTAACATTAAAGTGAAAAAAAAAACACTTACAAGTTGTTTCATGTCTTCATATTAGTGGTCGTGAGTGTACGTACTATCAACTTCTTGTACATCTGCTATTTTAATTAATTGTTAAGCTGTTTGTTGTTATAATATATATGTATGTGTTGCTCTATTGTGTTGTTGCTGTCCATTAAAGAATAAATGATTATTCTATTCTATTCTTCTATTCTATCTGTAATGAGTTTATAACTCAATAATATGTTTATACATACATCATTAGAAACATTAGTATATTTATTTTATTGATGTATCCCACCGACCTTGATTCACGCCAATTAGATTCGTTCCACACATTCCCATTAATTTCTTTCATCTTTACAAAAAAATACGGTGTTTTTTTTACGAGAAACCTCCATGGTATTCACTCCCTTTACGTTTGTGTATAAATTCAGGATGATTGATATTGTGAAAATGATTGAAAACATAACTGATTGACAGTTGAATCGTGACGAATGTCTGTTAATACTGATTTATGTGTTTGCATCGAAATGTTTAATCAATATAACGCCTACGTTGAAATGAGATTTTTTCAATGTAAGGGTGGTAAGTTTGTCCTCGTAGCGCCGATCGGCGGCGGCAAGCTCTCGCGTCCGGCCCTGGTTCAATCCATGGTCCGGAGCGAGACGGAATGGGAAGCCGTTACCTTCTTCTGCGAAGCAGTCATGCTAGCGAAGGAGGTGGCGGAACGATAGAGGGAGAGAGCCTCTCTTCCCGGCCGCCGCGGGAGACGCACCTGGCGTCGGGGGCCACGTGGTGGCTACCAGCCACCGTAGACGTAGGCCTGTGGACGGTTAGCTATGGAAGCTAGCCGTCCGTCCGTCTAATGACGACAGGCCGTGTCGACGGCGCGTTCGTGTTCCACGCGCGCCTCTAAGAGATGTCAGCACAGTGAAGGGGCCCGTAAGGGCCGAAGCCTGCCGGGGTTGCGGGGCTATTCGAAAGAGATACCGTGGCCCCGGAACATAAAGGGCGAGGAAGGAACATGGATGAGTTGTAGTCAGTAAAAGTCTGACACTCCCTCCCGCTCCACCCAAAGTGGGAGAAGTCATCTGATGAATTCGAGAAAAAAATAGTGAATGTTAGTAGCGGCATTAAAAATTACAGTATTACAGTGCCATTAATGACACAAATGATTAAAAAACTAACATCCAAATTCTAAATCAAAGTGAAAAGGAAATGTAAAAATCTCACTTGCATTTCTTTTAACTTTACAGGTCTTTCTTTCTCCAACCCACTAGGAACTCAATAAAAAAGAATCCTTTGAAAATCCGACTACAAACTTTGTTCCAGTTTTTGAGTATTTTTTGGTAATTTACAATCGGCCATAAGGATAATTCAGTTTTTTCATGTTCTCTAAACGTCACCTGATGATTCTCCAATTAACAAAAGTAATCAGTACTATCTCAACACTCCAATGCTGAATTAGTTAGTCTGCTATCTAAAGCCGAAATCAGACGCTTCACTGGAGCGAGCGGTTCACTCAGGAGACTGTTCATTTTTGTTTGATTATACGTTCTCACAACACCGACAGAATAATATAGGAAAGAACGTTCGAATTCCAGAACTCTAACATCGTTGTAATGAAAGTTTCTACAATCAATAAATAGCAAATCTAAATAGATTTGCAATTCGGACTAAATAGTACGTCAGGTCGAATATTGTAAAAGAATGAACACGGATTTTTTGGTTTTGCAAATCAATGCAGCTCGTGACGTCAGGACGCACTAAAAATTATACCACGTCGTGACGTCGTATTGAGAATTTTAAAAGTGTCGTATCTTCGTCAATTTTGGTTTGTGGGTCAAATATTTTTGGATAGGTAATCTAACTGATAGACTTTTATTTGACTTTGTTATCATACCCTTTTAATTCATATTTCACTTCTGATTTATTTCGTGTTCACTTCGGGGAAGATCGGCTTCGGGAATGTTCGGAAATCAACGAACTGTTACTATAGACGTAGTCGTAGGTCGTAGTGTGTCGGATTAGCGTTTGGTTCGGTACTGACAGGTGGCTGGCTCAGGGCTTGATAAGTCGGGTGTCGGGTCGAAAATATTCGGACACTTGAATATTTCTTTTTTTCGAGAAATATAGGAATAATTTTAGACTGAAATGGAGCTTAATGTTATAAGAACATTGTTTGGAAAAAGAAGTCAATATTTATTTAGAGATGTTCTACGTTTTGTGGTTAAATAGTAACAGCTGCACAGGCCGATCTTCAAGGTTACGTGGTGCTTGCTAAGGTTGGTATTCCTATGGATGACTATCCAGGACTACTCAAACTGGCCTAATGTATATTCATAATGCCGGAAACACACTTATGTGTCGTGGCGCGCCAGAAGCATATCGGTTTATACATTTAGTATGGTTAGAGTCATATTTGTATGTCGTGTCGTGTCGTGGCGCGTTCTGGCGTGGCGCTGACTGCTCACCACCGATTGGCCAGAGCGGTGGTGGGGTTATGGCGCGACACGCCACACCACGTGTGTTTCCGGCTTTACACGCACGTTAACCTGTGCCTTGCACTTCGCAGAAAAGCAGGTGTGTAGTAGTGTGTAGTAATCTGTTTTCTCTTGTCTTGTCATTCTCTAAATCAACTAAAAGGTAATGCAATTTGACTTTCACCACTCATAATTTCCCCAGATCCTACAAAGTAAATTTCAATGCTCTTTTTAAAAGTTCGGGAAGTAATTCAGTTCAATAACATAGCTTTAACTTTCCCAGAAACAAAGTCTTTACCTACCTTTATGTCATTAGAAGCGTATCCCTATTAGCATTTACCTACTTACAAACTAAACTAGAGCTAATTACATCCCTACAAGGTAAGCTCAGTATGAGGAATAACTAAGCTTATGTGCAGCTCAAAGTTTGTTACTTGATTAAACTTAACGAAGCTGTGGATCGTAATTTAATTTTGAAAAGACTCAAAATCGTTTGAAACTTACGTTATAGGTATAAAACACTAGCATTTCGCCCGCGATTCGTCCTTAGCCTTGTAACTCGGCAAAGATGTAGCTTTCTAATGGCGAAAGATTTTTAAATCGGTTGAGTAGTTCTTGAGTTAAATCGTAACAAACCAAACAAACAAAAATCAAATCTTTCCTCTAAAAATGAAAGACGATACAGTGCATTGAAAACTCGTTGTGACGTCACAATTTCGGTACATTTTTACCGGAGTGACGTTACAAGGCCCACTCATGATCTTTGATCCGTTTTATCTTCATATTTTTTATTAATTTGATGAAACGAAGAACACGTATCCAATGTTGACGACTCGATTGGCGTAGTGGTAGTGACGCTGCCTTACGTTCTTAGGGTCCTGGGTTCGAATCCCGGTAGGAGCAAATGTTTGTGTGATGAGCATGGACATTTGTTTCCGAGTCATGGATGTTTATATGTATAATAAGTATGTATTTACAAACAAAAAAAATATGTAGTATATCAACTATCTAGTGTCCACGACGCAAGCTTTGCTTAGTGTGGCACTAGGTGGCGCTGTGTGTTAATGTCCAGCGATATTTATTTATTTATTTATATTTTTATTCGATAATCTAACTGACGGATTAAACTGAATCATTATTGTCAAAACATTACGTGCGATCTACTCTGCCAGCTCACACTCGTAGGTACCTCTTATCTTAGTTTTACTGTATGTTACACTGAGGCGCTCGACTCGGCCCTGCCGGGGTTGCGGGCCTGTTCGAAAGAGATACCGTGGCCCCGGAATGTAAAGGGCGAGGAAGGAACATGGATAGGTTTTAGTCAGTAAGAGTCTGACACTCCCTCCCGCTCCGCCCAGCGTGGGAGAAGTCATTTGATGATTCCCCATCGTAAAAAAAAAGGCGCTCGACTCGTGGCTAGGAGATCTACGCTAGGGAATGGGCAACTACAGTACTTTCTCAAGTAATTATGCCTTGTGACTGTGACTGTAGCTTTGATTTAGTTTTGTATTTTTGACATTCAAAAGTGCCGCAATGGTCTAATTGAAATAAATGATTTGAGTTGAGTTTGAGTTTGCTACATAATAACAGCCTATTGGGCCAATCTTTAGGTTAACCCATGCTTGCCTAGGTTGGTCTGTGGATGGGTGACCGCCCTTACAAAGAGTTTCCACCGTTTCCTCGGAAAGCACGCTAAGCAGTTGGTCCCGGCTGTCTTTTGTCCATCTTTAGCAGTCGTTACAGGTAGTCAGTGGCTCAAAAAGTCTGACCACCAGTCTTACCAAGGGGTATCGTAGTACCCAGTGTTAACTGGGTTGTGGAGGTCAGATAGACAGTCGCCTCATGTAAAATACTGGTATTCAGCGGCATCCGGTTAGACTGGAAGACGACCTCAATATAGTTGGGATTAGGCTAGGCAGATGTTGACACTGAGGTATCAAAACTGATAATACTTATACCATTAGATCACATGAAATCAGGTTATTTATTTTTATAGCAAATGAAAATTATTCTATTCATGTGCGATGTTATAAGAAAACTAGTTCTAAATATTGACAACAAAGTTGTTACAGATGCGCAAGAAATAGCTGATATTTTTGTTGATATGTTTGTGCATAAATCATCACTCTTAAAAGCAGAAGAAGAAAGAGCGATGTCCTTAAGAAACTCAACAATGAGAGTAGAAAGTGAGATAACATTTAATATGACGACACCTCAAGAAATAGCAAAAATTATACGTAAGATGACAAACAACCGGGGTTGCGAGCCTGTCCCGGGGTTGCGGGCCTGTTCGAAAGAGATACCGCGGCCCCGGAACATAAAGGGCGAGGAAGGAACATGGATGGGTTTTAGTCAGTAAGAGTCTGACACTCCCTCCCGCTCCGTCCAGAGTGGGAGAAGTCACTTGATGATTTCCCATCACGAAAAAAAAAAAGATGACAAACAAAGCATCATGTGGACACGATGACGTGTCAATATCGGTGATAAAGGACAATATTGAAGTATTAGCGTATCCTTTATCTGAGTTCATTAATAAATGTATTGAAGAGTCTGTTTTTCCTGAACAACTTAAATTGGCAAAGGTGGTTCCGCTACCCAAAAAGGGTACAAGAACGGATGCCAAAAACTACCGGCCAATATCCTTACTGCCAATTTTATCAATTTTTTTTGAAAAAGTTTTCAAAACTACACTCGAGAGCAATGAATCCGGGTCACTTAAAGAATGTTAAAAATCTCGGAAACTAAAAATGATAGGTTAATGCAATAAATTGTATTTAATAGACTATGTAATACTCCTTAAATGAAAGTAAAAAAAATATGAGTCACCATACATTTTATTAACACAAAATTACATAAAGAAAAAAACTGCTGATCTCTCCTTAAAACAAAAATAGGAAACATGAAATTTTTGAACTTTATTACGATTTTCTTGAATTTTAATACTTCGTATTGCCTCCTCGTGCTTCCATTACTGCGTTTACGCGGTTTGGCATGGTGTACACCAAGTTCCTTATACGATTTTGGGGAATATTCTCCCATTCCTCTGTGAGAGCAATTTTGAGCTCACGAAGCGTGATTGGGGGAGGGTTTCGTTGTTTTACGCATCTGCCTAGCTCGTCCCAAGCATGCTCGATCGGGTTGATATCCGGGCTGCGCGCTGGCCACTCCATACGAGTAATGTTCATCTCTTGAAGGTAGTCATTCACAATCCTACCTGTATGAGGTCGGGCATTGTCATGCATAAATATAGCATCCTCACCTAAATTTACCATAAATGGACCAACGTGATCATTGAGGATTTCTTCCACATATCTTACGCTAGTTAAAGAGCCGTTTTCTATGATCACCAGGTCTGTGCGACTTTCAGAAGAAATTCCGGCCCACACAAGTACAGACCCACCACCGTAGGCTACTTTTTCTTCGATGCATGCTTGCTTGAATCTTTCCCCTGGTCTTCGATACACTCTGTGTCTTCCATCGTGCTTGTAGAGCATAAATTTTGATTCGTCGGAGAACATAACTTTTGACCAATCTTCAATACTCCAATTTACGTGGCTCTGGGTATATCTTAGTCTTGAAATACGATGCCCACGCTCCAGTTTAGGGCCGTTTGCAGGTCTAAGGGGTTTTAAGTTAGATTCAGCAAGCCGACGTCTTACTGTCCATGCACTTGGGTTACTTCCTCCGAGGCGTCGAAACTGATTTGTGAGTTCAGTTCCTGTGAGAAAGCGATTTCGAAGCATGGTGTTCACCAAGTATCGGTCTTCTCGTGCTGTGGTACACCTGGTTCTGCCCGTTCCTGGTCTGCGTAGGTTAGAACCAGTTTCTTCGTAACGTCGGAGAACTCTTTGTACTGTTGACAGCGACACACCGACAGTCCTGGCTGTATCGCGCTGACTCCGGCCGGTTTCCAGCATTGTAAGTATTCTGGTGCATTCTTCAGGCGTAAGCGACATAATTTCAGCTTGAATAATGAATATAGAGCACTATCAACATGGTTTATGTACCCACATATATGACAGATTACAAACAAAAGCAAAACCAAATGCTGTAATTTCGTAGTTCCATCTTCGAAAGTGGCCCTTTTTCAAATTTGATTTTTTATGATATAACTTTACAATAACTAAGAAGTTTTAATACCTTCATTTAAGGAGTATTACATTGTCTATTAAATACAATTTATTGCATTAACCTAGCATTTTTAGTTTCCGAGATTTTTAGGATTCTTTAAGTGACCCGGATTCATTGCTCTCGAGTGTAGATTAATGACCCCCTTTTTTATTTTTTAGGATGGGAAGTCATCAAATAACTTCTCCTATTCTGGGCGGAGCGGGAGGGAGTGTCAGACTTTTACTGACTAAAACCCGTCCATCTCAGTGGCGTGCCTTATAGCCAAAAATACGGTAAGCCCATAATGCTAGCAGGCTGTTCAGAAACCCTTACATCATGAAGAGTAGTCTATATCTATACTAATATAATAAAGAGGAAAGATTTGATTTTTGTATGTAATGAATTAACTTAAAAACTACTGGACCGATTTGAAAAATTCTTTCACCGTTGGGAAGCTACACTATCCCCGGATGACACAGGTTACTTTTTATACTTGTAATCCCACGGGAACGGGAAATACACGGGTAAAACCGAGTGACGTCCGCTAGTCAGTTATAATGGTAAGCCAAGCTAGCTTGCTTGCGAGCAGGCTTGTATAAAAGTATCGAGTACGTTTTCAGATACATAAAGGGTGTCAAACACCTCTTCACGAAGCCGAAAGGCACTTGTTCTCCCTATCACTTCTATTATTTTTTTGTTCTACACCATACCTGGGAACCTTCTAGTTACGGAGATAAGGGGGTTCAAAGTTACAACCACAGAAATACAACATTTTGACAATTTTTTTTGTAAGATTTTGACTTTTATCACCTCCCCCGTAATATTCAATCCATCCATCAGCACAATGTTTTAAGTGCTTTACATTGAGTTCTACCACAAAACATGATTTATAACCACAAAAAAAAAGTTGTTTCCTAGCAATAATTTTTGCGTAAAGTTACTTAGTTTGATGTACAGAATGTATAATACAAACTTCAGTTAAAGTAAGACTTTAGACTGATATACTTTAAGTAAAGTCGAAGTGGCTAAATCTTACTCACTGACATAATAAATTCAAAAGTTTCTATAACAAACTAGCTGAATTGGTTAATCAGTTCGGTTCTAATCATTAACTCCTTTTAGGGTGAAACTAAACTTAGTTTCACATCAGTAGGTACTCAAGACGTGACATAGATTGATGGTTATGGATACCTGGTTAAAGTTTTGCGGTAGGATGTGTAGGGCGGTGTTGGTAGGAACCTTCTATCTCCGTAACTAGAAGGTTCCCAGGTATGGTGTAGAACAAAAAAATTATCGCAATAACGGGGAGAACAAGTGCCTTTTGGCTTCGTGAAGAGGTGTTTTACACCCTTTATATATTTTTTTTACAACAAATTTAAGGTTCGGCTTTAGTGCGTACCGTATTCACTTGGTAAAACTTTCTAACGTTATGATCAATCGAGAAACAATTTTATATCGGCAGTAAATAGTAAATTACTAAAACGTGTAGAAATCCATTATTTTTTCAATTAAACCAGATCGCCAATCAACGCTTGTTATCAATAGATTACCACATCAAACACTGTTGAAATGAATCACAGAAAATTATTTTCAATCTGTGACATTTCACAATGAAAGTAGGCCATAGTTCCCACCTACGAACACAAATAAAAAAGATCATGTCATCACCGAAATTTTCTCAATTACACCGAATAAAGAACTAACAGTATATCTTAGATAATAATATTTGTACAGGACCACGGTTTAAATTAGCGTCCTAAATAAAGATTCAGATTGTTAGGAAAATGTTGAGCGCCCCTGATTTGGAGGAACATTACAATGGCACAATCTGAGACGCAAACAGTGAGACGTGGAGTGTTGACTGAGCTCTAAAAGGCACAATGTTTTGTACCCCTGAACTGAAACCGTTTTACCTGAGCCAATATATTTGAGGCGGAGCTTGTGTGATGGCTGAATGGTGTTGTCATACATTTTGTATGATTCCGTATTGTTTATTCATACGTATGTGTCGTGATATCTGAATGAAATAGGCGTTAATTATCCACGCACGATATTCAGGCATTTTTATGTAGATATATGTAGATAATTAGAGTAGACAACAAAAAAAAACTAATTAGTCCGTCAGATTTTGATCTTTCTCCCGAAAATTAAAATTGGAGATCAACAACAAAACTGTAACAAAATTGGAACAAAATCTAGGTGACGGACAAAATCATATTGTCTAAAGCTTCATAAGTACAATAACATAAAAAATATAAGCAATAATTAGGTTTGTAGGTTAAAAAGTAAAGTGACAACAACTGGTCAATAAATAATTAGTTAAGTACCAAAAAACCTCAAATTAAGCAAGAACGGCTATTTAAATTGTTCTGGAAATAATTAGAAACAGAGGAGGAATGCAACAATTTTCATTAAACGGGGTACTTTCCGACCTACCCACTGTGCATTGTGTTGTAATTATTTTGTTTACAACACTATTGTTAGAGGTGTTAAGTCAAGCATTTAATCACGTAATTAGGGAAATTACGTAAGTAATTAAATGCTAAATCTTGACATTTGAATTAAACGTTTGAATGATTTATAAATAAAGTAATATTTTGTTGCAGTTTCAAGAAATAAATGTTACAATTTTCACGTTATAAGCGTTTATACAGAAAGTGGGCAACTACACAATACTCGCAAATAGTTATCAAATATTCTGCTGTTTGAATTTATTTGGCAATATTCCTGTATGAAAATAAGATATATGGCTAATTATTATTCTTATTTTTGATTATGTTTTGCAACAAATAAATAAATATCGCTGGACAATATCGCTGGACATTAATACACAGCGCCATCTAGTGACACACTAAGCAAAGTTTGTGTCGTGGACACTAGATAGTTACACTACATATATATACTTTTTGTTTGTCAATACATACTTACTCTTATTATACATATAAACATCCATGACTCGGAAACAAATGTCCATGCTCATCACACAAACATTTGCTCCTACCGGGATTCGAACCCAGGACCCTAAGAACGTAAGGCAGCGTCACTACCACAAGCCATTCAAGTCGTCAAAGAATATCGTATTCACTGAATATTATAATAGTAATACCAGCGTATTTCTTTTCTTATGCTGGGCAAAGGCCTCTCTTCTCAGTAGAGAAAACATCGGTGAAAGAAAACATAATTTTAGGAAACCTGGACTTATAACAACGAATAATCGATTTGATATGTAAAAAAAGTATTTGCAAACTTTCGAAATGCCTTTTCTACACTTATAACGGTTAAAAGTTAAATTCAGTATTTTAATTGCAATTTTCTGTTAATATTCTAGTAGCCATAGTAGTAGTTAGCCATATTTCATATTTCTGTATAGAAATATTGCTAAATTAATTGTAATAGGTAAATATCGGATGGCTATTTGCGACGTTGCCAAAAAGTCTTGTGCAATTTAGGTTGTTGCACATTTTCTGCTCGGTTAGAAGCGAGGTAAAATGAAGGCATTAAATTTGGGACGGTGAAACCGAACACTTATCCGGATTTAAACCCGTTTATATTTAGCAATGATCGTTCTATTTGACAGATAGAACAGATCATTTAAAAGTATTTTTAGGCTGTAGTCATTCAGGATGATGAAAAGCGTGAAAATTGACGTAATTATATTCTTCCTTACAAGAGTACTGTTTGGTTTTATACCCACACAACCACAAAAGTTATAAATAGCCAAACTAGTTTTTATGAACTATGCTGACAATGGTTATTCAATCTTTACAATTTTTTTTGCTCCAAAAATAGATACCTACCTAATTATTTTGAAAACTTGTGGGACGCTTTGCCACATAGTAAGCTGTTATTATTAAGTTATATTATGTACTCACAATCAACATAAAAATTATGTTTCTTACATACGTGAAGTAACTACGACAAATTTTCTTATTATGTACTTAAAATAGCTACATGAGGTGTCCAAATAATGCTCTAGTAAAAACTTAAGAAACAAATAACGTAGCACAAATATTATTTTGAAAGATAAGTTTTATGTTAGTTCTCGGCTCAAAAACACCCTCGTTTACGTATCGTGTGTTAATACCGCCTTGAACTACAATAACAAACTTTCTCCACTTGTATCAAAATGTACATCATCATAATAAATAAATTACACATGCTCCCTAACATAAAACTTAGCTTTCAAAATAATATTTGTGCTACGTTATTTGTTTCTTAAGTTTTTACTAGAGCATTATTATTTTTTAATTTTATCATCATCATAATCTGCCTAGCTTATTCCCAACTATATTGAAGGCGGCTTCCAATCTAGCCGTATGTAATGTGATACCCGTTGGTAAGACTGGTTGTCAGACTTTCAGGAAATTGACTACCTACTGTAACTGTCATAGATCTATTATTGACAGCCGGGAAAATCAGTTTGGCGTGCTTTCTGTTGCACGATTTAAACTCGGTTTCGAAATAGGTCACCCATCCAGACAGATCAGCCTAGGCAAGCACAGCTTAACCGGAATATTGACCCGGGCTGCAGTTATTATTTACTCTCGAGCTCCTCTTTGAACAAATCCATCATTTTATAACATACACACATCAAAAGTGTCTAGGGATCAAGCATTTTTATGCGGATTTCTTGAGATTGAGATGTGGCTTTGTAATAAATTTATGATTTTATAAATTTATATGGATCCTTTTTGGTGCATTTCATAATTTGAATCAGGAACTGTGAATCAAATTCGAGTAAAAGATGAAAATCAGCTGTCAATATTTTCCCTATAAAAACATACAACGCATTGAAGACATTATTAGTGCTACTGTTTCCCTACTACTGATTAAAACCAACGTTATTATGGAGCGGCGACGTCATTTAAGCAGGGAAGAAATGCTCAGAGCCGTGGGAATGATAGAAGCTGGTTCCCGGCAACGTACTGTGGCTTTAGCTCTGAATACAAGTCAGAGTGTTATCAGTCGACTTTGGACACGTTACCGAAGCACTGGTACCGTGGCTGAGCGCCATGGAGGACGGTATCGCTGCACCACACGGAGACAAGACCGATACATTCAAATCTTAACTCGAAGAGCTCCAACAATAACCGCCATGATGTTAGCCGTGAGGCTTCATCACTCTTCAGGGAACTTAATTAGCGACCAAACAGTCAGAAACCGCTTGCATGAAGTGAACCTTCATTCCCGAAGACCGCTACGGGTACCACCTATAGTAATGCACAATCGTAGGATTCGATATCAATGGGCTCTTGAACACAGAAATTGGGCAGAAGAACAATGGCGTTTCGTGTGCTTTTCTGATGAGTCTCGTTTTGGTATGAGACCGGATACAAGACGTATACGACACTGGAGAACCCCTGGACGCCAACAGCGATTAAAATCCTGCCAGGAAGTCCATCCTTATAGTGGTGGAACCATCATGGTATGGGCGTGTATTTGGATCGGCGGAAGAACTGAGTTGATTTGGATCAGAGGCAACCTCAACGCTCAAATTTATGCTGAGACGATTGTATCAGACGTCATCGTTCCTCTACAAGTGCAAATCGGTCCCTTATTTCAGTTAATGCATGATAATGCACGACCGCACACCGCAAGAGTTGTAAGACAGACTCTCGCCGCAGCTAACATCAATGTCCTGCCCTGGCCTGCTCAGTCGCCAGACTTGAATCCGATTGAGCATGCATTAGATATGCTACAGAGAAGAGCTCTGCCGAATATGGAGGGTATCCAGTCGCAAGAAGACCTTTTTTTGTTGTTGCAACGAACATGGGCGGCCATTCCACAGCGTGATTTGGATGAACTCATTTTGAGTATGCCAAACCGATGTTCTTGTGTTGTTAGTGTTCGCGGTAGAAACACGGATTATTAATTGTTTAAGTTACCCAATAAAATTTTAAAGAAAACTGTTATTTCAGTCTTTTTTTCGAACTTTTGTGTTAATGGTTCAAATGTCAAAAATCCCTTTATTAGGAAAATGGCAAATTTCTTTATTAATGGAAAGGTGACTTGGTTTATCGTTACTGTGACAAACGAAAACACTTTATTTGATGAATCCTTAAAGAAAATTTTAATTAATATCAATCAGGAGAAAAGTTATTGCAAAAATATATGTTGATCCCTAGACACTTTTGATGTGTGTATTTTCAAGTATCAGACGTAGGAACATTTAAATTAAATATGAAAAACTCATCACTGATTGTAATCGTAAATCGTGTCACAAAAAATAAAACGTAAATTAAAGATGTAAATTGTGTCTGATGCAAGGCTTAATGTGTTAACAGACTTCTAAAAACACAATTTCATTTATGACCAATGTTCATTCAGCTCATAACCTAACTAATACCCTGGGGTCTCACAGACCCCAATCTACTGAATTTTATCACAGCTTCTAAATAAGAAAGTGCCAGCACACACATTTAATCCTAAAATCTTACAAACTAATCCACTGACCAATGGTCCATTTTGTGCACAAATCGGTTTATATCGCAGAGGTTGCGGGCTTGGGGTATCTATTAGTCCCCAGTCCCCCAGGACATGGCGGCTCCCATGTTACCTGTCGGATATTATTATTTTTTTACTTACTTTTCATCGGCATTTTAGGGTTGTATGCCGAAATGTTCGCAACGGAGAATTTGGGCGTCATAAATGTAGCGTAGTTTACGAAAACTATTCGTATGTTTTAAGTGGATAGACTGGTGCCCGAGTCTTTTGTAATTGTTTTATGTTGATAGATGAATAAGGAGAAGAAGACCAAGGAAACTATGAGTGGTTTGTGTGAGGAATGATGTGAAATAAAAAGAAGTAAATGATAGCGTGACGATTGACTGATCACTACATATTATAAAACAAAGTCTCCCGCCGCGTCTGTCTATCCCTGTGTACGTTTAGATCTTTAAAACTACGCAACGTATTTTGTTGCGGGGTTTTTTAATAGATAGAGTGATTCCAGAGGAAGGTTTTAATATGTAACTTTACGCGGGCGAAGCTGCGGGCATCGGCTAGTTAGAAATAAGATAGATCAAGGGCAGAACGAAACGAATTATTTTGTTATGGCTACTGCAATATAAATAATACTCTTATGTAAAAGTGTACCTAAGTAAGCAATAATTTTGTATTTTTTAAATACTGTTCTTTTGAATACGTTTCTTGGGAATGATCTGTAATCTTTAAACTCGAACGTCACCTGTCTGATAACATGACGAATAATAGAGAAGAATGGGAGAAGAATGGAAGAAGAAGGCATGACCCCAAATAAATTGAGATAAGCGCAGGGGAATGATGATGAAGCTTGAATGTTACCTGCATATACAGGGTGGAAACCACCACATCACGAAGTTATCAACCAAGCATTCTGTACATCAAACTAAGTAAGTTTATGCAAAAATGATTGCGAAACGACTTTTTTTTTTGGTGAAAAAAACATATTCTGTGGTAGAACTCAATGTAACACACTTAAACAATGTGCTGATGAATGGATTGAATAGTACGGGGGTCGTAGAGGTGTTTAAATTAAAAATCTTACAATAAAACTTAATTTAAATAAGAAATGTTGGAACTTTGACCCCCTATATCTCCGTAACTAGAAAGTTCCCAGGTATATTGTAGAACAAAAAAAATATCGCAATGACGAGGAGAATAAGTGCCTTTCGGCTTTGTGAAGAGGTGTTTTACACCCTTTGTAGCCTACGTACTAACTGTGTTGGTGTCAATTTTACACCTAACCAGTAGGGCTAAATTACGTAACTCTGTTGACAGTTCGAAATGATAGTTACTGGGCGTGTGTATATCAATTAACTGTCAAAAGGCTAGTTTCGTATTATGTATGACCAGTCGCGATCAAATATGATACAATTGGTGCCCTTCGTGGCTGTTAATCCCCTTTAGGGTATATATGTTCTGTGTTAGTCACCGTAAAGTGATATCCACTCAGTGTGATACTTATGTTATGACATTCTGGGTTGCTATCAAAGTTCGGTGAACAACCGAAGCTCGTTAGTCACTGGATATCAGAAAGTTACGTAATAACCCTGCAGGTGCAGTAGAATATTATTTCTTCATATGAAGGGACAGAAGCAAAATGCTCGTTGCATTTCCGTGGTATCTATTTCAATTCATAATCAATCAAGATATACATTTTCGCCCAGCCCAAGTAAAACAAACAATATATTTTTTGTAGACGTCTTTGTCGAATATAGCATATTATTAAGTCAGTTTAATTCGAATCGAATATTGCCAGTATCCCTCGCCAAATCGGATTACATAACCTAAAAAAAACCCTGTCATCTACACAAGACAGCGGGGGACCTATCCTTTACCCTCGCCACGGTAATTACGTAACGGCCTATTACTTACACACCTCTTGTACCAGATGATAGCCCATATTTAGAGTTTTACCTCATGAGGACCAAATTAGAAGTACAAGTTTACGTCAAAGCAAATCACGTGTGTCGTACGTAATTAAAATAAGAGACTGATTCTGTAAGTACGTCATTAACGTCATAGGTAAAGCTAGCACGTGACGAGATAACAACAGCCGTTCGATTTAGGTCCATGTTCACCAAGAAGATGACGGTTTGATTATCTAAAACAGCTGTTTAAAACACATTTTTTATATGGGAACATGTCAAAGTGACAGCTGTTTTTAGATAATCAGACTGTTATCTGTTCGGTGAACATGGACCTTAGTCTTCAGGTTAAACTACGATTGCTAAGGTTGGTATTTAGATGGGTGACCACCCATTACATACCGAGTCTCGAAAAACACGTTAAGCTGTTGGTCCCGGCTGTCATTTCGAGATCTTTGGCAGCCGTAACAAGTAGTCAATGGCCTGAAAGTGTGACAACCAGTCTTACTAAGGGTTATCGTATTACCCAGTACTAACTGGGTTCTGGAGGTCAGATAGGCAGTCGCTCCATGTAAAATACTGGTATTCAGCTGCATCCGGTTAGACTGGCAGCCGACCCCAACCTAGTTGGGAAAAGGCTAGGCAGATGATGATGAAGGTCGGTGTTTAAAAACGAAGGATTAGTGTGAGACTTCCTAATACTGAAATCATCGGTGTAAGCCCAGTTGAAGCTAACTAAGTAATTTTTGAATGTCATTCGATAAAATGCTGTGATAAATAGCGATGTTTTTATTAAAAAATGGAAATTCATGCATAGTCGCCAGCATGGCCACTTGCAACAGTGCAGCGTAAAAGCGGCCTTTGTCTAGTTGTTGCAATAATATTTGAAGAAGCAAAACAATGGCAACATTTTTTTCTAGGTGCTGCTCAAACAATATTTCGTGTACTGTGTACCTACTAAATTAAATCATCTTTCTCCTACCCTTATCCCAATTCATTTGGGGTCGATGCACCATGTCTTCTTATTCTAATACTTCTTTATTACTCGTCATGTCACCAGAAACCTCCTTTCTAGCTATATCGTTCTTCACACAGTGCATACGTCGTTTCTTTAGTCTTCTTCTACTCTTATAGTCATCATCTACATTCTCACATCCTACAATAGAGTGGACGACAAAAAAATCAAATTAGTCAATCAATTGCGTTAAATTCATGTACCTATTCATAAATGTATTATTATTTTTTGCATGCTAGCTTTAGCAAATTGTGTGAGAAACTGTATTAAAACTCGATCATCTATTTATATACTACAATTCTAGCAAATAAAATTCATTTCATTTCATTTCATTTCAAATTCATTTCATTTCATTTCTATTCAAATTCATTTCATTTCAGGTAGATTATTAAAAAATATTTGGTACCCGTATTTTTTCTTTTGTTACGTAAATCAAAATTGACGAAAATACGACGCTTTAAAAATTCCCGATACGTCACGCCTAGGTATAATTTTTAGCTAGTTCTGACGTCACGAGCCCCCACTCCCGAGTTTTGATGCGTTTTATCTTTGTCAATATTGATTGATTTGACGGACTAAATAAATAGATTTGTAAATTTTTGATACTGTTGTCATGCCTTTTATTCTGAATCGAAATACCTTGATTCACCTTTATCGACATCAGATCCAAACATAAAGGGTCTAAAACACCTCTTCACGAATACGAAAGGCACTTTTTCTCCCTGTCTCATTGTGATCATTGTTTTGTTCTACACCATAACCTGGGAACCTTCTAGTTATGGAGATATTTTGGGTCAAAGTAACAACTTTTTCACAAGTTTTCTTAAACACAAGATATTTTTGTGAGTTTATAATTTTAACATCTATCCATCCATGAGCACAATGTTTTAAATTTTCCCAGCAATAATTTATGCGTAAAGTTACTTAGTTTGAAGTATTTACAGAATGCTTGGTTAACGGCTTTGTGATGAGGTGGTTTACACCCTGTATATCCTCACATTTAAATACCACAGCCCATAGCAACAATCTATTCACGCTTACCTACGTCATTTTAATTAAAAAACATACATCTATAGAACCAACTGCGGTCATTGTCTACCTCAAAATAAAGTCTAATTTAATTTTAACCTGATGGCAGCGGCGATTTCCAAAGGGTACATCCCTTATGGATCACTAGATTTGTGGGCTAATGTCTCTTCTTCTGCTAAAGTCGGATAGCATGAAAATCTATTGGTCTGGATGTTCGAGTTAAGGAGCAAGCGTAACCGCAACATTGACGTGATATAGTTTTATAGATAGGAAAAATAAAACCGACTTCGAAAATACAAAAAAGTGAAAAACGACTTTAGCTTTAGAAATCGGTGACAAAAATCTTCATCAATCAAACAAAGGTCACCAACGATTTTTATTTATTTTTTTGTTCCCAAACAAATATTTGCCATGTATTTATTTTTCTACGAGGTAGTACTATATGTAGAAATGTAGCAAGGTACGATGCTGGAACCGAATAATTATGTTGGTTAAATCATTTCTGTAGGTTCAGAATACCTACCTATTAGAGAAATAGTTGACTCCCACATTTATTCACATTCAGATTCGATTTTTCAATATTAGTAAACTTGTTGATTTTTCGAAGTAATTGCTGTAACTCAAATGACTTTGCAAAAGGGCAAATATTGTTTTGCACTAAGTCGTGTTAAAGGTTTGGAAGGCAAAGCTTTATTTGGACGCCTGATTGTGCCAGCAGATTTGGACGCCAACAAATAATTAAATAGTACTCACAACACGATAGATCGTTGACGGAAGTAACGAGACTAGGAGATCTGTCTTTTCACAATGAAGGTCACACCCAATATCTCTTCAGCAATGCAATTAGTACGCTTGCGTCATGTAAGCGAAAAGTTCTGCCACAGATTGCACCCTTAAGGTGAACGCACACTAACTTATCAAAGCCGAAGGAAGCGAAAGAATCTAATACTGAATCTAGTATTGAAGTATTTTATGTTTTAATTTTATCTTAGACTAATTTGAATGTTATAATTTCTATTTTATCTTATTTTAATTTGAATATTTTATCTTATTTTAAATCTGATTTTATGGTAATTTATTTTAGTTTGTTGATTTTAATGTTAATTTATTTTATTATTAATAATTTTGTTTAGTTTAATTTTGCTCTTTATGGATCATGTTATCTGAAATAAATGATTATTATATTATTAATACTTGAATTACTTGTATGAAATTATATAAAGCCTCGCACCCTGTTCCTACTATGTCGTGACAATTAATTTAATGTCCGCCGACTGTCGTCTCTAGCTGTTCCCATTATTACGACTATTTCTGCCAACATTTTCGTTTATATCGTGTTTGGTAATACTTTCGACCTCCAAAAGACCTAGTAAGGGTGGTCACCCAACCACAGACCAACCTAGGCAAGCACGGCTTAACGTAAAGATCGACCCGAGCGGCTGTTATTATTTAGCCACGCAATGTAAACGTAACTTAAATAATAACTACGTAAGCTTCCTATTGCATTTTGGTTATTTTTGCGACAACTACAATATTAAGGTAGATGACAAAAAAAATCGAATTAAAAAAATATTGGACAAATATTTTCTTCTTTTTTTACGTAAACAAAAAATGAAGACAAAACAGTGCGTCGAAAACTCGTGTGACGTCACATTTGTGTACCTTTACCTTTACCTTTTTTTAGCGGAAGTGACGTAACAAGTCCGGTGGCAATGATCTTTGGCGTCAAAGGTTATGAGTGGGGGTCTGTCGTGACTCGTGGTGCGTTTTATTTTTGTATTTTTATTAATTTGATAGAAAATAACAACACACACAACACAAGTATGGTTTGCTGTAAGAAAACCTTATTCTGGGTTAAGCTCGCCGTTGTACATAAGCTATATATTTTAATTTTTGTGTATATTTTCCTTTATAATTTTTGTTAAAGTACTTCCGGGATTTCTCCGTGATTTTTGTTTCTGTGACCACCCGATATTTCGACGCTTATGCAAGCATCATGATTGGGGGAATACTGAAGAGATATGCAGGTGGAACGAAAGTTATTAATTATGAGCAGACAAATCTGTCTACCTTCTTTCTTAGTCTTTTATTACGCGCACTACTGGAACTCGAATTCGTCGTTTTCTTAGTTGCATTGTGACATTTTGATAGTTTTTTAACACCATTTTGAGTTGAACATAATATGCTTACATTTTTTTTTTAAGATATAAATTGATGTTATAAAATGGAAGAAAAGTGATCCTAAACTCAACACGATATATCGTAACTTTGTGTGGAGAGGCACCGGAAATTATTTTTTACAATATTATAAACCGACATTTCCAAATAAAAAGCAACTATCATTTGAAGATGAAAGAGTAATCTGTCTATTGTTAAAATTAGTTACATTTGGTTTTGTTTCGTTACGCTGCAAAAGCATCCAAAAACTGCTTATTTTTGAAAATTTTAGCCATTTATGTAAACACGTCCTTAAAGCCACAAGGCATTCTCTACCAGTCAATGTTTGGGTCAAATATGAGAAAACTGCGGTACAAAAAATTTTCAAGAAAATTACAATTTTGTTGACATAAATTGGGTTCATAATAAAGTAAAAACTTACCGTACGGTTAGCCTGCGTCATCGCCCATCCCACTGCTGGGCAAAGGCCTCTTCTCAAAAACCTTCTTATTCTTATTCTTTATTGCACACAAAAAACAATAAAGAAAAATATACACAAAATAAGAAAATGTACAACGGCGAGCTTAATCCAGAATTGGGTTTTCTAACAGCAAACCATACACGTGTTGAGAGAATTGCAGGAGAGGACAACATGTTCTTGTTCATAAATGTAACGTCCAAACGAGTAAATAAATTCAATTTTAAAATCGTTTTAAATTACGTTACATTCACTCTCCGCGTACGCGCTAAACCGACAAAACAGTCGAACTCGGTAAACTATTAAATTGGCAATCGGCACTAAACTGTACCGAGAGCTCGTTCGCGGGCGCGTATCATTTCCTTGTAAATGAACAAGTAATGACTACCCTTCCTCACTATGTAGCGCCTTGATACAGGGTGTAAACAAACTTTTCACAAAGCCGTTAACCAAGCATTCTGCACATCAAACTAAGTAAATCACAAGTAACCAAGTACTTAGTTACGTAACGCAAAAATTGTTGCTGGGAAATTACTTTTTTCTTCGGGGTGTTTTACGTTTTACGATAAAACTCAATGTAACGCTCTCAAAACATTGAGCTGGTGGGTGGATTGAATAGTGCGGGAGTTGTGGAGTTGTTTAATGGAAAGTTCATACAGTAAAAGCAAGAATTTAGAAAAAAACTTTGGAAAATATGGGAAGTTTAACCCTCAATATCTCCGTAACAAGAAGGTTCCCAGGTATGGTGTAGAACAAAATAACGATCGCAATAACGGGGAGAACAAGTGCCTTTCGGCTTCGTAAAGAGGTTTTTTACACCCTTTATACGTTTAGGTTATATTTTACACGAAGTTTGTGTTTCCACTTAAAAGAAGATAGCATAAAGTAAAAATAAACCTAGGATTGAAGTTTAGTTTAAAGAAAACAAAGTAGAAGAAACCTCATAAATTTGGGTCTTCAAATAACGGATAAACTTCTGCGGAATTTTCCAAACCCTAGAGCAGGGTTCCAAGTGATAATATTTTCAATGATAAATAATTATACCTTGATAATTATTTTGATGAGTGCAGCGCTGGCCCAGTGGTGGCGGCCCCGACTTACGAACAGTAAGTCGTGGGTTCGAACCCAGACAGGCACATTACTTTGTATAATTTATTTCATCACCGCTGCTCTCAAAACAGTGAAGGAAAACATCGTGAGGAAACCGGCATGTCCTAGAACCAAAAATTCGAAGACATGTGACATCTACCAATCCGCACTGGGCCCGCGTGCGTATGTTGTAGCCCATTCCCTCTCATTGAGAGGAGGCCTTTTCCCAGCAGTGGGAACATTATAGGCTGATGATGATGATGATAATGATGAATTATCTTGATAATATTAAAATCAGAAGTAACACTTTCAGTCATCAGTTCTTCAGTTTCGTTTATTCTGACATTGTCTGTGAGTGTGAGAATAAGCTAACATGTTTACAAAGTCATGTACGTAGTAGGCGTCTGCGATTCTTTAAGCTGGTCGTTTTTTTTTTAAATAGGTCTCATTAATTTGTCAACAACAAATATAATTCCGCCAATTGTTGAGCTAAACCCACGTGGGTGAAATATTTCCATCGACAATGGTGGTTCACGTTGTGGGTGACATTGAGAGAGCTTGTTGGATTATCAACCTTCGCTTCCGCATCTTAAGGTGAAAATCCTGCCCTACCTACCCCCTACTTCGCTATTTCTTCCGATATTTTTTTAATGTATGATATATAAATAGAAGCAAATGAAGCTTAGGTGATGAAACGTGTACAATTGGAATCCATAGACAATCGTCGATTTTTAAGAAATGTTTTGAATGCGATAATAAACCGTGCCGCTGCTGTGTATAATATTATGACCTACATATTATATTCTTAAATTAGAATTACTTTAGAAAAATGATCATAACATAAATGTTTCATAATAAAATATTATGACAATGGAAGACTTATTTGAGGAGAAGCATTTTTGAACGAAACATTGACGATGCTTACATAACCTTGGCCAGACATGTATTTTTAGACATACCATTTTTTTATAATAAGTTTGTGGAAAAATTTAAGACCATTTCAGTGGATATGCTGTTAGATGTGTGTGTAAGATAATATGAATATCGTCGTGTGTTTAACCAAAATCGGTGTGACATAGAATTAAATCGGGTTAAAAAAACAATTTCTATAACCCGATAATACAATTTCACTTAACAAATAGGCACATGTTCAGTTATAGTCTTCAGATACAAGATACCAGGTACAATTAACCACACATTTCCCCAGTCGTACGTCTTACGTCACTTTGTGTAATTTTATCACCATACCTCTAAAATAACGGAGCAAAACACCAAAAATTTGAAGGCATGTGACATCTACCAACTCGTCGCATGATAGATTATGTCCCAACATTTATACAGGTCAGAGGCTTATGGCCCAGCGGTGGGAACATGACAGGCTAACAGACATTAGTACTCGTAATTACTAAACTACACCGACAAATAAGTCATCCTTACCCGTAACCCAAAATAGCCTATTACTGGTCCATCAATAGCCCGATAACATCGTTAACATGATATGTATCTTTAGGTAGCACCTACTCCCCTACCTATCAAACTTGCAATGATTATGTCACGTAGGGTCCACGTAGAATGAAGTTGTGCAACTCTATTACAAGTGGGATATTGTTGGGTTTGTACAAAGCAGACAACTACATTGTACCAAACTGATCCTCGTGTTCGTTTTAAAGTTTTTAGAAGTTCATGTTCATATCTTTTTGGATTCTTGTTAGACAATGCCGAAAATTTTAATTGTCAGCAACATTTTTGCTGGATATACACGGTGAATGTGTCGTGTTCATGCGATTTTGATTAGTAGATTATTTTATTACATTTTGATACAAGTGGGAAAAGTTTGTTATTGTAGTCGAGGCGGAATTAACCACACGAGCCGTGGGCGAGTTTGTTATTGAGGCGAGAATTGCAATAACAAATATCCTCGTGTATCAAACGACGTTTTTCAATACACTTTTAAAAAAATAAAATAAAGGAAAGAAAAAAAATTTTGTCATGAAAGAATATGCAAAATAATTTTGTTTTTTTTTTTTTAATTTTCGTCATTTATACTTATTCATTCATATTTTATCAACATTGACGATGATACGTACGACGCTTTAAAAAAATCTCAATACGACGTCATGAGCCCCCAATTCCAAGTTATGATGCGTTTTATCTTTGTCAAAATACATGATACTGTCGTCATCCCTATTCTTCTACTGTGATATTATATACCACTAAGTTAAACTGAAAAATTTAATGAAGTCTCTATTTACTTTAAAAAACTTCAAAACCTATACTTACATGTCATAAGTGTACATTTTCTCACTACGAAAAATCATTATCAGAAAACGTTGCGAAGGAAGTTTTTAGTATAAACGTGGAATGTGATTCCTTTAATCTTAATAAATGAAAGGTCGACTAGGTGAGATGATAACCACTAATTACAGAAGAAAAATACATGCTGAGCCGATCTCAATAAATTAGCATAACCAGTGATCGAGAATGATGAAAACAATAATTTGAATAATCACCTAGGTCAATCGTCCAGTTTTGAGTAACTATGCTCAAAAGTAGCAGCCGGCATCATACAAAAAACTCCACAAAACTTGGCGATACTGTGAGTGCGTTTTGTCGTGACTTAGTGTCGAGTTCCAATAGTGCGCGTAGCAAAAGACAAAGAAAGAGGGTAGACAGATTTGTCTGCTCGTAACAATTTAATTTCCATCCACCCGCATACTCCAGTCAACCCGCGATCATGGCGCTTGCAACAGCGTCGAAATATCGGGAGCTCAACATGGTAAATAATCACGAAAGATATCCCGTAAGTGACAATATAAGTTTAATCACCTAGGTATTAAACCTCATTTCTTCATTCGCCATGAAATCATAAAATCAAATGTAATAAATCTTCTAAAGCCAAGTTCATGTTACGGTAGGGTCATAGACATTCACAAAGTTGCCTCTAACAATCAGATAACTAGGTAATTTATACGCTGCCCTACCGACATCGGTATTGGTACTTTGTGGCACTTGGACTTTCAGGAATTAAATGCTAGAATAGATTTTAATGTTGTAATGGACAAATATTTTAAAAGGGAGTTTATTTATTGGTTGTCAAACAATTTCCAAATCAAAAGTAAGGTTAGGTTTGAGATTACCCTGCTGGGACCATCATCATCATTTCAGCCGAAAGACGTCCACCGCTGGACATAGGCTTCCCCCAATTGTTGCCACCGGTCCTGTGCGACTCGCCTTCAGCGGATTCCCACAGCCTTCACCAGGTCATCTGTCCACTAGTGGGAGGTCTTCCAACGCAACGTATTGCGATTCACGGTCGCCACTTCAGAATTTCTGCTAGCAATGAGACCTGCCCATTAAGTCTGGCAATTATTCGGTTTACGTCGGTCACCTTGGTTTTCCTGAAGTCTTCATTTCTGATTCGATCACGCAAGGAAACTCCGAGCATAGCCCTCTCCATTGCCCTTTGGGCGTCTTTAAGTCTTTTGATGAGACAGATTGTGAGCGACCACGTTTCGGTTTCGTATGTAATAATTGACAACACACACTGGTCAAAGACTTTTGTCTTGAGGACACCCTGTAAGTTGGACGAGAAGATACTACGCATCGATACTCTGCCAGGATGATTGTGTAGAATGCAATCGTGTCACTGCACCCCAGCCCAGAAGTGGACGAGGAGGAACAATGTGTGGTTTTAGGTAGTCAGAGTCTGACAGTGACAGACTCCTCTGTGGTGGAGGACATCCATTGAGGATTTCCACACGTAAACAAGAAGTATAGGAGAGGGTGCAGGTGATAACTGCCAATAATGTAAAAATCTCTCAAGTACAGTTCTTGATTCTTTAGCCTAAAGACCCATAGACCGAAAGACCTATTGGTCTTCACTTTAGGTGGTTCCCAACCTTTCTTATTCCAGGGACCACTTTGGTATGGTAATTGTTAACAGGGACCAAATGGTCCTAGATAAACATGGACACCGACAGGATTTATAACTAGGGGAGTGAATCTTTAACTCACACTATACGAAAATTGGATAATGTGATGAAAACCTTTAGAATTATGATGGTTATGGATACAAAAGCGATCGAATTGAGCTCGAAAAATTTAGCAATCATTTAGTATAAGATTTAAAAAAAAAAAAAAGAATTTTGCCCCTGATAGGTTCAGTTAGGTTGGGTTGAGCTTGCATCTTCTGTGCAAGTTCAAAACTACGAATCACATTTTAATCTTTCGCAGACCGTAGTCGAGGGTCCTGCGGACCACCAGTGGTCGGCGGAACACAGGTTGGGAACCAGTGCAGTTAGAAGAATTATACCTAAAGTTTGTAGACCAAAAGAAAAATTAGTCAGAAAACAACTCTTTTTACAAATTACTACAGCAGTTATGCTGCGTAACTTAAAGATAAAAAGTATTATCAAACTGGTAGTTAATTGTAAACTTTTGGATTCAGTTAGTTTTTAATTCAGCCTTTGATACAACTTAAACTCTTAAATACAAGAAATTCAGTTCATTTTTAATTAGCGAAATATTTTTTACGAAAGTTCTAGCGAATCATATTATCAAGTTTGTAAGTACCTGTAATACGAAATCAATGAGTTGAGATAAATGTTTTTAAACAATACTATACATGTCCACACCAATGTTATAAATACGAAAGTAACTCTGTTGTTATGTTTGTCACCATATCACGAATTAACGACTGAACAGATTTATATGAGACGGAGAGACCGTGAACTGAGATTGTTCATAAGGTCCGGGGTTGCGGGCCTGTTCGAAAGAGATACCGCGGCCCCGGAACATAAAGGGCGAGGAAGGAACATGGATGGGTTTTAGTCAGTAAGAGTCTGACACTCCCTCCCGCTCCGCCCAGAGTGGGAGAAGTCATTTGATGATTTCCCATCCAAAAAAAAAAGGTTGTTCATAAGGTAGGTAAACATATTTTTTTCTCCACAGGAACGTATTAAGTGCCAGGAAAATTCCGCGGATTCCGTTCTTATACTTCATAAGTCCGAGTATTGTAATAGAGGTAAATTTAAGTTTTGTCTTGTAATAACGATGTACTATAAGGGACACCTATAGGACCCACCCTTCGCGGATAACAGCGGAGACGTTATGTTATGTTCAATATATTGCAAAAAAAAAACTTAAAATAATAAGTATTGCTGGACATTACACACAGCACCCAAACATGTTTAAACCTTTCACGGTTTATAAGTACAATATTTGAAAATCACGTGAGATATTTAGTACCTAAGTGACACCAAGATTAAAATAAATAAATAAATATCGCTGGACATTAACACAGCGCCACCTAGTGCCACACTAAGCAAAGCTTGTATCGTGGACACCATGTAGTTGATATACTACATATATACTTTTTTGTTTGTAAATACATACTTATTATACATATAAACATCCATGACTCGGAAACAAATGTCCGTGCTCATCACACAAACATTTGCTCCTACCGGGATTCGAACCCAGGACCCTAAGAACGTAAGGCAGCGTCACTATCACTACGCCAATCGGGTCGTCGCAAGATTATAATAAACGTGGCCATTTTTTCTTTTCCGCCTCTGTACTTTTGTGCTTGAAGTGTTAAATAAATAAATAATCATCAGCTGCCTAGCCTCACCCCAACTGTTGGGGTCGGCTTCGAGTCTTACCTGATGTTTTAGCCACGAGTCCCTCCATCAAATTAGAATTTTAAATAAAATACGATACATTCCGTGGAAATAATGTTGTAATCAAACGTGATTCATAATTACACAGAGTATTAATTTTACTTGTGTGTTTTGTATCAATTAAAATCCTATTTCTATACATGATTAACAACATATCGGCTTTCGAGTGTAATTATTATCCTTTTATTTTTTGTGGAAGTTAAACGTGGATATTTCCGTGATTTTCGTTGCTGAAATTGTGTTATTGTAACACAAATGATAATAACAAGTATTATAATAGACTAGGAGAAATACCTTCTAATTATATACCATCATTACGACTCTAACCCCGGAATTAGACAGAGGTGTACCTAAAAAAACACTACCTACACACACATTTAGCCAGTTATGTTTAAGTTCCATGTTATAAAGGACAACCCTATTGCCAACAATCGGGTACAATTCCAGACTCCGTGACCGCTACTGAGGAAATATCTGAAAGAAAACCTAAAAAGATTTTAGGGAATTTATCTGACGACGCCATGATCAGTAACAATGTGTTCAGGTTCAATCATCATCTGCCTAGCCTTTTCCCAACTATATGTTGTAGTCGGCTTCCAGTCTAACCAGTGGCAGCTGAATACCAGTATTATACATGGAGTGGCCTATCTGACCTCCACAACCCAGCTAGTACTGGGTAATACGATATCTCTTGGTAAGACTGGTTGTCAGACTTTTTGGGCCACTGACTACCTGTAACGATTGCCAAAGATGGACAAATGACAGCTGGGATCAACAGTTTAACGTGTTTCTGAGGCACGGAGGAAAATCGGTATAAAAGGGTGGTTACCCATCCACAGACCAACCTAGGCAAGCACGGCTTAACCTAAAGATCGACCCGAGCGGCTGTTATTATTTTGCCACGAGCTTCCTGTGTTCAGGCTCGATGTTAAATGTTAAATTGTGTTATTAAAGCCTCTAACTAAATAAAGAATGGTTAGCAAGGACAATGAAAGACTTGAAAATATCGTTATCCTAACTAATATTATATGTGCAAACATAAGTTTGTTTGTTTACCTTTTACGCCTAAACTACTGAACAGATCATTCTGAAATTTTGCATATACGTTGTCAGATGTACAGACTGCCATAGAGTACCTTGCATCCCGAAAAATAATACTGTTCCCGATAAATACTATAATAACGTTAATAAGATAATAGTTGGCGCCACGTATCTTTCGAATCATTATGGAATTAAATTATTACAAACAGAGAACAACCAGAATTGATGGTAAAACCTAAATAATCGCGAGAGAAAAAATACTAATTCTTTTTCACAACTAAGTTTGTTGTTCCTGCACCGTCCACCTACATATGGAACTAATTCGAGTTGGTCGTCCAACTTGCTCTTTGTTCAACATTTAGTGGCAGTTCCAACAACGTACAATTAACAATGAGGTACATACGAGTATGTACCCCAACTCAGTAGATACAAGTGGGTACAAATGTACCCCACTCAGGAATTCCCAAGGAAGAGAATAATGTTGTACACACACATTTTGCTGATTGTGAATTAGATCCCTTGTAATTGTAGGCAATGTTGGTGGCCATTTATTGAAGGGCATTCCATCCCGAATGCAAGGTCTAGACCGAGAAAAATCTTGGATATTCTCAATGTATTTAGAAACGGATTGTTCTGTCTAATTTATAAACAAGTGCGAGTCGGTCTCGCACATGAAGGGTTCCGTAGCAGCAAGTAACATAATATAAAAGTTACGATTTAATGATTTATGACGTATTAAAAAAAAAACAACTTACTAGATCTCGTTCAAACCAATTTTCGGTAGAAGTTTACATGCTAATACAGTACATTATATATTTTTTCTAGTTTTATTATTCTCTTATTTTAGAAGTTACAGGGGGGGGGGGGACATTTTACCACTGTGGAAGTGTCTCTCGCGCAAACTATTCAGTTTAGAAAAAAAATGATGTTAGAAACCTCAATATCATTGTTGAAGACCTATCCATAGATACCCCACAAGTATGGGTTTGATGATTTTTTTTTTATTTTCAGTTCTAAGTATGGGGAACCCCCAAAATTTATGTTTTTTTTTCATTTTTTGTGTGAAAATCTTAATGCGGTTCATAGTATACATCTACTTACCAAGTTTCAACGGTATAGTTCTCATAGTTTCGGAAAAAAGTGGCCGTGACAATCGGACGGACAGACAGACAGACAGACAGGCAGACAGTCAGACATGACGAATCTATAAGGGTTTCGCCATTTGGCAACGCAACTTTGTAAGACTCTCCTGTAATTTTTTCATGAAACATTCTATAATTCTATAATATAATATTATCAATAATCCCATTTCTCATACATTACACAAGAAAGTGGTTACAAAAATGTGTGAAGTCTGACTCCTGTACCTACTAGGTGATAGACCTATGTTACAAGAGCCAGTGCCCTCTCTCAGAAGGAGGTATTACAAAATCTTATCATAATATAAGTACGTGCACACAGTGACACATTTTTTTTTTTATTGGATTTAAGTTTTTTTTTTTTTATGCTGTGTGCTCTTGTTGCGTGTGCCAAATAAATGTACTTTCTTTCTTTCGTTCTCTTACGTTTTTGCTTCCAGTAGCTGCGCAATAAAATGCCTGTCACCAAAAACATCAGGAACATTAGTCGAAAGGATTTGTAGGAGACTTATCGGGAAGGTCAAGACGTTCGAAGGGATTCAGAGATCGATGTCAGTGATATAATGCATTCTAACTGATTGAACCACTCTACCAAGAAGTTGGGACCTTTAAGTTTCAATTCATTCAACACCGGGAAAGAAATACAAGGCGTAAAGGCGTAAACGGAAGCTTTCCCGAAGCATTCAACAAAGCATTCTGCACATCAAACTAAGTAAGTAACTTTATGCAAAAATAAAAATAAAACATTTTTTTTTTTAGAAATAGGACTCAATGTAATGGACTCCAAACATTATGCAGACGAATGCATTGGATAGTACGGGGGTCATGGAGGTAATTAAAGTAATAGTATAAAAAAGTGAAAAGTTGGAACTTGGGCCCCCTTAATGTCCGTAACTAAAAGGGCCCGTGGAACCTTTCTGTGGAATAATTTCCAAACTCCAGATACATAAGCAATGAACAAGATGCAGGACAAACTGGCAAGAAAAAAAAAAGTTTAAGTATGTATTTTAAAAATAGAACACTAAGCCAATTTCGAACTCATTTGCCGAAAATAACATTGCATCTCGAAAAACAGTAAAAGGGCAGTGATGCACAGCACAAACGAATGCGAAGTCACATAGTGTTTGTTTGAATACGTTCTGAAAAGTAAAACCAGTTACAGTGACAGTTTAATAAATGGAACATGCGACAGTGGCAACATCTAGGAACAATGTCAAAAGGACACTAGAAACTAGTGCTAAATGCAGTGGAATTGAATAATTACACAGGGTGATTGAACTAAGTGGTTTATTCTACAAAGAATTTGGGCACCTCATTTTCACCAGTGAATGTTGATAGTTTTGTTATTTTATCAGACGTGTTTTTCTAATTTGACGAGTCGAATGGCGTAGTGGTAGTGAGGCTGCCTTACTTTCTTAGAGTCCTGGGTTCGAATCCCGGTAGGAGCAAATGTTTGTGTGATGAGCATGAACATTTGTTTCCGAGTCATGGATGTTTATATGTATAATAAGTATATTTACAAACAAAAAGCATATATGTAGTATATTAACTATCTAGTGCCCACGAGACAAGCTTTGCTTAGTGTGGCACTAGGTGGCGCTGTGTGTTAATGTCTAGCGATATTTATTTATTTATTTATATCAACTATCTGGTGTCCACGACACAAGCCTTGCTTAGTGTGGCACTAGATGGCGCTGTGTGTTAACTTCCAGAGTTATTTAATTATCACATCATTCTCCACCACTATCCCGATATTTATTTGGGATCGGCGCTAAGTCTTCTTTCATACTTCTCCTAAATGACTATTGGCCATTTCCACAGAGTAACACTGAACGATTTTTTATGTGTCCCAAAATATTACTGCAGCGCCGAGGATAGAAAATCATATTGAGAAGTTTATTAAATCGTCGAAAACCAAGCATAAGATGTCTTCTTTCTGTTTATGATGAGATACTTGTATCAGAAGGAAAATTAAATTTAAAATTTAAAAACCCCCCGACACATAATGTACTAAAAGGTAAATTGAATAAACATGGCAGTTTACCAACACAAGCAACGTAACCACCCACATTGAATGAAGCATTACTCTATCTATACTAATATTACTAGCTGACTCGCGCAACTTCGTCTGCGTCTCATAATTTGAGATTTAAACTATCCTATCTCTCAAGTTGGATCGTACTGCACATGGTGTGCGAATTTTATTATAATCGGTTAAGTGGTTTAGGAGTCCATTGAGGACAAACATTTTGACACGAGATTTATATATATTAAGATAAAGCAGAAGAGTTTGTTTGTTTGGTTGAACGCGCTAATCTCAGGAACTACCGGCTCGAATTGAAAATTTATTTTTGTGTTGGATAGTCCAGTTATCGAGCAAGGCTTGAAGCTATAAAATATCACGCTACAATCATTAGGAGCGGAGCAGGAATGAAAAATGTTGCAAAAACGGGGACGTGTTGTTCTCTCTTATGTGACGCAGACGAAGTTGCGTGGGTCAGCTAGTTAATTATAATTTAACTTGACCTAAGCTTACCTAGGCATGCCTAATTAACACAAAATCCTGAAATAAATAAATTGCCGTTGACTTTAACCCTAAACTGAGCGTAATTTTATCGTAATTAAACGTGATCGTGATCGCAATGTAAATCTTTTTGTTCGATTTTAATTTTATTTAAATGAGAAAGGGTTGAGTTAAGAATAGAATAGAATAGAATAGAATAGAATACTCTTTATTATGTACACCATAATAAATATGGATGCAAAAAATTTAAACATTTTACAAGGGGTGACACAACGGGTCATCTTTAGGGTGTAAAATATCTCTTAACGAAGCCGAAAAGCATTTGTTCTCTTCGTCTTTGCGATATTTTTTTTGTTCTACACCATACCTCGGAACTTTCTAGTTACGGAGATATAAGGGCTCAAAGTTCTAACTGTTTGACAAATATTTTTTTGAATGCAAGTTTTTATTGTAAGATTTATTACTTTAAACACCTCCACGATCCCCGTACTGTTCAATCCATTCATCAGCACAATGTTTTGAGTGCGTTACATTGAGTTCTACAACAAAACATGATTTTGCACCCCAAATAAGAAAGTCGTTTCCCAGCAAAAGTTTTTTCGTAAACTTGTTAGTTTAGTGTATAGAATGGTTGGTTGACGGCTTCGTGATGCGATACGTTTACATCCTGGATAGAAAATTTTCATTGCTGATATTTTTTTTTAATCTGCGACTCCATACGTTTTGGCGATAGTGTTTAATAGTTTCATATTTATATGGATATGTATGTAATGTCTGATGTTGTTATTAAAAATAGTACTGATTTTCTTGATAATTTTGAACAGAAAGTGCTGGAATAGCACTCCTGCTGTTTTTTGGTCTAGCAAATGTCGGTTCTACGTCACGAAAAAGGGTAGAAGCATGTAAGTACGGTTACAAGCTGCTAGAATGAGGCGCAACCCTTAGTCATAATCGCTTCAATCCTACTGATAAAGGATATTTTCATACAAATACTATGCATACCTAAAGACAAATTATTGACCATTCAGCGCAATATTATGCATGCACATAATTTCTCATTAATTGTACATTTAATTATCATGTACATTAATTTAATAAAATCGTATTACATTGTAATTCCATCAACTATATTATTTTATGCAAACTCAAGCTCTTATATTCATTAATGAAGTTTTTTCGTTGATTGGTAAAACAATATTTTAAATATGTATGTGTTTGTATTCGAAGCCCAGCTTTTATTTATTCAACTCGGTTATTGGGTCAGATTGTAAGAGAATATTTTATTATAAAATAAAATGTTGAGGTTTCACACTAATTGAGGAAATTTATTAAAAATACTGTTGAAAGCATTTTGCATAATTAATTAATTTATTACAGAAAATATGAAATCTCTCATTTGATGTCCGCGTTGTCAATATAATAATATCTTGTTTTATTCTTCTCGTGTTGTGGCAAGCATTATGCTGGGTCGTTGGTTTGATTCCCAGCTACGAAAAGAATGATGGGCTTTTTCACTAGGAGTTTGGGATTTTGATGGCAATAGGCTAGTCCCTATAACATGTCCTATAAGTGGCGGAACGTAGGTGCACTATTTGGTGACACATCTAACTAACACTTGGGAGATTACAGATTATATTTTATTATTCACTTTTTTTTTTCGGGTAGGACATCTTCAAATGACTCCTCCTGCTCTGGGTGGAGCGGGAGGGAGTGTCAGACTTTTACTGACTAAAACCCATCCATGTTCCTTCCTCGCCCTTTGTGTTCTAACAGAACAGTCCCGCAGCCCCGGTTATTATTCTCTCTGACTTTAGATTATTCTCTAAAGAAAACTAATTATTAGGTTTACGAAAATAATACATCATAAGATTTTGTCTAAAGAAAACTACATGATATGTTAACTCTCAAAATCCAAAAAAATGTTAGAATCAGCAATACGAGTATAATTTTCTATGGAGGGTGTTAATTGACATAAATTAAACGTGAAACAAATTAATACACTGACGCGTGGTTTTATTTTTAGCCTACCTTATTAAGTTTGCCATAAAGACGAAAATATAATTACTTCATCATCAACCTCTTACCCGAGTACCAGGTTTCATGGGGTCGGCCCAACACGTTTTCTTATTTCATTTATGTTCGTGTATTCGTAGTGTTACTATTTTTTTTAGATTTTAATGCCAAATAAACACAATTTTCTTTCTTTCTTTTTCTTATTCTCTATTGCACAAAGTAATACAGAAAAATATACACAAAATTAAAATATATTCTTATAAGTAATAAAAATATATAATAAAAATAATTATAAGGAATTAAAAAAAAATAGTAAATATATTCTTTCTTTCCATTCTATTCTGTTAGAGTAATATTTATCTACTTAGTTTCAAGAATTTATTCAAATCTAGTCTAGGGTGATACTAGTTATAGGTACTTTTCGCCAAAAATATGTTAAAATGTCGATTAAAAATAGTTCGTATTTATGTGATATTTATACCGCGCCATATCGCTCTAGTGACTTCGATAAACTCGAAATTACAAACACAAATACATCACTAATTAATCTGTTATTACTGACAGCCCTAATCCGCCGCAAACCGGATCGAATCAGTTTCAACTTGACCGCGGTCACTAAGATCGCTTCAAGAATTTGCGTTTGAAGTTCGAATGTGGCATTCACAGCGAATCTCATGAATATTTTGAATAACGATAGCAGTTTGGGGTTATGTCGTCTATTCGCTTGTTTTATAAGGTATTTATTTAGTTTATTGGCGCTTTCGTTTTGTTTGACTTCTGTTGTATTGTGAAAAGATCTTTTGTGTTGAATGACGCTAGTTTTAAGAATGTTTGGAAAGAAGAGTGAATGTTTCAAAGGAAGTTATTGATGGTTCATAGGCAATTGAAAAAATGTGGGGTAAACTATTTGTTAAACGGATGGTGCAGTGTTTTTTTTGTATCGTAGGGAAAATGGAATTAAATCCTCCATCTTTTGAAACTTTCTCCTTTGTTATGCAGAGAATAACTAACACAAGACTTAAGGAGATTGTATTTAGAATTATACATAAAATATACTGTCATGTGTGGCGATGTTTATTAAAGCAATATTTTTGACTTACGTATCGTTATTTTCGAGGCCTTGGGAAATGAACAAGCAAACTTTTGAAATTGAAGACCCAATGTTTTTATTTGTTCTTGGAACAAAAAGGTATACTATTTTAGAAAAAAAAAACTATGTTACACGTTACTCATTTAATTCCTTTGTTTGTCTTAGATGAGAAAAGTTTTTTAGGGGCCTTTAACAAGGGAAAATTGTATCAATAACAAAATAGTTTTCTTTTATCTTTCACAAATAGGTCATGTTGTTAATTAAATATAGGTACACCTACCTACCAATTCTATAGAAAATATTTGCCAAAAAGTAACATGGTCGCTTATTATTTTGACAATGTAATACGAAATCAAATCAATAAGAAATTAACGAAAATAAAACGTAGTTTTTGTCTGTGTTCTCTCGGTAAAATAAAAAGACGCGTTACTGAAAAATATCACACTTTCCCATTTTATTGCGTTACTTTCCACAACAGTGTAAAGTACGGGGAATAATTTGCAAAAACCGCTTTATACTTTTGTGCCCACCTCATAATGGACAAGTTGCATAATGCATGAGCTTTCGAAATTCTTTCCGTGTACATTACAATGTATGAACATGGAAGTACCTATACACAAATTGACGTATACAAAGGCAGTTGTTAATCTGTGTAAATATCAATTATGTACTTATAAATAGGTATTATCATCATCATCAGCCTATTAATATTCCCACTACTGGGACACAGGCCTCCTCTTTATGTGAGGGAATGGGCTATAATTAGGGCATACGAACCGGTTTTTCCCGGTTTTCAAAAACCCGGGTTTTCGGGATTTTCAGTCTCTTTGAAATCTACCATTTTTGCCATGTGAGCTTCGCAGATCAGACATGTAATACATCGTTGGTTGTTTAAAGTGTAGAAATATGATTAAGTTAAAAGGTATCTCCCGAGTTATTACACTAAACAACCTTGAATTTCAATTTGATTTGAACATTAAACACGTTGCAGGGTTTTTTGGGTTGTGGAATTGGTAAAATTCTCATTCGAAATACCTGTTGTATATTTATTTGCCTTAAATTAATTGTGTATTTATTCTTCTGAGAGATATGTTGTATAAGAAAAGTATCTGATTACCGTGTCTACTCAAGGAGACTTAAAGCATGGCCGCTCCATAACTCGCTTAGCGACCTTGAATTTATGGCCCAGCCGTACCGTGAGTGTCCACGTTTTGGTCCCTTAAATCAAAAAAGACAGGACGCAATCATTGAAGACCTTAGTGGCTCTGTGGAATACGCAACGACAAGATCCAACGAAGTTTTCCCAATGATGCCCAGCCCAGCTGGATTCTTCTGGCAGCCTTCCTCTCAAAGTTGTTCTTAGCAAACTATACAGTTTGCTCTAGGTAAACTATATTCTCGAGCAACCTTGAAAAGATCACCATTGACAACAATAGCTCCTGGGGTGACGTGTTCATAGAATATAATCTGGGTTTGGTCCAAGTTCACCCTGAGACGATTTGAAGATTCTACTAGGCCATACAACATTGCCTCCCTGAAACTTTCCACCATTTTGTCGAGCGCCTGGTTATACATATCACCTTTGTATTTATTCATTTATAAATAGAGCAAGAGCATTTGTATTGATATTGCAACTCAAATGACCATATCAGATACTAATCTACATAGTCCTCAGGTGCTTTGAGCAATGTCTGGTCGACTTTAAAAGAGACTTGCCCCTGAGTTTTTTTCGACGGTTTCTCCTCAGAGTAGTCAGGTACGAAACACCGGCTCCATCTAGTTTTAAAACTTGACTTGTAAAAGCGTCTGTAAAAACCTACTTGAAAAATAATCATCATTTATAATTTAATGAAAAAGCCGAAAAACCGGGGTACCACGTTTTGAAAAGAAAACCCGAAAACGAAAACCCGGGTTTGAAAAAATGCCACTTTTCGATGACCTAGCTATAATCCACCACGCGGGCCCAGTGAGGTTTGGTAGATGTCACATGTCTTCGATTTTTTTGGTTCTAGGACATGCCGGTTTCCTCACGATGTTTTCCTTCATCGTTTTGAGAGCAGTGGCGATGAAATAAATTACACAAAGTAATGCGCCTGTCTAAGTTTGAACCCACGACTTACTCATATAGATTTGTTTATTACAAATGTTTTACACACGATCGTTGTATAATTTTAGGGTTCCGTATTACATATGATGAAAACTAGGCCCTTATTAACCGACTCCATTGTGTCGGATATCAGTCCCAACCCAGTCCTTATTTCAAAGAATTCTATTTCTTGACCGTAAGGCCAATTACGATTTTTACACAGTACAAAATTAACTAAAACTTCTCTATCATAGAAAATAAATTGTTTCTCAGCAATCATTTGTTGCGTAGAGTTACGAACAGAATGCTTGTTTGACGGCTTCGTTTAGGGTCCATTACCATTTACATATTTCCTGTATAATTGTTTTATTTGTACGGAACCGTAAATACACGACACCAACTCCACTTTACCAGTGTAAGTATAAGTTTAAAACCTCAAACAGAAAGATAGTATTATTTTAATTAAGTAACAGCTAATTAATTAGTATTCTGAAAAATATTTAAGTCTCTGCATTTTTATAATCCTTACAGAATGGTTATGAAAGAAACATTGAATCAACAGACACCACTTTGCGGATTAAAGATTTTATTTTTACTTTCTGTAGAAACGTCTTGCCCAGGTAGATTCTAGAAATTTAGACTAGGTTCGATAACTGCTGGATTATCTTCTTCTAATATACAAAAATCTCGTGTCACAGTGTTGTTATCGAATTCCTCGGAAATGGCTTGACCAGTTTTAATGTGTACTTTTGGTAGATCTATGACTAGGTCGCAGGGTATACTAACTGGGTTGTGGAGGTCCGATAGGAAGTCGCTTCATATAAAACGTTTTTATTTGGCGGCAGCCCCAACATATTTGGAAAAAGGCTAGACAGATTACGATGTTGTGTTGATAATACTGGATTGTGGTTTGTGGAGGTCAGATAGTCATGTAAAAAACTGGTACTGGCACATGATGATGACCATTCAGTAGTACCCAATCGTTTACTTTATGCCTAACCTAATTAAATCTATACTAATATTATAAAGCAGAAGAGTTTGTTTGTTTGTTTGGTTGAACGCGTTTATCTCAGAAACTACCGGCTCGAATTGAACAAAATCTTTTTGTGTTGGATAGTCCATTTATCGAGGAAGGCTTTAGGCTATATGACATCACGCTGCAATCATTAGGAGAGGAGCAGGAATGAAAAATGTTGCAAAAACGGGGACGTTTTTTTCCTTTCGTTTTTCTCTCTTATGTGACGCAGACGAAGTTGCGTGGGTCAGCTAGTACATAAACATTATAACAGAATATTGTCACTAGATGATATAATAATTACAAATTGTACTGATCGTAGAACCTGACATAATTGATGTTGTTTACTTTGTGGGTGTAATTGTCGAATGGCGTTTCAGTCTGAGGCAAAGATATAAATTCCCAACTTCCTTTTTGATAGTCATGATGGTTGCATTAGCTTCGGCCAAATATTTGTCGCATCGACAGCGTTGATAGTGGCTCCGGAGTCAGAGAGACAGGTCTCCCAAGTGCTCGTGCGAGACAGCTGGATCATTATTTATGATCACACAGCAGCTTTTAGTGTTACTATTCAACCTCTGTTTACAACAAATGCAAAGACATTAAACTTAAAAACATAGACATTGATATCTTCTCCCAGTCAAAAGAAGATAAATTGTAAAAGACTGTAGGAGTTAAGAGGCCTGCGGAGCGTGCGTTTTTCATACAAACGTAATACCAAAATAATTTGTAAATCAAACATATTCTTGAAGTAGTGTGTATTTATTTCTATTGTATTACTGATTACCTAGGTTCCCAAATATATATTTTGAATGGACTCTAATATTTAAACAAGAGTTATGAGAAAAATAAGGTTTCTATAGAAAATTTAAATGCTTCATGTCTCGTATTTTTATCATTGTCCTTTAAAATATATATTTGGGAACATTTATGTTCGATTTACAAATTTATTTTAGTACTAGCCGATGCCCGCGTCTTCAAATTATATAGTAAAACCTTTCTCTTGATCACTCTATCCATTAAAATAACCCATGTAAACTAAAACATAAATATGTAAAGAACATTAAGCTATTGGTCGCGGCTGTCATGTGTAGATCTTAGACAGTCGTTACAGACAAGGTCAGTGGCCCACAAGTCTAACCACCAGTCTAACCAAGGGGTATCGTATTACCCAGTATACCTACTAACTGGGTTGTGGAAGTCAGGTAGGCAGTCACTCCATGTAAAATACTGGTACAGCTTAATACCAGTATTTTACATGGAGCGACTGCCTACAACTAACCCAACACTGGAAACTGATTCCAACATAGTTTTTTTTTTTTTTTTACCTTATATTATTTTTGTTATTACATATATTTGTAGGTGTAGTATATATATTTTTTTAAATTTATTTATATAGGAATATATTTTTATACAGGTAATGTTAAATAGTTGGGAAAAGGCTAGGCAGATGATGATGATAACTTCTATATTGAAATTAAAAGATGGACCAAACCATACCAGCAATGCCTATAATCTTCAGGAATATGCAAATCTGAGAGGATCGCAAGATGGCCACTATATCCAGTCGGTGGCATGCCTAGATTTCCCAAAATTACACCTACAGAATTTAAGGGGTCACGCTATTATTCACGAACCTAGCCATTCTAGTAGGAGCAATATCAACTAAGATTCAAATGACGCAATATTGCTCAAGTAATTAAAACTTTATAAGTTCTGGAGCATTGTAGTAACAAATAATTCTGGCCGTTATTACTGCTGTTTAAAGTTGAGGGTCTAATAATGGTGAATGCTTATAATTCTACACATGTTATGTTGGTTTGGGTGCTTAATTTAGCATATTTGTAAGTGGTTTATAATGTTTCTTTTTCCGCCTGTAATAATTCCGACTATCAGACATTTTGTTTGTGGTAATCTTGCCCAGGAAATATTTTCTAGACTTTATGGATAGATGGAACATTTGTTTCTAGAACGAACTAGTCTTTGCAGGATCTTGGCACTTGGCCTGAATCACCAGTACCCGTCCTTTATCCCTTCTTGGGCAATTTTATTACGGACATCTAATAATCTAACATCAGTTTTACAAAAGAATTTAAGTAAGTTGTAAGTGCCTAATCTTTTTGTGCCCCTTTTTGTCAATGTTTTATAAGTGCCCATGTAGGCCATGTTAAATAAAATATTTTGATTTTGAATGTGGTGTGCCCATGGGCCCACGGCTTGGTCTTACATGCCATCTAGAAAATATCGCAGCCATGCTGGTTTTCAGTGATAATAGTCCAATGCGTACATGAATCCGAAAAATCAGACATGCGTGTTTTGGGCTCGCACTTGAGTCACATGACTGGTACAGTACGATGGTAACACAACTAGCCCATCACTGCTCAACATGACCCTGAACGGCATGCTATGCTGTTCATGACATGAACTGATCAATGAGTAACATTACGCTAAAAAACAAATGCAAGGAATTCCTGAATCTATTACTAATTTGTAAACAATCACACTAAAACAAAGTTATGTAATGATCAGCTTGTAAAACAACTGATAAAACTAGAAATTCCTCCAACCGACATATTGGTCCGTCCAGTTCTAATCGTGCTCCATCTAGATGAACCGTCAGACACATGTCTGTGGCCGGTCAGCTCGCTAATCTGACAGCGGAATTGTGGCCACTCTGGTGACGCTGTAGATCAGTGTGGTATAGGAAAAGTTTCCAGGGGAAACTGTCTGCCTGTGTGTGGTTTTTCGAGTGTTATTGAATTGAAAAGTGAAATTGTAGCAGAACAAAGTGTCATTTAACGGAAATAAATGTGTGGGACTATTGGAATGTCAGCTCTGCTGGTCGGAATCACAATTTGATTCATACTCTAAGGGTCAGTTCATATCGAGACGCGACACGACGTGGCGCTGCGCGACTCAAAATATAACTTATTGACTATACGAAAAGATACACGTTTCATTGTAAAAAAATGGGGTAACCCCACAAACGATGGAACACTTGATTACGTGTCCTACCTATTGTTTGCACATCACAGGGGAATCAGAAAGTGCCAAACTTGTCGCCGAATGGGCTGGCTCAATTGGAATTGTATTCGACACACTGCACATTTGCAACTTGTATGACTCATTTTCTTTATTTTGTGTGCATTAAAAAATCAAAAGACATTGTCATCTATAAACCTATGCAAACATAATGTAAGATTTACCTAGCACTTTGTATGACGCATTTTTTTTTATTTTTTTGTGCAATAAAATTCAAAAGGCATTGTGATCAAACACTGTACAAATAACAATCATGGAAGATATCCCGTAAGTGACATTTACCATGTGACAAAACTATTGTGGTGACTGGTCTATATTAGAGTTCATCATCATCATCATCATTTCAGCCGAAAGACGTCCACTGCTGGACATAGGCCTCCCCCAAGTGTCGCCACATTGACCGGTTGCTTGCGACTCGCATCCAACGGATTCCCGCAACTTTCACCAGGTCATCGATCCACCTAGTGGGAGGTCTTTCAACGCATCGTCTTCCAGTTCGTGGTCGCCACTCCAGAACTTTTCGGCCCCATCTGCGATCCGTTCTACGAGCAATGTACCCTGCCCACTGCCACTTAAGTTTGCCAATTCTTCGGGCTTCGGTGACCTTGGTTCTATTATGTCTTCATTTCTGATTCGATCACGCAAGGAAACTCCGAGCATAGCCCTCTCCATTGCCCTTTGGGTGATTTTAAGCCTTTTGATAAGGCCCATTGTGAGCGACCACGTCTCGGTCCGTATGTAATCACTGGCAACACAAATCGGTCATAGACTTTCGTCTTGAGACACTGCGGTAAGTTGGACGAGAAGATATCGCGCAGCTTCCCGAACGCTGCCCAGGCACCGTATTTTTGAATCAATAGAATTCCAAATCGTGTACGAAATCGCAGAATCCGTATGCGAATCCCTAAAATCGCTATTTTTTAATATTCATACCCGTGAATTTTGCAACGATTGGTCCGACCCACTCGTTTCCGATATTCTACCAGTAGAAATGAGAGTGAGAATGACACTGACAAGAGAAGATTTGTTGACTGATTCTTTTTTTTGTCGTTTCCCATTTTCTACGTACTTTCTTTAACAATACAAAAACAAATCCACCACAAATAACAACCGGGAAAAATAGGTGAAAACTAAAGAAAAAAATATCGACATCCCAATGATAGACGTCAGACAATGACATTATAACTTTTTAATGAACGTTCCGTTCCACATTAACTTAAGATTCACTTCGAGTGATTCAAAAATACGGCCCCCGACGAGTCGGATTCGACGATTGACTTATATTAGAGTTATCTGCACCAGATAACATATCCGATAACCCTGTTACAACCGGTCGGTCAGTAGCCCATCAAACGTTCCTGTATATTATAGAGGATTTGTGGTCGTCACGCGGTCTCACCTTCAATGTTCCCGTTTTCGTGAGAGGACGGGGGTAAAACATAGCCTATGTTACTCGCTGATAATCTAGCTATCCATTGCTGAAAGAATTGTTCAAATCGGTCCAATAGTTTTAAAGTTTATTCGTTACATATAAAATACAAATCTTTTCTCTTTATAATTTTAGTATAGACTTGCTTCTTCCCGCGACATCGTTTGCGTGAAGTTTTGATATCGCAACGCATCGCCTGCCCAACGGAAGGTTTTTTCCCGCTTGTAAATTTTTTTATTGCTGCTCCGCTTCTATTGGTCATAGCGTGATGTTATATAGCCTATAGCCTTCCTCCAAACAAACAAACAAGCAAACTCTTCTGCTTTATAATATTAGTATAGAAGTATAGATAAAGCAGAAGAGTTTGTTTGTATGGTTGAATGCGCTAATCTCAGGAAAAACCGGCTCAAATTTAAAAATTCTTATTGAGTTGGATAGTTATTTATCGAGGAAGGCTTTAGGCTATATAAAATCACGCTACGACCATTAGGAGCGAAGCAGGAATGAATAATGTTGCAAAAACGGGTTTTTTTTTCCTTTCGTTTTTCTCTCTTATGTGACGCGGACAAAATTGCGCGGGTCAGCTAGTAATTTATATTTTTAGTATAGATTGTAAACTTTCCCAGCTGTTCCACTACTGCAATACTATTATGGCATATTTAACCTAGAGTCATCATAATTCTCTTGTACAGTCAGCAAAACATTTAGGTATGCAGGCTAGGAATCTTCTTACGACTATTATAAATGTAAAAGTCTGTAAAGATCGATTTTTGTTATACTTTCACGCAGAAACTACTGAAAGGATTTGGATGAAATTGCAAACAGATTGATTACAACCGTTTTCCATTTATAATAGTAGTAAGAAGATTGCTAGCCTGTACACCTAACTGTTTTGCTGACTGTACTTATCCCAATTTATTTGGGGTCGATGGCCAGCTTTCTTCTACTTCCATACTTCTCTATTTCTCGTCATCTTAGCAGTCACCTCCTTAGAGTACTCAGTCAATCAATGAAATACGACCTTTCGTTTTCACCATTCCGACCCTTTCCATTCATTTAAGGCGGAGGTTTCTTGAAAACGGTCCAAAAGGCGGTTTTTAAAAGCAGTGTATCTCTAAAACTGTAAATAATTTCGAAAAATAAAAAAAAACTTTATATTTTTAAGTCCTTTTTGCATCCACTGATGGAACTCCAAACATAATTTGACAAACTTTAATGCACCAAAAAAATCTTCAAACATACCTCTTAATTTTCTTTCAAAGCAGTTTAGCCATTTATTGACAATGATAATTATAATTTAAAATATAACATAAAATTTCAAATGCTAAACTACATCGACTGATGGATTAATTCTTATTAAATAGTTAAGAATACTCATTTCACACTATTCGGCCCGCAGTGACTGAAGTAACAACCACTTTGTAGTGCAAGCTAATTAGAACTTTATTCTAACAGTATTCAAACGAAGTTTGAACCACCACAAATAGAGTTGCTTATTTAGCTGATGTCGTCGCCTTAAAAAATGACAATTTCTGTATCTGATACCAAACAGGATCTACAACATCAGTCCGCAACGATTTCTTTCATAAGATGGGGCTAAGTGGCTACTTATCCTAACTTAAAGGATAAAAGGGTGGCACGTGCTTAAAAAACAGCCATTTTACGAAGATTTCGCATAAAATGACCTCTAAAGGGAAGTTTGGGAACATCACATTAAATTATTATGAATGTTATGCTTATATTTTTGGATATTTTGTAGGAGTTTCTTTCGTATAATGCTGTGAAATTTTGTAATCCTGTGTGTCATTGAAGGAATATAATAAGTGGAAATCTACAGACAGCGGTATTATAATAAATCGAAATGCCTTCTGCTTGAAATTAAAGAAATCTTAAAGAAAAAAATATACATTCCCTCTCATAGAGAGGAGGCCTGTCCCAGCAGTGGGAACATTAATAGGCCGGTGATGATGATGACTCAAAGGGCTTTTTCGTGGAATTTAAGTCTACTTTCTAGTCACCTAGTGGCAAATCTGATTTTCCCACTAGATGAATAAAAACTATCTACTGAAATAGCATTCGTCTTTCCCATAAAACCCAAAAAAAAAATCTTCAAACGATTGTCCTCGAAGAGGAAAGCTTTTTATTAAGTAAATTTATTATTTGTTATAACGAGTTTATTTACCACTAAAAGGTTTTTTAACGGTGTTGGTATTTATTTTATTTTATCTGATATAGAAGAGTCTTCTGTTTTGTTACTCAATTAAACAGTTCCCTAGAAAGGTCTCAAATGCATAGTATATTGTATGACCAGATGTATAAATAAATACATATCGCTGGACATAAACACACAGCGCCACCTAGTGCCACACTAAGCAAGGCTTGTGTCGTGGACACCAGATAGTTGATATGCTACATTTATACTTTTTGTTTGTAAATACATTCTTATTATACTAATAAACATCCATGACTTGGAAACAAATGTCCATGCTCATCACACAAACATTTGCTCCTACCGGGATTCGAATCCAGGACCCTAAGAACGTACGGCAGCCGCACTGCGCCATTCGGGTCGTCAAAATTACGTGTGGACGTATACGAGGCAGAAGGAATATGTAAGGATCGTAGCAGTGGTTTCTGCCTACCCCATGAGTAAAAGGCATGAGTTTATACAAAAAAAAAATACAAAATTGTTTACTGTGCCAATTCAATATTACATTCCATGTTAAATTGTGTTTGGAGCCCCCATTTAGGCAAATAATGCCTGTATTAGAAGGCTCCCCTTTCAACATCATTGACTTATACTTAAACTAACTAAACAAATCCAACACGAAATGATAGTATAGTTGTACTGTGGCCTTCAGTACATTTATCGTTGTAGTGTTTTGGAAGTTTAACATAACTGGCTTATTTGAAGTGTACAGGGGCAAAACAAGAAATGTCACAAAAAATCCAAAAGTTAATATACAGGGTGTAAACCACCTCATCACAAATCCGTTAACCAAGCATTCTGTACATCAAACTAAGTAACTTTACGCAAAAATTATTGCTGGGAAACAACTTTTTTTTTTGAGGTTATAAATCATGTTTTGTGGTGGAACTCAATGTAACGCACTGAAAACCTTGTGCTGATGGATGGATTGAATAGTACGGGGGTCATGGAGGTGTTAAAAGTCAAAATCTTACAAGAAAAACTTGTAATTAAAAAAAAAACTTGTCAAAAAGTTGTAACTTTGACCCCCATATCTCCGTAACTAGAAGGTTCTGGTATGGTGTAGAACAAAAAAGTGGTCGCAATGATGGGGAGAACAAGTGCTTTTCGCCTTCGTGAAGAGGTGTTTTACACCCTTTATGATGGCAACATTCTTATTTTCCCCCGTCATTTTATTGGAATTATACAAAAAGCGTAAAAACAAGCATAGTCAGATGTAATACTAGAATTTCAAAATGGTGTGCAGGAACAAAACAGGGAAGGTCCATTTTGTAAAGAAACGTAAGAAGGAATGTCCCATCTAACGTTCAAAATAATTCAGTCAATTTTTTTTTTCAAGTGTTTGTTTTGTTTAACAAACCAGCATTTAGAAATATCTTGTGATTCAGCAGGTGGACAGAACAAGAACTACTTGGTATAAGGTTTATTCATTTTTGTATGCGACACACTGGACATTTCCATTTTTTGTATGTTCTAAAAGTGAACTACATAATGTTTTTCATTTTTTTCTAACTTTTTATATTCATAAAAGTATTTATTGTTTCTAAAATTAACACTTTAAAAGGTAAAGTTAAGTTCCTATTAGCAATTAACAAGTGTAAGTAATACCCATAGAAATATTAAATATCTATGGTAATACCTATGAAAATTATTAACTTTGTAAAATAAAAATGTTAGATATACAACTTTTTGTTTTTCACACATTCATTTCTTATTTTGCCCCTGTACCTTTCATTTATTAAAACCAGGGAGTAAGCTAGTCAGGTTTCTATGTAACTACATCTAAATGAACGTCAGGCATGACGTGTCAATATGATCTAATAATGCTACAGTCATCTTGGCTATTCTCAAGTGTATTGTGGTAGACTGGAACCTAACCAGGCGTTTGTGGTTACGGTTACTTATCTTAGAACCTAACCAGACGTAACAATCTGTGTGGGATGTGCTTCGAGCTCCGACATTCTCTAATAGAGCGAGGAAACCAGACGGTAACCTCGTTAGCGCGCAAGTTGTAACAGCAGTTGACATATGAAGTGACTGTCTGAAGTCCTGCTGATATGGAGGGAAGTGGAAATTACAGTTCTTTCCTACTCCTCCGCTATACTTTCTGATTAATTTCGTTGCGGGATCCAAGACAGTTAAATTCATTCTCTGGGACTTCGTCGAGCTTCATTGTCTCGGCGCTTTTCTGGTGGTCGCCACTGTTGATTCTGGCTTTCAGGAGTTACAGTGGTTTGGGCGTGTGTGGCGGGCTTGTCCCATAAAAAAAAATATATATGAAGTGACTGAAGACATTCTTACTGTCGACAAGATAATACTACTTATTATAAAACAAACTTCTCCGCCGCGTCTGTCTATCTGTTCGCGATAAACTCAAAACTACTGCCCCGTTTTTCATGCTGTTTTCACCAATGGATAGAGTTGTTCTCGAGGAAGGTTTTAGTATATGAAGTAAGATCTCATGAGACAATTATCTAACCTCACGACGTGGGCGATGCCACGGGCAGAAGTTATACGTAAATTAGGAAACAACTTTTGAAGTTATTAATTTACTTCAGGAGATGGCGGGATGAGCTAGACAAAACCAACGACCAGTGGCCCACGTTGGCCCTGGACCGAGGAATTTGGAAGTCATGGGAAGAGGCTTTTGTCCAGCAGTGGGATGACACAATCTAACAGTAAGCATGCATTAAGTCCGCCTATGTACCACTATTGTAAGTACATGAAGTTTAAATAAATAAATAACAGTAGAAACTTTATTTAAATCATCAGCACCATCCATGAAACGTGAATTTTCACCCCAACAAAAAAGTAATTTCCCAGCAATAATACTTAGTTTGATGTACAGGATGCTTAGCTAACGGTTTTTCGACGGGTCTGTTTACACCCTGTATACATTTTTTTTGTACTTTAATATTAAGAACAAAAGTCTTAATTTATTACGATCTAGCCTAAAAGACTAATAAGCAATTTAACTCTAACTTAATATGTTACGTGATAGAATATGTTAAAACTAAGAATAGTGTTCATTTGCACTTTTACACTGTATACATGAGTATTCCATTCATACATAGATAAAAGATGATTCTGATTGTATAAATTACACCCAACAAAACATTAATAATACTCAATCCAAATGATTTCAACTCCATCAGACTATTAACAAAAAAAAAACTTACGGGCTTTTGGGGTCGATAGAAGTTAGCGACGAAGCGTTACATAACGGTAGCGCGAGTTCCAATATTTTTGTTCAGTCAAAAAGTGCTCAAAACGATTAAAGAAGCTTTCACTTCAAAAAACTCAGGCCCACTTTCACAACTGTAAGTATAATCTGATAATTATGATCACTTAGTTATGTAACGACCTTTGAACCATTTCCGCATAGTAACCTTTCACTTACAGACACAGATAAACTTTAAAACCCCACTTCCACTTTAAATTAGGGCTAACAAAATGAGAATTAGGTACGGAATCACATAAAAGACTCCAAAATCTCGGAGAGTTTTTAACGTCTACGTTGAACACTGTGATACTTTGTGCCATTTTGTGCCAGTCGGTGGCATTTGTGACAATTTGTAGGTAAGATTACTTCCAGTAACTTTTAGGCGATTACGGATAAAAATTAATTGTCCGGATTAAACGGACCACTGACTATTGGAGGTGTGAATGTTTTACACAAAAGTATTTGGGTTTGAAAGCGATTTTTATTCGTGAAAAAGAAAGAAATTTAGGTCTAATTTATGTTCTGAAAAAAAAAATGTAAATCAATGAATAACTCGGCTAATGATAATTACATTTTTTATTGTAATTATACTTTCGAATATAATTTGGTAATATTTAGGGTTCCGCACCCGAAGGTTCAGGACACTAACCCTCTGCTGTCCGTCCGTCTGTCTGTCTGTCAGTGTCTTCGGGCTGTTTCTCATGATCCGTAATAGGTAGATAGTTGAAATTTTCACAAAATGTTTATTTCTGTTGCCGCTATATCAACAAATAATCAATTCAATGATACGGAACCCTTAATGCGAGAGATCAACTCGTATTTAGTATTTCTCCCATTGTCGTTAATAAATTGTTTAAAAAAAAACAACCTTATACCTAACCAAACCAAGGATTTTTTTTAAAACACACCAAAATGTGACTTGCATCCACAATAATCCAGACGCAATAACATCCACAACCTGATACTTCAGGGAAAGCATTGTTTTGCTCATAATTTGCTTAGCCAATCAGTAACGAGCGTCAGACTCAACTGGTGACGTCACGGGTAATTTGACAAGGGTAACCCTACAGGGGGTGTTCACACATTGAATTGTATTAAGAGTGTGGACATTCGAAATGTTTTAATTATATTTTTGTCACTAGCTGACCTGACAGATATGGCCCTGGCCTAATTTAGTGGATTTCAATTTCTTCGGAATTTTACACTTTTTTTTTATTTTTTTATTTTAAGAAATTTAAAGAATAATCAAGATGGTCCAGCCTTTTAAATTAGTGTGTAGAGATAAAGTTCTCATTGATTAAATCATTTAATTTAAATACTTAGTCACATTCTTGCTATGTATATTATTTATTTGTATGTTTGTTTAAAATTAGTTTAGTTTTACCTTTCTTTATTGAAATTATTTTTACGGCAGACTGTGGCCTATATAATTAAATAACTAATGCTATTAAAATACTTTAAACCACTTCAAAGGTACAATTGCTTTAAAGTCAATTACTAAAAAAATAACAACACAAAAGAAAATCAGGTCACAGTTCTAGAAAAATTGGATGGGACATAAAAAAACAGTGTTTTTTTATCAATATTGTAAATATACAGGTTTTTGCGCTCTTGATTTTTATTTCTCCTTCAATCTTGTTAATAAAAGATTGATGTTCAGAATTCTGACCAGTGATAAATTTATTAAGTCATATAAAACTTGGATCATGCTCCAATATCTGACCAAATTACTATTATCTTTTATTTTCTTTTTTTTTCTCTAGTTAATTAATGATAAAGTGTAGAATGGGAATTGTTATTTTATTTCCCAATTGTAAACCCCAAGTTTACTTACGTAAGTTTATAAACCCAAATAACACAAAATGATAAGTTGTAAAACTTAATCAACCTGTATTTTGTAACCCTTTCCAAATTCTCGTAGCCGCGTAGCAGCGTAGCACCGCCGTAGCAAACTGCGTAGAGGTATCTACGATTTTCTTGCAATGCTTTACGGGAACATCACTGATTGCAATCAAAACTGTCAATCGGTCAAAAGCAGTTCTGACTATTGACAGTCAAACCGGTTTTTAATATAGAGAAGTTGGAAGAAGAAGATGCTGCTCCGACAACGAATAAATTAGGATAGGGGCAAGAAAATGCTGAATTATAGCTAAACCCAACTACAGCACTTTCGTAGTAATTATTACTTGTGAACACATTTTTGAAGTCCTAGAGAATGAATTTAACTGTCTTGGATCCCGCAACGAAATTCATCAGAAAGTATAAGCAGAGGAGTAGGAAAAACCGTAATTTCCACTTCCTTCCATATCAGCAGGAGACAGAACGAAACAAAGACATGCTGAGATGACCTTCATCAAAACGGAATCGAATGTAATAAACGAAGGAAAACTTGTTACATCATGATTTAATATAATTTCCTCTTTATAAAAAACTAAATCAATCAAACAAAGGTCACAGACTTCTTTCTTTCTTTCTTCTTTATATGGGTACTTTGCCGTGATTTCTTGACGCGTTTTTATTTAGGTCCATTTTTTATGGGAGACAAAGAAGGAGACAGTTTAAACTGTCTCCTTGGTCTAGTGGTCCCAAGCGTGACTGCTGAGCGTGAGGTCCTGGGTTTGATTCCCAGGTCGGGCAAAGTGTTATTGGGTTTTTCCATCAGGAATTTCCCAGTGGCTGCCACAGAGCTTGGATTTAGGCCCGGTTGATGGCAATGGGCCCCCCTATAACATGGGACTGTTAGGTAAAATCAAAATCAAAGCATATATTTCAAGTAGGCCAGTTACAGGCACTTTTGAACTGTCGAAACAAAAATGAACGTTTAAAGTAGCTACAGTCCCAGTTACAAGACATAAAAACTGTGAAAGTACTGTAGTTGCCCATTCCCTAGCGTAGATCTCTATGGAGAAGAACGGGCAAGAAACTCCATGGACACTCTTTTAAATCAAAATACACCTCTGCTTAACCCTTTGGAGATAGATTTCAAGCGTGTTGTTATGTTAAGTTTTAATTATTTTAAAAAATTCGGGAAATCTCACATACTATCTCAATAAAATTTCGAGGTAATATTATTATATGTGACGACCCGAGTGACGTAGTGGTAGTGAGGCTGCCTTGCGTTCTTAGGGGGACGGGTTCGAATCCCGGTAGGCCGAGATGTTTGTGTGATGAGCATGGACATTTGTTTCCGAGTCATGGATGTTTATATGTATAATAAGTATGTATTTACAAACAAAAAAGTATATATGTAATATATCCACTAGCTGGTGTCCACGACACAAGCCTTGTTTAGTGTGGCACCAGGTGGCGCTGTATGTTAATGTCCAGCAATATTATGTATAATGATAAACTACCATTCGTTCTAATGGTTACTAATTAACGGTTTAAGAAAGTTAAGCGTTTGCTAATGAGCACTCTAACAGTTTTTTTTCAAAGAGATCTTATTTAGTCTGACTTTTAATAAATAGCTGTTGGTACTTACAAATGGAGATTGCAATACCATTTTATTTCGTATGGGAAATCATCAAATGACTTCTCTCACTTTGGGCGGAGCGGGAGGGAGTGTCAGACTTTTACTGACTAAAACCCATCCATGTTCCTTCCTCGCCCTTTATGTTCCTGGGCTACGGTATCTCTTTCTAAAAGTCCTGCAGCCCCGGAACCTCAAGCATGTAACTGATGAGTGGTTAGGCAGAGGACTATCTAATATGAGTCCTATAAAGGGTGTTAAACACCTCTTCACGAAGCTGAAAGGCACTTGTTCTCCCCATCATTGTGATCATTTTTTCTTTTGTTCTACACCATACCTTCTAGTTACGGAGATATTGGGGGTCAAAGTTACAACTTTTTGTCAAGTTTTTTTTGAAGATTTTATCTTTTAACACTTCCACGACCCCCGTACATTCAATCCATACATCAGCTCAATGTTTTAAGTGCGTTACATTGAGTTCTATCACAAAACATGACTTATAACCTCAAAAAGTTGTTTCCCAGTAATAATTTTTGCATAAAGTTACTTAGTTTGATGTACAGAATGCTTGGTTGACGGCTTTGTGATGAAGTGGTTTACATCTGTATATTACACCCACTCCATAATATACCCTGTATATTATGGAGTGAGCCTATTGACAGCAACCGGGCACAAATTTCTAGGTTTGTGCCCAGTTGCTGTCAATAGGCTAAACACACACACACGCACGCACAGTACACACACACACTACTTCTGAGTAATAGGGCAGACGAAAAAAAAAAAAAAATTAATCCGTCAGGTAGATTGTTAAAAAATATTTGACCCGTATTTTTTAGTTTGTTACGTAAATCGAAAAAGACGAAGATAACGACGCTTTTAAAATTCCCAATACGTCACGCCTTGGTATAATTATTAGCTAGTTCTGACGTCACGAGCCCCCACTCTCGAGTTTTGATACGTTATATCTTTGTTTCTTTATGCATTGATTTATAAAAACAAAAAATACGTGTTAATTGTTTTTCAATTATTGAACTGACGGGTTAAAAGAATAATGCTACATACAATTATAAATTAAAATAAACTAAATTAACTTAAACTTTAAACTTAAAAATGGCGTCAAAAAACTCCTCCTCAACGCTGTCAACTTTTAAAGTCCCCAGGATAGATTTATATTTTTTTGATACTGTTGTCATGCCTTTTGTTAAAGATAAAAGCCAATAACAAGACCATTAGAGAAACTCTCTGAAAATGAATCAAAAACCTGGAATTTGAACCAACTACCTTTCCTATAAATTCCAACGGTTTACTCGTATTCTCAGACCCTATACCTGTTACCACTAAACGGATTATGTAAAGCGAAATATTTAACTTTTGGGGGCTTTTAATGAATATTTTAAGAGGTCAATTCATTCCAACACGGATCTGTTACAGTAACAGTGAGTACAGAATTATTTATCAACTAAAAAGGTTACAACTCCTGTTTTAATGGCAATATGTAACCTTATCAACAAGACGTGACGTAACCTTTTTACCATAGCTTATTATGGCTGACTTTTTGTTAACATTATTGAGCTACTGAATAAATCAAATTAGGCTGACAATCAGCACTTTTTACCCTCAAAATTAACAAGCGACAGTCATCAAAAATGTCCACCATTTGCCACCTCCTAATATGTAAGAAGAATCGGCAGAACAAACTCCCAGCAAAGTCTAAAAGAATAATATAAAAAAAAATGTTTTGTCTCTTTTTATTTCTTCTGTCACAGTTCTTTCACCACTAGCTATAAAGTTTGGATGCATGAGGTTTGTGTTTAAAAATGTTCTACAGGAAATCTTTAATCGAATTTTTTTTTTCGTTGCATTTAAATCACAGGCCAGACAAGTTTTTAACTAGATTTAACATAAAACTGTGGAAAATCTAGGTACTGGTGTCTGCAAGATTATGTTAAAATAAATCTCTTTAAGTATTAGCTAATTTTAGAACGTAATTTTGTCTTCTTCATTTGGGTATAAACGACATTTTTTTAATTCAGTTAAACCATAAAAGTACTTACTCTGTGGTTCAACCTAAATTAACAAAATACATCATTCGACGCTCGTAGATATTTTTAGAGCATAATCCTTTTTTATTTTAAGAAATCTGCAAGCCATTACAGTTTTTTTTTTTCAATAAAGCTATAAAGTGTGTGTGCTATAAGTGTTTTGTTATAAAGTGTATTTTTTTTAGTACCTCCTTACTTACTGTTTTTTTTTTATTTATAAATTTCTGATTGCCATTACAGCATTCTATTTTCAAAAATCTATTCGTTTATTTTTAAAACGCTTGTTATTTTCATTGTTGTTAATGTTAAAAACGAGCGCCACAGAAACTATTTTGACACAATGCGAAATAATATTATAAGAAATATTGAGAAATAATTTAACAATACATTACGTGATCGAAGCATCATAGATACAACAACACGATAATCTAGACAGGATATTAAAGAACATTGATCCACACGAATTTTTAAATTGTTGGGAAATCTAAAATGATGTCTCGTATATCTGAATATAAGATCGCGATATTTTATTATTTATTTTTAAATAAGGCTGTTAATAGGCACTTTTGAAAGTCAAAGTTTAAAACAAAGAAAATAAAAATAATTCCAATCAAATAAATTAACCTTCTTTGCTGTTAATAAAAAAATGTTTAGAAATGTATTCCTATTCACCCATAACTTTTTATTAATGGTATCTATATTTCACGCGACATCAAGAACCGTTTTTTTAGGGTCGATTAAAATCAAAGACAAATTAACACGATCCTATAAAAATAAAAACGACGTTCAGTGTTATTCGATCCCAAATAGGTCAAAACCAATAAAAACTTTATAGCTTTTTAAAAACTTTAACCTATGTACGAAAAGTTATGAATAAATTATTTTCATGTACCTGGATAGACTCAACAAAAAGTATGCAAGTAAAATCAATGGTTATTTTTATTTTATGATCCAATATATAAATTACCACTAAAATTATTCACGCTCCGACGGAAAAATAGTTAAATTAAATTAAAAAAACACGTCAAAAAATCCCAAATAATTTGAATAAAGAATAAATACTAATCACCTACCTTGATTCGTAGTAGAAGGAACACGTTCGGGAACTGTCGCTAGACACTCATAACTTCGGAACGCAACTTTAGCACGATGCTGTAACGCGCGGGAATTTGCCCTCAACTGATGGAAAGCGCGCGAAAACTCCGCTACTTACGCACACAACTGACCAATCACAGCCGTCGTACGCCTCCGCGAAACCCCACCGACCAATCACGTTAAAGGGGAAACACTTAAAAACTTTAATAGGTTTTTCATGTTGACACTTTTGAAATGCTTTCAAATTATTGGAAAAATTATCATTATCACTCGATAATTGCATGGATGGCTTTTCGCGTAATGCTTTTACATTAAATAATGGATTTGGCTATGTAGTGATAACATGATGAAAGGACCGACTATTTATTAGGCTATTTGGCGGGAAAATCACACACGCCTACTCATTGTCGTATTTCTTGTTATATATGCGTCAGCTAATTTCATTGTCAATCATAGCATAGCGTACAGTCGACGTCATCATACATTGAAAATATTTTAGTACCTATGCATTTTTATCTTATATGTTTGGATTCCGTTTTCAAGTATTTAACTCACTATCAGAACGGAGTAGCACTGTACTATTCTTAAAATAAATATTCATTACTGTACTGCAGTGACATTTCAGTATGTACATGTTACCGTGAGCCAGCGATTCCCACATTTTTTGAGTGTCCCACTGCTGGGCAAAGATTAAATGACTAAATTCAAATTCTTCTTAAATCTAGGTCTAATGTAGATCACCGTACGGCCATCTCCTACGAAATATTCTTCTGACTTTTCAGTTTACGTTCATTTTCCTTCAGTTTAATTCAAGCATATTTTATTGAATAAACACTGTTTACATTTTGCTGCTCGAATACTCTTGATCAGGCACAGTCTACTGGCCTGCGTCTCCCAAAAATAAATGTACCTTACCTCGTATGTAGTAAGTAGGCAGGTAGAGGTACCTACATTTATTTTTACTACCTGAAACCATTACGAACGACCTGAAATTATGACGTAGTGAATTTGGGAGCCTGCAAATTTTACGTCACAGTAATAACGCACTTTAAAATTGATCGTGGAGTTACCACGTGTCCTAACAACTATGTGTTCTATAGTTATAGAGAACTTTTTGTTATCGAACTCCGACAAGGCTTCACTGATTTTATGTTTTTTTTTTATAATAATTAGGTGGGTCTGAGAACAGGTCGTAGGCTTTTTTAACCCCTAGGTGATAAGGGCGCGAGAGAAACCTCTGGCTAAAACTATAAGTTCTTATTTGAAATGCTGAATTTGTAAAAAGCTTTTTCAATACACTTCCTCGAAAACTGGTTATTTTCGCACTACGATTAAGTTCAAAATGCAGTGTATTTCACATACGTGCGTTTTTCATGTTTTTTCCACACATTTGCAGAAAATAAAATTGGCACAGATAATAATACCTATACTTAGCCCAAACTGGTATGCAAAATTTAAAAAAAATAGTTTTTTGAATATTCAAATTGCGTAAAATCAATTGCATATAAATTCAATATCATAGATAAACATGATTCTTTCAAACTAATATTTTCTTTTATAAACAGATTAACATTTATTTGTGTCCTAAATTCAAAAATATATTAAAAAACATATTTTTTATATTAGGCTGTTTAACAGCTTCATACTTTTGCTTCTCCTTCAACCTGGCTAAAGCAAAACGCGGAAAAAAAATAAGTCATAGTCTCGTAATAATTCATGATAAAAATATTTAACATTCTTTTATTTTATTTCTTCAAAAGTGTATTGAAAAACGTTGTTTGATACACGTGGACATTTGTTATTTACAATAACAAACTTTCTCCACTTGTATCAAAATGTACTACTTATTTTTTATTAAGTACTTTTTTTAAGCCAAGTCAGAGGTCTATGGGCGGCATAAAAACTCTGCCACCAAGATAGGCACAAACCACACGATAAAAAAATGAAGAAAAGAAGAAAGTTTACTTTTTCAACTGACTAGAATTAAGTTGTTGTTTTTTGTTAGGCAAAGGCTAGACAGCCTCGTTGGTCTAGTGGTTGCAAGTACTACTTGTGAACATGAGGTACTGTATTCTATTTCCAAACCGGATAAAGTGTTATTGGGTTTTTTCATTGGGACTTTCTTTAGTACCATGTGTCTCTCCCTCTCTTCTTTAACCATTGGCCACTCATTGCTGAATGTAGGTAGGTCTCTTTTAAATCTCTCTACTTTTGACATGCCACTTATTTTAAATTATAATTCTATAGTAAACCACAATTATTTTGCATGCCTATGTGACGGCAAAATGTGGAGAACTCTATTATAAAAGAACACCTATGTACCTATTACCCATGTTTGCAAAGAATAAATGATTTAATTTGATTTTTTTTTGGCGATTAAGTGTCATGGCTATCCAGTTTCTTCTTTACAGTCTAGATTATTACCCAGTTGATGGCGATGGGATGGACCTATGATGGACCTACATGGGGGAAAAGCGTAGAGACCACGAACGGAACGCAGGAACGTTTGAAGACAACCGACGATGCCATTAAAGCAGCCGGAAGAAACTGGATAGCCATGACATGACACTAAATCGCCAAAAGAAGAGAGATTTGGAAGAGACCAACCTCAGCATTGGATCGGATAAGAGAGGAGAGAGATTGTTGGAGAAGAGAGGGAGCGAGACATGAATATTACACCTAAATTCCATCTTTGAGATCATTTTTAGGGTTCCGTAGCCAAATGGCAAAAACGGAACCCTTATAGATTCGTCATGTCTGTTTGTCTGTCCGTCGGTATGTCACAGCCACTTTTTCCGAAACTATAAGAACTATGCTGTTGAAACTTAGTAAATAGGTGTATTCTGTGAACCGCATTAAGAGTTTTACACAAAAATAGAAAAAAAAAACAATACATTTTGGGGGTTCCCCATACTTAGAACTGAAAGTCAAAAAACATATTTTCGTCAAACCCATAATTGATATAATTATGGTCTTCAAAAATGATATAATCTGTCCCCCCTCCCCTGTAACTTCTAAAATAGGAGAATGATAAAACTACATAAAATATATTATGTTGTACATTACCATGTAGATTTCCACCGAAAATTGGTCTTAATGAGATCTAGTAAGTGGTTTTTTTTAATACGTCTTAAATCGTAACCAGAAATTTACCTTTCGTTCAATCTGCTACGGAACCCTTCATGGGCGAGTCTGACTCGCAATTGGCACGTTTTTTTGGTTGTACACCAAACCTGGGAACCTTCTAGTTACGGAGATATTGTGGGTCAAAGTTTAAATTTTTCAACAAGTTTGATTAAATACTAGTTTTTAATATAAGATTTTTTTCACCTCTAAGAGCCAAGTACTATTTAATCCATCCATCAGCACAATGTTTTAAGTACGTTACGTTGAGTTCTACCACAAAACGTGATGTTTAACCCAACTGTACCTCAGTTTGTGTTACCTAATCCACACATAGGTACTTGAACACTGACGTCACTCACAAACTTATGTTTTAATATCTTCGTTTCCAGAAGTTGTGGCTGTTTTATTTTCATCCTGAAAGAAAAACATGCTGTTGCTCGTCTCGCAACTTGCAAAGTCAACTCAAAAAAACTAATATCCTTTGAAGAAAAGTTAAATAAAAGCTCATAAAAATGCGAGAACAATATGTGGTTATTAGGAGCGGTTGACATTTTATCAGTAAACTACGTTCCTTCGCTTTTTATAGATAAATAAATGCAATTTATTTAAACAGACGTGTGCAAGTTGAGTGCACTATGTGAAGTCGACACACGAATATGCGATAAACGCTTGTGCGACAAAATTGTACTGGGACTCACCATAGTACAAATGCACGCAGGTGCTAGAAACTGTCAAGCATCACGCAAGTCTGACAAACTAAAGCTCGATATCACGCTAGTGCGACCAACTCAAGCTCGTAATCATGCTAGCGCGACAAACTGAAGCTCGAAACCACATTAATGCGACAAACTGAAGCTCGACATCACGCTAGTGCGACCAAGTCAAGCTCCACATCATGCTAGTGCGACCAACTTAAGCTCGATATCACGCTAGCGCGACAAACTGAAGCTCAAGACCACGTTAGTTTGACAAACTAAAGGTCGACATCACGCTAATGCAACAATATGAAGGTCGACATCACGCTAGTGTCACATACTGAAGTTCGATATCTAGAGCGACAAATACTTGAGTGCGCCAGTAGTTCGACAATATCCAAGCGACTCACTTAAGCGACACTGCTCTGTGTATAAGCAAAGTGTAAAAACCCGCCATTAACATCAAACCTCTAAATTATGTCTTCTAGCTTCTTTATCTTAAACGTATTCTAAAATTAATGATCATCAGCTGATAGATGAACAAAAACTCACACTGAACGAATGAACGATAACAACATTTTCCGCCATAAATATTAAAGTTTAAGAGCATAGTTTGTTCGTGTTAGTGTCCATTTTGCCACAAACTATTCATCAGTCACATAGCGGTGCGTTGTTGTTGTTGTCCAAACTTTTAGATAAAAATGTTCCGCTCGACAACGTGCACTAACTTGTGCAGATTTTTATTTTACCTTTTTTAAAGTTTGCGACATGTAGTTTTGTAAGCACGACCTTCAATAAGGTAGTTTTTTGTTTGATGCAGGGTTTTAAAAGTTTAAGTTTATTTTTCCTGCCGTTGTATTTTCGGTCAGATTCTGTTTCTGGTAAAGTTGTTCAATATTTCGGTTTTTTATTTTTTCGTAAGTTCCCAATTTAAATTATGTATTACGAGTATGTTCATGTTTCAAGCACTTCGTGGCAGCCGATTAACTGGAAATCTGAAATGACAAAGGGCGAATTATAGATAACAATTAATGGCACAAGTAATTAATAAATTATTGGAGAATGTTGGGGTCGGCTCCTAATCTAACCGATGAAGGTGAATACCAGTTATAAAAGACTAAATATCGTTTCTACCTACATAATATGACGTGGTTAAAAACTTCAGTCCATCCTACTATTTTAATAACTCAAGAGTTATAATTCAATTTATTTATTCATACACAAACAAAATTAGCATGACATCATTATCAAAACATCAGTAAATTCGTTTGTAGTTCGTCGATCCGAAAGCATTGGAATCATCGATGCGTCCCGTCATTGTATCGGTGACCACAGCTATGACGTGTTTTGCCCTCCGGTTACCAGAAATGAAATCATTATTAGTTATCATGCATTTCACATTAAAGGGAGAATGACAATAGGTACTAGAACTAAATAGGTATGTAGGTCATTTATTATTGTATACTGGTTGATAATCAAATCTAACGATTATCAAACGTCAAGTAGGGTTTGGAGGCTCGCAGGAATTAAGTGGTGTGTTCGAAATAATTACTACAAAGGGTGTCTTAACGAAGCTGAAAGGGACTTGTTCTCCCTGTCATTGCGACATTTTTTTTGTTCTACACCGTACCTGGGAAACTTCAAATTAAAAATTTCAACATTTTTTTTTTTAATACAAGATTTTATTGTAAGATTTTTACTTTTCAATCACCTCTATGACCCCCGTACTATTCAATCCATTCAGCGTAGTGCGTTACATTGGGTTCCCCTTCCTGTGACCCTTCCTTTTTCAACCAACTTTCAAAAAGAGGAGGTTCTCAATTCGTCTGTTTTTTTTTTCTTTTTTTTTGTGTTTGTTACCTCAGTACTTTCGACTGGGAGAACCGATTTTGATGGTTCTTTTTTTGTTTGAAAGTTGGTGTTTCTCGTGTGGTCCCATTTTAATTTGCTTAAAACCTGATGCTGATCTTCGGAGATATACAAGGGAACTCTTAAAAAATACACAGCAAATCATAATCATCAAATCAGTATCTGATGATAGGATTCTGGAGAATATTATTTATAGGCACACTAGAAGCGATTTGGGTAGTTTTAGGAAGTGTGCTTTCTCGAAGTGATTCCGTTTCAATTTGATGAAGATCTGATGAAGAACTTCGGAGATGCAACGGAACTCCTCAATAAATGATAGCAAATGTACAGGGATTTCCGAAATCTCATATCTGTCTATTATTTACACCAGTTCATTACCTAAAATCACGCCGGTACGCTGTGAAGGGGTAAGCACATGTGAACCACAAAAAAGTGAAAAATATTTTTTTTTTTACAAAAAAAGTAAATAAAACCGACTTCAGAGAAAACAAAAAAGTGAAAAATAACTTCAGAAAAAACGCTTCAGAAGCCGATGACCTTTGTTTGATTGATTTAGTTTTTTGTACCCGACTTCTGAAGCGTTTTTTCACGTCATGCTCCCTGGCGGAACCACCTTTGCTGTAACAAGTATAAGTAACATGAACAATTCTATGGAATGTCTATAAAATTCTAGTCCTATTAAAAAAAGTCTATATCTCTAGTTTCGACGTAAACTTTTATTTAAAGTGGTTGCGCTGCGGAGTATCGAAACCACCATGATATTTCTATTACTTTACATAGTATTTGCAAATATATAGTATCAAATAATTCTATAACAATTCTATATTGAACTGGCACCCCTAAATCTTCAATCTAATTTAAATATACGAACCAAACGGTGCCTCAAACTTTGTCTTCGAAATAACCACTAAGTGCCTTTTTTTTTTTTTTTTTTAAGGATGGGAAATCATCAAATGACCCCCCCCACTCTGGGCAGAGCGGGAGGGAGTGTCAGACTCTTACTGACTAAAAACCATCCATGTTCCTTCCTCGCCTTTTACGTTCCGGGGCCGCGGTATCTCTTTCGAACAGGCCCGCAACCCCGGCAGGCTTCGGCCCTTGCGGGCCCCTCTCTTTTTGCTGACACTCTTTGAGGCGCGCGTGGAACACGAACGCGCCGTCGACACAGCCTGTCGTCGTCGTTAGACGGCCGGACGGCTAGCTAGCCCATAGCCAGCCGTCCACAGGCCCGCATCTACGGTGGCCGGTAGCCACCACGTGGCCCCCGACGCCCGTTGCGTCTCCCGCGGCGGCCGGGAAGAGAGGATCTCTCCCTCTCTCGTTCCGCCACCTCCTTCGCTAGCATGACTGCTTCGCAGAAGGAGGCGACGGCTTCCCATTCCGTCTCGCTCCGGACCATGGATTGAACCAGGGCCGGACGCGAGAGGTCGCCGCCGCCGATCGCCGCCACGAGGACACGGCGGAGCTCCGCCCACGCAGGGCAGACTTCCACCGTGTGCTACACCGTGTCCTCCGGTCGATCCTCGCAGTGGAGACACCCGGGCGATTCCTCCCGCCCGATTCGGTGCAGGTACCTCCCGAAACATCCGTGTCCGGTGAGGACCTGCGTCAGGCGGAAGGTGAGGACGCCGTGGCGCCTCTCCAGCCACTCCTCAAAGAGGGGACTTACCGCCACTATCGTGGCGTGCCCTACCACTAAGTGCCTAGAAATAAGAATTGAAACAACTAGTTACGAGTATATAAGAAATTAACCACTGTACAACTTAACTTATGTTACACACCAAAAAAAAACATACTTCTTGTTACAAATTATAAAACACGTGAAAAAAAATTAGACTTTGGCATAAATTAATATATCTAACTGCATATTTCTCTTTACATTTGTTCTTGTCACTTTAATTGAAGAAACATCATAACAAAACCATTTGGCGCCACTTTTGCAGTGTGCTTTATAGTGTCCTAAGCCACTTGGTAATCCTGGCACATATTCTATGGCGGCCAGGCGGTTCCGCCAGGGAGCATGACGTGTTTTTTCTGAAGTTATTTTTCACTTTGTTGTAAAGTTTTTATTGGCTTTCCCGTTGTCGGGTGATAAAGATAGGACAAAATATAATGGATAGTTTTGCTTAATATATGTCAAGTTTACACAAGTTTTTTTGTTGAAACTATCTAAATACGGACAGCGTAAGAGTTTCACTATTTCAGTACTGCATTTCCTATTTCCAAAATAAGCCCCAAAAGTAATTCCTCATTCCAAACAATAGACATTCGGGAACAAACCGAACGAAAAACCCTCATGTTTACCGGCTCTAGTCAGGAGCCAGTATGTTGCAATCTCAGGCAACTTCAAACATACTCCCGGACTATTTGCTGAGCCGAGTCGAGTATTAATTCGGCTATGTAAACGGTCACTGTAATTACTAGAGGATAGGACTTCACTTGTTAACTGGACAATGCAAGACCTACATGGTTTCGTTGCGTAGGAAATATATTTCGAGAAAATGTAGAAGCGATTAAAGTTCTTAGTAACATTCAAGTAATTAGGTAGTGTTTAGGTACAAGGTGTTATTCAGTCTCGTCTTGTCGGCTTACATCTATTCATCATCATCTGCCTAGCCTTTCCCTACTAGGTTGGGGTTGGCTTCCAGTCTAACCGGATGCAGCTGAATACCAGTATTTTACATGGAGCGACTGCCTATCTGACCTCCACAACCCAGTTAGTATTGGGTAATACGATGCCCCTTGGTAAGACTGGTTGTCAGACTATTTGGGCCAGTGACTACCTGAAACGAATGCCAAAGATGGACAAATGTCAGCCGGGACCAACAGTTTAACGTGTTTTCCGAGGCACGGAGGAAACTCGGTATGTAAGGGTGGTCACCCATCCACAGACCAACCTAGGCAAGCACGGCTCAACCTAAAGATTGGCCGGACGGTTGTTATTATTTAGCCACGAGCTCCTCATCATGTTGGCTTGCATCGATTGTATTATCTAAATTACCGGCCAGGCCCAATATCGGCCAAACTAGTTGGTCCTGTAACATTACCTCTATCTCTTCTCATCAGATTAGACTTTCCGTTAAGTATCCCATATACTTAACGGAAAGACGTTACTAATCTCTTCTCATAAGATTAGTCTTTCCGTTAAGTATCCCATATACTCGTACTTAACGGAAAGACTAATCTGATGAGAAGATATCTCATCTCTACGGCGACTTGAAAGTTTTAATACATATCTAAATCGCCAGCAAATCAACGAATGCATTAATGATACCTCTGCTCTGAAATTGTTCTATAATCAAATTCAAAGACATGTCTAACTTAAACCAAACCAGTAAATGGTGTAAATGATTGACGGTTGACAGTCTAGGGGAGAATGGAAGAAACAGACATGTTGCTCCGACCGCAAGCAATATGGGACCAGTTATTCTCGATAAAATGAGTTTTTGACTCCCATAAAAGCTCATTTTATCGAGAATATCTGTCAAATTTATGTAATCGAGTCCAACCATACACGGTTCACCAAACACACTGTACACGTATCGAGGATTACCTATAGCATAGAAATGAAGTCTGCGTCTCAGCAATGGGAAAGTTATGACTGATTGTGCTATGCACTTACAAAAATAAAATCAATACCAGCATGCCTAACCGATATTTCACGATGCCATGTAAAGTCAAGTCAGAAAAGTTCTGAAACAAGGTTAGGCACTTAAAGCGCGTAAAAAAAAACAATTATGTTTATACAAAAATCTGTGGAATTCGCTATCGGTTTCTCTATTCCTCGATCATTAAAAACAAGAGAAAGAAAAAGAAATTCAGCCCATTTCGAGTAAAAAAGCGGTTAAGTGCGAGTTGAACTCGCCCGTGAAGGGTTCTGTAGCAGCAAGTAACATAATAGAAGAATATTTGAGTTGATTGAATGAAAGGTAAATTGCGGTTTACGATTTATGACGTATTCAAAAAAAACTACTTACTAGATCTCGTTCAAACCAATTTCCGGTGGAAGTTTACATGGTAATTGTACATCATCATTTTTTTTAGTTTTATCGAATGATAAAACATGAAAAAGTAAAAGTGAAGTGGTAAAATGTGAGACTGTGACTGTGTGTGTGTGTGTGTGTGTGTGTGTGTGGGGGGTTACAAGTCACAGTCTCACATTTTACCACTTTGGAAGTGTCTCTCGCGCAAACTATTCAGTTTAGAAAAAAAAAGATACTAGAAACTTCAATGTCATTTTTGAAGACCTATCCATAGATACCCTACACTCACTTGGGTATGATGAAAAAAACATTTTGTGAAAATCTTAATGCGGTTCACAGAATAAATCTGCTTAGCAAGTTTCAACAGCATAGTTCTTATAGTTTCAGAAAAAAAGTGGCTGTGACATACGGACGGACAGACAGACAGACATGAAGAATCCATAAGGGTTCCGTTTTTTTGCCATTTGGCTACGGAACCTTGCCATTTGTCTACGGAACCTTGCCATTTGGCTACGGAACCCTAAAAAAGACAGGCGGGGTAGTGTTTGGGGACTGCCGATAGAAGTGAAAACTAAGTAATCTATATCTGCTACGGGTTGTGACCCACGCACGCCGAAGTGGTGCTACGCCGTAGCGGATCGGCTACGAGTGCTACGAAGCGTTAGGTGACGGTCACGCGAGTTCCATGATTTATGTTCACCCAAAAAGTGCTCAACGTGCCTAAAGAAGTTTTCACTTAAAAAAATATCTTGTATTTCCAAAACATGCCCATGAAATCCGAATCTCGATCGATGGGCAAATGCAAGTGCCGACACAATCGTGTTAGCTACGTCCCTTGAGATTTCAGCCACAAAGGCAAACTGCATTATACTGTATGTATGTTGTCCTGCGGATTTAGTAACAAAGAGTTACCCAATAGCCGGACATGAAGTGCTGTTCTTTGAACTAGAATTAGGAGCATCAAGTCCAATCAAAAGTCATGATTAGAAACTGTCCTAAATAATTCATATCGATATTTTTTGCCTTGTATAAGCGAGCAGTAGGATTGTGCTGGGTTTGATTCCTAGGTCAGGGAACATTTACAAAGTTAGTTTACCAACAGCGAAGCCAAAATAATGGTTGATGTATGTTTGTATTTACGTCTGTTTCTCCGTAGCATCTAAACTATTCATCACTATTGAAAAGGTGTTAATCGATTGGATTATATGGCCCAAAGGAGGAATCGAATGTATCTTCTAAGCCTCGAATTTAATTAGAGCGTGATTTATCAGTAGTTGGGTTTTTAATTGTAGCATGCAAGTCTTCCAGCAACATGAAAATAATATATTGAGATAAATTATTTTGAACTTTTTCAGCAGGTAAGCAATTTCAATGCGAAATGCGACCGCTGAAAATTAAGTGTCAGAATAAACGTAAAGAAGCGATCATAAGAAGAGCTTAGAAATGAACTCGCATGAAATTCAGGTAAAGTTAAAATATGGAATGGTGATAGAAATTGTTTTAAGTTTATTGGTACGATCAGATCGATCTTAAGGTTAAGCCGTGCTTGTCTAGGTTGGCCTGTGGAAGGGTGAGCACCCATCACATACCGTACCGAGTTTCCTACGTGCATTTTGGCTGTCAATTGTGGATCTCTGGTAGTCGTTAAAAGTACTTAGACAGTGGACCGAAAGTCTATCAACCAGTCTTACCAAGGGGTACCGTATTACTCAGAACTAAGTGGGTTGTTGAGGTCAGATAGGTAGTCGTTCATGTAAAATGCTGGTTTTCAGCTGAATACGGCTGAAAGCCGATTCGAACATAGTTTGGAAAAGGCTAGGCAGATGATGGTTTATGGCTATTTCGCTAAGAAGGCCACCTTATTTCCTTTTATTTTGTTCAGTATGTGCTGAAACTAAGTACCATACAGGGTGTCAACCACCTCATCACAAAGCCACCAGCCAAGCATTCTGTACATCAAACTAAATAACTTTACGCAAAAATTATTGCTGGGAAACAACATTTTTTTTGAGGTTATAAATCATGTTTTATGGTAGAACTCAATGTAGTGCACTTAAAACTTTATGCTGGTGGATGGATTGAATAGTACGGGGGTCGTGGAGGTGTTAAAAGTCAAATTCTTACAAAAAAATCTTGTATTAAAAAAAAAACTTGTCAAAAAGTTGTGACTTTGACCCCCATTAACTTCGTAACTAGAAGGGTCCCAGGTATGATGTAGAACAAAAAAATGATCGCAATGACGGGGAGAGCAAGTACCTATCGGCTTCGTAAAGATGTGTTTTACACCCTATATTTACTAGGCAGACAAATATTTCACGATAAATTGTTTTACGTATCTACCCACGGTGCAACACATACACGCCCACGATACAGTCCACATTCCTGTTCATAAATATTATCCAAAAAAATTGCAAATAATAATGGTAACAGTCTATTAATAGCGCCAATTAAACAATGACACACATTTATTTTTACAAATTTAGGCACGCTACACACTGGTTTGGGCAGACATGATTGAGCATATCCAGGGGGGTAAAAATATATGTATATTCTTCATCTATAACATAACCTATGTTTAAAAATCTCGTGTCACAGTGTTTGTTATCCGCTCCTCCGCTCGACCGATATTTTATGAAACTTTTTGATGTATTTGGTAGGTCTGAGAATAGGTCGCAGGTTATTTTTTTGTCTCACACATACACATAAAAATTTCCATGCTAACGAAGTCGCGAGCAACAGCTAGGCTATTATAAAATCACGTATCACTCACTATGTTCGTACACACTAATCTTCGAAACCGCCTTACCGATTTCAATGAGGTTTTCATTTTGAGCATAAAAAAAAATATTTCCAAGAACTCGGTAGATGGCGTTGAACTGACTACGTTACTAAGTGCCAAAGCTAAAAACACACGTCACATACGTTCGTTGACTGGCACTTTCGTTTGCATAGGCTTCCGAAAAATTTTAACCATTAGGTCAAAATGAAATTATTTGACGTTCTGTTCCTTGCAGTAACATACCGAGATCAGCGCCATCTATCCAGCGACTAGGAAAAGTTGAAAAAGAAAATTCCTCATTTAATGTGAATAAGTATGGTTGGTTCCAGATTGAAAGATAGGATAGGATTTTGGATCTGGTAGGTTGGTTTTGGTACTTTGCAAAGCAGAGGCAGCTCACTAGAGTGTAGGTAGACCATGTGTCGACCCGGAAATTATTCGGCGAGGCTAAATGTAAATGGATGCTGAACGTAACGAGCTGGGACGAGCCGAATTAATCTGAACATTTAGATCTACAGAAATTATTTTAGATCTAGTGTGTGTCTGAATAACGACGAGTTGGATCTGACACCCAAAAATGTTTGTAGCACGCCTTACAAAACCGGAATTCGGAAATACAAATTGAAGTGTACAGTTTTCAATCGAAAATTGCATGAATGGCACAGGTAATGGAGCATTCAGCCATTCAGCCTGCCCGACCAGACACCGACCTATCAAATGAAACAAACACTGAATTCTGCTAATGAATGTCCAATTAATGTTGTCAGCTAACCTGATTGACCGACCGACCGTCATTGTATGCAACATTTCATTCAAAAGGCTGTACACTGTACCTTATACCTCGCTGGTTATTACGCCGACATGATGTTTTTATGAATCATAAAAATAATAGCTTTGTAAATTGAATTCGGCCGAATTATTGTAGGTATTTAAACTTGTGGAGGTTTTTCGGGTGGTTTGAACTGCTCAACTAATACTTTTGTTTTCTCCAGAGAGAAGATAGTACCTACTATCATCACCATCTGGGGTTTACCCGTTAGGTGATCACAGTTTGTTGTCATTAGTAGGTAGTAGGTACTAGGTTGGTACTCGGAAGACGCTGATACTTATCGATAACGTCTTCACATTCTTTTTTTACGTCGTGTCCCGAAGGTAGAAGAGGCTAAGATGTCTACTATCTTGAAACAAAAACAGTTAGAACAAATGCAGTTTTCCTTATCTTACAACATTAGGTACTGTTACCTACTATGTCATTCCATTGCTGGGCTTTGGTCTTTCCCCATGACTTCCATATTATTCAATCCAGGGCCAATGTGAACCACTGTTGACAACATTATGACACAAAACTATAGAACTATGCGTATTAGAATCGCCGCGCGCCGGCTTGATTCCTGCGTGGAACATCATCTTGCCAACTTCTTCCCACTATGGTAGGGTCTAATCCAGGATGCAGAAAACTGTAGTAAAGCAGGTAATTTTACGTGGAGCGACTGCCTATTGGACCTCCAAAACATTGGGGGAGGCCTATTTCCAGCAGTGGACGTCTTTCGGCTGAAATGATGATGATGATGATGCTTCATGTTGGTCAGGGTCCATCCCTGCTACTTACTTAGGTAGGTACGTACCATTGCGGAAAATTACTGCTGCTAGGGACATAATGTATTGAAAACTAGCTGAAAAGATTCCAGATTATAATTTATACGAGTGACTCAAGTCAAAACTTAGTTAATTCTGATTGAATTTTCTATTTGCCTAAGCTTTGAGCTTTACCTTTGTGCGAGCTGAAATACAAAGGAACGCCATCTGTAATAATTAATATTGCAACAATGAAAGCCAAACGGATCGATGTGTTTGCTTTCTACTTTTCTTTCATCCGAGTACAATGAAAAACTTTCATGAGACTTGGCTAGTACTACCTATTAAGTTTATTACTCCGGCAAAAGATGTCGCTATGTTTATTTTTAATTTATTGCGATCATGTTATTATCTGGTTTTGGTGTTTCCAGTAATTAATGGCTAATCAGGGCTAATCAATAAAAAGGTAAACATCGGTGTGATATTTTTACACTATTGGAAAACTTCAAAAGTTGTTTCTACAATAATACTCTTTGTTCCCGCGCCATCTATTAGTTCTCTTTGAGATCGTGTAGCTCAAAAGACTTAGTTTCAAGCAGTAACTATTTGTAAAAACCATTTTTTTTTTGTAAAAACCAAATCTTATGCCATTGTACAAAACCAGAAAAAGAGTTGCTAAATACGTAGTTGTGAATGAAATATTCGTTTTAAATGAACTTCATTCCATCCATCGATACCGCAACAGTTTTGCAGTCACAGTTACAATAAACCAATAAACGAAAGCGTACTTCTCAGCTCCATGCCATCTCTACGATTGCTAGTGCTGTCAAGTGTCACACCACAAGTCAACCAACCAAGACCCAACTGCTGTAACCTGCTGTCAAAATCGGCGTCCTGTCAAAGTGTCAAAAGAGCGCTTCCCTGAATTGTTAATTGTTATTGTTTTATCCGTATTTCTATTGTGAAACCAAGATTTATTAGTTTTTTCGTGAAACTTGTACCAACGGCAGTTATTCCAGGTGAGTCTCTTACAATTTCAATATATTTTTTAACCATTATCAGAGCTTAAATTTCATAGGTTATGTGGCAAGAATTTTCCATAAGTTGGCATTTTTCTTACTTATTTTTCTAATTTTATGGTGAACAATGTGCTTAGTACTTATTTTGATGATAAAAGTATACTCTGTCAACGATTATATGCTGTTCTAACGTCCTAATTTAATAAATTTCCATCACAATCATTTCTTTGAATCTGCGCTTTTACAATAAACATTGTCTTAAGATAACTCTGTGAACCGACCAAAAACCTTGCGAAAATTATTCCAGAATGTCAAGCCAGGAGAGCGAAGCCCCTTTGCCTGAAGGATGGGAGATGAGAACAAGCCGTTCTACTGGTATGACATACTTCCTCAATATGTACACCAAGAAGTCGCAGTGGGAGAGACCAGAGGCACCTGCTGACCCCGGTGAGATCCGCTGCAGCCATCTTCTGGTCAAACATGCTGAGAGCAGGCGTCCGTCGTCATGGAGGGAAGAAAACATAACTCGTAGTAAGGATGAAGCAATGGAACTACTCAAGGGCTACCGTAAGCAGATCGTAGCCAATGATGCAACATTCGCTGAATTAGCGTCGAAGTACTCTGACTGCTCTTCAGCCAAGCGTGGCGGAGATCTGGGCTTGTTTGGACGTGGACAGATGCAGGCTCCATTTGAAGACGAGGCATTCAAGCTGAAGGTGGGACAGCTTAGCCGGCCCGTTGAAACAGAGTCTGGAGTCCATATCATCTTAAGAACTGCTTAGATTTTAAGTGTTATTGTGTTCTTAATTATTATTATACTACCTTATACTATTCTCAGTTAGCAAAAATGTTTACAGAGTTGTTTAATGTATACTGAATTAGGATGCTAGTGGATTCAATAGAATTTTTCGTTTATTACTGAGGATGAAGAGATCATTATAAACTCCGAAATACCTAATTGATATTTATCAAAGTTTCTGGTTCCTAAAATTATAATTAATACCAAGTTTGTGAAAATTTTATATCAATAAACTGCTCAAATTCATGTAAGTATTATTGCTGTTAGATCACGTACTTGTAAACGGCATTATTTGTAATCACTATAGATTAATTGTATGGACTGAATCATAATGCATTTGAGCCTGATAAATACGTTTTTAATTTGTTAATTAGTCTGGTGTAACAAGTCTTGGTATGGTTCGCTACTATGCCTCATTTTGCATTTTTCTCAGCAATAAGTCAATAGAATTTTGTAAAAGACAGTGTTTATTGTATTGTGTAAAGGTTTCATATTCTCTACCTAATATTTGTGCCTAAAACTAAAAGGATTAAAATAAATATGTTTTCTGATTCATACTATTTTATTTATTTGTTCACCATAGAGTTCGGGAGAAATGAGTTCAAGCATGTAACTTAATATGTTATATATTCACTAACAAGATGCATAGTTAATAAGAATAACAAAGTCTTAATATTAATGACATCAGTACTGCGTCACTGACGATCCCAGCCAATCGTCAAGGACGCGGGACCCCCGAACTTTAGAGTATTTTTTATCATTTTTCTAACATCAGTTGCAAATATGAAATATGGCACTAACATAATTAAACTTATTTTATATTAGTCCGTAACAAATATAAAGTTCGGGAGTAATATCAGATCCAGATTACAAAGCCGTTGGTTCATCCTTATTTTGACCGTTTCTTATTAGGAGTATTGTGTCTAAAGTTGATTCTTTGAGATTCTGGGATGCGGGGGTCCAGATAGGGCCGATAATGGGCGGTGACCGCTTGCCTCCCCACGCACTAAACTTCACCTTCCGTTTTCCATCCTTCTTCAAATTGACATCCGAGTACGGATGTCCAGGCTTGAAAAGTTTTGGCAATGATTCTAAGAAGCTGTTGAATGGTAACGCCTCCCGCAACGTCCTCTCATTCGTATTTGTACTGAGGGCCAAGATCTTAATGGGGTGGCGCTTGTCCAGCGTCGGGATGAACTGAAAGCCGGCCAAGTCAACTCGTTTATTTCCATTGAAATTCGAGAGGATCCTCGTCAGTACCGGCACCGTTGTGGAGAAGATCTTGTAGTTTTTATTTCCTGGCTTGTAGACCATCTGTCCACTGCGTTTGCCGCCCCAGGGACTGAAGCGGACTCGCTTCGGCATGCTCGGTTCTCGCATGTTGCTGGCTCGTTTCCAAGTCCACATGTTTTCGATGTTGCTCTTGTCTCGTTTTCCGCCCCATGGGCTGAAATATTTCTTGTCTTTGGGCTCAAGAAAGTTTGTTGCGTTATCGTCGACAGTCCCTGCGAAATTGTTGACGAAAGGACTTCCGACTTTTTCTTCGTTTTGTAAGTAAACGGTCTGATCTGAGTCTATCATGTTGGGGAGCCAGCGGCGCTCGTCGGTAGTCCGTCGTCTTCTTTGTAGATCTGCTTGAGCGTCATACAGATCAGTCAGAGGGTAGTTCTGTTTGGTTTCATCGTTCAGTGTTGAGGGTGCGTTGAGGTAGTACGGTAGAACAAACTGCGGGTCGACATTGACTGCATCGGGGATATAGTCGCCGCCGGGGCCCCCGCTGGCGATGTACTGGGGTCGCACGGTGCCGAGCCAAGAGAACGTGATGAGTAGCCAGTGGTGCAACATGATTCTGGAAAGGAGAAAGTTTTCGGTTAATTTTCATAAAGATAACGTAACGATAATACTATGTATTGTAGGTAGTTTTATGTTGCCAAACACTGAATTTCAATGTAAAGTATTTTAAAATGTTTAGGAGTTATCTTGCAAATACCTAGATAAATAATAATTGCTTGACAATATTTTGGATGGGTCGCCCGTGTACAAATTATATAAGTACTAAAACCTTCCTTGAGAACTACTCTATCCAATAGTGAAACCGGCATAAAAACCGGGGCAGTCGTTTTTGAGTTTATCGCGAACAGACAGACAGACGCGGCGGACTACTATTTTATAAAATGTAGTGATAGTGAAGCGATGACATGTCATAAACCATTCGCCCTGAAGATACTGATGGCTAGTATCTACAAAGTAAACTAGACTTTGAAGAAACTTAACACTAAACGATATTTGAAAAGTAAAGTGGCCTTGCAAAGACGCAAATACCGGCGAAAATTGTCTGCATGGCTTCTACTAGTACAAACAGGAGCAGTGCAAACACATTCAAACCAACATTTATACCTAGAAAGATAGATTGACCTACAAAGGTTAGATTTCACCTACCAATGCATTCTTCATTTTGTAAACTCACTTTAATTTTCGACCCAATTTTAAATTCTCTTTCAGCAGCTGTCGAGAGCTTTCCTTTATTAAAACCAGCGGGTAATTGCTTAGCACATTCACAATCCCAATGCCATTCATTATGATAATTTTATTCAACAATAGGATTGATTGCGTTATTTACTGCTGTTGTCGGGACTTTTTGCAAACCCAATTGGATGTAACGACAACCTAAGACAGATTGGTGTGTTCCAGGAATATGGGTAGGTTTTATCCCAAATAATCGGGAAAGGCAAGCACTACATGAAGGACATTTATGTGGTTGTTGGGCACACGATTTTTAGGCCTGAAATGCTTCTACGCTGACGTCAGCGGTGCGAATTTTGCTACATATTACTCACTAACGTAGGTACGCGACCGATGTCGTCAGCGTAAGAGGAACTCTAGCCTTAGGGTTCCGTAGCCAGCGAGTGCCAACCGGACCCTATCACTTAGACGCCGCTGTTTGTCAGTCTGTCACAAGGCTGTATCTTTTGAATCCTAATAGGTAGACATTTCATGTTGTCTGACATTTTAAAAATGAAAGGGGATCCTACCAGAAGTGTATTTTTCGGCGGGTCTTTCGGAATACTGAGTGATCGAATCAAAACTCAAATCATTTATTTCAATTAGACCATTACGGCACTTTGAATGTCAAAAATACAAAACTAAATCAAAGTTACAGTCACAGTCACAAGGCATAATAACTTGAGAAAGTACCTACATACTGTAGTTGCCCATTCCCTAGCGTAGATCTCTATGGAGAAGAACGGGCAAGAAACTCCATGGACACTCTTTTCAATCAAAATATTGTTACAAAATCTTGGTTACATCAATCCAACGTGTTGGCCCGTTTTTTTAAACAAAAGTGACTGAAGCTCATGATATTCCTTCCACATCATTCGAATTGATTGAATCGAGCCATGTGAAGTATGATATGGGTTGAAAGAAGGTGACTGCTGAGATGACAGCCAATAGAGAAGTAGGTATGGAAGAAGATAGGGGAGATGAAAAAAAAATTGCACTTAGATTATCAACAAATATTTGACCCGTATTTTTTCTTTTGTTAAATAAACCAAAGTTGACGAAGATACGTCGCTTTTATAATTCTCAATACGTCACGCCTAGGTATAATTTTTTGCGAGTTATGACGTCACGAGCCCCCACTGGCCCACTCCCGAGTTTTGAATTTTTATCTTTGTCAATATTCATTGGTATACAAAAATAAGTAATACAAGTCAATTTTCAATTATCTAACTGACGGACTAAATACATTTACAATTCCACACATTTACAATCTAGTGTCCACGACACAAGCTTTGCTTAGTGTGGCACTAGGTGGCGCTGTGTGTTAATGTCCAGCGATATTTATTTTTATTTATTTTTTGATACAACTGTCGTCAATTCGTCATGCCTATTGGAAAGGCAGGATGAAGATCATTCAAATTGCGATAGAAAGTGTGTTACACAATTTGTCTGCAGATCAATTATTTCAAGATTTTGACATGAAATATTCCAGTTTGAAACGGTCGAAGGATCTTAGTGCCCAAATGTGCGTCAGAGAAACAAAAACAACTTTTTGCAGTAGATCAAATTTACTAGTGGATTTCGAACCGAGTTGCTTTTTAGTGAAAGAAATCTGAAATGGAATTAATTATGATGTTATTCCATTATTTGTTTAATTATTCAAAGCCTTACGCCTCACCGGAAGCATCGTAATCTCAGTAGAGGAGGTCCCCAATTTGGAAACAATGTTATTTTTTTAAAGGCCGTTGGTTGAGAATTTGAGTTGCGAGTTTTGCTATTATTCTAGAACTAGCTTATGCCGGCGGATTTTGGTTCTGCCTCTGCATGAGAGATACCCAACAGTCACTCACCTTGCGGGCTTCGCCAGCTTGGAGTTCGATCATTGTCCCACGGGATCAAACATCTGGGATAAAATGTATCCTATATGTTAATCCAAGTTATAAACTATCTGTGTGCTAAATTTAGTCCAAATCTGTTCAGTAGTTTTTGCGTAAAACAGTAACAAACGTACCTACTCACATACAAACTACGCCATAATATTATTGTGATATTTTGGTAATGAATAGTGAGAATTCTCGTAAACGGATGGGAGTACCCCACGTGTTTGTAAATTATCAAACGTAATCTCTCACTTGACCGACATCAACATCTTTTATTTCACTAATAATGTAACCGAGTTGACATCACAATACACGCAGTCTGTAAAAAGCTGTTATTTAAAAAGTACAAACATACAATTCAGTTTTAATTATTAGTATACAGCGTGGCGCTGGCACTACAATGGTGACATTAATTAACCGATTTCCAAAAGGAGGAGTTTCTCAATTCGTCGGAACCTTTTTTAACACACATATACGTTTTCACATTTTGGTTTCATGAAGAAATTGTATTTCCAATAAACGTTATTGTTTACGGATTTATTTAAAACTAGCTTCTGCCCGCGATCCGGATCCTGTTGCTTTTGCCAGCGACAACGGGGTCGTCAAAATCGAAGATCTGAAACGTCTGATGTCGAATTCTAAGACCAATGGGAAAATATCGGATCTTTCCCACTTAAGCAACACATACCGTTTGTTTCTTTTTGCCAATTAACAGCTTCACAAAAAGTACAATTTTGAACCACCCATACCTCCGATGGCGGAATATGTGGCGTATTCAATCATAGGAGTATACGTAAATGCACTCCGTTCCTTGTCAACCCAAGGAAGGTCGCCATGCCCTACGGCTATATCTTGAGACACATCCGATTCTTCATATGATATCGACATTCTGTTCATAGAATGTGGAAGTCTTCGCGCTCTTCTTCTGTCTCTTCATGCCGTACTCCAGCAATTCTTTCTCTCTCACGTTCTAACTGATTATGAATGTTTTGTTGTGTGCGGTGATAATCTTGAGCGGCAGTTAGTCGCGCATCATGTTCAACACTCGTTTCAAAAGTAGATGTGCGAATACGCTGAGAACTCAAGCGTGATTCTGTATCGGTGAACGTTTCCGATTCGCGAGATAATGCATGTCGCTCACGATCTGCGGTCCGTCGCGGATCACGTTCCTCACTTGTTTATTTAAAATTTTAGTAAAAACCATCTTAGAGCAAACTGTAGATAAAGAACTGTCGCGCGGAGGTCATTTGCCGGGGTCACGGATCATAACATCGCATCAATGAAATTAAAATGAATAAGCAATACTATTGAAGGAAAGAGATTCACGATATCTATAGAATATCGGGCGGCGCAGGCGACCAGTGCCCTCTCTCCGTCAGTCAAATTAAAGGATTTATTTCGAGTAAAAATAGACAAAAATATAAAAACAGTTAGAGGGACTTTTGACCTGTCGACACAAAGACAACAATGAAACGTAGCTACAGTAAGTCATCATCATCATCTGACTAGCCTTTTCCTAACTATGTTGGGGTCGGCTTCCAGTCTAACCGGATGCAGCTGAATACCAGTATTTTACATGGAGCGACTGCCTATCTGACCTCCACATAATACGATACCACTTAGTAAGACTGGTTGTCAGACTCTTTGGGCCACGACTGCCAAAGATGGACAAATGACAGCCGGGACCAACTGCTTAACGTGCTTTCCGAGGCACGGAGGAAACTCGGTATGTAAGGGCGGTCACCCATCCACAGACCAACCTAGTCAAGCACGGCTTAACCTAAAGAGCGGCCCGAGCGGCTGATATTATTTAGCCACGAGCTAGCTCCTCATGAGAACAAACAAGTCACGAGGCATAAAAACTGTGAAAGAACTGTAGTTGCCCATTCCCTAACGTAGAGATCTCTATGGGGAAAAACGGACAAGAAACTCCATGGACACTCTTTTTAATCAAAATATTGTTACAAAACCTTGGTTACGTATCTATACTAATATTATAAAGCTGAAGAGTTTGTTTGCTTGTTCGATTGTTTGTTTGTTTGTTTGGTTGAACGCGCAAATCTTAGGAACTACCGGATCGAATTGAAAAATTCTTAAAAAAAAATGTTTTTGCGTTGGATAGGCCATTTATCGAGGAAGGCTATAGGCTATATAACATCACGCTGTGACTAATGGAGGCGGAGCAGCAATAAGAAATATTGCAAACGGGGAAAAAAGCTTCCGTTGCAATGCGTTGCGATATCAAAACTTCACGCGAACGAAGTCGCGGGCAGAAGCTAGTGCATAATACCTCTTCGATGCTTCCTTGATGTATCTTTATGAAAAAAGTACTTTCCAACATATACAGTGTTTTTCTTCCTATTTTTCTGCCGTCACATTTGATGCCATTATTAGATCCTCCCACTGATTACCATTAATGTCAAATAAATAATCAGAAAATAATATTGTTTAGTTATTTATTTGTCGTAACGATTATCATAGCGTGCGATAATTGTTACGAATGATTAGTATGAAGAAAAATGTATTATTACAGAAACAATGTTATTAGTTACTTTTTCTGCGTATTTTGTAGTTTCCTTGTGTGCAAATGAGAATTCTCTGTATCTGTCATGTGATAACTTGACGACCCGAATGGCGCAGCTACAGTACTTTCTCAAGTTATGCCTTGTGACTGTGACTGTAGCTTTGATTTAGTTTTATATTTTTGACATTCAAAAGTGCCGTAATGGTCTAATTGAAATAAATGATTTGAGTTTGAGTTTGAGCAGCGGTACGTTGCCTTACGTTCTTAGGGTCCCAGGTTCGAATCCCGGCAGATGTTTGTGTGATGAGCATGGACATTTGTTTCCGAGTCATGGATGTTTATGTGTATAATAAGTATGTATTTACAATCAAAAAGTATATATGTGTGTAGTATATCAACTGTCTGGCGACCACGAAACAAGCCTTGCTTAGTTTGGCACTAGATGGCGCTGTGTGTAATGTCCAGCGACATTTAATTATAAGGCTTTTATGATAAAAAATCCACAGACAATTATCCCCAGCATTCGTAAACAAACATAAAATTAGTTGTTTCTTTGACCATTACCAGCTCAACATACAAAAACACCCTATTTTTACTAATCCGTAGCACCCACAGCTATCTAAATATAATCTATGGCGTAGCTCGTAGCACTCGCTACGGCGTAGACACTACGCGCAAATTCCATTGCTACGCCTACGGAGAATGACGAATGTTATTGTTATTCAGCAATTTCTTTCGTCATCCACTGTCCTATTTCTATCGTCAGTAAATAATGGGTATAAAAGTTCCCTTTAGGAAGCTGGAAGGCATTTGTTCTCCCCGCCTTTAAGGTATTTTTTTGTTCAAAGTTTCAACTTGTTCACAAGTTTTCTTTAAAATACAAGTTTTTCTGTATTATCCAATGCATCCATTAGTTCAATGTTTTGAGCCTACCGCAAAACGTGACTTTTCACCCCAAAAAAAACCGTTTCTTAGCAATAAATAAATAAATATCGCTGGATATTTTACACACAGCGCCATCTAGTGCCACACTAACCAACGAGGCAATAACTTTTATTTTTGTGTAGTTACTTAGTTTGATGTACAGAATGCTTGGTTGACGGTTTCGTTGAAGTATCCATTTACTTCTTGTATTGTGTCGCCTATTTTCGCGTAGCACTGTCGTAGCCAGATGCTACGAGAGTGCTACGTGAGTGCTACGTGATATATGTAGGTCTTTGACCTTTGGTAGTCAAATGTATTTCAGTATGAATGTATCATTACGATGTGAGTTTATTACTCATGAAACTCGTCCCGTGACCACTGAATTGATTTGAATGAATTATAGATGTTACTGAGTGTAAGACGGGCGTTTAGGCGCAGAATGTCTAATTCGCAAAATGTCCAGCGTTCGAAAAATATCCATTTCGAAAAATATCAATTTCGAAAAATATCCATTTCGAAAAATATCCATTTCGCAAACTGTCCATTTCTCTATCTGATAATCTTGACTTGAATTGACATAAAATTAGTTTCTCTGTTAAAAAACTTTATATCATAAACATAAACTCTGTATCACACACTTTTAGCACAAAATAAGCTTTAACTACAGTACAGTCGAATTAGTTGACCTGTAAAACAGTTTACTCATAATTAGTTGACTTAAAAAACATGGTCCATCGCGATTTCATCATCATTAGCCTATTAATCTTTTTAATCTTGTTTATCCTATCAAGTTATAATCATTTTAATTCGTATATCTAAACTACCTACATACGATATTTAATTTGTATGCTACTAACAAAGTATGGACATCACTTAGTCTGAAATGTATATATTTTTTTTTATTATTATTTAATGAATGTTCCCACTGCTGGGACACAGGCTTCTCCTCTATGAGATAATGGGCTATTATAATCGGAGGATTGTAAGATGTCACATGTCTTCGAATTTTTTGGTTCTATCTAGGACATGCCGGTTTCCTCACGATGTTTTCCTTCACCGTTTCGACAGCATCGGTGATGAAATAAATTATACGAAGTATTCTGTGATCAAAATCTTTCAAAAAAACTTTACTTTTTATTAAATAAACAGTGAGTTAATTTCAAATATCCTTCTGTAATTCCCCGAATATACAGGGTGTAAGCCACCTCATCACAAAGCCGTTAACCAAGCATTCTGTACATCAACCTAAGTAACTTTACGCAACAATTATTGCTGGGAAACTACTTTTTTTTTGACGTGAAAATTTACGTTTTGTGGTATAACTCAATGCCACGCACTCAAAACATTGTGCTGATGGATTGAATAGTATGGGGTTTGGGGTTGTTAAAGTAAAAATCTTAGAATAAAAACTTGTACTTATCTAAACAAGACTTGTCAAAAACATTATAAAACTTAAGAAGACGGGTATTTATCGCGAATTTACCTTTAATTTAATCCCGACGTTTCGACCGGATTGCACCAGCCGTGGTCGCGGGGAGACTGAAGTACTGGAGGTACCGCGACAGCAAAGTGAAGGCGTTTATTCAACTACCCTCACTCATCTTCATAAATGTTAATTAGGGCCGGTTCACACTAGGACAGCACACTACACTAACAGTGTCCGTATATTGAGGCGATTTCACTTGACGAGTACACTCAGTGATTACTGGATTCCAAGCTGAAGAGAGTTTGAAGCCGTCTTCGCGATCGAAATTAGGGTACTTCTTGATCTCAATCGAATAAACGCCTTCATTTTGCTGTCGCGGTACCTCCAATACTTCAGTCTCCCCGCGACCACGGCTGGTGCAATCCGGTCGAAAAGTCGGGAATAAATTAAAGGTAAATTCGCGATAAATACCCGTCTTCTTAAGTTTTATATTTTGTTCTGATCGTGAAAGTTTAAAAAAGACATTTGTCAAAAAGTTGCAATTTTGACACCCAATATCTTCGTAACTAGAAGGTTCCCATGTAGATGTAGAGTAGAACAAAAAAGTGATCGCAATGAACAGGAGAACTAGTGCCTTCCGGCTACGTGAACGTACACCCTTTACGAAAGAATTAAAAATTACCTACCCTATTATGAATTTGCTGTAGCAGTATTTTTAGGCCACCTGACCCCGTATTCACAAACGTTCGACTCGTTTCCGATTCAACAACTCGTATATCTGTCTTCTTCTGGCATTACGAAAACGACCGAGATAGACATACGACTTCCCGAATCGGAAGCGAATCGAAGCTTTGTGAATACGGGGGCTGATCAGTTGTGGTTAAAATGCATATTTCTTTCTTCCCTCTGCAGCTTTGCAAGATAAGCTATAAATCCGAATATATTCAGTGTTCTACAAACTTGTAAAAATACCTTGTTTTCTCGGGCCTCATATAAATATTTTAGTTTTCAAGCCATTAAACAAGCATGCTGAAGTTTTACTCACAGTTATCAAAAATTTATAGACTTAGGAACATGTGTCTACTTTGCCAACAAAATGGTTAGATGTTAAGAGACTTGGAAAATCCTACGTCACGCCAATTTTGCCCACATATCTACTGGTAATAGGTACATTATCTTGTGGCTGAAACCTCGTAAAGATTTCGTTCATCTCTTGCCATTCAACTTGTTAGATCGTTTAGTGGAAATGTGTTCTTCTCATAGACCAGCCGACATTTCGCTACTTCCTATTAAAGCACACGTCGTTATTTTTACGTCATGACATTTGGTGGCAAATGATTTAGTATTTTGATGAAATACAAAAAAATAATAATTAGGTACGTGTGTGATTTTTTTAATTAAACGTCATCTACAGTCACGAGTACCAATATATTTGCACTTTCTTAAATACAAAAGTATGCAATTTTAACGAAAATAACTTACATCACAAAAAAAATATATAAAAAAATAATAATAGTAAAATAATAATAAAAAATAATAATAATAATATAATGTATTAGTTCCGGAATACCATGTTCGTAACGACATGAAATTTTAATCAGAACAGTAGGAGAAAAACACTTTTTCATCCCCCCATCACGGAAAGAGTATTTTTGCTCTTCGATATCCGAGTGCAAGATCTGTTTTTATTGTCTTGAGGGTAAAGTAAATTTGAATTTAGAACATCGTGTGCACCTAGCATGTGAATTCAAAACATCATTAAACTTATTAACTTTTTACCTCTATGGTGCCGAATTTATCGTACATTTTTTTTTATTTGTTAAGAACTCAGACTCGGAACCTTCTTGGTGTACTTTTTTAATATGTTTTGCGCGCGCCATTTTCTTTACACGTCACATTGTTAACGCCTTAGGTTAAAAACAACGAATACAACTTGAAGACAAGTGACAAACCTAAAATTACCACTCATAATCGAGCGACGAGGAAGTTTATTTGACGCCAACAGAATTAACTGAATTTGTTAATAATGCGCATTTTTTTTTCTGCGTTTATTCATTTCTTCGCTGAGGTGAGATGAAAAGTTATGTGTTGCACTCGAGTGCAAAGATTTTTCACCTCGTGCTCTTTTGATACCGTCGTTAACGCTCAAGATTTTAAGTTCTAAGTTTTCAATTTTAGAATATTTCGTTTGCTCGGTCATCAAAATTGAGCACGCGGTTAAAAAAACAACTTTGCTTTTTTGTATAACAAATAACTATTAAAAGTTGTTAATGTTTATATATTGGTGCTCGTGATCGTACTGTTCAAAGGGGTCGTAACAGCTTCCTTACTTACGGGGTTATATCCGTGATTTTCTTTAGTTTCAATGAGCTCCCGATATTTCGACGCCGCGCTGTTACAAACATCATGATCGCGGGAATACTGAAGAGATATGCGGGTGTGACGAAAATTATTTGTTTATTATGAGCAGACAAATCTGTCTACACTCTTTACTCTTTCTGCACTGACACAACACAAACCATCACAATTACACACACACTCATAGAAACACACACAAACACGAATAATCCAAATGTTGAATAAATCTTATTATTAAATTGTTTTTTCTGAATTCTGCAATTATGACTTCATGTTAACTTGGTCTTAAAACACTTGCTCTGCCTGCAATTATTTTGTGAAACTAAAGTATGTACGGGCTTGTACCGCAGCCTTTGATACAAGTTATTTTGTACCATAATAAGGGTGCCGGTTGCAACACCTACCTATTTTGTTAACTAGCAGTAACTCAAGTGCTCATAAAATGTTATTATTTTATTTTGTGTTAACATTGTTATTTGAAATAATAATAATTTATTTCAAATAACAAATAACAATGTTAACACATAATTATTATTTACTAGTCTTTTATTACGCGCACAACTGGAACTTGATGAAAATCCGTGAACAGTTTCTGTAGTTATCGATACAAAGAACTTCCCTCTGAACATCTCAAATGACCACTCGGTATAATTTTATGCATCATTATATTTTACTATTATTTTTCGGTACTCTTACAATTATAATCAAAGGTATTTTGCCAAAAATATGCTCCAACGGATATCTCAATTCTGCAGGGGAGGTGACTATTTTAAACTTAATTCAATATCTGTTCTACTATTTTATTTCTATTCCCAATATTGGTCTAAGAAATGACAATGTCCGAATTAGATTATTGACCACTATTCCGTTTGTGAAGATCCTAAAGTCAATAGTTGGTTCCATATTTCAAAGGTTTTATGTAAAGATTTGCCGCTTGGGTTCCGTGGTAATTAGATGAAGAAATTATGTGACTGTATTTATGAAAGGCCTGGCCATAAGTTTCAGGTCTAAATGTCCTTTTGTTTGTGTTTCATGTGATTTTGGACTTGACGAAGTCGGTAATTGCAATAACCTTAGATTGATATTACCAAGTGGGTGTGAACTTTGGCTGTTTTGATTTAACCTGCCTATTCTGTCCCACTAATGGGCAAAAGCCTCCCCATTCCTTTCTATCTCTCCTGGTGTTAGGCCCTCTCTGACCAATTAGTCAGAAACGAGTCCAAATCGTCACGCCTGCTTTACTTGGGCCTGCCTCGCTGACGACCACCATCTTCGGGTACCTACTATGTGACGATTCTAGCTCAATTGTCCTGACCTATCCTGGAATTGTGACCAGCACAGTCTCATTTTAAACTCGCAGATTTATCGCCAATATCGGTGATGCCTGTCTTAGAGCGTATTTTGGTGTTGCGCGTTCGATCAGTGATTTTGATGTTTAAAATGATATACAAAGAGCGATGGACTCTTTGGCAAACTTTGACTTTTATATTATTAAATTTTAATTATTGCTTGCAAAGAATCTATTTATTTCATTAAATTAATGTGAACAATTTCGATACCTTGTTAGTAACAAATTATATTAATTTAATGTTGAAAACTGTTTCAAAGTTTCGTCTCGATTCGCTCTCTCTGCCCTATTATTTATTCCGTTTAACGTGTTGAAAGTTTTGTCTTGTTTAACTACAAGTCTTGTATTTGTAACTTAAGCCCTGTTAAAAGCTTAATTTGTTTTATAAGCTATGAAAAATATGACAATTAGATTACCTTGTGTAGTTTTTCAGATTTTGTAAAATAAATACATGGTCAAATTAATTCTATCTCTCGGTCTGTCACCCATACATGCCTTCATGATTAATGAATTGCAGCGGTTAAATCGGTGGGGGTAAAGGTTACTTTTCACACAACCTGCTCGACAATGTCAAATTATATTAACCTAAAGTAAGTCCTTCACGTCATCACCTAAAGTAGTCTAGCAGGGCATTCATATTGTACTGAATTTCATCTATACTAATATTATAAACACTGTTTTAGGCTTTCACGGTTTAAAACTAAACTTATATTGTCACTTACGGGATATCTTCCGTGATTATTTGTTATTTTGAGCTCCCGATATTTCGACAAAAAATATTATTATTATTATTTTACTACTGGCTCGAATCAAAAAAATATTTTTGTGTTGGATAGTCCATTTATCGAGGAAGGCTTTAGGCTATATAACATCACGCTACAATCATTAGGAGCGGAGCAGGAATGAAAAATGTTGCAAAAACGGGGACATTTTTTTTTCTTTCGTTTTTCCCTCTTATGTGACGCAGACGAAGTTGCGTGGGTCAGCTAGTTATAAATAAATAAATAATAATAAATATCGCTGGACATTAACACACAGCGCCACCTAGTGCCACACTAAGCAAAGCCTGTGTCGTGGACACTAGATAGTTGATATACTACATATGTACTTTTTTGTTTGTAAATACATACTTATTATACATATAAACATCCATGACTCGGAAACAAATGTCCGTGCTCATCACACAAACATCTGCTCCTACCGGGAATCGAACCCAGGACCCTAAGAATGTAAGGCAGCCTCACTACCACTACGCCAATCGGGTCGTCACCCGTTATGACCCGCTGCGCTGGTCAGTAATGTGATTTGAATTTGGAACATAAATCGCATACGAATATTGACGATAGGTACCTAGTAGGTACATACTAATTCCATGCATTTACCATTATGATCTGCACTAAAAATAAATTGTTCGAAAATCGAAAAGATAGAATATAAATGAAAGAAAAAAAGGCGCGTATACTAAAAGTTGCTTTGCTTTTTTAATTGTAATAATATAAAAAATTACTTAAAATATTGCAAATTCTCACAAAAATGTCGAGTGACGATAGTAATTTGATTCCGGAGAACATTCAATCCGAAGCCATAACATCAGAACAGACTGTATTAGACACTAGATAGTCGATATACTACATATGTACTTTTTTGTTTGTAAATACATACTTATTATACATCCTATATACATCCATGACTCGGAAACAAATGTCCGTGCTCATCACACAAACATTTGCTCCTACCGGGATTCGAACCCAGGACCCTAAGAACGTAAGGCAGCGTCACTACCACTACGCCAATCGGGTCGTTGATTATATTAACTCCTTTCTAAATTGAATTTGTACCAGATCCGGGAGCGGGCCATACTAAACCTCCGATATCCGCTCTCCTCAACATTTTTGGATTCAATTTTCAGACCGAAAGTTTGACTCTCCTACCGCAAAGGAATTTAATTTAATTTTAGAGTTTCAAACTGTTATTTGAATTGAATCTGATAATTCTGTTCCTTAATACGTGTCTGTTTTCATGGCCTTATCTCGAATTATTTGGGGTTGGCATGTTATCTTCTTCCGTACTACTCTATTAGCCGACATCTCCCACTCTAGGAATTTCTTCTGTATCGTGTTAAAACACATTTAAACTCACATACACTTACAGCCAGACCCGTAACATACAGGGTGTAAACCACCTCATCACAAAGCCGTCAACCAAGCATTCTGTACATCAAACTAAGTAATTTTACGCAAAAATTATTGCTGGGAAACAACTTTTTTTTTTGAGGTTATAAATCACGTTTTGTGATAGAACTCAATGTAACGTATTAAAAACATTGTGCTGAGGGATGGATTGATTAGTACGGGAGTCGTGAAGGTGTTAAAAGTTAAAATCTTACAAAAAAAACTTGTTTTAAAAAAAAAACTTGTTAAAACGTTGTAACTTTGACCCCCCATATCTCCGTAACTAGATGGTAGCCAGGTATGGTGTAGAACAAAAAAATGATCACAGTGATGGGAAGAGCAAGTACCTTTCGGCTTCGTGAAGAGGTGTTTTACACCCTTTATATCTGTAGGCCATAGTATGGCCTGGCCATATATTTGATCCATGCGTAGATCGAACCAACCCGTGACACACAGCGTATTAGTCAATAGCTCCGCCACTGTGCTGTCACCCCCCTCCCTCCCGTACCCCGATTCTATCCATACAATCTGTCACAAATTCCATCCATCCCTTTTCTGGTCTTTCACCACTCTTCCAACCATTCATACTTATGTTCACAACTTTCCTTAGAACTTTTTCCTCATTCCTACAACTGCAACTTTTTAATCACCCCTGTTCTTTTCAGACTGCTTCTTATTCATTAACGGCTGTTTTCTGTAACTTACTAACGTTTAACTGGTGGTTAATGTGCCTTGGTACGTCGCTATCGGTGTTTCTACAAACAAAGAATATCCTATCCGTGTCATTCACTTGTCACTTGATTCATAGAATTATCAAAGAAAGCTTTTCTGTGACGTTTTGTTTTTAACCGTCTAAAAGCAAAATTTCAAACAGACAGAGGTAGCAACTAGGGATGCATCCAATACCGATACCGATATATCGGCGATACTTCGGGTTTGCCGATAAATCGGCATCGGCGATATTTTTATGGTATAGATTCAACGATATTATTAAAATGTCGCGCTTTAAAAATGACGTCTTATACCCAAACTTGAAAAAAATTGCGCAGAAGTACTTTAGTTTCCAAATGACTTCTGTCGCATCTGAGAGACTATTTTTTCTACCCCAGGTCTTATTCAAACAGACTTGCGAAATCGCCTTTGCCCGCAAAACTTAAGAATACTTTGATTTTATAAACAAAAATCTTATAAATGTTTATTTTGATTACTAAAATTATTAATTAGTTGTGTTTTATTTATTCTACCTTGTTTTTTGAATTCAATAAGCGTATCTGTATATCGGTATCAGTATCGCCGATATTTTACCGCGATCGGTATCGTATCGGCAAAAAGGCGTATCACTATCGAGGCATCCCTAGTAGCAACTACCGAAACCGGCTAGTAAGTTATTGAAAATAGCCGTAAATGTTTCCAATACGTGTTCTGTTTTCATCGCCCCTATTGCGTTACATACTTGTTCGTCGCATCCGTATGGCTTTTGAAGTAAACACGCAATACAGTACGTCATATGTTTGAAAAAATCATCCGCTGGACGTAAAAACCGCAATGAATGTCTTTGAAATGTCAAAATGAGTAGCAATGGCGATGCGAATGTGTTTCGAATTAACCCCGCAGGATATAAAAATGTTTAAAGATAGCAATATTCATATTTTTACGGCTATAATAAAGAACGGAATGAACGATATAAAAATAATGAGTGTTGTGAAGTTAGAATTACCTATTTGAAACTATAGATTAAAAGTATCTGGTTGCAAGATCCTATCATTAAATGAAATTGGTAGGTAGATGATATTTTTTGGTAATTTAAGATAAAATGGGATTTAGGATTGATCTATTCTGTAGTTCTCTGAGTGAATTCAAAAGGAATGCATTTTTTGTAATCTTACTTTTGTACTTATTGTAAACTCATTGAAATTTTGGATGGATGGATGATTGTTACTCAATCACGCCAGAACGGCTGAACAGATCTGTATTCAATCTGGCACGGAGATAGACTATAGTCTGGAGTAGCTCATACACTACTTTTTACATTTTTTATTTGCATGTAGACCATATGCATGTTTCCAGGCGAACAAACGCGTAACTAACAGTCATCATCATCTGACTAGCCTTTTCCCAACTATGTTGGGGTCGGCTTCCAGTCTAATCGGATGCAGCTGAATACCAGTACTTTACATGGAGCGACTGCCTATCTGACCTCCATAACCGAGTTAGTACTGGGTTAGTACGATACCACTTGGTAAGACTGGTTGTCAGGCTTTTTGGGCCACTGACTATCTTAACGACTGTCAAAGATCTACAAATGCCGGGACCACATCCACGCAATGACTTAGGTCCATATTCACCAAAACTATGACGGTCTTTTATCTAAAAACAGCTGTTTAAAACACATTTTTATATGGGAACACTAGCTGACCCACGCAACTTCGTCTGCGTCACATAAGAGAGAAAAACGAAAGGAAAAAACGTCGCCGTTTTTGCAACATTTTTCATTCCTGCTCCGCTCCTAATTATTGTAGCGTGATGTTATATAGCCTAAAGCCTTCCTCGATAAATGGACTATCCAACACAAAAATAATTTTTCAATTCAAGCCCACAGTTCCTGAGATTAGCGCGTTCAACCAACCAAACAAACAAACAAACTCTTCTGCTTTATAATATTAGTATAGATGTCACAGTGACAGCTGTTTTTAGATAATCAGACCGTTATCTTTTCGGTGAACATGAACCTTAGGCAAGCGCGGCTCAACCTAAAGATAAGATCCAAGTAGCTGTTATTATTTAGCCACAAGCCTCCCTATGATTGCCTGAATATTCTTCTTCTTATGCCCATGTTCACTGAAAAGATAACGGTCTGATTATCTAAAAACAGCTGTCACTGTGACATGTTCCCATACAAAAATGTGTTTTAAACAGCTGTTTTTAGATAATAGACCGCCATCTTTTTGGTGAACATGGACCAAGTCGTTGCGTGGACGTGGTCCCGACATTTGTAGATCTTTGACAGTCGTTAAGATAGTCACTGGTCCAAAAAGCCTGACAACCAGTCTTACCAAGGGGTTTCGTATTACCCAGTACTAACTGGGTTGTGAAGGTCAGATAGGCAGTCGCAGTGGATAATCAGACCGTCATCTTTTTGGTGAACATGGACCTTACTTAGCTGACTTTTTTCAACCGTGCTAGGGTCAAGGATATATTTAAGCCAGTGTTCGAAAGTGTGCCAAATTATTTGTAGGGAATCATTAGCCCTTTGGCCTTGATCAATAAGCTAGAGAGAGATTACTCTGTAATAAGATCAGTTATCAAGCAGACGTAGGCTTCATTTGCACCTGTATCGAGTAACGTACGAAAATCGGGACTATTTAGCTATTTTGTGGCCAAGTAGCCTTAGTTTGTTAATGGCGTCGATTCTGCTGTGCACAAACTAAACTTAATTTAGGCTAATGCTATCTTTTTCTCTCTAATACAACGAGAAAGAGACGTACGTAATTTAGAGCTGTCAATTTTATTTGGAACTAATATTTCCATACATAAAAGGATGCACGTAAAAACATGTCGACTAAAAACACGGTGAAGCGCAAGGCATAAACTAGTTTGACATCTCTAACTTAGTTCATAGCCATCCTTTTCTCGCACTGCATTTTAGTAAAAGATAGCAATATCCTTAATTAAGTTTAGTTTGTGCATAACAGAATCGACACGAATGTCTACGCTTTTAGGAGTTTGAAGAACAACGTGTAAAGTTCCCCCATAATCCATTGTCAAAGGAGGATCTTCGACAGTTATTGACGTTTTCCTGTACTCGTATTTAACTCGCGGATACATCGATGCAAGACTTCTAGTTGTTTATTTTAGTCATGGATGAGGCTCGCCGCCTAGCCTACTTTTTGACAACTTATTTATGTCCGCTACACGCTCAAAGACATTTAACCTTTTGGACGCCATCGTCACATATACGTGACAAGCAAGCGCGTGCCCTGTACGCCAAACGACACAAATATGTGACAAAATAGTAGATGAAATTGTGGCTTGGCGTGGAAGGCACGCGCGTGCGTTTTTGCTGTGGCGGTGAAAAGGTTAAAAATCTATTGAGAGGTCAGTTAAGCCGTTGGTCCCGGTGAGTCAGTCCTTTACGTTTTGGACTTTTCCGTCATTGCTTTCGCTATTACTTTGTCTTGGTACTCTGGTATAAACGGTTTATGACGAAATGCACTTGTTCTCCCCGTCATTGCGATATTTGTTTGGTTCTGGAACATTCCTGGGAACTTTGTTTTACGTAGAAATTTGTTCCAACTTTTTCACAAGTTTAAAAAACCGCGTTCCAACTTTTTCACAAGTTTAAAAAACCGCGTTCCAACTTTTTCACAAGTTTGAAAAACCGCGTTCCATATTTTTCACAAGTTTAAAAAGTGCGAGTCAGACTCGCTCACGAAGGGTTCCGTACCAGTATCTATACAACATTAGACGAAACGGCAAAAAAATCACGTAAAAGTTATTTGTATGGAAGCTCCTTTAAATATTTATTTTTTTCAGTTTTTAGTTGTTATAGCGGCAACCGAAATACATCATCTGTGAAAATTTCAACTGTCTAGCTATCACGGTTCATTAGGTATAGGCTGGTGACAGACAGACAGACGGACAGTGGAGTCTTAGTAATAGGGTCCTGTTTTTACCCTTTGGGTGCGGAATCCGAAAAATATATAGTTTTTAATTTCATAACTTTCAATACTTTCATGACCCTAAAACTATCCAATGCAATATCGAGTTCTACAGTAAACCGTGATTTTTACCCCAATAAAAAAAACCTGCAATATTTTTGCGTAGTTTTATTTAGTTTGATGTACAGAATGCTTGGTTGACGGCTTCGAAACCTTTACACCTTGTATTTACTTATAATCAGTCTTAAGTGATTATATCGATATTTAGAGGATCCTACCCACGAGTCCAGGGCCCGTAGCTTAAGAGCCAGCTGCGCCAAATGTCGTCTAGTTTGCCGAAAAATTTTCTCCCAAATAAATTTCCCTTAAATTTCCTTTCCCTCGGTTCCATGTAAGTACTTACCTAAGTAATTGGATAGTGTAACAAGCTTTACTTCATGTGATACTCCATGAAAGGAAATTAGGAAGAACAACAGTCTAGCTCTGAATTGTTCAACTATTATTTTAAAAGACCATATATTTTGACCATAGATATAATAAAGAAGGAATTGAGCCACTACACACGAGTTATCCCCGATTTACACAGTATCCCTTTCGACTCGGTCATCACGAACCTAATCTCACGATGAGGAGGCCTGTGTCCCAGCAGTGGGAACATTGTAACCTGACTATTATCATGTTTGCCAAAAAATAAAACCAGTAATTGTTGCCAACAACACAACTTTTTATTTTGCATAAATTTCAAACTCAGAAATACGATTCTTAATTGGAAACTCGTTGCTTTTTGTCTTTTTCGTGTAGCTCGTACCATTTTTTTTATTTTTTTCGGATGGGAAATCATCAAATGACTTTTCCCACTCTGGGCGGAGCGGGAGGGAGTGTCAGACTTTTACTAACTAAAACCCATATATGTTCCTTCTGCCCTTTACGTTCCGGGGCCACGGTATCTCTTTCGAACAGGCCCGCAACCCCGGGTAGCTCGTACCCTACCCTATGACTTTAAAGTGATTATTTATTATTTGAAAGCTGTAAACTGACAACAGACATGTAGAAAATCAAATGCCAGGAACGAAAACAACTCGTTTATTCATTAAATTTTTCATCGACGCGACGTACAATATCGACGTTCATCTTTCAAATCTCCTCTCAGAATATTCTCCACAATTTCCGTTCGGCCTGACAATTACAGTACCTCTAGCTCTCAGCTAACGAGTACATATTATTGAACCATCGGCTCCTTGTTGATAGAATCAACAGTATGACCACTGAGCAAGCACTAGACATACGACGGCAGACGGCTGAAGTGGATAAGACGTAGTTACAATTATTCTGGTAACAAGGTAGGATCACTTTTGGTTCTAGGTGATTTAAATTACCGAAGCGTTCGTGTATCGTCAAAAAACTATGTTATATCTAGTTGATTCATTACATACAGAGTTTTTACCGTGCCTCGGTAAAGACGTTGGGCCCAGCTGTCATTTGTAGATCTTTGACAATCATTTCAAGTAATCAGTGGCCTATTGTATATTATGTATTTATTACGTACACTTATAAATGCCCATTTAATATAATAACATTATTTATTTACTACCTACTACCCTCATCCGTGTGTCACTGCGGGGGGCCTACTGAAAACCAGCGCTGAGTGTTTTACACCCAGCATATGCTGAGTTGGCTACCCTTTCGTTATGGGCATGCTCAGCGCAGTTAAGCTGTTTTAATTAATTGTTAAGCTGTTTGTTGTTATAATCTATATGTATGTGCTGCTCTATTGTGTTGTGCTCTCCATTAACGAATAAATGATTATTCTATTCTATTCTTCTATTCTATTCTAAAGTTTGACAACCAGTCTTACCAGGGGTAATCGTACAACCCATTAGTAACTGGTTTGTGGAGGCAGTCGCCCCATGTAAAATGTTGGTATTCAGCTGCATCCAATTCGATATCAAGTCGACCCCAACATAAATATCTAGTTGGGAAAAGGCTAGGCGTACCTAATCTTACTTTTGACATGAAATTACAGTGGAGCTGTACAAGAATACTATGACCAAAATCGAAACGAAAGCCACCAAAGGTTGTCTTTGAAAGATCGCTTTTAGCGATAAGACCGCCCATTGAGTCACCCTTGTAAAATGTTTAAAATACAAAATAAAAAGTATTCTATTCTATTCTTGTGTTCCAACATAAGTCTACGATTCAATTTTACTTATGTTTATCAACAACGCCCCCTTGTAAGACATTCTGGCACAGAAACAGTTTTGTAGCGCAGTAGGTACTTGGGTATTTTAGAACGGTTTTGTAAAAATCTTTCGTGGGTTCATAATATCCTACATAAGTATATCTCAATTGCTTAAACAACCAGACCAGAAAATTAATCCTATCCTACTAATATTATAAATGCGAAAGTTTGTGAGGATGGATGTATGTTTGTTAGTCTTTCACGCAAAAACTACTGAACGGATTTGGATGAAATTTTGCACACAGATGATTTACAAGCTGGATTAACACATAGCATACTTTTTATCTCGGTAGTAAGATCCCATGGGACAATTTTGAAACTTCACGCGGGCGAAGCCGCTGGCAGAAGCTAGTCATTTATATGTCTATGCTGCCATGACCTTTAAGGTTTTATTTGTTTCTTCTTGTTCATTATAGCCTAAAATGGAGGTTAAAATGTGTTTGATATTAATAGAAAAGATTAATAAAACAACCAGTTTTACCAAGCGGTATCGTATTACCCATTACTAACTGGGCTGTGGAGGTCAGATAAGCAGTCGCTCCATGTAAAATACTGGTATTCAGCTGCATCCGGTTAGACTGGAAGCCGTCCCCAACATAGTTGCGAAAAGGCTAGTCAATGATGAGTAATAGAAAAGATGAATGTTGTTTTGTTCATTCTCCTAGTTCAGCCGTTTGTAACGATTTTTGACTATCTTCCTTTCCTTTTTTAGAATCTTTAGTCTGTTGCCATTATTTTAAAGTACTTAAGTCTATCTGTCTATCAAGTTCAAACCCAAGACTCGCACTTCGAATTTTTCGGATACGTCATGTGTGTGAAGGAAAACATCGGATGCAGTTGAATACGAGTATTTACGTAGGAATTCTAACGGAGTTTTGTGGCACAATAATCGGACGTTTGCATCATAACATTTATTCATAACATCTTGTTACAAAGACCGTTTTGACTCGAATAACATCTTTTATTAACTCCCTAATCTGCCGTACAAGTACGTAGGAATCGATAGGACTCGATAAGATAAATTTGACAGTTATTCTCGATAAAATTAGTTTTTATGTAGTCTAAAACTCATTTTATCGAGAATTACTGTCAAATTTATGTAGTCAAAAACTCATTTTATCGAGAATTACTGTCAAATTTATCTTTTCGAGTCCTATCGATTCCTACGTACTTGTACTGCTGCCACGTAATACGTAACACCACGATATTGTGACTTATAAGTTTGATAGGTAGGGGTAGACGTTTTTCAAAGAACGGGACGTAATACTTATTTATCTTCTTCAAAAAAATATAACATTTCAAATATTAATTTAAAAAAGCAACTAAAAATATAAAAAAAATGTTAATATTTTTATATGAGGTGCGGGACGTAATATCATTTTTAATTCATGTATTTCAAATAATTATAAACCATACAATATAAAATTTAAAAATAAATATTTTAAAAAGAAAGAAAAAGCATTTATTAGCGCGCCTGGAAAAAACGAATAAAATACGGAATCTGTGATAACTTAAATTACAGGAATTTATTCTGCCAAGATGATATGGACTACAAATAAAATGAAATTGAAATAAAAATTAAGCAAAGTATTATGCGTATAACGTAACGTGTTCAGTAATAGATCGGGTGTATAGCCGTAATGGATAGATTATATTTTTAAAGAAAATAAATTTTACCTGTATTTCTAAACTAATGGATATACATTTTAGCAAATAAGTAAAGAAAGGACAAATGTCAATACGTGTCGTACGCAGGGCTAACCACTTGTACTGAAGCAAATCTACGAAGGTATTGTTACTAGTACCTATACAAATTATTAAGTACTGTACTGAGTTCAGTACAGTACTTAATAACTTCCCATAAAAAAGATTTAACTAAGTAGTTACTTAGTTAAATCTTTTTTATGGGAAGTTATTGGCACCCAGTTGGAACTACGTTATGTAGTAGAACTGCTATAATGATCTTTGGTAAAAAGCTAAGGTATTATTTTTCCTGTTAAGCTCTATAATGGGTTTCTCGTACTGTGAACTTTAGTGACATTTAGACTTCCCTATACGGCCCATAGAGGCCTTTAAATTATGTACAAAAGAAAATTACAATAATATGAAAAAAGTTAAAGTGTGGGTTTCAAGCCTACGGCAAAAAACACAAAGTTATAATGCTAACTTAACTGATATCTTAATTCAATATTTTTCTTTAAAAGTACGAACTACCCGCAATTCGGCAAAAAAACCGGGAATATTTTTATAAAAGGAACGTATTTTGAAAGTTCAGTTCTATTGATTCCATTTATAGTTTTTCGATTCCTTTCAAGTCTATTGTTCTGAATTTTCAGTACAATCGTCCCCGCATGCTTGACCTATGTGCTTTTATCCCAAAAATAGTGGTTTGGTAAACCCAAAGCATTGTTTTGGGTCAAAAGAATACCATTCTTTGGTGGTGCGGTGTATTGTGCATTCGGAAAAGGCTCTTTGTTCTCTTCTGTGACGTTAAAATGGTGGAAATAAAGATTGAAAACTCGATATATAGGTCGTGACAGAAATATCAGCACAGATCTTTGACGGTTAAGTTCATAGCAGGCTTACAAGCTTACATCAGATTGTTTTCACCTCACCATATTTCTTCACAAACAAACAATTTTCACAACAATAATCAAACATTGCCAAAATATGAAAAGTCTGTAACCCATTGATATCTATCTATCTTAACTAGGACCAAGCTACCGGTGGTCAGGGATCCAGAGAAAGGAACCTCCTAGCAATAAGAGCCGTATCCAGAAGTACCGCGCATTGAATCAAGCCTTTGTTCCAGCTGCCTAACGAGAGCCTCTTCAGAAATTTCACCTCACCTTACTATTACTGGCTGGTCCCAATGCCGCGATTATCAATGTGTGTTTCATTATGGAGTTTCATAATATGAATTGACTTGAGCCGTTCGCTTTGCTTACTATATTATAGTAAGCAAAGCGAATGGCTCAATTAAACGGCGACATTGATTCTGTTCTGTGCATTTACTGTTATTAACATCTATCAGAAACCTATTATGATTCTTATAGCAAGGAAAATAAAGATCACTGTTAAACAAATCCGAGGAAACTGTGAAAGGGTTTTAATTTGCTGTTAAATCTATACACCGTGTTTTCACTAAAATTGATGTCAAAATGTATTACTTATAACTTACTGGAGTTGAGTAGTTTGATAACAGTATTTATTACCTATTCGTCAGATGCTATAAAACTTGTGAGGTAGAATCTAGCAGAATTTAATGATAATTTTATTAAGTTTTCAGTAATACTAAGTAACTGATTTTAACTTAGGATTCTTGGGAATTTCTTACTTGCTGTGAGTTATTCCGTTTGTGAGACTTGATTCGTTATGCCAAAAGTTACTGTTGCTATTACGAAAACCTTTATAATAGTGCAATATTATCATCATCTGCGTAGCCCTTTTCCATCTATGTTGGAATCGGCTTCCAGTCTAATCGTATGTACCAGTATTTTACATGGACTGCCTATCTGACCTCCACAACCTAGTTAGTACTGCGTATTAGGTACGATACCTTTGAAAAGTTTGGTGGTTGGACTTTAGGGCCATCTGGCCACTTTTAACGACTGTCAAAGATCTACAATTAGCAGCTGGAACCAACTGCTTAACGTGCTTTACAGTACAATATTTAACGGTATTTTATTGAAATATTTGTGAAAAGTTATCTCTTGAATTCGGATCCGATTACAAAAAATATTTCTCTATTTGAAAGCGACGACGCTTTTAACGATTGTCACAGGATATAGTTTTAACCTTTTGGAAGGCATGGTCAGATTTACGTGACAAGCAAGGGCGTGCCCTGTACGCCAAACGACACAAATATGTGACAAAATAGTAGACGAAATTGTGGCTTGGCGTGGAGGCCACGCGCGTGCGTTTATGCTGTGGTGGTCAAAAGGTTAAAGTAAAAAAAAATGGTTTTCTGACTGCATAAACTAAATAGAAACTGTTAAATATTTCAATTATAAAAAAAATACGATCTTTTTCTACCATTTCTTGCCCGAGTTATCAGAGTCAATTTTATAAGAAAGAGAACGTATTTTCTTTAATTTTAATTTGCTGTTGCGTCCGCCTGTGGGATTTTTCTCGGTTTTCTGAGATGAAAAGCACTATATTCCGGTGCACTGCCAGAACCTCATGCGAAGCAGTAGACTGCGACCATTAGTCCAATGAGGCAGATATATTGTAATCATCATCATCATCATCATCATCATCATCATCATCGGCCTATTAAGCGGCCTGCGGAGCAAACGTAATACCAAAATAATTTGTAAATCAAACATATTTCTAAGGTAGTGTGTATTTATTTTGATTGGATTACAAATTATCTAGGTTCCCAAATATATATTTTAATTGGACACTGATTTAACCAAAAGTTATGAGAAAAGTAAGTTTTCTATAGAAATTTTAAATTCCTCATATCTCGTCTTTATATCATTTTCCTTTCAAAATATATATTTCGGAACAGATATTCTGTAATCCAATCGAAATAAATACACACTACCTTAAGAATATGATTAATTTACAAATTGTTTTGGTATTACGTTTATATGAAAAACGCATGCTCCGCCGGCCCCTTAAGGTTCCCACTGCTAGGACAGGCCTCCTCTCTATGAGAGGGAATGGGCTATATAATCCAACACGCGGGTCCAGTGCGGATTGGTAGATGTCACATGTCTTCGAATTTATGGGTCTAGGCCATGCCGGTTTCCTCACGATGTTATCCTTCACCGTTTTGAGGGCAGCGGTGATGTAATTAATTACACAAATTAATGCGCCTGCCTGGGTTCGAACCCACGACTTACTGAACGTAAGTCGGGGCCGCTACCATTGGGCCACCGCTGCTCTCTACATTGTATAATTGATTGAGATGAAAATAGACAAAATTAAAGGTATCGCTGGAGCGCTGGCTCTGGTAGTACCTCCCTTCTATATTTGTGAACTAGTTGATTTTATATTGCTGCAGCAAGCGAACTACCAAGTACCATAAAGAATAGATAAATCAAGATAATTGGTCGGAAGATTGTTAACTTTATACCAAACTTGCTTTTGGAGGACTCTTTATTTGAAACAAATTAATTTCCGTTTTACTTCGCTACATTGATCAAGGCATTATTTTTTCGTATACTTATATTAAAAAAAAAATTGGTTGTCCGTAAAGTCGGTTTACGGACGATAGATTTACGTGATAACGTCATAATCATTATTTTATGTAATACAAAAAAGGAGGTGGAACGTTACTATGGAACGTTACTATGCTATGGAACGTTACTATTTTTCATGAGTGTTGCTGGTATTATCAATTTATAAGACGTTATCACGTCAATAGTAGTGGTAAATAAGAACTTAGTTACAGACTATAACGACGATAGTGTGGGTGGAAAAAAAGAAGCCGACCAGAGACAAGTCATAAATACGAAAATTGTATCAAAATGAATTATATTTTTCCTCCAATATTCAGATATGTGATCGGGGAATATGATATATTCTACTTTACTAATACAAGGTAAACAGCAACTTCCGTGCTTTTCTTTTGAAAAGGTCAAAGTTTAAAAATAATATGATGTACGGTAAGGGTTTCTTACATACTATTTGTATTATTCGACTGCCTCGAATCGTTGGTCTATTGTTCGCAATAATGACTGTTAGCACGCGGTCCTGGGATCGATTGCCGGGTCGGGCAAATTTTTATTGGGGTTTTTGCGCAGGGATTTCTCAGTAGCAACCACGGAGTCTAGATTTGTGCCCGATTGATGGCAATAGGCTCGCTCCCTATTACATGGGACTTGCCATAACTGGAGAAATTTTGATGTATTTAGGGACACAAAAAAACTCCGCTCTCCAGTCTTTAGTTTAACCGCACCCAAATAATGTGTAAGTAAGTCGGGCATTGCTTTCAAAACGGTGAAGGAAACCGGCTAACCGAATATCAACCAAAAATTCAAAGACATTTGACATCTACCAACTCGTACTGGGCTCGCGTAGTGGATTATAGCCCAGTCTGTCTCATTGAGAGGAGGCCTGCGTCCCAGCGGTGGGAACATTATAGGTTGATTGTGTTTATCTTTGACTGCCATACATTCGGGCTATTCAGGGGTAAGGGGGGGGGGGGAGGGGTACCATGTCAGTATCATAGACAAACGGGTTTAAAGAAAATTACTTTACACGTTGTAATTTTTCAACCTGAAGGGAAAGTACTCTAAATTCAGGAGATAGCAATATTTGTAATCTATCTCAATGAGAGCAGGAACCACAATGATAACATTGAATTTGTGTGACGATAAGTATTGAATATTCGTACAAATCACACCACATGTGTAGCTGGAAGACAATGTGTCTTGGTCAACGTGCGATTGTAAACATTCGTCTTGTCTAATGTGGAAAGTGAGTAAGCAAGTCAAGCTAAGTTACAATACTACTGACCGCTTTCACTAATACCGCGAAACCTTATGCTTAAATACATCATCATCTGCCTAGCCTTTTCCGAACTATGTTGGGGTCAGCTTCCAGTCTAACCAGATGCAGCTGAATACCAGTATTTTACATAAAGTGACTGCCTATCTGATCATCACAACCCAGTAAGTACTGGTTAATACGAAACTTCTTGGTAAGATTGTAGGTCAGATCAGATAGCACATAATGTTGGTAATATTTTATAGTTACGTTTTTACGATTCTATTAATTCTTTATAAAGTTCTAACAGTTGAAAAGCATACGTGACCATCAACGTGGCCCCATACTCTACATTTTTTGAGAAAAATGTTTAAAAATTTTAAGGAAACCTAAGGAATACGAAGGAGACATTTTTTTTTATGCCCATGTGTCGTTGGCCATTTTACAATAGTATTTAAACGAAATATTACATCAAAATGAAACCGGAATCTTTAAATCACAATAAATAAGCTATGTTATGATATTTATTTGCGAGTCAAATCATTCCTGTTGCGGTAAATATCATTCGACAGCAAATACTTACGTGAACAGGGGCGTTTTTTTTCGTTTATTAAAAAAAAATACGGTACCTACCCATTGGTAATCCTAACTGCTATAATTATAATAGAATCAGAACAGAATATAAAAACAAATATTATTGAACTGTAGGTAAGCATTTTTAATGCTATTTTTAAAGGTCTAAACTAAAATCGCATAGATGGTTTAAACAATCAACGTCACACGGAACGTTATAAATCCACTGTTTTAGTGGTTGACAGACAACTTCATTATTTTGACATTTACTTTTTCTGTTCATGTTGGTTTTCGTAAATGTTTTTGCAGTTTTTTCGCATTTATTCCTGTTAGACAACGATTAGTTAATGTAACCACTGTAATCTAGAGGTTATAAGGAAATTTCATTATTAAATGCTACAATTTATGTGGGTGGCCTAAACTTCAACAAAAAAAAAATCCCCTTTATGTTTTATAGCCTAGCGTTTTCCCAACTTCGTTGGGGTCAGCTTACAGTCTAACCGGACGCAGCTGAATACCAATATTTTACATGGAGCGACTGCCTATCTGGTCTCCACAACCCAGTTAGTATTGTCTTATACAATACCACTTGGTAACACTGGTTGTCAACGTGCTTTCTGAGGCACGGGGGGAACCCGGTATGTAAGGGTGGTCACCCATCCACAGACCAACCTAGGCAAGCAAGGCTTAGCCCAGAGGTCGATCCGAGCGGCTGCTATTATTTAGCCAAGAGCTCATATATAACAGTACATAAGTATAAGTAAATCACATAGGTGTTAAAAGAATTATTATTTACCTACAAAAATAAGAAAGGGTGGATAAAGTTCTTGGATTTCATTGAATAAAAATAATTTTGACAGATATTCAGATCATCCGGAATGAAAGGACTTCGATGTTTTTTCCGGCATTTAAAACGGGCAGCAATTAAAAAAATGCACTGATGTGTCATGATTATTATTTACGAAAACTAAAAACGCACTGACACTTTTATTATGCATTATTTTCCTTTTGCTGGTTTTACGACTTCTGTGAAATGATATATTAATGATATAATAAGTTCGATTGTTTTGTTCATTGCTCGTAGTTATTTTTTGTGTTTATTAAAACTTTACTATATTAAAATGCGCATGTATTGCACTAAAAAAGGTCTAGAGTAAATCATTAGAACACTATTCAAATCCCTAAAACATTACTAAAACAAACAATTTATCCACATCAAAAAAAAAATCCCATCCAGTGACCCATCCAAAATTCGTTCCTAAACTTAAATCTAAACTTAAAATCTCACACTCACCTTATCAAATCGATCACAGCATAACAAAACAGTAAAATAAAGGGGAAAATTAATCACTGTTATAATCACAAAAACATGAACAGCATCCGAAGTTGTTTAGCGGGTGACACTTGGAGTAGTTGTGATGATTCTACTCTGTGTGCGTCGCTTTTATACGGTGAGACAGTCGACGCGCTGCTTGTAGCGTTAGCAAAACAAGCTTCAGAATTTTCGTTTAATTTTCTTGAATGAAAACTCTTTTTGGTCAGGTAAAAGTGTTTTGTGATTTTGATTATGTGTTTTATTTATTTATTTATGTACATGTCGCAGCCAAATGGCTTAATTTGCCGTTCAATAAACCTTTAGACACAAATTACTTGACAGGGCACTTCTATTTACATAGAAGAGCACAAAGAAAGAAAGAAATAATATGATTTATTAGCCCGGCAGGACAAAACAAACAAAAAAATTATAAAAAGAAATGGTGAAATTATGATTAGCAGCAGTACCTTTTACTGCTTATTTCAAAAGAAACTTCTTCCAGCAGACCTGCAAGAGGAAACTTGTATAATAAATGTAGACACAGTGTGTATAAAAGGCAAACAAGAAAACACAGTTTTTAGTGACAGTTCTACGAAAAATTGCATTGAAACGAAGTTTTTGCCAGTATTTCAAAAATTAATACCATAATCTGCCAAGCCTTTTCCAACCTTTGTTGAGGTTGGCTTTTAGTCTGACCGCCCGTATTTCCTATGGAACGACTGCCTATCTGAACTCCTTAGCAGAAAACCGGCGTCGGGCACTTGCTGCTCAGCAGTTTGCTGAACTGAGCCTATTTGGCGCAGCCGTGGGCCACACAATATTTTCTTTTTTTTTCTGTCTAGTTTTTAGTTTTTACTGCGCAGATTAATAGTACATTTTGATACAAGTGGAGAAAGTTTGTTAATGTAGTTCAAGGTGGTATTAACACACGAGTCGTAAGGCGAGGGTGTTTTTGAGCCGAGAACTGCAATAACAAATGTCCACGTGTATCAAATGACGGTTTTCAATACACTTTTGAAGAAATAAAATAAAATAATGTAAAATATTTGTGTCATGAATGTCACGAGACTATGATTTAAATTTTATTTTTTTTCCGCACTTTGCTTTCGCCAGGTTCAAGGAGTGGCAAAGGTATGAAGCCGTTATACAGCCTAATATATATATATATATTTATAATTTAGAACAAATAAATGTTAATTTGTTTATAAAAGTAAATATAGTTATAAATAATCATGTTTATCTACGATATTGAATTTATAAACACAATTTGAATATTCCAAAAATGTTATAAAGAAAGACGTAGATCGCTTTTCCGAATTAAAAAAAAAACATTCACCTCTGACTGTAGAGTCAGAGGGTGAATGTTTGAACCAATTTGGACTAAGTATATGTATAGTTATCTGTGGCAATTTTGCTTTCTGCACATGGGTGGAAAAAACATGAAAAATGCACGCGTGTAAAATACACTGCATTTTGAACCTAATCGTAGTGCGAAAAGAACCAGTTTTCGAGGAAGTGTATTGAAAAGATTTATTTTTGGCGTCGATATTTTTTTTAATCTGTTGTGTGCGCTTATGGCATGAACCGAATAAATATGTTTTCTTTCTTTCTTGGGTATCAAGATATGATGCCAAATATTACAAATAAGTGTCGTGTATTTTCTCCGGAGTCAATTAAACTAAAAGTTTTTTCGTCTTTGTGTTCTTGTAATAAAGAAAAAGCATTTTCACGCTACGTGAACCTACAATTTTTTGGACCAAAAATCTGTCTCATTTGGAAAAAACGACAGAATTTTTTGTGACAACCTCCTTAAAGAAAGCTGCCGTGGTCTAGGGGTCAATTACCAGGTCGAAAAAAGTGTTATTAAGGGTTTTCACCAGGAATTTTAAATAGCAGAGTTTGGATTAATACCCGGTTGTTGGGTTTAGGCTCACTCCCGAGACTTGAAACTTAACTGGCGAAAATGGGTATACTATTAAGAATAAGCCATACCGTTTTCTTTTCTTTTCGGATTAGAAATCATCAAATGACCCCCGTTCTAGGTGGAGCGGAAGGGAGTGTCAGACTTTTACTGACTAAAACCCATCGATGTTCCTTCATAACCCTTTGTGTTTCGGGGCTACGGTATCTCTTTCGAACAGTCCCGCAGCCCCGACCTTTGCCTTACCCTCAAACAATTAGAAGCGTGATGTTATACGATATGATGTTACCAAAAGCTACTACTACTTACGTTACTGCCGCCAATAACTCAAAACTCCGGGGCTCTAACACAAGGTCAAATATTTTGCGTATTTAACTTTGATAAGAAATATGTTACCGCTGGTATTAATAAATTCTAATTTAAAGTTGTAACTCTTTTGTTTTAATACCGAATATGCGTGGGCATTTATTTTGTCGACATTTCCCTAGAGCTTGCAAAATAAATTCGGTTTACGTCGAGTACCTGGTGATTGTACTTAACACTTAAGACCTGCTCTATCGCCGTTCAGAAAATGATACAAGGATTTTCTCCCCCAAGAAACGTCCTATAATTTTATCATCTGCCTTGACTTTTCCCAAGTATTTAGGCTGGAAACAGTGCTGACCATCGGTCGAGCACTGTTTTTAGCCGGGGTCGGCTTCCAGACTAACCGGATGCAGCTGAATACCAGTATTGAACATGGAGCGACTACTATCTGACTTCCACAACCCAGTAAGGTAGGCCGGTGAGATAGTAATACGATAGCCCTTGGTAAGACTGGTTGTCAGACAGTCAGGACACTGACTACCTGTAACGACTGTCAAAGATCTACAAATGACAGCCGGGACCAACGGCTTATGGTGCTTTCCGAGACACAAATCAAACGAAGCACGGCTTAACCTAAAGATCGATCTTAGCTGCTGTTATTATTTAGCTGCAAGCTCCTCAAGGACCGATTTAAAGTAACCCAAATGTTTGATAAACCATTTTACGGGTTAACCTATAAAGTATATGTATGGGTTAACCATTTAAAATATGCGTAAGTATTAACCAGAATGATAGAGCGGGCACCGAGCGCGGTCTATGTCCGTCACTTTTTTTGCATAGTTTTATACACAAAAATGTATAAATTCTGTACATGAACGGGTTATAATAGACTGTTTAACTTTTACTTAACCCTATAAAGTAACCCAATTAAAACCCTTATACATGTACCTAACCTTTTTGGTCACTGATTTTTAACAGACTTCTAAAAAAGGAGGTTATGCATTCCATCGATTTTTTTTACGTATGTTTGTACACCGATTACTCCGTGATTACTGATACTTTTTTCATTTGGTGGAGGAAGCTCGCGCGGTGGTCTCTTAGCAATTTTATTAATTATTACTCCTGTCATCATCATCATCATACTCCTATAATACGTATTATATATTATATAATAAATACTTGACAAGAATTTGTTAGGGATAGTTTATCAAAAAAAAGGTACTTATGCCAAAAAAACACCAAATATTTTTGCAAAAAAGGTCTTTAGTTGTAAGCTTCCAGAAAATCGCCGGCGGTATGACATGGGCCTAATTAGGATACTAAGTTTGTGCACTATGTCGTTATCATTTACCCCCAGGATTTACGCAAAAGTAATAAACATGATAACGCATGTTCTATTTCTGGTCACTAGCCCACATTTGACCAAGTTACTAAAATAGAATATCAATGTTATGCACCATGTACTCGTAATTATCGATCTCTTAACCTTTATCAAGATTGGCGTCTTACTCAATATTTACTCGATTCGATTGTTATCCTTGTCGTGTTATTGAGTGGTTGACATTTTCTTCAAATGTGATCATCATTTTAGCCGAAAGACGTCCTGCACATAGGCTTCCCCCAAATGTCACCACATTAACCGTTCCCGTGCGACTCGCATCCAGCAGATTCCCACAACCTTCACCAGGTAATTGGTCCACAGTTCGCTGTCGCCACTCTAACGTGGTTGCTCACAATGGGCCTCATCAGAAGGCTTCAAATCACCCAAAGGGCAATGGAGAGGGTTATGCTCAGAGTTTCCTTGCGTCGCATATTGCTCGCAGAACGGATGGCCGAGGGGGCCGAAAAGTTCTGAACTGGCGACCGTGAACCGAACTGTGTTATTTCAAAAGTATTTTTGCATTTTTTAGTTTGCAAGTTTCAGGTGTATACCTATTTCTTTATATAGGGCATATTTTGATGGAACGGAAAATAACAACGCAGTTAGATCAAAATTAAATGCGGATGTGCACTTATTTAATGCAAATTTATGTTGCACACTGAGCTTTACTGTAAGATAATCCGATTCTAGGTTAAGCTCGTCTTAGCACATGTATAAGATGTGTCCTTGTAATATTGGAACAACGTATTTGTGACTAGAGGTTGCCCGCAAACTTCATCCGCATGAAATTATTATAAAAATATCATTTGGGATATTTGAATCTGATTTTGTAAAAAAAAATCGTAGGTTTTATTGAAGTGACAACTTCTTTAAGCGCGTTTAGTTACTTTTTGGGTGAACAAAAATCTTAGAATTCGCGTGACCGTCACCTAACGTTTCATCGCACTCGTAGCCAATCCGCTACGGCGTAGCGCCACTTGGCTGCCTCCAAAGACTGCCCTGCATGTTTTTTTGCTCGGAATAAATAAATATTGCTGGACATTACACCAGCGCCATCTAGAGCCACACTAAGCAACGAGGCTTGTGTCGTGGACACCAGATAGTTGATATAGATACTTTTTTTTGTTTGTTTGTTGTTTTGTTTGTTGATACTTATTATACATATTAACATCCATTACTCGGAAACAAATATAACGTTCCGTGCCACGTTGATTGTTTAAGCCATCAATGCGATTTTAGTGTAAACCTTTAAAAATGGCATATTAATGCTCACAGTTTAATAATATTTATTTTTATATTCTTTATAGTAGTATATTAGTATAATAATGATTGCAGATATGATTAGGATTACCAACGGGTAGGTACCGTACTATTTTTAGTAATCACAAAAAAACGACGCCATTCACGTAAGTATTTGCTGTCAAATGACATTGACCACAACAAGAATGATTTGACTCGCAAAAAAATATCATAACATAGCTTATTATTTATTATGATTTTAAGATTCCGTTTACATTTCTACGTAATATTTCTTTTAATATCATAGTAAAATGGTTACTTTGTTTTGGTGTTATTATGAATAATAAATGCAACGACCAGGTAGGCCCAAAAAAAACTATCTCCTTTCTTATAACCCGCCGTTTATGGTGTACGAGTAGGAAGAAAACATCCAAAAAAAACTGAAATTCGACTTTTACAAAACTACCTATTTTCCCTCTCATTGAGAGAAGGCCGTGTCCCAGTAGTGGGAACATTATAGGCTGATGATGAAAACTACCTATTTTGGAGCCCAAGTTATTGGAGTAAAAATTGTTGCAAATTAGGTATATTATTATAGGTCTATATATTTTATGTACCCTTGTCCTTTTGTCCGTTTCTGCACACCTGAAAACCTATACGGTAACGGCTAAGCAGCTCAGTGTTATACACGTAAAAAAGTAACAAACAAACTTACTTTCGCAGTTATAATATTAGTTAGGAAGTTAGAATTGAATATTATAAGATGTTCTGAAATACAGTTATTTTAACTACACGTGTTTTAGTCTTATAAACAGTCAAAATATGAATCACTTAACATATAATATCAATGTAGTAGCGGTTGGTAGAATAGTATGACGATTAAAATAATACCTACTACGAATATTTGAATATTCGCCAACGGTTACCGTTTGGTTACTGCAAACTAGTGAGTTTATGTGTTAATTTGGACTGCATTTAAAAATGTTGGAGAAACAGAACAGTTTAGGTGGTTTTTCCTTTATTATTGAAGTGAAATTTCTTGACCACTTTTTGAGTGAACAAAAATCGTGCAACTCGCGTGGCCGTCACGTACACTTTTCGTAGTAACTCGTAGCCGATCGCTTCGAGTTTTCACTTTTATCGGTAGTTCCCAAAGACTGCTTTGCTATTATATTGTTTTTGTAACTTTTTTATCAGCTCAATATTCTAGCGTTTCTTAATCTAAAAAATATTAAGATAACTAATGAAACTATTGTTAAATGAACGCCATAGCGTGCAGGAGCTATTCAAATCTTATAGTTTAGTGAAAACCACACACGCATGGGTGGCATAAAAAGTCTGACACCAGGTAAAACGAACCACACAATGAACAGAAGAAGTTAAAAACAACACGTTTCTCGATTTGTCTCAGCAAAACCTTTCATTTGATACCCATATTGTTACATCGGACCTACTAGAACATTCGAGAAAGCAAGTGATTACAGTGTGTGTACGTTAGAAGTTCGAGAGCATTCTATTATTATTAGTTTTAAAGTTAGGTAGGTAGAAACTCGCGACCTATTTATAAAATACATTAGAATTTCGACCGTATGCCTAGGGCATACGGTTCATATTTGTTTGTACAAGTAGCTAGTAATAAGAATTACCTATGACCCTCTAGAATATTCGTGGTTATTCTGGTGTGTCTGTTGGCGAGTATAAATACACCGCTCAGGCCCACGACAGTCAGTCTTGTTTTGGCTACACAACGAAGCGAATCGAAGTGAACTTGAAGAGCGATATCTAAGCGAATAGTGAACAGTAGTAAATTGTAGTGTACTTGTGATTAAGTTTAAATTGTTTTGTGATTAATAAAGTTATTGTGTTGTTTAATCGGTAGTAATTAATTTATCTCATACCCAGCTCGTAACAATATCATGAAATCCATATACAAATAACTAGTCCACCATCTTCGGGAGTCCGCCATATTGACTTCAGAATGGCATCACTTACCTAACAATGCGTTGTCATCCAATCTCGACATGCATGCAAAAGTTCAACCTTATCGAGAAACGGGAAGGGGGTAAATTTTAACTTCAAAGATTGTTTTACGTAGTTACAGGTAAAGCTAATAAAAATAGCGTATTAACAATTCATTAATTGTATAACTACAGTTCTTCCTTTTAAACTTGATGTTTTTAATGTAAAAGAGATGGCTACTTGCACAATACAATTCTTGTTTGTATATGATACCAGCGAGATAAATACAAGTTTTATGCACTGTCGCGTTTATTAAAAAAAGTATTAAGTAGGTATCATGATAGTAGACAGTTGTACAAATAAATGTAAACGTGTAGAAGGCACAAATAAGTGTTATTTATTATGTGTCTTAGTCGATTATACTCTACGTTGGAATTTAATCCTTTGTCTGTGAAGTCTGACCGAATTGGTCTGATGCCAGTTTAGTTATTGTTTCTACTTCGCTAACAGATGAAGGTTAAGGAATACCTACAATTTTGTGGGACATGCGCTAGAAACAAAAATTTTAAAAATCTTCGCAAAAATTGTTATAGATTTTGTTGCGGACGCTACTTGACCAGCGACCAACTGTTGAATTGCATTAGGACATTCTGTACTCGATCGTAGGACGAAACGTCTTTGTTTTCTCCGCTATTTCATACTCATTGGTTTGTTCCACAAAATTATGGCCGGTTATACCCCATTGGTATCGGAAACCTTTATTTTTAACAAGTTTAAACCTTTCCACTGTGACAATTGTGTTGTTTTTCTTTTTAAAGCGGTTTTCCTGAACTGGCTTTTTATTTTAATTTAGAGTTTATGAGTGCATCATCATTTATTCACTCTTATCCTAAATTCCCAATTTATCTGGGGTTGGCGCAGCAATTACGTCTCGGTTGACGTATTGGCTGAGCGATTAGCTGCTTTGCTACGTATCGCGGATTCAATTCCCAATTACAAATATTTGTATCGCCTACAGGTAGTTTTCCGGGTCTGGCTGGTATTTGTTAGTTTAAATGTTTGTAAAAATAACCCGTGATACAGGTGAAAATTGTAGTACAGGGGCAACTTTTTGGGTGAACAAAAATATGGAATTCTCGCTATCGTCACCAAACGCTTTCAGAGAACGGTTAGTCAAAATCAACCTTATACAATTAAGATAAAGTAAATTTTGGATTACTTAGTTTTCTATAGACTTTCCCCAAATACTGCCCCGCATGATTTTTTAAGGTCCATTTCACCAAAACGATGACGGTCTGATTATCTTAAAGCAGCTGTTTAAAACACATTTTTTGTATGGGAACATGCCACAGTGACAGCTGATTTTAGATAATCAGACTGTTATCTTTTCGGTGAACATGGACCTACGTCTTCTTCCATTCTTCTCTATTAATAGCATGAGCCAACAGTCTCTCCCTTTCTAACTATATCATCCTTCATACTGCACTATTTCTAGTCTATTAGCTATCCACATTTATACTTAAAAGTTCACTCAAAATGCCATAGTTTTGTTTGTTAATACACCTTCGTTCATATCTTTTGTTTTCCGTAATTAAATGTTGTTATTGGTACTAGGAAACTTTATTTGTAACAAATTGAAAGCTCTCCGCTTCGACGTTTCCCGCCAATTTGTTATTTTTTTTCAATGCAAGATGTTATTTTCGTATTGCGGCAGCTTCTAAGATGAAATGTATTGTAGACTGGTGAGTAGTTCATTTCTGTGAAGTTATTGTGATCCAACACGTTTTGATATTCAAGTTGTCCTGGGCCCCGATTCTGCTATTACAATAGTGTCACAATGGTCTATCATTGATTTCATAATTGTTGATGTATGACAATGTAATTTTGCTAAAAGTTCGTAATTTTATAAATTCATCATAGTGGTTCGATCAATGGTCTCGCAATTGTGTTAGAATGACATAATTGAATTGCAATTATTATAAAACCTGTTAATAGAAATGATTTTCGAAAATACATTATTAAAAAACAGTTATTGTTATTTAAAATGAACAATTATGAGATCAATGATAGAATATTGTGACACTATTGCAATAGCAGAATCAGGGCCCTGTTGGTTGGTACCTAATGCCAACTCCCTTGTCATATTTGCTTACGTTTTTAAAACCGTTAAAGTTTGTAAAACAGTTTGTTAATAAAATTCTGGTTATTACATTCTTTTATATGTTATACTATCAGCACTTATACTACAATATTTGTAATGTCTATTTTGTAAGTTTTTCATGAAATTAACAATCAGAAAAGAGAAAGCTGCTTAGTTACCTGTTGTGTTTAAACTACATAAAGGGTGTAAAACACCTCTTCACGAAGCCAAAAGGCACTTGTTCTCCCCATCATTGTGATCATTTTTTTGTTCTACACCATACCTTCTAGTTGCGGAGATATGTGGGGTCAAAGTTACAACATTATGACAAGTTTTTTTGTAAGATTTTCACTTTGAACACCTCCACTACCCCCGTATTATTCAATCCATCCATCAGCACAATGTTTTAAGTGCGTTACATTGAGTTCTACCACAAAACATGATTTATAACCTCAAAAAAAAGTGGTCCCCAGCAATAATTTTTGCGTAACGTTACTTAGTTTGATGTACAGAATGCTTGGTCAACGGCTTTGTGATGAGGTGGTTTACACCCTGTATATTGTGAAACATACGTTTTCCGAAGGAGACCAATTTACTAATATTAATTCCCTGGATTTGACCCTGGATTTATGCTCGGTTTATGGCAATAGGCTGTCTCCTATTACAAGGGATTTACCTAAACATAACTTGCGATATGTGGGTGTAACTCCTTCCTATATACCGTTTGGGATTACTGGTGCGATATTCTTCTTTTTAACCGACTTCAAAAAAGAAGATTCTATGTTTGGCTGTTTCTTTATTTTATGGATGTTGTTAGATATATTTGTCAAATATCGACCGATATCTTAATATTTTCTTCATTTTATCACATTACTTTGGTAGTTTGTGAGTTATCTTCTACATAATATGTTTTCTGTCTTCTTTATATTTCTATTTTCTGGAAGTCGGTGGCAAAAAAGTTAGTCATCATCTGTCTGCCTTTTGCCAACTATGTCGGTGTCGGCTTCCAGTCTAACCGGATGCAGCTGAATATCAGTATTTTACATGGAACAACTGCCTATCTGACCTCCGCAACCCAGTAAAAACTGGGTAATACGATACCACTCCTGAAACGACTGTCAAAGATGGACAAATGACAGCCGGGACCTAGGGCTTAACGTGTTTTCCGAGGCGCGGAGGAAACTCGCTATGTAAGGGTGGTCACCCATCCACAGACCAACCCAGGCAAGTATGGCTTAACCTAAAGATCGACCCGAGCGGCTGAGATTATTTAGCCACGACCTTGTCGTGGTAAAAAAGTCAATACGGATGTAAAATTTGTCACTTCTTAGTTTTTTTTTTTTAATGTGTTTATTAACGCTGATATTCAGCTGTGCATCCGGTTAGACTGGAAGTCGATTCCAAAGGAGATGTTCCAGAAATGTATGGAGTCTGGGCCAGCACTATGTACACTATATGTAAATATCGCTGTTTATTACAGTAACCGTTTTTTATTGTTAATTTTCTTTAATTTCACTTCGTTTCAATGTATTTTCAAAATAACTTGATCAAGGAGAGCAACACAATGTAAAATTAAACATGGTGGATCAGAGCAGCATAAACGAACAATGTCATTTTGACAACGACATTTGATTGAACACAACCAATCCGAAATCAAAGCAAAGACAGACTCAAAGACATCTCTTCTTAAAACTGTCAAAGTCGTCAAACGTCATGTCACACAACTGTCATGGCTGCCCTCAAAATAGGGTTATCTTATTAAAAAACTTAATCTATGTACGCCTGTACCCCTCTTTAAATTAATTTATTAGTATTTTTATTAAATTCCTCATTTTTTTTCCTATTTATCAATGTAGTGTACATAGTGGTGGCCCAAAATCAAACATCTCCTTTGATTGAAAAACAGATGAAGGTTAAGCAGATGATGACCTACCTTTTCTGTTGAGTAATTCAGCAACTCGTCCCACATGTCCACGGCCCATTTGAGACGAGTTGATGAAAGTCAAAATAAATAATATTTTCATTGTGCAACTCGTCCCACGTTTCTTTTAGTGTGGAACTTTAAACTTTATCAACGTTTGGTACAGTTATTAAGACAAGTGCTTTCAAATATGTAAATGTCTATATCAATATTCTAGTTCCAAGGATAGATAACGATAGGCAGTTTCTTGTTTGTTTAATTTTGTCGCAGCGCAGCAGCGCTACAAACAAAAATTCTGTGCGAAAAAACTGAAAAAATAAATATGTTAACTCTGACATACAAATACCAATCGGTTCGTGCATGATTGAATAAAGTTTCAAATAAAAACTTTCTTTATTTCCACTGTTTTTGACCGAATTAAAAAAAGGAGGAGGTTCTGTTTTCGGATGTATGTTCATTGATGTTTCCGTCAATAATCAACCGATTTACGTTATTCTTCCCCGTATATTTTTTTTATAATTTTGCTTGTGTAATTTGTAGTTTATGAGTAAGCTTCCATAATATGTATTTTTTTCTTCGTCTATGTTGATGATCTCCTAATAATCTTCTAGTGACAAGAACACATGACAAGAAATTGTATGGAATACTTCTATAAAAAAGAGAAAGTCGTCGGCAAAAAAACTCAATGAAAAACAAGTCACCGACTTACGAAAGTAATGTTATTAAACGCTTTTCAATGTTTTTGAAGTGAAAACTATTTAAGGCGTGTTGAGCAGTTTTTAGGAGAACAAAAATCATTGAACTCGTGTGACCGTCAATAAGACTTCGTAGCACTCGTAGTCGATCCGCTACGGCGTAGCACCACAAAGCGTGCGCGGGGCACAACCCGTAGCAGATATAGATAACTTGGTTTTCACAGAGTTATGAGAAAAATAAATTTCTGTGGAAATTTTAAATTCCTCAAATCTCGTCTTTATACCAGTGTCCTTCAAAGTATATATTTGGGAACATAGATATTCTGTAATTCAATCGAAATAAACACACATTCAAACTCAATAACTGCTGCACCAATTGTCATGCTGTTGTACACCATTGCTTGAAGTGGTTCTCGAAGAAGGGTATTAGTATATAACTAGCTGACCCACGCAACTTTGTCTGCATCACATAAAACGAAAGGAAATAAATCCCCTATTTTGCAACATTTTTCATTCCTGCTCCGCTCCTAATGGTTATAGCGTGATGTTATATAGCCTATAGCCTTTCTCGATAAATGGACTATCCAACACAAAAAGATTTTTTCAATTCGAACCAGTAGATCCTGAGATTAGCGCGTTCAACCAAACAAACAAACTCTTCTGCTTTATAATATTAGTATAGATTTGTACGCGTGCGAAGCCGCGGGCATCAGCTGGTTTAATTATATTTTAAGAGTTCCGCGAATTAATTTTATAAGAAAGCAAACTTAAGTATTAAAATAAAATATGACAGTATTCACTGTTAACCGAAATATTAGAAGAGTAGCTCGTCGCGGTTTAACTTCCTCAGTTATTAATTAATAATCTTGTTCGTTACAAATTATTATCTTTCTTCCGTGTTAATACCGAAGTGTTTAAAATTCATGGTTTAGTTCGATGTTTACTTCTTCTTTCGTTAAGCTGTTAATTAATTACTTAAGTACATAATTACAACATTTTGTAATGTTGTTCCTAAATAAAAATCAAACACAGGGAAGTTAATTTTGCCCTCACCAATTTCTTAGCAGAAGTTCGCCAGAATGTAGATGATTTCATAAATCAACAGAACTTTTGTTTGTAAAAGTTACTGCTTAATGAGAAGTTTTCTTTTTGAGAAGTAAATAAAATTATTTCCAAGAACTCGATAGATGGCGTTGAACTGACTACATTACTAGGTGCCAAAGCCAAAACACTTGAAAAAACACACGTCACATACGCTCGTTGACTGACACTTTCGTTTGCATATGGTTCCGAATATAACCAAGGTCAAGGTCCAAGTGAAATTATTATATATACGTTCTGTTCCTTGCAGTAACGTACCGAGATCAGCGCCATCTATCCAGCGACTAGGGAAGAGTTGAAACAGAAAATACGTAATTCATAAATTGGTACGCTTTGGTTCTAGCTACACAGTGTAAACAGACTCTTCATGAAGTCGTCGACCACAAAGCATTCTGGTCGACAAGTCTGGGATTGCTGTAGAACTTCGCACTCAAAACATTGTGCTGAAACGGTTTGCAAATGAATGGAATATTGTTATTGCATTGAATAATACGCAGGTCGTGGAGGTGTTTAAAGTAAAATTATAACATTAAATACTAGTATTTTAAATAAACTTGTGAAAAAGTTGGAACTTTGACCCCCAATATCTCCGTAACTAAAAGGTTCCCAGGAGTGGTGTAGAACAAAAAGAAATAGCAATAACGGAGAGAATAAGACGTGCTTTAATTGTCGCTTCGTTAAGGCGACTACAGTAGCTAAACGCGAGTTTCATAATGCCTGTAAGTACCTATATGATTCACTGCAATAAACAAAACCAGAAAATATGTGATATTCTTAAGGATATATGCTAGTATGATAGTGTTTTGAAAACATAATACAACTCAAAAAAATATCATGAACTTATGTCTAAAAGTTTCTTTTAACGAGTAAAAACCATACTAAAATACATGCGATCATTTTGTTTTTTTTTTGCAAATAATTCTACAAGTAACATCATCAGTGTTTTATTTTTTTAGTCCAATTAATAGATTTTTTGTAAATCGATCGAAACCGCTTATTTCGCAATATTCGGCGCGCAGATTTGAACTCTATTTTCCTTTTATTTCAAACGAAGTTTTTTTTTTATTTGGGTCCTGCTTATTTAGCAACCCCTTTTTTTGGCATGGGAAATCATCAAATGACTTCTCCCACTCTGGGCGGAGCGGGAGGGAGTGTCAGACTCTTACTGACTAAAACCCATCCATGTTCCTTCCTCGCCCTTTATGTTCCGGGCCCGCGGTATCTCTTTCGAACAGGCCCGCAACCCCGGCAATTAGCAACCCCTGAAGGGTATTTTTACACCCGTTATAATTTCTTTCGTTACAGATGTTAACACGTTTTGCGAAGTCCACCTCTCTAGGTGAATAGCCACTTGCGGTTTCTGCCAGGAAACAAAATCGATCATAAGATAATATCTTTCTCCTATTCATCAGTTATGCAATATCTAGGATTTAGTTTGGCTTAGATATGTCACCGAAAAATTGTCAAATACGTTATATTGTAATATCTCTAGCGATATTTTAAAATCTCGAAATATTGTCAAACAAACATACTGCTTACAAAAAAACGCATTATTTTTTCGTGAAATGCATGCGATGGTAGTCAACTCATGCGTGGAGGGAAGGAGGGGTCCCCTTTTCCCAGGGGTACAACTCTCATTCAATGATAATGTACCATTCCTGAGAAATACCAATTAATATAACCTAACCTTAAAACATTTTTTATTCCCCTAGTCGACGGAGCCCCGCTTCGCGGGGCTCCTATTTCCAAAGTGCAGGGTTTAAAGGAACCTAACTAACCTAACGGGGGGTGCCCCAAGTCCCGATTGTGGGGGCAGAGATACTTCCGTATGTTCAGTTGACAATATTTCGAGAGTTTACAATATCGCTAGAGAGAAACACGTTATATTGTAATATAACGTGTTTGACAATTTTACGGTGACAGATATATAGAATAGTATATTTATTGTATTCCTTATATCTAAGCTAAACTTAATCCGTTGCAAAACGCCTGCTACAGGACCGCCGGAATAGGTCAATAGTGCGATACAGTTGGGGCATTTACTCACGTTATCTCGCTAGCCAGTCCGACGTCTTAATCGTTCAGCTACTGTTGTTACTGTACACGTTGGTTAGGCTCAGGAAGACTTGGAGATAGTGTGGGTATAGATCAGTTACAAGTACAACAGATGCGTGCGATAGGATAACAGTGAAGAGGTAATTTAATTAGACTCGGTTCAGTTCAAGTGGAAAATAGCTTTACTTCCGTAAGTCGGTAACTTTAACTTGTTTCATTGGCTTTATGCCACCGACTTCCGGAAGTCGGTGACTAATGTTTATTTAATTGACTTTTTGCCACCGACTTCCGGTGACTTTTGTTTATTTCATGGACTTCTTGCCGGCGACTTCTGCTTCGACTAGTGGTTTTTTCGGAAGTCGGTAATTATTTTTTTCAAGTAAGTTTTTATGCTACTTTTCTAGGTGTGTGGTATAATGGTATCACAAATTCTTGTGGCGTATTCATTTTCTATTGTTACTAAACTTATTAGCAGATCATCCAAATAAAATAAAAAAAAATACGTATTTGATTGAAACGAACTCATAAACTACCCAATATAATAATAATAATAAATAAATCATTTAATAAGGACCAAACATTTTGTACATTTGATGTACCCACCAAACTGCGTAACAGTTTGTCGGCGGGATTAGCGCTCGTCTTAATACATTTTGGTTCAAATAGTAACAGGCACAGCGCCAAACCTGCTCCAATAAATGGTGTAAGGGCAACCCTCCACAAACGGCCTGGGTGCATTTAGCTCCTTATTTTGAATCATATTCCACCGGAAACTTTCTCAGGAAAATTTTCAGTTACTATTCCTTTAATTCGTGTAAAATTACATTCTCTTTACACAGAACTTTTTATACACTCCACGTCAAAATCGCACCTCACCGAAAATTAGTTTGAAGCATGACCCGCCATCGACGAATACCATTTAACTAATTAATATTGGTATCAATTGTAATTATCACTGCTTATTTGACCTTAACAACCTTTGATAACTCGATACCTTTGCCAAGACTGGTAAATACACGCCGGGGAGCAGAAGATTCAATAACATTTTATTTCGGGATGAAATAAATACGTAAGGCTCGCTTCAAGTTTCAGGTTTTATTATAATTTTATGAGCGGTGAACGTTTTTACGGGATGTCGAATCATTGACTGAAGCTTTGAATTTCAGGTTCATAAAAACAGGAATGGGAATACTGGTTACCATAACACGTAACATAACATAATACCGTTTTCCCCGACAGTTTAGGGAGTTAAGTATCTGCTGTACACCATATTTCACCAATTATTTTAAGTCCCATGTTTTAAGGGTGAGCCCATGCTATCAAGCGGGCATAAATCCAGACCCTCAGCCACTATTTTTTTTGTTGACCTTTCCTGTTTCTCTGCTAGGCAAATGTGTCCCTTTACTCCTTCCAACCTCTGTATATTTTGCAATCTCTGGCAATATTCGCCCCGCAAACAAAATCAGATCGTCACACCATCTTCGCCGCAAAATTATCTTATAAGCTCAAATCTTGAATTTATAATAACACTTAAAACCGCTGGTAGCATAATGAGTTTCTCTTTCAAGTCTTAGTTTTCACAATCCTGTTGAAAATCGCTTATTAGGACGGCCCTGGTTTCTTTAGCTTTGACCACAACTTGGTCAAACCCTTGCTCCATCGCGCATCGGCCATCTCCGCGTCTAGCCAAAATATGTCACTCAAAATCAATCAAAATCAAAATCACTTTCATCCGACGACAGATTTCGGTATTACACACTCGATTTAAAAGGGTTATACCGAGCATGGCTCGCTCCATGGCCGTTTGTGACAGTTGTACTCGATGGACAGTCTTTTTAAAACTAAAAATATTGTAATACAATTAGAGGGGATCGGCACTGTTACTTCTTAATACATGCTATTCTATAGCCTAGCAAGGAGGACAGCACGTCACCCACTTGATTGTCAGTGATATAATACTACCCACTTTGTGAAATGTTTTACATGTACTACAATCTGTTTTTTATATAAATAAAGATTATTATTATTATTATTTTTGACCAATGTAAATGGGCCCTTATAGATCACGTATGAATTGAAACACTGGTGTTTAGATGTCCTAAACTAAAAGAAACCCACATAACAACATCTCCCTAGTATTTTAAGTAGGTAGGTAATTCTCACTTCTGAAAGAATTCTCAATTCCAAAAACACTTATAGAAACAGTCGTAGAACAACATTGATTACAAGATTAGTGCCTATTTACAACAAAGTAAAACGGGTACCACCTGAGGTGGATAGTTGATTAAATGAAAACAACACGAAATGTATTAACTAGGAGTGTGGAACATCAAACTCGACCCTTGTTAGGGATCGCAAACAGTTTTACGTTGGGAAACGGTGGTGTTTTTCTTCAAATTGATAATTATTTTTTTAGTTAATCTGATGATTGGATTTTCTGAGTTCCAAAATCACGAAACATGAAACTCTTCTTTTACAAGCTTATAATATCTCTTTACATTTTTTCCATTCTATGACGTCATGGGAACCCCCATGACCGGATTTTCTTGTTTTTTTACACGAAATATTAAGCAGTAAGAAGTATTTTGAAAATAAATTTGTCGTCATTTTTATATTTTTCAAAGAAAACAACGGTTGTATAGAAAACAATATTTTTTGACGTTTCTGGTATTTTTATGTTATTTGTATTTCTTGTGTTTCCAAGAATGTGGTTAATTTCTGTTTTAAATCTATTTATACGAATCCGGGAAATATTTAAAACTACGCATGTTGTGCTTTTACCATACGTGCATACGCACAAATAAATAGACCAAAAGAAAAAGTTTTTTTTTTCAAATTCACTTAACGTAAAGAAAGAAAGAAAAATAAACCATTTATTAGCCCGACAGAACAAAATATACAGAAATAAAAAAATGGTTAAATTATGATTATAACCAATATAAAGAAAAATAGTGAATAACATAATAAAATCACAAAAAAAAAAAAACAAAATACATGCAAACAAAATCCTGTACGAGACCAAAAGGCCTCAGCATGGTGCTCCAACATTAAAAAAAAGAGTGATCGACATGAATGTTGAGGATGAAGAGGGAGAGGAAGGCCAAAGAAAAGATGGATGGATTGTGTTAAGACTAATGATATGAAAGAGAAAGGAATACATGATGCCGTGACGCCTCACAGGGGAAAATGAAAGAAGAACTACTTACTACTTTAAACTAGTGTTATAATCTCAATTTTACCATTTTTTTTTATGTGTTGTCCTGTCGGGCAAATAAATGCTTTTTCTTTCTTTCTTTCTCCGACCCCACATAAATTGGAACAAGGGCAGGAAAATGATGAGCCTTTGTCTAAACCAGTGATTTTTGGGAATCACTGGTTACACTGGTACATGAAAATATTTCGGTGAAAATTATTGCATATAGTGACTTGAAAAAGGAGCATTTTGAAGCTATAAGATTTTGATGCAGGGTGGTGGAAATAATTCTTTGATTTCAAAATCTGACAAAATTATTTTTCACCACGCGGGTGCTGGATCCGATATTATTTTTCAAAATTTCTGCGGAGAGCGAAGGGAAGTTCACCAAGTAGGAGGTCAGGAGAAATAGTTCAGTATTCATGCAAATCGGCTGTACATACCCACGTGACGCCTTCAGCGGGACTCCCACAATCAGGTGCGACCTCGGGATGACGGGTCACAATTTTCCGTGGTCCAGGTATCACCAAATCGCACAAACACAGAAAGTTCGTAGGTACTGTCTCCTACCCTTATAAGGGGTGCGCGCGCGGACTTAGTGCGGATAATTGTAAAGGTGAAGGACATGCGTCTATCGTCGTACATGTGTGGCGTAGAACTGAAGCAGTGGCCCATTCAAGGGCAAGCAGAGGTCGCGCGCGCAGCGTCGCTGTTGCGGTTGCCAGCGCGTCTTGCGCACATTGATATACACACCAATTTACACAAAAAAAAGAACCACAGGGGGTCCACCGAAACTAGAGAATTTTGAAAGTGGTCTACTAGAAAAAGAAGTTTGGGAACCTCTGGTCTAAACTAATATTATAAAGAGGAAATATTTGATTTTTGTTTGTTTGTTACGATGTAACTCAAGAACTACACAACCGATTTTAAAAATTCTCCTCATTAAAAAGCTACATCTTTACCGAGTAACACAGGCTATTAATAATATTGATATCATAGAAATTAGTCGAACTATCATAATTTTCGCAGACGAAGTAAGATAATTCTTTATTAAACTTGGTATAAAGTTGTTATTACGAGATTCATTTCTTTTTTTTATATTTTTTAATTTTATTAGTAAGTTTTACTGATCATTTTGATGTATTTTGTCCTGTGCGGGCTAATTAATTCTTTCTTACTTTCTTTACAGTCAGATAGTGTAAGATATAAAAACACAAAGTGTAGTCCGTCCCTAAAACGAATTCCTTTCTTTTTAATTCATTCCCTTCGATAAGCAACCCACATATGTTTAGAGTTCTACGTCTTCGTCCTTCACACGCTTTCCTTTGTGTGGGGAAAGCAGGCTGAAGTCATGTACGACTGGGCCTATATTTTTTCCTTTAGACATCGATAATAATAAACATCTCAAAATGACTGGCATTCCATTTCGGATATATGTCACCGTAAAATTGTCAAACACGTTAGATTGTAAAACATATGAATACGCGCCGTGGTCGCGGGGAGACTGAAGTATTGTCGCGAACCTCCAATACTTCAGTCTCCCCGCGACCACGGCTGGTGCAATCCGGTCGAAACGTCGGGATTAAATTAAAGGTAAATTCGCGATAAATACCCGTATTCATATGTTTTATAATGTTTTCTGATCGTGAAAGTTTAAAAAAGATGTCACATTGTAATCTCTCTAGCGATATTATAAACTCTCAAAATATTGTCAAACGAACATACTGCTTACAATAAAACGCATTATTTTTCGAGAAATGCATGCGATGTTAGTCAACTCACGCGATGTGGAGGGAAGGAGGGGTCCCCCTTGCCTAATGGTACCACTCTCATGAAAAGATAATGTACCATTCCTGAGAAATACCGATTAATATACCTAACCTTAAAATACTTTCTATTCCCCTAAAGGAATATTAAGTGGTTGTCTATTTCCAAGTGCGAGTTTATAGAACCTAACTACCCTAGGGGGGGTGGCCTAAATCCCGATTATGGGGGCCGAGATACTTCCGTATGTTCAGTTGACAATATTTCGAGAGTTTACAATATCGCTAGAGAGATTACAATCTAACGTGTTTGACAATTTTACGGTAACATGTATATCTTCTAATCGGGAGATAGTTGAACTCGTGTCTTTTTGATTTTAGAGTATTGTATCTGCACAAACTATTAAATTCTAGGTCATACCCAGCTTTTGCCCAACTATGTTATTGTTGGCTTCCAGTATAACTGGATGTAGCTGAACCGGTGTTCAGTCTGCACTAATATTATAAGGAGGAAAGATTTGGGTTTTGTACGTTTGAACCGAATATACTAAATAAATACTGAACCGATTTTAACCATCTTTTCACCAGCAGAAAGATAAATTATCTGTAAGGTGATATAAGCATAATTATCGCAGACAGCCTTACTGGGTGTAAAAATATCCCCTACGAAGCCGAAAAACACGTCTCACCGTCATTGCGATAATTTTTTGGTTCTAGACCATACCCGGGAACCTTCCAGTTACCATATATATTGGATAGATGGTTAGATATTGGGGACCAAGTCTCAACTTTACAACTTTATTTTCAATGTCTCCATACCCGCGTATAGCGTTGCCAGGCGTCCGGATAAAGCCGGACATAGTAACGCCTTTTTGATTGCGTGTCCGGCCGAAATAAACGGTGTCCGGCTTTTTACATTTATCAAAAGAGTTAGCGCCGACCGTGGCCGACTGGTGAGTTTTTATGATCGATTAATAATAAAGTATTTAGACTGATTTGGTATGTGATTTTATTTAAATTTTATTAGAATTAAACAAGATTTATGCTAATAATCAAAAAAAGCTTGACTATGCATAAATTTTTTGTCGTTCCTTTTAAAACAGAGCCACAAAACCTCAATAATTTCACCCAAATGTCCGGCCAAGCTAGCTGGTCTGTGCGGCTAGGTTTGGCGACCTGGCAACCCTACCTGCGTACCATTGAATGCATCAATTATGACAATGTTTTGAGTGCGTTACATCGTGAATTTTCATCCGAAAAAAGTAGTTTACCAGCAATATTTTTTCCGTAGAGTTATTTATTTTGATGTATACTCGTAGAATGCTTGGTTGACCGTTGACGGCTTCATATCAGTGTTTGAATAGACTCCATACCAGTGATATTCTTCTGAAGCATTCCTTAACTTTCTGAAACAATTGGTTCCATAATTAGCTTATTGACAGTACATAACACTTTCGTATTGTAATCACTAATGGGTTACAAGGGCTCTACAAATACATAATTATGCCTGAGTAAATAATGTTATTGTATTAAGTGAGAAGTCTCTTAACTTTGCAAGTGTAGCTACATTTAGAGTTCAGCGGTTTAACCTTCTATGAGTACTAGAGAAGATAAGTTTTCAGTACAATTCATTTTGGCCTATTGTCTTACGGCCATTTTCAATAACTTACTGTTCGGTTTCGGTAGGTTGTTATCTCTGTCTATTTGACAATTTGCTTACAGATAGTCACTTAGTTATAGTCACGTCACAGAAAATCGTTCTTTAATTCAGTCATGGATGTTTATATGTATAATAAGTATGTATTTACAAACAAAAAAGTATATATGTCGTATATCAACTATCTAGTGTCCACGATACAAGCTTTGCTTAGTGTGGCACTAGGTGGCACTGTGTGTTAATGTCCAGCAATATTTATTTATTTAATTTTTCAATGAATCAAGTGACAAGTAGGTGATGCAGGTAGGATATTTAAAACCTTTGTTTATAGAAACACCGTTAGCTTAAAGACGTGAAATATTAACTAACAGTTACGCGTAAGTAAGTTTTAGAAAACGGGACTAAGTGCATTCATTGTGTGAGGAATGATGTAAAAGAAAAATATGTAACGTAGCGGGCGTGGCGTGTGCGTAGCGGTATTAACTGGGTTGTGGTGAAGGTCAGATAGGCAGTCGCTGCATGTAAAATACTTGTATTCAGCTGCATACGGTTAGACTGGAAGCCGACCCCAACATAGTTGGGAAAATGTTTAATAGATAATGATGCCATGATGATGGCGTAGCGGTTAACACGTGAAGAATGGAACAATTACGTGATGCGCCGACCCCAAATAACATGGAACAAAAGCAGAGAAAGACTTGTAATATCAATCCGTAAGATTTTGATAGATATTCGTAATCAATTTCTTTGTAACTATTTTTGAAAAGTGAAAGGTTTTGCAAATGTAAATGTCATACGCATTTAACTACTGGTCCATCATTTCAGCCGAAAGACGTACACTGCTGGACACATGCCTCCCCCAAAATGTCGTCACATTGACCGGTCCCGTGCGACTCGCATCCAGCGGGTTTCCGCAACCTTCACCAGGTTATTGTGTCACTTAGGTCCATGTTCAACGAAAAGGTAACCGTCTGATTATCTAAAAACAGCTGTCACTGTGACATGTGCCCAAGCATACAAAAATGTGTTTTAAACAGCTGTTTTAGATAATCAGACTGTCATCTTTTCGCAGCATCTTCCGGTTCGCGGTTGCCACTCCAGAGATTGACGGCCCCATCGGCCATCCGTTCTGCGAGCAATGTGCAATCTTTTCTAAACAAAGGCGCTTGTGCGAATCGGTTTATGCTCCATCGGCACTGCCACTTAAGTTTGGAAATACTTCGGACTACATCGTTAACCTTGGTTCTGTTAAGGTTGATTGTTGCCAACCCTTTATGAACTTATCCATCTTAACGTTTATACGTCTGTACGTATTTGGTATCGGAGCCTAATATTGAAAGCCTACTGTCCAACCGTACCTATAGTACCTATCTACCTAGCTTAAGCCCCTGGCGTAGGTCGACACAGCAAGTTTAATATAAACGCAGCGTATTCTGCCTGTCAATATGCTCTCATTGTACGCCATTGAAATGAAGACTTAATGCCAATGTTATAGCGGGAAACTTTGTATTACAATGTTCTGCGCGCTTCCGCGCTGTCCATAGTTTTTCTCGTCGCTTTTTCCAGTTCCTAATGTCTGTTTTATGTTGGGAGAATCAAGGTGGGATGTTGTTTTCGTGTTGTGGTGATTACAGTGTTTTTTACTTTTGAAGATAATATGTGGAAAACTAGAAAACAGCGTGAGAAAACCGTCTGGTTATAAAACCAAAAATTTGAATACATGTGACATCTACTAACCCACATTTGACCGGTGATTCAGCCCGGTCCCATGGAGACGAGGCCTTTAGTTTGGACAAGACCGCAATACTATTCCCACAGCAACTCCTGAAAGGCAGTATGAATAGTGGCGACCACCAGAAAAACGCCGAGACAGTAAAGCTCGACGAAGTCTCAGACAAACAATTTAACCATCTTGGATCCCGCAACGAAATTAATCAGAAAAGAACAGCGGGAGGAGCAGGAAAAAATCCATCGTGCCAACGTTTGATGGCAATGCCGATTCTTTGACTAAGAAAATGAAAAACTTTTTTGCAAAAAATATAACCGACTTCACACAAAAAAGTGAAAAATAACTTTAGCTTCAGAAGTCGGTGACCTTTGTTTGATTGATTTAGTTTTTTTGTCCTGAATGAACCTACATAAGCGATTGCAGCAATTACTGCAGATTAGCCGTCTATTTTTGAAGAGTTCCATTGTATATCTCGGAAGATCAGCATCAGATCTTCAGCAAATTAAAATGGGACCAAACGAGAAGCACCAGCTTTCAAATAAAAAAGAATCATCAAAATCGGTTCACCCAGTCGAAAGTTCTGAGGCAACACACAAAAAAAATAAAAAAAATTGATAACCTCCTCTTTTTGGAAGTCGGTTTATAAAGTAGATGACAATCAAAGTGGAAGATTATTTAATCCAATTGACTAGTTCCCTTATTATAGATACTAACAAAATAAAAGCCATTATAAAATAATCCCACACAAAATTCAACTCCTCCTAAATGACGTATCTCATGTAAATCATAACTACTCACTAAAATGGACATCAACCAGTACTCCATACGTTTGCCACCCCATTCAAAGGATGTAAAACCTAATCGTCCGTGCTAACACCCCATATAGTCCCATATACAGTGCTCGTTTGATGGAGAATGTCATAGGGGTGTAATTCCTATGGTAATGTTATAACTGAATTGTTTTGTTACAGGGACGCGCGATTTGAAGACATGGTGAGTGATTTTGATTTGTGATTTCAATGTCAGTGGGAGGTTGGAAACAGAGGGTCTTGATTATTATTATCTAAAGCTATACTAATATTATAAAGAGGAAATATTTGATATTTTTTGCTTGTTTCGATTTAAATCAAGAAATTCTCAAACGACTTCAAAAATAGGCATAACCACGGTATCAAAATATAGCAAATCTATTTAGTCCGTCAGTTATTGTTTTTGTAAATCAATGAATATTGACAAAGATAAAACGCATCAATACTCGGGAGTGCAGGCTCGTGATGTCAAAACTCGCAAAAAATTTATTATATTTTAGTTTACGTAACAAAAGAAAAAATACTTGACAAATGTTTGTTGATAATATAACTAGTCTTTCACAATTGGAACATTATATTTGTATCATACGAAATAGCCGAGCTATCACAATTTTCGCGAACAAAGTCGCGGGTGAAGTGCTTGTCAGTCATATGTACAGCCGCCAGCATCAAGCCACATCAAGCTACCCGAAACTTTCAAATTTTCCCAATCCACATTGAACCTAATACTTCAGCGATAAAGTTGAAAATCTATTCTTGTAGCCGGTTGTTCTGGCGTCTGAACATTGATTTAACAGCAAAATTGTGGTAGTGCCCACGATTTTAAAAAATCTAACCCGTGATGGATGTTTTCAAACATCACCATCATCATTATACATCATACACAAGTGTATCCTCTTCTGCAAATCTCGCTATCAAACAACAATGGCAGCCGCCCATATGTCACCGTAAAATTGTCAAATACGTTATATTGTAATATCTCTAGCGATATTGTAAAATCTCGAAATATTGTCAAATGAACATACTGCTTACAACGAAACGCATTATTTTTCGTGAAATGCATGCGATGGTAGTCAACTCACGCGGTGTGGAGGGAAGGTGGGGTCTCCCTAGCCCAGTGGTACAACTATCATGAAAAGATATTGTACCATTTCCCAAACCTTAAAACACTTTATATTCCCCTAAAAAGCGTAGTCGACGGCCCCTATTTTCGAGTGCAGGGTTTAAAGGAACCTAACTAACCTAATGGGGGGGTGCCCCAAGTCCCGATTATGGGGGCAGAGATACTTCCGTATGTTCAGTTGAATTAACTCGAGAGTTTACAATATCGCTAGAGAGAAACACGTTATATTGTAATATAACGTGTTTGACAATTTTACGGTGACACATACATTAATTTAGCTGAGATTAAATTATTGCTCCTTTAAATGAAAATCTCTGGGTTTAGCTCGCGTTCATATTTGATTTTGTGTGCAGTATTATATCTATGGCAGTTAAGAATAAGAATAGGATCATTCTCTTGCCCTTATCCCAATTTATATGGAGTCGACTCAGAATATCTTTCGCTTCCATATTCCAGGTGATTATTTAAATCACCGAAAATGGTTATTAAATTTATGACGTCAAATACATGGACTTTAAAAGCTTTAAAGTGTGACGTCCACCACCTAAGTTACCAAAAACGTGCTTAAATTTTTTTTTCGGATAACTAAAATTAAAATGCAACGATTTAAATGAAAATATACTGATTTCGAATCATTGTTTATCGTCTTAGCTCTGTTTTCCCACTTCCTAACGATACAAGCCTTCTGATTAACAATATTTTGTGACAGAAATTCAAGTTCTGCTCCGAAGGCGACTGCCCACTATGGGCACTGGCAGGGCTGCACGCGCTGTCCAGTCTACCAGCCACGCTGTTCAGGACCTTGCTGCAGCACGTTATGGAGGAGCAGCCTGTAAGTAATTCCATCAAAAATATCATGAATAGCTATAAAACATATAACAAAAATATTACTTTTTCACTTCTCATGCTCTAAAAGTACGCCGTTATAGCCCTACGAAGCGGGATTAAAGTGACCGTTTATTCCCTAGGGAGTAAAAAGTAATTTAAAAATGGAACGATCTTTTACTCGGAAACATGGTCACCAAAAAGAGTAACTTGTCAAAGGTTTTATTTAAATTTCGAATTGGCATGCAAATATAAAGCGGTTTAAAGAAAAAAAAACAACTGAACTCTTCAACGCGAGAAAAATTTATGGTTGTTTGTGTGCATCGTTGATTTTGAAAAGCAATGCCTCTGTTGCTAGCCGCTGCTGTAATGTAGGTACTAATTATCTGTGAAGTGTGGATCATCTTCATTGCGAAAAGAAGAGAGTTTGTGTTGTGTTTTCAATGGTTAATTTGTGACTGATCTGATAGAAGAAAATACTGACCGCTCAGTTCAGAATTTTTGTCGAGTGTAAATTTGTTCAGTTTTAAATGAACAAATTTACACTCGACAAAAGGATAGGTTCTATGGATAGGTCTTTAAAAATGATATAAGTAGCGCTTTCTATTATATTTTTTTTCTAAACTGAATAATTGGCGCGAGAGACACTTCCAAAGTGGAAAAATGTGAGTCCCCCCCCCCCCCCCTATAACTTCTAAAATAAGAGAACGATAAAACTAAAACAAATATATGTTGTACATTACCATGTATACTTCTACCGAAAATTGGTTTGGACGAGATCTAGTAAGTAGATTTTTTTTTAATACGTCATAAATCGTAAACAGCAATTTACCTTTCATTCAATCTCCTACGGAACCCTTCATGGGCGAGTACGACTCGCACTTGGCCGCTTTTTTTTTAATATTTTCACGCCGGCAATAGTAAATACTTTGGGGTCAAGGTGTAAAAAAATAACACAAGTTCTCTACGAGCTTATTACAAGATAAAGAAAACACTCCATATGATAAATGAAATGCAAATCTATGACAAAACTATGCAAAGGCTTTTGTTATTTTAGGGCTTGTATGGTTACAACAGGAATCGCTGATGTGGGCAACAAGACTGCTAGGTTGAAGTGGGATTGGGCGGGCCATGTCTGTAGAATGCATCAGGACCGATGGGCCAAAGTCGCCACTCAGTGGGTGCCAGAAGGCGGGCAGCGTCGCCGAGGGAGGCCTAGAAAACGCTGGCGTGACGACTTAGAAACGTTTGCGATAGATTGGCCTGAGAGAGCCGCACGTAGGGAGGAGTGGAAGACTATGGGGGAGGCCTTTGCCCAGCAGTGGGACAATACAGGCTAATAAAAAAATAAAAAAATAAAAATGGTTACTCGCAGACCCCTAGGTTTTCGTATCACTATGAAGGGTATATTTAATGTCCATCTATTTCTTAACTTACCAAGGGTCAAGTAGCTTGGTTCACCAAACCTAGGTCAACCAAAGTGTTTGGTGGTGATGAATACAGTCTTTCACCATCATCATTTCAGCCAAAAGACGTCCACTGGTGGACAAAGTTCTCACCAAGTGTCACCACATTGCCCGGTCTCATGCGACTCGTATCCAGCAGATTCCCGCAACCTTCCCCAGGTCATCGGACCACTTATTGGGATTCCTTTTAACGCAATACTTTACATACTCTGTAAACAATACTAACTTGTCTCTAGACTTATCTTGTAAATACATGCGATCGATACATGGTAACGAAATATAATAATTTAGCATCGTCTTCTTGGTATAAAACAGATCGAGTACAGGTACAGTCACACACACTAACACTAGGTGTAAACAGACTCTTCAAGAAGCCGCCAACCAAACATTAAGAGAAGCCGGAGGCAGAAAAAAACTGAATCAAACAAACAAAAGTCACACTTGTGTTTTGAAGTCGGTTTTTTTTAATTTGTTTCTTTTCACTCATTATTATAATAAAAACTGTTCGTTTCTATAATAAATTAATGAAGTTGGATTCCAGTGTCCACCTTGTTTTTCGTTACAACGAATGCAATTTGGTGAATCTCAGACACAACTGCGACCGACTTGAATGGAGAATCATTAATAGTCATCCGAATTTCGCTCATAACAACAGACAACGATGGTTGCGAAGAAGGAACATGAATTCTTTTCAACCGACTTCCAAAAAGAGGAGGTTATCAATTCGTCTGTATTTTTTTTTTTTTTTTTTTTTTTTTTTTGTGTTTGTTACCTCAGAACTTTCGACTGGGTGAACCGATTTTGATAATTCTTTTTTTGTTTGAAAGCTGGTGCTTGTCGATTGGTCCCATTTTAATTTGTTGAAGATCTGATGCTGATCTTCCAAGATATACAATGGAACTCTTCAAAAAAAGACGGCAAATCTGCAGTAATTGCTGCAATCGCTTGTAGGTTCATTGTTCATACTACATCATGACGTAATATCACGCCTGTATGCTCTGAGGGAGTACCTAGATGTGTACAATACTCCTAGATTTCGAAAATTTTTGTTGTCTCTTAACTTTCGACTGGGTAAACCGATTTTGATGATTCTTTTTTTATTTGAATGCTGGTGCTTGCTCCGTGTGGTTCCATTTCAATTTGGTTGAGATCTGACGCTGATCTTCGGAGATATAAATGGAACTCTTCAAAAATACACGGCAAAGCTGCAGTAATTGCTGCAATCGCTTGGTTGTTTATTGTTTATGTAACATAGTGACGTAACATCACGCCTGTATGCTCTGAGGGAGTACGCAGATTTGTACAATACACCTAGATTTCGTCAGTTAGATGTGTTAAGTTCCATTTAATGGGATCTTGGAGAAATAGAGGGAATTCCTTAAATTTTATAGGCACATCAGAAGTGATTTGGTAGTTTTTGGAAGAGTACGTTCTTGGAGTGATCCCATTTCAATTTGGTAAAGATCTGATGAAGAACTTCGGAAGATAGGCGACGGGAACTCCTCAATAAATGATAGCAAATGTACTGGGATCGCTGAAATCTCATATCTGTCTATTGTTTACACCAGTTCATAAAAAAAAAATACGCCGGTACGCTGTGAAGGGGTAAGTACATGTGACCCACTAAAAAATGAAAAATAAAAACATTTTTCCAAAAAATAAAACCGACTTCAGAGAAAACAAAAAAGTGAAAAATAACTTTAGCTTCAGAAGTCGGTGACAAAAAAACTAAATCAATCAAACAAAGGTCACCGACTTCTGAAGCTAAAGTTATTTTTCACTTTTTTGTTTTCTCTGAAGTCGGTTTTATTTTTTGGAAAAATGTTTTTATTTCGTAGCTGGTCACGAAACTTATTCATCAGGATGCTTAGTTGCGGTTAAGGAATAAGTTTTCTTGATTCGCAACTGGTTGCGAACAAGGAGTAAAAATTCCTTATTCGCAACTGGTTGCGAATCGCAGTTGCGAAAACGGCCCGTGGGAAAAATATTGTAGCTCCACCAACTTTTCGAGGTGTATAATATTCACTGGTAAATAGCTGGAATCATCACGAAGAGAATATTTTACGGTCACTCAGCATGCTTGGTACCTATGCCTATGATTTTTAACCGTATTGCCATAAATGTTTTGCGTATTGTGAAGGTTATATAGGTCATAGGTAGTCGCTCAATGTAAATACTGGTACCTATTCAGCTACATCCAATAGGCTGGAAGCCGAACCCAACACATGTGGTTGGAATAAGGCTAGACAGAATTACGATATTTAGCGAGCTTGGTGAATGTTGGTATACACCACTGTATCCTTTGTTTGAGACATTCTTGCTTGAGCTGCACTTCGTTTGAGACTCACACTTTGTGAAGTGTTACAAACACAAGTATTAAGTATGTAGTGTAGTGTAGTGTAAGTAAGTAGTAAGTATGTGGTAACGTAAACATATTGCTGGTGACTGTACTTACTACACCTGCAAACGCGGCACGTCTTATAAACTCAATTCTATCATTTTATGATAACGTTTCATTTTGTTATTCTTAGTAGCTTTTGCCCGTGTCTGTGTGAACTTTACGGAAAGGCGTAGACATTTTTTTATGTTTCATTTCTGGTCTAGCTCAAAATGCTAGGCAGTAGTTGATAAATATACAACGTGTAACGTTAAATGCGCAAAACCTCAGATACCGCAAATGATTTTTAATTGAACTGACCCAATTCTGGGGAAAAAATCATTAAAAAAATAAGGTTTTATGTGTTGTTTTAGTTTTACTGGCAATTAGATTTACTGGCAAGAACTATTATTATCCCGCGTATGAGATAATTTAAATTGGACGACAACCATTTGTGTTTGTTTTTTTACCTATTTTGGCGGGTTTGCGCACGTGATGGCTTGACCTATTAATAAATAAACAGGGCAACATTTTTAATTAAGTTTTTTTTTAAAACTGTGACCTTTATTAAAAAGAGCTTCAATTGATTCTGCTCGTAATTCTGATCAAACTATTTTCTCTCTTCCCATCTGCCCATAGTTTATTCCAATCTGCCCCACCGGTCTGTGTCTAATGCCTGGTCACCCATCCACGGACCAACCTCGACATGCGCTGCTTAACCTTGACGATCGACTCGTGATCGACTGTAATATATTACAGTACAGTTACTATTATTATTGAAGAATAAGTGAAAAATGTTATTTCCAAAATATATATTTGTGAAGTCCAAACAAGCAGATCAAAATAACAACCCATAGCAACGTCACAGATATATAACAAACGTAAAAGGTATAAAGCAGCTAGATGCGCTCTACACTAGAAGTGCTTCCTTAACATTCCCTCTTCTTCAAGCCGAACTCTTCACAGAGCCTTACCAGTCTCGGTTTGTAAACAGGCTTCGTAAAAATGTCGGCAAGTTGTTCTGCAGTCGATACTTGCTCTATGGTTATATCCTTCTCGGATACACACTGTCGCACATAGAAGTGTTTCAGTTTTATATGTTTCGTCTTGCGGTGCTGCTCGTATGGAGGGTTATATGCGAGCTTAATTGCAGACTCATTATCGATTCGCAAAGTAGGCGTATCTAGGTTGATTTTTAGATCTTGAAACAATCTCCTCAACCAAACCATTTCACGACTAGCCTCACTGGCTGCAACTATCTCCGCTTCTGTGGATGATAGAGAAACCATGGATTGCTTAGAACTTCGCCAGGATATTGCTGAGCCAGCATACAGGCATACAATCCCGCTTGTTGAGCATCCGCTCGCTTCGTCTCCGCCGTGATCTGCATCACTGTAACAGATGAGACGCTTTTCACCTTTATTGTACTCAAGTCCAGTATCGATGGTCCCTTTCAAATATCTAAATATCCTCTTCACCTGTTGAATATTGCCTTTGGAAGGTCTATCAAGATTTCGAGATACTACTCCAACCGCATACGCAATGTCGGGTCGAGTTCCAACCATCAGATAGGACAAAGATCCAACAGCTTCCCGATACGGAAAAGCTTGCATTTCTGAATTTTCTTGTTCCTTATCTCCTTTACCGGATTTTATAATGGGTGTCCCAACCGCCTTGCAATTGCTCATTCCAAACTATCAGTTTTCTAGCGTAAGCAGTTTGGTGAACTTTTATAGTACAATCTTTGTGTTGTTCTATCTCCAGGCCAAGAAAATAGGACGGTACTTTCGTGGTGATTTTAAATCGTCGTTTTAATTCATTTTCAATGAAATCGTCAGCCTCTTTCTCATCTGACGCAGCCACCAGTCCATCATCTACATAAAGCGCGAGCATTATCTTCTTTTGTCCACGTTCTCTGATGTAGACACAGGGATCCGCTTCGCTGCAGATGAAACCTGTCTCCATAAGGAAGTCGTGGATACACTGATTCCAACATTTAGGTGCCTGCTTCAACCCATACAAGCTTCTTTTTAGTTTGCAAACGCGACCAGTCCCGTCATCGTATCCTTCCGGTTGTCTCATAAAGATTTCCTCTTTGACCGTGCCATATAAGAAGGCTGTAGAGACGTCAAACTGTCTGAGTTTTAAATTCTCATTTGCAACAATACTTAGTAGTATTCGGATTGTGCTCATTTTAGCAACAGGGCTAAATGTCTCGTCGTAATCAATTCCCTGCTTCTGGGAATATCCAACAGCAACTAAACGTGCTTTGTACTTATCGACAGTACCGTCAGGGTTCTTTTTTATTTTAAATACCCATTTGCATTTTAGTGCTTTTCGTTTCTTAGGTAGGTTAGTCAGTTCCCAGGTCTGATTATCTTGTAAAGATTTGAGTTCATTGTTCATTGCTTCGATCCATTTATCTTTTTCAGAGCTTCGCAAAACGTCTTGATAAGTAGTCGGTTCAGGAATAGATACAGCTTCGCTAACAAACTGCTCAAACCGTTGTGGAGGTCTGATCTGGCTACGATCACGCAGTTGTCGTGTCGAAGGTTCCGTATTTACGGGTTCGTCATTTACAGGTTCATCTTCCTCTAAGGACTCAAAATCTTCTTCGACGCTTTCATTTGCTTCTGAAGGTGGATGAGAATGACTCTCTTTGTAAATAATTTTAGAATCTGTAAGAGGCATTGGCAGCTCGTAGGTGTTTATTTTAGGTTCAGGTATTGCAGAAGTTGTGTCAATCTTAGTTTTCACAAGTGAAGGTAACTCATCAAACACAACATTTCGAGATCTGATCAGTTTTAATTCCTTTACATTGAAAATTCGATATCCTTCATCACCATCATACCCAATAAGAATGCCTTTCTCAGCTTTCCTACCAATCTTACTTTTTCTCTTTTGTTTTGGAATATGCACATAGCAATTGCTTCCAATGATTTTTAAATGATTAATCTTGGGCTTCTTGCCGTACCAGAGCTCATGAGGTGACCTTTCTTCTATAGGAGTAGGTCCCGTTCTATTTAATATGTAAACAGAGGCTTTAGCTATCTCTGCCCATAAACCATCTGGTATCTTTTCATGAGCGTGCATCAGTGCTCTTATCATCTCCACAATTGTACGGTTCTCTCTTTCTGAGGATCCGTTTTGTTCTGGAGTGTATGGCATCGTAAATCTTTGTTTTATGCCATATTTTCTCAAAGTATTACGTACTTGTTCGTTATCGAACTCACCTCCATTATCGCTTAGCAGCTCCATCACGACGTGTCCGGAAGTATTTGCTTCTGCTAAAAAGTCCTTTAAGCGAGCGTGAACTTCAGACTTTTGTCTCAGGAAGTAGATCCATCGATATTTTGAGAAGGAGTCTTTGAACAGAACAAAATATCTGTACTTGGAGATAGAGTAAGGGAATGGACCACAAACGTCTGTACTGATTAGCTCTCCAGGTTTGTTTGCTCTTGGTCTCTCTCCAAACTTCTGCCTATGGCTCTTGCCGAAGACGCAGCCTTCACAGATAACAGCAGAACTTGAGTCTACTTTTACTCCAAGCTCTCTTTGTATCAGTTTTGCTACATGTCTCTTGTTCTGATGTCCAAGGCGTTCATGGTATAGTTGAAGATTCTGTGGCGTCGTTAGTTGATTTATCTCAAGCTCGGGCATCAGTACTTTAACTTTGAGTTTGTACAGACCACCATACTTGTAGCGATTCCCAACTAAAATGACTTTGTCATCGTTCTTCACATAACATGACTGAGCAGTTGACTGAAAAATGCTATTCTTCAGCGTATCTTGTGCAGCTAGCACAGAAAATAGATTGCGTTCAATACTTGGAACGTACCATACGTTTGTTAAGACCAGTAATTCTTTGTGACCGTTTACATCAGCTTCAAGTTGAATAGAGCCTTTTCCTATGGCTCCAATCACCTCTCCATTGGCTGTCATAACTTTATGTGGCTCGTCAAAAACTTCGAAGGTGCGAAATACATCTCTTCTATTAGTGACATGGCTTGTCGCGCCATTGTCCACATACCACAAGTCTTTATCTGTTTTCTTACTTTCGCAGGCTAGAGCTATGCCTGTCAGCATCTCAATCTTTGAAGATTGCTTTGGAGGTTTTGGAGGTCTACCGTCCGCAATCCACTTCTTGCAAGATGTGACTTTTTGACAGCTTTCTCCACAGTATTTGCATTTCTTCCATTTCTTTTTGCTAATTCCTTGTTTTTCGTAGCGCTTCTCTCCTCTTAACATAAGAAGTCCATTGCTACTTCCGCTTTCTTCTAAATTCTTCTGATGTAAAGATCTCTCAAAAGTACATACTTGTGTCGTCAAGTTTTCTATATTTTTGTCACTCTTATTCATCAACAGCCAGCTCGACTTAAAATTGAAATATTGCTCAGGAAGTGTATCCAATATTTTACATATTAATAAAATTTCTGGTAGATCATTTCCTTCAATCTCATTGTTCAAGTCATACCAAACAGTTTTGAGAGTCGAAATATGTGTGGCCATATCATGCTCCTCGCTTTTCTGGTAGCGGAAGAACCTCATGCAGAGATCGTAACTCCTGTCTTCCTTTGCTCCATCATAAAGCCTATGAAGCTCTTTCCACATCTCACATGACGTTTCACATCGCATTACCTTTTGTAAAGTTTCTTCAGTCATATTCGTAGTAAGAATTAGAAGTGCTTGACTGTCACATTTTTGAAACATATCCATTTCATTCTTAAACTTTTGTAAATCTTCAGTTTTAGCCGTTTGTCCTGGATTTTCCGGCTTAATTAACTTGCCTTCAATTGCTTCTAGCGTACCTGGAGTACTCTTCAGTAGTAATTTTACCTTGTATCTCCATGTTTGCCAGTTAGTGATACCGTCGAGTCGACCGATCTCGATTTTTACGCCGGACGATTGCATAACTCTTTAGTTTTACCACTATTGCAACTAAACAATGTTAATTGTTAACGCTCTGCTACCATATTAAAGAATAAGTGAAAAATGTTATTTCCAAAATATATATTTGTGAAGTCCAAACAAGCAGATCAAAATAACAACCCATAGCAACGTCACAGATATAGGAAAACGTAAAAGGTATAAAGCAGCTAGATGCGCTCTACACTAGAAGTGCTTCCTTAACAATTATGTGAATCTAATTTGCATTTTTATTATTGCAATGCTTTGGAGAGTAGTGAAGAATAAATAAAAGACGAAAGGTCTTCGCTAACTCTCAAGGAAATATTTAACACCATATTCTATGAATATTCAACCACCAGACCAGGGGGTCTAAAATGGCCGCTTTAGCAGAATCGTAAATTAATCACGTTAAAAAAATTGAATTCAATGGTCTTTGGAACCATTGACATATAGTCTATTTTAAGAATTTTAAATTTTGATCATTAAAATGAATCACGAAAATTAAAAAATCTTAAAATTGACTTTAAGACAATGGTTACAAAGACCATTTTAATTATTATTTTTTTTCACGTGATTCGTTTACGATTCTGCTGAAGCGGCCATTTTAGACCCCCTGGTCTGGTGGTTGAATATTCATAGAATATGGTGTTAAATATTTCCTTTAGAGTTAGCGAAGACCTTTCGACATTTATTTATTCTTCACTACTCTCCAAAGAATGCAGTCTCATATAACTATTTTTATTAGGTATTTTTTAAGCTATTGCTTCTATCGCGGGCCTTGAGCTTGGAGACCGAATCCAGAAATTCCGTAACGAAAATAACTTAACACCCCCCGTAAAAAACAAATGCAATAGCTTTACCGAGGTAGTCCCCGAGTGCCACACGTCTTTTTTATTTTGATACGGGCCCTGCTTTTGACCTCGATCACGCCTGATTTAAAGCGATGGATGAGATCTATGATGGAACGTGCGTGCCCAGAAGATGACTGTTCACTCTTGCGTTGAAGGCAGACCGTTTCAATGTGGGAGGGAACACAGATGCAGAGAGTTCCACACTTTGGCGTGTGCTTTGGCAATGAATTACTTTTTTTTATCTAAAGTTTATTTTTTTGCCGAAATAAAGTACCTGGCTTTTAACCTTAAAATTCGTCATAATTCTCTCGCCCTTCATTTGGGGCTTTTATAACCTTATGTATGAGAGCAAATTCAACTAAATTAAGTGCATATGCTTGTTATGCCACTATTTTAGAAATATGTACTTAAAAGTGTTTTTCAACATAACAAGAATGATCGCTATTTCTTCAGTGAACACTATTTTATAGAAGATCGAGTAGGTAGGTAATTTTCAGATACAAAGTTAGAGTAGATTTTATAGTGTAGTTTCAGCTATTCAACTTTTCAATAAATATCAAGCAAAAAATAGAACAAACTGAAACCAGATATTTATTACACTTAAAGTACTTACGGGATTATATCCGTGATTTTCCTTTGGCTTTTCAAGCACCCGATATTTCGACGCTGTTGCAAGCATCATGATCGCGGGAATACTGAAGAGGTATGCGGGTGGGACGAAAATGATTAATTACTAGCTTCTGCCAGCGGCTTCGCCCGCGTGAAGTTTGATAATTGTCCCATGGGATCTTCTACCGGGATAAAAAGTACCCTATGTGTTAATCCAGGTTATAAACTATCCTTGTGCAAAATTTCATCCAAATCCGTTCAGTAGTTTTTGCGTGAAAGAGTAACAAACATCCACACATACATCCATACTTACAAACTTTCACATTTATAATATTAGTAGGATGAGCAGACAAATCTGTCTACCCTCTTCCTTAGTCTTTTATAAAAGACTTAGGAAGAGGGTAGAAATATGGGTGCTCGAAAATCCAAAGGAAAATCACGGATATAATCCCGTAAGTACTTTAAGTGTAGTGAAAAACAGTGAAAGTCTAAAACAGATATTTTTTGTTAACCGACATGGAAGATGGCGTAATATACGTCCAGCTACGGCGAAATGGTACCTTAATATTCTACTTAAGAAATCGAATAATTTATTACCTAACAAGCCGTGTGTGTGTCCCAAATTCCCAATAGGTTTTGCATCAGCTAGAAATATGAAATACATAAAATATTAACCATAGCAAAAGGGTAAATGACTAATTATTATTTAGCAATATCAAAAGAAATAAAATCGACTCCAAAAAAAAAGTACAAAATAACTTTAGCTTCAGAAGTCGGTGACCTTTGTTTGATCGATTTACTTAGTATTTTGTCACCGACTTCTGAAGCTAAAGTTATTTTTTTTTTGGAGTCGTTTATATTTTTGTAAAAAAGTTTTTATTTTTCACTTTTTAGTGGTTCACTTGTGCTTACCCCTTCACCGCGTAGAGGCGTGATATTATATTATGAACTGGTATAAACAATAGATAGACATGAGATTTCAGCAATCCCAGTCCATTTGCTATCATTTATTGAGGAGTTCCGTTGCCTATCTCCGAAATTCTTCATCAAATCTTTAGCAAATTAAAATGGGTGGTCCCTTTAAGAAGGTATTCTTCTAAAAACTACCCAAATGACATCAAGTGTGCCTATAAAATTTGAAGATTTCTCTCAATTTCTCCATGATCCCATCATCAGATCCCGACTTGATGATTATGGGACCACCTGGGAAGTACACCCTTTCAAACAATCAAATAATAATTCAAACCGCTCCAGATATCTTCGAGAATTGGGGAACACACATAAAAAAAATGTTCCGACGACTTGAGAACCTCCTCCTTTTTGAAGTCAGTTAAAAATACTTCTTTGTTTTATTCTCGTCGCCTATACTTTCGTTTTGTAAGCAAGTTAAGAACTCTAGGGCAAAATTATTCCCAAACTTATTTTGTCTACTGCACTTTGAGAATAAATTATTTTTTAGCACCCCCATTTTCCATTAAAATTAAAATTCCTCAACTAACATTAAAAAGAAAAAAATATAAATAACTTAAATTAAAAAATAATAGCAAGTAAGAAACTGCTAAAAACTAACAACTGTTATCTTAGCTAGCTATTATAGCTATAATTTAAATTAATAATGTAATGTTTTTTTTTTTTAGATTATTTAATCATTTTATTCCTTATTTAATTATTTTACTTTTATTAATTCAATAAAACAGGACAGATATATTATGAACTACACGGGGAGAAAATATCGAACCGAGTTAGTTTGAGCGATCTCTTAATTAATATTAGTTGATGTTCAAAACTTAATTGTAGTCGAGAATCGAGAGCTCAATCGGTGAGAGTCCTCCCAGATAAAATTACAAATCGCCCCCTAAGCCTCTACACAACGCCCCCATTTTTCTGGGTCTCTTACTGCCCCTCTTTGGGCCTGCAGCGCCCACAAGGGGGCGGTATCGCCCAGTTTGGGAAACGTTGTTCTAGACCAAGAGGATCTTGTCCGTACAAATAAGTAAAAAGTGCAAAATTATTCGTAATTTCCAAAAAGCTTTTACAGAATGCACCTAAAAAATACACAGTGATCCGAAACCATTACCAAATAAAATACGAAAAATAAAATATTCATGAAACTAAACGTTCAATGTGCCATTAAATGTACATCAAATATGATTTTTGTGCCCAAATCCATTCCCTTAAGGTGCGTACAGACTATGTAACATATTGTATAACTTGTGTTTTATAACACGTCCACATTATGTAACCTTATTCAACATTGCAACATAACACAATACTGTACACATTAGAATAACAATGCAATATAACAACGTTATATAACCATTGTCGTTTGTCGTTCTTCAGCGCTATCCACAATGGCTAAGTTATATAACATTGTTGTACATTTCAATAACATGTTCTATAACATTCAGTGTCCACATTATCTGAAACATGTTATAAAGAAGTGTTGTATAACATTTGTTATGTTATAAAGTCTGTCCGCACCTTTAAAGTCAAACAAACCTTTAAAACGTGACAGGTGTGGTCACGTTTTAAAAGTTTTTTCGACTTTTGAATGTACGATCGTCAATTGTTTGTTTATTACGTCACTACCTGTGAAGCCACTGAAGTGACGCCGCGCGCCGCCCTCGCCATTGTGTTTTCAAGTTTTCTCATTTTAGGTCATTTTAATGAATTTTTAACGACTTTTCTATGGTTACTTCTCATCCAAAAAGGAAAACCTAAATAAAATCTTTTCTCGATACCTAATAAAATCCCCACGCCGGCCGTACCGGCTAGACCGATTTTGACGCCATACATGGTATAAGGAGTAAATTAGACTTTTATTGAACAAAAAAGAGTAGGGTTCCGTGCAAGAAAAACCCTGGAAATTGTTCACAGCATTAATTTAATTGTCGATTCAAATAAGGAAATATTATTTTTTATAATAATTTCACACGGACGAAGGCCACGGGCAACAGAACCGTGATTGCCTAGGTTGATCTGCAGATTGGTGACCACACCATTACAAACCGAGTTTCCTCCGTGCCTCGGAAAGCACGTTACGAGTAAGCTGTTGGACCGGCTGTCATTTGTAGATCTTTGACAGTCGTTGCAGGTAGTCAGTGGCCCAAAAAGCCTTACCAAGGGGGATCCTAATTCCTATTACCCTGTACTGGGTTGTGGAGGTCAGATAGGCAGTCGCTCCATCTAAAATACGGGTATTCACCTGCATCCGGTGAGACCGGAAACCAAACCAAACTAGGCGCATGATGATGGTCGTGCTCGCGGGCAACAGCTGGTTTAAAAAAATATATTGGTCTCTTTGCACGGTTCACCCTAACTATTCAGCCCCGCTACAAACGTTGCAGTGCAAGTTTTAAGATTTCACAATTCAGTTTTGAAGCTCCTAATGAATGCACTCGCTCTTACAGAAAACATAAGTATTTAAACAACTCCCAAGAAAATAACTTAGACATTGATTTACGAGTTTTAAAACTTAGACAGGTAATATTACCTTATGAATGTGCAGCACCTAAGTCTTCGGTTAGTTTCTGCTTTTAAAAACTTGCATCGACAGTCTTTCCTGTGGAGTGAAGGTTCGCTGAGACCGGTACGAGCAATTTTCTGACAAAAAATCGTCAGCTGCATGGTGGAGGGGGATTATGCAACGGCTGCTCGCATGAACTTGTAAATGATACACGTCTGATGAAAAATTAAAAGCAATCTACCACCAAGTTAGAGAGTGTGATAGATTGTTTTAATGAGGCGTGCATCATTCACAGGTATATTACCTGGTGAATGAGCTAAAGGGTTTAAAACACCTCTTCACGAAGCCGAAAGGCACTTGTCCTCCCCATCATTACGACCAATTTTTTGTTCTACACCATACCTGGGAACCTTCCAGTTATGGAGATATGGGGGGTCAAAGTTACAACTTTTTGACAAGATAGTATAACACGAACATTCGAATACTCGCGCTCGTCGCAATCCGCCGTACGTTTGAATAATCGCGCCAACTCTCGTGGTAATCCGCTGTGCTTCGCCCTCGGCCTCGGCGATTCTCTCTATAGTTACTGTACTCTTTGCATGCGATCTCGCGCCGCCTACGGGTTTTTCGCGCCAAAATATCTTTCGTGTCCCACACCTTTTCTTCAGATTACATTGTTTCGATGGTAAATAAAAACTTACAACCATTATACAAGTTTTTTTTTTAAAACAAGTTTTTTTTTGTAATATTGAGGTTGAACGTTTTCACGTTAGAACATTGAGTTCTACCACAAAATATGATTTATAAGCTCGAAAAAAAAGTTGTTTCCCAGCAATATTTTTTGCGTAAAGTTACTTAGTTTGATGTACAGAATGTTTGGTTAACGGCTTTGTAATGAGGTGGTTTACACCCTGTATACCTTAGTTTGAGGTTAGTTTCTGCTTTTTTAAACTTTTATCGACAGTCTGTCTTGTGGAGTGAAGGTTCGTTGAGACCGGTACTGACAATTTGCTGACATAGCTCCACGAGCTTGTGTGGAGCTATGTCAGCAAATGGTCTGAAGTAATTGTCAGTGTCCGATATTTATTCACAGCCACATTGGTCTGGTGCATGATTAGGTCCTGGGTTCGATTCCTGAGCCGAGCAAAGTATTATTGGGTTTTTCAATGAGGAGTTTTTCTTTCTAATCTTCAATGTCTAAGTATTCATTACTTTGATTTTTGGTGATGCAGTGGGTCTTGTAGTTGTAGGTAAGGTAATGAGAACTCAAATATCTAGCCATTAGGGATACACTATTTAGCGATTTAAGAGTTTTAAATTGATATTACATACAAATTTAATATTTTTAGAATACAATAAGTTTTTTTTTGTCGATGGAACATAAACCAGTGTAGAATGGTTTTGGTATTACTGTATTTATAAGTAAAATGCAGCAATAAAAAAAATGGCGCGTAAAACATTTTTATTTAATTTCATGACCAGTTCATAAACTCCAAATTATATTAGAAGCTGTGTGGGGTGGGAGCCACATGTTTGGTTAATTGCAGAGCGACTGGTCCTAATTATTTTTGCTCCTACAAAAAGATAAAAGAAAAGAGATTTATTCGTAGTACAGGAGCAATCATAATAATGTGCGTTTCTTTAGTTGCGTGCAAATATAAGTCATTAAAGTAAAAAAAATACTTTCTTCACAGTTTTGGCTATGAATCAATTATATTTTCCATTTTGATACAAGTGGAGAAAATTTGTCATTGCAGCCGAGGCGGAATTAACACACGAGCCGTAGGCGAGGGTGATATTTAGCCGGGAACTGCTATAACAAACTGAGTTCGCCAATCACAACCGATGAGAAATGCCATCGGTCACACGGCTTGTCTAATACATAAATATAACACGCCTTACAGTTACAGCCGCTAGACTCACTAACAAAACCGCCCTCTACTTTCTAATATTTACCCTCTACTTTCTTAAAAATAACATTAGGCACTAGTTCCTTTGTCAATTTGCGGTGTTAGTTTCCACTGATAGAATCGCCCACAGCGCCTTTGACACGGAGACGGGTAATTGAGTTGCGTATGTTGTGTGTGGCACTTAATGTGTTATTTGACCTTTTCAGCGGTAATATGTGTTATTTGCATTGTTTAACAACCATTTTGGGGGCGGCTTTGTGAGTAGTACCTAGTTTCATTCTGGGCAGTAAAATTATACGGATACCTTCCACATGTAATTGAGAATTTTATTATTATTATTATCAGCTATTTGTGACCCATCTCAAGGGCAAAGGCCTCCTTCCTTCCTTCCACTTATCCCTGTCCAGTGCTGTCATGCGCACATCCTTGTGGAAGGAGTCGAGTTGTCTCGCCATCTTCTTCAGGGCCTGCTGTGTTACCTGCTGTTTGGACCCATTTTTGGTACCTTTAGTCCATAGCTCCTCCGCCTATGCGACAGATGTACATCCCAGTTCTATTTGAGCCGTGTGACATAGATCGGCAATTTGAGTTTTGGAACGCAGTATCGAGTTCCTTGTAAGAAAAGTATACCCTAAAACAATTCTGAATCTTCACGCAAAGAAAACCGGTTCGGTTTCAAAACGATCTCATGTGCAGTTTTCTCCAAAACAAGATTAAGACTGAGCATAACATTCTCAGTTTCTAATAAAACAACATAGGTGCTTGTACCTACTTTGTTTTTTTAGTACATAGCTTCCATCTAGGATTTCCTATACAGATTTGCAGACCCATCCCAAAAAATCTCTAAACGCTAATTTAAATGTTTTTTTTTCGTCCTTAGGATGACGGCATCATGGAAATCCTGAAAGACACGAGTTTATGTAAGTTTATCATCATTTTACTGGTCAGCGCTGCGTGCTTCTTTTTCTTAAATTGTCTCTTTTCATGCAACTCTTTTTAGAACTAACTAATACTTACGTTGGAATTACTATATCCACACCTTTTCATAGACCTAGTCACTATTGTAGAGAAAAGTTAAAATCTAACCTTATAAGTACTTCATCAATAAATAGATTGAATAGGCGATGAATAGGTCCTGGTGATAGTCCATAAAAAAGTCTTCATGAGATCAATCTAGTCCCTGATAAACTCATATTATGTTCTGTCAGCATCCCGCGACGAATGCGCGCGAGCAGCCGCTGTCATCCGCTGGGTAGTGCAACAATCCTGCGCAGGCGGCTGCACCGGAGCGCAACTGATGCGCGATCTCCTTGTACTGGGTGTACCCCGTACTCACGCCAACGCGTTAGCTGACGCTGTGGACAACTACAGGCCTGAGCACGTGGCGCATGTACAGGCGAATGGGTTTATGAGTAAGTAGAGACAGATATCCCGACCAGATGATCGGACCAGTTGGCCAGGAAACATCAACAATTAACTCTTTTGATTGAATGAGAACGATATACCCTGAAATAAAAAAAATAGTGCCGGCTAATACAATTAGCTAACCTAGGTCTTAAGGGAGAAACGTTAAGGTACCTAGCCTGCGAAATTGAAATTTTCTTACGTTTTTTGCAATTTGCTGACCAGTGGTAGGTTGTATGAAGTTAAAAATATCGTTCGCGATTGTAAAACGTATGATGCATTTATTTTTTCTTAGTCTACATTGTCCCACTGCTGACCAAAGGCCTCCCCCATAGCGTTCCACTCTTCTCTCAGAATCATAATCATCAAAATCATCAATACAACCCTCTAAGTTCATATAAGTCAAGGAACGAGTTTGTCTTTGAAAAAATCGTTCATAAGGCTACCCTAGAGACGCCGCGTTTCGGGTGCCCGCGCAATTAAAATTCTCTTACGTTTTTTGCAATTCAGTGCATTGCAGGCCAGTGCTAAGTTGTATGTTGATGAAAATATCTGTCGCGGCTGTAAGACGTATGTAGTTACAGAATTATAATCATTAAAATCATCAATACAACCCTCCAAGTCGAGGGACGACTTAGACCGTGAAAAATTCGTTCATCGACTATTATGAACTCGCGAAAATTTGAATTTCATATGTTAAGTACCTACTGGTTGCTCGAAGTAGCACCCTTACTAAGTTTGGTACTATTTTATGAACTAATCTACTTCTTCTCTTCTAGTAAACAAGGTAACGGACGCGTCAGTGACTCCAGGACCTGAAGGCACAGTGGACACCTTCACCCTGACAATGCACAGCGATGACGTTTTCACGGGAGAACAAAAGAAGAGAGAACTGCTCATAGAAAAGAGCCAGGCTATGATCCTTCTGGACGAGCTCAAGAAAGCTTATAAAAAGATGGAGGAAATCGAGGATTAGGATCATTTTGGAAGAATTATTTTTGTTTTAAGGCGTATGCGTCAGGGCGGCCCGCGAAATTCAAATATTCTTACGTTTTTTTTGCAATTTGCAGGGCAGTGCTAAGCTACCCGCCAAGTTCGTAAGAATCGATGAACGAATTTTTTATGCTCAAAGTCCTTCTTCGACTCTTATGAACTTAGAGGGTTGTATTGATGATTTTGATGACTATTATTCTAAAACTTAATACGTCTTACAGTCGCGACCGATATGTTTATCAACATAAAACTAAGCACTGCCCTGCAAATTGCAAAAAAAACGTAAGAAAATTTGAAATTCGCGGGCTACCTTGGAGGTATTTCTTCAAAACATTCAAATGATTTTTTGTCTTTCAATCTGACGTAACGGTAGTTAAGTTAGCTGGCAACACCAAATATTTGTTAGTTGAGTGGGTACCTAATTATTTTGGATATACCTCTACTGATCACGCCTGTGAAGTTTATGACCTTTTATGGTTAGCAGCTGGCAACACCAAATATTTGCAAGTTGAGCAGGTACCTATTCATGTGGTTTTAACTATATTTTTTTTTATTATTTGTTATGATCTCTTATGGTAAAAGCGCCAGGGCATCTAGCGAAATTTAAAGTTTATTACTTTTGTAATTTGCAGCTCAGTGTCACTGTCACACTGTATGCTGATTTAAACATAATTCGCTACCGTACTACGTACAGTCACGTCTAATAATATGTAAACACTTTAGAATTTTTTAAATTGTGTTTCTCCTAATGTAGGTACTGATTAAAATTAAATGTTCTTACGTACATAGTATTCTGGAACTCATATTTTTATAAAAAGATCCAATCTCCTAGTTACAATCGTTATTTCTCACGAAAATAGGTATAATATTAATATGTGTACACTTTCCTTAATATTATAGCTATTTACGTCTAATAATATTATTATTAGACTTGACTGTACGCATTTACAGAATTTATAATAATTTAAATATTCGATACAACCCTCTTGACAACATTTTTCATTTTATGACTATTTTTATGAAAAGTCATAAAAAAATTTGAATATCGCGGGCTACTTTAGTACATCCTCCATAATGTGTTATGTACATGTAAGGAGTACTCGATGAAATCTCAAAAGATTCCGCTGGTATCATCATTGTTCAACATTCCGTGTTTATGAGACTGTAACATAATAATATTGTTATAAAACTTATTAATTAAACATTTCTTCATTTAATTTTATGTTTTATTCATTCGTATTAAACATCGCATCTTTACCTTTAGAACCCCAGCGGCACGATTTAGCTTAATTAACAAGGACTTATGAGTAGTTAACAGTAGTTAAGGCTACAACACTGCTCGGCACCAAAAGAAATAGGAGCTATGGAATGAAATTAAAGCCAGCAGTTCGAAATAAACTCTGGGCCCGCCACTCAAAACAACTATACAGTTTGCCCAGAACGCTGCTATATAATATACTGGTAGACAATTACGAGAGAGAACCATAATTTCGAAATAAACCTAAATTTTTGCAAAAAAAAAGATTAAAAAAAACAAATTACCTACTTCCTCCCAAACCGGAAAGGTTTGTCTACTCTATGGCACTGGACCAAAGAGGTCGTAGGTTAATCGATCGTTTTAAAAATAGGCTCTTGCAACACTATCCTTACCACAGATTGAATAGATTTGTGAATTTGTCGTCTGACATTTTTCAGGATTTGCGTCTAATGTATTTGTTTTCATTATTATCGTTCTAAATTGAAATCGGTGTTAATAATCAGTTGATCATTTGTATTTAAGTGAAGTGTTTTAAAATAAAAGAATAGTTCATGTTATTACCAATAAATTGAGTGATGTCGTTTTAATAAGTAGGTAGAATGTCTCCGACATATTTGTAAAGATTTACGATCGAAACAGCTTTATTTCTAAAAAATCAAGGTAAAAATGATTAATACGTATTTTATTGGAAACTAAATCTAAATGAATCCAATAATGACACCAAGTTTACTCTGTTTTGTACTAATTATTGTTGAAGCAAAACATACCCAAAATAAATTTAAAAAACCTATTCCAGATGAATATCCTGTGTACTATATGCAGCGATCTTATAAATCAGGCTGAGAGCATATATGTGACAAAATGTGGTCACATATTCCATCATCACTGCCTCGCACAATGGATCGAAAGGTAATACGAAATCTATTGTTTAGAAAAATAATTAAACCATTTTCTCATATCTCTGCTTGCGAATGTTACTCTCTGTTTGTATCTCTTAATCAGCATTCCAATCTGTCCACTACTTTATGTATAGGATCTGCTTTACTTTGGCCCTCCTTGCACAAATCAATATGTAATAATAGGTAGCTAATTTTAATCCTATCAAGCAGGAATATTCATATAAGCGGACTGTAAATTCTTATGACTTCAATTTGTTTAATTACTATGCCGATGCTTAGCCCCAAGGACATTGTTTGGGTCTTTCACCATTACAAGCAAATGAAGGTCAGCTGGTAATATAAATTGCAAAGAATTTATGATGATATGCATCAATCAACAAAGCATATTACATTTCATAACTAGAAGGAAGTCCGCCTGAAATTGTTGCTTATATCTTATTCCTCAACCCTTTACTTATCAGCCTCACAACAACCTTTAACCTTTTGACCGCCTTAGCCACATATATGTGACAGTCAAGCATTCCCTGTACTCCAAATGTATAACAAAATAGGTGAAATTGTAACATTGTAGGGGGCACGCCCATACATTTATTCTCTGGGAGTCAAAATCTAAAGGTTAAACGTGATTATAAAAGTCCCCTAGCAACAACAAAAAAATCAGTGATATGCATTTTGTCAAGTAACTTTTAACCATTCATATGCCGTATTTATAGTAACATTTAAAAATCCATTGTGCACTGCATAGATCTATGTTCCGGCACATGAAGGGTGCTTTATAGATGCGAATTAATTGACATTAACATATTATTCTTGTTACTCCTTTACTGAATAGGTTTCTCAATTAATCATTGCAGTATTTCTTGAAGCAGCTCTTATATTTATATCAAAACAATATTTATAACAACTAGAGCTTTTCTTCAAATCTTGAGCTGTCTCTATGATAATTAAACTAAGCACAAGCAGATGACAAATTTGCTTAGTGTTGCTGTAAACGAACAAGCACTTATGCCAGGCGAATTCAGCTCATGCTTGCTCTTTGAATGTTCGCGCACTTTTATACCATATTTTCTTTTTAATAAAACTTAACCACTCTTTCAGATCCAAAACCTGCCCCCAATGCAGGAACAAAGTGACGGACAAGTGCATGTTCCGTCTGTACCCAACGGTGTCCAATGAGAACACCAGTGAAGATGCTGCTACCTTGCAGTCGAGATTGGACGATGCTCAACTGCAGCTGCGGCAGCAGAGGGTCAAGTATAAGGAGAAAGAGGATAAGCTGGCTACCGCTAATGCTGATCTGAAGAGGCAGGAGTAAGTATTATTTATTTTCATCCCAAGTTCTCTCCCTGTTTCATTTATTAGGAACACCAACTACATATTTTAAATTTTAAGTAGCCTATATTTAACAGATACTCAAAATTGAGAATTGGCCATACAAAATTTAAAGTTTAAGGGCTGCTTAACAGCAGCCCTTAAACAAACACACCCATGTAGTTTCTGCCTAACCTGGCAGAAACTGTACAGGGTGATTGATAATTGTGTGCAGGCCTTAAAATGAGGGATACTAGACCTTATTTGCAACAATTTTGACCGTATACCTTTGGGTCTACACTGGGTGGTTTTTGAGAAATCGAACTTATAAAGTTTACTTAAAATGTTCCACCGTTACACCATTATGCATTAAGTGCCGATTGCGAGAAATCTACGCCATTCAGGATATTAAACTAATACTTTTCTGATAGCTTATGAATGCATGTATCCTCAGGAAACCCAATTTTTCAAAACAGTACATCTGCCTTTTTAAAATAGGCGCCATAGAGGTCATCTTCGAAGCCGGTTTTGCAAAATAAATGTATGACGCTTCAAATTCAAATAATTTACTGTGGATCACAGGTTCATAGGATGTTGTGATAAATACAGGTGTCTGCTATGCCCCGCCATTGAGGCATACAAAAAACGCTTGTGCAAATTACAGAACCGACTTTGTTGTCTGATTAGCTTTTCCAAATGGTACCACAATACCCTCTTTAAGTATGTGAATGACTAGAAAACAACGATTGTTTATGAGGAGGTAGTATTTTATAAAACTGGGTAGTACAGGTCTTTCGAGGAGCTCATGGCTAAATAAAATCAGCTGCTCGGGTCGATCTTCAGGTTAAGCCATGCTTGAATAAGTTAGTCTGTGGATGGTTGACCACCCTTACATACCGAGTTCCCTCCGTGCCTCGGAATGCACGTTAAGCTGTTGGTCTCTGCTGTCATTTGTCTATCTTTGACAGTCGTTAAGTCTGTCTCTATCAAGTGTATTTTACACTACCCTTTCAGACAGGTAAAGCATTAATCGGCACTTTACGGTTTAAGTAAAAGTGGAACATTTTAAGATGAACTAATTCAATTTCTCAAAAACCACCCAGTTTGCACCCCAAGGTATTGGGTCTAAATTGTTGCAAGTAAGGTCTAGTATTTCCCATTTCAATCACCTTGTTGTTGTTGATGGAATAAATCCTCAGAATCCATTATTTCTGATGAAATGTGGTTATATTATTAGGTACTCCTCTGCCTAACCGTTTGTTGGTTACCGGTGTGATATTAAATCATGTAATCTATTATTGACAGTGATCTACTAAAATCTTACGAGAAGAAACTGGTCAGCTTTGATTCCAAGGTCGAGGCTCTCCATGAACAGCTGGAGTACTCCAACTTTCATTTGAAAGACATGGAAAGGATTAAAGAAGAAAATATAGCGCTGAAACAAAATTTGCAGACTTTGCAAGGGTTAGTAAAATAGCGGTTTTTACAGTTCAATTAATAGAACATGAATAAGAAACTTTTGCATTTTGTATTTTTACAGAATACTTCTTGCGTTAATGTTATTTGTCGACCACTTCTTGCGCTTTCTAAGATGTTCGTCTTTGCTTCTTTCTCAGTTTTTTTAATACCACATTTTGTTTTTCACCCATATTGAGTTCAGTCATTCATATTTTTGTATTTTACTTTGTCTTCTGCCCCATCAACCCCACTCAACTCCCACCCCTACCCATCAGCCCTCTTAAGGCGCTTACATGAGCTAAACGCGCGTTTTATAATGACAAAAAGTATATGATTCACTGCTATAAACAAAACCTGAAAATTATATGATATTCTTCAGGAAATATGCTAGTTTGGTAGTGTTTGAAAACATAATACAATTAATTTGACTCGATAGAAAAAAATCACGAACTTATCTCTAAAAATATCTTTAAACCAAAAAAAAATATATAGCAACATACATGCGATCATTCTGATTTTTTGACAAATAATTCTACAAGCAATATATTAACATAATAGTGTTTTAGTTATTTAGTCCAATCAATAGATTTTTTGTAAATCGATCGAAACCACTCATTGCGCGCTATTTGGCCCGCAGTGACTGACTAACAACCACTTTGTAGTGCAAGCTGATTAAAACTATAGTTTTAACAGCATTTCAAACGAAGTTTGAGCAACCACAAATAGAGTTGCTAATTTACCTCATCTAGTCGCCTTAAACTAAGGCATCAATCAAAAAAATACCTCCGATCCGTGAAGATATAGTTAAGTAGGTACTGTATATCGAATTCGAAATTATAGATATGAAAATAAAAACGAATGAGGAAAATTAGTTATGAAAAAAGTTTTCAGCCGGCGTACTATGTACTTTAACTTATTTTCACCACTTCCTAAACCTCCCAATCCTACACGCACCGCGGGTGCGGCAGCCGACGCTGGGTTCTCTTATCAGTCTTCGAGATCTATTGAACAAGATGGCAACCGATAGGCTTAAAAAAAACTCGAGCCAGTAAAAACACGTCCTAAAATGCAACGTGTGGGCGACGGCAGGTACTCCGGTGTAGGCATGGGCAAAAAATATCGAAATATCGATATTTTTTCAAACAATAATCGATATTTATCGTCGATATTTTTTCATCGCGATATATCGATAATCAATATTAAATTTAGAGTATCGAATTCGTATCAAATTCGATTTTTTTTTAACGTTTCTGGTTTCGTGACCAAATCTGATGACTACTGGTTTAATTAAATCGTATATAATTATTTAGGGTCAAGCATCAATAAAAATACTGTTTTCTTTTATTCTTTTTTACGAAGATTGAATTCTTTGGGAATATGTATGAATAATCACACGAAAACTGATGATATATCGATATTTTTACTCGATAATTATCGAAACTATTTAAAAATATCGATACGATAAATATCTTTTTTTTTCACTTGTCCATCTCTATTCCGGTGGCTTCTCGGGTGACACCATAAACAAACAATCAAACATACTAACGCGCCGATGTTGTTGGCAGTAATTTAGGCACAAGAATCGTGCATTTTTAAATTAATTTTAATATGTTTACTTTCATGAATATTTTAGCTTTATTCTTGAGTAGTAAATAAATTCAAATTAAAGCTGTCAAAAATACTGAATATGGCTGAAATATTAAGTGGGCGACAATCAGTGGATCAATTCCACGGGGCTAGTATTTCTGTTTGCAGGGTTTAAAGTAATCTAATGTAACGTATGTTTATTGTTATTTTTTTGTCATTCTGTATGATGCACGTCATGTCCCTTTTTTTTTTTTTTTTTTTTTAGGATGGGAAATCATCAAATGACTTCTCCCACTCTGGGCGGAGCGGGAGGGAGTGTCAGACTCTTACTGACTAAAACCCATCCATGTTCCTTCCTCGCCTTTTACGTTCCGGGGCCGCGGTATCTCTTTCGAACAGGACAAATAAATACTTATTCTTTCTTTATTTTCATCTTTCTCTAACTTCAATGGAATGTTGGTGACTTATTTCGCGCATTTCGCCTTCTCAATAGACCCGCCATCCCCTTCAACCCAAACTGTCCGAGTCGGGGTGCCATAAGTCCCGAGCTCGCTTCGCTCGCTCTTACTTCCTATGTTCTCCTTGTTGCTATGACCGGTTGAATAGTTACCTAATTGGAATAATAGTAGCCCATTCAGTATATTAGTCGCCAATTATTTTTTTACCTAATAATGTGATTGGGATAGAGTACCTATAATAAGACCCTTTCGGATCGCATAAAGTATTACATATTGTATAAACAATATCACCTCAAATCTAGCCTTTTTCCCTATCCTAATCTGTCCCTCTCTTGGGCAAAGGCCACCCTCAACCCCTTCCGATTCCCGCGATCTCGCATGCTCCCTCCAGCTATTTCTGCTCATATGATTTATTATGTTTTAGTTTGCAAAAAGAATAATCAATATCACCTCAAATCTAGCCTTTTTCCCTATCCTAGTCTGTCCCGCTCCTAAGCAAAGGCCACCCTCAACCCCTTCCGATTCCCGCGATCCCGCATGCTCCCATCCAGCTATTTCTGCTCTTATGATTTATTATTTATTTTGCAATTTATACATTATGTTTTAGTTTGCAAAAAGTTTTGAATGCTACCATTAACGACGTGGATCAGATGCTGCATAGCTATACAGATGTGCGAACTCTTGCTACGTTTGCAACTGCTCTCAAAAGGTAAAACAAATATTAATTTACTTCAAAATTATCTTTTAATTATAATGATCCTCGGCCAAGCCTTTTCCCTACAATGTTGGGGTCGGCTTCCAGTCTAACCAGATGCAGCCGAATACTAGTATTTTACATAAAGCGACTACCTATCTGACCTCCACAACCCATTTAGTATTGGGCAATACGACACCCCTTGGTAAGACTGGTTGTCAGACTTTTTGGGTCACTGACTACCTGTAAGGCCTGTCGAAGATCTACAAATGACAGCTGGGACCATCATCTTAACGTGATTTCCGAGGCACGAAGGAAACTCGTTATGTAATGGACTTCACCAAAGATTGACCCGAGCGGCTATTATTATTTAGCCACTCTATCTTTTATTTATAATAGTGCCTTCAAATTAGAGGTGCGGAAAAGCGGTGGGTGCCGTGGCGGTACCCAGTGGCTCGTCTGTGGCGCAGTAGGCGTGGGTCTGTAACACTTCAGTAAAGGGCTTTGAATTATTTGGCCTGCCTAACTTCCGCCGTTTTATTTCATTTTCAAAATAGTGTCTACGCATTAGTACAGTGATTAAAGCATTTACAGCGATTTTTTACTCAGTTCCATGGGCACGTGCACTGTCACTCCCCTTACGGAAAAGAAAATACATAATAAAAAAACTAACCAGCAGAGCCAGAAAGCCTAATTTTCGAGCTCGCTTCGCTTGCTCGTACTCCTTTCTGCTTTCGGACTTTTCTGAGTGTAACAAAATTAACTTAATTTATCAGAAAATATACGAGCGTGCTCAGACATATTATGTCCTTTGCGTTCATAAGCTTTTCGTTATAATTAGGCAGAATTAGGCGTAGGTATTTCTTTAATAAAGGATAAAAGAAAACAAAAACTTTCAAGCTCGCTGCGCTCGCTTTTTGAATTCTACTTTTTTTTTATTAATGGGTTTTTCTGAATAGATCGGGCAAGTTACTCATTGAATCTAACATAACTATCAAGTTTGCTAGTTTTTTTTCTCGGAAACGTGACACTAGAAGATTTCGTCTCATTCAGAAGTTTTTTATTAATGACAGCTATTGATTAATACAGGATATATGTGTGGTTGTTATAATAGCGGAAGTAAGGCAGGTCACGCTTCAAACAAAAATCTTCTAAACCCTTTTAGATATATTGCATCTATGGGTTCTCTGGTAATTACTCGATGGATTCTGACAAAGATGCACCAATCTTTTCACTTTTATTACAGTGGAGGAAGAAAATACTACCTTTACCTTGAGTCTTAATAATAATAGTAAAAATTAAAAAAATAAGTGCAAATATAATGGTAAAATGATCAAAAATAACTTGAAAATGAACAGAAACTAGTTTACGATGATCTACATACTATTAGGGCTTTCGCACACAGACAAGACTGTCAGACAATTTTTGTACTAGTGCGAGCGAGACCGACTATTTATTCCCTTTAGTAATTGTCTGTCTTAAGACAGTGTTGTCTCTAGTGTGCGAAAGCCCTTAATGCGATTAAAATAACTGTCGAAACTACAAAGCCATATACAACGTGTAACGTTTAATGCGCAAAAAGCTCAGACAACCCTCCCAAATGATTTTTAATTCAAAATTCATAGAAAAAAAAACATTAAAAAATTTAAAGGTTTTATGTGCTGTTTTAGTTTTACTGGCAACAAGTTTTTCTGGCCCGATTGTTGATCCTATATTTCTACTTTATTCTAAATCCCGATAAATTATTATTTTTGTTTCCATAAAGTTTCCCTACCTTTGTTTTTTTTAAATAAATTCATAAACTTATTAAACATGAACCGTGCGAAAACATTAAAAAAAAAAGTTTTTCTAGCAAGAACCATTATTATACTTACCACGTATGACAAAATTTAAATTGGACGACAACCATTTGCGTCTGTTTACCTATTTTGGCGGGTTTGCAAAAAATGTGACCTATAGTAGAGCCTCGATAATCCGGACTCCCGCTTGTTCGGTGATCGCTGTAATCCGGCCGGGCAACGGGCTTCGCGGGTCGCGGGGGTGGCGAGCGGTTGTAGGTCCGGACTGCCATGAGCCAATGCGTTGCGTACTGTTTTTCTTACATGGTTGTAATGTTGAACATGTACATTTTTGTCTTTACGCTTTAATTTAAAAATTGATTGAAGTAACTAAGATTAAACATGTATTTCATTACCATTAAATATGGCATATACCTATAATCCGGGCGCCTCGATAATCCGGAAAGGGGAAATCCCTGTTGAATCTTAAAAAGTGGTTCAATTGATTCTAATCGAACTATTTTCAGGTTTTGCGCATTTAACGTTACATGCTGTATTGTATAATAAAGGGAGATTTTTAACTTCCTCAATGAATACTTAAAATAAAAGTGCGTGTTGCTTCACCATGAAGAAATGACGTGCTATTATATTATATTATATTTTATTATATTTGATGAGGTTTAGTCTGTTACATATCGATTATCAAAACCTTGTTTGCAGGGCTCTCTGTGACTCAGAGGCTAAGAAGAACGAGTCTCGAGACAGACTCCATGCCGCTAAACAACAGCTTAGCTTGGAGAAGAAGCACTCAGCTGATCTACAGAGCAAAGTTATGTGAGTACAATGAACTACTGCAGACAGACAGGGATTGTTTGCAGATAGAACTTTGACAGCTAGGTTATCCTGAGAGTTAAAAGCCCGGACTCCACGCGTGCACCAACAAGTGTAGTCGACCGCGTAAGGTGAAGTCAGAACTGTATGCAGTTAATATTGATTTCACACGACTGCAGCCGACCGCGTGAAGTTGATATCATGACTGAACGAAGTAGAACGTACAACTGCATGCAGTTGTATATATCGACTGCACGCGGTTCCTGCGATGCAGTCTGTGTGATGGCAGCCTAAAGCTAAGTGGAGAATGAGATGAAAAGTGAAAATAACGAAATTCTATTGATGGTTTAGAACACATCCCTTGTCAAAGGACAAAAAACGTGACGTCTCGGTTTTCGCTTCGGTGTCCGACCATAAGAGACCCTGACAGTGTCCCGTTAGGCACTACTTACCAAAATTTAAATCGTACGTCTGTAACATTCACCTAACTACCACAAAAAAAAATGTTTCCGTTTCATTAGAATAGTATTTGTCTCGTTCTCTCAAACTGAATATTGTTGTTTCTCTCATACTGTTCTGAATAATCCGAGACGATGTCGAGTCGTGCCATCCGAACTGAAACCAGACCCCGTATTCACAAACGTTCGACTCGTTTCCGATTCGACAACTCGTATATCTGTCTGTTTCTGGCATTACGAAAACGACCGAGATAGACATACGACTTTCCGGATCGGAAGCAAGTCGAATGCTTGTGAATAAGGGGCCAGGTGAATGATGCCCTTTTTAGATTTTACTGCATCAATATAAAGCCCTTACCTGCTCCACCCGATTATATGTCACCTCTCCCTAAAACATCTAAAACAACTACTTACCCTATTCCCTTCTAGGCACTTAGAAGACGAACTCCATCAAGCACAGGCAAAATACGACATCCTTAAAGCCGATTCAGACCTCGCAGCTCTAAAGAGGCACGTGACTCTTAAGAGGGAAGAAGAGCATCGCATTCTGAGCGACCGCCCGGTGTCGCCGGACTCGGGCACTCCTGAGGAGCCTCGTCGCGTCATTGATCACAGCGATAGCTTCGTAAGTTTCTTAGCTTATATAAATCCGGAGACTGATTCCCGGAGTGATTCATCGGTCTCACCGCCGACAAGGAAGCGTCTAGTCATCGATTTAGGTTCTTGCTCAAGAAGCGTACGAAAGATGTAAGTCCCAAGACAGTAAAAGTCAGTAAGGGATTTAGTTTTACTGAATTAACTTCTCCTTGTGACCAACATCTTAATCTTAAAAATAAAAAACCTGTCTCATACAAACTACTGCATCGAGTTTCATGCCGTTTTCACCAATAGATAGAATGGTTCTCGAGGAAGGTTTTCATAAATAACATGTATGCGGATATCAGCTAGTAGATGTATAAAATGTATAGGACAGCTGTGTATTTTTTCGTGGTCGCAATGTTTGTCCCATGGAGAAAATTATTCATTTTCACCTTTCTGATATATTATGAACTCTGTCAAACAAATAATCCGTTTTAGCGGCTAGCTTGATTCGCTGGCGGTGGTACAGAAACATGCAAAAATCTACTGACGCTCTCATCTCAGCGAAAAATCAATAACTTGACAAAATTGACGGTAGTTTCGACAGAGTAGGACCGAGAATGAATACACCATTTGTTCTTAAAATATATTAATTATTGTGTAATTAATTCCATGAGAATTAATGGTCGGGAAACATAATCTAGATGCGTGTTTTCGATCCATCGTAGGTGTGACTAACCTAGTATATCGCAATCCTGTGCCTGTACCTCCCCAGGGCTTCAGCAACCGATTTTGTGGCTTTCATATCAGAAAGTGAAGACTATCAAGAATTATTACAATAGTATACCTGTTTAGCCTGCTTTGATTTCGAAAATAATCTAGAAAGTTCCACGAAAAAAACCCCGCATTCTGCTTCGCACAGCCCTTGCTTTTATTCAAAATGGGGACTACTTTTAAGCACAGATTTAACAGCACCATATAAACATAATATCACGCCTGTTAGTAGCACCCGACGTGTAAAGCAGAGGTGTTGCTATATCGCACTGAAATTGCGCCAGTTATGCCTAAGTCCCAGCGCCACCTAATCTAATGCTATCCATGATATTCTAGAACTAATACATTATGATAATACATTGTTCATTGGCGCAGACGGAAAATAGTATGGGAACGAATGATTGCGTAGATATTAAAGATTTGGAACGTAAGAAAAAAGCGGCTTGGCTCAACGTCTTGTGCTCTAAAGCAATCAGGATGAATCAGGCAACGAATGAGATCGAAGAGGGAAAGCAGAAAAGAGACCAGGAGATGACACGAAAGATAAAAGCTATTATCAGAATGAAAAATGAGGATATAGAGGAGAGGGAGAGAGCTTTATCTAAAAGCCTTGGGAGGGCCGGGGTCAGACTGTATTGGAAACAGGTAAGACTGGCTCTAAAGTCAGGAGTAGCTTAGATGAATGCACTATGAACAGAAGAAAAAAGCTTCATCAGCACGTATTCATTACTCTACCTTTATTCCACTGTGAGTCTGCAGCATGTCTTCGTTTTGCATACTTCTTTGGAATTCATCCTTGTTTCTTTGGTTTCAATTTTTTTTAATTTATCCATGTTCATGTGGCTGTAGTATACAGGGTTATTTGTAAAACACCAACAACCTCGCAGGAGTAGATTACTAACATCATATACAACAACATTTGACAGACAAAAAAAAATCAATTCTCCATACATAATATGTCCGAACAGCTGATGGAGTTTTGCATGAGAAGTCGATTTTTTTTTGCCTGTTTTCCCAAAAGTCGTAGAACAAATGTTGTTGTTTAAGATGTCAGTAATCTATTCCTGCGAGGTTGCTGGTGTTTTACAAATAACCCTGTATAAATAGAGGCATTTATTGGCATGGATAATTGCAGTAAGTAGCTTATGGCTTAGATTATTTGGTTGTATGTATAAGAGAAAGCAGAAAGACAGCGGGGAATAGAATCAATTGTATTTCTTTTGTTAAATGATTGGCATGAATATATAAAATAAAGTCGATTAAGGCTTAGATTTGATCGTATAAGAGAAAGCAGAAATATAAAGCAGGCAATAGAATCAATTGTATTTCCTTAATTTGAAGTGTGGCGTTCCGAAGATTTTAATAGTCGAATAGAAGTGAATAGAAAAAAAAAGAAGTGAATAGGTACATAGTTTAATTTTGAAGATAATAAAGGAATTTATAAAACGGTTGTAAGTTTTAAATTCGGGGCGAAGCAGGAATCTAAAAGGGCAAACATACACTGAATAACGATAATTGCGTTATACAGTTCTTTCACTGCAGTTTTACCTTTTGACACAACGTCACTGTCAAGATGACAGTGATCTTTTTTTTGTACAGTGACAGATAGAAAGCATCTTTATTTTTCTTCATGTTAATCGCCCTGTGCTTTTGTAATTAGTCAAGTTAAAGCTGGCAAGTAAGCCTTCACTTGAGACTGGACCCCACGACCCAGGGTATCCTAGGGTGGAGCCCAGTGAATATTTAAAAGTGTAACATAATCATCAATACAACCCTCGCAAGTTCACAAAGAACAAATTTGACTTTGACAAAGTAGTTCCTCGACCTTTAACTACATACGTCTTACAGTCGCGAACAATATTTTAATCAAAAACCTAGCACTGGCCCGCGAGTTGCAAAAAAAAACGTAAGAAAATTTGAATTACGCGGGGTACACTGGAGCATCAGCCTTCAGCCTCATTGTTTTTTTTTTGTTACTAGCTTTTTAATGTTGTATCATGTTATGTAAACTGACCTAACAGTCTTTTCACAATTACTTTACCTCAAACCTCAACCTTGTTTCAATGAGAATAATTATCACTGTGCAATTTACACACACATGGCCCAATCCTTATGGTTCTATTAGGTGGTTGCCATGTGTGTGTGCCCATAAGGTGTTGCAAATTCTGAGGTGAAGTAGCTGAAAGGAATGATGAGGGAATTTGTCAATATTTGTAAAACAATAGGGTAAATGACACCATAAAACAATAATTCCAAGACTCTAAACAAAACCGATTTATTTTCAATTATGTAATTGCCAAATTATATTTTTACTTGCTTTTAAATCAATAAATAGTTGAAGAGCTCGTGGCTAAATAATAACAGCCGTGTCAATCGTTAGGGTGAGCCGTGCTTGCCTAGGTTGGTCTGTGGATGGGTGACCACCCTTAAATACCGAGTTTTCTCTGTGGCTCGGAAAGCACGTTGAGCTGTTGGTCCCGACTGTCATTTATCTATCTTTGACAGTCGTTACAGGTAGTCAATGGCCCAAAAAGTCTGACAATCAGTCTTACCAAGTGGTAAAAGGAGGTCAGATAGGCAGTCGCTCCATGTAAAATACTGGTATTCAGCTGCATCCGGATACACTGGAAGCCGACCCCAACATAGTTGGGAAAAGGCTAGGCAGATGATGATGCCAAATTATATTTTTACTTGCTTTTAAATCAATAAATAGTTGAGTCATTGAGTTGACCAAATGTGAGGTCACAGAGTGCTAATGCCATACAAAATGTATGAGAGAACCGTGTTTTGACAGCTCTTAAAAAGTATGTCAATTGATTGGAGTGTCATCTACTCTATTACTTCGGTCAAATAACCATTTAATTTTTAAATTTATGTGGCACAGGTTGGCTGGATTTTTTTTTTTTTTAGCCGTTACGTCAGAATTTGTTACGCTACAGAATTTCTTATGTTACAAACTTATGTGACGCCCGTTGCAACAAGTCGTCAAAATCACTTCCGTCACCGAGATTGATCTCTCAATCTCGGTGACGGAAGTGATTTTTCTAGATGGCTGGACCCGTTTTCGATCGATTATCTAAGATTCTGTAGCGTCACAAATTCTGATATAAGGGTGTTTAGCCGTCACATAAAGTGCCCTATCGACCTACTAAAATGGGAGCGATTTTGATGATTTGTCCAGCCAACCTGAGCCACATTTTAATTTATGAACATGGGCTAAGCAAGAAGCGTATATAAAGTTGCTTTAAACTAAACTACATTTCTGCTTACCCATGGTACCCACGTTTGAAAAAAAGCCATTATATCTAATGTTTATGTTATTGTTTATTTTCAGAATGAGATGGTGAACAACATAGAGAATTCTGACTCTCCGTACTTGAGGTTGAAACAGGGTAGTGCGCTATCCTTGGCGACCTTGCAACGCGGGCCATTGAAACTGCCCGATAAAGCTAAAGTAAGTTTAATACTATTATATTGAATTTAGAAGTTTTTTTTTTCTAGAAGTCTATTGGTGATTTAGTATTTCCAATGTAAAGGTTTATTAGAGCATAAACACTTAAATAAAATCCTAAAAACGGGTCATTGTAAGCTTATTATTATGAAAAACTTTTACTATGGAACCAACCGTATGATCACCGGCCCCGATAAAAAAAAACTGCTATTTCCTACAACAGTAAAATATTAAAAAAAATACCTATGTAAAAGATCTATGAGGGCGAGGGAATATGAAGACAGCCATTGCTACAAATTATAAAGCAGCTGTTATTTGGGTTGGTCTCAAAATTATTAACAACTTTTACACGTTTAAGTTTCACAGTTTTATCTTAATTAAACCTTATAGTTTACTTATTTACTTTAATTTCAATTCAGCACAAAAATCAACTTTTCTACTTTCCTTTCCAGGTAGCAGAGAAACTATTCTTTAACGCTGTCAAAAATGCCAACAAGAAACGTATCGGAGAGATATCCAAGGAGATCAGCTCAAAACACAGCATCTTTCACAAAAAGGAGCCGATGAAGATTGAATCCCTGAACGATAACGTTCCCAGTGAAATGGACATTTCATATGACGGACTGGGAGGTCACTCGAAGCCGGATGTATTCCCAGTTCCAGTCAAAAGTTGCATTCCCAAAGTATCAGCGAAGCACAAACTCAAACGCCCCAATCCTACTGGTACTCAGGATATCGAGAAAATGCTTAAAAAATTCAAAAATAAATAAGCAGGTGAAAATCGATCTTAATATCTTTGAATCAAGACTCAGTGTAAGTACACGCCCCTTATTTGTGACAGTTTATATCATGTAACGAATTTTCACTGTCGAATTTTTCTTGTTGAAGGAAATGGGACGGTAAGCCATAGATATTATAGAGAAAGGTCAGGTTTTCTTGTCTAATTTTGGTGAAAAAACACCATAGATTTAGATCATAGAGTTTCGCGAAACCACTTCAAAATACGACTACTTTTTAAGGTTTGTCTTGCTTACTAAGAATGGAAATAATACCTGTCGCCTCATGCAGACTCTTGCGTCCTTGGTTAAGAGGGCGCATTCATATTGATCTGTTTTAATTAATTTCGAAGTATTGAAACAAGTAATGTGACCAACTAGAATATTGATTATGAAATGTAATCATAAGTATCGTAACACCGAATAATCAGTGATAGATGTAAAAAAAACTCTTTGGAAACTTTCAAAATGTCTTTTCTACACCTAAAATATGAAATAAAGTGTTTTATATTCACCATCAATAATCTAGTTCACTAGTTACATGATTTACATACAGTAATATTACCAAATTCAATAAAATAGATAAATATTTGACAACTATTTGCGACGATGCCAACTTGTCAGCCAGTCTCATAGGTTGACCTGCGAGATGCCATTTCGAACTTCGTTTCATAATATTTTGTGCCAGGAGATTAGTAGCGATTTGACCGCCAAAATTCAATGCTGATTGAGTTGTTAGATACTTCAGGCTTTTAGAGTACCGACTTTTCTCTATATACTTGGCAATATATCTACTTAGCGATGTAGTATCATAATAGAAATAGGCACACTCCATATAACATAGGACTTAGACATAACTGATTTAATGTGGGTTTATAATTGGTACACCTCTCCCTAACCCATTTTGATGGTGATTTCAGGCGTGATGTTATGAGCGATTTAGTTATGACACTAATTATTAGTACGTCTACGAATAAGGGGTACACATCACATATATTAATCGTATGTTTGCTTATAAATCCACCATCTAAATGTATTTTAAATTAAACTTAAAATGTGAAGTAGTATTAAAGCTGTAAGCTTATATATATATTTTAGTTATGGCCTTATGTATGCTAAAATGTTAGGTGTATAATGCGTCAACCCCGTGTATTGGAACTTTAGTCTTTAAGTGATATTTGGGCAAACACCGCAGGAACCGGAATTGCCCGGGGAATCAGCTTCATATTTTAAGTTAGATTAATATGGATGTATGAATTTACCATTTTATTCTAGTTACCCACCGATATTAGTAGTAGAGTCTTCGTGAATTGATGTAAGCTTTTCATATTCTTTGTTGAAGGCTAATTGAACTGGGATAATGCAAGTACATAATCACTGAACTTCTATTCCCAGATGTGGGTCCATAAGAAAACATAATCTGTAATATGGTTGGCACTGCAATATCAATAATGGCTGGTTTACTAGCGGTGAATCCAATATTACAACTTTAATTAATTATGGTGTATGGGTGCTGGATGCCATTTGCTAGGCATAACAGCCAGTATAATTAAGTAAGAGAACACACCCTGTAGCTTACATATTTTAACGAAGACATCAAATCACGTAGTTTTTGTTAACAAAATACCTATTATTGTAAAAAAAAAAATAGATGTGCCAACAATGTTATAACCACAGCAAAACACAAGTGTTTCTATAGAAAAGTTTGTATATTTGGTCACTAAATTAGCACAACTTTGCATTTATCTAAAATTTTAATATTATTTCAGTGTCTATTTATTAGATTAGAATCTCAGGATTGACAATGACTTCTCTTTAATTTGAGATTTTTATTTACCCAACTGTTTCGGAGGGAGGGTAATGTTTGGGCCTAACTAACAGCTAAATTGCGTAACACAAGCGAAAAAAAACAAAACTTAGTTCTTGTAGTGGTATCGAAGAAGTTTCAATGTAATTTTGACAAAAACTCCCAGGAAAAAGAAAAGTTTGAGTATCACTGTCAAAACACACAACAAAATAGACCGATGATAAATAACTTGTAATTGACATTAGTTGTTGAATGGTGAACCAATTTGGTAGCTGAAAATATAAACTGCTACAACATATAAAGTACAAACCAATTACTAGGTGAAAAGTGGCAGATCCTCAGTGAATATGGAGTATCTGTCAAAAAACACGAATGTTTAAATAAAATGTTGCAATTTTTACATTCCAATATGAACCCTATTGAGATTGGGAGTGCTACGCAATGAAGTTGCTTTTTTTAATGTTATGTTTATTTATTTATCTAAAATCTAGGAAGAAGAAAAAGATTTTTTTTTTTTATATTCTTCTTATTTCATCTATTTATCTAAACAGTACCCTACATCGACGTCATAGTACGAAGTAATTAGTAAGAACACTCATTTGCTTGTCATACCTGTATTCTGAATGCTACTTCAAAGTTCTGCTGTCAATTATAATGCCAGCCTATTACTATCCCACTGTATGGCGTAGGCTTCTTCTCATGAAGAGAAGGCAAGAAGTATTTATGTTATTTTAACACCGCGCGTTCATGTTAGGGCCTCGGGTCGACCAAAAAGAACCCTAGCGACATCTATGACTTAACTGAAGAACTAACTTCAAAAAACTATATCGTTATGCTAAAGGTATCCGCGACAAGACCATATAAAAAACCGGATTATTCATCACTTCTGCCGGGGGAGGGGGCAGGGGGGGTTTCTTTGAAAAAAGAATCAACAATTCTTTTGTTCATCTGTCATTTTTTCGTTTCAATGACAGATGAACAAAAGAATTGTCGATTGTTTTCTTCGAGGATGAAAAGCTTTACACCCTGTTCTTTCCTAAAGACTGAATTATAAGTTTCTTATATTGTTGTCAATTAACTGTTAGAATTTTCTTGGACTAATTGGGTGGATTCTAAGAGATTTAGAAGACCTATAGAGCGGACAATGGGATTTTTTTCGTACAAAAGTTATGATCCCGAACATTTTTTAGATTTTGACATACGGACTCTTCCTGACAAGCAGGCGTATGACACTAGACAGAACACAGTTTGTTACTAAGTAGCAGTGGCGAAGGTTCAATACAACCCGATTCCTACCGGATTCCCTTTGAAAATGGCACAGCCAGTATTTTATACACAAATAATATTATCACACTAGCTGACCCACTCAACTTCGTCTGCGTCACATAAGAGACAAAAAGCTCGCAAAGGGAAAACTTTTCCCCCGGTTTTGCAACATTTTTCATTCATGATCCGCTTCTATTGGTCGTAGCGTGATGTTATATGACCTAAAGCCTTTCCTCTATAAATGGACTATCCAACACAAAAATATTTTTTCAATTCACACCAGTTGTTCTTGAGATTAGCGCGTTCAAACAGACTCTTCAGCTTTACAATATGAGTATAAATTAAAGATGTGTACACCGTCTTAACTCTTACAAAAACCGACCCTTCGCTACTGCTAAGTAGTAACAAGTAATTAATTAATATCGCTGGACATTAACACACAGCGCCACCTAGTGCCACACTAAGCAAAGCTTGTGTCGTGGACACTAGATAGTTGATATACTACATATATACTTTTTTGTTTGTAAATACATACTTATTATACATAAAGTGTTGGATTACTATTTTTTGCGTCTTGTCCCGTCCTTCGCTCGTAAATATTTGAATGTCTTTGGGTGGATTCCAAGACACTCCCTCTCATGGAGAAGAGCCTGTAAGCCAGTGGGATATAACTGTGGAAAATTAAGGTGTCATCTGAGATTTGACAGCAGAAACTTGATCAAGTTTTCAGAAGCTGGGTTTTGGACTGTAAGGGTTCGTGGTTAGCATTATGGCTGATTGATATTTGGTAAGAGATGTGGTATGATAGTACGCCTCTGACTACTCTTCTATAGGAGTGATGTTGGTATATTTTTGATACGGGAATCTAAACCTTGAATGTATTGGGTAGAAGGTTGAGGACAATTTGAGATATGGATGGTCGAAAGCTATGCCGTAAGGAACATAGCCATGCTGTGGTATTTTCAACGTTCGGCTCAGCGCAGAAGTTTAAAAATCCAACGAAACGGCATTGATTCTTACGGCATTTTTAAATCTTTGATATGTCCAGCCAAAAGTGAGATGTGACTATGATAGGCTAGGCTGAAGATTTGGGACGTGTATTGTGAGATTTTCAGTTGCTATTATTATAAGAATTCGTTGCATTTTATGAAATTGCCTGTTCGAAGTTGGACTTTATGTCGTTGAATTTAACATGAAAGTCACATAATCCATCCACATTAAATCTAAAGCTAAGCTGCGCTGCTCAAGCAGGAGTTTGTTAATGATATTAAACCTACATTATTAAATTCACGAACTCGCTTCATGTGACTCTGATGTCATTGTATTAAGGTTTAAATTGCATTGAGTAAGCGCGCTCGTGAAATTCACAGGATTTACTTGATACACTGGATACATACTTGTTCACTAATAAATACTTTAAAAGCTTTTGTACATTTTTGTGTTGTGTTTTTAAGCGAAACTATTATGTTATGGATGTGCTGTTATAGTATTTTGTTATTGTATAAGGCCGAAATCGAATCAATACGCGAATGAATATAGATTCACCGCAACCATTCGGTTTCGATTGGTTAGAACGCGGGGCAAAGCGTCTGTGACGTCAAAATTGTAAATCTTGTAACTATAGAATATTTCTGTCATGTCATCCAACTCAGCCTAAGCAAGGCTCAAATAATTGATAAGATCATATTTATTATCACTAATATATAAGTCATAACTTTACAATAATATGTGGACGTTTAAAACCGCAGGGTTTTTAACAGATAAATTGCGTAGGTATTGCTCAATTTGTCCGTATCAGCTTGATCATTTATTTAAGCAACTTGAATGAATGGTACAATGTTATTGGTATGTTAGACATTGATACGAATACGAATCTAACTCTGTGAGTATGAAGTGCCCATTGGTGTTGCCATCATCCTTGAGTTTGTGTAACTAATTCTCTACGCTGTCAAAATCTATTAATGTCACTTATATTTCAAAATCGATTGACTTTATTGGTCAGCTTGAAACCTGACCAGTGAGAAAGCTATGGACACGGAATCTACAAGGAACTTTGATCGACCTTTCCATTTTCAACTGTCATGAAATGTTTGTGCTATATATCTTGCTCTGTTATGTTTTAAATGGCCCATCTTACTGTATGTATTATAAATCGAATCATTATGGATACCATTTAGTTATGTGAACCTCGGTGTTTAAAACATAATAATATAAATATTGTGAATGAATGTTAATGAGTTATGTGTATAGTTTATGGAAATAAGACTGGAAATATGGTGAAATAAAATGAATTGATCGATGATTGTTGTTTTATTTTATTTGTTCTTGTGCCGTTGTGAACCCATACAATCGCTTATACATAAACAAGGCGATAAATCTTTTACCTGATGACCACAAGCAACATGCTCAATAGAAATACGCCTGGTGTCTCTGACTGCGGACTTACGGAGAAAGAAGCGAAGTTGTCCAGCGCATCCTACGAGTTACTGCAACTCGTCTTGCTCGCTCGCGTGTTGCTTGCGGCGCCGTCGCTCGAGCCTAGGCTGTATGATGGTGGTTCTGCCAGCAGCCATGAGAGGCCGCTCGCGGCACCGCGGGCCGCTGCCAGCTGAATGTCGAAACCAAACAACTCCAGAGGAAAAATAAGGGGCGTGGGGTCTGGAGACCGCCAGCAGCGACGCCGGGAGCCGCTAGCGTCCCCGCCGGCCGCTGCCATTCAGGTGCGACTGGGCCCTAAGGGTAGCACCATTGCTAGCTGTTTGATAGTGACAGATTCCGGACAGGGCAACAAGGGGCCCTTGACCCGGGCTTCCACAACTTTGGTACATTTTTTTCTTCTTGCAACTTATAAATCAGAGGTTCCCAAACTTATTTTGTCTACTGCCCACTTTGAGAATAAATTATTTTTAGCGCCCCCTTTTCTATTTAAATTAAAATTCCTTAAAAATCTAAAACTTAATTTAAAAAAAAAATATAATAAAAAAATAATAGCTGCTAAAAACTAACAACTGTTATCTTAGCTTAGATATCTATTATAGGTTTACTTTAAATTATTAATTTAATGTATTTTATTTTTCATTTAATTATTTTGCTTTTATTTATTCAATAAAACAGGACAGTTAAATTATGAACTACACGGGGAGAAATATTGAACCGAGTTAGTCAATCTCCTAATTTAATATTAGTTGATGTTCAAAAGTTGTAGTCGAGAATCGAGAGCTCAGTCGGTGTCTAAGAGTTCTCCCAGATGAAATTACAAATCGCCCCCAAGCCTCTACACAACGCCCCCTTTTTTTTCTGGGTCTCTTACTGCCCCCCTTTAGGCCTGCAGCGCCCACAAGGGGGCGTTATCGCCCACTTTGGGAAACGTTGTTATAAATCAAAAACCGGTTATATGATTTGACGTTTGTGAAAAAAATTGTGACCAGCACTAGTGGATTTTGAGATAATGTCAGTTGGTAAACGTAGTGCTTATACAACCTTATTTTTTGTTTATACTAAACCCGAAAAGGGGTCATTGTACTCATCATTTTGAACAACTTTTTCTATGGGACGAACCCTGAAATCGCGAAAAAAAAATCAGCTGTTCCCTACATTTATGTTCGCATAACTCGTCAAAATGTAGGGAACAGCTGATTTTTTTCTCGTGATTTTTTGACGTGAAAAAATAGGTTGTATAATTATGTCACCATAAAATTGTCAAACAGGTTGTATAATTATGTCACCATAAAATTGTCAAACACGTTACGTGTTTCTCTCTAGCGATATTGTAATCTCTCGAATTATTGTCAACTGAACTCACAACGGAAGTATCTCTGCCCCCATAACCGGGACTTAGGGCACCCCCCCGTTAGGTTAGTTAGGTTCCTTTAAACCCTGCACTCGGAAATAGGGGCCCGTCGTACCTAACGACCATGGTCGTTGGTAGGTACCCTATTTTGCCAACTGTACTCTGTGACAGATGGACCACCTACCGTTATAATTCACTCATGCCGCGACCGACAAAAAGTTTTTTGTTACAAGTTTCGTTTTTACAGAATCTCCTAGTATTTGTACCAAATATGATAATAATTCTAATCCTAGCTATTTCTAAAAGATCGTTATCATTCATTCTCGTTAAAAATAAATAAAACATTGTTAAATGAAATATTTACAATGTGGTCAAATTGATCATTTGGGCGTGAAACCAAACGCGTTCATTGTTGACATTTCGTTTGACAGTTGGTGATTGTGCGTGTCGTTCGTCTCGCCGATTTTATTTATAAAATATCTCATTTTGTCTATTAATAAACCAACAGAATACTTTTAGAACAACATTTAGATACAGCAGGGGCGCTCCAAGGTGCAGTGTTTATAACACAATCGCGTTATTAATTGTGGTTCGGTGCGCGAATATTTCGTGTGTCAAATCGTAGCAAAACGATGTTTTCATTTGAAATAACTTATTTTACGTGGGATAATGTGGTCTAAACAAAGTTTGGCTAGTTTAAGCACGCTTGAAATAACCGTATCACATATCAGTGATCTATACAAATCAATGTACTGATAAGATTAGGTTGTTATTTCGGATTGATTAGGGAGTTTCGGAAGTGTTAATCTGGTGTGAAAGAGGTGATAATAGTCTGTATAATGTTGTCTTAGTGGTTGTATTGGAGTATTAAATTATTGTTTATGTGTTAATTGTGTGTGTAAATAAGTGAAAATGCCTGGGAAGATAAAGGTGAAGGTGTTGGCGGGGCGGAATCTGCCGGTGATGGACCGGGCGAGTGATACGACTGATGCTTTCGTGGAGATCAAATTCGGGAGTATCACGCACAAGACTGATGTCTGTCGCAAGTCCCTGAACCCTCACTGGAACAACACTGAATGGTACCGGTTTGAGGTAGGCTCCTTCTTAATTTAAATGTATTATTTTTCTTTTTTTTTGTGATGGTGTTACATGAGAGAAGTCTGCTTGTTTATGGTTGTCTCTCATCTTTCCTTTTTCATAACAAACAGTGTGTGGCCAGTGTTTATAATAACATGCTAAACTGAGAGAAACAGGTGGCTTTTATTTATGATTATTGAAATGTTTGTGTAGGAATAACTGACTAGCTGCTATTCTTGTTTAAAAAAATATTCTAACATGATTAGTATTGAAAAATCTTATTTTGTTGGTTCCTAAGGGTTTGTATCACCTTCCAAAATACAGCAGAATTTTATAACTATGTTCAGTTAAGATTCTTATTTGATTCTTAATTATTAATTAAAAGCTACAAAGTTAAAGAAGTAAAAGTTGAAATAGGTGCATAACATTAAAAGGTTCTTATTTTAATCCTCGGGGACAACAGGCGTTACTCTACATATTATGGGGTGGAATTTTACAATGCCACCTGTAGGGAAAGTACTCTAAATACTGGAGATAGCAAATTATACTCAAAGGAAAGATTCCTTTATTTTTTAAATTAACAAATCTACATTTACAGATTCTCAGATCTATTTTGAAAATGAAATACATAGATCTAATGAAATATAGGTCATATTGAACTATAGCTACAAGATAGTGGCTTATCTACCGATATGGATAACATCAAAACATAGATGTCCTGTCGGGGGCAAAATTAAAAAAAAATGTGAATGACTGTCTGAAAGTTGCCTAGGATATGACAGGATGAAGACAAAGGAGAATCTCAGATCTCAGGCACAACTTGGGAGATGCTTGTGTCTAGCTGTTAACTGTGAAAGACAATTGCCACACTAGACTCAACTAAAATAAAAGTTAGTGGGTATTGTTGCTACTTCTGAAAAGACGTACATATCCATAATCATGCCTATGATATGTTTTACCTCTCCATGAAGAAAACCCTGCAGGTATTATTGACTCAGTTGGAAAGAAAGTGACTAGATTTTTTTTCTTGTTTTCTATTATGTGTTCTCCTTCTAATAAGTTAAAAGAAGTGTAACTTTCTTTAAGTCATAAGAATACAACACTTAAGGCAATTTGCAGGGCAGTGGTAGGTTGTATGAAGTTAAAAACATTGTTCGCGACTGTAAAACGTATGTAGTTACAGAATTATAATCATCAAAATCATCAATACAACCCTCAAAGTTCATAAGAGTCCAGGAACAAATTGTTCAAGGTCAAAGCCATTCCTTGGTCTGCTAATTGCAAAAATTATAAGAAAATTTGACTTTCCCAGGCTACCCCAATGCTTCCCCCTTAAGCCGGAAACACACTTACGTGGTCTCAGACATGGGCAGTAACAGCTTGGTAAATTCTTTCATTGGTAGATCAATGATAATGGTCATTGATCAATCAAGGTAGTGTGTGTGAGACTATGAGGCAATTCCTCTTATCATTTTCTGTTTTAATTAGTTCCTGTAAATAAGTAGTATTTCACATCGTAAGTTATTTGTCTATGTTCCAATTGCCAAACTTAAGTGGCAATGGGCGGGCTCGTTGTTCGCAGAAGGCCGATGGGGAAAAGTTCTAGAGCGGCGACCGCGAACCAAAAGACGTTGCGTTGGAATGACTCCCTCTAGGTCACTGGTTCCCAACCTGTGGTCCGCGGACCATTGGTGGTCCGCAGGAGCCTCGACTACGGTTCGCGAAAGATTAAAATGTTATTCGTACTTTTTAACACAGAAGATGAAAGCTCAACCCAACCTAATTGAACCTATCAGAGGCAAAATTACTAAATGATTGCTAAATTTTTCGACCTCAATTCGATCGCTTTTGTAAATTTTTTGTATAGTGTGAGTTAAAGATTCACTCCCCTAGTTATAATCCTGTCGGTGTCCATGTTCATATAGTCCCTGTTAACAATGAACATACCAAAGTGGTCCCTGGCCTAAGAAAGGTTGGGAACCACTGCTCTAGGTGGACCGATGACCTGGTGAAGGTTGCGGGAATCCGCTGGATGCGATTCGCACGGGACCGGTCAATGTGCCGACACTCGGGGGAGGCCTATGTCATTCAGCTGAAATGATGATGATGCAATTACCTACTGTTACTGTTAGCCTGTGTGTCATCCCACCACTGCAGCAATGCCTGCAAAGGCTTCTCCCCATGACTTCCAAATTCAATGTGATTACAGAATGTACCAAACAAAAACGAATCTTTCAATTTTTATACTGGTTATTCACATCGCATTTGAGACTGCTACAGACCGAGCTTAATTGTCAGAAGTAGTTCAATAGTTGATGGCCGTTTTGTAATTGCGATCTCAACGACGCGTCGCATAGTAACACTAAACTCGTACCTCAGTAATCGGCTTTACTGATTCAAATACGTCGTACTTATTATTCAGCTCATTAAGCGGGATTACGCATTAAGCTTGACTCACGCTAGACCGTGTTGGGTCCGAGTTGAGTGGCGCCGTCGACCGTGCAATTTAGTATAAACACGCTCACGCTTCCGAGCCGCTACCGAGCTAAGGACAATGGATGGGGCTATGGTCGACACTGTTCGGACCCGGCACGGTCTACCGTGCGTCATCCTTTACAGCATCCATTCGATACAGAACTCGATATCGGCAGTGCATGCGATGTTCCCTCCCACTGCTGGGTCACACAGGTTTCCTCTTCTCCGTGAACACGAGCAGTCCATAATCCATCTCGCAGGTGAAGTCTTCACGGGATTAGACATCTGTATCTTGTTACCACTCCGGGCAAAGGCTAGGCAGATGGTGATCTTGTTACCACTCCGACCCCCCTACTTACAAGACACGTTAGCGTTACTCCTGAACCAAGACAAGTCTACACGCATAACATGACGTCATCATGCTTGTAAACCCCAAAAGGTTCGCAGGAAGTATACCTAATAGTACCTTCATCAACATTTCATCAGTTATTGTTTAGGCCCCACGTAATAGGAGGCCACCAACCGGGCACAAGTTCTGTCTCCGTGACTGACTAAAAATATCCTGATTGAAAAACCCAATAACACTGCCCGACCTGGGAATCGAATCCAGGAACTCTTGCGCAGTTGCCCTTGCGACCTCTAGACCAACGCGCTTCATACTCGATGCTGCCAATGCTGCGGAACTATAAACAATAACAAAAGAAAAGCGGCAACAGTAAACAATCGGCAAACAATGAAACATTCAAATTAATTGACCAAAGAGGTGTCAACGACGACCTTGGAACATGTTTAATGGTCATTAACAGTTTACAGTCTATTGAAATGGTTCTTTCCAATTGATTTTGTTTCGATTTAACGAATATCAACTTTATGGGAGAGCAATTGTGTTGATTTCAGAATGACTGGTTACGTATTTACTAGGTGGTTAAAAATAATGGTTTGAGAAGTTGTAGCACAAACTTAACTTTAGTACACAACTACACAGGTGCAGGGACTCGATTCTGCTATTACAATAATGTCAGAGTAGTCGATAATTGATTTCATAATGGTCAAGTTCTTTCAAATTTAGACAAGTTTGTTAATTCTACTAATACATATAATGTCGCCATTATAACTTTTCAATGGTCTACCACTGACACTCCATTGAAAGAAATGTCATAGAATGAAAATCTCGTACATGAAATCTAGCATGAATAAATGTTCGCATTTAGTAGTCGATTTCGAAAATCATTAGTACTAAGGGTTTTATAAAAATGACAATACGACAATGCCATTAAAACACAATTTTATTACGAGACCATTGCCCGACCAATGATCGACCATTGTGAATTTGGCAGATTACGAACTTTAAGCAAAATGACAATGGGATGAGAATGGAATCGTGTTGGAGTGACGAATTTATTAAAATAGCAGAATTAGGCCCATGGTTTCGTGTCAGCAGTGTTTAATGATAAACAAATCCCATTCGAAGAATTAGGTATAACACATTTTCCCTTCGGCATCAATCCTCGCTGAATGATGTTCGGCTTTTCTCGGCTCAATCCGAGCTAAGCGGAGCGGCTTTTTTCCAAAAACACGTCTGCTATTCTATTTAGTCGCTCGGCTGTGCTAGATCATGCCGGCCACAAGTGATAACATCCCTTTGTTTACTTACATATTTTAAAAATAATTTGCGAACGCAATTACTATATGTAAAAACAACAGATAAAATTAACCCGTGTGACCATTACTGTCCCAGAATAGAAGAGCTAATCTCTTCATGTGGGCGTTAAGATTCGACAAAACGATTTTATCAGTCTGTTGCGTAGATATTTGCGCAATAATGATAACGTCAAATTGTGAAAATCTATTAGGTCTAAATGCGAAACCAGGCTTGTTAATATGTCATTTTCTAGAAAATGACATGTTCATGACAATTCTCCCAGAATTCATGTCTGTAGAAAATGACATGAAATAGAGCATTACCTAAGTGTTAAGTCCTGCTCCAAGAGAATCAGCCAGAACGTTAAAAAACTTGGTGTTACCCATTCATTACCTACCCAAGATTTAACAAGATTTTGTAACTGTTTTGAATCAAGAGTGTCCATGGAGTTTCTTTTCAGTTCTTCTCTATAGAGATCAACGCTAGGAATTGGGCAACTACAGTACTTTCATAATTTTTAGGTTTTGTGACTGGGATTGTGGCTACATTTCATTTTCATCTTTTCGTTCTTTTCGAAAATTCAAAAGTAACTGTAACTGGCCCACTTGAAATAAATGCTTTGATTTGGAATCCTGTGCAGAATTTCATAAGATATAACCAGTGAACTAGCAGATGGCTCAAAAAGTTCTTTTACTAATGGCGTTATTCGTTTATCGCCATCAGATTTCTAAGCTAATTATATTCTTGTTGTCATAATGTCCCTGTCGTAGGTATAATAGGTTTAGAACATGTCGAAACCACAAGGAAAATCTAACATCGAAATAGCAGACCTTGCGCTCAAAAGTTTATACAGTTAAAGAAGATCCAACATACCCCGAATACTCACTCACAATTTTCATAATCGTCGAAACGTGCCAGAATATTTGGCGTCGTTGACAATGACGTCACATTGTCGTTTGCCATGTGCCACTGCCAGTATTCAGCGTCCACGTCTGGCGCGCGTCTACGAGCTATTTGTTTGTGCATTTCCACAATGTGTGTATCCAATGATTCAATATTGATTTGGATGAACGCCAAATGGGGTTTTATTAGATGCCCTGTTTTTTGCGCAGTTTTATATTCGCGATGGTTTAGGATGATTAATGATTGTGGTTGTTAATCTCTATCTTAATGGGAAGATTTTGCACGGATGAGAAAACAATTAACACTGAATTGAAATGAGCAAATTATCCAAGAAGACTAAAGGAAGCGATCCACTTCTCTGTACTTCGTAAGGTCGAAACGAAATCAATTCGACACCCTAGCAGCGATTTGGCCAGTATAAACCGTACTTAAAATACAGCAGATATCATTTAATTTATGTAACTCCCCTTGCCAAATCAGATAATCTTGTTATTACTGCACGAGTCACGCTGAAGTGGCAGTGGGTTGGCCATATCTGTCGAATGCTGTCGAAGAACTGATAGCCAATGGCACAGATGAGTCTTACATTGGAGGCCGCTTATTTGCATGCGTAGTGTGGGGCGCATTAAACGTGATGGAGAGACTAGATGCTGAAGCAGAGAAGTGGGAGTTGGGGCCCTGTTCAGGCCCCTTATTCACAACCATTCGATACGTTTCCGTGTCGGTAAGGAACCGTTTTCGACTATCTCATTTCCGAACCGAAGAACTGTCAAAACGCTATTCACAGATCCGAACGGATGCGCTTTTTCCTATCCGATTGAGATAGTGTTTATGGGGAAGGACATCTTCGATATCTGAGACGTTCGATTCGGTTCGGAAGCGAGTCGAATGGTTGTGAATAAGGGGCCAGGAGAGGCCTACGTCTATCAGCAGATTGCAACGGGTTGAGTTAATTTCTTGAGTCGATGCTTTTCCTATTAATTCACGCAAAGCAACTATCAGTCAGCATAATGCTGTGACAGCATGTTTAAATCGCGCATCTGGTGTTTTATCTTTACTCCTTCTACAACAATTTCGCCAAAACATCGAGTATTTATAAACCTTGTCCTCTATTCTCACTAAACAACGTTTGTTTTTCAACACATCTGTAATTCGCAAGATGTTTTCTCCCACACGTGACTGTCTGATGCCCGGATAATATTTTCCGGAAGGTGCTATCGTAAAATGCTTTTGTTAGCGCTGTTTGTTAGTGCAAAATTAAAATATTATGTAAGAAATACTAAACAGACTGTCTGACCTTGTCACAAGCTGCTTCAAAACATGAGCTTATAAAATTTAGAGGGCAGTAAAACTGGTTTTAAAGGAAGGACCTTTTATAATTTCACTGATTTAACCCGTGTGGTATGTTTATTAACCATCGCCTGTTTTCCCTACGACTTCATATTAATCCGTCAGTTCTACAGTAAGAATGAACAGATATCTCCTGGAATCGCTCGTAATAAAGATGCTACTGCTAATTTTTTGTCTATTCGCTTCACCTCCAGAAGCTTTAAATAAAAGCTGATGTTTGACAATGTTCTTTATGCGACATAGGGTGTTAATGTTCTTAGTCATGGACCGTATGGCACGCTTCGTTGTCAACACAACATTCCGCGCAGAATCCAAACAAATCCTAGTAGAATTAAATACAGAAAGCTCATTAACTTCCAAATGAACTTCTGGAAGCGCATAAAACAATAAATCCGAAATAATCTCGCACGTTCCTCTCAATTCGAACCGGTTGCACTAATAAATAATATTTATCTGTTAATGCAATGTCCATCTAGCAGAAATAATGGTCGATTTGCCAGGCGAATTGTTATTATGATTTCCTTTAAACAAACATCGAATTAAAGTTAAACATAGCTAGAGGGGACACGTGAATCATTAGGAGCCATCTGGTCTACATACGTACATGAACATCATGCCTGTCCTCCCCAAGTGGTTAGGTAGAGGTGTTCCGGCAGTTCGGCCAAATTTCGCCTTACTCGTATGCGAATTCCATCTAGGTCTCGTTAATTTCCGCAGAAAGCTTATTTGCTGGCCACCGCCTTGGTTTCAACGATACCGATGACCATCATTCTTGGACTACAGAAGATAGACAGTAAAATCGAATTTTCTTGTAACAGAAATTACTACCTACCAGTTTTACTAAAAATAGCCTAACCTAACCAACTTAGTGGTAAAGATTTTACGGCTGAATTTACAGGGCTCACTCATAGAAGCTCAGTAGTGCTGATTCTTCGCAGTCTTACAGGAAACTAGATGAGAGTTGCTTATTAATCAACATGATTGGCATGTGGTTAAAGAGAGAGGCATGAATGGCGTGTGATTGTATCCACCAGTAAACATGCTGCAAGCTTATGGTAGCAAAGCTCAGTTGTTTCACTCCACTTAGGATGAGTAACAAACATTCTGCAGATACTTGTAAACTTGCTATCTGGATACCAAAGCTGATGGTGGTAGCGTGCATCAAGTCACTGTTTATTTTGTCGAGTAGGTCCCGCATTTTTTTCAGCTGCATCTGCAGGTCTGACTGGAAGCCAACTCCATCATATTTGAGAAAAGGCTAGGCAGATGATGATAGTCTCGCATTTTTACAATAGTTCTAAGTCCAACTTCTTCTTCCAGGTGGACGAATCAGAGCTTCAAGATGAGCCTCTTCAGTTGCGTTTGATGGACCATGACACTTATTCAGCGAACGATGCCATCGGCAAGGTGGTGATAAGCCTCGCGCCATTGTTGGCTAGGGAAGCTAACAATGCCAAGAGCACTGCTGCGCCGCATGGCGGTATGTAAAAACATCTTTATACATTTATTTATCTACTGTAATGCCTGAACTGATAAGTTTACCGTTAGATCTTCTATTAAAGCCCTACTGAAATTCTTAAGTGATGTTTAAGACAAAGGACACAACGAATTTTATAGCCAGTATATGTTACTGCCTAATTTGGGTTAAGCTAAGACTGGACGGCTGATGTGAAGCCTGGGCTTTTGTTCGAAAAGCTGGTCATATAAAATCATAGAAGTCTCTAAGATAGCCGCATTTTCCATAATTCACTTGCGTTCTGTGCCACGACTAATTGATAAATATCGTTTAGCTGTTTTTACATGAAATCCATTTGCGCAATTCTCAATAAATGTATCTTCGATTACCTATGTTGCTTTTAAAGCGTCCGTAATGCAACCTTAACTTATGTGTAATGTGTCTATAGGAGCGGTAATGTCAGGCTGGATCCCTGTGTTCGACACGATGCACGGCATACGGGGCGAGCTGAACGTGATCGTCAAAGTGGAGCTGTTCTCTGACTTCAACAAGTACAAGACTTCCAGCTGTGGAGTGCAGTTCTTTCACTGTAAGTAGAGTAGAGTTCTTGAGTAGAGGCTGCGATATATTTCCTCTTTCTCCCCAGTTAGACAACCAGACAGAGAGACAGTCTTGCCTCCACGAGCGAGAGCGAGCGCCCCTTATAAAATTTTGACGTTCATAAACTGCAATTTCTCTTGTTTTGTTAAAGTGACTTTTGATTTTCATAAGGTCCAGTCTTTGCGGTCGCGCAATCGGGGAACATGGCGCTGGTACAGACGGAATGCGAAAGGCGTAGAACGGGGTGTTATGCTATATCTTGGGAAAAGCCTAAGTCTGGTCCACATGTGATCTAAAAGAAAAAAACTGAAACCAAATAAATACAACACCGCAGTGCGCTCCAAAACACAAACACTGCGCTCCAAAACACAAATCACTGACGTTGCTCAAAAAGCCACCAAGCTAAAGTGGGATTGGGTTTGCCATGTCTCCCGTATGACCGACGAGCTGTGGTCCAAAATAACCACGATGTGGGGCCCTGACACAGCTAAAAGGCGACGCAGTAGACCTCGCTGGAGATGGCAGGACGAGCTAGACAAAACCAAATACCAGTGGTGCACATTGGCCAATTAAAAACAGCGGTTTAAAACACATTTTCTGTATGGGAACATGTCACAGTGACAGCTGTTTTTAGATAATCAGACCGTTATCTTTTCTGTGAACATGGACCTTAGACTAACAGTTTCAAATAAATATATTCAGCCAGATTTAAAGCCTGACTGCAATAGGCTGGGTTGTTAAATTTGTAAAACGGTTACTATAACAAGAAAATACACCAGGGACGTTTAGTGTAACGTTGTTCGTCTTGGAGTAATGCTACTTTACAATACTAATTTACAATATTATTTCAAGGACGTAGTTTTGCGTTTCAAAATATTGATTAGTTTTGCGTGGCTTGATGAAATTACAGGTCTTCAGTTACAATTTAAGACATGCATATTTACGTTATGATTATTGAGTTGTTGACAAATTAGGGAAATAATGATTCTGTAACCAATTTTTTTGGAATTAAATTTATTTTTAACCCCCGACGCAAAAACGACGGGGTGTTATAAGTTTGACGTGTCTGTGTGTGTGTCCAAGATCCGCCACCAGAAAATGGCAAATTAACGAATTATTTTCTATTTAACTTTCAGTACATTGTGTTGGGGTTTTTTTTTAATTTAATTTAATTTGTTCTTAAATCAACAGTGCCATCTTTTCATTGCGTACATTCGCTTTCCTCTTATTAAATAATTGTTTAAAGCTTAACTAAGTTTTTAAGATATTTCTCCGAAAAACGACTCTTGGCGCTGTTCCAAATTGAATATTTATAAAATATCGTACCTCATACATGACGTAATAGTTCTAGAAATTCTTGAGCTCTGGGGTCTATCCTCAGATCGGGTAATCTTTTATTATTTACATCTGTACTAGTACTATAAAAAGGTCATACATTGTATGTTTGGATCGGCAATCTCCGAAAATACTCACCAGAATTCAAAATTTACAAAAACGGAGTCTGGTATTGTGCCCGTTTGATGGCAATAGTCTCACCCCTATTACATGGGACGTAAACATAACTGGCTAAATATGAAGTACACTTCTGCCTAACCCTACGAAGATATCACACCTTTTTTTTTTCTTGTTTTTCGTTTGACACTAACATAGCTTATAAGTAGTGTGTATTACTAACATCATATGGATCAAGGTCTGAAATAAAGTTTTTTTATTGAAACAATATCCTCTCTTACTCCCAGGTCCAATGATCCCACCTGGCTACAGAGCGACTTCCATCCACGGGTTTGTAGAAGAGCTTGTGGTGAACGATGACCCTGAGTACCAATGGATAGACAAGATCAGAACGCCGCGAGCTTCCAATGAGGCAAGGCAGGTCGCGTTTATCAAACTTAGTAATCAGGTAAGGTTTTACAAGTTCTTCATAATCATCATCATTTCAGCCGAAAGTAGCCTCTCCCAAGTGTCGCCACATTCATCGGTCCGGTGTGACTCGCATCCAGCGGATCCCCGCAACCTTCACCAGGTCATCGGTCCACCTAGTGGAAGGCCTTCCAACGCAAAGTCTTCCGGTTCGCGGTCGTTACTCCAGAACTTCATGTGTTTTAATTTATGGTCTAATTATGGGTTCTAGGAGCTCTTTAAGCATGTTGACTAATGTCCAGATAGAAAATATCAATAAGCGCGATCTTCCAGATAAATTCTAAATTAGCACTGTATGTCTATCTGCCAAATTTGTAACGTATCTGAAGGTGTTAAAATAAGCAACTGCCATGTGCCTATTTTTAAAAGCTAGATTTTCTTTTTCCCTGTTCATTTCTTCTATCTTTAGCAAACAGTTATGGAAACTTGTTTCCGTTGCTTATCCATATCTACATCATCGGATGCGTTGCCAACTGTGGCAACAAAGTGTAAATATCTCACGTGCCCTCCCCTCTTGCGGTGCCCCCCTCCCCCAAAATAATCGAGTCAAAACAGTAATGGTTTCGTTTGATATCACTTTAGTTTTGATTAAAAGTATAGCATTGCTGGTTAGAAAGGCAAAACGTGAAATGATGGTACTTGGGTAGAGCCTTTTCTTAAGAAGCTTTTGTTCAAGAATTTGGATGGATGGATGGCGAGGCTAGGGAAGACTGAAGAAACGATGGATGGATTGTGTGAAGAATGGTGTGAAAGAAAAAAGAGTAAATGATAGCGTGACCGTTGTCAGGGGAGAATGGAAGCCGACACCAAGTAACATAGGTCAGGGTTAGATGATGATGGTTAATTTGAAGGTTAACTCTTAGTTTGACGACCCGAATAGCGCAGCGGTAGTGTGGCTGCCTTATGTTCTTAGGGTCCCGGGTTCGAATCCCGGTAGGAGCAAATGTGTGTGTGATGAGCATGGATATTTGTTTCTGAGTCATGGATGTTTATACGTATAATAAGTATTTACAAACAAAAATTATAAATATATATGTAGTTTATCAACTGTCTGGTGACCACGATACAAGCCCTGCTTAGTGTGGCACTAGATGGCGCTGTGTGTTAATGTCCAGCGATATTTATTATTTATAGTTTATTGTTTTGTATATCGAGGTGGTGTCCGCAACTCCACGTCCTAAGCGCACACCTAAAAGTGTTTTTATCGCATATTGACTTTATACTAAAATTGACAGCATAAGATTTATTTTATTACTCACCTTAAAATTAATTTACTCTGGCATCTACGGCTATTGGGCATGCCTCATTTCCTTCACACCAAACAAAAGACATTAAGAACATAATTATTATCCTCTGCCAAAACTTTCTTCATTATGGGAGTGCCAAACCCATTAGTATGTCAATTGTGAGGAGTTTCAAGATGACACGAATGCGCGTGTATTAGTTACCCAGGTTCGAATCTAGCACGTATTAAATGTTTGATTGACCTACAATTTAGCTGCACTACTGATTACTTTTTATCTATTTCCAGAATTTTATTTCTAATCACTCTCTCGGTTCAGAAAATTGTCTATTTGGAAAATTGAATCCAAGTGGGGAAATGTAGCTCTATTTTTCTAAAATGGGGCTACTTCGATGGAACGCCAAGAGATGTGCACGTGTCGCATAATACCTATGCTTTAACAACTAAACTGCCCTTTGTGCCCCAAAAATGCAACCTCTGCGTTTTAGCCATCGAAGTAATAAACGATAGAAAACGAAAATAGCAACATTGTGAAGAAACAGGCATATCCTAGAACCAAAAATTCGAAGACAAGTGACATCTAACCCGCACTGGGCCGCGGCTGGCCTGGGTCCCAGCCGTGAGAATATTATAGGCTGATTATGTTATCAATTTAATTCTGTCGTGAATAAAATCTACAGGGTGTAAACCACCTCATTACGAAGCCGTCAACTTAGTATTCTATACATCAAACTAAGCAACTCTACGTAAAAATTATTGCTAGGAAACGACTTTTTTTTTGGGGTGAAAAGTCACGTTTTGTTGTATAACTCAATGCAACGCACTCAAAACATTGTGCTGATGGATGGATTAAATAGTACAGGGTTCGTGAAAAACTTTTAAGGTGAATGGATGATCGAGTTCTTTGCCATTTTGTCGCTAGATGGCGACACATCCACAGTTTCGAACATTTTCAATTTTTACACCTAACATAGATAGTTTTAATAGACAACTTTATTAAATGCGAAACCTAGGGCATTAACTTGATTTTTTAGATAATCACTGTGCTTGTTAACTAGTATCATGCAAAGATTTGATCAAAATAAAGATTAGCCGCTTGAATATGCTCTTTACACACACATGCAAAGTAAATAGTAGTAACTTTCGACACCACTAGATGTCGTTTTATTCAAACATGGTTGGAAAGGACCAAATTATATAAAATATGAATGTCCTTACATTATAGCAAACAAATTTTAATTTATTTACTAAGCATACTATATACTACTAGAGGTTAAATTGTTATGTTCCAATCCATTCTATGCATACTTTTGTTTCTAGGCTCGATATCCGATACCTTTCACCATAACAGTATTATAATATCTGTGCCATAACAAATTATTCAGATAAATTATTGTGGGTAATAAAGGTACGTTGTACCTATATAGGTTGTTATGTGACTGAACCTAAATAGTACATAACGTGTAAATAAATTGTGATGTGTACTAAATAAATAAAAGATATTTTATTCAATTGTAAAGCTTTTTATTGTAAGTACCTTTACTATAAATTAATAATATTTTTCTATGGTTCATATTTTCATACAAATAATCGTTTTATTCACTCTCAGTTTCTGGTTGGATTCGAACCATCGACTCGTACCACCATACAAAGATAACATAGTTTTTTTTAAATATTTTGATATTTACAATTATGATTCTGAATTTAGTATTAGAAAGAATTATGTACGTAGATTACAATTTATATAACATCACACGTAAGTGTATATAACGGCACATGTAAGTATCTTACACAACAACACACACGTGGTTGCTAGCTAACCATATCATTTATGTTTCAAGAATACCTACTTATTGTACAATTTTGAACTTCAATAAATATTCTTTTACAATTGAATTGTTAGACTGGTACCTAAATACATGAGTGAAACATATCTACATAGAAAATTCTTATAAACTAACAAATAACACAAACTATACATCGCTACGTTCAAAAATAGCATAATAATAGTTTATAATGTTCTCACTGCTGAGACTCGGGCCTCCTCTCAACAGTGGTGATGAAATAATTTACACAAAGCAAAGTCGCTTGGGTTCGAACCATCGACTGGTACCACCAGACAAAGATAAGTAGGTACATAAAAAATATTATAACTAAATATCTTCTCTTCTACGCGCTACTTTTTGGTGTAGCTGCCGTCGCCGTGCAGTATTAATCTTCTACTTGTCACTTTTTACTTCCATTTATATAATTTCCGTGCGATCTGAATCAAATGCTGGAAGAAGCAGTTTGCCCTGCAACAAATGAATTTACAGTTTTGTTAGACTATACTTACTGAACCCACACCTCAGAGACCTGAGGAATAAGTTAGGAAATGAGTAAGACATAATATATTTTTCATACCTTTTAATTCCTTGATGTCTAGACATTTGGCATTTTTTTCAACTCGTCTCAAAATAATTTCCGGCAGTACACATGTTTTAAAGAAAGTTACCAACTTCGGCATCATAGCATTGATAAATTCCTCATCCCGGTTAACTTCTATTACAGTCAATGGCTGGGTGACAGATATAAAGCAAATGAAATAACATTTATTCATTTTGGTAATTCGCAATTGACCCTGGACCTAGAATCAAAATAATAATAGCTGTTAAAAAGAAACAATCCAAGAAATCATCATCATCATCATCATCGGCCTATTAATGTTCCGACTGCTGGGACGGGCCTCCTCTCTATGAGAGGGAATGGGCTATACATATAACCACCACGCGGGCCCAGTGTGGATTGGTAGATGTCACATGCCTTCGAATTTATGGTTCTAGGACATGCCGGTTTCCTCACGATGTTTTCCTTCACTGTTTTGAGAGCAGCGGTGATGAAATAAATTACACAAAGTAATGCGCCTGCCTCGGTTCGAACCCACGACTTACTGAACGTAAGTCGGGGCCGCCACCACTGGGCCACCGCTGCTCTCTACTCAATGTTCTATTTCATATAAATTATATTCTAAACACAAACATAAAATAATAAAAAAATAAAAATCTGGTTGTACCTGCCTACTCGCTAATTACATTTCCTATGTGTTTCTCTTTCAGAATTTGTACGCAGAACATGATGTTTAATACGTAGTATTGAACATCCACAATTTACACATAATTGTCGTTGGTGACCACTACTTGTGTTTTGTTCATTTTCTCGAATCCCTGATTTGTTGAGAGCCAACATCCAGCAAGAATGAGAGACCAAGCACTGGGCTGTAAACTGTAAATAAGACATATGCATATTTATTTTTGTTCAGTTTGTACGGATAATAGAAAAGATTATTTAAAAACTGCTAAACAGAACATTAGCTTACCACTAGCAGTCCATAGTCGAATTTCTGATAGTATTTCAACGGGTTTCAGAGGCCGTCTCCTGCGATGCATAATATCAAAGCCGCAATTGCCGCATCACATTGGTTCCTCAATCCTCATTCCTAGTAGGGCAACAAGATCGTGCGCAGGAGTGTTCATGCCTAGGTTGTCATATAAAGCCGGTTCAACGTTTAACAAAATAGCGCCAGGGTCATCGTCATGAGCAGATTGAGTGTCCAAGGGTAAAGCCGGGTCTTCAATAAAAGCGGTATAGGATGAGGTCCATTATAACAAAATGAAAAAAACTTCGCAAAAGTAATCGAAACCACATTGAATGTTTTTATTTTCATTTCATTGTATGCATTTGTCATTATTGACAGTTGGTGTAGCCAGGTAAAATGATTTGAAGGCCAAAATCAATGAGTGTTTTATTTGTTTTTAATATAATTAAAAGAAAATAAATATAACACCGTTTGAAAATCACTTGATTACAGATTTTTAAGAAAATGTAATCGTATTTTTATAAGTTTTCGAAATCGATTAGTATCTTTCCTGTAAGAATAATCACAGATATAATTAATGTGGCAACACCGAATCAGTGTCCAACCATAAAATGAACGATTCCCTTTAGAGTAGGTAGGTACATACCGGTATGTGATGTGATGACAATCAACGAGTGTTGCTAACGTTTGATTTTGTATTTCCTCTTCTAAATCTTATACTTTTTTAAAGTTTTAAGGGTAATTACTAAATATAATTCTACATCACCTTGAAAAGCATCCATTGTACATAAAAATAACACTTACCGTCAATAAAAAACACTTCACTTTTCCATAAAAACTCTTTCACGGACGTTTGAATGGTTCTCAGTAGTAGAGTCGCCAAATATGCTAAACCTGAATGGTGCTTACTACTCAGTTAGCCGTTCAGACGAGCGAAATTTGAACTACAGCTACCATTTTGAGAACGACATTTTGCTGACAGTTAAAAACCCCGAAACATAAATAAACGATGTACAGCAGTCTCTGATTTACAAGTTGTAGGATGTTCTGATATTTAAAAAAACTGACCAAAAATACTGCCCTACGTTTCCCCTTTTTCTTGGTAAACTTCTTAAATGGCAAGACCAATTTATCTTGACGCACTTTGTGTGCTAATAATATTAAAATTTGCAATAGTTATGAAAAACCAAAGTGGTTTGTCTGTGTACCTATTCACTTATCTTGCTGGTTTCACATGTATAATTAAATATGATTCAATCAATAGATGTAAGATGAAGATGAAAATGATGATGTAGATGTAATCTTTTTGGACTGGAGAGATGGCAACAGAAACTGGAGAATGTTGGCTTGAAAATCAGCAGAAGCAAAACTGAGTACATGTTCTGCGATTTTGGCGGTCTCTCCAGCTCTGGAGCCATAGCGCTAGATGGCGCGTCTCTTCCTGTCTGCTCCGACTTTCGGTATCTTGGTTCACTCATGCAAAGCGATGGCGAAATAGATCGTAGTGTAAAGCACAGAATTAACACGGGATGGATGAAATGGCGGCAGGTCATGGGAACGATCTGCGACTCCCGCATTCCCCTAAAACTTAAGGGGAAGATTTATAAAACAATGATTAGACCTGCTGTGTTGTATGGATCAGAATGTTGGGCCACAAAAGGGATGAATGAAAGGCATCTGCATGTCGCGGAGATGAGAATGCTAAGGGGGATGTGTGGTGTTACGCGAATGGATAAAGTAAGGAATGAGTATATTAGAGGAAGTCTGAAAGTGGCGCCGGTGACTGAAAAGTTGTGTAGTAATCGGTTGTCGTGGTATGGACATGTGATGCGGAGGAATGAGGAAAATGTCGTGAAAAAAGTTTTGAGTATGAATGTGGATGGGTATTTGAGTAGAGGAAGACCAAAGAAACGATGGATGGACTGTGTTAAGAAGGATATGGTAAGAAAAGAAGTGTCTGATGAGATGACGAAAAATAGAGGAGTATGGAAGAAGAAGACATGCTGCGCCGACCCCAAATAAATTGGGATAAGGGCAAGAGAATGATGATGAGATGTAATCTTTTTACTTACATACAGTAGAAAGATTTTTAAATCCTTAGGTACCTACTTTAAATTAAAAGTAGATAATACAATAATTACTTTAGTATTGTATCTGTGTGAACCAAAGGCACGTCGCAGATATTTTTTTTCACTTTCTGGCATTCTCTCTCATCTCCAAATAAAAATCATTTTATCAATCATAAAATGTAAAATTAGCGGGCAAACCCGCGCGCTAGCGCAAACTTGCTATAAACACAATTTTGATTCGCAAGATGTCAAGACAATTATAACGCATGGGCTGACTGGCTGGACAGCGCCATCTATAAATAATAAATGTTTACCGAACGTAAACTCGTATTACAACAGTTACGAACTTTTTCTCGTGGTTCTAAATATTTCTGTCAGATGGCGCGATTCAGTTCACTCACACATGTAAAGATTTTTCGTTTTTTATTGGGTCAAATTCTCCTAGAAATACTGTTTTTTTTTTATAAAATTTGGGCGATTTGCGACCATAATACATTATAAAGTACCATTATACTTGCTTTTATTCTGCAGAAACCGTTTATTTACGGAGATTACAGAGCTTGGAAAATGTATGGCGAGGTCTGTCTAGGCAATCACCTTAAGCAAAAAAAACTTGTCAAAAAGTTGTAACTTTGACCCCCAATATTTCCGTAACTAGAAGATTCCCAGGTATGGTGTAGAACAAAAAAAATATCGCAATGACGTTAAAAAAAGTGCTTTTCGACTATTACTAGATATCCTCGGGAAAAAACGATTTCTTTATTTGAAGCCTTTTCATTTGATCACAGGTTCAACGTTTAGTGGGGCTGAAAGCAGCTGAATTGGGCGCTAATGCTGTGGTTGGGTACCAGCAAGACTTCGACTTGGAAGGGGAGGCAGGAGTCGTGGCTAGAGCAATAGGTATGTTTAGCTTATAGGTTAGTTTAATTAAAGCAACATATTCTCACACACGTTGCTATTGCGGCTGGACTGATTTTGACGAGACTTGCTGGCAGACTTGAGGTTATAAGGAGTAACTAATTCTATTTTAGAAAAATGATAAGAGTTCCGTGCACAAAAATTAAAACCCTTGAAATTGGTAACAAGTTCCGATTCAAACGCGACGGTAGCTGGCATTAAATAGAATAAAAAATCTGTTTACCTAATAAACTGAATTTGCGTAAATAATTTCTATTGATGTATCGATTTCAGGCACTGCCGTGAGCATAACGCCTTTACCGATGCCGAGCCAACCTTTAAACATGCCGCCTTGCACGCAACAGTGAGTACAAGTGATATTTAACCTTGTTTTTATGCCTTAAAGTCCAAAATCGAAGGTTAAGATTACCTCTACAGTTGAAAATTAAGGGCAAACTTAAATTTCTATTTATATCAAGGTCTTTCATGTTGCCCCAATTGGTTTCTTTCTCCTGATGAAATTTTCAATTTATAATCTGTTTAGTTTTTCAAAAGTATAATAAAATCAAGAAACAGTTAATATTTTTTACTTGCTTTAAATGTTCGTAATAGATGTTTACAAAACAGTAACTTAGTTTAAAACCGAGTTTTTATAAACAAATTACTTATAGTTATATTTTTGCATGGTTTGTCGTGTCCGCTAACCTAAAACAGACAATTAAAAAAATATTTGGACATTTTGGCAACAGATAACGAAAGCATATCGGAAATGTCTACTTACTACCAATGTCATCAGGAAGAGTTACAAAAGTTACTTCTTATTTTAAACCCAAATGCATCATCTTTACTAGATGAGACAGATGCTCTTGAGGAAGATGAGAAGAGTATGATGGATATGACGAGACAATCCAGCATCACAAGCTATGCTGGAAGTGTCTCCATCTACCAAGATGACTACCCACACACAAGAAGTCTAAGACACCTTTCAGAAGACCAAACAGAACTAAACAGACTTCTGAACAAAGATAGCGACTCTTCAGACTCATCTGGACCTATTGAGAAACTCAAAAAGATGAAAACCAACTTCTTTACTAAAAGATTTACTAGGCGGCGCTCTAGTAACAAACGAACATCGATTGATAAGCAAGACGATTCTATATCTCTTAGATCTAACGCTTCCGATACTTCTAGAATTTCTCTAGTCGATATCAAAAACGAATTAAAGAAATTCAAAGGTTTGAGGAAACCAAAATTCCGTAAGCCGTTCGTGAATAAAGAAGATGAGGGTGAGGGTATGGCTTCGATCCTTGCCAGGTCTATAATACATGTTCAAACAAGTCTAGCCTGTATTGCTGAGACACAAGATTCAGAAGCGTCTCCGGGCTCAACGATGAGACGAGTAAGCGAGTCCGAACCTACGATCAATATGTCTGATGACGACAAAGCAAATGCAAATAAAGATAATGAAACCGAAGAAGCAAAGAAGATGCCTGAAATACGTTTCACTTCTTTGAACAATATCAGTACTGAAGAAATTACTGTACCACAAAGAGAAAGGAAGATATCAGAGTCTTGTCCCGCAACGCCAATGCCAGACAGAAGCGAAAATCTTCTCACTTTGCCTGGGGAAGATGGTTATTTTGGTTCAGTTTCGTCTGCGCTTTCCGCTGAGAGCTCTGAGTTAGAGTCTAGCAGTGAAGAAGAAGATGATGATGATGAAAGTTCTGATCTAAAAACAGATACAGAAAGGTCTATTGAAACTACCAGCTCTGTAGTGCAATCAGTACTAAGCCATGAACAGTCCCATCCACAATTAATAGCTACCATGGAAAAGAAGTTAAAGACAGTTGAAAGTGGTAGTCCGAATCTTACAGAGGAAAATTTAGTGGAAGTCAAACCAGTGGAAGTCAAGCCAGTGGAAGTCAAGCCAGTGGAAGTCAAGCCAGTGGAGGTCAAACCAGTGGAAATAAAAAAAGAGATTGATATAAAAGCTATAGTAGAACAACAAGTTTTCGATACTCAAGTGCTTATTGACAAATGTAAATCACTGGAATCAGTGCCGCTAGAAATCGAAAACAAGATAGTAGTAGAGAAGCCAGTGAGATCAAACGAAGCATCAACGTCATCAGTCAAAGACGATACGTGTGTAACAAAACCTAGTAGCCATAGCCATCATATTAAGTTCCACAATCCGTTTTCTCACAAGAAACCAGCTAAAAGCATTAGTGAGCCTTCTTCGCCCGTAGATAAAGGTAGTTTTGTCCATCGCTCGTCTAGGCGTATAAGACGTCAATTATCTAAACTGTCTAAAAGTAACATGATTAAAAGTATCTCCCATTACTCCTTGCATCCGAAAAAGAAGGAAACTAAAACACCTCTGAGTCAACCTGGATCGTCTTCCGATGTTCATTCGAAAGCTCCAAGTGAGACTGTGCTGGGTTCTCCTTTCTTATCTTACAATGATCTAATGAGTTTGGACAAGGACAGTATTGATACCAATAAATTCTTCCATAAAAGCGATGAACTTGACCGCGTAAAGGTCTCTATGTATATTGGTTCGGAGCCAGTTTCTAGGACTTCTCTTAGTGGTATTTCCTCTCCGTCCCACAGAGAGGAACCCCCACATCATCACGAAAAGAAACACTCTCTCAAGTCTTCCGGATTAGTCCATACTGCAATGGAAACTATTCTGCTAGATAAAGTACAATCTTTAATGATGCCTTCTTCCCCCGATCCTGACTCTGTTAAAAACAAACAATTCTTTGACGATGTTAATGAAAAATTAAAATTGGGTAAAGTTGAGGAGTATAGGCAAAACAATAACGCATCAATTGCTAGTAGTATGAATTCTTATCAGCCTGGGAGCAGACCTAGAAGTCCATCTCCTCCTGTCAGCAATAAACCAGTCATTGTCAGTGGTATTAGAAAGGATAAACATCATGAACATAAAACGAAACCTCCAAGCTTGATGCAGACTGCTATGGAAACCATGCTTATGGACCAGGTCCAATCCGTGCTTATGTCTACGACTCCTGAACCGCACCAACCAGAATTTAGATTTGAGAGCGATGAGCCACACGAACCTCATGAACATCCCAAAAATATGGCTAGAAAGTCCATTTCCTACATCCAGTCTTTACTTGGCCCGAAGTCTCCGGACCATAGTTCGCCGACTGAGAGATTCTTTGATAGCAAAAAGAAGAAAGAAGCCATGTCGACTGGACTTGTTCATACGGCGATGGAAACTATGCTCATGGAAAAAGTTCAATCTGTTCTTGGACCAGAAACACCAGAACCGGTTTCCTCTGTGTTTGACTATTATGATAGACCTGAAAGGTATGAGGATCATCATCATCATCATAAGATAGATGATAAGCCGCATAGTTTATTTCAAACTGCTGTTGAAACTATGCTTTTGGAGAAAGTTCAATCTTCAGCACTAGGTGGATCTATACCTGATCCTGTAATTTCAACTGAAGAAGAAAGATACCATGAGATGCATAAAACAGACAGTTCTACTGGTATGACCCACTCAGCCATGGAAACTATACTAATGGATAAGATCACTTCTATAACTGGACAACATGATATACCTCATGTAAATCCACATCATTATGATGAAGAAGAGTCGGAGAAACATGATAGGAAATCTATTAAAGATGATTTAAAAGAAACTGGTCTTGTACATACTGCAATGGAAACTATGCTTTTGGAGAAAGTCCAATCTTCTGCCCTTGGTGGATCAGTGCCTAATCCAGTAATTTCTACGGAAGAAGAAAAATATCATGAGATGCATAAAACAGACAGTTCTACTGGTATGACGCACTCAGCCATGGAAACTATACTGATGGATAAGATAACTTCTTTAGCTGGACATCATGATATACCTCATGTAGATCCACATCATTATGATGAAGAAGAATCGGGGAAACATGATGGCAAATTTATTAAAGACGATCTTAAACCTACTGGTCTCATACATACAGCAGTAGAAACTATACTTTTGGATAAAGTCCAAGCGACTTCACTAGGAACACTTGTTCCAGATCCGGTAGTTCCAAAGGAAGAAGATCAACATCTAAAATCTGATGAGAAAGAAAAAGTAGCTGGTTTGACACACACAGCTATGGAAACTATTTTGATGGACAAAGTCCAATCTTTGGTTGGTCAACCAGGAATGACTTTTGTCGAACCTAAAACCTTTTCTGAAGATGAATTAGAGAAAGCTGAACTTCTAAATGATGACTTGAAATCACCTGGGCTAGTAAAAAAAGTTGTAAAAGATATCTTACTAGACAAAGTCCATACTTTGGCCGAAGAAAAAGAAATTGCCGTTGAGAAATTTAAAGAAATCTTCGATAAATCTCATTCTAATGAAAACCTGAAATCTTCTGGTTTGATTCATACCGCTTTCGAAACTGTACTCTTAGATAAAGTACAAACTATGATACCTGCGGAAGCCGGAACCGCCAATACTAAGAACGAAGCTGAGATAGCTACAGAAGATGAACCACATGGAATAATTAGTACTGTGATTGACAAAATTCAATCTCTCTTACCTACAACAGAAGTAAGAACGGCAGAAGAAACAAAAACGATCGACAATATCGAATCTGCACCCGAACCAAAGAAACCAAACAAAAAACTAACTCGCCAAGATAGCGTACACTCAATAAACGAAACAGAAACGCCTAAAATGTCCAAAAAATCTAACACATCATCTAGTGACGTCATTAAGCCTGCATTAGTCATACACGGTGCACTAGAGACCATACCTTCGCTACCCGAGACCCTAGATGACGTAGACGAGACTAACAATAGTGTGTGTGATAACTCGCATGCCGTGTGCGGTGTTAACAGGAGTGAACGAGAGAGAGATAGGCGGGAAGACAAGTCCGACAAGGATCGGGGATCGCCGCGTCATGCTCGTCACGAGTCTTATGGAGGAAGAGACCCGGTACAGACGGCGCATGCCCAGAACTCGTCCTTGAATGCAACTTCGACTCCGCTCGGGATTCATCGGAGGTCGTCGGATTCTGATCTTAGTGTGACGCCTAAAGGTCAGTGTAGCCATTTCTTGATTTTGTCCCGTATACATTGAATACAATGCTTATCAACAAACATGAATATATTTCCAAGAACATGTGACGTTGTGGGATATTCTTTTGTTAACCATGAACAAGGCACATAATTTTTTGGCCAGCAACACTGCAACATTCTATTTTGCTAGCAACATGTTTCTTGCAACAAATTAAAAACATGTTTTTAAAACGATGTTGCGCAACTTTGTTTGATTGTTTCCAAATGAATTGTTTAATGAATTGTGCTTCTAATTGGCTTTTTATTTTCTTTTTCTGCTGTCCACCTTCGCCCAGTGATGGGTATGGTTTATTTGTGATCTTTCCATAAGTCACTGTGATAAGTGTGTTTTCCATGCTATCATCATGTTAACATCAAATGCTGTATCATATTTAGTGCTTTTTGTCTGAAAATTTTCGTGTGATTTTGATGATATTTGATCTATAAGAATCATCCGAATCAAATCATGAAAGAATTATTTTTAAATTTAAATAAAATTAGGCAAAATTGTTAGGGAAATATAGTTGCCCAAACTTATATTGTCACTTAAGTAAGGGACATCTTCCGTGATAATTAATTATTCTGAGCTTCCGATATTTCGACGCTGTTGCAAGCGCTAAGATCGCGTAATAATCATGGCGCGTAAGTGACATGATAAGTTTAGTTAAAACCGTGAAAGCTTCAATAGTTGCCCATTCGCAAAGGTTGCATGTGGAATGTGCTGGAATCTCCATAGTTACTCGTTTAAATGTTTGTGTAACGGTCAACGCACAATACAGGATCAAAATTGCCAGGATTCTTTACATTCCTGTGCAGTGCTTATAAGTGCGCGTTGACCTTAGTTATTACATCATTCTGCTTAATCTATTTTGTATTCAGGGTGGTATTGACACCGACGCTAAAATGGTAACCACTTATTTGGTACATCATACTGAGAGGAAGAAGGTCTGAGCTGGACTTAAAGTGTGATGCCCTTAAGGCCGATGCTCCAGGGCAGCCCGCGAAATTCAATTTTTCTTTTTCGGAGCGATTTTTCCGAAAAAGTCGGTCTCGACCTTTTAGAATTGGGAGGGCTGTATTATGATTGTAATTCTGTAACTACATACAGTCCGGGAGGTAACATTAAATTTTAGGTAGTGTTTTTACGCCGATCGGTTGCCATCTTGTTCATTACATCTCGAATGAGTGATAATTAAACCGAGCGTCTGCTGACGCACCCGCGATGGGTGTAGGAGGTTAGGTCGGGTTAGTACAAAAATATAATAAAGTCTTAGTACGCCGGCTGAAACTTGTATCATAAATAGTTTACATCATACTGAGCTTAAAAAAATCGTCAGCTGCATAGTGGTGGGGGGATTATGCGTCAGCCGCTCGCATGAACTTGTAAATGATGCACGCCTGTTAAAAAACATCACACACTCTCTACTTGATGTTAGATTGCTTTTAGGTTTCCATCAGGCCTATGTCATTTACAAGTTCATGCGAGCGGCTGACGCATCTTTCATAAGATTAAACTTTGATGATAATATCAGTCGGCTTACTATGACTTTTTGATTTGCAACTGTACCTCCCAGACCATACGTCTTACAGTCGCAAATCATATTGTCATCAACATACAGCCTGCAAAGTCCAAAACGATTGAAGTTGTTACTACTAGCTAATAGATGTCGCTGTCTTCAATATTTAGTTGTCAAATGTAAAATTGATGTCTTGCAACACTAGTATGAGTCTTGTAACACTGATGGTTTTGATTTTGCTACTCACTGCTAGATGGTGCTGTTATCAATAAAATTAATTCGTTTGAATAAAAAACGGATTTCGTAGAGTTTTTTCCTTGATTTTTTTACATATCACTGAGTTATACAACGTTTTATGTGTCACTGTATTTGTTAGCAGATTAAGGAACGATAATAGCAGTTCAAAGCACTTGTTTTTCTTCACTAAATGAATAAAAAGTCACTGTCTTGAAAGTTCTTATGTCAGAGCTATTTTGTTATTTACTCAACAAAAATACTCAACAACACTGTCACCGCTTGTTTGTAAGTTCAGGTTCACTTTTACGCACAGTATAATATCCAATTATACCCAAAAAACTATTATTTGACTTATTTAACACGGAGCACATCAAATGCAATGTTTACTAGTGCACGCCATCTATCGGTGAACGAAGTGCACTACAAGTGCACACTTTGAAGTGCGTTACATTGAGTTCTACCGCAAAACATGATTTATAACCTCAATAGTTTCCCAGCAATAATGTTTGCGTCAAGTTACTTATTTTGATGTACAGAATGCTTGGTTAACGGCTTTGTGATGAGGTGGTTTACACCTTGTATGTATATTAAGTATGTATTTACAAATGAAAAGTATTATGTAGTGTATTAACTATCTGGTGTCCACGACACAAACCTCGTTGCTTAGTGTGGCACTAGATAGTAAATATACTACATAGATAATACATTATGTATGTATTTACAAACAAAAAAGTATCTATGTAGTATATCAACTATCTGATGTCCAACACACAAGCCTCTTTGCTTAGTGTGGCACTAGATGGCGCTGTGTGTAATTGTAATTTCCAGCGATATTTATTTATTCTGAACCCCCACATCAATTTTACGTCAGTAATTAAAAAAAAAACACTTTTGTAGGAAACAGCTATTTTTAAAAAATTGCCGATGAAAATTTTAATGTGGGTAGCTTCAAAATTATGTAATAAATAAATACGTGTGTACCGTTTTAGCGTCAATGTCGGTTCCGCCTTGTATTTTGGCGCTATTTTCTTTGCTTTCTTCATCAATCATTGCCTAGCCAACCAAAGTCACCAAACCTAAAACTGAAATAATTTGTAGGTGGATCGTTGAACACCTCAGCCGGTAACGTTGGTAGTGGAGGTGGCGCCATCCTGCGTCCCTCGATGAACAGCAACAACTTGGACATGCTAGAGTATCCATTTCTGACTATGACGGAGTACCCGCCAGGGTTTATTGTACATATTGGTAAGTGATTTGTAATTTATTAAAAGAAACAGAAGGTTGATTGTGTTATATTGTGTATCAAGCTGGTGTACACCATTCCACGTCCAAAGTACTTGTACGTGTGAAAGTATACGGAAATGAACTTTTTTCATTTTAATTACATTTATAAATAAGTTGTTATTTTGTTCCGCCATTTCTCAAACTCAATCATTAAAGAGCACGATTTGACGAAAAAAATGTAAAGGATGTTAAAAACTATGCAGACAGATATATAGCGCAGACCGGTATCGCATAAAAACAGACTGCTATTATCAGTCTGTCAATTTTTAAAGTTAAACTTCTTTAAGCGCGTTGAGCACTTTTTGGGTGAACATAAATAATGGAACTCGTGTGACCGTCACCTAACGCTTCGTAGCACTCGTAGCCGATCCGCTACGGCGTAGCACCACTAGGCTAGCGCTGGGCACAATCCGTAGTAGATATAGATTACTAAGTTTTCACTTCTATCAGCAGTCTCCAAAAACTACCCTGCATGTTTTTTTTTTACATTTTATTGTGTAGGACTCATACAGCAGCAACTGTCGCAACCCCGTGCAGGGCACGCCACGATAGTGGCGGTAAGTCCCCTCTTTGAGGAGTGGCTGGAGAGGCGCCACGGCGTCCTCACCTTCCGCCTGACGCAGGTCCTCACCGGACACGGATGTGTAGGGAGGTACCTGCACCGAATGTGTCTCCACTGCGAGGATCGACCGGAGGACACGGTGGAGCACACGGTGGAAGTCTGCCCTGTGTGTCCTCGCAGCGGCGATCGGCGGCGGCGACCTCTCGCGTCCGGCCCTGTGTGTGGTGTGTGTGTGGTTCAATCCATGGTCGGATTAAGAGACGGAATGGGAAGCCGTCACCTCCGCGCTGCGAAGCAGTCATGCTAGCGAAGGAGGTGGCGGAACGAGAGAGGGAGAGAGCCTCTCTTCCCGGCCGCCGCGGGTGACGCACCGGGCGTCGGGGGTCACTTGGTGGCTACCGCTCACCGTAGACGCGGGCCTGTGAACGGTTAGCTATGGGCTAGCTAGCCGTCCGGCCGTTTAACGACGACAGGCCGTGTTGACGGCGCGTTCGTGTTCCACGCGCGCCTCAAAGAGATGTCAGCATAAAGGGAGGGGCCCGCAAGGGCCGAAGCCTACCGAAGCTGCGGGACTGTTCGAAAGAGATACCGCGCCCCCGGATCATAAAGGGCGAGGAAGGAACATGGATGGGTTTTAGTCAGTTAAAGTCTGACACTCCCGGAGGAGTGGGAGGAGCCCAGAGTGGGTGAAGTGATTGATGATATCCCATTCTAAAAAAAAGAACCTTTGTGTCGATTAAATTTACTGAATGGCACTTTATCTCTTCTTTTACTTCAATTCTAATAACACGCAGACCTAAAATAATACACTTTATTGTTTAACACAGAATAATGTCAATTTTACAAGTATGTTACAGTAACATGTTACAATTTGTGCAGGCGGCACAGTGTGCGCTCGCTCAGTGAAGCTCGCAGACGGAGGCGAGGGCGCCGCGCGCGCCGCCTGGTGGGCCGAACTTAGAACTGAGCTGCGCGCGCACGCACGGGCGCTGCGCTGTAACGCCGTCATCGCTTACACTGAGAATACGGCTATTTGGTGAGTACTACTGCTTGGAATAGAAGAGGAAATAGATGAGAGACTAAAATAGAAGTATTGAAGAAGATCATGACGCTACATCGACCCCAAATAAAATGGAATAAAGGCATGGGAACAATGATGTCTATTATAGATGTACGTCAGATTCGCGGGTGTTTTTTTCAGATCAGTCTAAATTTCTTGCAGTTATTTGGTGCCTTCTATGTACCTTTACGTACCTCTCCTGAAAATATGTCTACCACCTACACCCGTACAATGATATTTTAAAAATTAGGTACACCCGCGAACCTAATGTCAGAACCGCGGGTGTACCGTACCGCTAACCAGTATATTATGTAGTTAAGGACACTGTATAAGTAAATTTTGTAGCGCTTGTCATCTTGTGTACCTGCAGGTACACGTATTTAATAAACAAAATACAGTACAGTTTGTCGTGAAAAGTAACAAAACAATTTATAACATAATAATTTTCTAATGCAGGCAGAGGTATAAGTACGTTAATATATCACAGCTACCCTCTAAAAAAAATATAGCGCCTTCAAAGAAACAAAACTGTCTTTTCACTTTTCGCAAGAAATTCTAAATACTATTTTATTTGTTGGCAATTTATTCAAACAAAATCGTAGACTAAGGTCCATGTTCACCAAAAAGATGACGGACGATTATCTGAAATCAGCTGTTTAAAACACATTTTTGTATGGGGACATGTCACATTGACAGCTGTTTTTAGATAATCAGACTGTTATCTCCTCGGTGAACATGGACCTAATTGTTTTTGTGATAACCTCGATTTCAGTAATTGATTTTTTTTTTCAGTGAGGATGTATGCGTTCTCTCTGCGTCGGGCACCGCCTGCGTCATCAACTTAGACTGCGACTTCAACGCTGATTCGGAACCTAGTTCAGGTAAAATAATAACTTTAGCTTTCTTTGCGAGGCACGGATGAAAATATGGAATGGGTGCTCACCCATCCACGCACCGACCTAGGCATGCGAAGCTTAACGTGCTCTCGTACTTCTCCGCTTTACTTTTCTGATTAACCTTGCGGGATCCAAGACAGTTAAATTCATTCTGAATGTTGTAGGCCAATGATTAATTTGATTACTCAACGGATCCCGTTGATGAAAGATGTGTCTACAAGGTTTATTCTGTAAGTTTAAGGCATTTTTTTTTAAATTTTAGCATTGTTTATCTAAATATTAAATTATTTCCACATTTTTGCTATTTACGAGGGCGGTCCCATAAATACCCGACCTTACTTACTTACTGGCAGGTTTTATTTGATTGAATACTCTTTTTAGGAAGCGTGGACATTAAGAAATTTAAATTTAGAATTCGAACGCGCTAGGTCATTTGGCATTTGTTCTGAAGCAGATTTAGTGAAAGTTTTCATCGAATTTTTCGACTATGGACAAAATTGGTGTTCGTTACGTAATTCAATACTTTTATTTGAAAGGTCTCAGCCCAACTAATATCCAAGTGGAGCTAGATTCTACTTTGGGGGAGTCTGCTCCTTCATTTACAACAATAAAATATTGGGTGGCAGAGTTCAAACGCGGTCGCTCGAGCTGCCAAGATGAACATCGCAGTGGACGACCAAATGAGGTGACTAATCCAGAAATAGTAAAAAAATCCACAAAACGGTACTGAATGACCGTCGACTGAAAGTGCGCGAGCTAGCAGATATGGTAGGCATTTCAAAAAGTGCAGTCCATCGTATTTTAACAGAAAACTTGGACATGAGAAAGCTGTGCGCAAGATGGGTGCCGCGATTACTCACAGTAGAACAAAAACAGCGTCGTGAGGATGTGTCAGTCGAATGTTTAGCAAAATTTCGGAGCAACAAAGCCGAGTTTTTACGTCGATTTATCACCATGGATGAAACATGGGTTCATCACTTTACACCTGAGACTAAGGAACAGTCAAAACAATGGACTGAAAGAGGAGAATCAGCTCCAAAGAAGGCAAAAACAGTTCCATCGGTAGGAAAAGTCATGGCTTCAGTTTTCTGGGACGCGCGTGGCATAATTTTCATAGATTATCTTCCAAAGGGAAAAACCATTAATGGCGAGTATTATGCGAACTTATTGCAGCGTTTGAGTGAAGAAATAAAGAAAAAACGGCCTCACTTGTCAAAGAAAAAAGTTTTGTTTCATCAAGACAACGCTCCAGTCCACACATCCGGCATTGCAACGGCTAAAATCGAAGAATTAAAATTTGAATTGCTTCCCCATGCACCTTATTCACCAGATTTGGCCCCGTCAGATTATTTTCTGTTCCCAAACCTAAAAAAATGGCTCGGGGGGAAAAGATTTTCAAGCAACATAGAGGTTGAGTCTTTGGTAAGTGGCTATTTTGAAGAGTTCGACGATTCCTACTATAGACGTGGCATTGAAGCTATAGAGCACCGCTGGGAAAAGTGTATCGAGCTACAAGGAAGCTATGTAGAGAAATAAATATAGTTTATCCCATTTATTTTGATTTTTCTTGATTAGGTCGGCTACTTCTGGGACCACCCTCGTATTATGTCTTTTTGCTCTTTTTATAAATTGACACTGTTTTTTATAATTATCTTACGTTATGATTATTTTTTTTTTGTTTTCCCATGTTATTTACTTTAAACATTCCATCATTTTGTACTTTTTTATTATTATTTTTAATGTGTTTATGTAACAGTATACTGTTAATTAATATTTGTGCAAAATTTTTTAGACTTTATTATGTGTTTGTTTATGTTGTCGAGCTTATGGCACTCGTGGGCTGCAGCTGAAAATCAGCGTCAGGTGGCACACTTTGTGTTGCCATCTGACATTATGCTGAGCTGAGGCCCTTTTGGCATTATACTGCTGTTTGTTTATATATTATGTAAAATGTTATAGGTATTTTAATGCCAAATAAACACAATTTTCTTTCTTTCTTTCTTCTTTCTTTCTAAGGTAAGCGTCCACCTTCTTACCACCATCACCAAAGGAGCTCGTGGCTAAAAATAACAGCCGCTTGCGTCGATCTTTAGGTTAAGCCGTGCTTCCCTATGTTGGTCTATGGATGGGTCGGATATCACGTTAAGCTGTTGGTCCCGGCTGTCATTTGTAGATCTTTGACAGTCGTTACAGGTGGTCAGTGGCCCAAAAAGTCTGACAACCAGTCTTACGAAAGGGTATCGTTTTACCCAGTACAGTGGGCTCCGGAGGCTAGGTAGTCGCTCCATGTAAAATAGTGGTATTCAGCTGCATCCGGTTAGACTGGAAGCCGACCCCAACATAGTTGGGAAAAGGTTAGGCAGATGGTAAAGGTAAGCGTCCACCTGTCCACGTCGTACGCATCAGACGCATCGCATCAAACGGATCGTAGTATTCTTTGAATAGGAAGTTAAACAAGTGCGTCCACTGGTCGACATTCTTTCGTTTCTTATTCGTTTTGATGAATTTGGCGGTTCCACAAATTCATATGAATATTAAATTATAATCGACAATGTTTGTTACAGCGACCACTGGCTCAAAGAACGGGATAGACGAGTTAGAGAGCGAGTTGTGTAGCATGGCACATGTGCCCTATTCACCTGGAGCAGGTCCTTACAGAGTTGAGCTATCTACGTGTGGTGGATGTAGGTAAGGCAAAGCCTAGATATTGTAGCCTTTGTGACTGAACCAGTTCCAATACAGGATTTTTGTCAAAATTACACTTACACGGTCAAAATGTTTGGATCAGCTGATATCACATTACTTATTGGTACGGCTCTATGTGGTTGTACTTTACCTTGACACTAGTTGTACTTCATTTTGACAAATGCTTGACTGGACACGTTCCAATTTTAATGGTCCTTTCTTCAAAAGACCGTCTCAGACACTAATCTACATAATCCTCATGTGTGTTGACCGAGATTATACTATGAACCTTAAAAGAGACTGTCATTGTCTAATCTTGGTTTCTCTGAGTTCTTTTCTGTTGGTTCTTCTCAGAATAGTCAACAAAGTTGTAAAATATATTACTTGTAATAGTGTTTGTTAAAACTCATTTCCAAAAAAAAACATATCCGTTATGCATGTGAGTTTTAACCGGGTTTATTTCTTTATAGTAAACTAGCTTTTGCCCGCGGCTTCGCTCGCGTTAAGAAGTATTTTTATTAATTAGGTATAGTTTTTGCGGCTTTACTATTGTTTAGCGTGTGTAAGTGCCCACACGCAGAATAAGCTTATGATAAGGCAAACCTGGCGGTTTTAATGAATTTAGAAATTATACAGGGTAATTTATAATAATAAAGTTCTTTATTTCTCCTCACAATGACAAAATTAATTTAGGTTTCACATATTATTATTCTAAATAGTAGCGTCTTAGATCTTACTACCGGGATAAAAAGTATCCTATTTTTTAATCTAGGTTATAAACTATCTGTGTGCAATTTCGTCCAAATTCGTTCAGTAGTTTTCGCGTGAAAGCGTAACAAACAAACTTACATTCACATTTATAATATTAGTAGAGATAATGACGTGTTCCCTTTGACAGGAGAGCTCGCGTTCCCACAGTATTACTAGCGACATGCTCTAAGCCGAGCAAGTTGACGTCACATGCTAAAGCTGTCACCCTAACTGCCGTTGGTGAGTAGTATCTTTCTTTAGATATTAGACACTAAACGTACTTACACATAATCGGTGGCCATCTTGACCAATAGATCTCGAACGACTTACAAGTGAACCCAGCGTGAGCTGCTGCACCTGCGGTGGGTTTAGGTTTGGTAGGTTACGAAAGTGATGAATAAAATATGAACAAAAAAGAAAACCGACTTCAAAAAACTTTTTTACAAAAAAGAAAACAGACTTAAAAAAAAAAACAAAAAAGTGAAAAATAACTTTAGCTTCTGAAGTCGGTGACCTTTGTTTGATTGATTTTTTGTGTTTTTAACCGACTTCTAAAAAAGGAGGAGGTTCTCAATTTGGATGTATATTTTTTTATGTTTGTTCGCGCATAACTCCGTCGTTTGCCAACCGATTTGAAAATTTTTTTTTTTGTCACCGACTTCTGAACCTAAAGTTATTTTTCACTTTTTTGTGTTTTTAGAAGTCAGTTTTATTTTCAGCTCTGGTTCATATGCGCTTATCCCTTCACAGCGTACTGGCGTGATGTTATGCCATGAACTGGTGTAAACAATAGACAGACATGAGATTCCAGCAATCCCAGTCCATTTGCTATCATTTATTGAGGAGTTCCGTTGCCTATCTCCGAAGTTCTTCATCAAATCTTCACCAAATTGAAGTTAGACTACTCCGAGAAAGTACTCTTCCGAAAACTACCCAAATCGCGTGTGCCTATAAAACTTGACGAGTTATCTCTATTTCTCCAGGATCCCATCATCAGATCCTGACTTGATGATGGAACCACCTGTGAAGTATACCCCTTCAAAGAAAATAAAAAGAAACCAAATAGGTCCAGCCATCTTTGAGTAATCGGGGAACATACATAAAAAAAGAAGGTTCCGACGAATTGAGAACCTCCTCCTTTTAGAAGTCGGTTAAAAAGCAATCTATCACACATTATCTATAACTTGGTGGTACAAGTTCGAGCGGCTGACGCATAACCCCCCCTCCACCATGCAGCTGACGATTTTTTTAAGCTCATTGTGACGTAAACTATTTATGAAAAAAGTTTCCGCCGGCGTACTAAGACTTTTTTTTTATTTTAACCACGTTTTCCGTAACCTTTCAGTCCTACACCCGCCGCTACTTGAGCAGCTGACGGTTAGTTCACTTATTGCTAATATAAGATCAACCTTCGATGACAGTTGACAATATCGGCCGACTTACTATGCGTTTTTTATTTGCATCGGTACCTCCCGGACTATAAGTCGAGTTGCTTATGAACTTAAAATACTGCAAAGATTTTGATTAAAAATGGCAGTAGAGAACTCTATATTTACGATAAGAAGAAAAACAATTATGTGCGAAAAGAAATTTCTATTAAATACTTCGTACCTACAGCTACGTTGGTACATCCACTCTTTGTTTTTTAAATTTATCCATAAAATTCAGTGCCATTTAAATTATCAAACGTCAATTTGTGGAGTTTTAATGCTTTAAAGTTTAATTTAGCATTATTCTAACATTTGTTTCTGCTGTTATATTAATTAACAATTATAATTTGTATGACAGCGGCACGGGTAAGAAGAGCGCCGCCTACGTCAGAGCCGGGCGCGAGGGACATATCTGATCAGCTGCCCTTCCTAGAGTATGAATTGCACAAACTGCTGCTCGCCAAACTACGGATGCAAGTAAGTATACTTTATTCGGTGGAAAGGGCATCGACATGTAACCTGTTATCATTATCTGCCTAGCCTTTTCTCAGCTAGCCAGTCTAACCGGATGCAGCTGAATACCAGTATTTTACATGGAGCGACTAGCTATCTGACCTCCACATCCTAGTTAGTCTAAACTAATTTATTTGCGGTTAAAAGCCGTGGAAACGGTTAAAATGGCACGGTTAGTTTGAGACACGAAATAAAACTTACTTTGCATGTTTTAATAGGCTGATAAAATCTAATTAGTCCGTCACTTTTATTAATTCGTCACGATTATCAAAAAATATTTGACCCGTATTTTTTATTTTGTCACATAAACCAAAATTGACGAATATACGACGCTTTTAAAATTCCCAATACGTCACTGTTTGGTATCATTCTTAGTGAGTTCTGACGTCACGAGCCCCCACTCCCGAGTTTTGATGCGTTTTATCTTTATCAATATTCGTTGATTTACAAAAACAAAAAATACGTGTCCATTATTTTCCAATACTCTAACTGACGGACCAAATAGATTTACAATTTATTGTTGGTGGAAACTAGCCTGCGACGGTTTATTATACATTTAATGGTGCATTTACACCGCATGTTGAGGTAACATTCTCTAACAACGTTATTAATTGTTACCGCGTGTTGCCTGTTTTCAAAAGTAAGGCAACATTTCTTAATACGGCAACACACACTAACAATTAATAACACTTGGAAACGTTGCTCTAGAAAAAGTAACTGCGCTGTGGGTGGACTATAATAAAAATAATTGATATAATTTTTAGTTTTCAGTATCTCAATTCGTTTTGTTTGTATCCCCAGGGTGCGAACGCGTTATTCTCCCTAAAGACACAGATCTCGATCGGAGAGCGCTGTGTGATGGCGCTCGCTAGCGGTACAGCGTGCAGGTTGGGGGCCTTACCGCCGCCCGCGCCGCCTAGGATCAAGGTAAGGAGGCTCTATAGTTCGGCGACCTACATTTATTAAAGTTCTTATCTTTGAAAACCAAAAATAAGCCTATTCAAGCCTTGAATCGTCATCTATTTATTTATGTACACACAAAAATACTTAACAGGACATTACATTAAGATTGACGAGCACAAAAGTCTATCGTAATCTTCAAAATTTTTTTTAATTAACTCAACATGGTTCATTATACGATCTGCGACTCCCGCATTCCCCTAAAACTTGAGGGGAAGATTTATAAAACAATGGTTAGACCTGCTGTGTTGTATGGATCAGAATGTTGGGCCACAAAAGGGATGAATGAAAGGCATCTGCATGTCGCGGAGATGAGAATGCTAAGGGGGATGTGTGGTGTTACGCGAATGTATAAAGTAAGGAATGAGTATATTAGAAGAAGTCTGAAAGTGGCGCCGGTGACTGAAAAGTTGTGTGGTAATTGGTTGTCGTGGTATGGGCATGTGATGCGGAGGAATGAGGAAAATGCCGTGAAAAAAGTTTTGAGTATGAATGTGGATGGGTATTTGAGTAACCAAAGAAACGATGGATGGACGGTGTTAAGAAGGATATGGTAAGAAAAGAAGTGTCTGATGAGATGACGAAAAATAGCGGAGTATGGAAGAAGAAGACATGCTGCGCCGACACCAAATAAATTGGGATAAGGGCAAGAGAATGATGATGACATGGTTCATTATATTATTATGAACCATGAATCGTTTTTCATTTAAAAAAAAAAAATTAAGATCACGTGATGTCATGTTAAGTATTTTTGTGTCCCATATATTTTTGCGCCCCAATTATATAATTTAAGTTTGGAACCTATAAGGTAAGTGAGTGTCCACCTGTCCGCATCGGACGCATAACATCAAACGGATCGTAGTATGTATTATTTAACAGATTAGAGCTATTCGTACGACGTGGATTTGTGACTTTCTATGCAAAGAATAATACGATCCGTTTGATGCGATGCGTCTGATGCGTGCGATGCGGACAAGTGGACTCTTACCTCTAAAATACAACTATCACTTTTCCAAAGGTTTTTTTTCTATGACTTTTCAGGCGTCAGAAAACGACAAAGACGCATTGGAAATTCAAAAAGCGTTATGGGACTCCTTCTCAGCGAATAGAGCGGCCAATGGATTCGATATAGGTAAATATTATTATGATTATTTGTTTATAGGCAATGTTAATATTCAAATTCAGTCTTTTCTCTAATGGCTTTCACACATTTTGAAAAAAAAAAACAACTTTCAGTAAGGTTAACCTTTACATTCTCCGACTGTACGTCGACAAGTAATCTTTGTCTTTCATATCGCCGATCGTCTTTCGAAGCCGAAAGGCACTTGTTTTTCCCATCATGTTCTACACCATACCTGGGAACCTTTTAGTTACAGAGATTTATGGCGAGTCACAGTTACAACTTTTTGTAATTTTTTTTTTAAATACAAGTTTTTTTTGTAAGATTTTAACTTTTAACACCTCCACGACCCCCATTCTACTCAATCCATCCATCAGCACAATGTTTTAAGTGCGTTACATTGAGTTCAACAAAAACAAGATTTCCGAGTTCAGTAAAACATGATTTCCTAAAACCTTTGAACCTCAAAAACAAAGTGGTTTCCAAGCAGTATTTTTTTGCATAAAGTTTAAGTAACTTTATGCAAAAAAATACTGCTGGGAAACCACTTTGTTTTAAGTGGGTTACATTGAGTTATACCACAAAACATGATTTATAAACTCAAAAAAAAAAAGTTGTTTCCCAGCAATATTTTTTTGCGTAAAGTCACTTAGTTTGATGTACAGAATGCTTGGTTAACGGCTATGTGATGAGGTGGTTTACACCTTGTATAATTCACCACGCGGGCTCAGTACGGATTGGTAGAAGTCACATGTCTTCGAATTGTTGGTTCTAGGACAAGCCAGTTTCCTCACGATGTTTTCCTTCACAAAGTAATGCGCCTGTCTTTGTTCGAAACCCCCTACCGGGCCACCGCTGCTCTCATTCAGTGCATTGGTTTTCGTCAAGTAATACTTACTTTATTTCCTAACCGCTAACAAACCATGTTACTAATACAATAATGATGTTCCCAGGTGGTATAGAACACGCCCTGAACGGCGCACTACCCGAGGTGGACGGAGAAGAATTGGCGCCTGCGCTAGACCTGTGCGCGGATAAAGATGCTTGTGTGTTGGAACTGGACGAGGCTGAAGATGTAAGTTACTAATATAATCCGGGAGATATCGTTGCATTTTAGATAGTGTTTTTACGTCGATCGTTTGCCATCTTGTTCGATACATCTCGAATGAGTGATAAGTGACCCCAGCGTCAGCTGACGCTTACACTGTGGATGTAGGATTGGTAGATTAGGTTAGGTCAGAAAAAAAAGAGTACGCTGGCTGAAACTTGTTTCATAAATAGTTAACATCATTTAGACGACCCGATTGGCGTAGTGGTAGTGACGCTGCCTTACGTTCTTAGGGTCCTGGGTTCGAATCCCGGTAGGAGCAAATGTTTGTGTGATGAGCATGGACATTTGTTTCCGAGTCATGGATGTTTATATGTATAATAAGTATGTATTTACAAACAAAAAAGTATATCAACTATCTAGTGTCCACGACACAAGCTTTGCTTAGTGTGGCACTAGGTGGCGCTGTGTGTTAATGTCCAGCGATATTATTATATATTATTATATTACATCATACTGAGCTTAAAACAATCGTCAGCTGCATAGTGGTGGGGGGATTATGCGTCAGCCGCTCGCATGAACTTGTAAATGATGCACGCCTGTTAAAAAACTAAAAGCAGTCTAAGTTCTAAGAGTAATAGGCTAGTTCCCACTAACCAGACATTGCAAATCTATTTAGTCTGTTCAGTGACACGTATGTTGGGGCGTAATTCCCGACAGTGAAAATGTCATGTCGATGTTGTGTATAGAAATGTTATGTTGATTAAGTAGACAACCGATTGGTATAAAGCTTTAATTGCTACTAAAAATAACATGTTCTAAAGTAGTAGGTATTGTACATTGTACAATTAATGTTGGGGGCCATCATCATTAATCACGTGATGTTTTTTTTTGGCATTTTTTGACCCCCCCTCCCCCTTGGTGATTCTTGGTGAGGTTTTAAGACTACCCCTCCCCCCTCCGCCCTATATCACGTGTATTTTTTCGTACCTGCAAAGAATCTACCTATTTTTTTATTTATAAAAAAATACTGGTATAAGTATCATCTAATTTTATTATAGAAAATTAAAGACTACTATAATAAACGTTCAGAGGTAGACAGAAAGGTTGCAGTTAAATACATGTAACGCCGCTTTTCAGTTGAGTATCGCGCGCTTGCAGAAAAAATAAGTACAATTAAAATAATACTCTACCCCCCCTCCCCCCCCTTTCGAGCCTCACATGATTAATGGACAGCCCTTGGATTAAACGCAACAAAATAAGTGCGCATTTTTAACAGTTTAACTCAATTCTGATGGCGTCAAATAAACTTCCTTGTCGCTAGATCCATTCATTTTAGGTTTTTCACTTGTTTTCAAGTTTCATGTTTTGAACCTATGTTTTTAACAATATGACGTGAAAAGAGAATAGCGCACGCAAAGCAAATTAAAAAAAAGGAACCCCAAAAAGGTTCCGAGTCTGAGTTTTTTACAAATTAAAAAGGTTGTATGATAGATTCGGCACCAAGAAGTTAATAGGTTTAATGATGTTTTGAATTCACAAACGTAGTACAGTCACGTCTAATAATATGTATATACTTTCCTTTATATTATAGAGCTATTTTCGCGAGAAATAACGATTGTAACTAGGAAATTGGATCATTTTCATCAAAATATGAGTTCCAGAATACTATGTACGTAATGACATTAAATTTTAATCAGTACATTAGGAGAAACACAATTTAAAAAATTCTTAAGTGTTTACATATTATTTGACGTGACTGTACACACGGTGTTTTAAATTCAATTTACTTTATCCTTTAGTTAGAGGATAAAGACGGCTTTTGCACTCAGATATCGAAGAAAAAAATAAGCTTTCCGAGATGGGGGGATGAAAAATATTATTTGAAAATCTAACTGACGAATTAATTCCATTTTAGTCCATTCTTGCTGGTTTCTTCAAGTCTTTTAAATGATTGTGTTGTTTTAGTATGTTACTATGTCGTATATTGTAAACAAGTGCGAGTCGGACTCGCCCATGAAGGGTTCCGTAACAGCAAGTAACATACGAGTAGTATAAAAGTTCTTGCAGTTCGTTGTAAATGAAAGGTAATTGCGGTTTACGATTTATGACGTATTAAAAAAAAACTACTTACTAGATCTCATTCAAACCAATTTTCGGTGGTAGTTTACATAATAATGTACATCACATATTTTTTAAATTTAAGTTACAGGGGGGGGGGCACATTTTACCACTTTGGAAGTGTCTCCCGCGCAAACTGTTCAGTTTAGAAAAAAATGATACTAGAAACCTCAATATCATTTTTGAAGACCTATACATAGATACCCCACACGTATGGGTTTGATGAAAAAAAAAAAATGAATTTCAGCTCTATGTTTGGGGAACCCCCAACAACACAACGGAAACCTAAAAAGCTGCTAGTTAGCCTTTTTAATAGCTTAGCTTTGATTTTTTATTTTTTTTTTATAATGAGAGTTATTGTTTTTGTTAATGGCTAGGTGGAGACAGCACGTGCGTTAGCAAAGCGTCACGTGAACATGCAAGTGTTTACGCACGGACTGAAACCTGTCATGGGAGCACAACCACAGGCGTTTGCGCAGGTTTGTTAAACCATTATTTACTTAAAATCTTAAATTCTTGAATACACGTACAAAGCACGGTCTAAATCGCTGGGTCTAGAAGAATATTTTTTGATGAGAAAACGCGTTGAGCACTTTTTGGCTGAACAAAAATCATGGCAGTCGTGTCGTCGTCACAGAACGCTTTCGTATAACGGTTAGTCAAAGTCAAGTTGATTTTGGGTTGATTTTATTAAATTTCGAGAATGTTCTACATTCTCGAAATTTCTTCGCAACTCAAGAAGTGATGACGTGTTCAAATTGAGTATAAGTATCTATGGATTGATACAAGGAAGTAAATAATTTAATGTTTCGATAGGAGATTTCGAAAAGAAGTGGTGATAACACAAGTAATTCAGAAGTTACTTAGTTTTCACTTCAGTCTCTAAAGACTTTTTTTTGTTGCAAGCCCGCCACACTATTCCCTGCCCACTGTAACTCCTGTGCGCCAGAATCAACAGTGGCGACCACCAGAAAAGCGCCGAGACAATGAAGATCGACGAAGTCACAGAGAATGTTTAATTTAACTGTCTTGGATCCCGCAACGAAATTATTTAGAAAGTATAGCGGAGGAGTAGGAAAAAAGCTCGTACTTCCCTCCATATCAGCAGGAGACAGAACGAAACAAGGCCAATAGGCACAAAGTACCTCGCATGTTGTTTTGCCAGTGGGAAATGATTGAACAAGGCTCACATTAAATAACAGTCGTGATGTTTGTCTCGTTACAGGTGTGGCGCGGTAGGCTGGTGCTGTCGGGCGGCGCGGGCAGCTCCGCGGTGGAGCGCCACGTGCGCCGCGCGCTCGACGGAGTGGCCTACAAGCTGCGCCGTCTGCAGCCCTGTGCGCTAGTAGCGCCACGCTTCCAGCTAGAACTGCCTGAGGTAGCGCGTGGAAGATATCAACCTATTTATGCTATGCTTACTTGTTACAGATTAAAGCCGAAAAAGGAGATCACCCAGCCTCCATACATTTTTGGGCTATTTTCAAAAGTGCCGGCCAACCAAGATAAACTTATTATTTCGATAGAGCATATCATAATAAACATTTTTTATTATTACGCCTAAATCGTAACTCAATTCACCGAGAAGTTGTTCAACCACAAAATATCTGAGGTCCCCAGATTGTGGTAAATGGTTATTTTGCCGGGCAACTAAAATAAACGCAGTAATTAAATAGACCTTAAGGATGTAAACATTTTTTATTATGCCACCCAAGTTTTAAATAATTAATAATGATAACTTTGATAAAACGCTACTGGTCGATGATCAAGGGAAATCTGCCGATTGCCGTGAATCCCAAACTCATCGATGTGTTTATCCTGCCGTCCTAAACCACGGTGCTCAGACCTAGTCACTCGAGTTATTGCAAAAGTTCCGCCTTGGAGTATGCCGAAAAGCAACGCAGCGCAGCATCCGAACGACTCACCTCTTTTTAGACTGGCCTTGGCGGCGTCGTTATCCGCAGGCTGATGATCTGAACGCGTTATGCATTTGTTTTGTTTAGATTTTACATATTTTTTCAGTAACCTTGAATGTCCCACTGATGGGTAAAAGCCTTCCAGGCGCTCTTCTCCTGCGCCACTTTGAAACATTGCCTTCGTGATGCGCGTTCAGATCATCACGTCAGCTCTTTCTAGGCCGGCCTCGGCAGCGCCGTCTATCCTCAGGCACTCATCGTGTAAAACCTTTGCCCAGCGGTTGTTGTGCTTGCGGCCCACGTAACCTACAGGCAATCCCATTTGAGCCTGGCAGCGTTTTTGCCCACATCTTTATTTCCGGTTTTTAAGCGCACCAGTATGTTCCGTATTTTATGTAATCTCTTTAACCCAGAATGCTTTGTCACTTTTGGTAGACACCAAGGCGGTATTTTTGCAATAAGTTGAGTGACTAGGTCTCAGCACCGTTGGTTAGGATGGGCAGGATAAACACATCAATGAGTTTGAGCTTCGAGGAGATTGGCAGATCTTCTTTGATCATCGCCCAGTAGCGTTTTTTATTATAGTAATCATTATTACTTATTATAACTTGAGTAGCATAATAAAAATGTTTCTTTAAGTACATAAAAACCTCAAACTGTAGTGGACTGCTGCAAAATGTTAAAAAAAAAACGAATGTTCACAGGACGAAATCCAACTAATAGTCTCCGGCTCGGCCATCCCTCTCCAAGACCCGAACACTTCCGAAGAGAACGGGCATCAGTCCACCAGCCAGCACAGCAGTCAGAGCAGCAGCCACGGCAGCCAGGGGAACGGAGGAGACGCTGATGATGATATCTTCGAACTGGATGAGGAGCAGCTGGTCAAGAGTCCGCCCGAAGTCGTGGAGGAGAAGAGTTTTATTAATGGAACGGTGAGTTTAGATGTTAACATGAACATATTGATAAGTTTCTGCACTAATATTATCTATAAAGAGGTAAAATTGTCTGTATGTAGGGGGTGATCTCTAGAACGAATGAGCCAGCTTTAACTTTCCTTTTACTGGCAGAAAGCTACATTATAAGTACATACTAATGTAAAATAAGTGTGAATGTGTGTGTGTGATGTGTGTGTGTGTGTGTGTGTGTGTGTAAATGCGTAATGTGCATATGAGCCGAGCTAACACAATTTTCGCGGACGGAGTCGAGGGCGAAGTGCTAGTTATTCAAAAACACAAACATACAACATGTAACAGAAAGGGTATAGTCACATGAAAGGGTGTGCTACATAACATCACGCCTGTTATCATCGAAGGGTTATACAGAGGTGTATCTAGCAGTATTCATGCATTTCGCCAGTTATGGTTAAGTCACAATAGGGGGCGAGCCTTTTTTCATCAATCGCGCACAAATCCAGATTCTGTGGCTACTAAGTAATTCAAGACGTTGGGGTGGCTTCCAGTCCTTCCTGTCTGTCATGAATGCTGAAATGGACCTTTTTGGAGCAGCCATGAGGCACACAGTACATACTATGTATTTTCTCATTTTTGTTGTAACGTTTTTAATATTATTGTGTGTGTGCTTTATTTACTGACGTCAAATAAACATTTTTACTTTCTTCTTCTTTCTTTCTATATAATCGGATGCAATTGAATATTAGTATTTAACATGGAGCACCTGTCTGACCTCACAACACAGTTACTACTGGGTAATATGCTACCCCTTGGTAAGATTGTTTATACGAGCTCCTCGAGTTTCGAGTTTTTATATCAATGACCCTCTTCACAAAGCCGTCAACCAAGCATTCTGTACGTCAAACTAAGTAACTTTACGTACAAAGAATTGCTCGGAAACAACATTTATTTTTTTGTATTGAAAATCACATTTTACGGTAGAATTCAAAGGAACACACTCAAAATATCGCGCTTATCGATAGAATTAATAATACGTGGGAGGTGGATTAAGTAAAGAAAAACATGTTTAAAAAAAATCTTTTGAAAAAGTCGGAAATTTGACTTTGATTTTCGGTATGGTGTAGAACATAAATAAATTTACCAATGACGGGGAAAAATGTATTTGGGCTTCGTTAAGGTTCTATTTACACCCTTTATATCAGTGTATATTAAATAATAGGGTAAACGAAAAAAAAATCGAATTAGTCCGCCATTTAGATCAGGGGTTCCCAAACTTATTTAGTCTACTGTCCATTTTGAGAAAAAAAAAATGTTATAATTTTATGCTGTGCCCTGTCAAGGTTTACAACGGCTCTTAGCTCTATGCCTTTTTTGTTAAAACCATGTCTGACCTTGTGGAACGCAAATAAATGAATATGAATAACTCTTGCGGGCTACACCTGCCAATGAGTATGATTATTGAAACGCAACTTTATGGTATTCAGACAGAGTAAAGTATATAATAATATGATACTAATATTAATATTAGTTGATGTTCACAAGTTGTAGTTGAGAGCTCAGTCGGTGTATAAAAGTCCTTTTAGATGAAATTACAAGTCGCCCCCTAAGCCTCTACACAACGCCCCCATTTTTTTCCGGAACTCTTAGTGGCCCCCTTTATGCCTGCAGCGCCCACAAGGGGACGTTATCGCCCACTTTGGGAAGGGCTGATTTAGATTATCAAACATATTTGATCCGTTATTTTTCTTTCGTAACGTAAACCAAAATTTACGAAGATACGACGCTTTTAAAATTCTCAGTACATTCAGGCCTTGGTATAAATTTTAATTCTGACGTCACGACCCCCACTCCCGAGTTTTGATTCGTTTATCTAATTCAATATTCATTGATTCACAAAAACAAAAAATACGTGTCCATTATTTTACAATTCTGTAACTCACGGAGGATGTAGATTTGCATTTTTTTTCATATTGTCGTCATGCCTATGTTAATTACATAATTTCCTACAGGTCCCCACAGCGGTGTCACTCACAACTCTGAGCCACATCAGTGGCGGGCGGGTGTCGCGTCGTCTGTGTGCGCTGCGACTGCTGTTTGTACGGGAGACCACTGCGGTCAGAGAGCTGGGAGGACTCAGCGGGTTCCTGCACACGTTTACTTGCGAGGTAAGACTGACCCGAACTGGAGTCTTTTAGAAATTATATCAAACCACGAAACTTGGGCCAAGTCGGGTTCATTTGTAATATTTTCAGGGTGAAGGGAGGGGGGTCCCACGTGATGTGTGATAACAGATTACTGTCCCGTGGGACCTTACTACCGGGATAAAAAGGACCCTATGTGTTAATCCAGGTTATAAACTATCTGTGTGCAAATTTTATGTAGTTTTTGCGTGTAAGAGTAACAAACGTCCATACTAACAAACTTTCGCATTTGTATTATTAGTATGACTAGAAAAAAATATAAAAAATAAGCAATATCGCTGGACATTAACACACAGCGCCACCTAGTGCCACACTAAGCAAAGCTCGTGTCGTGGACACTAGAAAGTTGATATACTACATATATACTTTTTTGTAAATACATACTTATTATACATATAAACATCCATGACTCGGAAACAAATTTCCATGCTCATCACATAAACATTTGCTCCAACCGGGATTCGAACCCAGGACCCTAAGAACGTAAGGCAGCGTCACTATTACTACGCCATTCGAGTCGTCGCACAATCAAACAATGTTACACGGTCGGCGCAGTAGCCGAGAGATTGCCTGCTGCGCTGTGTGCCGCGGTTTCGATTTCAGCACGGAACAAATATTAGAATGGCCTACAGTCAGGTGTTCCGGGTGTAGCTGTTTTATACTTTCTTTTGCTTAATGGTTTAGTGGTTACCCAACCAACAAAAGTTAGTTGTATAGAAGTCCATAGAACGTTTTGTAAAAACTAATCAGTGGTCAAATAAAGGGCCAAAGAAGTTGCACCTACGAAGAAAGTGGCGCAATTATAACTCCATTCAATTGTATAGTACAACTGTAGCGGTGTCAGGTGTGACCATTTTGGCCTATTACAGTTGATGTAACAGTAACGCTAACTCTATTTGTTGACATATAAAGCCACCACAATGCAAGTATAGTACCTTTTAGAACTGTAAAAGAGTTCATGATTCCATTACTTCACTAATATTCATCATTCATTCAATTTTCATTCGTTCACACTGCTGCAGTGTCTTCAGTGTTTTTGAAGAGCAAAAGATATAGAATACGAGGAAATCAGACATTGGAATCGGAGTTAGATAATATTTTATTATGTAATTAAATTATTCATCTTATAGGGGGAAAATGATGTGCGACTGTTATTTTACTGATAAACTTTGTATGGGTTTACGGCAATATTTTAACGCCCCCCTTGAATTATTGAGGTTTTACTTAAATAATTACGAATTTAAAGTCATAAATATACTTCCAGCTTCCTGAACTCTACTATAGCACTCGTTACGACAGATATCAACCACCATTACATGAAATTAGGGTTCCTTTTGCTCGTGCGTGTGCCATAAATGTGACGTTTTTTTTTATGGATCTTAGTCGTTTTTTATTAAACATTTCAGAAAACATGAGTTTCTAAATCAGCACTACTACGAAGTCAGAGTCATACTTATTAGTTATTATTTATTCATACTCTGAATTTTTGTGATAAAGTTGCTGATTTTTCTTAATAGAATAATTGAGCTTCGGGAAATAAACCACTACTAGAATCATTGTTCATATTTAAATAATTCTCAATTTCTTTGGCTACGTACGTTAAAAATATTTTGTACGGAACCATTTTCTATAATTAGGTCAATTTTCTATAATGGGAATCAAAATGTCATTTTTGCAGAAGCGCCGTAGAATACCTTTACACACCGTAATTATGTTTTAAAAGCGAAACGATCTCCGTTATTGTGTGAAAGAGGAACTATTACAGCTACAAAAAAATATTCTGTTCTAAAAAAGTATCCTTGTGATAAGTTTATCACTACGACTATAATGAGCTTTAAAAAACCTTTTTAAGACAAGTTGGGCAACATAAATGTAATTTGAAACTCAGCTATATCACCAAATCACTCTGTCGTAGATTTTTTGTGCCCACTATATCACAATATCGCCCTATTCTTGAGTTTTCATCTCTACCATAACGAAAGACCCATTATAGTACGTTCAGAACCTTTATTGCGTTAATCAGGCGCATTAAGGCGACAGTAAACACTGTAATAAAGTTCTATCGTTGTATACTAGTCACATTGGTGGTTGCAATAACTCCTGACTATAACAGCTATACAAAGTCACGAAGTAAACCTTTACATCAATTCCTAATAGGTCGTTTTTGCCATGTAAAGTTATAGAGCCAATTTGTATTGGCAAACGCTTTTACTCAACAATCAATCGCCGCCAAAACCTTTATACAACTTTTACCCAGCTTTTTGGAGATAAAAGGTTTTGTTATAGGGCAAAATTGTTGGTTGGGTAGTGCCTTACCTGGTGCCACAGTTTTTATGCAGCCCATGGGCCTCTGAATTTGCTTTACTTCGCAAATAATCTTGCAGGAACGATGGTTGGGTTTCCTCACGGAGTTTCCTTCACTGAAGCAAGTGATTACTGTAAAATACGCACATGAATCCGAAATCAGAGGTTTGAACTCAAGACCCATGACTTGGCAGCACGATGTGACACCACTAGCCTTATCACTCTCTTCACCTCTTCTTCTAAACCTTCATCTGTGGACCCGGACCGAATTGGTTTGAAGCGATTGTTTAACTAATGTGTCTACTTCGCTATCAGTTATCTGATGTTGTTGTCACCAGGTAATGGCGATAGTGCGCGCATATACGGCCGCGCTGGGCGGCAACGCACTCACTTCCTTCTACATCACACAGCTCATGCTGCAAGATAACGCGCACAAGAATCAGGTATGTTACTGCGTCATGACGAAAATTGAATTCCAGGTATATTTTGCGTAGCAACACAAAAAATAGACATTTAAACAGGTGCTAATAGAGAGAGGTATCTGCGTGAACGCTAGACCTACCTAATTTTATAATAGCTGAAACTTTTTCTGTGGAAAAATTGGATATTATAAAAAGCCGGTCCTGAGGCCCTACTCCCTAACGCTTCGTACGTATATTTGAGGTATCCGTCTCTCTCACTCACACTCATCTGCTGACTTGCGCGAGAGCGACGGATAGATCCGAATATGCGGACGAAACGTTAAGGATTAAGGACCTCTGGTGACTTTGGCCAATGTCAGGGGATCCAAAATGGCTTTTAGCAGAAACACAATAAGAATAACGTAAAAATTTAAAATTCTTATATTCTGCTGTATGGTTATGACTATAAAGTTCATTTTAAGAATTAATTTTTTTTACGCGATTTATAATATGATTCCGCTTAAACGGTCATTTTAGACCCCTTGGTCACAAAGATGTGATGAATAGTGGCTAAATTACGTCATATTAAAAAAATAAAAATGATTTACTACTTCCACTGCCAGACACTTTGAAAAACTCCCCCCAGACACCTTTAAATTCTGTTAAATTGTGAGTATTTTTCTTTACAGGGTCAATGTCTTCTATCGGTCGGCGGCGACATAGTTCACATCACATACTAAATTTATACGAAACCAAACATGACATATCTATGACAAACATGTTTAGAACACTATTACGATATAATTATATATTTGTTATCTAGTAGAACTATACCTAAGTAGTTATTTTGCGAATTTAAACCTTATTTGTGTTCCAACAATGTGATTTTGAGTATAAGTTTTTTTTGTAAAACTAATCTTAATGTTAAAGCTTGTTATGTTGACTATGTACAGTCAAAGAATGAAAAGTTAAGCACTTCTAGGTCAATTTTACTCACACATAGTGCCAATTTCATAAATGTCCACGACAGTTTTTTTTTAAATTGCTTAACCTTTTCTTTCTGCTACTGTACATTGGATTGAAGTCTGCCGAATGTACTTCCTAAACGTATATTTCAACTTAGTATTAAGCCAGTCTGTTTAAAAAACTTTTACTTACTATTAAAATAATATTCTGCATGGCGGGAATACATCGACAACTCGAAACAATACTCGATTGACATTTAGTCCAATTTTATATGTGTGACGTTTTAGCTGTCACTTTGACAGTTAAGTTAGTTTTGTCATTTTGGCGGCTAAAAACTTTGTTTGACAGCTCAAAATTAGATTTGAGCTGCGTTCAATTAAATTAGATTTGGACTTCTAAATTCTCAAACATAAGTTACACACAGTCTCGAAGGACACTGTCACAAAATATTACTCAACCTCCCATGCAAGATATTTTCTGTTATTTTTCTTTTAAAATTAGAATACTAAATAAAAACTAGATAATTGTAATTTATGAAATTGTAGTTTGGAGAAAGACGATAAATGTAAAAAATCTAAATCCTTTATGTATATCGTACAAAATTATTTTTAAATATTTTATTCTATATTGTTATATTTTAAGAAACCGACTTTATAGTCAAAATGTTTATAATCATATGAAACTTACATGAAATGTTTTTATCTATGTATGTTTTTAAAGTTTTTCTCAATTTTAATATAATTACGTAACAAATGTCCTATTTTAAAGTAGCACGAGGTTGCTGAGAAGGAGTTTAAAACGATTTATTTATAATATGAAATATCCAAAAAGATCATAACTGAAATCTAATTTTAAAGCCTTACAAAACGTACTTAACAATTGTATTAACCATCCATAATTCTTGCCATAGATAGCCAATTCGTAATTTTACTATTAAAAGTCGACAAAATGATAATTATTTGTTTAAGTACCAAAAACTTGCCACAAAAAACTCTATTGAAAAATACCACATAAACTGTTCTCCAAAGGTTTTTGCGCATTGCGGTAACTTACAAAATAATCACCATCTCCCTGCCCTTCGCCCATTTTACTTGGGGTCGGCGGAACACGTAACCCAAATTTAATAAATAAAAAAAAGACTGCGTATGAGGCAAACAAAATATTGAATCACTAACTCCCCGAATAAGTTCTTGAAAATATCATCGACCTAGCCCGTGAGGAGCTCGTGGCTAAATAACAGCCGCTCGGGTCGATGTTTAGGTTAAGCCGTGCTTGCCTAGGTTGGTCTATACATGGGTGACCACCCTTACATACAGAGGTTCCTCCGTGCCTCGGAAAGCACGTTAAGCTGTTTGTCCTGGCTGTCATTTGTCTTTCTTTGGCAGTCGTGAGTCGTTACAGGTAGTCAGTGGCCCAAATAGTCTGACAACCAGTCTTACCAAGGGGTATCGTATTACCCAGTACCTATTAACTGGGTTGTAGAGGTCAGATAGACAGTCGCTCCATGTAAAATACTGGTATTCAGCTGCATCCGGTTAGACTGGAAGCTGACCCCGACATAGTTAGGAAAAGGCTAGCCAGGTGATGATCATCGACCTAGCCCTTTCCCAATTAAGTCTGAATATAGTTGAATACCAGTATTTTTCATGAAGCGACTGTCCATCTGATCTTCACGACCTAAGAAGTATTGAGTGAATTCCAAAACTTCTTGACAAGACTGCAGGAGCGATCAAGTCAAAGACTCGTCGTCTTCCAAATTCTACACGGTCGTAAGAGACGCGATGGACAGAAACCGATGGAGACAGATCATCCGCTCTCAATGCAACCCTCATTCAGGCCGACCATGATCCTCAGACATGAGGAACTGACCCTAGATAGAGACAAGACTGGTTGCCAAACCTTTGTGCTTCTGATAAATCATCATCATTTCAGCCGAAAGACTTCCACTGCTGAACATAGGCCTCCCCCAAGTGTCGCCACATTGACCGGCTTCTGATTACCCATAACTTAACTTTCTCTAATCATTATTCAATTTTAAATACAGTATTTAAACAACTCGGTATTATACAACAAAGTGGTATTTATCCAACATTTCAACAGTATTGAAAAGTATTTCCTATAACGCAATGCGCAGTTACCTTTAAAAGGGCAAAATGAAGAGCAATGTATGCAAAATATCATAAGTTGTTTTTGTTAATTTCTTTTAAATATCACTCGTCGGTTAGTGTTTATAAATAATTGTATGGTGCTACGTAAAACTTTCTTGTTATTTTAATTGTACCTGTATTGGTGACAGAATATGCCTTTTTTCTGGAATTTTCCAAGAAACGTAGGAACCGTAGTGTCGCTTTTGATTCACACTAGAAAACGCAGATAAAATCTGCCTACGAATCGTAAAGATAGTTCAACAATTTCATATTTTGGACGGGCAACATTTTTTATCTACCATAGTGTTGCCACAAATAAATAAAAGTAAAAACATCTTTTCAAGGTGTATTTTGTCACCAATTCAAATTATTTTCACTTTTGATTATTTTCTCGATTTTATTCGAATTTCCTATTAATATCGTATGCTCTCATAATAATAATCATGTGTCAAAGTACTTATAGAACCTTCTACATTAAATTAAGCTTGCGGAAATGGACTTAAACGACTCAATCCATCTATGGTGTACTCCTAAAAGGGAGGGTAATGTTTTTCTTTTATGCACTTTTGTTTTCCAATTCACTTAAGACATTAGTAAAATAGTCGGCATTGGCTTTGCCTGCGATATATTTAAAAAAAAAAGTGATAAAAAAGCCCACATAAATATTATTATTCGTATACTTAAAGGCCTATTATAATTGTATTTTATAGCAAGTATACATTTTGACGCAATTGTGTAAAATTGGTCATTGCACTCAAGGTGTGATGGGCGTTATACAGCTTTGGATATACCAAAGCAAAGGAAAAATAAACCTAGTACTTAGATATTTTCCTCTACATCTATAAAATAACATTGATCACGAAATTCCAGTTCAGCATTGTAAAGATTTCATATTAATTTACGGTCTATGAGTACTTAAAACTAATTTCACAATAATCATAATATTTTTTGTAACTAATCATTATGTATCGATTGTAAAATACAGTATCTTGCCGTTATTTGGACGTATTTATGTATTTTGTCTATGTATGTTTACAATGTGTGTCGTAGGGCGAAATATATGACAAAGATTTACTTGCTGTGTTTTATTTTACTAGTGGTAGCCAGTGGTTGTAATTCGATCTTAATTAATTTAAAATCATAGGTACAAAGTTTTTGCTTCACTTATTAATAAATTGTCAAACGTCCACAAACACGTTGCAATGTCGACCAAGCGTTGCCATGACGACCAAGTCTATTATTTAATACGAAACGTCCGCACCGTGTATGCGTGTGTGTCATGTATAGAGTGGAATTTTTCAATGCCACCTCTAGAGAACGTACTCGAAATACTGGAGTTAGCAAGGAAACATTCCTTTATTTAAAAAGGGAAACACATTTGCATTCACAGATAAAAAAAATCGCTTGCCACACTCGGGAATGGCACCGACTAAAGTTCGAAAAAAACCATGAAAAGAACAGTTATAAATTTAGTGGAATAAATTCAACAAGATAAAGCACTTTTATTCATGGTTTTCCTTAAATTGAATTTATCATGTTTGTTAGAGAGATTTGATTGATTTGAGGAGCTCGTGGCTAAATAATATCAGCCGCTTCCGTCGATCTTTATGTTAAGCCATGCTTGCCTAGGTTGGTCTGTGGATGGGTGACCACCCTTACATACAGAGTTTCCTCCGTGTCTCGGAAAGCACGATAAGCCGTTGGTCCCGGCTGTCATTTGTCTATCTTTGACAATCGTTACAGGTAGTCAGTGGCCCCAAAAGTCTAACACCAGTCTCACCAAGTGGTATCGTATTTCCCAGTACTAGCTGGGTTGTGGAGATCAGATAGGCAGTCGCTCCATGTAAAATACTGGTATTCAGCTGCATCCGGTTAGACTGGAAGCCGACCCCAACATAGTTGGGAAAAGTTTAGGCAGATGATGTTAGAGATTTGATCCATATGATTGACCCTATCGATTGATGTCAAAAAGGTACAGAATGTTATTTTTTCGAACTATAGTCGATCCATCCCGGGTTCGAAGTTCGAGTTTGGCAAATAAATTTTCGAAAACCTGTAAATACAAATTTGTTTTTTTTTTAAACAAAGGAGTGTTTCCTTTGAGTAAAATTTGCTATCTCCAGCATTGCTAGTACTTTTCCTCCAGATGGCATTGACAACTTCCACCCTGTATGTGTCATCAAAATAAATACCGTGCACTGTTGCCGGTCTTAACAAAACAAAAAAAAAAATTGTTGTATTCCTATTCTGAGATTAAAATCGGAATTTCAATAACTAAACACTAAATCAAAAAATTATAAACGACGTAGGTCGCTATAAAAGTAAACAAATCGAAGAGTAGTCATTAGCTCAGCAGTACAATGTACTTTAAAGTTGATTTTACATGCGCTTTGACTGTAGAACTATTGCGCCTGAAGTTGATAATTTGTTTTCAATGTAATGCTCATAAAATTGATCAGTTTCACGTAAAGTTGTTTGGACTTATTTTATGGGACCATTAATAATTGAGAACAAGTATTATGTGTCAAAGTATTCATGTTAATTACAATGTAGGAATATAAGGTTGAAATTGGTGTAGGTAATTTGTTAGAGACTGAAACGGGACTCAGATATTGTATCCCAATTTGCAAGTGAAACAGTGCCTATATTTTTGGGTTACAGATTTTGGGATAAAGTAGTTCGAGAAAAATATCAAAAAGCTTGTCATAAATACGTATTTTATTTATTTAAAACATCATAATAATTATTTAAATATTCTTACACTTACCAAATGAAATGCCAAAAAAATGTTGACAACAAGATCGTTTAATTACATCTTAAAAACTATTAATACTTTAGCAATAAGTACATTTCATTATAATAAGTTCTAATTCTAGTCTATTAAATTTGGAGAGAGAGGTTTAGACGTCCGGTGTTGTTGACATCTCGACATTGAATGAGAGTTTTTTTTTTAATTTCGCAGTTCGGATACCTAGCATTTGGTTACGGCCTTACATTATAAAGGAACTTTAAATATTTTGGACGAAATAACGTAAAGAACTAAATGTATGTTATATTAGCAAACAATCTAAGCCTGGTCGCTGCGTTTGGGTTGCGGTGGTTGGGCGTGGACGCGGCGTGGCCGCTGCGGTTGTCCGACACGTCAGCGCCGGCGACCGAACCGCAGGAAGGAGTGCACGACGTCTTGCCTCTTCATGCCGGTATCGAGCAGTTGTGGGTAGTCGCGAACCAGGGCTGCGGGACAAAGAATCATGTAAGTACAAATTCAAAATATATTTTGGAACAGGCTTGCTAGGGATAAAGATCAAGTAACATGGGCAAAAGTGAGACATGAAAATTATTTGTTGCTGACTGCCGAAGTCATACTCCCTGAAGGTTTTACTATTGAGGAGATAGCATCTTTCAAACCTTTTAGCGTTTTTGAACCTATTAAAAAAGAAAATCTTTACCACACACTGGGAATTATGGATGCCTTTACAATTTTAACTCACACAAAGAACCAGACCCGGAACATAAGTATCTGTAGAGCCACGCAAATATTTGTTCCGTGTCGGAATCGAACCCGAGATTCACAGCACGGCGGCCAATCGCTCAGCTACTGCGCCAAGCGTGTCATTGCAATACCCATTAACAGCATGCAAAAGCCCACTGTTGGGGCGCCATAATTTTCACTGAAGATAATAATATAATATCTGGCTCACTACCGCACGTGCCACCACCCCACTACTTTGTTGCCCTAAATGGCGCTTAACTGGATCTTTGGCTCTCGACCAGCAAACCTACAAACCCACCACCGACCAAGCCATTACAATCATCATCAGAGACCCCTCATACCTTGATACTCCGGCACCTGCTCTCCAGCAGCCTCAGCATACAGTTCAAGGAAGGTGTTCAGAGCCTGGCAGAACCGCGCGGCCCTTGGGTCGTCGTCAGCGGCGCCGGCGCACAACTGCGCGGGCGCGCACAACGCCATGCTCGCGCATGCCAACACGACGCACACTACCGCGCAGTAGTAACCATTTCTGTGGGGGACAAAGAGAAGGAGACATTTATTTAAGGAGAACTAAGAGGACAAAGTTTTTTTAACATAAATTTATGCAACGTCGGAGTCGTGGTACACAGATGCTGCGTTGTTGTGATCAGATGTACAGGTCGCTCCATGTAAATAAAGGGTGTAAAACACCTCTTAACGAATACGAAAACCACTTGTTCTCTCTGTCATTGCGATATTGCGATCATTTTTTTGTTCTACACCATACCTGGGAACCTTCTAGTTACGGAGATATGGGGGCTCAAAGTTACAACATTTTGACAACTTTTTTTTAAAATACAAGTTTTTATTGTTAAATTTTGACTTTTAAGATCTCCACGACCCCCGTACTATTCAATCCATCCATCAGCACAATGTCTTAAGTGCGTTACATTGAGTTCTACCACAAAACATGATTTATAACCTCAAAAAAAAAAGTTGTTTCCCAGCAATAATTACTTAGTTTGATGTACAGAATCATAGATATAATAAAGTACAGAATGCTTGGTTAACGGCTTTGTGATGAGGTGGTTTACACCCTGTATACTATTATTCAAATGCATCCGGTTGGACTGAAAGCTAATATAAATAATACTAAATAATCGCTGGTCGTTAACACACAGTGCCATCTAATGCCACACTAAGCAACGAGTATTTTGTCGTGGACACCATGCAGATAGTTGATATTCTACATAGGTACTTATTAATGTAGTAGGTAAAAGCTAGGGAGCTGATGTCAACGATGAAGATGAACAATGCCATCGTGAATAAGTAAAACGGAAAATGCAAAACTTCAAAGCTATGTGATCATCAATTATGTCCCATTCGACCTGCTTATTGGATAATGGGCCTTTTCCTCTTAAAAAAGACTTGTTTGTCATCAGTGGGATACTAAATGACCAATGATAAATAAGTTCAATTCGACTTGTTTAAGAATGCCCTCAGAACGTTTCTCTCGTTTTAATCTTTGGTACCTTTGATTCCTTTCTGCTAGGAAGTGTTGTAGAACTTGCACTAAATATAAATATTATTTTTTTCTGAATTATCATTAAAACAAAATCTTATAAGTTACAGTAAAATTGTAAAACCCATTAGATTGTAATCTATGTAGCGAGATTGTAAACTCTCGAAAGATTGTCAACCGAACATACTGCTCAGAATAAAACGCATTATTTTTCGGTAGATTGTAATCTATCGAAACTGTAAAATTGTGAAATATATGCGACGGAACTCACCTCTCGCGCTGTGGAGGGGTGGGGGGGGGCGAGAGAGGGGAGGTCGGATATTAACAATTCATATATATTATTAGACTTGGACTGCTTCCTTGGTCTAGTGGTCGCAAGCGCGACTGCTGGGGTCCTGGATTCGATTCCCGAAGTGTTATTGGATTTTCCACCAGGAATTTCTCAGTATAGCAGACATGGGATCTGTATTTGTGCCCGGTTGATAGCAATAGGCTCGCCCCTTACATGTGACTTAAACATAACTGGCGAAATGTGGGTGTACTGTTAGGTACGCCTCTGCCTCTCCTTTCGGGGATAACAGGTGTGGTGTTATAGTATATATAGTTTAAATATTGGAGTTTAAATCCTTTCATTCGACGACCCGATTGGCGTAGTGGTAGTGACGCTGCCTTTCGTCCTTAGGGTCCTGGGTTCGAATCCCGGTAGAAGCAAATGTTTGTTTGATGAGCACGGACATTTGTTTCCGAGTCATGGATGTTAACATGTATAATAAGTATGTATTTACAAACAAAAAACGTATATAAGTAGTACTCGTATATCTACTAACTAGTGTCCACGACACAAGCTTTGCTTAGTGTGGCACTAGGTGGCGCTGTGTGTTAATGTCCAGCGATATTTATTCATTTATTTATAAATCGACGCAGTGGTTGTGAATATGTTTTTCGGCTTGGATCGAACTACAGGCTGAGGCGATACGCGTCTTTAACAGTGACAACGCAAAGTGAAATAAAATTTCGGAGCATGCAATGGGTCAATTGCAAGTCAGAACGAGGCATATTGCAAGCATTTATCGATTCGATTTTCGCTCGAAACTAATATTCAAATGGCCTACAGATATTTGATTCGCGTCTAGATATTGCATACGTGATCTTTTCAGTCTGTATGATATTGAAGACATGTCTTATTGAAAAGAACTGCGTATTCAAATTAAAGTTGTATTGTAGAGTTGACGTCATCCGCCTAGCATTATCCTATGTTAGGATCGGCTTCGAGTCTAACCGGAAGAAGCTATGTCCAGGATTTTACCTAGATTGACTGCCTATCTGACCTCTACAACAAAATTGCTTGGTTACATGATATGGGCTTCCGGATTTCTGATTACCTGTAACCACTCAATTGTAAACGTGAAATATTGCTCACGTTTTACTTTGACCTTTATGATTCTATATTTGTAAAGGAAACTACAACACTATTCCAAGTGTGTTTTCATTGCAGAAAGCTGGAAGCTTGACCAATGTTATTCTTGACGTCAAAGATAAAAGCTAAAATATGGTTGCATTTGCGGATAAGTTACAAACCGTGTAGCACCTACAATAACAAACTGGAAATATCCAGTGTTCTATATTTTGAGATCCAAATGCAGCTAAGTTTCAGTTATATGAAGGTAGGTGGTAGGTATGTTTCAAACTTACTTATGTTAAAAAAAATTGTATCGGCCATTTTTAGATCGTACAAAATGTTGTTGTTTTACCTTATTACTAGTAGATAGAAGCACTACCACCACATAAAAAACCCAACTTTGGTAGATTTTCCGGAAAGTAATTATTTAAGAGTCTCAGGTATTCTTGGAGTGAAACTTACTGATTGTGGGAACTCGATATTGCGTTCCAAAACTCAAATTTCTGATGTAGGTCACACGACTGCCAAGCTCAAATGGAACGGGGCTGACCACATGTGTCGCATGCTGGAGGAGCTATGGGCTATGGGCACTAAATGGGCCCAAACTGGCCCAAACAGTAGCAAACGGCAATGCAGTAGGCCCCGAAGGAGATGGCGGGACGAATTCGACTACTTCCACAAAGATTGGCGTATAACAGTACTAGATAGGTATAAGTGGAAGGAGGGCAGGGAGACCTTTGCCCTGCAGTAGGACACAAACGGCTGTTAATATTTTTTTATTGAAATTGGGTTGCCGTCTGTTACATGGGGCTTAAAATAGCTGTTGAAATGTGGGTTCACTTTAGGTATGTACGGTACGTAACGTTTTGGGCATTACAGGCATATTATAAAAATATACTTTACTTAATTTACTTTAATTTTGTTTTATATTTACTTTTTATTAGATATAATTCAACCATTTAATTTTTATTTTTGTGTGTTTTATCCTGTAAAGCTAATAAATGCTTTTTCTTTTTTTTTTGTCTCTCTATGTAAACTTTTTCAACGTCATGTTGATGTCTTTAAACTGCATTTTTAACATTCGACATATTTAAAAGAGGTATCGAAACATAAGTTTCTGAAGCATCACAAGTGAGTTTGGTAACGAGTTTCAAACGTGTTTCGACTGAGGCACCCTTTAGTTGGAGAATCGAGTTAAATCGTTTGCATCGATAAGCAGGGATCGAGTATTCGAGGTGCGAGGTCCATTTTGAAGTGTTGCAGGTGAAATAGAGGTGGTAGGTAGAATAGAGGTAAGAGACAGAATTGATTAAAGTTAAGCTTAAGTTTTGTTAGAAGTCGTTACATGTTTGTTAAATATTGAATATTATGCTCACTTCATTGACTTCAAATTGGTGTTAATTATAGAAGTGGTCTAACGTTAAAATTGTGCCACGTTGGATTCGTACCGTCGATGTTTTGTACTCACAGTTTGGTGAATCGTTAAATTGCTATTGAGTAGGTATTTATATCTAAAAAACGCGTAGGTCGTCAAAATGAATGGAACAGCTGATTGTTTTAACGTGATTCAGTGTTTGGTCACATATATAAGTTGTTCATAATGATAAGTACAATGACCCCTTAAGAAATTTATTGTATGAATAGATACTTATATTTGCTTGGATCTCCAATCCAAATTGATTGACGATTGTTTTTTTACCATTCTGCTGTCCGGTTGTGTAATGATTTGTGATAGAGTGCCAAATATTACAAGTTTACGTTGAGTTGATGACGATTATTTACAGTTAAAGGAAAAAGTATCATAATCATTCTTCGAAATAGTGCCGTGTTGCGTCATTACCCTGTATTTTTTGTAACTCTTATTTTAGAGCAATTGAGGCCAGTGAATATTTTTTAACGGGTAACTCAGGGAAAAAAATCGTCAGAATGCTAGTCGGTCTCTCGAATGTCGTTATAAAATAATAATAGTGGGTCTATGGTTCCTACTGTTCGGACACAGGCCTGTTCTCTATGAGAGGGCTCTCAAACACCGCGCGGGCTTATGAGTTGGTAAATGTCACAGTATTCGAATTTTAAATTCTCGGACATTCCTTTTAAGCAATTTCTTTTTTTTTCGATTCCCATAATAGCCAGTTTCTTTGTAATTTAAACAAAGATTTGAATATCGCTAATTCAAATAATTAGGTACAGACATTGCAAATTTCTAATACCTAACAAGACTATTTTTTAAAATTTCCACTGCACAATCAACTATGTATGTAACTAAATAAACTTGTCCCTCAAAGGTAACACAACCGGCGAAAGAACACAGCAACGTTAAAATAAAAATATCTACGCGAAAAGAAATTCAAACCTCTTTGGAAACACAACTGACATTTCGCGCCATCTATAACAATATCGAATTTCAAAAAATGTTCTCCCATTCTGCAAAAGACAAAATGGCGTCGCGTTCTTTTTTGTTGTTATGTTAACGAACATTGTATCTTCTTGTCCTTCAAAGGCACGGTGTAAGTTGACCGGAGAAAGGTAATAGGGCTAAAGGGGGGCAGGAATGGCAAGGAATTTGATTAGGAAGCTTTTTAGGTGTATTTTCTGGGTAGTTTCGTTGTGGGAGGCAGTTGTTTGATGTGTGTCCGAAGAAAAGCTGATGGGTCGGTTATTAGTAGATATAAAGAGTGTCAATATACTTTTTTTACTGATAGTCATGGGACTTCGTCAAGCTTCATTGTGTCAACGCTTTTCTGGTAGTTGATTCTGGTTTTCAATTGTTACAATGGTCTGGGAATAGTGTAGCGTTTCAAAATAGTGTACCTAGATATGAATTGAATGAATGAAATACTTAAATTAAGGCAGTCAAAAAGATGCTTTATTTAAAAGAAAATAGTGGTAACGGTTGACGCCATTGAAATAGTCGCTAGTTTGATTCCCGCTTGTTAATTGTTATTTGTGAACGCATATCTAATAATGTAGGAGTTTCCACCGATCCTGTTGCTGCGTTAAAATCTAGTGTAGGGATATTATCTACACTATATAATATTATAAAGAGGAAAACTTTGTTTGTTTGTTTGTAATGAATAGGCTTAAAAACTACTGGACCGTTTTTAAAAATTCTTTCACCATTCGAAAGCTACATTATCCACGAGTAACATAGGATATATTTTATCCCCGTACTCCCACGGGAACGGGAATTACGCGGGTGAAACCGCGTGGCGGGCGCTAGTGTAGAATAAAAAAAAATAGGTCGTAAACTGAAATCGCAATGCGGATAACTCTCCAACTATTCCCGCTTTGGTTAACTAAGTTTTATGACTGGAATGTCATCTTCATCTTCATTTAAGTCATGTTTAAATAAATCCCATTTCTGCTTATGAGCTTGCACTAAAATGTGCGTAATTTAGTGAACATGATGTTCACCTCATTACTAAAACAATTTGGTATTATGCCAAACTAAATTGTCTAACGGCGCCGACCGTCTCTGTTAATTTTGGTTTGATGAAACTATGCCTTCTTCATCAGTCCAGTCAATGTTGATAGATTGGAATGCAACACTTACTAAGTTTTGTTATTCAAGGTGTTATATTGAAAAACATAGTTGACGAAAACCTCAAATGAAAAAAAAAATAAAAATTGGGGTCATTGTCATTGGGTTGCGGGCCTATTCGAAAGAGATACCGCGGCCCCGGAACATAAAGGGCGAGGAAGGAACATGGATGGATTTTAGTCAGTAAAAGTCTGACACTCCCTCCCGCTCCGCGCAGAGTGAGAAAAGGAGGTCATTGATGTAGACATCATTATGAACAACTTTTTTTGTGGAAATCGTGAATGCAGCTGCATCCAGTTAGATTGGAAGGCGACCCCAACATAATTGGGAAAAGGCTATTATGATGATAGGTAACTACTTAATTATATAACCTGACACCTTGTAGACTCATAATTATTGCTGTGTTTAAAAATAAATGACAAATCTCCTCTTTTGGGTAGATTTCGAGTTAGGATCAAGACTTTTAACATTTTTAAATCGTGTGTGCCAATCAAAAAAGGACGCAGTGATCTTGCGCTGGCCTCAGCCTCGAGTAGTGGCTAGGTATAAAGTTTCAATAAAATAAGGGGTCTGCTTTTACTAGTTTTGTTGCCAGTGATCTGTGGGTTACAGTACCTATCTACAAATTAACCCGTTGCAAAGCTAACTTATTGCAACAAACAAATAAACACTGTTATTTAAGTACAACAACTAACAATATAACATGTAATACTGAAAACACTTGGACATTGCATGTTTTCTTAATAAACGCATTCATTTTGTATGCAGTTTATTGGACACAACAGTCGTAGACGATGATACTCATTTGAGATTTTATGAGTCAAAGGAGTCTATGGAATATGTTTGTACTCGTATGAAGGTAGCTATTATTCAGTTGTTGATATTCATTTTGCGTATTGGTGAAATCGTTGATGATTACACGTAGGTACACAAACGCTACATACTTATTGGATAGAACAGAGGTATGCGGTTTCATTGCAGACTATTTACTCGGCTAATATTAAATAGATAAAGCAGTTGTCTATCCCCCAAATATATATCTATACTTATAATAATATTATAAAGCAGAAGAGTTTGTTTGTTTGATTGTTTGGTTGAACGCGCTAATCTCAGGAACTACCGGCTCGAATTGAAAAAATATTTGCGTTGGATAGTCCATTTATTGAGGAAGGCTATATAACATCACGCCATGACCAATAGGAGCAGATCAGTAATAAGAAATGTTGCAAGCGGGAAATTCACGCAAACGAAGTCGCGGGCAAAAGCTAGTTTTCAAATAAAATGTAGATAGGTACTTATCGTATAATTTGGTCAAACAAACAGAACAACGAATATTTTTACTTAAAAACACGAGAAAACAATATAAAACCAAACAAAAATCCATCAAGAATTGTAATATATTTGGCATTTGGACCAAAAATAGTTGGGATCGCCCTGCGTATTGGAATGTTTATCCTCTTGTTTCACATAATAAAACATTTATTGGTTTTATTTCGTCCACAAGGGTTTTTCCATTTCATTGTATTGAGGGATGGTGCTCCTTTGATATTGGATATAAGCAGGTGGGTCGAGTATTGCTATGGTTTTGGCGAAGTCGTTCCTAATATGTACGTTCTGTTTTGTTTTTTTAAATTAGTGCCATAGGTGGCACTTTTCAGGATACGATGAAAAATCTTAGAAGGCCTATTGAATGTATCTATTAAATATCAAATAGCAAAGAAAGCCATAACAATATGTAATTTACCACACAAGTTAATACTCTAGAATATACAGAAAGAGAAAAACATTGAAAATTAAAAAAAACTATACCCGGGTTTTTATCAATGATCAATATTGAATTACATATCTACCGTACGCAGTGCCGTAGGTACACAATTAAATATTTGTGTTGGGTCTATTTGAAGAGCCTCAAGTTCTCAACCAGCGAGCTAACAAAACAAGCTGCCATCAAGAGCAAGGCCAGCTTAACTCCTACCAATCTTCTGACTGGCTAAATAAACCACTTCATGCACTTTTTATTTTCCGCAACCATTAAGTAGTTTAAAAACACTACTTACTGAGCAGATTTACCGACTAAACAAACTTCAACAACATTTCAGACAACGCCAACACTTCAAGTTAAGCGACAAAGCTCTAATAAGACAAAAATAGCTTGTTTTATGACAAACTTTGAAACACTCTGTCGACAAGGGATTACTCGGCATTGAGTCCTGTTTGTTCGAGGCTTTAGCGAAGCAGACTGTTATCCAATAAAAAGAGATTTTTTATGATACAAAGCGTTGGGCAGAACTTTGTAAAGCTGTTGCCGGTTAATGAATATTATGTGGGATGTTTAAATTTGTTTTTGGGACATGAAAGAGATGGCTCGATGGTCTGGTCGTGGCAATCGTCGTATGCTAAGAAGTTCTTGGATACAGTCCCAGGTTGAGTGGTGAGTTCTTCTGTTAGGAATTGTTAGTAGATTTAGTATGGATTTTGCCTGGTTTGGCATTGGGATTAGTAAATAATTGACGAAATGTGCAAGTCTGATCGGAGTTATATTTTTCTCTGATATAAAGTTTAAGAATTATTGCATAAGTGCCTTATGATACTCGAACTCAAACTTTTTACTGCATACATGTGTACATTTAGGTAAGTAAGTTCCAACATGAAACCCGGTTAGGGCACGGCAACATAATAGATTGGACAAAACAAGCATCCAGTCTAGGTATACTGGATTGCAAGTTTGTACAAGATATGTCTTACGGTAGTATGGTAGTTGACTTGCAAGCAGATGGAGTCGTGGCCAGAACGTACTCTTGCGTATGTTAGCTTTAATTCTTCAGTCAAAGTTGGAAAAAAACTATTCCAATTATTGATCATACATCAAATGAGCCACACACTTGGTTAAACCCAAATCACGTCAACGTTTTAAATGAAACATGTCATAAGAAAGCACCGCAGTCAGTCACAACCAGGGTTACCATTTCGAATTTTAAAAGTCCTTACTAAACGCCCGACAATTGTACAAAGTAGTTACTGGCATTTTACTTTTTGAACTTTCTTTTTTATTTAGTGCCTCTTTAACTTTTTTGAATAAGACCAAAGAATTCATAGTTGGGCTAGTTGAAATATATTATGGCTAAAATGGGGTGATTCATGAGATGACTAATAGAGAAATATGGAAGATCACATACTGCGCTGACCCCAAATAAATTGGATTAAACGCAATAGGCGAAGGAATGTTGGTGATGAATTCATATTTTAATTTGACAAGTATACAGACAAATGGCAAATGTTGGACAAAGACTGTATAGGCAATCCCGCAACCTGGTAACGGCTACCATATTCCCAAACTACTACAACTCCTGAAAGCCAGGATCAACAGTGGCGACTACCAGAAAAGCGCCGAGACAATGAAGCTAAACGTAGTCCTATGGCAGAGAATGAATTTAACTGTCTTGAATCCCGTAACGAAATTAATCAGAAAAGTATATCCCGTATCACCTGAAATATTGGACATGTCCGGACAAATCCATATGGATGGAAACCCTAGTCAAGCCTGGCTCAAACAAGTTTTTTTAACATACCGATCAACCTGTTGCAGAGAAAGGACCTTTAATTTGAGGAGCATAACACGCTGAATTAGTGTTTCAATTATTTGCTACAACGTCCGTTTTTCTTGAGAAATTGGTTTTGTTTTATGCCTTTTTTTTTGTTTTCGGTTCTGGAGGATTTTGTTAACTGTTTTTGTCTGAATGGAATAAATAGTTCTGTCTGTATCTACCTACTGACTTACTTTACTTTGTTTATTTAGCCTTTTAACCTTTGATTCAGAATCAGCATATAAACTGTAGCTGTGTGTTCTCCTGCCTTAATCCCAACTTATTTTAGATCGGCGACACGTGGATTTTTCTCCATACTTCTCTATAACTCGTCATATTAGTAGTCACCTCCATTTCAGCCATTTCATTCTTCACACAGTGCATCCATCGTTTCTTTGGTTTTCCTCTACTCTTATAGCCAACTACATTCTGTCGGTTATTAAATATTATAAAAAAACAAAACTACAGTTCTATTAGTTTCGATCGTGTAGATTTCTTGTGTGTCAAATATCTCTCGAGATAACCAAAACCATTAACCATTTCTCGCTTGCCGTAACGTTCTATATCCTAATTATAACTCTGCTTAACCCCTCCACGGCTGATAGCTTGAGGGCAAATTCCTGGAGAACCCCGCGATTGCTGGAGACCTGCCAGTTTGCGGAGAAAGTCATGTTCTGTCTAACTGAGCCACTGATCAAAGACTCTGATTGCTTTTGAATAAATATCTTTGTTCAGAAATAGATCTGTGTCTGTGTTATAAATAGATGTCTCAACAGGGTTTAAACAAGGCCCGGTTGAGTACAATGGACGATAATTGGAGAGATTAGCTGCTATAGCTTAGGAGTTAAGTAGTTTAAATAAATTACTTCCTCATTCGTGTACTGGTCCCAAGCGTGATAGCTGAGGATGAGGTCCTAGATTCGATTCCTAGGTCAGGCTAAGTCTTGCTGAGTTTTTCCATCAGGAATTTCTCAGTAACAGCCACGGAGTCTGGATTTGTGCCTGGTTGTTGGTAATAGGCTCGCCCCCTGTCATAAACACTGGCAAAATGTAATACTTTATTATAAAAAGAAATACTTTATTAAATCTATGGGTACACCTCTGCCTTCCAGGCGTGATGTTATGCATTTAAGAACCTCATCTTTCCATCACCACAATATTTTGAGTGCATGACATTGAGTTTTACTGTAAAACGTGTTTTTTTGTCATAACAAAAGCGGCCAAGTACGAGTCGGACTCGCCCATGAAAGGTTCCGTAGCAGCAAGTAACATAAGTTACGATTTATGACGTATTCAAAAAACTACTGACCAGATCTCGTTCTAACCAATTTTCGGTGGAAGTTTACATGGTAATGTACATCATATATATTTTTTTGTTTTATCATTCTCTTATTTTAGAAGTTACAGGGGGGCACACATTTTACCACTTTGGAAGTGTCTCTCGTGCAAACTATTCAGTGTAAGTGTAGAAAAAAAATATATCAGAAACCTCAATATCATTTTTGAAGACCTATTCATACACGTATCATGGGTTTGATGAAAAACAAATTGAGTTTCAGTTCTAAGTATGGGGAACCCCCAAAACTTATTGTTTCTTTTTCTTACTTTGTGTAAAAATCTTAATGCGGTTTACAGAATACATCTACTTACCAAGTTTCAACAGTTGATAGTTTTTATAGTTTCGGAAAAAAGTGACTGTGACATACGGACGGACAGACAGACAGACATGACGAATCTATAAGGGTTCCGTTTTTTGCCATTTGGCAACGGAACCCTAAAAATGTCCTTTCCCATTAGAGATTTCTTAATTTGATGTACCACCTACGGGTGGTGGAAGGAAGAAAGCGAACACCAGTAAAAAATAATGGGTTACTTTCCATTACTGAAGACAAAGAGGAGCTTTGTATTTGATCCTTTGTAGTAGTTGTAAGTTAAGATATGTAGATGTCACCGTAAAATTGTCAAACACGTTATATTACAATATAACGAATGGTACAATATCTTTTCAGGAGAGTTGTACCACTGGGCTAGGGGACCCCTCCTTCCCTCCACACCGCGTGAGTTGACTACCATCGCATGCATTTCACAAAAAAATAATGCGTTTTGTTGTAAGCAGTATGTTCATTTGACAACATTTCGAGTTTTTACAATATCGCTAGAGATATTGATAAATGATAAATGATGATAAATGATCTTTATTTTGTAAGTAGGTTTTCACAAACACTTTTACACGTCAATTTTTTTTTAAACTAGATGGGGCCGGTGTTTCGTACCTGACTACTCTGAGAAGAAACAGCCGAAACAAACTCAGAGGTCATAGTCTCTTTTGAAGTCCAGACATAATCTTGCTCAATTCACATGAGGATCATGTAGATGTTAGTGTCTGAGATGGTCTTTTGAAGAAAGAACCATACAGATTTGAGTAAACCTGTCCAGTCAGTGCAAGCATTTGTCAGTTATCGTGTAGCTCGACTTATAACACAAGGAGCTCAACGAAACGACGAACAATACCAAAGAAAGGACATTTGGGTAGGTCGCTTATAGAACTCAAACTGCCAGACGGTTGGGGGGTAAAAAAAATAAAATAAAATAAAATGAAATGTAACCCACATGGTCCTCACATTCACAAAAGCGCAAAAAATAAAATAAAATTAATAATAATTTACAAAATGAATGTCAATAAAAATACGATATGTCAAAATACACACACATAAAACAATAAAAATTAACTAAAAATGTAAAAAATAATAAAATACTCAACTAAGTATTCATGTCAAGTCATTAAATGTCAAAAACCACAAGTAAATATTCATGTCAAATACACACACACACACACAAAATAATAAACAATAAAGTAAAAAAAATAATAATAATATGCATTCACGTCAAAGTGTATAAAAGAAAGGAATCAATAATAAACAAGCGAAGTCCGAAATTTCTATATTCGCAGAGCAAATTTCGTTGGAGCAGCTTAATCCCAAGCCTTTTTATCATCGAGGTAGTGATTAACATGATAGTAGGCTTTCAGGCATAGCTTCCGTTTTATAAACGATTTGAATTTATTTAGACTAAGTGCTTGAATATGGCTCGGAAGTTTATTGTAAAAGCGTATACATTGGCATCTGAACGTTCCCCCTATTTTCTTGAGCCTCGTAGCAGGAATAACAAATTTGTGTTTGTTTCTCGTATTTATGTTGTGGATATCACTGTATTTTTTAAACAAATTAATATTTTTGTGTGCGTACAAAAGATTTTCATAAATATATTGAGAGGGCATGGTAAGAATATTAATCTCTTTAAATTTTTCTCTGAGGGAGTACTGTTGTTTATTACAATATAACGTATTCGACAATTTTACGGTGACTTAGACAAAATGTAGGTCGGGTCCTAAACGATTGAAGTTAGTGTCAGTTTAGGCTGTTTAATGTCTTCTAGTTATGTCGCGTAAGCACTTAATTTAGTCCATTTGAACATGAAACCCGCAACAATCACGAAATTTAACAGCTTCTATGTGCAATCATTAAGCCTGACCGTGTAGAGAAGATTTCCCGAGAGGAATTAATTAGATATACTTAGTACTGATTACAGTACAGACAAAATAGTTATTGTATTACCACTGTAAGATTTATGTCATTTGCATGTGTTAATACGACAAGCAGATGACTAAACTTATATTGTAAGTTACGGGATATTTTCTGTGATTATTTATTGTTTTAAGCTCCCGATATTTCGAAGCTGTTGCAAGCGCCATGATCGAAGGTTGACTCAATGCGCTAAATGGCGCAAATATCGGAAGCTCAAAACAATAAATAATCACGAAAGTTAACCCGTAAGTGACAATATAAGTTTAGTTTGAAACCGTGAAAGCCTAAAAAATCAGATGACTGTCTCATTGGTCTAGTAGTTGCAAGCGCGACTGTTAAACATGAGGGTCTGGGTTCAATTGCTGTGTCGGGCTAAGTGTTACTGGGTTTTGCCATCAGGAATTCCTCAGTAGCAGCCACGGTGTATGGATTTATGCCCAGTTGACGGCAATACGACTCACCCTATTACATGGGACTTACACATAACTGGCGAACTGTGGGTGTAGAGTCGAGGACTTTAATTGATAAGCCACTTACACAACTTCCCAATTTTGCACTTTATTCACAAGTAGGTACGAATCATTCTCATCATCAACCTATTAATGTTCCCACTGCTGGGACACAGGCCTCCTCTCTGAAAGGGAATGGGCTATAATGTACCACGCGGGCCTAGTACGAGTCATCATCTGCCCAGCCATTTCCCAACTATGTTGGGGTCGGCTTCCAGTCTAACCGGATGCAGCTGAATACCAGTATTTTACATGGAGCGACTGCATAACTGACCTCCACAACCCAGTTGATACTGGGTAATACGATATCACTTGGTAAGACTGGGCCCAGTACGAGTATTACCGACTAAACCCGATTTGTATTACACGGCTAAAATACGAATAAGTCAATTCAAGTCCTCGACTGTACTATTAGGCACTTCTGCATACCCTTTCAGGGATTAAATGCGTGATGTTATGGTTATGTTGTATAAAGTGGTAAAGTACTTAAGAGGTTGGCTATGTTCAATTTAGTTAGTAACAGTGGTCACATAACAATTTAGAAATTCTAAAGTTTTAGCTTTGACATAAAGTTCTTAGGTTCCAAAATGTCTTTGATGCGATCTGAGATTACTAGGAGTTCATTCGTTGACTTTACAATTTTAGGTCATACTTAGAATGTAAACTAGCAACACGTTATTGTGTAAATTAAACACGAAATGTTTTCGTGTGTGATTCGACTAATAGAGAAGTGGCAAGTTTAGAAGAAAAGGTCAGTAGGTACCCGCCGAACCTATTTATTAGCGCAATGAGAAGTTCTGTTTTTGAGAATTAAAAAAAAATATTTTCCGTGAACTCGATAGATGGCGTTGATCCGACTACGTTACTCGGTCTCAAAGCCAAAACGCTAGAAAAAACTCGTTTGCATAAGCTTCCAAATATATCTATTAGGTCTAAGTGCAATTATGTGACGTTCTGTTCCTTGCAGTAACGTAGTCAGACCAACGCCATCTATGCAGCGACTGGGGAAGAGTTGGAAAACAAAATCCCTCATTGATTGACGATGATCCGATTCTCGAAGAGTCAGCTTTCAAAGACAGTCTAGCTAACTTGTCGAATCACCAATAACATGGCAAGAGCTATTGGCCAGACTGCTATTCGTAAATGATCATCATCTGCCCAGCCTTTTCCCCAATCATTTTGGGGTCAGATTTCAGTCCGATCGCATGAAGCTATTTTAGATGGAGATACTGCCTATTCAATCTCTACAACCTAATTAGTACTGGGTAAAATGTAGTAGTATATTTTACGAAACGAAAAGAATAAACAAGTAGGTACTTGAGTATCAGTGAAATCAATACGAGTAACACGCACTAACCAAAGAAAGAAAGTATACATACACAGCTTTCAAAGAGTCAAACTTTACAAGGAAAAACCCATTTTAAAGTAAAGTCCCTTTCGGTTTTCGATGACAGCGTAAAGCCGTGGTCTAACTCAGGCGAAACCTGCACGACATAGCGCGTCATTACTGTTACAGATTTACGGCCATTTTAAATATCTTACTAACAGATAACGGAAGATTGCTTGCTATCTCTGCCAGTTTAACATTTAGCTTACGCAGAAACAAAACGTCACAGAAAAACTTTCTTTGATTTTTTATGAATCAAGTAGCAGGTGGTGACGCAGATAGGATATTTCAAACTAATTTTGTTTATAGAAATACCGATAGCTACGAGAAGTAGGCATATTTACTAACAGCTATACATTAGTAAGTAATAGAAAACTTATCGCAAAAGTCCTGCATGGTGTGTGATATTCGCAGTTATGTGGCCAGAGCTTTATTTAAATTTCGAAGCTTCTTACTTCCATTTTTAAATTCCACAGATGACAGGTTTAATGAGGACGAATTCTTTTGTAACTTTGGGTAAGGTCCACAGAGCATCTATATAGTAAGGTCATTAATACTGGCAAGGTGACGTAGGTACTCTATTGTTCATCTGTATTTCAAGATGGTTATTCCCATGAGTCAAAACATATGTAGTTTAAAGTGTGAACATTTGATCAAACATCCATCATAGTTAGTCATAACTTTTATCTAATAGGTATGAAATGGTGCTGTTTTAATGATGTATTTTCTTATTTCAGACAATTTCAGTTACAATAGATTCAGAATAAAAACCCTGGTTCAAACTCGTCCTCATGCAGTTAGTTAATCATAACATCACGCCTATAATCTCTGAGGGGGTTAGGCAGATGTGGGCCTAATAGGTAGTACCTATTTATAACCACATTTCGCAGTTATGTTTAAGTCCCATGTAAAAGGGGGCGAGCCTATTGCCATCAAATTCCTGATAGAAAAACCCAATAACACTTTGCCAGACCTGGGAATCTAACCCAGGATCTCATGCGCAGCACTCGCACTGTTAACCGCTAAAGAGGGTGTACAATCCCTCTTAGCGACGTCGAAAGGCACGTTTTCTCCTAGTCATCCTGATCATTTTTTTGTTCCACACTATACCTGGGAACCTTCTGGTTACGGAGATATTGGGGGTCAAAATTCCAACTTTTTTTTGTAACATTTTACATTAAACATCTCTACGACCCCAGTACTATTAAATCCATCCATCAGCACAATGTTTTGAGGGCGTTACATTGAGTTCTACAACAAAACATGCCTTTTCACCCTAAGAAAACGTCATTTCCCAGCAATAATTTTTGCGTAAAGTTACTTAGTTTGATGTACAGAATGCTTGGTTGACGGCTTCGTGATGAGGTTGTTTACACCCTGTATAGAGTGCGCCCACGAGGCAGTCTCTATACAAACTCTTTTATTTTAAAACATGGCGAGTAAAATACACACGTAAATACACACAGTTTACGTGTAGTGTTGCCACTATTTACATAATCACTTACCTTTAATGTTGGTGTTGCAAAATTAGAAATAAAATCACAACACCAAGAGACCTCAATTAATTCTATTAATAGAAAATTAACATTTGCTTGAAAATAATTAAACAGGCCAATTATTGTAGCAAACCAACTGATAAAGATGGCAGACATCAAACGGTACCCACAAATAAACTATTGTTCCTTCTCGTGTCCCGATGTAGGTTTTATCAAATAAACAAGCATATTAATATCTCTATATTTAAGTATGTGGTTTTACAATACTACCATTGTAAGATAATTTATATACTTTTCCTTATTCGGTCTGTTATAAAATCGAAAGAGAAACGTATACATTTAAAACACAAACTATACCTATTGTTAAATTCGTGACCTAGTGACGTATGTAATTATGTAGTATATCATCTATCTGGTGTCCACGACACAAGCCTTGCTTAGTGTGGCACTAGATGGCGCTGTGTGTTAATGTCCAGCGATATTTGTTTACTTATAATTATGTATAAGAACGGACAAAAATTTATCCGTGGCTGCTAGTGGTCTATTTTACAGGAAATCAGGTTTTTTTCTATACTAAATTAATATTATAAAGCAGAAGAGTTTGTTTGTTTGTTTGGTTGAACGCGCTAATCTCAGGAAGTACCGGCTCGAATCGAAAAATTCTTTTTGCGTTGGATAGTCCATTTATCAAGGAAGGCTATAGGCTATATAACATCACGCTTTGACCAATAGGAGCGGAGCAGCAATAAGAAATATTGCAAGCGGGAAATTTACGCGAACGAAGTCGCGGGCAGAAGCTAGTTTATAAATAATCGCATATGATATGACACAGTTCAGTCTATGAACTGTGACTACCTTTTCTGTCACCATGCTAGGATAGAGGCATTTTGGCGTGGTACAGAATCAATAGTCTAATGTAGTTATTCGGGACTGTTCAAAAGAGATACCGTGGCCCCGGAACATAAAGGGAGGAAAGGCGAGGAAAGAACATGGATGGGTTTTAGTCAGTAAAAGTCGGACACTTTCTTCCGCTCCGCCCAGAGTGGGAGAAGTAATTTGATGAAATCCCATTCGAAAAAAAAGGTACCTATGTCTTATGTTGTTTTATTATAATGTTTGCTTTTAGACCGGACAGTAGGAAGTAAAATAGTTTAAACACGTACACACGGCGACAAAACCAGCTACACATTTCCAGTATATCATGGCCTCGCTTTGAATAGATTGCCCGTACAATGAGAGACCCGCATGAATCGTATTGTATAGCTTGGTTGGTCGTCGTGCATACGTATAGAATAAATCGTGCTGTGCGCTGTTGAGTTACAAAGACGTGTTTCGAATTGCTCTTCGATTTTTAATCAAAAACAAGGTCCAAAGTAACTATTTACTATTGTTCTATACATCAAAGTGCAGATAATTGAATAACCTAACGAGTGGTCAAAAGTGCAAAGTGATACACTGAGCCAACAAAAAGTTACAAGTGAAAACATTTAAAAAAATCAACCTAACGAACTGTGTCCCTGACCTACGACAACTCGCACGAAGCCCGCTGAGGTGAGTCGTTTGGAGATTTTTTGATCATATACCCACAAAAATGAATTGTGCTGGATGTAAAAACCCGATAGCTCGCGGAGAATTGCTAAGATGTAGTACTTGCCAAAAACTTCACCACTACCGATGCATCAACATGACGTCATCGTATTATGTAGAAAATAAACATAAATTAATTAACTCATGGTGCTGCCCAACGTGTAAAATGACTAAAAAGCAGATTAGAAATGACGACACACCTGTTAAGAGACAATCCCCACCGAGACTTGACGACACAACAATGTCCATTGACGACCAGATCCAAGACGACCAAAGTATATTGGGAGATACAGGAAAATATGACACACCACCGACAAATATAGACACAGCAACAATTGTACCACCTATAATTTTACCGACAGAGTCAATTACGTTAGAAAATATTGCTCAATTATTAGATAGAAAATTGGAAGTACAACAACGATCTATCTTGTCAAAAATCAAAAGTACAATCCAATCCGAAATTAATATAGCAGTACTAAAACTACAACAAGAAATAAGTCAGAAAACAGAACAACTTTCTCTTGAACAAACAAAAATTAATACCAATATTATTCACATAAACGAAACAATAGAGAAACTTGAGATCGAAAACGCTAAACTTAAAACAGAAATAGTCGAGCTAAAGAACAAAAACATACATCTGAACATGAGCGACACTTCCACAAACGATACCTCTAAAATAATTGTAATTCACGGCCTGAATGAATATTATAAAGAAACAGAAAATGACCTTGAAGATAGGGTTATATTTGCGTTTCAAGATACATTGAATGTCAACCTCACTGGCTATATTGAAGATCTTAATCGGATAGGACGAAATGGACACCGACGGCCACTACGGGTGGAACTAATTAGTAAAAGGATGACTAAATATATCCTAGAAAATGCGGGATACTTAAAAAGTTTAGGCTTATGTGTTTCGGGATTTTTTGATAAAGAATCATTACAGAAAAGAAGACAACAAAGAGAAAGACGGTCTACAGTACAACAGAACGGTAATACCAATACTAATTATGACTATAGCGCAGGAATGACTTCAACACAGAATTATGACAATCTAAACATAACGAGACACACCCTAGTATCACCCACTATTAACCAGACCAGACTTGAGCCCTTTCGTCTTTAAAATGCTGATCCAAAACATACAAAGTATAAATAATAAAACACACATACTCGAGGATTTCATAGAAGATAAGAACTACCAATCAATATGTCTGACGGAGACATGGATACACGAAAACCAAAAGGATATTATCCAAATAAGCGGGTACACATTTGCTTCTGCCTACCACCGACGTGACCATCGAGGAGGGGGAGTAGCTATCCTCTTACGTAACGGGATAGAATACGTGCACCTAGAAGACTGTACTAACTTGTCAATTGAATGTGTAATTGAGTGTTGCGCTGTAGAAATCATATCAGCAAACACAATTATTATTAATATTTACAGACCGGATCGCGATATTGAACAATTTTTTGCTGTTATTTTAGAAATATTAAAAAAAGTGCAACCCAAAATTCATAAAAAACATATAATTATTACTGGCGACTTTAATATTGACAAATCATCTAAAAACAAAGACTACCAACGGCTACAAAACATAATGTTAGAACACAACCTGCACCAAATCGTCAACGAACCAACCAGACAGACACTGACTACGTCATCATGCATAGACTTAATATTTACCAATCAAAGGCAATATAAATTAACCATTGACAACACTGGTATTTCTGACCATAAAAGCCTCAACTATTCGCAACATTCACCGGGACTAGAACAACATATTCCTACTTACTTTGTGACGAAAAGACTATTTAATGAAAAATCAATATCACAGTTTAAATTTAGCCTTAGACAAACGGACTGGAATGAAATACTATGCAAAAATCAAAATGTCAACGAAATGTACACAGAATTTCATAATAAGATGCATAAGTTACTAAATGAAAATATACCTAAAAAACGCGTAAAAATAAAAATTAATAAAAGGAAACCATATTTAACTGTAGGTTTAAAGAAATCATGTGAGCACAAAAGATTACTAAAAATTTTTGTGGAAAAGACCAATAATGAACTTTTAAAAACACACTATAAAACGTATGAAAAAATCTTGAAGAAGTGTATAAAACTATCGAAAAAATGTAATCATATTAAGGAAATGAAGCGGTCACAAAATAAATCCATGACCATGTGGAATATTATTAAAAATTACCGTAAACCAGATTCAAAATGCCACACTAAAAATGTCACCCTGCTTTGTAATGACAACAAAACTACAAGTTCACCAACAACGGTTGCTAATATCTTTAACGACTTCTTTGCCTCGGTCGGCGAACCGTTACCTAACAACACGACGAATACATGCCCAATTCTTACCTCTTCAATAAATTCTCTTTTTGTCCAACCCGCCACGGAGCGTGAAATCTATAATATAATACGCAAAATGAAAAACAAACGTAGTGCCGGAGTGGATGAAATACCATCTTTTCTAATTAAAGAATGTATTAATGAATTGACACCACTTTTAACGAAACTAATAAATAAATCCCTTGACGAAGGTATATTTCCGGATAAATTAAAAGAAGCTAAACTGCGACCAATATTTAAAAAAGGTGGCAAGCCCCAAGATCCCAGTTCCTACCGACCAATAGCCCTTCTATCAGTTATATCAAAAATATTCGAAAAAATAATGTCCACTAGAATTACTAACTTTTTAGAAAAATTCAGTCTCTTAGACGTAAATCAGTTTGGCTTTAGGCAAAAAAGATCGACCACACTCGCGGTATATAACTACGTGCAAGAAATATATAACTACATCAATGACAAACAATATGCTATAGGTTTGTTCCTAGATATGACTAAAGCATATGATAAGGTTTCCCATGACATTTTACTACAAAAATTATATGGCATAGGAATTAGGGGTACGGCTTATAAATGGCTTAAATCTTACTTGAAAGATAGAAAACAATATGTCGAAATAGAATACCACAACAAAGAAGTAAACGAAGTACAAAACATAAAATCACGGACAAAGACTATAAACCACTCCATTCCACAAGGCAGTGTTTTGGGGTGTATACTATTTATTATATATGTCGTAGGATAATTTGATACTTCGAATCTTCGCGAAAATCCTAGGGGTTTTGCGAAAACGCGGATAATTAGACATAGGCGAAAAATTATCAAATCTTACTGGACAAAGTCAGGATTTTTGCGAAAATACTCGTTATTATAGCAATATTGCGAAACGAAACGCTGGCTGTTATGAAATAAGAACGCTGATTGGTCGGTCAGCGCGTTCAATAAGAGATCGTCTCTGATTGGTTGACGTCTTAAATGTCAATCATTTAGGAACCAATTAGAAGTCAGCCAGCAAAATTGTAGCCAATCAGTGTTGAGCACATCAAATCTTACTATAGTAACGAGTATTTTCGCAAAAATCCTGACTTTGTCCAGTAAGATTTGATAATTTTTCGCCTATGTCTAATTATCCGCGTTTTCGCAAAACCCCTAGGATTTCCGCGAAGATTCGAAGTATCAAATTATCCTACGACATATACATAAACGACCTACCTAAAACAATTGACTCGAAGTGCGTTTTATTCGCGGATGACGTATCGCTATTGTTCAGAAGCACTGAGAGCACCGAAGCTTTGACCAACATTGAAAACACATACAGAATTGTTAAATCATGGCTAGAGAAACATAATCTACAAATTAATACTAAAAAAAGTAACTTACTGCAATTCAGAACACATCAACGAACGCCGCTAATCATAAATAACCTAAGTAATTCATTAAATATCCCAGAAAGGGACGAACTAACGCTTCTTGGCTTAACACTGGACAATAATCTAACATGGAAAAAACATATCGAAAACCTAAAGACTAAATTATCCAAATTCATATACGCATTAAGCAAATTAAAAAGCAACACTAACTATGAGACCGCGCTCTCAGCATACTATGCTTATGCTTATGCATGGTTTATCTATGGCATAATATTATGGGGCGAAAGTACAAACTTTAATGACATATTCATCATGCAAAAGAAGTGTATACGCATCCTTATGAACATTAAGCCATGGGAAAGTTGTAAACCACATTTCATAAAAAATAAAATATTAACGTTACCCTCCCTTTATATATTGCAAATAGCTACGTTCGTCCAAAAGCACAGAAATTACTTTACATCAAACATAGAAGCAAACCAAAACTATAACCGAAGAAATAAAAACAAGTTGATTACACCGACACCAAAACTAAGAATTATGAAAAGTAGCCCTAACTATAGAATAGCAACGATTTATAATAATCTACCAAAACATTTAAAAGATGAGAACAATTCAAATGCATTCTTTAATAAACTAAAATTGCTTTTAATAGAGAAATGTTATTACACGGTAGACCAATACATGAATTTTTTTTTTTTTTTTTTTTTTTTATTCTTTATTTTTACTGCAAGATCCGGTCTGGTCAAGACATAATTACTGTTTATTTAAGTGACATTGTATTTTTATTTTTATTTTGTACTGTAAAATGACTCACCATAATTCATTAATTCGATTCAATTTAATCACTTACGATATGACATGACTGTAATTATTACCTATTCCCTATTATTGTTATTGTTATTTTGTTCTATTCAATCTGACCCAGTTATTATTATGACCTAATGTGTTTACTGTTAACCGGACATCAAGACTACTTTTAGACATATTTTAAATGACATGTATTATATTTTTTAATTGTATTATTGATAAGTTTTGACTCGATGTATTTATTATATTAATTTAACAATCAAAAATCAACAGCAAATCAGCATGTGCTTTGCAGTGCCCTGACAGGGTTCATGTACTAAAACCGACAGTAATATTATTACCTATTATTATTGTAAAATGTGTGATGTGCATGAGAGCAAGTAAATAAATAAATAAATAAATAAATCAATGTCTCTTATTATATTACCATCATATTACCATTTGAACGGCACTTATCTCTCAATTAGCCCTCCTTAGCCCGTCTAGCTCCTCTATCTAACATAAACAAATTGCGGTCTTAAACGCATATCTCTGCGCTAATTGACGATGCATTCCAATTAGTTAACTGGATGATTATGTTTATTGTATCTTGTAAAATCTATTGAGGATTAGATTACTGCCTGAACAATGCAAATTAATTGGCAAGAGTCCAGATTTTCACAAACTATTGATGTGTCATTTTACATGTGACATAATAAATATAAAATAAAAATAAAAATATATTATATTTTAGGATTTTTGAGATTTATTTATTTATTTGTGGCCTATCTAATTGTTACACTGTTTATCCTAATGATACAAGCAATATGGTGATACAAGCATAGTGTAAAATATGATGCGATAGACACAGCATGCAATAAAATCAGTCAGTAGAACTCTTCGCATCTACGGGTATGTATTACCATTTCTTTGATCGCTGAACTACTATGTATAGTGACCTAATGAAATTTTTACATTAATTACCACTTGGCTTTAACTGGGAATGGAACCTATGATCTCATATCCACGAAAATCGCACTTGGGCATCGCTGTACGAAGTAGGCAGTCAATTCGTTTAATATTAACATACTACCGAGCTGTCTCGTTAGATAATATTCTATAATAAATTAAGTGAAATTAACTAACAGAACATGTTAAATATTGTGCATGAAGACAATAGTCAATACATATATCTTTATTCAGATACAATTACAACGATTTAATTCAAATAGTAAATAAGCTACAGCTCACAGAACATGGTAACATAAAATTGTTACCATATTTTGTGAGTTTAGCTTATTTACTAAGATTTAATTCAATTAGTAAATAAGCTACAGGTCACAAAACATGGTAACATAATATTGTTACCACATTCTGTGATATAATAGGTTCTGATTAAGATTAAGGTAGGCATTATTGATATTAATGAACATTAATTGAATATAATATTAGATGTATAATGACAGATATGTAGGTAGGTGCGACTAAATTTCATACATAAGGGGTGTAAAACACCTCTTCACGAAGCCGAAAGGCACTTGTGATTGTGTTTTTTTTTTTTAATACAAGTTTTTATTGTAATATCCCACGACCCTCGTACTATTCAATCCATCCATCAGCACAATGTTTTGAGTGCGTAACATTGAGTTATACCACAAAACGTGATTTTTACCCAAAAAAAAGTCGTTTCCCAGCAATATTTTTTACGTAAAGTTACTAAGTTTGATGTACAGCATGCGTGGTTGATGGCTTCAAATAATACATTATTGACACCTCAAGGTCGGTTGTTATCTCCTGAATCCTGAGGTTATCTCAGAACTATTCTGCTTTAAGTGGACACTGACACAAAGAGGTGAAATATGTGACACCAGAATGTTATAAATAAACAAACGATCTATTTATATTTTAATTTCATAATTAATCGTTATTATTTTATTACAATACTCATTCGTTTTCATTCCAGTTTTCTTATCTTGAGTTATGTTCATAAGTGTATGACTAAATCTACATGTTCCTACTGGTTAACGAAGCATAATATAAACATTTTCATTCACAATTTCACACTGTGACCGAATTTAGATCATGTCTATACACATTTACGTAGGCCTCTATCGAATGTGTAACCGCAAGAATTTAGCAACACGTCGAACAGCCAAATATCGAGACGTCGGGAATTATTCAAATTACTTAGAAATCGGGAGAAACAATAAAATATTGGTAAAAGCAGGGAAATGCGGAAAACTTCGCGATCTGCGGAATTACTAAACTGTGACCAGTCTTTTATAATGTTGCGATTTTATTGCATTTTTGTGTCTTCCTTTTTTCATGAAAAGAGGCCAAGGAAGCATCTGAAATGGGGTAATAGTTTCTTTGGCTCGTTCATTGATATGATAAGTCATCTTTTAACCACCATTGCTCTCGAAAACATACTTAGAACTTAAAATTCGAATTCCCACGCTGGACCCGCTTGATACATGGCTCAAGTTCCTTTTATGGAGTGGAGTCCTGTGTCTCAGCAGTGGGAACACTGTAGGCAGATTGTGCATCTTTATGTAGGATAAGTGTCCTATCCCCCCTATTAACCCTCCTGGTCAAAAAGTAAAGACGCAAATGAACAATGAGAGAAAGTAATTAAACGAGCCAGAGCAAATCAATTATACTCACGAAAAATTCTTCATCAATAATCCTTTTAATAATATATTGTCATTCACAAAACACCTATAAAAACTTTCACATTTTTCACCAAACTTCACAAAAGTATTTTCAGATAAAACTTTACGCACTCGATTGTACCAATTCGAGATTTAAAATAAAAAATAGTGATGTGCGTAACTGCGTACTATATTTAAAGTTATCGACAGTTGAACGACATGTCATTAATGTTGCGTGATGTTGCGTGCGCGCTTGTCCGTTGGGAACTGGAGGCTGCGCAGGACTACGTATTATTTTATCTCGGAGTAACTGACGCATCGTATAGGGATTCAGTTCGTGGTCGATAGAAATTCCAAAAAAGTTTTTCGGTGGATCGGATGCGACATGATGAATTGTGAGCGTGTTGAATTTTTTGTCTCTTTTATATGTTTCAGAAAAGAGAGAGATGTAAGTTGTAGGTATTGTTTGTTTTTTTATATCCGTTTTGACATTAACCGGTGAGAATGTGTTGACGTCATAGATTGGTGGTGTATCGACTTTGATCTGTGACGAAGACTTCCAATTTTTTTTCTTTTTGTTTGGGTCTACCTACAGTTTTACCAAAGGCTAGGACACCACGGTCGTTAAAGACGAATAATATTGAACAAAAGTATTGTTACGCCATGTGGTTTCAGATGTCCTAGAACCAAAAACTTAAAGATAAATGATATCTGTCAACAGGCACAGCATGGTAAATTACAGCGTACTTCCTCTCTTCAGAGAGAAGTCTGTGTCCCAGTAGAGAGAACATTATAGACTAAGATAAATACTTTCTTATTTCATAAAAAATCGAACAATGATCAATGTTTATTAATAATATTAATCAAGTTCATTATCCCGTCCTTGTGTGACGGAAATAACTGTATCGGTTGCGTAAGAAACGGTAATTACTTTAAAACCTTGACCTGACTCTGTCCTGACTCAGGTTGAATTCACGATCAATGACTTTTGATCTCAACGTCATACGCAAAACTGTTACGAAATTGGGTTTTTGGCGAGATTTATATTAGTAAGTCGTATATGAAAGGTTTTTTTTCTGTTGCATTCCCATGTGAAGATGAATTGGTTGTAGGTACCTATCGAAATTTGACTGGATTTTACCATTTTTGGTCATAGGCGGTATTGTTTGTCATGCACAAGATTCACGGTGTTACGAAAATTTATGTATAAATAATATTAGGTATTTATTTGCGGAAATAGAAAAGAGAGAGCAAAGACTTTTACTAGTAATATTATCATGTTGAAACTCTTTATACAAATGAACATAATAAAAGCTTTAAATATTAACTTTTATCACAATCTTTATCGACCCGACAGTTCATCTCATAAGTGATAGTTCAACTTATAATAACCTCAATGTTTCCTCTCAATAATTAACAATTTACTTGTCAATACAAATGAAAGCATTTTGTATTAATATCATAATTAGCATTCGATAAAGACTTGTAAGGAGTATTGTTGTCTTCGAAAACGGTATCATTATGAACGTGAAGAATGCCATAATTTTATGGCATACATGTTATCGTACTAGTACAATAAAGAGAGAAGTACTTTGTAAGGAGCATCTCATTTCAATATGCTCGTCATTTACGCCTCAGATAATTTTCTTGTTATTATAATGTGTAAAAGGAAGTAGGTAATTGGATATTTAGTATAAAATGCTATTTTAAAGAGAGATGAATAATAAGGAAGAAGGATACTTTTTTTTAACACTATGAGCTATCTTTCACTCTTTGTCATCATCGCAATCTTCCTGCCTTTGTTATAAGTTGGAGTTAGTGTACAACGTTTTTTTTTAGCATATTTCTTATTAATCACTCACACCATATTTTTTTTTATCTTTCACTACCTCTATCTATATACATTTGTGTTTGTAATGCACTGGATTTAAATGTAAGGCAAACGAGCCAAATTGCCAAGACCTACTTACCTGAAAATCTTGGATCTGGTTTCAAAGGCTTCTTAGGTCAGAACAATCGTATTATTGCATTTCTCTTGCCAAAGTCCGAGTTAAGGCTTGAAATCTATGTACTCACACACATGGCTGTATGGCTTGATGTGTATCTGTGTGAAGAAGCCTGTCCCAGCAGTGGGGACATTAAAGGCTGATGTCGATGATGATAATGATGGTCTATGTACTTGAATCTTCTTGAAAATTACATTTACCGATTTACCCGTTGTGGTATAATAAAAGTTCCTAAAAACATATTTAGATATGAATCTGAAGTTCTAAAGGAGTGATGGTAAAAATGAGGTTTTTACATATTTTTTATATTTTTTAAAAGAATGCTCAAGACTGCCATTGACTTGGGATCGTATGATTTCACGGTTACTCATCCCTTTCGGAAAAACCAGGTTTGTTGTATAATTTGTACTCGGGGTTCCCAACACTAATAGGTACCAGTTTTTTATCGATATCCGCACGTATATTCAGAAATATGTACATCACTATTGCGTGTGTACGTGCGAATTTGCACGCAAATAATTGTTCTATTAACGCACAACACTAGTCCCGTGCTATCTATTATGCACTCAAAATTTTGATAGGATAAGGTCACAACACACAAATATAGACTTTCTCCCCTTGGTTTACGACTACTGTAGAATGCAATTTGTGCAGTATTTATCTTGGCAACGCATTCGGTGTTAAACGGTTCTATTTCCGTACCTCATATGAATTTCAACTGTATTTTGTTTACTCTTAAATTGAAATTTAATTTTGTGCGGCGTTACTAAGATTCATTGAAAAATAAAATAAAGATTTCCTGACGTTTGAATTGAATACTTAAGCAGTAAGTCTAAGGTTGGTTTTGTACGAGCATGGTAAAATTTCCTATGAAATTGTGATTTTCTGTGAATCATTAACCGATGTTGAACTAAATTATTTGATATCTGCAGCACGTGTCAGCTTTAAAACGATAATATTTTGATATGCGTCCGTCTGTGTGACTATTTCTCAGAAAACATTCACATCTAATTATCCCAGGGACAAAACAACAAACAGTGAGAGACGTGTGGCTATTTTGATTTTCGTGTAAGTAAATATATATAAACAATAATTTAATAATTGACAATAGACAAAGACGTCAATCTAGAATAGACATAGACAATAGACATTATGGGGGTTATGAATAATGAATCTGCTTTTAAGCAACGTTCCATTGACGTAAACCCGCTTACAAAACATCACGCCTGAAGTGTAATAGAGGCAGAGCTGTAACGAGAGCAGCGGTGGACCAGTGACGTTCGAACCCAGACAGGTGCACTTCACTTGTTATGTGGCCCTGTTTCTGGTAAATCCCAACTCTTATGATGCAATAGGAAATTACGCCATGGGTATATCGTGAATCAGAAATGAAAAAAGATAAAAAACTTCAGAGCTTAACTAATGTAAGTAATAATTGCGTAAAAATATGACTTTCCAAGCATTTGAAAGCATTTTATAGCTATCGACTGTTTCTGTGAAATAAACGTATAAGTACTTGTTTAAAATTCATTGACATACTTAATCACTATCATACAGTTTTTCTAAAATTAAGATTTGTAACAATAAATTACGTTAAAAGATCCATACTTTTTCGCATAGACAACGAAGTTAAGACAACAGACGACAGTTTCAGATACACAGCAATAAAGCAAAACAAATCTCAGTAAATTACAGACTAAAAGCTAACTAAACCAAGTTACAGAAAAACTTGAGAGTTCATTAACTCCGGTGCAAAGTAACCCTTTAATGCTGTGGCTCGTAAAGAGGGCTAATTGATAAATGAGGCTACAATTACTTCGCGACCAAACACTGTCGCTGCTATTGTTTTGTTAAGCTGAGTTTAAATGGTCAAGCTGGATTGTGTATGAAGGATTTTGTAAATAAAATAACACTATTACTTGAAAAGTAACTCTCTGAATGTTTGTCTTTCATAGCTGAATGCTCATCTTAGCGATGAAGTTCTTATCAACAAATAGATAATTTAAAAGAAAAACTTCAAAATATTTCCATATTTAAATGCAGGCAAATCAAAAGCGGGAAGAACAGTGGTGGCGACCCCTAATTACGAGCAGTAAGTCGTAGGTTCTAACCCAGAAAGGCGCATTATTTTGTGTAATTCTTTTCATCAACACTCTCAAAACGATGAAGGAAAACATCGTGAGGTTATGTTCAAGAACCAAAAAATACAAGACACATGTGACATCTAGCAACCCGCACTTGGCTGGCCAGAGGAGGCTGATGATGAAGTCGAAAGCAACAAAAAATCTTGAGAGTTCTTTGATTCTGTTACCGGGTACTCGGTTTAATTGGTACCTACGATGAATATTTTCGCAGTTTCACAAGCCTTCAACTATTCTGTTAGAAAAGGCATACGTTTTTCAAAGACTCAAAGCTATTCAAAAAAGAAACCCTTATTCCTTTTCCCCTATTATGTTAACAAGAACAGTTCCCGAGCAATGTAACTGCAGTTTGTAAGATAACCTTTTAATGCCACGGCTCACACTGAACATTCCTAATTGATACATGACACGGGAATTACTGTACGGGACCAAGAACTGTCATTACGGACTATTCCAGTCAAAGTCCAGTTACCTAATAGTCGTTAGACGGATTAATGGGTGTTGGAAACCTACTGCAATTAATGAAAAACATGTGAATAGGTTATTTTCGTAAATAACAACCATTATCACCGTCATTTGCCAAGCTTTTTCCCAAGTATCTTCGGGTCAGCTTCCAGTCTAACCGGATGCCACTAAATACTAGTATTTTACATGGAGCGACTGCCTATCGGACCTAAAAAAACCAGGTAGTATTGAGCTTTACTGTCTGACAACTTTTGGACCACTGACTACCTGTATCGACTGTCAAAGATCTACAAAACTCAAACTCAAACTCAAAGCATTTATTTCATGTGCCCACTTAAGCAACTTGACAAGCGTTTAGGCACGAAACTCAAACTAAAATCATTTACTTCAATTAGACCATTACGGCACTTTTGAATTTCAAATTACAAATCAAATCAAAGCTACAGTCACAGTCACAAGGCATAATAACTTGAGAAAGTACTGTAGTTGCCCATTCCCTAGCGTAGATCTCTATGGGGAAGAGCGGGCAAGAAACTCCATGGACACTCTTTTAAATCAATATATTGTTACAAAATCTTGGTTACATCATTCATGTGTGATTATACATACATACAAATGACAGCTGGGCTTACCGAGCTTTCTACGGAGAAATCTCGTCACTCTAAGGCACTGGTTCCTAACCTGTGGTCCGCGGACCACTAGGGTCCGCAGGAGCCTTAACTATGGTCCCCGAAAGAGTAAAATGTTATTCGTACTTTTTAACTTGCACAGAAGATGCAAGCTCAACCCAACCTAATTGAACCTATCAGAGGCAAAATTCAATATTTTTTTTAATTTTTCGAACTCAATTCGATCGCTTTTGTATCCATCACTATCTTAATTTTAAAGGTTCTCATCACATTATCCAATTTTCGTATAGTGTGAGTTAAAGATTCACACCCCTAGTTATAATCCTGTCGGTGTCCATGTTTTTCTAGGACCATATGGTCCCTGTTAACAATGAACATACCAAAGTGGTCCCTGGTCTAAGAAAGGTTGGGAACCACTGCTCTAAGGAGTGCTCACCCATCCACGGAACCTGCAGATCGGGCGTAGGAACTCTTATTATTTAGCGCCCATTAAAACAGTCATGGATTCTTAATAAAAACGTATTACGCAATCTGAATCACACAAGCAAATTCACGTTTAGAATAACAGGAAATAAAGTATTGATTTAAACCAAATTAAAGTTCCCATCGTTGGCAGTGTTTGCATTGAAAACAAATTAACTTCGTAAATGGCTCATGTGATCTCCAATTAGTCTGAACTAAATACATATCCTGCCTATAAAATAAATATTGATATTATTGACGCGTGCAATATAAATAAACAAATCTTTTATGATATCAATAGGGTCGAATCTTGAGGGTTAAGGTATGTTTTTATTATCGTGAAGACTCGCTTCTGGTTGTCTTCCGGCCATTACTTTTAGTTATCGATAGTTTCTACTATGTACAAGTCGATTGATAAATAATACGAGTATTACACTAGATCGTGCAGTCGTTTTTATTGCTTTGGTAGCAACATGAAAACTATAGACATAACTTGATCCTTTGATTTAAAAGATCGACCTTTTTCTGCCGATTTATGTCTGGGTTCTCTAGTCAGACAAAATGTGGTACCTAAATGTTGATCATGACAGAAAGTACAACCAAAAATTTATTTTTTGTCAAAAAAATAAACTTCTCACACATCCGCGGTTTACAACTTATATAAACCAAATTCGACGTTTTATTCATCTAAAGCTACGGACGAAGATACGAGCTATCTAAATATACGTATGTTCATAAATTATGCATAGGTACGTTTAGCCAAAGCGCCATTTTGGCTCCCATTTTTTTCCTCCGTTATTTCTTCTGATTAAACTAATGTGAGAAGGTGCACTTCCTTAGATCAGGGAAGCTCAACAAGTGGGTTTCAACAAGTTTCGTATTTTTACAAAAACAGGATTTCGCAATCGCGACCGTAGACGGTCCTGGGTTTGATCCCCGGGTTGGGGAAATTGTCATTTCATCAGGAATATCCAGTAGTAGCCAAGGATACTGGATCTGTGCCATGCTGTTGGCTTTTTCAATCAAGATTTTTTTAGTGGCGGCAATGAAGTCTGAATTCCTTCCCGGTTGATTGACGAAATGTGAGTGTATCTACTATTTTGTACACCTTACCCTTTGGGGGTTACTAGTGTGATTTATGTTAATATTATCGGTGATAAAATTTCACTTTACCCAGATAGTATTACTTAGATTATTGAGTCGACGAATCTCATGTTTTGTGACGTCATATCCGTTTGATATCTTCTTATGCCTACGTCAGTCAGAGTAGTCAGTGTCTAAGAATGTATGTTACGATTATATCTAGTCTACATTAAAGATCGGATGTGGTTACTCACTATAATGGTTTTCGGATAACTACATAGAAGATTCTATGAAGATGATTTATTTTAATAAGAAGACAAAATTTAGAAAAGATATTAAGTATGTTTAATATTTATACTTAATTAGGTAGATAAGTATTACCAGCAGATGTTTCCCTCAGTCTCAATTAAACTTTTTTTAAACTCTCTTTTTCATTTCATCTTAATTCAGTATCTAATGATAAAAATTAACCGCTCGTATTATTTTCTTTCAACTTCCAAGTATCTACCTAATTAGCTCAAGCATAATATCATAATAATCCAGTAATGTTCCCACTGCTGGGACACAGGTCTCGTTTGTAAGAGATGGGCTCAGCCTAAGGTTAATTCTACACAGAAATTTTAATTGAAACTACGTCAAGTTTCCGTTTGATTACATACTAAGTATTAACTTAGTCCACAAAAGCAAATGTTTGACAAGATATGAAGTCGGGGTGAAGTTTCAGGCATTTGAGTCAACTACGAAGTTTAGTAGTTTGAAGGTCGCTTGAAGCTTGTCTTTGTCATAGAGAGGAATCATTTTAACTTCTTTCACAGTATTGTTAATTATTTTTTAAGTCGACTACATTAGCTAAACACGTGTTTTGTAATGCCTAAAAGTATATGATTCACAGTAATAAACAAAACCAGAAAAATATATGATATTCTTCAGAATATATGCTAGTATGATAGTGTTTTGAAAACATAATACAATTAATTTGACTCGATAAAAAAAATCACGAACTTATCTCTTAAAAAATACTTTCGACCAAAAAAAACATACTAAAATACATGCGATCATTCTGATTTTTGGCAAATAATTCTACAAGCAATATATTAGCATCAAGTGTTTTAGTTTTTTAGTCCAATCAATAGATTTTTTTGTAAATCGATCGAAACCACTTATTTCGCACTATTTGACCCGCAGTGACTGACGTAACAACCACTTTGTAGTGCAAGCTGATTTGAACTTTATTCTACTTTTATTTCAAACGAAGTTTGAACCACCACAAATAGAGTTGCTAATTTAGCTCATCTAGTCGCCTTAAGAGTTCATTTCCTTTTCATTTGTCTCTAACTTCCTTCATACCTACCTATCTAAGGTTACATGAAAAAAATAAATGTTTGCCCACCGGTATCGGGAACGGTGTCCAAGCTGCCGATCAGGGCTCCAGAGAGAGGAACCTCCTAACAATTCGAGCCGTGTCCAGGAGTACCGCTCTCTGAATTAAGCCCTCGATCCAGCTGCTTAACGAGAGCTTTAGTTCTTCTTTCGTTATTTACATTATTTTTAAGTGTACTATCAAAATTATGGACCGTTGCGTCTGATGTTGTTTTGTTGATTTTAATGTTATATTTTTGTCCATTTCTCCGAATACGTAAGTGATTTAACGTTTTTTTGTATAATCGGTTAAATCGGACAAAACAAAGTAAATCAGTATAATGGCTGTCGTGTGAACTTTATTCAGTGCTTTTCTTCATAGAGTGGCTTTGCAATGTTTTTTTTTCTACCAACATAAAGTCAAACAGCTTAAGAACAAAGTAAAGTTACTAACTAAAGACCCTGGACTTAATCGCTGTGTGAGTTTACTGTCGCAATTCCGTTGTAGTTTACATTTTTAATAAGGGAGATGTCGTCAAAATAAAGTAAATAAACCAAGTTACCCAAGTTAAGCTTGGAGACTAAACATGAGATATTATTTAAATTAAATGTATCGCCCCAATTACTTCTTTGTTCTACGTTTTAAAAAAAATATGGAGTTTATAAGCCGCTTGTCAACTGAGCAGAAAAATAAATCCGAGTCCCTCAGGTAAGTCTTCTTTAAAAATGTAAAGCATAGTCTACACAATTACAATAATAAAAGTAAAAACATAAAAATTTCACCACGCTTCTTATTAGCAACCACAAAGTCTGGATTTGTGCCTGGTTGATGGCATTAGGCTCGTCCCCTATTACAAGGGACTTAAACATAACTGGTGAAATGTGGGTGTGCTCCTCTGCCTACCCTCTTGGACATTACAGGCGTGATGGTTGGTTACAGGTACGTTTTATCGTTGATTCTCTATAGGCAGGTATATACCTCACTTAAATCATTAACATTTGGCACAAATAAAACAAACATTAATACGAATTGCCGGATGTAATTTTACAATGTTATTTCCGGTTCGCCATTTATATCCCCCGCAATTTTATTCTATTTAAAAACTCATGATTTTAAAATTAACTGAAGCTCTCATTAGACCCCTTTTTCTGTCATTTGGTTACACCCACACCCGTTCCAATGGTTGTGGGCAGAGTATTCGTAATAAATAATAAGAATATGATACCAAAATATACATAACCATCACACTTATAATGCGCGGATGGTAAGCAGAACAACTGAGCACACATCCAAAGTCCATACCTACTGCTTCTGAGAAAAACCTAATACCAAAAATTTTGCTCGATCTGGGAATCAAACTCATACTTATACTTTTATAACCCATAATGTATAAAGATGTCAATTTGTGTTCTTTTTTTACGTTTATTTGTGTACTAATTCTTCCGTACCACTGTCTTTTAGTTTGATTATTTTTGTTTTTTTTTTTTAACTATTATAAAGCTATTTGTGAAAGCTTGTAATTGGCCATATTTTTGTTACTAACGAAACTATTGTATCTGCCTAGCTGTAAGTTTTCCGAAAATAATAAAATAAAATACCCTCGCGCTCAGAAAGTAGTGCTTACGAATACTAGTCCAACGATGCAGGACATGAAACTATCAAAAAGTAATGTAAAAACTGATACCACACGTGACCACACTGCAACATCAGTCCAATTTCCAATACGAAATTGATAGTTTCATAAAAATCATCATCTGCCTAGCCTTTTCCCAACTACTCGTATGTTGGAATCGGCTTTCAGTCTAACCGGATGCAGATGAATGTCAGTATTTTACATGGAGCGACTGCCCATGTGACCTCCACAGCCAAATTAGTCCTACTGGGTAATACGATACCACTTGGTAAGACTGGTTGTCAGACTTTTTGGGTCACTGTAACGACTGTCAAAGATCTACAAATGACAGCGGCGACCAACAGCTCGTGCTTTCCGAGGCACGGAGGAAACACTCGGTATGTACTTACAACCTAGGCAAGCACGGCTTAACCTATAGATCGACCAGAGCGGTTGTTTTTATTTAGCCACGAGCTCCTCAGTTTCATTTGCAAGCAAAAAGTGAGATAGACGACACTAAAGTGCAAAGTAAACCCCTTGATCACCCCACACGTTCTCAAAGCAATACTAATGCCCCCTGCCCAAGGAAACCCAATAATCTGTGTCCCCCAACAAATTGAAAACTAAATAGTTACCCGTCAGCATAATTGTAACAAATAGACTATCGTCGGAGAACAGATTAAGGGTAAATAAACTAAATAACTTGGGACAGGTGGCCATTTGTTTGGACCGCCGTAATTTCCGATGGACGTCAGATGTACTCTACGTTTTGACGTTATTGCGTACGTGGTGTCTTTTAGTCTAAGATTGGGCCTTTGGAAATACAATACAATCGAACCTAAGGTTGAAATTAATAAATGTTATTTAGCATGTACGCTTGGTTTGGTTTAGACATTGTTCCCGTCTCTATTTCGCATTTTGTCGACTTAATTTTTTGCACTTTAGGTGGAATAGTCAAGGGCCGAAGCCTGCTGGGGTTGCGGGCCTGTTCGAAAGAGATACCGCGGCCCCGGAATGTAAAGTGCGAGGAAGGAACATGGATGGGTTTTAGTCAGTAAAAGCCTGACACTCCCTCCCGCTCTGCACAGAGTGGGAGAAGATTTCATGATTTCACATCATAAAAAAAAAATATTGGTGGAATAGTCAAAAAATTACTATGACTAATATAACGTCAAAAATAAAAGCAAGTTAACTAATATTTTGATAAGAACATCATCCTCTGCCTAGCCTTTTCGCAACTATGTTGGGGTCGGCTTCCAGTCTAACCGGATGCAGCTGAATTCCAGCATTTTACATGGAGCGACTGCATATCTAACCTAAACGATCCAGTTAGTACTGGGTAATAGGACCCCTTGGTAAGATTGGTTGTCAGACACTTTGGGCCACTGACTACCAGTAACAACTGTCAAAAATCTGTAAATGACAGCTGGGCCCAACGACTTAATGTTTTCTTAAGAAGATAGATTCAAAAGTTTCATAAGAGCTTAAAGGAATCAAAAGGTTTTATTCTGCCATAGTAGAATTTGCCCGACCTGGTAACAGAACCCAGGACCACATGCTCATCAGTGGCGCTTGTGACCAATAGACCACACACGCAGGAGGTTCGTGTGTCATCACTACAAACATGCAAGCATTGTTACTGGGCCACTAGCTTCCGCCAGCGGCTTCGCCCGCGTGGTGCTCGATAATTGTCCCATGGAATCTTACTACCGGGATAAAAAGTATCCTATGTGTTAATCTAGGTTGTAAACTATCTGTGTGCAAAATTTCATCCAAATCCATTTCGTAGTTTTTGCGTGAAAGCGGAACAAACATTCAAACATCCATACTCACAACCATTCGCATTTATGATATAAGTAGGATAGGATTTTACTTATTTTATATTGTGTTTTTCTATTTAATATGTTCATAATATATGTTTTCTATATTGTATGTCTTAAAGCATTGTACTGGACGAGTCTGTAATGCTGTTATTCCTTCGTCAGTGAAGCCCAACCGAATCGGTCTGAAGAATTGTTCAACCATCGTGTCTATATCGCTAACAAATGAAGGTTTATAATTGCAGGTAAATAAATAATAAATAAGTAACTATCTGAAATTATCCATTCAAACTATAAATAAATCAACAGTCACGTAATATCTACACGTATAATGATGCTATAACTACCGCGTACTTATAGTAGCAAAAATATGACATAAGAGGTCATTCCTCGCTATCCATATCCATACAAACAGACAAAACTATCCTTTCGTGTGGGTGTCGGTAAAGGGTTGACCAGGTGATTGATCTGTGACATTTGCTTGGCAAGTATTATGTCGATCAAATAGGTCCAGTACGACCCAATAAGTACAACAAAACTTATTGTAGAGCATTTGAGAACTATTTTTTTTTACACAGAACTTTTTGTCGAATAAGCATATTGTAGATTCTAATAGTGTCATGAAGTAGGGTATACCTACCTACCTTAAAAAAATCAACTTGTAATTTCATGACTTTTGTTTTAAGAATAAAAAAGAAAACAATTGAAATTGTAAAAAAAAGAATGCGACTGTAATCTTTGGCCTAGAAAAAAAAGGTTATCTGTAAAGTCGGTTTTCGGACGATAGTTTAACGTGACAACGTCATAACAAAACATTGATAAAATGATTGCATACATACGCTCCGAACGTAACGTGTTACAATGAGCGTAACGTTACACTGCGTGCACCCGGCATTCTTCGATTTATTAGACGTTGTCACGTCAAAATGTTGCAACGGAATACTAGCACTTCCTTCTCCATACTTTACTTTTTCGAATGGGCTTGGTTCAATTTCCTTTACATTTTGACTTTTACATTTTCAATAGCCTATTTGAAATCCCTCGACTTCAAAACGAGAAACAAATAACCGCGCACTAAACTGTATCCCTCAAAGAAACCAAGTCACATTCACGCTACAATTCTTTGATCACACATTTCAATAGGTACTGTTACGTATCCCCAACAAAGTGTCCCATCCTTTAAATAGAATAAGCCCACGCTATTCACCTGGCTCGTCCCCGTTTGAGCGCAGCTGTCAGCTTGACGTGGACATGTAACATGGCTGCTTGCATAGTGTTGAGAGGATATTCACGCGGTTAAACACCTCATTGACATTATTGAAATACACATGACGAAGGAGTTTGGTTTGCAGGAGAGCTATGCATCTTTGTAACGTGCAAGCAACTGCTACGCGTTCAAAGTTAAATAAGTTTGATTGTATGTTTGCAAAAAATAAATATCCCACCCAATGAAAATAATTGAAGCATACTTTTGTGAATATAAGTCACACTCAACAAGCGATATCAATGACTTCGTGAGTGAGACACAGCTGCTTATAATACTATGATCTTAACAATGTTTAATAATCGCCAACTATAAAAATAAAGTCTATAGTCTATACCTAGTATGTATTTAACAAACAAAACGTATAAACGCAGTTCATCAACTGTCTGGTGACCACGACACAAGCCTTGCTTAGTGTCTCACTAGATGGCACTGTGTGTAATGTCCAGCTATTTTTATTTATTTATTGAGTCTTTGGGGACAGCCGATAGCGGTTACGGGTGCCACGAAAAGCGTACGTAACGGTCTCGCGATTTCCTTGATTTTATTCACTCAAAAAGGGCTCAACGCGCCTAACTTTTACTTCGAAAAGACTAAACTATCTCCGCTAATAGGTGCATACTGATCTCATTTGCGGACTGTACTTATAGTCTACACGAATGCATTCTAAATCGGATGGACGGTCAGTCAAGAGGTTTGGAGAGTCAGGTTAAGTTAGTATCTAATTTGTCAAAGGATGATCGAGTACTCGATTAGAAAACCGCTTTGCCGTTCAAATACATAGACTTAATTGGTTATGTGGTTGAATTTACACTTTAAGTAGAGCTGAGTAAAAGTATTAATAATAATTTTAGAGGGCTCGTATGACGAATAATATGAAAGAAAAGGTATAAATGATTGCATGACGGTTGACAGGTGAGAATGAAGCCAAAAAATGTGTTTTGCCGACCCCAAGTCACATGGAACAGTGGCAGGAAGAAGATGATTTTCGAGGGCTCGTAATTACAATACTTAGAGCTATGGCGGAAATACTTTTCAAAATTTTTCCAATCGATTTAACTAAGTAAACCTTCGAATATGCATGTTGAACTTTAGGGCTCTTAAAATCAAAAGCATACTGAAAAACTTCTTTGTAGGCTTATATTTTCATTTCATCTCTTCAAAGTATTCTACAACAGTTTTCATTTCCGATTATTATGTAAGCATACACCAAAATAAATTTAAAAATATATTTAGGCCGAAGAATACATAAAAAAGCAGGTGTTATGAATCTGAAATCATGGTAATATACAAACAAAACACGTGTTTACTCGTGTGCCTTTTGAAATGTAAATTGGGCAAGCGCCATAAGTTGGGCACACGTAATTAGTGCCCTGTACCAACTAGGTGATTAACATTCAAATAACCTTTTTTCAAAAAACCTCAGTAGAATTGAATTATCATTTTTTTTTCGCGGTTATGAAATGTGAGGAACTCGTAATTAGATTTTTAATTGGAAGCTAAAATATAAGAGCTTTGGAGAATATTATTTTTGGGAAAAAATGTTTATTTGCAAAACATGTTTTTGAGAAACTTGAAAAAAGGAAATTGTTATAAAATAATCACAAAGAAAAATGTAAAGGAACGTGTATTTGGCTTTACCCCTGAAGCGTTGTCCTTTTCGATTCTAAAAATAGTAGATATAAATATTACCCAATAGAAAGGACAACCTAAAATGACCAATGACAACAAAATTAATTTTGTAAATCCGTAATGTCAAAGGTCAAACGGCATTGGACGACACGTGACATACCTGGATAACTTTAATCGCAACGTGAATGAAATGTCCACTACATAACTCGCTTGATTGCCCGATCCACATGAAACTAGGATTCACTCGGTTAATTACAAACTGCGTTTGGAAATCTGATTAGGAGTCTACGCGCGCTTTCCAAAAAGTGACAGTTGACAGTTCGCCATCATGGCCGACATTATGCAACGGCACGAACGCGTTCAGCCTTGTTAATTACATCTCCGCTAATTACTTTTACAATATAAATGATGGTCACAAACCGGTTTGTAGTTTCCAAGTGGGTGGACGATGAGACCAGACTTGAATGTTTTAAAAAACATGAAGTTTCTGGTTCATTAATTTTGCTTTTTGACATTGCAGCTATCGCTTTGTGCTAGAAAGTAATATGGAGAGCAAACTCTTTGATATATTTTAATAGACTTCGTTGCTTATAACAATAAAGTAACTTTTTCTTATATTTTATTATCAAACCGTGTCTTTTTCTCTTATGCTACATGAAACAAAGGCATCTTTAATTAGCTTTGACCGCCTTTATAAACTATGCTATACCTAGTACTAAAAGACTTACACTATATAGTATAGCTTTGCGTCGACAGACACACGCCAGCGTCAATTGTTTCATTGTTTGAATTCCGTCATGTTGTTGTGATTCTCTCTAACTCAAAGAAACTTTGATCACTGTCGAATTAGGTTGTTAATTACCAAAAAGATGACAGTCTGATTATCTAAAACAGCTGTTTAAAACACATTTTTGTATGGGAACATGTCACAGTGACAGCTGTTTTTAGATAATCAGACGGTTATCTTGTCGGTGAACATGAACCTTAGTCGTAGCTCCTGGCCAAGCAGTAACATATAAGAAATATGGAATTTTAAAGAAACAATATTGGATTCATTCAATACACGGATATTTCCTCCGGGAGGTCGAGCTTGATTGTGGTCACAAAACAAACACGTCTAAATTACCTTTACGTACCTATTTTATATTAGCTATGTTTTTAAGTGAACTTCAACGTAATGGCAGAATGCTCCCAGGAGAGGCTGACATTTTCACTTCAGTGGTAGAGGTTGAGATAATATTTTTGTGTTTAAATGTAACAGTGATGGATTTTAATGTATATATTTCGTACGGTAAATGTTACAGCACCATGCTGAGATAGGAGCCTTTTGGTCTTGTACAGGACAAATTCTGTTTTTGTATTTTGTTTGTTTTTTCTTATGATTTCGTTATTATTATTATCTTTTTTTTTAATTCTCTCATTATGTTTACTTTAAACTAGTGTTATAATCACAATTTTACTATATTTTTTTTATTTATGTGTTGTCCTGTCGGGCTAATAAATGCTTTTTCTTTCTTTCTTTCTTTCTTTACGGTCGAACAAGCCATTTGGTTTACATTTTACATTTTAAATTGTGGGTTAAACTGTAAACCAAATAGTTTGTTCCACAGTACTTATATTATAACTGCGCCCCGCAGTTTCTCCCGCGTAAGTTTCGATACCATTTTTTTTTATAATAAATTATAGTCTATGTTACTCCCTGATAATTTAGCTTTATATTGGTGAAAAAATGGTTAAAATCGGTCCAGTAGTTTCGGAGCTTATACGGTACAATCATACAAACAAAACTATCTTTTCTCTTTAAAATATCAGTATAGATAGAAGTTTGTTAAAATAATTTACTCCAATAAACTGTCCGGGTAGCATTCCTTCCTAACTGAAAGCAGCTGAACATGAATATTTAACCTGGAGTGTCTGCTTATTCGATATCCGAAACCCAGTTACTGTACAATATGGTATGCCTTGCTGTTCACCTATACCGACTGTCTAAAATCCAGCAATGACAGCTTGGACTGGTCTCGATATGTAATGGATCACCCATCCACATATTGACCTAGGCAAACGTAGCTTAACCTTCTATCTGCCAATATGGTTGAAGTTAATTAGTTAGGGGCCCATCCTAACGTCGACGGACAGTTATAAAAGTACAATATTTGCAACTTTATTAATAACTAGCTGACCCACGCAACTTCGTGTGCGTCACATAAGAGAGTAAAGCTCACAAAAGGAATAATTTTTCCCTGTTTTTGCAACATTTTTAATTTATACTCCGCTCCTATTGGTTGCAACGTGAAGTTATATAGCCTAAAGCCTTCCTCAATAAGTGGACTATCCAACACAAAAATAATTTACAATTCGAACCAGTAGTTCCTAAGATTAGCGCGTTCAAACAAACAAACAAACTCTTCAGCTTTATAGTATTAGTAGATTTATGTAGATTGGCTGCAAAAAACCAAATTTATACACAGAACTATAATTCGTTTATTATTGCATGGTCGGTACCAGAGCTTGTCAACAAGCAAAGCCCTCCAACAAAGAGCCTTCAGATTATATCAAAATGTCTCTCTTTATCTCCGTTGGCATTACGCTATTTCTGGTCGCTGGATATCCCGAGATTACGTTTTAAAAGATTGTGGAGTATTCTTTTATCTTTTCTTATGTAACAGTTTTGTAACTGATAAATTGACTGACTGACAAATTTAAAACTTATTCCTTTTTATATCCATTTCCTTTTTTGTTTCCGAGTCATGGATGTTTATATGTATAATAAGTATGTATTTACAAACAAAAAATATATATATGTAGTATATCAACTATCTGGTGTCCGCGACACAAGCCTTGCTTAGTGTGGCACTAGATGGCGCTGTGTGTTAATGCCCAGCGATATTTATTTTATTTATTTATATGGACATGTAACGTTTCGTTTTTTCTCAGGCGACTGTTGAAAACCAGCGTTGTACTGTGGGCTTCCTTTTAATTAGTGATGGGAATAATTTATAATCCCAACGCGAGCGTTCTACCAATGCAAATTATCCCAAGGGAACTTTTTAAATGTAACACTCTGATTATGTGGATTCCCGTAATTGAAAGAATTTTCAGAATAGAATCAGTAGCTTCAAAGAATACCCCGTACATCTAAACTATTATAACAAACTATCCTCTTTAGTATAGTTAACATGACTAGTGAAATGTTAGTCAGATATACACCACAGCCTACTCCTCGGGGTTTACAACCACGTTTTAAGGCGCTTAGACGAGCTAAATTAGCAACTCTATTTGTGGTGGTTCAAACTTCGTTTGAAATGCTTTTAAAATAAAGTTCTATCAGCTTGCACTACAAAGTGGTTGTTACGTCAGCCACTGCGGGCCAAATAGCGCTAAATGAGTGGTTTCGATCGATTTACAAAAAAAAACTATTGATTGGTTTAAAAAACTGAAACAGTATCATGCTAATTGCTTGTAGAATTATTTGCCAAAAAATCAGAATGATCGCATGCATATTAGTATGTTTTCTATTGTTTGAAAGATATTTTTTGAGATAAGTTCGTGTTTTATTTTTATCGAGCCGAATTAATTGTATTATGTTTTCAAAACAGTATCATGCTAGCATATATCCTGAAGAATATCATATATTTTTCTGGTCTTGTTTATAGCAGTGAATCATATACTTTTAGTAATTATAAAACTCACGTTTAGCTCATGTAATCGCCTTAATGTAAAATAAAGTAGTCGAAACAAAGTACAATTTCAATAAAACTTCTCAATAATTGGAAAATATGAAATTCACCTACCAAACCTACAATATATGTAGTGTGTTGTAACAGTTGTGTCTCATTAACTTCGTGTTTTTTGCAAATGACAAGCGATGTCAACGCAGGTACAAGGATGGTTTTGTTATTAATTAAAATTGTTATGGAGGCTGAAAGAAATGGCGGTATTGATTGTTGTGACACCACGGATAATACAGTTTAGGGTTTTGTTTTAAGGGAGATCTACTGTTCCCTGGTTCTGTTCTAACGTCAGGTTTAATACCGACTTAGATAAAAAAATATGAAGATAGTTATAAAAAGCCACGATCCTTGATGTTTACGGGGTGATGAAAAGGTTTCAAAACTTTTTTAATACGGATATTTAGCACATTGTTTATCAAAGTGACAACTCGATTTCATTTCAGCAAAACAATTAAATCAAAGTAGAGTTACCATCCGTCCGGATTATAAAACCCTCCATTTGGACTTTGTCCAGGCTCTAAGAGGTGAGCAGATTATTTTAAACAATTAAAAAGATACCGACATGGGTACTGAAAAAGAAAGATTTAAACTTCCGGACGTCAATCTGAAATTCTATTATACTAGATCTGAACATATTTTTTGTTTTATATTGTAGTTTGTAGTAATGACTATGTTATAATAAAAAGGAATAAACGAAAACAGTTTTTATTATTTTAAATTCGATTAAAGGGAGTGTTTTCCTGTAATAGCTGCTTTGCACACCTCGATAGTTAAATAGGCAATATTCCTTGCATTTATTGCATTGCTAACGGTGTGATAGCATTAGCACTAGTATAGTAACTAGTTTCTAGAAGATTAAATTTCAAATAGGGCAATATTTTAAACCGTTTCTATGGTTCTAGAAGGTTGGTAGAGGAAATAAAGACTACATCAGAAAACATGGACTAAGAGAACAGAACAATGGAACGGAGAAGAAAGAAATGGAGGAGGCCTTTGCTAATGTTGAGCAAGCAGACCAGGTTGTCGGTATCAACATCTGGCCTGGGCCTCGATTCTGCTATTACTATAGTGTCAGAGTTGTCGATCATTGATTTCATAATGATCAAGTTCTGTCAAATTTTGACAAGTTTGCTAATTCCACTATCATAATGGCGCCATTATGACTTTTCACTGGTCTAACACTGACACTTCATTGAAAGAAATGTCATAGAATAATAATCTCGTACATGAAATCTGGCATGAATAAATGTTCGAAATTAGTAGTAGATTTTTAAAACCATTTGTACTAAGGGTTTTATAATAATGACAATACGACAATGCCATTAAAACACCATTTTATTACGAAACCATTGACAATGGTCGCACTGTGAATTTAGCAGATTACGAACTTTAAGCAAAATGACAATGGGATGAGAATGAAATCGTGTTGGAGTGACGAATTTATTAAAATAGTAGAATTAGGCCCCAGTTTGATTTAGATTAAACTTCAGTTTTCAGTTTGATTTAGATTCAACTATATATAGAAAATCTGAGTCTGAATCATCATCTGCTTTCCCAACTATGTTGCTGGGGTCGGGTTTCAGCTTAACCATGATGCAGCTGAATACCAATATTTTACATGAAGCGACTGCCTATCTGACCTGAACAACCTAGATTGTGCTGGGTACCTCTTAGTTATTCTGTGTCAGAGTATATTGTTATATTATGGTTCTCCAATAATCTCTATGTGGGTTTTAACCTTTGCTTTGCAAAATAATAATAGGCGAATCCTAACTTTTCTATAATGAATCCTGTAGACGTCAGTTCCGTTTAAAACATGCGTAAGTACCAATTCCTAGTTTTTTATGTATGTCGAATGACTTTTTTTTAAATAGCCTTTATTTTTCTCTGACCTTCTTAATTTGGAAAAATAAAAAATAGGTAAGTATATCTAAACATAAATTATGAATTTATCTAAACTTAATAATATTCTTATTATATTATAACTATCTTAACTTAAATTATACATTTTTCCTTTTAGTTGTTCTTGTTATTAGCTGCCAGGTCAGCCCGTCCTGCGACATAGGCCTCCTCAAGTTCCCTCCACATTTGTCCATCTCTTGCTTTGTCGAATGACTTAGCTTTTGTCTAATCACTAGTTTAAATAATAATGTCCTTTGCTTTTAATTCTGTAAGCCAAGGAAAACATTTTCAACTTTCAGCTGTTTTAGTAAATTTTTGAAACTGTATTATGCTGGAGCATGACAAATAAAGAAATAATTAAGAAATTATTTTGGGTGAACGTCCTATATGTTACATGAGGTATTTTGTTTTACAAAATATTTATACCTGAGTGTGATAAAAAGCTTTCGATCTAGATTGGTTCAATTTTATACAAGTTACAAAAACTATTCTCCTCCCAAAATTTCATTTTCATAACGAAAAGTAACAAAATATCTAAGTATTATATTTTGAGGTGGTGGGTACCACCTCAAAATATAATACAGCGTGTCCTAAAGTAGCCGGTAACGACCACTTTACTCACAAAGGAGCGGCAGCTTAAATTTCTACACCCTGTATATCAGACGGTAAACTTTAGCACGCTAATCGCAATTTCCACCTTGTTTGAGCCGGAAAGCGGTTTCAAAAGTTCTAATCTTAAAAAGTAATATCTTTTTAAATATTTTTATCTTTTTTGGAGTTTTTTTTTGTTTAGATACTTAATAGTTTCTTTCCAATTTTGTCGTTCTTGTGGAAAGGATTTAATTGCCCATAATGTTTTGTACTTTCGGGTTTTTTATTGGATTTTTGTCTATTGGTATTCTTTTGGCGGGAAAAGTTTCTGTGGAATCTCGTGATTATACTATTTGTGTTGTCTATATTACTGACTGGCGATATTCTTCAGAAAGGTTATGGACTTAGTAAGTACTTACTCGCATTCATCGTGCTTGTATGATCAGAGGTACGAACGAGGACGAAGATAGTGTATGTAAAGATCGTAGTTGATCTACATATATTTTCTATACCCACATGAGAAAAACACATGCGTTTACTTGAGAAAATATAGATTTATATTATTCTCAACCTGTATTTTCTACATTAAAAAAAATCTATTTTAGCACCACCACACGTTTTCATTACATTTCCTCAAAAATGAAACAAACACACGCAATAACTTACGTCGCAGTAACATTTTAATCGAAACAGTTTTTCCGTACTTTTCTCCTATTTCCCGACGTCGCCTGGGAGTAAGAAATAATAAGTAAAAGTTGCTTGGGCGTACAGCGGGCAACAAGGCAACAGGTGTTTGTACCTCGAGTCAAGAGAAAAATTGCAAACTTGACTGGAAGTGGGTACACTTCGCTTGTTGATTTAATCATTTTTTTGTCGTTGTGTTTGTTCTGGTTACGTTTGTAACATGGAACTTTTTCGAAGGTTTGAACCCAGACAGGGTTTATTTTATCACCACTGCCGACATGTCCTAGCTATGATCAAAAAATTCGAAGACATGTGACATTCACCAATCCGCACTGGGCCCGCGTGGTGGATAGTAGCCCATACGCAAAATACCAGCCTGTTATACAACATAACATGAAACTTTTGAAACAGTAACGAACTTGCCCACATTTCATTAAAAGGCAAAAGACGATGCGTTTTGGGGGCACTTAAAGTAGTCATAATCTAAACGCTGTTTTAGGCTTTCACTGTTTAAAACTAAACTTATATTGTCACTTACGGGATATCTTCCGTGATTATTGCAACAGCGTCGAAATATCGGGAGCTCAACATAACAAATAATCACGGAAGATATCCCGTAAGTGACAATATAAGTTTAGTCATAATCTGCTTAGCCTTTTCCCAACTATGTTGGGCTTCTACCCTCAAGGGATGCAGCCAAATATTTAAGTATTTATTTAAACTTCATGTACAACAGTGGTACACTTAATGCCACAAGGCATTCTCTACCAGTTCACATTTGAGTTAAATAAGAAAACATTGTGATTGAGTACAAAATAAAGTCTAAAAAAATAACTTCTTCTTTTCGAATATCGGTTACTAACATGGACTAGTTAGTTGATGTGTCTAGTTGCCTATCTGAAGATATCCACAGACCAGTTACTAACTAATACGACACCTCTCGGAAAGACTGGTAAAAAGTAGTACACACTGTAATTTAAACAATTGCGGCATTGTTTTGTAAGTTCGTGTAAATTCCTAGATTCGATTCCCGAGCTTGATTTAGTGAAATAAACTTTTATAAAAACGTATGAATTCTTATATAAGATGGAATAACCAGTATAATAATAGTCTCAAGTATTCAAGCCCATTTCAGTTCAGACAAATGAAATGACGAATGTCCTTTTAAACTTTCGTCTCCGTAAGAAATCTCCGTCCCTTATTTGCAATTTCATGTGATTTAAACTGTGTTTTTTTGTCTATTAATATAAGATTTCAACGAAAAATAGAGAGTTAAGTATCTTGCAGCCTAAAATAAAATTCACATGGAAAAGTCAGAAGGCAAACATATATGTATAAAGGGTGTAAAACACTTCTTAACGAAGCCTTTTTCTCCCCATCATTGCGATCATTTTTTTGTTACATACCAGTTCCAACTTTTTAACAAGTTTTTTAAAAGACAGGTTTTTGTGAAATATTTTTACTTTATACACCTCTACGACACCCGTTCTATTCAATCCATCCATTAGCGCAATGTTTTAAGTGCGTTACATTGAGTTCTAGCACACATCATTTTTAACCCCAAAAATAAAAGTCGTTTCCCAGCAATTATTTTTGCGTAAAGTTACTTAGTTTGATGTACAGAATGCTTGGCTGACGGCTTCGTGATGAGGTGGTTTACACCCTGTATTTTTTAATATTATGTTTTCTAACAAGAGATGTTAAATTAAAACAATACGACCCCTTACTTAGAGACTAGTTAGCTCATTTTACGCGCGTCGACAGCAAACTATACCAATTAACCTTTTTTCTTGTTCGCCGACAAGATTAACATAGAAATTACTATCTCCTAAGAGCTTTCTTGCGAGTTTATGTGGGAATATTGTCACATTCTTCCTTGAATCAGGGTCGAATTTAAATATTATTTGTTATTTTTTTCTAAGAACTTGGCTAAACAGGGTGAAGACTGAAGATGCGTCCCTTACGTTACTATCTCAGCTTATAAACCAAATTTATTTACTTAAGGTACAGCACATATACTAACTCATACGGTAGTGTTCATATATGCCAATTACAGGTAAAGACAACATTGATAACAAATTCTATCAAACATTGGTAATTTGACGGTGTGTTAGCAAAAGGCTCGCCCCTTTAACATGGGACTTAAATATAACTGGCCCCAACGGGGATAACCGGCATATTTTTTATTTGTTATGCATTTTTTTAAAAGCCTATCTTAAAGGTAAAGTTGAAATGTTATCTTTGTCATTTTTTCTCTTTTCCCGGTTATTACTGCTCATCAATTGATCGAACCTGATGATTTACAGCATCATCATCTGTCTGCCTTTTCCCAACTATGTTGATGTCAGGTTTCAGTCTAACCGGATGCAGCTGAATATCAGTATTTTACATGGAGCGACTGCCTATCTGACCTCCACAACCCAGTTAATACTGGGTAATACGATACCACTGGGTAAGACTGATTGTCAGACTTTTTGCGCCACTGACTACCTGTAACGATTGTCAAAGATAGACAAATGACAGCCGGGAGCAACAACTTAACGTGCCTTACGAAGCCCGGAGGAAACTCGATATGTAAGGGTGGTCGCCCATCCACAGACCAACCTAGCCACGCACGGCTTAACCGGTTAACTAAACAGTTATTATTTTGCCACGAGCTCATCGTCTCAAATCAGTGCTATTTCCCTAAAATCCTACATTTTATTCCCTACCAAACTATATTTTTTTCTCAAAAGAGAGACAAGATTATGTCTTCCCACTTTATACAGTTTATCTACTGAAAAATAAAAGAAGAACTTTAAGATAAGTTAGTTGTCAAATCATATTTATGCGAGATTATCCTTGTTGAAGAGTTTTCGCCTAACTTTGTGTGAGTTGAGTTGAACAAGATTTTGTTTCATTTGAAAGTTTTATTGCGGATCTGAATATGTTAAAATGGTTGATACACGAGTATTGATTGGATTTTGTAGTTTTTTTTTAAGTTGGATTTATTCTAAAGTTAGAAATAGACGTTGAAATGTATGAGAGTAGATAAATGTATTCATGTTACATTTAAAGAGCTCGATTTGTATCAGAACCGCGTATAACAATATTTTCCTTGATTTCTAAACATCGTAAAACATATTTTGTTTCGGGTGATAATTTTTTTCTTTTTAAATAGGTCGAAGATTGTAGAATGTTAGCTTTTATGTTATTTTTGACGATTTATTGTTAAAATTGATGAAAAACAATAAATTAAATACTCGTATAACTATTAACATTATAATAGGTTGCTTATTTCAGTTTAAGTTATAATTTACTATTTTGTTATTTCAGCGTTGATACTTTTAGTAAAAAATAACTTTTTCACAAATGAATATCATGAAAAGTTAATAGAAAATGTGTTTAAAAATTTTAATCCTAGTTTATACTAGTAAAAAGAAAATGCCTGAAGATATTTATCAACCGAATTTATGCCAATATTTAATTGGTTTTTTTGGCAGAAATTTCATATTTACTCCATGAAGAAAAAAAAATCCTTTCATTAAAAAAAAATCCCGCAGACACCATAATAAACCCTAAAACATTAGCCCCCTCAAATGTAAATCATTTTTAAAGGACCCACTAACCCCCCAAATAATATGACAAAAATACACGAAATTCGAAAAAAGAAATAAAAAAGTAATTGTTCACTTACCCCAAAGCCATTGTTGAAGTGTGTTTGCTACGACGGTTCTACGAGTTCACGAGTCTACGCTGCTACGCTTCTGATGTTCGTAGCACAGAACCCGAGCTTTATATCCGTCGTAGCCGCGTAGCACCTCCCCGCGCCCCGCCCACTGCATTTGCACACATATTGCTCTTTATTGAAATTAATTGCTATTTTTTGTGTTAACCAAGGGAATCATTGATATTGTTTGTGTGTTATTTTTAGAGGGAAACACAGGTGGGTTATTTTTAGGCGAATTTAGATGAATTTGCTTAGGTTTTGTCGTGTGAATTGACTTAGAAAATTTTCTTGTGAGTTTTTCTTTGGTACCGTATTGTGGAGTTTTTATCTTGGTTTGAGTTTTGTTAATTATCCTTATTATTTAATATAATGGACTAGTTACTCACGCCTGTTAGCCCTGAGGGGCTCGGCAGATGTGTGTTTAAAGCACTTTTTTATTTTGCGAGTTATGTTTCAAATCCATGTAAAAAGGGACTTATAATATTGAATAGGCGATTATTATAATGTGAATATTTGATGAGTAATTTTCTCGTAATATTCAAAACAATAAAATCACAAGAGTGACGACCTTTTTTGTAAAAAAAAACAACAATTCATCATCATCATCATCATCTCCTGCCTAGCCTTTTCCCAACTATGTTGGGGTCGGCTTCCAGTCTAACCGGATGCAGCTGAATACCAGTATTACATAAAGCGACTGCCTATCTGACCTCCACAACCCAGTTAGTACTGGGTGGGACGATAGCCCTCAGTGAAATTGGTTGTCAGACTTTTTGGGCCACCTGTAAAATAAGACTAGCAATGATTTAATTTTATTTCCCTTTTTTTATTATTAAAATAAACTACTTAGGTACTGATTATGTTTAATACTTGCAATTAGCAAAAGAGCCGACATTTTATAATTCCTTAGACTAGTAAATTTATCTTGCAGCAGTAATAAGGTTCCCCGTCAAAGGTTATTTCTTTAGTTTCCGTGGGTAGTGCTAAAGGAAATTAATGCCATAATTACCTGATCGACCGGTATTGGTAAGTAAATCTCCCAGTATTGGAAGAGTTTTCATAGAAGATAGTTTTATCTGTTTTATAAAACTTATTTTCTCGAGGACTTGACAGAGATGTAACATGAATTAATGAAAGATGAATTTGATTTGATTTTTATATTATCTTTGTTTCGTGTTATTTTAATTGTGAGTTTGCTTTTATGGACTTTAAATTGAGAATTTGATTTTGTATTGTATTATTTAAAAAAAATCAAAATCAAAATCAAAATATTTTATTTTACATAAGCCTGGATGGGCACTTAAAAAACGTCGAAAAAGGTGCACGGTTCGCGTTGGTGATTTTGATTGTGCTTTTAAATCTATTTTTGTATTTAAATTTGATTCTGTATTTAATTTTGATTTTGTATTTTATTTTGATCTTTAAATCCTGTATTTTAGTTTGACGATTTCAACTCTAATTGATTTTATTTTGACGATTTCAACTCTAATTGATCTTTAATCTGGTTACATTTATTGTTTTATGAGGTATGGTAACCTACTGTAAGAAATTGTGATACTAACCTTTGATATAAAAAAAGCTGGACTTGGACTGAAATAAATAAATAATAAAACATCAAATACTTACCAATATTAAGTTTGACGGTTTACAACAAAATTTACACTATATTGGAAGCTCGGAATAATTGATTATCACATAAAAGATATCCAGCATGGTATACGCACATATTCCATTTAAGATAAATATAACGTAAAACCACGTGTTCGTGGCTAAATAATAACAGCCGCACGGGTCGATCTTCCGGTTAAGCCGTGCTTGCCTGGGTTGGTCTGTGGATGGGTGACCACCCATTATATAGGGTGACTGGTAATTAGTCTACGATACTTAAACACATGATTGTACTCATGATATCAAACACCTTTAACTATGAGACTAAACCAAGTCGAAACATACCGAAAAAAAAGTCAGCTGTTCAGTATATTTATGTTCGCCTAATGTACAGTCACGTCTAATAATACGTATATGTCACCGTAAAATTGTCAAACACGTTATATTACAATATAACGTGTTTCTCTCTAGCGATATTGTAATATCTCGAATTATTGTTAACTGAACATACGGAAGTATCTCTGCCCCCATAATCGGGACTTGGGGCACCCCCCCGTTAGGTTAGTTAGGTTCCTTTAAAGCCTGCACTCGGAAATAGGGGCCTACGCTTTTTAGGGGAATATAAAGTGTTTTAAGGTTAGGTTATAATAATCGGCATTTCTCAGGAATGGCACAATATCTTTTCATGAGAGTTCTACCACTGGGCAAGGGGGACCCCTCCTTCCCTCCACACCGCGTGAGTTGACTACCATCGCATGCATTTAACGAAAAATGATGCGTTTTGTTGTAAGCAGTATGTTCATTTGACAATAATTCGAGATATTACAATATCGCTAGAGAGAAACACGTTATATTGTAATATAACGTGTTTGACAATTTTACGGTGATATATCCATTTGCAAGCTGGGAAACGAAAGAAAGGTTTTATTTTTTGGGTTCAAAATTCACTGTTTTGGGTAGGACTCAATGTAACGCACTGAAAATATTGTGCTGATGGATGGATTGAATAGTAGGGGGAATGTGCAGGTGTTTAAAGTAAAAATACGTCAAAAACATGTATTTCTAAAAATAACTTATGAAAGAGTTGGAACTTTGACCCCCAATTTCTCTAGAAGGTTTCCAGGTATGGCCTAGAACAAAAAAAAATACCGCAATGACGGGGAAAAGAAGTGCCTTTGGGCTTCGTTAAAAGGTTTTTTACACCCTTAATAACGTCACGCTTTTTCCCCACAGGTTTTAGGTAGAGGTGTCCTATTTTAGTAAGTATTAAATGCTTGCAAAATATTTCACGGAAATTATAAATGCGACCTTTTTTATAATTTCCGTGAAATATTTTGCAAGAACCTACTGGCAAGACAAAGGGTTGAAGTCGAAATTGGTCAATGATTAGATTCAATCCACCAAAGGGATTTAAATATAGTTCTGTCACGTAAGTTATGGTTCAGTGGACAATAATAGATTGATAGTGTTCTCGGTTAGGAGTAACGCGGGTTTGATTCCAGGCACGGAGACAATATTGTGTATTAAAACAATTAAAATAAAATAAATAAATATCGCTGGACATTAACACACAGTGCCACACTAAGCAAATCTTGTGTTGTGGTCACTAGATAGTTGATACACTACATATATACTTTTTTGTTTGTAAATACATAAGTATGTATTTACAAACAAAAAAGTATATATGTAGTGTATGGGTGTATGTAGTATGTATGTAGTGTGTGTGTGTATGTATGGGTGTTTATATGTATAATAAGTATTATACATATAAACACCCATGGTTACATGAACCAGTTTTTTTGTGAATAAGGAATAAAAATGGCATTCAGCTGCATCCATGGCATGAAAACGCCTAGCCAGATGTTGATGAAGGACTAGCGTTTAAGTTTGTGATTTGCATAGAATATCCAAGCATTCTGTAGTGTACTGAGTGTAAATCAAAATACTACGCAAAATGTTTCGTATTGCGTTGTATAACGGGCTGGTGTCCGCATCACCACGTATTTTACGTAACAGGTTTTTTTTTTTGGAATTAAAAATCACGTTTTACGGGCGGATATAGTCTAACAAGTGTAGGCGTAGGGTTTCATTTTCAATACAGCCTAAGAACACTGAAATTAATTTAATATACTAAAATATTTACAAGAGACTATAACCGCTTTAGGAAACCGGCTTTACCTCTTATAAATCACTGCGTGGACGAGGCAATTAACATTATTTATTTAAAGCATAGTGTTACAGTAACGTTATTAGAATGAGATTGTTTTTAACTGGATATCAACTTATGAAGCTTTTCGACTACTTCTGATGTTCTTCTTAGCGGGTCAAATGTCGATGACAATTTTTCGCCAGCTCAAAACTTGGCGACGAGCTTGACACTTTCAGTAGCGTGTATAAGTTTCTGTGATGTGCAAGGAATAGGACAGGCAGGAGGCGATGTCAAGAGTCCAATCGTTTGTGCCAACACCACATTTATGTAACAACTAAATGTACACATGAATACAATAAAGAATTTGAGTCTATGGATCTCCACCTAAACAGGTTTTCTTTACTTCGACTAACTTGTGTCCAGAGTCTGGTTTTCAAGTCAGCCATGGCAACTCGTGACCCGGGGTGAGATTTCCTGCTAGTGGCACAAATGGGTTGGACAATGTATCATTACTTCTGATGACATATCATGTCTCACCAGCCTAACCTTTCCCAATTCATCATCATCATTTCAGCCGAAAGCCGTCCACTGCTGAACATAAGCCTCCCCCAAGTGTCGCCACATTAATCGGTCCCGTGTGACTCGCATCAAACGGATTCCCGCAACCTTCACCAGACCATCAGTCTTCCTAGGGTCGGTCGGTCGGTCGTTCTTCCAACGCAACGTCTTCAGGGTCGCGGTCGCTACTCCAGAACTTTTCGGCCTCAACGACCAATCGTTCTGCGAGCAATGTGCCCTGCCCACTGCCACTTAAGTTTGGCAATTCTTCGGGCTACGTCGGTCACCTTGATTCTCTTGTGGATACCTTCATTTCTGATTCGATCACGCAAGGTAACTCCGAGCATAGCCCTCTCCATTGCCGTTTGGGTGACTTTAAGGCTTCTGATAAGGCGGTCCCGTGTGTAATCATTGGCACACACTGGTCATAGACTTTTGTCTCGAGACACTGCGTTAAGGCGATTACATGAGCTAAACGCGAGTTTTATATTATTAAAAGTATATGATTCACTGCTATAACCAAGACCAGAAAAATATATGATATTCTTCGGGATATATGCTAGCATGATACTGTTTTGAAAACAGAATACAATTAATTTGGCTCGATAAAAAGAAATCACGAACTTATCTCTAAAAATATCTTTCAAACAATAAAAAACATACTAATATGCATGCGATCATTCTGATATTTTGACAAATAATTCTACAAGATATATATTAGCATGATACTGTTTCAGTTTTTGAATCCAATCAAAAGCTTTTTTGTAAATCGATCGAAACCACTCATTTCGCGCTATTTGGCCCACAGTGGCTGACGTAACAGCCACTTTGTAGTGCAAGCTGATTAGAACTTTATTCTAACAGCATTTCAAACGAAGTTTGTACCACCACAAATAGAGTTGCTAATTTAGCTAGTCTAAGCGCCTTAAGTAGGACGAGAGGATAACGCGCAACTTACCGACCGATCCCAAACCGAGTCAGATTCAACGATTAAACTCTTTCTCGATGTTAGACTGACGTACCTAACAGGACCGTTTGTCCCAGGTACTCATAATCGTCTACAACTTTGAGTGTACTGTGACTTTTTCCAATAGGCTAGTTTCTGACCTTTTTTTTTACACCTACATTTTTTTTACCCCTCAACCGTCTGACAGTTTGAGTTCTATAAGCGACCTACCCAAATGTCCTTTCTTTGGTATTGTTCGTCGTTTCGTTGAGCTCCTTGTGTTATAAGTCGAGCTACACGATAACTGACAAATGCTTGCACTGACTGGACAGGTTTACTCAAATCTGTATGGTTCTTTCTTCAAAAGACCATCTCAGACACTAATATCTACATGATCCTCATGTGAATTGAGCAAGATTATGTCTGGACTTTAAAAGAGACTATGACCTCTGAGTTTGTTTCGGCTGTTTCTTCTCAGAGTAGTCAGGCACGAAACACCGGCCCCATCGAGTTTAAAAAAAAAAAATTGATGTGTAAAAGTGTTTGTGAAAACCTACTTACAAAATAAAGATCATTTATCATTTATCATTTATCATTTATCCACCATCAATAAATTGCAAATCTATTTAGTCCATCAGTTAGAGTAGTGGAAAATAATGGACACTGTACGTATTATTTGTTTTTGTAAATCAATGAATACTGACGAAGTTAAAACGCATCAAAACTCGGGAGTGGGGGCTCGTGACGTCACAACGCACTAAAAATTATAACACGGCGTGACGTATTGAGAATTTTAAAAGCGTCGTATCTTCGTCAATTTTGGTTTATGTAACAAAAGAAAAAATACGGGTCAAATATTTTTTGATAATTTAAGTGACGGACTAATTAGAATTTTTCAGTTAACAAGCCTATTAAGTTTCCTAAACTATTAAAAATATTGAAAATCAAACAGAGCACTTTTAGTTAAGCATTCAGTAAGGTGTCAACTAGGGTTAATGAAACGCTGCATTTAGCCCATAAAATTAATGTGAGACCATTAGTTAACAGGTTATGTTTACAACCGATTAACAGATTGATGTTATAGCACCAAAACATTTAGGAAACACTCTCCACCCGGCAGGGTGCTATTCTACCAAATATTTATTACTAACGTTTTTCGACTAATACTTGAGTCGTGTGTCGTTGTTACAAATTAATGGGTTTTATGATGGTTCTTTAATGTTCAATGTTGTATTTAAGTTTTAATTGATTGATAGATAATTTTCACCATTTTGGGCATATGTGTAATACTTAATATTATAAAGTTGAAGAGTTTGTTTGTTTGTTTGGTTGAACGCGCTGTTGGTAATCTCAGGAGGTAATCGAATTGAAATTGAAAATGGAATAAAGGGGTTTTGGGTTGAATAGTCCATTTATTGAGGAAGGTTATATATAACATCACGCTACGACCAATAGGCGCAGGGCATAAATGAAAAATGTTGCATGTGTAGAGAAAATATATTTCTTTTGTGAGCTTTTTCTCTTTTACGTGGCGCAAACGAAGTGGTTGGGTCTGCTAGTTTATAGATAAAACTTATTTATAGACATGTATTTACTGACACAGGGTGTGGGGTGCAAAAGGTGGTAATGATACCTTGCTCTTTTGTGATTGTAGTAAACCTAATTTTCAAAAGACTTTAAGCTCAATTTAGATCAGCAAATTTCTAGTTTCAGTTCGTTTTCAATCAAATATTTATTTTGCCGACAAGGAGGTCTGCTGGGAGGGTGCTGCGCCGACCCCACATACATTTGGATAAGAGCAGGACAATTATCACGACTGCCTGGCTTTTCCCAGCTATGTTAGGGTTGGCTTCCAGTTCTATCGAATGCAACTGAATACCAGTATTTTACATGGAGCGTCTGAAATGTAGCATTTTTTTTTTCTTATGTCAGCCTGATCTGTCCCACTGCTGGGCAAAGGCCTCCCCCATGGCTTTCCAAGCCTATTTGCAATATGCCCTTTCTGACCAATCCGTCAAGAACGAGTCCAGATCGTCACGACAGTGTTTTTGGGGCCTGCCTCGGTTACGATTGAAATGTAGCATATGAAAATTATATCATGTGAGCGTTATTTCAAGTGAAAATATACTATCTGTTATTATGCCGTATATTACACACCCGGGAAAAGGCTAGGCAGATGATGATGATTTTTCGTATCTGGCTTATAGGTCAGATACAAAAATCACGTCTGAGTAGAGAAGTTTTATATTCAAAGTGCAGTAACAATCATGTTTTCGTAACATTAACACGTGAGAACAGCGTTAAAGCAGGAGTGGCTTTAATAAATATTTAAACAGTTCATAATAATTAAAGTTTTCAACTAATTCACTAACTTTAAAGTTTTGTTTGATCTTATGAGCATGTCTGTTTGTTCTAGGGTTGCTTATTTTAGGTGTGTTATTTGTATGTATAATACTACTGCTTCTTAGGGCAAAGCATTGATTGACTAAGGGCCATCTTTTAGCGTAAATCTCATTAAAGCATTTTTAATAAAACATACAAAATAACATAGAGAAGTTTGGAAGAAGAAGAAATAAAGGGTGTAAAACACTTCTTTACGAATACGAAAACCACTTGTTCTCTCTGTCATTGCGATCATTTTTTTGTTACGTACCATATACTCAGAAATAAATAAATCTTATCTTATCTTATCTTACCTTCTAGTTACGGAGATATGAGTGCTCTAAGTTACAACTTTTTTTTTTAATACAAGTTTTTTTTGTAAAATTTTGACTTTTAAGACTTCCACGGCCCGCGTACTATTCAATCCATCCATCAGCACAATGTTTTAAGTGCGTTACATTGAGTTCTACCACAAAACATGATTTATAACCTCATGAAAAAAAGTTGTTTCCCAGCAATAATTTTTGCGTAAAATTACTTAGTTTGATGTACAGAATGCTTTGTGATGAGGTGGTTTACACCCTATATATGCTGCCCCGACCTCAAATTAATTAGGATAAGGGCAAGATAATGATGATACAACAAAAGTTAACATCATGACTTTACAGAAGAGAAGAAGAAGAAGAAGTAGGCAGAGGAGTACGTAATAGTACACCCTGAGAGCAGCGCTGGCCCAGTGGTGGCGGCCCCGAATTACGAACAGTAAGTCGTGGGTTCAAACCCAGACTGGCGCATTACTTTGTGTAATTATTGTGTATGTATTTCATCACCGCTGCTCTCAAAAACGGTGAAGGAAAACGTCGTGAGGAAACCGTCATGTCCTAGAACCAAAAATTAGGAGATGTGTGACATCTACCAACCCGCACTGGGCCCGCGTGGTGGATTATAGCCCATACGCAAAATACGCGCTTTGACGTGGAGTTGCGGACACCAGCCCGTTGTACAATTCAATAGTACACCCACATTTCTTCGCCAGTTATGTTTAAGTCCTATGTAATAAGGAGCGAGCCTATTGTCGACAACCGGGCCCAAACCCAGACTCCGTAGCTGCCACAAAGAAATTGCTGATGGAAAAGCTGTGACACTTTAGGAATCGAACCCCAGTCACTAGACAAACGAAACATCATAATGACACTAGTTTTCATATTATACGTTATTCATGAAGAGTTAAGGTAAACAAACAGTAACCCACTAGTTAAATAGCATTCCTTTGTACTTGACCGGTACCGACACAATAGTAACAATTTAATTTGTAAGGAGCACTGTTACTTTAAGTTTACCCTTTCTATGCCACTTTATTGTAGGTACCTGTAATTTGTTTCACAGCAATGCAGTGTAAAGGTCTCAGCTCACATATAGAAAGAAAGAGCATTTATCATCACGCTTGCTCAGAGTAGGTGGACTAGTTCCAAGGGTAGGCAAGTGCGTGCTTTCAAAGCATTTTGTATTTCTAAATCATCTTTTGACATCAACATGAAATAGCTTGTGGCTAATATTAACAGATTCTCAAATCGAAATATATCGGTTAAGCCAAAGCACCAAACTAGTGACTCAGTTCTCGGGAAAGTGTGTAAGTTTTTCTATCAGGAATTTCGTCGTGTAGTCATGATTTCTGCCCAGTTGACGGCAATAGCGTAGTCCCTTATTAAATGGGACTTTAACATACTTGGAGAAAAGTGGCTGCACTGTTAGGTACATTTCTGCCTAGCCTCTCGAGCATTACAGGCGTGATTATATGTGTCAATGTTAGAGACCGAACTGAAATGTCCCCCACGCTGGTTTTTGACATCACCATCATCGTCACTTCAATTCAATTCAATTCTTTATTGCATATCACATGTGTTTAACAAGATCTTATCATTTATCTCATAGTCTTCACGCCCCAGTCCCATTCTGCTTGTGGTCGGTGCAACCAGGGGGGTGAAACTTCCAAACATTGGCTTCAAACAAAATTTTCATAGATAGTGCTGCCATCTGTGTGTTTAGGTACACAAACTTTTCAACTGTTTTAACGAGAACAGCTATTTTAGACTACTTGCTAGTGAAGTAGATAGCCTAGCGGTGACAGCGGTTACCTTTGTGACTAATAGTTCACAAGTTTGAATCCTCAGAATTTCTTTTTGCATTTATTTGGTAGAACAAAAACTAACAGCGCCATCTAACAGTTTGGGTACACAGTTTTTAAAACGAAAACCAGAGTTGCGCATCTATCTTGTATTATTTACGTGTATTATCTATGGGTGCAACACGTTTCCTTCTTTCATTCTTCCCTGTCAGACGTCACGGCGTCATTTGCTTTACTCTTTTGAAGTGAAACTTCTTTATCGGGGTTGGAAAAAAAAATAGTGTAACATTTTTTCGTTACGCGTCACATTTTTCCGTTACGCGCCATCTTTTTTGAAAAATAACGTCATAAAGAAGTTTCAATTCTTACGAGTGCACGCTAGTACACGCACACATTTTTTTTCTTACATATCATTCCTCACACAATTCATACTTCTTGTCTTTGGCCTTCTTCTCCCTCTCCATCCATCAATATTCATATCCATATGTACAGGGTGCAAACAAATAAACAAGCATTCTGTACTTACATGAAACTAAGTAACTTTGCGCAAAAATTATTGCTCAGTAACGAAACTTTTTTTTTTTGGGGTGTAGAATCATGTTTTGCGGTAGAACTTAATGTTACGCATTCAAAATATTGTGTAAGAAGTAAGAAGCTGTTTAAAGTCGAACATTAAAAACTTACATATATTTAAAAAAAAAACTTGAAACTTTGTCGCCCAATATCTCCTTAACTAGAAGCTTCCCAGGTATGGTGTAGAACAAAAAAATGATCGCAATGACGGGGAGAGCAAGTGCCTTTCAGCTTCGTCAAGAGTCATTTTAAACCCTTTATACAGGGTGTAAACCACCTCATCACAAATCCGTCAACCAAGCATTCTGTACATCAAACTAAGTAACGCAAAAAATATTGCTGGGAAACAACTTTTTTTTTGAGGTTATAAATCATGTTTTAGAACTCAATGTTTTGTGCTGATGGATGGATTGAATAGTACTGGGGTCGTGGAGATGTTTAGAGTAAAAATCTTCGTATCTTCGTAATCGATTAAAAACTTGTTAATAAACTAGTTCCCCCAATATATCATCCATAACTTTAAGGTTCCCAGGTATGGTGTTGACAAGACAAGGCACTGGTTTTTCTGGAAAACCAGTGCCTTTCAGCTCCGTCAAGAGTCTTTTTATACCCTTTATATATGTGATGGTTTTTCACATGTGTACCTAAATTATCTACCTGGTCATGTAGGCTATTTTTAAGCCATCACGTCCCAACCTGAAATTAGCTGTGACCTGCATCCGTGAATAAGGTTAGTTAACAAAATGTAGTCCAAATTTTGTTGAATTTGGGATAAAACTCACCCCTAGCTGCTAGTGAAATTCTAGTTATATGAATATTCAATGAAATAAGTTAAATGAACGTGTTCTTGTGCATATAAATGCAACAAAGTACGATGCGAATGAATAGCTGCTGGTTGCTGATAATACCCTGGTAATATAAGTTATATGTTATAGTATTTTGTCATATGTGTGTTATGAGAACAGGTGGCAATAGTGCCCAAGTTATTAATAGCTGAACTTTAATTCCCAACTACAGAATTATATAGTATGGTTGTCTATGTCATCATCATCATCTGCCCAGCCTTCTGACAATTCTGTTGGGGTCGGCTTCCAGTCTAACTGGATGCAGCTGAATTTTACATGGAGCGACGGCCTATCTGACCTCCACAACCCAGTACTGGGCAATACGATAACCCTTGCTAAGATTGGATGTCTAACTTTTTGCGCCACGGACTACCTGTAACAATGTAAGGAGTTACAATGTGTTATAATGTAATCAGTTAAGGAGTAAAGATTCATTGATCCATAGTCCATTAATTACTTCTTCAGTGGCGTTCCTGATTTAATTTTATCAATCTCTAAATTTTTTCTTGTTTTTCTCATTATTATTGCTGGTGAAACTTGCGCTTCAAAATGTAAGAGTACCTCTGTCTGTTTTCAAGACTACCTTTGACGGTTCCAAGTTCAAAACCTGATTTTTTTAAGTCTGTTTATTTGTGACTTAAATATCTACCAAAAACTTGTTTTTCATACTGATTGCATAGCTAGACTGACTTAGTAGGTCAGAGTATATTTATTTTTATTTTTTGGCATTTTGTGTGCACGTCATGTTCCTACGACAAATGAATATATTTTCTTTCTTTCTTCTCTCTAAGTAAGTTCCTAGTATCTCCTAGTAGTTAAAACGTTTTCCTATAACTAGGTATCTAATAATAGTTCCACAGAACGGAAACGCGGCATCACTCTCATCAGACAGATGTCCTTTATCCTTCACGTCAGTTTTCCATTAGAGCTAATTATTTTATCTTTGTTTTTAATTCACTGTCCTCCACTGAAGAGTTTGTCAATAGCGTTGTGATAAGAGTTACATGATAACGTCATATTTTACTTGCTGTAATGCGTGTAGAACATGGATTATAAAATTAACTACTATCTGATTACGGCCCACGCATTCTAACAGCGAGGTGTGTTTCCCAGCAGTGGGAACTTAGGCCGATTTCATTAGGCTTTTAATGTTACTGAGACAGGAGCTTTTTGGCCTCGTACAGTCACGAGCACCAATATTTATACACTTTCCTTAATATTTTTGCTATTTCACGTGACTGTACAGGACGATTTTCGTTTCTTTTAATTTTTATATGTATATTGTTTTTTGTTTAATTTTTATTAGTAAGTTTTAAATACTGATAATTTTGATGTGTTTTGTCCTGTGCGGACTAATAAATGCTTTTTCTTTCTTTCTCTTTTTTTTCTTTCTTTCTTTCTTCGATTGACTGCCTCGTTGGTCTAGTGGTCTCGCAAGCGCGTCTGCTGAGCACGTAGTCCATTTTCAGTCATTTTTTTCTATTGTAGTCCTCGATTGGATTCCCTTGTTAGGCCATGTGATGTGATTTTTTCCATTAGGAATTTCTCTGTGCCAGGTTGATGGCAATACGTTCGCCCCCTATTACATTGGACTTGAACGTAACTGGCTAAATAACGGTTATTGTCTGGAGAATTGTCCCCAGTTCAGAATAGCACTTACTAACTCATAACTTAATCATAATTGTCGAAATGTAGGTGTATAATAATGCCTGGAGAATTGTCCCCGGTTTAAAATAGAAATGAAATAGGTACCAACATTTGGAAGATTATACAACTTATACTCTGTCTACCCTTTCGTTTCCGAGCGTGTTTTATGCCATGTTGAAATAGTAACAAAGGTTAAGCACCCGTGTATGTTTCAAGATCGTGTAAACTTAAGTTTGAGACCCCTTGTTGTTACTGGGTAACGACTTCCGTGTCTGTTTGCATTCTCCCTTCATATCACATTGCAAAAAGAAACATATTTTCATTGGTAGCATCAAAGCAAACACATTTTTTTTGCAAACATGAAAATAGACTTTATAGACAGACTTTTTTTAGTTCACGAAAAGTGGTTACCGTTCAGAATCAGAAGAAGACATTATTTATTTGTTGTGTATTTGTGAGAAGATGTTTTTTTTTAATAAATAAGTATTTTACACTTTATCTTACGACATAAGCATTTTCAGTGATCTCTTTATAGCGTTCGACTGCGTCGACCACAACACAATGATGTGTAAATTACATCACTACGGAATTTGTGGTCAAGCTGCTCATCTTGTTCTTTCTGAATTATTAAACAGATAGCAAAAAGTTAATGTAAATTAAGAGACATCCTCCGGGCCTCTAGTCAAGATAGGCATACCCCAAGGTTCAGTTCTCGATCCTTTCCTACTTGCTGTTTACATTAATCTTCCTAATATGATGCCCAAATTATCAGATATAATTCTATTTGCCGATGACACCTCACTAATTTTTAAAATAAATAGAAAATATACGAATGTCCTACATGTCAATAAAACTCTAACTGTTCTCTCGAAATAGTTCGCAGCTAATAATCTTTTACTGAATGCAAGCAAAATAAATATTTAAAGTTCTCCTTACCAAATATACCAAAACGTGATCTAAATTTAAATCTTGACGGCAACAAACGTGATATTATAGCGAAAACTGTATGTTTAGGGATTACTATCGATTGAAAATTGCAGTGGGGTGCGCACATTAGAACTCTTCACTAACTTTAAAGCTTTGCGTAACCGCTGCAACCGTCTGTGTAGGGATGCCAAGAGACGCTATTTCCATGAATCTCTCGTAGATCGTAGCTCTTCTGACGGCTGGTAATTTTCAAAGTCTGTCGGTAGTTAAAGTCTGTCTCAAACCTCCACAAATACCTGCAAAGATGTCGACCTGTGCGCTCTTAACAGGCACTTTTCTTTTCCAACGGTTTCTCTGGACCCAAGCGTCAAAGCTTCAACTCTATCTGAGCTCTCTAACTTGCCGTTACCTAATTGTAAAACTTTTAATTTTAATCCTGTTTCTCAAGACCTTGTCAAAAAGTCCTTTCTCTCTAATTCTTCCTCTGCTGCGGACCATGATAATTTGTGTTCGAGAATGATAACACCCATTATTTCTGAGCTGTTCCCCATCCTTACTCGTATTGTTATTTTTTCTTTATTATCGGGTATATTTCCGTCAGCCTGGAAACAGGCTCACATAATAAAACTTCCTTAAGTAATAATAAGCAGTACCTTTGTGCTCTTCTATGTTAATAAAGGGTGTAAAACACCTCTTAATGAATACGAAAGCCACTTGTTCTAGTCGTCATTTTGATAATTTTTTTGTTTTACACTACACCTGGGAACCTTCTAGTTACGGAGATATTGGGGGTCAAAGTTGAAAGATTTTGACAAGCTTTTTTTAAATACCACTTTTTATCGCATGATTTTTACTTTACATATCTCTGCGACCCCCGCACTATTCAATCCATCCATCTGCACAATGTTTTGAGTGTGTTACATTGAGTTATACCACAAAACATGATTTATAACCTCAAAAGATGTTTCCCAGCAATATTTTTTGCGTAAAGTTACTTAGTTTGATATACAGAATGCTTGGTTAACGGCGTTGTGATGAGGTGAAATACACCCTATATATTGTCCTTTTAAATATTTTGTCTGCACATGAATAAATAAATGAGCAAAACTCTTTCGGGTAGGTTAAGCTCAGTTGCATATGCAGAGGAAAATAAGGCAGTCAACGGATGTAATCACAGCTAGGTACTACGTTTACTATACTTATTTCCACAGTATTATGTCTTATGGCATCCTGCTGTGGGGATCAGCAGCAGACGTTGACTCAATTTTTATACTACAAAAGCGGGTAGTCCACGCGATTTATAAAATGGGTCCTCGAGTGTCACTCGGAGAAAAATCAAAGAGATCGATATACTGACTCTGCCTTCACTTTATATGTTTGAATGTATTTTATATGTCCGCAAAAATTGAAGGTTTTTCAAAATTAGAGGCGACTTCCTTAATAAAAATACGAGTACACGCATTCAACATGAAATCGTAATACCTAGATTCAGATTAACAAAAACAAACAAGTCTTTTATTACGCTTTTAAAACAAGTTGCCAAAGTCAGTCATAGAACTGACCGACGCCGGAAAGTTCAAAATCTATATTAAACGTGTCCTTATGAAAAAAGCAAATTACAAAATCAAGGTCTACGTTGAAGACAAAGAAGTTTGGCTGTAGTTCCATCTGCGCATGCGGTTTTCCTGGTAGCTCATAAATAGCACAGATTTGTGGATGTCTCTTCTATCCTTAATCTTTTTTTTTTATTTTTCAGATTTTTACAAAAGTTTACATTCTTTTTTTCTCATCTTTAGCTCAGAATTGTTACAGCACTGATTTCACTTGGTTAATTTAGTTTTTTAATTTAATTTTCTTTTTTTAATATTTACTTACTTTTGTATAGATGCTTTTTACTATATTATTTGTGAATGAGTGGAGATGAGGTAAGATTCCCAGATGCTATTTAACTTTTGTTAAATATTTATCTTGTTTTACATGCTTTGTGTAGTAAGCAACGACCCATTGTCGCTACGCTGTCCCCCCATACTAAAGTACTAATGCTGTAACAAAATAATATTGTAATACCAAATGATTTGAACAGAGTAACCATGGAGTTTCTTACCAGTTGTTCTCCATGGAATCGACCAACACGAACCGTGCACCTTTTTCGACGTTTTATAAGTGCCCATCTAGGCCTGTGTGAAATTAAATATTTTGATTTGAATGGCTTCTTCGTTAGTTGAACATGGCCTTTGCCCAGCAGTATGAGAGGCAAACAAAAAAAATGTTTATGTAAAATAAAATAAATATGTTTTTAAGGCAGGCACATAATTCAGAAACCAGCAATTGCACTTCGAATCAGAATAGAGCAATTTTACGTTACGTTCATTTTCAATAACTTACTGATCGGTTTCGGTAGGTTATCTATCTATATCTGTTTGACATTTTTCTTACTGACCGGTTAGAAACAAAACATCACAGAAAACCTTCTTTGATTTTTCTGATTCAAGGGACAGGTAGATGACGCGAGTAGGATATTCTTTGTTAATAGAAACACCGATAGCTATATTAACCAACAGTTAGGTATATAATACGTAGGTAAGTTGTAGAAAACAGTCGGTAAGGGCAGAAGTAGTCTGCCGGGGCTGCGGGACTGTTCGAAAGAGATACCGTCTCCCCGGAACTTTAAAGGGCGAGGATGGAACGTGGATGGGTTTTAGTCAGTAAAAGTCTGACACTCCCTCCCGCTCAGCCCAGAGTGGGAGAAGTTATTTGATGATTAATTCCTATCCGTAAAAAAAGGCAAATGAACCAACAGTTATACGGAGAAAACGGCCGGTAAGGATAGCAGTGATCGCATGGAGACGAGATTACCACCACCAGACTACTACCACCCCCAGGCAAGTTACCTGTTATATTATTTGTTGCCCTCACGCCAATCTCGAATGAAATATATCACACATACTTTAATGTAATCGAATTCTTACCCCAAGAAATACCGTTTCGATCAAATATGTGTCAATAACGAGGTAAAAATTATTACATTAAAAATTCCTCGCACCTCTTCAAAGTTATTTGATTTGTTTTATACTAGCGTTATACACGGCTTCGCTCGCGTCAAGGCGACTGCACAAGCTAAATTAGCAACTGTATTTGTGGTGGTTTTAAACTTCGTCTGAAATACTGTAAGAATAAAGTTCTAACCAGCTTGTACTACAAAGTGGTTATTACGTCAGTCACTGCGGGTCGAATAGTGCGAAATAAGTGGTTTCGATCGATTTACAAAAAATCTATTGATTTGACTAAAAAATTAAATACGTTGATGCTAATACGTTGCTTGTGTAATTATTTGCCAAAAAAACAGAATAATAAGTTTGTGAGGTTTTTCTTTCGAGTAAAATTAATTGTAGGTACTTATTAGGTTTTTTTTTAAAAACTATCATATAGTACCCTGTTTATCCTGAAGAACATCATATATTTTTCTGGTTTTGTTTATTGCAGTGAAACATATACTTTTAGGCCTCATAAAACACGCGTTTACCTCCTGTAGTCACCTTAAAGTCAGAAGTCACTCCACGAGACGGTAACTTCTTTTTTCTTTTTTTTTTTTCTTTTTTTCTCTTTTTTTTATTAGACTGGTTGTCAGACTTTCGGGCGTCTGACTACCTGTAACAACTATCAAAGACCTACAAACGACTCGGGACCAACGGTTTAACGTGTTTTTTTAAGGTAAGGAGGAAACTCCTAGACCTTAATTTGTTAGCAAAGTAGACACAATAGTTAAACAATGGCTTCAGCCGAATCGGTTGGCTCTCACAGACACGAGCCTAACGAAACGCCAAATGAAACCTAACGAGCGACCCCAGCGACTGTTATTATTTAACCACGAGCTCCTCAAGGTCATGGTCTACCTATGTGCCAAATTTCATAGAAAATCATTCAGCCATTAACGCCCATTTTCAATAACTCACTAGTCGGTTTCGGTAGGTTGCTATCTGTGTCTGTTTGACATTTTACTTATTAGACGGTAAGAAACAAAACCTCACAGAAAAGCTTTCTTTGATCTTTCTTTGAATCACGTGACATGCCCGGATGGGATATTCTTTGTTATAGAAACACTGATATCTACGGAAGAGTTATACATAAGTTAGTTTTCTAAGACATTACATTAAAAAAATGAAAAGCCCCCGACACACAGGATCATAATTTCAAGGTATTTTTTTTAGAACGAAGTATAATATAATATACCTCACTCCCTTTCAATATTTGACGACCCGAATGGCGCAGCGGTAGTGAGGCTGCCTTGCGTTCTAAGGGTCCTGGGTTCGAATCTCGGTAGGAACAAATGTTCGTGTGATGAGCATGGACATTTGTTTCCGTGTCATGGATGTTTATATGTATAATAAGTATGTATTGACAAACAAAAAGTATATATGTAGTATATCGACTGTCTGGTGACCACGACACAAGTCTTGCTTAGTGTGGCACTAGATGGCGCTGTGTGTAATGTCCAGCGATATTTATTTAATATAGTGTACCTTATTCTACTAGTTCAAGCCCTTTTCATTTGATACCCATATTGATGGACTTGAGAAAAAAAAATGATTCACCATTTTGTGGTAGCGGATATCTTGGATTTGAAACAGCGATAGTATTGTAGTAGTCAAGCCTTTTGATTTGATACCTATATTGAGGGAGTTGTTGAATAAATAAGTAGTCCGCCATTTTGTGGCGCCGGCCATCTTGGACTGATTTTCATACACATAGCCAAGAACACTCCCGCGACTAATTCACCTTTCAAACAAAAAAATGACAGACACACACACAGACAGAACAAACTTATAACACCCCGTCGTTTTTGCGTCTGTGGTTAAAAACGGCCGAAAGACTTGCAATAATAACCGACACATAAGCAGACAGAGATAAAATGTTCGTATGGATTAGCAAATTTATTTTCCATATACTGTTGGGATTTATATTATCCCCATACGTTTCTAATATCGTGTCAATATCTCGATTTGTAACTTTATTAAGAAATTCTTTGAACCCCTCGGTGCGGATATATTTGCTACTGAAAAATTTGATATTTGATACGTTTTAAGGTAGATATGCTTGAGGAAAATATGGCAGGTAATTCTAGTTTAAGCCTTTACAAATTATTATTATTATTTTATTTTTTTCTTCTGGTTTAAGTAATTACATGCTCCTTGATGGTGTGAAACGAAGAATGGAATTCAAAACATTTAAAAATTAGCAATGTAAGTACTAAACATTCTACTTTAAATCCCAGTATTATACCTATGCTTCGATCGTATGGCAAACATTAAATGTAGAAAGCAGATTAACCCCGACGTAAAAACGTCGCGTTGTTATACTAAACGTTTGACGCGTCTGTGTTTGTGTCTGTCTATGGCATCATAGCTGCCGAATGGATGAACTGATTTTGTTTTTTTGGTTTGGAAGGTGAATTAGTCGAGAGTGTTCTTAGCTATGTTTGCTGAAAATCGGTCGGTCGTCAGTCGGTATGACTAGTACAATACTATACACTATGATAAATTTAAAAACCAAGATGGCTGCCACCATAAAAGGCGAATTAATTTTTACTAATACTTCTTCTTTTACCTATTATCTAACGAAATGAAATAAGGCTAGTGGAGTGATGCCTGGTACCTAGAACTTAACTAATATTTGTGCAGAGGTATTTTTTTTATTTTAATTTTTTAGGCTAGTTTATTTCTATTATTTTTTTTAATACATCCAAATATGATTTACATAACACAACATCAAGCCTGTTAACTCCGAATGGTTAGACAGAGCTGTACTTAATAGTACCGGGGTATTTAGTTATGTTAAAGTCCCATTTAGGACGCGAACCTAATGCCATCAATCCGGCACAGATTCATGACTCCGTAGATGCTACTAAGAAATTTCCTGATGAAAAACCCCAATAACACTTTGTCTAACGCAGGAATCGAAGTCGAGGATCTCTCAGCAGCCTGCCCAGCAATCGCGCTTGCCACCACTAGACCAATCAGGCATTTCAAATATGATTTAAATAATAAAATATAAGGGGTGTAAAACACCTCTTCACGAAGCCGAAAGGCACTATTCTCCCCATCATTGCGATATTTTTTTTGTTCTACACCATACCTGGAAAACTTCTAGTTACGGAGATATGGATATGGAGTCTAAACATTCAACAATAATTAGTTTCTTGTTGCAGGCAATTATTACATAGCACAAACAAAATACTTTTTCTTACATATGTTGGAGATTATCTTCATGAGAGGTAAATGCTTTGTATGAAAGTGATTGTGGACAGGACACAGAAATTGATAATTCGTCAATTACCGATGATTTTTTTAGAAATTAATAGTCTTATAAATATAATTTAAGTGGCTTCATTTAGATTCACGTCACTTTAATTCTGAAAAAAAATCGTTGCATTATCTGTAAAGCAGCACTGCGTTTTCAGCATAGACGCGTAAATTATTCGCCTGAGAAATTCACTCTGTTATAGAAACACTGATAGCTACGGAAGAGTTATACATAAGTTAGTTATCTAAGACATTACATTAAAAAAATGAAAAGCCCCCGACACATAGGATCATAATTTCAAGGTATTTTTTTAGAACGAAGGTTATATAGGGTGTAAAACACCTCTTCACGAAGCCGAAAGGTACTTGTTCTCCCCATCATTGCGATCATTGTTTTGTTCTACACCATACCTGGGAACCTTCTAGTTACGGAGATATGGAGGGTCAAAGTTACAACTTTTTGACTAGTTTTTTTTTTAAATAAGTACAAGTTTTTTTGTATGGTTACTTTTAACACCTCCACGACCCCCGTACTATTCAATACATCCATCAGCACAATGTTTTAAGTGCGTTACATTGAGTTCTACCACTAAACATGATTTATAACCTCAAAAAAAAAGTAGTCTCCCAGCAATAATAGTTTTTGCGTAAAGTTAATTAGCTTGGTGTACAGAATGCTTGGTTAACGGCTTTGTGATGAGGTGGTTTACACCCTGATAAAAATATATTAAAAATTCAAATATGTACAAATTTAAACACCAATCAAAAACCTGCATAATTTCTCCCCATATGTAAAATACCACATTCCATAAGAACCCTCTACAGTTCGATTATCTCGGGCGAGTACATCTTGCAAAGTATTCATGGTTCAATATAAATGTAAACGCCCGACTTCATACATACCCATACAATTACTCCATGCAAACGATGTATGGGGGCTGAAGGAAAAATATCCTCTCACAAGGTTTCATTAAAACCGCCTATGACTCGCGATGTGGTTCTCAAAGTTTTGTTAAATTGAGCTCCTTGTGTAAAATATTATAATAGACCAAGATCCCAGGGCCGCCAGCCATTTTTTATTTTCTGATTAACAAAATGTGTGGCATAGAATGGTGAACTTGTTCTCCCCGTCATTGGTGTATATTTTTGTTCTAGACCAAGGCTGTTCAACCTTTGAAATAAGACAAGATGAAATGAAATGTCATCAAAGGTACACCATCAGCCTTTTTTTCTAATGGGAAATCATCATGACTCCTTCCACTCTGGGCGGAGCGGGAGGGAGTGTCAGACTTTTACTGACAAAAATCCATCCATGTTCTTTCCTCGCCCTTTATGTCCCGGGGAGACGCATCTCTTTCAAACAGTCCTGCAGCCCCGGCAGGTAACACGTCAGCCTCAAATTGGTCGTGGGCAAAGTTTGAGAAACGCTGCTCCTTATTAAGTAATAAATGACGGACTGAAGACTTGATTTATTACAATCGGCACATCACTCTGTATTGTGCATTCACATATGCGTGCGATTGACACAGATCGGAGGTCCTTTGACATAGAAAACCCTCCTTAAATATTTGTACTTAAGGTACGTATTTATTTATCACTTCAAGCACAGATTCAAACATAAGCATTGCCATAGGCATTCTCTATCAGTAAACCTTTAGGTGTTGAAGGCAGAGGTGTAAACCTGAAAATATTTTTTAGTTCATACCATGATATACGCCCAGTTGTGGCGTCCCCGACTAACAAACAGTAAGTCGTGGGTCTGTACCCAGAAAGGCGCTTTAGTTTGTGTAATTTATTTCATCACCACTGCTCTCAAAAAGGAAAACATCGTGAGGAAACCAGCATATTCTAGAACTAAAAATTCGAAGACATGTGGCATCTACCAATACGCACTGGGCCCGCGCGGGGGCCCATTCCCTCTCATTGAACGGAGGCCGTGTCCCAACAGTGGAAACAGTCTGATGATGATGATGATAACCAAGATATACAAGGATATATAAAATACTAAAAAATGCATATACTTACATACACAGAAATACTATGTACAATAAAAAAATAATTAGAAAACATTAAAGTTGTGACGATACTGTTAGCCCAAATTAGGTGCAATGTCAGCTTGAAGACGCTTCATTATCTCCTTTTGCAAAGGTAGTAATGTCGTAAAGAAAGTTTTGAAATTTTGAAAATTGAACTTTATACATATAGGTATTCCATTTGGTCATCATCAGACTAGCCTTTTTCCAACTCTATTGGGGTGGGCTTCCAATCTCACCAGATGCAGCGAAATACCAGTAATTCACGTGGAGCGACTGCCTATCTGACCTCCACAGCCCAGATAATACTGGGCAAGACGATAAACAAAGTATTTATTTCAAGGAGGCCAGTTACAGGCACTTTGGAATTGTCGAGATAGAAATGAAAATTTAATGTAGCTACAGTCCCAGTCACAAGACATAAAAACTGTGAAAGTACTGTAGTTGTCCCTAGCGTAGATCTCTATGGAGAAGAACGGGCAAGAAACTCCATGGACACTCTTTTAAATCAAAATATTGTTACAAAATCTTGGTTACATCATTCATGTTGAGATGGTATATTATGTGAGAACAATGTAGGAAGATGTGCACGTTAAAAGTGTCCATAGCAAAAATGGGATACCCCTTGAAAGACTTTTAGGCCACTGACTAATTGAAACGTCTGTCAAAGTGATTAACGTGACCAGCAGTTTATCATGCGTTCCGAGGCACGGAGGAAACTCAGTATTTAAATGGTGGTCAGTGGTCACCAAACCAAGGACCTAGGCTTAACCTAAAGATCGATGCAAGCGGCTGTTATATCATTTAGCCACGAGCTCCTCTCGAGGTATTCCATTTGGTGTTGTTAAATAATAAGGTAGATAAGTCTAGCACTTTAGGTATACGTATTTAAACACGTCGTAGGTTTTATATTTTTCTAAATTGGCAAAGAGTAACACCTTTTCCTCGAGCTTACTGAAATACTTTAAGGAATTACTTGAAGACATTGCAGCTGCGTCCTTCCGTTCGTAATAAACTGTTATCACCAATCCATCTGATGCTAATCTTCGCATAAAGTATTCGCTTGTACCTATTTATGTAGGGATAGGGAATATGGCGATTTTCTTTTCTTTTGCCTAGGTCCTGGGTTTGATTCCAAAGTCGGGCAAAGTGTTATTAGGTTGTTCCATAAGGAGTGCTTCAGTAGCAGCCAGCGGAGCCTAAAGTTGTGGCCGGTTCATGGCATTAGGCTGGCCCCATATTCACCCTCCACCATTAGACCAACGAGGCAGTCTAACGACAAACAACTGTCAATGTGACATGTTCCCATACAAAAATGTGTTTTAAACAGCTGTTTTGTTGCAGCAGCTGTGAACATGGACCTTAGAGAGCAAACCCGACCCCTCACTCATCACGACCAGGTAATTATCAACATTGCAAAGCCGCGACTTCGTCCGCGAAAATTGTAATAGCTCGGGTAATTTGCATGATATCAATGTAATTTGTAATCAAAGTTACTCGGTAAAAATGTAGCTTTTGAATGGTGAAAGAATTTTCGAAATCGGTGTAGTAGTTCTTGAGTTAAATCTTAACAAACAAAAATCAAATCTTTCCTCTTTATAATATTCATCATCATTTTAACCGAAAGACGTCCACAGCTGGACATAGGCCTCCCCCAAGTGACGCCGAATTGACGGTCCCGTTCCACTCGCATCCAACGGATTCCCGCAACCTTCACCAGGTCATCTGTTCGTCTAGTGGGAGGTCTTCCAATGTACCGTCTTCCGGTTCGCGGTCGCCACTCCAGAACTTTTTGGCCCCATCGGCCATCCGTTCTGCGAGCAATGTGCTGCCCACTGCCACATAAGTTTGGCAATTCTTCGGGCTACATCGGTGATCTTGGTTCTCTTGCTTGTCTTGGATGTCTTCATTTCTGATTCGATCACGCAAGGAAACTCCGAGCATAGCCCTCTCTTTTGCCCTTTTTAAAAAGACCCATTGTGAGCGACCACGTTTCGGTCCCGTCATAATATTAGTTAAGATAAAACAAAATAAATCTCCCGTCCATCTCAACTTTGCAGCGTAACAAACAATGTCACCCTGTTTTCTATTAACTCTTAAATTCCCGCATTAATTAAAAATGCCATTTTACAGAATTTTTACAAGCTGACGTTGCTTCACAATGAAAAATTACTTGATCTAGTGTTAAAATGCGGAACCATCTGTTTTACATAGAATAATAGCAGAGTCTCATTATTATGCAAAACTTAGCTATTACATTTTTAATTATGCTTCGTCAAAGAAGCTAGTTAGGTGTCTAGTTTTCTTAATAGATGATATCGAGACTATCTTTTCTATTTGTAGATATATTCTCGAATTGAAGTTTCGTTGCGTGTTTGCCTGTATGACCGCGTTGTTTTTTAAACTGCAAATCCATTCTTTTGATATTTATTCTAGAAGATAAAGTGTAAGTAGACACTTCATGAAACCGTCAATCAAACATTTTGTAAGTACATCAAACTAAGTAACTTTACCCAAAAATTATCGCTGTGAAAAAAACTTCGTAATTTTAAGGTTAGTAATTCTGATGGTTTCAGTCTGATTTGATGATGAGAATAGTGTAACATCGAACCTACTAGAACATTCGAGAAAGCCAGTGATTACAGTGTGTGTACGGTAGAAGTTCGAGAGCATTCTATTATTATTAGTTTTAAAGTTAGGTAGGTACAAACTCGCGACCTATTTATAAAAGACATTAGAATTTCGACCGTACGCCTAGGGCATACGGTTCATATTTGTTTGTACAAGTAGCTAGTAATAATAATTACCTACTTACCTATTCTTTTGTTAGTGTTTTTTATGACCCTCTAGAATATTCGTGGTTATTCTGGTGTGTCTGTTGGCGAGTATAAATACACCGCTCAGGCCCGCGACAGTCAGTCTTGTTTTGGCTACACAACGAAGCGAATCGAAGTGAACTTGAAGAGCGATATCTAAGCGAATAGTGAACAGTAGTGTATTGTAGTGTACTTGTGATTAAGTTTAAATTGTTTTGTGATTAATAAAGTTATTGTGTTGTTTAATCGGTAGTAATTAATTTATCTCATACCCAGCTCGTAACAATAGGTATAAAAAGAAGAGCAAAAATAATGCTTAGTCCTCGAAGAAACTGTAGGTAACTCCAATAAAACAAAAGATATATTAAAACGACAAGTATAATTGACAAACCAAAATTCACACTTACTCGTAATTTAATAGCACTAGATTGGACGCGAGCAGTAGGAGAAGCAATCCAGTTTTTGTAGGCAGACAACCGAGTAAACAAACTAGTCTTATCAATATTCTTCCCGCTCACCAGACCAACCAAGATCCCCCGATCTTTCACCTCTGCAGGGTCACTGGTATGTCTGCACAGCAGTGGTCCCCCGGAGTCACCTCTGGCAACATCAGTGATCGCAGTCGATGTGCAAACAAATTTATCCATATTCATCTCCCACATAAAGGCGCAGCGCAATCTAGGAATGATTGTAATGTCAGCCGCAAGCATGATTGTCGAGACATTAGATTGCGGTTCGTCCCCGGTCCGGCCAAACCCAGCGGCCACACATCTAGTCTCATAGTCCAAAGGTCGTGTCGCAAGTCTTACATAGTTGACTTTCTTGGTAAAAACCCAAGGTGTGTCTATCAGCGCAATAGCAATGTCGTTGTCAGGGAAATTGAACTGAAAGTGCAAGATCGCTTTGTGTATTTTTCTCCATTGACCGTCTGATGTGGTTTCTTCTTTCCCGTTGTGGATGATATCCGTGTGCTTGTTGCCGGCAACGGCGCGCAGTTTTTCCGGATGCCTTTCGTAGTAGAAGTGGTCGCTTTCGAAGCAGTGAGCTGCTGTTAATACCCTTTTCTTACTAATAATGCTTCCACCACAAAGATTGCTCCATAACTTTTTCTCTGGCTCCAGTTTATATAAAGGTTGCTTGAAGGACACTAGGTATGCAAACTGCCCTGTTTCTGCGGGTCTTCCATGAATAACAGTGGGGGTTATGGTGTATTTCGAGTACTTTAGGGTAGTTATAATGCGTCTGTCATGAAAACACACTACCGTTTGGATAAAAATCGTGAGAATTGTGAGGAGGTGCATTGGTAATTTTGTTCATTTCCGAAATTGGGGTGAAATCTCCTCGTTGATCAATTGATTGTATTACAAGAGGAGGAAGTTACGGATTATTCTGATCATTAATCAAATTTGACAGAATGAATAGAGTCAAACTAACTGTCAGTTCAGATTTTTTTTAGGTAGTAATGAGCATAATGCTCATATTTTTGTCAATAAGAACTCTTTGCCGTAACGTTTAAGTCCTCGTATAGAGCAAGTACGTCAGTAATTGTTATATCATGCGTACCTATCCAAAATCATAAGGAGTGCATTTATGTGTCCTGGCCTAGCCGTTGCTATTTAAAAATGAAGAAGTTCATGAAAAAAAGAATTAGGAAGAAAATTTCGCGATGCATTCGAGAATATCATCAACTTCCAAACCATGCAGATACTGCACCATCTCACCCCTGTAGATACCTGGCCCCTTATTCACAACCATTCGACTCGCTTCCGATTCGGAAAGTCGTATGTCTATCTCGGTCGTTTTCGTAATGCCAGAAGAAGACAGATATACGAGTTGTCGAATCGGAAACGAGCCGAACGTTTGTGAATACGGGGTCTGGTCTCGAAGCCGTCAACTAAGGACTCCTAACCCCCTAAACACCAACGTCTGTTGCCTAAATAATATCATCTATACTAATATTATAAAGCAGAATAATTTGTTTGTTTGTTTGATTGATTGTTTGTTTGGTTGAACGCGCTAATCTCAGGAACTACCGACTCGAATTGAAAAATGTTGTGTTGGATAGTCCGTTTATCGAGGAAGGCTTTAGGCTATATAACATCACGCTACGATTATTAGGAGCGGAGCAGGAATGAAAAATGTTGCAAAAACATTAGTTTTTCTCTCTTTTGTGATGCAGACGAAGTTGCGTGGGTCAGCTAGTATACTATAAATATATGTATAATATATGTATAGGGTGACTGGTAATTAGGGAACGATCCTTAAACCTGAAATAGCGAAAAAACAGCTGTCCAGTATATTTATGTTTGCCTAATGGACTGAACAGCAGATTTGTTTGCGCTATTTCAGGTTTGTCCCATAGTAAAAGTTGTTTGTTTTAAATAAATAAATAAATATTGCTGGACATTAACACGCCATATAGTGCTACACTAAGCAAGGCTTGTGTCGTGGACACCAAATAGTTGATATACTACATACTTTTTCGTTTGTAAATACATACTTATACATACATTAAACATCCATGACTCGGAAAAAAATGTCCATGCTTATCACACAAACTTTTGCTCCTACCGGGATTCGAACCCAGGACCCTAAAAACGTAAGGCAGCCTCACTACCACTACTCCATTCGAGTCGTTTTTTTAACATGGCGGCGCATAATCACGTGTTTAAGTATCGTACACTAAAAACCAGTAACCCTATATACCAATACTTATTATTTAAAACATGACCCCTCTCCGCAAAAAATACTATGTATTAAAGGTACTCCTTCCAAATTTCTTAATAACACCCTTACAATCAATTGCGCTCAATAATTACAAGCCACGGCAAATAAACCCGCGGTCGGGCATTTTTGTCGCCTGTGCAAACACCAGCACTAATGCTGACAAATGATTGTTAAAGATGGTCTTGATCAAAGAACAGCTCTTGACACCCTATTATTAACAAGAAGGACGCAATTAATGCATAATTTATAGATAGGATTTCAACGTTATTTCGAGCTTATTTTCTTGTAATTGGGATTTTTTCAAGGTCCTGTGTAAGGTGAAAATTTGTGGTTTTGAGGGCAATCAACACTATATTGTAATTATAAGGAAGATTGTTGACTAACGAAGCGATTATTAATAAAATTAATTTAGAACTCGGAAATACGCAGGAACGGAGAGCAGCGGTGGCCCAGTGGTGTCGGCCCCGATTTACGAAGAGTATAAGTGGAGGGTTCGAACTCAGGCAGGCGCGTTACTTTATGTAATTGATTTAATCACCACTGCCCTCAAAAACGGTAAAAAAAAAATTCTTTGCTTTGACGTGCAGTTGCGGACACCAGCCCTTTATGCAATACAATACAATACGCTGGAACGTATTTTATAATTTTTATGCAGTACAAGGAGGATGCAATAGCGAGAGAGAATAAATGTGTTGCCAACATAATGCACTTAAATTAACAGTGAAGCCAACAGAAAAATATTAAATAGTTCCCATTAACCAACAAGTTTTATGGACGTTTTGCCATTGGAATAATTGCAGAAGTAACGTACAACCTTTGTGCTTTGTTGCTTGTGGTCAGCTGATTAGTGCAAAGAAAGAAAGTCAAGAACTTGGGACACGGTCTAGAAAAAAAAAACATAAGTACAGGTATGTGGTTTTGAAATGAAAACTTCTTTAGGCGTGTTGAGCACTATTTGCGTGAACAAAAATAATGGACCTGATCGTCACCTAACGCTTCGTAGCTCTCGTAGCCGATCCACTTTGGCGTCTGGTGCTAGGTCCCCACGGGACACAGCCTAAAGCAGATACAGATTACTGAGTTTTAATTCTATCGTCGGCAGTCCCCAAAAGACTGCTCAGCACGTTTTTTTAAGCTATTGCATAGCTTCCATCGCGGGCCTTGAGCGTGGAGACCGAATCCAGAAATTCCGTAACGAAAATAACTTAACACCCCCCGTAAAAAACAAATGCAATAGCTTTACCGCGGCAGTCCCCGAGTGCCACACTGATCGACCGAGTGATCACGCCTGATTTAAAGCGATGGATGAGATCTATGATGGAACGTGCGTGCCCTGAAGATGACTGTTCACTCTTGCCTTGAAGGCAGACCGTTTCAATGTGGGAGGGAACACAGATGCAGAGAGTTCCACACTTTGGCAGTGAGTTCACTAAACGTGGAGGAAAAGCGCCGAGTAGGTACGACTCCTCGGGATAAATTAAGTACATAGAATAGAATAGAATAGAATAATCAGTTATTCGTCAATGGACAGCACAACACAATAGAGCAGTAGGTACATACATATATACATAAAGGGTGTAAAACACCTCTTCACGAAGCCGAAAGGCACTTGGTTTTCCCATCATTGCGATAATTTTTTTGTTCTACACCATACCTGGGAACCTTCTAGTTACGGAGATATGGGAGTCAAAGTTACAACTTTTGACAATTTTTTTTTTTTGTAAGATCTTAACTTTTAACACCTCCACGACCCCCGTACTATTAAATCCATCCATCAGCACAATGTTTTAAGTGCGTTACATTAAGTTCTACCACAAAACATGATTTATAACCTCAAAAAAAAAGTTGTTTCCCAGCAATATTTTTTCGTGAAGTTACTCAGTTTGATGTACATACAGAATGATTGGTTAACGGCCTTATGATGAGGTGGTTTACACCCTTTATAACAACAAACAGCTTAACAATTAATTAAAACAGCTCAACTGCGCTGAACATCCCATAACGAAAGGGTAACCAACTCAGCACTGGTTTTCATGGTACCTACGTACTGCTAGTCCGGTGGTTAAGGTCGTCGAGCTCCTGAAGCACACTCTCCGAAATACAATTTATAGAAGACCGACAGACAGTCAGGTGTTGTTAAATTCTGGTGGTTTCGCAGCTAAATTATTACAACTACACGCATCGATCTATCTTCGACAAAAGGGTTTATGAATTCCTAATGTGCGATTACTCACACATGGGCATGCATTACGCGAATGAATTTATAATATATGTGAAACAGAGCAGTCAATTAAGTTAATGAGTATTCCTAATTAACGTCTCTCAGTGCGGCAGATTTAAATACCTGGAACTATGTAAATAGTTCCAGGTATTTAAATCTGCCGCACTGAGAGACGTTAATTAGGAATACTACGTACCGAGTCCTTACGGACTCGGTACGTTTTGCCGACGGCTTCATTCGCATGTACGTCGTAAATGTATCTTCCGGGAAACTAAAGGGATCTAGGGGGGATTTTAATATTCACACAGACATAAGTAGTATGTCTAAGTTTTGTTCTATTATTGATACTGCGACTATTAGTACTATTACTAATGAACAGGTGGTGACCTTAAATAAATATAGCATTAGTGCTATTGATGTTTATAAACTTTGTACGGAGGAGAATCCATATGTCACCGTGGAAACTTCTCAATTAGCTCTTAGTTATGATAGGATCATGTTGTCTGGCGATGGATCGGGAGTCTCGGGGCTCTCTCCAGATCTTAATATTAATTTAAACTAGGAAGTGAGACAACAGAAGGTACCATTAACAATATTGTTAATCCTACCAACAGCAAGGTATCTTCTTGCACTCCATTAGGTCGTAAAAAAGGGCCTCAGCAGAACTCTTTAAAATTATTCCACCAAAATATCCAAGGCATTTCTTCCAAATTATTAGAAATAGAATTGTATTTAGAGAAAAGTATGTTTGACATTGTTTGCTTTACTGAACATTGGTTAAAAGATTACCAAATGCTTATTAATTATGAGAATTATATGGTGGGTAGCTGCTTTAACCGTAAATCTATGCTGCGTGGAGGTTCCCTAATATTACTGAAAAATTGTGTTAAATATAAGCAACGTGCTGACATAGTATTAGGTCTTTCGGTTGAACATTGCGTCGAACTGTCTTGTGTTGAGCTAGATAAGCATGTAATTGTGTGTGTGTACAGACCCCCAAACTATCAAAACTTTTCCTTATTTGAATCAATAATGGAAGATGTCCTGGCAAAACTTACAACCAGTAATAAATCTACAATTATTTGTGGTGACTTCAACATCAATATTTTAGAAGATAATTCAAATAGCAGTCGGTTATTAAATCTTTTTAAGTCTTTTGACTTGACTAACGTTTTTATAGAACCCACTAGAGTCACGCCTTCTTCTACTACTTGTATAGATAATGTTTTCTGCAATTGTGAATACTTAGATAGAGCCGTAGTAAATAGTCTGCCGTCTGACCATAGCGGACAAACTGTAACTTTCAGGTGTAATACACCATTGCAAAAAGTTGATATTAAATTTAGACCTATAACTTCTAGTAAATTAAATAGGTACAATATTTCCCTACAGAACAAGTTAAGTGTTATGAGCACAGAAATATTAGTTATGAGCCATGACGATATTAATATAAATCAATTCTATGATCATTTCTTTTCAATTGTTCACACTGAATTCAATAAAAATTTTGAAAAGAAGACTAAAAGCATTTGCCCTAAATTTATATTTAGTGATTGGGCAACTAGAGGTATCAGAAAAAGTAGGGAAACACTATTTGAGCTTTATGGCCTTAAGCCTTATGTAAACACTGAAACTTTTAACAACTATGTTGCTCAGTATTCAAAAATTTTTAGAAATTCATGCAAGGTTGCCAAAGCCCTGCACATTAGCAACAAGATTAAAACAGCAGAAAATAAAATTAAGACAGTTTGGAAAGTCATAAATAGCGAGACTAACAGGAAGAAAGTACGTAATACTAACTATACATTAGATACAGTATGTGGTCCTAAAAGCTCCAATCAGGAAGTAGCTCAGGAATTTGTAAATTTCTTCACCAATATACCGTTAAAAACTACGGAGGCTCTAAATTCCTCTTCTGAAGTCTCAATTGGTTTATTAAAAGCGAATGTATCTGGATGCCAGGCTGAATTTAAATTTAAACATATAAACCCGATGACGTTATTAAAGCTTTCCGGCAAATAAAAATCAAACGGACCGAAGATCTATGGGGAATGTCTATCAAAGTTTGTACTTCCATACTTGAGACGATAGCTCCATACTTAGACCGTGTGCGTAGACCAAGGAGTCTTCCCTGATTTAATGAAATACAGTAAAGTCATACCGCTTTTCAAATCCGGGGATAGTAAAGATACTAATAATTATAGACGTACGACATACGACTGTATCCGTGTTGCCAGTTTTTAGTAAGGTGTTCGAAAAGATAATGCTTAATCAAATGCTCAATAATTTCAACACCAACAGAATCTTACACGATCAACAGTATGGCTTCACCAAGGGACGTTGTACAACTGACGCCGGTGTAACCTTATTAAAGCACATATTCATGGCGTGGGAAGAGTCCCAAGACGCTGTAGGAATGTTTTGTGACCTCTCCAAAGCATTTGATTGTGTAAATCACGACACATTGCTTTTGAAACTTGAGCATTACGGACTAGGTAAACTTGCACTTAGTTTGGTAAAATCTTATTTAAGTGATAGACTGCAATATGTTCAAATAAATGGTGTTAATTCACAGGGCTTGAAAGTAAAAATGGGGGTTCCGCAAGGCTCAATATTGGGTCCTTTCCTCTTTTTAGTATATATAAATGATCTACCCTATTTACTGAAAAACCAACCTCAAAATATGGTATTATTTGCCGATGACACTTCCTTAATTTTTAAGATGAATGATGCCTTACTTGAAGTCCATAATTGGTTCACAGCAAACAACTTGGTATTAATTGAAAAGAAAACGAAATGCATAAGATTTGCTTTACCGAATGTTAAAAGTAGTGATTGTGAGATAATATTGAATAAAGAGAAACTCGAATTCGTAGATAAAACGGTTTTCCTGGGGCTTACGCTTGATTCAAGGCTTCAATGGGGTTCTTATTTAACATCTCTCGCGGGGCGCTTAAGTTCAGCAGCATATGCCATTAGAAAAATCCGTCAATTCACTGATGTAGATACCGCTAGACTAGTCTATTTTAGTTACTTCCACAGCATAATGTCTTACGGCATTTTGCTGTGGGGACGGGCTGCTGATATTGAGTCTATATTTATTCTGCAGAAAAGAGCCATCAGAGCCATATACAATCTTCGTAGGCGCGATTCTCTAAGGGAACTGTTTAAGGAAATTAACATCATGACTGTATATTGTCAATACATCTACGAAAACATAATGTATGTCAGAAAAAATCTGCATCTTTTTGGGAAAAGAGGTGACAGACACAATTACAGTACTAGAAATAGAGACCAATTAGTTCAGCCTGGGTTCAGACTCGCTAAAGAAGACTCGTCTTTCATGGGGTACTGTTTGAAATGCTATAATAAAATTCCACAAAGCATTCTTGAACTAAATGAAACCAAATTTAAAACTTGCATTAAACGCACACTGTGTAAGCAAGCATATTACAAATTGGACGATTATATCGCTGATAAAAATGCTTGGCTCAAAGCCGGTCCTGCTCCGCAAGGACAGGGGCGCATAAATGGATAGCATTAAATGGTATTGTTGGAGCTGCTGAAGATTGTACAACTATCTTTGCATTGTATAAATTCAATATCTTTAGTATTATATAACCTCATATCCCATATTGTGTGAGTGCCATGTACTAGAATGCTATCATTCGCTGGAAACCTACGATTTTGTTTTTTGACTTGAATGTGCCCTGGCGGTTAAGAGTATGTCATGCTCACTCAAATGTCCCGCTGATGGTGGCGCGTGTGTCGGGTCATTTAGTTCCCTTCAAAATGGTTGAGTTGAATGGTGCTGATACATGCGTCATGTTCGTGAACGGGCGCTGTCGGTTGGGACTGGTCAGCTCTTGGTTGCCACGGCTTTTGTTTTTATTTTTTAATTAATATTGTTAGTTTTAACTATGGACACTTTTATCGTGCACATCTTGCTACATTGTTCTCACATAATGCACCATCTCAACAGGAATGATGTAACCAAGATTTTGTAACAACATTATGATTTAAAAGAGTGTCCATGGAGTTTCTTGCCCGTTCTTCTCCATAGAAATCTACGCTAGGGAATGGGCAACTACAGTACTTTCACAGTTTTTTGTCTTGTGACTGGGACTGTAGCTACATTTAATTATCATTTTTGTTTCGACAATTCAAAAGCGCCTGTAACTGGCCTACTTGAAATAAATGCTTTGATTTTGATTTTGATTTTGATCGGTTTTACTTCTTACTTCATCGTGTGGTTACTGGTTAGTGCCTAACCTGATGTCAGAGTTTCTATGCCGCCTATGAACCTCCGACTTTGCCGTTCATTCCGTCGAGAAATATCTCTCAGACATGCCATGTTTAGTTTCTTCAGGATGTTTTCCTTCACTGAAACAAGTGATAATTATTTGAGTATGCACATGAGTTCATTCTCGAGACCTATACGGTAGTCAACTCAGATCGTGGTCTACCCGCGTACTAAGTTTCATCAATCCGTTCAGCCGCATTCATAAATTATTTTGAGCCGATATTCATCATTTGAGTTATTGATTTTTAGGCGCATTTAGTGTGGCACTAGATGGCGCTGTGTCGAATGACGACTCGAATGGTGTAGTGGTAGTGAGGTTGTCTAACGTTCTTAGGGTCCTGGGTTCGAATCCCGGTAGGACCAAATGATTGTGTGATGAGCATGGACATTTATTTCTGAAACATGGATGTTTATAATTATATTATGTATAATAAGTATGTATTTACGAACAAAAAAATATACAGGGTTATTTGTAAAACACCAACAACCTCGCAGGAGTCGATTACTAACATCATAAACAACAACATTCGTTCTACGACTTTTGGGAAAAGAGGCAAAAAAAATCGACTTCTCATGCAAAACTCCATCAGCTGTTCGGACATAATTATGTATGGAGAGTTGTTTTTTTTTGTCTGTTTTGGAAAAGTCGTGGAACAAATGTTGTTGTTTAAAATGTCAGTAATCTATTCCTGCGAGGTTGTTGGTGTTTAACAAATAACCCTGTATATGTAGTATATCAACTAACTGGTGTCCACGGCAAAAACCTTGCTTAGTGTGGCACTAGATGGCGCTGTGTGTTAATGTCCAGCGATATTTATATATTTTATTTATTTGAATTTTCACTCGTTTACTAGAAATTTTGTCCTGTATCGTGGGTGCGTTTACCGGTTTACAAACATTTAAACTTACAGAAACAGCCAGACCGGGTACAAGTCGTTCATACAGAAATGTATGAACGACCGTGCGGGAATCGAACCCACGACACGCAGCGCAGTAGCCAAACGCTCACAGCCCCAACAGTGTCTTCAAACTGCAATACTTATAACACGCAGCGACATCTACACTGTTCACATTAGGTTACCTAAACGCCATTTATTTACAAAAAGAGGTAACTCCAACCACGTAGTGCGGCTACCTCGACGGAACGGCAACGTGTGTGGAGCTATATCGCACGCCATTTGTCGCTTCATTTCCTGCTCTGTACCCCAAACCGCGTGATCAGAGACCTCCCGCTTCAGACGACAATGTAAAAGTGAAAAAAAAAATACCAGCAACACAAAGAAGAATAAAAAAGCAACTCTGGGGGCCGGAATTTCAACCTCCTATATTTAGGGGACCTTTTAGCGTTTAAGTGACCCCTAAATGTTGATGAAACATAAACCATCCCCTATCGGTCCCCTGTCTATGTTTAGGGGACCCCATAAACTTAGGGGATGTCGGTAAAAGCGGGCATGGGTCGTGTGCAATACGATTATTTTTTGCATGAGTGATATGGACTGGATGGTGCTGTTGTTGTTGTTGAGGAAGGAACATGGATGGGTTTAGTCAGTAAGAGTCTGACACTCCCTCCCGCTCCGCCCAGAGTGGGAGAAGTCATTTGATGATTTCCCAATCCAAAAAAAAACAAAAAAAAAATGGTGCTGTTAGTATTTTTTTAAGAAATTGTACTTATTATTAAAAACAATATGTGCCATTTTGCTAAAATGGCCAAGTGCTAAAATAATCATGTAAGCTGCGTATTTTGCTAGTTGCTGATCATCTACCTTCATTATAGAGAGACGAGCTCGTGGCTAAGTAATAACGAAAGTAATCGAAGACGATGCGTTGGAAGACCTCCCACTAGGTGGACCGATGACCTGGTGAAGGTTGCGGGAATCCGGTGGATGCGAGTTGCAAGGGACCGGTCAATGTGGCGACACTTGGGGGAGGCCTATGTCCAGCTGTGCACGTCTTTCGGTTGAGATGATGAGGGTTCGATATTCAGGTTAAGCCGCGTTTGCCTAGGTTGGTCTGTAGATGGGTGACCACCCATTACATACTGAGTTTCCTCCGTGCCTAGAAAAGTCCGCTAAGCCGTTGGTCCCGGCTGCCAATTGTAGATCTATGATTGCTACAGGCAGTCAGTGGCACAAAATTCTGATAGCCAGTCTTACCGAGAGATTCGTATTGCCCTGGACTAACTGGGTTGCAGAGGTCAAATAGGCAGTTGCGCCATGTGAAATACTCGGAGTCTTCTAATACAGGCATTGGTGTCGATTCTGTTGTGCACAAACTAAACTTAATTTAGACTATTGCTATCTTTTACTAAAAGGCAGTGCGAGAAAAGGACGGCTATAGCTATGCACTAAGTTAGAGATGTCAAACTAGTTTATGCCTTGCGCTTCACCGTGTTTTTAGTCGACATGTTTTTACGTGCACCCTTCATTTGTATGGAAATATTAGTTCGAATTAAATTTGACAGTTCTAAATTACGTCCGTCTCTTTCTCGTTTTATTAGTGAGAAAAAGATAGTAATAGCCTAAATTAAGGTTAGTTTGTGCACAACAGAATCGACACCATTGTTTGCTTAAAAGAAGGCTCCAATCACATACTAATTGTTGTTATTTGGTTGAAGAAATAAAGAATTTTGTTATTTATTTTTATTTTTGAATACTGATTAACGCTAGGCCGATGCCTTCATTATCGGTATAATAGTTTCCTTGCCCGTCAGAATCCTTTTTTTACGTACTTGAAAAGTGCTCAATGCCTACATGGTGTTTGGAATCTACGTGTGTAAAATAAAACAAGAAAATAGCTATAAAATATTTATTTATTCATCTTTAAACAATAAATTGTTTTATATAAAACATAGTTCGGCATTACATACCTATACAAACTACTTAATTCCTAGATTGACTACACTCCACATGTCACAAATAATTGAAATAGATAATATTAATTTAATACCTATTAAAAGTAATAAAGATTTTTGACTTAAGAGGCTTGCGGAGCATGTATAGTTCATACAAACGTAATATCAAAACAATTTGTGAATCCAACATATTCTTAGGGTAGTGTTTATATATTTCGATTGTATTACAGAATGCCTAGGTTCCCAAATATGTATTTTGATTGGACACTAATTTTAACAAGAGTTATGAGGAAAAATAAGTTTTCCATAGAAATTTAAAATTCCTCATATCTCGTCTTTATATCATTGTCTTTTCAAAATATATATATGGGAACATAGATATTTATTTATTTATTTATTTATTTAAACTTCATGTACAATAGTGGTACATAGGCGAACTTAATGCCACAAGGCATTCTCTACCAGTCAACCATTGGGTCAAATAAGACAGCATTGTGATAAAGTACAATAAAAATAAACATGCATTTTTAAGGTAATTATTCTACAGAATAAAAAAATATTCAGACTTATAAATTATTTTGGTATTACGTTTGATGATGCTTGCTCCGCCGGCCCCTTAAGGCACGCGCGTGCCCTCCACGCTAAGCCACAATTTTACTTACCAATTTGTCACGTGTTTGTGTAGTTTGGAGTACAAGGCAAGCGCCTGCTTGTCACGTATAGGTGACTATGGCGGTCAGAAGATAAAGAATCACTGAAATTTCATAACTAATTCGATTTTTAATATTTTATTTGTAAACATGTGGTGCGGTCTAAATTTACAATACCGTCAACATTTCGTAAAAATAATTCGCAATTAACTCCATTATTTTAGTTTGAAACACAAATTGTTTGCTAAAAATACTTTTTGGAATAAAAAAAAGTTCACAAAATAATTTCAAGTCGATATCGCTGACTCTTTGATGGATATAATCGTTAATAAAACTTCATAACTTAATTCTCAATTCGTAATGACTGTTTTTATTCATGCTACTCAAAGCGGTTAATGAAAGGCTTATTCACGCACTTCCGAATTCACTAAGGGTTCACTTTTCACCCTTATAGTCTAAGAAATATGGTTGAAAACTGGTCGAACGTGAGTGAACTCAGTAGCACAACTCTGAAGGCGCAAACCGTTGCAAAAACCGACATGATTAATTTATTTGAGGGTGCAAGTAACCCTTAACCTTGAATTTACAACTTTATTGAAACAATGATAAAGATTATTATCATTTGATAGTGATACCCATGATGCCTTCAGAATTGTGATTGGCTGCCTGAAAAATCAACTAACCAATCGAATCCCTCGAAATTTGATTGACAGTGATTAGTCAGTTGCTTATTTATTGTTTCAGGAACCGGATGTCAGACTCATACAAATTCATACAAAATAAAAAAAATAAAATTAACATTCACAAATCTTTTGAGACTATTTCATATTACTATCTAAACTATATCTAAAAGCCTGATAATTTCTATATTAGGGTAAGGAATATATAAAAATTAAACATTGGATACATTGCAAGGAATATGGGATATTAAATATAATGGCAAAATAGTACATCAGGCCACACTGCAGTGATACATAACCATCTCAAGCTGGTCTAACATAGTACGGAATTGCAATAGAATAAGAGGCCAGCTTATATTAAATAAATAAATATAGCTGGATATTACACACAGCGCCATCTAGTGCAACTCTAAGAAACGAGGCTTGTGTCGTGGACACCAGATAGTTGATATACTATAAAGATAGTTTTTTTTTGTTTGTAAATGCATACTTTTATACATATTAACATACATGACTCGAAATTATTTGTGCTCAACACAAAAAAATTTGCTCCTACCGGGATTCGCACCCCGACCCTGCGAACGTGAGGCAGGTTCACTACCGCTGCGCCATTCGTTTCGTATTGTATTATACTGTTTTTGTTCCCATTGAAGTGTGGCCTAAAATACGTTGAAAATAAAATCTAAGTATGTAGTGATAATTTAAATAGTAATGATTTTAATACATTTTGCGTCTAAAGTAATAAGTCAATTCGTTAAAATAATAATTCTATTCAAAATATAAGTCAGCTTACAAATTTATTAAATTAAATGCATTATTTCTTTGAATGCATATATATAATATATGACACAAAAATGAAAGGTAACGCCGATAATCCCTGAAGGGTTGGCAGAGTTAGTCCCGAAAAATGGGGTGCAAAAAATGGTGCATTTTAAAATTAAATGCGTTTAGTGTAGAGGTAGGTTTTGGAAGACAATACATATCTTATTATATTGAATAACGAATGTGCGCTCTACTCCTTATTAATATACTGAACCACTTCATCTGAAATTCTACGATAATCCTTTAACATTAGAATTTGAACCTAATGTCCATTTCATAAGGTATAAAACACATTTTAGTACGTTATTACTTTAGTACCATCTCCAATGAAGACCTACGCTTGAGGCGATCGCCACAAAATAAGTAAAATCAACTTTATGAGAAAATAGTCATATTTCAAAATAATTAAAATCCACCTTATGTCAATGTAGTGAGGTTTCTCGCGTTATTCATGTCATAAGTACGTTATTAAAGTTATTTTACTTAATTTATATTCATTTGAGTGAGCACACTTGCGAAGCTAGAATATATGACCTGTGTGATCAACGTCCAGTTTTGCTAATTCATTAACTGCTAGCGAAGTAGATAAAATCGTTAAACAATAGCGGCAGACCGATTCGGTCGTGGTTTACAGATATATCGTATTACCCAGTACTAAATTGGGTTGTGGAGGCCAGTTAGGCAGTCGCTCCATGTAAAATACTGGTAGGCAACTGAATCCGATTAGACTAGAAGACGAACCCAACAAAGTTGGTACAACGCTACGCAGATGACGCTATGACGTCTCTGAGCCAATAAGACATATGGTTGTCTGCTCAAAACATCAGACTGCTGCAATCATTGTATTTCAATTTGTTTTCACAACAATAATTACTAGTTTCATATGTGTGTTTCATCATATGCCGTTCCTTTTCTCAACTATGTTGGGGTCAGCTTCCAGTCTAACCGGATGCAGCTGAATACCAATATTTTACATGGAGCGACTGTCTGTCTGACCTCCACAACCCAGTTAGTACTGAGGAATACGATACCCCTTGGTAGCACAGGTTGTCAGACTTACGGGCTACCGATTACCTGTAACGACTGACAAAGATCTACAAATGAATGACATGTACAAGGGGCTTGTTTTACTTCGCAAGAATGCCCACATTTTTTTATATCTACTTTGTACACAAAAGATCTTGACCGCTTTGAGCTTCTTGCACAATTGCATGAAGTATAAGTTGCCAAGATATTTTGCGCAGATTATATTGACAATATTGACTGTTATTAAACTTTACAACGAGCCTTCAAACCACATGTTTTAAGCTTTGACGGTTTATAACTAAACTTATATTGTCACTTACGGGATGTCTTCCGTGATTATTTATCGAGTCAACTCCCGATCATGGCGATTGCAACAGCGTCGAAATATCGGGACCTCAAAACAATGAACAATCACGAAATCACTGTTCGTGATAGTACAAGTTGCAGTGTTAATTGCTGCTTCATTTCAGCTGAACCTCTGATAATCAAAGTCAAATGAATAAAGGGTGTAAAACACCTCTTCACGAAGCCGAAAAGCACTTGTTCTGCCCATCATTGCGATCATTTTTTGTTTTACACCATACCTGGGAAGCTTCTAGTTACGGAGATATGGGGGGTCAAAGTTACAACTGTTTGATAACTTTTTTTTTGTAAGATTTTAACTTTTAACACTTCCACGACCCCCGTACTATTCAATGGTTACATTGAGTTTTACCACAAAACATGATTTATAACCTCGAAAAAAAATTTGCTAGCAATATTTCTTGTGTAACGTTACTTAGTTTGATGTACAGAATGCTTGGTTAACGGCTTTGTGATGAGGTGGTTTACACCCTGTATGTATCCTATTATTAGTACTCGCTGATGTTACAAAAAAAATCGTTAGTTAGACTTTTGAACATTATTTTCAGTTAGTTTTAAAACAGTCAATATTACAATTTCAACATTATAATTATACAAAATTACTCATTTATCAAAATTAAAGTCTTTCATAACAATAATACCTATCTTACATGTTTACTTTTATTCATTTTATACATCTATATTTTTTTCAATTAGCTTTTGCATGTACCAAAATAACTTCGAAAGAATTGTTATATTTCAAAACAATGGCGTTGTCCCGAAAGGTCGTCCATGTTTATAGTCGCAAGTTTGATTCCTGTTTGGGGACAAATATTGATTGCATAGCCTAAAGATTTCTGAGCGTACATTTCGTGTAAAACTCAATTTACCTTACATATTAAATTATAAATTCAGGTTACGATAAAGAAGCAGCAACACGATTACTGTCACAGATCCTGTGATATAAGGGATATATCGTAACGACAACTTTTAGAATTGTGGTCCAGTTGTAACAATCCTAAATTACGAATCGTAAGTAATGGGTTCAAGCCCAGATGCGCATCACTTTGTGTTATTTATTTCATCTTTACTGCTTTAAAGAAATAGTGAGGGAACCGGTATGTTCTAAGACCAAAAAATGTGACATTCACGAACCCGCACTGGGCCCAAGAAATGTGACACCCACAGAGACAGACTCGCAATGGGCCCCACGAAATGTGACATCCACGAACCCGCACTGGGCCCGAGAAACGTGACACCCATATAGACACACCCGCAATGGGCCCCACGAAATGTGACATCCACGAACACGCACTGCGGCCCAAACAATGTGACACCCACAGAGACAGACTCGCAATGGGCCCCACGAAATGTGACATCCACGAACCCGCACTGGGCCCGAGAAACGTGACACCCATATAGACACACCCGCAATGGGCCCCACGAAATGTGACATCCACGAACACCCACTGCGGCCCAAACAATGTGACACCCACATAGACAGACCCGCAATGGGCCCGACGAAATGTGACATCCACGAACACCCACTGCGGCCCAAACAATGTGACACCCACAGAGACAGACCCGCAATGGGCCCCACGAAATGTGACATCCACGAACAACCACTGCGACCCAAACAATGTGACACCCACAGAGACAGACCCGTAATGGACCCCACGAAATGTGACATCCACGAACCCGCACTGGGCCCAAGAAACGTGACACCCATATAGACACACCCGCAATGGGCCCCACGAAATGTGACATCAACGAACCCGCACTGGGCCCAAGAAACGTGACACCCATATAGACACAACCGCAATGGGCCCCACGAAATGTGACATCCACGAACACGCACTGCGGCCCAAAAAATGTGACACCCACAGAGACAGACTTGCAATGGGCCCCACGAAATGTGACCTCCACGAACAAGCACTGCGGTCAAAGAAATGTGATGTCACTGGGCCTGTGGGAACGTTACGTAGATTATGCTAAACTTGACCTAGCTGTAAAAGCTTTCGTTACAATGTCCCTTTTACCACAGATATCTTAAGTGTGACATATTCTCGTATACTTCAAAATAAACCAATGTACAGACAAGTCATACTCTTTTAATATTAGCGTTATATCTAGCGGTCTAAACGGGAATGTTTCACTTATCTTGCAACTGCACGTAGTTGGCTGGGAACAGGCCGTATGCACCCTTGCACAAGCCTTGCCACCAGCCTTCGTCGATCTGAGGAGAGGAATTATATCATTTTTTTTATCTCATATTTACATACAAAAAACCTCATAACGAAGCCAAAAGGCACTATGTAGCGGCACAACAAAAAGTACTTCAGCTACATTGAACAAAAAGTACTAGAGCGACATCTATGACAAAGGTGATGAACTAACAAGGGAAATACGTCAGAATTCCTACATCGCGCAAGCAACATTCTCCGCGACTCGAGAGCATATACGAGAACCCGACAACAACCGTCGGGCAGTAGCCCACCAGGGGCCTTATTATGCTATTTTAATAAATTCGTCACTCCAACACGATTCCATTCTCATCCCATTGTCATTTTGCTTAAAGTTCGTAATCTGCTAAATTCACAATGGTCGATCGACGTGGTCTCGTAATAAAATTGTGTTTTAATGGCATTTTCGTAATGCCATTATTATAAAACTATTAGTACAAATACTTTTCGATATCTACTACTAAATGCGAACATTTATTCATGCCAGATTTCATGTACGAGATTAATATTCTATGACATTTGTTTCAATGGAGTCTCACTGGTTGTTCATTGAGAAGTCATAATGACGCCATTACATTAGTAGATTACCAAACTTGTCAAAACTTGACAGAACTTGATCATTGTGACTTCAATGATCGCCTATTCTGACACTATCGTAATAGCAGAATCGAGTGGTCGGAGGATCCTCCCTTTTCTCCTCACACCCTGTTCTTCATATCCCCAAAACTTGTTCTCCTCGTCATTGCGATCATAGTTTTTGTTCTCGTGATACCTGGGAAGCTTCTAGTTACGGAAACATCGTTTTTTTTTTAATAGGTACAAGCTTCTAATGTAAGATTTGTACTTCAAACACCTCCACGACCCCCGTACTAGTCAACCTACCCATCAGCACGTTTTGAGTGTGTTTGAGACAACAAAACATGACTTTCACCCCAAAAAAAAGTCGTTTCCCAGCAAGAATTTTTCTTCTTTTATGATACAGTCACGTCTAATAATATGTAAACACTTTCCTTAATATTATCGCTATTTTCGAGAGAAATAACGACTGTAACTAGGAGATTGGATCTTTTTCATAAAAATATGAGTTTCAGAATATTATGTACATGATAACATAAAATTTTAATCAGTACATTAGGAGATAAACAATTTAAAAAAATCTTAAGCGTTTACATATTATTAGACGTGACTGTACATCAAACTTCTTTTGAAATTGGCTAGTTCTTAATAAAGTGATGCGTAAACTTACCATCACGATGTTGGTGATGATATCATCAGGGTCGAATGAGATCTCGTCAGGCGCGGCCGCCTGGTAGTCGTACAGCGCCCTCGCGGTGTACCCATCCTCGTCATCTCCCTCTACCTCCCCCTCTCCCGCCATCTCACTCTCCCACCCCACTGGGGACACCACTATTGTGGGTTGCCGAGTCAACTAGGAACAGGAAAAAAGGAATTCAGACATAGCGGTTGGAAGCATTGGTTAAAAGAATATGCTGAACCGACTGATATGGAAATATCAAATACATATTCAAAACTGTTTAGGTGCGTTAATTAATATTTGACAAGTTTTTATCTACAGCAGGCTATTTCAAAATGAATAAATATATCAACAGAACCAAGACATATAAAAAACGAAATTAATCGCATTATTGGTATGTAAAAATGTCATATTCTTTGACCTGTCAGTTTCTAAATTGACAAAGTAATAGTAATTTGATCAGGTTTTAAATAAGCAACAGCAAAAGAGGATCTCTAAACTAGCATTACCATTCTAAAGTCCATGTTCACCAAAAAGATGACGGTCTGATTCTAAAAACCGCTGTTTAAAACATATTTACACAGTGACAACTGTTTTAAGGTAATCAGACCGTTATCTTTTCAGTGAACATAGGCCTTAATTCTCTTAGGTTTCGAACCTTCAACCTTAAAGCCATTACACTCAATAAACAATTACATACTTCTTCCTTATCCTCCTTGGGTTCTCCGACTAGTGTAACATCCGGCAGGTTCTGCAGCTTGTCCGCCGCTGACGTCACTTCCGGCACTTCCGCCGGCGCGGGCGCAGATCTTACTACTTCGGCGGGTGGTGGTATATCAGGCATTACCTAGAAATAAGAAATATTTTTTTATAATTACATCGTTATATTCTTTCTGTGCAAATCTCATACAAATTAGTATAGAAAATGATCATTAATTTTCATTGCATGTTTTTGCAGAAAATCAAAGATTCGTCATGATGTTTTCTAGAGCGCCAGTCATTGCTAGTTTCAAACTCACAATGTTCGTTTAATGTGTAGATGATTTTATTATTATTTATCTGATAATCTATACTAATATTATAAAGCAGAAGAGTTTGTTTGTTTGTTGGTTTGGTTGAACGCGCTAATCTCAGGAACTACCGGCTCGAATTGAAAAAATATTTTTGCGTTGGATAGTCCATTTATCGAGGAAGGCTATAGGCTATATAACATCACGCTATGGTTACTAGGAGCCGAGCAGTAATGAAAAATGTTACAAAATCGGGGGAATTTGTATTCCCTTGGTGAGCTTTTTCTTTCTTATGTGACGCAGACGAAGTTGCGTGGGCCAGCTAGTTACAACATAAATGATAATCATCTTCCTGACTATGGCCCATTCTACTTGTAGTCGGAGCAACACGTTTTCTTCTTAAATTCTTCCTTGTCCGACGTCACGGTATTTTATCCCATTTCTTTAATACTAGCTGATCCACGCAACTTCGTCTGCGTCACATAAGAGAGAAAAAAGAAAGCAGAAAGAAATCCCCATTTTAGCAACATTTTTCATTCCTGCTCCGCTCCTAACGGTCGTAGCGTGATGTTATATAGCCTAAAGCAGGGATCCCCAAACTATTTTGGACAAGTGACCCCTTTTCCAAAATGAACTGTTACCTCCCCATGGCCAAATTACCTACTTTTAAGATCAACCCCCTTATTCATAATGGTCCGCACAATTGAAGAAGACAGAGTGAGAATTAGCAATGCTTTAAGTTAGCAGACTATTATGAATAAGGGGGCCTATCTTTAGTTTTTTCCTATTGATACAAAATACATACACAACACATACTAAGGTACCAATTGGAAGACTTGACATTACTACAACAATGCTATTTCCTACAAAAATATTACTTATTCTTAGTACACGTAACACATCATTAGCAATACCTACCTACCTATCTTGAAAGTTTTCTTGTGTTAATTTAATAGGGGTCGGTTTTTAGACCTCGTCGACCCCTAAATCAGTTTTCGTTTATATATACACTTTTGAAGAAATAAAATAAAATAATGTAAAATATTTGTGCCATGAATGTCACGAGACTATGATTTAAATTTTATTTTTTTCCGCGCTTTGCTTTCGCCAGGTTCAAGGAGAGGCAAAGGTATGAAGCCGTTATACAGCCTAATATAAAAATAAAATTTTAATTTGTTTTTGAATTTAGAACACAAATAAATGTTAATTTTTAATTTAACTTTTATAAAAAGTAAATATTAGTTATAAATAATCATGTTTATCACCGATGTTGAATTTATAAACACAATTTGATTATTCAAAAATATTATAAAGAAAGACGTAGATCGCTTTTCCGAAATTATGCAATGAACCAATTTGGACTAAGTATATGTATCAATTATCTGTGGCAATGTTACTTTCTGCACATGCGTGGAAAAACATGGAAAATGGACGCGTGTGAAATACACTGCATTTTGAACCTAATCGTAGTGCGAAAAGAACCAGTTTTCGAGGAAGTTTATTGAAAAATCTTTTTTTTCCATAGTTATCTTCATATTTTATGGCCGTCACAATCTGTGACTGAAAAAAACTAGACTCAGTATCAAAAATTGTTATTATTACTCCTGATATTTTGCCTTCTTTACCTGGCCTGTATCTGAGTTCTACAGGACTTATAGGCAGTCGAAGTAAGCTGTTCGACAAAGGCTAGACATAATAATGATGACACTAACCTTCTGCATGACAGGCGAGGTGAGCGGCGAGGCGGCAGGCTCGTGTGTGGGAGACGGTAGCACCGCCTGTCTGTTGGCGAGACGTCCGGGAGGCACCTTGGTGGGTGCCGGGGACGTGTCTTGCTCGGGCGAGTCAGCTTGCTCTTTGTCTAGGCGAACTTTCTCCTATGGAGGTAGGGAATGTTTGATTTATTCATTTTTATAACCTGATTTGAGCTTGACAATAAAATTGTTAGTAGATTGAAATCGTAAGATCCATTATCCTACGATTAACTCCCGATAATTCGGTAGCCAGGTAATCGTAGACTTCCAGGTTAGTGTGGACGGACACGAGTTGTCATGGCTAACCTGTAAGTCTTTAAATAGACTTCGGGCACAGGTTGGCCGACGAAAAACCTGTTAAGGTGGAGATTCAGAGACGACTTTGCCCTGGAAAGTGTGGTATTGCATCACAAAAAGTGCCAAACTAGTCGCCAAATTTTGGGTTGACTCATTTCGAATTGTCATCAACCCGCTTAAAACATAGGACCGTGCTGAGGTCATCTATGGTCTAAATCAAGTAAATCGTAGGAATAAAATAGGAGTGAATGATATAGTCAATAAGCATTTATTATATTTTAGAGCATAAGGAATTTACTTCAAAATATTTTTCTTCCAAATATGCTTTAATTTCATCATAATCACACTAAAACTCAGTCCAAAGCGAGTCTTTAATGCTCTAAAGCACTGGTTCTCAACCTGTGGTCCGCAGACCACTGGTGGTCCGCAGGAGCCTCGACAACGGTCCGCGAAAGATTAAAATGTTATTCGTACTTTTTAACACAGAAGATGCAAGCTCAACCCAACCTAATTGAACCTATCAGAGGCGAAATTACTAAATGATTGCTAAATTTTTAGATCTCAATTCGATTGCTTTTGTTCAATTTTTGTAGAGTGTGAGTTAAGATTCACTCCCCTAGTTATTATCCTGTCGGTGTCCATGTTTATCTAGGACCATATGGTCAATGGACATACCAAAGTGGTCCCTGGCCTAAGAAAGGTTGGGAACCACTGCTCTAAAACAATAAAAATGTGTGAAATTTGATTATTGCACAGTTTATTTTTTAATCGCACCAAAAGGTACTAATCTCAATTAATACTTTTTTTTTACGCACGTATTATTCGTTTCTATCCTACTTGTTTCAAATTAAAAAAATGATTTAACTCTGATTTAAAAATGAAAGAAATTGAAAAAGTAATTTTGCGGGAGCTTTGTTAATTTTGCTTGCCCTCGTGCCTGTTAGATAAGATCCCTTGCTACGCTCGGGCTCTAAATCAGGCATTCGGTGCAACAATAAATTACTTTGTGCTCGATGCAATAATCTACTATTAGTATGATTAAAAATTAACGTACCTTTTGTGATAAATCTTTGTCCATAGCCTCTCTCTGTTGCCTGATCTTTTGCACTGACTGCAACGCTTCCTGTAAAAGATAGTAAGTAAAAATAATGATGTAAAGGAAACAAAATGTAAAAAAAATATACTACATGGTCTAAGACTAGATGAAAAATGGATGGATGGTGTGAAGACTGATATGAGGAGTAAATAATACCGTGACACACAAATAATGTCGACAGAGGAGAATGGAAGAGGAAAACGCGCCGACCCCAAATAGAATGGGACAAGGGCAGAAATCTTCCTGCGCACAATATCTTGTATTCATAACGACCAAACTTGCGTCTGATCACCGACCGGATCATTAACATACCCTGAGATTTTTTCAAACAGAATATTAAAGGTGAACGCAGACCTGGCCGCACCGCACGCGGCGCAGTCGCCGCACTCATCGCTTTTGTTAATGTCCTCGCACACGTGTCCGCGCTGCAGTCCCCGCAATCGTTCCCGTCGCCGCCGTACGCCTCACACCACAGAACATTAGTACTCTCTCCGGCGGTGTTAGACTGTTAGACTTGGGGTATTCGGGCGCTTCAGGTACTGCGGTCACTGCGGCGCGGATGAGTGTGCGAGATTGCATACAACTTGATACGAAGTAATCGAATGCGGCGACTTCGGTGCGTGCGGTGCGGCCAGGTCCGCGTTCACCTTTAATATTCTGTAAATAAATATCGCTGGACATTACACACAGCGCCGTCTAGTGCCACACTAAGCAAGGCTTGTGTTGTGGTCAACAGACAGTTGATATACTACATATATACTTTTTGTTTGTAAATACATACTTATTATACATATAAACATCCATGACTCGGAAACAAATGTCCATGCTTATCACACAAACATTTGTTCCTACCGGGATTCGAACCCGGGACCCTAAGAACGTAAGGCAGCCTCACTACCGCTGCGCCATTCGGGTCGTCTTTAACAAAGAGAAACCCACCTGTTCCTTCTCCTTAGCCATGTTCTCGAACTTGGCGCGTATGGAGGAAGGCTTGGCGGCGCCGATGTCGGGCTTCTGCTTGGTGTAGCTGGTGCCCACCTTCTCCACCTCGTCGAACCTGTGGGCAGACTTGTCCACCCGGTCCGTCTCCACGCCGAACTTGCCGCCGAAGCCCTGGGTAAGGGAAGAAAATGGTTATGATTAGCTGTGTAAGACGACTTTGTGTCGATTCTGTTGTGCACAAATTAAACTTAGTTTAGGCTATTGCTATCTTTTACTAAAAGGCAGTGCACGAAAAGGACGGCTAGCTATGAACTAAGTTAGAGATGTCAAACTAGTTTATGCCTTGCGCTTTACCGTGTTTTTAGCCGACATGTTTTCACGTGCGCCCTTCATTTGTATGGGGATATTAGGTCCAATTAAATTCGACAGCTCTAAATTACGTCCGTCTCTTTCTCGTTTTATTAGAGACAAAAAGATAGCAATAGTCCAAATTAAGTTTAGTTTGTGCACCACAGAATCGACCCCAGTATCAAAAAAATACAAATCTATATAGGCCGTCAGTTAGAGTATTGAAAAATAATGGACACGTATTTTTTGATTTTGTAAATCAATGAACATTGACAAAGATAAAACGCGTCAAAACTCGGGAGTGGGAGCTCGTGACGTCAGTACGCTCTAAAAATTATACCAAGGCGTGACGTATTGAGAATTTTAAAAGCATCGTATCTTCCTCAATTTTGATTTACAAAACAAAAGACAAAATACGGGTCAAATATTTTTGTTTTTTTGTCATCTTTCCTACATAAGATAAGGTTGGGTTATGTATCTATGAAAGACGGGCAATATAATCTTGTTCACCATAATAAATTGACAAACTAAAAATACATAGGGACTTTCTAGATGTCAAGAAGACAAAAGTGATGTCACCATCTCGGAGCGTAGAAAAAACCCAGTGTTTTAAGTAAATGTATTTCGATTTTTTTTTTTGCTAGCCTACGTTGTGTCCCACGGCTGGGTAAAGGCCGCCCCTTTCTCCTTGCGATCTCCGAACACAAGCAATGATATTATAAGTAAAAAGACGTAGATAGGTTACCTACACAACATTCGATATTCAAAAACGGCACACTAACGCACACATGAGTATCTATATGTCACCGTAAAATTGTTAAACACGTTATATTGTAATCTCCCTAGCGATATTATAACCTCTTGAATTATTGTCAAACGAACATACTGCTTACAATAAAACGCATTATTTATCGTGAAATGCATGCGATGGTAGTCAACTCACGCGGTGTGGAGGGAAGGAGGGGCCCCCGCACCCATGGTACCACTCTCATGAAAAGATAATGTACCATTCCTGAGAAATATCGATTAATATAACCTAACCTTAAAACACTTTACATTCCCCTAAAAAGCGTAGTCGACGGAGCCCCGCTTCGCGGGGCCCCTACTTCCGAGTGCAGGGTTTAAAGGAACCTAACTAACCTAACGGGGGGGTCCCCCAAATCCCGATTACGGGGGCAGAGATACTTCCGTATGTTCAGTTGACAATAATTCGAGATATTACAATATCGCTAGAGAGAAACACGTTATATTGTAATATAACGTGTTTGACAATTTTACGGTGACAGATATATTGCAAACATTGTACGCGTATGTAATAATAATATTTAGAAGATACATTTTCCTATTATTCACATACATTTTCCTCATGAAAATAATAAATCCGAACGTACCTTCTTATGGTCTACTTGACTAGCATGCGCCTGCGTCTTCTCCTGATGATCCCAGCCGAGTGCAGACGCGTCCTGTCTGTCCGTTTGTACTCCGTACTTGCCGCCGAAACCGATGGCGTAATCTAAAATTAATTTCAGTAAATTAAGTGAAAATCGTTTTTGAGGGTTTTGAGGGCCGCCTCCGGGGCTGCGGGACTGTTCGAAAGAGATACCGCGGCCCCGTAACATAAAAGGCGAGGTAGGGACATATATGGGTTTTAGTCAGTAAAAGTCTGATACTCCCTCCGCTCCGCCCAGAGTGGGAGAAGTTATTTGATGATTTCCCATACGAAAAAAAAGGGGTATGATCCGAACAGTGGCCTTGTCCATCTAAAAAGATTATTTTATTTATTTATTCGATTATCGTCTCACTGGAACGTCATACATTGCAATTACACCTAACTTCCTCTTGAATCACGCTATCTATTAAAAACAAAAACCTGCATCAAAATCCGTTGCGTAGTTTTAAAGATCTAAGCATAATAAGGTAAAGACAGACGCGGCAGGGGACATCGTTTTTTATAATAAACTAGCTGACCCGCGCAACTTCGTCTGCGTCACTGAGAGAAAAACGAAAGGGAAAAAAAAACCCGTTTTTGCAACATTTTTCATTCCTGCTCCGCTCCTAATAATCGTAGCATGATGTTATATAGCATAAAGCCTTCCTCGATAAATGGACTATCCAACACAAAAATTTTTCAATTCGAGCCGGTAGTTCCCGAGATTAGCGCGTACAACCAAACAGACAAACAAACAAAATCTTCTGCTTTATAATATTATTATAGTATAGATTTAAGACTTTATTGAGTTTTTCAAATTACAGATGTTAAAATTGATAAAACGGAAAATTTAATGTATCATCTTGACGGATGACAATTCGTTTTTTGATGAATGCAGAATGGGTCTGTGGTAAAATGATGCTGCTCTTCCGCTTAAATGGTTTTGGAGCTTAATTAAACGGCTTGTAAAATACTATATACTGTATACAGCTGCAATGGGTCATGCCTAAAATATTGTCTTTTTCAAACTTTCACGATCAGAACACATTATAAAACATATGAAAACGGGTATTTATCGCGAGTGTACCTTTCATTTAAGCCCGACGTTTCGACCGGATTGCACCAGCCGTGGTCGCGGGGAGACTGAAGTGTTGGAGGTACCTAAAATAGGTTGGAAACAGGCTAGATAATGGCAGATAATTACATACCCTTCTGAGACTGATGATGCTGTGCGTCCTCTCTGTGGTCCCAGCCCACAGCAGACGCATCTTGACTGTCGACTTGTACTCCGAACTTGCCTCCGAAACCGTGGGAGTAATCCTTCTGAGAGGAATGCTTCTCTACTGCTTCTTTGTGCTCCCAACCGGCTGCGCTCTAGGGATAGAAGCAACCGCTCATTTGTGTATTGAAAGGGTTTTTTTAACATTAAAAACATAAATGCAACACAGATTAATCCCAATAAACACTTTTATACTATAAAATGCGTTTTCTCGGGGAAAAACAGGCCAATGTCGTATGTATATTATTATTATTATTAGCCATTCATACATTTTAGTGTAGATTAATTAAGAACTAATATTACAAATGCGAAAGTTTGTGTGGGTAAATGTATCATCATCATCATCATCATCATTTCAACCGAAAGACGTCCACTGCTGGACATAGACCTCCCCCAAGTGTCGCCACATTAACCGATCCCTTGCGACTCGCATCCACCGGATTCCCGCAACCTTCACCAGGTCATCGGTCCACCTTGTGGGAGGTCTTCCAACGCATCGTCTTTTCGATTCGCGGTCGCCACTGCAGAACTTTTCGGCCCCCATCCGTTCTGCGAGCAATGTGCCCTGCCCAGTGCCACTTAAGGGTAAATGTATGGATGGACATTATTTTGTAACATGTACAGTGGAGGACTTTCATTGATGATCCACTTACCACTATTCGTATTGTAGCCGTTTAATACAAATCGGGTTTAGTCGGTAATATTCGTACTCGTGAATGTATAAAAGTGCAAAAATTGGAAAGTAGTGAAAGTGGACTGTACTCTAACTGACGGACTTCATAGATTTGCAATTTCTTGATGGTGGGAACCAGTCTGTTGTTTATTCAATCATTCTCATCATAGTCATGGATGTTTCTATGTATAAAAAGTATGTATTCACAAACAAAAAAAAGTATACAACATTATTTTTTGTTTATACTAAACTCGAAAAGGGGTCATTGTACTCATCATTTTGAACAACTTTTTCTATGGGACGAACCTTGAAATCACGAAAAAAAAATCAGCTGTTCCCTACATTTTGACGAGTTATGCGAACATAAATGTAGGGAACAGCTGATTTTTTTTTCGCGATTTCACGGTTCGTCCCATAGAAAAAGTTGTTCAAAATGATGAGTACAATGACCCCTTTTCGGGTTTAGTGTAAACAAAAAATAACCCTGTATATGTAGTATATCAACTATCTAGTGTCCACGACACAAGCTTTGCGTTGTGTGTTAATGTCCAGCGATATTTATTTATTTATTTATTCTTTTTTTATGTAGTCCTGTGTAAGTCTAATAAATACGTTTTATTCCTTCCTCTCTCTCACCTTGTCCACTCGATCGGTCTGCACGCCGTACTTGCCGCCGAAGCCCTGCGCGTAGTCAGTCTGCGAGACGTGCTTCTCCACCTTGGCGACGTAATCGTGTCCTACAGCTGACGCGTCCATGCGGTCAGCTTGGACTCCGTATTTGCCGCCGAAACCTGGCCGACATAGGCTATGTTAAAATACTACTACAATACTTGTTTACTGCAGAAGCATCAATAAAGAAGAGCTAAGTTGCTTATTACAGAATATCTATGTTCCCAAATATTTATACAAGAACTTTTATATTAAGTTACTTGCTGCTATGGAACCCTTCATGGGCGAGTCCGACTCGCACTTGGCCGCTTTGGTTGGTTGGTTGGTTTGAGAATGGGAGACCACCCATTACATACCAAGTTTCCTCCGTTCCTCGGAAAGCACGTTAAGCTGTTGGTCCCGGCTGTCATTTGTCCTTCTTTGACAGTCGTTAAAGGTACTCAGTGGCCAAAAAAGTCTGACAACCAGTCTTACAAAGGGGTACAGTATTGTACAGTATTGGGGTTAGTTTTGACGACCCGATTGGCGTAGTGGTAGTGACGCTGCCTTAGCCAACGGCCACACAGAAAAGACGCAAGACGAGGGCGGGGCGCGGACTCGTCGCAAACAGGGCGCCGTCACGACTTTTTAACACATATAGAAAAGACACGGACCCGTCGCAGACAGGGCGCCGTCACGACTTTTTAACACATATAGAAAAGACACGGACCCGTCGCAGACAGGGCGCCGTCACGACTTTTTATGGCGCGCACTAGAAGCTTTTCCCGGCATTCAACCGTCCGATTTTGGCGAGCGGGCGAGCGCTGTGAGAACCTGCCCTCCGCGCCCTTTCCGCTCCCCCGCTTGCGCCCGTGCAGGCCCGCGCCCTTCCCGCGCCTTGTCCTTTCCATATGTTTTCCAATAGGACGCCGACGAGTTAACGTCGTGACGGCGTCCCGTCTTTTCTGTATGTTTTACGTCGCGACGGCTGTATAGATTTTATATGCAAGTAGATTAAACGGGCGCCGCGACTGCGACGGGTCCGTGCCTTGCGTCTGTTCTGTGTGGCCGGTGCCTTACGTTCTTAAGGTCCTGGGTTCGAATCCCGGTAGGAGCAAATGTTTGTGTGATGAGCAGGGACATTTGTTTCCGAGTCATGGATGTTTATATGTGTAATAAGTATGTATTTACAAACAAAAAAGTATATATGTAGTATATCAACTATCTAGTGTCCACGACACAGGCTTTGCTTAGTGTGGCACTTGGTGGCGCTGTGTGTTAATGTCCAGCGATATTTATTTATTTATTTCCCAGTACTAACTGGGTTGTGGAGGTCAGTCGCTCCATGAAATACTGGTAGCCAGCTGCCTCCAGTTAGCCTGAAAGCCGACCCCAACATAGTTGGGTACAAAAAAGCATCAATATTACCGTGTGCATAATCCTTCTGTGACTCGTGTTTCTCTGTCTTCCCAACGTAGTCGTGCCCTACTGCTGACTTGTCCATACGATCCTGTTGTACACCAAACTTGCCTCCATAGCTGTTGAAGTATACGTTATTGTTATTAAATGGGTTATCACAATGGTCATCAATGGACCACGCAAATAGTGCTATGTCATGTTTTTTTTTTAACCTGTACTGTCAAACTGCTGGGCAAAGGCCTCCCCCAAGTACATTCATGTGCTCTTGACGAAAACACGCCGTGTCCTATTTATTGTTGTTGTCCATAAAGGTTGTAGCTGGGTTCATTTTATTCTATGTTTTGTTTAGCCTACACAAACACTGATTCATACTTTCCAACACTATGTAATACTTATTTTTTTGTATATATATATATTTTTTCTTCTATATTCGTACTCGTAAATACACATTCAATTAATTTACTCGTTATCTATTTATTCTTATTAACCGTTTGTTTATTTGTTTATACATTGTTTGAAACCGTTTATTCTGTAACGTACCCTCTCAAGGTTCATTGGAAGACCAGCGTCAGACAGCTTCTACACCTGTCTGGCATGAATGCTGAAATGGACCTTTTTGGCGCAGCCGTGAGGCACACAGCACATTACTACTAAGTCCAACTTATTGTTTTGTATCTTTTTTATTTATTATTGTGTGTGTGCTTTATTAACTGACGTCAAATAAATATTTTTCTTTCTTTCTTTCTTTCTCTTTTCCTGTGCCTCCTTAGAGTAACCCTCGCGGTATGTTATGTGTTTTGTCAGATTATATTATTGTTTCAAAATAATTATGAAGGCAGAGAAGAAGTGAGTCCTATCAATAAATTGCTGGAAAATAATAAAGGAGTTCCAAAAGTAATGAGAAGTGAGCTCGTTTGAAATTTTATCGTCGTTTGAGCTATGAATTGTCTCCGTATTGGTATACATATAACATACCCAAATGAAGATTTAGGTCCAGCCTCATATTGCTTCTTCTTCGTCTGTGAATCTGCTTCTAATACTTCTTCTCTAAGCTTCGCCATACTGAAAATAAAACAGACATTTTAATATTGTCAAATATTGATTCAAATGAATATTGCAAAAAAGGATTCCTTTTTGATCTAACGCGACTACGGACCGTGGTGTCCGGGTGGTGGATACCCGGGTCAGTCTGGAAGCCGGATTAATGCGTCGTTAAATCTCTGACCACAAGGAAGTGGGACGCGGGACACGACTGGAGTCTACACACGCCTTTTGTTTTAATGATTAGGAAGTCGCGCTACTATTCTTGCCAGTTTGAACAAATTTAATTCAAATTCAAATTCTTTATTGACACAAATTATGTTACATTAATTTTATTGTTTGATGCCTCTGACCCCCGAACTAGGTTTACCCGTATGTCAGGAGTCAGCGCCCTCGCCCGTTTTATTTGGCTTAGATACTACTTATGTCAACATAGAAATAGACAAACATGTGCCACAAAAACAATTTTAGAAAAAATACAAAACAATTACAGAAATAAAAAGGATGAAAAATAAAAATAACATAGTTAAAAAAATAAAAATTTAATATAATTCAATCTAATGTGCAGTTAATATCGCCTTGTGTGTGGGAAGTGTGTACGTGTGCGTGGGTGGGAGGTGTGTACGTGTGCATGTGGGTGGGTTTCCGTTCGTGTTTGTGTATGGTATGAGTAGGTGTATGAAGGAAAAGTATGTTCAATGTACGAGTCAGAGTGATATTAATCAATTAATTATTATTAACACATTCATACATACAAGTTATTTGACCGAATCGTCGCAGGCGAATCTCAGGGATTTGCTTCCGTTTAGTCAGAACTTTATAGCAATAGGCTCTTTATTACATGGAGCATTATGGGACCTTTAAAATATAAGTGGCAAATACACAATGGCATTGGTGGTATGTTACACATCTGCCTACCCTCCCTTTTAGGAACGCAGGCATGATGTTTCGTCAACATGCACTCTTTTTTCCTGCACCGTGATTCAGAATACAAAAGTAAAACATCACCCACGCACTTCCCAGTCACTGGTTTAATATCAATTTATTATAATTAGCCTTGTCTGCGAGATACCGCAGGACATTGCCACTGACGATGACGGCTGGCTCGTTTCCTATGATCACCACCTTATTATACACAAGCCGATACCCGCAGCAAAATCCGTTGCGTAGTTTTAAAGATCTAAGCATACATAGGGACAGACAGACGCTGTGGGAGACTTTGTTTTATAATATGTGGTGATAGTGATGGTGATGAACAAAGATCAGTAAGACAGCAGCAGGTAGCATAATATCTTCTTTTAATGTTCCCACGTCTGGGATGCAAGACTCGATCTCTGTGGGAGGGGGGGATCACCGGAGGACACGGTGGAAGTCTGCCCTGCGTGGGCGGAGCACCTCCGTGTCCTCGTAGCGGCGATCGGCGGCGGCGACCTCTCGCGTCCGGCCCTGGTTCAATCCATGGTCCGGAGCGAGACGGAATGGGAAGCCGTCACCTCCTTCTGCGAAGCAGTCATGCTAGCGAAGGAGGTGGCGGAACGAGAGAGAGCCTCTCTTCCCGGCCGCCGCGGGAGACGCACCGGGCGTCGGGGGCCACGTGGTGGCTACCGGCCACCGTAGATGCGGGCCTGTGGACGGTTGGCTATGGGCTAGCTAGCCGTCCGTCCATCTAACGACGACGACAGGCTGTGTCGACGGCGCGTTCGTGTTCCACGCGCGCCTCAAAGAGATGTCAGTATAAGGGGAGGGGCCCGCAAGGGCCGAAGCCTGCCAGGGTTGCGGGCCTGTTCGAAAGAGATACCGCAGCCCCGGAACATAAAGGGCTAGGAAGGAACATGGATGGGTTTTAGTCAGTAAAAGTATGACACTCCCTTCCGCTCCGCCCAGAGTGGGAGAAGTCATTTGATGATTTCCCATACTAAAAAAAAAAAAAAAAAAAGGGGAGGGATCGGTCGTAGTCTGTGACGCGCGCCCAGAGCGGAATTTTAAGTTCGTAAGCCGGTAAAGTGCCTGTCTTTACAAAGTGCTTGCCTTGATTCGAACCTATAACCTACGACCACCAGGTTTATTAAGAGCTGTCCCTAATTTATTCCCGAAGGTTTTAGACAGAGATGTACCTAATAGTAAAAAAATAAATATAAATAATAAATATCGCTGGACATTACACACATCGCCATCTAGTGCCACACTAAGCAAGGCTTGTGTCGTGGTCACCAGACAGTTGATATACTACATATATACTTTTTGTATGTAAATACATACATATAAACATCGATGATTCAGAATCAAATGTCCATGCTCATCACACAAACATTTGCTCCGACCGGGATTCAAATTTAATAGTCTTATTCATGTCCATGGGCGAGATTATTGCCATCAACCAGTTACGGATCCAGGCTCCGTAGCTGCTATGAGAGAAATCCACGATGGAAGAACCCGATGACACTATGCTCGACCCGGGAACCAAACCCAGGACCAGGATGCTCAGCAGTCGCGCTAGCAAGCGCGGCTGTCAGTTTATTTATTTACTTGTTTGACGACTCGAATGGCGTAGTGGTAGTGACGCTGCCTTACGTTCTTAGGGTCCTGTGTTCGAATCCCGGTAGGAGCAAATGTTTGTGTGATGAGCATGGACATTTGTTTCCGAGTCATGGATGTTTATATGTATAATAAGTATGTATTTACAAACAAAAAAGTATATATGTAGAATATCAACTTAGTGTGGCACTATGTGGCGCTGTGTGTTAATGTCCAGCGATAATTTTTTTTTATCTTTTTATTTTTTATTTAAGCTTCATGTATAATAGTGGTACATAGGCGAACCTAATGTCACTAGGCATTCTCGACCAGTCAGTCAGTTTAATTGTTTATTATAAATGAGTAAGTCATCTAACCGACTACAGCTCGGGCAGTCAAATTGTGTATGTAGGATTATAATATTATTATAAGCTGTAGTGCATTCAATAATTAATTTAATAGACGATTATTCAATTGATAACTAATAAAATTAGGTAGATTGATAAAATAGAACACATTAAGTACTAAATGTTTAACCCAATAACTCTAAATCTAAAAATAGATTTTCCTGTGTAAATTCAATACACGTAAATTAAGGAAAACACACTTTTGTAATACTAGAACTGATTGGGTTTCCTGCAAGCCAACTGTGTTTTGTAACATACATTTTATTAAACACTTCTTCAGTAAAATATTTATTGAAACTATTTTTTTCTTTAAAAACCTAATTATTTATTTTAACATACATTCATCAAATTATTGAGATAAGATTAAGAGGCCTGCGGAGCATGCGTTTTTCATACAAACGTAATACCAAAATAATTTGTAAATCCAACATATTCTTAAGGTAGTGTGTATTTATTTTGATTGGATTACAGAATATTTAGGTTCCTCAACACGTATTTTGAATGTACACCGATTTAAACAAGAGTTATGAGAAAAATAAATTTTCTATAGAAATTTCAAATTCCTCATATCTCGTCTTTATATCATTGTCCTTGAAAATATTTATTTGTGAACATAGATATTCTATAATGCAATCGAAATGTATAGACACTACCATAAGAAATGTTTGATTTTCATATTATTTTGGTATTACGTTTGTATGAAAAACGCTTGCTCCGCCGGCCCCTTAAGTGCACTGTAGACTTAAATTTAAGTTTACCCGCTCACAGGTCTTTATCTGATAGGTAGTGGATCTACAAATAGACCCATCTCCCATTCTTGACTTTTTAATGGTCAAGTAGATTTTTTTTTTAATTTTTCTTTTTTTTTTAATTAATTTGTCAAGATTTGTTGTGTAAGTAATGTAGTAAGTGAAGCTACTTTGATCAGTCATTTCTAATTTTAAAACAATTCATAGTTGCTATTCAGCATAACAAGGGGTTCAAAAGATGCACTCTAATCATTAGCAGTATTCCTATTTAGTCAAATAACCAACAAAGGTCAAAAAGATTACCATCACATTTCTTACAAAATCCTATAGTACTTAAATAAAATAACAACTCATTTACTCACTCAATAGCCTCCACGTTCCGTCCACCGGGACCCCATCTCTGTTCATGCTCTGTCACATCGTTCACAAAGTCAGGATCAGTCTCCCAGTCATCTGCCTCCTCAAGTGCGGGAGCCGCATTTGTTGTTGATGCTTTCCACATCTAAAATGTTAACCACTGTATAATAGACTTAACGATGACGCACGCTACACTGTGCCAGGTTTGAGCGTTCGTCGCACAACCCATTGTTCATTGCTCGGCAGTGGCTTGGAAGCGTGAGTATGTCCATACAAAATTGCAGTCATCACTGGCCTCAGACAAGACATTTTTTAAAAAATGCTATTTACTTTTTAATACATTACTAACTGTTTAACAAAATTAACTGTTTTAATAATCTAAGTTAAATAACATTATACTATATTCTATAACATAAAAAAGCAACTTTTCAGTATTTTCGCCCTTCAAAGAGTGTCACCTCTCGTCATACAACTGTCCAGTTGCTTTGCTAAACAGTTGTTCACTTGCTACGCCAGTAGGCGGCGCACATACAAACTTATTTACTGTAGGCCTAAGCATCTAGTAAAGTGACGAAAACTAAGACTAGAAAATATTTGGATTTCTTTGCAGTCTTGGCTCTCTATGAAAGCTTTCTAGCGCTATTTCGATCACAGAGCCTGAACTGTATTCGTCATTGGTAATTGACTCGTCTTCCAACTCTATGGAATCATGAGCTGCCCATAAGTTGGATTGATTTATTTCTCTCACGCACTCACACCAATTGACTTCGTGCTGCAGCATGGTAAAATTTGAATGCCGATCCAAACAAAGTTACAATCTTGGTCATGACAGAGAATCTCGGCTAATTATTGCTGAGATTCTCCAACCAAGATAAATTACTTGGGAGCCGAGAATGCCGAGACCGAGACCAAGATCTTGGTTGAGCCTTAGTACTCATCCTAGATTGAACATTCGTTCATGGATTTCAAGAGCATAAACAAGAGAAAAACGATTCCATGGTTTTAATATTCTGATCACCTCTTCTAATTAACATTGATTCAGATACATAAACAATAATCTATTGTACTGACACCTACATTTGATTACTGAAATTGAATCATTTAGGCACTTGTTTGTAAACAGCAAATGCACTTTCAATTGCTTTTTTATTGATTTGTCCTGTATTATGAGGAAATAAAATATTTAACTGGAATGAGTCACTTACCATGTTGAAAATATCGATTAGCACGATATTATCACGAATACTAGCTATCTTTTATAGAACTGAAGTTATCTCATTATCTATTATTATCTTGACGTTACGAAAAGGTGTAGCACTACCTTTTTAAATGCCAATCAATGTTGTCCCATCAGTTTACTTACGAAAAATAGTTTTAAGATCTCTATTGAACATAACTTTTACAATAGACTGAAAGTTAGTTGAACGCTGTCTAGATAAGCTATTAATAAGAGAAATTGTATGAAATAGAAAGCGCTTTCTTACCTTTTTTAAGCCGGTTTTTCAATTACACGTAAACACACAGTTTCACCCTTTACTGACACGATATGGACATTCCAACTACAAGGATAATACCTGATGTATATTAGGGAAAGCTTAATTATGATTCAGACATTAATTATTAACCGACAGATGGTATTATTTCGATTTATTTAGCGAAACAAGTAGGGCGATACCCCGCGATGCGTCACTCGTAAATCGTTTATGACATTGACAGCTGTCACTGTCATCAACGGCTTTGACGTTATTGACGGAAGAGGCGACAAATGTTGCCAAAGCCACAGAAAAGAAAAGAAGGCAGGTTTTTTCAACGCCAGCTTCCACCAAAAACAATCCCTAGATGGCGCTGTACACAAACAGTGTAAAAAATATTTATAGGGAGCTGGCGTTTATTAATAAAAGTATTCCTTCCTAGATTTCTTTTTTTTAATTATTTATTTATGTTCACACAAATACTTAGTAGAACATTACATTAAGAAAAAGAGCACAAAGGTACTGCTTATTTCATAAGAAATTTCTTCCAGCAGACCTGCGAGAGGATAGTTGAATTAGAAATGTAGACACAGTGTGTACCTAAGTAAAGACAAAACAGGAAAATTTAAATTAAAACCCTAAAATTAAAATATAGCTATTTATAATAAACATACATACAACTATATAAACACATATTAAACTAAATACTGTTATTGTAAATATATACCTACAATATATATACAGAATATTACAGCATTGAGGACAGGTAATGCTCTTTGGCTTGCTTTTTGAAGAGAAATAAAGTTTTAGAGTCATGGATGTTAGGTGGAAGTGAGTTCCACAAACGTACTGCGTGAACAGAGAAGGAGTGAGAATAGAATTCGGTTTTATGGGATAGGAAATTCAGATGATGCCTGAGGTGGGATCTACACAGAGAATCAGGAGGACGGGTAAAAGAGAAATAATCGCGCAGATAACTGGGATAGATTGTGTGCGTTCGTCTTTGTTCGTTCGATTTGCGACATTGTTGCATAGCAATTTACTTTTTTTTATTTACCTAAGCCATAATTTCTATAAGTACCGATTTTTTTTTACTTTTTATTTATCTGAAATCAGTAATAAGTTGTTTAAGTGTGGTCATCTCCTCGTCAGTAGACGTAGAAGTGGGTTATAATGGTCAATATGTCTTTCCGTTTTAGCGGTTTTTTGCAGCTTCTAGTTGATAGCTTAGCCACCAATTTGTTGGGATGCTTTCCACCTTTCCTTTGTTGTCTCTGTAGTGATAGGCTGCGGTTCCACTGAGGCGGAGCAGAGACGAGCTGTGCCGCGATTCACCAATCACATGGCTTGATGTGGATGGTAAATCGCGTCGCGTCGCGTCACATCTCCATGTGAATGGAGAATCGCGGCACAGCTCGGCTCCGCTCTGCCTCAGTGGAACCGGAGCCTTATGAATCTCTTCCTTCACCGTGTTCTGTTATCCAATCGAAACAATACTACCTTAAGAATGTTTGATTTAAAACAAACTATTTTGGTATTATGTTTGTAAGAACTTCGCATGCCCCGCAGGCCTCTAAGGCCGGACTTTTTGTTATTCGATCTATTGAAACTCTGCATTTTGAGAATAGCAATTTTATTAACGTTAGGAATATTGAAATGTAGGAATTATGAAAATAGGATTAATGAGAAATCGGAATTGATACATTCGGAATTTTGAACCATTCGGAATGATGAAAATCGGTATTTTGAGATTCGGATTTATTTTTACTTTCGGAATAAAGTTTTTCGTATTTATTTAATGTACCCGTAGAGGAGGGTCATTTCCTGTTCGCAGTGTGAACGTAACATTGTACTGATTTTAAAGCGCTTTACTCTCCAGTTTTGAACCCAATTGGTAATATTGATAAAGCTTGTTTGCAATTTTTATGTGGTGTTTTTTGTGTTGGGTCCTTGTCGTTTGCTAAAATTGCCCTATCATCTGCGAATGTGGCTGTAGTGTCACTTTCCACTTCTGGCTGATCAGACGTATAAATATATGGTATACAGCATAGGTCCCAGAACTGATCCTTGTGGCACGCCAGCATCTATTTGTTGGAATATGGAAGTGGAGGCTATTCTTGAATTTGCAGAGTAGCCCTTTATGCCAAACCCTGTCAAAAGCCTGTTTTATGTCGACAAAGACTGAAGAGCATACAATACCGAATATTTGGACACTGAAATCTTATGCACAAAAAACAAGATTTGGCTACGACAGGACACTGAAAACAATTTTTTACACTAAGTCATGTCATCTGTTTTAGTGGAAGCAAAAACCACTAGAAAAAAACTCATTTGAAAACTGTTGCAAGACACGTGCTGCAAAATATCGAGACACACTGTTGGTGTCTACTACGAGTGCTATCATTATTATTTACTGTCACGCAAGAAGTTGAGACAACTGTTTAGTTCAAATAAAATTACGTCAAACTCATGACCATATGATTTGAAAGTGCCATCTGGCCCCTTATTCACGACCATTCGACTCGCTTCCGATTCGGAAAGTCGTATGTCTATCTCGGTCGTTTTCGTAATGCCAGAAGAAGACAGATATACGAGTTGTCGAATCGAAAACGAGTCTAACGTTTGTGAATACGGGGTCTGGCACTCGTTCACAACCGTGGGTTTTTGACAGAGCAAAGGAGCTTGATGTCAAAGGAATAGCCAATCCAGCAGCGTTGTATGAGGAATAGGTTTGGGTATAGTAAAACAGATCACCAAAGAATAATATTTTAGGTACCCTATCCGTTTATCTTTCTTAGAAATTATTATCACCTTACATTTTAATTATGATGCTAAAATAATTTATTACAATAAAATAATAGCGTAACTGACACATTTATATTACAGGAATAAAATAACAATGATGTTTTGTTAGTTGGCGCCACTTCCTCGCCCCCCGCGCACCAGCGCCACCGCCATTCGCCATACGCCACTCGTGTTTGACCTGTGCCTAAGTTTTTTACTATATTAAACTATACTAAGTATAATTTTTGTTGTGTGCACTTGTGGCATGTGCCAAATAAATATTTTTTCACTTCAGCACCTCAAACAAGCAGGTTTTGCTGTTTACAGAGAGTGAGCAAAATTCGATTTTGTTGCGACCGTGAGACAAAGTAACATTTTTTTTTAAATACCTTTAACTGTGCTGATTTCAACTTCATTTTGTTCTGTCAGTTTCACTTCGATAAGAAAAAAGCGAGAGATAGAAACAAATCTATTCGAAATTCGATTTTCATATTCCTTAATTAGGGGCCCAAAAAAAAACAATAAAACGTAATAATACCGATATTGTAAATCGATAGCCGTAATATTGTAAATATAATATTTTTATATTGTAGTGACTGTGAGCAGCGGTGGCCCAGTGGTGGTGGCCCCGACTAACGTTCTGTAAGTCGTGGGTTCGAACCCAGACAGGCGCATTACTTTGTGTAATTTATTTCATCACCGCTGCTCTCAAAACGGTGAAGGAAAACATCGTGAGTAAATCGGCATGTCCTAGAACCATAAATTCGAAGACATGTGACATCTACCAAGCTAGCTACAAAGTACAAAAATGGATAATCAAGTAATAATAAATAGATATGAATGAGAACACCCGAAGACTTGAAGTATAATGTAAAACTTTCAGAATTAAGTTTACTGTGTTGTTTTTTTACCTTTAGGTAAGTACCTATAATATGTTCTCGCTGCTGAGGTGAAAAGTTGTAAGCCTGCTTTTCGCACATAGGAATTACTTTGAATGAAAAAGTTATTCATAAATGTGCGTAAAATGTTAATTATGGTTAATAATAATATAGCAGACTTATACTAGTTAAATACATAATAATCATAAATTTTACTAATTACAAATTTAATGAAAATGTTTTACAATGAAATGAACAGAATTCGTTCAAAATAGCCCTTTTAAAGCCACAAGTAAAAGATATGGCTATGCCAAAATGTTACATGAACTATTTTAAAATGTTATCTATTCGTAACAATAACACTGATTTTTGGTACGTTAGGTCGTATCTCTACAATAACTACATCTAAAAAAATAAAAAGCTAAATCGTTAGCTTTCTATCACAGTGAAAAATCAAGAATTAAAATAATTAATAGTAAGTTAATTACAGCTTAGCTATAAGCATAGTAGAACTTCAAAACACAGCACCCAGCTCCATCGAGCCTGATAGGAATTTAGATGTTGCCAGGCAAGAAAACAACTGCTGTTATTCAAACTTTTTTGCCACGCTGCTGTTTGAAAGTACGAACTGTTACAATTTTCTACATGATTAAATTTACATTTCTGGATCAGGAGCATCAATTGCGTATCCGAATTTCTGCAAAGCGATCTTAATTTCTCCGAATACGGTGGGGTCTTCTATCGTGGATGGTAATTTTACTAGTTGAGATCTAGCCAATTTGGCGATGGCTCCACGAAGCGCTTTTCCTGACCTAGTCCTGGGTAGCGCAGGGACAGCTACTGCCTTCCTGAAGGCTGCGATCGGACCGATCAAGTGTCGCACCAACGCGATCAACTCTTGGGTCACTGTGCTCTCGGCTACGATTTCTTCATCTGGGAACAAAATAAACAGGTACTTAACATAAATTTCGACGACATGGACCCACCAAAATTTCCGATTCATTTTTCTGAGTTGTTTTCCCAAGCCACAGTAAGCCGTTATCCCGTTAGATAGAAAGTCAAAATAATGATGGCAGAAGAAGTCCAGAAGTCCATTTCAGTTTCTAGAGATCTCAATCAGGGTTTTATTAAGTAACAAATGAACCACATACCATCTTGAGGAGGCCTCATAACGTACAGACAGAGTGGAACATCTCCCTTGGTAGGATCTGGAGCTCCAACAACTACAGCATCAGCAACCCTAGCATGTCTCAGGACCACATCTTCGAGAGCTGCAGTCGAAAGACGATGACCTGCTACATTGATGACGTCATCAGCTCTGGCAACAACCCAGACGGCGCCTTCTTGGCTTATCCAGCCAGCGTCTTGAGTGTCATAGTAGCCCTGAAAAGGATAATTTTATTAACGACTACCTATAGAAATCAATGTACAATTCAACTCTCTGTCCGTGCAAATTCAAGAATGCGCTGCTTATCAGCTATCGATACGTCAAACTTGGTTCCTTATTTTAGTTCTGTGTTTTCCCGCCTGCACAGATAAGTTTGCTGAAGTGTATTTGACGAATCTGTTATTTTCCTAAACATCTACAGCTATTGTACTGTTTCCAAAGTTCGAAAATTGGCCTCTGAATTAATTTTTGCTGATCAATTAACCGAGTGCTTAGTTCAAGAAATTATAATAGCAAATTGTGTCGTGGCACACGATTACGGGTGCATTGCATAATAAATCGCAGAATGATACTTCAAAATTAAAATTGTATCACGGTACGTTTTACGACTTTTACAATACTATGTTTGATGACTAAACCGAGCTACCTACTTTTAGAGTGGGTAATCCCTCAATTAAGTGTTGATAATTTTTGAACTAATTGGAAATTCCATAAAACTTACCGGATATGTCTCGAAGTACGTCTCCTTGAATCTCTTATCCGCTTGCCACAGAGTAGAAGCAAAACCTGGAGGCAGAGGCAGCTTGGCTACCAGTCTGCCAACTTCACCTGGTTGACATTCTGAGCCATCTTCTTTGAGGGTACGAACTGGAAAGACGTAACAATGATAGGCGATGCATTACATTTTTTTTAATGTTTGTCTAGTTGTTGTCAGCTGTAAAAGAGTGGCCGTTTTAATCCACCAATGTCCTGAATGTTCCTGAACTGAACTGTCACTCTTTGCATTATCTTCCTGCCATTGTTTCTTGCGATGTTTTATGTTTTTTCTTCCATTCTCGCTACCATTCACTCCTTTTCAATCATACCTCAAACTGGTATATTGGTATTTTACCTCCTCTCCACCCAGCAACATTTATTCACACATCACTCTTACGTCTCTCCTGTTTCTCCTTTCTCTCTTGACTAGTTTCATGACCATTCATTTAATATATTGACTCATAAACGAGGGGCAACATTAATAACATTAATAAAACAATTTTGGGTCATGCTCGCCGGACATACGCTTTATTATTGCAATTTGTGAGCATTTTTTGGTGTACTCACTATCATATCCCGGAACTGGGTATCCAGCCGAGTGTGGTGGTATGGCCTTCACGCCGTATCCCATGCAGGGCGCTGTTATGGGAGACCCTGACTCCGTCTGCCACCAGTGGTTCAGGACTGGTACGCCGAATATACGCTCCGACCATTGCTGTATAAAAAGAATAAGGAATTATAACGATAACAATGGTTTAGAAAAACTCTTCGATTTTTATACTCTTGCTAGGTAGATTGGTAAGTAGGGAGGTAGATTGATTTGAAGTACCAGAGGTCTCCTAACTTACTTACTACGGTTTTATGAGGGAATATGAAAGAAGTGGCAGTAGTAGGCCCTATGCCCTGCAGTGAGACATCACAGGCTTCTCATCATCGTCTGAATAGCCTTTTCCCAACTTTGTTGGGGTCTGCTTCCAGTCTAATTGGATGCAGCTGAATTCTTTTGAATAATACGACTACCTATCTGACTTTCACAACCCAGTTAATGTTATGTCATACTTTTGGGCCACTGACTACCTCCAACGACCGTCAAAGATCTTAAAATGTCAGCCAGGATCAATGTGCTTTCCGAAGCACGGAGTAAACTCGGTATGGATTTTATCAGTAATCGATAGTCATTCATCCCCGAACCGACCTTACTAAATGGTGCTTAACCTCGTAGATGGAGCCATCCGGTGCTGACTTCGTAATTGTTTCGTATAACGGACTTGGACATATTTTACGTAGTTGATTTTACCCTATTTCGTTGCAGGGGCACCGTCAATGTAGGAGGTAAGCGGTGAGCATAAAGTCGCAGGTCAATATTATTCTTACATGACAATGAATGCATTAATTTACATTATTTAGTTTATCGTTACGAACTATATTCATTGTCCATCCAATATAATAATAATAGCCAATATTATCTCTAAGCTGTTTATTTTTGCTGAAAGTGTGTACCTACCTAGATATCTGGTGGTCAACGTACCAAATACCTTTACTGATTTTCGACTTAGAAACATATAATTTTGAAGCTGTTTTGCTACAAAAGCAAATATAAACCTACATAAGACCCCGGATTCCACTTTAAATATTGCTCAGGCCTCATGCGAAAAGTCACAATTTTCGACCTATTCAAAAAGAACAGAGCTATAGACAGGGCAAAAAGATACAAGAGACAAGACCTCACCCGGGTATCCTGATCACAGTGTTCACCAGCAATAAACACAGTCTTCAAAGATTTGCTGCAGTATCTCCGGGCGTACTTGGCGTTGGGATCAGCTCGCTTCAGCACTCGGAACGCTGTAGGGATCGTGAACAGGGCGTTGACACGGTGCTGTTCTATAATTCTGGAAGAGAAGCAAGAGAAAAATCTTTTTTTGAGCCATTGTTTAAAGAGACCATAGTAACGTTGCTACAGCTTGTCGGCAAAATACCAGCGAGCCAGGCTTCAGGAACTGCCGATAGAAGGAAAAACTCGTAACCGATAGCCGAAACTCTTAGCGGATCGGCTACGAGTGCTACGAATCGTGAGGTGACGATGATTTTTTTTTTAGGATGGGAAATCATCAAATAACTTCTCCCACTCTGGGCGGAGCGAGAGGGAGTGTCAGACTTTTACTGACTAAAACCCACCCATGTTCCTTCCTCGCCCTTTACTTTCCGGGGCCGCGGTATCTCTTTCGAACAGTCCCGCAACCCCGAAAATAACTACCCTCGAAAAGATGACTCAGATAAGGTCAATAAAGCAGAACCAGAAAAGCTGAAGAAAACAATAATACAATTAGCCTCATACTTGCATCGTTCTTCTTTCACTTGCAAAGAGGAGCCTCCCTTTCGTTTAGCAAAATACCCAAATCTTACCTGAAATACTGTCCAGGATCAGGAGTCCTATCCGGCTTCCCCTCGAACAGCACAGACGTAACCCCAGCAAGCAGAGGTCCATAGCAGATGTAGGAGTGGCCGACCACCCATCCCAAATCCGAAGCCGCCCACCAGACGCCTTTCTTCAGGCCGTAGACTGTTCGTAAGGTCCAGCAGAGGGTGGCTGCGTGGCCACATGGTCGTTGGACTCCTTTAGGGGCGCTTGTTGTGCCTGGTTTGAGAAAATTTTATACTTGGTTTAAGAAAACGACATCTAAACACGCAGATAAATAAATGAGGGGATGATCATGATGCACTTCATCTTAGAAAAAATCAAAAACTTTCTACACGATATGTGTAGAAAGTTCCACTATATACTGGGTGAAATTGAATAGACGCGTCAAATTTAAATATACAATAATACGTGTTGTCAAGAAAATGTATAAAATATCAAATGTAAAATTAAAAAATAATTGATCAGGTTACGAAAACCGTTAAAATAATAAAAGTATAAAAAAATCTCGTCCGACTCATCGCAGTGCTCAATATAGTGGTCATTTACCTAATTTTGCCTTATTTATTTGCATATTACTGGAATACCGATAATTCGTACTTAAATAAAGATAATAACATCAATGAACCTTTTTAAAACGATAATCGCGTATTTTTTTTAACGATTTAGATTGTAGAAAAAACAGTTTATAATTACTATGTTACTGTAACTGAAGCTCCAATTTCATTTTGTCGCATTAATTAAAATTCACCCTGTATTATATAATATTATAAAGCTGAAGAGTTTGCTTGTTTGTTTGAACGCGCTAATCTCAGGAACTACTGATGTATTTGAAAAAACATTTTTGTGTTAGATAGTCCATTTACCGACGAAGGTTATAGGCTATATAACATCACGCTACAACCAATAGGAGCGGAGCATAAATAAAAAATATTGCAAAAACGGGGAATATTTATTCCTTTTGTGGGCTTTCTCTCTTTTATGTGACGCAGACGAAGTTGCGTGCGTCAGCTAGTATTAAATATAAACAGCCCACTCCTACTAATACAACCACGATAACCTTACGTGTCCACATAATAATATGTTAAAAAGGCACGCTTCAATAACAATGGGGTACTAAATAGAAGTGATTATCAATTATAATCACTAGAACAAAGGTTTGTAGCCCCAATTAAATCACAATCAACTGAACGCAATGAATGCCAGACAACGGCGAAGTGTCGTTAACAGTTAGAGCTAGAGGTTGTTTATATAATCGAAATCATCATCTGTCTTGCCTTTTCCAATGTTGAGGTCAGCTTCCAGTCTAACTGGAAACAGCGTAATACAAGTTACTATTTTACATGGAGCGACTGCCTATCTAACCTGTACAACTCAGTTAGTAGGTACTGAGTAATACGATACCCCGTAGTCAGACTGGTAGCCATATTTTCGGCCACTGACAGCCTTTGACGAACGGAAAAGGAACTTAACTAACCTAACGTGGGGTTGCCCCAAGTCCCGATTATGGGGGCAGAGAGACTTCCCTCGCATGCATTTCACAATATTACGGTTTCACTTCGATAGATTACAATCTACCGAAAACTAATGCGTTATATTGTAAGTTGTTATGTTGTATGTTAAGTTAACAATATTTCGAGAGTTTACAATCTCGGTAAAGACATTACAATATAACGTGTTTAACAATTTTACGGTGACAAATCGTCTGTGAAACTCGACCGAATAGGTCTGACGCCGTGGTTTATTTATTGTGTCTACTTCGCTAACAGATGAAGGTATCCTGCAAGAACTAGATCCAGGTTGGATAGAGAATACAGCACCCCGCAAAAATATGTACACTGCAGAAGATGCGGTAATAGTGGAAGGTAGACCGATCGATCTTTGAAGAGTCAAGTTCTAGTTTTGTAAGTCTACACACGGACACTGAACCTGAAATTAATTAGCTAAGTAGGTAATTATTCCTTTTTTTTTGCTATTTATAGTTAGAACATTAACCTCAGTATAACCTGGATTAGTTATGTAAGTAGATTAGGTCCCAGTCAGGGTTATAATGATTCAAGTGGCAGTGGAATCGACGCATTGAAGGATTAGAAGTCGATACACAAGATTAACCAAAATAAAATATTGTGTTATATGATTACGACACGGCATATCATGATGACGCTGTCTAGTCGATTTCAACCACAGCGACAGCTTTCGATGACTTTCTAGGATGACTGTTGAAAGCTGTTTTGTACTGCTCTTTCAAGTAGCTAGCATATCAAATTTTAACCGGCACCAACTCGGTAGCACAACCGACGTTGTTGAAAAGCCGACCCGAATGCAATTAGTATTCATTTTCTGCTTTCATTGTGCTCGTGCCTATCGACAAACTTCGTTCAGCATCTACTTTCTCTGAATCATTTATCGAGCCTAAGCGAAGTAGCGTTTTCGCGAACGTTTATTTAATTTTGCCTATCCGAATCGTGTCGACTCTAAGATGTGTAGCACCTAAATGCAGACATGTCTTTCTGTGGACCGCTGGCACAAAGACATGCGTCTACCACTAATCCGCATTTGGCCCACAAGGTGGATTATGGCCTACATCTGTCATAGAAAGGACTGCTTCCCAGAAGTGGGAAGTTCATAGGCCAATTATGCTTATACGAGTACTTAGTTCTTACCTGAAGTATACAAGATATACAGCGGTTCGTTAGCTTCCACAGGCACACAGGGCACAGGGTCGGCTTCCAGAGCTTCCTCCCAATTGATGTCCCGGCCAGGTTCCAAGGTACACTCCAGCACTCTTCGCCGTTGGAAGATGATGCAGCTGTTCGGCTGGAAGTCTGACTGGCATAGAGCTTCATCTAGGATGTCCTTGTATCTAGAGATAAGATATTAATGTTAAAGAAAAGTTGCGAGGAAGTTTGAAAGAAGCTAAAAGTTATGTGGCAATTGGTTGTCATGGCATCCATGCCAACTTAACTTTTTCTTGTGATGCAAACGAGGATAATGTCCTGGGGCCTAATTTTGCTATTTTACTAAATTCGTCACTCCAACACGATTCCATACCCATCCGTGTCATTTTGCTTACAGTTCGTAATCTGCTAAATTTACAATGGTCGATCATTGATCGGTAAATGGTCTCGTAATGGAATTGTGTTTTAATGACATTGTCGTATTGCCATTATTATAAAACTCTTAGTACAAATGGTTTCTACCAAAAATCTGCTACCAAATGCGAACATAAAGTTGTTTCCCAGCAATAATTTTTGCGTAAAGTTACTTAGTTTGATGTACAGAATGCTTGGTTAACGGCTTTGTGATGAGGTGGCTTACACCCTGTATATATTCATGCCAGATTTCATTTATAATATCTATGCATTTCTTTCAGTGGAGGATCAGTGGTTGACCATTGGAAAGTCATAATGGCGCCATTATATTAGTAGATTACCGAACTTGTCAGAACTTGACCAATGAAATCAATGATCGACTATTCTGACACTATCTATCACTATCGATCTAGATTGTCATGATCGGGAAACAGAGAAGCCGCAATGAATTCCACAGACTGCCGATGCCGATCGCACAATAAATGCATACTGGTTTTTACTTCGCATGTGACTAAAAGAGTTGATGAATATAAATGTTGATGGATGGAGGAGGAGAGGAAGAATAAAGAAACGATGGATGGATTGATAGGAATTAGGAATAGAAATAAATAGGAATAGTTAATAGGATTAGGTATGACATGATAGATAAACGAGTAAATGATGGACTGACGGTTGACACACACATGGGGCAAGGGCAGGAAGATGGTACTGGTATTTTAGTTAACCACTAGTTTACCTGACAATTTTGTTCGGCTCCACACCACAGCTGGCTGCAATGATCACAGTTGGTTCAGCATGTTCGATCCTGGTTCTCAACTCCCTCGCTGCGAAACCTGAGTAACGAACATTGGTCCTTCAATACAACATATTGGTCATCATCATCATCATCTATAATCCGACCTTACCCACAGCTGGGAAGGGCTCTCTTTGCTTCTGCCAAGCTCCACGGTCTTGTGCCAGCCTCATCCAGGATATTCCCGCGATGACAAAATATACCTCGCTACCCCTACGGGCATCACCTTCGCGCTTAAGACGCCTGCGGAGCATGCGAAGTTCATACAAACGTAATACCAAAATAATTTGTAAATAAAACATATTTTTAAGGTAGTATCTATTTATTTCGATTGGATCACAGAATATCTAGGTTCCCAAATATACATTTTGAATGGATACTGATTTAAACAAGAGTTATGAGAAAAATGAGTTTTCTATAGAAATTTTAAATTCCTCATATCTCGCCTTTGTATCATTGTCCTTTCAAAATATATATTTGGGAACACAGATATTCTATAAATAATCAAATCGAAATAAATACACACTACTTTAACAATATTTACAAATTATTTTGGTACTTATTACGTTTGTATGAACGACGCATGCTTCGCCGGCCCCTTAAAGAGCCGTAAAAGCTTTTATGAAAAACGACCTCCTTCGTAGACGGTGCTACAGACGAGAGATACGAACTGTGGAGAAAGCAACATACCATCCCTCCACATTTGATCAACCCTAAAGAACACATGCCGCCCGGATATACGAGCTGCAGTAGACAATGCAAGCCCAGGTTGGCTGCTATAGATATAATCGGGCTAAATGAGGTATTGGTGTCGATTCTGTTGTGCACAAACTAAACTTAATTTAGGCTATTAGTATCTTTTTCTCACTAATAAAACGAGAAAGAGACGGACGTAATTTAGAGCTGTCAAATTTAATTGGAGCTAATATTTCCATAAAATGAAGGGTGCACGTAAAAACATGTCGACTAAAAACACGGTGAAGCGCAAGGCATAAACTAGTTTGACATCTCTAACTTAGTGCATAGCTATAGCCGTCCTTTTCTCGCACTGCCTTTTAGTAAAAGATAGCAATAGCCTAAATTAAGTTTAGTTTGCGCACAACAGATTCGACACCATTGTCGACTCATCCGAAATAGAACGCCAGTAAGGAGCCCCTCTGTAGGATACGCTCCACCTCCTGTCCTGCCCATCCTGCACAACCATTTGCACGTATCAAGATCTAATCGAAGCAAATGATGGAGCTGTGCAGGTGGCTACATAGATACTACCTACGTAAAATAAAAATATAAGATAAATATCGATGACAGACAGGTAAGTACCTAACTACCTACGCAAATTAATTCAGACAAAACGTAAGAAAGATCAAAATCTAGAATAGTTAGTTTCAATAGGTCTTTTTATTTGATTATCAAGAATTTTAAACAATACATAGTAGTAGTAATTAAATACTTTTTGTAAGAAATACCAAAACATCTTTTTAAGTCACGTTGGTAATATTATTTGATACGGACTGTTCTCACAGTTAATTAATGTATTATGTTAAAAGCCATTTTGCCAATTCAGACCGACATGACATTGTTTTCGCAAATGGGTGGCATTGTTGCCATGTGTTGAAACGTAACCCGTGCAATGACTCTATACTTAATCATTTATTTTTTGTTATAATCCCTGCCGAAGTCCTTATTTACTTGATCTGAGGCCGAAGTTCTATACTTTCAGCACATTCAAACTCAACTCAAACTCAAATCATTTATTTCAATTAGACCATTACGGCACTTTTGAATGTCGATAAAACGAAAAAAAAAAGGCTACAGTCACAGACACAAGGCATAATAACTTGAGAATGTACTGTAGTTGCCCATTCCCTAGCGTAGATCTCTATGGAGAAGAACGGGCAAGAAACTCCATGGACACTCTTTTCAATCAAAAATGTTGTTACAAAATCTTGGTTACATCTTTCATGTTGAGATTATACATATATGTGAGAACGATGTAGAAAGACGTGCACAATAAGAGCGTCCAGAGTAAAAAAAGAAATAAATCAACAATTTATAAAATAAAGCAATTCAAATGATCCATGGCAGCTAAGAGATGACCAGTCCCGACTGACAGCGCCCGTTCACGAACATGACGCATGGATCAGCGTTATTCAATTCAACCATATTGAAGGGAACTAAATGACCCGACCCACCCGCCACCATCAGCAAGACATTTGAGCGAGCATGACATTCTCTCAGCCACCAAGGCATATTCAAGTCAATGAAAGATAACTAAATGCAAATGGTAGCTTTACAGTACATGGTACTCACACATGTGCTATGCAATTATACAATACTAAGAGATGGAGTCTATACAATGCAAGAATATTTTTACAATCTTCTGCAGCTACCACAATAATATTGTCCAATAAGTTTGCACCTATGGTTGCGGAGCAGGACCAGCATTTAGCCAAGCATTTTTATCCTCAATGTAATCTCCCAGCTTATAATATGCTTGCCTACATAGTGTGCGTTTTACACAAGATTTAAATTTCGTCTCATTCAGTTGTAAAATGTGGGGAGGTATTTTATTGTAACATTTTAAACAGTACCCCATGAAAGATGAATCTACTTTAGCAAGCCTGAAACCTGGCTGAACTAGTTGGTCCCTATTTCTAGTATTATAGTGGTGTCTGTCACCTCTTTTACTGAATAAATGCAGATTTTTCCTAACATACATGATGTTTTCATAGATGTATTGACAAGGTACTGTCATGATATTAATTTCCTTAAACAGTTCTCTTAGAGAATCGCGTCTACGTAATTCATATATGGCTCTTATGGCTCTTTTCTGCAGAATAAAAATAGACTCGATGTCTGCAGCCCGTCCCCATAGTAAAATACCGTATGACATAATACTATGAAAATAACTAAAATAGACTATCCTCGCCGTATCAACATCAGTAAATTGACGGATTTTTCTAACAGCATACGCTGCTGAGCTCAGCCGGCCTGCAAGAGATGTTAAATGAGGACCCCATTGTAGCCTGTGGTCGAGCGTAATTCCCAAGAAAACCGTTTTATTGACAAATTCAAGTTTCTCTTGATTCAATACTATGTCACAATCACTACTTTTGACATTTGGTAAAGCAAATCTTATGCACTTAGTTTTATTCCCTTTTAGTACTAAATTATTAGCGGTAAACCAATTATGAACCTGCAGTAGGGCGAAATTTACGTCGTCAAGATTTGTGGCACGTCTGTTTATCCTAAATATTAAAGAAGTATCATCAGCAAACAACACCATTTGCGGATGGTTGTTAAATAAATGGGGTAGGTCATTAATGTATACTAAAAAGAGGAAGGGACCCAATATCGAACCTTGTGGTACACCCATTTTTACTTTTGAACCCATCGAATTTACACCCTTTACTTGTACATGCTGCTGTCTATCATTCAGATAAGATTTTACTAAACTGAGCGCAAGTTTACCTAAACCGTAATGCTCAAGCTTCAAAATAAGGGTTTCGTGATTTACACAATCAAATGCCTTCGAGAGATCACAGAAGATTCCTATGGCATCTTGTGCCTCTTCCCACGCAGTAAAAATGTGTTTTAATAAAGTGACACCGGCGTCAGTCGTACAACGTCCTTTGGTGAAACCATACTGCTGTTCGTGTAAGATTTTATTGGTGTTAAAGTGGTTAAGCATCTGATTGAGCATTATCTTTTCAAACACCTTGCTGAAAACCGGCAACACGGATACGGGCCTATAATTGTTGGTGTCTTTACTGTCTCCGGATTTAAAAAGCGGTATTACCTTACTGAATTTCATTAGATCCGGGAAGACCCCTTGATCTACGCACAAATTAAATATTGAGGCTAAATACGGCGCTACAGTCTCAACAATTGAGGTACATGCTTTGATAGACATACCCCATAGATCTTCAGTTAATTTGATCTTGATTTGCTTAAAAGCTTTTATGATTGTTATGGGGTTTACATGATGAAATTTAAATTCATTTGAACAGGCTGAAACGTTCGCCTTCAATAAATCCATAGAGAGCAAGGGAGAGGAATTTAAGGTTTCAGTAGTTTTAAGTGGGATACTGGTAAAGAAATTTACAAATTCTTCAGCGACTTCGTTATTAGAGCTCACGAGACCATGAGAGGTCTCTAGTGTTATGTCATTACTTGGTTTTTTAGATCGATTGGTCTCACTGTTGATAATTTTCCAAACCGTCTTTATTTTGTTATCGGCTGATTTTATCTTGTTGCTAATGAAAAGAGACTTGGCTATCTTGCAAGAGTTTTAAAAAATTTTCGAGTAAGTAGCCACATATTTACTAAACGTTTCTGTGTTGATATAAGGCTTAAGGCCGTATAGCTCAAACAATCGTTCCCTACTTTTCCTAATACCCTGTGTTGCCCAATCACTGAAAATAAACTTTGGGGCAATAGTTTTAGTTTTCTGTTTTAAAGTATTATTGAACTCGGTGTGCACTACCGAAAAGAATTCTTCATACAATTCATTTACATTGTTTCCAATATGGCCTGGTATATTTAACTTGCTAATTAAATTATTATTAACTTTTCTAAATTACTGGGTGTTATTTGTCTAGTTTGAATCTGAATTCTTTGTAATTGTTTATTAGACGCGAAAGCAACAGTCTGTCCGCTGTGATCTGAAGGAAGGCAATTTACGATGGATTTATCTAAGTAGTCGCAGCAACAAAAAACATTATCTATACATGTAGCAGTATTTGTAGTAATTCGGGTTGGTTCTGAAAAAACATTTGTCAAATTAAATGATTTAAAGAGATTTAAAAATCTACTGCTGTTAACATTATTCTCTAAAATATTGATATTAAAGTCACCACAGATAATTATTAATTTACTACCAGTTACAAGTTTTGCCAAAGCATCTTCCATTACTGACTCAAAGATAGAGTAGTTCAGGTAATTAGGGGGTCTGTAAACGCACACTATTACATGCTTATCTAGCTCAACACAAGAAAATTCTATGCTATGTTCAACCGAAAGATCGACAATATCATTACGAGGCTTAAATTTAAAACAATTTTTAACTAAGATTAACCCATTTGGACCCAAATACAAACTAGCAGCAAAATTCTGAAAAAAACTTTATTGACGTAATTATTGGAGGCTAGTAAGACATTTTATGAAGAAAAAACAAACTAAAAAAACATCCTTATGTATTAAAAAACACCGTCCTCAAATGGGGCCAATGGGCTCATGTGTTGTATTTTTCAATACAATAAAAAATTCGATGCACAATGTTTTCATCCATTTTTTACATTGCTAACGTGCTTTCATGTGACATTCGTTGCATCATAGCTGGCTTGGCAGTTTCTGGGGAAAGTGTCCAACAAACAAACAACAACAAACTCATACTTGGCACCACTGAAGAAGGTTTACGACGCCTTCCATCGGGTCTTTCAGTGCCTACACTCATCAAATAAAACCGGGTGATACTTCGGCGAAACTGGGGCTGGTCTAGTTTCTCTTCAGTGGTCAAGACAAGCAGACGCCAAGCAGTAGCTACTGATAATTTGAGGTCATCACCAGCGACACAAAATCATGTTTGTTGTGTTTTGCGGCATATAACTTTGTATACATAACGATCATGTCAAAGACCTCCACATCAAATAACTTTTCAAAAATGTTGACTGGAGTTTGGTCTTTGGGCTAGTTTATAACGTTTTCCCTTCGCTTCTGAACCCGATGAAAGCATGTCAACATAGGAACCGTCACAATTACGCCAACAAGGTTCCTGGGTTTCAACTTTGTGTTTTTGTAACGGATCACCATCACTGCTATCCCATGCATCGTCGTTCTTGGACTCGAACACTTCAACCTTACTTGAGATATCACGCGGAAGAATTTTTTCCTGGACATAATCTTCATCGCCGTCTTCTTCATCCGTGAACACTCGGGTCTGGAGGGATGGCCACTTTGTCGTAACTCACATCAGGATTATCCTCTTTATTCAAAATGTTTTCGAGAGCTTCCTCGAGTCCTCTATATTCATATGCAACATCAAACAATCGATTATTCATTGTTCACGTCGAAACTAAATCTGCGAATAAGAAATAAAAATGTTAGCAATCAGTCCATTGGCCCCATTCGGGGACACCATACAAAAACATCTATCAATCCAGCAAAATCTTGGAAAATACTTGACATAATTGCTTTTATTACTAGTCGAAACTATCGCCTAATGAAAAATCAAGAAATAAGGAAAAATAACATTGTGAATATTGAAAAAATATGACTTACCTTTGGTGAAACACCTATTTGTTCCATGAAGTGAATAAACTCACTTATTTTATCCAATCAATCCGATAAATCACAATACTATGATTTGTTTTACAAAGCCACACTCTTTGGCATTACAAATTCGCCTGCTAACAAAACATAGCTAGAATAAGTTTTAAAATGTGGGTACATAAAGAAATGGCCCCAAATGGGGACAGCGGGCTCAAATATGGCTCAAATGGGTTAACGAACCCCCACGCATCTTAGACTTCCGGTTAAAGCAACTGCCCACACTATAATTCTCATTACATCATTATCATGCCTAGTTACCTTTTCACCAACATTTTGTCGTCGGCTTCCTGTCTAACCAGATGCAGCTAAGCTACTAAATACCAGTATTTAACATGGAGCAACTGCCTATCTCTCTCTAAAAGCAAAGTTCTTCAGACACACTAAAAAAAAGATTCAATGAAAAAGGCTGAAAATTAGCAATGTATTCAACACCAAAATACCTCCACTAATTTTCTCATATTTTCTAGAAAATCACTACATCACTACATATTATAAAACAAAGTCTCCCGCCGCGTCTGTCTGTCCCTATGTATGCTTAGATCTTTAAAACTACGCAACGGATTTTGTTGCAGGTCTTTTAATAAATAGCGTGATTCAAGAGAAAGGTATGTAATTTGACGCGGGCGAAGCCGCGGGCATCGGCTAGTATATTATAAACAAAGTCCACCGCCGCGTCTATCTGTCTGTCTGTTCGCGATAAACTCAAAAACTTCTGCACCGATTTTCATGCTGTTTTCACCAATTGATAGAATGGTTATCGAGGAAGGTTTAGTATACATATAATAAGTAAGCGGGCAAAGCTAGTTATGTATAAATTCTTACCTCCAAAAACGACAGAGTGGATGGCTCCTATCCTGTTGGTGGCCAGCATGGAGATGATAGCCTCGGGGATGAGAGGCATGTAGATTAGCACTCTGGAGCCTCTGGTCACGCCCAGGGATGCCAGTTTACCGGCCAGGCGGGAGACCTATGATTGAGCAGAGTTTTATAATCATAGCCAGTTTGCAAAATTGCAAGTTACAAGGAGGTCTCGCCCAAGGAGTTAATAGGTTTGTAGGTTGACTGGTAGTTTATATTTTTTCTTTCTTTCTATAAGCAATGGGGTAGACTTAAGACAAGACGTGTAGAATTTGTAGAGATGATATGCCTGTTGGCTAGAAGAGAATGATCGCTTTTGAGTTCACCAGAGTGCGCCCCTGGCGAGTAAGGTCCTGTCATTAAGTCTATTTCATACTTTAAAGTACCCAAAACTTCATAAAAAGTTTATTTTATTGCATATTGTGCATACTTTATATTCATATTCACAATTTTTCCCCTAAAATGAGCAAGCATTAATGTGATACTGATTATTTAATTGTAAGACTGATGATTCAATTGTAAGACTGTTTATTTGAATTGACATTTAAAAATATTTTTTTCTTCAAATTAAATGTTGGAAATCAAACTTTTTACTTAACATCTTCAAGTCATTATTAATCAGGAATGGCTCAATCTAGAACACAATTGCGAATATTAGTAAAAGTACGTGATAAAGAAAGCACGCAATGCGCGATGCGAACACTATGACATCTGACATTTCGGAAGACCTTACTCTGCACGAGCGCCCCTAGCGGCGAATTTATGCGCGATAGTCCCCATTCTGAGATGATATCTGGTGGGTGAGAGTTGAACATAAGTAAGAGAAGTCGATTCGTAGAAGATCAGATGAATATGCATAAGCACACCGAAAAGCTTGTGGCAGCAATATGAAATGGTTTAAAGTGATTGTCGGTTATCTATATCTAGACCTATAAATAAATGCGTAAAGAAAGAAAGTACTGACCTGATCTTTAATCTCGGAGTACGTGATCTTCCGGACAGTGTCGGTCAAGGGTGAGTCGTGCACGAGGGCCACCTGGTCGCCCTTGCCACTTGCTACATGACGGTCTACCGCATTGTGACATACTGACATCTCTCCACCTACCCACCTGGAACAAAAAGAAAGGCTTTATCTCAAAAACCAACACACAATGTGGTATTATTGGCAATTATTAGCTTAGGCACTCAACTCTGTCCATATTGAGTGAGGATGTGGAACAGTGCCACAAATTAATCTCCACCTACTATTCTATAGAACATGCAGTCACAGAGATTTCTGCGCTACCACCGACGGTGCCGTAAAAGTGGCGAACGTTTTGGTATAACCATGATACAAATAATCTGGTCTGAAAAGTTGTGAATGGTTACTGAGATGATCAAAACCCCTGGTACGAAGGCGATGGATTAAAGAACCTAGGAATTATGACAATTGCGATACGATACGTTAGTAAGCACATACTGTTGACCAAAATATATATTAATGTCATCGTAAAATTGTCAAACACGTTATTTTGTAAAATAACTAGAGAGATTGTAAACTCTCGAAATATTGTCAAACATACTGCTTCCAATAAAACGCATTATTTTTCGTGAAATGCATGCGATGGTAGTCAACTCAAGCGGTGTGGGGGGAAGGAGGGGTCCCCCTTGCCCAATGGTACCACTGTCATGAAAAGATAATGTACCATTCCTGAGAAATACCGATGAATATAACCTAACCTTAAAACACTTTATATTTCCCTAAAAAGCGTAGTCGACACTACGCTTTTCGAGTGCATCGTTTAAGGAACCTAACTAACCTTACGAAAGGTTTACCCAAATTCCCGATTATGTGGGCAGAGATACTTCAGAGTGTTCAGTTGACAATATTTAGAGAGTTTTCAATATCGCTAGAGAGATTACAATCTAACGTGTTTGATAACTTTACGGTGACATATACAGTCGGTGGCTAAGCCCCATCACATGATTTGAGAATATTAGCCGAGTGCAAAAAATATACTCAAATAGTGGAACGAAGTTTGATTTGGTTCGGTTTTCATGGGACTTTTTTGTTGGGTTGTGGAGATCAAAGATAGTATTATTTTTGGTTTCTTGAAAACTTGTTATTGGGCGAATGTATGTTGTGACGTAATAGAGATGATTGTATCTTATTTTAAGTCTTAGGTATCTGTTTTTATTAGTAGATACTACCAATTAAATTACCAACTTGGTAGGTCATATATTTTCACAGATAACTGGGTAGGCTTTTTCATCATGGGAGTCGTTTTCAGGGTTATTTGGGCACTGATAACGATATTGAGGCCAAATTAAAATATGTTGCCAACTTGGATTTTCATTTAATGGGGCGGTATCTGCTTACGAGAGGTTTCCTCCATGTAACTACTCTTTGATGACTGAATATTATAAATGTGCAAAAAAAATATGTTGCTGATTAGACTTTAAACTTTAATTTGTACAATTGAAATAATTCTAACTTTATTATTACTAAATATGAAAAAAATTCAAAGTTAAGCATTTTTTCTTTGAAATTTCGTAACTACTCCTAAACGTTTTTACACACAAATATTTGTCGCTATTTTCTTCACAAAGTGTACAATTGGAATTTTGATTTAATGATTTATCAGGCTACAATTAAATAAAAACTACTAATAGCCCACTGTGGCTGACGAAACAAAAACTTTGTAGTGCAAGCGGCTTAGAACTCTATCCTAATAGTATTTCTAAAGAAGTTTGAACCACCACAAACAGAGTTGCTAATTTAGGGGGGTTAGGGAGCCTGCCGGGGCTGCAGGACTGTTCGAAAGAGGTACCGTGGCCCCGGAACATAAACGGCCAGGAAGGAACATGGATGGGTATTAGTCAGTAAAACTCTGACACTCCCTCCCGCTCCGCCCAGAGTGGGAGAAGTTATTTGATGATTTCCCATCCTAACAAAAAATTTTTGGAGTGAAAACATCTTCAGTCGCTTTGAGCACTTTTTAAGTGGGCAAAAATGGAACTCGCGTGACCGTCACCTAACGATTCGTAGCACTCGTAGCCGATCCGCTAAGAGTTTGCGCAAAAAGAGGTGTTGCACTGAGCCCAAGCAACATGGAAATGCAAGAAGATGATGATTGATGATTACCTAATTATTTCATTCTAACAGCTTATCTACATTAACCTAAATAATTAAAAGTTCGATTAAAAGAGAGACTAGCAATATGACAATCGAAAGCCAAGCATTTTTAAAATTGTCAATTTCTGAGCCACGTCTGTTTTGTAGCTATTGCTGATAGAATTCACGCTGTCTATGTTGTTGATACTGATTATATAAAGACTCTTAGATCAATTAAGTAGGTAACAATATGTAACATTCATAAACACACACCCTTTTTGCACGGGCATAGGAAATTATTTCGAAACAGCCTTACCTACTTCACACTAAAACTTTTCCGTAAGAAACTTGTAAGTTGGAACTTTGGACTAATAAGAGCAAGGAGGATATAAATCCATATCTCTTCTCAGCTCTTAATCATCCTTGAAGAAACAACATGATCACTCAAGTCCTTAAATCATTCCATTCGTGAACATGCTCATTTGAACGTATGTGAGGTTTATCTACTACTAAGACATTTTTTTTGATTGAGACAAGCCTGACCAACTATTACTAAACCACTGCCACTCCTGTAAGCTAGAATCAACAGTGGCGGTGGCGATCAACAGAAAAGCGACGAGAAAATGAAGCTCGACGAAATCCCAGAAAAACCATTTCAACGAAATTATTCAGAAAAGAATAGTGTAGTAGGAAAAACATTTAAACCACTACTACCTACTAAGACTACTAATTCATCCAGGCTTTAGACTCGCTAAAGTAGACTCATCTTTCATGGGGTACTGTTTGAGATGCTATAATAAAATTCCACAAAGTATTCTTGAACTGAATGAGACAAAATTTAAAACATGCATTAAACGCACACTATGTAAGCAAGCATATTACAAGTTGAGCGATTATATCGCTGATAAAAATGCTTGGCTCAATGCTGGTCCTGCACCACAAGGACAGGGGCGCAAAAATTAATAGCATTAAATGGTATTGTTGGAGCTGCTGAAGATTGTACAACTATCTTTGCATTGTATAGATTCAATGTTAGTATTATATAATCGCATAGCCTATATTGTGTGAGTACTATGTACTAGAAAGCTATCATTCACTGGAAACCTACTTTAGTTTTTGACTTGAATGTGCCCTGGCGGTTGAGAGTATGTCATGCTCACTCAAATGTCTCGCTGATGATGGCGCGTGTGTCGGACCATTTAGCTCCCTTCACAGTGGTTGAGCTGAATGGTGCTGATCCATGCGTCATGTTCGTGAACGGGCGCTGTCAGTTGTGACTGGTCATCTCTTAGTTGCCATGGCTTATTTGAAATAATTATTTTGTTTTTACTATGGACACTTTTAACGTGCACATCTTGCTACATTGTTCTCACATAATCTACCATCTCAACTGGAATGATGTAACCAAGATTTTGTACCAATAATTTGATTCAAAAGAGTGTCCATGGAGTTTCTTGCCCGTTCTTCTCCATAGAGATCTACGTTAGGGAATGAGCAACTACAGTACTTTCACAGTTTTTATGTCTTGTGACTGGGACTGTAGCTACATTTAATTTTCATCTTTGTTTCGACAATTCAAAAGTGCCTGTTATTGGCCTACTTGAAATAAATGCTTTGATTTTGATTTTGAATTACTAACCATTTTGTGAATGGCGGGTTGCTGTTGTCCAGCACTTGATCCCAGGGTTTGGTCCACTCCAGCTCTTGGGCCACTTCACCCCAAAACCCTTCAGGGTCATTTATGGAGCGACGGTAAGCTTCTTGGTATTCTGGTGTTACACAGCTCTCACCTAGATGCGGAAAAAGAAACTTTTAAATGATACCGAAAGAAAAATTCGTTGAGGTTACAATATATGGTGAGGATAACTAGGTATACTCGTATTATCATAAATATACAAAAATGGAGAGATGAAATACATGTGACAAAAGGAGTAGTTTCGAAATGCATAAAAATGTTGATAGAAAAAGAAAGAAACAAGAAAAGAAACAAATGAAGGATGATTGTATGAATGGCAATATTTTATTGTGAAGGAGCAAAAATTAAAATGTCAAAGGACTGGGAAAAACGGCAGACCACAATAATTACATAACTGAATAATAACTAGTACTACTACTAAAAGAAGTGACACTGACAACAATACATAGGCAAGATGAAGAAGAGGTGGAATGGCAAGACTAAGTTATACAGGCAAACCTTCGTCGGATTGCTCTTGTTGGAAGCGTACACCAAACAGAGGCATCGTTTCAAAGACTCGTTTCAAGTAATGTGGTCACTAGAGTAAGTCATGAGGCAATAGGCACGAATTTTGTAGAGATGATGCGAAGCTTAATGCAGTCTCGTCTTTAGATCCTATTGCTACGGCAGATGAATAATTCGATGTGTGAATGCAAAATCAAGAGAACATTCGGAATCTAAACGACCCTGAAATCAACTAAGTGTCGACTTGTAGTCTTACGTTATTAAATTAGCATAATCTGTTAATTTATTTCCAGTAGTCTTAACTAGAAGATAATTATGATATATGAATCTTTATGATACGGCGAACACAGACGACACAAACAAAGCAGAAGGTGCAGACCGATCAGGTGTTGATATCACAGGTACTGTAGAATAGGGTAAATGGGATGAATCCACGCATCATGAATGCAGCGAAAGATTGAGGAGAGAATAAAATAATGGGAATAAATATAATGACCCCCAAAACGAACTCAACCAATGTAATTAAGAACATTCTTATATTCATAAGCATTATAATGCTTTCACATAGTAAATATCAACATTGATTATCATTTATCAATATTGATGCCATAGAGCAACAAGCTACAGAACACTGCTTGATATTTGGTAGTTTCTTCTGGATAAACCGTACCATAAGTACATCTTATTGGAGTAGGTAGCCAACAAATACTACTGATAATGCAAATTCTTTCTACAATGTTTGTTTACTAACAGAAAAATGTAGATCACCAACTGCATTTATAACATCCGGAGAATATTGAAATATTGCATCTTCAGTCCCCTAAACGGATTGTTCGGCTTCCCCTTTCCCTAGATCCTTTAGTTTTTTCTTACTATTCGTTTGATGAGACCAACACTCGTCTATCACCTCGATAGCGCTATCATCATCATCATCATCATTCTCTTGTCCTTATCACAATTTATTTGGGGTCGGCGCAGTATGTCTTCTTCTTCCATACTACTCTTTTTAGCGTCACCTCATCAGACACTTCTGCAGGTAGGGTTGCTCAAAGAGCGGAAATAAAGATGATTCATCAGATGATCAAATGAATCGTTATTTTCAAGTTACTTCAAGAACGTAAAGCAAATTCTACACGCTTACACAGTTTGAACTCATCCTTCACTTTTACCCTATTACGTCAATACGTACACGAGTATTAACTCATTCACGTGCAAAACAGTTACTTTAAATATTTATTTTGTACAGGGAAATGTGGGCCTTTTAACAATTCAATTTGTTTTAGACCTTTGCCCTCGCTTATTGTCACGCGTATACAAAACATTTTCATTTGCAGTTCATTTTGAAGAAAGATTTTGAGAATGATACGCATTAGGAATTTCTTTTTCTGGAACGTGTGTACAATGATATGGCTAGTTGTGATGACTACTGGAATTGGGTCTAAGGTCCGTATTACAGAACGAAACTCGAGCACTGATCTCTGTTTAAAACTAGTTTTAAGTCGAGTTTTGATTTTAGAACGTTCCTCAAGCATAGATTCATTGATTGTAGTTCAGCCGAGTATAGCTTTATTCCAGATCATTACTCAGTTGTAGATTATGGTTTAAGTAGAGATTGATCTATGATCACGCAAGTGTGGCGACACCCCGCTTGAGCAGAGATTTCCTTGTCAGTGTCAAATTATTGTGTTGTGGAATTGAAGTTTATAATACAAACAAAATGGATAATTTCGAAGAGCTTGATTACTACGATGATATATTTAACGATGATTCGAAAAGAAGGTTGAATTTCAGCGTTCCTCTCAGATACCTTAGAAATGTGCAGGATCCATACACTTTCATAAATAAATTGGCTTTAAACTATTATAAATTCTTATTTAGCGTAATTTGAAACAGACTTGGCGAAAAAAATAAAATGTAAACGAAAACAGGCTGATGCATAGACAAAAGATATTCTCTGCTTGAGAAACGATTTGAATCTCGACTCAGCTGAATGTAGTTTGGTTGCTGTTCTGGAATAAGACGGATCCTCAAGTACAGATTCTATGTTTAAACTATGATTGGGCGATTTAAGATCAAACTGGACTTGAGTTTCGTTCTGTAATATGGACCTAAGAGAGCAGAGCAGAAGACATACGACGACGATTTCAAATAAAAGGCAAGAGAATGATAAAGATAGAGCCCTCTTCCTCTCTTCTAATATTGCTGTGGCCGGCAGGGCCCATATTGATTTTATATTATTTTGATAACACCATCTATGTAATACATATGGAATGCAATAAAGATTTGAGTATTGAGTATTGAGAGACAACTGAAGCGATTAAGAAGCAGTCTCATCACGAAGCCGTCAACCAAGCATTCTGTACATCAAACTAAGTAACTTTACGCAAAAAATATTTCCGGGAAACGACTTTATGTTGGGGTAAAAGAAAATCGTTTTACGGTAAAGCTCAATGTAACCCATTCAAAACATTGTGCTAGTGGGCGCATAGCACTAGTTTTTGAAAAAAAAAAAACTAGCCAAAATCTCCGTAAATAAGAGATTCCCAGGTATGGTCCTAAACAAAAATGATCGCAATGACGGAAATAATGGAAATCCTGATTTGTTACAGATTATCGTCTTTTTTACACAATCCAATAATTCCGTCGCTTCTTTAGTCTCCGCACCCCGTATCTCAGGGATTGTTCTTGATTCCTCTGCATCACTTACCATGGAAATGATGAACCATTTCCACATAACTACTCGTCTGAAGTCGCATTATTTTTGAACTGTTTATACACAACATGTTCTGTGTACGTAACAGAAGGTACAACCCAAGTAGCACAGAAGCGCTGAATAGTAGCTGAGTCACTGTTCACAATCGAATCTTCAGCTGAATAAACCTGCTGAATAAGTGCATTAGAGGCGCCTACTCCGCTGATATAACTCTGATTTGGGCACAAATCAGCTGATAATCAGCTGTTAGCTGAATAATGTAGCTGGTTGCACTATATCAGCGTTATTTGAGCATTATTAAAGGTACCAGTCTCCCCAAGAGCTGAATAATGACTGATTATCAGGGTATGTGTTACCTTTTATACACCACAAGGGCTGAATAATAGAGTACTTATAACCTACTGTTCAGCACAAAATACACTCCAGGATATTACTTACTCTTTTATGGAGCTGACAATTCACAAGTGACAAAATTGTGAATAATTTTCACCCTACTACTCATTATTTTGATATGTTTTGTGTGAACCATTTTGTAAAGTGTTTGTGGTAAATATAGGCAAATATACTCGTATGTTATCGATAAGGAAAATTTCGTTTTTTCTCCATGCATGCCCATGAAATTCGAATGGGAAAGAGAGTTTATTGTCAAATACTATATAATTATAAACGAAAATTTTCACGCGCTCTCAAAATATAACTGTTTACTTGAAAATTATAGTATTAAATAGGTTGATGATATTATTATAAAAAATTAAGTCTTTTTATTTTTCCTTTGTAATTTGTCAATAAGCTGTTTGCGTACAAAATCATTACATTTTCTATTAAAATTCTGTTGTTATTTTCGTTGCCTAAACAAAAACAAATTGTATTCATAGATTAGAATCTAAAAATGGCAGACAAGCAATGTGTACCGTATTACAGTAACACAAGTCAGCTACAGATTCATGTAAAGCTTGATAGCGGGACATATCTTAAACGACAATATCTCAAACGACGCGATTAGTATACTTACTTACGAAGCGCTGAATAAAGAAGTCTTCAAGGTCTTATTTAACGGCACTAGTAGATTAATTGTCAATCTCATCTCAGAGCAGTCAGTCTCATAGAGCAGTTTGGTTTAACTTAACTTCATATAATATTCACCCATAGTGATCACGTGGGCTTTATAAGACCTATTATACGATTGCGTGTTACAAGCTGATTAAAATTACACAAATTCCACTGTGTGGAGCGAAAGTAATGCCTTTTGCTGCACACAGTGGAATTTGTATCTTTGTTATTTGAAGCCACAGAATAACTGATTACAGTATAGTAGGTCACGTGTTCTTTCTTAAAATGCAAATGGTCTAAGGGTACACTTGTGGTCTTCAATTCAGAATATAGCTTAGTTAAAGTCCACAAAAATCCTTTAAATTGCTTAAAGCTGTATAATACTGAACTTGTTACGTATATTAACGCTGGAAGCGTTACAGTGTGGTGTCCGTGACGCATAATAACGTTCTTATTCAGGTGGAAGCTCACTTTTCACCTATTGCAGGTCGAGTATACTGTAATAACTCTTCATATGTGCTAAAGTTACCGATGTTACCTCTTGTGACATCTTATAATGCAGTTTTGTGCTACTTGGGGATAGTCGTACATCTAAACAGCACCGTTAGTATGCAAATGAAAACAGAACTAAGTGGACTATGCCCTAAACTGAATCAATTCATAGTGATTCATAATGAGGCGCCAGAAAACCAATTTCACAATATTGGAAAATCAAATGTACCTACGAGAAGAATCAATCTTCCTTTCTACTAATTTTTGCACCCTGCAGAACTTAAATGAGGCAAACGACAGTACTGTCCAAGTTGGAAGTGTTTGGAAAAAATGTGAGTCATCGATTAGGGCAGAAAAAGAATTCTTCCTTCACTTTTAATGAATCTGGCTGATATATGTTATGGTGTCTCTAAGATTAGGTACTGTTAGTCTAAGATACACAAAGTCCTTTAGAAAACTGAAACTCACCATAACTTTCAATATCAGCAGCAGAAACAAACGTCTTCTTCTTCAATTCACTAATAGAAGACTCGAACTTATTCTTCTCCAACTTGGTCCCAACTTCGCTGTCCTGGTACATTTTTGGAGAATTTACTGAACCCGGTTTTCGTTTCGTCTTTCCTTTGAATGTTACGGGAAGATACTGACGATTGGTGACGAGCACAGTAGTACGAACACCAACTAGTTTGTATGTCTTTGCATTTCAATGTGGGACCTCTGAACTTATTGAATTGTTAAATAGAGGTGAGACCGCTAAGAACGTGACGCAGTAGTGCCGCTCTAAACACGAAGTTAATATAAGTCAAAAACTTCAACCGGAAGTGGTTAGGGTTAAACGGTAGATGAAGAACCATTGGACACATAACAAACTGACAAACGGACAAAAAACTGATAAAAAAATGACTTGGCCTATTTTAAAGAAATGTGGATACCAAAAATTCGGCACTTTAAGCTGCACCCGGTTAGATTCGAAGTCGGCTTCATGAATACAAGTCTTATCCCTACGGTGGGACCGACCCCAACATAGTTGTCTAGTCAGATGATGATGACAATGTGCTGAAAATTCAACCACCTTATGGACTTATGTCCAAAAGTGTCTGGATTAGGTGGTTTGATCAAGGGGAGAATCCACAACTCCTACCCACCGATGGTCTGGATATAGAGATCCCTAGTTCACCCGTCATCTTGCTTTACTATAACAAAATGCGAAAAATTGGATGAATGGGTGTTTAATTAATTGAGGCGCAGATATAGATTATAGCCTGGACAAGGACAAGGCTACTTTTTATCTCGGAAGTACGATCCCGACACACAGAAAACAGGTAAGACGCAGACATAGTAGTAGTTGCTTCCGCGTCTCTTTCAGACAAAATGTATAGAAGCGTCGCGACGCAAAACATATAGATAAGGCAGGACGCCGACAGACAAGACGCTTGCCCATCTGCGCCCTGTTGTAAAACAGATAGTAAGGATGGGGCACGGGCGCGACCCTGGGTGCTGGCGGGGTGGGCCGCGGCTTCTGGGAATCGCGCGGCGAAGTTGATTGAAAATCTTTCGGGGCGCTCAGGCTTCCTGCCCGTCCCTCGTCTTTTGTATATGTTTTAAAAAGTCCGGCAGCGCTCCGTCAGCGCCTTGTCCGCGCCTCGCCTTCGTTTAACGCCTTTTCTCTGTGTACAGCGCTTTAGCTAGTAAAAAATTAATCAAGCACCTAGTGCCAAAAGGACATGCATTTACGGCTACGGCTTTAAGTTTTACGGCTTGTTCACAAACTACACGTGGGTTGCGAAGGTGACTGCGAAAGTGTCTCAAAATATAAAGTGCTTACAATATACAAATATTGTTCAAATGTTGATTTTATGCCAGGTCTGTCTGGTGAACTTTGGTGCTAAATCTCACAGCAACCACGAAATATATGTAGGTACATGTAGATAACCCATGCAGTATATAATTAGCTGTGCCATTGTATTTCTTCTTTAGGTTTATGCTCCCATGAAGCCTATTGCTATCAAACGGGCACAGATTCAGACTTCATGGGCTGCTACTAAGAAAGTCCCGAATGCAAGTAACTCTTTGCTCAATCTGGGAATCGAGCTCAGGACTTCATGGTCAGCAGCCGTGCTGCAGCGCCACAGGTGACTAGAGCCGATGCAAGTCGCAACTTGCTTAAATCATCACGCACGTTTCACTTGTTTCCTTCACGTCACAAGGCGCGTTGTGGTGACTTTGTAGCATAGTATTTTTATGGTTACTTACCCAAAGGGTAAAAACAGAACCCTATTACTAAAACTCCACCTGTCGGTCTGTCTGTCTGTCACCAGGCTGTATCCCATGAATCGTGATAGCTATATAGACAATTGAAATTTTCACCGATGATGTTTATTGTATTTCTGTTGTCGCTATATCAACATTTAATAAAACTAAAAATGTTGGTAGGGTAGACTGGGTACGGTTGAAACAGAGCAAATATCTCGTAAACGGTTACGCGGGGAGTGAGGGAGGCAAGGGGAAAACGAAGCGGACGGCAGTTCCGAACGCGAATATAGTAGCGCGCCGCTCACTGCGCGTTGTTGTTGTGTGCAGGACGCCATATTGTTTTTTATTACCCAAAAGTAAGTATTTTTCTTCTGACATTAACGCTTATATTATCTGTTCTCTGTAAGTGAATGTATTGAGTGTGTGTTTGTGATTATTATGAAGCTTGTAGAATAAGGGATAGTGACTATTTTTACTGTGTTATTATTACTGTCGTAACTATAAAGTATATTCTACCAAAAGTGGTGTTGGGGACGGTTGAAACATTTTTTGTGGGTACGGTTGAAATAAAATGTTTATTTTTTGTAGATGCCGAGAGTTCGAGTGAGGAAGACTTCCAGAGGGGAAATTAACTTGTCGAGCTATAGTAATGCTTATGGGGAAGTAAAAGCTGGAGATTCACTACGTAAAGTAGTGGTCTTAGCTACGTTTGCCACAATTGCGAATCTGAATACTCTGATTAATCTCTAAGCTCTGATTTATTTATGTTATTTCTTTCTTATTTATGTTTATTTGATTTAAGAAGTGTTTTCTTTAGTTTATTTGGAATGTTTATTGGATTTAAAAAAAAAGTTTTTATTTAGTTTATTGAAAATGTGTAAATGTGTAATTCTTTAATTGTTTACTACTCGTTAAAGGCTGATGAAACCTTGAAGACTGATTAATGTTGTTATGTGGTGCCTTAATTAGTTTTAATGATAAATAATACATGCTTCCTTAGTATTTATTGTATTATTTGTATGTGTTTCAACTGACCCCAATCGCTGTTTCAACCGCCCCTGGCATGGGGACGGTTGCAACAAATCCGTTTTTTTTTTTAGTTTCATATATTTCTAAAAATAATAACCCGGGAACTATAATGATACAGCCATATCGTAGCCAAAACTTCACTTTTGAATTTAATGTATCATAATCGTCACTCGGTTTTTAAACAACAAAATTATAAACGATAAAAGCTAAATTGTTTCAACCGTACCCAGTTTACCCTACTACGGAACCCTTAATGCGCGAGGCCACCACACTTGACCGGGTTTTTTTTATTTCTTGTCTCCGCAGTAACTGTCGCACCATGCCTGCCGCTTCATCGTGTGGGTTATGGCCAGGTAGATATACCAGAAGTAATGCAAATATGTATATGATGCGTTACTCCTTACATTTTATACAATAGGATTGTGTGAGCGGATATGGGTCATGTATTATATGTAATTTTAGATGTAGCTCAGATAAAGACATAATATAGTTATGTATTTATCTGAGCCACATATCAAAGAACTGCATTTGAATTCAAATTCAAATGCAGTTATTTTCAACTTTAGTCTTTTCCTAAATGGGGTACCTACAATGATCACGGTTTACACAAGCAAACAAACACCCACAATGTAAAGCATATACCGTCTCCGTTCCGTCGTGGGTAAAAATAACCTACTTGTCCTAAATTGGGTTCAATGATCACAGTTAAAAATAACCTATTTTTGCTAAATTGGGTTCAATGATCACAGTTAAAAATAACCTATTTTTACTAAATGGTGTTCAATGCTCACAGTTAAAAATAACTTATTATTGCTAATTGGGGTTCAATAATCACAGTTAAATAACCTATTTTACCTAAAAGGGGTTTCAATGAACACGGTTAAAATAACCTATTTTTCCTAAATGGGTTTCAATGATTACAGTTAAAAATAACCTATTTTTGCTAAATGGGTTTCAATGATAACAGTTAAAAAAAACTATTTTTGCTAAATGGGTTTCAATGATCACGGTTACCATAGAGATTGGGTTGTGGAAGTCAGATAGGCAGTTCTTCTTTTACTTCAATCCTTGGCAACCCAATGCTGAGTGTAGGTCTTCCAAATCTTTTCCAACAGCCGATCTGACACAAAACTGCCAAAAGTAGAAAGGCATTTTTGGTTGTGTGTGAGATAGGCTAATGCTCCATGTCAAATACTGGTATTCAGATGCCTCTGTACAGGCAGAAATCCGATCCCATTATCGTTTGGAAAAGGCTCGGCAAATGATGATAGGTTTTCTGGCTCAACACAGAGGCTGAAGTCCCAGATTACCATGGCTGGGCCGCAAGTGTACGGAGGTAGGTATTTCTTTTGTACCACATCACACCAGACTATAAATAATGCTTTTCCAGACCGGGATATCGACCAAGACCACTTATATTAAACTAGCTGACCCGCGCAACTTGGTCTGCGTCTCATAAGAGAGAAAAACGAAAGGAACAAAAGTCTAACAACAGTGGTATCGTATTTCCCAGTATTAACTGGGTTGTAGAGGTCAGATAGGCAGTCGCTCCATGTAAAATATTGGTATTCAGCTGCATCCGTTTAGACTGGAAGCCGACCCCAACATAGTTGGGGAAAGGCTATATATAAGGTTATGATGACCTTTGAAATCCAAAAATAATCCTGTTCAAGTCATGAATCGTCACCTATCTTCAATATTTTTTCTAATGCAAAATAATTCATGGTAATTTTTTTATTCGTATGAAGTGTTATTACGGAAAGGGCAATTACCGCACCGTCCTTGTTAGGGCGAAAGTGTAAGATAGCCCGTAAAGTTCTAATTTGCAACTCTCTACGATCCATATTCACCGAAAAGATAACGGTCTGATTATCTAAAAACAGCTGTCACTGTGACATGTTCCCATTCAAAAATGTGTTTTAAACAGTTGTTTTTAGATAATCAGACTGTCATCTTTTTGGTGAACATGAACCTAAGTTTTCCTTATTTAATGACTGTTTCATGATAATATAATGACATTTCAGGCCAATTCTAATTAAGAAAGCGGTAGATCCCTATCCATATTTTGATCAACATAAAATCTGATACTGAGCTGCAAATTGCGAAAACATTAGAAAAAATGAATTTCGCGGGCTGCCTTATCACATCATTCAAAATCAAAATATTTTACGTTACATAGGCCTAGATGGGCATTTAAAAAACGTCGATAAAGATGCAGGGTTCGCGTTGGTCGATTGCATGGAGAAGAACCGACAATAAACTCCATAATTGGGCTCCATTTTCAATGAACTGTATATGAACCTACCTTCAATCAACTCCATTTCTTCCTCAAACTCAAAATCATTGGAAATAGTCGACGGCATATCAACCGAGAAATATTCTTCTCCTTCGTTCACTCAAAGCTAAAAATCGCGACCACATACGACGCGTCTTCAAGAGAAGTTCTCACACTAAACTAAATTATTTCTAACCATCAATACATACTTATATGTTCATAATACTTATATTTACAGAGAGTGAGTGACCATCTCAGCGTCATCAGAAAATAATAACAATGCAAACTATCTGACATAAGACCTCTGAAGAATTTACATAAACGTAGTTCAATTATACAGACATAATTATTCTAACTTGTATTATTATGAAGCTATAATTATTTCATAAATTCTTGAATGATCATAGGTACTGTAAAGTTTTAAAATGTCCATCGACTGGAATAATACCAAAATAGTACATTTTCATACAAGTGTCTCCAAACTGGCCAGAGCGTCTAGAAGTTTGTTTTGCAAAAAAATAAGAAAACTCAACGTATACCGTGAAACCTTCGATGTGAGGTGTGTGCGTGTATTCTTGAGCTCAGAATAATTGATAATCACGGAAGATATCCAATAAGTGAAAACATCGTGAGAATACATGCAGGCATGTTCTAGAACCAAAAATTCGAAGACATGTGACATCTACCAACCTGCTCTGGGCCTGCGTGGTGGTTTATAGTCCATTCCCTCTCATCAAGAAGAGGCCGTGTCCCAGCAGTGGGAACTGGGCTGATGATGATGATGATGATCCCGCAAGTGACAGTTTAAGTTCATTTATAAACCGTGAAAGCCTAAAACGGTGTTTGAATAAAAATGTTTAGTTCTGATATTTATAGGGACGACCCGAATGGCGTAGTGGTAGTGAGGCTGCCTTACATTCTTAGGGTCCTGAATTCGAATCCCGGTAGGAGCAAATGTTTGTGTGATGAGCATGGATATTTGTTTCCGAGTCATGGATGTTTATATGTATAATAAGAATGTATTTACACCCAAAAAAATATATATGTATATAGTACATCAACTATCTGGCGTCCACGACACAAGCCTTGTTTAGTGTGCTAGGTGGTGCTGTGTGTTAATGTCCAGCGATATTTATTTTTATTTGTTTTTTATAGAGATATAAATAAATTAATTAATATTTCGACTACTACTTGGGCGCCTTCAGCAGCGTCGATCAGTACCTAGCTGTAATGAACAAACAACAGGACATGTAGGATTTTTTTTCTCTTCTATACATATAATAAAATAATAAAAAAAACTGTGTCTGTATATTATAGCATTGTAATAAAAGTGCTAAAATGACCCATTATAGACGAGGTATTTTTACTACCGAGCTTTAGCGAGGAGCTTTAGTGCCGTGTGTTACACCGTACTTTTCACTACGATTGCGACCAAATAAAATAACCATATTTAATATGATAGTTTATTTTATTAACAATTAAATGTACAATTTGTACTGTTGTTCAAATTTAATGTGATGTTTATTCGCGGCAAAGTAATTTCAGTTCTCTCTGAAGACGAATATAATAAAGGGTGTAAAACACCTCTTAACGAATACAAAAGGCAATTGTTCTCCTCGTCATTTTGATCATAATTTTGTTCTACACTATACCTGGGAACCTTCTAGTTACGGAGATATTGGGGGTCAAAGTTGCAAGATTTTGACAAGTTTTTCTCTAAATACTATTTTTATCGCATGATTTTTACTTAAATATCTCTACGACCCATTGTACAGATGTACCCAACATTGTGCGGATGGATGGATTGAATAGTACGGACTATTCAATCCATCCATCCGCACAATGTTTTGAGTGTGTTACATTGAGTTATACCACAAAACATGATTTATAACCTCAAAAAAAAAAGTCGTTTCCCAGCAATGTTTTTTGCGTTAAGTTACTTAGTTTGATATACAGAATGCTTGGTTAATGGCTTTGTGATGAGGTGAAATACACCCTGTATATTGTGTCGTCTGTGGGGTAAACGTAGGAGATAAAAAGGAACCCTACTTATAATTCAAAAAATAATCCAGAAAAAGACATTTTTTTTTTCTTCTGTAGCTGAAATGCAACGCACACATTCTGCCAAAGAGTTCGGCGTTCGGCGCGTTTGGTTCCATTTTTAAAACAATATGTTTTTTTTTTAATGAAACAGTAATAAGTCGATTCTTTATGAATTATGAATAAAGACTTATGCGTTTTCGAACAACGACGACGAAAATTAAAAAAAATATACTTTTTTTACCCTAGGGCAAAAAATGCAATTTTACGCCCGCTCTGGTACGCTATTATGACGGTCTTTTTGAGCAAGAGGACTGAAAAATATATTAAAAGAAAAAAATTAAAATTAAAAGGGTTTAGAAACAGCAACAGAGCAAGAATCCAAAAACAAATCTGTCTGTTTATTTGTACACGCTTATCGTGAACGTCACGCATTGTATCGCAAGTCGGACACGTTCACGGATAAAGATTTGCGCTTGAGTTCTCGGGGTATCTACGCATCTGGACAATGGTGGTCAACACATATCGCCCATTTAATTGCGAGCAGAGTCCCACCCAGTGCAGACAGCAGCTTTATCCGTCTTCCTAGGTCGTACTTTCGGCATCTACAAACAAAAAGAAGAAGAAGAAGAATCATCATCATCATCATCAGACCTTTTAGTTTAATCAAACAGTACACTTTTGAACCGACTTCCAAAAAGAGGAGGTTCTCAATTCGTCTGTATTATTTTTATTTTTTTTTGTGGTTGTTGCCTCAGAACTTTCGACGGGGTGAACCGATTTTGATGGTTCTTTTTTTGTTTGAAAGCTGGTGCTTCCCGTTTGGTCCCATTTTAATTTGCTGAAGACCTGATGCTGATCTTCGGAGATATACAACGGAACTCTTCAAAAATACACAGCAAATCTGCAGTAATTGCTACAATCGCTTGTAGGTTCATTGTTTATACTATTTCATGACGTAATATCACGCCTGTATGCTCTGAGGGGGTACGCACATGTGTAAATACACCCAGATTTCGAAAATTTTTGTTACCTCAGAACTTTCGACTGGGTGAACCGATTTTGATGGTTCTTGTTTTATTTGAAAGTTGGTGCTTTTTGTGTGGTCTCATAATCATCAAATCAGTATCTGATGTTGGGATTCTGGAGAAATTGAGAGAATTCTTCACATTTTATAGGCACACTAGAAGCGATTTGGGTAGTTTTAGGAAGTGTACTTTCTCGTAGTGCTCCTATTTCAATTTGATGAAGATCTGATGAAGAACTTCGGAGATATGCAACGGAACTTCTCAATAAATGATAGCAAATGTACTGTGATTGCTGAAATCTCATATCTGTCTATTGTTTACACCAGTTCATAACCTACGACCACGCCGGTACGCTGTGAAGGGGTAAGCACATGTGAACAACTAAAAAGCGAAAAATAAAAACTTTTTTACAAAAAATAAAACCGAGTTCAGAGAAAACAAAAAAGTGAAAAATAACTTCAGAAAAAACGCTTCAGAAGTCGGTGACAATAAAACTAAATCAATCAAACAAAGGTCACCGACTTCTGAAGCGTTTTTTCTGAAGTTATTTTTCACTTTTTTGTTTTCTCTGAAGTCGGTTTTATTTTTTGTAATTATGCTAATAGTATAATATTTAAGGCGATTACATGAGCTAAACGCGAGTTTTATAATTACTAAAAGTATATGATTCACTGCTATAAACAAGGCCAGAAAAATATATGATATTCTTCAGGATATATGCTAGCATGATACTGTTTTGAAAACATAATACAATTAATTAGGCTCGATAAAAAGAAATCACGAACTTATCTCTAAAAATATCTTTCAAACAATAAAACACATACTACTTAATATGCATGCGATCATTCTGATTTTTTGGCAAATCATTCTACAAGCAATATATTAGCATGATACTGTTTCAGTTTTTTATTCCAATCAATAGTTTTTTTTTTGTAGGTAAATCGATCGAAACCACTCATTTCGCGCCATTTGGCCCGCAGTGGCTGACGTAGGTAACAACCACTTTGTAGTGCAAGCTGATTAGAACTTTATTCTAACAGCATTTCAAACGAAGTTTGAACCACCACAAATAGAGTTGCTAATTTAGCTCGTCTCAGCGCCTTAATCAAAAATAACTCTTAAACTTAAAAAAAAAACATTTGTTTTTATAGTAAAATTATTCTAGTCGTATTTGGTAAAAAACTTACGACACTGCGTCGACTTGCAGACACAAAGTTATTGAATTTATAATATGGTGTCTCTCACTTCTTCGTTTGTTGAAAACTTAACGCAATATGTATAAAATAAAGTCGACACAGATCCGTACATATTGTGTTGACTTATCGACTACAAATAGTTAATAAAACACGTTCCGGTCAAACTGTGTAGACACTTTTACGACACATATTAACCGAAACGCACATTGTTTCGAAACAATAACGGAACTTTGTTAATTTGTTACTGAATCAAATATTTTGCGACCAAAGAAAGCTATCTACAGGGTTATTTTTTGTTTACACTAAACCCGAAAAAAAAATCAGCTGTTCCCTACATTATGTTCGCATAACTCGTCAAAATGTAGGGAACAGCTGATTTTTTTTTCGCGATTTCACGGTTCGTCCCATAGAAAAAGTTGTTCAAAATGATGAGTACAATGACCCCTTTTCGGGTTTAGTATAAACAAAAAATAATGTTGTATATGTCGCTGGCATAAGCAACAGGATCCGCGTACCAAGTCGCGGGTAGAAGCTGGTAAATAATACATTTTTCACTTCTCATGCTCTAAAAGTACGCCATTATAGCCCTACAAAGCGGGATTAAAGTGACCGTTTATATTTGGAGTAAAAAGTAATTTAAAAATGGAACGATCATTTACTCTGAAACATGGTCACAAAAGAGTAACTTGTCAAAGGTTTTATTTAAATTTCGAATTGGCTTGCAAATAGAAAACGGTATAGTGAAAAAAAAACAAATGAACTCTTCAACGCGGGAAAATGTATGGTTGTTTGAAAAAGTATGTGGAATGCCTCTGTTGCTAGCACCTGCAGTAATGCAGGTACTATAATAGGTATTATCTGTGGAGTGTGGATCATCTTCATTGCGAGAATGTTGAGAGTTTGTGTTGTGTTATAAATTGTTAATCTGTGACTGACCTGATAGAAGAAAATCTGACTAATCAGTTCAGAATTTTAGTCGAGTGAAAACTTCGGTTTTAAATTACTATTTTTCTCGCACTGGAAGTGAAATACAGTTTGCACCTCGAGACTAAACGCCAATCTAATATAATGGCTTCGTTTAGTCCCTCGTTATAAAATATACTATTCTTTATATTCAGACAACGGCATGCTTAGACCTTTTGACTTGATTGCAACCCACAAGGTAATCATTCTAGCGATGACCTACAAAGGTGCTCTTAAATTAAAACTTTAAAACTTAAAGAGGCATTCATTTATTAGACCAGTGATTCCCAAAGTGGGTTTCGCGGAACATTGGGGTTCCTTTGAATATTCATCAGGGTTCCGCCAAAATTATTTATTATTACTCAACTGTAAAATAATGGCACGGTTACTAATATTATTTTGGAATAGCGCAAAATGTGTGATGAAATGGACTCATTACTATTTAATGGGAATTCGATACGATTCACTCCACTTGCATACCGAAATCTGATTGCTTTCAAGAGGCAAACTTCCAACCAGGTTATATGAACTTTGGTTTTCGAAATGAGGTGAGACTTAGTTGGGACTAGACAATTAGCTATACATGACTTTATATGTAAAACACAAAAGTTACAAAAACCATTACACAAAACAACAAACAACACTAAATCCATTGGTACAAAATCCATTTATTATAAAAAGTCAACAAAGATTTTTAAGCGAGAGTTTTTTTTTTTAATTCATGTTTTTAATGTAAGAACTTAACTTTAAACACCTCCACAAGACCCACACTATTTAATCCATCCACCAGCACAATGTTTTGAGTGCATTACATTGAGTTTTGACGTGAAACGTGATTTTCGGAAAAAAAAGGAATTTCTAGCATCATTTGTGCGTAGGGTTACTCAGTTTGATGTTCAGAGTGCTTGGTTAACGGTTTTGTGATAAGTCTGTTTACGACCTTGTATGCAGTTCCACAAAAATATACATAATATTGGGTAATACTATGACACCCCTTGGTAAGACGGGTGTGTCCTTTTCGACGCGAGGCCATGACGTTTTTTTTATAAAAAAAAATGCCATGAAGTTGTAAAAAATTGTAAAAGTAGACTCCCAAAACCATAAATTTGTCAAAGCTAGGGTTAAAAAGTTATAAGGGTTTGAACGTGGCCGCGCCATTGAAACGCTCTGAATCACGCGGCCACGGAGATCTTTAGATTTTAATTTGTCAAAACTAGTAAAAAATTAACAAAAAATCCTAAATTTACATTTCAGAAGCTATAAGACTAATTATTTATTACAAGTCTTGACAAATTCAAATCTGGTTTCACCGTTTCGATGGCGCAGCCATGGCGTATTAGTCTTACAGCTCCTAAAATATAAGCCCGGGATTTTTTCTATCTTTTTAATTTTTTTTACAAATTCAATCTGTTACTTAGCAAAACAGGTCTCTGCAATGCTTAGTTTTAAAGATCTCTGTGGCCGCGCGGCTCGGCGCGTTGTAATGGCGCGGCCACGTTCAAACCCTATTATAACTTTTTAACCATAGCTTTGACAAATTGATGGTTTTGGGAGTCTACTTTTACATTTTTTTACAAAATCATGGCATATTTAAAAAAAAACGGACACAAGACGGGTTATCCAACTTTTCGGCCACTGTGACTACATGTAATGACTGTCAAAGATCAATTATATTTTACTTTTTGTTTGTTTGTTTTATGTGTGTATTTGACATATCGTATTTTTATTGACATTCGTTTTTGTAAATTATTATTTATTTTATTTAATAATTGTGAATGTGAGGACCATGTGGGTCACATTTTGTTTTCATGTCTTTTCCCACGACTGTCTGGCAGTTTGAGTACTATAAGCGACCTACCCAAATGTCCTTTCTTTGGGATTGTTCGTCGTTTCGTTGAGCTCCTTGAGTTATAGTCGAGCTACACGATAACTGACAAATGCTTGCACTGACTGGACAGGTCCACTCAAATCTGTGTGGTTCTTTCTTCAAAAGACCATCTCAGACACTAATCTGCATAGTCCTCATGTGAATTAAGCAAGATTGTCTGGACTTCAAAAGAGACTATGACCTCTGAGTTTGTTTCGGCTGTTTTTTCTCAGAGTAGTCAGGTACGAAACACCGGCCCCATCTAGTTTAAAAAAAAATGACGTGTAAAAGTGTTTGAGAAAACCTACTTGCTGAATAAATATCATTTATCATTTACAAAAGACCGAACGGGACCAACGGCTCTCCGAGGGACGGAGGAAACTCTGTAGGATGTAATGATAAAGATCGACCCGAGCGGCTGTTATTATTTAACCACAAGCTCCTCAAATACATGGCTAAATGATTACTTACTGCATTATTCAGAAACGATTGACTCTTGAACTTGCACGCTCCGTTTACACGTGGCTTGAGCGCGAAGACTGGACTGCGAATAAAATTGTTGTCTGTGATTATTTGGCGAAAATGTAAAAATATTGTATCAGAAAACGTATCTTCTCCCATCCTCTCTATACATGCCAATTGAGTGCTTTTAATGTATTTGAAATTCCATTTTTAAGTTGTTTGTCATCTACATATTTGAAGACGTATTTTTTTTTAAGTAGGGGTAATTTCCGGAACTACTGATCCATTTCCGAAGAATCTTTCAGTGCGCCGTGCGTTGTAGCGAGGACGTAAGTAATAGAATGACGATTCACAACACCTCATATAAAATAAAATAAGTAGAAGACAGATACATATGGACTCATGTATTTTCCCCATGGGGTATGGAGCTACAGAACGTAGTCTTTTTACGTCGGGGCTTAGGGCCGGTCCTAACTAAACAAGGTGGGGCTTATTCGTCAACTGGCGACTGTGAAACTAGCGAGTGCTCGCGAGTTGGCACCTTCCGATTTTTATTTCTTTTTCTGTCACCAAACTAATCTTCTTATCTATACTAATATTATAAAGCAGAAAAGTTTGTTTGTTTGTTTGTTTGGTTTAACGCGCTAATCTCAGGAACTGTTCGAATTGTTAAATTATTTTTGTGTCGGATAGTCTATTTATCGAGGAAGGCTTTAGGCTATATAACATCACGCTACAATTATTAGGAGCGGAGCAGAAATGAAAAATGTTGCAAAAACTGGTATTTTTTTTCCTTTTGTTTTTCTCTCTTATGTGACGCAGACGAAGTTACGCGGGTCAGCTAGTAAAATGTATTATCTAATAACATCTTTACACGAGCAAAGCTTGTTTTTTTTTATTTTTTATTTTTTAAATATTGGTTTCAATCCGTTTTCATTTGACTGTACTTTTATTACGTACGTGCGAGATGATAAAAAAAAATGGAAGGTTCCAATTTGCGAGCACCCGCGAATTTCACAGTCGCCAGTTGGCGAATAAGCTCAAGGTGGAAGGACCGCGACTCTAAAACGGTTAGGTACCACGTAATCAAAACATTATTCTGAACAAATCTGCTGTTAACTGTACCCTTGAAAAGTGGAATACACAGTCAAAATATATGGAACAGCTGATTATTTCTATTCCGTACTGAAAAGGCAGTTAGGCACGTAGAAGAAGGCGACGCGGTAGAACTCGCATGAGATGGCAGGACATGCTGGACAAACCCAAAGACTAGTGGTCCACAATTGGACCTGAATCGAACCATTTAGAAGTCATGCGGATAGGTTTTGCCAAGCAATGGGATGAACAGTAACAGTTATCTACTGAATACGTGCATGGTAAACGTTAGCGCGTCGGTGTCGATTCCATCCTATATAGGGTTATCAAACCCTGTCTGAAGGATTGCGTGTGCGTGTTTTCAGTGAAGGACAAACAGACTATTATTTTTGTTGGATAATTTCTGGTCGATTTACTGCAATTACAGGGACGACATCCAATCATAATTATTGAAATTTTATTACTAACAATAACGACCGTTTACTGGTAAATCGTTTGTAGCTTGATTCTTGATTATGTTGATTTGAAGAAAGAGTAGGTACCTAATAGTTTTCTGCAAGCTCTTCTCCAATATGGAACTTTAAGAGATAAACATGTTTTATTTTTATGTTTTCATCATACTGTACGGTAAGATTCCAATTAATGATATCTAATTGTCTTTTCGCCGAAATTATGCATAAATGTCCATCTTCTACACACGAAGTGTGCGCAGGAGTTTCACAATCTAAATCCACCATCCCCCACTATATACTATCAACCGCACAGCAAGATGCCATCCCAACTTGGTTGATATCCCGACTATTACCGGTTTCTCTTCCATGTATTGCCCGCCATGGGTAAACTTCTGTCGACAAAATTACTTTGTGTCTCAGTCGGTCAGTAGAAGTCAGACATTCAGATCTTTAATATTATTTCACAGGTTCACTAACCGAGGCTTACAAAATTCAACTTTCGGCTCAAGTGAAAATATCGGCTCAAACCTCTAAAACTTTAAGAAATACAATCGCTAAATTGGCAAGTGAGATGAGCCCAAGAGAACATCAGTTAACAACAGGGGGAAGTGATATCGAGAAAAGACCGCCAAGACATGTAAAACAGGATGCGGCACTTGAAGACACAGTAATAGAAAAAATGATGCTGAATCAGCATAACATACATCTGTTTGGTAACCACTTTGTTAAGCATGCGAGACCTGAAGGACCTGTTAATAATATTAATGTGTAATCGAGAGCAGCGGTGACCCAGTGGTGGCGGCCCCGACTAAAGCAGGAAACACACTTACGTGGGGTGGCGTGTTGCGCCATAACCCATAACCCCACCACCGCTCTAGCCAATCGGTGGTGAGCAGTCACCGCCACACCAGAACGCGCCACGACACGACACGACCTACAAATATGTCTCTAACCATACTGAATGTATAAACCGATATGCTTCTGGCGCGCCACGCCACGCCACGTAAGTGTGTTTCCGGCATAAAGAACAGTAAGTCGTGGGTTCGAACCCAGGCAGGCGCATTACTTTGTGTAGTTTATGTTATCACCACTGCTCTCAAAAACGGCGAAGGAAAATACACTTTCCACACAATACAACAATGTGTTATCAATTTAATTTGTGTATTTCTTGTTTTAGTTGTTTATTTAACTGTAAATAGGGTACAGGACGAAAATAAAATATTGGACCCGTATTTTTTCTATCCACCCAACCCCCCCCCCCCCCCGAAATCTGACTTATAAAACCACTGCGAAGTACGTAACTTATAGTAAAGTGATTAGAGCAATTATTACACAGGTCACATGGTTGTTTAATGATGTTTGTCCCCCCCCCCAACCAAAAGTCTGAATACGTGTTTGACTTACGCATAGCTTTTCCTCGTGAGGGAAGGTAGAAACGCCTTAACGCCACCTGCTTCGATCCTGGGAAATACTAAAAAATAAATAATATATGACATTTGGAAGCATGTGGGATCCGTTCCACATACGTCCCGCATTTGGAAGCATGTGGAACCTGTCCCACATACTTCCAAATATGCTTGTTGTAGGATTCCATAACTCAGGTAGGCGCATTACTTCACCTTCCGCCTGACGCAGGTCCTCACCGGACACGGATGTTTCGGGAGGTACCTGCACCGAATCGGGCGGGAGGAATCGCCCGGGTGTCTCCACTGCGAGGATCGATCGGAGGACACGGTGGAGCACACGGTGGAAGTCTGCCCTGCGTGGGCGGAGCTCCGCCGTGTCCTCGTGGCGGCGATCGGCGGCGGCGACCTCTCGCGTCCGGCCCTGGTTCAATCCATGGTCCGGAGCGAGACGGAATGGGAAGCCGTCGCCTCCTTCTGCGAAGCAGTCATGCTAGCGAAGGAGGTGGCGGAACGAGAGAGGGAGAGATCCTCTCTTCCCGGCCGCCGCGGGAGACGCAACGGGCGTCGGGGGCCACGTGGTGGCTACCGGCCACCGTAGATGCGGGCCTGTGGACGGCTGGCTATGGGCTAGCTAGCCGTCCGGCCGTCTAACGACGACGACAGGCCGTGTCGACGGCGCGTTCGTGTTCCACGCGCGCCTCAAAGAGATGTCAGCAAAAGGAGAGGGGCCCGCAAGGGCCGAAGCCTGCCGGGGTTGCGGGCCTGTTCGAAAGAGATACCGCGGCCCCGGAACGTAAAAGGCGAGGAAGGAACATGGATGGTTTTTAGTCAGTAAGAGTCTGACACTCCCTCCCGCTCCGCCCAGAGTGGGGGGGGTCATTTGATGATTTCCCATCCTTAAAAAAAAAAAAAAAAAAAAAAAGGTAGGCGCATTACTTTGTGTAATTTATTTCATCACCACTGCTCTTAAAAACGGTGAAGGAAAACATCGTGAGGAAACCGGCATATCCTACAACCAAAAATTCGAAGACATGTGACATCTACCAACCCGCACTGCACGTGGTGGATTATAGCCCATACGCAAAATACGCGCTTTGACGTGGAGTTGCGGACACCAGCCCGTTGTGCAATACAATAGAGTTCCATACCTCAAAAGGAAAAGCGGAACCCTTATCTCGGGAACGTGTGGATGTGGAGGTATCGAGTTGAAATTAAAACCATATTATAAGGAATTGGGTAAGGCCTTTGCCCAGCAGTGGAAAAATATAGGCTAAATATAAAAAAAAAACCTCAAGTCTATAGTTCCATGAAGCTGAAAAATCATACACCTAAAGTTAAAAGAAGATACGACCGTTTAAAAAAAAGTACATTTCGACATTCTCAATCAAGGGAATCAAAAATCATGAAATTTGGCATGTAAAGGACAACCGTTAATTAGGTACCTAGATTTCCTATTTAAAAAAATAAAATCTACCTTTTGGTCTCTCACTTACGGGGATATATATGTTTACGTATGTATATGGGTGACAAGCAAAATTTAGCCACACTCTACAGGTCGCAATTATAAACCGATTACTTTCAAACTTGGCCAAAAAACCAAAAAGGTCAAAACTTAGGCTAATTAGGCGGTTTTTCTAAAATCACTTTTTTCCTATGGAAAATTTTTAAACCGTTTTTCATTTTTATCATTTTGAGTTAAAATACAGACAATTTTAAATTAAAACTTTTTTGATCATCATCATCTGCCTAGCCTTTTCCAAACTATGTAGGGGTCGGCTTCCAGTCTAGCCGGATGCAGCTGAAACCAGTATTTTACATGGAGCGACTGCCTATCTGACCTCCACAACCCAGTTAATACTATGAAATACGATACCACTTGGTAAGACTGGTGTCAGACTTTTGGGGCCACTGACTACCTGTAACGACTGTCAAAGATGGACAAATGACAGCCGGGACCAACGGCTTAACGTGCTTTCCGAGGCACCGAGGAAACTCGATATGTAAGGGTGGTCACCCATCCGGGGTTGCGGGCCTGTTCGAAAGAGATACCGCGGCCCCGGAACATAAAAGGCGAGGAAGGAACATGGATGGTTTTTAGTCAGTAAGAGTCTGACACTCCCTCCCGCTCCGCCCAGAGTGGGGGGGGTCATTTGATGATTTCCCATCCTTAAAAAAAAAAAAAAAAAAAAGGGTGGTCACCCATCCACAGACCAACCTAGGCAAGCATGGCTTAACCTAAAGATCGACCCGAGTGGCTGATATTATTTAGCCACGAGCTCCTAGAAATTAAAACTTTTTTGATGCAACCCCTAAATTGTGGAGGGGGTTGAAATTTCCAAAATTATTGCGAAAAAAAGTCATATCTCCGAAACAGTAAACATTTTGAGCGTCGCAAATTTTTTTTTTTTTTTTTGAAAAAAAATTGTTAACTCTACAATTGTTACCTACCTTTAAAGTTTAGTGATAAAACTTATAGTTTTCGAAATAAAAATTATAACTAAAAAATTCAGGGCGTTTCCATGCTCAACTCTTATGAGAGGATTTAAAAAGGGTAAACTTTACATTATAGGACAACGATTTTGGAATCATTTTTTTTTTCCGTAGATTGTACACATAAGTACAACTCTTTACACAAATTTTCAATAGTCGGACGCTCCAGCACCTTCTCCGAAATCTACCTCCTCCTGCGGCTTGCCGGAGGGATTTCTTTTAGTTGGTCCTGAAAATATCTACAGTTGATACGGAACCCTAGGTCCGCGATACCCAGTCGCACTTGTCCGGTTTTAGGGTTCCGTAGCCAAATGGCAAAAAAACGGAACCCTTATGGATTCGTCATGTCTGTCTGTCTATCCATCTATATGTCACAGCCACTTTTTTCCGAAACTATAAGAACTATGCTGTTGAAACTTGGTAAGTAGATGTATTCTGTGAACCGTATTAAAATTTTACACAAGAATAGAAAAAAAAACAATGTAGGAGACAATTTTTTTAGTAACCATTTTACATAAAACGAATGATGAACGTGATACTAGACTAACTGCTGATCGAGATTATCATACATTGTCCCGCACACGCACACAACAAAATATTTATAATCAGTTCAAAAGTGAGAGAGAAAGAATTGCTGGAGTACGGCATGAATAGACAGAAGAAGAGCGCAACGAATGTTTGAATTCTGATCGACTTCGACATTCTCTGAACAGTATCCTGGATGTCTCTATCCCTCTCTTTTCCTGTCTTAAAGATTACAAAATTCAGAAATTCTGGAGACGTGCTGAAGTGACTGCTCTTTTTAAGCCAAGAAAATGCCCGAAAGACCCTTTTTTTTGTTCGGATGAGAAATCATCAAATGACTTCTCCCACTCTGGGCGGAACGGGAGGGAGTCTCAGACTTTATTGACTAAAACCCATCCATGTTCCTTCCTCGCCCTTTACGTTCCAGGGCTACGGTATCTCTTTCGAATAGTCCCGCGGCTCCTGCAGGCTTCTGCCCTTGCGGGCCCCTCCCTTTATGCTGACATCTTTAGAAGCGCGCGTGGAACACGAACGCGAGGTCTACACGGTCTGTCGTCATAAGACCCGAAAGACCTTAAACTACCCATCCCTCCTAAACCAATTATTCAAACATTTTGAAAGACTTTTAGTCGTCTCACCTCCTTAGAAATTCGGGACAAGGAATAACATTCTTCGTCGCTTGACATCCACTCTATTTCCTTTTCTGCTGGGGAGTTTGCATGCTCAGTGTTGCATTGATCCGCCCAAATAAATAGGTTGCAAAGCACTTAACGAAACCTGTCGCAACGTCAAGGGGTGCTAAAACTTACCCCCCTTGCAATGTTGTTCCCGTGGTCAGGTATTTTCCAGTAAATGTACGCCACAAAATAGCAAGACGCATGGAAAAGAGAAAACAGGAACGAGACCAGCACCACCCCCTGTACGAGCATAAGAGCCGTAAAAGTTTTTTAAGATCGACCTTCTTAGAAGACGGTGCTTCAAACTAGATATGCGAACATCCCATCCCTTCACATTTCATTAACTCGTAAGAACACCTGCCCCCCAGACCGGGTCTTTTACTGTACCGTCTTATGCCTGCAGCGCCCACAAGGGGGCGTTATCGCCCACTATGGGAAAGGCTGTTTAGTGTGCCGTATGTAATTTCTTCTCAGAATTTGATCGCGACGCTAATGCGATCATACTTATAAAACAAACATTGAAGTGACAATGGTTGCTAACTAAATTTAATTGTTATAGATCCTTAATCATCATTCGAAATGATAAATGATAGAAGAAACTTTAAGATGATTTTCAATGGCACCCCACGGAATATACAGGGTGGAAACGGGCAGTAAGGGGTACTTTAACCGTTGCAACTACACGAAAATGGTCTTAGGAAACCAACCATAACTTTTTTTTTAATTTTGATCCCCATTCACAGGTTTAAAAAAAAAAACCAATTTACCCAAAACATTTTTTGATGCCAATCAATACTGTTTCTGATACTAATCAAACAGTTCTTCCAGACCAACCTGGGTTGGAGTACCTACTCAAAAAGTCAGATATTGCCTTAAAATCTTTTACCATGCATTTTGTACACCCCTTACTGCCCCGGCCCCCGTTTATCGTTTCTACCCTGTATATTGTTTCGGCTTTCATTTTTTTTACAAAATGGGGCTGGCTGTCGCCATATTGAATTAAGACTACTGCCATGTCTATATTGACAAAAATCATCTAAATCGGCGCACGCGTTTGTTCTTAACAGCACCACAAATTAACAAACATAAACACAAAACCCTCCTTTGCAACGCGCAGTGGCTATTTTACAGTGGAATGCATATTTTATTTTTAATGGGTAATTTCTAGTGGATAAACTGCAATTAAAGTGACGTAATCCAATCATAATAATTGCATTTTTATTACTCAAAAGAACGCGCATTTACTGCCACTCTTAATCACGTTGATTTTATTTGAAGGAATTCATTGAGACAAACAATAATAATCTGCACGCATTTTTGTTCAATATGGAAATTTGAGGAAGAAAAATGTTTTGTTTTTCCATTATCATTGTAGTTTGTGGTAAGACTTCTATACTTCTATATTTTTTTTCTCTTAGTGGTTATTGTCCGTAAAGGCTTCCCCCATTGCCTACCACTCTTCACTCTGCAGCGGTCTTTTTTGCGGCCATCTCGCACAAACGAATAAGTCGTCACGCTACAACACTACACCAACGTCAACTCCAAGGTAAGAAAATTTGAATTTCGCGGGCTTCCTTGGCCCGCGAAATTCAAATTTTCTTACTTACGTTTTTTGCAATTTGCAGGCAGTGCTAAGTTGTATGTTGCTAATCGTATCGGTCGCGACTGTAAGACGTATTAAGTTACAGAATTATAATCATCAAAATCATCAACACAAACCTCCAAGTCAATAAGCGTCGATGAACGATTTTTTCACGGTCAGAACCTTCTTCGACTGTAGCGGCTTCGGCGACTCTAGTGTCGCCACATTGACCGGTCCCTTGCGACTCGGATCCAACGGATTTCCGCAACCTTCACCAGGTCATCGGTCCACCTAGTTGGAGGTCTTCCAACGCATCGTTATCCAGTTCACGGTCGCCACTCCAGAACTTTTAAGCCCCATCGGCCATCCGTTCTGCAAGCAATGTGCCCTACCCACTGCCACTTAAGTTGGTTTTTGATTCTTCGGGCTACGTCGGTGACCTTGGTCCTCTTGCGGGCGTCTTCATTTCTGATTCGATCACGCAAGGAAACTCCGAGAATACCCCCCTCCATTGCCCTTTGGGTGACTTTAAGCCTTTTGATAAGGCCCATTGTGATTGTGTGGCCCAGTATTAACTGGCTTTTGGAGGTCAGATAGTCAGAGTCATCTCAGACTCCTCCATGTAAAATACTGGTATTCAGCTGCATCCGGTTAGATTGGAAGCCGTCCCCAATAGTTGTGGAAATACTAGGCAGATGATGATGGTAAGACTGGTTTTCAGCCATACCGATAATCACGTTAATGCTCCTTCACAGGTCTGTCACTAACCGAGGCGTATAACATCAAAGTTTCGGGTAAAGTGGAATTGGGGAGTAAATTATCTGAAATAGTAAGAGAAGCAGTAGAAGTATACGATAAAATAGCAGAAGTATATGGCGAAGATACAGGGAATGGCAACATCAGGAATAAAAACGAGCCGCATCAAGTGCACCTGTATGGGAAACACAAAGAACATAAAGCATATGACGGGCCCTTTAATAATATCAATGTGTAGTTAGGGAACAGGTGTGCGAAATGTTCTCTGTAAACTACTTTCAACTTAATTTACCTAGATGTAAAAGTGTTTAATTATGGAATATTATCTGTCTCCCTTTTTCGTACTAGAAATATTTAATTAAACGGTTTTATTTATTGAAATTTCACTATTTTTAAGACTGGAGACTGGAGTTAAGTATAAAATTATCCTTGGCCTGGCTTCTCATTTGATGATCCCCAGGATTATCAGTCCATTATTTCGGAAAAGTAATGCTATTTTAAAAGTATAGAATAACATGAAAACAACAATTTGTTACAGTTAACAATAAAATATAATCCATAAATAAATAAAAACAAACATTTTCGAAAGTTCAATGACACGACGATGGTCTACAACCATTGCTTTTGTTTTGACATGGTTAAATTTGACACAAATTTAGCACTGGTGTCGATTCTGTTGTGCACAAACTAAACTTAATTAAGACTATTGCTATTTTTTACTATGAAGGCAGTGCGAGAAAAGGACGGCTATATCTATGCACTAAGTTAGAGATGTCAAACTAGTTTATGCCTTGCGCTTCACCGTGTTTTTAGTCGACATGTTTTTACGTGCACCCTTCATTTTTGTATGGAAATATTAGTTCGAATTAAATTTAACAGCTCTAAATTACGTCCGTCTCTTTCTCGTTGTATTAGTGAGAAAAAGATAGTAATAGCCTAAATTAAGTTTAGTTTGTGCACAACAGAATCGACACCATTATCTGATTCTACACACTTCAGCAGACTTTGACACAAAAGCCATCTCTTCTTCACTCGACGAAACTGAAGTGGTATCGTCCGCATATCTTAGGGTAGTGAATCTAGTGGCTCAGTCGCAGAATGTAGATACCTTTCACGAAATGCACCCCCCCATACGCAAAACGTACTAACTATTCTCAAAATGCACCTTTCGCATAACGTATCTTTTTTCTACATTGGTGTCGATTCTGTTGTGCACAAACTAAACTTAATTTAGGCTATTACTATCTTTGTCTCACTAATAAAACGAGAAAGAGACGGACGTAATTTAGAGCTGTCAAATTTAATTCGAACTAATATTTCCGTACAAATGAAGGGTGCACGTAAAAACATGTCGACTAAAAACACGGTGAAGCGCAACGCATAAACTAGTTTGACATCTCTAACTTAGTGCATAGCTGTAGCCGTCCTTTTCTCGCACTGCCTTTTAGTAAAAGATAGCAATAGTCTAAATTAAGTTAAGTTTGTGCACAACAGAATCGACACCAGTAACTCTTTTACAGTGCTACAGGTAATGAAAATGCTAATGGTATTGATAATTGTAATTACAATCAAATCTTACACAAAGTCGAACTAAATCATTTCTTTTTACTCATGTGTCCACCGAATAAACTTGCTTGCTTGTATTGTTTTTTTGTCAAACTTCCCGATAATCATAAGTCGGTCAAATTCAATACTTTTTATGTTTAACATTTTTAAGACCCTACCCTCAACTCTTACTTTAATTACAATTTACACCACCCGCACATCAAACATATTATTTCTTATAAACAAACCAATAAGCGCCTTACTACTGACACGTATCACCACCTCCATTACTTCACTCTCACGTACTCACACGCTATCAAAATATTGCGTAACTACAATGTTCATAGCCCTAATTCATACACACAGCCATATTCGTCTGCCAATTATTGTTTTTTCGTAATCATCCGGTTGCACGGACCACTAAAACATTTTAGTTTCTATTATTTTACTGTTTCTGACGCCAATTACGACCACAATCGGTCACGTCGACGTATTACAAGTACCACTTTTGTGATTATTAGCACTTTACTCAATGGCGTCTTTTAATACGATTAATGATTTACTTGAAACCGTTGATCAATTTTCTGTATCGGAAACCTACTCATGCACTCCGGAAGATACATTTACACATCTGAAAAATGAAAATTCTTACTTCAAAATTCTCACACAAAATATTCGATCTATAAATCGAAATTTCCTGAATCTGGAAACACTATTACACCGGCTTAATGTAGACTGCCAGCTCGTAGTTTTAACCGAATGTTGGCTACCGTGCAACACTAATACTTTAACCCCGATTATGCAAAATTATAAAAAATATGCCACCACAAAACATCTAAACCAGAGCGATGGTGTTGTAGTATACGTTAAGTCAAGCCTCATAACCACTTGCGAAGAACCCAATTTTAACGGATCTGCTTCAGGGCTTATTGTTATGGTAAATTCCGAAATAGCGATTCTCTGTATATATCGTTCTCCTTCCAATGATAACATTCAAACTTTTCTGACAGCCCTAAATTGTATTTTACTAACGCTCACTAAATTTAAGTCAGTTGTCATTACTGGCGACATTAACCTGGATATAAAGACGACATCAGAAGATACCCGTGCTCAAGACTATCTCAATGCCTTAGCGTTCCATGGATTTCTACCTGCACACACCCTTCCTACCAGAGAAAAGAACTGCCTGGACCATATTATGCTCCGCGGTAATTCTAAAACAATAACGTTTATCTATGATTCGCTAGTGACTGACCACTGTCCTTCTTTATTTTGTATTAGTAATACCAAACCAATACATTCCACCCAAAACACCTTTGCTAAGGTGGATTATGTAAATCTTGACATGGCTATGAAAAATCTAGATCTCTCTTCAATTTTTTGTATATTAAACCCTAATTCAGCTGCCGAAAACCTTGTCAAAATCTTAAACACAATTATAAATCAACATACTACTATTACAATGATTCCCTCAAGTAAAAAAATACTAAAGCCCTGGATCACACCAGGCTTACTACGGTGCATACGTAATCGAGACTCTATGCATAGAAAGCTAAAACTCACACCTGATAATGAAACCCTATCCATTACTTACAAACGATACAGAAATTTCTGTACAATACTCCTTAAGAAAGTTAAAAGGAAATACGATTCACAGGAACTAAACAATGCGACAAATAATCCTAAAAAACTATGGGATACTATAAAAAACATAACAAATATGGCTAAAACCAAAAATACTTCCACTGACTTAATTTCTAACTCACTCACACCTACTCAGACTTGCACTAATGTTAATCAATATTTCGTCAGCGTTGGAAAGAACCTTGCAGACATAATTCCTGTAGACCGGACTCAATTACGTATGGCACCTCCAATTACCTGTGAAAAATCATTTGTGCTTGAACAAACAGACCCGGAAGAAATCATATCTACAATAAATTCACTGAGAGTCACTGCTGCTACTGGTTGGGACGGAATACCCTCTTCTTTTTTGAGAAGATATGCAGGGACTCTTGCCCCTGTGCTCAGTTATTTGTTCAACCTTTGCTTCCAGTTTGCTATCTTCCCTAATTCTTTTAAAACTGCAATAATTCATCCTATCTTTAAGGGCGGGGATGGGGCCGAACCTAGTAACTATCGACCCATAGCTGTTTTGAGTGCACTGTCCAAGGTACTTGAACGTCTACTGAAAAAGAGACTTGTACGGTATCTTGAGCATTTTAAATTATTATCACCACAGCAGTATGGCTTTCGTTCAAATAAATCTACTTGTGACGCAGTTAATGACCTAGTGAACCATATTGTTGGTAACCTAAACAACAGAAAAAAGGTGCTAACAATTTTCCTCGACCTTAAAAAGGCCTTTGATACGGTTTCCGTCCCCACCCTTTTAAATAAATTGGAAAATCTTGGTGTCAGGGGGCTTCCACTTGAACTTCTCATGAAAAAGTTATCTACCTGATCGTAAACAATTCGTTGTTATAGGCAACCACAAGAGCGTGGAACTCCCTATCGAGTATGGTGTCCCACAGGGCAGCGTGCTGGGTCCATTACTTTTCCTAGTATTTATTAATGATCTCTGCAACCTCGATATTCCGAATTCTAAAATTGTATGTTTCGCGGATGACACCGCAATAACGTTTACTGCGGACTCGTGGACGGACCTACAAATATTGACACAAAATGGTTTTAATAGTGCTCTAAACTGGCTTAATTCACACTCTTTAACTCTTAACACAACAAAAACATGCTTCATTCACTTTTCTGTGAGCACTGCTTCTCAACCGACAACTGCCTTCACCATAAAAGCTCACTTCTGTTCTAGGCAAGACAATATGAACTGTCAATGTCCTACTCTCACACCAGTTGATCAGATAAAATATCTCGGAATTGTGTTAGATAAAAATCTCAACTTCAAACCACATATTAGCACTCTTACAGGACGCGTCCGGAAACTCATTTATATTTTCAAAAACTTACGATACGTTGCTAATCCGTCAATCATCCGTAATGTATACTTCGCACTATGCCAGTCAATCCTCACCTATTGTATCACCTGCTGGGGAGGTGCTGCTAAAACCATATTGAAGCCGCTTGAGACTGCTCACAGAGCTATATTGAAGGTTTCTACCTTTCGGCCGATACTGTTCCCAACCAAAGAGCTATACAAAGCGTGCAATGTACTTAATGTACGGCAACAATTTATTCTTCACACCGTGTTACTTCAACATCGTAATACACCATATGTAGAAATGTCTAAACGTCGCAAAGACCTAATCTGCAATATTCCTCCTGCACACACCGCATTCATAAAGAAATTTAACATCTATCTTGGCCCATCATTGTATAACAAAATCAACTCACATTTACCAGTCTACGGCTCGTCCCTTTTCAATTGTAAAAAGTCTGCGCGTTCCTTCTTATCAAACCTAAACTATGACGAAACCGAAATCTTTCTAACAAATTGACTATTCACTCATTACTTCCACAGATGAACACTCACACACGTAAACTCACGCATCCGCACGAACACCCACGCACATACACAATTAAACATGTACGTACACCCACTCACACATACACGATACCCACACACACATACACGAAGCACACCTACACACTTAATGCATGCTACTATTGTTTTTATCATTTTTTATTTTTTTTTGATGTACTACTTGTAGATTTTTCCTGCATAAGAATCTGTTAATATCACTTTTGTCAATCTGCACATGTAACACGTACCAGACCCAACTAGTTACTAGGGATCGAAACTGTGTCTCCTAAACACAGGCTATTTTGTAGCCTAGCTAGGACGACAGAGCATCATCCACCGTATTGTAGAATACAATAATGTGTTACCTATTATTAATGTACGAGTACTTTTGTAAAAAAGCTGTAAATCTACAATCTTATTTGAATAAAAAAAAAAATTATTATTAAAAGTCTTGGAACATTTTGGTATGAAGCGTGGCCGGATTTTTTGACGTGACAACGTCTTATAAATTGGTTTGCCGGGTGACACTTCAAGAAACTGCGTTACGCTCCGCTCACGTTATGCGCTCACAATGAGAGCGAGTGAGAGGCACGCGTCCCTTCCACTCGGGCATGGTTAGCCCGCCTAAGAGCGAGAGAGACAGACATAAAAAGTGAAAGGCACGCGTCCCTTCCACTCGAGCACAGTTAGCCCGCCTAAGAGCGAGAGAGACAGAGCGAGAGAGAGAGAGTGAGAGAGATAGGCATACACACCGGTTCATTTCATCCTTCTTCCTACTATACGAATGAATATTCACATTAAAATTATTTTACCACTCAAAGTCGTTGTCACGTAAAACTTTCGCCCGTATACCGACTTTACAGGCAACCAATTTTTTTTCCGCATAACACCTATATAAATCGATAGCTAGCTGGTATCAACACTGCTGCCTCATGCTGTAGTGCGCACCCGCTGTTTCTCGCTCTAGCAAATAAAAAAAAATGCAAAAAAAAAAACTCAGAGGAAGTCGGTTAAAAAATATAATATTAATAAAAAAACAAAGTTTCGTTGTTAAAGTACCTCGATAGTTATACTCGTACAACATAATTTTTTGTTTACACTAAACCCGAATAGGGGTCATTGTACTCATCATTTTGAACAACTTTTTCTAAGGGACGAACCTTGAAATCGCGAAAAAAAATCAGCTGTTCCCTACATTTATGTTCGCATAACTCGTCAAAATGTAGGGAACAACTGAAAAAAAAACCGGCCAAGTGCGAGTCAGACTCGCGCACCGAGGGTTCCGTACAAACTTTATTAAAAATATTTTTATTATATGATGTAACTAAAAATTTATGCTTTTCGCAATTTTTCCTTTATCTGTGTTATAAGACGTTGCTTCGTACCAAATTTCAAGATTCTGAGTTCACGGGAAGTACCCTGTAGGTTTTGATTCCCTTGCGAGTGTCGAAAATTTGCGGCATAAACGGGAGTATCTTTTGATCGCGTTGACTTAGCAGTTTGATTTTTTCACAGCTCCAAGAGACCATAGACTTGAGTATTTGATATGAATTTCAGCTTGATACCTCCACGCGTTCCTGAGAAAAAAGGTCTTGACAGACAGACAGACGGACAACAAAGTGATCCTATGGGACCTCCCACCTCAAAAGGTAAAAACGGAACCCTAATAATGTTGTATATGTCACCGTAAAATTGTCAAACACGTTATATTACAATATAACGTGTTTCTCTCTAGCGATATTGTAAACTCTCGAATTATTGTCAACTGAACATACGGAAGTATCTCTGCCCCCATAATCGAGACTTGGGGCACCCCCCGTTAGGTTAGTTAGGTTCCTGGAGGGTATTTCCGAGCGCAGGGTTGCACTCGTAAATATCTACCGCCCCGCGAAGCGGGGCTCCGTCGACGACGCTTTTTAGGGGAATATAAAGTGTTTTAAGGTTAGGTTATATTAATCGATATTTCTCAGGAATGGTACAGTATCTCTTCATGAGAGTGGTACCACTGGGTGCGGGGGACCCCTCCTTCCCTCCACACCGCGTGAGTTGACTACCATCGCATGCATTTCACGGAAAATAATGCGTTTTATTGTAAGCAGTAGGTATGTTCATTTGATAATAATTCGAGAGTTTACAATATTGCTAGAGAGATTACAATATAACGTGTTTGACAATTTAACGGTGACATTAATGGTGCAAAATACCTCTTCACGAAGCCGAAAGGCACTTGTTCTCCCCATCATTGCGAACATTTTTTTGTTCAACACCATACCTGGAAACCTTCTAGTTACGGAGACATGGGGGGGTCAAAGTTACAACTTTTTGATAAGATTTTTTTTTAATACAAGATTTTTTGTAAGATTTTGAGTTTTAACACCTCCACGATCCCCATACTATACAGTCCATCCATCAGCACAATGATTTAAGAGCGTTACATCGACTTCTACCACAAAACATGCTTTATAACCTCAAAAAAGTTGATTCCCAGCAATCACTCTTGTAAATTGTAAATTATAGTTCTATTTAATTTCAATTTTTGGCCGATCACTGTCTCTTAAGATACAGGTCTCCTAGTTGAAGAGGTAGGGTTCATCATTGTTTTGTATGCATAAAAACTAAATCATATGCTTATTGTATTTTTGTCATCTTGTTTTGAACTGTGTCTGTGTGTTTTATTTGGATTAATAAACATTTATTATTATTCCTTTATTAAATTTTTTACAAACTTTTTACATTTTTAAATATTAACTTAAGAAAATATATAAAAAAAAACATTTTAAAATATAAAAAAAATGTAGCCCACCGGTGCGGGAACAGGGTCCAAGCTACCGGCGGTCAGGGCTCTAGAGAGAGGAACCTCCTAACAATACAAGCCGTGTCAAGGAGTACCGCTTTCTGAATCAAGCCCTTGATCCAGCTGCCTAACGAGAGCCTCCTCAGGTATTGGTCGAGGCTCTTGGCAATTAAGCCATGGGCTGACACGACTATCGGCACAATGATCGCCGAGTCCACTTCCCACATGTCGACAACCTCGCGAGCCAAGTCAAGATACTTGATTTGTTTATCTTTCTCGGCTTCTCAGGTTTCGAGGTTCCCATTAATTCGTTATTATTATTATTATTACTCGTAATATTTTTTTTGCGTAAAGTTACTTAGTTTGATGTACAGAATGCTTGGTTAACGGCTTTGTGATGAGGTGGTTTACACCCTGTATACATTTCTTGTATAATTTGCTTTTGTTATATTTTCCCCACGTTTCTGAATAACAACCACATAATTGTGAAAAAAAAACAGTTATATTTCTTCGTAAATGTCATTGATAGATCAGATAACCTCAATTGTTATTTTACGTACAACAGCTGTTTTTCTCACCAACTGATCATTATCTAGATGTATTCTTCACAATAAGGTAGTATATATTTAAATGACATGAATGTTACTCGAGTTTCCTGTTGTTGTAATGCACTTTTTGAATACTTAATACTAGTAAAGGTTTTTTCATTACTCATACTCGGAAAGTAGGTCTGAAGGAGCGGGTTGAAAGTAACACTTTTCAGCCTTAAGGAGAATCGCTTTCAACTGTCAGCTTTCAAATTATTAAAAAAAAACTAGCTCTATTTTCATATTTCTATTGAACCATGTTCCGACTTCTATACAGCCTCTAAATTACAGCACGATGTAAATTTGAAATAGTATAAAATTCAGTATTAATTAAAGAATAGTTATTTGTTATACAAGAGTGCAAAGTTGATTTTTAACCGCGTGCTCAATTTTGATGACCAAGCAAGCGAAAGATTCTGAAATTGAGTCACGAGCGAAGCGAGTGATTCAAAACTTAGAATCTTGAGCGTTAGCGAGGGAATCAAAAGAGCACGAGGTGAAAAATCTTTGCACTCGAGTGCAACACGTAACTTTTCATCCCACCTCAACGAGGAAATGAATAATCGCAATAAAAAAATTGCGCGTTGTTAACAAATTTCGTTAATTCTGTTGGCGTCAAATAAATTTCCTCGTCGCTAGATAATGAGTGGTCATTATAGATTTTTCACTTGTTTTCAAGTTGGATTCCTTGTTTTAACCTAAGGTGTTAACAATATGACGTGAAAATGGCGCGCGCAAAATATATTAAAAAAAGTACACCAAGAAGGTTCCCAGTCTGAGTTCTTAACAAATTAAAAAAAAAATGTATGATAAATTCGGCACCATAGAGGTAGAACTAAATAGGTTTAATGATGTTTTGAATTCACATGCTTAGTGCACACGATGTTCTAAATTCAAATTTACTTTACCCTCATGACGATAAAAACGGCTTTTGCACTCAGATATCGAAGAGCAAAAATACTCTTTCCGAGATGGGGGGATGAAAAAAATATTTTTTTAATAACTTAGTTAGTCACAAACATTTCTTTAAAATAGCATAGATTTGGGCAAAATATTTACTATTATTTCAGTGACGAAAGTTAAAAATAAAGGCTGAATAGCCGGCCACAGAAAAAAAAAAATAGGCGGGAAAGCGGCAATCCGATCTTCATTTTTTTTCGAGTTGTTTCGTTTTTTTATTTTTATTTTCCTTGTATTCGTTATGAAAAGCACAGTGTTTACCTCGGGTTAAAGACTTATTTACTCCCTCGAGCTATTAGCGCCCGCGCTACGCTTGGGCGCTAAACCCCGTCTCGGGACTAAATAAGTTACTTTCACCCCTAGGTAACAATTTACTATTTGCAGATAACAAAAAAAGCCGTCCTTCAAAATTAGTCCGTCAGATAGATTTCGAAAAAATATTGGGACACATGTTTTTCATTTTTCACGTTAACACAAATGAAGGTGATACGAGTAGTGCGTCGAAAACTCGTGTGACGTCACGTTTGAGTACATTTTTTACCGGAAAGTGACGGCACTAGCCCCCACTCCTGATCTTTGACGAGTTTTATTTTTTGTAAATTTTATTAATGTTATAAAACAAAAACCGCATCTCAAAATTTTTCTATTTTTTTATGTAACAGACGGGCTAAACAGAATCATATATTTTTTTTAGTCAGTCATAATCCGTATTAGGTTTTGGGTAAAGCTCAAAAAAAGCTCACGCTCAGATTGGTTTCGACTTTAACTTAGCTTCTGGCTTCGTGGTATTCAGAATTCAGTTCAGAGAGAATTTCATGTATTAATTTTATGTATTAGACTCGAAAAGAAACACCAGTTGCGCAAATTAAAATAAATGAAAATCTCACAAAAGGTTGTTGGAAACCACCTACTTCTATACTAATATTATAAAGAGGAAAACTTTGTTTGTTTGTTTGTAATGAATAGGCTTAAAAACTACTGGACCGTTTTTAAAAATTCTTTCACCATTGGAAAGCTACATTATCCACGAGTAACATAGGCTATATTTTATCCCTGTAGTCCCACGGGAACGGGAACTACGCGGGTGAAACCGCGTGGCGGGCGCTAGTAGTAAATATAGCGACAGGACCCCCTGAAAACTCTATTTTGCCACTTATGTTTGGATATTAAATCTTAAACAATGTTTTAGGCTTTCACGGTTTAAAACTAACCCAGCCGCAAAAATACAAATAAAATCCCATCAACGGTTCACTTCAATCAAATCTCATCCAACGATCCTATCACTACCTGCAACTCATTTGCTACATTCTTCCGCTCTGTTTATGAGCCTTCAACTTTTGACTTCAACACCTGGAAGCCACCCGCTAACAGTGCTGATAATGATGTTAACCTTTGTATGCTGCATCTTTCTCTTGATGCTATACGTAAAGAATTAAAATCTCTCGACTCATCTAAAGGTCCTGGTCCGGATGGGATTCCATCAGTTTTTCTCAAAAATACGTGTGATACACTCTGCTATCCTTTATTTATCGTTTTTAATAAATGTTTATCTTGTGGTGTCTTTCCGGATGTCTGGAAACATGCCAATATTGTGCCAGTTCACAAAAGTGGATCCAAGCATGATGTAGCGAATTATCGACCTATCTCCATACTACCTGCTTTTTCCAAGCTCTTCGAGAGGCTTGTGCATAACGAGATATATCCGGCAATTCACAGTGTGCTAATAAATGAACAGCATGGTTTTGTTAAGGACAGATCTTGTATTAGCAATCTCCTTATCTTCACATCCCATCTCTTTAAAAGTATTGACGACAGACAGCAAATTGATGCGATATACACTGATTTTCAGAAAGCGTTTGATAAAATTGATCATGTATTACTACTTAATAAAATAGCTTATAACGGAATCAGAGGGGACCTTTTGCGATGGTTTATATCATACATAACTAACAGAACTCAGAAAGTAGTGATTGATGGCTTCGAGTCCAGCTCTATCCAGGTCACCTCTGGTGTCCCTCAAGGTTCTATTCTGGGTCCCTTGTTATTTATTTTATTTATTAATGACATTAAATTCTGTTTTCAACATTCTAAATTCCTTCTATATGCAGACGATTTAAAGGTTTATAAAAAAATTTCACATAAACAAGATTGTATTGATTTCCAACAAGATCTAGACCGTTTCTCTGACTATTGTTTTACCAATAAGCTTTATCTTAGTCTTCCGAAATGTCACGTTATAACGTTTACCAAAAAGAAAAATAAAACTGAATTTAACTACTGCCTTGCTAATACATTCATAGATAAAGTTACTTCTCTTCGTGACCTTGGGGTTCAGCTGGACTCAAAGCTCCATCTGGATATACATATGGATAAAATAGTTAGTAAGGCTTACCAAATGTTTGGTTTTGTAATGAGAGCATCTACGGAATTTCGTCGCCCCTCCACCTTTCTGCATTTATACAAATCCATAATTAGGCCGCAGCTAGAGTTTGCAGTATCGATATGGAACCCACTTTACAAAAAATATAATGATGCTATAGAGTTAGTACAACGCAAATACTTTCGTGCTTTATATTACAGATGTTTTCGGAAAAAAGTCTCGTACCACTTGCTTCTTAGGAAATACGATATTCTTACCTTGCAGTCAAGACGACTGCTCCTTGATGTTATGACTCTGTATAATGTGTGCCGCAATAAATTTGATTGTCCTGATTTGGTAAATAATATAAGTTACCTTGTTCCTCGAACAGTACATGTACGTGAGGTGCGCATACGGCGCCTGTTTGCTACTGGCTGTTGTAAATCTAACGCTGGCTCGCGTTCACCTCTGCATCGCTTGGTTGAGACTTACAATAATGAGTTTAGCTCAATCGACATACTTTTCCTTAGTAAAAACGTATTCAGGAAGCAAATCCGTGCAATTCTTAAGGATCGGCAGTCAACCATTGTGTTGTAATGTGTGTGGCATAATTATATCTAATTATATTTGTTACGTATTGTGTGCCGATTAATGTAGCTTTTTGTAAATTGTAAGTACATCACACAACTGTAACTTGCTATATGACTTTTTGTCATATCTGTTAGGTACCAGTTATAGTTGAACGTTTTTATATTTATAGTTTACATTCATAAAATTAGTCTCTCTAGTTGTACAATATTTATAGATAGTAATCTGTGAGAAACGTAGTGGGTAGCATATTTATCATAGTTTAGTATTTAAGTCTTATTTTAAATCCGTAATATGTTACTGTTTGTTTTTTCCTAAATAAATAAATAAATAAATAAAATAAACTAAACTTATTTTTATTTTATTTTATATTGTCACTTACAGGATATCTTCCGTGATTATTTATTATTTTGAGCTCCCGATATATCGACGCTGTTGCAAGCGCCATGATCGCGGGTTGACTCATCGGGAGCGTAATAAATAATCACAGAAGATATCTCGTAAGTGACAATATAAGTTTATTAAATCTTAGTTTCATACCTAATGTCGAGAATCCTCCATGTGGGTTCGCTTTAACGCTAACGTAATGCCGGTGACCCACCTGGAGGGTCCACTTGCAACATGGATGGTTTAGGGACTTTTTACACCTTTTAGATATTTAGGCATGTGACATTAATCGTACTTAATGGCACCAACTTGTTTTGTTTAAACTGTTCATTTCCATAAACAATAATTCACAAAGTTCACCAACAGCCCGACCTGTCAATGTCATTCAAGCGCCAAAACATCCATGCAGCACTTTAATGTTTGAGCCAGGAAGGAACATTTTTCTTTAAGGAGAGTAGTTTCTTAAAAGTAAAAAAAATAAAAGACAATACTTGTATTAACACTTTATTTTATTTTACATTAAACGAATATCAGTGTGCCATACAATGCGATACATAACTGGCGTTGCTATGGTTACGGATAATTGCGAAACTTTTATTCTAGACTGTATTTCAGTATGCCACATCTAAGATTTCTAATAAATAAATAAACTACAAAATTGATTTTCTAAAAGAACATCAGGAAAAGGTGGCGAGACGATTTGGACGCGCATCACGAGGGTTGGTCCGAGGCGGCACAGGAAAAAAGCACATGGAAGGAATTGGGGGAGGCCTTTGCCCAGCAATGGGACAGTACAGGCTAATAAAAAAATAAAAAAAAAAGAACATCAAACTTTTTTGTTTAGACAGTCCTGTATTTTGATTTTAGACTGATGGATGAAGAAATTACAAGCCTCTCTAGAAGTCTATTGCTTGGCAGAGCTAGTAAAGGTCTGGTTATACTCAGGCGAATCCCGTTTGAGACGCGGGAAGTGACTGAGCGGTGGTGAAAAGATCCCGCGACTATTAGCGCAACCTAGAACACCTCCGTACAAGTCAGTTCGCACGATCGTCGCGGGCATATATCAGCACGCATCCCACGCGGGCTTCGCTTCAGTTTCACCAGAGCTCAACAGTTTAAAATAATCCTTTATAATATAAAAAAATCAAAATAAATATCGCTGGACATTACACACAACGCCATCTGGCATATAACATTATATTACTATTTTATGTAACATTTTCCTACAAATACATTTCGTTAATAGATGTGGCACACTCTATAGTTATTACCAAACCTGTAAGCCTAACATTAAGGCGAATTTTAGACATATTCAGTGAACCTCTTACAATATTTAATTAAAAACCTGACTTTTTAATACCGTACGACTTTTATCTAAAAATTACGCGTTCACGACAAAACGCAATCGCATAAAGAACGTTGGCTAAGAAATTAGGAAGCTGAGTAATTAAAATACTGGAGTCACACTACGATTTAAATTGATGTCCTACCTCATTGACATAAGGTTCAAATTGTTTGATCTTTTCGAACTTTTTTTAAAATTGGTTTTCTCTTTTAATCACTTTAAACGTACAAGGTTCAAATTTGTACTTACTCCGCCATATTGTGTTTTCAACACGTTGCACAAAAATGTTTACAAACAGCTTCCACTTGGCAACGTCATACGAGCGCCGAGTAGCAATACATATGTAATCGTAGTGTGTTCACAGCCGTTCGCAAAGACATAGATATGTTCACAAACTTGCTTGCTCTTCCATGCCTTATAAAGTCCCAACCAGAACTTCACTAACAAGAAGGTCCAACCTCCCTTCACAGATATTTTGCCTCTCATTTAGCATCACAGTGGAAACACAATGATCTTTTTTTTCAACAGAACAAAGTTGCTTTTAGGTTGGTGCTTTCGGAGGTCAAATTATTGTGAAAGAAACAATTGTAGGGTCAAAACAGACGACAGACCAAATGAGGCGCATTTTTTGAGCTATCACAATCAATTGTATGAAGAGACAAAATAAAATATGAATCTTCTAGTATCATAGACTAGCACAATAGATCTATAGTCTGTCATGAGCCATAATGTCATCGCCAACATAACTATGTCTAAGCAAAAAGAAAAAAAAACTCAGGGTAAAAAAAATAAAATCGAAATTAAAAATATAAAATTTATTAACGAAACAAGACATTATTTACAACAACAAAGTAAATGTTATAAATATTATTTATTAAATCTAAATGAGAATAGGCCCCATATAACGTCCATGGGAAACAAAATTGACAAGTGGTAATGCCACAATCTGTGTATTTCTATGAAGAACGAATAACTTACTAACGGACAATCCAATGAATTACAACGTAATTTTACGTCGAAACATTTAAAAGTAATTAATATTATATTAGATACAGAAATAGGTCAAAGCGTAATACTTATTTGCATACACGCATTTCTTTGCATATAATTTATGATCAACAGAATCACATTCACAGAACAAAACATAATTTAACAGAAATAATGTAAACAACTGGCAATACCACTCAATCAAACAAAATTGTACAGGGACTTCCTTCTAACGCTATTTAAAAACAATAATATATACAATAAACGCCACACCGGCTTCGCAATAATACAAGAAAAATAAATATAAACAAAGAGTATATACTCAAATAAGTGTACTGCGTAAATTGGAACGTCTCAGCATTAACGTACAGATAAAAAAACACTTTTCGATAATGATTTTACTCCCGACTTACATTCTAGTTATACCGACTAAATCTTGAATACTAAATAATGTGTTTGTGAGATATTATTTGACAGAAACGTCAACAATATAAAGTAAATAGTTAAACTAAGTTTTGGAATATAAATGCAAATTAATATTTTAATAATACGAAGAATAAAATTTGATATTTTACAGTTAATACTAACGCCTTTATTTGGGGTTAGCCAGAGCACGTAATTTCGAACTCATAGCGTTGTTCCCATCTAAGTAATCTGATATTATCGTCATTTTAAAGTGTTCTATTGGTACGTAAAGTCTTGTCATCTTCGCTACGCGGATGGATGGGCATCATCTGCCTAGCCTTTTCCCAATTATGTTTGACTCGGCTTCCAGTCTAATCAGATACAGGTGAAAACCAGTATTTTACATAGAGCGAATGCCTATCCGACCTCCACTACCCAGTTAATACTAGGTAATACGATACCCCTTGGTAAGACTGGTTGTCAGACTTTTAGGCCACTGACTTCTACCGACCGTCAAAGATCTACAATTAAAGACAGCCGGGACCAACGGCTTAACGTGCTTTCCGAGACACAGAGGACTCGGTAGTACTGGGTGGTTACCCATCCACGGGCCAACTCAGGCCAACGTAGATTAACCTGATATTTAAGCCACAACCATACAATTACTTTGACTGAATGTTGATGTTAATGGTAAGTTTCTCACATATATGTATAATCACAACATGAATGATGTAACCAAGATTTTGTAACAATATGTAGATTGAAAAGAGTGTCCATGGAGTTTCTTGCCCATTCTTCTCCATAGAGATCCACGCTAGGGAATGGGCAACTACAGTACCTTTCTCAAGTTATTATGCCTTGTGACTGTGACTGTAGCTTTCGTTTGAGTTTTGTATTTTTGACATTCAAAAGTGCCGTAATGGTCTAATTGAAGTAAATGATTTGAGTTTGAGTTTCGTGCCTAATCGCTTGTCAAGTTGCGAGCACAGCGCTTAAGGAGGTCTTTTGTAGTAAAGACAAGTCACTTGGCAAGATCAAGGTATAAGATTATTACAAAAAAAAGATACTAATTGGCGGTAACTAACATTTTAAGAAGAAAAGGGAAGGGTAGATTGCCATTTCTAGTTCTGCTTACATTTCTCATTCTGGAAACACTCATCAATTCTATTTTGGTAACTATAACTACCAAATAGGGCCATAGCAGACATGCCTCTTTTAGCCTCAACGTTTCTGTACTTCTTTTTGGTGACCTGCATTCGCTCCCGATAGCAAAATCACGCATTTTAGTACGTTTCGATAATGCATCATTTATTTTAAAATGTTGATAACAAAGGTTCACTACATCGCTAGGACTAACCCAACGGTGTGTGAAGTCTTTCAGTTGCTTTTCCAAGCTTCAAGATAGCGATAACATGATTGATGCTACGTCTGCTTAGGCCTTTACCAACCACGAGGGCTTACTGAACCCTCCTCTAACCGCTATCAGTCAACCTTTACATCAATTACACTACCAAAGCAGAAATAACTCTATAACCGTCAAATAATATCACACAGACACCGGTTTGCCTAACTTGTTACAATGAAATAGGCATAATGAAATATTCTACAGAGTTTATGATAAAAAAGGAAACATTATATCGCCCGTCGCCGCTCACCGTTTATGCAAGCATCCATTGAGCATCAATTTGCTTTCGATAATCCTTTAATACTCTATAGTAGTCTATAGACAATTTTGTCATGACAACGTCAAAGTGACAGCAAATGTCATGACTGGAACGTTACAAATGTCATTTCATGATTTATGTCAAGTCGAACTTTGCTTTTGAAATGACCATTTTAAAAGATTTTTACAAATAAGTTTATTTATTATATAGTGTTGTTAATGTTAACAGAGAATTGCATTATAATAAACGAGTAATATTGATAGGTGTAATAGCTAAATTATTAGCTCAGCCTGCATTACGATTTCCCATAAAAACGAATTCGATTCTTCTTCTATTAATTTATTATTATTGCAACGTAACTATTGAAGGGAAATAAACCGCAACGCATGCTAAGCCTCAATTGTTAAAATTGGAAGATTCTGATTTCAAATCAAACAAAAAAAAGACAACTGAATTGCCAATGGAAAAAAAAGTTTCTATTTTTGAATATGGTAAGGATAAATCCATGTATTCACTGAAAAACAATGAGTTTGTTAGTTTCTGAAACATCACGTCTATGTTTTATACAAGAACAATATTTCAGAGATTTTTAGAGTATATCACACATGAACCGGTTGGGAAAACTAATATGTTTTGTTTGCCACTGCCAGTGGGTAACACAGTAACAATTTGTGTTTTTTTTTTCATTTGTTTTAGAACAATCACAATGTTGTCTTATGCAGCTCAAAGGTTAACTACTTTTGGTGTTCGGTACAGTTAAATAAACAAATAAACATGATGTTCAACATGTTTAGTTAAACCTCAACAGCATGAAAATAAAAAGACTTTTAATGAACAATTGTTTATAAAGATTGTTAATAAACAAATGTTTATAAACATTGTTAATAAACAAATGTTTATAAACATTGTTAATAAACTATTGTTTATAAACAATTATTTCTCGGTGAATACATGGTTTAAAGGAAAATAAGGCTTGCCACTCACGCTACGCATACGGTCGCGACGGGCGCACACTTGCGAGTGACTCAACGCAGGTCGGGGTTGTCGTTGATCTGTTTCTTGATGCGCACGAGCATAGTCGTATACCACTGATCCAGTCGCGATATGCTGTCGTAGTTTTTCACCGCCTCGGTGAAAGAGTCCACGTTTTGCTCTTCCAAATGTTCAATCAGTTCCTGGAAAGATTGGATAGGGACGATTAAATATAGGTATTTATGTAATTTTTTACATTTTGGGTCTTGAATTGCATTGTATTGCCGTAATGGGGAGTACAATAAGTCTTATGTCTCAGTATATTATTGCATCTAAAGTAATATTATAAAGAAGAAAGATTTGAATTTTTGTTCGTTTGTCTGTTACGATTTAAATAAATATAAAAAAATATATTCGCTGGACATTAACACACAGCGCCATCTAAGTAAGGCTTGTGTCGTGGACACCAGATAGTTGATATACTACATATATACTTTTTGTTTGTAAATACATACTTATTATACATATAAACATCCTTGACTCTGAAACAAATGTCCATGCTCATCACACAAACATTTGCTCCTACCGGGATTCGAACCCAGGACCCTAAGAACGTAAAGCAGCTTCACTACTACTACGCCATTTGAGTCGTCAACTAACTCAATGTCGATTTAACTCAAGAACTACTCGAACGATTTTAAAAATTCTTTCACCATTAAAAAGCTGCACTTTACCGAGAAACATTGGCCATACATTATATTGATATCATGCAAATTAGCCGATGTATCACAGTTTTTGCGGACGAAAGCGCGAGCGAAGTGCTAGTGATATTGACAGTTTTTCATACGCGGTGTAAGATACCATGGTTAACGCTGATTCTTTCCAATAACCTTAGGAAACATTTCATTGCTGTACAAGTATCTCCATGTAAAGAATATGCAAAAGTTTCATCGATGGGTAGTTGAACTCACTTTAATCAGCTTGCACTCCCGGGTATCGCCGAAGGCAGGGTACAGGCCGCAGTACTTCTCTACAGCATGCTGCGCGTTCAAGATGTCCACGCACAGGTGGCAGAGCGCCGCACGGAACATGTACTCCTTAGCGCTGTATTTCAGGAGACTGTTATCTAGGGATGACTTGGCGATCTGGAATGAGAAAGAAACACTATTTATTAGTAGTCAATTCATATAAAATAACTAAATAAATATCGCTGGACATTAACACACAGCGCCAACTAGTGCCACACTAAGCAAAGCTTGTGTCGTGGACACTAGATAGTTGATATACTACATATATACTTTTTGTTTGTAAATACATACTTATTATACACTAGCGACCCGCCCCGGCTTCGCACGGGTGCAATGCTGATACTAAATTAAATACACCTCAGAAAAACTATGAACGTTGTATATAAAAACATAGCGGCCCGCTCCGACTTTGCACGGGCATAAAATATATATGCCTATGTCACTCAATGAAAACATGATTAAAATCGATCCAGTATTTTTGATTCATTCATTACCTACTGCCCTTGGCCTGCACGCATTAAATTTGCAGTAAAACAATTCCTCTTTCCCTATACTTACTATGAAGATTTCCTGCTATCTTTGGAATATCTAAATTCATACAATTTTTATTACATTACACATTTTTACTTATTTACTTTTTACATTTTTACCTAGGTATCTCTCTGAACCGAATGCCTATCTCGATCCCGGCTGCGGCGAACCTCACGCTCTATTGAAGATTCTCTCTCTCTCTCAGCTCTATATCTATCCCTAAGCTGACTGAGTCGAGCTTCACGTTCTGTTGACGATTCTTCATCTCTTTGTGAACGTACTCTTCTAGCATTCATTGAACTACGACCTATGTTCGAACGACGACGTCTTCCAGACATGACTTTATAATTTCTGAACAAAGTTGACTCAGTTCTATACTTATGTATGATTACCTACCTATGAACAAATTGCCATATTATTGGTACCTATGTGCCGCAGTAAAAAACATCTAAATACTTACCATTTAGACACAAATGATAATCAACAATCATAAAAAACAAAAGATAAATATTCTATTCTTTTCTTTTTTTTTACTGAAATAACTTAAACTACGATTTTAATGAAATCAACTTAAAATACGATTTTAATTAAATTAAAAACACCTAAAAAATAATTTGCCATGCGTGTGACTAAAAACAAAAGATAATCTACAATCATCAAGAACAAAAGATAGCTATATTCTATTAAGTTTTTTTTCTGAACTTACTTAAGATGTTTGAAAATAATTTCCTTATTATTAAATTAATTGATTATTATTTATCGTAACTTATAATTATTAACTGATACGTTGTCGCGCTGAAAAGCACGTTTTTATCAAGTACTGTTATTTTCCTCGCTAGAGAGCTCCGATAATAAACGTGTTCGATTGCTGCTAAATTCAAAGTGCTATAGGGAGAACCGCGTTTTTTTTTAATTTTTTTTTGGAATGGGCATCTCGCAGTTCAGTCTGAGAAGACTGGCTTCTGCTTAACCGGGCAAGTCCTGTGGATGCCTTGAATTTAAGGCCTCCAGCCAGGGCAGGGAGAACCGCGGCCTCCGACGCGCTATTTATAGGCATGCCTCCCCGCACTGCCCCGTCCGTGTCGATGCCTAATATTGGCATCGCGCTGCCAGACCCAGCGCCGTCCGGACTCCCCCCCCCCCCCCTCGAGCGGAGGAGAGGAAGACGTCCGGCAAGACGACGCCGAAGAAGAAGTCTGCCAAGGGGAAGAGAGAAGAAGAGGGAGCGAGACGGAGCGCAACCGCTGCTGCGGACGACCCGTCGATGACGTCGGCGCCTGCGCGTGTTGCGCCGATGCCCCCGCCGAGTCGACCGCACACCGTCCCTGTGCGCCCGACCTCGTTCCGTCCGGTTCCGCAAGAAACCCCGGACCCACCTGCCACCGCGAAATCGAGGCGCGCGTCGCGTCCAGTGCGCCAAGATCCCGTGGCGTGCGCCCACGCCTCTGGCGCAAGCTGCACGCGCGCCCACACCGCAGCCGCGCACGCACGCGACTGCCACCAGCGCCCAGGCGCCAACAACCCCTACCCCATGCCATTAAAAAAGCTGAAAGCAAATTGGCTTTCAAAAGAGCAGTTCGGAAGTTCTATTTAAAGTCCGACTAAATTGCTTTCTTCTCAGTCTTCGACAAAGTCATATTAATTATTATAAGGTTTGTCGTTTTTCGGTCTATTTGTATGTTTTTTTTTTGATAATATATATTAGTTTATTTTATATGCCTATATATGTATTAGTATGTATACCTATTTATGTGTTTTAATTTTCATGCTTATAAATGGTATTTTTATTTTTATTGTACTCTATCACACACAATACTGTCTTATTTGACCCAAAGGTTGACTGGTAGAGAATGCCTTGTGGCATTAAGTCCGCCTATGTACCACTCTTGTACATGAAGTTTAAATAAATAAATAAACAACGCCTCCCATACGTGCGGCCGAGCAACCACACGCCACCGCGACTGCCCGACCTGCCGCGTCGACCGCCCCCTCGGAGGCTGTGTCCGCGGTGAGGTCCGTCACCAGCACTAAGCGGGTAACTGGTGCGCGCCCGGTAACCCTGGCGCCCCAGCAGCCTGTCTCGCCGGCGCCCCCTCGTGCCTCGGCCTTCGATTCCCCGGCCGGATGGTCGGCATACTCGCCGCGAACCGGCTCGAGTATGTCGATCGCGTCCGCGGGATCGGACGAGTCGAGCGCATCAGGGAGGCGCACACCGATGAAGACATCGTCACCGTCGAGGGACCAAGGCCACGATCATCGGTCGGAGCCCCGGCCCCAACGACGCCGACGAAGCACGGACGAGTCTGAGGAGGAGGCGACGCGATACTGCCTCGACCCGCCGCAGCAGCGCGATTGCGCGTTGGCGCGGGGGGAGCGGGACGCGGCCGGGTCGCCTACCTTTGCGGAGGCTACCCGACGCTCGCCTCCTCCCACACCAGCACGGACACCATCGAGCCCCGGGTCACAGCGAGGGGTGAGTGACACTAATGTTTCTCCCCCACAGCCGTCAGCCCCCCGGGCCGGAGATTCTTCGGCCACCGACCAGCCTAAGCCGAAGCCGCAGAAGCGGCCTAGGTATCCTCCGCTTGTGGTGGAAAGGCTGCCAGGATGGGCCACCCATTTCAGGGCCCTCAAGGAGAAGTTGGGCCACCCCCCCAGTGCCAGACCATTCGGTGCTGGAATTCGCTTCACTCCTGAGAGTGAAGTTGAATTTAGGGTGGTCCAGCGGTACTTGACGGGCCTGGAGAAAGAGGATGGCACGTCATGGTTTGCCTACTCGCTACAGGCGGAGCGCAGCTGTAAGGTGGCCATCAGGGGGCTGCCCGTGGACACTGCACCACAAGAGATTGAGGAGGAGCTCCGCGCGTTGGGGTACGAGCCGGAGTACGTTCGCCACATCAAGGCGAGCCAGGGACGACACGGCTGCGTATTCCACGCCGTACTCAAGAGGACGCCAGAAGTACGCAGGATCTTCGACACCTCCGTGTTCTTGAACATGAGAGGTGTCAAGATAGAAGCCTGGCGGGGCAAGCGTGGGCCCGCCCAGTGCCACCGGTGCCAGAAATGGAGCCCCCCACCGCATCTGAGGATGTCCTTCCGGGCGACCCGCCTATCCTGGCGCGGGCTGTTCAAGAAGAAATCATCCAGCTGCAGCCTTCACAAGAGTAGTCTGTGGGGTCGACAGCTGACGCCGGTGTGGCGCGGCCGACGGCGCCAAGACCCAGCGTGCAGCGTGCCGAGAGCGGCACTTCTACAGCCGGTTAAGTTGCCGGCCCCGCAGCCACCAACAAGGACTTCACAGCCCGCGCCATCCAGCTACTGATGGACCTGATAAAGGCCATCAGGCAGGGCCAAAGCGTGGAGCTTGTTGTCCTGGACGGCCTGGCCTCGTTACTCAAATTGTACCAGGGCTAGGCCGGGCAGGACAGGGACTTCCCGAGGCCCTGCAAGCCAGGTCGCCCCCCCCTCTGCCGCCTCTCCACCGGATCGGACCCAGGTAAGCTGTTTTCCCGGTTACACGCGGCTTACCTGCACAAAAAGACTCCACACACAGAACTCACTCCCAGCTGCGCGACGTGGGCCAAGTTAATATGGGCACGTCACGTAGCAAACCCACTCATGCATCTCTCTACACACTCGTAGACTCACGCGTGTCGCGGCCCTAGGGCCTGCGATACACGCACACATGGGCGGTGTTACACATTACAATACCGCCCACACACACACGTCGGCCCCTCTGCCCGTACCACTGCTGGCTAGCTCTGGCTAGTGGGGCGAGCGGGGACCACACATCTACTGTAGGTGCGCTATAAGTCGGCACCTCTGTCGCTGGTTGTGTCCCGCCGGGCCTCCTCCGGGTAACCGGAGGTCTCACCGCCAGGGGGGGGGCCGCCGAGGTGGCGTGAAGAAAACAGCGCTGTATGACAGCGCTGTGGCGCGCCTACAGCACACATCACAGCAACCACACACATGGGCGCATGTTATAAACACGCGCCCATCAAGACCTGGGACAGAGTCCCATCAAGATACGGGTCCCGCAGTAGCGGGCCCAGGTATGGCTTCCGCGGCCAGGGGGCATAGCGCCCCGTTACCGCCTGCCACGCCCCCTTACGGGGGCGCAGCGACGTCCACGTCCACTGCCCCGTCCGACCGGTACCGCCCGCCGCAAACGCAAATTTTAAATTTGTAATATCTCCGAAAATATTTGTTTAATTTACATGCTGTTAGGAACCATATTGATCTATATTAATTGCACACTGTATTTAAGGTACTTAATTCGATAAGGATTAATGCCGTATTGCTTAAAATAGCTTCGTAAATAAGCCATTTTTTCACGTAAAAAGTAAACAATAAAAATGGTTAATGTGGGTTATCCCTAAAAGATAAACATATACCATCGCGGACTTTTTTGTAGACCTTTTTATGGTGTACAATACTGTAGTACATTAATTTGATCTAACTCGTAGGGTTTAGGCAGCTTTTTGCTAAATAAGCCCAAAAAATAGGTTAATTTACGACATCACGTTAGAAACCTCTAAAATTAGCAATGTTGCCTTAGTATAATTATGATGCATGTATTATACATATAAACCTTCCTCTTGAATCACTCTATCTATTGGAAAAAACCGCATCAAAATCCGTTGCGTAGTTTTAAAGATTTAAGCGCACATAGGGATATAGGGACAGAAAAGGCGACTTTGTTTTATACTATGTAGTGATATAAACAACTCGGAAATAAATGTCCGTGCTCATCACACAAACATTTGCTCCTACCGGGATTCGAACCCAGGACCCTGAGAACGTAAGGCAGCGTCACTACCACTACGCCAATCGGGTCGTCATATGTCACAGACATCTTGTTACAATATTTTTTTTACTGTATATCTTGCGGGATTAAAAACACACAGGTTTTGGTACTTCTAATGGGGATGAAAAACATTATTCTGTTTAGTCCGTTAATTAGAATATCGAAAAATATTAGATACGTGTTTTTTGTTTTATCAAATTAATAAAACATGACGAAGATAAAACGCATCAAAAATCATGAGTGGGGTGGGCTTTTGGCGTCACTTTCCGGTAAAAAAATGTACTGAAATGTGACGTAACACGAGTTTTTCATCTTCAATATTTGTTTTTGAAAATGTTTCTGACGGACTATTTTTATTTTGTCGGCTGTATTCTAACGGTTACTCAAAACATAACATCTGTTTCCTACAAAAGATGCCTACACAGTCAAAAATACAGAACAGTTGTTTTTTTTAGAATGTCGAACTGAATATGTGGTAACCATTTTCTCGGCAGTGGGGATTCCACCCCGAATACATACAATAATGTCGAATCATTAATTGTTGCAGTTTTGTAGGGTTCCCTATCATAAGTTGTAAGGATCAAAGTCGGTAAAATGTTGTTTCGGTATGATGATGAAACTAAGGCAATTTATTTGCCTTAGTTTCATTTGGCAAATGATAAAAGTTCAAAAGGGGCCTCGGCCAATAGCAAAAACTTATTTAGTAAATTGGCCAAATATAGTTCGATTGTGGTTCGGTAAAATAATGACCCGTGCACTTCGATGATCTTAAAATATGTCAAATAATTCATGTAGCAAAAAAGACGTCGGTCAATAGTTTTCGGTAAGTAAAATTAAATTCAAACAAGGAAAGTAAATGTTTATAATGACAACAAAACTACAAGTTCACCAACAACGGTTGCTAATATCTTTAACGACTTCTTTGCCTCGGTCGGCGAACCGTTACCTAACAACACGACGGATACATGCCCAATTCTTACCTCGTCAATAAATTCTCTTTTTGTCCAACCCGCCACGGAGCGTGAAATCTATAATATAATACGCAAAATGAAAAACAAACGTAGTGCCGGAGTGGATGAAATACCATCTTTTCTAATTAAAGAATGTATTAATGAATTGACACCACTTTTGACGAAACTGATAAATAAATCCCTTGACGAAGGTATATTTCCGGATAAATTAAAAGAAGCTAAACTGCGACCAATATTTAAAAAAGGTGGCAAGCCCCAAGATCCCAGTTCCTACCGACCAATAGCCCTTCTATCAGTTATATCAAAAATATTCGAAAAAATAATGTCCACTAGAATTACCAACTTTTTAGAAAAATTCAGTCTCTTAGACGTAAATCAGTTTGGCTTTAGGCAAAAAAGATCGACCACACTCGCGGTATATAACTACGTGCAAGAAATATATAACTGCATCAATGACAAACAATATGCTATAGGTTTGTTCCTAGATATGACTAAAGCATATGATAAGGTTTCCCATGGCATTTTACTACAAAAATTATATGGCATAGGAATTAGGGGTACGGCTTATAAATGGTTTAAATCTTACTTGAAAGATAGAAAACAATATGTCGAAATAGAATACCACAACAAAGAAGTAAACGAAGTACAAAACATAAAATCACGGACAAAGACTATAAACCACTCCATTCCACAAGGCAGTGTGTTAGGGTGTATACTATTTATTATTATACTATTTATTATATACATAAACGACCTACCTAAAACAATTGACTCGAAGTGCGTTTTATTCGCGGACGACGTATCGCTATTGTTCAGAAGCACTGAGAGCACCGAAGCTTTGACAAACATCGAAAACACATATAAAATAGTTAAATCATGGCTAGAGAAACATAATCTACAAATTAATACTAAAAAAAGTAACTTACTGCAATTCAGAACACATCAACGAACGCCGCTAAACATAAATAACCTAAGTAATTCTTTAAATATCCCAGAAAGGGACGAACTAACGCTTCTTGGCTTAACACTGGACAATAATCTAACATGGAAAAAACATATCGAACACCTAAAGACTAAATTATCCAAATTCATATACGCATTAAGCAAATTAAAAAGCAACACTAACTATGAGACCGCGCTCTCAGCATACTATGCTTATGCTTATGCATGGTTTATCTATGGCATAATATTATGGGGCGAAAGTACAAACTTTAATGACATATTCATCATGCAAAAGAAATGTATACGCATCCTTATGAACATTAAGCCATGGGAAAGTTGTAAACCACATTTCATAAAACATAAAATATTAACGTTACCCTCCCTTTATATATTACAAATAGCTACGTTCGTCCAAAAACACAGAAATTACTTTACATCAAACATAGAAGCAAACCAAAACTATAACCGAAGAAATAAAAACAAGTTGATTACACCGACACCAAAACTAAGAATTATGAAAAGTAGCCCTAACTATAGAATAGCAACGATTTATAATAATCTACCAAAACATTTAAAAGATGAGAACAATCCAAATGCATTCTTTAATAAACTAAAATTGCTTTTAATAGAGAAATGTTATTACACGGTAGACCAATACATGAAGGATAAAACTTTATAGGTGTACCTACATAATTTACGATTACGATTATAACTTATTTTTATTTCTACTGCAAGATCCGGTCTGGTCAAGACATAATTACTGTTTATTTAAGTGACATTGTATTTTTATTTTTTATTTTGTACTGTAAAATGACTCACCATAATTCATTCATTCATTAATTCGATTCAATTTAATCACTTACGATATGACATGACTAATTATTACCTATTCCCTATTATTGTTATTGTTATTTTTGTTCTATTCAATCTGACTCAGTTATTATTATGACCTAATGTGTTTACTGTTAACCGGACATCAAGACGACTTTTAGACATATTTTAAATGACATGTATTATATTGTTTAATTGTATTATTAATAAGTTTTGACTCGATGTATTTATTATATTAATTTAACAATCAAACATCAACAGCAAATCAGCATGTGCTTTGCAGTGCCCTGACAGGGTTCATGTACAAAAACCGACAGTAATATTATTATTATTATTGTAAAATGTGTGATGTGCATGAGAGCAAGTAAATAAATAAATAAATAAATAAAGTGATCGGTTCCCGTTATGTAGAACAACTTTTAAGGAACACTAAACTTGTTTCGGACGGTAATGAAAGCATACCTGCTCATAGATCTGTATGGCCTTGTCGTAGTGCTCCAGCTGGGCCGCGTACTGCGCCAGCTTCAGCATGCACTTGTTGGCGGAGGACGTGGACTCTTCGCCGCGGAAGTAGTCTGCCGCCTGCTCGTAATGCTGCATAGCTCGGGACAAGTCCAAGCATTCTGTCTCGTACAGTTCCGCTATATTCTGCAAAGTTAAAGATTTCATTTTAGAAACTAATTATTTAATAATTCAGACATGTGTGCATGTTTCCGTGTTTACGATGTTGATCTCATGGAGAAAGTTCTTCAGTTTCTTGGTCTGACACCAGTCTTACCAAGTGGTATCGTATTTCCCAGTATTAACTGGGTTGTGGAGGTCAGATAGGCAGTCACGCCATGTAAAATATTGATATTCAGCTGAATCCGGTAAGACTAGAAGCCGACCCCAACATAGTTTGGAAAAGGCTAGGTAGATGATGATTTTAGGGCTTGTATGACGCCCTAAAATCATAGCATCAACTATCAATCGCAGCGACTAGGGTTCTAACTGGGTTTTGGAGGTCAAATAGGTATTCGACAGCCACTCTTATCAAGAGGTATGGTATTACCTATAATAACCATACTTCTTGGTAAGACTGGTTGTCAGGTGACACCCTAAAATATGACCAGACATTTCTGTAACGCACTGTTTCAGATAAAGTGTTTAACGTCACTTGATGTACTCAGACTGCAAGGTCACTTCAGGCAAGTCTGAAGACTGCCCAAGAAAAAAGTGGCGTCATTTATAGTAAAAGCTCTATGGTAAACGCGTCACGTACGCTTCGTTACCGACTCTAGGACGGAAACCTTTGTAAATTACTTGAAATTTTAGCATTTTTATCTTAGTGGGCTAAACTAGACACAGTGTAAGAACTTGTACGTTTAACTTGGCGTTGGTTGCAATGCATCATTATAAGTAGGACATTCGTTCAATGAACTGGACAAGTGTGTTCAGTAAAGTATTTCAGTGAGTTAATGTTAATTAAGTTTTATTCAAATAGAATTTAAAAATGACAACTATTTTGCCATTAAATTATAAATCAAATAATAATTACCTGATGCTGTTTAGCAGCTACAGTGAATCGTCCCATGTCAGTGTAGATCTCAATCGCTTTCAGCAGACACGAGACAGCCTCTGCAACAAAACTTAACTAATTAAACATAGTTCATAGTGACTTCATTTTTGACGTCGGATTTCATTAAGTTAGTCAGGGAGATAAAACTACTCGTAGAATATAATTATATCGTTCAAATAAGTTTTAGCCAAAGAACTATATGAACTCATCTTGTTCGTTCAATTTAAAACAAGGTTTGTATTAAAACCATAATCGAGGACCCAAGATATCTCCTTGTGGAAACCTTATTTTTTTTATAAGAAGCGTGATTTTTTTTTACATATACGTCACAGTTGTGCTTTCTATTTTAATACACATTATAGATGTACTCATTAGAAAAAGCTTTTCAGGCGTCGATATGTGTGTTAACAAACAATGACGTCATGGTAACTGTGTTGAATGCTACAGTGAAATCTACTAACACCAATATTGTTTCGGAACAGACAAAATACATCCATGCCAAATTGTGTCACGATGAATACGATGGTGTTGATATTATCTAATATGATTTTAATAGAATTGACTGTTTTATATTGATAGATTCCGTCAACTTCCATCAACACGCTTGCAATCTCATTATCGATAAAATATCAGTCAAATATTGTGTATTTCAACAAGGGAGCAGCAATAGTGCTTTTTTATCATGCGCAGAATGATTTTCGTTCGCGTTTAAATTGAGGAGTGACTTTTCAAAATGGCTTATTTCTGTATGGTCATTTTTTTCAGGACCAAGAAAAATACGAAAACTTTTCATATATGAATATTTTTAGTAACAAACTTCTATGTACATAATCTAGGTACGTTAATAGATCGTTTCACAGTGTATATATTTTTTTTAATACTCTAAATTATGAGTTATTATCATATGATTTAAGGAAATAAGCCATTTAGTCGCAAACTCCAAGAAATAAGATGTTTTGTTTCAGCACTCCTAAGAAATAAGCCATTTTGTTTTGGATTTCCTTTTTCTGGTGCCTGAATTTAACTCCTCCACGGTCTTATCTGCCATTATGCACCGTTATTTACTCAGAATTATTCGGATTAGCAACAAAAACACCAACGAGCAACGATACAAGAAAATATTTTTCACCTTGACACTCAGCCTTGACATGAAAGTATTGAGAAGTTGACAGCAAGGTGACACATGACGTTTAATATTTTTTTAATTGGCCGTAGTCAAATAAAAAGTGTTGCCAATGTATAAAAATATATTTGCGGATCCACTTCCAGATATTAAAGCTATCTTTCAACCCTCCAAAATAACCTGTGATACCAGATTAGAAATAAGCCATTTTGATACGTATTAACAAAATTTCCATACAAAATGTTCTAGAAATGTGCTATTTTGAAAAAACTCCTATCACAATTAGTAGGGCCGAGAATTAACGTGAATTAAGCTATTTTGTTGCGGAAAGCATTTTCTATGGCCATTTTTCTTCGAGATTTAAGTACTTTAGAACCGGACACTTCACGTCATATAATGTGAGTGTACATAAAGTCCCGATTGGCATTAAAAAAAAAAGTAAAATTGGGAACCCGAAATAAGCCGTTTTGAAAAGTCACTCCTCAATTATGATTTATGACGATGAGACAACATAAACCTCATTACAAACTTATGAAATTAAATCTATATGTAGACCTGCAGTATCTAATGAGTCCTGTTCTGTTGTCGTAAAAATCGAGTAAACACAGATTACGGATAAGCTACCACTCGATATCCCCCCGACCTTGGCGCATGATCATCCGTTATCAGTGACATTCGCACTGATAAGAGTACAAAGAATGATGTAATAGGTTCAGATAGTATTGTTGATCAAAATATCGTAATAGATTTTTATTGCAATGTTTAGCTAATAATCTGTGATGATGGGCCATCATCAATGATTGTAAAAATTGTGGATTGTCACATAATTCAATATTAAGGTAACATTGCATGTTAACATTGTAAACGAATGTTTTCAGAAGAAATTATTACCTAAATAGAATAGTACTTAATAAAAATCTTAAATTCTTTAATTGTCTGATAGACAACGTACAGCTTAAGGCGATTCCTACACGTTAGCGCGGTTGAGCGGAACTGGGAAGATATTGAGGGCGGTGAGTGTCACTGGCTCGTCCGCGCGGTTGAGCGATGCGATGTAAGATTTGTTTCACCGCCCGACAGCGTAGACTAACGGTGTCGTGTGATAACTGCCTAACCTAAGTTTGAAATTATCCACAAATCATCAAAAGGGGTTTAAAAAGGGTACGTAAGAGTGTCACATTCGGTAAAGGTAAATCCCAGGGCACACAAGCGTTAGGAATAATAATAAATTCAACATAACACACTCATTTTATGTACGAGTGAATATCATAGACGAACTGAAAGTAAGTACAAAACATTAACGAGAATTTACCGCTCAAGAAGCAGAGAATTGAAAAATTTAAAATGTAAATCCCTTATTCCAACGATAAGGAAACAACGTTATTAATAAATAATGGGAATGGAAAACAGGAAATTGTTCAAAAGCTGGATGGAGCGAAATAATTGGAGCACAACCCAGGGGGCACCCCCGCTGCGAGACGCATCGGAAAATATGTTAGCAGTAACTTCGAGATTTTATATGGTTGTGCTGAAAATCTTTAGTTTTCTGTGGATATATAGGTTGAATTGTTCAAGTGGACGTGGAAAGTATGTGCAAAAACGAAAAATGCTCAACGGAGTCCCGAGCCCGATTTTGATGAAAACTAAAACTACTTGAATCATTAGATTTTTGGAAAATTAATATTCCTATTTCAAGGATCAAATTCATCATCTGCCTAGCGTTTTCCCAACTATGTTGGGGTCAGCTTCCAGTCTTACCGGATGCAGCTGAATGTCAGTATTTTACATGGAGCGACTGCCTATCTGACCTCCACAACCCAGTTAATACTGAGAAATACGATACCACTTGGTAAGACTGGTGTCAGACTTTTTATGCCACTGACTAACTACCTGTAACGACTGTCAAAGATGGACAAATGACAGCCGGGATCAACAGCTTAACGTGTTTTCCGAGACACGGAGGAAACTCGGTATGTAAGGGTGGTCACCCATCCACAGACTAACCTAGGCAAGCACGGCTTAACCCAAAGATCGACCCCGAGCGGCATATTATTTAGCTACGAGCTAAAGGATCAAATTCCAGGAAGAAATTTCCCAGAATGTGTTCCTTGAAAATGACGCTATCAAATAGTGTAATAAATGATATAATGTTTTTGGTCGTGTTTACGAACTCGAGAGCCCCTTGAGTATTGTTCGCTATTCCTCTTATTTGTTTAAAGAGATTATACTGCTTTATTACATGTAACTCGTAAAAACTACCCATTCGATACTTATATTTCAAGTCAGTAATAGCTAACAGCTGATAGAAGCTGTAAACGTATCGGTACTAGCCTGGCGGCAAAATCGATTGTGTATTTTGCTGCCTTCCTGTGCCGAATCCGGCCCCCTACATGTGTTTAGCACGCCTTGGCCTATTCTATTTTAATGGTTTGTGTTGAAGCCTGTGCAACGATGTAGAGCGCCAACTGGCACGTATTCTGTGAAAAACCTAATTTAATTACCACAATTGGCACTGTTAATCCTACTATCGGATCCAAATTTTATTTCAGCTGTTAAACTTCCATGACCTTTTACTCCTTCGTAAACGGACTTTTAATAGCATAAGTCGTACATACATAAAGGAGGAATCTCTTATTTGTACGTAATCTCGGGTTTCTTCACATACTCTTTTCGGCACTCGTCTATAAAAGCTTTCTTCAAAGTAAATAATTTGTTTAACTTTGTGGGTGTTACAGCGCGAGACGTTAATTTTCCACGTGCCGAAGTTCAACATTCATTTATACCGGAACCTAAGACCCCAATCTTTCTCCTCTTTTCAAATAGTCGAAATCAAGTTAGTGAAGTATATCTTGCCTTGATCATTGTATTGTAATTTCATATTTTGTTAAGTAAAACGTTCCGTTCCTCCGTGGGGTGGGAACCTGGTGATTTGTAATACAGGCATTTTACGCCTAACTCAGACAGAGCTGGCTCCTTACATTGTTGTTAAAAAACAAATAAAAATATGTGAAACCTAGATTAAGTTTGTCATTGTGAGGAGAAATAAAGAACTTTATTATTAATATATTATCTTTCATGTGCCCCATCATCTCTGAAATGACCGCTCTTTCTAGACACAACGTCGTGGATATTTGGAGTTTCTGTGAGAGGATGTGCGAATGATTTTTCTTGTAGTTGGTCAGTGGATCCACGAATGATGACTTCATGATATGATTGGTCACTGAGAGGATGCATGATTTGCATGAATTATGACTTTTTCTTGCCGCGGGTATTTTTAACAAATTAATTAATTGTTGAATGCGGGTCGGTGGAAAATAAATTGTTAGGAACAGACAAATCTGTCTACGCTCTTTCTTTTTGGGAGCTCAAAATAATGAATAATCGCAGAAGATATCCCTTAAGTGACAATATAAGTTTAATAAATAAATCTTTCGCAATATCCTAATTAACTTTCCCCAGTCACAAATCTATCCCAATTCATAAACAGGAACTTTTAGCTTTATGATAGTTTTAAGCTACTACCAACCTATACCAGGCCTGTAAAAAAAGAGTTAAAACTACAACTAAAATACAGTTTGGCGATCGTCCAAAACGCCGTCGTCTGGAGTTCTGTATACGTTGGTCTAGGCTAGGCCATATGTAGGCTTTACTTGGCTCATTCACCGGAAATCCGTAGCCTGGACGAAATGGTAGGCTTCGTCTACAAATGAGATGTTTCGTATATTATGGAGAAATGGGAATATTATGAAAGACTAGGTCGATACTCCAGCAAAAAATAGCTAAAAAATGCATATTTCGTGAAACACGTTACTTGCGTAGATGAAATTCCTTGCACGGTTATTGGTATAATCTTATTAAATTAGAAATGTAAAATATCGGCTCATTTTCTTATTATTAAATGGATTTTGTTACATTGGAAACCAAATTTGTAACCACAACCACACATGAAATGCATAATGATATTATATTATCATATAATTATGCATTATAATTATATTGCATATTTATATTATGCAAATTGTAATGCATGGTTCATTTTATGACCAATTATAAATGTCACCGTAAAATTGTCAAACACGTTATATTACAATATAACGTGTTTCTCTCTAGCGACATTGTAAATTATCGAAATATTGTCAACTGAACATACGGAAGTATCTCTGCCCCCATAATCGGGACTTGGGGTACCAACCCCATAGGGGAATATAAAGTGTTTTAAGGTTTGGTTATACCTATTAATCGGTATTTCTCAGGAATGGTACCTTATCTTTTCATGAGAGTGGTACCCACAGAAATATTAAAAACAGGAGAAGTGGCAAGGGGGCGTGTCGGTGACCACGTCGAGCTGGCCGCGTCGCTCAGCTATTGAAAAAATGGCCGTAACCGCGTTCGTAAAAAAAAACGATTATGCCGTCTTGTTCGGTGGTTTCGTGCAAAAATAGAAGCCAAGACAAAAACTTCAGAAGACAGGGCATCAGTTACCACAAGTTAGAACAAGTATTTTACAATATTTGTCTCAAAAATCACGAAAAACCATAATCCCTAAAATATATCTGACTTGTACTACTTGATTTATGTTTTCTTGTATTACTCCGACTGTATTATGTTTGCATTAAATACATTGCTCTTTTACAACCACCTTAGTCTGCAACTGAGTGACTGAACGAGCAATGTACACCTTTTTTTTTTTTTTTTTTTTTAGGATGGGAAATCATCAAATGACTTCTCCCACTCTGGGCGGAGCGGGAGGGAGTGTCAGACTCTTACTGACTAAAACCCATCCATGTTCCTTCCTCGCCCTTTATGTTCCGGGGCCGCGGTATCTCTTTCGAACAGGCCCGCAACCCCGGCAGGCTTCGGCCCTTGCGGGGCCCTCCCCTTATGCTGACATCTCTTTGAGGCGCGCGTGGAACACGAACGCGCCGTCGACACGGCCTGTCGTCGTCGTTAGACGGACGGACGGCTAGCTAGCCCATAGCCAACCGTCCACAGGCCCGCATCTACGGTGGCCGGTAGCCACCACGTGGCCCCCGACGCCCGTTGCGTCTCCCGCGGCGGCCGGGAAGAGAGGATCTCTCCCTCTCTCGTTCCGCCACCTCCTTCGCTAGCATGACTGCTTCGCAGAAGGAGGCGACGGCTTCCCATTCCGTCTCGCTCCGGACCATGGATTGAACCAGGGCCGGACGCGAGAGGTCGCCGCCGCCGATCGCCGCCACGAGGACACGGCGGAGCTCCGCCCACGCAGGGCAGACTTCCACCGTGAGCAATGTACACCTGACATAACGAAACATCATTAAGCCGTCATGTCGCATGGTGCGTCCGCTGCTCCGGTCCGCCGTATTTGAGCGCGAGCTAGTGATGTGCTCGTGGAGGTTTGACAAAGTCTGTCGACAAGAAAGTGGACTGCGAATTGTTATATTACTATTTCACATTTTTTTTCAATTTGTTAACTCTTGTAATCAGGTTGGAAGGCCGATGTGGTTCTATGCTTAATTTTCTTTTTCTCTTTGACAATTCAAAAGAGCCTGTAACTGGCCTAATTGAAATAAATGCTTTGATTTTGATTTTGAACTACGTGTAACTGTATCATTTGATTTTTAATTGATTTTAAAGTATTTTTATTCATTGAATAATGTTTGTAGGTTTCATATTATTTTTATTTACTTTATTTCCAAATCCTTTATAAAAATAATCGATATATTTATCGATAACTCTTCGATTTAGTCAAGCACTGTGTCGTATCCGCCCCCGTGTCCCGACAACACACAATGATAATTGTTTTAGTGTGAGTAAATTATACGGAAAAAGTACGCTGTCGTTTAACAAATAAGGTTTGTATTTAAATGACAGAGTTATCGATGGCGCGTGTGAGCACTTGTTCGTAGTATTGTTTTGACAGAGCTCTGTGTGCAATATTAGCGTTATGGAGGGGCAACTGTGGCTTCATCGGTTTTCTATACATTTTGAACTCCACGCCATATCTCCTTCTTTATTATATCTATGGTGGTACCACTGGGCAAGGGGGACCCCTCCTTCCCTGCACACCGCGTGAGTTGACTACCATCGCATGAATTTCACGAAAAATAATGCATTTTATTGTAAGCTGTAAGTTCGTTTGACAATATTTCGAGAGAGATTACAATATAACGTGTTTGACAATTTTACGGTGATATATGCATTGTTGATCATAAAACGGATGAAGATTTTACGGTGTGAATGACCTAAGAAGTCAAGTAAAAGTCGTGTTTTGTGTTTGACCTTGAGAGGCCTAGCCGAAAACATTAAAAATTTCAAGACAAGATTGAATGGATACTAAAAGATACTACATTTCAATCCCCACGATTACCATTATTACTTAAACCCCTGCGCAACTCTCCATTAAGCTTTAACTTTTAATTGATTTACTCGCCCAAACGAGAAGGATCGACATTGTCAGCCTTCCCACGTATTGTGACCTAATAAAGTAAACAACTGTTTTCAACCTAAGCTTACATTACTCATACATACACATACGAAAACTCACATAATATGTCGCCCCTGGGGGTAGCAGAAACTAGAAGAACGCGATGTGCTACGATCCATACAAAGAGGACTACCTACTACATTATTTGGTTCGTCCACGTTCTCTCATCTGCCTTATAACAAACATCTTTCGATAGTCGTTTTTCTCTTATGGTCGGTATTCTACGGTACTCTACGGTAGCCTGCGAAATTCAAAATTTCCAAACGTTTTTTTTTGCAATTTGCAAGTGTCATACGACACGTGAAATACGACTGTAATTCAGTCCTATTTCAGGATACAACATATATATTTCATTAAAAAGTAATTCACTCGAGTTACATGAACTTGAAGGATTGTATTGATGATTATAATTCTATAACTACCAACGTCTTACAGTCACGAATCATATTTTAATCGAGATACAACCTGACTGTCCTGCAAATTGCAAAAAACGTAAGAAAATTGTAATTTCGCGAACTACCGTGCAACATCTACCTTAATTTATAATGTAACATCACATCTCCAATCCCCAAAGAACACGGCCGAAATGAAACTAATAGTCCACTCACATTTTCGCCAGTTCTGTTTAAGTCCTGTAATAGGGCGAAAACCTATTGCCATCAGCTGGGTACATGCGGACTCCATGAAGCGCTTATTACAATACACGATTTATCGAGCCCTGACTGCAGGGAAAGGGAAGTGTAATAAGAAATCGAGTGGTCGAGTGGTCCCGTCCCGACCGATACTTCCCTGCCGCACTGCGATCGTGCCCTGCTAATCGTGTAATGTAATAGGCCCTACAATTCGCCCGTGGCTGTTCTCCTACTTCAATGAATACTTTATTCATAGCGCATTGCTTATTTCCATAATTTGAAGTCTAGACTAAAAACGCCCAGTTATTATTGATTTTGTTTAGTAATATCATAATATTGGTATCACCGTCGTCCACTTGAACTTTCTCGTTGAATAAGTACGAAATGGCTTTTTCTCATCTTTTGTTGAATAAAATATTGTTTGTTTATCCTTGGGGAACTATCTGATTTATCGATGATAAAAGTATCTTTTACTTGTTTGAGAGTTTAGTTACTTTTGCAGGGAGGTAAAGTTGAATATTCAAGGTTTGAATCGGGGTTCATTTCTAAGTTTCCAACAACGATATTGTTTGATTTGAAACAGTCTTTGGTCAGACTACCCAAGTAACACATCAAAGCAGTATATCGGCCCGCTTACAGCATGTCTGTGTCGTCTTCCTCGATAGATTTATCGAGGAAGGCTATAGGTAACATCCCGCTATGACCAATAGGAGCGGAGCAGCAATAAGAAATGTTGCAAGCGGGAAAAAAGCTTCCGTTGAGCAGGCAATGCGTTGCGATATCAAAACTTCACGCGAAGTCCCGGGCAGAAGCTAGTAATATAATAAAAGGCATTATATCTATGACTGCCTCGCCCTCGTTGGTCTGGTAGCCGCAAGTGCGATGGCTGAGCATGAGATCCTGGGTTCGATTCCCGGGCCGGACAGTGTGTTTGCGTTTTTCCATCAGAAATTTCTCAGTAGCAGCCACGAAGTCTTGATTTCCGCCCGGTTGGTGTCAATAGGCTCACCCCTTATTAAATAGGGCTTAAACATAACTGGCAAAATGTGGGTGTACTTGTTAGGTACTTACACCTCTGCCTACCATCTCAACCTGAATGATGTAACCAAGATTTTGTAACAATAATTTGATTTAAAAGAGTGTCCATGGAGTTTCTTGCCCGTTCTTCTCCATAGAGATCTACGTTAGGGTATGGGCAACTACAGCACTTTCACAGTTTTTATGCCTTGTAACTGGGACTGTAGCTACATTTAATTATCATCTTTGTTTCGACAATTCAAAAGTGCCTGTTATTGGTCTACTTGAAATAAATGCTTTGATTTTGATTTTGCCTGACACTTCAGGGGTTACAAAGCTTGACGTTAATGAATCACACCAAGATGACAAGATGTTAATAGCTCTAAATCGATATTTCTCATCATCTCTATCACACGGACTTATCATAGCTTTCAAGATTAAAATAAAGAATGTAGTATAATCATTGATTCCGCTGATAACCAAAATTCTTGTTTCGGTGATGAAAATATCGTGAGGACACCAGTACCTAAGCCTGAGAGATATTTCTTGACGGCACGTAAAGCTAGGTCAAGTTAAGCAGGTTAATACAGAAGAAGACCAGGATTCTTCTATACTAATTTTGAGTTTTTGTTTGAAACTTTAAAACTACTCGAACGATTTTAAAAATACTTTCACATTTAGAAAGCAACGCCTTTACTGCGTATTTGCGTAACTTAGGCTATATTTCATGTCCGTACTCCCACTGAAACGGGAACCACGTGTCTAAAACCGCGTGACCCGATGACGTCATCTAGTTATTAAATGCTCAAACTCAATCATCCGAGATATTCAATTAACACTATGACAACGCCCGAAAAAAGAGCCACACTACAGACCCACTATTTTTAAAACGAACGAAACTGAATATCGAATTCTGTCAGGTGACGTACTCGTCGAACAATGAAAAAGATAATTTGTGTATCGGTTTTCAACTATGTGAATTCGTTTGAATCAATATTTGTTTTTCCCGTATACAGGAGTATGACATTTTTTTATGCTAATTGCTACATGTGTCAGATGGAATGTTACTCAATATTAATAGCGTGATTAACACTATTAACAGCAAATAGATTAGAAAAAACACTGTTCAAGGCATATTTTTCTTTTTCTCATCCTCGCGTCTTGTTCTTTATTACTGAGTCTAGTGATTCCTCTCATAAAATACATAAGTATAAGAACAAAAGTAGTTATATATGGAGAAGTATAAGAGTGTAGGAAGACCAAATAAACGATGGATGGACTTTATCACTACATATTACTCGTACAAAACAGAGCGTCTCTCCGCGTCTGTCTGTCCCTGTGTTTCTATGCTTAGATCTTTAAAACTACGCAACGGATTTTGATGCGGGTTTTTTTAAATAGATAGAGTGATTCAAGAGGAAGGGTTTAGTATATCCGGGGTTGCGGAGTCGCGGGTTTTAGTCAGTAATAGTCTGACACTCCCTCTCGCTCCGCCCAGAGTGGGAGAAGTCATTTGATGATTTCCCACCCTATATGCGGGCAAAGCCGCGGGATCGGTTAGTAAATAATGATATAACAAGAAAAGAGGTATTCTGATGAAATTAATTATGATAAGGTAATAGACAAGTATGGAAGAATAATACAAAAAAAAAGATTGTCCACAGTATTCAATAAAGCAATAAGTATACCTGTTGTATAAGTATACTGGTTCTCATTTATCAATAACCAGCAGATAACCAATCCCCTGCTTTCAACGCCAGTGTTGCCAATTAGACCAATGCACTCGTTCACTCGATCAATCTCGGCCAAGCCGCTCGAACTTTTCCATTCAATCTCTTTTCATTAGCCTTCGTTAAGTTTCGGTCAGAGCCATTTGTTAGTGCTGTTTATGGAGTACAATAATTATGACAGAGCAAAAATTATGATGCTTTATGGTAGAGACTAGCTGACCCACGCAACTTCGTCTGCGTCACATTAGAGAGAAAAACTAAAGGAAAAAATCCCCGTGTTTGCAACATTTTTCATTCCTGCTCCGCTCCTTATGGTCGCAGCGTGATGTTATATAGCCTATAGCCTTCTTCGATAAGCGGACTATCCAACACAAAAATATTTTTTCAATTCGAACCAGTAGTTCCTCAGATTAGCGCGTTCAACCACACAAACAAACAAACTCTTCTGCTTTATAATATTAAGTATAGATTTGAAATTGAATCTGAAATTGCTTATTATGGAAACAAAGCAATTTTTAACTAACCGATTTCTAAGAAGGAAGTTTAAGATTCGTCAGATGTTTGTTTTAAATTGCAATAACAAGGCAACCGGTGATTCATCGGATTTCTAGATGGCAAGATAACGCCCACATTACAAGACCAGCTTATATTGTTCCCGTTACTGCGCGATGATAACATGCTGATAAGCTCAGTTTAATTTCGTATTTAACTCAATTTCCAGCATATGTAAATATGCATGTAGATTACTTGGAAAGGTTTAACGTGAAAGTATTTTTTATCGCTGACACATATATTTTAGAGGTCTGTGGGTCATTGGCTGTTTGACTTTGGTAGCATACTTACAATTATTAGATGGTCTATAGGGTGTAAAACACCTCTTCACGAAGCCGAAAGGCACTTGTTCTCCCCATCATTGCGATCATTTTTTTGTTCTACATCATACCTGGGAACCTTCTAGTTACGGAGATATGGGGGGTCAAAGTTACAACTTTTTGACAAGTTTTTTTTTAAATACAAGTTTTTGACTTTTAACACCTCCACGACCCCTGCACTATTCAACGCATCCATCAGCACAATGTTTGAAGTGCGTTACATTGAGTTCTACCACAAAACATGATTTATAAGCTCAAAAAAAAAAGTTGTTTCCCAGCAATAATTTTTGCGTAAAGTTCCCAACCAACAATTTTGCCCTATAACCAAACCTTTTATCTCCAAAAAGCTGGGTAAAAGTTGAATAAAGGTTTTGGCGGTGATTGATTGTTGTGTAAAAGCGTTTGCCAATACAAATTGGCTCTATAAGTTTATACAGCAAAAACGACCTATTAGGAATTGATGTAAAGGTTTACTTCGTGACTTTGTATAGCTGTTATAGTCAGGAGTTATTGCAACCACCAATGTGACTAGTATACAACGATAGAACTTTATAACAGTGTTAACTGTCGCCTTAATGCGCCTGATTAACGCAATAAAGGTTCTGAACATACTATAATGGGTCTTTCGTTATAGTAGAGATGAAAACTCAAGAATAGGGCGACATTGTGATATTGTGGATTATTAGATCGTCGTTATAGTACATAGTACTATAGTGAGCACAACAAATCTATGACAGAGTGATTTGGTGATATAGCTGAGTTTCAAATTACATTTATGTTGCCCAACTTGTCTTAAAAAGGTTTTGTAAAGCTCGTTATAGTCGTAGTGATAAACTTATCACAAGGATTATAGAAAATGGTTCCGTACAAAATACATTTAACGTACGTAGCCAAAGACATTGAGAATTATTTAAATATGGACAATGATTCCAGTAGTGGTTTGGTTCCCGAAGCTCAATTATTCTATTAAGGAAAATCAGCAACTTTATCATAAAAGTCAGAGTATGAATAAATATTAACTAATAAGTATGACTCTGACTTCGTAGTAGTGCTGATTTAGAAACTCATGTTTTCTGACGTGTTTAAAAAAAAACGACAAAGATCGATAAAAAAAAAACATCACATTTATGGCACACGGACGAGCAAAAGGAACCCTAATTTCATGTAATGGTGGTTGATATCTGTCGTAACGAGTGCTATAGTAGAGTTCAGGAAGCTGGAAGTATGTTTATGACTTAAAATTCGTAATTATTTAAGTAAAAACTCAATAATTCGAGGGGGGCGTTCAAATATTGCCGTAAACCCATACAAAGTTTATCAGTAAAATAACAGTCGCACATCATTTTCCCCCTATGAGATGAATAATTTAATTACAAAATAAAATAATATCTAACTCCGATTCCAATTTCTGATTTCTTCGTATTCTATATCTTTATAGTAATTGAAGAGCTCTTCAAAAACACTGAAGACAGTGCAGTGTGAACGAATGTAAATTGAATGAATGATGAATATTAGTGAATTAATGGAATCATGAACTCTTTTACAGTACTAAAAGGTACTATACTTGCATTGTGGTGGCTTTATATGTCAACAAATAGAGTTAGCGTTACTGTTACATCAACTGTAATAGGCCAAAATGGTCTCACCTGACACCACTACAGTTGTACTATACAATTGAATGGAGATATAATTGCGCCACTTTCTTCGTAGGCGCACCTTCTTAGGCCTTTTATTTGACCACTGATTAGTTTTTACAAAACGTTCTATGGACTTCTATACAACTAACTTTTGTTACTTGGGTTACTTAGTTTGATGTACAGAATGCTTGGTTAACGGCTTTGTGATGAGATGGTTTACACCCTGTATATGGCCTCAAGTGGACCTGGGCAGGACAACTGGCTAGACACGGAGATGGCCAAGGTTTGGCAAAGAAACCAGGGCCATCCTAAAATGTATGCTGCGCGGCAAAAATATAGTATGCCCCATTAGGGTTCTATAGTCGGGATTCCTCTGGATTTTGTGGCTCGGCTCGCTTCATAAATATTGCGGAATAACGCGCAAATTTTACTAGGTTTAGACGCTAGCACATCAAGTTATCCGAAACTATTTTCCCAATCAACTTTGAACCTAATACTTGGGCGATAAAGTTGCAAATCTATTAAAGATGGCAACCCCAATTTAAGGTGACATCAACGCTAAGCAACATCCGTATTCGTCACCAGAAGTAAGTCTGTAAACTTGTCTAACCTTGAAATACCTAGATCGCACGTAACTAGGTTACTGAGGTCAAATGACGGTTGTTATATATGGCTTAGAACAGGTATTTACAATAATTTGTAGTAGATTACTATGATAATCATACTAGTTTTCATCTAGACTCAGTGGTTCCCAACCTTTCTTAGACCAGGGACCGCTTTGGTATGTTCATTGTTAACAGGGACCATATTCTGGTCCTAGATAAACATGGACACCGACAGGATTATAACTAGGGGAGTGAATCTTTAACTCACACTATAAGTACAAAAATTGGACAAAAGCGATCTAATTGAGCTCGAAAAATTTAGCAATCATTTTGTAATTTTGCCTCTGATTAAAAAGTACGAATAACATTTTAATCTTTCGCGGACCGTAGTCGAGGCTCCTGCGGACCACCAGTGGTCCGCGGACCACAGGTTGGGAACCAGTGATCTAGACGGTACGTTACGCGGAAAAAACACAACCATTATTGGCTTATTGCAGTCTAATGTTGGTACTATGCCTCTCCAAAAGCACGCCATCTTGCGACATCCATCTGCTACCAGTCACCCTACGAAATTCGTCCGTCCACCAAGACTGAAGGCCTCCTGCCCTAAGTGACGAACCAATAGAAACCAAGGGTAGACTACGGAGATCTTATAGTGGCGCTAAAACGACCGCATTCCCAATTTTGTTGGCTTAAAACTTTTTCACTTACACGGCGAGTTCGGTGTCAGCTAAAATAAATGTGTGGAGGAAGAAATGCTGCTCTAGCCCCAAAGAAATTGGGAAAATTATCATCATCATTTCAGCCGAAAGACGTCCACTGCTGGACATAGGCCTCCTCTTAGTGTCGCCACACTGACCGGTCCCGTGCGACTCGTATCCAGCGGATTCCCGCAACCTTAACCAGGTCATCGGCCCACCTAGTGGGTCTTCCAATGCAGTCTCCCGGTTTGCGGTCGCCACGCCAGAACTTTTCGGCCCCATCGGCCATTAATTCTGCGAGCAATGAGTGCCCACTGCCACTTAAGTTTGGTAAAATTATAAGAATGATAAATAAAACAACCACTTACCATTTGTATCACACTTCTTGTAACAATTAGAAGCATCGACGAAGTTGGTAGCCGCGTCGTGACGGACACCAGCTTTCAGATGCAGGTTAGCAGCCGCGCAGAACGCAGCACCGGCTTGCGTCCATTTCTTCGCCATTTTGAATAGATTTGCCGCCCGAAGGTAGCAGTCTACTGCCTCTTCGACTTTCGATGAACCACTGCTAGGAAATAACGTTTATAGTAAAATTTTACTGTAAATTATAGATAAATAAATATCGCTGGACAGTACACAGCGCCGTCTAGTGCCACACTTAGCAACAAGCCTTCTTAAAAAAGTATCAAAAAGTGACAAAGTGTGTATAAGTACTATATATCAATACTACATAGTATAATCGTACTTTTTGCTGGTAATTACATACTTAATATACATATAAACATCCATGACTGAAACAAATGTTTATGCTCATCACACAAACAAGAACGTAAGGCAGCGTCACTACCGCTGCGCCGTTCGAGTCGTCAACTGTCAAAGATTGAGGTCCTGTAACTAAATGCTGGGCCAGATGCATTGCGAATATTGTTAAATCTCCATCCGCGTATTCGAAACGCTAAGATTCGGAAAGTCGTACTTATGTCTAACTCGCTCGCTTATAGGGATTGCAATTGCTGGATCCAGCATACAGCAATCCAGCTGGATCCAGCGCCTTTTTAAATATGCTGGATCCAGCATACAGTGCTGGATCCAGCAATGCGGATCCGCAAACGTATCAAACCCAAGACTGATTGAACCTAAGACTGATTGCTACTGATTAGCCGTCCTATCATTAAACATAAACGTAATAAGGAGAGACCGGATTATATGCAATTTATAAAGCTTGTTATATGCATGAAAAATGCTTGAAATATGCACGGAAATTGGCAGAATATGTGAAAGTAAATGATAGATTTTAGGAACACCCAAAATAAAAAAGAGAAAAGTAAGTTTTCATTTTTTCTATTTCCAAATCAGCATACAATGAGTAAATTATTTTTAAAATTATTTAAAAAAATTGTAAACGTAAACGATCAAGTATATTTCCAAATTTTCAGTGGTAAGATTGTCTGTAGTTTCGTCAGCTGAAATTCAAATGAAGTTATCTTTGAGTTCATTCGTTGCTCGTTTGTTACGTCGAAGGGATTCATAGGTTAGGTTAGGTTAGAATTTTGACTAGGGATTGCAATCCAGCGGCGTTTTCAATCCAGCTGGATTCTTGCTGGATTGACCTGAATCCAGCTGGATCCACCGCGATTGTTCGTAAGTATGCAATAGCATATTTTACCACTTTTTGCTTTTTTTATTCTCAGCGGTAATAACCGCCGAGAATGGCTTAAATAAGCAAATGCATATAAACAGGTCTCTAGTAGGTATTAAGATATTGCTTTCTTATGGCAGATTCAACCAAACTAGAGTAAGTTGTTACTCGAAAGTAAGCTACTGCTTTGTATGACAATTCTTATTCTCGAATAAACAATTGCATAGTAAGTGGTAGTTTACTCTCGAGTAAAAACTTACTCTAGTTTGGTCAAATCCATCCTTAGAAACATTATCTTAAATATTATATGAGGTTATATGTTATTTAATTTTAAGTTGATTCTTTTGATCTCAAATGGTTAAGAAACCAAAGAAAATTGAAAGAATTCATAGATTATCGTAAGAAGTTCTTAATACAAATTACTTAGTAAAAAAAAGTCTTAAAAATGTCGTCTTTTTATTTTCGTTCCACATTTTGCTGGATCCGCGCTGGATCCAGCTGGATTCAGGTCAATCCAGCAATAATCCAGCTGGATTGAAAACGCCGCTGGATTGCAATCCCTACTCGCTTATAAGTCAGAATTTATACCAGCCCTGGTAGTCCCGAGTCGAGACTTAACTTTCGGTTGCTAATTACTTACGAATCAATTCGTTTGCAATAATGATGCTTGCGAATACTGAAAGTCTCTACATCCTAGGCGCGTTTCTCATAAGCATAACTATAGTAACCGAAATTATTAGTTAGTTATCAGCGATCGAAAGTTAGCGTTTTGTCGTTATCTATGTCGAGACTCCCGGGCCTGGGCGCCGCAGTCTCCACAGAGATCACGACAAAATCGCCGGGCCTGGTTGATGATTACAATTTTCGATCAAACCGTTTGTGAATATGGGGGCTAGTTTGGTAAAAGAACTTGTGTTAGCAGAAAGACCCTGTTGTGTTTCTCATCCGTTTAACGTTACAAGTAAAAAAAGAATTCCCAAGACAAGCGCAACCAGAGCCCGTATTCACAAACGTTCGACTCGTTTCCGATACGACAACTCGTATATCTGTCTTCTTCTGGCATTACGAAAACGACCGAGATAGACATACGACTTCCCGAATCGGAAGCGAATCGAATGGTTGTGAATAAGGGGCCAGTACGCCCGACCAACCGCAGCAACACCACTGTTTTCTGTTCTGGTGAATGTTCTAATTATGTAACTTTATGAAAACGGCAACCAACGGCCATATCGTTATCTACGGAAGTGTTTGCGGTCGTAAAATTTAAGAATATCTATACTAATTATAAAGCAGAAGAGTTTGTTTGTTTGTTTGGTTGAACGCGCTATTCTCAGGAACTACCAGCTCGAATTGAAAAATTCTTTTTGTGTTGGATAGTCCATTTATCGAGGAAGGCTTTAGGCTTTTATAACATCACGCTACGATTATTAGGAGCGGAGCAGGAATTTTTGCAAAAACGTGGATTTGTTTTCCTTTAGTTTTTCTCTCTTATGTGACGTAGACGAAGTTGAGTGGGTCAGCTAGTAAGTTTCATAATTGCAGTCGGCGAGGTTGTCAACCGAGATGTAGGTAGGTGGTACAACGCATATGTGCATTTATAATCCTTTAATCGTCTTTTGCAAGAACTCCTCCCGCATGACTTCACTTAGTTGTAAACTATGTTTTATTTTTTGGATAGCATGGTTGGGCATAATTTTCATTGTACTTATTATAATTTTTTAAAACTCTATGACATATTATCAATGTTGATCCATGCTTGTGCCTTCTCTGTTGAGAAGAGGCCTTTACCCAGTAGTGGGACAGTAATAGGCTGGTATTATTGTATGACATATCTCAGGACTCTAGGCCCTGGGACTTTTGGAGGGTGTATAAGAAGAAAACTACTCATATACTTTAAAATAAAATGGGGAATCACTTGATTATTTAAAAGCAAATTAAGTCTGCAATAGCCTGGAAATGATATGCCTTATAATTATGAAAAGAGGCTTTAATTTACTCCTCAGACTCCCTTTAATGTTTGTGTGATGAGCACGGTCATTTGTTTCCGAGTCATGGATGTTTATATGTATAATAAGTATTGTTACGAGCTGGGTATGAGATAAATTAATTACTACCGATTAAACAACACAATAACTTTATTAATCACAAAACAATCAAAACTTAATCACAAATACACTACTGTTTACTATTCACTTAGATATCGCACTTGTAGTTCACTTGGATTCGCTTCGTTGTGTCGCTAAAACAAGACTGCCGGTCGCGGCCCTGAGCGCTCTATTTATACTCGCCAACAGACACACCAGAATAACGACGAACATTCTAGAGGGTCATAAAAAAACACTAACAAAAAAATAGCAGGTAGATAGGTACCTACTAAAAACAAGTACCTACCTAACCTACCTAACCTACTTGTACAAAACAAGCAAATATGAACCTTATGCCCTAGGCGTACGGTCGAAATTCTAATGTCTTTTTATAAATAGGTCGCGAGTTTGTACCTACCTAACTTTAAAACTAATAATAATAGAATTCTCTCGAACTTCTAACGTACGCACACTGTAATCGCTGACTTTCTCGAATGTTCTAGTAGGTCCGATGTAACACTGCCCCCTCCTTAGACATGCTCGTCCCGAGCATCATTAGTCCCGTAGTATCGTGCCAACCGGTCTACATGCACAATCTTAGGCGCACCTCGCGGACCCTTCTGTATTCGGTAGGTGACATCGTTGATCCTAGTCACGACTCGGTATGGTCCATCCCATTTTGCTTGTAACTTCGGAGACTTTCCCTTGCTCCGCACTGGGTTATGCAACCACACCAGTGAACCCTCGTCGAAACCCCTACCGTTTGCCTTCCGATCATAACGGGTCTTCATCTTCTCAGACATCTGTTGGCTGGATTGTCGGATATGCTCATAAACATCGTTCAACTTATTACGCAAGTCATTCGCGTAATCTGTTACACTACATGGAGCATAAGGGGGAGTTCCAGTGATTAAATCAGCAGGTAACCGTAATTCCCTTCCAAAGTTCGCGAAGGCTGGTGTCACAGTCGTACTTTCGTGGACAGCACTTCGGTAAGACAGAAGAAACGGCTGTATGTGCTTGTCCCAATCCCTTTGCCGGCTTTCCACAACTTTCGCCAGATATCTCTCCAACGTTTGGTTGAATCGTTCTACCATTCCATCGGATTGTGGGTGGTAAGAGGTGGTTCTGGTTTTATGGGTACCCATCAATCGACAAGTCTCTTGGAATACTTGCGATTCAAAATTTCTTCCTTGATCGCTGTGTATTTCTAAGGGTACCCCAAAACGACAGAAGACTTCTTGAACTAATTTATCTGCGACAGTTGTTGCTTCTTGGTTAGGAATGGCGAAGACTTCCGGCCACTTTGTAAAGTAATCCATGACCACCAGGAAGTACCTGTTTCCGCTCTCACTTACTGGAAATGGTCCCGCAACGTCTAGTGCTATCCGTTCCCAAGGGGCTCCAACGTTGTACACTTTTAATGCACCTCTGCTGCGTGTCTGGGGTCCTTTCACGGCCGCACAACTGGTACATTTGCGGCACCAGTCCTCCACATCATCACGACAATGGATCCAGTAAAAGCGTTCGCGAATTTTTAGTAGAGTCCTTTTTACTCCCATATGTCCTCCAGAACATCCATCATGGTAGAGCCGTAGAACATCCGGTACCTTAACTTTAGGAACAACCATTTGTAGATGACAGCTGTCCCCTCTAGCGTTTTCCCATTTACGGCACAAGACTCCATCCTGGATCACCAAGCTGTTCCATTGCGCCCAATAACTCTTCGTGATGGAACTCATCGCAGCCACATCACTCCACTTGGGTTTAGGAACACCAGCTTTGATCCACTCGAAGATCGGTTTGATGTCCGAGTCATTGTGCTGAGCCTCCTGTATAGTTACCTTCCATTCATCGCTAAGATCCGTTCTTAGCATCCTCACAGGCACCACTTCCTTAGGCTCCTGTCTGGAACTACGCTGACAATCTTCAGGCAATGGTCTTCTTGACAGTTCGTCTGTGTTGTTGTGGTTTCTCCATTGTTGCTGACCAGTCTTCTTAGCCGCTTTTCCCTGCTGAGATTGATCTACTCTAGGTGCGCTTCGCTTTTTACAATTCGACCGAAGGTGACCCCTTTCTCCACAAGTGTAACACCTAGGGCTGTATCGTCGTGGACGCTGGCGTTCAGGTGATGCCACAACTTGCTTTGGACAACTTGGCCGAAGATGATCCCTTTCTCTAGCTGTGTAGCAGCTAGGTCTGTAACCTTGCGCACGGTCGTGTACAGGTGAAGCCACTACCTCCCTGACGTAGTGTGTTCGGTGGTCTTGCCTCACTGCCTCTACTTCTAAGGCATGGGCCAAGGCGTCCTTCAAGGTCTCATGATGCCCAAGTCTCACGGCAGCTCTAACTTCCAAGTCACGTATTCCATCAACGAACGCCTGTACCAGATTTCCATCAAACAGCGCAGGGGCAGACTGGTAGGCTTTCCGAACGAGTTTTTCAACTTCCAGGGCCCACTGCTGTAGGTTCTCGGCACTACGTTGAACACGGTCCTTCAACTTAGCACGGAATACGTGCTCCAGATGCGCGTCGCCGTATCTGGACTCCAACGCCTCCAGCAGCTGCTCGTAGGTTACATCCTTGCCGAGTGCCTCGAGAATAGTTAAAGCCTGGTCTCGGAGGCCCAAAGTGAGCGCGGTCATGGCTTGTGGTTTTGTCCATCCATTCGCCTTCATGACGGCCTCAAACTGTATTTTGTAAGCCGACCACGAAGATGTGCCGTCGAATGGAGGCACTTTAAAACCACGCGAAGATGGTGCAGCAATCACCGAAGCTACAGTCCCGCCTTCAGTCTTCAGTTCGCCCAAAGCCTTCTTTACCCCAGCAATCTGAACTTCGGCCTCCGAGATGCGATTCTCATGCTGGTGGACCTGTTCTTTCATCAACTTGATGTCCTTGCCAAAACTTGCATGCAGATCCTTTATGAGGAGCATCTGCTCGTCCTGGCGGCGGACCTGCTCCTCTTTGTCTTGCTGCAACTGCTCTTCCAACCGGCGAGCCTGCTCCTCTTGACGGCGAGCCTGCTCCTCTTGACGGCGAGCCTGCTCCTCCTTGTCTCGCTGCAGTTGCTCTTCCAATCGGCGAGCCTGCTCCTCTTGACGGCGAGCCTGCTCCTCCTTGTCTCGCTGCAGTTGCTCTTCCAATCGGCGAGCCTGCTCCTCTTGACGGCGAGCCTGCTCCTCTTGACGGCGAGCTTGATCCTGCAGCAGCGCCATTAAAGCTGACAAGTCTGGCGCCCCTGATGCTGGAGAAACTCCGGATGGGCCAGCGACTGGCTGTGACGTAGGCTGGACACCACCCGGTGTCTGTGTCGGAGAATCCCCAAACCGCCTTTGGTCCATATCCTGCTGTCGCTGACTTCTGGTACGGATACCGTCCGTGTCGTCCTTTGGTAGGATTGGCATAATTTATCTCTCACTTCTGACACCAATTTGTTACGAGCTGGGTATGAGATAAATTAATTACTACCGATTAAACAACACAATAACTTTATTAATCACAAAACAATCAAAACTTAATCACAAATACACTACTGTTTACTATTCACTTAGATATCGCACTTGTAGTTCACTTGGATTCGCTTCGTTGTGTCGCTAAAACAAGACTGCCGGTCGCGGCCCTGAGCGCTCTATTTATACTCGCCAACAGACACACCAGAATAACGACGAACATTCTAGAGGGTCATAAAAAAACACTAACAAAAAAATAGCAGGTAGATAGGTACCTACTAAAAACAAGTACCTACCTAACCTACCTAACCTACTTGTACAAAACAAGCAAATATGAACCTTATGCCCTAGGCGTACGGTCGAAATTCTAATGTCTTTTTATAAATAGGTCGCGAGTTTGTACCTACCTAACTTTAAAACTAATAATAATAGAATTCTCTCGAACTTCTAACGTACGCACACTGTAATCGCTGACTTTCTCGAATGTTCTAGTAGGTCCGATGTAACAGTATGTATTTACAAACAAAAAAGTATGTATGTAGTATATCAACTATCTAGTGTCCACGATACAAGCTTTGTGCTTTTGGTGCTGTGTGTTCAGCGATTTTTATTAATTTATTTATTTATAAATACAGCAACATCATCATGCTTGTACTCCTCCTAGGGTTGGACAGAGAGTGCCCATTTCACCAACTATGTTTAACTCCCTCACAGAAAAAAAATACACTATACAGAACCTTGCTTAAGAAATCACACTCTCTATGTGATATTCTCAAGAGACATTTATAGCTAACTTCATGAGGTACTAGGTAGTAACAAAGCAGAATATTTACATACTGAATTTATTTATTCTCAAGGATTGTTTGGTTACAAAGGAGGTAGGTACAAAACATTATTATATGTTGATAGAAAAAAGTGTTTTTATGGCTTTCAATTATTATGCTGACCTTTGGTGTGTGTTCAATGAAATTGTAATGTAATTTAATTGTTAATCAAGTCATTAGTCAAGACATGAATTGATTAAGAATTTTATTATACTTGAACTGAAAAATGAAGAATTGATTGAAAGTGTGCAAATTTTATGGCACATACAAAGAAAGAAAGAAGATTTTTTTTAAATCAAACATTATTGCAATTTTTCTTTTTTTTTCAGTTATCAGGAATATATTCTGACAACCAGTCTAACCAAAGCATATTGTGTGGCCCAGCAACAAGGTTTTGGAGGTGGTATAGCCATTCCCTGTCTGTTAAATACTGGGATTCAGCTGCATCTGCATTATTCGACAACCTGAATGGCGCAGCAGCAGTGAGGCTGCCTTACATTCTTCGGGTCCCGGGTTCGAATCTCGGTAGGAGCAAATGTTTGTGTGATGAGCATGGACATTTGTTTCCGAGTCATGGATGTATATATGTATAATAAGTATGTATTTAGAAACAAAAAGTATATATGTAGTATATTAACTGTCTGGTGACCACGACACAAGCCCAGCTTAGTGTGGCACTAGATAGAGCTGTGTGTAATGTCCAACGATATTTATTTATTTATTACTTTAATTACAAGCCTCACTTCCCACATGCAGCAGAGCAAGGGTTTAAATCTATGATATTTCCAGACCATTTTCTTATTGTAGTATTAATTTCTTACTGCAGCTAATGTTGGCTTGTAAATAATTTAACTAATAATAGGAATAAATGACATACAAATCAATTGAAGAGCTGGCAAAACATTATTCTCTCATAGATTTTGTATGGAAATAGCTCTCTGTGATGTCATTGCTCGGTCAACTCAATTATTCAACTATTTATTGATTTAAATGCAACTAAAAATCTATATTTTTTATATTAATATAAATTTAACAATTAATCTATATTATAAAAATGAAACCCGTTTTCCGTTGTCACGACATAGCATGAAAACGGCTTGACCGATTTGGCTGATTCTTTTTTTGTTGTGTTTGTTATTGTCAGGAGAAGGTTCTTATGAAAAAAAAAATGTAGAAGTAGGTAGGTAGGTAGTAGTAGGTAGCTTTTTCCCTCTTATGTGACGCAGACGAAGTTGCGTGGGTCAGCTAGTTGAAAATAAATCAGGTGTTCAGGTCCTAAAAGAATGTTTTTTTTTAGAGATAGGTGTCTTGGAATTATAGTTTTGTGGTATCATCTACCCTAATTTGGTAGGTCAGGGTATGTTTCCAACAGAGACCACATGTCTACCTACATGTAAATCCAGCCTACAATGTTCCCCTGTGAGAGAGGAGACTCCCAAAATGCACCATGCAAGCCCTGTGCAAGTTGGTCTACTGTCTGCTTACAACTTTAGGGAATAAAATGTTTTCCATACATTTCATATTTCTTGTAATTATTATCCTCAACTTAAGAGCATTATCAAACCGTTTCCATATCTATTTTAGGTGATTGTAGGGATGTGTGGCAATGGAACTACTATACTTGTAGGATACAAACATTTACAGTAAGGCAGTGCCGTCCAGAACATAAACCTTAAAACTGCACTTCTAAAAGTTCTAAGGATTTTACAAACGCCATAACAATATTATTTCAATAAGAGAAGGAGAACAGTTAAGTTATCCACATCAGCAGAAAATGTAATGTTCCCAATACTTAGATTGAATAGAAGAGATAATGGGAACAATGTCTTAACATGTGACATAGGACAACAAATAGCTACAGTCACTCAAAACTCTAAAAGCTTTGCATAATTTTGAAATTATGTAAAGATGAGTGTTTTTCCTGATATCATCTCATGCCTTGTAAATGAATCATGCTAGCATAGTGTAGACTAGTTAACACAATTACTCATAGTTAGAGCTCTACATATTATGCGAAATTGTTATAATATCACCGTGCTTAATTGCGTACATAATTCACAGCACCACGGTACTTTCAATTAGACTGTAGAGACAGTCAAAAGTGGTCCAACAATAAAATTACAATTTCCAAAATGTTTTAATTTAAGCATGAATTAAACATTCACTGCTTCTTGAATTATGAAGAAGGTAGTAATGAAATCAATTAAGTCGTAATTAGAGCAATATCAACAAAATAATGATCGACTCATTGTCCTCACCCAAAAAGTGCTCCAAAGAAAGTTTTCGAAGAACTCAGCTTCTTCTCCGCCTCGGCCATTAATTGTATAGCTTTCTGTTCGTTGTCTGCCATCTTCGTGGCTTATTTTAACACTATACACTACGAAAAGTTTACTAAATTCTCTCAAATTTTACAATTTATTGACAAAATGTCGTCAGCGAGGATAGGGGAAAATCCGTCGCTGTCATCGATTGATTTTGTGTTGCCCACTCTAAAAATATTATAATTTGGCTGCGTTCAAATGACTTCTCACTTGAAATTAATGTAATAAAACCTTATTCCACGAAAAAACTATGAAATTTTTTGTCCAACTTTAATTCTTATATGCTCTTACATTTTAAATACAATACAATGAGAGACATTTAATTTTAGTCATAGAAATGGTATCATTAAAACCATGGGATGTTTTTCTACATTTTTTTTTTTTTTTTTATTTATTTATTCAGTAGCAAACATACATTTTATACATTTAAGTTGGTGCCAACATAAACTCATTAGAGTTTTACCGTGCACCAAGATCATCGACTACATAATTTAGAATTAGATCCACTTAAGTAAGTACTTAGTTAAAAATAAACACACATGACATGTGTCTTTGTTTAATTATTGCTAGCTCCAGCTCCACGGTAGCCCGCTAAATTCAAATCCAGTTTAAGCAATGGAGTTACAACGTAACGAATTTTTACTAATCTAAGAAAAACATTGAAATTCAACACTGAAAGAAAAACAAATCTGGCTAAATAGAACACTCGGTGAACTTCAGCTATTTCATTTGCTGCTAATATTCTCCCTCATATCTTTCCAGTCTTCTCCTGAACCACCTCGAACCATAATTCGTGATGTGCGTCTAGATCGCCGTCTTTCTAGGCTGACCTCGGCGGTGCCGTCCACCCTCAGGCACCCATCGTGTTAAGACATTTGCCCAGCGGTCGTTGCGCATGCAGTACAATGACATTATTTTAAAAACTGTCATTTATCTACTCATCCTCAGAAAGTTCATATGACCCGAATTTAATGAAGTCACGAGTGAATAGGATTCTTTTGGGTTCAAGGTAGGGTGGTACAATTTTTGAGTTTCGTTCGCTCTTACAATTGGAACCTTCAACTGTAGTTCCTTTTGTTCTCACAATGATTTCTCTTATTCTAACAACTACTTATTTCTATAATAAAGGTCTAAAGAAAAGCCAACTGGTCTCGGAGACCTTCTTGTAGAGTTCCTAAAGTTTGAGAAACTTTTTAATTCGCTATTTAGGTATTTTTCAAGTTACACGCAAAAAAAAGGGGCCGTGCCAGACAAACGTTTTCTAAGCATGGCCCCCTTATTTTGCAAATTTCTTCAAAAGTATAGAGATACATTGAAAAAGAAAACGGCACATATACTCTCCTAGAAGCGACTACATTGCATTGGCGTACACAAAACGCCAATTTTGGGGGGCCTAGCCAGGCAAAAGTACCGGGATAAAACGGGGTGAATAGAAATGCAGGGGTGAATGGAAACGAAACTTTGACAGGGATTTTATCGCTGAACTTATATTTTATATGGCCAACAAGGTATCTAAAATTCAGTATTATTTAGTTAGCAATAGTTGTTGGTTAGTACTTGTTGGTATTATATTATGTGAATTATTCAACTGTAAAAATTCATTCCAAAATAAATTTTGTTATTCTTTTGACCCCATTTTACGATACATGAAAAGACGGGCAGAAGTGTGGAGGTTGGTCTATTGTCAGAAACCGCGAACTCATCGACAAGAAGTGCTAGAATTGCGCTATCCGGGAATCGAACCCAAAACACCATGTCAACATTCAGGCGACGAATGCGGCAAGCATTACTGTAAGATATATAATTATGTAAAACTCGAGCCACCTGCTACGATTCTAATACAGGGTGTAGCGAGTACGTGGTAACCATTTGTTCGTCGGGATCCCTTCCACCCTGTATATTATTATACATTTTTAATTTCCTCCAGGCAGACTAAATTAGGTATTTCATCAAATAAAACATCGGAGCTCGATGTTAAATAATAACAGCCGCTCGGGGTCGATCTTTAAGTAAAGCCGTGCATGTCTAGGTTGCTCTGTGGATGGGTGACCACCTTTACATACCGAGTTATCTCCGTGCCTCGGAAAGCACGTTAAGCTGTTGGTCCCGGCTATCATTTGTAGATCTTAGATTGTCGTTACAGGTAGTCAGTGACATAAAAAGTCTGACAACCAGTCTCACCAAGGGGTATCGTATTACCCAGTTGACCCAGTACTAACTGGGTTGGCAATACTCCATGTAAAAATACTTGTATTCACCTGCGTCCGGTTAGACTGGCTGTCGACCCCAACGTAGTTTTAGGCAGATGATGATCAAATAAAACATCAGTCAATAACTTTTATTAATTTATTGTGTTTATAGATAGATCAATCGCCCCACTATTTGAGATTCAACAAGATAAGTACACAACTTTCAAAAGCTTTAAAAGTAGTTCCAACGAAGAAACATTGTTACAATAAATTATTGTTCATACGAGTAGAGAGAACACTTTGATCCTAACAAAAATATATTTTCCGATAGGTCGCCTTTTAGTTACAAAATACATTCTGGTAATATTATTGCCATCATTCAAAATTATTGCTCTTCACGTGTTATTTCGCTGGGTGTAATACTTGACAGTTGATACATTTGTGCAAATAGTTGCGTAATATCGTTAATACAAAATGATCATAATTTCAAAACACATAGGGTATTTACTTAGTATTGTCTACGTACCGCACATTTGGACAAATACGCTAAGTGTCACACAGAATACTGACAGTAGCCACACGATAAATGTTCTCGTTTGATAGGTTTACAAGATGGTATTACATAGAAAAATGTATCCAGTAATTAAAAAGCTACCTGAAAGTATTTATCAAGCTAATTGCTTTAACAGCTTTACAATAACCTCTGATAGACACCTACGAAGTGCTACTTTAATACTGTGATCTTGAATATACGACTAGGTTCACCATCATTCTGGACTGTCCTAGGAATGTGAACAACCGCGAACAGTGGCAAAGCTTCAAGCATAGTTCTCTAGGACAGAACAACAATTTTCTTTTAGACATACAGGCCGTTACATAATTTTATTGTATTGTCATAGGAATAAGAGGTAAACAGACACACAATATCCTAGTATATAGACAAATATATTCTTTTATCTATTGATTGCCGATCAACTATACTATTTTTAAACAAAATTCTAGGGCTTTTTGAACTAATTCTCCATTTTTTTGGATAGGCTCGATCTGGACCCATGGGTTAAAGCAACAAAGGGGTAAAACAAAATAAAAAACGAAAAAATAATATTAATTGATTTATTTATTACTTTTCATAAATAAACTAAATTGAATATCTAAAGACAGAGCTAGTAAATAACATAGAAGGGGTATTTACATAAAACGTAACTCAGTAGGTACATTGATAAAAATAAAAGAATAAAATTTACAACTTAAAAATTTTAAAGGCCGCTATGAGTACTAAAAACTAATTCAAAAAATGTGGTTTAACTAGTATTCTCTTATAAAAAGAAACTTATAGTGTTAACTAAGAGCGAATCCCACCTATCTCAAATAAGTCAGTCGAAACCACCTGACATCACAGCATCCAACTAAGAAGTACAGTATGGCCAACCGAAAATATTTCACCAAATCACTGGTATTTGCCTGCCAATTATATTCAAATTATAATACTTCAAAAGGTACATGGATAAGCTGTCGTTAAAGTGCTAGAAGCAGGTGACCTGCAAATTGTTTCATTCAAACACATAACAAGAACAGATTATACCAACATGAGTGTTGCCAAGAATAAAATTTACAAAAAGAAAAATATTGCACAAAAACACTAGCAATCATTTCAACTGAAGAAATAATCAACAGATCTCAAACATATATTGCAAATGATATCATATATCATTAATTTGGATTATCGAATTAGCCTAACATTTAGCACTATCATTGCTCACTAAAAGACGTCTACGAAGCCAGCGATAAAACTGTGTAATACTGCTAAAATCAGCTGCATAGGGAACAGTATCATATGTTCAAGACATGCTTATGCTCGGTGTAACTGTGGTGTGACCTGACTTTAGCAATACGACCGACCAGCAAAATACTTGATATAATAACGAAATATAGACAGTCACTGGCCATTATTATTGTGGAATAAGCTGGAGTAAAATATTAGTGTAAAGTAGCACTGTGTACTATGCGACACCTATATTTACATACACCATTGAACCACACGAGTCGCGACTGAGCTGTTTAAACAATCTCTTGCGTCTATTCTATAGTAATAATCATGTTTATACAGCTACATGTATCTGTGAATATATATTTTATAAGTAACACTGATAATAGTGCAGCAACATTGACAGTGTTGCCATACGAAAATCACGGGTGATTGAATTATATCGTAATTTTATTATGCACGCGTTCACGATGACAACAATTACACAATACTTTGTCCAAACGATAGATTTTAGAATCATTCATAAAAATAAAGCATATTACATATTTTAATACTTCAAAATATTGACTGCAGTTTTTAGAACTCAAATATCACAAGAAGCGAACGGTATTACTTTCTTCAACTACTACATTTGTACAAAGTATTGCTTTTAACTGTTAAGACTATATAAAGTAAGGGCGTAGACTTATTTTCCAATATATTTGGCAATATCCAACTGTATTTTTGTTAAGTCCACATTTTTGCGTTACCAAACCTTTTAGCGCACCAAAACGAGGATCATTTTAGAGCGTTAAACGTATTTTAAAAGCAAATTTCGGGCCCCATTCACATGACCTTACGATCTTTAGATAATCTTTCGTTGCCCGATTTTTTTTTTGTTTCTCAAGTCGTGAAATGGGGCCTTTAATAGAGCAAGCACCTAGTTCATATATTCACAACAGCCATACATTTATAATATACACCCGTAACATCTAATTTTATAACAATCTAATGCATAACCCTCTATACATAATATTCTATATGACAAATACAGTTTTTACATAAGATAACTGGAGGATATGGAAATAAGTTTTTTTTTTCGCGATTGTATTTATTACCCAAAAGCAGTTTACTTTCAGTGCAAAAATTACATTCGTTTTTAAAACACGTAGGCTTAGTATATGACTAAATATGCAAGTATTTATTTTTATACACATAATATAATTAGTATATAGTTCAAGTTATAGAATAGTATTATTAAGGGTATCTATGTGACATCTACCCGATATAACTATATGATTTTTAACTTTATTCATGCAACTGATGCTGAAAATAAATCTTAGTTTTCAGCTCTGAATGATTACACGAAAGTGAATAAAAAAAAACTAGAACTCACTTCAATTCCAATTCATAAATACTGACTATGCCAAAGGTAGGAAATAAGCTAAGTTAACAAGCACTTCATAATAAATTACTATTTTTCTCTTTGTACAAATATGGAATGTGATGTGTATAATTTTGAAAAATAAAATAAAGCTTGCGCACCTATTTCATAAGAAAATTTCATAATACAGCATAAATAACGAAAACATAATTGAAGAAAGAAATCATCGAAATAGAATAATTTGAAATTATCGAATTAATACAATAATTATCATAGTTTCCAATCAAAACTAAATATTTATAATTTTATTATCATAATCATAGGGATGGGCAAATATATTCATAAAAAAAAACATTACTGTATTTCTAACAAAGACCTTACTTCGATAGGATGGAAAACAAATCTTTAAAATCTGAAGCTGAAAAAAGTCATTCAATATTCCCATCAAACTATTAAATACAGGTAACTTTAAAAATAACTAGTTTTTTTTCGACTTGCAACCCTAAATTCATAATGAACGCATGTTTATTGACATTACTGTTCCGTTTAGAAATCGCAACAAAATGGTGGACTTAAAATATATTAAGTGACCTACCAATTACATGTCAGGTGCTGATAACATTAATTATGACCCGACTGCTTTTGATCGTGTTTTAAAATCCTTGAAATAATCAAGTGTTTTGCATAAAAAGATGTTATAAGAAGTTTATTTCAAGACAGAAATATATTGATAGATTTGATTTACATAAATATTTAATTAATTTATTAGAATGAGTGGTGACAAAAGTCTTAAAACTATAGTTTAGTAATTTCCTTCATTAAATAAATTCAATAAAATTGAGCTCAAAAAGACAAATTATCATAATTTCAATTCCAAAAAAACCTATTAAAATTAAAAAAAATCCTATACTTTCAATAATTTTACTAAATAGAATACTTTTCGCTATTACATCAAACAATCTTTTATTTAGATTTCATATTCTTTCTTGTCTTATATTCTTCTTACCTAGGATTGCCGTGGAACCAGCTTCATACACCTTACTCTGAGCAGTCGGGTCGCCTTATGAACGTAAACCTCAAATTATAAAGGTGGTGCTTAACTGAATTGGTTGGTGGTGGGTTGCGGAGGCACGGCGGGCCGCATGGGCTGGGCCATGCCCATTGGCATCATTGGCGCGCCCTGCATGCCCATTACCATGCCTGGCTGTTGCTGTGGGTAGGAATTCAACATCTTGTTAGGTTAACTATAACTAAAACACGACATTTTTTATACACTGTACATTTATGTTGTTGCTGATTTGTCAATCCTTTAGCTGCGATAGAATACTAAAAGTTTTCTAGAAGAATTTACCTTGCAAAACATGTAAAATTGTGTTCGAAATTGTAGAGTAGACCAGAAGATATTGCAATTTTCTCAAGTTCAGAAGAAAACAACAGCAAGAGAATTAGCTCATTCAAATTAATCACACTGAACGACAACACTTAACATTCTCAGAAAAAGTATGAGGTGACATGAGGACACTATTCATGCAAACGTTTCATACAATCATACGAAAGTTCATCCATACATGCGGGAAATCTTTCAAACTGAAACTTTTTCAAAACATATATTTTTTTTTATTTTGGCTCACAGGGTTGCCGATATTCGCAAGAAATACACAAATTCTTAAATTAAATTACAACTCGATGAGCCAAGAGCTGAAAGAGACTTTACTACTTAAGAATAAGATTTATAAATTCACAACTAACATCTTCACTTAAAGAATAAGCAGATCGCGCTATCAAATTAAATTCAACAAAAAAGGGGAAAATTCTAAACTACGCGTGTAAAACTACGCTAAGCGAAAAAAGAAAAAAAAAACGAAACAAAAATGTAGCAAACTTACCATAATATAATGCGGGGGGTGATATGCATGGGGCATTGTATGGGGCATTGTTGGGAGTGTCATGCCTGGGCCCTGCAACGCAAAAAGGAAGGCATGCTACGGGAAGAAAGAACATAAAAGAGCGAGCTTTAAAAGCAAACAAGGTTTTAGCATAAAATGATGCGACACTTAAAGCAACAGAATTGCTAAATTGCTCTAATGCTGCTTGTTGTTGACATTGTTCTATGTCTCTATGGTCATATAAGTTCTCAAAAGTTTAGATTGGCTGCTTTTTTTTCCGGAAAGAGCAGCTTAGTGTTGCCAATATAAAATGAATAATATTCTGCAAAATTAATAACACTGAAAACGGATTGATTTACCATGTTTGTTGTTCGTGTTCAAAACAAACAGTAAGTAAACAACGTTTTCAGTATTGATAATGTTACTGACCATGCCAGTTTGAAAATTTATATTCTGCAACATAGCGTTCCACACAATTTATTAGGTAAGTACATTGGTTTTGATTTTGAAAGTAGAATTTGAGAAACCATAGATCTTGGTGTTATATTGCCAGAATCGTGCACTCCATCACGCTTGGGATGAGGGAGTATTTATATAAAAAGCGTTCGTTACCAAAAAACTATTGAAGCAAAAGTAATAAAAAATAATTACTTATACGGAAAATCAGATGCTTCTCACAATTATTAATGTAGAATTAAGCCTAAAGCGAATTGCAAAAAAGCCGCGCCCTATATTTCTTAACTTTAACCCCAAAAATAATAAATTTTGAAAAAGTGTATAATCATCTAAAGAATTTTATTCACATTTTTTTTTTAATTCTATTGTAAACGTAAATATGGCGTGTACAATTCTGCCAACTATTCAACTACGTGTGTAAAGCAGTGTTCCTTACCATCGGTCTGTATCCAGCTCCTGTAGTCGCTTGCATGGGCTGGGGTGTCCACGTCTGTCCCGGTTTCGACGCGTTCTTCGGTGAGTTCCACTGCATCGGTCTAGTCGACACCACAATGGTGTGAGTACGGACATGCGTACCATGGTTTTTGTGAAAGCATTACGTCACACGCACGTCACCAATATTTTGAACGCAGCTTTTTGGTTTAAATGTTTTTTTGATTTGGCAATTTTTTAACTGTCAATTTTAACAAAGCGGGAAGTTTGACAGTAATGCTTTCACTGCAAGTTGCCTTTCTATAATTTACAAAGTTAAATTCTCTACACGTACAGTTAGATTGAATATGAAAAGGCAGCTTGCCTCATGATAGTTTAATTATAATTTAAAAGAAAATAAACAGGTGCTGTTGTCATGATATTTCCGAAGAGATATTATGACATTGGACTAGCTATAATCACTTGACGCCACTCGGATTTAACGCGTTAAGTTTCAGTCAAAAAGTTTGTATGTTCGAGTAGAATTTTCATTACAATCAGGTGATATGTTGTGTCTAGTATTGTGTTGTTGCTAAGCGATGAAGCAGAAGTTTATCGAATGTAAAGTATTTTTGCAATTGCACGTGAGTGTCTTTGCTTGAGGAAGCACTTTGCAGTGACAAGCATCGCTTGCTCATCGAACGAGCGATTTGAATGTGGAACTTTTGACTGAAACTTGACCAAACTACTTTTAGCACATGACAATGAGTGTAGGAATAAAAAAAGTTTGTTTTTTCAACAATAAAGGTTTTCCACTTACTTCGCGGCTGAGGCTGTCTTGTTGATAGAAAGATTGTTGGCCAGTTGGGCAAGCGAAGAGTCCAGGTCACCTGTCAACACCTTGCCTTGCTGCTGCTGCGGTTGCTGACCTGTAATGCACCTTAGTCAGTCACGGTAAACTCCATATTTGTTAAGTGATCACTAGCAAAACGTATGAAAAAATAAATGACGATTTTCAGTCGTGTTCGATATTTATGATAAATAATAATAAACCAGAAAGCAAAATGTAGATATTATTAAGTTAAAAATGCGGTGTTTAATGCTTTTGATTTGTATTGAACATAGCATTATATGCAGTGAACATAAATGTGGTTTGACGTGACTTTTCATGCTATAATCAAGATTCAATTAAGGATTACGACATTTATGGACGTGTAACAGCAAAAACATAAAATAACTTAACAGAAACATTGGCTTATTTACAAATTAATGCGACACAAAACCTGTGCAAGGGGTAACAACTAAAAACAAAAAAAAAAAGTCCTGTGAATTAAAATTTAAAAAAGCACACACGACGTTGATTACTGGCAACTCTGCAAGCTATTAAAAAAACAACAATGAAAACGGTCCATTTAAAGTTTGTATATCGAACCGGTGGCTCCCATCGGCATCATAGGTTGTCGTGCGGGGGATCCGAACATCATCGGCTGCGTCATCGACATCGACATGACGTCACTGAAAGGCTGCGCCGCCATTGGCTGAGGCTGTTGCGTGATCGGCTGGGACTTAGCCGGGGAACCCCCCAGAGACATACGCATCACGTCCTCCAGGTCGTCGAACGCGGACTTGGGCTGCGGGGGGAGGGACGGGGGAGGGGGGCGCGCCGGGGACGCCGACATCGGCTGACTGAGCTCTCCCATACCCATGAACGGATTAGCCGCGGCAGCTTGCACAACAAATTTATGACATTTTAATTTTACAAACAATTATATTAACAAGTAGAGAATGTACATAGTATTCCCATCACCAGAAATAGATGTTTAATTAAAGCGAGGTTTAGGCTGCCGTGTTGTTTGTTATTTTTTTTATCGTTTCTGTAATGAGTGATTATGAGTAAGACAGTTATTTTGTGCCTGACATTTTATTATTGTAATTTGAATACAAACAAATATACTTTCAAGTATTTTTTCTACCAAAATAGTAGAAATTTTCAAATAACACGGCAACCCCAGCACAATGACTACTAGTGAAAGCTCACCTGCCGAATCAGTGTTATCGAAAACATTAGAGAAGTTAGCCTCGGACACAAAGGAGTTGTTCTGTTGTTGAGGCGGGAAGGCCGCGAAGCCGTTGCTGGGCTGTTGCTGTTGTTGTTGTTGTTGTTGTGGCCACATCGGCGCACCCGTCGCAGGCGCCGCTAAAAGTGTTGCCGCACTTAATAACAATGCAGTACTACTAAAATGGTAGGTTTTTTATTGGATGTGGTCTATTACCAAGTATAATGACTTTCTGTATTTATAATTATGTTACGAATAAACATCACGCCTGTACTTCACGAAGGAGTAGACAGAGGTGTATTATAATATATTTTTAAATCTGTATACGTCGTTGTCACTAATTTGTTTATTCTTTCATGGTATTGTGTACTGCATCGGTATTCAGTTTTTGTGGCGACTTACCACTTTGAACCTTATGTGTATGAGTGGATAGAGTGTACAGTGCTTCAACCATCCCCATTAAGCTAAGGGATGTGCTTTATAATACAGTGTGAAGGATTCATGTGTAGTGCTTCCCCAATTTTCCTACATTTCTACTAACACCAGATTATTTACAATAGTGTTTTGCTTGACTAGACAATCTCGTTTACAACTTGTGTAGGCTGATGTCTGTCCAATTTTGTGACTGCGTTTTTTTTTTTTTGTATATTTCGTAAATACTATCTAGTGTCCGACTAAAATTATTATGTAAGTGGAAAATTAATCATTATTAATTTACAATATTAACAATTACGAGTATTTTAGTACTGCAAGCCATAATTTTAGTCAGTTAGGTAGTTCATAGTTACTTCTTCATTAGTTTTACATGTGTGTCGATTACCTAATTCATATTTAATCGAGCGGGATCTTAAGCTCTCTAGTCTTTTTCACGATTATGTACACTTTTAGTTGTTAAAACTATCACCTTTGAAACTTTAAAGTGAACGCTGCTATGATATTGATGGCGGGAATCTGAAATGACGTAAGGGACGTTGAGCGTGCCATTATATTTTCAACCGACGGTCCTGAGCCATACTTTGCAATTCTAAACAGCGTGCCCAACGACCCTTCGACATTGCAACTTCCTACCATTGATTTTTTTATGTAGGGTACAGAGTGGACTTAAATGGAGTACACACGTATATTCTACGTACAGCAGGTGTTCGATCGAACATCTAAGCTCTCGAGCCCCCATAGACTACCTAGACAACGAATGACTCGAGACAATGCTCGCCTGTGTTTGCTGGATACCTCAGCCTCTTCTTCTTTACGTGTCGATGGACTCAAATAGTACTGGTCAGTAAATTGCTACCTGCACAGCTCATTCGTTGGCTTCGTTTAAATCCTGGAGGGTACAGGCGGCTGTGCAGGATGGGCAAGTAATGGGGCATATCCTGCAGCGGGACACCACACTGGTATTGTATTTGATAGCCCATTCGGCCAGATTATTTCTACAGTGGGGGGAATTTGGGCCCGCAAACGGTTAAGAGATTTCTAGAATGGCCAGTGCAGTTACTGTCCAGGAAGAAGATATTCTGCTGAATTGATAAAGTGGGGAACGGTGGTATCATGTCAATTCCTTCAAAATTGAGATTTACGCTGCTAACCTATACAGTCGTAGCCCAATCTGTACCCAACACATTTCCTACCCTTTACCCAACTTACCTCCAAACATATTATCAGCAAATGGGTTGCCAAGTGACAGCAAATCATCGCTGGCCTTAGTCGTGGCACTGGTAGTGTCAGCCGGAGACGGCCCGAACAGGTCCACAATAGACTGGTTCTGATTGTTGCTGGGAGCCGACGAGAGGAACGGGTTGTTGGCCGCGTTCGTTGGAGATTGGACTTTGTTCTGTTGGTGAGAAGGTTTGAAATTGAGTGGTTGATAGGGGGAAGGTTAAACCGCCACCTTTAAGCGTTTATGGTACGATATGATGACAGTACTAGCATGTTGTGTCTTTAACAGTATAGTGGACTTTAAGTGGTGGTGTTTAAAGTACAATTCCTGAGGCAAAACACAGCGGCAAAGTCGCCTAATCGGCACGACTAGTTACCTCTATGAAAACGGTAAATGTCAGCAACGTCACTTGTACAAAACCATTCTCATGAAGTTACTATAAGTAATAGAAGCTAGACGTGTTAAGGATGACACACACTAGACCGAGCCAAGTGTCGACCGTAGCACAATGCATGGTCCGTATCTCGGTAGCGGCTCGGAAGCGTGCGTGGTCCATACATAGTCTCACGTTTCGTCACTCGCCTCGGACCCGACTCGGTCTAGCGTGAGTCAAGCTTTTACCTATCGTTGAAATGAAGGTTATTTATTTTAAACTTTGCCTCCACGCTCGGAATTGCTCCTGTATGGAGAGTGCGAACAGCCAGACCTGGAACAACTACCTGTAGGCTATACAAATATTTGTTCCATGCGGGGATCGAACCTGCAACACGCAGTGCAGCAGCCAATCGCTCAGCCACTGCACCAAACGTGTACGTACCAAGCGTGTGGTTTGATCGCATAGTACACATATTTCGGGGTTCTTTTACAAACCAAGTGTTTTCTTTTATGATAAAGTGCTAGTCTGAGGAAAATGTAGAAATTGTGTTGCCTCGATAATTATGATTTTGGACGTATATCGAGTATTTGAATACACACAGTATGATGATGATATTGATGGCATACAACCAAATGTGTGACAGAGAAAACTGTGCGATGCCGATGTGTGAATGTTTGTGTGAATTCTCCCAAACACAAAATATAATGAAAATCGCCTCTTAAGAAAACTGTAGCAAAAACTTTTGCTGACGCGTAGCGAGAAATGGTGATAGTTTTTACGATGGTTGGACATATACAAATATATACGTACTGTTTCCAAATTCAATAAGCTAGCCAAATTCCAGAGATGAGATAGGTATGTCTATTAGAAACACGACGAAATATATGTTTTTTTATTTTATTTTATAGTGTTGCTCATTAGCCAAGCAAGTCAATAGTGGTGTAGGTCTCAAGTTTGAACCCAAGACACTTTTGATTTTTCTACACATGCGCGTCATCATCATCATCTGCCTAGCCTTTTCCCAACTATGTCGGGGTCGGCTTCCAGTCTAACCGGATGCAGAACTGAATACCAGTATTTTACATGGAGCGACTGCCTATCTGACCTCCACAACCCAGTTAATACTGGGTAACACGATACCACTTGGTAAGACTGTTGTCAGACTTTTTGGGCCACTAACTACCTGTAATGACTGTCAAAGATGGACAAATGACAGCCGGGGCCAACAGCTTAGCTTCGAGACACGAAAGAAACTCGGTATGTAAGGGTGGTCACACATGCACAGACCAATCTAGACATGAATGGCTTAACCTAAAGATCGACCCGAACGGCTGATATTATTTAGCCTCGAGCTCCTCCTACACATGCGCGTATTGTATAATTATCACTTGATTGGGTGAAGGAAACCAGCATACCTGAGAGGTATTTCTCGACGGCATGTAAACTAAACCCAAGTCAGAGGCGCCTGGGCAGTATACTCGTAAAAACTCTTGACACCAACTTATACTAACCACTCGATCAAAAGAAGATCAATAGCGACCACATCTGTGGGATTTTGCCAGCTTATTTAATTTAACCTTAAATAAAATATAGATCAGACATAACACAGATTTTACATATACATAGTTACATACATACATTTCTGATCATATTCATCTGTATGATATCTTCTGCAATACAATACACACAGAGATACCCCTGCTCCCAAAGCTTGTACCCTAAGCAACACATATGACCCTAGATGTATATATCTTACTACAATCTCAGTAATCTCACTAATATCTTCTTCACCAGTCCATTCTTCACCTTGGTATAAGCGAACCTGAAATTTTTTGGTCATGTACTTTTTAGAGTAGGTTTGCTTTTAAATTTAGTGGTGTCATATAAATAGGGTAGTATATTGGAGACTATCCGTCTGTCCTGGCTGGAGACCTTACATTCAAGGCAACCGCAGGATAGTTCGGTTGGGCTGCGGGATTGTTCGAAAGAGATACCGCGGCCCCGGAACATAAAGGGCGAGGAAGGAACATGGATGGGTTTTAGTCAGTAAAAGTCTGACACTCTCTTCCGTTCCGCCCAGAGAGGGAGAAGTTATTTGATGATTTCCCATCCGAAAAAAAAAGAATAGTCCGGTCAAGTAGAGGACAACTGCGAGATATGCCATTCACAAAAAACACTTTCCGTTAGTAACTAAAGATAGGCTAGCTGTTCAGGTTGCAGAGGATGCGCTAAAGAAGTCAGAGAAATTCCAAATATTCTTATTTTCTGCAATTTGCAAGTTAGTGTCTATGTGATTAAAATATTATTCGCGACCATATAACATCCAATTGAATGACTTTGCATGATGCTATAATAACTCAATGGGATTAAATTAACTTAGATGTTTGTATTGATGGCTTTAACTCTGTAAAGCCATATTTGCATAAAAAATAAGAAAATATTAATTTCGCTTACTGCTGCAGCCGGTACTTGAGACATATTCTGCAAATATAAGCAGTAGAACTTGGTTTGTTTTATTCCACCAAAGTCTATTTTGTCTTATAGCAGTTAAATCTCTTCACAGAACTGGCTCAATACCCAATCTTGCTGACTAACTAACATTTCAACAATATTATGACTTGTTGTCAAAGAAATTAAGTTACAATAACTTTGGTAAGCTTATGCACTTCTTTGTTGAATGACCAATTAATTATTTTAAAAAGTATGAATAATTTCCCTAAAGAAGCTTGTTACGTGCCCTGCCTACACCAAATCGACGGACAAGCGACATGATAGCTATTTACGTACATCGGATGTTTCCACGCAAAATTGCAACATGCCGACTCTGCTGAATCGACGCCTCGTGCAACCGTCGGCCACCTACTTCTATTCTGCTGACAGCGCATCCGCGATTTCGCAATCGTTTAGAATTATATTTTTATAATAATTATTTTAGGCACTTCGGAACTAGCATCGTCCAAGTCTAGACATAAGATTTAACATAAGTTCACCATTGTAATTTAAACGTAATTAAACGTTTCTATATTTAAACTTCGGTTTTTTTTAAGTCCTCCGGCTGTCACCTTCGTAATTGGCGCAGTCGGTAGGATTTTCGAGGCAGTGCGCGGCGCGGTATAGATTTCCAAAAATCGTTAATCTGCTGACTCCGATAGTCGCTGTCGGTATTTTCAAGTACCTCGTCGAAAATCCGAACTTAAGAAGAAGACGCAGCTGAGGACGTATCCAGCCATCGATACAACGAAAAAACCATGTATATGTAAGTCCTTGAAAATTTCTTTAAGTGTTGCATCCTTGTCCTTCCTTATACCCAAATATTATAATACTAAATCAAAATTTTTCACCCAAGGGAAACTAGGAATAAATCTGTCTCCTCCAGACAGATAAATAGGAGCAGAGAAGTAGATTTAAATAGGTTTACGGAATCCGATAGTTTAGGCCTAGATTTATTATTTGATAGTAACAATATGTCACTGAACCCCGATACTATCTACAACGCTTTGCGCGCAGTTCCAAATTTTGATGGGAATCCGAATGTTCTAACACGATTTATTAAAATATGTGATCAGCTCGTATTACAATATGTTAGAAATGACCCGAGTTACGAGTTAACTAATTTATGTCTCATAAACGGCATCCTGAATAAAATCACCGGGCCAGCAGCTTCAACTATTAATTCTAATGGCATAGCAGATAATTGGCAAGGGATTCGTGACGCATTAGTTAATAATTTTTCGGACCAAAGGGATGAGACCGCCCTATATAATGACATGTCCTTACTGACACAAGGAAATAGCACCCCGCAGGAGTATTATGACAAATGCCAGACCCTTTTTAGCACTATAATGACTTATGTCACATTGCACGAAAACGTAGCAACGACTATTGAAGCTAAACGCGATCTTTATAAAAAGTTAACTCTACAATCTTACGTTAGAGGTCTTAAGGAACCTCTAGGGTCCCGTATCCGTTGTATGAGACCCGAAACTATTGAAAAGGCTCTGGAATTTGTACAACAGGAAATGAACGTCATGTACCTACAGCAACGCAATGAGAGTATCCCCGAGCGGCGTAACCCGACACAGCAAATGCAGTCAACCCATAAAATGCCATCCGCGGTCCCTATGACCACACCGAAAGTTTTTAGCTTTCCTAGCCCAGGCCCCAGCTGGCATAAGCCTATGCCTATGCCGCCGCAACAGCAGCAGCAGCAATGGAGACCACCCTTCCAGCAAAATCAGGTACCTCAACGGGCCCCTAATATGTTTAGCCGTACTCAACAGATGTTTCGTGCGCCCCCGCCGAATTACAACCCCCAAACTGACGCATTTAGATTTCCAAATAGGAACCCCCAAACGCAAAATACCGGTCCGAAACCGATGAGCGGTGTTAGTCATTTTGTACCAAGACCACTGCCAGTAAATGATTGGCGTACGTTTCGAAATCCACCACCAAGTAATTACTTCAAAACCCGTGAAATGAATTTTAACGAAATGACTGATGATTATGACGCTTACAATTACCCTGACTATTACTACGCATTACCTGACTATTATTATGTCTGTGAGCCCTATGACTATTCTGACTTTTATGACTATCAGCAGACCGACCCCGAAAATCAATTAAATGTGGATCAATTGAATAACGCAAAATGCTTAGAAGCACAGCCGTCCGCTACTTCTAAAGCAGATCAGGATTTTCGCAAGGAGAAGGATCAAAAAGGATTAAAATAGAATTAAATGTTCAATCTAAAAGGGAATTACGTTACATACAGATATCAGACCCACCACTTAAACTACTAGTAGATACCGGAGCTAATCAGTCTTTTATTAGTCCCGAGGCAGTCGAACAATACTTTTCACATATCCCTTTAAACTTTGACCCCTTCGAAGTAACGAACGCTCGTGTGACTAGTACGCACGAACATTCTATTACGATTCCGAACTTTGATGAATTTAATAATCCCGCGAATGTAAAATTTTTTATCTATAAATTTCATAACTACTTTGATGGTCTATTAGGATTAGATTTACTTGACGGAGCACAGATTGATCTAAAAAATAATTATTTAATTACGGAGTTTACAACCATTCCTATACGTTTTTATCAATGTAAAAGATCAAATAGTCAAGAAACCATTCCCGCTAACTCGTCAAAACTAGTGAATATCCCTATCTATTGTCCAGACGGCGATGTTTCGATAGATCAGCAAATTTATTGTAATTGCATTATTCACGAGTGTATTACTCGCGTTACTGATTGTACTGGAATTGTAGAAATTGAAAACCCTACGGAAGATGACCTGACTATTGTGTTTGACCGACCTTTACAAGCCGAGATATTTAATACTGAGTGCATTAGCACCGAACAAAACCCTATGCGTGTTAAAGAGGTTTTATGTAAATTACGTACAGATCATTTAAATATTGAGGAAAAAACTAACTTAGAGACATTGTGTGCCCGTTTTGCTGACGTATTCTATGTTGAGGGAGAGCCTTTAACTTTTACAAATAAAATCAAGCATCATATTAGAACGACTGACGAACTTCCCGTGTACACTAAAAGCTACCGCTACCCTTTTGTGCATCGACAAGAAGTTAGAGACCAGATAACCAAAATGCTGGACCAAGGTATTATACGACCTTCGGAATCAGCCTGGAGCTCACCTATTTGGGTAGTTCCTAAGAAGGCCGATGCATCAGGCAAAAAAAAGTGGCGCATTGTAGTAGACTTTCGCAAACTGAATGACAAGACTATAGACGACAAATACCCGATTCCTAACATCAATGACATACTTGACAAGCTTGGTAAGTGCCAGTATTTTAGCACGCTAGACCTTGCATCAGGCTTTTATCAATGCGAGATGCATCCAGACGACATCCCTAAGACAGCGTTCAATGTAGAGCATGGACACTTTGAGTTCTTGCGTATGCCCATGGGTTTGAAGAACTCTCCATCTACTTTTCAAAGAGTAATGGACAATGTGCTCAGGGGCTTGCAAAATGAGATATGCCTAGTATACCTTGATGACGTCATCATCTTTAGTACATCTTTGCAAGAGCATATGGTTAACTTAGAGAAAGTATTTAAAAGATTGCAGGAATCTAACTTCAAGATCCAGATGGATAAGTCCGAGTTTTTGAAATTAGAAACCGCGTTTTTAGGACATATAATCAGTGGCGAAGGTGTTAAGCCAAACCCTGATAAAATAGCAGCGATAGAAAAATACCCATTACCAAAGACGCCTAAGGAAATAAAACAATTCCTAGGACTATTAGGATACTATAGGAAATTTATCCCAGACTTTGCCCGCATCACTAAGCCTATGACAAAATGCCTCAAAAAGACTAGTAAAATTACTTTCGACTCTGAATACATTAACTGTTTTAACAAGTGTAAGAACTTACTGACAAATGACCCAATTCTACAGTATCCCGACTTCACAAAAGAGTTTATATTAACAACAGATGCTTCAAACGTAGCTTTAGGCGCTGTACTTTCGCAAGGAACAATCGGCTCAGATAAACCTATCTGTTATGCCTCGAGAACTTTAAATGACAGTGAAACCAATTATAGCACTATTGAAAAAGAGCTTTTAGCCATAGTTTGGGCTACAAGGTATTTCAGACCTTACCTATTCGGTCGCAAATTCAAAATATTCACAGACCACAAGCCGTTACAGTGGATAATGAACTTGAAGGAACCCAACCAAAGATTGACTAGGTGGAGACTTAAACTAAGTGAATACGATTACACTATAGTCTACAAAAAGGGAAAGTATAACACTAATGCAGACGCACTATCCCGAGTAGAAATTAATAACGAGGAGACAGAGTCAATGTTAGCCAACCCTTCAGAGCGACCACCATCTCAAACAGGTTCTACGACAGACACCGCCCACACTAGCACTGAAAACCCTATCTTAGAAGTTCCTATCACTGACGAACCTTTAAACAAATTCCACCGACAAATATGTATAACTATAGTCAGTAACGTCCCCTACATTAAACGAGCGATAGCCACTAAACCTTTTGACACACATACTCGCACACATATCCAGGTCTCAGAATCTAACTTAGAACAGGACGTAGTAAACGCAATAAAAGAACATGTCAAACCTAAAGTTAAAACCGCTTTAAAGATAACTCCGCCCTTAGGTATGTATTCAATAATACCTATTATCCAAAATAACTTTAAAAGCTCAGCTACGAATCTAGTTCTAACAAAAACTGAACTAGAAGATGTAAAAGAATATTTAAGGCAGCAACAGATCATAAAAAACTATCATGAAGGTAAGACCAATCACAGAGGGATAAACGAATGTTATCTTGCTCTTTCCCGAAAATATTATTGGCCTAAAATGAAGGATGAGATAGCTAAGTATATAAATGAATGTATAATTTGCGGTCAATCTAAATATGATAGGAACCCGGTTAGACCTCAACTAAATTTAGTGCCTCCGGCTACTAAACCTTTCGAATTAGTACACATGGATCTCTTCACAGCCCAAAATGAAAAATATCTCACGGTGGTAGACGTTTTCTCAAAATACGGACAGGCATACAATTTAAGAGATGGCACAGCAATTAGTATACTTCAGGCAGTTTTAAACTACTGTACACATCACGGTCTTCCACTCACTATCGTAACCGATAACGGCACTGAATTCACAAATCAACTATTTTCTGAATTTACAAGAATGCATAAAATTAATCACCACAGAACACTAGCTCACTCCCCTAACGATAATGGAATTGTTGAACGATTTCACTCTACGTTACTAGAACATCTACGAATCCTAAGACTACGTCAGAAAGACAAACCTGTGGTCAACCTCATGCCCTACGCTATATTAGCCTATAATAGCACAATTCATAGCTTCACAAAGTGCAGACCACATGACATAATTAGAGGACATTTTGACCCTCGCGACCCACTTGACATTAACATGACCGAACATCTTATGCAACAGTACATCTTAAATCACCGAGACCAGATGAAAACGGTATATGACCTTATCAACGACTTCACACTTACTGACCGAACGAATATCATACAAAATAGGAATAAGGACAGAGAGCCCGAAATAGAATACCAACCAGAGCAGCAAGTTTTCATTAGTGACCCATTAGCTAGTCGACAAAAACTAGCTCCGCGTTATACTCATGACACTGTGCTAGCTGACCTTCCAATTCACATCTACACATCTAAGAAGAAAGGTCCCGTAGCAAAGTCCCGACTCAAGCGTACCCCTAAAACCTCAAATTTGTTACAGGATACTACTGGCGATGACCGTTCACACAACACTGGCGCTCGAGATAAAACTTGAGAGCTTAGACGAAGGACCCGGACTCTTACCTTTCAACCTCGGACAATCCAGACTCATAACGCACTATCATTCTTTTCTACAATACATAGACTTAAACGACATTGAAGATAGACTTAACTCAGTAATAAATCAATTGGACTATTTCAAAACTAAACTAGATAACCAAAGCTTTGTTTTATATGAACTTCAAATTAACCATTTGTCTAATAAATTGGACAAAATTAATTCCCAGTTAAAAACGTTAGAACCCGGTCGTAGTAAAAGAGGTCTCATAGATGGTTTAGGTTCAGTTGTAAAAAGCATAACTGGTAACTTAGATCAATCGGATGCCCAAACTTACAATAATGCCATTAAACTTTTAGAAAATAATGATGACAAGATACTATCGGAGGTAAATGAGCATATAAGTCTTAATAAAGTTTGGATGACTAGATACAGCGAGATACTATCAAAAATTGTAAGTAATCAAGAGAGAATCAATAGCACCTTAGGATTACTTCTAGACGAGAAAGCCGCTGCTAAAAATGATCTTATAAGATTCGCAAAGTTTGCTCAGTTGTTAGCTATCATTAGCGATAACACAGATGATTTATTTCTAGAGATAACTAGGATAGAAGATACCTTAGCTTTTATACGTGCATCAAGCACTCACCATAGTACTTTAAGCATAGATACTTTAGGTAATATGACTAAACGATTAAGATCAATATACGGTTCAGATCAATTGCTAGAGGCAGATCTGAGAGAATACTATACAGTTATAAAACCTGGTTATTATTTTACAGACAAAAAAATAGTTATCATATTTAAAGTCCCAATAATCTCCCCTGATAAGTTCGAATTATACAGATTAGCAATAGTTCCCAATAAGTTTATGTACACCCTTATTCCTCCTTACCCTTTCATTGCAACCAACGGGAAAGTTTTCAAGTACATAGAGGCTGAATGCCCGAAGTTTAACCAGCTCCATCTCTGCGAGGAGGAAGTCAACCATCAACCGACGAGAGGACATCTAGACTGCATCCAAGGGCTCATCTGTAATCAATCTCTACAGAAGTCATGCCTGCCCACTAAACTCACGCTGACCAAAGAAGCCATGGAACAATTGGACGACAGACGCTATACACTCACCTTTCCACAACCAACCCGAACAGAGCTACGATGCGAACGTCAAGAATTCATCTCTCTACACGGAAGTTATCTCGCCACCATTCCGCAAAAATGCTTACTACGCACTGAACAGTTTACTATCATCAACACGAATGACCGTATCAAAGGACAACCGATGAAAATCACCGAAATACCCATGAACCTGAACATTGTCAACGAATCTATCCCACACCTGAAGTTAAATTCACTACACCTGAAAAGTCTACATGAAATCGAAGATAAAATCTTAATGCAGCAACCAGCACAAATCGATCACACGAATCTGGAACAATCGATTTACCATACGACAATCCCACTATATGTCGTTATATTTGGTGCAACTGTACTGATCGTTACCCTCACCATACGTCGGTATAATGTTTGCACGAAGCTCAGAAAGCCAAAATCACCAAATGAAAGCGATGAACATCATCAATACGAAGACGTAGAATCTCCGAAAATCAAGAAAAATGTACCAGCAACATTCTCGCTGAAATTGCTCAAATAGTTGCTGTTCTGAGGGGGGAGGTGTTACGTGCCCTGCCTACACCAAATCGACGGACAAGCGACATGATAGCTATTTACGTACATCGGATGTTTCCACGCAAAATTGCAACATGCCGACTCTGCTGAATCGACGCCTCGTGCAACCGTCGGCCACCTACTTCTATTCTGCTGACAGCGCATCCGCGATTTCGCAATCGTTTAGAATTATATTTTTATAATAATTATTTTAGGCACTTCGGAACTAGCATCGTCCAAGTCTAGACATAAGATTTAACATAAGTTCACCATTGTAATTTAAACGTAATTAAACGTTTCTATATTTAAACTTCGGTTTTTTTTAAGTCCTCCGGCTGTCACCTTCGTAATTAGCTAGAGATTCAAATCTAAACGAACATACACGTATACTATACACCCTCATCTTGTTTTTATAAGTAGTATATCAACTGTCTGGTGACCACGACACAAGCCTTACTTAGTGTGGCACTAGATGGCGCTGTGTGTAATGTCCAGCTATATTCATTTTTATTTTATTTATTTATCTTTTAGGTGCAATAAAATACTATAGGATTTTCCTAAACACTATTATAAATGTACTTACCAATTTGCTATATCGTAATAAGTGCACAAATAATAGGGTAGACGACAAAAAAAAAATTTGTCCGTCAGGTAGATTATTAAAAAATATTTGACCCATATTTTTTCTTTTGTTACGTAAATCAAAATTGACGAAGATACGACGCTTTTAAAATTACCAATACGTCACGCCTAGGTATAATTTTTAGCTAGTTCTGACGTCACGAGCTCCCACTCTAGTTTTGATGCGATTTATCGTTGTCAACATTCATTGATTTACAAAAACTAAAAATACGTGTCCAATATTTTTCAATAATATAACTGACGGACTATATAATTTGTAACTTTTTGATACCGTCCTCATGCCTACTCTTTTGTGACGAAGATTCACTCACCGGTTATTACTTGAGGGCTGATATGAAATTGAGCACATGCTAAGAAGTTGACTATATTCTTGTTAATAATGTGGAAATGTTATCGTTACCAACCCTGATTTTATTCACAAACGGATAGACTCACTTTATGAGGTTGGATGTTACATCTAGACAATATTCCTTTAGTTGTCCAAGCTCGTATGCCCTAAAAATTACCGTTAGGAAGTAAGCACAGTATTAGAATTTGGTGTGTTTGTTCATGATACTTTGTTAAGTTGAAAATATAGTGTTTTAGTTATAGTATGTTTTAAAACATCAAGTTCAGTTTACAGTTATTCAGATATTTTTCACAAAAATAGAACAGAAAGCCGCCCAGTTACCATTGGGTTCGGATAAATATAGATTTAAGGCGCTTAGACGAGCTAAATTAGCAACTCTATTTGTGGTGGTTCAAACTTCGTTTGAAATGCTGTTAGAATAAAGTTCTAATCAGCTTGCACTACAAAGTGGTTGTTACGTCAGCCACTGCGGGCCAAATAGCGCGAAATGAGTGGTTTCGATCGATTTACAAAAAAAAACTATTGATTGGATTAAAAAACTGAAACAGTATCATCATATTGCTTGTAGAATTATTTGCCAAAAATCAGAATGATCGCATGCATATTAGTTTTTTATTGTTTTAAAGATATTTTTAGAGATAAGTTCGTGATTTCTTTTTATCGAGCCAAATTAATTGTATTATGTTTTCAAAACAGTATCATGCTAGCATATATCCTGAAGAATATCATATATTTTTCTGGTCTTGTTTATAGCAATGAATCATATACTTTAAGTAATTAAAAAATCTCGCGTTTAGCTCATGTAATCGCCTTAAGAACAAGTGTAAGTGTGTGTGAGTGTAAGTAAATTTGTCCTGCAAATGTAGTTTTTGTTTACCCTTGACTTCTTAAGTTGTTTTCATCATTATGAACAACTTTTACCAATTCAAGGCCAATTCTAGAAATCGTGAAAAGCACTAAAACAAGTAATTATCCCAAATGTGTTTATGGTACGTATGATTTCTTTCCTGATTTCACAGTTGGTCCCATAGTAAAAGTTTTTCATTATGATGAGTACAATGCCCCCTTTTCAGGTTCAGGGTAAACAAAGTAAGCTTACATAGTTTCAGATGTACTTTACATCAACGAGGAAGGTATAAAGTTCCTCTTCCCTCATAAAAAGGGAGGACCCTCTTCGGATGCCGTGTCTGGGGGATATTCGTCCACCCACTCGACTGCTGATATCAGGTTTTTGTTTCCAATGACTTAATCACACGGATAACTATAAAAGCACGATACACGATTTGTCGGTTTAGATCGTAAGTGCGTATACACGTAGAACGCTAGAGCGCGCGCCGACCTGTCGCGTTTATCCGCACCGGTCGGCGCAGGCAGTATCTATACTTCGTACCGACAATATCTGACGGCGTAAGCAGGTCGGAACTTGTTGGCGACGTTCGGCGCTTATCGGCGCCGGTAGTTCTACGTGTAAGCGCAGTAAGGGACGGTATAGCTATCTCCAATGATGTTTTCTTGTTACCTTATACTGATTCATAGCAGCCTCCTCCTCAGCGAGCGCCTGTTGCCGCAGCGTGTCGTCGATGAAGAGCGGTGAGGCGCCGTTGGGCTGGTTGTCGAGGCGGGTGGACGCGGCCGCGTTACCGAACGATGATGATGTGGACGACAGAGCGCCCATTACGCTCGCTACGTTCTTCTGGGCGCTGGAATGAGGATTGGATAAATGTCAAAATAAGAATCATTTCCGTGATTTGTGTGGTACGTTAACACAATCTTGGGACGAAACTGCGCTGACTGTTCAAAATGTTTTGGTCAGCAAAGGAAATTAAACTTTATCTCAATTGGATAGCATTATGTTCTGAGCGAGAATAGGCTAGTTTCCACCATCAATCAATTGCAAATCTATTTAGTCTGTCAGTTAGAGTATTGGAAAGTAAGGGACACGTATTTTTTGTTTTTGCAAATCAATGAATATTCAAAAATATAACACGCATCGAAACTCGGGAGTGGGGGCTCGTGAGGTCAGAACGCACTAAAAGTTATACCTCCGCGTGACGTAATGAGAATATTAAAAGCGTCATCGTATCTTCGTCAATTTTGGTTTACACAACAAAAAAAAGGAACGGGTCAAATATTTTTTTAATAATCTATCTGACGGACAAATTAGATTTTTTCAGTACACAACCCTTTAGTCAATAACCATGTGTGTTCTGAAACATCTCTTTTTGTCATTAAAATAATTTGTTTTTAATTTTCTAAGCTATTTTGGTAATTTTGAACAGTCTGTTCGTCCCTATAATTATAACGCCGCCGATTGTATTCGCAATCGGTGTTTGTATGAACATGGATGTAGCAAAATAAATATGTTAAAGTCGCAGAGTGCATTATGCAGTGTCTGCCTATAACTCTTGGAAAAAGGCGTATATGTATGTGTCAGCGTTTCATTTGGTTTTCAACTTGATTCGTTAGAAGTGGCTTTTTCAGCATAGCCCGTGGTGCGTGTTTAAAAAGAGCAAAACAAAAAAAACATTTTGACTTTTTTTTCACAGCATTTTTGAGAAATACGTTGTCATATTCAAAAAAGGCACAAGATCTTGGAATAATAATAAGAGCAGCAGTGATATGATGGAGTATATTCATACGTTGTTGAATACGGTTAGTATATTATCAGTGAGATGTCACGACCGCCTTTTTTGCACGGCGGCGCAGAGTACTGTAATGTAAGTTTAACTGTACTATGCTATACCAAGTATAATTTTATTCGTGAGTGTGTACTGGGCCCATAATCTATTGGAATAATAAAAATTAACAATATGTCACCGTAAAATTGACAAACAAGTGATATTGTAAACTGAACATACGGAAGTATCTCTGCCCCCATAATCGGGACTTGGGGCACCCCCCCGTTAGGTTAGTTAGGTTCCTTCAAACTCTGCACTCGGAAATCGGCTTTGTAGGGGAATTAAAGCGTTTTAAGGTTAGGTTATATTAATCGGTATTTCTCAGGAATTAGGTACATTATCTTTTCATGAGACTGGTACTACTGGGCAAGGGGGACCCCACCTTCCCTCCACACCGCGTGAGTTGACTACCATCGCATGCATTTCACGAAAAATAATGCGTTTCATTGTAAGCAGTATGTTCGTTTGACAATATTTCGAGAGTTTACAATCTCTCTAGTTATTTTAAGTATTTGACAATTTTACGGTGATTAACATACTCCACCATACCACTGCTGCTCTTATTATTATTCCAATACATTCAACTATTCAACTTTGCGTCTAAGTGACAGCCATGCCACAGCTGGTTGAGGACCTACAAGTGCGCATAACCGAACACAAAACAGAGTATAGTAACAAGACATGCCTGCATGTTGCCGTTTGCCTGCTAACTTCACTCTTATGCTGTGTGCAAGACACCCTGGAAGTTGTTTAAGGCGCATCACAGACACATTCGTGTTCTGCAAGACATTTGAGTTGCATCACACACTTTTAAAGGTTTAAATACATTGCAGGAAAGTGATTTATGAATTTAAATACCATGGGTGTCCGAAAAACTTGATGCACAAGTGTGATTTTTCTTTAGTTATCTTTGATAGGTACGAAAATTGCACGCAAAGATTCAACGTAACTCTGTAAGATACAAAATAAATCATGAAGACTTGAGGAATTCTTTTGAACTGAACCATTAACAATATTTATTTAACATATCCTTTCTCTTTGCTGGGAAATCCCTTTCCCAATTCTTTCTATACAACGTGTAACAGAAAGGGTATAGTCATATGAAAGGGTGTTCCACAGACCATGAAACTGAACAATTTTCTCAATGGAACCACCATCCTAATCGCGAAAAATAATCGTAGCCCATACTAAATTCCAATCCCTACTCCACCAAATGTATGAGACAGCTGGTTATTTTTTAACGATTACTATGGTGGTCATGATTGGACAATTCATCTTTTGAATATTCTTGTGCGCTCGCCAAAACGGCACGCTATTGGTTGCACCGTGCTATATGTTACTGCAACAAGACGATCTGCGCGCCATCTACCAGGAACGCATAGTAAAAAGCGGGAAAAATAGTTCCGTTTTTTAGCTCGTTCGAACAGCATCTAATAATTTGACTCCGTGAGTGAAAATTGTTATTTGGACAGTCTGTGTACAGACTGTCCGCACGTCGTGTTTTGTGCAACGCTGGGATCATCATCCCACTAAATAAACTATCAAGAAGCGGCTGCAGCTGAGAAAAGGTGAGTCGTACTCGATTTTTTCTTAATTTGGTTGTTTCTTGACTGGGCGAACGAGTAGAACTCAGTTCATACAGAACATCCTCTTTTACTTCAAAAAACGTTAAAATCATAATCAGTCCATTCCTCTATCCCACACCATGGAAAAAGTAGTTCATTTTGATGGTCTGTAGCACACCCTTTAATATGACTATACCATTTTTGTAACACGTTGTTTATGCTTTTCTTGCGCCACTTCCAATCAGCTCTTTGAGTTCTCGTCGTACGCATCTAAGTCATCTTGCTACCGCATCAAACAAGACAAGTAAAGAAAAAACACTTTGGTCTATTTGGTGCTTGATCAAAATTTAAAGGGATAAAAATTTGGGTGACCAATACACTTGTCAATCTGCATAATCCATTGAAGAATACAGGTGCCACTTATGCATATTAGTGTATTTATTAGTTACATTATTATAAAGGGTGTAAAAGACCTCTTCACGAAGCCGGAAGGCACTTGTTCTCCCCATCATTGCGATAATTTTTTTGTACTACACCATACCTGGGAACCTTCTATTTACGGAGATATGAGGGGTCAAAGTTACAACTTTTTGAGAAGTTTTTTTTTTAAATACAAGTTTTTTTTGTAAGATTGTAACTTTTAACACATCCACGACCCCCGTACTATTCAATCGATCCATCAGCACAATGTTTTAAGTGCGTTACATTGAGTTCTAGCACAATACATGATTTATAACCTCAAAAAAAATGTTATTCCCAGCAATCATATTTGCGTAAAGTTACTTAGTTTGATGTACAGAATGCTTGGTTAACGGCTTTGTGATGAGGTGGTTTACACCCTGTATAAATATTTAGTTTTAATTCCGCGAAAGAGGTCCAGGCGTTTTTTGTCGGATGGGAAATCATCAAATGACTCCTCCCGCTCTAGGCGGAGCGAAATGTCCGACTTATACTGACTAAAAACCATCCATGATCCTTCCTCGCTCTTTATGTTCTGGGGCCACGGTATCTCTTTCGAACAGTCCCGCAGCCCCAGCGAGCTTCGGCCTAATGGAGGGCAAGCCATTATGCTGACATCTCTTATAGCTCGGCGCTTGTGGAACTTTGGTCTGGTCGACACGGCCTGTCGTCATAAAACGGACGGACGGCGAGCTAGCCCATAGTGAGCCGTCCACAGGAAAAAGTCCAGGCCTGAATGCAAGATGCAGCGTCACCCAAAATAGTTAAAATAGTTTTTTTTTGTGTATATTTGCGTGCATGCCATTCCCTTTGTCCCCTTTAACGGGGACATGGACTACGGGGCCAACGGGAATACATCAAATAATGATTGCTTCTCCTGCATGTGAATAGTTTTGCCTGGATCTTATTCGCAGAATTGAAATTAAATATTTCGCATAATATTCCCGCAAAGTTACGCCTGATTTTATAACTTGTATTAGTGTATGTTACTGTAGGGCCAATTTAGGTCCATGTTCACCAAAAAGATGACAATCTGATTATCTAAAAACAGCTATTTAAAACACATTTGTGTATGGGAACATGTCACAGTGACAGCTGTTTTTAGATAATCAGACCGTTATCTTTTCGGTGAAATAGATCACATTTGACACCTGTCAGTTCATAGTGAAGGTTACCTTCTTTTGGCATTATTAGAATAAAGTTAAGCAATTGTGCAGTTCTAACTTTATAAAAAATATTAATATTTTATTCCAGCCGTCACAAGCTTGCGTTGTTGCATTTTGATGACGTATCAAATGTGATCTATTAACTTGGTCCTATTATAAGATGTACCGGTGTATATCCCATTCAAGTAAATGTATCAAACCTATTTGGACTTACACCATTTTTACCATGATACCATACACCAATGTCGATAATTCAACAAACATTAAACAGTAGCAAGCTTACCTAGCCGTCTGTGTGGGAGTATTGGCAGCAGACCCCTTCTTGCCTTCAAGGGTGGCCAGATGTCCTTCCAGGGCATCTAGCAGACTGCTGGGAGCCTTTGTGAGGTCGGGGATGTCACCCTTGTCGATACCCACGTTCTCTGCCACCTGGGAAACAATTGTTGATTTTTATAAGAACTATTTTCGCTTGTCACCGCAATGTTGTTAAAGATGAGACTAGAAACAACATAAGTGAGAATTATGCCAATTTATTTGGGTTTGCTTGTCTCGTCGTATGAAGATCTTAGTATTTTTCACGCAACCATAAAAATTATGATTCAAACTTCTTCATTATTGTGTGGTTAGTAGATACCTAATCTGACCCCGTATTCACAAACGTTCGACTCGTTTCCGATTCAACAACTCGTATATCTGTCTTCTTCTGGCATTACGAAAACGACCGAGATAGACATACGACTTACCGAATCGGAAGCGAATCGAAGCGTTGTGAATACGGGGGCTGGTTTCAGTTTTTATGCCACCCATGGGCCTCCGACTTGGTTTTACATGTCGTCAAGAAATATCTCTCAGGCATGCTGGTTTGCTCACAATGTTCACCTTCACCGAAGTAAGTGATGATTAATCCGAAAACTCTGAGCTGCGTGTCTTGGGTTCGAACCTGATCGGCGTAGTGGTAGTGACGCTGCCTTACGTTCTTAGGGTCCTGGGTTCGAATCCCGGTAAGAGCAAATGTTTGTGTGATGAGCACGGACATTTGTTTCCGAGTCATGGATATTTATAAACAAAAAAGTATATATGTAGTATATCAACTATCTAGTGTCCACGACACAAGCTTTGCTTAGTGCAGCACTAGGTGGCAATGTTGTGTTAATGTTCAGCGATATTTATTTTTTTTTAAACTCGAGACCTTGGGACTTGGTCGACGATCATATGACTAGACTATCACTGCATCTTAGAAGAAGAATACTGATACTGATAAATGATAGCGAAACCACCATTTGACGTCCTTTAAAAATAAGTGGAACATTGGAGTTACTTCTAGCGCTGGAGTTATGAAAAAAACTTCGTCCTTTACTAAAATTAAAATGTCACTTACGGGATATCTTCCGTGATTGTAATTTATATTGAGATCCCGACATTTCGACGCTGTTGCAAGCGCCCTGATCGCGGGTTGACTGGAGAATGCGGGTGGATGGAAAAAAATTGTTACGAGCAGACAAATCTGTCTACCCTCTTTCTTTGCTTTTTGGTACGCGCGCTTTTGGAACTCGACACTAAGTCCAGTAACATTTGGGAAACAAGTGACATTTTAAGTTTAGTTCACTGGTTAGTGTATGTCTTCAATGCTCATAGGACTTTGTATTTTTAGAAGTTTCTTTTCTCTTTATTTAAGCGTATTAGTACAAACCAAAAAACCAATTCCACGATTCAATTATTATTAAGTAACCTTGACATGTTTTTTTTAAGAGGTGTGTCAAAACATTTTTTGTTCAAAAGTTGGCAACATTATAACACTCTGACGTCACTTAGTTATTTATACAGAACAAAACATATCTAATAAGAATTACGTGGTGCCCCACCTCTTTTATCTTCTAATGAATTACTATTTCTATCTAAGTTTTTGTGAATGCATACGTTTATTTTGGATGTACTTGACAAGAAAAAATGTAAAGGTCGTGGTAGATTTGCTTTCGTTATGTCATGATGAGTTAGTCAAATTAGAATAGAATAGTATAATAATTTATTGTTGTTGTAGGTGGGTCCCGAATCATCAACATCTGCTTAGCCTTTTCCCAACTGTGTTGGCGACGACTTCTAGTCTAACCAGATGCAGCTGACCACCAGTATTTAACATGGAGCGACTGCCTATCTGACCTCCACAAAGCAGTTAGTACTGAGTAATACGATACCACTTGGTAAGACTAATTGTCAGACTTTTTAGGCCACTGACTCCCTATAACCACTGTCAAAGATTTACAAATGGAAACAACAGTCTCAAATAAATATAGGTAGTAATAATTTAAAAATATTTTTCTACATTTCTTTAAGGTTTTTAAACTAACATGATCAATAAGACTACACCCGGCAAAAATTCAAATAGTGGCTTTAAGTCTTTCTCTTTAGATATACTTTACATTGACAGCGGTAAGCCCGCTGACAGCAAGCTGTCTGCTAACTTATGTTGCCAATGTAAAGTATATCTAAATAGCAATACATAAAGCTCATATTTGTTCTTTTTGTTGGGTGGGAGCGGAGTCGTTTATGTGGGCTACAACATTAAGGGCCAGTTTCACCGGTTGCGGATAAAGTGTCGGTTAGCCTATTAGGAACTTATCTGCCAGATAAACTAACACTTTTGTGTCGGATAGCGATATCTGGTAGATAAAGTATTAGTTACTAGCTGATCCACGCAACTTCGTCTGCGTCACATAAGAAAGAAAAACGAAAGTAAAAAAAACGTCCCCATTTTTTCAACATTTTTCATTCCTGCTCCGCTCCAAATGGTCGTAGCGTGATGTTATATAGCCTATAGCCTTCTTCGATAAATGGAATTTCCAACACAAAAAGTTTTTTTCAATTCGAACCAGTAGATCCTGAGATTAGCGCGTTCAAACAAACAAACAAACAAACAAACAAACAAACTCTTCTGCTTTATAATATTAGTATAGATAACCAGCCTTTAAGTGGTAGATAGTATTAACTATCAGATAACTAACCGATACTTTATCCGGAACCGGTGAAACTGGCCCTAAATCTCCCGTTTACCCTAAGGGTGTACAATACAATTACGTGGGCACTATAATGTATAATGGTTCTGCTCACGTGGATATCGTACAGTTCAAGACTCCGAGAGGTTACTCTCGTGTTCAACCTCCAAATCCATTCAGCCGTGTATGCATGATTTATTAATAAAATCCAAACACACAAACATGTGAACTTATTATTATTATATTAGTACGAAAACAGGATTAATAAATTTTGTGTCTGATATTATTTTGGGGTAGGGTTCATACTCACCAAACGAGGCCAAATTTGAATTTGCACGGAGCGAATACCATCTGAGCTCTGCAACCCAATTATTTCAAAGGGTTGCGAAATACAATATCAAATATCCCAATCCCCAAATTTTGTTTTATGAAAGAGCTACATTTCAATGGACAATAAAAGAGCCTTCCGTTTGTTCAAGAATTTTGGATAAATTATTCCGTTAAGCAATAGATGATTTCTTATTTTCTTTTTCTCCGACTATCCCATCTTGAGATGTAACATTATATACAAACTAATTACTAACTGGGCAAAGACTTGACTGGCAACAAGGTCTGACAAATGCAATCAGAGACACCTCTATACAAATATAATGCTACATGGTTGTTTTGGCATTCGAGTGACCATGACAGTTGGCGCTGTTGGTAACATAACGGGTGTAATAATCAGTGATCGGAATGGGTAGAGCTATTTAGGTTCATTGACTGCAAACATTGATGTTAATATGGATATTGGGAATATCTATATTGTTCTCACCTATGGCAAGTACATAAAACAGCTCTACCTATTCCGATCTATGGTAATAATACCCTTATCGATGCCCATAGACACTTGTTTTCCGCGTCATTGCTATTTTTTTTTTCGTTCTGGCCATACCTTTGAACCTTCTAGTTACAAATACCAGTTTTTAATGTTATAACTTTAAATACCTCTATGAACCCTGTACTATATAATTAGCACAATGTTTTGAGTGGTTACTTAGTCTTACTATAGAAGTCTTACTGTAAAACGTAATTTTTCACCCCAAAAATGTTTTTTTTTTGCTATAATTTTTGAGTACCTAAGTACAGTTTTTTAATTTCAAATAAACAATGCTTGATGGCTTCATTAAGGGTTTATTTACACCTTGTCTATGTGTACTAGTTTTAAAAAAATATTAAAAAACAATTTCGCAAAATTAGTTCCCATTTCAACCACGCGCTTAAGTTCCATGTAGCGCTATATTTGCAGCTGCAGCGCTTTTAAACTTCGAATGTTTTTTTTTTTTGGCTGCGTTCCAATATCTTTGACGTCTCTAAGTGCAACAGCTGGTATCTGATGAGTTAATGATGACTTACCTTCAGAAACTCTCCGACCCTATCCATCCGAATGAGGAATTTCTTATAGAGGTCGAGAGCCTCGCGGCAGTTCTTCTTGTTCATGTCAAAGTACTTCTCCAGGAGATTGATTATTCCGTCGTTGTAGCACGCGAATAATCTGGAACGTAGAGTTTTTTTGTAAATTAATGTGAGTTTATTTGACTGTCTCCATATAAATCGAGGATATTATTGTTTTTTGATAAATATTTTTCTCTAACAATTAGGCAGAGTGGAACAGACACTGCTGCAGCTGTTTCTACGAAATCTACGAAAGTGCAATACGGTCAAAATGTATGGAACAGTTATTTTTTTAATTTTCTTCGATTACTCTGCATATAGTGGCTGAAAACCAGGGTTTTACATTCCGATGAGTAATAAGCATTTAGTAATAGAATTAGATAACGTGAGTAATGACCTATTCTTGTCGAAAATACAGCAGTTTTTCCTTATATTTACTCATAGAATAGTTCAAACACTTAAGTAAAGACCTATGTGTACTCTTAACGACGTCACTGCAAGAGAACTAAGATAACCGACGCAACGTAGTCCGAAGAATTTGGGCAGGGCACACTGCTCGCAGAACGGATGGCCGATAGGGCCAAAAAGTTCAGGAGTGGCGACTGCGAACCGGAAGAAGTTACGTTGGAAGGCCTCCCACTAGGTGAACCGATGACTTGGTGAAGGTTGCAGGAATCCGTTGGATGCGAGTCGCACGGGACCGGTCAATGTGGCGACACTTGGGGGAGGCCTATGTCCAACAGTGGACGTATTGCAGCTGAAATGATGATGTATGACTAGGTCAGTATTACCTGATGAGGTCTCTGAACAGCAGCATAAAGCACATGTTGATGACACCGTTGGTGAGATCGTTCGCCGTGCAGTCGAACTCGAGGAGACCGTCCAACTGCGCCTGCAAGACTGGTAATGTCTTCAGCAGTTTCTCTGCGTTCATCATCCTGAGGGAACCTTCTTCCTTGCTGTGGAGTTAATGAGGTTTGTTTTAGAATCCATAATGATTATAACAGTTCTTATGAGCATCATAAAAATAAGAGCATTATTGAAGGCCCATTCGTGGACGCGTAGATATTATTGTTTATACAAAAATTTGGGCCTAAATCGCCACCACAGAGAAAGAAGAAAACCTTTCCCCTGCAGTGGAACACATCACTTTGTATAGCTTCCGCGCGGGATTTTAACCCAACCATTATTTTCTTCAACTACCCTACCACTACCAACTACTGTTAGTCTTATTCGTCCCACGGCTGGGCAAAGGCCTCGCCCATGACTTCCAAATTATTCGATCCAGGGCCAATGTGGACCGCTGCTCGTTGGTTTTGTCCAGTTCGTTCCGCCATCTCCTGCGAGGTCTACCGCAGTCTTCTGGCTGTGTCAGGGTTCCATATTTGGTTGTTTTGGCCCACAGCTTGTCGGGCATACGACAGACATGGCCAGTCCAGTCCCACTTTAATGTTGCGGTTTAAAGCAACTACCTCACTACAAAAAATACCAAAATCTTTTACTCACCCCCTCTTAACCTTGCAGAAATCAAAGGCCACAGTCCTGTAAGACAGCGCCTTCTCATTGAGGTACTTGGCGTAACGCCTGATGAACGGAGACATGTCATATCCTGGACATATAGAGGGGAAATCAAACCTGTTCTGAGTGGGTAGTGGTGAATTTGATGTGGTCATGCATGATGTTGACACATGTGTAAGGAGTTACAATGAGTGGATGTCCTATCAGTAAACCTTGATGAGTTTCAAATCTATTTAATATCTTTATTTCAAGAGTTCTGTCGCTAAGCCTCTGGATTCTTTCGTGCTATCAAATCTTATGTTAGCAGTAGGGATTGGAGCAAAACACACCAACCATTTATGTAACTGCATGAGGCGAGGTTATCCTCAATCGAGTTTAATAATTCGCGGAATGTCAGTTTGGCTAACTCCACAAATCTCAAGAAGACGGCGAATTTCACCAATCAAACTGATTCCGATCAGGACATCTAAACAGCGTTCAAGGACTGACAATGCCATCATTTGTGAAATAATGACACTAACAGCTCCGGAGCGCGGTTTAAGTGTCGGATCGAATAGTTTTTTTTGGATGAAATTAGACCTTAGATTGATAACAAATACAACTCATAGTAACTATTTACAGATGTTTTTTTCTGTCTGTGTGGCTTTTTTATGATTGTGTTGTTTAGTGACATGATTCAATATGGCAGGTAATTTAAAAGACTCAGTAGTTAAGCCAACAATGCATTTGATATCCAAGTCTGGGTGCTTGCCCTCGGGTTCTAAAAGTCAAATCAATATAACCTGTTGTCAAATCTCATTTGTTTTTTTTTGGTCCATGCTACTTGAGATTTTACAACAGATTTGTTTATAATACTTCTAGAAATCGAGGGTTTATTTGGATCCATGGAGCATGGAATGCGTCATGGAAACTCCAAAGCATTTCTGATATTTTTTGTGCGAACGTACAAAAATAATAAAGCTAACATGGCAATAAGGCTTTTAGGCCGTAGACATCAAATGGGCTGCAAATGCAACACTTGAAGCGTTTCAAAAGACAATCATAAAACCATGCAACGATTTACAGTGCATGTGCAATTTTGGGTGACATTCTTGGTAATTCGGGGGAAATGTAAAAAAAAATCCGAAAGGGACATTGAGTGTGCTGTTGCATATTCAACTTTAGCCACTGAGCCGAAACTGGCAAATCCAACACGCACTCAATGTCTCTTACGACATTAAGAATTTCCACCGGATACATAATACATTTTGTGTTATTCCCAATAGTGGAAGATGGCCTTTTAGACACATGCAATTGATAATGAAGTTTGTTCCATTTAGGCCGGTGACCCATTGTGTAAAAGCCAATGAATTTCAGTAAAACAAATATGATTATATTAAACCTCACTGGTTCCAGTAAAATACGATACCCAAGAATGTCACCCCAGCTTGTTTTCATTGAACTTAGGTGCAAACATTACAAAATTATCTGTGTTCTATGACCTACGTGAATGAGTTGATTCAACTATTAATTGTGTCTATTAAAAGGCTATCGGCTGTGAATTAATTACTAAAGTGATTTGTTAAATTAATTGCCATTTTTATTGCCCAATCTTTAATACATATTAGGCAATAAAACTGGGAGTTTATCGGTGAAGTGGAATAAATCTAGAATTATGATTTTTCTGACGACAATACACAGTGCAACAACATTTACAAAAGCGTGAATTGTACCCTAGTAGTTACAAATACGCTAATCTATATTTGTTTGAAAGTAATTCTAAAATAAACGAATGGCTAAAAAATTAAACAAATGCGTTTGTCTAACCCAATTCATCGGTATCGTGTTTTCTTGTGATACCGTAGCCAAGAAAAGATATGGCAAGCACATACATGCCTATGAACAAAAAAAAACTATGTTGTTTTAATGGTGCCTTAAAGTCCCTGAGCTTGACATTGTCACTAAAAAGAAAAAGAAAAAAAAGAAAATTCTCTATTTAAAATTGTGCTGCAAATCAAGCTTTTCAACTCAAGCAGCGGTAGTGCAAAGTGAAAAACAAAAAAAAAAACGAAAAATTGCACCCCATCCAAGCGTGTATAGCTAACACGTGAGCAGACGGACAAACATTTACAAAAAGCCGCCATTTTGTTTTTTAAACTCACCAATCCGGGCACCGGCCGCGCCTTGCCAAGCATTAGGGAAAATTAAATTCAGTTAGACAGTAGAATTTCACGAAATAAATTACACAATTGGAGAATCTATAGTTTGCGTGTTCGGAAACCAGATTACAAGAGTAGGGTAGGTTTCAAATCTCTATTTTCGTAGATATGCTGTTGTGTCATTCAGCAAGTGCAAAAATGTGCTGATTGCGATGGACAATGTGCTCAAAACAAACAACATTTATGTGATCGAAGATGCAGGTCAAGGGCAGATGCATTCACCTGGACAAGTGGTTCCCAACCTTTCTTAGGCCAGGGACCACTTTGGTATGTTCATTGTTAACAGGGACCATATGGTCCTAGATAAACATGGACACCGACAGGATTATAACTAGGGGAGTGAATCTTTAACTCACACTATACGAAAATTTGACAAAAGATATCGAATTGAGCTCGAAAAATTTAGCAATCGGTTCAATTAGGTTGGGTTGAGCTTTCATCTTCTGTGCTAAAAAGTACGAATAACATTTTAATCTTTCGCGGACCGTAGTCGAGGCTCCTGCGGACCACCAGTGGCCCGCGGACCACAGGTTGGGAACCAGTGACCTGGACTAACAGAATATCACACTGCCAAACCTGCACTTCAACAACATTCTTTAACACCCTAAAAAAGGTTCCTCCTAATCAATAGGCGATTGGGAACTAGTGATTTTTTCCTGTAGGTAAAGATATGTTACATTTATCAGACGGAACGTTGGAATTTGCATCTAATTAGTCAGCTCAAATTATCTGACATCAATTTTTTTTACTTAAAAACTAACATTCTTTTTAACACCACGAACATTTGCAATCATTAAATAAATTGTCATTCATAAAGCATGCAGTATCGTTTTTACAACTAAAGTCCATATACACCAACAGGGTAAAATGCCCAACAAAATTACAGCGACTGGTTTCCTAACACATTCGTAATTATCGCCATACACGGTCAACAGCAGGTTTTTATCAATGGACGATTAACATTAATTAATAATTCGCATAACAATTATTCAGATAGGGATAATTACGGTTTACCCAGACCTACATAGTTTTAGTGTTGTGTGTCATCTGGCAGTACATTGTAATTGTATGCTGGTCGTATAACGTGCATTGGAGATTCTTCATACACATAATTATACATCTAAATACTGCAAATGAAATGTTATTCCTAATCAAACGTTTCTTTTAGGAGTTTCATTGGGGATATAATATCATCATCATTTCAGCCGAAGGTCGTCCACTGCTGGACACAGGCCTCCCCCAAGTATCGCCACATTGACCGGTCCCGTGCGACTCGTCTCCAGCGGATTCCCGCAATCTTCTCCAGGTCATCGGTGCACCTAGTGGAAGGCCTTCCAACGCAACGACTTCTGGTTAGCGATCGCTAATCCAGAACTTACTTAGATACTTTATTGTAAATTGACTATTTAGTAAGATTTAGATAACTTCAGATATTTTCTGAAATGTTGCTATATTGATGCTGGAACATCGAACTCTAAAATATGAAATTTTAGAGTTCGATGACACCAGTTTGCAGGACGGGCAACTTATTTAGTGCCAAAAGTAGCAAAGTGCATTTACCAGTCTGTTGCCAAACTTGCATGATTAACGTTATATTTCCATTATTAACATTTCGGACTGATATTAAACAAGTAAACTGTCAGCCAACGGATTACAACTTAATTAATTTAACACAAGCTGCTCTATCACTATATTCTCTCATTCCATACATGTGTCTATTTACTATGTAATAATGTAACCACACACTATCCCAGACTGCCATTAACCCAGATAGCGAAAACAAATTAAACCTAGCACCAAAACCTACATTATATTCCTCCTAGTCTCATCGTACAGTCAACCGCAACCTCTGCATTACAAAAACCACCTTTACTGCTATGAACTGAGACGCTACCGGAGACAGTATTGTTACGGTAGACGTGTCGTTGATTGTATAAACATAAGGAGTGAAGAACACATGTTCTATTTTGGCAAAGCCAGGCATTTCGGATACATGTAGTTGTCGATATATGTGCTGAAAGAAGACACGGTTACTCAGCGATGGTAGTTTAGCGATCGGAAAGAGACGAATGAATGAAGAAATATCTGTAGTAAACGAAGTGGAATTAGTAAGGGCCATAAGTTCAGTGGTTTCTGCCTGCCTGTGTTGTTCAATAAATACTTCCAAAATACAAATACACATATTTACTTCACCACCACTGATCTCAAAACGGTGAAGGAAACAGGGAGGCAAGTCCTAAAACCAAAAATTCGGAGACATGTAACATCTACCACACTGGGCCCGCGTGGTGGATTATAGCCCATACGCAAAATACGTTTGGGGTGGAGTTGGGGACACCAGACCATTATACAATACAATACATATTGAACGTGCCGGACCCGAACAAGTGTGAGGCACCACTCAGACATCGAGATCGGAGAACATCTAATAAAACAATTCTATGACATAAGTAGTGCCGGGACATTTCGTCGCCACGAAGGACGTTTAAGAGGCAGACGGGTTTAAGGGCACTGACTTCCTTATGCGTCATAGAAGATATTTTGTTAGTCATATACAAACATACTTGTATGAAGTCCATGGAAACAGACGTGTTAACTGTTTATGTATGGGATCTTTATGTAAAGATGCATAGTTTCATTAAAGTACCTACATTAGCTAGGAAATTTAACAGTCACGATATGTACGCTTCACCCATGAAAGAATAATGGATATCTTGCGAAAAATTTTTTGTAGCGCCTCAATAAATCCAGAATGTGTTTAAACTATAATTCGCAACCGTAACAAATATGGTTTTACAGAACTATTCATTCAAATCATTAACAATGCAAATTGCAAAAAGACCTTAGAACATTTTAATTTCGAGGGCCATCTTGGAGCTTCCCAGATTAATCTCACACGTTCCCAAGTCATTTTTTTATGGTATGAACTCAATTTCTGTCGATACGAACTCGTTATAAGTCATCTTCATCATTATACCTTGACAAATCTGTAACTCGTCTAAAATAGAAGAATTTAACATCAATTCTCTCTCAAACTCTTTGAAGAACTTTTCCCACAAGTTTTCTGAATAAACTAGCTGACCCACGCAACTTCGTCTGCGTCACATAAGAGAGAAAAACGAAAGAAAAAAAACGTCCCCGTTTTTGCAGCATGTTTCATTCCTGCTCCGCTCCTAATGATTGTAGCGTGATGTTATATAGCCAAAAGCCTTCCTCGATAAATGGACTATCCAACACAAAAAGAATTTTTCAATTCGAGCCGGTAGTTCCAGAGATTAGCGCGTTCAACCAAACAAACAAACAAACTCTTCTGCTTTATAATATTAGTATAGATAATCTTAATATATATAAATCTCGTGTCACTATGTTTGTCCTCAATGGACTCCTAAACCACTTAACCGATTATAATAAAATTCGCACACCATGTGCAGTTCGATCCAACTTGAGAGATAGGATAGTTTAAATCTCAAATTATGACACGCAGACGAAGTTGCGCGAGTCAGCTAGTATTAGTATAGATATCTATTCATGCAACAATTTTGCTGCTATCCGTGCATAACCTATAAGGTGACTAACTAAGGTTAATGAGTAATAGAATCCACCTGTAAACCATTGTTTATCGTAGTGTGAAAATCTACAGCCTTACCAATGGGTTGCGGAGGTCAAATACTTCTGTTTGTAATCAACAGTAATTTGAGAAGATTGTGTATTTGCTTATGTGAGTAGCTAAGTTAAAGACCCCGGTAGCAGGGTAACAATAGGGCAATAAAGAGATCCTGTTATAACTTAAACGCTAAGAAATGTCGATAAAACATTGGTTAGGTGTGTAGCAGTGGCGAAGGGTAAATGTTAGTTAAAGGTAAGCCGGAGTACATAATTATCTTTAATGTGATTATATTATTTGTCTACAGAATACTGAGTCTGCCAAAGAGAAGCCGGTGGGAATCGAGTTGTATGGATCCTCGCCACTGGTGTGTGGTATTTGCAAGTGCCGTGTGTCTATGACCAGATGCAGTAGCGAAGGGTCAGTTTTTGTAAGAGGTAAGACGGAGTCAATATCTTTAATGTGATTATATTATTAGTCTGTAGAATACTGACTGCTGTTTTTCGAAGGGAATGCGGTAGGAATAGAGTTGTATGGAACCTTCGCCACTGCCCAGGGGCCTAATTCTGCTATTTTAATAAATTCGTTAGTCCAACACGATTCCATTCTCATCCCATCGTCATTTTGCTTAAAGTTCGTAATCTGCTTAATACACAATGGTCGATCATTGGCCGGTCAATGGTCTCGTAATAAAATTGTGTTTTAATGGCATTGTCGTAGTGTCATTATTATAAACCCCTTAGTACAAATGCTTTTCGAAATCTACTACTAAATGCGAACATTTATTCAAAGTCACAAGTGCGCCACGCCATTATGTTAGTAGAATTGTCAAACTGGTCAAAATTTGACTTGACCATTATGAAATCAATGATCGACTGACAGAATCGATGCCCAGATGTATGAACTTCCACGAAGGTAAATGTAGTTTCTGCCTATACACCTGGAAAGAGGCGTAGGTTATTGTTGAAAAGCGCAACTGTACACTTACGTTACATTCAAAACTCGGTCAAAACCACTTTGAACTGGTGTTAGTGAAAATCCTAACAAACCTAAATAATTTTAAGTAAATGTAAGTTATTATTAAAATAGTTTTCACCAAACAAAAGTAGTTATGACTAGCTTTCACTGGCCAGTCAACAGTAGATTAACAGTTTTGACTGTGACTTGAACACGTACGTCTTAACTCGCATTCAAACTATGTCTTGACGATTTATTTATCGTAGGTTTTTAGTTGTCAAAAGTCGTGGACGACAGTAATCGCGTCGTGAACACCTACATTTAAATAGGTACACAAGCTACGACACTTAAAACTACACGATTATCTGTCGTCACGACAAAGTGGTCACGGGGCCTAACAAGTATGCTTATGCGCTTCGACCTTTGCCATATTATTAGCACAAACATCACTTTAATATCCAAAATTACATCGCTTCTTAACCTCGTTCTCTGTTATCATTTTAAACGTGTCTGAGTTTATAGGTTACCTACTAAAAGTCTGATTAACACCCGTAAAATTTAAGTAGTAAGTTGATCCATAAATATACAGTCATGGACAAAGCTTATATGTATTAAAGATATGAAAAAAATTGTAAAGGGTGTAAAACACCTCTTCACGAAGCCGAAAGGCACTTGTTCTCCCCATCATTGCGATCAATTTTTTGTTCTACACCATACCTGGGAACCTTCTAGTTACGGAGATATGGGGGGTCAAAGTTACAACTTTTTGACAAGATTTTTTAACACAAGTTTTTTTTGTATGGTTTCAACTTTTAACACCTCCACGACCCCCATACTATACAATCCATCCATCGGCACAATGTTTTAAGTCCGTTACATTGAGTTCTACCACAAAACGGGATTTATAACCTAAAAAAAAAGTCGATTCCCAGCAATTTTTTTGCGTAAAATTACTTAGTTTGATGTACAGAATGCTTGGTTAACGGCTTTGTGATGAGGTGATTTACACCCTGTACGTATATCTAGGATTTTAAAAATAATCCTTTAGGAATGGGATAGGCAATGGGATACCAAAAGGGCTACAAAAAAGCAACTTATTGCTGCTCGTTAACATCAAAGTACATTTTGAATAGGTATGAATGAGTTAAGTCTTACGCCTTTTCAGTTCTAAACTTTTAGTTTGAAACTGAGAATTGTGTTGCTAACAGGCATGCCTGATGACTCAGAGTTAGACTGTTGAACCATAAGTATTGGAAGCAAAAAATGCATTAGCAAATAAAATACATATTGACTGAATAATTTAACCGTTTGATCACGCGTTGAGGACGACCAAAGGTTGTTTGATTTTAAGGATATCATAAATGGGTTCCATCTATCTGGCAGAATCTTGTTGCTCCGAAATTCATTTAGCATAACACACTTGGCATAATTTTCTTTAAACGAATATATTAAAGGCATATTTTTTTTTAAATATACTTATTGTTTGGGTGAATGTGTGTATGACCGAATTTCGAATGGTATACTTTTAGATGGCAGTTTTTTATTTGGCATAATTACCTTTGGCATTGTTCAAATTTCGCATAATTTCGTTTAGAATAATGTTTATTTAGAACGACGATTATTTGATATAATTTCACTTGGCATACTATGAAGATTGCAGAATTTCATTTGGAATAATTTTATTTGGCAGTATTGCCATTTTTTAATGCCACAAAATAGCATTTTAACCTTAATTTAAAATTAAATAAAATATTATCTTAAAAAGTCAATATGTTGTGCTAGAAAAGTTAGTGACAGAAACGAATCGCTCCAAAACCGACTCCACGTAGTCTTGTCTGCCCTACCCCTAGAGTGTAATTTAAAATCGCGTAGGCGCGGAGGGGCGAGGCGGGCCGCGAGCTGAGGAGCAGGTGGTTTTAACACTCGCCGCCGCGGCTGAGGCTGGCCGGCTTAGCCGGCCAGCAAGCCGAAGCTGCGGTGGTGAGCGTTGAAACACATCTGCGACGAGAAGCTCGCGTGGAACCGCCGGGGCCCCGCAGCGCCGGAGCCGTGACAGAAACCATGCCTGCTGCATGTTGCATTCTCGTTTGCTGCATGCTTGCTGCATGCTTGCTGCATGCTTACTGCATGCTTACTGCATGCTTACTGCATGCTCATTGCATGCTCATTGCATGCATGGTATATGCGGGTTTGCATGTTTGCTGCATGCTTGCTGCACGTTTGATGCATGCTTGCTGCAGGCTTGCTGCATGCTTGCTGTATGCTTACTGCATGCATGGTGTATGCAGGTTTGCATGTTTGCTGCATGCTTGCTGCATGCATGGTGTATGTTTGTCACTTTGCACTTTATTTTTTTCGTAAATGAATCCATCCATTTCTAACTTTATTCCAACTTTGTTCAGAATTTTCCATAATTAATATACTTTATCTTTGTTTTGATCAACACAATAAAACATTATGATAACTAATAATACACTACCCCCCACTACAGCAAAAGTAAAAAATAATTGAAAAACGCCTGATCAGAAATATGCATTTTTTGCGGCGAAAAAAAATGTTCAATAAATTTTATAATTATTACGGTAAGAAATATAAAATTAAACTAACTATGAATTTTCTGTACCTATTGAAAATAGTCTTTCCATAATTATGCATAAGAAGTGTATGCGAAAAGATGATTCAAACTATAAACTTCCTGAGATGTGATAGTTCTGCCATTCAATGACTATTGATATGAAATTTATGCCAATAGATGATTCTAACCATAAACTTTCTGCGATAGGATGGTTCAACGTTTAATGTTTATGCATATGAAATTTATGCAAAACGATGATACTGACCTCCAACTATCTGCGACAAGATGGTTCGACTTTTAATTTTTATGCATATGAAATTTATGCCTTTAGATGATTCTGACTTACAAAATTATGAGTTTGAATGTATGATAAATGCGTGTCTGCCAAACGATTTTCTGCGAAATGAAGTTTATGCTATCCGCTGTTATGCAAAGTAATAATATGGCATAAAAAGTTCTGCTATAAAGGGTGGACCCATCATAAATCATAGTATTCTTACACTTTAGAACAGAGTCGATGGAGGCAGATTGTCTAGTTAGCCTTTAACCAGACAATCTGCCTTCATCGACTCGTCCAGTGACCATTATCCTCAGTCATGAGGGAACGATTGAAGATGAAGATCATAGTGTTCAAGAGAAACCTTAAGATAAAGATACCCGCGCATTTGCGAAGTCTAAAAGGAAATGAAGTCCCGGGAATATACTAGTTATACCAGCCTACCGGGATGAAAATATTCGGTCTAGTATGTCTTTACCCAAATCATCTGCCCCGGGATTAATTTGTATAGTCGTGAGGTTACTGTCGAATTAAATACTGTCTACAAAATCAAAGTAACATAAAGGGCGAGGAAGGAACATGGATGGGTTTTAGTCAGTAAGAGTCTGACACTCCCTCCCGCCCCGCCCAGAGTGGGAGAAGTCATTTGATGCTTTCCCATCCTAAGAAAAAAAAAGGTTCTGAATTGGAAGACTTTCTTCAGAGGCCAACATTACCAATCCTATAGCTATCTCGCAAGTAAACGATAAAAAAACAATAAAAATAAACAGATGAATTGTTTTCAACTCCACGCAATAAAAGCTTTACAAATATTTTTATCAAGAACATTACTCGTTTCATAAACAGACTAATGCACTTCTATTATTCTGAAGTATTTTTTTTATTATAACTGCAGAACAAGAAAACATTCCATACTATACTGCTGGCTGTTACGATAAATCATAGAAAAAAAATCTACGCGTTCTTATTTCAAAAATATTTGCGAGGGAAAAATCTGAGTTACTCAGCTGACCGAGGCCGCAGTGTCATTGACCTATAAGGTCACCGATCACTGTATACTACGAACAAGCTCAATGTTAGACGGAACGAAACCGATATGCCCACATAACTTTGTGTATGGTTATTGTACGAGTAGCATTCCGGTGTTACGGTCGATATGCATCTGTATGGAGTGTGGGATATAGAGGTAACAGGTAAAATTGAATGGACTGCATATCTTGAAGAGGAATCCAGAGATATTCAGTTATACAGGGTGAATGAATCTGGACCCGACATAGTATAGTCGCATATGAAAGAGTGAAGTGAGAAGAATTTACTAATTATTTAACCCTACTTTCCCGAGCCAAAGTTTTATAGTTTGAGAGATACATACTTTTTTGGAAATTCACTTTTTATAAGACCACCCAATCACCTTTTATTAGAAGTTGCATGTAATAAGGTAGCTCCTTCAAATGAGCATAAATCTGGAATCCGGTCTGATGATGCTGACAGACGTGAGAACTTTACTTGGCGTGACTCAAGGATCCAACCTCAACCGATCAGTAATCGCGTTTGTTTCTACTTTAAAAACCAGTCATCATCATCAATTCATCATCTTAATGTTCCCACTGCTGGGACACAGGTCTCCCTCTATGAGAGGGAAACAACAACTCACTAAATGTAAACATAAACTAGACTGTTCCAAAGTTAATCCTTTAGCCACTGAATACGATGTATCGAATCAAGCGGATTATCCTGCAAACGATACGATACACAATTACGATTGATCGTAGTGATATATTCTCACACTCGATCGCGTGATCCATTTCCTTCATTGCCGGATCAACTCTTAGAACATTTCCGGGAGGGACCAAGTTGCTTCTATTGATACTAGAGAATAATGCCTTTGCCTACGTAAATACATAACACCCTCTAAGGTCCATGTTCACCAAAAAGATGACGCTCTGATTATCTAAAATCAGCTGTTTAAAACACATTTTTGTATGGGAACACGTCACAGTTACAGCTGTTTTTAGATAATCAGACGGTTATCTTTTCGGTGAACATGGACCTTACTATTTATACGTAACCTTGCTGCAGGTATAACTAGTGAAGTGAGGTGTGCTTTCTTCCAAACAATTCGTGTGTGTGTGGGATAAACCATCGTCAAAAATAACTACAATTATTTATATGTCACCGTAACAATATAACGTGTTTCTCTCTAGCGATATTGTAAACTCTCGAAATATTGTCAACTGAACATACTTACGGAAGTATCTCTGTCCCCATAATCGGGACTTGGAGCACCCTCCTGATAGGTTAGTTAGGTTCCTTTAAACCCTGCACTCGGAATTAATCGTCGACTATAAGTACGCTTTTTGGGGGAAAATGTGTTTTAAGGTTAGGTTATATTAATCGGTATTTCTCAGGAATGGTACATTATCTTTTCACGAGAGTGGTACCACTGGACAAGGACGACCCCGCCTTCCCTCCACACCGCGTGAGTTGACTACCATCGCATGTATTTCACGAAAATGATACGTTTTATTGTAAGCAGTATGTTCGTAATATTTCGGTTTACAATATCGCTAGAGAGATTACAATATAAAGTGTTTGACAATTTTACGGTGACATATACCTATTTAATTACTAACATTTATATTATACAAACTTTCAATAACCCTTCCTTAGTATTCACCTTTCTCATAATTATAAAGAACTCTTACAAAATTGCATGCTACTAGACCCCGACTGGGCGTTGTCTGAAACTGAATTTCAGTCTATTACTAAATAGATAGAAGTAAAGGAAGAAACCATTTATGCATTTAGCTAAAACTAAAAAAACACACAATACAATTAAGACCATTAACTCCGCAGACAACAAAAAAAATCCAGCCAGTCATTCGCCAGACACCAAACTTCCCAATATAGAGCAACGTACGTTTTACTCTAGTTTTACACCATATAAGCCACTAGGGCGCCAAGATTACTTGGCACTGGCAAACGTACATAATGACGTGGAAATACTAGTCTACTCGATAGTTGGTGGATCCGTTGCATAATGTGGACATTACTAGGGGTTCTCGAGTGTGAATCTGAGGTTGCAAATTAAGTTGCAAGTGGTTATTGCGGGTTGCGGGACTGTTCGAAAGAGATACCGCGGCCCTGGAACGTAAAGGGCGAGGAAGGAACATGGATGGGTTTAGTCAGTAAAAGTCTGACACTCCCTCCGCTCCGCCCAGAGTGGGAGGGGTTATTAATTTGATGATTTCCCATCGTAAAAAAAAAAATGTTATTGCGTTTCAGATCGAAATGAGGTGGGGATTTTATTGGTTGTATTGGACGATTCTGGGCAAAACGGATTGATTGGCAACTAAAAACGGGAATTGTCTCCTTCTGTCGAAGGAGTTAGGAGAAGGGAGAAGTAGGCGGGCGTTTTGGGGACGGTCTTCTATCAATTTTGGCATTCAAAAAGTAATTCTTAGTAATGGCTTTTGGTTTTGATAGACCACCAACAATAGTATCTTTTAATTGATTGAAACGAAAACATAATATCTATTTTAAAATCATTATCATCATTATAAAAGACCCTCAGCAAACTTCTATACAAATCTTGTTAGTTAGAAAATCAATAGTATCTTCGTAAAGTTTTTACTGAAACGAGAAGTCAACAATTTCATTCAAAACTTACAAATGAATAACACTAGAGGGAAACAACGAGTGGGTTATTACTTTAGTATTCTAAAACACGCTACTTTTGTAGTTTTATTATCACGCAACAATCCGAACGCATCGCTTTGCGTGTTTATTTCACTAACAATTTAGGGGCGTGATATTTACTAGCACTCGTCAAAATGGTAGGGGCTACTGAGTCCCGTACCCGTTTTCGATATCTATGACAAGTCCTAAGCTATCATTTTCGTACATATCGAATGAAGTTTCATTTCGATATTACATCTTGGAGAGCTTTTACGGAAAGGTTTATTGCTTTCGGCGTGTAGGGTAACCAGAATAGTTATGTTTTTGTGGAAATTACTTAGATATTACATTAGAAGACATTGTTAGACCAGCACTGAGCCCAAGTGCGGGATCACGGGTCCGCTCCCCCTCACAAAAAGGCCACATCCCAGCAGTGGGAACGTTAGAAGCTGATTATGGTAATTTAATTTAAATCTTGCCAAATTGTGATTAGATTTTCCTTTTTGATTTTTTTTGGCGCCCAACTAAATGTCACATCACAAGCGGACCGTCGTAACTCGGTATATTACCTAACTAGTTTTTGAGGGTTGCAGATGTTAGTAAAACAAGAAATTATCGCCTGAATACATTGGCTAGAAATTACTGGGAAAACGTGTATATTAATTACATTGCGTTAAAAATATTCTTTTAAGTTTATCAGCATATATTTTTACCAAATATTCCTTATAAGGTCGAAAGGTTAAAATAATAAATAATTAAGTTATGGTAACTTGGGTACATTATTAGGTACTTAATATAAGTATTATGATATTTTACCGAACAATGATATTATTGTTATTAATCATTCTATTACTTAGCATAATTAAAACATTTCATTTGCAGTATTCTAAACAATATGTCGCATTTAATTCGGAATAATCAAATAATGTAGAAACATACCTTGTACTCCGCTTTTGTCTAGAAAATTGCTAAGTTGAAATGTTGAATTACTCGATGCTAGATATTGTGTGAACCTCTGGAAAGTAGAAAAAAATATGTATTAGTAACAAATAAACTATACATAACAGGACCTACTTATTTTTCAGCCAGTGTGAATCATTACTGAAATGAGACGTAATAATGCAAACAGTATAAAATCACTACATTTTACTAAACATAGCCCACCGCCGCGTCTGTCTGTTTGTTCGCGATAAACTCAAAAACTACTGCACCGATCTTCATACTGTTTTAACCAATGGATAGAGCGGTTCTCGAGGAAGATTTTTTAGTTTATAATTTGTACGCAGGCGAAGCCGCAGCTGCAGCTAGTGCATTTATAAAGGTATTTCTAAACTATCATACAGTTCCTACCAAATAGCAGAAGAATCACCTACAGAAGGACTAAGGTCCATGTTCACCAAAAAGATGACAGTCTGATTATCAACAAACAGCTGTTTAAAACACATTTTTGTATAGGAACATGTCACAGTGACACCTGTTTTTAGGTAAACAGTCCTTTATCTTTTCGGTGAACATGGACCTAAGGGGATTACCACTCGGGTATTCAGCTACATCAAATGCTAGGCAGAAGTGACTCAACGAGAAGAAGTTCTTCAACATAATTATTACAAAAACATACAGGGTGTAAACCACCTCATTACAAAGTTGTCAACCAAACATTCTGTACATCAAACTGATTAACTTTATGCGAAAAATATTGAATAACCTGCACTGTCCCATTTAAAACTTACAAATAAAAATTAAACAGATAAAAAAATTAAAAAATTAAAAAAAAACAAACGAAACTCGTCCTGTACGAGGCCAAAAGGCTCCTATCTCAACATGGTGCTGTAACATTAAAAAAACGTATTGTTGGGAAACGACTTTTGTTTTTAGGGTGATAAATCATATTTTGTAGTAGAAATCATTGTAACGCATTTACACAACATTGTGCTGATGGTCGTAGAAGTGTTTCAAGTGAAAACCTTACAATAAAATACTTGTATTTAACAACTTGTCAGAAAGTTGGAACGAAGTTGATCCCCAATATCTCCGTAACTAGAAGGTTCAATAAAAAATATATATCGCAATGATGGGGAGAACAAGTGCCTTTCGGCTTCGTTAAGAGGTGTTTTACACCTTTTATTAAATCCACACCTTCGAAAAATCCCAGATGAACAACACCAGATATTATTATGACTACAAACGATTCCCATAAACCGGCCAGTACGATAAACAAGAACTACACGGATAAACAAAAACATGACACCTCATAGAACATTTATGTAACGATGATATTTTTAGACGGGCGCACGGACGGCCCTATTTTCCGGAAACATTTTTAGGTCAAATGCAACGTGTCTTTAAACTGCTACTCTTGGGAGTTCTGTTAATATTTTTATAATCATAACAACACGCCTTTTTTCGCCGAAGGGATAGGCAAAGACACCCACATTTAGCAAAAGGTATTATTATTTTATCTAATACCATAGACGACCCGAATGGCGCAGCGGTAGTGAGGCTGCCTTACGTTCTTAGGGTCCCGGGTTCGAATCCCGGTAGGAGCAAATGTTTATGTGATGAGCATGGACATTTGTTTCCGAGTCATGGATGTTTATATGTATAATAAGTATCTATTTACAAACAAAAAGTATATATGTAATATATCAACTGTCTGGTGACCACGACACAAGCCTTGCTTAGTGTGGCACTAGACGGCGCTGTGTGTAATGTCCAGCGATATTTAATATTTATTTATTTATTATAAACCGCCAACTAATCAAGACACCGTACTGTTCCTGAGAATTCCTACTGGAAAAACTTAATATTGTTTTGCCCGATCATCAAACCCGAAAATATTTGAAGTTCTAATCTTTTGGTTGAATAGGACTCTCAACGGGAATTCCTGCATATTCGATTAGTGACGTCATTAGTTTGTCTTCTAGCTTTGTGTTTAGGAATAGGTAATCCTTTGCAATGAGTCATGATATAAAAGTTTAATTACTATTGGATCGCAGTCTTTACAGTCTCTGTTAACTGTTCCAACCTGAATATTTTCCTAGCGCATGCTTTCATAATAGAATCAATTGCAACTGACTTCACCAGTCGTAAGTCCAATATTCCTATTAGAGTTCAGCATCAAAACATGCACTAAGTTTGGATTGGTATTCTAAAACAGACCATACCTGTTCTGTTTTAGTGTTTTTTTTGCAATAACTACACAAGGAAACCAGCCGGTAACTAAGCGAATCTCTTTTAGCACGTACACATGCTTCACGGTTTCCAGCGCGAAAGAGTGATCCGGAAATGGCAAAGCGAATCGGACTTCGTTTTCATGAACTAGGTTTCCGTTCCCACCAAGAACGAGTTTAGTCGTCTGATTCTCACCGCAAAAGAGAAGGAGCAGAGCGAGCTCATTTCTCGCCCGCTGAGTCATTTCCGCTCAGCTCTTCGTTGGCGGAAACACATGTAAGCAGTTTTTTTTTTTTTTTTATTTATTTAACAATTTATGTACACACTAAATACAGTAAAGAAGAAAGGAATAGAAAATAGGTACAAAGGTGATGCTTATTTCTAAAGAAATCTCTTCCAGCATACAGTTTTCTCTTGCGAGGTAAAAGAGGTCAACAATTTGGTCCGCGCCGCTTGTGGTGAAAACCGGGCTTTACGAGATAGGTAAATAAAGTTCAATTGTAAACAGAATATGCTGCGAGAACTAGAATGTCTATATCTGTGTATCAAATTATTACCCACTCAGTAACCAACGCAAATTCGTTTTTATTGTAATGGTAATAACGTATTACATGTAGGCGGACAGTACAACCCCGAAATAATCATCCCTCCCACACGGCAAGAGATTGGGTCGCCTATTCCGAATTCGGGATAAAAACGGGTATATATATTTTCGTAACAGAATAATATGATTGAGATTAACCTCTGCCAAGCCTCCCTTGAAAGGGCCTCACCAATTTTCCAATCTCCTTCAATAACATAGATCAATTACTACTTTATTGACACAAGATACAGGGACATAATTGGAGTTGTTGCCCGCACTAGTCGCACTATACTTTTGTAATAAAGATTGACATCTTATTCAACAAAGACATACCAACTCATTGTTATTGGTATGCAGCGGAATTTTTTTTAAACGACAATTGTCTATGGCTGCGTCACCGAATGGCCTATCTCATCATCTGCCTAGCCTTTTCTCAACTACGTTGGGGTCGGCTTCCAGTCTAACCGGATGTTAAAGATCTACAGATATCAGCCGGGACCAACTGCTTAACGTGCTTTCCCAGGCACGGAGGAAACTCTGTACGTAATGGATAGTTAGTTACCCATCCACTGACCAACCTAGGCAAGCACGGCTTAACTTAAAGATCGACCCGAGGGGCTGTTATTATTTTGCCACGAGCTCCTATAAGTATCCAAAATCTACCACCGACACACTAAGAACAAGCATTAACAAAAATGTCCCATCGTTTGTGGAACAACACCACATTTACACCCCGGAATGAAATACGATTTCCCATCTAAAAGGTTTTCCTTGTTCCGGCAAACCTGGGTCTGGGTCTGGACTATATTTAAAATTTTAAATATAGTCTTCCAGGTCATCTATGACAGCTGTTCAACTAAAAAACTGTGGCTTCAATTTCAGATGGCTTATTTGGGAAACTCGCAGGCTCTGATTTTCATAATGATTGCCTTACAAAACAAGCTATATTTGGGAGTCAAATCGATTCATTGATCTATTTCTGTCACAAAGCTAAGCTCCTCTTGAGAGACTGACGAGACAATCTCCAATATTCTGAAAGCTTCAATCAAGATCAGTTGCCTGGCAACCAGACGTCATCGGAACTAAACATGTGAAGGAATTCACTATCAATTTATCTCTTATTGACCGAATATTGGTGTCATTTGATAAATCTATTACATTTTGCTGACCATCCTCAAGCAACGCATACTGGGCTCACGTTTTGGGTTATAGTGTAGTAGTTTGTTTCACAGAAGTGATGCTTAGGTACACTATGCACATGCTAGACTTGAAGACATTCTATCAGCCATCACAATGATGCAAATGTCAAAAACGTATCGGACCGATATAAGTCACTATCAGGCCGTCCGCTAAATGTCGCAAGGGTACCCGCTCTGTCAAAATGTCTTAGTTTTGTAAGGGCACACCCACGACACACCACGCTAAAAAGCGTTTATTGTTGATCGTACTATATTTCATTACAAACACGCGAGCCAGTTTTAGCGAACGCCTAAAGCTTATCTCCATCTGAACGTCGTTACTGGCAGACGAAACACCTGTCCTCTGTTCTCTCACGATTTGTCGAGATTTATTTACATCTGTCACGTCCTTTTATAATGATATTTACTAGGAGAAGAGTCTGTGGCTAATAACTGCCGCTCGGGTCGATCTTTAGGTTAAGCCGTGCTTGCCTAGGTTGGTCTGTGGATGGGTTACCATACCCTTACATACCGGGTTTCCACCCTGCCTCGAGGAGCACGTTAAGCTGTTGGTCCCGGCCGTCAGTCATTTGTAGATCTTTGACAGTCGTTACAGGGAGTCAGTAGCCCAAAAAGTCTGACAACCAGTCTTACCAAGTGGTATCGTACTACCCAGTACTAACTGGTTTGTGGAGGTCAAATAAGCATTCGCCCCATGTAAAATACTGGTATTCAGCGGCATCCGGTTAGACTGGAAGCCGACCCCAACATAGTTGGGAAAAGGCTAGGCAGATGATGACTAGGAGATCATAGCATCAAACTAGACTAAAATAGCTTCATTGAACATGTTTTCAATAAATCTTAGTTCCATTGTATACAATATACATGCATGTATCATGTTACTAACTATACTACGCATACAGATAGACTACGTTATTGACACAAGTGGCCACATTGTCGACATTTTATTTGCAGTACTTGTTACAGTAAATCCTTCTGGTTTCAAGTTGCTAACTGAGATATTATTGTGTTTCATGTTTTTAGTATTTGGCACGTTTAAAAAACGTTGCGTAAAAATGTTGTTACTCGTATTTCGGTCTTTTCCTTAAGGTAAGATGATAAAATTGAACGTTTTATGTTATAATATTAGAAGTTTTGTTAATCAACACAAATGAATTTCCCTGTGGAATCTTACCACCTACCTACCTTATTACCTTCTTTCTATTATAATGTACAGCGTGTTACGTTAAATGCTCAAAACCTCAGACACCACAAATGATTTTTAATTTAATTGACCTAATTTTGAGAGAAAAATAAAGACATTTAAAAAAACTTTACCTATTTTGGCGGGTTTGCGAGTGTGATGGCTTGACCTATCAATAAATAGACAGGGCTGCATTTTTGATGAAGATTTTTTGAAAATGTGACCTATATTAAAAAGAAGTTCAATTGATTCAGCTCGTGATTCTGATCAAACTATTTTTAGATTTTGCGCATTAACGTTACACGTTGTATACCATAGTGACACAAAAACGCACATACATGTCTACCTGGAGTGCCTATATCTTCAGTAATAAACTCAATATTTCTATACATTCGAGACTACCGGGACAAAAATATCCTTTCCCTACCCAGATTCTGAGCTACACGTACGTCAAATTTATTTACAGTAATTCTCTCAGGTCCAAGGAAGGGGGAAGGTTGGTCCAGTCTTACCAAGGGGTATCGTATTACCCAGTACTAACTGGGTTGTGGAAGTCAGATAGACAGTCGCTCCAAATACTGGTACTCAGCTGCATTCGCCTAGATTGAAAGCCGTCTCCAACACAATTGGGAAAAGGTTAAGCAGATGATGATGCCTTTAAGCCTTGTAAGGATATAAACAAACAGAGATACTGTCGTGTAAATCTGAGTAATGAGTAGGTATGGATGGATACAAATTGGACGTACAAACGCCCCCAAGTTGCGTAGCAACACCATATACTCGTACATAAATAATCAGCAAGACTCGTCAATACAACATTGTACTACCAATTACTCACAGTTAAATGTTTCAGATAATTGATAAAAATAGCGACATAATCCGTTTCATTTTCCGTGAAATATGATCTAGTGAAAAGAATTCGATTTTATGAAAACACAAAGATCAAGATCAAGAGATAAGAAGAGGGGCCTTTGCCAAGCAATGGGGGCTATCGTTTTTGAAGTCACCAGATGGCGCCACTGGTGAGTAAGGTCCTGTCATTCATTCTGTTTGATACTTTAAAGTACCAATAACTTCATAAAAAGTTAATTTTATTACATATTGTGCATACTTTAGATTCATATTTACAATATTGCCACTAAAATGAGCAAGCTTTACACATTTAAAAATATTTTTTCCTCCAAGTACTGAACAAAGAAGAACAGGCAAAAAAAACCCAGACCCGACAGAAAAGTAACATGCCTCAGTTTTTTTGTTATTATTTATATAATCATATTATATAGTTTTTTTATTCGAAATCAATGGCTAACACCAAAATATTGCCTTATGTTTTTGTTCAGGCTTTACACTAAAAAAGTACTAAATGCCTACGTATCTACACAATTCGTAAATATATGTAACTAAATGACGTAGAAAAGTAAGTAGTTATAATACATCCCGTATTAAAAAATAAAAAATAATGAAAAATAAATAATTAAAAAAATATATATTTTAATTTAAGTAATTTTTTTTTTTTTAGTCAGTAGGAGTATGACACGCCCTCTCGCTCCACCCAAGGGCGAGAGATGTCATTAGATGATTTTAAACCACCTTAAAAAAAAAATCCTAAGTTGAATGTTGTACTAGGAGTTCAAAAATTATATAATACAGCTGTATCTCCAGGTCCCCTGGATACATCCCATAACTATTTATCGTCATTTAGTTACATACATTACGAATTGTGTAGATAAGTAGGCATTTTGTATTTTTTTAGTGTTAACCCTGAACAAAAACATAAGGCAATATTTTGGTGTTAGCCATTGATTTCGAATATAAAAACTATATAATATGATTATATAAATAATAACAAAAAAACTGAGATATGTGACCTTTCTGTCGGATCTGGGTTTTTTTTGTATGGGACGTGACCGTTCTTCTTTGATGTTGAAAATCAAACTTGTTACTTACTTAAAATCTTCTAGTCATTATTAATCAGGAATGGGACAATTTAGATTACAATTGCGAATATTAGTAAAAATACGTGATAAAAAAAGCGCATTGCGTGAACAATCTATGACATCTGACATTTCGGAAGACCACTCTACACGAGCGCCCCTAGCGGCGAATTCATGCGCGATAGTCCCCATTGAGAGCAGGCTAGGAGTCATAACGTTCAAACTTGCATATTTGGGCGAAGTTTCAGTGTCTAAAGACTGCAGTGGCTAATTGGCTTTAATTAAGAGACAAAAGAAATAACTTTTCGAAATAAATAATACTTCTGATCTCTGCCATGTATAGCACACTAGTGTGAAAGTTTCAATTGACACCATAATCAATTATTCAATTAACTCGGCCTAGTGCAGTCCACGACTGGACATTTGAAACTAAGTACTTCTATCATAGTTATATTTAGCCCTAAAACTAAGCAGATTTAAGTCCTTTATAACAACTGTCACGTTGAAAGTGGGGTTCTGTTTGAATTGCCGTCTTGGGCGATGCACGATGTGTTATTTGGTTTTTCCATTAGGAATATCTCAATAGTAGTACAGTGCCCTGATTTGTTCGCGGTTGGTGGCAAAAGGCTTGCTCTGTTATGCGTGAGACTTAACCATAACTGGGTAAATGTGAGGGTATCATGTTTACAATCCCTACAAGAAAAATAAACATGATCTATACATATTTAGTCCAGTACCTAAACCGTACAATTTCTTCCGATGCCATCCACCTTTTACTTATCTATACTATTAATATTATAAAGCAGAAGAGTTTGTTTGTTTGTTTGGTTGAACGCGCTAATCTCGGGAACTACCGGGTCGAAATGAAAAATTCTTTTTGCGTTGGATAGTCCATTTATCGAGGAAGGCTATAGGCTATATAACATCACGCTATGACAATTAGGAGCGGAGCAGTAATGAAAAATGTTGCAAAAACGGGGCTTTTTTTTCCTTTCGTTTTTCTCTCTTATGTGACGCAGACGAAGTTGCGTGGGTCAGCTAGTAATTTCATAAAAATTAAGTTACCTGTTGAATCACACTACCGATTACAAACATAGGTTATTGTTTGTGCACATAAGTTTATCCTCTCCTGCAAATTTCAACAACAGAAGTAAGGTTTGCTGTAAGAAAACCCAATTAAATATAAATATATAAATATCGCTGGACGTTAACACACAGCGCCATCTAGTGCCACAAGGCTTGTGTCGTGGACACCAGATAGTTGATATACTACATAGATACTTTTTTGTTTGTAAATACATACTCATTATACATATAAACATCCATGACTCGGAAACAAATGTCCATGTTCATCACATTTAAACATTTGCTACTACCGGGATTCGAACCCAGGACCCTATGAACGTAAGGCAGCCTCACTACCACTACGCCATTCGAGTCGTCATCGAATTCTGGATTAAGCTCGCCATTGTACATAAGCTATACATTTGATTTGAATTTTGTGTATATGTCGTAGGATAATTTGATACTTCGAATCTTCGCGAAAATCCTAGGGGTTTTGCGAAAACGCGGATAATTAGACATAGGCGAAAAATTATCAAATCTTACTGGACAAAGTCAGGATTTTTGCGGAAATACTCGTTACTATAGTAAGATTTGATGTGCTCAACACTGATTGGCTACAATTTTGCTGGCTGACTTCTAATTGGTTCCTAGTTTGCCGATGATTAACTTCAAGGATTGTATCATAGAGTTATGAAGGTTTAGAATAGGTGAGAAAGGAAAATCAAGTCCAAGTAGGTACACTATTTACGATAAAAAACAAAACACTTCTGCAATTTAACTCAGACACAAACGTAAACAAATAACGTGCGGCAATAAATGATTGACATTTAAGACGTCAACCAATCAGAGACGATCTCTTATTGAACGCGCTGACCGACCAATCAGCGTTCTTATTTCATAACAGCCAGCGTTTCGTTTCGCAATATTGCTATAATAACGACTATTTTCGCAAAAATCCTGACTTTGTCCAGTAAGATTTGATAATTTTTCGCCTATGTCTAATTATCCGCGTTTTCGCAAAACCCCTAGGATTTTCGCGAAGATTCGAAGTATCAAATTATCCTACGACATATATTTCTCATTATTATTTTAGTGCGCAACAAAGAATTAGAATAGGTGAAACCTTTAAATGAAATTCAGCCTGTAAATTGTTCATCAGTTTTCCGCTTTGGGACGTGGGTACTTTGGCAAACGGGGACATTTGCCGAAGGAAGGTGGGAGTCTCAAGATGAGACCGGTTGATAACCTCATTAATTGGAGTCACTGTCACAGTGCAAGTAGTGAGTGCAAGTCAATGCACCGTGGGAATTGAGAGAGGTTTTTAAAGGAAGATTAGAGCAAGTAAAAGATTGATGGATTGTGTCAAAGATAGCTGGCTAGGAACTTAGGAAGGAAGTTTGAACTCTCTGGAAAGAAAAAGACGATACAGATCTGACCCCAAATATTAAGACGATAAGGTTGTTTTTGTTGGTCTTATGACTGGTATTTCTGATCCTATTTTCAGTTTCTACTATCCGGTGATCTTTGATCGATTTTCTGATTATCAAACAAGAGTTTTGGGATTTTGGGCATTATCGTTCGCAAACAGATTATTGGAACATCTAAGTAATCCAAGGGCAGTTCTAGAGGCCTGATATCAATTTCAGTACCATATTCACACACAGGCGGCAGGGTGAAATCTGTCAACAGGTCACTAGGAGAACATTCTCTACGATTCTTTATTCTTATAATAGGAAAATTACGATACAGGTCATGAGAAATGCTCAAATTCTTGCCATTACATAATGATATTATGCTAGCTATTTGTACGGAAAATTAATAGCCGTAGCGTGACGCTGTAAATTAATATTTGATAAGGCACGAGTTCGGATAAAAAAAAAGTTGTGTAACAACAGCGAAAATAATTTTCTATCAACTTGTTTTGGTACGGCTCGTGTAAGTCTGTAACGTCACGCCTGCAATCCTCGATATGTTTGGCAGAAATGTCATTATCATCATCATCAGCCTATTAATGTTCCCACTGCTGGGAAAAGCCTCCTCTCTATGAGAGGAATGGGCTATAGTCGAACACGCGGGCCCAGTGCGGATTGGTAGATGGCACATGTTTACGAATTTTTTGGTTCTTTGGCCGCCACCACTGGGCCACCGCTGCTCGCAAAACGGTGAAGGAAAACATCGTGAGGAAACCGGCATGTTCTAGACCCAAAAAAATCGAAGATATTTGTGACATCTATCAATAAAGAGGTGCACCTTTTAGTATTAATAGTAATGTAATAAGGGGCGAGCCTGTTGCTATCTATCGTTTACTAATCAGAGTCCAGGTTTCTACAAAGAATACAGATTTACCGTTCGAGATTGTATGTGACATTTAAAACGAAGTTATTTCCAATCTATGCAAATCACGAAGACGATCATGATGCATAATGCGGTGTAGTAAACAGAGCTTCAACTGATACAAAGTGCAGATACTGCCAATAAACAAGTTACGTATTATTTTATAACGTAAACAGACTCTATGTTGGTAGCTCGATAACTAGTCGCAAATAAAAAAAGAATTAAAATAGAACGCTTTTCATATCTCTGACAATTCAAAAAAAGAAACGTGTATATCCGCGCGTGACGCATTCATCCTTTCAGAAACACGTTAACTTTTTTTCGCACTTGGCAACACCGCAGCTAGCTGTCAGTGCTTCTGACGTTTGTTTTTTTTTGTGTAAATATGTCGAGGTGCATAATAATAATTGTTACGTAGAGCCCCGCCTCTCGCCTGTCACTGTATTACGAAATACACGTCTGCGGTCTGGCTGATTAACTACCTTGTATGGCAGGGGTCATGAGAGGCATCTGATTGATATCGAGAAGATACTGCATCATTAAAGACGTTCTCTTTTACAACTGTGTCAACTTTTTCTCAAGGACTTAATTTTGTATTGGAATTTATATAACATCTCAAACTATTGAAGTCTGGGATAAAAATGTCTCAACGGTAAAGAAAGTATGCTCGTTAAAAATGTAGGACTCGTAGCCAATACCGCCTCTCCACATAAAAATAGGGCATCATGAGAGTAAGCTGAATCGATTCCAGCCGGTTTACATTTCAATGAAAGAACTAATAACGGCCTTTCTCGGTCCACTGACAACATCGATAGAATGTATTTCTCTTAGTAACAAAATTAATGAATGAAAACCATCAAGTCCATGGCAACGATAAAATATTTACGATATCCGGAGTCCGATAAGCACTTTTGATTCATGGAATGCGCAGACGTCGATTACATTAAAGTTTTCAGCTGTTTATGCCAGCAGGTTTGTGACATTCCGATAAGGGGGACAAAACCTTGATCATGTTCTGGGAAATGACGTTATAAAGTCCCCGTTTCTATTGACTTATAAACAACGCGATGATTCCAGAAGTGCTGATAAACGTCTTGACCTACATCCGTGATTTGATAGGCGAGAAATTGAATGATTCACATTAATCAGTATCGGGTTCACGGCCTATGAACAACAATCTGCTCTCCTAGACGAGGTATTGATTTTCTTCGTTAAGATATTGAGGTCAAGTGCAAGGGCTGATTAAAATAATACTCCAGTGCCTTTTTCCGTAAATATTTCTCCGCGAAAGTGAAGAGAGCCTCCCTTGAGTGTCGTAAAAAGGAAAGATGGAATAGAATTACGTTAGAATTTGATAAGCAGACGGGAGTGTATCTTTGCGGGCGAGTGTAATGTAATGTGTGTAACATCAAACTGAATTGTGGATATGGAAGCAACAATTGAATCAGAAACGAGACCAATATTAAATCAAGCCACTCAGGATTCTGTAGGATGCTAAATCGAGACTGTCGATCATAAGTGTTTTTTTTTTTAATCTGGGCAGTTTTATACTAAATATGTTAATTTACATCACCCGTTCGATATGGGACCTCAGCTGGATATAAATTAACTGTCAAGTTCTGTGTGTTTGAACTAACAAGATATTCTTGCTCACCTCATAATTAGTCTAAATCATACTCAGGATTCTGTAGGATGCTAACTCGAGATTGTCAATCATACGTGTTTTTTTTTAAGTCTGGGCAAAGTTTTATAACAAAGAACGCGGTTAATTTACATCACGCGTTCGATATGAGGCCTCAGTTTGATATTAAGCCATAAAATAACTGTCTAGTTCTGTGTTTTTGAACTAACAAGACATTCTTGCTCGCCCCATAAGTCTTAAAGATACTAACTATGGTAAGAACATGACTCAATACAAAATACTCGGTTGTATTCACAAAGTAGGTACACACAGCTGTTGTACGTGGGAATAAACACGCATACATACATAAATTAAGTGACAAACAATCAAACAATACTTGCGTTTACGTCTATGAGAATAATAATCCAAGTTTTGAGAGAATTTGAGCCTTGAAATTCCAAAATCCTTGGTAAAATGCCTAGGTATAGAATTGTTGGGAAGTTTACGTAGTGCTGTACGAATAATTTCCTCTGCATTCATACAATTCCGCATACTTAAGCTGCATTACATTTTGAGTGAAGAGCATGAATACTCAAACAGGGATTAAACTTATAACGGATGAGAGTACTATTCAGCAAATATACTACCAATTTCTCATCATCAATTTGCCTGTCAAATATCAGAACATATAAATCACTTAGTTCTACGTGTTTAACAGCGCAAATCCCCAAGCCCAATAATTATGTACCCATAAAAATGTACCGTTTCTAAAGCATCAACAGATGCCTCCATAAAAAGAAAGGCCTTTGAAATTCTTTGGAGAAAATCTGTGTTGATAATAAAAAGAACATGTAAACAGTTTGTTTACGGCATCCGAGTTACTTGAACGTACATTACAGATGATGAAGACAGTGTAGCGTAAACGGAATCAGAAATCATACGACTTGTCGAATCCAAATCGAATCGAAGGGTTAGACCTGACCCCGTATTCACAACTGTTCGACTCGTTTCCGATTCGACAACTCGTATATCTGTCTTCTTCTGGCATTACGAAAACGACCGAGATAGACATACGACTTCCCGAATCGGAAGCGAATCGAAGCGTTGTGAATACGGGGGCTGGTGAAGGTTTCGGGAATCCGTTGAATGCGAATCGCACGGGACCGGGCAATGTGGCGACACTTGGGGGAGGCCTATGTTGCTGGACATAGGCCTCCCCCTCGTGGACGTCTTTCGGCTGAAATGATGATGATGATGACGATGATGCATTTCCCACTTCTGGGACACAGCTGCTCTCTTTGGAAAGGAGTCAAAGATTTCAATGATGCCACTAAAAGGCCGTTTTGAGCGTTTTTTTAGAGAAATAAGAATTGATTCTTGTTGCTCATTCTCAAAAGGAAGGTTTCAATTACAATAAAAAGAGATTGATCTCCTGAATCACTCCTACCAAATATTTGCTAAATAGAAAGTTCAGATGGCCTTGAATTCAAAAAACCAATTCAAGCAAAAATGCATTCGGGTTTTTTCCTTAAATAAAATTCCGAGTAGGACTGTGACTCATATAGGGTGAAATGCCCCATATCTAATTAGGACATACTCGTAATACAGTCATCGCAAATGTGGGGGACTGCTATAGGTTGCCTGCACCCCTTCCCCACGATAAAATTCTTGCCATGTTTAGTTTCCGACTGGACTTGATTTTAGAAAATGGATATTGCTACGTATTTACGTCGATGGAGCAAAAGGAGTATGAAGAATTGTGGCAAGTGGTGTTCTCCTTTATGAAAAATAGGCGTGAAGAGATTATACAGGTTACATTAACCTCTAAATTGAAAGAACTAGTTTCTTGTTTCAATCACCAAAACCAAGGATGCTTATAGTTCCTGAATACCCTCACGGATCAAAAGGCGTAAGCTTATATACATACTAGCTGACCCACGCCACTTCGTCTGTGTCACATAAGAGAGAAAAACGAAAGTGAAAAAAATCCCCGTTTTTGCAACATTTCTCATTCCTGCACCGCTCCTAATGGTTGTAGCGTTATGTTATATAGCCTAAACCCTTCCTCGATAAATGGGCTATCCAACACAAAATAATAAAAATATGTTTTCAATTTGAACCAGTAGTTCCTGAGATTAGCGCGTTCAACCAAACCAACAAACAAACAAACTGTCCTGCTTTATAATATGGCCCACGCAACTTCGTCTGCGTCACATAGAAAGAAAAAGCTCACAAAGGGAATAAAATTTCCCCCGATTTTGTAACATTTTTCATTGATGCTCGGCTCCTAGTGGTCATAGCGTGATGTTATATAGCATATAGCCTTCCTCGGTAAATGGACTATCCAACGCCAGAATTTTTCAATTCGAGCCGGTAGTTCCTGAGATTAGCGCGTTCAACCAAACAAACAAACTCTTCTGCTTTATAATATTAAGTATAGATATATATTAGATGTATGGATGTTTAACATTGACCTCTAACTTCAAAGAACCAGTTATTTGACGGAATCACCACTATCAATATACATTTCCGGAACTAGATAGACAATTGTAACACGTTTTGGCGCGTAGCAACCGCAAATCCAGATCCCTAAATCAAATTCCCCTCAGCTAATATAGATGGAGCAGTAAATACGTACGTGGTACAGCTTTGTACGCAACTATCCGTTTGATGTGCACTCTGTCGGAAATTCGGCGTAACTCCAGTGAGCAACCCCATTGGAGTTACGTCTTCGTTTGAAACAGTGCACACGTTTTAACTGACAAGAGACATATGGACAGACGTTACAGGACTGTTAGTTTGGTTGCCGAATTGTTTCGATATTCTTATACAATCAGGAGTCGATACCAGGTGGTTGAAGTGGTTATCACTGCCAAATTGGTCGAAGTTGGCTTATGCATTACCGACCTTAAGACTCCTTACAGCCATTTTCAATAATTTAGCCCCTTCGTACACAAGGCTACCAAAATCTTTGATACTTGACGATTTTAGTCTACAAGCGATCTTCGATACTCGACGATTTTAGTGTCCAAGCGACTGCCGCGATACAAATCCATAATGTCGGCGAAGCGACTCGTGTACGAACTTCAATGTATGGCGGCAGTCGCTTTGAGACTAAAATCGTCGAGTATCGAAGATTTTTGTAGCCTTGTGTACAAAGGGGCTTACTGTTCGGTTTCGGTAGGTTGCTCTACCTACCTCTGTTTGATATTTTGCTTGTCGACGGTTACAAACAAAACGTCATAAAAAATCTTAGTTTATTTTTTCTATGAATAAAGTAACAGGTTGGTGACGCGGTTAGGATATTTCAACCTAACTTTGTTTATTGAAAAAACCGATAGCTACAAAACGTGGTATATTGACTAACAGTTAAACGTAAGTAAGTTACTAATAGCAAACGTGCCTTTAAAACTATGGTCAACCTTCTTAAGTAACACAGCAGTGCTATTTATTGGCATTATAGTACTTTTTAACGTGTAACAGAGTCCTTATTTGCGTGTTAGTTTTCCCAGGTATGTTGGAGTCAACTTCCAAACAGATGCAGCTAAATACCCTTTCATGGAGTCACTGCCTCACCGAGAGGTACTAAATAATGCTGGCAATTACATCAGGCAGTATACCGAAGAGTTGCTTACCTCATTCCCATATGCTAGTAGATGATGTACGGTTATTAGAGCTTTATACACCACCACCCAATTGGTGTTCTGTGTGCGCTCGACCAGCAAGTTGGCGAGCTGTGGTATGGACACGTTGGGCTCGTTTGTGCAGTGGACTAGATCTGGAAAGATAAAGAAAGATGGTTAACATATTAGCTCATACATGTAACCACATGGATAGCTTCCAGTAGCGAAGAGTCAATTTTTGTACTACATGAGATGATAATTAACCGACTTCTAAAAAAGGAGGAGGTTCTCAATTCGGATGTTTCTATTTTTTTTTTTTTTTTATGTTTGTTCGGGCATAACTCCGTCGCTTGCCAACCGATTTCAAAAATTCTTTTTTTGTTGGAAAGGGTATTCTTTCCAAATGGTCCCATAGCCACCAAGTCGGGATCTGATGATGGAATCTTGGCAAAATCGAGGGAACTCTTCAAATTTTATATGAAAACGTGTTGCGACTTTGCTATTTTCTACAACAAATGAAGCATTTGCGTTTGATAAGAATCATTCTACCATCAGATCTGATGATGAAGCCAAGAGTCACGGAACTCCATAATGAGACAATGTACCATAGTCGTATTTGGGCTTGTTGTAATTGTAACGGTATGCGCTTTCCATGTATCAAGCAAATGTGAACCACTAAAAAGTGAAAAATAAAAACTTTTTTGCAAAAAATAAAACCGACTTCAAAAAAAAACAAAAAAGTGAAAAATAACTTTAGCTTCTGAAGTCGGTGACAAAAAAAACTAAAGCAATCAAACAAAGGTCACCGACTTCAGAAGCTAAAGTTATTTTTCACTTTTTTGTTTTTTTTTGAAGTCGGTTTTATTTTTTTTTCTAAAGAACATTGACTGCCATTTTTCAGAGCGAATGCGGTAGGAATCGGGTTGTGGAACCTTCGCCACTGATAGCTTCAAAAATTTTAATTCGGCTACAGGGCACATTTGAATCAGGATAAAGTTTCGGCAGAATGTTCAATGAGCTGACAAGTATCGATATTGGAACAAAAAGGTACCTATCAGATAAATTATAACCAGCCTATAAATGACGTTTCCACTGCTGGGACTCAGACCTCCTCTTTGCTCCTGCAGTGCTGTGAGAGGAAGCGGGGCTTTAAGTCAATCCACCACGCGACCCTAGTGTAGTTTGATGGACATCACATATCTTCGAAAGCTTCATGCAAATGCCGGTTGCTTCACATTTTGACGTAGTGACATAAAAATCTGTATTTTGACCGTCGTGAGTCCACGACCTACCACACGTGGGTCGAGGCCATTGTGCCATCGGCATCGCTTCTCTGATAAATATGCCAGGGACCAACCGTGAGAAGTTACCGCAAGTCACCGTGACAAGCGGTTAAGCAGGCATGCCTAGATGAGCGGGAAAAGTGACATTAAAGGTGACGTCTTATCAGTCATTGTTTTAACTATCACAATATTTAATGTTCTTGTCGCCAAAACAAGACCGCTAATCATAATTTCAATAATAGACATAGTAAACTGAATATCCTCTTCTATCGGTTACAGATAACTAAAAACAGATGTAGGGAATGTAATATGACTCCGAAAACAATTCCAGACACATTTTGGACATGTTATATGATTATTTTATTAATGGCGGATACATTTTCCATGTAGGTACCACTCTACCACTCGTATGATTAAATATTTAACCTACTTTTCGATTAAGTAGGATATCAATTTGTCCACTAAGGTAACATGAATACTCCGATAATTCCACTTAGTAACAGCTTCAAATATTACTAACTATGCCTGAAACTTTCGGTAACACCACTCCAAACTTCCCACTATATTGTAAGTGCCACCTGATAGATTATAGAGTGTATGGACTAGCAAACACCTGGGTACTAGTACTAGTGATGCAACGAATACTACTTTTACGAATACGAATATCAATCCTACTATTCGGCGAATACGAATACCAATATCTCGCCATGGTAATAAAAGACTTATATATTTGATGAATGTTTACTCTTCTAATAATTAAAATTTACAACAGGCAAATTTTTATTTAAAAACATAAAATTTGTAGATTATCTGGTTTTAGGCGATTTCTTTTTTCAGTCTGAATGTTCCCAGCCTTTGAAAAAAGTCTTTCCAAGGCGACTGTACATGGCTTCAGTGAAAAATATTTTTGGGCGAGTTTTTTCACACTTGAAAAATGGACATCTCGCCAAAAGGCCAGTGGATCAGCAGTTGGCAGTTGGATAAATTAAATATTCGTATTAGTATTCGCCGAATACGAATATTCGGTAAATATCTACTATTCGGCGAATACGAATGTTCGTATTCGTATTCGTTGCATCACTACTGGGTACTAATAACATTATATACTTCGGTAACCAATCCTCCATCTAACTGTAAGTATAGTAATTTAGCACACATGACATAACATCATAATTGCGCCTACATCCTTTCAAAATTCGCCGAGAAAGTTACGGGACTTCAAAAGCTAGAAACTGTTTAAAAGTTGAATAAATTATGTCATTTGTAGTGTGAAAAAAGCTGACTTATACAAACGTACGAGCCTTAATTGGTATCCATTAGCGCCGCCATTGTGAGGTAATAATTCAAAAGGAACAGTGAACATTTAATCGATTTGATGTCTTCAATAACATTAAGGAAAATAATGATGCTGAATGTATAGAAATTGGATGTTCTTTCAGATTGATTTTTTAAGCGATCAAAATAATTTCCAAACAAAAGTAGGTACAAGTATTTAAATGGAAACCATCATCTCAAACCAACTCCATTCACAAAATCTTTGGATCATATTTTAATTATTAAAGCTCCTGAGAATTGAGATGATCCCTTAATCCGATTCTCAAGGCAAGAGCTGTTGCCCATTCACTTGATATAATAACCTAGAAGCGGTACATGCATACCTACTCACTGTTAGGATACCTCAATATATTTTCCCAAACTGCTGAAATAGAATTAAAACAAACCGGACATTTACAATACATCAAGCACACCTCTCAAACAAAAAATTAACACAACTTTAAAAGTAACATACAGTTATTTATAAACATCCAAAAACCCTATTGCATCACCGCAGAGACAAGTATCAAAGTTATAACAAGTTTTGGCGAAAAAAGTGGTTTTAAAGCTCCAACAATTAGCAAGATCTCGGCATTTGCGGCGACCTTTTGACATGGCCTAGTCCATCCTTTGGTGGAATTTACAAATTATTCAAGTAATCCGATCTTAAGAAAGGGATCTCGACTGATATAATTTGATCCGAGGAGATCCAAAGTCTTTGGAGACGTAAATTAAGATAGAATTTTAGTATTTGTTCAAAAGTATGGGAAATGGATACGTTTGAGAAATTTTGGGAGTTCAAGGGCAGTTGGTCGTACACACAAATTTTCAATCGTGGTTTAAAGATAAAAGCAAACATTTGGATGAAAATCAAATAAGTAAATGTCGTTCCGAAAAGGGACCGGCACATTCCCCGGGACCATTTAAATTATTAACTTTACGTAATGCGAATATGCCTGTCTCCACCTACTTTCGGTGTAGCGACACAAAAGTTTATTATACGCAAACCAGTTCGAGTTTCGCCTCTATTTATCTCGTCCTCCGCGAAAACTGTCACGATGATAAAATTGTTTAGGTGCAGAGTACAAACATTATTCTATGTAGCAAGTTAGATTGTCATCAACGGTGTTTTCATTCACCTAATGGAACTACTGCTCACGCTTTCATTCAAAAGGTGAAATCAGACCATCAAGTAAAATTGTAGCATCGCAAAGCATAATATATTCTGCTCGTAATGATCAATCCTGATATATTGGAAATCTACAATTCATTACACAACAATTTCCTGGGGGCGTAAACGATTCGAGAATTTCATGAGCTATCGTTAAATCAAGAAACATCAAGTGGCCAAAATTATTTTAGCGTGTAATGGAACCAAATACCAATTTCTGGAACTTTCAATCTAAATGGGTGTTGGGAGCTTACAGTATTCGGGTCCCCAGTGAGTTATTGTCAATTAGCAGTTCAGTAGTAGCACCAATCCGATTTCAAAAGGTTCTCGAGACTGAAATAATCCCTAAGGAAAAGAAATACACAAGAAAAAGACGCAGGTCACAACTAGAACTACTAAAAGGTGGAATCAATAACATAAAAACGTTAGCCGCCTGCCAAGGAACTCATTATACTGTTTCGGAGTTCACAACGAAATTAATCAGAAGAAGAAAACAGGTGGGGTGGGAAACAAATAAGCGTTCACTTCCCTTCGCAGCCCTGAGAAATTGGCATGCCTGTAGTTTCAGTAAGTGTTATATCAAGGAAGAGCGTAGTTCCCACCACGATTCAAAGGTCATAAAATGGCCGTGCCATTGTTATCTCATAATCTAGTCACCTCGTGCGTGATGGCACACAATAAAAACACTTTCGTATTTCAGCAACAGACAACAGGCATAGAAAAAAAGACAATTACACCACTCGCAATGAAGGCCGGGTCGGCCAGCGTAACAAAATTATTATTTACCGCACTTGACCCGATAACAAACCATTATTTTTGTTACGAAAGCCGTAAACGAAAACTCTAATCGAATGTGTCAAGTGTCGTGAATTTACGATACTTTGTCATGAAATATTACGTGTCTTATGACGTGTACTTATGACGTCGCCAAATTCAGGGCACGTTGAAGCATAAAATGACGCAGATCATCTTATCCTTGTTTTGGTTTGAGCTCGATTAGTGATTCAATTCAAACACGTAACACGCTCCTCGTCAAGTGCGTCGACACCTGTCGGTATGTGTGCATAATAAGTGTTTTATCACGATAAGGACGTTTCTAATTAATAAAGTAGGGTGATTAGTTTCATAACATTTATTTTCCTCTTATTAAATATAATAAGAATGCGATAACAGGTCACTTTTTAGTCCATATCAGATAAAAAACAACACGTAATATAATGAGAACTGCATTGCGAAGTAATACGTAACAAACAATAGCTTTCCTAGGCCCGAAATGCTACCTCCGTCTGGGAAAAATAAATAATTAAAATGAAACGGAAGACGCTCAAATAAAAATGACAAACGACCGTCTACAACAATTTTATCAAGATGCTTTCTTATGGTAATCAAAATATAAAGAAGAACAGATGATAAGCTTGGCCAAGTGCACCCTAAAAGCAGAGCTTACAAAAGCAAACTGCCTAAAGGAACCCTTTGAAATGGGTCCATTTCAAAAGCTGGAACGCAATTGCGAGGGCAATTCCAGTTACTGTATTGTATTGAATAACCCGAATATAGCTCCCGAATTGGCTAAAGCTGTTAGCTACTCAGTCTGGCGCTCCGGCGACCTAGTCCGGACGTAGACGGATCGATCGAGACACCTCATTTGTCAAAACGTTACAACAGTAAAAGCGGAGAGTTAATCTCAAAGACATACAGACTGTTATGGACCGCTTAATGACCTTTCTGGGTAAAAGATTACGAGTTTATTTACCGCTCAGAAAATCAATAACTCTCTCTGAACCTTTCGACAATAATAACGATTCACCTCTGCGTGTGACCTTCAAACGCAATAGGTACGAGATTCCGGAATTCGTAGAGGTTACAAGTTTACAACAGAATTTTCTAGAAATCTCACGGCAGTATGGTAATAGAAACGATTTGATTCGATCAGTTGAAACAGTAACTCGGGTACAAATGTGAAAATGATTATTCAAGACAACAAACTAATTGACCTTTATTGGAATAAAAATAGGACGAAGCCGAGATAGTTTGTCGAAGAGTAGTTAATGAGGTCTGAATAGAATCTGTCACCACTTTAGAAATATGATACTGTTTGTCTCCATACCCTTTGTGTGTCTTCCTTGGTTCAGTGGCTCTATAGAATTAGATCACATCTATAAATGCTTTAATTACTCTGTCCAAGTGGTCTAATGTGTTAGGATTTCACAGAATTGGGCAGCATGGGTCATTCTTAATTTGTAAAACTGTGACTAAGATTTCGGGGCACCATTTAAGATGGTTTCTCCAATTAATTCGCCAGAGAAAATTGATATGCTGTGGGCATTTTATGCATGCTGTTGATGAGTTTAAAACCCATGTTGTGCTGTAATTTGTTTCCCCATCATATACGACCTCATTGCTACGACCTCTAACATAGCGAATGACATAAAAAAACATGCATTATAGAGTTAATATGGAGATTTAAATTACTATTAATGCACATCAGATATTCTGAAGCAAAAGTTCTCACGATTTACATTCTAATATACATTATAATATCTTCGCCCGAGTTGCATAATTTTCGAGTATACAATCGTCAGTTTTGGTATTACAAGATATTTCGTAGTTGGATATTGAATCTGGAATTTCAATCTCTAACTGCATTCGGAATTCTGATCAATCTTTTCGTTTTCTTGTTTAATCTTGGGACGTGGCCTATGTCCAGCAGCAGTTGCTGTCTTTCGGCTGGAATGCTGACGATGAAGCATCAAAGGATTTTAGGGCTTGTTCATATTTACCTGAAGAAATAATACCGAAGATTTTAGTGACGTCTGCTATCGAAACTGACATCAAAAAAATCACGTAACCATTCTAGATGTGACAAACTATCATTAATCAGATTTTAGATAATCAAGTAAAACACCTCGTAACAGAGCATTAGCGTGGTAATAAAAAAACATTGTACGTGTCTTTTTAAAAACCGTAAAACAACCTTCGTAGCGTTAATCCCTAGAGAAAAAATCCATTAGAAAAACATTGGAATCGGAGATGAAATTGTTATTGGAGTTTAGCTTGAACTTTTTGTTTAAACTTCATGTGAAGGAATCTTGACCTTATTTTGTTTGTTGGATACAAAATACTATTGATTTCTTAGCTATGTTTATGTTCCACTTAAAAGGGAGTCAACCTATTGCGATCAATGAGAAATTCCTGGTGTAATAACCTAGTATGACTTCGCCCAACTCGAGAATAGAACGCAGGACCACAAGCTCAGGAGTAGCACTTCCGGCTACGAGACCAAAGAGGCCGGCAATGTTGTTTTTTAACCGACTTCAAAAAAAGGAGGAGGTTCTCAATTCGGATGTTTCTAGTTTTTTTTTTTTTATGTTTGTTCGGGCATAACTCCGTCGCTTGCCAACCGATTTGGAAAATTCTTTTTTTGTTGGAAAGAGTATTCTTTCCAAATGGTCCCATAGCCACAAAGTCGGGATCTGATGATGGAATCTTGGCGAAATCGAGGGAACTCTTCAAATTTTATATGAAAACGTGTTGCGATTTTGGTATTATCTACAACAAGTGAACCATTTGCGTTTGTGAACCACTAAAAAGTGATGCAAAAAATAAAACCGACATCAAAAAAAAAAGTGAAAAATTACTTTAGCTTCTGAAGTCGGTGATAAAAAACTAAAGCAATCAAACAAAGGTCACCGATTTCAGAAGTTAAAGTTATTTTTCAGTTTTTTGTTTTTTTTTTTTAAGTCGGTTTTATTTTTTAAGCCTTTGTTTAACTTCCCTTATTTAGCTAGTAAAAACTCAAAGCTATAGTTATTGAGCTGAAGTTTTGTACACACCTTTGGTTCTGGTGACAATACATTTTATGAGAGACATGACTTGATCCTGCAGACGGGATCGTCTCCTCACGAGAGAACTCCTCAACAGTTAATAGCATTAACACGAAACTTTGTATAGGCGTTCGATGTTGATAGATAATCCTGATTTTCTTCTTCTCATTTTAATAAAAAGCTTTTATTCAAGTTATTTTATTTAGTTCTGTAGTTTTTTTATCTTTATTCTACTGCGGTTTGGAGATTAAAATTTGCGGTTGTCGTTTACCGTAATTAAAACTTCGGAGGACGTACAAATACCAAACTGCTCATTGCTGTTTTATTTTTTCATAATATTTAATATTAATGGTAATTGGAATTTGTTTTAGATTAATAAACTTTGTATCTTTATTATTTTCTGACTGGCTGGTGTACAAATTAGGTCGGAACTTCGGAAGCCATGGTCAATCATTTTTTTCTTTATCTTTAATTTCAATAATAACAACAAATACTGTCCAATTCCGAAGCTTCCAGAGAACATGCACGACGACAATTTGATATGATAGCCGGGCAGGAAACGGGCCTGTCCTGTTTATCATATTTCACTCCAATCACACCAATTATCGTCCCGAACAGATAGAATACATTGTTGTTGTATCCAATTGTAGATAGAAAGAACATTACTAATACAATTATTGTTAACTCGCTGATGCCCGTCTAAAACCTTTCTCGAGAACCACTCTATCCATTGGTGAAAACAGCATGAAAATCGTTGCAGTTTCTTTTGAGTTTATAGCGAACAGACAGACAGACGTGGCGAAGGACTTTGTTTTACAATATGATTTAGGTATGTAAGTACTGAAACATCAAATAAGACTCCAACTAAATATAAACATATTTCGTTGGAGTATTATTTGATAAGCAAACAGTAATGAACTTCCAAAAGGACTGTCCTATGGAAACAATTACAAATATCAGTTCCGTTATAAAATAACGCCACGGCTGTTTACCCCATTGGGTTAAATAAAGGCAGAGGGACTTATTAATAGTACACCCAAAAGTAGTCCAAATGTCCAATATATTAACAGGCGAGCCTATCGTCACCAGTTCTACTGAGAAATACCTACCTACCTGACGCGATATTCACAGTTCCCGAACGGGAATCCAACGAAGGGCGACTACTAGACCAGCGATTCTAAGTGAGCGTCAACTGCTTCGAAATAATAATTTCAACACTTTTCTAGCTCGAAATCGAAACCTCTGTACCTACGCCATGTAAAGAAAAACAGACTTTACTATTATACAGCAAAGCGTCACTTTACAAACCAATTTTGTTATAAATTGGCCCGCTGATCTCTTGGTAGCCTGGATTTGGGTCGACGACGGGTCGCGCAAATAAGGATTTTGTTTCAGTTACAAATCCCTTTTGCGTCATGGGATGTAAATGATTGAATATTTTTCCCAAAATATGAAAAAACAGGAAAATCACAGTAGGTAAATGGGAGTAAATAGCGATGTTTTCGGCAATAGGCTGGTTTATATCCATTTCAAGCTGTTTTCAGCAATAGGCTCGCCTATTATAGGGATACTAGCCCATGCCTGCGGCTTCACCCGCATTAAATTATATACAAAAACTTTCCTCTGGAATCACTCTATCTATTAAAAAAGCCGCATCATAATCCGTGGCGTAGTTTTAAAGATCTAAGCATACCTACATAGGGACAGACAGACGCGGCTTTGTTTAATTAATAAATGTAGTGATTACTGGCGAAATGTTGGTGTAGTAGTAGGTACACCATAAATGATAAATGATCTTTATTTTGTAAGTAGGTTTTCACAAACACATGGTGAATGACATGCATGCCCTGTATAGGGAACGATTTATAAGTACTTAATACTCCCATGAACAAATTTTGAAGATAAATCCAGTTTCGGTATCATAGCCAATAAGATGTTAACGAGACATGCTTGACATTGACCAGGGTGCTTTCCTATTGAAGCAGAAAACAACAAAATAAATAAAAAAAAACACAAAACAGGATGTGAATTTCAATTAACTCAATTGGTTGATTCCTGCAAGTTTTGAAAATCCATCGCAACTGAATGTTAGATATGTGTTACACTGGTAATGGTTAAAGTCAACTGAATTAGAATCGTGACTCGTCATACTCACCAGTCAATTATAAAAATTCTCTCACAAATCATTGTATATTCTTATCCAGTGCAATGTTGTAACAAAAGCAGAGAATGCAATGTTGTAACAAAAGCAGAGAATGCACTGTACATCTCCCATACTTATAATAATACAAACAATTGACGCAGTGGAAGCATAACTAGGTACTCGGAACATCTAGAATGGACATTGCAATAGTTATCCTTTCACTGACCCACTTATTGCTATTAGTCATAACATGTCTTCGGAATGTTACGTTGATATCCTGTATTTAAATACAGGAAAAAATAAAAATAGGTAATTTGAAGTTTGCCTTAAAAGAATTAACCTTGACACGTTTCCCTTTACTTAATATGGAAGTGGTAGGTATGTTTGAGGAGTCATTTGTTGATGGTATGTGCGGGGCAATAACCTTTAATTTTTTTTAATATTATTTTGACAGTCATTTTAAAGCTATAGAGAAAATACAAGCTGAGTATGAGTTCATTTTGCGAATTGTTGTCAAACTAAACTCAATAACAACTCGGCACGAACCAAGACTATCGAGGGTTTGTGCCAAGTTGATAGCAAAAGGCTCGCCTTCTGTTACTTGTCCATGAGCCTAAACAGAACTGGCAAAATGTGGGTGTACTATTACGTACATCACTGCCTAACCCATTGGGGTTTACAGGTGTGTTGTTATGTTATGTGATGTTGTAACAACAACAATTAGCAACAATTCATAACAAATACTCTCCAATTGGATTTCAATCGGAATTATCTGTTGCAAATGACATCACAATCATGAAGTACCTTTTTGAAGTTCTGATAAGATAATGTTCTAGGCAAACTATCAAAGCAAAATAATGTTTTTAGACAAAATGAAATTTTAAAGGACTTTCTCCCTTGAATATTAAACTTCAGAGCAGAATGAAATGGTCCAGAAGTGAAAAATTAAAATACTTTTATTGAATTCTGAATGTCTATTTAGTGACCAAAACTAAAAAAGATAGAACCACACATTTCCGTTTCTTTATGAAGTATTTGACATGCAAACAATGCATAAAATAAAACAAGACAATAATTAATGTGCTTCAGTCATTTGTCTTATTAATCAGTGTATGAGCTAAAGCACAGAGGGTGTTAGACATTTAACCGGACCAACTGTTTGATACATGAGTCATGTCTGGCTGGCAATAATATGCAAATGGAAGATTACAATATGTTTTATTTATGTATTGTATGTTTGAAAGATATTTGATTGTTTTCTGGCGAATAGTTGGACAATACACAGTTATTAGAATCAGATTTTAAGAGACATTGTTCTGTTTTCTTGGTTTGTGCTTCTCATACTCTCAAGTTCTCATATGTCCAGCATTATTCCTCTATTACCATAGCATACCATACCATATACATATATATTTTAAAATGTACTATATGTTTGTAATGAATAAACTCAAAAACTACTGTGACAATTTCAAAAATTCTTTCACCATTGGAAAGCTACATTCACCCTGAGTAACTTAGGCTACATTTTATCCCCGTACTACCCATGGGAATGGGAACTAAGCGGGTGGAACCGTGTGACGTTTGCTAGTTTATCTAAAGACATCTGAGCATTCAGGGTGTAACCATGTTTTAAAAGAAAAGGTGCAGCGTTTGGTCTTGGGAAATCCCAAAACTAACTGATACTAAGTTTACAATCTCTAACTTTGAATAAATCATTTATTCATGACCACTGTCCCAAAAACAGTTTATCATAGATAAATTTTGCAGTTCCACTGACCAGAATGAAAATTGGGCTATCCTTCCAGATTAGGTATATTTATGTACACTTTAGTGGTGATACAAATAGTGCTGATAATGACGTTATTTGCTGATTAAATAATCAGTCATATTGTTTATTTAGGTTTGTCACATTGTCACAATTTTGGCATTAAGAGTGACTTTTAAAATATTATCGTTAGTACAGGGTTCTGCATAAGTGCCTACCTGCTTGGAAAAAGTATTGTTGATGGTGACATAGGGGAACATAATAATATGTTAGGACTTTGGCAGTTATAGGTTAAGAAAACAGCTCTTTAATTTTAAGATGGGGTAGGTTGGGTACTTTCATTATTAATCACGGTTCACTTGGCTGTAATTTAGAAGAGTAAGTGACAATGTAATGATTTAATTGAAACATCTTGGTCTAAAATTAAAAAAGAATTGCCATTTTTTTATGAACTGAAACAGCTTTTTTGGGTTTTCAAATGATGCTGAAACTAGGAGTAAGTGGTTATAGGTGAAAACGACCTTTTGACTCGATTTTAGGTGTGAAAGAAGGAAAAGGCGACTGAAAATTACGGCAGGGGGTTACACTCACTAGTTGTTACAACTCTACAGTAACAGAACCACAGTAGTTAGATAGGTTCTTACATAAAATCAATAAGTAGGTAGATCGTTTTTTTTTATTCGTAAGCCAACACGTTATACCTAATGTAACATGACATAACTTGGGTAATGTGTGTCAAGCTACACAATCGTGAGAAGCAACTTATGTAAAAATATTTCGACATAATAAAACGTTAATTCAATTGATATTAACTTTTTGTTTAATGAAACAAAATACGCGTTCTATGAACTTGAATGCGGTCGTCACGGATTACATTCAATATCATAGAAATGTTATCGACCATTGAGTCGCTGTGGCGACGACGTCTAGTAATTTTTGACCGAAAAAAAAAGATGTGTGCATTGAAAACGACGTTCCAGTGGACCTCCGTTTTACTATAACAGTACTTACAATCTAAATGTTTCTTTTTGGGTGCTATCATTTCTTCGGTGGTAGCTTTGCAAACGGATTTAGCTAAACCCTGCCCGGCGATGCTGTGGCGGGCGGCCAAGAGCCTATCGTTTATAGTCTGACCCGCCATCCTCACGTTCAGTCCTGACATAAACTATTTACACGATGTAACGACACTTATTTTCGCGTTTATCCAACAAATTCACAAAATTACGACGATGACGGGTAAAAATATGTCACCGCCCCCCCGACTGGCACAATACTAAATTCAAGATGGCGGATGGGAGTTGCCACAGAGTGTGTAACATTTATTTCAGAATGTTGCTGTATGAAAAAAAATAGTTTTTTATAATACAATTTTTCGTGAAGAATACATAATCTCGGGTAGTTCATAAATAATTAAATATTAGTATTCAGCGGCAGTACGGTTAGAATAAAATTGAATGATAACCTCTGACTAGTCACATAAGAAAAGATTCTATGGTAATTAGTTTTAGTCACTGGACGCCTCATCCTCAACGGTTGCAAGAGCCATCAGGCCCCTTATTCACAACCATTCGACTCGCTTCCGATTCGGAAAGTCGTATATCTGTCTTCTTCTGGCATTACGAAAACGACCGAGATAGACATACGACTTTCCGAATCGGAAGCCAGTCGAATGGTTGTGAATAAGGGGCCTGAGCAATCATTACTACTATAATAAGCATCGAGCATCTACTAAGGGTAAAAATTCCTATAATTCATTCTTGAGAATTAGAATCAAAATCAGAATATTTATTTGTCAACATAAACATTCTGATTCTGATTACTAGCCTGTTTATAATATTTCTAGTTTTTTATTTCACTTTCCTGTAGTTATCTTCATGGCAAAGAGCATGTCAGGAAATGGGCCATGGTTTGAGACGAGGCTCCGCAGTCGCACTCAGCTTTATCGGAATACCCCCACCGGACCAAGTTAAACCTGCAGCGGCCCACTTGTGGAAATTACGACTTTTTTTGCTATTCCTTCGTTAACTTTCTGATTAATTTTGTTGCGGGATCCAAGACATTTAAATTCATTCTCTGGGACTTCAACGAGCTTCACTGTCTCGGCGCTTTAAGGGGACGGCGGAGCATGCGTTTTTCATACAAACGTAATACCAAAATAGTATGAAAATCAAACATATTCTTATTGTAGTGTGTATATATTTCGATTGGATTACAGAATATCTATGTTCCCAACTAAATATTTTGAAAGGACAATAATATAAAGACGAGATATGAGGAATTTAAAATTTCTATTGATTTTTTTTTCTCATAACTCTACTTTAAATCAGTGTCCATTCAAAACATGTGTTTGGGAACCTATATTATTCTTTTACAAATTATTTTGGTATTACGTTTGTAAGAAAAACTCATGCTCCGCAGGCCTCTTAATTTTCTGGTGGTCGATACTGTTGATTCTGGCTTTCAGGAGTTACAGTGGTTTGGGAATAGTGTGGCGGGCTTCCTGTAGTTATCTACCCTGAAATCTAGCCATGGTGTCGACCATCTTCTCTTACTTCTTAATTGCCGACATAGGTTTACAGAAGTTAAATATAGGTACCTACACATCTCAGAACAAACCAAAAAGTCGGTAAATTGCCGCACATCAAAGGGTTTTGTCGCGACAAAGTTCGTGCGGTTGGCTACACTTCGCGCTCTAGTTGACTGCGATACTCCGAGAGGTTTGAACGTGTTTGATTGAACTTTTTAATCACGGATTGGAATAATGAGAGGATAAGGAAAAATGTAGTAAATAATTGTTAGCCGCCATGTTATTCTTCGCAACCGCTTCTTCCATGTTTTCCCGCAAATGAATTATCGCGACGTTCTAGATTATCGCGACAACGCGAACACGAATCTTCGCCTACAAGTCTGGCCGTTTCGCAGCGATGTATCTTGGTTTTTTATTTGGCCTGAGGTATACAAGACACACTTTTATGACTAATCTTTTGGGAAGAGCAAACAGCTGTGATAAGGCCGTGATGTTATGACGTTGTGTTATTGTTTGTGTATCACACATGGTTATTTCATGTCCCGTTACATAAAACCTAATATAGTGTTTAAAACTCTTTGAAGATCAGGAATTCCATTGTCACGTCATTGAAAAGAAGATAAAATTACAAACGTATTGTTATGTGTGTTGTAGGCAAACGTCACGTTGAATTATAATTTCCCGTAAATAAAAAACATGGAAAATGCCTCCTCCTGGCAACGCTGAACTGGGGAAAAAAATCTTCACGCAGCGATGTGCCCAATGCCACACCATTGAGTTTGGAGGTAAAAATAAAGTTGGTCCTAACTTGTTTGGTGTATACGGGCGGAAGGCAGGCCTGAGCCCTGGATATTCGTATTCAGATGCCAATAAAAACAAAGGTGTTATTTGGAATGACGATACGCTATTCGAATATCTAGAAAACCCGAAGAAATATATTCCTGGCACGAAGATGGTGTTCGCTGGTCTTAAAAAACCTGGAGAACGAGCAGACCTCATAGCCTTCATCAAAGAAGCATCTAAGTAATTTTAATGTTGTTTTGTATTAATTTATTGTAAAAGCTACGTAATATTTAATTTAATAAAATACGCATTCTTCTTTTTCATACTATTTCAATAGCGTAAGCATCCAAAAACATATGGCCCAAAATGAAAACTAAGTACGCCATCTTGTTTTTTCAAATCGCGCCAATAGCGCACGTGTTGTCAATTCGAGCTCCAGAAAATCCCTGTAACACTGTACAAAACTGTACTTGTACTTGACATACTGGAAAATATTCCCTCGGCTCATCCACTGTGTAACGATTATATCCAAATAATAATCTTACATGTTTTTGCAATGGGATGGGAACCCAGAGGGTTCATTCGGCAACAATGATGAAAGAACGCCAGATAATATAGGTACCTATTTGAAAAGTTATAAATAGTAGCCCTGAGGGCGGGCCCACTTAGATTTCAAAAAGACTCTAACAATAGTTCACCGTTAATTTTCATCTCTCCTCTGAGGCTTGAACCGAAACTTGAAAAACATGGAAATCTGACGAGTATTCTTTTTAATAGTGAGTTTTCACTTTATTATAATAATAGAAATGCGAAAAAAACAGAGTTGTACCTGCTTCCGTCTCACGACTCTGCTGGACACACGGCTAGTCGGGTCGTAATGCACTGTTTTCAGGGCCAGCTTCTACTGAAAAATTACAGATGGCGTTGTGCATGACTGAGTCTAAAAACTTTGGGATGTATTTATTGAAGTGAAACGTCTAACGCGACTTTCAACCAGGTTTCGTTAAACTTTTAACCGTTTAACGTATAATTATAAAGATGCTCTGTGGTTTAACGCTAACATGGAGCCCCCCATGCCCTCCCCCCTAACTCCTTCCTATTTTCATTTCCTCATTACGAAGCATAGAGTAAAGTAATAATACGAAGTTTCACTTCTTCCGCGCGGAGGGACTCCACGCACTATGTTGTTTTTGTAACCCTATAGTTTATATTTATAAGTTCCAATAAAATTGTTACTAACCATTATGGATCTTTGTAATCTGACACTAAATATTTCTAAAGCACTTTATTAATGAATTATAAAATAATGGTTTCCAGTGTAGGAATGCTAAGCTAATAATTCAAATATTATTTACTAGTCCTTCTTTCGTATAGGTGGTGGGTGGTATGTACACCCGTCTTGTCAAGTAATTACTTGAGGTCAACATTGTTTCGAGGACCCTTTATGTCTTATGAGAGAGGTGGCTGACGTGGCCGTATTAATCGCGGTGTCGCCGGTGGCATGGGCGTTTAGTCAAATATTAGTTTGTAAGAGCCACGAAGACGTTCGATAATGTAATATTTTAATTTTTAGCATAATGGTCAAAGGTCATAAAAAATTATGTCTTATTTAAAGTTTATGTCTTATGAGAGAGGGGGCTGACGTAGCCGTAGTTAATGCGGTGTCGCTCGGTGGCATGGACGTTTAGTCAAATATCAGTTTTAAGAGCCACGAAGACGTTCGATAATGTAATATTTTATGACTTTTAGCACAATGGTCAAAGGTCATAAAAATTATGACGTTGCTAACAAAATAATTGCAAAATGGCTTGCCAAAATGTCATAAAATTATAAAAAAATATTGCTGTTGTTGACAATTTTACTCTATGGTCCTGTTTTGACTGGAATGGACAATATGACATTTCTTCCAGCCAGCCATGTTGTTCTAAATCTTACAATTTCAGACGTAAGATAGTGTTAGTATTTGCTACAAATGATTAAAATATCAATAGTCTAATCAACTGTTCTGAAAGAAAATCGTTTAAGTGCAATTGAGGGTTAGTTAACTTTCAAGGACACGACGTGCCTGTAAAAAATAAAAGCTGAATCAAAATGGCTAAGAAAAAAGTGAAATCTAAAGGGAAACAACCTGTTAAACCTGCGAATCCTGCGATACCCGAGTCTATAACTTCAGAAGTTATAGCCGAGGCCTGCAGTTCTGTGCCTTCGCCAGTTTTCATAAAACTTTGTCGATTGTGCGAAAGTAAAGATGGGCCGTTTCTCAACATTTTTGATGCTGATAAAGTGACGGCGAAAAAGATCGACGAATTGATGCCTTTTGGGGTAAGAAATATTTGTTGTGTATGTAATTTTTCACAAAATAGACGAATTCAACCTCGTCCTGCCCAACCTTTGTCTTCCTAATGCAAATTCCCACTCAGGGCTGTTAACATATGAGTATTACTGTTTTTCAGTCAGCGGGTTGGTTATATTTTAGGCATTTTAAGAATGCAGTAAGTTTATGACACCAGTATACCGGCCAACCTATACGATAATTTGTTCCACTGCCACTCTAACCTATTAAAATTCTACACAAGTATTCCACAAGAACTTTACTGGTTGTTAGTTTATTGCTGCTGAAGCCTTACTACTTGCTACTCTTTTAAGATTTTACACTAAGTTGTACTTTCTGCCAGCATTAGCAGGCCATGCCAAGGAGTATCATTTTGATTGGCCAAGCCACCAACAGTGTATGCAATAATGCAACATTTTTCATTGTAAAATTCTGTACTATCTAGAAATTATTGAAGGGTATGTTAATCCATGAAATTATCAAAACATATTAGTGGAATTTGAATTTGCAATGGAACAATGAACCATGCTTACTTTAATAAATCCCAAATTGTTGGTTGGTGAGTAACCAACAAATCCAACAATTACTAGATAGATATATATAGGTAAATCATTTATTTAGTACACACAAAAGAAAGCACAACACGCAGAAGTACAATTAAATGAAACAGTTTACTTAAAACAAAAGAAAAACATATTTACAAAATAAATATAGTAACACCATGACATACTTCAAATAAATAATAAAAAAAGGAAAAATAATAAATAGGGTATGCAAGGTGCGGTGTGCGTCTCAAGGATACACCAAATGGGAGTCCAGCTCAGCATGAGTCAGGCATGCACCACTTTAGAATACTTACTTTACTTTGAGGCTGACTTGTTGATACCACTAAATAGTTCTGAATATGGAAATGTAAACATAGTGCTCTGAATAGTTTTGGTTAAGAAATTTATTTCTCTCAAAAAGAATACAACTGTTCACTTCATTGAGGAAACACATAAAAATTAAGACACAATTGATATATTTTGTTGATAATAAACTAAAATTAAGTTATTAAAAAACACAAAAAGAAAATTCCTACTAACACAAAACTTTGCTGTAATAATCGGCACCAATAAAAAACTTGTTTTGTGTAAAACAAAATCTTCTAAATTTTCACATTTCTAATCTGTCAATGTTGTACTGGAGGGACCACAGTGAATGGATTTAGAACTAAAAGTGAATCAAACAAACAATCAATTGGCTTTCAAACAGAAAGTTAATCTAAGATGAACTGACAAGGTCAACAACCAATACGGGAACATAATTATGACTAATTAAAACACTTTTCCTACTTACTATATATGCCATTTCCATTATTAAATATGGACCACTTTCTGTCTTTGCATTTTGCCATATTACAATTTTCCAGCTATTTATTAATTTAACTTTTATGCTTTGCTAGTATTTTGAAAAAAATATGGTGGACAGTAGGTGGGCCAAGCACCATAAATAATCAAATAATTAAGAACCTTTCTGTGAATACTCACCCGTCGACTACGCTTTTTAGGGTAACATACAGTGTTTTGAGGTTAGGTTATATTAATAATTTTTTCTCAGGAATGGTGCATTATCTTTTCATGAGAGTGGTACCACGAGGCAAGGGGGACCCCTCTTACACCACAATTCTAATTTTAAAGGTTTATACAGGTTGGTAGGGATATCAACAAACAAATGGTTACCCTGTGTTCAGTACATTATTCCGTAGGCACCCCCTGTATAAAATTTTCCTTAGTAATTTTAAAAAATAAAACAGCATTTTCCTACAAAAATGCAGTAACTACAGGTTCAAACTGTATGGAACAGCTGAATTAAAAAAAAAAGGCGATGTTTCTTTTATTTATTGTTTTAAATACTGTCGTAAATTAGTGTACTAAAGGGAGCTACACAACAGAGTTAACACACAGTTGGTTTAAATAAGATCATTGTATTAGAATAAGACTAGGTAACAACTTCTTTATAATTTGAGTGCGTCAGTTTAAAGTTTTTCTTAACTGTAATTTAAGAAAAATTTTAAACTGACACACTCAAATTATAAACAAGTTGTTACCTAGTAACAAACACAAAGACTATAATTATAAAATAAACTCTATGGGACGCATGACGATACCAAACTATTTTCAACACCCCCACTGAATCCCCATGCGCTCCATGCAATACTTTAGCTTAATGCGAGCCAGGCTTTTAGTGAGACAGTCAGCTGGCATCTGGTTCGTATCACAATATTCTATACGAATCACACCGGTTTCAGCTAACTCTCTTATGAAATGGTAGCGTATGTTGATGTGCTTCGACCTTCTACCAATCGCAGAAGAGTGCACTAACTTACTTGCACTCTGACTGTCGCTGAACACTGTAACGCAGTCGTTGAATCCAGCTAGCTCTTCTAATAAGCCTACTATTTCTTTTGAGGTTTCGCAAATGGCTATATATTCAGCTTCAGCTGTGCTTAAGGCTACGCATCGCTGTTTGCGAGCTTGCCAGGACACAGCACCTCCACCAAAAACAAAGGCATAACCAGTAAATGAGTGCCCATCGGCGTTGGTTCCCCAATCGGTGTCCGAGTACGCAACCAGGGGTTTGCCTGTTTTTTCATAGATTAGTTTATAGTCCACGGTGCCCTTTAAGTACCTGAGCACCCGCTTGAGGGCAGTCATATGCTGTTCATCCCAGCTTGTGTTAAACTGGCTCAAATAGCTGACCGCAAATGTCAAATCAGGCCTTGTTTGTGCCGCAGGATAAATACATGAACGATCCTATTATTTCTTGGAAAGAAAAATCCTCACGCCTTTCCCCCTTTGCAAGTCGTAGATTCAATTCCATTGGAGTAGCTACAGGCTTGCAGTCTTGCATTCCATATTTTTCTAGAATCTTTTTGGCGAAGCTTGCCTGTGATAGGGTTATCTGCCCATTGGATCGCCTGATATGGATTCCTAGACAATCCTTGGCCTCACCTAAATCTTTAATTTTGAACGCTTTGGCGATTGTCTTTTTGACTTTTTCTATGTCCACCACTGAACTTCCAAAAATATAGAAGTCGTCGACATAAAGTGCTATTACAACCAGGGTATTATCTTTCCCCCTTTTGATGTACATGCACGGATCATATTTCGATCTTGTAAAACTACTTTTAATTATGTGATCATGTATTTTGACATTCCAGCAACGTGCAGCTTGTTTGAGGCCATAGATGGCTCTCTTCAATTTCTCGTCAATATGGTGTACATTTAAATCCAATTCTGCTGATAATCCCAGCAGAAGCCTAATCGAAGATAGCTTGACTACAGGAGCAAAGGTCTCGGTATAATCTTCTCCAAACTTTTGAGAGTAACCCTTGGCAACAAGGCGAGCTTTATGCCGTTGAACATGCCCAATCCATCTGTCCCAATTTTCAACTTAAAAATCCATTTATTTTTAACGACATTAGCGTCTCTGGGACGATCGACGAGCTCCCAAGTCTGATTCTCCATAAGTGAATCGTATTCCTCCTTCATAGCTTTCTTCCACAGGTCTTGATCAGAACGCTCCATAGCATCCATAACCGAAATGGGGTCAGTAGCATTCATGACATGGAAGTTGTATACCATGTCCTCATCTATTCTTCTGACTCTATTTCTTAGAGGATAACGCCGTTCTTCAGGCTCCTCTACATCTTGAACCGGCTCTGTTGACGGTTCATCCAAAGAGTCGTGAAACTCTTCTGCAGTAATAGTCGGCGATGAACTTGGTGACATAACCATGTTACTTTGGCTTGGTCCATCCTCAGGCGCCACAGCCCTAGAAGTGCCCTGAGCAGTATCTCGCTCACTAAATATTGGTACATTGGTATTCTACATGTTCTCGCCTCGGTTTCTCCCTCGAAACCTGTGCACTGCGCTCAGGGGATTTAATCTCCTTGATTACTTTTGACCGCTCGTCAAACACGGCGTCGCGAGCAACTATTATGCGGCGCGGTTTGATCGGGTCAACAAATATATGTACTTCACTGTACCCAATGAAGACAAGCTCACGGGTCTTGGAGTCGAATTTCCTTTGGCTATTATCTTTCACCAAAACCTGAGCTGTGGATGAAATTGGTAAGATCCACCTCATGATTTGTCCAAACTTCTTCAGGAACTTTCCCGACGATTGCTAATGTGGGTGAGCGATTTTTCAAATAGATCGCAGTCCCTACCGCTTCTCCCCAGTACCGTTTGCTTAGGTTACTGTCATGGAGCATGCATCTCGCCTTTTCATTAATGGTGCGGATCGCCCTTTCCGCTACTCCATTCTATTGAGGAGTATGAGCAACACTCGTCTGGTGAGTAATTCCACATTTGACCAAATAAGCCTGGAACTCGTTATTGATATACTCAGTACCGTTATCGCTTCTAAACCGTTTAATTTTCCTTTCGGTTTGGTTCTCTACCAGACGCTTGAACTCCTTGAACTTCTCTAAAACCTCAGTCTTTTTCTTCATGACGTAAACAAAAACCTTTCGGCTGCAGCCGTCAATGAACAGGAGGAGATATCTGTTTCCTCCCCAAGTCTCCACATCTACTGGACCAGCTACGTCGCTATGTATTAGGTCCAGCATGCCGGAGGCTCTAAAAGACTTCTTCCGCTTAGGAATCTTTTTTACGTACGGCTTTCCTTGACTACAAGGAACACAAGGGGCTCCATCACCCTTTTTGCCGCAATCTAGGCCCTTACAATTCTTTTCAAAATGTGCATTTGCATGGGAGACAAATGGCCCAATCTCCGGTGCCATAATTCAAACTTGTCCTGATTGTCTTCCCCTAAAAGAGCTGTCGCCTGATAACAACCGGAACCTAAAACATAAAGTCCGTTTTGGCGCGGTGCGGTAAACAATGCCTTACCATCTATTTTTATATTATTATTGTTAAAAACTATACATTTGGTTTTATCTTTCTGGCTTTATTGACAGAATCTTCAAACAGGATTACTAAAGTCCATGTATACAAAATACATAACTGCAACAACTGTAAAAAACTTGGCATTGCTTGGTTGGACACGCTTTCGTTATAATAATCTACTGTTTATTGGTTCATGAGACTCATCTCCTGACTATTTTTTGGAAAGCAGCCTTAAACCTGTCAATTTCTTTCTTGAATTAATACCTATAAAGGGTGTAAACACCTCTTAACGAAGCCGAAAGGTACTTTTTCTCCCTGTCATTGCGATATTTTTTTTTGTTCTACACCATACCTGGGAACCTTCTAGTTACAGAGATATTGGGGGTCAAAGTTCCAACATTTCGACGTTTTTTTTAAATTTATGTTTTTATCGTAACATATTTACTTTCCTATATAATCTTCGAAATGTTCACTGTTATTTGAAAATAGTTTTTTGTAAAATTTCAATGTGTCTTTTCTGAAAATAAATTATTATTCCCTTTATTCAAATTTTCAACAAATTTTTTACATTTTTAAATATTGATATAAAAAATATATAAAAAAACATTTAAAAATATAAAAAAATGTAGCCCACCGGTATCGGGAACAGGGTCCAAGCTACCGGCGGTCAGGGCTCCAGAGAGAGGAACCTCCTAACAAGACGGGCCGTGTCCAGGAGTACCGCTTTCTGAATCAAGCCCTTGATCCAGCTGCCTAACGAGAGCCTCCTCAGGTGTTGGTCGAGGCTCTTGGCAATTAAGCCATGCGCTGACACGACTATCGGCACAATGATTGCTGTGTCCACTTCCCACATGTCGATAACCTCGCGAGCCAAGTCAAGATACTTGATTTGTTTATCTTTCTCGGCTTTCACGAGGTTCTCATCATGCGGGACCGTTATGTCAACAATCATTGCGCGCCGCTCTGATCGATCCATCACCACTATATCAGGTCTATTAGCTATAACAGTCCTGTCAGTGATGATGGATTGATCCCAGTACAGTGTGATACTGCCATTAACGAGAACTGGGTCGGGCACATACCTATAGTAGGGCACTTCCGATTCCACAAGATTGTATTTTAGTGCAAGTTGCTGATGGATAATCCTGGCTACAAGGTTGTGTCTATGCAAGTACTCTCCGTTAGCTAGACGAGAACATCCGGAGATAATGTGACGGATTGATTCGCCTGGACGGTGGCATGCCCGACACACGTCAACTGTCCCGTCCTTCATAATATATTTCCGGTAGTTGTTCGTTAACATAACTTCGTCCATAATCGCACAGACAAAACCTTCAGTTTCCCCGAAGAGGTCACCAAAACGTAGCCAGGACACGGACGCTAGAAAATCTACATCGGGCCCATGAAGAGCCCGGTAGAAGCGCCCGTGAAGCTCCTTGCCCTGCCATTCTTTCTTGCGGTCATCGGTAGTAAGTACCACAGGTTTGCGCCAGTTCTCTTTAGCCATGGACAACGGGGTGAGTCCCTTGTCCACTGCGACCACATCTCGGTGCATACCCACTTCGACTTTTAGAAAATATTCTCTGAGGCTGCACACCTCGCGGTTATGGAGGGTCTTCGCATTTAAAAAGCCTCGACCCCCGCACTTCCGCGGGATGTACAGTCTCATCACTGACGATCGTGGGTGATGCATCCGGTTTTCGGTCAGCAGTGTACGAACTCTTCTATCCAAGGCGTCGAGTTCGGTCTGTGTCCATTTGAGTATGCCGAAAGAGTACATTAAAACCGGCATGACCCAACCGTTGAAGGCGCGCACCTTGTTCCCACCTGAAAGAAGGCTATTTAATACCTTCTTTAGGCGACCGAAGAAGCGCTCCTTCAACGATTGTTTCATGTCAGTTACGTTAATGCCTAACGCTTCCGACATACCCAAATATTTATAGCTCTCGGATGAGGAAAGGGATCTTAGGTGTATGGAATCCGAGAGTTGAAGTCCCTCGGATCCCATAATCTTCCCTCGCTTTACATACATGACTGCACATTTGTCCACACCAAATTCCATCCCGATGGCGCTACTAAAAGTTTCGGTTACTTTCAGTAGCTCCATCAGTTGCAATTTGTTGGGGGCAAAGAGTTTCAGATCATCCATGTAAAGCAGGTGAGATATAACCTGACCATCTTTCCTCAACCGGTAGCCTAGCCCTGAATTCTCCAGCAATGTGCTTACAGGATTCAGGGCTAAACAGAACCAAAGGGGACTCAGACTGTCGCCCTGGAATATTCCCCGTTTAATCCAAACAGGTTCATCGTTTCCCTGGATCTGTCGAAATCCTGGATATCGAAGGACCGTCCTCCATTGCCCCATACATGACTCAAGGAAGGTGCGTAGAGTTGCATCTATCTTGTACAACTCCAGCACCCTCTTGAGCCATGAATGTGGCACCGAGTCGTAGGCCTTCTTATAATCTATCCAGCATGTTGACAGATCCTTGCGGGCTCGACGGACCTGTTGGCTAATGGCCATGTCGATGAGGAGTAGCTCCTTAGTACCACGGGACCCATTCCTACATCCATTTTGAGAGGCAGACATAATTGAGTTACTGTCAACGTGAGTATTAATTTTCGTTCTCAAAATGGATGTAAGAAGTTTATAGACCGTCGACAAACACGTGATCGGTCTGTAGTTCTTGGGTTCCGCGGGACTACCTGACTTATGGAGCAGGTGGGTTATACCTGTTGTTAAAAACTGTGGTAAGGACCCAGACTCTAAGGATGACTGGAATTGGGATGCCAGGCAAGTGTGTGAACTACTAAACCACTTTAGCCAGAAGTTATGCAGTCCGTCCGGTCCCGGTGATTTCCAATTCGGTAACGGACGAACTGCTCTGGCTATGTCCAGTGGCGTTATTAAAATTGGTTCCATTGTTGGAATAGGTTCACACACTCGCTCAACATCACGCATCCAGTCAGCCTCAGAATGACAAACGGGCACCGACCAGATGCTGCGCCAGAAGGAACTCGTGGCGGCATCATCCGGGCGGCACACGTCCGTCATATTTTGCTGAGGTCGCTCCCAAGCTCTGTATACCCACCTTTCATCGCTCTGGAACATGCGATTCTGCGAGTACCGATCAACCCGCCGCTTATACCGCCGTATACGGCTCGCCCATGCATAAACTTTCTGCTTCAGGAAGTCGATGCGCTCTGTGACACGGGACATGTATTCTTGAGGACTGATTTCAGTCCCCGAGAATGCCCGCCTCACAAAACGCATCACACGTGGTCGTGTATTGCCCTCCCTGAAGCAGTGTAGTTTGCCGATGAGTACCCTGGCCCCGTCGATACGGCGCTCAATCCTGCGTTGCCAGGCTGGTACGGCTGGTTTTGGTCGAGTAGCTAAGTCACAATTTGGGAACTTGACATTAGCTAAACGACATGCCGCAACAGCCCCGCAAAACAGGATCGAGTGTGTATCAACGAGGTCCTCGCTACTCTCGAATACATTCTTGAGTTGCGAGTCCAGGGCATACACCAACGCCCTATTTTTCTTATGCATGGGTAACCGTGGTAATCGGGGCCTAAGTTCAGCAGAAGTTGATCGATACTCATGAAGTGCATCCTCCAGTGCGCTCCTCAATCGATCGTTGCACTGGCTACTTACCGTGGCAGCCCTATCATCTTCCTCTACAACAGCAGGGTTGGATCGCGGTGGGTTAGCATCAATAGATGAGGCTTGTACCGCGGTTTGTGCCGGAGTTAAGATGATACGGTTGCTCAGTACCTCTGAGCGCAGCCTATCAAGCGCGGCGCCGTCCAACAGGTGATTGCGTTGGATGACCCGCACTTGATCCGATAGTCGTTGAGCTGAGGCATTGACAGTTGGTTCAAGATCCTGAAACAGAGACAGCATCCTAACACGGTACGCAGTGAGGTTAGTCCCCCCCTCTGTAGACCCGTAGTATGCGCGCATGACGTTCTCGTTCATTAGTTGAGTCCATTTCATGCGCTGCACACAACCACCGGTAGCGGGGACCCGGCTCGGGGCCTGTTGGCCCCTAAGTCCCAAGCCCTTCGGTGGCCGGCCTCTCCCCGCACGACGTACAGGTGTTGGCGACGTCGGCGGAGAGAAATATTCGTCACTCGAGCTCGACGCAACTGCCGCAACCGGTGACACTGGTGATCCGGGGTCCGGTGGCGGCGAGGCGGAGCTGAGCGACGAGTCCGGGGATGGAATAAGTGCGCGTCGGGAGGCAGCTCTCGTAATCATTTTGTTTAAATATCATCTCATCAATCTTCGTTTTTCCAAATGTTTGAGTATTGACGTCTTTGACAGACGTCATGGGTCGTAGTGAAACAGATTTTCATCTTTTCAATGTTTTGGTTTGCTTTCCGGTTTTTTTTTCAATTAATTAATATTTTAGTGGTTTCAAAACTTTATTAGAACTATTGTAAAAGCGCTTTGTATAAAAACCAATAAATTATATGAAAATAAAATGATGATGATATTTTTGAGTGATAAGCTCACGATTATTATTATTATTATTCGTACTATCCAATCCACCCATCAGCACTACGTTTTAAGTGCGTTTCATTGAGTTCTACCAATAAACATGATTTTTCACATCTGTACTTAACATTATTATTTTAGTGGTTATAGAGTATGATTTATCTTTACAGATAGCAGAAAATGATGATCTACCTCACAAAATATGCTTCAGATGCTCGGCAAAATTGGAAGAACTTTATGAATTTATTCAGAGATGCATCAAAACACAAGAAAATTTACGGACAGCGGTAGGTAAAACTGGTCCATTTATCACTAAAACTAAAACCAGAAAAGCTTGGGAAAATAAGTTGAATAAAACGAATATGAGCAATGATGACATCTGTGATGCCTTGATAAAAAAAGCAATGGAGGGTATTAAGGATATGCCTCTGCAACCATTACCTGTGGAAGAAGAATCACTCCCACCAACTAAACGAGTAACTAGAAGAACTGATCCAAAGCTGGTTAAAAAAGAACCAATTGATGATGATAATGAAGAACTTAACCTTAAAGAAGTTAAAGTAACTCAGGAAAAGCAGATCGAAAAAGTACCCACAAGTAAACCAGTTAAGTCTAGTAATAGTACTCCTCCTAATAGTAACAGTTCTAACAACGACAGTACCAATGTTAAACCACCACAACCTAGTATTATTAAGAAAACTCAAAGTGAGAAGAAAACGAGTGAAAACAAAAGTAATAATGGTACTTTAAATAGTTTAAGTTTTGATTATGTACAAGAAAAATCATCAAGTGATAATGATGACGAAATTAAAGAGATAGTGGATGAAAAACCATTCAATATCATGGACTACATCAGTATGATCAAAGTAAATGGAGTCGGTGTACTATTTCAGTGTAAACTTTGCAATAGAAACTTCCTCAAAAAAGAAGTAGTTGAATCTCACAATTGTGCTAAAAGCGGTATACCTAAAGTAGCGATTCCTAAGGCAGTACCTATGCCAGAACCCCCCAAAGTTTCCACGGTTAAATACATTACTATTGAAGGTAATATGAAAAAACCGCACTCATGGAACTCTTATAAGTCTGAAAATGACCATAGTTCAATTACTGAGAGTAAAAATGATAAACCAAGCACCGACAATAAAAGAAATAATTATAAGAGTCCTAGCACTGATGTCAATCAAAAGGTAGAACATAGTATTAAATCTCCTCCACCGTTAAAACTTAAACCAAAAGCTGGACCAGCTAGCAAAACAAGACGTACGGAAATTAATCTGGATGCAGGATCATCACAAAATTCTTCAGATTCCCAACCGTCAGAATCATCAAATTCTCAGTCACCAGCTGTACACCTTCCTTCGGTCCCTAACTTGAACGGTCGTTTTAAATTACTCCCAGGCCCAAATAACATATTCCACTTGGTTGAAGATACATCAACTCTAGCCTCAGATACACAAAACCAAAAAACAGCTAAAAAACGCAAATCAGACCCTGAATACGAAAAGTCAAAAGACCGTAAGAAAGATAGCCATGACAAATCTAAAGGTTCGAATGTAACAGATGTTGAACCTCCAAAGCCATACCCGGTTGGATTATTTCAAACCGTTGGCCATTCCACACATCTTTACGAACCGCCAGTTGCTGCACCTCCAGCCCCATTTACTACACCCGCTATGAAGAAACAGTCTTACACTATTGTTCAAACTGGTCATCCCAGCAAATTACTAATATCAACCAAAGCGATAGCTCCCCCCGCCGAAGAAGTGCCTAAAAAACGCCAACGGAAATCTAAAGCTGAGATAAGAGGAGATGTTGAGGCTAAAGAGCCGTTTCAAGTCACGTTAGAGGACGTTGCCCATCCAAAGGATTCAGGATTCTTTACATTCATCAATGTAGACCCTCTATTGCAGCCCTCGTATGTTCTGCCTACAGATAATATTATTCAAGAATCGCAAATTTCAACTTCTACAGCGGCTATTCAAAAAGCCCCAGAAACCGTCAAAGAAAGTAAAGAGAAGGACAAGTATCCGTGTAACATGTGTGGAGAATCTTTCTCTAGGGAGAAAAAGCTGTTGTCTCATATACAGTCGCATTATACGAAGATGGACGAAGAAGATCAGATGAGGGCTGAAAAGACTTCAAAGAAAAGAGGGAGAAAATAATATTGGCATTATTTAAGTATCAAACTTAGAAGTTGAAGTTCTTGATTAAGGGCAATGAAGATAATGCCTTCGCCAGAGAATCGTCTCCTGCAGTCAATTGGTTCGACCTGAAAAATTGAACTGCGAAAACATAAGCCTTCTTTGCAGTTGGGTATCAAATAACCTGAGACATTGAATGAAGTTGAAATAACTCAATGGTACACGCATAAAGGGTTTTTGGGGAAATTTCACCATAACTTCAAAAGCATACACAGGCCTCCCAATATGTAAGAGGGAGAGCACCGTAATCCACCACTCGGACCCAGGACGCCACATCTTTGTTTTTCGACATGTCTGTTTTCTGGCAATTTTGAGAGCAGTGGTGATGAAAATAATGACACGAAGTCAACTGCGTGTCTGGATCCACCTACAACTCCTATTGTCTACTGGGCCTCCACTGCTCTCCACATATTTTTGCGATATTCCAAATTATAAAATGAATAAACTAAAATCTTGGTCAAAACTTTGCTAAAAGATAAAATAAAAGTATGTTTAAGATTGTTAGAAAATATTATGTTTTAGACTTTAGTGTCTTAAATACTTACGTAAATGATGAACTTCATAAATGGTTGGATGATTTGGATATAAGTTAGTACGTTTAGGTTTTTTAATTGACAAATGTTTAGGTCTAGTGTTGTCAGATTCAATGTTAACTGGGGTTCAGTATGTTAGTTACAACCGTCTAGAATATTTTCTAGAGAGGTCTTACGTGTTAAAGTATTTTTTTAATCTAACGTTTGTGAGCATTGAAATATATTAATTCTTTGAATGATAGGTAATCCACATAGTACTTATAAGATTAAGCTATTTTGGGAGCTAAAACTTGAGCTAAATGTTTAATTTCTAAATATTTTATTGTGATAGTGATTTATCATTGTACACTGTTTAAATTAGGCTTTTCTAAGTTAACGTTCTCGTATGTCTGTCTAAAAGAATGTTTTGATTTTGTTCAACTTAAGTATGAAATTCACTCATGGTCTTGCGCGGCAGATGTTCAGGCGCCGGCGCGGCGCGTCCAGGTTTGACCGTGAGTGGATTCCACGATTTATATTTCGTTACTTCAAAGATGTAAGTAACAACATTTATTTTGTTTGTCATTGTAAGCTTTAATTTTTATTTTTTTCTTGTATGATTGTTATATTAATAGTTATAAGTAAAATATAATTGAACTCTTGTGATTGTCACAAGCATCACTTAATGTAAGTATTACAGTTTGTTTTATTTCGATGTTCTATTTTGGTACTAGTTATAATAGTGCTCCTTTTTAAGTTTAGGTCAATTAAGGCTCTAAAATATACTATGAATAGAAAACCCTCGTTCTTCGGAAGCAATAAAAAGCGAAATTCGTGGCTAGGTATGTAAAAATCGCGCACTGCTGCCGAATTGATCGTTTCGGTGTTGTGGTAATGCTAGTTAGAAGTTGTAGTAAAATAAGATCTTTTAATCAAAACACCATCTCGTGTCGAATTGCATATTAAGGGGCCTGTTTTTATATTTTCAATGTAGTGGCCACGCCAACCGCACAAGAACCAGTATAAATATGAATACAACGTTTTTATGTGATAAAATCTTCTAAAACGTCACATAAACTACCCAAGTTGTGCTGTTGGGGAAGATAGCGAAGATAGATTAAAAAAAAAACTTGCAAGTCAACGGTAAACTAACTTAAAAAGCTCTGCTTTTGATAATAGTCCGGTCAAATTAGGACTAAAAAATAGGGGTGAGGTTACAATACCGAATAGGCTGACAAAAAAAAATACGATTCGATCGTATTTGATGCACGTCTTCCTTGTTGTAGATTTTCTTGTTACCGCTATGTAATGTTAGCTGTTTGACGTAATGCGCCGGATCCTGGTCGATCAGATCATGTAAGATCATCGGAAAACCTGTACTAACCAGTTTTATTAAAATACTATATGTTTTGTTCTCACGAACAATCGTTGTTTTCTGGTCATTCACTTAGGTACTAAAAGAGGGTAGTGTGGTACCATTTGGAAAAGCTAATGAGACAACAAAGTCGTTTCTGTAATCTGCACGACAAGTGTCATACATTTAATTTGGGAAACCGGCCTAGAAAAACAAGAAAACTTAGGTACAAGAAATTTTTAGAAGATGACCTTTATGGCGCCTACTTTCCAAAGGCAGATGTACTGTTTTGATAAATTGTTTTTCGGAAGATACATTCGGTCATGAGCTATCAGCAAAAGTATCAGTTTAATATCCTGAATGGCGTAGATTTCTCACAATCGGCACTTTATGGTGTCAAGGTGGAACATTTCAAGAGAAACCTTTGATCACAACTTTTTTAAGTTTTTGAATCGAAATATCTCAGAAACGGTGGCTCGTAGGAAAAAAAGTATTGAAATGTTTTTTGTAGATAATTTTATGATCTAAAATTTTCGTTTGGGGTATTTTCATGATAAAACTTACCGTTTAACTGAAAATCGCGAAAACCTCATTTTTTGACCTTTGACCTTTTACCTTGAATAAAAAAAAACCATACTTGAAATGATGGGGAACTTTAACGTATTATATATAATCATATTTTGAAAAATTGTATCAATTATCAGCTTGTTGTAAATTCATGTAGCACCAAATGTCTAAATTGACCGGACTATAATCCTTTGAAGACACAGACACTGAACAGTTTCCAGATTGAATAAGCTCGTTTTGAAAGCGCGGGTTAGCGCGCCTTTTCCACGCGCGTCACTCGTACGAGCATTTACGACCTTATAAGTGCGAGCCCCGAGAGGCGCCTCTTCGCGCGAACACGCCCGAAAACGCGCGTTCAGTTTTTTGATGCACGATATGAAACGCTCGAGTAATCACGTAAGCCGATACGAGCTTATACGCGCAGAAAAATACGCTAGTTTGAAACCGCTCTAATACATTATCGTGTAATTTTTCAGTTGGCAGACTGTTTTAACTCAAACTCAAACTCTATTGCATTCATGTGTACATTCAGTTGTTACATATATGTAAGTAAGTTCCAACATGAAACCCGGTTAGGGCACGGCAACATAATATATTGGACAAAACAAGCATCCAGTGAGTAGGTATACTGGATTGCGAGTTTGTTAAAAAATATAGCTGATATAATTATTATCGAAAATATTTTAAGTATCTATTAGGTTTATGTAGTTAGTTTTAATTAATATCTTGAGGTTATTAAATTATTTTATTTACGTGTATTCATTATTATATTTTAATAATTTGTATCAGATAATAAAAATGAATAAATAATATCATTAATTTGTATGAATTATTATATTTTATTAATTTATATTCTCTATTATATTTATTTTTATAAATTTATGTTTTCTATTATATATTATTAATTTGTATGAGTTATTATATTTCATTAATTTATATTCTCTATAATATTTATATGTTATTCATTTGTATGAATTATTAGCAATTATTAGTAATTTTATCACCTGCCTAGCCTTTTCCAACTTCACTGTGCCTACATATAACTAGGTATCCGTATTTTACATACAGTAGCCACTGCGAGTCACACAATTACTGGGTACCTACCGCGCTACATGTAAGAATTAGAAGTTGATGGGCTGGAATATCCTGAGCTCTCAATAAGGTAATGTTTTACATCCCATAAACACGCCGATTGCCAAACGTCAACAGACACAGACAGTTTTCCGAAAAGGATTACACTAAACTTCAATTAGCTTAAACAGTTAGCCACATTGGTCTGCACCCTTAAAGCCGTAACTTTGGTCAAGTTAAAAGGTAGGTACTTTAGGCAACCATGCAATAGACAAGAATTTGAACTAAGTAAGAACCATCAAAGATATATTATGACAGTTTTAACTATTCGACACAAGTACATAATTACTTTGACTTGTCTATAGATACAGGTGTAAGTGTGCATCTTGTTTTTTTATATCAAGGTCCATATTGAAATTATAATCTGTTGAAACATTTATACCTAGCGATAGTTTAATGAACCTTTGTAAATATTATGTACCTACATTCAAATATATAATTAAGTACCTAAATAATTGTTTTGATTTATTGCTTCGCCTTTTGGTGGATCGCTGTTTTGTTTGGAAAATTGGAACCTATATTCCCAAAATGTTAAATATCTGTTATGTCTGGGTTATGTTACCTACTTGAGCAATGAGATGACTAGGTACCTACTCAAAGCACCGTATGCAGGGCCCTGCCTGCAGGGATACTGTCAATCGTATTGTGTGTATGCTTGTAGGGCCGATGTTTTAATTGTTCACCCTGCCGCAGGGCCTTAAAATATCGGCCCTGCATGCATACATACCTACACACAATACGATTGGCAGTGTCCCTGTAGGCAGGGCCCTGCATGCAGTGCTTTGAGTAGGGCCTTATCGTATTGTCACATTATCTGTTACCGCCACGAACTTATTATTTCTTCGTGTGCGTGTGCGTACACTTGCTTTGGTTTTAGCTGACTTCCCAAGCTACACTACTGTCTAATTTCTTAATTGAATAGGTTTTCAGCTATTATGGCTAAAGCATTAGGTTCCAAGGTCATCATCATCTACCTAGCCTTTTCCCAACTATGTTGGGGTCGGCACCCAGTGTATCCGGATGCAACTGAATACCAGTTTTTCTCATGGAGTGACTGCCTATCTGACCTCCACAACCCAGATAGTACTGGTAAAACCACTTGGTAAGGCGTCAGACTTTTTGGGCCACTGACTACCTGTAACGACTGCCAAGATCTACAAATGACAGCCGGGACCAACAGCTTAACGTGCTTTCCGAGGCATGGAGGAAACTCTGTATGTTAAGGGTGTTTACCCATCCCAAGACCGACCTAGGCAATCTTGTATTATATAGTGCTATGCTAGGGAAGCACGTCTTAACCTAGAGATCGACTCGAGCGGCTGTTATTATTTAGTAACAAGTTGATTCGAAAAAAAATACAGTATCGGGTAGCTTGATGTTCTTATGCGTTGTAGGGTTGCCCGCGAAATTTAAATTTTCTTACGTTTTTTTTGCAATTTGCAGGCCAGTGCGAACGATATTCTAATCAACATACAATATATTGTATGTTGATTAGAATATCGTTCGCGACTGTAACATCACAATCATGAAGTCAATTCTCCAAGGTCATAAAGGTCTAAGAACTGTTTTCACTAGGTCAAAATCGTCCCTCGACTTTTATGAACTTAGAATGTTGATTTTGATAGTAATAAATCGGTTACTACATACGTCTTACAGTAAGAAAATTTGAATTTCGCGGGCTATCCTCGAGCATCAGACATGCATCAGACGTAATATGAATCGAAACAGCAGTACAAGTACGTAGGACTCGATAAGATAAAGAAGACGGATCACAATCCATACAAAATTACCCCACGTCCTATAACAAAGTGACGTATCTCAAAAAAAAGATAAAAATGTATTAAAAAATATGGCATACTCCCTAACTTCATTTTTTTACACCTTCTTATGGAAAAATTGCTTTAAAAATTGTGCAGGCCCTGTTATGAAAAAATCTTTCTTAAGAGTATTTATGGATCGATTTTCAAAATTCTTTTTTTGTTTGAAAGACTACCCCCAAGGTAGTCCCACGGTCATAAAGTCAGGCCTCTGGTCTTCAGGATTCCGGAGAAATAAAAGTAAAATCGTAAAAATAAACTCACTTTTGTACTTCACATTATTCGTTTTTCACTGTCTTGTTGTTTTTTTTTTACTTATTGCATTTATGATGAGACAGAAACGTCAGTGGTAACGCGAGGGAGTGGTCGACAGAGGTTTTTTCACTTACAATAACACAAATGAGAGAGACGAATAATGATAGCGACGCGACGCGGCAAGCAAGCTAAGGAAATGCAAGTGAATAATGTTGTTCCACTTTTGCAAATCTGATGCGTCGCAGCCTAGACAAACCAGAAAAGGAAAAACCTGACCTGACTGCGGTCTGATGCTCCGTGCCAAGAACGAGCCAGGTTGATGAGGACGGCTTCACTAAAGTAGAAAGGAAGAAGATGCCCTGTGCGCTACCGCACCGAGTGGACCCAACTTGCTGCTGCGCACTGCTGTGCCTACGACGCAGCTGTACATTTCACGTCGGCATCACTCCACTACAACTGAGGAAGTCGTGCAGTACTTGAATGTGAAGACCAACTTCATTCTGCGGGTGGAAAGGTTGGAATCGCGCCACAACTTCAACTTTAGGTCAGTTGTGGTTCGAGTTCCAACCCAACATCTACAGACCTGCTTGAAAGAGGACTTTTGGCCGAAGGGTGTATATCGTCGCTTCCGAGGACGGTTACGCGACACCACGCAACGAAACACGACGCCGACAAAGCTGCGTGTATAGTTACAGTATAAGGTTAAAAATATGTATTAGTTTGTTACTGTTGTTTAATGATATTTAATGTATCTTATATAAGGGTCTTAGTTGCCCGATAAATTATTATTATTATATAGTATTCAAAGTAATAATTGAATTCTGTGTAATAATATAAATCAATAAATAAATCAATACCACTGGACATTAACACACGGCGCCACCTAGTGCCACACTAAGCAAAGCTTGTCGTGGACACTAGATAGTTGATATACTACATATATACTTTTTTTGTTTGTAAATACATACTCATTATACATATAAACATCCATGACTTGGAAACAAATGTCCATGCTCATCACACAAACATTTGCCCCTACCGGGATTTGAACCCTGGACCCTAAGAACATAAGGCAGCGTCACTACCACTACGCCATTCGGATCGTCAAAAAGTATAGTATAGTATTCAAACATTCAAGCTCTAGCTTTTGTTCTCACGTTTTCATAATCAGATAAATAAGGAGATAATCGTCAGTTGATCGTTGATTGAACAAAATAAATGTATTGTATTAAAAACTAACTTAATTGAAAAAAATGAGCTTATTTTTGAGATTTTACTTTCATTTCTCCAAGATCCAGGAGACCGGAGACCTGACTTTATGGCAGTGGGATAACCTTTAGGGTTACCCTTCAATCACAAAAGGTTTTTTTTTAAATCGGTCCATAAATTCTCATACGAACAATTTTTTCATAACACCGCCTGAACTATTTTCATAGCATGTTTTTTATATGAAGGTGTAAAAAAATGAACTTAGGAAGCATGCCATATTTGTTTTTACATTTTTATCTTTTTTTTGAGATATGTCACATTGTTATAGGACGTGGGGCAATTTTGATCCATCTTCTTTGACAGTTATTCTCGATAAAATGAGTTTATTATGAGTCATATCAAATCCTACGTACTTGTACAGTTTGGCAAAATAGAGTAAGGAAAAAATGAGGGCGTTGTGAGCGACATTCTGGCAACCCTGAGCAGTGACTGACGGAGACGCGGTATTGCCGGGTAGAAAATTTGTAATACCAACTGTCACCGTGTCAAACTCTTTTTTGCCAAGCTGTACTGCTGCTACGTTACCAACATACTTGTTTTAAAAAACAATGTCCGATCCGTGATAGTATTGTTATGTTTAAGTCACCGTAAAATTGTCAAACACGTTATATTACAATATAACGTGTTTCTCTCTAGCGATATTGTGATCTCTCGAATTATTGTCAACTGAACATACGGAAGTATCTTTGCCCCCATAATCGGGATTTGGGGCACCCCCTGTTAGGTTAGTTAGGTTCCTTTAAACCCTGCATTCGGAAATAGGGGCTCCGTCGACTACGCTTTTTAAGGGAATATAAAGTGTTTTAAGGTTAGGTTATATTAATCGGTATTTTTCAGAAATGGTACAGTTTCTTTTCATGAGAGTGGTACCACTGGGCAAGGGGGACCCCTCCTTCTCTCCACACCGCGTGAGTTGGCTACCACCGCATCCATTTCACGAACAATAATGCTTTTTATTGTAAGCAGTATGTTCGTTTGACAATATTTCAAGAGTTTACAATATCGCTAGAGATATTACAATATAACGTGTTTGACAATTTTACGGTGACCTATATAAATAAGATTCCATTTGTTTAATCTTTTTTGGATAACAAGTAAGAAAACCCGATAAAATGTACTAAAATGATCAAACATATAATGGCAACACAGGAGCGTCATGACTAGGGATTGCAATTGCTGGATCCAGCATACAGCAATCCAGCTGGATCCAGCGCCTTTTTAAATGTGCTGGATCCAGCATACAGTGCTGGATCCAGCAATGCGGATCCGCAAACGTATCAAACCCAAGACTGATTGAACCTAAGACTGATTGCTACTGATTAGCCGTCCTATCATAAAACATAAACGTAATAAGGAGAGACCGGGTTGTATGCAATTTATTTATAAAGCTGGTTATATGCATGAAAAATGCTTGAAATATGCACGGAAATTGGCAGAATATGTAAAATTAAATGATAGATTTTAGGAACACCCAAAATAAAAAAGAGAAAAGTAAGTTTTCATTTTTTCTATTTCAAAATCAGCATACAATCGGTAAATTATTTTTAAAATTATTTAAAAAAATTGTAAACGTAAACGATCAAGAATGTTTCCAAATTTTCAGTGGTAAGATTGTCTGTAGTTTCGTCAGCTGAAATTCAAATGAAGTTATCTTTGAGTTCATTCGTTGCTCGTTTGTTACGTCGAAGGGATTCATAGGTTAGATTAGGTTAGAATTGTGACTAGGGATTGCAATCCAGCGGCGTTTTCAATCCAATTTTTCATTTGGATCCAGCGCGATTGTTCGTAAATATGCAATAGCATATTTTACCACTTTTTGCTTTTTTTATTCTCAGCGGTAATAACCGCCGAGAATGGCTTAAATAAGCAAATGCATATAATCAGGTCTCTAGTAGGTAATAAGATATTGCTTTCTTAGGACAGATTCAACCAAACTAGATTAAGTTGTTACTCGAAAGTAAGCTACTGCTTTGTATGACAATTATTATTCTCGAATAAACAATTGCATAGTAAGTAAGTGGTAGTTTACTCTCGAGTAAAAACTTACTCTAGTTTGGTCGAATCCATCCTTAGAAACATTATCTTAAATGTGATATTAGGTTATATGTTATTTAATTTTAAGTTGAATCTTTTGATCTCAAATGGTTAAGAAACCAAAGAAAATTGAAAGAATTCATAGATTATCGTAAGAAGTTCCTAATACAAATTACTTAATAAAAAAAGTCTTAAAAATGACGTATATTTATTTTCGTTCCACATTTTGCTGGACCCGCGCTGGATCCAGCTGGATTCAGGTCAATCCAGCAAGAATCCAGCTGGATTGAAAACGCCGCTGGATTGCAATCCCTAGTCATGACGTACCGGAGATAGTGTTGTCACGTTCTAAAAGTGTGTTACATTAGAAGGAAATGGTGGTAATTTGGACAGCAAAATTATGCATTTTTTCAATAATAATATATGTTGCTTATATCGGGTTCGAATCTCGCTAAGGGCAAATGTGTGTGTGATGAGCATGGACATTTGTTACTCAGTTATGGGTGTTTGTATTTATAACAGTTATGTGCTTACAAAAAAACAAAAGTACATTAATATCTAAGTATGTACTTATATCAACTATCTGATATCCACGATACAAGCGTTGCTTACTGTGGCACTGGATGTCGGTGTGTGCATTTTTCAGCGATATTTATTTATTTGTTAATAGCTTGTAGCTTAATAGCTCCTTTCGGATCAGACAGATATCCCTATGTATGTTTTATTAAACATATTTTACACACTATTAATAGGTACCTAATGCGAACGTTTAAGTGAATAGGCGGATATGGCAACCCGTATGGCGTAGTGGCAGTGATGCTGCCTTACGTTCTTAGGGTCCTGGGTTCAAATCGCGGTAGGAGCCAATGTTTGTGTGATGAGCATGGACATTTGTTTCTGAGTCATGGATGTTTATATGTAATAAGTATGTATTTACAAACAAAAAAGTACATATGCAGTATGTATCAACTATCTAGTGTCCACGACACAAGCTTTGCCTAGTGTGGCACTAGGTGGCGCTGTGTGTTAATGTCCAGCAATATTTATTTATTTATTTGTAACTCGAATCACGCCGAAACTGCTGAACGGATCTGGCTGTTTGGGACAGTGATATATGATGATCTGGAAAAGCACATAGTATAGTTAAAAAGTGCAATAGTAGTTTATGCGACTGTGCATAATGAAGGGCATTACAACACGAGTGTGGGTTTAAGAAACGAGCCGAAGGCGAGTTTCTTAATAGCATCACACGAGTGTTGTAATGCCTAATTATGTATAGTTGCATACACTACTTTATCTACCCAAATATCATAAGGGCTCTATGATGGGTTCAGGAACCATAGGTAAATGACCTGCATTGTTACTTGGCCCTTGATTTTTGTGCCAACAGGTTATTAGTTGCATTCGTCGCTGCATTTACGATATCTGGCGGAGTATTCATGTCAATTTCTAAGTCACTATCACTCATTTTCGACAGAAATAAAGAACTTATCAGAAAATTTGTCTACTCGTAACTGGATTACTGGAAATAAAAAGCTAACGAACAAATGACAGCTCGAAATGGCGGCGTTTCGGATATCTGTCATTTTTTTTTAAATCATAGGCAAACAAACAAAGTCACTATTCTTGTGTCACTCGAGATCAAAATGTCGTGCGATTTAAAATTAAAATCATACTGAATTGGGGTTTTTTTATTTTTTTTTTATCGATATCTGATTTAATGTAGGTAGGTATTTAATGTAGAATAGCACACTTACTTGAATTTGACACCTGTTCCAAATTTAAAACTCATAACGCAACTGTTTTCAGTTGCGTTATGAGTTCATTACAGTTCCGTTTATTTCTGCAGGTTGGTAATGCTGGTCATTGCCTATGGTTTTTGAACGCATTAGAGAGGGTTTATGATATTTGGGTAGATAAAATATATTAAGTGTCCCTAAAGTTTGTGAAAACTATCTATCCAATCTATGTACAGCCATTTTACCCGTGACAACAGAAACCCATCATTGACTTCATACCTACGAAAATGAATAGCACTGTGACAGACTTTTTAGTAAAAGCCATTTAAAAATAATCTTATTTATTTATAGTGTATCCACTATGCACGACAAGATTTTGACACATGACACATCAGCTGAATCGGCGGGGTGATGCGAATTTGTCAAAAATTTACAGAATTTTCGTGAACTTTCAGCATTCGATTTTTTTATGAAAAATATGTCTAGGAAGCTGTTTCATACGATATGTTTGTAGTAAATATCTCCAGTAACGTGTTTAGGTCGGTAAAACGGCGTCAGTGTATTGCCAAATATTTATAAAACACATATTACTGCACCCTTCCATAAACTAGGTCCCGTAGATGCGCTGGAAATAATGTACATAGGCAAGCTTCTCGTTTGCTAAACAAACTGGAAAAAGCTAAATAAAAACAGTAACCTTCTATCTGCGTTCTTATTTTTGCCATTATTCATACATCATTTCATAAAAAATTACGATCAAAGTCTTGACAAATATTACTAAAAAAAACAATGTTGCAACCAACTTATCACATGACATATCACTTCGTAGTGCTGACCGTAAACCCGAGTTTCATCATTACGATTAAAATGTTGCATTCAGCCTAATCGATACTCGCAATCAAATTAAGTTTGGAAAAAAGTTTTGAGACACAATAAAAACTCCTTAGTTAAATTCTGAAATGAATCCTTTTATACTACTTTTTTAATAATAGCATGTAGAATAGTAATTATTCGTTGCTTTTGGTTGACTTATTAATAGTTAATAAACACAGAACTCTCTGAACTCTAAACAAATAACGAAATTCTGAAAAAAGTTTTGAGACACAATAAAAACTCCTTGGTTAAATTCTGAAATTAATCCTTTTATACTTCTTTTTTAATAATATCATGTAGAATAGTAATTATTCGTTGCTTTTGGTTGACTTATTAATAGTTAATAAACACAGAACTCTCTGAACTCTAAACAAATAACGAAATTCTTGCAACATTTTGATGATAATCTTTCCTTTAAAAACTTTTGGATTGAAGAATTTGGAGAAACGCCATTGCCGAACTAACACCGCCACCGTGTGGCAAAATATGAGGTCCAATAGTTTAAGCAAAGACAAAAAATCTGAAAATGAATTATTAATATTTTCAACCGTACGAACGGACAACCTCTTGCTAAATTCGCGTCGAATTTTTAAATTCAAAATTTAAATTAGGAATGTAATTGTGAAGTATGTTTATTTACTTTAATAATTTATTGTGAATTTTATTTTGTTATGTCTGAAGGTTGGATATAGTGCGCCAAGGATCAGAAAAATTGAATGGTAAATAAATATTAAGGATGCTAAAACCGTTGTTACTAAACCAAGCTTATCTAAGTATTCAAAATCAAATGAAAATTCATAATCTGCCTTGCCTTTTCCCATCTATTATGGGGTCGACTTCCAGTCTACAGGACCAACTGCTTCACATGCTTTCAGAGGCACGGAGGAAACTCGGTTTGTAATGGGTCACCCATCCACAGACCAACCTAGGCAAGCAAGGCGTCCTAAACTTCGACCCGAGCGGCCGTTATTATTTAACAACAAGCTCCTCGGCCTCTCTTTCAAAATTAAATGAAAATTGACGATTAAAATTATTGTTCGGAAAAGGCGAGAAATAAATAAAATTAGAAAGTCATGGGAAGGCCTTTGCCCACCAATGCGATAGAAAAGGGTGTTTAAAAAGTATTTGAAAATAAAATGGTCTATCCCAATAACTAATCCAACCGAACTCAGTAAAATAATCATACTATTCCCCATTTTGTTTACTAAATACAATTATCATGGTAGGAACCAAACCAATTTTCACCACACCTAAAAAATCAGTACCAAGATCCCTGGCATAGAGTATATTATAACCTTTCATCCCTGGCGCACTGACAACCAACGAAAAAAAAAACACAATAAATTACCTACATTGAAGTACAATGTAATTTTGAACAGCGAGTGCATTCTTAATTTAAATTTTGGTAAGGAAAAAAAATCAGCGCGAATTTAGCCTTTGGTAAATCTGTGCTGTTTATTGTTGGGTTGGTACAATGCACGAAAAACTATTAAGATTTCCTAATAAAGCTTTTCACAATGTTATAATAAATATAAAAAAAAATGTTTTACTTTCCATATATCGATTTGCTTAATTCCGTAAATAAATTACTCGAGTTAATAAAATTTTACAAAAAAAGAATCGATTTGAATAATCGCTTTGACACATCACAAATATAAAAAAAAAAGAAAAAGAAAATGGTCGTCTATTTCCGAATACAAAATTAAGTAGTGGTAATGAATATTACGTGTTATTGGTCCTATATTAATAAATGACGCTAAGATCTAGGTATTCTCATGTTGTTTATAATATTTGAAATTATATTTGTCATATCTGTTGTCGGATATAAACGTGTCTGCAGTGTGTTAAATTATGAAAAATAAAATGTAAACAAACAAGATTGGCGCGAAACTTTGACTTTGGATATAAAAAAAATATCATTACCACTCCTTATTAAAATTGAACTATGGATGAATTCGTCACATAATTAAATGACGAGTTATTATTTCTCAACATAGTGGAGCTTGGATGCCCGAAAACCCCAATTTTTATGATTTTTAGCGTCGGCTAGCACTGCCGTCTAAATTGCGATGAACGTATTTACACATTTGGATTTTATTATGGTAAATTAAGAATGTTGCGCGCTAAATACAGAACTTTGAATGGCTCTAACATATGATATTTTTCTCCAACTCTCTTAATTAACGCACACTCATAGTCTTTCATACTCAGAACATTAAATATTTACATAAAAAATAAGGATGTCGTATGACTTAACCGCCGGCCCCATTCGGGGCCAGTACCGAGCCAGCGTAGGTTTCAGTGCCCGGCCCCGAATGGGGCCCGTACCGAACTTTATGGATAAAGCTCACCGGTATTTGATGCGATGATAGTGACGCGTAGTCAGAGGTTAATAAAAAGTATCTGCGAAATGACTGCACCTACACACGGCGTCACATCGACCGTTACATTTCCAGTACCTATAACATGGGCTTTTTTGTATTGCTTTCCAGAACAATGACGAATCAGCATTGGGTAAATTTAATTCAATTCAATTCATTTATTAATTCTCTCTTCACAATATTGGTTTTTAAAAACTAACAATGTTTTTGACAAGGTTATTTTCCTCCATTGGAAGAGACTGGTGCCTGAAGTAGGTTTTTGAAGAAGCTTGTGTTACAGGTCACCAGGACAACTGGATTTGTATAGCTTGATTGGTCATCAGGCGTACTTAAAAACGCCGTGTCGACGGCGCGTTCGTGTTCCACGCGCGCCTCAAAGAGATGTCAGCAAAAGGAGAGGGCCGAAGCCTGCCGGGGTTGCGGGCCTGTTCGAAAGAGATACCGCGGCCCCGGAACATAAAAGGCGAGGAAGGAACATGGATGGTTTTTAGTCAGTAAGAGTCTGACACTCCCTCCCGCCCCGCCCAGAGTGGGAGGAGTCATTTGATGATTTCCCATACTTAAAAAAAAAAAGGGCGTACTTAGAAACAAGATTGTTGAGTTTGATAATTTTGGGAACATATGAATCTAAAAATAAAACGCGAATTCACGATGATTCATTTATTGGTTTGTTATTTAAGAACAATAAGCCATTTATACTTACCTACTTCAAAACACATAATATCATCTAACAGAGTTCAAAGATCGCCATTTTGTTGAATATTTAAGAGAATCCGACGCAAGTTAAAATTAATAACCTATATTACTAAAACCATTGATATTCATAAAAATTCACTTAAGCTAACTACATGTAGTTAAAATAGTAAGTAGATATGCATTTTAGATCTAACGGAGAGAGAATATATTTACTACTGATAGGTACACACTGAAACATTGTGATCAAGACTAAGATTTGGCGATTGAAAATTCTAGAAGATCTATTGTGGTCTATATAAACTTCTGGCAAATACAGGCTGCATAATTCAAAATATTAAGTCTGGCAACATTGCGTATTAGTGAGGGCCATGTTAATTTCCATTCCCGCCAATTTTTGACTGTACAATGTAGGTAAGTATCGAGCAATGCTGTAGTCGAAATGATCTTATTTTAGCAATTTTAACCAGTGAAGTAAACAAAACTATCATTTGTTTATGTTCTATTTCAGCATAAACTCCCAATATTACATCGTGTACCTTATACTCTTCTCATTCGAAATGAGACATTATTCATAATTCGTTGTCTTTTTAGCCCGCATTTGACAAAAGTTATATCATTACAACACCAATATTATGTAGATTTAAGATGTTAAACATGAGTGACAATAGAATTTGGACTCTAATGGGTTCAATATTAATATCTACGATGTTAATTCATTTCTACGTCTTACTCTAGAATAAGTAACATACAATAAATCTAACATTTATTTAATAATCACATTAATTTTGATATGTATCTGGATTCAAGTGCAGCACCGTTATAACTAGATATGCTTTTTATTTTGTTAGATAGTTTTCTTTTCAATGACGAAAAAGTACATACTAAAAGGGTCTATAAAATGTCGTAAACTACAATACCGATCATATTAAAATAATTGTACTTTATTCGCTACAGATTATAATCTATGATATGTATTTTTTACCTACATCTAAGTTTACAATGATATGTTTCCATGGTCCTATTCTGGATTTTTCCAAAAGCCAGATATAAAGCGTATGCATTCTTTCAACGATTCTTATATTTTTTTATTAATCTAAGGACACACATCTTCATATCAACCAACGTTTAGCTTTATATCTCGCTTAGAATGGACGCTTGACGTTTCAATGGAGTCGCCTCTGATATAGTCCAAGTTAGGGAGGATAAATTTTGGGGGGCGACATTCAAAAATCACATGCATGCTGTAATAGTTATCAGGGTCATCATGAAGTGGAATGCGATAATTAGCTTAACCTTGACTAGTATTACACTAAAGCCACAGTCTTGGCCTCTTTTCCTTTCACACTTAATGATAGACGCGAGTGTTGGGCCCTGATAATCTCTTTGTATTATTAACCTAAAAAGGATTTTGGTTTATAACCTAGTGAAGCATATGTTTATAAAAATATACCTATCCTATTCGAAAATTAATACCCTCTTTCTCTACCTAATGTTTCACTGTAAGCTAGTGATAGCCAAAAATAAATGATTTATGGAGTCAGAAAAGTCCACGTGGCCGGTTGTAGAAGTCAATTCTGACTTCCAAAATCATTTCTCGAGGTTTTTTGATTTTAAAATTTTCAAACATTCAACAATCTCACGGGATAGAAGATAAAGGTTTACTTTCTCCTATATTTAATGGAGTCGTAAGGAAGGTAACTGTAGAAGGATGAGCTTATAGGGGCAAATTGGACGACGTGATAGTAATCAGAGGCAGACTCCGGTCCTATTCAGTCCAGGAATCCTGTGTTAACCAGCTTCTCCAGGAAGAACTTGACATCGCCGAGTTCAGAGTCCTTGATGCCGAGAGATTTGAGCATGCCGAGGTCACCGTTCTCCACCGCCATGAATACCGAGCGAAGGTGTTCGAGGTCTGACCTCATCAGATGTAATGCGGCGCCGAAGTCTTCAATTGTTTGAGATTCTGGAAATGAGAAATTAAAAAACATTAGTTAAAATACTTGGTTATACAGGACAGTTTGTGTAGTTAATACTAGTTGTAATCGTTGCTGTTTACTGGCGCCCAACAAAGCTTACCGGGTCCCATTTGGGCGCCACTACAATTTATGACCAATGTTTAAAATAAGACGAAATAGTCCCAAAAGCATTCATCCTTTTAGGATAGCAACCGGGGAACATATTTCTCTGAACTGTAAAAATATTTTGAAGAGCCCTAGTGGCGGTCGTAAAACGAAGATATTATATTACCTGAGAGAGCAATGGCGACCTTTTCGACGCCACCTAGTGGTTCGAGAGCGTCCCGCGCCTTACTGCCGAACAACTTCTCCAGATAGTTGGGCCCGTGGGACGCCAGCAATGATTGGAGAAAGGAAGCCGTCTCCTCAACAGGTGGCCTCTTAGCTGTGGAATTGAAAGTATTTTATTGATACGATATAGATTATGATCGCTTATGATGTGATGTTATATCTGATGTGGGTCTCAGTTTATTATCTGTTTAGGGAGGAAATTTTATTGGTTACCTATATAGATAGAAGCCACACGAGTTTTGCTGTTGCGTTGCGTCGTGGCAATGTTAGGTATCATTTTAACACACTGACTGCCTCACGAGCAATCGTAAAAACATCGTGTTGGTAACTTCTCTCTTATTTGGATATTTTGTGGCGAAGTTCTCAAGTATGGAATTGGCATTTAAAACATTACTTTCTTTGTGTTCTTCTTGTGCATGTACAATATCATGTTTAATGGACATTAGCGCAGTGAAGCTACTAAATGACGTCATTGAAACGTTATACAGTGTAGCAATCGATAATTTTTCATTACTTCAGTAGGTACCGAGCCTGATGAAATGTTTGTTTATAGAAAGTTTAACCCTCTTAAAACTAAGTAGGTAAGTATCCTCAAGGATACTTTATATTTAGTATTTTACTGTTTATGTGCCTCAGTTGTCTTATTGTTTTATGTCTATAGTCACCTAATATTATTATTTTTCTATTTCATTATTTTTAAATCACTAATTTATCGATCTCTAGCAATTTTATACATTTATTCAAAGAGACTTAGTAGAAGAGAGTCTGTAACGTATATATGTCACCGTAAAATTGTCAAACACGTTAGATTGTAATCTCTCTAGCTATATTGTAAACTCGCGAAATTATAAATCAGCGGGTTCTTTCTTAATAAAACGAAATAACGAATTAAGCCATGCTTGCCTAGGTTGGTCTGTGGATGGGTGACCACCCTTACATAGCGAGTTTCCTCCGTGCCTCGTAAAGCACGTTAAGCTGTTGGTCTCGGCTGTCATTTGTCCATCTTTGACAGTCGTTACAGGTAGTCAGTGGCCCAAAAAGTCTGACACCAGTCTTATCAAGTGGTATCGTATTTCCCAGTATAAACTGGGTTGTGGAAGTCCGATAGGCAGTCGCTCAATGTAAATTACTTTATTTCAGGTGAATTCGGTTAGACTGGAAGCCGACCCCAACGTAGTTGTTGCGGCTTGGAATATGGTGATCTTTTTACACTCACTCTACATTATGCCTTCTAGAAGGTCGCAGATTTCGTTTAACCACAAAAAAAAACTGTTTAAAGCTCGCTTCTATGACGGGAGGAAGTTTCTAGATGTTCTCAAATGAAACCTTTTGAAAGCAGGTCTCGTCGCGTTGATTTGAAATTTGAAACGAAACTCAAAGAGAAAATGTAGGCCACAATTAATGTGCGACGCAAGTTGTGTTCTGTGAAAGTTATTAAATTTTAATGATGTCCTAGCCATCTGAAAAAGTTTTTGGATATTTCACTGCAAATTCTATGTACTTGGTGATCGAATATGATTTGAATACTAAAAAATGTTTACGACAATTTTTTAAAGACGTAGATCGTTTTGCCAAAATTTAAAAAAAGACATTCACCTGTGTCCATAGGGCATTGCAGTAATTTGGACTAAGTATAGGTATGGTTATCTATAGTAATTTTACTTTCTGTACACGTGTGAAAATATATCAAAAACGCACTTGTGTGAAATACACTGCATTTTGAACCTAATCGTTTTGCGAAAAGAACCAGTTTTTGAGGAAGTGTATCGTAAAAGATCTACAAGCAACCATAAATTATGGCTTGCAACCAAATACCAACGAAGACTATAAATATATACGAGTAATATCCAATACACTAAGTATGGGAGAAACATGGGTAGGTAGATAACTACACCTAGGTACCTAACTAAGAAAACTGAAAAGGTGCTGTGACCAAGACAGTCTGTTCCAAGTGCTCAATTGTTACCGAATTTAAGTCAAGGTTATAATACCCGTAGAGAGCAGCGGTGGCCCAGTGGTGGCGGCCCCGACTTACGAACAGTAAGTCGTGGGTTCGAGCCCAGGCAGGCGTATTACTTTGTGTAATTTATTTCATCACCACTGCCCTAAAAAACGGTGAAGTAAAACATCGTGAGGAAACCGGCTGGTCCTAAAAACAAACATTCGAAGACATGTGACATCTACCAACCCGCACTGGGCCCGCGTGGTGGATTATAGCCCACACGCAAAATACGCGCTTTGACGTGGAGTTGCGGACACCAGCCCGTTGTACAATACAATACCCGTATACCCAGGTATGAATGTCCTTTATTTAACAAAGAGGTTTAAAGCAAAAGCCTCATTCAAATCTTTGTTACCGAGTATTGTTTGCTTTTAACCCACTTAGAATGTGGTGCCCCTATTCATGTGGTAGGTCATGAGTTAAAACGTTAGAAACTGAAACAGCTCTTCTATTGTAGGGCTTGTGTATACTTCAAAAACCTAATTTTAGGGGTCAGGTACATTGTAAATAATTATTCAGCCCCTTGTGAATATTTCTCTTTATGACTCCAACTCAACCTAAAATGTTATTTTGGTCGTAATAAAATGTTGGGTTTATTAATTTGATAGATATAGGTAAATATTGGCAACTGTTTTTCTTGTTCCAAATTGGTACTTACTTATTTTGGATGTGACATAATTCGGAGACACTTTATAATAGCTAAACATATTGCGTATTAGGTACTTACTACTATGTATGTTACAAGTACCCTTAAGGGGCCGGCGGAGCATGCGTTTTTCAAACAAATGTAATACCTTAAGAATATGTACGCGGTATCCAGCAGAATATCAACGTCAGGTGCATGCCTGACACATTCTAAGCTGGACTCCCATTTGGTGTAACCTTGAGACGCACACGACACCTTGCATACATACTAGTTATTATTATTATTATTTTTTAATTTGAAGTCTGTCAGTGTAACTATAGTAACACACTATAGTTATTTCGTATATATGTTTTATTTTTATTTTAGCACCTTGCTTTTTACTATATCATTTTGTTTTAACTAAGTATATCATTTAAGTGTGTTGTGCTATGTCTTTTGTGTGCACTAAATAAATGATTTATCTATAATAATAATAATAATTATAATAATCGTTTATTCATCAAAAGGGGCACACTTACAATTTAGTATCAGAAACAAGTAAAATAGAGCACTGTTGCTTATTGCCTGAACTAGGTGAAACCTGTGTTTCAGGCTAGAAGGTGCATAAATACCTACTTAAAATAAATAAATTAACATTAAGAGAAATGTAAAAGTAAATGACTAAAATTACGACTTACATAGAAAAAAGCAAACAACATGTCAGCAGTTTACTTGCAGACAACAAGTAAATCTTCTGTTTGTGCATAGGTCATGGGTTGTAAAAAAGTAATAATAGCCTTTTTACAAATAAAATAGTTCAACTTATATATACTTAGTTTTCTATTTAATCTATTGTACAGAAATGGGCCTAAAAATGTAAAGAATCTTTCCACAAAGACATGTTTGGAGGTTGCTTTAGAAATGCATACAATATCATTCCGTCTCTTGTTAGTATTGTCAGCATTGTACGTGAGCATGGTGTGCTGTTTTAATACCAAGTGCATAATAAATAGCTGGCGCACAGTCAGCACGTTGCAGGATTTATACAGCTGATCCGTGGGAAAGTAAAAGGGATGGAAATTCGCCACCTTTAAAATTGCTCTTTGAGCTCTTTCGAGGGGTAGCAGGATAGTTTTTGATGCGCTTCCCCATGAAATAATACAGTAGTGAATTATAGATTGACATAGCGCGAAATAAACTTGTGTGATTAGTTTAGGATCTGCAAAAGTTCGTATTTTTTTAAATACATATATTAATTTGCGCACTCTTTTAACGAGACTTTCAATATGATACCTAAAAGAGAGTGTGTCGTCAATTATAACCCCTAAGTATTTAATATTACTGGTTTTGAGGATAGAAGGACAATTGCAAATGTTGACTGGCCGATTATCACATTGATAGGCATATACATGGAGGTTCGTGAGTGTGTGAGACTTGCGCATGGAGAAGTGGATGTATTTTGTCTTATCAGCATTTAGTGTTAGTAGATTGCTTTGAAGCCAATTAGTCACAGTATTAAAGCCAAGTTGAGCGTTTTCAAACAGTTCGCTACTGTTTTCAGCAGAAAATATTAACGCCGTGTCGTCAGCATATGATATGATTTTGCCGTGATTGATATTTAGGTTACACAGGTCGTTAATATAAACCAGGAAAAGGGTAGGGCCCAATATACTTCCCTGGGGAACACCAAATCCAGTATTTTTCAGCTCATCGCTCGTAAAATTGTCGATCCTAACACACTGGTATCGATCGTTTAAATAGTCAGCAAGTAATGTCAGAGGCGTGCCCCTTATTCCTATGGCCTCTAGTTTCCTCAGAAGCACAGAAATAGAGACAGTGTCAAAAGCTTTCGCTAAATCAAGGAAGACTCCCATGACCTGATTGCCTTTGCCCAGCTCTTCTGAGACATAATTGGTAAGGCGATGCACCGCATCGGCTGTGGATAATTTGGCTCTAAAGCCAAATTGCGCTGGTGACAAGATGTTGTTTCTTTCCAGGAAGCTAACTAGTCTGCTGTTTATAATTTTCTCTAATATTTTTGAGATTGAGGGGAGTAATGAAATTGGCCTATAGTTATTAACCAAGTCCCGGTCTCCAGATTTATGGATAGGGATAACAACAGCCTTTTTGAGACATTTAGGGAAAATTCCTTTGGAAAGACAGTTTCGAAAAATATGCGTTAAGGGAGGTGCCAATACATGCTTAAAGAGTTTAAGGATCCTGTTGCTTATATTATCCCATCCAACTGCACAGTCATCTTTAAGACCAGAAATTATTCGGGATATTTCGTTTTCATCAGTATCCAGCATAGCAAATGACTTCAGGTTGCAGCTGTTGTTCAGGTTTTGGAAAGAGTTATTGGCGCAATGTTTCGGAATCTGTTCGGCCAAAGTTTTCCCAACATTAACAAAAAAGTTATTTACTTTGTTAGCTGATAAAAGAGTTGAAGGATTAGTATGCAGTAACCTCGAATTTGATTCACGTTGTTTAGTCATGTATGTAACGTTTTTAATATGCTTCCAAATTTGCTTGGTATTGTTGCCTGCTTTATTTAATTCATTTTTATCGTAATTATTTTTAAGCTTTTTTAAGAGATTGTTACAGAAATTCCTGTATCTTTTATAGGTGTTTAGAATTATTAAATTATCAGGGAATTTCTTAGTTTTCTGGTGCAGTTTATCTCTGTGCCTTATGCACCGAATTAGTCCAGGAGTAATCCAAGGTTTAATATTATGAAGACGATTATTTATAGACACAACTGACGTATTACGCAATATTGCTTGCTGGACATGTTTTATTAAGTACGATAAAGCCGAATTAGCGTCAGCAGTATTGTAAACTAGGCTATAATCAATGTTGCGTAAATCATATTCGAGTTTTTTTATGTTTAATTTGGATTTTGTTCGGGGGCGATTTTGCTTAGGCAGCGTTAAATTTACAGCTAGTAGGACAGAATGGTGGTCGGTTATTGTTGAGTTAGTAACAAGCGTAATAAATGAATAAGTGGTTTTGATCATCATGTGGTCGAGGCAAGAACCGCTCTGATGAGTAGGCAATGTGTGAGCAGGCAGAAAACCATGGTATGAGCAGATGTTTAGGTAGTCTTGTGTCCCTGCGTCGCAGTTTTCCGAGCTAATGTTAATATTAATATCACCTGTTAGTATTACATTATTAAATGGGCTAAGTGATTGAAAGATCTGGTTTAGGGAACTGTGAAAAGAGGTTAGGTTTCTGGAGGAAGGGGATCTATACAAAGCAATTATCGCTGTGGTTGTACCAATTTTGATGATAAGGCAGTTACTCATACAATGTATACAATACAATGTCTATCTATGTATGATTTACAAAATTATATTAGTATTACGTTTGTATGAAATTCGCATGCTCCGTAGGCCTCTTAACGAAGCCGAAATGCACTTGTACTCCTCGACATTTCATTTTTTTATTCTAGACCACACCTAGGTAACTTCTAGGGGAAATAATAATGGTTCCGAAAAACAAATTAATCTCCAGCGATCTGAGGCCAACTATTATTCTAATTTACCAGCGTTATAAAGAATTACCGACAATAAACCCAAAACATAAAAGAAAAAAATATCCAATTTAACAAACAAATGAGAGCATGTTCAAATTACAATTTTCTCCAAAAAAATGGATCTTCGAATAACAAAAATAAACTTCCGAATAGAATACCGTTACCGACAACAGAGATTTTGTCAAAATAATCTTATTTTTAGAACTTGCATGAACCGTGTTAATTTCTATTGTTGGTTATTTATTTTTTAACTCTCTTTTTCTTTTTATTTCATAATATTTTTATTTTATTTTATTTTTATTTTACCTCGACGAATCGAATCCATCAGGACATGTTGTGAGCATAGATAATGCACTATATAATACAACAGTTATTTATTTTCTTACTTAGATCCTCTATGTGGGCCTTCCAGTTAGCTGATTATCAAGGAGTTATTTTGCTACTTTAACTTCTTCAATGTCACAGTTACTATCTATACTAATATGTCTATATTAATATTGTAAAGCAGAAAAGTTTTTGTTTGTTTAGTTGAATGCGCTAATCTCAGGAACTACCGGCTCGAATAAAATAATTATTTTTGCGTTGGATAGTCCATTTATCGAGGAAGGCTATAGAACAGGCTATAGTATAGGCTATAAAACATCACGCTTTGACCAAAAGGAGCGGAGCAGCAATAAGAAATGTTGCAAAAATGGGGGAAATTGTATTCCCTTTATGAGCTCTTTCTCTCTTAAGTGACGCAGACGAAGTTGCGTGGGTCAGCTTGTGTCTAATATTTACTTTTGGTACTTCAGTTCTTTGGTGAAAGTGCATTATTTTGGTTTTCTTTAAATTAATAAGTAAATTATTTTTATCAAGCCAATTAATTATGTCCGATAGTGTATTATTTAAAATAAAACATAAAAAATAAATATTGCTGGACATTAACACACAGCGCCACCGAGTGCCACACTAATCAAAGCTTGTGTCGTGGACACTAGATAGTTGATATACTACATATATACTTTTTTGTTTGTAAATTCATACTTATTATACATATAAACATCCAAGACTCGGAAACATTAATGTCCGTGTTCATCACACAAACATTTGCTCCTACCGGGATTCGAACCCAGGACCCGAAGAACGTAAGTCAGTGTCACTACCACTACGCCAATCGGGTCGTCAATTTATGTCATCTTGATAAATATTGCGATCATTACATTTGACTATGGCAGTACTGTCGTCTGCAAACATCACCATTTGATGTTGAATCACTTTTGGCAGTTCATTTATATAGATCAAGAAAAAAAAGAAGTCGTTTTCCAGCAATAATGTTTGCGTCGAGTTACTGAATTTGATGTACAGAATGTTTGGTTCGCGGGTACATGAGGGTTCCGTTTACACCCCGTATTCTGTTCCTAAGTAATATGTAGAAAACATGTAAAAAAATACCATTATAACTATCACAATCTTTGTGTACATGTAGTTACAATGTAAAGTTGCCATTAGCAAAACTCGCATGAGAAAGTAATTTCTGAATACCTTGTGGTGATCAAAAAGAAATCTTTTATAACCTTCGCATTTAAAATGTTCATGAATCATTCAGTACTGAATTCATTTCACATTAACTGAGGAAAATACCACATTTTGATACCCTTTAATCGATGAGTTTGGAAGAATCAAAAATGTAATCCCAACATTGTGTCGCCTAAAATTCGTAATTTTAGTATTTAAATGTAACCACGACGTAAAGGCTAATCTGACAACGTATAATTGATCTTAATCGGTTCATTCGTTTAGGAGTTACAAAGGAATAAATAAGCGGGCATACGCTACACACTTAAGGTCGTGGCTCACTTGACAAGCACCGCACCAGCACCGCTCCAACCCAGCAATTTACTTGCCATTCAAATTAGAGCATTAAATCGTGTGTCGCATAACATATTTTTTAATGTCCATATGAAAAAGCTTACGGCGGGTGGTCAACGCGCTTGCCGCTACCATACGCCTCGCCTCGCGGGCGGCGCGGCGTCCGCGCGCGGTCCGCGCGCCGCAAGCGAGGGGACCGCGCGCCGCAAGCGAGGGGACCGCGCGCCGCAAGCTAGGGGTCCGCGCGTGGACGCCGCGCCGTAAGCGAGGGGACCGCGCGCCGCAAGCGAGGGGACCGCGCGCGGACGCCGAGTGGCCCGCGAAACAACGTCATTGCGCTGTCGTGCTTCTCTACGTCGTTGCTACTCTTTGTTTAATGTATTGCCAGTTACAAATTTAGTTAGAGAGCCCACGACACTAAACCTAGTTCGGTTAGACTCCCAGATAATATCTATATATATAATTGGTCACGATGCTGCAATGCATAAACCTGGCGGCGCTATTAAAAAAACCATTACTATTATGATAAGACTCCCAAGTTATGTGAAATTCAGTACAAATCGAAAGCTTGTTGACACCGAAGTAGCACAAACTAGTTGCTTAAGAGCTCTGGAGCCAATCCGATTATTCCCAAAGGCGTGTAAGTCCTACGCGTGTTCAATCACACCTTACAATTGTGTTCGCGGTGACAGCAAGCTCTTATTCCGGGAGATAGCGGTGCAAATAAAAATGCCCTAATAAACCGACTGATATTGTTGTAATCGAAGGTTGCTCTTATAAGATCTTAGAGACCATGATCTTATAAGATCAACCTTCGATTACAACAGTATCAGTCGGTCGGTCGGTCGGTCTGTAACCAATCGTTACAGTACACCGGCTGAAACTATTTTTAAAAATAATTTACATATACTGAACTTAAAAAAATCACAGAACTGTAATGGAAAGAAAATTTAAACCACGAATCCACGTCAACAAAATATAATTACTAGAGATAATTCCCTAAAATACAATGCTACCTCCTGGACTATTACTACCAGCGTGCGGACTGTGAGCTTGCGCCTTGCGGACGGCGAGGGGACCGCGCGCGGCCCGCGCGGCGCAAGCGAGGCGACCGCGCGCCGCAAGCGAGGGGACCGCGTGCTTACACCTCGCTTGCGCCGCGCGGGCCGCGCGCCGTAGCCTATATTCGAGGCGACGCCGGTCAGGAGCTGTGCTGGTGCTGTGCTAGTGCGGTGCTTGTCAAGTGAGCCACGACCTTTAACCCTGCATTTAGGCCGCAGTCGGGTAAAAACTAAAAATGTTTCGAAAATAAAAACTTTTTAGTCCAATTTTCTGCTTTTGAATGCATAAAACAAAAAATAAGACTGAAAAGTTTTTAATAATAAATCTTCCTTTACCTATGTTAACAACAAAACAATGCTTCATTATTTTCGTTTATTACATTATGTAGACATATTGTATTGTCTCAGAAACACAATCTTCTATAAAAGCGTCAGCAATACCTACGTGTGAAACGACAGACACGTATAAGGAAAATTATTACGTCAAGAGGGTAGTTGAAGATTAATCAAGTTGATGTCTTGTTTCGTGCCCATGTCTTCGTTAGTTATATAAAAGCACTAGGTAGGTACTATAAATGGCCAACTATACCATTAGTAGTCAAGTTTAAATGATAAATGATATTTATTTTGCAAATAGGTTTTTACTAACACTTTAAATAAATAAATAAATATCGCTGGACATTACACACAGCGCCGTCTAGTGCCACACTAAGCAAAGCTTGTGTCGTGGTCACCAGACAGTTGATATACTACATATATACTTTTTGTTTGTAAATACATACTTATTATACATATAAACATTCATGACTCGGAAACAAATGTCCATGCTCATCACATAAACATTTGCTCCTACCGGGATTCGAACCCGGGACCCTAAGAACGTAAGGCAGCCTCACTACCGCTGCGCCTTTCGGGTCGTCAAAACTTCTAGACTTCTTTAACACGTCCTCTTTATTAAAATTAGATGGGGCCGGTGTTTCGTACCTGACAACTCTGAGAAGAAACAGCTGAAACAAACTCAGAGGTTATAGTCTTAGTAAAGATTCCGTATGCTGTGTATCTTTGTAAGACTACAGCAAAAGAAGTTTTGGGGATCTCTTCTTGCCCAGTAACTGCTACTTTCTGATTTGATTATAGACCAAGTCAAACTCTATTGAAGGTGATTTCTTGAATGGAATCGTAGTAGCACTTGTTTAAAACTTAAGTAAATTCTTCAATAACGCTATTCAGAATCTGGAAATATTGGCTCAAATATCTAACACATAACTAAATTCCTTATGTAACTACTCGCTCTAATATGGCCATGTTTCAACCACAGGTGTTCGAAAATCAAATTCAGACTAGTGATCCCTAGGGGGAATTCTCTCAGCATCATGAATGAACACGACAAAAGAGAAGGACTATCTTACCAGCAGTGCAGAGCTTAGAATCCTCGTCGTATCCGTCGATGCAGTCCGGGGCTCCATCGCACAAGTACTGGATGGAGATGCAGTTGCCGTCCACGGGGCACTTGAACGGCTCGTACGGGTGACAGTATTCTGGAAAATAGTGGAAAAGAATGGGTTAGTTTTGAGGTTTTTTAGAATCTCATCGGTAAACATGACGAGTTTTCACATTAAAGTCGCATACAGACTTAGCGAGGCGTGCGCCGCGAACGGCGCGCAGCGAATGCCTCGCAATGTGTGTACCTTTATATTCGTGGCGAGGCATGTGCTACGCATGTGCGAGGACAAGCCAACGCATCGTGGCGCATGCCTCGCAGTCTGTATCCACATTAGATTTCTTTCCAGTATTTTATAAAAAGCGACTGCCCATCTGAACCGACCGATTCGATCGCACCTGGCACCTACTGGGTAATACGATACCCTTTGGTAAGACTGGATGTCAGAACTCCTGGCCACTGACTACCAGAATCGCCTTTCAAAGATTGAGTCGAAGAGAAAGTCAAAGAGAGAAATGACAGTCGGAACCAACGGCTTAACGTATTTTCCGAGGTGCTAAAAAAAACTCGGTACGCAATGGGTGGTCCAACCTGCGTAAGTAGATGAAAATAAGTATTAATGGATGAAATTAATGTAATTTCAAATGGTAAAAAAGTAGAATAAATATCTTAATAGAAAGAAAGAAATAATTAATTCAAAGTACGCTCTTAAGCAAAAAGTATCGCATTTGTAAAGTCTTAAAAACAATTACAACTAATTCGGCGATTTCAGAGGCTAATCTTTATTGACGGTCTCTAAATAAACTTGGCAATTGCCTCTCAGACTCCTAATGGCCTACAGATTTCAGTAAAAAGCAAATTCTATGAGCGGGAACAGCAATTAAGTATGTCCGAAACGTTCGAATTTTCTCATTTAGCTACAGGATAAAGGCATCTCACCGTTCGGGCAAGTATTATTTCTAATGGCAACACTGTTGATTAGATTGGATTATGTTATTAGGCAGTGTTGGGGTAATTTCAAATTGATTTACCAAATGTTGGTAAAACTACCATTAACACTAAAAACTGAATATTTACCATGTTTAACTATCGTTTTTCGTTCCTCTTTTCTGAAGTATAAGTTTTTTAACTGACATGGTCAGCAAATCTGAAAACGGTTTATTTACCATGTTGAGTTCCCGATATTTCGGCGCTATTGCAAGCATCATGAGCACGGATGAACCAAGAAGTATGTTAGGGTCGGCTTCCAATCCAACTAGTTGCAACAGAATACCAGTATTTTACATGGATCATGGAGCGACAACAGCGATGCGCATGGAGCTTCGATTCGATGATGGGGTAACACGATAATCCTATTCTTACCCTTAGACCAAATTGCAACAGAATACCAGAATTTTGCATGGATCATGGAGCGACAACAGCGATGCGCATGGAGCTTCGATTCGATGATGGGGTAACACGATAATCCTATTCTTACCCTCAGACCAAATTGCAACAGAATACCAGAATTTTACATGGAGCATGGAGCGACAACAGCGATGTGCATGGAGCTGCGATTTGATGATGGTGTAACACGATATTTCTATTCTTACCCTCAGACCAAATAAAAAAACTTAGACATAGCACTGCGAACTACAAAGTGTCAGCGCAAAACTACGCCTCGCTCTGTGCATACACGCTCACACGCATACAGTTACATCAAGCAATTAAACTACGCCTCAATAAATGCATACATGTTTACGAAACCGGCCTCACTTCTCTGTTCGCAAAGTTCCGTATTAACTTTTTTATTTGGTCTCAGTTGTTACCTAGTCTTACTCAGTCACTGACTGATTGCCAATCTTCCTGGCCTTTCCAAGAAACTTAAACTCACCTTTATCCTGCAAAATAGGTGTGATATATTATTATCTGTGGATTAACTACGTCTCGTGATACTGTTCGGAGTTCATTAAGTTATGCTGTCCGTCTTTTTTCTGTTAGAAACTATTTCCGTAACATTCCCTCGTTAGTAGGATTCATTAATTGTGGATGTTCTCATTTGTGTAAGGATAATAGTGATTGGTGTTATTTTGTCTTTTGTTTCTGTTGTTATTCAGATTACGAAGGGCCTTTCAGCTGATATGTACCTTATTGATTGAGAAAAGTGACGATATCAGTTTGTGGACATTTTCGTGGCTCACTTTCATATGCCTGTCAGTTTTCCAGGTATCTATTAAAATCTTCATGTGCAAATGTAAAGCTGAAAGGCAAGGTATGGTGTAGAACATAAAAATTATATTGCAATCATTTTTATGTTCTACACCATACCTGGAGCAGCGGTGGCCCAGTGGTGGCGGCCCCGACTGGAGCAGCGGTGGCCCAGTGGTGGCGGCCCCGACTTACGAACAAACAGGCGTATTACTTTGTGTAATTTATTTTCACCACCACTGCTCTCAAAACGGTGAAGGAAAACGTCATGAGGAAACCGGCATGTCCCAGAACCAAACATTCGAAGACATGTGACATCTACCAATCCGCAGTGGGCCCGCGTGGTAGATTATAGCTCATTCCCACTCATTGAGAGGAGGCCGTGTCCCAGCAGTGGGAACATTATAGGCTGATGATGATGATACCTGGATACGAAGATATTGGGGGTCAAAGTTCCAAATTTTTGACTAGTTCAGTTTAAATACAAGTTTTTAATCTAAGATTTTTACTTTAAACACCTTTACGACCCCGTACTATTAAGTCCATCCACCAGCACAATGTTTTGAGTGCGGTATATCGAGTTTAACCGTGAAAGTGATTTTCACCCAAAAAAGTTATTTCCCAGCAATTTTATTTCGCGTGAAGTTACTTAGTATACAGTCAATAGTTGTCTAGAACAAAAAAAATATCACAAAGACAGGAATAGCAAGTGTCTTTCGACTATTTATATATAGCATTTATATCGTTGTCACGTTTAAGTTTTATAAACCTACTAGCTGACCCACGCAACTTCGTCTGCGTCACATAACAGAGAAAAACGAAAAGCAAAAAAAAACGTTTTTGCAACATTTTTCATCCTTTCCTGTTCCGCCCCTAATGGTTGTAGCGTGATGTGATATAGCCTAAAGCCTTCCTCGATAAGTGGACTATCCAACACAAAAAGAATTTTTCAATTCGAACTAGTAGTTCCTGAGATTAGCGCGTTCAACCAAACAAACAAACAAACTCTTCTGCTTTATAATACACACATCAACACGGTCTAGGGATATTTAAAAAAAAGCGAATTACTATCAATGTGTTAATTATTTATATGACATGTAGATACGTTATTTAATATTCTACCATTTTTTAATAATGGTTAAGGTACTTAGATTAAAATTTCAGGATTTTATGGAAAAAAATGAAGCATAGACGGAAACCGTATATGAATAAACTTTTAATTTGTGAGTAAAAACTGTAAAAAATAGAAAAATCATGTAATTTGTGTTAAACTTGAAGTTAGTAGTCTGAGAAAGCGCCCATGATGTTCATAACACATCGGCAACGATTCGGCATGCTCAGAACAAGGTTGTCAATGTCTTGCTGCGGAATATTGTCCCATGTCCTTCTGAGGTGCGCAAAAAGTTGATCTTCTGTAGCCAGATTTTCAGGAACTTCCTTCAGAGCTCTTCTTTGCAGCATATCCCACGCATGCTCAATGGGATTTAGATCTGGCGATTGAGCAGGCCAGTCTAAGGCCCTAACATTATGTGTATGTAACCAAGCTGCTACCGTTCTCGCCGTGTGTGCCCGGGCATTGTCGTGCATGAGCAGGAAATCTTGCCCCATTTGTGTTCTGTGGGGCAAGATTACGGGCCCCAGCACCTGTTGGACGTATTGTTCTGCCGTCATATTGCCCCGCACCCAAACGATATCCGTCCGTCCTCCAAGACGAATTCCTGCCCAAACCATAATTGTTCCTCCTTGGTATGGGTGAACTTCCTGAGGGTTCTGGAGACGGCTCCATCGTCCAGGAACTCGTCAAACACGCGTCCTTCGTGAATCTGAATGGAAACCGAACCTGGATTCATCCGTGAACAGCACATTGGACCATTGGTCACGGCCCCAGTCCACGTGGTTCCGAACCCATTCTAATCGTCGTCCACGATTGCCTCTCCGTGAAGGTGGGACCCGGAGTGGTCTACGAGAGCGTAGATTGCTTTCATGCAGTCGCCTTCTTACAGTTTGGTCACTCACAAGCACTTGGTGTTCCACTCGCAGCCTTTGGACCAATTGAGTCGCCGTTGCATTTGGTTGAGCTCGCGCAGTAATTTGCAAAAATCGGTCTTGTCTGGGGGTAGTGATGCGACTTGGCCCCCGGTGCCTCTCCGCTACTTCACCTGTGGCACGATAGCGTGTCCACAATCTTGAAATTACATTTTGATGGGTCCCTATGGCCTCAGCAACATTACGCTGAACAGATCCAGCTTCCAGCATTCCCACAGCTCGTAACATCTCCGCCCTCGTCAAATGTCGGCGTTGCATGGCTACAATACCTCAATTTTAACTTTATCTTTCGTTTAAAAATGAAAAAAAAAACTGAAACTAAACGTAATTCGTATTGTTTTCTAAATTTCGCACAAATGAAAATTCACTCTCGAAACAAAAGAATTTAAAAAAATTTGAATTTGGAATTAGTCTGAGATAAATTACAAACAAATCGGTGTATAAAAGATTCCAATGCGGCCAGTACTTTTCGAGTTATTTAATTGAGTACGAAAACGTAGCGCTGTGCGTGATGTCCAGCAATATTTATTTATTTTATTTATGAAATCTTTTAAGACGCCTTCGGAGCATGCCTCGTTCATACAAACGTAATACCAAAATAATTTGTAATTAAAACATATTCTTAAGGTAGTGACTATTTATTTCGATTCGATCACAAAATATCTAGGTTCCCAAACACTCTTGAATGGACACTGATTTAAACAAGAGTTATGAGAAAAATAAGTTAACTATAGAAATTTTAAATTCCTCATATCTCATCTTTATATCATTGTCCTTTCAAAATACATATTTGGGAACATAGATATTCTCTAATCCAATCGAAATAAATACACACTACCTTAAAAATAAGTATGATTTACATTTTCTTTGTTATTACGTTTGTATGAACTACGCATGCTCCGCAGGCCCCTTAACATCCAACGACTTTAATAATATTCGTCTAAAATTGTTTGAAAATGAAAAAGGTTATCGTAAGTGCCTAGGGTAGGTATAAATAACCAAGTTTCTGAATCACAGAGTGGGTGTCTCATTAAAATGTAACGTGAACCCTTACGTTCATGAACCTACGGATGTGGGGTTCTCTTGAATATCATATTTTTTGTAAGGATGTTAAGTACTTAAGTACTACGTGATTTTATTTTCTTTTAGGTCTTGTACGAGTATCTTTATGCAAATTTTGCTAATCTGTTGCTAATTTAATATGAACTTCTAAGCAGCACGTAAAACAAGGGTCTACGTGGCTATTCCTAACATGTTTCTTGCTAATTATTTTAAAAGCAATGGCTTTTTTATTTTTTCTGCAAAAACATTCCTTAAAAATAAATAAATAAGCAACGGGGTTCGTGTCCTGTGGACACCAGTTAGTTGATATACTACATATATACTTTTTTGTTTGTAAATACATAGCCTAAAGGCTTATGCGGCAAAGGGCAATGGAGAAGGTTATGCTTGGAGTGTCCTTGCGTGATCGTCGTCGGCAGTGGACGTCTTTCGGGTGAAATGATGATGATGATGATGATGAAATACAAAGCGTGATAAGAGGCTACAATACTTGTAAGTAACCAAATATAAGGCACCGGCCACACAGAACAGACGCAAGGCACGGACCCGTCGCAGTCGCGGCGCCCGTTTAATCTACTTGCATATAAAATGTATACAGCCGTCGCGACGTAAAACATACAGAAAAGACGGGACGCCCGTCACGACGGCGTCCTATTGGAAAACATATAGAAAGGACAAGGCGCGGGCAGGGCGCGGGCCTGCACGGGCGCAAGCGGGGGAGCGGAAAGGGCGCGGAGGGCAGGTTTGGACATAATAATGTAAAAACATTGTGGAGTCATCTTGTATACTTCTTGAAAACGATCAGGATAATAATGTAGATCCTCCATTATTTAAAAAAATCTAATCTGTCCATTGCTTAGCCATACCGGATGTACCCAGTAACATCTAACCCTCTGCAGATTAGCGAGATATACCAGTGCCAATACATCTTCATCTTCAGAAGAAGACATGTTGTCGTATCAAAATCGGATGGTTGAATGCCGGGTAAAGCTTCTAGTGCGCGCCATAAAAAGTCGTGACGGCGCCCTGTCTGCGACGGGTCCGTGTCTTTTCTATATGCGTTAAAAAGTCGCGACGGCGCCCTGTTCGCGACGGGTCCGCGCCCCGCCCTGGTCTTGCGTCTTTTCTGTGTGGCCGTTGGCTTAGATTTTAAAAAGACACGATTACTTCCACTACCCTTCACTACTAGTGTTTTTTTTCTTTATTTATTCAGGGACATTTATAACCGCAAAGCGTATGTCAATCCCATCGTATCCTAAATAAACATGTAAACCTTAACAGACTCTTCGCATCATCACCATTTGGTTGAGCCAGGATTTTGTGGAATGTGCCTACTTCATACTAGTGTTCCTTTTGATAAAAAATTAAGCGTATTGTGGTGTGCGTACTATAACTACATAATCTCTCATAGTCAGAGAGCGTTAAACTGACTCCAGGCAGTTTTGTCTAAGCTAGCTCTAGATAAAACTATTCTCTAGATAAAATTCACGCACGTCCAAGATAAACTTATTAACCAAATAAACACCAAACTTCTCTATTCCAAGTGTTAGGTAGGCGGTAAAAGATTAACTAGCAGAGAAACTCGACTAACATCAAAAGTATTATCTTTATCCCGTCACGGCTCACCGAAAGTCGCAAAAGAAAGATAAAGAAATAACAATACTTGGCACAAGCTGTCTGCTAAGAAAGATATTAATGTTAGTAATCCGTTTAGTGTCATAACTGATAGGACAGATGTAACGGTTACCAGCCAATGGCGGGATGAGATATTGGGAACATTGCCTAATATCGTAAATTATTGTTCTGATATTTGTCTTAGTTTTGTGTCTGGATATTTGTTAGGGTTTATTTTTGTGCCAAAAAATATTAGTTTAGCACCAATATAAATAAATAAATATCCCTCGACAATAACACACAGAACCATCTAGTGTTGAATTAAGTTGTAAACATTCAGTTATTCGTATTGGTTTTATTAGACAACCCGAATGGCGTAGTGGTGGTTTGGCTGCCTTACGTTCATAGGGTCCTGGGTTCGAATCCCAGTAGGAGCAAATGTTTGTGTGATGAGCATGGACATTTGTTTCCGAGTCATGGATGTTTCTATGTATAATAAGTATGTATTTGCAAACAAAAAAGTATATATATGTAATATATCAACTACCTGGTGGCCACGACACAAGCCTTGCTTAGTGTGGCACTAGGTGGCGCTGTGTGTTAATGACCAGCGATATTTATTTATTTATTAGTTTGAAAAATTAGTAGCTTTTACAAAACTTACAGAATAATATAGTAGGTGTCTGTGTTTTTATAGCCGAATTTATTCTTTTGATATTTCCATATCAATATCAATCATCTACTAACTACTATTCTTATACGACTAGCCGTTAGCAGATTGATAGTAGTTCAGAGTGCATTTTTACTATCTACGGTCTAACTTTACTAATGTACATAATATCAATTAATTTGGTCATAAAACCTCTTCACCTATCGTCCCACTAATTAATTCACTTTAATAACCGTCTAACAAATAACTTAGGTCATAACCCGGTTATACTCGAGACCCGGCACTAGGGTTACCAACCATCCGGTTGGGTCCGAAAGGTTTGTGGTTTGGCGTTTTTTCGTACTCTTACCGCAGTATCTTTTGAAAATTTATATAAAGCAGAAGAGTTGGTTTGGTTGAACGCGCTAATCTCAGGAACTACTGGTTCATATTGAAAAAATATTGTTGAGTTGGATAGTACATTTATCGAGGAAGGCTTTAGGCTATATAACATCACGCTACGACTATTAGGAGCGGAGCAGGAATTAAAAATGTAGCAAAAACGGTTTTTTTTTTCCTTTCGTTTTTCTCTCTTATGTGACGCAGACGTAGTTGCGAAATTACTCTAAATACTGGCAATAGCAAGTTTTACTCAAAGGAAACAATTTATTTTTAATAAACTAACTAATCTCTGTACCAAACATGACAAATAAAATAAAGGGAAGACCATGAAATCTAAAGATCAGTAATAAATTCTATGGGATAAATTCAATTAGTTAGAGCACTTTTATTCATGGTCTTCCTTTCATTTAGTTAATCCATATGATCCATATGATTGCCCCTATCGATTGATGTAAAAAGTACAGGGTGTACTTTTTTGAACTTTAGACGGTTCGATTCCTGAGTGTGGGAAGCCCGATTTTCGAAAATTTGTGAGTGAATCCAATCCTTTGAGTATTTGCTATCTCCAGTATTTTAATTAATTTCCCTCCAGGTGGGACTTATTGAAAAACGTCCACGCTGTATATATTTAAGACGACCCGATTGGCGTAGTGGTAGTGACGCTGCCTTACGTTCTTAGGGTTCTGGGTTCGAATCCCGGTAGGAGCAAATGTTTGTGTGATGAGCACGGACATTTGTTTCCGAGTCATGGATGTTAATATGTATAATAAGTATGTATTTACAAACAAAAAAGTATATATGTAGTATATCAACTATCTAGTGTCCACGACACAAGCTTTGCTTAGTGTGGCACTAGGTGGCGCTGTGTGTTAATGTCCAGCGATATTTATTTATTATTTATTTAACTGGGCAAAGGCCTCCCCCATTCCGTTCCAACTCTTTCGTTATTTTCATGTGTACCAAAAAAACAATAAAATAAAAAGTAAAATACCCGGACTTATTTCGACTGTGTCCTTGGTCTAGCAATCGTGACTGGGTAAGGTCCTGGATTCGATTCCCGGGTCGGGATCATTGTTATTGGGTTTTCCATCAGGAATTTCTCAGTGGCAGTCCCGGAGTCTGGATTTGTGCCCAATTGATGGCAATAGGCTCACCCCTACTAAAAGGGACTTAAATATAACAGTTGAAATGTGGGTGTTCTACAAGGTACACCTCTGCACCCATGTTTTTTGAAAATGTCTGGCTTTTTTGTCAAGACTCTTCGAATTCCTAAATGGTAACCCTACAAACACTAGAGTCCGTATGTACCTCCCTACCCACCTATTCCGGTTAAGTACCTACCTATACCGTTTATGACGATACAATTTACTGACACAGCTATAAAATTCGTCGCATCACGCTCGTTAAGTTTCAACGGGGTGTGCTAAAACTTAATTTGAAGTCTGCCGTCACCCGTCTTGCTCTGGTAATTACGTGAAATGCTCGTTTGTTGGGTCAAGTGAGAATTAGACAGTGGGTCTAATGAGGGATTTTCTTTTTAAACTCTTTCCTAGTCGCTGGATAGATGGCGCTGAACTTGGTATTTACTGCAAGGAACGGAACGTCACGTCATTACACTTGGATGTAAGGGTTATATCCGGAATAGAATAGAAGAGAATAAAATAGAATAGAATTTTATTTTGCAAATATGGGTAATACATAATAGTTCTTAAGATTACATTTAGCTCAGTCACATTTTAGCAATCGGCATGCAAACATTTGAAATTTTTAATATCATTATTATTACACTTATTTTGATCCATTTTAAAGTTTATTATTATAATATTTTTAATACATCAACTTAATTAAAAACCTATGTTAGTATTAAAAGGAAAATAAAAATTAGCATCATTAAATTACTCATGTCATTACTATTATATCATACTATTATCATTACATTATTTAACATGTCATTACTATTACAAATATCATAAGGAAGCATAAGCAAGTGTCAGTCAACGAGCGTATGTGACGGGACGCAATCTTTTGTTTTTTTTCAAGCGTTTTGGCTTTGGCACCATGTAACGTAGTCAGTGCAACGCAATCTACAGATTTCTTGGAAACTGTTTTTTGAATACTCAAAAAGATAACCTCTCGTAGCGAAAGATTTTGTCTGTGGAAAAAGTTTTGAGTAGAAATCACTGTATGTTTTTTTAAGTGACGTACTACCCATGATAGTAATTGTTTCCTGCTTACGATAAACGTTGTTGGTTTAGCTCTCGAAAAATAATTTTCACTACAACTTATTACTCACAAAATTACCCGTAACAGAAGAAGAAAATGTAGGATGTACTTACACAGTTACACGACTTAACTTCACCAATAAATCTAGACTACAACCAGTCGTGAATGTCATAAAGAATCAGTCCTTAGAAATAAACCCCACTAAAATACTTTTAAAGGCTTCCATCCAAAATCCCCCAGCAGTCATAAATTGAAGTGGGTATCTAAACCAACTAACGAGAAAAAAATCGCCACGTAAAAAGCCTATGTAAATTCAAGAAATAAACTTAGCGTAGTGAATCCTCTTAGCTGAAGTTCCTTCAAAAATGTTCAGTAACACTTAGCTTTATTAAAACGTTACTTTAAAAGGTTATTCAGGACTTAACACGATTACACACTCGTCTACTTAAGCGAACATTTTACGAGACCGGGTAAAACGAGCGAAAAATGTCGTACCTAAATGTCATCTTAAAATACGACGACATTTTACGACGAATATTTTAAATTTTCCGTTTTATGAAGTTTGAAAAGTGTCGATGGTAAAATATTTTTATGTCAGTGGGTTATATTTGTTTGTTGTGGGTTGAGAAATCCATAGAGTTGGTTTACAGTTTTACCAGTTTTACAAACTTCTGCGTTCATGACAGTAAATCACCTCATCACGAAGCCGTCAACCTGTTCATGAAACTAAGTAACTACGCAAAACTTATTACTGGGAAACGATTTTTTTTTCTGCGATGAAAAATCATGTTTATGGTAGAACTCAATGTTGTGCTTATGGATGGATTGAATAGTACGGGGTCGTAGAGGTGTTTATAGTAAAAATCTTGCATTAAAAAAAACTTGTCGAAAAGTTTTATCTCTGTAACTGGAAGGGGTCCCAGGTAAGGTGTAAAACAAAAAAAAATATCGCAATGACGGGGAAAACAGCCTTTTGGCTTCGTTAAGACGTGGTTTACACCCTTTATACAAACAAGAAATAACACTTTTAATCGTTGCTCTACAACAAGTAAAATTTAATTGAAAATTTGTGGCGGCGGCCATCTTGGATTGACTTTTATCAAACTTAGCTAAGAACACTCCCGACTAATTCACTTTTCAAACGAAGAAAACAAAATAAAAATCGGTTTATCCTTTCGGGCGCTACGATGCCACCCACAGACAGACACACACACACACACAGATACGTCAAACTTATAACACCCCGTCGTTTTTGCGTCGGGGGTTAAAAAGTAACTGCGGTGTGGATGCAGCATATGATACAAATGAAGAACCAACATTCAAATTTCGAACCGTGCTTTTAAAGTTATCCGCGACTTAAGTCCGTATAGAAAAACCCGAACACAATGTCGGGCAGTTGCTCACCAGACCCCAATACCCATCTAGTCGTAGGGTCCTCCCTTTTCTATAGACGATGATGAAACTTATATAAAATGATTTTATTCATTTGTACAAATTCAAGCAACTTATAGCAGACTTTTATTATTAAAAGTATATTTTTGATAGTTGTTAAAAGAAACTTATAAAACGATCATTTGACAATTAACTTCACATCTATCAAAGAAGGGGGGTGTGACGTCACGTCCGGAGTGGTGTTGTCCCGGAAACACACTGCCGTGGCGTGGTGTGGCGTGGCACGCCTGAAGCATATCGGTTTTATACATTTAGTATGGTTAGAGACATATTTGTATGTCGTGTCGTGTCGTGGCGCGTTCTGGCGTGGCGTTGACTGCTCACCACCGATTGGCCAGAGCGGTGGTGGGGTTATGGCGCGACAAGCCTCACCACGTAAGTGTGTTTCCGGCTTTAGAATATCCACCGTGGTTGATCACTAGTTAGTAGTCAAATGATCGTCGAGCAAGCAAGTCCTGCTGCTCCATCACGAGTGTTGATTATTGTTAGTTATCGCTATTTTGTTGTGAAGTGCTAATAAAGGATTTTGAAATCCGAAATAATCGACTTTATTTTGTGAAACGCTTCTTACTAAGCGAAGAGGACAACACTTAACACCCTCTTCTTCAAATCCCTAACTTAAGTGCCAGACTCCACATTAATGTATAAACTTGACAAAATCTTGATTAAATTAGGACATGATTGAGATGAAAGACCCAGCAACACCTGGGAGCGTCGAAAGGTCAGGTGTGAACGGTGTGAGTAATAATATATACACCTACGTCTGGTTATAAAGGTGTTCGGTGTCTAGAGTAGCACAATAAGCTTGTAACTAATATACCCTTATCAATTTACTGTCATGATAACGAATTGACGTGGTTTTATTGTTCATGAACCTGGAAAATAGGGCTTCAAAACTTTGTTGTTTTTGGGTCAAAAATTAATTTGGTAGGTACATTGGTAGTTCACATCTTGCTTGCCTAGGTTGGTCTGTGGATGGGTGACCACCCTTACGTTTCGAGTTTCCTCCGTGCCTCGGAAAGCACGTTAAGCCGTTGGTCCCAGCTGTCATTTGTCCATCTTTGACAGTCTTTACAGGTAGTCAGTGGCCCTAAAGTCTGACACCAGTCTTACCAAGTGCGGTATCGTATTTCCCAGTATTAACTGGGTTGTGGAGGTCAGATAGGCAGTCGCTCCATGTAAAATATTGGTATTCAGCTGCATCCGGTGAGACTGGAAGCCGACCCCAACATAGTAGGGAAAAGGCTAGGCAGATGATGATGATTGATAGTTCATATCTGCTGAGGATGACTGCTGAGATGACAAGTAATAAAGAAGTATCGGAGAAAAATGGAAATAAGACGGCACTTGGGGGTAGCTTGTATCCAGCAGTGGACACCTTTCGGCTTACATGTTGATGGAAGAACAAAGCGCTGACCCCATATCAATTGGGATAAAGGCAAAGGAATAATGATGATTTCACACCTGCAATGGCTGAAAAATATTGTTTGGACGCTAAGTCAATAAAGTCACCACACACAGATTAGAAAATAAAAGCATATGCGTAGTGCTAGTTCCTTCTCCGTATAACCTAACTGCAAGGAGTATTCATCATTCACCTGGCTGGCAGTGACATAACTTTGCTCTCTAGTTGATGAGACTGAGACTGCCTCAACTCAACATCAAGTGTCTCGTTGGTTTAATGGTAGCAAGCTTCGATATCAGTTCGATTCCTAAGCCGCGTATTTTCCATCAGGTGTTTTCTTAGAAACAACCACAAAGTTCGAAAAGGGGCCGAAAAGTTCTGGAGTGGCGACCGCAAACTGGAAGATGATGCGTTGGAAGTCGGTGGACCGATGACATGGTGAAGGTTGCGGGAATCCGTTGGATGCGAGTCGCAAGGGACCGGTCAATGTGGCGAGACTTGGTGAAGGCCTATGTCCAGCAGTGGAAGTCTTTCGGCTGAAATGATGATGGTGATGAACAACAAAGTCTTGGTGTGTCCGGTTAGTGGCAATAGGCTAACCCCTCTCTCGCTGAATTGGGTAGGTGCCTAAAATTAAATCAAAATATTTATGTGCTAGCATATGGTACATGAGGTGTTACAGTAAATTCGACGTTTCATCATTATCATCATTTCAACGGAAAGACTTCCACTGCCAGACATAGGCCTCCCCCAAGTGTCTCCATATTGATCGGTCCCGTGCGACTCGCATTCAATGGTTTCCCGCTACTTTCACCAGGTCATCGGTCCACCTAGTGGGAGGACTTCCAATGCATCGTCTTCCGGTTCGCGGTCGCCACTCCAGAACTTTTCGACCCCATCGGCCATACGTTCTGAGCGAAATGTGTCCTGCCCACTGCCACTTAAGTTTGGCAATTCTTCGGGCTACGCCGGTGACCTTGGTTCTCTTGCGAATGTCTTCATTTCTGATTCGATCACGCAAGGAAACTCCTAGCATAGCCCTCTCCACTGCCCTTTGGGTGACTTTAAGCCGACGTTTCAGCCCCGTTTTAGTCGGATTCGACGATTGACCTCTGACTCGAAGTTAGACCTACCTAACTGGACCGTTTGTCCCAGGGACACATAATCGTCTACAACTTCGAGTGTAGAGTCTCCGATCTTGATAGGAATGGGCGGGACATGGTCATTCAACATGACCTTCGTCTTGTCCATATTCATTTTTAGACTCCCTACTGAGGTCATCGAGGATTGTACTGAGGTCTTCCATGGTCTCAGCCATGATCACTATATCGTCGGTAAACCGAAGGTGAGTTATGTACTCGCCATCATTTCATCATTTCCTGCCATAACATGGCGTGCAAATGTATTCACAATTAGTCTTACTTACAAATTACGGATTCTTTTGACTCGTCTTCTAAGGTACATGTTCACTTAAAAGATAACAGTCTGATTATCTAAAAACAGCTGTCACTGTGGCATGTTCCCATATAAAACGTTTTTTAAACAGCTGTGTATGTGTTTGCAGACCGTTAACTTTTTGGTGAACCTTAGTAGTCCTTAACGGTATAATATCTTTTAATTAAAAGCCTCTGCTTAACTCTTCGGGGTTTACAGGCGTGATGTTATGTTATAAGTAACTAGCTGACTCACGCAACTTCGTCTACGTCACATAAGAGAGAAAAACTAAAGGAAAAAAAATCCCCGTTTTTGCAACACTTTTCATTCCTGCTCCGCTCGTAATAGTTGTAGCGTGATGTTATATAGCCTGAAGCCTTCCTCGATAAATGGACTATCCAACGCAAACATGTTTTTTCAATTTCAACCAGTAGTTCCTGAGATTAGCGCGTTCAACCAATCAAACAAACAAACTCTTCTGCTTTATAATATTAGTATAGATGTCTCATACATCATACACAGGTTATAGCTACAAATATCATAACTTGACAAGGCTTTATTCACGGCATATACCTGCCATGCAAAATTCATGTTGTACCCAATTAATATGCATGAACGTACGTGTTGTACGAAGATTTACGACTCATATACACTTACTTATTGTATTACTCGGTTGTGGCAGGTACGAGTACATATCGTACATTATTTACATAGCCTCGTAATGTTGGAAGTTCCAAGAATGTGTGAAGTTTATTTCCCAAGATTGCTGTAACTTTATACCTGGAAGTTGGCAAAAATTAAATGGAGTTTTGGGTGGCTCCTGTCGAATTAATGGGCCTGGCGGGTGTAGTTAAAGGTAATAAAGAGATAAAGTCTAGAGATAATTCTCTAGACTTTAGAGCAGCGCAACCCCTTCATAGTTTAGCGTACTACAAAACGCGATCACGTGCGTTATGGATCATTTGTGTTTTTGTCTAACTTTTCCACCTCTAGAAGTATATTTTAACAATCAAAGACAATTATTTAAATAAGATGGAGAATTAGCACTTTGAGAACGCCAAAATTACATTTAATAGTCTCCAAAACGGTCGGTCCTTCGTAACTTCTTAGCACTTTAGCTGGGAAGCTACAAACTATCAAGAAACACGTCCGTCTTTTGCCTGAAGCACATTTGGGTAAGTAATTCCTTTTCTTGTAATGTATTACCATAACAGTACGCTTGTAATCCCTGGAGGGTTAGACAGCGGTGTACTTAATAGTCTACCAATATTTTGCCTGATATATTTAAGTCCTATGTAATAGGGCAAACTTTTGCCACCACCCGGGCTCAAACCCAGACTATGGCTGCTAATGAGAAATTCCTGATTTAAATAAAACCCCAATAACATTTTGTCAGACCCAGGAATCGAACCCAGCTGGACCGCATGCCACGCAGTTACACTTGCGACCACTAGACCAACGTGATGTGAAAGAATGAATTATCAAAATGACAAATTTCTTTAAAATTGGTCATGATTGGGAACCAATAAGTACTCGAAAACAGCTACAAGTCAACCCAGGTACATCGAAAACCTATAAACTTTGACCTCCGCTATAAACTAGAATGAGTCGTAACATAGAACTAACATGTTGTTGAACAACGTGGGATGAGCCAAGTGACGTGTCATTACTAAATAAATATAAAAATAAATAAATATCGCTGGACATTAACACACAGCGCCACCTAGTGCCACACTAAGCAAAGCTTGTGTCGTGGACACTAGATAGTTGATATACTACATACATATATACTTTTTGTTTGTAAATACATACTTATTATACATATAAATATCCATGACTCGGAAACAAATGTCCATGCTCATCACACAAACATTTGCTCCTACCGGGATTCGAACCCAGGACCCTAAGAACGTAAAGCAGCGTCACTACCACTACACCATTCGAGTTGTCAAAACTATTGATTAGTAATATCAAACCCCAAGAGATGTACACCATGACACATGAGCAACAAGATACAGTACTGTTGAGATAATTGAAGTGTCATTTGAGAACTAAGATTGACGCTTTGAAACTTCTGGCAAATACAAAGGGTGTAAAAAAACCTCTTTTCGAAGCGGAACTTGTTCTCTTCGTCATTGTGATATTTTTTTGTTCTACATCATACCTTGGTTGGAACCTGGTAAAAAATGAACTTTTGACAATTTCTCTGTTTTTTTAATACAAGTTTTTATTGTACCTTAAACACCTGTACAACCCCCTTACTATGAAATCCACCACCATCCACAAATACATGAATTTTCACCCCAAAAGAAGTCATTTCCCAGCAATATTTTTTGCGTAAAGTTACATAGTTTGATGTACAGAATGGTTGGTTAACGGCTTTGTGATGAGGTGGTTTACACCATGTATATGTAGCTTTGCTTTGGTTTTGCCACAGCCGAGAAAAAACTATTGGAATAATCTTTTTGTTGCAGACAGACTTCAACGCGATTTTTCTTAATATTGAGGAAAAAGTCAGTTACCAAAACTCCAATTATAATAGAAATAACTATAAAAAATAATCACCTGCAAATAAATAAATAAAAACTCTGTAATAAAAAAAAAAAGGTTTTTATCGAATCACAACAACTATTTCTATTTTGCGACAAGCGCAATAATTATCACAAATATTTTTTAATAAATTCTTAAAACTAATGTTAAATCCGATACGTGTATATATTTCAATTATATTATTACTTCTTATTTACGTCATGTTTATATCACGTATTCATGCTACGACAAAGGAAATCTTTCCTTACTGTGAGCTCACGGTAATATTATTATAACGTAAATTTCTGAAATATTAACCTCACTGAAACAATCTCAATTTCAATTCCTTTTATTCTCGTAACACAAAACCGCACACCATATTCTCTGAGCAAATCTTTCAACGCCAGCTAGATATATAATGTTATATAAATATATTCTTGCGAGGAAAACGTACCGTATCCGGAATTTAATGCATATCGCGTTGAATTTTACACTCCAACTATTTCTCTACACTTCTCCGTTTGAGTTTCGTATTTCAGAGGTTTTCTGCACGTGTGTGGGAATATATACATGTTGTTTTATGTACAGGTGAATATGGTTCCATTATTGTGTGGTGTATAGGTAGATATTGAAGTTATGTTTGTTTTTAGTTTGATATTATTGGAGACGACACAGATTAAACATTCTGAAGATATTACACGTATTTGTTATAACTTGTAGTGATTATAAAAAAGGAACTGAAAAGAAGAAGCGACGGCGTAGCTCGTCCAGTGCTACGGCGTAGTCTACCATTTTTTACGGCGCAGCGCCCCTTACCCGAGGCTACGGCGTAGGTCAAGCTACAGCGTAGTCTACCATTTTCTACGACGCGTCTCACCTCACGCTACGGCGTAGGTCAAGCTACGGCGTAGGTTACGCTACGGCGTAGATCATGCTACGGCGTATGTCAAGCTGCGGCATGACATTACTCGTTCGTTCTTCAACCTTTGGCCACCCAATGCGGGTTTCTTTCAAATCTTACGTGAAGCTATTATCCCGTGGCCTTAACATTGTTAGAACTATTATATTGTAAACTTTTTTAGGAGTGATATTCGAACCAATCAAATTGAATCTACTGAAATTTTACATTTAGCCACAAAGATTTTGGTTTGCCTGTCAAGATTTTCAATTGAAACAGATTGCAATATATGCTGAATCACCTGCAATAAACTGACACAAATAAATTATAGCTGCCATAATATTCTTCCATGTGTATTTTTCCACAGTATTAAGGATCTCGTATGTGTTCTTATTACAACAGAGATGTTCGCTTCATTGGGGTACAACATTAGCCAGTATTTGTATGGTTAGGATAAACCCATGGGTAGAAATTGTAGAAGAACCTCATGGCTTATTTTGTCACTAGCTGACCCGCGCAACTTCGTCTGCGTCACATAAGAGAGAAAAACGAAAGGAAAAAAAAACCCCGTTTTTGCAACATTTTTCATTCCTGCTCCGCTCCTTATAATTGTAGCGTGATGTTATATAGCCTTCCTCGATAAATGGACTATCCAACACAAAAATATTTTTTTCAATTCGAACTAGTACTTTTTGAGATTAGCGCGTTCAACCAAACAAACTAACAAACTCTTCTGCGTTATAATATTATAGTATAGATAAGTATATAAATTATACGAGTATCAGCTGGAATTACGCTCAGGCATTAGACTTGCCCCCTATTACATGGTACTTAAACATAACTGGTAAAATGTTAAAATGTTGGTGTACTATTTGATAAACTTCTGCCTAACACTTTGAGATTACAGGCGTGATGTTATGTTATATAACTTAGGTACTCGATAAAAAGCTGACTGCAGTGATAGGTAGTACTAGTTTAATAGTAAATAACTTATACCAAAATCAAATATTTACCAATCAAAACCCGTAGAGGAAACTTCATTAAATATTTCACAACGCAAACATTAATAGGGAAGTGGAACTCAATCACGAAAAGTTAACAAAACTGACCTTCGATCTGCTCTCCCACTATTCGGGAAATGAAATGTAAACAATATTTACTACATTGACCTTTCCGGAACGTAATGTTTTTGTTACATATTTTCAGTTTTGGTTGTTTTTTGTTTCTCTTCCCTTGGTTTTACAGTAACACAAGCTAGTCGTAGTAATTATTATGAGGAATCTCGTATTTTGAACGATTTGTATGTTATTTTAATATGTACTAGCTGACACACGCAACTTCGTCTGCGTCACATAAAAGAGAAAAACAAAAGGAATAAACAAACCCCGCTCCGCTCCTAATAATCATAGCGTGATGTTATATAGCCTAAAGCCTTCCTCGATAAATGGACTATCCAAAACAAAATAATTTTTCAATTCGAGTCGGTAGTTCCTGAGATTAGCGCGTTCAACCAAACAAACAAACTCTTTTGCTTTATAATATTAGTATAGATTAGTTTATTTAATCTTATCTATAATAAATGTGTATCAGTATGTATATGTAGCGTCAGGGTCCGACATTATTTAAAAAAAACACAAAAAGGTCTTCACACAATCACTCAGTTTATTTCAATTTAATCAAACTTAATTAACTTCACATTAATTTAAATCACAACACTAAATTAATCTGCACTGATTATAATAAACTGCACGACACTAAAATTACTCAGCGTTTACGTAACGAGTGCACTGGGCAACGGTCGACGAACGAATGAACCGAGTCGTGCGCTCGCACTGACCTTTATAATACCACTTGGTGGTGAGGGTGAGGTTGAAGTTCACCGTTTGACCGTTGCACTCGTAGTTTACAAAACAATGACGGTGGCGCCGTCACGGCCATACTGACGTACGCTCGTCCTCGAGCGTCTTCCGAGCATCTGGGAACAAGACAACAACCTGTTCGTTCATCCTGGCATTTTTTTTCTAGTGTGATCTTTAATAAAACGTTTCAATAATGTGCTGGTCCGGTTAACCCTTCAGCTTACCACAACAACTACGTTATTTCATCAGTATTAAAACTGGAGACGATTGTGCTAGGCCGGATAAATATCCCTTTAGCGAATGCTAGACCGGACATCAGTCCCTATAGCCAAACATGCTAGACCGGATTGCAATCCTTATAGACGGAGGGCTAGGCCGGATCGCAACCCCTTTAGCAGAGTCATTGGACCGGATTTTCCCTTCAATAACTCTTTCCTACATTTTTTCCTTTCTACATTTTTTTTTGTGGTATTACTCTCTTTTTTTTTCAATTAATTACGGTCGTCGTGGTGTACAATGGCATCAGTTACAACACTTATTGACTCTGGTAAATCTGATGATGAACTTTCTATATTATCACTAATAGCGCTCAAGGTACGTGAACTAGCCGACACAGTGCTGCTATCAACATACATAGTGTCGCTATCGGAAAGTTCATCCTCAGCATCACCAATCACAACTACGTTATCATTATCACGATCAGTTTCATGGACAACATCACTCTGGTTAGCATCCGCCGTCACGTCATCATCATTATAATTTTCGGCTACTTCTATAAAACCGGATGGACCGCGGGGTACTTCGCGTAGGTTCTCATGGGTGACCTTGTACGTTCGATTAGACCCGTTAACAAGTTTCAATTCGTACCTATCGTTTTCTAAGACAGCAGTGATTTTGTAGGGGCCTTTATACTTTGGGTCTAACTTAGTTTGGTGCCTTTCTTCACTTTTTACGAAAACAAAGTCTCCAGTAGAAAAGGGTTTTATTTTAGCCTTACCCCGGTTAAAGCGAATGACATCAGACTGAGCCAGTCTCTTTATATTGTCTGACGCACTAGACCGTGCCGCTTCCAAATCTAGTCTACTGGGATTATCGGAATTCGTAGCTATTCTAGAAATACCTAACGAGTTACCTTGAACTCCAAACATCAGCTCGATTGGGGTGAATCCTGTTACTCTGCATCGGGTACTATTAAGGGCCAGTTGGATCTCACCTAACTGTTCCTGCCATGACCTATCGGAGTTACCTTCAGCTACTGTAAGCAAACTCTTAAGAGTTCGCATCACGCGCTCCACTTGCCCGTTGGCTCTGCAGGCACCCGTAGCGATAAGGTGTAACTCAATATTGTTGTCTTTACAAAAGTTTCTAAAATCTGTATTGTCGTAAGACCGCCCACGATCGGCTATTATTCTTTTTGGCGCTCCAAATAAATGTACTGAGTCTTGTACTGCTTTAATAGCGTCAACGGAATTTAATGTCAATGTGTGTTTCAGTAAGACATATTTTGTAAAGGCATCAATAGTGACGGAACAATATTCTTTGCGGTCACTCTTACCGCTGAGTTTCCCTGTAAGATCTAAGTGCAGAGTGTGCCATGGAAGTGGTACCTTGGGGATTGGATGCAAGCGTACTTGTTGCGCACCAGATGGACCCTTTGAAGACTTGCAAACGACACAGGAATCTACAAACTTCTTAACGTATTTGGACATGTTACTGAACCAATAGAGATCGTACAACTTATCTAGTGTTTTTTCATATCCCAGATGTTTTATATCATTATGAACGTGGCTAATAAGCGACCATATCAAGGAGTGTGGAAGGATTGGTAACCATTTAGTAACTTTGGCTCGCTCTATTTTACGGTATAGTATGCCTTGCCTAATATCGTAAGTGTGTGCAATTTCAGAGGGTAATTGATTTGATTTTATTTTAGAAATTAAGTCCGAGATTTCCGAGTCTCGTTGTTGTTCTACGGATAGCCAACCCTTATCAAGTTCCAAAATGTTAACGATTTTCGAAGTTAGAGCTTTCTGAACTATTACTCTGGAATCGGCTACGTTATCTTGAATATCTAGAGGGGAGTTACGGGATAAAAAGTCTGCGTGAGCCATGTTTCTACCTTCTTTATAGACAATATCAAAATCATAGGATTGTAGAATAGCCCACCATCTATGGACTCTGTGTGTAAGGTCTTTTTTTGAGTGGGAGGCTTTTAAAGCATTACAATCCGTGAACACCGTAAAATGTCGGCCATAGAGATAACGTCTAAAGTGTTCCACGGATTTTACAACGGCTAACGTTTCCAACTCGTATGAGTGGTAGCGGCTTTCTGCACTAGTGGTTTTATGGCTGAAATAAGCTACAACATGCGGAAGAGAGTCATACTTCTGAATTAGGACAGCCCCGTATCCGTCACTGCTGGCATCAGTATGTAACTCGATGGGCAAAGAGGGATCAAAGATTTTGAGTACTGGTTCTGTAATCAAGCATCTAACTATTTCGCTATGAATCTTATCATGTTCAGCAGTCCAAATGATGCGGCCTTTGCCAGAAGTAAGTGGATATAGGGGTTTGAGTAATTTTGAAAAATTCGGGATGAATTGCCTGAAATATGTTGCTAATCCAATAAACTGCCTAACCTGTTTAACTGTAGATGGCTTTGGGGCATTTTGTAAGGCTTGAACTTTGCGCGGATTAGGTTTGAGAGCTCCTGAGGATACAACATAGCCTAAATACTCGATCTCCCTTTTCATAAAAGAGCATTTCTTAAAGTTAAATGAGAACCCAGCAATAGATAAAGTTTCTAGCAATTTATCTAGTCGAGAAAGGCCTTCATCAACTGTTACCGATGCTGCAAGGACATCATCCATGTAGACTAGGATTCTGTCATCTTTTAACGGTTTTAACGCGGTATTAATAGCCCTTTGAAAAACTTGTGGAGCGTTTCTAAGACCAAACGGCATCGTTAAAAATTCGTATTGGCCTGTTGGTGTTACAAAAGCAGTCTTCTCCACTGTATCCTCATGAACCCTCACCTGATGGAAACCAGAGGCCATGTCCACAATACTATAATAATAAGCTCCATGTAATTTATTAATTTGGTCACTGATCAAAGGAAGAGGGTAACTATCCGGACGAGTATTGCTGTTGAGCTCTCTGTAATCTACACACAAACGATCGCTACCGTCTCTCTTTTTTACTAATAGGATGGGGCTCGAGAATGGGGACGAACTTTCTCGAATTATATTGGCGTGTAACATTTTTTTAATCTTTTCGTGAACGATATCAAGTTCTAGAGGAGACAAACTATATGGTCTTCTGTGAACTATTTTAGCAGGATCAATAAGATCAATTTTTAGTTCGCCAGTTTTAATGCGGGTCGTTGGTAAACTCTGTACGAAGTTGTTGGAATATTTGTTGAGTATGCGTAACAACCGCTCTCTATCATTTCCTACAAGGTCGGTATCTATCGTATCTTCGTAAAAAAGTGAGTGCGCACAAGAGTTGGATATCTTTTTCTTAATGAAAGTTAAATGATCATCACTAATCTGAATGGAAATTCCTAGTTCTAAAACATCACGGCCTAATAAAACTTCTTCACTAAGAAACTCGTCTGGCAAAGCGTGATAAGTGATGTCAAAGTTAAGATTTTGAACTATAGTGGGACATTTAACTTGTAGCATAGAAATCACATTATTATTGCCTACGCCCTTTAAAGCTATTTGTTCATGAAACTGCTCGCCCTTAAGAAATTTACAATAGCTCTGTTTGATTAAACTACATTCCGACCCGGAATCGAAAACAAAAGGCAATTTAATACCACTTATCTGAATCACTCCATGCGCAGCTCGGGAACACACGTTGACCTGTTTGCTGGAACTGGCGGCAGTGCCCGCCGCATCTTCCTTTTTCTTGTATCGCATGGGGCAAGCGGAGGCTACGTGGCCCGGGTCAGCACATACGTAGCAGGCGACAGCTGGACGAGGGTTCCGTGGAGAAGCTGAAGAATGCGGTGGCTCCCCCTTGACTGCCGCGGAAGTGTTCCTTGCGATGAATTTGTTCTTGTCGCGGCAATCTTGACCCCGGTGACCGTGTCTACCGCAAAAGTGGCAGCTGCCGCGAAACGGAATATTGTTTCTAAAGCGTTTCGCGTCCGGATCAGTCGAACCCATGTCTTCGTTACGTCTTTTTAAAGTGAAGCCGCGTAACGTGCGAAATAACTGGCTTTTGTCGTTTATAACCACTGAATTTAACTCTCGACGAATCTTGTCATCGCACTGCGAAAGGACGGAAATGGCAAAGCCTGTGATCACCTTCTCTGGCATATTCACTTCGGGAACCTTTTCGATTAATTGCCATAATCGCATTCCCGCTTCAGCAGGGCTCTCTTTGCCGTCTAACTGAAATTTGATGATATGATCGAAATGGTCTTGCATCATCAAAGGCTTTGCAAATCTTGATATCAGCATCTCTTTGATCGCAGGCCATGATATTTGGTCAGGTTTGATATTTGTTAGACACGTCGCCGCACGCCCCTTAAGAGAATGGGTTAGGGCTAGGATTAAGTCGATTCCTTTTATTTTCTTCTGCTCAATTATCAATTCGCTGAGTGTGCACCAATTAACGACGTCGGATTCAGGTTCATCCGGATCGTAATTGACTAATTTTGTCGTTGCATGCTGAACAGGCTGACAAGATGTCATATTTTCAGCGATTTTTTTGAAAATTGCTTCCATACCAGTCGAGAATAACATCATTTGCTCCATTACTGCATTACTCGGCGCATTTGACTGCGATGATTGTTGTGGGGGTAGATCCGCAACTTCTGATGTAGCATCAGGGTCCGACATTATTTAAAAAAAACACAAAAAGGTCTTCACACAATCACTCAGTTTATTTCAATTTAATCAAACTTAATTAACTTCACATTAATTTAAATCACAACACTAAATTAATCTGCACTGATTATAATAAACTGCACGACACTAAAATTACTCAGCGTTTACGTAACGAGTGCACTGGGCAACGGTCGACGAACGAATGAACCGAGTCGTGCGCTCGCACTGACCTTTATAATACCACTTGGTGGTGAGGGTGAGGTTGAAGTTCACCGTTTGACCGTTGCACTCGTAGTTTACAAAACAATGACGGTGGCGCCGTCATATACTATTCATGTATTTTGATTTGTTAAGAAAATTGTATTTTTCTCATTGATTTTTGTACTCTACCACAATGCTGTCGTATTTGCCCCAAAGATTGACTGGTAAAGAATGCCTTGTGGCTTAAATCCACCTATGTACAGTCACGTCTGATAATATGTATACACTTTCCTTAATATTATATCTATTTTCGCGAGAAATAATGTTTGTAACTAGAAGATTGGATCTTTTTCATAAAATATGAGTTCCAGAATACTATGTACGTAATAACATTAAATTTTAATCGGTATATTAGGAAAAATACAATTTAAAAATTCTTAAGTGTTTACACATATTGGACGTGACTGTACCACTCTTGTACATGAAGTTTAAATAAATAAATAAAAATGTCCTATTACGTTGAAGGATATAATAACAAGGTAATTGGGAGATTTGAAGGAAAGCTTAGAGATATTTCAGAGCGAGATCGGCGCCGGTTACTTTCACCGGTCGCACGTTTCGATATCCATTGACTTGGCTTTCATACATGTCAAACAATGTCTGACAGCACATTTAGAGAAAAAGTCTGCAAACCATAAATAACTAAAAAAAACCGGTCTGCATGGTGAAGTTTGTACGGTGTTTCCATTTCTTTTTTTAATGTCATTTTGTGCCTCCAAGCAAATGTAATAATTATAAAAAAGAATCATCAAAATCGGTTTACCCAGTCGAAAGTTCAGAGGCAACACACATTGTTGAAATGAATTGTAGTATGAACAATGAACCTACAAGCGATTGCAGCAATTATTGCAGATTTGCCGTCTATTTTTGAATAGTATTGTATATCTCGGAAGATCGGCATCAGATCTTCAGCAAATTAAAATGGGACCAAACGACAAGCACCAGTTTTCAAATAAAAAAGAATCATCAAAATCGGTTACCCCAGTCGAAAGCTCTGAGGTAACAAACAAAAAAAAAACAAAAATACAGTCGAATTCAGAACCTCCTCTTTTTGGAAGTCGGTTGAAAATAGATTGAATCTTTGTTTTATAAACTCAAACTCAAACTCAAACTCAAACTCAAATTCTTTATTGCATTCACGTGTACATTCAGTTGTTACATACATACTACGTAAGGAAGTTCCAACATGAAACCCGGTTAGGGCACGGCAACATAATACATTGGACAAAACAAGCATCCAGAGAGTACCTATCCAAATATAATATAACTTACATAATTACCATCGGGAATATTCCCAGTTATATTAGGTTTATATAGTTATTATAATTAATATCTTGACGTCGTTAAATCATTTTATTTACGTGTATTCATTTTTATACTGTATTCATTTGTATCAGTTCTTAAAAAATAAATCAATAATATCATTAATTTGTATGAATGTATGAATTAATTTATATTATATTAATTTGTATGAGTTATTATATTTCATTAATTTATATTCTGTATAATATTCATATTTTATTCATTTGTATGGATTATTATATTCATTATTATTGTGTTCTCTATTTTATTTTCTTTTTATTAATTTGTTTTGTTATGTTCTGTGTGAGTGTGTGTGTGTGTTTTTGTAATTATCTATTATCATATTCATTATCTATTTTTTTTCTAAGTATTCTGCGACCGAGTAAAAGCATTTTTGTGTCAGATATTCTTTTAATTTTGTGTTAAATGTATGGAATTTGGGTTCTTCTTTAATTTGTTCCGGTAATTTGTTAAAATTTTTTACTGCCATGTAGTATGGGCTATGGTAAAGCATTTTGATCCGAGATTGTGGAAGATATAATCTGTTTTTATGGCGTGTGTTTACGTTATGCAAGTCTTTTGTTTTTGGGAAAATGTTGCTATTTTTAAATACGAATATGCAAAGGTCATGTATGTATATGGAAGGTAACGTTAGGAGTTTTAATTTAACAAAATATGGCTTACAGCTTTCTGTATTGTCAATATGGGCCAGTATTTTAACACATTTTTTTTGAATTATAAATACTTCGCTTGCGTTTACGCTGTTACCCCATAACATCACTCCATACCTTAGCCACGAGTTTGCATAGGCGTAGTATGCCGATAGTGCCGTTTCTGTATTTGTGCTGTGCTTAAGTTGAAACAAGGCGTACGTAAATTTAGATAATTTAGATTTAACTGTTTCTATGTGCTTTTTCCAATTGAGATGTGTGTCTATGTTTATACCGAGTAGGTTAAATGTAGTTACTAATTCTATAGGGGTATCATTAAAAATTACATTATTACTTAAGGGCGGGGCTTTGTACGATCTAAATTGTATCATTTTGGTTTTTTTACAGTTCATTTCCAAATTGTGATCTTGTAGCCAAAGTGTTACCGTCTGGAGAGTATTTTGTGAGATTGTATTTGGGTCAGAATCTTTGTCACATTTCACAAGTATGGAGATATCATCGGCGAACAGTACTGGTAATGTAGTTTGTTTATTTAGTATTTTTGGGAGGTCATTAATATATATTAGGAATAGTATGCAGCCTAGAACGCTGCCTTGAGGGATGGAGCATGTGAGATTTCTCACCTGGGATCGCACTGTTACTGTCTCCCTATCTTTAATATTGTGGTGTTCAATCTGGACTATTTGTTTTCTGTTATTTAAATATGATTTAAACCAATTGTAAGCCGGACCACGTATACCAGAACCGTAAAGTTTTGTCAGCAGTATACTATATGATACTTTATCATAGGCTTTTGACATATCGAGTAGCAGGCCTAATGCATATTTTTTGTCATTTATTTGTTGGAGAGCTGTTTGGACATATTTGTAAACTGCACATGTTGTGGATCTTGTCTTCCTAAAGCCATTTTGACAGTCATCAAGAATATTGTATTTTTCTAGAAAAAAATTTAGTCTGTTACACATAGCCTTTTCAAAAATCTTTGAAAAGGTCGGCAACAACGCTATGGGTCTGTAATTACTAGGGGTGTGGGTATCATCTTTTTTATATATTGGTTTTACTAGGGAAATTTTAAGTAAGTCGGGAAATTCTCCAAACTCAAAGCTCTGGTTTATTAAGAATGTGAGTGGTGCTGACAATTCTTCTGCACATATTTTGACTAAAATAGGAGGTATGTCATCTATTCCGCAGCTATGCTTATTTTTTGTCTGTTTTATAATATTAAATATTTCTTTTTGGTTTACTGGGCGAAGGTACATTGAAGTAGTTGGTGGGTGCATTACTGGACGTCCAGTTTTTAAGGGATTATTTGTACTTGTGTCTGTTGTCGTTTCACCTACTGTAGCAAAAAAGTCATTAAATATATTTGATACCTTTTTAGGGCATGAAGTAGTTGTACTGTTTACTTTTAGCGATATATTTTCATACTGTCTTGTCCTAGTTTTGCCAGTTTTATTATTTATAATATTCCACATAGTTTTAGTTTTATTATCTGACTTTTTCATTTGTCTGGTATATTCTATTTTCCTTGAAAGTGTTATGCTACGTTTTAATATTTTGCTAAATTTGCTATGATATGTTTTTATGATGTTGGATTTAGATTCCTTTAGTAAAATTCTTAGTACTCTTTTGTGTTTGCATGATTTTTTTAGCCCTGTTGTCATCCATCCTTTAGCTTTTTTAGATTTTATTTTCACTCTTTGTTTTGGTATTATTTTATCTAAGAGCTGTGTTATAGTTGTGATGAATGTGTAGTAGTTTTCGTTTACGTTTTTATTTGTATTTATAGTGTTTTCCCAATCAATTTCCTTTAATTCATTTTTGAAGTTAATCATGTTTTTATCTGTAAATAATCTTTTTTCTTTATACCATATTTTGTTGTTGTTTGTATACAAGCAGTTTGTATTTAATTTTAAGTTAATAGATTTGTGATCGGAGAGTCCGTAATCTTCGACATATTCTTTCTTAATTAAGGGTTTATAGTTGGTAAAAAGTAAATCAATGCAAGTGGAATAACACACACACACTACCAATAAAACACTTATTGTCCAAAAACTTGACAAAGTGAAACGTTGTCTATTGGCGAGTTTTAAGCCAAGGAGTTTGCTAACGTTAAATTTCATAAATTCAAACGTAGTCTTGAAGTTTGTATAGGATCTGCTGAGTACAGGTGTGCTTACATTCCGGGTAACTGGGGAAATTATTATCAGTGTTCCTTAGTAATTCCGGTTAGTGGACGTAGGAGCTAGCAATTGCGTTGCAAGATAAAGCGTTTGGTGCAAGTAGAAGCGACTAGCGATGGTCCGCAGTTTAATCATAATCATAATCATAATCATTTTTATTTGCAATAAGTATTGGTACTTATTGGTCTTAAAGTAAGTTGAGCCTAATACATAGTCAGATATATATGACATGCAAATTTTACAGACAGACATTTAATGTTATATAATACAATTCTTCAATATTTATGTCTTTATACGACAGTTTTTATTATTAACTTAATTATTTTAACAAAACATTAAATCTCTAGTCAAATACCTTAATTTAAATTTTAGAATATATTAATTATTAACATTATTTATAAATTCATTAATAGAATAAAATAGTTTTCCCAGCAGCCATAATTTCAACTTTACAAAAAATAAGTATTCGTTAGCTCTTTAAAATTCTTTGGTATTTTATTATAAACTAGCTTCTGCCAGCGGCTTCGCCCGCGTGAAGTTTCAAAATTGGGGTTGAGTGAGAATATTATAAACGTAAGAGTAAACAAATATAATAATAACAAATCTCCGAACTGCTAAGCTATCGGGAGTTACACGTGTTATTGTGAGTCAACTATAAAAGATAGACATATGCTGTCTTGGGATATTTTTTATATAATTTTATGTGGAATATTTCCGTTATACATGATTTCTATGTAGCTTTAACCATTAAGGCTGCACACGCGACGGAAGCTAAAAAAACCAAGTAACTTCTCCCGTTTTCCCAACATTTCCTTTCACTGCTCTGCTCCTATTAATGGTAGCGTGATGAAAAGTATACTATTACCTGCTCAGGAGTATGTAGAATAATTGTACCAAGTTTCGTTAAAATCCGTCGAGTAGTTTTTTTTTCTATAAATAACATACAGACAGACAGACAGACAAAAATTTTACTGATTGCATTTTTGGCATCAGTATCGATCACTAATCACCCCCCGATAGTTATTTTGTAAATATATTTCATGTACAGAATTGACCTCTCTACAGATTTATTATAAGTATAGAAGATTAGTCCACACATATTAAAAGAGTTCTTTTTATATAGAGAAGTCCTTGGCGCTCTAGGCAGAAGTATCCTGTCAGGATCTCTTTTTTTTGAGATTGATAGTAACAGCATTAGAAAATCAAACTGTGTAACATAATATGCATGATGACAGTATAAAAAAATCCAAATCTATTTAGTCCGTCAGTTATATTATTGGAAAATAATGGACACGTATTTTTTGTTTTTGTAAAAAAAAATGAATAAAACGCATCAAAACTTGGGAGTGGGGCTCGTGACGTCAGAACTAGCACAAAAATTATACCGACGTATTGAGAATTTTAAAAGCGTCGTATTTTCGTCAATTTTGGTTTACGTAACAAAAGAAAAAATAACAGGTACAATATTTTTTGATAATCTAAGTGACGAACTAATTAGTTTTATTTTGTCGTCTACCCTATTGTTGAGAGATCTCTGACTCACCTTTCATTTATTTATTTATTTATTTAGTACATCGAAGACTTACAGCTAATAAATACGGAAAAAAAAACCATATTCACCAGAAAGCCAATTACAAGTCCTCACGTGTAGACATAATATAGTTATCTATCGTGTAAGCACAAAAACACAAAACACACAGTTTTAATATAAGTGAGAGAAATATTTATATATATATGTATATATAAAAACCAAAATAAACAATATAATCTACGGCTACTTGAAAAACTTAAGGCTTAAGCCTTCTGACCGAATTCACACTAATTGTGAATGGGTCAAAGTCATATTCCTTGCACATGTCGTTGAAGTCTAATATAACTTTCATGGATTATATGCTGAGGTTAATGTTAAATAGTGTCAAATTATTTTAGCTCATTTGCGACGAACTCGTGGCTAAACAGTTAACAGCCGCACAGGTTGATCTTTCAGGTTAAGCCGTACTTGCCTAGGTTGGTTTATGAGTGGGTGACCATCATACCATTCCGGGTTTCCATCGCGCCTTGGATAGCGCGTTAAGCCGTTGGTCCCGGCTGTAATTTGTAGATCTGTGATAGTTGTTACAGGTAGACAATGGCCTGGAAAATTTACTACTAGTCTTTCCAATGGGATATCCAGTACTAACTGCCATGGGTTATGGAGGTTAGATAGGCAGTCACCCCATGTAAAATACTGGTATAAACTACATTCGGTTAGATTGAAAGCCAAGCCCAATATAAAGGGTGTAAAACACCTCTTCGCGAAACCGAAAAGCACTTGTTCTCCCCATCATTGGGATCATTTTTTTGTTCTACACAATACCTGGGAACCTTCTAGTTACGGAGAGATGGGGGGTCAAAGTTACAACTTTTTGACAAGTTTTTTATAAATACAAGTTTTTTTTGTAAGATTTTGACTTTTAATACCTCCAAGACCCCCGTACTGTTCAATCCAGCCATCATCACAATGTTTTAAGTGCGTTACATTGAGTTCTACAACAAAACATGATTTATAACCTCAAAAAAAAAGTTGTTTCCCAGCAATAATTTATTTACTTAGTTTGATGTACAGAATGCTTGGTTGACGGCTTCGTGATGAGGTGGTTTACACCCAGTAGTTGGGAAAAGACTAGGCAGATGATGAGTGACAACATTATTATAATGCTATCATGTGCTTTTATGTGAAGTCTGAAATACCTACAGTACACCAAGAAAAAAGGCAGTATTATTGACGACCTGATTGGCGTAGTGGTAGTGAGGCTGCTTCACGTTCTTAGGGTCCTGGGTTCGAATCCCGGTAGGAGCAAATGTTTGTGTGATGAGCACGGACATTTGTTTCTGAGTCATGGATGTTTATAAGTATAATAAGTATGTATTTACAAACAAAAAAGTATATATATGGAGTATATCAACTATCTAGTGTCCACGACACAAGCTTTGCTTAGTGTGGCACTAGCGCTGTAAGTTAATGTCCAGCGATATTTATTTATTTATTTTATTTATTTATTTATTACAAATAACTGTAGTGCCAAACGTTTCGATGAGTGTGCGAAACAGTGGATGGTGATGATCACGTTTATAAGCTCATGAAGAGAACATCATCAATGCATAATCATGAAATGCAGATTTATGCTAAACATTTTAGAACCTAATTATATTATTCTTTTTATTTCAAAAGAATAATATAATTATATAGTGTTTAAACTCAACAGTCAACATACAAAAAAGTTAAAACAAAAAAATAAACATCACATTTCATTGGACATGGGTCCTCCTTTTTAAAACTAAATTCTGGGCTGAACGTTAAATGTCTCTTGAAAACAAAATGGCGGCCACTCGACAGTATCCAAGCGTTTATTTTTAATGCAAACATAATTTAATCTAGCTAAGTAGAGGACAGTAATTTAATTTAATGGCCTCAGTTTAATTATAATAGAAACTTATTTTACTTATCGTTAATTATGGTTTTTTTTCTAGCTATTTATTCTAGACGGGAATTTGCTGAGGCTCTACGAAATGATAAGAGGACTGTGAGAGGAATATTAAATTAGTAAAGGTAGGCTACTCTTCATCCCGCTGAAAACGAATGAAACTGCGTTAATACAGGTAAACAGGGGTTCGTTTCGGGCAAAGTGTTTTTGGGTTTTTCCATAAAGATTTCTAAATAGCAGCTAAGGAGTCTAGATATGTGGTCTAATAGTCTCTCCCCCTGTAAATGGGAACTTAAAACATAACTGGCAAAATATAAATATATAAATATCGCTGGACATTAACACACAGCGCCATCTAGTGCCACACTAAGCAAGGCTTGTGTCGTGGACACCAGATAGTTGATATACTACATATATACTTTTTGTTTGTAAAAACATACTTATTATACATATAAACATCCATGAGACGGAAACAAATGTCCATGCTCATCACACAAACATTTGCTCCTACCGGGATTCGAACCCAGGACTCTATGAACGCAAGGCAGCTTCACTACCACTACGCCATTCGAGTCGTCTCTGTACTCTGTTTCAAGCAATCACTGTTCACAACTAAATTTAAAACCCGATCACTCCGCTAACCAACCAATTCAACGCAAAGTCAAAGGTCTCAAGTTCGAACCCATGGCACCTCTGATTTTTCGAATTCATCTGCGTATTGTATAAGTATCACTTGCTTCGGTGAAGGAAAACATCGTGAGGAATCCAGCATGCCTGAGAGATACTCCTCGACGGCATGTTAAGCCAAGTCAGAGGCACATGGGCGTCTTAAGAACTCTGAGACAAGGTTAGGCAACTAACCACACGATAAAGAGAAAGACCCGGGTTTGGTAAACCCGTGATCATGGCGCTTGCAACAGCGTCGAAATATCGGTAGTTTAAAAGTTATAACAATCACGGGCGACATTTCAAGTTTAGATCTGTGTGTATTATAATGTACACCTCTGCCTAACGCTTCAGAGATTACAAGCGTGATGTCTTAGAATAAATTCAGTCTAATTGGAAAGCAGTTAATTTGATTTTGGAAATAGGTGAGGTGGTTTAGCAAGGTTTCAAATACACAAAGTGGACATAGATGGGGTGGTATGCAACCAGAATTGTGCTTCAAATAAATATTTATTAAAAAAGCTGATTACTCACCGCTTAGCGCATGACCTAGGATAGAAAAATCAATATAAATAAATAAATCAGAGATTTAGTAGCTACATAATAAAAAAAAAACACAACTTCAATACAACTAGAATATACCTACATACACATTATGTAGAAAACATCGTTCACAAGCACCGACGACCTACTTTAAAAAATTCAGATAGGTTTTGGTGTCGATTAAGGCAGACTATTTACTAAATCATACAAAATAAATATTCTATTATTCAGTTTCTTTTGTTTCTTTTTCTGTTTAGTTTTCTTTTAATTTTGATGTGTTTGTCCTGTGTGGGCTAATAAATGCTTTTTCTTTCTTTCTTTCTTTCTTTCTAGTTTAGTAACTTCGTCTGCGTCACTTAAGAGAGAAAGAGCTCACAAAGGGAATACAATTTTCCCCGTTTTTGAAACATTTCTTATTTGCTGCTCCGCTCCTATTGAGCATAGCGCGATTTTATATAGCCTATAGCCTTTCTCGATAAATGGACTATCCAACACAAAAAGATTTTTTCAATTCGAGCCAGTAGTTCCTGAGATTAGCGCGTTCAACCAAACAAACAAACAAATAAACTCTTCTGCTTTATAATGTTAAGTATAGATTTCTCAAGCACGATGACGAGACGATGGCGTTCTCGTCTATTAAGCAACGGATAGTACACAGTTCCTTCTGACCGACGAGCGTAAGACGATGAGCGTGGTCAGTGTGGCTACTCTATATTGGAGTCAGCTTGCAGTCTAGCTAAATGCAGCTAAATAGTAATATTTTACACAAGCTGACCCACGCAACTTCGTCTGCGTCACATAAGAGAGAAAAACGAAAGGAAAAAAATCCCCGTTCATGCAACATTTTTCATTCCTGCTCCGCTCCTAATGGTCGTAGCGTGATGTTATATAGCCTAAAGCCTTCCTCGATAAGTGGACTATCCAAAACAAAAATATTTTTCCAATTCGAACCAGTCGTTCCTGAGATTAGCGCGTTCAACCAAACAAACAAACTAACTTCTGCTTTATAATATTAAGTATAGATGTAGTGACTGCCTATCTGACCTCCGCAACCCAGTTAGTACTGGGCAATACGATACCTGTAACGAGTGTCAAAGATCTATAATTGACAGCTGGGATCCACGATTTAGCTCTTAGCCCACATAAACGACTCCGCTTCCACCCAACAAATAGAATACAATTCAAATATGGGCTTTATGTATTCCTCTTTAGACATACTTTAAATTGGTATTGCCGGCGGTAAGCCCGTTGACAGCGAGTTGTCTGCTAATTTATGTTGCCAATGTAAATTCTAACTTAACGATAAATACTTAAAGGGCATTTTTGAATTACATTCTTTTGGCCGGATGGGAGCGGAGTCGTGTAACTGGGCTAAGACCTTTAACGGGGTTCCCTGAGGTACGGAGTAAACTTGGCGTGTTATCGATGGTCATCCATATACGGAACAACCTAAGCTCTCCCATATATTTTTAACTAGCTGACCCACACAACTTTGTCTGCGTCACATAAGAGAGAAAAACGAAAGGAAAAAACAATCCCCGTTTTTGCAACATTTTTCATTCCTGCTCCGCTCCTAATGGTCATAGCGTGATGTTATATAGCCTATAGCCTTTCTCGATAAATGGACTATCCAACGCAAAAAGATTTTTTCAATTTGAGCCGGTAGTTCCTGAGATTAGCGCGTTCAACCAAACAAACAAACAAAAAAACAAACTCTTCTGCTTTATAGTATTAGTATAGATAAATCGCTCTAGCTTTTAACTTGACCCACAAACACAGATTACTCCAGATACAGTTTGCAGGATAATGGGGCCGGCCCCTTGAGATGACAGTAATGAGACACCGACTTTCTTTAACTTCTTATTACGATTTTAGACTCTATACCCTTGGGTTTAGGATGATAGCGACGGTTGTGCAGTAGCCCGTAGAGAAATGAATTTGTTCTTGATTTTTTTTGCTTGAAATGTAAGTTAGACTTTTCCCTCTCTGTAATTGTTCGTCGGCTACGGTATTTAGGTTTGTTAAGTTTGGGCATCGTTATAATTTTTGTACTTTGTTTGGACTTACGGTACTAGTCTCCCTGGGGTTTAGAGAAAAAGATGTACTTACTGTTTCCTGTCTTTTTAAAATAGATATAACGTTTCGTTGACTATAATGTTGAGATGTCTTTGTAGGTACTCGTATTGTGAAGGACGAGGAGGAATGTCATTCTATGAGATAAAATTAACGTGCAGCATTGTAATGATGATTTTAATGACTATAATTATTATTATTTATTACAATCAAACACTACTAACATTACAGGGAAATCCTAATGCGTTAACCATGTCCTTAATTAAACTATCTTGTAAATAACTATTTGAAATAACTTAACACATACAACATTATTTTTGTGAATTCATTCAGAGAGCAGGTAAATAGGTCGATCCTTTCAGCAGTGTCATTCAGTGCGTGCAAGGCGCGCGTCAGTGGCGCTTTGCTGAGCAAGTTGGTTTGTGCGTGAGGCACCGCTAGTAACCGTGGCTTCCGGCGCCGCGATACAAAATTGTCAGGCACATTTAGACATATCTCCTTTAAAACACCGGAATTGTATGTCTTACCACGCAATAGTTTAAAAACATACGTGGTTTTCGCTAGGTCCCTCCTTGTCTCGAGTTTGTTGTACCCGACCATACTGATACAGTAAAACCATATTTGTTACGGTCACGAATCATATTTTGATTAACATACAACTTGACACTGGCCAGAAAATTGTTATAAAACTAAGAAGGTGTTATAAATTTGATGTGTCTGTGTGTGTGTCTGTAAGTGGCATCGTAGCGCCTGAACGTATGAACCAAGTTGGATTTTGTTTTGAAAGGTGAATTAGTCAGGAGTGTTCTTAGCTATGTTTGATAAAAATAGTCCCAAGATGGCCGCCGCCACAAAGCGGCGGATTACATATTTATTCAACAGCTCCCTCAATGTGGGTATCAAATGAAAGGGCTTGACTAGTAAAATACTATGCACTATGATAAATTAAAAAAGAAGATGGCCGCCAACGAAAACTTTTAGTACATTGTGTCGGGGGTTTTTTAAATTCTTAATTAAATTTTACTTGTTCCTGAATATATTGCGGTCGGTTCCCACTCTAAACAAATGCAGCTGAATACCATGACGCGACTGCTTATCTGACCGACATCCGAAACTCAGCTACTGAAGAACATAATACCCCTTGGCAAGATTGGTGGTCAGACTTTCGGCTATCGTGATAAATACTGAATAATTATTTTGAGGTATTATATTTTATGGTCATAATTTATTTGCAACAGTGTTTTATAGATTAAGAAACTCTCATTAATTATATTCTATTTTTGCCATTTTGTCTATTTTTGACCGAATACTGTCCGAAACAAGAAACATTTGAAGGTATGATAATGGTGTCTTATGTTACAAATCCCATGGAATCGATCTCGAAGTTCAAAGGACGTAATTCCTGACAGGGAAAGGTGGTGTTTACGAGTATGTCTTGTTTATAGAGGCGTCCTTTTGTTTAGGGGATAATGATGATCCTTTTAGTTCGAAAAGGGTATCTAATGGCTACCTATTAAAGTATCTTTAAACTATGCACACATAACAGCCGCGTCGGTTCACAGTACATCGCATTTCAATACAAAAATGTGCCAACGAAAATGATGAAGAAATATTTGATTTTTGCAATGCGGTAAGGCCCAAATTTCTAGTCAAAACAAAACTAGCACTTCGCTTGCGACTTCGTCCACAAAAATTATGATGGCTCGGTTATTTTGCATGATATACATACATATAATTTATAGCCCTCGAATAATGCATCTTTCTACCAGTGCAAAAAATATTTGAATTGGATCAACATTCAAACTTACAAACTACAGACAAATTTTACCTGTTTATAATATTAGTATACATTGTCACAAGAGTTTAAATTTTAAAGCTGCTACGGTGTGTCAATATGAGTAATGAAGAATCGACAATATTTTCAATAAACGTCCTCGAAAACTGGTTCTTTTCGCACTACGATTAGGTTCGAAATGCAGTGTATTTCACACGTGCAATTTTTTGTCATTTTTTCCACCCGTGTGCGGGAATGAAAATTGCCACAGATAACTATACCTATGCTTAGTCCAAATTGGTTCAATGCCTATGGTCAGAGGTCAAAGTTCTTTTTTTAATGTCGGCAAAGCAATATACGGAGTTACGGGTTTACGGCGTAAACATTTTTTGAACAATCCAATTGTTTTTATAAATTCATTATCATAGATGAACATGATTATTTAAAACGAACATTTACTTTTATGTACAAATTAACATTTATTTGTGTTCTAAATACAAAAATAAATTTAAAACATTATTTTTTCTATTATGCTGTATAACGACTTCATACCTATGCTTCTCCTTCAACCTGGCGATAGCAAAGCGTGGAAATAAAATAAAATTTAAATCATAGTCTCGTAATACTAATTCATGACATAAATATTTTTCATTCTTTTATTTTATTTCTTCAAAAGTATATTAATAAACGTCGTTTGATACAAGTGGACATTTTTTGTTGCAGTTCTCGGCTCAAAAACACCCTTGCCTACGGCTCGTGTGTTAATTCCGCCTCTAACTACAATAACTAACTTTCTGTACTTATATAAAAATGTACTATTCTCTCGCCTTCGTGTTAGAGTATGAAACCTTTGTGTAAGTATAACTTTGTGTATTTCAACAATAATATAAAAGAATTGTTTAAACTTATTGAAAGAAAAATAAAGATGGATATATTTTATTTTTCGAACAAACATGAAAGCGTTTGCACTTTTCACCTGCCATTTATCATTTTCTTGTTAACCCTTCATCTGTCATGTTAACCTTTTCATCTTACCTTTAGAAATAAGTCTCATTCATCTTAGCTCCGGAAGAAAATAATTTTGCAAAAAACTTCAGGTAAACAATGTATTTAACAAAGTAATGTTACATCTTAGAGATGACGGTAATTAATGATGTTTTCTAGCTATAAAGAAAGAGTAAAGAAAGTATCTTTTCTATTAAATAAAACAATAGAACTTTTTGTTATCTTTTTTTATCTTTCAATCCCAGCTGGTTTGTTTCTCGCGCTGATTGTGAGATTAAATTGTGAGAAATGGGTCTGAACTGTCTAACTCCATAATCACCTTTTGTTATTTTCTTTGAAATTCTGGAAAAAGGATTTTTAGGTTTCGTTTTTTGAATAAATATCAAGCTTTTAGTCCGTGATGTTACTTAAAAGTTACTAGTAACAAACTTGAATTGGTAATGAGTAAGCAGAATAAAATAACATGACGCCGCAAACCCCGAAAGGTAAGGCAGAGGTGAACCTAACAGTACACCCACTTTACGCCAAGTCCCATGTAATAGAGCGCGAGCCTATTGCCACCATCGTCATTATCATCATCATCATCACCCTAGCCTTTTCCCAACTATGTTAAGTTCGGCTTCCAGTCCAACAGGATGCAGCTGAATACCAATATTTAACATGGAGCGGCTGCCAACCTGACTGCCACAACCCAGTTAGTACTGGGTAATACGGTACCATTTGGTAAGACTGGTTGTAAGAATTTTTGGACACTGACTACCTGTAACGCCTATTGTCACCAAACGGTCGCATATCCAGTCTCCATGTCAGGTAATGAGAAATTCCTGATTGAAAAACTTAACAACAGTTGGCCCGAACTGATAACCGAGCCCAGTATCTCAAGCTCAACAGTCGCAATTGCAACCACTAGACAAACAAGGCAGTCACAATGTCACAGCACTAGTTCTATAATGGCGGTCTTAACCCAACCCGACTTAAGGGTGACCGGGTCGGGTTCTAGCCGAGTGCCCGCTGTAGCTGCAGCACGGTCAACTAAATATTGCATATAAAGGGTGTAAAACACCTCTTCACGAAGCCGAAAGGCACTTGTTCTCCCCGTCATTGCGATCATTTTTTTGTTCTACACCATACCTGGGAACCTTCTAGTTACGGAGATATAAAATATATGGTGCAGTTTGGTTTGTAGCCAACGCATAACTTTCAGACATAGTAAGTAAAACTACTTAATAAACGTTTTTCAGGCCGATGGGGGGTCAAAGCTACAACTTTTTGACTAGTTTTTTTTTAAAAACAGTTTTTTATTGCAATTTTTTAAATACCTCCACGAATCCCGTACTATTCAATCCATCCATCAGCACAATGTTTTGAGTGCGTTACATTGAGTTCTACCACAAAACATGATTTATAACCTCAAAAAAAAACTTGTTCCCCAGCAATAATTTTAGCGTAAAGTTACTTAGTTTGATGTAAAGGATGCTTGGTTAACGGTTTTGTGATGAGGTGGCTTACACCCTGTATATTTATTTAGTTACTTAGTTTGATGTACAGAATGCTTGGTTGACGGCTTCGTGATGAGGTGGTTTACACCCTGTATTTTGTATGGGCTCTCGACTTACGCTATACGCGTGCGGCAACCGACGGCCGAGCAACGGATAATACCATACAATGCGGTCGACACTCGGCTCGGATCCGACACGGTCTAGCGTGAGTCAATCTATAAGGTGCGGTCAAACTGACCGGACCAGAGTGTGGACTGACTGCAGACACAGACGATTTTGATTAAATCTCCAGTACATTATCCGTCTAAGTCCAGAGTCCAATTTCGGTCCATAACCATTCTGTACCGGTTTGATCGCACCCTTACTATCACGTTATTCACTAGTTTGTAATTTGATAATAATATCCAAACATTTCGGTATTAGAAAATTTCATTTGATATACATATTTACTAGCTAATGCCAAAGCATTATGAATTTCACTACTGGTCAGCCTTTTGTGCTATGGTAAGATATTTTGTGTTTAATGTTTAGTTAAGTTTCTTTGCTACGAGTATCAATGGAAAAGTACCCTGCGAGTTGTTACATAAAAGTTGAATCTATACTATCTATACTAATATTATAAAAGCAGAAGAGTTTGTTTGTTTGGTTGAATGCGCTAATCTCAGGAACTACCAGATCGAATTGAAAAAATATTTTTGCATTGGATAGTCCATTTATCGAGAAAGGCTATAGGCTATATTACATCACGCTGTGACCAATGGGAGCGGAGCAGCAATGAAAAATTTTACAAAATCGGGGGAAATTTTATTCCCATTGTGAGTTTTTTCTCTTTTATGTGACGCAGACGAAGTTGCGTGGGCCAGCTAGTAATTTATATGGGAGCTACATTTGCCAACAAACTGCTTTACAGTTTGGCAGAAGTAATATATTTTTTTGTAATATGAGTTCTCAACGAATAAAAAGAAAAAAAAAACAATTTTAAACTAATTATTCCAAAAATCCCATATAACAATTACTCGTTTATTTGGAATTATAATCACGGATTAGATCACGTGGGACGTGAGATTGATCACCAGTAATATTATCAAACATGGTGTCTGAAAACGTAGAAATCGCATAAATGAGTTCGTCGTCTATTCATTCAGTATTCTGAATACATTATGTTATCTCGGTTTGAACGAACAGATTTACAAATTAACACCGTGTTTCGGAGTGTGTTGAAAGCTACACAGGATTAGTCTGCGTATTTTCTTTTTATTTTAGCGAGTTCTAAATATTTAAGCTCAGTTTCATTTATTTGGTAGAACGCGTTTTTTTTCTTGAATCGAGGAATTATGTTATAAATAAATAATACATTTATGTCTCAAAAAACTTTGTAATATTTTACAAAAAATAGTATGGCAATATTAATTTCTTATAAGTGGATGTAGCCACTGGAACCGAACTAGGCAATGCCTGTATTTCGGTTTTCAGCGCCTTTTCCCTCGATATTTTTTTTTTTTTTTTTTTTTTTTTACAGAAAGTACACCCTCCAAGTTTCAGGTTTCTACAATCTGCGGTTTAGGCTGTGCGTTGATCCATCAGATAGTCCTTCAGGACAAAGCATTTTTTATTTGTAGAGATAGTAGGATTTGTACTCGTTTGTAATGTATTTGTAACTTAGTAGTTGAGTTTATTTAAATAGATTAATGAAGTTTTCATCAAAATCCGTCCAGCAGTTTTTACGTGATGCGCGGTCAAACAAACAAACAAACGAATTTTAAAAATGGTTTTAATGTGTTCAGTTACTTATTTTAAGTCACCCTGATCGGTTTTTTTTTTAATCTTCAATGTACAGATTTTTTGGTCTCAACGATTTTAATTTAGGGCCAGTTTCACCGGTTCCGGATAAAGTGTCGGTTAGTTATCTGATAGTTAATACTATCTTCCACTTAAAGGCTGGTTATAACTAATACTATATCTACCAGATATCGCTATCCGACACCTGTGAAACCAAAAGGCTAACCGACACTTTATCCGCAACCGTTGAAACTGGCCATTATTGTTTGAAATGTAAATTACACATCGTATACAAACCAATGGTGACGTGAGTGAGAAGTGTTTATGAGTGTGTGTTAAGTAGTGGTGTTTTATATGGAGTTTGAGTTATGTTGGCGCGTGTGTGTGTGTGTATGAACAAAGTGCGTGAGCATGAATATTATCTAAGATTATTTAAACTAATTCGAACCTAGCATTTTAATTACTGTTTGACGCTTAATAATAACTCCAATTCTTCATAATTTAGTTGTTGCAAATATTCACATAATACACACATTGTACGAGATTGTTGCTGTTTAAAAGAAGATTGGCGTTCTGTTATTCTGAATTTTCTGCCTACGGGGCAGCTTGAGTTAATGTACTTATGTATTTGGTGAGAAACAAAATAAATTGGACTGTATCATTGTTAAGAAATAAACATTCCTTAACCATATTTAGAAAAAAAAACATCTCATAAAACCTTATTGTCTATGGCTGCCATGTCAAGATAGCCTTATGTCAAATCACGTTATCTCATTCAACTCGACAAAAAACGAACATTAGACGAAACATTTCCTATTTCATTGGCAGCCAAGTGATTGGTAGACTGATTCTCGTGAAAAACGAGCTTTAAAGCAATCGATCACTTTGATATTAACCAATCACGCTCGCGCTGTTGAAACATGAACGAGTGCATTTTGAAGAAACAATATGGCTGCTGTTTTTTTGAAATTGGAACGCTTTAAAAATAAATTGAGCGGTGGAACAGAGCGATGAAATAAAAATATTATGTTTTAGGATTTATTTTTCGTGAAACGTTGACGGATTTTTGTTAGAAATAGTGTTGTTTTTTTCAACGTTGTGAATATTTTTTGTTATTCATCAGCTACTGCGTCATTGAGTTGCTGTGTTTGAAAATCGTGTAGATTTTTCAACGAATATTTGATGCCTGACGATTTCATGGAATATCTGAGTGCAATATTTGTATTTAATATTTAATAAATAGTAAATCAAATTAAGCACCATTTTAATATATCTAAGTTAGTGTTTATAACTTTGAATGACTATGATGAAATGTTACCAATTAGAATTTAGAAGAATGACTTCAAATATTCAGTGCAAAAATACAAGTAAAATTATTTTGACTATTCAATAACTAATGAATTATAAAACTAACAACCCCACGTAATACCCACCCGGTGTTCAATTATCAAATGAAATAAAAGAACAAATTGGAAAGTCGAACAAATCCGATTCCCTGTCTTCTTTGACATTTTTCGAAATAAAATAAACTTTTTCAATGTTCAGAGTTTTCAATTATATTTTAATTGGGCGCGTGGTACTGAAAGCTTTCAGGAAGGTGTTGAAGAGAAAATTAATTTTATGTTTCGAAGAATAAATCGGTTTTCGTTTTTCATATAAAGCGTTGGTTTATTTTTATTATGAAAGAACATTAAAGCACAATGTACTCATTTTTTTTAATGTAAAATCTAATGAAAAAAGACAATAAGTAGTAACTTGATGTACGACTTTACAAATCGAAAGCGCCTAATCTTGAAATTCTAATCTCATTGGTAATCAAGCTGGCAATCTACCCGGTTTATGGCTAAAATAATTAAATGCCAGTGGCATTGCAGCTGTCTTGTTCGGCTAAAGAGAAAACTTAATTGTCTCCTATTAAGAATTAATTAACTGTTTTTCTTAACACGTTCGCGCGCGGTGCACACTTTTTCGAAACCTGTGATAGAGCACTGTTTTCCCCCATACATTTTTTTTAGACGTTTATAAACGTTCTTTAGTACCTTTATTTATTTGAGTAATTAACTATGATTATAACGACATTATACGTCGACGTATGGTGACGTTCCGCAACATACAATCATTTTTATTTTTTTAAATTAAACACAACGTCTCGATACGTCGACGTGCAGTTACGTTCTGACACATTTTATCTTTTATTTTATCTTAAAGACGTATGAAATTATACAAAACGTATCTGTACGCCGACGTAAAGAAACGTCCTGCTTCATTTTATTTTACATTACTTGATATATTATTCGCAACGTGTCATTACGTCGATACATGGACACGTTTTTGAATGTTGTCTCATCTACTCGATTATATTACACGAAACGTTGATTGAAATACATTAAAACAAACACTTTCTTACGTAGGTATGTATTTATTGTTATTGAAATAAAGAAACAGATCCAAAAACACAAAAGCAAAAGCTAAGAAAACTTTCCGTCCGGAACGTTAACCTGTCCCACCACAAGACATAATCCAAGAAATTTGAGCATTTCATGTCGATTTGTATCTCTGAAATTAGTTGTTTTTTCTAGTTGGTCTTCTTTTTGTAACAGAGTGCTTTCCCATAAGCATTTCAGCTATTGTTTCTTCCCATGCCAATTCCGGTCGGGGCGAGGCTTCTACGGATGGATCACCTTCAGGGCTCGCAGAATCTGATATCTACATGTGGTTATGCCCGAAAAACATGGTTGTGATGGATCCTTGCTTGTTTTTTAATACTTTTCTTTCTTGTCGCTCGCTTGGTTTTGTTCAGCTAAAACAACGGTATTTCTATAATTGGAACTAAAAAAAACTACTCTTGTTGCTCAAATATGAAAATCATTATTGTATTCTACATACTATATACACACTATTATAATTCAGTAAAAAATATGTAATAACTTACGATTTAAAAGTTTCGTAACTCGGGAGCTCACTTCACTGTGCACGTGCGTCGCGTAACGGTGCACAGCCCAACTGACAGTATGGCGGCGCATACTCCAGTTGACGACTATGGACGTTCTGCGTTTGCGAGTAGGTGTCTTTGTATGTGTTAGAAGCACCCACAAAACCCTTAAAATGTCGATGCTGTGTGACACTACGAAATCTATATTTTGATATGTTGTGGCACTGTGACGTCACTATAGGAGCATTATATGAGAAACGGACGTTTCCTTACGTACTGACTGAAAGGGAAACATAAAATTTGACGTATCGATACGTTGTGCGACATCGTATCTCGATTTTTTTACGTATCCATACGTTCTGCACGCGAATGTGTTTAGCACATTCCCGTCTCATGCGCCAATCATACATGTTCTCATTCCAATAAAATTCTGAATGGAGTCAAGACATATTTTGGTAATAACATCGTCAATTCCTTATCATAAACTCAAAGTCTTTACTTCAATTAGATCATTACGACACTTTTGAATGTGAAAAAAAATAACAAAATAGAAACGCAACGCTCAAGTCACAGTTACAAGGCATAATAACTTGAGAAAGAACTGTAGTTGCACATTTCAAAGCCTAGATCATTCTAAGGAGAAGAATAGGCAAGAAACGCCATGGACACTCTTATCAATCAAATTATTGTTGCAAATTCATGTTGAGATTATACACATATGTGAGAAAGATGTAGAAAGTCGTCCACATTAAGAGCATCCAAAGTAAAAGATTAAATAAACAATTAATTTAAAAATCAAGTATATAACATTCTCAGGACGTAAAATACTAGGCGACAGGGATTGAGTTGACAAAGACGTTTCCTCACACACTCATTGCACACTATGAGCAAAAAACACACACACATGATATTTGCAAAATGTTTATTTTTTTTTAATTTGCACGTGTTACATTTTTACGTCACAATGAACTACAACGCGACTGTGTGTTTGTGTTTTGGGCCTAGCATATGAATCCCAGTAGTCTGTCTTCCCAATCCCCATCATGTATGGCAGTTCTACTTACCGGAGCGCTTGGTATGGTGGCCGTAGAGCCTGTTGAGGTCCAACGCCAGCACGGTGTGAGGCAGCGCGCAGCTCACCGCCGCAAGCGCAGCCACGCACGCCGCTACACGGCACGACGACATCGCTGCAACAATTGAGATGGACAGAGTGAGATATTGGTGTCGATTCTGTTGTGCACAAAGAAAACTTAATTTAGGCTATTTCTATCTTTTTCTGTCTAATAGAACGAGAAAGAGACGGCTGTCATTTAGAGCTGTCAAATTTAATTCGAACTAATATTTCCATACAAATGAAGGGTGCACGTAAAAACATGTCGACTAAAAGCACGGTGAAGCGCAAGGCATAAACTAGTTTGACGTCTCTAACTTAGTGCATAGCTATATCCGTCCTTTTCTCGCACTGCATTTTAGTAAAAGATAGCAATAGCCTAAATGAAGTTAAGTTTGTGCACAACAGAATCGACACCAGTATCACGGTAAGAACAGAGTACTAGCAACTTTGGACGTATACCTAATCTCTTCTTACAAACCTTCGTCTGTTAGCAAAGTAGACTCAATAGTTTAACAATGGCGTCAGATCGATTCAGTCGGGCTCCACAGACGAAGGGTTCTTGATCTTCAGAATAGTTGGGTAGGTAAACGAAAGGAAGACCCGTAACTGAGTGTAGTATATAGGGTAGCTGCATGAGTAAAGTATGAAATAAATAAACCAAGTCAGAGGACCGAGGGAAAACTCTGGCACTAGGTCACCGCACAAAAAAAAAAGGTCAAAGGTTGACTGCTGTTGACTTACGTACTGTATTGCAATTTATAGGAAATGAATAATTAAAATCATCGCCTGTACTACGCCGTAGCACTGTTGCTACGGCGTAGCGCTATGATGGCGTGGCTAGCTACGATTCCGTAGAAGGCTACCTGTCGATTGTATCATGATGTATATTGATGTGTTTGCTGAGCCAGTAAATACATGACTACTGAGTACATATGAATATGAGTAGTTTCTGTAGCTAACATGTACCCCACAAATAACAAAACAAATGAATTTGCATTTTGACTACAAACCACTTTGAATTGGTAAGCAAATATCATGCAGCGTAACCATGTTCAGAACGCTGTACTCTGTACGTACTAAACCAAACTAATGTGACCTCTGATAGCGGAGAATGGTAAAAAGAAAACGTGTTGCGTCGACCAAAACTAGAATGAGACAATCGAGGATGATGAAACGACGAAAAATTAAAAAAAATGGAATCTTCTTCATAGTCGAATTCGACACATCAGGGTACCGATAGCACCTACTTGAATCTTACAAGTAGTCTATTGTAACTTTATGTTTATGTCTTTGCTTCCAATAACTCAGTTTCAACATGAACCGTTACTCAAAACATCAATTTCAGTTTCACAAAGGGTAACCATATAACAAGATCAACCATTTATTTTAATCATCAAGCCGAGGGTTTTGCACCTCAAAACTTGGCTGAAACCGATTACTTAGCCAAGGAAACTTGGCTCCAAAACTTGGCCGAAGAAACTTAAGGTTTTGATGAAAACTTGGCATAGTAAATTAATTAATAACAATCCTTGGATGATGTTCGGTTAATAGTTCTACAAAATGGCGGAATCCAAAATGGCGGCCGTATTTCGTAAACTAGTTTCTTAAAAGATTTTATTAAATGAAAGGTTAATCATGTTTTTAGATGAAGCTTTAATGAAAAATGTTTATTAAGTATTCATTATTTTGTTAGTTGTCTGTCTTTATTAAAGCTTCCTTTCTTAAGATATTTATTTTTTAAGATATTGTTTGTAAAATCGGTATTTCGTTTTGATTTACAAAAGGTTCATTTCTTTTTTTTCCTGCCTTCTATCATTACTTGATCGACAGGGCAGATATTTAAGTCAAGTATCTACTAATAAATAAACATACGCTAGAGATGTACGAGAAAAAGTATACGCTTCGGAAATCATTGACAATCTTCAGATGAAGATGAGATATATATTATAGAGGTGTTACAACCATCAAAAGGATTTTATATTTTGTTATAGTAATGATGACAATTTTTAGATTAACAAATGAAATCTCTAAACTTTTGAAGCAAATGTGCGAGGAGTATGTAAGCTGTCAGAGAGAAAACTGCATACACACGTGAAAACAAAACACTACTACAAAGTACAGCAGTACAAAGCTTATAAACTTTTCCTGTGTTAACAAGTGCACGAGGTACGTAATTATACGGGAACACGAAGATTACTGAAGCGTATACCTTATGTGGTTTAACTATATTTAAATAGGTATTTATTTTCCAGCCAAAGTAAATGTTTCCTTAATTAATTTTACGTCCCAAACCTGACGTAACACGGTAATGGATATGGTTGTCAATATCAGTCGTAATTATTTGACAAGAAAAATGTATATCTCTTACATAAAATATACAATCTAGTATTCATGTAATTTGAGATTTCTTCGCAACATTTGCATGTCGTTAGCTAGCTGGCTGCTTATCCTAATCTGCGTTCTGGAAGCGAGCTTATTCAAATAAGTCTAATTAGGTGTGACATAGACTTACGAGTATAAAGATACAAATGTTTTATTTATTTATTTCATGTGTAATTATATGGTTAAAAGTATTGAGTAGGAAAATTGAATATGAAGAGGTAAAGAAAGGAGGTATTAACAAGAAACTAAACGTATATAAATGATATAAATACACCGTGACTTTTTAGTCGTCTTACAAAAGCGGTCCACTCAATGTACCCGACATAAAATACCTCTAGGCACGATTATTATTTTTATATCATTTAGTAATTAAGATAATAGGTTCGAAGAAAAATAAATAATTTTTCTTCGTACCTAAAAAACGAAGAAAAAAAAAAAACATTAATTTTTAATTAATACAAATACGTATAGGACTATTGTTAAAGAAGGTCTTGTCTAATACTGGGTGGAATTTGCAATGTCACCTGGTAGAAAAGTACTCGAATTAGGGGAGATAGCAAATTTTACTCAGAGGAAACATACCTTTATTTTTGAAAAGAAACAAATCTGCATGCCACACTCGGGCATCGAACCCGGGATGGATTTTTGAAATCAATCGATAGGGTTAATCATATGGGTCAAATCTCTCTAAGAAACATGATAAATTAAATGAAGTAAAATTTAATTTTCCTGAAAAATAAATATTTGGGTAAAATTTGCTATCTCTAGTATTTTAAGCAATTTCCCTCCAGGCGGAATTAAAAATTTCCACCCTGTATATGTAGGGTCTCAATAAATTATGTTCATAAACAGCAAAGTTATTGGCATTTTTTTATATCCCAAAATATCACTCATGTTATGGAAATATTTTACAGGCCATTCTTAAATTGTTAATAATATTCATTAATCGCTTTTGCGATCATCATCCGTCATTCAGTCATTAATAAGAAGATCATCAGAACGTCATTTAGTTATGAGATTACCAATTATGTTCGTAGGAAATTTTGGAATTTAGTTTTTTATGCTTGTGAATAAACGGTACGGACAGAGCCCCACTTTTAGTACTTATTAAAAAAGAGACAATTTTTTTTGCCCACTCGATTGTTGCATTTATTATTCATATTACACCAAAAAATAGTAACCATTTTATTATAGTAAATAAACGACATATTACATTGAAGTCTAACCGGAAGACCACGAATCGGTAAACGTAAGGTTGGTTACCCTCAGGATCGTTATAATGTCGCAAGGTGGCTGGTAGCAACTGGATGAGAGTTGTTGAAAATCGAGTTGAGTGGCGTGTGATTGAAGGGGCCTATGTCCAGCAGTGTACTGCTGTAGTCTGATGATGATGCCAAAAATTGATTCACGAGAAACGTTTCATAAATCATTTCTCGTATTCAGTCTATCAAATCATGAAAATCGTATCAAAAACTTTAAAGTAGTACAGTCAAGGACGAGTGACTTTGTTTTATATTATTTTTATTATTAAACAGTGAACTACGTTAACTAAAAATACCGTAAAACATATCTAATTGGGCAATTTCACTCGTTTGAGGTTATTGTAAGATTCACGTTTTCATTATCGAATTTCTCAGTATTCCGGTTAGGCAAGGTTTAGTGAATAATACCACTGTAATCTAGAGACTATAGGGAAGAAATCAATATATGTTTCATTAATATATGCTTCATATATGTGGGTGGCCTGTTCTCCGAACAAAAAAAAATGTCTCCTTTGTGGTGTATAACTTAGGTAACTATTAATGATTATCATTGACTAACTAATAATTTTGGAGTTAATTATCCAGATCATGGCTTACATCCTTGAATATCTTGAAACATATTAGGTGGCAGGCAGATTAGGAGGTGTTCGATACTTTCCAGCTATACATTATAAGTTAATGTGTTTTTATGTTGAAATTTACTTTCTACCCGAAGTGTACAGTTTAATGTCAGCAATCGATAATTTCAAAAAACTTCATTTAATTTTAAAAAACACAAGCAAAAACAAAAGACGTAGCACCATAAATCCCCGACATCTCTCGTTAATTACTGTAAAAAGCTTCACAAAGTAATTATAAGTTGATGCACTCGCGACGGGATGCTGTGAGAACAGATCTCTCAAGATGAGGATAAGTTGTGAGTACTTACATTGCTCTGTTTATGTTTCAACTTTGTTTATGTCTGAGGAACTTTGTATATAGAAGATGGAGTAGACTGTCTCGTGGGTTTAGTGATCACAAGCGCGACTGCTGGGTATTAGGTCAAGGGTTCGATTCCTGGGTCGGTCAGAGTGTAGCAGCCCTGTAGTCCGAATGGCAAAAGGCTTGCCCCATATTCCATCAAACATGGGGTCATAGGACTTTGTCCAAGATTATATTGTGTATTTTATCTAAAGGCCTCAGTTGCCTGGTTATAAAATGATTATATTTCCTTTCTTCATTTCTATACAAATTCATTTTAATTTTATTTCATTACAATATTAAAACTTGTTAATATTAAAACTGCCAATATGTGGGTGTACTATTAGGTATACTTCTGCCAAACCCTTCAGCATTACAGACGTTATGTTATATTACATAGGGTACTGCATAAAGATGATACCAGTGATGGTGGCTCAGCAAAATCGACGCGAAGTATAAAGGGTGTAAAACACCTCTTAACGAATACGAAAGGCACTTGTTTTCCTCGTCATTCTGATCATTTTTTTGTTCTACACCATACCTGGGAACCTTCTAGTTACGGTGATATTGGGGGTCAAAGATGCAAGATTTTAACAAGTTTTTTTTAAATACCACTTTTTATCGCATGATTTTTACTTTAAATATCTCTACGACCCCCGTACTATTTAATCCATCCATCCGCACAATGTTTTGAGTGTGTTACATTGAGTTATACCACAAAACATGATTTATAACCTCAAAAAAAAGTTGTTTCCCAGCAATATTTTTTGCGTAAAGTTACTTAGTTTGATATACAGAATGCTTGGTTAACGGCTTTGTGATGAGGTGAAATACACCCTGTATTATGTTGTTGAAGGATTTTGTACGTAAAAGTATGTTTGGTGTAGAGGCTATAGTTACACTATGTTTTGTGAAAAATTCAACCGGCTGCTCTTTTCATAATTATGTTTACTTGGTGTCGGCACCATACGTTTTTTTTCTTACGTGACTGTGATTATAGCTTTGCCCTAACGGTTTTATTGAAATAAATGCTTTGAGTTCATCATTTATATTCATCTCTCTTTAATTCACATGCGATTCGTCCCTCCTTTTCACATGTCCACCAAGACCGTCCCTCCTTTCTTTTTCAACTTTTCTGTAACTGGCGCAATTTTCAAACTTCCAGCTATTTATTTCGTTTGAAAACACACTACCCTTTCGCAGTCGGTTAAATAGATATAACCATACCACAGTCAGATGAATGGACAGACAGTGTAAGTTTTGCGGTCCCAGTTTCACCTATTAAAACAAATGAATTTACACCATCGATCTCCAAAACACATGGATATAACAACACGCATGTTATTCTTAATGGCTAACGCAGTAATGTAACTTCTTCTATCTATCTAATCTTCAACATATCTTGTTGATGACAAGTAATTATAAGTTGTTGCACTTCCATCGCGATGCTGGTGGAGCTGATCTCTTGAGAGTCGATGAGGAATCCTTGAGTTGTTCTATTTATGTTTCAAGTTAGTTTATGGTGCGGTGTTTGAAGATTTGAAGTATAATGGTTAAGGTGCCAGAGAAATGTTAGTGAATAAATACAGGCCATAGTTACTCATATTACGAGGGAGTCAACAGGCACCTAAAATACAGGTATTTCTTGCTTAAGTCTCTAAATATAATTTAGATTAAAATACACATGAATTTTGTACACAGAAAGGCAAAATAATAATAATTGGCCACCTTTTAGTACCAAATATAAACTTTTTAAAAATCTTATTATTTCGTTAAAATATCACTTTAACGAAGCCTGCGAATAGTGGTTCCACTCAAACATATATCTCTGAAACATAAAAAACATCCCGAAAACTGAGCGATCTGAATCATTCTATATATCTATCTATTAGTAGGTTTCCAAGGATTCCATACCACAATTTCGACGAAACAGAATATTTATTAAACTTTACCTCTAATTCACCACAACACTACATATCCACTTCAATTTACCACGAAACCCTCCAACACATCAAAGAAAGAAAGAAACAAAGAAAAAGCATTTATTAGCCCAACAGGATAACACATAAATAAAAAAATGATAATGAAATGGTAAAATTGTGATTATAACACTAGTTTAAAGTAAACATAATGAGAGAATAAAAAAAAATAACGAAATCATAAGAAAAAACAAACAAAATACGAAGCAGAATTTTTCCTGTACAAGACCAAAAGGCTCCTATCTCAGCATGGTGCATCACTATCAAGAATCCAATCTTGGAAACTTCCTCACAAATTCACAGTTAGTTCCTGAAATCCAATTTCCAGCAAATCTGGAACTAATGTACTGCTGCGGCGCACTTTCAATCGATCGGCGGTCTGTCGGATTTAGGAGCTCCCCAAGTATTTGTGGAGATTTGTTACTGTAAGTAACTTGGAAGACAGGTAGTTAAGCTTACTGCGGATGTTTTAAACGGTGACTGGGTTTTTTTTATAGTAATCTAGGTTATAGGTTGAATCCTACAAGTTTAGCTATGTATCTTAGCACAACAATACAGTAGGTTATACAGGGTGTAAACCACCTCATCACGAAGCCGTCAAGCAAGCATTCTGTACATCAAAGTAACTTTACCCAAAAATTATTGCTGGGAAACGATTTTTTTTTGGGTTCAAAATCATGTTTTGTGGTAGAACACAATGTAATGCACTTAAAACATTGTGCTAATGAATGGATTGAATAAGGGGGGGGGGGGGTTTGTAGAGTCGTATAAAGTAAAAAATACAACAAAAACCTGTATTAAAAAAAAAAAACTTGTAACTTTGACCCACAATATCTCCCTAACTAGAAGGTTCCGAGGTATGGCGTAGAACAATAAAATGATTGCAACCAGTGCCTTTCGGCTTCGTTAAGAAGTTTTTTACACCCTTTCATCATCTTCCTGCCCTTGTCCCATTTTATTTGGGGTCGGCGCAACACGTTTTCTTCTTCCATTCTCCCCTGTTAGACGTCACGGCATCATTTACTCCTTTCTCTTTCATATCAGTCTTTACACAATCCATCCATCTTTTCTTTGGCCTTCCTCTCCCCCTCCATCCATCAATACTTATGTCCATCACTCTTTTAGTCACATGCGTTTCATCCCTCCTCATTACATGTCCATACCAAGCCAAACGACTTCCTTTCAATTTTTCAGTAACAGGTGCCACTTTCAAACTTCCTCTAATATATTCATTTCTTACTTTATCCATTCTTGTCACTCCACACATCCACCTCAACATTCTCATCTCCGCTACATGCAATCGTTTTTCATCCATCTTCTTCACAGCCCAGCATTCTGATCCATACAATACGACAGGTCTAATCACGGACTTGTAGATTTTCCCCTTTAACTTGAGGGGCATCCGTGGGTCGCAAGTTGTTCCAGTGACCTGTCGCCATTTCATCCATCCTGAGTTGATCCGGTGCGTTACGTCCACCCTTTATGATACCTAAATAAAAACGATTCATAAATAATATGTAATTACTGGATGTGACGTAAGGAAATAACAATCTCGCATCGTTAAGGAAAATTGAAAGAATAATAATTATGTTTGATGTCATGTGTTTTTGGCAGCATAATCAAGGGCTTTTGATTACATACTCCGAAACATGAAAAGGAGAATATACCAACCAAATATGTAAGCCTTAAGGCTTAATAATTTGGTTAGTATTGTTAGTTAGTACTGATTTAGACAAGAGTTATGAGAAAAATAAGTTTTCTTTAGAAATTTTGAATTCCTCATATCTCGTCTTTATATCATATTTCTTTTAAAATATATATTTGGGAACATAGATATTCTGTAATCCGGTCGGAATAAATAGGTACACACTACCTTAAGAATATGTATGATTTACAAATTATTTTGGTATTATGTTTGTATGAAATATGCATACTCCGCCGGCCCCTTAAGGACAAGAGAATGATAATTTTCTGGAATACCCCATGAAATTACACCCCCTTTTTATAAGTTTTAGAAATGCGTATTACAGAATTGTTATTTCTCTGCGGAGCGTAAAAAAAGATTTAGGCATATAAATTACAGTGGTATATCTGCAATACCCGAAATCGGAATCCTTGAAATAACTCAGGCTTGTTTCCTAAAATTATTTTTTTTAATTGTCAAGAAAAACCTTGAATAGATTAATTATAGTTGAAAAGAACCAACGTAAAATATGAAGTGTCGGCCTTTACATAACTTAACTCTCATAAATGTGAGTGACCACGAAGTATCAGTCGTAAAAAAGACTATGAAAACTCGCAATTATCAGTAGCACGCAATACACGAACCATGCATGCTCATGAGTAGACACATCCGTTTCAAGTGGATACTTTAAGGCGCTTAGACGAGCTGAATTCTTGCTTCGATTTATTTACAATTGCAGAAATGTAAACAATAAAAAGGTAGGTGCCTTACAGCCTGATGAACTCTCTCTTTCCTTTCGAAAACTTGTATATTTATCTCAAGCTGATAGTTTTGCAAAGGATATCAAAGTTCTTCGTACTAAAGGAGTTCTGAACTCCAATAGTCAGTTGATTTCATTGAATCCGTTCTTAGACGGTGAAAACATAGTAAGAGTTGGTGGACGCTTGACTCTGTCTTGCTATCCCTTTGATACACGCCATCAAATGTTGCTTCATGCCAAACATAGGCTTACTAAATTGTTATTTCAACAAGAACACCTGCGACTTCTTCATGCTGGCCCCCAGCTATTGCTTTACACCATTAGAGAATTCATTTGGCCTATTGCTGGCAGAGACTTGGCTCGTACCACTGCGAGACAGTGTGTTAGGTGTACAAGAGTTAGGGGTGAGACACCGAGCCCTCTTATGGGCTCATTACCTGAACAACGTGTAAATCCCGGTTATCCCTTTGGTAGCGCAGCTGTCGATTTTGCCGGACCGTATTTAATAACCGACAGAAAGGGAAGGGGATGTAAAATAACGAAATGTTATCTTTGTATATTCGTATGCCTTAGGTATAAGTGTGTTCATTTAGAGGCCGTCAGCGAGCTCTCAAAGGATGCCTTCATCTTGGCTTTGCGTCGATTTATCTGACGCAGAGGAAAGCCTGTAGAATTCTTTTCCGATAACGGCCGTAATTTTGTCGCAGCCGCGAAAGAATTGGGAGACTTCTTAACTTCTAGTGCTGATGACGTGAGGGAGTTTTCTTCCGGAGAAGGCATTAAGTTTAATTTCCAGCCTGCGTATTCCCCACACTTCGGAGGTCTAGTTGAGGCCTGCGTACGGTCAGCTAAACATCACTTAAAACGCATTTTAGGACAGACGCACCTTACGTTTGAAGAGCTGGCAACTCTATTTAGCCAAATCGAGGCGATCTTAAATAGTCGTCCCATTTGTCCTTTATCGTCTAGTCCCGATGAACTACATCCTTTAACTCCAGGGCACTTTTTAATAGGAAAACCATTGACGTCCTTACCATCACAAGATTTGGAGCAAACCGGCTTCAATAAAACAGACAGATATCTGCGGTTAGAGTCATTTCGTCAGCAGTTTTGGAAACGTTGGCAGCTGGAGTATGTGACTGATTTACAGCAGAGATACAAATGGCGTGTTCCTAGCATATCTATACAGCCTGGAGACCTGGTCCTGTTAAAGGAAGAAAATGCTCCACCTATGCAATGGAAGTTGGGGCGAGTGGTTTGTCTCTTCCCGGGCAAGGATGGAGTAGCACGCGTGGCAGAGGTGAAGACTACGACTGGCACGTACCGACGAGGTATCAAGTACCTATGCCCGTTGCTGGAGCCAGCAGCAGTTCCCACTTTGGAAGCAGCAGCTTCCAAGGCCCCGGAGGATGTTCCGGCGCATCACTAGCGCCTGAGGGAGGGCGCGCGGGACGCGGTCGACCTGGCCCGCTACTTACTATCAACCGCCTTAGCGAGCACACGCATTCGCGTTCATACAATTTTTTTTATATACTTTCGGCCGCGGTCTACATTGTGGAACCTTGATTATAGTTTTAATTTGGAGTCAGATCGTTTCAATCAACAACCATCCATCCCCGTACGGAACATTGGTGTTAGAATAAAGTTCTAATCAGCTTGCACTACAAAGTGGTTGTTATGTCAGTCACTGTGGGCCAAATAGCGCGAAATGAGAGGTTTCGATCGATTTACAAAAAAACAATTGATTGGATTAAAAAACTGAAACAGTATCATGCTAATATATTGCTTGTAGAATTATTTGCCAAAAAATCAGAATGATCGCATGCTTATTAGTGTAGTTTTTATTGTTTGAAAGATATTTTTAGAGATAAGTTCGTGATTTCTTTTTATCGAGCCAAATTAATTGTATATAATATCCTGAAGAATATATAATATTTCTGGTCTTGTTTATAGTAGTGAATCATATACTTTTAGTAATTATAAAACTCGGGTTTAGCTCATGTAATCGCTTAAACACACGGCACCACACTGTTTAACTTGCCTAGGTAGGTAGATGGATGGGGGGATCCATTACGGCCCATTCACGACCTTACCGCGGTGAGCGGCGGCGGCGTGCGGGGCGGCGAGCGGTAAGAACAAATGTATGAAAATGTTTGAAGCACGCCACGAGTCGCCGCTCATAGCGAAAACGCGCGCGGTTTTGTCGGAGCGAATCACTGCAGCGGCGCGCGGTGCGGGGAGCGGCGAGATCAACAGTACAGGCGAATGAGTGCGACGACGCCACGAAACAGAGCGGCGCGGATAGCGGTGTAGGTGTGACGGACTCGGCGGCGAACTCATAAACAAAAAAATTTAGACGATTTTGTGGCGGTAATGGATACCGAGGCGTTTATTATTGAAATTTTAATAATATAATCAAATGTTTCCACACTCATTCTCGTGTACTCATAAAACTTGTCCGGATATTTTCTGTAATCTTCGTATAGGTCACGAAATTCGCCATTTATATCGATCTTTATTCAGTTCGTGCACTCCTTCTCTCATATTAAGGATATCTTGTTTTAAAAATATACTGCTTTCTAAACACAGAAGGGATAATTTTGATAACGACATAATTTTGAGCACGTTCCGACTACCTAAATACGTCCACCTCGGCCGCTGCCGCTAGCCGCTACTGAGGGTACGTGGCGTGTAAAACGCACCGCTTGCCGCCGCCGCGCCGCCTGCCGCGCCGCTCGCCGCTAAGACCGAAGTCGTGAATGGGCCGTTACATACCGAGTTTTCTTGCAAAGCACTTTCAGCCATTGGATCTTGTTTTCATTTGCAGATCTTGGACAATCGTTTTGGGTAATCAGTAAATAATAAACAATATCGCTGCACATTAACACACAGCGCTATCTAGTGCCACACCAAGCAAGGCTTGTGTCGTCGACACCAGATAGTTGATATACTACGTATATACTTTTTTTTGTTTATAAATACAAACTTATTTATACATAGACAATCAGGGGCCCTAAAGTCTGACATTTAGTCTTATCAAGAGGTGCCATATTACCCAGTACTAACTAGGTTCTGGGATCTGGCCTCCAGAACCCAGTAGGTAGTTCGCTCCGTGTAAATGGTAAGATTAGAAGCTAACCGCAACATAGATAGGAAAAGGCTAGGCTTACAATGAGACTGTTCAACTTAAGGCGACTACATGAGCTAAATGCGAGTTTTATAATTACTAAAAGTAAATGATTCACTGCTATAAACAAAACCAAAAAAAAATTATGATATTCTTCAGGATAAATGCTAGCATGATTCAATTAATTTGACTCGATAAAAAAAATTACGAACTTATCTCTAAAAATATCTTTAAAACAAAAAAATACATACAAATATAGATGTGATCATTCTATTTTTTTGGCAAATAATTCTACAAGCAATATACTAGCATGATAGTGTTTTAGTTTTTTAATCCAATTAATAGTTTTTTTGTCAATCGATCGTAACCACTAATTTTGCGCAATTTGGCCCGAAGTACGTAACTTGACAACCACTTTGTAGTGCAAGCTGATTAGAACTTTTTTCTAAAAGCATTTCAAACGAAGTTTGAACCACCACAAATAGAGTTGCTAATTTAGCTCATCTAGTCGCCTTAAAATAATGGTTTTCGAACCATTTTCACAGATTATACGATCAAAACAAGTGACTACCGTGTGGCCTTCGTTCCAACGTTCCATAATATTTTATTCAAACATCGCCCACCTTTTTCTGACCCAAAAATATATTTAATAAATTAGCATTATGTCTAGCCAACAGGATCCCTTTAACAAATGGCACCACATATTTTACCCATTTTAATATTTTCGCTTAACTTGATAGGAGAGGAGAACTCGGCCAAAAGCAAGTCGTACTCGCGCACAAATGGTTTCGTACAAAACGCCGAAAAAATGTTTCTTGTACGGTCCTTGTATGGCGAAATTAAGTAAAAGTAAAATGTAGTTTACATTAAAGACTTCTGCAAATAAACGCCAGAGATGCTTGGAAAAGAGGAAGACCTGTAACTCGATGGACAGACGAGTTGCAGGGAAAAACTGCTGACAGAAGCCAAAGACCGGGTTTCTCAGGAGGAGGCCTTCACCGGGGATTAAAGGCAAAAGCAAACACGTGAAGGCTTTTTATATGTATTTTCACCCCAGATTCTATAACTTACCCCGTTTTATTGTTTAGGTAAGGGGTTTGGCATACTTTAAAAAAAAGGCGGTAGCCAGGCCTCGTTCAAAATCTTACAAGCCCTTTGTATTAGTAACCTGTTTTTATTGCGGCCATAGTACACTTATTACGATTCAAAAGACGTGTGACTAACTGTCAGACAGACAACAGAGCCTTGTAATAGTGTCCCTTTGGCACCCTTTGTCTGAGGAACCCTAAAAAGACACATTCATTTAAATTATTAAGTGGATCGGGTGGAAAGAACATCTCGGGTAACACATTTTTACTATTCTGCCTGACGTACAATTTATTTGAGTGGGCTAGTGACCCCCGAAGTTGGGCCCCAGGGGCCCAGGGGCCTGGCTCGGGACTTAGTTTGATTCCTGTAATATTTTAAGGAGAAGTTGTACTTTTGTGACGGGTTTGTCCCAGGACGCTTGAAGTTTTACGTATTTTGCATGTGTGACATAGAGATTTATTTATGTGGTTGTTTTCATGTAGAAATAAGTTCTTTGGTTGCTTATTTACAAGTCTCTGGTTTTGAGTAAAGTGCTTTTTGTGGGTACATTGATATTTTTTTAAATCTGTGTGAATTTTAAACTACCAAGTACTTTTATCAGTATTTATTTTTAAAATTGTGACGTATTCGTAGATATTTTAAAATATAAAACAGACGAGACAGTTATTTACATTAGTCTCGTTGGTTGCAAGCGCTACGTCTGAGCAAGAGACCCTAGGTTCAAATCCTGGTTCAGTTAAAGTGCTGTTGGGTTTTACACCAGGAATTGACCGTAACTAACCTGGAATCTGGACGGGTTCCGTGAGAACTGGAAGGAGACCGCACGGGTTCGCGAGAAATGAAAAGAGTGGAATAGAGCAGGCTGGAAAAAAAACACGCGGGGCAGTCTTTGAACGTTTGTCTTTGCGAAAATTGTACGTTACGGTCCCGCGAGTTCTATGATTTTTGTTCACTCAAAAAGTTTAACTTCAAAAACCTGCAGTCTAAATTCTTACCTGAACTAATACATAGGACAAAAAAACAAAATACATTATTTGCGAAATTTGAGTGAACTATATTTAGGTGACATCTTTGTCTAACGATTCGGTTTATAAGCGTAATGCTTCGTGTTACTGTTATATTTACGTAAATATTTTCACTTAACATTCTGCCATAGACTTTATGCCCCATAAAAACGCCAAAGGTCATTCAGTAAATAAAACCGACACTCTATCTCGAATACAAAAACATCAAAGTCAACCTCACCCATATTTTTCTTCAGCACTCGCTATATTTTCTAGCTCATAATGGTATACTGGAGTAACAACTCCATATTTTCTTAGAAAAACAACATTCTTGTGATAAAATACTGGCTGCCTTGTGTTTTGTTTTTCTATTGTTTTTTTTCTACACACAAATAACGAGCTGTCAGATAGTGAATTCTAGAGTTTATTTTTACGCAGGAAAAACCTTGAATCAAAAGTTTGTAGGTTGTTTTTTTTAACGTGATCGATTGGATAGTGTTAAAATAGTTTTTTTTAGAAATATCTTCAACTGCAAAAAATCTCCAGCCTCCATAATTTTAACCAACACTTTCACTCTCATGTCGACAATTAAATTTGTTTTACTATAATTTTATCAACAATCGAGTTGGCGTGTGAACGAAACTGTTGCGGTGAACAACCGCTTTTCAAAAGTCACTCGACGACAACGTCAATGGCGTGCAACTGTAGTTGACATGTGACGTTTGACGTCACGTCATGTTACAGACTTCCCTTTTATAAATCAATCATGATACTACGAACAATACGGTGTTGATATACCGCAGGGTGTTGCAAAATACGAAGCTCTCTATGAGAAAGGGTGGGTTAGTAAATGTCGTTTGTGCTTGAATTTTTGGTTCTAAGACTACGACGATGATTTCTATTACTGTTTTTAAAGAAGTAAAAAAAAAAAATTACATTTTTTTTACATAACTTCACATAACGCCTGGTATCCCTGAAGAGTTTGGCAGAGGTGTACCTAATAGTACATTTCGCCAGTTATATGTAAGTCCCTTGTAATAGGGAGCAATTCTATTTCCATCAACCGAACACAAATTCATGCACCGTGGCTACTATTGAGAAATTCCTAATGGAAAAACCCAATAAAATTTAGCCCGACCTGAGAATCGAACTCAGGGATTGCTGAGCATTAAGGTGCTCAGCAATCGAGATTGCAACAATTAGACCATTAAAACAATCTTAAAAGAAAAAGCATTTCTTAATAATTGGCAAAGATACCGCGGATCATTCACACGTTCATACCAAAAATACAGTAAAATAAAATAGCCACTTCCTCCTATTTTAGTCTGTTAAAATACGGCCGTTATGTTCAAAAAGGTCAAACAGGATTAACAATAATTTACACAGGATTACGTACATTTGATCAGCCTTATTTTTATATTGCGACCCACCTACTTCGGTCACGATTTTAATTAAATTCTAATCTGTAATATTAGTCCGACCTTTCGTAAATTGAAAGTAAATATCTTTTTCGTGTTAAATTAGCTTCTGTAGAAAAGTTTTGTTATGAAGGTGGAAATATTTTTGTGTTCATAATAAAATGTAAGAAAGATTATTTCGCTGCGAAAAAGTTTTATACGAAAAATAAACTGTTGGATGTCTGAGGAAAACTTTTTGACTGATTGACAGACGGTTTATGTTTAAGGTGAATACGTCAGCGTAGTCCCCGAAATTTAAATTTTCTCAGGGTTTTTGCAATTTGCAGCCCAGTGGTAGGTTGTATGAAGTTGAAAATATCGTTCGCGACTGTAAAACGTATGTAGTTACAAAATTATAACCATCAAAATCTTCAATACAACCCTCTAAGGTCCATGTTCACCGAAAAGATAACAGTCTGATTATCTAAAAACAGCTGTCACTCTGACATGTTCCCATACAAAAATGTGTTTTAAACAGCTGATTTTAGATAATCAGAGCGTCATCTTTTTGGTGAACATGGACCTTAGTTCATATAACTCGAGGAAGGCTTTTTCAAGGCCAAAACCGTTCTTTGATTGATGATTTGAATTTCATGGGCTACCCTGACGTTTCTCCCTTAAGTTAGATACAGATGGATTGTACTCTCACGATCCATCTGTATCTAACTTAAATATCCAGTGATCGTCATCAACCTATAGCAGACCACTGCTGGACATAGGCCTCTTCAATTTTGCCTTGTAAAGAGTATAGCGAGTGAGTATACCTTAAACAATAAATAAAAATAAAATAAAAAATATCACTGGACATTAAATAAATAAATAAATAAATATCGCTGGACATTAACACACAGCGCCACCTAGTGCCACACTAAGCAAAGCTTGTGTCGTGAACACTAGATGGTTGATATACTACATGTATACTTTTTTTGTTTGTAAATACATACTTATTATACATATAAACTCTCTCAAAATGACTCGGAAACAACTGCCATGCTCATCACACAAACATTTGCTCCTACCGGAATTCGAACCCAGGACCCTACGAACGTAAGGCAGTCTCACTACCACTGCGCCATTCGGGTCCTCAATTATTTCTTATGCTGCAAGTTTACTAAAGTATTCTTAGATCAAGAAATGGGCTGTAGGTACTAATTTTGCTAACTAATATTTTTTTGAAGTCCGCGATTTCGTCGACATGTTTTATATCTAGAATGAATTGTGTCTATCTCCTTCTTCTTTAGAAGAAGTTTATCTGATAGACACATTTAGTTTCGCATTTAAATAAGTATTGATTTTATTTCGTATAAGAGCGTTGAATACATAACTTGATTGTTGTTATATTTTCATTAAATATTACCTAGCAATATGAAGATAGGTATTAGAATAGCACAACACAATTCCATCATAAATATTTACGCCACAATCCGGTTCAAACCGCACATATTGTACTTTGTCTTCGCCTGGCTTTACAGTAATCCTCACAGAAAACAAAAGGCGCTGTCTACACCACAGCTCGCAGCTCGCAGCTCGCGAGTGCGTGGGAGCGCACAATGTGTACGTGGTCTAAATAAATGGTGTGGCTTAGCTTAGCGTGGGCGGGTACCGTCATACGCAGTAATATGTATCAACTTTTTATTTAATTATTTATTTGTTAATATAGCCTTCAAATGTCACTTACGTGAGGTCTCGACATTTCGACGCTGTTGCAAGCGCCATGATAGCTTAAATCAGTATTTATTAATAAAGGTTTTAGGTAGGCATTCTGGGTTAAGCTCGCCGTTGTACATATTCTAATTTTGTGTATATGTCACCGTAAAATTGTCAAATATGTTATATTGTAATATCTCTAGCGATATTGTAAAGTCTCGAATTATTGTCAAATGAACATACTGCTTACAACAAAACGCATTATTTTTCGTGAAATGCATGCGATGGTAGTCAACTTACGCGGTGTGGAGGGAAGGAGGGGTCCCCCTTGCCCAGTGGCATAACTCTCATGAAAAGATTATGCACCATTCCTGAGAAATACCGATTAATATAACATAACCTTAAAACACTTTATATTCCCCTAAAAAGCGTAGTCGACGGAGCGCAGGGTTATTTCCGAGTGCAGGGTTTAAAGGAACCTAATTAACCTAACGGGGGGGTGCCCCAAGTCCCGATTGTGGGGGCAGAGATACTTCCGTATGTTCAGTTGACAATAATTCGAGACATTACAATATCGCGAGAAAAAACACGTTATATTGTAATATAACGTGTTTGACAATTTTACGGTGACATATATTTTTCTTTGTTACTTTTTTTGGTGTGCATACAATAAGTGAACACGAGAAAAAATAATAATTAAACATTAAAATGAGTGGCTATAGACATGAAATACAATAGTTAACCCTACATTTACATACACACACACATACACAATATATTTAGTCCGTCAGTTAAATTACTGGATAGTAGTGGACTTGTATTTTTTTGTTTTGTAAATCAATGAATATTGACAAAGATAAAACGCATCAGAACTCGGGAGTGGGGGCTCGTAACGTCAGAACTAACTAAAAATTATACATAGGCATGCCATACTGAGAATTTTAAAAGCGTCTTATCTTCGTCAATGTTGGTTTACGTAACAAAAGAAAAATACGGGTCAAATATTTTTTGACGATTTAAGTGATAATCACTAGTTCATTTTTTTGTCGTTTAACCTAGGTATTGTGAAATAGATATTATAACAAGCTTATTCCACGAGTCTGAAATATCTTTTGCATTTATGTACCTAGTTAAGTGTTTAGATATAGATGCTTGTGACTGTACAAGTGTTTTTGTTCTAAATTAGGTACCTACGTGGAAAAGGCGCTGCGTTTGTGTTAATTAAAATTAGTGAATTATTCAGTTGGGTTCGCGTTCTAAGGGAATTTCAGGGAACCTCAGGTAGTTCTAAACGTGGCATTGTGTTAATTTAGGACAGGTTGGGACTAAATTAGACATTTCGGCCTACTTACTCAACAATTATAACTTGAGTCAACAAGGTAAATAATTGTTTTTCAATTTTAAATAATTTATTTGGGACAAAAACAGTTGTACGTTGCAATATTAATAGTCAAGATAGTTTAGATCTAAAACTTAAAAACCGCATAACCCACACTATTTTATCAATCAGAATCATATTGATTTTAAAGTAATACAATAATACAGAAAGGGACAACAAGAAAATAAAAATAAACCTGAAAGTTAAAAAAAAACAACTCTAGACAGCGCACACTGTCCACATTTAGTTCGTAGTCAGCAATCAGATCACAACATAACTTCAGCAAGAAACAGTTATAGTAGTAGGATGACCATAATTTAATAGCAATTTTCTAAAATTACGCCGGATCTCCGCCGATCTCGATTACGCCGATTTAGAGCAAAAATATCCAAATTTACAAAATGTGAGTTGTTACGTTTCTAACAATCGGTGGAGTGGAGCTCTCTCAAGAAGGTATAACACTTTTTTTTTCTTTGGGTTTGGGTATCCCAAAGAAAAAAAAAGTGTTATACCTTCAAATGACTTCTCCCACTCTGGGCGGAGCGGGAGGGAGTGTCGGACTCTTACTGACTAAAACCCATCCATATTCCTTCCTCGCCCTTTATGTTCTGGGGCCGCGGTATCACTTTCGAACAGGCCCGCAACCGCGGCAGCCATACCTTGCCAGACTGCCTACCTGGACTGGTAAGTCCATGGTTAGACTAATACAGGCATACCTTGCAGATCCAGCAATCGACAGTTATGATTTGATTGGAAGACATTACATGATTAGGTTATCAGTGAACCACTTAAAAAATTATCTGTTTTTCTAGTGGTCGCGGACGCTAATGTTGAGCAAACTCTTGGGTTCGATTCTCAGTTCAGTCAAAAAGGTGTTGGATTTTCCATCGGGAATTTCTCGGTAACAGCCGGTCTGAATATGTGTTCGGTTGATGGCAAGTTTGAAAAGTTCTGGAGTGGCGACCGCGAACCGGAAGACGTTGCGTTGCAAGACCTCCCACTAATTGGACCGATGACCTGGTGAAGGTTGCGGGAATACACTAGATGCGAGTCGCACGGGACCGCTCCATGTGGCGACACTTGGGGGAGGCCTATGTCCAGCTGTGGACGTCTTACGGCTGAAATGATGATGATGATGGCAAGTTTTCCTATACAAGGCACTCGAAATATGGGATTACTATAGTTACCACTCTGCTTTATCTTTTAGGAATTACAGGCATGATAATATATTTTATTTACTACACCAAAATGCTTTTAGAAATAGAATATCTTTCTATCAACCTTTCTCAAAAATAATGTTACAAATACGGTACCAAAAATGAAAGTGGAATTTTCTCAAGTTACTATTATTGTTTGATATTCGATACATCAAAAGGTTTTTTAGGTTACATCTGAAATGACAGACGTATAATCGAAAATATTCTCAGAAAAGGTGAGTGAAGTTAATGTCAGTTTTGGTAAAGTACACACATATTGTGGTTGGCTTGATTCAACACACACGGACTGTAAAAACGAATATAATGTACATAATATAATGAGGAAATAAGTTGCTCGGCTTAGCCCGGATTTTGCCGAAATGTCCCGAATGTTGATGCAGATACTCCTGACTGGAACCATTGTGAATCACCCCGAAGTACTGTTAGATTCTGAAGAGTATTTCGCGAAAGTTTGTAAGACATTAAAAACTAACCTTGTGTAACATAATTTATGTTTCCACCACAGAAACTTACGGTTAAAGTTCTCATTCTTATCTCAAGTGATGGACCGTGATGAAATCAAATCAGAAACTCAGAATAAACACGGTATTGCACGGCAAAAATTACAAAAAAAATTTTTTTGCAAAAAATAAAACCGACTTAAAAAAAAACAAAAAGTGAAAAATAATTTTAGCTTCTGAAGTCGGTGACCTTTGTGTGATGGATTTAATTTTTTGGTCACTTTTTAGTGCTTCACATTTGTGTTTGGTACACATGGAAAGTGCATACCGTTACAATTACAACAAGCCCAAACACGACTAGGATACTCTTGGCTTCATCATCAGATCTGGTGGTAGAATGGTTCTTATCGAACGCGAATGCTTCATTTGTTGTAGAAAATACCAAAATCGCTGTACGTTATCCTATAAAATTTGAAGAGTTTCCTCAATTTCGCCAAGATTCCATCATCAGATCCGGACTTGGTGGCTATGGGACCATTTGGCAAGTATACCGTTTCTAACAAAAAAAAAAATCAAATCGGTTGTCAAGCGACGGAGTTATGTGCTAACAAACATAAAAAAAAAATAAAAGAAATAGAAACATCCGAATTGAGAACTTTTTTAGAAGTCGTTTAAAAATCCACACACGCCATTCGTCACTTCTTAGTTTTAACTGAGAAGAAGCAATGGCGGTACCAACAGCACAGCTGTAAAAATATTGGCCTCTCGTGGTAAGTACGCTGACTGGATATCCTGCAAATAATGTAATACCAGCCTCTAGCTATCCCAGAGCTGGGCAAAGGCCTCTTCTCAACACAGAAGGTACGAGCATTGATCACCACGCTTGCTCAAGGTGGGTTGGCGATTTCAGACTTAACTAAAGATATTCCTGGAAGAGGGTAAGTATTATTAGCCCACCAAATCAAGTATTCATAAACATAAATAGATCACGAAACTTGATACATTCCGTGACTTAGTTTCCTCTGTTTCCAAACTAACCGAGACGTCACGAGTCCACAAACAGTTTCAAGCATAAGATATTTCGGTCCCAAAGCACTGACGTACTCGAAGTCTATCGGGACCTCAGAGCTAAAATAACTTTGAAACTACAGTAGAGACGTTTCTACATTTGTAGCTTTTATTCCAGGATTTTTACTTTGATCCGAAAAAGGCATCTCAAGTTAGAAAGAAAGTTTTTTTCGACATAGGTTCAGAGTTTTTTTGAGACTCGCATAGCGAATCGGTTATGGTATCATTGTGCTGTTCCAAAGATGTCAGCGCCAACTTCAGACCCTACACAGATCCTAGAGAAACTATCGTTTCTCTCTCAACTTTATAAGAACAATGGCGTTTGCGCCGCACAGGACCGGTCAATGTCGCGGCATTTGGGGAAGGCCTATGTCCAGCAGTGGACGTATTTCGGCTGAAATGATCATGATAATTACCAGGTGTCACCGTTTTCAGACTTACATGAAAATCGGTGCCGTTTACAGTTACGGTCCTCATGGGCTTGTTTACACCATAAATAAATTGAAAATCCACATAGCCCGTCAGTTAGAGTGTTGGAAAATAATGGATGTTTGTTTTTGTATGATCGATAAAATTAGAACGGGTCGGGGGACGCATCAAAACTCGGAAGTGGGGGCTCGTGACGTCACAACGCACTAAAAATTATAGCACGGAGTGACGTATTGAGAGTTTTACAAGCGTGGTATCTTCGTCAATTTTGGTCTACGTAACAAAAGAAAGAATACGTGTAAAGTAGGTTTTGAAAATCTAACTGACTTATTAGTTTTTTCGAGGACACAAGCTTATTTGCACTTTATCTGTATCACTCAAAAAGGGCCAAGAAACAGGTATTCAAATCAACTCATAAACTCTCACTTTATAACTCTTGAATCCAGTCATAAGCACTCACTCCGACTAGCGAGCTCTTTTTCCAAGAATCAGTTATTTTCTTCCTTTTGAACTTTAAAACAGGATTTTTTTTTCGATGTAAAATTACTTCATAACAAGAACGTATGGTTACGTCACCTCAAAAGGGTAAAACAAACCGATTTTTAATTAAAAAAAAAACATTTAAAAAGTCCAAAATGGTATGGAATGGTCCTTTAATACTTTTGGAACTCGGCGGCAAAAAGTCAATGAAACAACCAAACTCGCGTCGAAGAATTAATTATTATTTTCTTCCTTTTATTTAATATTCCTAAGCTGTAGGCAGTATCTAATATTCGATTCATGTAACTTGAACTTGACTCACAGAGTGTACTTAATTATTCCGCGGGTTATTTTCGTCTGGCCCAACCTTTTAGGTGTTACATTATGTTATTTCATTTCTTGTACATAAAATATCGTGGCGGTTTCTTTGACGTACAAAAAAATGTGGGTCTTTGTCCGTCCATCAAATTGTGTGAGGAAAAATGGAATAAAGTTTCTTTGTGTACTGGAAATGTCACTTCTACGTTAGAATGAAATGTCTAGTAACATTTTAGGGGTTCTTGGTTTTAGAAGGTTGCTTTTTTGTACAGTTGATTTACATTTTTATGTCAATGTCATATTTAATATTAAATGTCAAAACTTAATTAATTTTAAAGGTACTTCCTTACCTACTTCCAATTTGAACTGTAAGTATTAAAATTATTGCTTTTATTAAAATGTCTAAACCGGAGAAGTGATCTGTACTACAGGATGTACTATATTTCAGATACCCCTCTCTAAGTAAAATAAATAAATATATAAATAAATATAGCTGGACTAATGTGTGTATTAGTGTGGTAGGTACTAGATGATGCTGTGTGTAATCACACAGCACCATCTAGTACCTACGACACTAAGCAAGGCTTGTATCGAGGTGACCAGATAGTAGATATAAAGGTTGTAAAACACCTCTTCACGAAGCCGAAAGGCACTTGTTCTCCCCATCATTGCGATCATTTTTTTGTTCTACACCATACCTGGGAACCTTCTAGTTACAGAGATACGAGAGACGGGGGGTCAAAGTCACAACTTTTTGACAAGTTTTTTTGTTTAAATAAACTTTATTTTTATAAGATTTTAACACCTCCACGATCCCCGTACTATTTAATCCCTCCATCAGCATAATGTTTTAAGTGCGTTACATTCAGTTCTACCACAAAACGTTACATTTTCACAAACGGTCAAAAACCTCAAGTTCAAAGTCCACATAATTGCCAGTCATCATTTTAAAACGTTCAGCCCATTTAATAAATTAGAAAGTTCACTTAAATACCCGTACATTACTTTAATGGATCCGAATTATTATCAAATTAAAATGTTAGCCTTTTTAATTAACTTAATATTGTAGATAAATTATTACTTGTATATAATAATAATAATAATGGTGGCAACACTAAACGTCAACAGACGTCTTGATATTTGGTTCATAATTTTGTTTATAAATAATTTATTTAAATAGTTTTTAAATAGTCTGGAACCCTTTTAATATATTCAATAACTAAATTATTACCGCACAAAATAAAATCAGCCCATAAATAAGCAAAAACACAGAAGAAAAACCTAATCAATAATGACGTATGTCAAACCAAATAACGATATCGGAAATCCAGTATTTAATTCAAGATAATGTTGACGAGAGCCGCTGCTCGACGCGCACGCCTACCGCCTCCGGACCCGTCGCTCAGCTCCGCCTCGCCGCCGCCGGAACCCAGCCCCATCGTGAGTGCTGTGACACCGGCCGTGGCAGTTGCGTCGAGTTCGAGCGACGAGTATTTCTCTCCGCCCACGACGCCACCACCTGTTCGTCGACGGGGAGGACGCCGGCCGCCGGACGGCTTAGGACCTCGAGGCCCACCGGCTTCTGATAGGGTCCCAGCTCCCGGCGGAAGTGTGCAGCGCATGCGATGGACGCAATCAAACAATGAAAACGTCATGCGCGCATACTATGGGGCTACAGAGGGGGGAAACAACCTGACCGCGTACCGTGTTAGGATGCTCTCTCTGTTTCAGGTGCTTGAGCCAGCTGTCAACGTGTCGGCACAACGACTGTCGGATCAGGTACGAGTCATCCAACGTAATCGTATGTTGGATGACACCGTACTTGATCGCTTGCGAACTGAAATGCATAGTAGCCATGTCATTGCCACGCCGCCCTCGCAGGCTGTGGTTCCACCACAGTCAACCACAATAACAAATCGCGATGACGACGTGAGTAGTGACATGATTACTAATGTAGGTACCCAGTACAGTGAGGATATGAGGAGTGCTTTGGAGGGTGCGATTCGAGAATATCGGTTCATGACACCAGAGCTTAGACCGCGTTTACCTCGCTTACCCATGCATAACAAAAATAGGATGCTGGTGGCTGTTCTGGATTCGCAGTTGTCAAATTATTTTGATAACTGCGAAGACCTCACCGATGTTCACTCAGTCCTGTATTGTGCGGCCGTAGCGGCATGTCGTGTAGCTCGTGTCAAATTTCCTGATGACAGAGCTACACGGCCAAAACCAGCCGTACCGGCATGGCAGTACAGGATTGAACAACGTATTGGTGGGGCCAGAGCACTCATCGGCAAATTGATCTGCTTCAGGGAGGGCAATACTCGCCCTAGAGTGATGCGTTTTGTGAGGCGGGCGTTCTCGGGGACTGATATCAATCCTCGAGACTACATGTCCCGTGTCACAGAGCGCATCGACTTCCTGAAGCAGAAAGTGTATGCATGGGCAAGCCGTATACGTAGGTATAAGCGGCGGGTGGATCGATACACTCAGAATCGCACATTCCAAAGAGATGAAAGGTGGGTTTATAGGGCTTGGGAGCGACCGGACCAAGGTGTGGCTGACACGCGCCTACCGGATGATGATGCAATGTGTTCGTTCTGGCGCAGCATCTGGTCGGTGCCTGTCAGCCATGCTGAGGGTGAATGGACTCGGGTGGTTGAGCGAGCATGCGATCCAGTACCAGAAATGGGGGCAATTACTATCAGCCCCCAAGACGTAGCTTGTGCAGTCCGTCCGTTGCCTAATTGGAAATCTCCAGGGCCGGATGGGCTGCACAATTTCTGGATAAAATGGTTCACAAGGTCGCACGCTCGCCTGGCGACCCTGTTCCAGTCAGCTTTAGAGTCGGGGTCGCTGCCAGAGTTCCTGACAACAGGTATAACCCACCTGCTCCATAAATCGGGTAGTACTGCGGAACCCAAAAATTATAGACCGATTACCTGTCTCCCGACGGTCTATAAAGTTCTTACATCCATTTTGAGAGCTAAAATCACTAAACATATTGACGAAAATTCTGTTATGTCAGCTTCTCAGAATGGATGTAGGAACGGGTCCCGCGGTACTAAGGAGCTACTTCTCATTGATATGGCCATAAGCCAACAGGTTCGTCGTTCCCGAAAGGATCTGTCGACATGTTGGATAGACTATAAGAAGGCCTATGACTCAGTGCCACATACATGGCTCATGAGGGTGCTAGAGTTGTATAAAGTTGATGCAACTCTGCGCACCTTCCTGATGTCGTGTATGGGGCAATGGAGGACAGTCCTTCGCTATCCAGGATGTCGGCAAATTCAGAGGAATAGCGAACCGATAAGGATAGAGCGAGGAATATTTCAGGGCGATAGTTTGAGTCCACTTTGGTTCTGCTTAGCCTTGAATCCTCTTAGCACACTGCTGGAGGATTCAGGTCTAGGCTATCAGTTGCGGAAAGATGGTCGGGTTATATCTCACCTCCTTTACATGGATGACTTGAAACTCTTTGCCACAAACGATTTTCAACTGATGGAGCTACTGAAGGTAACTGAAACCTTCAGTAGCGCCATCAGGATGGAATTTGGTGTGGACAAATGTGCGGTCATGCATGTAAAGCGAGGAGAGATTGTGAAGTCTGTGGGAACCCAGCTCTCAGATTCCATAAATCTTAGATCCCTTTCAGCAACTGAAACCTATAAGTATTTGGGTATGTCGGAAGCGCTGGGCATCAATGTGGCTGACATGAAGCAATCGTTGAAGGAGCGCTTCTTTGGCCGCCTGAAAAAAGTATTTAATAGTCTTTTATCGGGCGGAAATAAGGTGCGTGCCTTCAACGGTTGGGTCATGCCAGTTTTGATGTACTCTTTCGGCATACTCAAATGGACTCAAACCGAACTAGACGCCCTGGATACGAAGGTCCGTAAATTGCTGACGGCATTTCGAATGCATCACCCGCGTTCTTCAGTTATGAGACTGTATATCCCGCGAAAGTGTGGGGGTCGTGGCTTTTTAAACGCTAAGACTCTCCACAATCGCGAGATATGCAGTCTCAGGGATTATTTCCTAGAAGCCGACGTGGGGATGCATCGAGATGTGGTCGCGATGGACAAGGGCCTCACCCCGCTCTCCTTGGCTAAAGAGAACTGGCGCAAACCTATAATACTTACTACTGATGACCGCAGGAAAGAATGGCAGGGCAAGGAGCTTCACGGGCGCTTTTACCGGGCTCTTCATGGGCCCGATGTAGATTTTCTAGCGTCCGTGTCCTGGTTACGTTCCGTGGACCTCTTCGGAGAAACCGAAGGTTTTGTCTGTGCAATTATGGATGAAGTTATGATGACGAATAACTACCGGAGATTTATTGTGAAGGACGGTACGGTTGACATATGTCGGGCATGCCACCGTCCAGGCGAATCAATCCGTCACATTATCTCCGGATGTTCTCGTCTAGCTAACGGAGAGTACTTGCATAGACACAACCTTGTAGCCAGGATTATCCATCAGCAACTTGCTCTAAAATACAATCTTGTGGAATCGGAAGTGCCCTACTATAGGTATGTGCCCGACCCAGTTCTCGTTAATGGCAGTATCACACTGTACTGGGATCAATCCATCATCACTGACAGGACTGTTATAGCTAATAGACCTGATATAGTGGTGATGGATCGATCAGAGCGGCGCGCAATGATTGTTGACATAACGGTCCCGCATGATGAGAACCTCGTGAAAGCCGAGAAAGATAAACAAATCAAGTATCTTGACTTGGCTCGCGAGGTTGTCGACATGTGGGAAGTGGACTCAGCAATCATTGTGCCGATAGTCGTGTCAGCGCATGGCTTAATTGCCAAGAGCCTCGACCAACACCTGAGGAGGCTCTCGTTGGGCAGCTGGATCAAGGGCTTGATTCAGAAAGCGGTACTCCTGGACACGGCCCGTATTGTTAGGAGGTTCCTCTCTCTGGAGCCCTGACCGCCGGTAGCTTGGACCCTGTTCCCGATACCGGTGGGCTACAATTTTTTATATTTTTAAATGTTTTTTATATGTTTTTTATATTAATATTTAAAAATATAAAGACTTTGTTAAAAAATGAATAAAGGGATAATAATAATAATAATATATTTATTCAAACTTAGAATTCGCACGAAAAATACAAGTTAAATCTTAAAAGTAATGTTGGTATAAAAGAGTTCGGTGCCTGTACTAGGTTAAACCTGTATCACAGGCGGCATGTTTCTAATAAATACTATTTGGACAATGAATTTCTTAACAATATAAAACATAATAGTGAAATTATTTAGTATGGTTTAGTATATTATGATATAACTAATGTACTTAAACGCTATTATAAGATACAAACAGTAAAAAAATTATAATTAAGGTCACACATGTATATAAATGGAAAACAGTTTGTAGCACTTATTTGCTAATAGGTACTAAAATTATGTCAGCAGTACTAAACAAGTAAACATTGCAAAACACCGTAAGTTATTTTTGTTGCGGTCGACAATTTTGCCTAGACAGCGAAATGTCAAAGAATGTCTGACTAGGAGTATTATGACGCACTAGGTGCCCTCATAATCGACGGAGTTTATGTATCGGTGTTCCGCTATTTTTCTAGCAGGGCATTCAGCGTCTCCCGTTTTGTGGTCACTGGGCTTTTTAAAGCGGGAGCAAGTCGCGCATCTCGGAATGTCAGTTTTCTTCGCACATTCGGACATCATATGACCTGCGTCACCGCAGTGACCACAAGTAGAAACTAGTTCTCTGCAAGATTTGGCTGCATGGCCATACTGCTGGCATTTATAGCACCTCGTAACTATCGTGAAGTCCCTTACAGGACATGATGTCCAGTTAATAAAAATCCTAGATTGAGGTATTAAAATTTTTCGTATGTTGGCTGCAACTTCTATAACGAAGTTACAGGTGGCAGCCTCTCTCTTCCCAGATCTGTGGCTTAATTTTACCAAGGTCAAAAAGGATTCTAGGGACATCGCTGGTAACTTGTCGGCTACATTTTGCTCGAAAATACATTTGAAGACCTCATTTTCAGCCAAGGAAGTCGGCACTCCTACAACCACGATCCGAGGTTTGCGCTTGCTGGGTTCGTCGGCGGTAAGTCCAGATGTAGAGAGTTGGACTGCGTTTTTAAGCTTATCAGCGTCATGTTTCGTCTCGGTACTTATTATTACGCCACCATTTTTTGTTTTTCGGACACCACGTACTTGCAACTTCATTAGCTCGGGCCGTATAATTTCTTGCACCAGTTTTTTGGTTTCGTCACTTGTTTTAAACTTATCATTGGGATAGATGGCGACAGAGCTCAAGTTATTGGGTCGGACGAAATGGTTTGATCCCCTTTTCACCATATCAGCAAAAGAAGCATTTCCCGCAGAACTAGAATCCCGTATCGTCTGCTTGAGCTCCGAGATATGTTCTGTAAGGTCACGCTGTTGTTGAAGGGCTTCGATGGTGTAATTCGCCTGAATAGATTTTTGTTTTAGCGACTGGTATAGCACGGCCATTTGTGATGTACCACCTTCGACTTTACGGCAAAGGTTTGAAATTTTCGTCTTCTGCTCGGTGTTGAGTTTCCCGTCCATTGCAATAGAGCAAACTTCATCCAGGTACTGCTGGATCTGCACCATCCATCCTTGTATTTCGGGCGTCGATGCAATGACAATGGCCTTGGGCGACTGAAGTGGCGAGCTGGAGGATTTCACTGGCCCCTTTGGATTACAGGGGCTGTTTTCCATTTTGTTATTTTTATTGAACATCACTATTTCGTGTTCGTCGTTCACAAAAAACTACACACTAAGCAAGATTACTTTATGCATTACGATAGTCATACTTGCACGAAAGGAGGTCAATATTATTAAAGTATCTAGTAAATATTGCTAATGAGCACGTCTGTCCGCTGCGACTGCGCGAATGAATAATAGTAATAATAGTAATCGTAAGTCGGTTACAGCTGAGCATGAAGTCCTGGGTTCGATTCCCTGGTTGAAAAGAGTATTGCTGGTCATCCTGAACTTCGATATTTAATTATTTCGACACGATCTCAATTTCGAATAAAAATAGTTCGACTACTCATTGCTTCGACAGAACATACTTCGACAACACAGAATGGAGTGGGATCATCGGGAATTTATCAGCAGCAACTCAGAATTTGTTTAAGATAGTGGCGAAATGTGCGTATATTATAAGTACACGTCTGCCTTTGTCTATAGGTACATACAGGTGCGATAATAAGTTATTATTTGGAGAAAAACATTTGCAAATCTATACTAATATTTTAAAGCAGAAGAGTTTGTTAGTTTGTTTGGTTGTACGCGCTCATCTCAGGAAGTACTGGTTCGAATTGAAAAAGTATTTTTGTGTTGGATAGTTCATTTATCGAGGAAGGCTATAGGCTATATAACATCACGCTACGACCACCAGGAGCGGAGCAGGAATGAGAAATGTTGCAAAAACGGCTTTTTTTTTCCTTTCGTTTTTCTCTCTTATGTGATGCAGACGAAGTTGCGTGGGTCAGCTAGTTCATTAATAAATTCCTTAACAAAACAGTTTTAATAAAAGTCGAAAAAAAATATTACTTTCATTATATTTAACGATGAGCGATAAAAATGGTGAAATTGATAGCAATGTTTCACAAAAAGATTAATTTACACTTATTATTTATTCAGAGAGGCGTTTCGTCTGACGAGGGAATTAAATTGGGTAGCAGCCTTTTTGTGATGCTATTTTTACATGACATGAATCTCTTTTGTAATTTAAGCAAGATTATTAAATAAATCGTGTACGTGATTGTGTTTCTTGTGTTATTTAAGCTTCATGTGTATAAATAACGACGATTAGGTTATATATGGATAGCCAAATTTTTACTTTTTGAGAATTGAAGGCTTGAAGTTATGTCGTTAAGTAAATTGTATTTGTTAGCAAAGTCTAATTTTATTTTTGATGTTATGACTGTATTATGATCATGTAAACTCATAGTTTCGATATACTTTTTTAATTTAAATGTAAAAGACACAAGAATATTTTAACTAGTATACAAAACATTTAAAGTACTTACGGGATTATGAGCTGCCACCCGCATATCTCTTCAGTATTCCCGCGATCATGATACTTGCAACAGAGTCAAAATATCGGGTGCTCGTAAAAACAAAACAAAATCACGGATATAATCCCGTAAGTACTTTAAGTGTAATTAAAAACCGTGAAAGTCTAAAACAGTACATTAGCATAAAAAATAACGCTGTTGTCTGCCCCAGCTATGACATTAATGACAGTAGTAAAAACTGCTATACACAATTTTATGGCTGGTTTATATAATGAGATAAGTGCAAAAAGACTTAATTAGAATTTGATTACAGAAAATTGATTAAAAAAAAATAGATAACATAAAATTGATAAACGATTTGATTTAAAAGAAATGATTAAAAATTTGATTACAAACAATTTTTATTAAGATTAAAGAATTTTGATTACAAAATATACTTATATTTTTTAATTATAATACTAAATTATTACTACAAAAAATTTAATGAATGATTGATTATTTAATTTTTTAATTGTGTTTATTTAATAATTGTTTATTCTTATTTTTTTATATTTTTTATTTTAATTGTTATTATTTATTATAAAAAAAAAACATTTTACAACATAATGAATTGAACTAAATTGAATTGTTTAATACGATGTTTGTGATTGCATGCATGTTATTTATTAATTTATTTGTAATGCAAGAAATAAAAGGCTTTTTTATTTTATTTTATTTTTATTATTTATTTTATAAGTGCAAAAAATTAGAAACTAGTCCTTTACCATAACAAACCCAGTTCACCCCAAAAAGCAAGCAGCTTGAAGATTCAATTTTCTGTCGCTTCACGCTCTCGCAAGCTGTTCTCGTAGAATAACATTAATTAATCAACACAACGTGCACAAGACTGCGTAGTTAACGAGAGACACTCGAAGACCGTGGAGTATAAAGTCCACGGAGTGTTCGATGTAACCACAGCAAACATACCGTGCGCTGCTGGAGAGAAATGTTTGTACTAATTATCTTTGCCCGGTGGATTGAAGGTAGTAAAGGGCAGAGCTGATTATGCAAGGGTTTTGGTCGGGTAACCTCCAGTATTTAGTAGATTGTCAGTTAAAGAAGAATAGTAAACCCGTAAGTAAGTAGTAAAGTATAATAAACCCTACAGCCGCTCGGGCCGATCTTTAGGTTAAGCCGTGCTTGCCTAGGTTGGTCTGTGGATGGGTGACCATCCTTACATACCCAATTTCCTCCGTGCCTTGGAAAGCACGTTAAGCTGTTGGTCCCAGCTGTCATGTCTTGTCCATCTATGTCCATCTTTGGCAGTCGTTACAAGTAGTCAGTGGTCCAAAAAGTCTGACAACCAGTCTTACCTCGTGGTATCGCATTACCCAGTATTAACTGGGCTGTGGAGGTTAAATAGGAAGTCACTCCATGTAAAATACTGGTATTCAGCTGCATCCCGTTAGACTGGAAGCCGACCCAAACATAGTTGAGAAAACGATAGGCAGATGATGATGATTTTGGGTTATTATTCCGTGTAGAAACGTTAAAATTATCATCCATATACGTAGCGTTAGTTGGCAACGCGACAGCAGAAACCAATGTCATTACCGCGAATACAACGTTGGCTCACGGTAGACGGTCGGGATTGCTAGGTGTTCGTCAAATCAACAGTTCAACCCCTTTTTTTTATCGCTGGGAAAAAATGCATTACGGATACCCTCCCATCGGGGGATGAGAGGGGTATGTGGGACTCCCCGGTCTGACCCGGTACACCCACCAAAACGACCCAGCGACATTCCCGCTTCGTCCAAGTGGCGGGGGACTGGGAAACTGGCATAGCCTTTACGTCCAGTCCTAACAGTTCAACCCCTAAGTCGTAGCATAATCTTAATAAAGTTAGCCTTCATTTGTTATGACCTCTGCGTCTTGTGCTACAACCAAATTAATTTACCCGTCTCGTACTCTTGTTTCGTAGCTACGAAGTTTACGTAGTTAAGAAAATTGTAGAGTTTGACGAAATGGCGATGAGAGGAAGCTCAATTTATGCTCAAAAGTTAGTTTTGTTTTTATTAAAAGATTTTGAAAAAAAATGGCTTGGAGTATTCGGTTTGTTGACAAAGAAATAATTAATAAATTACGTTCTTTTAGTATCAAGTTTTATAGCGGTGATACTAGCCTAGTGTTGAGACAGACGGACTGCCAAGTCTATGGTCTCGAGCTCGAATTTTTCAACTTGCTTTGGTGAAAGAAAACACTGTGAGGAAATGAGCATGCCCGAGAAATATTTCTTGACGGCATGTAAACCCAAGTCAGAGGCCCTTGGGCGGCATAAAACTCTGAAACCTGGTTAGGAAATTAACCATAAGATAAAGAAGTATCCAGTAATATGGCTATAAGGGTGATAAAGGAACTACTGAAGTGTTTACTAATCGAGAAATATGGAAGAAGCAGACACGATGCGCCCACCCAAAATAAATTATGAATAGGCCCAGGGAATGTTGAAGTTTCAAATGACTGTGGTTTTACTATCCTAAACCTAAATACCAACCAACTTTAATGTTAAATAAAATAATGTAAAGTAACAAATACTTTGCGCGCCCGAGAAGTTTGTAATAAACTAATTATATCTAGGCTCTAAATCTTAGCTAAGTGCCAAAAGTTTTTCATCATTTTAATCAGAGTTAAAATTTTATCTACTTCTGTTTTAAGTTTGATAATTTTATCAGTTCTGTTTAAGTGTTATTATCTAAATTAATGAGCAAACTTTGTATTTAGTTTACGTACGAGTCGTTCAAGATATAAATGGATATTATTTTCATAAGGAGTAGCTTTTTTTTTTTTTTAGGATGTGAAATCATCAAATGACTTCTCCCACTCTGGGTGGAGCGGGAGGGAGTGTCAGACTTTTACTGACTAAAACCCATCCATGTTCCTTCCTCCATTCCATTTATGTTCCGGGACCGCGGTATCTCTTTCGAACAGGTTCGCAACCCCATTAGGAGCAGCCTTGTAAATGCTTCTCTTTTTGTGTTATGCTTTACTGATTTGTGCGAGTTTCGAAAAAGTGACAGTATTCATGATAAGACATGAGGAGCTCGTGGCTAAATAGTAACAGACGCTCGGGTCGATCTTATAGTTAAGCCGTGCTTGCTTAGTTTGATTTGTGAATGGGTGACCACCCTTACAAACCGAGTTTCCTCCGTGCCTCGGAAAGCACGTTAAGCTGTTGGTCACTACTGTCATTTGTAGAACTTTGACAGTCGTTACAGGTAGGCAGTGGCCAAAAAAGTATATATGTAGAATATCAACTATCTAGTGTCCACGACACAAGCTTTGCTTAGTGTGGCACTAAGTGGCGCTGTGTGTTAATGTCCAGCAAAAATTAAAAAAAAAATATAAGTAGTTCATCCTGGATATTTTTTCAATAGTCAAACCAAAAATTTCATTACTTATATTCACTTTTGGGCCACATATTTCATGTTTTTAATGTGCACAGTTTCGCTCACATTATTTACTTTCGGTTAATAAATACATGAACAAAATCATAAACAAACATTACTGGTTGTGAAGTTTGGACAGCTGTCATATCACGTTAAACCAGAATTTATATAATGTCCGGAACAAAATAATTACATGTAGGCCCACATAAATATTTTGTTTCATACGTGAATTTGTATCTGTAATTCACTACACAATACAGATAATGCAAAACCTTATGATTTTTTAAAGGGACAAGCCCGCCACACTATCCCTAAACCACTGCAAGTCCTGGAAGCCAAGATCAACAGTGGCGACTACCAGACAAGCGCCGAGACAATGAAGATCGACAAAGTCTCAGAAACAATTTAACTGTCTTGGATCCCGCAACGAATTTAATCAGAAAATAATAGAGGAGGAGTAGGAAAACCGTAATTTCCACTTCTTCAAAACTTTATCTGCTGGGTCTAGAAGCAAGATTTTTTTCTAGGATATGAAATGAATAAACAGGATTTATAAAAATACACCCCGTATTTTTAAAAATCCTGTTTTTTAAAAGGAGTTAATGGAGGATGATTTAAATCCAAGTTCTTTTGTAATTATACGAAATTACATTAGGCGCATTGGTTGTTTCTTCTACAAATCTGAATTATTTGCCCTAAAAGCTGTGAAAGCCTTAACGACCTTAGAAGAAAGGTGTAACAAAAAAAATAAAATCCCTTATCCATCTAATCGCCAACTTACACTCACTTAAAGTCAATTCAAGGCACAGCTTAAAACCTTTTTCGATCTCTATTTGATGCATTTAAACGATCTAATTAGAGAAAAAGAGACGGCGATAGTTAGATCTATACATCGCTTTATTTTTGTTTTGCTAAGGAGTCCGAAAAGTAAAAAAGTATCGATAAACATACAAAAGTTGGAGAAAGATCTACTAAAGAAAAGCTTTGTCAACCTATTTGCCGCTATTTAAATGGTGGTTCCAAATCTCAAAAATAAACCCAAAATGTACAAATCCTGCCGACATCACTAAAATCCATATGTGTTTCTGTTTAAAAGAAAAGTAATTTAAGATTAAGTAAATGAAATACTTAGGTACATTAGCCTCCAATAAATAGTGTAAATTTTTACTCCGAATGTAGTGTGTGTGTGTAGTGTCGTAGTATCATCTAAAATCATTATTAGAATAGAATAGAATACTCTTTATTATGTACACCATAAAAAATATGAATACAAAAATTTCAAAACATTTTACAAGGGGGGGGGGGGGGTATTTTTATTATTTGAACTGTACTTTATGCCTTTGTTATTCTGTAATCCAACTATTTATGCTAAATAAAGTAAAAACTCAGAACTTTCCACACAAAATACTCTATAACTTACAATCTGTGAAAATCGACAAATGATAGGTACGTAATACAGAGTCCAAGATAAAAAGAAACAGATATATCGATACTTTTTCACATTCCTACTCATAAGGTCTACATGAGTCGTAATGAGGCGTTTGAGTCTGTGTTACGTGATCCTAATTTGTTATAGGGACGACCGTAATGAGTTCTGATTGGATTTTGTGAGTCCATTTGTTGAGACACTGATTGGATGGCTAGAGTAAAAGACGGATTATATTGGCGGTTATACTTAGATGGGACATGTAAGGAAAGAAAGAAAGAAATAAAGTTTTTATGACTCAGACTAAGACAAATAAAGGAAAAGAAAATCAATGATAATTATCTTAGTTTATTTTTTCTAAAGTCACGCAGAAAAACATAACGATATTTCTAGGTGTTAATACCTATTTGAAACTGTGATTGCATTATCAATGTCTCCACTGCTGGGAATCAGGCTAACCGCTCCTGAAAGGGAGTGGGTCCCACCACGGTCGGTTATAGAAACTATGAAATGATTCGTTAATGAAAACTATAGCCTGTCTGTAATTTGCAAAACCCACAGGCATGTTTTTATTTTCTAAATATTTTCTAAACACTTACTTATTTATTGTCAGGTATTTGTGTCCCACTGCTAGGCAAATGCCTGCTTCCATGTATCCCTATCTATAGGAGTCACTGGCCAATCTTTGAAAAAAGAGTCGATTTCGTCCCGTCTCATCACTTCGATCCTGTCTTTCCTTTGACACGTTTTGGACCCACAATTACTATAGCTCAGATGTGACCAGGCCAGTTCCATTTAAACGTAGCAACTGTATGACCTACATCAGTGATTTCAGCTTTGGAAGTTCCATGTAATTTATTAAACATAAAAAAAAACACTAGTATTTTATTAAAAACAGAGACTAAAGTCATCATAATTTATTTTAATTCAAACAGTAACACTATTATCATAAAAGCCCCGCCTGTCACTTCAAAAGCTAAAATCTATTCACGACCTGCCTTTCAACTAAAACTAAAATATACGAAAACCTAATCACCAGCTTCTACACTAAAATTAATCTAAATTATACAGCGTGTTCGCGTCATTTTGTATTACTTTCAATTTGCATCCAACTTTGTGCGCGTTTAGCGAGCGCTTCATTAAGGAGTTTCAAAAGCGGTTTAAAGCGCTGAGGTCGTGGAAATTAAACGTTTGGAGGGAAATTCGTAAGACGTGGAATTTGTTAGCTGTATAGTTTATTGGATTTTAGTAATTAGTTGCAAGTTTGTATACAGGGTGTAAATTACCTCATCACAAAGCTGTCAACTAAGTATTCTGGACGTAAAACTAACTAACTTTACGCAAAAATTATTGCTGGGAAATAACTTTTTTTTAGGGTTGATAAATCATGATTTGTGTTAGAACTGAATGTGACACACTCAAAACATTGTGCTGATGGATTAATTAGTACGGGGGTCGTAGAGGTGTTGCGACTCGCATCCAACGGATTCTCGTAACCTTCACCAGGTCATCCCGCCTATCCGTTCTGCGAGCAATGTGACCTGCCCACTGCCACATAAGTTTATCAATTCGTCAGGCTACGTCGGTGACCTTTTTTTTTTTTTTCATGCATGAATTGCATGAATTGTAAGAATGTCTGCGATGAATACTCCCAAGTTATGCGATGGATGTACATTTTACTAAACTATTTTACATATTATTCATATCAACGTAACTGATTAAACAGCAATTAAAACGTTTGTTTAAAAACTTTAGTTCTGAATTTGTTTCAACGCTTTACAATTTATTTTAAAATTTGAATGTAGAATTTGAAACACAACTTTCGGCAGTACATTTTAGAAGTTAGTTTCTGCCAACAATTGAACCTGTCCTTAAATTGTTTGAGCCTGTAAAAAGTTATGGGTTTAAACAAGTTGTTTTTATCACAACATCAAAAGTACTTTTATCTTCTAGTGTATATTATGTTTATTTATATTTCTCAGGTATTTAATAAACCGGTACACCGCGGCGAAGGTGGTGTGACGATCTGATCCTGTTTGCGGGGCGAACATGGCCAGATACCGCACAAGATAGAGAGGTTTGGAAGGAAAAAGGGGAGGCCTTTGCCCAGCAGTGGGACACACGATAGGCAAGGAAAAAAAATTATAAACACAGTATATAAGTTTAAAAAAAACACTTACTACACACTGGGAGACAATTATTCTTCAAAATGAGACAATCTATTCGTTTCTAACAATAAGATCACCGGGGAAAAAGTAGGTACCTATGCACCTTACCCTTCCCCTTCCTTGGTACCTTTGCTTTACACAAAGAAATTTAAGTCTGGCACGAAACAAAACACATTCAAATTAAAACAACATACATTTATGTCAAATATAAGGTTACCAGAGTAATATTTTTTTGTTTGCCTGTACTGAGCCCATTACCCCCCCCAAATCCTTCCATGTGCTCTTCCCCTGTGCTGCCTTGGATCAACCCTCGCGGTAGTGTCCAAATCGTATCGCCACCTTTTCTGGGTTGGCCTCGGTGGCGATGTCTGTCTTCCGGCAACCATCGTGTGGAGACTTTTGCCCAGCGGTCATCGTGCATGCGACTGACGTGACCCGCCCAATCCCATTTTAGCCTAGCAGCCTTCATGCCAACGTCTATTATGCCCGTTTTGGAACGCAGCGTGGCGTTATAAAAAAAACCCTTATTAAAAACTTAATTTGGTTTTATATAAAAAAATCAATCTGATCTGAAATCTCTAACAAAGTTAGACTTACAGTATACTCAATTATGCACTCTGGAAACTAAAATGCTAATTTGCGATAATAAAAAAACGATTAATTACATGTACGTTACGATACGGTAAGTTACGGTAAGTTGTGAATATTATACATTTTATCCCCGGTATGAGTTTATTTGGCAACGTTAAGCGATAAAATGCGACTTTTATTTTGAGTTCTGTTCAAAATCGGGTAATGTACGTTAATCATTTTCCAAAATTCTTACCATTTCATTATGATCATTGATAATACTTTTTTTTTATTCAATTGGGGCAGGATTTGTCCATGTCCTTAATCGACAACATCTCGAAAAAAAAACACATAATTTTTATTTTATGGTCATTGGCATCATGATATGGCCCTATCAATTTTTGTTTGTTTTATTCAAAAGATTTTCCCACCTGAGACTGAAAATACAACCGAGCCAATAGGTCCTAAAAATAAACGATGATTACCTCCATCTATACAAATAGTGCTATTAGCAGGGCTATATAAAAGTTGAGTGAAAAACTTAGATAAAGGATGAAGCCCGGTAGTGATAAAGAGAAAACGTTAGTGAAAATCTTTTACCATCGAAAGTGATGTTCCTTTTCTACGTACCATTTGTCATTTATTTTTTCGATCGTTTTATTTGTTTATGTACACATATACAGGGTGTAAACCACCTTATCACAAAGCCGTAACTAAGCATTCTGTACATCAAACTAAGTAACTTTACGCAAAATATTTTGCTGGGAAACAACCTTTTTTTTGAGGTTATAAATCCTGTTTTGTGGTAGAACTCAATGTAACGCACTTAAAACATTGTGCTGATGGCTGGATTGAATAGTCTGGGGGCCGTGGAGGTGTTAAAATTCAAAATCTAACAAAAAAAACTTGTATGCAAAAAAACTGGTCAAAAAGTTGTAACTTTGACCCCCCATATCTCCGTAACTAGAGAGTTCCCAGGTACGGTCTAGAACAAAAATATGATTGCAATGGTGGGGAAAATAAGTGCCTTTCGGCTTCGTGAAGAGGTGTACACAGTAATTTAAACAAGAAATAATTGAACTGGGAAATGAAACACCTAAGCTGGCTTGAAATAATTTCCATGCAAATTAGATTTACAAAAACTCACTCTGTTCACTAAAAATAAAAAGAGTTGGTTTAAATGAAAAAAAGAAATGTATATTTGTTTTGTGTACTGTAACCCTACCCTTTGTAGTCTTTATGCGGGCGAACGGGAAACACCCTTGAAAGTTTTCAGAGAAGACTTCCTATAATATTTTTATAGGAAGTCTTAAAGATTTTGTGGAAAATATTTTAGTTTATTTTTTATATTCTGTGGTAGTTTACAAGAAAATTATACAGGGTTATTTTTTGTTTACACTAAACCCGAAAAGGGGTCATTGTACTCATCATTTCGAACAACTTTTTCTATGGGACGAACCGTGAAATCGCGAAAAAAAAATCAGCTGTTCCCTACATTTATGTTCGCATAACTCGTCAAAATGTAGGGAACAGCTGATTTTTTTTCGCGATTTCAAGGTTCGTCCCATAGAAAAAGTTGTTCAAAATGATGAGTACAATGACCCCTTTTCGGGTTTAGTATAAACAAAAAATAATGTTGTATAATTATATAAGTTTGGTTTATTGAATTATAAAATGTATATTTCATGGTGATGACTGGTAATTTCTTGGCAGAAAATATTTATATGACGATGATGTTGAAATAATTTATTTCAGTTTTTACTGTTTTCATAAACATAATATTGGAATAAATAGTGTAATAAAGATTTGTTGCGGAAAATGCATGCTATACATATATTAATAGCACATCCATTTCAATTACTGAGCCTTTTGTGTAGATTAGAATGAAAAACAGAAAAGTTAACACAACCAAAAAATAGCAAATATGAGCTTTAAGGTTCCGGGTTGACTAGTGCCCACTTATCCCGGGCAGCGAGTGCACGTACCCTTTAACTAATTCATCTTCTTACTGATAATTTGGTGGTTTCGACACAAATTAAAATTAAACATTTCACATTCTCGGGTAAAAATACAAGCCCCTATGTAATGTTTATAAAAATATTTGTATTACAAACTACTTCAAATAGTAAAAAAGAAGATATAAAACAAATATTTATAAAAACTAAAACAATTTTTAACAGAAAAATTCTATTATAATGTAAATGAATATTTAAACTATAAAATATAAATAATGTATGAATTCCTAGTATAGTATTATTGGATTTAGTTTAGATATAAAATTTCGTATTTAAAGTTTCCTGTCTCCTACTAAATTTTTATCTTTTGTTGTGGCCGACAAGGTTCACACTGAACTCAATTATTTAACTAACCACCCAAGTAGACATTATGGAATGCAAATAAAGTTTGAGTATTTAGTTTTATTTTAAACCTTAACAAGTGTTCCTAGTAAACACCACTGTATTATAGAACTCCTCGTAAAATCATGCACATTTTTGATACACGGAAAGCATAAGACATGCATGAGAATTTTACCACCCAAACAGCGCGAAACTAAATAATAAAATATTCGTCACTCCAGGATCCAACTCCTTACGTTTCTCCAACTCGTCACCTCTGTGGTACGAATTCTATTTATTTTGCGTTGATGGTTTGGGACGTGATCAGAATTGTATGAAGCTACAAACTACCCTCATATCTAGAGCTGTGTAGACGTGACTCTCTTAAAGGGGTGACAATTTTATAGCTGAGAGTGGAAATCATGACATACGAGTAAGATATACATTTATACTGTTTGTTTTGAAAATTCAGGATTGTGATTGTGCAAAGACAATTTTTCACGTGTATTTTGATACACGTGAAAAATTGTCTTCGTCGACGTTTTCTAGCATATTTGCAAGGAAAAAATAGATAAATTATCATTAAAAGTGCCAGGCAATTCCAAAAGTTTGTTGAAACACGTTGTTTGATACACGTTGACAATGTTACCGCAGTTGCTCTATAACAGTCTCAGTCTGCTCTATAACAACCTCGCCTGCAGCTCGGGTGTTAATTCCACCTCGACTGCAATAACTAAGTTTCCCCACTTATATATCAAAGTGTAATTTTTTGTTGCACTCTCAGTCCCATTTACCGTTCGTCCTCGTCTTGTGATTGCAATCCTGCCTGGAGTACTATGACAAACTTTGCACAATTGCTTCAAAATGTAACCTAATTTAGAATAAACACAAACAAACCACAAGCACCTAAAATACTTTTTTTGTATATTTTGGGACCGGATGTCGTATTAAAAACTTTATGACAAAGATTCATGGCTAAAGGAATGATGGAAATTACCAAGAAAAATGTTTAACCAACTTCCTCCTGTAAAACAAAAAACTCGTGAAGCTTCGAGAACAGCTATTACAAAGCTTTTATGCACTTTTACTCCGCTCTTAAAAGGGGTTCGAACTTCAGTGAAAAACTGGTAAATGATTGTGAAAATACCGTTTTTGCGTTCACTTTCAACAGAAACGAGCACGAAATACGTTTACATACCTGGACAATACATATAGCCTCGTATAGACTAGTGTACATAGATCTTTTAAAATACTTGCATGTTTATTAGAAGATTATTTTTGGGTTCGCGTGGACGTCAGAAATTATTCCATGGGAACATTTACACTATACTACAAAGATAAGTGTAAACTGCACCACCTTCTACTACACAACTTACTACACTATACTATCACATTTTATTAATTAAACATGTTAAATTAAATTAAAAATTTAAAAGACCCCCGACACAATGTAAATAATTCGTCAATTCGCCATTTTGTGGTGGCGGCCATCTTGGATTACTTATTTATCATAGTGTATAGTATTCTACTTTAATTTGTAAGACTGCTTCTGGCATAACACAGCGCTCGGTTTTATCAATTACAAAATCTGTACTTCTGTACCTGTGTTAGCAAATAAAAAGTGATTTCATTTGATTTGAGGGTAATTTTTTTACCCCCACTATTTCTTAAAGCAATAATAAATAATAGTTAGAGTAAATTTTCATTAACTTCACAGACTAGTGACGACCCGAATGGCGTAGTGGTAGCGAGGCTGCCTTACGTTCTTAGGGTCCTGGGTTCGAATTCCGGTAGGAGCAAAAGTTTGTGTGATGAGCATGGACATTTGTTTCCGAATCATATACAAACAAAAAGATGTAGCATATCAACTATCTGGTGTCCACGACACAAGGTTTGCTTAGTGTGGCACTAGGTGGTGCTGTGTGTTAATGTCCAGCGATATTTATTTATTTTATTTTTTTAGTATTCATTAAGATAAAGACATCGCATAGCATTACATCATCCCCGCAATCCCCGGAGGGTAGTTACAGATGTACTCATAGAACAACACACAACAAATCGCATGTCTTGTTAATAAATGGCAATACTTAGAACGAAATGGCAGTACATTACCTGATACACGTAAAGGGTAACTTTGTAAAGTACGAGTCATACCCGTGGGTGTTACCCTGAACTCATTAGTTTTACGACGAATGGCTTGCCTACATAATATTATGGACATAGACTAGCTTTTGTCAATGACTTTGTCTGTTTCGGCCATATGATATTTCCCATAACTATATATAAAGGGTGTAAAACCCCTCTTCACAAAGCCGAAAGGCAGTTGTTCTCCCCATCATTGCGGTCATTTTTTTTGTTCTACACCATACCTAGGAACCTTCTAGTTACGGAGATATGCGGGGTCAAAGTTCCAACTTTTTGACAAGTTTATTTTTAATACAAGTTTTTTTTTGTAAGATTTTGACTTTACACCTCCACGATCCCCGTACTATTCAATCCATTCATCAACACAATTTTTTAAGTGCGTTACATTGATTTCTACCACAAAACAATATTTATAACCTCAAAAAAAAAAGTTGTTTCCCAGCAATAGTTTTTGCGTAAAGTTACTTAGTTTGATGTACATAATACTTGGTTAACGGCTTTGTGATGAGGTGGTTTACACCCTGTATGTAAAGATTCTTGCAGATTCTTATCCTTTATTGCACACAATAAAAAACAACAAATATACAAATTACTTAATAATATAGCTTATGTACAAAGGCGAGCTTAACCCAGATTTTCTTCTTGTTGGAAAAATGAAACATCATCTGCCTAGCCTTTTCATAACTATGTTGGGGTCGGCTTCCAGTCTAACCGGATGCATCAGAATACCAATATTTTACATGGAGCGACTGCCTATTTGACCCTCACAACCCAGTTAATACTGGGTAATACTATACCACTTGGCAATACTGGTATCAGACTTTTTGGGCCACTGACTACCTGTAACGACTGCCAAAGATGGACAAATGACAGCCGGGACCAACCGCTTAACGTGCTTTCTGAGGCACGGAGGAAATTCGGTATGTAAGGGTGGTCACCATCCACAGACAAACCTAGGCAAGCACGGCTTAACCTAAAGATCGACCCGAGCGGGCTATCTTTATTTAGTCACGAGCTCATCTTGAAAAAATGTATATTTCTTAGAATATTTTAGTACCTAAGTTTATCAAATCATTCGTTGCAAACCTGGGTGTCGATTCCCAATTTGCTAAGTCCAATATGCACTTTATTTGGCTAAACTTAAGTTTATTTTCACACTCAACTTTATCCGTAACATATACATACATAACAATAAAAAGTAAGGTAACAAAAACCTACTAACACTAAAAAATGAATAAAGTAGCCCGTAGATACCGCATAAAAAGGAAAATCGCGATAACCACCACCGTTGGTAGATGGCTTAATTGGTAATTAAAACAGCTACTATACTACCTACCCTCTCAAACGTAATTACTCCGCAATATACAGCGTCCCGTTTTGTGACGACGTCTACATACAGGGACTTATTCACAATTTTAGTTAGATTGAAATACTCCTAACATTTGCGTCAGAATAGTAATAATTGAAATCTAAGTCTCAGGTCTCAATGATATTAATTGACACTGAAGCCTCTCACAGACAGTTTACAATTCCCAGCATCTTACAAACTTCAGAAACTACGCCATATTCATTAGACATATCATTATTTAGTGAACAGAATACATTAGTTTATATTCTGAGAAGCTTGTGGCTAAATAATAACAGCCGCTATGGTGGATTTGCAGGTTATCCGCGCTTACCTGGGTTGGTTCATATAAAGGGTGTAAAACACCTCTTCACGAAGCCGAAAGGCACTTGTTCTTCCTATTATTGCGATCATTTTTTTGTTCCACACTATACCTAGGAACCTTCTAGTTACGGAGATATGGGGGGTCAAAGTTAAAACTTTTTTTTTAAATACAAGTTGTTTTTGTAAGATTTTAACTTTTTAACACCTCCACGACCTCCGTACTATTCAATCCATCCATCAGCACATTTTTTTAAGTGCGTTACATTGAGTTCTACCACAAAACATGATTTATAACCTAAAAAAAAAGTTGTTTCCCAGCAATATTTTTTGCGTAAAGTTACTTGGTTAACAACTTTGTGATGAGGTGGTTTACACCCTGTATATGTGACTCATACCGAGAGATTCATCCCGAGTTCCCACAGTGCCTCGGAAAGCACGTTAAGCTACTGGTCCCAGCTGTCATTTTTATATCTTTGACAGTCGTTAAGTGGTCAATGGCCCAAAAGTCTGTCAAACAGTCTTGCCAAGGGGTATCGTGTTACCCAGATAAGATTCTGGAGGTCAGATAAGCAGTCCCTCCATGTGGAAATCAGCTACATTCGGTTAGACTGAAAGCCGACCCTAACAAAGTAAAGAAAAAATCTGGGCAGATTATGAGGACTATGTAGTTATGTACTGGCACTTCGCACGCGACTCCGTCCGCGGAAATCAATATAACTTTTAGCTAATGTTACTTGGCAAAAATGTAACAAATCGAACAAACAAAGAATCGAATCTTTCCTCTTTATAATATCAGTTTAGAAGTTAATATAATCTAGTCCTCCTTAAAAATTCCGCCATCAATGATTGGCCAGACTGACTTAGCTTCTAATACCCGGTCAAAACTAAAGCAATAGGGTTGACCGGTCCGGGGCTGCGGGACTGTTCGAAAGAGATACCGTAGCTCCGGAACATAAATGGCGAGAAAAGAAAGAAGAAAGAAAGAAAAAGCATTTATTAGCCCGACAGGACAACACATAAATAAAAAATATCTCAGCATGGTGAACACATGGCGTGGTGAGAACATGCATGGGTTTTAGTCAGTAAAAGTCTGACACTCCCGCTCCATGATTTTCCAGCCGAAAAAAAGGGTTAACCGGTAACGTTATAGGTGTAGATGTAGTTTTGTACATTTGCCATAAAAATATAAAGGATGTAAAACACCTCTTCACGAAGCCGAAAGGCACTTGTTCTCCTCATCATTGGCATCTTTTTTTCGTTCTACACCATACCTGGGAACCTTCTAGTTACGGCGATATGGGGGGTCAAAGTTACAACTTTATGACAAGTTTTTTTTTAAATACAAGTTATTTTTAAATACAAGTTTTTTTGTAAGATTTTAACTTTTAACACCTCCACGACCCCCGTACTATTCAATCCATCCATCAGCACAATGTTTTAAGTGAGTTACATTGAGTTCTACCACAAAACGTGATTTATAATCTCAAAAAAAAAAGTTGTTTCCCAGCAATATTATTTGCGTAAAGTTACTTAGTTTGATGTACAGAATGCTTGGTTAACGGCTTTGTGATGAGGTGGTTTACACCCTGTATGATCTTCTTTAATTTAACAAGTTGTACAGTCACGTGCCAATTAGTTGAGAACAATAGCGATTGTAATTGTATTCATTAGTGATTGTATTCTTTAGTTGTGTAAAGTCTAGGATTATTCGTTAAGTCAAGCTTTCGTGTTATATTTCACAATTACTGTAATTATTTCTGTTAAAACAATGTATTACGGTAAGGTAAAGGTTTTGAAATAACGCGTTTCATATTTTGTTTATTACAATATTTATTGATGAGATAGTCGTGCATCTGATAGCATAACATTCGGGAAATATTACGAACTTCCATATTTACACTTTCAACATGTATTTTTCACCTAATTAATCTCTTAGGGGTCATAATTTCCCAATAATCAATACATGTTACGTCCAAACTTCGTCATTGTGTCTGGAGTAAATGGCTACGACAAATAGCCGAATGGCAAAAACGGAATCCTTATAGATTCGTCATGTCTGTCTGTCTGTCCGTCCGTCCATATGTCACAGCCACTTTTTTCCCAAACTATAAGAACTATGCTACTGATGTATTCTGTGAACTGCATTAATATTTTCACACTAACATAGAAAACAAACAATTTTTGGGGGTTCCCATACTTAGAACTGAAACTCATTTTTTTTTCATCAGACCCATATGTGTGGGGTATTTATGGATAGGTCTTCAAAAATGATATTGAGATTTCTAATATCATTTTTTACTAAACTGAATAGTTTAAGCGAGAGACCCTTCCAAAGTGGAAAAAAGTGTCCCCCCCTGTAACTACGAGAATACGAGACGAAATAAAATACGAGAATGATAAAACTAAAAAAACATATAAATGATGTACATTACCATGTAAACTCCCACCAAAAATTGGTTTGAACGAGATCTAGTGAGTAGTTTTTTTTAATACGTCATAACTCGTAAACAGCAATTTACCTCTCATTCAATCTGCAACGGAACCCTTCATGGGCGAGTCCGACTCGCACTTGGCCGCTTTTATTTCATTACTTTAAATTCATTATCAGAGAATGTCTAGAATCACACATTGGAAGATATGTTACATCTACCAATCCGCACTGGGCCCGCGTGGTGGATTAAAGTACATTCCCTCTCGTGGAGAGAAGGCTTGCGTCCCAGCAGTGGGAACATTAATAGGCTGATGATGGTGATGATGATGATAAATTCATTATTATCATTTTCGCATGACTAGGGGTCACGTTACTTTTCAGTTCTCCTCTTTCATCCGCCACGCTATCATTTAATTTTAGATCTTTTTTTCATAGCATTTGTCACAATTCACCGTTTTCCGACTCCACGCCACGCTATTCAACAACAGTAACTTATAATGATTCTAACAGCATAAAATATTTCACCTACTTTTGTAACAACATCACCACAAATAGCCAAAAACACACATCCAATATTGTCCTAACGAACTAAACTCTAAATACTGTCCAATTACTACAGAAACAGTACAAAATCATTCCTCTGGGAATTGTGACATCATAAAGGACGCGATTGCGAACTAATGACGTCATTATGTACCAAACGTATACAATGTAACTAGATACTGCCTACACAAGTTCACTGGGTACTAGGAAACAAATCATTTGAGTGGGAGTTAGAATGTGCGTAGTATTGGGTTAGGCTTTGTTCATATGGGCAAGTTTAGGTCACTGGTTTCCATTCAATTAGTTGACAAAAAATAAATAAATAAAAATAAACAAATAAATATCGCTGAACATTAACACACAGCGCCACCTAATGGCACTAAGCAAAGCTTGTATCGTGGACACTAGATAGTTGATATACTACACATATATTTTTTGTTTGCAAATACATACTTTTTATACATATAAACATCCATGACTCGGAAACAAATGTCCATGCTCATCACACAAACATTTGCTCCTACCGGGATTCGAATCCAGGACCCTAAGAACGTAAGGCAGTGTCACTACCACTACGCCATTCGGGTCAAGGATAGCAATGATGTCTAATATTCCACTAAATCTCTGGACTTTAGTTTAGCATTAGCTTTCAACTCCTTGGAACATTTGTCCGCGGAAGCTACCGCAATAATAGAGAGAACATTGCAAGTACCTAAATTGCCATACCAAAACAAAAAACCAAAATAAGAGCTGCTGTGAACCTACCAACAAGGGTTCGAAACAGCAAGGTCCAGCAGCGGCCACGTGTGACGAGGATGGCTTTGTGAAGGTGGAGAGGAAGAAAAGGAAGAAGCCACCTAGTCGGAAACAGTGCGGGACCGCGAAGGATGGACCCAGTGGGTTGCGTCCGTCGATACCAACGACGCAGCTCTATGTGTCCCGGCTACTTCACACCACGAAGGTAGAGGAGATCGTGGAGTACGTCCGAGCGAAGACCAACTGGACAGTGAGGGTCGAGAAGTTGGAGTCGCGCCACAACACGAATTTTAAATCATTCGTGGTGCGAGTTCCAACTCATGATATTGAGACCTTCCTCAAGGAAGAGTTTTGGCCGAAAGGTGTCGTGTATCGGCGATTTCGCGGAAGGCTACGCGACACCACGCAGCGCGACATGACGCCGTCTCTTCGTGTTCTGTAGTAGTTTTATTTATGTTTTTGTGGTTTTTAATAAATATGTATGTTAGTCTCTAAGGTATATGTAATATGGGTCTTTTGTTACCCGAATTAAATGATATTATTATTATTATTATTAAAACCATGGTGAATGGTCTAAGGCAGGGATTCCCAAAGTGAAACGAAAACTGATTTAGGGGTCGACGAGGTCTAAAAATCGACCGGTATTAAATTAACACAAGAAAACTTTCAAGATAGGTAGGTAGGTACTGTATTGCTTATGTTGTGTTTCGTGCACTAAGAATCTACACTTCTACACTAATCTACACTAATATTATAAAGAGGAAAACTTTGTTTGTTTGTTTGTTTGGTTGTAATGAATAGGCTTAAAAACTACTGGACCGTTTTTAAAAATTCTTTCACCATTCGAAAGCTACATTATCCACGAGTAACATAGGATATATTTTATCCCCGTACTCCCACGGGAACGGGAATTACGCGGGTGAAACCGCGTGACGTCCGCTAGTAATTAATATTATTGTAGGAAATAGCGTTGCTGTAGTAATGTCAAGTCTTCCAATTGGTATCTTAGTACCTAGGTATTTCGTATCCATAGGAAAAAACGAAAGGTAGGCCCCCTTATTCATAATAGTCTGCTAATTCTCACTCTGTCTCGTTCTATTGCGCGGACCATTATGAATAAGGGGGTTGATCTTAAAAGTAGGTAATTTGACTATGGGGTTCTGAGATAACAGTTCATTTTGGAAAAGGGGTCACTTGTCCAAAATAACTCAAACTCAAACTCAAATCATTTATTTCAACTAGACCATTACGGCACTTTTGAATGTCGATAAAACGAAAAAAAAGGCTACAGTCACAGACACAAGGCATAATAACTGAGAATGTACTGTAGTTGCCCATTCCCTAGCGTAGATCTCTATGGAGAAGAACGGGTAAGAAACTCCATGGACACTCTTTTCAATCAAAAATGTTGTTACAAAATCTTGGTAACATGTTTCATCTTGAGATTATACATATATGTGAGAACGATGTAGAAAGACGTGCACAATAAGAGCGTCCAGAGTAAAAAAAGAAATAAATCAACAATTTATAATAGTTTGGGGATCCCTGGTCTAAGGTAAACCAAGGCATGTAATGATGGAGGAAGAAGCTCAAATAAAAAGTACTCACGAACTAATCTTGCGTTGTCATTCAAACTTAAGATGTGTGCAAAATTTCAGATCAATCGGAAACCGGGAAGTGGGTCAAATTTATCTTCTAAAATATTTTAACATCATCAAAAAAGGACGGCCTTAGCCCCCAAAACAATTACACAAGATCCCTCATTTTCAAAGTAAAGAAAAAACTCTTGAACATACAATACACACACCGCCATCTAGTGCCTCGAATAAGCAACAAAACTTGAATCATGGACACCAGATAGTTGATATACTACAGTATGCCTAAATTTTCATTTGTTCAACGGATCGGTTTTTTTTTATTGGGACAAGCGCGCCACACTATTCCCAAACCACTGTAACTCCTGAAATCCAGAATCAACAGTGGTGACCACCAGAAAAGCGCCGAGACAATGAAGCTCGACGAAGTCCCAGAGAATGAATTTAACTGTCTTTGATCCCGCAACCAAATTTATCAGAAAGTAAAGTGGAGGAGTAGAAAAAAAACCAAGACCGTAGACTATTATATGTCGCGCCCCTAGCATAGTTAACGATACCTGAACTCTAGGTACTCCGTTGTTTAGTTCCCACTGTTCCGAGCCTTTGTCATTACATCTGCTCGTTCCACTACAGTAATTGGCGATATGGTTGTGTTACGAGTAGAACCTTTGTTTTATTTGCTCCCAGCTTCTTTGTGTTTTTATTGGCGTTGAAGTGGCATCGTTACTGAGATATATTATTGTGTATCTTGTATAATAATACTAGGGACGCTCTCCAATGTACCAAGTTTTTACCACTTGACAAATTATCGAGATTTCTTTATTTTCATGTGAGTTCAATTTCGCCCGCCTGTAATTAGCCTAATTTGTAGTAGTCTTTGATTGCGGTTTCAATAGAAAAAAAATTGTCTGACGAATAGTATCCGCCACGGTTAACTTCCAATTATCTACACCAATGATTAACATAGGTTGTACTTCTTCACAGCATAAAATATCTCCTAAATTGGATAAATACGAATATTTACAAATATCTTCCCTATTTACGGAAGCTCTATAATTTATAATTTCAGGCGAGCGATATTCAACTCACATGAACACAATCACACGCCAGTGCCTGATTTTTTGTTGACTAAAATATTTTTCGCGATTGTATGACGTATGTAATTACATAATTATAACCATCAAAACTATTAATACAACCCTCCAAGTTCATAAAAGTCGAGGAACAATTTTGACATTGAAAAAGTAATTCCTCGATCTTTAATTCTGTAACCCGTACGTCCCGAATAATATTTTAGTTAACATACAACCACTGGGTTGCAAATTCCTAAATTTCGCGGAAAACCTTGGAGCATCAGTCTTAAGTTAAAAGCTGTAGAAGATGATCTCTAAATAATGGTGTAGACTGCATTAGAATCCATTGCATAGCAGCAGCATTTTACGTAGAACAAAATGAAATACAACAATGCAATACAATACAAACATGCCCAAATAAACTGCTGCGGACTATACATATTGAGCTGACCTTTGCCCAATGCGCAGCGCCGCATATTCTCAGTAATCAAACACGCCTACGTATGCACAATTACATAGTAGAATATCAAATGTAAGGTTGACCGTCCACTGCTAAATAAGATATATTTTTTAATAGATATAGAACGACTGTCAGAGATGGACAAATGGGGGGATTTGTCCATCTTTGACGGTCGTTTCAGGTAGTCAGTGGTGCAAAAGTCTCACAATCAGTGTTACCGAGAGGTATCATGTTCTCCTGCATTAACTGGGTTGTGGAGGTCAGATAGGCAGTCGCTCCATGTAAAATACTGGTATTCAGCTGCATCCAGTAAGATTGGAAGTTCCCCAATATAGTTCAGGAAAGGCTAGGAAGATGATGATTATGTATTTCTGAATATTATAATTTTACTAGTATTAAATACCTCCACGACCCCCGTACAATGTTTACATTAGGAGCTACCAAAAAACGCGAATAGGCTAGTTTCCACCTAAGCTTTTGCTCCATAGGCTGGGCCCCCATAGGCCCCATATGCCAGTTTTATAAGTATTGGAAAATATTGGACATGTAGTTTTTTTTTTTTAAATAAATGAATATTTACAGCGATAAAACGCATCAAAACTCGGGAGTGGGGGCTTGGGACGTCACAATGTACTAAACATTATATCATGGCGTGACGTATTGATATTTTTTTTAAGTCTATCTGACGGATTAATTTGATTTTCAGTTTGGAATTCAGTACACAAGCCTAACAAAAAAAAAATCGATTCCTAGTAATAACTATAAGAGCTCAAAAAACAAGTTAAAATATTATAAAATATTTAATTAGTAATAGACTTATAACGTCGTACAAAATAAGAGATATTGAGGCGTCGGTGTCCGCGAGCCAAGAGAAGGATCAATTTCCCCGGTGCAATATCTCAGCTAGGCGCGCCGCCGCCCGCGCGTTGCTCTCTTCGCAGCCGTCAACTTCATGACAGTCCTCGAGCGCCATCTACAGCGCCTTACATAACATAACTTAGTTACTTATTTTTATGGGGAGAACGTTTGATTGACGGCTTCGTGAAGAGTCCGTTTACATCTTCGTTTGTGCGCATTATGTCCAATTCACATAATGTCCAGTTGGTTCAAAATGTCCAATTCTCACAACGTTCAATTCGCAATTTGTCCAATTCTCAAATTGTCCAAATCGCAAATTGTCCAATTAGTAAGTGGCAACGGGTCACAGTGCCAAGTCTGCATGACAAAACGAAGCTTACATAGCTGCGGGCTGTAGTGTTGCGCCGCCTTTACCCAACCAGTGCGCAGTATTCCAAATTCATATGAACGGGAATTTCGACACCCACTCGCAATTTCAGAGTAAAGCTCTGGCTTATGCAGGCACAGGCTGTATGTTATGGTGGTGGGCTTTATCAATATTTACGACATGAATATACTTATAGTTTGTTACCCGTGATTTTACTTGCATGCTAGGGGAGCTTTTTTCGTTAGAATCCAGGGTTTTGTGTGTTGATGTTGCATTGGACTTTTCCATGTTATAAACTACCTATATTATGCTTTTCATTGAAATCTGCTCAGTAGTTTTCTTTAGCCCGACAGTAAAGTATTATAAATACAAAAAACAAAAAATAATAAATAAATTATATCGCTGGACATTAACACACAGCGCCATCTAGTGCCACACTAAGCAAGGCTTGTGTCGTGGACACCAGATAGTTAATATAATACATATACACTTTTTTGTTTGTAAATACATACTTATTATACATATAAACATCCATGACTCCGAAACAAATGTCCATGCTCATCACACAAACATTTGCTCCTACCGGGATTCGAACCCAGGACCCTATAAACGTAAGGTAGCATCAATACCACTGCACCAGTCGTCAATAATAATATACTAATTACATCAACACCCCAAGTAACCATACTGTTCGTCAATCTGTGCCATGACTTCACTGGCAACACAGACGAACAGATGGGTATCTGAGCTGAATTTGCAAAACGACTTATCTGCTCAACGTATTTTTAACCCTTCAGAGAATCCCAATGATTGCACCAGTCTGTGCACAACACATAATAAATACACAGAGTGCACAACACATAACACACAACACACAGCTCTCAATTAATCCAGCTTGTATAACACCCACGTTTTAATTTACATACAAATTGTTTTTCAAACAAACACGGATGATATTCGTATGTTCTGATTTATTGAATAAATATTCCTTTTTGCTTCAATTAATTGGAATAGTGGTGCAAGTTTCCATGTTTGAATAGTCGAGTAATTGAATATTGAGTGATGAAATTATTTAGTTTGTTTTGATTGAAAATAAATGTTAGGTTGTTGAATTTAGAACATTTATTTATTTATGATAACTGTGTGAGTTTTAAAAGTGGCGTATGGGGATAAAGTAGCTAGGGAGAGACCTACATCCAGCAGAGGACTGAATGATATAATTTTTATGTAATTACCAAGTTTCTCAAAAAAATCCTAAGAATTGTGACGACCCGAATGGCGTAGCGGTTGTGACGCTGCCTTACGTTCTTATGGTCCTGTTTTCGAACCCCGGTAGGAGCAAAAGTTTGTATGATGAGCATGGACATTTGATTCCGAGTCTTGGATGTTTATATATGTATAATAAGTATGTATTTACAAACAAAAAAGTATTTAAGTAGAATATTAACTATCTGGTGTCCACAACACAAGCTTTGCTTAGTGTGGCACTAGATGGCGCTGTGTGATAATGTCCAGCGATATTTATTTTATTATTATTGTAGGAACTTACCAGCATAAAGGGTGAATACGGTAAAAGGGGCAGTAAGGGGAACTACCTTAACCGTTGCAGCTACACGAAAATTGTCTTAAGAAAAAAAGAAAGAAAGAAAAAGCATTTATTGGCCCGCACAAGACAAAGCACATTAAAATTAATAGACTAGGAGACTATCCATATTTTTCTGGATTCCGGTAAAAAAAAATCGTAAAATTAAATAAAGTCTTCGTGATCATTCACAGAACATGACTGTCATGTCTTTTATTTAAGTTTTATTTCAGATTCACAAATTCTTTCTTAACACCTGCAATGATTTCAAGTGAGTCTTTGATAATTATCAGGATCGATTAACATCAAAACAAAATATTTTGGTTAAAACTTTTAAACAAAATGTATGGCAAAAGTTTTTTGTCATTTCTGACTTTTTTAATACCTGGGTTGGTCCGATAAAACTTTTTGGTCAGTATTAGAAATAGGATCGATTGCCATCAAAAAATGTTTTGGGGGACATTTTTATGCTAACTGTAAATTCTTATGAAAATCTGTGAATAGGGATCAAAATTTCTGCCTCATTTTCATTCCATTCCATTTTCATGTAGGTGCAATGCTTATGGTAGTGCCCCATTTACCGCATCCACCCTATATAAATACTTAAACACTTCACTCCCACATAAAATACATTTATAGAGCATAACATACAATCCAACTAAACAGAACATAACTTTTCGATTAGGAACCGTATTTTACCGCCATAACCGTAAAACATCTATAATCTGATACGCCATCCATTCTGAAGCACTAAATAAAAATATAAAACGGCTACGAGATACGTAGCACTTTGCTACGAGAGTTATACAAACAGGCGCTACGAGTGCTACGCTGCTACGAGGTTGCTACGAGGCTACGAGAATCAATTTTCTCTAGAATAGACTGAGTTTGATTCGAGCAATAGAATTACTATAATATTATAATTATATTTATCTAAGTATTACGCAATATCTCTTAAAATTCAATTTTAGTTGGAATGAATAGTCTTTGAAAATGATCTAAATTCTAATTAATGGAGGACAAATAATATCTCAAGTGGTAATATTCCCACGCTAGTTATTAAATAGTCACTTATTTCAAAGTTCTAAGAAAATTCTTTTTCAAATACATCTTATTAAATTCAGTTAATTGAGACTAAAATCATTTTCCTTTATAGAAATTTTGTTTTTTTTTTACCAATAATTAAAATTCTTTGTTCTGTGTTGAAACTTATTATGTTCTTATCAAATCGTAAAATGTAAAACATTCCTAGAAACACATAATCTTCTATGAAGCGAAATATCAAAAGCTTATTTCAGAAGTAACTAGATTTAAATTCCCGGTAAATTATCCCGTATAATCCCGGGGGGATTGAGTACGTAGTTTCCCGTGAAACGTACTGAGAACTTTCTCAAAGACAATAAAACTATTTCAGTGGAAAGTCGGGGAAAATGAGCGTCGGTTTGTTCAAGAAAAGGAATTTTCATTTTAGTATTTCGTTAACTTCGTTTTCTACTTTATTTGACAAACTTAAGATCTTCAACACACAAGACCGTTGCATTAATTTTGTTTGACTATTTGAAATTTATTACAGCGCATAGTATTTTACTAGTCATTTGAGACCTATATTGTTGAATAAAAATTTAATCCACCATTTTATAGCGGCGTCCGTCTTGGACAGATTTTTATAAAACATAGTTAAGAACACTCCCGACTAAGTCACCTTACAAAAAAAAAAAAAAACAAAATCAAAATCGGCTAATCCGTTCCGCAGCTACGATGCCACAGACAGACACACACACAGACACGTCAAACTTATAAAACCTATAATGCATTGATCATCGATCAAACAAACATTCGATATGTTGAACACTCGATGTATTGAGTGTACGACATATTGAATGTTAGATTTATTAACCATTCGATACTTTGAACATTCAAGTATTTAGACGTTCGATTTATATTGTCAATCATTCGATTATTTGGCATTCGATATGGTAAAGTATATTCGTTCAAATCTATACGAATTCCTACTTAATATTATAAGTGTGAATGTAAGTTTGTCTGTTACGCTTTCACGCGAAAAGTAGTGAAGGGATTTGGATTAAATTTTGCACACAGATAGTTTATAACCTGGATTAAAACATAGGATACTTTTTATCCCGGTAGTAAGATCCCATGGGACAGTGATCAAACTTCATGCGGGCGAAGCCGCTGACAGAAGCTAGTAGACTCATATTTTCGCTGTGTCTTCCCGCTTCTAAATCTTCCAATGCGTTATTCACCTCAGTTTGACCATCGCTATAGTCTTGCTAACAACCTGGCTAACTAGGCAACGTTATTAGTAAGACTAATTGCTCAAAGTCTAGCTTACTAATTAGGTACTCACTCACGTATGTAGTGAAATAATTATCTTGCAGATAGCAATTAATGCCTTCATGCATACTTAACTAAGTTCTAGACTTAGATACCTACTTAAGGAGTTTATTCTATGTGTAGGTTATGTGAGATATCTTTAAATGTTGTTGAAAAATGTCGGGAGAAAACCGGCATATCCTAGAACCAAAATGCAGCTGAATACCTAAAGGGTATAAAACACTTCTTCACGAAGCTGAAAAGCAATTGTTTTCCCCATCATTGCGATCATTTTTAAGTTCTGCACCATACCTGGGAACCTCCTAGATACGGAGATATGGGAGGTCGAAGTTACAACTTTTTGACAAGTTTTTTTTTGTAAATTTTAAACTATTAACACCTCCACAACCCCCGTATTATTCAATCCATCCATTAGCACAATGTTTTAAGTGCGTAACATTTAGTTCTACCACAAAACATGATTTAAACTTATATTGTCACTTACGGGATATCTTCCGTGATTATTTGGTATTTTGAGTTCCCGATATTTCGACGCTGTTGCAAGCGCCATGATCGCGGGTTGACTGGAGTATGCGGGTGGATGTAAATTAAATTGTTACGAGCAGACAAATCTGTCTACCCTCTTTCTTTGTCTTTTGCTACGCGCACTATTGGAACTCGACACTAAGTCACGACAAAACGCACTCACAGTATCACCAAGTTTTTTGGAGTTTTTTGTATGATGCCGGCTGCTACTTTTGAGCATACTCAAAACTGGATTCCACGTACTCGACAATTTGAAGCCATCCTCTCGATTGAAATTCTCTCTCGAAATCGAGAGGATGGCTTCAAATTGTCGAGTACGTGGAATCCAGTTTTGAGTATGCTCAAAAGTAGCAGCCGGCATCATACAAAAAACTCCAAAAAACTTGGTGATACTGTGAGTGCGTTTTGTCGTGACTTAGTGTCGAGTTCCAATAGTGCGCGTAGCAAAAGACAAAGAAAGAGGGTAGACAGATTTGTCTGCTCGTAACAATTTAATTTACATCCACCCGCATACTCCAGTCAACCCGCGATCATGGCGCTTGCAACAGCGTCGAAATATCGGGAACTCAAAATACCAAATAATCACGGAAGATATCCCGTAAGTGACAATATAAGTTTAGTTTTAAACCGTGAAAGCCTAAAACAGTGTTTAAAAAACCGGTACGGGCCGGAAATATGCAAAAAAGTTCATCATCTTGAACGTTTGCGGAAGAAGTGTGAGTGTTTACGGGAATCGTTGATATTTTTAGTTAAATGTCGCGATAATGACTTATTACCCGTATGTGTGCGTATTAAATCTAGGCCAGACATTCCCGGTTCCGCGTATGTTCTACGGAAAGCGAGTGAGAAATTGCTACGTAAACTGATCCGCACAAATCGATATCATTTGGACAAATACCAGGGTGAGTTGTATCAAGTACATCAATGGTGCAGTTCGGTACTAGAGAGAGATGATTTCGATCGATGTGACCGGATAACACACTTACAAGCACAACGATCTCGTGAACTGAGTGCCTCAAAACAACAGAAGAAATTTGAGGCCCTACTAAGGAATAAAAACTCGAAGAGTTTTGATGGTAATAATTCCGAGGTACAGACGGTGATTAACAGATCGAGTAAAGAACTGAGTGAGACAGCACTAAGCGCACTGAAGAAAGGTTTGAATTTTGCGCCCACTCCGTTGCGTGTTCCTTTCGAAGATATCATTGGCAGGATAGAAGAATCCATAAGCAAAAATAAATTACCACCGCACGATGCAGACGCTCTTAGACAAGATGTTGCCGTAGTGTTACGACATGCTAAACCTCCTAGCAGCAACATCACGCCGGATGAACGCTCTGCATTACGTGAACTCCGTGGAGATTTGGACATCCTCGTTCTAAAGGCGGACAAAGGTAATGCGACGGTTGTGTTGAATGTCTCTGAGTATGACGAGAAGTTAAGATGTCTACTCAGTGACAAGAAAACGTACAAACCGGTAAATTACAACCCAACGGCGAGAGTCTCACGGCGTACCATCCAGGTTATTAATGAGTGCCACGGTGTTTTCTCTGATGAAGTTTTAAGCAAGCTCCTTAGACCTAAGGTATCGCAGCCACCTAAGATTTATGGATTACCGAAAATTCATAAGAAGGATGTCCCATTGCGCCCAATAGTAAGTCAGATTGATTCTCCATGTAGTCAATTAGCGAGACACGTTTCAGACACGCTTCAGAAACTGGTGGGCCACACTACATCATTTGTCAAGGACTCCCGACATTTTGTGAGTATTTTGAAAGATACCAGGGTTGAGGAGGATGAGATTATGGTCAGTTTTGACGTCGAATCCCTCTTCACTAATGTTCCAGTACTGGAATGTGTAGATGTCATAGGAAAAAAGCTCCCAGACAACGATATCCCGATGGATTATGCTAAATTGCTGGAGCACTGCTTGTCCACCAATTTCTTCCTATACAATGGCCAATTTTATCAACAGATTGATGGTGTAGCCATGGGTAGTCCAGTGGCACCGGTGGTTGCTAACTTGTGGATGGAACATTTTGAAGACCTGGCTATTTCGACATGTCCTGTGCCTATCAAGGTCTGGAAGCGGTATGTGGATGACGTTTTCTGCATTCTCAGAGGTGGATTACCGGAAGTTGAGAGATGTTTGAACCATCTAAACAATATCCATACCGCCATGCGTTTCACAGCGGAAGTAGAGAAAGGTCGGACATTGGCTTTCCTTGACGTTCAAGTCATGGTAAGGAGTGATGGAACCCTTGGCCATTCAGTGTTCAGGAAGCCGACTCACACTGACCGCTACTTGCACGCTACCTCGCATCATCACCCTGGTCACCTCAGGTCGGTAGTCACCTCACTAACTAATCGCGCATTTGATCTGTGTGATTCCCAACATCTCACTGGTGAATTATCCCACGTGAAAATGGTTTTAAATAGGAATGGCTACAATACCAATACTGGAGCAAGAAGACCAAATAACAATCGAGCCAGCAGATCTACAGTGGAACGTCAACCAACTTTCTTGCCATATCTGAGAGGAGTAACGGACAAGATAGGTCGTTTACTGAGTAAATACTCAATTAAGACCGTGTATACTCCTCATGAGAAAATTGCGCAAAGTCTGCGTTCCCCGAAGGACAAGATCCCCTTTGAACATCCTGGTGTGTATAAAATTGACTGCAGTTGCGGCAGTTCATATATCGGTCAAACTAAGCGAACCATCTCATGCCGAATCAAAGAACACATAAAGGCTGTGAAAAATAAGGATGAGCAAAAGTCTGCTATAGCGGAGCATCTACTGCAGTCAGGGCCCAATCACTGGATCGAATTTCACAAGCCGCGTATTTTGTCTAAGGACAAACATTACCTACCAAGGCTGACAAGAGAAGCAATTGAAATAAGGAAGTACAAAAATTTCAATCGAGAGGATGGCTTCAAATTGTCGAGTACGTGGAATCCAGTTTTGAGTATGCTCAAAAGTAGCAGCCGGCATCATACAAAAAACTCCAAAAAACTTGGTGATACTGTGAGTGCGTTTTGTCGTGACTTAGTGTCGAGTTCCAATAGTGCGCGTAGCAAAAGACAAAGAAAGAGGGTAGACAGATTTGTCTGCTCGTAACAATTTAATTTACATCCACCCGCATACTCCAGTCAACCCGCGATCATGGCGCTTGCAACAGCGTCGAAATATCGGGAACTCAAAATACCAAATAATCACGGAAGATATCCCGTAAGTGACAATATAAGTTTAGTTTTAAACCGTGAAAGCCTAAAACAGTGTTTAAAACATGATTTATTTACAATAATTAAGTTACTTAGTTTGATGTACAGAATGCTTGGTTAACAGCTTTGTGATGAGGTGGTTTACACCCTGTATATCTTACATGGAGCGTCTGCCCATTTGACCTCCATAACCCAGTTAGTCCTAGGTAACCCGATACCCCATGGTAAGACTGGTTATTGGGCTACCAGCAACGACTGTCAAAGATCTACAAATGACAGCTGGGATCAAACTCAAACTCAAAGCATTTATTTCAATTAAATCATAACGGCACTTTTGAATGTCAAAAATACAAAAAAAGCAAAGCTACAGTCACAAGGCATAATAACTTGAGAAAGTACTGTAGTTGAGTGAGAGCAACAGCTCAACAGGCTTTTCGAGGAACGGAGAAAACTTGGTTTGTAATGTATTGGTGGATAGGTCATCACTAGGGTTACCAATCCATGAACTAACCTTGGCAAACGCAGTTTAACCTAAACACCCAACTGGCTGTTATTATTTGGCCACGAGTGACAACATGCTTTAATTTAAACAGCTTATACAGGTTGACATTAATTACTTCGTAACGAACTAATCCTAAATACACAACACAAATCACAATTAATTATGAAGTTAAACACAGAATCAAAACCATAATTACTATCGAAACAGTTCAAATTACTAATTCAATAGCACAACTTGCTAATATTTGATTAGTGTAGTATATTGCTTTGTTGCTTTAGGGGTTGCAGGCCAACTGCTGAGCATATGATCCTGGGTTCGATATGCATATATATGTCACCTTAAAATTGTCAAATACGTTATATTGTAATATCTCTAGCGATATTGTAAAGTCTCGAATTATTGTCAAATGATACCTACTGCTTACAACAAAACGCATTATTTTTCGTGAAATGCATGCGATGGTAGTCAATTTACGCGGTGTGGAAGGAAGGAGGGGCCCCCCTTGCCGAGTGGCACAACTCTCATGAAAAGATAATGCACTATTCCTGAGAAATACCGATTAATATAACATAACCTTAAAACACTTTATATTCCCCCTAAAAAGCGTAGTCGACGGAGCCCCGCTTCGTGGGGCCCCTATTTTCGAGTGCAGGGTTTAAAGGAACCTAACTAACCTAACGGGGGGGTGCCCCAAGTCCCGATTATGGGGGCAGAGATACTTCCGTATGTTCAGTTGACAATAATTCGAGACATTACAATATCGCGAGAAAAAACACGTTATATTGTAATATAACGTGTTTGACAATTTTACGGTGTATATCGCCTGTATTCCCCAAACGGTAAGGCTAGGGGTGTTTACTAATTACACTCTAATTTATTATTGTGTTTAGTCCCACATTGTAATAGGCGCCGAGCCTTTTGCCATCAACCGGACACAAATCCAAACTCCAAGGCTGCTATTGAAAAAATTCCTGATCGAAAAACCTGATATTATTGATAACTCTTTGCCCTAGCCGGGAATCGAACCCAGACCTTATGCTCAGCAGTAGCGCTTGCGACCATTAGACCAAGATGCAGTCAAAAAGTCAGTGCTTTTTATTTCTAGGTTTTAATGTTCCATTATGTTCTTCCTTGAATTCATTCGAATTGTCATCGAAATTCAGAAAAAGAAGAAGAAAAATGACTATAAAATAAAAAAATCGTACACATCGCTGTCAACACAAAAAGTGCCCAGAAGGCTGGCAGCATTGCCACGTTTAACGTTACATGGCAATGCTGTTTCTTTCTTCTGTATTGTATTTAATACTTAATGAGTGCATTGTATTCAGTACCGCTGCTAATTAGTTTACATACAGTGCTGTTGGAAGTAGTTGCGAAGTGTTCTCGTATGTGTGCGGAAACTTTTGCTAATTAGGGCTAAGAGCTTTAAGGGTTTAGCGTGAGTTATTACTTGACGAGTTAAGATTATGTTGGTTGGAGCTCATTTGCGTAGGATGTAGTTTAAGATGTTATGTTATAGTATCTGCTGTTATCAACAATGAGTGGATAAAAACAGTTTTTATTTAATAAGAACTTCTTCAAAAACTTTCTGCGAAATAAGTTTTTACACAAACGCATCATACGCATTGATCATGAAAAAGTACCTATCCGTGCACTTGTGTATGTACCTACTGCTGCTAATTTTGTTTTATCCTGCTATACAAGTATCTATAAACGCGTGCTGACGATAAACACCAATAAATGCAAATAAATTGCAAGAACAACATGGCTGTATTAATTCTGAAATTCATATTCGACTGTTTTTGAGCATCCACTCGTACAATGACGTTTTTATTAACTCACTGTTTATTTTGACAACTAACTGCTAACTCATATGTCATAAGTTCAAAACCAGCAGTACAAGTACGTAGGATTCGATAGGACTCGATAAGATAAATTTGACAGTAATTCTCGATAAAATGAGTTTTTGACTCCATAAAAACTAATTTTATCGAGAATAACTGTCAAATTTATCTTATCGAGTCCTGTCGATTCCTACGTACTTGTACTGCAGGAACAAATTGGGTGCACAATAAACGACAGTTATAATAACTTTATGGAAATGAATGCTGAACTTTGTGTGTCCACCTGGCAGTTGAGTTTCCAGGAGGTCAAAGGATGTGTCACATTCTTCTGTCCTTATCGCAATCTGTTTGGGCTGTCTTCTTCTTCCATACTTATTTATTTCGTCATCTCATCAGACCCTTCTTTTCTTGCCATATAATTATTAAAACAGTCTATCCATCGTTTTTGCTCTTCCTCTACTCATATACCCGTCCACATTCATACTTAAAACTTTCCTCACAATAGTTTCCTCGTTGAAGTCGATACTGACGCCAATTTGGACAGAAAGGCAGAAACTTAATAGTCTCTTGGTGATTTTGTGGGGAAACACATTTGTCTGTCACTAAGCAATTGTCCGGTATAGTTTTTTTTTCAGTAAAAAGTGTGACCAAAATAATGTCTGTACGTTTTATCATCAGGTTCATAGTATAAGCGATTATTTTTTCTGTAGTTCAGTGAGTGATCAGAAATAAAATAGATACATTGTCATCATCATCAGCTACATTAGGTTACACTGAAAGCCGATTTGCACATAGTTCGGAAAAGGCATGGCAGACGATACTTATTATTTTTGGAAGCTTCACTGCGCTGTTTTATCGCATGTTGATGCAGGAACCCGGTGTCTATATAGCACAATAAAATCGCACTCGGAAAACAATGGAATCGACCAATAGTCAGAATATTTTGACGCAATGCACCTTTCACCTTTTCGAACATTTATTTCCATTCACCATTTTTCCAATACGCAGTTTTAAACGTGCTCAGTAACATCCTTTTATTTCCCCAGCTACAATAAATATTGTACCGTATTACTAGCATATTTATAAATTATTCAGTGATCTAGCATTAAAACAGATTATTGGCTAAACCGATCCCTTTGATATTCGCTAGCTTCATTAATATCCTAGCGAGAATTAGCAACGCTGTGTTAGAGCTCGTCTAAGGTGATGAGCTTTAGCGGGTGGTAAGGTGGAAGCGAAATATTGAACATAATGAAACCGCTGTCTCTCTACGTGTTATTTGACTATACCGTAGTCCTAATTGTAAGTAATAGTTGTGATCATTTGTTCGTCTAACGTGGTGTGTCGCCCGATATTTAAGTTTGCTAAAAACGCGACCCAATGAGTGTCACATAAATGTGACGAATACGTGCATATAATAATCACAGGACTGTTCGCTTTGTTTATGACGTAGTATGACGAGTACGTAGCAATATGGCTACTGATCCGTCGTCTTTTGCTTTACCCTGTGATAACAGCCAAGCTTTCTACAACATTCTATAATCAGACGACTAGAGATAAGACGAAGCATCACCGCTATATGGTTGAAGTTTCACGAACTCAAACACATCGCTATGCTTCGACATTTATTGTGAGAACCGCCAGTCTGGGAAATTCACTGCCGACTCTTTTGTTCCTCCGATCATTATAATCTTGCTCTCTTCAAAATTTGAGTGAATTGGTTTCTTCTAGGTAAGAGTGGCCACATCATCATTTTGCGAGAAGCGGCAAAACGAAAGTCCAAAAATCGCGATGCAGTGTGGCCACCTATTTGCGGCTGACATCGCGCCCGCTACCGCCAATGTTACCAAGCATGCACCCTGGATGAGGCCTTAGATTTCCGTCGACGTTTCCCATCGGTTTAGTCACGAGGATTTCATGTGATTAGATTCAAGGTTTTCCTTGAATAGTCGCTGTCTTAAGACTTTGTGGGTACGTAAGTGATGGGGCTCTGTGTATTCATGCTTTGATGTAAATGTTATCATGTTCTTGTTGTGTAATTGGTGAAAACGGCCTAAATCGACCAGAGAAAGACCAACGGAGCGACCTAAACAGTGGGAGGTCTATCACATTTTTTGCTTGTATTTCGGTCTTTTAAGAGTCTAACACTCAAAAGTAAGAAAAATTGTGAAAGCCTTCTAGTCGGAATCTTGAAGGAAGCTTCTAGTATAGTTCAGAATCGACAGGTCTTAAGCCAGGACCAACAATCTGCTCTGCGGGACTGTTCGAAAGAGATACCGTGGCCCCGGAACATAAAGGGCGAGGGAGGAACATGGATGGATTTTAGTCAGTAATAACTCTGACACTCCCTCCGCTCTGCCCAGAGCGGGAGAAGTCATTTAATGATTTTCCATCCGAAAAAACAGTCTACAATAACATCGAAATACACTCGAGAGCAATGAATCCGGGTCACTTAAAGAATCCTAAAAATCTCGGAAACTAAAAATGCTAGGTTAATGCAATAAATTGTATTTAATAGACAATGTAATACTCCTTAAATGAAGGTATTAAAACTTCTTAGTTATTGTAAAGTTATATCATAAAAAATCAAATTTGAAAAAGGGCCACTTTCGAAGATGGAACTACGAAATTACAGCATTTGGTTTTGCTTTTGTTTGTAATCTGTCATATATGTGGGTACATAAACCATGTTGATAGTGCTCTATATTCATTATTCAAGCTGAAATTATGTCGCTTACGCCTGAAGAATGCACCAGAATACTTACAATGCTGGAAACCGGCCGGAGTCAGCGCGATACAGCCAGGACTGTCGGTGTGTCGCTGTCAACAGTACAAAGAGTTCTCCGACGTTACGAAGAAACTGGTTCTAACCTACGCAGACCAGGAACGGGCAGAACCAGGTGTACCACAGCACGAGAAGACCGATACTTGGTGAACACCATGCTTCGAAATCGCTTTCTCACAGGAACTGAACTCACAAATCAGTTTCGACGCCTCGGAGGAAGTAACCCAAGTGCATGGACAGTAAGACGTCGGCTTGCTGAATCTAACTTAAAACCCCTTAGACCTGCAAACGGCCCTAAACTGGAGCGTGGGCATCGTATTTCAAGACTAAGATATGCCCAGAGCCACGTAAATTGGAGTATTGAAGATTGGTCAAAAGTTATGTTCTCCGACGAATCAAAATTTATGCTCTACAAGCACGATGGAAGACACAGAGTGTATCGAAGACCAGGGGAAAGATTCAAGCAAGCATGCATCGAAGAAAAAGTAGCCTACGGTGGTGGGTCTGTACTTGTGTGGGCCGGAATTTCTTCTGAAAGTCGCACAGAGCTGGTGATCATAGAAAACGGCTCTTTAACTAGCGTAAGATATGTGGAAGAAATCCTCAATGATCACGTTGGTCCATTTATGGTCAATTTAGGTGAGGATGCTATATTTATGCATGACAATGCCCGACCTCATACAGGTAGGATTGTGAATGACTACCTTCAAGAGATGAACATTACTCGTATGGAGTGGCCAGCGCGCAGCCCGGATATCAACCCGATCGAGCATGCTTGGGACGAGCTGGGCAGATGCGTAAAACAACGAAACCCTCCCCCAATCACGCTTCGTGAGCTCAAAATTGCTCTCACAGAGGAATGGGAGAATATTCCCCAAAATCGTATAAGGAACTTGGTGTACAGCATGCCAAACCGCGTAAACGCAGTAATGGAAGCACGGGGAGGCAATACGAAGTATTAAAATTCAAGAAAATCGTAATAAAGTTCAAAAATTTCATGTTTCCTATTTTTGTTTTAAGGAGAGATCAGCAGTTTTTTTCTTTATGTAATTTTGTGTTAATAAAATGTATGGTGACTCATATTTTTTTTACTTTCATTTAAGGAGTATTACATAGTCTATTAAATACAATTTATTGCATTAACCTATCATTTTTAGTTTCCGAGATTTTTAACATTCTTTAAGTGACCCGGATTCATTGCTCTCGAGTGTAGCATAACGCAAAAAGTAGATGAAAAAAGTAATATTTTGTCAAAAAGGAATATCCATTAAGTCTGCTATTTGGAATATCCCATTTCTGTTGTAACCCATAACAGATAAAAGATATCAACTTCCAAAAACATAAAATATGTTTTTATTAATGTTTGAATAATTTATCAGAAGGGATCAAGTGTTTTCGGTCGAAAGGTTGTATAACTTCTGGGAAATTCTATATTTCTGAGGTCCGAGAGGGATCAATTAGGGACCCTTTGTGTTTAGTATAATAAATACTTTGTTAATGTTGCTAATTTATTGTTACGGTGTCAAAATGTTTGAATTGTTAAAGTAATATGGTAAAACGATGGGTTTAGATTGTGTCCGCTGCAAGAAGCTTAATTTTTGTTGTCATTATTAAATAAAACTAAGAGTTTTAGGTTTAAGGCGCTTAGACGAGCTAAATTAGAAACTCTATTTGTGGTGGTTCAAACTTCGTTTGAAATGCTGTTAGAATAAAGTTCTAATCAGCTTGCACTACAAAGTGTTTGTAACGTCAGCCACTGCGGGCCAAATAGCGCGAAATGAGTGGTTTCGATCGATTTACAAAAAAACTATTGATTGGATTAAAAAAATGAAACAGTATCATGCTGATATATTGCTTGTAGAATTATTTGCCAAAAAATCAGAATGATCGCATGCATATTACTATGGTTTTTATTGTTTGAAAGATATTTTTAGAGATAAGTTCGTGATTTCTTTTTATCGAGCCAAATTAATTGTATCATGTTTTCAAAACAGTATCATGCTAGCATATACCTATCCTGAAGAATATCAAATATTTTTCTGGTCTTGTTTATAACAGTGAATCATATACTTTTAGTAATTATAAAACTCGCGTTTAGCCCTTAAACAGAGTTTTATACAACAGAAAATGTTTGTGGACCTAATACGATACGCGGGGTAAACGAAATGTAAATCCGCACAAAAAAAAACCGATTATGCTCGTTTTCGTCAAATAAATTTAAAAAATTACGACCTTATTCATAACTTACTATATAGGCGATACTTATTTTGCTCGTCCTAAAAATGTGAACCAATATTCTATTGAAGAGTAATATTCTACTTTTGATTTCAAAAAACTTTCTTTACGTCGTGCGTCCGAGTTACGCAAAATTGTGTTTTCACATAGCGATAGACTGATGTAATGTAACTAACACTAAAGTTACTCAGTTCTACACATCATCATCATCTGCCTAGCAACTATGTTGTGGTCGGCTTCCAGTCTAACCGGATGCAGCTGAATATCAGTACTTTACATGGAACGACTGCCTATCTGACCTCCACAACCCAGTTAATACTGGGTAATACGATACCACTTGGTATTAAGACTTGTTGTCAGACTTTTTGGACTCCACTAACTACCTGTAACGACTGCCAAAGATCTACAAATGACAGCCGGGATCAACTGCTTAACGTGCTTTCCGAGGCATGGAGGAAATTCGATATGTATTGGGTGATCACCCATCCACAGACTATCCTAGGCAAGCACAGCTTAACCTAAAGATCGACCCGAGCGACTGTTATTATTTAGCCACGAGCTCCTCACAACTCAACCTAGTATATTAAAATTACCTGTAGTTCTAAAAGCAAATTTCTGTTTCCCAGAAACTTTATTACCTAAACTACAGTGCCTAAGTCTTTTAGAAGTGTCTAGCCGCATTGCAGATACAAGAAAAGAATAAACTATAACAAAACTTTTCGAGTTAGAACCTAATAGTTGGGGCTACGCGACGTGAGAATGCCAGACAATAGCCAAGTTTTATAAGTTCATGATTTTGTTTAGTAGGTGTCCTGGAAACGTGCAGGTATTTTCGCCTACTTATTCCTTTCGTTGGAAGACCTCCCACTAGGTGGACCGATGACCTGGTGAAGGTTATGGGAATCCGTTGGATGCGAGTTGTACGGGACCGGTCAATGTGGCGACACTTGGGGGAGGCTATGTCCAGCAGAGGACGTTTCGGCTGAAATGATGATGACGATGATGATTATTCCTTCCTTCCTTCTTGGTGGTCGCAAGCGCGATTCCTGATCATGAGGTCCTGGGTTCAATTCAAAGGTTGGACAGAGATTTTTCATCAGGAATTTTTCACTAGCAGTCACAGAATTTCGATCTGTACCCGGCTAATGACATTAGGGTCGCCCCCTATTACATGGAACTGATAAATAACTGGCGAAATGTCGGTGTACTATTAAGTACACCTCTGCCAAACGCTTCGTAGATTACAGGCTTGATAAATGTATGTTCATTCAATATAACCTGTATTGTTTAAAAGATAGGCGTAATGCAAAAGGGGCTTTTATTCGGCTCTGGGCGAAGCGGGAGAGAGTGTCAGACTTTTACTGACTAAAACCCATCCATGTTCCTTCCTTGCACTTATGTTCCGGGGCCCCGGTATCTCTTTCAAACAGTCCCGCAGCCCCGGCTGGCTGCGGCCCGTGCTTATGCTAACATCTCTTTGAGGCGCGCCGTCGACACGGCTGGTCGTCATAAGACGGGTGAACGGCAAGCTAGCCTATACCTCAGCATCCACTGGCCCACCACGTGGCCCCCGACGCGCGTCGCGTCTCCCGCTGCAGCTGGGTGGAGAGGTTCTCTCCCTCAAAAGGGACTTACAATAAGGAGGAGGCCCCATCAACAGAAAGTTATAGGCTGATTTTGGTGCTGTCTCTGTTTGTTTTGCGCTTCCGACGGGCATCATAGACTGTCTCGTTTAGGAGACTAATGCAATGTCCAGCTTACAAAAAGTTTCAAGGTCCCAGTTAAAAATACCCTTTTTGAAGACATTCCGTAATTGTTTTACATATATTACTGAAATTACAATCACGATCACTGGTATCTATTTCAGAATACCTATGGAATATTTAGTTTGGGCGGAAGATTTTATTCGAAATGAATATAACTACGTATTCTTCCTAAACTGCTCCATTTACGAAATGGTACTCAGTATAAAGTACCTAGTTTATTTTCGCTGTATAAAGGCTAAGAGGCAGGTAGATATTACGCCACTAAAATAAAACGTACCTCTTTCAATAGGTTCTTAGCCAAACCGACTTCAAATACGAACCACACGTAGGCAAAATGAGACTCGCAAACTAACAAGTAAAAGTTTTATAACTTCAGTATATCTTAACAGGTTTGTCCCACTTTTATTTCGCCAATTTCTTGAAGAGCTTCTTAAACTGTTTGTGTTTCAGATTCTTAATGTTTTCCTTCGTTTTGTTGCGTGGCGAGCTGAATTCTAAATTGCCTTAATGTATTATAAGCACGAGAAAAGTGAGGCTTGTTATCCTGGTTAAAAGGAAATGGCTGTGAAAATGTGCTAAGGAAACAATGGTGGTTAAATGATTAAAGTACTGCAGAAAGAAAAGACTCAAAGGGCCATTGAGCGAGCCTCTCTCAGCATAACCTTCTTAGATCGAGTTCATAATACCGAAATCCACCGTCGGACGAAAGTCTACAACGTCGGGGAACGGACGTTTCGTCTCAAGTGAACCTGGGTAGGACATCTGGCTAGACGCGGAGATAGCCAATGGAGCCAGTCATTGATTGAGTCAAAGCCAAGGTAGGCCTAAATAGCCAGGACCGTCCTTAAAGTCGTTGGGTTGACGACGTCTTTCAAGTACGAGAATAACCTGGATAAGGAACACAGAACCGAGAAATGTGGCAAAACAGGGGAGGCCTATATCCAGCAATGAATAATTCGGTTAATATGATGATAATGATGACCAGAAAAGCTACTTGGTCATGAATTACGGGTTCGAATCTTGGTCGACATTTATTTTGTGTAAATAATTTCATACCAGTGCTCCAATATACTAAATATTGAGAGGAAAGTGGCAAAAGCGGATATGCTAAAACTAGAATTCATGTAAAATTAATTCACACACTGGGCTTCAGAGATGAATTAGTCTATTTCCTAGCAGTAGTGGGATAAACAAGCACATCTGCCCATAGGATGTATAACAATAAACCCAATTGTAGTAGTAGTAATACTGTTGACACACTAAGAAGAAGTACCCATTTTCCACCCTCTATATTTCAAACCAGCAGCGAACCGCGTCATGACGGTCTCCGGTAAAAATTTTAAATTTTCAGGAACGAAAATGAAAACTGGCGTGTATTCTTTACTTTTCCGCATAAAAATCTGTTCGGTATTTCAGCCGTGAAATAGCAAGGAAAAACTTTCATAAATCCTGAAATACCTGCATGGGTATTTCCAAACTTTTCGAGAAACAAATTCAGTTCCATTTTGTGATGCCTGAATGAGTATCCTATCACAAGTCTCTAGTTCTAATAAACAGAATACATAATATCGATCAAAAACATGCAAATTACCCCTTACAAATTCCTACCACAAAAGATACACGAATATCTAACCGAACCCTTTACACCCACTCCCTTACATTACAATGTTATGTTATATATAACAATGTTACAACCTACCTTGAAATATAACACACAATAGACAAGGTACAATAGGTCTAGGATTACATCAAGATATCATACATCGTCTCTTGTATGAACTGAGAAATATACAAGGCTTTATATGAGAATAGAAGTCGTCTATGTGAGGTATGTCTTTCAATTACTTTTGTTAACTTTTATGTTATCCTGCATACACTTATTATATTGTTGGTTACTGAAGGCGAGTCGACACCTTAAAAGTCACGTCATCAGCCGGCAACAGGGGGGAAGTTTATAAAAGGAGGCGCGCGGTGCAGCAGCGCTCACTTTTTGCTTGGACGGCGCTCGAGACGGACGTGCTACTTGACCATTATCGTGTGCTTAGTGATTTTTGGGTTGTATTTTTGTTCGTGAACTGATTATTCCATTTTGTTTGTGTAATTTCTATTTGATTATTATTTTCACTGTTTCTTTTGATAATTTATAATTCTTGTTAAATTGCAATTTAAAAGATAATAAAGAGAGTTTGTTTTTTTTAAATGTATTTCACTTCTGATCGCTAAAATCAGAAGTGGGATAAAGATTCATTTCGCCCACAAATTAATATTACCCTCTCAGGCTTTTAATTTTAAATAAAAGCAAGTAGTAGTTAGCAATGGATAGATCAAGCCGTTCACGTTCAAAAACAAGTGCTCCGCCGCGTTCCGAGCGATCTCGTAGCCGCCATAAGCGGAGTAAAAGGTCACGTAGCAAGTCTCGGGATTGCGATCGCCGTTCCAGGCGCGAACGAGATCGTCGTGGGGGCGAGGCCCTGCGTGTGAGGACGCGAAGCCCTGCGTCACCGCCTTACCAACGATCGCTTGAGACTATTGTCTCGCGACTGAAGGCTTTAGAAGAACGTTCACGGGTATTAGCTTCGCCGGAAACAACAGGTACTACCACTGAGGTTTCGACTGCAACCACAGAGAGAATAGTGGAGGCAATACAGTCGTTAAAGTCAGTGAGCACCCATCATTTTTATATTTCTAATTTTGACCCAAATGTGCATGATGTTGATCAGTGGTTTGACGAGGTTGACAGGGCTTTAGTTTTGAATAACTGGTCACAAAATGAGTGTCTTTCCCGGGTTGGGAACTGTCTGAAGGGAGATGCTAAGACTTGGCTTAGTGAATGGGTCACAAATGACCGTTCATGGAGCAATTTTAAAAAAGATTTTCGGTCACTTTGTGTCAAGAGAATTGATGTAGCAAATATTTTGTATGAGGTAATGAGCACCAGTTCAGACAGTTACCCAACCTACGCTGAATATGCACGTAGATCTTTACTACGTTTACGGATCGTAAAGGGCCTATCAGACGAGTTGATAGTGGCTATTGTTATTAGAGGGATTAAAGACCCTCAAATTAAAGCAACTGCTACTAATGCAGGCCTGACGCCTGACAATCTCGTTAATTACCTATCGACCTTCTTAAAACCCATTTCTAAGGAGAATAGTGACAGTTCGCGTTCCAAACATAACAAGAGTCCACACAAGAATAACTCAAAGCGTTCATTCAGGGGTCAGGGTCCCAAATGTTTTACTTGTGGTCAGACAGGGCATAAACAAGTGGGTTGTCCTAAAAAGTCGAAATCAAACAATGCGACTGAACAAATTAAATCTGAACCGGTAAAATCTGAATCGAGTTCCACCTCCAATAAGACAGTATGTGCATACTGTAAAAAGGCGGGTCATGATATTAGTGTTTGTTTTGCTAAGCAGCGTTCAGATAATAAGTCTAATAAAAGTAATGTCAATTTCTGTTCTGCCCTTGTTCAAAGTAAGTCCAGTGACATAATCGTTGGAACAATCCAGGGTATACCTGTGGACATCCTGATTGATAGTGGGGCGTTAGAAGTCTCGTTGATTTTATCATCTGTTGTCAATCATTTTTCTTGTTCAAAGAGACCTATTAATAAACAACTGAAAGGAATAAGTAATTCCATTATTATTGTCGATTCTTATGTTACACTCGTATTAGAGCTTGAGGAAATAACACTCGAAGTAGATTTGCTTGTTGTGCCTAGTGAGTTCATGAACGCACCAATTATTATTGGTACTGATGTGTTGAATAGAGAAGGGGTAACTTATATACGGACCAGGGATTCTCAACGTTTAACTCATTATAAGGCTTTGACGAGTGTTTCCACTGTTCAATCTGACGAACAATCCAGTGGTTTTAAAACTGCGTTAACTGGGGAAAACCTTGAGAAACTCACTGGAATTCTTGATAAATATTCCGCATTTATGATTTCTGGTACGGCTACGTCTACAGTTACCACGGGTTGTATGCACATAAGATTGAACAGTGACGTACCTGTTTATTATCGTCCTTACAAAATGTCCTATAACGAAAAGCTTAAAGTTAGAGAGATTATTCAGGACTTACTTAGTAAAGGCATAATACGTGATTCAGAGTCACCATATTCGAGTCCGATTCTTCTAGTAAAAAAAAAAGGATGGATCGGATCGTATGTGCGTGGACTTTCGGGCACTCAATAAAATTACGGTTAAGGATAGATATCCCTTGCCTTTAATAGACGATCACATTGATCGACTAGGGAAGTCAAAATTCTTCACGGTACTTGATATGGCAACTGGATTTTTACAAATTAAATTAGATGAGGAATCAATACCCTTAACTGGCTTCGTGACGCCCGAAGGGCACTTTGAATTTTTGAAAATGCCGTATGGGTTAGCCAACGCACCCATAGTATATCAACGTATTATTGCAAATACACTGCGCGAATTCATTGAGGCAGGCAAAGTGTTGGTCTACGTCGACGACTGTTTGCTATTGTCCGGTTCAATTGACCAGGGCTTGCAGATATTAGATGAAGTTTTGACAGTTCTGACTAAGGCTGGTTTCTCAGTGAATTTGCGCAAGTGTTCATTTTTATGCCAAGAAATTGAATATTTAGGCAGAATTATTTCTAATGGTGGGGTCCGGCCTTCAACAAGTAAGGTACAGGCACTCGTGAATGCACCCATTCCCCAGAACGTCAAACAAGCCAGACAATTTTTGGGCCTTGCTGGTTATTTCAGGAAGTACATAGCTAATTATTCCATAAAAACCGCTTGTATTGCTCGTTTGACGCGTAAGGGTGTTGAATTTGTCTGGGGACCACAACAGGAAAGCGTTCGCAAGGAGCTTGTTGAGAGCCTCACTAGTGAGCCGATATTAGCCATTTTCGACCCTGAGCTTCCCTCTGAGGTTCACACAGATGCGAGTAGTGCAGGTTATGGTGCAGTTTTCCTTCAGGTTCATACGGATGGTAACAAGCGTGTGGTTGCCTACTACAGTCAGGTTACGAAAGGTAGTGAACAGCGTTACCACTCTTATGAACTGGAAACGCTCGCTGTAGTAAAAGCCCTTAAGCATTTTAGGCATTACCTCATAGGGATGCCATTTACTGTAGTGACAGACTGTAACGCCTTAAAAGCCACCCAAAATAAGAAAGATCTACTCCCGAGAGTAGCGAGGTGGTGGATTTACTTACAAGACTTTAACTTCACTATTCAATACAGGAAAGGGGTAATGATACCTCACGCTGACTATTTGAGCCGTAATCCCGTACACATGGTTAATAGCATAGAGAAACCGCGAAATTGGGCTCAAATAGCGCAAGCAGGAGACGAGGAGACTCGAACGTTAATCAAGTCTTTGGATGAGGGAAATTTGGACTCTTCACGCTATGTTAAACGCAATAATATCTTGTACTATCGCTTCACACCTGTAGGTGAAGAGTCCAGGTTACTTTGTTACATACCAAAAGGACATCGTTTGAGCCTCCTCCGAATATTTCATGATGAACATAGTCATATTAACGCCGACAAAACTACTGACCTTATCTTAAAACACTTTTGGTTCCCTGGTCTCAGAGCTTTTGTTGCTAAGTATATATCTCACTGCCTCATATGTATAGCTCACAAGAGAGTCCCACGAGCTCCACTACAACCAATTAACTCATGGACAAAACCAAATGTTCCTTTTGACACCTTACATATAGATGCACTAGGCCCATTAGTGGTATCTAATGGTAATAAACACGTTTTAGTTGTTGTGGATTCTTTCACAAAATATTGTTTGTTAAATCCTATTTGTACTCAGGACTTAAATGAGTTAAAACGTGTTATGCAAAATGTTGTGTCTCTGTTTGGAACACCCAAGACAATTGTATGTGATAGAGGTAGGATGTTTCAATCAGCTGGTTTTGTGTCACTAATGAATGATTTAAGTTGTCAGATTCATTATATTACACCCGAGATGCACCACGCTAATGGTCAGGTGGAACGTTACGTTCGCACTCTCCTTAACATGTTGAGGATCGAGGTGAACCATCGGAAAGGGGAATGGTCTGAACAGTTGTGGAAGTTACAGCTGATACTCAACATGACGAAGCAAAAGACCACGCAGCAGTCCCCGCTAAATCTACTTATTGGTGCCGAAGGAGTTACCCCAGTTATTCGCACACTAATCCGAGACGTCGCCATCGAATTGTCTGGTGAGAACCGTGAATCGCTACGGGAGATGAGGAGACAAAGGACGACCGAACGGTTGTGCAAAAATCAAGCCGATCAAGACAAGCGTGCTAATGAAGACCGACAGCCTCCACGTGCCTACAGCACAGATGACCTAGTCTTCGTCATCAAGTATTCCCAGTCCATGGGGAAACTTGATCCTGGTATGCGCGGACCTTACCGCGTAGTTGGAGTCCTGGACCAGGGCCGCTATGAGCTGCAACTTCTGGCTGGTGGCTATGGGAAGACCACATATGCAGCCGCGCAGTTCATGGTACCCTGGAGGGGTGAATGGACTCCTGAGACATGTGCCGCATTTTTTGAGGGCAAGTATTGCTTTGAAGTCTGTGTGATACGCTAACTATGTGCCTATGTCAACAGCCACTGTGAGGTATGCAAACTAAGAGCCTATGCCTACAGTGTTCGTGAAGTCTGGGCGGTATGCTAACTAAGTGCCTATGCCGACAGCCGTTGTGAGACACGCTAACTAGGTGCCTCTGTCTGCAACGCGACTAAGTTATGTACTTAGTGTGTGTTCTTAGCTAAGATTTTGATATGTCATACTTTGTGTAATGCGCATTACCCTTTTATTTTCCAAGATGTTTTTACTCCTACACCTGTTATCTTTTTACGTAATGAGACTGTCTGATTGCAGGAGATAATGAAAACTCTGACAACTTATTGGAAGACACTGCCACAGATCAGGCAGGACCATCATCTGGAGCTGACGAGGACGTCAGAGCATCAGGAGAGGCCGTGTTGGTTACTGAAGGCGAGTCGACACCTTAAAAGTCACGTCATCAGCCGGCAACAGGGGGGAAGTTTATAAAAGGAGGCGCGCGGTGCAGCAGCGCTCACTTTTTGCTTGGACGGCGCTCGAGACGGACGTGCTACTTGACCATTATCGTGTGCTTAGTGATTTTTGGGTTGTATTTTTGTTCGTGAACTGATTATTCCATTTTGTTTGTGTAATTTCTATTTGATTATTATTTTCACTGTTTCTTTTGATAATTTATAATTCTTGTTAAATTGCAATTTAAAAGATAATAAAGAGAGTTTGTTTTTTTTAAATGTATTTCACTTCTGATCGCTAAAAATATATTATTGTATGTGTGCAGATGTTTGAGCAAATAAATCTTATCTTATGTAGGGCGTCTTTCATTTAATTTTGAAGCTTAAACCTTCGTATTTAAGTTGGTAATAAGTTGGTTTAAAAGCATTAATGCATGAGAAATCGCTGGCTCATCAGTTTTCATATCATAACCTTAATCTTTAGATATATAAATGGCTCTTTGTTATCAGAGACTAACAATTGTCATTCCAGTAAGTATTATACATCTGATTTAATCACGGAATGTCATTTACTCGTATAGCCAGTAGAGGCAGCGTTTTTAAACGTTTCCCATGGGACTCGGCATAGTTTACAGAACTAAAAATAATGATGTCAATGTATGTTGTTTCAAGGCATCTCCTCCTGAGCTTTCCACATTTCAGGCTTTAAGTTACCTTTGGTTCACATACTTTCATCCTCCCAACATGGCCGAACCCTCTGAGCGTAGTCTTTAGCGATAAATTTCAACAACAATGAAAACTGTAAACCAAATATATAAATTCTTATTGAAATACCATCAAAGCAAGTACAAATATTTATTTAATTTGTTTCTTAACAAACAGCGCCTTCATCCTCTCTCCTATTAAAAAAAAAAATTGTGCGGTGCCCGACAGGGTCCATAATTAATTCGATATTTTAACATATCATCTATTACATGTACACATTATGGAACGCAATAAAGTATTGTATATTTTAGAAGTGAAAACTTCTTTGGGCACGTTAACCACTTTGTGGGTGAACCAAAATCGTGGAACTCGCGTGATGAACACTCATAGCCGATCCGCTACGGCGTAGCACCACTTAGGCGTGCACCCAAAGCAAAGCAAAGCCAAAACCCGTAGCAGATATAGATTACTTAGTTTTTCCTTCTGTCGGCACTCGGCAGTTCCCAAAGGCTGAACTGAAAATTGTCTTCGCCATCATTCAATAAAACCTTGTAGATAGGTATACTACTAATGTACGGCTGTACCAACATGAAATACTGACTACATTGATTATTCCAAGGTTGTGGAAATCAGAGAACAACAACTCAATCAACATGTCATTTCTGGATGAATGAATGCTTTATGCACAGTGAATGCATGGCTGACATTTGATTGTAGAGGACTGATTCCCCTTCGTAAAGGGTGTTCAGAAACGATAAATAGTCTGTCACTCGATCTAGACAAAGTTTTATTATTATCTTTACTGTCATACTAATGTTATAATAATTATTCATTCCTAATTGTCACAGCAACGTCTGTACCTCGGTTACTTTCTCACGTCTAAACGTCTGAACGTATTTCGGTGATATTTGGCACACACGTAGACAATTCTCAGGTAAAAAGTTATTTGTAATAAAATCAACAATACCTATAGAAGAACTTAACAGAGAAATAATGAAATGGCAGACCCTGCGTACGCTCTTTGTGCGATGTCATCCATAAACACACGGAATTATACCCGCCGTTTTGTAGAATCTGGCATTTGTAGAATCTGGCATTTGTAGAATCTGGCATTTGTAGAATCTGGCATTTGTAGAATCTGGCATTTGTAGAATCTGGCATTTGTAGAAACTGGCATTTGTAGAATCTGGCATTTGTAGAATCTGGCATTTGTATAATCTGGCATTTGTAGAATCTGGCATTTGTAGAATCTGGCATTTATAGAATCTGGCATTCATAGAATCTGGCATTATAAAATCATCTGGCATTTCTGAAATCTGAAATTTATCGACTATGCCGTTTTTTTAACCCGAACCGCGGTTAAATAAGGAAAAAAATACCACGAAATACGGTATCTTTTTAAAATTATCTTGTCTGCATTTTCAGACTAGTGCTTACAGGGTTAACCCAAAGGCGTTAACATAACTATCTAATCAGACGATCTTAGGTCTAACGCTTATTTAAAATGGCCGCCGCAGGTTACAAAGTTATTCCATTTCGTTACTTTTACACCGAGATCAAAGTTTACAACGAGGTTTAAGTTGTTGAGTAGTTTTAAAAGAAGTGCAATCCAGAGGAAATTTAAAAGTAAGTACTTTCAGACTTTATATTGGATGTTTAGGTGAAATTGAATTGGGATCTACTTGTATAAAACCGTGCTTCCGAAAACAGGGTAAATCGTTGGTCCCGCCTATGTTTTGTAGATCTTTGACAGTCGTTACTGGTAGTCAGTGGCGCGAAAGTCTGATAACCAGTCTCATCAGGTATCGTATTACCCAGTACTAACTGGATTGTGGAGGTCAGGTATGCAGTTGCTCCGGGAATGATAAAATACTGGTATTCAGCTGCATCCTGTTAGACTGGAAGTCGCCCCAACATAGTTGGGAAAAGGCTAGGCAAATGAAAATCAAGTAGATTTTCATTTGGAAATAGGCTTGTTAACTGAAAAAATCTAATTAGTCCGTCAATTAAATTATCAAAAAATAATTGACCCGTATTTTTTCTTTTGTCACATAAACCAAAATTGACGAAGATACGACGCTTTTTAAAATTCCCAATAAGTCACTGTTTGCTATCAGTTTTAGTGAGCTCTGACGTCACGAGCCCCCACTCCCGAGTTTTGATGCGTTTTACCTTTGTCAGTATTCGTTGATTTACAAAAACAAAAAATACGTGTCCATTATTTTCCAATACTATAACTGGCGGACTAAATAGATTTGCAATTTATTGATGGTGGAAACTAGCCGAATGAAGGATGACGGTATCCCCTTTCTGGCCATACCTATCTACCTTCATACAGTGGCTATTGAGATGAAGACACGTATGGAACAAGAGAGCATACTTCGTCAACCCCACATAAATTGGGACGAGGAAAGGAAAGTGATGTGATGTGTGAGGAACGTAATTCATCATCATCATCATCATCATCAGCCTATAATGTTCCCACTGCTGGGACACGGCCTTCTCTTAATGAGAGGGAATGGGCTATAATGGGAACGTAATTCATTACTGCAAAATTTTCAAACATATTTTATTATAGCTAACATCAAATCCTATCGAGAATTCAGACTAAAAAGCATAAATTAACTTTTCTAAACTTGATAATTACAATTTAATTCGAAAAAGAATGTTTATTGTTTTCAAATATCATCTACACATCCAAAACATTCTACTTTTCACTGTAAACAAAATGAGCCTTTAACACTTCAAAAAGCAATTGTATCTGTGGTTTTTGACAAGTTCCGTTAATTTTGTGATGCAAAGTCCGGAAACTTTACTTTATAATCAGTAGGTACAGTTTTGAAGTAAGTGAATAGTACATATTATCCATTCTTGTTCCTCCATCCATTTAGACATCAACTCACGACTATTAAACTACACTAACAGCAACAACAAAACTTCCACTAAACCTTGAGCTAATCAGTACGTACTACCAACTAATTAATGATTCGAGGCCTGTCCGCCATAGCTAAACAAACCCGGTGGTCGAACCACGTCAGTCCACCAGTGAACTAAAATCAATACACGCGGGTAGCTCAGGCTGTGGCTCGCTCGTTTAATTACTGCGAGTGTTGGGTGACGGCAAATGGTGGTATCGGTATTTCTTTACGGTACCTACTTTGGTATCACTGTGTCCTTCTGACTATCGAGTAGTAGGTACGTCAGCGTCATATTGTAAAAACCGATTGTAATATAACTAGCGAGATTGTAAACTCTCCTATAACGTGCCTGAATAGAGACAATTTGACATTTACAGACCCTATGGACATTGCAGACGAGTTTAACAATTACTTTATTGACACGATTGAGAATAATATTAAAGTTGACATCAGATCTTATAATACACAATTAACTAATAATACTTTAAATTCACTATTCATGCAACCTGTTACCCTTGACGACATAATAAAAATAATTAGCAACCTTAAAAACACGAATACTGTGGGATACGATGGAGTTTCCACTAAAGCGATAAAATTTACAAAAGAACTGATAGCATCTCCATTAGCTCATATAATAAACCTATGCATAGCTGATGGCATTTTTCCGGACAAGCTCAAAAAAGTTATTATAAAGCCTCTTTTCAAAAAAGATGACAAAACTGATTTAAAAAATTACAGACCTGTTGCAAAAATTCCGGTCTTTTCAAAAGTTATTGAGAAAGTTATCTATAACTCTTTATATGCCTATTTCGAAAAGTACAAACTATTTTGCCTAGAACGAAAGGGCTTCCGCAAGAACACTACGATTAATATGGCATTGTTTGATTTGTTAGCCAATGTCATGTCATCTGTGGATAGGAAAAATCCAGTCTGTGCAATTTACACTGACATGACTAAGGCGTTTGACTATGTTGACCATAAGATTCTGTTGCACAAATTACAAAGCTATGGTATACGAGGGAACATCTTAAAGTTAATAGAATCATACCTATGTAATAGGGTTCAATGCTCAGAAGTTTCAAGAATATGTCCCAAAAGCAAATTTGAAACCATATATGTATCAAAACCAAGACACGTAAAATATGGTGTTCCACAGGGTAGCGTACTGGGTCCGCCGCTTTTTTTAATATACATAAATGATCTCCCAAAAGCAACAATGAACAAAATGGTTCTTTTTGCAGATGACAGTACCGCTATAATTAAATGTAATGATCCAAATAATTATAAGAATGACATCAATACTTGTTTAAATGACATCATCAATTGGCTACATAATAATAATCTAGTTATAAACTTGACTAAAACAAAAGTCATGCATTTTTATCAACGATGTCTAAACCCGAAGGTTGAAATTTCCTACAATGGCTATGATATTAAAGAAGCTACTAAAGCTAAGTTCTTAGGTATCATTATTGACAGCCAACTTACATGGAAGCCTCATGTTGAAGAATTATGTAAGAAACTTAGCAAATCCGCATATGCTCTATTTCAACTCTCAAAGAAAGTTAACGGTCAGGCTCTTTTAGCAGCTTACCATGGACTGGTTGCTTCTGTGTTGCGGTATGGCATTATTTTCTGGGGTCAGTCCACTGATAGGGAGCTGGTATTTAGATTGCAGAAGCGATGCATCAGGTCAATGTGCAGCCTTAAGACAACTGATAGCTGTGTGCCCTATTTTAAATCTTTAAAAATTTTGACTCTCCCTTCTTTGTATATATTAGAGACGGCATTGTTTGTGAAATGTAATCCACATCTATTCCAAAAATTTTCAGACGTCAGAAAAAACCCAAATCGGACGCAATACGTCAATAAATTAAGTCAAGTGAAATGTAAAACCGCATTAATGCAAAAAAGTTTTTTTGGTGTTGCCCCACGCATATATAATAAATTACCTAATGTTTTAAAAGACTTGACTGTCTTAAAATTCAAAAGGTCCCTAAACGAATTATTAATTATGAAAACTTATTATTCAATTGACGACTTTCTAAATGATGATTCACTGACTGATTGATATAATTATGTACTACTCTTACGATACACACTAACTGTTATTGACTTGTTATTATTTTTTATTTTTTTATAAATACCTACTTTTTGTTATTCTAATTGACATAATATTACTGTTATTCTAATTGGCATGCTGATAATTTTGACATTTTTTTAATTTTTTGACAATGTTGACATTTTCTTAATTTTTTATTTTATTGTATGCTATTCCAATGACATGCCACTTATTTTAAATTATAATTCTATTGTAAACCAATTATTTGCATGCCTATGTGACGGCAAAATGTGGAGAACTCTATTCTAAAAGAACACCATGTACCTATAACCCATGTTTGCAAAGATTAAATGATTTGATTTTGATTTGATTTGATTTTTGATTTGAAAGAGTGTCAGACGAACATACTGTTTACAAGATGACGCAATAGTTTTTGGTAGATTATAATCTAACGATGTGAAACCATAATATTGTCAAATGTTTGCGGCATTAAATGTTTGTATGTAATACGACTACAATTGAACTTTTGACATTGGGTGAAGTCTGAATTTGATTTTTATATTAAGTATCTTTGTTTCGTGTAATTTTTATTACGAATTTGCTTTTATGAAATTTAAATTGTCAATTTGATTGTGAATGGTATTATTTTGATTGTGCGTTTAATTCTAATTTGTATTTAAACTTGACTCTGTTTTTAATTTTGATTTTGTAGTTAATTTTTATTCGGTATTTAATTTTGATTTGCATTTAATTTTGATTTTGTATTTATTATTTGTTTTGTTTTGATGATTTTAAGTCTAATTAATCTTGAATTTAACTTAAATTAATCTAGTTACATCTATTATTTTATGGGGCATACGATGCTAACTTGTAAGAAATTGTTATACTAACCTTTGATTTAAGAATTTTATTTTAAAATGTAACAGTATAAACAGTTGTTGGTTGGCTTGAAGTAAATAAATAAAATATTTACTTTCAGCTATTAAGGTTGTAAAAAATCCAAATATTAACACGTTTTCCTGAAATTACATAGTATCGATACATTTGATACAACCAATGAGTGCACTATCGATACTTTTGATACAACAATGAGTACACTATCGATACTTTTGATTCGATATGCCAATCACTAGAGCCACCTTGTTAGCACTGGTCAGTCGATCGTTATGTTCAATTCACTGCTATGTAGCTAGGGAAAGGGGAAGTGAGGTGAATTCTTCTGGTTTGCCAGTCAATTATGTGGTTGGAATGTTCTAGTTTTAGTTTCGAACTAACAATTGCTTGCGGCTATTGCCTTTTATATCGAAAGTTATAACACGGGAACATTATACCGATAAAAAGCATCCTATGATCTAAGATATGGTCTACCTGTGCCATTTCCTCGAAATGCTTTCAGCCGTTCAGGTGTTAAAAAGTCGACAAGTTAATTTGAAATTAATAAAAGTATGTACAAATGGTGTTTAAAACAGAATTTTCTGTGCCCAGTATTTTTAGTGTTTTTGCCCAGTGTTTTAGTTATGAGTTTAAAAAAGTTTGAAAAAAAATTGAGTAGTCCCACTGTTAGGTCTTAATTTAGTACTCTCTAGCTGGCTTTTCAGGTGTAATTTTATTTAGTTTTGTCGTTGTTTTAACTTTGTTTTTTGTTGTATTCAGTTCCTATTTAATTTTCTAGCATAAATATAAAACAATAAAAAATTGCCTCGTTGGTTTTGTGGTCGATTTCCAGAACAAATAAGTGCCATTTTCATCAGGAATTTCTCAGTAATAGCCACGGAGTAGGGATTTGTTCTCGGCTGATGGCAATAGGCTCGTCCCCTATAACATGGGACATAAACATAACTGGCGAAATGTGGGTGTCCTGTTTGGTACACGTCTGCCCAACCGTTCACCTTTACAGGGATGAAGATATGTGTTTTTGTTTAAAAAAAATAAAAAACGGTAACAAAGAAAGGTTATTTAAATAACGGTACGTTTTTAAATTAATCGAAGGTAGACACTAAAGACTGGTTTAGTGTTTCCAGCACAAAAAATACTGTCCCAGCGAGACAACACGATTCTCTTACCTACCAAAAATTGCCAGTTTAAAAAATAAATTGATTATTTAAATTGGATATTATCTTATTTCTTTCAAAGTCCTAAGAGAGTGCTTATGTCGTATCGAAGGATCGTAAGCGAGGAGGCTTGATCAACTTTGAATGTTTAAAGAAACCTTTTTTTCGAAAGAAAAAGGTTTTAAGAGAAAATTCACGCCGAAGTTTTTGTCGAGGGAGGTTTTAGTGTTTGGGTAGCTGGTTGTAATGAGTTTTTTTTAGTCTTTTAATTTAAAATGTTTAATCTTCTTCTTTTTAGGTTAATTTAAAATATGACCAGTTTCGCCAATACTAAATAATGCCTAAACAAACGCCCAATAAACATTCAAAGGTGTTATATTATTTTGGCATTTTTTTAATATTTAAGTACTTTAGTTAAAACAGGCATCAGACAGACAGTCTAGCACTCTAGCCCTATCAAACAGAAGTATAAATGGTTTAGTTAAACCTGTCACCGTCAACCAAAACTTTCGCAAAGTTTTTTATGATATTTCGCAAAAAATAATCTCTAAAATGTCAAACTGGTTAAGTTTTGACAGTTATGAGCTGTCAATGAGCATGACAATGCAAAACCTTCTTGGAAACTTATCGCATACCATTTTTAAATATTATTTGTCAAAGTCAAAATTAAGTCATTTGTGTTTCATTTGTTTTTTTCTACGTTTATAGTTTGACGTAAAAACGCGTCATTCAACCCTCTGCAAGCGTGTGTTACGTCAGATAGTACCTACATGAGATTGTCATCAGTGACAAAGTGATGAACGGTCTGACATTTCACCGCACCCTACGTCGATCTGAATGTGAAGTTGCTTTTACGTGTCTATTTTTGCCGGTCTATTTACAATTTTGCCGTACCGTGCCGACGGACGGTCGAACAAGCTATTTGGTTTACAGCTTATGGGGCCGGCGGAGCATGCGTTTTTCATACAAACGTAGGTAATACCAAAATAATATCAAAATCAGACATATTCTAAGGGTAGTGCGTTTATATTTCGATTGTATTATAGAATATCTATGTTCCCAGATAAATATTTTGGAAATTTTTATAGAAAATTATTTAGGCTTTGTAGATTCCCAGATGCTGTTTAACTTTTGTTAAATATTTATCTTGTTTTACGTTTTTTGCATAGTAACGCAACGACCTATTGTCGGGCGAACGCTGACCCCCATACTAAAGTACTAATCCTGTAAAATATTACTGTAATACCAAATGGTTTGAAAAGTAACCATTGAGTTTCTTGTCGGTTCTTCTCCATGGAAACGACCAACGCGAACCGTGTAAATTTTTCGATGTTTTATAAGTTCCCATTGAGGTAGAAAAGGTCGTTTCAGTGTAATATTTTTTTATCAAACGTCATATTAGGTCTTTAATACAAAAACGCCAATATTCCAACAACGTAAAAGTTTACACCCTTTCAGCTATTAAGGTTGTAAAAAATCCAAATATTAACACGTTTTCCTGAAATTACATACGAGTACGTGTGAACATAGCTGAAGACCGTAAAAATATGTAATATACATAAAATTATATTTTACTGTGTTATTTTATTTCCTGCGACAAAAAGGATGTAAAAGGAATAAAGACTTTGTGTTTTTATTGGGTTTTTGCTCTTTGCGGTGGGTTGGTAATTGATGTTGAAGGGGTTTATGGGCAATATTGCCCCGTTGTCCGGGCTATGGGTAATGGGTTCATTGACCTTTACCCGTAAGTTAAACAACCCGAAGATCCCTTTCAGACCTTTTGTTCAGAATAGTTACCTACAGCATTTATGACAATATTTGTGTCACATATTTGATTTAGTCTCTTAAGGCGATTACTAAGGCTAAGCGCGAGTTTTATAATGACTAAAAATATATGATTCACTGTTATAAACAAAACCAGAAAAAATATATGATTTTCTTTCAGGATATATGCTAGTGTGATAGTGTTTTGAAAACATAATACAATAAATTTGACGCGATAAAAAAACATCACGAACTTATCTCTAAAAATATCTTTCAACCAAAAAAAGCATACAGCATACCTACATGCTATCTTTCTGATTTTTTGGCAAATAATTCTACAAGCAATATATTGACATTATAGTGTTTTAGTCCAATCAATAGATTTTTAGTAAACGATCGAAACCACTCGTTTCGCGCTATTTGGCCCGCTGACTGACGTAACAACCACTTTGTAGTGCAAGCTGATTAGAACTTTGTTTTAACAGCATTTTAAAAGAAGTTTGAACCACCACAAATAGAGTTGCTAATTTAGCTCATCTAGTCGCCTTAATAATATTTTCTTAATTTTTTCGATTACTTTTAACTACTCGTATTGTTTGTGAACGTGCGAAAAGTGTGGTCCTTGCAGACTCATAGATGCCTAATATACAGGGTGTAAACCACCTCATCACAAAGCCGTTAACCAAGCATTGTGCTAATGGATGGATTGAATAGTAAGTGGGTCATGGAGGTGTTAAAACTCGAAATCTTACAAAAAAAAACTTACATTTTAAAAAAAAACTTGTCAAAAAGTTGTAACTTTGACCCCCCATATCTCCGTAACTAAAAGGTTCCCAGGTATGGTGTAGCACAAAAAAATATCGCAATGATGGGGAGAACCAGTGCCTTTCAGCTTCATGAAGAGGTGTTTTACACCCTTTTATAGATAAATGTTTAATCTTGTGTTAATTTTTCTAGTAAGCAATGACTCATTGTCGTGTCAATGTTATCTCTCCATAACTAAGTACTAATGCTGCAACATGATAATATTGCAAAACCAAATCATTTGAAATGAGTAACCATGGAGTTTCTTGCCAGTTAATCTCCACAGGAACCCACCAACCTGAACTTTATGTCGATATTTTCTAAGTGCCCATGTGAAACAATAATATTGTTGTTTTGATTTGCACTGAGTTTTTTTTGTTAATGACAATGTGAAAACTGTTTGGTCAAATTATAGTCACATAATCTGTATCTTTTTTGTTCCACATTTTAATTTTATCTTTTTCTTTGAGATGATTAAAATTTAATCGCTTCTGGCTAGATTATAATTAAGTTTTCTTGTCATTGAGCCTTGAATAGAGCCTGACACGTGTCTACATGATAAAGAATCTCTAAAGACCTCTGTGTCTTAAACATATCACCAGACTACTTCAGAATTCAAAACTATCTAAAATCTAATTACATAAACTTGTAATATCCTTGAATCTTTAGATATTAGTTACCTAATTCTCAATAAAGCCCGTTTTACAAGTGCGAACAGTTCGTAATGTCCGCTATAAACTTTATCACTTGCGAGTAAAGTTTAAACACCGGTTCAGGCTGTAATTTTAAAGTTTATTGTTTTACACTATGTTGTGGTATTGGGCTTTTGAGCTAGGGTTTAATTACTGCGGCTGCGTGGGTGTATGACCAGTTCTATTAATGTGGATGAAATTATAGGAGTACCTATTTAGGTGTACCTTTTTAAGGACAAGCCTGCCACTACATTCCCAAACCACTACAACTCCTGAAAGCCAGAATCAACATTGGCGACTACTAGAAAAGCGCCGAACCTTAACGAAGTCACAGAGGAACATTTTACTGTTTGGGATCCCACAACGAAATGAATAAGAAAAGTATATCGGAGGAGTAGGGAAACCATCATTTCAACTTTATAATTTCCATCTGTTTAGGGGTATGAGGAAAAGGGTCATCATCATCATTTCAGCCGAAAAACGTCCACTGCTGGACATAAGCCTCCCTCAAGTGTCACCACATTGACCGGTACCGTGCGACTCGCATCCAGCGGATTCCCGCAACCTTCACCAGGTCATCGGTCCACCTAGTGGTAGGTCTTCCAACGCATCGTCGTAAAAGGGTGCAAAGTTTTTATTACTCCGTTGATATTGTCGTCTGACTAGACGGCTGCTGTGTCTGGTGTAATTTTTCTATACAGGGTGGAAACGGTAAACTGGGCCATAAGGGGAGCTACCTTTACTATTGCAGCTACATGAAAATGGTCTTAGGAAACTGTCTTTAATTTTTCGTAAAATTTTTGAGTATCTGTGTTGGTCTAGAAGAACTTTTTGATCAGTATTAGAAACAGGATCGATTGGAATCAAAAAAATGTTCTGTGTAAAATGGCAATTTTCTTGCTAACTGTACTTTTTTTTAAATCTGTGAATAGGGATTAAAATTTAACGAAAAATTATGGATAGTTTCCTAAGACCATTTTCATGTAGCTGCAACGAATATGGTAGCTCCCCTTACAGCCCGTTTACCGTTTCCACCCTGTATAGTCTTAAATCGCGGATAACTTAAAGATTCAGAATAAATACCTGTAATAACATTTTGAAATTAAAATTGCCCTCAGAAGGGTTACCAAACCGTAGGTCATCGTAATAATATGAATTTAAATGTAAACAAAATGTCAAATGCGATAAAAGCTCTGACTGATTTGACTTCAGTTTGTTCGTAGAGTTATACATTTTTATTCGATTCTGTGAAGTTTATCAATTCAACATACTTTTTTTTATCTTAAATAAGAACAAAAGGAAAGAAAGGGAATGATTAAATACTAAAATGTTTTTTTGTCAAAACAAAGTGCGTCGTAAGATGAATGAAGACGGTTTAAAATTGCTAGATTTTTATCAGTTTTGATAGAGAACAAATTCTTCATTAACTTTCATAATATTTTATTTATTAATTTATTTATTTATTTACTTGCTCTCATGCACATCACACATTTTACAGTAATAATAATAATATTACTGTCGGTTTTAGTACATGAACCCTGTCAGGGCACTGCAAAGCACATGCTGATTTGCTGTTGATTTTTGATTGTTAAATTAATATAATAAATACATCGAGTAGTAGTTTTACTAGTTGAAGTAGTTGTAGTTGTAGTAGTTTTACTAGTTCATCCTTGACATGAAACACAAAGAAAGCATTCTAACAATTTGCTGATTTCGAATTTGGTTCTCATTTGTTTCGGATGTAACAAAAACAAGTTTCTATTGAATTTATATGTTTGTGTTTCTTGTTAACAAAACTTTTGATTTGTTACGTAGGTTATTGTTTGCTCATTTCTTTGAACTTTGAAAGTCAATGAGATGTAACATAATTTTTGTTACCTTAACCGGTGTCCAGCGATAAATTGCTTGTCATAATATCTGACCATGTTAGATCTACGCTGTTAAAAAAGACTTACAAATTATAAATGTATCCATCAGCACAAAAGTTTTTAAATGCGTTCCATAGGGCGCTACCGAAAACGGTGAATTTTTATATTAAAAAAAGTCGTTTCCCAGCAATATTTTTTGCGCAGCATAACTTAGTTTGATGTACAGAATGTTCTTAAAATGTCTGTATGTTATTGAACAAGCACTTCTCCCGTGGAAATTTTGATAGCTCAGCTAATTTGCATGATATCAATATAATTCATAGCTTATCTTACTTAGTAAAGATGTAGCTTTCTAATGGTGAAATATTTTTTTAATCGGTTGAGTAGTTCTTGAGTTATATCGTAACAAATAAACAAAACATCAACTCCATTTGCGGAAGTTGCTCAAAAAGGCGCTAAGTTGAAGTGGGACTGGGCAAACCATTTCTGCTGTGTGCCCGACGAGGTATGGACCTAAATCACCACGTTTCTCATCCGAAATAAAGGACTCCACCTTTATTTCGGATGGGAAATCATTAAATGACCCTTTCCCGTTCTGGGCGGAGCGGACAGGAGTTTCAGTTTTTTACCAACTAAAACCCATCCATGTTCTTTCTTCGCACTTTGTATTCCTGGGCCACGGTGTCTCTTTCGAGCAGTCCCGAAACCTCGGTCGTTATGAAGCCCTGACCCAGCCAGAAGGCGACACAGTAGACCTTGCAGTAGATGGCGGGACGAGCTAGACAGTACCAACGACCAGTGGTCCACATTGGCCCTGGATCGAAAGATCTTAGAAGCCATGGGGGAGGCCTTTGCCCCCCAGCAGTGGAATGAAGCAAACAGTAACAGTGAGATTCCTATTTTGATTCAGAACACAAGGTGCAATAACCGATGACCTGCTAAGTAATGACATTGAAAGTCTCCAATGACTTTATACCAAGTATCGACTCACCTACGGTACAAAGCGTAGTAATTATTGAACATCATAATTAATAATTCATCAAAGCCAAGCGTGTTTCCCTCGCAAACTGAAAAATAACATACGGGCTCATTAATATGGATGTAATCATTATCGATTGCTTGACTATGAACGGTGTGTTTTAATTGTGAATTTGTGGAGTTTCATGTATGATGTATGACGTATTCCCATACGTAAATAACCGTTTAAAAAATACTTGTTTTTACAAGTACCAGAAGTTGTTTTAAGCCTCTTGTAAATACGTACTTTGCCGTTAAAATTTAAGCTTCATTTGCTGTGAAAATCTACGGCCGTCTGTTTTGCGTGGACCACAATGGAGGCTTTTTGGCAAACACGGTGCAGGCGCGAAGGCACCTAAGAATCCGATTCCTGCCAGTTTCCCTTCGGTAACAAGGCTCTCTACGTAGTCGAGGCGTATACTTAACTGTTCATACGTCGGTGGCGACATACCAATGCCGTAGTGCCACTGTGTCCGTTTACAGACCTCATAGCAAAGATACGCGAAATTAGGCGAATATAGGAGCTAAACGCGAGTTTTACAATGCCTGAAAGTATATGATTATCTGCAATAAACAAAACCAGAAAATGTAAGATATCTTCCAGGATATATGCTAGTATGATTGTGTTTTTAAAACATAATACAATTAATTATACTTCATAAAAAAAACACGAACTTATCTCTAAAAATATTTTCTTAATAAAAACATCATTCTCAATACATGCGATAATTATGATTTTTTAACAAATATTTCTACAAGCAACATATTAGCATCATAGTGTTTAATTTTTAAGTCCAACCAATTGTTTTATTGTAAATCGATCGAAACCACTCATTTCGCACGATTTGGCCCGCAGTGACTGACGTAAAGACCACTTCGTATTACCAGCTGATTTTAACTTTATTTTTATAGAATTTAAATCGAAGTTTGAACCACCACAAATAGAGTTGCTAATTTAGCTCCTGTAGTCGCCTTAAGTCGTGTGTAGAACTAATGAAGACTGTGTGAGTGTGATTTATTTGCATTGTGATGTCATTGAAATAAAACAGTCTCGTTGACAAAAAGACATAACTTAACATCACGCCTGTATCCATCTTCCCCGAAGAGTTGAGCAGAAATGTACATAAATAGTAGTACACTCACATTTTTCCCAGTTATGTTTTAAGTCACATAATAATAGGGGACGAGCCTAGTGCCATCAACCTGAGACATTCCTGATGGAAAAACCCAATAACACTTTGTCCGGCCAAGGACTTTGCGATCACCAGACTAACGAGGTAGTCAGTCGTTGACAAAATGCAGTTGGAAATGACGATAGAATTTTTTTATAAATAAATAAATCAATTTATTGACACACACAAGTTACAAATTATACAAGCAAGAAAACCAAAACAATGAGAGCATACTAAAAGGGGTTACTAGAAGAAACCGTGGGCCCCGAACTAGGCACAGCCTGTATCTTGTTGGCCCAGATTACTTAGGTACGTGAAGAAACAGTTCTTTTAATATGTTCATTATAATTCTAGCGACTTTTAAAGTAAGTTACCCAGTGACAGTATTACGTATGAAAGCTTTTACTAATACAATTCACTACTATATTCCGACGCCACTATCCGGCAACCGGAATGGGTAAAAAGGGGCTTACACGTGTCGCCAACTCAACCCAGCACTTGTCCGTTGGGGCACACTACTTTTATTATTTTACTCTGCATGTTTTTCGCTACGACGAATTTTTAGATGTGCCAATGTACAGCTACGAGTGCTACGGCGTAGCGCGTAGGCCACTCGTAGCAGTGAAATGCGTAGCTTTAGTTCGTAGCAAACTGCGTCGTAATTTTTAAAGGTCACTGAAGTTATGTTTCTTGTCACTGTTGTTCTAAGCTTCAAAAACATCGCCATCATTTATACAATTTATTCTGAAGAGTATATGTGTAAAATAAATTTAAAATAATACAATAAATGAAAACGTGCAAAAACGTTGATATTTATTAAAGTCGTAAAAACAACTTGCCATAATAAAAAACACCTACAAACAAAGTTTGTATCTACTAATTAGTTATATAGAATGGCATTATGTACGCAGGTAAATTACATAAGTAGGAGGTATTTCGTGTATATTTTTTTAAAACAAATGTGTAACCGTCTTTCATATTCAAATATCTCATTTGTGTCTATTGTTTCGACTTGACCTTTTTCTTCAAGCTAGAACAATAGCCTTGTATTTAAGTATTCTGTAGAATTATACGGTAGGGGATTACTACAGGGATACATTATGTAAAGTACGTAATTTTACCTTTTAACGATAGCTTGTGTTTTCTAGAATTTCAGAATATTAGAATCTTTCTCGTTGAATACCTGATTTAAATATTTATATATTGTTAGCATTACAAACGGATTTGCAGCTTTCAAAAAGTATTTTAATAAATAGGTGACATTTTTTTATATATTTGTCGTTTTAAACTATTTTCAACCGACTTCCAAAAAGAGGAGGTTATCAATTCGTCTGTAAAAAACGCTTCAGAAGTCGGTGACAAAAAAACTAAATCAATCAAAAAAAGGTCACCGACTTCTGAAGCGTTTTTTCTGAAGTAATTTTTCACTTTTTTGTTTTCTCTGAAGTCGGTTTTATTTTTTGTAAAAAAAGTTTTTATCATCATTATTGAACATAATCGTCCTCAATCGCACGCCACAAAATGTACAATTCATATCTATTTCTAAGCGATATCCAACATGAAAAAAATACATTATCAACACAAAATAAATACCGTATCAATTTTTTAACAATAAAACAATAAAGTTTAATTGTTACATTCAAAACAAATTCTGATCCCGGTTGTTCCGATTGTTATCATAAAATCGTCACCAAGCAATTACTTTAAATTATTCACAGAGTGTTTGGATTTGAAATTCAAATCGCTCTCGTGTTAAAATATTTTTTTTGGGTTTATGTTGAATAAATCATTTAATATTTTATGCTGTAGGTTTGCGATCAGGGCGAGGGTACTACAAATAAACAAGAACACACCACAACTAAGTTAGGCAGAGGTGTACCTCATCTCCTTTATATAGATTTAAGAAGTTCCTTCAGGGGATACTACTAGACAAATGATACTACAGTGTTGATGAATTTTTAAATGATTATTTTTTGGTATGAATTATTCTGACTTGTGATTTTACGATTTTTAATAACATTTTATTAAGGTTTTCTTTTTATGATTTTTAATTGTACTGGATTTTTATTATTTATGTTATTGACTTTTGTGTTTGTGATTTTTTATTTTTATTTTATTTTAACGTTTTATAATTGTAATCTTTTATTTCAGTTGAAATTTTATTTGTAATTTTAATTGTTTTCTTTTTCTATTCAAATTTGTATGTCAGAACGACAAAACATAGCAAGAGCATAGAGCATTTATAAGATCTTTAATGTATACCTATGTTTAACGAATAAATAATTCTGATTCTGATCAACATCATCATCATTTCAGCCGCAAGACGTCAAGAGCTGGACATAGGGCGCCCCCAAGTGTCGCTACATTGACCGGTCCCGTGCGGCTCGCATCCTTCGGATTCCCACAGCCTTCACCAGGTCATCGGTCCACCTAGTGGGAGGTCTTAGAGGTGTACCTATACATTGTACACTTACATTTTGTTTAATGATTAAGTCCCATGTGATAGAAAGAAAGACTTGCCACAAACCGTTTCAATGCTTAGAAGACATTTGGTCCTCAATGCTTGGAAGACATTTGGGCCCTAAAATCCAGGGAATGAAGGGAAGTCTGTATGTAGCACGAATGCGGAGAGATGGCCAACGATCGTCATTCACTGGACGCCTGTTAGAGGAAATCACCGCTGATGTAGACGGCGGTGAAGGTGGTGTGACGAGCTGATTTTGTTTGTGGAGCGAACATGGCCAGAGATTGCACAAGATAGAGAGGTTTGGAAACAGAAAGAGACCTTTGCCCAGCAGTAAATAGGCTAACATGAAAACTCTTTAAATCACATGCGATGTATCCCTCCTCATCACATGCCCATTAATAATTAAGAAAGACGATTGATTCCCTTTCAACATTTCTGTAACTGACGCCTTTTTTTTTTTGATAGGGCATCTCGCTGTTCAGTCTGAGAAGACTGGCTTCTGCTTAACCGGGCAAGTCCTTGAATTTAAGGCCTCCAGCCAGGGCAAAAATGACTATAAACAGACAGCGCTCTAAGGGCACCCCCTGTGGGGTACGGACCTCGGCTTAGGGCGTCGCTGGGGGCAGCAAAGGGACAGGCTGGATCTGGTTGTCTTTATTTAGGGACTGTTTATTACTACTGGCTCAGCATCGCGGGCTGGCTCGAGCAAGGGTCGGGGAGGGATTGACTGGGGATTACGCGCCGGACCTCTGCGGTGAGGTCGGAATGTCTTCGGTTTGTATTTGTACATTCTACGAACTGTACTGGTATCTTTCCTACTATCTTGCAAGATAGTGATCGGATCGTTGTAACTGACGCCACACAAACTTCCTCTTTTATACTCATGTCTTACTTAACCATTCTTGTCACTCCACACATCAGAATCAGAATCGAATCAGGTACAGGTATAAGATGTTGTACATAATTCATGAGATCGGCTACAGTCTACCTTACGGCATGCAAATTATTACTTACATTATAATATTAATAAAATCAAAACATCATCCATCCATCTCAACACTCCACTACATTCAATCTTTTTTCATCCATAGTCTTTATACTGCCTAACATACCGATCCACACAGTAAGCATCGACCATCATCTGCCTAGAATTTTCCTAACTATGTTGGGGTCTGCTTCCAGTCTAACCGGGTGGAGCTGAATACCAGTATTTTTAACCGACTTTTAAAAAAGGAGGCGGTTCTCAAATCGGGTTTTTTCTATTATTATTTTTTATGTTTATTCGCGCATAACTCCGTCGCTTGCCATTCGATTTGAAAAATTATTTTTTTGTTAGAAAGAGTATACTTTCCAAATGGTCCCATAGTCACCAAGTCGGGATCTGATGATGGAATCTTGGCAAAATCGAGGGAACTCTTCAAATTTTTTAGGATATTGTACAGCGATTTTGGTATTTTCTACAACAAGTGAAATATTTTCGTTCAATAAGAAACATTCTACCATCTGATCTGATGATGAAGCCAAGATTCAGACACCGGAACTCCGTAATGGGACAATCTATTCTAGTCGTGTATGGGCTTGTTGTAATTGTAACGGTTTGCACTTTCCATGTGTACCAAGCAGATGTGAACCACTCAAAAGTGAAAAATATTTTTTTTTGCAAAAAATAAAACAGACTTAAAAAAAAAGGAAATATAACTTAAGCTTCTGAAGTCGGTGACAAAAAAATTAAATCAATCAAACAAAGGTCACCGACAGAAGCTAAAGTTAGTTTTCAGATTATTGTTTTTTTTTGAAGTTGGTTTTATTTTTTTCAAAAAGTTTGCCATGGAGCGACTGCCTATATCACCTCCACAACCCAGTTTCTATGTACTGGGTAATACGATACGACTTGGTAAGACTGGTTTTCAGACTTTTGGGGCCACTGACTTCCAGTAACGACTGTCAAATCTATCTATCTACAAATGACATCTGGACAGCTTAGCATGCTTTCCGAGGCACGGAGGAAACTCGATATGTATGGTCCATAGATCAACCTAGGCCAGCAAGGCTTAACCTAAAGATCGACCCAAGCGGCTGTTATTATAAAGGCTGTAAAACACCTCTTCACGAAGCATTGCGATTTTTTTTTGATTTACACCATACCTGGGAACCTTCTAGTTACGGAGATATGGGGGTCAAAGTTACAACATTTTGACAAGTTTTTTTTTTAAATACAAGTTTTTTTTGCAAGTGTTTGACTTGTAACACCTACGCGACCCCCGTACTATTCAACCCATCCATCAGAACAATGTTTTAAGTGCGTAACATTGAGTTGTTTCCCAGCAATATTTTTTGCGTAAAGTTACTTAGTTTGATGTACAGAATGCTTGGTTAACGGCTTCGTGATGAGGTGGTTTACACCATGTATAGATTTACCTAGATAACGCAAGTTGCACAATTCGTATGAAAACATAGCGTGTAATTTTTTGATGAGCTGCCATGACATCATAAGTACTATTTAATGACTACACAAACAAGTTACTGTACAATATAGCATGCATTCCTGTCCTTTAAATCTCTAGAGTTAAGTTTTTGAGTGGTAACGTCGTTGTTTGAAGAAAATTTGTTTGCTGCAATAATAGCCACGTTGAGCACAAGTTACATTAAATTAAACATTTTAAAAACACCCGACACATAGCACATTATTGTACTAGTGAAGCCCTTTCATTTGATACCCATATTGAGAGAGTGGTTGAATAAATATGTAATCCGCCATTTTGACACACCTAAGAACACTCCCGACTAATTTACCTTTCAAACAAAAAAAAACAAAATCAAAATCGGTCTATCCGTACGGGAGCAACGATGCCACAGACAGACGCACACACACAGACACGTCAAACTTATAAGACCCCGTCGTTTTTGCGTCGGGGGTTAATAAACGCGACGAAGATGGTCTTGCTTTATCTACATGTATATTAGATCTGTGATCCGAAGTAGGTTTCACGCCAGATAATAATTTATTCTAGACCTATTATTGACCGATACGCAGAACCTATTCAACAGAACCTTGAACTTAACGATCGTCTGTCAAATGAATGATATCCACCGAAACTGTAAAGGGCGAAGCTATTAACAATATTGTTCTGATATATACATGTTTAACTATGTCAGTTTGTGATCACAGTGACGATAGTGTAATGATCGTCGATAGTAATGGTAAGTTGGTGTTGAAATTGATACCTATTCTGTAATAATACTATGTTTATAGTCTCATTATGATATCATGATTGATGCTTACTGTGGAGGAGCTCGTGGCTATACAGGGTGTAAACCACCTCATCACAAAGCCGTTAACCAAGCATTCTGTACATCAAACTAAGTAACTTTACGTAAAAAATATTGCTGGGAAACAACTTTTTTTTTTGAGGTTATAATTCATGTTCTGTGGTAGAACTCAATGTAACGCACTTTTTTGCTTATGGATGGATTGAATAGTACGGGGGTCGTGGAGGTGTTAAAAGTTAAAATCTTACAGAAAAAACTTGTATTAAAAAAAAATCTAGTCAAAAAGTTGTAACTTTGACCCCCCATATCTCCGTAAGAAGAAGGTTCCCAGGTATGGTGTAGAATAAAAATGATGAAAAGAGGTGTTTTACACCCTTTAGATTAATTAATTAGGACTTGGTAGGGAAAATCTCAAACTTTATTCTTCTAAAGTTATGACAAATATAAATACTTTACGAAAGAAATAGCAGACGGAAAAATATTTTCGTCGTCTTACAAACAGCAAGTAGAAAATCCCAAGAGAAATCCTGATATTATTTAAAAAATGTTCTCTACTACGCTTCGTCGAAAAACGCCAATTTTCCGGCTTTCCTACGAATAAAATTGTAAAAGTTTTCGGTGAAACGATGACAGCGAACGAGCTGTTTGCAACAAAACTTGAAGGAAAAAATTGAAAAACTGGCAAACCTCACGGTCAAACTGTCAGGGGGATACCGGTGTAATTAGCAGAAATAATTGGAAAACTGTAAAAATCTTTTTTCTCGTTGTATGTGGTTTTAATTGAAATGTCAGGAGGTTGTTACGAGATTTTTGAGATTTGTTTTTGCTGACTTTTTGTGGGTTAGCTTTGTTAGTGAATGTTTGACTTGTAGGCCCCTTATAACATTGATGTGTTTTAGTCTGAAGTCTGAAGGGTTTTGCGTTCAAATGGTGGTCAGATTTCAAGTAGATAGATAGATAGATAAATCATTTATTAGGTGCACACAAAAGACAAAGCACAGCATACAGTTAAATGAAACAGTTCACTTAAAACAAAAGAAAAACATATTTACAAAATATGTATAGTAACACCATGACTTACTTCAAATTAAAAAAAATTAAAAGGAAATTAACAAAGAGGGTATGCAAGGTGCGGTGTGCGTCTCAAGGTTACACCAAATGAGAGTCCAGCTCAGCATGTGTCAGGCATGCACCTGACGCTGATATTCTGCTGGATCCTTGTAGTGACGTACGGACGTCGAGCAGACGAGATAAATTCGTGTTGTGATAAAGTGTTTCATGCGCGGAGTGAAATTACGTAAGTATATCAACAAAGTGCGAGTAGCTATATAGCGTATATAGCTTTAGCATAATCTGCCTATTTCGTTCCCACTACTGGGACACACGGTCTCCTCTGTATGAGAAGGGATGGGCTATAATCCACCACGCGAGCTCAGTCCGAGTTAGTAGATGTTATATGTCTTCGAGTTTTTGGTTCTAGAATGTTTCCTCACGATGTGTTCCTACACCGTTTTTTAGAGTCGTGGTGATGAAATAAATTACACAAAGTATAGTGCATTTTTTTTTGGGAAAAGGCCACCACACACGCCCAAACCACTGTAACTCCTGAAAGCCAGAATCAACAGTGGCGACCACCAGAAAAGCGCCGAGACAGTGAAGTTCGACGAAGTCCCAGAGAATGAATTTAATTGTCTTGGATCCCGCAACGAAATGAATCAGAAAGTATAGCGGAGGAGTAGGAAAGAACTGTAATTTCCACTTCCCTCCATATCCGCAGGTGACAGAACGAAACAAGGCCAATAGGCACAAAGGGACGTTTACAAGTGGGATAGGCCCAGTTGCCTAGCACCACGGATAAATATTAACGTTAATGGGTCCTAAGTAGAGAGCTGTTATATTTGATTCCAATAATAGGTGTGGCAAAAACGCTTGAACGCACGGAAATTTGCTCCAGTTTCTACAAGGTCCGTATAGTAAATAACTCCGGATGTAACCTGTACACTATCCAACATGATATTGAGTTCATTTCGCCAAAGACTACACTCCCACAAAGTGTGGTGTGCAGATTGTTCATCGTTGTTGATAAAGTATAGTGCATGCCTGGGTTTGAACCCACGACTTACTCCTCTCAGTCGGAGCCACCACTGGGCCACCGCTACTCTCAAAAGACTACATAGAAGAAAACCGACAGCAAATGTCGTGCAGTAGTCCACTAGATGCAACACCCATCTTGTCGTATCCTCCCTTTTCTATGGCAGATGAAAATTAAACCTGTACTTCATACCCCCAAAAATAACCACAGAAATAAACGAAGAACAATGAACGAAAGATGACTAAGTTAGATATTTCATCGCCAAACCCACATGACAAAAAAGCAGGTCAATAAATTAACGAAACAGGCTCAGTGTCGACGCGGCACCTTATCTCCAATCGCTAAGCGCGCAGTGGGACCTGTCCCTAACTCGACGAAACACTCCGTTTAATGAAAAATGTAACCGCCATTAGTTTGAGTGGTTCATAATCTAATTTACTTCTTGTCGTCCAACTCACTCATGTCATATTTTGATGGCTGTGTTTTATTTATGTTCCGGTCGTTTGTATTTTTAAAGATAAAGGGATGACTCTAATATGTCTCTAGTATTTTTTGGAAATCTACCTGACGGACTAACTTACTTTTATATTTTTAATAATCTTCTCTATTGCAGAATGTGTCCCTATTTCCGCTAACAGCTGTTTTTAGATAATCGTCCGTCACCTTTTTGGTGAACATGGGATCTTAAAGTACTTACGGGATTATATCCGTGATTTCTTTTTGTTTAATTTTTCCGGCTCTTCAGTATTCCCGTGATCATGATGCTTGCAACAGCGTCGAAATATCGGGAGCTCGTAAAAACACAACAAAGACACAGATATAATCCCTCCCGTAAGTATTTTAATTGTAGTGAAAAACCGTCAAAGTCTAAAACAGTGTCATAGTTTTTTTTTTTTTTTTTTTAGGATGGGAAATCATCAAATGGCTTCTCCCACTCGGGGCGGAGCGGGAGGGAGTGTCAGACTCTTACTGACTAAAACCCATCCATGTTCCTTCCTCGCCCTTTATGTTCCGGGGCCGCGGTATCTCTTTCGAACAGGCCCGCAACCCCGGCAGGAGTGTCATCGACCTTATAGACTATTTAGTTGTAAAATAAGGAACCACAAGGAGTCAAACAGTCATGCATTGGTAACTTATCCTATATATTTTGTACATTGTACATAACAGTACCTTCACAAAATCTCACAACACGTACAGTAAAATATGATCTCTCTACCCACAGCACAAAATTCAGAGAAAGCTATAGCTCGCCAAATATCACGTAGATGCAAAATAAAAAGTTTACGTGACATTTCATGTCGGATAAAACCTTCCTGTTACGTACCAAAGACATTCAAATATTTACGAGCGATAGATCGAACTAAACTCTAGTGGCTAAATAAAAACAGTCTTTAGGTTAAGCCGTGTTTGCCTAGGTTGGTCTGGTGGATGGGTGACCACCCATTACATGCCGAGTTTCCTCCGTGCCTCGGACGCACGTTAAAGCGTTGGTCCCGGCTGTCATGTGTAGGTCTTTGACAGTCGCTATAGTAAGTGAGTGGCAAAAAGTCTGACAAACAGTCTTACCAAGGGGTATCGTATAAAAATGATTGCGATGATGGAGAGAACAAGTGGTTTTCGGCTTCGTGAAGAGGTGTTTTACACTCTATACATAGTCAATTTAATTTACCAGCATACCAAATATCTAACTTGACTGGATTTGAATTTAGGTTCATTTCTCAAGAACTGCTTGAAATTCATTTCAGTAAAGACTCTGTAGATACAACGATCTTCTAACTTGAAATACATATTATTTCAAGTTAGAAACGTATCTTTGAATAATGTTATGTCTGTATTTGAATTTCTGTGTACTGAAATATATACGCTTTTGAACAAATATGTTCAAACATATGAAGCATGACTATTATAATAATAGTGTAAAAGCTTATATTATATGGCTTGCCTATGCCTTAAACATGCCAATACTAATAAAATGATTTTCCATTCGTCTTACATTGGCATGTTACTTGTAATCAAAGATAATATTAAATATACGGTCTACGCGTCTATTTTCCTGTAATAAAAATCTAATGACAGTATTTTGTTAAAGTTTGTTTTTTCTATTATGTTTGTGATTTGACAATTTCACGGCTTCACTTCGACAGATTACAATCTACCGAAAAATAATGCGTCAGATTGTCAGCAGTATATTCAGTTGACAATATTTCGACAGTTTACAATCTTGCTAGACAGATTATAATCTAACGGTTTAAAATTTTACGTTGACATATTCATTTGTCATTTGTTTCTATGTCGCTTCAGTGTGTACCTCGTAGCCGACTGGTTACGGCATTTTACTCATGGCTTTAGTCAATGACTGCGGACAACCCTCAATAAAAACTGTCATGACATCGGAACTGTCATCGATGCCATTAAATCGAAGAGTTTGATTTATGGCCGGTACTGCTGGACAAATGAGCGGACAGTGTACGTCCCTCAGACGTGTCGCGGCTACGTCTGTGATTTATGTTCCAGCGCAGAGGCCAAAATAAAAAAGGGCTATTTTTGGAAATTAGTATTGGGGTTGTTTTTTGTATTCCGTTTTTTTTTGTAAAGGATAATGAAGTTTAATTTAAATATGGATAAAGCATTTGTTGAAGATCTTGTAGTAATCAAATTAACAGTACTTAATATTAATAGAGAGATGTTTTATTAAATTGAATGTAAAGTTTTTGCGGAAAATCTAGGTGTATTTCAATTTATTCAAGAATCAGTTACAGATTTTAGTACAACAACAAAAAACTGCCGTACCTTTTCCCAACTATGTTGGGGTCGGCTTCCAGTCTAACCAGATGCAGCTGAATATCAGTATTTTACATGGAGCGACTGCCTATCTGACCTCCACAACCTAGTTATAGTACTGTGTAAAACGATACTACTTGGTAAGTCAGTTACAGATTTTGACAAAAAATCGCTGGTATAGTATGTACCAATACGTTTGGCTTGGTATGGACATGTAATGAGGAGGGATGAAACGCATGTGACTAAAAGAGTGATGGACATAAGTATTGATGGATGGAGAGGGAGAGGAAGGCCAAAGAAAAGATGGATGGATTGTGTAAAGACTGATATGAAAGAGAAAGGAGTAAATGATGCCGTGACGTCTAACAGGGGAGAATGGAAGAAGAAAACGTGTTGCGCCGACCCCTAATAAAATGGGACAAGGGCAGGAAGATGATGACTATGTACCAATACAAGGTGACTGGATACCAATCTTCTTCTTACTCGATGCCAATCTAAATTGAATTTTATAGCATCCATCAGTTATTTTAATGGGCAAACAAAGTAGAAAAATGACAAGGTTCTTTTTCATGTGTCTCACATAAACACGTCGTCACTACAGACAAACACGTATATACGTCCGACACAACTCAACACAGAATCTGATTAATCGTGCTATATTATGTAATCAACAAATACGTTTATGTTTGTTTGAGTCAATGTTTATGTGTTTATTACATTATTGTAATGAGTTAATAAATAATGTAGGGGAACCGCATTACTTACAGTTGTCATTGTGTAACTAGTAAACTGCTGTTTCGCGCAAGTACTTTTCACTGCGGTGAAATTATAAAAAATAAAAAAAAACAAAAAATAAAACTTTCCAGAATCCATTCTCTAGAGCAGTGGTTTCCAACCTTTTTTGGACCAATTTGGTGTCTTTATTGTTAGCAGGGGCCATAAGGTCCGCGATACACATGGTCACCGACAGGATTATATCTAGGGTAGTGAATCTTTAACTCACACAAAGAATAAAATTGGAAAATAGGATGAAAACCTTTAGAATTAAGGTAGTGAAGGATACAATCATTCATAAGGAAAGAGGAATAATTCCTCTGGTAGGTTCAATTAGGTTGGATTGAGCTAGAATCTATTGTAGAAGTTAAAAAGTACGAATAACATTTTTAAACCTTGCGCGGACCATGATCGAGGCTTCTGTGGACCACCAGTGGTCCGCGGACCACAGGTTGGGAACCAGTGCTCTAGAGGATGGTGAGAAATGCGTCGCGTAGTTTTATAAAAATAAAACAATCACACACACGGACCCGAAAAATACTACAATATTATAATAAGTAACCCTTTTTTTCGTATGGGAAATCATCAAATGACCACCCTGGTTACTGACTAAACCCCATCCATATTCCTTCTTAGCCCTTCGTGTTCCGGGGCCACGGTATCTCTTTCGAACAGTCTCGCAGCCTCGGCAGATACCCTGACACGAATGGAATAGCGGGGCCCTAGTTCACTCGTTTCTCTTGCTCATTGGATCCTGCCATCCCCTACCATCCTAACCCATTCGGGTCGGGGTGGCCCTAGTCCCGACTATACCTCATCATCATTATCATCAATTCAGCCCAAAGACGTCCACTGCTGGACATAGGCCTCCCCCAAGTGTCGCCACATGACCGGTTCCGTACGACTAGCATAGACAGCGGATTCCTGCAACCTTCACCAGGTCATCGGTCCTCCTAGCGGGGTATTTCAACGCAACGTCTTTAGGTTAGAGATATACCTATAAATATACCTACGCGCGACTATACCTATAAAACAGGTATCTGTATACGTAATAATACTTTTACATTAGATACAGCATGTGGTCTTAAAAGCTCTAATCAGGAAGTAGCTCAAGAATTTGTTAATTTTTTTACCGAAATACCAATAAAAACTACGGAGGCTCTTAATTCCTCACCTGAAGCCTCAATTGGCTTATTAAAGGCGAATGTGTCTGGCTGCCTGGCTGAATTTAAATTTAAACACATTAACCCCATGACAGTTATTAAAGCTTTCCGGCAAATTAAAATCAAACTGACTGAAGATTTATGGGGAATGTCTATCAAAGTTTGCACATCTATACTTGAGACCATAGCCCCGTACTTAGCTTTAATTTTTAATTTATGTGTAGACCAAGGAGTTTTCCCTGATTTAATAAAATACAGTAAAGTCATACCTCTGTTCAAATCCGGGGACAGTAAAGATGCCAATAATTATAGACCTGTATCCGTGTTACCAGTTTTTAGCAAGGTTTTTGAAAAAGTAATGCTTAATCAAATGCTCTATCATTTTAACACCAACAGAATCTTCCATGATCAACAGTATGGTTTCACCAAGGGACGTTGTACAACTGACGCCGGTGTAACCCTATTAAAGCACATATTTGCTGCGTGGGAAGAGTCTCAAGACGCAATAGGAATTTTCTGTGACCTCTCCAAAGCTTTCGATTGCGTAAATCACGACACATTGCTTTTGAAACTGGAGCATTACGGACTGGGTAAACTTGCACTTAGCCTGCTAAAATCTTATTTGAGCGATAGAAAACAACATGTTCAAATAAACGGTGTTAATTCACAAAAATGGGGGTTCCGCAAGGCTCAATATTGGGTCCTTTCCTTTTTCTAGTCTATATAAATGATCTACCCTATTTGTTGAAACACCAATCTCAAAATATGGTGTTGTTTGCTGATGACACTTCTCTAATTTTTAAGATAAATAGACGGGCCAACAATCTAGATGACGTGAATGATGCCCTACTTCAGGTCCAAAATTGGTTCACAGCAAACAATTTGGTATTAAATGAAAAAAAAACTAAATGCATAAGATTTTCATTACCGAATGTTAAAAGTAGTGATTGTGAGATAATATTGAATAAAGAGAAACTCGAATTCGTAGATAAAACGGTTTTCCTGGGGCTTACGCTTGATTCAAGGCTACAATGGGGTTCTCATTTAACATCTCTTGCGGGGCGCTTAAGTTCAGCAGCATATGACATTAGAAAAATCCGTCAATTCACTGATGTGGATACCGCTAGACTGGTCTATTTTAGTTACTTCCATAGTATAATGTCTTACGGTATTTTGCTATGGGGACGGGCTGCTGATATTGAGTCTATATTTATTCTGCAGAAAAGAGCCATCAGAGCCATATACAATCTTCATAGGCGCGATTCTCTAAGGGAACTATTTAAGGATATTGGCATCATGACGGTTCATTGCCAATACATCTACGAAAACATAATGTACGTCAGAAAAAATCTGCATCTTTTCGGTAAAAGAGGCGACAGACACAATTACAGTACTAGAAATAGGGACCAACTAGTTCAGCCAGGCTTTAGACTCGCTAAAGTAGACTCATCTTTCATGGGGTACTGTTTGAGATGCTATAATAAAATTCCACAAAGTATTCTTGAACTGAATGAGACGAAATTTAAAACATGTATTAAACGCACATTATGTAAGCAAGCATATTACAAGTTGAGCGATTATATCGCTGATAAAAATGCTTGGCTCAATGCTGGTCCTGCTCCACAAGGACAGGGGCGCAAAACTTGATAGCATTAAATGGTATTGTTGGAGCTGCTGAAGATTGTACAACTATCTTTGCATTATATAGATTCAATGTTAGTATTATATAATCGCATAGCCCATATTGTGTGAGTACTATGTACTAGAAAGCTATCATTCACTGGAAACCTACTTTAGTTTTTGACTTGAATGTGCCCTGGCGGTTGAGAGTATGTCATGCTCACTCAAATGTCTCGCTGATGGTGGCGCGTGTGTCGGATCATTTAGCTCCCTTCAAAGTGGTTGAGCTGAATGGTGCTGATCCATGCGTCATGTTCGTGAACGGGTGCTGTCAGTTGTGACTAGTCATCTCTTAGTTACCATGGCTTATTTGAATGAATTATTTTGTTTTTACTATGGACACTTTTAACGTGCACATTTTGCTACATTGTTCTCACATAATCTACCATCTCAACATGAATGATGTAACCAAGATTTTGTAACAATATTTTGATTTAAAAGAGTGTCCATGGAGTTTCTTGCCCGTTCTTCTCCATAGAGATCTACGCTAGGGAATGGGCAACTACAGTACTTTCACAGTTTTTATGTCTTGTGACTGGGACTGTAGCTACTTTAAATGTTCATCTTTGTTTCGACAATTCAAAAGTGCCTGTTATTGGCCTACTTGAAATAAATGCTTTGATTTTGATTGATTTTTGATTCTGCAAAGTGAGAAAATAAACAACGTCATAAAAGCAGTTTTTACTTGAAACACTCATACGTTGACTTTCCTGAAAAGTTATTCCGAAGGATTATTAAGAAGTTTATGCTTGTCCTGCTTTTTGACAAGTGTAATTTTAACCACTGACGCAAAAACGACGGGGTGCTATAAATTTGACGTGTCTGTGAGTGTGAGTCTGTCTGTCTGTGGCATCGTAGCTTGCGAACGGATGAACCGATTTGGATTTTCTTTTTTTTTTTTAAAGGTGTATTAGTCGGGAGTGTTCTTAGCTATGTTTGATAAAAATCGGTAAAAGATGGCCGCCGCCACAAGATGGTGGATTACATATTTATTCAACAACTCCCTCAATATGGGTCTCAAATGAAATGGCCTGACTAGTAGAAAAAACTATATTAAATTAAAAATCAAAGATGGCCGCTACCACAAAATAGCCAATTAACGAATTAATTAAATTATTTTCTTTTTAACTTTCAGTACATTGTGTCGGGTAATTTCACTTGTTCGTCGGCTAGGAAGATATCATAAATCATATCATCATCATATCAGCTCGAAAACACCCACTGTGGTAGCGGGCCAAGTGTGGGACACTTCCTGATTCTATGAGTCTCTTATCCAGGTGTTTCTTGCGATGTTGACCATAAACAAGCTTTAAAAATCATATCATCCTAGCCTTTTCCTAACTACGTTGGGGTTTTCTTCCAGTCTTACCGAATAGAGTTGAATACCAGTATTTTACATGGAGCGAATATCTGACCTCCACGACCCAGTTAGTACTGTGTTTAGTTCGAAATCGTATATTACTGGTAAAATAGTTACAAAGGAAGGAAACCCACAAATCTCTCCAAAAACATTAATAAATCTTCATAACTAACTTAATTCCTCATGTACAACTAAATTGAACACGAAAGGGAATGGATAGCGTTATTTTGGACCCTAATTTATCAAATTTTACGCTCCACGAACTCGAAGGAGGCTGATTAGGGTTCTGCAGTCACTTAACTTACTGAGTTCTGTCTTCATCCATCACTTATGTGTATGAAACTAAGTGATTTACATTTTCAGAGTAGGTTCTATATTTTTTTTAGTTAAGGCGCATAGACGAGCTAAATTAGCAACACTATTTGTGGTGGTTCAAACTTCGTTTGAAATGCTGTAAGAATAAAGTTCTAATCTGCTTGCACTACAAAGTGGCTGTTACGTCAGCCACTGCGGGCCAAATAGCGCGAAATGAGTGGTTTCGATCGATTTATAAAAAACCTATTGATTGGATTAAAAAACTGAAAAAGTATCATGCTAATATATTGCTTGTCCAAAAAATCAGAATGATCGCATGCTTATTAGTATGTTTTTTATTGTTTGAAAGATATTTTTAGAGATAAGTTCGTGATTTGTTTTTATCGAGCCAAATTAATTGTATTATGTTTTCAAAACAGTATCATGCTAGCATATATCCTGAAGAATATCATATATTTTTCTGGTCTTGTTTATAGCAGTGAATCATTACTTTTAGTAATTATAAAACTCGCGTTTAGCTCATGTAGTCGCCTGAACGTAAAAGTTAGAAGCCAAACCATGACACATCCTAGTATCCCAAATAGGTTTGACGGTCTAAACATCCCATCTAACTAATGTGGTCGCATAGCAGGCTTAAACTAGTAATAACTTGATGTATTGCCACTATAAGAGGAATATTATAAGGAACAAGAAGGTGACCTATTGTGAGCACCAACAATTTTATCACATCCTTGAACGCGAGCCTAGCGTTGGTCCAGTGCGAAGATTGCTTAGAGGAGTATCTTGACCGTAGCGTGAGCTTACGCAGATCCTTCTTTTTAGCCAGTACTGTCAAACTGCGGGGCAAAGGCCTCTTCCAATTTATTCCTTTGACTCCTTGAACCAGCCCTCACGATACGCGCCCAGATCGTCTCATCCTAGATCCTTATTGGTTTTAAATCTCGTCGACATAAAAGTCAAGTCAAACGTTACACGTTAAACGTGTCTCTAAAAATCCACTCGAAAAATAAGTAAAGTAGGCAATTAAAATTCAAACAAATTATTTCCTTCCAGTTTTACAAAGTTTGTATCAAAAGAGACTCTTCCAAACTTGCTCTGTCAAATCTCAAGAAAAGCAGAAACTTACCAAGTTGGAAGTAAAACACAAATTATGGCAACACTGTTTGTTATGTCAAAGTTCATGATAAGAAGTGCTGGCAATTTTACGTTAGTTATAAGAAGTTTATCTTTTCTAAAGAAAAGTTCGTATTTATGTTAGTAGTTATCTTTTCTTACAGTTGTAGATTATGGGTGATGCTGGACAGTTTTATTGGTTTAAGTAGAAGTTCTAAGTTATTTAGATCTGATTCTAGGTCAAACAGCTGTTAAGTTGTAACTAGGTATTTTATAAGAAGAAAACTGTTTCTCTTATACAACGTTATTTTTTAGACGTTTTAATTATTACTCATGAGCATGTTAAACTTTTACTATGGGATCGACTACGAAATCTCGACAAACATGTCAGTCGCTGCCTACATTTTTTCGATTTACGCCACCAATAATGTATGAAGCAGTGGTTTTTTTTTCGAGATTTCATAATCGGTACTATAGTAAAGTTGTTCATTTTCATGAGTACAATCCACTTTTAATGTTATTAAAACTACATACGCCGATATATCGGTATTAGTATGCATCCGATACCGATACCGATATATCGGCGATACTTCGGGGTTGCTGATATATCGGTATCGGCGATATTTTCATGGCAGATTCAGCGATACTTTTCAAATTTCGTGCTTTAAAAATGACGTCTTATACCCAAACTTGAAAAAAATGGCGCTAAAGTACTTTAGTTTCCAAAGGAGTTCTGTCGCATCAGAGAGACTATTTTCCACCGCGCAGGTCTTATTCAGACTTGCGAAATCGCTTTTGCCCGCAAAACTTAAGAATACTTTGATTTTTAAATAAAAATCTCATAAATGTTAATTTTGATTACTAAAACTTTTTAACTACCTATTAATTAATTGTGTTTTATTTATTCTACCTTCCTTTTTGAATTCAATAAGCGTATCGGTATCGGTATCAGTATCGCCGATATTTTTATAACAGTATCGGTATCGTATCGGCAAAAAGGCGTATCGAGGCATCCCTAATTAAAATGACTAATAAATTACAGTGTAAAACGCAGATTAGCACTAAGAAAGGATTTTTGTGAATTCATCCCTTAAGAAGGGTTAAATTGTGCTGATGGATGGATTGAGTAATACGGAGGTCGTGGTGGTGTTAGAAGTCAAAATCTTACAAAAAAACTTGTATAAAAAAAAAACTTGTCTAAAAGTTGTAACTTTGACTCCCCATTCTCCGTAACTAGAAGGTTCTCAGCTATGGTGTAGAACAAAAAAATGATCGCAATGATCGGGAAAACAAGTGCCTTTCGGCTTCGTGAAGAGGTGTTTTACACCCTTTATATACCTAAAAAAGATTGTTATGAATAAAATACCGCTCACTTATTTTAAATAATTTAAACATTGCCTTTTAAAACTTTTGTCCATTTGTAATGTTTATAGATTAAATCTCCTTTGTATTCAAATAATTTTAAGGTTTTATTAATTCAAAGGTTTTATATTTACTAAATGTACTTTATTATGGACGTACGTGTACCTATTCATTATTCTCTTTGTCTCTAAAACTCTTTGATAAAACTTTTATTTACTGAAACAGAATTTGTAATTTCATATAATTTTTAAATTTATATATTTTAGAGGTAAAAATATATCGTTATAGTATATGCAGTTTGTAATTTTAATACTTTGATATTGTTAAACTATGAATTCTAGGGATATCTTAGTTTTTAAACTAATTAACCAGCGTTATTTATTATTTAAGTAGAGTAATCATTATTTACAATATATACACACTAACATTATAATAGAAAGAAAAAATATGTAGATACAAATATCAAAAAGGCATCGAAAAATTCGTCCACATCGCTGCCAACAGGAAAAGTGCCCAGAAGGCTGTCAGCATTGCCACGTTGGATGGCAATGCTGATTCTTTGGCCAAAAAATTGTCCCGCCCTCTGGATATCTAAATATCTTAGTTAACAAATAAGTTATGATTGACAGTTATCTACGATCCATATCATTATAAGACACTAATACTTCGCCCACGACATCGTCCGGGGAAATTGTAATAGCTCGACCAATTTACATGATATCAATATAATTCACAGTGTCTGTTACTCGGTAAGGATCTAGTCAAAGAGTTTTGAAATTGGTTGAGTAGTTCTTGACTTAATCTTAACAAAAAACAAACATTCTTTTTTGTGAATTTTGTATGCCTTAAATTATTTATTTTTTTATTCATGTACACACAAAATACATAAAAGGACAATATATTAACATAGAAGAGCACAAAGGTATTGCTTATTTCAAAAGAAATTTCTTCCAGCAGACCTGCGAGAGGAAAGTCTGATAAGAAATGTAGACACAGTGTGTAGAAAAGTCAAACAAGAAAAAAATATAAATTATTTTTTAATATATTGGAAATATTCTGCAGTTTTTCTGTGGTTTCTTCATATCAGCGTAACAAGGGGAAAACTATTCCTGTCTTCCATTAGTGAAGGGTCAATTTCTGTAAGAGTTAAGCTTAAGTTAAGCCGTCGGTATCTTTACGCCATTTTTAAAGGTAATTCGTTGGAATCGAGTTTTAAGGAATCTTCGCCACTGCTGTCTTCAACACACCCTCAATATAAATTCAAAAGCTTTGTATACCTCTTAGAAATCCAGTCTCCGTGCTACGAATAATATTTGTGCTAGTTTCCGTACCTAGTCAGAATTTGCGCTTCGTTGTGGCTAGAATAATAAACGGATCCCTACTTTTTGTGCTGCTGTGGTTCCGCAGTCAGATGTTCGAAGGGGATTGTATGATTTGTCGGATAGATATATTTGTATGGTGTGTTTTTTGGCTTGAAAACTGTTGTATTTATCTAGATTAGACAGAAGAGTACCTTTTTCCTACCCACATTTCGCCAATTCTATTTGACTCAAATGTAAAAGGACGAGCTTATTGGCATCAACTGGACACAAACCCGGGCTCCGTGGCTGCTGAGAAATTCCAGATGGAAAAACCCAATAACACTTTGCCCGACCTGCGACTCTAACCCAGGATCTCATGCTTAGAAGTTGCACTTACACATGAGACCATTAGTTTCCGAGGAGTTCGTGGCTAGATAATAACAGCACTCGGGTCGGTCTTTAGGTTAAGCCGTGCTTGCCTAGGTTGATATCTGGATGGGTAACCACCCTTTTCATATCGAGTTTCCTCCGTGCCTCAGTTGGTTAATGATCTTTGGTGGTCGTTACAGGTGTGTGGCCCAAAATGCTTGACAACCAGTCTTACCAAGTGGTATCTTATTACCCAGTACTAACTGTGTTGTGGAGGTCAGATAGGCAGTCGCTTCATGTAAAATACTGGTATTCAGCTGCACCTGGTAAGACTGGAAGCCATATGAACAATCTGCTCATCACATTTTGTGGGAGTGTAGTCTTTGGCAAAATGAACGCAATATTATGTTGGATAGTGTACAGGTTACATCCGGAGTTATTTACTATAGCAAATTTCCGTGCGTTCAAGCGTTTTTGCCATACCTATTATTGGAATCAAATTTAACGGCTCTCAACTAGGACCCATTAACGTTAATATTTATCCGTGGTGCTTGGCAACTGGGCCTATCCCAGTTGTAAACGTCCCTTTGTGCCTATTGGCCTTGTTTCGTTCTGTCTCCTGCTGATATGGAGGGAAGTTGAAATTACAGTTCTTTCCTACTCCTCCGCTATACTTTCTGATTAATTTCGTTGCGGGCTCCAAGACAGTTAAATTCATTCTCTGGGACTTCGTCGATCTTCATTGTCTCGGCGCTGTTCTGGTGGTCGCCACTGTTGATTCTGGCTTTCAGGAGTTACAGTGGTTGGGCGTGTGTGGCGGGCTTGTCCCAAATAAAAAAAAAAAATACACTGGAATCCAACATAGTTCGGAAAAGGCTAGGCAGATGATAATGATTGCTGTCACTATCCACATCCATCTCAACATTTTCATCTCTTCTACATGCAATATTTCCGTTTCTTAACTAACTAGCCCAAGTAGTAGTTTAAGTTCTGGAGTGGCCCAAAAGTTTGACAACCAGGAGTACCCACCCTGAGAAACGAACACAGTACTTGAACTCATGTGACAGAGACCCTTCACGGTCCTTAACCTATCAAGACCTTACTTCAAAATCACTACAATTATTTTCCCCGCAACACAAACGAGCTGATTCCGCAAACCGTACAAAGCTGATTAGGTTATGATTGTCGTGCCACCACGGTTTACCGGTCAGCGATCAAAGCCGATTGGACCGGATATGATGTAACGAACCAATCGGAAGCGGATTCTGTGTAGCGCTCCGAGAATACTACAGGGATGAAAATGTCAGCAGAAATGTTTTATAACGACGTGGACTGGGAAATCTTTATAGAAGACAATTTAGTGATGCTTGTTTGAGCCAATTTCTAGAGCTTATCTTCTTTACTGGTATCTCCACTTATTAAATATTTATTACAAGTACAAGACGTGACCAATTAGGGCACGGCCAAAGGGCTCTCCCCAAAAAGAGATACAAATTTCCATAAAAACGTCATCATTTTTTGCAAACATAGGCGGGATGGGTTTTTTCTTTACCATGTTCTCTTCCACTGCTGAGCAAAGGGGTATGTCTCCACCGATCACAGTATCAGATCACGTTAGCCACGGATCACGGCGAGTTGTATCCAGGCCTCCCCCCATTATTTTCCAAGTCTCTCATGGTAGGGTAGAATAAAGTAAAAAACATTGCTCTTTTGCTGCTAGTTAAGATGAAAAAAGCGGTCATTAACCCTACATTAATTAAAGTTCTTAACTTGTAAAACTGAAAATAAGCCTGTTCAAGTCTTGAATCGTCATTTATCGTGACAATATTTTTTCTTATGAAAAACAATAAATAGTTAAACTTTCATTTTTCAAACCATATATCCAATATAAAAGTGTGTCTATGTTTAATTATGATTTAATGTTAGACAAATACTTACAATCAATATTCACTTATTATTTTTGTAAAACATTTTCAGCCTGGCAGTAGATTTTTTTCAAAAATTGTTTTAGATTAAATAAATCGAATCGGGGGCGTCGGCCACAGGTGCCTCGACCACTGGGGGCCTAAGTCACGGACCCAATTTGTTTTGGTAAGATATTAGGGAAAGGTTAATGACTTCTATTGTCATCTTAACTCTGTCATCAACTTAGTTTTATTTTTCAGGGATAAATTTGGTAAATACGTTTGTCGGGTCCTCAGAAACGTACTACCATAATTTTAGGGTTAAATACCATTTTTTTAGGGTTTTTCTTTGAAAAAAAAGCTAAAACTAGCCTTTCTTCTTAAGGTGTTGGTCACATCAACATATTCTACATCAACCAGGTCGTGAATATAAATTCAGGGAACAAAACCAGATAAAGCATGAATTTGTATTCTGCACGTTTTGAAGAAAAAATATAAAACAGGGATCGGCAGGTGTAAGCAAGAAATCTGCATGCGTACATACGTTACCCGTTTGGGTCAAAACGTATTTGGAACCTTAATTTTACGCCAGGTACGTTTCTCTAGAATACTGATCATGGACAATTCTAGCTTTTGCTTAAAACGCAATCTTTAAAAACATTTTCATTTTTTATTGCCGTATATTTCTGTGCATTTTTTGGTTTCCCAACTATGATGGGGTCGGCTTGCAAAATGTTGGTATGCTGTTAGATACACGTCTGCCTTACCCTACGGGGATTAAAGGCGTAATGTTTCGTTATGCTTTTAAACTTTAACACATGCGTTTCCAATAGTAAACTCAAGTTTCATTTAGACCCAACTAGCAAAAATGGCATGTAGAAAAAAGGCCTTCCATTTAATATGATCATCGGCCTGTCTTTTCCCAACTATGTTCGGGTCGATTTCCAGTATAGCCCGATGCAGTTGAATACCATATATTTTACATGGAGTGACTGCCTATCTGATCTCCATAACCCAATTAGCACTGAGTATTAATACGATACCCCTTGGTAAGACTGGTTGTCAGACTTTAGAGCAACTGATTACCTGTAACGACTGTCAAAGATGGACAAATGACAGCCGGGACCAACAGCTTAACGTGCTTTCCGAGGCACGGAGGAACCTCGGTCTGTAATAGGTGTTCACCCATCCTCGAATCAAGTTTGACCCGAGTGTCTTTTATTATTTAGCCACGGATGATCTTTCATAATCCCTATAAATAATGTTTAAAAGTTCGACTGCTTTTTCCAGCCTTTTTTCAGGCCGCTGAACAAAGACCATCCCACACACATTACTAAGCCGGCCTTCAGTGTAATCATGTGTACCTTTTGACTTGCCAAGTCGGTAAAATATTCATGGAAAAGCCGGTCTAAACCGGTTTAACACGCGTTGGATTAAATGCGTCGTGTGTTTAGACTGAATTTACACTAATATTGTACGCATTAGTTATTCTGTCTGGTAGGTATCGTTTTCGTGGCTTAGTTTAGTCAACTAAATTGAAATACGATGAGATTAAGTAAGGGTCGAGGACTTGGAAAATTGTCTTACAGACTGTACACGTGTGAACTTTCGACTGTTGTTTTATATTTTATTTGGCGAATTTGAACGTACAGTCGTTTCAATTTACGCGCATTCCGGCATTTCGTTTAAACCATCATCAACATCTGTCTAACTTTTTCCCAACATTGTTAGGGTCGGCGTACAGTCCAACAGAATGGAGCTGAATATTAGTATTATACATGGAGTGACTGCCTATCCGAATTCACAAAACTCAGTTACTGGATTACGGTTTTTCAAACAAATTGATGACATAAACATGATATGAAAACGATGATCGCTTTAAGAAGGACTTGAGGTAAGTGAACTGACTGTGGTTTTAACGATTGTGGCTTGACTCTTGTGGTGCAATATGAGTTAGCATTGATATTAACTATGAGATCCAACAACAATTAACATCTCTCTACAGATTTCTATAGAGACCTACTACAAGCACCAGTCTCTCACAAACTTATTCCTCGCGGTGTTCCACTGTAATCTTAGCTTACTTATTTATTTATTATTTATGTATCTATATTTTATAAATGGATGTCGTTTCAAATTAGCATTATAAAGCAATCCTCGGGGAAATGTCACTCCCAAAAGTGGGTATTTGCACACAAAAAGCGGGAAATAACTTTCTTCAAACTTTAAATTCAGGGTAACAACAAAAACAACTCTTCTAAAACAATGAACTCCATGCAATATGCATTTTAATGTGATCTTTTAACATTTCGTAACAATTGTTCTGTTTCCTTGCGGCAAACAAAAATAAACAACATTATTTTAACGCCACTTCGTGAACACAATGGTGGAATTTCCTATTCGGGACTTATATACCCCATAAAGGACTTTCAGTACATTAAATTTTCACTCAATGATGGCATTACGGTTCCTCTTTTTTGTGTCACAATTGTGTACCGTTTCCTTGAACATTTCCTTCACAAAAGTGATTTTAACTTCCTCGAAAATTATTCAAGGCACGATTAAGGATACTTATTAAGAATGGACGCGCCTTTAATGAAGACTCTTCATTATCAAGAAGAGGGTTTATTTGTGGATATAAAATAAGCTGATAAATTAGCTTATTCAATCAGCCGCCTCAATTTTGTATTAAAGTTATTTTTTCTGGAATAAGCGTCTGATTTTCCCAATACCCTCGGTCGTCTTTGTTAGATCTTTGTAGTCTTGCAACGCGAGATGCTAAACAGGTATATAGGGTGACCGGTACGATTAGTGTACGATACTTCAACACGTATATATGTCACCGTAAAATTGTCAAACACGTTATATTGTAATCTCTGTAACGATATTGTAAACTCTCGAATTATTGGCAAACGAACATACTGCTTACAATAAATTATTTTTCGCGAAATGCATGCGATGGTAGTCAACTCACGCGGTGTGGAGGGAAACAGGGCTCCCCCTTGCTCAGTGGTACCACTCTCATGAAAAGATATTGTACCATTCCTGAGAAATCGATTAATATAACCTAACCTTAAAACACTTTATATTCCCCTCAAAAGCGTTGTCGACGGAGCCCCGCTTCGCAGAGACCCTATTTCCGAGTCCAGGACTTAATAAAACCAAACTAACCTAACGGGGGGGTGCCCCAAGTCCCGACAATGGGGGCAGAGATACTTCCGTATGTTCAGTTGACAATAATTCGAGAGTTTACAATATCGCTAAGAGAGATTACAATATAACGTGTTTGACAATTTTACGGTGACATAAACACACATCAAACGGAAATCCATGAATCGTCTTCTGATAATACTTTTTAAAGACATGAAGTAAGGTACAGATTAAAAAAGGGTTGGGTTAAGGTATGCACCAGTAATTATGTCTATAAATACAGTGCTGATTTGGCCCTTGAATGATTTTGGAAATCATTTAACAAAGCCAGATGAGTTGGATCCAATAATGGCCGCCGGTCAAAACATCTATGTATGTTCAACTCATAATTTCCCAACAAAAAAGGCGTCAATCAACTCCTCCACAGCGCTGTCAACTGGTAATGTCCCCAAGAGATCGGCAGCATTGCCACGCTGTATGGCAATGCTATTTCTGCGTTGAGGGGGAGTTTTTTCACGGCACTTTTTAAGTTTTCAGTTTAAGTTAGTTAAGTTTCTTTTAATAGTTTTGAAAATTGTTAATAATGAACTATTATACTGAAACAAATAAATATAATTTTCGTATTCTGATAATAACTTATCTCTACACACTCTTTACCAAACAACAAAACATTTATAAGACAAAAACATCGCAATCTGTTGAAACAATCTACAGGAAACAAATCCCTGCCAGGGGGATTCGCAAATCCCATAAAACGGGTTTGCTTACATTAAATTGACTGTAGACATATGGGATGTTTTGTGACACAATGGTGATACAGGAAAAGGGTAAGCAGAGATAACAAGCTCACGACAGGGTATTTACAGATGAGAAATGCTTGAGTTATTGTATGCGGTACAGCTTTTTTCTGGTTGATTTGTTGTGAAAGTAAATTAAAAAAAATAAGAAAGTGTGCCCTGTATACTCCTGACAATAAAGTCAAAATCAAAGCATTTATTGAAAGTAGGCCAGTTACAGGCACTTCTGAACTGTCGAAACAAAGATGAACATTAGCAACAGTCCCAGTCACAAGACATACAATGCTTCGTTGAAAGAAAACATCGTGATGAAACCAGCATGCCCCAGTGATATTTCTCGACGGTTCACATACCGTCAAGCCAACACAGAAGCTCATCGGCGGTTTTAAACTCACCATTCTATGCACTACTCTCATGATAAAGACGAAAACACTGTTGAATGTCACCATTTACAAGTCGAGACAGTCGAATACGACCTAAATTTTAGATGGGCAGAAGAAGATTCCTTTTGACCGAAGGGCTTTCGTAGACTAGAGACAAGATTGTTTTAATACAGGCTATTGCTTAAGGGATATAATCTGTCTCGCTCGCACTAGTAGTAAAATAGTCTGTCTTAAGACCTATCTTGTTTCTAGTCTTCGAAAGCCCGAAGTCGTCAACAAACTGCGATGCTGTCCACTGCCTTTTATGCATTTAGGAAGACATTTACTTTTTTTTTGACTGTGTCACTGATTGCAAATAAATAAGAATAGGTCTCTAATGAGCATTTGCTTAGACACATCACCGACCTACGTAAACAAAACAAAACTCATTACAGCAAATAAATCCTCTAATTTTGTCCTATCCGACTTCTAATAAAGGAGGTAATGAGAATGTCTGTCACGTTTCTAATGAATACTGATCAGGTCCTTTCCTGTAGTTAATTCAATTGGAGAGAGTTTTATCATTTCTTTTGTTTTAGCTAGCTCTGGGAGACTGATTAAAGGCACCTGTGCATTCTATTGAAATCTATTTTTAGAATGGAATGAAAATGGGAATTCTATCTGACATTCCAGTAAACCTAATCTAAGCCATATTTATGTAGGTAAAACTACAATGTTGTATATAGCCTAGAAAAAAAACATCATTACAATCACTTTTATCATTCATTCATCATCATCTCAGCCGAAAGACGTCCACTGCTGAACATAGGCCTCCCCCAAGTGTCGCCACATTGACCGGTCACGTGCGACTCGCATCCAACGGATTCCCGCCACCTTCACCAAGTCATCGGTCCACCTAGTGGGAGGTCTTTCAACGCATCGTCTTCCGGTTCGCGGTTGCCACTCCAGAACTTTTCGGCCCCATCGGCCATCCGTTCTGCGAGAAATGTGCCCTGCCCACTGCCACTTAGTTAAGTTTGGCAGTTCTTCGGGCTACGTCGTCGGCGACCTTAGTTCTCTAACGGATGTCTTCATTTCTGATTCAAAGTTAATAAACTTAATATAATGTATATAGAGCCATCGCACAGGCTTCTTCTATCATACGAAAGCCACCATTTATCTTTCGTAGGTAATTCGGCCTAGTATAAATCACGGAGTGTATGAATCGTTGTTGCAGGAAACAAAAATTAAATGGGGTCGATTCTGTTGCGCACAAACTAAACTTAATTTAGGCTATTGCTATCTTTGACTAAACGGCAGTGCGCGAAAAAGACCGCTATAGCGTTGAACTAAGTTAGAGATGTCAAACTATGTAGTTTATGCCTTGCGTTTCAACGTGTTTTTAGTCGACATGGGTTTACGTCCATCCTTCATTTGTATGGAAATATTAGTTCCAATTAAATTTGACAGCTCTAAATTACGTCCGACTCTTTCTCGTTTTACTAGTGAGAAAAAGATAGCAATAGCCTAAATTAAGTTTAGTTTGTGCACCACAGAATCGACACTAATGCTATAGTGAAATAACTGGCTTCGGCCGTCTACGAAACCATAGTTACGTAACTAGTTTCGATGGAGGAATTATTTTTCTTTGTACGAAACCATGGTTACGTACAAGGATTTTTCAAAACTGTGAAATTTATGTAGTTACGTGCCTCTAATTCCTAAATCGAAACTAGCGATGTAAGTATAATTAAAATATGTAACCTCTTTAATTTGTTCAATTTGATATGCAAACTCTTTATTGAATGGCCATACTTTTAGTATTTTTTAGAAGTAAAAATGTCGATGATATTATGGCTACGTACGAGTATACGTACACAAACATAATGTATGTGTGAGTGTCTATGATTGTTGACGATGTTATTTCCACAGGTGCAATACGCGTGCTTAAAATAGTAGGTATTACTACCCAATTCTCAAGTCATAATTCCCTGCAGAAAAGGTTATCAAAACAATTTAATATGTATTAAAACCCAAAACATGATTACCACCTTCACTGGCAAAACACAAAAATACACAAATAAAATATGTTTGTACACAGTTCCCTACCCGTAGGTTCGCACCGAAATGAAGACAAAAATACGAGCAAATACATTGCGGTATCCCCTGGGGCCGTGCGAAGGGAAACAAATGGTACATACAGAAACATTAGGCCTTTTTCTTTAGAGAGAGTACAACTTTTGGTGTTGAGTATAAAGGGTGTAAAATATCTCTTAACGAAGCCGAAAGTCACTTGTTACCCCCGTCATTGCGATCATTTTTGTGTTTATTGAAATCAATTTAACTAAAATGCTACTGGATAATTGTATATTCGATTAAAAAATCGATGTATTTATACCGCGCGCTGGTGCTAAGGGCCTCAGATATATTCATGAACTTGGATAAAACAAAAGAAGCATGTAACAATCGGAACAGGGGGCGTTCTAAGGTGTCTGCGTATCTCCATGGGAAATAAGTACATTTGTGTACGTATGTATGTTTGTCGAATATTCATTTGTTGTGGGTAGAAAACTGCCTTCTTAGTCTAGTGGTCGGCTGAGTATAAGGTACAAGGTTTGATTACCGGGTCGGGCAAATGTTGATCATCATCATCTGCCTAGCCTTTTCCCAACTATTTTGGGGTCGGCTTCCAGTCTAACCGGATGCAGCTGAAAACCAGTATTTTACATGGAGCGACTGCCTATCTGACCTCCACAACCCAGTTAATACTAGGAAATACGATACCATTTGGTAAGACTGGTGTCTGATTTTTTTTTTGGGCTACTGACTACCTGTAACGACTGTCTAAGATGGACAAATGACAGCCGGGACCTACAGCTTAACGTGCTTTCCGAGGCACTGAGGAAACACGGTATGTAATGGTGATCACCCATCCACAGACCAACCTAGGTAAGCATGGTTTAACCTAAAGTTTGACCCGAGCGGCTGATATTATTAAACGTCGGAAAAAGTTTTATTGGGCTGTTTCATCAGGAATTCATCAGTAGCAGCCACGGAGTCCGGTTGATGGCAATAGGCGTACCCCTTATTACATGGGACTTAAACATAACTGATGAAATGTGGGTATACTATTAGATTTACCTCAGCCTACCCCTTCGAGGACTATAGGCGTAATGATATGTTATATGGGACGAAAATAACTTAAGTAGAATGCCCAAGAACCTGCCAAAGCACCCACAATTTGGCAACAGGACGAGATACCACAATATGGCTTTACAAATTGAGGCATGAGACCGTAAATATTTCTAATCGGACTTTTGTTTTGCAGTAACAAGTCTCTAGGCTAAGAGCTGGTAGCAGTAAATCAAAGAGAATGGATAGAGTTGGTACCGCCTACTCGTGAGATTTAGAAACAAGTTAGAGTCTTATCACCCAAGCTAGTTGCGAGCGAGTGGAAGAGGGGTGAGTGCGCAGCGAGCTTTGCTCGAACTATGCACGAATAGCGAAAAATGCCCTAAAGAGTCTCGAACCTGCATAAACAACTAGCAACTAAAACTGCATTATTAGATTTTAGAAAAAAAAAAAACAATATTCCTACCCTGGAACCCATTGATTTTGGAAAAAAAAACACACACTGTATTATTACACCATTCGATAGCGTTCACTAATAAAGATCAAATTCTGGGAAGTAATGACATACGGGAAATTAAAAGAAATAGTTCAATTTTGATAAAACACATAACGGGAAACAATTTGTATTAGGGGTTTTATGAATAACTAGCTGACCCACGCAACTTCGTCGAACTCACAAAGAGAATAAATTTTCCCCCGTTTTTGCAACATTTCTTATTGCTGCTCCGCTCCTACTGGTCATAGCGTGATGTTATATAGCCAATAGCCTTCCTCGATAAATGGACTATCCAACACAAAAATAATTTTTCAATTCGAGCCGGTACTTCCTGAGATTTGCGCGTTCAACCAAACAAACAAACAAACTCTTCTTCTTTATAATATTAGTATAGATATGTCGTTGTGTATTTTTGTTCGAGAATTCATTACAGCATTGCCGCCCTACAAAAAAGTGTTTCCGCTCCAATGGTTTCCTCAAAATTTGAAGAATAATGGTAAAAATCATAAATAAATAATAAATAATGATAAAACATATGGCAGCTTTAACACCGAAGTCTTGTCAAACGAAAATGATCAGCTTACGTATAGCTACTTAGTTCTCATTCATCTTCAAAATAGCTATATTATTTTTGTTACCAAAAACATAGGTAAATTGAGGTACTCCTAGCAGAATTCCTATCTAAACCCCTATTTTCACAGTAAAATGGCTTCCTCGCTATTATAAAACATCCAATACAAAAAACTGCTAAGAAAAATATAGATTCAGTAAATACAACGTCTTTTGGCCGGTTGAATCGAATCAGAATATAAATTGAATCATTTCGCTTTCGTAAGATGAATGCCAACTCTAGCGGGTATTCTGACGGAGGTACTTTAGCAGCTGGTTTTATTTCTGTAATAATGGCCTACAATCTTGGGAAATATCTAAATGAAAAGCCTAAGGTTGTCTCGGTAGACAGGTTATTTTTTCCTGATTTATTTCGCGCTGCGAGTGAGCAGAAAGCTTTTATAACTTTTGTAAATTTAACCAGGATAAATATTCGTATAACATTTGTTGTTGATTTCCTAGGATATTTATCGTAGTTAAATTTAGTTTCTGTTAATAAAATGATTTTTTATGTTTTGCCTTTTCTACACACTGTGTCTACATTTCTTATCCAACTTTCCTCTCGCAGGTCTGCTGGAAGAGATTTCTTATGAAATAAGCAGTACCTTTGTGCTCTTCTATCGTTAATGTAATGTCCTATGAAGTATTTTGTGTGTACTTAAATAAATAAATAAGAATAATATATCCGTCGAATGTTACGCCCATTTTCTAAAGCATAAAAAGAGATACAAACGATTGAAATCTCACCGCTACAAATGTAGATGTCTTTATAGACGTCTGGAACAGGTTGTAAACATCCACATTCTTCATTGAAAAGGAAGAATCCCCCGCAGCGAGCGGTCTGGTTGGAGCAGCAAGGTCTTTGTATTCATTAAACTTGGAACCAGCGCTACTGATTTTCTACTTTACGTTATGATTTGACCAATGGTAACGTCAGTGGAGGTTATAAGGATGTCACTGACAACCCTGTAACCTCCCGTACGAAACCATCTATATCTTACAGAGAGCCATGAAAAGAGCTTCGTTCAAAATACCAGCATTTTACGATCTAACTTTTATCATTTTCTTTATTGTTTAAGTTTATAACACCTTTTGTAAGTTTCTCCAGTTATGAATACCTACAAAGATTTTTAGTATTTCCGTGAAACTGTCTAGTTCTGTCATTCTGTGTAAAATTTAAAGTTATGTGTGTTATGTAAGACGGTGTGATTTGATAACATGCAGTGCGTATAAATTGTGATGTGGGCAGAAGAATGCGGATGTGTGGCGGTGTGTGTGTTGTGTGATGATGTGTGTGTGATATGTGTGTGGTGTGATAGGTGGTGTGTATGTTATGATCATAGTTGGATTGAACTAAAATTAAATTGATTGATTGATTGATGATTACATTACACAAGTATTATTTTAACCCCTTTGGCCCTGAGACAGCTGCACGACAAACTATGAATGCAGAGATATACAATGAAACTTTTTAAGCTGAAAACTTCTTTAGGGGCGTTGGGCGCTTTTTGAGAGAACAAAAATCATGGAATTCGCGAGACCGCTAACGCTTCGTAGTACTCGGTAGTACGGCTATGCCGTAGCGGATCGGCTACGAGTGTTCACTTGTATCGGCAGACTCCAAAGACTGGGCAGTCTGTTGTCGTATGTCTGGTGTCGCATGTTATCTTTTAAACAAGCTTTTATTAAAATAATTGGGCTTTTCTATCAACATTGAACGCGAGTACGTTTCAGGTCCGTGCTATTAACCGTTGAGGATTTCGTTCGTTAGGCGGCGATCTTAGTTCATAGTTGCAACATCGCGTCATTTCTGTCACAAAATGTATTAAAAATAATAACACACAGCACCATCTAGTGCCACACTAAGCAAGGCTTGTGTCGTGGACACCAGATAGTTGATATACTACATCTTTTTGTATGTCCATGCTCATCACACAAACTTTTGCTCCTACCAGAATTCGAACCCAGGACCCTAAGAACGTAAGGCAGCCTCACTACCGCTACGCCATTCGGGTCGTCTGCCAGCAGAACCAAAGATGTGCGCAAAATTTCAGCTCAATCGGTTGGGAGTTTTAAATTCGGATAAAAACATTTACCAATACATACTAACTTCTAATACATAACTAAATAGCAAAGCATGTTAAACAAAACTTTATAACAAATGAAAGAAAGTGCTTTGAGTATGCTATGATTTGCGACGCATCCGTACTCTTGCGAAGGAAATCCCTCATGCAAGTTGCATCTACGCCCGTGGTCGTGAGCGTAATGGCAGAAATCCAATGAAATGTGTTTGGGTGACCCTAATACCACTAACAGAGACCGAACTCCAACACAGAGCTGATGTTTAATAAATAATTTCCATACAGAGTGCTTCAGAAGAGACTCATGAGACTAGATTATCTCAGATTTCAGCTTTCACTACCCAACTTGAATGCTATTCTATGCACGACAAAGTTAGGAGGGCGTCCATTCATGTGTTAATATGAGAATGCACTCAAGTGAAGGCAAACTTGGTTATACCAACATAAAGGAGGCAGTATGCAGTTATAATAGTACTAGTCCGCATTACATTTCACCCTTCTGCTTTTAAAGCAAGAGTGAACGGGCTACTTCTGGGCACGCTCGTTTCAACACGTTTTTTTTTATGATGGAAAATCATCAAATAACTTCTCCCACTCTGGGCAGAGCGGGAGGGAGTGTCAGACTTTTACTGACTAAAACCCATCCATGTTCCTTATAAATGTTCCAGGGCCACGGTATCTCTTTCGAACAGTCCCGCAACCCCGGCAGGCTTCGGCCCTTGCGGGCACTTTACTGACATCTGTTTGAGGCGCGCGTGGAACACGAACGCGCCGTCGACACTGCCTGTCCTCTTTAGACGGACGGCCGGCAAGCTAGCCCATAGCTAACCGTAACATATACCTCATCCATCGCTTTTCATCAGGTGTGATCGAGAGCAAGAGCACGCCCATTTTGTATTAAAACAAACAAAAAAAACTATCGGGCAGTAACTGTAGTCCTCCAGACAAAACATCCGTCTGGTCGGAGGAATCTCGTTTTTGAATTAAATGTAAAGAAATTTACACTCATTCCTCACACTCCTAAACTACAACGGCATAAAAGGTTTCCTAAGTCCTAACCCTGGGTCATTCGCATCCTACTTTCATCCAGATCCGTAAAGGAATAACACAGATAGACAAACAGACAAACAGAGTTACTTTAACATTTATAATAATGTATTTCTGACTTTGGACGTAACTATAGGTAGTTACGTCCAAAGTCAGAAAGGAGATAGTTTTTTAGGGGCCCACCTGGTCGTTGCATTTATTATTCATAATAACACCAAAAAATAGTAACCATTTTACTATGGTATTAAACGAAATATTACGTAGAAATGAAAACGGAACCCTAAAATCATAATAAATAAGCTATGTTATGATATCTTTTTGCGAGTCAAATCATTCCTGTTGTGGTCAATGTCATTTGACAGCAAATACTTACGTGAATAGGGGCGTATTTTTCTGTTTACTGAAAAAAATACGGTACATACCCGTTGGTAACCATATGTGCTATAATTATTATAGAATCAGAAAGAATGTAAAAATAAATATTATTTAAACTGTGAGCATTTTTAATGCTATTTCTAAAGGTTTACACTAACATCGCATAGATGGTTAAAACAATCACCGTGGCACGGAACGTTATAAACCCACTTTTTAGTGATTGACAGACAACTTCATTATTTTGACATTTTGATTTTCAGTTTATTTTGGTTTTCGTAAGTGTTTTTGCAGATTTTTCGCATTTTATTCCGTTTAGACAATGCTTAGCTAATTTAACCACTGGAATCTAGAGCTTATAAGGAAGAAATCAATGTAAGTTTCATTATTAAATGCTACAATTTATGTGGGTGGCCTAATCATCGAACAAAAAAAAATTGTCTCCTTTATCTAGGTAGATGAAGGACGTAGTGTACTGGAATATCTTTTCTACAAAAAAAAAAAAATTGACTGCGTTATATAAAAAACTTACTGCAAATCGTATCTCATAAAGGAAATAGCTACACCCATACACATATACTTCTGTACTACCATACCGTACACATTACACAAACTAAAACAACAACAACATTAACAACATTAACTAAAACTGTCATAAACCAGTACTATACTATATATCATCATCATCTGCCTAGCCTTTTCCCAACTACGTTGGGGTCGGCTTCCAGTCTAACCTGATGCAGTAAATACAAGTATTTTAGATGGAGCGACTGCCTATCTGATCTCCACAACCCAGTAAGTACTGGATAATACAATACTCCTTGGTATGATGATTGGTTGTCAGACTTTTTGGGTCACTGACTACCTGTAACGACTGTCAAAGATTTACAAAATGACAGCCGAGGCCAGCAGCTTAACTTGTTTTCAAATACACGGAAGAAACTCAACCCATCCAGTAAATAAACCAGTAACCTCAGGTTTATTATACAGGGTGAAATTGAATAGATGCGACAAATTTAAATATACAATAATACGTGTTGTCAAGAAAATGTATAAAATATCAAATGTAAAATTAAAAAATAATTGATCAGTGTTACGAAAACCGTTAAAATAATAAAAGTATCAAAAAATCTCGTCCGACTCATCGCAGTGCTCAATATAGCGGTCATTTACCTAATTTTGCCTTAATTTTTCTTATTTATTTTGCATATTACTGGAATACCGATAATTCGTACTTAAATAAAGATAATAATATCAATGAACCTTTTGAAAACGATAATCACGTAATTTTTTTTAACGATTTAGATTGTAGAAAAAACAGTTTATAATTACTATGTTACTGTAACTGAAGCTCCAATTTCATTTTGTCGCATTAATTAAAATTCACCCTGTATATTTAATATTTAACCCTGTACCAGTTCAAATTATAACTGTCCCATGGTAACGGAAAGCATCAAATTCCACAACTACTCAATGAAAATTGGAAACCTATTAACCCTATTTTATAATTGACCCTATCAACCCTATTTTACACATTACCCTATCAACCCTATTTTACACTCAACCCTTAAAATGGACACCGACAAAATAAGCTCTGAAGGTGATGGCGTTGCATTTACTGCCACCAGCTCATTAATTTAATGCAAACTTTTCAATACCGTGGCAGTCGGCCAGTGGGCCAAGGGCAGGCACAGTGGGCCATTGTCAAAATTTACAATCGATAGACATTTGAGGGTTGAGTTTTATGCGAGGGACAATGTGTCTACCGTTAAGTGGAGTTACTTTTGTGATCGTCTTTTTACCCGATTCAAGAAAAGCCAATAAGAAGGGTGATGATTTCGTGTATATGTGTTTGTAACATTATTTTTAGTTTCATAGTGTTAGCGTATCTAATTATCGATTCAATAATACCAACATCATAGACAATTATCGAATACTCAATTTTATTTTGTAAATCATTCGTTCATTATAAGGTGGCAACACCGTTATTTCAGTTGGTAAAAATATTTCTTGCAACGGTCATTGCTTTTACGGATACAGACGTCGAAGGTTGTCTTGAGTTACATTATATTGTTTGTTAACCAGAAAATAAAGTGCATATAGTGATTAAAGGCAGTATATTTCTTACATTTCTGAAGTGGGATATAGTTTATCCACGTGCCTGATTGTGCGGTTTCCTGGACTCAAGGAGTGAAAGGTCAGAAATTAATGTCTTATTTTTTCGCCACATGTTTATTTGCCCACTAAACTGTTATAACGATACGAAACGTATCGGGAAAGACTGCGTTTATCCCATCGATTCGTGAGCATAGTGAAAAGGGCAGTCCGTTTATCATCGGAATATACGTAATTGCGTAATGATATCAAGATTTATGGTGGTACTGTGTGCAAATAAAACAAAATTGATATCAAAGTGAAGACGATCTCGTGGTGATTTGTTTTTTTTTAACATATTAATTAGTGACGGTGTAAGTGTTATAATTTATTAGCGGATGTCGTTAGTATTAATTTCTTGTTAACTGGTGATAACTGATTTTAGTATAATTGTATTTATATTACTGTTATTAGATATATTACTGATTTTAGTATATACCTATTACTGATATTACTTTGAATCTAATACCCTCATTGTTTGACTTTGAATAATTATTATTTTTTCTATATTTCATTGGTTTTTAAATTGTGCTATATTATTATTACTTTGAATCACTCAAAACCGGCGTGTATTGATAATGGGTAACTCAAAACGAAGGCGACGTGAAACCAGTGAAGACAGTACGTCTGTAAATACAACCACTAGCGACAGTGACAACCATCATCGTAGATCGCAACATAAAAAAAGACGTCATATTCGTAAACATAGTCGTAGTCATAAAAAACATAGTAAGAGACAAGCGCGTTCTAAACGTTATGAGCAAAGGTCTTCTCTGAGAAGTGTCAACCGAGAATTAACTAAAACTCCGCCATTGCCTATTCCGAATTGTAGTAGTTCTACGGTGCACATCCCCACGGTCAATGAACCCATTGGTCATTTTACGACGCCTCCAGTTCCTAACTTCTGGGGTCAAAACAATTTTCCCGTTTCTTTTAGTGTTGTACCCGAATTCGACCCAAGTGATAATAGTCAGACAATAGAAAACTGGATAAACAAAGTTAGTGAATGTGCGCAGATTTATTCTTGGAATGATCGTCAGATATGTCATTATGCACTTCCTAAATTGACGGGTTTAGCGAAAAAGTGGTACCAGGGTCTACCCTCAGTTTTGTATAGTTGGCATGAGTGGACCCAAAAATTAAAATTAGCTTTTCCTTCCAACGAAAACTACGGAGATTTATTAACTACAATGTTAAAACTTCGATGTAGATTTGGACAGTCGTTAGAACATTATTATTATGATAAAATGGCATTAATAAATAAATGTGAGATAACGGGAACTAAAGCAGTCGGTTGTCTTATACACGGCATTGATGATAAGTTTGTACGAATGGGAGCAGGTACTTGTATGTTTAAAGAACCGGAACAGATCCTAAACTATTTGCGTACTGTGTCTCAACATGAAAATAACGCACCAACTTCTAACTTCCGAAATCGGAACACGGCGTCGGTTAGACAACCTAATAAGATGACTAACGAACCAACAAAAAATAATGTTTCAGATACAGTCCGATGCTTTAATTGCAACGAAATGGGTCACATAAGTTTGAAATGTAGTAAACCTATCAAAAAGTGTAATTTTTGCCTTAAATTAGGACATGATACAAAAGACTGTCGTAAAAAGAACGCAAATAATAGTGATGAAACTAGTAAAAGTAATACTGTTACAGAACAAAATAAGACTGTCATGTGTATTAATAATAGTGAGTCCAATAATGAAAAATATTATAAAAATGTTAAAGTAAATGACATTAGTTTGCAGGGATACATTGACCTAGGCAGTAAATGTACTCTTATACGAGAATCGAATGCAAAACTAATATTAGCTATTTGGGATACCAGTGATTTACCAATGTTACAGGGGTTTGGTAATTCTTTAGTCAGGCCAATAGGAAAATCAATGGCTATGTTAGAGATTGGTTCCGTAAAAGCTGAAACTGAAGTTTTAATCGTAGAAGATCATTATTTAAGGACACCAATTTTAGTAGGGCAGTCTTTTACGGAAAAACCAAATGTCATACTATTGAAAACAGCCGATGAGCTGGTTTTTATGCAAATACCACATTTTTATGATGAAAATAATTTAAAGGTTAAAGTTTTCACTAACAAAGATGAAGTCGTAAAACCTAAGACCACGATGCCAATCGATGTTATTGCTGATGGTAATTACACAGGTGGCTTGTTTGTGCAGTGTGGTCTCCGAATGTTACATAATAATGAATATGTTATTTGTTCTGGTCTTTTTGAATTTCGATTGGGTAAGGGATATTTACTATTAACAAACTTATCATGCAATGATCTAAAGATTCTTGGAGGTATGTTATTAGTACGGGGCCAAATATATCAGGAAGTGAGTAGTGAATACATAGGCATAATGACGGAAACTACGAAATATGAACCATTACCATTATCACGCGTAAAAATTAGCACAGATGTGACAGAAAAACAAAAACAAAAATTGTTTGAACTATTACAAAAGTATAGGGACTGTTTTGCAATGAACTTGGCAGAATTGGGTAAAACTAACTTAACAAAAATGGACATTACATTAACGGATAACAGACCGGTGGTGTATAATCCATATAGAATATCACAAAGTGAACGTCAGCATTTAAGTAAAATCATAGAAGAATTGTTGAGTAATGGTATCATTCGTGAGAGTACTTCGGATTATTCAAGTCCCGTGATACTAGTAAATAAGAAAAATGGTGATAAACGGCTATGTATTGATTATAGATCTCTTAATCGAAAGACACTTAAAGATAAATATCCGTTACCGCGTATTGAGGATCAATTGGATAGATTAGGAGGTAGTAGGTACTTCATAAGTCTAGACCTATTTTCAGGGTACTATCAGGTCCCAATGGATGAAAACAGTAAGCGATTTACGGCATTTGTGACACCCGATGGATTATATGAGTTTGAAAGAATGCCATTTGGGCTTTCAAATGCACCTAGTGTTTTTCAACGTACGATTAATTCTATGCTTAGGGGTAAACAAAATTTGGCACTGGCGTACATGGATGATTTATTGGTAACATCACAGTCAATTGAAGAGGGTTTAGATAAGCTGGAGAGGGTATTACAATTATTAAGATCTTCTCATCTAACACTTAATCTAGAAAAATGTGATTTCTTTCAAACTCGTATAAATTATCTGGGCTACGAGATTTGTTCTGATGGAATCCGTCCAGGTGTTGCAAAAATTAAAGCTGTAATGGATTTTGCCATTCCTAAAAATGTTCATGAGGTCAGACAGTTTGTTGGGCTTACAAGCTACTTCAGAAGATTTATACAAAATTATTCCTTAATAGCAAAACCTTTGACAATTCTAACGAAGAAAAACACTCCCTGGAGTTTCGGCGAACCTCAATTAACTGCATTTAATGAATTAAAATCAAAATTGACTACAAGACCTGTTTTAGCGTTATACGACCCCCAGGCTGAGTTAGAAATTCATACTGACGCTAGTAAAGTTGGCATTGGAGCAATTTTAATGCAACATGTTAATCTTGATAAGTTACATCCTATAGTGTATTACAGTCGTCAAACTTCTTCCGATGAAAGCAAACTTCACTCATACGAATTGGAGACTTTAGCAGTGGTTTGTGCCTTAAACAGATTCAGGGTTTATGTCTTAGGCAAAACATTTAAAGTTGTTACTGACTGTGCCGCTATAAGGAGTACAATGATAAAAAAAGATCTCATACCTAGAGTAGCGCGTTGGTACATATTGATGCAGGAATATGATTTTATTGTAGAGCATCGTGATGGTGCTAAAATGAGTCATGTTGATGCACTGTCTCGCAATCCCGGTATTGCTGAATGCCAAGATGAGATTAGAGTTGTTGACATTATGGCAATAGATGATGACGCCTGGTTGCGTACAGTGCAAGATCAGGATTCAGAAATACAGCGAATAATTAATATTCTAAGTGACATAAATACGAAAGACGTTGTCGATATTCATAAGAACTATACAATAAAAAATGGTCGTCTATACAGAATAACAAATGACAAAAATAATGATGTTAATTTGAAATGGGTAGTTCCAAAATCTGTTAGGTGGCAAATAGTTCGTATGAATCACGACGATGTCGGTCACTTCGGTTTCGATAAAACTTATAGTAGGGTTAATCAAGTTTATTGGTTTAAAAAGATGCGAAGATTTATTAAAAAATATTGCAATTCCTGCCTCAGCTGTGCTCACAATAAAATACCGGCTGGTGCCAAAGAAGGGGAGTTGCATCCCATACCCAAAATTAATAAACCATTTGATACGCTGCATACTGATCACTGTGGGCCATTTCCAGTTAGTAAAAAGAAAAATTGTCACATCTTAGTAATCATTGACGCTTTTACAAAATTCATATATATAAAACCAGTCAAGAATGTTAAAAGTAGTACTAGTATCCAGGTATTTACAGAATATTTCTCTCTCTTTGGAGTACCCCGTAGGTTGATATCCGACCGAGGTACTAGTTTTACCAGCAAGGAATTCTCCAATTTTGTAAATGAAAGGGGAATCAAACATATTTTAAATGCGGTAGCCTCTCCAAGGGCCAATGGTCAAGTGGAGAGATACAACCGGACTATAGTTGATGCTATAACGACTGCGAACCATAATAGACCAGAAAACGAGTGGGACTTGCGGTTGCCGCAAATACAATGGTCCTTAAATAACACGATAAATAAGTCAACCGGTCGTACCCCCTCAGAAATTCTGTTTGGCACTCAGACTACAGGTGTTTCGGACGGTTTCATGAATACGCTTGTCTCAGAATCCCACACTCCGGTAGATCGTGACGAAGTTAGATCGAATGCAGAATCGCGAATTCAAATTAACCAACAGGAACAAAAAGTGCGTTTTGACAAATCACATAAAAAACCTACTCAGTATAAAATAGGCGATTTAGTTCGTGTCGAAAAAGATATCCGCACTGAACCTGGACAGAGTCGTAAATTATTACCTAAATGTGTAGGGCCGTTTAGGATTTCTAAAATTATCGGTAATGATCGTTATGAAATAGAAGACACTCCTATTACTAGAAAAGAGGGTTGCAAACCCTACAGATCGGTTTTCGCTGTCGACAAATTACACCCGTGGCTTGTTTTTAACCACGATGCGATATCGAGTGATTCAGAGTAGATATAAATTTATTTGGTAGTATTTATGATTGTATTTTCTAATATCAGTGAATGTAAGAATTGTATGATGATGGTGATGATGAAATCATAGTTGTGACATATATATAATGATTAATGGTTATCATAAAGGCCTTAAAATAGTGTTATGATATTTGTGTAGAGAAATAATGTGAATAATGTGTAGATTAATATTGAGTTTTATGTAAAATTAACTACAGAGGACATAATAGTGATTGTGTTTGTATGAGAGAATGAAGTGAAGTCAATTGATATTGTTATTCACTATTTAAAGTTATTATGGGTATACTTCGTGAGTAAAATGAAGTTTTATGAGTGAGTAAAAGTGAATTATTACGTAACCTAAGAGATGATAAATTATGAGAATGTATTTATGAGATGTTGATTATAAGAGTGAGTCGCTATTGGTGAGAGTGCCGATATGCGATGTTAGTTGTAAGAGTGAGTCGCTATTGGTGAGAGTGCCGATACGCGATGTTAGTTATAAGAGTGAGTCGCTATTGGTGAGAGTGCCGATATGCGATGTTAGTTGTAAGAGTGAGTCGCTATTGGTGAGAGTGCCGATACGCGATGTTAGTTATAAGAGTGAGTCGCTATTGGTGAGAGTGCCGATATGCGATGTTAGTTGTAAGAGTGAGTCGCTATTGGTGAGAGTGCCGATACGCGATGTTAGTTATAAGAGTGAGTCGCTATTGGTGAGAGTGCCGATATGCGATGTTAATTATAAGAGTGAGTCATGCATACATAGTTATAGATATGTATCGCAATGTTTGTTATCAAAGTAATTATGTATTTTCTTCCTCTGATACTAAAAATTGTAAAACGCGAGGCCGCGTTTGACGTCAGGATTAGCCGAATGTTAGCGTATCTAATTATCGATTCAATAATACCAACATCATAGACAATTATCGAATACTCAATTTTATTTTGTAAATCATTCGTTCATTATAAGGTGGCAACACCGTTATTTCAGTTGGTAAAAATATTTCTTGCAACGGTCATTGCTTTTACGGATACAGACGTCGAAGGTTGTCTTGAGTTACATTATATTGTTTGTTAACCAGAAAATAAAGTGCATATAGTGATTAAAGGCAGTATATTTCTTACAATAGTGGAGTATCTTCGTTCCCTTTCCCACTCATAGAGAGGAGACCTATGTCCCATCGGTGAGAACATTATATGCTGATGATGTAATGATGTGTGGAGTATCTTTTGTTACATCTATCTTTTTGGGCTTTGCATGAAATTATCTAAGGCTGAGGTCTATCCGGGGTTGCGGGCCTGTTCGAAAGAGATACCGCGGCCTCGGAACGTAAAAGGCGACGAAGGAACATGGATGGTTTTTAGTCAGTAAGAGTCTGACACTCCCTCCCGCTCCGCCCAGAGTGGGGGGGGGGTCATTTGATGATTTCCCATCCTTTAAAAAAAAAAAAAAAAAAAAGGCTGAGGTATATAGTCGCGATATTCCTGTCACTATTTGCACTATTGAAAAACAAGATGGCCGTGTTAGTTCTTTTTTTTTACCACGCCAAAACTTTTAGACTTTAGAATCTATGATAAAAAAAGAAAAATTACTATTGTGTTTTTTTTTAATTCTCTTTATAAGATGATTCATTTTCCCAGCAGTAGAATATGCATGTCGGAATTTCCATTACGAAACTAATAATTAAATAACGCGCCGTGTATACTATTAAGACGCTCATGCATAGTAATTACCTTTTTACGTAAACTTAGCTAACTTTTAACTAGATTTGCAAGAAAGTTTTTGCTACAACCATTTATAGGGATCCGTAGCGAAATGGCAAAAACGGTGCCCTTATAATTTCATAATTTCATCATGTCCGTGTGACCGACTGGGTATGTCCGGATATTACATAGCTTAGATAGATACTGTTATCAGTATAACGATGAAAATTCAAAAAATTGTACCATTAAACAATGGCGTAGTCAAAATACGAAAATGTAAATCGGGTTGACATTCCACTTGAAACCTAGGGGTCAAAATGTACGTAGTATTGTTGGATGTAGATCTCGAATTAAACAAAAAAAAATGTAACGACCTTTTACTTCATTTAATAGTTTTAAAGATATGGAACATTGTCGGGCGCAAACGTGGAAACAAGTTTTTTTTTTACTTTTAATATTTTTCGAGAAAAAGATAGCTCATTTTTCTACGGAATCCGAAAATCTACGGAACCTCTGTATGTGGTTCAACACGTACCTACTAGGCCCGTTTTATAACCATTGACCGCATATAACCTATAGGTCAGAAAGAAAGAAGAAGAAAGTTAGTTCTTGACAGTAAGTGCTGAAACAAAAGAATCTTTTTATAAAGTGCTCTTTTCATAAAGTGTTCCTAAGAGCCAGAGTGGTGAACTGAAGACCGGAGCTGAATATTTTAGTGTTAGCCTGAAGTGTAGCTATGAATAGGAAGTGTTGGTTTTGAAGAAATGGCTGGTTTTGTTTTGTCTGTTTCAATATGGCTGTTATTGCCAATCATATGAGTTTGGTTTTTATTGTAGCCTGAATGTTTTAGGATCATTTTTTCGAGTTAGAATACTAACAGGTATAAAACAACTTTTATGCATATTCAATCTACTAACGCTTATAGCGTATGGAAAAAGGATTTTATTGGTAAGGTTTAAATTTCTTCATCCTCCATAGAAAAGCTAGGATTTTCCGTGTCTGGTGGGCAGCCCCACAGCGGTCGAGTTTTCCTATAATTATGATCTCTAAAGTCACGGATAACTTTAGTAACGCGATTTAGATGTGTGTAACGTTGTGCTGTAACGACTTTCAAAGATCTACAAATAACAGCCGGGACCAACGGCTTAACGTGCTTTCCGAGGCACGGAGGAAACTCGAGAATAATAGGAATTTAAAAAAAAAAAACAAAATACGTTGTGGGATAGTAAACAACAAGTTGACATAAAATCATGGAAAAATTGGGTCGTCCCCATTAACCTGATATTGTATTACAGCACATAGAATCAATCACAGTAACGATACCATTCCTAAATTCAATTTGTTTGTTAAAATATCCTTTTTTCATTGTCAAACTAACGGCACAAATAAATTACCGTGTCTGTTCATCAATCTCTTATGAGTCGACAATCTATTCCGGCTTGTGACACTCAAATAGATATAACTTATGTACAGCTTATGTATTGATTACAAAGATGTGTTCATAAATTATGTACATACATGTGACATACAAGTCTGGTATAGGAATCTTGTAGGTAGGAACATACACACTTGTATGTCAAAATGTCAGACAATGTCTTTGGATATTTTATGAAGAAGAGCTATATTTGTAACGGGGTTGAAAGTGGAAACTTATGATAATTTTTTTTAAACTGATATTGTCACGGCATATACAGGGTGTAAACCACCTCATCAAAAAGCCGTTAACCAAGCATTCTGTACATCAAATGAAGTAACTTAACGCAAAAATGTTAGCTGGGAAACCACTTTTTTTTTTGGGGTTAAAAATCACGTTTTGTGGTAGAACTCAATGTAACGCACTTAAAACATTGTACTGATGGATGGATTGAATAGTATCGGGGTCGAGGAGGTGTTAAAAGTCAAAATCTTACAAAAAAAAACTTGGATTTAAAAAAAAAGTTGTCAAAAACTTATAACTTTGACCTCCCATATCTCCGTAACAAGAAGGTTCACAGGTATGATGTTGAACAAAATATGATCGCAATGATGGGGAGAACAAGCGCCTTTCCGCTTCGTGAAGAGGTGTTTTACACCCTTTATATCTTCCGTGATTATTCATAATTTTGAGCTCCAGATATTTTGACACTGTTGAATCACGGAAGATATCCCGTAAGTGACAATATAAGTTTAGTTTTAAACCGTGAATGCTTAAAACAGTTTTTTTATGTCTTTTGGGTTATTACAGCTGTTCAGGCAAAAGTTGTAAAAAATTTACTCAACCTGTTTTATCTTAGGTTTTGATGCAATTAAGTTGTTGAATTTATGTGAAAACAAACTAAAACACAAAAAACGAGCTTGACTGACGAGTTGAAAATTGTCAAATGATGAGGAATATATCCAGAAGAAATGTCATAGAAAATCTGCAATCCCCATAACTGAGTGACGCCGTTTATCAAAGTGACAGAACTGTAACGTTCGAATAAGTTTTACACTTGTACCAATAGTATACCAATACCACCAGTTGGTTATTGCATGTAGTTTATGGGGTTGTTCACTTCGTCTCGTCCTTATAAGTACGCTTAGCGTAAATGAGCTTGTACCTCAAAAACCAATCCACGAAATAAATATCATAAAGTCAGCTTACAAACCATTTCTATAGTCAACGCTTTACCGAACCCGCCCAAAATATCCAAATGCAAAACTAGTTTTATCGCAGAAAAAATCATAGTTTTTTCATAAAATATCTAAACTGCTAACCGAAAAGGGTCGGCACTTTCAATTTCTCCGTGTTATTTCAGTATTTATGGCCCACTGACCGGGCCGGCCGGGGGCCCTGGGACCCAAGCCGCCTGAATTGGGTCCCTCTGCCTGAATTATATTTTCATTACACCACAGAGGGCGACAAAGTAATAGTAGACTTTCCTTAGAACATTTTGTATGCGAATGGACAGTATTTCTCGTTTTAAGGACCGTAATAAAAGAAAATAAGTATTCGTATTCTTTACTAAGGTGTATCGTGTTACCCACGAAGAGCGCGTAGCGGCCAATCGGATCAATCTGCAGGTAAAACCGCGTTTGCCCAGGATGGTCCGAGGATGGGTGACCGCCCATTGCACACCGAGTTTCCTCCGTGCCTCGGAAAGCACGTTAATCCGTTGGTCCTGGCTGTCATTTGTAGATGTAGTTTGATGATCGTTGCGGTGGCTCGAAAATCTGACAACCAGTCTTACCAAGGGGTATCATATTACCCAGTCCTAACTGGGTTGTGGAGGTCAGATAGGCAGTCACTTCACTTAAAACACTGGTAATCACCTGCATCCACTTACACTGGAAGCCGACCTGAACATAGTTTGGAAAAGGCAGGCAAATGATGATGCTCAAAGAAAGGCATTTTTACTACATGCCATTTTCGCTATGTGGGTTTAAATGAAACTTGAGTTTACTATTGGAAACGCATGTGGTTAAACACTTACTACTTATAAAACATTACGCCTTTAATCCCCGTAGTTTTAGGCAAAAGTCTACATTATCGTATACCAGCAATGTCGCCAGTCATTTTTATATATTATGTAATAGGGGCCGAACCTATTTCCAACAAACGATCACAAACCAGACTGAGACCTCATCATCATCATCATCAGCCTATAATGTTCCCACTGCTGGGACACGGCCTCCTCTCAATGAGGGGGAATTGGGTTATAATCTACCACGCTGGCCCAGTGGGGATTGGTAGGTGTCACACCGACAGACCGCTGGTGTCCGGTGTCAGACTGAGACCTGCTACTGAGAAATTCCTGACGGAAAAACCCAATAACAGTTTGGCCAACAAACACAAACCCAGGACTAGTTTAGGAATACTGAAAAAATTATGTGAGATTATTGGGAGCTCCACATCCACCAGTAATATTTAATCTGCATACTGAAAAAAACAAAGAGCTCATGCCTAAATCACAATAGCTGCTCGAGGTTTATCTTTAGGTTAAGCTGTGCTTGCGTAGGTCGGCCTGTGGATGGGTGAAAACCCACTACATTACAAGTTTTCTCCTTGCCTCGAAAAGCACGTTAAGCAGTCGATCCCGGCTGTCAATTGTAGATCTATGACAGTCGCTACCCTTAGTCAGTGGACCACGAAGTCTGACAACTAGCCTAATCAAGGGGTATCGTATTACTCAGTTCTAACTGGGTTGTGAACGCCAGATAAGCAGTCACTCCATGTAAAATACTGGTATTCAGCTGCATCTGGTTAGACTGGAAGCCGACCCCAAGCTAGAGAAAGACTAGGCAGATGATGACTGAAAAAGAGGCCAATATTCGTATCTCAATCAAAATCCCTGTTACCAAACCCAAGTGGCTAACTTTATCTGACCGAAACTCCACCTCAGTATTCAAGGCATACCGCATTTAGATCGATCAATGGACTATTTCTATTCTGTAAGGCTAGACCTCGGCCGAATAAATTCTAGACTTAGATTAAAAGTTCAGACCTAGTTTGGGGCTAGGAATAAATGTCTGGAAAGGTATTTAGGTGCGGAGCTTTTAAAATTAATTAGAGCTTTTGGTAATCTCGATTACTTGTAATGAGTATCTAGTTATTCGGTAATCGAGATTAAGGTTTAAACAGTTTTGTTATATTATCTTCATCGATTTTCATTGACTAAATTAGAACTTTTGCTCTATCTAGGAACTAATACATAGTTGCGTGTATTTCACATCGAGAAGTGATTCAACTTCAAAATGTACTTAATACATCATTCTCTTGTCTTTATGGCAATTTAAGGTGAACGCACATTTATCCGTAAGAAACTATTTCTCATCCGTATAACGCTATCTATCCGTCCGATTAAACGCGGATTAAGGTAAGCGTCCGCATGTCCGCATCGTACATATCGGACGCATCGCTTCAAACGGATCACAGTATTATTGAACAGATTTGAGCGATCCGTACGGTGCGGCGTATGACTTTCTATACAAAAAATAGGTACTACGGACCGTTTGATGCGATGCGTCTGATGCGGACATGTGGACGCTTACCTTAAGTGTGTGAGATTTTATAGGATATCATACAAGTAATTCTAAAAGTCGATTCATTCGGCTCTTTCGCTTTCATCGGCTTTGATAAGTGGTCTTAATTTGAAGTTGGCGCAACATGGTGATCTTCTCTGCTATTATAGTCGTTATCCCAATTGTCCCTTTCTAGCGATATCATCTATCACGTCACACTTTTGTTTCTTTCTTTTCTTTCCCACGTACACATGAATACATAGTATAGTCCCCGCCAGGAGAAGCTATAAATTTTGTAAACACAAATTCGTATTGTCAACCTTTAGATCAAATTAAAAAATGACAGCGTCAGCGTGATCTCACTTCAAAATGGCGGCCCAAAGGTTTACGTTTCATGATGTCAGATGCGCTCCAGTACCACAAAACAGACGACAGCTCTTAACATCGCCAAGATATAACCCGACCAAGTGAAATTGCTCATTAGTTCCGTATTACACGTATGTTAATTTGAGTTGATTGAATTTAGGTGTATTTCTTGTTGATTGAATTGTGGCTTTACAAAAATTATAGCTTCTCTTGGCGCGAACTATACCTAATATAACATAACATCACGCTTGTAATCCCTGCAGGGTTAGGCAGAGGACCACCAAACAACTGCACTCACATTTCTCCAGTTATTTTTAAGTTCCATGTAATATGGCGTCCCTATTGCCATCAACCGGCCACAAATACAGACTCCGGGTCTGCTACTGAGAAATTCCTGATGAAAAACCCCAATAACACTTTGCGCGACCCAGATATCGAACCCTGGACCTCATGCTCAGAAATCGTGATAACTAATGTAGTGCATGTTTAATAATCTATGCTTAATAGTTATACGGTAATTAATGTATGCATAGATAACTATCATAATCTAATCACAAGATTAAACTGTATTTAATCCATTGGAAACCTCCAATTAGTTAATCCATCATATCATAAAGACATCCGTCTATCTAAACATAATGTATATGTACGTACGTGTCTACATCAGTATGGTTGATTACATTGTCAAAGTGTCGAATGCCTTATTAATAATACTTATTGCTCTATTGCAGAGAGAACAGGCAGGGCACTTTTGTACAAAAAAGTGGTTTTAAGAAGAGTTGGGCCGGCCGGCCAGTCTCGACAGAGATAACAACAAAATCGTTAACTTTCGGTTGATAATTACTAAGGAATGAATTCGGTTGCAATAATGATACTTGCGTATAATGATAGTATTTACATCCTAGACGAGTTTCCCGTAAGCATAATTATTGCAACCGAATTTATTCGTTAGTAATCAGCGATCGAAAGTTAGCGATTTGGTCGTTATCTCTGTCGAGACTGGCCGGCCGGCCCACTCTTCTTAAAACCACTTTTTTTTACAAAAGTTGGTATGTAGGTCGCTAAAAAAATCAGTTCTTTTTTAAGTTTTTTTACTTTATCCTATTTCGGTGCTCATTATGAAACATGAAACGGGTATTTATCGCGAATTTACCTTTTATTAATTTTTTTTCCTTTCTTTTTTTTTGTTTTGTTTTTTTTTGTTGATCGTGAAAGTTTAAAGAAGAATATTTAGGTGCTGTCAGAAAAACCGATCGACAATAATAAATCAGGAATAAAGGCTTATTTTATTTATTTTACTTGATGACACTAATCCTTGTCATGAATCAATTTTACAATTTAACTAGAAGTTGCAAAGGAATGTCGTCAACATAGTCCACTAAGAAAAAGTATTTAGGTATTAAAAGAGCCAACTACCAAAAATTCGAAGACATGTGACATCTACCAATCCGCACTGGGCCCGCGTGGTAGATTATAGCCCATTCCCTCTAATAGAGAGGAGGCCGTGTCCCAGCAGTGGGAACATTATAGGCTGATGATGATGATGAATGAAAAGAGCCAACGCATAAACTACTCAACCAAAGTTAATACAATTTAATATAAGGGACCACCCGCGAACTTCCGTATCCCGTAAATCGACCCAGTAATCACGGAGTAAACGGTGAATGAAAATAAAAATAAAATATACCTGTAGAACACATGACCTCCTTCGTTTTAGAAATCGGTTCATAAAGTGATAATTATATCGGACGAAATTTTTCTTATCTCAAATTCACTCGAACTTAAAAGACTTGTAGTTTCCAAAATAGGCTTTGACGAAACTTGCAAAAATAAAAATAAAATATTTCGCTAAATACGATCTCAATTGATTAAGCCCTGGAAATCTTAAAAGGATTTTCTTCCTTTATAAAACAAATAGATTTTCAAACTAGTTTTTCTACAGTTTCAGTTGGCATTTTACTTCGATTTGTTTTTCGGAACCCATTATACAATAGCGTTTTTTAGGGTTCCGTAGACCGTTGAAATTTTTACAGAATGTGTTTTGCCACTAAAGCATCATCTGCCTTTTTTTTTTTGGGTTGGGAAATTATCAAATGACTTCTCCCACTCTGGGCGGAGCAGGAGAGAGTGTCAGACTTTTACTGACTAAAACCCATCCATGTTCCTTCCTCGCCCTTTATGCTCGCCGCGGTATCTCTTTCGAACAGGCCCGCAACCCCGGCAGGCTTAGCCTTTTCCGACCTATATTATGTCATAGTTCGGGTCGCCTTCCAGTCTAACCAGATGCAGCTAAATACCAGTATTTTACATGGAGCCACTATCTGTCTGACTGTATCGCCGCTAAAGCAACAAATAATAAAAATACTCGTAAACATTAAAAGGGACTACGATGTTACGGAACACGTCTTATGCGAGTCCGACGCGCATTTGCATGTTTTTTTTTAATTTACATTTTTAATGCATGTAAATCCTTCGCGGCTGTTTTCCGCAGAACTATATAACCCTAATTAGCCCTTCCAACACAATGAAGAAATAATTCAAATCTAATTAAAACTACAAACAACCCAACGTCACTTATTTAATAACTCAAACAAACTTATATTTTGACAAACATCATCAGTTAAAATAGGCTAAAGTTCTGCCTACCCCATCACTGAAAACAACCTTTAACGTAACACCATCAACTTTATAATTATTCAAGCTTTGCGTGTCGGGTCAGGACCATAATGTCCCACCATACAATTTATATTACGACGCTAAATATTTAATGCTGACAACCATGAAATATAGCCACAACATCATATTTTTCACGTGAAGAAATATGGCCGGTATTACTGAAATGAGTGAGATTCCAGTGGAATATCGCTCGAAAATCGGTATTTTGTAGTTTTAGGGTACCGTTGTCAAATCGTTAAAGCGGTACCCCTTATATTTTCGGCACGTCTTTCGGTCTTTCTGTCCGTATGTCACCCAAGCACACACGACGACACTTCGGTAGCTGACACGGCTTCGGATACCGTCGGCGTCGTTGCCGTATACCGTGCTGTAGTCATTGTTAACTTTTATCAGAAGATATGGAGTATATCTGATATCAGCGAGCGTAAATAATGACTAAGGGCCAGTTTCACCGGTTCCGGATAAAGTGTCGGTTAGTTATCTGATAGTTAATACTATCTACCACTTAAGGGCTGGTTATAACTCATACTTTTTCTACCAGATATCGCTATCCGACACCTGTGAAACCAAAAGTGTTAGTTTATCTGGCAGATAAGTTCCTAATAGGCTAACCGACACTTTATCCGCAACCGGTGAAACTGGCCCTAAAACTGAAGAAAATAAATTTTCGTTAATTTTTTAGTCCTGTCATTAAATTCAAAGTTGGAGACCATATAAATAAAGTACTCGTAATCTAGCCTTTGTAGATTATAGGGCACACCTTAGCGAAATAGAGAACAATACTCAATATTAAAGTATAGTCCGCAAACCCGTAGCTTGTACGGATCCATTTGACCGAATTGTTACTCGAAGATTATTTATTACGTAACAGTAAGTTGCACACATTCTTTTCAACCGGAATCTATTTTAAAATGCTTCAATTTATCTGCGTCTGAAAATTGTGACAGAGTTTAATACTAGGTAATTTCTTAGGACCGGAGCAGTCTTTTTACCCGACATTTGATCAAAAGCCCGTGACACATAAAGCGAGGCTTTAATAGTTCAAAATGTTCGCCTTAAAAAAGAAAATGAGGCAAAGAAGTGGGTACTCTGCCCATATTCTTAATAAATTTCCTTAATCGCATCCTCAGACAGATTCAGCAAGTGATAAAGTGATTTGGGTGCCTGAGAACCATTTACGGAGAAAAAATATCTTATTATTATTATCTTATTTTGTTACCGCGGAGTTTTTATTACCTTCTCCTGAAGATGAATCGGTGGTATTAACTGGAGACCTTTGCAATTTAGTATTTTTGTTGGTTGATTTCTTAAGTGTGGTTAGTGATATATTCTCATTTATTCATCATCATATAATAATTACATGAATAATTACTAGCACTTCCCCGTGACTTCGTCCGCAAAAATTGTGTTATTTCGGCTAATTTTCAAGATATCAATATAATTTATAGCCTACTAACCCGCGGAATCGCCCGCTTAACAAATTATAATAAAACCATCATCTTGAATCTATTAAAAAAACCCGCATCAAAAACTGTTGCGTAGTTTTAAATCAAAACGGCACGGTTTTTAATCAAACGGTCGCTCTCAAAACGGTGAAGGAAAACATCGTGAGGAAACCGGCACGTCCCAGAACCAAAAATTCGAAGACATGTGACATCTTCCAATCCGCACTGCGCCCGCGTGGTAGATTATTGCCCATTCTCTCTCATTTAGAGGAGGCCGTGTCCCAACAGTGGGAACATTATAGGCTGATGATGAGTTTTAAATATTTAAGCATATATAGGGACAGACAGACGTGGCAGGGGACTTCGTTTTTATAATATGTAGTGATGATGGTACTCGGTAAAGATGTGGCTATGTAATTGTGAAAGAAATTATAAATCGGTTGAATAATAGTTCTTGAGTTAAATAGTAACAAAGGAACGTTTTTTACGTTCCTCTTTGTAATGTTATTTTGATAGTTTGGATGTGAATCGAAATAATATAAAAACACGTATCAAAATAGTAGCCTAACGATATGACATGAGCAGGGCCCAGGCAAAGACAAAGACAGCCTAGGGGCCACCTAACAATTCGCGTCGCGTCAAGAAGTACGTAAGTTATTTTTACTATTCCTAGGTTTATTGCAATTAACTGCTCCACACACTGGAGGGTATTTGTCTGAAGGATTGATAAACGTTACGAGAGTTACATGTTATCAATTAAAACCAACTTTTAACCAACAACTAGAGTTGGGAATTACGTTAATTAAATGATACTTATACTCGTTTTTATGAGTATTAAGAAGAACCTAAACGGGCACCTATTTATATAAAAATATGCCGCTAACATTATTAGGCATATCATTTAGGTTTCTTTTTTGATAATAGATAGAACGGCTTCTCACCTAGTGAAAAATAAATTGATTAAATTATGTGACGGTTGGTATGGTACGTTCGTCCCACCCCTCACATAATTTAATCAATTTTATGATTCATTGGGTAAGGGTGTGTTCTCGACCAAAAGGTGGTGAAATAGACTTCTATTCTTGGTCAGGGTTGTCTACTGAGAATAATCGACTTTTCTAGGTATTTACGTATATTGCCAGTGGTAGGTACCACGGGTAACATACAATCTCGTAGAACTACTAAGCGATCCAGTAGTACCACATTCAGTTTTTAAAGTGAAAACTTCTTTAGGCGCGTTGAGCACTCTTTGGGTGAACAAAAATTATATAACTCGCGTAACCGTCACCTAACGCTTCGTAGCACTCGTAGCCGATCCGCTACGGCGTAGCACCACTAAGGCGTGCGAGGGGCACAACCCGTAGCAGATATAGATTGCGTAGTTTTCACCCCGCATGTTTTTTTTTACCGTGGTACCACTGTGATTAGTACATAAGATCAAGAGAATCATGATCTTCATTCGGACTGTCTCTTATTTCCTAATGATTCTGCATCAATTTTTTCTTAAAATAATATTATATTTTAAGGGATAAGCTTTAATTTAAATTTATATGAACGAAAGAGCTGTACAGGTGGCTATATACTGATCGGATGTTATTTGAATCCAACAACACGCAAATTAGAAGAATTTATTTTTAAATTAATTTGTATATGATAGCTATTTCATGAAATATGATATGTATAAAATATAATTTATAAAATATACTACATTATACCAAGCATCTTCAAAAGGGGTTACAAAATCAATTTCAATACAAGCTCCTTATTTCTCTTCTCTCGCCGTGTAACTTTAGACTTATACCATAATTCATATAGATGTATTCAGACAAATTTAAATAGACGAAAAAACACCTAAAACAATGTTTAAAATCCCTATTGAACCGGGAACAAAACTCCTTTCAATATCCCGCGTAGGGCGGCAACGCCGTCGCGATCCATTCCTGTAGAAAACCTCCAAATACCTTTTGTTTCAGCTTCAAAAACCGCAAAACAACATAAAGTACAATCAGTAGGAAAGATAAAGGAGTCTTTTCTTCTGCACAGTGTAACAAAATACCTGTTTTTTGGATAAAATCCCGAAGCTTTCCCTACTTGTTGATTATCGCGCAACAGTGTTATTAGATGTCTCGTTTGTTACCCGTCGACGGAAAGACTTCATTTTTCTTGTGGTTTATTTTGAGAGTGTTGTTTCAGGTATTATTTTTGTTTACTCTTGAAAACCAACGCTGATGTAGAGAAATAAAAAAGTATGTAATAATAAAATGCTGTGAATAAGCACATACATAAATATTAACTCAAATAAAACGTACCTCAATATTACATGTTTGCTGAAAAAATTATCTCATATTTTTCAAACATAAAAAAACCGCTTCGTCATTAAAATATTTTTTTTTTCATAAATCTCCATAGTAAAATAATTACTAAAACTTACCTCAAAAATTCAGGCAACAAAACTCGCACGGACTGCTATCGTACACAATGTTTTTTGTTAAAACAATCAAAGACAAGTTTTTTTTTTTTGAAATATTTATCCGAACGCGTCCGTGCCTGCGGGCCTTCGGAGCGAAACTGCAAAGATAGACTGGCTACACTTGCTAGTACCTTTACCTGTTACATGCTAGGGGTGGCTTAGGGGTGGGAACGTTCTCATGACGTACGTATTTACGTAACTGTTATTTTTACCCGGACCTGAAATATTGCTGAGATGACCACATTAATTAAATTCTTCCGGCAAAATGAGTGGTTTGCAAAATTGTCTTGTCTTTTTCTGTTTTACAAATGTAATAAAATGCATGTCGTTTTATATCCTCTCCTACCTTTGTGTTTTTGAGAATTCAAATAAAATTACTTAGTAGGTTGGTGTATAATTGTCTGCTTTTAATTTTTTTTGTGGCATATGCCTAACAACCATATTCTCGTTTGATTTTTTTTGGCGTTACCTATTAAAGAATTGCTGCTGAGCCATAACGTTAATTTTCCCATAAACATCATCTAAGTTTAAATAATAAACATTAATTCTAATCTTGGTAAAAAACATATGATTGTAAGCTTAAAAATAATTAAACTTTACAAACAACCCGTGACAAAATAACAGTTCCAAAATATCTACCAAAAGAGCATAAGGTTTTCATTAATACCTCGATTCCTTTATTGTACACCGTATGCTACCCTAGCCATATTTTTATTCCGTTCACGTTACATTTTCCCACCCTATAACATAATTTAACCTATTGCCATCTCTCTCCCGCGTAGCACAGCAGAGTGACGCTTTAATGGGAGGAAAAGAGATGGGTATAGTTCATTAATGCTGCCGTTAACAGCCGGGAGAGTGAGTCAGTTCTTGTTAGGGCTGTACGTTAGCTTTCGTTGCCTCGTCTGGTCAGGTTTCCAAATTATATTCAAGTTTTGTAAGTACCTGTCGTGGATTGAATTAAATATTATGCTTTTACCGGTTTTTCCTTTGGGATTCCGCACTTTCCAGGAAGTTCAAGTTTTCGTGTTTGCCATCCCACGCTTCTGCGTTGACTTTGCAAACACGATCGAGACTGCTATTGAATTATTTTGACATTGAATATTTTAATAAAACTTGCTTAATGTTTACTGAGAATTGGTGGATATTAGTCATATTGTTTTGTATGTTATGTTCTTGGAACAAAATATTATATTCTAAACAATAGGACTGTACGAGTATGTTGTCGGATGTAAAGAATAGCACCATCCCATATGTTCCCGTGGGTGACGTAGAGGCGACTATGGGACTTACCAGAGAATGGGCATCAGGCCAGCGTTCTCTGTGCTTTTGGAACAACTGTATAGGTACTGCGATCGCCAACCCGCCTGCCGAGCGTGGCGATTACGGCAAAACACCCCTTTTGGGGCAGGCCAATCTCCACCAGTGGACGTCTTATGGCTCAGATGATAATGAACAAAAATCGTGTAGTTTGTGCTTTTTTTAAGGTTTGAATTCTACCGGTTGTTTTTATCATTAAAAAATCATCATCATCATCTACCTCGCCTTTGTTTTCAATCAATGAAAATTCATCATCATCATCTGCACCGCCTTTTCCCAACTATGTTGGGGTCGGCTTCCAGTCTAACCAGTAGCACAGTGTAAAACGATACCCCTTGGTAAGACTGGGTTGTCAAACTTTCGGACCACTGACAACCATTAACGACTGTTAAAGATCTACAAATGACAGCCGGGACCAACGGCTTAACGTACTGAGGTACGGAGAAAACTCGGTATGTAATGGGTGGTCACCCATCCACGGACCAACCTAGATAAGGACTGCTTAACGTAAAGTTCGATCCGAGTGGTCATTGTTATTTAGTCACAAGCTCCTAAAGTAAATGTGGTCACCACTGGAAACCAGCGCTGTTCTGTGGGTTCCCCATAGCACAGCATCATGCTGAGTGGTAACCTATTTGTCGCACTCACGGCGTGCAATTTTGTATTTTTGTCCGTTTTGTCTTACAATTATTATAATGTTTATGTTGTTGTGTTAATTTTACGGTTGTGTTTGTATTAATGCGTTGTATGTTTACTTTGTTTCTAATTCAATCATAAGAATAATAATACGATAATAATTAATTTGAGTAAAAATAATTTAAAATTGTTTAAAATGTACATTTCAATGCATGATGATTTTAATGCATGGTGATTTCTTTTTTATAAGTTTACTAATTGATTAATTATATTATTTGTACACTATAACTTTTATGATACTGATAATTTGTAATAAGGTACTAGTTAATTATTTGGTGTGAAATAAAAGGCTTTTTATTTTATTTTATTTATTTTATGTTTACTTTATTAATATTGTATGCGCAGCGACGAATAAATATTTTTTTATTTCTTTCTTACTAAATTACTGCATCTATCTATTACTATCCGGTGTCCCCGTCAGAAGCCTCGTTGCTTGGTGTGGCACTAGATGGCGGTGTGTAATGTCCAGTGTATTTTATTGATTTATTTTATACTAACTGATGCCTGCGGCTTCGCCCGCGTACAAATTATATACTAAAACCTTCCTCGAGAACCACTCTATTCATTGATGAAAATCAGTGAAGTAGTTTCGCGAAAAGACAGATATAGACGCGGCGTAGGACTTTGTTTTATAAAATGTAGTGATTTTTATGTTTTTTTCTTCGTAAGTTTCAGCCCTACGTCTGTAGCACATGTCGATTGAAGGCGGGGATAACAGTTTCCTCTTGATGCACGTCAGATTAGTTAATTACACGAGTGTGGTGCCTTCACTTGCGGTAACAACGACGTTTGATCGTGAATTCGTGACTGGGGTTTTATTTGATAGCCGTGTATAAGCGTAATTTTTCGAATGTTTTGCTAATTGACTTAATTATAGGAAAAATGTTTTGTTTAATTTAATTTTGTAATTTTTTTTTTCTGAGAGTTTTGTGGACACACTGTGTGAAAAGTTCCTTCCACAAAAAAAAAATGTTGAATCATTTTTGTTCCTACTTATTAGGTACGGTACGGCAGTGGTACGGTTCGGTGGCTCTGTTGGGTTTTTTATTGTTGAAATCGATTTTAGACTTATGGTTAATCAACACTATCTACACTAATATTAAAGAGAGGAAAGATTTGATTTTTTGTTTGTTTGTTACGATTTTACTCAAAAACTACTCAAACGATTAAAAAATATTTCACCATTGGAAAGCTACATTTTATTTTATTATTTATTTTATTTTACAGTTTTAGGAAAACTTACAGCTAAAAATTTACACACTATTAAGATTAAAAAAAGTAAGGCCAATTAAAAGTTTCCACAAATAAAAAAGAGCTTATAAACAAAAACAAAAATATTTACGAAGGCAGGCAGTGTTTGTAAAAACGCGATTAAAAAGCGCCGATTTTGACCGAGTAACACAGGCTTTGAATTATATTGATATCATGTAAATTATCCGAGCTATCACAATTTTCGCGGACGAAGTCGCGGGCAAAGTGCTAGTGTAGTTATAAATGTTCTTGATAACTTTCTGGTGAATTAACGACCTAGTCATAGTAGCAAAATTAGGTTATTTGTAGAATATCTAAGATCTGAGAAACGGAGCTCGTAGCTAAATAATACCAGTTGTTCGGATAAATTTTCAGGTTAAGCTGCGCTTGCCTAGGTTGGTCTGTGGATGGGTGACCATCCATTATGTAAAGAGGTTCCTTAGTGTTTCGAAAAGCACGTTAAACCGATGGTCCCCGCTGTCATTTATCAAAATAGTCAGGGGCCGGTATGTCTGACAACCAGTCTTACCGAGAGGTTTCGTATCACCCAGTACTAGCTGGGTTGTGGAGGCTAAACTTAGCAACCATAAGGGACAACGATACTGTTCGGTCCCATAATAACTATAATGATGGTATAAATCTAGTAACAGTGGTACGTAAACATCATTGAAAACTCATTTCTTACGCTGCAAATACGAGTTAGATGAAAAATGGGACTGTACTGACGGGCGCTGTCAGTTGTGACTGATCGATTCAAGTTCTGGGGTGGCGACCACGAACCAGACACTTGGGGTGTCTGGTTCGTGGTCGCCACCCCAGAACTTGGAGGCCTATGTTCAGCAGTGGACGTCTTTCAGCTGAAATGATGATGATGATGATGATGAAGCCGTGGCAACGAAGAATCGATCAGTCACAACTGACAGCGCCCGTCAGTACAGTCCCATTTTTCATCTAACTCGTATTTGCAGCGTAAGAAATGAGTTTTCAATGATGTTTACGTACCACTGTTACTAGATTTATACCATCATTATAGTTATTATGGGACCGAACAGTATCGTTGTCCCTTATGGTTGCTAAGTTTAGCCTCCACAACCCAGCTAGTACTGGGTGATACGAAACCCCTTTCTACTGATAACATTCCGGCCCCTGACTATTTTGAGAAATGACAGCGGGGACCATCGGTTTAACGTGCTTTTCGAAACACTAAGGAACCTCTTTACATAATGGATGGTCACCCATCCACAGACCAACCTAGGCAAGCGCAGCTTAACCTGAAAATTTATCCGAACAACTGGTATTATTTAGCTACGAGCTCCGTTTCTCAGATCTTAGATATTCTACAAATAACCTAATTTTGCTACTATGACTAGGTCGTTAATTAACCAGAAAGTTATCAAGAACATTTATAACTACACTAGCACTTTGCCCGCGACTTCGTCCGCGAAAATTGTGATAGCTCGGATAATTTACATGATATCAATATAATTCAAAGCCTGTGTTACTCGGTCAAAATCGGCGCTTTTTAATCGCGTTTTTACAAACACTGCCTGCCTTCGTAAATATTTTTGTTTTTGTTTATAAGCTCTTTTTTATCTGTGGAAACTTTTAATTGGCCTTACTTTTTTAATCTTAATAGTGTGTAAATTTTTAGCTGTAAGTTTTCCTAAAACTGTAAAATAAAATAAATAATAAAATAAAATGTAGCTTTCCAATGGTGAAATATTTTTTAATCGTTTGAGTAGTTTTTGAGTAAAATCGTAACAAACATACAAAAAATGAAATGAAATGAAATGAAATGAAATGAAATTGTTTATTCAGTAAATAGGATATAGGCATCACTTTTACACGTCATCACATTTTAGAAAGAAAGAAAGAAAGAAAAATATTTATTTGACGTCAGTTAATGAAGCACACACAATACTAAATAAAAAAGATACAAAACAATAAGTTGGACTTAGTAGTAATGTGCTGGGTGCCTCATTTTAAACTTAAGCTAGATGGGTTCGACATTTCGTATCTGACTACCCTGAGAAGAAATGGCGAAACAAACTCGGGGATCAAAGTCTGTTTTAAAGCATGTACAATATGTTTAATGTTTTACATTGAATTAACACGTTCTCTGCCACTAACAAAATATGTCTTTTTCATTCAGGCCGTGGCGGTCACTGTTGGGCGACAACAAACATTTCTGTTCGGGCCGCGTCGCCCAATGGTGACCGTGCGTCAGACGTGTTTTTAAACTCCAACTGTAGGCCAACGGACCGAAAAGTCTTTAAATTTTGTATGACAGGAGACCCGCGTGGCCCTGCATTTTATTCTGTTTAGCTTGGTTTTTCACAAAAATCACAAGTTTAAAATATAACTCGTGTTTTTACTTGTGAGCTCTATTTTTCACTACTTGTATCGACTTTAACTGTTCCTCTGTGTTATAATTATAAACAAAAATAGCATTTAGCGTTAGCTTAAACAATTTTAACAAAAATATGGATTAAATGACTACTAGTTCTACATAATGTAGCTTTCTAGAGGTATAGATTACAAATAAAACAGTTTTGTAGCGCATATAAAAGTTTATTATAAAAATGAGGTACTTAATGAAAAATATAAATTGACAAAGTTTAATTAATGTATTTTAATAAAACATTCGGGACATAAAAAAGGTTCATTAGGACAGGTTTTGCAATAAGTAGTGACTTTTTTTGTTTTATTCCTAGCTACTAAGCGTCCCAGGGTGGCTACGTTCTGCTTATAACATTGTTGGCATTGACGACGAACGACTTTAGATGATCCTTCTTTTTTCGCTAGTTCATGTTTAGCTCTCTTTGGTCTCGATGAAAGAGGTTCGGACGTTATGCCTTTTGTTAGGAAATTGGTCATAATTTCTTTTCTAAAATCTACAATAGGAATGTTCTTCTTTGTTACACTTTTGTAGAGAGTGAGTGCGTTTACAACAGCTACATTCAAGATTAAGTCCATGGCCACTTTTTTGTACCACTTCACACTTTTCCTTAGTGGTGTTTGGTACGCTGACATTTGATCCGCCAAATCAACAGCACCTTTAGCTTTATTATAGTCGACAACGATTGCAGGTTTTGAGATAACTTTGTTACGTTTTACGACTCTCACAAAACGCGTTGAGTGTTTAGTGGACAAAACTAACACATCGCGTTTATCCTTCCATCGCATAACTGTTATTCCATCAGCACTTTCTTTAGCAATAAATTGCCCCTTTTTCAACTTTGTAGTAACTACTGTTTTAGGGAAATGTCTCCTGTTTTTCCTCAATGTTCCAACAAGATGCGTCTCTCTACTTAGCAGCTTTCTTGCCAATTCGACATTTGTGTACCAATTATCTGTGAACAGAGTGTGTCCTTTGTCGAACAAGTCATTACACAGTTCCATAACCACATTTGTAGGTGTAGTGTTAATTTCGTCATTCTGTTTGCCAGCATAAATGTTAATTTTATAGGTGTAACCTGGCAAGGTACATAATTTAAATAGTTTTACTCCAAATTTATGACGCTTTTGTTTGTTATACGAATACGTGCAAATACGAGTTAGATGAAAAATGGGACTGTACTGACGGGCGCTGTCAGTTGTGACTGATCGATTCTTCGTTGCCACGGCTTCATCATCATCATCATCATCATTTCAGCTGAAAGACGTCCACTGCTGAACATAGGCCTCCAAGTTCTGGAGTGGCGACCACGAACCAGACACTTGGGGTGTCTGGTTCGTGGTCGCCACCCCAGAACTTTTTGGCCCCATCGGCCATCCGTTCTGCGAGTACGGCTTATTCGCATTGTATTTTTTGTTTTACTGTGGACCCTTTCAACGTACACTTCTTGCTACATCACTCTCATGTAATCTTCCATCACAACATAAATGATGTAGGTAACCAAGACTTATTTTGTTTAAAATATTTTGATTTAAAGAGTGTCCATGAAGTTTCTTGCGCGTTCTTCTCCATAGAGATCTACGATAGGGAATGGGCAACTACAGTACTTTCACAGTTCTTATGCCTTGTGACTGGGACTGTTGTTACACTTAATATCCATCTTTGTTTCTACAATTCTACAAATTCAAAAGTGCCTGCAACTAGCTTACTTGAAACAAAGGCTGTGATTTTAAGAACGTGCTAAGAATTAACAATTCTGCATTACAAAACTTTGTAAATAACAAAAACTTGCGCAGAAAATTTATGTATTCTATTCGTATTTCTGTTACTCCCACTCTCGCCTCCGCAGACCTCCCACATAGTCTTAGAAAAACAAAAAGCTGTTATTTCTAAACGATCTAGGAAAAGGGTTTCAACGCTGTTGAAGAGGTTTTAATGTTATTCCCACGCAAATACTCGGTGAACTGTTTTTTTAGGTAATTCTTTCTTTCAGATTCAGTATTTTTTTTTTTATTCAAAAAACATTATTTACATTTATCATACATCATAGATAACTTTATTTGATAGTATCAAGCATAAATGTAACAAGATGTTCTTAAATAGATGTGATTATGTTAAACCGTGTAATGTTAGTTTTAGGTTAAATAAAGCAACGCCCATGCATATCGCTCGAATAATAGACGCAATGGACTGCAACAAGTCACCGGGATCAGATGGCATTAGGTTACAAGATTTAAAAGAAATCAAGATCTTAGTTTGTCCTGTTATAGCACATTTCATAAATATATGTATAAACTAGCGGACGTCACGCGGTTTCACCCGCGTAATTCCCGTTCCCGTGGGAGTACGGGGATAAAATATATCCTATGTTACTCGTGGATAATGTAGCTTTCGAATGGTGAAAGAATTTTTAAAAACGGTCCAGTAGTTTTTAAGCCTATTCATTACAAACAAACAAACAAAGTTTTCCTCTTTATAATATTAGTATAGAAATACAGTAAATACCCAAACAGGTTAAAAGAATCAATTATTAGACCAATTTACAAACAAGGATCACATATGGATTATACAAATTACCGTCCATTAGCTATACTAAACACAATTAATAAGATTATTGAAAAGTTTATAGTTAATCAAATCACAACATATTAAGAGCAAAATGAAATTATTACTGATATACAACATGGCTTTAGACCAAACAGAAGTACGGCAACGGCGCTGTCAAGATTTACGGACGATGTAAATAATTATTTAAATGATAAAAACATAGTGGTAGCAGTATTTATAGACTTCAAAAAAGCTTTCGATACCCTGGATCACGGCGGCTTGTTGCAGGCTATGGATGAGTGTGGGATAAGTGGACCAATAAATAGATGGTTTGGTCAGTACTTAGTGCAAAGAACTATGAAAGTTCGAGTAGCTAATGCGGAAAGTGCTGTGGGCATTGTCAAATATGGTGTTCCTACCGGATCTGTATATGGGCCTGTAGGTTATATTGTGCACGTAAATAGTATGTGTAATGTTATTAAAAATTGTAAAGCTTACATGTACGCCGACGATACATGTCTCCTATTCAGTGGTAAGGACCAAACCTCCATACAAGGAGCAATACAAGACGATTTGGATAATGTAATTAGATGGGCACATGACAATGGCATAATAATAAACGTTAGCAAAACTAAGTGTATGGCAATACATTCACCATATTCACGTAACAAAAACTTTGACGTGAATATTAAAGGCCATAGTTATGAATGTCTCCACAGCGGAAAATTAAATTGCCAATGTACTAATTTGGAGCAGGTAAAAACATATAGGTACTTAGGACTGACTATTGACACTAAATTTGCATGGAACATTCACATAGATACGGTTTGCAATAAACTTCGGTCAGTTCTGGGTAAATTGTATACCCTGAAGCCGGTAGTAAAGACAGGATTATTGTATGTACTGTACTATGCACTTGCAGACTCAATTATCAGTTATGGGTTGTGTGGTTATGGACTTACTGTTAAATCATATCTAGACAAAATTAAAATACTACAAATACGACTGCTGAAAATGTTGGTGAGCAAAAGAACTAAAAATGCTTGAACAAGGAATATGAAAAATTATTTCAGAAGTGCAATATATTACCAGTTGACATGAAAGTAAAAATGTCAATTATTCTTGAACAACATAATATTAAAAAATATAAAAAACAGAAAGTGCATAACTACCCAACTCGACTTGCTAAGAAAAAGAAACTGCATGTGCCACATATAAATAATTATTACGGTAAGCGTACTAGAAAATGGATGACACCTACATTAATTAATGAATTACCCGAGGGAATGATCGATCGTGTCAAGAATAAAAATCACCTAAAAAGTGTCCTTAGAAAACACTACTTATCGATGTGTCAATAGTGACTGCGGGCGATCGGCGGCCTCGGTAGGCTAATGTCATGAGCGTAATTATTGTTGTTTACCCTACACTGGTGACTATGACGAAGAGATGCTCTCATGACATTGGTTGACTGATGGTGCTGAGTAAAGTGGCTTTGATTGACCCATGGTCTTAGTCTTAGTTTTACATTAACATAGTTTTAACTTAGATTTATAATTTATTTTAGGTATAATTTTATTAAGATTCCACGAGAACCTACTGCCGACAAATTGCTATGCAGTTTGGCAGATGTTGTAGTAAGTAAAACTTTTGTATTATTGATTAAATAAATTAAAAAAAAAAAAAATTGCGCAAACAATAGTGTACATAAATTATAAAGAACTAAAATGCATGCAAGGTGTTATTCGGAGAGTTGTGCTAACATGTTTACCATATTGTCAATAAATCATAATAAAAAAATAAAAAAAATTCCCTTATTCAATTATTTATTTTATTTTATTTATTATTATTACTGTTTTATTACTTATGCATTTATTTATTTAAATATTAATACAATTTTTTTTCATGGAGTTAGTTAAACTTTTTTGTTTTTTCGTGTGGTTATGTGCACTCCCGTGTGAAGCCGAAGGTTCGATTATTTATTCGAAAAATAAATTATTCTTATTCTTAATCAAATCGTGAAATCTAAACGTGTCTTCGTAACTGGGCTGTGGTGGTAAAATAGGCGCTTCATACAAAATACCGAGGCCTTAACACAAGCTTGCCTTGTACACAGAGCATCTGGTATTTAGCTGCATCCGATCAGACTGAAAGCAAGCCAGTCCGATGACCCCATCGCCCTCTAGCAGGAAAGTTGTAGGGAAACCAGCACTCTTAGAAAGCACACAAGACGACACAAATACAAACCGCGAATCCGGTCTCGCCGCCGAGGCAAGCCGCGACCTCCCAGTAATATCATTACTCCCCGACCCTTGCTCAACGAGACAGCCCGCGACGCTGAGCATGTAACGTTAAATTCCCCAATTAATATTCCGACCCAGCCTGTCCCTTGCTGCCCTCCCGATAATGACGCACTAAGGTCCATGTTCACCAAGAAGATAACAGTCTGATTATCGAAAAACAGCTGTCACTGTGACATGTTCACATACAAAAATGTGTTTTAAACAGCTGTTTTAGATAATCAGATTGTTATCTTCTCGGTGAACATGGACCTAAGTCGAGGCCCGAACCCCACAAGGGGTGCCCTTAGTGATCGTCATTTATATGTAAATATTTATAGTTTGTAAGCCCTGGATGGGGGCCTTATAGTAATTTTTGGCCACAGTATATTTCGGTTAAATAGTCAAGCAACCTTCTAAAGTTGCAACTACGAATGGTCATACATAAAAAAAAAGAATAACTGAAAGCATTTTTTTTATTTTTTATTTTTATTTATTTCGTTTGTTTATTTTTTATTTTATACTGTGTGCACTTGTAGCGTGTGCCAAATAAATGTATTTTCTTTCTTTCTTCTTTCTTTCAATTGACCCTTACATCCAAAGTAAGTAAACGTTTCATGAAAAAGTCATTCAATCGAGTTACATGAACTTGGAGCGTTGTACTGATGATTCTGATGATTATAATTCTGAAACTCCATACGTCTTACAGTCGCGAACGATATTATAATCAACGACCTAACACAGGCGTGAAAATTGCAAAAAACTTCAACTAGAATTCCGCGGACTTCCCAGAAAAACCAGATGACACATGGAGAGGAGGTAATCTATTTCCGAGAGGTGCACGATACTAAGTTTCCTTCCTATCAAACATGCGACCGGCTGAACGAGATAGAGGATATTAGCCGGCAGACGAACCTGAGTGTTCGCCGGAAATAACCACGCTAGCGAACAGGCGAAGTACGTATGAACTAATGAAACGGCACACGTAAACGTGCAACCCTTTTTTACGGATGGGAAATCATCAAATCACTCATTCCGCTCTGGGCGGAGTGGGAGGGAGTGTCAGACTTTTACAGTATGTTCCGAGGCCACGATATCTCTTTCGAAAAGTCACCCAGCCCCGGCAGTAAACGTGGACCCCTAACTAACACATCTCGATAGCGCTTAGTCAAAGTTTTTGAGGTGCTTATCCAGCAGATTACCAACATTTCACCATCATCATCATCATCATCATCCACAGCCCGTCCCCGACTACTAGGTAAATGGGTCTCTTTTCTTGTGCCGATCTCCACGGTCCTGTGCCATTATGTGTACTTTCACCTTCATCTAGTCTAGTGCGTTAGATGCCCTCGTGTGGTCCACTTTCTTTTAAATATCTTTTTACAACTGAAACATGGTGACCGCAGCTTTTTGACATTTATAGACAAAGAGAAAACACTTAATTTATAAACATCATTTATTCATCGTTTATTATATCGCCCACGCTTAGAAAAACTTCCTTGTTTTACAGTGACAATACAGTTTACTGACAATATTAAAACTTCCAGCATATGGCTGTAACTTGAGCGATATAATAAGCAAGGAGCCGAATTGTTTTATAAATTTCCGCCCGTGTAACTCTGAGCGATTTCTGCTTTAACAAGGTATGCTAATTAAACTTTGAATTTAAAGTTTGCAGGTTCACCTTTGGAATATCCGTGTTCAAGAATCTTCCTTTAGTGGCTCATAATAATATTCTAATAATAAATGCTTTAATAACTTTGGTTACATAATAAAGGTGTTTCTTAATTATGTCCTCAGGGCATACACTAAGAGGGAGATGTCCTCTCTTCCAGGCTGCTGCGGGAGACGCACCGGGCGTCGGGGGCCACGTGGTGGCCACGGGGTGAAAAAAAAGGGCATACACCAAGGAGAATGGAACCGGCGAGAGATGTCGTGCAGTGTCCCACAGGGATCGGTTTTGGGGCCGCCCCTGTGGAACATCGGTTACGACTGGGTGCTGCGCGCCGACCTCCCTTGTGGTGTCAGCGTTGTTTGGTATGCTGACGACACGCTGGTGCTGGCACAGGGGAGGTCGCACGAGGCGGCGGCTGATATTATGACACGCGGGGTTTTTTAGTAGTCGGGTTTTTTAATTGTAGCATGCGACATCAATTATTGCTCACTTAAAACTTCCGACCAAAAAAGACTCGTGTTACAAGTCTGAAGTGTCTACCGTGGATTTGTGTATCTATGTCTCCGTGGCATGATATCTCCTAAACGGGTGAGCCTTTAAGTTTTTTTTTGTTTTATAAATGTGTCTTATCAAGAGTGGGTGTTCATAATTTTGAATTTCACAGGTTCACAGGTCTAAGGAATCGTCTTAATTTTCAAAATTAATTGATGCACAATGTAAACATCCGTACTGATAGAGCATTAACATTACTAAGTTAGGGTCTATACTTAGACATTGTAAAAGCAGCCACTTTGAATCTTGAACGTTTAACTTCGTGTTTCAACTTAGTATTGTATTGTTTGAGTAAAGCTGAGATACAAGACCTGAAGACTCTGTGGCTTTTTCTTGAAAACGGTTCATGGTTCGACATTATACATTATCGTCTGAGCTTTGTTTAATATAATATATTAGACTGTCAGCTGTAGATACACAATAATGACGATAGTCATTTACAGATTCGCTCGCAAATTTATAAACAATCATAGTGCAAATAAGGAAGAGTTCGTGACTAAATAATATCAGATAATCGGGTCGAAGAATTGCCGAGCTTAAGTAGCAGTGGGCACATTGTTCGCAGAACGGATGGCCGATGGGGCCGAATGTTCTGGAGTGGCGACCGCGAACCGGAAGCCGAAGTATTGCAAGACCTCCCACTAGATGGACCGATGACCTGGATGCAAGTCGCACGGGACCGGTCAATGTGACGACACTTGGGGGAGGATTATGTCCAGCAGTGGACGTCCTTTGTCTTGGCTAAAATGATTAAACAGGTCGATTAGGTTAAACCATCCTTACCTAGGTTTATGAGTGGATGGGTGACCACCCATTACGTGGCAACTTTCCGCTCTGCCATGGGAAGAACGTAATATCTCTCACCGAGGTTTTCCTCCTCTGAAATTGGCCGCAGTGACCGAAAAACAATCAGAAAATCCTGATAAAAGTCGTAGTAGTCCAAGAGCCCAGGGCTGCCATAAATTACTTATATTCCGATTAACCAAATGTGTGGGGACAATCGTACCTACTGAATATATAAAAACATGAAACGCTTTTACAGCGGTTGGCCCTTGTCTAGCTCCTCAGGGCACATTTATAGTATCGCCACAAACCGAAAGTGCAAACTGAAAACTTTCTAGACACACACTTGTACTATAACAGTTTAATATACTACGAGTTGGTAACTACAACAGATAATTACCGCAGCGGTCATGCTTTGGTAATTTCGGAACTGTTTGATTAGTTTTACGGCTGTTCCAACTTAGTAACTGAATTTCCATACCAAAGGAACTTAAAAGATAAAGTTAGAAGTGGTTCTAGATTTTGTGATGATGAATGAAACTTTGCTACAATGTAAATACCAGTTTGGTTTCCTTTTGGACGAGTGCTCGCAAGGTCTTCTGCTCAGTTTTATCTGAGTTTCAGATCACGAAAACTGTTGCAAGGTTTTCCCATAAGGAATTTCGCAGGAGGAATCCGAATTTGTGGTTGGTTAATGGCAATTACAGAGGACTTAAGCATTAGAAAGGAAGAAAGAAAGAAAGAAAAAGCATTTATTAACCCGACAGGACAACACATTAAAAATAATAATAATAAAATGGTAAAATTGTGATTATAACACTAGTTTAAAGTAAACATAATGAGAGAATAAAAAAATTAATAACGAAATCATAAGAAAAACAAACAAAATACAAAACAGAATTTGTCCTGTATAAGACCAAAAGGCTCCTATCTCAGCATGGTGCTGTTACATTTAAAAGAAAAACGTCACAGCGCTGATATTCTGATACGGCCCAAAGTGATGCCACGGTCAGATACAGCTAAGAATAAAAAATAAAATATAAAGTATAAACAAAGTATAAACGAGCAAATATAAATAAAAATAAATAGAAAAGCAAAACAAAAATAATTATTATTACTAAGCGAACTAAACTGAGTGTAGTAATATCATTAGGTCACATATCCTTCTACAGGCAGTTTTGTAAGGGAACTTAATTACGAGAACCCGACTGGTTCTTGGTCGCTGTTTTCGGGGCACCTTCCAATACATTATTTTTTAATTATTGTAGCTTGAGGAGCTCGTGGCTAAATACTAACAGCCGCTCGGACCGAGGTTAAGCAGTGCTTGCCTAGGTTGGTCTGTGGATGGGTGACCGCCCTTACCGAGTCGCCTGCGTGCCTCGGAAAGCACGTTAAGCTGTTAGTCCCGGCTGTCATATATCCAACTTTGGCAGTCCTTACAGGTAGTCAGTGGCCCAAATAGTCTGACAACCAGTCTTACCACGGGGTATCGTATTACCCAGTATTAACTGGGTTGTGGAGATCAGATAGGCAGTCGCTCCATGTTAAATACTGGTATTCAGCTGCATCCGGTTAGACTGGAAGCCGACCCCAACGTAGTTGGGAAAAGGCTAGGCAGATGATGATATAGCTGGCCTATATTGTGGTCACGACTACAGTCAAATGGACTGTTAGTTGTGTTACTCTTTTTTATTTGATTTGGGGCCAATTAACCAGCCCTGAGCATTACAGTAGCTTTAGCAGCTCTTTAGAGCACTGGGTGAGCTGGACAGCGGTTGTACAATGGCTGGACTATCTTCCTAGCCACTGTACTGCTCCATTAATTCTCTTAGGCAGCCAAGAGGAGTCACTGTTTGAGGGCACCAATCCTGAGCTTCACGGGCCCATAGCTCGTTCGGCTTTCGACAGACATGTCCTGCCCATTCTCATTTAAGTTGGGCAGCCTTTTGAGCCACTATGTCAATAATTTCGTTTTGGTGCGCAGGTTACTGTTTCAAATACGATCTGTCATTTATACACTCAAGAAATTGCGCTCCATAGCACGTTGGCAAACCCAGGGTTTAAAGTCAAATACCAAAGTGCACCGTATGTCAAGATGGGGAGAATACACATATCCATCAGCTGTCGCTTTAGACACTAGGCTAGCTACAACAAAGTAGAGTGTGTGTGATAAATTGCTTTTATTTTTTATCAGGCGTGCATCATTTACAAGTTCATGCGAGCGGCTGACGCATAATCCCCCCACCACTATGCAGCTGACGATATTTCTTAGCTCAGTATTGTATAAACTATTTATGGAACAAGTTTTAGCCGGCGTACTATAACTTTATCTTATTTTTTTTTTCTTACCTAACCTAACCTTTCAACCCTACACCCACCGCTAGTGCGTCAGCTGACGCGAAGTTAACTTATCAGTAATTCGAGATCTGGCGTGTGGCGTAAAAATACTACCTTAAATGCAACGCTATCTCCCGGACTACTAGTTTCTTCATGGAACTGTTAACAGTACTAATGACAATAAAGGAAAATATTCCTTCATGGACCAGTAACTCTTCCAGGCATTTTCTGTTGACTCTTCCAGGTACCTTCCATATCCATTAATTTTCATTAGTAATTCCTCAAGCACGGCCAACCTAACATGACTAAAAGGATCAAGGCTTCGGATAACTTTGTTAAGTTTACATTATAGCTAAGTTAATTATATCTTAGCGAGCATACAGCCGAACTTTGTAACTAACATCTAAGCGGTGTAGAAGTCAGGTTTCAAACTCTGGAACTAAAGGCAAATTGCTTAGAAGCTTTCTCAACTGTAAATAAGTATACTATCGCACCTATACCTACGTATTTACGTTACGGTGGTGCGTAGTTTTACATACGCAATACCTTCATGACCTTTTTTTTTCTCGGATGGGAAATCATCAAATTACTTCTCCCCAGCCCACTCTGGGCGGAGCAGGAGAGACTTTTACTGACTAAAACCCATCCATGTTCCTTCATCGCTCTTTGTGTTCCGGGGCCAACAGTATCTCTTTCGAACAGTCCCGCAGCCCCGGCAAGCTTCGGCCTTTCCCTCCATCATGCTAACATCTCTTGCTCGGCGCTTTTATTATTGGGACAAAGCCGCCACTCACGCCCAAACCACTGTAACTCCTAAAAGCCAGAATCAACGGTGGCGCCCACCAGAAAAGCGCCGAGACACTGAAGCTCGAGTAGGAAAAAAAACCGTAATTTCCACTTCCCTTCATAACATCAGGAGACAGAACAAAGCAAGGCCAATAGGCACAAAGGGATGTTTACAACTGGGATAGGCCCAGTTGCCTAGCACCATGGATAAATATTAACATTAATGGGTCCTAAGTTGTGCTGTGTATATTTGATTCCAATAATAAATAGGTATGGCAAAAACGCTTGAACGCACGGAAATTTGTTGTAGATTCTACAAGGTCCGTATAGTAAATAACTCCGGAAGTAACCTGTACACTATGCAACATAATATTGCGTTAATTTTGCCAAAGACTACACTCCCACAAAATGTCATGAGCAGATTGTTCGTATTCGCAGTCAGATGTGGAACATTGAAAAAAAGTAATTTAATAATTTAATTAGTAATAATTTTAATTTACTCTTAAAGTTATCATGACCCATGAGAAATTGGGCAACACAGTGATCAACCTGCAGCCATGTCCTGTCCAGCCGCTCACGAACGGATGGAAAGAACTGGTGGTTTTGTCTGCCCTGGATGGAATTATCCCACCTACTTTGCCATTCAGATAAAAGTTCCTCCCAGACGTCGATGTGTGGTTTGAATAATCTAGAAATCCTAGTACGATCACGTGTGGTTAAAAGTCTGTGTCCGTGGTCTCACGCGCGTTATAGTACATTGCAGCCCGCCGCTGCACCTCAAGATCGACTGAAAATACACCCGCAAGCACCGGTAAGGCTTCAGCACTAAGCTTGCTCGGCGCTTGTGGAATATTCTGGTCTGGTCGACACGGCCTGTCGTCCTAAGACGGACGGACGGCGAGCTAGCCCATAGCTCACTGTCCATATGCCCGCGGCCTTCACGACCCCTGTACTATACAATCAGGAATATGTTTAAGTGCGTTACATTGAGCTCTACCATAATTAATTCTTGAATAGGCTAGTTTCAACCATTACTTAATTGCAAATCTATTTTGTCCGTCAGAGTATTGGAAAATAATCAGTTGATTGCCTTATAGTTCAATGAATTCTAAATACCGAATTCCACACACGTTAAAATCAAAATTGCTTTAAAGCTTGTTTCATAACTAAAACTACTTAAATCATAAAACAACCCTTGCAACAGTTTCACCCCCAACTAGTAACATTAAAAGCAAATTCAAAATGAAACAAAACACTAACAGCATTCGCATCACTCTGAAAATTAGACGAATTTGCAAAATGCATAATGCATTTGGCCAATCTATTTCAACCCTAATAACTCAAAATTATCCAACACAATTTTCAACGTTATAACTTTCACTTAGAGTGTAATTCAGCTTGTATTATGCTAGGGATGTTATGATGTTTCAAGGGGTTGAAAACGTATTTAACATGAGAATCTGAATGAGGTTTTATTCGCTACTCTGTTATTACGGATTCGTTTACAAATGAATATGGAAACTAAGTTTGTACTCTAATGCATGTCCGTAATTGGAGCGTATCTAAAATAGCTGTTCTGATTTGTTTATACTTGATAGGTTTTTTTTTCGGATGGGAAATCATCAAATGTGAGTTTTCCCACTCTGGGCGGAGCGGGAGGGAGTGTCAGACTTTTACTGACTAAAACCCATCCATGTTCCTTCCTCGCCCTTTATGTTCCGGGGCCGCGGTATCTTTTTCGAACAGGCCCGCAACCCCGGTAGGTTTCGGCCCTTGCGGGCCCTTCGCCTTATGCTGACATCTCTTTGTGGCGCGCGCACGCAGAGAAATTGGTGACAAACAGAACTACTGAATCGAATAGTTAAATTAGGTTACAACAATTCTAGTTAGAAATACTTGGTCCTTGTTACCTCTACGACTAATTATTCAGTCCTACTAATCGTATGTTTCATTATATTATTTGATTAATGTAGCTTACAAAACAATGTTATTAAACTAAAACATCAATAATTATTGTATCTTAAACAATAATTATGTCATTATGTATATAATGTATTGTATGTACTAAGAAACAGGGATTCGCAGTTACTAAATGATCTAGTTTCGGGTAATGATTTACAATGTTACTGGTGGACTACGAGTGTGTCTGTAATTCAAACAATAATCTTCTTATTACAACTACATTATAGTTTGCAGTACATATCTTTCAAGTGTCGTATAATATTCGTTTAGTTTGGTTTACTTTTTAGGTAGCGATAAGACTTTACAAGAATATTATAGTAAAAACCACCCCGGAAACAGTGAACGGTACATAGTGTGTATTAATCCGTGCAATTCTGTTAGCGTGTTTTAGAATACTTAAAATAATAATGTTACAATTACAATCGAGGTGGTATTCATAGCTAAGTATCTTGTTCTGTAAACTGTGTTTTTGTAAACAATCAAAAAACCTGCTTAACCAAACGATCAGTTGACAGTCGCTCGCGCCCCGCCGCGCCGCCATTATTGTTGTGTTTTCGACAGCGCTGAACGTAGTATTTTAGTCCAATTTGGGCTTGCTTATTATTTATTTTGTGTAATTATTTCAAAATTATTAGACGTGATGTCTGCAGTTGACGTTGATATCCCACATCTATTGCAGCAGTGGGATTTACCTCAACGTATTCATACTGAAGGAAAGTTGAAGGTAAGTTGGTACCTTTAAAGGACTAGGACTGTATTTAAGTGATGAGTGATTTTATTGATGGTGTCGCAGCTGTTTTCGGCCACGACAACTGCTTTATTTCCGGGTCTGTTGGGGTTCTTGTACTCGCATGTGGCAGCCAATTTTCTTGTTGTAGTATTCATATCTATTATTTAATTTAAATAAGTAGGTACTTACATAATTACTTAATTATCATCATAATCACCTAGGTAAGTACCTTATTATTTCAATAATATTTTGTGTTTTTTTCAGCTGTTAATCGAACGAAGGACGGGGGCTGCTAAATTTATATTCAGAACAAGGAGAATTATAAATGGGCGATGACAAGTTTGCAATACCTTTAATAATAAAAGACCTAATGGAATCAGGCCCAAATAAAAGAATAAACAGTTTACTGGAACAGCTTCTAAGCCAAGGTGCGTACCTACTAGTTTTTTGTAAATAGTACATAGCTGTGTCACTTATAAAAAAAATATAAATTACTTATAATTTGTCGTCTTGTTTGTAATATACGTAATAAAATGTATGACTTAATTCAAATTATGGTTGGTAATTTAAATATTTTAATTTTATTTACTTGTTCTTTTAATTTTTAGATGATGAAAATTACGAGGAAATCGAATTAGTATTAACATACATGTGTGTGCCACTGTTTCTTGGACACCCAACACACAGGACGAAAACACAAGTATGGCGGCAATCCAAAGCTGAAATGAAGGATGAGGATGGCTTCATTACACACGATCAGCTGATACCAATGCACGTGCAGGTTGCAATAGCCCACCGGGCGGCGGTGTGAGAAATATTTAAAATGCAATGAGAATGATCATAAAATAAAATGTGATGTTCCTATGTACTTAATATTTTTTATTCCCAGAATCTAATTACTGATGGCTCTACGGACTGCGTTTAGATGGAGCTCCTGCAATCCAGTGGACTGACAGCACCAACAACGGATCCCTTTTAGGCTATTAATGGAGAAATTACAGTTTTATTTTACTTATACTCCCCCCACTTGAAATCAACCGGGGATTTCATAAGATAAGATAGATGAAGTTCGAGACTTACGGCTTTCGCAGATTCATTTGTCATCACGTTGTTAAAATTCTAAGTTTAAAGATAAGCTGATAAGAACAAAATAAGTTAAAATGTAAGATATAATTTTGATATACATATACAAGATAATAAAACTATAAACTAAACTAAACTATATAATGTTTAAGTGTTTTATGTGCGTTAATATATGTAAGAAGATAAATTAATTACTTTGTTCTATAGGAAGAGGACAAATTTTGACAGCAGGTCTTACAAGTAAGCCTTTAGAGGTTTTGACTGTCACAACACGAGTTATGTCGTCTTTACCCGGATGGAGTTTTACAACGCGACCCAACCTCCATTCGTTAGCAGGTAAGTTGGGTTCATAAATGGTTACAAGATCGTTCAGTTTTGGCTGACGGTTGCCGTGTTTGAACCATTTCATTCGCTGTTGTAAGGTATGCAAATAGTCCCTTTGCCAAGTGCGCCAAAAGCTCTGTGATAGGCGCTGTAATAGCTGCCAACGAGTACGTAATGTCTCGTTTTCGGTATACACCGGTTCAGGCAGAGATACTAAAGGTCGACCGATGAGGAAGTGACCAGCTGTAAGAGCGTCAACCTCGCCGGGATCAGAAGATAGTTCTACTAAGGGTCTAGAGTTTAACATGGCTTCCACCTTCGTTAAGATAGTATAAAATTCTTCAAAGGTAAGAATTTGGGATCCGATAATACGTTTGAGGTGGTATTTTGTCGATTTTATACCGCTCTCGAAAATACCTCCGAAATGAGGACCGGAAGGAGGATTGATCTTCCACATGATTCCTCGAGAAGCGAGGTGACTGGAAATGCTGTCGCTTTCGCGGTGGAGCATTTCGCTAACTTCCGACAAGTAACGTCTGGCACCCACGAAGTTAGTACCACCATCTGTGACTATGGAGTGACAAAGTCCTCTCCGCGATACGAAACGATCTAAGGCCGCTATGAAAGCTTCAGATGTGAGCTCAGTAACCAGCTCGAGATGAACGGCCTTGGTCGCGTGGCAGACTATGAGGCAAAGATACGCTTTGTAAGTTTTAGCGTTACGACGTCTACTTTCTTTTATCAAGAACGGACCTCCGAAGTCGATGCCGATTGTTTGAAAACAATGACCCGGTTGTAGTCGGGAAGATGGAAGGTCACCTTGTAAAGGTTGAAGTGGAACAGGTTTGATTTTAAAACAGGTCACGCACTTAGATAACCGCGATCTGATAAGATTTCTAATGCCGAGTATCCAAAATCGACGAATGATTAAAGATTGGAGTAGGCGAGGCCCACAATGAAGATATGTTGTATGATAGTGATCGACAAGAAGAGTACTCAATCGAGAAATCTTAGGTAAGAGGTATGGATGTTTGACGTGACCTGGTAATGACGCGTTCTTGAGGCGTCCCCCCACTCGCAGGATTCCGCGAGTGTCAAGAAAAGGAGATAGTTTAGATAAATGTTTGGGTAAAACTTTCTTGGAAGCTATTAGATATGTGACATCATTAAAACTTTGATGTTGAACATGTTTTGTTAAATAACCTAAAGATTGGGTTAATTCAGTGGTTGTCAGATAAGGTAATAAGTTACGCTCAGAACGTTTTGCTTTCGCGTTGTTGATGAAACGATAGATCCATGCAACCACTCTTTCCACTCGAGAAAGAGAGGAGTGGCGTTCCATGATGGAATCAAGCAAACCAGCTTCACGTATCACACCAGTGTGACACGCGCGTGATGTGGGCTTAAGTTCTGGCACGTTATCGGACACTTCAACTGCTGAAACAGGCCAGTTGCAGAGTTCGTTGGACAGCCACTGAGGACCAGACCACCAAAGGTGAGAAGAAGATAAAGATAAGCATGATAAGCCACGACTACAGATGTCGGCTGGGTTGTCATGGGTGGACACATGTCGCCACTCATTTGGCACAGGACTGTCGCTAATAAGGACCACTCTGTGGGCAACGAAGGTCTTAAGCTTGTGTGGTTCAGTGTTCAACCATGACAATACAGTCGAGCTGTCTGTGAACAAGATAGATTTATTCAAGATGATTTTTGGACTAAGCAAAGAATGAATGCGATTGATTACTTTGGAAAGTAAAACAGCACTGCAAAGCTCTAAGCGGTTGACAGTCAACACTTTTAGAGGTGCTACTTTGGACTTAGCAATTAAAAGATAAACTTGTACGTCGTGAGAGGTAACGACGCGAAGATAAACACAACATCCATATGCTTTTGTGGATCCATCACAGAAACCGATGAGTTGAAATTCCTTAGACTGAGAAGGTATAATCTTATGAGGGATTTCTATTAGGTTTAAGTTATGAAGATCCGCTATAAAACCTTGCCATTCTAGAGCTACATCTCTGGGCACAGGTTCGTCCCATGAAAGATTAAGACGCCACAAATCTTGAAGGAGCAATTTGGCTTTTAAGATAAAAGGTGTGAGCCACCCAAGAGGATCGAAAATACGCGCGATGCTAGATAAGATGGAACGCTTAGTACATTTATTGTCCTCGATTGGGGACTGTGAGTAACTGAAATTGTCACTCACAGGATCATATTGGACTCCTAAGATTTTTAACGTTGCTTTATCACTTTCTTCAGAGAAAAGTTTAGGTGTTTGACAATAATCTACAGGCAAAGTTTTAAGAAAGGATTGTGAATTGCTACTCCATTTTCGGAGCTCAAGTTGAGCACAGCCTAATAAACTGACTAGTTGATTTTTTAGTTCTATGGCTTCGCGTACAGATGGCGCGCCGGTCGTAATATCATCGACATATGTGTCGTGAAGAAGAGCTTCAGCTGCGCGTGGATACGCGGCGCTAATTGGTGGAGGGTACGGATGGCCAGATAAGGTGAACTACTAACTCCGTAGGTGACAGTCGCGAGTTCGTAGGTACTCTTTAACTGGATCACTAGGAGATTCTCGCCATAGTATGTGTTGTAAGTTCCGATCCTCCGGTCTAATCAATATTCCTCTATACATCTTTGAGATGTCACAAGTTAAAACTACTGTGTGTAATCTAAAACCGGTGATGATATCTACAATATCCACTTGAAGCTTAGGGCCAGTGAACACAATGTCATTTAAAGATAGACCGTTAGCAGTTTTAGAACTAGCATCGAAAACTACTCTCAATTTAGTGGTCGTGCTCTCCGGGCGAATGACGCAACTGTGAGGGATAAGATAACGATTGAGAGTACGTACCGCAGAGTTAGGTACGGAATACATATGATTTAAATTCTCATACTCGCGCATAAAATTGACATAATCGGATTTAAGTTGAGTCTGACGATTAAGTCTCTTTTCAAGATGAGTCAAACGCGACAAGGTATTATTGTAAGATTCACCCAAAGAACGCTCGCCATCCTTTAAGAGGATAGGTACGACGTATCGTCCGTTAGGTTCGCGATAAGTTAATTCAGTATACATGCGTTCACAGGAATCATTCTCGGGTACGGTGATGACAGCGCGTGGTGGTTCCTCCACTTCCCAAAATTTTTGAATTTGTTCATCTAATTTAAACGTGGTGGCCACTAAAGAGCACGCGGTGTTTAAAGGTGCAGAATTAAAGTTTACTGCCCCTGATAGAATCCACCCAAAAACGCTATGCAGAGCGGTAGGTAAACCGGGCCCCAGATTGATACGTTGACCATCATAAATTTCATGGAATAGCTCCGCCCCAATTAACAAATCGATTTTGGCGGGAACATCATAGTCGCGATCGGCTAACACTAGATGGTTGCAACGTTCTCGAACGACTGATGGTACTTTAACGCTAGGTATTAGAGCAGTAATGTTATCTAATACGACTGGCTTGATGTTAAACTGTGGAGCATCGCCATGTATAGGTCGTATAGTGCATTCCGTCACCCCCTTTACTTGTGTGACTGAGTTTTGTCCTAGTCCGGCTATACGAAGATTACACCGGCGGAGTTTTAACCCAAGTGTTCGCGCGCACGCAGCGGTGATAAAACAATCCTGCGCCCCACTGTCCACGAGTGCACGCACGGTACATTGAGTGCCGGCGGCGGTGTTGAACGCGCGCGCCTGACATGTCCCTAGTAAAACCATATCGCGGTTGGGAACGGCGGCGTGAGAATGAGCTGTAACGTTCGCTTCAGTGGTTGCGCTGGCGCTGGATGGCGCTGGGTCAATATGCAATAGGGTATGATGACGTAATCCACACACAGTACAAGACATTTTAGATACGCATTTGTCTATGACGTGATTTGTACGTAAACAATTAGTACACATATTGTTTTTACCTTGTACTGACACGAGTCGAGCACGAGAATCTAAGGATTGAAAGGTAGGGCATCGATAAATCGAGTGCGCTTCACTGCAATGAGCACAAGTCACATTTGCAGGTGGGATGGATTTTGCGAGATAAGATGAGCGTTTTGATCCGCTGCTATTTTGCCTACTAGACGCGGGCGAATGCTTTTTCCCTTCAAGGTTACGAGGGTTAGGATTGTTATTGATATTAGATTTAGAAGATAAATGAGTAGTTTCTAAGATTTTAACATGATCTTGAAGAAACTGTAACAATTCACAAAAAGTAGGTATTTGTGAAATGTTTTTCTGAGATTCGAATCGATTACGCGTGTCCGAGTCCAGGGCGCGCGAAGTTAAACAGAATAAGATAAAATCACCTAAATTTTCAATTTTTAAACCTTGGAGTGCATGGTATGCCTCATAAATGACGTTTGTTAATGTTTGTAAATCTTGGAAGTTACCCGATTTTAAAACTGGCTGGTTAAAGAATTTGTCTAGATATGTTAAAGCTATAATACGCTTGTTTTGATAACGTTCGATCAAACTATTAAAAACTACTTCGTAATTATCAGCAGTCATCGGAATCCCTTTAACAATAGACAAAGCTGGGCCTTGTAAACAAGACGCTAAATAATGAAATTTTTCTATTTGCGAAATTGAATTATTATCGTGAATTAAAGTTTTGTAAATATCATAAAATGTTTGCCAGTTTTCTATTTTACTATCGAATTTAGGTAACTCAAGTTTAGGTAGCCGCGCGTTAATGAAGTCCGACGCCCCCGCCCGCGCGGACGGCGTCGTCCCCCGCGACGACGTCCCGTCGACGTTCCCGCTCGTATCAGTGATCTGCAAGTCAGCCGCTGCACTGATTACGGCATAGTACAAATCATCAAACGAACTCAAAGACTTTTGACACACTTGTGCATCAGGTTTCGTGGCTAACTCCAAAGTTTGTATTTTACTACATACCGCAACAAATTCTTCGCGAATTGAATGAATTCGAGTATATCTCGCCTTGAACGACGATACCTTTGAACGATCTTGAATCATAGATTTTGATAAGTCGTAAAGGATTTGAATATCACGATAAACATATTCGCGTTGAGATTGAAGAAGTTTAAGTTTACCCTCCTCCATTTTGTTTTGTAAGTAGGTACTCGTACCTACGTAAAATAATGTTAGAAAGTATGAAATACGAACCTAAGTTGAGATTTATTAGGTGTAAATCAGTATATTTAGGTGAAATAGTATTGTATTAATGTTTGTTAGTGTATAAATACCGTGAATAGTTATAGATAACAAGATTACAAACAATAAATTACGTGAATTATTGTGATATAACCCGACTAAAATTAAGATGACAACTGAATCCGCGTAACTTATACTGCGAGTATGACCAACACAATTTTGTAGGATAATACTTTTAAAATGCGAAAATCTAGCAAATCTCCGAGTTTTTGATTGAAATTGAACCTGAGAATGCCTGAAAAAACTGTAATCTACAGGTATCCGGCTCGAAGGACCACAAATATGATTGAGTATCACGTGAAGCCAAGCACGCTTTTTGAAGTTTTCTACTCAGAAACAGGCTAAAGGATATAAATTGAAAGGTCAGGTACTCACAGGACGCTGGGAACCAGGAGATCACCACACTGTATCACTAGCAGTCGTATTTCACGATATTTTGGTGATTTAACCGCGCGCGCGCGGATTTTCTTGCCGGCCGGCTTTTTGGTTGAGTTCGAACTGATGTTTTGACTGCACGCCGTAAGATGGCGGGAGCGATGCGTTGTCCTTGTCGCACTCACAGCGAGTGCAAAATGGCGGCAAATTTAAAGTAGGAAGGAAACGGGAAGGATTGGGATATCATCCAGAAGCCTGTTCATATACTAAGACAAATAAAATTGTATTTTTGTCTACTGAAAGCCTGAGAGGACCCGTTAGTACTGTAAGTGCACTAGATTGCAGGCTTCATCTAAACCAGTAGGTACTGCATACGAAATAGTAGCTGTAACAATACCTAGGATGCTAGCATTACAATATGTATTGTACTTGTTACAAAAAACCTAATGCTAGCGTTGCAATACGAATAGTTATCATTATAGTTCACGTCGTTATGTTACACAAATTCATTAGTAGATACAGCAAAGTATTTAGTAAACTCAAAAAAATATATGTTTATGTTTACCAGATTGCATAGTAGTCCTTACGATTGATCTAGTAAAGTCTACTTGACGTTTGGTTACAATTACATTGATATTGTAACAGGCACGTTATTTGCCTTGTAGTGAGTATTATATTGTTTGGTAAGTTACACTAAACATGTAGTTGTTATTAATAAACCAAAAGGTAAAGATTTTAACAGAATGGTTTTTGTAAAGTCAACTCGCGAGTCTTGCTGTCACGGTTGCAAACAGAAGTTCTAGTTACAGCAGCGTTTTTTCTCGTTTGGGTAGCCAGATATTTCTCTGCGTGCGTGGAACACGAACGCACCGTCGCGCGTCGACACGGCCTGTTTTCATTAGTCGGACAGACGGCTAGCTGGATCATAGCTAACCGTCCACAGGCCCGCGTCTACGATGGCCGGTAGCCACCACGTGTCCCCCGACGCCCGGTGCGTCTCCCGCGGCGGCTGGGAAGAGAGGATCTCTCCCTCTCTCGTTCCGCCACCTCCTTCGCTAGCATCACTGCTTCGCAGAAGGAGGCGACGGCACTGTCGGGCCTATGGGGCTATGGGCTAGCTAGCCGTCCGGCCGTCTAACGACGACGACAGGCCGTGTCGACGGCGCGTTCGTGTTCCACGCGCGCCTCAAAGAGATGTCAGCAAAAAGAGAGGGTCCGCAAGGGCCGAAGCCTGCCGGGGTTGCGGGCCTGTTCGAAAGAGATACCGCGGCCCCGGAACGTAAAAGGCGAGGAAGGAACATGGATGGTTTTTAGTCAGTAAGAGTCTGACACTCCCTCCCGCTCCGCCCAGAGTGGGGGGGGGTCATTTGATGATTTCCCATCCTTAAAAAAAAAAAAAAAGGGGTTGGGTGTTTTTCTTGAGTTAATTCAAATAAAGTAACTACCTACCACGTTGGTTGAGTGGTCGCAAGCATGACTGCGGAGCGTGAGGTCCAAGGTACGATTTTGCAAACTATTGTTGTTTGTTGTTGTATGTTATTGGGTTTCTATATCAGGAATTTCTCAGTAGCAGCTACGAGGTCTAGATTCATGCCCGTTTGATAGCAATAGGTTTATAGGCCTTCTATAACATGAGACTTAAACATATCTGGCGAAATGTGGTGTACTATTACTTACACCTCTGCTTAACCCTATGGGGATTACAAGCTTGATGTTAAGAAGGTATGTCAACTATCCATTGCCTAGAACACTGGTTCCCAACCTGTGGTCCGCAGGAGCCTCGACTACGGTCCGCGAAAGATTAAAATGTTATTCGTACTTTTTAACACAGAAGATGCAAGCTCAACCCAACCTAATTGAACCTATCAGAGGCAAAATTACTAAATGATTGCTAAATTTTTCGAGCTCAATTCGATCTGTTTATCCAATTTTTGTATAGTGTGAGTTAAAGATTCACTCCCCTAGTTATAATCCTATCGGTGTCCATGTTTATCTAGGACCATATGGTCCCTGTTAACAATGAACATACTCGTACCAAAGTGTTCCCTGGCCTAAGAAAGGTTGGGAACCACTGGCCTAGAGAGTGATAGTCGCTCCCGAAAAGTTTCGTATTTCATTAAGAACTTTCGTCATGTTTTATTTTTCCATCAACGCTAATGGATTTGAATTTGGTCTCGCTCTTTTTTTCACAGCATTGGCAAAATTGATCTAGGAATAAGAGTTGTTTTTTTTTCAATGTGACAGTTTGATGTGGGAAATTGTTGTCAAAAATGGTAGAGGATGCTGATATCCGCAGAGGCTCTGTTCGCATCCAAGATACTACTCATAATTTGCCTAGCCTTTTCCCAACTATATTGGGGTACTTGGGGTAGGTTGCAGTGCAGCTAACGTCGCGTTGCAGGCTTGCGGTGGAAGTCGCATTAGATGCCGTTGCTCTCCAACGCAAGTGTGCGCGTGAACACCGGTGTGGTTTTAGTCAGTACGAGTTTGACAGCTCCAAACTCTTTCCCCTCTCTACCCTCTCTTCTTCAAAGAAGTAGAGCCTCAGGGCGGAGGAAACCCATTGGGGAATTCTACAAAGAGCGACTGCTTATTTGACCTCCACAAATCAGTTACTACTGGCTATCAAACTTTTAGGCCTCTGACTACCTGTAATGGCTGTGAAAATTCTACAAATGATTGCCAGTAACCAATTCGAGCCGGTAGTTCCGGAGATTAGCGCGTTCAACCAAACAAACAAACTCTTCTGCTTATAATATTAATATAGATATAGATTAGTAAATAATTACTACCGTCACGAAACACACCATAAAACTCAATAAAACACATCAAAAAGTTAATCATACTTTAATCATTCCGAACTAAGAAAACAATATTGTCCGTTTTCACACATCAATACCGATCACAAATAAACCTTGTAACGTTTCAATAGAGTTCAATTTACAACTCCGTGTGGGTTGAGGGGAATTTTTTGAGGACTGCGTGGTATAGGTTATAAAAGGCGTAAACTGAGACACTAATGATCACGAACAGGGATCCTCCGAAGACGAAGCTGAGGAAGTTCCCGTCAATCATGGTGGTCCCTTGAAGACTGGAAGCCTGCCCTTGGAACAGCTCCTTAGTGTGTGAACCTTGAGCCTTCCGCTCCTCCATCATTTTCTTCATGACTGAGAGCCTTTCCTTCAGCTCGTCTATTGATTCCACCATATCCTCTGAAACTGGAGAATTAGAATGTTTACAAAGTCTTTTGTTTTTATTGCTAAACATATCACTATAATTTCAGGGTAGGGGCTAGTTTTATAAAACCGAGAGGCTGTATATAAAAGATTAGCTGACCCACGCAACTTCGTCTGCGTCACATAAGAGAGAAAAACTAAAGAAGAAAAAAACCCCGTTTTTGCAACATTTTTCATTCCTGCTCCGCTCCTAATAATCGTAGCGTGATGTTATATAGCCCAAAGCTTTCCTCGATAAATGGACTATCCAACACAAACATATTTTTTCAATTCGATCCTGTAGTTCCTGAGATTAGCGCGTTCAACCAAACAAACAAACTCTTCTGCTTTATAATATTACCTATAAGTATGGATTTGACAAAATTATTACACGATTTTTCAATTTTCTTGTGCTTTAACAATCAGCAGTTTTCTTTAATGACATTTTTGGATAAAAATGTCGCATTACTGCCATCGTGAAGAAACCGGCATGTCCTAGAACCAAAACTTCGAAGATATGTGATATCTACCAACCCGCACTAGGGCCGCGTGGTGTATTTTCGTTTTTTTTTTGTATTCTTCATAGGGAGGAGGCCTTTGTCCCAGCAGTGGGATCATTATAGGCAGATCATGCTTATGCTATATCGCATGGAATGGTATTATATACGCGGGTAAACTTACTGGCAGAACCTAGTAAATCATAAACACGGTACGTCTATTTCCATATCATATGTACCTAATACGTCATCACACAATATCCTAAAGTTTGTTTATACAGGGTGTGGCTTAAGTAGTGGTCCACCGTTCAGGATTCGATGAACCAGATAATTAACTATAACAATTAGAAATTTTAACCACTTTTACCCAAGGGTTCCGAAAATATTTCCTTTTTGTCTTTTATTTACGAAATTTCTATCTTTTTTTACAAATTTGTTTGTAGTTTCAACAAAAGCCATTATTTTTCATTTTGATTTCTGTTAATTACTGCTGAATACTAGAGCTATCATGATAAATAATGATTTAAGAGCTGAATTTATGTAAATTCAGGTCTTTTGAAGAAAAAGTTGGTTCTTCTCTAATTTGAACCCTAATTTTTAACACACCTTCAAGTTCTTTAAACCATATTCAATCGATATACAAAACCTAAACTAAACCGACACATAATACATGATCCAAAGTCTGTACTGTTTAACTAATCGAAATGTAAACTTTCGTCAAACTAACACTGTTTAACTAAACCAATATAAACCAAGTAAGACTTGAACTTTCTAATGTATTGAAGTCGAGATTAGTTCTAAACTCGACGAGGTTAGTGTACGAAAAAAAAAAAAAATATATATATATCACTGGACATTATACACAGCGCTATCTAGTGCCACACGAAGCAAGGCTTGTGCCGTGGTCAACAGACAGTTGATATACTACATATATAGTTTTTGTTTGTAAATATATACTTATTATACATACAGGGTGTAAACCACCTCATCGCGAAGCCGTCAACCAAGCATTCTGTACATCAAACTAAGTGACTTTTTGCAAAAATCTGGGAAACTACTTTTTTTTTGGGTCGAAAAATCATATTTTGTGGTAGAAGTCAAAGTAACCACTTAAAACATTGTGCTGATGGATGAATTGAACAGTACGGGGTCGTGGAGGTGTTAAAAGTTAAAATATTAAAAATAAAACTTGTATTTAAAAAAAAAGTTGTAACTTTGACCCCCCATATCTCCGTAACTAGAAGGTTCCCAGGGGCCTAATTCGACTATTTTAATAAATTGGTCACTCCAACACGATTCCATTCTCATCCCATTGTCATTTTGTTTAAAGTTCGTAATCTGCTAAATTCACAATGGTCGGTCAATGGTCTCCTAATAAAATTATGTTTTAATGGCATTGTCCTATTCTCATTATTATAAAACCCTTAGTACAAATGGTTTGCGAAATCGACTACTAAATGCGAACATTAATTTATTCATGTCAGATTTCATATACGATATTATTATTCTATGACATTTCTTTCAATGAAGTGTCAGTGTTGGACCATTGAAAAGTCATAATGGCGCCATTATGATAGTAGAATTAACAAACTTGTCAAAATTTGACAGAACTTGACGACTATGAAATCAATGATCGACTACTCTGACACTATTGTAATAGCAGAATCGAGGCCCAGGTATGGTGTAGAACAAAAAAAATGATCGCAATGACGGGGAAAACAAGTGCCTATTGGCTTCGTAAAGAGGTGTTTTGCACCGTTTATACTTTTTGTTTGTAAATACATACTTAATATACATATAAACCTTGTTGGTCTAGTGGTCTCAAACACGACTGCTGAGCATAAGGGCGTGGGTTTGATTCCCAGAGGCAAAGTTGGGTTTGTCTATCACGAAGACGATAACCCACCTACATTTATTAATTCTTATTTCGGAAACCCAAAAATAAGCTTGTTCAAGTATTCAATCGTAATCTATCGTGAACTTCAAATTTCTTTCTTAACTTTTTCTTTCTTTCATTTGTTTTGGTTCGTACGAAGAGATATTAGGGAACTTCTTAACTGGCAACACTTATGGCTCGAATATTTCACACAGTCCATCCATCGTTTCTTTAGTCTGTCGCCACTCTTAAAGCCATCCACGTTCATACGCAAAACTTTCCTAATCCACATTTACCTCATTCAGCATAGTAAACACAAAAAATCAACGCGAAGCAACTCCTTCTTTTTTTCTAGATGTTGGTTAAAAACAAAATGATCTCTAGTAATCTATACGGTCTTGACACACCAAGGAGGTTAGCTAACAATTAAACTAAACACTAAACTTCTCGAAAAGTATTTTTTTTTAAATATGTTCATGCTCCTTATTACTATGTATTGCAACATGAAGAACAAAGAAAGCCATTCACCGTTGTAAGCAAAATGGCTGAACTAATTCACTCAAGGCTCGTGTACACCTGCCGGGGTTGCGGGCCTATTCGAAAGAGATACCGCGGCCCCGGAACATAAAGGGCGAGGAATTAACATGGATGGGTTTTAGTCAGTAAGAGTCTGAGACTCCCTCCCGCTCCGCCTAGAGTAGGAGAAGTCATTTGATGATTTCCCATCCCAAAAAAAAAAAAAAAAGGCTCGTGTACACAATGGCCCACGTTAGCCCAACTTCGACCACTTTTATTCGCAAGCTCCGGGTTAATAACCCCTAAGAAATAAACATTAAGATGTTGTTACAACAATGAGATAGATGGATGAAACTCTTTTACTTAACAAATAATGCATTAAGAGTCATAAAAAAAAAAAAAATTGGGGTCCAAAAACGAAAAAGGTCTCCCTAGCAGACAAAACACACACTCTTCTCCCGAAAAATCACTCAAAAACACACAAAACTTTTCTTTTTAACACAAATACTTATAAAACTACACATTTAAACATAACTATGTTATATTCTTACCTTCAGGGTCCCTGTCCGAGTTACCTTTCGCCATTTTACTTGATATTTTGCACGCACCGAGTCAATGTTTTGTTTTGACTGTTGCAATCTATCCCGATGTTCCTACTTGTTTAGGGGAGCTAAGATGGCGGCCGCGCATGCGCTGTGCGGGGCGGGATAGGCGGGAACTATTGATCGTGTGCCTGGGACAGCTACCTGGAATTTGAGTCTAGATTCGACGGGCCTTTGTTTCGAATTTTAAATTGCGATGAATCGAGTTTTCAGTTTTTTATTTTTTATTATAGCTGGTTTGTTTTAAGTGGCTGTGTACAAAGGCATTTATTTATTGATTTAATTGTTTTACAATTATGTGGCGTGTGTGCGAACTTAACGCTTCGGGGGAAAAAGGACTACAACAGTTTTCCCTTTTTCCAGCAAAATGAAACATAAGCTGATCTGATATAAGAATGATTTATGTAAAAGTATAGAAGATATAAGAGTATAAGAGAAAGTAAAAGTATAAGAGTGGTACAGATGGACATAATGCAATAAGGTATTTTAACAAGTCAACCTTTAGGTCAAATAGAAAAAATTGTTTGGTACAAAAAAGAAAATAGGTATACCATTTTATTAACATAAACTCAGAGTCAAACTCAAATCATTTATTTCAATTAGACCATTGCAGCCAGCACTTTTGAATGTCAAAATACAAGGAAAAATCAAAGCTACAGTCACAGACACAAGGCATAATAACTTGAAAAAAGTACTGTAGTTGCTCATTCCCTAGCGTAGATAGATAAATAAAATATTAGTTTTAAAGAATCATGTTTATACGCCGTAATGCCATGCGTGATGTGTGATGTGAGGTAACCTCAACCCTTTTAGGGTTCGTTAGCCGAATGGCAAAAACGGAACCCTTATAGATTCGTCATGTCTGTCTGTTTGTCTGTCTGGCCGTCCGTATGTCACAGCCACTTTTTTTCCGAAACTATAAGCACTATGCTGTTGAAACTTGGCTAGTAGATGTATTATGTGAATCGCATTAAGATTTTTAAACAAAAAAATAAAAAAAAACAATAAATTTTGGGGTTTCGCACTATCATCCTTCACACAGTAATCTTAAAACCTTCTACATTCTAATTCGACATTTTTCTCAGTAGCATAATGATACATCGCCCTGAAACTAAACCAACCTTTTAAAAGAGGTTCATGCCTCTTCGCAAACATTCCAACCTACTCCCCTTTGAAAGATTATACCGACTATCGGTTTTCCACTGAGCAATCATTTTAAGGTCGACTCTGTTGCAAAGAACTACTCTTATAACCAACTCGATCATTACTATTGAAGGCTATCATATTGTTAAAGTGGAGTGGTAACTTCATCCATATTGTTCAAGTTGTAGAGTTTAATTTTAATTTGAAGTGGTATTCGAAGTTGAAACTCTGATACTCCTTTTAATGATACTTGTTTGATAATTACCTACCGCTTCGCGCATATTGAATATGCAAGTTCGGTAGGGCTGTCACGCTCCAGCCGTGCACTACGTATGCGTTAACTTTTCGCGCTCTTTCGACTGGTCGCTTGCGTAGCGTACCTACTCGTACTTCGTGTTTGTTAACTGATTGATGTAATGATCCTAAATCATTATTAGTGTAAATGACAAGCCGGATGAACTGTTGTGTGTGAAGGCGCACGTGGCGGGCCTCTCAAAATGTAGAAGGTGCCACCGGGGCGATGGTCGTCGGAGAATAGAAATAAAAGTCTAAAATGCACTGTAAATTATTTACACAAAAATGTATGTACAATATCAGAACTTAACAGAAATATTTTAATCTACGAAAATCAACAAGAAATATTTTATTACCGCATGAAAAAACCTTTTACCAACAGTGACAGACAATGTCAAGTTGAAAATAATAAATAGAGTGTCGCAGCACCGGCCAGTTACAAACGAACACCGCCTCCTTGGTCGCGGCCTAGTGATGAGTAGTGGTAGTCACTACATCAGCCCCCCCTTGAGACCGTCAAGGGCGATAATAGTCTGGAAACCTAACTCTACGTCCAGATCTAGTTTTGGAAACGTTTGCTTCGCGATCTGGTGATTTCTGATTCCCTGATTGTGTCACATGTGTTGTTTTGTGTGTGTCCTGTTGTCGATCTTGTGATAAATGAGCGGGATTGGTTGAATGAGTGGGTGTGTGTGGTGTGTATGGAGTGGTGTCTGGGTCACGCAGTATGTAGGCGGGCTTGACTCGGTCTACCGATACTGTGACTTCCTTGCCATTGACCAGAATAGTGAAAACCTTGTCACCACGCTGAAGCACCTCGTATGGTCCAGAATATGCTGGTTTCAAGGCACCACCAACAGTACAATCTCGCAAAAATACGTGAGTGCAAGTGGCTGACTCCTTGAACCTGAAAGTTGGACGCTTTCCGCTATGGTGTGAGGCAGGCGAAGGCCTTAAACTCTGGACAATATTCCGCAGCCTTGATGTGAATTCCATCAAGTCTGGATTACAGACGACTTCTGATTCAAAAAACTCGCCTGGCAGACGTAATGATTCGCCATACACCAATTCAGCTGAGGTGGTTTGCAGATCTTCCTTGAAAGCACTACGGACACCCAACAATACAAGAGGGAGAGATTCTATCCAATTCCCGTTACCGTGGCAGATTATGGCAGACTTCAGCTGCCGATGAAATCTTTCCACGAGACCATTACAGGCTGGATGATAGGCAGTGGTACGGTGGTGATTGAATCCTGCGATGCGCGAAAGATTTCTGAATAACGTGGATTCGAACTGCCTGCCACGATCTGTCACGATATCAACTGGACAACCAAACCGAGAAATCCAGCCACTGAGTAGCGCTTTAGCAACAGTCTCAGCCGTTATGTCTTCTAAGGGTATTGCCTCAGGCCAACGTGTAAAGCGGTCGACAGCGGTGAGACAATACTTGAAACCTTGGGACAGAGGCAATGGTCCTATCAAGTCAATGTGGACAAATTTGAAACGAGCTGCAGGAAGTTTGAAGGTGCCAACTGGAGCACTCGTGTGACGTGTGACGTGTGACCTTGGAACGCTGACACGCTATACACGCTCGTACCCAGTTCCTGCAATCCTTCCTAATTTCAGGCCACACATAGCGCTCAGAGACTAGTTTGGTGGTTGCTTTTGCCCCAGGGTGACTAAGGGAATGCAGACTCTCGAACACTCTTCTCCGTAGCGGTTTCGGAACAAACGGCCTTACCGCGCTCGTACTGACGTCACAAAACAGTTCAATGTTGCTGCCTGGGACCTTCAGTTTTTTGAGGCGCAGTGACGTGGAGCCTACCGCGAGTTGGGTGAGCTCTAGATCGGAGTGCTGAGCGGCTGCCAGCCGCTCCAGATCGATTGGCTGTGAAATCTCCTCAACTCGCGAGAGGGTATCAGCTACCACGTTGTCCTTACCGGAAATGTGACGTATGTCAGTGGTAAACTGCGCGATCAGGTCCAGGTGCCGGAACTGTCTTGGCGAGCAGTTTTCTTTCCGATTGTGGAAGGCGAAGGTCAGCGGCTTGTGGTCGGTATAGACAGTGAAGTCCCGGGCTTCGAGCATATGCCTGAAGTATTTTATGCTCTCGTAGATAGCGAGGAGCTCTCGATCGTAGGTGAGTACTTCTGTTGAGAAGAGCTCAGCCCACGAGAGAAAAATGCCAAAGGCTCCCAGGACTCACCACTACCAGTTTGCTGCTGTAAAACTGCACCAATCGCCTTGTCAGACGCATCAGTTACGAGCGCTAACTTTGCATTGCAACTGGGATGAGCAAGCAAGGCGGCCTGACACAGACCATCCTTACAAACTTCAAATGCGTCGAGCAGCTGACCGGTAATATGAACTGGGTGCGATCCTTTCACTGACCCGGTGAGTAGCGCGTTTAAAGGAGCTTGTTGTTTAGCTGCACCTGGAATGAACCTGCGATAAAAGTTCACCATGCCTAAGAACCGACGTAGTTCTTTCACTGTTTTTGGCACGGGAAAGGTCTTGATGGCATCAACTTGGGCTGGGAGTGGAGTGGTACCTTTGGCTGAAATGCGGTAGCCTAAAAAGGTAACCTCAGAAGCACCAAACACGCATTTTGCCGTGTTGACGACCATGCCGTACTGCTTCAGCCTGGCGAAAAGTTTGTGCAGGTGCTTTTCATGTGTTTTTTGGTCCCTGGAAAAGATTAGGATATCATCCAGATAGGCGTAGGTGAAGTCCAGGCCCCGTAGCATCTCATCGACAAAGCGCTGGAACGTCTGTCCGGCATTACAAAGACCGAACGTCATGAATGGAAATTCGTAAAGACCGAACGGCGTTGTGATGGCCGTCTTTGCGATGTCATCTGGGTGCATAGGGATTTGATTGTACGCCTTGACCAGATCAATGGTAGAAAACACGGTACAACCTGACAAACAATGAGCAAAGTCGTGTATGTGCTTGATAGGGGACCTGTCGGGTATCGTTCGGGCATTCAGCATACGGTAATCCCCACAAGGACGCCAACCGTTGTCTTTTTTAGGGGCGAGGTGAAGGGGTGAAGCCCATGCTGATTCCGAAGGCTGGCAAGTACCGTTCTGCAACATCGCCTCAAACTCTGACTTTGCTATTTTAAGCTTATCAGGCGCTAGCCTGCGTGGTGTGCAAGAGACCGGTGGCCCAGGTGTGGTGCGGATGTGATGTACGGTGTTGTGATGTATTGTGCGATGAATGCCATGTGGGCGTGTAATGTCAGGGTATTTTGAAAGTATGTTGTGATATACAGAGTCACCAGAAATTACCTTCACCGAAGAAATGTTGTCCTCAGTTCGCGCAAGTGAAGCCGCGGTCGCGAGCGTAGTGCTACCGTCGATGAGGCGTTGGTTTCGGACATCAACAATAATATTATAAAATGAAAGGAAATCCACGCCTATTATCGCCCTAGTAACGTCAGCCACTATAAAATTCCATGGGAAGTCGCGACGCAACCCTAGGTTTAACGCTAAGTGTTTAAAACCGTATGTATTTATAGCTGACCCGTTTGCGGCACACAGTTCATAGTCAGATTTTGCACGATACTCTTTTAAGCACTTACGAGGAAACACGCACAGATCACTACCCGTATCTACGAGAAACTGCATCTTAGTCCGCCTATCCGTGACGAACAAGCGACCGGTACTCAGACAGTCGTCGGCCGCCATTATCGACTGCCCTTCGCGTTTCCCGTGAAATCACAGGGTTTCAGACACTTAAGAGCCTTGTCGCCGAACTTGTGGTGATACCAGCAGGTCGGGAACTTCCTGTAGTTGGAGTGCGGTCTTGCGGATGATGAACGGCCTCGGTGATGTGAAGATGTTCTCGACCTTGACCGCGACATTCGGTCGAGCTTAACGGTCAACGCTTTGACTTGTCGGGTTAACGCAGCAATCTCGCTCGATCCGCCAGAAGTACCTGCTGAGACTCCTGCAACTTGCGAAGTCGGCGACATGGCGTCCAGGACCTGGTCGGCAAGCTCGGCAACGTCATCCAGCTTCATCTTGGCCTGAGACGCGATGATAGGCTGCATGCTGTTGGGTAAACGACTGGCCCAAAGTGTTCTGAGCAGGTCATCCGGTACACCAGATCCAGCTAAGCTTCTCAACCGACGTAGGAAATGTGATGGTTTGCTATCTCCTAATTCTTCGTGATGAAGAAGCTGCTGTACCTGCTTTTCCCTTGAAGCGGACAGCCTCTTAATGAGCTCCGTTTTCAGTGTCTCGTACTTGTCTGAAGCTGCGGGACCAGTAACGATGTCCTCGACGATTTCGATATACTGCGGGTCCAGGTGAGATAAAGCGTGGTGATATTTGGTGGTATCCGTCGTCACTCCTGCCAACTCGAACTGGCTCTCCAGGCAAGAAAACCAAAGGTTCGGTTTAGATGGGTAAAATGGCGGTACCTTTACAGCGACGCGGTTTACGCTTGACATTTCTCCGTTTTCTTTGCTCTCATCCCCAGGCATGATGTTCTACAGGGGTCACCAATGAAGGCGCACGTGGCGGGCCTCTCAAAATGTAGAAGGTGCCACCGGGGCGATGGTCGTCGGAGAATAGAAATAAAAGTCTAAAATGCACTGTAAATTATTTACACAAAAATGTATGTACAATATCAGAACTTAACAGAAATATTTTAATCTACGAAAATCAACAAGAAATATTTTATTACCGCATGAAAAAACCTTTTACCAACAGTGACAGACAATGTCAAGTTGAAAATAATAAATAGAGTGTCGCAGCACCGGCCAGTTACAAACGAACACCGCCTCCTTGGTCGCGGCCTAGTGATGAGTAGTGGTAGTCACTACATGTGTATGGATGTTTTAAATACATTTAACAAATGTAGGAAAATTTGTAATTATACAGGGTGTATTTCACCTCATCACAAAGCCGTTAACCAAGCATTCTGTATGTCAAACTAAGTAACTTTACGCAAAAAATATTGCTGGGAAACAACTTTTTTTTTTTGAGGTTATAAATCATGTTTTGTGGTATAACTCAATGTAACACACTCAAAACATTGTGCGGATGGATGGATTAAATAGTACGGGGGTCGTATAGATATTTAAAGTAAAAATCATGCGATAAAAAGTGGTATATAAAAAAAAAACTTGTCAAAATCTTGCAACTTTGACCCCGAATATCTCCGTAACTAGAAGGTTCCCAGGTATAGTGTAGAACAAAAAAATGATCAGCATGACAAGGAAATCAAGTACTTTTCGTATTCGTTAAGAGGTGTTTTACACCCTTTATGTATAAGTTGAGCCCGCGAAGTAATTTTTCTTACGTTTTTTGCAATTAGCAGGCACGATTTTGACCCTGAAAAAGTGATTCCTTGAACTTTATGATCTTGAAGGGTTGTACTGATGATTTTGATGATTATAATTCTGTAACTACATACGTCTTGCAGTCGCGAACAATGTTTAAATCAACATACAACCTAGAACTGACCTGCGAATTGCAACGTGTTCACCTTAAATACTACATTAAAATACAAAAGTGTTGGTTGGTATTTTATTGTTAGTACTTGTGGCAACCCTACCGAGACGCCGAATAACATACGCCAACGCGTGGCGTCAAGGCACAATTAAGATCGAGCGTGCCCAGTTTAGGTATTTAAAATGTCGGCTTTCTTCAAGATCAAAGGAGTGCAACTTCTGTACGGTAGTACTATTATCTAATCTGCGCCTTAGGCCCCGTTCCCCAAATGTCGTGACGATTAATTTATCGTTGGTTTTTATTTGGCCAAAGTCGCGGACGGCGATTTTGCTATACATCGATGGTGAAAAAAGTCTTGAATTGAAATATGCTGCCGGAAATCTATAGTAAATCTTGTTGAAAATTATTTCAGGAATTGGTTCTTTTGCAAATCAAAGTTACTTCACAATATTTTCTATCACCGATAAGTTAGTGTAACGGATTTCAATGCTTTATGCCGCAAAAATATGTACATAATCACTGTTCTTGTCAAAAGGATGACTGTTTCCTATTTTTGAAGATGGAATGTAAAAAAAAATTAAACACTTAATTATAATAACTTTATATTCAAATAAATAACACCAAAACAAAATCAGATTCAGACAGCAGTAGCCACAACCCAGTCAGTGTAAGAAGACACCCGAGCGCTCACTCCTGGGTAGAAGGGATCAGCGCAGCCTCTGCCCCAGGAGACAACACCAACAAGGATGTCATCGTAGTACAGGGGGCCTCCTGAGTCTCCCTGACACGCGTCCTTGCCTCCTACATCGAGGATACCAGCGCAGATCATGTTCTCAGTCACTCTTTGAGGGATGAGCAGACTAGCGTAGCGACTGACGCAGAGGTCACGGTCGATGGTGAAGATCTGGACGTCACGGAGGATAGCAGAGGAAAGTCCTCCCGACTGTTGGCAGAAAAGGGAGAAATATAAGACTTTAGTGACATTATTCATATCAATAGGCATGACGAAAGTATCAAAAATAACAAATCTGGTCCGTCAGTTATGGTATTGGAAAATAATAAATAATTATTTTTTGTTTTTGTAAATCAATGAATTTTGACAAGGCAAGGGAAAACGCATCAAAATTCGATAGTGGGGGCTCATGACGTCAATACGCTCTAAAAATTATACCTAGACCATAGATCATACACTATAATAATACAAGATAGATGGACAACTCTGGTTTTCGTTTTTAAAACTGTTTACCTCAACTGTTAGATGGCCCTGTTAGTTTCTGTTCAACCAAATAAATACAAAAAGTAATTCTTGACTACGGATTCGAACTTGGAAACTTTAATTCACAAGACAACCGCTGTCACCGCTAGGCTGTCCACTTCACTGACAAGTTGTCTAAAATAGCTGTTCTCTGTAGGACAATGGGGGCTATCGTTTTTGAGTTCACCAGATGGCGCCACTGGTGAGTAAGGTCCTGTCATTCATTCTGTTTGATACTTTAAAGTACCAATAACTTCACAAAAAGTTAATTTTTAACCGACTTCTAATAAAAAAGGAGGAGGTTCTCAATTCGGATGTTTCTATTTTTTTTTTTTTTTTTTTTTATGTTTGTTCGGGCATAACTCCGTCGCTTGCCAACTGATTTGGAAAATTCTTTTTTTGTTGGAAAGGGTATTCTTTCCAAATGGTCCCATAGCCACCAAATCAGGATCTGATGATGGAATCTTGGCGAAATCGAGGGAACTCTTCAAATTTTATATGAAAACGTGTTGCGATTTTGGTATTTTCTACAACAAGTGAAGCATTTGCGTTTGATAAGAACCATTCTACCATCAGATCTGATGATGAAGCCAAGAGTCACGGAACTCCATAATGAGACAATGTACCATAGTCGTGTTTGGGCTTGTTGCAATTGTAACGGTATGCACTTTCCATGTATCAAGCACATGTGAACCACTAAAAAGTTGAAAATAAAAACTTTTTTGCAAAAAATAAAACCGACTTCAAAAAAAACAAAAAAGTGAAAAATAACTTTAGCTTCTGAAGTCGGTGACAAAAAAACTAAAGCAATCAAACAAAGGTCACCGACTTCAGAAGCTAAAGTTATTTTTCACTTTTTTGTTTTTTTTGAAGTCGGTTTTATTTTTTGCAAAAAAGTTTTATTACATATTGTGCATACTTTAGATTCATATTTACAATATTGCCACTAAAATGAGCAAGCATTGAACATTTAAAAATATTTTTTCTTCCAAATACTAAACAAATTAGATGTTGACAATCAAACTTGTTACTTAAAATCTTGTAGTCATTATTAATCAGGAATGGGACAATTTAGATCACAATTGCGAATATTAGTAAAAATACGTGATAAAAAAAGCGCATTGCGTGAACAATCTATGACATCTGACATTTCGGAAGACCTTACTCTACACGAGCGCCCCTAGCGGCGGATACATGCGCGATAGAACAGTTGAAAAGTTTGTGTCCTTAAACACACAGATGGCAGCACAATCTATGAAAATTTTGTTTGACGCCAATGTATGAAAGTTTCACCCCTCTGACCTAGACGTGACGGACTGAGAATTGTAAAAGCGTCGTAAATTCGTCAATTTTGATTTACGTAACAAAAGAAAACTACTACTTACTGAGGTAGTGCCCCATCCAGAATGCCAAACTGGCAGACCAGATGGCAACTCGAAACCCTGAGGGGGGATAGAAATCTGCTGAATCTGAGCGCTGTAGGTCAGGGTTGAAGCCAGCTGGATCACGCTGATATCTCCGTCATTGCCGTTACGGCCATAGGACGGGTGGTTGACGGCACGGTTAAGGTTGATGACGGTTCCTCCGGAGCCACGTCTGTCGGTACCTGCGCGGACACGACGGTTGCGAATGCTGAAGAGCCTGGAAACAAAAGGTTTTTTGTTGTTAGAGACAGTTTTGGATTCTACAAGATTTGGGATACAAAAAAGGGCTAGGGGTAAGAGAATGATTATGGAATCGAAGCCCATTCACACCTTCCTTTTGTGGTTTAGAAATGGGAGTTTCATATGACTAGCGACACTTGGGAAGTTACACCTCTACAAACTCTTTTAAGGTGAACAAAAAAAAAGCGGCCAAGTGCGAGTCGGACTCTCCCATGAAGGGTTCCGTAACAGCAAGTAACATAGTATAAAAGTTCTTGCGGTTCGTTGTAAATGAAAGGAAAATTGTAATTTACGATTTACGACGTATTAAAAAAAAACAACTTACTAGATATCGTTCAAACTAATTTTGGGTTGTAGTTTACATGGTAATGTACATCATATATTTTTTTTAGTTTTATCATTCTCTTATGAGAATGGATTTTAGAAACTTCAATATCATTTATGAAGACCTATCCTATAGATACCGCACACGTATGAAATTGATGAAAAAAAAATGAGTTTCAGTTCTATGTATGGGGAACCCCTTAAATTTATTGTTTTTTTTTTCTATTTTTTTGTGAAAATCTTAATGCGGTTCACAGAATACATCTACTTACCAAGTTTCAACAGCATAGTTTCAACAGCATAGTTCTTATAGTTTCGGAAAAAAGTGGCTGTGACATACGGACGGACAGACAGACTGACATGACGAATCTATAAGGGTTCCGTTTTTTGCCATTTGGCAACGGAACCCTAAAAACGTTTCTATGTATTTAAAGATTATTTATAAAGGATTTAGACAAGTCGCACGTGCGGCAAATGAACAGATAATTATTCAATGTTTTGTCGATAAAAGAATTATGTAATCTTTTACTGACTATAATCCTAGTCATAAAACATAATAAGACCATTATCTTATCCGCGTCATAAGGACAGTTTTAAGTTACTGAGTAATTCGTAAGTCATTATGGAAAAACCAAACATCATTGGCTGACCCAGAATAGTAACGACTGTCAAAGATGGATAAATGACAGCCGGGACCAACAGCTTAACGTGCTTTCCGAGGCACGGAGGAAACTCGGTATGTAAGGGTGGTCACCCATCCACTTCCACAGACCAACCTAGGCAAGCATGGCTTAACCTAAAGATCGACCCGAGCGGCTGATATTATTTAGCCACGAGCTCCTCCACTAATAGGCTGCAACATTAATAGGCTGGTGATGATGTAAAATCATATATTAAACTTCATCGGGTCAAACAGGAAGTTAACCCCAACCAAGTTTTATAAAGGCTAGGATATATAGTGATGATAATAAATAATAGTAAATAAAAAATAAATATAACTGGACATTAACACACAGCGCCATCTAGTGCCACACTAAGCAAGGCTTGTGTCGTGGACACCAGATAGTTGATATACTACATATATACTTTCTTGTTTGTAAATACATATGTGTATTGATGATGTTTATCCATGACTCGGACACAAATGTCCATGCTCATCACACAAACATTTGCTCCTACCGGGATTCGAACCCAGGACCCTAAGAACGTAAGGCAGCCTCACTACCACTACGCCATTCGAGTCGTCAACTACAACAATGATGATAGGTAATACTCACAATCCATCAAAGCAATGTGCCGCAGAGAGCAAGTATCTGGTGGTCAGGATATTAGCAGCGCAAGATTGTCCCCACAGGATCCCGGTACGGAACTCCACCTGGACGATGCCGGGGTACTGTTCAATGGTGGTGGGGTTTCCACCCACGATGCGGTTTGCGTGGGCGCAGGCTGCAGCTGAAATCATAGTAATAGTTGTTTAGTGGGTTGCGGGCCTTCGAAAGAGATACTGCGGCCCCGGAACATAAAGGGCGAGGAAGGAACATGGATGGGTTTTAGTCAGTAAAAGTCTGACACTCTCTCCCGCTCCGCCCAGAGTGGGAGGGAGATTTCCCATCTTAAAAAAAAAACAGTAATAGCAGAAGAGGTGGAAAAGTGACAATAAGAAGAACGATTTTTGCTTTAGTAAATTAACCTAAGTCTCCGTCGCAGTCGACGTATGTCGTGACGATTAATTTATCGTTTCTTGTTAGTTGGCGAAGGTCGTGAACGACAGTAATCGCGTAGTCCATTTATAAACACAAGCTACGACAACACTTGAAACTACAGGATTATCTGGCGTCGTGACAAAGCGGGAACGCGACGTAAAAAGGGGTTCCCTTGCTGCGGGACTGTTCGAAAGAGACACCGTGGCCTCGGAACATAAAGGGCGAGGAAGGAACATGGATGGGTCAGTAAAAGTCTGACACGCCCTCCCGCTCCGGCCACAGTGGGAGAAGTCATTTGATGATTTGACATCCGAAAGAAGTAAAAGGGGTTCTCTTGCTCGGGTCAACACAGTCATCGTTTGTCTAGCCTTTTTCCAACTATGTTGGAGTCTGCTTCCAGTCCAACCGAATGCAACGAAATACCATTATTATTATACACGGGGCGACTGGTTATCTGATCCCCACAATCCAGTTAGTACTGGTTAAATTAGTAATATGCTACCGGTTGGTAAGACTGGTTGTCAGAATTTCGGGCCACTGACTACCTTTAACGACTCCTTAACGTGCTTTACCGAGGGCGTAAACTCGATATGTAATGGTCTCGGTAATTGTGTGTGATGGTTACCCATCCACAAACCAGCCCAGCCAAGTCGATCGCTATTTATTTATTTATTTATTAATTTATTAATTACAACGGTTATACACCAGTAACAGTAATTAATTAATTTCTTACAAATAATATAAACTACAGTTTCATTAGGATAGGTAAATCATTAATTATACATTAAATAAAAAAGTTGAGAAAATTAGTTTTGTTAGGTTACAAATTATTAGGACACAATTATTCACATGCAATGTCTTTCACAAAATCTTGAACACAATAAAATGATTTGGTTGAATCTGTCATTCAACACGTCACAATCGGGTATGTCAGATATAAGGGCATTGATTGCGCTGCGCATGCGACACAGTGGGGAATGCGCACGGGATACAGTGTGGCTCTGTGCAGTTGCGAATAGTCTGTGCCGGCGGTTGGACCGTTGGCGTAGGTAATTGTCAGGGACATAAAATGTGCATAGAATGTTGTGCAACTCTGGCGAGTCAATTATGTTCCGTAAAATTTTAAGTGCAGTGATGATCTGCGTTCGAGACCTTCGGACAACTATAACAACATCATGCCATGAATAAAAACTAAAATACTTCATTTCTATGTAATAGACTCGTCCCCATAACACGGGACTTTTGCCAAAAGTGTCGAAAAGCAGGTCTACCTATTAAGACAAGGACTGCCTTATTTATTTATTTAATTAAACTTCATGTCCAAGAGTGGTACATAGGCGAATTCAATGGCGCAAAGTATTAAAAAAACAGTATCAATCAATCAATCTTTCAAGAATTTTAGGTAAAATGATATTATTGTGTGTTATTATTTAGTAATATCACAGATATTATAATACTTCGTAATACTAACCTGCCAACAACAGGAGTACACAAGCCAGTTTCGCCATTTTGTCGACAAACGTAATGAAACTATTCAGGTGAATTCCTTTTATAGCAATTTAAATCTATTTTAGGGTACCGTTAGCAAATGTGACACCATTTTGATTATGTCATTTCCGGGTTGTAGAGAAACACACTAGTGAACGGGCACCAGCCTATAAAGCTTTTATCCAAGACCCATCCTAGATAATGCTATTCAACTCAAAAGTCTCAAAAAAGAGTAGTGGACTTTTTTTCTTTTTTTGGAATGGGAAATCATTACATGACTTCTCCCACTCTGGGCGGAGCGGGAGGGAGTGTCAGACTTTTACTGACTAAAACCCATCCATGTTCCTTCCTCGCCCTTTATGTTCCGGGGCCGCGGTATCTCTTTCGAATAGGCCGCAGGTCAGTGTCGATATGTTTGTTGTTTAAAATATGATTGTACAAATATAGCTTTACAGAGTCATAATTAGATATTAAAATCATCAATACAACCCTTTAGCAGGCCTCCGTCACTCCATGTACTTGCGCGCTATAAGTACCTACCGCCCAGCCGAGCGGTCTCGCTCCGCCGGCGGAGCAAATTCAGTGCGGTTTTCGCAAGCGAAGCGCGCGCACGCCGTCCAATTTTAATACCTAGTGCTGTTCGTTCGTACGCGTATTACGATGCCGTGTAGTGCCTTATGTGCTGTAGATGGGTGTAAATCAAGCAAAACAAGGGATAAACACCTATCATTTTTCCATTAAAAAAAAACACCTCCACGCTATTTATTTTAACAATTCTTTTTCATACATATTTCGTTGTTATACTTATTTTTAAAACAATTATAAATTCTGATACATTATAGAACATGTTTTATTTTATATTGTACGTCTATACTAAAAATCCCGTCATCTTCGTCGACAGAGGCAGCCCTAGCAATTCACAATATCCACGTGGCTGCGCGATCTACAAAGCAAAACCCACTTTATGATTGTAAGGTTAGGTACATTTTCGTTCGCAGCGTCTATCGAGTTGAAAGTGTAGGCTATTATAGCGGTAGGTATTGAAAATTTTGTATGGAGTGAGTTATCTGGCTAATCTGTGCCTTTAGGTTCGTTAAATAACACTGAACGAGTTTTCAAGAAATATTCATTGAATGGGATTAAATTAATTATGAGGGTTGTATAGATGATTTTAATGAATAAAGTTATGTGACTACGGTCGCGAATTATATTATTTTTTGTAACATATAGCCATTATTTTAATAGATATTTTATAATTTTTTAAAGCTAAACATTTTGAAGTTCTTATGAAACATTTTTTTACACAAAAAACATCTCTCAACGAAGATGAAAGGCACTTATTCTTCCCGTTTTTTGTTCTACACCATGCCTGGGAACCTTCTAGTTACGGAGATATTGGGGGTCAAAGTTCCTACATTTTCACAATTTTATTTAATAGAAGAAAGAAAAAATGTTTATTTGACGTCAGTACATTAAGCACACACATATTAAAAAAAACGTTACAAAAAGAACAAAAATACATAGAATGTGCCCTCACATTCCTCCTCCATTGGCTGCGCCAAAATGATGCTGTCTGACGCTGGTCTTCCAATGGACCTTGAGGGGGTTCGAGACGCAAGTTCTTATGGTAAGATTTCAAGCGCCTGTATGTCACCAGTCCTATTTAATCCATCGATCAGCACAATGTTCTAAGTGCGTAACATTGAGTTTTACCACAAAACATCATTCATCCATAAAAAAAGTCTTTTCGCAGCAATAATTTTTGCGTAAAGTTACTTAGTTTGATGTACAGAATGCTTGGTTAACGGCTTTGCGATGAGTTGGTTTACACCCTGTATGTTCCACATAGATAAATAATTGTACAGAACCTTTCATGTTTTCAGAATCACGTGTAATCTTCGTGCGTATGTAATAAAATTTACAACTTGGATTAGTGGCTTACTTCTAGTTTTAACTAATTACTTTATATCTAGATAGGATTATCCATTTGTTATTCAGTTGATAACTAGGCTATTGGTAAACAATTTTCTGGTTATGGAAATGGGTTTTTAAGTAAAGAAAATATATAAAATAAACCTTTTTTCCAACACCACTGGGAAACTGCATCCCTGGTCTAGTGCAGTGTTTCCCAAACATTATTCTGCCTTGTCCCGGTAATTTTCACACTGCTCCTTCGTGATCCACTCAATATTTCTTTAAACCCCCTTGTTGAACTAGTATTTCGGTATAGCCTGTTCAGTGCGAAATATGTAGATGCTGCTTATTTTTTCCAAATAATCCAAGATCGCGGGAAATGTTGAAAGTTTTATCCTGAGATCTGGTTCCACTTCAAATCGATTTCTATAAAGGGTGTAAAACACCTCTTAACGAATCCGAAAGGCACTTGTTTTCCCCATCATTGTGATATTTTTTTTTTGTTCTACACCATACCTAGGGAACCTTCTAATTATGGAGATACTAGCTTCTGCCAGCGGCTTCGCCCACGTGAAGTTTCAAAATTGTCCCATGGGATCTTACTACCGGGATAAAAAGTATCCTATATCCAGGTTATAAACCATCTGTGTGCAAAATTTCATCCAAATCCGTTCAGTAGTTTTTTCGTGAAAGAGTAACAAACATACATCCATCCTCACAAACTTTCGCATTTATAATATTAGTAGGAAGTAGGAAGTAGGACTAGTAGGATTGGGGGTCAAAGTTGCAACTTTTTCAAACGATGTTTTTTCTAAAATAAGATTTTACTGTAACATTTTTACTTTAAACACCTCTACGACCCCCGTACTATCCAATCCATCCATCAGCACAATGCTGTCAGTGCGTTACATTGAGTTCTACTATAAAACATGATTCTTCACCCCATAAAAAGTCGTTTCCCAGCAATAAAATTTGCGTCAAGTTACTTAGTTTGATGTGCAGAATGCTTGGTTGGCGGCTTCGTGATGAGGTGGTTTGGGTATTGAAAACCCAACTTCACAATTTATGGTATAAGTTATGATATATTTTGTGTATCCTGCACAAGAAAACCAATGAATGGTCATGAATGGTGGTGGTGGGGATGATCAATCAATGGTCTTGTATCGAATACATACCCAATTATGGTTGAAACAAGGTGGGAGTGATAGGACCCGGTATTTTGTTTGATGGCCCGGTACCGGATCGAAATAAGAAACGTTGGTCTAGTTGTTGCAAGTACGACTGCAGAACACGAGGTCCTAGGTTCGATACCCAGGTCGGGCCAAGTATCATTGAGGCTTTCAAGAGGAATTGTGCAGTAGCAGGTTTGCCCGGTTGAATGCTCGCCCCTAATTCATGGGGACTTAAACATAACTGGCGAAATGTGGGGTAGTATTAGGTACACCCCTGCCTTACCCATCCATGATTATAGGCGTGATGTTATGTTACCATTGAGGAAAAGAAGATAGTTTAATCACTATCACTATCTATTTACACGCTGAAATTTTTGTGGATGTGTTCCTGAAGCGAAATGAGTTTGTATCGGTAATACAATCGATTAATATATTGAGACATTTGAGAGAGCATGACATACTCTCAACCGCCAGGGCACATTCAAGTCAAGAACTGCCGTAGGTTTCCAGTGAATGATAGCTTAATAGTACATAGTACTCACACAATATGGGCTATGCGATTATATAATACTGACATTGGATCTATACAATGCAAAGATAGTGAGATGATGTCCATTAACGAATAAATGATTATTCTATTATATTCTACATAATATAATAAGTTTTATATATTTCCGGTAACATATTCACAGAGAGTATGAGAAAGCTAAAAACATTATCTTGTTTTTCTGTAGAAAGTACGTAGTTATATACAATTTGGCCGTCCAAATCCAGGGAGGTTTTATTTTCCGGCTATACCCAGATGTGAACCGATCTAATATGAATTGTATTGCCGACTACATTCACAGATGTTCGCATGAAATGGGAAAATACAATTGTTTCAGGATTAAAGTATTTTTTTAAAAGAAATAGTAATACACTTGGGAGAGGCCTATGTCCAGTGGTGAACGTCTTTCGGCTGAAATGATATCGATGATGGTGATGAAGAAATAGTGACAACATCACCTGTCTAGCATGTTGCTGAAATGGACCTTTTTGGCGCAGCCGTGAGGCACACAGTACATACTATGTTTTTTCTCTTTTTTTGTAACTTTTTTAATAAATATTAAAAATAAATCTATAATGACAAATTATTGGTCAAACATAAGTGTAGCCCTGGCTCTTGTACTAAGAGTTCCTGTATCACAAGAGCCAGAATACTAATACTTGAGTGTGTTCTTATAGAACTGACGTCAAATAAACATTATTTTCTTTCTTTCTTTTGACAACCAGCCTTATTAAGAGGTATTGTATTACCCTATACTACTGGGTTGTGGAGGTCAGATAGGTAGTCGCTCCATATCAAATACTGGTATTCAGCTGCATCTGGTTAGACTGGAAGCCGACCCCAATATGGTTGAGACAATGCTAGGCAGATAATGTGATTACGTTAGAAAGAAGACCTCGTAGAAGGCGGGACCAGTTGGACAAAACCAACGACCCTAGATCGAAACAACTGAAAGTCATGGAAGAGGCCAACAGTGGGATGCCGTAGGCAAACAGTATCAGTAATCAATATTAGTGATTAAATGATTTTGATAAAAAGTTAATCAACTAAACTGTGTCAAAACGTGTCATACGTTGATGTTTATAGCTAAAATAAAATACGACCCGAATGGCGCAGCGGTAGTGAGGTTGCTATACGTTCTTAGGGCCCAAGCTTCGAATCCCGGTAGGGGTAAATGTTTGTGTGATGAGCATGGAAATTTGTTTCCGAGTCATGGATATGATGTATAATAAGTATAAATTTAGAATCAAAAAGTATATATCATGTAGTATATCAACTATCTGGTATCCACGACACAAGCCTCGTTGTGTGGCACTAGATGGCGCTGGGTGCAATGTGAAGAGATATTTATTATTTATTAATATACTGTAGTACAACAAAAAAATATAGTCTTATACTAATGTACTCCGATTTTTTATGAGAACCAGAACATGAAACACAAAGTCGAGCGATTCAGCTTGTGTCCACTGAAGAGTTCCTCTATTCACCTCCTGGGGCTATCATCAGGCCCTCGATACCAAGTACCGAGGGCCGATCGTATAAAGTGATGCTCAGTGCTGCAGAGGGCTCTTTTGAACACGCACCATCGTCGAGGCAACATCTCTCCGTGACCGCAATACTTCGTGTATAGGGTAATAAGTATCAGCTAGAAATAATGTTGGTAAAACATTATTTCCATACATTTCATTATTGTCCAAATTTTCCTGATTGCATTATATTTACAGTATATTGGTCTCTGCTATAATCATTGATATGTAAACTGTGATTGTGTGTTGTATCTAAGTACCTTGCCTGTTATTAATAAATGTTTCTTATGATTTACTGACTGCTATTTTTTCTAATAACTACGCAAAAAATATTGCTGGAAAACGACTTTTTTTCGGGGAAATTATCACGTTCAAGGTAAAACTCGATGTTACCCAACCTACTCAAAAGATTGTGCTGATAGTTGAATTGAATATTAGACGTGTCATGGACCTTAAATAACAGCAGGCAGGTATTAATTAAAACTAACGTGAAAGAGTTGGAACTTTGACCTCCAATAACTCTGTAACTAGAAGGTTTCCAGGAATGGCCCAAAGCAAAAAAGTAATCGCAAAGAGAACAAGTACCTTTCGGCTTAGATATAACGAGTCATTTTGGGTGAATATTTAGAGATATATATCAATCTTCTTCTTCTTCGTGTCGATGATTCCCATCTTTGTTTTATTAATATTATTTGTTTCGACCAAAACTCAGCCACGTCAACGGCGCTGGTGGTGGCTTCGGAAAGGTCCCTTAGAGTGCGGGTGGAGTTGCACAAAGAGCATGTCAGGAGGTGGGCCATGGTTTGAGACAAGGCTCCGCAGTCGCACTCAGCTTAAATCAATAAAATAAATAAATTCAATAAAATCAGATATCTCAACATATAAGTACAATCATAATTATCCGCGTTCACAAAATTAAATTAAATCACAATGTTAGTAAAAATACAGAATTTAGTTACGTTAGTATATTTAAACTTAAATGTAGGTTACTCCAAAACATTATGAAAACGACTGTCCAGTGTGTCACTAAACATCGCCAGAATGCTGTTCGGGCTGGCGCGGACTCTGCAGTGCAGCGCAAGGCGGCGGCGCACCGCTTGCGCAAGATGGCATGGAAACCGTCTACCTGTGCATCCGCAAACGTCCCTGATGCGCTGCATGCCCGGGGCAACCGTAACAACACCCTAAACGCATGATTGTATTGGACGCGTAAAGCATTGAACGATCTTTGTGTATAGTTACTCCAGAGATTGATATACATTTTGAGGATGTTCTTATTGCTTTGATTTTCTATATAAGGTACAACTTTTACAAGATTTTAATGTACTACATACAAGTACGAGATTAGGGTTTATTAAAAAAGTATCCACTAGTAACTTTCTTAAAAGGTGATCGTGGTATTGTTGGAAAGTAAAGCGCCTTTAATTTGTGTAAATTAATTCAGCAAATCGTAATCACTGCTCTCAAAATGATTAAGGAATACTTTGTGCCACAATCTTCATATCATCATCTGCCTAGCCATTTCACAACTATGTTTATGTCGGCTTCCAGTCTAACCGACTGCAGCTGAATACCAGTATTTTACATGGAGCGACTGTCTATCTGACCTCCACAACCCGGTTAGTACTGGGTAATAAGATACCCCTTGGTAAGACTGGTTGTCAGACCTTTTGGACCACTGACCACCTGTAACGACTGCCAAGATCTACAAATGACACCGGGACCAACAGCTTAACGTTCTTTCCGAGGCACGTAGGAAACTCGATATGTAAGGGTGGTCACCCATTCACAAACCAACCTAGGCAAGCACGGCTTAACCTAAAGATCGACCCGAGCGGCTGTTTATTTAGCCACGAGCACGTCAATTATGTTCAAATAATGCTTCTAATTTTTACATTAGGTACAACTTGGATTTAGTGTAAGTACTATAAGTTTCTACGAAAATAGGGTTCATTAAAAAAGCATCCACTACTAAACTTGCGTAAAAGGGTATCGTGGTACCCAGTTCCTGGGTCTGCATCCGGTAAGGCCGGCCTACCCAAATATTGTTGGAAAGTAAAGCGCCATTACTTTGTGTTAATTATTTCGTCAATTTCATCGTCACTGCCCTCAAAATTATAAAGGAATACTTTGCGGGAAAATCACCATATCGTAAATAAATGTGTGGTGGAATACAGCCCACTCCCTGTCACTGGAGAAGACATCTGTCCCAGCAGTGGGAAAATTATATGCTGATTATAAATATCCTTACGAGCAGCGAGAAAAGTCAGTAAAATATCAGAAGTCTGAGTGTAAATGCAATGTGCGAACTTGCAACATTTTGCTACAATATAATTGAAAAGTTGTTAGTTCTCACATTGCGGCTATTATATTAACAGGCATGAATATTTTCTGCCGAAAGATAATCATTTTTTATATGTCTACTAGTTAAGTAAATTAACTATTAGATAGAGTGGCTGCCATCTATGCTAGCAATTTTTTATCTCGACGCCAACAGAAAAATTAAGGACTCTTGAGCGATCACTATACCTACACTAGTTTGTGTTGTTTTGTAAAATACAAGTGTATTTTTACGTAGGCAATAAGTAATTAGTGTATATGTCACCGTAAAATTGTCAAACACGTTATATTACAATATAACGTGTTTTTTCTCGCGATATTGTAATGTCTCGAATTATTGTCAACTGAACATACGGAAGTATCTCTGTCCCCATAATCGGGACTTGGGGCACCCCCCCGTTAGGTTAGTTAAGTTCCTTTAAACCCTGCACTCGGAAATAGGGGCCCCGCGAAGCGGGGCTCCGTCGACTACGCTTTTTAGGGGGAATATAAAGTGTTTTAAAGTTATGTTATATTAACCGGTATTTCTCAGGAATGGTGCATTATCTTTTCATGAGAGTTGTGCCACTGGGCAAGGGGGACCCCTCCTTCCCTCCACAGCGCGTAAGTTGACTACCATCGCATGCATTTCACGAAAAATAATGCGTTTTGTTGTAAGCAGTATGTTCATTTGACAATAATTCGAGACTTTACAATATCGCTAGAGATTACAATATAACGTATTTGACAATTTTACGGTGACATATATATGTCACCGTAAAACTGATACTTCCGTACGTTCAGTTTACAATAATTCGAGACATTACAATATCGCGAGAAAAAACACGTTATATTGTAATATAACGTGTTTGACAATTTTACGGTGACATATACACATAACATCACACCTCTAATCCCTAAATGGTTTTATAGAACCTACGCAATTTGTGGAGCGAGCCTATTGTCACAAAACTGATACAAATCTAACGTTTGATACCTTTGTATACGGTCAATAGTCGCGCTAACGACTACTATAGTAACCAGAGGGCCTTTTTTTTCTTTTTTTTTTAGGATGGGAAATCATCAAATGATTTTTCCCACTCTGGGCGGAGCGGGAGGGAGTGTCAGACTGTTACTGACTAAAACCTATCCATGTTCCTTCCTCGCCCTTTATGTTCCGGGGCCGCGGCATCTCTTTCGAACAGGCCCGCAACCCCGGCTAACCAGAGGGCCTAGAGTAGATATTCGCAAAGTGGTCGAAAACGGTTTCCCATAAATTTAAAATCGAATTATATAAATGGCTTAATAATAATATTTTTTATAGCATTAATGATTTTTTAATACGAATTCATAATGTATCTTTAGTAAGTAAGTTTGCATGCTTTAGCATTAAGCAAAACATGTCCGATCTACTACTTTTCTTTGGAATAACACCTTGTATACCATGCTTTATGCAAATCAAAATATCTTAGCTTAAATGAAAACTCATTTTGGGGATCGACGAGGTCTAAAAATCGACCTCTATCATGAACACAAGTTCTAAATTGAAACTTTCAAGATACTAAATAAGTTGTGTTACTGTTGTAAAACCTATTTGCTAAAATACTTTTTGTAAGGTTTTAATGGCATTTGTAATATCGATAAAAATATATTCGAAGTTTAATTCCGTAATCGTTACTTCGATCGTTATTTGAAGTTTGAATAGTTTACTGAGTTTTTCCGTTCGCTATTTCCACAGCATTTATTAAGGAATATGATTCTTCAGATTACAATCACAACAGTTACGCCAATGAGTGTGTGCAAGTTTTGTATCATCAACAGGAAACAACTAGAGATGAGAGTTTTTAGGGTCATTAAAATTTTGTCTATGGGGGTCTGAAGCGGTATCAGACATCAGTTCATTTTGGAAAACGGGTCTCTTGCCTAAAATAGTTTGAGAAACGCTGGCCTAGAGTGATAGAAGTAGAAGCATTTAAATCCTTACATATTTATCACTACGAAAAGGAAATCACCCAGCCGCCATACACTTTTGGTCTATTTTCAAAAGGCGGCCAACCAAAATAAACTTACTATTTGGATAGAGCATAACATAATAAACATTTTTAATACTACACCCAAGTCATAAGTCAATACACCGAGAGAGAGACGTGTTTTGGAAACATGGTGATGAGATGTACCACGTTCGAATATACTACAGTAAAAAAAACTTATTACAGAAACTTGCGTAAAGAAGCATGTCAAACCTAGTAGTACTTACCTTTATTTTAGTTCAGTGTTTTCCCGCCTGCACAGATAAGTTGGTGTGAAGAAGTGTGCCATTGCAGAACACAAATCTTAAACAATGTGATCCTCAATTAACGATAACTATGACGGAAAGATCAGATTTATGGCATTGACATTAGCTACCGAAAAATAGACGTAAATAGGAGATCGCCCAGATTGGACATTCAAAAGTAACCCGGCCAACCAAACTAAACGCCATAATTAAATAGAACTTATGGATATAAACATTTTTTATTAAGCCACCCAAGTTTTAAACAAGTAATAATGATTACTATACTATAAATGTTACTAGTCGATGAAAACGCTAATCAAAGAAGGTCTGCCGATTTCTTTTAAGCTCAAACTCGTCGATGTGTTTATTCTGCCCGTCCTAACCTACGGTGCTCAGACCTCGTCACTCAACTAATTATTCTCACTCAAATAATAATTGTAACAACTTACATTCATCTCGAAAACAAAAGTTTTATGGGGTCTGCCAAAGAGCGATGGAGTGAGCATTCCGGGTGTAAAGAGAACAGATAAACTACGGTACACAATGGTGATGGTAAAAACAGGAATTACAGATGTGGGTGAAAACGCTGCCAGGCTCAAATGGGATTGGGTATGTCACGAGAGCCGTATGGACAACGACCGCTGGGCAAAGGTCTCAACACCGCCGAGGCCGGCCTAGAAAGAGGTGGCGTGATGATCTGAACGCGCTTCAAGGAGATCGGCAGATCTCCCTTGATGATCGACCAGTAGCGTTTCTATTATAGTAATAATTATTATTTATTTAAAATTTGGGTATACTCGTAGAACTTGATTGCGAACGTTATTGGTCCTTCGAAGCCGCTATCCCAACTTACACCAATATCGATGCCCATTTTCTTGACAAGCAGCGCCAAACGTACTGTCTGTACAAGGCTTTTGTCACTTGAACGACATTGACAGAAGGGTCGTTGTTGGTTAACATTTGAGGAATGGTATTGGAAAAAACAAGATGGTGCAATAAAACCGGATAAGCAATCAATAAAGATGTACAAGGATCTCAAAGAGCGTTTTAAGATCCTTAAATTGTACATCTTTATTGATTGCTTATCATTTTTTTTGTTCTTTTATTTCAGAATCAGAATCAGAATGCTTTATTTGTAAACATAGGTCAAATTATATGATGATACAGGTAAGTGGATCCTCTATGTTTTGCCCAGAGGCGTACAAATATATAATTTTAATGAACATTATCTTTAGGTACTTTAACACTAGTTCAACTTTTAAGATATCTTCTAGTGGTAGAATTTTATAAAATTATGTTAACTTTCACATTCGTAATAAAATCAACATTAAGTAATAGGTACATGCATGTCAATATTAATTGGGGATATAATCAGTTTCAATAAATGTCAAAGAGATAAAGTTATAATAATGCTAATGTCAAATAAAATTCTGAATAGTCAAAATAGGTTAGGAGATGTTGGTACAATTTTCTGAAGCAGAAATTATAGAATTATCGTCCAGATATTCCTGTAATGAGTAGTAGCATTTATTTAACAATATTCTTAATAATTGTTTTTTGAAATTTTCCAGATTTAACGTTAACGTACGTTCTCTGACGTCAATACCGATTAGTAATAATACTAACTTAGTAACACTAATCTATTTTTATCATTGTTTTGAAGGATAATTTAAGTTATTTAATAGCAGCTGGTTATCTTATTATTGTCATGTTATCATATTTTCTATCTGATATTTATTTTGTTTATGAATGAAATAGCAAATCTATATGGATTATCACAGCATGCTTTTTACTGCATTTTGGGCTAAGAAAGGCATGGTTTCTAGAACTAAAAACCACTGTATTAATTTTCACCATTGAAATTGAACGCGAACCGCTCATATTAACCGTGTTGAAGGGCTGTCAATGTCGTCGTTGTTATGGAATATATGTAGATAGGAACAGCTCTTAAATGCAGTTTCAGAAGGCAAACTTAGGACCTACAGCTCACCCAAAATCACACCAAAGGAAAAATAACAACAAAAACTTTAAAAGGTAAATAAATATATTATTAATAAATTAGACAGTCATTTACAAAATTTAGTAAACAGCGTTCTCAACGATCCAGTCGGAGAAAGGAGAGATAGCGGTGGCAACCAAGGGGAAGTTTTCACCATAAGGGCTACCGAAAGAAAGGAAGCCAACGAGAATTCCGTCGTAGAAAACAGGGGCGCCTCCATCACGGATGCCCCAGTGGGTACCAGTGGTGCCAGGGATAGTAGCACAGATCATGTTGTCGGTGACCTCGATGGGGATACGTAGGTCACCGTATTTGGCGACGCAGGCAGCATGGTCGCTAGTGTAGAGGTGAGTGCTGGCCAGGTCGCGGTCGGACCAGATCACGCCTTCCTGCTGGAGAAAGAACGGCTGGTTAGGATTGATAGTGGAAGTATAGTGAAGGAAAGGATAGGCAAAAAAATTGCATATGAAAAACTTAAGTCATCTTGAAAGTATAAAGCCGGATATTATGTTTGGAGTTTCTTGCCAGTATTTGCCCATAGGATTCCAAAAGCTTCAATTTTCTAATTGACAATTTCCTTAACAGCTCACAATTTTATTTTTTAAATGCTTTGATCTTATGAAGAAAAACGAAATATCTGTTAAAAAAATCAACTTACAGCACTACGGCCCCAACCAGCAATAGTGACGGGAACGTTAGCGGGGAAGACGACACCACCAGCGGTGATGGTAGCCTGCTGGACAGTGGAACCGAAGGAGAGGTAAGACACCAGGCGGATGATGCCTACGTTGCTGTCGAACTGTCTGAAGGAGTAGTCAGGATGCCTGATGGCGCTCTCGGCACCCACGGTCTGACCACCACGACCGCGCTCTGAGGCTCCTGCCCTCACTCGGCTGATACGAGGGTCGTGGACGCTAGAAGGATTAATTACAATTTAAGCCCATAAATATAAGCATATAAATTATCCCGTGGGTATGAACAGGCATACAACCGCAGTATGCTATGCCCTAACCAGGTCACGGTCTACCAGTGTGCATTATAGAAATACGTTCCTCCGTTAGAAACAGGCAATATATTTATAGACGGACAGTCACCTGACTCTCGAATTTTACATGATTAATACAAATGAGGATGATGCTCGTTGGTAATAAGAAGAATTTAAGAGAAAGAAAAATATACATTATATCTTAATCATGTGTGACCTAGACGCAGTCTAGTACTAGAATGAGTATATGACTAGTCAGCACAAAATATAGAAACTTCCGATGGAAAATACTTAACCCGACCTAGAGCCCAATCTAAGACTCAAAGATCAAAAGTAAGGCCTTAATTCTTGTCGCGCTCTCAGAAGCGACCTAGGCGCGACCGACCGTCAGAGCGACAAGAATTCAGACCTAACAGTGAATAACAACTGCAAGTGTATAATATATAGCCACCTCTATAATAAAATCAAGAAAGGCTGTAATATACTTACGTTCCAACAAGACAGTGGGCAGCGGTCAGGACATGACGCCGGGTCAGGATGGAGCCGATACAGGTCTGCAGCCACGCGCGGCCATAGCCAGTCTCCACCTGCACTATGCTGGGGAAGTTCTCAATGTTCGCCCCGAGTACGGTGGCACACCCTGGAAAACGCAGACAAGTTAATAAATATGACAAAAAAAGAAATCGAAGAAGATTTCGCAGAAGATGGCTGACGAAACAAATGAGCAGCGGTTCAATTAAACGGTGAGTCTAAAGAATTGCCAGTCATGACTGAACAGGAGCATACAAATATAGTGGAAATGATGGACGATGAAGCTAAATCCATATTTCAAAGTCGTTGGGGCTGGGGGCTACAGGTATGAAAACAGAAAACCAGTTGAATACTGGTCATTTTTAAGTAATACGATTATTCTTGCAATTAACTAGATGCAAAAAGCAAGATTTATAAAAACCAAAGCAACTCTCAACTTAAAAATCAATGAGGTCACGTTGAAAAACAAAAAAAAAGAGAAGGTAATCAAAAAATCTTCTGGAAGGATCAATACTTTTACGAAATACACAGTCAGCATGGTGAGACCAAATTATATGAAATACATTTTTTTCTTGTTTATTTCATTTAAATACTTTACCTGCAACCAGGAGTGTGAAGGTAGCGAGAGAAACCATGGTGCTTGCTTCTGACTTTCAAGTCGATGCCTCGAATGAACTGTGCCAAAGAATCTTCAGTGCGATTATTTATACCAAAAGTGCTGCATTTGCTATCACCGTAATCTTTTACATCATAACCTATATTTTCATTCATTATGTCCTGATAATTATTCTCTGTTTTATCAGAACGGCTTATGGAAAGATTATGGATTGATGCAGGTGCTATGCATTGAACAATAAGTTCTTAAATTTTATCTATGGATATTTTTTTATATTGTTAGTTACGGCTATCGGCAGTTGCTAACTGCAGATATTACTATCCTCTCGACTGAATTTTGGTTATGAGTTGGAAAGTGATACTTATAGTCCACAAGAAAGAACCCAAACACAGGTGCCTGTGTAGTCTCAAGTCGAACGAAATGGCAATACAACACGCATGCGGGACCAAATCAGGCATCAACGCGCCAGCTTTGACGTGTTGTCTAAGACAAAGAAAAGTCTTAGATAAAATCTTTAGGTGGTATTTAATCTCCTATTATATCTTTTTTTTTTGTTCTTTTTTTATATTTATTTGGTGTTGGTGTTTTTCATGTCGTGACGTCCGTGTCTACGGTTTATGCAATATAGGATCATCACGAGCTTACAGCAGTCCACTGCTGGACATGGACTTTGCAATAGGGAATATGCAAGAAATACTAAACTCTTTTTATTTATTAAAAATGCCTTGTATTGGCGCTTATAAACATTATGGTGCGCTTGTTTAAGTTGCTAATACATCACTTATATTACAATTTATTGTTTTATGTATTATGTTTTTGGAGAAACGGAACGCACTCTCAAAACACGTCATTCTCGATAACGGTGGTAGTGACATCAAAATTCAAATGCCAAAAAATAGTACATTTTGATACAAGTGGAGAAAGTTTGTTATTACCGTTCAAGGCGGTATTAACACACGAGCCGTAGGCGAGTAGTGTTTCTGAGCCGAGAACTGCAATAACAATTGTCCACGTGTATCAAACGACGTTTTTCAATACACTTTTGAAGAAATAAAATAAAAGAATGGAAAACATCTGTGTCATGACTTATTACGAGACTATGATTTAATCTTATCTTTTTTCCCCGCTTTGCTTTCGCCACGTTGAACGAAAAGCAAAAGTGTGAAGCCGTTATACAGCCTAATTTAAAAAATTGTTTTTTTTTTATATTTTTGAATTAAGAATAGAAATAAATGTTAATTTGTTTATAGAAGTAAATATTAGTTTTAAATAATCATGTTTATCTATGGTATTGGATTTATAAACACAAATAGAATATTAAAAAAATGTTTTCGCCGTAAAGACGTAGATCGCTTTGCCGAAATTAAAAAAAAAAAAAAAACATTCACATTTTAACTAAGTATAGGTATAGTTATCTGTGGCAATTTTACTTTCTGCGCACGTGTATAAAAAACATGAAAAATGCACACGAGTGAAATACACTGCATTTTGAACCTAATCGTAGTGCGAAAAGAACCAGTTTTCGAGGAAGTGTATTGAAATAACTTTTATTTGAAATGTAGGTAAAGTTGCACTACGATTTTATTATAATATCATTATCGCAAGTTTTGCTTGAATAAAGCACATACAATTAGTAAAATTACTTTATTAAGGCCAAAAAAATAGATGGCAACAAGGTAGATTTTGATAAATGACGTAAAAGTATGGTCGCGACAATCACGGACGTTTGAACTGTCATAGAATATTGCAGGAGTTTAGTATTATTTTTAATTAAGCGACTAGCAATAGTTGAAATTAACTTTGAATACTTTCCTTGAGTTGATAATAGTGTAATTAATTGATTTAAGTGAAGTAAAAAAATACATGCTCCCTATTGCACGCCACTTAGCTCGATTCTCACCAGCAGGCGCAGCAGCCCTTGCAATCCTTGCAATCAAGCTCGTATCCAGACTTTTGGTTCGGGGGGGACAAACATTGGAACAACCATGAGTATTGTGCATGGGCACCGGCATACATTTTTTCAGAGAGTTGCACCTTCAATTCCGTGAAAACGGCCCAAAATTTATTGCACTCCGAATCAGATAATTGAAATCAATGAAAAATAGTAGGATTCGAAAAGCGAGCTTGAAATTTTTTGCATCCACGGATCCACCTCGAATTTGATAGGTTTTCTTTTGTCCTCTATTAAAGCAAAACGCCGTTCAGCCAATTTATAAAAAAGAGTTTATGAACACAAAGGACATAATATGTCTGAGCACACTCGTATAATTTTGTTATTAGGCTCATCCAGAAAGAAAATAGGAGTATGAGCGAGCGAAGCGAGCTCGAAAATGTTTGCTTCCTGGTTCGGATGGTTGGTTTTTCTATGTATTTTCTTTTCCGTTACCTTGCACCCTGTGCCCATGTGAACGGTATAAAATCGCTCTAATCACTGTACTATAATTTACGTACTTCGCAATGGTTATGATCCCGTTTATTCTTAGTCAGATTTCGGGGCGGGATAAATCCTAACTATCCCTACCCCTGGATATGTGCCTGCTTGCAATCCTTGCCGATTCGCGGTCTTCACCCATGAACACGTCGTCTACGCCAACTGTCAGCGCTTCTACAGCCAATATCTTCGTCATATATACTTTAGCCTGTTTACAAAGCTTAGATGATGCTCAGGTAAGTACTTACCTGAAACTACAATTATTATTTTCCAGCAACATATACCTTTAACAAAAACTGGAACATTTTTCATATTTCTAGTTCATTTATTCATTTCTTTACGCCTTGAATGATTTATTAGTTTAATAATTTAATCTAACATAGCCCTAGGTATTGTACCTAATTCTCGGTCTAAACCTTGGGTCTCCCGGTCGTATGAATTTTGTATAACGTTTCCTTTCGTCTACATTCAGGTGGAAATATGTGAGCTTTTTATTTATGACCTCGTTTTGTACAGGTATTGCTTCGGGGCGTTAGTAACAGTTGTGGTTTATTCGTATTTATAAGTGAAACATATTTTTAATAACTTCTTTTTGATGTTCTTTGAATTTGTGTATTGCTAACATTAAATAAAATCGTTCAATTTCCAATAGCACACAAAAATAATTGAAAAATACCCTTGGTTCCGTAGCCAAGTGGCAAAATACGGGAAACCCTTATGGATTCGATTTTCAAACAAAAATTAAAACAAAACAATAAATTGTCGGTTCACTATACTTGGACACTCAAAATTTTTTTTTGATAAAACCCATACGTGTCCCTACTACCCATAGGTTTATAATTTCTTTTTTTTTTAATGAATAGTTTGTGCGCGAGACACTTCCAAAGTGGTAAAATGTGGACCCCCCTGTAACTTCAAAATAATAGAATGATAAAACAAGAAAAAATATATGATTTACATTACCATGTAAACTTCTACCGAAAATTGGTTTGAACGAGATCTAGTTAGCTGTTTTTTGAATACGTGTCATCTTTAATATTATTTTACTTATCTTGCTGCTACGGAACCCTTCATGGGCGAGTACGTCGCAATCAATTTAAACTATGAATTATTCTAGAATAATATAACACAATAGACTGCGGGAAGGGCATTTCTTCGTTCTAGTTAAAAGACCCTAGTTTAGCGCGTCAGGAATGTTTGCGGAAGCGCGTACTGATTGGTTTCAGTACCATTTTTTTTTTTTCAAAACTTCTTTTATGATGCGCAGAGTGGGGGGGAGCTGTAATGACATTCTGAAGGTCATTAGTGAAAACCCGTGCTGCACCATGCGCATTGTACATACATGTACATATACCGGGGCGTCTGGTGAGTGCAGCGGATTTATGAATTAAATCTTGTTTTTCGTTTGCCACTAACATAGCTTATAAGTTTGACGACTCGAATGGCGTAGTGGTAGTGAAGCTGCCTTGCGTTCATAGGGTCCTGGGTTCGAATCCCGGTAGGAGCAAATGTTTGTGTGATGAGCATGGACATTTGTTTCCGAGTCATGGATGTTTGTATGTATAATAAGTATGTATTTACAAACAAAAAAGTATATATGTAGTATATCAACTATCTGGTGTCCACGACACAAGCCTTGCTTAGTGTGGCACTAGATGGCGCTGTGTGTTTAATGTCCAGCGATATTTATTTATTTATTTTAAGTAGTGTGTATTACTAACATCATATGGATCAAGGTCTGAACTAAAATATTTTTTATTTTCTTATTAATAGAGTTTTTTATCTGTCTGTTGTGTTGGATAATAAGCAAATGCAAACTTTGCAAAGTGTACATTGTAAATGGGTGATATAAAAACTATAAAGCGAGGTAGGGTGGTAGAAAGCGTTAGAAGCCACTACCCCTAATGGAACCTTAGTAAAGCGCTTAACGTGCCGTGTAATCCGCCATAAACTTAAGATATAACTTCCGTTATTATAACTTGTAGTAAAGAAGAGAAACCCGGGTTGGGTTGTCTTGGATGTCCCAAGTGGAGATGGCGAGATGAACTAAAAGACTTCTTGAGAGATTGGTCCACGATAGCAGTGAAAAACTCGAGGGAAACCTTTATCTGAAGGAGATACTATACAGCTGATATAATAATTTTAATACGCCATTATTTTAAGGTCGTTCTGGAACCGTAAGCCATAAACTCGATCATCGAACTCGATTATCGAACTCAGAAATTACAATAAAGTTAAGGAAATATTACAAAGATAACCGTGAATTAAAAAAAAAATGTATAAAACTTAAATCACTATGTTCGTACCGCGAATCTCCGAAACTACCCAATGTATTTCAATATATTTTAAAAATATGTGTGCTTGTTCCACCATGCTTAGATAGGAGCCTTTTGCCTCGTACAGGACGAGTTTCATTTCTTTTAATTTTGTTCTTTTTTCTGTGTATTTTTTATACTGTTAATTTTGATGTGTTTGTCCTGTGTGGGCTAATAAATGCTTTTTCTTTCTTTCTTTCTTTTCTTTCAACTTCAAACAGGATAGTTGCCCTGATTTTACTTTGCGGAACTACATTGTTATAGGCCCAATACGTGTAATTAAATAAGGGCCTTGAATGTCACCAGTAAGAACCAGTGCAGATAGAAACGTTAGTAAAGGTCATCTTGAAATTTCAATAATTTATTACTGTTTTACCCCACCCAAAGAATGTTTAACACCTTCAATAAATCTACCATAGATAACAAACAAAAATATGTTGCATAATCTCTCTTCGTGACGTAGACATAGATAACCAAATTTCTGTAATTTGCCACTGATATGATCATTAGAATTTTAAAATGCTATGCCAACTCGTTGCAGGAATTTCTACCTTCAGTTGATCGCTGAAACTTGAAAATCCAACAACGCGAGTTACAGTATTTAATTCTGCAGCTGCAGATACGAAAACAACACCTGTATCTAAATACATTTATTAGGTCATTTCCTTTTCTAGATTTTTCAATTATCGTATAATTAAGGAAACCCTCAATTCATGATAATTTATGGTACTATATTGTTTATCGATTGATAAAGAATATTACTGTTGCAATGCGGTTCAGTAACACAGTTGATTGACAACCAGGATGTCGTCTTACACATGATATGCTGTTGTAGACAGCAGTGGCGAGGGGTTGATACAACTCGAAACCTACCGGCTTCCCTTCGGAACAACCACTTAACTGGAGTCTACTATTGCCAAAAGTAAAACAATGATGGAAATTAGTTAGGATTGCCCAAACATGTATAAAACTACAATTGGTTCGATGTATGGTTTTTTCGAATATTATTAAAAATATGCACCGGACCGGCCTAATTGGTACATACATTCACCCCTCGCTACTGGTAGACAGAGACTTAATCTATTGAATGTCTTAAGTTACACAGTTCGACTTAAGCTATTGTCTTACTATTGTGTCTCTAATTAAGACATTCAAAAGGTTAAATCAATATCCAAAGCCTCAATATAATTAATCTGAGAAAAGCGGTTAAACGGGTCTCCTTTTGCCAGTTCAGCAGAATTTTAGAAAGACAGAAGAAGTGGTGAAACACACTCCACAGCATCTCTTGCGTCTGTGAGATTATAATTACCTGATATTATATAGGGTGATTGGTAATTAGTGTACGAAAGTTAAACACGTGGTTGTGCTCATGATAACAAACAACTTTTACTGTGGGACCAAACCTTTTTTTTTTGGGATGGAATGTCATCAAATGACTTCTCCCACTCTGGGCGGAGCGGGAGGGAGTGTCAGACTCTTACTGACTAAAACCCATCCATGTTCCTTCCTCGCCCTTTATGTTCCGGGGCCGCGGTATCTCTTTCGAACAGGCCCGCAACCCCGGCAGGAACAGGCCAGGTAGGTATAATTATGTTATTAATATGAGATCAATTTTCTAAGTCGACTTTTCCCTTTTTTGTAATTCGCATAAATGAATCTTGTAATGAATCTAATAATAAAACTACATGAAACTCATAAAAGCTAATTATAAACTATATAACAAATAAATCAATTAGTAAAATAACCTAAAATGTTAACTTTTTTACCAATTTGTGAAACATCATGCTCTAATTTATGGCAAAATTCTAGCCCTGTAACGCCAGGCCAAAGTTTCTATGGAGGCCAGAGGATCTCCCTTACGGTAAGGTAGAAACTAAACAAAAACTGAAAAAACTTTCCAATCATTCTAACCGATATCAATTTCATTCACTAGCGTAATCTCTTCCACCTGATATCTTTATCTGTAATAACCAATCGTGCACCGATTTTATTGAAAACAAACATCGAAAGACTAGGAGGGCGGAGCTTTGACATATGGTGCGAGTTTGTCAACCAATCAGAATTGGTTTATTTGAAAATCAGTTGTTTTTCTTCTGGGGTTATATTATCAGCTGGTGAGACCGGAGTTCCAGCAGTTGGCTTGCTGGGCTCACACTCGATAGTGCTGTAAAAATAGGTCAAGGCGATTAGACGAGCTAAATTAGTAACTCTATTTGTGGTGGTTCAAACTACGTTTGAAATGCTGTTAGAATAAAGTTCAAATCAGCTTGCACTGCAAAGTGGTTGTTACGTTAGTCACTGCGAGCCAAATAGCGCGAAATGAGTGGTTTCGATCGATTTCCAAAAAAAAAATATTGATTGGATTAAGAAACTAAAAACACTATCATGCTAACATATTGCTTGTAGAATTATTTGCCAAAAAATCTGAATGATCGCATGCATATCAGTATGCTTTTTTGTTTGAAAGATATTTTAGAGATAAGTTCGTGATTTTTATTTATCGAGTCAAATTAATTGTATTATACTTTCAAAACGCTATCATACTAGCATATATCCTGAAGAATATCATATATTTTTCTGGTCTTGTTTATAGCAGTGAATCATATACTTTTAGTAATTATAAAACTCACTTTTAGCTCATGTAATCGCCTTAAAAAACTCATAAATACTGCCACTATTACTGGACACGACTCTTTTAATAAACATTGTCTTTGTCATAGGAGTCACAGACAGCCTGAAAGGTGGGTGAGATGAAGGAAGACGAGACAGCGTCCACATGCTTTAGAACAGCTCTGAAGTGGACTCATGCAGGGCAGAGTACTTGGTAATCTTCACTAGATCATCAGTTACACCGAGGCTTTGTTGGCCTTTCTCGAGGAGCTTTGATTGAAAGGACGTGAAGTTGCGGACACTACTCGTTAAATACAATACAACTCATAGAAAACCAAAACCGTTATTTATATCCCTGTCTTTCATATCACCTAGTCTAACCGGATGCAGCTGAATACCAGTATTTTACATGGATCGACTGCCTATCTGACCCGCAAAACCCAGTTAATACTGGATAATACGATACCACTTGGTAAATTCGATTGTCAGACTTCTTGGGCGACTGACTACCGCGCTGTTCTTTTCCCGTTTTTAATCATATCAATGGTGCTGATGAGACCATAACCAATTCGCGGTTTCGGAATTGGTTATGTCGGAACTAATTAGTTTCATCTGCACCATTGATGGTGCAGGTCAATGGTGCAAACGGTACGACGCGCCTGTAACGACTGTCAAAGATGGACAAATGACAGCCGGGACCCAAACGTGCTTTCCAAGGCACGGCGGAAACTCGCTTTATTAGGGTGGTCACCCATCCACAAACCAACCTATGGAAACGCGTCTTAACCTAACGATCGACCCGACCGTCCGCTATTATTTAGCCACGACCTCCTTTCCCTGTTTTCTGCATATGTTACAGCATTTTCATTCCTACTACTAAACCAATACAGTCGAGTTTGGTTAATCAGAATGAACGAGGCAGCGTGCCCTGGCAAACTCCGTCAGTTTCTTGTATGCCTCTGGGCGAAAAAAAAAAAATACTGTATGCGCGAAATAGTTATAATATTATACGAGTAGACTTCAAATGTCAGTTATGGGAAATCTTCCGTGATTTTATTAATTTTGAGCTCCCGATATTTCGACGCTGTCACGAGCGCCATGATCGCGGGTTGACTGGAGAATGCGGGTGGACAACAGCGTCGAAATATCGGGAGCTCATCATCTGCCCAGCCTTTTCCCAACTATGTTGGGGTCGGCTTCCAGTCTAACCGGATGCAGCTGAATACCAGTATTTTACATGAAACGACTGCCTATCTGACCTCCACAACCCAGTTAATACTGGGAAATACGATACCACTTGGTAAGTCTGGTGTCAGACTTTTGGGGCCACTGACTACCTGTAACGACTGTCAAAAATGGACAAATGACAGCCGGGACCAAAACGTGCTTTCCAAGGCACGGAGGAAACTCAGTTTATTTAGGGTGGTCACCCATCCACAGACCAACCTAGGGAAGCGCGTCTTATCCTAAAGATAGACCCGACCGTCTGCTATTATTTAGCCACGACCTCCTTTCCCTGTTTTCTGCATATTATGTTACAGCATTTTCATTCCTACTACTAAATCAATACAGTCAGGTTTGGTTAATTAGAATGAACGAGGCAGCGTGCCCTGGCAAACTCCGTCAGTTTCTTGTATATCTCTGGACGAAAAAAAAAATACTCTATGCACGAAATAGTTATAATACATATTATACGAGTAGACTTCAAATGTCACTTACGGAATACCTTCCGTGATTTTTATAAAATTGAGCTCCCGATATTTCGACGCTGTTGTCCACCCGCATTCCCCAGTCAACCCGCGATCATAGCGCTCGCAACAGCGTCGAAATATCGAGAGCTCAATTTTATAAAAATCACGGAAGGTATTCCGTAAGTGACATTTGAAGTTTAGTTGTGAACCGTGGTAGCTTAAAACAGTGGTAATTATTATAGGCTGATTAACTCTATAATGTGGGTTAACCTTTGTGTGGGTCAAGGATTTTCACAATAAGCCTAAAAAATAACCTAATCAAAACCGCTAAACGGATAAACTATATTTCCCTTAACCGGTTCCTAACTGTTGAGCTAGACAAGTGTTATGATTTTTAACCGAATTGAAAAACGTATAGAAGTGACATATCACACTCCCATACATTATTGCCGAAAACTCAAAGATGAATAAAGAAAAATAAAATTTAATTTAATTTATTCGCTACTTGTTTGCGTTTGGGCGCTCCTTGTGGGGCTACACATCGCTGTCAATGTGGTGAAGCAGTCGACTGCCTCGGACACCATGGCCTTTCTTGCATTAAGAGTGCAGGTCGGATAGCGCGACACGCCAGCATTAATGATCTCATCCGTCGTGCTCTTGCCACCGCCGGGGTGCCAGCTGTGTTAGAACCAACTGGCTTGGCACGCGTCGATGGCAAGAGACCAGATGGTATGACCATAATGCCATGGAAGTTGGGTAGGCCTTTGGTGTGGGACGCAACTTGCGTCGACACCCTTGCGCCATCTCATCTTCCTAGCACGGTGTGCTGCGCTGGAGCGGCTGCTGCAGGTGCTGAAAACCTCAAACGGCGCAAATACAATAATTTAATTGGTAATTATGTGTTTGAGCCGTTTGGGGTCGAAACACTAGGGCCATGGGGTCCGAGTGCCCACCTAGTATTTCGGGAAATCGCCAAACGGTTGGTCGACTCTTCACGTGACCAGAGGGCGGGACTATTTTTTGGCCAAAAAATCAGCATTGCCATCCAACGTGGCAATGCTGCCAGCCTTCTGGGCACTTTTCCTGTTGGCAGCGATGTGGACGAATTTTTCGATGCCCTGTAACCCTTTTTTTGATATTTGTACATATTTTTTCTTTCTATTATAATGTTAGTGTGTATATATTGTAAATAATGATTACTCTAATAAATGACGAATTATTTATTCGCAGATAGTCTCCAATGCTGCGCCATTGGATGAAACTCCACACACAATTAAACCTTAATGTGTGTATATGTATGTCTACTAACACTAGTAATTAAGAACATTGTTACACATTGGGCGTAGCCCGAAAAATACGTTATAAATGGTGTAAAAAAGACTCTAAACGATGCCTTTGCGATCATTTTTTTGGTTCTAGAGCCAAACCTGGGACACTTCTAGTTACGGAGACGAGACGAGTTCCAGCTTTTCAAAAAAAAAAATGTAAACCTCTTCACGATCCCCGTACTATTCAATTCATCCACCACCACAATGTTTTGAGTACCGTAAAACGTGTTTTCACAGCAAATAAAAAGTGCTTTTCCCAGCAATAATTTTTGTGTAAAGTTACTTAGTATGATGTATGTCGAACAAACTATTTAGTTGACAGTTTAACCCTCAAATGACATTGTAAAATGTAAACCAAATAGCTTGTTCGACCAGAATGCTTGGTTAACAGCTTCGCGATGAATATGTTTACTCCCTGTATAGTGTGTTTGTATGTATAGGTTGTAACATAAGAAGCAAGACCTGTTGTCTCGGATCATAAAACTGAACAACTTCTTTTCTACGAGTTCTAGAAATTCGCAAAGAAAAATCTAACTTTCCACGAGAACTTCCGTGATCACCTTATCAACATGAATGGTTCAACTAAGTAAAAAGTTATGAATTTCCAAGTCAACTAAAGTTGTTCAGTGCTAGGTTGGAGGGTATGGTAAGATAAAAGAGGTCTTGTTTTTTTTAATTTTACGCCTTGTAGCAGTAGTGGGCAGTAGAGCGATAATTATCAAATATCGCTTCAAGAATTTCCAGAAGGGATTATCGGGAAGATGATAAAAAAAAACCTAAATAGGTAGGACTGTTTGTCCGTCAGGTAGATTATTAAAAAATATTTGACCCGTATTTTTTCATTTGTTACGTAAATCAAAATTGATGAAGATACGTCGCGTTTAAAATTCCCAGTATGTCACGCCTGCGTATAATTTTTAGCTAGTTCTGACGTCACGAGCCCCCACTCCCGAATTTTGATAAGTATTATCTTTGTAAAAATTAATTCATTTACAAAAACAAAAAATACATGTCCATTATTTTTCAATAATCTAACTGACTGACTAAATAGATTTGTAATTTTTTGATACTGTCTTCAAACGTCCTATTAGGCAAACAAGATATTTTATAGACTTGATAACCATTTATTAATTAGCGACGTCTCTGAGTGCGGCAGAGAAAGGCTGTTGTCAAAGACAGGGTGAGGTCATTAAAATAACAAAATTACAACTAATTGGTTTTGTACAAAAAAATATATGTATAAAGTCACTATAAGTAAGATCTTAAACTAACTCATTATGTAATTACAGTTCATCACAATCAAAAATGCTCAGTATCTCGCCGTTTCCACTATCCAGTTAGAGTAAGAAGCAACAGCGGTGCTGACAACCGGGACACTATCTTCTCCATCAGACACACCAAAGGACACAACACCCATGGTGACTCCATCATAGAAAAGGGGAGCTCCTACATCTTTGGAGTCCAGGTCGCGACCCTGAGAGTCTCGGAGACCAACACAGATCATGTTCTCTGTGATGGTGTTGGGGATATCCTCCAGTCCGAAGTAGGTCTCTATACAGTCGTCATTGTTGATTGTGTAGAGGTTCAGTTCGTAGAGATCTTTGTTGCTGGTAAGGCCGCCCTCCTAATGGATAAAAATATGGATTAGTGCAATGGTCCATTGGTAAAAGTCTAGAATTACGTCATTCGTAAGGTAATTATTTTTCTCGCTTTCTCTGCCCCACTCCTGGGCAAAGGATCTTCCCCCTTCTACTCCTCCCTAACGAACCCACGCATGCTCCTTCCCATTATGACGAAATCTATCTAGTTGTATGTTCTCTGGACACCAGTTTTGTTGGCATAGTTTGTCTGGCACGCGGCAAAGATGTCCTACCCAGTCCTATTTGACTTGGGCAGCTTTCGGAGTCACGTCAGTTATATCGTGTGTGTAACTCTGTGTAATTTATTTGACCGCTACAACTACGAAGAAAACCTTCACAAAGAAACCGCCTTGTCTTGTAGTAAAGATTTTAAGTCGTTTGAGTTGAAAACTTGACATCCATCTAACCCACAATGGACCCACGCCCACGGGGTAGATGGCTGCCTACTTGCTTTCATAGATTCCATCAAAGCGGAGACCAGCGGAGCGCAGTAGCAGAAAACGACCAATCAAATTAACTTATATCTACATCAGGTCTCTCGTCTCTCCCGTGATTGGTTGAATCTTGCACATCTCCTCTCCGCTCCGGAAACCGGGCCTTCAGTTCGGGGCGAGCCCAGTGAGAGTTAACAGATTCAGATCAACTGGTGGTCAATAGATAATTGCAGATAAACAAGTAAAACACGAAACTTACAGAAGTAGTACCCCAGCTAACAAGCTTCAACTGCAGACCAGTAGGCAAGTAGATGCCCTCGCCAAGGATCAGCGCCTGTTTGATCGTATCTCCCAAGATCAGGGAATCTTGTAGCCGGACCACAGCGATGTCTGCGTCATTCTCTAGCTGGCCGAAGTCTTCGTGGATGTAGACCCGGTATACCTCGCGGACGAGGCCTTCTGTGCCGCTATAGGAGGTACCAGCCCTGATGCGTTGGTTGCGGTCTGAGTAGTTGCTGGAAAGTTATGCGAGGTTATGAGAAAAGGTACAATAACACTTAAAGGGGGAAGGCAAAAGTTCAAGACGGTAACGTATGTAACATAAACATAATACGTTTAATCCCCAAGAATTAGGCATAGATGCACTTTTCGCCGAGCTTATTGCCTTCGATCGGGCATACATCTAAACATCTTTGTGGCTGCAACTCAGAAATTCCTGATGAACAAATTCATAAACCACACATACATTCCTCGACCCGGTATTTATGTCCTCAGCAGTCATGCTTGCGACCACTAGGCCAACGTATATCAGCAGAAGTTATAACAAACAATAACAAGTCTGTGTACGACATACTGATTACTTCAAAAGAATGGAAGACTCTTGGAGGTCTCATTTTGCCAGACACACAAAGGCAAAAGGAGAGGTTTTATTTAAAGATATTTTTAATTTATAATACACTTAATTGCCAATCCAGATGATAAAGTTCTACCTGAGCAGATCAAATAGCGAAACAAACTCCCAGAACACAAAATATATCATCATCATTAGGACAAAAGCAGTGATAGCCTTGTGGTGTCACCATCGGTCTGCCAAGTCAAAGGTCTGGAGTTCGAACCCAAGGCCTCTGATCTCAGATTTTTCGGATTCTCGTGCGTGGTAATTATCACCTGCTTCGTCGAAGGAAAACATCGTGAGGCAACCAGCATGCCTGAGAAGTATTTCTTAACGGTATATAAAGCCAAGTCAGAGGTGACAGAGGTGGGTGTCAGAAAAACTCTGACACCTGGTTGAGCATTAACCTATAAAGAAGATCATTAGGCAGGTATATTTTAATCTGCTGATATACTTACACCCCAGAGAAGCAGTTTGCCGTTGACAAGACGTGGTAGGAAGTGAGCACGCTGGCTGCACAGTGCTGCACCCACAGCTCTCCTGCAAGGGTCTCCACCTGCGCGATGCTGGGGTACTCCTCAATGGAGGTTTGACTGCCCAGCTCAGCAGATGAGCAGGCTACACCTGTAAATTTTGACGTATTTATAAGCTAAAACAACATTTTATTTGAAACAAACTTCAGTACCCGGAATCAAGTTTTAAAAAGAAGCTCTCTAAAAATGACATGATTGACACAACTCTAAAGAGCCAAACTTTCTGTATCAGATCAGAGTTTCATTCAGTGCTACAATACGCACCCGCACTGACTGCTGTTATTTGACTACTGTGTTTTACCAATAGTTGAAATTGTTGGTCAATTAAATAACTAATTGTTCAACCAAAACCATTCATTCAACATAAAAAAGGCTAAGCAGATGCTGATGTACAACAAAACACAACATTTTTACAAAACATTGACAGAACATCAAACTAGAATAATTGATATTAAGTAGATCAGTTACAGGCATAGGTATAATAAGGGTAGAGGAAGAACAAAGAAACAATGGATGTACAAGATGATGGATGATATGGCAAGAAAGGAAGTGTCTGATCTGATGACGAATAGTAGAGAAGTATGGAAGCCGAAGACATCAAATCGGGATAAAGGCAAGAGAATGTTGATGACATCAGTAACAAGCAGTTTTTGATAGTCAAAGTCTTCAAAAGATGAAGCTACAGCTCCTTCACAAAGAATAATAACTCTGAATAGAAAGTAGTTGCCTATTCCAAAGCTTGAATATCCATAGAAGACCAAGCAAGAAACTCCATGGACACTCATCATCAGATAGATAAAAGACTAAACAAGAAAAAGCTTTCCGAGGACAAGGATGATTAATGATTTACCTGCAAGCAGAAGAACAGCCCAGCACAGTAGCGCCATATTGCTTTTAACCACGAATGTAACGTAATCTTGGGCTAATTCACTTTATATTAACGACTTATCGTTTACTTGAAGAATTAGTTTTATCCATTATCTCGGTCGTATATTATAATGATTGATTATTCGTAAGTGCCTGTTGATAATGTTATGATAAATGTTGGGAATGGGATCCGTCCAAATTTTAAAGTTAGGGCATCGCAAGGCCTAATTTCTAAAACAGGCAAAGTGGATGGAATTTGCTTCTACTCCACATCTGAACTCTAAAAAGAACTCTGTAAACACTAAGTTCGACTTCAAAGTCCGATCTATCGGACAATGTGCACTTTGTTTCTTTTTAATAGGTTAAAGAAAGAAAGAAAGAAAGAAAATTGTGTTTATTTGGCATTAAAACACCTATAACATTTTACATAATACATAAACAAACAGCAGTATAATGCCAAAAGGGCCTCAGCTCAGCATAATGTCAGATGGCAACACAAGGTGTGCCACCTGACGCTGATTCTCAGCTGCAGCCCACCAGGTGGTCCAACCAATCAAACGTTGTTTTTTAAATGTAGAATCTGACCGTGAGGACTATTTAGAGACAGTTTGAACTGACTGCTTAGTACCTATGTACGAAAACAACTTCCTGTATCGATTTATTTGTGTAAAATTAATATATTTTGTCTTTCAGAGGGATCCGGATACAAAGTACAATCTTTCGTTTTAAAAATTGCGATGCTTATTATAAGTTACAGAATCAGTCCATAGCTGGAATCTTTACCTCTTCATTTCGCTGTCAGAGGCAGTCATTCGACAATTCAAAATTTTCGACAATTCAAAAGTGCCTGTTATTGGCCTACTTGAAATAAATGCTTTGATTTTGATTTCATAAACCATCTCCCGAGCCCAGTGAGGGTTGGTAATAGTAAGGTAGAAAAAACCTGGTCTATGAAAAAAGTCCTAAATGGTAAAACACACCTTGTGACACGAGACTTAATTTAGACCTCACATGCTTGCTTGCTAATAACTTGGATAAAAGGTTAGTTAGTACTTAATATACAGGGTGTAAACAAACCCTGCACGAAACCGTCAACCAAACATTATGTACATCAAACTAGAAGGTGACGCACGCTAGACCGTGTCGGGTCCGAGCCGAGTGTAGGCCGTAGCACAATCCATTGTCCGTTGCAACGGAAGTGTGTGTCCATACAAAATTGCACGGTCGATACTTGGCACGGACGGTATAGCGTGAGTCAAGTGGGGAACGGATTTTTGGTTGTGAAAAATTACGTTTTATTCAATGTTACACGTTGTGTAACTCGATGATCCCTATGGATCCTCGATAATCCCTATGAATCATCGAGGTATACAACGTGTAACGTTAAATGCGCAAACTCTCAGACACCCCAAATGATTTTTAATTCAATTGACCTAATTGTAAGAGAAAATAAAAATATTTAAGGTTTTAAGTGCTGTTTTAGTTTTACTGGCAATAAGATTTACTGGAAACTCAAATCATTTATTTCAACTAGACCATTACGGCACTTTTGAATGTCGATAAAACTAGAAAAAAGGCTACAGTCACTGACACAAGGCATAATAACTTGAGAAAGTACTGTAGTTGCCCCATTCCTTAGCGTAGATCTCTATGGAGAAGAACGGGCAAGAAACTCCATGGCTTTTCAATCAAAAATGTTGTTACAAAATCTTGGTTACATCTTTCATGTTGAGATTATACATAATTATATGTGAGAACGATGTAGAAAGACGTGCACAATAAGAGCATCCAGAGTTAAAAAATTAAATCAACAATTTATAAAATAAAGCAATTCAAATGATCCATGGCAGCTAAGAGATGACCAGTCCCAACTGACAGCGCCCGTTCACGAACATGACGCATGGATTAGCTGGAAAGAACGATTACTATCCCGTGTATGAGAAATATTAAATTGGAAAACAACCATTTGTGTTTGTTTGTTTACCTATTTTGGCGGGTTTGCGCACGTAATGGCTTGACCTGTTAATATGCTCGTGATTCTGATCAAACTATTTTTAGGTTTTGCGCATTTAACGTTACACGTTGTATACAGGGTGTAAACCACCTCATCACAAAGCCGTTGCGACTGCGGATTGAAGTGAAAACTAAGTTATCCTAAATCTAACTTAAAACTTTATCTCAATTGTATAAGGTTGATTTTGACTAACCGTTCGGTGACGAGTTCCATGATTTTAGTTTACACAAAAAGTAAGAAGTTCTCACTTCAAAAAACGAGAAAAACAAGTACCTATGCTCTCGGCTTCGTTGAGGGTAATTTCACACCCTTTATATACACGACTACCCACTCATAAGGTCACTGTGTACCTAATTAATGTGTTAATAATTCCCTAAAAACAGAATATTTCATATTTGGAGCTAATTTTAGCGTTGCGGTTGCGGTAGCGGGGTAATGGAACGTGAATAGTTAATGTAGGTTTCATAGAATTATTTAATAAACTAATTTAAGTAGGAAACGGGTCAGAGCTAGTTTTTTCGTGTTTTCTTTGAGGAACGAAGGTAAGCCTAAACCGTGAAAAATGCCTAAAATATTAGTGTGTGTACTAGACTCAGACCAAATAAAAAAGTTAAGACGTAACTCTGCAAACATTATAGAGGCGTAGTTTAATTGTAGCTTGATGTAAATGTGTGAGTGTGAGCGTGTATGTACAGAGCGAGGCGTACTTTTGCTCATGCTTCACTGTATCGTTCGCAGAGCTATTTCTTGTTGTTTTTTATGGTTTGAGGTACTAGAGTACCAACTTTCCGAATGGTTTCTTTCAGAAACTGACTGCGATGTTGGTCTCACTGGGTACACTTCCTCGAAAACTGGTTCTTTTCGCACCACGATTAGGTTCAAAATGCAGTGTATTTCACACACGTGCGTTGCCACAGATAACTATGACCTAAGCTTAGTCCAAACTGGTAAAAGCATATAATTTTAAAAAAACATGCACCTGTAGTCAGAGGTGAATGTTTTTTTTACGACGTAAACATGTCTTTGAATATTCAAATTATGTCTATAAATTCAATATCATAGATAAACATGATTGTTCAAAACATATATTTTCTTTTATAAACAAATTAACATTTATTTGTGTTCTAAATTCAAGAATATATAAAAAAAACTATTTTTATATTGGGCTGTATAACAGCTTCATACCTTTGCTTCTCCTTCAAGCTGGCGAAAGCAAAGCGACATAATTCATAACACAAATATTTTTCATTGTTTTATTTTATTTCTGCAAAAGTGTATTGAAAAACGTCGTTAGATACACGTGGGCATTTGTTATTGCAGTTCTCGGCTCCAAAACACCCTCCCCTACGGGTCGTGTGTAAATCCGCCTTGAACTACAATAACAAACTTCTAGGGCTGTGCAAATGCACTGTATGATAAATTTGTTTAATTTCCATTATGACGGATCTCTAAAAACCTAATTTGCACTTTGATAACAGCCTATCCAATTGCTCAGTTTTATGACGAATGATTATCATGCATTGGGGGCTTGCACTGATAACTTAATATGACGTAACTACATTACCCAAGTGCTTTTACGTGATTAAGGCGTGACATCTTGATGAAATCCGTGTTTGGGGGCTAGGCAAAGTAACGAGGAAACGTGGTGTTGGTCGCAGCAAAGTCTTGGTTGAGGAATATTCACGAATGGACCGAGATAGTGCTGTTTTCCTGCTCGCACACACAGACAATGAGAAACATCGGAGTTGATGCTCAACTATTGTCAATATAGTGCCGGACATAAAAAATAGCACTATCCCATATCTTCCCGTGGGTATCGAAATATGCGGCTAAGGAACTTACCAGAGAATGGGGAGCAACGCTATCTGTGTCTTCTGTAAGAACTGCTCTGCGATCGCCAACCCGCCTCCCAAGCGTGGCGATTATGGCAAAATCCCCCAGATGATGACCTGGTGAAGGTTGCAGGAATCTGTTGGATACGAGTCGCACGGGACGACGAGAGAGGACTATGTCCAGCAGTGGACGTCTTTCGGCTGAAATGATGATGATAGTGATGGTCAACCGGCAGTAGTTGGAGAGGCACCAGAAGAACAAGACTGGGGATGAATCACTCTTCAAATATATTGTATTACCTAGTATAAATGTTAGTACTTTATATACTTTTTATCATTCCTTATTGCTAATGATGTTTGTTTTAACTGAAGAAGTGGCTCTGTAATAACGTGTTCTATACAATAAACGAGTTTTTGACAAACCCATTTGTCATGGGTAAATAGCGTATACTTATTCCTATTTTATTGATGTTAATATTTTACCTTTATTTTTTTTTTCTTGCCTTAATATTGTTTTTTTTATTTATTTTTTTATTCTATTCATGGGTATTTTTAATTTTGAAATAATACTATTGTCAAAGACAAATCGACATTTTAATGCTTGTTAGATGTTTTGTTTAATTTACAACTACGTAGGTACATTAAGAGTAAAATGTGTTAGATATTTCAACTTCGAAATATGTGAAACCTTTTAATTTATAAAACCATCGTCTAACATACCATATTTCACGCAAATAAAAAATCTTGAATTTTGAATCTAAATAAATAAGTGAGTCCTTTTACATCTCGAATATTATATAGCGCCATGACGACAACATCATAATTTGCTACCGAATATATTAAAATTAACTGAATGGTTATTATTTTATCGTTGGCTATAAAGATTAGCAGGATATTTTCTTTACTAACAGGTTGTTACGATAAATAGCTAGATACAGTTTCATAAACAATATCAGTGCATAGATAATTTTTTTGTTATTTTTTTTATGCCTAAGATGAAATCCTGAATCCTGAAATCTAGAAAAAAAAAGCTGATCGTCCTACATCGCTAAAAGAACATCCCTGTACACGTATACCTGGTACATCTATACTATATACTATATGTATACAGGGTGTATTTCATCTCATCACAAAGCCGTTAACCAAGCATCCTGTATATCAAACTAAGTAACTTTACGCAAAAAATATTGCTGGGAAACAACTTTTTTTTTTGAGGTTATATATCATGTTTTGTGCTATAACTCAATGTAAGACACTCAAAACATTGTGCGGATGGATGGATTGAATAGTACGGGGGTCGTAGAGATATTTAAAGTAAAAATCATGCGATAAAAAGTGGTATTTAAAAAAAAGCCTGTCAAAATCTTGCAACTTTGACCCCCAATATCTCCGTAACTAGAAGGTTCCCAGGAATAGTGTAGAACAAAAAAAATATTAGAATGACGAGTAGAACAAGTGCCTTTCGTATTCGTTAAGAGGTGTTTTACACCCTTTAAATATATACTCTACTTATAAAGCAGAAGAGTTTGTTTGTTTGTTTGGTTGAACGCGCTAATCTCATGAACTACCGGCTCGATTTGAAAAAATATTTTTGCGTTAAATAGTCCATTTATCGAGGAAGGTATATAACATAACGATACGGCCATGGAGCGGAGCAGGAATGAAAAATATTGCAAAAACGGAGACTTTTTTTTCCTTTCGTTTTTCTCTCTTATGTGACGCAGACGAAGTTGCGTGGGTCAGCTAGTCTACCATAATTTTCCGATGACAATAATGACAAACAACCAAAGTTTTATTTTTTTGTTATTTTGATATCTGCGCCATCTGTAACTTTGAGATTGAACTTTGGAAACAACTGTGCGGTGCAAGAGACGCCACTTTCTAGTAGTTCGTGTTAAATCGGCTAGATGTCACTTCTATAAATGAATCAATTTATTTGTGACAATAGTAATTGTCATAAATAAATTGTTTATAATTAATCGATGGTCGATTCACTTGTTCTCCTTGTCATTGCGATAATTTTTTTGTTCTACGCTATACCTGGGAACCTTCTAGTTACGGTTGTTTGTTTTTACTATGGACACTTTTATCGTGCACATCTTACTACATTGTTCTCACATAATGCACCATCTCAACATGAATGATGTAACCAAGATTTTGTAACAAAATTATGATTTACAAGAGTGTCCATGGAGTTTCCTGCCCGTTCTTCTCCATGGGCAACTACAGTACTTTCACAGTTTTTAGGGTTCCGTACCTCAAAAGGTAAAAACGGAACCCTTATAGGATCACTTTGTTGTCCGTCTGTCTGTCTGTCTGTCTGTCTGTCTGTCTGTCTGTCAAGACCTTTTTTCTCAGGAACGCGTGGAGGTATCACGCTGAAATTCATATCAAATACTCAAGTCTATGGTCTCTTGGAGCTGTGAAAAAATCAAACTTCTAAGTCAACGCGATCAAAAGATACTCCCGTTTATGCCGCAAATTTTCGACACTCGCAAGGGAATCAAAACCTACAGGGTACTTCCCGTGAACTCAGAATCTTGAAATTTGGTACGAAGCAACGTCTTATAACACAGATAAAGGAAAAATTTCGAAAAGCATAAATTTTTTGTTACATCATATAATAAAAATATTTTTAATAATTTTAAACTTATTACCCCTTTACTCATGAACGCGTAGTGGTATTATATTGAAATTCTTAACAAATACTCAAGTCTATAATATCTTTAAGGTGTAACAAAATCAAACTTCTACGTCAACGCAATCAAAAGATACAGCAATTAAAGCCGCATATTTTGAAACTCGCAACTACTCGCAAGGGAATCAAAACCTAAAGGATACTTCCAGACGACCTGGAATCTTGAAATTTGGCATGAAGCAACGTTATAAAGTACACATATAGGAAAAATTCCGAAAATCTTAAATTTTTAGTTACATCACATAGTATATTTTTTTTAATAATCATAAACTTACTAGCTGACCCAGCAAACGTTGTTCAGCGATTAAAAAAAAAAACAGATGTTGGCCGATTCTCAGACCTACCCGATATGCACACAAAATTTCATGCAAATCGGTTCAGCCGTTTCGGAGGAGTTTGGAAACAAACACCGCAACACGAGAATTTTATATATTAGACTTGCTGACCCAGCAAACGTTGTTATGCGATTTTACTTATATACCTACAGGTTTGTACGGAACCCTCGGTGCGCGAGTCTGACTCGCACTTGGCCGGTTTTTTTATGTCTTGTGACTGGGACTGTAGCTACATTTAATTTTTATCTGTGTGTCGACAATTCAAAAGCGCCTGTAACTGGCCTACTTGAAATAAATGCTTTGATTTTGATTTTGATTGACGGAGATATTGGGGGTCAAAGTTCCAAATTTTTGACAAGTTTTTTTTTTTAAATGTAGGTACACATTTTTATTGTAATATTTTTACTTTAAACACTATACTATTCAATCCATCCACCGAGTTATACCACAAAACGTGATTTTTCACCCCAAAAAAAAAGTTGTTTCCCAGCAATCATTTCTGCGTAAAGTTACTTAGTCTAGCGCAAGTCAAGGATATACTTATGTATGTATTCTGAACTGGGGACCGCTTGGTATAAGCTGCTTCTAACATTTGGTATTATATGTTATCCATGTGTCAAATAAAACTGAATAACACCTAATACTATTATCAAAAGTAATCTTTAACAAGTCAATTGCTGTTATTGTTATACCTAAGCATATTATCAGCAATAAACATGTCTGTGGCAACCAAATTAAACATCTACAATAAATTTTTACTCAATATATATTTATTTATCATTTAACAGTTGACTATCATCTTCATAAATCAAATAGAGACAAACCAAAAAAAACTTAAATAGCATTAGCAATAATCCAGCTAGTGTACGAAGATACAGCGGTACTGACTCCGGGCAAAGTCTTATCACCACAGCCTTGTCCCCAGGATTGAATGCCGACGAGGATCTGGCCGTAGTAGACGGGACCGCCGTAGTCACCAGGACAGAAGTCCTTGCCGCCGATGTCGAGGAGGCCAGCGCAGATCATATTCTCGGTGACAGGGCTGGGGATGGAGAGGCTGCCGTAGCGTTGAGCGCAGATGCCCCTGTTGACTGTGAAGACGGTCGCCTGACGGAGTTCGTTCGAAGGTAAGCCCCCCAGCTGTAAATGGGAGTTAGTGATTAGTTTGGTGTTTATAGAGCGCTGTTCACTAATGAAACTGAACTCGATTATTACTACTAAACGAGGTGACAGCGTTAATTAACCCTTAAATGTTCGCACGGTACATGCAAAATTCCGATTATGCTGGATATAATACCAGCCTTTTACTATCCAACTCCTGGGCTAATATGTCACAGAGCGGCCACTGTTGGGGTCTGTCTCTTGTAAATAGTGAAGTTCAAAAAGTGCTGATTATCATATTTGAAACAGGACATCTATAAGCGGCGAATGTAACAGAAAAAAATAAAGGAAGTCGTCTCATCGTTTATCTTGGTATGGAGATGTATTAAGGAGGGATGAAACACATGTGACAAATAGAGAGAAAAATAAAATAGAGTGATAGATATGAATGTTGATGGATGGAGAGGGATATGAAGGCCAAAGAAAATATGGATGGATGGATGGACGGAATTATATAAAAGAGAAAGGAGTAAATGATGCCGTGACGTCTGACAGGGGAGAATGTAACAGGCATACGTGTTGCGCGATCCCAAGTAAAATGGGACAAGGACAGGCTAGGAAGGTGATGATGATCCATATTTGAATGACTATTGATGATTTTGAGCATTGATCAACGCACTGGGGTGTGTCACTCACGCGAATAATTTAAGTCATAATACCTTAAGATTACTTCATGATAAATCTTTTTGACGTTGTTACTTATAAGAACCAATGGCCGTCCTAGAACCAAAACTTCGAATACTTGTGACATATACCAATCCGCACAGGGCCCGCGTGGTAGATTATAGCCCATTCCCTCTCATTGAGAGGAGGCCGTGTCCCAGCAGTGGGAACATTATAGGCGGCTGATGATGATGATGATAATGACTTATAAGAAAAGGGTACTTATGTTGAATACACTAACCTCAGTAGCCCCCCAACCAACAATATCAACAGGTAAGCTTTCTGGCAGTGGGAAATCTTGCGTGATGATGACGCCCTGCTGCACGTAGCGGTCGAAGACCAGGGGTTCCAAAAGACGCACTATAGAGATATCGCCATCCATGCCGTTAGCACCATAGCTGGGATGGTTAATCTCCCGGTCTACGTATTTAACCTGCCCACCGTAGGCACGGATGGAAGAACCGGCCCTGATGCGACGGTTTTTGGGTTCGTAGAAACTGAAAATAGAAAGTTTTTAAAGATAAGAAAGTTGTGTCATGTTTTTGAGAATATTGAGATGGCTGTATAGAGTGACGAGAATACGATGGGAAGGAGAAAGTGCTAATGCTCGTGATTAAAAGAGAAAATAATATAAAAGGAAAGGCAGTGACTAATAGAGTGACGGTTGATAAGGGAAGATTGAAGAAGAGAACGTTGAACTGACGCGATGCGACGAGGTTATAGTTGAAACAATCGCAGGATGATTAATACTGACCTGCTCAGAAACAGACACTTCAATATAAAGGGTGTAAATCACCTCTTCACTTAGTTTGATGTACAGAATGCTTGGTTAGCGGCTTTGTGATGAGGTGGTTTACACCCTGTATATTCTAATGACCATGCATCGTGCCATGCCATTTGAAAGAAATGTTATAAATGCGGGATTTTAACAAATACCTAACTATAGCACCCGTAACTAAAAACAAGTCAGAGTGATTACTTAAGTAAAAGTAGTAACTTAAAGTTAGAACTGGTTTGAACTGTTAGCTTTGCTTCCTTCAAGTGTTCTAACTTCGTTCAAATTCTTGCCTTTTGCATAAAAAAGTTGTAAAAGTAATTACTTAAACTTGTCTATAAATGCTAGTGTTACATGGTCTTATTTGTATGTTTTTTGAACATGGTCAATGACATAGACTTAAGACCTTTATATTTATAAGCACTGTAACAACCAAGTTTGAAGTTGGACTAGGCTAGCACTAAAGGTTTTAAAGAAAATCGGCCATGGGGGCTCTCTTCGTTTCAAAAGCGATCATCAATGAAAGTACTTGTGTACATAATGTGAAGCAATTTTCTTTCCGTGTGATATCTAACTTTTCCTATTTTCATCATTTCTGGAACTACATATTAATTTCCGTCATCTTTGAATGTGTTCCACTGTTTACTACATGTTATAGGTACTTTTTGGTCTCCTGTCATAAGGTGAACCAATTAAAAGAGCAACCACAATTCTTTTAACAGCGTTTCCTACCGAAACCCGATATCTAAAAAAACGCTGTGATTAACTTTATGTTAATTTTACCTAGATCTAACTTTTGCTAGTGTTTTTATGAATGCACGCAAATTCTAAGTGTGGTCCCCAGATTGCATGGAAGTCTGCCATTCTTCTTTGACGTTCCAACTAAATAACTCACATTCCATGGAAGCAGTGGGCAGCAGAGAGCACATATCTGGAGTTGAGGATGGAGCCTCCACAGGTTTGAGACCAGATACCGGAGCCCGAGCCCAAATTCTCCACCTGCACGACGGATGGATACTGCGCGACTGTGGAAGTTTCACCTCCAAGGATACGAGAGGCCGGCGAGCAGGAGGCAGCGCCTGTAAAAATATTCAAATCAGATTAGAAGTTAATTTAAGTTTCAAATGTTATCATCGTTTTTTTAAAGAATATCATAGTAATTCTCTATTTGCCAAGACCAATTCTGCTCTCCCAACTTAGATAGCCGTAACTCTTATCTTAATCCTACGATAGTTAAAGAGTGCAGAATTGTTCTTTTCTACCACTTTCCCTATGTTCTCTTTTCATCTCTTTTTTAACTTTCTAGACCCAATCTCCCAAACTCTTCATCATGACCTAAAGAAACTTTATGTTTAAGATTATAAATACCTGCAAAGAGGGCCAGAACAAGAAGGCTCAGCGTTGCCATTTCCAAATCAACTGCGGAATCATCAGTCACCAGTTCACCACACAGTTATAATACCTGATAAAAAACATCATAAAATTATAAAGATTAACAAAGCCGCTGTTACTGTACCCTAAAACTACTGATTAAGTATAAAAAGTGCCTATTTCACGAGTATGTTATCTTAATCGTAATTGCACTATAAATGATATATGTTCCCGCGAAAACAAAGTGATTGAGGCAACGCCCATCATAGTTCTACCCTTCATCATCATCTGCCTTGCCTTTTCCCAACTATGTTGGGGTCGGCTTCCAGTCTAACCGGATGCAGCTGAATATCAGTATTTTACATGGCGCGACTGCCTATCTGATCTCCACAACCCAGTTAATACTATGGGAAATACGATACCACTTGGTAAGACTGATGTCAGACTTTTGGGGCCACTGACTACCTGTAACGACTGTCAAAGATGGACAAATGACATGCAGGACGAACGGCTTAACGTGCTTTCCGAGGCACGGAGATAACTCGGTATGCAAGGGTGGTCACCCATCCACAGACCAACCTAGGCAAGCATGGCTTAACCTAAAGATCGACCCGAGCGGCTGATATTATTTAGCCACGAGCTCCTCTCCATAGTTCTACCCTTATCAAAATTAATTTTGGGCATTGTAATTTTTTATTTTGGATTGAAGTGGGACTGGGCGGGCCATGTCTGTAGATAGCATCAAGACCGGTGGGCCAGAGACGTCACACAGTGGGTGCCAGAAGACTGGCGTCGGCGCCGAGGGAGACCTACAAAACGCTGACGTGACCTAACAGGCGTTTGCGAGAGATTGGCCTGAAGGAACCGCATCCAGAGGGGAGTGGAAGGCTGTGGGTCGGCCTTTCCCCAGTGGGACCATTATATACTAACTCATACGGTAGTGTTCTAATATATATGCCAATTACAGGTAAACACAACATTGATAACAAAGACGACACACACATTTCACCGTAAAATTGTAAATTGAGCTACTATATTTTAACGAAAAAATCATCATCTTCCTGCCCTTATCTGTCTCATGTTATATGGGGTTGGCACAACACTTTTCTTGTTTCTTTCTCTTTTCTCCCCTATAAATCGTCACTCTATCATTTACTACTTTTCCTTCATATCATTCCTTATACAATCCGTTCATCTTTTATTTAGGCTTCCTCTCCCTCACATTCATCAACATTAACATTCATCATCTCTTTTAGTCACATGTGTTACATCACACACAAAGCAGCTAGTTCAGTAGTAGTGCGTAGTAGTAGTAGTTCAGTTAGTAGTGGTATCAGTTAGTTTATGAACACAAAGGACACAATATGTCTGAGCAATACCACCGACCCGACGCAATTAAATGCCTACCAGTAAATAAATTTAAAAGTACCCTACACCAGCTGCTACTTCACAAATGCTATTATACATTGGACGAATTTTTGAATGACATTTTATAATTATCCCAAATTGTAAAATTAACTTTAAATAATCTGTAATATAAAATTGTGACCCTAACCCTCTATTGTAAATCTAACATTGACTGTACAAATTATTCCATACGTGACATTTAAATTTTTGACATAGTAATTTAGTTTTTGTATGATAAATATATCCTTTTTCTTTTTTGTCACAATTCGCATGCTACCATATTTGTACGCCTCTTGGCATAACATAGAGCTCTAAGAACTTTAAGAACTGTATCTACTACCTATGTTACACAAATAAAATGATTTGATTTGATTTTTTGATTTGTTATTAGGGTCATCCAAAAAGAAAATAGGAGTATGAACGAGCGAAGCGAGCTCGAAATTTTTTGCTTTCTGGTTCGGATGGTTGGTTTCTCTATGTATTTTCTTTTCCGTTACCTTGCACCCTGTGCCCATGTGAACGGTATAAAGATCGCTCTAATCACTGTACTGTATTTACGTACTTCGCAGTGGTTATGATCCCGTTTATTCTTAGTCAGATTTCGGGGGGGGATAAATCCTAACTATCCCTCCCCCTGGATACGTGCCTGGAAAGGGTCTGTCTTGGCAGAGAGGCTGGAGTCTCCTATTCTTCTCCATAGAGATCTACGCTTTGGAGTGGGCACTCACCAGTAGCGAAGGGTAAATTTTTGTAACAGGTCTGTGAACTGGTCCGGTGCATATAATTAATAATGTTTGAAAAAACCATACATAGAACCATTTGTAGTTTTAATCATGTTTGGGCAATCACGTCCTAACTGAATTACCTACATTGTTTTACATCTGGCAATAGTAGACTCCAGTACAGTGGTTGTTCCGAAGGTAAGCCGGTACCTAAGTTTTGAGTTGTATGAATCCCTCACCCCTGGCACCCACAGGCCTTTCACAGTTACTACTAGTTGATCTCCTTGAGTTATGAGTCCAGAAACACGATAACTGACAAATGCTTGCACTGACTGGACAGGTCCACGCAAATCTGTGTGGTTCTTTCTTCAAAAGACCATCTCAGACACTTATCTGCACAGCCCTCATGTGAGTTGACCGAGATTACGTCTGGATCGTCAAAGAGAACTATGAATTTGTTTCGGCTGTTTCTTCTCAGAGATGAAAGAGAGATGTAGATTAAAAAAAACCGGTGAAGTGCGAACCGAAATTGCTCATCAAGGGCTTCCGTATTTAGGTCCGGGGGGTGCTCTGCCGAGCAGGTCAAGGCAGGCACCTTTCGTCCGGACCCCACGGGAATGCAAGCCGTTACGGTGAGCTGCCCCGTGGCGGCGGCGAAAGCCATTGTGGAGGGCCGAAGGCTTTTGGTGGGCTGGGTATCGGCGCAGGTAAAACTGCTCGAGCCCAGACCTCTGAGGTGCTTTCGCTGCCACGTGGGACACCACGTGTCAGTGAAGTGTGCCTCGGAGGTTGACCGCAGCGGTCTCTGTTTCCGCTGCGGTCAGCCCGGCCACGTGTCGGCTGGTTGCAGCGCTGCGCCGCACTGCCCTGCATGTGCGGCGGCCCGCAAGCCATCATCGGGCCGGGAGCAAGGCCTGCGCCGCTCCCGCCAAGAGCGGAGCCAAAGGCAGGGGAAGGCCCTCCGCCACCTCCGCCAACGCCACCGTCGCCACTGCCGCTGCCGCGGCCGCCACAGCCGCTGTCGCTGTCGCCGCCGCCGCTGCCGCTTTGAGCTCGCCTGCGGAGGGGCCCTCACAGGGGTCCCGGGGGGAGGAAGCGATAATGGACTGTCAATAACGGCGCCATTACGCTTCCTCCAGGCGAACATCAACCACTGCGCCTGTGCTCAGAACCTGTTGCTTCAGAGCATGGCGCAGTGGTTGATCAACATCGCTGTGGTCTCTGAGCCGTACTTTGTCCTGCCCAGGGAAGACTGGGTGGCGGACCTTGACGGCTCAGTGACCATAGTGTCATCGGCCGCCGCCGGTACCCCGACCCTTGAAAATGTCAGGAGGGGTCGGGGGTGCGTAGCAGCACGGTTCGGGGAGATCGTCGTGGTGGGAGTCTACTTCTCCCCGAGCCGAACTCTCGCCGAGTTCCACAACTCTCTCGCAGAGTTGAGTGTCGTCGTCGGAAGCCATTCCCTCCCCGTGCTTGTCCTCGGGGACTTCAATGCCAAGAACTTGGCTTGGGGTTCTCGTTGCACAGATGTGCGGGGAAGGATGGTGGAGGACTGGGCCCTGGAGAGGGGCCTGGACGTCCTTAATCGGGGTTCTGTTCCCACGTGTGTGCGGATGCGGGGCGAGTCGGTGGTGGACATTTCGTTCGCTAGCCCCGCTCTGTCGCCGCGTGTCGTCGACTGGCGTGTCATGGAGGGGGTGGAGACATATTCCGACCACCGGTACATCCGGTTTGACGTCTCCGCCCAGTCCTCGAGCGCGCCGGTCCAACAGGCCCCGAGTGGTCCGCGTTGGGCGCTGAAGCAGCTGGACCGGGAGCTCCTCCTGGAAGCCTCGATCGTGCAGGCCTGGGTGACATCACCGGACAGGCCTGCCGACGTTAACACTGAGGCAGAGTGGTTCCAGGGGGCCATATCCGACATATGTGACGTGGCAATGCCCCGGGTCCGGCCAGGAAGCGCCCGACGCCAGGTGTACTGGTGGTCGCGCGAAATAACGTCCCTGAGGGAGGCGTGTGTCGAAGCGCGGCGCCTGTACGCCAGGCATCGCAGGCTCCGCATCCGCCCGCCGGATGCGGAAGCCATTGAGGCGGAGCTGTACGAGGGATACAGAGCGGCGAAGGCCGCCCTCCGGGAGGCTGTCCTGCGGGCCAGGGAACTGGCCCGCTCGGAGATGCTGGAGACTCTCGACAGAGATCCGTGGGGGCGCCCTTATAAGATGGTGCGGAATAAACTCCGCACCTGGGCCCCCCCGCTGACGCAGAGTCTCCGGCCCGACCTCGTGGAGGACGTGGTGAGCGCTCTGTTCCCCTCGCGGGGGGAACATCCGCCCCCGCCTATGGCTCCGCCACCTGCGGTGTCGGACCCAAGTGACGACGACGACACTCCGGAAGTGACTGGGGTAGACCTGAGAGTGGCGGTAGGTAGGCTCAAGGCCAAAAATACCGCCCCGGGACCCGATGGCTTGCCTGGCAAAGCCTGGGTCCTGGCCTCGGATGCGGAGGCTCTCGGGCCCCGACTGAAAGGGTTCTTAAGCGCATGCTTGGAGAGAGGCCAGTTCCCGCTTCGCTGGAAGACGGGGAAACTGGTCCTCATCCAGAAGCCGGGGCGCCCTGCGGACTCTCCGTCCGCATTTCGGCCCATTGTGTTGCTCGACGAGGTGGGCAAGCTCTTTGAGAGAGTAATTGCAAACCGCCTCGCCGAGCACCTTGAGGGGATGGGGCCGAATCTTGCGGAGAACCAGTTTGGTTTCCGCAAGGGGTGCTCTACAGTGGACGCGATCATGCGCGTGAGAGCCCTCACGACGGGGGATGCGATATCCCGGGGCGGGGTTGTTTTGGCGGTGTCTCTCGACATCGCCAACGCTTTCAACTCCCTGCCCTGGAGCTGCATCAGGGAGGCACTCCGGTATCACCGGGTGCCGACCTACCTCCGTCGTGTGGTCGGGGACTATTTGACGGACAGGGCCGTCATCTACCCCAGTCGCTGCGGAGATTGGAACCGGCGAGAGATGTCGTGCGGTGTCCCACAGGGATCGGTTCTGGGACCGCCCCTGTGGAACATCGGTTACGACTGGGTGCTGCGCGCGGATCTCCCTAGTGGTGTCAGCGTCGTCTGCTACGCAGATGACACCCTGGTGCTGGCACAGGGGAGGTCGCACGAGGCGGCGGCCGACAACATGACACGCGGGGTTGCGATAGTCGTTGAGAGGATCCGGCAACTGGGTCTCGAGGTGGCATTGCACAAGTCCGAGGCCATGCTCTTTCATGGGCCTCGGAATGCGCCACCGTCAGGATCCACACTGACGGTAGGAGGGGTATCCATCGGCGTCGAGTCGACGTTGAAGTACCTAGGACTCGTCCTCGACAGCCGGTGGAACTTCGTGGAGCATTTCCGACGTTTGGCCCCCAGGCTAGAACCGACAGGGGCTGCCTTCAGGCGGCTCCTGCCCAACCTTGGGGGGCCGAACGCCTCCTGCCGCAGGCTCTACGCGGGAGTCGTGCGGTCCATGGCCCTCTACGGGGCCCCAGTGTGGGCGCGTTCGTTGAAGCGGCGAGCCGCTCACCATTTGAACGCGCCCCAAAAAGTGGTGGCCGTAAAGATGGTCCGTGGGTACCGCACGATCTCTCGCGAGGCGGCGGGCCTGCTTGCCGGATTGCCGCCGTGGGATCTGGAGGCGATAGTCCTCGCGCGCCTGCATGAGTGGCGCGCGGAGGTACTACGCCGGGGGGAAACTCCGCTGCCGCGGCAAATTGCCGCTCGGCGGACTGACCTCCGGCGCGATCTCATGGCGACATGGAGAGAGCGACTGTCGCAACCCCGTGCAGGGCACGCCACGATAGTGGCGGTAAGTCCCCTCTTTGAGGAGTGGCTGGAGAGGCGCCACGGCGTCCTCACCTTCCGCCTGACGCAGGTCCTCACCGGACACGGATGTTTCGGGAGGTACCTGCACCGAATCGGGCGGGAGGAATCGCCCGGGTGTCTCCACTAAGTTCGACCGGAGGACACGGTGGAGCACACGGTGGAAGTCTGCCCTGCGTGGGCGGAGCTCCGCCGTGTCCTCGTGGCGGCGATCGGCGGCGGCGACCTCTCGCGTCCGGCCCTGGTTCGGAGCGAGACGGAATGGGAAGCCGTCGCCTCCTTCTGCGAAGCAGTCATGCTAGCGAAGGAGGTGGCGGAACGAGAGAGGGAGAGATCCTCTCTTCCCGGCCGCCGCGGGAGACGCAACGGGCGTCGGGGGCCACGTGGTGGCTACCGGCCACCGTAGATGCGGGCCTGTGGACGGCTGGCTATGGGCAATAGCTGGCCGTCCGGCCGTCTAACAACGACGACAGGCCGTGTCGACGGCGCGTTCGTGTTCCACGCGCGCCTCAAAGAGTGTCAGCAAAAAGAGAGGGGCCCGTAAGGGCCGAAGCCTGCCGGGGTTGCGGGCCTGTTCGAAAGAGATACCGCGGCCCCGGAACGTAAAAGGCGAGGAAGGAACATGGATGGTTTTTAGTCAGTAAGAGTCTGACACTCCCTTCCGCTCCGCCCAGAGTGGGGGGGGTCATTTGATGATTTCCCATCCTTAAAAAAAAAAAAAAAAAAGGGCTTCCGTATTATCATCAGTATCATCATCTTTTCAGCCGAAAGACGTCCACAGCTGGACATAGGCCTCCCCCAAGAGTCGCCACATTGATCGGTCCCGTGTAATTCGCATCCAGCTGATTCCCACAGCCCTCACCAGATCATCTGTCCACCTAGTGGGAGGCCTTACAACACAACGTCTTCCGTAATATCGTATAAAATAAAATATTAATACCAGGCTATTACTGTCCCACTACTGGGCAAAGGTTAATTCTCACACAGAGAATATATTATATCCTATTAAGTTTTCACATACATCAAATATATTCACATATTCTGTGAAAATTTCAACTGTCTAGCTAAAGTGGTTCATGAGATACAGCCTGGTGACTACCAGACGAACAGTGGAGCCTTAGTAATAGGGTGCCGTTTTTACCCTTTGGGTGCAGAACCTTTGAAAAAAACGTGTAAAAGTGTCGGTAAAAACTTATTTGCAAAATAAACATCATTTAAAATTGTCTTGTGGCTAAAGTTAACTTCGTCCTTTTGTTTTTGATAATTCAACTAAACATTATAACCGAACTGGGAACCTCCTCCTTTTTTTGAAGTGAGTTAAAAAGTTCCTATTATGGTCTAATTGAAATAAAGTATTTTTATTTCTGTCTGAAGTATGGAACAATTTCTTCCATGTCAAGTTTTTTTTTTCTAAGCGTGTCCTTTGTTCAGATTTAGGTCCATGTTCACCAAGAAGATACCTAACAGTCTGATTATCTTAAAACAGCTGTCAATGTGACATTTTCCCATACAAAACTGTGTTTTAAAACCGCTGTTTTTAGATAATCATTCGTCATCTTTTTGGTGAACATGGACCTTAGACTAGTCGAGAATGAAAATTTTCGACTTTAGATGTAAGATTAATATCTACAGTATGGCTAAGTTATTAGATCACATTTGACACTTCATCAAAACTGAACAACGTACCTAACCATGTTGGCTGACACAATGGCTTAAAGTTTTTCAATTACGATCACTTATTTATTGTAATAATGGCAAAAAAGATAACCTTAGAACTGACAGATGTCAAATGTCATCTATTAAATTGACCCTACTATAATTCAATAATTATATGTGTCATACTGTATTTTAATTTTTTATTGCACAATCCAACAAACCAAACATTTCAACACATTCAATACTTAATTTATTGAGTAGAACAGATGCAAAACATTTAGCTAGAGTTTACAGTATAGACGATCCAGTTAGTGTAGGAGCTGACGGCAGAGCTGACACCAGGGAAGGTGGCGTTGGCACATCCGTGGCCCCAGGAAACGATGCCTACAAGAATATCGTTGTAGTAAAGAGGACCGCCGGAATCTCCTTGGCAGGCATCCGCACCTCCAATGTCGAGGAGACCAGCGCAGATCATGTTCTCAGTAACAATTTGAGGTCTGGGGAGAGTCAAGTAGCGGGCGGCACAAAGCTCGTTGTTGACGGTGAAGATTGTCACATTTTGGAGCACCTGTGACAACTGACCTCCTTGCTGCAATACAAATAAAACAGAATTCGGGTCAAAAAATTCGGTAGGGAAGCTGTTCTATGCAATTCACCAGCGTTTTCAGCTACTTAACAGTAAATGAAAATATAATGCACAAATATGACTGAGAACTCGAGTGGTAATCGGTTGTCATCATAGATATAATTATTTCTATGGTTGTTATGATATGGGCTTGTGTTGAGGAGGAGGAACAAACCTAAGGAGAGTTTTGAGTATGACTGTTGATGGCTGTAGGAACCAAAGATGGATGAATCGTGAGGCCGACGGTTGTCAATGATGATAATGTGTTTAGCAAATTTATGCTTACCGAAGTTGTACCCCATCCGGCGTGAACGACTGGTAGGTTATCGGGGATTTTAAAATCTTGCGCGATGATGGTACTTGGCTGCACCACAGGGCTGTAAATCAAAGCTTCAAGGAGGGCGGCCACGGTGATGTCACCATCGTAGCCGAGGCTACCATAGCTGGGATGGTTGAACCTGACTCTTACGTAGGACACAATACCTCCAACGTTGCGGTAGGAAGAACCGGCCCTAATTCGGCGGTATGCGTCACTGTAAAGGCTGAAATTAAAATTGAACCTTTAATAAATTAGCTAAGATTCAACAGTAAACGTTTTTTCCTAAAATATTTGACAAAATTATAGAATATCAATTTGCATTGTTTCCTGGTGTTTTCATTTGGCTAATTTTTATATTTAACCTTTTGACCACCACTGTCATTGTATTGCATGTTGAACCTAATCGTAGTGCGATAAGAACCCGTTTTCGAGGAAGTGTAATGAATAAACATTTTCATTTGCAATACTCGTATTTTTCATTTATTTTTTCAAAACAATTGTTTAATCTTTAGATTTACTTAGTAGTGTTAAACCATGCCTAAATCAGTGTTGTTGACGAATCTTTCTGATTCACTCATAAATTAATCGTTCTGTTGGCGAAACGTTCGTAGCAGAAAGGTTCTGTCGGCGGCTCATTCGGTGGAGAAACGTTTGTCGGAGTTAAGTTTCAGAATCAGAGTACTTGCATAGATACAAACTTGTGACAACCTTGTGGAGTCGACACAATGTTCTGGGAGCAATCCATCAGGAATGATCCCGGAATATTCTGTTATTGCCACCACCATTGCAGGCTTATTGTAGTCAATCAGTCTGAAATAGTGTTGGTTGATCGATCAGACATAACTGTCCCGCATGGGCATTTTTTTTTAACAGTAAGTATTTAAAAAATTATGAAATATGTATACACTGGTAATTCCACGTATTCCTTACAGGACGTTGTGGTGGAGTTACAATGCAAAAATTAAGCCACCGAATGTTCTACCAAATTCAGTCGTTTTTGAGTTAGTTAGATTTTGTTTTTTTTTTGCCAAGAGCCAATTTAAATTTACGGCGCGAGTGTACTGAAATTTAAATATTTTTTCATAATTTAGTACATGACTTTTCAATAAGTTTTATACCATTTTGAATAGCTGATAATACAAGGATCCTGTTAATGGAAGGTGCTGCAAGAAATACATTGAATTACCAGTAACCTGTAGAAATAAATAGAAGACATAATAATTAATCTTTTAAATCTTAAAAGTATTTTTTCGTAAAGTTCTTTATATCATTAGTTGGTTGATGGAACGTTGTTTTTAGTTGTCTTTTTTGAATAGGTAATTTATTATTAATTGTTTTTTTGTTATGGTCACTGCCAGGAGATTGTAACTGAATAAAATTTGAAGATGATGATGAATATACTCACGCTCCGTCAAAGCAATGTGCAGCAGACACGATATGTCGGACAGTCAGAATATTGGCAGCACAAGACTGACCCCAGGTTCCAGTCCAGAGACTGTAGAACTCTACCGCAACAATGGAAGGGTGACGGTCGATGGAGGTATCATTGCCTCCTACGATCCTGTTGGGCAAGGCATAACCAGAGCCTAGAGAAGAAGAAAATAATAATTAATGTATACGTTTGACGTTGAACAAACATAAATGGCACTTGTAAACGAAGGAAAACATCGTTAGGAAACTAGCATTCCTGAGAGATATTTCTTGACGCCATGTAAATGCAAGTCCAAAACCCATATACTCTGACACCAGGGTCTGCTATTTTTTTAAATTCGACACTCCAACACGATTCCATTCCCACCCCACTGTCATTTTACTAAAAGTTTGTAATCTCCTAAATACATAATGGTCGATCATTGGTCGATCAATGGTCTCATAATGAAATTGTAGTGTTTTAATGAGATTGTCGTATTGCCATTGTTATAACCCCTGGTTTTCGAAATTTACTACGATCTTTTAAAGGAACACTCCAGTGGTTGACCATTGGAAAGTCATAATACCATTATATTAATAGATTACCAAACTTGTCAAAACTTGACAGAACTTGACCATTATGAAATCAATGATCGACTATTCTGACACTATTGTAATAGCAGACTTGAGGCCCTGGTTAGACTCTAACCAGACGATATAGAAGATGAAATATAATAATTACCTGCAAGAAGAGCGAAGGTCAGGAAGAGAAGCACCGCCATGATTGCGTATGATACGACTGCGAGGATATTAATCTTCACGCATTTTTTATATATAGCCGAATAAATCCATTGTAAAAACGATTACGATAAACGATACGCCTGTAACTACCGCACTTTGAAGCCATGGATTAGTGATAAGATTGTCTTCGTGTGATTATATTATTGTGCCTTTTTACAGTGTGTCCGGACACGGACTAGCGATATTCTAAATACTTAAATATAAACTATTTTAAAGTACAATTACACTCTAGGCTTGGGTCCAATACACTTATCAGCTATGTGGCAGCTATTTTGTTTTTTTGTTGAAATATGCTCTATGTCAGTTAAAAAAAATCATATCTCTCAAAGTTTTAGTCATACTGAGACAAAGATAAGCTTTTTTGAAAGCCAATAATATTGTCTACCGTCTGCATTGCAAAGCAATGTGTTCACAATTCCACAATGTTTGAAAACAAAAAATGAAAGTTAAAAAAAACGAAACATTGTGCGATTCAACCAATAATTGTTAATTATTAGATACAAAAATATCCTAGAAAACTGTTTTCATTTTTTTACTAGTTCGACAGATTTTGAGCTAAGCTACAATACAACATATATTTATAATGCATAATTATGTTACATTCAAAGAGCAACATGTACGGTCTATTCAAAAAAGCTCATCAATGAAAAATTCGAAAAGCGAGCACAGTGAGCTTGAAAATTTTTGCGCCCGCTTCGAATTTGATAGGTTTTCTTTTGTCCTTTTTTTAAAGAAATACGCCTTCTACCTGTGTATAAAGAAAACCTTATGAACGTAAATGAGGTATATTATTAGTATCTTCCATATGTCGCTCGTATATTTTGTGATAAATTATTAAGTTAATTTTGTTATTAGGGGCACTCAGAAATAAAACAGGAGTAGGTATGAGCGAGCAAAACGAGCTCGAACATTTTTGCTTTCTGGTTCGTCTGGTTGGTTTTCTATGTATTTTCTTTTCCGTTACGGCACCTTGCACCCTGTGACGCCCACGAAACTGTGTAAAAACTCGCTCTCATCACTGTACCATTATTTGCTTACTTTGCCACTCATCAATCTTGAGTTTGGACTTCTGTTGTTCAACAAGTGACCAGCGTACCGTACGTAGGTTAGGACGCAGGATGCATATTTCGATGAGTTTTCTTTTCAGTGTCATTGGAAGACTTGACTTTGTGATATTTAGGACCCAGAAGGTCTTCCTAGCATTTTGGATTCGTCTTTCAACTTCCTTTTCTTGCCTATTTATAATGATTCTATTTGGCCTAAATATCTTACATACTCATCGACATATGGCTACACATGCCCGTCTACTTCGACCCTACTTTTCATTCTGTATTATAGTTTTATAAATCTGTTGATTGAAAGTCCAACCTGATGACTTGCTGTGCTCAAATCTTGGATCATTCTTGGTTCAAATGTGGAGAACAACACAATGTCAGCAAAGCTGAGGGTTGTTAGCCGTTGGCCACTAACATTTACGCCTCGTGACTGACATGAAGCAGGCGAGATTGCAACAAGAGTAATTCAGCACCTCGTCCTGAACAGTTTAGGCGAAAGTGGGTCGCCTTGTTTGACACCTTTATCAACGTTGAAAATCGGACCGAAAGATATTCGCGGAACTACTATGATAGATGCAGGTGTCTATGAGGTCAATGTAAGTGTGCATTATGGTTTGGGATTCCAAGGCATTAACAACTCACTGATGGTCTATACTGTCAAATGCCTTGGCATAGTTCTACAAAAACCAGGTACAGCGGCTTATTGAATTCACAATATTTTTCGATGACTTGATTAATGGTATGGAGATAATTGGTTGTAGAGCAGTGGGGATGAAATCCAGCTAGTTCGAGAGGTTGATGAAGATCAAGGGTCGAACCGATCATTATCATCATCTGCCTAGACTTTTCCAAACTATTTTGGGGTCAGCTTCCAGTCTCACCGGATGCAGCTAAATACTAGTATTTTACATGGAGCGACTGCCTATCTGACCGAAGCGATATGGTTCTATACAGGGTGTAAACCACCTCATCACAAAGCCGTTAACCAAGCATTCTGCATATCAAAGTAAGAACTATACGCAAAAATTATTGCTGGGTAACAACTTTTTTTTTTGAGGTTATACCATGTTTTATGGTAAAACTCAATGTAACGCACTTAAAACATTGTGCTGGTGGATGAATTGAATAGTACGAGGGTCGTGGAGGTGTTAAAGACAAAATCTTCCAAAAAAAAACTAGTCAAAAAATGGTAACTTTGACCCCCCATATCTCCGTAACTAGAAGGTATGGTGTAGAACAAAAAAATGATAGCAATGATGGGGAGAACAAGTGCCTTTCGGCTTCGTGAAGAGGTGTTATACGGTAGCCACTACAAGTATAATATAGGGCAGGGGTGGCCAACAGGTCGATCGCGATCGACCGGTCGATCGCGACTGTTAGTCCAGTCGATCGTGGCAAGGCAAAAAATATAAATACGAGTACGTAGACCAGACTACCCAACGTAATCAGCTACTGCTGGACGCATCATTTTGTATAATTTTTCAATCGCTGTTCCGTCACGGTATTTATCCTCTATTTTACGCTTCTTTATAATCTTTTGTTTTCGGCGCGCGATGACCAAAAAGCGGGAAGCGTGTGGTGGTAAGGTGGTTGAGTCGAGGCAAGTTTTTGCAAAGATTTCGAGATCTATTGGACGAAATAATAAAATTTCTTGATGAAAGGGGTGATAATTATCAGCAACTAGCTTCTGCCAGCGGCTTCGCCCGCGTGAAGTTTCAAAATTGTCCCATGGGATCTTACTACCGGGATAAAAAGTATCCTATGTGTTAATCCAGGTTGTAAACCATCTGTGTGCAAAATTTCATCCAAATCCGTTCAGTAGTTTTTGCGTGAAAGAGTAACAAACATCCATACATCCATACAAACAAAAAAACATTAACAGAAATGATGCGTTCTATCGCAGCGTTTTAATGTCAAACAGCGTCTATGATAGTTGACATAGAGAAGAAAAAAATTGAACAATTTGTTGACATCAAGGATCATAATTATGGAAAATTCATTTCTGATAAATATACTACAGAAATTAGGGCAGTGGTAGCAGACTTCGAAATTCGCTTTGGTGACTTCGGAAAAATTGAGAACTTGGTCAATCCGTTCAATGATTCTATTGATCATAGTGATATCTATGAATTGGCTACAAAATTTACAGATACATTTCAAATGGAGCCCATGATATTACAAAACGAAATTATTACTCTGCGCTGCGACATATTTCTTAAAGCAAGGTCATCTTCTGGTCAAGATTTCCGGGCATTGGTTTCCAACGAAAAATATCGAAATTTGAAGTGTTGAACAACTTCATTCGTGTTTTGGTTCAACATATTTATGTGAGCCAGCATTTTCCTACTTAAAGCAAACAAAAAAACACCGTTCTCGATTGACAGACGCTCAAACATTGGATTCTTTAAGGCTGGCAATCTCCAACTACAAACCTGATTATGCTAAACTAGTGGAAGATAGGTACTCAGACGCAATGCTCACACTAATATTATTTGTAAATAAGTAGTTAAATACTAAGTATAATTTTAACATTTGTTTTTTCTCTTAATAAAATAAAAAATGCTAAGTACATGATTGTGTACTGAACGATTTCTAGAAGTATGTAATTAGTAGATCGCACAGGGTCTCGTTAGTGAACAGGAGATCTTGGGTCCAATCAAGTTGGCCACCCCTGATATAGGGTATATTATACTTGTAGTGGCTAACACTACTCATTACTATGAACGCCGTGAGGCCGCGACCAAGGAGGCAGCGTACACTTGCTGGTGCTGCGACACTCTATTTATTTTGACTTGACACCGTCTGTCGCTTCTTGACTAAAATTTTTCATATTGCCATTTAATGTTTCTTGATAATTTTGTGTGATTAAAATATTTTTGTTAAGTTTATAAATTGTACGAGTACCTACATACTTTTTTATTTCTGCTCTCCGAACAACTATTACCCCGGTTGCTTAGCACCTTCTATATACTGAGAGACCCGCCAGTCGCGCCTTCATACTTATTAGTATTTTATAGTAGACCTCTCCTTGCTGCTGGGAGAAATTACTTATAGAATAAGCAGTACCTCTGTGCTCTTCTGTCTTAATTTATGTCCTATTTAAGTGCAACATCCAGTCTTATTGAGTTTTTCCATCAAGGATTACTAAGTTTTGAGTGTGTTGTTTGTGGTTAAGTTGGTGTTTCGATTTAGCTTGAAATAATAATTCATATTTTGCGGTTGATATAAGCGAACCCCCAATCCATATTGAGCCTACGCTGTTGATTACAACCGACTTGAGCTAATGAGGCTCATATCCAAGCATCAGAAGCCAGATAAATTATTAACTGGTGCTGGTTTAAATATCAATTCTAAAGAACGTTATGCCAAGGAGTTCAGTTTAAGCAAAAAATTAACAAAAATACCTTAAAACATAATTTATTATAAATAGCATTTTAATAATTAAACAGCAACAGAGACGATCCAATCAGTGTAAGAAGAAACAGCCGCGCTGACTCCTGGGTAAGTATCATTGGCGCATTCATGGCCCCACGAGACAACGCCAACGATGACGTCTTGGAAGTAGAGAGGACCACCGGAGTCTCCCTGGCAAGCATCCTTGCCACCGACGTCAAGAATACCAGCGCAGATCATGTTCCTGGTAACAATGCTTGGTCTTGGCCGGGAGAGGTAGCGAGCTGCGCAGAGCTCGTGGTTGATGGTGTAGATTTGAGTGTCCAGAAGCACTTCAGAAGGACGGCCTTGGTACTGTAAGTAAATTTTTATGTTAAAATATTTCGACGGTCTGTCGATTCCGTCTAATAAACAGTGAAAGAAAGAAAGAAGAAGAAAGAAAAAGCATTTATTAGCCCGACAGGACAAAACATAAAATAAAAAAATAAAAAAATGGTAAAATTGTGATTACAACACTAGTTAAAAGTAAACATAATGAGATAATAAAAAAATAAAAAAAAATAACGATATCATAAGAAAAAAACAAACAAAATACGAAACAGAATTTGTCCTGTACAAGACCAAAAGGCTCCTATCTCAGCATGGTGCAGTAACATTTAAAACAGTGTGAATGTGATGCTCCCTACCCGACGATGTTCCACTTAATGGTGTGACCGAATCGTCCCTACAGCCGGGAGAGGTAGCGAGCTGCGCAGAGCTCGTGGTTGATGGTGTAGATTTGAGTGTCCAGAAGCACTTCAGAAGGACGGCCTTGGTACTGTAAGTAAATTTTTATGTTAAAATATTTCGACGGTCTGTCGATTCCGTCTAATAAACAGTGAAAGAAAGAAAGAAGAAGAAAGAAAAAGCATTTATTAGCCCGACAGGACAAAACATAAAATAAAAAAATAAAAAAATGGTAAAATTGTGATTACAACACTAGTTAAAAGTAAACATAATGAGATAATAAAAAAATAAAAAAAAATAACGATATCATAAGAAAAAAACAAACAAAATACGAAACAGAATTTGTCCTGTACAAGACCAAAAGGCTCCTATCTCAGCATGGTGCAGTAACATTTAAAACAGTGTGAATGTGATGCTCCCTACCCGACGATGTTCCACTTAATGGTGTGACCGAATCGTCCCTACAGCCGCAGTTTAGAGGATTTAAAATGCTACAGTACATGTATATAAACGGGACAAATCGATTCTCGCCTCAAGGTTGGCTCAATTTTAAATATTGGAAGTCGACTGAATTCCGTTAGATTGGAATCCAAACCCAAAATAGTTAATAAAAGGCCAGGCATCTCACATCGCTATTCACTCTCACTTCACATAAGGTTCTTTTTATTTGACGCTTTGAATTGGGTTCAAGTGCGAAGTGAGCGTCGTAGTGTACGAGGAATTACCTGACAGACCTTACACCTTACAGACTTTACACCTTACATAATGCCACTTCTTACGTCATCTCATACTTTATCTGTCTTCCAATTTAGTTCAACTCGCTGGCACGCTCGCAAGTGTGGCGCTAGCGTAAATTCAAATTATCAACCAAGTTCTTAGAATGCCTACCAAGAAACTCACAGCGGATTCAGATTCGAAGCTTAGAATGAGGTCTTACTTACATCACAACCCTAATGATGACGAATCAATTCATCGGAACATCTAACTAAGGCATTAAAGAATATGATTTAAACGAATTAAAAGGAACCATAGAAAGGTTATTTTGCTTACCGAAGTATGTCCCCATCCTGCATGTACTACAGGCATGTTATCAGGGATCTCGAAACCTTGAGGGGGGATGGAGCCTTGCTGGATAACAGGACTGTAGAGCAACGGTGTTTGGAGTCGTACCACGGCGATGTCGCCATCAGCACCAAGCTGACCATAGCTGGGGTGATTGAAATTGGCGGCGGCGTAGGAGACGACACCCCCAGTGTTACGGTAGCTAGAACCAGCTCTGAAGCGGCGGTTCCTGATATTGTAAAGTCTGAAAATGGAAATTGAGTCTTAAAATTACGAAGCTAATTCCATAGATCAAATCCACACAAGGCAGCTATCATCAAGTCACAACACAATCAAACGATAAAAAATACAGTCTTGTTAACGAACTAATCATTTACTTAAAATAAAACAGTTATGGAACTTCAGAATTGTCAAGGAAACTGTAAAACTGAAATGATGACGATGACGTCATCATTTCAACGTTCACCAGGTCTTCGGTCCGCCTTGTTGAAGGCCTTCCAACGCAACATCGGTCGTCGCCTCGGTCAGTTAAAAACATAAAGATAAAGCTAAAATCCCGGCACAGCCACAGCAATTCATCATCATCTTTCTGCCCATTTCCCATTTTATATTAGAAGGAAACACGTTTTCTTCTTTCATTCTCCCCTGTTAGACGTCACGGCATCATTTACTTCTTTCTCTTTCATATCAGTCTTAACACAATCCATCCATCTTTTCTTTGGCCTTTCTCTCCCTCTTCATTCATTAATATTAATATCCATCACTCTTTAGTCACATGCGTTTCATCCCTCCTCGTTTCATGTCCATACAGCCACAGCAACATTATTGTAATAAAAATCAAAAAACTTTGAAAGACATAAAAACTTTGTAGAGGCATAAAAACTTTGAAAGGACTAAACTGTAGATACCTATCGTCAATTTATTTAAGATAATGCGATACTTACAATCCAGCGAAGCAGTGTGCCGCAGACAGTATGTATCTAGTGGTCAATATATTTCCACCACAGCCCTGACCCCAAGCACCTGAAAATATGTCATAGTGCTCTGATGCAACAATGGATGGGTACTTCTCGATGGAGGTCTCGGTCCCTCCCACAATGCGGGAAGGCGTGGAATAGGCTGAACCTGAAACAGAAACAGAGCTTTTTATTCAAATCAAAAGTAATTTCCAAAGCTAAGAATCAACACTTTCTGGACCTCAAAAATTACATAAGGGAGTCCCCCAAGACGACTGCCTTCCACTAATTCCTAATCCTTTAGCTGGAGAGCAGAACAAACTCCCCAGCAATCCTATCTACAATGGCGGGTGTGATAAAGTGGCCATAATGCATCGCTTGTTTTAGTTTGTAGCGGGATGTAAACGCTTAACTTGTATCCATAGGATAAAACAAAAGACGAAATGCGATAGATCGCTCACGCTCAGTCAAAGCACAGGCACTTTTGAACTGTCAAAACAAAGACAACAAGGCTACAGTCCCAATGACAAGACATAAAAACTGTGAAAGTACCCAAGTTTGCCCATTCCAAAGCGTAGATCTCTATGGTGAAGAACGGGCAAGAAGCTCCATGAACACACTTTTATATCAGAATATTGCTTCAAAACCTTGGTCACATCTTTCGATTAGACAATTTTCTCGAAGCAAACAACGCGACGGTATTCTAGCTAAGCTCCTCACAATGGAAAAGGCCTTAGCAAACAATGAAATAATTACCTGCGAGCAAGGTGATAAGTCAAAAGCGCTAGCACTGCCATATTTCGTGTTTGATTTGTAAATGATGTTCGAAAACCTCGGTCATATTTATTTAAATCAGTGGGTTTCCCTCACTCACAAACACTAAGACAAACTTGGATTAACGATAAGATTTTGTCTTGTTTTAGGAGTTCCTCACGAAAATGAACCCTAGGTAAACCTACGAGTAAACTCGTGGCGAAGGTGAAATGTCTGCATCAATACACCGTACTGAGTTGAATTTCTTATAGCAAGCGATGGGTGGGAAACTGACCAATATGTCAAAGATGGCTGGACTGGCTGTTCACAATAGTGTGCAGGTTCCTAGTTGCCTACACGTAAGTTTGGAAGTAAATGGTGAGTGGTGATCGTTTATCTTTTAAAATTAAAGTTCGCGAGTACATTCGGAAGAAGCAGTTTTGTCACAACGGTAATATTTTTCCAACTTTCTGTCTTATTATTTTAGTTTATCCGTGCAAAGCTCTATTTAAATTAACTTTAATAAATATTTATAGTATTTTATATAATTATATGTATAGTATTTTATATATCCTTGTAGTTTATCTTAGTTTTAATCAAATTATTCGTGAAGTTTCAGGAATGACACCTACCACTGCTTGTCTCTGCATCACCTGAAGGTTGACTGGTAGAGAATGCCACTGACATTAAGTCCATCTGTACTTTGTGCTTGAAGTGTTAAATAAATAAATAAACAAGGCATGAAAGTCTAATTAAGGCTGAGAAAATGCGTTCCTTGTGAAGAATGAGTGATAAAACTCTGAATGATAAAGGAAATTATACGAGAATGTGGAGCTCGTGGCTAAATCAAAACAGCCACTCGGGTCGATCTTTAGGTTAAGCCGTGCTTGCCTAAAAGGTTCATCAGTGCATGGGTGACCACCCTTACATACCGAGTTTCCGTGCTTCCGAAAGCACGTTAAGCTGTTGGTCCCGGCCGTCATTTGTGGCCCAAAAAGTTTGACAATCAGTCTTACCAAGGGGTATCCTATTACCCGGTATTAACTGGGTTGTGGAAGCTAGATAGGCAGTCGCTCCATGTAAAATAATAATCAGATGCATTCGGTTAGACTGGAAGCCGACCCCAACATAGTTGAGAGAAGGCTAGGCAGATGATGAGATTCGAACGAAGAAGATATAAAGACAAAAAATTAAAAGAGAATGCTTAGATGGTTTGGTCATCTGAAGAGGATGAGTGAAAAGATACTAAGAAAAGGTAACACAAGGCAGATGTGAGTGACAATCACCTTCTAGGGGACGCTGTAGTAGGACTTAGACTGACCTTATTGGTGAGGTTCTTCAGATAGGCCAGTTGCGTAGTACCTACTGGTAGGTACCGGTGTGCTGTATGATCTGGTGTTTGACCGTAGACGAGGCAAAAGGAGTATGTGTATGCAAGTGACGGACTCTATGGTTTTAGCTTAGCGCCATGGGAAAAAAAAGGGTGGATTTATGTATGGATGTTGAATAAACTTGTTTGACTAGTGTAATAAAAGAGTGTCCATGGAGTTTCTTGCCCGTTCTTCTCCATAGAGATCTACGTTAGGGAATGGGCAACTGCAGTACTTTCACAGTTTTTATGTCTTGTGACTGGGACTGTAGCTACATTTAATTTTCATCTTTGTTTCAACAATTCAGAAGTGCCTTGTGGCACTTTTGAATTGTGCTTATTGCTTTGATTTTGATTTTGAATACGAAAATGGTTAAAATAAGAAACAAAATGACATGGCAGATCAAACATTGGAATAAACAATCGGTTTTTCATGCTTTAAGTGTTTAGTTAGGTTACTGCAAGAGCCAGCAAAAAAAGACAAATAAGTCAAGCGACAAATAACTTCCTTATCAAAATCTCCTTAATTACACCTTAACGTGACCACACAGCATAACGCCTGTGCTTCCTGGCAGTAATTCCTAGGGCAGAGCCTAAAGCCATTTACAAAATATGGTACGGAATTCACAAAAACCCTTGAGGGCCGTCAAATTATTTAGTGAAAAAAGAAAAACCCAAGTACTTTTTTATCTTACAGATAAGAAGACAATCTACCTAATTTTCTAATCATTTAATATAGATTATTTATGACCCGTGTTTCCCAGAAACAAGTAGGTAATAATATAAATCATCCCTTCTACTCGGCTCTGGTTAAAAAGTATGAAAAAGAGGATTTTATTTCTACAAGGTACTGTGGAAGACAAGGATCAGCGGTGGCCCAGTGGTGGTGGCCTCGACTTACGAACAGTAAGTCGTGGGTTCGAACCCAGACAGGCGCATCATCATCATCATCATCATCATCATCATCATCTCAGCCGAAAGACGTCCACTGCTGGACATAGGCGCATAACTTTGTGTAATTTCACTGGTCTCCAAACGGTGAAGGAAAACATCATGAGGAAACCGGCATGTCCTAGAACCAAAAATTCGAAGACATGTGACATCTACTAATCCGCACAGGGCCCGCGTGGTGGATTATAGCTCATTCCCTCTCATTGAGAGGAGGCCGTGTCCCAGCAGTGGAAACATTATAGGCTGATGATGAAATACCTGACCTGATCCGCTGGTCCATGTAGTTTACTGAACGTGAGGTCTTTGTTCTTTACTTGTTGGTTATTGCCGAGTTTCCTCTGTCCATCGAAAAGCACATTAAGGGATGACTCACTCTAGAGTCTAGAGTCTAGAGTCGGCACTCGGCTCGGACCAGGCACGGTCTAGAGTCTAGACCGTGCCTGGTCCGAGCCGAGTGTCGTCATAGTAATATTGTATGGACGTTGCTCGGTAGTGGCTCGGAAGCGTGAGTGTAATACACCATACCATAAAAAAACCGGCATGGTCTAGCGTGCGTCAACCTTAAGCCGTTGGTCCCGGCTGTCAATTGTAGATCTTTGGCAGTCGCCACTGGAAGTCAATGGCCCGAAGCCAAAAAAAAGCTAGCCTTAGTCTCAGTCTTCTGAGACTAAAGCTGGCTTTCAGACTTCACAACTGGGGTAAGAACCAAGAGGTATCGTATTATTCAGTACTAACTAGGTTGTGGAGGCCAGAGGTTTGGCAGTCGATCCATGTAAAATACTTGTTTTCAGCTGCATGCGGTGTGACTGGAAGTTGACTAAACATAGTCCCAACCTTGTTGGGGCCGACTTCCAAAAGACTAGGTAGATAATGAGACTAAACAGTCTGCCCGTCCGTCGGGCTAATGGCTCAGTATACATGGACCTATCTAATAGTAAAGAAAATTACTCATGAATACGTTGTGTTTAAATAAAACCAGGATGAAGTTATCCTTATCCGTAACAACATTGGGCGCGTAAACATAATTGATAAAAAGATTATATGATAGACGATATGAATGGGTTTTTCATTGACTCACTGCTACTGACTCTTCATGATTGTTTACTGAATGTGTTTTGACGATTTCTGACCAAGTAGAATTTTGAAAATTACTCTTCACCACGATTACGTCGTCTACCAAGAACAGACACTTCTGACGAAAATGGTCATGCTGTTGTTGTTTGTTGTGTTGGGTTGTTGATTGTTGTGGTTTGTGTTCGTTGTAGTTGTTCTTGTGGTGTGTTGTTGTTTTTTGTTGCCCGAGGTAAACAGAGAGAGTATTTATCATAGTTCCTGTTTGAATTGCAGGTCGCTGTAATAACAGTCAAAACATATACTTTATTTATTGTGTGGTTATTGGCTAACCTAGTGTCAGAGTTTTTATACCACCCATGGCCCTCTATCCTTAGTAATACGAAATAACTCGGTATGTAAGTGTGGTCACCCATCCACTGACCAACCTAGGCAAGCAAGGCTTAAGCGCCGAATACACTAGGGAACATTTTGTCCCGCAACATGACGCGCGACACTAAATATACGTGACGCTGCAACGTTGCATAGTGTCCCGCAACATGACCCACAACATTGTACGTGACGCGGGGCATGTTGCTTGCTCCCGCCTCGAGAGCGAGCGCACGTGTCCCGCGTCAGTGTTGCGCCATTTGTCACCGAGTGTAGTCGCGTACGCAACGTGCCTTTAAAATGTCTGTAGTGTGGGGAAATGATACCGTGCTTTTGCTTATAGAGCTTTACGAAAGTCGTGACTTGTTGTGGGATACTTAGATCAGATCACTTAGAATATTAACTCTTCTTTCTCGTTGTAATAAGAAATTCCGCATCCACCACCTTCTCTTTCTCTTACGTTTCAACACACTCAATATAATTACTATGTACGCAGCACTAATAGCCACAACCTCCTCCTCGGGCGACATTTCTATAAACACTGAGAAGTGTGGTCGACAAAATGTTCCGCGACATGTATGTCGGCACATTCCACGTAGTTGTTGAGGAACATGTTCCGCAACATGTTGCTCCAATTGTCCCCTAGTGTATCCGTGGCTTTAATCTAAAGATCTACCCGAGTGGCTGATAATAATAAATGTATGAGTACCTACAGTTTAATAAGCAGTTTTTTTTAATACTTAAGCAGCGGTGGCCCAGTGGTGGCGGCCCCGACTTACGGACAGTAAGTCGTGGATTTGAACCCAGACAGGCGCATTACTCGTACTTTGTGTAATTTATTTCTTCACCACTGCTCTTAAAACGGTAAAGGGAAACATCGTGACGAAATCTACCAATACGCACTGAGCCCGGGGCTGGATGGATTATAACCCATTCACTCTCACAGAGAAGAGGCATTGTAACGTTACGTTTTCCTGGGGAGGAAAATGTAAGGTTGCATGGTGTAAAGTTTAAAGAAAAATGGCAAGAGAAAATATGATGGTTTAATAATACAAGGAAATAGAAATAAACTAAGTTAGGGAAGCCGATACGAAGCCGTTAGCATGGTGATAACGATCCAGGTCCAGGTCCGAAGTTCGCAGTTGGCAGAAACCGCTCGCCGCAGTGATAGGCTCACTCGCAGTCGTCAATCTTCGATGGTTCGAGGGTAGAGGCTCACCCGCTGTCCTTGTCCAGGTGCTCAGAAGTAGGGATAGTAGAAGTAGCAGCAGTTGTCGCAAACGCAGTAGTAGCAGCAGTAAGTTTTCAAGGTAGTCGACGGTCCAGGGGCTCTCAATAGTAGTAGCTCCAGCAGCAGCAGCAGTTTAAGGCCGTCAGGACTTCATTATGACGCCAGGGCAAGATTTTGCAGACTTTAGGCGCGACCACGTTAAATATTTCGGAGTAATGTCCAGCTTGTTGCTGGCTCAAGGACCACACGCAGACTGAATCTTTTCGACTCGGCTTAGTCATGAAGAAATTATGAATTTAAAATGTTGGTTCTAGAACATAGAAAAATAAAATGGTTAACAAAGAAGGTATCAAACATCAAATGTATAAAACCTACAACTCCAAGTTACAGCAATAAAATTAAAAGAAAAACTAGGCTTATCATTGTCATTATGACATCACAAAAGTAAACAAAGATTTTGAACCACTAAAATATACAGAAATGCTATAAATAATACTAATTAAAAGGCGGAAAAGGCATGCTAAGCCTCCGCATAAAGGCTATGCAGTTATTCGGAAAGAACGTATGATAAAATTTTGAATTACAATAGACAAAAACGTAAGTACAAAAACACAAACATTACATTACCCCGAAAACCCCGGAAAATTTTTGAATACAATGAAAAAATTTTTTTATTTAGTAATAAGAGCGCATTAAGAGAGCATTATACAGCATAAATTGAACTTAAATGATTATTTACAGTGTTATAGCAAGTTTAAAAAATTAAGACTAAGATTCCCCATAACCCCTGAAAATGAACTAGAAAAATTTTGTGGTTGTAAATAAGACCTTGCTCTTTCATACACCTTTCATCAACCTACCCTGCAACCTTCCTCAATCATACATCACCAGCATACTTAGGGGATATGGTTCACATTCAATGACGCATACTCCTCAAGGAATTATTTTTGGCTTTACGAAGGCTTGTTTTTTTAATTAGGTGTCGTAACCCGCACCTTTTTGAAAACCCAATTTAAAAATTAAAATTAATATTTACAGATTTTCCTGCTTTAAGAAAAAAACAGTCAAGGTCTAGGAGCATATAGCGCTTAAGAGAAGCCTTCAAGCTTTAAGAGCATAAAGTGCTTAAAAGAAGCCTTCAAGCTTCAAGTTCAAGTATCAAGGTTCAAGGATAAAAAAATTAAAACTAACTTATTATCTAAGGTTCACAAAGGCTTATTTTACGAGTTGCGAGTCCGCTCGACACAATACAAAATCAAGAAAATAGGGGATTAATAAGCCAAAAGTTTTTGAAGGTAAACCTTGTGGAGCATTTACAAAACTTAAATCTAAATGATTTTTACAGGAATTAATAAAATTATATACATAAAACCATGTTATGCCATTTTCTTTTGAAACCATAAAAAAATAACAAGTAAAATTAAATATTAGCAAAAGAATACAATATTCAAAAGAGTGATAAAAGAAAGTACAAAAGTCTGCGGAGGGTTAAATATAGAGTATGAGAGAGGGCTCAAGTAACAGTAACTATGAGAGATCAGCACAAAGTCCAGAGAGGACTCAGCACTCTAAGTCAAGATAGGACTCAGAATAGAATAGAATAAGACACAGAGGGTCTAAAGAGGGTTTAAATAATAGGTTAAGTTAAGAATTAAAAATCGTTCACATTGAAAACCGTTAAAAAAAAATAATCGTAAAAAAATAGGTAAAATTCTAAACCAACCTTAGTACTTACTCTATGACCCGTTACCTAGCAACAATATAGTAACAAGTTAATCAAAAATATGACAAAATAATGAAAATTTGTACAATATCTCATAGGTTGCACTATCCGTGGTAACAAATTAAACTAGATGAAATTAAGTGTTATGGTGGAGTATTTGGAATGAGTGTATCGTAGGTTTCAAGGTTTGTAAAAACTTCTACAGGATACTCTCCTGTATCGGTCGTGAAGTGTCTCAACAACCAACTTGGGAGTGTCCACGAATGGATTAGCACATCAAGCGGCCATTGAGTACGAATACCAGAGGGTAATCGCTGTGGTGTGCAAGTCTGTGGGGATGTAGTGTAGTGTGATGTTTCTGTAGAGAGTATAGTAAAGTGTATAAGTGGTAAACGACTACAGGATATTGTCCTATAGTCGTCGTATGTAACCAATCTCCAACCTTGGCAGTGCCCACAAGTGGGTTAACACAACCAAGAGGCCGAAAGGGTGCCAATTATCTTTCGATAATGGAATGTCTGTGGGGGTGAAGAATAATTGAGTGATGTATAGTAAGGATTGAGAGGTGATAGATGTAAAATGATGAAAAATAAGTTACCAAATAAGATTACTTGTGTAAGTTTGTTTTTGAATTTTGGGAGGGATGAAGTATTTAAGAGCACAGGGTGGGGTTTTAAAAGTTGGGCGCCAAACTGTAACGTTACAGTTTCCTGGGGAGGAAAATGTAAGGTTGCATTGTGTAAAGTTTAAAGAAAAATGGCAAGAGAAAAATATGATGGTTTAATAATACAAGGAAATAGAAATAAACTAAGTTAGGGAAGCCGATACGAAGCCGTTAGCATGGTGATAACGATCCAGGTCCAGGTCCGAAGTTCGCAGTTGGCAGAAACCGCTCGCCGCAGTGATAGGCTCACTCGCAGTCGTCAATCTTCGATGGTTCGAGGGTAGAGGCTCACCCGCTGTCCTTGTCCAGGTGCTCAGAAGTAGGGATAGTAGAAGTAGCAGCAGTTGTCGCAAACGCAGTAGTAGCAGCAGTAAGTTTTCAAGGTAGTCGACGGTCCAGGGGCTCTCAATAGTAGTAGCTCCAGCAGCAGCAGCAGTTTAAGGCCGTCAGGACTTCATTATGACGCCAGGGCAAGATTTTGCAGACTTAGGCGCGACCACGTTAAATATTTCGGAGTAATGTCCAGCTTGTTGCTGGCTCAAGGACCACACGCAGACTGAATCTTTTCGACTCGACTTCCCGTCATGAAGAAATTATGAATTTTAAAATGTTGATTCTAGAACATAGAAAAATAAAATGGTGAACAAAGAAGGTATCAAACATCAAATGTATAAAACCTACAACTCCAAGTTACAGCAATAAAATTAAAAGAAAAACTAGGCTTGTCATTGTCATTATGACATCACAAAAGTAAACAAAGATTTGGAACCACTAAAATATACAGAAATGCTATAAATAATACTAATTAAAAGGCGGAAAAGGCATGCTAAGCCTCCGCATAAAGGCTATGCAGTTATTCGGAAAGAACGTATGATAAAATTTTGAATTACAATAGACAAAAACGTAAGTATAAAAATACAAACATTACAGCATGTGTCCCAGCAGTGGGAACATTATTAGGCTGATGATGATGATGGCTATCTTACTTGAATAATCAATACATAGAGAGTCTCATTGCTTCGGTACTCAGTTAATCTAACTTTCAGGAGTTGAAATGATTTGGAATAACGTGATGGTTGTCTGGATATCGGTAGCTTCTGTCTGGCAGACCTCCCAACGAAAACTGCCCTGTAAAGATGAAATGTTTGTCCTTCTTTCCGTGTCTAACGAAGTGCATTCAATTTAAAAGCGTATCGTCAATCGGTTACGAGTTAGAGACACTAAAATTGGCGCGTCACTCAGATGCGTACGCGCATCTATTTGTGCGCACTGAATCAGTGTACGCCGCGCTTTATAATTAGACGCGCCGCTTATGTACCGGCCGATTTATGATCACAACAAATTACTACTTAACTTTGGTTAATTTAGGAGTAATGTTGCTCTTTAAGACGACAATGTATTCTTCGACAGAAGTATTTTAGCAAACTAAATATGTCCTGTTTTATCTAATTGTTTTCATTGCAGTCATAGTATTTTTAAAGCAAATCGTAAGGAAATGAGAGGCACATTGCAGGACTGAATTATATGTTTTTACTGTACAATTTCCACAGACAATTCACATAATTAGACGACCCGATTGGCGTAGTGGTAGTGACGCTGCCTTACGTTCTTTGGGTCCTGGTTTTGAATCCCGGTAGGAGCAAATGTTTGTGTGATGAGCACGGACATTTGTTTCCGAGTCATGGATGTTTATATGTATAATAAGTATGTATTTACAAACAAAAAAGTATATAATGTAGTATATCAACTATCTAGTGTCCACGACACAAGCTTTGCTTAGTGTGGCACTAGGGGGCGCTGTATGTTAATGACCAGCGACATTTATTTTATATTATTTACTAGCTGACTCGCGCAACTTCGTCTGCGTCTCATAATTTGAGATTTAAACTATCCTATCTCTCAAGTTGGATCGAACTGCACATGGTGTGCGAATTTTATTATAATCGGTTAAGTGGTTTAGGAGTCCATTGAGGACAAACATTGTGACACGAGATTTATATATATTAAGATTTATAATATTTAATTTACCAACGGTGCCATTTTAACAACGCCATTCAAATTCAAAAGATCCCATGTTGTTTCGTGTTGTTTTTTGTGCAAAGAACTGTCAATTTCAAAATTAATCAAAAGTAGAATCAGAATTAATCGAAAGTAATGAAACATCACACACCGAACTACAAATATTGTGTAATTTTATCTGACTCTTTGTCACCCAATATTTTTTGTTTGGAATCAATGCAACCATGAACTAACCTCTTCAACAGATCTTGAAAGGTGAAATCGTCAGAGTAGCCCGCGAAATTCAAAGTTTCTTACGTTGTTTTGCAATTTGCAGGCCAGTGCTAGGTTATATGTTGATCAAAATATTATTCGCGGCTGTAAGACGTAATTATGTGGTTACAGAATTATAATCATCAAAATCACCAAGTTCATAAAATGGTCGATTGAATGACTTTTACTTGAAATACCGTCCCACTAACCAATCAATGACAGTTCAGTGTTGCAACACTAAAAAAATTAAATCAGTGTTGCCGTTTTCCGACACACATATTTCCGCAATGACCTTATAACCTTTAGAAAATGTAAGGAATGTACAGTAATATCTTCAAAAACATTCCGGAGTGAGGCATGGTGTATTAGCAGTAGCTATGTGTTACCTGTCCCATTAGTTCCGTACGTAAATAGGCGGGACTCAGCCGGAATGTCTTATTGACGGTCAGACAGAAATATGGCAGTAATTAGTTATATGCTAGAGATATTTTTGATGATATCTTCACTGTGGAGTCGTTTGAAAGAGGTGGAATGGTAGACAAGTACGGAATGGAAGTGTTTTTTTAATCAATGGTGGTTCAATCTCTACTACAGAGCTCGGAATCGCACTATGCGTATCGGCATGATCTAGAACCGTTCAATCAATCTGCCCGAATGCTTACACTTTTTCCCAAATTATATTAGAGTCGGCTTCCAGTCTAACCGGATTCCAGTGTTTTACATGATGCGACTGCCGTTCTGACTTCGACGACCATTTAACTAATACAATACTCCGTGGTAAGACTGGTTGTCGGACTTTGAGCTTCTGACCACTCTAAGCGACTGTCAAAGGCCTACAAATTATTGACAACCGCTACCAACTGCTTAACGTGCTTTCCTACGAAAGCAATAATACTAAAATTCGTAACATCTTAAGTGCATTGAGTGCAAAACTTTAATCACGGACCGCCAAAGAAAGCTAGTTTCCATAATTATGTCATTTATGTCATGATGTGAGTGAACAGCAACGATTGGTTTGTACACTGGGAAGCGCTGACAATTCAAAGTAATTCTACGTCTTTTTTCGCGGCGGTTTCGTGTTCTCTGTCGATGATGCGTCAACTCTTACTTTAGTAACGCAGTCTACCGTTATCATGTAATATTTTAGCTATGAGAGGTGTTGGTAAGTAGTAATATTCTGATCAGCCTTTGTATTGCCATCCCAAGTGGCAATACTGCCAGTGTTCTGGGCACTTTTCCCGTTGACAGCGACGTGGACGAATACAATTTTTTTGACGCCCATTAATATATTTTCTCCGTTTGATTTCTGCATAAAAAAATGTATAGTTAACAAATATAGTATATATGTCACCGTAAAATTGTCAAACACGTTATATTACAATATAACGAAACACGTTATATTACAATATAACGTGTTTTTTCTCGCGATATTGTAATGTCTCGAATTATTGTCTACTGAACATACGGAAGTATCTCTGCCCCCATAATCGGGACTTTGGGCACCCCCCCGTTAGGTTAGTTAGGTTCCTTTAAACCCTGCACTCGGAAATAGACTACGCTTTTTAGGGGGAATATAAAGTGTTTTAAGGTTATGTTATATTAATCGGTATTTCTCTGGAATGGTGCATTATCTTTTCATGAGAGTTGTGCCACTGGGCAAGGGGGACCCCTCCTTCCCTCCACACCGCTTAAGTTGACTACCATCGCATGAATTTCACGAAAAATAATGCGTTTTGTTGTAAGCAGTATCTTCATTTGACAATAATTCGAGACTTTACAATATTGCTAGAGATATTGCAATATAATGTATTTGACAATTTTACGGTGACATATAAATAGTTAACAAGGAAAACATATTGAGGAAACCGGTATGTCCTAGAACCAAAAAATTCGGAGACAATCATGTGACATCTACCAACCCGCACTGGGCACGCGATGTAGATGAAGTAGAAGAAGAAGTAGATGAAGAGCCCATTCCCTCTCCTCTCATAGAAAGGAGGCCTGTGTCCCAGCAGTGGGAACAGTAATAGGCTGATGATGATGATGATTGATTGAAGCATTTTTATAAAAATTGGAAAAAAGTTGTTTATGAAAGAGATTATGGCCAGTATCTATCTGTTAGTACATAAGGATTTATTACATTATCGTCGCCATTCACTAATATCTTTTTTTTGTTTATAGGTATCATAAAACGCTAATAAGGTTACTAGAACTTTCTTGTGTTTATAATTCCACTGACCGTAGGTAAATATTTGTTGTACTAGAAGACCCCTCTCCTAGTACCAATAGTGTCATTTTTGAATTGTGTGAATTCATCATTATGAAATCGCCCTATTTATTCAAAACTCTAAATCCCAACACCATCATTCTATTGCCTCTTTTTTCGGATGGGAAATCATCAAGTGAAGGGGTCATTTTCGCTCTGGGCCGAGCGGAAGGGAGTGTCATACTTTTACTGACTAAAACCCATCCATGTTCGTTCTTAGCCTTTTGTGTTCCGGGGCCACGGTATCTCTTTCGAACAGTCCCGCAGCCCCGGCAGATCATTCTATTCCCTTTATTCCAATTTATTTGTCTTCTTCTTCTAGAATTCTCTATTACTAGTCACCTCTTCTTCTTCTTCTGGCCATACCGTCCATCACACGGTCCATGCATCGTTTCTCGTTTTTTTGTTTCATGCTCAAAATTATTTAACGTAGAAAACCTATCTTCCTTCGTCGGCTTGGCCTGTTTCCTACGATGAAGCTGTACTTTATATATGGGGCAACTGCCTTTCTGACCTCCACACCCCACTTAGCACTGGGTAACACGATACCCAATTAGTAAAACTGGTTGTCAGACATTCGGGCCACTGACTAACTGTAACGACTGACATTTCTACAGGGTGTAAACCACCTCATCACAAAGCCGTTAAGCAAGAATTCTGTACATCAAACTAAGTAACTTTACGCTAAAATTATTGCTGTGAAACAACTTTTTATTTTGAGGTTGTAAATCATGTTATGTGGTAGAACTCAATGTAACGCACTTAAAACATTGTGCTGATCCATAGATTGAATAGTACGGGGGTCGTGGAGATGTTAAAAGTAAAAAAAACTAACTTTGACCCCCCGTATCTCCGTAACTAGAAGGTTCCCAGGTAAGGTGTAGAACAAAAAAATGATGGCAATGTTAAAGAAGTGCTTTTCGGCTTCGTGAAGAGGTGTTTTACACCCTTTATAAATAGATAGCCTGGCACCGCAGCTTATCGCCTTTTCCGAGGTACGAAGGAAACTCGGTATATTATGGATGGTCATCCATCCACAGACCATCCTTATCTAGCACTGCTTAACCTTGAATAGCGACCTGTGTGGCTGTAATTATTTCGCCAGGAGCTAAAAACTAAATATTCATAAAACAAAATTGATATATTATTATGATATCCGACATACCTCTGGTATATAAGTCGGCGCCAATCTATTTGCAGCGCACTTTGGCATGCGAGTTAATCAAACGAATGCCCGATTTAATCACCGCTGAGACTTCATAAACTATGCCCTGACCTGGAACGGTATGGGAACTTTCAATTATTGCTTTGTTTATTTGTGTTTAATTATTTTTTGGATATTTTGGGATGGTCAATGGTCAAAAAAATGATCAATATATATACCTGTTACAGAAAATATAAAGAGGACTAGAGGAGCTCAATTAGCAATTCTATTGGTGGTGGTTCAAACATTGTTTGAAATACTAGTTGAATAAAGTTTAAATCAGCTTGCACTACAAAGTGGTCATAACGTCAATCACTGCGGGTCGAATAGTGCGAAATGAGTGATGGTTTCGATCGAAATACAAAAAATCTATTCATTGGACTAAAAAAATAATACACTGTGATGCTAATATATTGGTTGTAGAATTATTTGTCAAAAAAGAGAATTAGCATGTATTTTAGTTGTTGTGTAGTTACTCGTTAAAAGATTTTTTAGAGGTAACTTCGTGTTTTTTGTTTTTGCAGTAAAATTAATTGATATTGGCTTGTGATCAGGAGGGATGCAACGCATGGAACGAAAATGGTGATGAATATAAATTTTGATTCATGGAAAAGAAGAACAAAGACTAAAAGGAAAAATGGATGAATTGAGTGAGAAATGACAGTTATAATTATAACTATGAGGAAAAGTTAAAAAAAAAAGTTTTTTGCAAAAAATATAACCGACTTCACACAAAAAAGTGAAAAATTACTTTAGCTTCAGAAGTCGGTGACCTTTGTTTGATTGATTTAGTATTTTTGTCACCGACTTCTCAAGCTAAAGTTATTTTTCACTTTTTTGTGTGAAGTCGCTTATAGTTTTTGCAAAAAAGTTTTAATTTTTCACTTTTTAGTGGTTCATATGTGCTTACCCGTTATGTACTAGTGTAAACAATAGAGAGACATGAGATTTCAGCGATCCCTGGGGCATAATTCTGCTATTTTAACAAATTCGTCACTCCAACACGAATCCATTCTCAACCCATGGTCATTTTGCTTAAAGTTCGTAATCTGCTAAATTCACAATGGTCGGTCGATGGTCTCGTAATAAAATTGTGTTTTAATGACATTTTCGTATTGACATTATTATAAAACCATTAGTACAAATGTTTTTCGAAATCTACTACTAAATGCGAACATTTATTCATGCCAGATTTCATGTACGAGATTAATATTCTATGACATTTCATTCAATGGAGTCTCACTGGTCGTTCATTGAGAAGTCATAATGACGCCATTATGTTAGTAGATTACCAAACTTGTCAAAACTTGACAGAACTTGATCATTATGACTTCAATGATCGCCTATTCTGACACTATCGTAATAGCAGAATCGAGGCCCAGTACATTTGCTATCATTTATTGAGGAGTTCCCGTCGCCTATCTTCCGAAGTTCTTCATCAGATCTTTACCAAATTGAAATGGGATCACTCCAAGAACGTATTCTTCCTAAAACTACCCAAATCGCTTCTGGTGTGCCTATAAAATTTAAGGAATTCCCTCTATTTCTCCAGGATCCCATTAAATGGAACTTAACACGTCTAACTGTCGAAATCTTGGTGTATTGTACACTTCTGCGTACTCCCTCAGAGCATACAGGCGTGATGTTACGTCACTATGTTACATAAACAATAAACAACCAAGCGATTGCAGCAATTACTGCAGCTTTGCCGTGGTTTTTTTTAAGAGTTCCATTTATATCTCCGAAAATCAGCGTCAGATCTTAACCAAAATGAAATGGAACCACACGGAAAGCACCACCTTTCAAATAAAAAAAGAATCATCAAAATCGGTTTACCCAGTCGAAACTTCAGAGGCAACAAACATTGTCGAAATCTGGGAGTATTGTACACATCTGCGTACCCCCTCAGAGCATACAGGCGTGATGTTACGTCATGATGTAGAATGAACAATGAACCTACAAGCGATTGCAGCAATAACTGCAGATTTGCCGTCTATTTTTTAAGAATTCCATTGTATATCTCGGAAGATCAGCATCAAATCTTCATCAAATTAAAATGGGAACAAACGAGAAGCACCAGCTTTCAAATAAAAAAAGAATCATCAAAATCGGTTCACCCAGTCGAAAGTTCTGAGGTAACAAACACAAAAAAAAAAAAAAACAGACGAATTGAGAACCTCCTCTTTTTGGAAGTCGGTTGAAAATGGATAGAGTGAACTACGTGAGCTTGACAATGGAATGTGCCATTAACGCTTGCGCCATTAAACTGTAGGAACCACAATAGTTCGAAAGCACGCTTGTACGACAAACTGAAGCTCGACATCACCCTAATTCGACAATATAAGACTCAACATCCCGACTATAACTCGTCAAGATTTTAATGTCTTTAGTGAGAGTCCATTTCCTGTGCAAATTAAGAAAATCAGAAATCGAGGATTTCGTACTATGTATATTACCATCAAGAGTCTTAATCCCCAATCTAGTTAATCTCATCTTAATTTCCCAGTATCAAATAACAAGTTACTAAAACTGCAAAGTGGTTCATTCCCTCTCGACATCGAGAGCACATAGTAGTGCAAACTATTCTGAGATTATCGTTAGTAACCATTTAAGGGCACACTCTTCTTTGATTCTTTTTTTTTTTTTTTCAAATCAAATCATTTATTTTTAGCGAACATGGGTACATAGATATTCTGTTCTTAACGAAGCAATGCTTTCATTTTTATATTAACTGCTTAAAATTCAGTGAATTAATTGTCAATTGTAGATCATTGACAGTCGTAACAAGTAGTCATTGGCACAAAAGTCTGACAACAAGTTCTAGCAAAGGATATCGTATTACCCAGGACTTACTGGATTGTGGAGGTCAGATAGGCAGTCGCTCCATTTGAAAATATTGATATTCAGCTGGATCCGGTTATACGAAAGCCGTTGGAAAAGGCTAAGCAGGTTATGATGATATTAAATGCTTCTTTGGTTTAGTCGTAATAAGAGCCATGGTGAGCATGAAGGTCTGGGTACTATTCCTTTGAGCACATCAGTGACAGAAATAGAGTACCTACAGGATCTGTAGTGTTCAGCAAAATTGTTACATACATTACCCTTTTAGAGAGGAGCTTCTGGCTATGATTTGTCTGTGGATGGGTGACCACCCATTACATACCGAGTTTCCTCCGTGCCTCGAAAAGCAGGTTAAGCAGTTGGCCCCGGCTGTCATTTGTACATCTTTGACAGTCGTTACAGGCTGTCAGTGGCCCAAAAAGTCTTACCAAGTGGTATTATATTACCCAGTACTAACTAGGTTATGGAGGTCAGATAAGCAGTCGCTCCATGTAAAATACAAGTATTCAGCTTCATCCGGTTAGACTGGAAGCCGACCTAGTTGGGAAAAGACTAGGAAGATGATGATGACATAACTGTTTTGCAATATTCTTAGGACGAGAAGAAACGGGCGAGAACCGACCAATCACAATCGTTGAAATCTACATTGCGTCTCATGTCTCTTCTGTGATTGGGCAAAACTTACACATCTCTCAGCTAGCGTGGAATCTCCCCTTAACAGTTATCTTAGATAATTAGTTAATTACTTCGAGCTGTAGTTTAGTTCAAACAGTTATTATTTAGGCCGTGCACCGGTAGCCATAGGTTATGCGGCGGCGTCTTTGATGTTGTTAATAAAAACATTTAGAACTAAAGCCGGCCGCGTTTGTAGGAGCAATGGTAAATGGTACAATCGGGTGCAGATGTGCTTGAATAATCATTTATATTCGTTAATGGGCAGCAGCAACACAATAGAGCAGTACATACATATACATATACATAAAGGGTGTAAAACACCTCTTAACGAAAACGAAAGGCACTTGTTCTTCTCGTCATTCTGATCACTTTTTTGTTCCACACTATACCTGGGAACCTTCTAGTTACGGAGATATTGGGGGTCAAAGTTGCACGATTTTGACAAGTTTTTTTTTAAATACCACTTTTTATCGCATTATTTTTACTTTAAATATCTCTACGACCCCCGTACTATTCAATCCATCCATTCGCACAATGTTTTGAGTGCGTTACATTGAATTATACCACAAAACATGATTTATAACCTCAAAAAAAAAAGTTGTTTCCCAGCAATAATTTTTGCGTAAAGTTACTTAGTTTGATGTACAGAATGCTTGGTTAACGGCTTTGTGATGAGGTGAAATACACCCTGTATAACAACAAACTATCCCGCCATCTTGGATAGTCCGCCATATTGGTTTTAGAATGACGACACACAGCTTATCGAGTATTGTCATCCAAACTAAACGTGTATATGTCACCGTAAAACTGTCAAACACGTTAGATTGTAAAATAACTAGAGAGATGTAAACTCTCGAAAATACAATCTACCGAAAAATAAAAAGGCATTATTTTTCGGTAGATTGTAATCTATCGAAATGAAACCGTAATATTGTGAAACGCATGCAATGGAAGTCAACTCGCGCGTTGTGTAGGAGAGGGAGGGAAGGAGGGGTCCCCTTTGCCCAATGGTACCACTCTCATAAAAAGGTAATTAGGCGATTAATAAAACCTAACCTCAAAACACTTTATATTCCCCATAAAAAGCGTAGTCGACGGAGCCCCGCTACGCGAGGCTCGATATCTCTGAATGCAGGGTTTAAAGGAACCTAACTAACCTAACGTGGGGGTGCCCCAAGTCCCAATTATGGGGGCAGAGATACTTCCGCGTGCATTTCACAATATTACGGTTTCGTTTCAATAGATTACAATCTACCGAAAAATAATGCGTTGTATTGTAAGCGGCATGTTCAGTTGACAATATTTCGAGAGTTTACAATCTCGCTAGAGAGATTACAATATAACGTGTTTGACAATTTTACGGTGACATATACAAACTTTCAGCTCAATCGGTTGAAGATATCTGTTTCAAAATTGAGTAACAAGATTCCACCCGAACAAACATACCTACATAACATACATTGCAAGTTAAAGAAAAGCTTTAAAAAAAATCAACCGATGTGTCAAAGAAGAGTCTGAGTATCTAATTATGAGTAAAGTAGGTCATAACTTCATAAGTCTAGCGTCGTAAATCGACATTAAACACTATCTCTTATTATCAATATTCTAATATATCTAACACCAATAAGCTATCGCTTGTGTGCACAACAGTACGGCGCACGCGCAAGGTCAGCGGCGCTCAACGTGGCGGAGACTACATTGCGTTTTAATTGTTATCGACTTAGGTTCTACGCACATTGAGCTTGCTTGAGCAGTTGCGACTCGTAAACAAAAAGTTAGATAATCATAAAAAAAAATACCAAGTACAAAAGAATATTAATATAATCTTTTGACTGATGCATCATCATTCATCAACAAACATCTGCCAAAAATAAAAGATTGTAATGAGTTTACTGACAAAACTATACGCCAGAAATGGTAACATATAAAACAAAAACAAAAAAAGGACATTTTCGGTCATGAATTCAAATGGCGAGAAGAAATAAACAGAAGTAATATGTTTCTGATGAATACAAAAAGACGGCAATTAAAAAAATATTTTTTTGGTTAAATTAAAAGTAATAAAACATAAAATACACTTATTTTTATAATGCAAGAAGTGCAACAAAATACTTTTTTTACGAAAAAAAAATCAAGAACAAATGAATCTTTGTCTATTTTTGGCTTTATCCATAAAATATTATATTTTTTGGGGTTTTTGTGGGGTTTTGATATTTGGCTCAGGAAATGTTGGCAAACTTACAAACATGACATATCGAGTTTCATCCGTGTCTCGGAAAGCACGTAAAACTGCACGGTCCCGGCTGTCATTTGTAGATCTTTGACAAACGTTACAGGTAGTCAGGTACCGAAAGTCTGACAAACAATCTAAACAAGGGTGGTTTAGACTGCTTGTCCGACCATTTATTGGTTGTTTGTGGAGATAGGCAGTTGCTCCATGTAAAATACTGGTACTCAGATGCATTAATTAAGACTGAAACTAGCACAGTCAACCGGAACATCGTTAATATTAAATTAATAATAAATTCCTCTGGAGCTCTGCTTGGACCCTGTTCCCGATACCGGGAGGCTACAACATTAACTTATTTGTAAAATTAATATTTATAAATGTTAATGAATTTGTATAGGAATTAATAAAGGAATTCATCACCTGCCTAGCCTTTTCCCAACTATGTTGGGGTCGGCTTCCAGTCTTACCGGATGCAGCTGAATACCAGTATTTTACATGGGGGGACTGCCTAGCTGACCTCCACAACCCAGTTAATACTGGGAAATACGATAGTTGGCTTTACTCGCCAATCGCATGTTTCATAGGTTGCTCATTTAGGCGAGCCCTTAGAATTACCCGGTTTACTTAGCGAGCAGTACTCAATGTTGCAAGATTCTTTTACTCATAAAGTATAAACTCACATCTATGTATTTGCGGAAAACCTTAAGCTTTTAATGGAAAGCGCCGTAAGAAGCCACATTTCTAACAATTACATAAGGAAATCTTTTGTGGAACTGGTGACTAAAATAAAACAGCCGCTCGGGTCGATCTTTAGGTTAAGCCGGGCTTGGCTAGATTGGTACGTGGATGGGTGACCACCCCATTACATAGCGATTTTCCTCCGTGCTTCGGAAAGCACTTTAATCCGTATTTTTCCCGCTGTCATTCGGAAATCTTTGACAGTCGTTGCAGGTCGTCAGTGGCCCGAAGGTCTGGCAACAAGTCTTACCAAGGGTATAGCTTTACCCATAACTAACTCGGCTGTGGAGGCCTGCATGTAAAATACTGGTATTCAGCTGCATACGGTTATATTAGAAGCCGACCCCAATATTAAACAAATTGTAATGGTTGGTCAAGTTCATTGGTCACTAAAAAGCTACAACCTCGTTGGTCACTAGACCAGACTAGTAGCTTTTGTCGCACTAGCCAGGTCGGGCAAAATGTTATTGGGTTTTTTGTCAGCAAACCAACAAGAGTCTGGGTTTAAACTTATATTGTCACTTACGAGATATCTTCCGTGATTATTTATTATTTTGAGCTCCGATATTTCGACGCTGTTGTAAGTGCCATGAGCGTGGGTTGACAAGATATCCCGTAAGTGACAATATAAGTTTAATTTTAAACCGTGAAAGACAGTGTTTGGGTCTGGATTTGTCTTTACATTTTGTTAAGTGTGTTTCTGCAACAGCCAGGATTGGTAAGCGGGCCCTCAGTGCGGATTGATGTCGACCAGGTAATCCAGCAATACCTATAGTAAATATTGGCTTATAGTCAGTACCCGGAAACAATAAGCGCTTACATTAAAATATATAACATATTACAAAGACAAGGATATTCGAAAGTTAGTTTAAAGGATATTTAATTAATGAATTATTCACTTCAATCAATTGCAATTATTGTCACAGTGCAGTCAGGCGTTTAATGAAAGGTATTTGTTAAAGAATTATCTTGAAACAAATCGAATCTACTAAAAGCGTTCATAAGAAGCTGTCTGTAATGATACTATACTGCCACCGTGAAGTTTATCTATACTATCAATACTAATATTATAAAGCAGAAGAGTTTGTTTGTTTGTTTGGTTGAACGCGCTAATCTCAGGAACCACAGGTTCAAATCAAAAAACTATTTTTGTGTTGGATAGTCCATTTATCGAGGAAGGCTTTAGGCTATATAACATCACGCTACGACCATTAGGGGCGGAGCAGGAATGAAAAATGTTGCAAAAACGGGGATTTTTTTCCCTTTCGTTTTTCTCTCTTATGTGACGCAGACGAAGTTGCGTGGGTCAGCTATAAGATTATAAGCTGTTGGTCCTGGCTGTGATTTGTAGATCTTTGACAGTCGTAAGTAATTCGAGAATCTGACAACCAGTCTTGGTGGTTATATTTATCAGTTACACCCCAGCTGTAGAGGAGTGATTGGAAAACGCTTCGTGTAAAATACTGGTATTCAGCTGCATCCGGTTAGACTGGAAGAAACCACACCAAAGTTAGAAAGTGGTTAGGCAGATGAGGTTAATAAAACAAGACATAGAACTTACAAAAATAAGATTTATTTAAATGCCAACATGATAACAGGACACTGTTATCACACATCAACCAATGACGGCTTGTACATACGACAGTATTTACTGTAAGACATCATCACATCACATGAAATAACTAATCAAACAAATTACTTAATTTTTAAGGCATGTTATACAGTGTTAACAAAATGTTTTTACCTTGGAAAGATAAAAGTTACTTTCTGTGTTCAAGATAACACGTGTTTTTATAATTTTTCATCATTATATGCAATATTTATTTTTATACAAAACAATGAAAACTGATTAATTCTCTTAACTGTTTTTGATGTTATATTCCGTTGGCAAAAAAACTTAAAATAAAATATCATTACCATTAATTCTGAGATTATAATCGAAAAACTAAAAGAAAACTTAAAATCTATCACAATAGTACCCTGACTTATAAATCATCCTCATTGAACTTGTTTCATTCTATTCACACATATAAACTCCTCATCACCAGTTTTAGATCTTGCTCACGTCTGGAGTTTCAACTGAATCCTTTTCCCCAATCCTAGATCAATGCTTAAGGTCTTAAGCATAGTACCAATTCCTTCATTCACTCCAAAATCTAGGAGCGATGTCTAGTCCAGTCTCGTTCTGGTTGTACAAACACTTTCTGCATACTGACTCGTACTTGTGTTACTGGAGAAGAATATAGGAGACTCTGGTGCATACACTGGCGTGGCAGTGTGAGGAGCCCTGTATGGAATCAGATCAGTGTACTTGAAGAAGTTCTGGAGAAGCTGCTGTTGATCCATTAGAAGGGTATTCAAATGCCTTATTTCCTGATCAATCTTCTTCATATTGAACGTTGCCTGATCTATCTTCTCCTGCATGCCTCTTATCTCGAGGCTGAAGTTATGATCTTGCGCAAATTGACCTTCGTTCTTAAGCTTTGATGTGTATTTGTTTTTGTATAGGATCTCTTTGATAGACCTGCCTGACTTTACCTTATTTAACTGAGCTAGCTCATATGCTGCCATCATAATGTCAGTTGGCAATCTTTTCTCTCGAGGATTCAAAGGTTTTACACTCAAGATTACTTTGCCAGCTTCTGGGGACACTAACGCGGTTCGATAAACATATTTATGAAGACATTTCGGAAGCCAATCATTGAACATACCCATTTCAACGAACAAAATTAGCTTAGTCTGTCTAACCAACTTTGAGAGACCAGCAGTTTTGCGTAAGCCTTGGATATCGTGGACAGCGATACCAACCAGCAAGTTCATTAAAATGATTGTGACAAACATAAGGAATAGAATGAATATTATTTGGGAGGATAACTCGAATATTAAGGGCGGGTCATCTTTCGTTGGGTCGTTGATCAAGATATTCAGGTTCAACTCACCGACCATCATGGATAAGGTACTTATAAAACCCATCAAAGGATTTGAAAACATCTCCTCATTTGGGAACACCACGCAGAAGCAGATTGTGAAACCAAGAAGAAGGCACATGTATGCCAACAATAATTTCAAGAATTCTTTCAAAACCTTTTGATACATGGCCACATAATCACCAAACATGGGAAGTTGGCCCATCATTAACATCAAATTGGTCCAAGCGCCGAGGACTGCATAACCTCCTACATGGTTTTGCCAAGTGTAATCGTTATGGATTTTGTAAAGAGAAAACACAGACAGCAAGACAAACCATTCCATCAAATTCTCAAAAGTTGTAAAGTATTGATAAAAACTAGAGTATCCAGTTATACCTGTCAACTTTCGAAGAATCTCAAATGCTGTGATGGCCATTAAAACCCATCTTTCAAACTCTATAGGATTGTTGGTGAGAATGAGACCTAGTATCGATTGTTTCTGACAAAGCTCATTGAGGACACCATACTTCTCAGCATATTTGCCTTTGCAAGTTTTGACGACAGCAGTCAACACATAAATAGACAAAAACGATACAAAGAGAAAACAAAATATGAGTCTTGCCAAATAAAATTTCCTTATCTTCCTCCATTTCATAAATAAAAACGCGGAGCACAGCGGATGTAGTAATATGTCTTTCTGACCTTCATCTATCAAACTGTTTAAATATGTGATCTCACGGGGATAAGAAAACTTCAGCATTCTGCCAAAATCAAACTCAATTTGCACTTCCTCGTTAGCTTCGCTCGGTTGATTTAGAGAAATACCACAATCTAGATTATGTCTCAAAATAGCAAGTGATTTAGGAGATTTCCTAGCAATAACACTTAAAGCTGTGTGCCCTTTCTTCGATTTCGAAGTAACATCAGCACCAAGAAAAATAAGAGTCTCCACACATTGCGTCAAATTATCCATAGCAGCCAAATGCAATGGCGAATATCCGTATTCGTCTTTCTTGTTCACTTGAGCTCCCCAACTTACAAGCATGTCAATGATGTCGCAAGCACGCTCCGATCGACCAATGGCTGCGTGCATTGGTGTCCTTTTATCGTAATCTTCAACGTTTGGGTCGGCGTTACCGTCTCTTAGAAGCACTTCAACACATTCAATACTTGAACATCTAGCAGCAAGATGTAATGCAGTGAAACCTCTGTAATTCTTCGTGTTGGCTTTTGCACCTTCAGATAACAGAAGCTCTATACATTCAGCGTAACCTCTAGCTGCCGCCAAGTGTATTGCTGTGCATTCCTTATCTCTTTGTTTAGTCACACCGTTTACACTTATCTTTGTTTCTTTTAGTAGAAATGATAGACATCTTTGAGCACCAAGTTCAGCAGCCAAATGTAATGCATTTAATCCTCCTGATGTAACATATGCAGGGTCCACACCCTTTTCGATGAAGAGTTCCATGCACTCAACAGCATCGGCTCTCACTGCACAATGCACTAGATTATCTTCACAACCAGCTCTTTGTACAACACCATGTAATGACGCACCATTAGCTATTAGTACTTCAGCCACTTCCAAAGAATTACCGAACGCAGCACAATGGAGTGGTGCGAAGTATTTGGGGGCAAAATCAACATCAGCACCCCGAGAGATTAAAAAGACAGCTGCTCTTCCTGCGCCACTAAAAGCAGTTAGATGCAAGGCTGTCAGTCCTGCTGGTTCCGAGTAGTGAAGATCAGCACCCGCTTCTAAAATAGCTGGTAGTAGTTCATCTCTCGCAAGTAACGCAGCCCACAGTAATGTTAAATTCACTACCACTTCTGGCGCCGAGGCGATGTGCTCCTCGATATTATCAGTAGTAATTAAACCACACTCAACATCATCAAAAAATCTTGAAGCTCCTAGCGATAACGCTTTTTCGCACAGACTTCTTCTGGCAGCTTCGTCAGTCAGCCTAGCTTCAGGGTCTGGAGCGAGGACATCAAAACTGTGGTACATGTTGGGAGCATCTTCAGCAGGTGGCGATGGGCCCACGAAGAGATATTCTTTCGCTTTGCCAGGTTCTCGAGCTGATTCCAAAAGATCGATGTTCCGGACATTTTTGGCGTAGTTTGAGTTTAGTGGAAACTCTTCAGGTTCTCTGGATGCTCGGGATCTGATGCTGCTTGCTCGGTAGCGGTTTCTTGCAGGCGTGGTAGGGGAAGGTGTCTGAAGAGGAGAAGGCCACCCCATTTCGCGGTACCCGAAGTTGTCCATAGCCTGAACGTGACTGACTACCGACGGTGGTCTTATCTTATCGCCCATATTGTTTCAGAGCTCAGACTCACTGAGATGTGCTTGACATTATGATTTATGAAGCTATTTTTATTACGACGCGCAATTAAATATTGAGATTATGTTCTCCGCGTGTTTTTGTGGGAACGTTTTCAAGCGTACTGCGAGAGCTACATAAGCTGGTATTCTTGGCGAAAAGACAATTGTTTTTCTGTTTGTGGAGATTATGCGACATTTTATTTTTAGCGACTATCTTTACTGTTGTCGGAAGAAGCACTTTATTGGTCTATTTCTGATTGTGTAGAAATGTATTAGGAAATCGGTACAAGCTAACTACCTCATCATTACCCCAGGTTCGATCAACGTAGATGATCAACAGAAAAGTAAGTCAACTGTGTTAGCGAACGGTAAAAACGTAGCCAATAAAATAAACGAATGAGATCTTGATTAAAAAAGATGGATGAAAAACCACATGGAAAAGCTGACTGTGCATTGAAGCAACGAAGTCCGTAAAGCCTCATTGCTAGAGAGAGACCTAGACTTCAAATTCGAATGGCATGATATTAAATTGATTTATCACAAGAGAAGCCAGGAGAAAAACAGCATGTCGAGTTTCTTAAGTACGAGTAGGTGTAAAAATCTCGTCTTTATTTGCTATTCATCTTAAAATAATGTTATCTGAATGCAAACACAAACACGAGAATGCGAAAACTATCTTATTTTTTTCAGGCTTTTAGTCTTAAAACCGTTTGTTCCGACATTATGGTTTGCATTTACGTCATATTTTTATATAATTTTCCTGTAATACAAAAACATTGTGAATGAATGACACGGAAAAAATATATAATCATGCTTCTAGACCATGTTCCGACGATAGAGCTGTTTTTGTATGTTTGTTTGGTTTGCGGAGCTCGTGGTCAAATAATCCGATGTAACAGCTGTTCGAATCGATCTTTAGGTGTTGAGGGGCTCCTAAGCGCATGCTTGGAGAGAGGCCAGTTCCTGCTTCATTGAAAGACGGGGAAGCTGGTCCTCAACTCATGCAGATTATAATACACATTATTAATTAACATTTCTTTCAATTTATTTTTAAACATGTCCATTTAATTGCTTTTACTACTAATTATCAACATCACAGCAGTTTAACAAATTGCCCAACCAGAAAATCAAACACGGGACTGTGACCACTAGAACGACGAGATGGTTTTGAGAGATTGAGTGAATCCTTTTCCATATTTGTTAAAATTCCAGTCTTTAAGGAAAATCATGCAATAGGTACGAATGACAATAGAACTCATTTACCACAATACTGAGAACTGTGACAGTTGACAGTACATCCACCTCGTGTTGCGATACTGCGCGCGCGCAAATATTTGTGGCACGGACAGCCATGTTACCTTTGTTTTATCTTGGAGCTTAAGGGGAATGTACATTCATCCGAAGATATTGAACTGTTTTAAAATATCAGAGCCTCAGCGGAGCCTTTTTTGGTTGGGAAATCATCAAATGACCGGTGATCTGGGCGGATCGCAAGGGAGTGTCAGATTTGTACTGACTAAAACCCATTTATGTTCGTTTTTAGCCCTTTGCGTTCCAGGACCGCGCGATCTTTTTCGAACAATCTAGCCGCCTCGGCAGGCATATCAGAGCAGCTTAAATTAATGAGTATAGAGAAAGTCACAGTAGAAGAAAACCCACAAAACGTACTATAGTGACATAGACACACAGCCAGCCAGCCAGCCAGCTAGCCAGCTTCGGACAGCAGTTTTGCGTCGGCGAAATTGGATTCGTCGTCACCTGTTGACAGCGAGGGCGATGCACCGTGCCCCGCCGCCCCCCGCCCCTCTGCTCCGGCAGAGAATACGACACGCGTAGCTACGTTGTCCCCCAAACCAGCTTACGCCGCAATTGCTGCCTCAAATAAATCAGCTGTAATTCAACCTAAGCAGCTGAAAGGGAGAAAGCAGAACCGTCGCTGTGAAAACCTTGCGAGGGATCCGGTACAGCGCTGTCCAGCAAAGCAGGACGGCTTCACCTTAGTTCAGAAGAAGAGGAAGAAGCCTACTTGTCGCAATCAATGCGGTACTGGACTGTCAGGACCAAATATGCTGCTGCGTCCAGCGACACCAACGACGTTGCTGTATGTGTCCCGACTGCATCACTCCACGAAGGTTGAGGAGATCGTTGAGTACATGAAGGTGAAGACTAGCTGGACCTTGAGGGTCGAGAGATTAGAGCCGCGTCACAACACCAACTTCAAGTCGTTTGTGGTGCGAGTCCCGACACAATATCTCGACATGTATTTCAAGGAAGAGTTTTGGCCGAAGGGTGTTGTCTACCGACGTTTTCGCGGCAGGCTACATGACACCGCACAGCGTAACACGACGCCGCCACTTCGTGTGAGATAGTTCATAGCTTATAAGTTAGGTTTCATATGTGTTAGTTTATTTTTTATGTTGTTTATTTTGTGTATTTTATCTATGGGCCTTAAGATGCCTGATAATAAAAATTATTGATTGATTGATTGATTGATAGACCTCTTCGCATAAGGAACGATATCCAAGATTAATTACCTCCAAACAATTGAACTCTGAGTGACTGGGACCGGGTGTTTTCTTAAACTTCTGCCAGTAGAACAGACTCCAAGATCCACTTAACAAAATCCTGAATTGACTGACCAACAACGCACAACGTAAATTACTGGTTCTGGCTGTTACTGTTAACCTATTTCATCTCACTGCTGCGCAAAGAATATCCCCATAACTTCTAATTCTTTCGATTTAACCTCGACTGTAGTGTCGACTGATCGATCATTTTTAAAGTCAGGAAATGTTTGTGCCAAAAGTTAATTTTATCCTTGCTGCTTACTTAACGCAGGCTTAAAAACCATCTGCTAAAGGGGTTGAATAAAGTCTAGAAGTAACTTTTAAATGCTCATGCCACCTTGGTGTAGTGGTCGCAAACGCGATAGCTGGTCATGAGGCCTTGTGTTCGATTTCCAGCTTGGGTAAAGTGTCATTGGGGTTTTCCATCAGTAATCTAAATAGCAACCATAGAGTTTGTATTCAAACTCGCCCCCTATCACATGGCACCTAAACAAAACGCCTTACGTTTCGAAGACAAAAGGCATGGTGTTATGTTACGTAAATAAAGCCCATGATATTGGATTAGTTACATAGAACACAAGTCACATTAAATAAATAAAAACCCTCGATCCATATAATTCACCATTTTGTGGTGGCGGCCATCTTGGGTTTGAAATTTATTAAAGCGTATTAGTATTATATTAATCAAGCCTTTTTATTTGATATTATTATATTGAGGGAGTTGTTGAGTAATCCGCCATTTTGTGGCGGCAGCCATCTTGTACTGATTTAAATCAAACATAGCTAAGAACACTCCCGACTAATTCACATTTCAAACAAAAAAAAAACAGAATTAAAATCGTTTTATTATTACGATGCCACAGACAGACACACTCACATACACGTCAAACTTATAACACCCCGTCGATTTTGCGTCGGGGTAAAAAAATACAATTTATTGTTCGTAATTTAATCTCCTATTGAAAATACTGTATTGTCACTAATAATTTAAACAAACTTAGACATTATGTCAATTACGTGTTCAATCGTGCGTTACCATGCACGTCACATGACATATGGGCAACATATGAAACGCCCTTAACGTCGCGTTGTTATCACGCGACACTATCATGGCAGAGTGTCAATTATATCACGACTCAGTTCTGTTTACTTGTTTCATATCACTTTCTACACTGATTGAGACATGCGAGAGAAATATGGAATATCAAAGTCAGTCAAGGATTTTAGGTAATCAACACAATGATAATCATATCAGCATCGTCATCATCTGCCTAGCCTTTTCCAACTTTATCGGCATCGGCTTCCAGTCTTACCAGATGCAGCTGAATACCAGTACATGAAGCGACTGCCTGTCTGACCTTCACAACCCAGGTAGTACTGAGTAACACTATACCCCTTGGTGAGACTGGTTGCCAGAATTTTGGGTCACGACTGTAACCACTGTCAAAGATCTCTTCAAAAACAGCCTGCTTTTGCTGGTTTAACGTGCTACCAACACCAGAGAACACAATATTTCAAAAGGACTGAGCAATAATGATTGGTCTATTTATCTACACTAATAATATAATAATATTATAAAGAGGAAAACTTTGTTTGTTTGTTTGTTTGTTTGGTTGTAATGAATAGGCTTAAAAACTACTGGACCGTTTTTAAAAATTCTTTCACCATTCGAAAGCTACATTATCCACGAGTAACATAGGATATATTTTATCCCCGTACTCCCACGGGAACGGGAATTACGCGGGTGAAACCGCGTGACGTCCGCTAGTATGCTATATAACATCATCACATTGTAAAATCCCAATAAAGGTAAATACATAGTTTATTTTGTTTCTTCAATCTATATCTACCTAATCGAACATAAATGGTCATAACAATCCACTACCTGACAAGGACTTAGAAAGCTGAAACATCTCGCTCCATATCATTTACCACTAAGTACATAATCTGTTGGATATTCCCCATTTCGCAGGTCGCCTCGATACGTCTGCCTGCCAACCAAAGACGCTAACCGTGAAGGTATTTACAGCATCATTATCTGTACTTAATCCTGGTTTATTTCACTTTATTAAACTACGTCAATAGTCGTTGCTTGTTTGGTGAGCGGGCCAGTAAGTTCAAACTAGTTTTGGGTGTTGTTTAGTGGTTGCGATTTGTTGTCGTCGAATCGTGTGGTCGTTTCGTTTAGTCCTCTTTTGATTAGACTTGCCTATTGCGAGGTCGTCGTCAGTGGATTTACAGGCCCTTGTTTCATCATCATCATTGTACCAGCCGAAGATGTCTACAGCTGGACGTAGGCTTAACCACAGCGTCGTCTCTGTCAACTTCTAGTTCATGACGCCCTATAGAACCCATATCAGCCATTTTGTGAGCAATATGTCCTGCCCACTACCTCACACGTTTAGTAATTCTTCAAGCTGTGAAGATAACTTTGATTCTCCTGCAGATCTCTTCATTTCTCATTTTAAACTAGTCTACTATGTATAAGAACTATCACTGCTGTATTGTTACTAAGGTTACTACAATAAATGGCAGTCACGGTAATTAATTGGACGGTAAGAAAAATAGTTTGTTTTCATTAAGAAGTCGTACACTGTAAATGTACTCTCAACTTTCTACGTAGCAATGATAGCGAAATAATATAGATTAAAACAATGTAGAGGACTAATACAAACAATGATTATTACAGGACAACGAGTTTTATGTACTTTAGCGAACTATTTAGTGTAGTTTGATTGTGCTCCGACATAATGATGGTCGTATCCCCTGTAGGTCTTCGGGCGAAAGTTTGTATGGTGGTCCACTCTAACAACTGGTTTAGAATGGACTAACCTTTCGTTTTAGGGCATCTGGATGCAAGCTACGGGACTTTTGTGCCTAGGTAAAGGGTAATTACAATAACTGAAATTCTGTTCTTCAAAACATCTCCCGTTCACCAGCTTCTTTCGATTCATTCATTCAAGATCACATTATTTTTGTCAATTTTGGAAATCCGGTTGTGAACCCGAAGCTCACTTCTGAAGCTTATAAAATATACAGCGTGTGTCACGAAGCCATCAACCAAGCATTCTGTATTACATCCAACTAAGTTTCAACTCTGTGCATAAAGTATTGCTGGGAAACCACTTTTATTTGGGGTGAAAAATAACAGTTTCTACTAGGAATATCTATACTATATATATTATATACTATATAATATAGGTACTATATATATTATCTAATATTATGAAGCAGAAGAGTTTGTTTGTTTGTTTGTTTGGTTGAACGCGCTAATCTCAGGAACTACTGGTTCGAATTGAAAAATTCTGAAGGCTTTAGGCTATATAACATCACGCTACAATTATAAGGAGCGGAGCAGGAATGAAAAATGTTGCAAAAACGGGGACTTTTTTTCCTTTTGTTTTTCTCTCTTATGTGACGCAGACAAAGTTGCGCGGGTCAGCTAGTGAAGTTATAAGTATAATAAGTTCATACCCACCATTTCTACTACATCTATAGGTTACCTTCATAATATCGACAGTAACTACATCGACGGTCGTCTACACTAGTTCTACGGTAGTAGAAGTATTAGGATATTTTCCCACGAGTCCTATGATTTATGGTGTTACAAAAACGTAGAACTAGTGGGACTAAAATTTCCCATTAGTTCTTCCTCTTCTATTGTCACATAGTTTACGGTAGAACTAAGACAAATATGTTTGTCCATGGTAGGGGTCATGCAGGTATTTAAAACAAAGTTGTAACAACAAAAACTCGTATTTTTAAAACTTGTGAATAAGTTAGAACTTTGACCTCTTCATCATCTCCGTAACTAAGAATGTTCATGGTTCCAACGAATGGTTCCGAACAAAGAAAGCCTATGGCTTTGTTAAGGGTATTTTTAAACCCATTATTCGGTGTTTATTTATTTATTTATTAAAACTTTATGCACAAGTAAAAACTGTACAAAGGCGGACTTAATGCCTTGGGCATTTTCTACCAGTCTACCTTAGGGTGATGCAGAGACAATACACAGTAGGTGCAAGAACAGAAAACAAATAGGTACGAAAACATTTAAAACTAAAATAAAATATAAGAAGTGTTCTAGCGTGTCTAGCAATCAAATTTTGGCTTTTGCATATGCTTGATCAAAAACCCTCTGGTAACTCTAGCTACATACCTACTCTATGCCTCATACATCAAAGTCAAGTTCAAATAATTAGACTCGCACTATTTATCAGCTGATCAGTGACAATTAACCAGACGGGTCACCCGACCGGCCCCGAAGTACCCCGAAGTGCCCCGAAGTGACGGCGCTGCGCCGACGCACCGTTATTGACGGGCTACGGTGATATTTGATACTGTTTGCATCGGTTATTAGAGTGTGATGTGCGATTAGTCGGCGATTAGCTGGTGATCTTGAAAAGATAAAAGATATTTATGTTGTCTTGTTATTTTGCTGTCGATAAGTATTTATTTATTGTTGATCACAGTTAATAAAATGGCTTATTTACTCAGAATAATGTGCATCCAGTAGGTACTTGATTTTCCACGTTCCTCATGCTTGGTATCGTACATCCACAGTTCGGCATTTATGTTTAAGTCCCATGAAATTGGTCGGAAATCCAGCCTCCATGGCTGTTTTTGGGAAATTACTGATGGAAACCCGGAATGAACCCAGGACCTGCAGAAGGCGTCCTTGCGACCACTCCACCAACTAAGCAGTCAATCATGTAACTGATTCCGGAAATACATACAGGGTGTAAGCCACCTCATCACGAAGCCGTCAACCAAGCATTCTGTACATCAAACTTAGTGTTACTCAAAAATTATTCCTAGGAAACGACTTTTTTTTTGAGTGAAAAAACATGTTTTGTTGTAGAACTCAATGTAACGCACTTAAACATTGTGCTGGCTGGCTTGAATAGTAAGGGGGTCGTAGAGGTGTTTGAAATAAAAATCTTACAACAAAAACTTATGTTTAAAAAAAAACTTGTCAAAAAGTTGTAATTTTGACCCCCAATATCTCCGTTACTAGAAGGTTCCCAGGTATGGTGTAGAACAAAAAAATTATCGCAGTGACGGGGAGAACAAGTACCTTTTGGATTCGTTATGAGGTGTTTTACACCCTTTATACGAGAACTGGTAATTGAGTAGAGGAAGACCAAAGAAACGATGGATGGACTGTGTTAAGACGGATATGGTAAGAAAAGAAGTGTCTGATGAGATGACGAAAAATAGAGGAGTATGGAAGAAGAAGACATGCTGCGCCGACCACAAATAAAATAATCCCATAATTGGGATAAGGGCAAGAGAATGATGATGATGATACGAGAACTGGTAATACCAAATTGTTTTCATTTTAAAATCAAGTTAAAGAATGTCACATGCTAGAACAAGCGACAAAACTGTAAAGAATTAACATTCTGTGCAATATTATCTACTCAATATAACTAACTTGATTCCAGTCGATTAAAAAGCAAAATTATTAAAGAAGATTAAGATAAACTACAAATTAAAAGAACAAAATAACTAAGAAATACCGATACCATTAAATAAACTCTGTTTGTGCAAAACGAAAGACTTTAAAGACCTGTTTACACTGTGCTAGGGCATTTTAAGATTACAGCAACTTGTGCCCTGTTCACATAGAGCTAGTCTGAAGCTAGGATAGTACTATGTTGCTGGGAAGTTAGCTTGCACTTTTTTTTCGGATTGGAAATCATCAAATAACTTTCCATCATCAAATAATCCCACTCGGAGCGGGGGGTAGTGTCAGACTTTTACTGCCTTCCTCGCCCTTTTTGTTCCGGGGCCACGGTATCTGTTTCGAACAATCCCGTAGCTTCGGCAGGCTTTGGCCCTTGTAGGCCCCTACACTATGCTGACAATGCTGACATCTCTTTGAGGCGCGAGTGGAACACTCTCGAAGTCAACAGGACCTATAGTCATAAGACGGACGGGCGACGAGCTAGCCCCATAGCTCACCGTCTAACCTCTTATGATCCTCTGGTCACACTGCTTGACCAGATTCTTCAGTTCGCTCGTACTCGCTCATAGTCAGACATCGGGTCACACACTAACCTCTCAATATCCTCATTTATAGGCTTGTGAGTTGGTGAGATAGACGGTTAGCTAGCAGGGGTATGCTTCCACCACATCAAAACTCTCAGTCTAGATGTGTGATTATGGTTTAAATGGTGCCATAAAATTTAAAAAAAAATTGCCCGAGATAGTTCGATTATTTCTCTAAATAAATTGTATCCTAAGTTGTGTTCTAAATTAATATCAAAATTTTTTGGTATTTGAGAGTTTGACTCTACAAACACCCAAATTTTACAAGGAAAATTTAAACATAAAACCTTAATGACCTGACTTAATTTACCATCTTATGAACCAGTCCCGGAGAGCAGCGGTGGCCCAGTGGTGGCGGCCGACTTGCGAACAGTAAGTCGTGGGTTCGAACCCAGACAGGCAACTACTTACTTATTACTTTGTGTAATTTTTTTCATCACCGCTGCTCTCAAAACGGTGAAGGAAAATATCGTGAGGAAACCGGCATGTCCTAGAACCAAAAATTCGAAGATATGTGACATCTACCAATCCGCACTGGGCCCGCGTGGTAGATTATAGCGCATTCCCTCTCATTGAGAGGAGGCCGTGTCCCAGCAGAGGGAACATTATAGGCTGATGATGATGATGATGATGAACCAGTCTTAAAATAATGTTAAATGAATAAATAGGCAATTGTTAAGTTGCCAAGCTAGTGAGACAGTTTCTACGCTAGCAAACTATATTTTTATTAATTATTTTCGTGCAAGCTCGTGCATCCCGGACATTATGGTGAATTCAGGTCTACCAGGCACGAGTACACAAACTACATTTCTCTTAAACATTCTACACCACAGATAATCAGAAGTATTTTATATCAACGTGTCTATTAAACATTTTAATGATACCAATAACATACAAAATAGCGATGATCGTTGGCTAATGTTACTGCTTCCATTTTATCTTTAAATGCACATTAGATTTTATACAAATTATCTCTGATATAATGTATTTGCATATTAGCTGTATATTCTTTATTCACATTCTTGTTTCCAGTTGATGATATTTCCTCTTAAACAAATATCAACTTTGTTCTAGTACAAATTAAGTTCATTTCAGACTAGACAAGTTTTGACGAGGTCGTAAGAATGATTGACAATTGAACTGGATCTTATCTTTTTCCTTCATATCATTCCTCAAATCCTCACACAATCCATCCATCTTTTCCTTGGTCTGCCTCTCCCTCTCCATCCATCAACATTCATGTTTATCACTCTTTTAGTCACATGCGATTCTTCGTCACCGTCAGGTTGGCTAGACCAAACGAGATATGTACAAGAGACCATGTGCACTGTTTACTACCTATTTGATACTATTTAATACCTTTAATGAAGTATTTGGTACCTTTGGGTTAAGAGAGTTATCAAAGAAATAAAGTGGTCAGCCATTCTGACGTCAGGTTGGCTGACCAATTTCAAGTTCTCATACTTTTAGCGTTGTATTAACTGCGTTGTTAATGTTGATATTTAATACCTATTTGGTACCTTAACATATATTTGTTTAATTAGAAAAAGCCATTAAAACGCCTGTACATAAATTATTGACGTCTTTTCTTCTCAGAATTATTGCTAACAATGTTTTTGCAGGCGCTTAGTGGCTTATGAACAACTTGTTTCTGATATGCATAGTTAAGTTTTATCCATTTGTAATATTTTCCACCGACTACTGAAAAGAGGAGGTTCTCAATTCGACTGTATTTTTTTTTGTTGTTTGTTTCCTAACTTTCGACTGGGTGAACGGATTTTGATGATTTTATTGGATAGCTGGTGCTTCCAGTGTGGTGCCATTTAATTTGCTGAAGATTTGATGCTGATCTTCGGAGATATACAATGGAACTCTTCAAAAATAGACAGCAACTCTGCAGTGATTGCTGCAATCGCTTGTAGGTTTATTGTTTATACTACATCATGACGTAACATTACGCTTGTATGCTCTGATGGGGTACGCAGATGTGTACAATACACCCAGATTTAGACAGATGTGTTAAGTTCCATTTATTGGGCATAAGCCCTATTACCTTGACTTCATCATTTCAGCCGAAAGACGTTCACTGCTGGACATAGGCCTCCTCCAAGTGTCGCCACATTGACTGGTCCCTTGCACTCGCATCCAACGGATTTCCGCAACCTTCAACAAGTCATAGGTCCACCTTGTGGGAGGTCTTCCAACGCATCGTCTTTCAGTTTGCAGTCGCCGCCGGCCATCCGTTGAAATCCGTTCTGCGAGCAATGTGACCTGCCCACTGCCACTTAAGTTTGGCACTTCTTCAGGCTACGTTGGTGACCTCGGTTCTGTCACAGATTACAGATACTACACTCCATGTACTTACACGCGCTAATCACCTACCAAGCGCCGGGCAACCGGTAGCCCATAGCACAGTGGGTTGTCAACAGCCGCGCGGCGCGTACGTATATTCCCCAAAAATAACTTATTAAAACTATTTGACCGATTTCGAATATTCTCTACGTTACCAATCGGGAATTTAAAGAAAAGAAAAAATATTAATAATTACATCAAAATAAAACACCTCTATGCAATTTTTGTTAACAATTCTTTTTTATATATTCCGTTAAAATAATTATAAATTCTGATACATTTTAAACATGTTTTATTTTATAACGTAGGTACCTTTACTAAAAATCCCTACTAACATCTTCGTCGACAGAGGCAGCCCTAGCAATCCGCAATATCCACGCGACTGCGCGATCTACAAAGCAAAACCCACTTTACGTTTGTAAGGTGAGGTACATTTTCGTTCGCAGCGTCTATTGACTTAAAAGTGTTGGCTATTATAGCGGTAGGTATTGAATATTTTGTATGGAGTGAGTTATCTGTCATCTGTGGTTCTGTTGCGAATGTCTTCATTTCTGATTCGACCACGCAAGGAAACTCCGAGCATAGCCCTCTCCATTGCTCTTTGGGTGACTTTAAGCCTTTTGATAAGGCCCATTGTGAACGACCACGTCTCGGTCACGTATGTTATCACTGGCAACACACATTGGTCATAGACTTTCGTCTTGAGACACTGCGGTAAGTTGAACGAGAAGATACCGCGCAGCTTCCCGAACGCTGCCCAGCCGAGTCGGATTCGACGATTGACCTACCTGGACATATATTGTTTTTTTTTTTTTTTTTATTGGAAAGGATGTACTTTAAGGGTACATTAATGAGGGTTGCGGGACTACCCGAAAGAGATACCGCGGCCTCGGAACATAAAGGGCGAGGAAAGAACATGGATGGGTTTTAGTCAGTAAAAGTCTGACACTGGGATCCCGCTCCGCCCAGAGTGAGAGAAGACATTTGATGATTTCCGATCCGAAGAAAAAAAAAGGGTACATTGATGAGAATTTGGTTAGGTTCTAATTACTCCTGATTATGAGATCCATGACAAAGGAACGGAACTCTTAAATTCTTAATTAACGATACTCGGCCGAATCTTTTATAGGCTATCCGAATATTTGAGTCACTTACCATAACGTCGATGTTAACCGACTTCAAAAATAAGGAGGTTCTCAATTCAATGTTCCCCGATTATTCGAAGATGGATGGACCGATTTTGTTTTTTTTTATTGTTTGAAAGGGTATACTTCACAGGTTGTCCTGTAATCATCAAATCAGGATCTGATGACTAAATCCTGGAGAAATGGAGAGAACTCTTCACATTTTATAGGCACACTAGAAGCGATTTGGGTAGTTTGAGGAAGTGTACTTTCTCGAAGTGATTCCATTTCAATTTGGTGAAGATGTAATGAAGAACTTCGAAGATAGGCAACGGAACTCCTCAATAAATGAAAGCTATTGGGATTGCTGAAATCTCCTATCTGTATATTGTTTACACCATAGTTCATAACAGAAAATCACGCCGGTACGCTGTGAAGGGGTAATCACATGTGGACTACTAAAAAGTGAAAATAAAAACATTTTTACAAAAAATAAAACCGACTTCAGAGAAAACAAAAAAATCCGCTGTTCCCTACATTTTGACGAGTTATGCGAACATAAATGTAGGGAACAGCTGATTTTTTTTCGCGATTTTAAGGTTGGTCCCATAGAAAAAGTTGTTCAAAATGATGAGTACAATGACCCCTTTTCGGGTTTAGTATAAACAAAAAATGATGTTGTTTACTTTTTTGTTTGTAAATACATACTTATTATACATATAAACATCCATGACTCGGAAACAAATGTCCATGCTCATCACACAAACATTTGCTTCTACTGAGATTCGAACCCAGGACCCTAAGAACGTAAGGCAGCCTCGTTACCACTACGCCATTCGGCCATTCATTTAATTTGTATCATAATTTGATCATGTTAAATTTAATAAAATCCTTATTACTTTATCGTGTGGTAAGTGGCTAACTGGTTCATAGCACCATAGGTACCCATAGGCCTCTGACTTGGCTTGCCATGCCGTCGAGAAATACAAAATCAAGCAATCAATAAAAAAAAATACCGTATTCAATCATTCCCAAGTACATACTTATATTCCTTAGAAAAAATGCGATATGTAAATAATTAAATAATAATACGAATGGATAAAACTTAACTATGCATATCCAGAAACAAGTTGTTCATAAGCCACTAAGCGCCTGCAAAAACATTGTTAGCAATAATTCTGAGAAGAAAAGACGTCAATAATATACAGGGTGTAAACCACCTCATCACGAAGCCGTTAACCAAGCATTCTGTACTTCAAACTAAGTTACTTTACGCAAAAATTATTGCTGGGAAACAACTTTTTTTTTTTTGAGGTTATAAATCACGTTTTGTGGTAGAACTCAATGTAACGCACTTAAAACATTGTTCTGATTAATGGGTTGAATAGTACGGGGGTCGTGGAGGTGATAATAGTCAAAATCTAACAAAAAAAACTTGTATTTAAAAAAAATCTTGTCAAAAAGTTGTAACTTTGACCCTCCATATCTCCGTAACTAGAAGGTTCCCAGGTATGGTGTAGAACAAAAAAATGATCGCAATGATGGGGAGAACAAGTGCCTTTCGGCTTCGTGAAGAGGTCTTTTACACCCTTTATGTTTAGGCGTTTTAATGGCTTTTTCTAATAACTATTTATAGGAGCTTCCTAAAGCTGTGTAACAAATATATGTTAAGGTACCAAATAGGTATTAAATATTAACATTAACAACGCAGTTAATACAACGCTAAAAGTATGAGAACTTGAAATTGGTCAGCCAACCTGACGTCAGAATGGCTGACCACTTTATTTCTTTGATAACTCTCTTAACCCAAAGGTACCAAATACTTATGTACGTTTGCCTGGCACGGCCCCACAGAATCTGCCTTTTAGGTGTTCACCAATGCAATGTACTCGCCTCTAGGAGTATATGTACCGGTTTCTTTTTCAATGTACCTCTGTACTTTTGAAGAAATTTGCAAAATAAGGGGGCCGTGCTGAAAACGTTTGGCTGGCACGGCCCTCTTTTTTTGCGTGTAACTTGAAAAACGTAAAGCGCAATAAAAAGTTTCTTAATCTCAAGGAATGTGCTCTGTTGACGCGTTATATGTACCGCAACGGATATTCTGAATTCGTAATAACAAAAAATATATAGATGTAAATAGGGGGCCGTGCTGAAAAATAAATAATTGAGGAAATCTCCAAAGAAAACAAATAACCTGAGCCAAAAACTATTAAAACATAATTAATGGGTGGCAAGTAACATATGTACCGCATTGGTTTCTCATAAAACTTGCTAAATTTGATAAATAAACCAATGTTAGTTAATTCAGCACGGCCCTCTTCATACGCCTATATCTTTTAAAATATGCCATGTTTGCTTACAAAATTCGACTTCCTGAATCTTCTAAAGAAGTTCATTCGTTCCAAATAAATTGCGATACTGCTGTATTAGTACTATAGAAGATAAATTGGATCGAAAATATCATACATTACAACGAATGGGGTGACCATGAATCAACGTGAAAAAAAAAGGATTAAAGAAATGCTGAAATATTGAGTAAATCTATACTTAATATTTCAAAGAGAAAGATTATATAGCTTAAAAGGTTTAATAAAACAGAAACGTTTCCAACAAATCAAAATTGACTGAACCTTACATTACAATAATATTAATATTACAAGACATTGTATGACATTCACGGCATATTCAAGTGAAAAAAAGATAACTAAATGAAAGTGGTGGCTTTACAGTACATAGAACTCACACAAATGTGCTATTCAATTACATAATAATATTTTACAATCTTCCGCAGCTTCCACAATAACTTAACATGGGAATCAATTATGCGTTTCATACAAGATTTAAATTTCGTCTCATTCAGTTGTGAATGTGAGGAGGTATTTTATTGTAACATTTTAAACAGTACCCCATGAAAGATGAATCTTCTTTAGCAAGCCTGAAACCTGGCTGAACGAGTTGGTCCCTATTTCTAGTATTATAGTGGTGTCTGTCACCTCTTTTAATTAATAAATGCAGATTTTTCCTAACGTTCATGTTGTTTTCATAGATGTATTGGCAAGGTAATTTCCTTAAACAGTTCTCTCGGAGAATCGCGTCTACGTAATTCGTATATGGCTCTGATGGCTCTTTTCTGCAGAATGAATATAGACTCGATGTCTGCCGCAATATCAGTAAATTGACGGATCATTCTAACAGCATATGCTGCTGAGCTCAGACGTCCTGCAAGAGATGTTAAATGAGGACCCCATTGTAGCTTTGAATCGAGCGCAATTCCCAAGAAAACTGTTTTATCGACAAATACTAGTTTCTCTTGATTCAACATTATGTCACAATCACTACTTTTGACATTTGGTAGGGCAAATCGAATGCACTTAGCTTTTTCCCATTTAGTAGTAGAGGAATGAACCCAGAATCGAACCTTGTGGGACACCCATTTTTACTTTTAAACCCATTGAATTAACACCATTTATTTGTACTTTCTGCTGTCTATCATTCAAATACGACTTTACTAAACTAAGCGCAAGTTTACCTAAACCGTAATGCTCAAGTTTCAAGATCAGGGTTTCGTGATTTACGCAATCAAATGCCTTCGAAAGGTCACAAAAGATTCCTATGGCATCTTGTGCCTCTTTCCACGCAGTAAATATGTGTGTATTTTATTAAAAAAGAATCCCTGTCCAATTAATATTTTCTATCTTAAAGTTAAGGAACGTAATAAGAAAAGTGCATAATTTAACAAATAAATAGTGTTTCTTCAGACGTACGTAAATATTCGTAAATATTAAGTATAGATTTACTCAATATTTCAGCAGTTCTTTAATCCTTTTTTTTTCACGTAGATTCATGGTCACCCCATTCGTTGTAATGTATGATATTTTCGATCCAATTTATCTTCTATAGTACCAATACAGCAGTATCGCAATTTATTTGGAACGAATGAACTTCTTTAGATGATTCAAGAAGTCGAATTTTGTAAGCAAACATGTCATATTTTAAAAGATATAGGCGTATGAAGAGGGCCATGCTGAATTAACTAACATTGGTTTATTTATCAAATTTAGCAAGTTTTATGAGAAACCAATGCGGTACATATGTTACTTGCCACCCATTAATTATGTTTTAATAGTTTTTGGCTCAGGTTATTTGGCTTCTTTGGAGATTTCCTCAATTATTTATTTTTCAGCACGGCCCCCTATCTACATCTATATATTTTTTGTTATTACGAATTCAGAATATCCGTTGCGGTACATATAACGCGTCAACAGAGCACATTCCTTGAGATTAAGAAACTTTTTAATGCGCTTTATGTTTTTCAAGTTACACGCAAAAAAAGAGGGCCGTGCCAGCCAAACGTTTTCAGCACGGCCCCCTTATTTTGCAAATTTCTCCAAAAGTACAGAGGTACATTGAAAAAGAAACCGGTACATATACTCCTAGAGGCGAGTACATTGCATTGGTGAACACCTAAAAGGCAGATTCTGTGGGGCCGTGCCAGGCAAACGTACATAAATACTTCATTAAAGGTATTAAATAGTATCAAATAGGTAGTAAACAGTGCACATGGTCTCATGTACATATCTCGTTTGGTCTAGCCAACCTGACGGTGACGATTCTTCCCTCCTCATCACATGCCCGCCCCCATAGGTACAGTAAGCGTTCATAAGTTCACAGGCACGCGAAGGATCATATTGCTGTGAACGCACGGGCGAGGGTCCGTGCAGCTGTATGTGTAAGCTGTCTCAATACAGTACCTACGCACACCACAGCTACAGAGTCGCCTACTGTCGCAAGCTGTCGTGTCGCTCTCCACGAAACAAAAAGATATATATTACCGTCTCTTTTGTTATACACGCAGCAAACGCATGATCGTATTTGCATTGGATAGCTAAAATTCGACCATAACTACCAGGTGTTGATAGCTGTATAGGTTAAGCAGTGGGTTCACGATCAACGTGTCTTGAGTTCAAATCCTGTTTACATAATATGGTTTTTTTTTTTGTAACCACTTTTATTAATATTTGTATTTTATACCAAAAAAATTTACTCAGGTATTTATTTTGAAATGGGTTCATGCTCATTATTTATTTTTATAAAGATTTAAATATAAGTAAATAACCCATCATAACTATTTATGTGATTGTGGAATATTTTTTCGGTGTTGGAAGGTGGAAAAAAAAGTCGTGCTGACAGATAACAAAAATTGTTTTATTCGTTTCATTTATTCATATAATTAACAACTTTAATAAGTTTTGTAACGTCACATTCCTACCTATATAGATATAAGAAGTTCTCTTGTAACCGTTCATAAGATTTTTTTGTGTATCTGTATACCCACTTTGAAGTAATTTTTTATTAACATAACAAGGATATTCTAATCACACAAATATAATTGTTGATACCCACTTCTATCTATCGGTATTCAACAGAGCTTGCTTACTGAAAACTAATACATAATTTATACTTCGTGAATATGTTTTTTATGTGACGTCACAATAAATGTAACTCATATTGAGGTTATAGTTTAAGTGTTCATTTTCCCGAAGAAAAGAAGATTGAAACTAAACCTCAATTTAGGAATTATTAATATCGCTAAACATTTTGTAACACGTCTAATTAAAACTAGAACATTAGGGATTAATATTTTGTATAACCCCCATTATTGCTATGCTCGAAGTTTACTTGCGTGATCGCATCAGAAATGAAGACATCCGCAAGAGAACCAAGGTCACCGACGTAGCCCGAAGAATTGCTAAACTTAAGTGGCAGTGGGCAGGGCACATTGCTCGCAGAACGGATGGCCGATGGGGTCGAAATGTTCTGGAGTGGCGACCGCGAACCGGAACAAAATGGAAGTAATCCAGTCAAAGTCTAAATATTCCCGTGCGAAACGTAATGTTCTTCTTTATGTCTTTCTGTCAAGAAGGGCATTTTAGCTGATCTTCTGTGATGCAAGCCTTCAGCGTGGACGGCACGGCGAACAGTTTGCGGTGACTCCGAGTGTGTCGTAGGTGTGAAACCATTGGTTTCATACTCGCCCACGATATGTTGTCGCTGCGCTTCGCTAATAAGCGACGACCTTCCACTTCGCTGTCTACTTGCAAGGCTCCCTTCTTCCTCATACCTTTTGATCCAGAGACTTACTGCATTTCTCTAAACAAAAAAAAATGATGTTAGGCAGCTGTAATCTACACTAATCTACACTTCTACACTAATATTATAAAGAGGAAAACTTTGTTTGTTTGTTTGTTTGGTTGTAATGAATAGGCTTAAAAACTACTGGACCGTTTTTAAAAATTCTTTCACCATTGGAAAGCTACATTATCCACGAGTAACATAGGATATATTTTATCCCCGTACTCCCACGGGAACGGGAATTACGCGGGTGAAACCGCGTGACGTCCGCTAGTAAATACTAAAGTGACTTCATTCACTCTGCATTTATAAATCCAACTAGCGCCCGCCACGCGGTTTCACCCGCGTAATTCCCGTTCCCGTGGGAGTACGGGGATAAAATATATCCTATGTTACTCGTGGATAATGTAGCTTTAGAATGGTGAAAGAATTTTTAAAAACGGTCCAGTAGTTTTTAAGCCTATTCATTACAACCAAACAAACAAACAAACAAAGTTTTCCTCTTTATAATATTAGTGTAGATAATAAACACTAATTATTTATCTTGCATGATAGTTTGAAAAAAAAACAACGAATTAAGTAAACCACAGGTCACCAAATAAATGAACAATTTATAATATATACCCATTCGTTTTTAATTTTTAATGTTTAAGTTACAATTCATAAATAATTATAATACTCACATTCAGTTCTATTAAGGCCACTTTTATGAAGCGCGGATAATTCGCGATAATAGTCGCCCTCGCCTTAATATTAATATTTGCCCGCATTTTAAGAATCACACCAACAACAATATCGCTATCTATTAAACCACACGTCACTGACCATCAACTACCTCATTATATTGTGTATTATGTATGACTACAACCAAACGACAAAGTTCATTCCGATCAAGTTAAAATATTCATAAAATTCATGTCTACCTCACAGAAATCTAACAAAATTCTTGACTTATTTTTCTATCTACCTCCCTAACTTTACGAAATGTGTGAACAAAGCAAACAAGTTAAAGAATATAATATTTCTGTAGAGTAAAAACTTACAAAAAGTCTAAAAGTAACTGTGCGGGATTTGAACTCACGGCTTACTGATTCACTTTTAATTCTGGACGGGCCCAACCGCTAGGCCATCATGTCTTAGATATTGGCATTGAAATTATGAACTACAACTAGTTGCTGACAATATCTATTTTGTTGAAAGTAGAAGGTCGTAAGTCAAACTAAACGTCAAGCTATTGCTTTGTGAGATTGCCTATCGACTTTTGGTCGGCACTGTACCAAGAAAATCGATTCCCTGTTTAACTTTTCTGTAACTGACACAACTTTCAAACTTCGTCTAATATCATCATCATCAGCCTCATAATATTCCCACTGCTGGGACAGGCCTCCTCTTCATGAGAGGAAATGGGATATAATTCACCACGCGGTCCCAGTGCGGATTGGTAGATGTCACATGTTTTCCCGATATATTTACCGTTTTGAGAGCCGTTTGGAACATCCACGTGTTTGTTTATAATTTGGAAAACAGATTGCAAATATAGTAGTCTTATGACTTGTTCTCTAGACATTCCTATTTTATGAGGTAACAACTTATAGTTTATTTTCTTAGTCATGTTTTTTTATATACGTATCACATTTTTCGTTCGCGCCAGGTATTGCTTACCTACCTAAATACCTGTATAAATTCTCTCTTGACCGAAACACCAGAACAAACTAGAATATATTTAAGCCATTTCACCGAATTTTTTGCACTGATTCAAAGTCAAAGTCAAAGATTTATTTGCCGATACATATGGTTACAAAAGTTCTTAATCGAATGGTATAATAGTAGCCTAACTTATCTATACTCATATTATAAAGCAGAAGAGTTTGTTTGTTTGTTTGGTTGAACGCGCTAATCTCAGGAAGTACCTACTGGTTCAAATTGAAAAATTATTTTTGTGTTGGATAGTCCATTTATCGAGGAAGGCTTTAGGCTATATAACATCACGCTGCGACCATTAGGAGCGGAGCAGGAATGAAAATGTTGCAAAAACGAGGACTTTTTTTTCCTTTCGTTTTTTTCTCTTATGTGACGCAGACCAAGTTGCGTGGGTCAGCTAGTTCAATCATAAAATAATGACATGCAAATTTTTGGTACAATGATAGTCACTGCATTATCGATTCATCATCTACACGCTTGACTTCATCCACTGCTGGCTTCCTTGTCCTATGGTAGACTCTTCCATGTTTTTCGCCGACGGCAACAATATCGTCTGCTGCTCATCTCGCCACCGGACGACAAAGACTTTTTTCCCAGTCCCTGGATGCAACTCGGTCACAACTTTACTTCGTCTGTGTTTGACTTGCTAGATGTCCTGCCCAACCCCATTTAAATTCTATAACTAAAACTATGGGATATAACTCATCAACTGCCTAGCCTTTTTCAACTATATGTTGGGGTTGGCGTCCAGTCTAACTAGAAGCATCAGAGTAACAGTGTTTTACATTGAGCAGCGGTGGCCCAAGTGGTGGCGGCCCCGACTTGACTTACGAACAGCAAGTCGTGTGTTCGAACCCAGGCAGGCGCATTACTTTGTGTAATTTATTTCATCACCGCAGCTCTCAAAACGGTGAAGGAAAACATCGTGAGGAAACCGGCATGTCCTAGAACCAAAAATTCGAAGGCATGTGACTTCTACCAATCGGCACTGGGCCCGCGTGGTAGATTATAGCCCATTCCCTCTCATTGAGAGGAGGCTGTGTCCCAGCAGTGGGAACATTATAGGCTGATGATGATGATGATGATGACATTGAGCGACTGCCTACCTGACCTCCACGACCCAGTTAGTAGGTACTGGAATATGTTACCCCATAGTAAGACAGGTTGTTAGATTTTCGTACCACTGAATAAGGACTGCTAAAAATCAAAAAATGGCAGCCGAGACCAACAGCTTAGCGTAATTTTCGCGATACAGTTGAGTCTTGAACTACATATAATGAATGGTCACCCATTAATTTACCGACCTCGGCAAATGCGGCTTAACCTATTATTTGAGCCACGATCTCCACTTCCCCACTCCACTATTGTACATAAATATGTCATGAAAATAAGTCAGCTTTTCAATTTTGTACTCCTGACCTCTATCCGGATGAAAACCACGTTAAAAACAAAGAGCAACCTTGTGGAATCGCCCCCAATTCAATGTTATATAGTGTCATGAATTAACACGCCCCATCTGCATCCTGTTGTTTTCCGATTGTTATGAAGGAAACAGCGCATACGCATGTTGTTATGTTATTAAATATAGGATGAATGAAAAGGTTTTGTTAATACAGTAATATTGTAACGAGAGAAGTTTTTAAGTTTCTATGGATGTAATGTGGGCAAAATTATTGACTTGAAAGATTCTGAAAATAGTTTTACTGGCTATATTTAAAACGTCGCCTGCTATATCTATTCTATTAGCTTGCACTGAGGCGACGGCCAATTTACTAGTGCTAAAGTAACGTAAAAATTTTCTCACTTTTCTTTAAGTATGAGCGCGTTTTGTTTTTTATTAGCCTTGGCTGTCCCACTCCTGGGCAAAGGTCTCCCCCCATTCCTTCCACTTTTCTTGTTGTTTTCTTCTCTCGCCATTTAACGAGAAAGCCATCAAAGGCGTCCCGCCATCTTCTCTTCGGTCTGCCGCGACCCCGTCTAGCCGTCTCTCTCTTAATGTTATTCAAAAACACTGTCATTATTTAATTTTAAGTTAGGTAAGAAAGTGTGCGTTCTATTCGTTGAATATCTAAAACAATAAAACCTAAAATCTTCATCAGACCACTAATTCTTTTAATAGATTCCTGACGCAACGATTAAAAAAAATACACACGTATTTGGTATCTTCTAGGCTTTAAGTAGAATATACCAAAAACGACCAAGTCGAAGAAGAGACCGTTGTGTGGCACTTGCGTCACAAAAATCTAGATTTGATTCAACAAGATGTAAGTTTGCGCCAGAAACCCAATAAAAAAAATTCAGACACTGATTTATTAATCATATCTAAGTACCAACACACAACTGAAGAAAGAAATAGGTATTGCCGAATGAAATCGACCATTCCGTGACCCCATATTTTTGCAAAACAAGTATTGTTACAATCAATCAACAGTATACATTTTATGTCGTGTGCGTGTGGTTCTGCTTACCCTGCTGTACAGCTGTGTGTCATGATTTATTATGTTTATTTCTCCAAAACTGCTCTCTTTTCGAATGAGAGCAGTGGGCACTTAAAACAATGAAAGTAAACCGACCGTTGACCTTTGAAGGCCGGGTGTCTCACCCAAGTAACACGTCAAAGCACTAATACGGCTACTGTAATACTTATTTGGGCACAAATTTATAATTCACTAGCTGATCCACGCAACTTCGAATGCGTCACATAAGAGAGAAAAACGAAAGGGAAAAGGAAAACCCGTTTTTGCAACATTTTTTATTCCTGCTGCGCTCCTAATGGTCATAGCGTGATATTATATAGCATATAGCCTTCCTCGATAAATGGACTATCCAACGCAAAAATAATTTTTAAATTCGACCCGGTAGTTCCTGAGATTAGCGCGTTCAACCAAACAAACAAACTCTTCTGCTTTATAATATTAGTATAGGTAGATAAATAGTGTAGGTAGATTTACATTAAACTAAATTGGTCCTGTATCTCAACATGGTGCTGTAACATTAACAAAAACAACATAGCACTGTGATATTCTGTCTAATTAACGTATTAGTTTGATGATCGTCGGCAAAAAAACAGCCCCTCGTTCCCTAAAACATGGCACTACAACGGAATCAGCTAGCCTTTTCCCAACTATGTTGGGGTCAGCTTCCAGTCTAACCGGATGCAGCTGAATACCAGTAGCGACTGCCTATCTGACCTCCACAACCAAGTTAATACTAGGTTTTATGATACCACTTCATAAGACTGGTTTTCAGACTGTTTCAGCCACTGATTATCTGTGACGACTGCCAAAGATCTACAGCACGGTGGATACTCGGGGTCACTCACCCACAGACCAACCTAGGCAAGCACGGCTTAACCGAAAGATCGACCCGAGCGGCTGTTATTACATAGCCATACAACTGGCCCGAAAATTTTGTGTCCTGTAGAAACAACCTTTACATAACTTATTAATTACAGCTGTGAAGATTTGTTACATGTTTTTAAAAAATACACCAGAATAATCATAACTGCCCCACAGTATATTTTACATCAAGAAACAGTGACATTAGCAAACTAGTTGTTAGGTCACAATCGGAACGAGTCTAGAATCTAGACCCAGATTTATAGCATAATGTGGAATTCTAATAGAAATGCAGTTTGGCCTTGTCCGCGAGCTGTTATGACATTAAGACCAAGCCCACGGTGACATAGGTACGACTTATTATTAATCATTTATTCAATTAATTTAGACAGCGCAAATATATACAGATAGCTGTGAAATAATTTGTCTTAGAAATAAAAAATACACACGCTTAACAGTCACGCTTCCGACTACTAACCCAACGTGAAGAGTGTCTGCAGCCAAGACTACCAATACGTACTTTAGACTTTTAGTTTTGAGTATCTCTAAGGTCCATGTTCACCAAAAAGATAACAGTCTGATTATCTAAAACCAGCAGTCACTGTGACGTGTTTCCATACAAAAATGTGTTGTAAACAGCTGATTGTAATAATCAGAGCGTCATCTTTTCGGTGAACATGGACCTAAGACAGTGCAAAAGTTAGCACTATTCATGAAATTGAGCTTTTATATTACCTTGTTTCCCAAAATGAAAGACAGTATTCGTGGCACGTTTAAAGTCGCAAAGATACAGGAAAAGCTCTGCGAAAACCGCTTGCGCTGGTACGGACAATGATGAGGCAGGATGATGCTCACATGACCAAAAAAATCATGAACATACAAGACGAAAAAAGAGGACGTGGAGGACCACCAATAACCTGGCTACGAGCATTAGCGAAGGACATGACAGCGAGCAACACAACGACAGAGACAACCCACAACCGTGCGCTGTGGCGCAGAAGTACTAGGAGGGCTGAGCCCAAATAAATTGGCCGAGGTAATAGCCAGGAGGAAGAAGAACAGACGTTTCCCAAAATGAACGACGAACGATTGTGTGTGTCGTGCGTGTATGTGTGTGTTGTGATGTCGGTTGTGTGGTGTTGTTTGTGTGGTGTTGTATATGTTGATGTGGAAAGGACATCGAAGCACAAACGTACACGCATCATTCTGTGCCCCATATTAGGATGTGAAATCATCAAATAACTTCTCCCACTCTGGGCGTAGCGGGAGGGAGTGTCTGACTTTTACTGACTAAAACCCATCCATATTCCTTCCTCGCCCTTTGTGACGGACGGACGGCTAGCTAGCCCATAGGTGCATCTGCACGCACACCTGAAGAACCAATTAACTTCAACATTAACTCCCAAATTAATCATACCAAAACCTTTATACTAACAGCACCATAAATTACATGTGCCATCTCCAAACAAACACATCACTGCATTTGACGCAGTCGGTTAAGTTCAATGCTCCGAGGTTAGAATGCTGACCGTTTCGGAGTCGGTCAGAAATAAACACTGTTTATATTAATTCTGGATGTAAGTACATAATATAGGTATACGTATATGTGTTTGTAAGAGAATACAAGTATTGTTGTGTGATTGTGGTGGATTTTTGTGAATTAAATTGTTTAACAGCCATATAAAATCTATATCTATACTTAATACTATAAAAACTGTAGAGTTTGTTTGTTTTGTTGAACGCGCTAATCTCAAGAACTACTGGTTGGAACTGAAAAAATATTTGGTATTGGATAGTCCATTTATCGAGGAAGGTTATAAGCTACATATCATCACGCTACGACCAATAGGAACGGAGCATAAATGAATAATGTATCAAATACGGTGAAAATGTGAGCTTTTTCTCTCTTATGTGACACAGACGAAGTAGCGTGGGTTAGCTAGTTGTGAATTTATTTCTTTATCTACCCAAACATCATAATGCGTTCTCTAATGCGTTCAAAAACCATAGGCAATGACCAGCATTACCAACCTGCAGAAATAAACGGAACTGTAATGAACTCATAACGCAACTGAAAACAGTTGCGTTATGAGTTTTAAATTTGGAACAGGTGTCAAATTCAAGTGAGTGTGCTATTCTAGTACCACCTACATTAAATCAGAGATCGATAAAAAAATAAAAAAACCCCAATTCAGTATGATTTTAATTATAAATCGCACGACATTTTGATCTCGAGTGACACAAGAATAGTGACTTTGTTCGTTTGCCTATGATTTAAAAAAAAATGACAGATATCCGAAACGCCGCCATTTCGAGCTGTCATTTGTTCGTTAGCTTTTTATTTCCAGTAATGTAGTTACGAGTAGACAAATTTTCTGATAAGTTCTTTATTTCTGTCGAAAATGAGTGATAGTGACTCAGAAATTGACATGAATACTCCGCCAGATATCGTAAATGCAGCGACGAATGCAACTAATAACCTGTTGGCACAAAAATCAAGGGCCAAGTAACAATGCAGGTCATTTCCCTATGGTTCCTGAACCCATCATAGAGCCCTTATGATATTTGGGTAGATAAAGTAGTGTATGCAACTATACATAATTAGCACAGTCCTTCATTATGCACAGTCGCATAAACTACTATTACCTTTCTTGATTCTGTATGCTGCTAGTATTTTTAACCGACTTCTAAAAAAGGAGGAGGTTCTCAATTCGGATGTTTCAATTTTTTTTTTAAGTTTGTTCGCGCATAACTCCGTCGTTTGCCAACCGATTTCAAAAATTATTTTTTTTTGTTTGTAAGGGTTTACTTTCAAATGGTCCCATAGCCACCAAGTCGGGATCTGTTGATAGAATCTTGGCGAAATCGAGGGAAAAATTCAAATTTTATAGGATGACGTACAGCGATTTTGGTATTTTCTACAACAAGTGAAGCATTTGCGTTTGATAAAAACCATTCTACCATCAGATCTGATGATGAAGCCAAGAGTCACAGAACTCCATAACGAGACAATGCATCTTAGTCATATTTGGGCTTGTTGTAATTGTAACGGTTTGCACTTTCCATGTGTACCAAGCACATGTAAACCACTAAAAAGTGAAAAAAAAAATTTTTTTTGCAAGAAATAAAACCGACTTCAAAGTTTTCAAACATAAATAAAACAGAAAAGGATTATGGGTTTTCTTTTTTAATTAAGTTAATGTCTATTGTAAAAGCCTCATAAAATCTAAATTTTTTTTTCGATTGCTTCGTCTTATTAATGTTTAAACGTAATAAATAAATAAATAAATATCGCTGGACATTAACACACAGCGCCACCTAGTGCCACACTAAGCAAAGCTTGTGTCGTGGCCACCAGGTAGTTGATATACTACATATATACTTTTTTCTTTGTAAATATATAGATACTTATTATACATATAAACATCCATCACTCGGAAACAAAATGTCCATGCTCATCACACGAACATTTGCTCCTACCGGGATTCGAACCCAGGACCCTTTTTTTTATTTTTTGTTTTTATTTTTTTTAGGATGGGAAATCATCAAATGACTTCTCCCACTCTGGGCAGAGCGGGATGGAGTGTCAGACTCTTACTGACTAAAACCCATCCATGTTCCATCTTCGCCCTTTATGTTCCGGGGCCGCGGTATCTCTTTCGAACAGACCCGCAACCCCGGAACCCAGGACCCTAAGAATGTAAGGCAGCCTCACCACCACTACGCCATTCGGGTCGCCAGGTCACCACGTATTGTCTTAAATGTAACGTTTTTTTCTTTCTTGACTGCCTCGGCGGTACGGTGGTCGCAAGGACTGCTGAGCATGAATTCTTGGGTTCGATTCCCAGTGAGTTGGGAAAAGTTTTATTAGATTTTTCATCATGAATTTCTCTGTAGCAGCCATAGATACTGGATTTGTTCCCGGTTGATGGCAATAGGGTCGCTTTATGGGACTTAAACATAACTCGCGAAATGTGGGTGTACTGTTAGGTGCTTCTCTGCCTAACCCATTAGGAATAACAGGCGTGATATTATGTAAAATGTGTGGAAAATGTTAAAAGTCTACACAGGGTTAGTTTTCAATGACCAGCCAAAAATTAAAATTAAGATCTAGATATCAAACGAAAAGTGTATTTTAAATATTATTGTCTAAAAATTTAAAATACAATAATAGCATTAATTTGAAAATGTCCTAAAACTTTCCTAAATCATAAACCTTGTGGGAATCAATGCCCTTGTGTGCGTGCGTGCACCGACAAATGTATGTGTGTGCTTACTGCTACTCGTCTAGGTTGGTGAATTGAATTGTTATGTTGCAATATCCACACGTTCGCTTTTTAGTGATGCACAGGAATTAAATTTGATTTATTTAAAACAAAAATATTATCTACTAGCTGACCCACGCAACTTCAATGTCGATGTCACATAACAGAAAAAAACTAAAGGAAAAAAAATCCCCGTTTTTGCAACATTTTTCATTCCTGCTCCGCTCCTCATAATCGTAGCGTGATTTTATTTAGCCTAAAGCCTTCCTCGATAAATGGACTATCCAACACACAAAGAATTTTTCAATTCGAGCCAGTAGTTCCTGAGATTAGCGCGTTCAACCAAACAAATAAACAAACTCTTCAGCTTTATAATATTAGTATAGATTTTCTAAACCATCTCTGAAAATTTGGCTAGTCAAAACTAACCCTGTCGAAATACGAAACGGAGAACGCACAAATTATTAACTGTTAAGTTAGTGAACTTGACCATGACCACTCATAGATTTCTCACACATCCGTAGAGTACACATAGCAACGTAACTACGTCAATCAGTCCTATCTCAATGATGAATGGCCGTACTGCACCATCTGCCGCAGATTTTAATTAAACCAGACCTATAAACGACTGGTTACAAGCTGGATACAGGTGTGTTCCACTACTAGCTATGAAATGTATAGAATTTTAGACATCAATTACAGTTTTAGAAATAATAAATACTAAACAAACCTTCTTACTACTTAAGTAAAAAAACCTTCTCTTAGAGCGAGTGTAAAAAACCCTTCACGAAACCGTTAACCATGGATTTTGTTCATCAAACTAAGGTCCATGTTCACCAAATAGATAACGGTCTGATTATCTAAAAACAGCTGTCAGTGTGACATGTTCGCATACAAAAATGTGTTTCAAACAGCTCTTTTTAGACAATCAGACCGTCATCTTTTTGGTGAACATGGACCTAAGTAACTCACAGAGATGTACCAAATATCCTGTACAAAGTATCTGGAATACAAAATCCAAGATACTTTTAAATTATGTAGTCAAATAATTTACCATCTCAACATGAATGATGTAACCAAGATTTTGTAACAATAATTTGATTTAAAAGAGTGTCCATGGAGTTTCTTGCCCGTTCTTCTCCATAGCGATCTACGTTAGGGAATGGGCAACTATAGTACTTTCACAGTTTTTATGTCTTGTGACTGGGACTGTAGCCACATTTAATTTTCATATTTGTTTCGACAATTCAAAAGTGCCTGTTATTGGCCTATTTGAATTTTATGCTTTGATTTTGATTTTGATTTTGCTTAACCATTTTAACACCAATAAAATCTTACACGAACAGCAGTATGGTGTCACTTTATTAAAACACATATTTACTGCGTGGGAAGAGGCACAAGATGCCATAGGAATATTCTGTGACCTTTCGAAGCCATTTGATTGCGTAAATCACGAAACCCTGATTTTGAAGCTTGAGCATTACGGTTTAGATAAACTTGCGCTCAGTTTATTAAAATCTTATCTGAATGATAGACTGCAGCATGTACAAGTAAAGGGTGTAAATTCGATGGGTTTAAATGTAAAAATGGGTGTACCACAAGGCTCGATATTGGGTCCCTTCCTCTTTTTAGCATACATTATTGTTCTACCCCATTTATTTATACGTGCCGTAATGGTCTAGGTCTATATCTTCTAAATACTTTTTAAGGTAAAAATACTTTTGTAACAAAACAATATTTTAATGAATATAAGTTTATTTTGAATATAAGTTTATTTTGTTTATGTTGTTTGTTTCTTTTTTTTTTAATGTAAAGGTTTTTTGTTTTTTTTTTGTTTATTAGTATTTTGGGTGTTTTAAGAGTCTAACGCTTATACAAGAAAAAATGAGATATTTATTTTGAGCACTCCATTGAGAATTAATAAAACTTTCTCGAGCATAATTATTAAAATATTTCTGGGAAGCGACTCAAAACATGTGCTTAGGGCGTATTTAATAGCAAAAGGGTTATTAATGACCTGAAACAGTAGGAACTCAGACCTTCAATATCTTCGAAACTAGTAGGTACCACTTACCAGGTATGGTTAAGAACAAAAACTTGATCGCAATGACGGGGAAAACACTGGAGATTTAATAGCGGAAGTATTGACCACTATAAGCTTCTGCCCGCGACCTCGTTCGCGTGAAGTTTTGTCATCGCAACGCATTTTTTCCCGCTTGCAACATTTCTTATTGCTGCTCCACTCCTATTGGTCATAGCGTGATGTTATATAGCCTATAGCCTTGCTCGATAAATGGACTATCCAACGCAATAAGATTTTTTCAATTCGAGCCTGTAGTTCCTGAGATTAGCGCGTTCAACCAAACTAGCAAACTCTCCTGCTTTATAATATAAGTATTGATTTCGTTGCTTTTCCGAATAAGGCTAAAAAGCAGCTCTTTAAATGGAGCCAATTTCACTATTCATCGTCTCCTCTGTCTGCCTTTTCCCAACGATGTGTTCAGCTTCCCGTCTAACTGGGTGGATTCCAAGAATTTCGTATGGAGCAACTGGTTATCTGATCTTCAAAACCCAGGTACAGAGTAATGCGATTGTCGCAGTTTATCCGTAAGAATGAAAGGCATATCAACGCAGGTGAGAAATTGTATGGCTAAAAAACTACAGGCGCTTGACTTCTGCGGGACTGTTCGAAAAAGATACCGTGGCCCCGGAACATAAAGGGCGACGAAGGAACATGGATGGGTTTTAGTCAGTAAAAGACACACATTTCTCCCGCTCCACCCAGAGTGGGAGAAGCTATTTGATGACAATCCGAAAAAAATAGGCGCTTGATTTGCATTAACATCGTCACTTGTGTGTGGTGACACGTAGTAACCTATTTGTCGCACTCACGGCGTGCAATTTTTTATTTTTTGTCCGTTTAGTCTTACAATTAAGTATGTTAATGATGCTGTGTTAATTTTCGGTTTAAGTTTAAGTGTTTGTGTTTGTATTAATGCGTTCTATGTTTACCTTATTAATATTGTATGCACGTCATGACTTTGCGACGAATAAACATTTATTTCTTTCTTTCTTTCTTTTCCTTTAGTTACGAAACACATTTCTAAGTGTTATTTTAATGAAAGTTAAGCGCCTGCGGTCATTCACGGCCGTTTTCTATAACTTACTTACGTTTAACTGTTAATTAATATGTCTACGTCTCGTAGCTATCGGTGTTTCTATAAACAAAGTTAGCTTGAAATATCCTATCCGCGTCACCTACCTGTCACTTGATAAAAAAAAATCAAAGAAAGATTTTCTGCAACGTTTTGTTTCTAGCGATCCGTAAACTAAATGTCAAGTAGACAGAGATATACCTTCTGTTATCTGTTATATATATGTCACCGTAAAATTGTTAAATATGTTTTATTGTAATATTTCTAGCGATATTGTAAGCTCTCGAAATATTGTCAAACGAACATACTGCTTACAATAAAACGCATTATTTTTCGTGAAATGCATGCGATGGTAGTCAACTCACGCGGTGTGGAGGGAAGGAGGGGTCCCCCTTGCCCAGTGGTACCACTCTCATGAAAAGATACTGTACCATTGCTGAGAAATACCGATTAATATAACCTAACCTTAAAACACTTTGGAGTGCAGGGTTTAAAGGAACCTAACTAACCTAACGCGGGGGTGTTTCAAGTCCCGATTATAGGGGCAGAGATACTTCCGTATGTTCAGTTGACAATCATTCGAGAGTTTACAATATCGCTAGAGAGAAACACGTTATATTGTAATATAACGTGTTTGACAATTTTACGGTGACATAATTATATAAGTTATTGAAACTAACATCTATCTCTTTCTAACAAGCATTGGTAAGCCTAGCTCTCACTGGACCTCCACCGATTCGCACAGGATGTGGTTTTTTGCATTTATTATAAACCTAGCGTTAAGATATATGATATCGTAATTTAAATCTGAATGAATAACTATTAAAACATAGTATGCAACTATTTCTGTGGTTAGCGTGCCTTGTAATTTTTACTTGATATATAGTAACTTTAACATTATCGATATATTAATCTAGATTTAAAGTCGAGCAAAAGTTTAATTGGATTTTTTCTTTAACTTGTATTTTTAGTAGCAATCTGTATTATATAACAAGCTCTTAGCTACTGTGTAAATTGATAGATAGGCTACTGGCTGGTTGAGGACTAATAATTTTGATAAAAACTTTTTTGCAAAAAAAATAAAACCGAAAAAAAAGTGAAAACTAACTTTAGCTTAGTGAATCAGTGACAAACTAAACCAATCAAACAAAGGTCACCGACTTCTGAAACTAAAGTTATTTTTCACTTTTTTGTATTTTTGAAGTCGGTTTTATTTTTTTTCAAAAATGTTTTTAGGTTTCACTTTTTTGTGGTTCACATGTGCTTGCCCCTTCACAGCGTACCGGCGTGATGTTATGTTGCGAACTGGTGTAAACAATAGACGGCCATGAGATTTCAGCAATCCCAGTCCATTTGCTATAATTTATTGAGGAGTTCCGTTGCCTATCTCCGAAGTTCTTCATCAGATCTTCACCAAATTGAAATGGGACCTTTACGAGAAAGTACTCTTTCACAAACTACCCAAATCGCTTCAAGTGTGTCTATAAAATTTTCTCTATTAAAGTTCTATCTATTTCTCCAGTATCCCATCATCAGATCCTGACTTGGTGATCATAGGACCACCTGGAAAGTATACCCTTTCAAACAAACAACAAATCCAAATCGTTCCAGCCATCTTCGAGTAATCAGCTAACATTATATTTAAAAAATAACAGACGAATTGAGTCAGTTCAAAGCTAAGTTTTTTGGTTTGGTTAAGTACGAGTTGCCCAAAAATGAATGGTATTACTTTCCTTGAAGGGACGAATTTTATAAAATTTCTGCCATAAGAATTGAAAAAATCTAAGTACCTTCATAAAATTAATGCTTCGATAGATTTTCAGTACGGCAAATAAAATTTAATTTATTGAAATTCGACCCAAAGCAGCCTCCACGGTCATGAAAACCCAATAAAATTTGGCGTTGTACACAGTAATAATTCAAAAACACCATAACCTATGAAAATTTTACCATTTCAGTACCAAATAAGTCCATATAAAGAGCAAAAACTCAACTACAAACTTAAGCCGACCGAATCGATGTCGAAAAACAAACAATTGACTGTAAACCGACGTGCAATCAAATCCTTACATTCCGTACGCTTTGCCTCAAAATAAACTTATTGGCAAGTGCCGGAGGAATCAGTATGTCAATTCTAGGAGGTCTTTAAATTATGCCAACTTTACAAATCAGCAGAAGATAGCTTAGGTGTGACTTCCACGAGACGGATTCATGTGTGATTTTCAGATTCATGTGTGCATTGTATAATTTATAACTTGCTTCGGTGAAAGATAACCATCATGAGGAAACTACTATGCCTGAGGGATATTTCTGGATGGCATGTTAAGCCAAGTCAGAGGCCCATGGGCAACTCTGATATCAAGTTAGTTACTAACCACCCGATAAACAAAGAAAAAGTAAAACGTGGCAAACTGTTCTTTTTTGTATGGCAAATCATCAAATGACCCTTTCTACTCTGGGTCGAGCGGAAGGAAGTGTCAGACTTATACTGACTAACACCCATTCATGTTCCTTCTTAGCCTTTTACGTTTCTGGGCCGCGATATATCTCTTTCAAACAGTCCCGCAGCCCCGGCAGACCGCCAGAGAACTTGGTAGTATATATGTTTAAGCAAACTTAGTTCCAATGTTGTCCTGACTTGCCTTACCGTAACCCACGCACTACGACGTCTACCCATTTAGTTATTTACGTATAAACGCAAAGATTGTAGGTCGTAAAGCACCATTGTTAGTCGCACGTGCCACTCAATAACACTCGTCATGTTTATTACTGGCTTCAGCTTTCATAGCAGCTTCAACACCCTTAGTTTGGAGACCAAGGTAGTGTGGCCGTGTATCTTAAGTAAACCAAAAAAATAACAAAATTCTCTATTGTCTTTTTTTTGTTTTCCAAAAATGACCACAGAACAAAAGTGTGTTGGTCAAAAGTAAATGAAGGGGGTCCAAATTGGCCGCATTAGCAGAATCGTAATAGCATAAAAAATATTAATTACTTTTCAATTCGTAAAATGGGCACAAAATGACAATTCATAAATATTAACTGCGTCTGTGATCATTTTAGGAATTTCAACGTGATTCATATTATTCTATTGATTGTGCTAAAGCAGCCATTTTAGAACTCCCGGAAGGAGGGGCAAGATTGTGCTAAATATTCTCTTATAAAAATTAATAAATTAAAACATAAATTTCAGACATCTCTATTTGCGCATTGATATCTAGTACGAGTATTGTTACCACATCTACATCTTTCAGTATCCAACGAAACATTGGAACTTTTCGAATTCTCGTCTTCATGACCGAATAATAGAAATTCTTACTTACCTACCAACCAAGGTTACCAATCTTTTTGTTACCTTGATCATGAACAAAATAAACTTCGAGTGCTGTACAAAGATCCGCTTAACACTAAGGAACGAATAATACGCTCATTTGCAAACGTAATTCTAGGTTCAGTATTAGTTACAACTTTGCTTGAAACTCGGAATGGTTTTAAATGAAATCTCGCTCGTAACGTAACCTTATTTTATATTTTTTAAGTATCCACTTACTCTATCTTAAACTTTATCATCATAAATAACATCACCGTTTGTGAGTACTACGTACGTGAACTTTTCTGAAGAACATCATCATCTGCCTAGCCTTTTCCCAACTATGTTGGGGTCGGCTTCCAGTCTAACCGGATGCAGCTGAATACCAGTATTTGAAAGAAAGAAAGAAAGAAAAAGCATTTATTAGCCCGATTATTTTATTAAATTTGACATGGAGGGACTGCCTATCCGACCTCCACAACCCAGTTAATAATGGAAAATACAATACCACTTGGTAAGACTGGTGTCAGACTTTTGGGGCCACTGACTTCCTGTAACGACTGTCAAAGATGGACAAATGACAGCCGGGACTAACGGCTTAACGTACTACCCGAGGCACGGAGAAAACTCAGTATGTAAGGGTGGTCACCCATCCACAGACTAACCTAGGCAAGTGAACTTTTCTGAAGAACCTTACCAATAAAATCAGTGCATGTAACTACCTCCTAGGTCTTAGACGGCTTCGGTGATGCCCTACGGGCTTCGGGACTGTTCAAAAGAGATACCCTGGCCCCGGATGTTCCGGGGCAAAGGGCGAGGAAAGAACATGGATGGGTTTTAGTCAGTAAAAGTCTGACACTCCCTACTGCTCCGCCCAGAGCGGGAGGAGGATGATTTCCCATCCGAAAAATGCGGATGCCCTAAAATGTCGGTGAGACCTTCCGGCGTGGCCACTCTGTCTTCTTTCGTATACTCTATCATCAAAACTTTCTTCTTAATTTAAAAAGCTAGTAGTTGACATAAACAATCCTCACATACTCGTAATACCCATTTCATTCCTTTATGTATATACATACTGCATTTTAAAAAACATGAGATGTACAGTCAGCAAAACAGTTAGGTATGCAGGCTAGCAATCTTCTTACGACTTTTATAAATGAAAAAGTCTGTAAAGATCGATTTTTGTTTATTTTTCACGCAGAAACGAATGAAAGGATTTGGATGAAATTGCAAAAATATTGATAACTAGCTGACCCACGCAACTTCGTCTGCGTCACATAAGAGGGAAAAGCTACCTACTACTACCTACCTACTACTACTACCTACCTACCTACTACTACATTTTTTTTCATAAGAACCTTCTCCTGACAATAACAAACACAACAAAAAAAGAATCAGCCAAATCGGTCCAGCCGTTTTCATGCTATGTCGTGACAACGGAAAACGGGTTTCATTTTTATATATGTTATGGACCAAGTGATGATTTGGGCATTATACACAATGCCCGGTCATTATGAAAAACGGCCAATATAAAAGTGCAATTTGATAAGAATTATCCAAATAATCAAATTGACCGGGCATTATACATATTGTCCATCACCTTTTGGGCAGAGTAATACAAACATATTTAATTACTATTTTTTATTGTTATTGTCATTTAACTTAAACTAAACTAAATATTGAACCATTTACGATTCGAATGGCGTAGTGGTAGTGACGCTGCCTTACGTTCTTAGGGTCCTGGGTTCGAATCCCGGTAGGAGCAAATGTTTGTGTGATGAGCATGTACATGAACATCCATGACTCGGAAACAATTTGTTTCCGAATCATGGATGTTTATTTGTATAATAAGTATGTATTTACAAACATAGAAGTATATATGTAGTATATCAACTATCTAGTGTCCACGACACAAGCTTTGCTTAGTGTGGTACTAGGTGGCGCTGTGTGTTAATGTCCAACAATATTTATTTATTTAAATAATCAGACTCATTATTTGGATTAATCATTAAGGACTTTTAAGAAGTCATATCTATATAAATAAAAATGAATTGTTGTTCGTTAGTCTGATTAAAACTCGAGAACGGCTGGGCCGATTGAGCTGATTTTGGTTTTAAAATGTTTGTCGTAGTCCAGGGAAGGTTTAAACGGTGAGAAGTAGACAGGTAGGTAGGTAGGTAGTAGGTAGGTAGGAAAAAATGCATTGCAACGCATGCCGGGTACAGCTAGTTAAAAATATAACATAAAAATGTCTAACATTGTTTTATAGAAATTACTTATTATTATACTACTATATATATCCTACTAGTCCTACTCATCATCATCATCTACTTAGCCTTTTCCCAACTATGTTGGGGTCAGCTTCCAGTCTAACTGGATGCAGCTGAATACCAGTATTTTACATGGAGCAACTGCCTATCTGACCTCCACAACCCAGTTAATTCTGGGAAAACGATACCACTTGGTAAGACTGGTGTCAGACTTTTGGGGCCACTGACTACCTGTAACGACGGTCAAAGATGGACAAAAGACAGTCGGGACCAACGGCTTAACGTACTTTCCGAGGCACGGAGGAAACTCAGTATGTAAGGGTGGTCGCCCATCCACAGCCCAACCTAGGCAAGAACGGCTTAACCTAAAGATCGACCCGAGCGGCTGACATTATTTAGCCACGAGCCTTTGCCTTTGCCTTTTGACTTGGCGACAACTACATTATCAGACTTCCAACCATTTTTACAACCACATCTACTTTAACCTTGCCCTCCGCATTTAGAGGACATTCTGCAACATTTTCTCAGCGAAATCTCTGTCTCTGGCACATCTTCAGGCAAAATATATCTTACTTTCGTAATTCAGTGTTAACACACTCGCGTTGACACTGAGTTACGAAACTGAAACCCATCCGCGTCCGTCCATATTCGCTTACAATAGTTACAATGCAAAACTAAAAAACATTTGCGCTAGAAGTCCGCCCGCCGCACGAGCCGCGCGCTGGATGGCGGTCTCTGCTTGGTCAAAGCGTGCCACGCCATGCGTGCCTAGCTCCCAGCCCTTACACAGCGTCAAATTTAGCTTTATTATCAAATTGCCCAATAATCATGTAGCAATATAATAATGACCGTGCCATGTAATTAATAATGAAGTTAAGATATAATTAATCACTTAGCCCGATAGAGATAGCCATTATTCATAATGTTCGAACATTATGTATAATGCCCGCATTAATCACCTGGTCCATAACATATATATCGATAACCCTTTTCCATTTACAATAGTTGAAAGAAGATTACTAGCCTGTAAACCTAACTGTTTTGCTGACTGTACGTATGATTGTCGCATGATTCATGTGGGGTTACTCCAGACCAGTGTGGGAGTCCGGTATTCACATAACGTGCTATCGGCATTTTTATTGTTGATGCAATGTGTCTTCTTATGGAAGATGCACTCGTTGATTGGAAATCTTAAATGCACTCTTACGGTCACTGAGGGACAACTCACTGACTGAAACATAAAATAGAGTGCAAAAGTTCCTTAGACAGAAAGAAAGAAAGAAAGAAATATTTTTTTTTTATCTGACGTCAGTATTAAACACATACACAATAATAATAAAAAAGGGGGATAAATATAATGACCACCATAAAATGCTTTGATACCCTTAGTTTTGTAACCAAAAATATCTACTTAACACCAGAAAAATAAAGTCTAAAAATACAATAGTACCAGCTATTTTAGTCACGACTCCACTTTAAATTGTATTCGACCACCAAATTTAGTAAATGATCACCAAATCTTGACGACCAAATTAATGTATTATTTTTGCCTAAATAAATCACTGTGATTGCCATAAAATGTAGGCTTATTATCAAATAAAGTATTATGATGGTTATGTCTGTCACCGTAAAATTGTCAAACACGTTATATTACAATATAACGTGTTTTTTCTCGCGATATTGTAATGTCTCGAATTATTGTCAACTGAACATACGGAAGTATCTCTGCCCCATAATCGGGACTTGGGGCACCCCCCCGATAGGTTAGTTAGGTTCCTTTAAACCTTGCACTCGGAAATAGGGGCCCCGCGAAGCGGGGCTCCGTCGACTACGCTTTTTAGGGGGAATATAAAGTGTTTTAAGGTTATGTTTTATTAATCGGTATTTCTCAGGAATGGTGCATTATCTTTTCATGAGAGTTGTGCCACTGGGCAAGGGGGACCCCTCCTTCCCTACACACCGCGTAAGTTGACTACTATCGCATGCATTTCACGAAAAATAATGCGTTTTGTTGTAAGCAGTATGTTCATTTGACAATAATTCGAGACTTAACAATATCGCTAGAGATATTACAATATAACGTATTTGACAATTTTACAGTTTACTTAAACTGACTCCAAAAAAATATAGCACGGATAGCAAGATGTAAAAACTTTGATTATAATTTTATCGTAAAACGCTGGTATAATTTTGGTGATCATTTACTACTTTTGGTGATCATTTACTACTTTTGGGATAACAATGATTTATTTGGACTCATTTTGCTTAAATAGGATAGCAGAATTTAAAAACTTTGGTTATAATTTTACTTTAAAATGTTGGTTTAATTTTGGTGATCATTTACTATTTTTGGGTTACTCATGATTTACTTGGAGTCATTTTACTTAAATAGGATAGCAAAGTGTTAAAACTTTGGTTATAATTTTACATTAAAATGCGAGTTTAATTTTGGTGATCATTTACTATTTTTGTCTGCTATTTGTTACTAAATCTGGTGGTAAGTTAAACATAAGCCATAAAAAAGTAACAAAACGGACAAAAATACATAGTATGTACTGGGTGCATTACGGCTGCGCCAAAAAGGTCCATTTCAGCATTCATGCCAGACATCACCTGATGCTGTCTGACGCTGGTCTTCCAATGAACCTTGACGGGGGAAGGGACAAACAGAAAACAGTTTCAAACATAAGAATATATAAATAAATGGCTATCGGTACAACAAAAAAATAAATAAAAAATTGGGTAAATTGTTGAAATGTACGAGTTCGTGCTTATAAAGAAAATGTATGTAAAGTGATAAGTATTTAATTGTGTTAGAAAGCAATACTGATAACAATAAATAAATACACAGATAAGCCGAGATAGAAAAAATATTTTTTACAAAAAAAAAAATGTATTCAGACAGAAAAGTTCCAGTAAATATCCGTTTGTCTGGTCCGCTTTCATATATAAACAGTTATGACAGTTGATTTAAAACTGTCTATCAATATATTGAATGAATTCATCAATCAAAAAAGGAGTATGATGAATCAGAATCAGAATCAAAATCAGAATGCTTTATTTGTAAACATAGGGCAAATTATAATAATGATGATACGTATTAACTACCGAAATAAAAGTCGCTGGTTCTTGGTAGTGAGAACAAAAGTTATATCTGTCTATCAAAAATCCATAAACAATAAGTATCAAAAAATAGACAAAAGGTATAAAAAGGAGGCTTCAAAATACAAAGCCTAAGGCAGACTTGCACATTAATATTAACTACCGAAATAAAAGTCGCTGGTTCTTGGTAGTGAGAACAAAAGTTATATCTGTCTATCAAAAATCCATAAACAATAAGTATCAAAAAATAGACCAAAGGTATAAAAAGGAGGCTTCAAAATACAAAGCCTAAGGCAGACTTGCACATTCTCCCCTTTTTTATGAAATGGGCAGCTTAATCAGCTTTTGGAGGGGCCTCCTGAATGTGCCGGCCTCAGTGGCAACATCGGCCACTCGTACTATTCCATCTCTGCCGGGGAACAACCTCGCGACTCGGCCTTTGGGCCATGAACCACGCGGTAAATTTGAGTCACATATTACGACCACATCTCCTTCCGCAATTGACGGCGCGCTGCCTCCACCCCTTCTGGGTGATAGCGAAGGCAGGTATTCTCGAACCCATCGCTGCCAGAAATGATCGGCTAGTCTGAGTGCCCTCCGCCAATGACTTCTGCTCGAGAGGTCCGACTCCTGAAGCGTGGCTGGAACGGGACGTCCTGGTGATCCATTTAGGAGAAAGTGAGCTGGGGTTAGTGCTTCTTCAGCATTAGGATCGAGTGAAATAATAGTTAGGGGCCGTGAATTTACCAAGGCTTCAGCTTCAGCCAGCACAGTTCTGAGTACCTCATCAGAGGGAGTCCGCTCATGGAGTGACACTTTCAGTGCTCCCTTGACACTTCGGACAAGGCGCTCCCAAGCTCTTTGACGTTAAGCCCATGTTGATTATAGGCATCGACAACTGGCACTTATCTCACGCCAAAGCTACGCGCAAAGGAACCAAGACACAACCCGTAGCTATTTTAACTGCTTTAGGTTGGGTTTTGTATGGTTTCGGTTGCAGCAAAACTAAACTGGTCGATGTTATCAACCACGCCATGGTTAGCGAACCTGATATAGCGAGCGATCAGTTGATTCTGGAAGGTCTTATTAGAGAGCAGTTTAAAATTGATTCAATCGGCATCTCTAAACAAGAAGCTCGTAGTGCCAATGACGAACGCGCCGTGCAAGTTCTCGAGCGCACCGCTCGCCGTCTGCCCAGTGGCCGCTTTGAAGTAGGCTTATTGTGGAAGGCTGATAAACTGGATATTCCCGATAGTTACAAATTAGCTGTGTCTAGGTTCCTTAGTTTAGAAAAGAAAATGGTGAGAGATCCCGACTATGCTGAACGCTACCGTCGGAATATCCATGATATGCTGTCAAAGGGATATGCTGAACCGTGTTTAGCTCCTCCTAACTTGGGGTCTCCGTTGTGGTACCTTCCTCACTTTGGAGTAATTAATGCAAATAAACCTGACAAGTTGAGAACGGTACACGACGCAGCCGCCAAGTCCCACGGTGTGTCATTAAATTCAATGTTATTAACCGGTCCAGACCTCTTGCAACCTCTACTAGGTATTCTCATGCGCTTCCGTGAGGGCAAAGTAGCTTTAACAGCTGACATTCGTGAAATGTTCCCTCAGATCAAAATAATTGAAAATGATAGGGATGCCCAAAGATTTCTGTGGCGCGACGATCCGAATGAGCCTATACGTACATACCGCATGTCATCCATGATTTTTGGCGCTGCGTCCAGCCCCTTTACTGCTATCCATATTAAAAATAAAAATGCATTAGAGTGGCAGGATACATACCCCGATGCAGCTCGAGTAATTCTACACGATCACTACATGGATGACTGCATCACTAGTTTAGACAACGTTCATGAAGCAGCCAAGCTGGCTGCGGACATTTACAACGTACATTCTCATGCTGGCTTTGAGATGCGAGGCTGGATATCAAACGATCTCATGGCGCTCTCGTTGTTACCAAAAGAGTCCTTGTTAGAGGTGCCCGTTGTGATTGACGTAAATTTAGGTCACCTGGCTAGTCATGTCCGCACGCTTGGCCTTATCTGGCAACCCCCCTGTGACGTGATTGGTTTTAATACGGGAGTCCATAAGGGTGTGTTGCCACAGAAGCTCACCAAGCGAGAGGTGTTAGCCCAGGTGATGCGAGTCTATGACCCTCTTGGATTAATTGCGCCGATCGTTGTTCGAGGCCGCATCATGTTTCAAGACGCTTGGCGTAAGGGTTTAGATTGGGATGAGGAGCTCTCTCAAGATGACAACACTCTGTGGAAGTCGTGGTTTCAGGATTTATCCTCTGTTTCTGTTTTACGAATTCCACGTCGCCATAATTTGTATGATTTCGAGTTAGCAGGCTGCGAACTTCATGTGTTTTCAGACGCCAGTGAGTCTGCCTTTGCCGCTGTCGCTTATTGGCGGTTTCTGTACGGTAACGGTGAAGTTAGGCTCTCTCTTATATGTAGCAAAGCTCGCGTGTCACCCCTCAAGCCGGTCTCAATTCCCCGTTTAGAGCTCCAAGGTGCTCTGATGGCTGCTCGACTTGCTGCGTCTATATGCGAAGCCCACCGACTCAAACCGACGAGACGAGTTTTCTGGTGTGACTCAATGACGACCTTAGGTTGGATTCGCAGCGACGCTCGCACTTTTAAGCCTTTCGTGTCTCATAGAGTAGGTGAGATACTGGAGCTAACGGACGTCTGTGAATGGCGTTGGATTCCGAGTGATTTAAACGTGGCAGATGATGCAACTCGGGTCAAACGTTTTGAGTTAACTCCAGAATCTCGCTGGATCTCAGGTCCTGCTTTCTTGCTCTCCTCGAACTGGCCCACTGAACCCTTGATCGATGTCAGTGGTCTAGGCCGTGAAGAATTTAAACATCATGTTCATCTTATCACTGATACTGACCTGCCCGCACCAGTCTCCGCGGATCCGCTGCGTTTCAGCTCATGGATGAGAATGGTGCGAGCAACAGCAAAAGCGCATCAATTCATTTTTTTACTGCGTATGCGTAGTCTACAAAGACGAGGTGATCTCGCCAATTTAACTCGTCTTGAAGGAAGTTTATGTACATTTATTCCCTCTTGCGCATCCTCTCCTAATGTCCCCAATAACCTCGATGTATCAGCAAGAATAACAGCAAATGATTTACGCCTGGCCGAATCTCACATCTTATGGCAGTCTCAGCTCGATTCCTTTAAAGAAGATTATTTGCAAATAAAGAATCAACAGCCGTTGCCTCGTAATAGCCGCCTGTTCAAGCTGTCGCCATTCATTGATGATAATAATCAGCTGCGAATGTCAAGCCGCATTGTAGCCGCCTCAGCCGTATCAGACGACGTTAAGCGTCCAATAATGTTGTGTGGAAAACACCCGGCAGTTCGTCTTTTGATTCAAAGATATCATCAGAAGGCGGCGCATTCACACCTAGATTTGGTAATCAACGAGCTTCACCAGCGTTACTGGATTATTGGACTCAGAAACGCTGCTCGATTCGTAGCCCATACCTGTCAGCTGTGCAAATTGCGCCGTGCTAAACCGTTCCAACCACCTATGGGAAATATGCCAGAAGCGCGCTTAGCTCATCATCGAAGAGCCTTCTCATTCACCGGTCTTGATTATTTTGGGCCCGTTAATGTCACGGTTGGCAGAAGAAAGGAGAAGCGCTACGTAGCCTTATTCACATGCTTGGTCGTCCGCGCCGTACATCTGGATCTGGTGCACAGCTTATCGACTGACTCAGCGATCATGTGCCTACGCCGCTTCGTGTCACTCCGAGGAACCCCATTGGAAATTTGGTCCGATAACGGCACTGCCTTTGTTGGGGCCAGCCGGGAACTGCGAGAGTTATACGGTGATGCGGTTGAAGAATACGCTGCCAACGAGTCTATAAACTGGCGTTTCATCCCGCCCTCGGCACCATTTATGGGTGGAGCTTGGGAGCGCCTTGTCCGAAGTGTCAAGGGAGCACTGAAAGTGTCACTCCATGAGCGGACTCCCTCTGATGAGGTACTCAGAACTGTGCTGGCTGAAGCTGAAGCCTTGGTAAATTCACGGCCCCTAACTATTATTTCACTCGATCCTAATGCTGAAGAAGCACTAACCCCAGCTCACTTTCTCCTAAATGGATCACCAGGACGTCCCGTTCCAGCTACGCTTCAGGAGTCGGACCTCTCGAGCAGAAGTCATTGGCGGAGGGCACTCAGACTAGCCGATCATTTCTGGCAGCGATGGGTTCGAGAATACCTGCCTTCGCTGTCACCCAGAAGGGGTGGAGGCAGCGCGCCGTCAATTGCGGAAGGAGATGTGGTCGTAATATGTGACTCAAATTTACCGCGTGGTTCATGGCCCAAAGGCCGAGTCGCGAGGTTGTTCCCCGGCAGAGATGGAATAGTACGAGTGGCCGATGTTGCCACTGAGGCACATTCAGGAGGCCCCTCCAAAAGCTGATTAAGCTGCCCATTTCATAAAAAGGGGAGAATGTGCAAGTCTGCCTTAGGCTTTGTATTTTGAAGCCTCCTTTTTATACCTTTTGTCTATTTTTTGATACTTATTGTTTATGGATTTTTGATAGACAGATATAACTTTTGTTCTCACTACCAAGAACCAGCGACTTTTATTTCGGTAGTTAATAATACGGATAGGTGAAATTCATTTCTCTATTTTTTATCATGTATGGTTGCGCTCTGAGGAATGATTTAGTTGCGCATAGATGGTTGCGCTTAGAAATAGGTGCGCTCTGAGGAATACCTCGACAAAAGTATTTCTAGAAAGACATTCTATGAAAGATAAACTTCTTCATAGGACGACCTCCTTTTTAACTCCCATAGGAACTAAGGTTAGTATAGAATAGAAGACATTTTGCAGAACAGTTTGTTTGGAGAGGAATGTCAATTCAAGTCGATTTTAGTTCAAATGAGAACTTATGGAATGAACAAAGTTTAACTTTAGTTATCACAGTTATTCAGTTGTTGTGTTTAGTCTTTGGCAGTAAGTTTAAGCTGCCCCTTAAAGTCCCTTCGTCGTCAAGGGATACGAGTATATGTATAAGAATAGTGTGGATATGGACAAAGAACAGTGACTTTAAACACATTTAATTGTTCTGAGCTTCCGTTGACTTAAGCGCTATGCGATTCTTCTACATATCAACAAACAGACACAAAAAAAAACAGGGAATAATTTGTCGTCATTAAACCCTTACAACCTGTGTATTTTTCGCTTTTTACCAACACCAATGGAAATTTCCGATTTCCCTTTCAACTAATGACGTTTTGTATTTACTTTTGCAAAAAAGTCGTTTGCATTCGCACGATCAAGGTTGGAATGCAAAAAGTATTGAAAATAATAATATTATTATTCGTCTCGTACCATGAGTCACTTGCAAAACTTGTCATATGACATTTTGTATTAACAAGCGACATTTTAGTTACCTGCTCTTAATATAAATATAATAAGATAATTATAAGTTATGTGCATCGAGTTGATGACACTTTTTATGGTAAAGCAGTGTGATGATTTGGGTATTTATAAGTTGTTATATCCATTGTAATGAGCCGGTTATTTTTCTGGGTAGCTGAACAGACGGTAGAGTTGAAGAGATGGCGACTGCACCCGTTCGAATAGTGCGACAATTTACGGCAAAAAAAATACCAAACAATATATCCATGCTCCATTCGGCTACATCCCGTCTGGTAACTTTCCCGATTCGCCAACTAAACAAAAGACGTGCAAAACAAGAGAAAAAAGTGTCCTTTCGTAACTACTTTAATCTTCATACATTGAGTCCCGTTTCGTCAACCATCATATTCATGTGGTTAAAAATTACCGCATCAACGGAGTCCTGCATAAGAAACACACAAAGAGACAACATTAACATCGAAAGGATTGAAAAAATAAGACAAAACTTTTGGCCCTACAATGAGACAGATCAGGCCAACATTTGTAAGTTAGGTAACAACCCAACCAACCTTGATGATAAGTGAACGGGTAATAAGAAGCTCTTAGATTTTAATCAAAATTGTCAGACCGAGAAATTAATGCCTGAATAAGATAATACACAATTACACATTCATCGCGAAAATAAAAAAAACAAAATCACACGTTCAAGACATATACAGCAAGTGATTCATATTTCGAGGTAGTCGGATACAAATGCAACTCTGGAGATGAAACAGACGCCTAATCACTGGGAAATGTCAAAATGGCGGCAACAGTGCCTGTTTCTGGTTGTTTTATGTCGGTGCATGGACGTTAAAGGCATTCTTAGCCATTGTTTGAGATAATACAGATAAATGCTTTTGTGAACACTGAACAATCATCATCTTCTTACTTTTATTTGGGGTCAGCAGTTCAGCACACTATTGTATTCTTCTTGCATAGGTACATATCTATCAAACGCCATCTTATGTATATTCTAAGAGAGGTTTTCATTTTGACAATTCAAAAAAAATGTTTCCATGAACTCAATAGATGGCGTTGATCCGACTACGTTACTAGGTGCCAAAGCCAAAACGCTTGAAAAAACACACGTCACATAAGCTCGTTGATGGAAACTTTCGTTTGCATAAGCTTCCGAATATAATCATTAGGTCCAAGTGATATTATGTGACGTTCTGTTCCTTGCAGTAACGTAGTCAGACTAGCGCCATCTATCCAGCGACTAGGGAAGAGTTGAAAAAGAAAATCCCTCATTATCTCCATAACAGTCATGACGACAGTATCAAAAAATTGCAAATCTATTTAGTCCATCAGTTAGAGTATTGGAAAATAATGGACACGTATTTTTTGTTTTTGTAAATCAATGAATATTGACAAAGGTAAAACGCATCAAAACTCGGGAGCGGCTTTTGACGTCAGAACTCGCAAAAAATCATACCAAGGCGAGACGTATTGTTGCGGGCCTGTTCGAAAGAGATACCGCGGCCCCGGAACATAAAGGGCGAGGAAGGAACATGGATGGGTTTTAGTCAGTAAGAGTCTGACACTCTCTCCCGCTCCGCCCAGAGTGGGAGAAGTCATTTGATGACTTCCCATTCTAAAAAAAAAAAAAAAACGTATTGAGAATTTTAAAAGCGTCGTATCTTCGTCAGTTTTGTTTTAAGTTCCACGTAATAGGGAGTGACCCTATTGCCATCTACTGGGATCAAATCCGGATTCCGTGACTGCTACTAAGACATTCCTGATGGAAAACCCAATACCCCGACCCGATAAACGAGCCCAACTTTGATATGTAATAAGGATTGTAACGCAAAGTTTCAAGCTCTATCCAGATGTTGAGATTGTAAATAGAGTAGCTAAATGGAGTAGATGAATGTAGATGTAGATGCGATGATGTAGAATGGTGTGGATGTTTGTGTTTTTGTACTTACGTTTTTGACTACTGTAATCCAAAATTGTATCATACGTTATTTTCGAATAACTTCATAGCTTTTATGCAGAAACTTAGGATGTCATTTCGCCTTTTAATTTGTAATTATTTAGCTTTTCTGTATATTTTAGTGTTTTCAATCTTTGTTTACTTTTGTGATGTCAGATAATGACAATGACAAGCTAGTTTTCTTTTTATTTTATTGTAACTAGGAGTTGTAGGTGGTATACGTTTGATGAGAAGAATAAAATTTATTCTTCTATGTTTTAGATCTGTATAAAATTCATAATTGCAAGGTGACGGGAAGCCGAGCCTAAAAAATCAGTCTATTCTTGGTCCTTGAGCTGGTGAGAAGCTTGACCGTGCTCTGAACTATTTGATGTGAACGCTAAACCTATTGGATTTTTGGAAATAGAGTGTTGGTTACCTAGCAACAATAGACCTTCAAGTTGATTGATAATTCTGTCAAGAGAAAAGTATGTGTTTTATTTTATTATATTAAGTTTATTTGAATTTAAAGCTTGTTCTCATTTCTTCTGAAACCACCACCTCCATTTGGTTATGGGCCCAGACCCAGAAGTTTAAGTGAAATGGAGCTTTCGAAAATTCAAATTGTGAAACTTGACGCCCACAACTGGATATCATGGAAGTACCGGATGGTAGCCTTACTGAGAGGTATAGATGGACTCATGGATATCGTGGACGGTAAAACACAAAGGCCTTCTAGACCCGTAGACGGAAAAGATGACGCTGTAATAGAATTATACAATAAAAAGTTACGTGATTTTGTGAAGTTAGAGAGTACAGCTCTGATCTTGATAACTAATAATGTGACAGATGAGACACTTGGCAAAGTAATTAGATTGTCCACACCGAAAGAAGTTTGGGACAAACTACATAGATTATATGAGGGACCTAATGAGGGCCGACTCTATGATATATGTTTGGATTTTTTCAAGCTTAAGAGGGATCCGTCAGATGACATGTCGACTCATGTATCGAAATTGAAAAACCTGTGGCACAGTTTGAAGGAAGAGTTACTAAAAGAAGAGAAGGTAGACTTACCTGAGGTTCTCTTAATTTGTAAAATCCTTGATACGCTGCCAGAAGTCTATTTCTCGTTCAAGTCGAGTTGGCTGTTAATGTCAAAGAAGGATATGACGGTAGATAACATTACGAGCCAGTTGTGTGCACATGAAAAAGCGCTTAATGCTAAGATGGCTGATGCTGAATCAAGTGAGACAGCGCTTTATGTGAAGGTAAACAAAAAGGTTGCCAAGGGATATGACCATAGAGACCAAGGAACAAATAAAAAGTACAAATGCTTCATTTGCAAGGAACGTGGTCATCTCAAAAAGGAGTGCCCAAGAGCTGGGATAAAAGAGAAGGAAAACAAAGCTCAGGGTTCTAACATGATGTTGCTGACAGTGAATTCAACAGATTCTACGATTGATCGTGATGATTGGTATGTGGATAACGGGGCCACTCACCATGTCACTATGCGAGGAGATCTGTTTCAAAACTTTGAACGTTTTGGTGAAGCTCACACGGTAACGACGGCGGATGGGAACGTGATTCAGGCTGTTGGAAAAGGCACAGTCCATCTAGAAGCCAATGTTAAAGGACGAATTGAGAACCTCTTTTTGAGAGATGTTTGGTATGTTCCCCAGATTAGTAAAAACCTTTTTTCTGTGCTTAGTTCACAGGACAAAAACCCAACGAGCGTATTTGAGTCTCGGGTTACAAATTGTTCCATGAAGATCAATGGTAGGATTGTTGTAACAGGAACAAGGCAAAGATGTGGCGGTTTGTACAAGATAGATTGCAAAGTCGTACGCCCTGCTGTTTCAGTAAACTTAATTGAACATGGAGATATGCTGCAACTATATCATGAACGTATGGGGCATCAAGATAAGAAACATGTCAAACGATTGATAGAAAAGGAACTAGGAATAAAGACGCCAAATAGTGGAGAACTATGCGAAGGTTGTGTCTTTGGGAAAGCGCACAGGCAACCATTTGGTGTTCGCGAAAAGGCTACGAAACCTGGTGAGCGCATACACTCCGACGTCTGTGGTCCCTTCCCTTCAAGTATCTCAGGATATCGATACTTCGTTTTATTTAAGGATGAGTATACACGGTACAGATATGTGTATTTCCTGAAAAATAAGTCTGACGTTTATGAAAAGCTGAAATTAATGTTGGCTGAAGCTAGAAATGCTGGACACAATGTTATAGAGCTTTTAAGCGACAACGGAGGTGAATACGATAACAAAAGAGTACGAGATCTACTTGAACAAACAGGAATAAAGCAAAGGCTCATTATGCCGTACACCCCAGAGCAAAATGGATGTAGCGAAAGGGAAAACCGGACCCTGGTCGAATCTGCTAGAGCAATGATGCACGCGCATGAAGAGATTCCTCAGAATTTGTGGGCAGAGATGGTAAACACTGCTGTGTATATATTAAACAGGACAGGACCAACTTTAGTGGAACACAAATCGCCTTATGAGCTATGGCTAAACAAGAAGCCTCAAATAAAGCACTTGAGGATAATCGGAACGCCCTGCTATGCGCATGTACCAAAGCAGAGGAGAAAAAAATTGCACAAGAAAGCTACACGTTGCATTTTGATTGGATACGACAATGATGACGGGTACAGACTATGGAACCGAGAGAAAAATGCACTGGTTAGGTCTAGAGATGTAATTTTTAATGAAAAAATGCTTGAGTCTTCAATGAATGAACGCGATATTGAGACAGTCTGCGATCAGTATAATGAAATTGAAGTGGTGCCTGTTACAAGGAGTTTGACGAATGATGAACAAAGTGTTTCTGTTGAGCCCAATAGGGAAAGGGTCGAAGAAACAGACTATCCTGATATAAGCATTGATCAAGGACACGTTAGGGTTGGTGACGAGTTCCACGATGCTCAGAACATTCTACCTGAACAGTCTATTGAATCGAGGGGGAATATTATCGAAGAAGATAATTCTATTGATGGTCTAGACGATGTCATAGATGAAGATCAAGATTACGATGATCACGAAGATGTGTTCCCGGAACAGATGGTACTTCGTGACCGCTCTTCGTTACGCCCTCCAGATCGATTCAAAGACTTTATCCTGAATGCTATAATGGGATATAACGAGCCAACGTCGCATAAGGATGCGATTAGAAGCCCAGAGAAAGATCTATGGGAAGAAGCTATGGACAGTGAGATGACCTCTTTACAGGAAAATGACACGTGGAAGCTTGTAAGTCTACCTAAGGGAAGAAAAGCAATACCATGTAAGTGGGTATTTCGTGTAAAGATGAACGCTGATGGCTCTATAGATAAATACAAGGCCAGACTGGTCATAAAAGGTTTTCATCAGAAAAAGGGGATTGACTATGAGCAAACATTTAGCCCAGTCACCAGAATGGGGACTGTTCGTTCTGTGCTGAGTGTAGCAGCTAATGAAGGAATGGCGATGCTACAGTTTGATGTCTCCACTGCCTTTTTGTATGGTTCTCTAAATGAAGAGATTTTTATGAAACAACCGGAAGGTTACGACGACGGTTCCGGTCGAGTTTGTCTTTTACGGAAGACTCTGTATGGGTTAAAGCAAGCACCTCGATGCTGGAACCGGTGCATTTTAAACTTTTTCAAAGAGATTGGCTTCAAGACAAGCGAAGCGGATCCTTGCCTTTTAATAAGGGAGAAAGGATGTGGAAAAGTCATAGTGGCTTTATATGTGGATGACGGCCTCGTTGCTGGTTCTAGTCAGCAGTTGATAGACGAGTTTATTAAGGAGCTCAGTGGTCGGTTCAAAATTACAACAAAGCCAGCTTCCTACTTTCTTGGAATAGAGATTGAAAGCAGAGGAGACGGAATTAAAATAGTTCAGACGTCTTATGTACGGAAGATCTTGCGGAGATTCGGAATGGATACCTGTAAACCAGTTTCTACGCCGATCGTGAAAGATGGTAAATCAAGCGAGAAAGTGGATATGAGTTATGTGAAGAATAACTACAGGCAAATCGTTGGAGCCTTAGCTTACTTGATGGTATGCACTAGACCTGACATCGCATACGCTGTAAGTGTAGTCTCACGAAGTCTGGAGAAACCAGAAGAGGTAGACTGTGTCCGACTGAAGCGCATAATGCGATATTTGCAATATACACCAGATCTAGGTATTATGTACAAGAAGCATTACAAGGAAGGTATTTTGGAATGCTACAGCGACGCTGATCATGCAGGAGATGTTAGCACTGGAAGATCCACTAGTGGGGTGCTGTGCATGTACGCGGGAGGAGCAATCTCATGGCTAAGCCAAAGACAGGAAAGTGTTGCAATTTCAACTACAGAGGCTGAAATTGTTGCCGCAAGTGAAGCAGCCAGGGAAACAATATGGCTGGCACGGCTTTTGAACCAAATTGTTGTTCTTAAGAAGATTCCATGCTTAAGAGTGGATAACGAAGCTGCAATAAGGCTAGCTGAAAATCCCGAATTCCATCGACGAACAAAGCATATTCGGGTACGGCACTTCTTTGTTAGAGAGTTGGTTATTAGCGGTGAGCTAAATGTAAACAAGGTAGCCAGTGAAGAGCAGCTGGCTGATATATTCACAAAGCCACTCACTAGAGTCAGAATTCTCAAGATCTCAAATCTTATTGGTCTTTGCTGAGAGGAGATATTGGATTTTTGGAAATAGAGTGTTGGTTACCTAGCAACAATAGACCTTCAAGTTGATTGATAATTCTGTCAAGAGAAAAGTATGTGTTTTATTTTATTATATTAAGTTTATTTGAATTTAAAGCTTGTTCTCATTTCTTCTGAAACCACCACCTCCATTTAAACCAGCGTGATCTAGCCATGGCGTCATATTGAAGCCCTGACATCTTTGAAAAACTGCTACTAAGAAAGAAGAAAGAAAGAAAGAAAAAATGTTTATTCGTCGCAAAGTCATCACGTGCATACAATATTAATAAGGTAAACATAGAACGCATTAATACAAACACAAACACTTAAACCGAAAATTAACACAGCAACATTAACATCATTGTACGACTAAACGGACAAAAAATAAAAAATTGCACGCCGTGAGTGCGACAAATAGGTAATCCTTATACTACTACTAGTACTACTAGTACTACTACCTACCTGGACGCTATCGGCCTTGAAAAGGCATTTACTATTACTACTGAGAACCTGGACACTGACAGCAGGTGACCCTCGACTCTCAAACCCTTCAAGATTGGCGTCTGCGAGCGAGCCTTACTCATCGGCGAGCGGCTTCTGCCAGCTCCAAGCTTTGGACTTTGATCATTATCGTACCAGCAGTACAAGTACGTAGGAAACGATAGGACTCGATAAGATAAATTTGACAGTAATTCTCGATAAAAAGAGTTTTTGACTCCATAAAAACTCATTTTATCGAGAATAACTGTCAAATTTATCGTATCGAGCCCTATCGATTCCTACGTACTTGTACTGCAGCTTCGTTTCGCTAGTCTTAATAAACTAACCTCATCACTCTTGCCATTTTTCTTTTACACTTTACCCAATGCAACCTTACATTTTCCTATTCAGGAAAACGTAACGTTACAGTAGGTTGACGACCCGAATGGCGCAAGCAGTAATGAGGCTGCCTTACGTTCGTAGGGTCCCGGGTTCGTATCCCGGTAGGAGCAAATGTTTGTGTGATGAGCATGCACACTTGTTTCCGAGTCATGGATGTAAGCATCCATGACTCGGAAACAAGTGTTTTGTATTTATTTATTTATTCAAAAATACATTTTTAAGCTAACGGTTTTATACCAAAATATGTGTGTGTGTGTGTTTGTGTAAGTATATGTATAATAAGTATATATTTACAAACAAAAACTACATAATGTAGTATATATCAACTGTCTGGTGACCACGACACAAGCCTGTCTTAGTGTGGCACTAATTAACTAACTAACTATTAATTTTACCTAGCGGGCATGGACACTCTATTTTGTTTCTCCAGAGAGTTTACAATATTTTACAAGATAATACATAACCATCGTATCAGTGGTTCTCTGTTACAAAACTATACGCCCCCTTTTTTTTTTTTTTAAGATGGGAAATTATCAAATGATCTCCCACTCTGGGCGGAGCGGGAGGGAGTGTCAGACTCTTACTGACTAAAACCCATCCATGTTCCTTCCTCGCCCTTTATGTTCCGGGGCCGCGGTATCTCTTTCGAACAGGCCCGCAACCCCGGCAGGGACTATACGCCCCCTTAGAACCAGACTGGTATATAGACGATGCGCTTTTTAAAAGTGAATGGATAATAAAAATATATAATCTTAGTGCTTGTTAGTACAATAAAAGTTTGCAGTCATTTCATGTGACAATTGCTAAGTTAAAAATAATGTGATAATGGCGGCAATTTTCCACCTCAACAATGTTGTAAAAAATTGTATTCACTACATCGTTGCTAGACTAATTTAGTCATCAAAATAACCTAGTTAATATCAAATTAGAATTGTAAATTATATCTTATCTCTTTACCACAGAATAAAGGATAATCTTGCTAGGATGGAAACGCTTTCTTCCATACTCGCTCAGAACCGTCATTAAGGTCCATGTTCACCAAAAAGATGACGCTCTGATTATCTAAAAACCAGCTGTATAAAACACATTTTTGTATGGAAACATGTCACAGTGACAGCTGTTTTTAAATACTCAGACCGTTATCTTTTCGGTGAACATGATTCGAGCTACTAATACAGGCGACAACATTAACGCTGCGTTCTTTAGCACGTTCTGTGTCTCGCTCTAGCAAATGACGGTTCTTTGTATCAGAAAAAGATAGGAGCTTGGAAAAAAACGTTTCAGTTCTGCCCTTAGACTCTGCTGGGAAACCCAGGCAGAAAGGCTAGATTTAATAACGGAACGTCCGTCGTTAAGAATATGTCCATTGACATTTTTGTAGACACTACCACCGGCACCGGAATCAATAAAGGATGTGTCAATTGGCTTAGGAAGCCATTTCAGTGTTCTAAAAGTACGTTAGTTATTTAACTATGAGATTTCTAACCTAGATAACATGAAAATAAATAAACGAAAGCTGTAAAATATATAAATAAATAATAAATTAAAAATGTCATCAAAAAGTCTGACTCGTGAAGGATTTGAACCTCCGCCCTCCGATGGTCAAGTTTAGAATTATATCGGTGCTCTAACCTACTGAGCTAACGAGTCTTGTTCAACAGTGATCAAATCTAGATGCACTATCTTCTAAATGACGTCAATCCTTGGCCTATTTCCAACATCTACGTAATACACGACTTGCAAAATAGTTTTTCATGAAAGCTTTGCCATCGCTCAAGGCAAATTCAACAATGGATTTCATTTCTTCATAATATGGAACTTGTTAAACTCATCATCATTATTCTGCCATTATCCCAATTTATTTGGGGTCAGCGCAGCACGTCTTATTCTTCCAGATTTCTCTGCTCATCATCTCAGTTGTCACCTCATTTCTAGTGGTTTCATCCTTCACTCTGTTCAACAATCGTTTCTTTGTTCTTCCTCTACTCTTATGCTCCATCCACATTCACACTCGAATCTTTCCTCACCACGTTGTTCTAGCTCTTTCGCATCATGTCCTTCAGAAACGTCATTTGCTAGAGTGAGTAGCTTTTTTTCACCTTCCGCGTGAGTCTGACCAACCTCCTTCTTAGGTTCCTCGGTCTATCTCGCTCGGGGACCTCCCATACTGCGTCTGCTGATGCGCGGTTTCTTCGCTAGGACTCGTTTCCTCCAACGGCCCTTAAGTGTTTCAACAGACTTGACTGGCCGACTGCCACTTCAGCTTCATTACTCTGCAACATACCGGTGAATTGACCAGTGCGATGGCAAATTTTAATGATAAACTATTTCAGCAAAACAGAAATTTACGTGATTTTGGAAATAGGCCAAGGATTGACGTCATTTAGAAGATAGTGCATCTAGATTTGATCACTGTTGAACAAGACTCGTTAGCTCAGTAGGTTAGAGCACCGATATAATTCTAAACTTGACCATCGGAGGGCGGAGGTTCAAATCCTTCACGAGTCAAACTTTTTTGAACATCTTTTGAAATTTTTAAACGATTTATAGTCGTTTGGACAAATTGATGATCGATGGACAAAAGTCGTCATATGGCTCTCTTTTTGTCATAATTACCCCTATGCTATAGTCTAATAGTATTGACATAGACAGGCCTTTACGTTATTTATATAACATAATCTATTTCCAGTCATATACCAAGAAGATAAAGTAAAACATCGTGAGGAAATTGGCGTGTTCTAGTACGAAAACTTCGAAGACATGTAAAGTAAAATGCACCAATACGCACGCACGGGTGATAGATTAGGGGCCACTTATTCTAACAGTGTACAAGTCTGTGATAGCAAGTCCAGGCCCAATAAGCAGATTTTGCTTTACCAATTGTTGTTTCTGATCCTGCCTGGTACTGAAACTTGTTGAAACAAAGACGTTGAAAAGGAAAAATTGATGTAAAATAACTTTACACGTTATTATGAAAAGTGACGTAGCAATTCGAAAGAAGCCAAGGATATACGTCATTTATGAGATAATGTATCTAGATTTGAACACTGTGGAACAAGACTCGTTAGCTCAGTAGGTTAGAGCACCGATATAATTCTAAACTTGACCATCGGAGGGCGGAGGTTCAAATCCTTCACGAGTCAAACATTCATTAAAGTTTTTGAATATTTTTAAGGCGAATATTTTTAGACGTTTCGAAGTGCATTTGTCGTACTGCGTGCGGACGTTCGTTTGTTTTCTTACATAGTGCGCGGTGCGGCAACCGCACGGCGCGCGGCGCCGGTACCGCAGCGCATATTGACGCCGCACTGTTGCCGTACCGTAAACCCAATTCTGAATTAAGAAACCCAACTCTGGGTTAAGCTCGTCTTTGTACATAAGCTTTATATTTTAATTTTGTGTACATTTTTCTTTGTAAATTTTTGTCTGCAATAAGAAGATCTATTTCTCGAAAAAAATTGGACAGGCTGGTGAAGTAAACACAAAAATTGCGATGTGATTCTTAACAAGGCTGCAGTTTCTTTTGTCAATTTCTCAACTCCTCCGATTGTTGAGTAAAATAATAGTAGCTCCTCATAATGGTGTTGTTTTTTCCTTTTCATACTGACAGTATTTGAATGTGTTTGAAGAAAATAATTAGATTCATATAAGTTCTAGTTTGGTGATCTCCTACGACATTTACGAGTTTTCATGGAATAATTGTTTAAAAAAGTTTGACTCGTGAAGGATTTGAAGCTCCGCCCTCCGATGGTCAAATTTAGAATTATATCGGTGCTCTAACCTACTGAGCTAACGAGTCTTGTTCAACAGTGATCAAATCTAGATCCACTATCTTCCGAATGACATCAATCCTTGGCCTATTTCCAACATCGCGTCATTTTTATTTTATGCTGAAATAGTTTATCAGGAAAATTTGCCATCGCACTGGTCAATTCACCGGTATTTTGCAGAGTAAGCAAGCTGAAGTTGCAGTCGGCGGGTCATGTTTGTAGAAAGACCGATGGGTCGTTAGAGGAAACGAGTCTTAGAGAAGAGACCGTGCATCAGCAGACGCAGCAGTAGAGGTCCTCGAGTTATATGAACAGACGAACCTAAAAAGGATGGTCAGACTCACGTGGAAGGCGAATGAAAGGGTGTAGTGCTCAGTTTGGGCGAAATCTGCACCGCAGTTGACTAAATAGATTTATTGATTGCAGCAAATGTCTAAGAAAGCTTACAACAGGGGGCATCTTCGTCAGTCACTTTAAAAAAAAACGTACATATTAAAAAAATAAGAAAGCTTGACTCGTGAAGGATTTGAACCTCCGCCCTCCGATGGTCAAGTTTAGAATTATATCGGTGCTCTAACCTACTGAGCTAACGAGTCTTGTATATCAGTGTTCAAATCTAGATACACTATCTTCTAAATTACGTATATCCTTGGCTTCTTTCCCACTGCTACGTCACTTTTCATAAAAACGTGTAAACTTATTTTACATCAATTTCTCCTTTTCGTCGTCTTCGTTTTAATAAGCTTCGATACCAGGCAGGATGAGGAACAACTACAGCTAAAGCTAAATCAGCATTTAATGGTCCCAGTTTTGGGGTCACAGACTTGTACACTCTGAGAATAAGTGGCCCCTTATCCACCACCCGTGCGGATTGGTGGATTTTACTTTACATGTCTTCGAAGATTTCGAATTAGATTATGTTATATAAACAACGTTAAGGCTATTAGTATAGGGACAGTGACAAAAAAAAAATCCATATGACGACTGTTGTCAATCACAAAGTCGTTTAAAATTTTCAAAAGTTGTTTTAGAAAAATTTGACTCGTGAAGGATTTGAACCTCCGCCCTCCGATGGTCAAGTTTAGAATTATATCGGTGCTCTAACCTACTGAGCTAACGAGTCTTGTTCAACAGTGATCAAATCTAAATGCACTATCTTATAAATGACGTCATTCCTTGGCCTATTTCCAACATCACGTCATTTTTATGTTTTGCTGAAATAGTTTATCATGAAAGTTTGCCATCGCACTGGTCAAATTACCGATATGTTGCAGAGTAAGCAAGCTGAAGTGGCAGTGGGCGGAACGCAGTCGAAGGACCGATGGGCCGTTGGAGCAAACGAGTCCTGAAGAAGAAACCGCGTATCAGCAGACGCAGCATTGGAGGTCCCCGAGCAAGATGGACCGTCGAACTCAAAAAAGAGACTGGGTCAGAACGGACGCGAAAGGCGAAGGAAAAGGTGTAGAAACTAAGCATGGGAGAAACCTATGTCCTGCAGTCGACTGAACAGATTTATTGATAGCAGCAAATGTTTTTGAAAGCTTATAATATAAACTACAGTGGCTGACGGCTGCATAAAACTGCTTTTAGATATGTAGACTTTAATTTTGACTGGGTAAATACAAATATACATGGCTGACTAATGTATACGCACGATAAATGACGGCAAGGAGTGTCCCCGACCTGACCGAGGGTCCAGCGGTAGGTAGTGCGTTTAAGGTGATGTAGGACTGTGTGACGCGATACTACTTACCAGCGCGATGTAATAGTACGGATCAATCTTCATCGATCTCTTCTTTAATTTAAACTTAAGAAACAAAACGTATACCCAAAAGTTTGACTCGTGAAGGATTTGAACCTCCGCCCTCCGATGGTCAAGTTTAGAATTATATCGGTGCTCTAACCTACTGAGCTAACGAGTCTTGTTTAACAGTGTTCAAATCTAGATGCACTATCTTATAAATGACGTCAATCCTTGGCTGCTTTCCAACTTCTACATCAATTTTCATAAAAACCTGTAAAGCTGTTTTCCATCAAATTCACCTATTCGTCGTCTTTGTTTCAATAGGCTTAAGTCCCAGGCAGGAAGTAGCAACTATTGCTAAAGCAAAATCAACGTATAATGGACCCACAGCTGGGTGACGCGGCTTGCACTTTAAGAGGGACTAGCCCATAATCCACCACGCGAGCGAATTGGTGCATTTTATAATTTCTTCGAAGTTTCGTTTTAGCACGCCGATTTCCTCACGATGTTTTACTTTATCTTTTTGGGATATGACTGGAAATAGAATAAGTCAAGTAAACAAAGTAAAGGTCTGTCTATGTCAATACTATTCGATTAATAAGATGGAGATAATTATGATAAAAAAGAGAACCATATGACGACATTTGTCGTTTAAAAATGTCAAAAGTTGTTTTAAAAAAGTTTGACTCGTGAAGGATTTGAACCTCCGCCCTCCGATGGTCAAGTTTAGAATTATATCGGTGCTCTAACCTACTGAGCTAACGAGTCTTGTATTCAGTGTGCAAATCTAGCAGCACTAACCACAAAATGACGTATTACATTGGCTTTATTCCAAAATTCTACGAAATTCAAACAAAGCTTGTTATGAATGGCGTAAAAGTAAAAGATAGCAAAAAAAATGTTGCGCAACCGTATGTATGTGGGTTCATGGTCATGGCTATCAAAAATATTGGATTGTGTCAGGAACGGAAAGAAAAGTTTTTCATCGCAATCGTTTTTATTTGTTATAAGTACATATGTATAGAGGTATAAATAATTGTACTTACACCCACATTACCTACACCATTCACGTTTCAGTTTCATGTTATAGGGGCCTAGCCTATTGCCGTCGACCGGGATTGCTACTAAGAAATTCCTAATGGAAAAACCCAATAACACTTTGCCCGACCCGGGGATCGAACCCAGGACCTCATGCTCAGCAGTCGCACTAGACCAACGGGGCAGTCAAATAGTAAAACTTCAAAAAAAAATTTATGAAGAGAGGCACAACACTATTTATTTACACATTCACACTGACCGGTCCCGTGAAGACGACAAAAAAAAATGTCGGCGGCTGAAATGATAATGAAGACGATAAATAACAATAATTCATTTGTTTTCTCTGATCATCATAAATCGTACAAAGTTAATTTTAACTACAAAGAGACTGGTGTCTGTTTTAGGTAAAACCTGTATTACAGATCACCAGGCTGACCCTTTTTTTTTTTTTTTAAGGATGGGAAATCATCAAATGACCCCCCCCACTCTGGGCGGAGCGGGAGGGAGTGTCAGACTCTTACTGACTAAAACCATCCATGTTCCTTCCTCGCCTTTTACGTTCCGGGGCCGCGGTATCTCTTTCGAACAGGCCCGCAACCCCGGCAGGCTTCGGCCCTTGCGGGCCCCTCTCCTTTTGCTGACATCTCTTTGAGGCGCGCGTGGAACACGAACGCGCCGTCGACACGGCCTGTCGTCGTCGTTAGACGGCCGGACGGCTAGCTAGCCCATAGCCAGCCGTCCACAGGCCCGCATCCATGGTGGCCGGTAGCCACCACGTGGCCCCCGACGCCCGTTGCGTCTCCCGCGGCGGCCGGGAAGAGAGGATCTCTCCCTCTCTCGTTCCGCCACCTCCTTCACTAGCATGACTGGATTGAACCAGGGCCGGACGCGAGAGGTCGCCGCCGCCGATCGCCGCCACGAGGACACGGCGGAGCTCCGCCCACGCAGGGCAGACTTCCACCGTGTGCTCCACCGTGTCCTCCGGTCGATCCTCGCAGTGGAGACACCCAGGCGTCTCCTCCCGCCCGATTCGGTGCAGGTACCTCCCGAAACATCCGTGTCCGGTGAGGACCTGCGTCAGGCGGAAGGTGAGGACGCCGTGGCGTCTCTCCAGCCACTCCTCAAAGAGGGGACTTACCGCCACTATCGTGGCGTGCCCTACCAGGCTGACCCTCCATCAGACATTTATGTCATGACAAAATATTAACTGCATTATATCATGCATGATGAATTTAGCAAAATGAAGTAAATTCAATTAAATTAAGTGAAATTAAAATTAGTACATAAATTAACAATTTTAGATAATCAATTAATTAATTAAAACATTAAGGGGGCGGAGCATGCGTTTTTCATACAAACGTAATACAAAATTTTAAATATGAAATAATAAATATGAACCCAGAAAACCATACAAATTATGTGCCAGACTGGTCCTGTATTGCTTTGTCGCACAGACAGCTGTATTTCTTCTTTTCCCTGATAGTGCTTTTTTTTGTCGTACGGAAGTTCAACTCGATGTGTTGATGAAAATGTCTGTTATCAAATATAACACCCAGGTACGTGGACATTAACAGAGGAGAGTAAGATCACTCAAAATCAGTTTGGGTTTATGCCAGGTCGAGGAACAATGGACGCCACTTTTGCACTCCACCAATTGTGCGAGAAGTACAGACGTGCACACAAAAACTTGCACATGGTGTTCATTAATCTGGAGAAAGCGTATGATAGGGTACCACGGGATGTGTTGTGGTGGGCCTTGAAAGCGAAAGGTATACCTGGGAAGTATGTAGAGTTAATTCGTGCTATGTACAGTCAATCTTGTACCTACGTCCGGTCAGCTGCTGGCAACACCGATGAGTTCAGTGTGGCTGTCGGTTTGCATCAAGGGTCGGCTTTAAGTCCTTACCTCTTCTTGTTGATCATGGACGCTTTGACGTCGGACATCCAAGAAGAGGCACCCTGGTGCATGCTGTTTGCCGATGACATCGTTCTTGTCGGTAAAAATGGACCTGAGATCCAGAGCAGACTGGAGAAATGGCAACAGAAACTGGAGAATGTTGGCTTGAAAATCAGCAGAAGTAAAACTGAATACATGTTCTGCGATTTTGGCGGTCTCTCCAGCTCTGGAGCCATAGCGCTAGATGGCGCGTCTCTTCCTGTCTGCTCCGACTTTCGGTATCTTGGTTCACTCATGCAAAGCGATGGCGAAATAGATCGTAGTGTAAAGCACAGAATTAACACGGGATGGATGAAATGGCGGCAGGTCACGGGAACGATCTGCGACTCCCGCATTCCCCTAAAACTTAAGGGGACAATTTATTAAACAATGGTTAGACCTGCTGTGTTGTATGGATCAGAATGTTGGGCCACAAAAGGGATGAATGAAAGGCAGAGGAGTATGGAACAAGAAGACATGCTGCGCCGACTCCAAATAAATTGGGATAAGGGCAAGAGAATGACGATAAAAGCCGATTTGTCTCCAAGAACTTTACCAGTCTTATATTCATTAAGCGCTCCAATGTCATAGATAGTGTTGGAAGTATAGAAATAGGCCTATAATTGTTAACACATCATCTATCCCCACCTTTGAAACCAGGAACAACTTGTGATTTTTCAAAAGCAAATGGGAATACTCCTGTGGAAAATGATAAATTGCAAATGAATGTTAGGTTAAAATTGTAAAGAGCTGTGGATTTTGTAATAAATAAATAAATGTCAGAGGAAGAACAACAACGTCAATGAAATCTTTCAAGAAGTTCCTGAAAATTTATCGATTCGTTCTGCACAATCCTTTTTTAGATTAAATATCTGTGATTTTGATGACTAAGTATCAGTTATCTAAATAATACATAGTTAATCAATGAAAAGGTAACCTTTCTTTATCATTTTATTACGAAAAAACATTAAATACTAAGTATATCAACATCTGGATGAAAATCTTCACCTTTAACATACGAGGAACCAGATTTAAACAAACGCGCGGCAACCTTGTCATTTAGCGGGTATCCTCTTATTATAATTTGAACAAGAACTTGTAATTCATCTCTTGCATTTTCCGTCAAATTATGATCAAACCTTCTTAAATAACTTATCGCAAATTCTTCAAGACGTTTGTCTATGTCATGTCTTTTATTAGCTCTCCAAGCCCTAATGGCTTGCACAGTATTATCAAAATCTATAGCAAGAAGATCGTCTTCCGAATATAATGATTTGTCTATGATATCTAGAAGAATACTAGTAGCTTTAGCTCTGGCTTCAAACTCTTCATTGCCGCTTTGAATGGTTTTATATCTATGATTGATCACTGTCCTCGCCATAGCTAAAAGTTCTCTCATGACATATGTGTCAAGGGAAAATCTTATTAGTTTTTCTTCTATTATTTCTCTGTCTTCATTTTGCGTGATCTTACCAAAGACTTTATCTTTTTTTTTTAGGACGTTAGTAAGTATTTCAAAAATAATGGGCAATTTTATATCATCAAGTACAAGGATTTCGCCTATCAAATCCGCAAGATAATCTGTAAAAGTAGGGTACTCTCTACAAACGTTATATGTTTTGCACAAATATCCCATAACATCCACTCTATCTTTCCTACTAAGTTTTAAAAGTTTATTAGCTATTCTCTGATAGTTATCACCTTGGTCTTGATGCGTTTCATGCATAATAATGTCGTTCAATAGTTTCTTTTCTTCGTTACTCAGTAATCGGCACGCAGTTTCGACCACATCTAGATACAGTAAGTCTCTTTCAGTCTCATTCTGGTTCTTTTTGACAAATTCATAATAATTTTGCAGTGTATTTTTATAGTCATTGGTAACAATTTCTACTATCGGCTTTATATTCTTTTTTATGTTCAGATCAATTTTTATTTGTGTTGCGATGTTATTGAGTGTTTTTGTTCCTTTCTTCTCAAGGTGCTTCAGGAAATCTTTTAATGGATCTTTTTTCTCCTTTTCAACCTCTTTTGTCCTGTTATCAACCCCTTTTGCCCTGTTATCAACCTCATTTGCCTTAACCATATCATCCCAATTTGATGGTCTGTCATTGAATGCCCTCATGACTGTCTTCACCATGGGTTTAACGCTCTCGGGCAAGACTTTCGATAGGTCGTCTTTGCCCGAGAAATCAAAAGGTATTGCTTTTAGTACCTCAACAACAATTGCAGAGGGTTTTTTGAACACATCTATGATTTGGTTTCCTACACTCATTTTTCCTTTCAGCTCTACATCAAAGCAAAGAGAACCAGAGAGTACTGGAAATATAAGTACAAGATTAGAATATTATACAGGGTGTAAAACACCTCATCACGAAGCCGTCAACCAAACATTCTATACATCAAACTAAACATCTTTACGCAAAAATTATTGCTGGGAAACAACTTTTTTTTTTGGGTGAAAAATCATGTTTTGTGGTAGAACTCAATGTAACGCCTTTAAAACACTGTGCTGGTGGATGGATTGAATAGTTCGTAGGCCGTAGAGGTGTTTAAAGTAAAATTCTTACACTAAAAAGGTTTGTTTAAAAAAACACTTGTCTAAAAGTTGACCTCAATATCTCCGGAAATAGAAGGTTCCCAGGTATGGTGTAGAACAAAAAAATGATCGCAATGATGGGGAGAACAAGTGCCTTTCGGCTTCGTTAAGAGGTGTTTTACACGCTTTATTTAGACCAGCTATACTCAACCCCGGCGCCGGGACTTTGTTATTGGCCCATCTGAAGTTACAAATGAATTGTAAACAATTTTAAATTTCGCGCCCATCAGAGAATGGGTTTTTCAGAACGGGAATGTGAGGTCATTGAAACAGAAAAAAGGGTTCACAGTATCAAAAATTGCATTAAAAAATATAAACATCTTTGTTAAAACTTCTTTTTTCATAAATAAAGTAAATACATCCTTTCCTTGGAATTACGTTTTAAATAAGACCTAAATAAGTTTTGCTTGCGACCCTCGACACCATGACTGAAACGTGTCTGTGGCTCCTATAAAAAAAAAGGTTGAGTATGGCTACTTTAGACTATCTCGTTGCTCTGGTCGCAAGCGCCACTGCTGAAGGGCCTTTTTTTTCGGATGGGAAATCATCAAATGACTTCTTCCATTCTGGGCGGAGCGGGAGGGAAGTGTCAGACTCTTACTGACTAAAACCCATCCATGTTCCTTCCTCGCCCTTTATGTTCCGGGGCCGCGGTATCTCTTTCGAACAGGCCCGCAATCCCGGCAGCTGCTGAAGGGCCTTGAATTGGATTCGCAGGTCGGACAAAAAGTTATTGGGTTTTTCAATTAGCTACTACTAAGTGGCAGAGTGCTGTTAAAAGCTCATTTAACTTGAATTTGGGAATTATCGGTACCACAAAGAAGAACATTGGAAATCTGTCAGTGGCTACTCGGAGTATGGATCTGTGCTTGATTGAGGTCAATAGTCTCGCCCTCTATTTCATTCAGCCGGCAATACATTATAAATTACTTTGTAAGAAATGGTTAACTTACCTTGCAAAACGAATAAACTTAATATAAACATTATTGTTTTTAGTAAGCCGTGTGTGACTCACGGTAGACCATGGAAAATTTAAACACGAAATAACAATTTCCTGAATAGGAGGAAAATTTAATAATTAGAAACTTAATGACCGTGTAAGTAGAAATATTGTTTAAGTTTTATAGCACTTGTTAAAGTAAGTATTTAGTTAGTGTATTGTATTGTACAACAGTGTGGCTGGTGTCCGCAACTCCACGTCAAAGCACGTATTTTGCTTGTGGTATAATCCACCACGCGGGCCCAGTGCGGGTTGGTAGATGTCACATGTCTTCGAATTTTTGGTTCTAGGACATGCCGGTTTCCTCACGATGTTTTTTTCACTGTTTTTGATAGCAGTGGTGATGAAATAAATGATACAAAGTAATACGCCTGTCTGGGTTCGAACCCACGACTTATTGTTCGTAAGTCGGGGCCGCCACCGCTGGGCCACCGCTGCTCTCAACTAACTCTATAAAGGGTGTAAAACCCCTCTTAACGAAAACGAAAGGCACTTGTTCTCCTCGTCATTCTGATCACTTTTTTGTTCCACACTATACCTGGGAACCTTCTAGTTACGGAGATATGGGGGTCAAAGTTGCAAGATTTTGACAAGTTTTTTTTTAAATACAACTTTTTATCGCATTATTTTTACTTTAAATATCTCTACGACCCCCGTACTATTCAATCCATCCACCCGCACAATGTTTTGAGTGCGTTACATTGAATTATACCACAAAACATGATTTATAACCTCAAAAAAAAAAACTCTTTCCCAGCAAAATTTTTTGCGTAAAGTTACTTAGTTTGATGTAAAGAATGCCGTTAGGCTTTGTGATGAGGTGAAATACACCCTGTATGTATATAAATTCTTAGATATAATGTAGTAAACAAACTAGCTTAAACATTAGATAACGGCCAACAGTCATTAATTTCAGCTAGCTAGATATCTGCCTAAGGCTTCGTACACACTGTAAATCATTCACGGTTAGCTCCAGACAGCTTTGCGAATAGTTAGTAATGCCCCTTAGGTAATGTCAGGGCTGGCAGTAAAGTAAAATGGAATTTCACTTTCTTTTTGCAAGATAGAAATTAAATAAACTTATATTCTCACTTATATATGATATATGATGGGATATTTTCCGCAATAAAAGTTTAGTTTAAAACTGCGAAAGCTTAAAACAGTGTTAGAAATTGAATGAACGAAAAAATATTTTTTCTTCCTATGAAAGGTGGACACTTATCCGTGCCGAAGGAATCGACCGAGACGAAAGAATTTTTACTCATACGTAAGACGTCGAACTGATACAAAACATCTACAAAAAAAGCGGTCGCCGAGTGAAACTAGATAGGACTGGCCCTGAAATAGACATATGCAGAGGTGTAAGGCAAGGCGACCCGTTGTCCCCGACAATATTTATAGCTGTATTGCAAAAGACATCATGAAACAAGTTAATTGGTCAAAAAAAGGTATAAATATTATCTAAAGGAAGTCACATTGCTGGGATACAACTTTTTTTTTTGAGGTTATAAATCATGTTTTGTGGTAGAAATCAATATAACTCACTTAAAACATTGTGCTGATGGATGGATTGAATAGAACGGGGGTCGTGAAGGTGTTTAAAGTTAAAATCCTACAAAAAAAAACTTGTATTTAAAAAAACCTTATTTATTTATTTAGGTTAACCAACAATTGTTTACACAATGTACATTTCTGACTTAATGACTAGAGTAACATTTACAAGTGCAACAATTAATTACAGGTTAACACCACATGCACAAAAACGGTTTAACATAACATAATTTTATATGTTATTGACACTGGAACTTATACATATTTGCAAAAAAATAATTAAAACAATAATAATTAAAGCTATCAAATCATTCATTCAATGCTGTATATAATACTAATAAAAATATAATTGAAATTGATGAAATTGTGATTAATTGTTTGGATTATAAAAACGAATTTACAAAAAAGAAAAAAAAAAACCTTGTCGAAAAGTTGTAACTTTGACGCCCGATAATGGTGTAGAACAAAAAAAATATCGCAATGACGAGGAGAACAAGTGCCTTTCGACTTCGTGAAGAGGTGTTCCCTTTATGAATGATTTTATTGGTCAATTAACCTACCAACTTTCTCCTAGCAGCCCTATTTCATTGCAATAATAAGGGCGCGTGCGCATTGCCCAAGCGCCGCCGCTGCGCCGCGAAGGGCACGCCTTACCATTGTTGTATCAACCTATCTGACTGACTGGATTACAGCCAATTATTATTTGTCAATGTAAATTATTGTCCTTTGGATGGCTGTTGAATTTAACACTGCGTTGAGTATGTTTGGTTAATTTGTTAAAATGTTTATTTAATATACTTAGCGTACAAAATTATATAAGTTAATTATTTTTTTGACGGCCCGAGTGTAGTGGTAGTGACGCTGCCTTACGTTCTTACGGTCCTGGGTTCGAACCCCGGTAGGAGCAAATGTTTGTGTGATGAGCATGGACATTTGTTTCCGAGTCATGGATGTTTTATATGTATAATAAGTTTTAGTTAGTTTTATATGTATTTACAAACAAAAAAGCATATATGTAGTATATCAACTATTTAGTGTCCACGACACAAGCTTTGCGTAGTGTGGCACTAGGTGGCGCTGTGTGAATGTCCAGCAATATTTATATTTTATTTCAAGTGGGCGTGGATGTTCAAACCTGAAACTATGTGTGGAATACTAAAACTTCATCTGTTAGCGAAGTAGACACAATCGTTAAACAACGTCAACGCCTCAGACCAATGCGGTTGTGCTTCACAGAGGACTTATACAATCTCGAGCGGGATTTTGATCAAAACTAAAACTGCCTCATGGGGTTTTTGGAAGATCAATATCACCACACTCAGTATCAAACACACTGTATTAATACGCCATTCTATTTCTGGGAAGGTAATGTCAAAATGTGTAAATCTCCTCCACAAAGAGTACTATCTACGAGAATCATAATACCAGTAGGACTAAAACATAAGAGTGCAATTTCAAATCCTCTACTAATCACCATTAGCCTCACATTGTAGTTAAGAGGGTGGTAGGTATCTCCTAACGAGAGGTTTTCTCCATGTAACTCCTCTTTGAAGAGTGAATATAAATGTGTATATAAAATATAATATAAAATTAAAGTTTTAAGTCTAAAAAGCAACATATAAGATTATGTTGCTTATTAGACTTTAAACTTTAATTTGTACAATTACAATAATTCAAACTTTATTATTACTGTATGAAAAAAATGTTCGAGGTAAAGCATTTTTTCTTTGAAATTTCGTAACTACTCCTAAACGGCATTAAGTTTTAGTTTTCTTTTTACACACAAATATTTGTCACCATTTTCTTCACAAAGTGTACAAAATGGTGACAAATATTATATAAGTGTACTAATTTAGCAGATACCATAACACAGCCTTAACAACTACATCAAGAAATACGTCTTTTAAATATGGCGGCGGTACGCAGTCGACTCATAATAGCAAGATGTATTCAGTGCTGAAATGTTGATGACTTCGTCACCTATTTGTATGTTTGTTCGCTGTCTTGTATGCTACGGTCATTAGTTGGTAATGTATAGTGCTCTCGCTCAGTAATCAACTTCAGTCTGGATGTGAAATTCGCGGAAGCGAGAATTTGATTTGTTGATTTTACTTATTTTTTCAAGGACTTTGAACAGGGACCGAAAAGGTAATGTAAAAGTTTTAATTGGGTATTTTTTAGGTGAAAATCCCTAGAAGAAAAGCCCTCCGCCTATGAACCACTCTTGTACATGAAGTTTAAATGAATAAATAAGAAAAGATTATTAGTCTAAATTAGGGTTGTTATGTGGGTCCTGGGGCCTGTTCGAAAGAGATACCGTGGCCCCGGAACATAAAGGGCGAGGAAGGAACACGGATGGGTTTTAGTCAGTAAGAGTCTGACACTCCGCCCAGAGTTTGAATTACAGTTCTTTCCTACTCCTCCGCTATACTTTCTGATTAATTTCGTTGCGGGATCCAAGACAGTTAAATTCATTCTCTGGGACTTCGTCGAGCTTCATTGTCTCGGCGCTTTTCTGGTGGTCGCCACTGTTGATTCTGGCTTTCAGGAGTTACAGTGGTTTGGGCGTGTGTGGCGGGCTTGTCCCTGAAAAAAAAAAAAAAACTCCGCCCAGAGTGGGAGAAGACATTTGATGATTTCCCATCCCAAAAAAAAAAAAAGGTTTGTTATGTGGGTACCATTTACATGTACCTCCTAAACAACCCCATAATAAAGCACTAACATCGTAGAGTTAAATAAAGAAAATGTAACATAAAATCTTTGTTTTAGTCTTGACTTGTACAGTTAATCCGGAGAACATAGACGAAGGCGATTAGTCATCAGATCCAATTATGCCTCCGACTTAAGCAACGGTAAAACATAACCAAACGACAACCCAAGTTTACCAACGCATTCTATTAGCTTCTAAACTACAAAATGCTTCCTTCTTACTTTGTAAATCAAATAACCATCTCTAAACCTATCAAAACTATAAAACACTAATCTCTTACTAAGCTGATAAAATATTAAACTGATATTTACTATCATTCCGTTAATCCTGCCACGAGTCAAAAGCCTCAATGGCGCCACGACACTACCGCCATCTAGCGCCGTCTGAGACAGACTTAAGGCAGTCGTTATCAGGTATCAGGAGTGATCCTGTTCCTGCGCATCTATCTGGACATTCCTGACGTATCTACATCCTCTGTGACAGCTTTGCAGGTTTATGTTATATCCTGTGTGCTGCAAGTTGGAAGAGGTTTGATACAAGTGGAGAAAATTAAACAAATGTCCACGTGTATCAAACGACGTTTTTCAATAAACTTACTCAAAGAATGAAAAATATTTTCGTCATGAATTATTAGGAAACTATGATTTTAAGTAATTTTCTTTTTTTCCGCGCTTGCATTCGCCAGATCGAAGGAGAAGCAAAGGTATGAAGCCGTTATGCAGCCTAATATAAAAATAACAATTTTTTCATATTTTTGAATCTAGAGCACAAATAAATGTTAATTTGTTTAGATAGTTAATATTAGTTTTAAATAAATAATCATGTTTATTTATGACATTAGATATAAAATTTATGAACACAATTTGAATATTCAAAACATGATTACTTACCTGCTTTGCCGAAATGAAGAAAAAAACATTCACCTCTGACTAGGCATTGAACCAATTTGTACCTATCATCTCAGTGGCGCCGAGCTCGAGCGACGAGTTTTTCTCCCCGCCCGTCGACCACCACCACCAGCACGAGGACGACAACGAGGAAGAGGACGGCCACCAGCGGGCTTGGGACCCCACTGCCGGTGGAAATGTGTCGCACATGCGATGGACTCACATGTCATGCGCGCATGTCATATTATAGGGCTACGGCGTTTTCATTCTTTGAATATTCAAATTGTGTTTATCTGTGGCAATTTTCGCAATTCCGTGTTGTAAAACCGTTCTTCTGTGTTGAACCTAATCGTAGTGCGAAAAGAAACAGTTTTCGAGGAAGTGTATTGAAAAACAATAAATTTTGACGTCGCGGCGCGCGTGGTGATTTTATTTTCGTTAACGTGCAATTTTTATTAAACTATGTTTATTAGCGCACACTCATAGGATATGGTAAGAAAGTTTAAAGTTTGACATCCCCGATTAGAAAAAGAGAATCCTCCGGTCAGATGGGTGTTATAATATCTATCTGTTGGGCTACTGACTGATACAAGTTATCAGGTTTAACTGTCTATTATCTAGATATGGTTTTTGTTCTTCATTTGCGTCATAGATGACGATTTTTTTGTTTCTACTTCGCTAGTAAAGTCCGGGATTTTCACTGTGTGGACATCTTCTTTTCTTCTCGGTTTCGACTGCACAGAATTTGCGCTCTTCCGTCAAGTCTCAGTTACTTTTAACGTTTTCAGTAGGACTGTCAAAACTTTTCTGCAGCTAATGTTTCAAACATTTGTAACTTTTACAGCAACATCTCTCAGGGCCCACTATACGAGTGTAGTAGGTAGATGAACATTTCTTCAGCTACTAAATCCCTTTTAGAGTTCAGTATGTAAATAGCTTCCTAAGTTTTTGAACTGCACTACGTTGAACGTGTTTTACATTCCTGCCATACCTACTGCTAATTAAGTAGCCGTAAAGCAAAGCTAAGCCGATGAGGGAGGTGTAAAGCTGATGAATGTGGCACCTGACATAAAGCGTTGGCGAATCCCGTACGTGTGTCGTGACAGCGAGAGTCGTTTGTTTCAATGATTGGTAGGTTACACGATCCTCCGTACATAAGTTAACTGGCAGATGTGAGTGACAATCACCTTCTAGGGGGCGCCTTAGTAGGACATACACTGACCTTATCGGTGAAGTTCTTCAGAAAGGTCAGGTGCATATAGAAGATGAAGTGGCAGGAGGATAGAAATAGAGCATCTATAAATAATTTATTTTATTTTATTTCTGTTATAATTGTGGTGAGGCGTATGAAGTTTTTAAAAAAATATTGTAAATTAATAAGTTGTGCGAGAAGCTCTAAAAAATATGTATATGTCACCGTAAAATTATCAAACACGTGGTATTACAATATAACGTGTTTTTTCTCGCGATATTGTAATGTCTCGAATTATTGTCAACTGAACATACGGAAGTATCTCTGCCCCCATAATCGGGACTTGGGGCACCCCCCCCCGTTAGGTTAGTTAGGTTCCTTTAAACCCTGCACTCGGAATTTACGCTTTTTAGGGGGAATATAAAGTGTTTTAAGGTTATGTTATATTAATCGGTATTTCTCAGGAATGGTGCATTATCATTTCATGAGAGTTGTGCCACTGGGCAAGGGGGACCCCTCCTTCCCCCCACACCGCGTAAGTTGACTACCATCGCATGCATTTCACGAAAAATAATGCGTTTTGTTGTAAGCAGTATGTTCATTTGACAATAATTCGAGACTTTACAATATCGCTAGAGATATTACAATATAACGTATTTGATAATTTTACGGTGACATAAATGTATATAAAACAATAAATAAATATAATACTGTTCATTTTTCTAAAATACTGTTTAATAGACCTGAATATACTTTATTTCTTGTAAAAAAAGTTGGCAACCCTAGGTGCGTAGTACTCGCAACCGGTGTGCGTGTATGATCTGATGTATGACTGTGGACGCACTTTGCCCAGGAGGGTGAAACTTCCATACATTGGCTTCAAACAAAATTTTCACAGATAGTGCTGCCATCTGTGTGTTTAGGTAAACCAACTTGACAACTGTCATAACGAGAACAGCTATTTTAGACTACTTGCTAGTGCAGTAGATAGCCTAGCGGTGACAGCGGTTGCCCTTGTGAGTAATTGCTAATAGTTCACAACTAATCACAAGTTCGAATCCTCAGAATTTATTATTGTATTTATTTGGTTGCACAAAAACTAACAGCGCCATCTAACAGTTTGGGTACACAGTTTTAAAAGCGAAAACCAGAGTTGCGCATCTATCTTGTATAATATAGTGTATTATCTATGACTTTGCCTGACCGGACAATCGAACCTCACATGGACGAAGTATAAACGGTTCGAGGTACTTAATCCACTTTTTTTTTTTTTTTTTAAGGATGGGAAATCATCAAATGACCCCCCCCCTCACTGGGCGGAGCGGGAGGGAGTGTCAGACTCTTACTGACTAAAAACCATCCATGTTCCCTTCCTCGCCTTTTACGTTCCGGGGCCGCGGTATCTCTTTCGAACAGGCCCGCAACCCATATACTTAATCCACTTCAAGTGAGTTTGAAGTAGATAAGTAGATACAACCATAACTTACAACCCAACAGCTACTGCAAAATAAACCGATACTATAAATCGTTTCCTACTACCCAGATCAACATGGGCATTTGATTATACTAATTCTAAGATAATGTCAGACAATTAGAATGTCAATGTGAATATTATACAAACAACAGCTATATATACCAGAGTGACATACTAATAGCTCCTTGACTATTTCGCAATTACATCGCCTAGCCTAGGGGTTATATGGACGTGAATATCGGTAGTCTAGATTGAGCCTGAGGATCTTTATTAATGAAACGATTTGGATCAATTAGGAAGTTGAAAAAGAGAGCGATTCGATTGGCAGTCGTCGGGCAATTGAAGAGCATTCATTAATCGTAGGTATTACATAGGATTGAAATTGGGACGGGCGATCCAAACTATGGACCAATCGACCAAACCCTGTAATCACAACACTTCGATTCAATTTCGATTGGAGAAGTCGTTTTCGTTATGCCAAACAAGGATAGACATACGACTTGTCGAATCGAAATTCATTCGAGCGTTGTGAATACGGGGTCTGTTGCGCTTCGTACCAGGACTCCTAAAGTCAGTCTGTCTCTCAGATCTCTGTTCACGTCCAGATTTCGATGGCATTTAGCGCACAGATAGTATTCACGTAGTTTTCCCGTGGCAGTATTTCTGACCATCACACGGGTGAATTCACACGGCTGTCATTTATAGACCTTTGTCAGTCATTTGTTAAAAGACGTGTCCCGAAAGTCTGTCCGTCTTATCAAGGAGTATCGCATTACCCAGAAATAATTCTTATTCTTATTCTTTATTGCACGCAAAAATTAAGAAACAGAAATATACACGAAATTAAAATATATAGCTTATGTACAACGGCGAGCTTAACCCAGAATAGGCTAGCTAGCTTTCCACTATCAATAAATTGCAAATCTATTTAGTGCGTCAGTTAGAATATTGGAAAATAATGAACACATGAAACAGTGACGTATTGAGAATTGTAAAAACGTCGTATCTTCGTCAATTTTGGTTTAAGTAACAAACGAAAAAATACGGGTCAAATATTTTTTGATAATCTTAGTGACGGACTAATTAGATTTTTTCAGTTAACAAGCCTATTGGACTAACTGGGTTGTGGGGGTCAGATAGGTAGTCGATCTTAGCAAATATTGGCATTAAGCTGCATTATCTGGCTGGTTATCTGGTGGAATTCGACCCAACATAGTTGGGTAAAAGCAGATTATAACAAGGGTAAAAACACAAGAATAAACTTAAACAGTGCAAAAGGAACAAGTAGGTAATCTTAAAAAATCCTTTTGAAAACGATAAAAATCCTAAAAAAAGAATGTAAAAGAGTCCAAGTCAGGTATGTACGCAATTGTACCTACCCCATAACAAGTAGAGCGTTAAGATAAGTGATCGTACCGCCCACGTCAGTCGCGTCGGCAAGGTCACTGTCGCACGTTCACTTTGTCGTGCGTGTGCGCATGTATGCAGGTGCTTTGATTTGTCAACTGTGCAGTGGCCTTCCGATACTTAGTTATTTGACTTGTATATGTCACCGTAATATTGTCAAACACGTTATATTGTAATATCTCTAGCGATATTGTAAAGTCTCGAATTATTGTCAAATGAACATACTGCTTACAACAAAACGCATTATTTTTTGTGAAATGCATGCGATGGTAGTCAGCTCACGCGGTATGGAGGGAAGGAGGGGTGCCCCTTGCCCAGTGGTACCACTCTCATGGAAAGATACTGTACCATTCCTGAGAAATACCGGTTATTATAACCTAACCTTAAAACACTTCATATTCCCCTAAAAAGCGTAAAAAGCTATTTCCAAGTGCAGGGTTTAAAGGAACCTAACTATCCTAACGGGGGGGTGCCCCAAGCCCCGATTATGGGGGCAGAACTTCCGTATGTTCAGTTGACATGTAAACCGATGGTGCATTTTTTCTACCGGTATATCTCCCGGTATATAAATCTGAATTTTCCTGATTAACAACTATCACCCCTATAACATAAGGGTTATATTTATTATGATATGTGACTTTATCTCTAAAATTATATCAGACACCTGGATCAACAATAATTACAACAAATAATTTGGTCCTAAAAAATAAATACCACATTTCGGACATGTAACCAACCCATTGAAAACTATTCCAGCTATTCCCCATAGCGTGGAACGCTGGAATAGTTCTCAACCAACAAAGTCACCACAATTATTAATGAACAGTATTAAAACACATTATCAATTCCTCCATCTACGAAATACTTGAGACAGCTCAGGCAGCCATCTTTTAATTACCAGCGTGTCACGATTGCATCGTGAGAAGAGTGAGAATCTTGTAACTTGTCAGCAACGCGCGCAATCCGAGGTGCTTTAGTAATTATTACTTAATTAAAGTTATGGGATCATTGTGTTTGTTTATGTGTGAGGTGACCTTGGTATTGTTGGGTTTGAAGTGCTTTTTCTCTCCTATACGTAATTTAATGTGATTTTGAGTGCACAAGTTATGGCTGGCTGTGAGTGAAGGGGTTTCTTTTGTAACTATCAAAACATTTTTGGGATGGATGTAGTGAAGGTTATATACTATAACCTCTATAGCTATATAGCTAGCCCTATAGCTTCGCTAGCAGTTAGTGTAGCAGTAAAAGAAAATATAATCATTGCTCAAAATGCGATCAAGATACTCGTAACTACGTGTATGGACGTATTGCGTCATAATTCCCCAGCCCTTATCCCGAAATAAGTAAGGTCGGCGCAGAAACGGACAAGAAACATCCAAATAAGGATTTGGGTGGATAAGAGCAGATTTGTTTCAATATATATTAGTCAAGACGACTTAGAAGAACGTAGTTCCTTCTACGTCACTACCGCTATAATAAAAGCTAGTACAATTCGAAGATTTATCGCAGCACTGCATTATTTGAGTTCATCATCATCATCTCAGTCGAAAGACGTCCACTGCTGGACATAGGCCTCCCCCCAAGTGTCGCCACATTGACCGGTCCCTTGCTACTCGCATCCACCGGATTCCCGCAACCTTCACCAGGTCATCGGGTCACCTAGTCACCCTGGTCATTTGAGTTCATGTCACCACAAAACTGCTCCGTTGTTCTTGCAGTCACAAGCGCAACTGCTGAGCGTGGGGTCCTGAGTTCGATTCCCGGGTCGGGCATAAAGCGATGTTGCGTTGTACCATAAGGAATGTCTCAGTAGCCCAGAGTTTGGTATTTGGCGGGGTGTGATACTCTCGTGCCTCAGTAATCACGTTAAGCCGTTGGTCCCGCTCCTGACCCCTTATTCACAACCATTCGACTTGCTTCCGATTCGGAAAGTCGTGTTTCTATCTCGCTCGTTTTCGTAATGCCAGAAGAAGACAGATATGAGTTGTCGAATCGGAAACGAGTCGAACGTTTGTGAATACAGGGTCTGATCTCTCTTCGGTGTAGTCGCATCGGATCATGAGGGTGAGGTAAGAGACAGTGCACCTGTTCCAGCGCACACACGTGGGCACTATTCGCTGACATTGGTCGCCATGGCCACAAACGGTCACGACTTCACGAGGACTATACTTATTTACTGTCAAGCCTAGAAAAAGTAAGTTACATTCTGTCAGCATTAACAGTGACGGAAAATTCAAAAATGTTTTTGGATGGACGTCGATTATCAATCCTGATGAAGTAGTAGAAACATGCAAAACTTGCCTTTGCAAGAAAATGGAACGACCTACACCAGTTACCTCATTATACATTCAACTACATTCATACATATTAAGACATCCAACATTGTGACTCCATGGCTACAATCAAAAGTTTCCCGTTAACTCTGTATCGGAAGCCATGTTATAGCTTAACATTAATACAGATCGTCTCTCTGGGTGGCGGCCGTCAGATCAGTAGACGTGGAAATTCTTGGGTGGTTTTCCAATGGTTACGGATGTTAGGTGAAAGATGGTATTTAATCAATATTGTTAATCGCTACAGGAGATAACATCTGGCGTAGTTATAAGAGATATAGATAAATAAGTATTTTTATAATTTGTCGTGTGGTGGTATCATATTACCGAAATACTCCGTAACTAAGATGTAAAGGTAAGATAGGCAATCTTTAGCAGCTTCCAATTAGCCAGGAACTGATGGACGCTACCAAAAGTACCAAAATTGTGTCAAACTAGTAGCTGATTTTTGGTCAGCTACCAGTTTGACACAATTTAGATTGCCACGGACACGGTAAGATCAAGAAGACGATGGTCCGTCTGACAAATTCGACGAGAAATTGCTTAAAGGACTATTTTTCTAGAGACCAAATACGGATGTTTCAACTCCAAAACCGGATCTGATAACACACGGAAACTTTAATACACCGAGAAGCTAAGTACACAAGTTAAGAGCGGAAAAATCGCGGCAATATTATCGTCCTTGCCACGTTTTTCTATACTTACACTCTCTTTTGGGCCGCCTCCACGAGCGAGATAATCGCGGGCTGCGGCGATTCTCTCGCTCGCTTAAGCAGCCTGTGGACCGGTATCTTTTATTTCGACTTATAAGTTCAGTGATCATTCAGTGTTTTATAATCCAACACTATATTTCAGCTACATCGGTTAGACTAGAAGCCGACTAGAGTCTAAAGTAAACGATAGCCCATATAGTTGATCGCTCGATCAACAAACTCTCGATATTTTGAGCATGCGATGTAAAGAGTAACGATATATTGAATGTTCGATTTATTAACCATTCTGAGCATTCGAGTATTTCGACGTTCGATTTATAGTTGTCGATCAATTGATATTCGATTATTTAACACTAGCTGACCCACGCAACTTCGTCTGCGTCACTTAAGAGAGAAAGAGGTCACAAAGGGAATAAAATTTCCCCCGTTTTTGCAACATTTCTTATTGATGCTCAGCTCCAATTGGTCACAGCGTGATTTTAAAAGCCTTCCTCGATAAATGGACTATCCAACACAAAAAGATTTTTTCAATTCGAGCCGGTAGTTCCTGAGATTAGCGCGTTCAACCAAACAAACAAACAAACTTTTCTGCTTTATAATATTAGTATAGATATATAGATTCGAAATGAGATAGTTATACTTAGTATTGAAGTCGTACGCAGCGGAAAACGGCATCTTAAACCCTACAAGCCAATCCGAGCAATCTGTTTGTGAAGGAATATAAAGGAAACGGCTTGTCCAATCGATTACTACGATCATCTTGTCCTGGGGTAACTGTGAAACTAGTAGAAACTGTTCGTATACTGTGTAGTTGTTTGTCAATGGAGGACGGGGCGGTTTTATTTGACTTAGTTTAAAGCTTTGAAAGAGCCGACAGCTGTCTTATTTTTCTAACTTTAATGATGTATTATAGTGTATGGCAGTAAGAGCCAAGCAATCGATATGTATCATCAAATCAATGGACTATTTTCTTGGAACCCTAAAGATAGATTTATTTATTGAAGCACGGTGTACAATGGCTGAGCGATTGGCTGTTGCGCTGCGTGTCGCAGGTTCGATTCCCATACGGAACAAATATTTGTATGACTTATAGGTTATTGTTCCTGTAATCGCAGGTCCATGATCCAGGAGAAATTCCTAGTGTGGGGCAAGGTTTTCTAAAAAAACAGATAGAAAACATATTTAATACGAGAGCTAAAATTATTGTGAGAGACTTAAAAAAAAAAACATTTCATCTGCAACAGCGTAAAGTAGGACTGCAGAAACATTTATCCAGAAAGAATACTATTGAGGTTCACGAGTATTGCTTTTTTGGCCGATGAAGCCGAAAAGTTCTGGAGTGGCGACCGCGAACCGGAAGACGTCCCACTAGGTGGACCGATAACCTGGTGAAGGTTGCGGGAATTCGTTGGATGCGAGTCGCACGGGATGGGTCAATATGGCGACACTGACTGATAATGAAATGATAGAAGAACATATAATATATAGATATAGATTCTTTCAATATTTTCATGCATATCTGCGGTTAAAGTACATGGCACATGTGACGATTCTATCCATGCTTATGGACATAAAAATGGCAAGTTTCCTACTATAAGAAAGTAATAATCCATAGTTACAATAGTAACGAATGCGGGTACCGGCGTAAACAGAGCCGTAAATCATATTAATGTATTTTTAATATCGACTCGTAAAACATTAAATAGAGTTTATATTCGATGCTTCCTTGTGATCGGGAGTGTGGGACGTCGGACGAGACTATTTCTGAGCTTTGACTTGATAACACAAAACTAACTAGGATCAAGTCGAACATGTCTATGAATAAAAGAAAGAAAGAAAGAAAAATGTTTATTTGACGTCGGTACATAACATAAACATAACATAACATCACCCCTGTAATCCTCGGAAGGGTTGGGCAGAGGTATTCCTAATTTTACACCCACATTAAAAGAAAGAAAGAAAGAAAAAATATTAGTAATTAAAGCACACCCAGAATAATTAAAAAAGATGTGCAATATACACCAAGTGGATTCATGCAGACCACACTTCATAAATTTAAAAATATTAACTCTCCCTTGCGTATAATTATATGAAACTGTAGTCTTCATAAAAACAAATTCAACCTTGTTTGACTTTTGCACTAGGGCCAGACATAAAGATAAACTGCGCACCGTAGCCAGTAAAACAAAGCTTTTGCACCAAAGCATCTTTTGTATGGGCCCACGTATCTTTAATAATTTGCCACCTTTTCTCAGAACTATGAGCGATATATAGGGTGTAAAACACCTCTTAACGAATACGAAAGGCACTTGTTCTCCTCGTCATTCTGATCATTTTTTTGTTCAACACTATACCTGGGAACCTTCTAGTTACGGAGATATTGGGGGTCAAAGTTGCAAGATTTTGACAACTTTTTTTTTAAATACCACTTTTTATCGCATGATTTTTACTTTAAATATCTCTACGACCCCCGTACTATTCAATACATTCACCCGCACAATGTTTTGAGTGTGTTACATTGAGTTATACCACAAAACATGATTTATAACCTCAAAAAAAAAAGTTGTTTCCCAGCAATACTTTTTGCGTAAAGTTACTTAGTTTGATATACAGAATGCTTGGTTAACGGCTTTGTGATGAGGTGAAATACACCCTGTATATACCTTCAAAAAAAAACTACACGAATTACTGATAAATAAATGTTATTACTCCATTAGAGAATTTCTGGATGACAATACACTAAAGCAAATGAACGATTAGTTAATTTGACTTAAATAATTATTGTACGAGTCTAATCATAATTATTGCATGACAATTGGCTGTATGTTAATTGACTATATATTTACCGAACCTGAGACATGAATTTTGTACGCCTCAATGGCGATCCACAATAAATTACTTAAATTTGAAATCCATTGAATAAATATTTGCTAATCTGACATAAATATTTTGCTAATTTAATCATAATGTACTGCCTGACAAAAATGTATTGTATTTTAATTTTATTGTAATTTTATGTAAATTTAATTGAATTTAATTAATCAATTCATAGTATTGTATTTTAATTTTATTGTAATTTTATATAAATTTAATTGTAATTTTATATAAATTTAATTTAATTTAATTAATCAATTCATAGTATTGTATTTTAATTTTATTGTAATTTTATCTAAATTTAATTGAATTGAATTAATTAACTAATAGTATTGTATTTTTGTTCCAAACTTGTGACATGAATTTTGTATGCCTTAATGGCGGGACATAGCAGACACCTGTATTTATCACAACATCTTATGAACCTGTGATCCACAATAAATTATTTGAATTTGAATTTGAATTTGACTCTGGGCTGAGCGGGAGTTAGTGTCAGACTTGTACTGACTAAAACCCATCCATGTTCCTTCCTCGCCCTTTATATTCCGGGGCCGCGGTATCTCTTTCGAACAGTCCCGCAGTCCCGGCAGGTTTCTAAAACCCCTTGGTATTAGATTTGATAATGAAAACATATTTAAACGTTTTGCCCCCAAAACCACTTAGCACTTAACTTTAGATGTGGTAGACCTTTGCGACTATCTAGGTACCTAACCTTGGCTATGCCTAAATAATAAAGGGGTTACTGCTTACATAACTAATCAAGCATTTAGTTACATAACTTATATAAGCGCCGACTTGCATAACTAATCCAAGATTATTATACCAATGCGATGCAGTTCGGAATACTTTGGACTATCTGAATGAATATTATAAATCTGAAGAGTTTGTTTGTTTAGTTGGACGCGATAATCTCAAAACTGTACTGTTGGATAGTCCAGCCTATAGGCTACTGTCTATAAGTCGGGGCCGTCACCACTGGGCCACCGCTGCTCTGTAAGTCGAAGGTTCGAACCCAGACAGGCGCATTACTTTGTGTAATTTATTTCATCACCGCTGCTCTCAAAACGGTGAAGGAAAACATCGTAAGGAAACCGGCATGTCCTAGAACCAAAAATTCGCGTGCTGGGATAGGTTAGTACCAACAATAAATTGGAAATCTATTCAGTCCGTCAGTTAGAGTATTGGGAAATAATGGACACTTATTGTGTTTTTGTTAATCAATGAATATTGAAACTCGAGATTGGGAGCTAGTGACGTCACAAGTAGTCACAACACAAACACAACGCACTAAAAATTATAGCACGACGACGTGACGACGTATTGAGAATTTCAAAAGCGTGGTTTATATAACAAAATAAAAAATACGGGTCAAATATTTTTTGATACTTAATCGAAGTGACGGACTAATTAGATTCTTTCAGGACACAAGCCTATAATAGCCTATTCCCTCTCAATGAGAGGAGGCCTTGTCCCAGCAGTGGGAACGATACAGGCTGATGATGATGATGAAGATGCTATAGGCTAACACCACGCTACGACCAAGAGAAGCTGAGCAAAAGAAAACAATTCAGAAGCGGCAAATGAAACAAACGGGTATCGTATTACCCAGTATTAACTGGGTTGTGGAGGTCCAGTACTAACTGGGTTGTGGAGGTCAGATAGGCAGTCGCTCCATGTAAAATACTGGTATTCAGCTGTATCCGGTTAGACTGGAAGCCGAACACAAAAAAGTTGGGAAAAAGTAAGGCAGATAAAGATGATAAAGCGGCGGATGAAACCACAGACCACAGCTAGTAGGTTTCTGAATATTTATATGTATATACCCACTTATTAACAATGCGTAGGCATTTTATTCCGCTCCCTCTACAAGGTAAGCTACTTATTAACATAGTCGGTATTATTTTACGTCAAAACCTCGTCCTAAAGTAAGACAAAACGAATAGTTCGGTGTCAAAATGGATGACCAGGTTTAGTTCGTGGATTGGCCGTTGGCGGCGCTGTTTGTTGAGCACTTGTTGTGTCGCACTTCGATTTATAGATGTTCCAATTTTTGTAGATGAAAAATGTTTTTTCCTCATTTTGTTTACTGAATAGGTACTTGATTTGATAATCTTTAACCTGCATAATATCATGAAAAACAAACAGATGGTACATAAGTGAAACTGAAAACTGAACGTGGAATGGAATAGGGGAATTCCCTAATTTACTAGCAACACTGACAGATTTATAACATGAACCTACATAACGCGCTTTCAAGAAAACAATCAAATTAGCCAGATTTTAATAAACGAAGCATCATAATTTTAATACCCACGTTTTTAACTATAGGTACATATTCTTACTGTGTAACTGTGAAGTCAGTGAAGAGAATTCAGTATTCTTAACATAATGGTAAAACTAGGTAGGTACTTTACCTAACTCATTGCAATTCTTGGCTCCTTTTAACCCCTACATTGGGCTCGGGTGTCTGATCCGCCTCGGTTGCAATGACAAAGTTTCCTCACTTGTATCAAAATGTACCTACCTACTGGGTATTGCCAATCATGTTGAAAGTGGTTGAACTACCTACCTACGAGTACCTCCGAAAGGAACGCATTGTAAGCGTTTACTTCTTGTCTATGCCCTCGGTCATCTTTTTTTCTTTTTTGCGTGTCGATATACTTAGGTAGGTACTTACCTACCTACTCAAATAATACCCGACCAGTGTTGCCCTGGCCACCTGTACCTACTACCTACAGCTTTGTCGTTGGAGGGTGGTTCGGTAAGAAGCAATACCTATCACCAGACTGGACTTCTGTTACTAATTGGTATGGACTAAGATAAATAGTTGCACTAACTAATAGGATCATAAGTAGGTGCTTTAGTTTGTCGTTACCGTAGTCGTAGGCGGTACTCGACAGTTGCATTGCGCGCGACCGTACACGGCCCGAAGGGAACGGTACGCTCCGAAATGTGGCGTAGACTTCGTGTTCAACAAACTATGTTTTAAAACGATAGGTATAAGGGGCATCGACGCCCAAACTTTACCATAAAACATATTTACAACTTTACCATAAATTCAGTGGGTACAATCATGATTTAATACCAAAACTCAGAAATGTTCTGTGAAAATCTAGATTTTTTTAGTTACTACCTTTTTAGCCGTGTTTAGTTAGGTACCTACCTACTAGACCAGTTGTTCCCAATTAGTTTTTGCTGCGTACCACTTAAAAAAATACCTCAAACCTGCGTACCCCTTATTTTAGCAATCACACTAATATTATAAATGCGAAAGTTTTTGAGTGTGTGTATATTTGTTACTTCTTCACGCTCAAACACCTGGACCAATTTTGATGAAATTTGGTATACAGGTAGTTGAAACCCTGGATGAACAGATAGGCTACTTAAACCGCTGGTAACACCGCGGGGCACAGCTAGTGGTAAAAAAAAACAAACAGTTTAAAAATAGATTGTTACCCTATGGGTCAAAGTAACTTATTTAGACGGGGTCTGGGGCTCTGAGATATAGAAAAAAATCCTGGGCCTATATTTTAGGAGCTGCAAGACTAATACGCCATGGCTGCGGCATTGAAACGGTAAAAACACATTTTCGCCGATATCTCTCTAAAAAAGCAACGCAGACATCTGAAGTATTTTGTAAAACCCAGACTTGGTCGCGGCCATGACGTTTTTTACAAATTCAATCTGTTACTTAGCAAAATTTGATGGTCTCTGCAATGCTTAGTTTTTAAGATCTCCGTGGCCGCGTGGTTCGGAGCGTTTCAATGGCGCGGCCACGTTCAAACCCTTATAACTTTTTAACCATAGCTTTGACAAAATGTATGGTTTTGGGAGACTACTTTTACAATTTTTACAAAATTAGGGCATAAATAAAAAAAAAGTCATGGCCAATCATGGAAATGGACACAAAAAATTGAAAATATTTTGCCCAAATCTATGTTATTTTAAAGAAATATTTGTAACGAAATTATAACTAAGTCATTTTAAAAAAATATTCTTGAATTAATACTGAATTTTATGTTATTTAAATTTTTCATCGCGGTGTAATTTGGAGGCTGCATAGAAGTCGGAAAATGGTTCATTATATATGTATTCATTATACATGTGAATCGTAATAAAATAATATTTTGGAAATTGTTCTTGTTTTTACTGATAGCCGCACGTACCCCTTGATGTAACTTCACGTACCCCTGGGGGTACGCGTACCACTAATTGGGAAACACTGGTCTAAACTACCTATTTTATTCAAATTTCAACCTTTCCTATTGTTTATTTTCTGATTAAGTATATCTATCCCCTTTCAGATATATCGGCTTTCAAGACTAAAAAAACTAAAATGTCATCTGTCTGTTTTTATCCGGCTACAGGAGCCCAAAAGGAGGTTCTATTTTTATATTGCTTTAATGTAAATTCAATACGATAAAACTAGCAAATGTAAAGTTATGGTCTTATTGTCGCTTGTTGGAAGAAAGCCCAAACAAGAACAGTGATCTATACCTTCTTATTTCTGTTGTGTTCGTACACGGGAACAGGGTTTAATCCCGCTGTCCACCGCTTGCTTGTCCACACCGGGTCGACAGTGTTACAACTTTTAAAAATAATTCCCACTGTCCCCGGGGGATGGCCAGAAAGAATGATTATTAAAATGATTCACTGTAGACACTGTAGCCACCGTTGGTGGACACGGCAACGACTCTTTCAAACATTTTTCAACAACACCCACCTCTGGTGAACCAAACATTCTCTTTGCTGATAGAAAGGGTCCGAGCTGCCGGTGGTTAGGGCTCTTTGAGAACCTCTTCAGGTAGTGCTTTCTGAATCAAGCCCTTGATCTGGTTGCCAAGCGAGAGCTTCCTCAGATGTCATTTGAACATTGGCCGAGACGACTATCGGCACAATGACTGCTGTACTCACATACCTATAAGTTATTATCAAAGTTCAATAAAGTTAGTTCATTAATGTATCAGCCAGGGTAATGGGTGGACAAAGAGAATGTTTGGTGGTCATTGTTTGAAAGAGTTGTAGCTGTGTCTACCAGCGGTGGCTTCAGTAAATTATTTTAATAATCATTTTTACTGGGCACCCCCTGGGGACAGTGGGGATTATTTTTAAAAGTTGTGACTCTGTTCACCCGGAGTGGACAAGCAGGGGGCGGACAGCGGGAATAAAGCGGGAACAGTAATACTTGCTAATACAAATAATACAACTGTTTCTTACCATTTTTTTTGTAAATATGACAGTAATTTGTGCTCTTCTATCGTTAATGTAATGTCCTATTAAGTATTTTGTGTACATAAATAAATAAATAAATATTTTTTTTTTACAAACACGCACTTTCAAACAAAAATATTTTGAAAATAACACATCGCCATCGGACCATAATTCCGAACGCACTGGAGAGTGGGAGATCGCGCGCAATGATGACGTTTCGTTTCACTCCCCGTCAGTTCGCCGCGCCGCGCCGCGTCGTATCCACGCACAGAGGCCGATTGCCGCTCCCCGCCGACCTAAACCGTGAACCGCTTATAGAACTCAGCTGTGAATAAACACAAATAACACGTTAATCATACAAATAAAAAACATTTAGTGCACCAAAATAGTGAACTGGACAATCTGTGTGTCATGACCAGTGTCTACAACGTTTGAAAAAACGTACCTAATCTTTCTAAGCATCTCGTCGTGTGCTGTCCGTAGTCTCGTGAGTATTTTAGTTATTTTAACTGTACTTTCCATGCTTTGCTGAGGCACGCTTAGATACAGCCATTCACGGAAAAAAATATCTCGTTCGTATCACTGGCTGCTATTGTATAATCTGTATCTAGAACTCGAAGTAGGTCGTATAGTGATCTATTATGTACCTGGCTGAATTTAGACAGCGGCTGTTCTAAACATTGGTTCTTAAAAAAAAACATTGCGTTCCAAACCGGTTGGTTGTGGAATTTACATTTTAGTGGTCAAAGGCGTCAGATATTTCGCTAATTATAGACATTTGGAGGTTTTTGTCCCCTGTTTTGCCAGTTTTGTGAGATTCTGTGGCAGAGCGTCGTTCGTCTTTGCTACCGTTGCTTTGGTTGGCAGGTAAAAAGTGGTCGGCTACCCTATTACTAACACTGGCGATAAAAAAAAGCTTTGGACTAGGAATTCGATGATAGACTGATAGTGTTACCTCAGATAATGAAGCGTATAGTTAACCGCACATCGATGGTAACAATTTGCCAGTAACAGCACCATACGTAGCAGTAAAGGCGATTTTCGTGGTGCTATCCTCAAGCACACTTTTGATTGTACCACCGGTACCTACCTTGATGTCTTTGGTAACAATAATAGTGATGTCCCACACATTCCGATCTAGGGGTTCCTTCATCCCTTATTGTGAATGCATTTCGATTATCTGACAATAACACAGCATGCCAAAATTCGCAACCTATTGTGATACACTTTACCCACCATAGACATGAACCCATTGTGTTCGTTGGTATGTGTGCGTAATGTAATTTCAATTCGCAGTTGAATAACTCGGATCGCAGATATTCCGATAGGTACCTACCTACCTACCTACCTACCATAATAATCTCTTCTCTGGCATCTGTTAGGTACCTAGGTAGGTACTCACCTATGTTTGAACTCATACCGAAGGAATTTGGATCGAGAGATCAACATCAGGCAACATGTTTGTAGGCATAACAAAATCGTTTATTATAAAAACAAGTAGGTAAGTACCTACCTAGGTACCTATAAAAGTACAAAAAACATTCTCCTTTTACAAGACAAACGACAAATAACTTTTTACCTACAGTCTCAAATGATCAAGAAATGTTACATCAATGAAATTACATTCCACGAATCTGGAACCGGTCAAATGTCGCATTCTTCTCTTGGTAGGTATTTTGCAACATAAGAATCAACTCCCATTTCTGGTTTCAACATATTTAGGTAGGTAGGTAGGTACCTACCTGCCTGTATAGAAAATTGGACAAACAAAACTCCATCTTCTCCATCAAGTTAATGCCGGAATCTCAAGCTTGTAGGTCATTGAACTCTAATCGCAATGCCTACTCGCTCACTTTCATTGCTTAGGAAATCCCACTAATTTTATAATCTGGCAACACTTTTGGTTGCTCACTCCGAAATGTTACTTATTAAATAACTAGGTACTAGTTAATTAAGATTCTGTATTATGTATAAAACTTCGCTAAAAGATACCTAATTAAATCGGTGTAAGTAATAAACCTAAGTTACGGCACAGAATAAAAAAGTGTTACGGTCCATACCAGAATCCTGTTTCTTCTATCTGTCAATCCGGAAAAAAGAAGTCGCAAATACCTAGGTAGATAATTAAACATTTTGTCAATGAACAAAATGAATTAAAATCGTTTTAGCTAGGTTACCGCTATTCGTTTAGAAATCACAACAAAACTACTGTTTCAAGTTAATAGAATCTTTTTACGACGACATTTTACGAAATTCTTGCAATGTGCAAAAACTATTCTAAATTTGCCTTGACATGGCGCTAACTATCCCGCCTAAATTGGCAGCCGCCATTTTGCAATCATTTGCAATGTTAATTTCTGCTACCGTTTTAGGATTTAGATTGACTGTAGATAATTTTAAGTTTTACTTTTATGACGCAAACAAATCTGTGATGTAATGAAAGTGTCATCTGTTGATTATTTCAGGTAATTATTCGCATAATCATAGATTTTGTTTTCTAATGTCTGCATTTTCTCTGATGTGTGACTGATTGTTTTTATTTGTCTTCGGTTGTCAAACGTTTTACCAAAATTAGATGTTTTTTTTTATTAAATTAATTAACTAGGTAGCTTGTGCTTGCGGCTTCACTCGCGTGGAGTGATAATTGTCCCACGGGATCATACCTACCAGGGTTTTGCGTGAAAGAGTAACAGTCATCCATCCATTCTCAAAAACTCGTATTAATAAATTAGTGGGAAGTAGGTAGGATAGAATAACCTATCGTAGGTGATCGATGCTCGTTTTTTTTTCTGTGCCAGAAGAGGCATTTGCCAGTCAGGTCCAATATGAAAAACACATTATCCTAAGAAATCCCAATGATTAAAGAAGATTTCAATTAGGTACCAGTCATTTGTTTATTATTCTCTCCATCAAGAAAGCCGTAACGATGTTGACGATATTCCATCCAACACTAAACGGCGAGAATTTCCTCTCTTTGTTAGAAACGTACAAACGTGCATTCCGAAGAACAGCGCCTTTCGTAAGGTAAGGACACGTGTTGTATGCATCTCCTAAAATAGATGGGGTAAACAGCACTGACAGAGGAGCGATGGGTATAAAAATAAACGGAGCCACATGGTCGAGACCTGGCTTTTGATACTGATATAGAATTGTAATTACGTTGGAGCCAGGTTTATTTGGGAGATAGAGAACCGTTTAAAGGCTTTATGGTATTTTTTACGCAAGTTAAAAGCGAGCCTTGGGCAATCAAAAAGCTATAGAAAAATAAGAATCTGAGGAAATGCCTTTGAATACAAAGTTTTTAGATAGGTAACTAAATCTTCACGAACCTATTGCTAAATTTTCGGCAGGCTGTGAATATCGATTTAGCAAAGACCCGCAAATGATGTTTTCCAGTGTAATGATTTCGTCGTTTATTTCTAATAACAGCAAACCAGAAAAATACTTAAATACGAAACACTACTTCACTTTTTGGACTTCTAAAGTACTTTTAAAGTTTCTGTAAATAGCTCCAAAGTTGCAACTCAAACGTTGAATTATTTGCTTTGTTTCTTTTAACTAAATGTATCCTCTTTGGAGCTTCTGTTTTGCATATTATTCTTGTTATATTCTTCGACATTTTAAATTATAGCCTCTGTTACCTTATCCGTCTTTTTACTATCTTCACGACCGCCAAACTAATGTATCGGCTGTCACAAATATATCGATTTCGTGTGATTTAATAACTGCAACTGTATTCAAGGCTTCCTTTCTCTTATATTTATTATTTTATTTATTGATATCAAGAACAAGAATTGCAGTATCATGATTGTAATTTATTACAACTTACAGAAATAATGCTGTATAATTTATTTATTTTGAACTCTTCCTTATTACAGTATTAATTTTTGTATTATTGGTCCTGTCAGCGATTTTAATTGACTAGTTATCTGCAAGCTTGTTGCTGTTATTTCATTTACAGTTTTACCATTTTTTACTGGCAAAATGTATTCTGTCTCGTTACTTTTATCGATGTACAAGTTTTCTGCTGATCATAAGCATTGTCAGTAGGTCACCAGGCCACTATTCCATTTGTCCACAATTTTTGTCAACGGTGTTCTGATATGTCCGCTTTGTGCTTGGCGTTTTTCGACCACATTTAGATACGCTAGCCACTTGAGAGAACATGAAAGAGCAGCCCTCCAAAGCTCTCTACCTACCACACTAGAAAGCCATCGAATGCAGTTGGTGTCGCCGAAATCGGCTGGATAGCGTCATAACCAGTTCACAGTTTACGGAGTTCAATTAAAGGTGCCATGAAAAACTTTTTTTTTCGTCAGTATTTCAGGAACTATAAACAGACCAATGACTTAAACAAACACAGGATCAGATCAAGCATTCGTGTCATGGAATCTACACTGGGAGCTGTTCTCTAGTCCTAACACTCTGTTGTAGTTTCGGTAATTCCAAGTTGAATTAATGCATAGCATATTACGAAATGAGCATAATAATATGCTAAACACGTGGCAATAGTTGGCAGTGTTCAGTAATTAAACTTTAATCGAGGGTAAATCGTGACAAACCTAATTGTATGTAACTAAACGAGTCCTTGAGCCAATTGTTTACGCCTGACTACTTATCACCTGTAGTTTTTACTAGATGACAACATCAAGCTAATATTTCTTGGAGAAGTAGAGAGTCCTCCTGACCATTTACGGTCATGGTGGCAAATTTTAGCAGAGACTAGAGCCATCGACGACGCCAGAGATATTATAGTGCAAACTCTCACCTCTAACTCTCTCCCTGAGCTCTCCCCGAATGGACGAAGCAGAAGACAGAAGTTCACCTAAATTCGGCCATATAAATTATTTTGTTCCAAGTATTGAGCCCGCCTTGCAATCTGCCAACAGCCATAACAAAACAATGACATCATAAATCAAACCTTGGGTTCTGATACTGCAATTAAGAGTGAAATAAATCAAACAACCATTTAACAAAGTTTACAGATTCAGTCAGACAGATTCAGAGATAATCAGATTATTATTGTAGCCATGATAAAGTGACGTGAAGCTAATATTGTAGTACAGGAAGGCAGCTATGGCATAAACTGCACGAAAACAAGAATTCACTAAGGGACAGTCATGCCTTTGTTGGTCCGTTTAGACGAACTCTTAAAAGGACGGGGCAAGAGAAATGATGTATATGGGCCGTGGCCATTCCTTCGATAGACTAGAGACGATAATGGCTTAGATCAAACTGACCAAGAATCAGAATCGAAATTCGCCTCGTCCGGTCTCATCATTGAACTACCTAGTGTGAGTCTAAGAAACCGAGAATTAAGATATTTCTCAAATCAAAGCATTTATTTCAAGCAGGCCAGTTACAGACACTTTTAAATTGTCGAAACAAATATTAACATTACATGTAGCTACAGTCCCAGTCACAAGACATAAAAACTAGGAAAGTACTGTAGTTGCCCATTCCCTGGCGTAGATCTCTATGGAGAAGAGCAGGTAAGAAACTCCATGGACTTTTAAATCAAATTATTGTGACAAAATCTTGGTTACATCATTCATGTTGAGTTGACCCGTCAAACAAATTCAAAACTATGATCCGGATACTAATGAATAATGAGTTACGGCTTGAAAGTGATCAGTAAAACAGCCATAAGACAATGTCTAAGTAAACGACATAAATGATTTATTCAAGGTGAATTAGGTAATTTGTATTGTGGCTGCTGATATAATTATTACTGTATGAGTTGAAGTAGATTTAAGGCTAAATACTGCTAATAATATGTTTGATAACTAAGTTCAAACGGGCAAGGAAAATGCCACGTGTTAACCAAGCAATAAGAAATCACTAAAACGAAAAATTTTAAGATCCTGAGATTACGTCTGCGTCTTCTTTATCTGGTGGTTAGCCATTAATTCCGAATACTGCTACCTGTCTTTTGCGAGTTAGCACAGCTCAAAAGAACACAGGACTCTTGCTTCTGCGCAAATGTTTCTAAACCAAGAATTTTCTTCGGCCAACACCGCCTGAATGCGTAGCTGAATAAAAAACATTGATTAAAAATATAAATGTCATTGGATGATCTTGATCAAAGAAAACGAGGACACCTTATTTTAAAATCTCAATATTTGGATGACTTGCATACAAATATTTTAACAAAGACGATAAACCAACAGTGCTTGAAGTTTAAACAAGCCCAAAACAACAACTTGTTCATTTTCGTTGTTTACAAGGAAAACACTTTTAATTACGACTCTGTACGCCTGTTTAAATTAATCCAAAGAATGCGTTTCTTTTGGCTTCGAGGTTTGTGTTTTTATGTATGCCCATTTGGTCAGGTTAAGGTCGATATTTTACTTTTTAATCAACTTCGATATCATTTTTATTGGCAGAGACATTAATTAAACTGACAATCATTATTTTATGGCTCGTTTGCCAATCGGAGTTGATCTCGTTATTTTTGGCTCCTTATCTTTGGTGATCCTTAATTCTTGTGTTACGCTGTTCTTATGTTAGAGTTTTGGAATGTGCTCGCATTTTGTACGCATTTTATCAGTTTTCATACGATATAACTACGAGTACACAGGTACTCGTAGTTCAATCGAATATGAGTCATATTATCACATACTGCTCTGTCAAGAAAGTAACGGGAAAAGATCAATAATACACAAAATGTTTGTCATTCATCCAACTTCATTTTATCACCTTCAAAGAATGCTCCTTCAGAAACGATACACTTACGCCAACGAATAATCCAATCATCAAAACATTTAAAACGCTCAACACAAACGCTCTTTCCGGAATTGAGTTAAGTTCTCGCCGCAAATTCTCCTTTATGTCTTCTACCGCTTGAAAACGAGTGCCACGAAGGGGTAATTTGAGTTTAGGAAAAGGAAAGAAGTCGGCTGGAGCCATATCTGGTCGGTCAAAAATTCGTTCACAATGATGACCTTCTGCGATGGCGCATTATCGTAGTTTTTCTTTCCACAAATCTGGCCTTTTTCTTCGAATTATTTGAGCTCTCTTAAATGCCGCATAACGCTCAAATAATTCTTAGCTCTTTATTTACCGTTTGACCATCCGACAAGAATTACGAGTGCACAACACCGCGATACTCAAAGAAAACAGTCTACATTACTTTGACTTTTGATCGACTTTGGCGTGGTTTTTTCGGTTTCGGTTCAGTTGAAAGGCGCCACTCCGAAGCTTGTTGACTAGTTTGCATGTCTTACTCGTAAACCCAGTTTAAAACATGAAAACGGGTATTTATCGCGAATTTACCTTTAATTTAAGCACGACGCACGTCTCGTTACCGGTAACAATGCGTTTCATGAATGTTGTGTCGGAATTGACTCGTTCTAGCATGTCCTCAGCGACTGCGACGACAGTTTTTAAGAAAATTCAGGTCTTTTGGGACTAGCCCTACGGTAACATGTTTCATATCCAAATGATTAGTTAAAATGGTACGGATCGACTCGTGAGCTACAGAAAGTTCGGCGGCTATCTCTCTCAAAGATGAATGAGGATTTTCAGTCACTATTTCCTTCACTTTTGCGATGTTAACTTCAGTTGCAGACGTTGATGGCCTACCAGAGCGAGGCAAATCTTCCATCACATCTCAACCGCTTTTTAACGCTTTGTACCACTCTTAAGCACGTGTTTTTGATAGTCGTTTGAAGTCGATTTACCGTAAGCCTTCTGTAACATTTTCAGTGACTCCGAACACGAAATTGGCGATGCAAAATTTAAGACAAACTCTTTGTTAGATATTTTTTCCACAATGAAATTCGCACTAAAAACAGCACTGTTTTTAATTTAAATAACAGATGCAACTCAAACTCCTCGCCAAAATGGAAAACAGTTTTGCCAATCTAACAACAACAAAAATTTTTAATTTGGAGCCATAGACAAATCATCCATTCCCGATACTTTTTTGACTGGATGTATATCGTTGGAGCATTACCATAATCATCCACAACCCAAATTAAATTACAACTGGGCCTTTCTTTAGCCATCCTAATCTCACACAGCATCATATCATCATCTCCATCTCTAAGATATCGTGTTGTGCCGTTGGATTCTAGGTACAAATTGTTGCAGCAGGTATGGGTTGTAGCTACGAATCAACTTATTTTCTTCCTCACCAGTCTTTGAAAGCAATATTTTATATAAACACACATTCCATCTTCAGCAACATCACCCAACTTTTTCTCACATTCACAAAATGTATTTTCAAACTCATTCACGTACAACATTACAAATTCACCGTCGCATATTGTGATAATATTACCATGTAACACTATCTCTTGATCTCGTTCAACCTTAGTTTTTGTGCCATATTGTATCCTACCATTCTGCATATGACCTTGCTTTTTTTACTTGTATTGTTATTTATCAGTAGTTACTATTTAGTTATCAACCTCGTGTTTGGTTTAGCGAGTAACTTAGCTGTCTTGGTTTTGGCAGATTTGGTGCTACCTTGTTTTTTTCTGTTAAGACTGACTGGGGAGAATGTGATAAAAAAAAACGTGTTGCCCAAACTTTCCTGCTTTTGTCCCATGTAACTTATACTTATACAGGAAAGTGGTGATGATGATGATGGTGGTGCTTGTAGCTTATACCTACTACTTTTATTACCTACCTACCTACTTACCTACTATTCTTTTGTTAGTGTTCATATAGCGTCAATGTTATTCTTTTTGGGTCTCTGAGGATTGTATTATCTATCAGACCTCATACAAAATATCCTTGAAATGGTCCCTTTGGAGCTTGAGGTTCAAGATTTGCTCAAATTGCTATATTTGATTCATTATGATTCTAGTGAGTTTCTGTAAATGTTTGGTCTGACTTGGTCAGCGTTTATATTACCATCCAAAGGAAGTAGGGCTTGTTCTTATCTTTAGGTCATACGGTATTCTAGATTAATACAGTAATAAGAACCTAGTTTTTGTTTAATCATAAAATCTGTTACAACTGGACTTGTTTCCTTCATAAGATTTCTAAGCTATCTTGGTATTTCCTGGCGTTAAATTGATAACGGATATTATTATGACATTCCATAACATCAATGGAATTTGCAGTGAGAAAAGCACCGATCTAATGCACTTGCATAAAATATTCAACATAATTATTTGGAAACTACACGAAAAAGAAGGCAGCGGGAGATTTCGTAAAAGATGGCGAACTATACAAAGTTGCCGACGAATGTGGGCCGCATTAGCCCTGGATCAAAAGTTATGGGAAATAATGCTTTGCCCAGTACTGGGATGACGCAGGCAGATATCAGAAACCGACAGAATACGTTATTGTTTGTAGTTCTATAGACCAGTCAATATCCAGGCTGAGAATTTCAGCTTCAATTAAATTTTAGATACATGGTTAAGACTTCTGCTAGAAATAACCTAGAAATCTACAATAACGTTTAACTAACCATTAAACCAGCAGAATTCATCACTCGTACTTAATTTATCGCCATCCATACGAAACGTTTCCTATGAAATTACAATGCTTTCACCAGCAAATGCCACGACAACGATTAAATGCAAATGTACGCCGATGTTTCTTTTCGTAACGAGTAGTTGTGCCCACACCCGGTGTTTAACAGCAAAAATATTGCCCATATTGGGCGCGGCTATTTTTACAATGTCAATGGTGAATAAACTTGTTGTTTGTCTTTTGTTTTCACTTAATTGTTAGTTGGGTTGATTGCTTAATTGTCTGCTCTGGGAATTTGTTGTTTCTGTTGAGAATTTCTTTTGATCTTCAATATGTGATTCATGCTCTCTTCAATTTTGATTAAGATGGATAACATGGAAACCGATGAGTGATACTCAGAACTGTTTGTAGATCAATATTATTTGTTTCGAATTTATTTGACACCAAGTTCTAAAACTTCAGCAAAAAAGTTGATCTTATTTCGAAGTCCAATCTTCTAAATCAATCTGGCTACAGGTTTCGCAGACATCCTTAATTCCTCTCCATATCAACTGAATTTCAATTATCCGCAGATTACAAGCTCATACCAAACCTGCTGTTACTAAACCTGTCCTAGTATTTGGGTCAATCTTTTCAAATGGATTTACTTTTTCTTTGATGCAATTCCGAGAGAAAGGGGTTGACGGTTCTGATAAGTCCATAGCACTGAAGTGCAAGCAATTATAATCTTTATTATTATCAGTGACACTGATTATAATTGCGTGGACTCTCGACCATAAGCTATTTAACATGCAGAGATTAATCTTCAATCTCCAGTTCTACATATCGTCGACTATTTTTGCATACAATATCTTATTGCTTTCACTTACACATTAATCATTATCCATGTTATTTTTAACACTTTCTTTATAAACGAGTACTGATTCTAGATTATCTTGAGGAGACAGAGTGCCTACGGTAGCACGATAAATCACTTATGGAACTGTGTCGATTTCATGCTCTATGAGTTTCAAGCGAAAGTACTACCTATTGTCTTGATCATGGAGTTTATTCTTTTCTAAACGCATCTCCGCGTTCTAAGAAATTTTAATTTACTGTTCTCCATTCGTGGCGTTGTGAACATTCAATGAAACTACTAAATAGTTAACACTGTCTTCATCCTCGATTGCTTCGTTGGTCTACTGGTCCTAAGCCCTGCAAGCTGCAAGTCTGGTCGGCAGTGTTTTTCTATTTGGGAAAAGAAGCAGCGGCAAATGAGCAAAGTATGGGCCTTCTTTGATACATCTTCTCCAAACGCTTTGGATAAAAAAACATTCATGACATCATGTTTCGTATCTTCATACTCTGAAACCAATCGGTGGTAAAACATTTCAAAGTAATTGCTATTCTGTCATCAGTGACTGTTTTTTTATTGACGTCCGTATGAAGACGGAGAAAGAATATTAATTGTTGAAATTGGAAACAATACAAAAGACGTGTTTGGATACCGCTTCTAGAGAAATTACCATTTACGTATGTAGAATTTTATATGCTTTTAATGAAAGCCATATTACTTTTCTTCCATCGTTTCGATGACACATTCATTACAAAGATATTTACTTAAAATGTTGCTACACAGTAGCAGTGATCTCATCATGATAAGCTTATAACGTTCCCTGCTGGGATATATGCCATCTGTCTATCCACACGCGTGCCCAGTAAAGGTTTTCTTCAGTATCTATGATTTCATAGCGACTGTCGTTGCCAGTGGAGGCAGGACAATATAAAAATGGACAGGAGTAAAATTGACATAAATTCAACGTTTTTTTTATCCAGTCAAACGCGTCAACCAATACATCTGGCGTTGTTACCCAAATCCGAGTGGAAAGTGCCAGATTATTTTTCAATTATCTTGATCCCATTTTCAACCTACATCTGTTCTATATGATCAGAAATAAATTTGGAAGGTGCACCTCCTTTCGTCGACCTCTTTCGGGCTTAACCCGTGTCAGGGTCCCGCCCACGGATGCCAATCGGTATAAAATATCGACTTGGTCCAATTTCGAGGCATATTGTCTTATACGGTACTCTTAGTCATGAACTCATGATTACAGGCTGATGCATCAGCGCCTCGCCCCTCTTCGAGGAGATTCAGACAAGGACTAATGGGAGGTCTCTGAATACGTGCTTATTAGGTTTAAGCTATATTAATGTGAAATACTTTTAAGGAGTCTAATTTTTCTCTGACAGTCAAATTCGGTAGCGTGGTTGGTTTTGATTTATATGGTAAGGTCACCAAACCTTACCATATAAATCCCTGCTTACCATATAAACCTGCTTTCCACGCTAAGGACGCTTCGGGCTTCATCCTGAACCAATTCTTGTAGTTTGCTATCCTTATGACTGGCGAAATGTGGGTGTCCTATAGGAACTCCTCTGCCTAACTTCTCTGGGATTACAGTCGAGATGTTATAAATCTTGTAAAACTAGCTCTTAGTAGTACAATGATCCAACTGACCTTAACAAGGTGAATTCCGTTGTACACCTTTACCATTGCAATCACTACCAATAACAACTACACAGATTTGCTCTGCCAATACCCATAACTTCGTTTTCTGTGTTAACGACGATTCCACTTAAAAATAAGGTTTTATACTCAACAAGATCGGGTTTATACTGTCTTGATTTGTGAATAACGGTCCTCTTCGAACACTTCCTGGTACTCCTCATTGAAGTCCTCGTAAAGCATTTATTTGTTTCTTTAATGGAATTTGATTATAAGTTAACAGTTGTGTTATTATTTCTTCTTGATTTTCTTGGATAACTTTAAGTAGTTTTATCTTGTCAAGTGCCAACTGATGTATCCTAGCCACATCATTGTTTATCTCGATTAAAGCAACATAGGACAATGTTTCTTCATGAGTTTCTATACTATTTTCTAGTTTTCAAGGCTCATTTTTCTGATGTAAAAGTATTATTTCTTTAAACACAGGTTTCAGTAATCTGAACTTAAAGAGTACCCACACCGTGGAGGTTCCTGCCGGTTCTTCTTTATAGAAACCGTGGACCTTGCTCCTGACTTTTGATAAGTAGGCACAACACCAATAATCATTGCTTTTCTGTGGAATAAAACGTTTTGAATTTGGACATTAGACTCATACATCCATCACTATCAGATTTAAGACCTTCATCTTACATATCTTCTTGCTCATCATTCATACCTTGTACCTTCCACAAATCCTTCTAAGTATCTTCACAATACATTAGTGTTACTTTACAGCCTCGAATGAACAATGACGTAAGTGTATCAGCATTGTTCGTATATCTGTTACGTGCTCTGGTGGGAACTGTGGTGTTATCTGTTTCGCCATACCGCCATAATTGTGGGGCATTATGTTAGTTTTGTAAGTCGACGGACTATGTGGATTGAGCAAAGAGTCTTGGTTCTGTGTTGGTAATATTTGTAATCGAGAAGTTGTGAATTGGATGACAAATGCTTTTATTGTTTAATGACCTCTTTTTGTTGTTCAATGTTGATTTTATGTATTCCTAGTTCGCTTTGTCGGTTTTCTTGGTTAAGTTGTATCAAGTTGTTATGACTTAACGGATGCAAAAACAGTTTAATCGATAACAGTTAAAATACTGCAGTTAAATTTGCTTTAAGTGAAATCACAGGGCACTTCTTTCTTTCTTTTTTTCGTGTGGTTAATACCTAACCTAGTGTCCGAGTTTTATGCCGCCCATGGACCTCGGACTTGGCTTTATATGCCGTCGAGAAATGTCTCTTGGGCATGTTGAGTTTTCTCACGATGTACTCCTTTACCGAATAATTAAACAATATACACATGAATCCGAAAGATAAGAGGTGCGTGCCTTGGGTTCGAACTCGTGAACTATGACTTGGCTGTTCAACAATCACACGACTAGACTACTACTATTTGAACCCTGAGACATTTCTTCTAATCAGACAGACCAATTTGGTATTGGGGAGTTTATATTCCACCAATAGGCATGACGAAAATATCAAAAATTTACAAATCTATTCAGTCTGTCAGTTAGAGAATTGAAAAATAATTGACTCGTATTTTTTGTTTTTGTAAATCAATGAATATTGAGAAAGATAAAACGCATCAAAACTCGGGAGTCGCTCGTGACGAACTCAGAACTATGTAGTTAAAAATGATACCTAGGCGTGACGTATTGAGAATTTTAAAAGCGTCGTATCTTCGCCAATTTTGATTTACGTAACAAAAGAAAAAATACGGTACAAATATTTTTTGATAGTCTACCTGACGTACAGTCTTGTCTAATAATATGTAAACGCTTTAGAATTTTTTAAATTGTTTTTCTCCTAATGTACTGATTAAAATTTTATGTTATTACGTTCATAATATTCTCGAACTCATATTTTTATGAAAAAGATGCAATCTCCTAGTAACAGTCGTTATTTCTCGCGAAAATAGCGAGAATATTAAGGAAAGTGTATACATATTATTAGACGTGACTGTACTAATTAGTTTTTTTTGTCGTCTCCCCTATTTTGACGACCCGATTGGTAGTGACGCTGCCTTACGTTCTTAGGGTCCTGGGTTCGAATCCCGGTAGGAGCAAATGTTTGTGTGATGAGCACGGACATTTGTTTCCGAGTCATGGATGTTATGTAAAATAAGTATGTATGTAAATAAGTATGTATTTACAAACAAAACAGTTTATATGTAGTATATCAACTATCTAGTGTCCACGACACAAGCTTTGCTAATTGTGGCACTAGGTGGCGCTGTGTGTTAATGTCCAGCGATATTTATTTATTTATTATTTTCTCCAAGCTGAAACAATAAGAAGTGGCGATGGACAGGCGATTAGGTGCCTGATGATCCTAAGCTATAAGCCCTTTGAATAAATGGCTATTTATTTTCATATTATGACGCCTTAGCCATAATCAGGGATACTCTAGTAATAAAGAAATATCTCCCGATTTAAAGCTCGTAAAAGTAAACTTAAACAGAATTATGGGTACATTGATTGTCTGAAATTAATATTATTCTTTATTAGTCCATCTTTTACGAGCAGCTTATGTCCGGCTTAATTTTGAAGGTGCGATCATAAAATTTGTGTCCCTTTTAGTTTATTGCTACCGGTATTTTATCACCTAAAATTATTTTTTATTATTTCCATCATGATTTTGGTGTTAAAGGAAAGATACGGTACTATTCCAAACATCTTGTCACACACGTCTTTTTAAAACCGTTTCCCCTAATAATCTTGAATAAGGCCAGAATTCCACCAACGCGGAGAAGAGCAGAGTAGAGACATGTGTAAGATTCTAGCTATCACAAGAGAGACGAGAAACGCGATGTAAATTTCCACCAATGTGATTGTTTGCTTTCCGCACGTCTCCTTCGCTCTGCCCGTCTCCGCTTTGGTGGAATTCGGGCCTTAGGATTGTCATACTATCCATTAATTTCGCTGCTAATGCATAAATGGCCAGGCCTGGGCACAGTACTGTTTCTGCTCTCCTTAAAGTGACTGACGATATAAGGCGAGGAATGGAAGACACTAAAGTTACAGTCTTAGTGTTGATCGATTTCTCAAATGCCTTCAATACCGTCAGTCACGAAGTCCTTTTATCCGTCCTGTCCTATCTCATGGTCTCTCCCGAGGCGTTAGAATGGTTTTCCTCCTATCTTCAGGGGCGTCAGCAGTCGGTTCTTGCTGGTGGGTGTAACTCCAGTTGGTGCGATCTTGAAACTGGCGTCCCTCAAGGCGGCATTTTATCTCCACTTTTATTTTCTATTTTTATTGATCTCATAACTACCGAGCTTCAGTGTGCGTATCATCTCTACGCTGATGACTTACAGCTTTACTGTCAGGCAGGTGTTGACAGCTTATCCGGTGCGATCGAGGAGCTGAATCGGGATTTGCGCGCAGTTAAAAACTGGTCCGATCGTTTCGGTGTGGCGGTTAACCCAACCAAGTGCCAGGCTATAATTATAGGGAGCCCCCACAGCCTGAGGAGGCTGAATGGTTTAACGGTACCACCGGTTACCTTTGACGGTACAGTCATTCCGTTTAGCTCTGACGTCAAGGATCTGGGTTTGCACGTTGACACTTGCCTTGACTGGCGTAAGCAGGTTGCGATAGTGAGCAAGAAAGTTACCGGAACGTTGCGGTCGCTCTACGGGCTGAAAAATATTCTCCCTTCACACATTAAAGCAATGCTTGTACAGTCCCTAATCTTCCCCATGATCGACTATGGTGATGTGTGCTACTATGACCTGAATGCTGATCTGCTCAATAAACTTGACCGACTTCTTAATAACTGCATTCGATTCGTCTTCAATCTCCGCAAGTATGATCATGTTTCTGCACATCGTTCACTGTTGAAGTGGCTTCCCATCCGGCAGCGCAGAGCATTGAGGGCTTTGACAACACTGTTTTCCCTTCTTCACAAACCCACTTCTCCTTCTTATCTCACTTCTCATTTTCAATATTTATGCTCTGCGCACAGCAAAAATCTTCGTTCCTCCAATAATTGTCTTCTACGCTGTCCTTTTCACCGATCTGGCTTTTTAAAATCTTCCTTTTCTGTCCAAGCGGTCTTCCTTTGGAATGCGCTCCCTCAGAGTATCAGGACGTTGACTAGTCGTTTCACTTTCAAAATGAAGGCTCGAGAGCTTATTCGCAAGGAGTTGGCAGATTCGTCTCAAAACTAGGTTATTGTCATTTTTCTTAACTCTCTTAACTTTATATATTTTGCTATATGTATGTATGTATGTATTTATTTTATTCTTATATATTTGAGTTGTAAATAATTTCTAGTCTTTTTTTCCATAATTGCACCTACTGTGTATTATCTCTGCATCACCCTAAGGTAGACTGGTAGAAAATGCCTTAGGCATTAAGTCCGCCTTTGTACAGTTTTAATTGTGCATAAAGTTTTAATAAATAAATAAATAAATAAATAATATTGTCTGTAATGATTGTAATAATATTGTTTGTAATAATCTTGTTTGTAAATTCCCTTGAAAGTTCTTCGAATCGCGATCAAAAGTGCGGATACTTCAGAGTGAGATTTTCTGCGTTAGATAAAAACAGATCCTTGACTTCACTTTACCACAGCTTTTAAGCTTTTAGCACTAAATGACCAATACATTTCATTTTTATGTATCACTTGTTTAATGCGGTTAATTTGTCAAAAGATACAAGAGTTATCCTGCTTTTGTTCGATAATATAATATGGCATTCCAGGCTTTAATGTAATCCAATAAAATCATCAGTAAAACCTTTCCTTTAGGGTCTATAAAATATTATATGACTTGGACATAATGCCGAAATTGTTTATATGAGACGTTTGAAAATGCTATTTTTGGTTTTAAGCGCCACCTACGCAAGGCAAGTGTGGACAATGTCTCACGAAAAAGATCTTATGACTCAGAGAAGTCAGGGACAGTAACAAGATTTAAATGTCAATCAACACACTAAGCGACACCTAAGTGAGTGCGTTACTCAAAAGTAAACCCACTTTTCGCCTGTTATGTTAAGTCCCATGAATTAGCATCCGGGCCATTTCCATCAACCGGGCATAAATCCAGACTCCGTGGCCGCTTCTGAGAAATTTCAAACGGAAAAACCCAATAACACTTTGCCCTACCCGGGAATCGAAGCCAGGATCGCACGGGAGTCGTGTTTGCGACCACTACTCCTACGAGGCAATTTTAATTATAAAACTTAAGAAGACGGGTATTTATCGAGAATTTACCTTTAATTTAAAAAAACCGATAAATACCCGTCTTCTCAAGTTTTATAATGTGTTCTGATCGTGAAAGTTTAAAAAAGGCAATTTTAATTGTCAAATATTTTTTAAGCTATGAAAAGTATATACAACGTTATTTTTTGTCGTTTTAATCACTCTAAGGGCGGATAGTACTCATGAAAATGAACAACTTTTACTATGGGACCGACTATAAAATCTCGAAAAAAAAATCATCAGCTGCCTACATTTTTTCGAGTTACGCTTCCAATAATGTATGAAGCAGCTGTTTTTTTTTCGAGATTTCCTAGTCGGTCCCATAGTAAAAGTTGTTCATTTTCATGAGTACTATCCGCCCTTAGAGGGATTAAAATGACTAGAAAATAACGTTGTATCTAGGTAGTGTATCAACTGTCTGATGACCAAGACACAAGCCTCGCTTAAAGGTGTGCTTGTGGCACTAGACGGCGCTGTGTGTATTGTCCAGCGATATATTTTTTTTAGTTTTTTTTTTAAATACCTATACAATATTTGAATCGTGGTTCAAAATTAGTGTGCTTTTATTAATAGCAATATCTATGAATGTAGTTGTCACTTAGGTAGTTTTAGTGAAAACGGACACAAGTCTCGATAAAAAGTCGTATGACTCAGTCTGAGAGAAACAGGATTAAGTGAAGGACTAACTGCTTCTGTCACTATATCCAATTTAATTTTGAGAAAGGTTGCATTATTTTCTGAACTTAAGTTTATCTGACATGACGTTTTTACGGAGTTTTTAACATGAACTGTGGATCAGCTGGACATTAATATTAATAAAACGCAAGATTAAATCTATACTACTCGTAATATTATAAAGCTGCAAAGTTTGTTTGTTTGGTTGAACGCGCTAATCTCAGGAACTACCGGCTCGAATTGAAAAAATCTTTTAGTGTTAAATAGTCCATTTATCGAGGAAGGCTTTAGGCATATAAAATCACGCTACAATCACTAGGAGCGGAGCAGGAATGAAAAATGTTGCAAAAACGGGGACGATTTTCCCTTTCGTTTTTCTCTCATATGTGACGCAGACGAAGTTGCGTGGGTCAGCTAGTAATGTCATAGTTCTTTGTCCATCATTCTGCAGTGCATAGATTATAGCATAGCCTATCAACCTGTAATGTTCCCACTGCTGGGACAAAGGCCTGCTCTTTATAAGAGGGAGGAGGCTGCAAATCACCACGAGGGCCCACATATGCCCACTTTGCCGAAATCTTAGTAACATGTCCATCTTGTTTTTTTTGCGATCCTCTGTCATAATCTTTCGAAAATCAAAATCCTTGTAAGCTTATTCATATCAACGAAATTCATTTTAAATTTTGATCACCACTGTATACTAACCACACCAAATAATCGACTCATCAAACCCAATCAATTACCTAAATAATTAGTAAACGCCACATGTCTCCTATCAGCCGACAATCAGGCCATAACGCGCGACCTGCGCACACGCATACACAAAGCCGGAAGGGGTGGGCGCTCTGTTTGTCCGGCTGTTTGTTCCTTGCAAACCTGGGACCCTGGTACCGCGGTCCGTGGGTTGAGGTCTAATTTCCTTGTGTCAATAGCTAATGTGGTGATCCCTTTTGAGATGTGATCTCTTTGGTTTTATGATTGCCTTTTTCCACAGAGTTGGTAGTTTGCTCCTTTTTGTGTGGGAACTTGATTACTTTTATGAGGTAATTAATTAGCACTAAAATCTTCAACCCTCTATTATTTATTAATCAACCCTATATTATATATACTATACTTTATTATTATAGACGCGAAAAATAAGTGACTGTGTTTTGAACACCTTAATGCGGGTTACAACTAGACCCCTTATTTGGATATCGGAGTTAATATCCCGAGTTATAGTACTTTTCCGTAGTATTCAAATTCCCACCTCCCAAAACCGCAGAAGTAACCTATTTTGAAATGAAATAAGGCCTAATATCGGCCAAACTCAGCAAAACCTGTAGCCATTCCTCTCGACTTCACTTAATCCTATTAATCGTCCTTAACATCGACTGTATATCCAATCCAACCCATATTAATAACCTAGGAAACCCGGATGTTGATGCAAAAACATCGAAGCAATGTATGGAGACGATATTCATGTTCGATAAGTAACTGCCTGGCCACAATCTACATGCTTGTTGCGACAACGAGAACTTAAAAACCGACCAAAAAATTGCTGAGAGCTTGACACAAGTCATGTCCGACGTTTCTGATGATGATGACATCATCACTCACTGCTGGGTACAGGCCTGAAAGCCTCCCCTCCCTCTTCCATACTTCTCGGTTCTGGTGTGTCCAAGTGTTTCCCGAGAGTTAAACGATTTCATCAACCAACCGCGTTGGACGTTACTCACGCGAAGGAAAAAAGTGATTAACGCGCATGCAACTTGATGCAAGTCGTATAGCTTGAAGTCGTGAACAGACCGTAATACGTGTTCTGAGCAAACATGCTATCCTGGTCCCGGATGTAATGAATATTTGCAAAGGTATCCTGGATATCTTATGAGTATGTAAAGTTGAAAGTCAAAGTCTGCGTCATCCAGGATGTTGGATGTCGTATTTGTATTAATTATGAAGGAAATAATGTCCTTATTTGTGGAAACGCTGGTAAAGTTAATTTTATTGCTGCTTTTAATGTTATTTGTTTATCAGAAATGGTAAGGAAATGATTAAAAATGTAACTTGGTCATGAACAAGGTGGATTAATAAAGCGATTTACATTTAACGTACAGTGGGCTGCATCAATTGACTACCCCAGTACCCCGGGTTCGAATTTAGGCTTTTAAGGGACCCGCATCATGAAGCTGACTGTACAATAGTACTCACTAGTACTCACGTCCTAATCTTAGGGGGATACTATTTTGTTGCTTATTGTTTCTATGATCTCATTTACATTTCTAATTAGAACCTCGAAAATTTATCCATACTCGTATCTCTAAAACGATTACCGGAACATAACATAACTCCGGAAAGAAAGCTTATTATTCCCGTCCAAAAATCCATCATTCACTAAAATATTTGGTCCATTCACCGCTGTGTTTACACCCAAACCAGGTGTTACCAGATTTAGATCGGTGCGCACGCGCATAAACACGCGTTACACTGAACATCCTGCGTCTGCAAGTTTAGATTTTATTATTTGGTTTATGTTTGCTTTGGATCGTGTGACGGGCATTTTATTTTAGTGTTGGGGTTTAAAATGGTGACTTACTACTTGTTTGTTGTGAGTTCTTCTGTGATGTGATCTGATGTCATGTTTCTCGTAACTGCTGCTGAATCTTAACCCTAGATTACTACTCTACGTCGCAGAGGCGCCCACATTGTTGATATTTTGCTCTCTCTTTTTATCCTTCGCGCGTATGGCATTCACGTTCAAGGACATCTCAGTCATCGCTAGCACGTGTCGCAGGACGGTGGTTGCGTTACGGTAAGTGTGCTAGTTTTTTTAGATATTACTACCCTTGGCGCTCCAAAGACGTAAGAGTAGCTTGTATGTAAGTTTTGCGGTCTTAATCAAATTGTATGTAAAATATTTATTTTTGTTACTTTGTTAGTTTTTTTAATTAATTACTTCATAATTAACAATTTATAAGAGAAATGTATACTTAAAGTTGTTTTTTTTTTAAATTTTTAATGAGAATACTGTTTAATTGCCTAAGTTCCAGAAATTTCTTCCTAAGATTTATTTAATTAAAGATTTCATAATGAAAATATATAAAAATTATTTAAAATTATGTTTTTCACTTTTAAGTAATATACACAATTATAAAAACAGTCCAAACATATCAATCATACTTATAGGTTTTGATTAAAATCATTATCAATATGATACGCCTCGCGGGCGTATGAGTAGTTTCTTTGTACGTCGCAACATGAGTAGTAATGTAGGGTTAAGGTACCAACAAATCTTTTCAGAGTATCTACCTACCATTCAAATCGTAATTGTGATACTTCTAAATTGTAGTAGGTTACCCTGGTTCCATGTTATTTGAAGTCAGTGCAGAACAGTTATTTTTTCTTTCATTCATAGTTTTCTGTCAACCATACTAATTTTAGCAGGGTTGACTCCTTTTTACACGACTGCCCAAAAAAAACAGTGTTATGTTTTCAGGGTTCATGTATGTATGTATGTTTGTGAGTTTCTTTATTCCACCATAACTTCTAAACGCCTAAACCGATTTCGATGTGCGAGGTATCGTTAGAATTCATGTGTTAGCCCGGGTAACATAAGCTATATCAAAACTTTGTAAATAATAGGGTTGCCATGATTCATGAAGAAACACCAACTTATTACACGACTGCCCAAAAAAAAGAGTGTTATGTTTTCAGGGTTCATGTATGTATGTTTTTTTATTCTTGTTAATTAAATTAAATTGTAAATAGTGTTATCAAAATAACATAATTAAGGATAACAGATGATGGGACCTTGCGGAGTCTCCAAAATTGATCATTATTTGAGCTCAAACTCATTTGCAATTCCGAATCAGATAATCAAAAATCTCCAATTGACTGACAGTATACACCCTCCACAATCGAAGCTGTACTAGAATGTTAATGGCAACAACTTGCAATAATTGTATGCCTGCAATCGGACTACAAGTATATTACACTTATAAACGACAACCGCAATGCAGTAATAAGCACCGTTTTGGCCTGATACCGTTTTCGAAGTTCTGAGATCGATAAATTGCGAAATTATGTTTTGATGACCAATTTTCAGCAATGGCGGTACTGTTTTTGATAACTTGCATTGGAGCCAAATTATTTTGGAAGCCCATACTGACTGCCATTTTTGTAAGGAGCATTCATTTAGCAATTCAGCTATCGCAGACTTCATCTGGGCATGGGCCTCTCCCAAGTTATCCCTGGAAACAAACACCGCCTTTCGCATCCAGCACATATAACTTTTTTGCGCATCCAATCTACCCCAGCTACCTTTTACCGCATTTAGTTTGTACCAGCTGAGTATAAAAGTTGTATTCAGAATTCATCATCCACTGCTGGGTATATTCCTCTCTTTGTAATCCAACTTATAAAAGGTCTATTTCATAATCGAACAGAGCTAAGTTTCCGTTTAAAAATCCTAGCTAGCAATAGCCTAGAATGCTGCTGCTACTAATCCTAGTCTCGCCTTTGTCACATTGTGTTCTAATCAGTACTTTCTCCTAGATGCTAGGTATTATCTGTCTCTGTGCCTAGAAAGTGCATACATGTAGTACTGTCATTTGCAAAGTAATTGTGCTCGTAAATATGTCTCCGTATAAACCTTTGCTAATTGTAGGTGTGGTAATGATAGCCCTTTTGTTATCTATAGATAGAAATCCCTGCTGATTGTAGATTTAAATGAACTGATTATTGGTTAAATATGATGATTTGTAAGTAGGTAAGGAAGACTAGGGAAGCATTTCTTGAACCATTAAAGCCAGATATATTTAATGCTCGTTTCTGGACACAGGCTTGCCTTCTATAACATAGATGATCAAGCATGCACCAGTACCACCAAGCACCAGCGACATGTGCACCGCTGCCTAAACTTTCTAGGAATACAGGCGAGTCTTCACTGCTCATCTCTAGATAAACAGACCTTCTTCAGTGTCATCATCATGATCACCCATGCGTGTTTCATCTACCGGTCATAATAAATATACATAAGTGGGATGACTTTGTGCAATGCTTCCCTGGTTCTTACGATTCTTATTCTTTCGTCTGTCTATATCTGTCAGCATACTGATGTACAATAGAAATTCCCAAGGATACCTTCTACCTATAAACCTTTACCATACTTAGGTGTATTTCACCAGTTCCTTTTCTACACCTATAATTTAGAAGGCGTTGTCCAATGAGTACAAAACCAGTAACATTTACAAAATAAGCACAACATTTATATACTAGTAGCCACAGTACCAACTATTTATCACATACCGTGGCCATTTAAATGGTATTGCAGTGAGAGGTATACCACAAGGTCGCCGCCGTGGTCCTGTGGTACTTCATGAGTAAAGCGTTGGATACACGATGGAAACTCGTTTTAATTCAAGTTTCCGGTTTGTTTTCGTCACAGCGGATTATCGTCGAAACATGTTCGGTTATGGAAGTTCAAGATCGTTAGGAATGGGTCAGCAGTTTTGGAGAAATGGTGGTGATAAATGGTTGGTCCTTTGACCCGGCAATTGCCGGACTAAGCATTTTATATAGATCTAGCATTATTATAGTGGGAAGCATTGTTTAATAATTTACCATAGATGATTCTATAGTAAACAACACCCAATTTGACACTAGTTAGATGGAAGAAGTTAGGTGGTAAAATACTTTTTGATAAAAGTTATAACGAATCAACTGAGCACAAATACAGACGCCGCGGTGGCATTTACTGAGAAATTCGTTATGGAAAAACCCAATAACAATTTACCCGAGCTGGGAATGTAATCTAGGATCTCATGCTCAGTCGTGATTGCGACCACTAAACCAACGAGGCGCCCCCGGGGTATTACAAGGGACTTAAGGGAGATGCTCTAAGGTAGCCTGCGAAATTCAAATTTTCTTACGTTTGTTGGCAATTTGCAGGGCAGTGCTACGTTGTATGTTGATGAACGTATCGGTCGCGACTGTAAGACGTATTAAGTTACAGAATTATAGTCATCAAAATCATCAATACAACCCTCCAAGTTCATAAGAGTCGAATTTTTCACGGTCAAAGTCCTTCTCCGACTCTTAAACATAACTAGCGAATTTTCGGTGTACTATTAGACCTCCTCTTCTTCGTCTTGCCCTTCGGGGACCGTGATGTTATGTTATAAATACAAGGTGTAAACCACCTCATCACAAAACCTTTAACCAAGCATTCTGTACATCAAACTAAGTAACTTTATGCATATAATATTGCTGGGAAACAACTTTTTATTTTGAGGTTATAAAACATGTTTTGTGGTAGAACTCAATGTAACGCACTTAAAACACTTGTGCGGATGGATGGATTGAATAGTACGGAGGTTGTGGAGGTGTTGAAAGTTCAAATATTACAAAAAAAAACTTTTATTTAAAAAAAAAACTTGTCAAAAAGTTGTAACTTTGACCCTGTAATATCTCCGTATCTAGAAGGTTCCCAGGTATGGTGTAGAACAAAAAAATGATCGCAGTGATGGGGAGAACAAGTGCCTCTCGGATTCGTGAAGAGGTGTTTTACACCCTTTATAATAAACGGCATGACGATGTGGAAGACTTTTATTTCTGGTAAAGAAACTTTACAGTCGTTTCTTGGTCTTACTTTGAATAAACAAAAAAACTGAAGACAGCAAAACTAAGAGTTATCTTTTACAGTAGCCACAATAGTATTTACAGAACAATGATTTTGAAGTAGACTCTAGTTAATAAACTAATCTTATGAACACACATTCAACAATCATCAAACAGCCTGTCTCAAAACCGACTAACTTCATTACAAACACAACACATCCAATACACGCCTCAATAATTTGCTATAAAGATTTTAGCAGGCGTCTAGCATTACAGAGTTAAGTTAACGCCTAGATGTGAACCAGTGGAACTAGTCCTAAGTATATTCAAGTTATTAGGTAAGGTCGTTACGTCATCAGTAAGTTATCCAACCTGTCGCGCCCTATAGTTCTGCCTCAATCGTAATGCGAGCGATTATATTAGGTACCCACCTAATTGGCCTAATGTGAGATTTTGATTGCTGTGAGCAATTGTAGCAATGGGTTTTCGTGTGTGTGTGTGTATTGTGGTATTGTATTTTGGTAGTGTAAGTTGTGGGTGTGGGTTTCAGAAATGAGAATATAGTTTTTTTGTTTTTTAATAAATCTGAGCCTGGGGCTATGTTGTGAGAATTCTGTGCGATGCTTAGAATGATTGAAGTGTTATAAAACGTCGTTATTCTTACTGCTTAGGTTGAAAGGAGAATATCTGGTCCTTTTTTCCTGACAGGACCATATTTAGTGCACAACGGGCTTCAGGCAATAAGGTTAAAATTCTACAAGTTGTAAATCAGTTTCTACAATAAACTGGCAAAGAATTTGTTATTGCGTATTGAAGAAACAAAATTGCAAACAAAAAATGTTGGCATTTCTTTTACATTTTCCTTTAACTTTGACTAAAATGATTGACAGTCCATTACCCATTTCTAGATCAACAAGTTTTTACTAAAACTGGTGAAAAAAAACGGAATAAACAGTTTTTTATTACAGTAACATAAGTAAGTACTGTTAAAGAATGGAATTAGATTGTTAGCTATGATTCAATTCGTGCCCATTCAATTATTTATTACAATAGTGGGTACATGGAGTTATTTTATTTGTTGACAACCATTTGAGATTTTATCGGGCTAGTTGTAAGGTTTTTTTTTCCGTATTTATTGATGGATTTTGTTATTTAAACCTCTTCAATTATCAAATATAAAAGGCAACTTATTAGGGTAAACATTTGTCCTTTTTATTGACCTCTTGCTTTTATGTTGTGTTACTCTCTGATTATAATTTTTATGATAAAGGGAAGAAATTTAATTGTAAGGTTCTGTAACGAGAAGGGAACTTCTGAGACACTGAGACATAAATCACGACTATTTTCGTACCCAGGACCTCCTACTCGGTAGTACTGGTCCTAATAAGACAGAAACAAAAATGTAGGAACTTTTTAAGCCTATGAAAAACGACCAATAAATTAAAACCACATCAAAACTCTTCAATAAAACCATGGCTACAAACATACAGATATTCTCCATCACAAATTACACCATCCTATACTATTTATAGTGTTCCCACAGGTTAAAAAGTAATCACACGCACGAGAAATAGCCGACTGGCATGGTACTCACAACCAAAATCCCAAGACCTTCCCCTCCCTTCTTTGGTCCTTCTACGCTAGATGTTTCAGGTGTGTTCTCAAGGTGTTCAGAAGGTCTTGGCTGACTGGTAGGGTAGAAACACTGGTCATTAGACCGATGAGCCATGCCTTCCTGATTTTACTCGTATTGTCTTTCTGTTCTCACATTAACGATTCGAGATTAACCCCTTGATAACTTGTTGCATGCTATGTTGCTTAAATGTTGTTTGTTTCTTGTGTGTTTGAGTTCTTTGAAAGGGAAATTCTGACTCATTTATCAGGTGGTGACAGGCACACACATATTTACGTGTGAAAAATAGTCATCAGTTCGCTACTCATTACGTTGTTCTTTTGTCTTCTGACGTGCAGATTTAATTTGTGGTCAAAGGAAAACAGGTCTTGCAGCAGCTTCTTACTTCCCAGTGCAGAGCAAACATTCTTCACTTACATACAGCCATACAGGGAAGGAACGACCGTTAATTATTATACTTGACTAGCTGACCCACGCAACTTCGTCTGCGTCACATAAGAAAGAAAAACTCCCGTGTTTGCAACATTTTTCATTACTGCTCCGCTCCTAGTGGTCATAGCGTGATGTTATATAGCCTATAGCCTTCCTCGATAAATGGACTATCCAACGCAAAAATAATTTTATAATTCGAGCCGGTAGTTCCTGAGATTAGCGCGCTCAACCAAACAAACAAACAAACTCTTCTGCTTTATAATATTAGTATAGATAAATGCAGTATAGCGATTACCGACTTCATTAATTATAAGCTAAGCCTAATCTTACTAATGAACTATGTCTATGACTTTTCATATGTTTATGGCTGAATGCTAAAAAGTTTTGCCCGAACCTATAAAAGTATCTGAAAGTAACGGCGCTTTCAATTTAGACGTTTGTCGTACTGCGTACGTACCTACGTTCGCTTGTTTTCATACAAAGCGCGCGGAGCGTCGCTGTGCGCTGCGGTACCGGCGCGGTGCCGCGCGGCGGCCGCACCTCGCACTCTACACGCCGCAGCGACACGTAACGCCTAAATTGAAAGCGCCCTGTGATGTCATCGTTACCATCGTCCATCATCCATTCCTTTTTTAAATTTTTATTTTTAGGATGGGAAATCATCAAATGACTTCTCCCACTCTGGGCGGAGCGGGAGGGAGTGTCAGACTTTTACTGACTAAAACCCATCCATGTTCCTTCCTTGCCCTTTATGTTCCGGGGCCGCGGTATCTCTTTCGAACAGGCCCGCAACCCCGGCCATCCACCAAAGTTCCATTCCTAAAATACTCTCCAAATATCTAAAAGTACTCATTCATCTCCAACCACCTTCCCTTAAAACCCCAACTATCATTATACGAGAAACTAACACCGCAATTGTTTTTTTCCCTTGTTTAGAGTCCTCTAAGCTCAACCCATCTCATTGTTCACAAAGCCCACAAAAGGTCCTTTGTCCGTCCTTGGTGTCGTCGAAAATTGTAAAACAAAGGGACCAGTCACACAAAACAGCTGTTAGGCACGTAGCACCTCTCATTTAGACAACAACAATGCATTTTCAACCCTATCCTCTCAACCATACGACTGAATCTACCAGAAACTAAACTACTGCGTTTAGGAAGAGGATTGTGAACTTTGGGTTTAAGAGGCAAGGTTGATTTTACGCTGGAATGAGTAATGGAACCACCCTTCCGGAAAGAGGATAGGTGTCTGGGTTTTGAATTAAAATGACAATTGCGCAGACAGACAGACGGGTTCGTCACTCGGATTATGGTTATTGCGAGTACGTTGACGGTAAAAACAACTCTAAACAGACATTTTAAGTGTTTCATAGTTAAGAAAACCTTCGCAAAAGTCGTTAAATGATAGCCAGTGTCCAGAATCTAGATTGGCCTGAAGAACGTTCTATCATAGTCGCAAGTCTCAAAAAGTCACCGGTAGTTACTTTTCTCCGTGACAAAGTTAAGCAGTAAATCACAGCCAACATTTGCGTCTATTCCATTATCTTGTGGATCAAAACATTCTACCAACTTCTAACGGCACCATAATCAAGACAAGAAAGCTTAGCCTTACCAGAACATTTAACAACGACAATCAGTGTTAAATCACTCAGAATTGTCAACTATATGAATACAAGTGCTAAACATTCTGTGATAAAATTACCCCGTTATTATTTCCACCTTGTCATGCAGAACCATGAGACGAGAAAGATTGTACAAACATAGAGGAACCATACGGATCTGGAAATTGGTCCTTATGCTTTTGGCTGTAGGTCCTTCGAGCCGGACTGTGAGTTGGTGTACGCAAGGACATTTTCAAAGCATGCAACGTGAGGAATGCATAATGATGGATCTGCGTGCTGCATCGGTAATGTGGTGCTGAATGCGTCTTATTATATACCTTTTGTGTTTGCCACAGATGACGTTATGAATATTGAACGGGCTGTCTGTGGGTTTTATTTTGTGTTGCGAACTTGCGAAATGGTTGTCAGTGTGGGAGATGGGAATTGGTGAGGATTGCGCACTAACTTTTCTACTTGAAACTGTATTGTTTAAATATTCTTGTTAACTATTGTTTCCTTAAGTGTGAATAGTAAATATGTAAATTGAATTTTCTTGTTCTTCTGTCACAAGTTTGATCTTTACCGCTCTCTCTTTTCACAAATAGTACTGTGTCTTTAAAATATGAGTCAATGTCATATAGGAAAGTTCTAATGGCGTTAACTCTATTTCTTCAAATTTTTGATACATTCATGAAAAGTGAGACATCATACAGATATCAGTAAACATGCCTGGTGCAGGTATATAATGTTTCTACTAACCTGAAATGTAATGACGTCGGACGGACACAGAATATTACAAGTTATTTAGATATTAGCAAGGCTGTGTTGTCCTACTTGTACAACTACATATTGCGAAATTAACTGCCAACATTGTCGAAACGTTCAAATCTTTTATTTTTATCACGATTAGGCATTTACCGTGGCTCTGGCTAGTTTAACGTATTCTTGCACTCTAAAATGTGGTTTTAATATACCGCTTTTGAGTCGAAAATATTACCAGATCTGATTATTGTGTTTCTTCATAAATCCTTGTTCAGGTCTTTATGACCTTAGCTGATCACCTGCCTATCGGCCAGATCGCCAAAGAAATGAAATTAGAATCTCTCTTAAAATATTCCAGCAGTAGTGCAGAGTGGAATCTTAACTCGCTACCGCCATTCCAGTCATATTTTCAATTACCACTTTCGCACAAATTGTAATCCTAAATCTGATAAAGATAATCGCCTTTATCTCAGGCGTGTAGTTTTCCATTTTTATTACTTGTTGTTTTTCGTTCGACAGTTTTAATTTACGCTGTGGTATATTCTCCTACTTTGCCTGCGTTAATTAGTCCACTCAAGCGTACATGTGCTGCTTCTATTAGTGTAACATTAGCATTGAATACTTCATTGGTTTTATTTTTAGTGTCGACTTTTTCTTCTCTTTCGAAATGTTGTATCGTGTTTATTACACCTGTATTTATATGTTGAATTCTTACTTTTATGAAATCTTTTATATCATTGAAAGTAAATTGGTTCTTCATTCTAAAAATTCGATTCGATAGATCCGATTTCTTCGGCTATAGTAGTATTGACTCATGAATACATCATAGTTTATGAGTGCTATCGTTGTTAACACTTCATTGATCTTTTTTTTTTCTCTACGAGTCTTGTGCCTTTTTATAAATCTAATAGTATTTATAGTATGCTTTCCTAATTTATGAACACTGTTAGAAACGAACGTATTACCGTCAAAAAAGGCATGAATTCATCATGCTATTCTATTTTAGCATAACGTTTTACAAAAGCTTTTAGAATCCATGAAAGAAAACGGAAAGTTACAATCCCACGTAAAACAGTTGCCAATAAATAAATTCGACAAAAAACCTCGATGAACACACGTTTTATTTGGGACGCACACGTAAACGCTTTCATTCATCAATCCGGCGAATGTGTTGCAAATCCCGAGCAAGGTCGTCTGTTAAAAACGGCGTTTTCACACAAATATAAATCGAACGATTACTTAATAGTTCCCACAACCTTCAACTGGTGGTTTTCGGTCACACGCATGTAGGGTTGCCAGTGTTGCCACATGTCCGGACTTGAGCTCAGAGTCCGGGATGCAGGGAAATACAGCCAAAATTTACAAAAATGAGATCGTTAAATCAGTCTACTAATAATTTTTAAACATTCATAATTTTACTACTTACATGTTAGATGATGAATTAAAAAGGATTTATATTTTAAGAACCCGAAATAGTTCTGCGACAAATCTTTCTTAAATTATAAGATCCCACAAAATAAAATTATATTGCACAATTCGAAGATAGGCCCAGAAAATTATAATTTGTAGTGGAGAACCCTACACGTATGGCTATTGGCAGATTGTCAAATAAAACCCGTTTCACATTGTAACTGCAGTAATTCCTACAATGTACTGAGAATTTGAATGCCCTGGAATGTTCCATTGCGGGGTTTTTGGCGAGATGTGTCAATAGTCACGAAGAAATGGCGCAATGGTGATAGAAACTGCTTTCGTTATTTGTGGAACGCTGATTCATAGTGTTTCGTATTGAATACTAATTCGGTTAGATATGCGAATAGTTCCCTGAAGTGTTAAAGGTCGTTTGTAAGAGGCTGCTGTCACTTCAAGGCTTGTCTTTGGAGTGTTTATGGAGACTTGCGATCATTTTCTACGAACTGATTATGCTTTGACATCATTCTAGGACATTAACGTCTTGATTTACAAGGTGTGTTCCAGGTGGCAAATCCCTTCCTCAATAATGACGATGATTAACTTCTTTAGGGGATACATTTTGGTAAAGGAACATTATAAAATGTCATTAAATTTTCATGGCTTTTGACCTAGCTGTTTAGGCTGCGCTTGATCTTGTAATTTATTTGGGATCGGCGGCATACCTCTATTACTCGTCATGTCATGAGACTCCTCCTTTCTTTACATATATATCCTATTACCTCACGCAGTCACTATCTGTCGATGAGTAAATAAGTGAATGAATGATGATTTTAATAAAGTAACTAAGAACATTGATATCTGCGAAGAATACACCAGCCGGAATCCGTGATGAATTTCTAGAAGCTGCTCTTACAAGTGTTGCGAATTCTGACTCAACTGGACAGTAACCAGATGACTCAGATTACGCCACAAACACGTACGTGGTCCTTTTACACAAATTCGTGCTTTGTACCAAAGGACCAGATTCCAAACAGTATTACTACAAGAAACAGGTAAGTTAGCATTCCATTGCATAGAAGACCCTTTGAGGTAAATGCAAATTCGTTTTCAAGCCAAAAACATTGTGTAACTGTAATCTATTTTTAGCATAAGCATATTGAATAGGGACACTAGATTCTCATTGAGAGAGTATTCCACAATGTGGGTCCTGTGTGGATACATCACAAGTCTTCGGATTTTTCCTCATGATGTTTTTTTTTTCACCGTTTTGCGAGCAATGTTATTGAATCTCAGCTAGAACCTACGAGTCGAGAGTGGACCCACAAGCTACCATTCATAATTTGCGGTCATTAGCACTGGGCTGCTCATTCTCAAAAACATTATGTAACCAACAAAGCACCATTCTTAGAAGCGACATTAATATTTCCACAGCATATTACACCTCATTTTGTAGCAGATCGAATTCCTTTATTGAATTAAATGGTTTCGTAACTGTCCGGCACACTTGCGAACAATGGACATTGCCGATTGGACACGACATGTCGATTGTCGTCGGATCGACGACGGTCAATAGGCGATGACCTGTTAATCCGTGAAATGATTTTTTCCGGAGTAGGTTTTTGCAATAGTTGTTTTACCGTCTTGGGTGAATAGGAACGGAAAATTAGTACGTTTTGATATTAGAGCGAAATTAGGTATAATCGAAGGAAGTATATTGATGTAGAATTCCATCTTGCTTGGATATCTCGAAATCTATTTAACGGATCGGAGGTGGAGAACAAGCCATATGTCGAACTATGAGGCTGCTCAACGAGACTCGTGGCAGTGCTTTGAGTGGAAGGTCTCCAGCCAGCGCTAAGGGCACTCCCTGTGGTGAACAAGCCTAGACTTAGGGCGTCACTCGAGTAGGGCAGCAAAGGGATCTGAACGATATCATTATTTAAGGGCTCATTTAAAATTAACTAATTTTAATTGGCTAGCTCGAGCAAGAGTCGGGGGTGGAGTGGGAGGAGGGTGTTGTCAGAAGTGGTCAAATATACTATATTGTTACATCGGACCTACTAGAACATTCGAGAAAGCCAGTGATTACAATGTGTGTACGTTAGAAGTTCGAGAGAATTCTATTATTATTAGTTTTAAAGTTAGGTAGGTACAAACTCGCGACCTATTTATACAAAGACATTAGAATTTCGACCGTATGCCTAGGGCATACGGTTCATATTTGCTTGTTTTGTACAAGTAGGTTAGGTAGGTACTTGTTTTCAGTAGGTACCTATCTACCTGCTATTTTTTGTTAGTGTTTTTTTATGACCCTCTCGAATGTTCGTCGTTATTCTGGTGTGTCTGTTGGCGAGTATAAATAGAGCGCTCAGGGCCGCGACCGGCAGTCTTGTTTTAGCGACACAACGAAGCGAATCCAAGTGAACTACAAGTGCGATATCTAAGTGAATAGTAAACAGTAGTGTATTTGTGATTAAGTTTTGATTGTTTTGTGATTAATAAAGTTATTGTGTTGTTTAATCGGTAGTAATTAATTTATCTCATACCCAGCTCGTAACAAATTGGTGTCAGAAGTGGGATATAAATAATGCCAATTCTACCAAAGGACGACACGGAGGGTATCCGTACCAGAAGTCAGCGACAGCAGGATATGGACCAAAGGCGGTTTGGAGATTCTCCGACACAGACACCGGGTGGTGTCCAGCCTACGTCAGAGCCAGTCGCTGGCCCATCTGGAGTTTCTTCAGGATCAGTGGCGCCAGACTTGTCAGCTTTAATGGCGCTGCTGCAGGATCAAGCTCGCCGTCAAGAGGAGCAGGCTCGCCGTCAAGAGGAGCAGGCTCGCCGATTGGAAGAGCAGTTGCAGCGAGACAAAGAGGAGCAGGTCCGCCGCCAAGACGAGCAGATGCTCCTCATAAAGGATCTACATGCAACTTTCGGCAAGGACATCAAGTTGATGAAAGATCAGGTCCACCAGCATGAGAATCGCATCTCGGAGGCCGAAGTTAAGATTGCTGGGGTGCAGAAGGCTTTGAGCGAACTGAAGACTGAAGGTGGAACTGTAGCTTCGGTGGTTGCTGCACCTTCTTCGCGTGGTTTTAAGGCGCCTCCGTTCGATGGCACATCTTCGTGGTCGGCTTACAAAATACAGTTTGAGGCCGTCATGAAGGCGAATGGATGGACAAAACCACAAGCCATGACCGCGCTCACCTTGGGCCTCCGAGACCAGGCTTTAACTATTCTCGAGGCACTCGGCAAGGATGTAACCTACGAGCAGCTGGTGGAGGCGTTGGAGTCCAGATACGGCGACGCGCACCTGGAGCACGTATTCCGTGCTAAGTTGAAGGACCGTTTTCAACGAAGTACCGAGAACCTACAGCAGTGGGCTCTAGAAGTTGAAAAGCTCGTTCGGAAAGCCTACCAGTCTGCCCCTGCACTGATTGACGGAAATCTGGTACAGGCGTTCGTTGATGGAATACGTGACTTAGAAGTTAGAGCCGCCGTGAGACTTGGGCATCACGAGACATTGAAGGACGCCTTGGCCCATGCCTTAGAAGTAGAGGCAGTGAGGCAAGACCACCGAACGCACCGCGTCAGGGAGGTTGTAGCATCACCTGTACGCGACCGCCCGCAAGGGTATAGTCCTAGGTGCTACACTTGTGGAGAAAGGGGTCATCTTCGGTCCAGCTGTCCTAAGCGCAGCACCCCGAGAGAAGATCAGCAGGGAAGAGTGGCTGAAGTGACTGCCCAGCCACAGCAGGGAAACGAGTAAATGCCAGGACTGGGGGGCGGGTGCTGGCTGGTATTGAAAAAGCCCCGAGAATCTTGATCTCGCAAGCACATGACGGGAACAGCCTGACCATCAAAGGCGAAGTCAATGGAACACCATGTAAACTGACGTTGGATACTGGAGCATCTCACACGGTCGTCAATTCCAAACTAGCAAGTCGGTTTCTTGGGGACTACTTCAATAAGCACGACCGTATACATTTACTAACAGCTACCGGTCAGCACATAACCGTCCGAGGCAAGAAGGAGGTAGAGTTAAAACTGGGTGACAGATTTTACAAGCAGAATGTCATCGTGGCTGACATAGTGGACGATTGCATCTTGGGCTTGGACTTCATGCGGAAATATCGTTGTGAGATCGACGTTGATCAAGGAGTACTGAAATGTGGTTCAGAGGAAGTCTTCATGGAAGGTGCACCGTCAGGGAAAGTGTACTGCTTGAAGAAGATTGTTCTTCCTCGCAGATCAGAAACGGTTGTGCCAATTTGTTTGCCACAAAATTCTGGAAACAAAGGTCGAAGTGTTCTAATAGAAAGGGTGAACAATGACTTCCCATGGAAGATGGCACGAACTCTGGTCAAGGCCACCAACGTCTCAGCAGTACGCATACTGAATCCAAGTGACCAGGAGCAAGTGATTAAGAAGGGCACCTTGATCGGCACTTGCGAGGAAGTAGCCTGGATGCGTCAATTGCAAGATGTCCCTACCGGAAATGAAATTCGCAGTTCAAAATTTGACGTGTCAACGCTTTTGGCAAACTGCGATTTAACTAAAGGAGAAATGGACAAGGCTAAGAAGATGTTACTTCAGTACGCCAACATTTTTTCTTCGAATGATGCTGACATAGGGAGAACTGGACTTGTTCAGCACCAGATTAATACAGGTAACGAGTTACCTATCCGTCAGCGACCAAGAAGACTGCCAGTTGCACGAGAAAAAGAGGTAGAAACCATGATTGAGGGAATGGTGAAGGACGGTGTTATAGAGCCTTCATCGAGTCCATGGTGTTCTCCTGTGGTCCTGGTAAAGAAAAAGGACGGCAGTATGCGCTTCTGTGTGGACTATCGACGACTGAACGACGTCACGAAAAAGGACAGCTACCCGCTGCCTAGGATCGATGACACACTGGACACGCTGACTGGTATGAAGTGGTTTACCACACTTGATCTGAAGAGTGGCTACTGGCAAGTAGAAATAGACCCCAAGGACAAGGAGAAAACTGCATTCTCAACAGGAAAAGGGCTATGGCAGTTTAAAGTTATGGCATTCGGTTTGTGCAACGCTCCTGCGACGTTTGAAAGGCTGATGGAGCAAGTACTCGCCGGATTGATTGGAGACGCATGTCTTGTCTATCTAGACGACATAATCATCGTGGGCCGTACATTTGAAGATCACCTTAAAAACCTCAACCGAGTGCTGTCGAAAATCCAAACAGCAAATCTCAAGTTAAGTCCGAAAAAGTGTTCGTTTTTCAGACAGCAAGTGAACTTCTTAGGACACATAGTTTCGGGGGAAGGTGTTCAAACAGACCCAGAAAAAGTAGTCGCCGTCAAGGATTGGCCAGTTCCGAAAGACAAGACACAGGTCAGAGCATTCCTGGGTTTGTGCTCCTACTATCGAAGGTTTGTCAAGAATTTTGCCGACATTGCAAAACCTCTGCACAAACTCACTGAGGAAAAGAGGCAATTCTGTTGGGACGATGACTGCGACGTCGCATTTCAGGAATTAAAGAAACGTCTGTGCAACACACCTATTTTGGGATATCCTGACACTGAAAATGACTTCATAGTTGACACAGATGCCAGTAATACTGGAATTGGGGGCGTGCTGTCTCAACGGAAAGGAGACCGGGAGGTTGTAATAGCTTACTTCAGCAAGTCTTTATCTAAGCCAGAAAGAAATTACTGCGTTACAAGACGGGAGCTACTCGCTGTAGTAAAGACAGTGCAGCACTTCAGTAAATATTTGCTGGGACGTAAATTCCAATTACGAACTGACCATGCTGCACTGAAGTGGCTATTACAGTTCAAGAATCCAGAGGGGCAAGTGGCGAGATGGATAGAACTACTACAAGAGTTTGATTTCGTAACTGAACATCGCAGTGGGAGAACTCACGGTAACGCAGACGCCTTGTCAAGAAGACCTTGTCCTGAAGACTGTAAGCACTGTGCCAGGCAAGAAACTAAGGAAGTAGTGCCCGTGAGGATGCTCAGAACGGATCTCAGCGATGAATGGAAGGAGACCCTACAGCAGACTCAGCAAAACGACTCGGATATCAAACCGATCTTCGAGTGGATCAAAGCTGGTGTTCCTAAACCCAAGTGGAGTGATGTAGCTGCGATGAGTTCCATCACGAAGAGTTATTGGGCGCAATGGAACAGCTTGGTGATCCAGGATGGAGTCTTGTGCCGTAAATGGGAAAACGCTAGAGGGGACAGCTGTCATCTACAAATGGTTGTTCCGAAAGCTAAGGTACCGGATGTTCTACGGCTCTACCATGATGGATGTTCTGGAGGACATATGGGGGTTAAAAGGACTCTACTAAAAATTCGAGAACGCTTCTACTGGATCCACTGTCGAGATGATGTGGAGGACTGGTGCCGTAAATGTACCAGTTGTGCGGCCGTGAAAGGACCCCGTACACGCAGCAGAGGTGCATTAAAAGTGTACAACGTTGGAGCCCCTTGGGAACGGATAGCACTAGACGTTGCGGGACCATTTCCAGTAAGTGAGAGCGGAAACAGGTACTTCCTGGTGGTCATGGATTACTTTACAAAGTGGCCGGAAGTCTTCGCCATTCCTAACCAAGAAGCAACAACTGTCGCAGATAAATTGGTTCAAGAAGTCTTCTGTCGTTTTGGAGTACCCTTAGAAATACACAGCGATCAAGGAAGAAATTTTGAATCGCAAGTATTTCAAGAGACTTGTCGGTTAATGGGTACCCATAAAACCAGAACCACCTCTTACCACCCACAATCCGATGGAATGGTGGAACGATTCAACCAAACGTTGGAGAGATATCTGGCGAAAGTTGTGGAAAGCCGGCAAAGGGATTGGGACAAGCACATACAGCCGTTTCTTCTGTCTTACCGAAGTGCAGTCCACGAAAGCACGACTGTGACACCAGCCTTCGCGAACTTTGGAAGGGAACTACGGTTACCTGCTGATTTAATCACTGGAACTCCCCCTGATGCTCCATGTAGCGTAACAGATTACGCGAATGACTTGCGTAATAAGTTGAACGATGTTTATGAGCATATCCGACAGTCCGGCCAACAGATGTCTGAGAAGATGAAGACCCGTTATGATCGGAAGGCAAACGGTAGGGGTTTCGACGAGGGTTCACTGGTGTGGTTGCATAACCCAGTGCGGAGCAAGGGGAAGTCTCCGAAGTTACAAGCAAAATGGGATGGGCCATACCGAGTCGTGACTAGGATCAACGATGTCACCTACCGAATACAGAAGGGTCCACGAGGTGCGCCTAAGATTGTGCATGTAGACCGGTTGGCGCGATACTACGGGACTAATGATGCTCGGGACGAGCATGTCTAAGGAGGGGGCAGTGTTACATCGGACCTACTAGAACATTCGAGAAAGCCAGTGATTACAATGTGTGTACGTTAGAAGTTCGAGAGAATTCTATTATTATTAGTTTTAAAGTTAGGTAGGTACAAACTCGCGACCTATTTATACAAAGACATTAGAATTTCGACCGTATGCCTAGGGCATACGGTTCATATTTGCTTGTTTTGTACAAGTAGGTTAGGTAGGTACTTGTTTTCAGTAGGTACCTATCTACCTGCTATTTTTTGTTAGTGTTTTTTTATGACCCTCTCGAATGTTCGTCGTTATTCTGGTGTGTCTGTTGGCGAGTATAAATAGAGCGCTCAGGGCCGCGACCGGCAGTCTTGTTTTAGCGACACAACGAAGCGAATCCAAGTGAACTACAAGTGCGATATCTAAGTGAATAGTAAACAGTAGTGTATTTGTGATTAAGTTTTGATTGTTTTGTGATTAATAAAGTTATTGTGTTGTTTAATCGGTAGTAATTAATTTATCTCATACCCAGCTCGTAACAATATATATATGGTGCTATTATTACCTAATAATGAATCAGAGAAAAGTTTGGTAATAAATACAGGATTCCAACAAGTTGTAGCAATTAATTCGCACTTAATATTAGCATATGACATTAAGGATTCCTCGCCGGAAACTATTAAGATACTAACAGACTTTATAGCACATAGATTGTCATAGATGTTTCCGCTGAGATATGACGTTACACAAAAATGTCCTTTTTAGGGAGAAAGTGCGAAAAAATCTGATCATTGATTTAATTATAATTTTAATTAATCGTTGACTGGCACGTTGGTCTAGTTGGCGAATGCTAAACACGAAGTCCTGGAAGACCTGGGGTCGATTCCCAGGTCGGTCAGTGTTTTCGAGTTTTTCCATCAAGTATTTCTCATAATCACGGAGTTTGGCAAGGTTGATGGCAATAGGTTGGTCCCCTATTACATAGGACTTATACATAACTGGCGAAATGTGAATGCACTAAAAGGTACACCTCTGCTTAATCCTCCCGGGATTACGAGCGTCATGTTATGTTATGTGTTTAATAAGCAAAAAGGAAGGCCTCGTTGATGTAGTGGTCGAAAATGCTACTGCAGGACATGAGATCCTGGGTAGGGAGTGAGTATTATTAGGAATTTCTAAATTGCAACTTAGAATTAGTGGGTAGTTGATGTCAATAGGCTCGCTCCGCTTACGTGGTAAATCACAACTGGTGAATTTGGTAGTATAAGTAAAGCTGCTAGAGTTACACCTTTGCTTAACACTTCGGGAGCAGCAGACCTGATTATAGATGACATTAAAATTATGAAAATAAGGGCGAAATAGCATCTAGTCTTCCACTGCTGGGCAAAGGCCTCCCCTTTTTCCTTCCAAACCTCTCTATCTTGTGCGGTATCTGGCCATGTTCGCCCCGCAAACAGGATCACATCGTCACACCACCTTCGCCGCGGTCTACCTCGACGGCGATTCCCTCCGTCAGGCGTCCAGTGAGTGACGATCTTTACCCATCTCTCCGGGTGCATTCTCACTACGTGGCCAGCCCACTCCCACTTCAGCTTGGCTATTTTTTCTCCGACATCTGCAACCTGAGTTATGGAACGCAGGGTCGTGTTTTTTGCGAGATCTGTACGCTTCACACCGATTACACTGCGTTCCATTGCCCTCTGGCAAATCTTGAGTTTGGACTTCTGTTGTTCAATTAATGACCAACTTTGCGCACCATAGGTTAGGACGGGCAGGATGCACATATCGATGAGTTTTCTTTTCAGTGTCATTGGAAGACTTCCCTTCCTGTGTTCTTTTTTTCCATCTAGTCTAGACTAAATAAATGGCTTCACATTTTTCAATGACTGCATCCATGAGCAATTATTTTTTTCGGATGGGAAGTCATCAAATAATTTCTCCAACTCTGGGTGTCAGAATTTTATTGACTAAAACCCATCCATGTTCCTTCCTCACCCTTTTTGTTCCAGGGACACGGTATCTCTTTGGAACAGTCCCGCAGCCCCGGAATCATGAACCCTCAAAGTTACTCCAAGTTTTTCAAAGAATCACTTATAAGCATTACTAATATTCCTGTTCACCCAACTAAATCCGCACCGGTCAGACGAGTGTCAAGTAATACCGGCTCACAATTCGATACGTTTACACAATTCCAGTCCACACATACAAGTACGGTTCTGCAGTGTTAGGTAAGGCAACTTGATTCTTTTCATTGAAATATAAAACTTGTTATGTGAGAAACTATGGCGCTCAGACTTGGTCTTTGACTGAAGCCCAGAAGTCCAAACTCAACGTTTGCCAAAGAGCGATGGAACGTAGCATTCTAAATCTTAGACTCTCCGATCGAATGCGTAACACCTTTATACGGTCAAAGACAGGTATCGCCGATGTTGGCAGTAAGTCTGCGAAGCTGAAATGGGACTGGGCGGGTCACGTCTCTAGGATGGGGCCGGGCAGATGGGCGAAGATAGTCACACAGTGGGTGCCTGAAGACGGTCGTCGTAACCGAGGCAGGCCCAAAAAACGCTGGCGTGACGATCTGGACTCGTTCTTGACGGATTGGTCAGAAAGGGCATATTACAAACAGGATTGGAAAGCCATGGGGGAGGCCTTTGCCCAGCCGTGGGACAGATCAGGCTGACATTAAAAAAAAAAAATTGGGAAACTGGAAGGTCTGACTGTAACAGTATATCAAGCTTTAGTAAAACCAAGGATAGTTTTTGCAGAATGATGCTGATAATGATAAGGTTCGTTATCAGCTTTTGTTGTTTTAGCATAAGCTGGACGAGATTAGCTAATGCCTTAGTCATTATTTGGCAGGTCAGTGGCAGTGGAATAGTCTTCTAACACTGTTTTAAGCTTATACGGTTAAAAACTAAAGTTAAATTCTGTAACTCTTACAGATATCTTCCGTGATTGTTCATTGTTTTAAACCCCCGAAACGTCACAAAAGATAAATGACAATTTACGTTAATAATAGATTTCTGTCTAATTAATGCCTGTTTACAAAGGTTATGCAATTCCTAAATATTATTATTACTATTGTCCTGTGGGTTTAACATCTCGCAGAGCCGAGCGTTGATAATACGACGGCAAAAAAAGGTAAAATCGGAAGGTTTGAACGCGATTTACACACTCACCAGTTGACGAACAAGTCGAAAATAGACGAAAATACACGTACGCTTTTATTTAGAACTAGGTGATGCCTGCGGCTTTTCCCGCGTACAAATTATATACTAAAACCTTCCTCGACAACCACTCAATCCATTGGCGAAAACAGCATGAAAATCGGTGCAGAAGTTTTTGAGTTTACCGCGAACAGAGGCAGACGCGTCGGAGGATTTTGTTTTATACTATGTAGTGATTAATTTTAAATGTTGCGAAGTGTTGAGTAGATAGGAGCATAAATCCTTCACACTACGCATCTAACGTATCTAATATAAATTGTAGATTCATCGAAACGTGTGGCAAATTTATAGCGATGTCGATATTCTAAAAGTATCTCTCAATTTCCGATCAATCTGAATTCAGAAAAGATACGGGGTCACCTATTTAACTTACAAACGACCCAAAAACCCAGCAGTGCTGGCCCAGTCCCCAATCACTATGAACCAAATCTTCGCACGAATTCCCAGTGACATATTATTACGACTCAATATAAACTGTGTGAGCAGGTAATCAGGTTCAATGCCGCATCAAGGCCGTTGTTTTGGCATGCGCCTGAGTCGTTAATGTGGGACATTGACGTGTTAACATGTTTTTATTTTTGGTCCTCCGCAATCCCGCTTGTGCGAATTTATCGGGAGTTTTTGCGAGTGGATGGTTTTCTTTGTGGATTGCTTTCGGTTTTACCTTTGCCTTGGTTATTTCGTCTTGAGCACAAATCAAAATTTAACTAAGACAAATGAAATTTCTGGTAACTAGCACTTTGTCCGCGACTTCGTCGGATGTTACTCGGTAAAGTTTAGCTTTATATTGGTGAAGGAATTTTTAAATTCGGTTGAGTAGTTCTTGAGTAAATCGTAAAAAACAAACAAAAAATCAAATCGTTCCTCTATATAATATATTAGTTTGGAATGACTAAAAGTTGCCACTTTTGTTATAAGTATGATGATTGATGATCTATGAATTCATTAGACCGATGTGGTGCCGGGGAGTTTGGTTCGCCGCCTCTACCACCACCAACCCCAGTTGCGGAGACCGGCTACACAAGATGTGGTGGGCGTTTTTGGCGGACTGAATCGTGTTACTTAGAAATTCGAAAGTGCTGATTTTTAGCTTTTTATTTATTTAACACTTCAATCACAAAGTACAGAGGCGGACTTAATGCCAATGACATTCTCTACCAGTCAACCTTTAGGTGATGCAGTGGTAGGTGTCATTCCTGAAACTTCACGAATAATTTTAAATAGATTACTGCTAATTTCAGATGATAAGGAATTATTGTGTTGGTCAGCAGGGGCAAGGCTGATTTAATTTCAAGCGTGGAACATTGTTTTTACAACGGCGTATTAAAGTCAAATCATATTGTTCAATCAGAATTAGTGGATACCGGCGCCTAATTCATTTTGGCACCAATTGAACCAATTATGGCATTTCATTCAATTAACCGACATTCTCTACAAATTAGAAACAGCGCCCACGCATTTAAAAATAAACCTCACGCATGGGTGTGATTTGACAGTTATTAACAAACGAATTCAAAATGGCGGCCGTCACGGTTGGTCCAGCACATTGAGAGATATTTATCAATGGAGGACAAAGGGACCTCATCACGTTACATTCAGTGGCTTTTAGTTCAAACTATGTAGTACAAATAATTAAATGGGGTCTCCACTTGGAAACTTGGATTGGATTAAGTCATATTGAGTTCATGTCGATTGGACAACCTTGCTGCCGAGCCTTGAGTTTAAGCTGGTTTGTGGTTTTACATTATGCTACCATAATTGACCAATTCAACTTTGTTGGAACTGAGATGAATCCGGCTCGAAGAACCATTTTGATTGATGTAAGTATAAAAAGGATATTTTAGCAAGAAGTAAACATAACGTCTTGTCTGATTTTCCGAAGGGTTATTTCTTTACTAGGCTCTAGTCTCTGTTGTAACATCACTAATTAGTATGTAATTAGTATACACATCACTATCATTATCTATGTCTTTTCTATGTCTTGTCTATGATTGTCTTCACTTGCCTAATGGCTGTCTAATTGTGAACCCCGTCTGTGATGTCGACTACTATGTGTCCTGTCTAATAAACCAAGTCTTCCCTATGGTGTCTTTAATTCAACAACCAACAAACGTAACATGATGTCAGAAGTGTGTCATTTAAAATGAAAACGAGAGAACGCACGTGAAAATGCCGAATCCTCCAAGCAGCGAAGCGCGTGGTGACGACCAACATGGCCATGTACATTAAAGATTGCCACAGCCAACTTCGTAAACTAATGACATGTCTGAGGCAACTCCCTACCTTTAATTAGTGACATCCTCAAACAAGTAAGTAAATTAACGCACCCACTGACTAGAAAACCTAAATTATGCAAGAATGTAGCATAACTCCCAACATCCATAGACGTTACGGAATACTATAAAATACCACAGTGGCAACATTGGGCCATAAAAAAAGTAAATGATCCCATAACTGTTTTTTTAGAACGGATTTCGCGACGTTTTAAACATATCCTAATGTCATTAAAATATAAATTAATGGTGTAATATGGATGCCAGTCGTTAAATAAATCTACTGACATTTTCATGACAGGGTGGGGCACACTGTTATTGGCCGAGCTTGGCTGTGATTATTGGTTTATGATATTAAGATATTATTTACACTACACGCGAAATGATTTGTGATCAAGGGATTTTATCTAGGTCGCGTCTATAGTCTACTTATGTAAGTAAAATACCTAATGGCTTAATTTACTTAACAGATTAAGTTCTGATGCTGAATACCTACGTGATGAAAAACTTACGATAACTACGAATAGTTTATTTTATTTGTAACCGCAATTTACCTTTCATTCAATCAACTCAAATATTAAAAAAAAAAACATATAATTTCATAAACATAAACCTTATGCATAAACCGTGAACCAATTACTAGCTGCTACGGAACCCTTCATGGGCGAGTCCAACTCGTACTTGGCCGCTTTAAAAAAAAAATCGCCTCAAGTTAATGAAGAAAATACTAGCTAATGAAGTAATTAGATAATTAAATTCATTAAAAATAAACCAAGTCCGTCTGATTGTGACAAAAACGTAATTTCATCTACCATTTACAAAATAAACACAATTTAATTTAAAAATAAATTACTCAAATTAAAAAACCTTAATTGCCAATCACAGTTTCTTTCACCTTCCGCCATCTTTAGGTGCGAACTGTCACGAAGTATTACGATAACTCACGAAGATGCCCGAAGCGGTCCGATGTTTAGACTAGCTATTCAGAACTAGACTATTATACGATATTGGTCCTAATAGCGTGTCAAAACAATTGGGCTAGCAAAATTTATTGCTAATTTAATTTAATTAATCTTCGGTGACATACTTCATTAATTTTCGACATGAGGATCTTGATTTGCAGCTCAAAATAGTAATTAATGTGGAAATTAAGCTTCTTAAAGACTAGCATCAAACAAGATAAAACACAGCTATTAATATTGATGCTTTAAATTTAATTTCATGTTGTTTTCACTGTCCTGTCGTGTTTTGTGTCCTCTTTTTAATTTAGAGCTGACTCACAAAAGGACTTCCATTCCTTAATGTGACTGAACTGAACTTTAGTCTGAACGAGATTAAGGTCCATGTTCACCGAAAAGATAACCGTCTGATTATCTAAAGCCAGCTGTCACTGTGACATGTTCCCATACAAAAATGTGTTTTAAACAGCTGTTTTAGATAATCAGACTGTCATCCTTTTGGTGAACATAGATCTAAGAAAGACCAAACACTCTGTATGTACCCGAGCGATAAAGGACCAATCGCAGGCTAGCGGAGCTTGACGAACGAAAAAATATAAATATGGGCATAATCACATAACATGTTCATTTTGATTCCTTAATCTTTCTGTATGAGTTTGATAATTTTCCGACGGTATCGCACTACAGGGATAAAAAGTATCTTATTGTGTTAATCCAGGTTATAAACTGTCTGTGTGCCATTCGAAACCGTTCAGTTGTTTTTGCGTGGGAGAGTAACAAACTTTCGCATTTAGAATAGTAGAGTAAGATTATTTTTTTCTAAACAAAACATTATCAATTCAAGTGCTAATTCCAGCAAAAAACCACGAACTTAAAACCCCACAAAACCTAACACCACCCAACCCACATATCTCACTTTGAATCTCACGCAGTAAAGTCACTCTAATTAGTCCAGCTCCACTTTCACTGTGCCAAAACGATCTTCATGCATAAATAATGCGAGTAGCAATCTGTCAATATGTCCACTCTGCTGATACCAGCTGTCAGCAGATATTGAGAAGTCGGCAAACATTCGGACGTGGTATGATAACATTCAATTTTTTTTGGTTAATGTTAATTTTCAATTGGTTAATGTCACAACATTGTAGGTCGAAGTCTTGAGTACTGACCGGATTTTAGGAGCTCTTGGGTGATTGAATATGAAAGTAATTAAGAAATAAACGTAAGACGTTTTGATGCTTGAATTTTGAGGTTACTTGGTAAACAGTTGAAAATGGCTGTTGCGTGCGATTTTCGTCCGCGTGAAATTTGAACAAAAATATTACATTTTATGGATTATCAATTTATCACAGAACCCTAATCCTTATTCTGAAATAAAAACCTAAGCTTTTCCTTACAGCATCAGCTATCTGTCCGTAAAAGTCCCGTCAAAATCGGTCCAGTCGTTTCAAAGATTAGCCGGCACAAACAGACAAAACTGAAAATAAGCTTTTTCTAAGTGTCGTATAATTTCATATGAATTCAGCAAAACGCTGTAATTTTGCGATAATAAACAGACAGAGAATTTCATTTATTAAATAATTTTCATGAAAATAAGTTGCAAGATGGCGACTTTAGTTCTGACCAGAGCCACGCGCCGAAATAGCCATGCTGCACTATACTGGCTGTCAGCGGTTATTGAGACGTCGGCAAACATTCGGACATGGTCCGGCCCACTAACTGGACATGTCAATGTCAAGTTAGTGGCCCGGAAGCCTGTGGAGTGACCGGAATTTAGGCGTCTTAGGACTTGCTGATTTAAAAAGAAAGTAAGTAGAGGTAGTCTATGTTGATAAAGAATAAAAATAGTTATTCAATTATATTTTTTTTTGTTTCGGCTGCTCTCCAAAATCCCGTTTATTAGGATCATAAGTAATATCAATTAATCCTTTTCTGGTATCCTGTCTAACACTCGTTCATTCGTTAAGTTCTAACTTTATGCAATTACTGAAGTATGGAAAAAAGTCTTATTTTATAAAAGATAAGATTGAAGGCACTTCAGTTTTTTTAAGAATTAAGCCTTAGGCTCATACACTGAAATAAATAACATAATATTATACTTATCATTACTTTATATATATGCAAAATGATCTACTATTATTCAGGAGTTATTATAAAAGGCCAAAATAATCATTAGCTGTATAAAGAGCAGGACACAATACAGAGTGGTCGGTTGCTTTAAAGTTTTTGATTCTCAACGCTTTTTCCCAGACTTTTCGGCGTTCTGGATCTTTTGGGAATAAATGTCTCCCTTTTTTTTGCAGTCTGGAGCACAACAATGCGTCATATTTATAGTATTTAATTGTTTTCGATATTTGTTTATTAAGAAATCGTAAATTAGTATTTTTTTAGACGACCCGAATGGCGCAGCAGTAGTGAGGCTGCCTTACGTTCTTAGGGTCCCGGGTTCGAATCCCGGTAGGAACAAATGTTTGTGTGTTGGGCATGGACATTTGTTTCCTAGTCATGGATGTTTATATGTATTAATAAGTATGTATTTACAAACAAAAAAGTATATATGTAGTATATCAACTGTCTGGTGTCCACGATACAAGCTTTGCTTAGTGTGGTACAAGGTGGCGCTGTGTGTTAATGTCCAGCGATATTTAGTTCATAAAATTCGAGGAACGACTTTGACCGTGAAAAATTCGTTCATCGACTCTTCACTTCTTTAACCTAAGTAGGTACCTAATGACTTCCACTTGTTTAGATACGGGTATTAGACGCTATCAAAATCGGTTCCGTAGTTTAATCGTAAAACATGTAAACTAGTAATTGACAGTATACTCGAAAAAAAAATCGAATAAATTAAGGTTTATTTAAAAACCAGATACAAACTAATACGACGAAAAAACCATTAACAACATTATTAATTACAAATTCGACACCATAATCCCAAAAAAAAACAGCAGTAGTATTAATACTACAACAAATACTTCCTAGACTAGAACTCGTTTACCATAGACACAAATATCTATGGCTAGACTGAACTCAAAACGTCTAGATCTAATCGCATCAGGATTAGTTTCAAACTGACGGCTAATATTAGTCATTGGACATAGATATTAAGGAAGGAAGTATTAAAGCTTAGGCTGTGCACACATTGGAATAGAAGTAACAGTTCTTTTTTAGTAATTAGGGACACTGACTAAGGGAGAGAACCTCTCGCCCCAGTCGCCGCGGAAGACGCACCGGGTATACGACAAAAAAATAATAATTAGTCCGGCAGTTACATTATCAACAAATACTTGACCCGTATTTTTTCTTTTGTTACATAAACCAGTGCCAATATTGACGAAGATACGAAGCTTTTAAAATTCTCAAAACGTCACGCTTAGGTATAATTTTTAGCGAGTTCTGACGTCACGAGTCCCCACTACCGAGTTTTGATGCGTTTCATCTTGGTCAATACAATATTTATTGATTTACAAAAAAAATACGTGTACATTATTTTCCAATACTCTAATTGACGGACTAAATATATTGCCAATACTCTAATTGACGGACTGAATATATTTCCAATACTCTAATTGACGGACTAAATATATTTCCAATACTCTAATTGACGGACTAAATATATTTCCAATACTCTAATTGACGGACTAAATATATTTGCAATGTCATGCCTATTCCAGGATTATAGACCAACTTCTACTAAAATTGACTGCCTCGGTGGTCTAGAAGTTACATGCGCGATTGATGAGCATGAGATCCAGAGTTCAATTCCCAGGCCGAGTGAACCGTTTTCCATCACGAATGTCTCAGTCGCAGCTATGGAGTCTAATTCTGTCCCCGTTAGATGACAATATGCTCGCTCTATTACATAGAAGTCAAAATATAACTGGTGAAATATTATATCCATACTGCACTAATCACTTCATTAGCCACAGCAAGAGAAACTGTGACACATCTCGATTATTCTCGCTCTGATTGAAGACGTGGCCCACATCTTGTATATTAACTATATTTAGCACGTAGGCTCTAATCTCACGGTGCACGCTTGTCTGTTTCGTTGGTGTTGCTATAGACTAGGAACTTGTAGAAAAGACCACCAACAATAGTGACCCCCGTATTTGTGAATAATCAAATCTTAAGGGGTTCTCATAAGTCTTTCTGGCGGTCTGCCTTGATATTGGGTGTAAAGAGGAGGGATCAAAGAGTCATGATTATAAATGGAGATGGATTGAGAGGGAGAGGAAGAACAAAGAAAATATGGATTTATGAGGAATGATGTTAACAAAAAGTTTGAAATGATAGTGGAGGTTGACAGGACTCTAAAACATTTCCATTGAAAAATTGATCGTGTTACGCCGCATACCCTAAGGCAAGGTATGATGAAAACCCTTTCTGACGCTAAGCACAGCCAGAATGGTCAAAATGTATGTTTATTCACAAAGGCAAAGCACAGAACATTTACTTCGCTTGTCTACAGATTTCTAAGTCTATGGTAAGACTTTGTTGATAGATCCTCCCACGGTCTGGTATTGAAGCTTTGTTATTTGATTTGCATATTGTTGAGTGAATGTTATTTTACGTTTCAGTACAAAGAACTTATTGATTTAGAGCGGTAAATGACGTGTTGATGAAAGTGATACTTTGACGGGGTCAAAGAGAATTAGGTAGCGAAACTTCAAAGACAAGATTGTCATCGATATTCAGAATAACAAGCGAATAAAGTTTCCACTACTAGGACCTATGTCCTAAGGAGGCTGCTAAATAGTTTACACGAAGTTTTGTGCTTATTTGGGGCCCTATAAGTAATAATTTAAATCATGATAATAAAAAATAAAACAAATAATATAATTTAATAATAATTATATATTTTTTATATATTTTGTAAATACTTCTAAGGCATGCCAAATCTTATATTGTACCAAATATTTTTTGTCTATCGTCTTTTTTACATAATTCTTTGTTAATTGAGAGGTCTGGCTAACTCCTAATACAAGAGCCAGGGTTACACTGATGTTTGAGAAATAATTTTATTTTTTGTATTTTTTTTTTATTAATATATATATATACATTTTTTCATCGTTGTTGCTAAAGGTTCAATATTAGAAACGACATGTTTTTCACCTTTTCTAAAAATAACCACTGATTCACACCAAGAAAGTCAAGTTAACCTTCAAGAGAACGTCAACCATCGTGATCATCTGTGATACGAAAATGTCAAACGCATTACCTTACTTTCCGCAAGTCGGTTAAGACTAACAAGTCACGACTGACTTGATGTCATGGCGGCAAAAAAACACAGTTTTCTTATTAATTAAGAATCGTGACTGAGGTAGATTTGAATGGACTAAAAACTGCAGATGTCTGATATGGTGGATTAGTTTAATGTGTCCTAATGGAATACTTAATTAGTCTGAAGTGTTTTGAGATATGGTGAGGTCAGTCTATTGTCTGATATGTGTGACCGGTTTGATGGAGAGGATAACACTGTGATAACAGTTTTCTTAGATATTGAAGTAGAAACAGAACCGAGTACTTGCACAAGTAACACGTCTCACCAAGTGGTATCTTATTACTCAGTACTAACTGGGTTGTGGAGGTCAGATAGGCAGTCGCTCTATGTAAAATAGTAGTATTAAGCTGCATCCGGTTAGACTAGGAGCCGGCAACAACATTTGGGAAAAGTCTATGCTGATGATGATGAATTTTTGATTATTAACCATCTATTTATTTCCAATTTTTTGTCCAAGTCATTGGTGCCTAACACTGATGAACTATGACATCTACATAAACTAATGTAATAATGTAAGATAAATTGATCTCAATAATTTAATTATAAATAAATATCTCTACTACATTATCTTAAAATGTCGACAATAATTACAATTATTTTGATCTCAATTATAAGGATATAATGTTGTTATTTTACCTATAATAATATATATCTTACTCTGAGAAATGTGTAACATACCCTCTCTTTGTAAATAATAGCTTTAATTAACTACTTAAAATATTGCTTTGCCCCAACAGGGTCCATAATTGTTCTTAGCTGTAAGCTCATTGTAACATCTTTTAAAACTTATAGTACGCTATATAAAATGAATATGAATACATTCGTGATTTTAACCTACAAGACAGCTCGCAGCAGCCGAAACATCTCTATAGCTCCTTTCGCTCAAGAAAACTTCGCACTATCAAACAATACAATTGGAAAGTAAACGCAGGCCCAACATCTGTAGTTTCCAGCTCCTAACATATCGATCTCATTACATCTACCACTGCTACAAGGCAGTAATCGTTCATAAACTAACAAGTTAGCTATTCCTAGTTTCCAACCACTTCCGTCTCCAATCTATTGCAATTTACTGGCAGATAGTCAGGGATTATAAAGTGAAACTTCATTTCTATTGATTCCGAGGGTATTTGAATTATTTTACTTTTTAACTGTGTTGGTCTTTAGTTCTGATTGGGCACCCATCATCGCCTCCGACGATCGGATGGAAAGACAGTGTCACCTTTTTATTAATTCACACTTCAAGGATTTCAGAATTTCCCTTTTATCTAAGTTATGAAATTAGAACCAAAAAAGGCCAAATAACTCCTGTGAAATTCACTGCTGCAATTAATAGTTAGTCTCCACATGATAGTGCTTAAGAATAGACGGCACCGCCAATTCTGATACAGAATAGGTGGTAGGTAGATTTAGACGCATATTGCAAGGGCTGGATCGAGGTGACTCCGAAAACGATACTTGGTAAAATATTGGTGGAGGCTTTTGCCGAGGAGTGGGATAAAATAGGCGAATAATAGGCACTGTAAGGAAAGCTTAATAACGTGTCTTAGTCACGTGAAAAGATTTTTTTGCGAAGACTGTAAAGAATTCTATGGTCGTACATTTTTCCACCAACGTTCAGTAACAAAACAGTTATGTTATAATCCAATAGAACAGTTTTGCGTGTCGTGACAGGCGGACATAGCCCCGCAATGCATAACAGTTCTGCATCAGTCATACGCAGTTATACTTAATGGAATTTGAATGATTTGAACGTTGGCTGGGGTCCAAAGTCAGCGTGGTAGCGGATGCAGAGGCAGAGCGGTTCTGAGGAAAATGTCACTGGAAATTCCGTAAACGTTTCAAATCTAGAAAAGTAAATAATTTGTGAATGATGAATTTATTCAGACGCATCTTCAACACTGTGTTCGATAAGCAATGACGATTTGGAATCATCTTCAAACAATAGGATGGTTGAGGTGGTGGGAATTCATTGACGCTAGCGTACTTTCAGTCTTGTAAATTTTGGGATACTGAAAATCTTGTGGCAGTTTGGTGACTGTTGAGAGAAGTATGGAAACAGAAGACTTCCTGCCCCGATCCTCAATTAGGATGGGGCAAGAGAATGATTATGATGAGAATATTGTGGCTGTAGTTATGGAAAAAAAACAGTGGACTCAGTCACAACCAATCCGTGAATCTAAAGAAAGATCGATGCAGACGTGCGCGAGAGGGACGGATAGATCTGAACATACGAACGAAGCGTTAGGGGAGTAGGGCCTCAGTTTCGGATGCCCTTATCTCAAAATGATTGTAAGATTTAAGGCGACGACATCAGCTAAATAAGCAACTCTATTTGTGGTGGTTCAAACTTCGTTTGAAATACTGTTAGAATAAAGTTCTAATTAGCTTGCACTACAAAGTGGTTGTTACTTCAGTCACTGCGGGCCGAATAGTGCGAAATGAGTATTTTCGATCGATTTAAAACTAGAACTTAACTATTTAATAATAATTAATCCATCAGTCGATGTAGTTTAGCATTTGAAATTTTATGTTATATTTTTGATTATAATTATCATTGTCAATAAATGGCTAAACTGCTTTGAAAGAAAATTAAGAGGTATGTTTGAAGATTTTTTTGGTGCATTAAAATTTGTCAAATTATGTTTTGAGTTCCATCAGTGTATGCAAAAAGGACTTCAAAATGTAAAGTTTTTTTTTATTTGTTGAAATTATTTACAGTTTTAGAGATACACTGCTTTTAAAAACCGCCTTTTGGACCGTTTTCAAGAAACCTCCGCCTTAATAACTTATCTTACAGTTTGAAGTCCTATCTAACTCCGCTCATCTCCTCTTCCACGCTCCGCTCACCCATCACGACCAAGCCCCCACAATTCGGTAAGCAGGCCTGTGGGCCACTCGTGTCACTAGATTCGTCACGCGGATTGACCCAGTCGTCGGCGCGTGCGCATTTAATATTAAACACTTACTTTTTTATAGTTATTGTTATATTGAACAATATTCTGACGTCTCCTTGACTGGTTGAGAGTTTTTATTGAAGTTTAAAAAATGGTAGTAAAGGTGTATTGATAGCAACATTTGTTATAGAGAAATCGCCCGTATTGCTTTGTCTTAAAGGCGCTGTCAATGTACCATAGTTACATGTGTGATTTTGTTTGTGGGTTACTTTAGGTACACAATTAAGTCTTTAGTGTTTTTAATAGATGCTTCTACAACTTTTATTGAACCGTAATTTAACAGAAGTGGTATTTTTAAACATCATTCAATAGGTTTAAAACCATAGGTCAACATATCAAATGGCCCTTTTAAAACTACATAGAACAATAGTTTATAGATAGATATGGACTCTTTTATTTATCCCACTGCTACTTAACTAGCTAAGCTAAAAAATCACACTAATTTTATGGATAGGTAAAGTTGGTTTGTAACTAAGTATGTTAAGTTGTATGTAGGGGTTAACTCTCTCCGGAACTACTGATTCTGAACTTCTTTCACTGACAGAAAGCTACATTATTCGAGGATGCATATTGACCCGAATGGCGCAGCGGTAGTGAGGCTGCCTTACGTTCTTAGGGTCCCGGGTTCCAATCCCGGTAGGAGCAAATGTTTGTGTGATGAGCATGGACATTTGTTTCCGAGTCATGGATGTTTAAAAAGTATGTATTTACAAACAAAAAGAATATATGTAATATATCAACTGTCTGGTGACCACGACACAAGCCTTGCTTAGTGTGGCACTAGATGGCGCTGTGTGTAATGTCCAGCGATATTTTTTATTTGTTTTATTTATTAGCCGAGCTATCATATTTCTTCAGACGAAGTCGCGTACGAAGTGCTAGTATAGAATGAGAGGCCAGGTTATACTGGTACTCGAACCTACCTATTAGCAGTCTGTCTTTATAAACTCCCATAGCCCATGCGCCTGCGCCACTAACACTTACATCGCATTAACAACAGTTTCCAAGAACCTTCCATCACTACACTTTTTCCTTCACTCTCACCTTCCACCCAGTGGCTCATATCGTGCGACTGTCGCGTTTTTATTGCGTTTGTCGCGTAATTGGTTTAATAGTCGCAGTCGCACGGATTTGGAACGCGTCGGGCTGTGAGTGGACCGACTCCCGGATCTTAGTCGATAATGATTTTGATGAAGAGGATTTGGTTTGTGGTGAGATGAAAGATGAAGAAATGAAGTTAGTAATAAAAATAATTATGCTAATAACTCTTATGAAGAAAGTAAACAAGAATCTAGAGCAAGATGCTATTACTGTGTTCTTGTCATTGTGGTGTTTACTGTACCATCGAAGACGATATCTGAGTCAATAAAAATTAATTAGGGACAGGGACGCACTAAATCCATTCTCTCTAAAGAATATAACATAACATAACACCTGTTATCTCGAAAGGGTTAGAGTACACCTCTGGTACCTTATAAACACCCATATTTCGTCAGTACTGTTGAAGTCCCATGTATTGTATTGCACAACGGGCTGGTGTCCGCAACTCCACTTCAAAGCGCGTATTTTGCGTATGGGCTATAATCCACCACGCGGGCCCAGTGCGTGTTGGTAGATGTCACATGTCTTCGAATGTTTGGTCCTAGGACATGCCGGTTTCCTCACGATGTTTTCCTTCACCGTTTTTGAGAGCAGTGATGATGAAAGGTACACAAATTAATACACCTGCGTGGGTTCGAACCCACGACTTACTGTTCGTAAGTCGGGGCCGGCACCACTGCCACCGCTGATCTCGAAGTCCCATGTAATAGAGGGCGAGTATTTTGCAATAAACCGGGTACAAATCCAGATTCCGTGACTCTTCTTCTTCTTCTCAGCATCTCAGAGTCCACTGCTGGACATATGCCTCTTTTATGGCTCTCCACGAAGCTCTTGATGCAGCAATTCTGGTTCAGGTCTGCCCTGCTGTCTTTTTGATGTCGTCCAACCATCGGGCAGGTGGTACTTTTGCTTCCTGTGCGAGGTCTCCAGTGAAGGGTACTGTCGTCTCTTTGGGATACATGTCCGGGCCATTGCCATGATTCCGTGACTACCACTCTGAAATTCTTTATGGAAAACCCATAACAGTTTGTCTGTCTCGGGAACCTAACCAAAGACCCACAGAAATATTAAAAACAGCCAAGACCTAACGCTCAGCAGTCACGCAAGCGAGCACGAGACTCAATGAGGCAGTTCTTTAAATAACTCCGTCAAACTTACTCTGTAAGGATTTCACCTTCGTTAGGTACTTACCCAAACCTAGTTTTAATCGTATTTCACCATTTCCATCTAGACATTTAAAAACTCTAGACAAGTCTTATCACTTGGTAATTTGAGAGTCAAATGTACTGAGCCAATAAATTACAAGTGGAAACAACAACCTCACTCGCAATTTTTTGTGGTTTTAAATCAAATGTCATTGCTTGAAACACTTGATGATCGTATAGTAAATCATATTAGCGTAACGACACTAAATCACAGAATAAAAAAGACTAAATACTAGTTCGTAAAACGATTCAAATTAAAATCATTCGTAAAGATTCGTCTGGTAAAGTCCAATGTCCTGATTGACAAGGTTCCTTAGCAAAGAAGGAAGCCTTTTCGTCACGCTTGTCTGTCACATCCATAAGTATATTTATGTTATATTTATGCCTTTAACCAATCTTTAAAACTGTTGATGAAGAAACCAAGATTCATCAGGTTTTTACCAAAAAAATGTGTTGTGCAAAAGGAATTTTCTGTATTTACTGATGATCTTCTCTACCAACATTGTCTGCTTCTACTTCTTGAATTGCACAGTATATCCTCAAAATTTTATAAGCTGCAGTGGCTGCATGATCTTTTTTACAAATGATAACTCTTAAATTCTCTGATGGCATCTAGTTTCTTAGGAATATCAGCGGAACCCAACTCCGTTCAATTCTCCACACACAGCTGACAGTATTTAATTATGATTGAAGCTCCATCTTCACTAACGTCGGCATAACGAACAATTTCAATGACATTAGCTCAATCATTAGAACAACGCCCCGTTAAAAGCATTGCTCAAGTTTCACAATTGTGTCTAATAACGTTATAACCAATTCATTTGGTTCAAATTCCTTGCGACTAGATCATCACTGAATTCAGATTTTATGTTTTCTTAATTGAATTGTTTATTAAGTTGTTTCTTTGTTTATTGCTTATTGTTTTGTTGGTCTTTTGAGACAGTCGTATTAATGATTTTAGGTTTATTTCTTTAGCACCGTTCGTTAATTGCGGTCACTTATCTATCAAAGAAGGTAGTAAGGAAGGATAATCGGCTTGTAGCGTTCCCACTGCTGGGCGTCTTCTCTCTGTCTGAGGCAGGGGTTGCTGGCTAACACGCTGGCACAGTGTGTGATGGACATAACACGTCTTCAAATTTTTCGTACTAGGAAATGCCGAATTCCACACAATGACTTCCTTCTCCATTTAACCAAGTGGCTATAATGATTCTATTACAACAAACACTAAGGTATATGTATTGCTCGTTAACGTTTTGTGTTCGGTAATCTACTTATACCTATTTATAGCTTGTCATTTGCCTGATTATCATGTTAACTTTTGTAAACACTTCAGCTATCTAAGTACTCTCAACTGTTATCATCACAAGCAATTGATTCATAGGTATTATTTCTGTTTGCATTTCTCCTACAAGTACTTTCTACATCATCGTCGTAAATACTTCACTTGTTTCTAAAAGCATCGTTTCAAATACCTTCTGTATACCATCATCGCTAAATTCAAGTTTAACTTTCTGTTTTCTGAAATTGTCTGGTAATTATGTGGCTATCATTATTTTCCCATTATTTTCATATTTGCCATGACCCATGGTCATCTTTTCTACGGTGTTGACATGGATACCGGATTCCGGCTTTTTTGTTTGTTCGAGAATTTACATTTTTTTCTCTGCTCTCCTCTTTGTAATTCGCCTGACGCTTTTTGTCCCTCGACCTTTGTGTTTTTACTAGTCTTGATGGGTCTGGAATTATCTCTGATTTGCATACACTCACGTCTTTTGTCGGGTCAAGATGGGATACTTAAAATTCTGCTTACTGACTACAAAACAATTGGAGTCAGAGCAGAAACAACTGTCATAATTGTGTTAATTATCAAAGACTAGCTGACCCACGCAACTTCGTCTGCGTCACATTAAAGAGACAAACGAAAGGAAAAAAACGTCCCCGTTTTTGCAACATTTTTCATTCCTGCTCCGCTCCTAATGATTGTAGCGTGATGTTATATAGCCTAAAGCCTTCCTCGATAAATGTACTATCCAACACAAAAAAAAAATTCAATTCGAGCCCGTAGTTCCTGAGATTAGCGCGTTCAACCAAACCAACAAACAAACAAACTCTTCTGCTTTATAATATTAGTATAGATATGGTGCCTACTGCTTTGAGTACTTTAATAAGCTGAGGAGTGGTATAACGACAGACTTTCACGAGTTGCAGCTTTTATGCACCGTGTGTGTTTTTGTTTGTAACCTTGGTAGGAACTACTTTGTGCAAATAAAATAACAGCTCCCAAAACGGTGAGACTTTCAAAAACGAAGATATGTAGAAATTGTGAATTCTCTCACCCCCACACTGCGTTCGCTTGCGAGTCCTCTTAAAGCACTGGTTCTCAACCTGTGGTCCGCGGACCACTGGTGGTCCGCAGGAGCCTCGACTACGGTCCGCGAAAGATTAAAATGTTATTCGTACTTTTTAACACAGAAAATACAAGCTCAACCCAACCTAATCGAACCTATCAAAGGCAAAATTACTAAATGATTGCTAAATTTTTCGAGCTCAATTCGATCGCTTTTGTCCAATTTTTGTATAGTGTGAGTTAAAGATTCACTCCCCTAGTTATAATCCTGTCGGTGTCCATATTTATCTAGGACCATATGGTCCCTGTTAACAATGAACCTACCAAAGTAGTCCCTGGCCTAAGAAAGGTTGGGAACCACTGTCATATAGAGACTCGTGTCCCATGCTTCCAGCATTGGGATAACAAGAGACAGATAATGCCTTAGTAAGCTATGTATTGTATGGCAGCACCGTAATCCCCAACCCATTTCCACCAGAAGGACTGTTTCCAATAACAACGAAACAGTCCTTCTAAACCTTCTCCAAACGAACTGAAGCTAAGCTTTCTAATTGGATTTTCTTCAATAAAGCTTATAGATTATGGATTCATGAATCGTGACTGCCCGTAGCTAGAGCTATCATTATTATTTATTAACGATCGGCGATTAACAACATATTTCCTTAGACATTTCTCAAACGGCCTTGCAGGTCGCTCTATTTGTATTTTCAATGGCGGTAGTGTGATTATCGCAAGAAGAGCAATGATCTAATCTGTTTTCATAGATGTGTGTTTTATCTATTTTTGTGTTGTGTTTGTCTAAACATGTGTTTTTCTTTCATTTGCAGATGTGTCAGCCCCTGAATTGAGATACAGAGGATTTTTTTTTCGGTAAGTTTTTAAAACATCATCAATATTTTAGCCACTAAGCGTCCACTGCTGGACATAGGCCTATCCCACATTGACCGATCCCGGGCGACCCGCATCCAGCGGCCTCCTATTGAGAAGCTTTTCAAGTTTTAGTTAATAGGCAGAAATTAGGTACGGTAGATACAGTATTTTGTCAAGCATTTGTTTATTACAGAATAAACAAATGCTTTACAAAATACTGTACTTGATTGAATCTCAATCAATTCTCACTTTGATTTCTACAGTATTAATTAATAGCTCTAGTAATCGTCTTTTCCTGTCCTAGCTACGTTATTGCGACCAAAGACTAGAAAATCAATAGTCAAATGAGTTATAATAAATGACTTTTCATAAAAGTTAAATATAGTAGGGGGATAATTATAAGAATCAGACTTTCTGAGGGTCAATTAATTAGTCTAGTGCATTAACACAGAAGGGTGTGTTTATATAATGTCACCGTAAAATTGTCTAACACGTTAGATTGTAATCTCTGTAGCGATTTTGTAAATCTCGAAATATTGTCAAACGAACATACTGCTTACAATAAAACGCATTATTTTTCGTGAAATGCATGCGATGGTAGTCAACTCACCCTCGCGGTGTGGAGGGAAGTAGGAGTCCCTAGCCCAACGGTACCACTCTCATGACAAGATAATGTGCCATTCCTGAGAAATACCGATTAATATAACCTTACCTTAAAACACTTTATATTCCCCTAGAAAGCGTATTCGACGGAGCTCCGCTTCCGCAGGGTTTAAAGAAACCTAACTAACCTAACAGGGGGGTGCCCCAAGTCTCGATTATGGGGGCAGAGAATACTTCCATATGTTCAGTTGACAATATTTCGAGAGTTTACAATATCGCTAGATAGATTACAATCTAATTTGCTTAAGACTTTTACGGTGTTATTATATGTCACCGTAAAATTGTCAAACACGTTATATTACAATATAACGTGTTTTTTCTCGCGATATTGTAATGTCTCGCCCCCTTAATCGGGACTTGGGACACCCCCCCGTTAGGTTAGTTAGGTTCCTTTAAACCCTGCACCCGGAAATAGGGGCCCCGCGAAGCGGGGCTCCGTCAACTACGCTTTTTAGGGGGAATATAAAGTGTTTTAAGGTTATGTTATATTAATCGGTATTTCTCAGGAATGGTGCATTATCTTTTCATGAGAGTTGTGCCACTGGGCAAGGGGGACTCCTCCTTCCCTCCACACCGCGTAAGTTGACTACCATCGCATGCATTTCACGAAAAATAATGCGTTTTGTTGTAAGCAGTATGTTCATTTGACAATAATTCGAGACTTTACAATATCGCTACAATATAACATTTGTTTGTACAGTATTTGACAATTTTACGGTGACATATACATGTGTACTGTGTAGTATACATTTTCACTATAGTTCTCACACATAGCGCTCATAAAACTCAATGCCAATTGTGTTAATTACCCACATACCTATTATTTTCACGGCCAACATACTACAGGCAAGTACAAGTTACATAAACGAGTATATACCTACTTCATTAATTATAGAGTAATGAGTAAACAAGTAGATTATAAGTAATGTAGCGTAACGGCTGTTTTTATTGGATTGTGTTAGTTAGTGACACACTGTCTTATTGACATGGAATCGGGAAAAGTCAGTCAGACGCTAATCCCGCCGACAAACTGTTACGCAGTTTGGTGGGTACATAATATGTACAAAATGTTTGGTCCTTAGATATAATATATAATATGAGATATAATTAGATATAATTTTTAGCTAGTTCTTATGTCACGAGCCCCCGAGCCGAGTTTGATGCGTTTTATCTTTGTCAATATTCATTACTTACCTAATTTACAAAAACAAAAAATACGTGTCAATTATTTTTCAATAATCTAAATGACGGACTAAATAGATTTGTATTTTTTTGATACTGTCGGCATGCCTATTGATAATAGGCTCGCCCTAACTTAACTAGCGAACACTGTTTTAATCTATTACTGCTCATAACTGAACTTAATATATCACTAACGGAATACCTTCCGTGACTTAGTGTCGAGTTCCAGTAGTGCGTGTAGAAAAAGACAAAGAAAGAGGGTAGACAGATTTGTCTGCTCCTAACAATTTTTTTTCCATCCACCCGCATTCTCGTGCGTCGAAATATCGGGAGCTCGAAATCAATAACAGTCCCGGAAGATATCCCGTAAGTGACATGACATTTTAAGTTTATTACTAGCGAAGTATAATATGTAGTATATCAACTGTCTGGTGACCACGACACAAGCCTTGCTTAGTGTGGCACTAGATGGCGCTGTGTGTTAATGTCCCGCGATATTATTTATTTTATTTATTAAATATGGGTGTACTCTACAAGCTTTATGTTATGTTATAATAATAATAAATATCGCTGGACATTGACACACAGCGCCACCTAGTGCCACACTAAGCAAAGCTTGTGTCATGGACACTAGATAGTTGATATACTACATATATACTTTTTTGTTTGTAAATACATACTTATTATACATATAAACATCCATGACTCGGAAACAAATGTCCATGCTCATCACACAAACATTTACTCCTACCGGGAATCGAACCCAGGACCCTAAGAACGTAAGGCAGCGTCACTACCACTACGCCAATCGGGTCGTCAAATATGTAAAGCTCTTTCAGACTGACCAAGCTGACTTCACTTTTATGAGTGTGGTCACTCCTTTAGGCGCGGTGGGGGGTCTCCCCAATGACCTAGTTAGACTAGGTGGGGCTAAGGACGGTATTTATGTGGTAGCCGGTAGGTCATCAACTTGTGTTTATGTTTATTATTCTTCCTTATTATAACTTATTATTAAACTATTTTAGGTATTGTGTGATAACTGGGCAGCTGGGCTCGATGACGTGAACAGTGCTGGCTTACTCGAGTTGGAGCATTTTAATGGCCATTCAGTGGAATGGTTTCATTGTTTAAAGCATGCGTCTGCCGGCCCATTTTTTAACAGAAGGGAAATCATCAAATAACTTCTACCACTCTGGGCTGAGCGGAGAGAGTGTCAGACTTTTACTGACTAAAACCCATCCATGTTCCTCCCTCGCTCTTTATGTTCCGGAGCCGCGGTATCTCTTTCGAACAGTCCCGCAGCCCCGGTAGTCTTCGGCCCTTGGCGCCTTCTTTTATGCTGACATTTCTTGCTCGGTGCGCGTGGAACACTAGCGCCGACGACACGGCATGTCGTCATTAGACGGACGGACGGCGAGGTAGTCCTCATAGCTCACCGTCCACAGGCTGCGCGTCTTCTAATCCTTTAGGGATTATAAGTCGATTATAAATCTTATGTTATGATTGGTCTCCTAAAAGACAGAATCAACAGTGGCGACCACCAGAAAAGCGCCGAGACAATGAAGCTCGACAAAGTCCCAGAGAATTAATTTAACTGTCTTGGATCCCGCAACGAAATAAATCAGAAAGTATAGCGGGAGTAGGGAAAAGTCTGTAATTTCCACCACCCTCCATATCAGCAGGAGACAGAACGAAACAAGGTGCAATAGGCACAAAAGGACATTTTCACCTGTGGGATAGGCTCAGTTGTCTAGCACCACTGATAAATATTAACATTAATGGGTCCTAAGTTGTGTGTTGTTAAATTTGATTCCAATAATAGTCAGCACTACAGTATTACCGCCGTGAAAGTGTGTAGTTTCAATAAAACCTGAGAAGAATTCCCAAGTAGCTTAATTACTCTGGCGCTGTCAGTTGTAACTGGTCATCACTTAGTTGCAATGGCTTATTTGAAAGAATTATTTTTGTTTTTACTATGGACACTTTTATCGTGCACATCTTGCTACATTGTTCTCACATAATTTACCATCTCCACATGCATGATGTAACCAAGATTTTGTCGCAATAATTTGATTTAAAAGAGTGTCCATGGAGTTTCTTGCCCGTTATTCTCCATAGAGATCTACGTTAGGGAATGGGCAACTACAGTACTTTCACAGTTTTTATGTCTTGTGACTGGGACTGTAGCTACATTTAATTTTCATCTTTGTTTCGACAATTCAAAAGTGCCTGTTATTGGCCTACTTGAAATAAATGAAGAAGCCACCGAGGGTGCATTGACTGTCTGTCTGGACATGTTGTAAAATCGGTAACATTCCGTCACAAACGCTGACATGTCACGTACATAACACATAACATCCTAGATTACTGTTTCTGTTAGTATGCCGTAAGTTATGAGCGTAAAGCGGTTTTAAAATTGATCTCCATCTTTGTTTTTTGCGCTCACTGGCATCGTCTTTTGTGATTCGTGCCTTCGTGAAATAAGTATACGAAATTGGTGTTATATTTATAATACATCTAAAATTAGTACGAAATGTCATACGCAGGTTCGAATTCCAGTAGGAGCAAATGTTTGTGTGATGAGCATGATCATACATTTGTTTCCGAGTCATGGATGTTTATATGTATAATAAATAAGTATGTATTTACAAACAAAAAGGTATATATGTAGTGTATCAACTATCTAGTGTCCACGACACAAGCTTTGCTTAGTGTGGCACTAGGTGGCGCTGTGTCCAGCGATATTTATTTATTTACGCCCAATAGAACCTTTATGGACAGTAGTCAAAAGAATTATTACACTAATATTCTTGACTGATGCTTCTTACGGTTTTAGCAGAGATGTGGCATAAAAACTCAAACACCAGGTCATGCACTGACCACACGAATTATAAGCAGAGATGCGAGTCATAACACTAAAATTAATTTACCATAGTCGTTTAGAATTACTCTTTATGCTATCTACATGCTATCTATATTGCATTCAGGTTAATCTCTTAATTTAAGACAGTTAAGTACTTAGTCAAAATTAAAACATATTTAAATTATAGTGACCTAATGTATGTTACTGCAGTTAATATTTATGCTAATACGTTTATAATCGACGATGTTAAACTAAAATTACCGGCTTTTTATTTATTGCCGCCTGCGATGATTGGCCACATTTTTCTACATATTACGTACGAACCCCGTCTACCTTGACGTCTATGAAAAATTACCTGACTCAATAAACTTAGGAATTTATATTAGATTTTTAATTTATTAGGACAAATTGTGAGGCTTTATATTCGCTTATTAATAGTTCAATTAAGTTCGCAAATTACTGCTGCACGATTATTTTTATCAATTAATTGAATAGCTACTACTTTAGATTGATAAAGAATATCAACATCCTATGTAATTTAAATCAGTTTTTTTTTGCTATCCAGTGGCATGACTATTTTTATCATTCACAGAGTATTTCTTATGTACAAAACTTAAAAAAAAAAGGTTTTTTTTGATAATTTTCTGGAACTTGATTTAAGTGTGTACCATGTTATTTTCTCTATTTTTTTCCACTTGATGCACGTGTTTTTAGGGCCGTATGCGTTGTTTCTAAATCGCTACCGCTTATGGTCCGCCCCGCCACCCAGTGTGGCATACTGTAGCGGGCGCGTGCGACGACCTAAATACCCGCCTCTAACGGTGCGTGTGCGCGGCGACCTTTATAGCGCGGATCTACGCGCAGCCGACTGTCATGCGATTATCTGACAGAAGCGTCACGGGCACGAGGAGTTGCGAAAAAAGCCGAAGTTGACAGGTCACGTACACACGTCTATTCCTGCCTTGTCTCCGCCTGTCCGCCTTGTCCGCAACAAGAAGCACATCATGAAAGAGATCGGGCGTACGGTCGTACAAGCTACTTCGTTTACATTTTACAATGCAATTCGTGGGTAACCTGTAAACCAACTAGCTTGTTCGACCTAGGCCGGCTAGCTACTGTTACTGTCAGCGTATTTCTTCGGCTGGGCAAAGACTTACCGTGACTTCCAGATCCCAGGAGCCTGGGCCAATGTTGGGAATGGAAAAAGGTTTATTAAGTAGCCCGGTCTTCATAACCATTCAACCATTGTGTGAGAACCAAGCCTGGTTTAGTTAGTACCAAAATAAACTACGTCACAAAATACAAATTATTTAAACAAATTTTAAAACTTTAGGTATCGACATCCATTCATGTTCCAAGTCAACACAAACTGTAAAATTCTCTCATTCGATTTTGTACTAAACCTCCATCATTTTATGGTTTTAAATCATTTGCAGTTGACAGTTTGGCGACGTCCAACTGTTTATCTTCATATCTTGTAGTGAACAACGTTACAGTACAACTAATGAATATCCTTTTTAAGACAATGTGTCTAAGCTTTAATATTCTTCATTAAACAAATGGTTAAGCCAGTGAAGCGTACAGAATGGTTAACAAGTAAACATTAATGAGTGGCGAGCACGTCGGGTTGTCCATAGTTAATCTAATTAGCCTGGACTCGCTCACGTGGACTTGGATCTTGGTATGGCGTGGTGTATTCACATGACTTTTATGTTTAGTGGCTTAAAGTAGAAGATGGAGTGCGGTTGATGGCGGTTTGGGTCCAAGAATTCATAGGAAGGGGCTGCGGGACTGTTCGAAAGAGATACCGTCGCCCCGGAACATAAAGGGTGAGGAAGTAACATGGATGGGTTTTAGTCAGTAAAAGTCTGGCACTCCCTCCCGTTCCACTCAGAGTGGGAGGAGTCAGTTGATGACTTTTCATCGGAAAAAAAAATAAGAACAAATAGGAAAGTCTTCTTTATTGGATGGTTAGTGCTTACCCTGGTGTCACAGTTTTTATGGCGTCCGTGGGCCTCTGAGTTAGCTTTACATGCCGTTGAGACATATCTCTCAGGCTTTGGTGGTTTCCTCACGATGTTTTCCTTCACGGGAGGAAGTGATAATTATATAATACACAGATGAATCCGATAAATTAGAGGTGAGGTTCGAACTTGAGACCTGTGACTTTGCAGCCCCGACTTTCACACACTAGGTTATCACTGCTTGTTGCGGGCCTGTTCGAAAGAGATACCGCGGCCCCGGAACGTAAAAGGCGAGGAAGGAACATGGATGGTTTTTAGTCAGTAAGAGTCTGACACTCCCTCCCGCTCCGCCCAGGGTGGGGGGGGTCATTTGATGATTTCCCATCCTTACTCACTGGTAGTAAAAGAGTTCGATGACAGATTATAAATGACAGTCGGATGCCCTAAAACAGCTGTTTAAAACGCATTTTTGAATGGGAACATGTCACAGTGGCAGCTGTTTTTGAATAATCAGACGGTTATCTTATCGGTGAACATGGACCTTAGTCCTACAACTTTAACCCTATCAAGGGCAAGATGATGATGTATGCTTTCCAGAACGTTTGTATTTGCGAAAGTTGGTGATAGGATTATTCAAATAAACTTATTCCCAAATGATTTCGTTCGTCTATGTATCTTTTGTTTGTATCTGTTACTCTTTCCATTTTCTTCAGCGCGTTTCCGCGCCTTCCGTAACAACCAGATTGTCCCAAAATATTTTACCAAGAACTACTTTTGCCATCTGTCCACGTTCTGAAATAGTCTTTTCTAGGACACTATGCGAATTCATTTCTTGTATCTGCATCAACGTGAATTTCGAAATATTTCTATCTTTGTCTATTCCAAAAGTCGAATACCTCTCGCGAAAGGAACATTCTAGATTACCATAAACAAAGTGTATAGTTAATTCCGAACCGTGACTAAGGTCGCTACGATTACTTCAAAGTAAATAATTCCAATAATTGTATGTAAATTTCGAGAAACCGACCGAAATGATTTGAAGTTTCGTCATTGTAGTGAAGTGAAATTTGGGTTTGTTTTGGCCTACTTTGAAGTTAGTGTTTGCTATTTCTTGACCAAGGACCTGATCAAAAATAAGACTAGATAGGCGGGCAAAAGTATACCTACTCTAATTTACTCCTTCACTCTTCTTTAACCTTAAATCAAAAAACCGTCTATATCTTCTACTGTTTCTGTTGTAGCCAAAAGCCCGATTGCCTGACGACAATCATACCGAGAAAGGTCATAGCGGTCATAAAGTCATAGGTCATACCAAGAAATAAAATAAAAAAAGTAAGGTATCGTGTTCCCCAATATCTGCGTTGTGGAGGTCAGATAGGCAGTCGCTCCGTCAATAACACTGCGTCCAGTGAGACTGGAAGTCGACCTCAATGTAACTGGAAAAATGCTAAACTGATGATAAAGTACTGATATTCTAGTGGTGTGTCCGTTGAACTGCTAAGTCAAGGTCAAAGGTCTCAAGTTCGAACCAAAGACACGCACTTCTAATTTTTCAGATTCATCTGCATATTGTATTACTAGCTGCTGCCCGCGACGTCGTCTGCGTGAAGGCTCTACAGCACAAAAAATACCTAAGATGCCAGTGCTCCCCCGTAGGTGATAGCGTGATAGTATGTAGTCTATATGTTGACCCGACGTCTTAGTAAAATTTGAAGCAAATCCATGCAGTACTTTTTGAGTTTAACCCGGAGTGGACATACATACAGACAAACATTCTAAAAACTATATTTTTGGCTTCGATATCGATTGTAGATCAAGCCCCAAGTATTCTTTAAAAAAAAAACAATGTACAGTTTTGACTTTCCTACGATTTTATGATATGTATATAGATTATCAGTTGCTTCGTTGAAGGAAAACATCGTGAGGAAACCAGCATGTCTGAGAGATAGTTCTCGACGGTATGTAAAGCCAAGCCATGGGCGACATAAAAACGCTAGGCACTAGCTTAGGTACTACTACACGATAAAGAAAGAAGTTGATAAAACTAATAACTAACTATCATAAAATGTCTTAACCCTATGTAACAGTTACAGTAAAAATCAAATACAAGTCAGTAGTGCAAAACGCAATAGACAAACCACCGGAGCATACACAATGGCTGGTCGAAACTGTGACAATGAACTTGGCTCACCGCTTCCGTGGCGTCCATAACGGTCGGCGATCGGCCAAGTGTGAGTAATTAGAGGTACTCGATAATTTTGTGGAATTAGCTCAGTGGTTGGAGTGGTTGGACTGATGTGGACCATTTGTGTATAGGTTCGTTGGGTGGTAACGGTTTTGATAAAATTCCCCCCCATTTTGTTCTCAATGGCAATTATGTCGTCTGCCTCTGACGACCCAAATTTCTTTTCGCAGATCTTAGACGCCAATCGGTGACAGCCTTAGCCCAGCTGTTATCACTGCTCCTTGCTAGGTGACTTCTGTTATCGAAAATCCTGTTCCAATATTGAAAATCTTTGTTCGTCTTCGGATTTTGATGTTAGAAATTAGATATACTACGCTCTATGCTGAGCAGGCACTATACTTTGGAAGACCACGTTGAAAGAGCTCATGGCTAAATAATAACAGCCGCTTGGGTCAGGTTAAGCCGCACTTGCCTAGGTTGGTCCGTGGATGGGTAACAGCCAATTACATACCGAGTATCGGAAATCACGTTAAACCATTGGTCCCGGCTGTCGTTTATGGCCCCAAAGTCTGACAACCAGTCTTACCTTAGGAAATCGTAATACCCAGTAGTAACTGGGTTGTTGTGGTCAGATTGGCTCCATGTTAAATACTGCTAGTATTCAGCTGCTTCCGGTTAGACTGGAAGCCGAGCCCAACATAGTTGGGAAAAGGCTAGGCAGATGTTGAGTAGATGTAAGTGGTCGATGCTGAAAGAACAAGCAAGCTTAATTATTTCTCAAAAACAAGGAGAAAACAGACTGATCACTGATACATTGTTGACAATAAGGCAACTATTGTCTACAAATACAATATTGAATAGGGCATAACATAATAAGAAGCCCTTGAAGTGATTCTTGAAGCCGTATGCAGGAATGTTGGCTTTATGTTATTGTATTATTATTAGCTTGAACATAGCTATAGGTTGTCTATCGTTTACCAATTCGATTATTTGAAATCAACATTTACATAGACAAAACTCGCGCTTGTAAGTAGATCTATGGTTTGCCTAAAGTACACTCAAATTTCTTCAGTTATGTCTAAATCATCATTATCATTCATAGCCCGACTTCACCCACTGCTGGGTAATTCTCTTTGCTTCTGTCAAGCTCCACGTGCCAGCCTCATCCAGGATATTCCCGCGGTGGCAACAATATCGTCTGCCCATCTCGCCGCGCCGGCCTACTTACACTTCTCTTTCCAGTTTACTTTGCAACTGGTTACAAATCAACTCAACCAAATCAACTTTAACAAACCTTGTTTTAAGTGTCGCCTCTTTACAACACCGATACTTAATTAAACATAAAATAACTAACTAATACAAATGCTACTGTCATTAAAACTGGCAATTCAAAAACTGACCTCAAACGCAGAGCAATATTATTCTTATCAAACTCGTTTTATAGTGTTGAAAAAGCCATAAAAAGCAGTGACCGGATGACAGCCATATCTGGAACGATTGGTTGAGCATTCGTTGCTCACAAATACACTAAACGTATTTGCGATTCATTATTCTTTGCTATTCATCACGGTTATAATGTAGTGGAACGAGTGGTTAAAGTTATAAGCGATAGCGTTTTAGAGAAGGCTGACAGTGGCACAGATACGGCCACACGGCCGATGCCCCTTCCATTTCCACCCTGCAAATGACATCATTTGCAGGGTGGAAATGGAAGGGGCATCGACGCACACACGATTACCATTTTCATAATTCCGGACTCAGGAAAGAAAATTTTCATTGGGAAGTAATTAAAAATAACAGCTGTTTCTACTAAAGGTCGGTCGTGTATAGAACACCATTTTTTTTGTCCCCTATGTAAACGGTGTCCATGTGCATGGTTGTCCCTTTAACTCTATGTAAAGAAAATTCCTGCTGTGAAATTAAATGTACGAAAGAATTTCCAAGCTTTTTAGGAGTTGCAAAGAGAGCAAGAGACAACAGTTTTGACACAAGTTAAACAATACCGATTTGTGCAGCACATACAGGGAGCACTGGTAAGGAATTAAAAGACAGTTAGTATCGCTTTAAGTTTTTAAATTAGTTTAAACTAGCTTCTGCCAGCGGCTTCGCCCGCGTGAAGTTTGAAATTATCCCACGGGATCTTATTACCGGGATAAAAAGTATCCTATGTGTTAATCCAGGTAATAAACTATCTGTGTGCTAAATTTGATCCAAATCCGTTCAGTAGTTTTTGCGTGAAAGAGTAACAAACATACATCCTCACAAAATTTCGCATTTATAATATTAAGTAGGATTAGTAAGTCTTTTTTAATAGTTTTGTACTGAATTCAAATAAATATCGTAAAATAATTTAAAACGACCTCTCATACCTTAAACCACAGCAAAAAGTAAGGAACGCGTGACGGACTAACACTACGACCTTGCCGGTGAAACATAACATATGAGTGCAACATATATACCGTTATACTTACCTACGTCAGGTCAGCCACGGTGACAGCTGCATTCCTAGCGCTACGCCATTGTAAGTAGATAATTATTTTATAAAATGTACAGGAAATACGTGGAATAAGACAGTAATTTGCTTGGGTTTACATTTTCTCATCTTGAAAGAAACACGCACTGAATAGTTCATGGTTGCTCACTCGGTTATTCTATGGTTCAAATTAGCTGTAACTACCTTGCTTAGGTCAAATTTAATCATAAAAAATCCTTCTAATCTTTACATAGTATAAAACAAAGTCACTTCCTCTGTTTGTACGCTAAGATCTTTTAAACTACGCAATGGATTTTTAATGCAGTTTTCTACACTTATCTATACTAATATTATAAAGAGGAAAACTTTGTTTGTTTGTTTGTAATGAATAGGCTTAAAAACTACTGGGCCGTTTTTAAATATTCTTTCACCATTCGAAAGCTACATTATCCACGAGTAACATAGGCTAAATTTTATCCCCATACTCCCACGGGAACAGGAACTATGCGGGTGAAACCGCGTGACATCAGCTAGTAATATTATAAAGAGGAAAACTTTGTTTGTTTGTTTGTTTGGTTGTAATGAATAGGCTTAAAAACTACTGGACCGTTTTTAAAAATTCTTCCACCATTCGAAAGCTACATTATCCACGAGTAACATAGGATATATTTTATCCCCGTACTCCCACGGGAACGGGAATTACGCGTGTGAAACCGCGTGACGTCCGCTAGTCGTCAATAAATAGAGTGATTCAAGCAAAGCTGGGTTTGATATTTTTCATTTCATCTTCCGAGAAAGAATTCCTTTCATTTTCAACGTCTTGTTCTACAGATTGGGTAAGTGTCCCATCTCTAGACAAATGCCCTGAATACCTTTTTTTTATATGAAAAACATTTCATTTCTATTTTTCTTTTATCTTCAGCTATGTGATCTTCGTGTTATCCCATTTCATGTCAGTTTCAGTAGACGATGTCGACTTACATACTTGGAAGTATACAAGACGACATCGTCTACTGCCAAAAACCATTTCAGTCAGAACCCATTACCATGTTACCCAAGCTGCACTTCACCATTCAACACAACAAAGCCACCAATTTATAGATCTTCATCTTCAAACAATGTCCCTGATGTGTCTGTGTCCAGCAGGGCCACTTCCTCAATAACTGTCTCCAGTGGCCCTAATTGAGCCCTGAGTTATAGCCTTATAGCCGCGAGAATTAATATCTCGTTGGGGACATATTGAAAAACACTTTTGTTGTCAGTGCTAATGGTGTTAATGCTATGTGGAATTGTGGACATAGTTTTGTCGAGTGGTTTTGATTGAAGTCCTACTTCTGGATGATTGTCGCCTCGTGGATTTTGAAGGGTGCTGACAACAGATGTAAAACGTTGATTCGTTTTGTCTGCCTCAGTTGGGACTATGAAGGGTTGTCTTCGAGGTTGGATTTGACCTTTAACTAGAACGATGATGGAGACCTCGCCCCTACTGTACAGCAAAAGTTGATCGCAATCTGTTTAGATAGAAATGATCCTTGAATTTTCAAGGATCATTTCTTATTACTAAATACTTTCCTAGATTTTCGAGCCGCGTTATTTTATCTTCATAAATTTTTGCTTTAACTCTATGCCTTCAACAATATTGCACATTTACTAATTCGTCATGTAAATTTACATTTCTGCAAAACCTTTTCTAGCTCTATAAATGTAGTACGCTTATTCTAGTCTACCTGACCAGACGTTTCAATACTAGAATGTTCCAACATTACTTACTCCGTAGGTGTTAACGAGGGCTGTTACATTTGTATTACCATGGAAATCTTTACTGCTCAGATTTGCATACGCATTGCTCTGATACCATTTGGTTCTTATCTTCATATTAACGGCTTTGGCTGAAGGTTTTCTTGTATTTTGATATCCTTTACATCTATTCCAGTTAAGTTCTCTGATAATGATGAAATAATGTACATTTGTGCGTTAGAATTTATGTAAGATCTTGCCTTTTCTGTCAGTGAACTTCTTTTTATTAGTATTCGTTGTACCTGGTTGTCCATTGTTTTTGCATCCTTTATATTCTTTCTCTACGCTGTTTTTTTTCAACGCGCAATAATTAGGAATTGAATAGCATTTCTTATTAATGTAACGACCATTATCATCTTAGTTATCGTCGCTGAAAGTAACTTATATTAGGTCCCCAAAACTGCATGGTAAAAAGAAAAGAGTTTTGTCTATCGTATCATCATTATTAAAGAAAAACTTCACCCACTAATCGATGCTTGTCTTTCCTTCTGCCTCCTCACTTCTTTCGATTCCCATCCATCCTCTTTTCAATAAACCTTACCCATCCATTCTCACCATAAACTCACAATACTTAAAGTCGTAATCAAACACCATGCCTACCCTGGCCCGCAGTACATGCGTCTTACGCCTCGTCTACCTCGAGGCTATCTAATGGCCGTCTTGAATCTGTCCTGTCGGTTTTGTTGCTCATTCGTCTGCATAGATCCAATGATTTGTGTAATGCAACCGCGGTTACGCCTTGGAGCTATGGAAACGGCGGATTTATTGAAAGAGAACTGGTGGTTCTGGCGTGCATTTCTTCTCTATTTTTGTCCACTTCGAAGTATTTTTAACACTCATAAATAGTGAACACGGGGAGTGTATTTTAGTGTATAAGTGATAAGTATTGCTAAGTTTAGGAAATATTAGGTATGTGACAGCTAGGTTTTTGCGATATGTATGCAATTTTTTAACATTTTAATCAGCCCATGTCACATTTGTGCAATAGAAAAAAAAATTAAGAAATGACTAATGAATTACAAATTAATACAAACTGATGCTCATGTAAACGGTAGGTATTATTTCGAAAAATATTCTGGCTGCTATACAGCTTTTCTTCTATAAGACATTAAAATTGAAGGGAGCCATCGATGAACCGTCAAACTAAACAATAACGAAGAAATAGACAAAATAATTTCTACTTTCAGAATGAAGAACAATTTCAAATCGGAGACCGAAACAATTCCTAATAGGCTTTATACAAATAGCACCGGACATGAATAAATAGTATTTGCTTTACCAGAATTATTCCTCTCATTTCTTGGCCCCTCGTCATTGATAAACGAGCTCCTACAAGATTACAGTTTCCACAATCTGGGTTAAACTAGCCCTGATTAATGAAGATTTATTGGTGACTTTTATCATTAGGTCCACGGCTCTGATTGTGCTTGTTCAAGTTCATTATGCGACGTGATAATACCTTCACTTGTTGGGTATTCTATTTATTGGATGAATGTTTCATTTCTGTTTGACACGATGAAGGAAAGTCGATCAAATCGGATCGATCGGCCGGTCGATAGTGTTTTGTTTGTAATCCGCTATCATGGAACTCTCTCATCGTCATGGCTGAAGATGTCAGAAATCAAAACCTCTGCGAAAATTGGATGTTAAAAATGTTAGCCTCCACTGTGGAAATGATTGAAAATGTTTATGTCTTTCAAACTTATTAGGTATCACACACTTCCATCAAATACTTTCTGGCACTGTCTAGAAAATTATTTGCATCACCGGATGCAGCTGAATCTTACATGGAGCGACTGCCTATCTGACCTCCACAACCCAATTCGTACCAGATAATACGATACCCCTTGGTATGACTGGTTGTCGGTTGTCGGGCCTTTCACGTCATTGACTACCTGTAACGACTGTTAAAGATATGTTAAAGATTTACAAATGACAGCCGGCCTAACCGCTGTACGTGCTATAATGCTATTTGTATTTTCCAATACTCGAACTGTATCCTTAACTACCAAACACATCTATTTTCCCATTTCTAATCACCTTCTATCCTTCAAACGCTCATTTCCCTCAAGCAGTTGTTACAAATGATTGATTCAACAAAAAGACAACCCCAAACATAACACTTTAACCTTTCAAATACATTAGCAGTGTTGCCAACTTAATCAATGGTTGAAGTGATGGATAGCGCTAATGTTGGCAAGATTGATTAAGAGTTTAGACAGAGTTAGGATTTAGAATTGGAACTAGTTTGTTTGTTCTTAATTTGAATTTTACTATGTTGGTATGACTGGTGAGTAATGTCTAGCAAAAGAACAGTTGTTTATAATCACGATAAGTGGGTTTTTTTGCATAGTTTCCAAATCATTTTGAAATCTTCCGTAGTTGATTAATACCAAAAATAACCCAAAAAATGGGAGTACATAGTTTTTGTCAGATTTTTATTTCTTAACATGGTGTGGCGATGTTTGGCGATGCATGCCCACTTGTCCAGCCGTGGACTTACCTCTCCTGACACCATGATGATGGTGCCCACTTACTGGACATGGACACTTACTGGATGGACACCAGAGAAAACCTCTCTGTCTGTTTCTTCTTTCTCGTGTGCTTAATGCCTAACCTCATGTCAGAGTTTTTATGCCCATGGACCTCTGTCTCAGCTTTACATGTCATTTTATCAATTCCATCTTATAATTGATCAATTTTAAATCAGACATTAATTGCAACTCTATTCAATCCATGATTAATAACGAGCGTTTGTAGTTATAAACAGTATGATCATTTGGCAATCCTATCACGGTACTTGTTACCTAAAGGAGTTGATTCTGAGAAGTGCTCTTTGTAGGCGATATGCAATTAATTTACCATTAAGCTTCTGTATTGCAATTGTTCAATTTGGCGCATTAAATGCCAATTAAAGTAATTTCAGAATACCAGCGCTGTGACGTTTTTTTTAATGTTACAGCACCATGCTGAGATAGGAGCTTTTTGGCCTCGTACAGGACGAGTTTCATTCTTTTAATTTTTAAATAAATATTTGCTTTTTTTTTTCTGTTAAATTTTTATAAGTACTGTTAATTTTGATGTGTTTGTCCTGTGTGGGCTAATAAATGCTTTTTCTTTCTTTCTTTCTTTTTTAATTTAGAGTGCAACCAGTAGCAGTAATTTATCAACAACCAACAATTTATCATTCTGATTCTCGTTTCCAATATATCACTCCTCTTTCTTCAGTTTCTTTCTATTCAGTTGAAGGAGGTTCCCTCTCATTGAGAGGAGGCCGTGTCCCAGCACTGGGAACATTAAAGGCTGATGATGATGATGAAGATGATGAAGGAGGTGACTGCTGAAATTACGTCTAATAGAGAAGTATTGAAGAAGAGGATATGCTGCGAAGATCACAAATAAATTGGGATAAGGGCAAACATTTTATCTGATTTGGTTTTGTAGCTTTCGCTTGCTTTATAGTGACTTATTTATTTGTGTCAAAGTACTTGTTTATTTTGGTAACGCCCATCTAGTGGCAACCACTCTCTGTGGCTAATGCAGTTGACTGCAACGTTACTACTTAAAGATTGTTAACCTTATGAGTTATATGTGTTGTACTTTTTATTATTCCATTATAATTAAATAAAAAATCGGTGACGATAACGACTAATAGAGAAGGATGAAGACAGAAGGATCGATAGAAGAATGATAATGGTGGATAGTTGTGATCAACTTCTTCTGTACAAGCTCTAACCTGTGAATTAAGCATGGAGCATATAGTAGAACTAGCTGACCCACGCAACTTCGTCTGCGTCACATAAGAGAGAAAACGAAAGGAAACAGAAAAACCCGTTTTTGCTACATTTTTCACTCCTGCTCCGCTCCTGATGGTCGTAGCGTGATGTTATATGTCCTATAGCCTTCCTCGATAAATGGACTATCCAATACAAAAAGATTTTTGCAATTCGAACCAGTAGTTCCTGAGATTAGCGCGTTCAACTAAACAAACAAACTCTTCTGCTTTATAATATTAGTACAGATTAACAACCCAACATTGCAACTATAAAATAAAATAAAATAAAAAATAAAAAAGCCTTTTATTTCCAGTAAATTTACATTTCTTAAATCTATACATGTTTTTTTATTATTCACAACCTGTTTTATATAAATTTAACTGTTTCTACTGTGTAAGTTACTATAAGTAAATAAAAAAATAAAATCAATAACTATAACTAAACTAAATAATTTTTTTTTTTTTTTTTTTTAATCTACCGAAACCCCAGAATGGGTAAAGGCCTCCTCCAGTGACGCCCATTTGACTCTGTCTTGAGCTACTTGTCTCCAGTTTGGGCCAGCTATCGTTTTGATTTCGTCTTCCCATCTTGTAATAGGTCTCCCTCTTGTTCTTTTGCCTATTGGGCCATTCCAGAACGTTACTTGTTTGGTCCATCTAAGATCAGTTAGCCGCGCAACATGTCCTGCCCACTTCCATTTCAATTTTTGTGCATGACTCAGAGCGTTTGTTGCTTTAGTAATTTTTCTTATTTTAGTGTGTCGTATTTTATCCAGCTTCCTTATCTTTAGCATACTTCGTTCGAGCCCTCTCTGGCAGACGTTGATCTTTTTTCTTGTTTCAGCAGTGAATTTCCATGTTTGGCAACCATATGTTAAGCATGGTAAGAGGCTCGAGTTCATGACTTTTGTTTTAATTGCTTGTGGCATATTACTTTTAAAAATGTCCTTGAGAATCCAGTATTTGTTCCATGTTAATTGGATTCTTCTTTCTATTTCTGTATTCTTATTTTTCCTGTCGAAACTAATAGTTTTTCCCAGGTAGACATATTTTTCAACGTATTCCAGTGGTTTACCATTGACCATTATTGGTATTTTCAAGCTATTAGTCATTGTCTTCGTTTTTGTTATATTCATTTCCAGCCCCACCTTTATACTCGCTAGGTGTAGGGATTCTACCATTATTTGTAGCTGGGAGAATGACTCTGATAATAGTACTAGGTCGTCAGCGAATCTCAGGTGGCTCAAGTAGTTGTCATTTATGTTTATTCCTCGTTTGCTCCAGCCTAGCTTGTTTATGATCGCCTCGAGGACAGCTATAAATATTGTTGGAGACAGCGGATCGCCTTGTCTAACTCCTCTTTCTATTGGGAAGCAAGGGCCTATGGTTTCTAGCTTGATTTTTCCCTTATTGTTGTTGTATATGGATTTGATGACTTTTACATATCTTTCTTCCACTCCTTGTTCATTCAGGCTTTCCCAGATGCTTGTATGTCTTACCGTATCAAATGCTTTTTGGTAGTCGACAAATGCTATATAAAGAGTTCTTTGGTTTTCTTGATACTTTTCCATGATTAGTTCAAGTGTGTGGATGTGGTCTACCGTTGAAAAACCCTTTCTGAAACCTGCTTGCTCCACCGGTTGCTTTTTTTCTAGTGTGTCACTAATCCTTGCATTTATAATTGCGGAGAATAATTTGTACACACACGGTAGCAAGCTAATTGGTCGGTAGTTTCCGATGTCCTTCGGGTCGCCTTTTTTATATATTAATATGATGTTGGATTCAGACCATTGGGACGGCGTTTCAGACTTTTGTAGAATCATGTTAAACAGTTCAGCTAATGGTGCAGCTAGAGTTATGTGTGCTTTTTTCAGTGCTTCGTTGGTAATGTTATCTGAACCAGGGCTTTTTTCAAGCTTCAGTTTCTTTATTGCTTCTATTATTTCTGCTGCGTCTATTGGTTTGATGTTTCTTTCTTGTGTTTCGTCTATTTCTCTGTCGAAATTTATGGTTGTTGTGTCTTTGTTGCTGTATAGATTTCTGTAAAATTCTGTCGCAGTAGTAATAATATCGCCTCTAGTGTACAGTTTAGTATCTTGTTTATTTAATCCTTCTATCCATGTTGTTTTAGTTCTGAGTTTCTTGTAGGCCTTCTTTGTACTTCCCGTGCTTTGTAGATGTTCTGTTATTGTGTCTTGTCTATATGTTGCGTAATCTGCTTTTATATATTTGTTGACTACTTTATATAGTGCGGAAAGTTCATTTTTCTCGCTTCGTGATTTGTTTTTAGTTTTTTGTAATTCCCTTCTTCTCTTTAATAGCCTTATTGTACTTGCCGTTAGTATTTTGTGTTGTTTGTTTTTTCCATTCTTTGGGCAAGCTTGCTTTAAACTAAAAGTGATGGCCTTTTCTATTCTGTCGTAGCAATGTTGTATCGAGGTATTTTCCCTGGGAGTTGGAGTTGAAGATAACTGTAATTTTAGGCTTTTATTGTAGTTGTTTATTTCGTCCTCGCTCTTTAGTCGGCTGATTGGGTTATTTGTAAATTTAGCTCTAGATGTTTTCCGTTTGGTTAGTGTTATTGATGATCTGATTATTCTATGGTCCGAATGGTAGTTCAGGTTTAACGTCTCAATGTTTTGAAATATTTCTGGTTTGTTTGACAAGATGAAATCGATTTCGTTTTTGTATCGACCGTTAGGAGATCGCCAAGTCCATCTACGATTTCCTTTTTTTTTAAAACATGTGTTTATTATCGTCAGTTTATGTTGGAGCGCAAAGTCTACCAGTCTCTGTCCTCTTCCGTTTCTATCGCCGTATCCGTGTTTTTTTGTAACCAAATATTCTTCCGCTTTGGGAGTTCCAACCTTAGCGTTGAAGTCTCCCATTAGTATCGTGGTTTTGTGTGCTGTTTCCAGGGCTTTCTCGATTGTATTGTAGAATTCTTCAATGTCATATTCGCTTGCTGATTCCGTTGGTGCATAAACTTGTATGAGGGATATCTTATGACCTTGCATATTTATATTGAGTGTTGCGACACGCTCTGTTATTCCATTAAAACTTATTATGTTGTTTTTGAGGGACTTGTTTATTATGAAACCGACCCCGTATTTGCCCGGAGTTTGTCCTATGTAGCACATTATAAAGTTTTCATATTCTTCTATTTTGTTTCCATGTCTTCTCATTTCCGATATTCCAATTATATCATATTTTATATTTTTTATAGCTTCCTCAAGTTCAAGCAAGCGATCATATGATGAAAGAGTCCGGACGTTGTATGTTGCAATCGTTAGTTGATATTTATGTAGGGTATCGTTTTTCTCTGTTGGTGCATTCATTGGAGGGTTATGGTCATATTCTTCCACGGTGACCAACCGGATTGGAAGATTTGTATGGCTATGTTTTTGTTGGTTCTTTTGTTTGTTGTGGTATGTGCTTTTCCGATTACCGATGTTTGATTGCTATTGTTTATTTTCTGGGAGAGTTGAGAGAGAGTTTGATCTAGCTCTCATCATATCAAATGCATTTATGCGGTTTATTTTTGAGGCAGTTATATTCTGTTGTTTTCTAGGTTGCAAGTTGTTTTGTGGTGAAGTTGATAATTCACGTTTCCTTTTTTCATAGTTTGGATTATTTTCCCTAACCACCAACTTATCGTACTTTAAGTAAGCTAGATTTCCTTTACTTCTTTCTTCTTTTAATTGAGGCAGTAAGGCTTTTCTTTTTTCCAGAACTTCTTTTGAATAGTCTTCGGCAATATATATTTCCTTCAGTTTCTTTTTGTTTGCTAATATTTCGGTTTTCTTCATATTACTAACAAAGGAAAAAAGGATCGGTCTCGGTTTATCACTACTATTTCCTTTTCCGATACGATATACATTGTTGACATCATATTCCTCAATAGCTATTCGTGCGTCGTGTTGAAACACTTCCTTGACTTTCACTAGTAACTCTAAGGTTGACTTCTCCCCCTCTTTTACACCAAAAATCACTATGTTCTTACTTCTTTTCTCCCATTTTAAATACTCCACTTCTTTCTGCATGTTTTCTAAGTTAGTTTTTAGTAATTTATTTTCTTCTATAATTGGTTTCAACTTTTCTTCCATTCTACTCATTATGGTACTAGTAATGGTTTCGGTTAATTCAATTGTTTGATTTTTTATTTCAATTTTCATTTTATCAAACAGCATTTGGAATTGTTCGTCCATTTTTTGCGTGAAGTATAAATCGATTCGTCTAATTAGTCGATTATTCTTTGCTCCGCTGGTAACCCCAGTGGCTGACTGGATGACAGTTGGTGAATGAATGATATGTGGCTGACAGTTGTTCTATTTGGCTATGGTCCTCACCAACCTCCAAAAAATTCCTTGTATTAATGTTGTTGTTTTGTTCAATTCCAGTAGTTCCCGTAAAGTTTATATGTTCACAGACCTCAGTGCACCACTCCTCCCGCTTCAAAGCCCAATACGCGTAGAAATGTGATCTAGAACCAATTTTAATTGCAATTTGTTTACGATACAGCGACCTGCAGTTGTTGACACTTTGAGCACCGGAACTATTATACAGGTTTATTTATTTATTTATTTATTAACACTTCAAGCACAAAAGTACAGAGGCGGACTTAATGCCATAGGCATTTTCTACCAGTCAACCTTTAGCCTACCTTTACAGGTTGACCGCTGTAGAAATAATGCCAAATAGGATATTATCGACCCGTCCTAAATACAATGGTATCGTGGAGCCTCTCTGCAGGATATGTCCCACCTCTTTTCTTGCTCATACGGCACTAGATGGCGCTGTGTGTAATGTCCAGCGATATTTAAAATTTACATTTGTTTCAGGATAACGGAAACAAACAATGACTAGATGATGCGTCTTTGAACTTCGGTAATTTTAACTTCAGCTAGTAAAGGAAACTATAAATCTGGTTTTACTTCAACACACTACATTTATATTATAATGTTTACGTTAACTTAAAAGGAAAAGCTCTTGCTCTGGTAACAAATATGTATAAATTTCTCTCGAAGCTCAAAATGGCTCCTTTCACTTTCCAAAATCTTTCAATACAGGACGTGTTTAAGAGATTTTGGAACAGACTGCTGATACTTGCTGTTCTTTAAATTCAAAATTAAATGCATGCTCATCAAGCTGCTTACTTACGGCATGTCCGAGATATTGTTTCTTTTTCTTTTTTTCAAAAATCATATTCAAAAGTCGTTTAATCCAAATAAGCTGATAATTGAACGTCAGAGTTAACAAGAAATAATCTCCCAAAGTGAAGGCCCTTTGACACTTCCTAGTGTTAGACCCCCATGATCGGATGATCTGGCACATACCCGGACGGGTATGTGCCCAGAAAACTGACAGTATTGCGACGTTGAATGGCAATGCTGATTCTCTTAACCCTTCTGCTTTTAATTACCAGCAGCGTTTCCCTCTTGATTAAATCTTCATCATCTTCATGATCATTTACTTCATCTAATGCATTTTACTACTGCACTGGTTTTCTTACATCCAAACATTAGATCCATCTTCATAGCTTCCGCTCCTGGACTGAATCCAGACATTTTATCACACCTTAGACTATTACTCCACTGGGCCAATGAGTCGATATCGGTACTTTCCGCAAACATAGCGTTTAGCGCGTAAAGAAACAAACTCTGTGCTAGAATTAACACAAGTGGGCGGTGTTAATGTTTAGCGTTAAAGTTTAATGAACTCCATCTTACGCCTCGTTCACGACCTCATGCGATCCAACTCGCGACGATACTTGCGTCAAACTACAACCACGTGCTGTACTTGTTACCTTCGCGCCGTGGTAACTCGTGACATGCTCCAAGAAATTTCTTTAATTTGTTATTTTCGAAGTCGATATCGCGTGTGACTAAAAAAGTGATGAATTATAATGTTAATGAATATAGAAGGAGAAGAAGATCAAGGAAACGATGTGGTTGGATTATGTGAGAAGTCATATGAAGGAAGAAGGTGTAAATGATTGCTGGACGGTGGACAGGGGAGAATGGAAAAATAGACTTGTTACGCCGACCCCGAGTAACATGGAACAAGGGCAAGATGATGATGAAATTGATGTCGCGTGTGTATTGTGTCGTGTAGTTCGTGGTCAAGTGGTTAGTTTGATCGCTTGGTACACTTTTTTGTGAATTCGGGTGAATTGAGTAGTTTGAGCTTCCTTAGTATCTACATTCTACATATTATTTTATCTAGATCAATGAAGTGATGATTAGTCATCGCAGTTTTGTATTAAAGAAGTTTTGTTTATTGATTTAAGGTGAGTCGGAAGTTGAAAATACTTGCCTTTAGTGTGTTGGTATTTGGGAGACGGGTGTTGTCTGTAAATGGGACAGTTGTCCTTTCTTTTTCTTAAACTTTATTCTGTCTTAGCCTAAGTGTCTGATCTTTTCTGTCCCTATTTTTTATTTTTAGCACTTAAATTATATAAAAACGTAACAAACGGAGTTTCCTCCGTGCCTCAGAAAGCACGTTAAGCTGTTGGTCCCGGATTCCCGGCTGTCATTTGCAGATCTTTGACAGTCGTTACAGGTAGTCAGTAGCCCGAGTTGTTGTCAAGTTTGTCAACCAATCTTACCAATGGGTATTTATTGTATTATCCAGCACTGACTGGGTTGTAGCAGTCTGATAGGCGCTCCGTGGAAAATGCTGTATTCAGCTGCGTCCGGTTAGACTGAGGGAAATTAATACATTTAAAAAATGTCAAACAGCCACGTCAGACATAAAAGTTTTCCATGCTGGGACAGGGCGTGGCCACTCTCTCTTAAAAACGATCCTTTGCGAGAGCCTCCTTTGAGAAAGAGTGAACGCACTAAAGAATAAAAACGTCCCATGATTTGAATGCATGTTTTCTCAACACAAATATCGAATTATAGTATCGTAGGTAGTGCGAAAAGATGGGAACATCACTTAATGACAGAGAAACTAAACGCTGCTGACATGCGCGAACGCATACATGTAAATTGTATGTATTCTCGAAGATCGCGTGTACTAATCACTGGTTTTTTTCTCTGTTCTCCAATACTCTTACGTTGTCACGTATAAAGTCTATCCAAGTTGAGATTTATCGGTTAAAGTTTCTGAATTGTCATTTACAAGAAAGATAAATGTATGTGACAGATTTCAATAACAAATAATATCCTTAAATCGGTTGTGGATTTATGTTGGTAGGTATAGTGGATGTGTGTCTTTTGATGTGGAACTATTATCGAATGATTTACTTATTTATGTGCATAGACTAGGTTTTCATATGAAATTCACTAAACTGTAGAGGGTCCACTCCTCAGCAACAAGGACTTTGTCCCAGCAATGAGAAAGCTATAGCTGATGCCAATAACGGAACATTAAAACCTCTTGATCCACAAACACAGGTCACTATCATCATTCTTGCGTCTCCCAATTGATTTGCTTCCTTATTAGTCGTCATCTCAAGGGATGAATGAGATGAGAATGCTGAAGGGGGATGAGTGATGTAACGGCAATGGATAAGATAAGGAATAGGCACATAAGAGGACGTCTGAAAGTGGCGCCGGTAACTGAAAAGTTGTGTAGCAATCGGTTATCGTGGCATGTGATGCCGAGGAATGAAGAAAATGTCGCGAGGAGAGTTTTGGATGTGAATGTGGATGGCTGTATCAGTAGAGGAAGACCAAAGAAACGATGAATGGACTGTGTGAAGGATGATTATGGCTAGAAAGGTATGTCGAAATGTCAGGAAGTATCGAAAAAGAAGACTTGCTGCGCCGACCTCAAATAAATCTATACTAATATTATAAAGCAGAAGATTTTGTTTGTCTGCTTGTTTGGTTGAACGCGCTAATCTTAGGAACCACCGACTCGAATTAAAAAAAATATTTTTGTGTTGGATAGTCCATTTATCAAGGAAGGCTTTAAGCTATATAACATCAAGCTACGACCATTAGGAGCGGAGCAGCAATGAAAAATGTTGCAAAAACGGGGCTTCTTTTTTCCTTTCGTTTTTCTCTCTTATGTGACGCAGACGAAGTTGTGTGTGTCAACTAGTAATGGGATAAGAGAAGAGCAGGAAAATGTTGATGAGCTCATTAACCATAATAATCCTTCTCACAGTGCATCCAAAATTTCTCAGGTCTTCTCTCTTACAGCCAGCCACAAACACAGGTAGCTCCGCATTATTTCCGTTCTCAATATCTATAAACAGCTTCCAACATCCAATGCTGTTGTTATTACTGAACCCACCAACCATTGGTAAGTTGTAATTATATTTAGCCGTAGGTGCGTTGCCCTTGAGTAATTTTCGTCTGCTAAATGTACAGTATTTGTGTTCAATACACTTGTGTACAGTTCGGTGAACGATAAACTTGATACTTTAATGATTGGGCATTTTGTTTTGGTGGAGATTGTGGCTAAGGTTAATTTTGGCTGGTTTGGAATTGGTTGTTGATGTGAAAAGTTGGTTTACGTATAGGTAAGGTACGTGATCATATGCAGAGCCTTTTCTCAGCTATGTCGGGGCGGCTACCAGTCTAACCGGACGCAACTGAATACCAGTATTTTACATGGAGCGACTGCCTATCTGACCTGTACAACCCAGTTAGTACTGGGTAATACGATACCCCTTGGTAAGACTGTTGTCAGACTAGTAACGATAGTCAAATATCTACAAATGACAGCCGAGACCACAGATTATCGTGCTTTCCGAAGCACGGAAAAAACTGTTCAATCTAGGCAATCGACCCGAACGGCTTTCGTTATTTAGCCACGGGAGACGTTTTGTATGAGAAGTTTTTTTTTTTTATAAATATTGGCAATTTGAAACTGCAAAAGCTAGAGAAGGCTTGGATGCAAAAAGTGACTTAAAACAAGTGACACTTACTTTCTGCATTTGTGCGTTTTCTGCATACTTGCGACATTTGTGTCGTTTTTCCATCTGGTGTTTGCTGTAAATTTCCTTATCTTAACCATATGGCTTTAAGTTTTTAATAAATTACAACTACTATGGCCAGATTCAGCATTGCGGACTTATAAGTCAACTTGTTTTTTATTTTGTTTTGTCGTTGACAATTCGAAACCATAACGAACGGTTTTTTAAATATCGTTTAAAACACTGAAAATTAACATAACGTACCATGTAATCGATATTTTACAAAATCCAATCCAAAATTATGCGAAGTGCACCGAAACTGATCGCAATTATGGTCACTTTCTCACTGAATAAAATTACTTTTTATTGAGCTTTCACAAATTAAATGTTGTTAATAAGGAAGCTGTGTTATCTTTTCATCTTTGTAATTAAAGGCAGTATTTCAATACATATTTGCAGGTTACTCAGTTAGTATAATATGCTTATTAAAAGTTCAAAGGTTAAAGGAAATGGAGTTTTGTTTTTGACGAGTTTTAAAAAGGATGCCCTTTTAAGAACTCGTTCAAAAAAAACCTGCATCTCTGATTTGACGACTTCTAAAAAGGACAGAGGTAACGGCATTTTTTTTGCATTGATATTCTCCGATAGGTCTGTGTTGACTGGGCCGATATACGAGATTCATTTTTCATTTGGTAAAATAAGGAATAGTACTTAGGAGGAAGTCTGAATGTGGCGCCTGTGACTGAAAAGCTGTGTGATTCTTGTGATATGGGCATGTGATGCGGAGGAATGAGGAAAATGTCGTGAGAAAAGTCTTTAGTATGGATGGGTATAACAATAGAGGGAGACCAAAGAAACGATAGACGAACTGTGTGAAGGATGATCTAGGTAGAAAGGAGGCTGGTGAGATTACGAGTAATAGAGATGTATGGAAGAAACAATACATTCTCCGCTGACCCATAATAAACTTAGATGAGGTATGATAGTTGATACAGGTACACATCTTTTAGTTTTCAAGACGGTGACTTATTTCAATTGATGACACTGTCATCCTGCCCTGAAGTTACCCAAACTAATTTGAAGATAGACCCAGACTACTGACTCAGTATTTCGCCTAGATATTGGATAGGCGTCATCCACCACCCGACCCCAGAAGGGAGACCGGGAGGCGAGGATAGGTCCCACCCCACCAGCGTGCAGCGGAACCCCGCTCGACTAAAAACGAATGCACTGAATGGCAAGCTCCCCGAAGTCTACCCACTCCAGCACTGTCGAAACACAGCCCCTGAGAGGACGACGGGGGAGGCTATCGGCTCCTCCCCCCCTCAGGCCCCTTATTCACAACCATTCGACTCGCTTCCGATTTGGAAAGTCGTATGTCTATCTCGGTCGTTTTCGTAATGCCAGAAGAAGACAGATATACGACTTTCCGAATCGGAAGCGAGTCGAATGGTTGTGAATAAGGGGCCAGAACTCAAGTTACCCGAATTTCGATGGCAGCGTTTGATGAGTTCTCCTATTTTATTTCCACGTTCCACCATAATGCCTCCAATTAGTAGCCCTTCAGTTTTGTGGACGTTTTATCACAGCTATTCAACTAGTCTGATGGCAGTTAAGATTATCCCAATTCACCCACACACGGATTTTGAAGGGATTCACTTACTGCCAAATACAAAGTGGGTAGTCGAGATTTTGAAGCCTACGCGTAGTTTCGAAAGAACGATGTTAATGAGGTGGTGTATGGAGCTTTTATATTCAAATGGCCGTTTTCATGAATACTAAGTAACACCTAATAGCTAAACTGAGCTCGAGGAGCTCGTGCCTAAATAATAATAGCTTACGGGTTGATCTTCAAGGTTAAGTCGCACTTGCCAATTTAGCTACAAATTCACGTGAATTTTTTTGTCAATTTTGCTGACTTTCCACTGCCAGCTTTATGGAGCTCTGTTAGTGGATGGGTGATCATCATTACATGCTGAGATTCCCCGTTCAAGCCGTTGGTCCCGGTTGACATTTGTAGATCTTCGATAGTCGTTACAGGTAGTCAGATGCCCGAAAGTCTGACAACTACTTACCAAGGTGTATACCGTATTACCCAGTAGTAACTGGGTTGTAGAGAACAGAAAAGCAATCGCTCCATGTAAAACGGTAACACTGGAATCCGACCCTCATATTGCCCTGGCATGAATGCTGAAATGGACCTTTTTGTCGTGAGGCACACAGCACATTTCTACTAAGTCCTACTCATTGTTTTGTATCTTTTTTATTTATCTTTCTTTCTTTCTTTATATTTAAAAAAAATACCGCTAGGCAGGTAGCTTTTTGGAAAGGAGAGACAAGAGATATAATCTGGATCTCTTCAAGGTTCGATTGAATCGGTTTCTTGTAGGCAAGCCTGCTGCACCCTAGGCCCAGTCATCGCTTTAAATAATACACACATATCCCTTGAAAGGTTTGCATTTCCTAGGAATTGTAAGGAATTCCGAGATATACTATACAAAAAAAAAAAAAAAAATAATGGTCTCTGTGAATAAAATAAATAAACACGTACCAAAATCAAGCTTCATGATCTGCATGCCTTTTCCCAACTACGTTGGGGTCGGCTTTCAGTCTAACCGAATGCAGCTGAATTCTAGTATTTTACATGGAGCGACTGCCTATCTGACCTCACAGCACAGTTAGTACTGGGTAATACGATACCTCTTGTGAAGATTGGCTGGCTGTTTTAAATTAAACTATTTTAATATTTGCTAAAAAAAAGTTTACACGTCACATTCTATTTATTGTTTTCGTCCATGGAAACAATATACGCTATTGTAACATTACCCCACCCCCCACAAAAACGATGAGTTACGCCCAGCTCGTCATGGCTCTGATTGGTCACTATTTTTTTTTTCGACGTATCCCAGTTTGGGCACCCGCTTTAAGGGCACCTGAGTAAATGGCACCTGAGGTATTCCACATTTATTACGGCACCTATCAATATTTTTCGCAGGTGCCCTTAGTGGAATAGTTAATTATTTTAATTATTCCACAATTTGGCACCTACGAACCAGTGTACTAGTGTTGGGACGTTTCTTTTACAGACAAAACAAGAACAAGATCTCCCGACTCGTCATCATAAGAAAACAAATGGATTTTCAACTTGTGACTATGCAACAAACTACCAAACAGGTTAAATACAGGCCGTACACGTTAGGAAATGTCATAACTCGCTAAGATTTCCTTCTCTCGACCACACGATGCGGTTTCCGCTCTCCATCTACATACACCATGATAATTACCAAACAGTCGTAACCGCCATTGCTACACATACATAACATAACATCACGCTTGTAATCCCGAAGGGGTAAGACAGAGCTGTACTTACCTAATAGTGCACACACAATAGAAATGACGACAGTATCAAAAAAATCCAAATCTATTTAGTCCGTCAGTTAGAGTATTAAAAAATAATGGACACGTAATTTTTGTTTTTGAAAATCAATGAATATTGACAGAGATAAAAGGCATGAAAACTTGGGAGTGGGGGCTCGTGACGTCACAACTCACATATTTGTGAGTTGTGACGTGAGTGAGCGGTGAGTAGCGAGTTCCAAGGCGTGACGTATTGAGAATTTTAAAAGCGTCGTATCTTCGTCAATTTTGGTTTTCCTGACAAAAGAAAAAATACGGGTCAAATATTTTTTGATAATCTATCTGCCGGATTAATTAGTTCTTTTTTTTTGTCGTCTATCCTATTCATTAAATAATGTTTCAAGTCTCATGTAATAAAGTCAGACAGACCTCATAGCAGATGGCGGGACAAGCTTTGATAAACCAACGACCATTGGTCCACACTAGCCCTGGATATAAACAACTGGAAGTCATGTGGAGAGGCCTTTGCCCAGCAGTGGGATGGACGCAGGCTAACAGTCATCATCATCTGCCCACTCTTTTCCCAACTATGTTAGGGTCGGCTTCCAGTCTAATTGGATGCAGCTGAAATCAGTATTTTACATGGAGCGACTGCCTATCTGACCTCCACAACCCAGTTAGTACTGATTAATACGACGCAGGGTAACAGTGTCAGTATTAAATTCTTCGGCCTAGTGGTCGCAAATGGCACTCCTGAACACACAACAAGTCCTGTGTTCGATTCCCGACCAGGTCGGTTCAGTATCAGGAATTTCTCAATAGCAGCTACAGAGACTGGATTTGTGGCCGGTCGGTCGGTTGCAATAGGTTTGCCACATATTACACAGGACTTGAACATAACTGATAAAATGCAAAAACTAAAAACAGCTGTTTTAAACACATTTTTGTATGGGAACATGTCACAGTGACAGCTGTTTTTAGATAATCAGACCGTTATCTTTTCCGTGAAAATGGACCTATATCAAATAAAAATATTTATTTGCTAGAATATGGGACATGAGGTGTTACAGTAAATTAGATTCATCATATCCTGCCATAACATGGCGTGCAAATGTATTTACAACAAGCGGACGTCACGCGGTTTCACCCGCGTAGTTCCCGTTCCCGTGGGACTCCGGGGATAAAATATAGCCTGTGTTACTCAGGGTGAATGTAGCTTTCCAATGGTGAAAGATTTTTTTAAATCGGCACAGTAGTTTTTGAGTTTATTCATTACTAGCTGACCCACGCAACTTCGTCAGCGTCACATAAGAGAGAAAAACGAAAGGGAAAAAAAACCGTTTTTGCAACATTTTTCATTCCTGCCCCGCTCCTAATAACCGTAGCGTGATGTTATATAGCCTAAAGCCTTCCTCGATAAATGGACTATCCAACACAAAAATAATTTTTAAATTCGAGCTGGTAGTTCCTGAGATTAGCGCGTTCAACCAAACAAACAAACAAACTCTTCTGCTTTATTATATTAGTATAGACAACCAAACAAACAAAGTTTTCTTCTTTATAATATTAGTGTTGAAAGTATAGATAAGCGATATCAATAAGTCTAACTTACAAATTACAGATTCTATTGACTATAAGGCACACCGCTGCTAAACCTTCGTGGATTTTTGTCGTGATGTACTCGTACATTACATACATTAGTATACGCACAAACTTGTCCCAGTTTCTGAAAGCGTTAATAAGTGGTTACTTAAGCGGATTAGGTTTACTTAAAAGCATTATATTACGGCCTTGGTTTGTCTGGCTTCTGGCTTTCAGAGCGTTGACTCCGACTTCCGACGGTCACTTGTGATATGGGTTCGTTTTAAGAGGAATTGAACTTGTTTTCTGACAGTTACAGGGAGGTAAAAAGTATTAGCACCAACTATTAAAAGAAAACAAAGAAATAAAGCAAAAGCATTTATTTTTTGCACTGGAAAAAACGCATCAAAATTATCAATATTTAAAACTTACTAATAAAAAAAAAACAGACAAAACAAATAATAAACGAAACTCGTCCTGTACGAAGCCAAAAGGCTCCCGTCTCAGCATGGTGCTGTCACATTAAAAAAACGTCACATCGCTGGTATTCTGATAGGGTCCAAAGGGAAGGTCGGGACTGATACGGATATAAAAAAATTGTGTCTAGAACCTCAGGGTTTTACAATTTTTGAGTTATATGACATACCATAACACCTGGCCTGTAATTTACAAAGGGTTGCTAGACGTTGACCCATTTCCACACCCACATTTCCCCAGTTATAAAGTCCCAAGTAATTGGGGACGCCCCTATTGCCATCAACCGGGCACAAATCTAAACTCCCTGGCTGTAACTAAGAAAATCCTGATGGAAAACCCAACAACACTTTTCCCGTCCTGGGAATTGAACCTAGAAGACCTCATGCAATATGTAACTTAGAAAGTCTAAACCTTATTAAGGGTGCTCAGCAGTCCGAATGTCTGACCACTAGTCTTACCCAGGGGTATCGTGGAACCCAGTAACTGATTTGAAGAGGTCAGAAAGGCAGTTGTATTCAGCGTGGAAATTACAGTTCTTTCCTACTCCTCCGCTATACTTTCTGATTAATTTCGTTGCGGGATCCAAGACAGTTAAATTCATTCTCTGGGACTTCGTCGAGCTTCATTGTCTCGGCGCTTTTCTGGTGGTCGCCACTGTTGATTCTGGCTTTCAGGAGTTACAGTGGTTTGGGCGTGTGTGGCGGGCTTGTCCCATAAAAAAAAAATAAGTTGTATTCAGCTGCAACCGGTGAGACTGAAAACTGACCACAACGTAATAGGGAAAGGCTAGGAGGATGACGTCTCTCTCATATACAGGGTGTATTTCACTTCATCACAAAGCCGTTAACCAAGCATTCTGTATATCAAACTAAGTAACTTTACGCAAAAAATATTACTGGGAAACAACTTTTTTTTTTGAGGTTATAAATCATGTTTTGTGGTAGAACTCAATGTACCACACTCAAAACATTGTGCGGATGGATGGATTGAATAGTACGGGGGTCGTAGAGATATTTACAGTACAAATCATGCGAGAAAAAGTGGTATTTAAAAAAAAACTTGTCAAAATCTTGCAACTTTGACCCCCAATATCTCCGTAACTAGAAGGTCCAGGTATAGTGTAGAACAAAAAAATGATCAGAATAACGAGGAGAACCAGTGCCTTTCGTATTAGTTAAGAGGTGTTTTACACCCTTCAGATTAGTAGAACATGTCGATATTCAACTACTTGTTCAGAAAATAAACTTAGGTAAGTTAATAACCATTTGAGGAAATGGCTTACGGTAGGTGACGCAACTTCCTGCTCATTCCTAGTCGATTCATTTAACTTGAATCGTGCATTGTGTATTGTTTTAGCTCTATTTTATGTATTTGGAACAAAACTGACAATACTAATAAGTAGTAGTTTCATAAGTATATATTTTCAGACCATAAATTATACCTCTGAATATATAAAAACTGTACATTATAAAGTACATATTCATACATTGATGGTTTGTGAAGAAAGCATTGGTCCAGCTTGCTTGCAGCAGGACGGATTGCAGGTTCGAACCCATCCAAGTTCATAAGCATAATCAGCCTATAATGTTCCCACTGCTGGGACACAGTCACCACTCTACGAGTAGGAATGGGCTATACTCCACCACGCAGTCCCAGGTCTTTAATTTCAGTATTTTTTTTTCTTCATCGTGATGTGAAATCTACCCTCATTTCATTTCTGAAAGTGTTTCACACAACATTGTATTCAATGTGAATCCTTACCCTTCAAAAAATTCTGCAGGAAATTAATAGATGCCTACCCCAACACACTTCAGCCAAGGGGGATGTTATCATCCTACCATTTAGGGAGGATTTCAGGGGGAAAATGTCACAGTGAATCGCTGAGATGAAAAATGAATGAAGGGGTGTGTAGGGCCGGTATCGATCTGTGACACCCCTGTCTGTAGTCTGTCTGGCGAGTGCTACGATGGGGATTTTCATCCCGTAAAATGAATAGGGTTGATACTTGTGAACTGTAAACTTATTTGAAATCTGTTTTAGGGAAAATCTCTTTTCGATAAACTAATGAAACAGATAACGCGAAAGATATAAAATGAGTATAAGCGTGTTTGGAAACTTAGTTTTCTCTGGAAAATTACAATACCATACAACAAGGTGTGGTAATTGTTGGTTGTGGTATGGGTGTCATCGTAAAATTGTCAAATACGTTGTATTGTAAAATCTCTAGCGATATTGTAAAGTCTCGAATTATTGTCAAATGAACATACTGCTTACAACAAAACGCATTATTTTTCGTGAAATGCATGCGATGGTAGTCAACTTACGCGGTGTGGAGGGAAGGAGGGGTCCCCCTTGCCCAGTGGCACAACTCTCATAAAAAGATAATAAATAAATAAATAAATTTCGCTGGACATTAACACACAGCGCCACCCAGTGCCACACTAAGCTACGCTTGTGTCGTGGACACTAGATAGTTGATATACTACATATATACTTTTTTGTTTGTAAATACATACTATATGAATATCCATGACTCGGAAACAGATGTCCGTGCTCATCACACAAACATTTGCTCCTACCGGGATTCGAACCCAGGACCCCAAGAACGTAAGGCAGCGTCACTACCACTTCGCCAATCGGGTCGTCAAATAATGCACCATTCTTGAGAAGTCCAAAGTAGCGATGGATGGACTGTGTAAAGGAGCATATGGCAAGAAGAGGGAGAAGATATGCTGTGCTGAACCCTAATGAATTATCATTAGGGCAGGAGTATTATGATTGTATAGATTCCATCTCTTAGTATTGTATAATTGCATAGCACATGTGTGAGTACCATGTACAGTAAAGCTACCATTTGCATTTAGTTATCTTTCATTGACTTGAATATGCCTTGGTGGCTGAGAGAATGTCATGCTCGCTGATGGTGGCGGGTGGGTCGGGTCATTTAGTTCCCTTCAATATGGTTGAATTGAATGGCGCTGATCCATGCGTCATGTTCGTGAACGGGCGCTGTCAGTCGGGACTGGTCATCTCTTAGCTGCCATGGATAATTTGAATTGCTTTATTTTATAAATTGTTGATTTATTTCTTTTTTTACTCTGGACGCTCTTATTGTGCACGTCTTTCTACATCGTTCTCACATATATTATGTATAATCTCAACAAGAAAGATGTAACCAAGATTTTGTAACAACATTTTGGATTGAAAAGAGTGTCCATGGAGTTTCTTGCCCGTTCTTCTCCATAGAGATCTACGCTAGGGAATGGGCAACTACAGTACATTCTCAAGTTATTATGCCTTGTGTCTGTGACTGTAGCCTTTTTTTTTTTCGTTTTATCGACATTCAAAAGTGCCGTAATGGTCTAGTTGAAATAAATGATTTGAGTTTGAGTTTGAGATGATGGCAATAGCCTTAGCACGGTAAAATGACTAGAGGCACTGTAGAATAACTTCATCATCATCATCATTTCAGCTGAAAGACGTCCACTGCTGGACATCGGCCCCAAGTGTCGCCACATTGACCGATCCCATGCGACTCGCATCCAACGGATTCCCGTAGAAAAACTTAAATTTACTGAACAGGAAAGTATTGGATAGGGAATGATTGTAATATTCGTTTCGTATTGATGGTGGCAAATTCTACCATAACTTATTCTACTAGATATCTCACATTTGTATGAAGTGATATCTGTGTCGCTTTCAAGCATCATGAGCCGAGGTTTAAAGTAAAATGCGTGTAATATCAAATCACACAAACTTTCTTTACAATCACATCATTTAACCTTTACAATATCATATCATTCCTCCATTTTATCATATAAGTAGTGAAATGAAACTGTTTCCCCGCATCATATTTCATGAGTAGCCCTACCGCCAGATGGAAAGTTCTAGATAGAAAGTTGACACATGGTATCAGATACCAGCAGAAATGATATCGCGATTATATCGAGCGATATGACAATATTAGTACTTATGTTACGCATTTTTACTTTTCTTCGCTTGCAGTGAATGTTGATCGTTGCGTAAGTGTTAAAAAACAAGTGAATAACTGTTGGTATACAGTTAAAAAAGTTATCTAAAGTGGAACGTTTAGCGAGTTTGTAAAACAACTCTCATCATCTGCCAACCTGCTCTGCCTTTTCCCAACTATGTTAGAGTCGGCTTCCAGTCTAACCGGATACAGATTCACCACTATTTTACATTAAACGATTGCCCAGCTGACCTCCACAACCCAGTTAGTACTGGGTAATACAATACCCCTTAGTAAGACTGGTTGTCAGACTTTTGGGGCTAACTGGCTACCTGTAATTGCTGTCATAGATCTTTAAATGACAGTCTAGACCAACGGCTTAACATATTTTCCGAGGCACGAAGGAAGCTCAGGTCACCCATCCGTGGACCAACCTAGGCAAAAGTTTCTTAAGGCGACGACATCAGCTAAATAAGCAACTCTATTTGTGGTGGTTCAAACTTCGTTTGAAATACTGTTAGAATAAAGTTCTAATTAGCTTACACTACAAAGTGGTTGTTACTTCAGTCACTGCGGGCCGAATAGTGCGAAATGAGTATTTTCGATCTATTTAAAACTAGAACTTAACTATTTAATAATAATGAATCCATCAGTCGATGTAGTTTAGCATTTGAAATTGTATGTTATATTTTTAATTATAATTATCATTGTCAATAAATGGCTAAACTGCTTTGAAAGAAAATTAAGAGGTATGTTTGAAGATTTTTTTGGTGCATTCAAGTTTGTCAAATTATGTTTTGAGTTCCATCAGTGTATGCAAAAAAGACTTCAAAATAATAGTTTTTTTTATTTGTCGAAATTATTTACAGTTTTAGAGATACACTGCTTTTAAAAACCGCCTTTTGGACCGTTTTCAAGAAACCTCCGCCTTAACATAAAGATCAACTAAACAAACCAGCCGTTCCATACATGTTATTGAGTTACGTGTCCAACAATGAATGGAACAGCTGATTTTTTGTAACCCCTTGAGTATGTTTCCAAAGATAACACGTCATATTTCTATGATTTATCATCATTATCATCAGTCTATTAATGTTCTGCTGGGACTCAGACCTCCTTTCTATGAGAGGAATTGGGCTGTAATAATTCACTACACGAGCCCAGTGCGGATAGATACCGCGGCCCCGGAACGTAAAGGGCGAGGAAGGAACATGGATGGGTTTTGATTTCCCATCCTAAAAAAAAAAAAAAAAAAAAAAAAGCCCAGTGCGGATTGATAGTTGTCACATGTCTTCGAATTTTAAGTTCTAGGACATGCCAGTTTCCTCACTATGTTTTCGTTCACTGTTTTGAGAGCAGTGGTGATGAAATAAATTACACAAAGTAATGCGCCTGTCTTGGTTCGAACCCACGACTTACTGTTTGTAAGTCGGGGCCGCCACCACTGGGCCAAAACCGATATGATAAGCTAAACAAAATTATCTGTAAATGCTTTTAATTAAGCATGCAGTAGCGGTGTCAAAGCCACCATTTCCATTAACCACGAAAATAAAACTTTGAAACAACCATTTTGAGTAGCAACACATCTCACTCATTAAAAGTCAGCCATAATGCTTACTGTCTGTCATTAAGTGTGGTAATATCATTACTTGCCTTTTACACGTCGGTTAACAGTACTGTTGTCGTAATTACGTGATTTATAGTGAATGGTGCTTGTTCACACGGTATTTACGTGGTAGTCTTAGGTTTTACGTAAAAAAAAACTTAAGGCGCTTAGACGAGCTAAATTAGCAACTCTATTTGTAGTGGTTCAAACTTCGTTTGAAATGCTGTTAGAATAAAGTTCTAATCAGCTTGCACTACAAAGTGGTTGTTACGTCAGTCACTGCGGGCCAAATAGCGCGATATGAGTGGTTTCGATCGATTTACAAAAAAACTATTGATTGGATTGAAAAACTGAAACAGTATCATGCTAATATATTGCTTGTAGAATTATTTGCCAAAAAATCAGAATGATCGCATGCATGTTAGTATGTTTTTTATAGTTTGAAAGATATTTTTAGAGATTTAAAGTTCGTGATTTTCTTTTTTATCGAGCCAAATTATGCTCATGTAGTCGCCTTAAAGGATTGTTCAAAATAAGGCGAATTTGAGACGGAACGCGGGGTAGAGAGTAGGAAGTCATTCGACTATTTACTTGCTTTTACTATTTACAAGTTAGCCTTTGATTAACCATAGCTTTTAGACTATAATAAATAAATAAATATCGCTGGACATTAATACACAGCGCCACCTAGTGCCACACTAAGCAAGGCTTGTGTCGTGGACACTAGATAGTTGATATACTACATAGATACTTTATTTTTTTTGTAAATACATACTATTATATATAATAAACATCCATGACTCGGAAACAAATATCCATGCTCATCACACAAACATTTGCTCCTACCGGGATTCGAACCCAGGACCCTAAAAACGTAAGGCAGCGTCACTACCACTACGCCATTCGAGTCGTATAATGGGTATATGTCACCGTAAAATTGTCAAACACGTTATATTACAATATAACGTGTTTCTCTCTAGCGATATTGTAAACTCTCGAATTATTGCCAACTGAACATACGGAAGTATCTCTGCCCCCATAATCGGGACTTGGGCCCCCCCCCCCCCCCCGTTAGATTAGTTAGGTTCCTTTAAACCCTGCACTCGGAAATACCCCGCGAAGCGGGGCTCCGTCGACTACGCTTTTTAGGGGAATATAAAGTGTTTTAAGATGAGGTTATATTAATCGGAATTTCTCAGAAATGGTACAGTATCTTTTCATGAGAGTGGTACCACTGGGCAAGGGGGACCCCTCCTTCCCCCCACACCGTGTGAGTTGACTACCATCGCATGCATTTCACGAAAAATAAAGCGTTTTATTGTAAGCAGTATGTTCGTTGGACAATAATTCGAGAGTTTACAATATCGCTAGAGATATTACAATATAACGAATTTGACAATTTTACGGTGACATATACAGCACTTGTTTTCCTAGTCATTGCGATAGTTTTTTGTTCTAACTAGACCATAATATGAACCTTCTAGTTATGAAGATATTGGTAATCAAAGTTCCAACTTTTTCACAAGTTTTTTTTCTTGTAGCCAAAACGTTTTGTTTTGAAAATGACAGACAGATACTTTTATTTATTTGTATAGATAATTTTATTGTGCATTCAAGTATAGTTCCCATGTTCCTGTTATGACATTGCCGCATGTGTTTATTGAGGTTTATTGACATGTGGTTAAACAAACATTGATAAATAAACCGTATTGTTCTAATTGTGTTATTATTAAACATTGATTGTTGCTGTTATTGTGAAAGCTAAATAACTATTGACGATAGGGAAAATTCATTAAATTAGCAGTACTTTACCTATTAATGAAGCAATTCCTTTTATTTCGTGAACTTAACAACATTCATGACATTGTTTGACGACCCGAATGGCACAGCGGTAGTTAGGCTGCCTTAGGTTCTTAGGGTCCCGGGTTTGAATCTCGGTAGGAGCAATTTTTTGTGGCGCGCGAGGACGATTGCCTCCAGATCCCATGGCGGCAATCCGGCAAGCAGGCTCACCGCCTCGCAAGAGCACCTTCTCGGCTACCACCTTTTGGGGCGCGTTCAGGTAATGGACGGCTCGCTGCCTGGACATTTGTTTCCGAGTCATGGATGTTTATATGTATAATAAGTATGTATTTACAAACAAAAAGTATATATGTAGTATATCAACTATCTGGTGACACACAAGCCTAGCTTAATGTGTTATTCATGATCATTTAGTACAGCTACTTCTCAGTTCTTTCATTTAAACACAGACTATTAATACGTAATTATAATCTTTATTTATATAATTACCACTATCTAATGTTTATTTTCTTTCTGTTGCAGGTACGTTGACCTCTACAATTGGGTTAAGATAACAGCGTTTATCTGACTGTTTAATGTGAGTAAGACAAGCCACTGAGTCTGCCTGTTATCATGATTTATGTAAGAACAGCCGACGTGATAAGTGGTTAGGTCGTCTTTGTTTGTGGTTGGGTTTTTTTTATACATTTAATGATTAATGCTCGTATTAGGAGCATTAGTGTCTGAATACTATAAAGCTTTTTTTTTCTTGTGGGAAATCATCAAATAACTTCTCCCACTCTGGGCGGAGAGGGAGGGAGTGTCAGACTTTTACTGACTAAAACCCATCCATGTTCCTTCCTCGCCCTTTATGTTCCGGGGCCACGGTATCTCTTTCGAACAGTCCCGCAGCCCAGGAAGAAATAAAATCTACATAATTTACATCTATCTATAGTGCAGCATGGTTATGTTGGGGCTTGAATGACTTTGTCAAGAGAGCGGTGTTGGTAAACATTTGTGAAATCATACAGGGTGGAATACACCGTCACCGAAACGTTTTCCACGTCTTTTGAACGCCAATCATTATTTCATCATAATTTAATAACAAACAGCTATGTCCTACAAAAGTAGGAGCAATGCTTTTTAATTACCGATGAAAAATTTCTGTAGTGACAAAATAACCTAATTATGGCCAGGGTCATGCGTCATTAGAGCCATGTTGCTCTATATTACAATTATTTTTCCACTAATGAATGTCAAATAAGCATGAATCCGGCTACAGCAAATCAATCAAGACAAACTAAACAATCTATGGAAGAATTCTGGAGTAGGTTAACCAGTAACCAAGTATCATCTCACCAGCTTTAATCACAGCATTCACAGCAACAGATTATATCAAAAACCATCAAAATTCCACCTGCTTGCACCTCAACCATAATAAAATCAATTAACAAACCCAATAAGATGTCTTATATATCCACGATACTAATACCAACCAGCTGTTAGGACTCACGATTTCTTTAATTGAAGTCTTACATAAAATTAACGTAATTTATAGTGGGGCACGCCCATATCGCACTAGTGTTGGAATGTGCGCAAGGACGTATGCTGGAATGTGTATTCGTAATATGTTGTAATGGTATCTATTGACTTCTTTGTGACAATTTTGGTCGGGGATCGATCAATTGGGTTAAAAAGTACACCGGTTAGCAGTAGCGAGGGGAAGCAGGTAAGCCAATCCGGTGCATATCTATACTAATATTATAAAGCAGAAGAGTTTGTTTGTTTGGTTGAACGAGCTAATCTCAGGAACTACCGGCTCGAATTGAAAAATTATTTTTGTGTTGGATAGTCCATTTATCGAGGAAGGCTATATATAGGCTATAAAACATCACGCAACGGCCATTAGGAGCGGAGCAGGAATGAAAATTGTTGCCAAAACGGGGATTTTTTATTCTTTTGTTTTCTCTCTTATGTGACGCAGACGAAGTTGCGTGGGTCACCTATTTTTAATAATGTCTGCAAAAACCATACATCGAACCATTAGAAGCCGGTAGTATTCGAGTTGTATGAACCCCTCGCTACTGCCTGTTAGTGCTATATGTTTACTAATGGTTGACCATTATGAAAAAAATGGGTTAACCATTTATATTACTAATTAACCAAAATGAAAGGGACACCGAGCGCTCGTCACTTTATGGGATACTAGCTGACCCACGCAACTTCGTCTGCGTCACTTAAGAGAGAAAGAGCTCACAAAGGGAATAACATTTCCCCCGTTTTTGCAACATTTCTTATTGCTGCTCCGCTCCTATTGGTCATAGCGTGATGTTATATAGCCTATGGCCTTCCTCGATAAATGTACTATCCAACACAAAAAGATTTTTTCAATTCGAGCCGGTAGTTCCTGAGATTAGCGCGTTCAACCAAACCAACAAACAAACTCTTCTGCTTTATAATATTATATAATACTAGCTGACCCACGCAACTTCGTCTGCGTCATATATATGAGAGAAAAAGCTCACAAAAGGAATAAATTTTCCCCGTTTTTGCAACATTTTTCATTTATGTTCCGCTCCTATTGGTCATAGCGTGATGATATATAGCCTATAACCTTCCTCGATAAATGGACTATCCAACACAAAAAGATTTTTTCAATTCCAACCAGTAGTTCCTGAGATTAGCGCGTTCAAACAAACAAACAAACTCTTCAGTTTTATAATATTAGTATAGATATTAGTATAGATTATATTATAGTATAGATTTTAATGCACAAATATTAAATCTGTGCGTGAAAAGGTTAACCTTTACTTAAAAAATAACCCGATTAAAACCCCAATGCGGGTAACGTGTCGGTCCCATGTTTTATGGTCTTCAGTTGAAAATTGGGGCACGTTGAACCTCCATGACGTTCATAGGGTTTTATCTTGTACGTTTTGAGGCTGAAAAGGCTTTCACACGAGCAAGTAGGGTTAAAACATGGTGTGAAATTAGTCTTTCTTATATAAATTATGTTTCTCATGGGTTTTATACCTCTGGCAAGTTCTTCACGGCTCCAATACCAAAAAAAAAAAAAACGATTAGAATAATTAATGAATTAACATTATTCTGTCTCATTTAAAAAAATAATGTGCGGAATCCACAACCTAAAACTACTTGGATCGTGTGACAGACATTATTATATTACCGGAAACCTTACTATTAATAATATAAAGCCTTGGCACATGGGATTAGTGTCGCAAAATGCTAATTTCCAAGCGGAATTTCTTAACTGTATATTTTTGTTATAGGATATGTAAATAAAAGTTAAGTTCTAGAACTGGATCATTATATACCAACGATATGCTTTTGTATAAGGTAAAATTTAATAAGGTAGCGAAACGTTACCTACCATCACATATTTTTTTATCTGTTTTATAATGTCATGTGGATAGTTTTAAGCATGAAGACCAAAGATAAATAATTATATCGCTGGACATTACACACAGCACCATCTAGTGCTACACTAAGCAAGGCTTATGTCGTGGACACCAGATAGTTGATATACTACATATATGCTTTTTTTTACATAAACAATCATCCATGACTCGGAAACAAATGTCTGCGCTCATCACACAAACACTTGCTACCGGAATTCGAACCCACGACCCTAAGAACGTAAGGCAGCCTCACTACCCCAACGCCATTCGGGTCGTCAAAAGAAACGAAGATAATAAGGGTAGAAAAAGGCTGACCCATGAAATGACGACTAATAGATAAATATTCAGGATTCGAAGTTATCAAGAAAATTATTTTCTTTTTACTACTTACAGATAATTATCCATGCTGATTCATAACTAGACCTATTTCATTTCTCTAGAAGTTGCTTAAGCACAATGTTTGCGCGATTGGATACACGTGAAAGCGGCAAGCAATCTATACTTCTATACTAATATTATAAAGCAGAAGAGTTTGTTTGTTTGTTTGGTTGAACGCGCTAATCTCAGGAACTACTGGTTCGAATTTAAAAATTATTTTTGTGTTAGATCGTCCATTTATCGAGGAAGGCTTTAGGCTATATAACATCACGCTACAATTATAAGGAGCGGAGCAGGAATGAAAAATGTTGCAAAAACGGGGATTTTTTCCTTTCGTTTTTTTCTCTTATGTTACGCAGACGAAGTTGCGTGGGTCAGCTAGTTATCAGATAATTATCCATGCTGATTCATAACTTGACCTATTTAATTTCTCTATAAATTACTTAAGCACAATGTTTGAAAGTTGACATTACCGCGATTGGATACACGTGAAAGCGGCAAGCAATTTTACGATAATCAAGACATCAGGACAAGTATCACTACACTTCGACCCCTAAAAATAAAGAAGGACATATACTACGACGATTAATAGAAATTAGGGTTTGAGCAGGGAAATGATGGCGATGATGATGTTTAAATGCCACTCATCTAGGGTTGACATCCGTCCGGGTTTCCCCGGATTTGTCCTAGTTTAGTGGGCATCAGGGTACGCTACCGGACGGTAGTCCAGGCGGGGCTTCATTTGTAGTCCAGGTGTAAAAATTTGAAGTCGCCCAGGACACACGCACTGTGCCCGCACGCCGCGATCAACCGACGAACCAACTCGCTAAATTCACGGGCAGATACATTAAAAACGACGATAAAAGAAAAGTCTGAAAGAGCATACGTGTATAATAAAATTATTTATGCCATTTTCAACTGTTTTTTTACACTATGTTTAAAAAAACGTATTGCCATGTCCGGGTTCTGGGCTCCGGTTTTCGCGCGTCTTGTTGCCAAATTTGAAAGATGGCAACCCTACAGTCATCCATCACGCGTGCAGAGTTTCGCTGTCTAATTCCGCTTGACCCTACATATTTACATAACAAGCTTTTTCAACAGACAGTTGATCCGAAATAAAGATAAGTTCTTAGTTAATCACGATTTGTTAATTAATCGCTATTCAATGCATTTAGGTTAACCCATAAATAACCCGATTTTGTATGATTTCTATACGCCTTGTTATTGGTTATGTTGTGTATGAGAAGGGCTATAGTTTTCTAATGTAGTTCGTAAGTTCCTTATTGCAAAAGATCGGGGGGCTACAAAAAAATCACATAAAAAAACTTTTAATGAATTATTGTCATAGCCATTAAGTCCATTTTGAGAATTTTAAATTTTTTGTGGTATTCATATTATGTTCTGCTAAAGCGGCCATTTTAGGCCCGCAGTTAAAAATTTCAATTCTTTTGAAATTAGACAACAAATAGTTTTTAAAGGGTTGGTAATACGTTTTTTTTCTATAACTTAACTGCCTCGTTGGTGTAGTGGTCACAAACACGACTTCTGAGTGTGAGGTTCTGGGTACGATTCCCAGGTCAGGCAAAGTGTTATTGGGTTTTTCCATCTGGAATTTCTCAGTAGCAGCTATCACTGATCTAACTGTCACTTTATCCAAGGTCCACTTAAAGCGAATACAGGAGCTACACGCGAGTTTTATAATGCCCGAAAGTATATGATTCACTGCAATAAACAAAACTAGAAAAATATATGATATTCTTCAGGATATATGCCAGTATGATAGTGTTTTGAAAACTTATTACAATTAATTTAAATCGATTAAAAAAAATCACGAACTTAGCTCTAAAAAAATCTTTTAACGAATAAAAACCATACTAAAATACATGCGATCATTCTGATTTTTTGGCAAATAATTCTACAAGCAAAATATTAGTATCGTAATGTTTTATTTTTTAGTCCGATCAATAGATTTTTTGTAAATCGTTCGAAACCACTAATTTTGCACTATGCCCGCAGTGACTGACGTAACATCCACTTTTTAATGAAACAAGCTGATTAGAACTTTATCCTAACAGTATTTCAAACGAAGTTTGAAGAAGAAGAAGAACCACCACAGAGTTGCTAATTTAGCGCCTGTATTAACCGCCGGCGGAGAGCAATAGAACATTAAAAGGCACCAGCTGCCATAGATTCAGCTAGATGTTCCTTCAAATCGTTTAACACCTGGAATGATCGCTCAAACCATAATTATCAAATCAGGAAGCCAGGCTAAAGTGGCCATAATGTGTCGTTTCTGATTCACCCACATGATTTATCATTCTATTTAATGTACCAGGGTACCAACATTGTTAAGAATTATAATTAATTTCCTATAACGGTACGCAGCGCTTAAGAGGCAACACTGAGGGCGAGTGAATTGAAAAATAGATAAATGATAGATGATGTTTATTTTGTAAATAGGTATAATTTTCACAAACACTTTTACACGTCTTTTTTTTTTAAACTAGTGGCCGGTGTTTCGTACATGACTGCTCTGAGAAGAAACAGTCGAAACCAAGTCAGAGGTCATAGTCTCTTTTGAAGTCCAGAACTCCAGACATAATCCTGCTCCCTTCACATGAGGATCATGTAGATATTAGTAAATTGTATTGCTGTCGCGTAGTGCCCAAACGACCGCGCACAGAGCGCGAAAGAGACAACAGTTGAAAATGCCAATGAAAAGTACACAAAAACAACGTTTCGTAGTACCGTGATTACTTCTCCAAAACTTGAGCGACTTATCTACATTTTTCATTAAAAATTAAAGAGAGGTTTTGCCCGTTTTTGCCATTTTTTTAGGTTTCCATCTCTTTTAATATGTTTTTTTTGAAAAAAAGAAAACATTAGGACATGCCAACAGTGGTCATAGTTTTTTGGAAACTAAAATATTGCTCTACGGGCATAATCCAGGTAGCAAACAGGGTAGTATGTTTGTATGGAAAAAACGTTCCTCTTTAAGGTCTGAAGCTATTTCCTCAGCAATTATCAGTACCATTAAACTCTATTTAAATGGAATACTGTGTCTATTTGCTGAGGGCACATTAGAATTAATACGAATAAAATAATTACGTTAATAACTGTAATTGCTGTAATCTTTAGTTTATAGATAAAATGCTTTTATGAACTTTAATTAATCTAGCCTAGGCGCCTTAGTATTTCATTGGGCACCGCTTTTATCTAGCTGACTACGATCATGAACGAGTATTTAAATCTTGTTTATGATCATCATCATCGGCTTAGCTTTTTCCCAACTATGTCGGGGTCGGCTTCCAGTCTAACTGAATGCAGCTGAATACCAGTATTATACATGGAGTGACTGCCTATCTGACCTCCACAACACTGTCAGTACCTACTGGGTGATATGATACCTCTTCGTAAGACTGGTTGTCTAACCACCTATGACAGCTGGGACCAACGGCTTAACGTGTTTTCCGAGGTATACAGGAAACTCAGTGTGTATTGGGCGGTCACCCACCCACGGACCAACCTAGGCAAGCGCGGTTTAACCTAAACGACTCGAGCGGCTGTTATTATTTAGCCACGAGCTCCTCAATCTTGTCCAAAACAACGGGCGAAAATGAGAGAGAGAATGTGAGATGAGGATATTTCTATTTGAACCATTCTACCCCTACAAGTTTGAAATGGAGGAATAGCAAAGAAAACCTCAAAAAAGGTGGCCTGCCATCAAGCTTGAAATAAGCCGAATTTAACTATTACCATTTTTTTTGTTCCGTCCCAAACTTTAAAAGTTTCCGGTAATATCTTATTAGTTTTAGGTTACGAATTCCGCACATTATTTTTTGAATACTTAATGCTTTACTGAATGTTAACAGAGTAGGTTAAAACTTAATTAAATATTGTAATCAGTTTGGATGGACACAGAAGCTGTCTACACGAAGCCATTAATATCAATAATTATGAAGATATTAATACACATCAATAGAAATCCAATTTGTTTAAAGTTTACGTAATTCTCCTAATATTAGCTTAGTTAGGTAATTAAAAAGAAGAGAAATCAAACACGACAGTGTAAACAAAGTGTGATTAATGTGCAAAAATGAACTGAGTCCTATCTAGGTCCTCAGACCCAAGCACTTAGGTACATTTGTGTATTGTTTTTCCTTACCACTGCTCCCGAAACGGCGAAGAAATTTAAGTGTCCTAGCTGTGGGAACGTTCAAGGCTTATCGACCTAAACAGCTGTTATGAGCACCGCCGTTGTTGGCTGATAATGCAAACAAAATGTTGGTGTTACCTGGATTCTTGACGTCATCAAGTCCTGTCCACGGCGAAAGTACAAGCGGTCAGAGGTGCCCAACCATTGTCACTTTGTCAGTCGTCACGGCGCTTGCGCCAACTGACAACTGTGACGAGAATTTGATATGCTATTGTTATGAGCTCCAGAGGTCACCGGTTTTTGTCACATTACCTCATGTCGGTGACAAAATATTATAATTTTAAGTGTATCTTAAGTTTTTGTTGGAAAAAACGATTTTTTTCGCGACGTAATCAACTTCGTTTTTACTTAAATTGTTTATTTTTGTCTCTGTTTTTCATGGATTATTCAGTTCAGAAGTGAATATTTTCAGAGTTCAAAATTAAAATTTACGGACGGCAGCATATCAAGCTGCTAAAATCTGTCGAATGTCTTTAATAGATTTTCAACTTTATCACTGAATCTTTAGGTTCAAGGTTGATTGGGGTCAGTTTTGAAAAGTTTTGTGTGCTGATGTCTGTACATAGACACTTGACATTTATTTTATCTAGACAACTTTTACAGTCAAGTCTCCCATATTAAACTTAATGTTAGATATTTTTTTTGTAAAAAAGTTTTTATTTTTCTCTTTTTAGTGGTCGCTTTGTGCTTACCCCTTCACAGCGTAGAGGCGAGATGTTATAGTATGAACTGGTGTGAACAATAGATAGACATGAGATTTCAGCAATCCCAGTCCATTTGCTATCGTTTCTTGAGGAGTTCCGTTGCCTATCTCCGAAGTTCTTCATCAGATCTTCACCAAATTGTGATGGGACCACTTTAAGAAAGTACTCTTCCAAAAACTACCCAAATCTATATATACTTATAAAATTTGAAGAGTTCTCTCAATTCCTCCATCTCCATGTTCGAGTAATCGGGGAACATACATACAAAAAAAAAATAAGGTTCCGACGAATTCAAAAACTCCTCCTTTTTGAAGTCGGTTAAAAATAAACGTATATTTAACTAAAAGTACCTAAGTTACTCAATTCAACACTGATATTATAATTGTTCATTACTTACTTTTATGTGAATTGACTACTACGAGTATGTCCTTTACCAAGCAGATAACTCCGATAACTTTTAATACTTAAGTCGGGTCTTTATGCATAATGTTAATAGTAATTAGAACCTCATTTAATTTTGTCTTAATTAATTGGAATATGCTCTTTAGTGGCGATCATTTAGATTAGAAAACTTTTAACTGGTGTAAAAATAAACGACGTGGTTGGAAAAGAGGTTATTAAAGATGATTATTTGATAAGGAATCCAATGCTGAAATACTGTCGTATAATAATAACCTGCAATCAAATTGATAATAATTAAAATGTACCTATAGTAATTAAAATGACAGTGATTGGTAGGTACAGTCAGTAAAACCGTTAGGTTTACATGCTAGCAATCTTCTTACTACTATTATAAATGGAAAAGGGTTATAATCCATCTGTTTGCAATTTCATCCAAATCCTTTCAGTAGTTTCTGCGTGAAAATATAACAAAAATCGATCTTTACAGAATTTTACATTTATAATGGTCGTAAGAAGATTGCTAGCCTGCGTACCTAACTGTTTTTCTGACTGTACTTAAATACTTATGCATCTTGAAATTTTAGTTGAAGTGTAGTGTCCGTTTACAAAGTAGTAAACTCATCATCTTTTTTTTTTAGTACAATTCATTATCATCACTCTCTTGCCCTTATCCCAATAAGCTTGTGTCCTGAAAAAATCTAATAAGTCTTTTAGTTTTTTTGTTTTGTTACGTAGACCAAAATTGACGAAGATACGTCCCTTTTAAAATTCTCAATACGTCACGCCGTGCTTTAATTTTCAGTGCGTTGTGACGTCACGAGCCCCCACTTCTGAGTTTTGATGCGTTCTAACTTTGTCAATATTCAGTAAGAATTTTTTGTGTCCATTTTTACCAATAAGTTTTCTAACTGACGAACTAAATAGATTTGAAATTTATTGATGGTGGAAACTAGCCTATTCATTCGTGGTCGCCGTAGCATGCCTTCTTCCATACGTCTCTTTTTCTCGTCATCTTATCATACACTGCATTCTTGCTATCATTCTTATTACAAAGTAATTAACAAATTAAACGTACCTATATCATCACTTACGGGATATCTTCCGTGATTATTCATCATTTCGTGCTCCCGATATTCCCAATTACCATCCGCATTCTCCAGTCAACCCGCGATCATGGCGTTTGCAATAGTATCAAAATATCGGGAGCTCAAATAATCACGGAAGATATCCCGTAAGTAGTGTCCGACCGAAGCTTCGGCTTCGGCTTCGGCCACCTTCGGCCAAAAAAAGCACCTTCGGCCAAACCTTCGGCTTCGGCCAAAAAATAGCCGAAGCTTTGGCCGAAGCCGAAGGTTTGCAAGTTGTCAAAATTTGGAATTTACTGAACAATGCTAGAGCGAGACGGAGAGTGCGCAGAGCAGAGCAGCGTTTCGCCGCCCCACCGCGCCCGGCCCGAACGCATCGAATAATGTATTATCTACTTATATACGTTGGTCACTCGGCTCGTAATTGGGCTAAATCTCTAAAGCTCTCAGAATATGTAGTATATTCTGAGATTATAATAACTATCGCATTTCTCAAGGTCATCCATCACCTTCGGCTTCGGCTTCGGCTTCGGCCGAAGGTTTTGGTGAACACCGATTAATCGGCTTCGGCTTCGGCTTCGGCCAGAATTGCACCTTCGGTCGGACACTACCCGTAAGTGACAATATAAGTTCATTTTTAAACCGTGAACGCTTAAAACAGTGTTAGTAAACTAATTTCTGTTAATGTCGGAATAATATCAAACAAATATAAAGAGTCCAAGTAGTATTAATCTTTGACAGGGCGTTACAAATTGTAAATTGCAATCGTCGACATTTTCCATGCCCGCGGCTTCGTCTGTGTTACCATAAACTAACATGACCTTTGATAACTCTTTGTACTTGTAGGGAAGTTATTAATTTATATTATGTATCTAGTTGTTGATTTGTAGATCCATAGCGGTGTGGGAAACCGGGTGTATAGTTACTCATACTCAATAGAAAATGGAGGACCCTCCGACTAAACGTCCACCTAATATCATTCGTGGCTCATGTCCATGAGTTGCCATGGCTGACCTGGAAGTCTTTAAATAGACTACGGGCCCAGGTTGGCCGCAGCAAGGAAATCCTGCCCAGGTGGAGATTCATTCGTGTCTATGCCCTGACTGAAGTGTAAATGTGGAGCTGTTCCACAAACGATGGGGCACTTAATATCGTGTCCTGCATGTCCTGTTCTTTGTTCACTACAGGAACTGATGGATGCAACCGAAAGCGCCAAACTAGTAGCTCAGGTCTGGGCCGACACAATTTAGATTACCATTGACACTAAGATGTCCTCGAACAAAAAAAATAAGACTTTGTGATATCTACCTCTCTCTCTGTCTATAGTTTGCAGTCCAATTCAGGTTCCATTAGACTGAAATAGATTGGAAACTGACCCGTAAATGAGAATGACATAAGTAAACCATTATGTTCCAAAAGGTTAACGTACTCCAAAAACTGTTGTATAACTCTGCCATGCACTATGTTGACCTTTTCTAACAACAAAGATCTTGGCTGCAATATTACACTGATCAAGTCATATTGCTCTGACAACAATGATTTAAATTATTAGATTCGCCTAAATACGTCAAAAGAATTGCTGAAGAATTGCCAAATTTAAGTGACAGTGGGCAGGGCACATCGCTCGCAGGACGGTTGCCGATGGGGCCGAAAAGTTCTGGAATGGCAATCGCGAACCGGAAGACGGTGCTATGTAAGACCTCCTACCAGGTGGACGGAATAACACTCGTATACCCGAGGTGGTTTGACTCCTGCGCTTGCAAGGTAGTCAATGAAAGCGAGGTTATATTCAATTTCGCGTCAAAAAGTGATCTCGTTTTTGTGTCGTTGACAATGACGTTTGTTGAATCGTATTGTCTCGCTCACTCATACGGAAAGTCGTGTCCATGCGTGATGAGCGAGTTCACTCTTCTATGTGTACCCCCCCCCCCTCGCGCGACATGACGTTGAGGGCACGTCTGATGATTTCAATCTTTGACAAGTTCTAGTGAATAAATAGACATTTAAAAATAGGTTGATTATTTGAGTGTGATTTCAAATACCAACAAAAGGATTTAAAATATTGACAAGACACCTTATGAAATTCATTTGACTTTCGGCACAGCTAGCGAGTTGATTCACAACTATTTACTTCCGTATTACCAAATCCAATTGGCTAAGAAGCGGTGTTAACTACTTTCGACTTAATCATAGATAACAGCTGCATAGAGCCTCCGGCATAAACAGCGTTAAACACTGTTGATCTAAAATAAACAAGATCGAGAGCCGATACTTATCCTGATAAAGATCTGTGAAACAATTTCGCCATCAAATCAGAGAGCCTGAACGATAGGCAATCACTTCTAGAAGGGCTAGGGCATCTTGCAAAATATAATCCGACTGAATTATATCATAAACATTAAATGATAACTTAATTTAGAGGGTTGTATTGATGATTTTAATGATTATAACTCAATTAAGCCATATTTATTACGGTCGTGAATCATATTTCAATCTAAGTGCAACCTGACACTGACTGAATTGTAAAAAACATGAGAAAATTTCAAAAAAAAAAAAATTTCGTTAGCTACCCTGATTCCCTGACGCTTCTCCGTAATCAACAGTATTCACGAAGTTTTCGGAAGTATGTACCAATACAATTTTTGGATTTTTACTGTTGTATTGTAGGTTCTCCATGGCTAATTCCACAAATGCCATCAAGAGGAAATTGAGGCGTTTGATGCTGGTCATCAAAACCGATTAGAAAATCTAAAAAGCTGCCAGTGTCATCATTGTCGAGAAGCATCCTCCCTGACAGTTCTTGAACGCGTTTAAGTTATCCATTGACTGTTGAAATTCGACTTTAGTGGCATAATTGTACACCAAAGAACTAACGAGGTGGTTAAAATACAAGTATTTGGCTAACAAATGTTGTTGAGCCCCAAAAGTCGGCTTCAGTCAAGTTACGCCACGGTAGCCGGTAGCATTATGGCGGGAAATGTCGTAGGTCAGCGCCGCCATCTTGTGCAACCATTACAAAATTAATGGACGGACATCTTCGTTTTAAGAGTTCTTTTTTTGAAGATTTCTACTTTTTTTTGCGCGGAATTGTTTCTTGATGGCCAGTGTTATGTAATGCGTTTCTACAATATGTTTTGGTGCTTTTTGACTAGGTAAATAGATAGTTTGCTAGTGTAACGGATGCAGTATTTAGACCACTGGGTAAACTATATCAAGCTGATGGAGTTGGAGATCTCGAGAGGCCAATCTTGACTTGAGTTTGCATTCCCTTTGAAGCGCGGTGATTTCATAGAACTGTATTAGTTAGAAATTCCTTCATTTTGAGAGAGACATCAAGCAAACTTTTTTTTGGATTGTGTTTGTAATTGGTTTTGTCTATGAAAGTCGGCATTTTTTACCGACTTCTAAAAAAAGGAGGAGGTTCTCAATTCGGATGTTTCTATTTTTTTTATGTTTGTTCGGGCATAACTCGGTCGCTTACCGATTTGGAAAATTATTTTTTTGTTGGAAAGGGTATTCTTTCCAAATGGTCCCATAGCCACCAAGTTGGGATCTGATGATGGAATCTTGGCGAAATCGAGGGAACTCTTCAAATTTTATATGATAACGTGTTGCGATTTTGGTATTTTCTACAACAAGTGAAGCATTTGCATTCGATAAGAACCATTCTACCATCAGATCTGACGATGAACCCAAGAGTCACGGAACTCCATAATGAGACAATGTATCCTAGTCGTGTTTGTGCTTGTTGTAATTGTAACGGGATGCACTTTCCATGTATATCAAGCACATGTGAACCACTAAAAAGTGAAAAATAAAAACCCGTTTTGCAAAAAATAAAACCGACTACAAAAAAAAAAAGTGAAAAATAACTTTAGCTTCTGAAGTCGGTGACCTTTGTTTGATTGATTTAGTTTTTTTGTCACCGACTTCAAAAGCTAAAGTAAGTAATGTTAATTTTTCACTTTTTTGTTTTTTTTTTAAACACTAACAAAATTTGGTCCTCCTTCCTTTTGAAAGACTCAAAGGACCAATGTATAAAATAACACGCAGGTATCAATGCTAATTAGTTTACACTAAAGCTAGTTTGGACAGAGAAATAAGACAAATGTCTAAACAAATTGGCTCGCACAGAATAATTGCATCGTAATTCATTTCGTACATAGAACTATTATTTACTGCTGGCAAACTAAAGTATGAGACTAATATTAATAAGGTACTTAATCTGTGCAATTGTTTTACTATAATTAGAAAACCCGGTGTCTTAATAGAAAGCGGTTGTCGCCAGAACGTTCCGACATTTTTCATTCTTTTGTTGGGAACATTGGTAGGCCGTGTTCTAACCAAAGCGAACTTCCGTCAGATCGTATTGATATTGTTTGGCTTAACCGATTTGCGCCGTCAGGTGGCTTGTTCGATTTTTCGAATATTTGGAACGCATATTGCCGCAACAATCACTTATATTAGAACATGCCCAGTTCAATTATAGTCGTATATTTTCTTCATTTATAAGGAAAGAGAAGAAAGTTGCCTCAGTGGTTTACAACGCGGTTGTGGTCAAGGTACCAAGTTCGATTTCTAAGCGATACAATGAACTGAACAAACAATAAGTTATTACTTATTGGTTTTATATTTTATTGCTTGATTATCTCGGTTATCTAAACCAATATCTCAGAGTTCTGAAATTGTGGCAGATAAAATAGTGATAAACGAGTATTACATTTATCTCGAAAGCATGAGGAAGCAAATTATTGCAGTATTGTTCTACGTTGGTCGATGACATTTTTTTTTGGTTTCTGCCAACTTAGCAGGGCCGAAGTACCAAACAATTCGAATCCTGACGTCATCCCTTTGGAAACAAGGCACTCCTAGGCAGATATAGTTGACCTGCAATTGCATTACGAGCCTAAGGGGCCGTCCACGAGCGAGAGAATCGCAGCGATAGTATCGTCCTTGCCACGTTTTTCTATACACTCTTTTGGGGCGTCTCCACGATCGAGAGAATCGCCCCAAAGACGGCCCCAAGGTTCAATGTAACTTGCACGATCACAAAGTTAGATCATTAACACATTGAACGCCGACTCAACTTTAGTAGTGGTTCCGTTTGGGCCGTGGAGCTCACCGGTGAGCGACAGCAATACTACCCGTTCAGGCCGTGGGGCTCACCGGTGACCGCGCGACGGACTCGTGTTTGAACTCAGTTTTTTCGCTGGAGGACACAGTGCCGGTACAAAACTATATTGAGCGTGCCCGGCGCGGCCCTGGAGAACAGTTTACGCATACTAGCTCGTTTCGACACTAAGTAAAAAAAAGACTTTGTTGATTTTTTGGCTAAGCATACAAGACTAGCTGTACCCCGCGGTTTCATCCGCATCTTTGGTTACTGCTCCGCTCCTATTGGTCATAGCGTGATGTTGCTTGCGATTACTAACACGTGTCAAGAGCGCGGCCGCGCGCAGCCCTTCCGGGGAAGGGCTCGGGATGTGACCGGCGCCGCAACCCCCCGCGGCCCCGCGCGAACGAACTGCAGATTTCCAACGGCGTGCGCCGTGGTGGTCACCGGTGGACGTCAGCAATTATTTTGTTAATTCTTTGAATAGTAATAAAAAATAATTATTTAGATTGAGGTTTTTGGCTATTTTGAACCATATGAGCCAATAAAATATAATGTGTAAAATTTGTTGAAATCGTAAATTGGCGTCAGCCCATATGAAAAGTATAGAGGTGGTCACCGGTGACCACCACGGCGTTCAATGTGTTAAAACTTTAGTGAGGTTACAAATTGTTGGGGATTAATGCCAGAAGTGGTAAAGGATTTGATGAGGCCAAATAGGGGTATTTCTTTCTAAACATTGAACTGGTACAAGAGGTATATTTTGAAGTTAAGATCAATTATATTTCTTATTTGAGTCTTCGGCCAGATTTATACCTAGTCATAGCAAGGTAGGTACTAGATAAGCAATGCATTCTAAATTCTAACACTAAAACAAAGGAAAATTATCACTAAGCTAATTAGGAACATCACAAGATCTAGATTAACTATATTTAATTAGACTGTATGTTTTGTCTCTGTGTTTTAGATAAGAGATAAATATGATGACTATAGGTATAATTTATGTACAGTCACAGCCAAAATACGTTCATCACTTTAAATATTTGTCGTGGAGAATCATCATCTTCGTGCCCTGTTCTCATGTCAATCATTTCAGACAAAAGACGTCCACAGTTGGACATGGCCTCCCCCAAGTGTCGCCACATTGGCCGGTCTCGTGCAACTCGCATCCAACGGATTCCCACAACCTTCCCCAGGTCATCGGTCAACTGTAATTTAAACTGCTCGTGGAGAATCTAACAATTTAACAAACAAATCATTATTATTCCAAAATAAATATACAATGGTATGGCAAGAAAAGAAGTGTCGTATAAGATGACGAGTAATAGGGAAGAAAGTATGAAAGAAGAAATGCTGCGCCAACGGCTAGAAGATCATGATGATGATAAGAGTCTTAACTGGGTTGCAGAGGTCAGATAGGCAGTCGCTCCATGTAAAATACTGGTATTCAGCTGCATCCGGTTAGACTGGAATTCCAAAAGGTTTTATTTTGGTGTCAGTTTGACTTTGCTCGAGGTCTTCGCCATTTTGGTTTAAGTAATCAAGTGAATTACGATGCAGAAGTCTACTCTGAATCGGCAGTTGAAAAAAAACGATTTTTAAACTGACGAAGGTATAAAAACTAACTAAAATTATATTGTCACTTACGGGATATCTTCCGTGATTATTAATTTTTAATATCGGGAGCTCAAAATAATAAATAATCACTGACGAAGGTATGTGCGCTTTGACTGTACACTCGTCATAAGTAGGTCGGACATTAACGCCACAGTTTCAACAGTCATGCTGCCAATTTAAAAGAGAAGAAGATTGCCACATAAGTTTGTAATGCAGAAATCATTAATCATCTTTGTTAATATCGCTAATTGGACAATGGAAGTCAAAACATTAGAGAATATTGCGTGAATTTGCCCTAGATTGAAATGGTCTTTTTAAATGACCATAATCGACTTTAAAAGAGACCTTGACCACTGAGTTTGTTTTGATGTGCCTTTGCTCTAGTGGTCGCAAGCACTACTGAGAAGTCTTGGGTTTGATTCCAAGTTGGGGAAAGTGGATATTGTTTTTTTTTTTCGTTAAGAATTTCTCACCCTTCTACAGTCTTTGTCCCATCGATGGGAACAAGCTCGTCCTTTATTAAGAGTCACTTAATCATCACAAGTTAGATGTGGGTGTAGCTACCCCTCTGCCTAACTTTTCAAAGTCGCTGAGGGATTTTCTGTATATTTAATTGTGCCAAATCTCCACGCTCTTGTGCCAGCCTCATTAAGCTGTCAACAATGTCGTCTATCCTCTGGCTCCCTAAAGCCGATCATTTTATCATCATCATTTCAGCCGAAAGACGTCCACTGCTAGATATAGGGCTCCCCCAAGTGTCGCCACATTGACGGGTCCCGTGCGACTCGCATCCGACGGATCCAAGCCGATCATTTGCTCAACCGAAAATGCCCGCTGCCTCAAATAATCGAAAACAATTAAGAACGATGTGCATCTCTGTTATGAAATCAAAATACCAACACTCGGTACATACGTGTACGTGTCTATTTCACACAATAAGTTAACGTGATAGAATCAATTGAGAGAAATGGGTCAGTCGGACTCAGTACATAGGAGCATAAGTTGGAAATCTGTCAGTTTTAATAAACAGCTCGTATGATTTAGATCTGATACATATTACTGGCGCGTGTTAATTTGAGTCTCTTACGTTTTTTGCAATTTGCAGTATTTCATTAGTTTGTCAGTACGGAGAGCAGAGTTGCCCAGTGGTGGCGGCCCCGACTTACGAACAGTAAGTCGTGGGTTCGAAACCAGGCAGGCGCATTACTTTGTGTCATTTATTTCATCACCACTGTTCGGAAACCGACATGTTCTAAAACCAAAAAAAAACGAAGACGTGACATTTACCAACACGCACTGGGCCCACGTGGTGGATTAATAGATCATTCCCTCTCATAGAGAGGTGGTCCCAGCAGTGGGAACACTAATAGAGACAATTGTTTTAATTCAGTTTGTATTGGAACTTTCATTTGTTTGCATTCGGTTAACTTCGGAACAACCGAATGACTCCGATCGTTCTATCTGACAGTCATTTTACAGATGATTTATTACGTCATTTTAAGACGTATGTATGTCTCAAAATAAGATAACACTGTACTCATAGTGATAATATTGTTGATTGCGACAAAAGATCGAAATATTTTCAATATCAACAATATCGGGTGTCCTACATAATATTTTGTAATTTAATTTACCGTAACACTTAAAAATGCGATTGCTGATAAAATGATATAGTGATAGAAATTATTGATAGGTGCGTATGAAGTTATGACACTTTCAGTAGGTATTTGCATAATACATATAATGAAATTGGATTTTAAAACTAATTCAAAATCATTGTCTTTACTTATTTTATAATGAACTAGGTCTTGGTATATCTTGCTTTATCTCGTAAAGAAAACCTTCCTATTTTATGTTCGACAAGCTGACCCACGCAACTTCGTCTGCGTCACATAAAATAGAAAAACTAATGGGAAACAATATCCCCCTTTTCGCAACATTTTTCATTCCTGCTCCGCTCCTAATGGCCGTAGCGTAATGTTTTATAGCCTATAGCCTTCTTCGATAAATGGACTACCCAATACAAAAAAAAAAAATCAATTAGAACCAGTAGTTCCTGAGATTAGCGCGTTCAACCAAACAAACAAACAAACTCTTATAATATTAAGTATATAGATTTGGGTCGAGAATCATTTGCGTGAATATATACTTCCTTGAATTTGACCAGTGAGCAAAGCGACACCTAGTTGTATAATAAGACTGACCTCTGATCTTAGTTTAGTAATAGTACCCATAAATAAAGTAATCACTCGTCATTTCACTACCTAGCTCTCGCTATCGACTCGTTAACCTGAACTATAGCATATAGGTCTTAAGACAACCTTTACAAAATCGATTACATAATAAAATCGTCATTTTCTGAATCGATCCCATCTATCTCGAGATATCTCAATTATTTCTATAGCATTTCGTCACGTGTATAATTGATACACTCACACATAGACATAATACACACACATAATATATATACATAGACAATTGTTTTGTATACGTGTGGTACATGTAGTAAAGTTAACAAGTTTCGCTCACATATTAGTATTGCAATTGGTTTGTGGTCTAAGATGGGAGATATAGCGTGTATATTTGTATAAGTTACTTTCTTTTGATAATAAGTATTTATTTCCTTTCTTTGTGGTCTTTGCTTATTTCCAGTAAACAATTAGCAACATACTCGTTGAATTTATGATGTAGCAAACAATTTAAGATTTAGTTTAAAAAAAAAATCGCTGGACATTACACACAGCGCCATCTAGTGGGACACTAAGCAACGAGGATTGTGTCGTGGACACGAGATAGATGATATAAATAATAAACAAATAAATATCGCTGGACATTACACACACCGCCGTCTAGTGCCACGCAAGGCTTGTGTCGTGGTCACCAGACAGTTGATATACTACATATATTATATACTTTTTTGTTTGTAAGTACATACTTATTATCACGACCCGATTGGCGTAGTTGTAGTGACGCTGCCTTACGTTCTTAGGGTCCTGGGTTCGAATCCCGGTAGGAGCAAATGTTTGTGTGATGAGCACGGACATTTGTTTCCGAGTCATGGATGTTTATATGTATAATAAGTATGTATTTACAAACAAAAAAGTATATATGTAGTATATCAACTATCTAGTGTCCACGACACAAGCTTTGCTTAGTGTGGCACTAGGTGGCGCTGTGTGTTAATGTCCAGCGATATTTTATTATCCATGACTCGGAAACAAATGTTTCCGAGTCATGGATGTCCATGCTCATCACACAAACATTTTTTTCCTACCGGGATTCGAACCCGGGACCCTAAGAACGTAAGGCAGCCTCACATCCGCTGCGCCATTCGGGTCGTCAAATATACTACATGACTTTTTGTTTGTAAATACATGCTTACTATTATACAATATAAACATCCATGACTTTAAAACAATTCCATGCTCATGAGCTCATCACACAAATCATCATAAAAGGAGAAAACTGAAATACTATGAAGCTTGGTACTTTATTCAAATTGAAGGCAACCACAGATAATGTGGTATTTATCGGAAGAGGAAAAAATATAGTATAACTTAATAATATCCTAATCACGTAAATATCCTGCAAAATAAAGATTTTCATTTTTGAAGTTTTTTATTTTTAGTTCACAGTGCAACACAGGTAGGTTTTGGTAACACCATGTTTTACGTTCCAATGCATATCGCCGCGCGAATATTTAACTATGAGGATGGTCGCACTCAAACACATTTTTTTAAACGGTTTTATTTAGATAGTAATCAAAGTCCTATGAATGGTTACGCTTACGTTTTAGTTACGCAAATGAAAATAATGCGAAAAAAAAATTAAGGTAGGTAAGTTGTACGTACCGACAAGTTTGTGCTTTGACCAAATGTACTTGAGAATGCATTCAGCGTAATTCAGAACGCGCTGCGTTTAGTGACATTTGTCATTGTCACGATGCTACTTACGTCTGTGGGACAGTTACATTTTGACTGCGTGCGTTCAGTGTGTTATTTGGTGCATTTGATCTCATCCTATTTTTCCACGACTCGCGACTTGTTTGCTTCATTGTATTCGATTGATTCTGTGAACGATAACTTACCGACTTGCTACACTGGACTACGACTTACTTCAAGACATGGTTTTCGACGATTGGGAAAATCGTGTTTTTGTTTACTGGACGTGAGTAGTACTACCTCAACACGTCTGTAATGTAAGGTATATGGTCTCTTTATACATGGATATATTTATGTTGTGTCAACCCAATTATGACTTTCTTTGGAATTTACATTTCAGATTAATACAATGGATTGCTGCGATTGCAATGAACCTCAAGCAGCTAATTAACTCCAACATGTCCTAGACATGGGTCCTGATATTTTCGTATCGTTGAAGAATGGAGAAATGCACCACCATTTTTGAATAGCAAAGAGGAGAATGTGGTCCGAGTCAACTCTGTTCATACAATGTCATCATGATGTTATTGCGTGCCTTTTTAATAATTATTAGAAAGTGTGATTGCTTCATAACTGATTAAGTATTTTGTCTATAAAAAAAATACCAGTTAGTCAGCAATGTGACATGACAATGTGGTACTATGATTTCAGGTTCTTGATGGTGACATTTTGTGTCAAGTATGCCTTTATCGTAATCTTCGTGAATTGGACAGACAAAATATGGCTGTAGGCAAGAGGACTATTGGTAGTTGTGCTCATGTTGTTACTGGATGTCTGGTATTTGGGATGGGCTCGGTATCAAGACAATATTTCCCCACCTGCACCTTTTTTAAATGGAATATTAGTAAAAGAGGTTTTGTGATTAATAAACACATATTTATAAAATACTTGAATATTGTTTTTTTTTTTTAATTTTCTTTTCTCATCTCCTACCCATACCAGTCACAGACAAGACAATACAATTTTCCGATTAATGCAACATAATCTGGGGTTGCATTCAATTTGATTAAAGTACCACGCTTCAGGCCAGGTCTGCTGGACTGGAGCGCACCACTCGTGTGCTGCTCCCGCACCTTGCCTTCGAGGCCCGTTCCTATGCTACGTCTATGCACTGAAACGCGCCGCGGCCTTAGGGATGTCTCTTTATTCGATAATTTGGCCTGTGCACTGGCCTTAAAATGGAGCGCATCATCTATTATTATAGAGATAAGAATATCACAAGCAAATATTTCTACAAATACATTATAATCGGGCGAAAATTCAGCACAGCGCCATCTATTGACATCACTACAACTTCTCTACATCTACCAGAAATATGCAATCTTTAAATATTATTTTCTCGAAAATGCAGGCAATTTCCAGCTTGAAACTTGAGATTAGGCAGTCTATTGTGCCGTATTATCCGTGGTGATTTTCTTTACAGTGGTTAAATTATATCAGAATAAAGTACCAAAATAGACCATGTCCTTTATTTTCTCGGCGTGAGATAATAAACTCGCGAAGAAAACCCGATACCAAAATAGAGTATACATGCTATATATGTATAATACGGCTATTGTATTCAAAATATCAAGCTGTCTCTTTCACACTGAAACGGTTAACTGAAATAGATCGACGTATTATGAAGGTTGTAAAACACCTCCCTCCTCACCAAAGGCACTTGTTCTCCCCGTCATTGCGATTATTTTTTTGTTCTACACCAGACCTGGGAACCTTCTAGTTACGGATATATGGGGGGTCAAAATTACAACTTTTTGACAAGTTTTTTGTTAAATATTTTTTTTTTGTATGATTTTGACTTTTAACACCTCCACGACCCCCGCATTATTCAACCCATTCATCAGCTTAATGTTTTAAGTGCGTTACATTGAGTTTTACCACAAAACATGATTTATAACCTCAAAAAAAAAGATGGTTCCCAGTAATAATTTTTGCGTAAAGTTACTTAGTTTGATGTACAGAATCCTTGGTTAACGGCTTTGTGATGAGGTGGTTTACACCCTGTAGGTGTGGTCTAACAGTATTAAAGTTAAAGAACCCATTACCTTAGTGTCTACAAATAACCTAATCATCGTCTTAACACCTTCCAAAGTGATTTGTCTCACGGATCTTACGCTCATTAAAAAAACAAATCACGCTTTAATGACCCTCCCGGAATCCTTACAAAATACCTAATTACTCCTCTACTTGTAACCTCTACACGTTCACTCCTCCAACAATCGTACACCAAGTCCCGCTACCCGCCTGTGCGTCGCCCGGGCACCGAACCCGCATTATGTCACGTCAACGAGAGTGTTCTTATAAAAGCACGGTCCTTACGTCATGTGGCGAAACTGTGCTAGTCATTGTTGAACTGTGAGTGAGGTGAATGATTGGAATGAACACGACTGTACACACATAGTACGATCACGTAACATTACGACTGTAACCCCCGAAGTTTAGGCAGAGGTGTACCTACCTTCAGAAATCCCAGTCCATTTGCTATCATTTATTGAGAAGTTCCGTTGCCTAACTCCGAAGTTTTTCATCAAATTGAAATGGGATCACTCCGAGAAAGTACTCTTCCCAAAACTACCCAAATACCTATTAGTCGAGTAATCGGGTCGAGTTTCCGACGAATTGAGAAACTCCTCCTTTTTGAAGTCGGTTCAAAAACACATTTCGCCAGTTATATTTTAAGTCCCATGTATGATGAGCCTATTGTTATCAAGCAGGCACAAATCCAGACTGTAAACCCCAAAATCAATTTGATATCTATAAGAGTAACAGAAACAGTAGGTCTAGGTAGGTAAATAGGTTCCTCCATATTGTTGATAAAAGTAGATTAGTAGATTTTATCTACAGTATCTGCTGCAGGTAGGTATAAGTGTAAGAACTTTCTAGTGAAAAATACTGTATGTAGAACACTTAACTAATGAGAGTACGAGTACTTATTAGATGTTTATAAGAGTAAAAGGTCCTTTGATAAAGAGTTCGTTCGGGGAAGAACTGACTTCAAGTTCTATAAATAGAAACAAAAGAGTCAACATGAGTGACGATTGCTACTTAAAAGCGTCTGGCTCGGGTATCCCCAAGTACCAAGCACATATTAAGTATGTAGGCGGTATTATATTTATTTTTACCTAACTTAAAGAAATAAATAATAGGCTAAATTGTACTCCTGGACAAAATCTTCCCTCTAATGGGTAGACTTTGTCCAAAGTAGTAGTCCAAGCTAGTGAGACAAAGAAGGCAACAAAAAAAAAGAAAAGAAATTGTAATAAAAAATCCATGCATCCTTGCAGTAGCAAACACAACGATAAAACATTTTCATGTTATACAACAACAACCAAACAGTTTATTCCACAAACCGATCTTCATAATAACATATAAATTACACACATACATACCATTAAATCTACATAATTATAACGAAACATACAACATTTCTCACAAAACATTTGTAAATTCGTAACAAAAACCAACGTGAACTCCACATACGCATCACCCACGATATTTAAATCGCTAAACATGCCCTTCGTCATACGAAAATCACGCGAAACACTGAAAATGTTGACCGTATCATTCCTAGGTGTGAGCGAGACAAAAAATCAAAAGACAAAAAATGAAATCAACTAATGACATGGTAGGGCAAATCTTACTATTAAAATCTTCAATCCAAGCAATTGGGATTATCCAATCGGATGCGGATATGTATAAAATGTAGGTACATTGAAAATTAGCAATGGAACCGGTCATTAAATATGCATTTACTTGTCACACTGTAAATTGATAATTCTACAAAATGTCAGGTTACGACATTTCGCTTGATGAGCGTTCGCGTCGAGTCGTGACAAATACGAGTAGGTATGATGCGAAAGTCTTGAGGATAACGAGGTTGGATTGAAGTAAATATCATTGAATTAAGGTTCTTTAATGGTGTTGTTAGCAGCGGTGGCGGCCCCGACTTACGAACTTGATGACTTAGTAAGTCGTGGGTTCGAACCCAGACAGGCGCATTACTTTGTGTAATTTATTTCATCACCGCTCTCAAAACGGTGAAGGAAAACATCGTGAGGAAACCGGCATGTCCTAGAACCAAAAATTCGAAGATATGTGACATCTACCAATCCGCACTGGGCCCGCGTGGTAGATTATAGCCCATTCCCTCTCATTGAGAGGAGGCCGTGTCCCAGCAGTGGGAACATTATAGGCTGATGATGATGATGATGATGAATGGGTATTAAACCAAGCCAAAAGGCACTAGTTCATCTCGTCATTGCGATCGTCGTTTTGTTCTGGAACATACCTGAGAAGCTTCTACTTACGGAGATATTGGATGTCAAAGTTCCGACTTTTTCACTAAGTTTTTTTCATAAAAAAAAAAATATTTCTACGTCCGCGACTTTCGTACTTATCAGCGCATCCATCAGCACATTTTGCGTTGTGCATCGTAATATCAAAAATATTGTATAAATTTATAACATTATCTTCTCTTATGTCTTGAAATGTTCGAAAGGACACTGTAATATTGAGCTGCTCTATTTTCACCGAGGAATCGTACTCTAGCACTACAATATTTTGACTCCTATAAAACTGATTCAATACAATAGGTAACATCGCATTATATTTCATGTTATATTGACATTTCGACGTTATTTATATCTAGAGTTGTACAGAATCAAGTTAAGCCGAACCTTATCGCGACATTCATGCAGTTTCAAAACTTCTTACACCATCTTTTCCCTGATCAGTTACCAGAAAAAGATAAATAACGAAAGATCACTGACCTCTTACATAACAAGGACGCGGGAACATAAATCGCAAAGCATTTAATTAATTTATATTTTTCATCTAACAACACACATGCATCTGTCAGTGAGTCGAAATGTCATAATTTATTAAAGAAATTGACATTAGAATGCATAAAAATGTCATCGATATTCTAATATAATGCATATTGTAATCGTAAATTATGTTTAAATTTTATTTTAATATTGTAACGATTATGCTTATGGGATCGGTTTAGTAGCAAAGTCTGATTTATGAGTGTTTCTTTGTATATTGACACGAGTTTTTAAAATTTGTTATATGATTGTAATCTGTATCAATTCTCGGGGTGTTATCTTCATTACAATAATTAGCTTTTGATTGTTATCATAATAATAGCAAGTAATTTCCACCACACTTAAAGTACTTACGGGATTATATCCGTGATTTGCTTTTGTTTTGAGCACCCGATATTTCGACGCTGTTGCAAGCATCATGATCGCGGGAATACTGAAGAGGTATTCGGGTGGGACGAAAAGTATTTATTATGAGCAGACAAATCTGTCTACCCTCTTCCTTAGTCTTTTATTACGCGCACTACTGGAACTCTGAAAGTCTAAAACAGTGCATTAATTTCCACCATTTTACCATCGAGAATTTTAATGGCCTTCTAGTAGTAGTTGTAGTAGTTTAAGTCACACTATCATTTAAAATGTTAAACGTCTGAAACATAGCTTGATGACACATGCAACTAACCAGAAATCTAAACCAAAAATCAACTCTTTAATATCATACCAAAATGTCCATTTTCCTTTATAGATATTTTGTTTCTTCCCGTTGACCCCGCCAGGGCTAGTGGGGTCAACGAAACAACAGCTTTGATCTTTCCCGTTGACCCCTCCGAACGACCCAGACGGTCAGCTGGGTTACTTCTACAGGATGAATGCAGAATTAAGTTATTTGCTTTTTTTTTCTTTTACCAAGAGCCGCAAAGCCAAAGGTTTTTATTTATGATCTAAAACTCGAATGAAAATCTATCAAAATATGCTCATTTTGTTAGCTCATTGGTAAAACTTACACCAGACAAAAGAATATTGCGATTATATGAATAAACATAATTAATCGCGCGACTATGTCGCAATTATTGGCGACAGTTGCGCAAACGCAACATAATCCAACGAGACGTTACTTTGTGAAATTGATTGTGTAAGGATTAAAAGTTTAAACATAATATGTTATTGAGACATTACACACTAAACTTCGCAGATTATAATCATACGTTGAAGAAGATTTCTTATTTAAGGTTGGGTTTAAATACGAAATTCCTTATGTGGTTCTTAGGATTAAATAAGCAGTTCATTAGGATTAACAACAAATACCTCCAAGCGATTCAGAATAACATCATCGGAATCAATTCTCTGAATCCGTTCAAAGCTAGGACCATTAAAATTCTTTTAAACATCGATAATGTCAATAGGAATTTGCTAAAACAAAGATATAACTTAACATCCATCACGCCTATAATCCCTGAAGGGTTAGGCAGAGTGTAACTAATAGTACACCCATATCTCGCCAGTTATGTTTAAGTCTCATGTAATAGGGGGAGACCCTATCGCCATCAACCGGGAGTAATTGGCTCCGTGAAACAAATAATCGAATCAAAAGGTGATGTAATGAACCTTTTCTAGTCCATTCACATAATCATCCTTTGTACCATTATTCTATGAATCCAATACATGTTTCTCAAATGGTATTTTAATTAATAGATCAAAGCCATTATCTTCACATTCCAACAATTATTTCCCCTCATTATTTATGTTTTATAAGGTCATCTCCAGATTTATCGCATTGCTATCTGTTCCGCAATAAACACAATTATTGCAGTCTCACGTCTGCTAATCTTGTGAACAAATCTGTGGCGTATCGTTGTTGATAACATTTTGTGAAACATTTTCAATAAATGTGGATGGTCAGACGAGTAAAGGAAGACCAAAGAAACTATGGGTTGATTGTGTGAAAGATGTTGACGACACGTTTACCAAATTATCATCATCAGCCTTTAATATTCCCACTGCTGGGACACGGCCTCCTCTCAATGAGAGGGAATGCGGGCCCAGTGCAGTAGCAGTAGCACCGCACTGGGCCCGCGTGGTAGATTATGGCCCAAATTCAATTAACATTGACATCGACACACTAAAAAGTGTGAAAGGTGATGTGGCTAGAAAGGAGATTACTGCTGATTTATCGGCTAACAGAGAATCATCATCATCATCATAATTCTCTTGGCTCTTATCTCAATTTAAATGGTGTCGACGCAGCATGTCTTCTTCCTCCATACATTTCTATTAAAATCAAAATCAAAGCATTTATTTCAAGTAGGCCAATAACAGGCACTTTTGAATTGTCGAAACAAAGATGAACATTTAAAGTAGCTACAGTCCCAGTCACAAGACATAAAAACTGTGAAAGTACTGTAGTTGCCCATTCCCTAGCGTAGATCTCTATAGAGAAGAACGGGCAAGAAACTCCATGGACACTCTTTTTATTACTCATCATCTCATCAGACACCTTCTGGGCTTATTGTCCTTTACACTGTCCACCTATCGTTTCTTTGGTCTTCCTCTTCTCTTATACCCAGAGATTAAAGTGTCCAAATAAAAGACATCTTGCATGACTTCTAATCAGCCGAGCTTCGACCATTCAGAGATTAAAAAATGCGTAATTTACCCCTGTAGAATATTGGTCTAAAGTCCAAGTGTTTTGTATAGAAATTTGCATCCTCATTGTTCTTATCACTGTTTATCGATACATTCCTATTGGCTACTGTTATGGTCATTAAGTAAATGATAAGAGTTTATTATTAATAGCGAAAGTAATACTAAACTTTTTTGAAGCATTTTCTTTGATCAGTTCCAAAGTTTTCTGCACTTGATTTGATTCTGTCTTCAATACCATTTTGTCATCTGCTTAGCGTTTTCACATCTTTGCTTTCGTCGACTTTAAGTCTAACCAGATGCAGTTGAATCATCATCATCCATAGCCCGACTTCACCTACTACTGGATACAGGCCTCACTTTGGTTGTGCCGAACTCTTCGTTCCTATGCCAGCCTTATCCAGGATATTCCCACAATTGCAATAATATTGTCTGCCCATCTCGCCGCCATACGACCAACACTGCTCTTTCCAGACCTTGGACTCCACACGGTCAGATCTGAAACCAGCATTTAACTCTGAGCGATTGCCTATCCGAAATCCACAAATCTGTTACGGCCGCCGCGGCGCTTGGTTTTAGACCTAAAAAATTGTTTCACCCTTGACGTTTTGCAAACATTGACTTAAACAAGATAAGGATACATTATCTATTAGAGCGTTTATATTCTTACGAGGTGAAGGCTCATGAACCTGTTTATACACCGACCTCGATATTACGCGATATGTTATTGTTTTACTTAATATCGCTTTTGCATTAATACCCACTGCTTACATAAATGTATTTATTGAATTCTTTGGAATTGTAGCATTTATTTCTGTATTCTTGGTATCGGTAATGTTACTTTTGTTAGTTTATTTGGAACAGGAAATTATTGTAATATTCCTCATCTTGGTACAGCTTGCTACCGTTTGTGCAACTGTTAATAGTTGCATCATTGATGTTGTTATGTACTTATGATGCACTTTTGACGGAAATATGGAGTGGTCGCAAAAGTAACTGTTGAGCATAAGTGTTGGGTTTCATTTGTTCTTTTTTTTGCCTCGGGCAAATTGCTTTTGATGAGGATTTTAGTATCAGTCGGTCTGGATTAGTGGTTTTTCGCATTCTTCCCATTTCGTGAGACTTAAACATAACTGGTGAAGTTCACCTATACCTATCTTTTCGGGAAATACAGGCGTGAAGAAATGAAAGTCTCATTTAAATTTCTTTTTTCTTTCTCTTCTTCTTTTGTAGCTTCAAAGTTACCCGTCTCAAACAAAATGTTATTAACTACAGAAATACGAGAAACATTTCCGTTACTTTTAGCAGCAGCCATATCGAGTATTTTACGATTATTTATCTCACACTTATCTCCATATTAGATAAGTTTGCTTCCTACGCCATCGCGATATCTTTGTTTTTGTATATATATATATATATATTCGTATAATAACGGTTAGGTCTAGTGTTGCAGATTGGCAACACTGTGACTCAGATCATCATGTGTGGAAGGAGAGGGGGAGATAAAATTTGTAATTTACAGCTTTTGAGAGCAGCTATTTTAGGAAATATACTCAAAGATTCCATGTGTAATATTCAGCTGCATCTCTTTGAATGAAAAGGGGATTTTGATGAGAGTGAAAATGAATAAGATGCTGATCATTTGTTTAGTTCGAATTGAATTCAAATTTTCAGTCTTTTCATTTAATCAACGCATTACGTACTAATTTTAAACCAGTTGTGACAGGAAAATATAGCTTTTAAATACTTCTTCCTTCCTTCACGATATTGTCAAGGAAATTGATCATATTTTTAGTACAAGACAGTGTTAGATCTAATATCTAATATAGCATCATCTTCCTGCCCTTGTCCCATTTTATTTGGGGTCGACGCAACACGTTTTCTTCTTCCATTCTCCCCTGTTAGACGTCACGACATCATTTACTCTTTTTTCTTTCATAATTTCACACTTCACAAAATCCATCCGACTTTTCTTTCGTCTTTCTCTCTCTCTCCATCCATCAACAAGACAAATGACTTCCTTTCAATTCCTAATATCAAGTATAACATTATAAACCAAAAACCCCAACAATTTAAACCCCCTAATTGCTGAAACATCAACACAAACCAAACAAAAACACTTAACTCACACTGACCTATGAAACACCTAAAGCAATATTTCATACAACCCGTGGGTGTTTGTATTAGCTCCATGTACGGACAGATAAGCAAATGCAACGCCCACTGCCTTTCATAATACATCCTCGGTAATAAGCCTTAGTGCATGGCGAGTAATGGAACGCACTTATGATTTTGTTGCCGATTAATTATGATGCGAGAGGTTCTCAATCTCTCAATGTGTTTGCCTGATTTTATCTTGTAAGCCTTAAGGTGTTGGTGTGGATTTGCATCTTTGTTTGCGTCATCTGGAGGATTAGGGGAGCTTGTAATGCTGATTTCTGAATGTGGAGTCGGTTGGCTGCTAAAAATAAAATCTCAAGTATTTCTTAAATTTACATTGTTGTCAGTTTTAATTTCCTTATATTCTTTTTCATAACATTCATCTTCTATGGCTCTTAAAAATCTTTGCCTTCTTTTTGTTATCCGTTTTATCGGTCATACGATAGTAAACAACGTTACACTGTCAATTTAAGACTAATTGACAATTGTCATTTTTTCCTCGAAATGTTGGGAACCAGCGCCTTCTGCCTCTAGAATATGTCAAACCGTCTTTACTTCATCATACATGCAACTCTATAATATATGAAGCCATTACAGACTATATGAATGCAACCTTTGGATTTTCTTGTCTTTGCATGTAAATGATAAATTATGCTATGTTTACGATTTGAAAATAAATACATAATATATAAAATCTAAATATTTAAGTGTTGGGATGTAAATTATAGGTTTTAGAATGTTCGTGCTTGATTCATTTCGCAACGTTATATAAAATCACTTCGCATAATAAATTATGGATATCTCTAATGATATTTCAATGTAATTTGGATCAGTAGAATCCATTCGATGCATCTTACCATGTTGCTCGCCATCGCATGGAAGTTGTGTAGCGATCACGAATCCATTACGAATATGGCTACATTTCTACATAATTGCACTATCTAAGATCTACCTGATAGTATGCTAATTGAGGACTGGAAAGGATATGCACAAAGCACAAGCACATGTTGCGTGAGCTATAGCAAAAAACACTATTGATGCAGGTTCTTGCAGTGTTCTTACTAAATCTATGCTAATTAGAGATCTTACTTTAGACGTTAATTCCAATAGTAAAATAACAAAAACTAGTAATAAAGCTCCTTTGATCTGTAAAGCAGAATTCAATATCTCTAAACACAAAGCCTACTGCAATTTGAGTCAAGATTAAAGGCTTGGCCGTGGAATGTACAGACCGTGGTATGAAATCAAAATCAAAATCAAAAATCAAAATCAAAGCATTTATTTCAAGTAGGCCAGTTACAGGCGCTTTTGAATTGTCGAAACAAAGATGATAATTAAATGTAGCTACAGTCCCAGTCACAAGACATAAAAACTGTGAAAGTACTGTAGTTGCCCATTCCCTAGCGTAGATCTCTATGGAGAAGAACGGGCAAGAAACTCCATGGACACTCTTTTAAATCATAATGTTGTTACAAAATCTTGGTTACATCATTCCTGTTGAGATGGTGCATTATGTGAGAACAATGTAGCAAGATGTGCACGATAAAAGTGTCCATAGTTAAAACTAACAATATTAATTAAAAAATAAAAACAAAAGCCGTGGCAACCAAGAGCTGACCAGTCCCAACCGACAGCGCCCGTTCACGAACATGACGCATGTATCAGCACCATTCAACTCAACCATTTTGAAGGGAACTAAATGACCCGACACACGCGCCACCATCAGCGGGACATTTGAGTGAGCATGACATACTCTTAACCGCCAGGGCACATTCAAGTCAAAAAATAAAAATTAAATCGTAGGTTTCCAGCGAATGATAGCATTCTAGTACATGGCACTCACACAATATGGGATATGAGGTTATATAATACTAAAGATATTGAATTTATACAATGCAAAGATAGTTGTACAATCTTCAGCAGCTCCAACAATACCATTTAATGCTATCCATTTATGCGCCCCTGTCCTTGTGGAGCAGGACCGGCACTGAGCCAAGCATTTTTATCAGCGATATAATCGTCCAATTTGTAATATGCTTGCTTACATAGTGTGCGTTTAATGCAAGTTTTAAATTTGGTTTCATTTAGTTCAAGAATGCTTTGTGGAATTTTATTATAGCATTTCAAACAGTACCCCATGAAAGACGAGTCTACTTTAGCGAGTCTGAAGCCAGGCTGAACCAATTGGTCTCTATTTCTAGTACTGTAATTGTGTCTGTCACCTCTTTTACCAAAAAGATGCAGATTTTTTCTGACATACATTATGTTTTCGTAGATGTATTGACAATATACAGTCATGATGTTAATTTCCTTAAACAGTTCCCTTAGAGAATCGCGCCTACGAAGATTGTATATGGCTCTGATGGCTCTTTTCTGCAGAATAAATATAGACTCAATATCAGCAGCCCGTCCCCACAGCAAAATGCCGTAAGACATTATGCTGTGGAAGTAACTAAAATAGACTAGTCTAGCGGTATCTACATCAGTGAATTGACGGATTTTTCTAATGGCATATGCTGCTGAACTTAAGCGCCCCGCAAGAGATGTTAAATGAGAACCCCATTGAAGCCTTGAATCAAGCGTAAGCCCCAGGAAAACCGTTTTATCTACGAATTCGAGCTTCTCTTTATTCAACATTATCTCACAATCACTACTTTTAACATTCGGTAAAGCAAATCTTATGCATTTCGTTTTTTTTTCATTTAATACCAAGTTGTTTGCTGTGAACCAATTATGGACTTCAAGTAAGGCATTATTCACGTCATTTAGATTTTGGGCTCGTCTATTTATCTTAAAAATTAAGGAAGTGTCATCGGCAAATAATACCATATTTTGAGGTTGTTTTTTCAGTAAATAGGGTAGATCATTTATATATACTAAAAAGAGGAAAGGACCCAATATTGAGCCTTGCGGAACCCCCATTTTTACTTTCAAGCCCTGTGAATTAACACCATTTATTTGAACATATTGCAGTCTATCACTTAAATAAGATTTTACCAAACTAAGTGCAAGCTTACCCAGTCCGTAATGCTCAAGTTTCAAAAGCAATGTGTCGTGATTTACACAATCAAATGCTTTGGAGAGGTCACAAAATATTCCTACAGCGTCTTGGGAGTCTTCCCACGCCATGAATATGTGCTTTAATAAGGTTACACCGGCGTCAGTTGTACAACGTCCCTTGGTGAAGCCATACTGTTGATCGTGTAAGATTCTGTTGGTGTTGAAATGATTGAGCATTTGATTAAGCATTATCTTTTCGAACACCTTACTAAAAACCGGCAACACGGATACAGGTCTATAATTATTAGTATCTTTACCATCCCCGGATTTGAAAAGCGGTATGACTTTACTGTATTTCATTAAATCAGGGAAAACTCCTTGGTCTACGCACAAATTAAAAATTAAAGCTAAGTATGGAGCTATCGTCTCAAGTATGGAAGTACAAACTTTGATAGACATTCCCCATAGATCTTCGGTCAGTTTGATTTTTATTTGCCGGAAAGCTTTAATAACCGTCATCGGGTTTATATGTTTAAATTTAAATTCAGCCTGGCATCCAGATACATTCGCTTTTAATAAACCAATTGAGACTTCAGAAGAGGAATTTAGAGCCTCCGTAGTTTTTAACGGTATATTGGTGAAGAAATTTACAAATTCCTGAGCTACTTCCTGATTGGAGCTTTTAGGCCCACATACTGTATCTAATGTATAGTTAGTATTACGTACTTTCTTCCTGTTAGTCTCGCTATTTATGACTTTCCAAACTGTCTTAATTTTATTTTCTGCTGTTTTAATCTTGTTGCTAATGTGCAGGGCTTTGGCAACCTTGCATGAATTTCTAAAAATTTTTGAATACTGAGCAACATAGTTGTTAAAAGTTTCAGTGTTTACATAAGGCTTAAGGCCATAAAGCTCAAATAGTGTTTCCCTACTTTTTCTGATACCTCTAGTTGCCCAATCACTAAATATAAATTTAGGGCAAATGCTTTTAGTCTTCTTTTCAAAATTTTTATTGAATTCAGTGTGAACAATTGAAAAGAAATGATCATAGAATTGATTTATATTAATATCGTCATGGCTCATAACACTTAACTTGTTCTGTAGGGAAATATTGTACCTATTTAATTTACTAGAAGTTATAGGTCTAAATTTAATATCAACTTTTTGCAATGGTGTATTACACCTGAAAGTTACAGTTTGTCCGCTATGGTCAGACGGCAGACTATTTACTACGGCTCTATCTAAGTATTCACAATCGCAGAAAACATTATCTATACAAGTAGCAGAAGAAGGCGTGACTCGAGTGGGTTCTATAAAAACGTTAGTCAAGTCAAAAGACTTAAAAAGATTTAATAACCGACTGCTATTTGAATTATCTTCTAAAATATTGATGTTGAAGTCACCACAAATAATTGTAGATTTATTACTGGTTGTAAGTTTTGCCAGGACATCTTCCATTATTGATTCAAATATGGAAAAGTTTTGATAGTTTGGGGGTCTGTACACACACACAATTACATGCTTATCTAGCTCAACACAAGACAGTTCGACGCAATGTTCAACCGAAAGACCTACTATGTCAGCACGTTGCTTATATTTAACACAATTTTTCAGTAATATTAGGGAACCTCCACGTAGCATAGATTTACGGTTAAAGCAGCTACCCACCATATAATTCTCATAATTAATAAGCATTTGGTAATCTTTTAACCAATGTTCAGTAAAGCAAACAATGTCAAACATACTTTTCTCTAAATACAATTCAATTTCTAATAATTTGGAAGAAATGCCTTGGATATTTTGGTGGAATAATTTTAAAGAGTTCTGCTGAGGCCCTTTTTTACGACCTAATGGAGTGCAAGAAGATACCTTGCTGTTGGTAGGATTAACAATATTGTTAATGGTACCTTCTGTTGTCTCACTTCCTAGTTTAAATTAATATTAAGATCTGGAGAGAGCCCCGAGACTCCCGATCCATCGCCAGACAACATGATCCTATCATAACTAAGAGCTAATTGAGAAGTTTCCACGGTGACATATGGATTCTCCTCCGTACAAAGTTTGTAAACATCAATAGCACTAATGCTATATTTATTTAAGGTCACCTGTTCATTAGTAATAGTACTAATAGTCGCAGTATCAATAATAGAACTAAACTTAGACATACTACTTATGTCTGTGTGAATATTAAAAGCTAATAGCCGAGCTATTTTGTGTCTACAACTAATAGGTAGATACATTTCTATTAAAGCTGATAGACGGACAAAAGAACCTATAAAGCATTATCTACTACCTTTACATCTCTATTGGTAAGCTCAAATTAATATTCATGGAAATAACATAGTAATGGCATGAAAGAGAAGTGGACCGGAGCGCAATGACGTCTTAAATTTGATTTATACTTGCTGGTACAGACGGTGACCTAGTGAAATCATTTGATATGGTAATTGGTAATGCTTCTAATCCTGTATAACTTGGAAAGGTAGACCATTTTATTGTGGAGATAGTAAGCGGTGACCTAACCTTCGATATTTATTATGATCTACATCAAAATTGTATTGATGAGTCTCCAATATATGATCAGATCTCATGCTGTCCCTCAAAATAAGTCTCGCTAGGATCGTGGGTTGATTTCTGGATTCGAAATAGACTCCCGAACAAATATCGTCTTCAGAATCTATTAACTGTTTAGATCGTGTGCCGAATCCCGTGATCGTGTTCCTAATCGACGCTAAATATAGAGTGCGGTCATGTTAACGCAATTATTGTTGGCACAGCTTCGCGCATCGTAAAGGACAACGAACGAGGTTTAGATGCAAACTTATTGGTTTAAGATGCTTTAAATCATTACCAGCCACCACCACCAGCTACTACTGCGTCATTACTGGGTATACCTCTCCCTTGCTTGTGTACTGCCTTGCGTTATGTCATTTATGAAGAAAAAAGTCTCCAGCTTAAATTCAAGAAATGATTATCTATAGTTACAGTTTAGTGCTGATTCCTACCTTCCTGTGCTCCTAATTCAAGTTATACACTACGAAGGTAACAATGTCCAATATCTCTACAGTTACGAAGTTTTAGGGTTGCAGTTCAAACTGATTTGTGAACGCTACAAAGAATTTAGGAACGAGATAATATGAACAATGAGAATGTGAAGTATATCACGTAAGTCCCCATTATCATAGTCTTCTAAGATATTTTTCTACCGGGATAAGACCATCAATGGTGTGAAATGTATGATTGCTTCTAAAAACCCATTATGTTAGCCTTTTGGACGCCATTTTCACATATACGTGACGTGGAGGGGACGCGCGAGCGTTTATGCTGTGGCGGTCAAAAGGTTAAAGTAGGATGTTATTGATTTCCTCAGATGTGATTCCTTTAATTGATTCGTAATCGTAACAAAACACGTAGCAGCATTGTTCTTACAACAGCATATGTGTAAAGGAACGGGAAACAACGCAGTCTGGACCAAACTGTATTCTAAAAATACATATATCAAAAAAAATCGTATCAGAATTTGCATACAAACATCTTATTATGAAACTTTTGAAAAGAAATCATTAAGACGATAATCAAAAAACCTTAAAACGACATGACGTGCCTCGACCATGGTCGCTTATTTAACTTCAAACAATATTACAAAACTGTCCATCATGCTGCATAAAAATTCAATTGGATATGATAAAATTCGCCTCGGGCGTTCTCCAAGGCTCCATCTTGGGACCGGTTCTTATCATACGCTACAGTTATAATTCCAGAGAAATTGCTTTGACATTATCTTCCCGGGTTATCTGGAGGTCAAATGTCAGAATTCGTGTTTTATAATCACCTTGATCATTTGTTTTAACTACGTTGTTAATTAATGTTGACTTAGGGATTTTTTAGATTACAACTTTGATAGATAAAAGACGATCAAGAAATTAAAATCTAAGCTATCGATTAAATAAAGAGATAAAATCCACTCCGCTATTATTTTTCATCAAGAAACATTTTTATTGACAGAAAGATTAGATTGATTGGGTTTAACACCTCAATATAATTATGTATATCTGTTTTACTAATTCTCTTCGCTAACATTTCTCAATTCTAATATTGGGGCTTGTGTATCAAGTTGTCTATCAACCAGATTGAAATCTTATGATTGCAGTTCGCCGATACGATCTTATTTCAAAACGTGTTATTTCTTATGAAGTTCTTGTAAATAATGTAAAAAAGAAATATGTGGCGGTTACAACTCTCGTTTGTTGCTTTACTATCTACAAATACTTATATTTCGCAATAAATATTGCAATGCTATGGTGTGTGGCTATAAATACGTAAGTAACAATCACTTCGACTTTATTATTATCATTTGCAGACTTCATAATTATGAGAACGGTATTATTATTTTTAACCTTGCTCTATTGTTTGTGTTTTTAGTAAACTGTGTCGATTCCGAAGAGGTTTAGTTTGATAGCAGACGTTTTTTCAACACAATATAGTGTAGTGTTAATAGGCAAAAATCTTACCCGTTAGTTGCTGTTACTTTCCAGCCAAATAAGGCGTCCGACACATTACATAAGGTAAAAGTACGAAGACTGTAGACTTGTACAGCCAACACGTCAAACCAATTTCAAATACCAAAAACAAAATCAGTGAATGCAAAATAAAAACTCGGTGATGCGTCACAAAACCAACTAACAAGCAAATAGGAGGCTTTTGTAATTTATGGTCATGCTCTGTTAACCGACAACACTACTCCATAGTCTATGGTCAAATATGGCGGACGAAGGGCAACGAACCCGTACAACCGTACACGGCGAAAATTAACATTCACTATAGTTATTTTAACATCATTAGCGTAGATCAAATATGAGTTTCAAATTACCGAACATTTCTTTATTGGAAGTTACTTTTGGACTTTTTAAGCTCCGTTGTGTAGCGAGCAGGCAATGATCTCCTATTATATGCTTTATCTCATCCACGTCTCTGTTGTCTGCTATATTCAATTGTCCGCCACCATTACGGATAGATTCGTATTGTCAAATATTCGGTCCATTGAATTAATTTCATTTGATGTATTGTCCATCGATTGCATTTACGTAAGCCAGTTGCATTCTAATACATTATATCATTTGATACGAATGACTTATGGCGGTTGTAACTTTTCATCAGCTTCTGTGCAACACGAGTGTAATATTTCGTGAAACCAGTTCTTGGTATCTAGTATAATTTAGTGGCTGACATGCCATAATCACGATGCATTGTGCGGGCAGTTCTAATCTGACAAAAAACTGGCGGACCGTTACAAAATGCTACCGTAATGGCTGAACTGTGCCAGTTCCTATTCCATGGTTGTGTAGACGATATGATTATTTCACACCATCGTTCCCTTTCTGTCCGGCCTTCATCTGTTATTTCAACTTTGTTATTTCATACTTAATTGACTTTAGCAATCTTCAATAATTCTATTTTTATGATTGCGTTCATTATTGTTGAATATGAATAATCTTTTTCTACGACAGCTTCTGAAGTTGTGAAGCTGTCTTGAAGACAGAATAACAAAAAAATTGTCAGCCAGTACACGGCCGATTAAATACACATATAAACGTTTTACTCTGTCTGATACACCTAATTTGTATTTTATTGCCCCGATAACCTTATAGCTATCACGGATTCAATTTAATAAAATAGTTAATTATTCAATCTATTTTTGATTGGCATTTAGCACAGCTTGAAGCAATATTTGTTTTTACGAATCATTTATAATTGCCACTAGAATTGAGCATTGGGAAACTCAGTCGATAGGTGTAATTATATTGGTATGATTCGAACCAATTATTTCGGCTCAGATGAATGATCTCAATAAAGTTGCGTAAGAGGCTCTCGCATCACTTACAAGAGCTCTGTATGAAATATTCAACAATGGCGGAGGCTCCGCTTAGTATTCAGGCTACGTTTCTGTATCAACTGACGCAACACGAGATACCAGGGGACAAGCACTTACAAAATTGTTTAAAACCCTTTGTATCACGATGATCTTATCTGAGTCATGAAATAGAAACTTGATTTTTTTGAAATCGTCATGTTTTGTCTATTTGAAATGTAACGAGACATGTTCTTAAGGAGGTTGTGTGTCAGCTGCAGTCAATTATTTAGCATTCGGAACATGTTTCTGGATTGAAGGAAATGTATTATTCTGATGTCTGTCCGCGATAACCTAGCATGTTATCGTCTTTGTGCTTTTGCAATCTTTAGACTCCTTACATTGATGTTTTATGTGTCGCTATTGTATGTTTCCGATTTTGGAGCAGATTAAGTTTCTATCCGTATTATATCAGTTGGAGAAATGTGTTTGTCAACCAAATGTGTATTGATTTTTTTCTTAATATTTAATTTTAGTATCTAGACCTCTTAATATTCCCCATCTTTGTCGTTTTTAGTTTTATCTGAATACTAAAGAACATTTTGGAGCGTGTCGCTTTCAGTTTTCTGTTAAAACTTAATTTGCATAAATGCGTCACTACCGTATATGACTTTGCTTGTTCTTAAAAGTATTCAGCGTGAATAATTGACACCCACGTTTAATCATCGCTATTTGTTTTAGCAGGCATAAGGATATTAACTGTTCTTTAGATTTTTGTCGCGTTGTGAGAAAGTTAATTTCCAGGTTACTCTTTAGTTGACCAATTTATAACTACACTGCTTCAATGGCGAGATGGTTAGTCGTTTCTTAGAGAAATAATTAATTTTAGCAGCTCTTTTTGAAACGTTAACTAAATCTATCATCAATCGTATAATAAAATATGCCAATCAATCCTTTTCCTCATTCGATTGAAAATTCTACCGTATCAAATAACCCATTGTTTAGCCTAGAGAAAATAATCGTAAACTCTAACAAATAAATCTTTTTCGTGCCTTCAGCAACATTTTCACAGTCTGGGCCACTTTCTTAAACGATTTATACAAACCATAAGGTTTCGCTTAAAGCATCAATACGACTAATGTGGCATGTTTAAGATATCTCGGTTCATTAAAGTGCATTGTTTATTGGTATTTACTGCCTTTATTGTGTGAGATACTGCTACCAGCCGAGGCTAAATTGGGACCTGGTTCACTTGATATGAAAAGACAGAAATACCACTCCTAATACCGCAGGAATACTCATTGATGTTGTCGTGATCATCTGTTGTAAGTTGTAGCAGTGTATACCTTTCTTGATTTAATTTGGATTGAAACGTCTATGCCATTTATTTCTCCTTGTTCTTTTTCTGAAGGTTGGCCATCAACACCGAATATGTCCCTTTGTCGTTTGCGAGGTAGAACAGCTCAGCACCACTCGAGATTCTGGTCACAACCCAACGCAATTCAAAATGAAAGCTCTCTAGACATTTATTTGTTTCTTTCGCTGTCTTCATCAAGACTTCTGAATCTTTCCCGATGGTGTCCTTTTATAGTGTTAAAGGTCTGACTATCATGTCTATCGGATCTACGTTTGCAGTAAAAATGATTGTGTGCAAGTACACTGTAGGTTTCTTCGATTTCTATTAATATTTGAAAAGGTTAACTATTAAGTGTTTGTAGATTGCTGTTGGGATCGACTTTCTGATTGTAAAGATTGACAACTTTAAAGCTTGTTAGATTGTTTATCGAAACTGTTTATTGGTTTGGAGAACAGAGTTCTACATGGATAGATTGTATGGGCGATGATATGACAAAAAAAAAGCAGGGACAGGATAGAATGAAAGAAAGTCAAGAGAGAAGAGAGTCCTACTATATGAATTACATACAACTAGTAAACATACTGATTTGCTTATTACAACATAAAATACTGCCAAAAAACACCTTATCTAAGTTATTCGAAACATTCGCTACTACGGTGATAGAAATATCCCAAGTGTACAAGTGCTTGTAAAAACCCAACACATGGAAACACTTGTTTATCACTTCAACTACTTAGGTCCATGTTCACCGAGAAGATAACAGCCCGATTATCTAATAACAGCAGTCAATGTGACATATTCCCATACAAAAATGTGTTTTAAACAGCTGGTTTTAGATAATCGTCCGTCATCTTTTTGGTGAACATGGACCTTAATGTTGTCGAATTCACTCCGCCCTTTTCGTGTTACAACTACGGTGTTTACAGTTTTTTTATGACTGTCGAACTATGCCTGCAGGTAGTTTTCTGAAAAGTGTATGTTTATTAGTTTTACATTTTAATGCTAGAAGATATATTCTAGTAATGAAAATCTTAGAGCATGTGGTCACATCTGAGTCCAGTCCGAAAATGCATTTTATAACATAGACAATTATCATACTGTCGAGATGCAAGCCTTTTTGTATAAAGTTCTTAAAAACACTGGACCTTACCAAAATGTAGCCGTGAAAACACAACTCAGCCAATCGCAGTTCACTTGTGGATAAAGGCCTTTTTCAAGCTGTGCCAAAATCCTCTGTCCTCGGCCTTCCTTCAGTATCTATTCTGACGCGTCCACCTTTTAACGTACAGTCAGTCCATCTTGCTGAGGGCGTCTCACATGGAATTACACATCAACCTTCAAATATATAGTCATCTTCATCTTCCAGTCCTTTTCCCATATCAGTTGGTGTCGGCACGACATCTGTTTTCTTCCATTCTCGCATATCAGCTGTCACGCTATCATTTCCTCCTTCACCTTCAAATAGTACAATCAAATTAATGTAAAGTCCACAATATGCAACGCGGAGTCATTAACCTCGGATAGCTTATCATACACAGCCATATTCATTTTCCTGCCGCAAAGGTAACAATTATCAAAATTACAATTCAGTTACATGCTTACACCGGTAACGTTCACGCTCTAATTGTATAATTATACAATTTGGTAAACGTGGCGATTCACGGCTATGATACTGACCGACCAGATATAGCTGTAGTTTATGTTGATGGTGTTTTAGACAAGAATACTGAATATTGAAAAGTTGTGAAACCGATGATACTCGTATTGTTAAATTTGTTAACTGTAACTGACATAAGATAGCTCAAACTCAAACTCAAACTCAAATCATTTATTTCAACTAGACCATTACGGCACTTTTGAATGTCGATAAAACGAAAAAAAAAAGGCTACAGTCACAGACACAAGGCATAATAACTTGAGAATGTACTGTAGTTGCCCATTCCCTAGCGTAGATCTCTATGGAGAAGAACGGGCAAGAAACTCCATGGACACTCTTTTCAATCAAAAATGTTGTTACAAAATCTTGGTTACATCTTTCTTGTTGAGATTATACATATATGTGAGAACGATGTAGAAAGACGTGCACAATAAGAGCGTCCAGAGTAAAAAAAATAAATAAATCAATAATTTATAAAATAAAGCAATTCAAATTATCCATGGCAGCTAAGAGATGACCAGTCCCGACTGACAGCGCCCGTTCACGAACATGACGCATGGATCAGCGCCATTCAATTCAACCATATTGAAGGGAACCAAATGACCCGACCCACCCGCCACCATCAGCAGGACATTTAAGCGAGCATGACATTCTCTCAGCCACCAAGGCATATTCAAGTCAATGAAAGATAACCAAATGCAAATGGTAGCTTTACTGTACATGGTACTCACACATGTGATTAGATTAAAATGAAATAAATGAATTGTCTCTGTTAAGAGAAATTTGGCCATTCGCTATTCCTACAATGACACAGAGAATAAAATGTATGACTATTCAGTTGTAGTTAGTGGTAATATTTCAAAAAGTATGTGGATATGCAAAAGATCCTCTTCATAAAAATGTTCCCACTGCTAGGAAGCATGCCTCTGAGACATGGAGTGGGTCGCTTTCCACCAGGCTAGTGTTGATGAAAGTCATACATCTTTGTATTTTCAGTGCTACGACATGCCGGTTTCCTTAGATTCATGTTATATTAAATCGATGTGACAGGAATAGAATGTTGCTATTACACCGCTAAATGTCATCACCTGCATTTGTTAGACCTTCAAATACTAAAGGTAAAAATGCGCGATGCATCTTATTCGTGCTGAACTTGACTCCTAATGCATCTATTGCTTTATTTAATTCACTGTTTTATACTCATACGACCTTTACTATCGCTGGGCTGTCAAGGTTAACAGCTTTAATATTGTAGGTACAAACTAAAGTGCTCCAGTACATCTTTTCTTTCTTTTGATTTTTATATTGTAGTCTTCTATTTCTAATAAAAATAATCATATAACTCGGACCTTAGTCATGGTTCCTAAATATTTCACAACGAATTTTAATACAGATGACTTCACAGATGTCCAACTCATCACCTCCAAAGTCACTGCAAAGAAATGATAGAAAGGGCCATATAGAACCAAACATAATAAAAACAACTATCAACATTATAAACTAATCAAAAGTCAAAGCAACAAATTTCACCGCCTACCTTCCCGGAACTTTCTATCCGCATTTGCATCGAAACTTAAGAAAAAAATCATCTAAGAAAGTAAAAGTTAATAATTGCATAGATGCGCCGAAGTGGACAAACGAGGCGTGGTACAGGGCAGAGAAGGAAGTGTGCCGACTCGAATACTGGTGGAAAACGAAAGTTTTTGAGTAAAAACGTATAGTCGAATTAATTTATTCGATGATATTATGACTTTTGATGAAACAAAAGAATCGAATAATGATACAGTAGAACACAAAACGATGGATTAAGAATATGTGGAGGTTGTTATGACTAGAAAAGAGGTGACTGATAAGATGACGACTAATAGAAAAGTATGGGAAAACAACCTAAATAAATTGAGATACTTAATGAAGAACACGAAAAATTTCTGATGACTTTAATAGACAAGTAAGCTACAATATAAACCTGAACCAGTAGAAACATTGAACAACCTTGGGGGTTATAGGCAGGTCTAACTATATTATAGCCTTTTAATTAATAAGTAATGTACAGCCATGGACATTTACAGGTTCTTATGGCGGTAAGACTTAATTTGAAAGAAAGTAGATGCAGGCAGCTTAATGCTTCATCTTTAAGGGGGTAAGTAGACCTCCAAACGGTACTACCATGAGTTGTACTAACGTAAATTGTACAACGGTTTGAATATACACCGTAATCGAGCTTCGAAGCAATATGAATATGGTGTTACTTGCAGTTATTAGTGAACCGAATTACCACTGAACAGTATTTTGGAAATTGATCGTTAAATTGAATGTGGATTATTTTATACTTAAGAGTAATGAAATAAAACTCAGACATGAGATGATCCTTAAAAGCTTTACAATCTTTAGCAAATAAAACCAAAACTGACAAAACATGCAAAAGAAATACTACATTCGCTATAGAAGATCCCTATCCCAAACACAAACTGAATACCACTTCAAGCCGAGTACCCCAAAAAGCCATCGATCAAACTCGACCCAAAAGTGGTTGTACAAAAACGCAACCGGCTCTAAACCAGTCGGAGCAACAGCCGATACGCGGCCTACAGTAACCCAAGGTCGTTAGGGTACCGCTTCACAATCCTCTTCCTCTTTTTGTACTACCTTTCTTCCTTACTAAACCATAACATCATAAAACTCGTCATCACCCACTTTAAATTCAACTTTAGCGTCAACCTTTTAAGGTTCGGTTTCATTTGGTCGGTTCTCTTTAATGGAATTTCAAAGGTCGTCCAGGCCATGTGTTGTGTTCGTTTTTGCAAAAGTTTTTTCGTTTGGACCTCTAAATGATAGGTTGTGATGTCTGTACCAAACAACTCGGCTGTATTTGATTCTGTTTCGATGGCTATCTCTCTGATCGTATCTGTATTAGTTTTAATACACCGTGCTGTTATTTTCCTTTTAATTCTTGTCTGCCTGTAATGCTTTCATAATTATTAGAAATCTCTTTGTGAAGTCTGTGCTAACTTTGGGATTTCTGTCCGTTAGTTTCATCATTGAAACGAATCGGGTAATTTCTTCCGTAGAATCTTTCTTAGTTTCTAGACTGTAACGAATTATATTAATACCTACATGCAAATCTTTAGATATTTCAAGAAGATTGGTTTCTATAGGTTTTGTTGATGACGGTCGTATCCGCTGTTTCTATGGTTTGAGGTTACTCAAGTGATTTTACTACATTCTTAGTGGTCTACCAAACGTCGTAAAATCACCGTCATGACAATGATCTTGGAATGGTACGATGGCCGCTCATTCCTGTTACATTCCTGCTGGCTTGCTTTTGTTATTGGGTAAATTATACATATTGAACTTGTGCTTGCCCTGCTCGGTAAAGATATCTCCATATTTTCCACTTTTCCATTTGCGTTGCCTTTACCTATCAATCTCCCATAAAGGCTGCTAAATTATATAAATAATAATGAGAATATCTTTTATTTGTATTTTATTCGAAATAATATGCACTTTTCGAAATATCTCCGGCAAAATCGGGACATCTTTATACATTTATCTTGCAAGTTGCGTTTTGAGGCCACGTTTATAGTAACATCTTGCTCCAAAGTGCCTGTACATACCGACACGCTTCATCCACCATTGTTGGGAAACCTCCCTGGAAGTAAACAAGCAACTATCACAAAGGAAACCCAACACCAAAGAGTCCACAATCTTTCCTCATTCCTCCACGCTCGGCTTGTTCGCATAAAGTTACAGTTTTACAATCTCACTGGCTTGTTATACAACCGGCCATCTGTCGAGGCTCTAGTTTCGACAGACATGTGTCTTGTAGAGCCTGCAGATTCGCTCCATTTTGTAAATCAGGTATAAGTTAACTTGCAAGTTAATGAGCTGAAATCTCACGAGCTATGCGTTAAATCGAAGCGGATATCAACTGATTTGGCCATGTTAATGTGTAGGCTTCAAGTTGCGTTAGCTTTTTAGCAAAGGTGTCTTTAAAATAGCAACAGCTACTTAGTCACAATAATTACAATTGAAGCTTGACTGCAGCATATCGTGTTCGGCCCAAAATTTAGTTCACAAATTCACCTCGCATACGCAGTTAAAAGTCAAAGTGCACAGGTGACTGGGTATACGGTATTGCGCGTATGACGCCTACCACAGGTTACGTATAAATAAAGTAAGCATTTGGAAATACTACGATCAAACTCAAACTCAAATCATTTATTTCAACTAGACCATTACGGCACTTTTGAATGTCGATAAAACGAGAAAAAAAAAAGGCTACAGTCACAGACACAAGGCATAATAACTTGAGAATGTACTGTAGTTGCCCATTCCCTAGCGTAGATCTCTATGGAGAAGAACGGGCAAGAAACTCCATGGACACTCTTTTCAATCAAAAATGTTCTTACAAAATCTTGGTTACATCTTTCATGTTGAGATTATACATATATGTGAGAACGATGTAGAAAGACGTGCAGAATAAGAGCGTCCAGAGTAAAAAAATAAATAAATCAACAATTTATAAAATAAAGCAATTCAAATGATCCATGGATCATGGATCAGGGATCCTTTTTCAATTAAAATCCATTTTCCATTTTCAACTACATCCGTCATCACAGACGCTTCCACCTCAAAGAACCCATTCAAATACCTAACAAAATATGCGAGAAACTCATATACTAACACTAATTAAACGACAGTAACCAAAATACTGACTTAAACTAAATCGAGCAATTCTGCAAGCCCCACTACACCGGACGAGAGGACATGTGCTAACGCCATTTAAGGCACATAAATGTGACTTGTTTGTTTTGCAAGCCCCGGAATGTAGGCTCGGCTAGTGTTTTTAGATGCAAAGGTAATGAGATGGATGCCTGCATCTAGCTAGCTTTCTGTATAATTAAAGCTGTTTAGTTTTATTGAGGGAGTTAATCATTCTGGCTAAGTGCAAAATTCTATTGCTTTGATGGCCTCGATAATCACTCAATCAGTCTCTTCATCTGCTATTTCAAAGCGTCTTGCGTCTTTAAACATTTCGGTAGATTTAGACATTGATGTAGACCTGATGCCGACTGTAAACGAAGGAAGAAAGGCTGCAAAAAAGCAGGAGATATAACGAAAGACTCAATAAACATACAAATAAATTGACTAAAAACCGAAAGAGAAAAATAAAATCACGGGAAGATAAATCTCGCTTATATAGATGGCGAATACTAGACCTAGCCCAGAGAAACTACTTCATCTTTCTAAGGTTGCTTCTACACGATTTTTTTGCCGTGAAATCTGTCGTATTTAGGCAAGGTCACGGTGTCTGTCAACAAACTGAATGATGAAAACACGCTATTTTGAAATCTTTAAAAAAACATTATTTTATTATGTTTGGATGGCTTACAGCTAACAATACAAAAATATAGTGAGGCAATCAACAAAAAGACATATTTTACTATATTATCTACTACTATATATATTACACTTACATATCTACATTAACATCCAAAACTCTAGTTTACCTCGAACTCCATTATGAAATGACATCTTACCAGTTAAGAAACCAACACAAAAGATTACCAAAGCAGCTTGCTTTACCCAACTTATTCCAGTCAGTAACTGTCTTCCAACCATTATGAAGTAACTATAGTACCACGAAACCCGTCCGTTCTCTGTATGAAGTAAAAACTCCGGATGACGAACCGTGACAAATTAGAACTGAAGAAGTAAAATTGGACAGTTTTTTCAGTGAACTAATTTCAGAACTTGTGTTGTGTTGACAGGTTCTTGAAATTGCTAGTTCGACAGTTATTGTTCATCTTTGTTGCTGTGTAATATTGCGCTGCTTCAGGCGTTTGTTTTGTTTAGTTACTGTGTTCGTGTTAAAATCTTTATACAATATTCTTTATTGATCACCAAAATTCTTACCCAGCTCTTTTACGGCATTGATTATTTTGATGACGACTCGAATGGCGTAGTGGTAGTGACGCTGCCTTACGTTCTTAGGGTCCTGGGTTCGAATCCCGGTAGGAGCAAATGTTTGTGTGATGAGAATGGACATTTGTTTCCGAGTCATGGATGTTCATAAGTATAATAAGTATGTATTTACAAACCAAAAACTATATATGTAGTATATCAACTATCTAGTGTCCACGACACAAGCTTTGCTTAGTGTGGCACTAGGTGGCGCTGTGTGTTAATGTCCAGCGATATTTATATTTATTTATTTATTTTATGGATAGGTACAATGGCGTTCTTACAGCTGGGTTCTTCCTCACCAAATGAAAAATCATGAATTACGAGTATTGGTCGTCCTGCATGATCCCACTCTGGGAACAAGACATCCCCCTAAGACCTTGAGAGGTTGTTTCTGACCTCCACCACATCATTCCGCCATCTTCTACTTGATAAGCAATTACGCCTTCTGGCTGCGACAGGGCTTCACCATTAATATTATATACGTAGGTGCAAGAAAATGGATGTCAAATAAATGTGTAAACGATTTGAGACAAACGTTAAAATAACCCACTAAGGTAATGTTCACCGAAAAGATAACGGTCTGATTATCTAAAACAGTTGTCACTGTGACATGCTCCCAAACAAAAATGTCGGTTAAACAGCTGTTTTTAGATAAACAGAGCGTCATCGTTTTGGTGGACATGGACTTATGTATATAATTTCTAAGACACAGACTATCTGACGGCCCCATATCAGATTGTGATCTAAGAAAGGGGCAGCACTAGTCCCATCTCTTTCACACGTCAAACAATGCGATCTCGAAACCATAGTAGAAACTAAGTAAGTAGTAATATAATCTTTACTAGTCTCATAAAACCTTACCGAATTAAGTTTGTTCAAGCTATGGCCGTATCAATGAAGGAATACTTTGTTTTAGTTAGTATTTTAATATGAAATGAGTTCGTGGGTTCAGTTAACGATCTGTAATTAAATGGGGAATTCTAATTAGTATTCCAGATTTTCTTGCTGGTTGCTGACAATAGGCTGGCCCCAATTACCTACGTGGGACTTAAACATAACTAAAGTATCTAACTATCTGGTGTCCACGACATAAGCCTCGTTGCTTAGCGTGGCACTATATGGCGCTGTGTGTAATGTCCAGCGATATTTATTATTTATTTATTTAACTGGCGCATCAGTATCAATTCTAGATCTTCTTTTATTTCAATGGAAAAGATTGCCAAGCAAGCCTGGCCCCGCAGTCTCGACAGAGGTAACGACAAAATCGCTAACTTTCGATCGCTGATTACTAACAAATAAATTCGGTTGCAATAATTATGCTTATGAGAAACGCGTCTAGGATGTACAGACTTTCATTATTCGCAAGCATCATTATTGCAACCGAATTCATTTGTTAGTAATCAGCGATCGAAAGTTAGCGATTTTGTCGTTATCTCTGTCGAGATTGCCGGCCCTGATATTTACAATTATCGATATTACGCAGGTTAATTGGTTGGTAGATAAAGTTCAGATGACCATAGCTCCATTTAAAAATATTGATATTCAGCTGTATTTGGTCAGACTGGAAGCCGACCCAAACCTAGTAGGGAAACAGCTGGATGGACGGATGATTGACACTGCAGGCCATTAAAACTAGGGGACGAGGCAAAAAAGGCACAAAAAGTATTAGTCTATTAGAATTTTATATATCTTTTGTCGTAAAGAAGACAAAGAGTCTTCTTTACGACAAAGTATGAAATGGCTTTAAACTTATGTGCGCGACGCGCACTTTTTTATACAGTTTTATACTTTTTGGTATTTTGTGCAGTGTTTATTATATTTCGAATGTTATTTCACCAAACCAGTCTACCACCAACCATCACGCGGCGTTTAGTTTACGCAGAACAGTCCTCTAGAAAATAGGAAAAATCCAGCAGTGTGCAGTGGTCATAAGAGACTCAGTCCGCCACAATTTATATTCCTGGAAGGGACCCATTCTTGACATGTTGTGAGTAAGTGCCAAGTCGACTAGTAAATCCAGATTAACTGACAATTTTTAAATTTAGCCTCAAATAATTCCGTGTATCATTTCCAATACTATTCGAAAAAATCTCTCAACAATATAAATGATATATTCTATGATGTTGATTTATTGAAATCAAAGCTTGAAGAATAAGACAAAATTATTTATGACGCATAAACCTTCCTTTTCTTGCATCGCTATTCTCAAAAACGGTGAAAGAAAACATACTCTTATTCTTAATAGCACATAAAAAAACAAAGAAAACATCGTGAAGAAACCGGCATATCCTAGAACCAAATAATTCGAAGACATGTGACCAACCCGCACTGGGCCGGCGTGGTGGATTATAGCTTATTCTCTCTCATAGAGAAGAGGCCAATTTCCCAGCAGGGAGAACATTAATAGGCTGATGATAAAGATGCAACCTTCTGCGACACTGACATCTTCAAACTAGATTTAATTCAAAACACCTATAGAAGTAAGGAATGGCCGATACCGTTTGTCTAGCAACACCACAAAGACACAACGATTACATTTGGGTTAAGAGTGTGTGATAATCATAATGCTTTATTTGTAATCCATTGCATAGCAACGTTGTAAGATTGTATCTCATTTCCTAAAGAATTTGTCTTGTAACTTGCGATAGACGATTAGTCGGGTGATGCATTGATTTGTAATATTGTACAATACCGACACTAGCGCAGTTACTATTCTGTCGCGATAGTTGCGATTCCTGCAATCGCTTTAGGTTGGTTGCAGGGTTAATCTGGTTTTCAATACTAGCTTGTTTATTGACTGCCTAATAATGTTCTTTTTAATTCACGTTGTTAACTGTCCTCCACAGAAGTTTTTCGTCAGTTCAGAATGATGTACTGATGTCAATTTCACCCTGTATGAAACAGCGGTTAAATTGTTAAAACCATCATTGTTCTAAACTGAATGCCACTATTACGTTCCGGATTCTCTCTATTGCTTACTTGCACAGCGTGCATAATGCTGATATCGCCAATCACCATGTTTCCAGATGTTTTTTTTTTCTAAAATGAGCTCAAACTGGGACAATGGTTTCCTTACCCTTATCATAAAAGATGGAATATGTCACTGGTACTCAGTTTGTGTTCGAAAAAGGACAACATTATTTAAAAAAAAAATACAAACAACAAACGTACCGTACTCGTTTGTAAAAATAAACCTTACAATAAAAGCAAAAGAGAATAAGTTACGCAATCAGGCAACGAATTTACCATGCGTATCACTCTCACCGTATTATTTAACAATAATTAATAAAATTACCCACTTACCCACGTGTTACGTGCACGAATTTGCAAACGAAATCGCACGTACGTGAATACCTAGAATAGCGGACTCGTAACTGAAACAAAGAATACTTAAAAAATAAATGTTAATTTTATATCTTACTGTCTTTTAACTTTGGTTTTTTTTTTACTGGATGATGGTCATAGGGTGCTGGATTTCACACAGGTTTGCATGCGAGATCTCGCAAAGCTGAGATTGTATGCCCTAGATTCGACATCTGTACCCTTTGTTGCGCTAATTCTCGGGGTACCCAAAAAATTGAAACGTATTGAAACTGAAATGTTTAAAGCAAAAGGTCAGGCAATGTATTTTCTCTTCAATTAATCCTGTGAGAAGATTTGTTTCTATAAAGAATAATAAAGATGTCGTATTTTGAATTACGTCTCTCTTGACCTAGGTATGCAAAACATGGCGTATTTTACATCCTTGCACAATATGGCGCTTTACGCATGATAAACTTTAAAAAATGTACGCAGCCACGCATTTTAATACTGCCCCGAAAACCTTTTGGATATTAACATATTACGAACGCATAAATTGGGGAAATGTTTCCGTATACACTTTAGCCGGTAAACATGATCATATTTTTATCTGACAAATAAACAACTGTCATAATTATTTGAAAACGGAACGAGTGTGCCGCCATCTTGGTACTACTCGGTACTACTCGGCTAACCGAACATTGCCGAATGCACCGCGTTGCGCGTTTTTGAGTGATGAGATTTTTTTTATGATTTTAGGAAGTAGCCAATTTCCTGATATGGCCTCAAGCCACACGCATGATCAGCCTGGAATTTCTGTGGTTTTCACTACTAGGTAAAAGATAGGAGGTAGGTGAGAGGTAGTGGGCCATCATCCACCAAGCGGGCCCAGTGCGGCTAAAAAAATGTCACATATCTGACGTCTTCGATTTAGATCTAGGCCGTGCCAGGTTCTTCACGAGGCACGTAATACGCTTTAACTTCAGATAATTCAGGAAATGCAATAATTAGTAAACAAGTACTAAAGAATATGGTCTTAGGAGGAAATGTAGTTGTAATTGGTAACCTTTGCTTCAATAAGCAAAGGTTACCAATTGACATCAGGTGGGTAAGCTACAAGTTCCGTCATCTATAAAATAGATGTAAAAGTAATCGTTAATCGCTTTAACACTAATCCTTTTAATTAAAAACTTCATTTTAATATGATTTTCATAGAAGCTATTAAAATTAACTACGATTTTCTCCTGATTTCCCTTTCCTTAAAGGTTAAGTATTATCAGTGATTATATCGTTCTTTGCTAATTAGCTAAACAACTTTGCAATCAAAGTTTAAGACATGTTTCACTTTTAGTGGAATGTAAAGTACAGACGACTGAATTCAATCGTTACCAATTTTATTGAGTGTCTTAATGCGTGACGGAAAATTAATTAATGTAGCTGTACCTACCTACCTACTAATGCAAGCAACCTAAGTTTTTCTTTCAAAATAGCAAGATCTTATTATTATCTACGCTAGCATTCAATACTTAGCAACTTTACTCTAGTCATAGACAATTAGAAAAGTTTGAATCAAATACTCTCGTTGTCTTTGACCGTCTTATCCTCTCAGTAATAGTTGTTGTAAAAACATTACCGAGAAGGTTACACTTCTTTCATCATCTAAAATATAACCTTCTTTTTTCGTCATTTTCCCTCGTTCGTTTTTTTTTTTCATATTCCTGTGCCAGCCTCATCAGGTTTTCAACGTTTCACATTAGTTAAGAATTTTAGACATCACTTATATTCCTTCTTTTTCAGTCCGAATCTAAAACTCACCAGTACACATCAATCACCGAATATAAGGCTACGTTAGAGCGAGACAGCGACATAGCTGTACGTGTGATCGCAAAAACAGTAGTAACGGTGCGCATGAGCATCCGACCGGCTGATTGTGAATATTCACTGTGGTCAGTGTCACTATGTAGGCCTTCGGGTTTTTTACGAATAGTTTTAGGAATCTTGAAGTTTTTTTGGAAGTAGAATAGGCCAATCACCACATTTTTTCTTGACTCTGTGGGTAATAAGATCACGTAACTTCACGACATCAGAAACTTCATCAGTCTCCGAGCTTATGGTAAGAAGGTCCACTCAACATGGTTCTCTGCACCTCTCAACTTAAAGATCCTGAACATGTTGATGATAAACTTGTATTGTCAGTTGTGTTGTTTGTTGGTTGTTGTTTGTTTAGTTTTAAACAGTGAAAGCCTAAAACAATGTTGATGATAAGTTTATAACAAAACAACACCAGAAGACAGGCGTCATCGTCTCCGAGGGAGGCCTGAAAAAGCTGGAGTGACATCTTTGAGGCGTTTGTGCGAGATTGGCCAAAGAAACCCACGAAAAGAAGAGTGGAGGGTTATAAGGGAGGTCTTCGGCCAGCAGTGGGACAAATATAGGCTAAAGCTAAAGAAACCGTAAAGCTTTTGCAATTATGAGGATGTCATTTACGTTTTGACAACTCTCTTTGAGATCTCTTTTGAAGTGCTGTCTCTACGTTTATCAAAAAGGTGGTGACTGTGGTGAGCTAGCATCAGCCTCCTATTACATTGCATAACATCACGCTTTGCAATGCCCGAAGGGTAATAGGCAGATGTCAAGGTGTACCCACAACAAGTACACCTTTCGCTAGTTGTTTAAGTCCTATGTAATATGGAGCGAGCCTATTGCCATCGACCGAGCACAAATACAGACTACGTAGCAGCTACTGAGAAATTCCTGATGGGAAAACTGCCCGACCTGGGAATCGAACCCAGGACCGCATGCTCAGCAGTCGCGCTTGCAACCGCTCGACCAACGGGGAGTCTAGCCTTCTATTAAAATCTTAATAATCAAAACAACATCTTAGTAAACATTCACAATTTATGCAATCTCTTACACAACAATTTGCAAGCACACCTCTCGAATCAACTATCAATCTTCACGCACCTTCACTACGGGATCTGCCTACCCATGTAGGGAGCGAGCGTATACTTCAAGTTCCGTATCCTTGTGCTAAGGGATAGCTTATGAATGTTACTGGTCGACCTCGAGCCTTCCTGCAACGCCGAGATTCTTTTAAAGGCCAAGCTTTATTAATTGATCTGCTACGCACTGTAATGACTGCTTGCAGGGCTGGCAAAGTTATAATAAATAAATATCTCTCGACATTACACACAGCGCCATCTAGTGCCACACTAAGCAACGAGGCTTGTGTCGTGGACACCAGATAGTTGATATACTACATAGATACTTTTGTTTGTAATACATACTTATTATACATATAAACATCCATGACTCGGAAACAAATGTCCATGCTCATCACACAAACATTTGCTCCTACCAGGATTCGAACCCGGGACCCTAAGAACGTAAGGTAGCCTCACCACCATTGCGCCATTCGGGTCGTCCAATTGAGTAGACATTAGCTGTGATTTTGTAGTAGTTTCCCTTTTTACAAATGACTGGGACTTTTACGCATTATTTTTCGTCAAATGCATGCGATGGTAGTCAACTCATGCGGTGTGGAGGAAAGTAGGGGTCCCCCTTGCCCAGTGGCACAACTCTCATGAAAAGATAATGCACCATTCCTGAGAAATACCGATTAATATAAGATAACCTTAAAACACTTTATATTCCCTTAAAAAGCGTATTCAACGGAGCCCCCTTCGGGGATTACAGGCGATATGTTGTGAATTCTTTAGTTAATCTTTTGTTTAGTTTTCTTTATATATTTACTAGACGATATTTGATGACTACGTTCCTCAGCCTCACAAACATCTACTTGTTTTTATCTTAATTTATTTGGAGGCCGTGTAGTACCTACGTGTTATCATACTGTCAGTCAGCCGTCATTTTAGTAATCACCGCTTCGTAAGTTATATCTCTCATCTTCCTGGATGTCTTCATTCCCTTCTATCTAACTATCTCTATCTGGCACGCAGAGTAGAAACCAGCTATTCAATGTCATTCTCTTGCACTTATCCAAATTCATTTGGGACTTCTCTATTACTTGTCGTCTCATCACACTCCTTCTTTCGTGTCATATAATCTTCACACAATCCATCCGTCGTAGTTTCAACAAAGATGACTGTCATGTCACTAGCTGGGGAATACTAGCAGAAAATACCTTTATATTTTATCCAAGTTTCTTCTAGTATTGTTCAGCTTTCTTTAGCCAGCCCTATTGAAGTCAGTGACGTCCAATAAACAAATGTATAACACTATGTTAAATGTCGTATTGTGACATTAAGTACATTAAGTATTGTATTTTAATGTTAATTGTAATACCCACTAGAATAACGACGTTGTTGAGATGTTTATACGCGCTTCAGAGGACGATCCCGACACATGTAATGTGTAACGATTAAATGTAAAACAGTAGCGAGATCGACGATCTGAGATAATGGTTTTAGTTGTAGATTCCCAGATACTTACTGTTTAACTTTTGTTAAATATTTATCTTGTTTTACTTAAATTTTTTGTATAGTAAGCAACGACCTATTGTCGGGCGCTGTCCTCCCATACTTACTAATGCTGTAACATAATATTATTGTAACACCAAATGATTTGAAAAGAGTAACCATGGAGTTTCTTGCCGGTTCTTCTCCATGGAATCGACCAACGGGAACCGTGCACCTTTTCGACGTTTTATAGTGCCCATCTAGGCACATATGCCTAGATGGGCACTTAATAAAATATTTTGATTTTGATTTATCCGTATGTATTGTCCCAACTGCATTAAAAATTTGCATATTTCGCATAATTCATACACACACACACATGATACCCAATTTCCCTATTAATGAACGTCACCAATAAACTCCTTGGGGTCAGCGTAACTTGTTTATTTTCTTCCATTCTCCGGCATCATTTACTTCTTTCTCATATTATTCCTCAAACAATCCATCTTCTCTTTTGCCTTCCTCTACCTTTTCATTCACCAAAGTGAAAAAGTTACAAATAAAATGCCAGATAATATTAGATTTTATTCCACTATTCATTAGGTGTTTATTGAAAACGGGCATCAGTAAAGGAAGAACTTGGCTTAATCAAATAAAGTTGTCTATTTAGGCCAAGTTCTTCCTTTATTATTTCCTTTAGTACTTATCTGATGACCGAAGTAACCGGTCCTAAAACTCCAAAACACAATGGATTCTTCTAGACTCCCACATCTCGCGTATCATTTATTTCTTCATAGGATAAAACAAGAGACAATATCAGCTGTTTATCACACCTTTCATTGTTATCAATAGAGATTAGATCAGACGCTATCATCCCGAGAGAATCGATAAGAGACACACTGATAACAGATGGATAACAAAACGGAATGTGTTGAAAACATTAGCCTAGTCAGTGCTAACATTAATGGAATGAAAAAATCCATTCGAACACGACAGTACCAAAAAAGTGCAAATCTATTTAGTCCGTCATTTAGAGTATTGGAAAATAATGGGCACGTATATTTTATTGTATTTGAAAATCAATGAATATTGACTGAAATCGAGCGGTACAAATTTCAACACAAGGCTCACATAACCATGCACCCAAACCCACTAGTGACTGAACTGCTAAACCCGACAGCGGTGGTGAAAAGGCTGAAGAGGAACCACCTTCTATAAGTGGGAGGCGTCGCACTGGCTGCTCCACCACAACGCCATGTAACTTGGAACAAATCCGCTTATGGTCTGACGACCGATTGCAAATATAAGATAAAAAAAAGATATAACGCATATCCCGAAAAAAACTATGCGTTTTATATCTCTACTCATGACGTCGGAACGCGCAAAAAATTATACCACGGCGGTCATCAATTTTAGTTTATGTAACAAAGGACAAAATACGGATCAAATATTTTTTGATAATCTAACTGACGGACGAATTCGATTTTTTTGGCGTCTACCCACCCTTTTCGAACTGCTTCTTTATCGTGTGTATTCGGATCTATCCGTCTCTATCGCGCACGTCTGCAGATGAGTGCGAGTGAGAGAGACGGTTGGATCCGAATAGACGGACGAAGCGTTAGAGAGTAGGGCCTCTGGTGTGAAAAGCGCCTCTGTCTTGGCTTTACATGTCGTAGAGAAAACCTCCAGCACGCTGGTTTCCTCACGATGTTTTCCTTCACCGAAGGTGCGAGTGCAATGTGCCTTGGGATCGAACTGGCGATCTAAGACTTGTCAATCCGATGCTCACACCACTAGGGCATCACTGGTGCTAATTGCCAATTGCCTCGTTGGTTAAGTTGTAACAAGCCAAGCCTTGTTTCGATCTCGGGAAGGAAAACGGCTTGTCCTATAGTCAATTTAAAGATATGACATCCGCCAATACGTACTAATACCCTGTAGCCGGTTATGCCCACTTCTCTCTCTCACAGAAAACCTGCCTGTCTCCCAGAAGGAGACACCTGCGATATGTAACTTCTGTAAGAGGTCTAAGTTCAATACATAACATATATGGTTAGATCCAAATACGTAATGAAACCTGACCAAGAAAGCGCAACAAATCAATAACTTTAATCATCTGCCTAGCCTTTTCCCAACTATGTTGGGGTCGGCTTCCAGTCTAGTTCCGGATGCAGCTGAATATTTCACATAGAGCGACTGCCTATCTGACCTCCACAACCCAGTTAGTACACGGTAATACGATATCACTAACTTGGTAAGACTGTTTTTGGGCCACTGACTACCTGTAAAGACTGTCAAAGATCTATAAATGACAGCCGGGACCAACAGCCTAACGTGCTTTCCGAGGCCACGGACAAATCTAGGCAAGCACGGCTTACGGCTAACCTAACCTAAAGATCGACCCGAGCGGCTGTTATTATTTAGCCACGAGCTCCTCAAATCAATCACTTTAATGTGCAAATAAATTCAACACAAAACATTGATAAAGTATTAATTACAACCAAAATACTACCACGACGAAGAGACCTTAAAACAGGCTAGATTTAGAGCTGACCAAGAAACCGCACTAGCATATTTCATAAGACAACCCGGTCCCATAACTCCCTGTTAAAGCACTCTGTTACATAAATCTACGAATAAGGCCAAACCGGCCGATTTCTCTTGTTAGCCCTTTGTCTATAAAGTGACCCAAAGTGCCCTTTCATAGCGAACTTGAACCTTATGCGTGTAGGAATAGGGGTGTGTCCGTGTATTGTATTCAGCGAGACAATTTCGCCGTTATCTCCGCACGGTGTGTAAGCGTAGAAAGTGTCCCATTTGTAGGGTGGCTATGCGTTGTGCGTGGTTTAGGATTTGTTTGCTTTTTTATTACATTTAAAATGAAACGATATTTTTCTGTGAGAATAATTGAAGCGTGTCAAAAAAATTATCAAACAGTATGTGGTACAGTGGTTGTCACATGACAAAGCTTCCTGACTTTTACTACTTTATGCTTCGTAATGCACAATTTCTTTATAAAATGTTTGTTGCATTTGTCATGCATCGGATATTTAAAAATGCTGACATAATTTCTCTTCAGTTTTTACGATCATAAAATTTTCAACAAACACGTTTGTATAATTTAAACAAATCCAATTGAAAATCTTCCTTTAGAAATTTTGCTGGAATTCGCCTCTTTTTAAAGATCTAGTTACAAAAGACCTTAAAACAGGCGTTTTGAGCCGTTGTCTCCTCTAATATGTTCAATTGTTCACCCATCTCTTTCTTCTAATACTCAGAAAATACACAAAACTGATTAGCAATCCAATCAAAACCTGTCAATATACCTAGTTCCGTCAGATCACATCAAGTATCATCATCACCTCCAAAGGTTAAGGTCGCCAATTAAAACTATCCATAGTTCAAATAACTACTTATACCTACGGTGAATCACCAGCATCACCACACCACTTGAGAGATGCCACAAAAATGACGCAACGGTGCAAAAATGTCCTTTTTATGAGAACCGGTTCATCAGCAAGCGCCATTTTAGGAGACAGATGATAATTGTTTTAGCAAAGTTTAGATGACAAAAAACGGTGTTGTGGTAAAAATATTTACATTTTATTTATAAAATAAAATGATGACTTGGTTTTAATTTAATATTAGCTGTTCTGCGTTATATTATATCTTCGTAGGCCTTGGATTGCGGAATATCTACCATTATTTCATAAAGAGGTAAACTTTGCAAGTTTGGATGTAGGAGGTTATCTCCCCGGGGTTGCGGGCCTGTTCGAAAGAGATATTCACTCCCTCCCGCTCCGCCCAGAGTGGGGGGGGTCATTTGATGATTTCCCATCCAGGAGGTTATCTCCGAAAACCCTTAACAATTTCAAGAGATATTACAGGCCTCGGAAACGACATAATTTTCTAAAGTTAGTACGTGTAAAATATGACACAAGTATCATACGATCTAGGTCTTCACACGGATGAAGTCACGAGCCTTTTAAAATATAATCGGTACAAGAAAGAAAAACCAAAGCCATGACAAACACACAGGACAATTAAACTAACCCATTAAGTGCAACTAGCCGGAGACAAATCATTAATCAGGAGACCTCAAACATTACTGCTAATGATATAAAAATGCACACGATGCTGAATCACGTACTGCCTGACTATTGTTCAATACTGCATTTAATTACTTACAGCTTCTTAATAAGTAAAAACTAGTTTTTGCAGACTACAGGAAACATAATTTACGAACAATTCAGTAATCTATGTTCAATTAGCGCAAAAAAACACAATAGCCTGTCTGACAGGATAACGTCGTGAATTCCTGGACTAATTTTGATGCGGTTTTCCTCATTTGATAATTAATGGAGATAGACGGTTTTGATTCTGCCCGTGGGTGTATTATTATGCATTGGAGATTCTTGCTTTTTTCTTAATCGATAATCTTGTATTTTATATGATCATCGAAGTTTTTGCACTAAATGCCTTGGCATTTAGACAATAAAATATATCCTTAACATTTAAAATGTCGAGTGATAAAATATGTAACTTTGCAACACTAAATGCTTGTCCGAATTATTATTAAATTATTCGGTTTCGTATTATCTTTGTAAATTATTCAAATGGCGTAAAATCTGCATTCCAATTTTTATTTCTAAATGGAAGCAAGAATGTAAGACTAGAAGTCTTAAACATGACCTTAGTATACGTTGGAAGACTAGATTATTTTTATATTGCTTGCTCGTCGCTAAGCAAAGCCACTTGCATTATTTTAACCAATAATAATTTAAAAAAAAAAACAAATGAAAAAACACTGGCACTCAAAAAAAGAATAATTGCTGTAAAAACAGTCTTGTGCACTTCTAATCTACCTAAAAGCCCCTTTACCGAAAAAAGGGAAAAAAGTTAAATCCCGCTAAATCCCGAATCCATGGCGACCCAGAAAGTACAATGCCTCCCATTTCGCTGCGCCCGAGTCGCGATAGATCGCGTCATGTGTGCCCCGTGTCATTTGAATGGGTAATTGATCGCGTGTCAACAAATACGTACCGATCAGATATATATGAGGTATTCAGGCCATATTGTTCGGCCATATTTAAATGTAGTTCAAGTTTCTTCGGCGTTTCGTGTCAAATATTTTTTTCGTACCGAGAAAGTATCTTGTAGCAGGCATCTAAACGGTATTGTTAAAACCATTGATGGATTTATCAATAGAGAAGTTTAAAAAAAAGTCTTCACTTTTAGGTCTTAAGCGCGCGGAAAAAAATCATCATCATCATCATCATCAGCCTATAATTTTCCCACTGCTGGGACACGGCCTCCTCTCAATGAGAGGGAATGGGCTATAATCTACCACGCGGGCCCAGTGCGGATTGGTAGATGTCACATGCCTTCGAATTTTTGGTCCTAGGACATGCCGGTTTCCTCACGATGTTTTCCTTCACCGTTTTGAGAGCAGCGGTAATGAAATAAATTACACGAAGTAATGCGCCTATCTGGGTTCGAACCCACGACTTGCTGTTTGTAAGTCGGGGCCGCCACCACTGGGCCACCGCTGCTCTGCGGAAAAAAATATAAACCTGAAATCAGAAATAAACAAAATATTGGTCTTTAACATAGCGATTTAGCAATAGGTACCTGTAATGTTGTACAAAGTATAGAAAAAAAAATAATGGGCACTATTACCTTAATTGCACTAATGCATTCACGCATTAAAACTAATAATCCGACGAAAACTTGTGCAAAATAAAATAGTTTTATAATAATAACTGGTTATAGGTTGAGAAATAATATAATCTATCTGTGTTGGTGTTGTCGTGTAAGTGCGCGCGCCTCGGCAGTACTCCGCCGCGCGCGCCACCGAACGGACGTCTGTTTCCAACAGCGGTTATTTCCGAAATAACCGAGCGATTGTAAACTTACCACTGTTAATGTTATACGAATTTTTCGTCGTATACTTCCAGTTATTGTGTGAGTTTTTTCTCATGTTTTTGAAAAGGTTTAGTGATTATGTTTGTGTCTAATCTATAGAAAGATCTAACACATGTTTTGGTTATCGCTCGATTTTATGTTCTCTAGCATATTCTACAACAGATAGTGAATTACAAAACATTGTTGTGTCATAAAAAATCTCAACGTTATTTTTTTTTTCTTCCGCAGGTAAACGGGACAAGTAAAATGGACCGCGGAACACCGATAGTGATGTGCTAGTGTTGTGAATAACGGTTAATAACGAGTTAATAGTGGTTGATAGCTATGATGTGAGACAGTTGTGGTTGTCAAGATGCCGTCAGACAGTGGTTCGGCGTGGTCGCCGCCAGCGTCCAACAGTGAAAGAAGGTTGAGCAACTCTTCAGATGGAAGCGCCGGGAGCGGATATTCTAAAGCTGTAAGTGTTTTTTTTTATACGTAGGTAGTAAAATTCTGTCTCCGTAAGCCAATAAGCCAAATCTTGACAAATGTCTTTCCAGGAAACAGGGAATTTGTGAAAGCATTTCTCCCTTATTTAGTAAAAAAATGAGACTTGGACGTTCTTTGACGTGATTAATAAGCCATTAAAGATACGATTGCTTTGACTAGTCCATCTGATGCGAGTAGATTTAAGCTATCAGGAACAAAAATTTCGATATTTTCATTGTACCGCTTTTTGGCATACTAGGACAGATATTGTTTGGATATCCTCACGTGATCTTTTGTAATGGCTTTCAAAAGTCTCGTTTGTGCAATACCTTTGTATTACATGCGAGATTTTAATAGTCTACACTCGTACTCGTAATCTCGAATGTGTTATAAAACGCGAGGTCGCTTTGCGTCTGGTCAAAATGGTAATGCATAATCTGAAAAACGGTGTTTAATAATTCGGTCTGAAAGATATTTTTTCTTAATTTACTTAGCAACTCTAAATTAAGAAATGTTTGGCCAAGATTCAGTAGCTTTAACTATTATCGTCATTTGAAGGCGGTTAATCGGTTTCTATAGTTGGTTAAACACTAAATATACAGGAAACGGACATATCAATTTAGGAGATAGGTGTAATGCAAACAGACACTCATTGATTTTCTTGCCGTGACTTCCTATCTTTGAAGAAACTTGAATACAAACATTGGTTCATTCAAAACTCTAGCAAATGAAATAATGTAACTAGCGAAGAAAAATTTTCAACAGTACCTATGTTAGGTACTTACCGGTGCACCTTAATTTTATCTAGGTGTCTACCACCTACTGTGTTACTCAGAAGTTGTTTTCTCTGATAAGAGCGCATGTAATTACTGATAAAACTCGTACCTAAACACCAGTGTAATCAAACATTCGATGACATGTTTTAATAGAAAAACTAAAAATACTTATATTTTTTTTCTCTTAAATGTGCCCTTTGCTCGCGGTCACGGGTAAAGCCACATAAATAGGTGCATATTAAACTATTAAGTAATTATTGCGTTGATTCATAGATTTTTCCCCTAAATTAGTTAACTAACATTTTACCTGTGTGCATCATCGTCATTACGTCAAACTATTTCCACAGTTCTAATGCCAAAGATAGTAAAAATATGTAATTGGAAGGTAAATCTTTACTTTGTGCTAAGCCTCAAACAATCATTGTTGTCCGGAAAAAACTGTAAAAGACCAAACATTTTTTCAAAAATGTAAATGCAACTACTCCAACTCGAAAGTTTTTAAAATTTATTTACGTTAGAAAATTAGTAAATCGCAATCCAAAACAAAAAAAAAACGATTGCCTAAGAAACCGGTTTCACTCAATTAATTCATGCCAAAGTAAACACTTTACACACACTTTTATATTCAAACCACAAACCACCAAAAAATCTTGACAAAAAGTTATTTGATATTTTCCACGAATTCATATTATCACACTCTCTTAGTTAAACAGCGCCTTACGCCAACTTGTTTTTGTCAATCGGCAATTGATTAGCAACGGTAGACCAAGTAAGCCAATATTTAATTTTAAAATAACGTTTAGCTGAAGGTAAATAGTAGGCAGCGATGCGTTACGAAGAACTTTCACTGTCGTTATTCGCCGTGGATAACTAGTTATTTTTTCTGATTTATTTTATTTAAAATAATCCGTTAGCCGCTCTCTTGTTACGCACTATTCGGTGGAATAATGCAATAGTATTTTGCTGTGCAGATTTTTTTTTGTGATTTTATTTTCTATTTTTATTCGAGGTGAATAACCGTTTTCTTTAAGCCGGTTTTTATTCGATTTCTGGAGCTTTGAAAATCGAATTATGAACTTTGTTTGCGAAAAAATTGAGAGCACTAGTTTTTAGTGCGTCAATAACTGTAGTATCTAATAGATCGAATTACAGCCATGAATGTGGTGAATTTGTATTAATTTACAAAAATACCTGAAATATCGAAGACGAAACAAATGTTGGTAATAGCCTTGAAAATGAATGAGCAAGTGAAATTCCGATTACGACATTGTCGGCGAACGGTCGTCAGGTGTCAATGGAATATTTTGCAATGCACACAAATTCACACCGATTTATGAGAAAGTCTCGCTTTGTGAAAAAATCATGGTCACCATTTTTATTTTTTTGGTGTATTAATTTCCGTCCTGAGGTTTTTTTGTAAAGGTATAGTTTTTTTATAATAAAAACACGTGTTAAAGAGAAAGCAAGTGACTTGCATTTCAATTGCGTAACACATACATAATCGCAATACTAAAGAGTTTTTGACAGTTCAGCGAAGTTCATTGCACCCTACGTTTTAAAGTCTGTCTTCAAAAAAACTCGGAGATGATTGAAGAATAACTTGGACTGCCATGTGTAGATCTTTGACTCTCGTCATCACGGGTGTCAAAAGCCAGAATCCCTTACAAACCAGTCTTACCAAGGGGGTACCCTGAAACTGGTCTGTGAAGGTCAGATATAACTATCTGACCTCCACCTTTATTCCATATAAAATACCTATTGATATTCAGATGAGGAGCTTCAGCTTTCCATTTGACAGCGAACAGAGATAGAACCTTTCTTTCTCCTACGCTGGGGCTCTCCTCAATATAAATTAGGACTCAAATCCTTTCAAAGCGGTTCAGAATCCCAGCAGTGAAAGCATTACAAAACCAAGCTACATTAGATCTTGCTAATCAATCACAATTTTCACGTAACCTCTAACCAATTACTATTAGTGGCTTAAAAATAACTTTATACCTACCTTAGCCCCTCCACAGCCACACTACCTGGAATTCAGCTTACCCAGTAAGGCAATACGACATAGCGTCGCTCATTAGGCCTGTTCTAACAACCAGATTTTACGCAAATGTAACGCTAGTCTTATGAACATAATAACACTGGTTTTACGTGCTTTGACGGTTTCTTGAGTAGGCTATTAGGTGACTAGTGGCCTGCAATCGATCACCGATCTAATGATTGCGGCACCATCAAGTCTACCTGCCTGAAATGCAAGAAAATTGGACACCTGGCACGAGTTTGTTTACAACGGAACCTAAAAACCAATCAACTAGATGACACTAAAGTTAACTATAAGAGATTTAAAAGGAAAATGATGAGGCTTCATCTCTGGTTTCATAAGGACATGGTTTTATTTGAAACTGCTGTCAAATCTTAATGTCATCTTGATGATTGGAAACTGTTGTTTAGTCAAAATCAAGAGCAGCGGTGGCTCAGTGGTGGCGGCACCTACATACGAACAGCAAGTCGTGGGTTCGAACCCAGGCAGGCGTATTACTTTGTGTAATTTATTTCATCACTACTGCTCTCAAAAACGGCGAAGGAAAACATCGTGAGGAAACCGGCATGTCCTAGAACCAAAAATTCGAAGATACGCGCTTTGACGTGGAGTTTCGCAATACAATTAGTCAAAATCGCAAAACTGCAAAAAAGAGACGAAATAGCTGACTATGCTCAGTATTAGCAACTAGGAAATCCTGATGTCATACCATTGGTCTTCAAAAAAAATTGTGCCTTTGGCATGAATTAATTGCCATATGTTGTAGTAAGTGAAATAGAAATAATCCATGTTGTTTTGTGGTTTGTATTTCCTTATAACACGACGGCCCAAAAAAACCTCCATTCGTAATTAAAACCAAACTGTGCACTTAAAAATAGTCACTTAATGATACCTGTTTCCTAATTTTGACACATGCTAATGTATGGAAGCTGGTACAACTCTCCAATAGCAATGACATACACGTCGTCTATTTAAAAGGAACAACATTTACTATGACGCTTTGTTGAAATATTTGTCCATTCTGAGTTGTAGGTTAAAAACTAAGGTAAAAATGTAAGTATAAGGTATGAATAAGGTCATTGAAGAGCGGGATCTCCTAGCACAGGTACCTTTATCTTTTACGAGGTACCTTCCCTAAGTAAGATTCATTGTAAGAGTTGTACAAGTTTCTGCGTTAAACAATTCTTTTTTTAAATTCACACGCGACAAACCGCACCACGGCGTCGTCGCCGACCGTGTAACCAGCCTTAATTCGCTTGCAAAAATACCACTCCGGTTTCTCGATACTGGCATCGTGTGACATCGATAATCGTTCATAATCGTAGTATCATCGCATCGAATTAAATCGAGAATTGAGGATGTTCTCGATCGATCACTATTAGTGTTTCCACTCTCCCCTATATTTCCCACGGTTTGCACTTGTAGATTATATTTACTCTTATTCGCTTGAAAATTAAGTTTACTTTTGAAAGGCTAGTGTTTGTTTGTAGTAATTTGTATTGGATTTATGTAATTTAAATGGCTGATGTACGGAATTATTCCTTAAATAGAGGCATTGTTGTCTGTATCTGTAATTGTAAGCAAATTAGTTACGTATAAAGTTATTATTACGTTGAAAAGGAAGTGAGCTTGTGGAAATTGATTATGCTAAATGTGAAAATAACCATTGAATGCAATACGTTACATTCATTTAGAGATCATTAACTCCGTTAAAATAATAATCGCCATTAAGTACTGCTCCGGAAAAGACGTTGAACTAAAAAAACTTTTACTTCTAGGATTATGTAAAGATGTCACTTTAGAGCACCAACATTTCTCTAGTTACTGTTAAGGCCAATGTAATGGAAAGGGCCAGCCTATTGCCATCAAAGGGCACGAATCAAGGCAAAAAAAATCAGACGAAAAACATGATAGGTATATATAATTGACCAATACTCACAGAAAAGCATACGTATCGCCAAAAAGCAAAACTGAATTTCCTACCTATAAGCTTATCTACTCCCAAATGGGTTTGCAAGTCCATTGATAATTGTAGACGCAGCCCCACTGCCGATGCCAAAACAAATGATAAACAATACCTAAATAGGACAAGATCTTTAGAAGAGGTCGCCGCGTCTCCCAGCTAGTCCTTTCTCTCAGCGCAAGGGCAAGTAACCGGTCACCTATTATCACTGATTACACTGATACTGTATCAGGGCCAGTGATATTATATGAGCAAGGGCGATGCTGTTTTACATGGCTTGTAGATTGATTAAAACTATGTCGGTTTGAAAGAGGCGCCTTTTTTTTTTTTTTTTTTAAATGGGAAATCATCAAATGACTTCTCCCACTCTGGGCGGAGCGGGAGGGAGTGTCAGACTCTTACTGACTAAAACCCGTCCATGTTCCTTCCTCGCCCTTTATGTTCCGGGGCCGCGTACCTCTTTCGAACAGGCCCGCAATCCCGGCAGGCTTCGGCCCTTGCAGCTTGCCCCTCCCTTTATGCTGACGACGCGGCGCCTGGAAATAGAAAAGTTGAAAGAAAATCGTCTGTCTTGGTATAGGCATGACATGACTAAAGCTAGCGAAGGTTACTGTTGATAGGTGAAAAGTGAGAGGTTTACGTTTTGGACGCCATTGTCACATATACGTGACAAGCAAGCGCGTGCCGTGTACGCCAAACGACACAAATATGTGACAAGATAGTAGAAATTGTGGCTTGGCGTGGAGCGTTTATGCTGTGGCGGTCAAAAGGTTAAACAAGAGATGGAGGGGGCATCACAAGGGAAATAAGGAGATACTATTTTGATCAATAACTTACGATTAGCCTCTAAATAAAGAAAGATTTGAAGTTCCGAACAAAAGGATCAAATTTTTCGAAATATTGCGGATCTCGGGGCTTGCTATCCAAGGTGTGTTCCATTTGTATACATTTCCAGAAGCAGTTCCTAATTATAATTGAATTGATAGCAAAGCTTTTCCATACTAATTAATTGGTCTATTATTTTCCCACGGGGTCGGTTAAACAGGTGTGGCTCTTAAATGTTGTTCAGCAATAGATCGAATAGAAATCTGTCACGACTTTACGATCGGGCGTTATAAGTCATTAACTATATTAAATCTATGCGAGTATGTCACCAAAAATACACCGATTTGAACGATTTAATTTAGTGATAATAGTTTTACATAATCACCGGCTTTCCCCTGGGCTTCACATGAAAACGAAAGCAAATAATAAATTATATGAAAATGTTTAATTTCCTAACTTAAACTTCGCCCGCATGGATTTTAATATTCTGAGCCGCTGATTCGTATTAACGAGTCCTTAATCCTTTGTGTTGTTAATCAAGGTTATAAACTATATGTGTGCCAAATTTCATCCAAATCCGTTCCGCAGTTTTTGCGTAAAAGAGGAACAAACGTCTTTCTCACAAACTTCTGCAAAGACTAAATCTCGATCTTAGCATTTATTAGGTCTAAATCCTCATACAAAAGAACCGCCAACCAAATAAGGCTAAAAACTCCTTGCAAAACTTAAACACAACCTGTTGCATTTTTCCTTATAGCCAGTATCCCAATCCTATTGATGCAAAGAAGCAGGTAGCCTTTGCTACAGTATAGGTACTGCGCCGACTCCTCACGGCCAATCTCGGCCCGTAGCCACAATGTGCAAGAGCATCTGTTATTTTTGTGCACCTGTCGCCAGGACTGGAATAGGGTTGTCAATGTAAACAAAAAAGACTTTAAACACGATATTTTTTGTGCTTATCCTTTTGGTAAGAGAATAATTACAATTAAAGGTTACTTACTGCCTTCTTCTTTGTATTACTGGTACTGAGGACATATCTAGCTTCTACAATCTCAAATTCAATAGATTTTCAACTTTATCGCAACAGCGTTAAGTTCAAGGTTGATTGGGAAAATTTGACAGTTTCGGGTAGTTTCATGTGCTGACATCAGTAACTCGGTACTATTAAACCAAGATCAGTAATTCGCAACTTCTATTGCATCGTCGGTAAAGCAAATAGATCTTTGGGAACACGTAACACCCGACGTAACTATAAACGAGTAATTACTTCTACTCAAGTTATTACTTGAGTTACTTATACCTATTACTTAAGATACGATTTTTATACTGTATCTTAGTAATTGCTTCAAGTTTGTACTGTCAAAAGTTTAGCTGTTGCTTTGCTTTCTTTGACGGTTCTTACTTCGTTCAAATTCTTGTCCATTGCGTAAAAATGGTTGCATAAGTAACTCCTTGAACTCAAGTAATTACTTTAACTTAAATAAGATACAAATGTGAGAGTAGGAAGAGTCATGGCATTGTCTGTAATGCAGTTCTATTTCCACATCCTTTAGAGTTATTTACTTACAGTTTTAACTTTAGGCAACACTTATCTAAATAGCTTTATGTTTTTAACACAGCTCAGCACGGGCTATTTAATCTTGATATTTTAATGTAAACCTCTGTGGATAGGACAATAGTTGTGTCAGTTGTCAAGGGACAATAATTTCGGTCTAACTTAGAATAGTTAAAACAGCTTTAATCTTAGTAATAAATAAGGTGTAAATAATGTACCAAGGAATGTTCCATCGTGACTGTATTAATTTCAGACGCAGTTAATTTCTACACAGCACTTTAATGAATTCATAATATTGACATTTCCATAGCATGACGTATTTGATTTATGTTTATTAATTAATTTCTGTAATCTGTGACCCGAGAACGTTTGAGATAAGGAGAATATTGCGAAGGTGTTTTAATTAGTCATAAAGTCACGCTAAGGAGCTCATTAATTTATTATTGTAATAAGAGGTCAAAGTGGAAAGTTTCCCAATAAATGAATTATTTATTATAACTTACTCAATCAATCTTTTTAAATTTTCTACCTGATAGCCAAAATATTCCTTGACTAAACCTGAAAATTTTAAGTAACAGATCAAAGTGTGTATACTCCACCCACCGTAATAAAAATAGTAAAAACTGATTTTTTATCTATTTCAAACCTTGTTACTAATGTCAAATTATGACGCATCAAACTGTATTACTTTTTATTATAAAAAAGAACCAAAAGTGCACATCGTTTCAAACAATATTAAATCCAGGTTTGTGTACCTGTGCTCTCTTTAAAGTACTATGGATTATGCGTTTACCTCAAAAGTTACATTGACTCCTCATATATTTCTTCAAACCTAAATAACTCAATTCATAACGAATTAACATTCAACAATCACAAAAATCTCACGTTCCGATGGGTCAGCGTCAGCCCTATCGTATCTGACATTTACCAGCGCCCGCACCGGGCGGCCTTCGAAACGTATCGTTCGTTCGATTCCTCGCAAATGCTAAGGGTCATGACTTGGGAACCATGTGGTACACCTTCAGGGCATATTGGTACCGAAACTACGAATGCCTTCGGATAATGCTGCTATCACGATTTTGATCTTATGGGATAGGTAGACACGTAACTACGACCTTCCTTCTTACAGCATAACGCCACGCCCGTTATCCCCCATGTGATAGGGGGCGACCTTATTACCATCAATGGGTCACAAATACAGATTGTATTGAGAAAAACCTGGTGAAAAAAACCCAATAATGCTTTTTCCGACCTGGTAATTAAGCTCAGGACCGAATACTCAGTAGTTGCAATTGGCTTATAGATCAACTAGGCATCTAGTATACCTTCGGGCTAAATGGTTTACAAAACTATGCCTTCAATGCTACTATCACGACTTTGATCTTTTGGAATAGGCAGACACGTAACTAAAGGCCTTCCTACATTCCTTCAGCGATAAACCGACAGGTATAGTTGTGTACGTAAAAACAGTAATTATCTACCTTTAGCGAGTTGATAATGTATAATTAACTCGTACAAGATGCCTACAAAGGTGACTCATTACGACATTGTCAATTTATCGCTGAATAGCATCACACACTTGAGAAATAGTTTGGTCTTAGAATAGTGTTTCTTGGGAACACGTAAAGAAACACGTCATATCGACCATTAGACAGGTGGCTCTTGATTAACTAGATTAGAACAAAACATTTCTGCTTTTTTTTCCTCCTGAGGTCCTACATTAAGTGACGTTATATCGAAGATAACTATAATTATAGAAATTGACAATATCAACTGGGTTGAAACTTAAAATAAGCCATTGAAAAACCTACAAGTCATAGTTGATATGAGAAACGTTTTGAAAACGAATATCAGTTTTCAAAGCTCTCTGGTTTCTGGTTAGATGACAAAACAAAAGAAAATCTCAAAAACTCTTAATAAGTCCATGAATTACTTAATAAGTCCATTTTGTTTTTTTTGGTCATTCAATTCTTGTTATATTTAATAATTGAACTCTATTCCAAATTCCTCAATGTTGTCAAGTGCACGATGTAATTACACACTAAGCGACAAAACGCGAGCCATACAACGACACTACAATTAATGAAGAACTAAATCATCCATTTAAAAACAAAAAAAGACAATGCCACCTTCCGTGACAGTTAAATGAATATCGACGATCAACCTCATTGGTTCTAATTATATGTCTTTCGAAGTAATCGCGTATCACCCACACGCGAAACTTTGTTGTACGTTGTAAGGCTGATTATACATGAAACTTTACTAATACATAGGTATTTATTTATTTATTTATTTATTTATTTATTAGATGGCTTCTCAACAATGAGTACACTGTTACAATATCACTTGTACATCACAAACTTAAGTCTAAGCGCCTCATCACTTATAGAAAAGCACAGCATTATGAGTATGTATTACATTATATTATTCATCATCATCAATTCATCATTTTTTTTTGTGCTATAATATTAAGAACAAACGTCTTAATAATTAATTACGATCTAGCCTAAAAGACTAATAAGCAATTTAACTCTAACTTAATATGTTACGTGATAGAATATGTTAAAACTAAGAATAGTGTTAATTTGCACTTTTACACAAGTTCATAGCACTTTCTTAGAGTCTATTAGACTCTAAGATTTCTAAAACACTACATGTTCATGTGTTATATATGTATGTATAGCACAACATTGTTACTATTACTCATTCACTTCGTACACTACACTAATTCAAAAGGTTTAGTTCTTTTTAGCCTACGCACTAGGTCTGTGTTGTCTAGCAGCTGAATTGCCTCAACATTCACGTGTCGATGAAGTCGGTGTTCGTGGGCTTCAGCAAATTTTTGGATAATAGTGGTGACGAATTCCATTTTTCCATCAATTCATCATGAAGAAAAGAAATCACTATTGGACATAAATAACCCTTCTCCAGCGACACACACTTGAATCAAATCAAATATGATTTTTTCCGCAACAAGCTTCTGAACTCTGAAGTCGCACTGTCGCACATCTTTGGTCTTATAGCAAATATTAAATTGTTTTCAGACTTTTGCACCCTCTATGACCTTATCTATAAAGCAGAAGAGTTTGTTTGTTTGTTTAGTTGAACGCGCTAATCTCAGGAACTACCGGCTCGAATTGAAAAAATATTTTTGTGTTGGATAGTCCATTTATCGAGGAAGGCTTTAGGCTATATAACATCACGCTACAATCATTAGGAGCGGAGCAGTAATGAAAAATGTTGCAAAAACGGGGACGTTTTTTCCTTTCGTTTTTCTCTCTTATGTGACGCAGACGAAGTTGCGTGGGTCAGCTAGTTAATGATATTAAGCCGTTTGTCCCTTGATCAGTATGATAGGCAAAATACCAAGTACGACCCTAACATAAGGGGTTTAAACAATCTCCTTATCACGAAGCCGTCAACCGAGCCTTCTTTACAAGTAAGTTTACGCAAAACTTATTTGACATCCAATATCTCCGTAACTAGCAGATTCCCAGGTATGGTGGAGAACAAAAAAATTAACACATTATAAAACATATGAAGACAAGTATTTATCGCGAATTTACCTTTAATTTGAAAAAAATGATCGCAATGACGACCCGAATGGCACAGCGGTAGTGAGGCTGCCTTACGTTCTTAGGGTCCCGGATTCGAATCCTGGTAGGAGCAAATGTTTGTGTGATGAGCATGGACATTTGTTTCCGAGTCATGGATGTTTATATATATAATAAGTATGTATTTACAAACAAAAAGTATATATGTAGTATATCAACTATGTGGTGTCCACGACACAAGCCTTGCCAAGTGTTCGACACCCTTTAGTTGGAAAAAGGGTAGGCAGATGATGATGATTTTATTTCATCTTAATGATTACATCTTCTTGATGTAATCATTAAGATGAAATAATTAAGAAGAAATGCATGGCGATTTCGCCGGAGACCTCACACACTGCCCTTGAAGAAACTTTCAAAGTCACGTAACAGCGCTAATATATTATGTATCTAATATAACCATAGCTTAACCAGTCTTACCAACTTGACAGAAAGAAAGTTGTCGTGTCAACTCATGTCACAGGCGTGAGCGAATACAATTCTTGTTTATATTTCATTTTAGACACATTTGCAATGCAAATTTTGAGATGAGAGTGAAAAGAATCAGCTGTTTATTGAGTTTTATGGCTATTTAGTCAGATTTATTGTTTATTCGTGAGAATATGCGCTGTGATCATCGGTAGCCGGATATTTGGTGTCGTAATACAATACAGGTGAATAGGTAAATAGGCAGATGATGAATTGGTACTCTGATATCTTGACGTTGTTTGTTATTTGTAGAATTTATATAGAATTTACCTGTCCATGGTCTATATATCTATGGACACTCTTTCCTTTGTGAAAGGGCAGAAACAGATAAATTAATACTGTCTTGTCTTAGTTGTAAGCAAATAATCAGTTACATATTTAAAATTATTATTTCTGCCTGATTATCACTCTTCTTTGACTGGCAAAGAAGTCTACTTGCCACGGTAATTATTACTTACTAGCTTATGAAAGCACCTTCGCCCTTGTCGAGTTCGGTAATAGAGTAGACGACAAAACTAATTAGTCCGTCAGATTTTACAAAAGAAAATCAAAATTGACGAAGATACGACGCTTTTAAAATTCCCAATACGTCACGCCTAGTTTTAATTTCTAGCTTGTTCTCTGACGTCACGAGCCCCCACTCCCGAGTTTTGATGGGTTTTATCTATGTCAATATTCATTGATGTACATAAACAAAAAAAAATGTGTCCATTATTTTCAAATACTCTAATTGACGGTCTAAATAGATTTTCAATTTTTTAATAGCGTCATGGTTATTGTCCCGCGGAAGCTTGCTGGTTTAAAAATTGCATGAAAGAGAAAAAATAAATAATAAAATGGAATGAATGATGAATGGTTAATGGTTGACTGGTAGAGAATGCCTTGTGGCATTAAGTCCGCCTTTGTACCACTATTGTACATGATTTTTAAATAAATAAATAAAGAGAAATAAATATCACAACCTTTTGCAAATGATAGCAGTGCGAAGATACAAATTTTTAAACGTGACCAAAAAGTTTCCAGACCAAAGTCTAGCTTACCACTTCACCACTAACCTATTATTTTTTTCATAATATCAGATCGTATCGAATATGGTATTCGACCTCGTCCGGTGCAACCTTTTCAAGTTATTACAAGTCAGTAAGGCGTAACAAATCATTGCATATTAGGACTCGGTCAATTATTGCTGATATACACGAATTATTTGTTGAGAAATATTGTAAAGAACATTAAGATGGTAAAGTGATACACGGGCGCTTATTGCAGAATTAAATGAGATGATTTAGTGTTCATTTAGTAATTATATCTACAGGTACAGAGATTCGTGTATTTAATATGCGTTTTCAAAATGGTTCCATATTGATGTGAGGCCGAGATCTAACAGTTTTTTAATAGTGGTGTGACTAACATAAATAATGCTAAGCTCAAGTACGCGCTAGCGTAAGTTACGTTTATAAATCTCGGCTTAAATACAAACAAGTAGTAAAAGCGAAGAAAAAAGGTGACTTTATACTTTTTATTTGCTTTTAATAGTACGTCCTTTAACGGCATTAATAAGACCTACTACTATTAAAACAAGAACTACTACGCTATTTTAATTACACATTGTGAAAGCCTTACAAGTTAAATAGATAACAAACAACAATCATTTCCGTGCCACTCTCCGCGATACCGAATTCAGGTGACCGGTACCGATACCGAATCGATCAGGAAGTAACAATGAAATGTCGCACTTGACCTTAAAATGGACCGGTATTGGGACCACTCGTGCGATACGAAAATGATCCTTATTGCACGTCTATTATTATCCAATGTAAATTTGCATTCATAAAACGCTTATTGTGTGTCGAGTTATGCAAATTGGAACCTTATAGCAAAAGCAGCATGTACTAAAATCTATTGAACTGAATTTTATAATTGTATTTGTGATTGAAATACAATATTCCTGTAATGTATTCCGTTACAGTTTTCAACCTCAACCCGTTTATTTCATTTAAAACATTTACAGCCACTTTTGAAATGTCAAGTTGTCGATCAATTTACCAGAAAATTAAAACTAGTTGCCCGTTTCAAAACGCATATATCTTTACGGAGAAGAACAGGCAAAAACTCTTTCTAAATATAGGCAATTACTTTAGGAAAGCGCATTAAGTACCCCTACCTAATAATCTTACGATTTTATTACAGACTTAAATTGACCGTTGGCTAAATTAAGTAATTACTTTTATGAATGAGTTACATATGAATGAAGTGATTGAAGAAATGGGGCCATCACGAATAGTGGCCACGAATACAATACTGGACAGTACCAGAGAAAAAATATTTGCGAACAAATCGTGTCTTTTCAATTTAGACTGTTTCTTTCACGCCATATTATCTGTGCCTTCCACTTTCCTTTTTTTTTACTTTTGTCGGCGAAAGATTCAATATCGCCCTTCCGTTTGTAATACTTTCTGTCATCAGTTCCAAATTAAAGAGGTTGAATGGCGAGGAAATATATTGAACCGTTGGTGATATTGCCGGTTTGTATAGCTTTTTGACTCTCAGATATCTTTTTCAGAAAACCGTCAGTATTTAATAATGCTTGTCGTAGAAAATTGCTCAAGAAATACTGTGGTGCACCCAACCCGCCCTGGACTCGTGTGGTGTATTATAAGCCCTCCCTTTAAAGAAAAGAGCTGCTGCTATGCATTTTTTAACAAAGCCAGTCGTTTTAGAAACCTTCCAAAAAATTTCTTAATTATTACAAGCAATCGAACAATTCTTACCACCTTTCACGTCTTTCTATGTCGATCATACGTAATCGCAATCAGCCTGCATGATTCAACATTCGCCGGCCAAATTGACCGACATGTAGCATAACCGATCGATACAAAGAGGGTATCGATCGACTTGTAGACAGCGCCGGTCACCTCTATCGTACGATACCAGGAACTGTCGATCGATACCGTCGATTGATGTTAAAATGAGCGGATATTAGTCCTTGGTCCTTCGAGCCGGATTCTTGAGTTGTAGGAATTTGATACTAGGAATGATAAGTTATTGATTAGAGAAGTGGGGACATCCTTTGCGCAATGTTTAAGCAGGCATTTTAATTCAATCATTTATAGATGCTTCTGCATATTTTAAACCAAAAGGGCTTATTACCATAAAAATAATTCCGCTAGCTATGAAAATAATCTAATTACGACAAGGTACCCTCTTAGTGTTGGTTGGGTTATTTTATAAGTAATTGTTTACGAAACTATGTTATAACGGTCCCACAGTATGTTATTTATCTCAAAATATTTGAACGCAACATCGTGAAGAATGTTTTGTAAACACTAAAAGTAATAAAATAAACATGTACCAGTTTGAATAAAAAGGCGTTAAAGTAGAAAGAGTACATAACTTTTATAGTGGACTGACACGCGCCCCATATTAACATGTGGTAGGTAGACAGGGACCGTCAACATTTTTCAAGGATCTTAATTCAGACCTGCAACTAAAAACCAAAACTGGAGTCACGAATTTCGGTTTGTAATATCATAAAGTAAGAATATCCATTTCCTACAGAACTAAACATATCCGAGCTTGACCTAAATCCCTTTTAAAATTTTCCAGTCTTGTGATTCCTTGTCAAAAGTTCACTGACTTTGTGTTAGTCTTCTTAACACAACCTACGTCATATGTGTTACAATTGCATACGGTTTGCTCTCAGATAGCAGGAGAAATCTAACGAGGAAGTGAGTTGAATATGAATATGCTTTGCCGTAATTTTCATAAAATGTGCATTGTAAAGCACATGACAAACCGAAAAAGTAAGCATAGCTGTCTTTCTCTTATGTTGATGTTGATAGTAGCGAAACCCGAGTTTTTCTGAGACTATTAAAAAAACCTGTATTTCTTTTTTTATTTATTTCAACGTCATGTACAAGAGTGGTACGTAGGCGAACTTAATGCCACATGGCATTCTCTTTCAGTCTACCTTTGGATGAAATAGAAGTATTTTTCTATTTTTAATCAATTTAGCCCAAAAGCCTTTAAGAAGACTAAAAGTTCTCAACCCCTGCAATGTCTTTCAAAGTTTCAAACTAGGCTTCTAGTGACTCACAAAGTCATAGCTGGCCTCATCTCCAGCCGGCTATAACTTGGGGCATGCCCTACTTGCGCCTTTGTACGGCCGCGCTAAATACCGGCCACTGTACCCTATGTAAGGCTTCTGTGTGCAGAATGTGAGTAACGCCGCGTTTTATGACTAGTGAAGTCACTTTGAACATTTAATCACTGTGTGGGTACTGTCAAGAATGTTAGCAAAAAGGTGTGAATGTTGGTAAAAGACGTTGGGCAAATAAATGTGAGGTAGATTTTGTAACGGAACATATTATAATGGTCTACTTTCCCGTAAGGGAAAAGTTAGGCTAAGGTAGAATTGTCTTTCAAGCGATTGATGATGATAGTCAAAAGTCGCGTTTCCGTAAGGACATGAATACAGAATGGTCAAGAGTCAGGGTTGAGTAGGTATATGAATGCTGAATTCAGATGCGCAGCTGCTACAGCATACACATCTCCTGATCGGTGGCTCGGTACAGCCCAGGAAGAAACATCGAATATTGTAGATGGACAATCAAAAAACAGTGGTAGTTCTTTTGGGTCGTTTAAAAAAATCTACCGAAGCGAATGTGAAGCATCCCTTCCAATAATTTGAGCATTTTAACATCCCACTCAAAGAACATCGAAGCCAACCAATCTCACTTCAAAATGAGACTCAAACACCCCAGATATCATTGATAACCGCAAAATGAAATTGAAATCTGTACCACCGCCAACCAGAGTCACGGACTTTTTTCTCTAATAACGTGACCTTGCCGAAGATAATCTTTGTATTCTAACCATTGTGGTCCAATTTCGATCGTTTTATTTTTTATTTTAGCCTTGTGGTTGAGTAAAGGATAGTCGGTATCAGTCGAATCTTTGACTTAACGTAGATAGGATTCTGCTACCTGCGCCACTTTCTTTTACCTTTTGTCTGGTATAGTTTTATGATCGTTTGGTTGTTCTTTTTCTTCCTATTCTGTTTTAGAAGCAGATGTATCATCTAAAACATTATTAGTATCTCTGTTATGTTGAGTCCTTCCATATTCTATATCATCTTCATTACTATAAGAACCAGCACCTCCAGGGTAACTAACTTCATATTTGTGCCTGACTGACTACAATTGAAAAGTGTCTAAGTTGTTTAATTGAAATAAATGCTTCGTGTTTGAGTTCATGAAGGTTATTTAATAGATTCTTAGCGATGACGTTATTTCGTCTCAGGCTCCTGCTTCCCACGTTAAGCCAAATATTATTTTGATCTTTACATCTGCACTTTAACCGTGGATGTTTATGCATGTTGATTCTGTTTACAATAACATCCTTGACGTAGTCTTGTATGAATGTGTTGATTTATTACCCTATACTGTTATGATTGGTTATCCATTTTCCATGTGTTACTTTATTTTGAGGTGTCCCCTGTACCGGTCAAAGGTCTATTCAGTAGTCTGTCTTGTCTCTTTCCACTAAATGTTTACTTTTGATATAATTATCATTCTTTGCCTCGTTTATCTAATAGTCGCAAGCACTACTATTGAAACCAGGATCGCATTACTGGGTTTAAATGGTGTGGTAAATTGTTATTGGTTCCTCTGGTCCATGCCGTTGCTCATGTTAGTGCCCGGTCTGTGGCAGTAGGCTCGCTCCTTGTTAGCTCTGTCTAATCCTTCTAATTACAAGCGTAATGTTGTCATCGTTTCTAAAAAGTTTAATTCTAACACTAAATAATCTGTATCCCGCGTATTCACTGTTATCTCAACAGCCGTAACGAGGTGTCTTTAATCATGGTTATTTCCTCCAAGCATCCGAAGTAAACATGCTGTTTCCTTTACAACTAGTATGAGTGTGAAATAAGTATCTACTGCTAACACTTACAGTATATGATTTTCTTTCACTTCTACTGTGTAGGAAATTGGCATAACTTTAAGTACTTAAATGGACAAGTAGAAGACTACTCATATATTAAGGTCTGCCTGCAGGAATTCCGATGCTTGTAGATTTGGAATTAGGAATCTGAAAGACCAACACAATTTTGACTAGTCCAGTATTTTAATTTTAATCGTTGATAGAATGTGTATTTTTCTATGCTCTCTGGACTTGCCCAAAGACTGATAAACAAACCAAGAACAAATTGCGCCATAATTATAACAGCTGAAGTGATGACTGGTAATCTGTATCACTCAAGAATGCGCTATTTAAGTGCATACTTAGTCAATCTCAAGTCTGTCTATTTATCACGTTTTGCGACATGTGCAAAAGATAATTTTGTAGGTATCTAATTATTATCTTTGTATTCATTAGGAAAACTTCTTGTCTTCCGTTTTAATCATCAACCTACAGCAGTCCACTGCTAGGCATAAAGCTCACCTATTGCACGCCTTTCAACTTGATTCTCAGCAACTCTCATCCGGCTACTACCAGCAACCTTGCAAATACTGTTGCTCTGACTCCTTCCGTCTTAATAATACTCTCAAAATTTTGCTTTTCAACCTATCAATTTGATGTTTATAAATAAACTTCTTCTTTATTAGCAAAACATGTGCAATCTAATTAATTAACCACAACTGATATATCTCCATAATTTATTTAGCAATTGAACTAAACAATGTATCTAACTGTATCTTATTTATGTCGTATCGTTGTCAACAGGGACATAAAATTTAATCATGTCTCGATAAATGTTAGTTATTGTGCCTAACTAATTATAATGCATCTTGTGGCTAGATAATTTACGAACTAGGTTCGTGTTAGGATCCGTTTACAGTGAAAGGCTAACGCGGGTAAGTCTTTCCGCTCTCATGATTGTTCTCTTATGACGACTTGAATGATAACTATTTGAAGCAAATCGTTGAAACTGAATTGTCTTGTACACCATCAACGTCCCATCATTAATCTTATCATGTCAATAAACAAACAACTTCCTTTAAGCTACTTGCAGCCGCCATTTTGAGAAGACGAGAAAATTAAAAGTCTAACCGCTACTTCAACGATTTGCCAAGTACTGAAATTCCTGATGCACTATATCCTCAGTGCTGGGGTGGGCGAGGTTCTGTCTCCATGACTAAAACCACACGGTATTCTTCGACTATCTTTGACCGGTGTGCTTAGAGTACTTCGCAGTTCGTCACGCTCCCCCGGCCAGGTTTTATTTGGTCACCAAGTCGCGCCCGCCTCCGCCTTCACCTTGCCCGAGGCCTTACATGTGTGTGTTAGTTTCTTAGATGATTCATTGTTTGTATAGGATCTGCATCGTAGTAGATAGTCAGTGACCTTGCAAACACCTGACTGATGAATGTGCGGGCACGACTATGACTAAAGACTAGTCTACATATTCAACGGCTTGGAAATTTTGTATTAGATAACTATGTATTTGAGTTACGATACGAGTATGATAAAATAAGGTAAATTAATATCGTTTTGTCCTGACTGCCTCTGGCAGCTGGCTACGTGGAGAAGGACTGCGGAGCAAGAGTTTCTGGGTTCGATTCCCGGGTTGGGCAGTGTTATTAGATTTCTCAGTAGCAGCCACGGAGTCTGGAATTGAGCCCGGTTGATGGGAATAGGCTCGCCCCATTAAATGGTGAAATGTGGGTGTACTATTAGGTACACTTCAGCCTAACTTTTCAGGGATACCAGGAATTATGTGAAGTTAGGTTTATCTTTTCTTTTCCACCGAAAGAAATGTTTAAAAGAATCATGAATAAGTTACTGTTTCAAGTGACTAATTCGGAACAGCATTAAGCAAAGCGTGAGCAATATGGAATCGCTTTTTGACGATACTGTCTTTATTATCGTTGACTTAATAAGGAAACTTGATGAGGCACACTGAACCAAAACTTCGAACTTTTAATAGTAGTAACTACTCTCCTTTCTCTTCCCATCCTACTGAAGAGTTAAGCATTAAAAAATATCTTACTACTAGTGTCTTTTCTTTTTCTTTCTTGTATATCACTATCACTGATCTTAAAACAAAGTCGCCTGCCGTGTCTTTCTGTATATTCGCGATAAACTCAAAAACTACTGCACCGAATTCCTGGTGTTTTCATCAATGTATAGAGTGGTCCTCGAGGAAGGTTTTAGTATAATCTGTACGCGGGTGACGCCGCAGTCATCAGCTAGTTTCCATCTGAAAAAGTAGGTAGTTAGAATCTTTCTAAATTATTGAAACGTCGTTTTCTCTTGCCCTGAGTTCATAATGTAATTTTAAATTGTAACTTTCTGAGATAATTGCCACACACAAAGAACTGGTGGCATTATATTGTGCAATCGTGAGATCATTGTGTTAGTGGTTTACTTACGTATATAGTATACGTATTGATTTGTTACACTGCATTGTGTTAAATAAGAAAAACGTGCCGAATGAGAAGTTTTATTATAATGTAGACCCTTATTTTGTACGCATTTGTTGTCTTGGTTCCTTGCCAAGACATTTTCCTGTTTGGTGCACTAAATTTGCAATTTCTGGTCATATCTTTTGTGAAGATGAATAATGATATTGAATCACACATAGCTAAACTACAGATCACAGACTGAGTAGTGTTTTTAAAACACTGTTGTTGATCTGTCACTCACAGAGACTGAAAACATAAACGTCTTGTGAATTCAAAACAATCTGCTACATTGCAATCTTACAACGTCATTTATTGATAGTTAAATATCAATATTTTCGGAGACTACAATTGAATCGAAGTAGGGCTAGACAAAGCGATATAAACAACGATAGGAAAGGCAAACATATATTAGATTGACATAATAATGCTTGTCCCGTTGAACTTGAAAGTTGTTCTAGACACACGAAAGTAAAAACATAGTATTCTCACTGGTCTAAAACAATTCAGCATAAAAGAAAAACAAAAGTGAATCATAAAATTAAACTAATTTCTACCAAGTCTTGCGTAAGTGAGACAAATGATGTTAATTATGAGACAAAGCGAGATCGGCCAGTAACGGATTAGCTCACTTTACAACGGTCACGAGAATTGTTTATGCAACTGTCTAAGCATCAATAACTGTATTGATTGCTCGAGAGTTATGCAAGAGTTGTTAATCTTCGGTAATTGGTGTCTTTGCAAGATTGGCTACGGGACCTGTGTCTTGGTTCTCTTCAGAATTTGCCACCTTAGTATTATGTATGGAAGAATTTATTGGCAATAATAGTATGGATTGTAGAAGAGCTACATAGAATTTGTTCATTTTACTTATTGGTGTCTTTGCATGATTGCCTATTGACCTTAGTGTCGAGCTTCAGTCATTATCTGCTTTTGTTTCTATTGTATCTTCAGAATTAGCTGCCTCTTTTACACAAGCTTTGATGAATTATTTATTGACATAAGGGACCATTTAAATAGTGATGGCTTTATAGTCAGTATTTAAATAAAACCTGATGTCTCTAGGGGCTTTAGCGTTAACACTAAACAGTTCTGTCTAATTAATAAAATTAGTGCTGACTTCGATGGTCATCTGAGTTATGGTACATCGTTGTTACCACTTAAGTCTGTAAGGTTAATTTTGAATGAATGAATTGCTTGCTTTTTATCAGTCTTCGAGATGCTTACAGGTATATTCTCACTATTAGCTGCGAGATTGATTAATATCTAAGATTTTCAAGGCGTTTTAAGTATAACAAGGATAAAGTTGAAATGAAGATGTAATCACGTTTTTAACACGCAAGGGAAAATAATGGCTGATGCGCAGTTATTTTCCTTCGTTTTACAATAAAAGTTTCTATAGAAATGTACTTACAAATTGTATTGAGTTACTTGATGAATTGTAATTCAATTCGATTCTTTGAACAATCTGACTCCATAAGAAACATGTACAATCAGTACAATACATTTATTTCTACAATTACTGTTATCTATTTTATTCTATTCTGCATAGGTGTGAAGATAGATTTTTAACAATAATAAACAAATTTGTTAATTATTCTGATAAATCTAAAGCCCAGCTAGTTATTTAAAAGTTTTTCAATTCTTAATGATGACGCTACTGACACTGAGAAATATCAGTTGAAATATCCTCCCACTAACTTGACCTGCCGCCCACATGACAATAAATTGACACATCGTCCTCAACATTTCGAATTATTTTACTCATAATCATGGGCCCAGCCTTTTCCCAAACTACGTTGAGGTCGGCTTCCAGACTGACTAGATACCAGTATTTACAAGGAGTGATACTATATGTCTGTGTCCAGTTTTGTAATACGATATTCCTTTGTAAGACTGGTAGTCAAGACTTTCAGGCTTTATGACTACTCATACCTGTAAGTATACTTAAGTACTTATTCTACCATATTCCGTCGTGTAATATATTACGTCTATTGTCTCAGTCTATGTAACACACACTTATCTATTAGCTAACTCAGCAACCTTTCCAGCGTCACCCTGTCATCTTCCGTACGTGACAATTCTGCAGCACAGACTGAACGTGCCCCTTCGTCTGGACATGTCGCAACTTGTCCGTTGTCATGTCTCAATGATTCACTTCGACGATTACTCTGCGATGTCGTCTTGGATGATCGTTGCCGTGTAATTGGCTTTATTAGTACCTTGGTTAGGTATTTTTCTTTGTGGATTGTTGTTGGTTTTTCCTGTTGGTGTAGATTTTGTAGCATTATCTGTATTATTACCAGGCGTGTCTAGAACCTTCTCACCTTAAGTCTTAGTTTTCCTTCCTTCCTGAGTGCAGCTTTCTTTCTCATCCGACTCTAATACTTCGCAATCTCCTCAATCTAATTGCGTTAAAGCCATTATAGTGCTACCTGGTGACTACCTAAAAAGTCCCTGACCCAACTGAAGACACTAAGGCTAGTTGTACTGTACCGTACTGTGCCCTTGTTTCTACATGTTTAAGATATAATTTGAAGAAAAACATCAATTTAAAAGAGTATTTCTCTTATAATTCCATCGGTATATGCTATTTGTATGCAAAAGCACCTATTGTACCTGGCTTATTCGTGACATCTCATGTTTTTAGTTAGATGTTACCACTTAACACATGGTATACCATAAGGAATTCTATTTTACCTTGCTATTTAATTTCAAGTAATGCTTCAGTGACCACTGAACCTGCTGGTGCTGACGGTCAAAAGCGTGATTCTAACTACTAATTACCTTAATTACTATCTTATTTGGTTACAATAGAAACAGGTTTGTACGCAAATCGCGTGTTTGCCTACAATTAGTGGTTATTTACTTTTTAGTTCAACCATTCGTTTCGCTGCAGTGCCTTCTATGTTAGGAAGTTCCTTGCGTTTACGTGTTGTATGGGAAATGGTGATTCTCGTTTGCTTTATTATGATAGGAGTTCTAAGTGAAAGTTTTGTTGTAGTATGCATATTAGTGCTTCCATGTTTCCGAAACAGGAAAGTGGCATTAACTTTATGTTTTTTGATATGATTGAAGACAAGGAATTGGAAGTCATTTGTGTCATCCAAACTCTGTTCTGTCTTTTGGTAAATTTAATATCAGCTTGGTTCTTTATTTTGTATAGGATAATCAGGAATGTTCAATTCATTATCTCTATAAACACTAAGTCTTTAAGTAGATTGTTATAATTTTGTAAAAAAAACTTTATCTAAGTATCGGCCATGGTCAATGTAATTATTTCTTTTGTATAATTTTTTATGTTTTGTTCTGTCAATGTGTCATTTGTTGTCGCTTTGATATTCAAAGAAATAACTTCTTTATCTAAAACTAATCAACTACAAACAGTACAAAGGCGTGGTTAAAATGAACGAATGGAATTCTCTTAATGTCAAGCATTCGCCATTATTTACGGAATTTTATTACAAAACAAAATACCAAGGCTATGGCTATCTACACATCACTTGGCTATTTATACAAGTAATTAAGACTTCAGTCTAACCTTTTGTCCGTCATATGATCAATCTATCAAAAGGCTAATTGTTGGGTTTTGTAATAAGTATTTGAAGCGTATTTTTCAATGTTTACTCAAGATCTGCGCAAACGCAGCCGCAGGGTGTAAGGTAGACACGATTTGTCGTGAGTCGCATGTCGTCATGCATGCTTATCATTATGAATTTATGATTGTCGTAAGCGTTTGACAACTGGTGCTTTGTTTAAAGCTTCTTTGTGTTAGGAGTGATAAATCAGACTCAAATGAATTGGAATAAATCTGCAGGGAATATGATTATGCGTATTACGATCACCAAGGTGTATCGCAAGGCTGGTGACTATTGCAACACTGAAGTCAACACCAGTGTGTTTTTGCGGTTTTCAGCCCGTGTTTAGCAACGGTTATTCACAAGTCTAAGGGCCCTCTTGATGTCCGAATAGCCACTTCTTACTGAACAAATTAAATAATGGAACAGAATATGTATTAAATAATCTGCCAAGGAAGTTAACGGAAACTAAATCGCAGGTGGAGGACCAGGCCCTAAGTGACAACATACTGTAAACTGACGACTACCACTGTTTGCATGCTTCACCTCATTGCTTGGCAAAGATCTCACCTCATAATCGAAGAAAGAACTTGCAAATCTAAAACGAAGAAAACCCCAACATTCCTCAGACGCAGTTTCCTATACATGGAAACAGTAACTAGAAAGGAAAATGTCTAAACCTCTATGCTCTAAAGATGTACGAATAGATAAGCGATATTACGGTCGTAGGAAGTTCCACTTATCACATTGTGTAACTGCCGGTAACGGTGATGCTGCGTTTGATTCACGGACTAGTATTTAGTCTGAAGCAGGATGAAATTGTGCATTCACGGGATATTGCTTGTTATTACCTACGACCTTCTTCATGACTATTTCAGAATGAAGATGGTAGAAGTAACAAGTATAATTAGATAATCAATGAAACAACCGAAATCATGGCTAATAAAGATTGTGTGTATGAAAAGAAACTAAGAATATGAAACACCCAACTTGAAACACAACCATAAGTTGTACTAGTTTACTTGCATATTTTCGCAGTAAATCAGGACTTGGCAGACACCAATGGAACTGAAAATTCTACGCCATAGGAAGTAATTTCTAGAAAACTGGTGACAGTTTCTTAATTTCCAATCTCAGACAAAGCACTAGTTTGTGACAAAAAGTCATACATAATACACTATAATATTTTACGGGTTTTCGCGACAGTTCTGTTAAAAATATTGTCTTCCGCAGCATTGTACAAGTCTTTCCAGCCAGGTCTTTCTACATTATTGTAAATGGCTGTTCCAGATTGTATGTATGAAGTTTTTATTGCAGTTGATGTATTCTAGTTTTGTGACTTAGTAGGTCGTATGTTCCTCAAAATGATTAATGTTGGTTGTCAATGCTCTGTCTACTATTATCTGTGGTACGTCAGTTTCTGCCTTTCGTGTCAAGGTAATTTTAGGACGTTCCAAGATGTCATTCTTAATGTTTTTTGTTCGTAATTTTATCTTCGAACTGTGAATATTAATTCGAAGGTCTTACGTCGGAATTTGAGATGTATCTAATTAAGAATTAGACAGCAAAAAGGTTGGGATTGATATTTTAATTAGATTGTGGAACGTGGGACTCGTGATTAAACTGCTGAATAGGATAGTAATGGCATATTGAACTTTTGACAGTGTGTCATTTTTATAAGATGTAAAGATGAGAAGTTATATTTTGTTGGATCCACAAGTTAGTTGTTGCATCTTCAGACAATTTATGGTTCATGTCTTGTTAGAAATATAGTCATAGAAAATTTCAGAAAAGGGATCCTGAAGAAACCTCTATTAAGAGCCACAATTCATCATTCTCAAAACACGTTACAGATTACCCAATCTTACTGATATAAATATGTTGTGTTCGACCTCGAATTCACTATACAAAAGGGCCTCAAATCCCAAGTAACACAAACAATGTTACTCAAATAAGTACTTTTAATTACCAAGAACATAATTCATTTATAACCGAGTGAATTCCCAAAGGTTTTAATAACTAAGTACTGTCGAAATCGAGATTAATCGTGGGATTTGTATCACGACGACATTGATAGAAGGTCGTTGGCAGGCATTGAACAAAATGAAATTATATTTGTTATGTTATTTACGGTCAACCGCAGTAAGTAACTTGAACTACTAAAATCGCCCTTAACGCTCAGACATAAAGGTGTTTAATTGTTGCCATGGTTAGTACTTAGTAGTGTGACCATTATTACACCCACTTGGACCTCTAGTTCATAGTTTGTTTGAGACAGTTTTTTTGTGATGCTGTAAAGCCAATAATAGAGGTACTTACTTCTAATGAAGGTTGTTCTAAAGATTTTAACAAAAAATGGTGGACAAAATCATACAAATGCTATTGTTATAACAAGCTAAGTAAGAAACGTGAATCCGTCTTCAAATGCATGCTGTGGTCTCCAAAGTGAAGGAGTACACCTACGTGCTACTTTTGTCGCCTATTCTTTTTTTTTGTGTTTTGTGTTCTATATTCTTTGTTGGAGATCCTAAATAAATTAATTAATTAATTAATAAGATAGAATGCAAGAGGATGATGAGAACTTCAGAACATGCCTTAAAGATATTATAAGATTTAAAGGTGCCTAGGTTGTATTATAGGTCAGACTGGAAGTCAACCCAACATAGTTGGGGAAAAGCTATTATCAGTTATTGATAGTTGAACGTAACTCACCTTTCAAACATGTATTCAAATACTCGACAGAGCAATTTGTAAAGTAAGATTTTTGTTCCCACTCGGATATTTTAAAGACTCAATTATTATGCATTCTGTTGTTGTAAAAGATTGTATATATTTTAAAATATAGTCAGGAATTCGCGTGTACTTACATAACTATATGCAAATGCAATGTAGGTCTGAGCTGTAAACTAGCTAAAGAGCTAAAACAATAAGTCGTTAACGTCAATTAGTAGGTAACAGAAATTAATTACGCAATGTTTATTGATTGCTTTATAATTGAACCTTAAACCTAATTATGTAAGTCATAAAATCGATTGCACAATAGTCTGTAATTAATTCATTTGAAGATAAAATTTAATGTAATACGGTTAAATGTAGTTCTTTGAAACTTGGAGCTCGTAGCTGTGAATTGTGATAGCCTGAGTTGATGGATGGTTTCCTTTTGCCAACAGCGCTAGTTTCATCATTATCGGCCTAAACTTTTGGCCAATAATGATGAAACTAGCTTTAGGCTCTAAAAGAGTAGGTTCCTCGTCTCTCGGTTGTCATTTGTAGATCTTTTACAGTAGTTACATAGTAGGGCGAAGGCTAAACACGTGGACTGGACTTCTCCAAGGGCCTGCTACGTTGCCACTTTTGGTAAACTGGTTTTCTCACTGTAATGGAGCCTGTATTTGTGCTCAGTTATTGGCAATAGTATCGACCATGGGGGGCGATACTATTGCCAATATGACATGACACTGAAATAAAAATGTATCTGGCAAAATGTAGGTGAACAATTAGATACATCTCTGTATCTAACAATTCCACCAGTAAAATCATAATGTTTGCAAAGATGTCCCTTTATACAATACGACAAAGGACAGGCAGATTTGAACACAGTAATCTTCTAAACAAAAAACGCACTGAAAATTTGCATAGAATGGTCCTCTCACAAACTATTAAGCACTTAACTGACGCTCAATAAAAAGCCCGCAGCTAACTATTTAGTATTTTAGTGACAGCGCTGATTGGGATCAAAACAGAATCTTTTAATAAATATGTTGCTACTTACTCGAAAATTTTTAAAACCACTTGCAAGGTAGCCAAATCTTTATACATTAGCAAAAAGATTAAATCAGCCGAAAATAAAATAAAGACGGTTTGGAAAATAATCAACAGCGAAACAAATAGAAATAAAAAACAGAGTAATGACTTCACACTAGAGACCTCACGTGGCCTTGTCAGCTCCAACAGTGAAGTTGCTCATGAATTTGTAAATTTCTTTACCAGTATCCCAATTAAAACTACAGAAACCTTAAACTCCTGTCCCTTGTTCTCTATTGATTTACTGAAAGCAAACGTTTCAGCCTGTCCAAATGAATTTAAATTCCAGCATATAAACCCCATAACAGTCTTAAAAGCTTTTAAGCAAATCAAGATCAAATTAACTGAAGATCTATGGGGTTTGTCTATTAAAGCTTGTACCTCAATTATTGAGACCGTAGCTCCGTATTTAGCCTTAATATTTAATTTGTGCGTGGATCAAGGGGTCTTTCCGGATCTAATGAAGTTCAGTAAAGTAATACCGCTTTTTAAATCCGGGGACAGTAAAGACACGAATAACTATAGGCCCGTATCCGTGTTGCCAGTTTTCAGCAAAGTGTTTGAAAAGATAATGCTCAATCAAATGCTTCACCATTTTAACACCAATAAAATATTACACGAGCAACAGTATGGTTTCACCAAAGGACGTTGTACAACTGACGCCGGTGTCACTTTATTAAAACACATATTTACTGCGTGGGAAGAGGCACAAGATGCCATAGGAATATTCTGTGACCTTTCGAAGGCATTTGATTGCGTAAATCACGAAACCTTGATCTTGAAACTTGAGCATTACGGTTTAGGTAAACTTGCGCTCAGTTTAGTTAAATCGTATTTGAGTGATAGACAGCAGCAGGTACAAATAAATGGTGTCAATTCAATGGGTTTAAAAGTAGAAATGGGTGTACCACAAGGTTCGATATTGGGTCCCTTCCTCTTTTTAGTTTATATTAATGACTTACCCCATTTATTTAACAATCGCCCGCAAATGGTGTTGTTTGCAGACGATACTTCTTTAATATTTAGGATTAACAGACGTGCCACTAATTTTGACGACGTAAATAACGCCCTACTGCAGGTTCATAATTGGTTTACTGTAAATAATTTAGTCCTAAATGGGAAAAAAACTAAGTGCATCAGATTTGCTCTTCCAAATGTCAAAAGTAGTGATTGTGACATACTATTAAATCAAGAGAAACTAGAATTTGTCGATAAAACGATTTTCTTGGGAATCGCGCTCGATTCAAGGCTACAATGGGGTCCTCATTTAACATCTCTTGCAGGACGCCTAAGCTCAGCAGCATATGCTGTTAGAAAAATTCGTCAATTTACAGATGTTGATACCGCGAGGATAGTTTATTTTAGTTATTTTCATAGTATTATGTCATACGGTATTTTACTATGGGGACGGGCTGCAGACATCGAGTCTATATTTATTCTGCAGAAAAGAGCCATCAGAGCCATATATGATTTACGTAGACGCGATTCTCTAAGAGAGCTGTTTAAGGAAATTAATATCATGACAGTACCTTGTCAATACATCTATGAAAACATCATGTACGTTAGGAAAAATCTGCATTTATTCAGTAAAAGAGGTGACCGACACCACTATAATACTAGAAATAGGGACGAACTAGTTCAGCCAGGTTTCAGGCTTGCTAAAGTAGATTCCTCTTTCATGGGGTACTGTTTAAAATGTTACAATAAAATACCTCCCCACATTCTACAACTGAATGAGACGAAATTTAAATCTTGTGTAAAACGCACACTATGTAGTCAAGCATATTATAAGTTGGGGGATTACATTGATGATAAAAATGCTTGGCTCAATGCCGGTCCTGCTCCACAACCATAGGAGCAAACTAATTGATTCCCAGTCAAGTTATTGTGGAAGCTGCAGAAGATTGTAATAATATCCTTGCATTGTATAGATTCGATCTCTTAATATTATATAATTGCATACCACATGTGTGAGTTCTATGTATTGTAAAGCCACCATTTTACATTTAGTTATCTTTTTTTTTTTGACTTGAATATGCCCTGGCGGCTGAGAGAATGTCATGCTCACTCAAATGTCTCTGTGATGGTGGCGGGTGTGTTGGGTCATTTAATTCCCTTCAATATGGTCGAGTTGAATGACGCTGATACATGCGTCATGTTCGTGAACGGGCGCTGTCAATTGAGACTGGTCAACTCTCAGCGGCCACGGTTAATTTTAATTTATTTATTTTTTTAAGTTGATTTAATCTTTTCTCTGGACGCTCTTAATGTGCACGTCTTTCTACATCGTTCTCACATATATGTATAATCACAACATGAATGATGTAACCAAGATTTTGTAACAATATTTTGATTGAAAAGAGTGTCCATGGAGTTTCTTGCCCGTTCTTCTCCATAGAGATCTACGCTAGGGAATGGGCAACTACAGTACTTTCTCAAGTTATTATGCCTTGTGACTGTGACTGTAGCTTTGATTTAGTTTTGTATTTTTGACATTCAAAAGTGCCGTAATGGTCTAATTGAAATAAATGATTTGAGTTTGAGTTTTTGAGTTTGAGTTTGGGTTTGGGTATTTACAAACAATGCAATCGTGACGCTCGGAGGTCGACTGTAATGGCCTTTTTGTTGGAAATTGGCCTTTTTGTCCGGTTCTAGGTAGGATGGGATTGGAGGCGTCAATTGTGTCAGGCGTTGAGTAAAACAACGTTTTGGGTTTGCAAATAAATAAGGAATATTGTTATTGCACTGATTTTTATGCAAATGTTCATGATGGAGGTTTCATGATTTTTTAAACCGAATTCCCAAAGGAGGATGTTCTCAATTCGCCGGAACCTTTATTTAAGTATGTTCCCCGATTACTCGAAGATGGCGGGACCGATTTGGATTATTTTTATTTTGTTTGAAAGGGTATATTCCACAGGTGGTCCCATAATCATCAAGTCACTATCTGGTGATGGAATCCTGGAGAAATAGAGAGAACTCTCAAATTTTATAGACACGCATGAAGCGATTTGGGTAGTTTTCGGAAGAGTACTTTCTCGGAGTGAGACTATTTCAATTTAGTGAAGATCTGATGAAGAACTTCGGAGATAGGCAACGGAACTCCTCAATACATGATAGCAAATGAACTGGGATTGCTGAAATCTCATGTCCGTCTATTGTTCACACTAGTTCATAACATAACATCACGCTTGACGCTGTGAAGGGGTAAGCGCATGTGAACCACTGAAAACTAAACCAATCAAACAAAGATCACCGACTTCTGAAGCTAAAGTTATTTTTCACTTTTTTTTGTGTTTTTAGAAGTCGGTTTAATTATTACAAAAAAGTTTTATTCAATGAAGTTTGATATGAAGTCACACACTACTAAACAGGTAGATAGATCATCATTCAGCTGCATCCGATTAGGCTAGAAGCCGATTCGAACAGTACAGAAAGAGTCTGCAGTTGTGATGTACGCGTAGTTTGATGGCAAATGTCAGGTGTTTCATACAGAAGCTGATATTGACAATTTATTAAACTTTTGCATAACATCACGCTTGTTAACCTCGATGGGTTAAGCAGAAGTTTTCATAATAGTACACCCACATTTTGCCAGTTATGATTAAGTCACAAGTAATAGAGGGCAAGCCTGTTGCTAACAACCAACAATTTCAGACTAAAATAATAAAGAAATAAAATATCGCTGGACATTAACACACAGCGCCATCTAGTGCCACACTAAGCAAAGCTTGTGTCGTGGACACCAGATAGTTGAATATACTACATACTTGTGTACTGTTTTGTTTGCAAATACATACTTGTTATACATAAACATCCATGACTCGGAAACAAATGAACATACTCATCACACAAACATTTGCTCCTACCGAGATTGGAACCCAGGATCCTAAGAATCGTCGTGCCTGCGTGGCTACTGCTGACAGTGGGTCAATCCTTGGAGAAATCCCATGAATAAATTGCCCGACCCGGGTATCAAACCTAGCTCAGCATTCGCTATTGCGACCTTCCCTGGTTGGCCCTTTCTGTTACCTCTTAAAAGTTTTCACAATAAATAATAATTGCTTTAATGTCTGGCATAAACCTCTCAATGAGAACAGGCATCAACAGACAACATTCAGTCACAATTGGAGTCGGAAATCTATCTTTTAGATTAATGAAGACCCCTTCATATTAAACTTTTATACCCTACTTATCACCGCCAATATATCCTTCCTCCGATCAATATAATTTACTCATTGTTTTAACAACAGCTGTGTACTGACGGAAGCGCTCAATTCAAGCAATTGACATCGCGGCCATCTTCTAACGCAGGAGTCAATTGACTTTCTTTTTGTATTTATTACGATTATGTCTTGGCAAAGGTCATGCGATCATTTGTTCAGTTGATAATTATTAAAATGTGGCTCAGAACTTCTAAAAAACAAAACTTTGAGAATACTTCAGACAAGCTTTCGAAGCGTTTCGTATTTCTACACGACGTTTCAACAGTATTAACATAAGCTTTTCCGTATTACATGTCAGTTCAATATTAGTTTGAATTGCTTTTATTTTAAATAGTTTTTTTTTATCATCGACGCTCTTATTGTGCACGTCTTTCTGCATTGTTCTCACATATAATTATGTGTAATCTCAACATGAAAGATGTAACCAAGATTTTATAACAACATTTTTCATTGAAAAGAGTGTCCATTGAGTTTCTTGCCCGTTCTTCTCCATAGAGATCTACGCTAGGGAATGGGCAACTACAGTACCTTTCTTAAGTTATTATGCCTTGTATCTGTGACTGTAGCTTTGCTTTTTTGTCGTTTTATCCACATTCAAAAGTACCGTAAGTTCTGAAGTTCCGAGTCACAATCTAACAGCGATAAGACAGATTGTCAGTTTGTCCTTTGGGTATCCTGGACAAATTACGTTTTTGATTTGCTGCTCTTTACCAAAAACATTGTCGTTCTATCTCGCAAGTCTTACGACCATGTTTCCTTCACTTATTATTGAGAACCTTTCCTTTCAATGAACTTTGGTTACTATGACAACATAAATAACTGACACTGCACCACACCTTAAAACAGCTCTTTATCAATTTTAACGAATACTCCTACCACATTCACGCATGCCAATACCAAAAAACGTCCAATTAGGAACTGACTAAACTTTCATGCTGCACAAAATTCCGGTGCACAAAAAGTTGTCAGTGAAAAGTAACAGTTACTAAGAGTGAAAAGGCCCGGATCCCGTTTGGTCGTCGTGCGGGACGGACGCCCCAATTGCGGACCTTATCGAGTCCTAGGACGTTAAGACTGGTTGCATACCACTTTTACCAGGTCTTCGTTGAGATTTTTAGGGGCCTTCGATACATCCATACCTGAACTAATGCTTTTGGGTATCTTGATGGTTTTAGTTATAGCAAAAATATGATAGTGATGTGATATAAAGGATGTTTAGGTTTTGTAATCTAATTAGACATTTGTTTTTGTTTTTTGGAATTCAAGAATTCGGAATTGGATTTTCAAACATTTTTCTTTTCAAATAGGTCGGTTAGCTTTGTTTTTCTTTTTACTGATATGTGCCATAGTTATGCTTCGATAATTAATCCACGTGACAAGAATTGTGATGGGCAAGCATTTTTTGAAACAAGTGAATTGTTTAAAAATAAAAATAAAATACTAATGTTATGGCAATATGCCATTAAACTACAACATTTAGAGCAAATAAATAATGTTAACTTTTTAATACTTTCCTTTTTTGTCAGCTTATTATATCTCAGCCAATTTAAATATTAATAACGATTATAATCTCAACCACAAAATCTGCATTTATTAATTCCTTAACGAGTTACATAAAACGGTTGTACAATTAAGAATCCAGAGCACTCATAACATAACATATCCGACTTTAAAAAGAAACCAGTTCTTGAAAAACAAAAAATACAAATAGCCTCCTCTTTTTGCGAAGTCGGTTAATTCGGTCGTGAACGCGTTTGTTGCTACCGTGTCGCAATTTGCTTTGAGAGCCAATGCGTTATTGATTTTTAATTATAATGGACGGTTTTTCCTGTACACCGCGTTATGGTTTTTGTTGTTAATTCGCGGTTTTATTGTTAAAGTGCTTGATCATGTTGCCTGAATAAAAAAACTTTTGCCAGAAGCCTACTGCTAGGCGTCGGCTTTCCCTCTCTTTTATGAAGCTGATGAGGCTTTTCTCGTCTTCATTATGGCGCTTAGACGAGCTAAATTAGCAACTCTATTTGTGGAGGTTCAAACTTCGTTTGAAATGCAGTTAGAATAAAGTTCTAATCAGCTTGCACCACAAAGTGATTGTTACGTCAGCCACTGCGGGCCAAATAGCGCGAAATGAGTGGTTTCGATCGATTTACAAAAAAAAACTATTGATTGGATTAAAAAACTGAATCAGTATCATGCTAATATATCGCTTGTAGAATTATTTGCCAAAAATCAGAAGGATCGCATGCATATTAGTATGTTTTTTATTGTTTGAAAGATATTTTTAGAGATAAGTTCGTGATTTCTTTTTATCGAGCCAAATTACTTGTATTTATGTTTTCAAAACAGTATCATGGTAGCATATATCCTGAAGAATATGATATATTTTTCTGGTCTTGTTTATAGTAGTGAATCATATACTTTTAGTAATTATAAAACTCGCGTTTAGCTCATGTAATCGCCTTAAGGACATTTGCGTTCTCTTTTGCTACGCACTGAGTCAATGTGATTTGCTCGTTTGAAATGCGTCACACTATTATCCATCTCAATTATTTTTTATGATTGCAGCGTATCTAGACCTAAATAAAATCTAGCTCAAAGTTCTTTGATCCTAGATAATGTCGTAAAAAACAAACGACAATCGCAAAGTTCAAGGACTGTCAAACATGATTGAATTGATTGCAAATCAATAAAAACACATCCTGTATCAAGATCGGAACCAAAAAAATAATTGCTCGTTTAAAAGTTTGCGGACATTTAAAATCAAATTAAATGCTCGGTATTATCTTTAATCAAATTAAAGTATTTGATTCGAACCTTGTCCTATTGGTACCTATTGTATAAAATTAATCATTTTGAACAATCATTTCAATTCCATGACGATGGATATCTTTTTTCATTAACACGAAGCAGAACCTAAAGTAATGCTTAAATATTTTTGCAACGTTGGAATTTCAACTTTCGACGCTGAACAGAGCGACGAAAATCTAACAGGCACTTAAATAAATGTGTCTTATTGTTACTAAAATGGGCATAAAGGTACCTTCTAGGTACCTACTAGGTAGGTTACTTGTAATGGTAATATTTGGTAATAGTATCGAACGATTATCTACGAGAAGTAAAGAATGGGCCATTTTGTGTAAGGTCGTCTTGATCACGGTGTGATTGACCTGCTTAACGGAGGTTTAAAGTTTCATTGTAACGGACAGATTAGCACCGATTTATTTGAAGTCGGATTGTTAGAAAAACCGGTACTTATTTGACACTGAACCCAATTTACCAGACGGCAAAGTCCAATTTCTAACTTCGCATTTCCAAGGCATCTACGAAATCCGTTATTCGGTATCTACGGTTTATGCAGGGATAAAATAGCCCTACAAACGAGGCTGTAGTTATGATCAGCTGCAGATTACTCAATACTTAAAAAAACAACCGTCAGAATAATAATTTACACTGTTTGTCTCTGCATCACCCAAAAGAGGGACCGGTAGAAACCGCCTGTGTACTATGTGCTTGAAGTGTTTAATCAGTAATTAGGGTAGTGCTCGGTTTTTTTAAAAAAACATGGAAAGGAGTTGGAAGGCTTCCCACTAGGCAGACCGATGACCTGCCCCCGTATTCACAAACGCTAGGAATGAATTTCGATTCGACAAGTCGTATGTCTATCCTTTTTTGGCATAACGAAAACGAGCGAGACATACATACGACTTCCTGAATCGAAGCGTTGTGAATATGGGGTCTGGTGAAGGTTGCTGGAATCCGCTGGATGCGAGTCGCACGGGACCGGTCAATGTGGCGACACTTAGGAGGCCTTTATCCAGCAGTGGACTGTCTCTGCTGAAAGGATGATGAATAAAAAGCGTCAAATAGGCGACCAGACAAATCGCTTAGCGCCATCTCGCGGCAAAGTTCTCGGAACTCCATAGAAGCGGAACGATCATTTCAATCTGTTCGAATTTTAAATGCAAAGATTTCTGCTGACGTCACACACCGATAAAGCCAGCAACACACTACCCCAAAAACAATATTTACTTCCAGCACATTGACCTACAGCCTACATTCTAAATACTTTGCCAAAATATTTGTGCTACCGATAAGAGGCAGAAAGATAAATGATTATATATGAGTATGATGGTAACCAGCTGCTTAAACATCCAGGTGGTAAAGAAATTAGTTCAGGAGGTCAAGGGACCGTAATGGTGTTTAGTCAGATGGCAAGTCGATAGTTATTTTTAATTATTCGGTTTTATTAACGGTCTATTGATCAGTGATTTATATTATCTTTGAAATCTTAAAACATTACACGACGAAATACGACGACGGACGACGTCAAATTAGCATTTTTTCTTTCTTTCTTTCTTTCTATGACAGTTGGGGATAATTTAGCTTCCCATTGGTGAAAGAATTGAATCGGATCAGAAGTTTCGGAGATTTTCCCCTACAAACAAACTTAGAAATAAATTTTCCAACTTTATAATATTAGTATCGAAGTTATGTATACTGTCTTGACCCTATGTCAGTGACCCGTCTTCCCCTCTTTTGTAATTGGGGTCAGATAATATAGGACACTGACCTCTTTGAAAAGTACAGTAAGGGCACGAGAACGACTGTAAATTATACTGTCGCAGTTTATCCGGTATTTTGAGTAGATAAAATAGCGGATCGAAAATCCCTCCGTAGCATTTAAAAACCGCCAATTTCATTCAGGCCTACCATGAACTTTAATAATAATAAACCTATCTCCTGCTTATATCATCATCACTTTTCTGGCCCTTTTCCCTTTTAATTAGACGACCCGAATGGCGTAGTGGTAGTGACGCTGCTTTACGTTCTTAGGGTCCTGGGTTCGAATCCCGGTAGGAGCAAATGTTTGTGTGATGAGCATGGACATTTGTTTCCGAGTCATGGATGTTTATATGTATAATAAGTATGTACCTACTACAAAAAAAAGTATATATGTATTATATCTCAACTATCTAGTGTCCACGACACCAGCTTTACTTAGTGTGGCACTAGGTGGCGCTGTGTGTTAACGTCCAGCGATATTGATTTATTTAATTGGGACACGATTTCTTCTTCCATTCTCCACTGTCATCACGGCATAATTTACTCTTTTTTCTTCCATATCATCCCTCAATCCATCCATCTGTTCTTTGGCCATCCTTTCCCCCTCCATCCATCAACTACATCGATCTTAGATAACCCATAAAAAATATTCCCCACACTTCTATGGACTACAAACTGCATATTTGTTTAGATTCTTCAGCACATAGACTTTCTCCCCCCAAGGTCGTGCGTGGTGTGTCACCATTGTTCATTGTCCATTGTTCCTATGGGAATCTGGTTGATGGAGTCATGGCTGACGTGGAGGATTGTTATCAAGAGTTGATGGTTTCAATCGGATAGGAAAGATGAAGCTTATCGGAGGAACGATGGGGTCGGGAAACTGGTTTGTGATTTATGGGAGTTGTTATTAACTTAAGATTTCATTGAAGATTTAGAAATAAGCCAAAAAAAAAAAACTGTTTATCTATGTCACTGGATACGTAGTTTGCTTTGTACTTATAGTAAAAACTCAACATAAGACGGTAACAAAAATATCGGGCCATAATAATCCATCATGTCACAGTCGCAATGCAGGGTAAAGTCCTCTTCTCATAAAGAGAAGACATGAATTTGAATCACCACGCTTGCTCAAGGAAATATGACGATGATAATCATGCTATCTAGAATCAGAATGCCATCGAATGCAGTCGCTGTGGCTGAAATATGGTTAAAGAAAGCATTGGTGTGCTGCTCCTTAATGTGCTCTTAAGTCGCTAGCATGTCCAAGTTTGGAAATGTGGCAATAATTTGAATCTAACTACAACCTCATAGCTTTCCATCCAAGTCTTCACCCAAAAGCCATATGAAATTAGCTTTTCCATGGACTCACAGATCTACAAACAACTATTACGAAGACCACAGTCAGTGTATTCAGTTACTTTAATCCCTAGAGATCAAAAGGCTTCATCTACCATATCCTTGTAACTATTTTAATCTTATTACCGACTAGAAAGTTCTGAACTCATGACTATTAACTTGATACAGTTATAAATCGTCCAGGGATTAGAACCGAGGTCTCAATCCCTCTAAATCCCTGAGCGAAAGTGGACGACTGTTTGACAAGTGAAGAGCTGTCAGTATGTCACTTAGCAGGTGACGTACAGAAGGCTCAGTCTTCGATCAGGATCTTTGAACACGTCTAAAGTCCTGCTCACCAAAAAGATGACGGTCTGTGTATCTAAAAACAACTGTTTTAACACATTTTTGGCACAGTGACAGCTGTTTTTAGATAATCAGACCTAGCGCTCTTTTCGGTGTACATGGACCTAAATCTAAGCAATGACATAACATAAACTAAGGATATGAAATTGTCCCTTTGTATAGATTAAATGTGCCTTCAAAAATTAGTATCGGAAGTTTTTGTTTCGATGCCATCTAGCACCCAGAATTTGTTATATTTGGCACCTTCAGTATCGAAATTAAATTAGAACAACCAACAAATACTCTCTCTAGTCTTAGGACCCATGAGACAGGGCTCTCGTACAAAGATAAATCTAGCAATGATACTGCTGCATATAACTTGGTGTTTTCAGACTAGATTTTCTTCTTAATGATTAATATCCTTTACCGTAAATTAGCAGTGACTAAGATTTACTGTTGAACGGATCTATAAACATCCAAGTCACTGTAACTTAGGGTGAATTCCACTCAGACGAAACGTGATCAGGGCATCTAAACTGCGTTTGATGGCTCTTACTATCTACATTACTAATTACGGAATTCGTTACTTGATTAAGAAAGGATCTTTGTTTTGAAAATATTGTTTCGGTACTCATTTTATATTCTTTGTGACGCATACTGACAAACCTTCTGCCCAAAATCGATGTCAGCTGTCAGTAAAAGTCGCACAAGTAGGGCAGTGCGTGTGCGCCGAAACTGTTACACAAATACCTTGCGATGTACTTAGTACTTGTCAAACCATTAGGGTTACCATACGGCCGGGCATACACGGGATTCAGGCCCTTCAATTGTCTAAAATTATAATATAAAAGTTATTAAGTTCAAGTAGGCCATCTCGGAAACTAATCTTTAAAAAAAAAATCTTTTACTAATAGAATGCTAAACAATAGGCTAGTTTCCACCGTCAATAAATTGCAAATCTATTTTGTCCATCAGTTAGAGTATTGGAAAATAATAGACACGTTTTTGTAAATTTGCAAACGATGCGACGATCAACGAATATTGACAAAGATAAAACACATCAAAACTTGGGAGTGGGGGCTCGTGACGTCAGTAACTCACAAAAAATGGTACCAAACAGTGACGTATTAAGAATTTTAAAAGCGTCCTATCTTCGTCAATTTTGGGTCATGTAACAAAAGAAAAGCTACGGGTGAAATATTTTTTGATAATCTAAGTGACGGACTAATTAGATTTTAGATGACAAAACTTCAATGAAAACTGGGAAAGAAAGATTGAAAAGTTAAATTTTGTTTTGCAAAGGTCCATCTTTTTGTCACGCCTTTGCAATTTGGTAACCCTACATATGATGTGCTTAGTACTTGTCATTTTGTGAGCGTTCGTTGAATTGTAATGGATCTCTATCATTTTTTATGTGGAGTCTCTGTATGCGTGCGTTTTCCCTTTGACGATGAGCGAAAGCCATGCTAATGTGTTGTTTAACTTGCCGGTGGATATTGAAGATGTTTCGTAAGATTTACGTGACAATATTTGAGAGAATTATCGTTTTAAATATATTTGAGAGAAGTTTTGAGTATGAATGTAAATGGACGGCTGTGTGAAAGAAGATATGGCAAGAAAGGAGGTGTCTAATGAGTTCTTGAGTCAGAGAAGTATAGAAGAAGACGTGACGCGCCTACCCCAAACAAATTGAGATAAGGGCAAGAGAATAATGATCGGGTAAACGAATCCTCAGATTCTTTGGACACGTTACCCGCAACAATGATTCCATGGAGCGTTTGATAATCCAGGGTAGAGTCGAAGGCACGAGACTACGTGGTCGATCACCAACCCGTTGGACAGATTCCATTAAATAGAGACCGGTGGAAAAGGATCGCGAAGGCAGCGACCGCAGCTGTGAACGACTCCTCATGACCACGACCATGTCAAGAGTGAACGACTGAGAAGAAAAATACGAATAGAGGAAGACCAAAGAAACGACTGTTAGACTGTGTGAACCTATAACATCCATATAGGTCGAAAGGAGGTGATTGCTAAGATAACGAATAATAGAGAAATGTGGAAGAAGATCAGAAGCTACACCGACCACTAATAAATTGGAAATTAAAGAGCAGGAGAATGATGAACGTTATGAATAACTTGTTTAAGATTTCATAGTCTTTGTTTAACAAAAACAAAGGCTTGTTGATTTTTAAACCTTAAGGCGGAGATTTCTTGAAAACGGTCGAAAAGGCATTTTAAAAAGCAGTGTATCTCTAAAACTGTAAATAATTTCGACAAATAAAAAAAACTTTATATTTTGTAGTCCTTTTTGCATACAGTGATGGAACTCAAAACATAATTTGACAAACTTTAATGCACCAAAAAAATCTTCAAACATACCTCTTAATTTTCTTTCAAAGCAGTTTAGCCATTTATTGACAATGATAATTATAATTAAAAATATATATAACATAAAATTTCAAATGCTAAACTACATCTAGTGATGGATGAATTATTATTAAATAGTTAAGTTCTAGTTTTAAATCGATCGAAAACACTCATTTTGCACTATTCGGCCCGCAGTGACTGAAGTAACAACCACTTTGTAGTGCAAGCTGATTAAAACTTTATTCTAACAGTATTTCAAACGAAGTTTGAACCACCACAAATAGAGTTGCTTATTTAGCTGAGGTCGTCGCCTTAAACAAATATCTGCCAGAGGCTTACGCTGAAGCACGAAATAGGATTAACTTGATGATCTCACCACAATATCCGCCCTGATTTCGGAAGTGTGCCAGACTAATCGATACTTCCTGATTCAGGTATTTTGGAGAACCGCCGCTGGCGTTATTGTTTCGGAAGTTTTTGTCTGTCTTCATTTTTACCCTGTTCTATGTTCGGGTTTCGGTTTCCGGAAATCTATACCAATATTATAAAGCAGAAGAGTTTGTTTGTTTGGTTGAACGCGCTAATCTCAGGAACTACCGGTTCGATTTGAAAAAATCATTTTGTGTTGGATAGTCCATTTATCGAGGAAGGCTTTTGGCTATATAACATCACGCTACGATTATTAGGAGCCGAGCAGGAACGAAAAATGTTGCAAAAACGGGGATTTTTTATTCTTTCGTTTTCTCTCTTATGTGACGCAGACGAAGTTGCGTGGGTCAGCTAGTAGTATATAAAGTGGACCATTGTACTTTAACCATGGCGGTCGTCATTCCAACCAGTAAATCTCCCTCCAGGAAAAGGTCGATCTTCCCAGTCTTCTCAGGCCATCCGCAAGGGGATCTTGGGATTTTAATCCTGTTAGTTTACTTAATCTAATGTATCCGGTTACGTTAGAAAAAAAGACTAGCGAAATTCAAAGACTGTGGACAATAGGTGGGTCCTCAAATGAAGGTGACTCAAAAGGTCATTTATTAACACTACCGCTACCGATCGAATCCTACAACATTAATAACCACAAAATCATATCAAGGAGAATTAAAAGAGAATTGGACTGACATTTTCTCTGATCGTACAGACGCCACCACATCAAGCTACCTAATCAAACTTGAACCTAATGCTTTAGCAGTAAAGTTGAAAATCCATTAAAGAAATTGGACAGATTGTAGTAGTCCTGTCTGTAGAACACCGACTTTCATTTCCAAAACAGAGTATCCTTTGATTTCTAATTGAGCCCCGTAAAAGGTATCCATCAGTGTGTGTTCCCGTTCATAACCGCACGATAAGCCGTGATAAGCGAAACCAGATGTTTGTAACAGATAACAGTCGGTCTGTTGGAACTTTAGGTTCAAAGAGTTTTGGGTATGTGATGGTAAACATGTGGGTGATAAGGGGACATTTGGGAAGGTAGCGTTATCTGTGAAAGCATTTTCAAGTTTCTATCTTGGACTTTCATTGTTTCCTTCCTAAAGGAGTTTGTTTGGGGGAAATTTGTCTTGTGCAATGTAAATGGCTTGTTTAGTTCCTCGGTCTCCCTTTTCCAAATAGTTTCTGATTTGTATGTACTAATGCGGGTCAATCATTTTAGCTGGAAAAGTACGTAAATCTCCGCCGTTATTTCATAAATCATAGTTTATAAAGACATACCCTTGTAATGGTGCTGGTTAGAGGGGGAATTCTGTCATTTCAATGTCTCATTGGGTGAAGGGAAGGCAAAAAAATGAAGTTTTGGTGTAATATCGGCACATGTGTCTTCACAATCATTTATTTTAATCAAAGGTCTAACTTTTAACCCGTCGTTCTTCATATGTTTATGGTTTGTATTGCCTCGGAAAGCACGTTAAGCTGTTAGACTCTGCTGTCATTTGTAGATCTTTGACAGTCGTTACAGGTAGTCAGTGGCCCACAAAGTCTGACAACCAGTCTTACAATGTGGTATCGTATTACCCAGTACTAACTGGGTTGTGGAGGTCAGGTAGGCAGTCGCTCCTTGAAAGTACTGGTATTCAGCTGCATCCGATTAGACTGGAAGCCGACCCCAACATAGTTGGGGAAAGTCTATGCAGATGATGTTGATGATTGCATTATTACATGTAACATTCAAATAAAATTACATTAGCCATATACCTTCGGACACTGGGCAGTACAAGTACCTAATACTTCATAGCATTGTGAGAATCCGTCATTTAGTTGCAAGCACTCATTTTATTGTCTTCCACAGACATATCTACATGTATATGTATATACATTAGGTACATAATGGCGTGACTGCACTAAACACTGAGTTTCCCACACTCTATTGTACTTAGGTTTCTTCTTCTGGGAATTAGAGAGAAAAACATTGTGTCAATTGCATGTCATCTCACTGGTTGTTGGCGTACAATTAATGCTGATGACGTGTTGAAAGCCAGGCGGGGTTGAGCTGCCCCCTTTGACACCACAATCTGCGATTAGTTAAGACAGAAAATGTCTACATAACATAACATCACGCTTGTAATCCCCGTACGGTTAGGTAGAGGTGTATCCCTAATATGACACCAAAGTTTTGCCAGTTATGTTTAAGTCTCATGTAATAGGGGCGAGCCTATTTCCATCAACTGGGCACAAATGGATTTGGGTGATTTAAAAAATTATTTGAACGGAGTAACCATGGGGATTCTTGTCAGTTCTTCTTCTTGGGAAACGAAACGTGTATTGCAGCATTTTCGACGTTTTGTAAGTGCCCATCTAGGCCTATGTGAAATAAAATATTTTAATTTTTAACCTAATAGTACCTACATCCACATTTCACCTGTTATGTTTAAGTCTCATGTAATAGGGGCGAGCCTTTCGCCTTCAACCGGGCATCCAGACTCAATGACTGCTGCTACTGAGAAAAATCCTGATGGAAAACTGCCCGACACGGGAATCGAACTCAGGACCTCATGTCCAGCAGTTGCTCTTACGACTAAAGAGGTAGTCAGTCTACAGCCATTCAGAATTTCACATCCTCATCGTCATCAATCTCTTGCTCTCTTCCCAATTCATTTGGGGTCTGCGCGACATATCTTCTTCCTTCTATTATAAATGAGAAAGTTTGTGAGTATGGATGGATGGATGGATGTATGGATGTTTGTAACTCTTTCACGCAAAAACTACTGAACGGATTTGAATCAAATTCGGCACACAGATAGTTTATAACCTGGATTAACACGTAGGATACTTTTTGTCCCGGTAATAAGATCCCATGGGTCAAATTTCGAACTTCACGCGGGCGAAGCCGCTGGCAGAAGGTATTCTTCCATACTCCTCTATTTTTCGCCATCTCATCAGACACTTCTTTTCATGTCATGTCATTCTCAGCGCAGTCCATCCATCCATCGTTTCTTTGATCTTCCTCTACTCATATACTAAACTACAGTTATTTACATGCCCACTTAAAACTTTCTTCACCAAAATCTATCTAACTATAACCTGTACAAATGAACTGCATCACGTACTCCATCCCAGAAGCTGTTATCGCAGCAATCACGCTGCAGAGCAAATAGTGTCTGACCGATAGCGAGGTCACTGACCCACACCCACTCGCGTGCAGCGTTACAGCGGCCGTGTGAGCAGCAAGTAGGGCAAGTAGGGTCAGTCCTTGAAATGTTCTGGGAAGTTGTAGTTTGAAGGGGGTTTTGCTGGTGCTTAGTAGAATATTTCTTATCATTGACTCGTTGTATTTAGACAATACTGGGTCTAGGATGGAGGGAATAGGCAGTCGCTCCATGATATGCAATGCTGGTATTCAACTGCGGCCTAGCCTATTCTGAAATTAAAGGGACATATGTACTAGAAAAAACACGACCGTAACGTTTTTTTAAAGGCAAGGTCTGAAATCACATTATAGTTTTTGGATATGTCGCCAAATAAGTAAGTAAATGATAGCATGACGATTCACAGGAGAGAATGGAAGAAAAAACGTGTTTTGACGACCCCAAGTAACAGGGATTAAAGCTAAATAAGCTTAGAGAACCAAAAGTCTGCCTGTCTAAGTAAAACAGTATACAAACTGGATAGAAACCTCTAACAATAGACCAGGCTTGATTGATAGAATCACTTACGTATCAATAACTTGAACTTGTTATCAAACAGAGAAATGTGTGAGGTCGTCGACCTGCCGGTACACTGTCTCGCGTGCGTTGTGCGTGAGGTGAATAGCTCTGGTGCAGTGAAGCTGCGGCAGTGGGTGAAGTTGGGGCTGTCTCTGAGATTCGATTTGTGATTGAAAAAGATTACGACGGTAATTTGTTGCAATAGGTCATTTGATTTTGTAATCGGTTACATATTTCTCGTATTAAGGAAATTGAAAAACAAAGACGTATAACTTTAATCTGAAAATATTAAATTGCTAAATTAAAATATTGTAAGTAAGTACGGTCGAACAAGCTATTTGGTTTACACTTTTCAATGTAATTTGTGGATTAAACTGTAAACCATATAGCTTGTCCGTACGTAGGTACTTAGTGGTATTACAAAGCGAGAAGATTTTTCAAACGCTCTTTCTGTTGTACTGGAAACAAAAAGCAATGTGAGAAAAAATCTATCAGTCTGGGTTTTTAAGTTGCCTGTAACTTAGACATAGTTCATTTAATTTGTTTTTAAACAGTCTTGCCCTGGACAATGTGTACTAACGTATTCTTTTACACATTAACATTATCAAATCTCGTACTCGCACATGCACAATCTCTGTCAATGTATGTCCTTTTAAAAACCCTCTTCTTCTATTAATTTAAATCGTCCAGTTGATCTACTGCTAAAGATGTGCTACATACAGAACTGTTATTGTAATAACGTTGCATAGCAAAATGTGACCGCTTGATCGCTCACGAACACTCACGGAACAAAAGGTCATAAGCGGTTACAATATCTTTATAACAAAATAACTGCTTTTCTCTGCTTTTCTAAATCACATAACGCCTGTATTCCTGTAATGGAAGACGGAGGTGTAGCTTTAAGACCTCCACTCTTCACCACTTGTGTTTAAATACCATGTATTAGAAGACAAGCCCTTTGCCGTCAACCAAATTCAGACCACACTCCAGGCGTTATACTATTTCCAAAACACTGAACTTCTAAAAGCCAGAATCAACAGTGGTGACCACCAGTAAAGCGCCGAAACAATGAAGTAAATAAATATCGCTGGACATTACACACAGCGCCATCAAGTGCCACACTAAGCAAGGCTTGTGTCGCGGTCACTAGACAGTTGATATACTACATATATACTTTTTGTTTGTAAATACATAGTTATTATACATATAAACATCCATGACTCGTAAAAAAATGTCCATGCTCATCACACAAACATCTGCCCCTACCGGGATTCGAACCTGGGACCCTAAGAACGTAAGGCAACCTCACTACCGCTGCGCCATTCGGCTCGACAAAGAGTTTGAGAAACGTTTTAACTGTCTTGGATCCCGCAACGAAATTATTCGGAGGAGTAAGAAAATCATAATTTCCACTTCTACTACTGTATGTCCTCATTTATGTGATGAGCATGGACATTTGTTTTCGAGTCATGGATGTTTATATGTATAATAAGCATGTACATATTTACAAACAAAAAGTATCTATGTAGTATATCAACTGACTAGTGTCCACGACACAAGCCTCGTTGCTGTGTGTGGCACTGGATGGCGCTGTGTGTAATGTCCTTCGATATTTTTTATTTATATCCATATATGTCTGCCCGGACTGGAATGAAGGGACCGGTCAATGTGGCGACACTTGGGGGAGGCCTATGTCCAGCAGTGGACGTCTTTCGGCTGAAATGATGATGATGATGTCTCTGCCCTGGAATGTAGATGTGGTGTTGCTCCAAAAACGATGGGACCTGCCTGTGCTGTTGTTTACACATCACAGGAGCTGATCGACGCTACTGAAGGTGCCAAACTCGTAGCCAAATGGGCTGACTCAATTAAAGAAGACCGCATGTCTTTTTAAAAATAAAAATAAAACACTACTTCTATGTAAAACATTTTGAAATTGATGACGGTTGAAGTTTCCTGATTTCTGTCGATTGATAGTAATCTACAGGAACTGAGGCATATCTTGGAAATCACCATCGTTATCAATTGATTACTTAAGTTGTTAGGCTTATCTTACTAATAGTTTCCTGACAGTCTGACAACCAGTTTAACCATTTTCATTGGTTCATCGCCGACTAAGTCCACTGGGGTGAAGGTGGTTTGACAATCTGAGAGAAAAGGAAGGCCTTTGCCCAGCAATGGGACATACAATAGGTAGGTGGGAAATATGAATGCACCCACCAAAATAGTTATTTGTTATACAAGAATGCAAATTTCATTTTTAACGGCGTGCTCAATTTTGATGACCGAGCACGCGAAAGGTTCTAAATAGTTTGAGTTTTTAACAAATTAAAAAGTTTTTGGTAAATTCGGCACCATGGAGGTAGAAGTAAATAGGTTTAAGGATGTTTTTAATTCACAAATTTAGTTCACACAATGTTCTAAATTCAAATTTACTTTATCCTCTAGCTAGAGGATACAAAACGGCGTTTGCACTCACATATCGATGAGGACGAAACCCTTTTTCGGGATGGGGGATGAAAAAGAAGTTTTTGGAGGGATCATTCATATTTTTTGCATATCCACATTTCGCTTTTCGCACATAATGCTTACCTATGCTTGCCTACCGGAAATCCTTACAAAGGGTCACAGGCACTTCCCATATTCTAACCTCTTCTAAAATATCAGCACTATGTATCGAAATTATCATTGAATATCGAATTTAACACTAGGTTTCGAATATCATAGTTTCCAGTAGGCCCTATACTTTCTCGGGTCGAACTTTGACCCAAACTACTGTGAGGTCATGTTTTATTCCTTCGTCTTGAAGTTTACTTATGTGATGCAACGTCTTACTAGAAACACTTTTCCGAAAGTAGGTAATATACAGGGTGTAAACCACCTCATCACAAAGCCGTTAACCAAGCATTCTGTACATCAAACTAAGTAACTTTACGCAAAAATTATTGCTGGGAAATCACTTTTTTTTTGAGGTTATAAATCATGTTTTGTTGTAGAACTCAATGTAACGCACTTAAAACATTGTGCTGATGGATGGATTGAATGTACGGGGGTCGTGGAAGAAAAAAATCTTTCAAAAAGTTGTAACTTTGACCCCCCCATATCTCCGTAAATAGAAGGTTCCCAGGTATGATGTAGAACAAAAAAATGATCACAATGATGACGAGAACAAGTGCGTTTCGGCTTCGTGAAGAGGCGTTTTACAACCGTTATTAATTGAATGAAGCTGTCATAGGAAAGTGGAGATTGGCACAAGATATGAGAGGCCTGTATCCAGCAGTGGCTGAATTCAGGCCGTGAATGATAATGGTGACGTGAAAAATTTAAAGACACTTCGATTATCCAACAATGTCTACCTAGAAAAACTTGACTTAGATTAGATATTATTGGATTTTTATACTGCCTCGTTGTTGTTGGGGTCGCAAGAGCGTGAAGACTGCTAAGAATGGTCCTGGGATTGATTCCCTGCTCGGGCAAACAGTTATTGTGTTTTCCATCAGGATTTCTAGTTCGGATTCATGGCCGGTTCTGGCAATACACTCGCTAGATTTTAAAGGGCTTTGTCATTTGCAATCTACATAAGTTAATAACATCTCAATTTTGTATACTAGTTCTGGGTTTATCATCATCATCATCATCATTTCAGCCGAAAGACGTCCACTGCTGGACATAGACCTCCTCCAAGTGTCGTCACATTAACCGGTCCCTTGCGGCTCGCATCCAACGGATTCCCGTAACCTTCACCAGGTCATCGGTCCACCTAGAGGGAGGTCTTCCAACGCATCGTCTTCTGGTTCGCCATCAGATCTGCGAGCAATCTGCCCTGCCCACTGCCACTTAGTTTGGCAATTCTTCGGGCTACGTCGGTGACCTGGGTTCTCTTACGGATGTCTTCATTTCTGATTCGATCACGCAAGGAAACTCCGAGGATAGCCCTCTCCATTGCCCTTTGAGTGACTTTAAGCCTTTTGATAAGGCCCACTGTGAGCGACCACGTTTCGCGTTTTGTTTCGTTCTGGGAATCTGGGTTCATATAGTAAAAGAAATGATGGTTTCCTCTTTACCCCGAGTACCACTCTTCAAAGCATTCAGAAGATATCGCTACCCACAATCTTAACATCGATGCAATGATCAGACGATCATTAATACTCATGCGACACCGACCTGCGCCGGCGCACCGCGGCGCCTACGCACTGTGACACCGCCGATGTTGCGTAACGCACGGTAAGGTCACCGGGCGGAGTTACTGACCCTGACATCTTACATCTTCAAGCTAGCTGTGCTTTATGGGGGAGTAGGGTTTCAAGTAGATGGTTATATGCACCTGTTTCTATAAGAGTAGACTTAAACATAAATGGCGAAATGTGGGTGTACTAGATCCACCTCTGCATTACCTTACGGTGATAACAGTGGTGATGTTATATTTTTCTGTAGTGTTGCTTTGGCCAGGCACCAGATTTATGTTTTTCAGCTCGAAAATGCTTTTTTTCCTGATTGGTTCAGTTGAAAGTAGGTCAGATAAAAAGAGTCAGAAACAAAGATAAAAATGTAGTGTCCACGTATAATTTCACTCATTGACCATAGATATTTTCTCTCTATAAAATTACTGTGTAATCAGCTAATAGCTAATAAACATTGTTTATCTTTAATTCTCGAGATAATCAATGTAATCAATATGTTTGTCTCATAAGTACTCTCGTAATAAAAAATACGCGGTGAGAGTTGTCCGCAGGTGCGCCTGCGCAACCCACTTGAATTTATGAAATACACGTGGTTGTTGAATTTTAATTATTTTTCTTTTATAAAACTTCATGTACAAGTGTGGTACATAGGCAGACTTCAGCTTCGGCTTTTCTTCGTAGAAAACATCGTTTTTGGGGCTTTATTTAAGTGCATCTGTGGCTCATATTACAACCTTATTCGTCTTGGATAATGGTAATTAAAAGAGAGGCTATTTTATTTGTGGAAATATTGTTAGGTGTCGATAAGCTGTTTTTAGGGAACTAAACCCAAAAATCAACCCCCTTCAACCAGTTAAGAGGTGTACTTATTAATTATTAAGATTATAAAGTTATAAATGTTTAAATAGTGTAGTCCCAAATATTTCATCTACATAACATCCTTTCACCATCATCATCATCATTTCATCCGAAAGACGTCCACTGCTGGACATAGGCCTCCCCCAAGTGTCGCCACGTTGACGGTCCCGTGCGACTCGCATCCAACGGAAGCGCAACCTTCACCAGGTCATCGGTCCACCTAGTGGGAAGTCTTTCAAGGAACGTCTTCCAGTCTTCTAACATCTTTTATCTAATTTAATTATATCGGTAATTGGGTTATACAGTTTTTAATTGGTTATTAACAGGGTTTGTAATTATCTAAGTAAATTTTCTTTGTTAATTATTACTATGAACTGTGACTTCATCCTCGTTCTACCCAATTTCTAATCATCCAGCGTTTATGCATCTACATACATTCCAGTAAACATGGTGTTTATTAAAACCCCACAACCCTTCCTATTTAAATTTCAAATCCCATATTACGCATTAACGCCACTTGAAAATTCAGTTCAACCAAACTGCCAACTACCAATGCATAACCGCCATTATTAAGTAAAGCCACGTCCACACGGTATGAAAATACCGCATATACGACGATTACGTGCTAGCTTTAACAAAACACTCACGATTTTGGTGAAAGTGCACGCTGTGTGTAGCGGTAACAACCGCCAGTCTGAGTGTGCACTAAGCTTAGTGCAGACCTTTTTGGAATAAAAGGATTCGAGTTTGAATTTGGAAGGAAAGAATAATCGAGATTGTATAGTTTGAATTTAGAGTAATTGAAGAACGTATTTAAAAAAAAGAATTCGTTTGTTGCGCCTGTTGTCTATTTGGTAAGTGATACATTTTTGTTGCAAGTTTTTGGGAATGTTTGGAAGTTAAAATAGATCTTTTAAGAGGCCAAAATTTGTAGATTTATATGTAACGTCTTCAAATTCCGCTTCTGCTTAGTACCTATGTTCATTTAAACTAAGCGTTCAGTTGAACTACGATTAAAATCATAATGAGTGCATCTCTTTGGGTTAAGGTAAGTCTCTTGATTTCTATTTATCTAAGTGGAAAGATTATGAAATCCCAGTTGTACGTTAGTAATCATTTACGTAGAAGCATAGACTAGTACGCAATGCCTAGTCTATTAACTGTAATCATTTCTATAAGTAGGTATAATTTGTAATTTGTCACTTTTCTCAGTATTTTCTGAGGGAATTACATACTTACAGCTGATGGCATTTTGCTGTTGAATGTAATGCGTATATTTTCTTCGTACCTAGACACTGCAGTATCTATGAATTCAGATAAAATGTGCTTTTTTTCCTAGATTCAATTAATGTAAGCTAGGAAACAGTTTAACAAAATTCCTAAACTAAAACCGATACTTTACAAATATGGCCAAAATCATTTTAAAGTCTTATTTATTTCTGAAATAATATTGGGTGTTACTGTTAAAGTAAACCAAAATTCTACTAAATCTACTAAAATATCATATTTAAACTATTTAATACCCACCACGCCAGCTAACAAGTACACCTAACATATAAATCCGTCAATATGTCTTCTAGAACAACAATAAGACTGGTTTTACTACACAGCGTACAGTCACGAGCAATAACATAGCAAAATATTACATTACATAGACTAAAGAATTGGAGGACATCAAAAAATTCAGTCGCATCGCTGCTCCGAAGTCTGGCGGCATTACCACGTTCAATGGCAATGCTGATTCTCCGGATAATTCTTATCAGAATATGCTTAAAAGAAGTTTTCTAGAGGAACTAGCAACTTTATAACATCTATTTCTTGTTTATTGGGTTCCGAAATACAAAGTTTGTAATTATATGCATACTGTTACAATGTTGATAAAGGAGCACTTGGCTAAATAATAAAAGCCGCTCGGGTCGATAGTTATGTTAAGCCGTGCTTGCCTAGGTTGGTCTGTGGATGGGTGACCACCCTTACATACCGAGTTTCCTTCGTGCCTCGGAAAGCACGTTAAGCTGTTGGTCCCGGCTGTCATTTATCCATCTTTGGCAGTCGTTACAGGTAGTCAGTGGCCCAAAAAGTCTTACCAAGCGGTATCGTACTAACTGTGTTGTGGAGGTCAGATAGGCAGTCGCTCCATGTAAAATACTGGTATTCAGCTGCATCCGGTTAGACTAGAAACCGACCCCAACATAGTTGGAAAGACTAGGTATATGATGATTGTTACAATGTCGATGGTTGGAGAGGGAGAGGAAGGCCAAGATAAAATAAATAAATATCGCTGGACATTAACACACAGCGCCACCTAGTGCCACACTAAGCAAAGCTTGTGCCGTGGACACTAGATAGTTGATATATACTTTTTTGTTTGTAAATACATACTTGTTATACATGACTCGGAAACAAAATGCCCACGCGCATCACACAAACATTTGCTCCTACCGGGATTCGAACCCAGGACCCCAAGAACGTAAGGCAGCCTCACTACCACTACGCTATACGCTATAGTAACATGGAACAAGGACAAAAAAAGACGAAAATGATGAATTAAATTTAATTTGTGAAAACATTTAGTGCTCGCGACTGTACATACCACGTACATTGCTACTCGTATAAAATATCATAAGAAACTAGTCTTAGTAGCTAGACTTGAAACAATGAGGTTTTCATGTCACCCAGGAATTCAATTGTTTGCTACAAGTAATTATAACCTTGTTAATAGTATGTGGCTATTTATTATGTTGAGACGCTTGTTTTTCTTTGATAATGGCTAAGAAAAAATACTAATTTTCAATATGCGGAAATTGTATTTTTACCCAACTGTGTCGGAGCCCAAAGAGGATAAGATTTTTTGTTTCTAGTGAAAATATGAAGTTTCATGCTTGGGACTGATAGTCCCTATTTTCCGGCAATCGTAAACCGGCTTGTCCTAGAAACCAAAAATTCGAAGACCAATTCGCACTGGGCCCGCGTGGTGTATTATATCCCATTCCCTCTCATAGGACCCTTGACCTTTGTCCCAGCAGTGGGAACATTATAGGCTGATGATGATGATGATGATGAGTCTCTATTTTATAGTTCAGACCGCTACCAAGCATTGTTTTTTTCGATAGCCAAAATTTCCCACTTCGAAGCAAAGGCTTCCCCCAACTTCCTTCATAGCGATTTGTAACCAACAGAAAAAACATGCCATCAGCTGCTCTTGCAAGCATTTGCACCAATGTAATATAAAACTATAATTAGACTGTAAATAAAAATAGATTGGCAGTAGTTCGCCCTTTAACACAATCTATATCTGTCATTGGCTTACTGAGTGAGAGTGTGCGTACTATAGCCACTACTTGCGCTACGTTTATCTACCTAGCCTTTTAAGGTTTCAGGAGTGGCGTTTATAAAATGTATCACGCCTGTCATTGCTGAAGCACTATTCATCTTTCACCAACCGAGCAGAGGTGATTTTGATTTTTTGATTTGCCTGTTATGTTTAATTCCTATTTACAAGGGACGAGCCTATTACTATCGACTCGACACCAATTGGTGTTTGGCTCAGGCTTCAGGTTGCTACTGACAAATTCCTGCTAACACTACCTGGGAATCAAACCCAAGACTAATAATGTGAATTCAAATTAGAGAGGCTGTATGCGGAAGGCGACAAACCAGGTGCTTTGACGTGACTTAGGACAGACGTGTGTCCAACAGAGGACTCGATAGACCGAGTTCATTAATAAATCAAGGTTTCAATTAAATAATTGCATTTATTAAGATAGCATTGGCGCTACTTTGATTGACAACAGAAAACTTTGAAAACCGCCGTCGCACGCGATGTTGAAAATTATACGATCGAAAAAAAATAAACTACGAGCGATGACAACAATATTTTTGATAGATTCAGTAGTAATGTGTTGCCATTCAAAATAATATCGTCCATAAATATTTTTAACAGTTCCAATAAACCACCAGCTAAAGTCACTCAGTCAAAATTAACAAAACGTTACAAATTATTGTCAGATTGTACACGCAAGATCGGCTCCACGTATCAATTAAAAACCACGCTTGTTTCCACACATAAAATAATGCATTAATTATCACAACACGTTACTTTCCCCTCTCTCAGTAGCTTGGAAAACCGCGAAAGTTGATTCTCAACGCAGTTTACGCTCAACCATCGCACCTGATAGATACATGAGAAACAAAACGAAACATTAAATCGATTTCAAGTTTATAATCGATTATTATCGATTTAAAATAACGATTGATTATTTTAAAAATAGACCGAGCGAGTGACAAACGACAGTGTCGAACAGTGAACTAAGTCTGGTTCTAAATTTAAACACGCATACCGAACGGAAATATAGAACGCCCAACGGATTGCATGTTCTAAATTTAAAACCCCGAATGCAGCTGCCAGTGTGAACTTTGTCGCGGGATTCCGCTTTCTTTTAAAAAGTAAGTTTGTTTTAAAGTTTGGATGATAGTTTAAAAATGGCCGTTTGTATCGATCGTGATCTAGGGGCGTGATTCAGTCGATCGATTGTTTTGTAATTGCCATTGATAGTGAAAGTGTCGTGTTTGACGGCCGTCGTCAGATTGTTGGTAAATATTTTCTAACATTTATGGACTTTCACTGTAGTAGCTAGTACTGCGGTGGTATACAAACAGTTTGTTTCAAAGAAATTGTTTTGTTACGCAATGATAGCGTGCACTGCGAACATTTGTTTGGTTGCTCTACTCATCAGTGTCTTAAACCACAAATTGCACGATGAACTCATTCATTCTAACCTGCTCAACCAATATTGATGATGTTTTGACGAAAAAACAACACCGATCACGATGACCTTTGAGAAATGTCTTGCTAATGACATCATTAGACAATGACATATTAATTATTGTCTTTTGACAGACAAATCATTGCCTAGGCTGATCTATAGACTTATATCACGCATCAATCTGCAAGTTCAATGGGCCGTAGAAGAGTGATGTGTATGAGGGAATTCAACCATGGAAGTATTGTGTAGATTTGTTTATTGTCTCCTCAACTGTTGTCATGTTGAACATATTGAATGCAGCGTTGTACAAGTCACACTGAATAATCTATGAGTAGGTGGGGACTTCTAAATAGAGACATGGTAGCGGAAATATGTATACGTGGTCTACCTTAAAAGCCACCTTTTTATACACGACGTCTCTATCAAATTGTAATAGACACCTACCTACTTATGTTCTCGAACCAGCAGTGGAAGTACGTAGGATTCAATAAGACTCGATTAGATAAGTTTGGCAGTTATTCTCGATAAAATGAGTTTTTATGAAGTCAAAAACTCATTTTATCGAGAATATCATTCTGTCAAATTCTGTATCGGTCTAATCGAGTCCTACGTACTTGCACTGCAGAATCATCATAATTATCACCTGCTTATAAAATGCATGTCTACCTTCATTTATTTAAACAAATTAAAAGAAAATCCGTTCATAATGATCTTAGTACACCTGTTACAGATAAAAAAAAAAACTTTTCAATGCATTAATTGGAGTGCTACCTGTTATAAAAAAAATATATTTACTAGTACATTTTAGTCACCTTTTAATAAAACTCCCAGATGTTGCGATTACATCATTACCATACCTACAGCAAAATAGACGTGAAATAATAAAAAAAAACATATCCTTACATAACTCCAAGTAACACTTGAATACCAAAATAATCAATTAACAAGAGGTCGTGTCAAGAACAATTAATCTACTATCTGTCTTCAATAAATATTTATGAACAACATAAAATAAATAAAATAAAAACATCGTTAAATTTTATCAAGTCGACCTCCTTTGTAGTGTGGCGTGTTTTGAATACATCTCCTTTTTGCTAACCTCCTTACGTAATTTAACGTTAAGGCTCTTTTACACGAACAGTTTCTAGACTTGCATTTGCATATACGATTATCGAATGAAGATACAAACATTTCTTCTGTTAAATACGTGCTATAGTGTTCAAACGGTGGAAATAGAGTGGCTTTTCAAAATGAATTATAAGTGCAAGTAAATAAAATCGAATTTTCTGATAACATCATCATTATCCTGATTCATTTGCTGTCAGCACAGCATGTCTTCTTCTTCCATACTTCTGTATTACTCGTCATCTCAGTAGAGACCTCCTTTCTAGCCAAATCAACCTTTACACAGTTCATCTGTCATTTCTTTGGTCTTCCTCTACTCTTATGCTCAAAACTTTCCTCACGATATTATTATCTAACAATAGTTTGAGAAAATCTTTCGATTAGTCTTTTCATAATACATTCGTAAGCGAGTTTTTATTGTCACATCAGTATTAAACACATAAGTACAAATACTAAAACGCCTTGAAATTCTAGCCTCTCCACGTTCAAGAAATTCTAGCCTCTCCGCGTTCGAGAAACTCTCCTCATGTGAAGTCGTCTTACTTGTAAAGCTATTATTACGCTCGCGCTGTTCGCTGGCGGGGTGGGCTGTTACGACATTGTACTTAAAATGCAATAAGTTGAATTCATCCGGTGTAGGAAGTGTCGTGTGGTTAGAATAAATATGGTGGTGGTGGAAATGGTGTGTTTTGGCCTGTTCGATATTCCGATCATACTCCTTTTGTTTAAAAATCAATGCTGCATTAAATATCGTCTTACATAACAGAGTATTACCCCTGTAATCCTGAGGGATTAGATAGAAGTGTGCCCCTAGTACTTTTATACCTCGGGAGGCATATTGCAGTACCATGTAATATGGGGCGATCCTAACGATGGCGTTAGGCTCACTCCAACACAGTAGATAGGGTTTTGGTTAAAAATACCGTAGGTTTGTGGAGGAACCTATTGTATTTTTTCAGGTAGGGTAAAATTGTTACTGTGGGGGTTTCCTTGTTTCGGGTTATTGTTGAAAAATAAAAAAATTAGTAGAGTTCTTAATAACCCTGTTAATTTTTTTTTCAGTAGTTTCTGCGTAAAATAATAACAAAAATCGATCTTTACAGACTTTTACATTTATAATTTATAGTTGTAAGAAGATTGCTAGCCTGCATACCTAACTCTTTTCCTGACTGTACCTAGTGATGAGTATGAGTCGCGTAATTTACGCCACATTTTCATACAAAAGTCTGGTTCATGTTACGTGACGACGTAAAATGAGCCCAACTATGTATGAAACTGAATTTACGCGACTCTCATAATAAGACGATAAAAAAATTGAATTAGTCCGTCAGGTAGATTATTAAAAAATATTTGACCCGTATTTTTTCTTTTCTTACGTAAATCAAAATTGACGAAGATACGACGCTTTTAAAATTCCCAATACGTCACGGCGCGGCGCATCCCAGGTATAATATTTAGCTAGTTCTGACGTCACGAGCCCCCACTCCCGAGTTTTGATGCGTTTTATCTTTGATTGCCAAAAACAAAAAATACGTGTCCATTATTTTTCAATAATATAACTGACGGAATAAATAGATTTTTATTTTCTTGATACTGTCGCCATGACTATTACGCTCGTTTGATTTCACCGTAACGTGGTAAAGATTTAAAGTATCTAGGTACTGTATGAGTACTAGGCGTGTCTAGACTAAAACCAGTCACTTTTCCTTAAGACCTTATAACCTATCACGTTATTTTTGTGTACGTTACGTGACTTTGAATAGGATCGAACAATCGGTAGTATTCGTGATTCTTACGAAGTTTCTTCGTGTTCTTAATCCATAAGTTCAGCAGCAAGCCGTGACTTTTGTTTAAAGTTTTTTGTAAAAATCTGAACGCGTTCAGCAAGTCAGCATTTTAAAATAATTGCAACCTGTAGAGTGTGGCTACATTTTGCTTGTCACCCACATACACTCGTATACATATATATCCTCGTCTGTGAGAGACCGTTAATGAATAATGTTGTGGAATATTGACACTGACAGCTCTTGAACTCGGTTTAGAGATACTGATCGTGTTTAGTTTCATCAAACATAACATCACGGCTGTCATTCTCTTGGGGTTAGACAGAGTTGTACGGTGTGTACCTATCAGTTAACCCACATTGTGCTAGTTATGTCCAAATTCCATGTAATATGGACCGAGCCTATTGTCATCAGCCGGGCACAAATCCAGACCCCGTGGCTGCTACTGAGAATTCCTGATGGAAAAACCCAATAACACTTTGCCTGACCTGGGACTCGAACCCAGGATCTCATGCTCAGTAGACACGCTTGCAATCACTAGACTAACGAGGTAGTGTTGTTTCATTAGTGAAATAAAATCGAAAAACCAAAAACTTTTTATGATTGCTCATTCAACGCCATCTTGCGTTTTATATTTAAGAAAAAAACAACACTAGTGTTAGAAATTCTTCTTTCCCGTCTTAGGTAAATAATAATATAGATTACATTACAAAAACTGGTCCAGTTCCTGTCATTACTTTACGTAAGTAAACATAGAAAGTACAGTAATGCACAATAATCCGAGGAAGCTTGTAATTTATTGCGCACGCGCCGCCGCGATGACACTTTGATGCTGTATTATAGTTATTACGCGACATTAAAGAAATGTTGTGATCAATAGGTTAAGAATTATATAATTATGTAGTTTGATCAATTTTAGAAAATACTTTTTCCTCGTATCTTCATGACATATGGGTATAGAAAAAAATATCTAGCTTTTCACCAGGTCAAGAACGTATCCATAAAAAAGTCGCAAAAGTTGGTCAAAAGTTCTGTACAGTCGACTTGTGGACTTATCAAGTGAATTAGGGGGGGGAGGGCTCGTTCTTGTCTCAAAATGATCGATATCCATAGTTTTCAAAACTCTGAAGATGGGTTTCTGCATCCTTTTTCTGATATGTCACCAAGTCTAAAGTAGTGGGTAAGTATTTCAGAAACATAAGTCAGAGTGGATAGAAATTTGTCAATGCCAAAATGTCATGCTTTAATTTGCATATAATTTTAAATTAGTATAAACTAATTGCTTGCCCGGAATTCTAATTTAACGCTACTAATCATTATTTTTATTCAACCGTTATAAAATAAGAATTTTGGTTAATTAACCACGGTTCAGTCGCTGCAAATTGTGAAAAATTACCAAAAAACCACCGTTTCCCTGATCTTGAGATTACATCGAAATAATTAAATCGGAACTCCGTAATCTACATAATTGTTAAATCCGTGGTTTACCGTATAATTATGTTAAGTTCGTAAAAATATTCATAAAAATATCATCTTTTAACTGTTCCAGTGCAGGATGATGGCCTTTTCTGTCTCAGAGATAGAAAAAGCACTGATTACCACCTTCTTCTTCTTCTTATAGCTGCTTGCTACTGTTAATGAAGAGACTTGTAATGTCCCATAACAGTACAGAAGGCCCAGCTAGAAGAAGTTATATTTTATCAGCGAAAACCATAATAGAAATGAAGACGTTTTGGTTAACAATATTGTTACCGAAAAGTTTATAAATAGATGATTAGCAATCGTTTGGTTTAAGGATTTTCGCTCACCATAATTGAGTATATTAGTAGGTATTGCTCAGACATCATATCATCATCATCTTCCTGCCAAGATCATCTTCTTATCCTTCACCCATTCTACTCGGGGTCGGCTTAACACGTTGTTTTCTTTCATTCACCCCTGTCAGACGTCAAGGCGTCATTTACTCCTTTCTCTTTCATATTATTCTTCCCACAATTGCTCAGACATGTTTGAGGAAATAGAGATTTCCAATACAATATTAATAACTAGCTGACCCACACAACTTCATCTGCGTCACTTAAGAGAGAAAGAGCTCACAAAAAAAATCCCCCGTTTTTAGAACTATTCTTATTGCTGCTCCGCTCCTATTGGTCATAGCGTGATGTTATATAGCCTATAGCCTTCCTCGATAAATGGACTTTCCAACACAAAAACAATTCGAGCCGGTAATTAGCGCGTTCAACCAACCAAACAAACAAACTCTTCTGCTTTATAATATAAGTATAAATTAGTATAAATTAAATTCTAGCAAACGTCAATATGTATAGACTAGATGAAGAAATCCACTTGACTGAACTATTAACATTCTTCAACTAACCTTTGGTCGAGAAATAATGTCATCATCACCACGATGAAGCTATACTGTCATTAAAATGCCTAGACGTTTACTAAAACTTCATGATTCAGCCCCAGCTGTTATATCGGAAATGTCTAGAATATCTTTAACTAAACATTCATACTAATTTTATAAATGCAGAAGTAACTCAAGATTGTTTTTTCCTTTTCACGTCTTAACAGCTGAAAGGGTTTTGATAGAATTTGGTACAAAGATAGAGCTGGATTTGGACATTGCCATATCAGTAATATTTATCTCCTGTAGGATTCTTTTCGAACCTCCACACAGGCGACGCGAAATGAAAAAGACATTATATAATATTAATTCTACATTCGCCACAAAATGATGATTAACATTTTACCTTCAGGCGTGGAAACCGATATAATTGTACGTTATATCAGTTAACGATAATAATCTATTAAGAAATATTTGTACCACACCTTCAAAGCAATACGATAGGGAAATTACGTAAAATTACTTTCGTTTTTCTTCTTGCTTGATGTATGAGGAGAATCTCAAACGGTAAAATTGTTAGCATTAGACTCAGGTTTTTGTACTTCCCATTTCTCTTAGTTGTCATGTAAAGCTAAACTTAAGAACTGTGGTTCAGCATCCTCAAACTCAGTGCGGCATTTCTCTTATTTGAATTGTAAAAGTAATACTTTAAACTTCTTGTATGTTGTATAACTTGCGCAGGATTGTAAGGAAGTCGAGATTACGAGTACTTGCGCAGTATTTGTACGATTTCAATTGGCTTATCGGTGTTGATCTTCACCCTAAGAATCCTAATAAGTGTTGGAAGCAAACCATTCTATTATATCCGGATATTGTTGTGTTTGGCCGCACCGTGAAGACGTCTCAAATATGACAAGAGCATAGTTCAAACTTAAAACATAATACTATGACGTACTTTTGTTTCTAACTTCTTATCTGCAACATTGAGGCATATACTCGTAGGTTAGCTCTAATTTTCCAAACTTTCCAGTTTATCGTAAGTATTAGCCACAGAACGGTCAACATCATCATCATTTCAGCTTAAAATCCCACTGCCCACTTCCCACTGCCTACTTCCCACTTCCCACTCCCCACTTCCCACTGCCCACTTCCCACTGCTGGATACACTCATCCTCTTTCTTCATATTTTCCAGTGCCGTGCGACTCCTATCCCGGTGTTCCCTGCGAGTTTACTGATATTGTTTGACATTGACATGTTTCTTTGACCAGGACTCCTTTCGTTCAAAGTGTTACTTAGGGCCTGTTTCACCGGTTCCGGATAAAGTGTCGGTTAGTTATCTGATAGTTAATACTATCTACCACTTAAAGGCTGGTTATAACTAATACTTTATCTACCAGATATCGCTATCCGACACTTGTGAAACCAAAAGTGTTTGTAGTGTTGTTGTGTTGTGTTGTGGGAGAAACTGACCCTTACTCTGATATAATTAACATTGTTCTTAACCCAAATCTTCTCCTTTTTCCAGACAACAGACAGCGCCGACTTTCTGGCGACACGGCCGCACACAGCGGCTGTCATACCTGGCAAACCCGCGGGCAACCCGCTACAGTTCGTGCGCGTCGGTCCTGCTGACCTGGGCAGCCGAGCCCGGGAGCAGCTGAGGCGGGCTGAGCTCGCCAAAAGGACCGACCCTGCTCGCATTGAGAGGCAGGAAGATTGGCAGTCGGTGAGTGACCTTTTCATTAATATAGATGACTAGATATACGTATCATGCCAGCTGTAATTCCCGATTGGTTAGGCAGAACTATACCTGATTAGTAAAGCCACGTTTCGCCAGTTATTACTTCCTATGTAGGTAATAAGGGGCGTTTTTGTAGAGAATCGTATTTAATTGCATTCACCGCGTGCATTCATATAATATTAGGCAAATGATAGTTACCAATAAATGCTGACTGGTATCAATTGTTATGTGGACCAGCACTGTTTTGAAGTAAAAGCATCGAATGTTTTCAGAGTCTGTTATGACTTGTGATTCGTATTTGTTATACCATGTGTGGATTACTAAAATTTGTTAAGACGAAAGTTACGGACGGTTCGTAATAAAATTACTGATACAGATTGTAGATCTAGTCTAGGTACTCGGTTCCCTTTTAGGTACATGGCCTTCAGTCTACAGGATTCAATGATCATCTCAGAGCGGTGAATCAACCAGTAACTATTGAGTGTCTACATTTACCACTTGGAAAATACAAGTTACCATTTATTTACTTACTAAGAAACATCCAACCATTACCGCACCAATTACCCGACAAAGGAAAATCAATACTATGACTAACTAGATGACAAATCCATTATATTTAAAGCTTGGGAACGTATCGGCTATGCAGCAGGCGCGCACGCATATCTCCATCTAGAACACCAACGAATCAACGTAAACATTCTACAGTTTTATTTCTGCCCTACAGTTTTAGTGGACGAATGAGGAAGCGCGTTGCTCAAGATCGTTGTAGGGTTGTCGAATTTTATTGGTTATTTTTGCGATTGTTAATTGATTAACTGAGTCGAGTAGTTAATTGCATTAGGAGTTTGTTGATAAGTTTACCCGCACCACGGGGCTGTGTCAAGGACCCTAGTGATAGTGAGAAAAAAAATGGTGTCACAAATGGCGCCAACAATCTATTATCTATTGATCTTGTAATCATTCTATGCCCGCGCGGCATCGATGTCCTACTTATCTTTCGATTTAACTTCTCACTGATTCTGGAGATTATTCTACTTGCAAGGATCGAAGGCTTGGATTGTATTGATAATTTTATATTTGAGGAGCTGTCAAATATTTTTTTAATTTGTACCTGTCTCTTTTCTTTTGCTGTACCTACCTATGAGTAGAGGAAGACAAAAGAAACAAACGAAGGACTGTGTGAAGGATGATGGAGAAAGGAGGTTACTGCTGAGATGAAGACTAAAAGAGAAGTATAGAAGAATGATACATGCTAAGTCGATCCCAAGTAAACTGGGATAATGGCAGAAAAATGATGACCTACCAATGATGCAACACTTGCTGTTCTTCAACCCTTTGGCTTAAAGTTTTCTTACTGCAAAAAACAAATACTACTACCGACTAGCACTTGTTAGTAATTATCAGCAGTAGGTTAAGTATCATTGGCCGCGTGGTGTGTGGTCTTACTCTCTCATCTCTGAGCGTTCCGTCACGGTCGTTACTGAGGAGCTTACCTATTAATACTCAACTGCTTATGTTGGTGACATATTTTGCATTATTTAGCAAATTTTACAGACATAATAGGACTGTCAAATCATATGTATCTTTGTTAGTGTGACAACTTATAATAAACATTACCCTCCTTCTGCTGCAGTCAGGTGAATTCAAAGAACCCCTCGGCCGGCTCCCTTGCGCATGGCGAGGTTGGTGAGCTGGAACCACCCAGCTCACCTGTGGAAACATTATGGGCCAAATTACAAAGTAACTACGTATTGTCTTTTTTAAACTTTCACGATCAGAACACAATAAAAAACATATGAATACGGGTATTTATCGCGAATTTACCTTTAATTTAATCCCGACGTTTCGACCGGATTGGACCAGCCGTGGTCGCGGGGAGACTGGAGTATTGGAGGTACCGCGACAGCAAAGTTAAGGCGTTTATTCAACTACCCTCGCTCATCTTCATTAATGTTAATTAGGGCCGGTTCACACTAGGACAGCACACTACACTAACAGTGTCCGTATATTGAAGCGGTGTACGTATTTATAATGAATATTAAATCTTGTGGACAGTTAAAAAAATGCATTTGACATACGATTTAGTCACAGATTTAAACATGACAATTATCACGAAACTTACCAACAATTTTAAAGAAAGAAAAAAAAGGCGATTTTATTCCCTGGATGTTTTAATTATTTCCTGCCAACCCTAACCGCCATGGACGCAGTTAAAATAATTCAGTGCTCCTACCGAGTGAAGTTTTTCACTTTTTTTTTCCTAATGGCGGTTAATTACTGGGCTTCCGATGAAACTGGAAAGCGCGCTAAAACGAGGTTAATAGCCAGACATTTTTTATATGAAGTCTGCAAAAATTATTCCCTTGTGCGTAGTTTGTTGAGGTTTGTGTGACTTGAGCTTCTATATTCCCTTTTGCGGGTATGGGGTGATTAGAAAGCCTTGTTTCTAGTTTCTTTAAAACCGATAGATCAATATTATTTATTTAAACTTCATGTACAAGAGTGGTACATAGGCCTGCCGGGGTTGCGGGCCTGTTCGAAAGAGATACCGCCCCGGAACATAAAGGGCGAGGAAGGAACATGGATGGGTTTTAGTCAGTATGAGTCTGACACTCCCTCCCGCTCCGCCCAGAGTGGGAGAAGTCATTTGATGATTTCCCATCCTAAAAAAAAAAGAGTGGTACATAGGCGGACTGCCTTATGACTGACCCCTGACTGACTTATGCCACAAGGCATTCTCTACCAGTTAACCTTTGAGTTAAAAGGGAAAAGATAGCAATAGTGTACAAAATAATGTCTAAAAAACTAACCAAACTCAAACTCAAACTCAAATCATTTATTTCAATTAGACCATTACGGCACTTTTGAATGTCAAAAATACAAAACTAAATCAAAGCTACAGTCACAGTCACAAGGCATAATAACTTGAGAAAGTACTGTAGTTGCCCATTCCCTAGCGTAGATCTCTATGGAGAAGAACGGGCAAGAAACTCCATGGACACTCTTTTCAATCAAAGTATTGTTACAAAATCTTGGTTACATCATTCATGTTGTGATTATACATATATGTGAGAACCAATTCGTAATATCCATTGTTTGATAACACTCAAACTCCAAAAATATGAGTTTGCATTTTAGCCGTTGTGATTCCAAAGTCCCTAAAAACGAGAAAGTATTTTTTATTTGTTGTCATAATAACTGCAAAACAAAAACGCATCATGTTTGTCTCTCGGTAGATGACCTAGAATCCTAAATCGAGCCCATCATCGTCTTGCCCTTCTTGCAATTAATTTGTATTCTTCTTCCTTCTTAAATCTTTCTTAGCTACGATCTCAGTACTTTCCTCTTACCAACTATAAAGGGTGTAAAACACCTCTTAACGAATACGAAAGGCACTTGTTCTCCTCGTCATTCTGATCATTTTTTTGTTCTACACTATACCTGGGAACCTTCTAGTTACGGAGATATTGGGGGTCAAAGTTGCAAGATTTTGACAAGTTTTATTTTAAATACCACTTTTTATCGCATGATTTTTACTTTAAATATCTCTACGACCCCCGTACTATTCATCCATCAGCACAATGTTTTGAGTGTGTTAAATTGAGTTATACCACAAAACATGATTTGTAACCTCAAAAATAAAAGTTGTTTCCCAGCAATATTTTTTGCGTAAAGTTACTTAGTTTGATATACATAATGCGTGGTTAACGGCTTTGTGATGAGGTGAAATACACCCTGTATTTGGTTATTGTTTATTTTTTTTTGTTAAAACCTACGTTACCCAACAATATTCGTCAAAATTCAGTACCCTTGCGCTCGCGCAGCTGTTTGAAAAAGCAGTTAGTTCCGTTCTACGTGTAGCGATTTCAAAATCCTTAGTTAACAACACTGAGTGGGTATTGATTTATCACTCGTAAATCCTCTAACGTGCCTTGTTTTTTGTTTGTTATGTCTTTATGACATTAATGATCGAAATATTTATGTATTTTCTGTTAGTTTTCAAAACGCTATAACTTTGGTTTTGAGGTAGGTGGTTAAGAATTTATTTCTACAGAGTATTTTGCTAATGGGCCTACCTTTGGTCGAATTGTCTAAAACAAATATACGAGTAAGTTTTGTAATTAACCTGTTGAAACAAATTGAGCAGCAATTGAGCATTTATTTATTTATTAAAACTTTATGCACAATTAAAACTGTACAAAGGCGGACTTAATGCTATATAGTCTACCTTATTTCCTTTTCACATTAACCAACTCGACCAATCGCATTGTGATAGTCCACTGCTGAACATAGGCCTTTCTTAAGCTGCGATCTCAATCACGTTAAATAGACAATTAAAACACAAAAAAAAACCGAAGCTATTACAAAAACATCACACCACAAATAGCTCACATACACCATTTTTTCTTCATTTCCATTTTACTCCACATTTTCCTCTAATTACTCCGATGACAGAGTCTTCAGGCAGCATGTGAAACATCTGATAATGACAGAGAATGTCGCCGCCATCTTGCGTCCAATTACTTGGATCGTAACAAAACAATAACAAAAGTTGCGCTGCCTCAGGCGCGGGCGCAGGCCGGAAGTTGTGCGCATACGCATGCCCGGCGACGGCTTCCGGTCGGGAGTAACGAGCCGCCCTTTGTAACTGTGTGTGTTTAAAGTTTTTGTGAGGTAGCTGCACTAGTTGGGTTGCTGGTAGGTAATTAATTTTGCTGGTTTTTAATTTATCTTAGTTTGTTTTTGGAACAGATGGTTAAGCAGTCAATACTGTCAAAAATCAAACCAATTTTTATTGACAGCCTTTACAAGTAAGGAGGATTGCAAATTCTATCCTTATCTATTTTTTTTTTTGATCGGCCCATCATGTCTTCTACTTCCATACTTCCCTATTACTCGTCCACTCAGCGGTCACCACATTTCTTGGCATATCATCCTTCACACAGTCCACCCGTCGTCGTTTTGGTCTTCCTCCACTCAAATGTAAATGCTTCTGTAGGATTCCCAATGTTAGCTGTTAATATAAACTCCTTGAGTACTCAGTTTTAATCCCAGTTCTGACACAAATCACCCAATTTAGCGCCAAACGAATTTAAAACATCGAACGTTATGTTTCTGTCAATAAGAAGTCGACAGAGCAGAACGATACTCGTATTTTAAATACGTTAAATGCATTGTTATGATTTGTGGTACGAAAGAGCTTTAGAAGTTTAAGTAGGAAAGTGTCTCAAAAAATGCCGTCATCAACTTATGTAAATTATTTTTCCTTTTAAACATATCATAACATTACGCCTATTATCCCTTAGAGTTAGGCAGAGGTGTACATAATATGTAGTACGACCACATTTCGCCATTTATGTTTAAGTCCCATGTAATATGGACCGAGCCTATTGCCATCAACCGGGCACGAATCTAGGCCCCGTGGCTGCTACTGAGAAAATCCTGATGGAAAAACCCAATAACACTTTGCCCGACTCAGGACCTCATGCATAGCAGGTTCTCTTGCGAGCACTCAACCAACGAGGAAGTAGTTTCCTTGTATTCCGTCTAATCGAAAAAAACTTCACCTATCCTGATTCTTCGAGTAACTCTTCCTAGAGATAAAAATAGAACATTCCTACCACTTGACATACCAAATACCGATAAAACTCATCATCTAAAGTTCTAAACATACCAAACAAGAACTTAACATTTTATACTTCTTTTCCACATTGACCATTATTGCGGTCATTACATAGATTAACCGAGATTAGCCAAGATTAGCCGTCGTTAAGCTGCCAAGAGACTGTTGTGCAACTGGGCGATTTAAAAATATCTGTATTTCCTAGCCGACACTCAATAATAGGTCTATTAAGTTCTGTTGGACTCTGTGATTGGTTTAAAGTGGAAGCTGATGGACAAAGTTGCTTATGTAAAAGGATTTGGTCCACAGATAGTTAAGGCTATAGGTTTTGTCTTGACACCGATAAAGAAGTTCGTCATATCGTTATAGATTTACAGTTACACATCATGTCATCGTTATGTCTAAAACTAGCGGAAGCCCGCTGCTTCGACCGCGTACATATTATACACTAAAACCTTCTTTGAGATCTATCCATCGGCGCAGCAGTTTTTAAGTTTATCGCTAACAGACAGATGCGGCGGAGGACTTTTAAAATATTAGTGATTATGGATTGTCAATAATCTTACATAATTTTTTATATGTAATTCTTAGTCCCTAAATTGTGTCTTCTCTAGATTCTTTTCTTTCGAAATAACCAATTTCATTCTTCATTCTTGGACCAGCCTGAAATGCTTCATGCATTTTCTAGTTTTGTTGCCAGTTATTTCCTGGTGTGTTATGGATCAGAAATCCAGTGAAAACCGCTTTTAACTTTACTATTACAACTGGAATGAATGCAGACATATGCCCGCTAGTTCTTCCACCTCGTGCCACACAAAATGGCAACGTTTAACGTCGCGCAAGCGAAATTGTATGAAAAAAGCCCTCGCTACCGGCGCACGCGATGTTTGACATGCCAACTAGAACGATCCACTCTCTCAATGTATCGAGGACTTGTAGTTAGCAGTGTTAGCGATTATCAATAACCGGGCTGTAAAAATAAACAGGCGAGTTTGTTTGTGGTGATCGAGGAGGGTGACATGGCATTTGATGTACTAGGAGCTCCACGAATACGGACACCATCATTCCTGCCCGAGAAAGAAAACGGATATTGATGCTAATGCTGTCAATGTGCTGAATGTGCATATGTCACCGTAAAATTGTCAAACACGTTAGATTGTAATCTCTCTAGCGATATTGTAAACTCTCGAAATATTGTCAAGCTGCTTTCAATAAATCGCATTATTTATATAACCTAACCTTAAACACTTTATATTCCCTTAAAAACCCCTATTTCCAAATGCAGGGTTTAAAGGAGCCTAACGGGGGGGGGGGGTGCCCCAAGTCCCGATTATGGGGGCAGAGATACATCCGTATGTTCAGTTGACAATATTTCGAGAGTTTACAATATCACTAGAGAGATTACAATCTAACGTGTTTGACACTTTTACGGTGACTCATATACACAACTCCTCCTAAGCCCTGGCTTGAGCCAGCGTAACGTTAGGGTCAAAAGATCCTTTCACCATCATCTTCCTGCCTTGTCCCATTCATACATTCTATTTGGGGTCCGCGCAACACATTTTCTTCTTCAATTCTCCTCAATATTGTCACGCAATCCATCCATCTTTTCTTTGGCTTGCCTCTCCCCATAATAATGCTATTTGCATGAAAAAATGCTCGTGCCTAAATAATAACAGCCGCTCGGCCGGTCTTTAGGTTAAGCCGTGCTTGCCCAGGTTGGTCTGTGGATGGGTGACCACCCTTACATACCGAGTTTCCTCCATGCCTCGGAAAGCACGTTAAGCTGTTGGTCCCGGCTGTCATTTGTCCATCTTTTGCAGTCGTTACAGTCAGTGGCCCAAAATGTCTGACAACCAGTCTTGTTAAGCGGTATTATCCAGTATTAACTAGGTTGTGGAGATCAGACAGGCAGTCGCTCCATGTAAAATACTAGTATTCAGCTGCATCCGGTTAGACTGGAAGCCAATCCCAACATGGTTGGGCAAAGGCCAGGCAATGACGATGCATGAAGAAAGGCAGAAGGAATCTACTATTTGATCACTTACCCCAATTAAAAAAGATGAAACTACAAGGTACCTCACAGTTCTGCTTACCCCACATAAGTTTACACCGTGAAGGTTCATAATCTTGATTGTAATTAAGAGTGCGCGGTATCGAAGTTTCGCCCAAGAGTGAAGAGAGCGTGACCACTTCACGTAATATGTATATTAATTGCAGAGAAACTATTTGTTTATAGATTTACGACGCCAGAATATATTACATATCAATTTATATTTACTGTAGATCACGTTCATTATAAAAATTGTGAAGACGTTAGAAAGGAGACTAATAATTCCTTTGCGATTAGGATTTTTGTAAATCTGACAAATTAGGTCTGTCAGGTTATGGTCAATCAAAAACTAACCCACGGAAACTTAATAATTATCCATTAGTAAAGATTTTTAACAAAGTAATCAGTATTTACTTCCGAAGATAACCCCTTTCATCCAAACTCACAAACTTTACTTCTATTAATATAATATTAGTATTTTTGTCCATATTCTACCCAGTGGATTTCTGCCCACTGCGTAATGATGTAGGACTGCTGGTGCTCTTTGCTGTAGGACCTAAAACACAACTGGCTAAATATGGGTATATCAGATTATCAGATATACCTGTGCCTAACCATTAGAAGATTACAGGCGAGATTATATAATTGCCTGCTTTTCCTGGTATGGCATAGTATCCTCAAGTTAGCTTTCTGCAAGCTAATAATATTGAATAATGAACCCATCTCCATCAAGTACTACATCAGGAATTATTTTCTCAAGGTTTGCACCTAGATCCGCATTAAAGATACAGAGCAATTAGTCTAGTTTCACTTAATTAATGATGTAAACTGAGCGGCATTGAGATAAATACGTAAACATCTTTGAGTGGCTCCAACCGTCTTGTAACCTTTAGGTCAAGAGTTAAATATGCATCAGTTAAAGTGACAAGCTTCAGTTGAAACATAGCTACTGTGTTAATAAGCGGTTTATTGGAATCATAGATAATAATTAAAATGGAGGAAAAGATCAAAACATTACGAGATAGGATGCGTAACGTGAGTTTTTTTGTGGTTAACAGAAGCCATTATAGGCATTATTTAGTAAGCTTAATTTACATGCTATTCTAAGGTCCATGTTCACCAAAAAGACGTAGCTCTGGTTATCTAAAATCAGCTGTTTAAAACACTGTTTTTGAATGGGAACATGTCTCAGTGACAGCTGCTTTTAGATAATCCGACTGTTATCTTTTCGGTGAACATGAACCTAAGTGATTTACCCGACTGTCTCATAGATCCCTCAATTTATTCCATTCCAGTTAGATTCATAATTATGGTTCAATTTAAATTAAGTGATGAACTGCCACTTTTACGTCGTCTCGTGGTTACATAAGTTAGTTTCGGTTACTTATCAAGTCATCAATTTGAAGTTTTGAAGCCACTGATTATGTGCTGGGGGAAAGGATATAAATACTCAGCATAATAAATATGAATTCACTGTTAAAAACGAGACATAAATGCAAGATAATGATATCAACGGTTAACCTAACAACCCAAACCCCATTGTTACAGAACCTGGACAACTGGAAGTCGTCGCGGCGAAAGAGGGTGGAGCACATCATAGAGAGGTGTGTGGAAGTGCGGCGGATGGAGCACGAGCCCAGCCAGCCACGCGCCAAGTCCAAGACCTTCAACGAGATGCTGGAGGAACGGTCAGTACATAGGTAGTACACCAACTGAACTTATTATAACCACCTCATCAACATCTTCATAAAGCACCATATCTTCTTCTCAAATTCGAAGCTTTTACTTATACTGGTAACCTGCGTCAGCCCACTGGGCAAACGCCTCTTCCCATGACTGCCAGTTGTTTCTGTTCAGGGTTAATGTGAACCAATGGTCGTTGGTTTTGTACAGCTTGTCCCGCCATCTCCTACGAGGACTGCCGCGACGCCTTCTGGCGTGTGTCGAAGCTTTAATTTTTGTCAAACCATTTAGAGATAGGCATTTGAATTATTGAAGAGTCGTACTGTTAATCAGAAACTTTCAGCGGGGTGCCTATTTCAAATGATAGGTTTCTATAGAGTGAATCTCGAAGACACTCTTTGTTTTCAGCTTTCCAACAGCGTTTATGAAAATCAACGCGTCTGCAGTGTCTTTGATATTGAATAATGCGTATGCCTATTGTGATTGTGACTTACCATCAGGTGGGTCTGTTCGTTTTGCCGATCAATAACATGAAAATTATGATCAAAGCAATTCAATCTGAAAACGTGGATAACTTCACTAAACACAAATCGATTGGAGCTCCTAATGCATTTCGGTTGCACGCCGGGTTAAGTCTTGTGATCTTCGGATGTCCGTTTAAGTCAGGATGTTTATGTTGAACGTTATTTGGGTATTCAGACACAGGGTATTTATCACCGTTTACGTCGTCAAGTCGTAAAAGAAAATCTGTTTGAATGGTTTTGAACGACACCTTTGGAAATGGACTGAGTAAAACGAAATTATGAGAAGTATCTTCTTCTGATGCCTCTCCTATCTAAAGGTTAGTCATCATCTCGGAATATGTCTCCATGTCTTTTCTATGCTGGAACTGCTCAGCAACATTCCTGATTTCGGTCCAATCGCAAATGTTTCTCAGCCAATACTTTTCCCCGCTACTTTGCCCGTCATTATCAGTTAAGAAAAGTATAGCGTCGGTTAAAGAATGCCACAAAAAATTCAAATTGAAACCTCTTCAAGCCGACAGCAATATAAACATAGAAGACATTTCAAATGCACCACCTCACGTCTTCAGAAGTACTATAGTCTTATTTATAGTATTCAGAAACGTAGTAAACAAAGACGTGAGTGTCAGTGCTATACATTAACATCGCTTTACTGGCAACCGAGTTCAACTACCAGATAAATATGTACATATACATATGTAATATGTAGGTGTCTTCGCGTGAAACGAAAGAGAAACATAATGTATGGATTAGATTCTTGTCTCGTCTGGGGAGGAGGTTTGAGTGATTACTACGGCGTAGTGGATATTGTGATTTGGTGTAGATTCTGACAAGTATACAGGGTGTAACTCTTTCGAAGCCGTCAACCAAGCATTCTGTACATCAAACTAAGTACTTACCGCAAAAACGATTGCTGGAAAACGACTTTATGACGACAAAAAATGACCACAGTGACGGGGAAAACAAGTGCTTTTCGACTTTATTAAGGGTTTATTTACACCCTTTACGGATTACTCTTTGCGTGGTAACCGATATTTCTAAAAGTTTCTAGATGCAGTTTTAAACACTGCAATATAGAAAAGGCTAGTATGATAATAAGTACCTAAGTTGAATATCGTAGGACCCCTTATTCATTAACAAACAATTTTGCATGTAAAATCCTTTGGATCTTCTTTGGTTCACATAGTGCTGTGAAACGCTTTCTGGTTGCGTCCATTATTTACTTTGCTATTATGAAAATACCGTCTAGTTTTCCATAGCCTTACTTTGATTCCGATTATAAATATTCTGGATGCGAGTCGCACGGGACCGGTCAATGTGGCGATACTTGGGGGAGGCCTATGTCCAGCAATGGACGTCTTATTCCTAAGAAATATGTAGCTAGTTGCTTTTTGATTACCTTCTAACTAAACTTCAAGATCATTGTTCCACGGTTTCGTGTGTACTTGAAATACTTTTATATCTGCAACCTATACTTTTAATAATCCTTCAAACAATAAGTTCCCACGTAGATGATCTTATTACACCACAGATAATAAAATTACAAACATCTATAGTCTAATTTATTATTTCTTAACGTATTGGCTTATTGCTTATTATTATATTACTATTACTTGCGCAACGGATAGTAAATTATGTTATTATATTAATTCGTTATTACTTTTTGTTGCAAAAGTGCGACAAACGTGGTTATAACGGTAATTAATTAGAGATTATTATTTATTGGTAGATTGTTGTGTAATGAGATAGACGTATTGTGTTGTTCTATCGTCATCTGCCTAGCCTTTTCCCAACCATGTTGTGGTCGGCTTCCAGTCTAACCGGATGCAGCTGAATACCAGTATTTTACATAGAGCGACTGCCTATACAACCTTATTTTTTGTTTATACTAAACCCGAAAAGGGGTCATTGTACTCATAATTTTGAACAACTTTTTCTATGGGACGAACCCTGAAATCGCGAAAAAAAAATCAGCTGTTCCCTACATTTATGTTCGCATAACTCGTCAAAATGTAGGGAACAGCTGATTTTTTTTTCGCGATTTCAGGGTTCGTCCCATAGAAAAAGTTGTTCAAAATGATGAGTACAATGACCCCTTTTCGGGTTTAGTATAAACAAAAAATAACCCTGTATACGATACCACTTGGTAAGACTGGTTGTCAGACTTTTTGGGCCACTGTAAACGACTGTTGTGTTGTTCCATCTTCTTCCTTATAGTGGGGATGTCAGAGTTTTGTAAGCCGCTCATGGGCCTCTGACTTGGCTTAACAGGTCGTTCAGAAATATCTCTCAGGCATGCTGGTTTCCTCACGAAGTTTTCTTTCACCGAAGCAACATACAATACGCGTAATGAATCCGAAAAGTCAGAAGTGCGTGTCTTTATTTGATTCTCCTTTTCGTCTGGAAAAACCTGGATGCCCAATGTCACACTCTCAAAACAATGCCTTATTAAAAGTTCTGTTTTTCCGGATTATGGGAGTAGAAATGCCAACAGTGCAGTTCATTTAGGTGTGGGTAAAAACGGGTATGGAAGATTTATCGTGTCAAATAAACTTAATAGGGTTCTCCAAGTCTGCTATTAAAATCTAAACTGACAGGAGTTATCGGTATAAAGCGGTGTGACAGTAAATAACAATTTCGTAGTCTTTTTCTATCATTTGAAAGGTCTCGTAAAAAGGCCCACGTTTTTACATTGTAAAAAAGTTGTAAAAACCAACAAAGTTTGCTGACATCGAAACATAGTTGTTTTAACACAATTTTTTTACCAAACAAGACCATTTAGACCATGTAATGTTGTCGTAAAAATACTGGCCACTCGATCTATAAAAAAAAATACTACATATTTGGTAATAGTTTACTCACAAAGCAATATGAACCTTATCTGTAAAACTCTAAGTTTGAAATCACAGTAGCACATTTTTGGAATCGAAATTTTCTTACTTTCCCAATACAATTTCAACTCAGTTTCCGCTTTGTTAAGGTTGCTTTTTCAAAGTTGAGTGTTTACATATATGTTTTCCTATATACTAGAGTTGCGGTAGAATAGTAAGGTTATCGATTCGCAATGCTTGTAATGTAATATCGATGTCATTGACTCGATATACGGTGTTGTATTGCTCGGTATTATTTGAATCGAGTACTGTGACTCTGATTTCGAAGTGGTTCGTGGCAGACCATATGTGAGGCTTTTACTTCTGACGGTTAAAAATATTTTATTTTCTCAAAAGAATTACACACATCAAAAGTGTCTAGGGATCAAGCATTTTTATGCGGATTTCTTGAGATTGAGATGTGGCTTTGTAATAAATTTATGATTTTATAAATTTATATGGATCCTTTTTGGTGCATTTCATAATTTGAATCAGGAACTGTGAATCAAATTCGAGTAAAAGATGAAAATCAGCTGTCAATATTTTCCCTATAAAAACATACAACGCATTGAAGACATTATTAGTGCTACTGTTTCCCTACTACTGATTAAAACCAACGTTATTATGGAGCGGCGACGTCATTTAAGCAGGAAAGAAATGCTCAGAGCCGTGGGAATGATAGAAGCTGGTTCCCGGCAACGTACTGTGGCTTTAGCTCTGAATACAAGTCAGAGTGTTATCAGTCGACTTTGGACACGTTACCGAAGCACTGGTACCGTGGCTGAGCGCCATGGAGGACGGTATCGCTGCACCACACGGAGACAAGACCGATACATTCAAATCTTAACTCGAAGAGCTCCAACAATAACCGCCATGATGTTAGCCGTGAGGCTTCATCACTCTTCAGGGAACTTAATTAGCGACCAAACAGTCAGAAACCGCTTGCATGAAGTGAACCTTCATTCCCGAAGACCGCTACGGGTACCACCTATAGTAATGCACAATCGTAGGATTCGATATCAATGGGCTCTTGAACACAGAAATTGGGCAGAAGAACAATGGCGTTTCGTGTGCTTTTCTGATGAGTCTCGTTTTGGTATGAGACCGGATACAAGACGTATACGACACTGGAGAACCCCTGGACGCCAACAGCGATTAAAATCCTGCCAGGAAGTCCATCCTTATAGTGGTGGAACCATCATGGTATGGGCGGGTATTTGGATCGGCGGAAGAACTGAGTTGATTTGGATCAGAGGCAACCTCAACGCTCAAATTTATGCTGAGACGATTGTATCAGACGTCATCGTTCCTCTACAAGTGCAAATCGGTCCCTTATTTCAGTTAATGCATGATAATGCACGACCGCACACCGCAAGAGTTGTAAGACAGACTCGCCGCAGCTAACATCAATGTCCTGCCCTGGCCTGCTCAGTCGCCAGACTTGAATCCGATTGAGCATGCATGGGATATGCTACAGAGAAGAGCTCTGCCGAATATGGAGGGTATCCAGTCGCAAGAAGACCTTTTTTTGTTGTTGCAACGAACATGGGCGGCCATTCCACAGCGTGATTTGGATGAACTCATTTTGAGTATGCCAAACCGATGTTCTTGTGTTGTAAGTGTTCGCGGTAGAAACACGGATTATTAATTGTTTAAGTTACCCAATAAAATTTTAAAGAAAACTGTTATTTCAGTCTTTTTTTCGAACTTTTGTGTTAGTGGTTCAAATGTCAAAAATCCCTTTATTAGGAAAATGGCAAATTTCTTTATTAATGCAAAGGTGACTTGGTTTATCGTTACTGTGACAAACGAAAACACTTTATTTGATGAATCCTTAAAGAAAATTTTAATTAATATCAATCAGGAGAAAAGTTATTGCAAAAATATATGTTGATCCCTAGACAATTTTGATGTGTGTACTTACAAATTCACTTGCAGAGAAAAACATAAATAGATCTACAATGTTATCTGCCAAAATATTTAAGTCATCATCATCATCATCATCAGCCTATAATGTTCCCACTGCTGGGACACGACCTCCTCTCAATGAGAGGGAATGGGCTATAATCTACCACGCGGGCCCAGTGCGGATTGCCAAATATTTAAGTATCTAAAAAATAATATTTTGTTATTTAACATAAAAAATAAAAAGTAAATAATTCCTGTATTTTTATTATTAATGCTTCTTTCTTCGTTAATTGCTTTTCCAAAGTAACATTGAGATTTTAGAGTATGCAAGTATGGAAAAAAAAAAGACTAAATTACATATTACCCTATGGATCTTGCCTAATATCTTGCATAACCAAACTGCAACACAAGAGCAGCAATGAACACCATTCCTCATACATTGACTCTTAATACCTATCGTGTGAAGGTACACAGGTTCTAATCCAGGTCAGTGCAAATTGATTGTTTCGGCAGTTATTCCAAATCAATTGGGAGCGGTGTTGAGTTCAGAAAATAAAGTTATTTTAACTATGAGAATGTTTCTGTTACGTTTCTTATTCGTTATTAGCTTATTGCTAACATGGGAATTGTTTAGTTAATGTGTTTCTATCACGCTATAGTTTGGGGTCTGTGGAAGTCTATTTGTATTGTTTGGCCAAAATAATCTGTGTATTTAATGAAGTATAAACTCAAAACTTGGTTTGTGACCGCTAATTAATATTTTTTTAACCGAAATCATACTCCCATTAATCTATACTGTAAACCATGCTTAAATTATCTGAAATGAAAGAAACTTTCAGGTTTTTTACTAGATTAGTGAATCTATACTCTCTGGGTTATTTTACGAATATTTATATACCATATTTAAAAACTCCTCATGCTTTTACGAACAATTCACTGATGGAAAGTTGCACTACTGGCGAATAAATTGTGTTTCAGGAAGGCAAAGTTGGGGATAAAAGGGAGTCTTAAATAAAATTTAGATGATTTAGCTGCTAGGTGCAAAACATCTGCATCCGTGTATTCTTAGGTCCATGTTCACCGAAAAGATAACCTTCTGATTATCTGAAACCAGCTGTCACTGTGACATGTTCCCATACAAAAATGCGTTTTAAACAGCTGTTTTAGATAATCAGGCTGTCATCTTTTTGGTGAACATAGACCTTAATCATCCAAAATAGCTGACGGCTATGTCCTCCCAATTTCTCCTACGGAAAGAAGTCCCGGCAACAATTCCGTCAGTAATCCAACACCCTCAATAATTATAAAATCTAATATAAACTCCCCCAAAGGAAATCAACTTTCGTATGTGACTGCCTGACTACAGCCGGTGTAACTTACACTACACGTCCGTCTCGGTCGGCGAGCAGGGTGCGACTGATCGGGTTACCAGTACGTGGGGAGTACATGCGCAAGCGCAGATAAGCGTGACGGGTGCACGTTTACTTTGGTCGGATTTTAGGCTAGATTTTTTGATTATGTAATGATTTCTGAATTTTGAAGTTGGTAGTATACACTAAACATTTCATTATGTTTTATTATGTAGGTGAAAGATGGTTATGATAATATCAGAAATGAAGGAGATTATCAAGCTTATCATGTTGACATAATTTCCAGGATATCCCTGATGGTAAAACATAAATTAATTAATTAATATATCCACCTAGTGCCACAGTAAGCAAAGCTTGTGTCGTGGACACTAGATAGTTGATATACTTACTACATATATACTTTTTTATTTGTAAATACATACTTATTATACATATAAACATCCATGACTCGGAAACAAATGTCCGTGCTCATCACACAAACATTTGCTCCTACCGGGATTCGAACCCAGGACCCTAACAACGTAAGGCAGCCTCACTACCACTACGCTAATCGGGTCGTCATGGACGTCAATAGGACGTCCACTATCCATGACCCCGCAGGAAATAATGAAGTATCATGTTCGTTGAGGGATCAGTGTCAGTAACCGCCATTGCATGTCATTTTCGATTACCTATATACAATTTGAGGGGCAGTTAAAAAAAACGAGTTATTTTGAACATCTTTATTTATGTGGACTGCTTCGCTGCTCGAGGGATCGTATCCAAAAATGATGTGCATGAAGGTATGAGGTCTCCTGGGTTCGATTCGGGTCGGGGTATGTGCTGTTGGACATTTCTCAGTCACGGACTCACGGAGTCTAAATTCGTGCCCGGTTGATGATCAATAGGTTCGCCCCTTATTACATCATCATCATTTCAGCCGAAAGACGTCCACTGCTGGATATAGATCTTCCCCAAGTGTCGTCTTAGTACATGGTGTGTTGTTAATGTATGTTGTTTATCTGGTGTCCACGCCACAAGTCTTGCTTAGTGTGCCACTAGATGGCGCTGTGTGTAATGTCCAGCGATATTTATATATTTTATATGTTACGATTTATCAGCGTTTTAATTAAATAATACCATTTGATGAAATAAAGGAGAATGACCAAAAATGTATGGGCTCTGGACCAAAAAAAAATCTGCTGCCCCCAGGGTTGACTCCATTGTGGGTTAACTTATAATGTTGGACTTACTATGTGTGCCAATGTGCATCAAATTCTAATCCACAGTTACAGACTAATTCAACAATTTGAATGTGCAAGTGAATGTGCTACTTTTTTTCAAGTTCACGTTTCAGCTAATATCTATGATTCCGTGGGACAGATTTTTTCAGTTCCATAGAAGAAAATTAAGCTTTTGAACCAGTCTTTCAAATGAGCTATGTAGTAAATTTGGGGGCAGAACTTTTCTTTTTTTTTTCAAATTTTGGTCCACTTTGGTCATTCTCCTTTTCAGCCACAGCACAATTGCGTTTCGTAGAAAGTGTCCTTATGCAATTACAAAATCAAAGAATTCGATCGATATTTTAGACGCCATACCAATATTTTACCGAATCATTTGACAATCAATCGGGCATAAACATCGATCGTTAATCTTTAATCAAACTCATCGGAATTGCGATCAAATTTAATTGCAATTCAAACAAACCAATTTAAATTTGTTCTTATGTAATACTTGTAATACATAAAATCGATTATTTATCAACTGATCGACTTTCGTAACAATTAAGATGTTTTCAACATCCGGATTTCCGTTTTGCTTCAAATAATTTGTGGGGCTAAAGTGCCTAATTAAAATATTCTGAATTGTATTTTGCTAGACGTAATAATCGTGGTATTTTATAATGATGTTATATTAATTGCACATGAGAATAACATCATTGCATAGTATAACATAACATCACGCCTGTAATCTGTAGTCCCATGTAATAGGAGCGAGCGTATGGCCATCAATCAGGCTCGAATCCAGAGTCCGTGACTGCGAAATTCCTGATAAAAAAACCAAATATACGTCCAACCTGGTATTCGAACTCAGGACCACATTCTCAGCTGCCCCGCTTGCGACCACTAGACCAATCATGTAGTCTAATATGTATGTTAGTATGTTAACTGAATTACCACCATCTTGTTTTTCCTAGCCTTTTCCCCACTATGTTGGAGTCGGCTTCCACTCTTCGCGTCTGTCGCTTGAGTTTCTATTAATGCCTTTTGTACTTGCAGAAATTCTCTCTTATTATATATATACCTCTGAAGCTATCATCATCATCATTCTCTTGCCCTTATCCCAATTTATTTGGGGTCGGCGCAGCATGTCTTCTTCTTCCATACTCCTCTATTTTTCGTCATCTCATCAGACACTTCTTTTCTTACCATATCCGTCTTAACACAGTCCATCCATCGTTTCTTTGGTCTTCCTCTACTCAAATACCCATCCACATTAATATTCAAAACTTTATTCACGACATTTTTCTCATTCCTCCGCATCACATGCCCATACCACGACAACCGATTACCACACAACTTTTCAGTCTCCGGCGCCACTTTCAGACTTCCTCTAATAACCTCTGAAGCTACTTTCATTTAAATAAATAATCAAATAATAAATATAAATTTATTCAAAAATATAAGGTAAACGTTTACAGTTTTTCTTAAATCTATGTTAAGTTCACAATTACTTCTATTGCGAGCATTACAAACACAGTTTTGTTTGAGTAATATTTTTACTGTCGTTAGTTAGTTGTTGGGTTATCGCTATTGGCCTACTGTTAAATATAAAGAAGTTCGTTGTTCATTTATTTCTAAAACAAAGACACAACTAACGCCATAGAAATATAAAAAACAGACTAACGCCTTGTTACAATAGTAACTACTGAAATTATAATAGATTCATTATATTAATGTTTTATTCTACGAATTATATATTATACACAATCATGTAATAGTTTTGGTAGCGAATATATTCCGTCATATATCTACATATACACGCACACATAAGTGGTAAGAATATCAGTATGAACGGTGAATAATATGATCGGCTAATAGATCTTGGAATAACAGAATCATGTGCCAAAGTCGAGGTGTTGCGTTAACACCGTCTATTAGCTGAGCTCTTCATCACCCTTTGTACCGAAAGACGTCCACTGCTGGACATAGGCCTCTCCCAAATGTCGCCCCATTGACCGATCCCGTGCGACTCACATCCAGCGGATCCCAGCAGCTGATATCTTATGCCATTTACGCTATTAAAGCTCAAATTGAAAATGTTGTTATTGGCATACGTTCGCCTGTATCGTACCATTACTTTCTATCAGTGTTTGTATGTACCGTGTTCATACCAAAACCAAGTGCATTGTATACTGTTTAGCGGTGAACACATAATTGGCGATAGTTTTCAAAACTAGAGGATGTTTGCTAACGTTCAGAGTACAGCTACATTGTCGGTTCATTCGTGCTCGTACTTACGGACGGAAACTATTCGGAAACAAACATATTATTATACTTGTGTTAAATTGGACCATTCAGGGAACTTACTTATTTCCACTTTGAGGCGAGTTGTCGTTGCATCTTTCATATTATGAAACACTTTAAAGCAACATTTATAACTTATCCTGCCTAGCCAGATTCCTAAGGTACCACTGATTTCTTCTATTTGGCTTCGTATTTTTATCTACCTTATTATATCGATATGGTTCTCACGAGTTTTCCTTAAGAAACAGTTCTTTATTTTGCATTTGGGGACTGACTTGTAAATTTGGCTACTGGTCATCAATCTGATTAACACGAAATCTAATTGTGGTTTTCCTAGACGAGTAAAGTTTTTATTCTGGAAATTCTCAGTAGGAGTCGTTTTATCGGTTGACTGAGGAAGGTATAATAAATGTAGGTGTAAATCATGAATTAACAATACCATCTCTAATCTAGCAGTCTTCAACCGTGGCCTACTTATGTTCAGGTTACATCAGATCAGCTGTTCGCAGTAACGCCGCCATTTGTAATTATACGTAACGTCAGTGTTCCGATGTAGTGTGACCAATCAGTAACTATGAAAGGACAATACCGATACTTATGTCTGTGTTATGAAATGTCGGTAAGACTGGCTATAGAGGTGAACAAAATGTTGTAAACTTTCATGAGAATGACGATAATTGGTGATACGAGTATTAGGCAGGCGATTATCTAGAGACCAGTATAATTCCTTGTTTTGGTATTTTAGATCTCTATCCTACTATATATAATATTATAAATGCGAAAGTTTGTAAGTATGGATGTATGTATGGATGTTTGTTACTCTTTCACGCAAAAACTACTGAACGGATTTGGATGAAATTTTGCACACAGATGGTTTATAACCTGGATTAACACATAGGATACTTTTTATCCCGGTAGTAAGATCCCGTGGGACAATTTAAACATCACGCGGGCGAAGCCGCTGGCAGAAGCTAGTCTATACTAATATTAAAAAGTAGAAGAGTTTGTTTGTTTGTTTGGTTGAATGCGCTAATCTCAGGAACCGGGTCGAATTGAAAAATTATTTTTGCGTTGGATAGTCCATTTATCAAGGAAGGCTATAGGCTATATAACATCACGCTATGACCATTAGGAGCGGAGCAGGAATGAAAAATGTTGCAAAAACGGGTTTTTTTTTCCTTTCGTTTTTCTCTCCTATGTGACGCAGACGAAGTTGCGTGGGTCAGCTAGTTCTCTATAGTTCTGGATTAGTCTGGGTAGATCAACGGATTCATCGTCTTAGAACTTCGTGGTTTTATTAAAAATATTGAGTCAGAATCGAATATCCAAGTGATGCATTAGGTATTATGGAAACGTAGAAGTCGTCAAATCTTAGTAAATATGATAATTAAAAGATGACCTAACTAAGATAAACATTAGCGATAGATCAAACATGATGTCACCCGCAATGAATAATCAAACATACGCTGATTAAACAGTAAACTACCTTGATTGTTATTACGTCATCAACTGCCCTTAGTATTATTATCACTTGCTTCGGTGAAGGAAAACATCGTCAGGAAACCAGCATGCCTGAGAGATATTTCTCGACGGCATGTAAAGCTAATTCAGAGGTACATGGGCGGCATCAAACTCTGACGCCTGGTTAGGCACGACCTAAAAAGATAAAAGCTGCCCTTAGTCAGGTTTAATAAAAATAAATATCGCTGGTCATGGCATTTCATGAAATATTCTCTTTCTTCTACAACCTCTGTTTTCCTAAAACAAGGGTAACAATAAATGTTATAACAAAGCCAAGGTGGATATCTAAAGGTATTAGATCCTGTAGTAAGAAAAAACGGCAACTTTTGTGGACGTACAGATTAAAATCAAATGAATTAAATAGAAATCGCTTTAAAGAATACGCTAAACTGTTTAGAAAAATCATGCGTCTGACACAGCGATCACAAAATAATTATAAAATTAAAACATCACACAACAAATGTAAAACCGCCTGGCAAATAATAAATCAAGGTAAATTTAACGTGCCCAAAACATATATTTTGAAAATTAAAATCAATAATGATATAATTACGGATGCAAAACAAATTGCTAATCAATTTAATCAATATTTTATTGATAAAATACAACCCATTCAGTCAAGGTATGAAACTACACAGCTCATCTTAAACTTAAAAAACTCGATGTTTATGGCACCCTGCACACCACAACAGGTACAGACAATTGTTAGGGCATTAAAAAACACAAATAGTGTGGGGTACGATGGCATATCAACCAAAGTAATAAAAGCAGTAGCATCTGAAATATGTGACCATCTGTCCCATATTATGAATCTGTGTATCGTAGCCGGCACGTTTCCTGACGCACTAAAGGTAGCTATCGTAAAGCCATTATTTAAGAAAGAAGATCGAGAGCTTATGGAGTACTACAGACCTATTTCTCTGATTCCTACTTTCGCGAAAGTATTTGAGAAATTCATTCAAAAAGAGCTAAATGGGTACATTGAAAAGAATAAAATATTATGTAATGAGCAAAAGGGATTTCGCGAAAATAAGACCATAAACATGGCGATCTACGACTTTTTATACACTGTGTTGACAAAAATGGACAATAAAAGACCTGTATGTTCCATCTTCTGTGATATGAATCAAGCATTTGACTACGTAAATCATGACATTCTAATAAAAAAACTTGACGCATATGGTATAAGAGGTAATGTTCTGAATTTAATTAAATCGTACTTAGACAATAGAAAACAAAAGACAGAAATCACTAGAATTAATATAACCACTAAAAAGGAAGAGATGCACCTATCAGCGGAACGACAAATAACTTTTGGTGTTCCACAAGGTAGTGTATTGGGACCACCACTTTTTATACTATATATAAATGACTTGCCAAAATCAATTCCACACCCGATGACTTTATTTGCTGATGATAGCACGGTGACCATTTCTAGTAATAGCAAAGACATGATCCAATATAAATCTGACATTCACAGTACCTTGACATCTACAATAGAATGGATGAAGAATAATAATTTAAAGATTAATTTAGACAAAACAAAAATCATACATTTTAGCCAAAGATTGACGTTGGAAAATATGGACATAAATATAGATAATAAAATAGTTGAAGGTGTAAATACTACCAAATTCCTTGGACTAATAATTGACAAAAGGCTTAACTGGAAATCTCATATAGAGAACCTTTGTAAAAAAATTAGTAGTTCCGCATTTGCATTGTACTCACTAGCTGCAGTTGTGAATGTAGATACCTTGCTTTCGGCATACCATGGTTTAGCTGCGTCTCACCTAAGATACGGCATCATATTCTGGGGAAATTCTACCGACGCTAACACGGCATTTAAGGCCCAAAAGAGATGCATTAGATCTATGTTTGGGTTAAAAACGGTCGACACATGTAAGCCATATTTTAAAAGGTACAAGCTATTGACTCTTCCTTGTCTGTATATCCTCGAAACTGCAATGTTCGTTAAAACAAACCCAAAACTGTTTCCGCGTTTGCAGGATGTGGTAGCGCGTAACAGACGAGATATGAACATTCTTCGAGTCTATCCAGCAAAAACGGCACTAATGCGCAAAAGTATCGTCTGCATGGCACCTACTATATTTAACAAATTGCCTAAATGTTGGAAGGAGTTGAATGGTAGGGCATTCAAACGCCAATTAAAAATGTTCCTTTTGCAAAAAGCATATTATAATGTATCCGAATTTCTAGCCGAAACTGATTTCTCTGTTTGATCTAATTTACTTAATTTTAATTTTATCTTTTCTTGACATTAATACTAAATTTTTATTAATATGGAATTTTGACATTACAATATCAGAGTATTTATATATATTTTTTGATTTGTTATAACTGTTAAATTATAAACTTTGCGTTGCCTAATCTAAGTCATTTTCAGATTAAGTAATTTTTATTGTTATAATTTTTCTGACAATGTTATGGAAATATTTGTACGCCGATACTTACGGCTAAACATGTTTGGACTTAAACAAAATAATATCTTGCATGCTCTTGTGTGTATACAATGTTTAGACAAATAAAGAATCTTATCTTATCTTATCTTATCTGGACATTACACACAGCGCCATCTAGTGCCACACTATGCAAGGCTTGTGTCGTGGTCACCAGACATATACACTTTTTGTTTGTAAATACATACTTATTGTACAATTATACATCCAAGACTCGGAAACAAATGTACATGCTCATCACACAAACATTTGCTCCTACCGGGATTCGAACCCGGGCCCCTAAGAACGTAAGGCATCCACGCTACCGCTGAGCCATTCGGGTCGTCAAAAATAGTTAGTTATTAAATTCAGTCAAGTATTGCTTCTCCAACTTGTATCCTCATTGTGCCCAATGACAACCGTTGGGCATTAGCTCACCAAAGAACACCTGTCTGGTCCGAGGATCCTCCATTTTCTAAGGAGTATGAAGCACTTCCACCCTGTTTGTCATACCTCTTAAAAGGTAACTAACAACTGAAGATTCTCGTAAAAAGACTCGTGAAGCAATCACTCAGTAAATACAGTTGGTCTTGCCTTTGATTTTATATTGAGCGGTAAACTTCAAATAAAACCTCAAACTAAAATAACTAAGCGTACGAATAAAAAGACGTGTGTTAGTTTAAATCTCGGTTCAAACACGTAATGACAAAGAGACCGCAGCTCTACGTAACATGATCTTAACTTTTCCCTTTTTATTGACACCATAACCGCATCCTTTCCGCTTTTAGAGATCCGTGGGTAATGTGGAATGGTGCTGTTGTTTTAAGAACCAACAAGAAATACTCCACTTTAAAACGAAAATTAATTGTAAAAATATGGCTTGGATTGTGTTATTATTTCTTGGCGGTTTTCTTTGAAATAGGAATAATAATAAATAAATAAATAAAAATAAATATCGCTGGACATGAACACACAGCGCCACCTAGTGCCACACTAAGCAAGGCTTGAAAAATATCAAGATCTCTCGGAAGGCTCAACTCTGTCTACCAAGCAGAGTGCGTAGGCATCATCCAAGCAGCACACGCCATAGAGGCCAGGGAGGTTACGGACACCAACATTCGCATACTCTCCGACAGTGCCTCAGTCCTTCAATCCCTAAAAAGTAACCAGATCACGTCGAAACTAGTACTAGAGTGCCACAGGGCCCTAGAAAGAATCACGGTGCTGAACCACAACACGGTAACGCTGCAATGGATAAGAGGACACAGTGGATCACTCGGCAATGATGCGGCTGATGAACTTGCCAGAAGAGGATCCAGCACAAAACCCTACGGACCCGAACCCATTGTGCCCATTCCCTTCAAGCAGCTGAGGAACTGGTTAAAGGATCACACCCGATTACAAGCAGAGAAATGGTGGGCCTTGGCACCAGGCTGTAGGCAATCCAAGGAAGCTATGCCATCCTTGGATCCAAAGCTGACCAGGCGCCTTTTACACCTGGACAGAGATAGCCTGCGTCTGGTGGCAGGGACCATCACTGGTCACTGCTCGCTGAACAAACACTTCCACACCCTAGGTATCACCGACAGTCCCCTGTGCAGAGCGTGCATGGAGGCGGAGGAGACAGTAGCGCATGTTCTCCTGGAGTGCACAGGCGTTACCAAGATTCGCGAGGAGACCCTGGGAACGCCAGGATCACTTGCAGATATCCTGAGGAGACCGGGAAGTTTAATCTGCTTCTGGAGGGAGGTGGGCTGGTTGGAGTAATCGGCCACCATGGCTCACGCACAATGGTCCACTTCAAGGACTAAGTGCGGAAACCTAAACCCCATGATGATGATGATGATGAAGCAAGGCTTGTGTCGTGGACACCAGATAGTTGATATACTACATATATACTTTTTTTTTGTAAACACATACTCGTACTTATTATACGTATAAACATCAATGACTCGGAAACAAATGTCCATGTTCATCACACAAACATTTTGCTCCTACCGGGATTCGAACCCAGGGCCCTAAGAACGTAAAGCAGGCTCACCACCACTACGCCATTCGGGTCGTGAAAGTCTTGTGTAATAGTTTTTATAATGTGGATTATTAGGTTTTCCAAAAGTCATCATCTGCCTATGCCATGTCTAGCCTTTTTGCTTTTTTTAAATATGAACATATTTGTTCATATTTGTAATTTATATTTATTCAGAAAAATTAAATTAATTAATCTTGATCATCAATAAAAATAATTCAGGAGAGTCCGTCTGGGTCGTGTGGTCACCCTAACTGTCACCACAATCGGGTCGTGGAACCCGCTGTCATAGTATCGTGTCGGTTACATTACATGCACTTGTAACACAATGACATATTCTATGATGAGGTGAGAAAGTCTTGTTTATTCAGAGAGTAAATTAAAACTATTTGTTAGTGAGAAACGTTTGAAGAACCGTTTTATTTGTTTTTGGGGATAGAAATTGATCCTGTGATCCTTTTTCCATAATACGTACAACATCATGCCTATGCCATCGTCAAAATTGCCTCGTTAGTCGCAATGACATACAGGGTGTATTTCACCTCATCACAAAGCCGTTAACCAAGCATTCTGTATATCAAACTAAGTAACGTTACGCAAAAAATATTCCTGGGAAACAACTTATTTTTTTGAGGTTATAAATCATGTTTTGTGGTATAACTCAATGTAACACACTCAAAACATTTTGCGGATGGATGGATCAAATAGTACGGGGGTCGTAGAGATATTTAAAGTAATAATCATGCGATAAAAAGTAGTATGTAAAAAAAAACTTGTCAAAATCTTGCAACTTTGACCCCCAATATCTCCGTAACTAGAAGGTTCTAAGGTAAAGTGTAGAACAAAAAAATTATCAGAATGACGAGAAGAACGAGTGCCTTTCGTATTCGTTAAGAGGTGTGTTACACCCTTTATTCTATGATGAGGTGAGAAAGTCTTGTTTATTCAGAGAGTAAATTAAAACTATTTGTTAGTAAGAAACGTTTGAAGAACCGTTTTATTTGTTTTTGGAGATAAAAATTGATCCTTTACTTACATAATACGTATAAAATCAAGCCAGTGCCATCATCAAGTCTGCCTCGTTAGTCATTTAGTGCGACCGCTGAACATGAGGTCCTGTGTTCGATTCCCAGGTCAGGCGAAGTGTTATTAAGTCAGAAATATCTCAGGAGCAGTCACGGATTTGCGCCCGGTTTTGCCGGGCATTGGATCACCCCCTTTTATGGGACTTAATACTAATTTCGCCAGTTATGTTTAAGCCCCATGTAATAGAGCCTATTGCCATCAACCGGATACAGCTCCAGAATCCGTTGTTGCTATTTAGAAATTCTAGATTAACAAGCCTAATATAACTTTGCCTGACCGGGCAGTCGCGCTTGCGACCACTCGTCTTAGGTCCATGTTCACCGAGAAGATAACAGTCTGATTATCTAAAAACAGCTGTCAATGTGACATGTACCCATACAAAAATGTGTTTTAAACAGCTGATTTTAAATAATCGTCCGTCATGTTTTTGGTGAACATGATGAACCCATTCAAGTAAAATCAACAATCACGCAAGACTTTTCCTTTCAACCAAGTCATTGCCCCAACTATTACGTTTTAAAACCGATAGCATTTACTATCATCAGTATCAATCTCCCTATCTCTAATACCCACTTTTTCACAAACACGAATATCTAAGAAAATTGTGAAATTCATCTGTCGTGCATCCGATGACATGGATTATGCTTATCAGACTTCTATCACTTGCATGACCAACAAATCTGATCTTTTTACCGATACAACTTACACCACGTAACAGATCATGACAAAATGGCAACCACGTTCTGCAAAGATTGACAGCTACGACAAATGATTATTAACTTTGAGTTGTTGTAATAAAGTTAGTTTTGAATTGCACATCATAATAATTGGTTTAACTGAATTAGTATTGCAACAGTTTACGATATTTCGCCAAAGATTATGTGTTAGTGTGTAATGAACATTTATTTAACTGTCGAACTGAATTTACGTCAATTTTCATGCTTGTCTCTGAAGTTGAAATTGTATGATCTAGTTTGAAGTGCTGTTATGCTTAGATAATAACGAGGGTAGGTAGAACATCTAAATTAGATTGCTTAACCAACTATTCTTAGGCAATGCAATTTAGATGTTTTCATATTCTAGTACCTATTTACACTACTATTTATTTGTGGATGGATATTAGAGTAGAAGAAGAACAAAGAAAGGAGGTGTCTGATGAGATGAGGAGTAATAGCGAAGTATAGAAGTAGAAGACAGGCTGCGTCGATCCCAAATAAATTGGGATAAAGACAAGATAGTGATGAGTACCTATTTATTACAGTTTAAACGGAAAACCAATCGCCGTAGAATCAAACAGTAAATAACGTACGTAACGTAACAAGTAAATAAGTGAGTTGACTTGAAAAAAATAAATTAATATTGTAAGGCCAGTTGACGAATAAGCCAGTTAACTTGAATTGACCATTTCTATTTTCCTATTCCAGCATAATTACAGATTTACACAATCCCACGGAAACTAAAAGGTCTTACAAATAAGGTACAAGTAAATAGCTAATTGTTTGCTAGAAAGTTAGACGATGCACGACTACGATCGACGGGCTAAATGGCTAAACGGCTAAAGACTGACTATCTGACTGACGTAGACACTTTTAGACTTCAATTGAGCTAGTTTAGGTTTAAAGGGCTTTTTGTTAGAATGGGATAGAAATATTCTGGATTACCGATTTCTAAAGTCGTCGAAATCGTAGGAAACCTATTTATGAATTTCTACTGCCTATTTTTACTAGGGATGCATCCGATACCGATACCGATATATCGGCGATACTTCGTGTTTGCCGATATATCGGTATCGGCGATATTTTTATGACAGATTCAACGATACTTTTCAAATTTCGCGCTTTAAAAATGACGTCTTATAAGTACCCAAACTTGAAAAAATGGCGCAGAAGTACTTTAGTTTCCAAATAAGTTCTGTCGCATCTGAGAGATTATTTTCCACCGCAGGTCTTATTTAAACAGACTTGCGAAATCGCCTTTGCCCGCAAAACTTAAGAATACATAGTCTTTTAAATGAAAATCTTATAAATGTTAATTTTGATTACTAAAACTATTAATTAATTGTGTTTTATTTATTCTACCTTCCTTTTTGAATTCAATAAGCGTATCGGTATCGGTATCACCGATATTTTTATAACAGTATCGGTATCGGTATCGTATCGGCAAAAAGGCGTATCGAGGCATCCCTAATTTTTACTAAATGATCGCCTAAATTGCACTTTTTAGCGAAAATTGTCATAATTAGTATCAAAATAGTATTACATTTTTCTTTATTAAAAACATTTGAGAGAGGTGATTTATTCTTTGTTCAAAATTGCTTAACACGAAATTAACACCATCCTGCTAATAAAGCCATTAAATCAATCAATCAATTAAAAACAAAAATCACAAACAATTTTCGCTCTCCGCCCACAATAGAATAATTTTATGCAAAAATGCTATCTATACCTTCTGAGATCACTTTCTAAGCAAACACTATCATTACGCTTAGCTCGGGGGGTGTAAGCACTGTAATTGTGATGGCTGATAGTAGAAGCTACTTTCACAAGAGCAATACCCCTGTTGCCTTGGTTACTGGGTTTAAGTTGAAGTAAGTTATATATATATTGCTTAAACTGGATTTATGAGGCCTGAATTTGGGGCAAAATTATTTTGTAAGCTAAGATAGTAACTGGTTTCAATTTTCTTTCACTTATGAAATCGCAATGATTTTTTCTGGTGTCTGTGAAGCACCAACGATTCACTTTGTCTGAAATGCTCACTTTTATTTAAAAATAGTTTTTTGTGAAACTTAAATGTGTCTTTTCTGATAATAAATTATTATTGTTAGTTATTAGTATATGACTGGCGCAGTCTTGTTAAATGCATATTCTAGGTTTACCCTAGATGTGAACCTTTGTTTTAACTTATAAATATTAGCAACAAAGTTATTGCTAATTAGACTAAAGATACCACAGTTCCCCACCCATGGCTTTCCAGTTTTCTTTTTGGCTTAACTTAATTTATCATTTTAGTGATTGCATTGGATGTAAGTGTAACCTCTAGAATTAACCATGAACAAACTACCATTTTGTGACAATAGATACCTCAATTACATACCAAAGATTCTAACCTAACCAAACACTCAACAAAACGAACCATCCAATCTATCTCAAAGCTAAGTTAGCCATTTCTCCGGCATCCCACGTTCGGAGCAAAACAGGGGAATGTTCTGGACCAATAGCCAGTTCTTACGCGTGATCTCCTATAAAGCAAGGCATAGCGGCCGTGGATAGCATGGTGTTATGATAGTACGCCGTATTGGAACGCGGGTGTGCCGTATTTGGCAAGAGGTCTACGGTGTAAGGGTTAAGAGTTAGCGAGTTATTTGGTCAGTAACTTACAATTTAAACAATTAGAAATCCAGACGACCTGGACCGCCATATCTGTATTAAATGAGCACTCTTTGATTATACAGAAAACGCTATGCGTTCTATTATAGCCTAGAGTTCAAATTCCCATTTCAAACGCCCGATCCTTCGGTACAGGAATACGTTTCAGCAAAACGCTGCCGTTTCCACCTTGCACGTCCATAATTAATTCCATATTTGTCTTACACAACAGTCAGTGTTCCTAGATCGTGTACACCATACTCCATGGGGATTTGCGTCATTTTTGTTACAGCCAACTTGATATTTTTGCCTCACGCAATCGTAAATGTTTCTGTCCATTTCAGGAAGATTGCTGTAATCGTTGATATTGTATTTGATAGAGATCGTTATCGACGGATTGAGTTCCTTGTTGGTTTAAAGAACGGTGCTGCTCGTTTTTTTTGTCCTTAGAGCCGGATTGTTAGGCTGTGGATGTCGTGCGTTGTGGTTTTTAATGGGTGTTTCAAGCGTTACTAGCCTCACTTAAAAGGAATGTGCTAAAGATTTCCTCCATTTTCATGACTTTTTTGCACTCTTTCAACACATCACACTTTGAACCTGAAAAAAATGGGAGTCGTTTTATTACGCCAAATAAATAGACATCGAAATATGCTGACCTTCAGACGAGGCTTTGCATATAACTAATTTATTATAGATACTTTATAAATTATGTACATACTAACTAATAATATTATAAATATACGCGAAAGTGTCTGTTTGTTAACTTTTGAAATCTAAACAGCTGAACAGATTTCGATGAACACGTGGGCAAAACCTAGTTAAGAATATGACATCTAGAGAGGAAATAATTCTCCAAACACATTAAAGTAATATCGACTGCAAGTCCGATACAAGTGAGAGTTAGTATTTCTAAGATATTTTCTAGCTCATAACCGATCGGTAGCAACCAGTAGTTTATTACGCGTTCATTTTAACAGCACGCAAATACGAATGTATTTTCTAAGAATGCTACTAACTACGTGTCTTGTAATTGTTGCTTTTACTGCTCCGTAATTACTTACCACCGTGCATAGGTAAATTTAATGTAGCTAAGTGTCCATTGGTAACTTTGTATCAAATCCAGTTAGACTGTTAAGAGTTTTACAGGCAATGGTTAAGTTGAAAACTTGTTATAATTATCATGTCGTCTTCTACATATGTTGTAGTGTTTTAACTGGATTTCAAGTTGTTCATTTAAGATATCTTTTGGATTTGTTTTTTGTCAGTTATGTTGAATGAAGTTTTCCCTGGAATAAATGAGGAAAATGTCGTAAAAAAAGTTTTGAATATGAATGCGGAAGGGTATTGGAGTAGAGGAAGACCAAAGAAACGATGGATGGACTGTGTTGAGACGGATATGGTAAGAAAAGAAGTGTCTGATGAGATGACGAAAAATAGAGGAGTATGGAAGAAGAAGACATGCTGCGCCGACCCCAAATAAATTGGGATAAGGGCAAGAGAATGATGATGATTATACATATGAACTGGTGCAAATCTCTCCTTTTTACATTAGGGAAGGCAAAAACTACAGAACCCGACCTGGTACGATCCTCACATGTCATACTGTCCATTTTCATTCATCTAGGAGCCTTAGAAGCAGGAGAGAGGGCTTTACACCCCTTGGTGATAACTTTCGTTATGATGGCGTCTAAACTATAAACTGCCAAAAGTAAAACTGAAAAATACATAAAGATAAGAAAGTGTAAATCGTTACGAATTTTTCAGTTTCACATCAGACGATTCATCATCGTATCATCATCGACAACCTTCGACTGCGAAAGATCATAAAACCAAAACATGCGTGCGTAGGCGCATATTTGCCGTTGATTGATTAGCTGTCCATATCGTCACTTGTTTTGAGACCTAAACTCTGCTGTGTTGTTTGATTAATACATCGATTGTTTGGCTGTACTCGTATACTGGTCTCATTATACTTTGGGCTTTGTTGTCGAAAATTTGGTCCTTTACGGTCCTTTACGGTTTAGTCGAATTTCAAACATTACACATTCTAGTCGTATTTGGTTAACTGTGATTTTGTCATGTGAGGCGCAGCCCTTTTGGGATAAGCCGACCCTAATGAAAGGTGTATGGACGTGGAGGAAGGTAAAAAGATTGTGTAAGAGTTCTAGCAGTTGACATTCAAAAATATTATCAGCATAGGGTAATTAACGAACGGTCGCAAAGCAAAACTTAAAAACCTTTGCTTTCGGAATAACTTCTCATCATCTGCCTAGTCATTTCCCGACTAGGTTGGAGTCAGCTTTCAGTCTAACCGGATGCAGCTGAATACCAATGTTTTACATGGAGCGACTGCCTTTCCAGTATCTGACCTCCACAACCCAGTTACTACTGGGTAATACGATTTCTAAATAACTTCTCATTGTACTAAAACATTTTAATTAGTAGCCCTGTACGCGTATTCCACTTTACTAAAGCCTCCACAATCAATACAACAACTAACACTAATTAATTTATCGTCCTCGGATTACAATAGTAACAATCTAATTCCTTTCTCGAACAGTTTATTGTTATGTACAATATAATCTAATCGGACTACATTAACAGTAGTGCCTTAGAGTCTGTTCCGATACAAACATTAAAGGCCTTACTCTCTATCGCTTCGTCCGTAAAGCCCGAAGCGTTGGGGAGTAGGGCCTCAGCTTTCGCAGCTTATCGTGTAGTTGCAAGATTAGAAGCTATTGTATTTCAATCCCTATGATAAGAGCAATCCTTTACTTTAGAAGAGAGGTTTGTAGTCCTGAGATAGTCTTTGTCAGTTTAGAATTGAAAGTTCAACCGCAATTCTTGTTTTCGCCTTGTCTTGGCATTTTAATTCGTTTTTAAAAGTAGGTGCCGGTGACATTAATAATACCACTGTTGATGAATCGAGAAGAAGTCAAAATAAAGACGGAAGGATTATGTGACGAAGTGATTTGAAAGAAAAGATAGTGAATGATGGCGTGATCGTTAACAGGTGGGAATGGAAGAAAAAAATTTGTGGCGCCGACTGACCCCAAGTAAATTGATGTAACGGCAGGAAAAAGTTGACATGTAACACTTTTCTAATGAACAAAATTTCCCTACTTCTAGGTAGTTGGTCAACATTGCAATCCTTGCATCTGCTTATCCATCCAATATAATGGCCATAAGCTTCTTGCAAAACCTTAAATTACCTTCATTGACCGACCATAACTAAATACAAACCATGAAATAGACAATTTCCTCGCTCAATGACTCGGATCTGATCTTTGCAAATTGTACCAACTTTATCCTGCTATAAGCCCAAAGTAAGCCCCTTGCGTGGGCCTATATCGTGACCTCAGTATAGCAGTGCGTGGGTGCGCTGCTCATACACATTTGTTTTACGGTCATTAAGATACATTGTAGGCTTTTGTTGCAAGATGTTCTTTTATTTGTTTCGTAGCCTACGCAGTGGGTTAGGTCATTGAAAAGTGACTTTTGTCTTGATGAACTGGAACCGTCTTCTGTTAGTTTGATCCCGCGCTCGGTGTGTCGTCATTTACCTTTCAATTTACATTCCAATGTTTTACCGGATTTGTTAAGTAAAACTCGACAGAAACAACATTGAGATCTACTTGACAGGTACTGTTATATGTCGCTCTATTAATTACAAACGTCTAGGAACTGTTTAGCATTCTAAATTGATGTTGAAATGTTGTCAGCATTGGCAATTTATTAAGAAAATTACCGAGGAGACGGTGGGAAGGTAGGGTGGAGAGAGAGAGGAAGACCAAAGAAGGGAACAATGTATGGTGTGAGGATATGAAAGAGAAAGGAGTAAAAGATGCTCTGACAGAGGAGAATGGAAGAAGAAAACGGGTTGCACCGACAACAATTAAAATAGGACAAGGGCAGGATGATAATTGGTTGTTTACTTCGTAGGAATTCATATTCGCCCGACTGACATAACTGACGTCAAAACCCAATAACTACCCGGCAGTAGTTAGTCCATTAGAGTACTTGGTTGATCCTTCCTTTACAAACGAGAATGAGAATTTTCACTCTGTTCCTCGAACCCCGAAATAGTCAAAGATATTCAGTACTGTACAAACTTCTAATTACATCACTATAATTACCCAATACTTCATTACATCCAAGCTCTAGCATATCATATTCCAACCTGTCTCCTGAACGTTCACAACTGTTACCTGTACATCTGATATCTTCACTAAGGACGTTATACTTGACGTACAATATTATACTGTAAGAGTTTGAGTTAGAGTTGAGGTTTACCTAAGCTGTTGATGATTTAAATGAGGACTCGATGCTTGATAAAGTAATTTGTTCTTTGTGTGTTTGGGGTAAAGTTGAGATTACCTTGCAAGTTGTTTTAGCGGGGGACAAAGTACTTTTAGACTAGGTGTTGATGTCGTATTTCTTTTATTTTAGAGAATTTGTTAACACATCATTTTCGTAATGTAACGTACTTACTTACATATTTTATCTTCTGCTCAAAACACTACAAAGGAATAAAGTAGGTAATCTTTCCATTATTCTCCTAGCTGTAAAATGAATCTAGGCTAAGCCACTTGTGATAAAAACACTCTTATCAACTCTTCGAGTCCGGAGATGCTTATGAACTGATATTTCTATCGATGATATATTCAGAGATGCAGTACGAATTGGTACTAAACTACAGTAAAGTTTGTCGGCAGTTCCTATCTTTATTCATCTCTTTAGATATTACATGAAACCTGCCATCACTGAATATCCGACTACTAAGTCTTTCTAACTTTACAGTATCCTATTAATTAGTCCTAGAGGTATCATCATCATCACTATCCACAGCCTGACTTCACCCACTGCAGGGAATGGGCCTCCCTTTGCTTGTGCCAAGCTCCACGCTCTTATGCCAGCTTCATCCCAGATATTCCCGCAATTGCAATACTGCAGAGGCGACTCTCTCTCTTGAATAAAGCCATTCGCTCCTGTCCTTGTAACTCCTGGCACGACTTACAATTTATTTTCAACGACTAAGTATAAAATATAACTCCACAGTTACACAAACGCTTAAATAATGAGTACTAAAACTCGTCGAAACATCGACACTTTCTTTAACAACTTTCATAATCCCTTGAAATCCTATTTGCAGACCACTTACATACATTACCATTAGTAATATTCTGTATCGGTCTATTCATTTGCTATTCAAATATAATTTAACGGCTCGGTCCAGAGGTATCGAGGCTTGTCTGCCACTAGGCAATTTAATTCCTGTTTTATCTCCCTGATAAGTGTCAGATAACAATGTGTGCTGGAACGAATGTGCTATTTATTTGCATTCCTCGCGAATGTGTCAGTGGTAAATATTGGAAAGTTTGCGCCTATTTGTGTGTGCTGTTTCCTTATAGGGGGATTGGAGGAGTGCTATTGTGTGGAGTTTGATGCATGATTTGCTTCGTGCCTTGAATCCTCGTGAATATGACTGTTTTTATGTTGTTGTGGTTTCATCCATGAATTGATGTAATTTTGTGATGGTTTGTTAGAAGAGATGACGTAACATTTTTGATCAAACTAGATGTTCGGATGTGTATAGTAGTAGTGAATGACTACTTTAAGGAAACAGCTAATTCTTCTTAATAATGGAAGAATACTTCTCACCACTTCCAACACTAAGAACTTACTGTCAATCTCCTGCACTCCCATTTCATTCATCATTTATTTGTAGTCTGCGCTGCATGTCTTCATCTTCGACATCTTCTATACTATTAGTCGTCATCTCAATTACTGTTTTTCTAGCCATATCATCTCCCACACGGTCCATCGCTGTTTGGTCTAACTAAACAAGGAACTTAATGAACGTAGAGATATAAGCTATATTCTTTTGGCTTAATTGCTTTTCAACGACAATCTTATATGGAAACCACGAGCCAGCAAAAAAAACATTCATAACAGTCCAACTACGTATCATAATCATAAACCATATTTATCTCAATCGCGCCCCACACAGCCATCATAGAAGTCATAGAGAAAAGATCTTGTAGACACATTTGTCGCATAGCGTAGAGCATCGACTAAAAAAGTTATGAATAATGAAACTGCCGTTAAGCGCAGTATAGACAAAACGACTGGCGGACATTTGCGTTAAGGACTGTTCACATTAGACTGGGTTGCGGCGTTGTTACTAGTCGCGCGGTCGGAGCTAGGTATGCGGTGTAGGGCTGCCACATAATACTAATATGGCTTGAAAGAGATTAATGAAACAGATTGTAATAAAAACAACCTGTTATCTAAATGAATGTATTAAATTAATGCGTAGATATGAACAGCACTTCCCTTTCCGGAAGATTATGCTTAACTGAATATCCAGAATTGTTTGAAAGGAATGGAAATAGAAATGAAGAAAATGCCATGAAGAAAGTTCTGAGAAAGGATTTGAATGGATATAACCGTATAAGAGTAGAGGAAAATCAAAGAAACAATGGAACTGATTATGATGATGTCCAGAATTGTTTGTGTCAATTAATAATCCTGCACGCATCGATTGCTATCACTCTATGAGAATGTACGTGCAGACTTGTTGATAAAAAACTCAACTCATTAGACGTCAGCACATTCTTGAGCATCATCGGTTGATTGAATGTGATCTTTTGTTTGATAACAATTCAGTGTGTTATACAAAACTCAAAGTGTACAGCCATTAATTCTCCAATACGTGTTGTTGTATCTTATTGGTAAACTGACTACCTGATAAGATGTTTACATTCTTCATAGTCATCGTCTTGCCTTTAACCAAAACTTACCTGAGATGGGCGCAGCATTTTTGTTATTTGCAAATTATTATATTTCTACAATTCCTCTACATTATAAGCGGTTATTTCTGGTGGTCACCATCTTCCTACCCATAGCACCTTCATTATTTTCTACTGTATCTCTTCATTATTCGGATCGGCACAGCATTTCTTCTCCTATATTTCTCTATTACTTGTCCTCTCATCAGACACCTCCTTTCTTGCTCTATCATCCTTTACACGGTTAATCCATCGCTCTTTTGACCTTCCTCATTCTTGCTTCATTATTTTCGTGTCTGAAAAACTTTTTGATTCCAGTATGAGATCTTTCGGTAGCATCCGAACAATTGACTATCGATATCGTTCGAACTTCAAATCTCCTTATTGACAGCCCTGCCCCCATAAGTCCTAGTCCACAGCATCGCATGTGTCTTACTGGAATAGTGCCGACAAAAAGCGCATGGTCTTCCCATAAGTTCCCGCCACACCGGTTCCTCGCCAATTAAAGGCGCAGCGCAGGCGCGGCTCGAAAGCTAATATATCCGTAGTTAAGGCTGCGCACATACATCACGGTGGAACTGCACATGTAGGCAGAAAAGTAGGCCTGGTTTTTATCGTGGTGAGGGAAAAAATGTGGTTAGTTATCATATAAAGTATGAATGGTTGAGTTAGAGGTGCCTCCTGGGAGGTTGGAAGTAGGTTTTGTTTTGTTTGGTCTTGGTTGTATAGACCTAGTGCTGTTATGGGGTTTGCGACTTTAATGTGTAAAACGAGTGCTTTATGTCTATTTAATTTACACTTCTGGGACCACAGGCCTCCTATCTGTAAGGGCCAGAGGGGCTGAATCCACCATCGATCCCAGTGCGGGTTGGTGGTTGTTTTACAATACCCAGTTCAAATATTAACTGAATCTTTGCAAGTCAAAATAGTCTGATCATCTCTTGTTTCAACATATGTACTTTAAACACTTAATTTAAATCGTAAGTTAAAAAAGATTTGACTCATTCCAATAATAAAATGGTTCACAAATAGGATAGGATTTTCAAGAACTTCATTTCAAAAGACATTCTCAGTCATCACGAAAAATCCTCTCACGATCAGAATGTCAAAAATGTACCTCACAATCACGTACTTTACAGACAAGTACATGAAGTTGTAAGTTGTCACACGGCTGTGCAAGCGCACGTAGCCTTGCGACATAACCACGGAGTTCGCTGACAATGCTCGACAATGCTCATGTTTCGAGACATTCCCACTGAGCTCGGACATGGAATGCTCGTAGCTCATGTTGTGACAGAAACGTGGATTTTGAAATTAAAATGCTGGCAAAATTGAAGCTGTCTTTTGACCTGAAATCCGAGTGAATTTATCTTAAAATCATCGGAAAATTGTTTGGCGTTATATGCAAAATGCGAGCCTTGTTAAATATATAGATTAATAATATGGCCATAACGAGAGATTAGGAGGGGTGGGGAGAGTATCTTTTAAGAACATTTTAATTAAAGTAGCGTAAAGTAGTAACGGTTACCCACTTCCCTTAATACACCTTTACCCTAAGATTTTCATGTTATTTATCAAAAAAAACCGGAAGGCCAAGAAAATGGAGACGTACCTACATCTTAGCAGCAGGAGCTATAACTTGACAGACTAATCTATTCCATACAAGTCCATCAAATTTAATAGCTTCGCCCATACTGGCGCCACGCTCTTGTCAAATATTACAAAGGTACCCAGGAATAATTAATGAATGGAGTCCTAAGTCAATCAGCACTTACGATACACCTACTGAGGTAACCAAGGACAAAACATGTTTATCTGTCATTAAACAATCACCAGCATCAGAATCTTTTTCTATTCATAACCAACAACTTATTACTTGCCAGACTCAGAGCTATGTACTGCCATGTTTACCTACGATAAACAGGCTTTCTTGGAACCTGCACTACCTAGAGAACACTTAAACGAAGAAACTAGTGCTGGCTTTGCAACAGTCAAAAGTAGATTCAATGATGACTTAACCTAATAGAGAACCAGCCTTTTTTTGGCACTCACACTAATTAAGGATTTGAGTTCTGGCTTCATAACAGATTGCGGTAGATCGATGTCTGTCGCCATTTCTGCGACACATAGCACTCCATTACCTACTTACTTCGTACCCCAAAACCATTCGGAATCCGCGCAAGTGGCATATCGTGCAAAAATCCACGAATAAGTGACGACCGTGCGCCGGCGCCGCGTCACGTGATCGTACGTGCGTCGTTACGTTTTATGATCTACATGGGCAGTATGGCCGCAGCTAATTGACTGTTGTTTTCTTATTTGAGAGGTTTTTTTAAGTTAAGTTTTGAGTGTTTTGATCTGAGTTTAAAGTAATTCTTTATGTCTATTATTCGCAAGCTCTCATATTTAAAATGCCATTCTTTGTTTGCTAGCCTTCTCATCGTATTGACGTCTTCAACGCGAAGCCAAGGCGCCAAGGTATTAAAACAATGTCCCTTTTTATTAAAAAAATCTTCAAAAAAGAAACAAAATGCATTATCGCTTGAAGCCTCCTATCGCGGCTCCAATCACACAATAGTGTATTTGACATCTGTTATGTACTCTTATTATATAACAAAATCATACATAACTAACTTCATTAACAACATAAGAATACACATTACACATTCTTAAGGTAAGAAATGAGGAAGAACACGATTTTTTCCGATACGTAATAGTTGAACTAAATCGATTCGTGATTCGACGCACGCGCATCGTGAGGCAGGAGTCGATTCCTGTGAAAATTATCCCCTCTACCATGTGGGAATGGGTAAGGAAATGAGCTGTGGGATGTAAAACAGATAGACAGAAGGTTCAATAAAATTGAGCTAAGAAATCTTTTTATTTTTGGTCTAAAGTTCTCGCCAGGATATCTTGATAACGAAATGGTACTCCTGGGTGTTTTAGTTGGACAGTACATACGTTAAACCGTTGGTTTCGGCTAAATTTGTAGATTTGACAAAGTTGAAATCAGTAGTCAGACTGGAGTTTTGTGGTATACAGCTGCAGACTAAAAGTCGACCTCATATAAAAGAGAAAAATATAAGCAGATCATTTCTTCCTTTGTTTTTTTTTGTCTGACCAGAGGTTGTGAACCGTCTTTATAAGGAAAAATTGCCTGGTCACCGAGCAGGAAACTACTCCAAGACCCTAATCACACTAATAGGCATGAGTTTTCTGCTATTTTTTATCATGTGCCAGTAATAGGATTATGCCATTTTTGTTTTACGCAAACCAAGGATATTTTCAAGGCATCTGTGTAACACTGGTGGCGGCGAGATAGATGTTTTATTACCTGAAGTTAGTTTGAGATAAATTAAACTTTGATGTAATCATTTTCACTTTGTTTCTAACTTAAATTGGCACAGGCCAAGTCAGAAGCGAGAAATTTAAATATTGTCTAAAATTAGACTTTTAAATACCTTGGGCATTAAATTATTTTTTTTAAATTGTTTTTTACCGGTGGTAAGATAAATAAATTTATTATTGATTGCTTTCAACATGATAGATAGTAAAAGGAAACTATAACGTTTTTTTTGTTGGTTAATTTTTAATGTCACTGTCACTGTGCCCATACAGCTTTTTCTTTTGAAATTTTTCATCATCATCATCATCATCAGCTATTAATGTTCCCACAGCTGGGACACACACAGGCCTCCTCTCTATGAGAGGGAATGGGCTATGCACCACGCGGGCCCAGTGCGGATTGGTAGATGTCACATGTCTTCGATTTTTTAGTTTCTAGGACATGCCGGTTTCCTCACGATGTTTTCCTTCACCGTTTTGAGAGCAGTGGTGATGAAATAAATTACACAAAGTTATGCAGACTGCCTGAATTCGAAATCACGACTTCCCGTTCGTAAGTCGGGACCGCCACTGCTTGGTCAGCGCTGCTTATTTCAATAGTTGAGTAGTTAGAATAGTTGGCCTCATTCGGTTAGCCAACCCCAAATTAGTCAGGATAGAAGACTAAAAAGACGGTGAAAAATGTGAAAATGTCAAATAACCTACAAATAACAGTAAAGTTTAACTACCCGCAATTTCAAAGAAATAATAACATAGAGAGACAAATTAACATGTAACCACATGGTCATCAAATGAAACCATTATTTCGCCTAAAGTCATTTTATCTTGTGATGTAATGCCGAAATTACGGTCAAATGTGAGTTCACACTTCAGAGGTCAGTCGTGGCACAAAATGGCCGACCTCTGGTATTTAGACACGGACTGGTTTCTTAGATTTTATTCTTTATTACTAGTTAGAATTTTGTAATTAGGTTGAATTGTTACTTACCCGTTAATTTAGCAGAGCCAGGCTGTTGATCGTGTGGGCCTGGATCTTACCCTTTGACTGGGTAAAGCTTTATTGGGTTTGTGTTTGTGGGTACGACTGTGTTCCCCGAAGGATTAAGCAGAGGTATACCTAATACTACACCCACATTTCTCCAGTTATGTTTAAGTCCCATATAATAGGGGGAGAGCATGTTGCCATCAATCTGGCATAAATCCAGACTCCGTAACTGCTACCTACTAAGAAATTTCTGATGGAAAAACCCAATAACACTGCCTGACCTAGGAATCGACGTCACCCTCCTCAATTCAGGGTTATTGGGTTTTAATAAAAAATAATCAGTTTCGGCATCCTGGAGTCTAAGTCTGAAAATATACTGGAGGATTCTCGCCTCCTTCAAAAACACAGGACTACCTACATCTGTCGAAATGTGGGGGTACTATAAACCAGTAGATACACTTCTGCCTATACTTTGGAAGAAGAAAGAAGGGCGTTATGTTCTGTTGGAATCTTGTAATTAGTTAAAAAATGGGTTTTAGATGTGAAAGCCGGACTTTTTAAATAATATTTGGGATGGGCGCTTGACGAGTTTTTAACTTACTAGTGAGAGGAAACAAACTACGTTTAAATGTGATTTACGGCGAAAAGAAATGTGTCTTTTGATTTATGAGAGAATGTTTGTTTCGTATTTATTTCATTCTTCAAGCTTTGACTGTCGAAAACTTTCGCGTTGATTTATAGTTTGTTTTCGTATGATGACCCTCCTTTTTCGAAGAAGATGGAAACGAACTTACCTCGTATACCCTATTAGCATAGTGCATAATAACCTTTTCTTTGCGTAATTACTTAAGTTAAATCTATCATCATTTGCCGAGCCTTTTCCCAACTATGTTGGGGTCGGCTTCCAGTCTCACCAGATGCAGCTGAATACCAGTATTTTACATGGAGCGACTCTCTATCTGACCTCCACAACTTAATACTTATAATACTGGGAAATACGATACCACTTGATAAGACTGGTGTCAGACTTTTGGGGCCACTGCTTACCTGTAACGACTGTCAAAGATGGACAAATGACAGCCAGGACCAACAGGTTAACGTGCTTTCCGAGGCACGGAGGAAACTCGGTATGTAAGGGTGGTCACCCATCCACAGACCAACCTAGGCAAGCATGGCTTAACCTAAAGATCGAACCGAGCGGCTGATATTATTTAGCCACGAGTTCCTCCTTAAGTTAAATCTATCTTTTTAGTAAGTGGGTGACACCACACTTATGGACGCGGCATCAGTGTGACTGGGTGAGAAAGGTGCTTTGTGACAACATCATAATTCTTCTGCCCTTATTCCAGTTTATTTGTGGTAGCACGTCTTCTTTTTCCATCCTTCTCTGTTACTCGTCCTCTGCAGTCAACTCCTTTCTAGCCCATCCGTCGTTTCTTTGGTATTCACCTACTGTTAAAGTTAATCGAAAACGTTAAAGCCGACAAAAGTCGTCTCATTTTGGTTCAGATGACGCCAATCAACTCTGTGTCGAACTATTTACGTCACTGTCTAAAAATCTAAGTGCATTTATAGTAGTGACTTAGATACATTGTAACTAGGTGTGATCAATAATCTTGCACCTACAATGCGTTTCATTTTCCCTCAATCTCTCCTGGTACCACGGGAAGCTGGTAGGCGTAATTATAGCAATTAAGATGAAATCCAGATATACGGTCACGTCTAACTATGATCTTGAGCACAGTAGTGAAAAGAAAATCTGGGAAGGTGGTTGAACTGTTTGAATTTTTCTCACTGTATGTCTCATATCAGCGTAGTTTTATATAAAAAAAGCAAATAGTCACAGGTTTATTTGAGGCTTATGTTACATGACAGTTTTGTAAGGAAAAACTCACAAATTATTCGAAACTCTTACTTATGGCAGTTTTTCAACCGTTGGAAAACTCGAGAAAAATCAAGTCTTCACGATCGATTTTTTCATGAGCATGAGCAAGACTTTATATAAATAAATATCGCTGGACATTAACACACAGCGCCACCTAGTGCCACACTAAGCAAAGCTTGTGTCGTGGACACGAGATAGTTGATATACTACATATATACATTTTTGTTTGTAAATACATACTTATTATACATATAAACATTCATGACTCGGAAACAAATGTCCATTCTCATCACAAACATTTGCTTCTACCGGGATTCGAACCCAGGCCCCTAAGAAGTTAAGGCAGCCTCACTACCACTACGCCATTCGAGTCGTCATTATGTTCCAGCAGTCCTCGTAAAGTAAAATTGATATTTGACAATGATGAAGACAGTTTTTGTGTTCAAGTCTTACCTATGGGTATCGTCTTACCCCGTACTATTTAGGTTGTGGAGATCAGATAGGCAGTCGCTCCTTGTAAAATACTGGTATTACAGCTGCACCCAGTTAAGACTGAAAGCCTTCCCCAACATAGTTAGAAAAAGGCTCGGCAGATGATGATGAATGACGGCAGTTTTCGTATCTCAAAATATAATGATGATGATGACGCGTCATTCTGTCACTTCCCATCTATAAAACAAATAAACCATACTGACAAAAACACACAGATTTCTCGCAGAACATGATAATTACTCGACAATTTCCCATGGTCTGTTAAGGTCAACGTCCCCGTGACAAACCGAATCACAGAATAAACTTTATCTCACGCAAATCTGTCGTAAATCATAACATTATCAGCGGTGCCATTTTAACTGCTTTCTATTCAAATAGATATGTGTTACGAAGAAAGTTTGTGTGAGTCCGGAGTGCGGACATGTTTTCACTTTTCATACGTTATATCATTCGGTAATGATGTGATTTGTGAGGTTGCGTCATGGAACCTTGAATAATAAACTGGTTTTTGGAAATGTTTCGGTGTTTTTTTTTTCGTTTTTTTTTGTTTTTTTTTTTTTACTGTTTGCGTTCTTTTCGCACGGGGAGTGTTAATTATTGGTTGGGTAATAGTCTGTGATTTATCTTTCAGAGCAGGCTAGTGAAAATAAAAATCCTTCACATATATATTATTTTTTTCAAATCGTTTCATAAATAAAGGAGTTATGAAGTAACAAACATACAAAACAACCGAATTGAGAACCTCCTCCTTTTTTTGAAGTCGGTTAAAAACTTGATATTTTTAGATCATTATGTCCCATAAAGCTTCCGTAAGCTACATTACATTTTGTTTACTTCATAGTTCACTCTTTATTTATTGTTGAAAAAGGACTTTGATCCTTGCCTAACTAAAAATAAAATCCAAATTGAAAAAACCTAACACAGTCACTGTTACCACAGACATTAACCCACCAGATAACCATAACACAAAACTAGGCTATCCAAAAACACACCTAGCACCTCTAAAAATAACCGGCAACTCTAAAATCATAACACAAACATGTCCCACCTCTATTCTTAGAACGTAGTAGTCACAACACTATCTAGGATGTAGCCAGTGACTAAGAGACCTGAGTAACAGACGCTTATAGTCGAGAAGTGCGTACAGCCGGTGTGAGTGGCCCATAATTATAGGTACACGTATTTCTGGGAATATTTCTGCTGGATATCAGGTTAGGTATTGTTTGGGAATGTGGTGACTGGTAAAGTAAACTGCATAGTTTACTTGTGACCGGTTACGTTGCCTTACTAAGATTCATATTCACCGAAAAGGTAATGGTCTGATTATTTTAAAACAGCTGTTTAAAGGACCTGTTCCCGTACAAAAATATGTTTTAAACAGCTGTTTTTGGATAACCAGACCGTCATTTGTTTGGTGTACATGGACTTATGGGTTAGGATTCATCTGCGTGTATAATTATTACTTGATTCTGAAGGGAAACGTAAGGAAACTAGCAAACCTGAGACCTATTTCTCGATGGCATGTTAATCAAGTCGGAAGCCTATGGGCGGTATAAAAACTCCACCAGATTAGACACTAACCACACAAGGGGACTCTGGGGAGATTGTTCCATAACTTCTTCCGACCAGCGTTAAACGTCGAATGGTGAACGGGTGTTTGGGAACTGCTTTTTTGAAGTCCTAAATTGCCAGAGTCAAAGACACTGCTTAAAATGATATAATTAAAGATTTCTCGTATAATTATTATTCGTATAATCTTTCCAAAATGCGTTACTTGAATCTTAATGCGTTGATCACATTCCATGTAGCTAGTAAGGTAATTTTCATTTTCCAAACTTTGATGAATCGCGCAAAACTCACTGCACATTCACAAATCATCATTTATAACCAAACTCGTACACTCTTCTATCATAAGTAACCTCTTGATTCCCTTCTGTTCCAGCGCCGGCCGCAGAAGGAGGAACCCCCTCGCGCTGTACACGACAGAAGATGACAGCCACGACCTGAGCGACCTCGGGATCGGCACCTCCAGCACCAAGAGCAGTCTCAGCGAAGACTGTGATACGCATAGCCTTGCTGTAAGTACACACTATTTGACTACACTTCTTTTACAAGTAAAAACATAAGACTTTGATATTTAATTATAAAAAAAACTAATTAGCAGCTTTATTTGATCCTCCATGCAAATTAATTTCCTTTTCAAATCAATATCTTTTTTTTAAGTAAAAAAATCAACTTTAAAATTCACTTTACGTGACTCTTAACAACGTTATTGTTAATGTTCTGTGCTCATAAATAACAATTAATAGTAAAATTTTCCATTTTCAGAGTGACGGTATCGACCTGGATAAGAATCATTCAGATGTCGACAACCTGTCGAACTGCGACACAAACCGCAAGCTTGGCTCCAGCGCCAACGAATACGACACGTGCACGACCACCACCATCAGCTCCCCCGAGCCTGAGGAGTACACCTACGAGGGAGCAATTGAAGGATACAAGTCCAGGATCATCTCACAAACTAACAGCAATATCGTCAAAACAGCTGTCAACAACAACTTTAAAGAAAAGTCCCCAGATAAAAATGGCGACCTCAACAGAATCAGGACAAACGTCAGCAACAAAATTGAAGAAAAACTTTCTTCTTTTCAACAAGAAAGAGCCAACGACACAAAGAACAACAACCAGAAGAAAGACTTACCAAAAGTCGACATACACAAGAGGAGGGAACAGTTTGAAAGAGAAAACTCTCAAGAGGCACAGGTAAAACCGAAATTGCCCGAAATTGCCAACAAAAAATCCATCAAGGAAAGACTGTCTAGTTTAGAAAAGTTCACAGAAGAGATGAACGTTCAGAAGTCTACGAGCGACTTGACTAAGTTACCTACAGAAGTGAAGCCGCTTAAAGAACGCTTGTCTTCACTTGAAAAAGTAAAATCTACTGAACCTGAAAAGGTCAAGAGGCTGTCGAACGGAGACCTGAGCAATACACGATCTCTGAAAGAACGCCTCTCCAGCCTGAAATCACAAAATTCTGAAGAAGAAAAGTTGACCAAAACTGAAGTCAAACAAGTTTCCATGAGTCTTAAAGAACGTTTGTCTTGTCTTGACGCGGCCAAAAATAAGGAGATACCAAAAATATCCGTTGAAGAAGAGATGGCACACAACAAAGATATCGAAATCAAGATAGAGGAAACAAAAGAATCAATGATGGACAGCTCCCTAAAATCGAGCCTGTCCGGAATTGAGAGCCAAATGCAAAGCTTCTGCCGTTCTCTGGACAGTTTGGACATAAACGGACAATCGTCTCCCAATTCATTTGACAGAGTTCAAAGCTTAGAAGATTTCGATTGCGCTGAGATGCAGAACAACACTGTTCCGAGTGATATCGAGACAGAAGACAGTGGGATCCACACTGCTAGAGACTCTTGCGTTCCTGCTGACGACATCGCTGACTTGACCCAAGTGGCCTCCCCTATCGGAGAACCAATGGTAGAAGCCTCAGAATACGAGTCCTCAAACGAAGACGGAACAGCTATGGACGTCAAGATGGAAGAGATGTACAAGATACCAGAACCCATTCAACTAATCCAAGACATCATAGTTGAAGAAACGGAGGAACAAGACATCAAAACTGATGACGACAGTGCAAGCAACTATCTTCAATGCGTATCTCAGCCTGAAGAGCTTAGTGTGACAGAGGTTACTGAGATACAACTTGACAAAGATGACGAAGACACTCTTAAAAGTTTGGAAAACCAGGACACCAGTGTAAGTTTGAATGAGCCTGTCTCCACCGCGTCGGAGAGCGACACAGTGGTGTTCGAGGGCAAAATGACCATACATCTTAATCTGAATGAAATTCGCAACAATATGAGCGCCGGTGCCGGGACTACTAACAATGTTAACACTACTAACAGCATGCCAATGGTAACTGTCTCTAATATCACAACTATTACTAACATATCACCCAAAAATTCAGTTAAATCGCTAAAAAGTAACGATATACCCGACTTATCTTATACATCTGAGTGTTCACTTGTTAAATTAGATAATTCATCTAATCATAATAATATAAGTATTAAAAATATACATCAACCTCGTGATATTACAGCTAACAAAGGCGAAGTAGCGGTAAGTAGCTCACAGGACGGAAACCCGTTTTGGGAGAGGCGGACAAAGCGTAGTATAGAACCGAATAGACGGAAAACTATACTGTTCATTAACAATAAGATTACGACGAAAACTTTAACTAATTCTGTAGCCACCGATGAGGTTTAGATTATCGTTACATCGTTATCACATCATCTTTTAGTACTTACAAGAATAGATAAGGATTACTACAAATGGGCAGATTTGTTAGACGAGTTTTAGTCTACGGCAATTTAATATACTGGGTGTAAACCACCTCATTACGAAGCCGTCAACCAAGCATTCTGTACATCAAACTAAGTAACTTTTTGCAAAAATTAAACGACATCTTTTTTGGGGTGAAAAATCATATTTTGTGGTATAACTCAATGTGACGCATTTAAAAAAATGTGCTGATGCATGGATTGAATAGTACGGGGGTCGAAGAGGGTTTATAAGTAAAAAATGCTGCAAACTTTGTATTTAAAAAAAGTTTCAAAAAGTTGGAACTTTGACCTCCAATATCACCATAACTATAAGCTTCCCAGGTATGGTGTAGAACAAAAAAATTATCACAATGACGAGGACAATAAGTGCTTTTCGGCTTCGTGAAGAGGTGTTTTACACCCTTTATTATGTCGTAGATTATCAAAGTGATAGATATTTAAAAAAGTAATATATATAAAACCCCAAACAAATTACTCAAACCCATTTTGGGTTGGACCCAGTTATTTTAGTAGTGACACGCAGTGATCGATCTTTAATTCAAATAGATAAAGTTGCGTTCACACTTTAGTGTTATTTATTGCGACTTGTCGCACGACTTAATAATGTCAAACGCCCATAATAGGTATGTAGTCATTGTAAAATCAAATGGCCTACTCAGGCTCTATTTCTTTATAAAGAAAATATCGACAGAGGAAACTTGTAATGCCGTAAGCGACATGTACCGCGATTTACAACTTTCGCCTCTGCGCTGACCGTTGAAAATCTACTTCACATTTAACGTCGGTTAGATAATTTCAAAGTTGCACCGTCGATATGTCATATCCATATCATTCTCATATATTGCATCGCAAGTTTAGATGAGAGTCCCCATGGATGTCATTTCTTGTACATTTTAGAACTTTGATATCACCTGTCAGTCATCACTAATGTCACCTGTGTCACGTAGACCCATTTATTAATACCTTAAAAATATCTCCACTGTGCTAAAACCAAAGAATTCAGCCATATTTAAGATTCCTGCACACGTAAGACAAAAATAATTAAAGTGTCGATGTTGATCAAATAAATTACCTCCAGTCGCACATTGCAGACTATTAGACGATAAGTCTTATATTTATCAACACTCTTTATAGTCGGAATATATTTTTAGCAATCATTAAAGTGCATGTTAGCAGAAAGTCTTTAATGTGCGATTTTTTAACGGTACTAAACGCGGCGACAAAAAATAGTCGTTATTGAAAGTAGCTCGTGTGTACGAGCCCTTAGACATACAGGGTTATGTAGTAGCGTCACACAGTTTTGTATAGAAACCTTATTCATATACATTAGCGTAGAATCCCAGTATTTATTCATATAATATTAACGTGATATGTTTTATGGCATTATATCAAAATACATGTTACATAGTTATTTGTATGAGTTTTATTTATGTACGTAGTTATTAGTACTCATTTATTGTCCTCAAAAAGCATATCAATTTGACCCCGAATTTGTAATATTGGAATACACTTTTGAAAAAAGAAAAATCGAATTAGTAATATTGGAATACACTTTTGAAAAAAGAAAAGTCGAATTTGTAATATTGGAATACACTTATGAAAAAAGAAAAGTCGAATTTGTAATATTGGAATACACATAAGAAAAAAGAAAAGTCTAAGTTTCAGAAATGTTTTTCTTAATTTCTTTTGTTTGTCTGTTTCTACTTGTACTTAAACAGACACGGACAAGTTACAAATTCTTATATGTCCCCACATTTTATATAATTATGTAATCATTATTTATTTACACATGTAACCCATATTATATCTGTACCATTATCAAGTATATATAACCACAAATTATCATAAAATTACATGCAATCATTAATCAAAATGGTATTATAATAGTTATAAAATCAGTAGAATGTTATCTTGCTTTTATCTTAGACAAACAATTTTATCTGTATCATGACACAGTATGATAAAAGTTCTCTCAGAGAGTAGGCGAACTATATCCTAATTTAAATATTTTAAGAAAATATGGTGATGGGCTAATATCAAGGTAAGCAAAAGTTTTAAATGCTGGGTGTCGCTTCATTTTCATTTTGCATTTAACAAATTCGCTTCTGCATGCATCTTTTTTTGCACTTTCGTTTGTTAAAAATCTTCTGTTACTTTTTAGAAATAGTTCTTTTTTTACATGTTTTTTTTAGTTCAACTGTTATATATTAATATTTACGAAAAACTTGCAAGTTACACAAGTTAATAAAGTTTTTTTTAAAATTAATTTTATAGGGATTTGTTTTTTTTCTAATTCAGAATCGATTTCTTTCTAAATGTGTTGTCGTTTGTTTTTTTATTGGAATTAGCTTCCTCTAAAATAAAGCCTTTTATTATGTGTTAATTTTCTTTAAATGCACTGTAGAAGCACTTTTATATGAACAGCATTTTCGCTGAGAATTTTAAAGCATTCACAAGTAATCTAGTTTATAACCAACTTCATAAAGAAAGAGGTTATGAATTCGACTAAATGTTTGTTTTTTTGTCAAAGACACTATAATTTTCCATAGCATCCTTGCTTACACCAAGCAATGCTTCTACAATGCAATCTTTTTTAAATAATCTTATTATCTCTGCTACACCATAGACAAACACTTCAACTTCCAACCTATGCCGACAGGTCCTGGATGCTCTAGAACTGGCATTCAAAGAACTTGACTCAGAAGACAGCGCTACCATGGACGATACAGACGTTCAGAAGAAGGAAGAAGTAGACTTTATGGACAAGAAGATAGCAGTGACACCGTTGTATGAGAACATGGATATTTTCTATCAGAACTCCTCGGCATTTGCCCCTGAGAGTGCGTTCCCTCTGGATATGCCGACGAATGTGCTGGAACCGCCGAAGGAGAAGCCTCCGCCGCCTCCAACTGATGATGGGGCTGATGATGAGCTGCTTGGCAATGTGAGTTGATATTGAGTTTTTTTATGTGTACACTGTTTTACCTTTCACGGTTTATAACGAAACGTTGTCACTTACGGGATATCTTCCGTGATTAATATTATTTTTGAGCTTACTTTTATGTGTTTGTCATCGTGTTTTATCTAGAGATACTCATCGTTAGACGTCTGCCTCTTTGGTTTAGTTATTGCAAGCGCTATTGCTGTTTAACAGCTCGAGCAATTTTTTTTTTTGGATGTTTCCGCCAAAAATATCTTAAGCAGGTTGGAGTCTAGATTTTGTTAGGTTGATGGCTCACTGTTACATACTCACACATAAGGAGAAATATGTGTGCACAATGGATACACCTTTGCCTAACTTTTGGAGATAAAAAGCATGATATTGTTTTAGTAGAAAACTCATAAAAAAACAGTTACAATTAGTACTTACTTTCCTTTTTTCCCCCATTTCCAGGGCAATTTCAAACACACAAGCTCAGCCCGTCGCATCAAGAAGGAGATCCGCAACAAACGCACCAGCTTCCTCGGCATCGAGGGTCAAGACGACAGCTACCTGGACGTAGACCTAACCCTGGCTCCAAGACCTGACATCACCTCCTTCCTTCAGGAGGAGACGAAGATTGAGAAGCTTCTGTACAAGAAGACCTTGTCTCATGATATGGATGCTAAGTTGAGAGAATCTCGGGATTCTGGTGTGGATGTGGACAGAGGTCCTTCGGCTGAGGCCTGGTATAAGGGGCATTCGTCTCCAGAGACTTCCAACCCTCATAGCAGACAGAATAGTGAGGTACGTTTGATTATTTTTCTTGTTTTTTTACTTTATTGCCTCTCAAGCCTCGTTGCTTAGTGTGGCACTAGATAGCGGTGTGTGTTATGTTCAGCAATATTTATTTATTTTATTATTTTGAAGGTTGGCTCGTAAAAAACTGATACCAAACAACTTTTACTATGGAACCAAACATGAAATCGAAAAAAAAGGTTGGGCCAAGTAAAAGTTGTTTGTTATCATGACCACAATCACGTGTTTAAGTATCGTTCACTAATTAACAGTTTACCAGTTTTACCAGTTTTCTATATAATAGAAAAACTGTGTTTAAAATGTAAAGCCCTGAACAAACTTTGCAAATCTAAGCAATGTCTCATTGACTTTTAAAGGATAATTTTCAAAAATTATGGACTGTCAAAGAAGGGAGTGTTTTAAAACCCTAAGAAGCATTTAATCACAATCATAATGTAATACCGAGTTTACTAACGATTAGCCACTTTCACTCCTAATAAGGTCCAACCAATAAGGTTGAAAATTGTTCCAGAGTATTTTTTTTTGTGACATAAAAAAGCCAATTTATGCAATCTGCCTTTATTGTTATGCAAAGTATCTGAAATCAGAGTTTTAGCAATACAATGAGATAAAAGTCAACAGTATCCGTTATCAGATAAACTCAAAGCACTATAGGATACCTAGATCGTGCCTCATGGCCTTGAACAACATCAGAAAGGTGGTCAAGGCATTAACCGAGATGATTTCATAAGATGATATCACTTATTTACAATGATTCTGTGTTTTTACTTGACTTCAAGATCGTTTTAATTATTTTTTGTTGATGTTGCATTGGTCAGATAGGCAGTCGCTCCATGTAAAATACTGGTATTCAGCTGCATCCAGTTAGACTGGAAGGTGACCCCAACATAGTTAGGAAAAGGCTAGGCAGATGATGTTGTTGCAATGCATGTTCACTGTAGAACTTATAATGCAATGATGGTTTCTTAGGTAAGAATTTCCTGTCTTACGCGACTACTCAAAAATAAATAGTTATGTGTTTAAGCAAGCGTAAAGTGTCAATGTCTTTCATATAAGTTACGCATAGTTTTCCTTCAATTACGACTCGAATGGCGTAGTGGTAGTGAGGCTGCCTTCCGTTCATAGGGTCCTGGGATCGAATCCCGGTAGGAGCAAATGTTTATGTGATGAGCATGGTCATTTGTTTCCGAGTCATGGATGTTTATATGTATAATAAGTATGTATTTACAAACAAAAAAGTATCTATGTAGTATATCAACTATCTGGTGTCCACGACACAAGCCTTGCTTAGTGTGGCACTAGATGACGCTGTGTGTTAACGTCCAGCGATATTTTTTTATGTTTTTTATTTAATTACCGCATCATACATAGTCCAAAAATGTGAATCCCTGTTTTTATCACTAATCACATAATGATGTCCGAATTTAATCCTATTATGACTCACGATCTTTCGCTACTTGTAATTTACATGCGATGAGCAGATAACGATGGCCAGAAATGTACGGAAGTTTGCCCTAAACTCAAAGTACACGTACTGCTATAAAACTTTCATAGTACAATATAAGCCTACTATGTATATTGATAAAAGCATTTATCTTGGAAGATAAAGTCTGTAAATAGCGCTGTAAATCAATTTTACTATGAAGTCTATGACTGAATCATTGTATAGAACGCTTCAGTGAGTCATGAGGAAAATATTGTTTTAATCACTGTTATAATAGTATCTATTAATGTGAAATAGTTTGAGGGTTATCAGTATGTTATTAAACTCTCTATTTATAAGAAAACCACAACTATTTATAAATAATTGTGTCTCGTTAGTTGAGGTTTAACTTACTTTAAAACGTCATATAGCAATTAATAACAGTCTATTATTGACTCACTGCAGGACAAAAAATCTCATGCAGCATAAAAATATCATATTTTAAGAAAAATATATCATCGCTGTATCAGATCTATGTGTGGATTAAAGACTACTGATAGCTGTGTACCATCCTTTAAATCACTGAAAATACTAACACTACCAGCAATGTATATTTTGGAATCTGCTGTATTTGTAAAAAGTAAACCCCACTTATTCGCAAAAATGTCTGACACAAAAAGAAAGCCAATACGTGCTCAATATGTGTCACAGCTATGTAATATAAAATGCAAGACATCTTTAATGCAAAAGAGTTTTTTTGGCATTGCACCAAAAATCTACAATAAAATACCAGAAAATATTAAAAAAATGCCTCTAGTCAAGTTTAAAAAAACTCTCGCATCATTGTTAATTGACAAATGTTATTATAAGATTGAGGACTTCTTAAATGATAGTTTTAATTAGTATTTTTATTGTAAATCAAGTATTTAATTCATTATGTTATTTTTTTTTTCTTTTACAATTGATATAATTTATAATTGATATTTATAATTGACAACTGACTATAAGTGCATGTTTCCTTTAAAAATATTTGTATGTCAAAATTGACAAGACATAGCGTACTATTTAGTTCTTAAGATCCATCTATCGTAATAACCTATGTTTCACAAATAAATTGATTTGATTTGATTTGATAAAAATAACCTCTATTCTCAAAACCATACCGTCTCAATTCCAGCCCTACACACACGTAACAGTAACATCAGACGAGGAAGAATCAGCGAAGAAGCAACAAGAGACTTTCTCCACCAACCTCACCTCTAAGCTGAGCGAGCTAAGCGAGCAGAGCGAGGGACCGACAGACAAGATCGAGAGCCTCGACAAAACTATTCAGCAGCAGCAGGTACTTTAAACTGATTATATAAATATGTATACAAGTATATCGGGATAGACGAGTACAAAGTTTATTTTGGAAGGTGCAAAATTTGTGCGAACTCAAAGCAATTATTACAAATTGACCAGTTACATGCACTTTTGAATTGTCAAAACCAAAAAGATGAAACTACAGGTCGAAACCTGAGGTAATTGCTCATTGCGGGGTGTGAGGGGAGGGAGGGGGGGGGGCTAATGATGTGTCACTAATGTCAGTCGTGACAGGTGACAGGTGACAGCACCCCTCCCGCAGCTAACTAAAGGGTTTCGCAGACCGGGACCTCATGGCAAGGTATAGGTATTCATTTTTGCCAATGGATACGCAAACTTATTGATAGGGAAATACGACCGTTGCGCGTCTTTCATTGCAAATCCCTTTCGATGCCATGGTATGCCACGGCATCATTTTAAAGCATAGCAATTTATATCGTATTTCTCTAAACATACGTTTGGATCATCATTGAAAAAATTAAATCTTTTGCCATGCCGTTACGGTCTGCGTAGGCCTTTAAATGTGTTACCTACTAAATTCATTGATAAAACAAATGAGTAATAATCTGATTGATCTTTTTAATGTCGATTTGATTGATAAAACTGTATCAGACAAGATAATTTGCAATCACTAAGATAATTGCTGCTAAAAATATTTATGGAATGTACTTTTGGCACATATTTTACTTACACAATAAGCCGCAAAAAGATATCGTTCATAATGATTTAATCTCTCATATCTTGGAGTGATTATGTATTTAATTTTGCACCTTTAAATGACCTTTGCTACTTCAGGTAAACATTTTGATTTGGCACTTTTTTTCACTGACATCGTTAGCACATTTTATTGGTCTTCTATGAAAATATCCATGTTATGATTACTGCTCTACTTTTCTTTGGAAACCATAGTGCTAATATTGTTATTTATATATTTTTCATAGTAGACTCTAAAGCATAGACAAGCTTGTGTGGTGGTGGTTTAATAGTGGTTGTCTTTGGTAAATCCGCACTTGTTAACCAAATCATTTCGTTAATTTTAAAAGAAGGATTTTAGTGTCAAATCGAAATTAAAATTTATATTAAACTCTTCTTCATTTCATCATAATGAAATGCTATTTAGAAGATATTATTATTATTTATTAGACAAATTATTTACTTATAAACATTGTTTCCTATTTCTTACGTAGAGTGACTGTGTGCATGCTGAAATTATAGTATCTGATATTTCGCTGAAAAATCAACCTTATTTCAAAGAAATATAGTTGTGATTTTTGCAGCCAAGTCATCGGCATGTATTTTAGTCGCAATGTACAAATAGTAGATCTCTTTATTATACTATTAAAAGCTATATTTTGTATGGGAAATATATTTGGTCGTTTCTCGAATTCTCCGCTTGGTGATTAGTTTATTAAGTGGTTTATTTTTTTAGCCGCTTTCGCTTTGTCTTAAGGGCTATAATATTATGTCATGATCATAATTGCGTTTGACAAGCCTTCTTTTAAATTTAAATAAAGAATTATTTGATTATGTTTCTTTTTTTCCGAAATTATGAGGAGAAATTAATTTTATGTCAAAAAATTTACTATTGGCATTAATATTATGTGGTACAGTGAAGCAAAAGCGGCTATATACTTGCTCCTATATAATGAAGCTATGTTCTGTAGGGCCTAGCACTGTACATGCTTTGCAAGCACTTTAGATATAAGGATGATTATTTATTTGGTATGTGATTAATTTACGTCGTTTTAAATACCACAATGTTGATCAAAATTACGAGGAAATAAATATAGGTGGTATGTTATAAGTGAATTATGAAACTTAGATAGAAATAATTTAATTGTAGGTGTAAGTTGAGTTTAAAAGTTCAATTTAATAAGAACTAGGCTACTTTCTTTATTTAACGCATAATTTATTATCAATATATAAAAGTCTCTTAAAATAATGCAAAATACTGTTAGTTTTTGATTATTTGGTTGTGTAAATATTTCTGTTAATTACGTGGTATTTAAAACAAACTACGCTGCCATTAACACATTTATTTTGCTTTATTTAACGCTTCTTTCCATATTTAAATTAAAAGCTAGAATCATTTTTATTTTTTGGGAAATAACAGCAAAAACCTAAATTAGTCACAAAAGTAGTTCTTGATTATGTATGTTTACTTTATTTTTAAATAAATATTATTTATTTTAAATTATAATCTGCCTTTTATTTTCTTCACTGCAATATTAATTACATTACTACTGCACTGGCATGTTGCACCGAATATTAGTTTTTAGACCAATGCTAGTTATAACCTCTTTTTCAAGGGGTTAATTGCATGTTATGTTAAAACCTTTATATTTTTAAACTGTGTTATTAAGAAACATACATTTCCACTAAGTTTGAAATCGTTAATCATCGCAACATTAATGTTGTCAAATGCTCAAGGTAACTCTAACTCTCATCTAACATTGGAACCACAATATTTAAATGAAAAAAACTTACATTACACACTCTACTAATGGCCGTTTTTTATAACTTACTTACGTATAACGCTATCGCTGTTTCTATAAAAAAAGTAAGTATCGTTCATGTCATTTACCTGCCACTTGATTCATAGAAAAATCAAGGAAGCTTTTCCGTGACATTTCATTGTATCGACTGGTAAATAAAATGTCCAACAGACTAAGATGGCAACTTACCGATACCAGGGCCTCGATTCTGCTATTACGATAGTGTCAGAATAGGCGATCATTGAAGTCACAATGATCAAGTTCTGTCAAGTTTTGACAAGTTCTATCTACCAATATAATGGCAATGAACAACCAGTGAGACTCCATTGAAAGAAATGTCATAGAATATGAATCTCGTACATGAAATCTGGCATGAATAAATGTTCGCATTTAGTAGTAGATAACGAAAACCATTTGTACTAATGGTTTTATAATAATGGCAATACGAAAATGCCATTAAAACACAATTTTATTACGAGACCATCGACCGACCATTGTCAATTTAGCAGATTACGAACTGTAAGCAAAATGACAATGGGATGAGAATGGAATCGTTTTGGAGTGACGAATTTATTAAAATAGCAGAATTAGGCCCCTGTTGGTAGGTTATTGAAAATGGCCGTAACAGTTACAGGTATCCACTATCAGAAAAACAAAAATCATGTCAATGAATGTCTTGAAAGTGTAAATAACGTAGTTATACGAGCAGTAGTGACTCGAAATATCGACAGCACAGTTTTAATAATACTGTCAAGTGATTAGTGACCAGTTCTACCTCATTATCAATTTTAAATGAGTCTATACCGTCCTGGCTGCTAAGACACTGATCCTCTGTGACGGGGGGGGGGGGGGGGGGGGGAGGGTGTTCCATAATCCACTACCAGTCCCTTTGGTCAGGTCAGTTGATGTCAATTGTCTTTGAAGAATGTCACTAACATATTCGCCGGCTGTCTCTGGTTTACTGGCCGCGATCGGGACTGCTGAGCACGGCGTCTTGGGTTAGATTCCCGGGTCTAGCAAATTGCAATTGGGTTTTTCCATGAAGGATGTTTCAGTAATAGCTATGGTGCCCGGTTGATGGCAAAAGTCTCGCCCCCTATTACATGGGACTTAGCTACTCCTCTGCCTAACCGTTGGGGATAACAGGCATGATATTTTGAATTAAATTTGCGGTTTAGGTTTATCATTTCCTATACCGTTACCACAACTCAGTATAAATAAAGAAAAAAAATCTCGCTGGACATTACACACAGCACCATCAAGTGCCACACTAAGCAACACGGCTTGTGTGGACACCAGATAGTTGATATACTAATATTAACATTAAATAATTGACACTGACTGACTGAGTGTTTTTACCGGTAGATAATGGCATTAAGTCCGCCCTTGTACTTTTGTGTTTGAAGTGTTAAGTTAATAAATATTGTGGTTCGTTCTGGTCGCCATGTTGTGATAGTAAATAACAAGTTGTGGTGCGGCGTCACTTTCAGGCGTCGGCTAGCGAGGACTGGCCGGACGGGATCTATGACGATGCCAACACCAAGGTGAATCATGTTTTACACTTACATATAACATACATTATAAGAGGAAACTTCCGTTCCTATTTTCACATGACTTAACAGATCTTAGATTTTAGTCAGTCATATTAAAGGGTGTAAAAACCTCTTGACGAAGCTGAAAGGCAGGTGTTCTGGATCATTTTTTTGTTCTACACCATACCAGGGCCTCAATTCTGCTATAACAATAGTGTCAGAATAGTCGATCATTGATTTCATAATGATCAAGTTCTGTCAAGTTTTGACAAGTTTGGTAATGTACTTATATAATGGCGTCATTATGACTTATCAATGGTCAACCACTGACAGTCCATTGAAAGAAATGTCATAGAATGGTAATCTCGTACATCAATAAAATCTATTATAAATGATTTCTGGCATGAATAAATATTCGCATTTAGTAGCAGATTTCGAAAACCATTTGTAGTAAGGGTTTTATTATAATGGCAATACGACAATGTTATTAAAAAACAATTTTATTACGACACCATTGATCGACTATTGTAAATTTAGCAGATTACGAACTTAAGCAAAATGACAATGGGATAGGAATGGAATCCTGTGGGAGTGACGAATTTATATAAATAGCAGAATTAGGCCCCTGGAACTAGTTGCGGTGATATTGGGGGTCAAAGTTCCAACTTATTTTTTATTTACTTTAAACACTACCACGACCCCCGTAAGTACTATACAATTCATCCATCAGTACAATTTTTTGAATGCGTTGCATTGAGTTCTACCACAAACCATGATTTATATTCCCAAAAAAAGTGGTTTCCCAGCCATATTTTTTGCGTAGTTTCGTTCGCGCTTAGGTTGATGTACAGAATGCTTGGTTGACGGCTTCGTGATGAGGTTGTTTACACCCTGTATAATCAAATTGCAACTAAAGCAGAACTTATTTTTTTTTTTTTATTATCCTCTGACGAAATTTTTTGACTTTTGACTCCGCTACGGTTAACCATAAAAAAGACCAAGCAAAAGATAAGATACTCTCGTTCACCGAAGTTTCCTCTTATTTCTTTCAAACTTCACTGCCCCAATTATGTAATCAATGTAATTAATCCACGCCAGCTTTAAGCGTTGCACTTCATGTTAATGTCACTAAAATTACATGTCTTACTAATCAAATCAATCAATCAATAACTTACTTTAACTCTAGAGCCGTAAGGTCCTATATTATTTCTAAGTTTTAAGCTACTAACATTTGTGTCATTTGTAAAAAAACATTATTATAAAACAAAAGTAATTTTAAGTAGTAAATAAGTTAACTATCAATAACTTAAGGTAATAAACTAAAACTTGTACATTCTATAAGCATACTTTAATTACTATAGGGCCTTACACCAACCCTTGAGAAAGCCCTTACATACAAAACAAACGTTTTAAACAATCTCTAACTCCAAAATAGGAAGTCCTTCGCTTCGAACGAGAATTACTTCAACTAGAGCAAGAAGAACTGCGCCGTCAAAGAGAAAACCTCCTTCGAGACCAGACTAGAATTATCCAGAAATCTGTTCAAGACATATCTTCAATACCATCATCTCCTGAAAAACCTCCTCTGAACAGACCCAAGGCAAATCCACATTATAGACACTCCATGCCAAATTTACTCCTAAACGAGAATTTCCCATCCATACCCCCTGCTGTCCCCGAAAGGCAGATAGATGAGAGGGCGGTGGATGAAAAGAGGAAGCCTATAGTGTCAGAGGAACATATGCAGAGGCATTTCGGCGTGGAGGAAAGTCGGAGGGTCTTGTATGAGAGGAAGGAGGTTAGGGGGCAGCCGATGAGGGTCCCTCAGCCTGTGCTGCCGCCTAAACCGAAGAGTCGGGAGTCTATTGAGAGGGAGATTACTATGAGGTTAGTTTATTGTTACTTTGATAAATATAATTCTTAGTTCGGGTTCCCCTGGAACATATAATCTTTTTCTTTGCCTGCTGTCAGAGTTTTTATGCCGCCCATACGCCTCTGACTTGGTTTTACATGCCGTCGAGAAATATCTGTCAGGCATACTGGTTACCTCACAGTGTATTCCTACTATGTACATATGTGATGTATAGGATGTATGTGATAATAATTATACAATATAATACGCCTTGGGTTCGAACTCGAGACCTGTGACTTGGTAGTCACACCTAATGATAATCATTCAATAACATTATAATAGTGTAGTACTTCGAATAGGGTAGCCTTTCCCAAAGTGAGCGATAGCGCCCCCTTGTGGGCGCTGCAGGCCTAAAGGAGGGCAGTAGCAAGGGTAAGTCCCCTCTTTGAGGAGTGTCTGGCTCGGCGCCACGGCGTCCTCACCTTCCGCCTGACGCAGGTCCTCACCGGACACGGATGTGTAGGGAGGTACCTGCACCGAATCGGGCGGGAAGAATCGCCCGGGTGTCTCCACTGCGAGGATCGACCGGAGGACACGGTCTCACACACGGTGGAAGTCTGCCCTGCGTGGGCGGAGCTCCGCCGTGTCCTCGTGGCGGCGATCGGCGGCGGCGACCTCTCGCGTCCGGCCCTGGTTCAATCCATGGTCCGGAGCGAGATGGAATGGGAAGCCGTCGCCTCCTTCTGCGAAGCAGTGATGCTAGCGAAGGAGGTGGCGGAACGAGAGAGGGAGAGATCCTCTCTTCCCGGCCGCCGCGGGAGACGCAACGGGCGTCGGGGGCCACGTGGTGGCTACCGGCCACCGTAGATGCGGGCCTGTGGACGGCTGGCTATGGGCTAGCTAGCCGTCCGGCCGTCTAACGACGACGACAGGCCGTGTCGACGGCGCGTTCGTGTTCCACGCGCGCCTCAAAGAGATGTCAGCAAAAAGAGAGGGGCCCGCAAGGGCCGAAGCCTGCCGGGGTTGCGGGCCTGTTCGAAAGAGATACCGCGGCCCCGGAACGTAAAAGGCGAGGAAGGAACATGGATGGTTTTTAGTCAGTAAGAGTCTGACACTCCCTCCCGCTCCGCCCAGAGTGGGGGGGTCATTTGATGATTTCCCATCCTTAAAAAAAAAAAAAAACAGGGCAGTAGCAAACAAAGAATAAAAAATGGGGGCGTACTGTAGAGGCTTGTAATTTGTAATAACATCTAGGAGGACTCTTAAACACTGACTGAGTCCTTGACTCTCGACTACAACTTGTGAACATCAACTAATATAAATAAAGAGATTGCTCAAACTAATTCGGTACGATATTTCTCTTCGTGTAGTTCAGATATCTGTCCTGTTTTATTGAATAAATAAAAGTAAATTCATTAAATAAGGAATAAAATGATTAAATAAATAAAAAATAACAATTTAAATTAAAGCTATAATAGCTAGCTAAGCTACCATACCAATTGATAGTTTTTTGCAACTTGTTAGCTGTTACTTATTATTGTTTTATTGTTTTTTTTTAATTATTTTATTTTATTTTAGAATTTTCAAGGAATTTCAATTTTAACCTTTAGCTGCCGACCTGGTCTAAACGTAGCACTTACGCAGACGTGACGACTGAGAGACGTCAAACTTTAAGTACTGAAATAAAATGTGTATTTGCATGCTACAATTTTCTATTTTATACATTACAAAGATCGGTGTTTGAGGTAACAAACCACAGAATTAAAAAATAAATACACGTTATTTTTCAAGTAAAATCAACATTTATTCGAGAGATCACAATTATTTGGCACTAAATTTTAAGGACTTACTTCAGTCTTGTTTTTCTCTAAAATTAAGTAATTAACAACAAATGAACTTAAAATATGTTATCTTCTATAAACTATTATCAAAATAAAACATAAATCTTACTTCTTAGTTAAAAAATAAAAATAATGACAGCACTCGAATATTGGTACATTCACTACGTACGTTTGTAGTCAATGCATATTTGTAGGCAGCAAGTAAGGCACATTGGTTTCTTGCATTTGCAGCAACAGTACTTCGTTCGCCTTTTCAACCGACTGGAACAGATGGCACATGTCTTTCTAACACCTGAATCTGGATTCTGATAAGTTTTTGGTGGTGGAGGCTCGGGCATATCGGCGGGTCCAATAACTCGCTCGATACTTAGCCGCAATTCTCGTGGGATCCTATCATTGTAGACGCGTATTCATTTCCGGGAGGACTAATTCACGTGCCAGCAGGAGTAAAAATCGGCCACGACTGATGTCGCCCTTGTTTGTGCACTTGTGCACTCGCTCTCTAGAACAAAATCAGGATCGCCTACATCGTCGTCAAAATCACTAGTTGTCGTCACTCTCGTTTATGAGATTTTCAGATATCTCTTTATCTTCTAAACGCCTATTCTGTTTTCGCATTTCGGAGGCTTCTCGGGAACTGAGGCCCTACTCCCTAACGTTTCGTCCATACGGACGGATCGATCCGCGTCTCTCACACGCACTCGTCTGCAGACGTGCGCGATAGAGACGGATAGATCCGATCCGAAATGTTACGGAGTAGGGCCTCTGAACCGTCATCAGTTGCAGGTTTTTTCCGCTCACTAGCGTGATGTTTCTCCTTTTAGGCATTCTGCAATTAAAAGTATAATTTTAAAGCCGATGTGACGTCAATCAGACACTATAAGCTACCACACATGAAAGCCGAGGTGACGACCAAGAGACGTACAAAATTTAGTACATAAACACCGTACTTACGTCTGTGTGACGTCGATCGCTTCAATACGGAGACGTGTGCACTCGCCGCGGGCGCAGCGTCGACTGATGGCTTGGGACGCTGAGGGAGGAAGGTAGCGGGAAGGGCGACGCTAAAGGTGGCGTGATTTTAGAAATATTTCAAAATTAAAAGTTAAGACGTCTGTGAGACGTATAGGTCGGTAGTTAAAGGTTAATAGTATCTAGGTGAAAAAATGTGGTCGCTAAAAATATATTATTCTCAAAATGGGCAGTAGTCAAAATAAGTTTGGGAATCAATGGAATAGAGGGAAACCAATTTACAAAAGGCTTCCCTAGAAGCAAAAACGGACTACCGCAAAATTTGATAAAATCTGTTATTAGTGGAAACGACTTGTATATGCGAGCACAATACATAAAGATGTAATTAATTGACCATTACTTGTAGACACAATGAGTTTCTAACTCGCTTTGAAGTTGCATGAGAAATATTTTTTTTTCTCAATACGATATCTTTAATCTAAATACCTAAAACATTACATGACGTCTGCTGCAGGGAATTCCAGATGGAAAAACTAAATATCACATTGTCCTTCGACAAAATAATACCCAAGATCGCATGCACTAGCGCCGGCGACCTCTAGACAAACGAGGCAGTTACAAATCTTAATCTTCAAATTAGCAGCTTTTTAAAATAACAATTTTGTTTTGCTTCGGTGTAGGAAAACATCGTGAGGAAACCAGCATGTCTGAGAGATATTAAGTTGAGTCGGAGGCCCATGGGTGGCATAAAAACTCTGACACCAGGTTAGGCAACTAACCACACGATATAGAAGGAAGCAGCTTTTTACTGAATGCATTTATGAAAGTATGTTTGGTATATACTTACGAGTATCTATATACTCGTAAGTATATACCGAATATACTTTCATACTACTACTACGTGTACGTAGTACGTTTCACTATTACGTGGGGTGGGGGGGTTGTAAAACATTACAGGGGCGGGAGGGGTAGTTTTGACAACCCGTTTCGTAACATTGAGAATCTCTCACGTATTTTTAAAACGCTTTTTCTTCTCAATATTGTGTCTTTTAGGTAAAAATTAACACTCGGTAGTTACGTAATGTTTTACTACGCGTTAAATGGGGGGTCAAAAATCTCCAAAAAATGCGTTACGTAATACTTGAACGGTCCCTTATATGTTTGTTTCTTTGGGTTAGTCTCCGAAACAGCTGGACTGATTATGATGGGACTTTTACTGGTAGATAACTGATGTTATAAGGAGTAGCTTAGACTTTTATTTTAGGTAAAGGATTAGGGTTCCGTGCAATAAAACTAAAACCCTTGAAATTGTCAATAAAGTCCAATTGAAATTGGAAGTTATATTTTATAACTAGCTTCTGCCAGCGGCTTCGCCCGCATGAAGTTTGATAATTGTCTTTTGGGATCTTATTACCGGGATAAAAAGTATTCTATGTGTTAATCCAGGTTATAAACTATTTGTGTGCCAAATTTGATCCAAATCCGTTCAGTAGTTTTTGCGTGAAAGAGTAAAAAACATCCATACAACCATCCATCCATACATACTCACAAACTTTCGCAGTTATAATATTAGTAGGAAGTAGGATAGTTTCACGCGGACGAAAGTCCGAGAGGAGGCCTGTGTCACACCAGTGAGACATTAACTGATGATGATGATGATGATGATGATGACGAACGAAGGTCGAGAGAAACACCTAGTATCGAAAACGTTTGTCTGCCTCAAATGTTGAATTTCTTTTAAAACTATTTAAGAGGCCTGCGGAGCATGCGAATTTCATACAAACGTAATACCAAAATAGTTTGTAAATCAAACATTTTCTTACGATAGTGTGTATTTGTGAGTTGTGTGACGACTCAAATGGCGTAGTGGTAGTGAAGCTGCCTTGCGTTCATAGGGTCCTGGGTTCGATGGCACTGTGTGTTAATGTCCAGTGATATTTATATTTATTTATTTTGATTGGATTACAGAATATATAGGTTCCCAAACACGTATTTTGAATGTACACTGATATAATCGAGAATTATGAGAAAATTAAATTTTCCATAGAAATTTTCAATTCCTCATATCTCGTCTTTATATCATTGTCCTTTTGGGAACATAGATATTCTATAATACAATCGAAATATATACACACTACCTTAAGAATATGTTTGATTTACAAATTATTTTGGTATTACGTGTTGTATGAAAAACGCATGCTCCGCCGGCCCCTTAAGGCGACTACAAGAGCTAAACGCGAGTTTTATAATGCCTGAAAGTATGATTCACTGCAATAAACTAAACCAGAAAAATATATGTTATTCTTCAGGATATATGCTAGTATGATAGTGTTTTGAAAACATAATACAATTAAATTTTCTCGAAATAAAAAATCACGAACTCATCTCTAAACAATTCTTTTAAAAGTAAAAATCATACTAAAATACATGCGATCATTCTGATTTTTTGGTAGTAACATATTAGCATCAAGGTGTTTTATTTTTTTAATCCAGTCCATAGATTTTTTGTAAATCGATCGAAACCACTTGTTTCGCATTATTAGGCCCGCAGTTACTGAACGTAACAACCACTTTGTTTAGTGCAAGCTGCTTAAAACTTTATCCTTACAGCATTTCAGACAAAGTTTGAACCACCGCAAAAAGAGTTTCTTATTTAGCTCATGTATTCGCCTTAAAAAATAATAGAATTCCGGCCCCCTTCTAATCACACATCCATACTAACAGCACACTAACGCCATCTCTCTTATGTTTCCAGAAGCAGTCGCGTGCCGTCAGCGGTGGAGTACGCGAACGTACAACTGCGTCAGAAACCCAACACCAACGGCAACGCCAACTACCATCCCATGACCAGGCATACGCTGCAGGTAACAAATGACCACTCTTATCCTTCACTAGATGGCGCTGTGTGTAATGTCCAGCGATATTTACTTATTTTATATATTCTGTCATACTGCTGCGCAAAGGCCTCCCCCATTTCTTTACATCTCTCCCGGTGTTTCTCTTTCGTAATGTAAAATAAATAAATATCACTGGACATTACACACAACGCCATCTAGTGTCACACTAAGCAACGAGGCTTGGCGAGTCATGGCCGTGGGCACCAGTTGTATTTAATCGACTACAATGTAGTAGATTAAATATAACAAAAAGTATCTATGTAGTAACTACATAGATACTTTTTAAAATTGTAAATACATACTTAAAACCAAACTTAAGTGGCAATGGGCAGGGCACATCGCTCGCAGAACGGATGGCCGATGGGGCCGAAATGTTCTGGAGTGGCGACCACTATGTGAACCGATGTCCTGGTGAAGGTTGCGGGGATCCGCTGGATGCGAGTCGCACGGGGCATGTGGCGACACTTGGGAGAAGCCTATGTCCAGCAGTGGACGTCTTTCGGCTGAAATTATGATGATGATGATATTTTTTAATAAATATAAACATCCATGACTCGGAAACAAATGTCGATGCTCGTCATACAAATATATGTCCCTACCGGGATTCAAACCCGACCCTAAGAAAAAAAATTATACAGTGTGTTAACACACTGTATAATTTTTTTTCTTAGGGATCTTACCATCAACGCTTGTTACCATGAATGCACAATCGTTAAGACATACAAAATATCAGGTGTTTTATAATAAAGTGAAAAAAATGATGTATTCCCGTTGTCCCCGTAGTCCATGTCCCCGTCAAAGGGGACAAAGGGAATTAAATAAAATAAATAAAATTAATTCCCGTTGTCCCCGTACGCTGTCCCCGTTAATTTATTGTAATATATACTTTTGAAATTATGCCCGTTGTCCCCGATGAGTTATAATACCTATTGCTGCGTTACCTCTGCTGTTCAAACCTCACTGCTTAGGTTAACAAAAATCCAAATAATTACTTCTAAATGTATGAAACAGTGTATGGTGAAAAACTCATGGCTAGCTAAATAAGATTAGCTTGTCGGTTGTGGCAGCCGTGAGTTAGTGCATAAAGTATTCTGAAGCACAGTAGTTTGATTTGCCACATCAACACAGTTCCACATCAAAGAGATCTTGAGAAATTCTATGCGTCCGCATCATTCATTTGTATAAAGGTAGCAGAAAGGTAAAAAGAAAGGAAGGAGGGAGGTGCGGAAAGGTTTTGTTTGTGTTTTTTTTTTTTTTTTTTTTTTTCATTTTTTTTCTTCTTCCATACTTCTCTATTACCCTGCCATTTTTTGTTTGTTCAAGAATGGAATTAAACAAACAAAAAATGGCAGGGTACTGTAATGAAAACATCTGAGTGATACATAACTGCTTACCCTCCAGATACAGAATAGAATAGTTTCTCGTGACTGTAATTTTATCAGCACTGGATCAAATTGTTACTTAGTACATTTATTTACGGTAGAAATATCAACATCCTTACTGCAGATAAGAATAGCTCTATAAGGCCTGAATTCTTGTCGTGCTGTCTGTCGCCGCTGACGTCAGCGTCGCCGTATGGTAATTGTTCGTTAGTGCAATTGATTTTAGTTGAATCAAAATTAGGTAAGTTAAACGGTAGGTGAGTCGTCCAATATGCGTTATGAACATATGTGAATCAACCGTAGTTATAACAAAATTAATTGAGATAAACTTAGGTATTATGATACGTAACCATTTGAAACACAATGTATGTATACTATTACGCGACCGACCGTCAGCGTGACCAGAATTCAGTTTTAAGTATTGAAATAAGAACTAGTATTTACTACGATTTCAAGCAGACTCTACAAAGCAGTACGTAAGTAATGCTTATTCTGTATACTTCTAGGCTCTCAGCGCGGCCCCTACACCGAAGTTGATCTCCAGCTCCGACTGGATGCAGGCGCGCAACAGGAAACCAGCCAACTTCAACTACAACCAACACTGGCTTATACAGGTAACTTAACTTTTTCATCATCGGCTTAGCCTTTTCCCAATTATGTTGGGGTCGGCGTCCAGTCCAACCAGATGCAGCTGAATACCAGTGTTTTACATGGAGTGACTGCCTATCTGACCTCCACAACCCAGTTTATTAATGTAACTCTTTGTCTTTAGTTATACGTCATGCGGAATTATGACTGAAGTTGTTATTCAACAATAGTTGTTGCAAGTTAACATGAGAATAGCGGGCATTACCCTTTTCCCCATAATAAGCTCCTTGAGTTAAAAGTCGAGCTACACGATAACTGACAAATGCTTGCACTGACTGGACAGTTTCACTCAAATCTGTGTGGTTCTTTCTTCAAAAGACCATCTCAGACACTATCTGCATAGTTCTCATGTAAGTTGAACAAGATTATCTGGATTTTAAAAGAGACCTCTGAGTTTGTTTCGGCTGTTTCTTCTCAGAGCTGTCAGGTACGAAACACCGGCCCTATCTAGTTTAAAAAATAAGGACGTGTAAAAGTGTTTGTGAAAACCTATTTGCAAAATAATTATTATTTATAACTCTTTGTATGGACCATGTGTCGGTTATCATTAGAACAAAATTTTGCACTATAGATGACGATTCAAGACTTGACAGGCTTATTTTTAGTTTCCCAAGTTAAAACTATAATAAACTAGCTGACCCACGCAACTTCGTCTGCGTCACATAAGAGAGAATTTAAACGAACGAAAAAAAATGGCTATTAAAAAATAAGGGTTGATCGTAGAAGGGTGAAAATTTACGATTATATGTATTTTTGTATGTTGTATCATACAAAAATAAAAACTAAAAATGTTGTCTAAAAAATAAAAAATAAAAGGAGATGGCCAGTTTCAGCCTAGTTACTAAGTGCCATGTACATTAAAAGACGCCTAATTATAAATAAATAAAAATAGAAATAAAAATTACAAAACTATTTATACTTTCGTACAACTTCCTACAAAACATTTAAACATTAATAGTTGTTTTGCGTTTCCGGCATATCGAGATAGCGCGCCATGTTGAATAAACGTTCCATTCCCTTGAGAGGTGAAATATTAAACTTCCATCAGAGTGATATTAAAAATTATTCTGGCTGCCAAATGATTATTGACTATCGTAATCATAATAAAAACCATAATTTTTAAATTACTCCAATGCTATGAAATATTTATTTTAATAACTTTTTTTTTTCTTATAACATTGGAACGGAACGACATGATAGGTTTGACAATCGTTTGACATCCGCCCTCCCGCCGTTTCGTTTTCGTTTGACGTCTCTCAACTTGCGCGTGCGTCTGCGACCTCCGTTTGTTGTTTGTTTGTAAACTGTGCGATTATCTTTTCTCCATATCGACCATTGCTATTCTACACGGACTGTTTCCATTGCCTAACGATTATCTAGTGCTTAGTAATACGGTATTGATTGTGCTTACGTTTTGGACATTGACAATTTAAAATGAGGTGTATTAACTGCGGTATAGCTACGGGACGGCTAAGAAGACATGTTGTGTCTTCGTTAGACATGCCTTTCCAAAGAATGCTTGTGCAATGGATAGCCATTCAGGTATGTACTATTTCAAATAAGTTGAAAACCTATAAACATATACAAAATAAGTATTTATGTAGAACCTTTTTCATATCACAAAGATAAATGTTATAAATGTTGATTATACCTACAATCTAATAGTCTACTTTGTCATTCAGCTTCCAGAAGATGGACATATTTGTCACCAATGCTTCTTGCTGGTTACTTCTGAAGGTGCCAACCATAGAATACTGGGACACCCTATGGTTTGCCTTGGTTGTGGCCGATCAGTAAGGGACATAAGACATCATATTATTGAATCGGAGTCACCACTTCTACTGCAATTTTCTTTTACTGCAAGACTTCAGGTATGATTATTTTCTTGTATAACAACAGTAATATTTATTTTGATGTCTGCAAATCATCATCTGCCTAGCGTTTTCCCAACTACGCTGGGGTCGGCTTCCAGTCTAACCGGATGTAGCTGAATACCAGTATTTTACATGGAGCGACTGCCTATCTTACCTGCACAACCCAGTTAATACTGGGAAATACGATTCAACTTGGTGAGACTGGTGTCAGAATTTTTGGGCCACTGACTAACTGTGACAACTGTCAAAGATGGACAAATGGCAGTCGGGACCAACAGCTTAACATGCTTTTAACATAAAACTCGGTATGTAAGGGTGATTCACCCATCCACAGACCAACCTAGTCAAGCATGGCTTAACCTAAAGATCGACCCGAGCGACTGATATTATTTAGCCTCGAGCTTCTATTTTGATGTGTGGAAATAATATTACAAAAAAGTGGTCATGAAACAACATAATTTTCTCTTTTCTAATAATAATAAGTGAAACAAGGGTCAGTGTGTCATACAATTGTAAGTATGCAAGACCTAGAAGTCCAAAAACACTTTACATTCTATGTAACACTTAGTCCCTAGAGTGGACCATTGTGCGTGTAAGTTATATTATTTAAAAGTCAATATTCTTTGTTTCAGGGAATAACAAGAAACTATGTTTGTCATCCCTGCTGGATGAGGGCTAATAGACAATTAGATCAAGATTCTTCTCGAGAAGAAACTGGTGAACATGCAGATAATATACAAAATGAAACTTCAATGTCACCACCACCCGAGCCCCCCATCTTACCTCCACCGGCTGTTTTACCACCACCTCGTAGTTCTACTCTTATCACATTACCTAACTATAAGAGGGCTTCAAATACCTCTGCCCATTGTGTATTTTCGAGATGTTATAATAGATCCTTTAATCTAATACCTGACTTTGTAAAGCGGATTTTAATCAATGATCATAATTTTTATATTCCTCGTAGTTCAAGAGTATGTGAGTCACATTTATATTCAAGTCAGTGGCATGAGTTGCCCCAAAATAGTTTTTCATTTTCTTCTTTTAATGCTGGTCAAATAGAGGATATAATCAAAATATCTAAATGTACAGGTGAATACATTAATTTTGAAAATGTCCATGTAATGCCCAACCATGTGTGTCATTATTGGACAGGCCTTACTGTAACCGAGTTCATTTGCTTATTCAATAGTTTGCCAGCACTTAATTTACGGAAACCAAACACAGCCTTAGCTATATATTTAGCAAAGTTAAGGACTGGTGAAAGCAACCGTAGATTGTCCACAATTTTTAATATTCCTAGAGCTACTTTAGAATTGAAAATGAAAAAAGTTAGATCTTGCCTTTATGAGAATTTTGTACCACAGCACCTAGGAGTCAATCATATAAGTCATTCTGAAATTGTGGCCAGGAATTTAAGAATTCCTGCGGCTCTCTTTAGTGACCCTGAAGCAGCACCTGAGAATAGGTCTGCTATAATCATTTTTGATGGCACATATATTTACCTACAGAAAAGTGCGAACTATATGTTTCAAAAAAAAACTTATAGTTTACACAAATATGACAACTTAGTAAAACCATTTTTGATTGTATCATGTGATGGTCATATTATTGATGCTGTAGGTCCATTTCCCGCAACTCAGAGTGATGCAGATATCATTACCAATTTGTTAGAAAATGAAAATGGTGGTTACCGTCGACTTTTTAGAGCTAATGATATATTTATTTTAGATCGTGGATTTCGCGATGCTATACCAACTTTGGAACTATATAATTATAGAGTTTTTAAACCAGAATCATTAGACCCAGGACAAACTCAATTAAGCTATTCCCAGGCTAATAAAAGTAGAAGGGTAACACTTTGCAGATGGGTAGTCGAAGTTGTTAACGGCAGGTTCAAAAGAGATTACAAATTGTTTAGACAACGTTTTTTTAATCTAGCTGCTACTCATTTAATGATCGATTTTAAAATAGCAGCAGCTATTTTAAATAAATTCCATCCTTGCCTTATAGATAGTCCTAATTGTGAACAAATTATAGAGAGGGCGATACGATTCATGGATTTGCCAAATCATTTGGGGGAGTTGGTGAACGAATTCAATTTAAATAGAAGAAGAACCATGTTCACAAGAATTGACGGTAATCTACCGCAACTGGAGAGGTTTCCAATATTTACCCATAACCAGTTGCTGTTATTCGCACTAGGGCCATACCAAGTCAAACAGGCCCGATCATACTATGGGGAACACATAAGACAAAATGGAGTATATGAGGTGGAAGTGTGTCCAGAACTGGATCATTCCCAGGAGATGGTCCTACGTATAGGTGGGAATACGCCTTATTTATTAAGGGGACGTATAAAGTCTAGGCATACAGGTCGAAAGATATATTATACATATATTTTGTTTGATGTTGAGCCCAATAGCAACTGCCCACTAGAAACAATTTTGGGTTACTATTGCAATTGCTTGGTCGGTAATAGGACGGTAGGCTGTTGTTGCCATGTGATGACAATGATATGGTATTTAGGCTGGGCAAGACATCAGACAAATATTACTCCACCAGCATCATTTTTAGATGATATTTTTGTCAGAATTGTTGAATATTAAATCTTATTTCAAAAGTTATTAAATGTTTGTTTTTATTTTAAAACTACAATCCTGTAGACTACATAATCTTTTATCAATATAATATACATGTCCTAGGTACCTACTAAACATTCCATTAATGTCCTACTACTCTCACAGGGTTTTATATTATTATATAGATAGTACCTAAATCACCTCAGACAAGCAGGGCTGGATTTCTAACAATTAAAAACAAAGATTTCTAAGAAATCTGAAGTTACTGGATTATGTAACTTTTGCAATTCATTTTAGAGCATACTAACTTCAAAATAAAGCAACAATCGTTAATGTACATGAGTATTCTGATGCTAGGCAGAGTGCCCTAAGTAAATTGGCCATCTCCTTTTGGGGTGTACTACCCTTAACATTTAGGGGGATGAAAAATAGATGTTGGCCGATTCTCAGACCTACTCAATATGCTCACAAAATTTCATGAGAATCGATCAAGTCGTTTCGGAGGAGTATGGGAACGAAAATTGTGACACGAGAATTTTATATATAAGATAAATGTAGGTTAGTCAAAGACTGCTATTGTCATTTTAATTGACAGCAAATAAACATATAGATGAGGACACGGCAATTTTGAGGCCCTTTCATTATTTTCAACTTTTATAAGGTTCACGTATTTTATTAATATTTTAAGTTAATTTCTTTGTCTCGCGGTCGCAAGCTAGACTGGTCAGCGTGGGATCTTTTGTTTGAATTCCGGCTCGCAAAAAAAGTGTTATTGGGGTTTCCCTTTCAAAAAATCACAATAGAGTCAGAAAGTTGGTGGTGTAACATCCGTGTGCCTCGTGCGCACGTGGCGCCCACTGCCATCCCGCGGGAGGAGGCAGTACACGTGCCGCACGTGTACTACCTCCTGCCTTCTCCCTTCTCCCTCCTCCCTCCTCCCTCCTTCCTCCTCCCGCCTCCCTCCTCCCGGGCACGTGTACTGTATCGATTTTGGCAAAACGAATGTTTCATAACAAGTCGCGGCGCGTGACACCGAGCGACTTGTTACTAAGTGGTTCAGTGGATCAGACTTTTTCATAACATAAAACTTTTCATAAAAATGAGTATTATTGGCACACTAGCTTTATTCCTTACAGATCATACAACCTATATGGAATTAAAACATACATAATGAAGTAGTCTGCCAAAATATAATTGAAAAGGTTATGTACTACTTTACGAGCTTTCGCGGTAAATACAGCGAAAAGAGTAACTGAGGAATTTCGTACCCATTTGAAATTACGTCTACGAGTAGGAAACTCAAGTCAATTATTTTCTTTTAATTGTAAAGTAATAGTAAATAGCTTTGTATATCTCTCTGCTAGACAAAGACCTCCCCCATATCCTTTCAGCTAATCCTGTGCCACCTAAAATCAACTCTATTTCCTTTTAAAGGTTTAATTTTTTATAGAGAAAATGTTGTGACTTTAATAGGTTTAGCTCTTGAAGCGTTAAACGTCGTCTTCTCATAGTTTGATTAGCTAACTGGTACTGTATCTACAGGAGGCGGAGGCACGTCGGCTAGAGGAACAGCGCAGTAAGGTCCGCGCCGCACAGCGACACTCGTACTCACACGACGCGCCACCTGCAGTACCTCCTGTACCTCCTGTACCTCTACATGACATGCATGCGCTCAGCACCAGGTCAGAACTGTTCATATTACTTATTTGATCCAGCTAGAGGATCGACCCATCTTGAACACAAGGTGTGGAGTAAGACCTGATTTCTACCAAAGCGGAGAGGATATGTGCAAGATTCGACCAATCAAAGGTGAGACGAGAGACTCGATGTAGACTTCAACCAACGTGATTGATCGGTTTCCTCTCCTCTCCGCTTTGGACTTACCTTTTTACCGGGCCTTAAACAAGTATCCCTACTAACTACCAGTATGCAATGTAAGCACATTCCTTGATAGATTGTCTACTTGTTTCGCAAACAACAAAGTTTTGAGTCCGCAACACACCTCTTGCACTTGTGCGCAACAATGCTTAGCTCAGAGTTTTGATTAACTAAATGATCACGACTTACAACATCAAGTGACAATTTATCTCTCGATATAATGTAGATTACGTTAATATTCCTGTCAATTTACGACCCGATTGGCGTAGTGGTAGTGACGCTGCCTTACGTTCTTAGGGTCCTTGGTTCGAATCCCGGTAGGAGCAAATGTTTGTGTGATGAGCACGGACATTTGTTTCCGAGTCATGGATGTTTATATGTATAATAAGTATGTATTTACTAACAAAAAAAAAACTATATATGTAGTATATCAACTACCTAGTGTCCACGACACAAGCTTTGCTTAGTGTGGCACTAGGTGGCGCTGTGTGTTAATGTCCAGCGATATTTATTTATTTATAACCCTCAAAGAACAAAAGTATCAAAATATTGTAATAAATTCCAGTCAGCAGCTAGTATCGCGGGTGCACAGCTCGGCGCGCGAGGAGAAGCTGCTGAGCGTGAGCGGGCGCCGCAAGTGTTCGCACTGCGGAGAGGAACTAGGTACGAATGTACGCACACCCATCATGCACCACACCTTGCACTACTACTAAATAGATTGCATCATCATCATTACCACCCTATTAATGTTCCCACTGCTGGGACACACGCTAGTCACATGCGATTCGTTCCTTATGTTATATGCTCTTCAAAATATGTTTAGTTGTTTACTTCAGCATGTAGTGTGACATTTTCTCAAACACTTAGTAGGAAATAAAGGGAGGGGGAGAGAGAAAGGGCACCTGTGTTTGCGTACACAATATATCTTACGTACACGTTTGTCCATTGTATTATATTTTCTATATCTTCTGCGCATATATACTCTGTTGGTCTCTATTGGTCGGAGCGATATTATATTCTCAATCCTGATCGTACACACTTGTGCACTACAATATTTCGATCTTTTTTAACTATTTTGTTGACGGTTTCCAGTCTAACTTGATGCTGTTGAATACCAGTGATCAGATGTACTATAATAATTAATTCATTCATATTTGTTTGACTACAATGGAACGCAATCAATTTTTAGTGCTTTACTATCGCATGGGTGACACTGCCACCCTTAACACTTTTGTATCCGTTTTTCTTGGGTTTTTTTTTCATAAAAAGTTGTAACTGTAAAATATTTCGTTTATTTCTACAATCACTCAAAATATTGATTGTAGTGTGAGCATTTAATAATGGTATGTTTGTCGTGTAGGTCGCGGCGCCGCCATGATAATCTCGTCGCTGTCGCTGTGCTACCACGTGTGGTGCTTCACGTGCGCGGTGTGCGGCGCGCGGCTCGGGGACGGTCGCGCCGGCGCCGACGTGCGGGTGAGAGCGTCGCGCCTGCACTGTCAGCACTGCTACTCCAGCGACGACGGCAGGAAGTACTCCGCCGTGTAGGGACACCGCGACCTCTGTACCCAGCAGCGCGCCATCTAGTGCCAGCCGAGTCAACTGTCTCAACAATGGACGCCTTCTAAAGGCTAGGCTCGATCATGAGGACAGAAACGACTGATTTTTTGTATAAACCAATCTGTGGTGTTGCAAACATCTTTATGCAATTTGATCCTAGAAAAAGTCTGTCGTTTATGTACCCCTAAGCAAAATTGGTTTAAATCTTGAAACCTTGGACTTTAAATAATGTGTAGGTTAAAGATTTAAACTTGAAATTGATTTTTCGAGCCTAGATCTTCAAGTGCAACTATTACTTATTGAATCTTAAAATTACGTGTTATCAAAAGTGGAATTGAGAACTGACTGAAATTGCGGAATTGACGAAATATTCTATTTTTGGTTAAATGAAAACCTAAAGTACATAACTTGGGCTGGTCCAAAGACTTTGAAGAAAGAAGTGTGAATCAACTAGTTATTCTTAATATTGATATTTTGTTAAAATCCTGAAGTTATTTTATACTGTTATCAAATGTATTTGTTTTCCATATTATTGTAATGTACAACTATCGTTTAAAACCCCTCATTTTAACATATCTCATAAAATATACAATACTTAATATTGTGGGTTCGTGTCTATGGGGAGTTCACGGGAATTAGAATATTAGTTTTGAGTGTGCCTGAGTGATTCTTTTAAACATAACATATGAATAAAAATGGCCAAATAATTCTATGATATAAGATGTAGAGAACAACTAGACAATCTTACAAGACTCGAAGAGATGAGAGAAATTGATACAGCTACATAAGTGCGGGCTCCTATTGGCACAAGCGCGATAGTTACCTACCACGCTGTCTGCCAGTATGTGTATGCGCCATCTCCAAAACGTCTAAGCGACTCAGCACGTTCTGAGTCGGCTACTGCACGCTTTTGATATCTTCACGCCGACCTCGCTCGCCGAGGTCAGCAGAAGCACATGTTTTGATCATTTTCGACATTGTCACAGTATTATACGTTTTGTCACATAATTTCGGACTATTTTGTGCCATGTCATTATTTTGTCTTGTGCTCACAACAAGTACATAAACAGAAACAATAATATTTAAGGATACCATTGAATTAATATTTTTTTACTAATAAACAAATAATGTTTTGTGTAATGGAAATAAAAACCTTTTGTAATATTTTGTAAATAGTTTTTAATTTATACTTTAGTACGTTTTAATGGTTAGCTTTAATAGTTATTATTTTAGTTTAAATAAAACAACTTAATCCATCCAAAAAATATGTATGATTTATAAAAATATTATGGTCGTTTGAATGCAAAATAGCTTAAATATTGATTATTTCCAATTAAATGGATCTGGAACGATTCTCATATCTTGTACTTTATAAAAATTATCAACATAAAAATTATATTAGAAATACCTTTCTCTGATAATAATTGGGCTATTTTGCATTTCCACGTTATGTAAATCTATATGTTCGTCTGGCGTCGTGATGTCGTATCGTCTTGTACTTCTAACTTGTGATTGCACCTACTTGTAATTATGTTAAAACTGTATTCATACATATGTACATTCTCTATGTGTATAAGCTGCAAATTGTATAACATTAAATATTTGAATTATACAAATATTGTTGTTTTCATTTTTGACGCTAAGCGTCTCTGACAATTCCCTGTGTGGTCATTATCTACCTGCCTTTCTCAAATTTATTGGGGTCGGCTCCCAGTCTCGCCTGATGTAGGTATATATATATATTTTTTTAATATCGCTGGACATAAACACACAGTGCCACCTAGTACCACACTAAGCAAAGCTTGTGTCGTGGACACTAGGTAGTTGATATACTACATACTTTTTTGTTTGTAAATACATACTTAATATACATATAAACATCCATGACTCGGAAACAAATGACCGTGCTCATCATACAAACATTTGCTCCTACCGGGATTCGAACCCAGGACCCTAACAACGTAAGGCAGCGTCACTACCACTACGCCAATCGGGTCGTCAAATATTAAGTACTATTGGAAATCAGAAGCGGATTAGATTAAAAAAAAAAAAAACAACATTTACTTAACCTAAAATTATCTCAATTTACAAAACAAATAAAATCAAAGAATGACACAAAATAATTACTCGAATATAGTAAGAAGAATACAAATCAAAGACTCACGACCTCGTCGTACGACGGATGACAGCAGAATGGGGGCGCGCGCTCCTTCTACACCGCCTTTATACTGTCATCCACCGTACCCCTACCCTTAACCTAAAAAATAGCCAACACGGCCTCTCCTGACACCCTGACGTCCACGGCAGGCTTCGTCGACTGATGCAGTTGCAGCTTAGTCAATTTCAGGCATATCCAGGCCTTGTGCTGGTTCTTCTCTTAGGCCATCAGGTCTAGTAGACGGTCCTGGTGCTGGCTCGTCAAGTTCGGGCTGATTTGGCGTTGGTGAAGGTTGCTGTTGGTCCCGGTTTGGGTCTTCATCGCCCTCATCATCATTCGCTGAAACCGTATCGCAATATTACACTGTAAATTGTAGTAAGTTTTTGTCACTTACAATGCGTCATTTCTAAATTAGTTACATAGGTTAGAGTTAGTGTTAGTTGTACAGTTACAAGATAAGCTTTATTTGAACGCCTGTGTTCTAGAGTAAAACTGAAACATTTCGCTTATTATAACAAAATAAAGTATCCATGGTTCATGTTTAACTTATTTTCTCTAGAACACCACACATTCAGACAACCACACCATAGAACATAACAACATGCTTAATAAAAAACACCGTGAGCTCACACTGCACAGCGACTGATCGGTTTGCAAGACCGACCAGCTTCCGAGGTCGTGGGTACACCCCTCTGAGTGTACCACACAGACAGAAAAGGATCCAACAGCATCATTCATCAGAATAGATGCAACACAAAAGGATCCAACAGCACCATTCATCAGAATAGATGCAACACTTCCGGATCAGAGAGATCATACAGATCTGAGACTCACCCTCAAAGAAGGCAGAGCAAGATTCGGGAGTCCATTCACCTCCCCAGGGAACCATAAACTGAGCAGCAGCATATGTGGTTTTCCCGTATGATCCAGCCAACAGCCTCAGCTCATAGCGGCCGTGAGGAAGAACACGCACCACTCGATAGGGGCCGCGCATTCCATGGTCAAGCTTGCCCGTAGATTGGGCATACTTGATAACGAAGACATGGTCGCCTTCCTGAAACACACGAGGGGGCCGTCTGTCCCGATTAACATAGGTGTCCATTGCTGCCTGGTTTCTAGTTAACCGTTCGGCCGTCCTCTGTCTGACCATTTCTCTTCTTGCCTCACGACTACTTGTACTAGGCTCCTGGGCGATATCTCGCACCAGAGCACGAATCGCTGGCGTAGAGTTTTCATGGCCCACCAACAATTTCAAAGGTGACGTTTGTGTAGTCTTGTGCTGTGTTATATTAAGAATTAATTGCAAACGCCATAATTCTTCAGCCCACTCATGTTTTCTGTGACTTGTCTCAATTCGCAACATGTTTAAGACGGTTCGAGCGTACCGTTCTACTTGCCCGTTAGCGTGATGCATCTCAGCAGTAATGTGATGTAACTCGATTCCGAGGACTTGCATCCACGACTTGAAATCAGACGACTCGAACATACGGCCTCTGTCGGTCACTATTAATTTGGGTGTTCCAAATAAGGATATAACAGTCTTACAGACCTGCTTCAGTTCACCCAAGTCTTGGCGGTGGATAGGAGTGAGGAGGCAGAACTTGGTGAAGGCGTCAACGACCAGCATCACATGCTTAAATCCTTTCGATTCAGGCAAAGGGCCAAGCACGTCGAAGTGTAGAGTGTCGAACGGGACGTCAGGTTTTGGCCAGGAGGAGATAGGTTGAAGAGGAGCTCTAGGAACACGCTTATGAGCGACACAAGTTATACAATGACGTATGTATTTTTTTACAAAAGCCCTAAGGCCAGGAAACCAAAAATGCCTAAGTATAAGCTCTAATGTTTTATCAGCGCCAATATGGCTGTGTTCATCGTGAAAGACCCTAAGAAGGCTTAAGCGTTGGCCCTTCGGTATATAGCAGAGGAGCCTCGGCTCTTCCCCTATCTGACTGTACCGGTAATAGAGAACATCATTTTGTACTCGATAACGTGATGGGTCTAATTCTCCCCGTTCCACGGCTTCGATCATGTTACGAGTCTCTACATCCCCAGATTGCGCCATTTGAGCCCAATTACGCGGCCTTTCAATGTTATTAACCGAACTACTGGGGTTGCGACTCAGATAGTCCGCGTGCGGCAACATGGCGCCTTTTCTGTATGAGATGGTAAAATCAAAATCTTGCAAGTAAATCCACCATCTTGCCACACGCGGTAACAAATCTTTCTTACTCTGAGTAGCTTTCAGTGCGTTACAATCTGTAACTACCGTGAAACTTGAACCAACTAGGTAGTGCCGGAATTGCCGCAGCGCTTTTACTACAGCCAGGGTCTCGAGCTCATAAGAATGATATTTTGGCTCAGCTCCCTTAGTCACCTGGCTGTAATAAGCAACCACGCGCTTAACGTTGCCTTGATGGATTTGCAACAAAACTGCACCATAGCCCAAACTGCTGGCATCGGTATGTACCTCCGTGGGTAAACTTGGATCAAATATAGCTAAAACAGGCGCGCTGGTTAGATTGGTGATTATCTCTTGCCTGACATGCTCTTGATCTGATCCCCAACTAAACTGAACGTCTTTGCGAGTAAGGCGTGCTATGCATGCTGTCTTAGTGGAGTAGTTTGGGATGTATCTACGAAAATACCCTGCTAACCCAAGAAATTGGCGCACCTGCTTTACATTTTGTGGAGGACTAGAATTGACTAAGGCCTGAATTTTTCCAGGAGATGGTCGTACTTCGCCATTTGAAATAATCCGTCCAAGGTATTCAATCTCGGTACATAAAAACGAACACTTTTTAAGGTTGATTGAGAAACCCGCCTGGGTTAATGTAGCCAAAACCTCTCGCAAGGTCCGCAAGCCCTCGTCAACTGTATCGGACAGGATCAAACAATCATCGATGTATACCAAAACTTTTCCAGCCTCTATAAAATCGCGTAACGTAGTGCTTATAATGCGTTGATACACTATCGGTGCGTTAGCCAAACCATAGGGCATTTTCAAATATTCAAAATGACCCTCGGGCGTTACGAAGCCGGTTAATGGCACAGATTCATCGTCTAAACGAATTTGGTGAAAGCCTGTGGCCATGTCTAACGTGGTGAAAAACCTACACTTGCCCAGACGATCTATGTGGTCGTCAATCAGCGGCAGAGGATACCTATCCTTAACAGTTATTTTGTTCAAGGCGCGAAAGTCAACACACATACGGTCGGAGCCGTCCTTCTTTTTGACCAATAAAACGGGGCTAGAATAGGGCGACTCCGACTCCCGTATGATACCTTTAGACATAAGGTCTTGAACAATATCGCGAACCTTCAACTTTTCACTGTGCGACATTTTATAAGGGCGATAGTGTACGGGGACGTCGCTGCTGAGTTGAATGCGCATACATCCGGTATTGACAGTAGATGAAGCGGTACCCGAGATCATGTGTTCCGAATAATCTTGTATGATAGCTTTTAACTTGGTCAAGTCATCATCAGTCAAAGGAGTATTAATAACGGACTGCACATTCAACGCAGCAGTTGACACAGCTAATGGATTTGAATCGCGAATAATGCGTTGAGTATTCTTAGTTCGTATGTAAACAACGCCATCCCTGTTAAGTACATCTGTTCCGATAATAACAGGGGCGTTCATACATTCGTTCGGAACTACCAACAAATCTACCTGCAATGAGATACCTTCCAATTCGATGGTAAGCGTCACATATGAATCAATTTGAGTAATCGACTCACCTACCCCCTTAATTTGACAGTTAGTAGTTTTCTTGGCACAAGAAAAATACGTCACAATCGAAGACGATATCAACGATACACCAATGGCGCCACTGTCGATTAAAATGTCTACTGGAATGCCCTGAATGACACCTACGACAACATCACCACGCTTTTGCAAAGGAGCCGAGCAGAAGTTAACTTTTTTATTATTGCGTTGCTCCTCAACACGTTTTTTGGCAAAACATGATTTAATGTCATGACCCGGCTTTTTGCAATAAGCGCAAGTGTTTTCACTTGAAACTGGCCTACTTTCAGAGGGGGATAGCTTCGATTCTGACTCGGCATTGGCACTCGACTTAGGTCGTTTTGGGCACGAATTTTGCCTGTGTCCAGACTCACCACAACTATAACACTTGGTTAGAACTTTCTTAAAACCCTGTGATTTGTTCTTGTCCCTATTGACAGTAAAATGATGATTTGTGCGTTTACTTGTATCTGCAGCTGCAGTCTTGATAGGTTTCACAAAAGTAGACAGGTAATTGACCAAATCAACGGGTTTTAAGTTAGCATTCGTCGCTGTTGCCTTCACTTGTGGATCAGTTATTCCTCTCAGAACAATCTCCGTGATTAGATCATCGCTAAGGCCTTTTACAATACGCAACCGCAATAGTGACTTCCGTGCATACTCGGCATAAGTACGGTACTTATCCGTGTTAGTCGACATTACCTCAAACAAAATACCCGCTGAGTCTATTCTTTTAAGGCACAAAGGTTTAAAATCAATTTTAAAGTTTGTCCAAGTTCTATCATTTGATACCCACTCATTGAGCCATGATTTAGCATCACCTTTTAGACAGTTTCCTATGCGTGAAAGACATTCGTGATCGCTCCATTTGTTGGCATGTTTAGCCCTATCGACTTCGCTAAACCATGTATCGATGTCATGAATACTGGGATCAAAGTTAGAGACGTAATAATGGCTAGTACCTACAGATCTTAACGAATGTATCGCTTCAACGATTTGTTCCGTGCCTGGTCCAGCGGCGGGTTCAATTGACACAGGGGCATGCGAACGCCTCTCTAGCGCCTCCAAGCGTGACAGCACCGTATTTAAAGAGTCAGAATTTCTCTGTAATGGCGGCAGCGAAGGCGTACGCACAGATCGTGAAGTTATCTCTCTGCGGTTAACATTAGTAGCACGATATGGTGTGTACCTATCACGACATCCTCGTTCATGAGAACGGCAATCTCGCGAACCACCCCCCTGAGAACGCCGTCCCCGCGAAGCCGATCGACGATTGCGCACACGCTTAGCATGCGGTGAACGACTGCGCGAGTAGCTACACGAGTATCGGTCTCGGGAACGCCGATCCAGAGAACGTCGCCGTCGGTTACGCGAGCGTTGATGACGCGGTGTGAAACTACGCGAATGACTGCGCGAGCGCCGAGGCTCAGACGATCGATCCCGCGAACGGCTATGCGAGTGTTTACCGCCGCGTGAACATTTATTCGGAAAACAATTATTATTACGCTGGCACCTGCTACGCGACTCACGCAAGCGTCGATTACAAGAACGTGAACTTCCCGGCTTGCCCATGTTTCAAATTCAGTTTAAACAACAGAACAAAACGTTAACACAAACCTAATCAACGTTGACAACTATAAAATTATAAGAAATGTATTTGAGCACAGAAAGATGGTCGAAACTAAGTTAAAACACCAAAACAAAACGTCAACACAACCTAGTTAATGTGGATGACTGTTAGCAAACGTAAACAAAGAAAAATAACATTCGTAACTTTTAAAGTAACGAATAAAACTTAGTTTTAAAGAAATCAATGAGAACAAAATAATCAGGATGTAAGTGGGAATGTTTTCTTTATCCCACTTCTGATATTGGAAATCAGAAGCGGATTAGATTAAAAAAAAAAAAAACAACATTTACTTAACCTAAAATTATCTCAATTTACAAAACAAATAAAATCAAAGAATGACACAAAATAATTACTCGAATATAGTAAGAAGAATACAAATCAAAGACTCACGACCTCGTCGTACGACGGATGACAGCAGAATGGGGGCGCGCAAGGCAAGGTGGACGTCGCTGCGCCCCCGTAAGGGGGCGCGGCAGGCGGTAACGGGGCGCATTGCCCCCTGGCCGCGGAAGCCATACCTGGGCCCGCTACTGCGGGACCCGTATCTTGGAGGGACTCTGTCCCAGGTCTTGATGGGCGCGTGTTTATAACATGCGCCCATGTGTGTGGTTGCTGTGTTGTGTGCTGTAGGCGCGCCACAGCGCTGTCACACAGCGCTGTTTTCTTCACAGCACCCCGGCGGTCCGTCCCCGCCAGGTGAGACCTCCGGTTACCCGGAGGAGGCCCGGCGGGGGACAACCAGCGACAGAGGTGCCGACTTATAGCGCACCTACAGTGGATGTGTGGTCCCCGCCCGCCCCACTAGCCAGAGCTAGCCGGTCGTGGTGCAGACTAAGGAACCGACATGTGTGTGTGGGCGGTATTGTAATGTGTAACACCGCCCATGTGTGCGTGTATCGCAGGCCCTAGGGCCGCGGCACGCGTGAGTCTACGTGAGTGTAGAGAGATGCATGAGTGGACTTGCTACGTGACGTGCCCATATTAACTTGGCCCACGTCGCGCAGCTGGGTGTGAGTTCTGTGTGTGGAGTCTTTTTGTGCAGGTAAGCCGCGTGTAACCGAGAAAACAGCTTACCTGGGTCCAATCCGGTGGAGAGGCGGCAGAGGGGGGGGGCGACCTGGCTTGCAGGGCCTCGGGAAGTCCCTGTCCTGCCCGGCCTAGCCCTGGTACAACTTGAGTAACGAGGCCAGGCCGTCCAGGACAACAAGCTCCACGCTTTGGCCCTGCCTGATGGCCTTTATCAGGTCCATCAGTAGCTGGATGGCGCGGGCTGTGAAGTCCTTGTTGGTGGCTGCGGGGCCGGCAACTGAGCCGGCTGTAGAAGTGCCGCTCTCGGCATGCTGCACGTTGGGTCTTGGCGCCGTCGGCCGCGCCACACCGGCGTCAGCTGTCGACCCCACAGACTTCTCTTGTGAAGGCAGCTGGATGATTGCTTCCTGAACAGCCCGCGCCAGGATCGGCGGGTCGCCCGGAAGGACATCCTCAGATGCGGTGGGGGGCAGGGGTGTCTTACCCTTGCCCCCTCGCTTCCTCTTCTTACCCCTCCGCCGCTTTGAGGAGGGGGGAGCGTCTCCCCTGTTGGTGGGCCCGTTGGCCGCCGCCATGAGCGACTGGCCCTGGGCCTCCGTGGAGGTCACTTCCTTTGGCCTCTCGGCAACCGTTGCCGGTCGCCGAGAGACGGTAATGGCGGCGGCTGTGCCCACTCGCCTGTTGGCCCTTATCTCTGCCTGGAATGAAGGGCACTTGACATTGTTAGCGGGGTGATCGCCCCCGCAGTTGACGCACGTGGCTGGTTCGTCACGTGGTCGGGGGCAGTCCCGTGCCGAGTGCCCCTCACCGCAGCGGACACAGGCGAGCGGTCGGTGGCAGTTGTGTGACGAGTGCCTCCATTTCTGGCACCGGTGACACTGGGCGGGCCCACGCTTGCCCCGCCAGGCTTCTATCTTGACACCTCTCATGTTCAAGAACACGGAGGTGTCAAAGATCCTGCGTACTTCCGGCGTCCTCTTGAGTACGGCGTGGAATACGCAGCCGGGTCGTCCCTGGCTCGCCTTGATGTGGCGAACGTACTCCGGCTCGTACCCCAACGCGCGGAGCTCCTCCTCAATTTCTTGTGGCGCCGTGTCCACGGGCAGCCCCCTGATGGCCACCTTGCAGCTGCGCTCCGGCTGCAGTGAGTAGGCAAACCATGATGTGCCATCCTCTTTCTCCAGGCCCGTCAAGTACCGCTGGACAACCCTAAATTCAACTTCACTCTCAGGAGTGAAGCGAATTCCAGCGCCAAATGGTCTGGCACTGGGGGGGTGGCCCAGCTTCTCCTTGAGGGCCCTGAAATGAGTGGCCCATCCTGGCAGCCTTTCCACCACAAGCGGAGGATACCTAGACCGCTTCTGCGGCTTCGGCTTAGGCTGGTCGGTGGCCGCGGAGTCTCCGGCCCGGGGGGGCGACGGCTGTGGGGGAGAAACATTAGTGTCACTCACCCCTCGCTGTGACCCGGGGCTTGATGGTGTCCGTGCTGGTGTGGGAGGAGGCGAGCGTCGGGTAGCCTCCGCAAAGGTAGGCGACCCGGCCGCACCCCGCTCCCCCCGCGGCGACGCGCAATCGCGCTGCTGCGGCGGGTCGAGGCAGTATCGCTTCGCCTCCTCCTCAGACTCGTCCGTGCTTCGTCGGCGTCGTTGGGGCCGGGGCTCCGACCGCTGGTCGTGGCCTTGGTCCCTCGACGGTGACGGTGTCTTGGTTGGGGTGCGCCTCCCTGATGCGCTCGACTCGTCCGATCCCGCGGACGCGATCGACATACTCGAGCCGGTTCTCGGCGAGTATGCCGACCATCCGGCCGGGGAATCGAAGGCCGAGGCACGAGGGGGCGCCGGCGAGATAGGCTGCTGGGGCGCCAGGGTTACCGGGCGCGCGCCAGTTGCCCGCTTGAAGCTGGTGTCGGACCTTACCGCGGACACGGCCTCCGGGGAGGCGGTCGACGCGGCAGGTCGGGCAGTCGCGGCGGCGCGTGGCTGCACGGCAGCACGCGTGGGAGGCGTTGTTGGCGCCTGGGAGCTGGTGGCAGTCGCGTGCGTGCGCGGCTGCGGTGTGGGCGCGCGTGCCGGCTGCGCCAGAGGCGAGGGCGCGCGCCACGGGATCGTGGCGCACTGGACTCGCCGCTCGGGGTCGCGCACAGCCGCGCGCGCGGGCGCGGCGGCGCGCGTGTGCGACGCGCGCCTCGATTTCGCGGCGGCAGGTGGGTCCGGGGTCTCCTTCGGGACCGGACGGAACGAGGTCGGGCGCACAGGGACGGTGTGCGGTCGACTCGGCGGGGGCATCGGCGCAACACGCGCAGGCGCCGACGTCATCGACGGGTCGTCCGCAGCAACAGCTGCGCTCCGTCTCGCTCCCTCCTCTTCTCTCTTCCCCTTGGCATTCGTCGTCTTCTTCTTCATCTTCCCGGACGCTTGCCTCTCCTCCACTCGAGGGGAGGGGGGTCCGGACGGCACTGGGTCGGGCAGCGCTATGCCGATATTCGGCATCGACACCGTCCTTTCCAGCGCCCAGGGGTCAACCTCGTAGACAATGTAGTCGTCGGCGGGGTTCGGCATCCTTAGGTGTTGGGGCTTCACTGCTGGGGAGTGGGCTCGCGATCGCTATGGTGCAGCCTGCACCGGACAGCAAATAGCTCCCCCTGTGCTCGCACCAGTGCTAGGCACTCGCACGAACACAGGGAAAGAGGGTAGAATTGCGATCCGCGCGAGCGGAGACTTTCACCAAGTACCCCCAATAAAGTTGATATGGGGGCGCGCGCTCCTTCTACACCGCCTTTATACTGTCATCCACCGTACCCCTACCCTTAACCTAAAAAATAGCCAACAGTACAATATATTAACGGGCACAGCGTAGGTACGGGGACAACGGGAAGTAATATTATTTTTTTAAATTCCCTTTGTCCCCTTTAACGGGGACATGGACTACGGGGACAACGGGAATACAGGGTTGATACTGGTAAATAGGGTAGACGACAAAACAATAATAATTAATTCGTCGGGTAGATAAAAAATATTTGACCCGTATTTTTTCTTTTGTTACGTAAATAAAATTGACGAAAATACGACGCTTTTAAAATTCCCAATACGTTACGCCTAGATATAATTTTTAGCTTGTTCTGACGTCACTCAGTCTTGATGCGTTTCATCTTTGTCAATATTCATTGATTTACAAAAACAAAAAATACGTGTTCATTATTTTTCAATAACCTAACTGACGGACTAAATAGATTTGCAATTTTTTGATACTGTCGTCATCCCTATTTGATACCACTTGGTAAGACTGGTTGTCAGAGTTTGGGCCACTGACTACTTATCATCATCATCATTTCAGCCGAAACACGTCCACTGCTGGACATAGGCCTCCCCCAAGTGTCCACGAGCCACATTGACCGGTCCCGTGTGACTCGCATCCAACGGACGCGCAACCTTCACCAGGTCATCGGTCCACCTAGTGGGAGGTCTTCTGGTTCGCGGTCGCCACTCTAGAACTGACTTATAACTACTGTCAAAGATGGACAAATGACAGCCAGGACCAACAGCATAACATGTTTTCGGGGGCACAGCGGAAACTTGGTATGTAAGGGTGATCAGGGTCACCCATCCACAGACCAACCTAGGCCTAACTTAAAGATTGACCGGAGCGGCTGCTATTATGTAGCCACGAACTCCTCAATTCAGATTTTGTGTCTAAAGGGTATAGATATAGAATTACATTCTATCTATTGGACTACTAATAAGGGTTTTGAATTTACATAAGTTATCGAAATTCATAACGCGGATGCCGCGTATCTAATTTTAGTCACATAAACAATCACTCCCTGGAAAATACTGAAATACACAGTTAAGGGGAATGCTTCAAGGTATAGCCCCTCAAAATTCAAATTTTCTTACGTTTTTTGCAGTTTGCAGACCAGTGCTAAGTTGTATGTTGATAAACATATCGGTCGCTACTGTAAGACGTATTAAGTTTCAGAATTATAATCATCAAAATCATCAATACAATCCTCCAAGTTCGTAAGAGTCGATGAACGAATTTTTCACGCTCAAAGTCCTTCTTCGACTCTTATAAATAAAAAAAAAAAAAAATAAATAAAAAAAAAAAAAAAATAAAAAAAAAAAAAACGTAAAACGAAAAAACGACGATAAAACGTAAGAAAAATTTAATGTCGCGGGCCGCCCTGACTCTTTCACCTTAATGTAATAGACTGGAAGCCGACATCAGCCCACCGCCGTCATAAACTTACTAACATTTAACTGAAGGCTGTCTATCTCAGATAAACAGAAAAAATACTAACTGTTACTTACTGCTATTCAAACGTCTACCTGAGATAAAACGATAGGTAGCACGTAGTATACGTCCAACCCTAGGAAGTGATTCTCTTCGTAGCATTTTGTTTTTGCATTCAACTGATGAATATTTCTGCTGGTTTAGATTGAAATTAGTTGGTAAAAGGCCAGAGACAAAGTTATAATCCTTTTGGAATTATGTCTGTAATCTTTGAATCGAAATCACTACATTTATAAAACAAAGTCCTCCCCCGCGTCTGTCTGTCGGATGACGACTCGAATGGCGTAGTGGTAGTGAAGCTGCCTTGCGTTCATAGGGTCCTGGGTTCGAATCCCGGTAGGAGCAATTAATGTTTGTGTGATGAGCATGGACATCTGTTTCCGAGTCATGGATGTTTGTATGTATAATAAGTATGTATTTACAAAAAAAAAGTATATATGTAGTATATCAACTATCTGGTGTCCACGACACAAGCCTTGCTTAGTGTGGCACTAGATGGCCCTGTGTGTTTAATGTCCAGCGATACTTACTTGTCTGTCTGTCTGTTCGCAATAAACTCAAAAACTGCTGCACCGATTTCACCAATGGATAGAGTATATAATTAAGCCGCGGGCATCAGCTAGTCAGATATAAAATAATGTTAGACAAACAGTTTGTGCCCAGAACAAACCAAACGAGATGAATAATCACAGACCACGGCAGCTGTGTTCTGACTAGTTAATAAAAATAAATCTTTTTGTTATTTCAATCAATTTAACATTTCCCACAAAACGTTGGGGTTAGCTTATATTAAGGCCAGATGCAACTAAATAGGGTTTAAGCATAATAGCAATTTGGTATACATGCAGAAAGACTTCATTATATCAATAGCCCATCAAAAAATACACATGAAAAGATCTTTTGAATACGTTTGATGATTATCTTTGAAAACGGTCGCGAAAATTGTTAAAAATGGCCTTGAAACACCCTAAGCTAACTGGTAATACTAGTATTTTAAAAAGGAATAAAGCTACCCTAGTTTATACGCCATCCATCTGCCGTGTGTCGATTGAAAGGGTTGTAATGTCGTATTTTTGTAACAGTTGGCCTTTTTTTTGTAACAGACTAATGAAAAATCAACTTTATTTTGAACACCCAAGATAGATTTTGTAACACCTATAATTTTTAATGCGAATATTAAGGAAAATTCGCGTGCCAAAGTACCAGCATCAATTTAAGCATGGAACATCAGCTATTCCAGTTTTGAAATAATAACATTGTTCCTGTTTTTTGTTATTTACAACGGTCACTGGCAGACATCATTGTTTTCAATGAATAGGGGAGAGATTAAACATGTTGCTTGTACAATGTATAGAAAGCAGGACTGGAATAATGAGACCAATAAATAAAGTTGCAATTCTGTGTATTTGATGAGAAAATAAACGTTGAATGCAAATGTAGTCTGTCTGGAACTGGCCACTACAGCTGAGAGCGCCTATAGGGGTAGCGGAAGCGGATTTTTATATCTATAGCACATCTATAGGTACCGAGGTGAGTACTGAGATGATGAGTTCTAATAGAAAAAGAGAAGAAGAGAAGACGAAGTATGGCAGTAGAAGACTTGCTGCGATGATCCCAAATGAATTGGGATTTGAGCTGGCGAAGGATCACGTTTTATGTAAGCCTTAATTACATAATACTGTGATCAATTGCAGAAACTACAACGTAGACATTACACGGATCTTCCTAATCCTAGAGAGCGTAAGCCAATTTGTACTTTAAAACACAGAAAATAAAATCCAATACCTTGTCATTAGAAAACGCTCAAGTCTATAACCCATAAAAGATCGTACAATAGGTGTCATCAATACATTGGACAACACCGCTCATAGAAAAACGTGCAGGATAATAACAAGTAGGGTTAATTAGATAAACACATGATGACCTCTGGATCTTTAGTTCCGGAGGAGCTTCGTACTGGTCAATGGGTACATTATTGTATTATTAACTGACAGATGATTCCAAGGCAAAGGGGCGATACACAATCGGGATTAATGTGCGTTTGATTTTTGCGATGGGTTACTTCTTCATCTTCACCGTGTGGGTTAGTTGCCTAACCTGGTGTCAGAGTTTTTAAGCCGCCCATGGGCCTCTGACTTGGTAAGACTGGACCGAGAAAGAGGTGGCGGCTTCCCATTCCCTCCCGCTACGGACCATGGATTGAACCAGGGCCAACGCGAGAGGTCGCTGCCGCCGATCGCTGTTACGAGGACACGGCGCCCAAGCAGAGCAAACCTCCTTAGTATGCTCCACCGTGTCCTCCGGTCGATCCTCGCAGTGACACACGGGGGTTTCCTACCGCCCGATTCGGTGCAGGAACCTTCCGAAACAAACGTGTCCGGTTCTCACCGGACACGTTTGTTTCCGTGGGTCCTCACCTGCGTCAGGCGGAAGGTGAGGAGTGAAAGAAGGGACTTATTGCCACTATTGTGATTGTGGCGTGTCCTGCATGGGGTTGCGACAGCCGCTCTCTCTATGTCGTCATGAGATCACGCCGGAGGATTAGCCGTGGCCGCGCCGAGTCCCCTTCCGTAGCGAGCGGCGCTCGGCGCCCTCTAGGACCGCTACGCCTGTATGCAATGCACACCAGCACCATAGGTAAAGATGCCTCTAGACTTGGCTGTCCGATCACCGCACCCGCACCACTAGGACTTAATATGAAGTCTCTTTAAACCGTCTGTCCTGCGACTGCTGGACTTGCTCGGGGGTTTGGTTCCGCCACTTCTTCTTCCCAGCAAAATAATAGTAGAAGTGTCGAAGGGTGGCTATTTTGGGGGCCTGCCTTTACTTATACTAGAACGCAATGTTTGAGGATCGTTATTCCAAACGTTTATTTACTTATGTAAGTATCACATTATTCAGTAATGAAACAATAGGTCAGTTTATTTACGATCACATCTTAGAGCATGAGCAAATTTCATTGTCTCATCAAACGCAGGATCTCATACAGGTTCTCACGGATCCTGTGACCCTGATAAAATCATGTTTATGGCCCATTCAAATCTACACTTCTAAATAAAAATGAGCAAGCATACAAATCAAAATATACAGTACCTACCTGTGTAGATCATTTTAATCTTCATTATACTTAACATCCATGTGTCCGAATGTACTTTGACCCCCATTGTGCCCCCATGAGATGACCAAGCCACTCCGTTCACAGCCATTGGTCACACAATACGCTATGATGCTTTGTATGTGGTCGGTCCAGCGGAAATCCGGACCGGTAACCAATTCGCATGGGTAATCGAATTTACTGAAAGAATTCGTTCCATGCAATTCTGTGAATCGTTTGCTTTGGTTGATGCTGCTGCGTCGCCTGTTTTTTTTTTTTAATTTGTTAACATTTAGCAAAAAACAGCGGAAAATTTAACAAAAAATGAGAAATACTCAAAAAATATTTCTTGAAGCAAGCCGCATATCATATCATATTATTATCGTATCATGCTATTTCTAAACTACGATTTGAAATCAAGACATGCAATATGAAAACAAAAAACGGCGCGGGCGCAGGTCTGAATCGAACTCCGAACCGTCGTCAGGTGCCATCTGGTAGTTTTGGAGATCGTCTTGGTACTAGGTACTACAGTTCGATTGTCGAAAGGTCGTAAACAGCTCCACAGAAGAAATAAGAATAATACTGTAACCCTGATGAAAGTGATTGTAGAGATCCTCTGGGTATATTTATGTCGAGCAGCATTGTACGATGAAATCGGGAATTCTACCATATTTTAGTCTATTGTCTTCTAGATAAAGGTCCTCATGTTTTTATTTAAGTATTTATTAAACTTAGGTACACACAATATCTGTTATCCTAAGTCATATTTTAACAATCCACAATCACATTGCTATAAATGCAATTGCAGCTGAGATATACCTAGAGGCTAATAGACCATTGTTGGTAAAGAACGTTGATTGTTTCCGTTCTCACGGATTTTATTGTAAGTACCCAGTAATTGTACTTACCCACGTACCTACGTATTCTTAATTAACCTAGATGGACTAAGACGTCATAACTAAAACAAGGTGTTGATGTAATTAATTTCACTCAAGTTCTGGTCGGTTTAGACATCCTTTAAGGATTGGCCATGAAAACATTACTTTGATTATAATAGGCTTTTTCCTAATAGACTGGATTCCGATGATGGCGTCATTATTAGCGGAGTTTTTTTTGTGCACAAGTGCATGCGAGAGAAACATAAGTTTAGGTACTCTCCCTGTCCTCTCTCTCATAATGCCACGGCAATACGAAACAACCTTGGAGCGATCAGGTGCTGCCAAGTAGGTAAGTAGTTGGTAAAGTGTGGTTAGTATTGAGATAATGAGTCAGTTCAACAGAAGTTTCCACATTTGCCAAATGGAGGACCCAAAACCACGTGCAAGCTGCGAACAATAATGATGACTCATTGATTCAATTCAGGATCTCTTTGACTAATGCCAAGCCAAGTTGATCCAGAGACCTGACTCACATGTCTTCAAACAGATACAATCTTCAGGTTTGGTTTCCACCAAAGCGGAGAGGAGAGCGAGCGAGAATGGACAAATCTGGTTGGTTAAAATCCTAATCGCGTTTCTCGTCTCTTCAGTGATTGGTCGAATCTCGGTCCCTTCTCCGCTTCGCTAGCCTCCGCTAAGGTGTAAACTGGGCCTTACAGGCGTCTTGTTAACCTAACAGGCACGTTTTTTGTAAGTAGCGGTAATGACCGAGATCTTGCAAGCCGCCATATCAAGTCTTGGTCACAATGATATCACCGCGGGAAATGTTAGTAAATACATTCATTTGTCAGGGGTATTGTTGATGGGAGGTAGGCTGGTTGCACCACCTGCAACCGTGGACTATGATGATTAAGAAGCAGATACATATAACGGGGTGTCTGATAATATAATAAGAAATATGAAAACAAGAAAGATATAGTTAAACGATAGCTTATGCTGATTTTGGGGTCCTCATTTCACTATACGACATTTGACTGCTACGTGTGATATAGGAATTTAATTTACTTTTTTTAATCAAAATCAAAATCAATCAAAATCAAAGCATTTATTTCAAGTAGGCCAATAACAGGCACTTTTGAATTGTCGAAACAAAGATGAACATTTAAAGTAGCTACAGTCCCAGTCACAAGACATAAAAACTGTGAAAGTACTGTAGTTGCCCATTCCCTAGCGTAGATCTCTATGGAGAAGAACGGGCAAGAAACTCCATGGACACTCTTTTAAATCAAAATATTATAACAAAATCTTGGTTACATCATTCATTTTGAGATGGTAGATTATGTGAGAACAATGTAGCAAGACGTGCATGTTAAAAGTGTCCATAGTAAAAACAAAATAATTCATTCAAATAAGCCATGGCAACTAAGAGATGACCAGTCACAACCGACAGCACCCGTTCACGAACATGACGCATGGATCAGCACCATTCAGCTCAACCACTTTGAAGGGAGCCAAATGATCCGACACACGCGCCACCATCAGCGAGACATTTGAGTGAGCATGACATACTCTCAACCGCCAGGGCACATTCAAGTCAAAAACTAAAGTAGGTTTCCAGTGAATGATAGCTTTCTAGTACATAGTACTCACACAATATGGGCTATGCTATTATATAATACTAACATTGAATCTATACAATGCAAAGATAGTTGTACAATCTTCAGCAGCTCCAACAATACCATTTAATGCTATCAAGTTTTGCGCCCCTGTCCTTGTGGAGCAGGACCAGCATTGAGCCAAGCATTTTTATCAGCGATATAATCGCTCAACTTGTAATATGCTTGCTTACATAATGTGCGTTTAATACATGTTTTAAATTTCGTCTCATTCAGTTCAAGAATACTTTGTGGAATTTTATTATAGCATCTCAAACAGTACCCCATGAAAGATGAGTCTACTTTAGCGAGTCTAAAGCCTGGCTGAACTAGTTGGTCCCTATTTCTAGTACTGTAATTGTGTCTGTCCCCTCTTTTACCGAAAAGATGCAGATTTTTTCTGACGTACATTATGTTTTCGTAGATGTATTGGCAATGAACCGTCATGATGCCAATATCCTTAAATAGTTCCCTTAGAGAATCGCGCCTACGAAGATTGTATATGGCTCTGATGGCTCTTTTCTGCAGAATAAATATAGACTCAATATCAGCAGCCCGTCCCCATAGCAAAATACCGTAAGACATTATACTATGGAAGTAACTAAAATAGACCAGTCTAGCGGTATCTACATCAGTGAATTGACGGATTTTTCTGATGGCATATGCTGCTGAACTTAAGCGCCCCGCAAGCGATGTTAAATGAGACCCCCATTGTAGCCTTGAATCAAGCGTAAGCCCCAGGAAAACCGTTTTATCTACGAATTCGAGTTTCTCTTTATTCAATATTATCTCACAATCACTACTTTTAACATTCGGTAATGAAAATCTTATGCATTTAGTTTTCTTTTCATTCAATACCAAATTGTTTGCTGTGAACCAATTTTGGACCTGAAGTAGGGCATCATTCACGTCATCTAGATTGTTGGCCCGTCTATTTATCTTAAAAATTAGAGAAGTGTCATCAGCAAACAACACCATATTTTGAGATTGGTGTTTCAACAAATAGGGTAGATCATTTATATAGACTAGAAAAAGGAAAGGACCCAATATTGAGCCTTGCGGAACCCCCATTTTTACATTCAAACCCTGTGAATTAACACCGTTTATTTGAACATGTTGTTTTCTATCGCTCAAATAAGATTTTAGCAGGCTAAGTGCAAGTTTACCCAGTCCGTAATGCTCCAGTTTCAAAAGCAATGTGTCGTGATTTACGCAATCGAAAGCTTTGGAGAGGTCACAGAAAATTCCTAATGCGTCTTGGGACTCTTCCCACGCAGCAAATATGTGCTTTAATAGGGTTACACCGGCGTCAGTTGTACAACGTCCCTTGGTGAAACCATACTGTTGATCATGGAAGATTCTGTTGGTGTTAAAATGATAGAGCATTTGATTAAGCATTACTTTTTCAAAAACCTTGCTAAAAACTGGTAACACAGATACAGGTCTATAATTATTGGCATCTTTACTGTCCCCGGATTTGAAAAGAGGTATGACTTTACTGTATTTCATTAAATCAGGGAAAACTCCTTGGTCTACACATAAATTAAAAATTAAAGCTAAGTACGGGGCTATGGTCTCAAGTATAGATGTGCAAACTTTGATAGACATTCCCCATAAATCTTCAGTCAGTTTGATTTTAATTTGCCGGAAAGCTTTAATAACTGTCATGGGGTTAATGTGTTTAAATTTAAATTCAGCCAGGCAGCCAGACACATTCGCCTTTAATAAGCCAATTGAGGCTTCAGGTGAGGAATTAAGAGCCTCCGTAGTTTTTATTGGTATTTCGGTAAAAAAATTAACAAATTCTTGAGCCACTTCCTGATTAGAGCTTTTAAGACCACATGCTGTATCTAATGTAAAAGTATTATTACGTATTTTCTTTCTGTTGGTCTCGTTATTTATAACTTTCCAAACGGTCTTTATTTTATTTTCCGCTGTTTTGATCTTGTTGCTAATGTGCAGGGCTTTAGCAACCTTGCAAGTATTTCTAAAAATCTTTGAATACGTAGCAACATACTTGCTAAAAGTTTCAGTGTTTATAAAAGGCTTAAGGCTGTAAAGCTCAAATAGCCTTTCCCTACTTTTTCTGATACCTCTAGTTGCCCAATCACTAAATATAAACTTAGGGCAAATACTCTTTGTCTTCTTTTCAAAAGTTTTGTTGAATTCCGTGTGAACTAATGAAAAGAAACGATCATACAATTGATTTATATTAATATCCTCTTGGCTCATTACACTTAACTTGTTCTGTAGGGAAGTATTATACCTCTTTAATTTGCAAGAAGTTATAGGTCTAAATTTAATCTGAACTTTTTGCATTGGAGTTTTACACCTAAAAGTTACAGTTTGTCCGCTATGGTCAGACGGCAAACAATTTATTATGGCTTTATCTAAGTAATCACAATCGCAGAAAACATTATCTATACAAGTAGCAGAAGAAGTTGTGATTCTAGTGGGTTCAATAAACACGTTAGTCAAGTCAAATGACTTAAAAAGATTTAATAACCGACTGCTATTTGAATTTTCTTCTAAAATATTGATATTGAAATCACCACAAATTATTTTATATTTATTACTGGCTGCAAGTTTTGCCAGGACATCTTCCATTATAGATTCAAATATGGAAAAGTTTTGATAGTTTGGGGGTCTGTACACACACACAATTATATGCTTATCTAGCTCAACACAGGACAGTTCGACACAATGTTCAACCGAGAGACCTACTATGTCATTACGTTGCTTATATTTAAAACTATTTTTTATTAATATTAGGGAACCTCCACGAAGCATAGTTTTGCGGTTAAAGCAGCTACCCACCATATAGTTTTCATAATTAATAAGCATTTGGTAATCCTTTAGCCAATGTTCAGTAAAACAAATAATGTCAAACTTACTATTTTCTAAAAACAATTCAATTTCTAATAATTTGGAAGAAATGCCTTGGATATTTTGGTGGAATAATTTTAAGGTGTTCTGCTGAGGCCCTTTTTTACTAACTAATGGAGTGCAAGAAGATACCTTGCTGTTGGTAGGATTAACAAAAATATTGTTAATGGTACCTTCTGTTGTCTCACTTACTAGTTTAAATTCATATTAAAATTTGGAGTGAGGCCGGAGACACCCGTGCCATCCTCAGACAACAAGACCCTATCACTAATAAACCCTAATTGAGAAATTTCCATGGTGACAGATGGATCTTCCCCAGTAAAATGTGTGTAAACATTTATAGCACTAGTGCTATATACATTTGTGCCAGTCACCTGTACATTAGTAGAATTACTAATTGTCGCAGTGTTAATAATATAACTAAACTTAGACATACTATTTATGTCTGTGTGAATACTATAAGCTAATAGCCGAGCTATTTTGTGTCTACATACAATAGGTAGATACACCTTACCCCGTGATGACTTAAGATTACCAACTATAGTGTTGATATCCAGATACATAAGCCTGTCACTATAGTGACCTACTAAAAAATGTACATGTTTATTCAACATATGTATATAATCGTTTTTCCTACTACTTAAATTTTCAAAATATGGAAAAGCACACAAAATGATTTTATTACAACTTAACTTAAGCAACTCAGAAACACAGTCGGTGATATCTTCCTTTTTTACATTAAAACTATTACCAACACATACAGTAATGGTAGTGTTAAGATAACAATCATTTTTTACTACTGATGCCATCACTTGTTTGTAGCTTGAGCCTGGCATGCAATAATTTTGGGTACAGTAACTCAGGTTATTACTGATCAATTTACCTAGCCCTCTACCCATACTATCAGAAAACATAACTGAATGATGACAATCATTACAATCAGGTGATACAAAATGACTAATCTCAGGCTGTACTACTTGTGAATCAAGGTTTTGATGGATGGATAATAACCTATACTGTCCCACTGCTGGGTAAAGGCTTCCCCAATTCCTTTCATGAGCTCTTTCCCGTGTCTCCTCCATCCAGCCCTCTCGGTACGCGTCGGCACATTGTTTCGCCTCCTCTTGCTGTGCCGGCCTCAGCGGCACCGTCTGTCTTCCGGCAACCATCGTGTGGAGACTTTTGCCCAGCGGTCATCGTACATGCGGCTGACGAAACCCATTCAATCCCACTTTAGCCTAACAGTCTTCTTGACAACGTCCTGTACGCCTGTTTTGGAACGCAGCTTGGTGTTTCGAACCCTGTCTTCTCTTTTGAAATTTAGAATGCTGCGTTCCATAGCCCTTTGGCAATCTTCAAGGCAGAACTTCTGAGACTCGTTGAGCGACCAGATCTGGACCACCGTAGGTTAGGACGGGCAGAAGGCCCAGTCGAAGAATTTACGCTTGACTTGACGATCGATTTAACCCCTTTATTAAAAAAATTAATTGATTCTTATGTTAGAAAAATATATTACTAAAGTACGTACCTAATTTGTGTTTAGTTTATGCCATTTACAATTTGGGATAGGTCGGTAGTAGGTACCTACTTAAATAAATGAGTATTTAAATGGAGATGTTAATAAAAACTTTTTTACAAAAAATAAAACCGACTTCAGAGAAAACAAAAAAGTGAAAAATAACTTTAGCTTCAGAAGTCGGTGACCTTTGTTTGATTGATTTAGTTTTTTTGTCACCGACTTCTGAAGCTAAAGTTATTTTTCACTTTTTTGTTTTCTCTGAAGTCAGTTTTATTTTTTGTAAAAAAGTTTTTATTTTTCATTTTTTAGTGGTTCACATGTACTTACCCCTTCACAGCGTACCGGCGTGATTTTCTTTTATGAACTGGTGTAAACAATAGACAGGTATGAGATTTCAGCGATCCCAGTACATTTGCTATCATTTATTGAGGAGTTCCCGTCGCCTATCTTCCGAAGTTCTTCATCAGATCTTTATCAAATTGAAATGGGATCACTCCAAGAACGTACTCTTCCTAAAATTACCCAAATCGCTTCTGGTGTGCCTATTTTTCCAGAATCCCATTAAATAGAACTTAACATATCTTACTGTCGAAATCTGGGTGTATTGTACTCTTCTGCGCACTCCCTCAGAGCAAACAGGCGTAATGTTACGTCACTATGTTACATAAACAATAAACAACCAAACGATTGCAGCAATTACTGCAGCTTTGCCGTGTATTTTTGAAAAGTTCCATTTATATCTCCGAAGATCAGCATCAAATCTTAACCAAATTAAAATGGAACCATACGAAAAGCACCAGCTTTCAAATAAAACAAGAATCATCAAAATCGGTTAACCCAGTCGAAAGTTCAGAGGCAACAAACATTGTCGAAATCTGGGAGTTTTGTACACATCTAGGTACCCCCTCAGAGCATACAGGCGTGATGTTACGTCATGATATAGTATGAAGAATGAACCTAAAAGCGATTGCAGCAATTACTGCAGATTTGCCGTCTATTTTTGAAGAGTTCCATTGTGTATCTCGGAAGATCAGCATCAGATCTTCAACAAATTAAAATGGGACCAATCGACAAGCACCAGCTTTCAAACAAAAAAAGAATCATTAAAATCGGTTCACCCAGTCGAAAGTTCTGAGGTAACAAACACAAAAAAAAAAAAAAAAAAAAAAAAAAAAAAAAATACAGACGAATTGATAACCTCCTCTTTTTGGAAGTCGGTTGATAAATAACGCAGTGATTTACGTAATAGATTTCGACGTTTCTTATCGCTTTATCTTTTTCTTTGCCTATAAATATGGCTGGCTCCGTTTATTCCTTGCCTGTTTCCTTTGTCCCCGCAGTAAATACGACCAGCCGCTTTAAAAAATGAAGAAACGTCAATTGTTTCAAGTGCCGCGACATCACAAAGTCGCTCGAAGTCGGAAAATATCTTCGTCTGCAAACAGCCTAACAGCGAAAAGGTGCGCGCGATTCATCTGCGGCCACAATTGGTGCATAATAGCGGCGTTCGGCGCTCAGTGCCGCGTCGCCGCCCGCATGCCCGCCACGCGCCGTCTGCTCACCGCGCGCTGGTTCGCGCGCCGCCGACAGACCAGCGAAGATGACGCCCGCCCCAAGACCCTCCCGCGCGCCGACATGGATCGCAGGCCTCGCGTCTCCCGCGTCCTCTCCTCCCCAGCAAGAACCCAGCACCAGACCCACCCTCCGCTTGACGAAGAGTCCCTCGAACGAGCCTACCCCTCCATGGGACACCTCGAGTACGTCAACGCCGGCTCTTCGCCCCCAGCAGAGAGCGCCCCCAACATGTACGACAGCTTCGAAGAGCCACCCCTCGACCTAACTGCGCATATCTGCGGAGACTCATTACGTCAGAGCGCGCACGAGCAGATGCGCGCCGTCGGCGGACGTCTGCGATTACTGGACGAGCTAGAGACCGGGGTTATTACCGCAGAAATCGCTGCTTCTACTTTCTCGACGGCTACAGAGGCAGAGAAGAATGTATGCCTATTTTGGGCGGCCTTCCTGAAACTTGCCAACTTCCTGCAGCCACTGATCGAAGTCGGAGCTGACCCGCTGTACTTCGATGCCCTGGGCCTGTCCCCGCTGCACGTCGCAGCCTTCAGCGGCTCCACCGAATGCGCTACCTACCTGCTGTCCTGCGGCTCGGATCCTAATTACATGCCAAGATGCTTCGCCCCGCTCCATTGTGCCGCGTTCGGGAACTCAGTGCAAGTGGCTAATTTGCTAATCAGTCGCGGTGCATCCGTACATTCCGCCGTAAAGTATGTCAACTGTGAAGGTGGCCTGCTCCATTGTGCGGTGCGAGCCAACTCCGTGGAATGCCTTAAATTGTTTATATCCCACGGTGTCGACGTGAATCAAATTGAGCCGGGCGGCACCAACGCTATACATCTTGCGGCCGATTTAGGAATGTTCCAGTGCCTAACGATACTGCTCGAGACGCCCGGCGCTGACCCGAACGTGCGGACGCGCGTCGGCGACAGGGAATCTACTGCACTACATCTGGCAGCTGACGGTGGATTTGTGGAATGTGTGGATTTGTTACTGTCTAAAGGTGCTGAAGCTAGTTTGAAAAATCACAGAGGATTCACGGCATTACACCTGGCTGCACGTTCATCGAGTTTGGAGTGTGTGGAGTCCTTACTGAGAAAAGGTAACGCCGAACCGAACGCTAACGACTTCGACATGAGGACCCCACTCCACGCCGCTATCGGCAAGTCCGACAGCGCTTGCGATATCATAGAGACGTTAATAAGTTGGGGAGCCAATGTGAACCAGAAGGATGAGTACGGCTTCACTCCACTGCACCTTGCCGCTCTCGACGGACTGTCAGCATGCGTCGAGACGTTAATCTACCACGGCGCTGACGTCACGACCAGATCTAAAAAAGGAAACTCGGCGCTTAATGTAATAGCTAGAAAAACGCCGGCGTCTCTCGCGATGGTAACTCGAAAATTGGACTGTGCGATCACGCTACGGCACTCGCAGACGAGCAATAGGGAGGTTGAATTGGAGCTCGACTTTCGTAGCATACTACATCATTGTTATCCGCGGGAGATTAGTTACTTGAACACGTTCGTCGACGAGGGTCAGAAAGAGGTGCTCCTCCATCCACTTTGTTCAGCATTCCTTTACATAAAGTGGGAAAAAATACGTAAATATTACGTCGCTCGGCTGTTTCTGAGTTTCATATTTGTTCTGTGTCTAACATTGTATGTTTTGACTGCTCTGGCGCATAATTGTTACAACGGCAGTAAAGATATGGAGGAAACGATTCAAGAGCAGGAACTCTGTCAAAAACAGTCCATACTCGGAGACCTGTTACGGAAAAACCCATTTGTAATAGAAATGCAATGGTGGGTGTTAGCCGGAATCACGATATTTGAGATATTCAGAAAGGTTTACGGAATAGCCGGTTACTCTACTGTGAAACAATATTTGATGCAATCCGAGAATATTATCGAATGGTTCGTGATTGTGAGCGTGTTTCTCATATCGTATATCTACACCAACATCACGTACACTTGGCAGAATCACGTAGGCGCGTTCGCGGTGCTGGCGGGCTGGACTAACTTAATGATGATGATAGGGCAACTGCCCGTTTTTGGGACCTACGTCGCGATGTACCAGAAAGTTCAAAAGGAATTTGCCAAACTACTGATGGCCTACTCCTGTATATTAATTGGCTTTACTATAAGTTTCTGTGTTATTTTCCCTGATTCCTCCTCTTTCGCGAACCCTTTCATGGGCTTCATAACTGTCTTGACCATGATGATTGGCGAGCTAAATCTAGATTTACTTCTTAACGAGCCAGATGGTAATGATCCTCCTGTTCTTTTAGAATTCTCAGCGCAAATCACTTACGTTTTATTTTTAATGTTTGTTACTGTAGTCCTTATGAATTTGTTAGTAGGTATAGCTGTCCACGACATTCAGGGGTTAAGGAAAACCGCGGGTCTATCTAAACTGGTGAGGCAAACAAAACTGATATCCTACATGGAACTGGCCTTATTTAACGGCTATCTTCCGAAATGTCTATTAAAAATCCTCCATTCCTCAGCTCTAGTGTCCCCGCAAGCTTACCGAGTAGTGTTGAGCGTCAAACCATTAAACCCGAGTGAGAAACGACTTCCTCGCGACATAATGATGGCTGCTTACGAAATCGCGAAAATGAGGAAACAATATGGCCACACGATATCGTCGAGCGGATCAACAACTGGTGCCTACTCGTGTTTCAAGAAGTACGAGAATAACAATGACTCGGGTTACAGAGAGTATGGGTACTCCTCAGGGTTGGGGAGTCTCCAGGCCAGGCTGGATGAGACATCGGAGAATGTACGTCAGTTGACTCAGGAAGTGAGAGAGTTAAAGAAGCTGATAAGCGCGCAGCAGCTTGTTCTCCAGCAAGCCTTGTCCGGCGCGATGGACCGTTGATGATATAATGGATACCGTTTACATTCAATGCCACTGTATACAAGTCAATAAACTACAGTGTGTATTGTAGCAAGTACCTCGGTGGCTCGCTGTACTAGCTGACTTAAATTCTTTTAGAGTGGTGATATTACTTTTTCGTTTTGTTTTACCTAGAAAACCCACTGTTACACCGTCTTTTACTTAGGATTTAACATAATTATGATAATATTATGAGTTTTTTTGTTGTTATTATCGGTGTAATTAGGGTGTACCTATCTAGTATTAAGGAATGGAGTCATAGGCTCTATTCATGCACAGTTGTGTTGTATCGCAAAAACTAAATTTAAGGGCTGGTCCCAATTAATGTTAACTAAGTTTTAAATATTTCACGTAAGTAGTGACTAGTTATGAGTTTAGGCCTACCTTTTACGCGATATTAATGTATCATAAAATTTAAACTGTAGATGAATGGAGTCTCGTAAGCGGAAAGCACTGGACACTGTGATTGTAGGTATTATATTGTATTATAGATTCTATTGTGATATTAATCGTGTCAATAAAAATATTTTTCAATTTATAATCGTGTTTCTTTTAATATTCCATAGTTTTATGCAACATTTAACACTAAACGGCAACATGATTGACCTACATTACCAAACCTAACATGCTGGTACAAAATAAATGAAAATATAGTTAAACGCCTTCAATGTGCTTTAAGAAGAACTTATAAAATCAAGAAAACCCGATTTTTTATTAAGCATAATACAATACCATACTACAATACCATAACAGCACATAAAAATGCTCTCAAGTGCACAGAATAAATTATCTCGCACCTTTGATTCCACCTACACTGACAATAAAATTAAAACAATTCAAAACAAAAGAAGCTTGAATATCTTGAAAATATGAACAAAACATCACATCATAGCTATCAAAGAAAAACAATCTAGGTACTTATGTCCTAATTATTTGTATCGATCTACCTAGGTGAGAACCTTGTCTTACGCCAGACATGACATTATCATATTTAAACGTTCGCGCCATTTACCCCAGTCCACGGTTCCCACCCCATTCATCCCCAGTGTTTCGCGCGCAGCTCGGGTGACAGCTGGGAACGGATCAACTAAGATTCTTATAAGACAAAAATACGTGTTTTGGCTTAAAAAATTGAGTAAATTGGAGGAAAAATCAACTAAATCAGTGCAATATTCTATCCCCTGTTTTGATTTGGTGAAAATAGTACCCTTCGCAATAGTAAACTCGAGCTATCATTTGGTTTTTGCGTGATAATCGTTAAAAAAATTGCGACATAACCTTCACTTTTGCAATGTTATGATTTTTCAAAATGTCATGTTGAATATTTGATGGAAAATTAGAAAAATGTCGTGAATTACAAAAGAAAAAGTGCGATATTGATGCCGGATGCACTATCTGCATCTATCTAGACCGGACATCATCAATTTGACGTATATTAAATTGACATTACAATAACAATGTTGACGTAAATTACCCATGCGCGGACCGCTATAAACCGGTCGATAACTGATTGCCTGAAGGGGATAGTCTATCTAGACTTAGGTCTTGTCTCTTTCGAACTACCCCTAGTACCCCTTCCCAGCGCCCCGACCGCCATCGTCCCTGCATTCGGCCGGCTCGGCCCCTTTATTTGAGTGCAGTTGCGTGACGGGGGGCATTCGACCCGGTGCTCCAATGCAGGGCAGCTTCAAGATCCAGCTCATCAACATGGGAACCCGGGCGGCGGCATGTAAGTATTCCTATTACTATTAGCGCTTAAATTAAATTCAGTGAACGCCTTGCATGGAAATTAACGCGTTTGTTTTTCAGAGTTGTATGAGGGGCGTCGTTGAGTAGTGCTTTATATGTGTCCAAATGCAGGGGCCACAGGATACCATGCAGTATTCGGTTTCGGACTCTGAGCTGAGCTTGAAAGGTGAGCTCGTACAAGCGAGCTATTCAATTTTGTGGCACTTTTTATTCCGGCACGTTAGCTTGCCTTGCCCCCTCATCTCTTAGGGTTGCCATCTGTGTCTCTTAGCAATTGTGATATTCTAATTATATTGTGCTAGTTGATTTCTCTGCAAAAATCTTGAATTTCCTTTAATTTCTTAGCTGAGAAGCTAGGAGAATCGATGCTCATAGTAAACTTTTTTTTTGCCCTTGCCAGTTTTATTTTATTTTTTGTAAGTAATTAGCCTCATGCATTTTAGATGTTATTTATCTCCAGATAATTATATTATTATTTAAAAATTATTAAGTGGTTAACATTTAACTTGCAAGCATTGATCTTGCATTTGATGAGTGTTTCTTGCACTGTGAAGATAAACAATGAATTGCATTATTAATTCACCTATATCATAATTTAATTGCCTACAATCACTAAGCAAAGAACTTGGAACAAGTGGCTCGCCAACAATTTAATATTTTTTCTTGCACATGCAATTGATGTTTTGCATTGCGCCTAATTAGCAAATTGGGTTTTATAATGCATTTGCCTTCTGGAAATAAAGCAAAAATTTCCATGATTTGATTTAAACTTTGAATCGGGGAAAATATTCACTTTACCCAAGCAGTCATATGCAGTTAAGTGTGACTTGCTTTCACTTTGCAAATGCTTAAATATTTAATACTTGCAATAAAGTTACAGAGAATATTTACCTAATACACTAAATATGTAATCCGTCAATATGCATGCAATTAGGAATAAAAACTTTTTTTTTTAATTATTCTAGGATTAGGTCTTAGGGTAACTTTCTGAAAAGACATGATACTTCAAGATGGTAACCCTTTTTTCCCTTCTAGGTTTCATGTGTGCATTTCCCTAGGATTATTTGGTGTTGGTATCTCCATCCTGCCCCGTTGTATCCTAGAATGTTCTAAATATATACAATTTGTGTGTTAGTTCTACAGAGATGAGTATCCTGCTGTTGTTTAAATGTTATGTATTCCTGATTCTGTTAATTAGTGGTCAAAGTGCATTAGATTGGATAGATCTTATTCATGTTATTTCTTGGGCTTGCTTTATGAAATATAGTGAGCCCCAGAAATTCCTAGAATGTGGCTGATGAAAACAAAATGGCGGACGGTAACGTGAGTTGCCACGCGGTAGCGTCCGCTGTTTTTCAACCGCGCCTAAGGTAAAGCCGCCACGACGCAGGCGCGCAGGTGAGGGTAGGGGATGGAGGGGTGCGGCCGCCATTTCTAGCCACCTTTGCCCGGGGCTCACAATCCATTTAGACTTTGTCGAAGCAAGTTGTGTTAGCTTTTTTAATTTGTGCAACATCCTGAACAAAGGGTTCCGGTTAGCAGCTTTGCGGTTTGGCCTGGGACGTTAACTAGGTACTAATCAGAATTTATTAAGCTTAAGATATCTTTCATTTAATTATGTATTATAACTACATATTTTAATGCAGTTTCACCAATTAATAGACTTAACAGAATCAGGATTCCTGTTTGTGTGGCTCACCTTTCTAAAATGTTGGCTAAACCAGTATGTCTGTCCGTACCATCCCGCTGCTTGTCCTGGTGTGGGGGTTTCCGGGAAGGCTTTATCTGTCAAATCTCTATGTGTTCTCTATACCTGCTCTCACCCTTCTGTGTATATATATGTATGTAAATGTTGTGTCTGTCTATATGCTTTATGTGAAAGAGAAAAAAACCTTTTCCAAATTTTATCAATGATACATTTTTGAGTATTGTAAAAAAAATCTTGTACCTATTAAATGTTCTTCCTTTGGTATTGTTTAATATTTAAAAAAAAAATTGCTACAAAATCTTATAAAACTAAAGTAAAAAATATATTCTTAACTTTAAAAATTCTATTTATAAAATACGAGTATCTCTTTGTCCTCTGTAATATCATTGTAAAGCCAAAAAGTTTCTATCATATTTTAAGTATTACTATGAAACGCTTACTCAAACTAAATTGTATTCTTCCCTTTGCTGGCCCTCTGAAATATTTATATGCTTCAAATAAATCTACAAATACATTGTGTAACAGAATATAAGCCAGTCTATAAAAAGATTCTTCTTATTACTGAGAATTTTTCCTCAAATAATCATCCAATAAGTCGAGTTAAGGAAAATTGAAGCCTAACATTGAAGACATAAGACTGCTTTTCAAATAAACTTGCGGGAAGTTCATGAACATTTTCTTTGTTTGAAGTATTACTTGTTTTCTGTTACATATTGTATTAAAAATCTGTGTCTGTAGTAGATTTGGTGTGAAAACTGTTAGAAATAGTTTGATGTTTGTCTCAGAAAATAAAAAACAATTAGTGAAATTGTAATCACTGTACTTAGATTGATGAACTGCATGATGTACTTTTGTGTAGTTAATAAATGTATAAATAAATATATTGAATGCTGCTTTTTTATTAAACCTGTGCTTGTCTTGTATTTCTTGCCAATGATATGGCAAGAACATGTGTATGATTGCCACTCTAAAAGAAATCTTAAAAGAGCTGTATTTTTCATAACTTAACCTATTCCATTACTGTTTAGATACTTTTACAAATATTTGCTAATAATTATTTAAAAAAAACGATATTCCCTGAAATTAAAAAGCGTTATACGACGCTTAAAACACTCATTTCAAAATTCAAAACCAATTTTTCCAAACGCGAAAACCCAAAACTCAAAGGCCTCATCTAAAAAGCAATCAATAAAAAAATCTATTTATAGAGGAAAAGTACTGCATTGGCGTAGGGCGTGGAACGCAAGCGCGGATTCCCCTTGCACCTCGGTACACCCCGGGTTCGCCCTTTTGCTAATAAAGGACGCCGATCAATACGGTCTGCACATGCGTCCTCGGGTTTATGTATTGCGTCATAACTGCGGCACCAATCAGGGTACGTTGCCACGCCCCTGACGCACTCGCCGCGCCATCTGTCGCTGCCCTGATGAAAAGTTCTCGGTAGCCTTTACAATATAAAGCCTTACTATTTGAAATAGTCGATTGATTGGCGTAGAAACTGTTTCTCTAAATCTGGAATCAACTTTTGCTCTTACAAATCTTTAGCAAGGACCACACCTTTTTTTAACACGGGCACGCGGTTCTTTGTCTTGCGATAAGATTTGACATAAGTGGTGCATGCGTCCTCCTTCTCTAATAGGCGGAAATCCTAAATTTTGGCGGTTTTTCTTGAAAGACTTTGGATGGCCTTCAAAATGTACGTTTATTTTTCCATTTTTAGATGGTTCTAGGAGTTTCTTAGTGCACTTACTGATTCTTACTTCGTAGCGTCTTCTTGTTTGTTGGTTCTTTTAAAAATAGGCCCTGATAGTCAGACTGTTGAGTATATCATACGTCGCACATAGGGGTATTTTGCGTTTCTAGCCGGTCAAAATTATTTTTATGTTTGTTTGTTAAGTATTAGGGTTTTTATTGTGTATTGTATTAAAACTAATTGTTTGTACCATATTACAACATGAAAAACGGTCTTTTTTTATTTTTGAATGGAGATTATTTATAGATAAAATGATATAACATTATTTACAATATAACATAATTTGTTTTTTAAATCCTGCATTAATCAGACGAGCCAGGGTTCTTCATCAGATTCTCCCGTTTCTTCATCTTCTGAGTTTTCGGAGTTAAAAACTTCAGGATCGGGATCAGCAGGCAACAGCATATCCATTGTTTCCTTTGAGAAAGGCTGCAATTTCTTGGAAGGTTTTTGTCATAGACTTGTTATTAAAGGATCGAAGGATAGCAATACCAATCCTGGAAAACTTTCGCGTGAAATTATAGCGAAACATTCTAAAATGTTTATTCCTGGATTCCGCAGCTTCTTCGGACAGCAAGCCGATTGGTAATATTGCTTTATCTCATACTGTTGCGCCTTGTATTATAATCTTGTGCATCGTTGGTGTCATATTATGGGATGCAAGGATATAACGAGATGTAGAGTTTAGCCGTTTCTATGCAATAACTTTCAAACTTATGCAAGTTGACTTTATGACCCCTTGAAATTACTTCCAAAATTATTTTCAATCTGTAGATTAGGTGAAAGTCAACGCCAGTGATTTCACTTGTTTTTTCTGGATCTGCAATGGCGCCTTTGCTATGTTAAATCTTCCTTGCAACCATGTTTCATTATGCATAAAAAATTGGTTAGTGTTCGGTTGGCTTTTAACCATCTTTTTTTAAAGTCAGACCATAGACATGATATTTTACCCTTCTAATCCTTTACTTGATCTTCAGAATAATTTTCAGATGATAGAACATCCTTTTCCAAATAATTTAATTTTTCCCCAAAAGAAGGCAAGTCCTGTTGTTGCATTTTATCGAATAATGCTCTCCGAGTCACGACTCGATAGTTCGAGACATAAGGTTCCCCTGAAATTTAATAAAAAATATGTTTATCACCAAATAAAAAAAGTTGAGAAAATCAGTAATTATTACTGTCGCCACCTTAATGAGGGTACCTGGAAAAAGGGCAAAAAGTGGCACCTAATTTGCATAACAGATTATGTAATATGTTGAACTGTTCTATAAGATACAATCAAAAATGTTGCCCAGAATCACCGAAAAATATAACTAACTAGCTTTTGCCCGCGACTTCGTTCGCGTGGAATAGTGACTTCCGGCAGAGTTTTGGTTTTACCCACATAGTTCCCGATCTCGCGGGATCTCTTCAAAAATGAAATGTGGAAGATATTCTATTATATTTTTCATACCTTTTTACTATTTATTTTCATTTTTCTGATGAATTTTCAGTACTGAATAGATGCCGACTCTTGACCAATAGATGGCGCTGTATGTCCGGAATAAATTTTATTTTTTATTTTATTTTTTGTAATAAAAACTATCCTAAGTCCTTTCTCAAGTTCCAAACTATGTCTGTACCAAACTTCACACAAATTGGTTCAGTAGTTTAGGCGTGAAGCAAAGACAGACAGACAGACAGACAGACAGACAGAGTTACTTTCGCATTTATAATATTAGTTTGGATATTTTTTGTAATAAAAACTATCCTAAGTCCTTTCTCAAGTTCCAAACTATGTCTGTACCAAACTTCACACAAATTGGTTCAGTAGTTTAGGCGTGAAGCAAAGACAGACAGACAGACAGACAGACAGACAGAGTTACTTTCGCATTTATAATATTAGTTTGGATAGTCTTTTAAACATAGAAATTTGGACAAAAATCGTTACAAAATGGCTGATGATTCAAACTGATATTTATGGCAGTAATCAAATAGAAATCAATATTAAATTATGATATAAATACGTGAACTTACCTGAATTAGACGAATCCATGGCTTTTTTTCTCTTTGAGATTCACAAAATAAAGTATTATTAACCTGAATATCCGCGTAAAATATATTGCCAATAAGTAACACGCGCTAGCGAAAGAACGGTTCACTTTCGACTAGCACTGCACAGAACGGACCCAACAAGGAGGCGGGGAAAGGGTGCATATTGGTCACCAACTACTTGACTTATAGCAGGTAGATATTTTTTTTTCAGTAACAATTTTGAGGTATTGGCCTTTTGACCGGCTAGAAACGCAAAATACCCCTATGTGCGTCGGTCGTCCGTTCAAGATGATGTCGGCATTCATATTCTTTCATCAAATGAGCAAGATATTCAGTCTTTTCACGTAACGTTATAATTAATTATAAATTATGTGGTCCAAGTGTAACTAGAGAACGCTCTGCAATATGTTGGCGTCCAAGATGGCGGCTTTGCGGAGTAATGAATTTTTGAAATCGGCACAGTAGTTTTTGAGTTTATTCATTACAACCCAACAAACTTAATATTAGTGTAGATTATAAGTCGATTCGTTGAACTTGAAATCGTAAAGAATGTTACGAATGTACGTAACACCACATTGCGCGCCAAAACACAAATCACTTGAAATGACTGACGTTAGTCAAAAAGCCGCCAAGCTAAAGTGGGACTGGGCTGGCAATGTCAGCCGTATGCCAGACGAGCTGTGGGTCAGGGGCGGATTTCCCTATAGGACGAGTAGGCCCGGGCCTAGGGCGGCAAAATATAGGGGGCGGCATTTGAGGTTTTTTTTTAACTAGTTGCCCACGCGCCTACGTGTAAAAGCTCGCAACTAGAAATGGTAAGAATCAGTGTCTAAAATACTTTAGAGATAATTAAATCATTTACTGATAATCGTGTTTTTTTCAATTTCAATTTAATTTCGTTTTTTTTATTTTTTTAGTTAATTTTTGTATGCTTTAAGGCACATAGGGGGGCGGCAATCTTTTGTAGTCCTAGGGCAGCCAACGTATCAAATCCGCTCCTGGCTGTGGGCCAAAATAACCACGTTGCCCTGACACAATCAGCAGGCGACGCGTTAGATCTCGCAGGAGATCGCGGGACGAGCTAGAAAAAACCAACGACCAGTGGCCTACGTTGGCCCTGGATCGACGAATTTGGGAGTCATGAGGAGAGGCTTTTGCCCAGTGGGATGACACAGGCTAACAGTAACAGAGAAAGCACCCAGAATTATACATATAAAGTACGCCATGCGATATATTGGCGTCTAAAGATGGCGGCTATTGCAAATTGCAATTCCCTGATTATATTTCAAGCGTTGAGGGGTGCGCGATGTTGTTTATGTGTTGTTGTTTGTTAATAATAACGTTACGAAGCACACACTAGACACACATATTCTATTTTAAGTAATACTTGGAGAGACACAGTATAAAATAATTAGCGATCCGCCCCGTCTTCGCACGGGTGCACTTAGATAGTAATGTAATTATACATAATGAACCTTCCTTTTGAATAACCTATCTATTGCTGAAAACTATATTAATTGTGTAGTTAGTTGAAGAGCCCTATCTGCACACAAGCGAGTTGCAAGAGAGTGAAAGCGGGGCGAGTGCGCAGCGAGCTCACAGCGAGTTTGTGTGATAAGGCTCTAAAAGATCTAGGCGTACAGCAAATAGGGGCTACCCTTTTTAGACTTTGTTTTATACGATGTAATGTTATGTGGGCTTCTCCTAAATCGTAGTTGAAATACTTTCCATAAATATATAGGATCCTATATTCAATATCGATGTTGCACTCGCTACACTAAACATTAGCGTACAGAGACTTGGAAAAAAATACACGTAATATAATCGAACAGCGCTCTGCGCTCGCATCTCACGCAGTTCGTTGAATTTTCGAATCAATTCTTGCATTTATTCTTACGCGTATACCTACAAGCGTCCCTTATGTAGAAACAAGATGCACTAGCAGGATTACGAGGGGTGCAGTTATATACAAATCCCTACTTGGGAGCGCGATATTGGATGATGTATTGATCTAAAATAGCGCTCATGAAGCGAAGCCAGTATTTACCTATTCCTTTCTTTGTAGCAACTTGCAGAGGGAGACAACAATACAATACAATACAATACCCGCGCCCGCGTAAAATTATATACGAAAACCTTCCTCTTGAATCACTCTACTTATCTATAAAAAAAAACCCACATCAAAATCCGTTACCTAGTTTTAAAGATCTAAGCAAACATAGGGACAGACAGACGCGGCGGGAGACTTTGTTTTATAATATGTAGTGATAGTGATTTATAGTTTGTGTCGGTAAAGTACGGCCCAACAAGTTAAAATCAAAATCAAATCTTTTTTTTCAAGTAGGCCAGTTAATGGCGCTTTTGAATTGTCGAAAGAAAGATGAAAATTTAATGTAGATACAGTCCCAGTCACAAGACATAAAAACTGTGAAAGTAGTTACCTACTGTAGTTGGCCACTCCCTAGCGTAGATCTCTACGGAAGGACGGAAGCCTCTCTTCCCGGCCGCCGCGGGAGACGCACCGGGCGTCGGGGACCACGTGGTGGCTACCGGTCACCGTAGATGCGGGCCTGTGGACGGTTGGCTATGGGGTAGCTAGCCGTCCGTTCGTCTAACGACGACGACAGGCCGTGTCGACGGCGCGTTCGTGTTCCCCGCGCCTCAAAGAGATGTCAGCATAAGGGATAAGCCTGCCGGGGTTGCGGGCCTGTTCGAAAGAGATACAGCTTCCCCGGAACATAAAGGGCGAGGAAGGAACATGGATGGGTTTTAGTCAGTATGAGTCTGACACTCCCTCCCGCTCCGCCCAGAGTGGGAGAAGTCATTTGATGATTTCCAATGCTAAAAAAAAAAAGGACGGGCAGGAAACTCCATAGACACTCTTTGAAATCATAATGTTTTTACTAAATCTTGGTTACATCATTCATGTTGAGATGGTGCATTATGTGAGAACAATGTAGCAAGATGTGCACTTAAATTGTCTATAGTAAAAACAAACAGAAACAATTCTAAAATAAAATAATAAATTCGAAAAAAGCCATGGCAACCAAGAGCTGACCAGTCCCAACCGACAGCGCCTGTTCACGAACATGACGTATGTATCAGCACCATTCAACTCAACCATTTTGAAGGGAACTAAGTGACCCGACACACGCGCTACCATCAGCGAGGCATTTGAGTGAGCATGACATACTCTTAACCGCCAGGGCACATTCAAGTAAAAAAATAAATAATAATAAAACGTAGGTTTCCAGCGAATGATAGCATTCTAGTACCTACATAGCACTCACACAATATGGGATATGAGGTTATTGAGCCAAGCATTTTTTTCAGCGATATAATCGTCCAATTTGTAAATGCTTGCTTACACAGTGTACATTTAATGCATGTTTTAAATTTTGTTTAATTTAGTACAAGAATGCTTTGTGGAGTTTTATTATTGCATTTCAAACAGTACCCCATGAAAGACGAGTCTACTTTAGCGAGTCTGAAGCCTGGCTGAACTAATTGGTCTCTATTTCTTGTACTTTAAGCTATTTGGTTTACAGTTTAACCCACAAATTACATTGTAAAATGTAAACCAAATAGCTAGTTCGACCGTACACACACACACACACACACACTACAGATAGTTCTTCTAACTAATGTTTTTTTTTTATCGTGCAGTTATTTTTCCTGATTTACTTCTCTAAGTAGTATTCATAAAAATGAGCGCTGAAATTGTTCGATGACTAAAAAAAAGGCTAGTTTTATTACCATGTATTATTCTGGAAAATCTGAACGAAAGTGTTTAAGCGTAAGTAGGTAGCTAGGTACTCACGCTTCATTCGTGAGCGTTCAGTGTGGGCGCTTTTCCCGGCTGGCTTGTTCTTGGAAAACTATTTTCGTCCACTTCCATTCGTAATAAGTAAATTAGCAATTATAACGGCTACGTTAAATTCTAAGGTATTGATCACACTCCTGCGCTCCTTTGTTTCTGTACTGCACAAGGCTGTAACGTTCTATCAGAATAACCTCGGGTAAGCTACCAATGTTTTAATAAAAGACTTGCTGACACTTATCTTTTCTATTTCCTAGTCAGAATTATAGACTGAGTGACCATAGAGGGAAAGTCGGAACTGACGTTACATTATTTTATTAATTCAAATAATTATTATAAAACAAAGTCCTCCGCCGCGTCTGTCTGTTGGTCTGTTCGCGATAAGCTTAAACTAATGCACCAATTTTCATGCTGTTTTCACCAATGGATAAAGTGGTTCTCGAGGAAGGTTTTAGTACTTATATCATTTGTACACGGGCAAAGCCGCGGACATCAGCTATAGTACAGTATAATACCTAGTCAAAGGTGTATGTAATAATGGCTTCTTCAAAGACTAAGTTCATTGACTTTCATTTAACAATTTATTACAAACTACAAATAGATCTAAAATAATAATAAAAATATGTATAAGTATCAAAATGGGAAAAGAATTACAGGGCGTCTAAAAAATCGACCATTTCGCTGTCAATAGAAAAAGTGCCTAGTAGGCTGCTAGGTGTTTGTGGCCTGTAGGGATCTGTAAGTCTAATTTATGTACTTAGAGCTTCCTGTCTGTTATGTTGGCGTCCAAATATGTAGGTACCTATGTGGGCCTTTTCATTTGAGGTGTAGGCTTAGATTTAGACGTTAGGGGGTGCGCGATCAGGGCACGCCACGATAGTGGCGGTAAGTCCCCTCTTTGAGGAGTGGCTGGAGAGGCGCCACGGCGTCCTCACCTTCCGCCTGACGCAGGTCCTCACCGGACACGGATCTTTCGGGAGGTACCTGCACCAAATCGGGCGGGAGGAATCGCCCGGGTGTCTCCACTGCGAGGATCGACCGGAGGACACGGTGGAGCACACGGTGGAAGTCTGCCCTGCGTGGGCGGAGCTCCGCCGCCGCGCCGTGTCCTCGTGGCGGCGATCGGCGGCGGCGACCTCTCGCGTCCGGCCCTGGTTCAATCCATGGTCCGGAGCGAGACGGAATGGGAAGCCGTCGCCTCCTTCTGCGAAGCAGTCATGCTAGCGAAGGAGGTGGCGGAACGAGAGAGGGAGAGATCCTCTCTTCCCGGCCGCCGCGGGAGACGCAACGGGCGTCGGGGGCCACGTGGTGGCTACCGGCCACCGTAGATGCGGGCCTGTGGACGGCTGGCTATGGGCAATAGCTGGCCGTCCGGCCGTCTAACGACGACGACAGGCCGTGTCGACGGCGCGTTCGTGTTCCACGCGCGCCTCAAAGAGATGTCAGCAAAAGGAGAGGGGCCCGCAAGGGCCGAAGCCTGCCGGGGTTGCGGGCCTGTTCGAAAGAGATACCGCGGCCCCGGAACGTAAAAGGCGAGGAAGGAACATGGATGGTTTTTAGTCAGTATGAGTCTGACACTCCCTCCCGCTCCGCCCAGAGTGGGGGGGGGGTCATTTGATGATTGCCCATCCTTAAAAAAAAAAAAAAAAAAGGGGGTGCGCGATATTGGATATTATTTATTAATAGGATCGTTTACGAAGCAAGGACTTTTATTGTAGTTCAATCAATAACTTGGTATATTATTAGACGACATTATCCTTACTCCCACCTTCATTGCCAGACTAAACACGGAAAAAACAAGCCCTATTTTCGCATAATAACCTACAGAGTTGGGAGTTTTGAATAAATAGGAGTACTTACGTGCATTCAAATAAAACTCTTTTAATATAGAGAGAGCGCAGACACGCGTCCCTTAGGTACAATAATGTACATACAGATCGATCGATAACGGCGGTAAGGGTGGCAGTTATATACTTCAAAACTGCGCTTAGAGGGTTGCCATGACATTTACAAAAAAACTGCATCCTTTGAAAAGGGGTCGTTTGTCTGCGTTTGATCGTAATCCACCCTTATGTACCTCCTAATTAATTCCATCTGATATAAGCTGATAGATACTGGTCCTTTGAGGGTTGTAGTTTGTAATATACCTTGGAAGGGGAGTTCGGGATTTAATAATAAACCCTCTCTCGATTTTAATGAAAGTTGATCTCATGCAGCGTGGACTGACGAGTGGCTATGATTACGTCTGCAATTTAAGTAATTTTGGAATATTCATAATTTACGATAGACTTCGAGTCTAGGAGGTTAAATATAATACTGTTGTAGTTTAGGAGTCGCTGGGAAACAGTAACGGGGTACCACGCGACTTGAGGTGACTGCCTATAAGTATATATTATGTAGTAGAATTTTCGACATGGTAGCAAGGGCCAAGTTAACTTGAAGGAGATCACGGGTCATTTAAAACAATGGAACTGGAATACAAATCCTTCGAATATTTTGATTAAATCTCTCGTTCTTTCCCGTCTCAATTTTGCGGCCATCATACTCATCTCATCACTGGTTTTAAACAGTAATGGAATATTTTTAAGATCTAAAATTAAGTAAAGGAGATAACCCATTCTGGCATAAAATATTTTTTTTTTTATCCCAAGTCATCGAACAAAATGGGTGATCTCTTTTGCGCTCTAAAACTTACTTAGCCATCTTTATTTGCTCCTTATTTTCCTTTAAGAAGAAAAATACCACTAGATACTAATATGATAACTCGATAGCCTCGTCCTATACAGTTACAGCAAAAATCCGCAGCCTGTACGATGCCCAGCTGCGGCTCCAACACAACATTCAGCCGTTGCCTCTCGGCACTGACATTGCCAACACTGTCAAATACTTCTCCCAGACTCTTCTTAGTAAGTAGCCTTTGATTGTTTTCTTCTATAGTCTTCCAGGGTGTTAAAGGAGGATTCAGCCGTATAGCCAAGAAATCGTTACCTACATCTTGGTCTAGCAACGTTCGTGTTACAACAGAAAAAACACATGATGGGGATGTGCCTCGACGCGGCACTCGCGCAGAGAAAAGAAGCGAAGCGCACTTTATAGCCTGACCTACGTCCCAGAATGCGACAGGGTAAAGGATGACTCACGGCTAGACCGTGTCGGGTCCGAGTCCAATTTTGGATGGACATATTCACGGTCGCTTCCGAGCAACGGACATTGGATTGTGCTATGGCCGACACTGCTCGGACAAGGCGAGGTCTAGCGTGGGTCATGTTTAACCCACGAAAATCAAATTTCTTGCTGTTTTTTATTGTGCTGGTTGTCAGGACGTTTGGTCAACATACTGACACTGACCGATAAATTGCATAACACTATCTATGCTACCACCGTGTACGGTGCGCCCGTCTACAATGGGACTTACTATGCGACAGGCGTCAAAATATTTCTTGAAGAGGGTTCAGATTTGCCATACACCGTCCAGATTTTACATGTATGTTTGTTTTATGTTCCCTGGTCCGGTTTTGGTGAGGTAGGCGCTTGAAAATACATACATAAGTGAGACAAAGATATGTCCTGATTTTACAGCACTCTGTAAAATCAGGACGTATCTTTTTCGTTACAGAACATCAGGGGGTGTTCTGAAAACCGCTCTGTTTAAATCGACCAAAGACACTGAATGTAGCTCTTCGAGCCCTAGCTAGGGCATAATTTGAGTTCAAATGATTCCTTCCACTATGAAACTTCATAATTTTCTTAGTACCTATCCAAACTTTAGGACCTCTTCCAATCTACTATTGATAATTCCACAATTTCTGCAGGCGTTCTCAAAGATGTCCCGCGCTCCCCGCTTGAGATGCTACGGGATGCGGACAATGACAGTGAGAGGATGGGGCTGTACCCCAACCTCGACTACAAGAGCCTGTTCAATGCTCTGTCTGGACTTGTGGACTCCACACCACATCTGCAGTATGGAACGCTGGGTACATGTCAATGATGATTGTTTTTTACTTGGTTTCTGTTGTATTTGATGATGTCATTTTAGGTTTGGAATTGAAGACTGATTAGGTCATCTTTTGTTTTTAACAGTCTTATCTTTTTTAAGTATCTTCGTACGTGCCTTCTGGTAGTAAATGAAGGTGTTTTTTCTACGATAGGTTTTCTTACTTACTACATATTAAGAATGAAATATTTTACTAAATAACAACAAATAATTTACTTTTCAAACACTTGGAACTAATGTTTCCACTTTGAAAAGTCTGTGGGCCAGTTTCACCGGTTCCGGATAAAGTGTCGGTTAGTTATCTGATAGTTAATACTATCTACCACTTAAAGGCTGGTTATAACTAATAATATATCTACCAGATATCGCTATCCGACACCTGTGAAACCAAAAGTGTTAGTTTATCTGGCAGATAAGTTCCTAATAGGCTAACCGACACTTTATCCGCAACCGGTGAAACTGGCCCTGTGTATTTTAAAACTGTAATACGATTTACAACATTTTTTACCCCGAAATAGGGATTTTACTAACTTTGGACATCACATTTCAGTACTTAAAATATTGAAACATTTTTTAACACCTTGAACATTGATTTTTAAAATGTTCATTGGGATTTCTTGGTCATTGAAAAATCTATTGTGATCATTCAAATACTTTGCAGCACGTAAATTAGCACTTATGTTTCTAGCATTTGGTCAAGCCATCTTGCAGTGCCTGGGTTGCCTACTACCATTCCTGGAGTACGACATGATTGACAACCTACCATTCCTGGTAGCCTACTGTGTCGCCATGTTCCCTGTGGCGCTTCATCAGGAGATTCTACATCTCCTCTCTTATTACATCCTGCCTTTTACTATCAGTAAGTATTCACGTAGTTTTCCGTATTATTTCATCCTCAGGCTAGGAAGAGCGGTGATGGTCGATCACACTGACGCAGTTAATATTATTGGATTTTCAAAAAAAATAATTAGTCCGTCAGATAGATTTCCAAATATATATATTTTGGCGATATGAAGAACTGTCGTCTAATGTTTTGTGGTACTAGAAATGTATCTGACACCTTGGAACGTAAACAAAACAAAATGGCGGCCCAAAGGCAAGTAAGGTCACGCTGACGCTGTCATTTTTGAATTTGTTCCAAAAGTTGCGAACCTGAACGTGTGTTTACAAAAATTATAGCTTCTCTTTGCGGGGACTATACCTACGTATATTTTTATTAATTAAATAAAACAAAAAATACGTATGTAATTTTTTCCGATAATCTAACTGACGGAATAAATAGAATAATATTTTTATAAATCTTTATTGTCACTTTGTGACTTGTGTGATTTGCCATTTTAACGTATTTGTATAATTCATGTTATTATCCTATTATGATTCTGCGAAAGCGGCCATTTCAGGCACACAAGTCTTGCATGTACATATACGTTAGTACCTATTGGTAGTTACCATGGTTGATCTGTTCTTCGGCTAGGTTTATATGATGCTTGGGAGCAGGGGTGCAGGATGACAGGGGTGCGATTAGATTGGTCAGTGTAATAATATGGAGATTATGTTGATTCAGAGATTTGCCTCTAATCACATCATTTCACTCTTGGTAACTTTACATTTATCAGAGGATACCCTGGTAAATTAAATAGCGTACATTCTTTTTACCCCAGGCGATATAGTAAAGTCGCAGAATGTTTTTGGGAACCGCGGTAGCTTTAGTTTTTCTGTTAACTCGGAGGAATGTAATGTATCGTTTATTTCAGCTCGTAAGTATGCTGGGATGGAGGAAGAGAGCCAGGCTTCGCAGTCAGTCGCCGCTATCATCATGATGGTGTTCCAGCACTCAAGCAACCCCGGTAAGTGTTTACTTCTAACGTAGCATCACGCTTGAACAACTCCCTCTCACGTTCCGCCATCGCTAGTATGAAGGCCAACTTCGCAGAAGGGAGGTGACGGCTCCCATTCCGTCTTGCTTCGGACCATGGATTGAACCTGGGCCGGACGCAGGTGCCCCCGCCGTCATGTAGTGCTCTCCGCTGGTGTTTCAGTTTTTTTTTTATAATCGCCATTTTTTAAAAGTACAAACATGTTCAGTAAAACCTCTTTCGCGTATAATTGATAGATTGCATTGCGGTAGTTTATAATTATTGTGGCGTCTTCTGCTTAATCGTGGGAAAAAATATAATTTTCACTCGTATATTAGTAGTCACGTAATTTGCTAGATGGCGCCACTATAGATTTTTTTTTGTATGCGTTTGCGTGATAGCGATCATTGCCTTACCTTATTATCTCTTCAGGAATATTTAATGCATCCATTAGCACAATGTGTTGAGTGCGTTACATTAAGTCTTACAGTAAAACGTGATTTTTCATCCCCAAGAAAAACTTTCCCAGCATTATTTTTTGCGTAGAGTTACTTAATTTGATGTACAGAATGCTTGGTTGACGGCAACGTAAAGAGTCCGTTTACACCTTTGATAGTTATGTGTCACCATTATCCTACATATCGTAATTGTCGCATTGCCATTTAGTTGCCGCTAGTTTACTATCTCGCAGTGTTAATTTTTAGTATTATTGGCATGTTGATGAGCGTTGCAGTTATTGTTTGTGACGTATACTTGAGTTTGAACCTGAAAGTTCATTACATTATGCCACTATTCACCCTGCATTGCGGTAGTCCTCCATCTTGTTTAGCAATGCGCATGCAAACATACTGTTCCTAACCGGTATCACGAGGTTTTAACACTGTGGTACTACAGTAGTTGCTCGTTAGTGGCTCCATCTAGTCTAGCAAGGTGAGGCTAAAATGAGTTGTTTCTGACTGGATTATGATCCGTCGTGCGAGCCAAAAGATGGCGCCACTGGCTCTCGTGTGCCATTGGTCAAGTTCCGCCGCACAGTAACGCCATCTAGAGTATTATTGTAAAGTGAATGGTATGGGAGTGATGGAAACACTTCATAGATGGCGCACAACTCAAGCAGTGTTGTATTGCGGTAGTTCTTGAACAGTAACGCCCTCTAGTTCAATATTGTGAAATTGTGACTAGTATGTGAGTTGGGATGGCGCCACTAGTGATGCACTGCCGCACTGCGGCGGTGTTTCGCTTGTAGCGCCATTTTGTGGTGACAGGAGCGACTATAAAAATGATTTATGAGTTGGTTCACCCTTCGAGGACTTAGGTGTTTCGTTCGTGCAATCTTATTGTGATCTTATGTTAATGAAGTTAGGGTCGCTTTTTGTGCTTTCGTGTGGTTGACTTAGTGCTTTAATACATGGTTATTATGGGGTTTGATACTTTAGTAGATTAGTAAATCGGTTTTTTAAACTCAATAATTTTTTGATATCTTAACAACGACCTTTTAGTAGTTTTTTTTTAAATAGGTTTCATCTTAAAGTTTTTTTTAAATAAGTTTCAGCTTAAAGTTTTTTTGTAAATTCAATGATTTAGTTGGACTTGCATGATTAACAATTTGATGGTGAATTGCATTATAAATTTAAAAAAAACTCCGCTTTCGAACGGTTTCACCTGAGATCAGTGGCGGCGCAAGACCTAAATTTAGTGTGGGCAAGGTACATTTAGCGAGGCCCTCGGATGGTGCAAAACGAAAGGAAAATAAAAAATCACTTGAAATTGATCAGTTTTGTAATACAGAAACAAATCTAAGTTTTTACTAATACTTCTTTGTAACTTTAAAAAAAAAGAAAAAGAACTTTTCGAAAAAACAGAAATTATCTACTTTTGGTTTTACTGAACTCCATAGTGATCTCCAATGACTAAACTTCGAAAATTCAAAACAGGCCAAGTGCGTGTCGCGCCACGCGCAGTGTAGGGTTCCGTAGTAGCCCGTTATCACGTGATAATTTATTGTTACTGTTTTTAATTTTTTTATTTTATATTTTGTTTTTCAATGCACTTTTCACCCGTTATAAACAAGCAACTACTTCATCTTAGCCACTTTAGACTTTTCAAGGATTTATTCTAAGAAAGGGGGGCCTACTGGAACAATTAATATTTGTAGTTTGAAGTTTAAGGTTTAAAGTTAATTTCAAAATTCAAATGTTCTTACGTTTTTTGCAATTTGCAGAGCAATGCTAAGTTGTATGTTGATGAAAATATCGTTTGCGACTTTATGACAATTATGTAGTTACAGAATTATAATCATCAAAATCATTAATACAAACCTTGCAAAATGTGAACTGTTTGTAGCGGACCATACCGACCGACAGTTGACAATTCCTAAATTTAACGCAGTAGCTCCTAACATCAAAATTATTGACAAAAGTTCTCTTCGTCTCCTTGGGTCTCCAATTTTCGAAAACTCCTTTCCCGATTTCATCGAGGAAAAAATTCAAAATTATAATGATATTTCGGAAAGGTTGCTCCAAATTAACATGCATTCGGCCATCACCATCATCCGTTATTGCTGTTTCGGCCCTAAATTAACATATTTCTTACGTGCTTCTCCTTTATGGAAGCACATTCATCTTTTAGACAAAATCGATCTAATCATAAGAAATTCTTTATCATCCATTTTAAATGTGGCTTTGGAAGACCGGGCCTGGACCCAAGCTACTCTACCCATTCGTATGGGAGGGCTCGGCGTCCGCAAAATTTGTAGTATTAGTTTACCGGCTTTTATTTCCTCGGTTCATGGCACTGAGAAATTAATCAGGAAAATCCTGGCTTCCACACTGGTTGATTTTGATGTGCCGTGCTTCGCCGAGGGTATAAACGCTTGGAAACTCGCTTGCCCGAACTCTGAAGAACCCGATTACCCATTTTCCCAGAGACGGTGGGACGAGCCGCTCTGCAGAGTAGTTCAGATCAATCTACTGAACACGTCTGCTACTACTGCTGAGCGTGCGCGCCTGCTGGCTGTGGGTGAATGGGAGTCGGGTCTTTGGCTTCATGCACTACCTTCGTCGAACACTGGCACATTGCTCGACGACACCACTTTCCGCCTCGCTGTTGCTCTACGCCTAGGCGCTCCATGTTGTTCTCCTCACCGCTGTCACTGTGGTGAAGTTGTCAACAGCCTCGGACACCACGGCCTGTCATGCAGCCGAAGTGCGGGCCGATTTGCGCGGCACGCGAACTTGAATGACATCATCCGCCGATCTCTTGTTACCGTCGGTGTTCCAGCTTTATTAGAACCTAACGGTTTGGCACGCGACGATGGCAAGAAACCGGACGGTATGTCTTTGTTTCCATGGAAGATGGGTAGGCCTCTAGTGTGGGACGCTACATGTGTCGATACTCTTGCGCCTTCCCATCTTCCTAGTTCATCGTGCTGTGCAGGGGCTGCCGCTGCGGCTGCGGAGAACCTCAAGCGGCGTAAATATAGTAACCTTATTGGTAACTATATTTTCGAGCCGTTTGGGGTTGAAACTCTAGGACCGTGGGGTCCGAGTGCTCACAGCCTTTTTAAGGAAATTTCAAAACGCTTAGTTGACACTTCCCGTGACCCTAGGGCTGGCTTTTACCTTGGTCAAAGGCTTAGCGTTGCCATTCAGCGTGGTAACGCTGCCAGTCTCTTGGGGACATTACCAGTTGACAGCGTAGAGGAGGAGTTTTTTGACGCCATTTTTTAAGATTTTAGTTTAAGTTAGTTAGTTTAGTTCATTTTAGCAAATTGTAAATAGTAAAAAAAACAAATCAAATCATTTATTTTTTGCAAACATGGGTACATAGATGTTCTGTTTTAATAAAGTCCTCCACATTTTGCCGTCATTTGGGCATGCAAATAATTAATTGGTTAACAATAAAATTATAAATTGAAGATAAGTGGCATGTCAATGGAAAAATGAATGGAACATACAATAAAAAATGTCAAGAATGGTCAAAGTCATTTATACAAAAGTTAATACAAATGTCAACCTGTTCAAAGTAATTAAAAAAAAAAAATACAACCACTAAAACTACTTTGCCTTTGAAAAATTGGATTTGATTTATGATTTTGATGATTATAATTCTGTAACTACGACTCTTTTCTAAATCAGGTATCACCCTCGAATATCTAATAATTAAACACGTGTTATCCTTTTAAAAATATGTAACACTATTATTTAAGTAACATGAAGTGCGACTGCGTCTGCATGCGGTAGCTGCTTGAATGAACGAGTGAGCCCGCGAAAAAAATGGAAGTCGAGTGCAAATACTAGAAAAGTCGCAGATAAAAATATTTTGAATGGTCCGGAGCGAGACGGAATGGGAAGCCGTAACCTCTTTCTGCGAAGCAGTCATGCTAGCGAAGGAAGTGGTGAAACGCGAAAGGGAGAGAACCTCTCGTCCCAGCCGCCGCCGCCGCGGGAGACGCACCGGACGTGCACCGTAGGCGCGGGCCTGTGGACGGTGAGCTATGAGCTAGCTCGACGTCCGTTCGTCTTATGATGACAGACCGTGTCTACGGCGCGCGAGTGTTTCACGCCCGCTTCAAAGCGATGTCAGCAATGGAAGGGGTCCGCAAGGGCCGATGCCTGCCGGGGCTGCGGCACTGTTCCAAAGAGATACCGAGGCCCTGGTACACAATGGGCTAAGAAGGAAAATGGATGGGCTTTATTCAGTAAAAATCTGACACTCCATGAGTCATTTGATGATTACCCATCCGAAAAAAAGAAAAATATTATACAAATTTTAGACGAGTCGCGTCTAAGGTTATCATTATCATCGTTGTCAAACATCGATGTACGGGGAAATTAGGTGCGAACCACCGAACTATCCTAAATGCATGGATTTGGAATATACTCTAACTTCATACTGAACCTTGTGGCGTGTACTTTTGGATTTCCGTACTTTTAATATTTTTTTTCGGCTGTGAGGCGCGAGGCCCTTTGCACCGCGAGGCCGTGGGCGGTGGCCCACACCGCCCACGCCTTACGCCGCCTCTGCCTGAGATTTAAGCCAACTGAAATATCGTTATAGTTTGTAGTTGAACTTTCCATTCGATAGTTCTTTTTTCCTTCTCTTTACTTATAGAATCCTAAACTCGATATCGAAGCAGATTTTCGCTGTTTACGACTTACATAGGAAATGGTGTCACAGAGCAGGCGATTCGGGGATCTGTCTTATTTCATATTAGACGTTAAAAGTGTTGATTCTTAGCTTTATTATAATCAATGAACTTTCGATTTTGAAAGAATCCTATACTACCTTAAGTGAATTTAAGACTTTCATGTTTTTTTGTAGCCCACCACTGCCAACTCCTGGAATGCTTGATGTCGATGAAGCAATCGGTAGTGAAGGACATCCTGTGCGTGATAGCATACGGCACGTGGGGCGCCAGGCTGTCGGCTGCCAAGCTGCTGTTCTACTACTGGCCGCCGTTCGATGCCAAGTTGTTTGACAGGAAGGGACTGCTGTGCAAATTCTCTAGTAAGTATCTATTAAAAAGAAATCAGATTCAGAAAATTTCCAAATAATAATAATAGTTTAAATACATTTTCCTTCAACCTAATGCACCCCTCTTGTTTCAGACGACCTGGTTCCATTCTTATGCCAACGCGACATGTGCCCCAACGCTGGGACAGCTGAAGCAGCCAAGGTGTGCTACGACCACTGCATCAGCGTCACCTTCGCGTCCGACAGTCCCCCGCCTCTGTATCTGTGTATAGAGTGCGCTAATGAGATACACAGGTGTGTGCCATGTTAAATAGACCATAATACCCTAAATATATGTAGGTAGGGAATTGCACTGACCAGCAACTGTCTAGGTTCATAGCGATAGGTGAGCTTTCAAGTTACTAAATCAAAAATATTCGGAAGTTGCGAGATCTTTGACATTCAAGGATGATCCATCACAAATGCATTCCAAGTTTGTCCGGAAGACAAAGGTCATTGGGCAAAACTCTCCCTGGTTATTTAATATAATAATTTAATTTATACCCTACTTGGATGTCGTACTTCTCGACTTCGTTACGAGTCTTGTTAGATCCTTTAGTTATTCATATTGTAGTGCCTTATAACCTTTTTACGACGCCTGTAGCAAGTTGAACACTAAATTGTTCTTTTTTAATAATGCAGATTAAATCTAAACTTAAAATTCTTCGTTTAATAATTTCTTGCTTTGTTTCATTCTCAGGGAGCATCCGAACCAGCGTTTCTTCGACATTTTGCACCCTCAACAGCAGGTCTCCATGGTCTGTGAAAATAAGGTAAGATAACTAATAAAAAGTCTTTTAACTTTTTCTTGTTAAGTACCTTTTTAATTTTTACCAAGAAAATAAATGAATGTATACTTTCAGAACTGCCGCTCGAGTGACAAGGCAGCATACTCGATCTGCTTTTCCAACGAGTGTGCTAGCTACAATGGAAACCATCCCATTAGGTGAGACAAAGATTTTATTATTTTATTCATTTATGTTTTAACACACAATAAAAAAAACATTTCAAAATGTATACAAAAATACATTGAAATTAAAAAAAAAATAACATTAAAAAATGTTTTGTGTATTATTTTATTTATTTATTATAGCTTTCAAAACAAAAGGGAAACATGCATCTTATGTGTGCACTCACTCTATCTATCAGAAGACATAGCTGGCAGAAAATGTCCGCCTCTGTACTTTTATGCTTGAAGTTTTAAATAAATAAATAGCTATAAAGATACGCTTTAAATTGTAACCAGTCAATTTACGAAATGTATGTCATAAAATCTGTGCTTAGTTAATAGGTCCTTTGTAGTAGGGCTTGTTTCTCTGTCAATCGAATGCTTAGCGAAAATTATCGAAAGTAAAACTTTCAAAATTTGAATGTTATTTTGTGTAGCTTCGATATTAATTAAACATACTTGTTCCATGTAGGTACTGCCAGCAATGCCACGGTAACCGACACAACAGTAGACGTGGCGGCGACCACGTCGTGCACACACGCCTGCCACTAGCCTGGCAGATGGACAGCGACATGCAGACCAACCTTGTAGAGGCTATCATCAGGTACGGTACACAACAGGACCATGTCGTGCACACACGCCTGCCACTAGCCTGGCAGATGGACAGTGACATGCAGACCAACCTTGTAGAGGCTATCATCAGGTACGGTACACAACAGGACCATGTCGTGCACACACGCCTGCCACTAGCCTGGCAGATGGACAGCGACATGCAGACCAACCTTGTAGAGGCTATCATCAGGTACGGTACACAACAGGACCATGTCGTGCACACACGCCTGCCACTAGCCTGGCAGATGGACAGCGACATGCAGACCAACCTTGTAGAGGCTATCATCAGGTACGGTACACAACAGGACCATGTCGTGCACACACGCCTGCCACTAGCCTGGCAGATGGACAGTGACATGCAGACCAACCTTGTAGAGGCTATCATCAGGTACGGTACACAACAGGACCATGTCGTGCACACACGCCTGCCACTAGCCTGGCAGATGGACAGCGACATGCAGACCAACCTTGTAGAGGCTATCATCAGGTACGGTACACAACAGGACCACGTGGTGCACACACGCCTGCCACTAGCCTGGCAGATGGACAGCGACATGCAGACCAACCTTGTAGAGGCTATCATCAGGTACGGTACACAACAGGACCATGTCGTGCACACACGCCTGCCACTAGCCTGGCAGATGGACAGCGACATGCAGACCAACCTTGTAGAGGCTATCATCAGGTACGGTACACAACAGGACCACGTGGTGCACACACGCCTGCCACTAGCCTGGCAGATGGACAGCGACATGCAGACCAACCTTGTAGAGGCTATCATCAGGTACGGTACACAACAGGACCATGTCGTGCACACACGCCTGCCACTAGCCTGGCAGATGGACAGCGACATGCAGACCAACCTTGTAGAGGCTATCATCAGGTACGGTACACAACAGGACCATGTCGTGCACACACGCCTGCCACTAGCCTGGCAGATGGACAGTGACATGCAGACCAACCTTGTAGAGGCTATCATCAGGTACGGTACACAACAGGACCATGTCGTGCACACACGCCTGCCACTAGCCTGGCAGATGGACAGCGACATGCAGACCAACCTTGTAGAGGCTATCATCAGGTACACACTTATAAAATTCCATCAGTATATCGCCGTCAGATCTTATGGTCATCATATTAGGGTTGCATCAGCTTTAGGACAATCCCGATTCCAATTTTTGAAGTGAAATCTTCTTCAGGCGCGATGAGCACTTTTTAGGTGAACATAAATCATGGAACTCGCGTGATCCACTATGGCGTAGCACCACATAGGCGTGCGTAGGGCACATCCGAAGCAGTGCTACGACTGGAGCTGGGGCTAGATGAGGGAAGCGAGGGCGAAGAGGAAATCGAAAATGAACTTAAAAAAAAGCACTGTGTTTTCACTTCTATCGGCAACTATTCTGTTTTTTGTGTTATAAGTGGCCCTAACATTACTATTTCTTCTCCAGCCTCCTGAAAGACGCCAAGCCGATCAACATGGAAGACCCGGACAGTTCCACTGAACAGCTGAAACCTCCGCTCAGTGTAGACTTACCAGATCCTATCTCAGTTGAAGACCGACAGCTGCTCGGGAGGTAACTATTTTATTCGTTTTTACAGATATTGCGTGTGATTATAAATTACATCGTTCTCTTTGTATCAACTTTAAAACAGTAAAGAGTAACCAAGTTGTTAGAAGAATATGGCATTTATGTCACTTGTTTAATTTAGTCTTTCTATGATATGCACATCTTGTTGACCGTTTAAGTATGTTAATTTGCAAAAAACGAATAATAATATTTTCTTAACTTTGTATAGATTCTTTTTCCCGATTATTTGTGAATGTGTGAACATTGTAGGCCTTGTATTTTCCTAGATGATTGTTAACTTTTAATATTGTTTTACGTTTTTTTGTGTATGCCGCTAATTATTGCCGGGCCTACGCTGTCATATTAAATTAATAATGCTGTAACATAATAATATTGTAAAAACAAATAATAAGACTAATAAAGAATAACCGTGGAGTTTCTGGCCGGTTCTTCTCCATAGGAAACGACTAACCCGGACAGTGCACCATTTTCTTTACTTCGACTTTATAAAAAGTACCCCTGTGAAATAGAAACTAAACCATATTCTTGAAGTGAATTTACTGATTTCTAAGTGTGCAATAGAAGACTTTTTACATGTCTAGAGACATGTTAAAAGTCTTCTATTCATTGGTTTTCCACTACCATTGGTAAAATACGGTCCGTGAAACTTTCAAAACCTAGTCTCTCTGACAATGCCGACACAATTATTTGTAAAGCTCTTCTGACCGAATTTAGATAAATGCAGGCAAATTCAGCGGAGATTACCCACAGACGCAGACAGTCCATCGGCACAGTCAGGAGTACTAACATGTATGCCACGTAGCAAGATTTAAAAGTGATTACATGTCGGATTTCGAGACTGTACGCTGAAACAGATCATCCCATCGCGGGGCAGCGAGTTCACAGTGGTGCGGGAGGTAGTCGGGCCGACACTCGCCAGATAGACGTGCTCCGCTCGAGGGAGCACACTATCTGGGGAGTGCCGTCCCGACACACGCGACGGGCGACGCGCGACACGCGACGGGCGACGGGCGGCGAGGAGTTGAAAAAGAAAATCCCTCATTTGACTAGGATGCAAAGGAACACCTTGTATAAGTAGGAAAGTTGTTATTTTTTAAGGATTGCATTATATTTTTCAAAGTGTCTTATATATTTTTGTTGGTGTTAAAAAAGAAACAATTCAAACCGTGAATCTATCTCACGTTTCATAAGCAAGTTTTTTTTTGTTTTATTAAGACGATGATTTTCTCTACGGTCCTATGGTGATCAGTTGCATAGGATGTGTAACATGTTTTTTTTTGTATAATATGTCTGTTCTTATAAAGAAAATGTACTCCTGTATAAAAAGAGTTTCCTTTAAATATTTTAAGGAAGTCTGTTTTTACTTTAATATTGAATAAAAACTTAACGGCTCTTATAAACTTAAGAGCCCTCTTACAGTCCACTAGCGCCGCCAATCGAAAAAATGTCATAACTCGTAAATAGAATCAAAAATACAAAATGTGGTCTATTATTACTGTAGAAAAGGCAATAACGTAATTTTATAACACATTGTCACCACTTGAAATATAGCTGTTTAGCAAAATCGTGCATTTGTAACAAAAACGGCCGTTTATGTTTTGAATGCACGATTTAGCTAAACAGCTATATTTCAAGTGTTGATAGGGTGTTATACAATTACGTTATTGCCTTTTCCACAGTAATAATAGAACATATTTTACATTTTTGATTCTATTTACGAGTTATGACATTTTTTCGATTGGCGGCGCTAGTGGACTGTAAGAGGGCTCTTAATGTACACTCGAACCTAAAGGCTTCCCTATAATATTGAAGGATAATCTTTTTACTTAATTTATTCATTGAAGTAAAAAAATGTACTCACTGGTTTAAATGCACGCAAAAAATAGAAGGTCAGAAATGACCATATAAAATGGTTGCTACCTGTATACTGTGTTATGTATAAAACAGATTTTTCCAGGAATAAGTAACCCATATAAAAATTGACAAGAGAATACTGATATCAAAATATTACAACACATACTACATACATACAGCTCGAATACCTTATACATATATGCGAACGAATGGTTTGCCACTTGGGGCCTCAGTATTCCATTGTCCGATGCATTCGGTTTTTATCCTAAAATAAAAAATAAAAACTGCTGTTTCCTGCTTAGGACCAGGTTTTAGGGTTCCGTAGCCAAGTGGCTAAAAACGGAACCCATATAGTTTTTAGAAATTACGGTGTTTTTCCTATTCCTCCGCTATACTTTCTGATTAATTTCGTTGCGGGATCCAAGACAGTTAAATTCATTCTCTGGGACTTCGTCGTGCTTCATTGTCTCGGTGTTTTAATGGTGGTCGCCACTGTTGATTCTGGCGCACAGGAGTTACAGTGGTTTGGGAATAGTGTGGCGGGATTGGCCAATAAAAACAGCTGAAAAAAATCTCAGAATGGTGTAATAAATGCGTGGTAACTGTTTTTGCGTCAATGTCTCTTCCACTCCGTATATCTTACCGTTGTTCGTAGATACGGAGTCTGGCTGATGGTGGGCCTGTGTACTCCGAACCCCGACACTCCTGACGAGATCCTGGGCCGTCTGCTCTCCGTGCTGTTCCATTGGTTCCATGTCACTTCCTTCTCCTATACCGGTGAGTACGTAGACTTATTGGTGTTGTTGTTGTTTATTTTTTTGGAATTTGTTTCATCACCACTGCTCTCAAAACGTCCATGGACGAGGTGGTTTCTAATATTTATTGTTGCAAAAAATAAAATATATCAAAGTGAAGTGACGACCAATTTTATACACTTAAGCTACTTTGTAACTTTCAAAATCAGCTCTTAGCCCATTATAGCCCCTCTCACGCATAGAATAAAGGCTTATAGCCCAGCTGCTAAAACATTATAGACTAATTAGGAACTCGAATTTAATTTTCTTATCTAGGGGAAACAGCAAACACAGTAGAGAAGCTAAAGTGCGAGCATGTGTGTGGCTGGCTGCGCAGCATCGCGGAGTCACACCGCGCCGTACTGGTGGCGTGCCTGCTGCCGCACCCGCCGCACTACACGCGCCAGGCCGGACACTGGGACAACCTGGCCTCCAAGACGCACCATCTGAAGGACGGACTCAACAGGTCTGTACTATAAGTCGCACCGCGCCGTACTGGTGGCGTGCCTGCTGCCGCACCCGCCGCACTACACGCGCCAGGCCGGACACTGGGACAACCTGGCCTCCAAGACGCACCATCTGAAGGACGGACTCAACAGGTCTGTACTAAGTCGCACCGCGCCGTACTGGTGGCGTGCCTGCTGCCGCACCCGCCGCACTACACGCGCCAGGCCGGACACTGGGACAACCTGGCCTCCAAGACGCACCATCTGAAGGACGGACTCAACAGGTCTGTACTATAAGTCGCACCGCGCCGTACTGGTGGCGTGCCTGCTGCCGCACCCGCCGCACTACACGCGCCAGGCCGGACACTGGGACAACCTGGCCTCCAAGACGCACCATCTGAAGGACGGACTCAACAGGTCTGTACTAAGTCGCACCGCGCCGTACTGGTGGCGTGCCTGCTGCCGCACCCGCCGCACTACACGCGCCAGGCCGGACACTGGGACAACCTGGCCTCCAAGACGCACCATCTGAAGGACGGACTCAACAGGTCTGTACTATAAGTCGCACCGCGCCGTACTGGTGGCGTGCCTGCTGCCGCACCCGCCGCACTACACGCGCCAGGCCGGACACTGGGACAACCTGGCCTCCAAGACGCACCATCTGAAGGACGGACTCAACAGGTCTGTACTAAGTCGCACCGCGCCGTACTGGTGGCGTGCCTGCTGCCGCACCCGCCGCACTACACGCGCCAGGCCGGACACTGGGACAACCTGGCCTCCAAGACGCACCATCTGAAGGACGGACTCAACAGGTCTGTACTATAAGTCGCACCGCGCCGTACTGGTGGCGTGCCTGCTGCCGCACCCGCCGCACTACACGCGCCAGGCCGGACACTGGGACAACCTGGCCTCCAAGACGCACCATCTGAAGGACGGACTCAACAGGTCTGTACTATAAGTCGCACCGCGCCGTACTGGTGGCGTGCCTGCTGCCGCACCCGCCGCACTACACGCGCCAGGCCGGACACTGGGACAACCTGGCCTCCAAGACGCACCATCTGAAGGACGGACTCAACAGGTCTGTACTAAGTCGCACCGCGCCGTACTGGTGGCGTGCCTGCTGCCGCACCCGCCGCACTACACGCGCCAGGCCGGACACTGGGACAACCTGGCCTCCAAGACGCACCATCTGAAGGACGGACTCAACAGGTCTGTACTATAAGTCGCACCGCGCCGTACTGGTGGCGTGCCTGCTGCCGCACCCGCCGCACTACACGCGCCAGGCCGGACACTGGGACAACCTGGCCTCCAAGACGCACCATCTGAAGGACGGACTCAACAGGTCTGTACTATAAGTCGCACCGCGCCGTACTGGTGGCGTGCCTGCTGCCGCACCCGCCGCACTACACGCGCCAGGCCGGACACTGGGACAACCTGGCCTCCAAGACGCACCATCTGAAGGACGGACTCAACAGGTCTGTACTAAGTCGCACCGCGCCGTACTGGTGGCGTGCCTGCTGCCGCACCCGCCGCACTACACGCGCCAGGCCGGACACTGGGACAACCTGGCCTCCAAGACGCACCATCTGAAGGACGGACTCAACAGGTCTGTACTAAGTCGCACCGCGCCGTACTGGTGGCGTGCCTGCTGCCGCACCCGCCGCACTACACGCGCCAGGCCGGACACTGGGACAACCTGGCCTCCAAGACGCACCATCTGAAGGACGGACTCAACAGGTCTGTACTAAGTCGCACCGCGCCGTACTGGTGGCGTGCCTGCTGCCGCACCCGCCGCACTACACGCGCCAGGCCGGACACTGGGACAACCTGGCCTCCAAGACGCACCATCTGAAGGACGGACTCAACAGGTCTGTACTAAGTCGCACCGCGCCGTACTGGTGGCGTGCCTGCTGCCGCACCCGCCGCACTACACGCGCCAGGCCGGACACTGGGACAACCTGGCCTCCAAGACGCACCATCTGAAGGACGGACTCAACAGGTCTGTACTAAGTCGCACCGCGCCGTACTGGTGGCGTGCCTGCTGCCGCACCCGCCGCACTACACGCGCCAGGCCGGACACTGGGACAACCTGGCCTCCAAGACGCACCATCTGAAGGACGGACTCAACAGGTCTGTACTAAGTCGCACCGCGCCGTACTGGTGGCGTGCCTGCTGCCGCACCCGCCGCACTACACGCGCCAGGCCGGACACTGGGACAACCTGGCCTCCAAGACGCACCATCTGAAGGACGGACTCAACAGGTCTGTACTAAGTCGCACCGCGCCGTACTGGTGGCGTGCCTGCTGCCGCACCCGCCGCACTACACGCGCCAGGCCGGACACTGGGACAACCTGGCCTCCAAGACGCACCATCTGAAGGACGGACTCAACAGGTCTGTACTAAGTCGCACCGCGCCGTACTGGTGGCGTGCCTGCTGCCGCACCCGCCGCACTACACGCGCCAGGCCGGACACTGGGACAACCTGGCCTCCAAGACGCACCATCTGAAGGACGGACTCAACAGGTCTGTACTATAAGTCGCACCGCGCCGTACTGGTGGCGTGCCTGCTGCCGCACCCGCCGCACTACACGCGCCAGGCCGGACACTGGGACAACCTGGCCTCCAAGACGCACCATCTGAAGGACGGACTCAACAGGTCTGTACTATAAGTCGCACCGCGCCGTACTGGTGGCGTGCCTGCTGCCGCACCCGCCGCACTACACGCGCCAGGCCGGACACTGGGACAACCTGGCCTCCAAGACGCACCATCTGAAGGACGGACTCAACAGGTCTGTACTAAGTCGCACCGCGCCGTACTGGTGGCGTGCCTGCTGCCGCACCCGCCGCACTACACGCGCCAGGCCGGACACTGGGACAACCTGGCCTCCAAGACGCACCATCTGAAGGACGGACTCAACATGTCTGTACTATAAGTCGCACCGCGCCGTACTGGTGGCGTGCCTGCTGCCGCACCCGCCGCACTACACGCGCCAGGCCGGACACTGGGACAACCTGGCCTCCAAGACGCACCATCTGAAGGACGGACTCAACAGGTCTGTACTATAAGTCGCACCGCGCCGTACTGGTGGCGTGCCTGCTGCCGCACCCGCCGCACTACACGCGCCAGGCCGGACACTGGGACAACCTGGCCTCCAAGACGCACCATCTGAAGGACGGACTCAACAGGTCTGTACTAAGTCGCACCGCGCCGTACTGGTGGCGTGCCTGCTGCCGCACCCGCCGCACTACACGCGCCAGGCCGGACACTGGGACAACCTGGCCTCCAAGACGCACCATCTGAAGGACGGACTCAACAGGTCTGTACTAAGTCGCACCGCGCCGTACTGGTGGCGTGCCTGCTGCCGCACCCGCCGCACTACACGCGCCAGGCCGGACACTGGGACAACCTGGCCTCCAAGACGCACCATCTGAAGGACGGACTCAACAGGTCTGTACTAAGTCGCACCGCGCCGTACTGGTGGCGTGCCTGCTGCCGCACCCGCCGCACTACACGCGCCAGGCCGGACACTGGGACAACCTGGCCTCCAAGACGCACCATCTGAAGGACGGACTCAACAGGTCTGTACTAAGTCGCACCGCGCCGTACTGGTGGCGTGCCTGCTGCCGCACCCGCCGCACTACACGCGCCAGGCCGGACACTGGGACAACCTGGCCTCCAAGACGCACCATCTGAAGGACGGACTCAACAGGTCTGTACTAAGTCGCACCGCGCCGTACTGGTGGCGTGCCTGCTGCCGCACCCGCCGCACTACACGCGCCAGGCCGGACACTGGGACAACCTGGCCTCCAAGACGCACCATCTGAAGAACGGACTCAACAGGTCTGTACTAAGTCGCACCGCGCCGTACTGGTGGCGTGCCTGCTGCCGCACCCGCCGCACTACACGCGCCAGGCCGGACACTGGGACAACCTGGCCTCCAAGACGCACCATCTGAAGGACGGACTCAACAGGTCTGTACTAAGTCGCACCGCGCCGTACTGGTGGCGTGCCTGCTGCCGCACCCGCCGCACTACACGCGCCAGGCCGGACACTGGGACAACCTGGCCTCCAAGACGCACCATCTGAAGGACGGACTCAACAGGTCTGTACTATAAGTCGCACCGCGCCGTACTGGTGGCGTGCCTGCTGCCGCACCCGCCGCACTACACGCGCCAGGCCGGACACTGGGACAACCTGGCCTCCAAGACGCACCATCTGAAGGACGGACTCAACAGGTCTGTACTATAAGTGGCACCGCGCCGTACTGGTGGCGTGCCTGCTGCCGCACCCGCCGCACTACACGCGCCAGGCCGGACACTGGGACAACCTGGCCTCCAAGACGCACCATCTGAAGGACGGACTCAACAGGTCTGTACTATAAGTCGCACCGCGCCGTACTGGTGGCGTGCCTGCTGCCGCACCCGCCGCACTACACGCGCCAGGCCGGACACTGGGACAACCTGGCCTCCAAGACGCACCATCTGAAGGACGGACTCAACAGGTCTGTACTAAGTCGCACCGCGCCGTACTGGTGGCGTGCCTGCTGCCGCACCCGCCGCACTACACGCGCCAGGCCGGACACTGGGACAACCTGGCCTCCAAGACGCACCATCTGAAGGACGGACTCAACAGGTCTGTACTATAAGTCGCACCGCGCCGTACTGGTGGCGTGCCTGCTGCCGCACCCGCCGCACTACACGCGCCAGGCCGGACACTGGGACAACCTGGCCTCCAAGACGCACCGTCTGAAGGACGGACTCAACAGGTCTGTACTAAGTCGCACCGCGCCGTACTGGTGGCGTGCCTGCTGCCGCACCCGCCGCACTACACGCGCCAGGCCGGACACTGGGACAACCTGGCCTCCAAGACGCACCATCTGAAGGACGGACTCAACAGGTCTGTACTATAAGTCGCACCGCGCCGTACTGGTGGCGTGCCTGCTGCCGCACCCGCCGCACTACACGCGCCAGGCCGGACACTGGGACAACCTGGCCTCCAAGACGCACCAACTGAAGGACGGACTCAACAGGTCTGTACTATAAGTCGCACCGCGCCGTACTGGTGGCGTGCCTGCTGCCGCACCCGCCGCACTACACGCGCCAGGCCGGACACTGGGACAACCTGGCCTCCAAGACGCACCATCTGAAGGACGGACTCAACAGGTCTGTACTATAAGTCGCACCGCGCCGTACTGGTGGCGTGCCTGCTGCCGCACCCGCCGCACTACACGCGCCAGGCCGGACACTGGGACAACCTGGCCTCCAAGACGCACCATCTGAAGGACGGACTCAACAGGTCTGTACTATAAGTCGCACCGCGCCGTACTGGTGGCGTGCCTGCTGCCGCACCCGCCGCACTACACGCGCCAGGCCGGACACTGGGACAACCTGGCCTCCAAGACGCACCATCTGAAGGACGGACTCAACAGGTCTGTACTATAAGTCGCACCGCGCCGTACTGGTGGCGTGCCTGCTGCCGCACCCGCCGCACTACACGCGCCAGGCCGGACACTGGGACAACCTGGCCTCCAAGACGCACCATCTGAAGGACGGACTCAACAGGTCTGTACTATAAGTCGCACCGCGCCGTACTGGTGGCGTGCCTGCTGCCGCACCCGCCGCACTACACGCGCCAGGCCGGACACTGGGACAACCTGGCCTCCAAGACGCACCATCTGAAGGACGGACTCAACAGGTCTGTACTATAAGTCGCACCGCGCCGTACTGGTGGCGTGCCTGCTGCCGCACCCGCCGCACTACACGCGCCAGGCCGGACACTGGGACAACCTGGCCTCCAAGACGCACCATCTGAAGGACGGACTCAACAGGTCTGTACTATAAGTCGCACCGCGCCGTACTGGTGGCGTGCCTGCTGCCGCACCCGCCGCACTACACGCGCCAGGCCGGACACTGGGACAACCTGGCCTCCAAGACGCACCATCTGAAGGACGGACTCAACAGGTCTGTACTATAAGTGGCACCGCGCCGTACTGGTGGCGTGCCTGCTGCCGCACCCGCCGCACTACACGCGCCAGGCCGGACACTGGGACAACCTGGCCTCCAAGACGCACCATCTGAAGGACGGACTCAACAGGTCTGTACTATAAGTCGCACCGCGCCGTACTGGTGGCGTGCCTGCTGCCGCACCCGCCGCACTACACGCGCCAGGCCGGACACTGGGACAACCTGGCCTCCAAGACGCACCATCTGAAGGACGGACTCAACAGGTCTGTACTATAAGTCGCACCGCGCCGTACTGGTGGCGTGCCTGCTGCCGCACCCGCCGCACTACACGCGCCAGGCCGGACACTGGGACAACCTGGCCTCCAAGACGCACCAACTGAAGGACGGACTCAACAGGTCTGTACTATAAGTCGCACCGCGCCGTACTGGTGGCGTGCCTGCTGCCGCACCCGCCGCACTACACGCGCCAGGCCGGACACTGGGACAACCTGGCCTCCAAGACGCACCATCTGAAGGACGGACTCAACAGGTCTGTACTATAAGTCGCACCGCGCCGTACTGGTGGCGTGCCTGCTGCCGCACCCGCCGCACTACACGCGCCAGGCCGGACACTGGGACAACCTGGCCTCCAAGACGCACCATCTGAAGGACGGACTCAACAGGTCTGTACTATAAGTGGCACCGCGCCGTACTGGTGGCGTGCCTGCTGCCGCACCCGCCGCACTACACGCGCCAGGCCGGACACTGGGACAACCTGGCCTCCAAGACGCACCATCTGAAGGACGGACTCAACAGGTCTGTACTATAAGTCGCACCGCGCCGTACTGGTGGCGTGCCTGCTGCCGCACCCGCCGCACTACACGCGCCAGGCCGGACACTGGGACAACCTGGCCTCCAAGACGCACCATCTGAAGGACGGACTCAACAGGTCTGTACTATAAGTCGCACCGCGCCGTACTGGTGGCGTGCCTGCTGCCGCACCCGCCGCACTACACGTGCCAGGCCGGACACTGGGACAACCTGGCCTCCAAGACGCACCATCTGAAGGACGGACTCAACAGGTCTGTACTAAATAGTAGTCATGCTGGACATGTGATGACCACAAGACGTTCTAGGAGCGAGCTGGCTCCTACCGTACCGTTTCCATATACGTACTAGCTGATAGCCGCGTAGAGTTCAAAAAAGGCCCCACGAGATCATACTACCGGGCTGTGCCGGGATAAAAACTGTCCCATACAGGGTGCAAAACAACCTCATCACAAAGCCGTTAACCAAGCATTCTGTACATAAAATGAAGTAATTTTACGTAAAAAATAATTACTGGGAAACAACTTTTTTTTGAGGTTATAAATCATTTTTCTGTGGTACAACTCAATGTAACGCAATTAACACATTGTGCTGATGGATGGATTGAATAGTACGGTCGTGGTGGTGTTAAAAGTTTAAATCTTACAAAAAAAACTTGTGTTTAAAAAATACTTGTCAAAAAGTTGTAACTTTGACCCCCCCATATCTCCGTAACTAGAAAGTTCCCAGGTATAGTGTAGAACAAAAAAATGATCGAAATGATGGGGAAAACAAGTGCCTTTCGGCTTCGTGAAGAGGTGTTTTACACTCTTTATGTCAATCCAGGTTATAAGCTAATTATGACCCAAACCCAAAATTTCATCCAAATCCGTTTAACACTTTTTGTGTGAAAGCGCAACAAACAGCCATCCATCCATCCTCACAAACTTTCTCATTTACGGGTATTCTTATTCTTTATTCCACACAAAAATAATAAACAAAAATTTACACAAAATTAAAATGTGTAGCTTATGTACAACGGTGAGCTTAACCCAGAATTGGGTTTTCTTACAGCAAACCATAGTTGTGTTGCCAGATTTGCAGGAGAGGATTAACTTATGTGCACAAACAATATAATAAAATAGATTATATGTAGTAGGATCGCCCAGACTTGATCGCACCTTTAAGAAAGACTCTCATGTCGACGACTCCTGCAGCTTCACGCATTAAATTGTTGTATCATGTACCGTGGGAAACCACTTCAAAGTCCAAGAGTCCAAGTTGGTGAAATTTCTCTGCGGGTATGGATCAGAATTAAAGTTTTGCATTTTACCATCGTAACAAGAAAAATGAAATAATGACAACACAGTATCTCCTTTCTTGCCTGTTTTTAATAAAAGCATAGGTAGTATTCTTGATCTCCTTCTTTCATTCACAGACTGTATTGCCTAATCCCGTATGGAATCATCACGCAATCCATTTGGGACTACATCATGCCAGCCTGGATGGAAGCCATTTGCACTGATGTTCCTGAAAAGGTAAGGTATTATTATATTTTTGCCTTATGTTATAAATCCCAATTTCATTTAAACAAGCCTTCAACTTCCAGGAGTTAATGGAGCTGAAGGTTCCCCTCGGCAAGATCCTGGAGCCGGAAGGCGCGATGGTGGGTGTGGATGAGAAGAATCTGTACAAGTTCGCTGTGCTCAAGGTCACCACCACACCTACTCCTGACACTGTGCTGCCTGTGCTGGAGTGGTTCCAGGTAAAGAAGTCTACTCACAAGCCATCACAATCACAAAAGTAGTCTATCTCAATCTGAAAGACCTCTAAAATGTCTTACTGGGTCAAATGAAATAATTTGTAAAAAAAATCTCAGACGTGATCAGTATCAATATTAATAAAAATAAAAAACTAAATATTCTTGTAAGTTATAATACCACTAGAATAATATGCCACCGCTGGGCTAAACCCGCTATTTGTATGAGTTTAGACTGCTCCCCTTTTGGAACACCTGTGGACCGTACCTCTAGGTGTGGCAGCAGGTCACTCACACAGACATCTCCACAGACCATCTCCATGCTGGACGTCCGCATCCCACTGTCGCAGCTGTTCGACCTGTTCAGCCACTGTGTTGTCAACCTGCCTGAAAAGATATTTAAACCACCTACACTAGGTAATGTGCTAATTTCATATCACAAGATAACATTAAAATGATGTGTCTTCTAAATTTTTAAACATATTAAATTCTCAATATTTACACTTATTCAAACTCATAGTACAATATTGATTATTACTCAGATGGCACAAAACCGAAGGAACCTAAGGAGTCCCCTAATATCGACAAGGATAAAAAAGACAAGGATGATCAGATGAAGCCGCAGAATCTTACATGTTGCATACTTATGTTGGATATACTGCTCAAACAGGTCAGTAACACATATACTTATGTTATTGGTAATTTTTTAACTAGATTTGATGTCTTGCTGGTCCCTGGATCTCCAGGTACTAATCTCGATCCTTGTCGGTCTAAGGCAGGTTAAAATACTGTAAGCGATAACCCTCCGTAAACTGTCAGGGTGCATTCAGGTCCTTATTTTGAATCAAATGCCACCGTATTTTTCCTCAGGCTTTTTTTTATAGGTTTTTTTAGTTAATGTTCCTTTATTTCAATGCTAAGTTAAATTCTCTTTACACAGCGCTCCATTTATGTTAATAATATGGATGTAATAAAAAAAACAACAATGGTTGTTAAAATAATGTTACAAACGACGCGTCAAATCAGGTATACACTTTCTGCCTAGTTACAGAGTTCATCGAACACGTCGTCGCGCTTGCCGTTCACTACGTGCTTATTGCCATGGCAACGTTACATTGCGTAGTTTCTAAAATAATTTCTTGTCTGCCATCTTAGTATGATATTCTGAATTCACAGTCTGCGGAGGGCCCTTTATACTCGGGTACAGACCGGTGTCTGGTTGATGGCAATGAGTGGTTCCATATTACATGAGCATTTTCTAATTATGTAAGGGCAGTAAACTTCAAATTTTTTGCTGATTTAGTTAACCATTTCTAACACTAGATGGAGCTGCAACAGCGTCGCATCAACAGTCAGAATGTCAGCAGCGAGGCTACCAAACTGCTGCGTCTGATGTTGAAGTCTAATCAGACCAACACTATTGAGCATGGTGAGTAGTACTCATTTCTGCAAACATGTTTTCAAGACTTTGTCCGTAAAATATCTTATGACAATCGGGAAATTGATGTTGAAGTTTTGAAATCTGTTGAGTAAGTAGTTTCCGAATTTACTTTCTACATCCCAACATATAAATTATTAGAGACCTTTTTATAATATTAGTATACAGGGTTATTTTTTGTTTATACTAAACCCGAAAAGGGGTCATTGTACTCATCATTTTGAACAACTTTTTCTATGGGACAAACCTTGAAATCGCGAAAAAAAAATCAGCTGTTCCCTACATTTATGTTCGCATAACTCGTCAAAATGTAGGGAACATTTGATTTTTTTTTCGCGATTTCAAGGTTCGTCCCATAGAAAAAGTTGTTCAAAATGATGAGTACAATGACCCCTTTTCGGGTTTAGTATAAACAAAAAATAATGTTGTAGACATATACACTTGTTTTACCTAATAAAAACAGCACTAGCAGGACTGACTATTAAATATTTTGTCAAACTCGATCACTGATGTTACAGCTACCATCTAAATGTTTAAGTTTAATCTGCTCTGATACGTGAGTGTGGTACCCCGGTAGCGGTGTGCCTGGCGGAGGGCGCGTGTTCGTACTGTGAGGCGGCGGCGCTGTGGCACCAGCTGGCGGTACTGCTGGTGCGGGCGCTTGTGCCTGATAAACCTAAGCCTATGCCTGAGGTTAGTAAAGCGTTAAGCAGAGGATGGACAATTTCTCGTCGAACAATTTGCAACAACCAATAGATGAATAAACATCACAACAAACAATGAACAGGAACGGTCATTTCCATCCGGTGGACAAAAGTCTCTCGTCTGCCCAGGCGCTCATTGTCGATCTACGCGGCGGTCAAGTCGTCTGTGGAAACTTTGCACTCTTACCTGATCATTTTTATTTTATGTGTTCCGTCCTGTGCGGGCTAATAAATGCTTTATTTTCTTTCTTTCATTGAAAAATGGCACAGTCAGGGTAGGAATGGAGTTGCAAGGATTCTTATATTATTATTATTGCAAGGAATCCTTGCACTATCAGTATAGACAAGTAGTTTGTGGGTAGTAGTGGGTACGAATAGCTGGGTAGTTTAATAGTTGGTATTTGGTATATCAAAGTCTCACACTTTTTCAGTCTAATACCGCGTCAGTTCAGTCATAATATTTGGAACAGGCATCCCTGGACGACATCTGGCCCGATGCGCAGTGCCACAAGAAGGCGCAGTCCGAAGAAGAACGCAGCAAGTCGGGAGGGACCCCGGCCACGTCAGTAGATGCGCTGATGTCCATCGCGCACCCTCTGGGAGGAGGAGGGGACAAGAGCTCCGTGGGAGGAGTACTGGTGCACATGCCTCATGTACGTACGAACTTCTTTACATTTGTGTTTTAAAGTCTGGCTCGGTTACTGCTGTGGTGACTGTTGGTTTAAAAACAATGTATTTTTATGGTTATTGATGTTTTTTGTTGTGGTTACTAAATATTTATGTAGAAAAGATAGGGTTTTTAAAATACATGGATAAAATAAAATTGTTTCTATGATTTTTACTTGTTCTCTAAAATGTTGCATGGGATAACTTAGTATGATGGTTATTTATTGAGTTTCCTCTAAATAAATCTTAAATATTTCGTGCGTTTTAAGGGTGAAGTATCTTATCAATTTCATCGGCTGCATAAAGCGTCTTGCCGTATACCGTCAAAAACACTTGTAGGTCCATCATGGAACTGTTAATGGTACTGGTGACCATGAAGGTTATTTTCTTCAGCAGCTTAAAATTAAACTATGTTAAATGGTTGCGTCACTCACAATTAATACAATCCTTTGAAGATAATTCGTAAACCATTTCTCCACGATGTTTGAAAGATTCGTCTGCTCAACACCGCAATGAATGTTGTTGATTGGTCACAAGGAATGGACCGCGAAATTAGGATGCTAATTTCATTTATGAGATAAATAAGAGACTCCAGCCTTATTGAAGCATTTCAAGTTTAAATCCAACTATTACACCTTCTTCTTAATTCTTCTTCGGCACAATAACTACCCATCTCTTAAATATATGCCAACCCACACTGACCACAGCTCAAGCCAGACGGCTCCATGTCTTAGTAAATATATTGTAACGTAGTGGTATAGTTTGTTCATTTCATGCAACTCTCTCTCATAAGCGATGTCGGCTCGGATGCCACGATCACTAAATCTTCGGGCGACGCTCAAGTATGTCACTGGTTATTATTTAGCTTTGCTACGACGTGTCTTACATAGAAAACTCAAACTCACTTTTACCATGGTTATTTATAGATGTTAGGCAAAATATATAGTGTTAATTCCGTGAAAAGGGCAGTTCCCGCCGTGAAAAATACGTACACGCGGACGAAGTGAAAATTAGCACACCATAATGTATAAAATAATATATTATTATAGAATGTGTTTCGCCCCTCCACGGAGCATACTAAGAAGATGATGTCCTGCATCCTGAATTAAATCCTGAACCTTTTTTTGCAGAATAAACACTAATTTTACTGCATAACATTTAAAACATCATGGATTACGGCAAAGTAACACTTGATTCAATATCTTATCTATGGCAATTTTTCACGACTGAAGCTTACTGTTCTTTTTCAGATGGAATTAAGAAATAATTTGGTCGAAGTCAGTTTCGGGCGCGCATTTGAAAAAAAGCATCCTGTTTTACCACACGCAGGTTGAATTTTCCCAAATGTGTTTCCGAAACTGTTAGAAAATATCAACGGAGTCTTGCAGATCAAGACGGAATCATTCGAATTTTAATTTTGGAACACGTTCTTGATGACTACGATCATTACTATGAGATGTATCCAATAAAAATAAGGACGTATGCCACATTGGGCACCCGGATTTAAAAGTGCTTTGTTACCAATGACTGAAGTGCGGATAATGGCACTGTTTTGTATATTATGTTTATATTCTATGTCAGACATGTCTAAAGCAAAGCGTCTCTCTAACCTAACTCTTGTGCTTTTTCATATGTGGATGTGATTTGTTTTATTGGTGTTAGAAATTGGCCGATTATATACTTGTATCAGAGAAAAAACCATCATTATGTATACAGCTTTCTTGTGTTCGTTCTTCAGTTAACTACTGAAAGTATTCGGTGATAAGTACCTACGAAGACTTCTTTTGAAGGTACTTCTTGAAATATTAGAACATTTGTATAAAATCGGCCGTTCTTAGGACTTCACTGTGTTTACATAATTAATGTAAATAGCTGATGTAGTGTTAGTGAAATAAATAAATAGCTTAGTAACCAATGTATATCACAGTGACGTCAATAGTTTGATGTTGTTGTAGTTACGATCGTGATACTTCTAATAGTTATCATGGTCTAACGTTGTAAAAAAAATAAACTAGCATTTTTCAGGATATGAAGGAAAAAACCCACTGTTGGGACGCAGAAAATAATTGTTTTTACATACAGTATTGGTTATCTATCTTTAACCAAACTGTAGAAATGGATGTGACATATATGAACATTAATATTTTAGTAAAACCTGAAACAAATTAAAGGTAGAATCCATATAATGCAGGTAAGATTATCCCACTTTTTAACATAGAATTTAGCTACCAAAAGACATTTAAACTTGTAAGAGCAAACAGAAATATACAATACAAAAAGCTCTAGAAGACAATAAAGAAAACCTAGTATTTAGAAGTAGAAAAATCACGCTGTATTTATAGCAGTAGAATTCACTAACAACCTGGTGCTAACAAAACCAGCTGTAGTCCCGAAGTGCTTTGAACTTTTCTACCAAAGTCTTTGAACTATTCTACCAAAGACTTTGAACTGTCCTGGTGATGCAGATAATGACGGCAACTGTGGAGACGATTACTGAACAGCTGGACATGGCCGTGTCGCTCCCACCTGCTGATGCTCCTACCCTCGCGACTGCGCATACCGTGACACTCACTGACACTGACGTGGCGACTGCTACTGCTGATGTAAGTACTTCATACTCTGTTCCGAAAGTATTTCATGGAAATATTGACAAATAGGTCAGAAAACTACAGTCAACCGCACATACGTGGTAACACTTGTACTACGAACGTTGCCCTTACTGCTACTACGCCAAGCCGCTCATCTGCGTAGTCTTTTCCCAACTACGTTGGGGTCGGCTTCCAGTCTAACCGGATGCAGCTGAATATAAGTATTTTATACTACATCAAGCCGCTATCAATGTTAAATTATTACCACCAATGTGCAGGTGGCTGTAACTTTTGGATACCGATTTGAAAAAATGCTAACTATTTGAGAGATTTGATTTTTTGAATACTTAAATCCGAAATTCTTCTCATACTGTTTTATTTACGTCATTTTTAACAATTTAAGGGTTCTTGTCAACTTGAGCTTCAGTTACAATTAAATTGGATTTTAATTTTGTTAGTTATGTGGTTACAACAAGAAACGGTTACATAATTAAATGAAATTGTTCCAAACAGGTATCAACACCGAATTTACTAGGCGACCACGAAAACATGGCAGAGTCAGTAGAAGATGATATGACCAACTTCTGGCCAACATCAGCTGGGAAGTTCCACTTCTGTATTGAAGAACTGCCTCAGGAGTTGCAGTATATTCATCAGCTTTTACAGGTATGGCTTGCATTTCTTGTGCTACGCGGTGCTACGGCGTAGTACTCATTGTGCTACGGCGTAGCTCACGCGATTTGAACTGAGTGGCAGTTTCGTTTCTTTTAAATAAATAGTGTAATACACCTCTTCACGAAGCCGAAAGGCCCTTGTTCTCCCCGGTATTGCGATCAGTTTTTTGTTCTACACCAGACCTGGGAACCTTCTAGTTACAGATATATGTATGGTCAAATCAAAGATCTGACATCTTGACAAGTTTTTTTTATACAAGTTTCTAATGTAAGATTTTTACTTTAAACACCTCAATTCATACATCGGCACAATTTTTTAAGTGCGTAACATGGAGTCCTACCACTAAACATGATTTTTCACCCCAATAAAAGGCGTTTCCCAGCAATAATGTTTCCGTGTGTTTGATGTACAGAATGCTTGGTTGACGGCTTCGTGATGAGGTTGTTTACACCCTGTATATCATTTGTTATATATTTTTTTTACATTAAATCCCTTGATATGTGTATGACAAAAGGATAAAGCATCACCGGGATTTTTTGTTCCGTTATTTGTTGTTGTGCCGTCTACATGATGTGTTTATCCCAGGAGCTGAAGAGCACATCTCGGCCCGACGTACTGTATCACCTGCTGCAGTGCCTGCAGGTGTTGGTGCTGAGTACTGACGCGCTCGCAGATCATCGCGGCTTCCTCATCTGGTGCCAGGAGAACCTGCTCATTGACAAGTTTGTATTGATATGCTAAACGTTTGTTTCTTTCTAGCTCCTGCTGATACGGAGGGAAGTGGAAATTACGCTGATTTCCTACTCCTTCACTATGCTTTCTGATTAATTTCATTGCGGGATCCAAGACAGTTAAATTCATTCTCTGGGACTTCGTCGTGCTTCATTGTGTCGGTGTTTTAATGGTGGTCGCCACTGTTGATTCTGGCGCACATGAGTTACAGTGGTTTGGAAATGAAGGGTAGGCTTGTCCCAAAATAGCAATTCTATACGTTGAAGGAAGTCAGAGACAAAGTTAAAATCAAAAGTCAGTAAAAATAATTTTAGTACTTAAACACGACACATAAATTGAAATATGGCAATTAAAAACTTTGTTATATCTAAAAAAGGGTGTAAAATACCTCTTAACGAAGCCAAAAGGCACTTGATCTCCTCGCCAATGCAATCATTTTTATGTTCTATACCATACCTGGGAGGCTGGGCTGCTAGTTATGGAGATATTGGGGGTCAAACTTTAAATTATTTGTAATTTTTTTTAAATACAATTTCTAAGATTTTTACTTTGGACACCTCTACGGCCCCCGTACTATTCAATCCATCAATCAGTACAAAGTTTTGAGTGCGTAACATTTAGTTCTAACTCATAACATGATTTATAAACTGAAAAAAAAAGTTGTTTCCCAGCAATATTTTTTTTTGTAAAGTTAGTTGATGTACAGAATGTTCGGTTGACGGCTTCGAGGTTATTTATACCCTTGTATTTGAATCAACATACAACTTAGCACTGGTCTGCAAATTGCAAAAACCGTAAGATAATTTGAATTTCGCCTTCACGTTATTTTTTTACCCGGGCAGCTTGTGGAACGTGTGCAACGCGTCACACTCGCACATCTGCTCGGTGGCCGTGCCCGTACTGCTGCACTGTGTCACCCTCGCCGGGGGCGCAGACGTCTTCTGTAACCTCATCCGCGACCAGTTCCATCATCACGACTACCATGTGCGCTTCACTGCCGTGGAGCGAGTCAGCATTATCATCAGGTACGTGGTTTGGTCACCCGCATTGTTCCCGTGCCCTTGGGAGGTACGGGGATAAAATATAGCCTATGTTACTCGCTGATAATGTAGCTAACCATTGCTGAAAGATTTTTTCAAAACGGTCCAGTAGTTTTTAAGTATATTCGTTATATACAAAAATACAAATAAAAAAATAATATTAGTAAAGAAGAGAAGCCAATTACAGTTAATAGTCGAAGTAAAATACAGAAACCAAACTCAAAAAAAAAAAAACAAAGCCTTGTTGCAAAGACAAATGGCAAAATTCGAAAAAAGTATAGACAAATCTAAAACCTTCGTATTCTGTAGCTTGTCAATTACCAGAAGTGGTTGAAGATAGGAGGATATGATGATCAATAATGTAAATCCGATGTCTCAATGACGACCGTCACGACAACCTGAGTCATGAGTCCATGACTTATCTACAAGGTTCAAACAATGGTACATTAAACAGTAGATAACCACGACAACTTGTCCAAGGTTCATGGACGGCTCCCCCACGAAGACCAGCCTGCCGCTGCAGACGGCGCTGGCGACTGCCTTCTGCTACCTCATCTCCAGCATGGACGACATCAACGTGTACGTGGCACAGCGAGCCACACTGTACATCGGGACTATCCACGACAACGCTGTTGATGTAAGTCTTATTATTACTTATTATAGGTATATTCATCATGTTTACTATTTGTTTTGAGTTCCTGATATTTTGGCGTTGTTGTCAGCACCACGATCACGACTAATTTGAACTTATAAATATGGTAAATATCTTGTTTTCAGTGTGTATGACAATGTACGTAACCATGTCTGTAAAAACTTATAATTTAGTTACTGTTGTTCATGATTTATTTAGTGTTTCAGTATTTACTATCTTAAAATCGTTTGTGTGTTTTACTAAAGTATAAAACTGAACTTCACTGATATTGCAATGAACCAGTACTATTTCCAGTACCCTATTACTCGCTGTCAGCTGGTGACGTCACAAGAAAACTGGCAAATAGCAATGCTGATTCTTTGAGCGAAGAATGAGTCCGTCCGTTATGATGCACCACAGATCTACACCAAGTTAGATAGTGTGTGTGATAGATTGCTTTTCACCAGGCGTGTTTTTTTTTCACCAGGCGTGTTTTTTTTACAAGTTCATGCGAGCGGCTGATGCATAATCCCCCCACCACTATGCAGCTGACGATTTTTTAAGCTCAGTATGATTTAAACCATGTATGCAGCCGGCGTACCATAACTTATTTTTTTTTGTCACTTCCGTAACCTCCCAATTACACCCACCGCGGGTGCGTCTGCTGACGATGGGATCACTAATTATGAGTCATTCGAGATCTATTGAACAAAATGGCAACCAAACGGCGTAAAAACATTACCTAAAATGCAACGGACTATTATTTCTTGTTTTTACTCAGTATGACTCACTACGTAACGATGCATTTTATTACAACAGCTAACCCGAAGATTTTATTTCATCACAGATGCTAGTAGGATGCTGGTGATATCTTGTATTACATTATTTCAGTCTGTATTTTCTCCATTTTCACAGCTCTTTGGTGACACTCAGTTTGTTACCCTGGTATATCTTCCAAATGTTAAATTGTATACACGGTAGATAGGCCAATCACTTTACGGAGTTCTGTATGGGAAGGTTCGCACAAAATCATAACCGGACTTATGAGGTTCTTTTTATGCTGATTGGCTAGATAATATTACATCTATTTGTGACCGTATATTGCAAAATTAAGGTGGCTTATAGTTTTACTGGAAATTTTGTTTCTAAGTGATTAATTTGAACTGAAATAAAAGCAAATCTAATAACCGAGATATACTTAGGTAAACTTTTACCTTGCCCTAATAAGTTACTAACGCTACGTTAATTAAGCTTTTTTTTTAGTTGCTTCTACTAATTTTTAGGGGTTTTAAAAAAAGAGTTAATTGTGACTTTAGCAAAATCGATAACCGTATGTTTTAAAGAGTTTAAGCATTTAGTCAGTTGATTGTTCATAATTATCAAGGAATTAAGCAATTAATTCACTTGCTTTTTTAATATTATTTTTTATATGGAATTAAAATACTTAACTGCCATTTTTCTGTTTAACTTTAGCCTCTTAAATAGTTTCAGTAGAAAACTGGCAGAATTAAGCATAAATTCCAACTGCTTACAAAATCTTTCATTTTTTACAAAGATCTCGAACTGTAGGTAGTTTGCGCGGCGCGGCCGCAAGTCGTACCTCGCCGTCCGTCGCCCGCCCGCTCCTCCGCGCGGCGTGCGGGTCTTTTGCCTTGCGTTCATTTCATTCGTTTTCGAAGCGGCGGTGATCAGCGTAAGAAAATGGAATTCCCGAGTTGTGGGATTTGTGGTTGTGAACTGTGATGTTGTGAACATAGGCGTGAAGGGACAAAGAAAGCTTGTATCGTCAAGTGAAAAACGTAAAGACGGAAAATTTACAACAGTATCTGAAGAGAACATTAAGTTGCACTCAAAGTGCGGCAAAAAAAGTGCGGCAGGAAAGACAAGCCGATGATAGTCCGTTTGTCTAGGGTGGAGTCTCCTATTATCGGCCTCCTCCTAATATCGGCAGTTTCGAGAAAATGGAACATAACTATAAAAATATCTCTTAAATCATAATAGTTTTAATGCAAAAAGTGACTCCATATCCATCCGCATTACCTCCAATATTTTGATGCGGGTGCATCAATATTTGAACGTTCAGCTGGCAAAAGAGCACGCGCAGGTGTGGACGTGCGTCGTTTGGTGTCATTGCCGAGTCAAATCCCTGAGTGGACGCATGTCCACTCAGGGATTTCAAGGGCAATCGGCATGTGAGGATAAGTATTTGGAGGGAATTAAACATACCTATGGTGTTATCTTTTATTTTTTCATGAAGAATAACAGTCAAAGTATCTTTTAGATAACATGTTTTTACATTTTTTTGTCTATTTTATTAAAACATAGCGGGGGCGAGATTAGGGATCTACACTGGTCAGCAAATAAACCGAGCCACCCGCTACCTAGGAACTGTGATTCGATTTTCTCAAAAAGTATAAAACTTACAACTATCAAAGTTATACCTACAAAAAGTGCGTTTCATGGTGATTACAATGACTGCAAATTAATTCGTGTTTTTGCTACTTTTTTCGATTAATAATGGATACAACACCTCAGGAAGCGGCTCAAGATGTAGCATTACTTCAAGCAGGCATTGCGCAACGTGAAGTCGCTCGAAGGCTTCGAATCAGCAGATCTTCGGTGCAACGAGTTTACAGACGATACCTAGAGACTGGAGCATTCGATCGCCGTCCAGGTACGGGCAGACCTAGGGCTACATCAGCAGCAGATGATCGTTATATCCACCTTACTGTTCTGCAAAATCGCCACCTCAACGCAGTTCAAGTCCAAAAAAGTCTGCGTGACGAACGCCAAGTAGTCATAAGTTCAGATACCGTCAGAAGAAGACTTGCTGAACGGAATCTGACCCCAAAAAGAGCTGCAACAGGCCCAGCATTAACGGCAGCACACCGTCGAGCACGACTTGAATTTGCTCGAGAGCATAGGGATTGGACATTAGAGCAGTGGAGTAATGTACTCTTCACTGATGAGAACAGGGTGAGTCTACATGGAAGTGATCGACGTCTGAGAGTATATCGTCGCCCTGGAGAACGTTATTCTCAGTGTTGGATCGAGAAAACTGTTGCTTATGGAGGAGGATCTGTAATGGTCTGGGGCGGCATCTCGTTAATAGCACATACACCGTTAGTTTTCATCGAACCAACGGGCCGTACACGTGGACTGACTTCTCATCGCTACATTACTGAAATCCTTGCAGACCATGTGGTACCTTACGCAGGATATATCGGACAGGACATGCAATTGATGCATGATAATGCACGGCCTCATGTTGCTCATGTGGTGACCCAGTATCTACGTGACGTCAGCATTCGTACGATGGACTGGCCAGCTCGAAGCCCGGACTTGAATCCGATAGAACACTTATGGGACGAGCTGAAACGTCGGGTTCGAGCCCGGGTACCTGCTCCAACAAGGCTTCCAGAGCTGCGAATCGCAATTGAAGAGGAGTGGAATACAATTCCTTAAGATTTTATCGTCAGGCTCGTAAGGTCGATGAATACAAGGATGCTGGCAGTTATCCGAGCAAGGGGAGGGAATACGGAATATTGATCAATTTTTTTTTTTGATTTTATCTTTGTTTTTGGCTTTATTTTTTTTTCACTTTATCATTACTAAGGATTGTCATGACTGGAAAACGACTCTTCTTTGTAAAATCCTTAATAAACACTGAACTATTGTTTAAACCCAATGAGTTTCCTTTCATTTTAATCACCATGAAACGCACTTTCTGTAGGTACAACTTTGATAATTGTAGGTTTTTTAGTTTTTGAGAAAATCGAATTAGAGTGCCTAGGTAGCGGGTGGCTCGGTTTATTTGCTGTCCAGTGTATATTATTGATAAATCTCTATATCGGCCGGGTGGCCGATATTGGGGTAATGCATGAAAATGTTAAACCACATGTTTAGCTATTGTTACGAGCTGGGTATGAGATAAATTAATTACTACCGATTAAACAACACAATAACTTTATTAATCACAAAACAATCAAAACTTAATCACAAATACACTACTGTTTACTATTCACTTAGATATCGCACTTGTAGTTCACTTGGATTCGCTTCGTTGTGTCGCTAAAACAAGACTGCCGGTCACGTTTTTTTTTTTTTTTTTTTTTTTTTCGGAATGGCATCTCGCAGTTCAACCTAGAAAGGTTGTCGTCTGCTTAACCGGACTATCCTGTGGGTGCCTTGAGTGTAAGGCCTCCAGCCAGGGCATAAAACTTACAAACTAAGCGACTACACGCTAAGGGCACCCCTTGTGGGGTACGGGCCTCGGCTTAGGGCGTCGCTGGAAGAGGACGGCGAGGGGTCAGGCTGGATCTGAGTGGTGTCATTATTTAGGGACTGGATTTGGACTACAGGCTCAGCCACGCGGGCTGGCACGAGCAAGGGACGGGGAAGACTGCCGGTCGCGGCCCTGAGCGCTCTATTTATACTCGCCAACAGACACACCAGAATAACCCCGAACATTCGAGAGGGTCATAAAAAAACACTAACAAAAAATAGCAGGTAGATACAAAAAATAGAGGTACCTACTAAAAACACGTAGGTATAACCTACTTGTACAAAACAAGCAAATATGAACCTTATGCCCTAGGCGTACGGTCGAAATTCTAATGTCTTTTTATAAATAGGTCGCGAGTTTGTACCTACTTAACTTTAAAACTAATAATAATAGAATGCTCTCGAACTTCTAACGTACGCACACTGTAATCGCCGACTTTCTCGAATGTTCTAGTAGGTCCGATGTAACACTATTTTATACGTTAGCAGTAACATTAATAAGGTTAAAAATGAAACAACAGCTCAGTTTGATAACTAGATCCTAACATCGGGCGCCTCAAAACGAGTTTTATCAATTACGGCCGATATAAAGGGAATTGGTGCGTAAAAACGGCCACCTTAGTATGGGTACAAACAACGTGAGGAAAGAAGAAAAAAAATTGAAGAGAATAAAGCGGAGAGAGAGACAAAAACTGGAAATGAGAATAAAAAATAAACCCGCCAAAGAAACAAAAGTAGTAAAGAAGAGTTGATTATAGGACAGAAATCGCGAAACTGACCTCATTGATTTAGCTTCGCAAGACAAGTTTGGAAAAGGAGAAAATTCTTTGTGCTGGCTCTGAAGAAAACCTAATTAGTGATGTTGAAGAAGATGAAAACAAAAATATTGGATGCGACATATGCTCCAATGGTTCCACTTAAAGTATACAGTCCATCGTGGGTGAATTGATGTGGCCTAAGAAGATTCTATTAGAAGGAAATGGCATCAGAGTCTTAAAATTAAAATAAATTCTGTTATTATAAACTAAAGATCGCAATGATTCAACATTCCTAAAAAACAAATAATGAAAGGAACTCCAAAAAAAAATATTATACATAAAAATAATTACCAAATAAAGTGAATAGAAATTTTAATAGTGCATTTAAAAAAAAATGAATGTGATGAAAATTAATAAAAGTGATTTGTACCTGAGCTGAGTTGAAATATAAAACGTTATAATTTTTTTTGTAGTTTATTCATCTTACTTCACTTTAGAAAAGGTAGGCCGATATTAGGGTCACAGACGGCGGATATTAGGGTGTTATAGGCCGATATTAAGGGAAATCGCCATATTCGGAAAAAAACATCTATATTATCAAAAATAACAAAGAATTGGCTGGCTAGATAAATACGATTATGATGCATCAGAAAATCTTTTCGACAGTATTACTTGACCCCCATCACTTTCACACTAACCTAACCACGAACACACACACACTCACACCTACACACACACACACACATCCACATCACTCACAAACACCCCGGTCACATTTATCCACACTTTTCTTAGAACGCATTGAGTGTGACTCAATTTAACTTAATTTTTTAATTTATAAAATTGCATATCCTTTTAATGTACATACTTGATACCACGTAGACATTTTTTAATTTTTTTATTACTTTTTAATTTTTATGTTTGTAAATACTTCTAATGCATGCCAAATCTTATAACGTACCTATTTTTTTAGTCTATCGTCTTTTTACATAATTCTCTGTTAATTGAGAGGTCTGGCTCTTGTGATACAGGAACTCCTAGTACAAGAGCCAGAGTTACACTGATGTTTGAGAAATAATTTGTCAATAAAGATTTATTATTATTTATTTATTTATTTATTTAATTCATAATTTTGCGAATGTAGTAATGGAGTTTCAGTATCCCTTTACCCAAAAAGACACTGCAAGAAAGCAAAAGCCATTAATGTAAAAATTACAAGCAGTCAAAGTCCAAAAAAGTTGACATGGCCGATAATTGGTGCCACCACCCTACCCTATTTGAGCAAAAATATATTTTTATCTACCCAAATATTATAAACCCTCTCTAATGCGTTCAAAAACCATAGGCAATGACCAGCATTACCAACCTGCAGAAATGAACGGTACTGTAATGAACTCATAACGCAACTGTAAACAGTTGCGTTATGAGTTTTAAATTTGGAACAGGTGTCAAATTCAAGTGAGTGTGCTATTCTAGTACCACCTACATTAAATCAGATATCGATAAAAAAAAAAAAAAAACCCCAATTCAGTATGATTCTAATTATAAACCGCACGACATTTTCGATCTCGAGTGACACAAGAATAGTGACTTTGTTCGTTTGCCTATGATTTAAAAAAAAATTACAGATATCCGAAACGCCGCCATTTCGAGCTGTCATTTGTTCGTTAGCTTTTTATTTCCAGTAACCCATTCTTTATTTCTGTCGAAAATGAGTGAGTGACTCAGAAATTGACATGAATACTCCGCCAGATATCGTAAATGCAGCGACGAATGCAACTAATAACCTGTTGGCACAAAAATCAAGGGCCAAGTACCTAACAATGCAGGTCATTTCCCTATGGATCCTGAACCCATCATAGAGCCCTTATGATATTTGGGTAGATAAAGTAGTGTATGCAACTATACATAATTAGGCATTACAACACTCGTGTGATGCTATTAAGAAACTCGCCTTCGGCTCGTTTCTTAAACCCACACTCGTGTTGTAATGCCCTTCATTATGCACAGTTGCATAAACTACTATTATCAAATTTATGGTCGGTAGCAAGATTTTAAAAAACATATTGCGTCAAACCAAACGCAAGCAACATGGGTCGAAATGTTGAGGGAAAAAACAACCACCCATACAAATTGTGCGGTCATCTGATAGGTAGCTACTTTGATACTTATGAGAGTTACTTTATTTTTTTTTTCTCATACTTCGACTCATGTTCCTGGGAAAAGGTTGTTCAGTATGACCCGTAGAATCATTCAAATTCGGGTATACCTACCTACCCTTTATTTCATTCTCACAAAAATTGCTTCTGCGCATTCAAGGTCAGCGCTCATAACTCGTTGCACGAATTATATTCTAAAATTAATCGAAATAGGTTCAGCAAATAATTTGAAATACTTATAGGTATTTTTTTACCTATAAATAAAAAAAAATAATGTTTTATTTTTGACCAGAGATCCCTATTTATAAACACACAGTAGGTATACACAAACAAATAAATATTTAGGTACTATATTTCAGACCATTTATACTAAACCTTAATGGATTAAACACTTAATAAAACTTTTACATGAATCACTCCTTCGTCAGTGGTAGGTACCTACCTGTGCCTACGCTCTGACTCTCTCTTTCGCACAGGCGGCGAGCAGAGCGGATCACGCGCACTCAAATATGAACTTAACGCTCTTAGTGATAAGGTCGACCACTTATAGTATTCCATAAAAAATCTTTAAAAAATTAAGATGCTGTTATTAAATTTGTTTAATTTTAACAATAAATGTTTATGTGATAATATTGTAACGTAATTAAACACTTTTCATTTAGTTATTTTTTTTGACTGAATGGATAACGCAGCAATTACTGTTATGTCACAATGCATTTAAAATATAACTTTAAATTTATGATTTATTTGACTAAAAGCACGCTAACAATGATTTTTCTTCATCAGCAGACGGTTATATATAATTACCTGTAAGTAATGAATGAAAACATGGGAAACCGTGTTTTTTTAATATAAGTACGTTGCCTGCACTTTTTTTGATTAATTTGTGTACACGCTCTCACAGACCCTTCATTATAAGCTATTTTCAGTTTCTTTATCAAGTTATAATTTTCGCTGCGAAAAATGGCATTATTAGGTTTAATGTCCGTTTTCGCGCAATGCTCTTTCATGATTTGCTTAATTTTAATTTATTACGTAATTAAATAAACAGCTCTACAAAATATATAAAAAGAAAACAGTTATGAATTAGTGTAAGGTCCCACCTTAACTTCCCTGGCCTAGTCGTCTATTTCAACACTATCGTCACCGGTTTTTTTTGTAATCAGTCTTGAGTTATAATATAATTTTATGTTATTATGTCATCTCATTATTTTTTAGATGAAGGTATCCATTGGCGCAATATCATGAAAATTTGTGTTAGTCGCATAAACACTGTGGTGATATATTATTATTTAATTTATTCCATGTATGTTCATGTTTAACTCTGTATTTTGTTACTATAAATAAGTTTTTAGGTAAATTCGCCCGTCCTGCGATAATTTTTTGTCATTTTATTTCACTTTGTGTTTTTTGTTAAGTACCTGTTGACCCTTAAATGACCACAAACGTCATAATCTCCGTTGTTTTTTAATGCAAAGACAGGGGTTATTACGTTTAGTGATTATTTGTGTGTCTTTTTCATCATCATCATCATCATGGCTTCTCCTCTCACCAACATAATTTTCAAAACTTCTTTTTTATTTAATTTCTTTACAAAACATTTAATCATTTCATTATTTTATGTTGTTTCATCATACTAAAACGAGATTTACATTTGTGAGACCATGCGTAAAGAACGCTGTTATAATTTACATTGAATCATTGTATTATATATGTTACTCTTAATCAATATTTGAATGATCCGCAGTCAACTGATCGTCGTGTCAACAATGACTCTAAGGTCGACACCTACTCGTTATCTTCACGTTATAATGTAAAAACGAGAGATTTCGCGTGAGTGACGGCTTTAGTGTTATTTTCATCATCTCCAAAATCATCTTTCATCATCTCCAACATCATTTTTCATCATCTCCAACATCATCTTTTATCATCAACTGTTTTTTTTAAACTTCCTTTGAAATCTTAATATCTTAGCTATATTACCAGAATTGAATACATAAATTTTCGGTAACATAGTTCAGATATTATCATTTCTTGCTATCGTCATTTCAAGCCCACTTCAGTTCATCTTTCAATTACAACTGGTTTTTTTTTTATATAAAGGGTGTAAAACACCTCTTAACGAATACGAAAACCACTTGTTTTCCTCGTCATTGCCATCATTTTTTTGTTTTACACCATACCTGGGAACCTTCTAGTTACGGAGATATGGGGGGTCAAAGTTACAACTTTTTGACAAGTTTTTTTTGTAAGATTTTGACTTTTAACACCTCCACGACCCCCGTACTATTCAATCCATCCACCATCACAATGTTTTAAGTGCGTAACATTGAGTTCTACCACAAAATATGATTTATAACCTCAAAAAAAAAAGTTGTTTCCCAGCAATCATTTTTGCGTAAAGTGTCTTAGTTTGATGTACAGAATGCTTGGTTAACGGCTTTGTGATTAGGTGGTTTACACCCTGTATTGTTAAGTCAATCGATGTATCAGGTTTTAAATTTTTTATTCACTAAGTATATTATTTTGTCATTTGATTTCATCATTCGATTATTTCATTCTATTTTAGTATTATATCAGAATGCTGGCTAATTAGCCACCTATCTGATCTTTGACGTCGTTTTGTGTCGTCTCACGTCAGGTTCATCGTATTGAAAACGCTGTCTTCGACGTAAGAAGGCCTAATTTCAAGCTGTCAAAATTAGTTCGTCGTACGTTCGATAGAGGCGCTTTTTGGATTCCAGTTCATAACTTACGTAGATGTCAGCGTTTACGAACCGATGTGATACGGGAAATTCATGCTAGGGTCTCCAGTATGTAGCAATTTATGTCTCTAATTTACCAACTACGATAACAATATTCCACTGGATATTTTGCGATGTATTTTATGTAAGTACTTGTCATATTTGTATACTAATGATGATATATTATTTGTTAATGATGAGCCGAGTAATATGTCATATCTAGACTTTGTGTTTAAAATGAATAGGGTATTCTCGTTATAGGTAATTGTCGCCAGCGCCACCTTCGGAAACATTTTTGTAAGATAATGTTGAAACTAGTCCTATAGCTACGTTCAGTCATTGCGATAAGTCGACTTTGTCTTGTGGTAGCGGCTGCCTTCGAAAATCTACTATAAAACTGTTTTTTTTTTAACGACTTCGCGTCGTTTCCTCTGCTACTTATACCCGTGTGAATCCTTCTAACTCCATGTGTCATATTTACACTTTGATACTTTATCTTGGGTTATTTGTCCCCAGTTACTCCTGTACTGCCTGGAGACGCAGTTCGACCTGGTCATCGTCGACCGGCCCATGATTCTCCAATCCATCTACCAGCTCCACAACACCCTGAGTGACCGCAAGATCTTGACTTGGGAGTTCTTCCTCAACAGATTCGAGGCTCTGTTCTTGGAGGCACAGATTAACTCCAATAAGACTATTGATTTCTCTAATTTGAGAGGTGAGTTGAATAGGCATGGCAAAAGTATCAAAAAATTGCAAATCTATTTAGTCCGTCAGTTAGAGTATTGGAAAATAATGGACACGTACTTTTTGTTTTTGTAAATCAATGAATATTGACAAAGATAAACGCATCAAAACTCGGGAGTTGGGGTTCGTAACGTCAGAACGCACTAAAAATGATAACAAGGCGTGACGTATTGAGAATTTTAAAAGCGTGGTATCATCGTCAATTTTGGTTTACGTAACAAAAGAAAAAATACGGGTCAATTTTTTTTTTAAATCTCATTGACGGACGTAGTTTTTTTTTGTCGTGTACCCTTGTTTAAGGACCAGTGTTGTTGTGTGAAGGTCGTAGATCGAAGGTGTTTAAATGTATGCCCAACATGTGTCAATATAGGGTTTGGTGTGTAATGTTTGGTCTATTTTTTTATTTGTGATTTGGTTTGTTTTATTTTTGTCTCTTTTTCAGGAACTCTGTTTTTGTTAAAGGACCATTTGGTGAGTGTTTGGGGTGCAGTTCAGTTATCAAAACTAAAAGTGATATTTTCACTATACATACACTTTAAAAGCTCGCACTTCACAAGCACTCACAGCTTAACTTTCAATGCATAACTTTGCATTAAAATACTTGGCATTTATTATTATTACTGTTACTTTTAGGGCCACTTTCACCGGTTCCGGATAAAGTGTCGGTTAGTTATCTGATAGTTACTACTATCTACCACTTAAAGGCTGGTTATAACTAATACTTTATCTACCAGATATCGCTATCCGACACCTGTGAAACCAAAAGTGTTAGTTTATCTGGCAGATAAGTTCCTAATAGGCTAACCGACACTTTATCCGCAACCGGTGAAACTGGCCCTTAGCCTGCATCATCCTACCGCTCCCAACGACTTCCAGTTATTTTAATCTAGGGCGAATGTGGACCAGTGATGCTAATTTGTCCATATCATGTTGTCCACCCAGAGCTGGTGAGCAGCGAGACGAGCTCGGAGTGGTTCGTGTACAAGGTGCGGCGCGCGCACGAGGCGCTGAGTGTGTCCGCGCGCGACACTCACGTCAACACTCTCAGCGCCTCCTTCGGCACCAAGTGGCCCTACAAGCGCACCATCTCCGCGCCCGCCACCATGCCGCCACATCCTGACACCAGGCATGGTAAGTCCTCATGTTCTACTATCTTCGGCACCAAGTGGCCCTACAAGCGCACCATCTCCGCGCCCGCCACCATGCCGCCACATCCTGACACCAGGCATGGTAAGTCCTCATGTTCTACTATCTTCGGCACCAAGTGGCCCTACAAGCGCACCATCTCCGCGCCCGCCACCATGCCGCCACATCCTGACACCAGGCATGGTAAGTCCTCATGTTCTACTATCTTCGGCACCAAGTGGCCCTACAAGCGCACCATCTCCGCGCCCGCCACCATGCCGCCACATCCTGACACCAGGCATGGTAAGTCCTCATGTTCTACTATCTTCGGCACCAAGTGGCCCTACAAGCGCACCATCTCCGCGCCCGCCACCATGCCGCCACATCCTGACACCAGGCATGGTAAGTCCTCATGTTCTACTATCTTCGGCACCAAGTGGCCCTACAAGCGCACCATCTCCGCGCCCGCCACCATGCCGCCACATCCTGACACCAGGCATGGTAAGTCCTCATGTTCTACTATCTTCGGCACCAAGTGGCCCTACAAGCGCACCATCTCCGCGCCCGCCACCATGCCGCCACATCCTGACACCAGGCATGGTAAGTCCTCATGTTCTACTATCTTCGGCACCAAGTGGCCCTACAAGCGCACCATCTCCGCGCCCGCCACCATGCCGCCACATCCTGACACCAGGCATGGTAAGTCCTCATGTTCTACTATCTTCGGCACCAAGTGGCCCTACAAGCGCACCATCTCCGCGCCCGCCACCATGCCGCCACATCCTGACACCAGGCATGGTAAGTCCTCATGTTCTACTATCTTCGGCACCAAGTGGCCCTACAAGCGCACCATCTCCGCGCCCGCCACCATGCCGCCACATCCTGACACCAGGCATGGTAAGTCCTCATGTTCTCTCATTATTGCCACATTATCCACATCTGCTGTCTTAACTTTTGTGTTTGTATTAATGCGTTCTATATTTACCTTATTAATATTGTATGCACGTCATGACTTTGCGACGAATATATTTTTCTTTCTTTCTACACTAATATTAGAAAGAGGAAAGATTCGATTTTTTGTTTTTTTTTGCGATTTAACTCAAGAAATACTCGACTGTTTAAACATTTCTTTTACCATTAGAAAGCTAAATCTTTATCGAGTAACAAAGGCCATAAATTAATATTGATATGCAAATTAGCCGAGGTATCACAATTTTCGCGGGCGAAGTGCTTTTAAAAGTTAAATTAACAGATCGTGTTCGAAACACTACACGGCGCTCCAAAACGGATATCGTTGATGTGGCTCAAAAGGCTGCCCAACTTAAATGGAACAGGGACAATGGACAGTACACGTCTGTCGCATGCCGAACGAACTGTGAACTCGTAAAGCTTGGGATTGGTGCCCTGAAATAAGAACACGCAGACACACGAAGGAGATGGCGGAACGAACTGCCCGAGACACGAAAGAGAGTCGACAAGTCTTTTGTTCATCTGTCATTTTGTCGATTCGATGACAGATGAACAAAAGATTTATCGATTCTTTTTCATGTCCACGGTGGTCATGCTACGCAGGCTGGATGTCTTCGTCGGGAATTGGATAGAAGTACTACATAATCACGTCCGTTGGAAAGATTAGAGGGAGGCCCAGCAGTGGGACAATATGGGCTAGCTATAATCACTACATATTATAAAACCAAGTCCTCTGCCGCGTCTGACCAGCCTGTTCGTGATTAACTCAAAAACGACTGCACCGATTTTCATGCTGTTTTCACCAGTAGATAGAGTGGTTCTCGAGGAAGGTTTTGGTATATAAGGTAAATGCGGGCGAAGCCACGCGCATCAGCTAGATACTAAAAGTTTCAAAAGCATGACGCGCTTACTAGTCCAAACAGAGAAATGATGCCAGGAAACGAAATCAGTAAGGAAAATACTGAAACTACTTAGAAAAGAAGAAGAAATACAGATATGTGGCTTCGAATTATATAAGGCTGGGAATATCCGACTACGACGCCTGTCAGATACGTCGCTGTAGGCACAACTTAGTCTGTTGTCCATTTTCCGACAGCGTGACAGTGTGACACACTTCGGGACATGGCTCGTGATGTGGCTCCATATAACAAGCCCTGTCCTTCTCCTGTCCTTCTCTATACAACTCCACCTGCACAATGACAGCCGAAGAACCAGAGATATTGATAAATTCAGCTAGCAAGCAAGTAGGTTATCTCAAACACTTTTTCAACACATCATTTTTTTTAACTAGGTGGGGCCAGTGTTTCGTACCTGACTATTTTGAGCAGAAACAGCCGAAACAAACTCAGAGATCATATTCTCATTTGAAGTCCAGACAATTTTGCTTAATTCACATGAGGTATATGCAGATTAGTGTCTGAGATGGTCTTTTGAAGAAAGAACCACACAGATTTGTGTGGACCTGTCCAGTCAGTGCAAGCATTTGCCAGTTATCGTGTAACTCAGGGAGCCAACGAAACGACGAACAATACCAAAGAAAGGTCGTTTGGGTAGGTCGCTTATAGTACTCACACATAGTAATAAAATAAAATAAATAATAATTTACTAAGCGAATGTCAATAAAAATACGGTATGTACAAATACACACACTTTAAATAAACAAAAATAAAGTAAAAAATAATATGATTGACATAAAAAAGAATTGCTGAAATAAAGTGGCAGTTGCTGGGGCACATTGCTCGTAGAACAGATGGCCGTTGGGGACAAAGAGTTCATATGTGGCGACCGCGTACTGGAAGATACAGCGTTGGAAGACCACGCAGAAGAAGGACCGGCATCCTGTTGAAGGTTGCGGGAAACCTCTGGATGAGAGCAGCGCAGGACTGGCGTCGTTGGGGCGATCTTCGGGGGAACCATATGTCAAGCAACTACTAAGGCTAACTTCTTTTAAATTGTAGTGCCAATTAATGATGCTGAGCGTTTTATGGCAATCTTACAATCTAACTTGTAAAATATTTTTTTATGTTGCGTTATGATGTGAATTCTAAGAATAATTATCTACCAATTTACTGTGACTATGAATGAATAAGTGTTTTGTTTGTACAGAACGCGAGAAAGTATACTCCCGGCAGTACTCGGCACCATTGCTGAAACGCAAGACGTCTCGCTTCGGGCTGGGACAGCTGCTAGCCGCGCCGCAGCCGCCGGGCACTGCGCAGAGATCCAACAACTCACACGGTGACTTGTAGCTAACTTCTGTCTAATATTGTTTTAATTTTTTTCCTTTACTGAACAATTTCACTGGTGGCTTTTTTAAAGAAATATCTTTCTCTTAACTGAAGGTATCCTACTGTAACTAAGTATATTTTCTTAACTGAGTGATCTATTTAACTGAGTATATTTTCTTAACTGAGTGACCTTTTTAACTGAGTATATTTTCTTAACTTAGTGACATTACTTAGCTGAGTGACATTACTTAGCTGAGTGACATTTCTTAACTGAGTATCTTTTCTTAACTGAGTGACCTTTTTAACTGAGTATATTTTCTTAACTGAGTGACATTACTTAGCTGAGTGACATTTCTTAACTGAGTATATTTTCTTAACTGAGTACCTTTTCTTAACTGAGTGACCTTTCTTAACTGATTTTCTTCTCTTAACTGAGTATCTTTTGCTTACGGCGGCGGCATACTAGTAACTATTACTTAATCTAACAAAATGTTAACACCATAGATGGGTTCCACTCCCTGTCCGGGCGTTCAGAAGACACGCTGAATACGATCCTGCCTAAAGCTGTGGATCTTGAGGAGGCCGATAGAGAGACCACTAACTTACTGGTGTTTCTACTTATGCAGTTCCTGTCAAGGTAAGACTTGTACAGATTTATTCAAACCACTAATGTATTTAATAGGTAATGGATTCGTTCATCGTTGGACCAATACTTTGTTCGTTTTGGTGAAAAATGACATTTTGAGGTGAAATTCGTAACTGCAAAATGGTTTTTTTTGTCACTATGTTTTTCATTTCGTGTTTGTAAATGGAAAAAGAGATACTTATTAAAACAAACTTAGTTATTCCTATGACCTTTTCGATTTTGTCAAATGTAAAGCAATTTAATGTTTTTCTAAATTACGTAGTTGCATCTTTTAAACATATTATTCTTCAAAAAAAATTCTAACAAGCGATCTATTTCAGGTCCGATCAGGCCCACCCAATGGAGGACAAGCAGTCATCAAAATCTCAAGAACTAGTAATAAAACATCTGTTCCTGCTGCTAGGCTACAATTGTGTGGAGAAGTACTTCCATATTTCACCGTTTACATTGAGGTAAGTGACATGAGGAAACCGGCATGTCCTAGAACCACAATATCAAGATAATATGTGACTACGACCCCGCACTGAGCCGTGGTATACGTACTGGACTTTGAACTTCGTAAGGCGTTGTATCATCATCATCAACAGCCTATAATAATGTTCCCACTGTTGGGACACGGCCTCCTCTCAATAAGAGGGAATGGGCTATAATCTCACGCGGGCCCAGTGCGGATTGGTAGATGTCACATGTCTTCGAATTTTTGGTTCTAGGACATGCCGGTTTCCTCACGATGTTTTCTTTCACGTATGCTAATCATTAAATTAAATTGTGCCCGGTTCGCAGTTGACTCGCTATTCAAACATAACTTTTAATTTTTAACAATTTCCTGTTTTTGGAAAAAAAGCACTTAAATACCCGTAAGTACTAAAAGTTCAGTTTGCGGTCGACGTTCAAAAGTACTTTTAATTCTGAAATTAACTTAATCTGCGCAAGCATCAAGTGAAAAAGTGTTGTTAAACTTAGTTTCTTATGTATCACTTTAAATTTATTATTTCTAGTTGTTAAGTAATTCTTATTTTAGGATATAGCCACACTGTCGAATTAGGTTTAAGATTACCTGTAATGATAGTTGTAAGTGGAATAAAATAAATAAATAAATAAATGATATTTATTAAAATGTATAAAAGAGTTTTAATAGTTTACGAACTATTAAAACTCTGTTATACCTAAAATATTACGATATTTTAGGTATAACAGGAGTGATATTCAACTATCTAGTGTCCACGACATTAGCTTTGCTTAGTGTGGTACTAGGTGGCGCTGTGTGTTAATGTCCAGTGATATTTGTTACTATTATTACTTTATTATTATATTGTATGACTATAGATATTCCTATCTATTTCCCCACGAAGGCAATCGTCGATCTTCAACGCGTTCATGGCGAACTTGCCCCAGGTGCTGGATCAGAACCACGTCATGGGCGCCAGTATCGCGGAGCCCACACTACTCTTGTTACAGGTACGTGTGTACACTCGAACAAGATATTTGGTATACGGGCAAAAATTAACCACTATACAGCCAATATTTATTATCATTGTGTGCTTATGGTTATATTGAACACAGTCATGTTCAAGTCGGTCTGATTCCTATGCAATATTTGACACAGCCAGGTAGCATAATATACATTCTTTCCCAACCTGTACCGAATCAGGCCAATTATGGATAATTATTAGGCTTATGGGAAACTTAAGACGTGATTTTAAAGATTGTCAACACACTCACAATCTTTTCACAGTCATTATGCTTTTGTGGGTGGTCTGTCGCTTCATCTACTTGTTTTTTTTACTACTAAGTGCCTGAAACTGAGTTAAGTTACCTACCTGTGTACCAAGTACCTCGTTCGACTGTACTTAACCATAATTTTTTACTTTGTTGTATAATAGCTGATTATTTTTTGTAACCCATAATCATTTTCATTAAATGAATTAACAGATGTAGTGCCAGAAACGCCTTTTCTTTTTTTATGTTTGTTTTCATTAACTAGGATATCAACAATACGACAGACCAACGTTAGAGGTGTCTGCTCCAACTTATATTGATCTTAAGTCTATCAAAATCTGTCACCATGTATGTATGATATTGAACAGTATATGGTCGGTGGGTTTAGATAGAACTGAATTCATATCATCCTCATGTCGTGACCTGCACTGCAACTCCATCTCCATTGGTACACGGTGTAAACAAACCCTTCAAGCCATCAGCCAAGCATTCTGAACATCAAACTAAGTACCAAATTCTACGTTAAATTTTGACTGGGAAACGACTTTTTTGGGTTTAAAATTACGGTTTTTATGGTAAGACTCAAAACATTGTGATGATGAATGCATTGAATAGTACACAGGGGTCGTGGTGGTATTTAAATTAAAGTTATATCACTAAAATCTAGTATTAAGAAAAAGAAACTTGTGAAAATGTTGGAACTTTGACCTCTTATATCTCCGTAACTAGAAGGTTGACAAAAAGTGTTTTGCGGGTTGGTGAATGGTCTTTTGACGTATCCATAACTATCCAGCCATGTCATGAGTAAACCAATAGACAAAGTGACACTATCAGCGATAACGATGACCGAAGCGTTGAATTGACATAAGCTATCGATACAAAAGTTAAGCAAGCAGAAATGATGTCGCTTGTCTAAGCCCTTTTTGGCGACGCGCTTTATCATATATAGGGTGTAAAACACCTCTTCACGAAACCGAAAGAAACTTGTTCTCCCCATCATTGCGATCATTTTTTTGTTCAACACCATACCTGGGAACCTTCTTGTTACGGAGATATGGGGGGTCAAAGTTACAACTTTTTGACAAGTTTTTTTATAAATACGAGTTTTTGTAAGATATTGACTTCTAATACCTCCATGACCCCCGTACTATTTAATCCATTCAACAGTACAATGTTTTAAGTGCGTTACATTGAGTTCTACCACAAAACAACATTTATAACCTCAAAAAAAAAGTTGTGTTCTAGCAATAATTTTAGCGTAAAGTTACTTAGTTTGATGTACAGAATGCTTGGTTAAAGGCTTTGTGATGAGGTGGTTTACACCCTGTATACCTATTGTTTGTTTTAAGTTAATTTATTTTGTTTACATATGTACCTTGCATGCTGTACTTACATGTTTAATGATCAGCTGTCAATGTATATCGAGACCGACAAATTTCTTAGCATCAATCTTTACTAAATATTGCCGGTTTTTACTAACATTTACCTAATATAAATTTTCAAAACGCTTTTGCCCATTTAGTAATGTTAGCGTTCAAAGAGTGCTTATTATCAAAATCAAAATCAAAGCATTTATTTCAAGTAGGCCAGTTACAGACGCTTTTGAATTGTCGAAACAAAGATGATAATTAAATGTAGCTACAGTCCCAGTCACAAGACATAAAAACTATCAGCCTCAATTATGCATATTAACGATTTATGATTTTGTACGTTTTTTTCTTATTAAAGCTAGATAGCAGTCACTTTTCAACCGACTTCCAAAAAGAGGAGGTTTTCAATTTTTTTTTTTTTTTTTTTTTTTTTTGTGTTTGTTACCTCAGAACTTTGGACTGGGTGAACCGATTTTGATGGTTCTTTTTTTTTTGAAAGCTAGTGCTTCTCGTTTGGTCCCATTTTAATTTGCTGAAGACCTGATGACGACACTTCTCTTTTATTTAAACTCAAACGTCAGCAGCCAGTTATGGATAATGTTAATAGCGCCCTGGCAAAAGTTGTTAATTGGTTTAATGTTAATAATCTACTCTTAAATGAAAAAAAAACTAAATGTATTAAGTTTACGATACCCCATGTAAGACAAGTGGAAACTACTGTACTAATTAAGGATGAAGAGCTGAAACCGGAAGATAGCACAGTGTTCTTAGGCATAACTTTGGATGCCAAGCTTCAGTGGGGCCAGCATATACACAAATTGTCGAAAAAACTTAGCTCTGCAGCATACGCCGTTAGAAGAATTCGTGATTTAACTGATTTAGAGACAGCTCGTTTAGTTTACTTTAGTTATTTCCATAGCGTGATGTCGTACGGTATTCTCTTGTGGGGCAATGCCGCCGATATTCAAACAATATTTGTTTTACAAAAAAGGGCAATTCGTTCAATTTATAAACTAAGTCCCAGATACTCCCTCAGAGAAAAATTTAAGGAGGTTAATATTCTTACTGTGCCCTCTCAATTTATTTATGAAAACCTTTTGTACGCACACAAAAATATTAATTTGTTTAAAAAATACAGTGATATCCACAACATAAATACGAGGAACAAACACAAATTTGTTGTTCCTGCAACGAGGCTCAAAAAAATAGGGGGTACGTTCAGATGCCAATGTATACGTTTTTACAATAAACTTCCGAGCCATATTCAAGCACTAAGCCTGAATAAATTCAAATCGTTTGTAAAACAGAAGCTATGCCTGAAAGCTTTCTATCATGTCAATCACTATCTCGAAGATAAAAAGGCTTGGGATTAAACTGCTCCAATGAAATTTGCTCTGTGAATGTTGAAATTTCGGACTTCGCTGGTTTATTGTTGATTCCTTTATTTTATACACTGTGACATTGAATGATTTGACATGAATACTTAGTTCAGTATTTTATTATTTTTTACCTTCTTTTTATTTTTTATTTTATTTTATGTGTGTGTATTTGACATGAATATTTACTTGTGACTGACATTTAATGAATTGACATGAATACTTACTTCAGTATTTTATTATTTTTTACTTTTTTTTTGTTTGTCTTATGTGTGTATTTGACATATCGTAATTTTATTGACATTCGTTTTTGTAAATTATTATTTATTTTATTTAATAATTGTGAATGTGAGGACCATGTGGGTCACATTTTGTTTTTTTTTTTCCCACGACTGTCTGGCAGTTTGAGTTCTATAAGCGACCTACCCAAATGTCCTTTCTTTGGTATTGTTCGTCGTTTCGTTGAGCTCCTTGTGTTATAAGTCGAGCTACACGATAACTGACAAATGCTTGCACTGACTGGACAGGTCCACTCAAATCTGTGTGGTTCTTTCTTCAAAAGACCATCTCAGACACTAATCTGCATAGTCCTCATGTGAATTAAGCAAGATTGTCTGGACTTCAAAAGAGACTATGACCTCTGAGTTTGTTTCGGCTGTTTCTTCTCAGAGTAGTCAGATACGAAACACCGGCCCCATCTAGTTTAAAAAAAAAATGACGTGTAAAAGTGTTTGAGAAAACCTACTTGCTGAATAAATATCATTTATCATTTATTTATCATTTGATGCTGATCTTCGGAGATATACAACGGAACTCTTCAAAAATACACAGCAAATCTGCAGTGATTGCTGCAATTGCTTGTAGGTTCATTGTTTATACTATATCATGACGTAACATCACGCCGCCTGTATGCTCTGAAGGGGTACCCAGATGTGTAAAATACACCCAGATTTCGAAAGTGTTTGTTACCTCAGAACTTTCCACTGAGTGAACCGATTATGATGGTTCTTTTTTTATTTGAAAGCTGGTGCTTTTCGTGTGGTCTCATAATCATCAAATCAGGATCTGATGATGGGATACTGCAGAAATAGAGAGAACTCTTCACATTTTAAAGGCACACAGGAAGCGATTTGGGTAGTTTTAGGAAGTGTACTTTCTCGAAGTAATCCCATTTCAATTTGATGAAGATCTAATAAAGAACTTCGGAGATATACAACGGAACTCCTCAATAAATGATAGCAAATGTACTGGGATTGCTGAAATCTCATATCTGTCTATTGTTTACACCAGTTCATAACCTAAAATCACGCCGGTACGCTGTGAAGGGGTAAGCACATGTGAACCACTAAAAATTGAAAAATAAAAACTTTTTTTACAAAAAATAAAACCGACTTCAGAGAAAACAAAAAAGTGAAAAATAACTTCAGAAAAAACGCTTCAGAAGTCGATGACAAAAAAACTAAATCAATCAAACAAAAGTCACCGACTTCTGAAGCGTTTTTTCTGAAGTTATTTTTCACTTTTTTGTTTTTTTAAGCGACTACTCTAAGAAGAAACACCGAAACGTAACAAAAAGTCTTAAATATTCTTTTACTTTGTAAATTCTATATATACAGACTCACAAACTTTCGCGTTTATAATATTAGTAGGACAAAACAAAGCCACTCTCGAGGTTTGTACGCTTAGATCTTTCAAACTACGCAACGGATTTTAATGCAGTTTTCAGCAATAGATAGAGTCATTTAAGAGGAAGGTTTACATGTATATGCTCCATTGCATCTGTGTGAAGCCGGGACGGATTGCTAGTCATCATACAATACTACACAGGGTGGAATTTTACAATGACACCTGGAGGGAAAGTACTCTAAATATTGGAGATAGCAAATATTACTCAAAGAAGACATTCCTTTATTTTTAAAAAGAGACAAGTCTGCATTCACAATTTTTCGAACATTTGTTTGCCACACTGGAGTGTCGAACCCGGGATGGATCGATAAAAGTTCGACAAAATAACATTCTGTACCTTTTTGACATTAACCGATGGAGTCAATCAAATGGATCAAATATTTCCAACAAACATGATAAATTAAATTAAACGAAAACCATGAATAAAAGCGCTTTCCCTCCCTGTATTTCGAGTACTTTCCCTCCAGCTTGAAAAATTCCACCCTATATAGGTGTCCGAGATGATCTCTTAATGTCATAACAGGGATGTGGGTGTACGGTCGAGCTATTGTCTTTACAGTTTAACCCACAAATTACATTGTAAAGTGTTTTTTTTTTTTTTTTTTTTTTTTATATAGGTTTTTTATTTATATTACAATCTAGCCTAATAAGGCTAATAAGCAATTTTAATCTAACTTAATTTGCTAAAAGTAAAATTATATCTAAGAACACGTCTATTGCGTTTACTTAGCGTCTATTAAGGCGATGTCACTTTGTTCTTGTGTCCATATAAATAGCTAGGTACTATATTTCACTCGCGATAAATTCACAAATATAATAATATCACTCCATTACACTACACTAACTCAAAAGGTTTAGTCCTTTTGAGCCTTCTTAGTATGTCCGTGTTATCGAGGAGCTGGATGGCCTCGACATTAACATGATGATGAAGTCGATGTTCGTGAGCTTCTGCATATTTTTGGATAATACTGTTTACGAACTCTATAAAGGGTGTAAAACACCTCTTCACGAAGCCGAAAGGCACTTGTTCTCCCCATCATTGCGATCATTTTTTTGTTCTACACCATACCTGGGAACCTTCTAGTTACCGAGATATGCGGGGTCAAAGTTACAACTTTTTGACAAGCGTTTTTTTAAATACAAGTTTTTTTTGTAAGATTTTATCTTTTTACCCATCCACGACCCCCGTACTATTCCATCCATCCACCAGCACAATGTTTTAAGTGCGTTACAATGAGTTCTACCACAAAACATGATTTATAACCTCAAAAAAAAAAGTTGTTTCCCAGCAATATTTTTTGCGTAAAGTTACTTGGTTTGATGTACAGAATGCTTGGTTAACGGCTTTGTGATGAGGTGGTTTACACCCTGTATTTAGGTCCCGATGGATGTCGTCAATTCTTACATACCAAGGCGCGTTCACGATGTTCTTGAGTACTTTGTTCTGGAATTTTTGTATAATTTCGACATTGCTTTCTTTGGCGCAACCCCATAGTTGTATACCATAGGTCCATACTGGCATAAGGACGGATTTGTAGAGCAGGATCTTGTTAGGAACTGACAGTGCGGAATGCCTTCCTAATAACCAGTTCATGCTTCTGTAACGAATTTCCAATTCTTCTCGTTTCTTTTTGACATGGGCTTTCCAGCGAAGCTTTGCGTCTAAGGTCATACCAAGATATTTGGCAGTGTTTTCGTGCGGTACAGTTTTGTTGTTTATGTACACTGGGTTATGTTCCGATTTCTTGTTAGTGAAGTCAATGTGAATAGATTTTGTTTCATTCAACTTGATCTTCCATTTTTTGGTCCAATCATAGAATTGATTGATTGCTGTTTGTACTTTTACCACAGCTTCCTTGTGATTAGATCCTATGGACATAATTGCGGTATCATCAGCAAAAGTAGCAATAGTTGCATTTTCTAGTTCTGGTATATCACATGTGTACAATAGGTACAGGACCGGGCCTAGAACACTTCCTTGTGGTACACCAGCTTTTATTTCCTTTATTTCAGAATAAGAATTTTCTTGCCTTACTCTAAAGACTACCAGTTATGTATGATTCTAGTATGTCTGCGAACTGTTTTGGCAGCATAGTTCTTAGTTTATAAATCAATCCATTGTGCCAAACTTTGTCAAAAGCCTGGGCTACATCTAAAAATACAGTGGTGCATACTTTCCTATCTTCAAGGGCTTTTTCGATAACTGTTGTTATTCTATGCACCTGATCTATCGTTGAATGTTTTTCTCTGAATCCAAATTGATAGTCTGGTATAATATTGCTATTCTCTATAATAGGTTTCAGTCGTTTTAAAAGTAGTTTCTCGAAAAGCTTTGACATCACTGGCAGCAAGGAGATAGGCCTGTATGAAGATGCATCTTGAGGTGGTTTCCCTGATGAAGTGTGTTGGTAAGATGATGTAAGAACGCTGGTTGGTTGTGTTGTGCAGTACTGCTGCGGGGCGGGCAGCAGCGCGTGCAGTGCGGCGAGTACACACTCGCTGGTCGCGCTGGAGCCGCATGTGAGGAGGCACTGGCTAATGGCACTACTTGTTGTGCTTTATAAGATGATGTAAGAACGCTGGTTGGTTGTGTTGTGCAGTACTGCTGCGGGGCGGGCAGCAGCGCGTGCAGTGCGGCGAGTACACACTCGCTGGTCGCGCTGGAGCCGCATGTGAGGAGGCACTGGCTCATGGCACTACTTGTTGTGCTTTATAAGATGATGTAAGAACGCTGGTTGGTTGTGTTGTGCAGTACTGCTGCGGGGCGGGCAGCAGCGCGTGCAGTGCGGCGAGTACACACTCGCTGGTCGCTCTGGAGCCGCATGTGAGGAGGCACTGGCTCATGGCACTACTTGTTGTGCTTTATAAGATGATGTAAGAACGCTGGTTGGTTGTGTTGTGCAGTACTGCTGCGGGGCGGGCAGCAGCGCGTGCAGTGCGGCGAGTACACACTCGCTGGTCGCGCTGGAGCCGCATGTGAGGAGGCACTGGCTCATGGCACTACTTGTTGTGCTTTATAAGGTGAGTGGCATATCTTCTGTCTTGTTAATAGAAGCTTAGCTCATCTTAACCCTAAACCACTTAAGAACCTTCTTATATTCTTGGGTTTGTATAATTTACATACAAAGGCATATAACGAACAAGTAGATATTCTATTATTATGAAAGTATAAGATATTTGTGAGATGAAAAAAAAGGCGATGGTCTCCAAATTAGAGGTCCCTATCAGGTTTCCATAAGTTTTTGCCTAAACGAAAACGAACGAACGCAAACGATACAATTTCCACGAGTAAAACGCAATTCCGCGTTTTCTTTCTTATATACGTAGGTACTCATCACTCATGAATTATGAACAGCTGATTCGTGTTTGCACAAGTGTAACGTGTTACGAGTGACGTGTCAAACTTGGAAATTAAATTGTTTAAAAGCCATACTGAGACTTGATAGACTTGAACATAAATATGTATACTGATCAGGTGATCATCCTGAAGAAAACTATGAGATTCAGGCTAAACAAAAACTAAGGTTGTATAAAGTTTCATTTCCAAGTATTCTTATTTCCAAGTATTCATTTCCAAGTATTCTTATGAGATTCGGGCTAAACAAAAACTAAGGTTGTTTAAAGTTTCATTTCCAAGTATTCTTTCCTTTCCTGTTTTAATATCGTGATTCTCTCCCAGTACCACTATGGGTCTGGGTCCGTGTGCGCCATGGTGCAGTCTCTGGTGCGCGTGGTGCTGAACACAGTGGAGGCGCAGTATCATCAGTGCAAGCGCATCCCGCCCATGATCGTCATGCCGCACACTGTGCGGGCTAGAGGTGAGCCTACAACATAAATAATATCAACCGTATTCCGCAGTACCTCCGTGCCTCGGAAAACACTTAACAAAACGACTTAAACGTTTACTTCTCCCTGGATCTGTCAAGCCTGACCGTAACGGTCAGACGCCATTGTTTAACTGTTGTGTCTACTTCGCTGACAGTTAATGAATTAAAATACTAATAATAATTTAATTGATTGGCAAAACAGCAATTTATTGACATCTAACAATTTTTTATTTTTTCATTTTTTATATGAATTATTGTATTTAATTGAATATTGACATTAACGAATGCATTTTATTAAAATTGAAATTGATTATGCCAATTAAACTTTTACCCCTTTATAATAATTATACTTATAGATTAATTTACTTGATTGGCAAACCCTCCTATAAATCTATATTTGTACGCCAAATGGCAAAACATAGAGAAACTTTAATATGTATTTAATGTACCATCTTGCACACTGCTGTAACCTGTGTTTACAAATAAATACTTGATTGATTGATTGATTAACCTATTTTACGAGGCACGCAGTGAACTGCCTGCTTGGGTTCAAATTCAAACCCACAACAACTCGTAACTGGGCTCCACTGTTCCATACTCGTAAACGACTTAAATTCATTAATTAATTAAAGCGTCTAGAAGCATAAAATAGGCACAGGACAGGAGTTCCTAATATTCCAAAAGTGACCAATGAGGAAGGATTTTCGAAAATTAATTACTAACTTGGCCTTCATCTACCTCAAGAAAGAGAAGACTACCCCCCCATGAAACTAAAAGTGTAGTACATGTGCAGATCTCAGCCAGCCGTCTCTGAAGACAGAACACGAGCCGGCCCCGCTGGCCAGCAGTCCGCTGCCGGCGCTGGAGCGCAACAAGCCCAAGCTGCACCACAAGTCTCCCGCGCACATGCACACGCACTGGGAGGAACCCGCCAAGTCTGCCAAGTCAGTATCTCTATTGTACTATGCATTACTATCTCAATAGGGAATATGCAAGAAATACTAAACTCTTTTTATTTTGTTAAAAATGCCTTGTAGGTATTGGCGCTTATAAACATTATGGTGCGCTTGTTTAAGTTTCTAATACATCACTTATTTTACAATTTATTGTTTTATGTAGCATGTTTTTGGTGAAACGGAACGCAGTCTCAAAACACGTCGTCCTCGATAACGGCGGTAGTGACATCAAAATTCATATGTCAAAAAATAACTTTTATTTGAAATGTAGGTAAAGTTGCACTCCGATTTTATTATAATATCGCTATCGCAATTTTTGTTTTAATAAAGCAAATAATAATATTAGTTTATTAATGCCAAAAAATAGATGTAAAAAAGGTAGATTTTGATAAATGACGTCAAAGTGTGGTCGCGATAATCACGGACGTTTGAACTGTCATAGAAAATTGCAGGAGTTAAGTATTATTTTTAAGCGACAAGCAGTGGTTGAAGTTAACTTTTAATACTTTTCTTGAGTTGATAATAGTGTAATTTATTGTTTTAGTGAAGAAAAAAAACATGCATATTCCCTATTGTTATATTATAACTATAAAATGTACGGTGTGCTTGCGGTTGATCACTTTTTTAACGTTATTACAGTCAACCCCAAAAAGATGTAAACACGAAAAAGGAGCAATCGTATTGTTTACTAATATTCCGCCCGCGACTTTGTCCGAAAGATTTTTTTAAATGGGTTTGTTGTTGAGTTAAACCGTAACGAACAAACAAAAAGTCAAATGTTTTATTCCATAATTTAGTCACTTTTGAAATTGTCGAAACAAAGACGACAATGAAATGTGGCTACAGAAAGTCACAAGGCAAAAACAAGAATTGGATTTCTGTCCTTTTAATTTCATGCATGACGTCAGTCAGGCATCAATTGCTTTTTTTTTTAAATTGAAATACATGTCCAACAAATGAGCCCTTTAAAGCTAGTCACTCACCGGGAGTATTCACGTATAACTTATAATTGAGCATTGCGTTACAATACCGCGATTGACTGATCTTTTAAGAGTACGTAATAACATCATTTTTGGGTTGACTGTACAAAGGTAAGTGTAAAATGGTCGGCCACCAAACTTTCTCGGGTGTTACAACTACACACGTAAAAGTGTCAAGGGATATTTAAGTTATTCACGCCTTTAAACAAAACGATAAAGAATTTCTTAAAGCATCCTCATCAAAATTTCATAAAAAAACGTTTTTTTTTTATAAAGTTTTTAGATAAAACGAACTTCTATAATTAAAATAAAAATGTTTGAATATCGAAGGTAAACGTGCCAGGAACAAATTCGCGTTTAATTCAATCTTGTTAAAATTGCAAGTACTTTTAAAGTTGTATGTAAAATATCTTTAGACACTTTGATGTGTGTAATCTGTACTGCTGTGTGAAATTATGTGTATAGGTATATTACTCCTACTTCTGTTATTCAATATATGTTTGGTGATAATAATTAGAGCCTAAACAGTAAATGTTGGCAACTATCTGCCAGACATAGTAAAACTGGTTTCCGCATTTAAAATTTTTAGACATAAGATTGTACTTTTAAAATAATTTAACCCTTAATTGGTCGCTCCTTAAAAGTTACGTAAACGGTGACGTGGGGTGCGTGACACCCCGATCATACAAATCAAATACGAAAATCGCGCAAAATCATGGTTATGCTGATACTTGATCATGAAGGACACATGTTTTATGTAGCTTACGGGAATTTCAGCGATCAAAACTCAGAATTTAATAGTTCTTAACCTTTGACCAAAAAAAACAATGATGATAAGTTTGGGTTCCGCATTTTAAAATTTTAAGATAATGTATTCTGGATACCTTATAATTACCATTTTTATATCAACGCCGGTAAGAGTGGATTCCTCGTAAGAAGCAGGTCTGATATTGTGTTTATGACTTTTAATTATCATTTATCTTAAACCAAACTGGACATACTCGTACAATTAGAGTACGACTCTATAAACGAATTAGGAAACAAGGCGCGCTATCTCAGACGAAGGTTGCTCTGTAACTTTTAACAAATAATTCGATATCATATTCATTATGTCACGTTTTCAAGAGTTTCTCTTTAAGATATACTCGTATTGGCCCGTTAATAATTAAAATTTCAGTTTAGCAACTACAGCAAATACCCCACAAGATGGGACAGACGACGAAAAAAATCATCTCTACTTACATCTCTAAAGTACAGCTACCCTAAACAAATATTTTTCAAAATTTTATTTTACCATTTTGTCGGCGTAATTGATACTTACACTTACAGCTTTCTAGTCCTAACAGTCACTGAGCAAAGCCTCAGACGGACGGACAGACGGACATGACGAAACTATAAAGGTTTCTTTTCAGGGTTACGGAACCCTAAAAAGTTGTGTTCTTTATAATTTGAACACATTTCCCACGCCACCTGTGAGGTAGTTTACTTGGCATGTTTTTAACGTGATTACCTACCCCGGTAAGCCTTTTCCACGATCTATTGTGGTCCTGCCATGTTAAGTAAAAATTGTTCTATAAAATAGAAATGGTACTATTGGAATTCATTAAAACCGGTGTAACTTATCAGTAATTGGGGTAAATCTTTCGTCAGATTGAAAATGATCTATCTCATGGACCTAAAAACGAGTGTAATTAGCTTGTCTTCCCCCAACCTCAGCTTGTGGTCATTAGCATCTATTTCGGGTATGGCTTGTTAATAAACTTGTCCCAGAAGACTGGTTTTGGACAACCAAAACAAACAACAATAACTGACAATACATTGAAACCCACATGCGCCGGAAAAAGTTGAATCCACAAAACATTTGTTTGCAATTGCAATAATAATCGTGCTAAATGCGGCTGCAATAAACTTGATTGTTTTGTTTATAAGCATGTTCAGTCAAGCTCCAATGTCGAATCGCCATTAGAAGAGTATTCTTACAATATTAGCGTGGAGATATCTGAAGCACCGTGCATAGAACATTTTACTTGTACCCAGCACGGAGAAGATGAAGAAATGGATGTCAGCGAGGGGATATCGGAAGCATAGCTCGCAGAACCATTTACTTGTACCGTACAAGTGAATGGTCCTATGAACTATGCATCAGATATACCCAGTGTTGTACCCCGATGAAAGTAGATAAAGAAGAAGGAGAAGAAAAATATTAGCATCTATCGAGGAGATATATGTTGTATTGCTCATAATCATCGATCAATTTTGTACTCAGCAAGAAGAAGATGAAGAAGACGATGACTACTTTTGAAGTTCCATAAGATAATTCTTATCAATCAGACGAATATTTTTCTCCAGTTAGGTATTCATAATTTACGTTGTACTCGTATTAATTATTTGCTGCAGTACTTATCATTTTTTTGATGCAATCTTTTTGAGTTAAACGGGACCACAAAAGCTTCTGAAATAGACATACCGGGGTAATCGGAAGTTTTGCCAGTAGTCACCACGTTAAAAATCACGTTGAACGAGTGGTGGAGTGGAAATGTATGAATTTTATGAATAACTGTTTTCAACTTTTTGAATCTTTATTTCACAGAAATGTCCCTCTTATATGCAATTTCGTAGTGGTAGAGCCATGCTGTTCTCAAGCTTAGGTAGTAGCACTTGAGTGCAGCACGTAGTGGGCTGGCTCGCCCGGGGAAGTACCACGCTCTCACACCACACCGGCGGCCAGTAGTGACCCAGAGTTGCTGCTAGTCGCGCGGTCAGTGTCGAGTTCCGAGTGCCCCACCTCCCCTCCTATACACGGTGTTAGGGACTTTGTGAGTCGTGACACAAAACTTTTACTATGGAGTTAGTCAATGATTCTAGATCCACCAGTATTGTCATTTCTCGTTGGTTTGGAACAGACATTTTGTTTCCTTTGAGTACCGACGTACCATTTTAGTAACATAAGTACCGACGTGAGGTCTGCTAGACCACCAACGCTTAATTAACGAAAACTACTGTTTCTTTATGTTTTTGTAACAAAATTGTTCCTTAATATTGTTAATATGTCTGTTATTGTGTACATAAAACAATATTTAAGTTTGCACATTTATTACTAATTGTTAATATTTTTATTGCAGACATGCATTATTTGGTAGAAAAGAGTAACTTGTACCTAAATAATATATTCAAAATCTATTAATTACAGTGTTTTTTTTCCTAAACATCAAATTATTCTTAGTTAAGTAGCTATCTGGTTATAGAACTCTATTCATCAACAAATGTCAGGCTAACTGTTATTTTGGGGTGGTCGTTTCATGCCCAAAGAACTTGGTCAATTCATTGCTATAATTGAATGAAAATGAAAGAGAAAAACCTTATAATCTGAAACAAGTCGTATCAAAAAAAGTTACATAAGTACCGATGAGTGGTCTGATAGACCACTCTACATCTTGTAATGATCAAAACTTACTGCAAATACACGCGCTAACACTGCCACTCCACAAACGCTCCTGGGCGACTGCCTGAGGGGTAGAGAGAAACGTGGGAGAATACTACTACAGCAGCATAGGTCACTACACTTTTCGACATCTCAAGGTGTCTGTCAGACCACACGTCAGTACTTAAAGGTAACCGATGAAAACTCGCAACATAGTGCGATTTTGCGAAAATCATGTACTGAACCCATAATAAAAGTTTTATGATGACTCGTGATGTCCTTGCCACCGTGTATTTGGGGAGGATAGAAATAGGTTACAACATATCAGCTACATTTCTGTAGTTGGTGATGTATTTAAGAGCAGCGGGGGTTGTATAAGTGACTTCGTGCTCTTTTATGGCCTCTTTGCCTTAATCAGGACATCTTCTGTTTCTCTTATTAAGTTATTTGATGATTTCACATCCTAAAAAAAAGGTAAAGATACTGATAGAGAAATGTGTATCTTACTGCAAAGTGCTAATAACTATTTTGTGATTGTATTCGTCTTTTTTGGTCACGACCTGGTGATATTTGACAGAATATATACGCTGAAATTTTTGAGGTTGTTTTCCCGAAACGAAATGACTTTGTATCCGTAATACAATCGATTAATATATCAAAAAAATTGAATCAATAAATGACAGATAAACAATTGTGATAAACAAAACTCGAAAGCGACTTGAACCAACAGTAATATCTACACGGAACGCGGGCCGGGCGCGGGGGTGTCCCGAACAGCCGCGAGGTCGTTGCACTTCGCGTATAAATCAGCTGATCACTACTCCTTACTTAATAAAACACAAAACCCAATAAGTTATAATAATAATTTGTTTAACTTTGTGTTTCGATAGTGCTACTGATGGGTAATCGTCCTGCGGGAAAACAACCACTAAAATTTCACGCTGTATAGGTACGTCACGCTGGCTTCCGATATTAGAAACATTTATTAAAATAATAACGTGTGAATTTGAATGTGTTGTGAATGTCACCCAAGAAACGGTAAATGGAATGAGTTAAAGACGATATGACTAGAGAGAGAGTAGGTACTATGATGACGACTAGAATAGAAATAGGAGTATGGAAGAAGTCGTTAGAGTCAGAAACCCAGAGTCTTAAACTTAGCAACAAGACGCTGGAGATTCGTCTCTTAAGTCATCGTGTTATTGTTGCTCAATATTTTCTGAACTGAGGACTCATTGATGATAATGAAGTACGTACTCAAAAAGTTCAGAAAATAATGTGATGAATGGTGTGTGTGTGTGTGTGTGTGTGTGTTTGTGTGTGTGTGTGTGGTGTGTGTGATGTGATGTGTGTGTGTGTGTGCAAAGAAACGATGCAAATGCTGAATGCTGTGTGGAAGATGATATGACTAGAAATAGTGTAACTACTGAGATGACGACTAATGCAGAAGCATTGCAGAAGTATGGAAGATGAAGACATGACGCGCTGACCCTAAATATATAGGGATATGGGTAGAAGAATGATGATGTGTGTAAGTTGGTTTAAGTGCTTCGCACGAAATTCGCTAGCCCTATTTTGACTACACATTGTTAAGTAAAGTACCTAAGTCGATCATAAGAATATAAACCTCATTTACATGTCTGAAAAGTGCATATTGCTATGAGCAAATGTGATTACGGTGATGGTACGAACCCTTTTCTACTCACTCACGCCTACTTTACTTTTCAAAGTAAATTCAAAGTCCGGTCTATGCATCCCTTAGTAACCAGACCGTTGTGATCTGTCTGTTAACTCATCTGTGTTATTGCCTGTGCAGTGCTGCGAATATTTTCTGAATTGAGGATCCGTTCCGGAATGATGTAGGTCCTCAAAAAGATCAGATAATATGTTCTGAAATGCATACGATCAACGCGCGGTAATGTATACGCACTGCACGGGATCACAATTCACAATACTCTTAGTTCGAGCCGTTCAGGATTATGTTTACGATACTCCACAAGCCTTTTTGTAAATAGCTTTAATTTTTAGAGATAGCTGCTTAATTGAGACATTTTATGACTGACTTTATTGCGACTTAAACGCCATCAAAGGATCCACATATTCGTCTTTGTCAATACCACGTACTACATTGTTTGCCAGTGGGGCCGTCTGCATAGTGGTAGAGCCACGCTGTACTCGTATAGTAATGGAGTGCAGCACGTAGTGGGCTGGCTCGCCCGGGGAAGTACCACGCTCTCACACCACACCGGCGGCCAGTTGCCCAAGGTTGCTGTTAGTCGCGCGGTCAGTGACGAGTTCCGAGTGCCCAACCTCCCCTCATATACACTGTGTTTTGGGGGCATAGGGGACATCGTAAGTCGTGACACAAGCTTTAAACAGACAATTTATGGGTAAGAAAGATCATAGTATAAGTAAAGAATAGTTTAACATTCTAGTCAAAATTTAAGAACTTGTCCCAAAAAACATAAATAATCAATTATTAAATATTTTTTTATGAAATTGTTAAACTTTTACAGTATTTCAGAATTACAGAAAGCCATAAACAGAATCACCCATCGCACGCATGTCGCTGTGTGTGTAAAGACGCGGTTTTAGGGCAAGTAACAGACAGACTGCCTTTAAATACGGTGGGTTTACACTTACCTATTTCCGTAAATAAGAAATAAAAAAAAAACCTAGCCTTTTCACTACTGATTCTGGTTGAGAGTCATTAGCATGTTATGTTTGACATTTCTCGTTGGTTGAAAAAATCGGTATGGCATGTGAACAGCCGATTCGTTTTTGATTACCGACAAAATCTTGCAATACTAGATTTTGCATGTAAAAACATGTCGAAATGAAATCCAAAAATGTTTCATTCAATGATTCACGACTCATGATGTCCCTTATCTTACACCGTGTATTTGAGGAGGGTAGAAAGGGGTTACAACGTATCAGCAACTTTTCTATAGTTGGTGATGCATTTAAGAGCTGCAGTGATGGGCAAAACAATGTGACCTAATGCTGTTTTATTACCTCTTCGTCGTGTTCAGGACAGTCAGTCCAGTCATCGATATAAAGCGTCTAGGTGTTCTTACCATAATAATATTAAACTTCGCTGAAGGGTCACGGTATTCCGGTGTTCTTAACGTAATAACATTTAAACTTTGCTAAACGGTCACGGTGTCTAGGTGTTCTTACTATAATAATTTTAAACTTCCCTGAAAGGTCACGGTGTCTAGATGTTCTTACCATAGCAATATTTAAACTTCGCTGAACGGTCACGGTGTCTAGGTGTTCTTACCATAACAATGTTAAACTTCGCTGAACGGTCACGGTGTCGAAAGTCATTAGTCATTTATTTCTTAACAAAAAACATTGTGTAGAAAAACTTAAAATTTAATTAAATTAATACGGTTTCGACAGTAATAACAAAACAGAAATAAAAAAAGAAAACAACAATAGCTCCTTTTTACAAAAATTAAATGAATAGTCGAATAAATTAAAAATAATAATATGAATGTCAAAAGATGAAAATAACAATAGCTACTATTACAATAATAAAAACGATAGTCAAAAAAAATATGTAAATAAGAAAAATGTCAAAACTAAAATAATAATGGCAAAAGATGAGAATAATAACAGCTCATTTTTACAATAAAAAATTTAAAAGTCACATAATTAAGGCAATACAAATAATAATAAAATTCAATAAAAGCTAATATCGCATAAATACGTGATTGTCATTTTGTCAATTGATGAACTCCTCAATACTGTAAAAGCCTTTCCTTCATTTGTGTTTGAATAAATATGCACTGGTTATGCTTTTAAATTCCAACGGCAATTTGTTTTATAACAAGACTGATTGATATCTGGGGCTATGTCGAACCACTTTCTTGTTAGCTTGTCTTTACTCTTCAGTTTCAAATCTGTGCAAATTCATAACAAAGTTAGTTAGCAACACAAAAATATAGAGAGATGACATTGTTAGAATTGTAAGTTTTGTGAAGTGTTCCTTGCACGATTCTGCCTGTTTCATGCGAAGCATTGTCCTTAAAGCTCTTTTTTGCATGACAAATGCTGACTGCATATTGTATTTGTAGCTGATGCCCCAAAACTCAATACTATATCAGAGCCTAGACTCAACCAAAGCACAAAACACACTCTTAAGTTGAGGTAAAGTTAGTTCTTCCCTCAGGGTTCTGATTCCATAGCATGACGAGCTAACATATTTTGTTATAGACAATACCTCAACCTTCCAATTTAATAATGCGTCAATGTTAACATCTAGGAATTAAACATTATCAACTACTTCGACTTTGTTCCCACTAGATACAACCTCAATCTTGGCACTATTTCGCACCGTCGTCGGCTTAAATAACACACACTTTGTTTTATTTGCATTAACTTTTATATTATTAGTGCCAAATCAGTTTTCAAAAGCACATTTAATACATTATTGATTTTGGATTCTTATTCGTATATGTCGTGTGCAGACACTATTGCATTCGTGTCTCCAGCAAAAAATATTAATTTAATGTCATTAAAATGTCTCTGAAACAACTTGATTGAGTATAATCAAGTTTTTTAGGAATATCATAAAGAAAATTGGACCTAAAATGGAGCCTTGCGGGACCCCACGACATACAGAGACTAGATTGGATTTATAGATTTTTTCTTCACCATCTACCACTGATTTTATATCTATAAACTGACGCCTCTTATGCTAATAAGAGCTAAAAAGATTTAATACATTCTCCCGTATACCATAGTTCCAATTTGGCCAAGAGAAGGCCGTGGTCTACTGTATCGAAGGCAGATCTGAGGTCAAGAAATATACCGGCTACTTCATGCTTGCAATTTAAATTACATATCACCTTGTCAACTAATACCTCAACAGCATCACTAGTTCCTAATGACTATGGTTGGTATCCAAATTGTTGCTTATTTAAGAGTGCATCTTTATGTGTCTCAAAACCCTTTCTTTAATATTTTTTTCAAAGATTATTGATAAAATAGTAATAGTGTCCAAGTGTTCTTACCATAACAATATTAAACTCCCCTGAACGGTCACGGTGTCTAGGTGTTCTTACCATAACAATATTTAAACTTCGCTGAACGGTCACGGTGTCTAGGTTTACTCACCATAACAATATTAAACTTCGCTGAACGGTCACGGTGTCTAGGTGTTCTTGCTATAATAATATTTAACTTCGCTAAACCATCACAATGTCGAGGTGTTCTTAACATAATAATATTAAACTTCGGTGAACGGTCCCAGTGTCTAGGTGTTCTTACCATAACAATATTTAAACTTCGCTGAACGGTCACGGTGTCTAGGTTTACTCACCATAACAATATTAAACTTCGCTGAACGGTCACGGTGTCTAGGTGTTCTTGCTATAATAATATTTAACTTCGCTAAACCATCACAATGTCGAGGTGTTCTTAACATAATAATATTAAATTTCATTGAACGGTCACGGTGTCCAGATGTTCTTTCCATAACAATATTAAACTTCCCTGAACGGTCACGGTGTCTAGGTGTTCTTACCGTAATAATATTTAAACTTCGCTAAACGGTCACGGTGTCTAAGTGTTCACATAATAATATTAAATTTCTCTGAACGGTCACGGTGTATAGGTGTTCTTACCATAACAATAATTTCAAAAATCAATCAAAATCAAATCATTTATTTCAAGTAGGCCAATAACAGGCACTTTTGAATTGTCGAAACAAAGATGAAAATTAAATGTAGCTACAGTCCCAGTCACAAGACATAAAATCCGTGAAATTACTGTAGTTGCCCATTCCCTAACGTAGATCTCTACGGAGAAGAACGGGCAAGAAAACTTATTAAACTTCCCCTGAACGGTCACGGAGTCTAGGTGTTGTTACCATAACAATATTGAACTTCGCTAAACGGTCACGGTGTCTAGGCGTTCTTAATATAATAACATTAAACTTCGTTGAACTATCACTGGTTACTATTTGGTACATTCATTATAAAGGTTATAGTGTCCACCTTTCCTTAAGATATTAGAAAAACGCACACATTTGCATAAATGTTGTGGTGTCTATGTATTTTTTTTCATTGTTAACATTTGCACACGGGTTACGATGTATATCTTTTCTTACGTTTGTAACCTTCGCGGTTCCGTAGCGACGTTTATGTTTCCTTGCCTTAGATTTCTTAACAGTTGTCTTCTGGCTAACGGCTTTGTTCTTTACGATTTCAATATTCGCGAATCGGGTTTGAGGTCCACTTGTCAGAAGTTGTTATCGCCACGACATGGGAAAAGTAATTCCCAATGTATCTCAAATTTAGACCCCCTCGATCCGAGTCGAGCGAGATGTTTAGGTCAAGTTTGTACCACAACTTGACCATGACAAAGGAAGAGTATTTCTTTGACAGACAGGTCAAGATGACTCTAAATTGGAATCATTCGAGCGCCCTTAAATTATTAAAGCACGAGAAAGAGACCGGCAAGTGCAAATTATCCAGCGGAGTTTGTGTGTGGAATATTGTTAAGCGCTGTGCCAAAAGTACCTAACCCACATAATTCAACCCCTAACGGTGTTAAATTGGAATCAAAGATTGTAATTTATTATGTAGTCTTTTCCAAGAAGGGGGGGGGGGGGGAGAGGTAAATCTCGGAATGAAAGATAATAAGCTGTATGGTTTGCACTCTATTTTGGCGTTCTCAATGTTGTCTCAAATCTCGTGTCTGCGTCGTATAAGCTATTCAAGGTCAAATGTTACAAAAGTCGGTTGCTTACGATTATCACGGTTTATGTAGCTCCAACGCTATAAACTTTTATTTTTAATCAATTTGCTCAAGTTTTTCTATATCAAATATAAAAAATAAGTGATGCTCTCGTACATGGATTCAGATTTAAATAGAGGTGGGCTGGACACATCACACGTTACACGGACAAGATGGACCATAGAAACCTCACGATGGAAAGTTCCATAGAAAATGAAGAATGCTGGTAGACCGATACAGTGAGCTGATGATATAATCCAGGTATCAGGAAACGACAGGGATTCATGGAAAAAGCTGGAAGAGGCTTTTACTCTAAGAAGGGGTCCATATCTCAAAGGAAGATTAACCATACTAACAATATACAATAAGTAAATTTACTAACACCCTTTTAACAACATTTGAAACGAATTTAAGTAAGAATAAGAATAATTTATTTGAAAAGTAGATAGGTATTAACAAAAGTGTACATTTAGGTGCAGTAGTGTTATTTCTTAAACAATCATATTTTTTGTGCTAGTTCGTAAAATTATAACTACAATATAATGTTTAATAGTTGCAACGTTGTAACGAGAATTTCGAATTCAATTGTTAGATGGCGACCTGCCTGATCTAGGTTTATTTAAACCTGTGTTTCAGGCCATCACTTTACAGAACATACACTGGTCAGCAAATAAACCGAGCCACCCGCTACCTAGGAACTCTGATTCGATTTTCTCAAAAAGTATAAAACTTACAACTATCAAAGTTATACCTACAAAAATTGCGTTTCATGGTGATTAAAATGACTACAAATTAATTCGAAAGTACCGTCAACTCACATTGTAATCAAGCAACAAACCTAATGCGAGATTGAAATTAGCGTTCTTTTTCTCTACAATGAGGGTAGTCGGATATTTCTTATCATTTCTTTAGTTTTTGTTCATCGTTTGCTCAGACGCGTGTGTTTTTGCTACTTTTTTCGATTAATAATGGATACAACAACTCAGGAAGCAGTTCAAGCTGTAGCATTACTCCAAGCAGGCATTGCGCAACGATCTGCTGATTCGAAAGATTTGCTGATTCGAAGCCTTCGAGCGACTTCACGCTCGAAGGCTTCGAATCAGCAGATCTTCGGTGCAACGAGTTTACAGACGATACCTAGAGACTGGAGCATTCGATCGCCGTCCAGGTACGGGCAGACCTAGGGCTACAACAGCAGCAGATGATCGTTATATCCACCTTACTGTTCTGCGAAATCGCCACCTCAACGCAGTTCAAGTCCAACAAAGTCTGCGTGACGAACGCCAAGTGGTCATAAGTTCAGATACCGTCAGAAGGAGACTTGCTGAACGGAACCTGACCCCAAAAAGAGCTGCAACAGGCCCAGCATTAACGGTAACACACCGTCGAGCACGGCTTGAATTTGCTCGAGAGCATAGGGATTGGACATTAGAGCAGTGGAGTAATGTACTCTTCACTGATGAGATCAGGGTGAGTGTACATGGAAGTGATCGACGTCAGAGAGTATATCGTCGCCCTGGAGAACGTTATTCTCAGAGTTGCATCGAGGAAACTGTTGCTTATGGAGGAGGATCTGTAATGGTCTGGGGCGGCATCTCGTTGACAGCACATACAGCGTTAGTTTTCATCGAACCGACGACGATTTGAGTTTTGAGTTGAGTTTTAGTACCTTACGCAGGATATATCGGACAGGATATGCAATTGATGCATGATAATGCACGGCCTCATGTTGCTCATGTGGTGACCCAGTATCTACGCGACGTCAGCATTCGTACGATGGACTGGCCAGCTCGAAGCCCGGACTTGAATCCGATAGAACACTTATGGGATGAGCTGAAACGTCGGGTTCGAGCCCGGGTACCTGCTCCAACAAGGCTTCCAGAGCTGCAATTGGCAATTGAAGAGGAGTGGAATACAATTCCTCAAGATTTTATCGTCAGGCTCGTAAGGTCGATGAATACAAGGATGCTGGCAGTTATGCAAGGGGAGGGAATACGGAATATTGATCAAAAACTTTCTTTTTGATTTTATAATTGTTTTTGGCTTTAATTATTATTTTTTCACTTTATCATTACTAACGATTGTCACGACTGGAAAACGACTCTTCTTTGTAAAATCCTTAATAAACACTGAAAAATTCATTAAACCCAATGAGTTTCCTTTCATTTTAATCACCATGAAACGCACTTTCTGTAGGTACAACTTTGATAATTTATAGTAGTTTTTTTAGTTTTTGAGAAAATCGAATTGGAGTGCCTAGGTAGCGGGTGGCTCGGTTTATTTGCTGTCCAGTGTAGTTTAATTTGGACAGTAAAGGTTTTAAAATAAAATAAATCTATTAAAATAAAACTGGTACAAAAACAAAAGAAACAAAACTAACCATAAAAAACTTATGTTGTCCCTTACGGGATATCTAACCGTGAAAGCTTGAAACAGTGTTTAAAACTAACCATACTCACAATAAACAATAATAAGTTAATTTACTAACACCCTACTAACAATATTTAATTTGATTTGAGATGTAAATAATGAAATGTATTTATTTCAAAGAAAGAAGACTAAGCTTACTAACAATAGACAATAAGAAATACTACTTACACCCTACCAACAATCTATACATATAATAAAATCGTTGAGACCAAAAAATCTGTACATTGAAGATTTAAAAAAAATTAATTTCTCAATTTTCTTGAAATTTGATTTTTGAAGTGAATACGCCCAAAATAGCGGAATTCAAGAAAATCGGCTTTCCTCGGTATAAGTAGTTGGTAATACAGGGTGGAAACGGTAAACGGAGCAGTAAGGGGAGCTGCAGCTACACAAAAATGGTCGTAGGTAACAAACAATCCGTAATTTTTTCACAAAATGTTTATCCCCATTCACAGATTTAATTAAAAAATAAAGTACAGTTAGCAAGAAAATTGCCATTTTACATAAAACAAGTTTTTTGATGCCAATCGATTATATTTCCGACACTAATCAAGAAGTGAAGAAGAAGAAGAAGAAGTTCTTAGAAGTTCTTTCAAACCAACCCAGGTTAGAGTACTCAAAAAGTCAGAAATCGCAAAAAAATAACTTTCAGCGGGGCAGTGTAGGGAAAATAGTATGCCTGAAATTTTACATAAAATATTTTTTTGATGCCAATCATTATTTTTTATTTTACATAAGACATAAAGCCGGTAAAGTTACAAATACATTACAAACGAGTACAAATCCTACTATCTACCAATAAAAAATGCTTTGTCCTGAAGGACTATCTGATGGATCAACGCACAGCCTAAACCGCAGATTGTAGAAACCTGAAACTTGGAGGGTGTATTTTCTGTATAACGTAGGCATACGATAAGAAAGAATTTTGAAATTATACCCCTAAGGGGGTGCAAAGGGAGAGATGTCAGCAAAAAGAGAGGGGCCCGCAAGGGCCGAAGCCTGCCGGGGTTGCGGGCCTGTTCGAAAGAGATACCGCGGCCCCGGAACGTAAAAGGCGAGGAAGGAACATGGATGGTTTTTAGTCAGTAAGAGTCTGACACTCCCTCCCGCTCCGCCCAGAGTGGGTCATTTGATGATTTCCCATCCATAAAAAAAAAAAAAAAAAAAGGGGGTGCAAAGGGGGGGCAAAGATTGTATGGGAAAATGTGATTCCTTGGTCCAATCTACTTCAAACTTTGCAATCAACAATATTAACAGAATTGATGGACGCGTTTCATATTGCATTGAAATTCATCCCCTAACGGGGTTAAAAAGGGTTGGAAGTTTTTGGCGGTGATTTGTTTCGAATTTGATATCAATACTCCCTCGAGATTTTGATATAAACTACAAGTTGTTTTGATACATGTTTCAAAACCCAATCCGATTTTATTCCAAAAGGTTGAACTCACATAAAAATTTGGTGCAAAATTGCAAATACTCTTTAAAATTGGAATGTCTCGAAAGTCACCGTCAAATATTAATACCGCATTTGAAGGTTTCTAAGACACGGCGTCATAGCGTAGGGACGTAGAGTTTGAAATTTTAAATGGTAAGCAGTTGTAAGAGGTCCGCAACGGTTTACAGCAGCTATATCGTGTTGCGGCTCATTTAATGCACCTTGATGAGAACTGTAGACCTAGCTGGAGTATGACTGTCATCGAGTGTACTCAATACTCAATACTCAAACTTTATTTGCATTCCACAATGTGTACTTAGGTGGTAAATTTTCAAAATTAGATCATTATGGACCCTGTCGGGCACAGCAAAAGACAAAGATGTAGTAGGAGAGAGGAAGCTTTAAAAAACAAAAAAAAATACATATCTAAAATAAATCCAATATTACCATAATAAGAATTCTTTATACATATACATAGGAATTTTATACATTATTAATTATATTTTATCGTTTAAATATTCAGTTATGCTATAATAGCATTTTTCTGTTAAAAATAGTTTTAGTTTTTTTATAAATGTGCTTAATTTTTCTTCTTTTTTTATTATTTCAGGTAGTTTATTATATATTTTTATAGACATTACATAGGGGCTTGTTGAGTGTATTTTCAGTCTAGATTGCGGAATGTTTAATCTTGATTTGTGTCGGAGTGTGAAACGTGATTGTATATCTTCGCGCTTTGTGTAAAACTCTTGATATTTACGAACAAATTTGCAGGTTTCTAATATGTATATACTGGGGAGTGTTAAGATATTAAAATTTTGGAAGTGAGGTTTGCAGCTGTCGGTTTGATCAATATTTGCCAGGATTCTAACTAATTTTTTTTGAAGGATAAAGAGTGAGGGTGCATCTGTGCTATTTCCCCAAAGGGTAACACCGTAGCTTAGCCATGCATAAGCATATGCATAGTAGGTGGTGAGCGCTGTTTGAAGATTTGTGGTTTTCTTTATTTCACGTAGAGCATATGAAAATCTTGAAATTTTTGATCTTAATTTTTGTAAGTGGGATTTCCAATTTATGTGAGTATCCAAAGTGAGACCAAGTAGCGTAAATTCTTTAACATTTTCTATTTTTGTTTTATTAAAAGTAAAATCATTATTTAATGGTGTTTTTTGGTGGGGATGAAAGGTTATAAGTTTAGTTTTAGAATAATTTATTTCGAGGTTGTGTGCGTTCATCCAAGTGATGGTTTTAGTGAGTATTGAATTTAGTTCTTCGTTTAGATTTAAATTGGTTTTACATGAGACTAATAGAGAAATGTCATCCGCAAATAATATACATGGCCCTTCTATGATTTTGGGTAAGTCGTTGATATATATTAGAAACAAGAGACATCCTATTACGCTTCCTTGGGGTATTGAAGCACTAATTGATTTGCTGTTAGATCGATTTTTTTCTATTTCTTTTGACGTGTGATTAAAATATTCAATTTCTACTGTTTGCTCCCTGTTTTTCAAGTAAGATACAAGCCAATCATGGGCTTTTCCACGGATGCCTATTCCGTATAGCTTGTTAAGCAATATATTAAATTGGACTTTGTCGTAGGCTTTGGTCATATCAAGTAATAATCCAACGGCATATTTATTTTTATTAATTATATTAAGTGCTTCTTGTATAAATTTGTACACTGCCAAAGTTGTTGAGCGGTTTTTGCGAAAACCATTTTGGCATTCGTCAAATATTTTATATTTCTCGCAATATTTGTATATTCGGTCACACATGGCTTTTTCAAAGATCTTTGAGGCTGCAGGTAAAAGAGCTATTGGGCGGTAATTGTTTGGATCTGATTTTGATTTTTTTTTGTGAATCGGTTTAATGAGTGACTTTTTTAATAGATCGGGGAAGGCACCTTGTTCAAAAGATTGGTTCAAAAGGATGTGGAACGGGAGCGTCAGTTCGTCTGCGCATTGCCTTAATAAGATTGGTGGGATTTCATCTATCCCATGGCTACTTTTGTTCTTTAACTGTTTTATTAAACGGTTTACTTCCCAGGGGTCTATAGGGCTAAGGAACATGCTATTTTCTGCGGGGTTTATCACGGACGTGCCGTCAGACTGCTGGTTGCCAGGTAGTCTGACGCCGCTCTCACCTATTGATGCAAAGAAGTTATTAAAAATGTCGGCTACTTGTTTAGGTTCGGATGTTGTTTTGTCGTTTATTGCAATTCTATGTTACTTTTATCGTTTTTTAATTTCTTGTTTGCTCTCTCATTTATGATACTCCACATTGTTTTGACTTTATTGGTAGATTTTTTAATTTTGTTTATGTATTCAGTCTTTTTTGCTGTCGTAACCAATTTTTTTAATATTTTTTCATAGTTTTTATAATATTGTTTAATTTTAGTGTTAGTATTTTTAACAATCTTTTATTATTGCTGGAGATTCTAATGCCTCTTGTCAGCCAGTATTTTTTAAATTTGGTTTTAAGTTTAATTTTACACAAAGGAATAGATTGATTTAATATTGTTATTATAGTATCGTTGAATATTTTGTAGTTTTCATTTATATCTTGGTCTGGTAGCAGCAGATCATTCCAGTTCTGTTTACTTAGTATAGATTTGAATTTCAGTATATTTTTAGGGTTGAATATTCTTTTTTTGGCGTACCAGATTGTTTGTTTTAATTGTTGCGGTATATGTAAGTGTATAATGGTTGCGCTATGATCTGAAAATCCTAAATCCTCTACAGTGGTAAGCATTTTTTTATTGGTAAAATTAGTAAATATGAGGTCTAAGCAGGTTGAGGTGGTTTGTGTGATTCTTGTTGGAGATTTTATATGTTGTGAGAAGTTGAATTCCGACATCTGTTCAAGGAAATTATTCGTTTTTAAGGTTTTATCGAAAATATTGATGTTGAAATCTCCTCCTATAATTATATTGGACTTGTTATATTTATTATTTAAATAAGTTAAGATAAGTTTCAGTTGACGATTAAAAACGTCTTCCTCCCTTCTATTCCAATACAAAATGACTAATACTAAATTCTCTTTGGGTAGTTCAATTGCACACACTTCCAATACATATTCGATTGACATATCTGCGATGTCCCTTATCTCTTTGCAATCTATATCTTCTTGTAAGAGAATGCAGACACCTCCGCCTCCTCTAACTTTACGGCAATATGATGCAGCAATTTTGAAGCCATTGAATTGCATGAGGGCTATTTTTTCTTGGGATAACCAAGTCTCGGATATGCATATGGCTTTGTATGTTGGGTTTTCCGTTATGAATGTTTCTATAATATGTTGCTTATTGTTAATGCTTTGGATGTTCTGAAAAAGTATTTTAAATTGTAGGTCGGTGCTTTCGAAAGGAATAATTTCCAGCATCTTCATTCGTGTTTGATTGGTAATTGTTTTGGTTTAACTGGTTATAGTTGTCTTGTGTGATTCGCTCTATTTCCTTTGTGTTGTTGTTGTTTTGCTGGGCTTTTTTAGCTTCATGTTTTATAAGAATCCTTTGTCCCTCAACATATAATTGATTATTTCTGATTATCGCATACAATCCGTTTTTTCGTGCCTTGAGCATTTCTTCTCGCATTAAATATCTTTCTTTACGTGAATTGTCATCTAAGTATTCAGAAACAAACAGGCGGGTCCCCTGCAGACAGTTACTGTTTTCTATGACATACTTTGCCATCCTCTTACTTATTAACTCGATAACAAGTGGCCGATTATTGTTGTTGTTTCTGCCTATTCTGTACGTATCTTCTATATATCCTGTCAGGTCCACATCCATCGTGTCGTAGAATAACTCAATCAGTCTGCTGTGGAGGATGCATTCTGGTTCCTTGTGAAATTCGGCGAATCCGTAGAGAACTATTTTCTTGAGGTTGGTTTCAGTGCAAGTGATATTGGGGGAAATATTCCTAGTTAACAGCTCTTTCATTTCTTTCTTTAGCTTTTCATTTTCTTTTTCCAGTATTTCTATCTTTTTATTTATTTCTCTTATGTCTTCTATTCTTTGGTCGTTTAATTTCAATAGGGCGTCGGTTTTTTGTTCTATATCTTCTTTTAGGTTTGTTATTGCTTTGTTGATTTCGCTCTGAATTGTATGTTTGAGTTCCGTTATTATTGAATTATTATTTTCCTTCAGCCGCAATATTATAATTTCGCTCAAATTTTCCAGCGTTAGTTGTGGTTGGACGTTTCTTTCTTGTGTGTGAAGTGTATCACCTAGTAAGCTCAGGTCCTCGGAATCAGTCGTGAAATTCTGAGAATGTGTGGTTCTTTTTCTAATAGTGATATTATTTTCTGAAGGTGTTCGCATCTGCTGGGATAGCTGGCGATCCTCTAGCCGTATTGGTGTATTTGTGTTGCCTGTTTTTGGTCTTTTGCATAAGCAAGCCTGGCATTGCCATGCATTTTTAAGTTGTTGTGACTTATTAAATCGATCAATAGACACATTTGCACACTCTAAGTCATATGTGCTTTTACAGAGTACACAGGTAAGGTTTTCAATTCCTTGTAGTACTTGACTACATCCTGCGCATAGTGAATCCATTATTTTGTAATGTTAGTTATTTTTATTGTTGTTAAAAGCGATTTTGTAGCCAGTAGCGCCCTCTAGGTAGGGTTAGTAGAAATAGTTCTGTCGATCGAAGGGCTGGTTGAAGTTAGTTTCTCCAGTCTTACACAGATGGCGTTGTTCTCAGCAGTAGCTCAGATGAGTTGCAATTTTCGAAATAATTATATCAACAGTTAGGATTATAAATCTTTCAATCCTACCTTTTTTGAGGTCAAAGACTTCCAATTGCTAATTGGTTTTCATTGCTGGGGCTTCGTTCTTGTTTTGCAATTCAAACAAAAAAACTTCGAGTTTGAAAGCAGATATTCGTTAGAAAGTTTTGCACTTGTTTTAGTTCACTTTTCACTAGAGTTCCTTGTGTACTGCAACGTTCAGCACTCTTATTTGTCTAGCACTTTAACTTGTTGCACTTATTTTCACAATTTAAGCGTTTAATCAATTTTTAAGGAATTAAGATACACGGAGCTAATGTTTATTTACGTACAGTAGCGCCCTCTCTCCCCTGTCTAAGTATGAAGATGTAAAGCTGTCAATAGAAGCCTTTAAAGCTGTTTTTGTAAACATGGTAATTTATTCTTATTCAAATAAATACGTTGTTAATCACAAGTATTTGATTTTGAATAAAATTGCCCTTGGGTACGTAAATTGACTTCAATGTATATCTTAGGAGACCACCACCGTTTTAAGTAATTCCGCAGCAAAATAATGATCATGTACCGGGAGCGCATTTTCAGTATGCGGAAGCATGTGTGTGATGTGCTCTTTGATAACTGTATTATAGGTGCTTACGACCCACTCTCTGTAACCCTCTCTTTCTCTTATGTGACGCAGACGAAGTTGCGCGGGTCAGCTAGTTGTAAATAATTAGAGATGTGGAATAAAAGGACAAAATAAAATAAAAAACCAAGGGAAACATTGATCATCTTCGATATAGGTACTCAGTTCAAAACTGTACAAGGTTTCATAAACCTGTCCAGTGGTCCTTCCACCGACAAGTGCCCATCAGCTTATAAATCATTTATTTATTTATTCATGTACACACAAAATACATAAAAGGTCAATAATTATATTAACATAGCACAAGAGCACAAAGGTACTGGTACTTAAGGTATCATGTTTATTACAAGGATCAAAAATGGTTATGACATGATTTAGAACCTCAGGAATGGGATCGGGTGCTGCAAAATGATCTCCTGGAACCAATAACAACTAAAATACCAACAGCTCCTGAGGAATTACATAGTACACTATTTTGTAATGGTAAGAATAGATGTGGTGGTATGTGGGTGCAGAAAATCGCGTTTACAATGCACTTTAGCTTGTGGCTAGTGTCCAATGTAATGATGGACAAGCTTGCCTCAATAACGTTTCATCACAAAACAACTCTGAGGAAGAGAGTGCATTTGACCTGGAAATTATAGAGGGCCTGGAAACAACGATTCAAGACAACGCAGGTGATGACAATGAAGCAGACATTTTCACATGCCCGAAAGATAACGAAGATGATGAAGCAGAAGAAAATTAATAAGAAAGGCCTTGCATTATAGTGAGTATGGTTGAGCGCTGCGGTTTCTCTGCCCTCTATCTTAAAAACACTTGGGGTTATGAAATATTTTTAAAACTATATTTGTCGCAAATGCTCTACAATTTTTATAATAAATATTGATATCGCCGCGACATCATTGGAGCTATGTAAAGTGAGATAAACGGATAAACTTCTTTAATGACTTTTGACCTTGAATAACTTACGGTGCAGACACGTCATTTTATGAGACTTTTGCGACTACTTTTAGAACACCAAAATGAAGGTTTACGAGTTTACAGTTCATTTTCTCTCATTCGGAGGTGAAACCCCTAATATGACTGGTCGATAGCTTCATGTTAATGACATGAAAAAACAATGTGTCGTTAGAGTGTCACTCACGTATTAAATCGTTAAAGGACAAAATTAATATTTTTCAGTGAGACTGTCTTCAGCCCTAAAACTTTTAATTTGGTGCGACTACAAGAGCTAAACGCAGGTCGTATAGTGCCTGAGAGTATGTGATTCACTGCAATAAACAAAACCAGAAAAATATATGTAATTCTACAGGATATATGCTAGTATGATAGTGTTTGAAAAACATAATACAAATAATTTTCAATAAAAAAACAATCACGAACTGGTCTCTAAATATTTTTATACGAGTAAAAACCACACTAAAATACATGCGATCATTCTGATTTTTTGCCAAATAATTCTACAAGCAACATATTAGCATCATAGTGTTTTTTTTTATCCAATCAATAGATTTTCTGTAAATCGCTCAAAACCACTTATTTCGCACTATTCGGCCCGCAGTGACTGACGTAACAACCACTATGTAGTGCAAGCTGATTCGAATTTTATTCTAACAATGTTTCAGACGAAGTTTGAACCAACACAAATAGAGTTTCTAATTTAGCTCATGTAGTCGCTTTAAGTATTATTTCAACTGACCGTTGAATTTCAACAGTATTCAAATTAGCTTCTTAAAATTCAATAATTTAACTAAAAATAGTATCAACATGTTACATTTTTTGGATAATGCCCGTTCTTCTGCTGATTTGTTTTGTTAATTTATAAAAAAAAACATATAATGTAGTTTAGTTTAAAAAAGGTTAAGGTCGTGGCAAAATAATAACAATCGTTCGGGTCGATCTTTAGATTAAACCGTGTCTCCCTAGGTTGGTCTGTGGATGGGTGACCACCCTTACATACCGAGTTTCCTCCCTGCCCCGGAAAGCACGTTAAGCTGTTGGTTCCGGCTGTTTATTCGTCCATCTTTGACGTAGTTAGTGGCCCAAACAGTCTGCCAACCAGGCTTACCCAGTGGTATCGTATTACCCGGTACTAAATGGGTTGTTGAGGTCAGAAAGGCAGTCGCTCCATGTAAAGTACTAGTATTCAGCAGAGTTTAGAATAGGTTAAGTTATGATGAGGCTAGCTTGCCTCTGAGGATAAAAGCTTCAGATAAAATATAAGAAAAAGTTCCTACGTAAAATTGTACCCCGGAAACGATTTTTTTTTTATGAGAAATCACGTTTAAAGGTAAAACTCAATGCAAAGCGCCTAAAACATGTGCTGATTAATAGATGCATTGGATAGAAAATGGGTTATGGAGTAATTAAAAAAACTGTTTTTTTTTTTAAATCTTATAAAAAGGTTGGGTTTTGACCTCCAATAAGGGGCGGATATCCGTACCTGTATATTTCTGTAAATAGAAGATATCGTTCAGAACAAAAAAAATATCGCAATGACGGGGAGAACATGTGCCTTTCGGTTTCGTTAAGGCTGTTTTTACACCCTTAACACACCCTCACCCTGTTTTTATGTTCTTTGTTCGGTTTGTTTTTATTGTTCTTTGGAACCCTTTCTTATTATCTTTAAACGATGCAAAAAGCAAACGAAATGCCTAGTTTCTCATGGTCAAATATCAGCCAAAGCGCCTTTGTTTATTTTAATAAAGGACAAAAATGTTTGATTTAAAACACAAACACGCTTAACTTGATGTACGGAGCAGAATGTCGGCCAATGAAAAGGACTCATCTTCTAAAAGCTGCACACTCCCAGATGAACATGCTCAGGTGGTAGTGATGGTGGTCAGTTTGTGGTACCTGTTCTGGAGACGTGATGAGACTGGACAAAGTACGAAACGAGCATATCCATAGTGGTAACATGACGACTCTCGGTGAGAGACCAACGAAACACAAACACAGAGACCCGTCTCAGATGGTATGGTCACGTGATGCAAAGACACGAGGAACATGTACTAAAGAAAGCACTGGAACTACCCGAACTTAGGAGAGGTAGAGGACGACCTCCGGCTACGTGGTGGACTAGCACGACGAAGCTAATATTCAATCAAAAAAATCAAAATCAAAGCATTTATTTCAAGTAGGCCAATAACAGGCACTTTTGAATTGTCGAAACAAAGGTGAAAATTAAATGTAACTACAGTCCCTCACAAGACATAAAACTGTGAAAGTACTGTAGTATTGGAGGAAGAACTACCCGACCCTACAACCCAAGACAAACTGACGACACTTAAAGTGGGATAGCGCTAGGAAGAAAACAAAAACACTTAATTTAGGTACTTAAACAAAAAAAAAATACGTGTCTAAAACAAAATCTCTTTCACACAAAACAAAACATTTTTTCACTAGTAGAAATAAATAAAAATAAAAAACGCGCGTGTGAAATTCACTGCATACTGAAGCTAATAGTAGTGCAATAAGTGTCAGTTTTCAAGAAAGTGAAGTGCAGTTTTTTTTACAAAAAGTGTCATGCCTATCTGAGTGGTTTATTTGTTAATTATGAGTAGGTAAGTTATTTTTGTACATTTGTAATGCTCGTAAAAAGACAATTGTAATAAAACTTTTATGTTTTCAGATCTTGGCCCGTCTTAGCATATTGATGGCAAAAAGTTCATACCGAGGTTTCTCCATGCCTCAGAAAGCACGTTAACCCGTTGGCTGTCATTTGAAACCAATCTAATCCATTGGTAAGTACCCTATATTTTGTGGAGGTCAGATAGAATAGAATAGAATAATCATATATTCGTTAATACAGCAGCAACACAATAGAGCAGCACATATATATACATATATATATAGATAGGTAGGAGGGAGGGTAGGAGGAGTTTGTTTAGTCAAAAACTCAGACACGCGAACTTTGCTCGCTGAATCAGTGAGTAGGTCATCAGGTGCGCAGGCGATGCCGTGCGGACGTGTAGTGTAGAGCTGGCTGAAGTCATCGTTCTACCGTCTCTTACTTTGTAGTCTTGAATTAAAAAGTAAAAAAAAACGGTGGTAAGGTACCTATTGGTAACTGGTAAATCTGGTAACTGGTTTCATGGTAAGGGGTTCGCTTTGATTTAATGATAAGAATTGCTTTGATTTTATAAATAATTATAAGAATCACTCTTCACCTCTGGAGTCTTTTTGACATAACGGGGGTACTATGGCTAGACTGCCAGTTAGGTAACTTTGACTAGATTAGACTTTAACCACAGATAAAGGATTTTTCGTAGTCCTAAACTATAAATAAAAAACGGTGGTAAGTAATAACTGGTGGTGGTGATAACTTTAGCTTCTGAAGTCGGTGACAATAGTACATTTTGATACAAGTGTAGAAAGTTTGTTATTGTAGTTCAAGGCGGTATTAACACACGAGCCGTAAGGCGAGGGTGTTTTTGAGCCGAGAACTGCAATAACAAATGTCCACGTGTATCAAACTACGTTTTTCAATACACTTTTGAAGAAATAAAATAAAATAATGTAAAACCAATTTGGACTAAGCAAAGTTATCTGTGGCAATTTTGCTTTCTGCACATGTGTGGAAAAAACATGATAAATGCACGCGTGTGAAGTACACTGCATTTTGAACCTAATCGTAGTGCGAAAAGAACCAGTTATCGAGCAAGTGTATTAAAAAAAAAATCAATCAAACAAAAGTCACCAACCGACATTTTTTGCAAAAAAGTTTTTTTGGGTTTCAAATGAAAACCGAATAGATTGGTCGACCGTACATGAAGTTTAAATAATAATTAACTTTGTTTAACAAAAAAAACGTGATGTGTACGTGTGTGTGATCTGTTTTAGTGAAATCAGTGAGAGATTCTCCTACTAATTAATACGTTAATAATTATAGTTAATATACTTTTTATTATGAGTAGGTAAGTTGTTTCTTTATATTTTTTAATACTGATTAAAACAAAAGTACTGACACTTTAGTGTTTTCAGATCTTGCTGAAGTCATCGTAGAAAGATTTACCGTTTTTAGGCCTAAACTAGAAAGTAAAAAACGGTGGTAAGTAACCGGTAAGGAGTTCGCTTTGATGTTATGAAAAGAATTGCTTTGATTTTATAATTAAGTAGTGTAAGAATATTTCTTCTTTCTTTTAATTGATGTAAGGAGTTCGTGGCTAAATAATAACAACCGCTCGGTTCAATCTTTAGGTTAAGCCATGCCTGCCTAGGTTGGTCTGTGGATGGGTGACCACCATTACATACCGAGTTTCCTCCGTGCCTCGGAAAACACGTTAAGCTGTTGGTCCCGGCTGTAATTTGTCCATCTTTGACAGTCGTTACACGTAGTTAGTGGCCCAAACAGTCTGACAACCAGGCTTACCCAGTGGTATCATATTACCCAGTACTAACTGGGTTGTTGGTCAGATAGGCAGTCGCTCCGTGTAAAGTACTAGTATTCAGCTGCATCCGATTTTGGACGGACATTGCAACGTTGCAAGTAGTAAGCCCGAAAGTATCACCAAGTGGTATAGAGGAGGGGGGGGGGGGGTGGTGAGATAGGCAGTCGCTCCATGTAAAATACTAGTATTTATTACTGCCACTTTGAACTTTAACACCAGGTAAAGTTTGTAGGTAAAGGTTAACTTCAGGACTAACTTACCAGGTAAAGGAAAAAGGCTTGGTCTTCAGGTAACAGCAGTGGTCCTAGTGTGTGATCATTTATATTTTTAAGAAGGTGCATTTTAAAAGTTTGCGGTGTCGCAAATAGCTGTCAAACAATTCGCTATTCTGATTAATTTAATGTGATTGTGTGAAGAATGGTATGAATGGAAAAGGGGTGAATTATAGAATGATGATTGGCAGGGAATGGAAGAAAAGTAACATGGGAAAAGGGGAGTAAGAAAATGAATTAATCAAAACAGTGAAAAAATTGTCAGTTCTTCGCGACGTTGTTGACTTTCAAAATGCACTGTCTGTAGGCCCGTTTGCACCACAAACTTCATGTACTTAAAGTTGTTCTAAAAATATTTAAAACATCGTTTTGTCTAAGTCGATTGACGGAAATGGAACAGTGCTTTAATATCTTTTAGCGCTTAATGTATTTGGTGGTTTTGTGGCAAACGGGTTGAGTAAACCTAAAAATACGTATTTACCAAACTTATGACTTCTTTTACTAATGCCGTAGTTACATTTATGGTGGCGACTGCAACCGTAAGTCGCAATGGCTGGACTAGTTTTTATGTAACTCCATGAAAACGTCGACTTTGCCGCCTGTTGGCGTTTTCTTAGAGTTACTTAGACACTGTCTAGTATAGTGATTAGGCGGCTTCACTACTGCGATTTACGACTATGGGAGCCCCCAAATTGTACTTATATCATCTACCTACTTATAAGAAATGCGGAACTGTAGAGTTAATAAAAACACTGTTTTAACTTTCACGGTTTAAAACTAAACTTATTTTGTCACTTACGGGATGTCTTCCGTGATTATTCAAATGTCGAGAGCTCAAAATAATGAGTAATCACGGAAGATATCCCATAAGTGAGAATATAAATTTAGTTGCTGTCACATTGAAATGCGTGATAGAGACAACGGTCTACAAAATGGCTGTAATATTGGTCGCAATAAATTATTATCTTATCTTATCTTATGCGTGACGGAAACAACGGTCTACAAAATAGCTGTCATTGGTATGCTTGACAGAGACAATAGTTTACAAAATGGCTGTCATATTAGTATGGGTGACAGAGACAACGGTCTACAAAATGGCTGTCATATTGGTATGCGTGACAGAGATAACGGTCTACAAAGTGGGTGTCACATTGGTATGCGTGACAGAGACAACGGTCTACAATTAGTCGTTGTACTGTACCTATCTATTTAAGGACAAAATATAACTAACTTTTCGCTTATCGGGGGTAGCAATTTTCAGCTTGGCTTCAACAATCGGTACTGTTCGACAGCTAAAAGATGTTGTAGAGACGAGCAGTACTGATAGTACTGTCATCATTTCATCATCATTAGCCTGCAGCAGTCCACTGCTGGACATTTCTGACTTCCTCAATATCACGCCACGCAACTCGATTCTCAGCAACTCTCATCTGGGGGCGTCCCGCCTTACGTTTGCCGATTCGCGGTCTCCACTCAAGAACACGTCTACTCCAACAGTCATCGGTTTTATGGCTAAATTGGTGGCACATTGCGACTTAACCTTACTGATTCTGTGAACTAGCAATTATTTTGAAAGGAGAAGCTAAGGTTGACTGGTTAAAAGGTAAAGGTTCTTACTTCGGGTCTAACCCCAGGTAAAATGTGGTAAAGGTACAGGTTTCGTCTTCAAGTTTTAAGGTATCCCAGGTATAGTTCGGTAAAGGTTTTGTCATCAGGTAAGTCCAGGTAAAGTTACTATGCCACTGATCAGGGGTAGCACTTAAATTACGAAACGAACGTACGTCGTTTCAGTTATAACTGTTACCAATGTTGTGTGGCCATGGCAATTTTCAGCACAGACGCCATGAATGTTTTTACCGGTCATCCGAGTAAGTGCACTACTCGATGACTGATAAACGTCTATGGTATCTATATAAGTTAAAACCGATCTTAAATTAAGATAGTTATGGTTTTCTTTGCAGGTATCAGCAGTGGAGCTTGGAGCAAGAGTCGTCGGAGAGCGAGTTGATCGCCATCCCTGAGACCAGCGACAAGTCTGACACCACCGTCCATGGCAGCACGGCACCGGTAAGACATATTATTTACAGGAGCTTCCTAAATTTTCTGGTCAGGCAGATTCCGGGCCAAACATGTGAGTAGCGCGCCTCAAAGAATAGGTTTTATGATAGAACCATAATTATGTACCACACTCGGAATCTTTCATTTTGATAAAGTCACAGAATCCACTGCTAAATAAAAAAATTAAAACAAGATTCTTCTGTTCTGTGGAAGCATAAATAGCAGCACCTAATAGTGGAAACAGTAACTTTTTGCAGTTAGGTCTTTTGAACTATAATGAAAGTATTTTTTGGGCTGTTTGATATTCAACTTAGATAAACCACAGAGGGCCTAAAATGGCGGTTTTAACAGAATCATTAATAGGATAACAATATGAATCAAGTAACAATCCTTAAAAAAGTCACAGACGCAGTCAATACATGAATTGTCACTGTGACCAATTTGCGAATTTGAGACCCCCAGATATATGTTGATGTTTTGCTATATCGCCATATTAGTAGAAGAGGCGCATCACTGTTGCAAGATTTTTGCATTTGTTATTTTTACAATGAGGGTGTAAACACACTCTTCAAGAAGCATTCTGTACATCAAACTAAGTAGTTCTATACGCAATTTTGTTTTTGAGATGAACAATCACGTTTTCCGGTAGAACTCAATGTAACGTACTTAAAACATGATGGATGGATTGAATAATATGGGGGTCGTGAAGGTGTTTAAAGTAAAAAAATTACATTAAAAACATTTACCTTTAAAAAAAAAAACTTGTGAAAACGTTGGAACTTTGACCCCCAATATCTCCGTAACTAGAAGGTTCCCAGGTATGGTGTAGAACAAAAAAACGATCGCAATGATGTGGGGAGAACAAGTGCCTTTCGGCTTCGCTAAGGGTGTTTTTATACCCTTTATATTTCTTGTATATTAACCTGTTCCAAAACTCCAGGGTTCGTTCGACGAGCCATCACACTACGAGGACCCGCCAAAGGTAGAAACGCCAGCCACTACTACTGCTTACCCGCAGCTCAGTAAAATTGTAAGATTTAGAATATTATTGCCTTAATTTTGCATGAGATTTTATAATTTATTACTAGTCGTAGGTCATGGTAGGCTAGTATAGTCGCTCAAGGCTTCGCTTAGACAGTTAAACTAGAAAATGTCAAAAGAAAATATAATTAGAAATTATATTAGTTATCATCACAGGCTAATGATTGTTTGCCTTCTAGAGAACCCGCCAAATGCGTGTCGAGTTCAAGGGTTATCCTACTGGGGAGCCCTCTTTAATTTACTATCGTAGCGGTAACAGAAAAACACATTCTGTGTCAATTTCAACTGTCTACATTACGGCCAAATCAATCAATAGATCATATTTGACACTTCATCAAAATACAACAATGAACCTTTTATTTATTTATTTATTTATTAACACTTCAAGCACAAAAGTACAGAGGCGGACTTAATGCCATAGGCATTTTCTACCAGTCAACCTTTAGGTGATGCAGAGACAAGCAGTGGTAGGTGTCATTTCTGAAATTCTGAGAATAATTTTATTTAATACTACGATACACTACAAAGCAACCTACACCTTTTAACGGCTGTCAGAAAATATTATTTATTTTTTCGAAGTTGGAACTGCACAATTGCTGAACAAACAAATGTCGTGTGATATTTTAAATTGGCTCTACTTTACTTATTACGTAATATGAGATATAGCCAGCTGACACACAGATAGACGGATGAACAGCGGAAAAGTATTTAAAATATTTTATTTATTTTATTATTTATTTATTTTTTATTTTTTATTTATCTTACCATCTCAACTCGTTTACAACTTCGTGGTGCATTTGAGCCTAAGAATCTGCAATTTCGAAGGAAAAGAAGACGGTGTGACTTTGATTTGTTACTTAATGTTGGGCGTTATGTTTCAATAGCCCACCCTTGGATCCCGCTCTGCACACCAGCTGTCTACCAGTTCATCCGTGTCCATAGGCAGCGACTCTTCAAACCTGTAAGTATTGTAACATTATTGGGGGGTATAAATGTGTCTTCCTGTGTTTTGTTCCATGGAGTTTCTTGCCCGTTCTTCTCCGTAGAGATCTACGCTAGGGAATGGGCAACTACAGTACTTGCACAGTTTTTATGTCTTGTGACTGGGACTGTAGCTACATTTAATTTTCATCTTTGTTTCGACAATTCAAAAGAGCCTGTAATTGGCATACCTCAAATAAATGCTTTGATTTTCATTTTGTACTTCTTGAAGTATAAATTTAGTTTTACGAAAGTAGTGTTTTTACCTAAACTTGAATAAATCTCGTTATTTCGATAGAAGACATTCTTGTAGCAAATGTTTATATATATATCTTTTTACATATTTTGACATTTATTACGTTTTTGATCAGTGCAAAATATGACATTTACAATAGGAAATCGACGCCAATGAGCGGTCAGTCGGTAGAGATCTGGCCCGATCAGATACACCAGCAGGCGTCGCCACGTGCGAAGATACTAGGCAAGCAGAAGAGGATTATTGGTATGTTGTTTGAATATTTCAATCATCAGATATGCCCTTCGCGCAAGAATTCACTCTTGTAACAGTGAGTTCACGCATCCCTTATTTATAGAACAGCAGATACGATTTTCAATATGCGTGAGCGAGTCAATACCATTAAAATGTCAATAAAACAAAAAAGTAATCATTTTTTGACGTGGTATTGGGAATCTAATGAAGTAAGTCTTTGCATCTTTTTGTTAATTAAGTACCTACCTATTCATATTGTTTGTTTGAGTAGAAGGTTGCAAATAAACAAAACAACCTTGATTTTCAAATTGTTTATCCTTTTAAACACTGTTTTAGGCTTTCACGGTTTAAAACTAAACTTATATTGTCACTTACGGGACTTTTTTTTCTCCTTTTATTTTGCTTTTTTTTTGTTTTTAGTTTTTTATAATTTGCGATTACCCTGTATTTTTTTGTTTTTTATTTTTAGTGAGCGATGACTGTCAGATATTCTTTAAAATGTATTTATGAAATAAAACTCTGTGTAAATCTAATCTGAATTTTAATTCATAAATAGCTTTCAAGAATACGCACACTCCTTTGTGATCCATGAAACAAAAGATTGATGTTTTCACCGGATTCGTTATCATTCTGGAAAAGTTTGTCTCCGGTTTTATTTCTGAACCTATCTGAAACAAGACCAGTCACAAACTTGAACAGAACTGTAAACACGACTTCAAGTTTAATCATCATCTCATCATATTTCTACCATTCTGCTTTGTCAACTGTCAAGCTATCATTCACTCAGAATTAATAGTTGGACTTTACTTTGTTTTTCTGTGCTTTATTTTTACTTTTCCTGTTCTTTTTACTTTTTTTTTATGTGTGTTCACATACTAACATCTTTTATTTTTCCTCTTTGTGACTTATTATCTTTTTTTACAGCGTGTTGTATAAATTCTTTTCTGTTTTTTTTTTTTCTAAATTTTTAGTTTGGCTTACTCTCGAACACATTTTATTTTCTTTTCTTTTTAGAATTTTATTTGTGAGGCTTTTATTTGTATTTTTTTTGTCTATAGATTTATACATCTTTAAAGGTCCATGTTCACAAAAAAACTACGGTCTGATTATCTAAAAACATCTGTTTTTTTTTATCAAAAACACTTTTTTGTATGAGAACATGTCAAAGTGACAGCTGTTTTTAGATAATCAGACTGTTATCTTTTCGGTGAACATGGACCTTAGCCATCCTGTTTTTCTTAATGCCTAATTAGCCTCTTGGTGACAGTAAGTAGATCTTCTTACCTACTTGTACTGTCATGTCAGTGGGTAGCAGCACTTCCCCGGACACAGCGCCGTCGTCCAACGGAGACAATCAGTTCGGACAATGGCCGCATGCGCGCTCACCGCCGCAACATCACATCAAGAGCCCAGGTAACACTAATGACCTACTAAAAATCAATTTATTTCATCGATAGTTAAAATTGAACAACTTAAAGTACTGTGTTAAGGCTAGACTGGGTTAGAGAGTAGCCCAGGAGCGCTCCAGCGCGAGGACTAAAAGAAAAATTGCCCAAACACTGTTATTTTTGTAAATAGTTTATTTTCTGGATTCTATCGTATAAAAGACCGAAATGTAAGGCTAAAAGTGTCTTTGTGTTTGTTGTTTCCGACTAACCGTTTGTCGTAAAAACGATGTCGAGGGGATCCATAGGTTAGGTTAAGTTAGAACTGTGACCAACTACACTACCTCGAAATTGGTCTGAAGTATTTTTTTCATAGTGCTTTTAAGACGAGCCACTGACTCTAGACTGTGAAAGTGTTTTTGTACAAAAAAACAGCAAATATAAATAACTCTTAAAGTGCTGTGGTCATAATAACCTTCATTTTGAAGACCAATTTTTCGTAAAGCCTTGTCTTCCTTGTCCCTAGCCAAGAACGTGGGCTATGCGTACGCGTCGCCGGAGTCGCCGCTATCCAAGATGGAGGTCGCGTGGAACGCCCCGCCCCCCATGATGCAGCAACACTCCCATCAGCCCTTCCACATACCACCCCCTGAAAGGTACGATAGTTTTCCTAAGTAGATAAAGATCGCAAGCCCAACTGCTGAATATGAGATTCGATTCCCGGGTTAGGCAAAGTGTTGTTTTTCCGCTTGTTTCTCAGGTTCCTCATCTAGTTTTCTTTTCGCGTCACTTCATCAAAGTTGACCAATGCATTTTCTTTAGATTGCTGCCAATCGGTCCCAAGCCCAACAAAGAACAGTACCCAGTGTTCAACGCTCTCGTGGACCGAGTCAGGGAGGCGTTAAGTCTACCGCCAGGTTAGTTTATTTTGTTGTCAAAAAAGTAAACTCCTGACTCACTGTGTAACATTCATCACATACTATTTTACGTGTCACAGTTTTCAGCATGAAATGATTACAGGCTGTAATAGACGCAGAACTCAGGCTCACACACAGGACAGATAAAAGAAGTTAGAAAGGAAATTGTTCTTGATTTCTATTAGAATGAGTGTCGGCGCTTGTCTCCCACTCTGTAACTCCACTACAAGCAAGAGACCCATACGTACGTGCATTACGCACACAAATAAACTACTCACACTTAGATCGCGAGCTTGCTATTGATTGTCACACTAACGCTAAAAGCGCTTGATGTGTACTCACACACGCACACAATAAGAGCGCGACTATCGATCGATTGACATATAATATGAGCGTTCACTTATATGAGCGGCGCGCCTGCCCCGCCCACAAGGCCTTTTTAACCTCTTTTATCTGTTCTGTGTTCTCACACTTCTTGCGCAGTTTGGTACAAAGGCAACCAATCAAAGGACCTTTCATACATTAGTTAGGAAAGTGCTAACAACTGCGGTAGAATCAAACTGGTTACATCCCCACCAGCAAAAACTAGGCTTACAACAATCTCAAGCCTATTGTTTTTTTTTGCGCTTATATCACTCCTATGTAATCGTATAAGCCTGCGTTTGGGCAGTAATTATAAGCATATTTAGTTTCATTTATTTATTTAAACTTCATGTACAATAGTGGTACATAGGCGGACTCAATGCCACAAGGCATTCTCTACCAGTCAACCATAATAATAACAAATGTAAATAATGTTAATATCGTTATAATATCAGTCTAATTGAATGAAACTGACTTATCTTACTGAAATCTAGCTAAAATTAATTTAAGCCGACTGAGGTTAATATTGGTCTAAAGTTAGAATCTTTTGAGGCCATACAAGCTCATTATGATTTTACGTCAGATCAAACTTAAACAATCGTGTGAGTGTGGGTTTCATAGTTACAAAGATACAATCAATAAATGAAAACAAATTGAAGTTCCTGTGAAGTTAATGTTTATACTAAAGTGCCGTTATTATCAAGTGCTTGTTTTTAAGTTTTACGGTAAGTGATAGTTTTGGAATATATTATTTACTTCGTTTTGCGCTTCAAAATTCATGCGCCTTGTTAAATAAGGTATTTCCTGTTCTCGTTTAATTATTTTATTTGGTAATTTATATTGATAGTGTCGCCATTAGTATAGCTGCACTACTAGCGCGCTATTAGACTATTGTAAGATTGTTTACTCTAATTGTAGCATTCGGTATACTAAAGATAACTCCATATTGTAATAAAATAGGGTTCCTCGCAATCTATACAAATAATATCGGTGGACATTAACACACAGCGCCATCTAGTGCCACACTAAGCAAGCCTTGTTTAGTGGACACCAGATAGCTGATATACTACATACATACTTTTTGTTTGTAAATACATACTTATTATACATATAAACATCCATGACTCGGAAACAAGTATCCATGCTTATCACACAAACATTTGCTCCTACCGGGATTTGAACCCAGGAACCCAAGAACATAAGGCAGTCTCACTACCACTATGCCATTCGGGTCGTCATATATACATGTTATACATATAATGTTTTACATAAAACCACATTAAATCGAAAGGGAGAAAAAAAAGAACTTAGTCTTCCAGTTTTTGTAATCCATTATTTATTACTATTCAAATTTAAAAATTTGAAATAAAATATGGCCAGCAAAATTACTCTTAAAACTATTCAAATTAGTATTCCCAAAATCGACCTAAGATTAAACGCTCTTATATGGGTGTTGTCTTTTGTATTGTAAATATGTCGATCGAATATCACTCTAATATCATACTTATCCAGTGCTATTGATCTTATAATAGTTTCAAATAAGATCAGAAATGCACGTACTCACAGTACTCTTATGTAATGCTGATATTAGTAAGACATCTTACAATTGCATTTAGCAAGTCTATTAAATAATCAAACGAGCTTAGAAAATACGCATATAAGAGAAAGTTTTCTCAAGTGGAACTAGTCTTAGTAAATGCTCTTATAGGAGTAAGTGGCTTACAATAGCATAGTAATATACTCTTATATACATATTTGAGTATTATTATGAGACTGAGCGTTCTTAAGGCCTTACCGGCTTGTCTAAAAGTAATATAGAATCGATGGCTAGAATGTTCTAAAACAATTATAAGAGCGCTTAAAGCCTACCACTCTTATAAAGTGCGAGTTCTGAGACTGTTTCGCTGGTTGGATCACTTACTAGAGTGACGTTAGACGTGTCATATTTATTAATGCGTTATATAGATGACTCTACAGACAACACAGCGTCCTCCCGGTCTGAGGGCGACGCCACTCCCACGCCCACTCCCACCAGTAGACCACACGAACTGAACAAGAAACCCTCCGAGACTACCAGGTACGTTTACTATGGAACAATACTCTATTATCTGCACTAAAAGTTCAGTTAGCATTGACGTAACTTCAATTTTTTTTTAATAGCACACCTTTAGAATGCGCTAATACAAAGTTGATACTTGTTTAGCTGGAAATAATATGAAATTAAGAGAATATGGGCATCCTGTTATATCGTACCAGTAATGTTTGTGTGTCACTGTGTAGGTCTCCCCGTCGGCTGGCGCGGCAAGTGGCGCAGACCGGGTCGCCGCCGCACCAACATAATACGGGTATTTATTTTTTCTTTAAATTCATGGAAGTTTGCAGATTATATCCACCGTTGTCGAAGTTTTTGTCAATACTTTCTCACATGTAACAGGGCCAGACTAAGCCTCTTGCTATGAGCCGGAGACAAATTCTAAGCGACAGATTAGGTATTAGGTTTGAGACTCGAGATATTCTAAGGAGGTTTTATTGCCATCCAATACAATAAATAGGCTCGCGTTAGAATCTGTTTGATAAAATTCGTAATCTGCTGGGTCTGGGCCATAGACTATATAACTACTAGAGAGTGTATAGGCCGATTTCTTCTAAGAACACAACTCACTACCGCGGGCCGGGGGACGAGGAAGAATGCGCGGCTGCAATTGGTCAGTTCAACGTCAAGTTGCGTAGGTATGTCTGGTTAGGGATAGTCGATATCGATTAAATTGATCTTAAAATTACAAAAAATACTCAATAAAAGATCACATAATAAAATTTAATCAAAATCAGTCAATAACAAAAAGAAAAACAACTATTGTTTCTTATTGATTTTTAAAATGAATAAAATATGTTTTTCGAATTAAAGATTTAGGGTCTTGATTGATGTCAGTCAAAAATGATAAACTAGCGTCTACATATTCCTGAATTATGCATCAATACAATACAATGATTTGTTGATTCTATTTTATATTGATTATAATTTATATCCGGAAATAAATTATACCCAATTAGAGATTGTAATAACGATCTTATAAAATAGTTGGAATTATATTTCGGATACTGCACTTTCGGAAATCTAATATAAAAACATGTATGTCAAACATACAGATGAAAAACTGAGAACCCTATTTCTTAAAGTAATATATAATTGTATGATGTTTAATTTTATCGATATCAACTTCAGCAATTAAAAAGGTAACGCCTCTGTTTTTTCGATAAAAATACAAAGAGAAAGGGGTAAAAGAATTACAATTTCCTAGTGAAAGAAAGGGACTTTTCCAAAAGACATAAACGCGGGTCACTTTTCGTGTGTTGTTTCACCCTCTACCATTTTAAATAGACCCCTGCGGTTGCTCTTAATCTGATTAAATCAAAAATAATTTCGTAGTGTTTACTTAGCGATGAAAAGTAATGCCCATTTTTTTGTAATTAGATGTCTTGGAATATTTCCCTCACCAGGTTACCGCGCATTTAGGCATTTTATGCGTTTTAAATTGTATAAATAATTATTTTTTTAATTATTTAGCGTGCTTATGGGTCTAACAATTTTATTGGTCATAACTAAAATGATTACTAGTACCGTCGCCTACTTATAGGTGTAAAAGCACTAATAGTTTTCGTGCGTCGGGGCACTGTATGCGCAGTCAAGTGGTTTTATAGTCTTTGGTCTGGGCACACATTTGTGTACAAGACTTCTTTAAACAACGAAGTCATGCACAAAACCAGGATTTTAAAAGGATGGTATTTAAAAGTACTTCAATTTATTCCCATTTCATTTACCTAATTTTGCCTGTGTTCCACCAAATATACTGAATGTGCACCAAAATATGTTCATTAAAATATGTCATAACGAGCATCTATTTAACAACTGTTGCAAATTTCTAAAAATAGTAATACACCTAATTTTAAAAACAAGCATTTTTTTTTTTATTTTACTTCAGATAATGCACTGCAAAATGTATTTAATCAAAGTGTCAAACACCCTTGCCCAGTAGCACAACTCTCATGAAAAGTTAATGCACCATTCCTGAGAAATACCGATTAATATAACATAACCTTAAAACACTTTATATTCCCCCTAAAAAGCGTACTCGACGGAGCCCCGCTTCGCGGGGCCCCTATTTCCGAGTGCAGGGTTTAAAGGAACCTAACTAACCTAACGGGGGGGTGCCCCAAGTTCTGATTATGGGGGCAGAGATACTTCCGTATGTTCAGTTGACAATACTTCGAGACATTACAATATCGCGAGAAAAAACAATACATATTTTGTGTAACATCCAGGAATATTTGGTGCACGATCAGTATTTTAGAAATGCATACATAGATGTACCTTTAGATTTTTGGTGAACACAAAAGTATTATCCATTTTAAAATAACACTGTTGTCTCAGAGTGCGGCAGCTGTAGCGGTGGGTGCGGAGGTTGGTGGGAGGACGAGACTCGCGCCGGCAAGCGAGCTGCGCACGCGCACTCCGCGCCGCACCGCCCGGACGCCGAGCTGTGCTACCGCTGTACGTATATACTGTACCCTGTAGCGGTGGGAGGACGACACAAGCGAGCTACGCACGCGCACTCCGCGCCGCACCGCCCGGACGCCGAGCTGTGCTACCGCTGTACGTATATACTGTACCCTGTAGCGGTGGGAGGACGACACAAGCGAGCTACGCACGCGCACTCCGCGCCGCACCGCCCGGACGCCGAGTTGTGCTACCGCTGTACGTATATACTGTACCCTGTAGCGGTGGGAGGACGACACAAGCGAGCTACGCACGCGCACTCCGCGCCGCACCGCCCGGACGCCGAGCTGTGCTACCGCTGTACGTATATACTGTACCCTGTAGCGGTGGGAGGACGACACAAGCGAGCTGTGCTACCGCTGTACCCTGTATTTAATATTTTCAGGAAGATATGTGGGGCTGTTCTCCATTGAGCATCATTCTTTAAGTGATCTTAAACTACACCTGTCTCCCGTTCCGACTTGGCCATCATTGTGTACCTGTACTGTCACGAGTAATATTAATTTAACACTTAACAACTTTTAAAAGTGTTTTTCTCCTACTGCTCTGATTAAAATTTCATGTTATAACGAACATGGTTTTTTTGAATTCATATTTTTATGAATAAATCCTATCTTCAGGTGACAAAGGTGTTAGTAACTTGTTAGCAAACAAACTTTAATTGGGTAACACAATCTATTTCCTTGCCCAGTACACAGTAAACGGACTGTCAATTTTGCACACTAACGCTCTGAGTACAGTGTTGGTGCTTCCACGGACCCTGCTCATCATTGATGCAGTTATTTTCCTGATAATGTAGAAAAAATCGTTTATGTAAGTGTCCGCAAACATTGCAGAAGCACTGCAGTACCTGAGTTTCGTCAACACTGCCCTCAGCGCGTCATTGTATTATGTAGAAGAGCATAGGTTACCTTCTTCTATTTCTTTCGTGATTCTGCTGACGTCTGCGTGCAATCCAAGGTCATTTTTGTAGGGCACTTCTGAAAAAGAATGATTAAACTCTCATCTATGTTCTGCAACTAACAGGTGCAGAATGTGGCACAGTAGTAGAACAGTACAGCGATGAAGAGCTCGGTCTGTGCATCATAGTGTTGGCCACGTTCGTGCATCGCGAGCCTGCCGCAGCTGCCGGCATGCTGCCACAGCTACTGCACAATGTTAGCAGGTAAGATCTATAGACAAAAATCAACCTAAGTTATACGAGTGGTACTTTTTATTTAAATAAACTTACTTCAAGATATGCTAGGCTTACTACGTGTGTGAATGATTATTAATTAAAGCGTTTTGAGATTTCCTCGTAAAGTTTTGGTTTTTCCAAACAGGTTTTATCTTGCTGTACTAATATTATAAAGGAGAAAGATTTGATTTGAATGGTGGAAATTCTTTCACCATTAGAAAGCTACATTTTTACCGAGTAAATTTGACGAGTTATCACAATTTTTGCGGACGAAGTGTGAAATAAGATAAAAACACCTTTCAAGTGAGTATTATTTGTATACAGGGTGGTCCAACTCGGCAACTATTCGTGGCAAGCCGAGACCAACACGCGTCTCCCCGGCAGCGCCGTGTTCGTGGCGCATCAGTTCCTGCGCTGTGTGCTGCACCAGCTCGCGCCCAACAACGTCTTCCTGCAGATCTTCTTACAGAGAACTCCCGGTGAGATCACATCACGGGTCTTTCAACACCCTTCGTGCAGCCGAAAGGCACTTGTTCTCCCCTTCATTGCGATATTTTTTCGAGTATGTACCTATAGGACAGCTGAATGTTTAACGATTACGATAAGATTACGGTGCCTTGAAGTAAGTCAGTTTGATGGTCTGTGCTACATCTTATAATATGAGCAAAGCTCTCTGATACAAGCTGCAGTTTGTGTCCCTTCCAACATTTATAAATAATTTAACGATGGTTTGGTTCTTAAAGTCCTCTCCATTATAAACGGCTTCAAAAGCGTCGTAGTACCTCTATAGCCTCCGTTTTACAGTCATACGTAGACATGATAAATAAACCAAGCTGATTCCAGATCGGTGATGGATCAATCCCCCGCTCTGAAAGCCTTTCGAATTTATTCGGTTTTCTGAATGTACACACCGGGACTTACAGCTTAATACGGCCGTTACTCCAAGTGCGTACGATGTGACTATGTTTGAGACAATTGAGCCTGGATCAGTGCCTACAGCCCAAGTAATGCCAAACCTAGCCCTACAGTAACTACCTAGTATCCTAGTTATCCTAGCCCTATAGTAATTACCTACCTAGCACCCTAATAAAAGTTATCCTAACGCCCTAGCCTACCATACAAACCACACCAAACGTAGGTTACGTTGGTTATGCGAGAGGGAAGTCTGTCACAAGGAGACCTACGGTAACAGACGGAGTTTGGGTAGGAAGAGGGTTTTGTGTACGTCGTGCAATGTACACAGGAAATGGTTTTCTCACTGCCGATCCCACAGACTCATAGGATCGATGATGGCTAAAGGTGTCTTGGCCACAGTAAGAGGAAGTAAGGAGATGAATCACACTCGACTCCAGCTTGATGACTAATTTATTACAATAATTAACTTAATTATATACAATTTTTATGGTAAATACACATTGATGCCTATTTGCATGTGTGTCGTGTGTGTATCGAGCCGATGAAGCAAAGATCTCAGTAGGCCACCTCTGAGTGCTGACGGTGTGCTGGTGTTGCCGGCGCGTGGACCGTATGTATGTCGCTCTTAATGCTGACGCTGTGATGCTGTTGTTGGCCCGTGTATCGATGGTATGTTCATGGTTGAACATTCTGGCGCCTCTCAGGACCTATGCTCCAGTTGGTATAATTCAATCGTTTCATGTTGATGTGGTAAACTGTACATAGGTCCCGTTGTGGTAGTTGGTTGGCCTGTTGTTATTCTCGTAGTAGTCTTTTTGGCGGCAAGCGAGTTTGATTCTCTTGCTGGTTGGTTCGCTGGCTCGGGACTTGTCCTTCTGGTCTTGCGCTGCACCGTGGCTCCAATCCACCTCAGTATTGCTGGGCCGTAGCAAACTAAAAACAAAAAGATTAAAAACATAATTAGACACGATATCGCACTAGTTAGGTATGCGTGAGAACTGATTTGATTCCAAATAGTACTATCTAATTCGGTTTGTAACGCTTTTTCTTGATCTACTAGATTCTGAAAAATCTCCTTTGAGTGATCTACGACTTCTTCTTCTTTGGTAATGTTTAGTATGGATTTAGTCACCATGTGCGCTACTATGGGAAAGTCTATTTGTTTTGAGTAAGATGTTACAATCGGTACTGAAACAATTCTTTTGGCAGTTAATATGTTGTTAGTTGTTTTAATAATGCAGTTATCTGCGATTCTTATTACGCCAACATTTTGAAGCTCGAATTCTTCTCTTTGTCCATCACAAAGTATTGACGTCGTAACCCGATCTCTTACAATGAATAACCAAGTGTTTGGCATGTAAAGTTGTTTCCATATTATTTTATTAGATAAATGATATGTTTTAGTAGGACATTTCGTATGTGTCTGGTTTTTGAATAGTTGATTTACAATGCAATTTTCTTTTAATTGCATGTTTTTCACGGCCCCAGGAAAGCAAATAAAATGGTTGGTCCATTCTAAACATCGTTTGAACTCATCATAGTTCAAGTCAAAATACATTTCGTTGTTGTAATCTAACCCTATGTATGCTTTAGGTACTTCTATACTTTGGGCAGACTTGTCAGAGTTTATCTTTGGGACTGGTGTAACATACATTAAAGTGTATTTAGTTATCTCTTGTATAGGAAAATAGGCGTATACTTTGATATGAGTCTTGTTCTCATATATCTTGGTGTCTAGTAACTGTTGTTGAACAATTCTTAGTTTAGATGGTAATTTTTTGTTTGCTGATGATATCAAGTCAGTGACGTTCTTTGGTGTTAAAACACTATATACTGTCGCCTTGGTTAAGTATATCTCTAATAGCCCGTTGTAATGATCCATGATTTCTTCCATGTAATTATATGCTAATTGGTAAGTCTGCATAATACGTATGTTTACACTGTTGTGGTCGACGTCACTGAACCAATGGTTGTTACTCTCGATGTAACCTATGACTTGGTTTAATTTAGTTTGAAATCCTATAAGTTTCTGTTTTATTCTTTCTTCAGTTTTGTTTACTTGTGAGATTGTTGATATCATGAATTTGGTTTGATGGTTGGCAGCTTCAATTAATTTTTTTTGGTTTAAATTTAATGTGTCTATATCTCGGTATACCTCATCATTCACTCCGAAGACAGCAGTTAGTAATTCTCCCCATATTCCCCTTTTCTTTCTAATCTGGTTCACTGTTGTCAAGTATTCTTTAGTTCGCTCAAATTTTGATGCTTCTTCTAACAAATGGTGTTGTAATTGTTTGCAAAATCCAGAAGTTGTTATTTGTTCTGCATTTGTACATAGTTGACTGAATTGTGACGTCATTGTTTTTATTTTGACAAGGTCTTGCTCTAGGTGTTGTTTTTCATAATTTATTTCTATCCTAAATATTCCTCTGTCAATGCTTGCTGTTCCTATTTTTTCGACATAAAATCCAGGTGGTACCGTTTTTACAGAGTATGTCGTTGTAGTTGATTTTGCTGAACCCAATATTTGTAACATGATGAATAGCAACGTGATCCATTTAGATATTTTATTACATCGTTTGGGTTGATTAGTTTTGTTTTTTCTTAGGATTGTAACGGTATTTGTTTGTATCGACTGCTTTGTTTCATTACTACTACTACACGTCTTTGTTTCAACTGGCAATGGTATTAATGTATGAATTGATCGTTTTTGAGTTGTTCCTGACGATTTTTGAAGTGTCACTACTCGGGATAAGTCGTCGTTACCCGTATGTATTTCTTTTATTTTTGCAAGTGGCCATTTGCTGGGAGAAACTTTTTCATCTTTTATAATTACTAGAGTTCCAACCGACAAGTTCTCTTGATTAGTTTTCCATTTGTACCTTTGTTGAAGTTGGTGTAAATAATCTTTAGTCCAGCTTTCCCAGAAATCTTTTTTCATTTTTTGGATCTGTTTCCATCTGTTTATGTGATCTGTATTAGTTTCCGATAGTGGGTCTGGTACCCCTACCGCTTCTCTTCCTATTAGAAAATGACTTGGTGTTAACACGATATTATCGTTTATATCTTCACTTAGTGCACATAATGGTCTTGAGTTTAAACATGCTTCAGTTTGGTGTAAGAACGTGCTCATTTCTTCGTAAGTTAGTGTCTGCTCTCCTATCACTCTACGTAAATGGTGTTTCATAGATTTTACTCCTGCTTCCCAAATCCCTCCGAAGTGGGGAGATGATGGCGGAATAAAGTGCCATTGTGTTCCAATATTAGTCAATGTGTTTTGAAAGTCGTCAGACTGGGTTATGTCTAACATTTCTTTATACAAGTAATTGGCAGTGCCTACGAAGTTCGTCGCGTTATCACTATACATGTGTGATACTGGTCCTCTGCGTGCCATAAACCTCCGTAGTGCTGCTATAAACGTTTCTGCTGATAAGTCGCCTACCAGCTCCAAATGTACTGCTTTCGTGGATAAGCAAACAAATATCGCAATGTAGCCTTTGTAAGATTTATGACCCCTTCCTTTCATTGTTCTCACTGATATTGGTCCAGCATAATCCACACCTGTGTGACTGAATGGGTACGATTCCGTCACTCTTGGTTTTGGTAATGAGCCCATTTTTTGTGAGGCGGTGGATGATCTGTATCTAGTACACTTTACACATTTTCTAATGCTACTTTTCACTGCTCGCTTTCCTCCAAGTATCCAATATTTCTGTCTTATATACGCCAAGGTCATACTATTACCTCCATGTAATGTGGTTAAATGAGCATCACGAATTATGATTAATGTTACATGATGGTCATGAGATAACAGAATTGGGTGTTTTTGATCGTACGGTAGACTGGAGTTTTGAAGTCTTCCTCCCACTCGCAGTAAGCCCTCATTATCAATAAACGGATCTAGGCATGACAACCTGTTTCCTTTCTTCAATGATTGTCCGGCTTTAATTGATTTGTACTCCTCAGCAAATACTTCTTGTTGCACTAAGCGGAGGAGTTTTTTAGTTGTTGAATTAATTTCCTTACAACTTAATGGTTTTTTGTATTCTTGTTTATTCACGAATCTGTAGCAATATGATAGCACTCGTATCATCCTTTTGAAGCTTGAAAATCTTATCCAGATTTCGTTTTTTGGTATAATAGTTATATGATAACATCGTTTAATCTCCTCACATATCTCTGGTATAGTTTTCGTACTAGGCATGTTATCACTTTTTAACCACTCTGGTCCATTCCACCATTGTGATAGGTTTTGTAATTTATTTGGTGCAATGCCTCTTGTAATTAGGTCAGCTGGATTTTGTAATGTATTTACATAACTCCATTTTGCTTCTGGTAATGTTCTTTGTATTTCAGATACCCTATTAGCTACGAACGTCTTCCATCGCTCAGCTTCACCCTTGATCCAACCGAGAGTAATCATGGAGTCCGTCCAACAATAAATATTCGCGATTTGCATTTCCATTCCAGTAATCACTTTTTCCATCAGTTGGGTTAATAATAGTGCTGCACATAACTCCAACTTTGGTAATGTAGTTTTCTGCTTTTTCGGCGCTACCTTCGACTTAGCTTGCAACAGGGTTACGTTAACTGTGTTGTTATTTTGTATTCGACAGTATATCACTGCACCGTACGCTTTTTCCGAAGCATCACTGAACCCATGCAGCTCGACCCTCGATTTATTTGAAAAATGACACCATCTTGGGATGGAAATCTTCTCAATAGTCTTAAGTTGTTTTTGTAATTCAATCCACCTTGTTTTAATAGTTTCCTCTACGGGCTGATCCCACTCTGTGCCATTTGTCCAAAGTTCCTGAATCATGAGTTTCATGTTTATGACGACAGGTGCTAACCAACCCAGAGGATCAAATATCTTAGCGATTTCTGATAAAATAAATCGTTTTGTTGGTTTTTCATTTTCATTAATAGTAATCTGAAACCAGAAACTATCCTCTAACGGTGACCATAATACCCCTAAGGATTTTCTAGTTTCATCTAGCGGTATTTTCGTCACTTTGTCGTCTTTGTCTTCGTTAGGTATATTTTCTAACAATTCAGCACTGTTAGACGACCATTTGCGTAGTTTGAATCCGCCTTTTCGTAGCATATTTATTAAGTTTTCTTGCAATTTTTTTGCTGCCTCAACATTCGTATCTCCTGACAAAATATCGTCCACGTAGAAGTCCTGGAGAGTTCTTTGGCTGGCTATTGGGTAGTTTGCTTCTTCATCTGCAGCTAGTTGTTGTAGCGTCTTAATAGCTAAGTATGGGGCAGCTGCAGTTCCATACGTAACAGTAGTTAATTCGTATTCGTCGATCATATGTTTCGGTGAATTCCTCCATAGTATTCGTTGGTAGGTGTAGTCTTCTTTGTTAATATTTATGTATCGGTACATTTTTTCGATGTCCGCCATAAATGCTATCTTGTGTTTACGCCAACGTAACAGTATAACTGCTAATTCTTGCTGTAGTCTTGGTCCCGTAAACATATTATCGTTTAGACTTATGTTAGTACTTGACTTGCTCGACGCATCAAATACTACTCGTAGCTTAGTAGTTAGTGAATCTTCTCTAATAACTGGTTGATGTGGTATATAATATTTTCCGTGGTAATAGTCAGTACTAGATACTTTCCTCATGTGGCCCATTTCTAAGTACTCATTGAGAAAGTCTTGGTATTTTTTCCGTAAGTTTTCATCCTTGTCGAACTTCCGTTCTAATTGTAATAGTCTTGCAATAGCTTTTTTGCGCGAGTTCCCATACTCTACGCTTTGGTTCTTGAATGGAAGTTTCACTGTGTATGTCCCATCTGGATTTCTTATAGTCGTTTTTTGGTAATAGTTTTCACAAGCCTGATCCTCGTTAGTTACTTGGTATTCTTCTGGAATTTCTTCTAATTCCCAAAACTTGTTTAGTTGCTGAACTTCTGTAGTCCGTGTCATCATACTGATAACTGTATTAGTATTGGTCGTATCGCCACAAATGCCGGATAAAATCCACCCAAATTCGGTATTTTGAGCAATGATTCCGTCTTGCATCTTGTGTAATCCGTTTAGTAGTAAGTTGCTATATTCTTGAGCCCCCAATATTATATCTATTGGGCCTCTTTTGTAGTATGTAGGATCGGCAAATAGTTTGTTTTGTAAACAATCCGATTTTAGTTCTGGTACATTTTTCTCTGGTAAACAGCCAGTTAGTTTTGGTAGTATTATAAGTGTGACTGGTAACCTATATTCGCTCGGAAATCTTGGCTGTAGCGTGACATTGACAGAGTTTTTCGATGTTTTAGGTTTTTCGTCAGCAATCCCAATCACTTCAGTACGTATCTTAATGCGCGGGTATGCCAATAGTTGGGCAACTTCTTCTGTACAAAATGATGCCTCAGAACCTTGATCACATAAAACCCTTAGTAAATGCGATGTCCCGTCAGACGAGTGAGCTTTTATTAAGGCCGTCGCTAGTAGTGTGGTTTTTGGTATATTCGTTTTGTTAATAGTAGACATATTAGACACAGTCTTTTTCATGGATTTACTTGTAGACGGGGTCGACAAATCTTCCTTGTTTGGCTCACTTTTTGCGTGCCTTGCATTAGCATTATTGTTATGATGATGTAAATAGGAATGATGACCTCTTTTTCCACAGTATCCACAACTTTTCTCACTGTGACATTTTACCGACGTTTCATGAGTCAAACAGTTTTTGCACTTCTGTTTTTCGTTTACGATGTTATTGCGTTCTTGTACTGATAGCGTTTTAAAACCAGCACATTGGTAAATGCTGTGTTCGCGACTTTGGCAAAACCAGCATACACGTTGATCTACTTGTTTGGTAGTTGAATTTGATGACTCATGGCGCGATCTGTGAGTAAACGCTTCTTCCCTCAGAGTGCTTGAAGTTTCCAGACACTTAAACCTTTTTTCTAAGAATTGCATCATTGCCGAAAATTCTTGTACTTTATTAGGCTCTATTAGTTGATGTTCGTATTTTTCATCAGTTTCTGAGTCCCATATTCTACTAAGTATTCTTGTCAAAACAGGGTCCCAAGTTGAAATGTCGATGTTTTGACTCTTTAGCGCTTCTAGGTTTTCGTTGAACGTATCATGGAGATTTTTTAAGTTTGCGGCATTACTTCTCTTTATTTTCGACATACTTAGAATATTATCAATATGCTTAGTAATGATTAGTCTTTCATTTTTGTATCGTCTTGTCAGCAAATTCCATGCAGTTATGTAATTTGCGTCACACACTGTTAAATGCTTGATCAGCTTAGCGGCGTCACCTCGAACATGTGTTTTTAAATACTGCATTTTTTCTGTGTCACTCAACGATTTATCTTCGTGTATTATTTTCAAGAATAAGTCATAAAAGGAATTCCATGACTCATAACTTCCACTGAATGTTGGAATTATTATTTGTGGTAACTTAACCGACGTTTTATGATTGTTGTGTGTCGATTTTTGACCTATCATCCCGAATAATTTTTCCATCACAAGGTCGAATTCCGTTTGCGTTCTCTCGAACATATTCTCTTGAAAATAGCTGTGTTCCAACGTACTATCTTCCATTAGAATGAGTACATGTGTTTGTTCTATTTCTTGCCATTGTTTTTGCAAAGTAGTCATTACAGATTCTAAGTACCAACTTGTTTTCTCTTCAGTAATTAATTGAGTCGCCGACTGTAACTTTTTCTGAATCTGATTAATTCGAAATAGTTGAATAAATAGTTTAGGTGAGCTAATGCCTCGTTCCTCCTCGGGTTGTAAATCTTCTGGCTCATATAGTTGGTTTACTACCTGTAGTCTTTTCTCACACTTTGACAGGTATTCAATAGCCTGCGTATACAGTGTTTTGATCGACCCAAAGTAGTTGGTAGTGATGTATTTGTGATCACACAACACATCTTGGTCTTGTAGTCGTGAATGGTTTTTGGACGTTCTAGTAAACACTTCCGTGAGTCGAGTTTTTCTCTCCGTGATATATTTTTGAGTCTTTCTTGATGCTGTGTCTTTCTTGATATTGGTGAATATTTGTCTTAGTTCATTGTAATCTGCTTCTTGGCTTCTTACAGCTTCATTTATCTCTTGTACGTCCATTTTTAGTGCCTCTCTACGTTACTCAGCCAATATTAGTGCGGGATAAAAAGAAGAACGTTTTATATTTATTTAATTTTATGTATATAAACGTTACTATGTTAAAGTACCGATTAAACAAACTCCCTGGTTTCCTAAAATCGCTCGAAGGACCAAAATGTACACACCGGGACTTACAGCTTAATACGGCCGTTACTCCAAGTGCGTACGATGTGACTATGTTTGAGACAATTGAGCCTGGATCAGTGCCTACAGCCCAAGTAATGCCAAACCTAGCCCTACAGTAACTACCTAGTATCCTAGTTATCCTAGCCCTATAGTAATTACCTACCTAGCACCCTAATAAAAGTTATCCTAACGCCCTAGCCTACCATACAAACCACACCAAACGTAGGTTACGTTGGTTATGCGAGAGGGAAGTCTGTCACAAGGAGACCTACGGTAACAGACGGAGTTTGGGTAGGAAGAGGGTTTTGTGTACGTCGTGCAATGTACACAGGAAATGGTTTTCTCACTGCCGATCCCACAGACTCATAGGATCGATGATGGCTAAAGGTGTCTTGGCCACAGTAAGAGGAAGTAAGGAGATGAATCACACTCGACTCCAGCTTGATGACTAATTTATTACAATAATTAACTTAATTATATACAATTTTTATGGTAAATACACATTGATGCCTATTTGCATGTGTGTCGTGTGTGTATCGAGCCGATGAAGCAAAGATCTCAGTAGGCCACCTCTGAGTGCTGACGGTGTGCTGGTGTTGCCGGCGCGTGGACCGTATGTATGTCGCTCTTAATGCTGACGCTGTGATGCTGTTGTTGGCCCGTGTATCGATGGTATGTTCATGGTTGAACACTGAATTAATTCGAAGTTGATAAGAATACCCTTCTGAAATAGGATGGAAGCTAGTACAGATTACTTTACCATTGACTTTGGTCCACAGAGAAACAACGGCAGATGTTCTTCAAAAGTATAGCGCAGGCATTCGTGGACTTTAACGAGTTGTATCCTTGTGGACCGCTACAGCTGGTGGTGGAACATCTTAACTCGAAAAAGACGCTGCCAGTCGATGTGAGTATTGTTAACTCGTCTGTGAAGACCGACCGAATCGGTCTGACTCCACTGTTTAAGTATTGTGTCTACTTCGCTAACAGATGAAGGTCATTGAAGTCATTTTTGTGTATACAATAATAATAGTAAATTTGTTTAAATTTGAATAAAGGGAATAATACTAGCCTTTTACAGTCCCACTGCTCAAACAACATAAATCGTTTCTTGAGTCACATTAACAAATCAAACTAAGCTCTTAATAACTAAAAATCATAGAAAAACATTCGATTTACGTTATTTTTCATGGTTATAATTTTTATACCAGCAAATAACAGTAATAGCCGGCAACATAGCGATGTACCTGGAGTGCCTGGCGCCCGAAGCGCTGGGTCCCATCAGCGCGTGCGCCGCGCTCGTGCAGCAGCTGGAAGCGCTGCTACGTTCTGCTGCGCTGCTGCTGCACCAGATCGACGACGTGCTGCCGCTACTGCGCGCCGCCACTGCAGCGCTCAAGATACCTGCGGCCGCGCAGCATAAGGTACACACTACACTACACTCACTACACTCTACACACTCAGCGGACGCCGCGCCCGTGCAGCAGCTGGAAGCGCTGCTACGTTCTGCTGCGCTGCTGCTGCACCAGATCGACGACGTGCTGCCGCTACTGCGCGCCGCCACTGCAGCGCTCAAGATACCTGCGGCCGCGCAGCATAAGGTACACACTACACTACACTCACTACACTCTACACACTCAGCGGACGCCGCGCCCGTGCAGCAGCTGGAAGCGCTGCTACGTTCTGCTGCGCTGCTGCTGCACCAGATCGACGACGTGCTGCCGCTACTGCGCGCCGCCACTGCAGCGCTCAAGATACCTGCGGCCGCGCAGCATAAGGTACACACTACACTACACTCACTACACTCTACACACTCAGCGGACGCCGCGCTCGTGCAGCAGCTGGAAGCGCTGCTACGTTCTGCTGCGCTGCTGCTGCACCAGATCGACGACGTGCTGCCGCTACTGCGCGCCGCCACTGCAGCGCTCAAGATACCTGCGGCCGCGCAGCATAAGGTACACACTACACTACACTCACTACACTCTACACACTCAGCGGACGCCGCGCTCGTGCAGCAGCTGGAAGCGCTGCTACGTTCTGCTGCGCTGCTGCTGCACCAGATCGACGACGTGCTGCCGCTACTGCGCGCCGCCACTGCAGCGCTCAAGATACCTGCGGCCGCGCAGCATAAGGTACACACTACACTACACTCACTACACTCTACACACTCAGCGGACGCCGCGCTCGTGCAGCAGCTGGAAGCGCTGCTACGTTCTGCTGCGCTGCTGCTGCACCAGATCGACGACGTGCTGCCGCTACTGCGCGCCGCCACTGCAGCGCTCAAGATACCTGCGGCCGCGCAGCATAAGGTACACACTACACTACACTCACTACACTCTACACACTCAGCGGACGCCGCGCCCGTGCAGCAGCTGGAAGCGCTGCTACGTTCTGCTGCGCTGCTGCTGCACCAGATCGACGACGTGCTGCCGCTACTGCGCGCCGCCACTGCAGCGCTCAAGATACCTGCGGCCGCGCAGCATAAGGTACACACTACACTACACTCACTACACTCTACACACTCAGCGGACGCCGCGCCCGTGCAGCAGCTGGAAGCGCTGCTACGTTCTGCTGCGCTGCTGCTGCACCAGATCGACGACGTGCTGCCGCTACTGCGCGCCGCCACTGCAGCGCTCAAGATACCTGCGGCCGCGCAGCATAAGGTACACACTACACTACACTCACTACACTCTACACACTCAGCGGACGCCGCGCCCGTGCAGCAGCTGGAAGCGCTGCTACGTTCTGCTGCGCTGCTGCTGCACCAGATCGACGACGTGCTGCCGCTACTGCGCGCCGCCACTGCAGCGCTCAAGATACCTGCGGCCGCGCAGCATAAGGTACACACTACACTACACTCACTACACTCTACACACTCAGCGGACGCCGCGCCCGTGCAGCAGCTGGAAGCGCTGCTACGTTCTGCTGCGCTGCTGCTGCACCAGATCGACGACGTGCTGCCGCTACTGCGCGCCGCCACTGCAGCGCTCAAGATACCTGCGGCCGCGCAGCATAAGGTACACACTACACTACACTCACTACACTCTACACACTCAGCGGACGCCGCGCTCGTGCAGCAGCTGGAAGCGCTGCTACGTTCTGCTGCGCTGCTGCTGCACCAGATCGACGACGTGCTGCCGCTACTGCGCGCCGCCACTGCAGCGCTCAAGATACCTGCGGCCGCGCAGCATAAGGTACACACTACACTACACTCACTACACTCTACACACTCAGCGGACGCCGCGCCCGTGCAGCAGCTGGAAGCGCTGCTACGTTCTGCTGCGCTGCTGCTGCACCAGATCGACGACGTGCTGCCGCTACTGCGCGCCGCCACTGCAGCGCTCAAGATACCTGCGGCCGCGCAGCATAAGGTACACACTACACTACACTCACTACACTCTACACACTCAGCGGACGCCGCGCTCGTGCAGCAGCTGGAAGCGCTGCTACGTTCTGCTGCGCTGCTGCTGCACCAGATCGACGACGTGCTGCCGCTACTGCGCGCCGCCACTGCAGCGCTCAAGATACCTGCGGCCGCGCAGCATAAGGTACACACTACACTACACTCACTACACTCTACACACTCAGCGGACGCCGCGCTCGTGCAGCAGCTGGAAGCGCTGCTACGTTCTGCTGCGCTGCTGCTGCACCAGATCGACGACGTGCTGCCGCTACTGCGCGCCGCCACTGCAGCGCTCAAGATACCTGCGGCCGCGCAGCATAAGGTACACACTACACTACACTCACTACACTCTACACACTCAGCGGACGCCGCGCCCGTGCAGCAGCTGGAAGCGCTGCTACGTTCTGCTGCGCTGCTGCTGCACCAGATCGACGACGTGCTGCCGCTACTGCGCGCCGCCACTGCAGCGCTCAAGATACCTGCGGCCGCGCAGCATAAGGTACACACTACACTACACTCACTACACTCTACACACTCAGCGGACGCCGCGCCCGTGCAGCAGCTGGAAGCGCTGCTACGTTCTGCTGCGCTGCTGCTGCACCAGATCGACGACGTGCTGCCGCTACTGCGCGCCGCCACTGCAGCGCTCAAGATACCTGCGGCCGCGCAGCATAAGGTACACACTACACTACACTCACTACACTCTACACACTCAGCGGACGCCGCGCTCGTGCAGCAGCTGGAAGCGCTGCTACGTTCTGCTGCGCTGCTGCTGCACCAGATCGACGACGTGCTGCCGCTACTGCGCGCCGCCACTGCAGCGCTCAAGATACCTGCGGCCGCGCAGCATAAGGTACACACTACACTACACTCACTACACTCTACACACTCAGCGGACGCCGCGCCCGTGCAGCAGCTGGAAGCGCTGCTACGTTCTGCTGCGCTGCTGCTGCACCAGATCGACGACGTGCTGCCGCTACTGCGCGCCGCCACTGCAGCGCTCAAGATACCTGCGGCCGCGCAGCATAAGGTACACACTACACTACACTCACTACACTCTACACACTCAGCGGACGCCGCGCTCGTGCAGCAGCTGGAAGCGCTGCTACGTTCTGCTGCGCTGCTGCTGCACCAGATCGACGACGTGCTGCCGCTACTGCGCGCCGCCACTGCAGCGCTCAAGATACCTGCGGCCGCGCAGCATAAGGTACACACTACACTACACTCACTACACTCTACACACTCAGCGGACGCCGCGCCCGTGCAGCAGCTGGAAGCGCTGCTACGTTCTGCTGCGCTGCTGCTGCACCAGATCGACGACGTGCTGCCGCTACTGCGCGCCGCCACTGCAGCGCTCAAGATACCTGCGGCCGCGCAGCATAAGGTACACACTACACTACACTCACTACACTCTACACACTCAGCGGACGCCGCGCTCGTGCAGCAGCTGGAAGCGCTGCTACGTTCTGCTGCGCTGCTGCTGCACCAGATCGACGACGTGCTGCCGCTACTGCGCGCCGCCACTGCAGCGCTCAAGATACCTGCGGCCGCGCAGCATAAGGTACACACTACACTACACTCACTACACTCTACACACTCAGCGGACGCCGCGCCCGTGCAGCAGCTGGAAGCGCTGCTACGTTCTGCTGCGCTGCTGCTGCACCAGATCGACGACGTGCTGCCGCTACTGCGCGCCGCCACTGCAGCGCTCAAGATACCTGCGGCCGCGCAGCATAAGGTACACACTACACTACACTCACTACACTCTACACACTCAGCGGACGCCGCGCCCGTGCAGCAGCTGGAAGCGCTGCTACGTTCTGCTGCGCTGCTGCTGCACCAGATCGACGACGTGCTGCCGCTACTGCGCGCCGCCACTGCAGCGCTCAAGATACCTGCGGCCGCGCAGCATAAGGTACACACTACACTACACTCACTACACTCTACACACTCAGCGGACGCCGCGCCCGTGCAGCAGCTGGAAGCGCTGCTACGTTCTGCTGCGCTGCTGCTGCACCAGATCGACGACGTGCTGCCGCTACTGCGCGCCGCCACTGCAGCGCTCAAGATACCTGCGGCCGCGCAGCATAAGGTACACACTACACTACACTCACTACACTCTACACACTCAGCGGACCGGACTTCTACCGGTATTACACTATACCTATTATTCTCTTGCCCTTATTTCTGGTTAAAGACATTTTATTTCTCATTAAATTTACATTTCACTTACATGAGAACATATTAAAACTTATACAGGGTTACTGGTTAAGTCGACCTAGATCCGTTAAGGGGTTGAAGTGTGCATCATTTCTGACTGATTTGTCTATCAGACATCATACCCCAAACTGAACCGTTTAAAAAAAAAGAAAATTAAAGTTTTTTCACAAAATTGACGATTTTTTTGGCTACTGTCCAATTATTTTGTAATCTGTACTTCAAATTTATTTGATTTAACAATTTTTGTGAAGTAGATGTGTTGTTTAATTATTCTCAACATGAAAATCGCAAGTAACTTAATAAACTGGGTCGTACTCGTCAATCTACGAGTACGACCCAGTTAAGGTTAGGTTAACGTAAGGTTAGAAAAACGATTCAATTCGTAAAAAGTATTTTACCGCAGGTATACTGCTGATGTGCTTGTAAATATCTACGTTTCTTCGGGTATTATTATAATAAACAGACCCTGCCTTGACGTAAAGAGTGCGATCCCGCTGTCACAATGCAGATGCACCAGTCAGTAGTACAACTTTTGTTTCCAGTTGCTTTTTAATTAATTCTGATTTTTGGAGTGCGCATCATGTCTTCTTTTTCCATGTTTCTCTGTTACGCGTAATCTCAGCAGTCACCTCCTTTGTAGCCATATCATCCTTCAAACAGTCCATCCATCGTTTATTTGTCTTCCTCTATCTTATAGCCAGCTACATTCATACTCAACATTTTCCTCACTACATTTGTCGATATTACAGTATAAAATATGTCAAATTCTGGTGTCTGCCCCAATCCCGTGTCTAGTATGATGTGTTCGCATCCTCACTGTTAGGTCGGCCGGCAGAGTATAGGTTCGATTACAAAGCCAACAATAACATGTGTGTATCTTCTTGATGTTCACACCCCAGTTACTTAATACGATACCGCTTGGTAAGACTGGTTGTCAGACTTTTTGGGCCACTGACTACCTGTGACGACTTCAAAGTTGGACAAATGGCTAGACCAACAGCTAAAGAGCGACCCCAGCGGCTGTTATTATTTAGCGACGAGCTCTTAGGACGAGTTTGGTTTCTTTAAATTTTTAAATATATGTTTTTTTTTTTTCTGTGTAAGTTTTATACCGATAATTTTGATGTGTTTTGTCCTGTGCGGGTTAATAAATGCTTTTTCTTTCTTTTAGCACCAGCTCACGAGCTCAAGCTCACGAGCCGGACAGTTTTACCTATTTTCATTTAAAGGTTTAATCCGGGTACAATGCTCTCGAAGAATGTATAACATTCTGTCTCCGACATCTTGAAACAATTAATAGAAAAAAAGAACGTTAGGTATTTAAATTCTACTTATGTACCTACCTCAGTTATGTGTGGTGTAAGAGGGCCCTTATGTTTAAATGTAACACAACTATATAATTAATGGTCTGGGCGGCCAAATAACGGTGAGGAGAAAAATTTATAATTGTATCAATGGTGGACAAGTACTGAAATGTATATCCTTATCCGTGCTTACCACGTTGATACACGTATAAATTTTAACTTCACCGTTCTTTGGTCGCCCAGAGCATCTTGGAGCCGATAACCAAAATCATCAGCTACGGGGTCCAGAACTTCGTGTTGAAGCTGTCTGTCATCTCCGAGCTGTCTGTGGTCTGCACGAGGGTGTTCAGTCGCGACCGAGACAAGCTTCTGGTCTGCAGGGTCCTGGTCTACGAATTGGTGCAAGCCTTAAGGACCAAGACTACGATACCTGATGATAACCTGTTCATACTGATACAGTTTGTGCTGCAAGGTGAGTTTTTGAAGATGTTGGCTTATATTATTGTTTATAGTTATATAAGTGCATCGTTTATTTGCGAGAAGAATTACCATTTTATGCTATTCTAAGTTTTGGTACCGTTAAACGCTACAAATTTTGCCTTATCATTGCCACTCGACAAATGGTATTTATTCGATCGACTACAGTAAAACTGTTTTAGGTTCTCGCAACCAATGGTAAAAAGTAAAGTCGTGAAATAATATTCTTGTCGGTCTTTGTATCCCTGGCTACGCTCGGGATACTACTGTAGAATCCTTCGCTGCTCTCGGGAACATAATCTACTATTAAGCTTCTCGCAAATGAATGATTATTTACGTGTAATTAGTGATGATAACAACGAAGCCTCTGAGTCTAGTCATCATGACGACGAAATCGCCATCTGAGCAAAGGAGATACCCGATTATGGGCCTAGCTGTTACACGAATCAGACATGTAAATTATGTATTCTACAGTCGGAGGTTGCAAGGAAAAACCAGATAAATTGAACTTAAATATATTTTAAGATAAAAGTTACAAATAAGTGGTTGCCAATCGAAGTTTGATCAAACAATGCATATTAATTTAATATAAATCCGTTCCCACAGTTTGTGCATTGACGTCAATCATACACGTTCCGCTGACGGTGCGAAAGCATTTCTAGGCTACTCGTGTAAGGACGATACCGCCGATGGTGCATTATATTTGTTAGGGTTCCGCGCCTTATGATGATGGTTCCGTAACATGTACCAAAATAATCTACTATTTTGTTTATTTAACCCATTTAAATCTACGCCTCAATCATAATGACCAAGTGTAGACAATATGGAGTTTTAAAATTAGGGCCAGGGGCACTCAGATGTTCGATTGTTAACAGTAACACTGCAGATTCCTAAAACCACTAGGTACTCTACTGGGTAAAGCTAGACGTCTTCCAACCCTCAAAAGCCATTAACGTTTAAAAATCACACGTGTACAGTCACGTCTAATAATATGTCTACACTTTCCTTAATATTATAGCTATTTTCGCGAGAAATAACGATTGCAACTAGGAGATCGGATCTTTTTCATACAAATATGAGTTCCAGAATACTATGTACGTAATAACATTAAATTTTAATCAGTACATTAGGAGGAATACAATTTAAAAAAATCTTAACTGTTTACATATTTTTAGACGTGACTGCATGTGAATGTAAAATAAAATAAACTAAAATACATTTTAACAAATACCAAATCAAAAAAATAAGAAACTTAATAATAATTAATTACTATAGCCAGACTTCTAATTGAGAGCTATTTAGTCTGACTTAGTGGTTACGAACTTTTTTATCAAAGTCGAATCTGCTTTCAGCTTTTTTGATGAGAAAGTCGCGCGCTCAAGAGCTTTATAATAGGGGGACCAAAGAATTTAACATGAAATCGATACAGTGTGAAGGAATTTGGAGAAGTAGATTTTTGGAAGCTCGATGGTTAGGTACGACTATGAGAACTGCCCAACACTTGAAATAAGTCATTAGACAATTGGGTGCACATGTATCGTTCATAATCGTGAAGAGCATGCAGAGAGATCTGAGGGGCCTCCTGAGTCGGATAGGCAAAGGAAGAAAAATGTGATCGTATCTACGAAGGCCAAAAACAAACCGAATACAAATTTTGAGAAGTCGATTTATTTTGAAGTTTTTGGGAAAGATAACAAACAAAAAAAAAACAAAAAAGTAGGATGAAGTAATTAATTGGCGATCTGTGGTCGAAGAGTGGGAGGCTAATTGTAAAAACGGTATAAATCGATTTCCGGCAAAACCACAACCCCTATAGAAAAAAGTGAAATGGCAAAGTTGTAGGTTTTAAAAAGATCTACAACTTGACACTGTTTTCTTAGTCTTAACCATTTTTGTGAACTAAAAAATGTTTTGTGAAAGATAAAAATATGAAACCAAAAAATTTGGTTATTTGATTTTTTTCTTATACATTTTGGGGATAAAAGGCTAATTTAAAACTACCTATGTATAAACTGAAATAGGTAACCTAAAATGTTAACATTGTCTGATGTTACCAATTTGGCCATTGCTGAAAGATGTGAAAATTGGGCTCGTGAAAACTTCCCAAATGCTCTAATTTATATAAAATTCCAGGCCTATTACGCCCAAGTTTCTTTGGGGGTATCTCCTATCTTACCATTAAAATAAGGAATATTAATTACAAGATAAAAAACTGACCGTGAGAAAATCCGTTCGTTGAGGTCACGGGTGTCGCCTGGTACTGCCGCCGCAGCTGTCGGGCGGTGAGCTCGCCAGCACCGCCGGCGACGCGCGCGAGGTAGCGGGTGGAGCTGTGGACTGCATGCGGCCGCACCTACCCGACATGATCGACCTGCTGCACGACCCGCATCTGCTCAACAAGATCAAGGTAACCGAGGCATTGTAACTCGACGTCTTTCGGACAAACAATTCAACTGTCTTGGATCCCGCAACGAAATTAACCATACGAGAACAGCGGAGCAGTATGAAAAATACATCATGTCCACTTTCCTCCTTAGCAAGCAACAGCAATAGAACAAAGGGTCAAGGTATCATAAGATATACAGATTAATATCGCCAGAGAGATTACAATATAACGTGTTCGACCATTTTACGATGACATATACAGGGTTATTTGTAAAACACCGGCAACCTCGCAGGAGTGGATTGCTGACATCTTAAACAACAACATTTGTTCTACGACTTTTCCGAAAACGGACAAAAAAAAAATCAACTCTCCATACATTTGTCCGAACAGCTGATGGAGTTTTGCTTGAGAAGTCGATTTTTTTTTGCCTGTTTTCCCAAAAGTCGTAGAACAAATGTTGTTGTTTAAGATGTCAGCAATCCACTCCTGCGAGGTTGCCGGTGTTTTACAAATAACCCTGTATATGTCATCGTAAAATGGTCGAACACGTTATATTGTAATCTCTCTGGCGATATTGTAAACTCTCAAAATATTATCAAACGAACATACTGCTTACAACTTGTCCCGATTATGGGGGCAGAGATACTTCCGTATGTTCAGTTGACAATAATTCGAGAGTTTACAATATCGCTTGTCATGTCTTCTACATTTTGATCACAGTTAATCATCAGTCTACGTCGTTGGGTCCCATGCTGCGTTTGCCGATGGTGTCTGCCCTTCCGCTCGTTATCTTGGCATACTTAGTTATGTAGACAGCCAGCCAAGTCAATTGGCGGCTAAGAGCGGATACCGAGTCCTTTAACAAAGCCAGCATACTGCCAGTTCTGATTTGTGTATCATATTCGTCGAAGAAACTTAAAGCAAAATCAAGTTACAAAAAATCCATACTTATGTAATATGTTTATTAATTGTTCCCATTGGAAGAAACAATAAGATAAATGTTTCATTGTTCATTTAATTTTTAAACCAATATAGTGGGTATTTATAAGTATTTTTTTGTTCACAGGGCTCTGTCTCAAAATCGATCGTGAACCGCAACCTGATTTGTCTAAACGAAGACACGTTGGGGGCCATAGTGAAGGGGGGTATAGCCCAATACGTGGCCATGGAACTAGCCCTAGAACATAGCCGAGGGAGACAGGACCGGGCGCAGCCGGCCAGGCATATGACACCGTGGATCAGCGCATCACTGCCGGGGTAAATATTAACAAAACTATTTTTTTAAACGCTTATTTGTCTCGCACTAGCCATATTCGTTATTATTTTCGAACTAGCAATATGAAATATGTATGTATTTTTTTTCACTTAAATCGAGAAAATACAGTATTATCAACCCAAGGAAAGTATCAAAAGTTAACTTTAACTACTGCTTGTCGCTCAAAAATAATATTTAACTCCTGCAATTTATATTTAGACTATGGTTTTGACCATCTGTGTCATAAGTGAAGCAGACGAAGTTGCGCGGGTCATCTTTACTAGATGACCCGCGCAATTTCGTCTGCATGCGTTTATAAAGTAAGATGTTGTCTAGTGTTAGTAAAAACGTGCATCATTCTGCCAAAAACACCTGTTTCCCAAAATTTTTGATGAGATTGCGACAAGATTAAGATAGTTTCGATTTAGGCCGAGGGTGACATGATGAGTTACACAGCGACCTGGACATCTCAGACTGATGACAACTATATATCTGACAGTGCTACACTCTTGAGAATGTGGTGGGATTGGTTCATCGATATGTTCCTTATGTGCAGTCAACAGCAAAAGTAGATGATCAAAATCAGAATTTCAAAACTAATGAACGGAGTTCGCGTCAGAACTGTGTGGGATAGAAGTAATTCAAAAGTAGTGATTGGAGATTATACCCAACATTTACTACTAGTACAGCTACCATATATTCGTGATCAGTTATGACAAAAAAAGTTATAAACTCAATTCGCATCAGAACTAAGAAGTGAAAAATGAAACCAAAACTGATCTGATCGGAACGCAGCCCGTGCTGCGTCATAATGAGAAGAAGAGTCAGTGCATAGTTTTTCTGCACGCGCGCGCGCCACTATGCGCAAGACAAGCACGTGGCTGCTACTGGGGGAGCGCTAACAGTGTGGTGGCCGCGCTCTAGAGAAGGCGCGCTTTGCTCCATTATCTCCCACTGTTGCATGCGACATGTGGCGGGCTGATGAGACCGACTGACCTGATTTTAATATTTAATTATTTATAAAATTGATTATGATCGTTTTTTATTGTTTTTATTTTATTTTTCACAAATATGCAAAGATGCAAAAATTGCAAAAAAAAACAATTAAAATAGAAAAGTTTTTCAATCATTAAAAATCATATACATAATATAATTTTAAATGAACATAATTACTCTGTTTTCGGGGTTCAGTTGGATGAAATTTAGCATAATAAAATATGCACATTTTTATCCAATTCAGCTGGTTTTCCGTAAAATATAACAAATTAAATTACTGGGATAACTAAAAAATAAGATGGATGGATATTTGCCTCATGATTACGTGGCCTTAGTTTCATCATTTAATATTTTGTTTCTCGTGAACAAGTTTACAGACTGGGAATCCTTTAAAATATACTTAAATATATTCATAAATGAAAAGCAAAAACTTAATTTAGAATTAAGCTAATTTATTGTAGATGTCCAACAAACTGCATGGGCTAATACACCCGATAAAAAAAGAACTATGAAGATTAATACTTATCCAAAAGAAATAACAGATCTGATAAGAGAAAAAGAACCTTGAGAAAAAAGTGGCAGCTAAGCAGGTTTCCCCAAGATAAAACAATGTTAAATAGAATAACCAAACAAATTAGGAAGGCAATCAAGACATTTCGTGATGAAAATTTAACTAGGCATGGTCTTCAACTGACTAATGATCGATCGACTGATTAGTCACTATGGAAAGCCACAAGGAACCAAAACCAACCTATTGCGCACATACCACCAATAAAAGAACTAAATGGACAATGGGCAATAACTAACGAGCAAAAAGCATCAAGGTTTGCCCAACACTTAGCGGACACTTTTACACAAACCGAGTGCGCTGGCCAAGATCTCCACTGGGAACAACTACAACAAGCAGACCAAGAGATAAAACTTGTAACACCAAAAGAAGTTATGAAATTTGTATTGTAGTTATGACCTTATAGCAGGGGAAATCCTAAAGAATCTACCAAGAAAATCCTTAGTAAATCTTACTAAGATACTCAATGCTTCTTTTAGACTAAAGCATTTTCTATAGACCTATGGAAGGTTGCAGAAGTGATCATGATCCCCAAATCAGGGAAACCACCTCAACATGCATCATCATAAAGGCCTATTTCCTTGCTGCCAGTGATCTCAAAGCTTTTCGAAAAACTACTTTTGAAACGACTGAAACCTATTATAGAAAATAGCAATATTATACCAGACTATCAATTTGGATTCAGAGAAAAACATTCAACTATAGATCAGGTACATAGAACTACAACAGTAATTGAAAAAGCTCTTGAAGATAGGAAAGTATGCACCACTGTGTTTTTAGATGTAGCCCAGGCTTTTGACAAAGTTTGGCACAAGGGATTGATTTATAAACTAAGAACCATGCTGCCAACACAGTTCGCAGACATATTAGAATCATATATGTCTGATAAAGTCTTTAGAGTAAGGCAAGAAAATGCTTATTCTGAACTAAAGGAAATAAAAGCTCACCAGCTTTTATTTCCTTTAGTTCAGAATAAGCATACCACAAGGAAGTGTTCTAGGCCCGGTCCTGTACCTATTGTACACTTGTGATATACCAGAACTAGAAAATGCACCTATTGCTACTTTTGCTGATGATACCGCAATAATGTCCACGGGATCTAATCACAAAGAAGCTGTGGTAAAAGTACAAACAGCAATCAATCAATTCTATGATTGGACCAAAAAGTGGATCAAGTTGAATGAAACAAAATCCATTCACATTGACTTCACTAACAAGAAATTGGAACACAACCCTGTGTACTCGTACATAAACGACAAATGTGTACCGTACGAAAACACTGCCAAATATCTTGGTATGACTTTAGACGCAAAGCTTCGCTGGAAAGCCCACGTCAAAAAGAAACAAGAAAAATTAGAAATTCGATACAGAAGCATGAACTGGTTACTAGGAAGGCATTCCGCGTTGTCAGTTCCTAACAAAATCTGCCTTCAAATCAGTTCTTATGCCAGTATGGACTTATGGAATACAACTATGGTGTTGCGCCAAAGAAAGCAATGTAGAAATTATACAAAAATTCCAGAACAAAGTACTGAAGAACATCATTACCGCGCCTTGGTATATAAGAATTGATGACATCCATCGGGACCTGAATAAAGAGTTCGTAAACAGTATAATCCAAAAATATGCAGAAGCTCACGAACATCGGCTTCATCATCATGTTAATGTCGAGGCCATCCAGCAAATTAAGTTAGATTAAAATTGCTTATTAGCCTTATTAGGCTAGATTGTAATATACATATATAAAAACATACTGACAAAAAAAAACTTCACAGTTCTTAGAACACTTCTTAGTTCTGATGCGAATTGAGTTTATAAATTTCGAAGTCTAAACTGATCACAAATATATTATGGCAGCTGCACTAGTAGTAAATGTTTGGTATAATTTACAATCACATACTGTTGAATCACTTCGACGCCACACAGTTCTGACGCGAACTCCGTTCATTAGTATTAAATTTCTGATTTTGATCACCTACTTTTGCTGTTGCAGACGTGGTCTATTTTGAAAACGTTTGTAACTTACAATAGTTTGTAATCGGTCAAAAATAGTTTCGACTGTGACTGATATCAGAACAACCAATCATATCGCACACCCAGAACAACACTGTATTATGTCGAAAAATCTCAAAATCGACTTTTAAATATAATTGAATAGCCGAAAATTTGCCGCGTATACCACGAAGACAGGCGTATTTATATTTACAAAAATGTCCAACAGATGGCGCGCTAACTCTCTATTGGTGAAGACGTGCAGCCAGAGCCTTACCGCGAACACAAAACTATTTCTAGTTGCAACTTGTCCGCCTTAGGGAACAGCAAGCAGATCCTTTACGCAACAATGAATTATTTTGTGATAATGCGGTGTTGTTGAATGTATCATAAAAAATACTCCGAATCATTTTGTTTTAATTCAATGTTGGTGACTGTGCTTATACAACGTGTTTGATACTATTTCGAAATAGTACTCTGTTGTTGACGAAGGTATGTTAGATTTTTTGTATTATTTCAAAATGGTTCTGTATTGTTCGTAAAAGGTGAAAATCAGTTAAATAATGCACTATTGATGGTAGATTTAAATTATGCCCTAATTTTGCTAAAAAATCATTATTAAATATTTTTTTATACTTATAATTGTTACTTACATTGTAAATTAAAAGAAATATATTTACAATTTGTGTTGTTCTTTATTTACAAAAAGATTAATAATTTTGTTTGAGATAATGCACTATTGTTGAATTAATTAAATTTGTCATTGTTATTTGGCAGATGATGAGAGGTCGTGGTCTCCTGTTACTTAAAAGGGCAATGGAAGCAACTACAGATGAAACCGGACCTGTTCAACACAGCAGCGTGGAAAAGGATGTCGAAAATACAACCGTTGCCGCATCAACCGATGAGACGTCAGCGAAGGCAGCATCAGCCGATAAAGCATCAGATAGAGGGGTACCCGTTTCTATTTTATCTGATCATAGCGATGAAGAAGATTTTATAGATGATTCGGACAAGGATCCTACTTTTGTAGTACCTGTTAAAGAAATATCTCGGCCTCTTGTAATCCCTAGAAGATTATCCTCTTCTTCTTCCTCGAGCTCCTCGTCAGACTCAAGCTCATCATCGTCAAGCTCCAGCAGCTCAAGTAGTTCATCTGATAATGAATCCAATAGACCGGGTCCATCTACAGCAAATATTCAAGGGAATTCCAATGCTACTCCGACAAACGCACCCTCAACTTTTTCTGCCAGTGACACTGCTCCATCAGTGAGCTACCCCAAGATAAGTAGAAAGAGATTACGAAACCCTGCTGGCTGGAAGTTCAAGATTGCTAAGGCATTGCGGAATACAGGAAAAGAGTATGTTTCTTTAACAAATCCTGCAAAACTGATCGCCAGTGATCGCTGAGCGTCAAATCCGTCCACCTTGTGGCGACAAATGCAGGTTGAATTGCAAAACTAAAATAGACGAGATGGTAAGACAAGACATTTTCAAACAGTTTTGGCAGCTGGGCGATTTGGAGAGGAAGAGAATTCATAGTAAGGCATACACAAGAAATCAAACCGAAATATAGGTACATCACTTCTCAAAAATTGAGGGCTTTGAATTCGTCTTACTATTTTGAAAAAGATAACAACAGGATTAGGGTATGTAAAGAGTTTTTTAAGGCTACGCTGAGCATTTGTGACAGGTATATTAAGACGGCCCTTTCAAAGAAAACAGATGGTGGTTTTATGGAATCTGATGCACGTGGGAAGCATGGTAATCACCGCAAAATAGACTCTGAAATAAAAAATAGTGTGACTGATTTCATAAATTCTATTCCTAGAATAGAGTCTTGAGTTATTGAATTGTTTTGTATCCAACCAACTTTGCCATTAATATTTCTTATTTTTTGATTAACAGAAGATTATTGAAGATTTTTTTTAGTTTTTTTGTGATTTACATGTTATAAGGGTCCAAAACGAGTACTAGTTTATGTTCAAAATATAAGTACCTACTAATTTTAGTAAAATGTTGTCTTTTATTTCATTATTTATTGGTATATTCCTAAAAACAAAACAAATGGGTCGATATTGTTTATTGAATTTCAATAAATAAACATTAGAATAATAGTGAATTATTTCAGAATCAATCTACCTACTACTACTAACTCAAAATAATTATGTTTTATTTCGTTCAGTCATTCCACAACAGTGAATTAAGTCAAAAAATGCATTATTTTGCATTATTAATGCGTTTACAATCAACTGAACTTGATAATGGTGATACGTATTGGATTCTTTACATGCAATGTGCAGGACATTCGCAATAACTGTCACATAACATGAGATAACGGTTTTTGGTCGATTCTGAAAAATGAGCTATTTAGACTTAGTGCAGTGTTGTTCTGGGTGTGCGATATCATTTGTCATTAGAGTGGAAAGCAGCTAAAAAAATCAAGCCTTGTATGAAAAATCCTTGGGATCCTTTAACCTTGTGAACGTGTCCAAGGTCCCGGGAGGTGTGCGAGTGCGTGACGCGCGTGCGGCTGATCTCGTGGCTGGTGATGGGCGCGCTGTGCAACAGTCGCACGCACCAGCTGCCCGCACCGCACACGCAGGCGCCGCACATGCACCAGCCCGTGCCGCAGGACGCCACGTGCCATATTACTGACTATATACAGGTAAGTGTGCGAGTGCGTGTGGCTGGTGATGGGCGCGCTGTGCAACAGTCGCACGCACCAGCTGCCCGCACCGCACACGCAGGCGCCGCACATGCACCAGCCCGTGCCGCAGGACGCCACGTGCCATATTACTGACTATATACAGGTAAGTGTGCGAGTGCGTGTGGCTGGTGATGGGCGCGCTGTGCAACAGTCGCACGCACCAGCTGCCCGCACCGCACACGCAGGCGCCGCACATGCACCAGCCCGTGCCGCAGGACGCCACGTGCCATATTACTGACTATATACAGGTAAGTGTGCGAGTGCGTGTGGCTGGTGATGGGCGCGCTGTGCAACAGTCGCACGCACCAGCTGCCCGCACCGCACACGCAGGCGCCGCACATGCACCAGCCCGTGCCGCAGGACGCCACGTGCCATATTACTGACTATATACAGGTAAGTGTGCGAGTGCGTGTGGCTGGTGATGGGCGCGCTGTGCAACAGTCGCACGCACCAGCTGCCCGCACCGCACACGCAGGCGCCGCACATGCACCAGCCCGTGCCGCAGGACGCCACGTGCCATATTACTGACTATATACAGGTAAGTGTGCGAGTGCGTGTGGCTGGTGATGGGCGCGCTGTGCAACAGTCGCACGCACCAGCTGCCCGCACCGCACACGCAGGCGCCGCACATGCACCAGCCCGTGCCGCAGGACGCCACGTGCCATATTACTGACTATATACAGGTAAGTGTGCGAGTGCGTGTGGCTGGTGATGGGCGCGCTGTGCAACAGTCGCACGCACCAGCTGCCCGCACCGCACACGCAGGCGCCGCACATGCACCAGCCCGTGCCGCAGGACGCCACGTGCCATATTACTGACTATATACAGGTAAGTGTGCGAGTGCGTGTGGCTGGTGATGGGCGCGCTGTGCAACAGTCGCACGCACCAGCTGCCCGCACCGCACACGCAGGCGCCGCACATGCACCAGCCCGTGCCGCAGGACGCCACGTGCCATATTACTGACTATATACAGGTAAGTGTGCGAGTGCGTGTGGCTGGTGATGGGCGCGCTGTGCAACAGTCGCACGCACCAGCTGCCCGCACCGCACACGCAGGCGCCGCACATGCACCAGCCCGTGCCGCAGGACGCCACGTGCCATATTACTGACTATATACAGGTAAGTGTGCGAGTGCGTGTGGCTGGTGATGGGCGCGCTGTGCAACAGTCGCACGCACCAGCTGCCCGCACCGCACACGCAGGCGCCGCACATGCACCAGCCCGTGCCGCAGGACGCCACGTGCCATATTACTGACTATATACAGGTAAGTGTGCGAGTGCGTGTGGCTGGTGATGGGCGCGCTGTGCAACAGTCGCACGCACCAGCTGCCCGCACCGCACACGCAGGCGCCGCACATGCACCAGCCCGTGCCGCAGGACGCCACGTGCCATATTACTGACTATATACAGGTAAGTGTGCGAGTGCGTGTGGCTGGTGATGGGCGCGCTGTGCAACAGTCGCACGCACCAGCTGCCCGCACCGCACACGCAGGCGCCGCACATGCACCAGCCCGTGCCGCAGGACGCCACGTGCCATATTACTGACTATATACAGGTAAGTGTGCGAGTGCGTGTGGCTGGTGATGGGCGCGCTGTGCAACAGTCGCACGCACCAGCTGCCCGCACCGCACACGCAGGCGCCGCACATGCACCAGCCCGTGCCGCAGGACGCCACGTGCCATATTACTGACTATATACAGGTAAGTGTGCGAGTGCGTGTGGCTGGTGATGGGCGCGCTGTGCAACAGTCGCACGCACCAGCTGCCCGCACCGCACACGCAGGCGCCGCACATGCACCAGCCCGTGCCGCAGGACGCCACGTGCCATATTACTGACTATATACAGGTAAGTGTGCGAGTGCGTGTGGCTGGTGATGGGCGCGCTGTGCAACAGTCGCACGCACCAGCTGCCCGCACCGCACACGCAGGCGCCGCACATGCACCAGCCCGTGCCGCAGGACGCCACGTGCCATATTACTGACTATATACAGGTAAGTGTGCGAGTGCGTGTGGCTGGTGATGGGCGCGCTGTGCAACAGTCGCACGCACCAGCTGCCCGCACCGCACACGCAGGCGCCGCACATGCACCAGCCCGTGCCGCAGGACGCCACGTGCCATATTACTGACTATATACAGGTAAGTGTGCGAGTGCGTGTGGCTGGTGATGGGCGCGCTGTGCAACAGTCGCACGCACCAGCTGCCCGCACCGCACACGCAGGCGCCGCACATGCACCAGCCCGTGCCGCAGGACGCCACGTGCCATATTACTGACTATATACAGGTAAGTGTGCGAGTGCGTGTGGCTGGTGATGGGCGCGCTGTGCAACAGTCGCACGCACCAGCTGCCCGCACCGCACACGCAGGCGCCGCACATGCACCAGCCCGTGCCGCAGGACGCCACGTGCCATATTACTGACTATATACAGGTAAGTGTGCGAGTGCGTGTGGCTGGTGATGGGCGCGCTGTGCAACAGTCGCACGCACCAGCTGCCCGCACCGCACACGCAGGCGCCGCACATGCACCAGCCCGTGCCGCAGGACGCCACGTGCCATATTACTGACTATATACAGGTAAGTGTGCGAGTGCGTGTGGCTGGTGATGGGCGCGCTGTGCAACAGTCGCACGCACCAGCTGCCCGCACCGCACACGCAGGCGCCGCACATGCACCAGCCCGTGCCGCAGGACGCCACGTGCCATATTACTGACTATATACAGGTAAGTGTGCGAGTGCGTGTGGCTGGTGATGGGCGCGCTGTGCAACAGTCGCACGCACCAGCTGCCCGCACCGCACACGCAGGCGCCGCACATGCACCAGCCCGTGCCGCAGGACGCCACGTGCCATATTACTGACTATATACAGGTAAGTGTGCGAGTGCGTGTGGCTGGTGATGGGCGCGCTGTGCAACAGTCGCACGCACCAGCTGCCCGCACCGCACACGCAGGCGCCGCACATGCACCAGCCCGTGCCGCAGGACGCCACGTGCCATATTACTGACTATATACAGGTAAGTGTGCGAGTGCGTGTGGCTGGTGATGGGCGCGCTGTGCAACAGTCGCACGCACCAGCTGCCCGCACCGCACACGCAGGCGCCGCACATGCACCAGCCCGTGCCGCAGGACGCCACGTGCCATATTACTGACTATATACAGGTAAGTGTGCGAGTGCGTGTGGCTGGTGATGGGCGCGCTGTGCAACAGTCGCACGCACCAGCTGCCCGCACCGCACACGCAGGCGCCGCACATGCACCAGCCCGTGCCGCAGGACGCCACGTGCCATATTACTGACTATATACAGGTAAGTGTGCGAGTGCGTGTGGCTGGTGATGGGCGCGCTGTGCAACAGTCGCACGCACCAGCTGCCCGCACCGCACACGCAGGCGCCGCACATGCACCAGCCCGTGCCGCAGGACGCCACGTGCCATATTACTGACTATATACAGGTAAGTGTGCGAGTGCGTGTGGCTGGTGATGGGCGCGCTGTGCAACAGTCGCACGCACCAGCTGCCCGCACCGCACACGCAGGCGCCGCACATGCACCAGCCCGTGCCGCAGGACGCCACGTGCCATATTACTGACTATATACAGGTAAGTGTGCGAGTGCGTGTGGCTGGTGATGGGCGCGCTGTGCAACAGTCGCACGCACCAGCTGCCCGCACCGCACACGCAGGCGCCGCACATGCACCAGCCCGTGCCGCAGGACGCCACGTGCCATATTACTGACTATATACAGGTAAGTGTGCGAGTGCGTGTGGCTGGTGATGGGCGCGCTGTGCAACAGTCGCACGCACCAGCTGCCCGCACCGCACACGCAGGCGCCGCACATGCACCAGCCCGTGCCGCAGGACGCCACGTGCCATATTACTGACTATATACAGGTAAGTGTGCGAGTGCGTGTGGCTGGTGATGGGCGCGCTGTGCAACAGTCGCACGCACCAGCTGCCCGCACCGCACACGCAGGCGCCGCACATGCACCAGCCCGTGCCGCAGGACGCCACGTGCCATATTACTGACTATATACAGGTAAGTGTGCGAGTGCGTGTGGCTGGTGATGGGCGCGCTGTGCAACAGTCGCACGCACCAGCTGCCCGCACCGCACACGCAGGCGCCGCACATGCACCAGCCCGTGCCGCAGGACGCCACGTGCCATATTACTGACTATATACAGGTAAGTGTGCGAGTGCGTGTGGCTGGTGATGGGCGCGCTGTGCAACAGTCGCACGCACCAGCTGCCCGCACCGCACACGCAGGCGCCGCACATGCACCAGCCCGTGCCGCAGGACGCCACGTGCCATATTACTGACTATATACAGGTAAGTGTGCGAGTGCGTGTGGCTGGTGATGGGCGCGCTGTGCAACAGTCGCACGCACCAGCTGCCCGCACCGCACACGCAGGCGCCGCACATGCACCAGCCCGTGCCGCAGGACGCCACGTGCCATATTACTGACTATATACAGGTAAGTGTGCGAGTGCGTGTGGCTGGTGATGGGCGCGCTGTGCAACAGTCGCACGCACCAGCTGCCCGCACCGCACACGCAGGCGCCGCACATGCACCAGCCCGTGCCGCAGGACGCCACGTGCCATATTACTGACTATATACAGGTAAGTGTGCGAGTGCGTGTGGCTGGTGATGGGCGCGCTGTGCAACAGTCGCACGCACCAGCTGCCCGCACCGCACACGCAGGCGCCGCACATGCACCAGCCCGTGCCGCAGGACGCCACGTGCCATATTACTGACTATATACAGGTAAGTGTGCGAGTGCGTGTGGCTGGTGATGGGCGCGCTGTGCAACAGTCGCACGCACCAGCTGCCCGCACCGCACACGCAGGCGCCGCACATGCACCAGCCCGTGCCGCAGGACGCCACGTGCCATATTACTGACTATATACAGGTAAGTGTGCGAGTGCGTGTGGCTGGTGATGGGCGCGCTGTGCAACAGTCGCACGCACCAGCTGCCCGCACCGCACACGCAGGCGCCGCACATGCACCAGCCCGTGCCGCAGGACGCCACGTGCCATATTACTGACTATATACAGGTAAGTGTGCGAGTGCGTGTGGCTGGTGATGGGCGCGCTGTGCAACAGTCGCACGCACCAGCTGCCCGCACCGCACACGCAGGCGCCGCACATGCACCAGCCCGTGCCGCAGGACGCCACGTGCCATATTACTGACTATATACAGGTAAGTGTGCGAGTGCGTGTGGCTGGTGATGGGCGCGCTGTGCAACAGTCGCACGCACCAGCTGCCCGCACCGCACACGCAGGCGCCGCACATGCACCAGCCCGTGCCGCAGGACGCCACGTGCCATATTACTGACTATATACAGGTAAGTGTGCGAGTGCGTGTGGCTGGTGATGGGCGCGCTGTGCAACAGTCGCACGCACCAGCTGCCCGCACCGCACACGCAGGCGCCGCACATGCACCAGCCCGTGCCGCAGGACGCCACGTGCCATATTACTGACTATATACAGGTAAGTGTGCGAGTGCGTGTGGCTGGTGATGGGCGCGCTGTGCAACAGTCGCACGCACCAGCTGCCCGCACCGCACACGCAGGCGCCGCACATGCACCAGCCCGTGCCGCAGGACGCCACGTGCCATATTACTGACTATATACAGGTAAGTGTGCGAGTGCGTGTGGCTGGTGATGGGCGCGCTGTGCAACAGTCGCACGCACCAGCTGCCCGCACCGCACACGCAGGCGCCGCACATGCACCAGCCCGTGCCGCAGGACGCCACGTGCCATATTACTGACTATATACAGGTAAGTGTGCGAGTGCGTGTGGCTGGTGATGGGCGCGCTGTGCAACAGTCGCACGCACCAGCTGCCCGCACCGCACACGCAGGCGCCGCACATGCACCAGCCCGTGCCGCAGGACGCCACGTGCCATATTACTGACTATATACAGGTAAGTGTGCGAGTGCGTGTGGCTGGTGATGGGCGCGCTGTGCAACAGTCGCACGCACCAGCTGCCCGCACCGCACACGCAGGCGCCGCACATGCACCAGCCCGTGCCGCAGGACGCCACGTGCCATATTACTGACTATATACAGGTAAGTGTGCGAGTGCGTGTGGCTGGTGATGGGCGCGCTGTGCAACAGTCGCACGCACCAGCTGCCCGCACCGCACACGCAGGCGCCGCACATGCACCAGCCCGTGCCGCAGGACGCCACGTGCCATATTACTGACTATATACAGGTAAGTGTGCGAGTGCGTGTGGCTGGTGATGGGCGCGCTGTGCAACAGTCGCACGCACCAGCTGCCCGCACCGCACACGCAGGCGCCGCACATGCACCAGCCCGTGCCGCAGGACGCCACGTGCCATATTACTGACTATATACAGGTAAGTGTGCGAGTGCGTGTGGCTGGTGATGGGCGCGCTGTGCAACAGTCGCACGCACCAGCTGCCCGCACCGCACACGCAGGCGCCGCACATGCACCAGCCCGTGCCGCAGGACGCCACGTGCCATATTACTGACTATATACAGGTAAGTGTGCGAGTGCGTGTGGCTGGTGATGGGCGCGCTGTGCAACAGTCGCACGCACCAGCTGCCCGCACCGCACACGCAGGCGCCGCACATGCACCAGCCCGTGCCGCAGGACGCCACGTGCCATATTACTGACTATATACAGGTAAGTGTGCGAGTGCGTGTGGCTGGTGATGGGCGCGCTGTGCAACAGTCGCACGCACCAGCTGCCCGCACCGCACACGCAGGCGCCGCACATGCACCAGCCCGTGCCGCAGGACGCCACGTGCCATATTACTGACTATATACAGGTAAGTGTGCGAGTGCGTGCGGCTGATCTTGTGGCTGTCACTTTGTCTAGGACTTCTGAAGTATGTATTGTATGTTTCCACATAGTCCTATCGATGTCTATTGTCCGCTTGTCCGCAGACAATAATGTCATCATACGTGGAACAAACAAAGCCGGCCGCCCTGCGCATGTCGGCGTTGCTGCACGCCTTCGTGCTGTGCCAGCTGTGGACGCTGTACCTGGAGCAGCTGGCGGCCTCCTCGCCGCCCTGCAGCGAGCCGCACAACACCACGACCTGCATCCTGCTAGACTTCTGGTGCAAGCTGGTGCCCAGCATACTGCAGGTCACCGTGCAGTCCAAAGTGGTGAGTCTCACTCTACACTACTGCACTTAGAACGATGGGATCCTCAATTGGTGACATTATACTGAACATTTTATTTTTAAAATTAAAATAAATAAATAAATAAAAAAGGAAATATTATTTAAAGCAATTATTCAAATCGTGACATTCGCTCATTTGTATTCTACTGTTCAGACAAGAAAGTATCGGGAATGAATGATTTGTTTATGGTTTCAAATTCTATTTTTGTAGGGTGTTCTTTTTTCGATGTGAACACTTTTATTTTGAATACTAGCTTCTGCTCTCGACTTCGTTCGCGTGAAGTTTTGATATCGCAACGCATCGCCTGCTCAACGAAAGCTTTTTTCCCGCTTGCAACATTTCTTATTGCTGCTCCAATCCTATTGGTCATAGCCTAATGTCATATAACCTATAGCCTTCCTCGATAAATGCACTATCCAACGCAAAAAGATTTTTTCAATTCCAGCTAGTAGTTCTTGAGGTTAATGCGTTCAACCAAACAAACAAAGTAACTCTCCTGCTTTATAATATAAGTATATGTCGCATCGTGGGGTGGCCGAGATGCGAAGTATCGGGTCTTCTTTACGATCCGACATAGTTTCAAATAAATGTGGGCATTGACGTGGGCACTCGAACGAAAGATAATTTAAATTAAAATAACTTTATTCAACCAACGGTTTTACAATACGAGAAACAAACACGTGCGTTGGTACTGAGCGTCTGCCAAGGCTGTCGGAGCTCGACTGTCGCAACACTCCGTCCCTTCTACAGCCTTCACTGCATCCCCTCTACCGACGATCGTGTCCAAGCGCTAGGCGCTTGCGTTTCCGGTATTGTTAGTTCACAATACTAATTGATAGATGGCGCTGCTAGTTGCACTATGGAGCCTTCAATCCACGACATATAGATTACGCTAAGGGTAACGAATAAAATCGTAGATTTAAAAAGGCAAACAATTTAGGACCACATCAGAAGTATTAATTACCGAATCAGATGATACGCAAAAAGTAATAATGATTCCTGTAGATGAAAACAGAGACAAAGGACACATGGCGGTCACAATCTTTGCCATAATGTTATCACAAAACTAAAAGTATCGTATCTTACAGCTGGCAGAGACGGTGAACCTTCACTTCCTAAGTCTACTGGAGTCCTTGCTGGAGTGTAACTCCACCGTGCTTAACAAGTTACTGCCGCTGTGGACTCCTATACTGCACTCACCGCTGTTCAATGTAAGTGCTGATGTTTATAATTGTGGTTTCAGTAATGTTGACGTTGTAGCGTTGCAGTATATGAGGAGTTATGAATAAATAAAGGAGAATAAAGCGGGCTGTATCTTCTTTCTCATTTTTAGGCAATTTCTTTGTTTGAATTATTTCACATTTATTTGTTTTAGTCTGTAGCATTACCACCTACACTGTTCTTGATCTATCTACACGATCTACACGATCTTGCTAAACCACGATAAACCAACAATTAAGGTAGCCTGACTAGAGTAAAAACGACGCTTGAGTTGAACTGCTGAGTGCTGATCCCATAGCCGATACAAATGTTTTTTTCTTAATAAGTTAAATAAATCTTAGGCTTATCTTCTTCTTAATGTATATAAATTACGTGTCACGTTGTTTGTCCGCGATGGACTCTTAAACTACTTAATTTTAATCAAATTTGTACACCGTGTGCAATTTGATCCAACTTGAAAGATAGGATAGCTTACATCTCAATTTATGAGACGCAGACGAAGTTGCGCGGGTCAACTAGTTAGTGCATAGATTTTTGGTATTCTGGTAATTTCTTTTGCTGGTGTAGCACGCCATCGCAATAATTTGAAGATTCGCCATAGTTTGATTTATAAAAACTGCTGTCAAATAGAATTATGTTTTTACTGTCGGACTATTTCTTATATTAAAATTACACTGTTACTTTCGGGATATTTTCCGTGACCATTACATTTTTTTTACTTACTCTTTCAATATGGGTATCAAATGAAAGGGCTTGAGTAGTAAAAATAATGTAATACACTATATTGAAATAACTAACGAAATGAGATGAGGAAAGCGAACTGATGACTGGTAACTAGGACCAGTCCAAATTATTGTGTCGGAGGTTTCATTATGTTGTAATTTAACTTTTTTCCTTTTATTCGTTATGAAATAATGTTTACCTTGGGATAAAGATTTATTTAGTCCGTCGAAGTATTGGCGGCGTCGCTAGGTTCGGGCGCCGTAGTATAATAAGCATACGTGTCAGATGCCGGCGCACGTGGCGCAGCGGCTGGCGGTGTGCCGCGGGCGGGCGCCGTGTGCGCGCGGCGGGGCGGGGGGGGCGGCGGGTGCGCCCGCACAGCGCCGCCTGCACCGCCTGCTCGCCAAGATGGCGCAGCTCGAGCTGCAGCCGCACTCCTTCTACTTCATATAGATGTACACACGCCTCCTACATTACATTTATGTGAGTAAACTTAAACTAGACTTGCGACTAATACCTACTACTACACTGTTCTTAATTGGTCAATGTTGTTTTATAACTTTCTTACGACTCAAGTAGTAATCTGTCTAGCCTATTCCCAACAGCTTAGTTTAGGGTCGACTACCAGTGTTACCGGATACAGTTCACATAGAGCAATTCTGACCTCCTATTATCCTCCTATCTGAAATACTATCTGACTTCCACGTTAGTACCGGGGAACACGATACCCCTTGGCAAGACTTTGGGCCACTGACTACCTGTAACGACTGTCAAAGATACTACAAATAACAGCCGGGACCACCTGCTTAACGTGGTGTCCGAAACACGGACGAACTAAGCAAACCTGGCTTAACCTAAATATCAACCCCGAGCGGCTCTTATTAATAACAGCCAAAAAAAAACAATAAAATACTTTGAAGATACGAAAGACTTATACACAATCCTCCTACCTGAAAATTGTAACTTTTATGATGCTAATTTATAACAACTTTATCAGGAACATATTTTCACAGAAACCAACCAAAAACCCGTCATCTTCAGCAGCCTCAGCATTGTACAGTCTTCATTCATCATCACACATCGAGCCCCGATTGCAGGTCGCTGAATATTAAGTACGTACTGCTACTTAATAAATATTCTTTACTAAACAGAATATCAGAATCTACCAAACAACAAAAAATGAAGCATCAGCATCGTCTAGGACACGTTTAAGTTTGCTCTGACGATATGTATTTGTATAAAAATGCTGTTACTAGATTTTAATCGAGATTCAGAAGACGTTTGATGATATTGAATCATCAGTACAATAGAGAATATGTGTACGGCTTTTGGGCTTGTTTTTATTGAACGAAGCCACCAAATAGAACTAGTTTTGTACAAAACTGTATTCACCTTTGTCTACTAAAAAAATGTATTCTATGTTTAGTTTAGGTATCTTATAGAACTTTCAATATCATCGTTTTCTATTACTAAATTATTTGAGTGAATTTTTGAGGGGTTAAGTTAACCTGCGGATAGTTTTTCTTGGTATTTACTCGTAGTTACACGTGAATAATTATATCAGTTAAGGCAAGTTAAACGCGCAGTTAGTGCATACTGGACTAGAAATTTTTGATCGTTTGAGTCTTTCCACACCTTCGCCGTCTAAAATGAACTGAACGATTATGAAACAGGAACCGAAGTCGCCAAAACGTCAGCAATGCTGTCGCAAAATCGCCGTATGCTGAAAGCAGCTTGTCTCCTTTTGGTCATAAGTGTACGTGGTAGAGCCGCGCTGTGGCGTCCACCTGCTACAGCCGCCGGGCTGGCTCGACCGGGGAAGTACCACGCTCTCACAGAACACCGGCACACGGTGAGTGACGAGGACCGGCAGCCCGACCTCCCCCCGCACCCCCGCACCCTGGGGGGGAGGGAGCAGCCTGCACAAAGTGCAGGACCTCTGAGCTCCTGCATATGGATCTCTGCCGTATTATAGCGTGTTTTGTCGTACATATTTGCTGTAAAATATCTGCCCGAATACGTAATATAAAGGCTTGAGATCCTGCATGGAGTACTTATAAGGTCGTTCTTTAAGTAGGCTGCTTAACCCTTACCTCGCACTGCGAAAAACATCAATAAACAATATTTGGAGTGAATTTCTTCTTTTCTGATATCGTACATATAATTTCGTGTAAACATCTATTAGATAGTAACAATATTCCGGGGTCATAAATTTCAGAAAAAATATAGAAGTGAAAACTAAGTAATCTATATCTGCTACGGGTTGTGCTGCGCACGCCTAAGTGCTACGAAGCTTTAGGTGACGGTCACGTGAGATCTATGATTGTTGTTCGCCCAAAAAGTGCCCAACTCGCCTAAAAAGATTTCACTTTAACAAGTTTTTAAATTTTCTCGCAGTGCGTGGTGTCTTTCCTACCATAGAAGTGGCCTTTATGGGCTTTTAGCCTTATAAGCCCACTATATGGCTTCATTAAACTAACTCATTACATGCACCTCAGATGTCAAAGTTTTATTTCGAATGGGATTTTCTTTGTTACGGATATAATTTTAAAGCACCACGAAAAAATTGTAAGTTCATGTTTTTAATTATTATTTTTTTGCACTTAAGTTAAAAACATATCTCTTTCAAATTACAAAATTCTATAATATAGCTTATATACAAACACGACTTTAACTCAGAAATGGATTTTCTCATCAAATATCCAGTTTTATTTTAGTACTGAGATGAAGTGATGTTAAAAACCTCATCAAAATCCGTTCCGTTTGGAAAAACAACGCACTCAGTTGGACAAAATTAATGATTGGATAATAAATACAGCTCATAAGATAAGATAAAAAAGTAGTAAGTAAGTATAGATACTAAATTAGAATAATTTTTTCTTTGGTCGTTATGATATTATTTAAAATTTTCTAACCCAATACCTATACCAAAATTATAAGATTCAAACAAAATACTAGGTGCTTTCAAAAGTTTCAACTTTTATTGATTATAATAAATTACTCATGAAACTTCACCTATAAAAACTCCCAACTTCCGCATCAACCTATTAAAAATTACAAATCCAGCTGTGGCAAACAAAACTACAATAGATGCTTTCAAGATCAAAATGTCAGTAACAGCAAATTTTTGCCATATTTCGAGGATCATCCCAATACAAATTGATTTTATAACAAGTAACTTTGACCGGGGTCATATTATAAAGTGTTGAAGCTGTAGTTTTTCTGATGCGAAATTGGGACAGGACTATTCGTCCTGTATGTCTATCTCTGTTGCACTGTCTAGAGCACGTAATTACCACCGTAGAAATGGATTTATTCGAAAAAAGAATCGATAAAATGACAAAGGAGTTTTTTTTTTTTTGATCGTAGTGCTGGTATTTTGTTTGAACCTTATTATAATTGGATAAGGGGGTGTATTAATACCGCGAGATCAATAAAATCGGTGTAATTCCGAGTAAGGTTATATAATAGGTAGTACTTATACTAGAATAAGTTCAATAAGCAAAACTTCAATTGACATTTAACACAGGTTCGTATAGAAAACAAACATTACAACAACATAAAGTGTGATGGATAAAAATCATGTAAGCTCACATCATAGAAGGACTGATTGATATGACTTTAATATAATAATAATAATAAAATATCGGTTTATTTTCTCTACACAAGTTACTTAATGCTAATGCTACAGTGGATGCATATTTAAACGATGTTAGTAGGCATTTTTTGGAAATCAAAAAGCTTAAAAATCAAACAAACATACAAACTATACAGTATATTTTTACCTAATATTTGGTTTCTAACGGTCAAATGACTATTCCTGCTGCCAAGCATCGCTGCTGAGTTCCGACATGCAAAATCAAAAATATTTTGTGCAAAAATTTTAACACAATATTGTAAAACAAAGGAGAATGACCAAAGTGGACCAAAATTTGAAAAAAAAAAAGAAAAGTTCTGCCCCCAGATTTACTACATAGCTCATTTGAAAGACTGGTTCAAAAGCTTAATTTTCTTCTATGGAACTGAAAAAATCTGTCCCACGGAATCATAGATATTAGCTGAAACGTGAACTTGAAAAAAAGTAGCACATTCACTTGCACATTCAAAATTGTTGAATTAGTCTGTAACTGTGGGTTAGAATTTGATGCACATTGGCACACATAGTAATTCCAACATTATAAGTTAACCCACAATGGAGTCAACCCTGGGGGCAGCAGTTTTTTTTTTGGACCAGAGCCCATACATTTTTGGTCATTCTCCTTTCAATAGTTACTTTTATGTCATACTAGCACTTCGCCTCAAACAAAATCAAAATGATTTATAGCCCACACACTACTTACCTACTTTCTTTTTTACTCTTCAAAAATGTAGCTTTCTAATGGTGAAAGAGATTTTAAAATCAGTTAAGTAGTTCATGAGTAAAACGGCCACAAACAAACAAAAACGAATCTTTCCTCGTTATAATATTAGTTTAAATAAGTAGGTTTAAGGTCTGAATTCATGTCGCGTTCAGGCCTATGAAGGCGAATGAATAAATAAATTAGTAAATAAGGTCTGTACATAACTAAACAATGAGAAAACTCCATGGAGCTTACAGAGCATAGGCGTAAGTTGTAAATAATATTAAATATATAAACGGTATTTTAAGAAGTAGCAAGTTTAATAAAAAGGGATTTATATAAACAATTTCCTTGCTAACGGAAAAGGCACTGCCATAATATAATTTATGTAATATAAGAAACTATAAAATACCTTACCTTTAATTAATAACTAGACTTTAAATAATAAGTATTAGGTTAGGTTAGAATACTGGATACTAAGGACATTAAATGTCATTTGTAAATATTAAAGAATGCGGACTCGACGATGTCTCATAGTGTTAGGTTTACGCCGGTGATACCTATTACTGAGACATATTGCAGGGCAAGCTTTTAAATTAAATAACACGTATTGGTGGTGATATTTTTTTTTATAAAAAATCAAACTATTTTTGATTATTATCAGGTGTGTGATGGACTTTACTTACTTTTTTAAGGACCGCACCTGCAGTAAGAGACTCGGCCAAAAAGCAGTACCTATTTCTTACGATAACAATATTCTCTTTTTATCTTTCATAATCATCTTTATAACACAAGGTAAATAAACTGCCTCATTGGTCCCAAGAGTCACAGCGTGTGTGAGATGCCTCGGTTGAGCTAAAATTTAATAATATGTAATATTCAAAATAATAGTTATTTATACAACATGTGTTATGATTTTGAGTCTTGAGCGAACGAAGGATTGAAAAATAGAATCACGAGCGCAGCGAGTGATTATAAATTTCAATCCTGAGTAAGCGAAAGCAGGTGGCACCGTACGTGACGCATATAGAAGTGGCGTCTATATACGTCATCTATAAACCTTTTAACTTGGGAAGATTTATAAAACACTGGTTAGACTTGCCCATATACTCAGAAATAAATAAATTTTATCTTATCTTATCTTGCATGGATCAGAACTTTAGGCTAAAAAGAGATGAATAAAAGGCAATTAAATAAGAATGCTAAAGCGACCCGCGCTTGCGGTGTGTTGTTGTTAATTTTCTCGACTACGGATCCCTTCACTGTGCTTGTTCCTACAAGCAATTGGCCGTTTTTTTAAATTACCAAATTAAGTAAAAATCAGCTAATACATACTCGACCTCAGAACAGGCCATCTAATCCACATCGAACATAGGTATTTTCAAGTTTGATCGTAACTCCTACCGCATCTGCACAAAAACACGGGCACTAGAAAAACAAAAGAAAATAATACAACTTCCAACCCTAGTCCCCTCTAGTAGCAGAATGTTCGTAAAACTATCAATCAAGCTTTCCCTAATAATACGCTTATTGAGTCGAAAAGCTAGCACCCGCAATATTGTTAAGATAATAGTTATAGACTAGGTTATAAGTTCACATATAGAACACATGAATCAATCGGGAATATGTACCAAGTAATTAAGTAGGTTTCTAAAACTTAATTAGTGGTTAGTATATATCGTTGATTGGAGGAAGACATTCAATAAATAAAGCTTAAATATAAGGTGGAGTAATAAACATAGTTATTAAGCGCACACAAAGTTGAATAATGATTTTACATAAAAAAAAAACATTGAGAATGTCAGATTCATCAAAATTAATATAAAATACAAAATTCATTTTAAATTTATTTTGGTCTAAAGATTCCGTTTAAAAAGGCCAAAAAAACATCAAAAAATTCCTTAAGGAACGAGAGATACGATTTGAAGCCACAGTGAGAAATGTATTAGCCCGCACTGGACAAAACACATCAAAATTAACAGTATTTAAAACGAATAAAAATTAAACTTATATTAAATAATAAATCAAAATTAAAAGAAACGAAACTCGTCCTGTACGAAGCCAAAAGGCTCTCGTCTCAGCATGGTGCTGTAACATTAAAAAGCGTCACATCGCTGGTATTCTGCTAGGGCCCAAAGTGAAGGTGATGCCAGGCCGATGGTTAGGTCACATACGGATAACAATAAAAAACGATTCTAAGTCAATGAAAACGAAAAGTAACCATCTTTCATACAATGGCAATATAAGCTAGGTAGAGCATCTGCGAGCTTCTTTGACATATTCAAAGTAGAGGTCGCAGGTTGCTGGCGAAGGAACCTACTCGCAGGGTCAACAGTGGCAACCCAAAACCATTGGACATTTACCAGATAAACTTTACCCAGGTTTATCTATCATGGGCACTTTAAATCGTCACAGCTGAATCAAAATAGTTTAAAAAATACAAACAAAAATCAACTAGCAGTAAATAGTCTTACGATAACGCATAAATTAGGTTATTTATTAATGTAAGTATTGTAAATCTCTATTAAGTGAGTCACAGCAATGGAAACCGATTAAGTAGTGAAGGAAATAAATACGGCTTCTGTACAGAGATAAGTCCGTGATAGATTAAATAATAAAAAAAGAAAATAAAAAAAAACATTTACTATGATAGAATAAATAAAAATGAAAAAAAAAACCCAAAAAAAATTAGATAGATGTTTATGTACCACTATTTAATGATAATAATGAAGTTTAAAATTAAACATGAAATCCTATAAAACTATGTTGTAGAAAACCTGGAATTTACTCCGAAGTTAATAGAACTTCAACAGGTTATCTCAGGGGCACAGGCGGATTTGATGCGTTGGCGGCACATAGGGGGGCAAAAATCTCTTGAAGAAATAAATTAACATTGGAATAAACTAGTAAGCAAAGATTCAGTTGGATGAGCAACACTTCTAATAATTGTAATACATGTAATTTTTTTTTTCGGGACATATTTTTGAGTTTTTACACGAAGGCGCATCTACTAAAAAACAAAAAACGACTAAATTTGTTTTGCCGCCCTAAGCCCGGGCCTACTGGGCCTATAGGGAAATCCGCCCCTGGTCAGGGGGTTCACTAAAAGAAAAACTTATTCTAAGTTTTTGACCTCGAGGACCGTGTGCTAATTTTAGGATAAATACCTGCATTTTTTTTTACTTTTTTCAGTTTTTCGCTTATATCTCTTTTCTCCGTTAATCTTGGGATTGAAAATCTTGTTGACCAACGAACTTTTAGAAAATCTTAGCACAGGGTTCTCGAGGTCGAAAACTCAGGATTTGGTAGTCTTTCTAGAGAACCACTTAATAACCTGTTGAGGTTCCATTTTCTTAGACCGACATGTGGATTGAATTAAAATCAAACTGTATTGTAAAACTTGGTAACGTTGCAAATTGCTGAAAATGATTTAAATAAAGGCTGTAAATTACCTCTTAACGAAGCCGAAGCTTCGTTAAGAGGTAATTTACAGGCACTTGTTCTCCTCGTCATTCTTATCATTTTTTTGTTCTACACTATACCTGAGAACCTTCTAGTTACGGAGATTTTGGGGGTCTTAGTTGCAACTTTTTGACAAGTTTTTTTTTTTTAATACAAGTTTTTATCGCAAGATTTTTACTTTAAATATCTCTACGGCCCCCGCACTATTCAATCCAACTAGCAGCACAATGTGTTGAGTGCGTTACATTGAGTTATATCACAAAACGTGATTTTTCACCCCAAAAAACGGTTGACGGCTTCGTGATGAGGTGGTTTACACCCTGCATATCACAAGCGAAAGAGGAAGCATCTACTGTAGTCGATCTCATTAATTTATGTTCAACATCTTATTCAGCAAATAAAGATCTGATTCACACCGGCAACATTAAGTGGTGCAAGTTTTTTTAAAAGTAGCTTATGTATAATGTAAGTAATGTAATGTATAATGTAAATTCAAAATGGTACCGTATATCACAAGTAATTAGATCTTATTTAGAAAAAAGGCGCACCCTCGTGATCGTTTCACATCAGGCGAGTTGAGGCCAAACGCCTATTTAGTATTAAGTAAGTTGTACATTTCGAAAAGCGTGACCTAAGTATGCAGAGAATAATTAAGTTATCTATAAAACGCGGCTTTTGTCTATATTGTGTCGTGATAGACTAAGTAGGGGTATAAGATAGAGAGGTATTTCTAGCTATATTTAGATTATATTATAACTACGGTTCCCCGAAATATTCTAAAATATATTAGTATGTAACATAAATTTAAATAAGAATTACGAAATAGTACTATTACAAATTATGAGTGGTGTGATTGGGCCATTAAAGAATTAAATAATTTTAAAAACTTAAAAACGATTGTTCTACTTTTACTTAGGTTAAGGTTAGGTTCGGGCGTTTTTCTAGATACACATTTTAGAAAACAGTTAGGTAAGTAGCATGTCGTCTGAACTTTTTCGTTTTTTTTTTTTGTTTTTTTTTTGTTTGCTTTGTTAAATTGTATAATAGACATGACGTCGTCGCAACCGTGTACTGCATGAAAGCGTTATAATTAGGATTAAATAAAAATACGCAAGCTGTACATATAGTCTTGCGCTTAAGTCTAACATTAAAATAAATGAAAATATTTAAAAGGAACAACTGGGTACATGTCGTCTGGTCGGGGAACGGGAATAGTTAGGAGTAGTGCGCTTGCGCACGCCACGTCGTTTGTAAATATTAATACATGTAAATTACAGCAGTCCCAATGTACCTTAGAGCGTTAAAATAATATAAGTAGTTTGGGATTTATTTTCTCGAATAAGTTTCAGTGATATATTTTTAAGCATTTGGTAAAATAATATTATGTTCCTGCAATAAACCTTTTTTATAAAACGAACTATAGTAAAATACTCTCAAATCATTATGCAAATAACAATAATTACCGTAAATATTCTAAATAAAGTGAAATTGCCTGCATGCCTTCTATTTTTAAAAGACCGACGCCACGGTGGGAAAGAACTTTTTACGATAACCGTGCAAAAAATCTGTAAAAATAGCACGTGATAATTTAATTGAAGATCGATTGTACTTATTATAAAAGTGAGTGCATTATTTTAAATAAAGTGAACTACCTCTGGTTCTCTGTACGTTTTCTGTTTTTAAAACAGTCAAACTGTGGGCAGCATAAAACATGTCGAAAACTTAGTAACAAAGTGTTTGGCCTATTTTTGGCACTTTTGCTAACGTTTAGCCATAACTTTGTGTTCGCACTGACGATTCCATTCCATGAAAACGTATTAAAATTTCTATTCCTATCTCTCTCTCTCTCTTATCTTAATTAAAATCTTTATTTGTATCTGATATGTTGCCCCAGTGCAAACGCACTGTCATTGCAATGCGCCGCAATACAAGATGCCATTCGCAATCGCGTAGGCGCTGCTACAGCTAACAAGCACTTTTCACAGGCCCAAATATAAAGCCGGACATATGGAACGACAAAACAAATATAAAAAGAAGAGATTACTATAATTTCTGAAACCATACTCATTCCAACCTAACCAAAAACCGTAAATCTAACAGAAAACCAATAGAAAAAAATCACAGTAAATTATCTTGTTTTAAACAAAATGTAATTTTGAACAGCGAGACCATTCCTAATTTAATTTTGGTTTTGGAAAAAAATCGGCATCACAGCCGCTTGAGTTTTTTTTGTACGGGAATTGTCGCCGTGTTTTCGGTAAGTACTGGGTAAAAAGAATAATTTTTAATTCAAGATAACTATTTAGTTAGAGCGAGAAAAGAAAAACTAAAAATTGTTAGTTCTAAAACTTATTTATGATCTTTCTATTTATAACAAAAATTACAATAATGAAATACTCAATTAGAAATAAAATAAGCTGCTAAGTAATTTTTAAATGTAGCATGTGATAATGTCATTAGAGATTCATTAAAATAGGAATTAAATAACTACTACGATCTAGTCATAGGTTGGTTCATCAAAAAAACAAAAAAAAGATAGAAATGAAATCATCAGACTACTTCAAAACAAAAGCTGAAATAACTACATGCTACAAATGCAAGTCACCCTACTAGTTGGACTCTTGCATAAAAATGACAACCTCACATATTTCAGAAAAACAAATCAAGAAATATCATTAAATAAAATCGATGAATTGGTGTAGAGAAAAATAACTCGCATGAATATTTTACATCTCTCATCATTTAATAATTAGCAGATATAATGGCCCTGGGTGTCACAAAAGCGAGAAGTTGTAAATAGAACCAAAGGAACTTAATTATGTAAGTTAGCTTTAAGTTATTACTTTAAAGCATTGCCAACGATCAACTAGGCAGATGGGTGTACGATACGATTTTGACTCCGCGCTAACTTTAACATAAATAACGATATGTTAATTAACAGTAATTAGATAAATAAATAGGTTATTCGTTGATATGGGAAAGTATTGTAGGTAAATGAGTGAGTCAGAGCAATGAGACCCGCATTAGGAGTAAGGGAAGTAAATACAACTTCTATGTCGTAATAAAATTAATAAAAGATTATCATTACTTGCGGTTCAACTTAACAAAAGGATACGTAGATTGTTACCCAGAGATGGTGAATCCTGGGGAATAAGCTACGCCTTCGACCTCAAACAGGACTGTATTGATTTGGGACTGAAGATGCCTGACGAGAGCACAGATCATAGCTAACATTATCGACTACCTCAAGCAGAAAGACCCCAGCGATAAGCCCTACCATCCCTTTACATCATGCCCGAAAAGGTCCTCGCCGTCCAAGACTTCATCCAGCAAATGTAAATGTGCCAGAACTCAGGCGAAGATGAGTTGTTGAAGAGTGACTTGTTTAGAGAATATAAGCTTGGGTGCTGGGCTGTCAGTCTCAGCATCACGAAACGACCATAAAATCGGTACCATATCTAGATAGGTGCTGCCCAGTAGTCGGCATTCCCATCGTGCCTGGAAAGCACGTGCCGGTCGAATATGATACCGAAGGGATCATGGAGCTCAAGGATTAGTAGACAGGCCGGGCCATATGACCATCGGTTGCTGGCGCTGCGGAACCGTCGTCTTGTAATTCAAGTTACTTCGAGCTAGACATAAACTAAACTGCATCGAGGAAAAGCCTGTGGCCCGAAAACAGGCGGATCCACCGCTAATACGCCCTTTTCAAGATGACTATGCAAAGAATATTGACTGAAGACACTTCCTTGAGCTGTCGACGTTGAGTCAAGCCGCAGCTTGTCTGGTAGCTTCGGAAGCTTCTTGAGGTTCATAATTCTAAACTATTTTTTTACCATCAAGTACTAAGAAATCTGACATTATTAAAACAGTGGTAAACAGAGATATTGCATTTTGCCTAGGTTATACGTAAGCGCAATAGGCGAGGACTGATGCTGGACCAGAAAAGCCAAGAAACCTATTTCTACCCAAAGATATGAAACATTAGGTTTGCGTCACCATAGTCAAAGTGACTATAATGAGGAGAGTCAGCCCACACATCTCGGATGCTGTGAAAAGGTGCGATTTTCCATAATGAGACAAAACCTTTTGAACGCCATTGTCACGTATATGACACAAATATTGTACAAACAATGTGGTGCCATATAAATAATTTAAAACATTTTTTTTTAAAAGAACGAGTCACCGCTCTGTTTTCTACTATAGAGATATTTTTCAGTAGAAAACAGTGATATTTTAACTTTAAATTAATAAATTTACTATACCAAAAGAAACATAAAATATATCATGCACTCGCAGGCAACATAAAGTAACTGGCGCTCGACTTTTTTAAGCATCGTAAATATATAAAAGTACCTAATGCAAATTGAAATAAGTACTCATTGCAGTATAAAAGTGATTTAAAACAAAATAGTATAAAGTTTAGTATTCTTTCTCAACGTGTTTATGCATCACCCGCTACGAGCCTACGAAGTAGCTCCAATGATATTTTACTTATGGATATCATTAATCTTCATTCTCTCTCCTATTAAAAATTAACTTAACTGTGCCCGACAGGGTCCATAATTAATTCGATATTTTAACATACCTACCATCTGTTACATGTACACATTATGGAACGCAATAAAGTATTGAGTATTGAGTCGCTCTGTGCTACGGGCGCAGTCTACATTTTCGTGCAGATTTTGAAACCTCTTTTCCTTGCTCAATCTTAAATAGAACAACACCCAACCGACTTTTTGCCGTGAAAAACCTTAAAGGCTATATATAAACTATATTAACAATACTCACTTCTGGTAGCATAAACATTGAGACGTTAATAGATCTTGATTAGTTGAAAAAAGTCAGTCGTACATTTTGAAGCGCAAGTGTTGTCAGTTTTTTCAATTAGGATACCTATTATATAAGGCAGTTGTACATATTTAGACGAGAAATTAGGTTAAGTTAGAATTATTGCTACACATAGAAACAAACATCCACACGCATTGAAAACGCCCTCTTTTATTAAAAGAAAAAACAAGAGTAAGTAGAATTTCAGGTTATATCTTGTCCATCAGGGCCGTGTAAACGTAGGTTATAAGACGCTATTCAATTATTTATCAGCGTATCAATTTATTGACCACTTGGAGCTATAGCAAAACATAGACATACTAATTTATTATAAGTTAAGCTATGGATGTAACTATGTACATAAAGACGAAACTATACGGACGACATTAGAAATAAGAAAACCGTGCTTAGTAAACTATAAATATTGCACGTGATGTTTGACTTAGGGCTTGAATGTATTTAATATTAACAATTGTTCTTGTACTATTGAGTTATCCTAAAATTATTTCAAAATCATTCTGAACGCTTGGAATTAGCTAACTTAGTATTGAGCGGAAGAAATATCCAAAACATGAAGAAGCTGAAACAAAGAATCAATTATTAAAACAGGACTTAGGTATTCAGCTTACAGACTATTATATCATTAAATATTATATTATTTTAACGCAGTATTCTTAACAGACACTGGGAAGTCCCATTCGAAACAAAGCTTTGAACTTGGGGTTTACATACCATTTTAATTCTATGCAATATCACTCGTGTTAAATAAGGGTGTTACAAAAAACAACACTATCTGTTTGCAGCGTTAATACAGTGATACATAACTGACTGCGAGTCGGTCTTTCCCCAATACAATCCGTGCTTCGGAGGGCACGTTAAGCCGTCGGTCCCGGCTGTCGCACTGATACCCTCGACAGTCGTCACGGGCAGTCACATGCTCGCAACTATCCGCAAACTAGTCTCACCTGAGGACACCGGTGTTCCCCCTAGTGGGGTTGTGGAGGTCAGACGGCAGACGCTAGTCGCTTCGCGTAAAATACTGGGGTCTTGGGTGCAGGCTAGGGGGGCCTAGCATGCGAGTCAGGGGAATGTCGCCACGACATACTGACAAGTGTGCAGGTCCATACTTTTATACACGATATTAATGTGATTAATAATCGATTGTTAACAATCATTAATTCATTAATCCTACGTGTATAAATTTACCTGCAACAGAAATGTCCCACATTATGTAATTGTTTTATTCGTTTATTTCCTACTAGCTTATGCCCGCGAATTGTGCGATAATTGGGCCTCGCGATCGTTCTACCGGCATGAAAATATTCCGGTGTAAGTATCGTATGTGTTAATCCAGGTTATAAACCACCTATTTGTCAATTTTAATCTAAACCCGTCAACAGTTTTTGCGTGAAAGAGTAACAAACATCCAGATATCCCACCATCCCAACAAACTTTCGCATTTTTAATATTAGTAGGACGAATAAACAAATAAAACAAATATGTTCGCTTTTAAAACTAGTACAGGTTTATTTAAAATTTTCGAATAATATTATAACATCGATGTAAAAAACTAAAAATATAACATTAGGAAGTTTTTCCTAAAAATCTGGACAAGACAACAAGATAATTTGTGTAGAGAACATGCACATTAATAAAACAACAAGCTGTTTTGATTACAACTTGGTTTTTATTATAGATAAGATAAAATACTTGATCTGTTAAGTCGAAAATTCTGATGTTCTCCTGTATGTTTATATAATAATAATCCGTGCTTCGGAGGGCACGTTAAGCCGTCGGTCCCGGCTGTCGCGCTGATACCCTCGACAGTCGTCACGGGCAGTCACCTGCTCGCAACTATCCGCAAACTAGTCTCACCTGAGGACACCGGGATTCCCCCTAGTTGGGTTGTGGAGGTCAGACGGCAGTCGCTAGTCGCTTCGTGTGAAATACTGAGGTCTTGGGTGCAGGCTAGGGGGGCCTAGCATGCGAGTCAGGGGAATGTCGCCACGACATACTGACAAGTGTGCAGGTCCATACTTTTATACACGATATTAATGTGATTAATAATCGATTGCTAACAATCATTAATTCATTAATCCTACGTGTATATAGGGGTACTGAAGACTCTAATAAATTTAATAGCACTTTGCTAGTTAAAATATTGTATGTTTTTGTATAGTATATAATAATCCGTGCTTCGGAGGGCACGTTAAGCTGTCGGTCCCGGCTGTCGCACTGATACCCTCGACAGTCGTCACGGGCAGTCACATGCTCGCAGCTATCCGCAAACTAGTCTCATCTGAGGACACCGGTGCCCCCCTAGTCGGGTTGTGGAGGTCAGACGGCATTCGCTAGTCGCTTCGTGTAAAATACTGGGGTCTTGGGTGCAGGCTAGGGGGGCCTAGCATGCGAGTCAGGGGAATGTCGCCACGACATACTGACAAGTGTGCAGGTCCATACTTTTATACACGATATTATTGTGATTAATACCCGATTGTTAACAATCATTAATTCATTAATACTACGTGTATAAAGGGACAGATGTTCTTGATCGATGTTAAAGCTTGGCTCGATAAAAATATTGTGCATACAATATCATAATCCGTGCTTCGGAGGGCACGTTAAGCCGTCGGTCCCGGCTGTCGCACTGATACCCTCGACAGTCGTCACGGGCAGTCACATGCTCGCAACTATCCGCAAACTAGTCTCACCTGAGGACACCGGTGTTCCCCCTAGTGGGGTTGTGGAGGTCAGACGGCAGACGCTAGTCGCTTCGTGTAAAATACTGGGGTCTTGGGTGCAGGCTAGGGGGGCCTAGCATGCGAGTCAGGGGAATGTCGCCACGACATACTGACAAGTGTGCAGGTCCATACTTTTATACACGATATTAATGTGATTAATATACAATTATTAATTTATTAATGCTACGTGAATAAGAGGTAAAATGTGGTTATGCCAGTACATAAAATTCCTTCTCTTTTAACAAGTGTGAATCGGCCGAAGTTGGATTTGCGAACCATCAGAACGATGTTTATAATATGTAGATATTATTCAAATTGGGAAATGCGTCACACTGACGGAGCTGGTTTGATTGAGAACGTGTGTGGGGAAACTCAACCTAAAACAACCCCGCCGCGATCGTCTTGAGTCAGGTCCGGTTTTGTGTATGACGGTGTTTGATTTAGAAGTATTAGAAACAATCACACTTGTATAAAAATGACCCGTTTCAGTCCAACCATTTGGCTCCAAATTTTCTGTTTGATCTAACAACCATCTACCAATAACTTTTTCTAAATCACTGGCTTATGTCTTAGAATGTATACATCCTCGTTTTAATGTATGTCAGTAGATGTGGAATCAGTAATATGTTGATTATTAATTTGATTATATGATGATATTGGAAGTAATATAACATAATCTAAGTTATAATAAATTGTATATTGCGCTAGAACGCGAAAATGACACGAATGAGCTAAATATGTAGTATGTTGGTATTTATCTACGACCCAACTAGTGGTCTAATTAGTATGCATACATTTAGGATAAGATAGTATTAAGTTTTAGTCTGTAATCACTAATGTTATTAGAAAATACTAAAACATCAGGCGTGGGTCAGGTGTTGTCATATCCTCAAATACAACGACTATTTCAATCAAATAACATCTATGACGTACTTCACATACATGGAAGGGACATGTTGCCAAAATGAAAGACAATATTACAACTTTGGGTTTATGGAGTTAGAACACATACCCTCGACCTACCTTCACATTGCAACCAGTTGTAGTGTTTACACCCTAAGGTCGGCGAGATGGCAGGGGCAAGCTCGAAGACGACTTGTGTCTTTTGAGCGGTAGTCACAAGTGTGACCAGTTAGTGAAGCTTTGTATATAAGCAATCATCCTTTCACACAACAGACGTTCACAGAAAAATGAACAGTCCTTCTAAGTGGGCTATTTACTGTCAAATAATGAGAACAGTTATTCCGTGTGCTACTGTATTGGTCTCGAAAATTAGTAATAATGCACAACAAACTGTCTTCTCCAAGATCCAAATGAAACAGCAGTCCGCATCGCCACATATAGTTGGGATGACGTTAGAGCTGGTGATGGACCCTCAGATCTCAAGAGCATAAGAATCGTCTCGGCACAGACCCTCACACCCGCACAGCGAATTTTATAACAGCATCAGTGAGCGAAGTTGGGATAGCTGAATTTTGGGTCAAACATTTATTTTGCAATCGCTAAAGAGAATATTTGAGATATTTGAGTTGTCAACACAATAATAAAAAAATATCGCTCGACATTACACACCGCCATCTAGTGCCACAATAAGCAAAAGTTTGGGTTGCAAAAGGAGAACGGTCATTCACTATACGTCCAGAAGCTGCTTAAGGGGTTTGACGCACGTGTCACCGAAGCCTGCATGTTGCCTAAATAATAAGTTGTACATTATACGAAAATGATAAATTACGCCATATTATGTCAACTTAGTATTTCTATGGCACCTGTATATATGTGGATGCCATTTCCGCTCTAGAATAAACATGTATATTGAAGTCATTGTAATGTTACTTCTATAAATATCAACAAGTCATAAAGAACTAAAATCATAATATATATGACATAATAAAATAACTAAAACGACTACAGCATGCATTATGTGCTTGTCGAAGGATCTTACTTAGCATAATTATACAATTCGTTTTAATGTATTTAATGGAACTAGTGTTATGAAATTCTAGTGCTAAATGCAACTAAGTTAATAAATCTAGAAAATAATTATTCGGTAATTATAACAAAATATTTTGTTTCCTCCTAATATTAAATTAGATATAATTATTGTAATAATTCTAGTCAATATGCTACTCATAACAATAAATAACGTGTTGTTTTACTGCAATTTAAATAAATTCAAGTCTTAAGAAATAACTATGACGGTAATTATAATATAACATTCATTTTTTCTATATTCAATTAGATATAATAATTATAATAATGCAAATCTATGTATTATTAATAACAATAAATAACGTGTTGTTTTACTGCAATTTAAATAAATTCAAGTCTTAAGAAATAACTATGAAGGCAATTATAACATTCAGTTTTTCAATATTCAATTAGATATAATGATTATAATAATTCAAATCTATGTATTATTAATAACAATAAATAACGTGTTGTTTTACTGCAATTTAAATAAATTCAAGTGTTAGAAATAACTATGACGGTAATAATTATAATAAAATCATAATGTACTCAATATTAAATTAGATATAATTATTATTGTAATAATTTTAGCATTATTGTTGCATGTGTGTTACTAATAATAAAATAGTGTGTACGTATGCTGTTGTTTATTTTGTAAAATCCCAGGTTATCCTTAACAAAATAAGCGTAAAACATGTAATAAGCAATGATGGTGCTCACAAAAAGTGGTTCTGACTTAGTTGAAGTTGACTTCCAGTCTATCCGGAGGCAGCTGAATTTTAGTACTTTCTATACAACCTCAACAACCCAGATACTAGGTAAGAAGGTATTCGTTTAAAAAAGATATAAATAAGTTACTAAATTACTTAAGTTAAAGAAGTCTAAAGTTAAACCTATAAAGTTTGTTGAGAAACTGACGGAGACTGCTGACACCGTACTTCCCATTAAAACAGATTGGTGAGTATCTACCTATAGGGGAAGTGTAATTTGTGTCTATGTACACTCACTTACATTTCGCCAGTTGTGATAAGTACCAAGAGGGCGAGGCTATTGACTTCGACTGGTAAACAAAGCCAGACAGAGAGCGAAAAGACAACCTGAAATATAATGCTAGAATGACCTGGGAATTGTACCCAAAACCCATTTTGGCAACAGAACCCTAAAAAGCCAAACAATTCACATCTTACATCACAAAACAGTTTACCATTAATTACACAGAAATGTCATAGAAATCATTTGTCGCCTATCAAAGATTATACAATAGTTTTAATTGATCTGCCCACGCAAGTACACTGCTCTCAATAAGTTACCTCTGACCCAACGCTTTTGTTTCCAAACTGATCGAAAGTGAGATGATTTGATAAGAGACGAATGATTACGACATTACAATACATAAGGTACAATACGATTGAGAAGATCACAATTTAATTACATGTGGGTGTAAGTATATCAGTTGTGGAAGTTATGGAGTAATCGTAATACTTGCAATTAACCAAGTTGGTATTCACGGTTGTCTATTGTTTGCCCGAAGATTATATGCCATAATCATCATTTTCCCGAATTTAATTTACCCGAACTTCATTTGCCCGAATGTTTCATTTGCCCTAAAAGACATATGACATACTTTTAATTGCCCGAATTTTAGATACCATAAGATACGAATGCCATAACTATTGTTTGCCTTATTTTTATGTGCCATAATAATTATTAGACATAATATTTAAATGGCGTTAAACAAACAAATATTAGACAAACTTATTTATTCTGTGCATGGTTTTTTTTCTGTGCATGGTTGATGGTGGGCTAGGTCGACGGAGCCCCGCTTCGCGGGGCTCCTACTTCTGTGTGGTTTATAAAAAAATAACCACGAAGGGGATGGCGGGGTCTATTCGCTCGCTTCGCTCGCTCACACGACCCCGCCATCTAACCTAACCTGTCCGAGTCGGGGTGCCCTAAAGTCCCAATTGCATCCAATTTCTCTTGATATAAACAACCGTTACACACCCGATGTCGATGGCAAATTATGTTATGGCATATCATAATTATGGCATGTGATAATTAGGGCATGTGATAATTAGGGCTTACAGTGATTATGACAAATGATGTTATGGTAAGTGACTTTATGGGAAACAATAATTCTGGCACGTGACTAATATGGCAAATGAGAGTAGGGCAAATGAGTATTATGTCGTATGATATTATGGCTGTTGACTATTATGGCAAATGATATTAGGGCAAATAAAATTCGGGTAAACGGCGGTATACCTGGTATTCACTTATTATGTAATGAACGAGATACGGTCGCAGTTTTGAGGAGCCAACATCGTCATTGTATCATCGTCCTTAGGAATCCTAATTTATCCGAGGTGCAGCATGTCTTCTTCCTTCTCCGTTAGTCGTCATCTCAAAAGTCACCTACTCCTTTTTGTGGAGCGAAATGATTACATAATTTATGTGTAACTTTTTTGTGTTTTGGAGGGCCAACAGTAGAATATTACTTTGCCTATCGAGGATAAAACCTAAAATACAGGTCAATGTTGTTAGGATGGCTATCATATTTTTACCTATAATATTAGGGTCCTCTTGCACCACAACATATTTAACGCTAAACGTTAACATTACTCTTCAGTCATCTCTAAATGGTTTTCAAGAATACAACGATGTTTCAAATTCTTTGAACTTGAAACATGTCGTTAACGACACACGTTGTCAACACACTAAACTTACAACTTTTTTAGGGTTCCGTTGCCAAATGGCAAAAAACGGAACCCTTATAGATTCGTCATGTGTGTCTGTCTGTCCGTCCGTATGTCACAGTCATTTTGTTCGGATACTATAAAAAGTATGCTGTTGAAACTTGGCAAGTAAATGTATTCTGTGAACCGCATTAAGATTTTTACACAAAAATAGAAAAAGAAAACAATAAATTTAGGGGGTTCCCCGTACATAGAACTGAACTCAACATTTTTCTTTTCATCAAACCCATACGTGTGGGGTATCTATGGGTAGGTCTTCAAAAATGAATGAGGTTTCTAATATTTTTTTTTTCTAAACTGAATAGTTTGCGCGAGAGACACTTCCAAAGTGGTAAAATGTGTGTACCCCCTGTAACTTCTAAAATATGAGAATGATAAATCTAAAAAAATATATGATGTACATTACTATGTAAACTACCACCCAAAATTGGTTTGAACGAGATCTAGTTAGTAGTTTTTTTTTAATACGTCATAAATCGTAAACCGCAATTTAAATTTTATTTACAACGAACTGCATAAACTTTAAACTATGTTACTTGCTGTTACGCAACCCTTCATGAGCGAGTCCGACTCGCACTTGGCCGCTTTTTTTTTTTTTTTTCAAAGCTATGAGTAAAGTTTAAAAGTGGGCAAATTGGCTATTAGGGTGTATATCTTCGCAGATCAAGGTAACGATGCAAAGACGAGGACTGGCCACAGAAAACAGAATTATCTAGAACAAAGCGAGGGAGGCCTCTACACTGCAGTAGGGACATATATATGCTAGTTAGATAAGAAACATAAAATATTTTGTCAATCATTGAAAACTGCAAACCATGTAACAACAATTAAGCCCTATGATGGGAATTTGGACACTTGACGAAAGTAGGTAGAGGTAAGTATTTCACCAAAGTTCAAAAGTAATTACAGATAGAAAAACCGGTGACACTGCAGCACCCGGACATCAATAAGACATCGAAACTGTTGACAGAGCACGCAACTGTAATTACAAGCACACAGCTACAAGAATCTTTTGGCGCTTCCATTTAAGCATCGAGATATTCACAGCCATATTTACACGCATCGCATCATTGACATAGAGGCTGTAGGTCATCCATTCGAGAAATTGACAAGAACAAGTTGGCTGTGTTCGTTCAGACTTTAATCGCGATAAATCAGTAGGTACATATCGGTTCAATTCAAAATTTAAGCGGATGCAGCTGAATACCAGACTTTTGTAGAGCGAGAGCTTATCTGAGCTTCATAAACCGAATTCGATACCCTCAGTAAGACTTCCGGGCTCCTCATCATTGATCTACGTCTACGACTGATAGCCCTACTGTGAGAGCCAAAAATAAAGAACCATCATCATCTGCCTTGCCCTTTCCCAACTATGTATGTTGGGGTCGGTGTGGTTTTACTTGACGCGACTGCCTATCTGACCTCGAGATTCCGAGTCAGATGTCCGGACCACTGACCACCTGTAACGTTTCCTAATAGATCTACAAATGACAGCCGGGACCAACGGCTTAACGTGCTGTCCGAAACATGGAGGAACTCCGTATGTAATGGGGTGCCACTAATCCACGGATCAACTTAGGTAGCACGACTTACCATTAAGATCGTCCCGAGAGGCTGTCATAATTGAGCTGCAAGCTTCTCTAAAATGAAAAAACCATGTTGAGCAACAAATTGTTACTGAAACGATCATCCTAAGCCTAGACTCCACAGACTAGACTGAATCAATCATGTCAGCACAAAACAAGACGGTAGTAACAACAAGATGCAACTACGCCGTGGGAATCAAAGTTTCTCATCACTCAAAAACACCGATCGAAAGTTAGGCAAAATATCCATAATTTATCTAGAAACAAAACCTTTTTCTGACAGAACAAAAAGATTTTCACTTCCTTGACTCTATTGCTTCGGGTTAAGGCCTAGTTTTGTTTGGTTCCATTTTTATTTTGCTTTCGAAAGTGTATTGTGCAGTTGGTGGGTTTAACAATCGGCAATTTCATGATGTAAGCTATTGGACATTACTCGATCAGTTTATAAAGAAGGTTTGTTACGATGGCAGTGGATTAATTAGAAGATGTATGAATGAATGTCCCGCTGAATTGGAGGCGTTGCAGTGTCAATGGTCAGAAGTTCAGAACTGTTGTAATGAGAATTCGAGATTAAGAAATGTAGGTTCAAGGCTTACTCATGATTGTGTCTATTGTATCTCTACTCATCAAAATAATTCAAATTATTTTTAAATCGAAATTATGTTTATTTAAAAAAGAGATTCGAGTGTTAGGGCCGGTTTCCAGTCTAACCGGATGCAGCTGAATACCAGTATTATACATGGACTGGACCTTCACAACCCGGTAAGTGCTGGATAATATGATTCTCCTTACTAGTCAAGACATTCGGGTAAATCTTTGACAGTTGTTACTGAAAACCTGTCATAGATTTACAAATGACTGCTGCGACCAACGGCTTAATCTGCTTTCAGAGGCACGGTGGAAACTCGGTAAGTAATAAATGGTCACCCATTTATAGACCGACTTTACGGTTACGGTTTAAGACATTTCTCAAAAACTTTAGTAAGCTTTTAGAAGACAGACTAAGACTTTAGTAAGCATACACCTTTAAGATCACCCAGTGCATGAGAGAGTAGAAAATAAATTATGAAAATGTTGTTAGGTACTGGTTTTTTTGGGACAAGCCCGCCACACTATTCCCAAACCACTGTAACTCCTGAAAGCCAGAATCAACCGTGGCTACCACCAGAAAAGCGCCGAGACAATGAAGCTCGGCGAAGTCACAGAGAATGAATTTAACTGTCTTGGATCCCGCAACGAAATTTATCAGAAATTATAGCGGAGGAGTAGGAAAAACACTGTAATTTTCACTTCCCTCCATATCAGCAGGAGACAGAATGAAACAAGTCCAATAGGCACAAAGGGACGTTTATAACTGGGATAGGCCAAGTCGCCTTGCACCACGGATACTGTTTTTGTTTGCTCTTTTGCGGAGGCACATTGTTCAAGTTATCATGATGTAATATATCACTCGTTTACCAGTAACTATACTTATTCCCTGATCTTTGTTTATTAGCAGTCTGAATAACTATAAGGAAATAGGTTTAGGTTTAATATACTTTACTAGCTTCTGCTCGCGACTTCGTTCGCGTGAAGTTTTGATATCGCAGCGCATCGCCAGCTCAACGGAAGCTTTTTTCCCGCTAGCAACATTTCTTATTGCTGCTCCGCTCCCATTGATCATAGCGTGATGTTATATAAGCCTAAGCCTTCCTCGATAAATGGACTATCCAACGCAAAAATAATTTTTCAATTCGAGCCGGTAGTTCCTGAGATTAGTGCGTTCAACCAAAAAATCAAACAAATTCTTCTGCTTTTTCCCAAAAACAAAAAGCAATTTCTCATTAGCTGCTCGTAATCTGTATTGGTACCCAGTTGATGGTAAAGCACGCCCCCTATTACTTACATGAAACTATAACATAACTGGTGAAATGTAGGTGTCTTGTAGGTACATAACACCCTGACCCTACTGCTAAAACTGGCATAATGTTACGTTATGTCATTCAATTTCACACCTTATTGTCTAACAATAAATCTAATTACCCAGCGACTCAAATGAGAGAAATTGGGTGTGGTCACGAGTTCACGACAGAACTCTTCAACGCAATGTTAGGTAGGCGCATTGTGCGTCTTACCCAACTGAGTTGCGAATAGCAAACGCTATTGTTGAACCAAGAAATAACGCCTAGTTAAAAGTTTTGGCATATCATGTGGGTATTGCGGCAAGCGAGCTAATGTTGGTTAATACGTTCATGTAGTCAGAACTACCGCGTTGGTCACCGCAAGAGCAACTGAGCATAAAGTCCTGGGTCAGTCAAAGTGTTATTAGTGATTTCCTTCAGGTATTCCTCAGTAACAGCCACGGAGTTAAGATTTATTTATTTATCTACATATACTAATATTATAAAGCAGAAGAATTTGTTTGTTTGGTTGAACGCGCTAATCTCACGCTACGACCATTAGGAGCGCCTAATGGTCGTAGCGTGAGATTAGCGCGTTCAACCAAACAAACAAATTCTTCAGCAGGAATAAGAATGTTTCAAAAACAGGGATTTCTTTTCTCTCTCTTATGCGTCGCAGACGAAGTTGCGTGGGTCAGCTAGTTTATTATAAGGCTTCTCAACAATGAGTACAACGTTACATTGCAAACTTAAATCTAAGTGCCTCATCACTTATAGAAAAGCACAGCATTTGCGCCCGACTGATGGCGATAGGCTCGCTCCATTTTACATGGAACTAAAAAATAACTGGCGGAATGTGGGTGTACTATCTAGGTATACCTCTGCCTTACCTTCAGAGATTAAAGGCGTGATGTTTCGTAGTAGGTTAACCTTTTGGACGCCATTGTCACATATACGTGACAAGCAAGCGCGTGCCCTGTACGCCAAACGACACAAGTATGTGACAAAATAGTAGATGAAATTGTGGCTTGGCGTGGAGGGCACGCGCGTGCGTTTATGCTCTGGTGGTCAAAAGGTTAATTGGACGGAGTAGAGGTTAGTCTAGTGGTATTATAACGTCCCGGTATTTTGACGACCCGAATGGCACAGCGGTAGTGAAGCTGCCTTACGTTCTTAGGTCCCGGGTTCGAATCCCGGTAGGAGCAAATGTTTGTGTGATGAGCATGGACATTTGTTTCCGAGTCATGAATGTGTGTATAATAAGTATGTATTTACAAACAAAAAGTATACAAATGTAGTACCTATATCAACTGTCTGGTGACCCCGACACAAGCCCTGCTTAGTGTGGCACTAGATGGTGCTGTGTGTAATGTCCAGCAATTTTTATTTATTTATTATGTAAATGGCACGTGGTGTACCTGAAATTTAAAGGATAGCGAAACCATCCTCATCATTCTCTTGTCCTTATCTCAATTCATTTGTAGTCGTCGGAACAAATCTTATTCTTCCATAGATAGGCACTTCTCTAGTTTTCGTCATCTCATCAGACACTTCTTTTCTGGCTATATCATTCTTAAAACAGTCCATTCATCGTTTCTTTGGTCTTCCTCCACTCATATATACCCATCCAGATTCATACTCAATCAAAATCTATTTAACAAAACCAAAACCTATTTGCAAAATTACGATACATGTGTCTTCTGAGCCGGACCGCTGGTTTTAGACTGGCGTATCAGCTACGTGTCCTGAATGAAAGAACAAATCTTATTTTTTTGAAAATTTTATTATCATCGATACATAGATGCCAATTAAAAAAAACGACAGAAATTAAAAGTGACACACACATGATTCGGCACAGGTAACCGGCAAAATCAAAAGGTGACGAGCTGACTCAAACATGCTTCAGCAATGGTACATGCCGAACGGTGTTTGACCGATCGGCACGAGTCGAATAAAAGCCGAATATAGGAAGTTAATTGCTTCAGGTCAGCATTATTCTTTAACATTTACCGTCGAATCAAATGCAAAGCACCTCTTACCAACATAATTGCGAAGAATCATCCATTTTAATATTACAATCAAACTTAATCGATCTAAAACTGAATAATGACTGTCTGATGATTGGTTCATTACAAAGCAGTCAGTTACACTGATCACCTTTGACGCTCGCTCGACACACATTGATCCAGATCAGTCGGTTACGACATACTAACACATTGCAATCTTATATAACTATAAGTACTGTGTTATTGTAAACCTAATATGGGTTTATACTTATAAAAGAACCTATGGCTCTTTGCAGGATAACATCGAGGTAAAAATTGGAGTTATGGAGCTTGAGTAAGTAAGCTGAAATAGACGAATTAGTTTTGGAAGAGACTTAATTTGGACAGAATTGGCATGTCGACCAAATAATAACAGCCGCTCAGGTCGACCTTGACGTTAAGCCGTGCTTGCCTAGGTTGGTCTATAGATGGGTGACCATGACCATACATTAGGAAATGGGTGGTCATCTACGAACTAAAGGCAAGCGCGGCTCGAAACTCAACTGAAACTGGAAAACTGAAAACTGGACGATACCACTTGGTAAGACTGGTCAGACTTTTTGGGCCACTGACTACCTGTAACGATTGTCAAAGATAATTGCAGGCTAATATTATGTGATTTTACTTTCTTCTCTAGTTACGCGATTATTAGATTTCATGGTTATTTAATAAGTCTGGTATTTTGATCAATTATTACTGTTTGAGTAATTGTCGCGACAAATCAATTACAATTCGTCACAAATTATTCAATTTAATTATTCATTCACCATCGTATTGTGTTTCGTACAGCACTTGATCAAGTTAGGTAAACAACATTACATTCACTGTTGTAATCACCGGATATTTAGACAGAGAACACCCACATAATATCACTAGTTATATTTAAATCATTGAATAAGGGACATCCCTTATGCCATCAACTCGGCTCAAATCTAGGTTCCGGACAGCTACTGATAAATTCTTCATGGAAAAACTTATTAACATTTTGTCGAAACCAGGAATCGAACCCAGGACCTCATGCACAACAGTATCGTTTACGACCACTACACCAACGAGGTAAACGCTGTAAAAAATAAAAAAAATAAGTATAGTTAGTTTGATCTCAGGGACTTTATTACCTACACAAAGATGTCGCATACTTTAATCATGTTATAACACCACCTAATTATTATTAACTACCAATTATGTAAACGAGCATATTCCCCACAACAAAACCAATGCTCTCACGCCAAAATCACAACGAACATACACACAAAAATATAATGAATTAATCAGATTATCTCAAGCGGGGGTAAAAAGCGCTTAACCGTCTTCCCGCAAGATGGAGTCGTTGCGTCACGATGTCATAATGACGATCATTACGCGGGATCCGTGTCAACGCTGACGAGTTTTCGTGTGTAGTCATGTGCCTTGCCTATCGATATTATCGCCATTAGCCATTTTTCCAGATTTTACAAAATACAGTTCGACAAGGCTGTCATTCCCACGAATGACAGCCTTGTCAAACTGTATTTTGTGAAAAAATTGCGATAAGAGCAGGAAAATGATGATATTGATGTGGATTCCTGCTCTTATCGCAATTTTATTATGGTCGAAGAAGCGTGTCTGCTTCTTCCCCTAAAATCTGACCCATATACTTTTCTATTACTCGTCATTGGCAGTCACCTCCTTTCTAACCATGTCATCCTTCACACAGTACATCCATCGTTTCCTTGGTCTTCCTCATCTCTTTCATTTGTTGACCATTTGACACCATTGACTCTTCAAAAATGATTTGCATCAATTGAACTTAAGCAGCATATATTTACACATAGAAATAACATTGCCAGTGCAATTCTATGAGGTTCTTCAGAACTTAGCTATCATTTAGCATTATTGCTTAGTTAGCAATTTTTCATAGATAGTGCTGCCGTCTGTGTGTTTAGGTACACCAACTTTTCAACTGTTACAACGAGACAGCTATTTTAGACTACTTGCTAGTGAAGTAGATAGCCTAGCGGTGACAGCGGTTGCCCTTGTGGCTTATACATTCACAAGTTCGAATCCTCAGAATTTCTTTTTGCATTTATTTCTTGAACAAAAACTAACAGCGCCATCTAACAGTTTGGGTACACAGGTTTAAAAACGAAAACCAGAGTTGCGCATCTATCTTCTCTTATATAGTGTATTATCTATGACTTAGCTTTCCATCGTAATTCCTAATCTGCAACTGACTACCAGAAATCATCTTAAATGACAACATCACATGTTTTCCCGAAAGCTTAGAGGTAGAGGTGTGCTATAATGAACACGTCAACATTTACAATTTATGAAAACGACTTTCCTAGGTTAACTGCTCGATAACTGCAGCATCGACTCCCCACAACACTAGCTCAACGTTCCCACATCTGAACGCGCACAAAATAACAACGAACACTTTTTGCGCATAAGAAACCAGAGCGTATTCTTAACTTATTATCATTTACATAGATCAGCGCACGCGAATACATTTCTATAATAATATGCTTCTTAACATAATTATGTTATATGATATTATATTTAATACTGTCGGAAGTTTGACGAGGAAGTCTTTACGTGAGAAGATTTTCTAGTCTAGTCTTGATTAAGTGACAATTGCTTAATGGTTTAAATTAGATGAAGAGGTCAGGAGTTCTAGATCTACTTGTCTGTGAAAATGAGAGCAATGTCAAACCTACCTACTTAAATTATATTTTCTTATTTACACGCTATGAAAAAGTTAATAAGCCTATCTTCTTTCTACGATGCCCCGCGGGCCCATTGTGTCCAGACGAACCCAGGAGTGGGTGTCACATGTCTTGTGTCTAGACAGAACATTCAAGTTCGTAATGTTTGTATTTAAACCGTTGAGGGCAATGGTGATATATCAGTTTCAGTTTTACTGTTTTGTCATCGAAAGGCAAATAAATAAAATAAAAAAACCTTATGAAACTTTTACAAAGGTAAATGCTAAAAGACGAATCGTATGACCCCCTGTCAATGATGGAATCAACAAGTAATGTATGTATTGTGTACCCAACATTAAAGAGTTACTGACTTATGCATTAGGGCTGCTACTCATATGTTTGGGTTGGCACATTCGACTTGGCAGTTTTGTTAAACAACAATGGCCGAACCGAAGCATTCACTACGTGACTACACATATTCGACTTTCATCCGACTCGGCAGGCATCTATCATCGAGGGAATCATGCTTGGCACAAGCCGCTAGGATTTCGACAGAAGGTATAAATATTTTAAAATTACGGACTGGATTAGCCGTCTGCCGCATGCCGAAAGAGCTGTGGGCCAAAATAGCCACTTTTTAGAAGCCCTAACACAGCCAGAAGGAGTCGCGGCAGACGTGGACCAAGCTGGACAAGACCAGGGACCAGTGGTCCACATTGGCCTTGGATCGAAACAACTGAAAGTCATGGGGAGAGATGCCTTTGTCCAGCAGTGGGATGATGCAGCTGATAGTATCAGTACTCGACTCGGTGAATATCGATCAGTATCTATCGTCGCTGAATCATGCTTGGCACAAGCTGCTAGGCTTTCGACGAGGTATAGGTATATTATCTTAATAAGTATATTCGATTTTACCACCCGCTTTGTCGAATTATGCCTATTCGAAGTTCGAATAGGCATAATTCGACAAAGCGGGTAGTACTCTATAAGGGGTATTACGCGTACGTTCGAGATTCGAACATGCGTGTACTACCCCTTAAAGAATTACACTGACTCATGCCTCACAATTTCTAGTTTATTCAAAGAAACGTACACTTAAAGTAAAATCAATAAACACTTCCACACAAAGTGTTCCCGGTGAATACTCAATGAAGATAAATGATTACCGCCACTTTCTAGCTGACGTTGCAGCATGATTGAATATCCACAAGCCTGCTAGTTAGGGTCGGGTCAAAGGGCGCGGCTGCTGACAAGCGGAGCGGGAGCGAGCGTGAGGAAGCTATGCTGAAGTGATTGATCGTTAAGTGAAATTGTTTAAGCAGGATACTGAGTCTGGTCAGTGTTACTTTCAGCGGATGATGAAGTATACGATATTATTTGTGACTTTATTAATTTATTAATTATGGACTTCAGCTAAGATAAACTGATAAGAAAGTACTTAGTAGGTGTGAGACTGTCAGTCATATTTGTTTCATTAGTCTAGCGGTCACAAGCCCGGCTGCTAAGCATGAGGTATTAGGCTCGAATCCTAGATCCGCCAAAGTATACTCTCTTGAATATCTCAGTCCAGTTCCAGAGTTTTGATTTGTGCTCTGTTATCTGCTCTTAGTCTACAAAACTGGCGAAATGTAGGTGTACTACATGTATCTGTGCCTAACCCTCGTGGATATAAAGGTTTGATAGCATTAATAGCAGGTCTTATAATCACAGTAGCAGGTATTTAAAGTTAAAGAGATTTTATTGCGCAGTTTTATTAACGATGTTAGAGCGGAAGGGCAATATAGGAGCTAATTAAGCAATAACCTATAACAATAACCAATACCAAAATAACAATAACCAATACCAAAATAACAATAACCAATACCAAAATAACAATAACCAATACCAAAATAACAATAACCAATACCAAAATAACAATAACAAAAACAAACAAGAATTTAGGAACCTGATTGTAGGACTATCAATCAGGTTCCTAAATTCTTGTTTTGGATCTATTGCTACAGTAAAGTCCTGAATTTGATTCCTTATCAAGCAACAAATTCTGCCAGTCTTCTGGACACGTTTCCGGATTACGGCGATGCGGAGGAGTACTTTGACGCCAAAGTGTGTAAGTACTTACGTTTAGTTTTATTTTTGTAATTATATAGAGTTCTAGTTGTAGTCTATGCTTATATATAATATTATAAAGCAGAAGAGTTTGTTTGTTTGTTTGGTTGAACGCGCTAATCTCTGGAACTTCTGGTTCATATTGAAAAAATATATATATTTTTGTGTTGGATAGTCCATTTATCGAGAAAGGCTATAGGCTATAAAACATCACGCTACGACCATTAGGAGCGGAGCAGGAATGAAAAATGTTGCAAAAACGGGGATATTTTTTCCATTCGTTTTTCTCTCTTACGTGCCGCAGACGAAGTTGAGTGGGTCAGCTAGTATCTGATATACATAGTCATTTTAATGATCTTACAACATAAATAAAGGAAACTGTAAATTTAACTCAAAGCAACAAATCGATAATGTTTGATATTAATTGCATTAGAAATGGAGACTATAAATGATCTAGTCTGTCTAGTATTTACAATTAGACCAAGTTGTGTCTTCTCTGCATACTAATCTAATTTTTTCTGACATTCATCATCCATCGAAACATACTTGACGTCGAATCGAGCAGCTTTAACTATCAATCTCTAATAGGTAGTTACATAATCTTTTGTTTTGACATTTCATACGGTGTCGGCCTACTTTAATAAGCATCGTTATTAAAAGTCTGTCAATTTGTATCAATTTGTCAAATGGTTGTAAATCATTATTTTTCATGGATATACTCGTACTTTCACAAACTTTCATAAACAACAGATAGAAGACATCCATTCAAACACAGGCTCACAACACCACCACAACTTTTAATTCACCCCCCTATACACACACGCCCACACACACAGACACACACACACACATACGCACACACAACAGTCATACAAATATACATAGTATCATAAATAACCTATAACTGTTTTCTTCATGTATTGCTTTTTTATTTTTTATATACATTACGAGTAGATAAAATTAGATTTAGAATTTATTGTAGCGGGTACTACTATATTTGTAACAATAAAATCTAATATTCTTATTCTTATACTCTACATATCCGTACGGATATCGATTATAGCATATAGTTCTACAGATCTAGACTAAAATAACATCCATGTGCACAGCAACTTTAAGAGAAACATCTTATCTTAGGTGAGATGAATATTTTAACTCAGATTAAAGAAAGTAAAGTGCTTTTAGCAGTGATAAATCTATACGGCCAAAACATAAGACCCAACCCGTTGTAATACGAGTATTTAGATGTTTATTTGTCTCAACCTATAAAATGTCCCGAAATCCATGTATTGCTGCTTAACACACATACCCCACATAAACTTACTCGCCTTTTTCCATGGGTCTAGGCAGAATTCGCAGACCACCACGACCAACGATACTCATACTCGTTTCGCCTTGTCCACGTCCATACATCTGATCATACAGGCACGAGGCTTTACAGAAGACGAAAAAGATTTTGCAAACTTCGAATTCTCTGAGACATGCGATACCCGGATTCTATGATACACAGTCAAGATTCTTATATGAGCGACGTGACAACAACATCATCTATCTAGCCTTTTCCCTGTCATGTTGACTTCGGCTTCCAATCTAACCGGATGCCACTGACTACCTGTAACTACTGTCTAAGATCTAGACATGACAGTTGGGACCAACAGCCCAAACATCAGTAGAAAATAATACATTTTGATACAAGTGGAGATAGTTTGTTATTGTAGTTCAAGGCGGTATTAACACACGAGCCGTAAGGCGAGGGTGTTTTTGAGCCGAGAACTGCAATAAGAAATGTCCACGCATAGATATAATAAAGAAGGAGATATGGCGTGGAGTTCAAAATGTATAGAAAACCGATGAAGCCACAGTTGCCCCTCCATAAAGCTAATATTGCACACAGAGCTCTGTCAAAACAATACTACGAACAAGTGCACACACGCGCCATCGATAACTCTGTCATTTAAATACAAACCTTATTTGTTAAACTACAGCGTACTTTTTCCGTATAATTTACTCACACTAAAACAATTATCATTGTGTGTTGTCGGGACACGGGGGCGGATACGACACAGTGCTAGACTAAATCGAAGAGTTATCGATAAATATATCGATTATTTTTATAAAGGATTTGGAAATAAAGTAAATAAAAATAATATGAAACCTACAAACATTATTCAATGAATAAAAATACTTTAAAATCAATTAAAAATCAAATGACACAGTTACACGTAGTTCAAAATCAAAATCAAAGCATTTATTTCAATTAGGCCAGTTACAGGCTCTTTTGAATTGTCAAAGCGAAAAAGAAAATTAAGCATAGAACCACATCGGCCTTCCAACCGGATTACAAGAGTTAACAAATTGAAAAAAAATGTGAAATAGTAATATAACAATTCGCAGTCCACTTTCTTGTCGACAGACTTTGTCAAACCTCCACGAGCACATCACTAGCTCGCGCTTAAATACGGCGAACCGGAGCAGCGGACGCACCATGCGACATGACGGCTTAATGATGTTTCGTTATGTCAGGTGTACATTGCTCGTTCAGTCACTCAGTGACAGACTAAGGTGGTTGTAAAAGAGCAATGTATTTAATGCAAACATAATACAGTCGGAGTAATACAAGAAAACATAAATCAAGTAGTACAAGTCAGATATATTTTAGGGATTATGGTTTTTCGTGATTTTTAAGACAAATATTGTAAAATACTTGTTCTAACTTGTGGTAACTGATGCCCTGTCTTCTAAAGTTTTTGTCTTGGCTTCTATTTTTGCACGAAACCACCGAACAAGACGGCATAATCGTTTTTTTACGAACGCGGTTGACGACACACTAACTCGCGGTTACGGCCATTTTTTCAATAGCTGAGCGACGCGGCCAGCTCCACGTGGTCACCGACACGCCCCCTTGCCACTTCTCCTGTTTTTAATATCCACGTGTATCAAACGACGTTTTTCAATACACTTTTGAAGAAATAAAATAAAATAATGTAAAATATTTGTGTCATGAATGTCACGAGACTATGATTTAAATTTTATTTTTTTTCCGCGCTTTGCTTTCACCAGGTTGAAGGAGAGGCAAAGGTATGAAGCCGTTATACAGCCTAATATAAAAAATAGTTTATTTTAATTTTGAATTTAGAACACAAATAAATGTTAATTTGTTTATAAAAGTAAATATTACTTATAAATAATCATATTTCATATTTATCTTGAATTAATAAACACAATTTGAATATTCAATAAATGTTTACAAATAATGACGTAGATCAGTTTTCCAAAATTAAAAAAAAAACATTCACCTCGACTGTATAGTCAGAGGTGAATGTTTTTTTTTAATTATGCAATGAACCAATTTGGACTAAGTATACTTATGTATAGTTATCTGTGGCAATTTTACTATATGTGTGAAAAAACCATGAAAAACTCACGCGTGAAAAAATACACTGCATTTTGAACCTAATCGTAGTGCGAAAAGAACCGGTTTTCGAGGAAGTGTTTTGAAAACAAACTTTCTCATACATTCCGAATCTTCACCATATCAGGAGAATTTTCCAAAATGGCTCCGTACGAAACGGACGCGACATTACACAGTGATATTGTTTTAGAATCTCACGTCGCATCGTTTGCGCAATGCCGCCTACCGGGTGATCGGGGAACTGATACCGACAGGACGCGGTCGTCGCTAAATTAATGATGACTACTGTAATTTAATGGCAAGAGAAATTTAGATAATGATGGTTGGATTAAAAAAAGTTATATCATGGTTACATCATATATTGTAGATATTTGTAAGTACCAAATATATTGTCCTGTATAGCATCATCATCTGCCTAGCCTTTCCCAACTATGTTGGGGTCGGCTTCCAGTCTAACCGGATGCAGCTGAATATCAGTATTTTACATGGAGCGACTGCCTATCTGACCTCCACAACCCAGTTAAGGCGATTACATGAGCTAAACGCGAGTTTTATAAATACTAAAAGTATATGATTCACTGCTATAAACAAGACCAGAAAAATATCTGATATTCTTCAGGATATATGCAAGCATGATACTGTTTTGGGCCACTACCTGTAACGACTGCCAAAGATGGACACATGACAGCCGGGACCAACTGCTTAACGTGCTTTCCGAGGCATGGAGGAAACTCGGTATGTAAGGGCGGTCACCCATCCACAGACCAACCTAGGCAAGCACGGCTTAACCTACAGATCGACCCGAGCAGCTGTTATTATTTAGCCACGAGCTCCTCCTGTATAGTGATATGTAAATACTTCCGCTCTAGGAAAATAAAGGTATGGAGTGGAGCTCAAGATGTTCTGGCCCTACTTGGGCGAGGCCTGTGTCCAGAAGTGGGCTGTGATAGACTGAATTAAAGTAACTCAAAATACAGACTTTTCTTACAAGTAGCTACTTTTCCAAATATTTTCTGAACCTTATTAATCTTAGATAGTAGACACATTAAAAGGGGAAAAGGTTTTCCAGAGCTGGTATTTAAAGTAGGAATCCTTTGCAAAAAAGATTGTTGTTACAAAAGGACAATTATGGGCAATGTCTCTACAAATTATGATTGATAATATTCCGATTGTCTTCCACATGCGGCTTCACAAGATGGCACAATCCAGAACAACGATATTTTCTTCATTTCGTCTGTATCCCCATAGCAACAGTATTTCAAGGTATTTCCTTTTCCCATTAAAATCTCAGCGTTAAGACTATTATTAAGATTCCACAGTTTTTCTGACAGCCGACCACAGCTTGCGTAGAATATTTTATTTTCATCTTTCCACTATAATTTGCGACACCGCTGCCTAATCGCTGCGATTTGTCAACGACAATTAATTTTAATAAAGGCATTATGAGAAAATCGTTAATACTGAAATCTTTATATTTATAAAATTGCACAAGTAATAATTTGAATGACAACTTTGAGTGTAGCCAATGATGTGTTAAGTTCTTCAAGGGCTTATGGCATCCCTACTTCACTTCTAATCCCTATCCAATAATATCTAATATTATAAATGTGAATGTAAGTTGGTTTGTTACGCTTTCACGTGAAAACTACTGAACATTTTGCACACAGATAGTTTATAACCTGGATTAAAACATAGGATACTTTTGTGCCATTGGACATTAATCAGACTTCACGCGGGCGAAGCCGCTGGCAGAAGCTAATATTGAATAAAATCGTAATCGAGTACTTGTGCTTGTAACAAATCGGTCTGTCTAGTGTCATACGCTCGCTTATCATGTAGCATTCCATGTCAAAATTTAAAATATTCGGAATGTTTTGTACGAAAATATTCCCAACGTCCACTCTATAAGTTTTTTAAATCTCTTTGGCTCCATGTAACGTCCAAGAACCTGCAGTATGATAGCGTGGTGACCCACTCCACGAGAGAACAGAGAGGACTTATGTCCCAGCCCTGGGAGCATTATTAGCTGGTATAAAAGCTCATGGCGTCAAAGTAATGGGGTCGCAGTCACTGTGGAGTATTGATGCATTGCTCAACTGACCTTGGTTAGGATGCCAAATAACTTTATTGGACACGTGCTCTTGCGCATAGCAATTGTGTCCATGGAAACAACTTTGGGCACATGCCAAATATTGTGAAGCTAAGGTAGGATATTGGTAAGATACAATTAATATACAGAGTCTATAAATGTAAACAGACAGCCTAACAGTTAAAAATAAGTAAGTAAGTTATGTTAATATTTCAAAGTTAAAGTCTGACCATTTATTTTTATTACTCCATTAAAGCGCACTTTTATACGTCTAACTAATCATCATCATCATCATATCAGCTAAAAGACGTCCACTGCTGGAAATGGGCCTCCCAAAAGTGTCGCCACGTTGACCAGTCCCGTGTGTCTCGTATTCAGTGGACTCCCACAACCTTCACCAGGTCACCGATCAACCTAGTAGGAGGCCTTCCAACAGAACGTCTTCTGATTCTTCGCCTTTAACCTGTACGATAAAAATAAAGTCAATTCTAAGATCATGCTAATCAAAACTCAAAAATGATGAAATGATTTGTTTCCAGGATCATGTTACCAACAAAGAAACGAACAATGTATTTTGTTTCCTTGTTGAAATAAATATGAATTTCCAAACCTTTTCAGAAAAACTCGACTACAGCAGTCACGTCTAACCCCAAGGACGGACAAATAACGACAATTTTAACACAATTCCCGTAATAACAGTTATTTATAACGTTTCGTAGTCTAAACCGTTGACATTGGAGGGTTGGTTAATACACCGCAAATTAAAAGGATTTAATCAAGTTTTCGTTATAGTTGCGATAAAAAACGTTTAGTTTCATTTTTCTTGGAATGTTAATTAAGTTATTTTTTGCAGGGTCGGGCGGTGTCTGTTGAGGTAGGCTACTAGATTAGTATCAGATAGAAAAACGCTAAGAAGAGATGCTGTAAAAGCGTGAGATTTTAGGTAGGTATACTTGCCATGAGATTTAATGAATGACGAATTTCTCAGCAGCGACCCTAGGTCTCGATTTTTCTCCGTTTCCTGGCAAAAGACCTGCTCCTGCTGCAATGTCATGATACTTGAATATAACTGGCAAATAGTACCTATACCTAATTAGGGGACACTTCCGGCGGTTAAGGCACCCTTTTAAAGGGCAAAGAGAATATTTTTACCACCAATTTTTTCAGCTCATTAATTAAATAATATGTTCCTGGCATTCTATCACTATTCAAAGGTTATTTAAAGACTTATCAATCACTCGTTGAATATAGTGTCTAAAAATATTTTCCACCAATGCCTATTTGGCATTATTTTCCGATTCCGAGATTGTTATGCCTGTTAAAGGACAACAAAACATCCTAATATTTTGCTACTTCATTTAATTTATCAAATAATTATCTAACAAAATAATGAAATTATGAAATATCGCTACGCGCAAATTATTACTGGGAAATAATGTTTTTTCTTTAAACATGGGTAAAAGTTGGAACTTAGACCTTTCATAACTCCATAATTGTTACATTTTAACTATAATGCAAACTAAACTATAATGTTCATTTTAAAACATTTTTAATTTTAATTGTCGTATGTATGATTTCTTGTCATCAAATGCTTTCGTATTTTGGTTTTTGTTTTGTTTTTCTAATTATTTATACTTTTTTCAATTATCTTCTTTTAGTGTTAACACCGTTGTTAGTGTTTATGTGCATGTCGTGGTCTCCTGTAATTGAATGAACACACTTAAGAGCCCTCTTACAGTCCACTAGCGCCGCCAATCGAAAAAATGTCATAACTCGTAAATAGAATCAAAAATACAAAATATGTTCTATTATTACTGTGGAAAAGGCAATAACGTAATTGTATAACACCTTATCAACACTTGAAATATAGCTGTTTAGCTAAATCGTGCATTCAAAACATAAACGGCCGTTTTTGTTACAAATGCACGATTTAGCTAAACAGCTATATTTCAAGTGGTGACAATGTGTTATAAAATTACGTTATTGCCTTTTCTACAGTAATAATAGACCACATTTTGTATTTTTGATTCTATTTACGAATTATGACATTTTTTCGATTGGCGGCGCTAGTGGACTGTAAGAGGGCTCTTAAAAGAACCTCTGTATAACTGCGACTTATATTGTATCTGCGTATCTTTTGTTGGGGATCCAAATAAATTAATAAATAAAATAAATGACTAGATGGTTTCCGGGTATGGTGCAGAACAAAACGAAAATGATTGCAATGACGGGGCGAGCAAGTGCCTTACGGCTTCGTCAAGTGTATTTTTCACCCTTTACATTAATCATTGATGCAATTGAAGTTGTTTCTATTAATAACCTATAAAAAAGTGCAACCAATCACTCAAAACCCAGCCTTGACAAAATCCACACCTAATTAATAATAATCCCAGCACCCATCCATTATCACATTAAAAGTGTCCGAGGATTAGCCAGGCCATTTCCCAACGTCGCCCACGTGACGGCGTGTCCAATCTAACGGACAGACAGACGGACATGTGTCAGCGTTATTAGCTTGTGACCCTGAACTATTGAGACAGGCTCAGTAAACTTTGAAAATAAGGGTTTCTCAATGAGTTTGAAGAGTTGATTGGAGCGGTGGGTAGGTTCTTTGTTGCAGTCGGTTCGTGGATTGTATTCCTATGGGATTCTTACTTTATATATTACATCTCACCCCTAGTCAAGGAAGCGTTAGTCGTAGTAGTTTATGTTTGAGGCGACTAGACGAGCTAAATTAGCAGCTTGCACTACAAAGTGGTTGTTATGTCAGTCACTGCAAACCAACTTGTGTGAAATGAGTGGTTTCCATCGATTTACAAAAAATCAATTGATTGGACTAAAAAACTAAAACACTGTAATGCTAACATATTGCTTGTAGAATTATTTGCCAAAAAATCAGAATGATCGCATGCATTTTAATGTAATTTTTTGGTTGAAAGAAATTTTTAGAGATAAGTTCGTGATTTTTTATTATTGAGTCAAATTTATTGGACTATGTTTTCAAAACATTATCATACTAGCATATATCCCGAAGAATATCGTATTTTTTTTAAAACACGTGTTTAGCTCATGTAGTCGCCTTAAGTCTCATGTTAGCGAGCCTATTGTTATCAACTAGGCACAAAACCAGAGTCAAAGTAAAGCCCAATAAAACGTTGCCCGAACTGGGAATTGTATCCTGGACATTGTGCTCAACAGTCGAATTTGCAATACTAGACCAAAGAGGCACCTTATGAATAACTTATAATATAGATCTGTGTTATCCGTCTGCTGAATATGAGGTCTTGAGTTTGATTTCCAGGTCAAGAAAAGTGTTGTGTTGCGTTGTGTTGTGTTGTGTGTTGTGTTGTGTTGTGTTGTTGTTTTAGTGTTGTGTTGTTTTATGTTTCTATTTAGAAATTCCTAGGCGGCTAAAGTTTAATTTTGCCAGTTTGATTAACTGGCAAAATTTTAACTTAACTTCTTTGCTGACCCCTTCAGGTTAATGAAGTTAAATGTATATTTTACATATATTTTACATATACCATATACCATTTTACATATATATTATACCTTTTTTTATAAACTTTTCATGCCTGCTTTCTTCAAAGGAATAGACAAATCCAGATTGGCGGCTGCAGCAAAAAACCTGCAGGATCACTCGACCAACGAGGTAGTCGATTAAAGCCAACCACATATACCCTTAATAATCGCAGTCAAAAGCACGTGCCGACAGTTGCTGGCCGGTCGACTCACATTGCCATGCATATATGAAGAAAAAGAAAAGAAAAAAACAATAGTTTAATAGCTTTGTGTAGATTTATTGTTAATTTTTATTAGTGGTAAAATATCAAGAACTGTAAAGCCTAAAAGACAAAAATAAATGTATGGACTCACGTAGATCTTAAGTTACTAATAATAAGCTTAGTTAAATGTAACGTGTCCAATGATGGAACACCATCGTAGTTTTATTTTTTTCTTTTAAATCAAGCAAACAATAAATAAAATGTAAATACGAGCGCGGACCCCCACGACTGTGGTAGAAAACTAATTACTAAAAAAAAAAGTAAAAAAGCACGTATTCCGCACAAAATAGGAAATCCATTACCGATATCACCGACCTGATAAGCCAGATGGAGCCCATGACTCCAGTTACGTAGCTCAACCGACACATACAGACAGACAAACGGAGACAGCCAATCTTTATAGTGAACCACAGACAATGGCTTACTTTATAGACTTCGTAGTCTATACACACCGCGCAATCTATGGTTCTCGTTACGTGAAGAGTTTGCACGACCCGGGAACTGAAGTCGGGACCCCATAAATCAGGTGCAGTTAGTGGAGGCGTGATAACACTACAGTTATCAGGCTACAGTTATCAGGCTACAGTTATCTAATACGGCGTTTGGGTTATTGATTTTATAAGGTTGGTTTTTAGAATTGAGGTTTTTTTTAATCGCCGGCACTATATAAATGATCATCATCATTTCAGCCGAAGACATTCACTGCTGGATATAGACCTCCCCAAGTGATACTAGTTCGCCACATAGACTGATCCCGTGCATGTCTATGCGACACCGTGCGACATTATGAATATATTAAACCAGACCCCGTATTCACAAACGTTCGACTCGTTTCCGATTCGACAACTCGTATGTCTGTCTTCTTCTGGCATTACGAAAACGACCGAGATACACATACGACTTTCCGAATCGGAAGCGAGTCGAATGTTTGTGAATAAGGGGCCAGTACTCCTCGACTTGGTCCGCGAAAATTGTGATATCTCGGTTATTTTGCCTGATATCAACATATTTTTTAGCTTATGTTATTTGGTAAAAAGTAACTTTCTAAGGGTGAAAGAGTTTTTAAAATTGGTTGAGTAACTCTTGAGTTAAATCGTAACAAACACACAAACACAAAATCAAATCATTCCACTTAATATTAGCATAGAAGTATAGATACATAAACACTGTGAATTTCTCCTGTATCGTGGGTGTGTTTACGAACATAATTATAAACTGTCATACACAAACAGACAGACAGACCCTGAACAACTACTTGTAGGGATTATAATAAATGCTTTTATTTATTTATTTGACGACTCGAATGGCGTAGTGGTAGTGACGCTGCCTTACGTTCTTAGGGTCCTGGGTTCGAATCCCGGTAGGAGCAAATGTTTGTGTGATGAGCATGGACATTTGTTTCCGAGTCATGGATGTTTATATGTATAATAAGTATGTATTTACAAACAAAAAAGTATATATGTAGTATATCAACTGTCTAGTGTCCACGACACAAGCTTTGCTTAGTGTGGTACTAGGTGGCGCTATGTGTTAATGTCCAGTGATATTTATTATTTATTTATTATGTATATTTATTTAGTACATTTATTCCGGGCGGGAATCGAACCCTCTACGCGACACGCAGAGCAACAGCCAATCGTACAGTCACTGCGCTATCCGTGCTGTCATTGAAAGAAATGCCCTCTGTTTCTATGTAGCAGATAGCAAAGGGATTACACGTAACTTTAACTTTAACAACATGAACAATCACATATTGTTATCAACACTAAGTTGACAGTAATGCTCTGTGAAAAGTGTTTGAACAATAAAGTTCTACGATTTCAATCGTTCAGCAAAATGTCGTTCCTGTTTTAACAGTTTATGTGCCAGTTGGTTTTAAAGCAAGGAGAACTAGAAGCTGCCAATTATTCATATTCTCATTTATTATTTAGTACACAAAAAAATACATTTTCATTGTTGTAAATGTTGTAATATTACATATTATGCATACCGTTGATAAAAGTCGTTTTGATTATGCAAAAGTGCCTGCCACGGGTCTATTTGAAACAAATCCTATAAATTTGAATTTGAAAATTGGTTTTTATAACAGAATTTCTTGTTTCATGAGACGGTTTACTGTACTCGCAAAAATCTCTTGAACATGACACCAACAGTGGATTTAATGCTTTTTAAAACCAGGACAATTTAAGTTAAATTCTTACAAGTCCTATTGTTATACATAATACAGGGTGTAAACCACCTCATCACAAAACCGTTAACCAAGGATTCTGTACATCAAACTTAGTAACTTTATGCAAAAAATATTGTTGGGAAAAAAATTTTTTTTTGAGGTTATAAATCACGTTTTGTGGTAGAACTCAATGTAAGGCACTTAAAATATTATGCTGATGGATGTATTGAATAGTACGGGGGTCGTGGAGGTGTTAAAATCTTACAAAAAAAAACTTGTACTTAAAAAAAAAAATTACAAATAGTTGTAACTTTGACCCCCCAATTCTTCGTAACTAGAAGGTTCCCAGGTATGGTGTAGAACAAAAAAATTATCGCAATGATAGGGAGAACAAGTGTCTTTCGGCTTCGTGAAGAGGTGTGTCCCCCTTTATATCGTCATTTCCTGAAAGGGTCACGATTGAAATACACACCATTGGTAGAATGCTGCGCTCGAGGTGTGAACCTTTTATCATCTGTCCAAGATGCTGTCGATTGACACTCATTGTTAGAGAAAACCGACTCTAAAACGATAGATTTATATTACAGTACTAGTTTGATAATAGTATGTACGTACTTTACACCATTATAGTATCTTCTAAAGTGGGCAAAAGACGTTGAAGCAAGTACACATACTTCATTTGTCGCCCTCTAAATCGCGCATTTACTATGTGAGATATGGCCGAAAAGCATCATCAAGTCAAAAGAGAGAACTGAAATACATTTATTGGCATTACATAAACCTATAATAATTCTTCTTTTGGTAGATACTTCCCCAATGAATGATTGTCAGCTATCACAATGTTATGAAAACTACCTATCTAAATAGTTTTATTTGTTTTGTAGAGTTATGTTTGGCATCCTAACTAATGTTTTAAAAGTAAGTTAATTGTTTGTAACCTTTTAACACCTAAACCACTGAACTGAACTGAATGATTTTGGCTATACTGCTCAGGTGTACAGAAACGGACACAAGGTACCTTTCATCCAGAAAAAAGTGTACTATCCTCGGGACAGTACACGGGAAACAACAATAACGTTCTTGTGATAAAAGATAGTGCCACGTATCTTTCGAATCATGATTGAATTATATTATCACCAACGTACAGCCCGAATTGACTGTCAATTTCTAAATTGACGTCAGAAAAAGTACGGGCCTTAAGGTGGTAAAGAAATCATGAAATCCACAATAGGTTTGGTGTCCTGCCACCTAACTCACTGACAAATCTTTTCATCAGGCATCGAGCCATTTACTAGCAGCTCGTGTCAATATCAGAGGAGGAAACAAGCGTGGCGTTAGGTACTACAGTACTTTCACAGTTGTTATGTCTTGTGACTGGGACTGTAGCTACCTACATTTAATTTTCATCCCTGTTTCGACAATTCAAAAGTGCCTACTTGAAATGAATGCTTTGATTTTGATTTTGGTATTTATGACCTGGAATGTCCTGGGAGTGGACTCCCAGGACATTCCAGGTTGACGACTCGAGTGGCGTAGTGGTAGTGATGCTGCCTTACGTTCATAGGGTCCAGGGTTCGAATCCCGGTAGGAGCAAATGTTTGCGTGATGAGCATGGACATTTGTTTCCGAGTCATAGATGTTTATATGTATAATAAGTATGTATTTACAAACAAAAAAGTATATATGTAATATATCAACTGTCTGGTGTCCACAACACAAGCCTTGCTTAGTATGGCACTAGATGGCGCTGTGTGTTAATGTCCAGCGACATTTATTTATTTATTTATAAATACCAAAATTGCTACCATTTGTTGCTTTTTATTTGTCTGTGGAGACTCCAGACTCCACTACACCACCAGTAGTATGATCTCATTTCAACGCTGTTATTCCCGCTATCTGATTGTGTGGTTGATTCCTTATTACAACTGTTACTAATGGAAGTTCAACGGCTAAGTTATTGGATCGACGAGGAACGTGAGATTGAACTTTGATCGTCCACTGATAAGGTCTTGTTTAGGGGCCGGCGGAGCCTGCGTAGTTAATACTAACGTAATACCAAAATAATTTGTGTATCAAATATATTCTTAAGGTAATGTGTATTTATTTCGATCAAATTACAAAATTTCTATGTTCCCAAATATATATTTTGAAGGGCGAAGGGGATACAACGACGAGATATGAGGAATCTAAAATTTCTATAGAAAACTTATTTTTCTCATAGCCTTTGTTTAAATCAGTGTCCATTCAAAATATATATTTGGGATCCTAGATATTCTATAATCTAATCGAAATAAATACAGTACACAGTACCTTAAGAATATGTTTGATTTACTAATTATTTTGGTATCACGTTTGTATGATCTACGAATGCTCCGCAGGCGTCTTAAATTTAAATTTAATATTATAAAGAGGAAATGTTAGATTTTTTGTTTGTCTGTGTTTTTGTTACGATTTAACTCTAAAACTACTCGAAAGATTTCAAAAATTCTTTCACCATTAGAAACATAGGCTATATTTATTCCCGTACTTCCACGGGAACGAGAACTCTGCGGTTGGAACCGCGTGTAGTTCGCTGGTATTGTATAATGACGATATGTTAGGCAGCAAATTTAGAATTACATTAGCCACGGCAAAGAAAAAAGCAACACAAGATATGCATAAGGGCACTAGCAGTCTAAAATGTTCCCTCTGCTGGGCACACAAGAATCCACTCTGAGAGATATAGTGGGCCACAATCAACCACGTGGGCTATAATCTACCACGGGGGCTATAATTCACCACGGGGGCATTTTCCTTCAGTTGTGATGAAATAAATTATACAAAACCTACCTAGATGCAGGTTGGAAATGTAATGAAATGTTTCTATTGTAGTCAGCACTTTGGCTCTCCCTTAGATACCCTTTTATCTCTGAGCCCATACATTTCACTAAGTTGTAGGTTCGTCATTGTTCAGTGAGTCAGGATTTGAACTCACGACCTCACGATCGCCAGTCGACCCTTTGACCGCTGGACCATTGTTACTACTTACTCTTACGTGCGCGAAAATGTTTAGTACAGTGCGTTTTAAAGGAATTTCAATTTGCTGTTGACGTATCATCGTTCATAACCAACTTTAACTAAGATAGATATGCAAAGTCGTGATAGTTTCCAGTAATAATGGGGGTCAACACTGTGCCTTTAACTAGTACTTTGTCCAGGTTCTGACAAGATACTGAATATCAAAAAAAAAACTGGAGCGGGAAGCGAGCCAAGGCAATGGCAAGGTAATATACAGGGTGTGGCGTAAATAGTGGTCCACCGTTAAGTATTCGATGTACCAGATAATTTACTATAAAATTTTTACCCCACATTTTTTATAAAAATCTATCTTTATGTTGCTTGATATGGTAAAAATTTGGGTTAAAATAGAGATGAACTAAAGTATTCTTCAAAAGCTGTAACGTTATATTGTTTCACGATTTCTCTAGTTAGTATTCAGGAGTAATTATAACAAAAAACAAAATAAAAAAATCTGGTTTTGGTTGAAACTACGACCAAATTTGTAACAAAAGGTAGCAAAGGCATTTCGTGAAAAAAAGACGAAAATAATATGTTTTCGGAACCCTTGGATAAAAATGGTTAAAATTGTAATAAGTTATAGTAAATAAATAAAAATGAATAATAAATATCGCTGGACATTATACATACACACAGCGTCATTTAGTGCCACACTAAGCAAGGCTTGTGTCGTGGACACCAGATAGTTCATAATTATACTGCATTTATACTTTTTGTTTGTAAATACATACTTATTATACATATAAACATCCATGACTCGAAAACAAATGCCCATGATCATCACACAAACATTTGCTCCTACCGGGATTCGAACCCAGGACCCTATGAACGCAAGGCAGCTTCACTACCATTACGCCATTCGAGTCGTCGAATGAACCGGTACATTGAATCCACTATTTACGCCACACCTTTTATACTTTTTTTTCTTTCTTTCTTTCCAAGGTCCACATGCCCACCGTAGGGCAACTGATTAATGATTTAAATTGTTTTTAAGTTCAATCATTAAAGTTTTATCTATTAAACTGTGCGGTTACAAAGAAAAGTTACGGATATAGAGTAGTAATGGATCGTGCGTGTTTAGACAAAACCTTGAACAGCACAAGCAGATAAATCTGATTTAATTTCCACTAGAAACATTTCCTTCCAATACTTTTTTCTGCCCTTTTTTAATTATGAATTAATTATAATTTAAACAATCAGTTGGAGCAGTTAAATGATCCAATGTTCTTTTTGAAATAATAATAGAAAATTAGAACAGGAAACCAATAATATTCGTTGGAATATCTTCAATGTTTGAATTGACACTGTTCCATATTAAATACCTAATCCATAATGGATTTATTTTGCATAAATGATATTAAATGATAAACAGCATTCTCCAGATTATTTTACGAAAAAGAAATGTGACCCTGCATTTGCTTGACGACCCGAATGGCGTAGTGGTAGTGAGACTGTCTTGCGTTCTTAGGGTCCTGGGTTCGAATCCCGGTAGGAGCAAATGTTTGTGTGATGAGCATGGACATTTGTATCCGAGTCATGGATTAAGTATGTATTTACAAACAAAAAAGTAATATTATGTAGTTTATCAACTATCTGGTGTCCACGACACAAGTCTTGCTTAGTGTGGCACTAGATAGCGCTGTGTGTTAATGTCCAGCGATATTTATTTATTATTATTATTTCTTGACTTTTTAACATTATACTCGAAAACCCATCTTCAAACTGTAAGTTTGTAACCAAACCCGCATGCTGTAGCTAGCTAACAGCCATTTATTTTGCAACAGTACCCGCGTACAACGTTAGTACATCTGTGTATAAAGTTTGAGTAATAAGGAGAACAATCGCGGATGCTCTGGTGCCCCTCCGAGCAGCCGGCGCGCGCGCAGATCGCGCAGTCTTCGCCGACGGCCGACCGTCGCGAGCGCATCCTTACGCGACGCTAAACCACTCACATATTCGGTATTTTTTAATTTTTATATTTTATTTTAATATTTTCGTCTTTGTTTTTTTTTCTGTTGGCGTAGCTTTTGGACTGCTTTTAATTTGTTGTTTATTTTTTTTTAATTTAGGAATTAGTTTTATTTATTTTTGGGATTTTTGCGTGTCAAATATAGGGGTTGCTAAGGGTTTAAGAGTGTTAAAAAAAGGTTTTATTTTCGGTTTTGGTAACCAAGTTATTAGTCACATTCAGATTCGTGATAACATCTCATAGAATAGTTTGAGAGCGAAAGTTAAAACTTTTCAAAACAATAAAATTATACTAATTGCCAGTTAGATTACATTTAACAGTAATTTTATCAATAAACTCCGACAGTTAGTAATTTTGACGTAACTTTCTTCTAAAACTGCGTGATGCAAAAAATTAAACTCACGTATTTTTGCGAGGTTAAAGTTTGAATGAAAAATCATAAGAAATACCGCTGCACGGCATTGCATTGTATACAGAATATCATTTTCAAAGATCTTGTATATATTCATTTGACCGACTTTTTACATAACCTTTAATCTAATCTTCTCACCCGACTTGCTTTGACAATAGTTCAATGTTTAATTTTTTTCACAAAGACTAGTAACATTGCTTTGTCGAATATGTTAGACAATGTCCAAATGTTTTGATGTAAAAAAAACGAACCTAATTATGTGTTTGCGTAAGCGTAGGACTTCTAGCCGCCGTGGGAAGCATTGTGTTCGCTAGACTGGAGTTCTTGCTGAACACACGTTATGAATCCGTTATACAATCTAGGAACTGTGCTATAATATCTATTAGGTGTTTGTAATTAACATATCGTCACAAGAAACAACTATTCGCGCTCTCGATTTAATTTGAGAACATTTTTTTGGCGTAGTTCAAATTGGCGTATCATATTTGTTCGAATTGGCGTATCGGTTCAAATGTTCGTAGTCGCATTTTTGTTGATACTAATTTTCTTTTTTCTTTCACATTTAGTTTTTCCACAACATAAAAGCAGTTTGAAAGTCCAAGTGATTCTCAAGTGACAGTGATATAACTATTTCAGTGAATATATTATTCGTACCGTGTGAACATTTCGATTTGGTGAGTGTTTGTTTAATTTACGTTAATTATAACTAATTAGCTTACTTCTAACTGAGAGAGGAAGTTGTCAATTGATTTCATTGTTTTTTTCTCACGACAGTTTTTGTGTGTTGTGCAATTTAATTTATTATTTTATTTATTGCAAGTTAATGGGTGTCATCGTCCTACATACGTTTTTTGTCTTTATTTTGTATCTTCATGCTTGTTTTTTGTTGGAATATAAGCAGAACAGCAGTGCATAAATTGTGTTGGCATGTCCCCGTGGAGATTTATTGCATGATGCATTTTGGTTTGTGTATGAATGCATTTTATGTGCGTGTTTATGTTCATTCATCTAGCTTTTGCAAACACCGTTTGAAAGGTTCATTTTATGGTTCTTTGCCTACGGCTATAAAATAAATCGCGCTTGTATCTCGCTATAAGAGAGACAGGCAGAGGTCGATAGTAACCGTCATGATGACAGTCCGCATTTCACCAACATTATAATAACAATGTATTACTATCGGGTCGAAATATTTGATAAGATTTTTTTTTTTTTCTTAGGAATTTCTCCGATCTGAAAAAAGTAAATAGTTTAGACACCAACAGTAAAGGTCCGCGGCGTTTCCGTCAGTTCTCCTCTATAGGAACCTACTATTTGCAGTAGGCAAATAGCAACTGACTCTTTGACAATTCATTAGGGCTTAGTCTCAGTTAGCAGCCACAGTATCTTTCGTCACATTTCACCAGTTATGAAGCGCCTTGTATGTAACAGGGGTGACCCTATTGCCAGCCACTGGGCACAAATGTCTGCTGACAAAACCCTGACAATCTGTGCCCTGACGGAAAAACCCAACAACACTACACTTCTTTAAGAAATAATTTCTCAAACGCAGTTTTCATCACGTATAGTTTTCACTGCCAATCAGAATGTCGTAATAACTTAATAACATGATCATGCACGAGTACCTGCGCAGACGCAGGCGCTGCGCCAATTAATCTAGGCCGGTAGGTGACACTCCCCAGTTTGTTGCAACTTGCACTAGATCAGCCTAAGATTAATATTGATTACTTTTAATAATTAATAATTTAGTAATACCTGATTAGTTCCACTTACATGTAAGATATGTGTAAGTTATATATTTTTTCTATTCTATTAGTTGCTTAGTCATTTGTTTTTATGTGACAAATTATTTGGAAAGACCTAACTGCCGCGTATAAGGGTCACAAGTGCTATAAATGTGCATGAGATCCCGGGTTTGCTTCCCAGGGCAGATAATGTGTTAGCTTGCTTATTATATGGAAGTTCTATGTACTATGTGTGTACTATTGTACCTCTACCTTTAAAATACGTGATTAGTTTAACTTTCATGTTATGATTAAGAAGCCGGTTTAATTTGATTGAGGATGTTTTTGTTGAACACTAAAGACCGACTCCAAGTATATGAATATGGCTTATATTTAAACTGATAATTAAACTCGGTTCAGCTTGTAGGGTACCATCGCTGAATCGTGTTCTGGTAGGTTTGGTATTCTTCTAGCTAAGTCTTATCGTCTTTTTCCGAACGTATATCTACAAACTGATTGCCTCGGCGGTTTAGTAGTCGCATAAGCGTGACTGTAGAGAATGAAGTACTGGATTCGATGTCTAGGTTGATGCCTATACATGGGACTTAAACCAAAACTGGAAATGTGGGTGTACCTACTATAAAGTACAACCTCTACCTAACCTTTCTAGGAATACAAGCGTGTTGTTATATAGGATGACTGGCAATTAGTGTACGATACACGTCATTGTGCTCATGATAAAAATCAACTTTTACTATGGGAAATCGCAAAAAAAATATCAGGTGTTCAGAACATCGGGCGAACATAAATGTACTGAACAGCTGTTTTTTTTCGCAATTTCAGGTTTGATCCCATAGTAAAAGTTGTTTGTTATCATGAGCACAATCACGTGTTTAATTTTCGTACACTAATTGCCACTCAACCTATATACATTCAATTTTGCCGCACACACATGTTCGTCGCACCTCCAGCTTCATTAATTTTACTTTCATTATGCCATAATTATGTAAGCTATGTTTTTTTCTAATCAATGAGAGTGCTGAGTCATTTGGTTTTGAGACAAATAATTTCAAAACTAGTTTGGAGTTGCATTCATAAAATTAAGATCATACATAATTCAATGATTTGCAGGAATGTTTTAATATTTATATTGGAAGATATTTCATGATGTCCTAACATATTGTTTTCATTCTCGTCACTAATTTAATTAATAGATTTATTCATACTCAAGAGATTAATTCAGTTTATTTTAATGGATTTGGACATAATTATCAATAAATACTGAGTTTATATTTTAGTAGTCCTAGGTTTGACTTCCAATTCGGGTAGTGTTATTGGGTTTTTCTTCAGGTATTATCTCAGTTGCAACTCATGTGTCTGGATTTGTCCCCGGTTGTTAACATTGGTCATCGGTTGTTATTCGTCCCCCTATTGCATTGGACTTAAGCACAACTGGAGTTGGGTGTACTGTACGTTGTAGATGTACACTTCTGCCTAACCTTTCAAGGATAACATGCGTGGTGTTATGTTATGGTTTGAGCCCCCAGAGCCCCAGCAAGTTACTAATCGATCCTAATGTTTGAAGCGGCCGACTAGTTTCTCCTTACATTTTGACTTTTATATTTCAACACTGGGTGGGCTGATGACCTGGTGAAGGTTGCAGGAATCTGTTGGATGCGAGTCGCACGGTACCAGTCAATGTGGCGACACTTGAGGGAGTTCTATGTCCAGTAGTGTACGTCTTTCGGTTTAAATGATGATGATGATTATTCCAACACTGCTGATGATTCCAGACCGACATGTTCTGGATTCATGGTAACAGATTGTTACACCGTGTATGGGTAATAACTATCAGAATTATAGTCCCACAGGGCCCCCCTTCTGATAAATTGAGCAAAAATAACAATCCATTCAACATAACTCACATGTCTATATATATAAATAGACGACCGAAACAGATTGTTTTACAATCTTAAAAAACAAAAATAACCTTAAAATAACTATCAAGAACAGTTCCTAGTGACATTACTTTGGTTTTATCCTTGACGACGCGTCGGCTGCGCGCGCGCACTCGATCGCGACGCTCACTGCGCAAGTGCGCATGTCCTTTAGTGTAGGCTTTAGGATTAAAGGGATTGTTTCCTGTAATCGTCAATACCTAAATAAGGCGCAAGGAACACGCAAATGGTAAGCATGAAATCAGCGCATGATTCTAGATGACCGGCGCGCGGCGGCGTAGAAAGTTTACAAATGTTATTTAATTAAAATCGGCGAAATAAATTATAGGGAAGGATTACAATTTTCCCACTGTATCTTTATTTTACATACGAGTACTAGCTGTAACCGATGATATTTTGTTGTTATTTACAAGTAATTTTACTAATAAATACCCAAAAGCTATAGGACGGAAAAGATTTTGTTTTAAAGACACTTTCGCAAAAGGTGATCGCGCGTTGAAGTCTTTTATATGACAGGAACTTGATTTTACCTCTTAGCACGATGTAGTTTCGAATAAAAACTAAGTACTACTTATCAAATCATTTGTGTAAAAATAAAAAAATGGATTACATAAACAGCAAACCGGTTGTACAGATACTTATAAATATTTATTACTAGGCAAACACTTTAGAATTTGGCAATATATATTGATCGTAAATAATTATCTACTTTGCAAAACGATTAAGCACATATTGATTCAATATTGCTAGCTTGTAGGTCTATTGGTTACAAACACGACTTCAAAACAAGTGATTACGGGTTTGATGTATAGTATTGAGCCAGTCGAATAAACTTAGTATTTTTTAATGGTATTTTCCATAGCCTGCAGAAGTCTAGATTCAAACAACCACTATAAGTTTGAACATTACTGGTAAAATAAATGAGATTGCACTATAAATAATCAACTTTGTTATACATTTGATCGAGAATACAGGGTGTAAACCACCTCATCACAAAACCGTAAACCAAGCATTCTGTACATCAAACTAAGTAACTTTACGCAAAAATTATTGCTGGAATGTAACTTTTTTTTTGAGGTTATAAATCATGTTTTGTTATAGAACTCAATGTAACGCACTCAAAACATTGTGCTGATGGATGAATTGATTAGTACGGGGGTCGTGGAGGTGTTAAAAGTCAAAATCTTACAAAAAAAAAACTTATATTTAAGAAAAAGCTTGTCAAAAAGTTGTAACTTTGACGCCCCATATCTCCGTAACTAGAAGGTTCCCAGGTATGGTGTAGAACAAAAAAATGATCGCAATGACAGGGAGTACAAGTGCCTTTCGGCTTCGTGAAGAGGTGTTTTACACCCTTTATGATATGGACAAAAACCACTGCCCAACAAAACCTACAAATAAATCAGTTAGAACAGTTACACGGTGTGTTTAAATAAGGGTTAACTGACAATTTGCAGTGGGTAACCTATATGAGATTTAAATCGTAACTGAAGAAATATGTGTGTAGTTACTAAAGGTAATTTCTGTCTAACCATTCAGGGCACACAATGGGGAGTATAAGTGCCTTTCGGCTTCGTGAAGAGGTGTTTTACACCCTTTATATCGTAATTTAGTATGGGGACGTTGATTATGTTTTCGCGTTTACGATGGTGGTCCCATGGAGAAAGTTGTTCAGTTTGATTTTCTGTATCACATCCTTGAATTTGACCTGGGTGCAAAGCGAAACCTTATATAAGACACCTCTTCATATCCTTTGCTGAAAACTAGAAAGATATTATGCCAGTAACATAAAAGCTTTAAATAAACTTGAAAATAATACTTCGTTTTATTGTCTTAGCGTTCATTTCGACACGTTTAGCTCAAAGTTCAACAAAGGTTCGAACCTGCGACCTTTTGCTCGCATGTCCACACCTGAGCGTGAGTTATTAGACGTATAGTTTCATATGATGTGTTTTTGTGTAGATACATAATTAGTTTTCATGCCTTTAATGGTGTTAGTATCTTTTATGGTACCTAAGTGTTTTTGTTGGAAACAATGATTGATTTTAGTTGACGATGGGAACCGTAATTATCATTATCGGCTTATAATGTTCAGTAAGCTAGCTATCGTTAGCAACAGTATTAAAGATACGAAAACTTAAATATTATGTCAGGCTTAGAAATCATCATCTGTCTAGCCTTTCCCCAACTATGTTGGGGTCGGCTTCCAGTCTAACTGTATGCAGCTATCTGACCTCCACAACCCAGTTAATACTGGATAATACGATACCACTTGGTAAGACTGGTTGTCACACTTTTTGGGCCACTGACTACCTGTAATTTAACGACTGTCAAAGATCTACAAATGACAGCCAGGACCAACAGCTCAACCAGATTCGGTATGTAAGGGTGGTCACCCATCCACAGACCAACCTAGGCAAGCTCGGCTTAACCTAAAGATCAACCCGAGCGGCTGTTATTATTTAGCCACGAGCTCCTCGGCTATGTCAAGCTCAGAAAGTAGAAGAAAAATCTCTGTGAACGTAATTGATGGCCTACAAACAGTAACATTAATATAACAATGGAATAATTTAGCATACTATAACAATACTTTATATAATAGGTAAAAAAGTATCTGTTGCCCACATAAAGGGTTTAAAAAACCTCTTCACGAAGCCAAAAGACACTTGTTCTCCCCATTACTGCTATAATTTTTTTGTTCTACACCATACCTGGGAACCTTCCAGTTACGGAGATATGGGGGGTCAAAGTTACAACTTTTTGACTAGTTTTTTTTGTAAGATTTTGATTTTTAACACCTCCACGACCCCCGTACTATTCAATCCGTCCATCTTCATAATGTTTTAAGTGCGTTACATTGAGTTCTACCACAAAATGTGATTTATAACCTCAAAAAAAAAAGTTGTTTCCCAGCAATAATTTTTACGTAAAGTTACTTAGTTTGATGTACACAATTCTTAGTTGACGGCTTTGTGACGTGGTTGTTTACACCCTGTATATTAGTTTTCAATTTGAGCTTTTATACAGGCTGTTAACACAGAAGATTCAGTCACAAAACCCATTGAAGCCCCTTAATAAACATCAACACCAATTAACCCTCAGCTTCACTTTCCACAAAGGATCCTGCCAATAATTCCCGCCACGACACCAATCTCCTTGCTTCAATACATCAGTGACATGACCATCAATAACATTACATACTCGTACAACTCACACAAAGCCTGCCCGTAATGATGGCTGCCATTCAACTCATACAATAGCTGTGTATGGCTACAATATGGCGAATGGCAATTTCCCTAAAGGTCGCTACTGTGAGCGCTAAATAAACATAATTATTGCAAAACATCATGAGATTTGTGAGGTTTAAGTTAAAAAAATAACTCTTTGGGCAATTATGCCCATTATTCTATGGCCACACCAGGGGCCAGGGGCTTGCTGTAGGGTATAATATATCATATTTGATACTTCATCAAAATACAACAACGTAACGTAACCAGAACTGCACAATTGCTTAACTATTTTCAATTACGACTACATATATGTATATTGTAATAATGGCAAAAATAGGTAACCTTAACTTAGAACTTACAGTTGTCAAATGTGATCTATTAAATTGGCCTTACTATAATTACTATAAAAGAAAAGAGAAATTTCCTCCAGCGTACCTATGCTGGAAGAAATAAGCAGTACCTTTTTGCGCTTCTATGTTAATATATTGACCTTTTAATATTTTGTGTACATAAATAAATAAATAGATCAGTTATTCTTAGACTAGTGATTTTAGTTTAAAAATAGCATAACATCACTTCTGTAATACTCAAAAAGTTAGGCGAAAGGATACCGATAGTTCACCCACATATCGCTGGTTAAATTAAGGTAGTTAGTTTGTTCTGGGCTAGCATGTTCCACCATTCTGAAAGAAAAAACTGGCATGTAAAAGGAAAGTTATATACTTAACATTCTACATGTAATAAATGGGGATTAGGGCCGGAATATGATAATGATGATGATTCAGCTAGTTAAGCTAATCTGGAGCTATTTCAGCCTTATACTTAGTGGTGGTGTTTTCACACTAACCTAAACGTTTAACCTACTACTTGTCTTGATTTTAGGGGCTTCCCTATGGACGGGCCCGCAAGAGCCGAAGTCTGCCGGGGCTGCGCGACTTTTCGAAAGAGATACCGTGGCCCCGGAACATAAAGGGCGAGAGAGGAACATAAATGGGTTTTAGTCTAGTAAAAGTCTGACTCTCACTCCCATTCCACCCAGAGAGGGAGAAGTCATTGGATGATTTCCCATCCGAAAAAAAGGGGTTTCTCTAGGGGCGTGCCGTATGGTTGGCCGCTAAGCACTCGCGCCCGCTTCAGCCTATTCCTTGGCCCTTATAATAATAGTCACCATCAAAACATATCGCAACACATCTTAGTTCCCACAACACATTACGTTCGACACATTACCCCCCGCAACGCTTACAGGTTAAACAGAGGATTACGAACAGATCATTATTAGTCACAAGAAAACAGTTTTTTTTTGCAATGGGAAGTTTTTTTTTGACACCGCACCGGTCCGTTCGGGCGAAGACATTTTTTGTCTACGTCTGAACCAACCGCGATCCATTTATTTTGGTCCGTTCAGACTAAAAATATCATGTATTAAAGCATGTCTATATCGTAGGAAGTTGATCAAGATTCATTTACTCTATACCCGATTACCCAACATTGACCGATATTTAATTATCATAATAGTCTATTTAAAGACGTTGCTTAATGGTAAAAGATTTTTTTAAATCGTTCGAGTAGTTTTATAGTTAAATCGAACAAACACACAAACAAATATTCAAATCTTTCCTCTTTACATTAAGAGTTTAGACTTTAGATAATAACGTTCCCCGTTGCCTTGTTGGTATAGTAACCGCAAGCACAACCGCTGAGCACGAGGTACCAGGTACAATGCCCAGATCGAGCAAAGTATTCATGTTGTTATATGTTATTGCCCAGAATTTGGATTTGCGCCTGTTAGATGCCAAATAGGTTCGCCACCAATTACATCGGACTTTAACACAAAGACGAGACATGTGTCAAATAATGACATCATGATGTATCTTAAAATTAACTAAGAAACCTTCACTTTAACAGAAAATACTTATTACAAACGCAATAAAACAAAGTGGTCTATCTAGTGGTCAAAGTGGTTTATGAACACCGGAACTAAAGTTTAAATGTGCTTTTTATTCATTACATACACAAACATTGTGTTTTATTATGTAATGACAGCACATTAGGTGTCGAATCACGAATATTCATTTACAGAATAGCACATTCTTTATAGGAGAATGAAGATCTATGTAAGTGGTATATTCTCTTAGATTGTCTGACACAACGGGAAATGTCGTGAGGTAAGTTTTGAGTAAGAACGTGGATAGGTAAGTATAAGAATAGAGGAAGATCAAAGAAACGATAGATAAACTGTTTGAAGGATGATATAGCAAAAAGGAGATATCTAATGAGATGACGAGTAAAAGAGAATTTTGAGAGAACAATTAATGTTGCGCCAAATAAATTGGGAAAAATATACATACTCTGTGGTACCGCGGAATGCCTGATGGAAGAACCCAATTACAATTTCCCCGATCTGGGAATCAAATCCAGGAGCTCGTCGACTGAAAAAGTCTAATTAGTCCGTTTGTTAAATTATCAAATATATAGTAATAGTTGTCCCGTATTTTATTTTGTTACGTAAACCATAATTGACTTTTTAAATTCTAAATACGTCACGTCTTGGTATAATTTTTAGTGCATTCTGACGTCACGAGCCCCCACTCCTGAATTTTGATGCGTTATATCTGTGTCAATGTTCATTGATTTACAATAGTACATTGTTACCCTAGGGGTGAAAGTAACTTATTTAGTCCCGAGATGGGGTTTGGCGCCCAAGCGTAGCGCGGGCGCTAATAGTTCGAGGCACTTAATAAGTCTTTAACCCGAGGTAAACACTGTGCTTTTCATTACGAATACAAGGAAAATAAAAACAAAAACACGAAACAACTCGACAAAAAATAAGACGCTTTTCCGCCTATTTTTTTTTCTGTGGCCGGTTATACAGCCTTTTTTTTCACTTTTGTCACTGAAAAATAGTAAATATTTTGCCCAAATCTATGTTATTTTAAAGAAATATTTGTAACCAAATTACAATTAAGTTATTTCAAAAGAATATATTCTTTAATTAATACAGAATTTTATTTTATTTCAATTTTACATCACGCTGTAATTTTGAGGCCACTAGGTGGACCGATGACCTGGTGAAGGTTGCGGGAATCCGGTGGATGCGAGTAGCAAGGGACGACACTGTGGCGTGTCAATGTGGCGACACTTGGGGGAGGCCTATGTCCAGCAGTGAACGTCTTTCGGCTGAGATGATGATGATGATGGTAGAAGTCGAAACACGGTTCAATAGAAAGGTAAAAATAGAACCAGTGTTTTCTTATAATTTGACAGCTGTCAGTTGAAAGTGATTCTCCCTAGGGCTGAAAAGTATTACTTTCAACCAGCTCCTCAGGCAACTTCAGACCTACTTTCCGAGTATGAGTAATGAAAAAACATAAAATACGTGTCAATTATTTTCCAAAACGCGTATCACTGACGGACTAAATAGATTTGCATTTTTTTTTATTGTCATCACAGATAATGCGATCACTAGACCAAACGAGGCAATTTTGACTTGTTGCGCAACTGTGGCGCCACTGCTTGTTAGCAGTTGTTTAAAATCGATTAGCGCTGAATTAGATTTGGTCTAATGGTTGTATTTAAAGATATGGCTAGAAAAGAGGACTGCTGAGAAATGTAGAAGGAGAAGATGTTTTCAATTTATTTAAAGTCGGCGCAGCACATGCTGCTTCAAATAAATTGGGATAGAGCAACGGTGGCCCAGTGGTGGCGGCCTCGATTTACGAACAGTAAGTCGTGGGTTCGAACCCAGGCAGGCGCATTACTTTGTGTTAATTATTTCATCACCACTGCTCTCAAAAACGGTGAAGGAAAACATCGTGAGGAAACCGCTCAAATAACACAATCGCATCTATAAACGGACTATTAGATATCTAATAGAATTTAATTTAATTGTCTACCATAAGTAAAATATCTCCCTAGTAGTAATCAAGAACGCTTATAGACACAGTTTAGTAAAAGTGGGCACAACCTTATCCGTTCTCATAAGAATGAGTTAAGAAAACATGAATAGATAGAGATAAGAGTTGTAAATTCTCAAATTGTCTGTAGAGATTTTTCTAGTGCCTCACTAAACTGTTTATAGACCACAATTTTTACTAGTAGATAGTTTATAGATAAAGTTGAGACCTTTGAAGAAGTATTTACTCGTCAAGTTTTTAACCAAAATTAACTCAAGACTATCAACTTTAAGTTACATTTGATTTGTAATAGACAACGACACATAAAGGCGCAGAACTTACAAGAGTTATTTAAACTTATAATTGAATTGCATCATGGCGTAACAAATTTCTTATTTTACTTGTGTTTTAGCTAGTTGATAATGGGTAAACAAGCAAATCTATATGCGATTGACATTCTATCGTCGAATATTATGTAAAAATCTCTTAAAATAAGAGCGCCCGCTGTAAATGCAAGATTTAATATTTTTTTTACCACATGTGAATATTATTATTAATGAGTATTTTTTTTTTATTGCTTTTAAATGCTTAAAATATTAATTTTATTAGAAATATAGTTATTTAAAACATATTAAATGTTTAATTAGAGATAATTTAATAATAAAAATATAAAAATAAGCATTAGAATATGTATCGAAAATCATTTGAAGCAAAAGTAGATCATAAAAATGGCGTCAAGATAAAATTTACTAGAAAAACGAATTTAATAGAACAAACACTCTAGAGAATTTTCTGTAGTATGGCTCTAGCTCTATGACAAGAATAATTTCACTTGCTACATACTAAACTATCTAGTGAAAGAATAAACAGATTTATGAATAGTTTAAGATTACCAAGTAACTGTCATCTATGTATTCCTTTTTATCTTCTCACAGTATTTCTAGACGTTCATCAGTGAATAGGTAATTTGATGTGTTGTGAACGGCAGACCATTTTATGCAATAACAGAGCAATTTAATTAAGCAATTCAAGAGGGTAAGTAAAAGATATTTCTGTTTTATCTATAGACAATGTGTAAAATAGCAGGTATGTATAGATTAGAATGGGCCAGAATTCAACTTTCGAGCTTTTGTACGTAGGTAGTCCATCAATGTTAACATCGATTGTCACTATTTTGTTCTCTGTCAAATTTTGAAAATATCTTGTGAGATTAATCTTCAGCCCGTGATCCGATTTTTTTCATTTCAATCGTTCTTGGAGTCTGGAGCAATGTTCTCGGATCCTTTGGTAGAGTATCAGGTTGAAAATTATTTATTATTTGAAATAAGTACTTCAAGGCTATGTGAGTTACAGCATGAGTTGCTGACCACTGGCGCGCAGATCACTTTTGAGGCAAGTGGATCGAATTTCGTCGTCGTCATTTGGATTGTTTTCATCCGAGTCGGACTGCTCACTAACGTGATTTTGTGATGTTCTAGGAGACACTTCAAATTCAGTTGTATCTTCTGTCTCAGAACAATTTCTTGCGTTTTGGAGGAAGTTACGAGAATATTCCGATTCGGAATCTGAATTATCTTGAGTCTTTTCTTCTTTTTTATTTTCTTTTTAAATGTTTGCCGATTTTTTGACGAAAGCCACCAGACCTTTTAATTTTTTTCACTGTCTCCATTGCATAAAATCATCCATTCAAATATTTAATACAAATGCACTTAACTAAGCCATTTTTAGGAATAAAACCACTAAATACACGTTTTCACTATCACTTTTTTAGACAAACTAAAAAATATCTATTAAAGTATTTAATCAAGACTTAAGTGTCTCTATATACAAAGATAAGAGTACCAATAGCTAAATAATAGAAATAATACAATGTTTTATCTTAAAATATACCATCTTTACTATAAAATTACTTCAAGTTAGGTACCTTTAGGCTTTATTAACTATTTGTAGAGCATTTTATACTAAAACATTCAATATACCTATAGTCATACTTGAAATAGGTGTGCTATAGAACAAGTGCTCTAAAAATAATCGAGCTTGAGAAAAAGAACTCTATAAGAATACATTTTCTTTATTGAAACCATCTTTAGAAAGCCCCTATCTAAAGATTAACCATGAATAGACTGTCAGTAGACAGATTTGTTTTAAACCTCCTAGACTGTGTTACTTGGGCATGTCCTAGAACCAAAAATTCGAACACATGTGACATCTACCAACCCGCACTGGGCCCACGTGGTGGATTATTAGCCCATACGCAAAATACGCGCTTTGACGTGGAGTTGCGGACACCAGCCTGTTGTACAATACAAGAGCATAAGCCTGATGATGATGAAGGCTGTACGTGAAGACGTAGAGTGTATCATAGAAGGTTCATAAAACACTAGTTTGTGTCCGCGGTTTTCCCCGCAAAATGCCTCACAAGAATGAAGGTACTACCGGGATAAATATAAATATCCTATAACCCAACCCGTCATTGAGTCAAAAAATATATAGTGTGATTGGTAATTGTGTGCAGGTCTTGAAATAGGTGATACTAGACCTTTTTGCAACAATTTTGATTCCGATAACTGGGGGTCCAAATTGGGTGGTTTCTGAGAAATCGAGATTTTAAAGATTTCTTTGAATTTTCCTCCTCTACACTATAAAGTGCTGATTGTGAGAAATTCACGCCGTTCAGGATGTTAAACTAATACTTTTCTGGTAGGTCATGAACGAATATATCCTTTGAAAACCAATTTGTCCAAAAAGTACATGTGCCTTTGAAAAATAAGCGCTTAAAAGGTAGTCTAGTCCTGGTCGATCAGATGAGGTAGCTAGAAAGGGTTGGCAACAGAGATGATGAAAATTATAACTGTATGGAAGAAAGAGCCGTGCTGCGCCGAGCACTTATAAATTGTGACAGACACCATATTTTTTTACAAAGGTGGCCTTCTCTTAAACGCCTGATGGAAAGTGATGGATTAGTCTATGATGAAACGAACATGTCCAGAAGATGACCTCTTGCTTTGTAGGCAGACCATTTACAATTCGCCAAGAACGGCACTTAGCATACAAAGTTTATGTAAAGAACAATGACAATTATCCTAGAGAAACACAAATATCGACGTATAATTAAATTATTTCACAAACGAAACTAGAGCCTAAAATGCAACTGTTAAATGCATAAACCAAATTTACATAAACATCTTACTTTCAACAGTTATAAATGCAAGCAAAAACATGTAATTTCACACGAATTACCGAAATAACTTAATATGTAATGCATTCAAGTGATATATAGCCGTAATAGCAACTGTTACATAATGTTGCATCTTCTGTACAATGTAGATAATGTGAAAGTATTCTGAAATGAAGTAAATTCTTGCCTCTCGCGTACATTCATTGACCCGACGACCCGACGTCTTATACGCGAACTACAATAGAGTAGAATACTCTGAATGATACTGTTTGCCTGCATAATCCCACTGCTGGGCAAAGGCCTCTCATATGACTTCCAGTTATCTCGATCCGAGGTTAATGTGGATCCTGGTCTACTCCAGCTTGTTCCGCCATCTTCTACGAGGTCTGCCGTGATGCTGTCTGGCTGTATCATGGCTCAAGACCCACGTCTGCCGCATGCCCATTTGCGGCAGAAGTGGCCAGTCCAGTCCCACTTCAGCTTAGCGGGTTGATAAGCAAAATCAGTCATTTGTGTTTTGAAATGGAATATTCTTAGGTATGTTTTATGAATTGACATTAAATTGTCAAATAAACCCTTTTCGTCTACCTAAAAGATGAAAGTACAGAAGCCTTGAAATATGTCATATACTTAGCTATCTTTAATATCAACGACACTTTTAGCAAATTGGAATTGAAAGATGCAATAGAAAGGTGTAAACAACCTCATCACGAAGCCGTCAACCAAGCATTCTGTACATCAAACTAAGTAACTTTACGCAAACAATATGGCCAGGAAACGCCTTATTCTGGGTGAAAAATCTCAAGAACTCAATGTAATGCAACGTTAAAACTTGTGTTGAAAAAATCTTCCCCTAAATATCCGTAACTATAAGGTTCCCGGGATATGCTCTACAATAAAAAAATGATCGCAGCGAAGAAGAGAACAAGTAGGTACAATTGGGCTTCGATTATTTTTACACACAAGTAATACAGGGTGCAATAGTTCCTGGGATACACAGTTTCATAATCAGTTTTACAGCATCTAGCGATAAAATAAAACAATAACCCAACAGTTCAAAGTTCAAAATTCACTCTCATGTAAAAACAGTTTCCGTAATTTTACCTACTATTAATATTTTAATGATATGCCTAGCTATTGTATTAGTTTCGGACTTAACATGCCATTAACTAAGTTACCCATCATTTAAATTATTGCTTCCTCTGTAATTTATACAATATTCTAATATTGTCAATGAATGGTATTTCACAAAATTATGCAGATTGGCAATGGTATAGTATGTTATTATTAGTGAACGGACTGCATTCTACGAAAGGACATACATTCATTTATACATAATTATGTAACGGAGCCAAATAAATAGAATGTCGTATTTATTAGAATTTATGTCAAATAAGGGTCAGTGTAGACGACTTTTTACTAAATGTTCGGTGGCTACAGCGAGACTTCGCGTTTTGCAAGTTTAATATTAATGCATTAGGTACAGTTTACGTCTTGGTAAAAAAAACTTTGAACAGTACGCTGTTGGTTTTTTTATAATTTAATTTGGTAATAAATCATGCGAGTGAATAAATCCAAGTACAAATATTATTCATAAATTAAAACTCTGTAATAAGCATGGCGACAATATCAAAAAAATACGAATCTATTTAGTCGAGTATTGGAAAATAATGGACACATATTGTTTTTGTTTTGTAAATCAATGAATGACAAAGAATGCATCGACTGTATATAATTTATGTATTGTTCTTGTGTTGTAATTAGCTAGTTAAAAAAATACTTTAAATTGTAATCTGTGGAGAATGATGTGGGTAGTATAATTGTTTTAAAATGTAATGGTTAAAATATTGTTTTAACGAATTCTTATTGTGCTACTGTTTGTTTTTTCTTAAATAAATAAAATAAAAAAAATCAAAACTCGGGAGTGGGCTCGTGACGTCAGAACTCGCTAAAATTTATACCCAGGCGTGATGTATTGAAAATTTTAAAAGCGTCGTATCTTCGTCAATTTTGGTTTATGTAAGAAACGAAAAAATACGGGTCAAATATTTGTTGATAATCTAACCGACGGACTAATTTTGTTTTTGTCGTCTACCCTATAGTAATACAATATACATCAAAAAGGGAGACAGAAGAAAAAAAGAGAAGAAAAGAACAGAAAAGAGTTACAGGTGATCACACCGCTGTCAACAGAAAAAGTGCCCAGAAGACTGTTAGCATTGCCACGTTGATGTCAATGCTGATACTTTAGCCCAAAAATAGGCCCGCCTTCTGGTCACGTGAAGAGTCGATCGACCACTTGGCGATTTCGCGAAATACTAGGTGGTCATTCGGACAAGTGGACATTGGTCTCTCCCAATATGCACTACAACACCTGATGCTTCGCCTTTCGGATCAAAGCTGTCCAGGCATATTTTAAGGTCATCAGTGTAACTAACCTGGGGTTGGGGGTTGCCCCTGTTTTACCAAGACTCAACTACTTTACCGATCACTGGTTCAGCGGCAAACATAGCCGACTCCTCATAGTTGGAAATATCAAATGATTTAATACGTTGCTTACTTAAGTACTGCTAATTTATAATAATTAGATATACCTACATTTCATCATATATTTTCCCTTAAAGAAAATCCAATACAGATATATGCATATACTTACCGAGCAATTTACTCTAATAATCTAATTAAACCAAAAAGGCACAGCAAATACCAACCATACTTCTTCATCACAAAGTACATTTTACCTTAACTTTTGTATCGTAATCTTTCTTGACCTTTATCAATTGGCAACGTAGTCTTGTGAATTAGTTTCTTTTCATAAATTACCTTTGTCAGCCATTATAAATAACTCAGGCATTTTGTAACAAACCTGTAATTGTGTGATGCTTGCTACATGTATGAGAGTTTTAAGAAAGAATGCCAAATTAATTTTGATGAGGGAATGTGTGGAGCAAGATTTTGGTGAGACAGAATGTAGTCCAGCCTAAATTAATAAAAAATACAGAATATTCACAAACTGCGACATACGTTAATTTACTAATAGATATGTCTCGTTGGTGTTATCTGAGGCACTGAGATCGATTACTAGATTGGTAAGAGTGTTATTGAGTTTTTCCATAATAAATAAGTTTTAAGTACTTATAGTTCGGCAGCCGAATATTTTGTGCCTGGATTATACATCAGAATCAAACATAAAACCGGCCGTTTTACCTATGGCACACAGCTTTAATCCATTGCCATAAACTGACTGTTAATGAAGAATTCCTTATCGAAAAACGCATTGCACGGCCTAGGAATCGAACCGAAGACCAAATACTCAGCAGTAACGCTTGTAAGCACAGCACCAACAAGGAAGTCACTGCACCTAGGCTACCAAAACGTAAAACCGAAAAAATCCAAAAACAAAACAGTACAAAGTACGTAAGTACTAAAGCTTTCATGTTAAGTAAGGTCAGGGAGACAGGCACAATTTGGTTTCCATTATACAATATAATTTGTGGATTAAACTGTATACCAAATAACTTGTTCTACCGTACGGACCTCAACAACCGTCACGGATCACAAGGTCACTAGAATGTGCACCAAGTGCGCACTACGATCCACTTCAATTTGATTGTCGTAAATAAAGCCACTTATAGTAGGTGCATCAATTATCTTTGTGTGTGTTTTGGTGTTGTGTCATGTCGGCACGACTTGTTAGAGCTTACGGCGATATAAAATAAGTAGAGAGTACCTAAAGTACCCGCGTTTCCTCAATTGGCAGTAGATTTGACATGGTAACCTAGCTAAAAGGGAAATTTATAGCTATCATCATGCATGGTTTCAGCCCGGGGTCACCCACTTTTAGGTATAGGCGTCCCCTTTTTTTCTGCCATTCTTCTCTGTTCTGAGCGTCCGTTATCCATCTGTTTCCCGGGATTTTGACGATTTCGTCAACCCCACGCACACCCCTTTTTAAGATATACCTGGTGAAAAGCGGCGAAAACGTCGACAAAAGGCAATATTCCTGTAAAACTATTCTTCATCATCTGTCACATGCCTTGAGTGATAGGACTCACTAGCAACCTCTCTAGTTCACAAGGTGTCTCTAGAAGGTTCGGTTAGAGTTAGGTAACGGATGGTAGACGGTCATCGAGAGCGGCCGTGTCACTCGCGGAAACATTACGGCGATGAACTTATACTCTACTAGTATGTTGGACCTTAATACGGATATTTGCAACAAGTCCGTTAAGAAGCTTATTGAACATATTTTGTGGCATTGCAACGTTGAACGTAATTTCCTTTTTATTAACAGACATATAAAACCACTTTCATACAATCCTACTTCTCAGGATAGGAAGGAAGGATAGGAAATAGTTGAGTTTGAGTTTGAATTACTACTAGGACTTAAAGATATACAATATTAAAATTGCGGAAGTCTGTGATGATGAATGGATGCTTGTTACTCTTTCACTCAAAAACTACAGAATGAATTCAGATGAATTCTATCACACAGATAGTTTATAACCTGGATTAATACATAGGATACTTTTTATTCTAGTAGTATGGATTCCTTGGGATAAGTATCCACTGGAACCACTGGCATAAGCTAATTGATTAATTGCTAAACGTTGCCTTTCCTAGTTATTTTTAAGGAAATAAAATGAGTTAAAACAAAACAAAAAACATATAGACATAATTAAAGGAGTACACAAATAGCAGGATGAAACTTATTTTAAACGTACAAATAGCAAAAAAAAAGATCAATGACCATTGACGCGAGATTCTTAAAAATAAATTTTCTTGGCCTTCCTCTATATGAAAAACACCATACACCCGTCAACCGTTAGTGATTTTTGAATACCACCATGTAATCTATACTAATTACAAATATTTTAATAATTGGTAAAGTTTGTGCGGTCGTAGGGGGGTAATCTTTGGATCAGACCAATTGAATTATACCAATACAAAGCCACGTTATTTGTGAGTGTCATAGTTTTATTTAATACTACAAAAAATAAGTTAGGAGGGGGATTAGAGGAAAATAAATGTCCACCCGTTGGCCGCTAGTAAGTGATATGGAGGGAATCTACTGCCATCATTTCACTGGCAAAAGCCCAGCGCCTGGACTAAGTTAATCAGACCTATTTCTGATTAAACTAAAATCAACAGAGCAAATGCTTATCGAATCTAATTAGATTCATCGGCACTTAGTCTCACTGTTCACATTTACAGTTATTAATACCCATTGCGCATGATTATAGCATACTCGCACTGACACTACATAACGCGATCACGCTCGGGTGCGCAGGCGCAGATAAGTGCGAGTAAAAGTCATGGTCAGCTGCAGTCAATAAAACGTGGAAAGGGGATCGATTGGGTGAAAATGTTGGGTGATTGTTATCGCCACATATTAGCTGTGGATGTTGAAATCTATACTTATATGAAAAAGAGGTAAACATTTTGTAAGTAGGGGTGATCTATGTGAACTAATCCGATACCAAAGTCCATTCAAAAACTAACTACATTTTACATAACATTATGCCCGTGGTCCAACCAGATAAGCTCTTCTCTCGAAACGTAGTTTCATGATGCACTTCACTTGGCCAAGGATAGACGGAGATGGCGAAACATTGTCAGGGAAAAAATCATTTCAAGGGCGGATCACTACCCTCAGTAATGAGGAGAACGACTTGAGGAGGAGGACGCCTGTTATCCCCAAAAGGTTATACAGAGGTGTAACTTTTACGTTTAACTAGTTTTTATATGTAAATAGTACACCCAAATTTATGCAGTGGGCGACCCTTTTGCCTTCAACCGTGCCCAGATGTAGTCTCCGTGGTTCCTGATAGAAAACCCAATAACATTTTGCTGGATTTGGGAATCGAACCCAGGTCCTCGTGCTCAGCAGTCGTGCTTGCCACCACTACACCACGAGGCAGTCCTCCATTTTCATTTACTGCATGCTTTTTAATGAATCTATACTAATATTATAAAGCAGAAGAGTTTGTTTGTTTGGTTGAACGCGCTAATCTCAGGATCTACTGTTTCGAATTGAAAAAATCTTTTTGTGTAAGATAGTCCGTTTATCGAGGAAGGCTATAGGCTACATAACATCACGCTACGACCATTAGGAGCGGAGCAGGAATGAAAAATGTTGCAAAAACGGGGATTATTTTTCCTTTCGTTTTTCTCTCTTATGTGACGCAGACGAAGTTGCGTGGGTCAGCTAGTTACACAATAAAGCTGTCGTTAGAATACCTATAAACATACATAAAGTATGGTCACGACAAACAATTACTGCGACAAGCAAAAACAGTGTTAACAACTACATAGTTGAGCCCTCAAAGCCCATCATTTTAATACCACATATGTTGTCAACAAAATGCCCATGGTCTATTAAGCCCCATTACCAACAACATTGCCTAACAACAATTACACAGGTGTTGGTGGATCAACATGTTGGTCAAACTGTAGGTATTAAGGTAATTGCTGCCTATGCTTGGTTTAGGGAATGTAAATTCTCAGCGTGGGATCTGAGGGTCGAATACTAACTCAGGCAAAATGATTTTTGGTTCTTCTATCAAGATTTCTCAAAAAAATAAAACAAGTGTTATTTTTACCTGGAGTACGGAATTTTGCTCAGTTCATAGACACACAGCACCATCTTGTGCCACACCAAGCAACGAGGCTTGTGTCGTGGACACCAGATAGTTGATATACTATGTAGATACTTTTTGTTTGGAAATACATACTTATCGATTATCATAATACAGTATAAACATCCATGGCTCGGACACAAATGCTCATCACACAATCATTTGCCCGTATCGGGATTCGAAGCCGAGACCCTAAGAACGTGAGCACTCCAGCAGCCTCACTACAGCTGCGCCATTCGGGTCGACAATTATCATTAAAAATAAGCTTAGAATGAGCACTTCTTAAACGACAAAAGTAAGCTTAAATTAGTACTTATATCTCAATGGCTTAAACACTAGGCAATTTGAAGTCTATTTTTGATGAAAGGCAAACCTCAAAATCGGGCGGCGAGTGTAGTCACCCCTTTTTTTTTTTTTTAGGATGGGAAATCATCAAATGACTTCTCCCACTCTGGGCGGAGCGGGAGGGAGTGTCAGACTCTTACTGACTAAAACCTATCCATGTTCCCAGAGGCCATCTGCCCCTCCTCAGAGGACGACGACGGGTCGCCGTCTTGCCTGGGCCGCTTGCGGAAAAACTTATTGTTCTCCGCAGCAGCCCCGGCCCTCTCGCGGCGGGAGCTCCCCGAGCCTCCCGCAGCACTTACCTCACTTACGGCGTCGGACTCCGACCCCGCATCCCTCCTCGCCTCTCCTCCTCCTATTTTGCCGTTGCCGGCGGTTTGTTTTTTGTTTGTAATTTTATCCATATTTGTTCCCACGAGTAAGAAAGGAAATAGTCGTCCACCCAGGCAGAGCCTTGTACCTGGGTAAGCCCAATACTGTAGGGTGTGGCCGGTGCCCTACAGGGGTGTGTAGTCACCCCTTACATCAGCTTTTGTTTTTTCCTTCTATGCTCCTCTGTCAATCCCCAGGTTGCCTCCTTGTGGAAAATAAAACAGAATATTTTATTCCACATAGGCCTGTACAGGCACTTATAAAATGTGACAACAAAAAAATGTAGTTAGACCGACTGAAAGATTTTCAAAAAATATTAGACACATATTTTATCTTTTTTCACGTAAACAAATAAAATTGATAATACAGTGCATCGAAAACTCGTGTGACGTCACGATTGAGTATTTTACATTTTTACCGGAAAGTGACGCCACAAGCCATGATCTTTGACGCGTTTTATCTTTGTCAATTTGAGAAAACAAAAAACATGTATCCAATATTGTTATCTCCTCTATTAAATTCCAACATCAATCAATCAATCAAAGCATTTATTTCAAGTAGGCCAATAACAGGCACTTTTGAATTGTCGAAACAAAGATGAAAATTAAATGTAGCTACAGTCCCAGTCACAAGACATAAAAACTGTGAAAGTACTGTAGTTACCCATTCCCTAACGTAGATTCTCTATGGAGAAGAACGGGCAAGAAACTCCATGGACACTCTTTTAAATCTATTAATTGTTACAAAATCTTGATTACATCATTCATGTTGAGATGGTAAATTATCTGAGAACAATGTAGCAAGATGTGCACGTTAAAAGTGTCCATAGTAAAAACAAAACAATTCTTTCAAATAAGCCATGGCAACTAAGAAATGACCAGTCACAACTGACAGCGCCCGTTCACGAACATGACGCATCTTATCGTATACGTCAAAAAAAACTAAATACAAAAAGTAGTGGTCTACCGCCGGTGTCGGTAGCTTGGAGCTACCAGTGGTGAGGGTTAGAGACAGGAACTTCCTCACAATGCGAGCTCTATCAATATTCACTTCTTATTTTTGTAAAACATTTTTGTGCCTAGCACTTAATTTGATCAAAATTTCTTTTAAATTAAATAAATCGAATCGGGAACGTCGGCCGCTGGTGCCTCGACCACTGGGGGCCAAGCCACGGACCCTATTTTTCGATAGCCTAACTGACGGACTAAACGAAATCAAATGTTTTAGTTAGGAATCATCCCTATTAGGGCGCAACCATACATTGCAAGCGAGTTGTTATGTTTGTAATAAAATAATAAATATAAGCCCAGTTAGGCAACTCGTTAAGTTCTTAAGCTATGTTAGTTTGTTTAGGTCTTGAAAGGAACTCAAGAGGTAAAAGTATGTAGTTATGAAGATTGCATTGCCTAAGACCTACTGTGTGGAGTGATTATGAAATATGAGAGACATCTGTGACCAAGATTTTCTTGACGCCAATTAGGAACTTAGGAACAAAAACTATAATTTAGTGGTGTGGAATCTCTCAGACAGACTTAAATGTGTAATCCTTAATAATAGTCACTAAACAACTGTTTTACTATTATGCAATGGCTTATTTTTAAGTTTATAACCACTTGGTGTTACATGTGACATACAACTAAAACATTTGATATTCGCATGTCACAATCGCCGACGTGATATCACATCGGCAAATTTTTGACCAGCAGGTCGGGAAATCGCGGCCTTGTGCTAAACATTTGAAAGAACCTCATCTGCATTTATACAGATCACAATTTTAATGAGTTTTTAAACACAAATGTTACAGAAAAGAATACTCTTGTTTTTCTGCCTTTTATGAGTAGGTAACTTTAACTAATCTATACTTATAATATTACTAGCTGACTCGCGCAACTTCGTCTGCGTCTCATAATTTGAGATTTAAACTATCCTATCTCTCAAGTTGGATCGAACTGCACATGGTGTGCGAATTTTATTATAATCGGTTAAGTGGTTTAGGAGTCCATTGAGGACAAACATTGTGACACGAGATTTATATATATTAAGATAAAGCAGAAGAGTTTGTTTGTTTGTTTGGTTGGTTGAACGCGCTAATCTCAGGAACTACCGGGTGGAATTGAAAAATTCTTTTTGTGTTGGATAGTTCATTTATCGAGGAAGGCTATAGGCTATATAATATCACGGTATGACCATAAAGAGCGGAGCAGAAATGAAAAATGTTGCAAAAACGGGTTTTTTTTTTTCCTTTCGTTTTTCTCTCTTATGTGACGCTGACGAAGTTGCGTGGGTCAGCTAGTAATTTTATACAGATCTTCTTGGCGTATCGATGTGAAAAAGTTCAAACTGAGTTTGGACAAAAATTCAGTTAAATGCGAACTCTGAGTGCGTTCACAGTTATTTCCTCAATGTTTCTAACACAGTCACCTTCTCTAAACTCTTACAATGACGTGTTAACATCATTCACAAGTCATAAACAACAGCACCTTGTCAGCCCCTTACATAATCCGTCACGGGTCATAACTCCCCAAAACGACCACCAAACCCATCCTTCACTGACCACATGAATATTTTCGTACATAAACTTGCACACTACTTATTTAATAGCCACCCATCAAGTAATAACGCGGGGAAAGCATCGCATGCGCGTCGGTATGCGCTCGCGCAGATGAAAGTACGATTGCATCTAGTAATAATTCATTATGAACGAATTGTGACGGTTTATAGTTGCAATTTTGTGTTTAGTGTTGTTGTTATTTTCAGTTGTAATGTTTTTAATTTCAGGTATATAACGTTTGGGTTTTTTATTTGTGGGTGTAAGATGGAAATCTTAATACTAATTTTAATTTGTCACTGATAATGAAATTATGACTCACTTTTCAAAGGTCTCACATGAATGTACTGGAAACTTAATTAAATACTGAATAGAACAAGATACATTTTGCACAGCCTATAGAAGGTACAATCAGCTTACAATATTCCCACTGCTGAGACACAGAGTTTCGCACTGTAAGAAAGAGTAGGTTTTTGGTTCCAGTACATGGTTTTCTGCACGCGTTGAAGGGTAGTGCTGTTAAAGAAAATAAGACAAAGTACAATGCCTGCCCACCTTCGAATACATACGACCTGCGACACGTAATTTGACTTCGGCTATAATCTAACAGCAGATTGCCCTCCGATATTTTCAAAGAATCAGTCAGACATGAAAATGTCTATGAGACCTTTAAACGAGTACATACTGATGTTTTACATAAACGTAACAAGATTTATTATTTTATTATGTACGGTCGAACAAGCCCCAAGCAATTTTATTCTTGCAAAATGGCGTTTTTATTTTAATTGTACTTTATCACAATGCTGTCTTATTTGACCCAATGGTTGACTGGTGGAGAATGCCTTGTGGCATTAAGTACGCCTATGTACCACTATTGTACATGAAGTTTAAATAAATGAATAAATAAACAAGCTAATTGGTTTACATTTTACAATGTAATTTGTGGGTTAAACTGTAAACCATATAGCTTGTTCGATCGTACATTATTTACAATTTGCAAAACTATTAAAATAAACGAATTAACTTAAACTAAAAATTTTAAAAATGTCGTCAAAAAACTCCTCCTCAACGCTGTCAACCGGTAAAGTCCCCAAGAGACTGGCATGCAGCGTAACCACACTGTATGGCAATGCTAAGCCTTTTGTCAAGGTAAAAATCAGTCCTTGGGTCACAGGAAGTGTCAACTAAACGTTTAGAAATTTCCTTGAAAAGGCTGTCAGCACTCGGACCCCACGGTCCTAGAGTTTCAACCTCAAACGGCTTGAAAATATAGTTACCAATAAGGATACCATATTTACTGTCTGTCTGAATGTCTATTATATTGTCATGTTAGTTAGTTTCATGGTGTCAGACTCCAGCAGTTTTTACAAAAACGGTGACAAGTCAGAGTTGCGTGCAGAGACCTAAAAGATACGAGTGTACATTTGAATGGACAATGCCTTATACGGAAGATAATATTTATTACCGTGTAGATGGGAAGATAAAAAGAAAAACATCAACCTTACTGTTGGCCTGTTGCAACTTATTATGTAGATATTCCTAAATGGGTTACCCGGTACCTGGATAGTAGTGGTCAGATAGACTGCTCATACAATACTGGTATTGAGAGACTGAAAACTGACCCCAGCATAGTCAGGAAATTGCTAGGCAGACGATTAGATATCCCTAAACAGTAACATCTTTGACGCTGCTACGTTTCAAACTGAAACTATCTCAGCCGTTTGACCCACAATGATTTCGAGAAACACTCTCATGTATCAAATACAGATGAATATTATAAAGTACTTAGCACTCGTTTAGAATATTTAGCCTGTTTTCTTAATAATGAATTTCCAATTTAGAACTCCACTTCAGCTCACTAATAATTATTGATCAGTAATCTAAAATAAAAGTAAATTTTGACGACTTCACAACTTAAAGTTCTCAAATCAGAAAACAAGAGATAGACTGCGTTGTCAATCGGTTTTTCAATCCATCGTAGGTACCTATTTATAAATAGAAACTGACCATTAAATTCCACAATGGACACCGGCATACACTTTAAGTCCAATAAAGTGACATAAATGAACGATTTCAAGAAGTCCACAACACAAAAGCCCAATAAAACAGTCAACAATTGACGAAACACCACCACAATGTCCCATAGGACTCACAATAGCGAATAAACTAAGTTTATAGGCGCTGAACTCAAACCGCACCGATTTGAGTAAACACACTATTGTTTGAGAAATGTTTGAGAGAATGTCTCGCAGGGTGGTGAGTCGACTCGTGACCTGGATGTTGGGAAATGTGATGCGTGCGATATTATGGTAAATTGTGCGTGGTTGAAGTTAAATCTTTGAGGTGTGTTAAGTAAAATTGAACTAAAACCAATAATTTTAATGTAAGATCGGTGGAGAATTCCAATGCCAATAAACGCAAATGACTACCAAAAAAGTAGCACGTATGTCTGACCAGCAGTCTTACCAAGGGGTATTGTATTACTCAGTACTATCTGGGTTGTGTTGTGAATGTGAATTATAGAAATTCATTCCAAGTAAAATACTGATATTTAGCTGTATCCGGTTCGGTTAGACTGGAAGCCGAACCCAATTTAGTTGAGAAAAAGCAGGTGATGAAAGGGATAATTACTTCGATTCTGATCGAAACAAAAACCACAGACCTGTAAAATGTTAAGGAAATTACAATAATACAAAAGTGCTGATTCGAATCATTAACTTATAATTTTGATCCATAAAATAAACACGTAACTAACGAAAGTATTGCTTTAAATTTTATCTCTCACAAAAGGTTTTTGGTTGTTTATATAGATCAATAAAAAATATGGACTTCTATTCCTGCCTGCTACACCTGCAATCAATATCATAATACTCCACCACAATATAAATAAGTAAAGAAATAATAATCTGCATTACAAACCATTCGATAATGTCTTCACTTATAACATAACAGTCTGTCACTCTGTCACATAAACGATGATATCAAATGACTTCATCTCGCGTCTCACACGACATCTCGGTTTCTACTGCACTCGAGCGAACACACGCGAGACACACACACACGGGACGATTATTTTGTCTTTCAATCGACACATTTTCATGAACACTTCACCCACTGCTGGGTTTAGGGCTCTCTTTACTTCTGTCAAGCTCCACGTTCTTGTTTCAGTCTCATCCAGGATATTACTGCGACAGCAACAATGTCGTCTAACCATCTCGCCGCCAGACGACCAACACTTCTCTTACCAGTCCTTGGATGCCACTTGGTCACAGTGCTATCGACTCAACCAGAATCTACTGTAGGACATACGAGTCAAACCACGAAAACGACCGAGATAGACATACGACTTTCCGAATCGGAAGCGAGTCGAATGGTTGTGAATAAGGGGCCTGGGAACCTCCTAATCACGGAAATATTGGGGGTCAAGACTCCAACTTTTTCAACAAGTTTTTTGACGTGACAACGTCTAATAAATCGAAGAACGCCGGCTAGTTCACCCTCAAGGTGCGCCACAGCACACTATCCTCCCCAACATCCAGTCTGCTCCCCCTTTCTAAGGTCGTCGGTATACCTAGCGGCCTTTACTTTAAGACGCGTCTACTTCAACGGTACCGGGCGGGAATTTCAAAACAGCAGCTAAGTCTGGATTATGGTATATTCTGGCACGGTTGGGGCCAATAAGCTCCCCCCCTAAGCCCCTTAAGGGGCGCGTCCCATCTCGTAACTTTCCCATTTCGACAACAAAACAAGTGAAAAAGTGTCGTAACTATTTTAATCTTCATACATTGAATCCCATTTCGTTCAACAATAAATTTCAACTGTTTTTGTACAGTACAGTCAGCTCCCAAAGTTACAAAGAAACTTCTGCGTCTGGCTGGACTTAAAATAACTGGTGAAGTGTAAGTGTACTATTACTTACACCTATGCCTGACCCTTCGCGAATTATAGGCGTGATGTTTTGTTAATTCTAAAAAAAACCGATACTCTGTAACTTTCACAGATCATATGTGTAACGAAAGCTGTCTGCTTCTATATTTGGAATTTTAAAATAGGCTCGTCCTTAACAGTATGCAATTTTACACGGTTAAATCGCAACAATCTGTCTTCAATTATCTAACTAAATGTCTATAGACGTTACAAACTGTCACTTATTATCTAGGTAACAGTTCAAACGCGTACCTAACTTATTTAAATGTTGACTTTTAAAGATCCTAAAAAAATGTTGCAATTGTTATTGTGATCACGAAGACGATCCTTTTCAAATGTCTTCTTTTGACATCCATTGACATTTGATTGAAAAGATGTCAAAAGAAATTACATAGGGTTAGTTGTAAAGACTGGTAAACCCCTATTTCAACACGATTTTATTAGCTTTGCTCTATGTAATAAAATCTTTGAAATTAAATATGACCAGTGTTCCCGGTTTCCGATTGAGCTGAAATTTTGTAGACGTTTAGTTTGGATGACAATGCATGCTTAGCTAGGCTAATTCAATATGGCGGACTCCTACAAATGGCGGACCAGTTATTTTTTATGTATGGAGAATGAAATTAAAGGGTTTGCTGAAAAGAACAAGAAATAAAATGACATAGATTGAGGTCATTTAGGAGAAGCATGTTTTTTATTTTTTTAAATCTACAATATTTTATTTAAATAAAGCGGCTTAATTTTTAAATAAGTGTTTCGCCATCAGGAAACCCTCAAAAGACAAACTGATTCTCGATCCACTCTAATCATTTGGGAAAAGTAGGTAACTCATTTCTGTTTGTTTTCTTTCACGCTTACACGGCCAAAAGCATTTTCTGGCATTCGGCACACAGGTTAAATTTCATTTTTATCCTGTACCTAGTGTATTTACGTCTGAAAAAAAACAACCACGCAAGCAAAAACTAGTTAATAGAAAAGCTTCGAGTATCAATTTAAGACAATTTTGCTTTGTGAATTCAGAATGACTAAATTCTTGTTTTATTTTCAGGAACTGAGTCCAGATCAACAGAGTAGAATTCCAGTTATACGGGTAAGTTTATAATTACTTTACTAACTTAATCAACGTTTACTTTATTAGGTATGTACGACATATCAGTAAATGCACTAAAATTACTTTGACCTTATAAAATGTACCCTGTACTGTAAATAAGCCTCAAATTGTTTTGTTATTTACGGGACATTTTAATTACAAGCTATAATTATAAGTTAATAGTGATAATTAGGCTGTAAGTACCTTCTTCTTCTTGTGTTTGACATATCTCACTACGGATGGAAATGACTATTACTTGTAGGTAAGTGATGAAATCGCATCTTCATTATGAAAACTTGAACAATATATTGTTCAAGTTTTCATAATGAAGACTGCGATTTCCTAAAAAATAGGTAAGTGTTTACAGCTCACTCTTCAAAATATAAGTCTTAATCGCTGTTAAGAGAAAACAAAATGCAGAACTCTGTCAGTACTGCCACGTGTAGAATACACTATCATCCTTGGTTGTCATTCCTTAATATTTTTTCTAGATACGAATTAATCCTAATGAAAAATATATATAAAATATTTACAAAATGATACTTATATAAGTATATAAAACTACCTTATAGAAGAATACATTCATAGGTAAGGTACTCCATAGATGAGTGATAATTCACTCTTTTAGACTTTCACTACACTTAAAGTACTCGTACTTACGGGATTATATCCGTGATTTTCTTTTCACGGATATAATCCCGTAAGTATTGATCCTGCAGACAGGATTGCCTCCTCACGAGAGAACTCCTCAACGGTTAATAGCACGGGCTCGAAACTTCGTACACACCTTCAATGTTGTTAGATAAACCTTATTTCCCTTTTTTCCTTCCTAAACTTAAAAAAAACAAGCTTCTAAATAAAGCTTCCGTGAAAGAAAATCACGGAAAGACCCCCCGGATCCCGTAAGTACTTTAAGTGTAAGTAATAATTGTTTCAAGTAATGAACAAGGAAATGTAATTTATTTCGCGTGACAAAAAAAAAGTGAAAGAAAGTGAAAGTTTATTAAGTAAGTGTACAAAATAAACACATATAAAGATTCCATTTCATCATCATCATCATCATCATCAGCCTATAATTTTCCCACTGCTGGGACACGGCCTCCTCTCAACGAGAGGACCTACCACGCGGGCCCAGTACGGGTTGGTAGATGTCACATGTCTTCGAATTTTTGGTTCTAGGACATGCCGATTCCATTTGGTTAAAACTTTTTAGTCGGTGACAAAAAACTAGAGCAATCAAACAAAGGTCACCGACTTCAGAAGCTATAGTTATTATTCACCTTTTTTGTTTTTTTTTTGAAGTCGGTTTTATTTTTTGCAAAAAAGTTTTTATTTTTCACTTTTTAGTGGTTCACACGTGCTTGATACATTGAAATTGCATACCGTTACAATTGCAACAAGCCCAAACACAACTATGGTACATTGTCTCATTATGGAGTTCCGTGACTCCTGGCTTCATCATCAGATCTGATAGTAGAATGGTTCTTATCAAACGCAAATGCTTCATTTGTTGTAGAAAATACCAAAAACGCAACACGTTTTCATATAAAATTTGAAGAGTTCCCTCGATTTCGCCAAGATTCCATCATCAGATCCCAACTTGGTGGCTATGGGACCATTTGGAAAGAATTCCCTTTCCAACAAAAAAAGAATTTTCCAAATCGGTTGGCAAGCAACGGAGTTATGCCCGAACAAACATAAAAAAAAAAATAGAAACATCCGAATTGAGAACCTCCTCCTTTTTTAGAAGTCGGTTAAAAACACTACACACTACACGTAAATGTAGCCCTATCTAGAACAAAGGCTTATATTATAATTTTGTAATGAAATGGTTTACCTAACTACTTTTACCAAAAACATAGCAGTGTTTTGTTAGAAACACTAATCGCCAACCTATAGTGCGCCCTTTCTCTTTCGTCCCACCAACAAACCAATAGTTATTAAAATAAATTAATGTTTCTACAACATAATTACAGCAATATTATTACTAAATAATGTAGTAAGAACCGCTTCATTTACCATATTTAGTAACAAATTCTTCCCTAGTAATTGCACCGGGCGGCCGGAATTCATATATTTATGAAATCGCACGCAGTGACTTTGTGTGAGCGCAACAACCAATTAAAGTTTTATAGTAAATCCTACGTTTTTCTCGTTGCGCGTTCCCATACTATTGTGTGAGCTTCTTATGTAAATAATGACGATTGATGATGCCCCTGTTTAGTACCTACTTGTGTAACATGTAACATTATTCGGATTCACGAAAGAATGTTCCACTCTAAAAACGTGCCATTTTTTCCAGGGATGTGTACTAATAGGGGATAATTCTAAAAAATCCAATTAGCCCGTCTGAAAGATTAAAAAAAAAATGTTGCACTCGTATTTTTATTTGTTTCTCGTTAACAAAAAATGAAGACGATACAGTGCGTCGAAAACTCGTGTGACGTCATATACACTATACGTACACTTTTTACCCACAAGTTTATAATCAATATTTTTCAATAATCTATCTGACGGACTAAATATAATCATATTTGTCTTTTACTCAGGCGGAATTAGGTGTTCCTAAAAAAAGCCACAATGTTGCATTTTTATACTGGGTTTGCGCTTATTGCTAAAATACAAAAGTACCAAAAAAAATCCTAACTAATTTAATCAAGATATAAACATAAATCTATGTTTAAGTACCTACCTGTATTAATTTAATGTTATTCAGGTCAAGACGCTTTGTAATTAAACTATCATAAACTCTTTTACAACCACTCATTTATAAAAACAAATTATAAAACTTATGAAAACAACTTTTTACTTTTATTACTCATAGTTCAACGTTACAAAACTCACACACCTTAACATTTAACTAAAAGCTACTGATTAATGTGCTGGGAATACCAAATGTCTAGACATTACATTAAATACTAGTAGTAAGTACATATGCATTATAATTGAGACATTGACATTATAGTATAAAGTAGCTCAGTGATAAAATAAATACAATAATGTCAGCACCTCACGACAAGATCACACGATGTGTGTTGATCTGTGTCTGATGTTGATTAATCGATTTTTAAAATGTCGTGTATTTATTTTATGTTAAGTATAACGACACAACATAGCTGTTGATTAAGTACTTATTGCATTAAAACATTTACATCTTATCCTTTGGGTAACGTAGCAAATTAATTAATCAAAGTAGAGCTCTTTATAAAACGAGTTTTGACTCTGACCATCGCCGAGTAAGGTCGTCTATTCAGTTCCGCTTGCCCATCTGGTACAGATAAAAAAAAAACGGACGTCGCCGCCGAGTCGCAATCGTAGTTTGCTAGTATTGTACATACTTACCTACTATTAATTTTAGTCGTTTTGAAATCTATAATCGCGAGTGTTTGCAAATAGTGAAATCTCGGAACCAAAAATTGCAGTGACATATCGCGAACTTAAATAAGATTAGCAAGATTATGGTTTAAACATTTACGCAACCAAAAACAGTGTCACAGTGTGGTGCTAGGTACCCTGTCCACGACGCCTAAGGCTGCGGTAGCAGTGCAGCGGACGCTGAAACTCGGTGAACTCGTTTAATTTATTGATCTTAAATTAACAGATATTATTTTTCAGCCAACCAGCAGCCACCTGTGTATAAGTCTGAGATTTCCCAGCTTATCTATCTAGGAAAACGTTATTGTGCATGATACTTTCCTCTATTTATAAAACCAGGTCCCCACATAAACAATCCACGTACCTACTATTAAAAGCGCGTGATACCTATTTCTGTGTTAAAAATATTAATTCTTGTAGAAAGTAGACCTGACGATATTAAAATATAAATATGATAAGTGCCCTGGCTTCAACTTTACTGGAAGAGTAGCCAAAATTGCACACGTCTATTATCATATGTTCTGTATATGTTTAGCAATAAACACGACTATTATCATATTGTGTAAATTCACACAAAATCAGGCTTTGTATTATATAATAGCCTCACTGAGAATAGCTTCCATGATACCCATAACTTCAGTCTATGCAATTGCCTGTAACATCTGGAGGCCATAAAACTTTCAAGCAAACAAAACGCTAGCCTAACCCTTTAAATCAATAGGACAGAAAAAAATCGTTACGTCATAAAACAATAGAACAGTCTGCTAAATTATTTTTATCTGCCTCATTCTGGGTCCTTACGTACACATCTGGCAAAAAACACAAAAGGGGACCCTGCTCTCTCCTATTACCTACGAAACAAAAAAATTATAAACCCGGACCATCAACAAAGTAACAAAGCGACGTCTAAACACACAAAACAACGCGAGATTAATAAAAATCCTGGTAAAGTATCACTAGCTAATAAGCCCTTTTACAGGTACGATAATAACATTCTCCGCAGATTAAACCACCAAGGGTACCCACATTATAAAGAACCGCAAAAAGCAAAAATAGCAACACATGTCGAGTCCTAGTGAAGTCACAACAAAGAAAGCAAGAATGGAGCAGCACAATAATTGTAGCAAACAAGATTCATTATCATCAAATCTAAATATGGAAATAGTCCATATGATTGGTGACGGGAACTGCCTTTTTAGAGCCATAGCGCATCAAGTAAACGCCATATTTTTTCTGACGTTCGACCACCACATGATAAGAAGAGATCTGGCTAAATATGTCGAGGAAAATCAACATCAGCCGAACATAGCACTAGCGCTCGCGGGAAACCTGCCTACTACTGCGAACCTAAGAAGCGCACACGAGCAAAGGAAGAAATATATCGAACAACAATACAAAGATGGCGTTTGGGGTGGTGAAGATATCATCATTGCAGCAGCCGAGTACTACTACATCAATGTAACAGTATATCAAGCCGGGTCCAATGCTCCCATTACATATCGATGCAGAGATCCACAACACGCCGTAGCCACTATTAACTTATTATATCAAAATAACCACTATGACAGCCTTAGCACACCCATTAACTCTCAAGACTCTGCAACAGAATGCACACTACGCAATACGATAAGCACAAACACAACGCTATCGCCGGATGAACAAGTTGACCCCACCGGATATGCAATACTAGGACCTCCACCCTGCCATAAAACTATAACAGATATTGATAGTGTCAAAATAGCAACCTGGAATGTCAGAGGCACCGCCACACATTCAAAGAAAAATAACATTGACAAAACCTTGAAAGAGAAAGGGATACACATAGCATGCCTACAGGAAACAAACATGAGTACCGGAATATTTAACTCAAAACACTACACCTGGCACCTCAGTGGCTCTACCAAACGGCGTGGCCTCGCGTTACTTGTAAGAAAAGACACGACGATAACAATTCAAATAACAAAAAGAAATACAAATGCCATGGCGGCAGTTATAACAGCTCTCTGCAAAGGACAATCTGTGAATTTGTATATTATTACAACACACATACCAAGCACTAAGTCAACTAAGTCATTTTCCGATCTGATCAACTGTATCAATGCAAAGCCTAAAGGGTCAAAAATGATCATCCTAGGAACTTTAATGCGCACATAGGAAAGCAAGACATAAAAACCAATGGAAATGAAACGATATACAAAATTGGTGCTAACTTGCTGCACACAATATCGAATAACAATGGTGAAATCTTGTTAGATATAATAAAAAGAGAAAACCTTAGAATAGATACATCAAGAGGCAGATCAAGCCTAAAAATAACATGGAAATCTGGAAGCAGAAAATCGCAAATTGACCATATACTTACTGCTGCGGACGAGCCAAATATATTTAAATACATAAAAGGCGAGTGGAGAAATAATATATCAGACCATAAAATTATTTTCGCGGATATTATCATTCCGAAACTCAAAAGGGAGAAAAGAAACTCAACACTGCATATGCTGAAACCCAACGAAAAACCAATGCACAAATCTGAGCCTGAAGTCAACCACAGAAATTACGACTATAGCCGACTTCAAAGTGCAAAAATAATAAAAGAATATCAAAAGGAAATTAAAAGCCAACCTCGGGTAATGAATCTACAAAACAAGCAAAATAGCCAACTAGTTCCATGGGATTCCATTATGAATATAATGAAATCAGCAGCAGGAAAAATGCTTATAAGCAGGCCAATCAGATCCAGAGAACATAGAATCGCGCTCGCGAAACTACAAAAAGCCAAGTTCATCAAAAACTGTTACCCTAGAGAAGCATTTGCAATCAAACAACTAAGCGAAGCAAGACACAATTTGCAAAATACAAGAAATAAAGAAGAAGAGGAAAAATGCGAAATATTTTTTAGAAACCTAAGCAGAACACATCCATCACAACGAATGAGAATCACGTACGATTTTTACAGGAGACATATAATGAACAAGAAGCGCAACAACAAACAACATTTTATACCCATGTCAAGGTGGGAAGAAGAGATAAAAAAGTCAGCAGGTCCACGCATAGAACTCCTACCCAATGAAAACCCATCAGACGCAAGAGAAAACCCATCAGAAGAGGAAATAAGTGACATCATTAAAAGCATGAGCAACGGTAAAGCACCAGGTGCCGACAAGGTGGTGTCAGAGCTATTCAAAGCCTTGCCAACAGAAATGCTATCGGAAATTATAAAGCACATGCAGGCAGCATGGGTAAGCAATGATATACCAATGTCTTGGAACAAAACGATCCAAATTCCGGTGCCTAAAAAAGCAAAGCCAGACGGAATTAATGACTACAGAAAGCTATCCATGTGTAATGTGGGATATAGGATATATGCGAACTTTCTTCTAAGCAAACTGGATGCCTCAATAAAAGAATTAGGAAGTTACCAAGCAGCTTTCCTTCGCAATAGATCGACCGACGACCATATGTACACACTTAGGAGAATTCTCGACGAGGAATGGAGAGCAGGCTCAAAAACCTATGTGCTGGCGTTAGACATCGAAAAAGCTTTCGATACACTGGATCTAAACTGCCTAAGAGACATTTTAGTAAGCAGAACTAACAAATTTCTAACAAATAGAATCATTAAGGCATGCATGAACGAATCCACCTGCATAAAATGGTTTGGGCAGCAAACTGAATCGAGGCACAAAGGCAAAGGAGTCAAACAGGGATGCCCGTTGTCCCCACGGCTATTTACCATAGTAATGGACGATGTTCTCAGAACACTAGAAGAAGAAATAGAATGCCTTCATCTAGACCAAGATCATGAGATTCAACTTCCAATAATATTGTCATTTGCAGACGATGTGATAATAGCAACAAATAATCTCAGTGAACTGGACGAAATAGTTACCAAAATCAAACCGTTACTGGAATCAGTCGGACTACACATTAATGAAACGAAAACAAAACTAGTAGGTAATTAGAGACCCACACAGTACCGAAACCCGAAGTCATATTAGAATTGGAGGAACCAGTATTCAACCAGTAGACGAAATCAAGTACCTAGGCACGTATATAACATCGACACTTAACAGAAACAACACAGTCAACGCTAGATGCAAACAAGCGATGCGCAACTCCAAGGCATTAACATCCTTCATAAAAAACACAAAAATGGAGTGGAAAACCGCGCGGCTTATCTATAAAATGGTCATAGAACCAGCAATGACCTACGGTCTTAAGGCAGCAGCACTCACAAAGGCAAACCGATCGAAACTCAGAAGATACGAGAGAATCATTCTTAAAGATATGATAAAGAGTACGCGAAACCCTCCGAACAGAAAAACACGCGAAATTCTTATGGGAAAAACAATAACCAAAAAAGTTAAATGCCTACGGTTATGCTACTACGGACACATCCTCCGACGACCAGAGCCGCACTTACTACACGCAGCTTTCAGATTCAAGGCAAAACGGTTAAAAGTTGGAAGACCAATTTATACATGGAACGAGTCACTCCAACAAGACATGGAATATTTCAATATAAGCAAAGAAGAATGGATTCAGCTAGCAGCAGACAGAGAAAAATTCAGATCAGCCACCCAGGAAATATACCAGCTTAGCGAAACTGACAGCGAAACAAATACTACTGATGAAGAAACATATACGAGAACATGATATTTCATCGCAATCACCAAAAACGAACATGCCTCTCCAATGCTAGAAGAGAACAATCAGACGAAGATCAAAACACCAATGCTCATTCCTATGGATTGTACCCGTCTTTACCACTATTCCTATATTGGCTCTAGGCTGCATAGTCGGTCGATTGTGCCCGACTGGCTGCGGTTGGTCGGGCTTCCTCTCCCATCCCAGAGCATGTCTTTCCTTACAAAATCGTGCCCCCTGGTGTATCCGGCTTGTCCGGGTCAGGCTTGCTCCTGGCTGGGTGTGGTGCTCAATCATCATCATCATCAAAGTAGAGCTCTTTATAAAACAGTTAACACAAATAAACGTTATTCAACTTAAAATAAACGAGCTTTATTTGGAAAGTTAACTTTTTGTTTTTTTTTAAGTTCAGGAAGGAAAAGAAGGAAATAGGGTTTATCTAACAACATTGAAGGAGTGTTCGAAGTTTCGTGTCCGTGCTATTAACCTTTGAGGAGTTCTCTCGTGAGGACGCGATCCTGTCTGCCGGATCAAGTCATGTCTATCATAATAGTATATTTTATAACGAGGGACTAAACGAAGCCATTATATACCCGAGGTGGTTTAACTCCCGAGCTTGCGAGGGAGGCAACGAAAGCGAGGGTATATTAGATTGGCGTTTAGTCTCGAGGTGCAAACTGTACTTTTCACTTCGAGTGCGAGAAAAATAGTCATTTTAAAACCGAAAAAATTTACACTCGACTAAACTTCTGAACTGAGCAGTCAGATTTTCTTCTATCAGGTCAGTCACAGATTAACAATTTAAAACACAACACAAACTCTCAACATTCTCGCAATGTTGATGATCCACACTACACAGATAATTATTGTACCTACATTACTGCAGCGGCTAGCAACAGAGGCATTCCACATACTTTTTCAAAATCAACGATGCACACAGACAACCATAAATTTTCCCGCGTTGAAGAGTTCATTTGTTTTTTTTTTCAATATACGGCTTTCTATTTGCAAGCCAATTCGAAATTTAAATAAAACCTTGGACAAGTTACTCTTTTGTGACCATGTTTCAGAGTAAAAGATCGTTCCATTTTTAAATTACTTTTTACTCCCTAGGGAATAAACGGTCACTTTAATCCCGCTTCGTAGGGCTATAATGGCGTACTTTTAGAGCATGAGAAGTGAAAAATCTATTGTCACCAGAACCAAAGGTGTGTACAAAATTTCAGTTCAATCGGTTGGGGGAACTGGTTTGAAATTCAGTTTCAAGATTTAACCAACACACTAACAAACAAACTAACTAACAAAATAAGTTAAATAAAAGATTAAAATATAAAAAGAAGCAGGCGCAAAAAAGTGAAACTTAAAGTACACGCAACTTCTCTCAGTTCAACAATAATAATTTATTAATGAATTAAACACGCAAGAAACTGGTCAACTAGGTTCCAGTACACGTTGTACCTAACGGATATCAAGCTAAACTAAATTAGTAAAAGTACTTCCCAAATTACCGAACATGGGTAAATAATAACAGCTGGTCGGCGTGGATCTTTAGGTTAAGCCGTGTTTACCTTGGTTGGTCTGACCCATTCCATAACGATTTTCCTACGTGCCACAGAAAGCACAGTAAGCAGTTGATCCCGGCTGTCATTTGTAGATCTTTGACGGTCATTACAGGTAGTCAGTGGCCCAAAAATTCTGACAACTAGTCTTACAAGGAACTAGTCTTACCATTGTAGTACTCATACCCACTAACGGGTTTGTAGACAGACAGTCGCTCCATGTAAAATACTGATATTCAGATGCATCCGTATAGTCTAGAAGCCGACTTCAGCATAGTTGTGAAGAGGCTAGGCAGATGGAAGATGGAGTATTATGCGAAGTCTTATAGGGGTTATACTTACCGACACATCACATAATGTCTATCCTTGATTACAGTCGTTACTTTGTCTTGAAGCAAGCTATAAATCTGCCTACCAGCCGGCGAACCTCGATAACATCTAGAAATACAAGATAATAACATGCGTTATGGCAATCGTAAAGTGCTGTGAAATTGAAGTATTCTTGTATGAGTGTGTCTGTGTGTGTGAAATTGTGAATGGTCGTACATTTACACGATATTTTTAAGTTAAAGAGATATTTTGTATTGTTTTAAGTTTTCACGGTTAAAAAAATATAAGTAAAGTTACAATGTCACTTACGGGATATCTTCCGTGATACCTTCCCCCAATCCCATCCTGCGATCAAGACGCTTGCAACAGCATCGAAATATCGGGAGCTCACAATAATTAAAGATCAAGGAAGATATGAAAATAGAGTTGTAGCGAGTTTACACATACTTTTTTTCGTGGCGAATTAACTTTGTAAGTGATAGTGTGAATGTACGCTACTGTTTTTATAGGAAGAGTTAAAAGCAAACTTTTGAATGAGCTTGAATGTATTGGTTTTATACGAAATTACTTAATAACAAAACATTGACCGCGAAAATAAGATGAAATCAGAACAAAAACAATCAGACCATAATGGAAGCGACACCTCTTAAAAACCATTCTGAAGGTTATACGGTAGAGAACTTTTAACTGACGCCTTGCCGATTGTAGATCGGGAAAGCTTCCTGTAAACCACTGAATAGTAAATGATTCCTGAAGAATGTAGCTCTTATGACAGCTGACTGTAAAGATCAGGTTCAAAATCTGCTCTCGTGAGAGCCCTATCTATCCATGCATGTGTGTGTTGAGCCTCACTGCGCACGAGTGACGTCGCTACGAGCGAAAGTTCAAGGACGGAATACAGTTTCGTACAGCGCGAGTAAAGACAGCTAAACAATCGTCAGTCATACAATTATAATAATATGATGAATAATTTGTCGGTCAAAATATTATATTTATATTGTCGACTGCAATCCCCTGAGAAGAGGGCAAAGGTGCGTACACCTATATTTCGCCGGTTATGTATAAGTATTATCAAATGCTTATAAATCTAGAGTCGCGTTGCTACTGAAATTCCAGATGAGAAAATCCAATTAAAAAAATTGCTGACTATGTCATCCGAACCCCTTTTTTTCGGATGTGAAATCATCAAATGACTTTACTGACTAAAATCCATCCATGTTCCTTCCTGGCCCTTTATGTTCCGTGGCCACGGTATCTCTTTCGAACAGTCCCGCAGCCCCGGCCGGCATGACATTGGAACCCTTTTTTTTTTAAAAAAGCGATTGTGTTATTTCTCTCTTTTTAACCGTACCCTGTAGTACCCACCTAGTAAGTTATACAAATGATGTGTGATGTTAGATTTAGTAGGTAATTGTATAGTTGCAATGTTGTTGAGAAAATATTTAGTAAGACCTAAAAATATAAATACATGATGGAATTAAAATAAACGGTCAGACTTGCCTTGTTGAATTATCTGAGTTGGTCAAGGGACGTCCATTCACTTATTTGGTAATTATTTTACACTAGGTATAGACAAAGCCACAGAAACTAAGTTTGATCAACAGTTTAATCATCTTCCAATGAATCAAGTCGTTTATTTTAACATTTTGAACGTCAAAATTACCTCAGACAGTCCCCCAAACCGTCCACTGTTCAAGAATACATTTTTTTAAAGCCTGTGTTTTCCCACTGTTGGGCAAAGGCCTCGCCTAATTCCTACTAGCCCTGATGGTACGCGTCTAGATCGTCTCGCCATACTTTCTGAGCGGCGCTGTCCGTCTTCCGGCAACCATCGCGTCGGCTGAAGCGACCCATCTAATCCCATTTTAGCCCAGCAGCCTTTTTGCCAACGTCCTCTACGTTCGTTTTGGAACGCAGCGTGGTTTTTCGAACCAAGAATGCTTATTTTGGGATAGTTTAAATCCCCTATAATCAATATGAATCCTGAAACGTAGTTGAATGTTACACTTAGTCTGCCGACGGTACAACAAGTACCGTTTGTCCGTACGCACGCTTTAACGACCGTCCGTAAAGGCCATCTTCCCATCGACTCGATCACTCGTACTATCTACCAACGTGGGTGTTAAAATACTCACATTGACAAGGCTTATGTCGTTGCAATAAGGGCAGTTTTCGTATGAATTAAAGTGAGTTGAGGAAGGCTCCTTGCGATGGTTGATTTGGGTTAAAACATGACACGATCATTAAACATTTTGGGTTATTGAATATTCAGTTGCTATCTAAATGGTATATGTATTAGCAATGGAAAGGTCGTATCTCGTAGTTTATTATTCTGTTATCATGTTTGTATTTTATAACAGATAAGTAGATGATATTTGGTGTACTATAAGATGCACCTCTGCCTAACCCCTTGAGGATTACAGGCATGAGGTTATCTGACACGTTGTGTTGATAATGTAGATAAAAAAGCAACGTCTAAAGTTTGGAGGAGAAAACCGGCTATCCACTGATAAGTTTTCACGAGACCAAGAAAATGTGAATCAATCCAATGACTCCTAGACACTTTTACTTCTCATATAATATAAATAACACGCCTATTATTCACAAAGGTTAGGCAAGCAAAGGACATATACACAAACATTAATTTGTCGTGCCCTTATCCCAATTTTATTTGGGGTCGGCAAAGTATGACTATAACTTCTTCAATACACGTCATTTCATTAGACACCTCTACTCTTTCCATATCTTTCACACCTTCAGTCTTCCTTTAATCTTATACCTATCCACATTCATACTCAAAATTTTCCTCACTTTATTGTCCTCATTCCCGAGAACACACCACATCACTTGCCAATACTACAACCGATTACCACACAACTATTCAGTCACCGGCGCGCGGCGCCACTTTCAGACTTCCTCTTATGTACTCATTTTTTATTTTATCCACTCGCGTAACACAAACGTATCATATAAAATTAACCAAGTAGGTATGTACTAGTACCTACGCACTGCATACATCAACAATCAACACTTTTACTAAAGTCCTTCGAGGTAATTACTTTGAACAGTCTCAATGACTCAGTGCCCTTGATCTTAAGAAGAAATTCTGACAAGTCTTCCGGTATAGCCGACCGTAATACCGACCGGTCTTACCGGCCGGCTTGGTAATTGTTACCGAAGTTATGTCGTATCGATCGCTCGTTTTGTTTTGGTAACTGAATCGAAAGACCGGTAGTAATGAATGGTTGACGTAGGTTATGGTTTTCCTTATATGCTGAGATTGTTATTTGAGTTAGTGGAAAACATTAACAAGTTCAAACACAGACATATTTCTTTAGGACATTACAAATACAAATACAAATAATTTATTTGCATAACACAGGTTTAGAGGATGTTACAAAAAGTTCATAAGGTACACTGTATTATAACCATGCTAGGTGCGCAAATATGTAAGGACACAGGAGCTTAGAATTTATTAATATTTCAGAGATTATTAAATTACAATGTCAAAAAATAAAGATGGTCAATATACACATAATTAAACACATAATCAAACTTAAATAAGTAACGATAATGGAATAAGGAAATAAAATAATGAATGAAATCAAATTATGATGTCATAATAATCAAAAAAAAAAAAAAAACTAAATCAAAATATTTTATTTCACATGTCACAGTAATTATATTATCCATCATAATTATGTATTGAACAAATAAATTCTATTATTAAAATACAATATCTTTTTCTTCCAGATATTCGTTTACATTGTAATAACATTTTTTAATTAAGAAGGTATATTTTTTTTTAAACGTCACGTTTCTTACGTCACGTTTGTGTAATTTAGTTGTGATTTTAATTTTATTATGATGTTTATTTTAATACTATTTATCATTTGATTTTGTATTTTTTTAATTCTGTGTAATTATACCTATGATCCAATGTTGATTGAGATAAATAAATAAATGAAAATAAATTACATTTATTAATATGGATTATGCAGAGTGACCAAGCCTCGGAACCTATCCTTCTGCAGCGAGGTGTAAGACAGGGAGACGTCATATCTCCGAAACTGTTCACCGCTGCACTGGAGGATGTCTTCAAGGTTCAGGCCCCTTATTCACAACCATTCGATACGTTTCCGTGTCGGTAAGGATCCGTATTCGATTATCTCATTTCCGAACCGAAGAACTGTCAAAACGCTATTCACAGATCCGAACGGATGCGCTTTTTTCTATCTGATTGAGATAGTGTTTAAGGGGAACGCTACAAACGCGGGGTTGCGATAGTCGTTGAGAGGATCCGGCAACTGGGTCTCGAGGTGGCATTGCACAAGTCCGAGGCCATGTGCTTTCATGGGCCTCGGAATGCGCCACCGTCGGGATCCACACTGACGGTAGGAGGGGTATCCATCGGCGTCGAGTCGACGTTGAAGTACCTAGGACTCGTCCTCGACAGCCGGTGGAACTTCGTGGAGCACTTCCGACGTTTGGCCCCCAGGCTAGAACGGACCGGGGCTGCCTTCAGGCGGCTCCTGCCCAACCTTGGTGGGCCAAACGCCCCCTGCCGCAGGCTCTACGCGGGGGTCGTGCGGTCCATGGCCCTTTACGGGGCCCCAGTGTGGGCGCGTTCCCTGAAGCGGCGTGCCGCTCACTATCTGAACGCGCCCCAAAAAGTGGTGGCCGTAAAGATGGTCCGTGGGTACCGCACGATCTCTCGCGAGGCGGCGGGCCTGCTTGCCGGATTGCCGCCGTGGGATCTGGAGGCGATAGTCCTCGCGCGCCTGCATGAGTGGCGCGCGGAGGTACTACGCCGGGGGGAAACTCCGCTGCCGCGGCAAATTGCCGCTCAGCGGACTGACCTCCGGCGCGATCTCATGGCGACATGGAGAGAGCGACTGTCGCAACCCCGTGCAGGGCACGCCACGATAGTGGCGGTAAGTCCCCTCTTTGAGGAGTGGCTAGAGAGGCGCCACGGCGTCCTCACCTTCCGCCTGACGCAGGTCCTCACCGGACACGGATGTTTCGGGAGGTACCTGCACCGAATCGGGCGGGAGGAATCGCCCGGGTGTCTCCACTGCGAGGATCGACCGGAGGACACGGTGGAGCACACGGTGGAAGTCTGCCCTGCGTGGGCGGAGCTCCGCCGTGTCCTCGTGGCGGCGATCGGCGGCGGCGACCTCTCGCGTCCGGCCCTGGTTCAATCCATGGTCCGGAGCGAGACGGAATGGGAAGCCGTCGCCTCCTTCTGCGAAGCGGTCATGCTAGCGAAGGAGGTGGCGGAACGAGAGAGGGAGAGATCCTCTCTTCCCGGCCGCCGCGGGAGACGCAACGGGCGTCGGGGGCCACGTGGTGGCTACCGGCCACCGTAGATGCGGGCCTGTGGACGGCTGGCTATGGGCAATAGCTGGCCGTCCGGCCGTCTAACGACGACGACAGGCCGTGTCGACGGCGCGTTCGTGTTCCACGCGCGCCTCAAAGAGATGTCAGCAAAAAGAGAGGGGCCCGCAAGGGCCGAAGCCTGCCGGGGTTGCGGGCCTGTTCGAAAGAGATACCGCGGCCCCGGAACGTAAAGGGCGAGGAAGGAACATGGATGGGTTTTAGTCAGTAAGAGTCTGACACTCCCTCCCGCTCCGCCCAGAGTGGGAGAAGTCATTTGATGATTTCCCATCCTAAAAAAAAAAAAAAAAAAAAAAAGGGGAACGCTACAAAATGGTAGTAAATAGATAATCGTGGTAGAAAACTTATAATAGTAATTAAATTTGGTTTATTTGAATATTTCGTTCTGTTTAATTAGGGAATATACAGCTAGTAACTTAATAGACAGCAACGATACAAAATTATTTTATTATTTTACTAAAATTAACTAAAAAATATCAGTTTTCGAATAAACCTGCTTTGTAAACAGCCGTCTATGAAATTGCCAAAGCAGAAAAAATGTTTTTTTTTTATTAACACTATAGTTTTCTGTTTTCTTAAAAGGAAAAATTACTAAGTATTTGATATCAGTTTGTTAAACATTTCTGTAAACACATAGATTTTATGTAAATGCGGATACATCATTAAAATTCGGTCAATAAAACAACTAATAAAACACAAACAACACCAGACAATAATAAAACTTCATTAACTTACTTCAGGCAGTGTTTAAAAAGTTAAGTATTTTTATTTTACTGAAATAAGCTAGAAATATGGTTTATTTCTTCGTTTAACTTTTGTTCGATATGACTCCCGATAGCAAACAGCTGTCGGAAAGATTCGAGTCTTCTTATCGAATTGAACTGTCAAAATTATTCGTTTTCGGATTTGTGAATAGCGTTTGAAGGACATCTTCGATATCTGAGACGTTCGATTCGGTTCGGAAGCGAGTCGAATGGTTGTGAATAAGGGGCCTGGACTGGAGAGGGCTAGGCATCAACGTCAATGGCGAGTACAACACTCACCTTCGGTTTGCCGACGATATTGTGGTCACGGCTGAGACCATGGAGGACCTCAGTACAATGCTCGATGACCTCAGTAGAGCTTCCGAAAGAGTGGGTCTAAAAATGAACATGGACAAGGCGAAGGTCATGTTGAATGCCCATGTCACACCCATTCCTATCAAGATCGAAGACTCTACACTCGATATTGTAGACGATTATGTATACCTAGGACAAACGGTCCAGTTAGGTAGGTCTAATTTCGAGAAAGAGGTCAATCGTCGAATCCGACTCGGCTGGGCAGCGTTCGGAAAACTGCGCGGTATCTTCTCGTCCAACTTACCGCAGTGTCTTAAGACGAAAGTCTATGACGAGTGTGTGTTGTCAGAGATTACATACGGGGCCGAAAAGTGGTCGCTCACAATGGGCCTTATTAAAAGGCTTAAAGGCACTCAAAGGGCAATGGAGAGGGCTATGCTCGGAGTTTCCTTGTGTGATCGAATCATAAATGAAGACATCCGCAAGAGAACCAAGGTCACCGACGTAGCCCGAAGAATTGCTAAACTTAAGTGGCAGTGGGCAGGGCACATTGCTCGCAGAACGAAAGGCCGTTGGGGCCGAATAGTTCTGGAATGGCGACCGGCGAACCGGAAGGCGATGCGTTGGAAGACCTTCCACTAGGTGGACCGATGACCTGGTGAAGATGGCAGGAATCCGGTGGATGCGAGTCGCAAGGGACCGGTCAATGTGGCGACACTTGGGGGAGGCCTATGTCCAGCTGTGGGCGTTTTTCGGCTGAGATGATGATGATGATGATGATGCAGAGTGTGTAGGTAACTTATATTACACCTACATTTCCGTTAAGTCTAAGTCGCATATAATAGGGCGAACCTCTTGCCATCAACTAGGTAAATCCAGACTCTGTGACTGCTACTGAGAAATTCCTAATGGAAAAGCCCAATAACACTTTGCACGACCCTGGAATCGAAGCAAGGACCTCACGCTCAGCTGTCGCCATTAAGATCACTAGACCAACGAAGTAGTCAAAAAGGTTCCTGTTTTGCTCGATAATAAACAGAGCCTGGTGATGGCAATAAACTCATCATCAGCTCAAAGCAGTTCACGGCTGGACTTAGATCTCTCCAATCGCAGGTCAGCAAACTCTCATTCAGCAGCTACCCCAGGCAATAGGCACTCCCCTTATTACAATAACTGACGCAATGCTGGTGTTCATTATACAATTGACCTCTGGTCACCCCTTCGGGCAAGCGTAAAGCTAATAATTCAGGAAACTAAATCTAATGAGCAACTCACATATCTAATAACCACACGAGAATGTTATCTTATTACCTTATTAGAAGTATATAACCACAGTTTGTCAATCATTTGATCACCACAATACATCGTTCTCACGGCAAAAGCTTAATTGTAACACTTATATAACTGATCGCGTGACGCCTGCGCGTGCGCACACATTCTAAAACAGTTCTTATGCGATCCGAGATAAGAGCCATTTTGGAACGTGAGAGAATTAATCTAATTTGTGATTTGGTACGTTTCAAAATTGGGTGTTTTTGTTTTGTAAGCTGGATTTGGAAAACTATTTGGGATTAAGTGTGTGTAGAGGTTATTGAATGTGTTTTTGTATAAGTCTTCTTTGGAAACTGTTACACGTTTTTAACCAACTTCAAATAGGAGGAGGTTCTCAATTCGATTGGTATTTAAATTATTATTTAACTAGCTTCTGCCCGCGACTTCGTACGCGGATCCTGTTGCTAAAAATATATTTTTTTTAATAAAAAGTATCCTATGTTACTTCTAATACCTCCAAGAATATGCGAACAAAGTTTCATGAAGATCGGTTGAGTAGTTTTCGCGTGAAAGCGTAACAAACAAACTTACATTCACATTTATAATATTAGTTGGGATGTTTAATTTACATCATCATCATCATCATCATCACCCACTGCTGGGTGAAGGCCTCTCTTTTCTTGTGAGAATTTCCAATTCTACAACATAAGTACTTTAACTGTGTCGTTACAGGTAGTCAGTGGCCCAAAAAGTCTGACAACTAGTTTTACCAAGTGGTATTACTCAGTACTAACTGGATTGTGGAGGTCAGATAGGCAGTCGCTCCATGTAAAATACCAATTTCTACATGGGCCGACCGGCCGACTTAGTTTAGATTAACATCAAGAACAGTATAATAGTTTGCATGTAAAGCCCCGGGCGGGATCAGCTCCCACACATATTTGCCCAGTCCCCTTTGTCAGACATGTAAGAATTAGGGTCGGTAAAAAAAATATATTTGAAGAACGACAATTATTTATAAATGTTATTTTTCTGAAACGGCTTGCAAAATTAAAACAAAACCAACTGAGTTAGTAAAATTTATATGAGATCACCTAATAAAGCTTCTTTTCCAAATGAAAAAGGATAAATCTCGAAAATCGATGAACATATATAAAAAAATACAAATACGATCATAGTACCTCCTCCTTTTTTTTTTAAAGTCGGTTATAATACCAAAAGTACTCTCTTTACTCTAGAATGACACTAACTTTTATTGTGATGCCAATTTAATAAGATCAAAATCTGAAAAATAAAACTACATCCTACCAGTATATTTTATATAACTATCATTGATGACATCTAAGCTTTAGTAGCTTAACATAAGTAATGAAAAAAATTACTTTCACACCAAATAAGGTTCGCTACAAACGATCAATATACATTGATCCGACATTTTCCATCAGACAAACCGAATGAATGTTTTGAAATCGTCATATCTGATGGTATTGGGGCATTGAGCCATTATTTTGGTAGTGTAATGTCAAAAGGTGAGATCAATAATGTTTGATGTTGTTATGTAATGGTATTGTGTTACATTACACGACACATTTAGGAATTCGGTAACAAGATGTTACTGAAAGCATGATCAAGATTTTAATCATATACAATCCGCTGTTAAATCTCTTAGCAGTTATTTTTAACGTACTAATAATAAAAAATAAGTACAGGAAAATAAACAATCAGTCATTAACTAATAAGAAGAGTTGGAAAGTTTTAGTCTTCTACGTATGTACAATGAATATGTCACCGTAAAATTGTCAAACACGTTATATTACAATATAACGTGTTTTTTCTCGCGATATTGTAATGTCTCGAATAATTGTCAACTGAACATACGGAAGTATCTCTGCCCCCATAATCGGGACTTGGGGCACCCCCCCGTTAGGTTAGTTAGGTTCCTTTAAACCCTGCACTCGGAAATAGGGGCCCCGCGAAGCGGCCCTAGTAGCATTTTTTGTTGGCATTTAGTAGGGCCACATACCTCTGTTTAGTTGGCAATTGCATACAATTGGCGGGCAGTTTGCGGGTTGGGCCCAAAACTGATGGCCAACGAAGATTTGCCTACGAAAGCCCAACTTGCGATGGAGATGGAGCTAACGTGGAATCATAGACTAAGACTATATGGATATATTATAAACTGCGTGGAATTGCCTACGAAGTCCCAACTTGTGAGAATTCTGGGGGGACGGCGCGAACGCTTAAAAAATTACGCATCAGAGTTATCCACATTAGGGATAATCGCAAGGGTCAACCTGACTGCAGTTCAATGGGAAGGCCTCGCCCTGGGGGAACCGCCTATTTGATCACGCTTTGACGCTTTACCTTATTCCAGGTACGCATGAATTCACTACAATACTGCGCGAGAGTCATTCGACGCGGGAGAATCTTAACACCGCGATTCAGAAACGTGACGTAATTGTACAACGCCATCTAGTTTAAAGATACGAACTAAAACGTGCTGTACTTACGCGTCTACTTTCCCAGAATAATGGTACCTTTACTTAGATTGCACTCACAGTACAATGTTAACAAGTTAATATATCAAGTACCATTGACAAGATTGCACTTAGTGAGATATCTAAGTAAGATAATTGAGAACAATCAGTTACGAGATACTGACGAATCATAGCAACAAGGGAATTAAGTCATCTTCTTTAGTGTTGTGATATATATTTACTAGACTATAATAAACAGGGTGGAATTTTACAATGCCACCTGGAGGGAAAGTACTCTAAATACTGGAGCACGCAAATTTTACTCAAAGGAGACATACCTTTATTTTTAAAAAGAAACAAATCTGCATTCGAAGATTTTCAAAAAATATTTCGAACCAGAATCGAACCCGGGATGGATCGGCTGAAGTTCGAAAAAATAATATACCTTTTTGACATCAATCGATAGGTTCAATCATTTAAGGATCAAATCTCTCTAATAAATATGATACGATTTAAGTTCGACAATACAATAATTGTAAGACGTATCTTACCTAACAGGCCTATTGAAAGGTTTAAGTTGAACCGATGTAAGTTGTTATCATAACTTAAATCCCTACAAAAAACTCCCAACAGTAGGAATAGAAGCTGCAGGCCTGTCGATAGTTGGCTCAATGTTGTTTTAGTAATTTAAATGCATACAAAATCTCCCAACAGTGGGAATAGTAACAGAAGGCCCTTTGTTGGCTATTCGTTGGGCAAATAGTGCATGTTTATGACGATGGTCCTATTTTAAGTTTAGGTTGGCGGAACAACTAACCGTCTGCCAATACATTCCCAACTGTTGGCATAAGGAAGCCAACGGCAATTGCTACTAGGGGGGGCGCCGTCGGCTTCGCTTTTTAGGGGGAATATAAAGTGTTTTAAGGTTATGTTATATTAATCGGTATTTCTCAGGAATGGTGCATTATCTTTTCATGAGAGTTGTGCCACTGGGCAAGGGGGACCCCTCCTTCCCTCCTCACCGCGTAAGTTGACTACCATCGCATGCATTTCACGAAAAATAATGCGTTTTGTTGTAAGCAGTATGTTCATTTGACAAACATTCGAGACTTTACAATATCGCTAGAGATATTACAATATAACGTATTTGACAATTTTACGGTGACAAATACACATGCTAGAAAAGTTTCTTTGACTAGCCAGTTCTGTGCCACTGCTGGGCAAAGGTTAATTCTCCCGGCGTTTTGCCTTCTCTAGCCAAACAGTCAGGACCGAGTTCAAATCATCATCATCATCGTCATTTCAGCCGAAACACGTCCACTGCTGGATATAGGCCTCCCCCAAGTGTCGCCATATTGACCGGTCCCGTGCGACTCGCATCCAACGGATTCCCGCCACCTTCACCAGGTCATTGGTCCCCCGGGGCAGTGGGACCGTTCGAAACAGAAACCGTGGACCCGGAACATGAAGGGCGAGGAAGGAACATGGATTGGTTTTAGTCAGTAAAAGTCTGACACTCCCTCCCGCTCCGCTCACAGTGGGAGACGTGGAAGGTCTTCCAACGCATTGTCTTCCGGTTGGCGGTCGCCACTCCAAGACTTTTTGGCGAACTTTGCGGTCTTCAAATCGTCACGCCAAAAATATATTTTTATTAGTCATCTAATATTCAGCCCTACACTAATTGACCATTGGTTCAATTAGTGAAGGGCTTAATTGGAGAGACTATATCAAATGTAGTCATTGGACTATGTTTACTCATCGAGGTACAATTTTTATACGTAGTAGACCTTTGATTTATGTAATCAAAGTTGTAGACTTACAACGTAAAAAAACGGTCCCTCGTTGAAAAATAACCAAAATGGCGATTCCCACAATCTCCACAACTAGCAAAAAAATAAAGTTGGTGACAGCAGTAACAACAACGTATTCTTCTACGAGTTTATGCGTGTAATGCTTAGAAAATATAGGCACACACACAGCTGACAAGAATTTACATATTCGTATCTAGACTTATATATAAACAATACTGAAACATGCATACACATTACAATAATTATGCAGTGTAGGTATATCTGTCTATTGAATAATTAAAACAATGGAGCTGACAACACTGCGGCGGGGTATTGACTCATCAGCTGTAGTAAATAATTATTAATTTTCACTCGTTATACTTGTACGATCACGGCATGCCATCTGTCTATTTTTCTGCTAACTGAAAGTAACAGGTTTTTACAGTAGGAATTTCATTTATATCACTGGGTCTTATAATATTATATAAGGAAATACTATCATCATATTTTCTTTTTATTAACTCTTAGACTAGACGTGAGATGACGGGGTGTGGACGACTGGCAATAATGCGTTCTGTTCGTCTACACTGTGGACGAACAGAACGCATTATTGCCAGTCGTCCGCAGTGTGGACGACCGCGTTGTGGATTTTTTTTTTTTATTTTTTTTTTTGGAATTGGCATCTCGCAGTTCAGTCTGAGAAGACTGGCTTCTGCTTAACCGGGCAAGTCCAGTGGATGCCTTGAATTTAAGGCCTCCAGCCAGGGCGAAAATAACTAAAAACTAAGCGACAGCGCTCTAAGGGCACCCCCTGTGGGGTACAAACCTCGGCTTAGGGCATCGCTGGGGGCAGCAAAGGGACAGGCTGGATCTGATTGTCATTATTTAGGGACTGATTTATTACTACAGGCTCAGCATCGCGGGCTGGCTCGAGCAAGGGTCGGGGAGGGATTGAACGGGGATTTCGCGCCGGACCTCTGCGGCGAGGTCGGTAGGTTTTCGGTCTGTATTTGTAAGCTCTACGAACTGTACTGGTATCTTTCCTACTCTCTTGCAAGATAGTGATCGGATCGTCGGGGGCGACTAGGGTGTGACGCGGACGTTGGACGGAGCTAATACGCGATGGGTCGTACCGGGCGGCCGATGCGATTAGGGGATTCCTATGCTTAATAAAAAGCTCGGATGCTATTAAAACCTACAGGCAAGAATGTCACCGGCGATTGCGTAATGTTGACTTTCCTCGCGTATTGTCCAATTGTTGTGATCGCATGTGTAGTGATTCGAACCACAATCTAATAATTGATTGCCTGTATCAGGATGTGGTATCCGCTTTGAGGGACGCTGCCATTATTAGCAGAGAGTCGCGGGTCACTGGTAGGAGGAAGCGCGTGGTGGGTTGGAATAAACACGTCAGCGAGGCTCACTCGTACGCCAGGCTTAGGTTTAATGAGTGGCTTAATTGTGGTAAGCCTACATCAGGCGTGATTTATGAGGAAATGTGTGACTCTCGAAAGATCTTTAAATCAAAATTAAGATGGTGCCAAAATCACCAAGACCAAATTCAAATGGACATCTTAGCCGAGTCGCACACTAAAAAAGACTTTCGAGACTTCTGGAAGTCTACAAAAAAGCACAACCTTAGGCCTGGTTTGCCAGTGAGCGTCGATGGCGTGTCTGTTGAAAGGGATATTGCCAATGTTTTTAAATCCCAGTTTTGTGTCGAGCCAAGCAGTATTCCACCCTCTGAGGTGGTCGATGCTGAATTACAAAGCCCTGTCCTGGAACCAAGAGTTAAGTTCTCAGCTGCGGACATAGCTAAGACCATAGGGTGTATGACCAGGGGTAAGTCTCCAGGACATGATGGACTCAGCATCGAGCACCTACAGCATGCTGGTCCCCACCTGCCACGTGTTTTGGCCTTGTTGTTCACGTTTTGTCTTCGCCATTCGTACTTGCCGGACGAGCTGATGAGGACGGTCGTAGTACCAATTGTCAAAAATAAGACGGGTGATATTTCTGATAAGAACAATTACAGACCGATCTCATTAGCGACAGTCATCGCGAAGGTATTTGACAGCATGCTTAATGCTCAGTTGAACAATACAATCACTTTACATGATAACCAGTTCGGGTTCAGGCCCAAACTGTCTACAGATGGTGCTATACTGAGCTTGCATGCTGTCAGATATTACACAGACCGGAGCACGCCTGTTTACGCCTGCTTCCTCGATCTGTCCAGGGCTTTTGACCTGGTCTCGTACAAAGTGCTGTGGAGAAAGTTGCTCGATAGGCGAGTTGCGCCTGAAGTTGTCAGAATCTTCCAGCACTGGTACGGAAACCAGGTCAATAATGTTAGATGGTCGGGAGCTTTGTCGGACTCGTACAGGTTGGAGTGCGGAGTGAGGCAGGGGGGGTTGAGCTCACCAATGCTCTTCAATCTGTATATTGATGGGCTTGTTGAGGAGCTCAGCAGCCGCCATGTTGGATGCCATACTGATGATGTTTGTTTTAACAACATAAGCTACGCTGATGATATGGTGCTGCTGAGCGCCTCAATAGGTGGACTCAGAGAACTGATAAGCATTTGCGAAGCATACGCTCGCTCACATGGCCTAAGATATAACGTCAGAAAGAGCGAGCTTATGGTTTTCAAAGCGGGTTCTAAGTGTCCGGCAGAGGTCCCACCAGTAAGGCTATGTGGGGTGTCCTTGGAGCGGGTACATACTTTTAAGTATCTGGGCCATATTGTGACGTCCGACCTGAAGGACGACGCTGATATTGAGCGAGAAAGGAGGGCGCTGTCGGTGAGGGCGAATATGATTGCCCGCAGGTTTGCTCGTAGCTCCAAGGGTGTGAAGATCACCTTGTTTCGAGCCTTCTGCACATCTTTTTATACGAGTAGTCTGTGGGTGTCATATTCGCAGAAATCCTACAGCGCTCTCCGCGTTCAATATAACAACGCATTGAGGGCGCTGCTGCGGCTGCCTCGTTTCTGCAGCGCATCGGGAATGTTCGCAAGCGTTCGCGTTGACTGTTTTTATGCCAGCATGCGCAAGAGGGCAACCTCGATAGCGAGTAGAGTGCGGGGCAGCGGCAACAGTCTTCTTACCGTTGTTGCTAACAGGTTGGACGGACCTTTCATGCAGCACTGGCAGGCTTTACATGCACCCATATATCGGGCCTGGGGCAGGTAAAAATAAAAAGGAAAAGCTGATCTATCAATCAAATGTAAAATTAATTGGATTTTGACTTATTGGATTTAATTTGTTTTGACTTAATTTAATTTATATTTAGTGACTTAGATTCTGGATTTTATATGATTAATTTGATTTAATATGATTTTGACTTGATTTGATTTTCTTTTTTTAAATTTATTTATGCAAGTTTAAATTTATTGACTTAGATTCTGGATTGTATATGATTTATTTATGTTTTTGATTTAACTTATTTATAATTGATTGAGTTTTGTTTTAATTTAATTTTATTGTGATGATAATTGGCTTTATTTGATGTTTGTTATTATTTGGCAATGGGTGTTATTTACCTGAGAATAAATGAATTTAATAGCAGAGTCGAAGTAACGCTTGGAAAGGCGTTTCATGAACTGCTTAACGGTGGGGATTCTAAGGTCTACGTGAAGACTATCGTTACGGACGTAAGGGGGGGCACCGGTGATCTTACGGAGAAATCGGTTCTGCAAGGTCTGCATCGTGTGGATATGACGCGGGTGGGCATGCGCGAATACTATGCAAGCATAGGTCATGATGGGACGGCTGACTGCGGTGAAAAGACGCAATTTGCACTTGAGTGACAATTTGCTCTTCCTAGTGATCATGAAGTGGAGCCGGCCCATAGCAAAGGCAGCCCGGTCACGAGCTGCTTTGATGTGGGCCTTGAACGACAGATGGTCGTCCAGAATAACTCCGAGATACTTGGCTTGCCTCTCCCAAGGGATAGGCTTACCGAACATAGTGATGGGGGGACCTGGCGAACGCTTAAGGCGTGCCTTATAGTACAAAACTGCCTGGCTTTTTTCGGGATTAACTTCTATTCTCCACTTACGGAACCAAGCGCCGAGCGAGTCGGCGGCTTTCTGGAGAATGCGGCGGATGTTATCCGGAGATCGGCCGGTGTAGTAGATCGCGGTGTCGTCAGCGAATAGTGCTGTTTGAACCTTCTGGTTCCTCTGAATGTCGCTGGTGTACAGCGTGAACGCGAGGGGAGAGATAACGGAGCCCTGAGGGACTCCGGCGCGAATCGGATGAGGAGAAGATAACGTGTTACCCACACGGTAGCGGAAGGTACGGTTTGACAAAAAGTCTCGTAAGATGAGCACGAGACGGTCGGGCACACCGAGCTGGTATAGCTTGTATATCAGCCCGTTGTGCCAGACCTTGTCAAAGGCTTTCGCGATATCGAAATACATCACCCCCGTCATCGCTCCACGCTGGAAACCAGCGCTAACGTGTTCGACGATGAGGTGGACTTGATGTATGCAAGAATGTTCGGTCCTGAAGCCGAACTGTTCTTTCGGGATGAGGCCCTTTGTCTCGGCATAATCTCTGAGACGCTTATAAATAAGCCTTTCATAGATTTTGCCGAGAGCACTCAGGAGACTGATCGGCCTGTAGCTGGAGGGCTGGGCTTTCGGTTTCCCAGGTTTGGGAATACCTATAACAGTGGCCTCTTTCCACGTTTGGGGGAAAATATTATTGCTCAGGGCGCCATTGAAGATGACAGCCAAAAGGACTATGAGCCTAGCGGGGAGGGCTTTAAAAACTCTATTTGTGAAACCGTCGGCGCCTGGGGCTTTCCGAGGCTTTAGTTTATCTATAATATCCTTGACCTCTTCCGGGGTGATGGCGGGGAGGGGGTCATCGGGATCTTCAAAAGGGGGAAGCGATGCTCTACGTTCAACTTCTGCATCCACCTCATCGAGGTGCTGCTTGTCTACTGGTAGAGTGCTTGGCGAACATTGAGATTCCAAGCTGTCGGCTAGGCATTCTGCTTTTTCAGAGTCGTCAAAAGCGACGCTCTTGTCGGGACGTATGAGGGGTGGAGAAGAGACCTCTTCCGAGGTGTGCAACTTCCTTTGAAGCTGCCAGAAGGCTTGATGAGTGGGCTCGAGTTCGCTAAGCGTCTTGTCCCATTGACTCGAGCGAAACTCACTAGTGCGTTTCTTTACAGCACGCTGTAAGGAACGCATGTGAGCTTTGTTCGCATCGCAGGGCCAAGAGCTGTAGGCACGTATGGCCGCGTTCTTCTCGGTTATCAGTTCACGTATATCGTCGGGAAGTATCCAGCGGCGATCACTCACCGCTGGTACTTCACGAGAACAATCCTTCAGTACGGATTGTACGTGTTCTGTAAACGAGTCGATTGCAGCCTCGGTGTCTGCGACTGAGACGATATGGTCGGGAATACCATCTAGAAGTGGTGACGTTTCGGATTTCAGCATATCGCTTACTTTCCTCCAGTCGGTAGTGAGAATAGTGGGAAGGGGCTGGCTGGGATCAATGATACCCGAGCGAGGAATTAAGTGCATGAGCACTGGGCGGTGATCGGAGTGGAGCTCGTGTAACGTCTCAATCATGTGTAACCGAAGGTTCACATTCTTGAGCAGCGCTATATCGAGAACGTCGGGAAGATGACTGACAGTGTCAGGATAGTGCGTGTGCTCCATAGGAGCGACCGCGTCGAAACTAAGAGTTTGACCTAGATCGTAGAGGACTTTCCTTCTCGGGTTCGTCGTTCTACTGTTCCAGGCCGGGTGTTTGGCGTTGAGATCGCCCGCGATGATCACGGAGTCACTCAAGCCGAAAAGAAGGGTGAGATCGCTAACCAGGAGGTTATGATCTTCCCATGTATTAGTGGGGGCCAAGTAAGCAGAAACTAAATGAACCGGTTGATGACCGGTCATAGCAAGCCGACAGATTGAAACCTCAAGTAGGGACTTTAAAGGAGGGGGATCGATGGGAATACAATGCAATTCCTTGCGAAAGTAAATGAGGGTGCCACCCTTGTGACAACGTAGCCTATCATTGCGAACTATGCGGTAGTTGGCAATCTTGGGGTCGCGGTGGCTGGGTTTGAGGAACGTCTCCTGGATGAGGAGAACGTCAACGTTATGGTCACGGAGGAAGGCGGCGATCTCGTCGCGCTGTCCTCTCATGCCATTGGCGTTAAAATAACCTAATCTAAGGGACCGGGGTTGGGTGCAAGAGGGATTTGGTGTGATATCCATTACGGCGCGAAGTTGAGGTTACGAAGGGTTGACTTGATGACTGGGTAGGCATCAATAATGTCGACGACCTGCTGAAGGTCCGTTGCAGCTCTGAGCTCAGCGACCATGCGGTCGGCCTCAGCGGTGCAGAGAGGTTGGAACCTCATCAAGTAATTTAAATTGGATTCCTGTGAAGCAGGAGCGCGGGATGGAGCAACGGGAGCTCGGGTTTGCGGAGGGGCCTGAGGGGCCTGAGGGGCGGCCACAGGAGTGGGCGCTGGGACAGGGTTGTCCAAAAGACCGGGCATGGGGGGGTTGGGTTTTCCCTTCGCGAGGGCAGGGAACGCTTGCTGATGGTTCAGCATGTTCCAAGGAGAAGGCCTCTGCGGGCTGAGACGCTCTGGGAGGACCTTGGACGGGACTTTGAAGGAAGAGGGAGCTTCCCTCTGCTGGCGTTGGTTGGCGCGATTCGCCAACTTGCCAGCGGACTGTTTTGGGGCTTTGGGGCAACCCCTGTAGTTAGCCGGGTGGCCAGACTGTCCGCATAGCACGCAACTAGGCGGCTCTGTGCAGAGACTCCTGTCCTTGGGACGGGTGCAGTCTGCCGTGGCGTGGTCGCCGAGGCACTTTACACACCTATGCGGTGCGTAACAGTACTTCTGGCAAACCGCGTTGTGGACGAGCGGGAATGACTCTTATAATAGTGTACATTTACCTCGATATTTTGCTTGTTGTTTTTTTTGTGATTTGTCTCCTTTGTAGTAAAATCTTAGGAACTTAAGGTCTTTAAACCTTAGGAGCTCTGATTTTTATCTGTCTGGCATTAGAAAAACACAACAAAAAAAGATCTTCAAGTCCTGTATCTTCTTCAACTCTCCTGTTCTTGCATTTCAATACTTGCTTCCATTTGTGACCACAAAACAATTCTGCTATGAATTCTCTTCCGTGTACTTTCCCAATCACAAAATATTTACAAAATTAAACCATATTACCAACAAACCAAAACAATTACACTAGAAAATTCTTCTTAATTTCCATTGAACTGCATCCTTGACATAATCGTCATAGTTTCAAACTGATTGCATTTAGCAACAAGAGACGCACTCCCACACTCTGACCTCTGAGGGAACAAGCACAATAGATGCTGTTAATTAGTGTTTATGACAAGAAAACTATTTTAATGCAGCTTATTATGCGGTCAAGTACGTTTTGTGGGTGATTACGTATGTGTGGAGTCACATGGTGGGACTATAGTGCAACTAACGTGAATGCTGCTGATAATGCAACTAGTATGATGCTTGGGATTGCATTGTTAGCCTGTTCTATTCCCACTGAAGGGCACAGACCTCCTTTGTAGTGGGATCAGTTTTTGAGGAAGTGTATTGAAAATATTTTTATTTGTATAACTACTCAATTGTTTTGTTGACCGCACTTCCCAAGACCTAATTTTTTCTGATTTTTTTATTTATTTAAAGTAATAATGAATTGCAGTATCTATTTATATTTCTGTGTTCCTCTCTAAGCTAAACTTCAAGCGTAGATACAGATAGCATAATTTCAGTAACGATTAAAGTTTAAATTACGACCTCTCACTAGCCAATCAAAACTAAAACAAAGTGAAGCTGATTGATACGATTATTTTAAAGAACCTTCAGAACACAGAACATAATAATTACACAGCTAAAACAAATATCAAACAACTGCACATCGTTACACATATAACCGAATCAACAAATCACGAAATAAAAACATCCAAACATACATTCTATCATCCATTACTTACAGATCCATTAACTCGAACATCCTTGACATCGGAACCGACAGACAATCGACAATCGATCGACATTTAGTTAAAGACTACATCCTTTTTACGGAGGATTTAGTTTAAAGGTTGTATGCATCACGAGGGGTCATGGAACTCATGAAACATCAGGGAATTCGAGAATTGATGTTTTACTTGTCAATTTTGACAGGTAATGTCAAATGTTGCTCATCTTTCATTTTGCTCTCGAGTATTTAAATTGGTTTTTCACTTCTCATGCTCTAAAACTACGCCATTATAGCCCTATGAAGCGGGATTAAAGTGACCGTTTATTCCCTAGGGAGTAAAAAGTAATTTAAAAATGGAACGAGCCTTTGCTCTGAAACATGGCCACAAAAGAGTAACTTGTCAAAGGTTTTATTTAAATTTCGAATTGGCATGCAAATAGAAAGCGGTATATTGAACAAAAAAAAACAAATGAACACTTCAACGCGGGATCGATCCATCGTTGATTTTGAAAAAGTATGTGGATTACCTCTGTTGCTAGCCGCTGCAGTAATGTAGGTACTATAATTATTATCTGTGGAGTGTGGATCATCTTCATTGCGAGAATCTTGAGAGTTTGTGTTGTGTTTTAAATTGTTCATCTGTGACTGACCTGATAGAAGAAAATCTGACTGCTCAGTTCAGAATTTTAGTCGAGTGTAAATTTGTTCGGTTTTAAATGACTATTTTTCTCGCACTCGAAGTGAAAAAAAACAGTTTGCACCTCGAGACTAAACGCCAATTGAATATACCCTCGCTTTCATTGCCTCCCTCGCAAGCTCGGAAGTCAAACCACCTCGGGTATATAATGGCTTCGTTTAGTCCCTCGTTATAAAATATACTATTTTCTGGCTCTTATTCTGCACCGACAGCTATAGAAGCTCGTGGCTAAATGATAAGGGCTTTCGCACACTATAGACAGACAGTCTTAAGACAGACTATTTTCCCACTAGTGCCAGCGAGACTTTTAGTTATTCCCTTTAGTAATTATCTGTTTTAAGACAGTCTTGTCTCTAGCGTGCGAAAGCCCTAACAGCTCGTATAACCCAGTACTAACTGGGTTGTGGAGGTCAGACAGGCAGTCACTCCATGTAGAATACTGGTATTCAGCTGCATTCGGTAACACTGGAAGCCGACCCAAATGTAGTTGAGAAAAGGCAAGGCTGAGAAAAGGCAAGGCAGATGATGATTCTGCGTTGGCGTAAATTATCATAACATAAGATCAGATCTGTTGAGTTGAACCTTTAGTAGACCACACCCACATTTTGCCAGTTATGCGTAATCGCGGGTTAGTTGCAATCAACCTAAAAAAAAACAATATCCGAGTTACTACTAAGTTATTCCTGCTGGAAAAAGGAAATAAACAGGACACACATACAGATTACATGAAGCCATGGACAAAGAAAGACACAGGTATTTGAAGGGACAGAGACAACACATGCTCGGAATTTCCTTGCATGATCGTATCAGAAGATATTCGCAAGAGAACCAAAGTTACCGACGTAGGCCGAAGAATTATCAAACTTAAGTGGCATTGAGCAGGGCACATTGCTCAGAAAGTCGGAACAGATGACTGGTGGGGCCGAAAAGTTCTGGAGTGGCGACCGCGAACCGGAAGACGCTGTGTTGGAAGACTTCCCACTAGGTGGAAAGATGACCTGGTGAAGGTTGTGGGAATCCGCTGGATGCGAGTCGCACGGGGCTGGTTTATGTGACGACACTCGGGGGAGACATAAGCCAGCAGTGAACCTCTTACGGCTGAAATGATGAGACGCCATTCTACAAAAATAACTTTTATTAAAACTCAAAGTGCCCATATCTACGTCTAGTTGCCAGTCGCCTGACGGATTCATTAAATAGGGCCCCTGATCAAAACTAGTCCACTTCACTATCTACTATCTCATTATACCAAGGGCATTATTACACTACCTACCACTTACAATACTTTACAATTACAACGTACTTAAGCCCTCCACAAACGGTCTACTGCAGAGGATTTCGTCACATCCATAGTAAGACTGAGGAAATTAGTTCCTCCGTCTTACTATAATGACTATAATTTGATTCAGAATAAGACATCACGGTATCGTTGTGCTGATCAGCGAGAGCTTCAAGGCTATTGGCACACTGTTGCCATTTCGACTATCATTCATTATTGTTAATCATTCTATTTTAGTATGGTAAACTTTTCGACCCTGTCGTTCTACCAAGGGGCGGTTCATTAATCACCTGATGTTTTTTTAGCATTTTTGAACCACCCCTCCCTCGTGGTGATTTGTGGTGAGGTTTAAGACTAATCCCCCTTCCCAACCCAAAATCACGTGTATATTTTAATACCTACAATTAATAATCTTGAAAATTTTAGACTGACACTTTATACCTGTATTATAACTTTTAATACAGGTATAAAGTGTACGTATTAGTCTAATTTTATTTTGAAATTAAGGACCATGATTATATAAAAAATAAATAAAACTATTGCTGGACATTACACACAGCACCATCTAGTGCCACAAGCAAGGCTTGTGTCGTGGTCACCAGACAGTTAATATACTACATGATATACTTTTTGTTACTTTTTTGTTTTACTTTTTGTAAAATGTCGAGAAAGAAAATGTTGCAGGTTGATTTTGACTGACATCCCTACTAATATTATAAATGTGAATGTAAATTTTGCACACAGATAGTTTATAACCTGGATTAAAACATAGGATAATTTTTATCCCGATAGTAAGATCCCATGGGACAATAATCAAACTTCACGCGGGCGAAGCCGCTGGCAAGAGCTAGTAAATAATAATCATTTCGAGCCTTAGATGATTATCGGCCCAAAAGCTAAAAACAGTAGTAGTACGAAGTCAAGATTTCCGCACAGTTGATGACAATAGGCTCGCACCCTATTACATGGGACTTAAACATAATTGGCTAAACTCAAGTAAGTAAGTACGTTTTTTAGCTGCCCGTCTGCCAAATCCGTCAGGAGGCGTAGGCGCAACATTATGTTCCGTTATGCGGTCGCTAAGGCGCTGTAAGCACATCACAGAATCCCAAAATATGTGTGTTTAACTTTTTGTAGTTCCAGCGATATTTATTTATTTATTTCTGATTTGATGAATAATGAACGAAATGTTGGTGAACTATGGAGGACCACTCGTGCCTACATGCGGGATCAATGTTATTTTATATTTGTTTTCTGAAACGTGAATTTATTTTACACAATCATTAATCTTTATCTCTTAATATAACAACATAAGCACACAAACAATAACATTACAATACACAACCGTCATAAAAATATTTAAGTATCTATAAAAACGTCACTTTCAAGCATTATATCATAAAACTCGCTTATTATAAGTCATTACTAGATTTATCACGTCTTGCTCGACAAAAAACCAATAATCTTATTCATACGAGATGTACTGACATATTTATTTAGTCATTAACTTGTACATACTTATGTGTGAGTGTTAAATTATGAAGTTATGGAAAGATAACGAAGATGCTTTCAATAGAAAGGATTTAATATCACTGAGTCAGTTGATGTAGTTTGGTACAAAAGAAAAGCGACAAGCGTGAATAACATTATTTAATTATAAGGTTTTTAATAACTTTTCAATAACCCTATTTATACACCAATCGGGGTTACTAAACGACAGACCTTTTTAAACTTTTATATACCTAACTCCCATCGCAGTGATCTCGAATTTACCGCAAAAGCGACTAACTAATGCAAATTCTTTTTCTAATTCATAAGATTGCAAACGTTTTTTTTCCGTTAAAAGGTTTAAAAAAGATGGAGACTAGGAGAGTAGGTGCATAACCCCTATTAATTTGGTACGTGGAACAGTTGGATAGGGACACACAAAAGCAAGTAGTTGGCAATTAAATTAAAGCCTACATCTAGAAGTTGATGATTCCACGATGTCACTAAACATTTTGACGATCTGCCTCTATTTGTGACTCCTGCGGGCCTAAATATTCAGGGGCGGGTTCCCTTAAGGCCGAGTAGGCCCGGGCCGGGAGGCAAAATTTAGGGGGCGGCAAAAATTTGTTCCTTCTTTTTATTAGTAGCCCATGCGCCTACATGTAAAATCTCAAAAATTCATAAAGGTAAGAATCAGTTGCTGAAATACTGCTTGATAATTAAAGCATTTACTAAATAAATACATATCGCTGGACATTAACATACAGCGCCACTTAGTGCCACACTAAGCAAAGCTTGTGTCGTGGACACTAGATAGTTGATATACTTTTATATACTTTTTTGTTTGTAAATACATACTTATTATACATATAAACATCCATGATTCGGAAACAAATGTCCATGCGCATCACACAAACATTTGCTCCTACCGGGATTCGAACCCAGGACCCTAAGAACGTAAGGCAGTGTCCCTACGCCATTCGGATCGTCATCATTTACTGACTATCGTTTTTTCCATTTTAATTTAATTTCTATAGTTTCATGCTTGACAGTACATAGGGGGGCGGCAATCTTTCGTAGGCCTAGGGCAGTCAACATATTAAATCTGCTCCTGCAAATATTGCAGGTGTCTGTTATCTTGCCTGTAAAATCTTATCACTTGTACCACTCCACAAATACCACACATCTCAGTGCACTAGTATCGAGTATAAGTGAGACACATCATTTTGTCGTACACTTTCTTCTACCGGCCAATCAGCATTCTTTATTACTATTCATTTCACTTACAATTATAACACAATAGGGCCGATCAGACGGCTTTAGGCTATTTGTTACTATATCTATTTATATACTTAATTATATTTTTTTAACTTTTTTAAAACCTTCAACGAGAAAAATGCCATGGCAGCTATCACTTTACACATCAAGTTGTAAAATGTATGAAATCTAATGTTAATTGTGGTCTTAAAAGAGATTTTGTTGTTAAAGATACCTAGTAACTCAGTAAAATCTTAAAAATGAATTTGAATTTATTTCTCATGTTTATTAAACACTAATGAATTTCTCATAACACACAAAACAAACAAGTAATCAGCAGATCATAGCAAAAACAACACAAACATAATGTTTCCGCCTGGGAACCGAACCCGCGACCTTCCCATCTTAATCGCGATCGGCGCAGGCGCAGATACATTACATTTCGCAATGGTAAGGTTAGCGAGACGAAACTGAGGCGATCGAAAGCAAGGACGGTCGCTATTGATTACCTACTCCATTTAGGTAGGTACCTTATACCTAACTAGATCACCATCTGCCTATCCTTTTTACAAATTATATTGATGTCGGCATCCAGTCTAACCGGCTGAAACTGTATAGGTACCAGTATTTTACACAGAGCGACTCCCTTTTTTGCCTCCAAAACTCAATAATAAATAAATAAAATAAAAATCATTTAATTCAGATAACAACATCCGTAAAGTGCAAAATTTAAATAAACAAAATTACTAATAATAAAATAAGTTAACATGGGAATCAAGAAATTGAAATAAATTACCATAAAAATTAAAAAAAATACTTTTTTTCTTTTTTTTTTTTTCTTTTAATTGGTTAACACAAAGTAATATAGTGTAATATGATAAAAATAAAAGGTTTCTTCTGCCATTATTTTTTTGGGGTCATTCCATCCTGAACACACATAAAAAAGCACACTTTTCAGAGCATTAAAAGTATTAACTATCGATATTTAATCAAAGTCAATATTGTATCTCTTATTTTGTGTGTTCTGGATGGATAAATCTGACTAGAAAAAAAGTCTTTTAAAATCAAGCATGGTCTTTTCTACATGATAACACCGGTTGTTAAAGGCGTTTATTGATCAGAAACCATTCAAAGTTTATTTTATTTCCCAAGCTACTGAATAAAATAGGATTTATTCAGATCCAATTTAAAAGAAAACTGCAACTGCCAACAAAACCCAATAAACAATTAAAAACAAACACTCCAACCTCCAGCCTTTGTTTTTTTTAATTACCAAATACACTGCAGTGCAAATAAAACGTCACAGTCTATTTAGTTGAGTTGTAAACAATATCGCTAGGAGGATGTAGTCGATGGTATCTTTTAAACGAGCGTGAAACAAGATAGAAAACTTCGGCCTTTCATTGTGTGGATACAATTATTTGCAACGCAGTGTACGCTAATGCTGGGCCTTCCGCCCACTGTAGCGTAATGTGATATCGTTAATTTGTTCATTTGAATGGTCGATCGTGTACACTTTCATCATCTTAATGTTCGCGTGTACACGTCCTGTCAAAAGGGCACGTAATAATTATACACTGAAGATGTTTCCAAATGTGATTACCTGTTAAAACAATTGCAGAATGTCGTAAGTTGTTATGGTATTATGTTATTACTTTGGGATGTATGAATTAACTTATTATCTATCTAACATGGTATGCAAAGAGGCCAAAACACGTATGGGAGACTACTACTACTACTACTAAAATCTGTTATTCCATACAAAAGTGCAATATCTACCTACACAGGAAAAATGTATGGTACAGCTTGTATCCTTTTTTTAACTGACAAAAATTGCGATTCTGATTGGCGAATCGTATGCTGAATCCATGGTATTTGTGGCACAAAATTCCCGTACAATGTGTTTTAAAATGGTCAATCAAATGCACAAACCTATTGATTGTTTTTTTTTTAACGTCGTTGGATATTACACACAGCGCTATCTAGTACCACACTAAGATGGGCTTGTGTCGTGGTCACCAGATAGTTGATATACTACATATATACTTTTTGTTTGTAAATACATACGTATTATACATATAAACATCCATGACTCGGAAACAAATGTCCATGCTCATCATACAAACATTTGCTCCTACCGGGATTCGAACCCGGGACCCGAAGAACGTAAAGCAGCCTCACTACCGCCGCGCCATTCAGGTCGTCAAAAAAACATTGTGATGACAATGGCTATTTTAATGAATGTTTTTTATACTCTATTATAACAATATTAGGACTGTCTGTTGGTCTAATGGTACCAAGCGAGGAAGAGGTCCTGGGTTCAATCCCCGGGCAAAGTGATTACAGTTTTCCTACAAGTGTTTTCTCAGTAACAGCCACGACGGTGTCTGTACTTGTGCTCGGTTGATGGCAATAGGATCATCCCCTATTACATTTCGCTTGAACATTATTGCCGAAGTGTGGGTGTCTATTAGGTACACTGTACACCTCTGCTTAACTCTTTGGGGATTAAGGCGTGATGATAAGTTATGTTATAATAATATTCTAATTTGACATCACAAACACCAGGTCAACTTTCTAACCATAGAGATATTGTCACTCAGTATAAAACTCACATTATCAATACATGACAGATATAACTAAACAATTGAACCACGTCCCGAAGGTCACAGTTAACTACGGTGATCCCGCAGTTATTGGCAAATTGGTTATAAATTATGATACATACCGTATCGATTGCTACGTTCACTCGTGTTCGTCTCTGATGAAAGTATGTAAATGATGCAAGACTTGAAGGGGCAGGCACAATTTAAATCAAAATATTTTATTTCACATAGGCCTGGATGGGCACTTATAAAACGTCGAAAAAGTTGCACGGTTCGCGTTTGTCGATTCCATAGAGAAGAACCGGCAAGAAACTCCATGGTTAATTTCAAATCATTTGGTATTACAATATTATTATGTTACATTACAGCATTAGTACTAAAGTATGGGGGGACAACGTAGGCCCGACAATAGGTCGTTGCTTGCTATACAAAAAATGTAAAACAAAAGGAATATTTAACAAAGTTAAAGAGCATCCGGGAATCTAAAAAGCCTACAATGTTCACATTCACAATTAATAGGTAAAAAGCATCTATACAAAGGTAACTAAATAAACAATAAAAATAAAAGAATATTTAAATATGTTTGTTAGCTGATGTTGTGTCTAGCCATGTAATGCTATTATGGGATTTCCCACCGGTAATTTCTCAGGAACTATTCCAGACACCTTCAGATGAAATATCTGAAAAAGAAGATGATTTGAAGATGAAGGTATGTTTATTTTTGTGAGCTAATCTTCTATGTTTGACAAAGGAGAGTGACATAAAATCGTTTTGCGCCGACCCCAAGAAACATGAATGAATCATGAATCTTCTAAGGCTTTCACATGTAAAAGATTTGGTGAAAATTACAAAACCAGACGTCACTGGGATTTCCTAGTAGGATAGCAAGACTTTTTTGGTAAAATGCTGTGGCCATGCCCTTTTTATATCTTTACTTAGCGCTTCGTGTCCAGTAACTAGGCTTTTGAATTCGGAAACGTAGTCGCTCTATTTGCAAGCCAACTCTAACATAGCTAGGAAACGGCTTGGCCACGTTCTGCCTAGACTCAAACGCAAGACCTCCCACTCTGCACCAAGGACATACATCTATGTAACCTAACGTGGTTAGCAAAGGTACAATAAAAGTTCATTCTTTCTCAAAAACGAGTTTAACATAAACTATAAGAGGTTGAAAGTGTAAATAATTGTATTGTGTGCCGATGGGTTAAGCTTTGTTGCAAAACATGGCGTTGCATGGCTGGGAAAGAATAGGATTTAGATGTCGTGTTACCAAATACGTATAAGAAGAACCGACTGAAAAAATAGGTAGAAGTTATTGTATGAATGTTATTTTCTTTACAATATATTTGACACAAAATTAAAACAATAAATCCTTGAATTGATTATAGGCCCTACGGTCTTCTAATGAATAGATTTTCTCGTAGACATTTTTACTGCTGTAGCCATTGATATATAAAAAAATCAATGGCTGTAGCATAATAATTATAATATCACGCCTATACATCTTTTTAAAGATAGGCGAGAGATATGATTTAGTCCTTTAGTCCCTTGCAAGAGGGAGCGGGTCTATTTGCTATCAACGGAGCACGACTCTAAACCCACCCCTCACCTCACCCCACCTCTATGCTACTAAGAAATTCTATTAATGACGTTTGCTAACCTAAGAGTCCAACCCACGAGTCTACCCTTGAGGCAGCAGTAAAGTAGTGAACACTACACCATCGAGAAAAGAAATTACGCCATGCTTTAAGTAAAGTATTGTCTACATGCTAAAGGGCATATAATATTTCTCTTGACAACCGAAAGCTATCTCCATTCATCACGACATTATAATAAGTACAGATGTCATAAAAACAAGTCTATGGTATGTATCGCATGTTCCATTTGCATTCGCGGGTGATTAACATTTATATATCTCATTATTTCTGACGATCACGGAACAGGGAAATCGGTTAAAGAAAGGATAATGTTTACAAAAAAAGTTTGTACTGTGTTGGTTGATTGTATTTATTTTATAGTATTTTACAGATTGTGTATAAAACTACGCAACGGATTTTGATGCGGGTTTTAATAGATAGAGTGATTCAAGAGGAAGGTTTTAGTATATAATTTTACGCGGGCAAAGCCGTGGGCATCGGCTAGTTAACAATAACTTACTAGCCGGTTGCTATCTCTGTCTGTTTGATATTTTCCCTACTGGTCAGCTAGAAACAAAATGTCATGGAAGAGCTTTCTTTGATTTTTCTATGAATCAAGTGACAGATAGGTGATACGGGTAGGATATTCTTTGTTTATTAGAAACACTGATACTTACGGAGTAAAAGTAAATGGCCGTTAAAGATAGATCGAATGATTGGTAAAGGTGCCGTTGTCGACTTTATGTCATCATCATTATTTTGGTGTAAACCTCATAATAACGTTTCGTTGTCACCTTTATTTACAGACACGAAAATACACACATCAAAAGTGTCTAGGGATCAACATATATTTTTGCAATAACTTTTCTCCTGATTGATATTAATTAAAATTTTCTTTAAGGATTCATCAAATAAAGTGTTTTCGTTTGTCACAGTAACGATAAACCAAGTCACCTTTGCATTAATAAAGAAATTTGCCATTTTCCTAATAAAGGGATTTTTGACATTTGAACCACTAACACAAAAGTTCGAAAAAAAGACTGAAATAACAGTTTTCTTTAAAATTTTATTGAGTAACTTAAACAATTAATAATCCGTGTTTCTACCGCGAACACTAACAACACAAGAACATCGGTTTGGCATACTCAAAAATAAAACCGACTTCAAAAAAAAAACAAAAAAGTGAAAAATAACTTTAGCTTCTGAAGTCGGTGACCTTTGTTTGATTGCTTTAGTTTTTTTGTCACCGACTTCAGAAGCTAAAGTTATTTTTCACTTTTTTGTTTTTTTTTTTGAAGTCGGTTTGTTTTTTGCAAAAAAGTTTTTATTTTTCACTTTTTAGTGGTTTACATGTGCTTGATACATGGAAAGTGCATACCGTTACAATTACAACAAGCCCAAACACGACTATGGTACATTGTCTCATTATGGAGTTCCGTGACTCTTGGCTTCATCATCAGATCTGATGGTAGAATGGTTCTTATCAAACGCAAATGCTTCACTTGTTGTAGAAAATACCAAAATCGCAACACGTTTTCATATAAAATTTGAAGAGTTCCCTCGATTTCGCCAAGATTCCATCATCAGATCCTGATTTGGTGGCTATGGGACCATTTTGGAAGAATACCCTTTCCAACAAAAAAATAATTTTCCAAATCGGTTGGTAAGCGACGGAGTTATGCCCGAACAAACATAAAAAAAAAAAAATAGAAACATCCGAATTGAGAACCTCCTCCTTTTTTAGAAGTCGGTTAAAAATGAGTTCATCCAAATCACGCTGTGGAATGGCCGCCCATGTTCGTTGCAACAACAAGAAAAGGTCTTCTTGCGACTGGATACCCTCCATATTCGGCAGAGCTCTTCTCTGTAGCATATCCCATGCATGCTCAATCGGATTCAAGTCTGGCGACTGAGCAGGCCAGGGCAGGACATTGATGTTAGCTGCGGCGAGAGTCTGTCTTACAACTCTTGCGGTGTACGGTCGTGCATTATCATGCATTAACTGAAATAAGGGACCGATTTGCACTTGTAGAGGAACGATGACGTCTGATACAATCGTCTCAGCATAAATTTGAGCGTTGAGGTTGCCTCTGATCCAAATCAACTCAGTTCTTCCGCCGATCCAAATACCCGCCCATACCATGATGGTTCCACCACTATAAGGATGGACTTCCTGGCAGGATTTTAATCGCTGTTGGCGTCCAGGGGTTGTCCAGTGTCGTATACGTCTTGTATCCGGTCTCATACCAAAACGAGACTCATCAGAAAAGCACACGAAACGCCATTGTTCTTCTGCCCAATTTCTGTGTTCAAGAGCCCATTGATATCGAATCCTACGATTGTGCATTACTATAGGTGGTACCCGTAGCGGTCTTCGGGAATGAAGGTTCACTTCATGCAAGCGGTTTCTGACTGTTGGTCGCTAATTAAGTTCCCTGAAGAGTGATGAAGCCTCACGGCTAACATCATGGCGGATATTGTTGGAGCTCTTCGAGTTAAGATTTGAATGTATCGGTCTTGTCTCCGTGTGGTGCAGCGATACCGTCCTCCATGGCGCTCAGCCACGGTACCAGTGCTTCGGTAACGTGTCCAAAGTCGACTGATAACACTCTGACTTGTATTCAGAGCTAAAGCCACAGTACGTTGCCGGGAACCAGCTTCTATCATTCCCACGGCTCTGAGCATTTCTTCCCTGCTTAAATGACGTCGCCGCTCCATAATAACGTTGGTTTTAATCAGTAGTAGGGAAACAGTAGCACTAATAATGTCTTCAATGCGTTGTATGTTTATATAGGGAAAATATTGACAGCTGATTTTCATCTTTTACTCGAATTTGATTCACAGTTCCTGATTCAAATTATGAAATGCACCAAAAAGGATCCATATAAATTTATAAAATCATAAATTTATTACAAAGCCACATCTCAATCTCAAGAAATCCGCATAAAAATGCTTGATCCCTAGACACTTTTGATGTGTGTAATTTGTTTAGCATATTTATAGATTATATTTTGACAAAACTATTTACATTTTATTTGATCGCTTTTAGTCACCGGTCGATGGGAAGGGAGAAAGCATTCTAACCACAATCTTATCTCGGCTATAGTGAATTTTTCTTCTTTCTCGTGTAATAAAGTGTCCAACCTGTTGTCAGACTAAAATCTGTACTTAATCAATGGCAAAAGTTAGTTCCACTCCATGGTTAAAATCTTGTCAAAAGTGTAGGTCTCTGATGTAAAATTTTAAACCTTGTATTTTCAAAAGACGACACAAGAGAAATCCTAGTATCCATAAATATTTAGGCTTGCAGAAAGCGAAAGGAAAGAAAGGTCGTGACTTTAATATCGTGGGAATATTGTATGTTTATACTTGTATTCTATTTGTTTGATCGTTCCGACAAACTAGTCGTGAATGAGTACCACTCTCAATCTCGGTTTAAAGCCCATGAGAACGTCCCGTATAGTACGTGGATCGCAAATGTCAGACAAAACTGAATCAGGTCTGCCTCTTTTGTTTCAACCCTTTCGGTATTTGACAAGTATTTTCCAAAAGTTTGATAGGTATCTGGTTTTTTTTTTTCATATACAGGGAACGAGCTAACCCTTAATAAGCTTATTAACTTGCGACTTACATAGATTGGGGGTAAAATAACCGGCACTGAAAAAAAAACAAAAAGTGTAATTTTCGTAAATCGTTTATTTTCTTGATTCCCAAACCTAAATATAAGGGTAAAAGTGTCTTGGTGTTTTTTGTCTCCGACGAACAGTTTGTCGTAAAAACGAGGTCGAAGGGTTTGCGTGCACTCCGATCACATAGGCTAGGTTAGGTTGGAACTGTGACCAACTACCTCGAAACCAGGTAACGTGTTAAAAGATAAAACAATAACCTTACACGATCTATCATCAAATCTACTATCCAAGAGGAACACTATCTACAGTATTTACCGCCGCACCATACATAAAATAGGTACTAAAATAGATCGTATGACAGATGTGAAACGTGGGAAGATCATAATCGGTCGAGTATCACTCACGCTTCTAACCGACTGCGACTAAACATAAGTTAGTCATGTTTTTGATATTATGACACGTTAATGATGAATGTGTTTGAAGATTTGAACATTCGCTGATGATATAGGTATAGTTTAGAAAAAAGGGTGTTGAGGCCTTTGAAAAACACAAGAAGAGTGCAACTTGCACACAAAGTACACTCATTCAATCATGATCTACAGAAAAATGTCAGTTTGACATCCTGAATACCGTAGGTAAATTTCTCACAATCGGCACTTTATGATGTAAAGGTGGTAGCATTTCAAGGAAAACTTTAAAAGTTCGATTTCTCAAAAACCATCTAGTTTCTACCCTCAGTTATCGGGTCAAAATTGTTCCAAATAAGGTCTCTAGTATCCCCCATTTCAAGGCCCGCACCCTATTCTCAATCACTCTGTATAAACACATACTTTATGTCTTATAAGTTGTAATGAAAAACAAAATTTTTTTTTGTTTGAAGCGGATGCTTCTATCTTGGAGCGGCTGTCCCCCTCTCCGAGGTAGAAGCATCTGCCGAGGCGAACGCAGTGCGGACGTTCCAAGTGAGGAACGGTGCAATACTGCGCATGCGCTATAGATACCTACTTTTTTAAATATTGTGTAGCGAAGAGAGATTATGAATGAAATTGTTATAATAGTAATTTGTGCGGTATGAAATAAAATTGCAGTAGCTGTGGAAGGTATGGATTGTAAAACGTACGTATTACCTTCCTTTGCAACAGTGTCTACGGTTTAGATTAGTTGATTGTTAAACTGAATATAAATCTCGATATGTTACGCGGTGTCTAGTTGCAACCAGTAAATAAAAAAAATAAAAAATATCGCTGGACATTAACACACAGCGCTATCTAGTGCCACACTAAGCAAGGCTTCTGTCGTGGACACCAGATAGTTGATATACTACATATATACTTTTTTGTTTGTAAATACATACTTATTATACATATAAACATCCATGACTCGGAAACAAATGTCCATGGTCATCACACAAGCAGTTTAGAGTAACTTCAGATGTACCCTATATTTTTGGAAGTCTTGTATAAGTTTGGTATACTTGTGAGATGAAAAAAAATATTGACTGTCTATAACAAAGGCATTCGATAGATGGTTTTTGCCTAAACATTCATTGGGAACATGATTATTACTATAAATAGGTACATAAATAAGTTATCTAGTCCACCGCTGGACATAGGCCTCCCCCAAGTGTCGCCTCATTGACCGGTCCCTTGCGGGTCGCATCCAATGGATTCCCGCAACCTTCACCAGGTCATCGTTCCACCTAGTGGGAGATCTTCCAACGCATCGTCTTCCGGTTCGCGGTTGCCACTCTAGAACTTTTCGGCCCCACATCGGCACACACTCACAATCAGTAAACTTCATTGCCCAAAGTAAAATAATAAATAAAAAAACCCTAATGATCAAGTGTAGCTGTAGACTGAAAATATGCTTACAAGGTTAAGTTACTTTCCCTTGCATTAAAAACCTAAGAAAAAAATGGAATTATAACATCAAAAACTTGTTCATTTTTAGTTGTGAAAAAATTAGAACTTTGACCTCCAATATTTCCATAACTAAAAGGTTCACAGGTATGGTACGGAAATCGCAATAAAGGGCAAAACAAATCCCTTTCGACTTCATTTTCAGGATCTTCCTAGTTTAGGAGTCAGGGCTCAAATTTTATATTGACTACCTACTGTAATCGTCTCTCGCACACTACTTCTGTTTGCCTATTTTTCTGTACTCTAGTGACTGTTGTGTACTTTATTATGTGTCAAAGTTGTATTTTTCCTAATAAAAATTATTATTATTATTAAAAAAATATTATTATCATTAAGGGCACTTTACATCCATTACAGATTCTTGCTGGGCATGGTACCGTTTCTATTCGGATACCTAATTATACCGTCACAAGTTCATGCAAGTATGTCAGAATTAATTAATTAAATATTTGCATAAAAAGTAGAGCTAAACTAAACATTACCTATACGTATGCTAATTAAGTATTAAGTGGTGGAGATAACAGTAAAGTGCCTTGTTTGCTTTGATTACCGAGAAAACAAAGGCACGCTTAACTCATTTGAATTATTTATATGCTGATTAGAGAAAAAGAATAATGTACTTGGTGATTATAATCTTTTAAAAGGCGTCAAATTAACGGATAGTAAAGTTATGTATGGTAAAGTTAGCGTCTTGCTCATTCATCATCATCATCATTCATCATTTCATCATTTCATTACATTGGTTCAATGCTAGTCTTACAGATGATCAGTCTAGTGTGACACTGTTTCAGACTTTCACGGATTTTCACAACACTTAAAGTCACAAGAAAATCACGGAAATAATCCCGTTAGTACTTTAAGTGTAGTCTATGTGAGTTCTACATCAAACCATGTTTGTGTTTCCTGAATCGTTAGACCTTTAGTAACTACACACATATTTCTTCAGTTAAGATTTAAATCTCATGTAGGTTACCCACTGCAAATTGCCCGTTAATCTTTGTTTACAAACACCGTGTAACTGTTCTAACTGATTAATTTGTAGGTTTTGTTGGGCAGTGGTTTTTGTCCATATAGTAAAGGGTGTAAAATACCTCTTCACGAAGCCGAAAGACCCTTGTTCTCCCCATCATGGCGATCATTTTTTGTTCTACACCATACCTGGGAACCTTCTAGTTACGGAGATATGGGGGATCAAAGTTAACTTTTTGACAAGTATATTTTTAATTAACAAGTTTATTTTTGGAAGATTTTAACTTTTTTTTGACCGTACTATTCAATCCATCCATCAGCACAATGTTTTAAGTGTATTAAATTGAGTTCTACCACAAAACATGATTTAGAACCTCAAAAAAAAAAGTTGGTTCCCAGCAATATTTTTTGCGTGATGTACAGAATGCTTGGTTAACGGCTTTGTGATGAGGTGGTTTACACCCTGTATAGAGCGAGCGCAATAGCCATCAATTGGGCACAAAATCACACTCGGGCTGTTGCTCAGAGTTCCTTGACGGAAAAACTCAATAACACCTAGATACAACTTGGGAATCGAACCACATACTCAGCACTAATGCTTAAGACGACTACACCAACGAGGCTCCTTTACTTCTCATTTACTTAATTGGAGTAATATCATCTTAACACTGCCACAACTCACTTATAATCACACCACAAGGGACCACAAACAAGTTCGTAACTTATACCACACTTAAGTTAGTCTCACGCTTAGAAAACTGGCGCAAACTACTTTTTATTTAACTTATAACTCATACCGTGACTTCACTCACGATCTGACGTAGAATTTGCTAAAATAATATTGTTTTTAATGGGCCTTCTAGATGTAATAAGATTATTACACAAGTGCTTTTTTGCTGTGGGCACTACCTTGTGAATCCCATTGACCTCTAGGATACATCGAGATAGACCAGGGTAAGTATCGTCATCATCATTTCAGCCGAAAGACGTCCACTGCTGGACATAAACCTCCCCCAAATGTCGCCACATTTATCGGTCCCGTGCGTCTCGCATCCAGCGGATCCTCGCAAAATACAACCTAGTGAGGCTGTCGGTACACCTAGTGACAAGCATTCCGGCGCAACGTCTTCCGGTTCACGGTCGCCACTCCAGTTATTTTCAGCCCCATCGGCCATCCGTTTTGCGAGAAATATACCCTGCTCAGTCCCTGTTAAAGAGTTTCTTTGCGTGATCGAATCAGAAATGAAGACATCCGTAATAGAACTAAGGTTAGGATAGGAAAAATTGCTAAACTTAAGTGGGTAAGTATGCTCTAGCACAAATCCAAACTTCAAACCGCCATTAGAAAAGTCAAATAGAAGATTGCCTTTCCTAAGGATCGAACCCAGGGCATTAGGCTCAGCAGTAGCCGTAGAATCTACTAGACAAACAAGCCAGTCAACACTGGCAATTTTACTGTCAATAAACATCGCTGGACATTACACACAGCGCCATCTAGTGTGCCACACTAAGCAACGGCTTGTGTCGTGGAGACCAGATAGTTGATATACTACATAGATACGTTTTTGTTTGTAAATTGCATACTTATTATACATATAAAGATCCATGATTCGGAAACAAATGTCCCTGCTCATCAAACAAACATTTGCTCCTACCTTGATTCGAATTCGGGATCCCAAGAACGTAACAGCCTCACCGACCGCTGCGCCATTGAAGTCGTCAATGAACCCCTTACATAGACAGCAACACACAAACAGCTACGTTTACCTATGTATATATGTATATTACTATTTACATCACTTCCCGTGCTCACAGCACCTATGTACTTGTTTATGTGCGAATACATTGACTTTTTGCGACGAGTATGAGCTGATTATCTTGTTCTACTGGTATGAGTTACAAGCTGGCAGTTCCTACTAAGGATTATGTGAAAACTAATCAGTAGCAGACGGTTTACTTTGGGACTAAATGCAGACACATAAAGTGGGACTTATAATTCAAACGGAATACTATTTGTAGTCCATGTCCAAACATTAATAGTACAATTAGATGTATGTGTTGTTTAAATAAATAAAATTAAATGTTCTGCAGTTATGCTTGTGAGCAACGGTGGCCCAGTGGTAGCGGCCCCGACTTACGAACAGTAAGTAAGTCGTGGGTTCGAACCCAGACAGGCGCATTACTTTGTGTAATTTATTTCATCACCACTGCTCTCAAAAACGGAGAAGGACGACATCGTGAGGAAATCAGCATGTCCTAGAACCAAAAAAATCGAAGACGTGAGCATCTACCAACCCGCACTGGATTGTAGCCCATTCCCTCTCATAGAGGGGAGGTCTATGTCCCAGCAGTGGGAACGTTAATAGGCTGATGATGATGATGATGATTATGATGATGATGGATGCTTGCGAGTAATAAACGACAGCGAGACAGTATTAAATTAAATCTAGTCTTAAACTTATCCGAATCTCCCAGTGCCGCCCTCTATCGTCTTTATGCAGAACACACAATTAATCATCACGACGTGTAAATGTAGGGTACATTCAGTTTGCCGATACGATCAGCTGTTACGTCGACGTCGCCTGACTTATGGGAAGATACCTGCCTTTATTGTACCACTACATTGTTGTTAACAATCACGCCACACAACTTCCGGGCTGAACAGAGAGTTTAATTTGTAATCTAACTTAATTTAACAACACTGCTAAAATACCGAGACTATTCATTAGTGTTTTATAGGAAAGAACCTGTGTTCTCAAGTGCGACAAATAAATCGCCAGATATAAAACTAATAGCAAATGTTTGTGTGATGAGCATGGACATTTGTTTCAGAGTCATGGATGTTTATATGTATAATAAGTCTGTATTTACGAAAAAAAAAGTATTTATGTAGTATATCAACTATCTGGTGCCCATGACACAAGCCTTGCTTAGTGTGGCACTAGATGGCGCTGTGTGTTAATTTCCACCGATACATTATGTTACCGTAAAATCGACAAACACGTTAGATTGTCATCTCTCTAGCGATATTGTAAACTCTCGAAATATTGTAAACATAGGGAACATACGGAAGTATCTGTGCCCCCATAATCGGGACTTGGGGCACCCTCCCGTTAGGTTATTTAGGTTCCTTTAAACCCTGCACTCAAAAATAGGGGCCTCGCGAAGCAGGGCTCCGTCGACTACGCTTTTTAGGGGAATAAAGTGTTTTAAGGTTAGGTTATATTAAACGGTATTTCTCAGGAATGGTACATTACCTCTCCTTCCCTCCACACCGCGTGAGTTGACTACCATGACATGCATTTCACGAAAAATAATTTTATTGTAAGCAGTATGTTCGTTTGACAATATTTCGAGAGTTTACAATCTCTCTAAAAAAATTGTCATCGTAAAATTGTCAAAATAAATATTTTGACAATTTTACGATGACAATTTTTTTTTTATAGCTACTAAACTATGTTCGCCGTCTATTAAAACAATCAGTAGCAATCTTACAATTGCTATTATTTTCACATCTACTTGGCAAAGCAGAAAGATATTTATTAAAAAAAAATAGCCGTTATTGCAGACCAAGTAATCAATGCTCAAATACCGTAATTGTTCTTAACAAAGATCTTAGCTGCGTTAGTATTGCATTGATTCAATTCAAATAATAAATAATCACGATTAAAAAAAAATGCATAGAATTCAATTTGGACTCGCTCTGGACAAAAATAAAATTGACAAATTGTACGTATGACTGAAGTGTATTTCAAAAACTTAGCACTATGAATAGTCATATTATACTCATGTCCAGATATCACAAATAATACATGCCAAGTTATTGACAAGACTATAAGAGAGACCATCTATTCATTTCCTCGAACCGCCTATATTATACAGACACAAAACATTAGAAAGACCTTAACCTCTGACCGGCGAACTATCAAACAGAATGCCGTCAGAAAGTTAGGTTCACCCAGCGTTAGGTACAGTTCACAAAACAGATGGGTGTGCAAGCAGCTTTATTCCACTTTAAGCTGTATTACTAAGAGATTTTTAAAGGCCCGTGACGGAAAATATTTGTGGAATGGCAACACAGAAGATTAATAAATAAGGTTGTGATATATGATCATATCCACTTATCTAATAACAAAATGTGTTGGTTTTTTAAATATTTTTTCATCTTTCATTTGTTTCCATAGACTCTCGATAATATCAGACACAATATTGATTACTAGTACGTTACCACCCTATTCACAAAATGTCTCAATTTGCTTGAACTTTTAGTCTTAAAAATAGGTCTGTTTTCAAGATCTACTTTCCCGGAAGAACTTCCCCACCAAAGGCTCTTCACCACTGCTCTCAGCTTCTCTTCACCTCTCTCTTTACCTGTATACCGAATAGTTGTGTTGACAGTACGCGTTAGGTATCAGTTGGTCACAAGTTGAAAGTCTGACCCTAAGTTCAGGGAACGGCTTTTACCGAGACTAACTTTATAGGGTCATATTTCGTTCGCTTCGTACGAATTCGCACGATATTTCACTTACTTTCAGTTGTGATTGTGATCTGTGGTACTGTGGGTATCGTTTCAAACAATAATGGTTACATAAAATTGTGTTTTATGAGCCGTGTCTTCTGCAGACATAAATAGTTAATGTGAATTTATTGAAGAATCTTTTGAACATTGACTAAAATTTAAAATAGGCATATAACAAAAGGCAATGTAATTTAACAAAGTAAATTGAAAACAATTTGGATTGACAAAGCTTTTCGATAGCCTTTGTCAATCCGAATTGTTTTTAATTTTACTTGTCAATCCTTTGAAATTCATTACAAAAATTAAATACAAATCATTTTGAAATCGATTTGAACTTTTCCAAATACTCAAAAGCTTCCTTGAAAAAAAAAAAAAACAAATCATGAAACAATTTGTGGCTTAGACGCAATCTCTTCTCTCTGAGAAGGAGAAAATGAAAACTAGCATAACAGATTAAAAAAAGAAGAACAATCATACCTTGAAATACTGAATCGAAATAAATACAAAACGAGTTGAAAACAAAGAAATGATAACTTGAATCATCGATATCTGATCCAACAGAGACATAAACACAATTACGATCCATACCGATGATGTTGGCATTACAGCACGAGAGCGAAGCAATTAAATGATTTCTGAATCGATTACTCGGTCGGCTACTCCTGCGCATCCCGACTAGAGCGGTGAAAGTGAATGTGTGGTACAAGTCGTAAGCGGCGAGCGATTACAAAAATTTTATACAATACCGATCAAAGAAGTTCAATTCATATCCAAAACCTAAACTTTATTATCGAATCAATGTCAAAGACCCACGCAGTCGCGCAAACCACCGGTTTAGGCTACATGCGCTATGAAAAACCGTGCAAAACAAACACTGTTTTAAACTTTTTACGGTTCTAAACTTAAAATGAGGGATTTTTTCCGTGATTATAATTCATTTTGAGCTCCCCATATAATGAATAATAATCACGGAAGAGACAATATCAAGAACAAGTAGGTTTATTTCGTCACACGAGTAAATTTTGTTAAGTATATTACTAGTACCCCATCAACTGATTCCGAGTAGCATATATTAAGACAATAGGATTGAATTTTCATTGACTAAACAACGGCTAGACATTGAGATTATGACCCGACAATCGATCGCAAATCACACTTTAATTTCTTGTAAATGAATCACTATAGTCTTTTACACAAACCACACACTACGCAGGTTGTGGCCCGCCTCTGTATGCATACGTCACAATAATTATCGACAGATGATCGCTTATGCAACACTGAGACGATCTAAAGCAATTAAAACACAATGCCGTTACTTCTGTCCCTAAACCGCTGTCTCCACCCCCTTAGACCACACACCACCCAGGTTGCCGCCCGCCGCGGTATGCATACGTCTCGACAATTATCGACAGATGATCGCTTGCGCAACACTCAGAGGATTGAAAGTAATTAGTACATAATCTTACCACTATTGACTTGTGCATGTATTGTACGATTGATTCTTGTTACTGTGTATTGCATTTCTCACGGTGGTGATTAATTATGTATGTTTGTGTTAATGTCTTTATTAAAAGTAGGTAGATGTGTGGTTTACTCAAGTATACATTATGGGTTGGCTGTGTTATCTATCATGATATCATATTTATCTAGGGCAAAGTAAGCGCCGAAAATATGTTATACTAGCGCTTCGCACGCGACTTCGTCCGCGAAAATGGTGATAACTGAGCTAATTAGCATAATATCAATATAATTTATGGCCCTAAATTACTCGGTAAAGATGTAGCTTTCTAAATTTTTTTAAATGGGTTGTATAATTCTTTAGTTTAATCGTAAAAAAAAAACAAACAAAAAATTAAATCTTTCCTCTTTATTAGTGTAGATTTCGTGCTGATGTGCGAAGCTCAACTATGTAGCTCCACTAGTCTGTTCATTAAATAAATAGTGACGAAAGGCGCTCCAATTTATTTATTGACTTGATTGGCAAGACGATCGCATGAAATACCATTAAACTAAGAACATCAGCCATTTCTTCATTAGACAATACATTTCCAAGAATACAAAATCAAATTACGCCATTTTATTTCTTACTAGCTTCTGCCAGCGGCTTCGCCCGCGTGATGTTTGAAATTGTCCCACGGGATCTTACTACCGGGATAAAAAGTATCCTATGTGTTAATCCAGGTTATAAACCATCTGTGTGCAAAATTTCATCCAAATCCGTTCAGTAGTTTTTGCGTGAAAGAGTAACAAACATCCATACATACATACTCACAAACTTTCGCATTTATAATATTAGTAGGATATTAGTAGGATTTCTGTCAGAAGGACGCCTCACGCCTCAGATTAGACCATGTCTGCACCAATGCCACTGGAAACAATGAAATGAGCTGGTTTGTCTAAAATAATAGATCTGCTATAACTTCCGGACCAACTTCCACTTCCGATGTACCGTTGTAACTTTTGGGAATAAGGCTACAAAGGTCAAGATATGTACATTGTATTGTTTGTTTATTAATTTTGTTATGCAAATAGAATCGTGTTTTATTATTACTGACGGATATATAAACTAATCAGGAATAAACTTAACTGAATGTCTTGCGAAAGATTAAGTACATATGTGAGTAAAATTGTGATGAATATAAATGTTAATGGCTTTAGAAAAAGAGGAAGGCCAAAGAAAAGATGGATGGATTGTGTTAGAAATGATATGAAAGAAAAAGGAGTATTAATGATAGCGTGAAGACGGACAGGGGAGAATGAAAGAATAAATATACGTGACCAGTTTCAAGTAACATGGACAAGGTAAAGGAAGATGAGATGATGTTTAAATCTGATGGCATCAGTTGGTTTTTACTGCTTTCACCCACTGACAAAACCGTTTAGTATTTTATATGTTCGTTCGCGTGTTCCATGTCAACATTATTATAATATCTTGTTATCTGAACGTGGTTTTAAATGTATTGATTGCGGTGATCGTGTTTAATTTCATTTCTGGGATTCACCTTTAGAAGAACAGGAGTTCTGATTTTATAGTCATGGACCCGTTTAATGAAACTCTCCTTGATCCGTGTTACCTTCCATAAATCTCGCTGAACAAAGCGTCTTCATCTTCTAAGTTACTTAAACATTCTAATTCACAGCTCATTGAAAGCCACAGCATCCATTGCAAAGCTAATTGATTTCGACATGTATTTAGGTATCAATATTAATAGCCCGTCCAATGTTCAGGCCACAATGGCGGTATGTTCACACAAATTAGCTTAAGTCTATTATTCATTGTCTATTATTTATAGTTCTTTGTGAATTTATATTAATAGGATACTAATAGTCTGATAAGGTAATTCTGCAACTTTTTGTTACGATTCACTTTATTTGATTAGCTGTCTCAATGGACTATGCGGTACTGAGCTTTGTCCTGGTTTCCATGTCCAGGTTAAGCCATAGGTCTAAGTCTGGATTTGTGCCCGATAAAACTGGCACAATATCCGTAAAACTATTATTGATGTTACAGAAAAGTTGAAAGGGAATCGACTACCTTGGTATGGGTCATGTGATAAGGGGGGACGAATCGCATATGACTAAAAGAGTGATGAATGTAAATTTTGATTAATAGAGAGGGAGAGGGAGAGGAAGACCAAGGAAACTATGGAGGGAATGTGTGAGGAATGATATGAAAGAAAAAGAAGTAGGTAAATGACAATGTGACGGTGTACAGAGCGGAATGAAAGGAAAAGACGTGTTGCGGCAACCCCAAACGAGATCAGAAGGATGATTATGTTCTCCAGAAAATCAGACGTACCTAATAATAAAAACCTATTATCAACCGTTTGGCAACGAGCGGTTGTAAGGTCAAACCATCTCCTTTATCACTCAGGCATGCTGGTTTCCTCACGATGTTTTCTTGTTTATTTAATTTTCTTTCATCCGAAGCAAGTGATAATTATAGTTTATACACATGCATCAGAGATGGGAGGAGGTCAGATGTATTGGCTTTAAAAAATAAGCGTTAGACAACAAGAAGCAGTATTAATTGTTCTATGATGTTCTGTGGAATTAGAAGGTTTTGTGTTCTCTCTGCCTAACCTATCAGAACCCTAGCATGAAGATAACTCAACAGATAGCTAATACTGTAACGAAACCAGTTTCACGGCTTATTTCACAGTTAACTATCCGTGAGACGAGGTTTTATATTAGTGTTGATAACACTATCTAATCAAATTGTACGTAATTACATGGTCTATTATATGCTATTTATTTTATTATTATTTATTTATTAGATGCTAAAACAAATATTGTAAACTTTAAAATGTTTATTTTGGCTCGATTCGAATCGAATGTGCTTGCTTTACAAAGTAATGCTAGCACATTCGATTAAGTTAGCGAGAATACTTCCGTAGTTTATACTAAATTAACTTACATATTACTTATTATTTGCTAACGCGAAAATAATTCTCAGTTCGGTCAGTTTTCACGTCTAAACAGCTTAAAAAGGTTTTTGACGAAAAATGGCCCACAGGTTAACCAAAACCTAGGTTTGATTGTGTCATTCGTTTTATCTCGGTAGTGCTTTCCAGTAAGATAGCTTTCGATATAAAACACGAGTGAAGCTGTGAGCGGCCTGAAGTAGCTTCTATGTTTTATACAGCGTGTATCAGAAAGGTTTTTCTTTTATCTTTCTTTACCGTTTTGTTAGTGTCAGAGTTTTTATGCCGCCACTAGGCCTCTAACTTAGCTTTACATGTCACAGTCGAGAAATATCACTCAGGCATGCTGGTTTCCTCACGATGTTTTCCTATATATTTAATTTCCTTTCATCCGAAGCAATTATACACATGCATCAGAGATGGGAGGAGGTCAGATGTATTGGGTTCGAACTCAAGATCCATGACTATACAATCCGACTATCACACCACTAGGCTATGATCACTGCTGTTTCAGACACAAAACACAGCTGATTATATTTTCGCGACTACAAGGTGGTTCCATTGAGAAAGTTTGCGAAGTTAGGTGGGCCGCTGCAGATACAACCTGATCCAGTGGGGTTATCCCAATGAAGCCTTGTGTGACTGCGGTGCCTCAACGCAAACTATGGCTCACCTCCTGTCCTGCACTATGTGTGGCTCCACCTGCTCTCTGACGGACCCGTCCGAAGCCACCCCCAACGCTGTCGAGATAGCAGAGTACTGGTCGGCAACAATTTAAAAATAAAAAAGGGGAAAACATCGACACGACGAAGAATTGAGAAAGTTGATCCGTTTGTTTTGTTCGTTGTTCAGTTGTTACATTGTATGCTTGTTAGCCAGACGAACAAATCCGAAACTTCTTAAGTCATCATAGATTTTGACCGTTAATTTTCTCAAAACGTTTGCTGAAATCGATCTACCATTTATGTGTGGAATCAGAGCTGCCCGATAAATAGCAAGAGGGAGCGTCGGCTGCAATTTGTTATCGCAAATAACGGAGCCGACGGCTGCGGGGCTATTATTCATTGTTCTGGCTGTTTGTCTGTCTGTTGGAGTTAGGTTAGTTCACTCCTGTAAGCTATACGATAAATTTAATAATCATCTTGCTATTGTCACTTTTTGCTTGGGGTCGGTGCAATACATTTCTTTCTTCCATTCTCCTCTGTCATCCGTTACGCTATCATTTACTCCTTTATTAACCCCCGACGCAAAAACGACGGGGTGTTTTAATTTTGACGTGTCTGTGTGTGTGTGTTTCTGTCTTGTGGCTGCCATCTTGGATGTTTAATTTATCATAGTGTCTAGTATTCGGGACTGATTTTTATCAAACATAGCTAAGAACACTCCCGACAATTTCAATTGAGTTAGTTTACAGTCTAAACGGATGCAGCTACCAGTAGATAAAATAGATAGACTACCTGTCTGACCTCCACAACCAAGTAACTGGGTAACAGATACCCCTTGGTAAGACTGGTTGTCTTATTTTTAAGCGTCCATACTATCCGTTGTAACGACTAACAAAGATCGCAACTTGCTATTCGAGGAATTCAGGGATTCTAGATAAGTAATAGTAGGATCACCCATCCATGGATTAACCTTGGTCAGCGTTGCTTAACCTGGTCGACCAAAAACGTAACACTATAATATTTAATCGCTCTCCTCTCTATACAACTCTACCCTCTTCATTGCGAAGGCGTGTACAATTTCACGCTTCTCTACATTTGGTAGCGCTGTATTGGAGCGATCGCGTGTAGAGACAACTTGATCGCCGGGTTGCGTGTGCGCAACATAAACATTTTGAAACTGAAACGTTGAGTTAGATACATGGGGGCAATGATTCTGAAATTAATCATGATTTAGTAGAGTGTTTAGTAAGAAATTAAACAGTGTTAGGAATTGGATCATCAATCATAGTTATTGCATGCGATTTTAAGAATATCTCCGTAACTAATGAACTCAGAAGCAATAATCCTTTAAACAAACTGGCTTGTGCGAAGCACATGGAGGGTTCCGAACTGTTAGATTCGGAAGTGTCAGAGGTCAATCAAACTCGTTAGTTGGTTGGAATCAAATCATAATTATATTCAAAGAGCAGTCCTACACTGTGAATCCGTCGACATATATAACACGTACCATATCGTATTGGCTACGAGTCTTCAGATCTATCGTGATAAGTGAAAACCCCGCGTGTTTGTTTTTCTTATTTTTTGTATTAGCGGCAACATAAATACACATTTTATGAAAATATCATCTGTCCACGTATCATGAGATATATAGCCCGCTGACAGACAGATGGATGGACGGACATACGGATGGACATGGTCCAAGTGGTTACCATTCGAGTACGAAACCCTAAGCACCCTGTATTATTGCCAAAAAAATATTAGGTAAGTTTATGTTTCAACATTAAACAATACTTAAACATATTTTATCTGAAAACTATAGTCACGGACTTTGACGTGATCATTATCAAAAGTTCAAGTCACAAAACCTAGACCTACTCTTTCTATAATCATGAGTTCATGACCTTTTGACACCTCCACCACCTGATGAGCTGACCTTGCGAGAACTTTACAAAATAAAACTTAACTTAAACACAAATTATCAACGGTCAATAATCTTTTGTTACAGCCATTAAGTGATGTCAAGCATCATTACTTAGATTTAACTTAGACTGTGTACACACTAGAAAAAACAGTTTTATCTATCTTAGATAGAACTGTTTTGCCCCAAAATCTTCAACAAATTCGTCAACCAGTCTTGCCAAAGTGTATTCTGTTGTAACTCGGATACGGAGGGCAAATATCTTCTTACTTATCCTCTGCAACCGAGATACTTTACCAGAAAAATTCTGATATATATAACTGTATCTGGTTGAACTGTAGAAAGACTCTGTACGCCCGTGTTGTAAAGGGGTAAGTCCCTTTTGGTAACTTTCCCATTTTGACAGCAAAACAATTTCGACCAAAACAAGTGGAAAAATATCCTACTTCGTAACTATGTATTTAAATCTTCATGCATTGAATTCCGTTTCATCAACCATAAAGGGTATGACGACCATCCTCCATGATCATCACCATCATAAGTATTCGTATTGTCTGTCTGAAAGTCTTGCCTCGGTCTGCACACGTCCTTAGGTCTAGCGTGAATCTAAGTAACCTTCACAGCTGATGGCACTGTTTAGATGTAGTTAGTGATAGCTTGATAGGTATCTTACGACATTCCGCACATTACTTATCTCTAACTTCAGGTAGTTAGAAGTTAAGATTATGTTTGCGAAAATGATGAAACATCTGCACTTCATCAAAATGGTTTATGAAACTTACTCAATGTCAATACGTATAAGTGTACATGCTTGCTGATAGTTATAATCGTTCAATGATCGTGTTAATTATAACATTTTCAACAACTGTAACATTTTTCGCGAACATCTGCTGGGCTATAGCAAAATATATCATCATGATTCTCTTTAATTCCTTTGTCAACCACATAACCCAGATTTTTCCGGCGATTTTGACGATATCATCGACCCAAAACCTAAAACCACTTGAAACTAATTCAACTATTCTCATCACGGTTTCTTTAGTGTAAAAAGTTTATTATTCTTTCACCAAGGTGTCCTTACTTCAAAAACTCGACTCTAATACCTCACTAGTGCCTATTTTCACATATAAAGCTATAAAACCTTAGTATTCTCGTCTATCTACTTATGAATCCAAACGAACAGACAATAAACACAGTCTGTATCCTACACTTACAGCGACCAGTAACGACTCTTGCGCAGTCGCTAACAACATGAGATCATCGGATGGACGCCATCTTTTTATTTTCATCCTTCATTTGAAATTAGAGAAAAGTATACAGTACCGGTAAAATGGGGGGAATAGGGATCCAGGGGTGAATAGAAACAAAACTTTGGAAGGGATTTTATCGCTGAACTTATATTGTATATTGCGAACAATGTACCTTTATAATTAAGTATAATTTAGTTAACACAATAGCGTACTTGTTGGTACCATATCATGTGAATTCAACTTTAAAATCCATTCCAAAGTTTTGTTTCTATTTGGATCCCTGGATCCCTATTCCCCCCATTTTACGCTACCTACTTATATTAGATGCTTGAGTTCTTGTCAAAGTGATATTATGGGCCCGTCAGTGTCCCATTACAGAGAGATGAATTGTTTATTATCACAACGATGGGTCACTAATATTAATTCGTGAAACCGATTCTACAATGTTTAATTTCGGCACCCGGCATTTTCACGTTACGAATGATCGCAAAATGAGAAGAACAGTTTCAGTCAGTGTCACAAGCTCATCAGATTATGTTATAACAGTACTAAGACTGACCTAATGTCCGTCTATGTTAATTAAGGTAAATAATAATATCGCTGGACATTAACACACAGCGCCACCTAGTGCCACACTAAGCAAAGCTTGTGTCGCGGACACTAGATAGTTGATATACTACATATAGGTATATTTTTTTGTTTGTAAATACATACATATTATACATATAAACATCCATGACTCTGAAACAAATGTCCAAGCTCATCACACAAACATTTGCTCCTACCGGGATTCGAACCCAGGACCCTAAGAACGTAAGGCAGCGTCACTACCACTACGCCAATCGGGTCGTCGTAAAAGAATCACGACATTCTGTAACCTTCATCATCATCATCATCATCAGCCTATTAATGTTCCCACTGCTGGGACACGGCCTCCTCTCTATGAGAGAGAATGGGCAATAATCCACCACGCGGGCGCAGTGCGGATTGGTAGATGTCACAAGTCTTCGAATTTTGGACATGCCGGTTTCCTCACGATGTTTTCCCTCACCGTTTTGAGCGCAATGGTGACGATATGAAATTACACAAAGTAATGCGCCTGTCTTGGTTCGAACCCAGGACTTACTGTTCCTAAGTCGGGGCCGCCACCACTGGCTCATATCTGCTCTCAACTCTGTTCGGTCCCTTGTTGTAATAAGTCAATTTCTGTCGCCGTAAATGAATGAACCTTGGTATTGCGTCATAGGTAGACACAATATTCGGGCCACCATGACATTATAATAATAATTGACTTTCAAAATACCAATTAACAGATCTATTATTTACTATCAGAAAGCACAAAGGTCATTTAAACCCAGGCCTCGTGAAAACACCTCTAGTTTAGATTAGATTGTATAATAACAAACATTTCGTCTGTCTGTCCGTTTCGCAATACACAACGCAATTAAGTCGGAGACATTTAGAGTTTGCAACGTCCCATTTATTTTGCTCGGCAGTGTAATTGTCGAAAATGTCGTAAACGTTATTTTAGTTAGTTATTTATTGCAGTGAAATGATGTAGCTTATAACAAAATTATAATGTTTACTAACTTTGCTCTTAAGATTTTCTAATGGAACAAATTAGATAGGTACACAAATACATGGTTGATGATAATCTAGTATAATGTAGTAGTAATGTATGTGTCACCGTAAAATTGTCAAACACGTTGGATTGTAAAATAACTAGAGAAATTGTAAACTCGCGAAATATTGTCAAACGAACATACTGCTTACTATAAAAAGCATCATTTTTCGTGAAATGCATGCGATGGTAGTCATCTCACGTGGTGTGGAGGGAAGGCGGGGACTCCCTTGCCCAATGGTACCACTCTCATGAAAAAATAATGTAAGACCATACCATTTCTTCTGAGAAATACCAATTAATATAACCTAACCTTAAAACACTTTATATTCCCCTAAAAAGTGTAATCGACGGAGCCCTTATTCGGGGCCCCTATTTCCGACTGCAGGGTTTAAAGGAACCTTACTAACCTAACGTGGGGGTGCCCCAAGTCCCGATTATGGGGCCAGAGATACTTCCGTATGTTCAGCTGACAATATTTCGAGAGTTTACAACCTCGCGATTACAATCTAACGTGTTTGACAATTTTACGGTGACATGTACTATATTGTTGGTGATAGTGGTCATAAGCGCGACTGCTGATCATTAGGTCCTGGATTCGATTCCCAGATCGGGCAAAGTGTTATTGAGTTTTTCCATCATTCGAAAATGATCCATTTATTTTTTCGAATTAGTTCTACCGATATAAAAAAGTATTCTATCTCCTAACGATGATCTACGTGATTGTCAAATATGGAAAACCTAACAAACAGACAGAGACCTTCGTCTGTGGTCCCCGACCGAATCGGTCTGACGCCATTGTTAAACTACTGTGTGTACTTCGCTAACAAAGGTATTGCCGTGACTGACTGATTCAGATATAGATAGATAGATAGAATACTTTTTATTATGTACACCATAAAAATTAAAATACAACAGTTTTAAACATTTTACAAGGGGTAACACAATGGGCGGTCTTATCGCTAAAAGCGATCTTTTAAAGACAACCTTTTTACGACATAGGTATTTTTTTAGACTAAAAACTTATAATAAGTAATGTATTCCGAAACAAAAATACAATTTTTATACCCTACAACAATATCGCATTCATTTCAATGCTCATTACTAAGCAAAAATAGAAATAGCTAGATCCGAATCTAGACAGAGAAATCGGAGTCTGTGATTATCAGAAAATTGTAGCGACCGCAGGAATGTCCACGATATGGATCTGAGATGGTTTGTCAATCGTACCGGGTCATCGGTGTGGAAATATAATTAGAGATGTTAGTGGGTAGATCATGGCATTTGAAAAATGAGCTGAATCTTAGATCTTACTTGAATTGAGCAAGATTGTCTGGACTTCAAAAGAGACTATGTCCTCTGAGTTTGTTTCAGCTGTTTCTTCTCAGAGTAGTCAGGTACGAAACACCAGCCCCATCTAGTTTTTAAAATGAAGTGTTAAAGGGTTTGTAAAAACCTATTTGCTAAATGAACATCATTTACATATTGAGTTTGAGTGAAAATACGTTTTTTTATTTCGAGGGAACAAAACTACAGTCTTACGTACCTGCCGTTGTTTTTACCAAATATAAAATAAAGGTGAGCCTTAAAAGCCTTCTTTTACTTAGAAAAGGTAGAGGAAACCAGCCTAGTGCAAGTCGGCCTCGAGCATCGAGGGTTCCGTATAAACTTGTAAGTAGGTATTTTGTTATTAAACTACATACTTTCGGTTTTCAGGCTTTTCCATTACATGTGCCGTAAGACATTGCTGATTCTCGGTCAACGGGAAGTGTTCTATACATTTTGATTCCCTTGAGATTGTCGAAATATACGTTTTTTGCTGTATAAATGACCGTATCTTTTCAGGCAAGGTATCCATAATTACCAGAATGAAGTTTGGATTCAAACTTTTTTCTTTTACCATCCTCACACGCATAAATTCATCGGCTACGAGTTTACAATTCAATGGGCATCCCTCAGAGACTGCCCTGCATGATTTTTGTATTACGCGTTGTTTCGTACCTACCACCTACGATAGATAGAACCAAACGCCCAGCAAAATAGAAGTCATGCTTACAAATATTTGAACCTTTAATGTGTTAGAATATTAAATGTTTTTGCCCTACTATAGAGTAGTTAATAACACCAATAGAAAACTATATTTAATCATATTTATATTACCTAGTTACCTAGTAAAGCTAGGTAACCAAAAATGGTGTTAATGTAAAAAGGAAATGCCTAATGCACGCCACATCTGGACCTCGAGTTGACCTCTTGGTCAATTTGAGTGATCATATCGTGTAATCTTTAACCTTATATGGTTAATTAACTAGCCCAACAATGGGTTCGGTTGATGGGAAAATATACGCTTCGTTGTTGAAAATAATAGGCATAACTTCACGCATGTAATTTCCAAAGGCTTAGGCAGAAACGTACCTACCTACGGCAATCCCACACTTCGGCAGTTGTATTTTGTGGGTGCAAACCTATTTCTATCTACTATGCTGAAATAATAGTAGATAGTTAAGTTTTTAAGTTATGTAAGTAGACCACGCTCATATTAAAAAAAAGCATTTTAAAGTGTTTTATAAAGTTGATTGACACCCAAAGTTACCTAGGTGAATTTGATTGCAACATTTTAAGCCATTTGAAATGAATAAACCAGCCATCTAGATCCATCAGGTTGTTAATTAATCAAGACCGTAACTCTGGTTTCGATAACCTAATGACTTATTTGAAAAAGCTTTAATCACACATGACCGCATAAGTCGTTCGAGGTGTTTACAAGAGTAGTACAGTTGGTCCCGGCTGTCAATTGTAGATCTTTGACAGTCGTTACAGGTAGTCAGTGGCCCGAAGAGTCTGACAACCAGTCTTACCAAGTGGTATCGTATTACCCAGCAGTACTAACTGGGTTTTGGAGGTCAGATAGGCAGTCGCTCCATGTAAAAATACTGGTACTCATGCTGCACCCGGTTAGACTGGAAGTCGACTCCAACATAGTTGGGAAAAAGCTAGGCAAATGATGATGTTTACAAGAGAAGTACTAAAAAGCAAGGAGTATAAGCTAGATACACGCTACTTCAGTTCAACAAACACGTAATCAAAACATCAAACAAAAAATCACCCACAAGTTTACACAACATCTTATCAATTCATCTCTTCCTATTTATTTAACCCTTAGCCGCTCGACCTCAATTAGCCGCTCATAACAAACCTTAGCCCCTGAGCTCAGCCCCTCCTTCCTATCTTCGGCCACGATCGGGCGTAATCGGGCGCAATCGGCTCGTGACGTACGAAAGCGACTAATGCATGGGAAAAGCAGACGAAAACGTTGCCTTTCGCAAGAGATCGCGCGATAGAGAGAAGGAAGTCGATGGTGGAAGAGATAAGATGTAGCGATAGCGTTATTGAAAGTGTGTTATGACCTTTTTAGGAAGTTTTGAAATATGACTTTGTGTTTGTGTCATAATAGGTATGAGTGCTTCAGTAACGTTGGAGCCCTAGAAATTGAAATACCACGGAAAAGCTCTACCGGGTTAATGTTACAGTATACTATGACCTAAATTAGGTTCGTGTGGACATTGTTACATTCACATTAATATTTAATACTAGCTTCTGCCAGCGTCTTCGCCCGCGTGAAGTGATAATTGTCCCATGAGATCTTACTACCTACCGGGGTAAAAAGTGTCCTACCTCATAAACTATCTGTGTACCAAATTACATCTAAATCCATTCAGAAGATTTTGCGTCAAAGAGTAACAAACATTCATACATCCATACCCCCAAACCTGTAGGATAGGATAACATAACATCACGGCCGTAATCCCAGAAGCGTTAGGCAGACGTGTACCTTATAGTATAAGGTACATTAATAGGGGGCTAGCGTATCGCCATCAACCGGGCACAAGAACTGAGTAATTCCTGATGGAAAAATAACGCAGTAGACGATAAAACCTCAAGACGACATTGTTCCCAATATCGAGTTCAAAGAAAACTTACTTGTAACTTTCTAAGTGAACAGCCCCACATGCCCTTCCACTTTGAATCAAAAGAATACAAAATCTTATTCAAATAATCTACTCATTCATTTTCCAAACTTTCATAGTCAAACAAACATGCTACTCGGCGGTCGTGTGAAAGTATTTCAGCTAACAAGGTAAGAGGCACTTCGTTTGAGACTGAGATCTAGATCGGAACTGCACGACTTATAAGTAACTTTAAGGTTTACCAGTGCTATATTTCATTTATCAATAATAAACAATAACAGCAGCTCAGATCGAGTTTCCAGAACCCTTACATACCGAGTTTCCTCCGTGCCTCAGAAAGCACGTTAAGCCGATGGTTCCGGTCATTTGCTGATCTCTGGTGATAGTCAGAGACCTGGGCCTCGGTTCTGATATTACAATAGTGTCAGAGTATTCGATCATTGATTTCATAATGATCGAATACTCTCTACGAATACTCATTTGTTTTTTTTTTCAATATACCGCTTTCTATTTGCAAGCCAATTCGAAATTTAAATAAAACCTTTGACAAGTTACTCTTTTGGTGACCATGTTTCAGAGTAAACGATCGTTCCATTTTTAAATTACTTTTTACTCCCTAGGGAATAAACGGTCACTTTAATCCCGCTTCGTAGGGCTATAATGGCGTACTTTTAGAGCATGAGAAGTGAAAACACAATTTTATTACGAGACCATTGACCGACTATTGTGAATTTAGCAGATTACGAACTTTAAGCAAAATGACAATGGGATGAGAATGGAATCGTGTTGGAGTGACGAATTTATAAAAATAGCAGAATTAGGTCCCTGAAAATCTAACCGCCAGTGTTACCATAGGGGGTATACCCCAGTACTAAATGGGTTGTGGAGGTCCGGATAGATAGTCGATCCATGTAAAATGCTGATATTCAGCTGCACCAGGGGTGACGACCCCGACATAGTTTTTAGAAGGCAAGCAGAAGTTTTGATTTTACATAAACCTTAAGTTTACCACTTGGACCAGTAGCTACTAGGTAGGGTCCGATCAGCGCAATTATTCAGTAGTCATCTCAGTTTTTACGAGCGCAGGTCATCTGCTCTCCCTTACATCAGTGTAACAGCGAGCGTACAAGTGATTTACTTTATTTTAACCTTATGTTTCATTTTGTCGTGTTATAAAATAAAATCATTTATTTCGGGTCCGAGACCCATATAAAGGTAAAATAAAAATAGGATAGACACAAATACAAACACATAAATTATACAAATGTCACACAAATACAAACGAAAATTATTAAAACAGTCAGAATTTACATTAAAATTACATTAGAAACATTATTAAATTAAACTAGAATTAACAAGTAAAAAAAAATGGGACGAGGTTCTAAAATATGGCGAAATAAAAGTTCTAAAATTAAATTAGATAATTCAAAATACACACTGCAGGCGAAACCCGCGAACATAAAGGGCGAGGAAGGAACATGGATGGGTTTTAATCTTTAAATCAGTAAAAGTCTGACACTGATGACTGACTGATTGATTCTTCTTGATTTCTAGATTTGAATTTGATTTTGAAAAAAAAGGGTAATTGAGCCAACGAAACGACGATTTTGATTTTTCCCGTAGACCTCAATAAAATATATCAGATGTCACTTAAACTAAACGATTATATTTCATAGTTTCCAGATAGGTAGTCCAACGTGAGTGAAAAAGTCATCTTCTAAACTTTCTACAAGTGAAGAATATTCACATCGTTAAGGTCGCTGTATTTGGTAGTACAGCAATTGAGCGATAACCATCTACGAAGCGTAACGATTGATTGTAAATGTAAATAAACGAGAAGACTGAATATAGCAACACGTTAGTAAATACTTCTATTGAGTGTGAAACTATTTAAGTGTAGAAGACATTCGGTCTTTTCGAAGTGAACGAGTATGTAGGAACCTAAAGTTACGTACAAGAAGTTTTGACCAACAAATCTATACTATACTAGCTGACCCACGCAACTTCGTCTGCGTCACATAAGAGGGAAAAAGCTACCTACTACTACCTACTACCTACCTACTACTACCTACCTACTACTACTACCTACCTACTACTACTACCTATCTACTACTACCTACCTACTACTACCTACCTACTAATACCTACCTACTACTACCTACCTACTACTACCTACTACTACTACTTACAATTAAAATTTAAGAAAAAGAAGACATAAGATATAAAATTATCGTTGAAACATAAAAAATAGAACAGAACTATGAATAAAAATAATGACATTAAAACATTGTTAACAATATAGAAAGAAGTAACATAATTAAATAAACCAAAGGGATCATTAATGAACACCACAAACATTGTGTTGCGATCTTCGCGAATCAAGTAAATGAGTTTTAAATATTTTTATGGAGTTATGGTAAATGTCGACATCTGGGGAGGATTTAATAAAAGAATTTATCACTCTACAGATTCTATTGAGTGGCGAGTTCACCCCAATATTTGTGTTAGACCCTTGAGTGATGAAGAGGTTGGTCATAGGATACCTTGGCTTTGACTGATGTTAGGTACAATTATAATGTGAGTCTGAGTTAGTAAGGCTAACGCACATCTGAATCAGAATCATAATCAGAATCAGAATGTTTATTTGTCAACATAGGTAGTTACAGAGTCTATGAGATGTTACATTTCATAATTATGTGCTCTATGTTTTGCCATTTGGCGTACAAATATTATAATCAATTTAAATTAAACACCACACCACACACACACCACACACACCACGCCACCACCACACCACACCACACCACACCACACCACACACACCACACCACACCACACCACACACCACCACATCTGAGAGGGCTGCACCGTACTGCATAACTCTTACATCACTTTCGTTAAGGATATAAGAATATTGTACGTACCATCATCACATGCAACAGGCAGGTCGTACCATGCTTTTTCTTATGCAAAAACACTGCACCTAACTTCATGGCAACAAATTATAATTAGAATATGCATTTCCACACACAAATCAGGTAAAACGACTGACTTTACAATCACATAAACAGTTTAATACCATCAGTTTACAGTCACCTTCTCAATATAACTTCAAGTTATTAGCATATTTCCCCTTCCGTATGAAATCTACAGGAAAATCTATAAAACAAGTTCAAAAGTCGTTGGAAAGTGACCTGTTGCTATTAATTGGCATAGCAACAATGGCGGCCGGAAGCGCGGCCATCTTGTGTCACGACTCGCGACTTCCGGAACAGCGCGTGCGCAGTAGCTTGTAGATTTTCTTCACGTTTAGCTTGTTTTACAGCGTGTTTTTGATTGAATTTAAATGATAATGTAATAGAATGTGATATTATGGTTTTGTCCTTATGATTTTATTCAGTTTATGGTTTAGAAACTGCTCTCAGTTAGCTTTATCTGGGAAAGAGGCTTTTCTTTCAGCGTGGGACAGTTCCCACAAGACAAAAGGATAGATGGATTGTGGGCTATCCCATTCTTTCACACCTCGGAACTCTTAAATAATCAACGATAATGGTCACAGCAAATAATAGGAGAGGCCTTTGCTCAGCAGTGGGACAGCAAAAACTAATAAAAAATCATCATCATCATCAGCCTATAATGCTCCCACTGCTGGGACACGGTCTCCTCTCAATGAGAGGGAATGGGCCACCACGCGGGCCCAGTGCGGATTGGTAGATGTCACATATCTTCGATTTTTTTATTCTACGACAAGCCGGTTTCCTCACGATGTTTTCCTTCACCGATTTGGGAGCAGTGGTGATGAAATAAATTACACAAAGTAATGCGCCTGTCTGGGTTTGAACCCACGACTTACTGTTCGTAAGTCGGGGCCGCCACCACTGGGCCACTGCTGCTGGGGAGCAGCGGTACCGATACCCTATCAAAAAAACCCCTAATAAAAAATGGTCACGGCAAATGTAAATACTATAATGATTGCAAACTAGAATAATAATTGAATGGCTATGAAACGTTACTTTCAGTATGTTTTGTATGTGGTCGTTCGTCAGTTGGTTAAAACATAAATACTCGTAAATATTGTTGAAAGGAACAAAAATGTATTCGAAAAGTTAAAACGGAAACCGACCAATAAATTTATTATTTTTAACTCAAAAGCCGTTCTAATACCAAGTAGACACTTAATATTTAAATACTCCGGAAAAGCTCCAACAAAAACCGATAAATAACTACATATTTACACGTCAAACACCAGAACTCGTCAACTGCAAGTACATAATATGCTATATCATAACTTTATATAATAGTGCCATCAGCGAGGTGAGATAACAGGCAATTAACTGTACCGCTGTACGTCTCCCAGACGTATCGGAATGTAAGGTTGTGGAGACGTTAGATAAGTGTAAATTATAGTGTTAATAAGAACATATGGAAATTGTGTAAAGAATTATCTGTTCTGGTCTGATCTGGTCTGAGTGAATGCCTTGTGGCATTAAGTCCGCCTATGTACCACTCTTGTACATGAAGTTTAAATAAATCAATAATAAATAAATAAATGATATTGGAATTAAATAAGTGTCTGATGAGGTGACGTGTAATAGAGATTTATTTTTTGTTAATTATTTTGTATAGAAGACTATAGCTGACCCGCGCAACTTCGTCTGCGTCACATAAGAGATAGACAGACAGACAGAGATAGAGAGTGTAAGATAGAAGGAAATTTTGCAATAACTTAGATTCAAGGGTGACAAGCATTGTAGCAATCGCTTGCGAACGTTTCGTGTTTCTGACAATATTGACATTAAATTAGCTTTTCGATAGCTTATGTCAATACAATACATTTAAGGAAGAATTCACACACACCACAAATGGCGGCTGGTTGCGTTGTGGTCCATATCTGCTACACAGTTGAATTTAACTGCCAAATGTGTAAATTAAACTAAGCAAATTAGTGCCCGCCTTCGTGTTATTGTTGGTTTATGGTTTAGTGTTATAAAAAAAGGAAAAACGCCAACACCTAAGTAGAGACAAAAACACACAAACAAATACAGAAAAAACCCGAGTAGGCGTTATATATCATAATTAGATGATATTTCAAATTTAGAAATAGAATTGTAAGTTTAAAGGTAAACCTAATAGGTACCTAGGTTTTCGTAGAAATTGTCCTATATTGAACCAAAAGTTCACATCCGTTTTAGTATCCTGCTGAGTAACTAGTACAGCAGTAAATCACAGATGTCGCTGTGTGTCGTGACTGCGTGACGTCATTGCTGCGCGTGCGCCGGCTTTGTTAGACGTGGACGTGGTGGTATGTTCGGGAAGTTCCGGTTAGACTCGTGAATTTGAGAGGTGAAGAAAGTTTAGATTGAATATTGAGGTCATGTAAAATGTTACTTCGTCCGGACTTATAATAGGGCTAAGCTTTTGCTAGAACAGGTACTTGAAAGCCTCTTACCTACTACCTTATGATTACTTTGCTACATTTGTAAATGACGCTCAATCATGCATAACGGGTGTATTACCAAAACCACAGTATTATGTCATATAGTACGCATAACATCCTGTATCATTGAGAGTTTAAGCAAAGAGTACCTAAGCCTAATAGTATATCTACATTTCGCCAGTAAGTCCGCTGTAGGGACGAGGCTACCCAACCGGGCACAAATCCAGTCTTCCGTGTACTAAAAAAATCCTGATGGAAGATTTGACTATCTCGCTGATTTTCAGAACGCGTCAAAGATGTAACTCTTGATATGAAAATATTTGGACCCTTTTGTGACATAACTTTGTTGTTTTGTTCCAGAGCTGTAATGCGGTGGAGACGGAGTAGTTTAGGAGCCGACATGATGAAGACGATACTGCTGTTTACGCTGATTATGATATGTAAGTTATAAATACTTGTTTATCAAATAAAGTATCATATTCTCTTGCCCTTATCTCATCATATGCGGTCGGTGCAGCCGTTCATCTTCTTCCATACTTCTCTACTATTACTCGTCATCAGACACCTCCTTTCTTGCCACATACAGTCCAACCATCGTTTCTTTAGTCTTCCTCCGCTTATTCACATCCACGTTCAAACTCATTTCTTATTTTATGTCGGTAGGTACTCTCGTGACACGACACATCCCCCCAGAAAACTTTCCCCTTTTGAAACAAATCATTTGAATAACACTAATTTCAGTAACCCAGAACCTTACAATCCTTTGTAGATTCCCTGAAGGCGTCTAGATGAGCTAAATAAGCAACTCTTTTTTTGGTGGCTCAAACTTCGTTTGAAATGCAGTTAGAATAAAGTTCAACTCAGCTTGCACTATAAAGTGTTTGTTACGTCAGTCACTAAATAGTGCGAAATTAGTGGTTTCGATCGATTTACAAGACATCTATTGATTGGACTATAAAACTAAAACACTGTAATGTTAATATATTGCTTTTAGAATTATTTGCCAAAAAATCTGAATGATCGCATGTATTTTAATATGTTTTTTTTGGGTGAAAGAAATTTTTAGAGATAAGTTCGTGATTTTTTTTATCGAGTCTAATTAATTGTATTATGTTTTCAAAACACAATCATACTAGCAATAGCATATATCCTGAAGATTGTTATATATTTTTCTGGTTTTGTTTACTGCCGTGAATCATATATTGTAAAACACGTGTTTAGCTCATGTAGTCGCCTAAAGCTACATGTCTAGATCTTAGTCTAAGGTTTTTTGTCGGGCAAATCATCACTGACCTGACACAGAACTACGCTGATGATCTATCCATGACCTTTATGTCCCATGTAGATTCTCTAATTACCCAATTTCGTAAATAAAAGGTATTTACAAAGCTTACATCCTTATCAAAAGCGAAAATAACAACCATCATCAAAAATATCGATCTCTAAACGTCGATAATTTCAAATTTCGAACGTCAAAGCTCGATCGATGCGTCTGCGCATAATTGCTGTGATCTAGACTTGTAATGGCGTTTCACAAGTTCCTCTGAGGCAACGTCGTTAAGATATGGTCCGATTATTGTGTCGACATTGTCTTAGGCTTATTGAACAAATAATCATTATTATTTATTAGCCTTCGATTTTGTTTTAAGATAAGATAAGTTTTTTGAGTACCATAGTCAGTAGGTACTTATTTTATAGGCGTAGATTTTTTCTAATTATTGGTTAGACTATCGGTGCTATCGGGTACAGGGTCCCAACCACGCTACCAACGCGGCAACGTTCAGGGCTCCAGAGAGAGAAACCTTGTTACAATACGAGCCGTGTCCAGGAGTAACACTTTCTGAATCAAGCCTTTAAGCCAGCTGCCTAACGAGAACCTCTTCAGATATTGATCGAAGCTCTTGGCAATAAAGCCATGGGCAGAAACGATTATAGGCACAATTGTTTCCTAGTCATGGATGTTTATATGTATAATAAGTATGTATTTACAAACAAAAAAGTATATATGTAGTATATCAACTAGCTGGTGTCCACGACACAACTGGCACTGTGTGTTAATGTCCACCAATATTTATTAATCACTCAGCTCACATCCCACATGTTGACAACCTCGCGAGCTAAGTCAAAATACTTTATTTGCACATCTTTATTGGTTTTCAAGAGGTTCTCATCATGCAAGACCGTTATGTCAATTAAAGTATTCTGTGCGAGTTCTTCGCAATGTCCTCTCTGTGAGTATGGTGCCGTTCATCAAGGTCTCTTCGCACTAATACCTAGGTACTATATAAACCAATACCTACCTATAATACCTACTATAAATGCGAAAGTAACCTCGTTCGGCTGTCTTTTGGTATTAGATGACGCCTATTTGGCACTACAATAGACCATGCCATGGACATATGGTACTTTTCATCTACGTTCCACGGGATAATTCCTAGCCTCCAGAACTACACAGATCCCACCACATGTAAAGACACGAACTCACGAACTTGCAGTGGCGAAGATTCCATACAACTCGATTCCTACCGGATTCTCTTTGAAAAATGCCGCAGTCCGTGTTCTATAGATCATTAATAAAATCACATTAGAGATATTATGTACTCATCTCTTAAAAAAATGTACCCTTCGCTACTGCAAATTTGATGGCTTATTGTTCTGCACTCACAAATCAAAAAGTATCCCATTATTGCCTCGTTAGTCTAAGCAGGGGTCCTGGGTTCGATTCCAGGGTAAGGCAAATTATTATATATTGGGGTTTTTCTTAGTAGCAGCCACTGTATCTGGATTTATGCCCGGTTAATCAACCGGGCAGTAGGTTCAACCCCTATTATACGGGACCTAAAACATAACTGGACCTGCTATGTTATCAGATCAATGAATCATCCACTCGATATACTTGACATTTACAATACATCACTTAATATAAACCAAACCAAAAGAAAACAATCTCTTTATTCGAGTAATTATGAATCATTTGATGACCCGTTGACAGGTCTACAGGCGACGTTAGCCTCGACCTCTGCATCGCGTGTTATGTCCATCTTAACAAGTTTCGCTTGACAGACTAACAGCCAGTTGTTATGTCCAAGGGCTTAATATACTCGTATACCTAGCTGTCTTACTTTAAGGTTGAATGTCGTGTACGGATTTGTGATTAAAATATACTCGAGCCCTGTAACCGGGTCATGATGAAACAACAGTAGTGTACTATACTGCGTATATCACATACCTACTAAAGGTCGTAGCACACGTATCAACTCGGAAAGGGATCATCACGGTATCAATCAATCAATCAAATTCTTTATTTCGAACAAGAGTCCATATTGGTTAGTAGCGACAGCGAGCACCTAGGAGCTATGTTAGTATTACAATAAGAATAAAAATCAATTCAACACAACATCACAATATCACACAACAGCCCAATTAGACAGTCCAAATTAGTTAATTAATACACTGCAACCTAATTTAATATTATCTAATTAATTTAATATATGTCATTAATGTCAATTCATTTAATTTAAATTAATCTTAATTTAATTTAAAGACGAGTTTAGTATCAAGACGAGCCGTTTAGTATTATTTGTATGAAACTCCCTACTGCAATGCACACTAATCGGAATCGTAACGTAATCGCCTCGCCTTGAGACATGAGCTCACGAACCGCGGTGCGGTGCGTGGTCGACTTGCTGTTACCGCGCTTTCGGTTCTCCGTACCCTAGCTTACGGCTCTTCATCCACGCCGTGCGCTACACTTAGGCAGGGTTCCCACTACGCCGGACCGGCAGATCTGCCGCGCCGGTAAATCTGCCGGAAGGGCTAGTGGCTGTACAATTTGTATGAAGCTATTCACATTATCCCGGATCCGGCATTTTTGCCGAGCCCGGCATTTTTACCGAGCGTTTTGTCACTACGAATTGCCGGTAGAACGACCGGCCCCGGAGTAATGTGAACGAGTTTGTGCCGGTATCTGTCGCCCGCTCGCCCCGCTCGTGCTCCCTTCGCCCCGCCCGTGTTCCACTCACGTCATTCGGCTCGCATTTTCTGGTAAAAGTAAACGTTTAGCATGGATATTCAAGCAGAAATTCTTTGATTCGTCTCTTCTAAGTTCACCCATTAATGTTTCAAATGTTCCAAGTGAAAATCTTGCCCTTAAAATAGGGTGTACCCAATGTTTTCTTTTATTTATACCTTCTATTAAGATACCACACAACAATTTCGTCGTCCATTGTGCGCGCAGGTCCAAATTCAAGTACTTGACTGTCTGAATTTCTTCCGGGATCCGATGTAATGTGAACACTCTGTCCGGTATCCGGTTTACGGTAGATCTGCCGGTCCGGCGTAGTGGGAACGCTGCCTTAACGTTCGGTTTGAAAATGATTAAACTAATGCCGCCTAGCCGTCAAGTAGCGGTCGGCGAGCCGTAAGCGCGGCGTCGCCTAGCTGTAGCCGAGTCAACATGCCGGTCATGCCGGAGCTTCTGATTCGCTTCTACGTTACGTTTGCGTTACGTTTCGTGGTGACCGTTACCTGTTTGACGCCAAAGGGAAAGGCGAGGCGGTGACGACCCCTTTCCGAGTTGATACGTGTGCTACGACCCTAAGTCAGAAGCTCGTGGGCGGCATAAAAACTGTGATACCAGGTTAGGCTCTAACCACACGATAAAGAAAAATCATATGGCGTGCGTTTTCCCAGCCAATTTAGGATACTGGATGTAGCTGATTATTAGTATTTTACAAGGAGCAACTGCCCTCTGACTGCTCTATCTGACCTCTACAAACCATTACTAGTGACCAGTGACCAACGTTAGTAACTGGTCGCCAAACTTTCTGCCTTCTGAGCCTTATATGTAATTTTTTTCTTAAGTCAATGTGAGTTCACTACCTGATTCTCTTGACACACGTTTCCGCACTTTTCCAACAACGAAACCAAGCACGAAAATTAATTTTGTGAATTATCCTAAATAAAAAAGATCCAAATCATATAAATCTTCATCTGTGCCTGAGATAAAGATACCGGAAACTCGCACTGTTATCATTTCTAATACCTAGGATGATCTAGAATTCGAGACAACACAAAATAGTTACTCATTTCTCCAGGTAAAACCCACGCATTTCTAGATCAGACCCAATGTTCTAGAATAGATTGCAGCTTACAAGAAGTTATTACTGACAGTATTCTATTGTTACAACCAATATGGCGGCATTTAGATATTATACGCGTTTAAGTGCATCGGCAGACATCGTATTATTTTGTTATACAACTTTGCTAATACACTCTCCACGTAATGGTGTAGGGTTGTCACAGAATCGATTAGTTCTTCGGGAAACTTTCTTTTGACATGGCATTTTACCAATACCCTCGCAAATCTAAAGCCTTTACGAAACGAAATCAAACTCAAACTCAATGGACTCAAAAGGCTGTGAAAAATATAGAACAAAGAACAAACTTTGTGTCCTAAACTCCTGACTTAGAAGTTGAATATACTTAGCGTTATAGACCTAGTACGAGACTATTTTACGCAGACTAAAAAAATCTACAAAAAAAAAAACACAAGAAAGTGTACCTGTTCCAATGTAGAGTGTGTGCTAGTGTTCCATATTAGAAACTTATTCTAAAATAACAATACAATTGTTCACCACAATCCCCAAGAGCCAACCCTACTCGAAGCACTATCTCCAGTAATGTAGGAACTGTGACATTTACGCGTGCGGTCTGCGGTGTCGTCAAGTTATGGCCGATCGAGATGTAACCGAGCGTCTGTCTGTCTGTCTGCGTCGCATATCTCTGCGAACTGCAGGAAGTGACTGAGTGTCGTTGTAAAGTTGCTGAAACCTATCTGTAGGTACTTTATATCCGTTTAGTTCAGTCACCTTTGAACTTAGACAAAGTACCATCTAGAAACAACAAATTGATTTTTATCATTCATAGAGCGGACATTGGGAATATTGTCATACAATTAGATCGATCCCGAGAAGCTCGTGGTTACATAATAACATGAACTCGTATTGATCGTAGGTTAAGCCGTGCTTGCCTAGGTTGCTCGGTGGATGGATTACCACCCATTACATACCGAGTTTCCTCCTCGATGTCAATTTTAGAACTTTGAAAGTCGTTTCAGGTGGTCCAAAAAGTCTGACAACCAGTCTTACCAAGGGGTATCGTATTATCCAGTACTAACTGGGTTTTGGAGGTCAGATAGGCAGTCGCTCCATGTAAAATACTGGTATACAGCTGCATACAGTTAGACTGGACTTACCACCTACGTACCTTGTTGGGAAAAGTCTGTGCCGATGATGAATGATTTCGATCCCGAACATTTTTAACCGACTTCTAAAAAAGGAGGAGGTTCTCAATTCGGATGTTTTTGTCACTCAAGGTTGCGGGGATCAGCGAGTCGCCCGGGACCACACAATGTGGTGACACTTGGGGGAGGCCTATGTCCAGCAGTGGACGTGTTTCGGCTGAAATTATAATGATGAGGATAGGTGCCACCTGATAGGCAGGCGTATGACACTAAATAGACCGATTTGTTACCAAAAAGTACAAACAAGTTCTGCATATCAATTTTCTTTTTGTAAAATTGTTATTTATCTTTATAACTTTGATTTGAAGAACTCTGACTGCCTATCAAAAGATGCCTTGTGAGTTAGTCGACATTAAAGTTTCCGACATTGCAAACAGAAAATGATCATAGTGCAATTACTATATGGCATTCCAATGAGAGGATAAACAAACAAATAATGATCTATGTAGACCTCCATTAGTGTGTGAAAAAAGATCTCTGCATTGCGAATGACACAATTTACATCTCGATATTATTATGATTTATTCCAAATGCTAGGTCATTCCCACAACGTATGTATTAAAGAATCATCCTAAAAACATTAGCTTCAAGCTCACTGGACGATAATCGCCATATTCTCCGATAAATAAAGGTACTGCTCCACACCGGCCCACAGCTTAATCACGCACGCAACACCAACCACAGCTTAACAACAAGTTCGATTCGTATATGAGCATTTAAGCGGAGTTATCCACCGCAAAACCCAAAGGCACACACGAATATGTGTCTGAACAAAGTTTTTTTTTTTAAATTATAGTAATGAAAACTGTTTGAGGAGGTCATGGATAAGTAATAACATTCGTGAATGGGTGGAGCCCACCCATTAAATACCCAGTTTGCTCCACGATGTCAATTGAAGCTATTTGAAAGTCGTTACAGGTAGTTAGAGGCCCGGAAGTCTGAGAATCAGTCTTACCAAGCCGTCTCGTATTATCCAGTACTAACTAGTTTGTGGAGGCTAAATAGGCAGTCGTTCAATGTAAAATACTGGCGTTCAACTGCATCCGATTAGTCTAGAAGCCGCCTCCAACATAGTTAAGAAAAGACGAGGTATTCATCAACATGAATAATTGAATATGAACTGTTGGAACTCCACTTTCTAGCATCTTAGCTGTGGAGAAGAGAATTCTCCAGCAACACACGTCACGTGGCAAACTTCTCTGTGCACATCTTAAGTATAGCTTTGGACGTTCTACCTAAACCTGGGTTCAAGGTTTATAACCTGTAGCCTGTAGCAATACATATAAGTTGTGCACGATAAGTATTTAAACAATCGATGAGCAGCTGAAGGCTCTAATTGTATTAGTTGATCTGATCGGTGCTTTTTCTCACGATTGAGCTGTAAGGGTCTGTGTAGACTTGAGACTAAAACGACGAAATATTCTTGAGATGAAACATTAACGCCACAGGACACTAAGCAAAGCTTGTGTCGTGGACACTAGATAGTTGATATACTACAGATATACTTTTTGTTTGTCTCGGAAACAAATGTCCGTGCTCATCACACAAACATTTGCTCCTACCGGGATTCGAACCCAGGACCCTAAGAACGTAAGGCAGCGTCACTACCACTACGCTAATCTGGTCATCAATCTGTCTGCTTTCAGTCTAAATGGATACAGCTGAATCATCATTCTCTTGCCCTTTTCCCAATTAATTTGGGTCGGCGCAACATGTCTTCTTCTTCCATACGTTCTATTTTTCGTCTCATCAGACACTTCTTTTCTTACCATATCCTTCTGAACACAGTCCATCCAGGATATAGCAGAATATCTGTATTTTGCACGTATTGACTGCCAATCTATCTTCCACACCCCAGCTAATGGGTAGGTAACATGATCATGTTGTCGCCACAAGAAGAGGTATCCCTCTTGGTCTGACAACCTCTCCAACCTCGAATTATAATGCAGCAGTTTCTAAGAACGCCCTTCAACAACGTCCATGTACACACATCCTAACAGCGACCTAGCGAAAGCCTGCGCTTGCGCAACTGGTCATAAATCGTGCGCTTATCTGTATCGGTCTGTCGGCACATCGTTATACTATGTGAAGTGTTTCAGCCAATCACCACCAATGATTTGCAGCTGATTTAATTGTTTTTTTTTCAATGGAACTTGATGAGAGGATTCGCTTAATAAGATTGAACTGGTTCAAGGTTTCATTGGTTCCAAGTCTGTTTAAATATTTAATAATCCTCGTTAAGGATGCTGGTATAAATGCGAAAGTTGGTGAGAATTTCACGCAAAACATACTGAATTAATTTGGATGAAATTTGGCACACAGACAGTTTGTAACCTGGATAAGATATCTCTTTAACCCGATGCTACGATTTCGTGGGACAATTACTGAAGACTAGGCGGCCGAAGCTTCGGGCATAAACTAAGTTACTAATAATAACATAACAAAAGGCCAGGTAGTCAATCAGTCGTAAATCTGTCGCCTCAAAGATTCTGGTGAGTACTTAATTATGAAAGTAATGGTCGCACAGAACTTATCTTATTATTTGAGTTCTGTGAGAGAAAGTCCAAATCACATGGTTTTATCTGTCACGAACTTTTGTTACAGTGTCTTCAATATTTAGTATCTAATTGCAAGATCTATACCTACCTCTTATAAGTCATAAATTCCACAACCAATTTGCAGTTATTTTAAAGTAAGCTTTCGTTTTTTAAGATCCGAAACACTATCAAGAGTTTTTTTTTAAGTTTTCATTTTTACTTATAAAGTCAAATCGTACTAATCCTAATAATATTAGAAGTGCGACAGTTTTTGAGCATGTTTGTAACTCTTTCACCCAAAAAAATCTATAATGATAAGAAATAATAATAATTAATCGTTTGTCTATCAAAAGGGGCACATTTACAATTAAGTATCAAAACAAATAAAATAGAGCACCCGCCTGAACTAAGTGGAACCTGTGTTTCAGGCTAGAAAGTGCATAAATTCCTACTAAAATAACTAAAATAACATTAAAAGAAAAGTAAAAGTAAATTACAAAAATAACAACTTACCTTGCTTTAACTTAACTTACTAAAAAAAACGTGTCAGCAGTTTACTTGCAGACAGACAAAAATTTACTAAACGGATTTGGATGAAATTTTGCACACAGATAGTTTATAGACTGGACTAAAGCATAGGCAACTTTTTATCCCGGTACTAAGATCTCATGGGACAATATTATCATATTTCACGCGGGCGACGCCGCTGGCAGAAGCTTGTTTAAGATAATTAGCTTACATGCTCGTAGATAACGAAAGCTAAATACCTCTAGCACACCCCGTTCTAGCCAGCTTATAAACTATCTTGCTAACAGGCTAATCACTATCACCAAAGTAGGTACATATAGTAGATATTGGTAGGAAATGCATTTCTCGTATAGGTCGTGCAAGAAAGTAGCAATTTAAAGATATGGACATAGCTGTAGGGAAACCTATCATTCTTCCTTATACGGTCGTAGGTAATGTTAAGGTGTTAAATCAAGCCTTTCTTTAACCTTTTGGAAATTGTAGCTTTTGCTGTTATTAACATTCGAGCAGCTCGTGGCTAAATAATAACTGCAGCTCAGATTAACCTTCAGGTTAAGCCGTGCTTGCCTTGTTTGTAAGTACATACCGAGTTTCCTCCGTGCCTCGGAAAGCACGTTAAGCCGTTGATCCCGGCTGTCATTTGTAGATCTTTGACAGTCTTTACAGGTAGGTAGTCATTGGCCCAAAAAGTCTGCCAACCAGTCTTACCTAGGGGTATCGTATTACCTAGTATTAACTAGGTTGTGGAGGTCAGATATGTTGTCGCTCCATGTAAAATACTGGTGTTCAACTGCATCTAAGAAGACTGGAGGCTGACCCCAACACTGGTTGTGGGACTACCCATTACATATCGAGTTTCCTCTCGTGTCACGGAAAGCATAAATCATGCCTTCCGAGACACGATAAGCCGTTTGGTCCCGGCTCTCATTTGTAGATCTTTGACGTTATGATGGTATTCTTTCGGACATACAAGCGGGTAAATAAAATAAAAGGTGCCGATTCACAGTTTGTTCAGATTTACTAACTTTTATAATAAGGCAGTCATGCTATCAAAATTCTCCGTTAGAAAATACACTTAATTTCTGCACGCAACCAAGTAGCTATGCCTTGAGCAGCGCACACACTGTTGGTAGGATGTAACGGCAGAGGGTTTAAAATTAATCAATGCTGACTCATAGAGAGGAGGCCTGTGTACCAGCTGTGGGAACTTCAATAAGCTGATGATGATGATGATGATAGTGAGTTAAACTATGTAATCGAAATAAATATACACGGTGGAAAAGCCATTGGCTCACATTTGTGACGCAAGTATTTGATACGTCATTCTGAATCACAGAAAAACATGGAAATGGTTCGAAAGCTTTCTGTATGAAACCTGGCCGGCCTAACTTCCGCTGAAAATGCCATCAGTGAATTGACTTTAACTTTTTTAGCTCATATACTCGGAAACGTGAAACTTTTCGATCATTTAGCGTTATACAAACTTCATTACATTGTTACCAGCTATCGATTAATGTAGGATTTAGGAGAGGCCGCAACTTTGAAAAAAAAAATTGTAGCCACCATCGATCACAGCAAGTTAGCACGTTTTTGACGATCCGTTGAAGAAACAGAGAAGCAAACCGCCTTGATAAAGGCGAACGTTTTAGACGATTTCCGATAAGGAATAGCTCTGACAAGAGCTGTTTTTTTTACGGTACGTTTTGACGATTTCTGAACAAAGAAATAAGAGTGTCAGAGCTGTGAGGCCATTCTTCAGTCTTCACTTCACACGTTGGCATCTTCATCCTCAAAGCAACGGAATGGTTGAACGATGGCATCGCTCACTCAAAAGTGTGCGTACGCGCAGCGGAATGTTGTTGAATTTAAAGATTTTAATTATGCAGATATTTAGTGTATGACGTCGTATAATTGTGTATGGTAAAAAAAAATTTGTGCACGCAACCATTGTGGAGAAATTCACCAAAAACTGATTCCGCTGGGCGAACGTTGTCCTGGCGGAACTTTTTTTAATCCATAGACTTTAGAAGAAAAGAGATGTGTCCAAAAATTAGTGTGCATTTGTGTGTAATTGTGTATGTATGAATAAAACTAGTGCATCCATAAACTTCGGAGAAATTCAAGTTTCCGCTACGCGAACGTTTGGCCATTAGCTAGTTTTCATATAAAGCGCTTACATAGAGAACTGTAGATTTTTACATACGTTGTTTTGAATTTGTTTATACTATATTAAAAAACAGATTTAGAAAAAATCGTAGGGCTTAAAAGATAAAAATATAAACGTAAAATACGCTTATTAGGTCTTAGTTCTTAAAGTATGCACTTTGGGGTCTAAATTTTCACGTTTATACAAACCTTGTAAGTGTCTGCAACATGTTGCCAAGTATCAATGATGTTCCGTTAGTAATTAAAGAGTTATAGGACAAATTTACCATGAATAGATCACTGTTTACAAAGCAGTCAAATATCACGACGTTCTAAATGAATTGCATGGTAAAATGTATGCCAATAATTAGTGTATTCATTCAACTATTCACATGCAAGATTTCATGTCATTAAATTCAGTAATTAAAGGAAAACAATAATAATACTGACGAAGCATCGAAAACCTACATAACCCGACCAAGTTCGGATGGCTACAAAAAAGCGGCCGTGCCATATATCTAAGAAACGTTCTTAACCTTCCAATATAGTATTTATTAATATGGTACAGTTGCATACACAAGCGTTAGGAAAAAATAATACAATTGCATTTCTTGAATGAAAAATATTTTTTAAATAATAACGCCACTATCTACATGATCCACTAAAGTTGCAAAGGGGAACGCTCGTGCATGCCTAGTCTATTGGTTAAATAGTGTAATAAGCTACAATATGATAAATATTTACACACAAATACACACTATTTTTTGGACACATCTCTTTTCTTCTAAAGTCTATGGATTAAAAAAAGTTCCGCCAGGACAACGTTCGCCCAGCGGAATCAGTTTTTGGTGAATTTCTCCACAATGGTTGCGTGCACAATTTTTTTTTTACCATACACAATTATACGACGTCATACACTAAATATCTGCATAATTAAAATCTTTAAATTCAACAACATTCCGCTGCGCGTACGCACACCACTCAAAACAGCTTTACGCGCCAAACTCTCCGATGCAAGTACATGGATCGACGAGTTACCTACTGTGTTACTTGGACTTCGAGCCGCGCTACGCACCGACACCGGCGTGAGCGCAGCCGAACTTACCTACGGGTACAACTTACGTCTACCAGGAGATTTCTTCGCATCAAACACCTGCTCACAAACGATGGATTATACCTACGTCGAAAAACTGCGTGACGTCATTCAAGCAAACAAACCGCAACCCGTCACCGAGCATCACAGCAACAACAAACGCGTATTCGTGCATCAGGATTTACTCAAGTGCAGTCTCGTGTTTGTCCGAACCGATGCATTCAGTAACAAGCAACGAGAGTATTCTTCACCTTCTGAACACCAAACCATCTTCCTTAAAAAATCATAAAAATCCTGCAAAAGGGCAATACCAACACGGTCAAAATGTATTTCTACGTAGGGGGATCAGATCATGACAAACTGTCTGTGGTTACCGTCTGTACATCAATGTCCCTTTTACTCTTAATACTATGAGTGTCGAGAAGTATCTGATGCTGAAATATCGGGATCTCACTACACAGTAAACCTCTCTCTCTCAAACAGTAAACCTGGTAAATATCCTATTTCTAGTGTAATTAATGTTAGTGACCATGACAGTTCAAAAATTTATAGAATTAGATTTTCTATTAGGTAGTAGCCTGGGCCCAGATATCGGTGCCAGTCTGATGGCAAAAGATTCACTCCCATTCACATGGGTCCTAAACGCACATATTAGCAGCTATAAGGTCTACCTACACATCTGCTGTCTCTACCAGGAATACCAGGTCTTCTGTTTTTGACTAGCAGGTCCATGGTCAATAGCCAGCCTTTCCTTTACTTGGGGTCGGTACAACACGTTTTCTTCTTTCATTGTCCTGTCAACAGTCAAGCAATCATTTACTCCTTGATCTTTCATATAATTCCTCTCACAATCCATCCATCGTTTCTTGGTCTTCCTCTCCCTCTCCATCCATCAACATTATATTCATCACTCTTTTACTCACATGTGATTCACCCCTCCTCATCACATGTCCATACCACGACAGTCGATTCCCTTTCGACTTTTCTGTAACTGGCGCAACTATTAAGCTTCCTCTAATGTATTCATTCTTTACCTTATCCATTCTTGTCACACCACACATCCACCTCAACATTCTCATCTCCACTACATGCAATCTTTTTTCATCCATCTTCTTCACAGCCCAGCATTCCGATCATTATACCAAACCACCACAAAAAGTATCAATGTCAATCTACATCTGATTTCAACACGCCTCCAAGCCAGTTCCCAAACATAAAAAGCTTTCTTCAATCATTACGAACTAGACTATTATTCTAAAACAAACGAACGCCCACTATTACGAGCACCACTATTGTGTTACATATCGATAAGCGGTACATCTCTATTCACGTGTTCTGCGACTCATCGATCACATCGATACTTTCACTCTCTAGTTAGTGCGCTATGCGGGATTAGGTTGCGGTTATAGTAATGTCGGAATAGCGGTTATACTGAAAGATGGCCGCTTTTGCAGAATCATAAAATTGCGTACATTACCTACAATTCGTAATGTTAACTGCGTCTGAGATCATTTTAAGAATTTTAACATGAGTCGTATCATTTTCTTGTTATGATTTTGCTAAAGTGGTAATTTAGGCCCCTTAATTAACGAAACTGAATTGTAAGTTTTAGTACCGTGATGTTATTAGTATGTTTTAATACTTTATTTGTTGAAAATGAGGTCTCAATGTAACATTCTCCTATTTGCAATAAAATCGTTTATTCACACCTGCAGAATTGGTCTTTATTAACTCGGGATCGAGTTGTTTGGAAAAAGGAAAGGGTTTGATTATTTTAATCCATTCCCACTGACCCCATCAGTGGGGTGCGTGAGCGGTGGGGTCAACGGGAATAAATCGGAAATCTGGTCACCCTGCAGTGGGACAACACAAACGAATGATAATCTTTAAGACCTTTTCAACCTATTTAAATGTTTATTTCTACTACAACAGCAGTGATAGCCCAGTTTAGAGGTCCATAGGCAACATAAAAAGGGACACCAGGTTAGGCATTAACCACACGACAAAGAACGCTATTCGACTATCTCTAAGTCCGCTACCCTATCCGATACCGTGAATCGTGAATCACCGCGGGATCCCCACATCGCGACCACGACTTGCATTAGAAAGCAGGTCCTATTGTCTATCCCCATTATTCATACACTTGTAAATCCAACTGCACATCACTGGGAACACTTGAACTGAAAACCCATCCTTAATGCTATGACATAAAGTTCCTTTTAAACTATAAATTGTTGTGACTCGCGTGAGGTTGGCGTTTATGTCGATTACTGATTTAATTGTATCATTGTGTGGGTTTTATATGTATTAGTCTGGCCATGACAATGTGAGGAACTCGTCTGCCGGATGTAGAATTGACAAGTTAGATAATGTTAGGTTATACTCGTATGCTGAAAGACGTGTTGAAATTCTATAGGTATTGTAATCTAGGCTTTTGGTTGAAAGAATATGGTACCTATTGTATGTGGGTTTTTTGTGGTCTGATCACCTGGGTTTTGCCAAACATGTGGCCAGGTTACACGGATCCTGGTAGATATTTTCAACCAAGAGTAACAAATGATGTAGGGCAAAGTGTTTTTGGGTTTTTCCATCAAGAATTTCTCAGTAGCAGTCACAAAGTCTGGATCTGTGTCCGGATAGTGGGAATAATCTCGCTCCCTATTATTACATAGAGACATGACATTACTTACATTTTACATTATTATTTATTGGGAGTTGGGACCGTAATATAACTTGTGAAATGTGAGTGTAGGTACTGTTAGATACTTCTCTGCCTAATTCTTTATCGATTACATGCGTGATGTTATGTTATTTTAAGTTACAAATGATGACCTTGTGCCAAATGATATCCAGATCAGTTCAGCCGTTCTGGCGTGCTTGAGTAACAAACATCCATTCAAAATTCCGCATTTGTAATAGTAGTCAGATTACTGGCGTGATTCTTATCTTCCCGTGAGTATTGTGTTAATCATAGGTATTTTGTTTCTTTTCCAGGCGCTTGTGAAGGAGCTCGCCGGACAGCGCAACGGCGACAGGTATATCCTATCAATTTATTCTTAAATAACCAGTTAACCAGTACGTATACTGACATACAGACTCACCTGATATCTGTCAAGTTTTTTTGGCTACGAGTTAAATTAATGACTGTATCGATGGTCCATTGGTCGCAGTCCTCACTGTCGAGCGGTCCTGGGCTCAATTCCTAGGTCGGTTGAGTTCTTCTCTCAGGAATTTCTAAGTACACTCGAGAGCAATGAATCCGGGTCACTTAAAGAATGTTAAAAATCTCGGAAACTAAAAATGATAGGTTAATGCAATAAATTGTATTTAATAGACTATGTAATACTCCTTAAATGAAAGTAAAAAAAATATGAGTCACCATACATTTTATTAACACAAAATTACATAAAGAAAAAAACTGCTGATCTCACCTTAAAACAAAAATAGGAAACATGAAATTTTTGAACTTTATTACGATTTTCTTGAATTTTAATACTTCGTATTGCCTCCTCGTGCTTCCATTACTGCGTTTACGCGGTTTGGCATGCTGTACACCAAGTTCCTTATACGATTTTGGGGAATATTCTCCCATTCCTCTGTGAGAGCAATTTTGAGCTCACGAAGCGTGATTGGGGGAGGGTTTCGTTGTTTTACGCATCTGCCTAGCTCGTCCCAAGCATGCTCGATCGGGTTGATATCCGGGCTGCGCGCTGGCCACTCCATACGAGTAATGTTCATCTCTTGAAGGTAGTCATTCACAATCCTACCTGTATGAGGTCGGGCATTGTCATGCATAAATATAGCATCCTCACCTAAATTGACCATAAATGGACCAACGTGATCATTGAGGATTTCTTCCACATATCTTACGCTAGTTAAAGAGCCGTTTTCTATGATCACCAGCTCTGTGCGACTTTCAGAAGAAATTCCGGCCCACACAAGTACAGACCCACCACCGTAGGCTACTTTTTCTTCGATGCATGCTTGCTTGAATCTTTCCCCTGGTCTTCGATACACTCTGTGTCTTCCATCGTGCTTGTAGAGCATAAATTTTGATTCGTCGGAGAACATAACTTTTGACCAATCTTCAATACTCCAATTTACGTGGCTCTGGGCATATCTTAGTCTTGAAATACGATGCCCACGCTCCAGTTTAGGGCCGTTTGCAGGTCTAAGGGGTTTTAAGTTAGATTCAGCAAGCCGACGTCTTACTGTCCATGCACTTGGGTTACTTCCTCCGAGGCGTCGAAACTGATTTGTGAGCTCAGTTCCTGTGAGAAAGCGATTTCGAAGCATGGTGTTCACCAAGTATCGGTCTTCTCGTGCTGTGGTACACCTGGTTCTGCCCGTTCCTGGTCTGCGTAGGTTAGAACCAGTTTCTTCGTAACGTCGGAGAACTCTTTGTACTGTTGACAGCGACACACCGACAGTCCTGGCTGTATCGCGCTGACTCCGGCCGGTTTCCAGCATTGTAAGTATTCTGGTGCATTCTTCAGGCGTAAGCGACATAATTTCAGCTTGAATAATGAATATAGAGCACTATCAACATGGTTTATGTACCCACATATATGACAGATTACAAACAAAAGCAAAACCAAATGCTGTAATTTCGTAGTTCCATCTTCGAAAGTGGCCCTTTTTCAAATTTGATTTTTTATGATATAGCTTTACAATAACTAAGAAGTTTTAATACCTTCATTTAAGGAGTATTACATTGTCTATTAAATACAATTTATTGCATTAACCTAGCATTTTTAGTTTCCGAGATTTTTAGGATTCTTTAAGTGACCCGGATTCATTGCTCTCGAGTGTATTAATCCCGGATATCGGATTTTTACCCAGTTTATCCCATAAATATTAAAACAAAATTGACAGACATCATGTTTCGATATGTTTATATTATTCATTTTATGTTTTTTTTCAGGATACGGAGCTATATGCCCCCGCTCCAAGCGTGGAGAGCCTACAGGAGATAGCCCAGGCGATGGGAGCAGCCGGCTTCGAGCACTACACGGAGGGAAAAGCACTCGTGAAGAGGCTCATACCCCCTGACAACCAGCCTGAGGACATCGTTGAGTATCAAGGTATGTCAAACTATACAAATAGTTAGGGAGCATCGATTTTGTGAGGGTGTTTTTTTTGGGAGGGCGTCGAGCCGATTCTCACCAAATCTCACGAGGGACACGAGGTTACCTACCCTGTTATCCGACCTCAAAATAGTTGCAAGAAGGCAAAGCAGATGATGACGACAATCAATACGAAAGATGCAGCTTATAATGAATGCTATGTTTCCAGGTGTGATCGGCAGGGCTGGTGTGGACTTCCCCGCTTACCCGAACATTCCGCCAACTGGGTTCAACTGCAAGAACGTGCCCACCGGATACTACGCAGACTTGGAGACCGATTGCCAGGTATCTATAGTTACTTTTATCATCAGTATTCGTATTAGTTGTTATACTCTATATTTATATTCATATTGATAAAACTGATAAATAAGTCTTTTTTATCAAATTCAGGGATTGAATTGACATAAATTCGTTGTAGTTGTAACATGATTTTTGTCAAGTCACACGTGCTAGAGGTATGACTGCTGATTCTGCTTTGTGTTAAAGGACTATACAGGGTGTATTTCACCTCATCACAAAGCCGTTAACCAAGCATTCTGTATATCAAACTAAGTAACTTTACGCAAAAAATATTGCTGGGAAACAACTTTTTTTTTTGAGGTTATAAATCATGTTTTGTGGTATAACTCAATGTAACGCACTCAAAACATTGTGCGGATGGATGGATTGAATAGTACGGGGGTCGTAGAGATATTTAAAGTAAAAATCATGCGATAAAAAGTGGTATTTAAAAAAAAGCTTGTCAAAATCTTGCAACTTTGACCCCCAATATCTCCGTAACTAGAAGGTTCCCAGGTATAGTGTAGAACCAAAAAATGATCAGAATGACGAGTAGAACAAGTGCCTTTCGTATTCGTTAAGAGGTGTTTTACACCCTTTATAGTTGCCAACTGTACAACACATGTGTCAACATGATTTTACAGTTGACATTCAATTGTTTGAATTGGTTGGTAACAAATGCAATAAGTCCACAGAAGATCCTACAAGACCATTTAGTACGCCTGAAATGAAATTGATCGATCTGAAACAGGCAATCTAACTTCAACTTTTTGGTTGATCGACTCCACGTCAGTTCAAGAATGCCTGTTAATGTTTTAATTTGACACATAAGTATTCTAATTCTTAGTTGGCGTTTGATTCTGATTTCGATATTCCCGTTCCAGGTATTCCATATTTGCGACACATCCCGAAAGATCTCGTTCCTTTGTCCGAACGGCACCATCTTCAGCCAGTCGCACCTCATATGTGACTGGTGGTTCAAGGTGGACTGCGCTTCTGCCCCCGCCCTCTACGAGTCCAGCGCCGAGTACTACTCCAACGAACAGAAGAAGAGCCAGAAGGTCTCACAAAGCCTGAGCAAGAATCAGGACCTTCAACAAGTCGGCGCTGACACCAACATCAGGGCGGAATCCAGACGCACGCCAGTCAATGTGCCCAGCACGACTGAACGACTGCTGAGAAGCAGACAGAGACAGACCGAGATCCCTAAAGCCACCGTGAAGACTTACCAAGCCTTGTTCACTGACAACTTTAACCCTACACAAAGAACTGCCGCCACAACTGCCTTTGAACAACGAAGGAAGAGTTTGGTTCAACTGATCTCCACGAACTTCGGTAATGTGCCTGCGAGGACCACACAGCCAACTTATACGGAATCTCCAGTATACAGAAATACTCCAGACTACAGTTTCAGGGAGATGCAGGTTGCTGCGGAAACGGCAGCCTTTGCCAACAACAATAACAGACAGTATCTTCAAGATTTCCATAACAAGGCCTACAGACCATACCCGGTTTACACACCAAACGTTCCTGTTAAGCCTAAAGCTAAAAACAATCCAAACTTGACGACTCTCTACGATATTCGTGACAAACATTCGCCGCCATCGACTCCTGAGCCAACCACAACCAAAAGGCCAACATTGGTGCCATACACCAAGAGTTACTCCACCCTCATTGAAAAGCAAGAGCCTTACACCAGGCCTGGAGTATCCCTACTGAAAGGATTCCTCCAAAAAGAGAAGAACAAGACTTTAACGACAACTACTACCACTGAGAAAGTGCCTCAAGTTACAGCCAGGAGCAACTTTGCTGAAAATCAAAAGAAGGTCACTATCGATACGAAGGACAGTTTCGAATCGGCAACAAAGATCCCTCACACGACCAGAGCTGATGTGTTCACTCAGACGGCATCATCTGATAGATATGACGTATACTCCAGCACTAACCAAGCAACCCAGGGGACTACGGAACCATCCTACCAAGAACGTCGCGAAAGACTCATGAGGAAATTGAACCTGGATAGATACGGACCTACTGGGCCTACTGAACCTACTGTCCCAACGACTATGACTGATAGATACTTCGGAGATCAGCCCAATAGGCCAGGATTAGTCGTACCGCCATCATTGACACCAAAGACGTTGCACAGCTTGGCAATTTACTACGCAACTGCTTTGGATAATCTATCAACAACTCCAACTCCTGAAGAGACCGAAACAGTCACACCTTCCTTTGATGATTACGAGGCCATGGAGGAAGCACTGCCAGCTCTATTCAGCCGTCAGACTATAAACAAATACAGCAATCTCTTTGGACAGCATATGACCAACGCTGAGTTATTAGAGGAAATAAGAGAAGATCCTAATGGAACCTATAACGAATTGGCTGAAGATTTGTCAGTTATGCAGAGTCAAAACCCCATTGCTACTTCTCCACAAATCAGAGAGTTAGCTCAAGTGTTCACTCACGCTTTATCTGCTTACCTCCAAGATCCAGTACAATTCAGAAAAGTTCTATCAGACATCAGACCGACTCACCCATCATTCGGAGACTTGTTAACAACAACAGAAGAATCTATCAACACAGAACCAACAACTACAATCAATGAAGAAGATGATGAAATCCTTGGCTTTTCAGATGATCACAAATCTGCACCGCCACTTTCAAACAATGTGCGAGAACCAAAGGCTTTAGGTGTGCCTACAATATATCCAGTAACAGAACAACCCACAACTACTACTAGACCAGTGTCAGAATACGTTTCATCGGCGGCATACAGCTCACTTTCTACTACTGCCAGAAATCCATTCAGATGTTGTGGAAGAATATCAGCCTCATACACATCGCCGCCTACTCCTGCCGCTACCACACCCACATATACCAACACTGTCGCGGTTAATATTAATACACTCTCCAGCATTAACAATGAACCCACGACTACAACAGAAAGCGATTACTCGATTCACAAATATGGCGGATTCCAGAATAATGCTTTGAGTCCGAATGATTCTCCTTACGGAACGAATGCAGTGTCTACTGAAGGTAGACCTTTGAGCGAGTACGTTGAAGCTACTAACTTGCCAACAGCTTGGGGTATCGACCCATCCGTGTCAACATCCGTCAGCGACTTCGAAAGCAAGAAAATTAGGACTACAACAGCACTTCCTTCGACCACTTCAGTCTACTTCACGGAAACTGAAAGTGTTGAGTTAGAGAATGAAGAAGAATTGCAAAGAGCTCACAGTCAATCGTTCGCAGCGCCACAAGGTAACAGCATCCGTCACGGGAAAACAATAACCTTTGATGCTGAACCGATCAAGAAACCCGCTGAGGACCTCGAAGCTCCTACGATACCTGATGAAGACCTGACTACCGTACAAACTACAACGCAACCTACTACCACCGCGAGAGTGACAGAGACAGAAACTTTAACTACTACAACACCGACGGTACCTGACACTGTATTCACATCTCCAGATAGTGAAAAGACGACGAACCAATTCGCTTGGTCGAGCACTTACGGAAACTGGCAGAGTACTGTCATAGATCCTATTACACTCAACGATGGGTTGAGTCCGACAGCACCAGACCACAATCAAGGATTATCAGAGAACACGTACATTCCTAACACAGCCACTACTCCTACAGAGTACGTACCCACAGAACAAACTGCTGAACCGACTGTCAGTTTCGAAGTATCCACGCATGAGACAAAAGATTTTGAAAGACAAGGAAGGCTGCTAAGAGATTCTTCAACTGAACCAGCTCAAGACCTCACAACAATAACCGACACAGTAGTAGAAAAAGCAAAAGAAATTATGAATGCAACAACAGCAGAAAAACTAATGAATGTAATGAAGAAAACGAAATCAAAGACGGTAAAGAGATTGATATTGCTGCTGATACAGACATGCGATGATGACCACAACACTACCGCTGAGGCGTCAAAGAAAGCTTTACTTGAAGCTTTGATGGCTGTCTCGCAAAAGGATATGGAAGATATCGCTAAAGAAGAAGAGGTAGCGGAACTACCAACCACAGAAGCTGACAGAAATGTACACAGACGAACAGATAGAATAGAGAGGACCAGAGGAGACAGAAGAGGGAAAAGCTTGAACTTCGATCCTAGCGCAATCAATTCTCTATCAAACGCACCACAAACCACGACAACCACAACAACAGAAAGTGTCAAAACAACAGAAGACCTAGAAACGGCAGCGACAACTTTCAGTCCACTTAGAACCAGTAGTATCACAGCCAGTCGAAGAGGTGTGAAGAAATTCCACGTCAGAACGACTCCTGTTGAACCAAAAACAACTACTAAATTACCTTTTATAGATACTCCTATAGCTGAAGCTAGGGTTGCACCCGCTAGTGATGGGAAAGCCACGTCCGATACCAGGGCCTTAGAATTATTAAGGTCGCTGTACTCTATCGCGGCGAGGTGGGGTTGAGAACGTTCTAGAGACGTAAGGATTTTGTTTTTATATTTAGGGTTGAGTCCAGTGCGACATTTCTTTATGTATTTTCTAGACGGAATTTGATGTGCAAGCATTCTGCTGTGTAACTTATCTTGTATCTTCAAATCGTTATACTCCGTTGTAAAGTTAAGAGATTTAGAAAAAATATGTTTTTTTTTTATGTATAACGATAGTATCAACACTGATATGTAAAGAGAAAACAAACTAGCTTCAAGGGTAGCAAAAGCCTACCATAGATAATGAAAGTAAAGTGGCTACTCAAGATTACAATACCTTTAAAAGGGAATCAGATATGAGCAATATACAAGTCTATCAAAAGGTTGACTGATAATGATGACGAAGAAGTCCGCCATAAATATGTAAATAAAGTTTAATCATATAAATTATGATATAAGGGAAAGTTACAAACAGAATGTTTCAATATAAATAATTTCAAACCCTAAATATAAATGTGTAAATGTGATTATGTAGATAGAATTTATTCGTTTTCAACCGATTTAAAGAGAGCATCAGTGTTTTCAGATGTTTGAAAATTATGATGATTCTGTACAGGCTGTTGGGAGCAATATGCACATAATAATATCATTATGAAGTAGTATTAAAAACCTACTAAATATAACTGCACTGTAGTTTATTTGAAAACGCAATATTTTTTTCTTGAATGTCCTAAAAATTTAGAAACTATTGGCAAAATGCAGCTGCTTTTAAACGAAAATACATGGGTTTGCTCAGAAATAATTTCTGTAAGGCCTACAGATATTTTAACATATTTGTTAGATCTAGGATTTTGGGTAATCTAAATTCCTTTTTTCATAGAAAAGGAATATGTACAAGAGTTGGTGATTAAATGCAGGTGTAGACAATGTTAGCCTGTAAATTATGAGAAGACTAAAAAAATTAGGCAGGGGATTATTAAATAATATTTTCTATTTATTATGTTCATACTGCTCAAACCAGCCGCCCTAGTATGTAACCTAGTTAACTTATTACGTTTTGTTATTGAAAAAAATTGACTACATAGACTAAAGCATAGTATTCTATTTATAAGCGACCGTAATGTTTAATTTTCCTATGTTTAGGGAAGATTCTAGGATAAATACTGAGTTACCTACTTTACTTTAGATTTTATATTCGTTACACTGCCACAATAACTCTGTAATATACTTGTAAGTGGACTATTTCTAGATGTATTATATGTTAGATATTTTTTTTAGTAAATTTTTTGTATAAAAATATTTATTTTGACTTTTTTTCTCCACACCTCCAGCCAACACCTCAATACTCAATTCTTTATTGCATTCCACAATGTAGGTTAAATGGTAAACATGTCTTTGGAAACAATCCACGGGGTCTAAAATGGCCGCTTTAGTAGAATCATAATATGAATCACGTTCAAAATTTATAATTCTTAAAATAGACTTTATGGTTACGTTGTTGACTTACTGAGGACCTACTCTGAGGGTAATCCAAATTGATTGATGTGAAAATATTAAGAGGCCTGCGGAGCAATCGTAGTTCATACAATCGTAATACCAAAATAATTAAAGTAAGTACATAAACTCATTTTTTGCCAAGAGGGTATGCAGAAATCACAGATCGCCACCTCCTACGACGCTAATCACTACCTGTTTGCTAAAGTGTTATAAATGAACAGAAGCTGATGGGCGCTACTGAAGGCCCCAAACTAGTGGCTCGTTTCTCGAGGTCTACTCTCTAAGCACGAAACCCGTAGTTTCGGCCGAAGCTACGGTCGTTTCCTACTCCGTATCACTTACGGACATAGATTCGTGAGGAGCTCGAACTAAAAATGAATGACAACACGGTTGGTTATCTGTCCTTACTCCCAATCTGTTTTCAAAAGTCATAGTACCGAAAATTTAAGGATGTAGGGTTAATTTCAAAGTATACGCTACTTTTGGACGGCCTTGTTTTTGTTGACGGACTTAGAGAGTGCACCCCCTGGGCCGACTCAATTTAGAATGCCATCGACAAGTTAAGAATCACAATAAATCTTAAGATTTCTATAATACGCAGGACGAGATTTTTTTTTTTTTGATTTTGTAAATGAATGAATATGGACAAAGATTAAACGCTTCAATAAACTCGGGAGTGGGGGCTCGTGACGTCAGAACTCACTAAAAATGATACCAAAGCGTGGCTTATTAAGAATTTTAAAAGCGTCGTATCTTCGTCAATTTTAGTTTACGTAACAAATAAAATACGAGTTTAATCTAACTGATGGACGAATTCGATTTTTTTGTAGTCTATCCTATACCAAGCAAATATGAAATTAAAGAATAAATACTAAAAGCGATTCGAGGGCAAATATTGAATTTTGTCCATCGAGGATTTCTCAGCAGCAGCCACGGAAATTACATTTGTGGTTGATGGCAATAGGATAACCCCTATTATATGGGACAATAGGCGAAATATGGGTGCACTATTTAGGTAGGTACACCTCTGCCTGACCTATCACAAGGTGAAGTTAAATAAATCAAACTATCAAAACCGTTAAATAACTTTTTAATAACGTACTAAATGCACATTACATACATTTTATACTTATCATACAAGGTAAATCCGACCCTACAGCACAGGCAATAAGATCACTTTTTACCTACATTCCTGGTGACGTACTTCTCGATATCTTTCTCGGTGACTTTGTGGCCAGCTTTGAAGTAACTCTTGAGTTTCCTCTTCTTCTTCATCATAACTTTGGAGGCCGCGAGGGCGCCGCGCCGTTGTAGGGACTCGAAACGTTCACGGAGAGGGTTTGCTGGAAAAATGAATCTTATCTTTAGTATGGTAAGGTAGTTCACGCTTGCGACCTACGGAACGGTTCAACTGCTATAAAACTAGTTGCTATAGACATTTGTAAGTACCGTGAGGATAGCTCGATATGGTGACCTTGATATACACTTCGAGGTTAAGACCAATGCTGACCTATCTACCATTTTAAAGTCCGCATGACTATACCCAATCTTATATTAAGTAACCAAACTACCCGCATTGCCGCTTTTTGTTTGTTACTGTTTTCTGTTCCATATGTTTTTTAATTATTTGTATTTCTTTATGTTCATTTTGTTTAACTCCATAATTTTAATTAACAATCAATTGTACACTATGTCATTACGTGCCACACAACTCCTTTACTTCACTTTGCTCTTAACACTACATTTCATATACCGCCAGTTTAATAATTATAAGACGCACAGTTTTATTCTCTACTGTATCAAAAAATTACCTAATACCGAAGCTATTCCATATTTAACTAAGTTTATTCAAAACAAATTTAAGACAATACCTTGCATAAGCTTAGAGCTGACCCAACAAAGAATTTCCCTTTTGTGTTCAAATAATCATTATGGATGATCTAAACATAATTAATAACGAGATTGAAAAACTTTCTGTCTCAGACAGCTTTGTCTGCTCTCCGGAGGCAAGTGTTCAGTATTTGAGTAATACGGAATACAGTACACTTAAAATCTTACATATCAATATTCGAAGCATCAAGCGTAACTTTGATAATCTCACACTGTTACTAAGCAGGTTGAGTTATACACTGGATGTTATTGTATTGTCTGAATGCTGGCTGAGCAAATGTCCAAACATCCCCCCTCTATCAGGCTACAATACTTGTACCACTTCCTTCAAAAACCAAAACGATGGAGTAGTCATCTACGTCAAAAAGGATTTACAATACTCTTTTCAAACTCCCTCGGTTAATGATGCGAATTGTTTGGTACTGCAATTGTCTGACAAAGTCGCAATTGTCGCGGTATATAGATCGCCCTCGATTAAAGATCTCAATCCATTTCTTAGCAGTCTAGATGCGTTGCTTCACCATTTAAGAAAATTCAAGACTATCTCTCTTATCGGGGATATAAACATTAACATTGCACCCACGAGCGTGGATCCAAATTGTGATGAATATTTGAACATTGCTGCATCACACGCTATGCTTCCAGCACATTCTTTCCCCGCCAGGCTTGCAAATTGTCTAGACCATGTATTGCTGAAGTCGACACACACCGCCACAACTTTGGTACTAGAATGCGACATCGAAAAGGCTGATTTTTTCAAAATATTAAATTCAAATAACCCAAATTTTGCTGCCGAAACTATCGTATCACTACTATCCTCTTCAGTAAACCTCCATATAACTTCTTCGGTCCTTCCTAGTAGAAAGCGCATCATCAAGCCTTGGATTACTTCTGGCCTCCTCAGATGTATTCGACACAGAGATAAATTACATAAAACCACCAAGAAACACCCTGAAAACGATAGTCACAAAACAATTTATCTTCGCTATCGAACTTTCTGTAATAATTTGCTAAAGAAGCTCAAACGCGAATATGAAAGATCGAAATTCCAGAAGGCCGGAAGGAATCCAAAGGCAACCTGGAAAGTCATTAAAGAAATATCCCATTTGGACAAAGGTAAAACTTTTTCTTCAGAGTTACTAAAATGTGAAAACGACCCGCTTCTCTCTGTCAATCTGGTAAACCGATACTTTGCAAATGTGGGCAGTAGCCTTGCATCCAAGTTTTTAAATTCTACATCACAGAATAATTTCTCAGACCTTCACGTTTCACCCCAGGTAGCTAGCACTTCTATGACAGCCCCGCTGGAATCGATGGCCATGTACGATGTTGATGACGCCGAAATTTTATTTTTATTTTTATTTATTTATTTCTCCACCTTACAACTATCTTAACAGGGTAACCTAATGCGATAGTGTACACAATAACAATATTAATTTCCATAACTAATTACAAATAAAGCATTTTTTGTGAACTCACTCAGAGAACAATTAAATAAATCGACATCAACCAGGTTGAGAGTGCGGAGCGCACGCGTCATTGGCGCCTCCCCTAACAGATTGGTCCGCGCGCGCGGCACCGCCAGTAAACGTGGCTGCCGACGTCGCCCCACGTACCTGTCCGGAACACACAAACCTATGTTCCTTAAAATGTCCGCATTATGTACCTTCCCTCTAAGTACCTTGAATATGTACGAGGTGAGTGTGAGATCCCTCCTGACCCTCAGTTCGTTATACCCAACCATACCCAAAACAAATAAAGTTGGGTACATAAGCGGATAAAAAGGGTATACACCATACAATTTCAAATATAAATATCTCACAAACTTGTTTTGTACTTTCTCCAGCATGACCCTATATTTAGTTTCATGTGGAGCCCAAATGATTGCGTTACACTCTAACTGACTTCTAACCAAAGCATTATATAAAGCTATAACCGCTTTTATGTTCGTAAATTTACTTACCGTACGGAGCATAAAACCTAAATTACGATAAGCTTTTTTGCAGCAGCTTATGATGTGATCACGAAACGTCAGCCCCGTGTTGACTTTTACCCCTAAGTCCCTAACTTCCGTAGCCCTAGTCATCTGCACCCCGTTCAAATTGTAATTAAATTTAATAGGAGTACGCGCGCGAGAGAAAGTGATTGTTACACACTTTGAGGTGTTGAACTGCAAGAGGTTGTTCTTGCTCCAGGTCGCCACTCTGTCTATGTCTCTCTGAAGCCTCTCGCAGTCATCCACTCCACTTATCTCCAGTGATAGCTTGAGGTCATCAGCGAACAGCAAACACTTGGCATCTTTAACAACTTCTGGCAGGTCATTAATCACGAGAATGAATTGCAAAGGCCCAAGGTTACTGCCCTGACTCACCCCAGACCTGGTAAAATATGGCTCTGACTTGTACCCCGCATATTCCACATACTGTTGCCTACCGCTTAAGTAACTTGCGAAAAACCTCAGCAGATGTGGAGTGAAACCAAACACTGCTAACTTTTTGAGCAAAATATCATTATTTACCAAATCAAATGCTTTCTTAAAATCGAAGTAAGCAGCATCAGTTTGCCCTCCACTGTCTACCGATGGCACGAGACTAACCATATGGCTCAAGAGATTGCTAGTGGTGCTTTTTTCCGGTCGAAACCCATGCTGTGCATCTGACAACTGACCGCGGACCTGTTTAAATAAACTCTTATGAATAGCCGCTTCAAAAACCTTAGCCGGGGTCGACAGCACTGCGACAGGCCTGTAACCATCCACCGTCATCCCTGCGCTTCCTTTTGGCACCGGAACAACGCGGGTAATCTTCCACCTCTCAGGAAAAACAGCTCCATTCAGGCATTTATTATAAATATATTGCAACGGTTGGGCCAGTACCATTCGACAATCCCTAAAGATGTAAGGTGGTATGCCGTCTGGCCCTGCAGACCTTTTCGGTTTAAGTTGTTGAAGCGCGCAACATACGTCCGACAGGTGCAAGAAATCAAGATGTACCCGCGCCGCTCCGTTCGCCCCGCCCGCTTCCGCCATGGCTGCACTCACATCTAACTCTGCTTGCTCCGTACTATACACCGAATAAAAGTACTCAGCAAACTCCTGAACGCATTGTTCGTCAGTCAACGGTTCGCCATTCTTTAAAATCTTTTGCGGACTTCTACTACCTCTCCTGGATTTAGCAAAATTCCAGAAAGACTTAGGGTCTTCCAGCATTTGATGTTGAACACGATGCTCGTACTGTTTGCGAGCACAAAGTATTAAATTTTTAACTTTAGTTCTACACTGAGCAAACGCTTCGTAATCAGGCCTCCCCCCACTTGTTTTGTACCGTTTATGTAGGACCGCCTTTAATTTTATGTCGCGAATTATTTCAGCAGTGTACCACTCAGGGTAAATATACCTTGAGTTTACACGACTTCGCTTTTTCTTTGGAACGCAATCATTTAATATGGAATTAATAACATTATAGAAATATTTTAAACTCGTTTCTAAATCTAACTCATACATTGGAGCCCAATCTACGGATGCAATTGATGAGTATAGCGTTAAAAAATCAGCTTTATTAAAATTCCAGCCAACAGGTTCATGGCTATCCGACGTTGGTGCTGATAAGCCCGCGCGCTGGCACTGCCGCACGCGCAGACTCACAGACACCTCGAGCGGCGGGTGAAACGCGTCCACCGGCACGAGAGGGACCTCCGCCGCGCGCACTATCACACTCCCTTCCTCCGTGAATGTACTTAACACTAGATCTAGTTGTCGACCATTGCAGTTAGCCACTTTGTTACTCTGAGTGAATCCACAATAAGTTTCGAAACATTGAAAATAATTTAGGACGTTAACATGACAAGAATTCAAATTGAAGTCACCTATTACAATAGTGTCATTAAAAGATTTACACATTTGTTCAATAATTCTAAATAAGACCATATATTCGTTTTCGTTACTATTAGGTGGTATATAAACAACACATAACAAAAACAATAACCTATTCCGCTGGTACACTGACGCACAAACCAGTTCAAATACCTGATGATCGATGTTGACGTCACCGGGCAGCGACACTCGCCGCAGCTCGAAACTCGGTGGGGCCACGAGACACGCGCCTCCGTGTTTGCGCCCATCTGCGCGGTCACATCGTATGATGGAGTAACCAGGCGGAATTAATTCTGCGTCATGTATCGACTCATTGCAGCCAGTTTCTGTTATGGCAAATAAGTTTGCGCTAGAAGACAAAACTCCTCCATAAAAACCCTCCAATTTAGTGCGGAGTCCCCTGACATTTTGGTAAAATATCTCCACCAATTTACTCCGGGGGTTTTTGTTTATTGGTTGGTCTCCGAAACCACACCCATTCGCAGAACTCGATGTTTACTGCCCAACTTTCTGGTTTACACAACACTTCATACTTGCTTTCCGGCACTCCTACAATGAAGGAAGCATAGTCTCTTTCTGTCTTGTGTTTTATTTTCTCTATTTTAATTGGCAATGCCTCTCCGCATAGCGTCTTCACATGTGTTTCTACATTTTCCAAATTGAAAGCATTATCTTAACTCTCAAAGATGAATGTGCGGTCGGTTATGATAAAATCCCATCCTCAGTTATCAAGGCCACGAAAGATACAATTGTCCCTCTCCTTGTCCACATATTTAATATTTCTTTATCCTCTGGTATTTTTCCGGAGGTTTTCAAAACTGCCATAGTCCACCCTATTTACAAGGGAGGAGACAAGGGTCTTCTTTCTAATTACAGGCCTATATACGTCTTGTCAATCATCTCAAAAATCTTCGAGAAAGTCATTAATGCGAGACTAGTGAAATTTTTAACAAAATTTAATATCCTGGCCGAAAATCAATATGGTTTCAGAGCGGGAAAATCAACAGAGGATGCTACCTTGGACCTCACAAGTACAATAGTTGCACATCTTAACACTAATCAGAAGTCTCTTGGTGTCTTCCTTGACCTCTCGAAGGCGTTCGACACCGTTTCTGTCCCCAAATTGATTGACAAGATGGAACAGATTGGCATACGTGGAATTCCACTCGAAATCTTTCGTAGCTACCTATCGGGGCGTAAACAGGTTGTGAAGGTGGGACCATTCATGAGTGATGAAGAAAAACTGTTTTATGGGGTCCCTCAGGGCAGTGTCCTAGGACCAACCCTCTTCCTCATATATGTAAATGAGCTGTGTCAGTTATCTCTTCCGAACACAAAAATTATTACGTATGCGGATGACACAGCTCTCATTACCCATGGCAAGGATTGGTCTGAAACTCGGGAAAAGGCAGAATTGGCACTGAGCATGGTTATGAGGTGGTTGAACTCGAACCTGCTCACGCTCAACATCTCCAAGACTAAGTTCATCCCCTTCACCCCAAGTATTCTTAGCCAACCGCCTTTGTCGTTTGAGATGAGGACCCATGTTTGTAACCCAGTCGCCAACACCTGTAACTGCGCCCAAATAGAACGGTCTGATAGCATAAAATACCTTGGAGTTATATTGGACAATCTTTTGACATGGAAAAAACAAATTGTCTCAGTTGTGGTTCGAGTCAGAAGACTGATCTACTTATTTAAAAAACTCCGAGCGGCTGCTGATTTCCAATGCCTTAGAATGGTCTACTTCGCCCTAGCTCAATCAGTTCTAGGTTACTGCATAACCACGTGGGGGGGAACGCACAAGACAACCATGCTGCGGCTAGAAAGGGCTCAGAGAGCAGTTTTGAAAGTACTCGCTAAGAAACCTATCAGATTTCCCACTTCTGAGCTATACTCACTTTGTGATGTACTCTCAGTTAGACAGCTGTTCGTGCTGCAAACAGTTCTTAGGAAGCACCTACTTCTCCCTTACGAACCACAGTCCCTTACAAAGAAGCGTCGTCCTGACAGAGTCTGTAAGACTGAACACTGCAGGTTAGCGATGGTCAGTCGCCATTTCACTCACATCAGCTCCAAACTTTATAATACCCTGCATGAAAGAATTAAAATATACCCTATGACTAGGATTGAACTGAAGAGAAATGTGACCAACTGGCTTAAGTGCTTGTCCTATGATGAGACTGAGCAACTTATGGTGTCATAAATGCGGTAGACACACACACACACACACACACACACACACACACACATACAGACACACACACACATACACACACACATACACATACACAAATACACATCTCATCCCCACCTCCACTCTACATATATATTACGTAGTAACCACATAGTTTTCTTTATATTTTTCTTTGTCATCCATAGTTTATAATTTAACTTTCTTTTTTAGGTTAATCTGGAACAATGTCTTTGATCGTATATGTATCTTGAATTGGGCGTTGATAGCTGCGCCACAGTACTTTACTTTTGTGGCTATCTTCGTTTTTCCTTTGTATTTGTAAACTGAAGTTGTTCCAAATAAACTTTTTTTTTTTTTTTATTTTTTTTTTTTTATATAAAGTTTAGGTACTTCTATGGAAGTTAGCGACAAAAAAGGTTGCTTATAGAAAAGCAAAAGGAAAAACTTGTTTCTAATGCTTGCTTAAGTAATAAACTCAGCAAAAGCTTGTATAGAACTAAAACATTTCCGTAATCTATTGATCCGGTTGACCAACTTATACCAACAAAACTTCAAAAAAACAAGGGTCGTGAAGCCATATAAATATGTGCCCCTTAGAGATAAAGAAGAGTCTAGATAAGTTATTCATCAGTGGTTTTTCAGTACAGCATCACTAAATAAAGATCTAAAGTCTGTTCAAGCAAATGGTGTTAGCGTTGCTGAGTACTGAGCTGGACAAAAAAATAAACTTCTCTTGTAAACAATAGTTACACCATCGTCGCGTTTAGAAGATATTGTTATGATCTTTTGCAGGAGTTTTATGTTGACTGTGGTACTTACTGACCGCGCCGGCCTGCCACGTCATAGATCTCGAGTTCGATCCCAAGGCACGCACGTCTGATTTAACTATTTGATGTGCTTAACTATACTAATATTATAAAGCAGAAGAGTTTGTTTGTTTGTTTGGTTGAACGCGCTAATCTCAGGAACTACTGGTTCGAATTAAAAATTTATGTTTGTGTTGGATAGTCCATTTATCGAGAAAGGCTAATAGGCTATAAAACATCACGCTACAATTATTAGGAGCGGAGCAGGAATGAAAAATGTTGCAAAAACGGGGTTTTTTTTTTCGTTTTTCTCTCTTATGTGACGCAGACGAAGTTGCGCGGGTCAGCTAGTTTCATAATAATCAATTGCTTCAATGAAGAAAAACATCGTGAAGAAACCAGCATGCCTGAGAGATATTTCTCGACGGCATGTAAAACCAAGTCAGAGCCAAGGGTCAAGGGTGGCATAAAAACTCTGACACCAGGTTAGGCACGGGACTGTTCGAAAGAGATACCGCGGCCCCGGAACGTAAAGGGCGAGGAAGGAACATGGATGGGTTTTAGTCAGTAAAAGTCTGACTCTCCCGCATATTTTGCCCATTTCCCATACAAAAAATATCGAAGAAAAAAGGTAGATACTTACTGGTAGCCTTTATATTCCTCAGATCTCCAGACAGTTGCTTGGGGTCTACGAAGTCGGGTTCCTTGGCGGGCGTCTTGTGCGCGCTGAGCGTCGGCAGCGCGGTGGCCTCACTAGTGGCGCGCTTCTCCGCTCGCTTACTGCGCTCGTCTGCTTGCTTCTGTTCGCGTGTCTTTATTGACGACTGGAGTTTGCGAAGTCTGTAAGATATATAGTTTTTGGTGAAAAGGGTCAGTCAGGGAATATTATTTGTTAGCACATAATAATTGTATTCAAGTCAATAACATTGCACCGAATGTGCAATCGATGCGATCGACATTAGTAGACCATAGACCAGTGTGGTGTCCAAGCGGCGGGACGTGATGACATAAGAGATGTAAATAGACATTAACGATAGACATTAAGAGGCCTGCGGGGAATGCGTTTTTTATACAAACGTAATACCAAAATAATTTGTAAATCAAATATATTCTTAAAGTACACTGATTTAAACAAGAGTTATGAGAAAAATAAGTTTTCTAAAGAAATTTTAAATTCCTCATAATATCTCGTCTTAATACCATTATCCTTTCAAAATATTTATTTGGGAACCTAGATGTTCTGTAATCCTATAGAAATAAATACACACTACCTTAAGAATATGTTTGATTTTCATATTATGTTGGTATTACGTTTGCATGAAAAAACGCATGCTCCGCCGGCCCCTTAACGATAGACATTAATAGTTATTTGTTATACAAGAGTGCAAAGTTGTCTTTTAACCGCGTGCTCAATTTTGATGACCAAGCAAGCGAAAGATTCTAAAATTGAGTCACGAGCGCAGCGAGTGATTCAAAACTTAGAATCTTGAGCGTTAGCGAGGGAATAAAGAGCACGAGGTGAAAAATCTTTGCACTCGAGTGCAACACGTAACCTTTCATCCCACCTCAGCGAGGAAATGAATAAACGCAAAAAAATGCGCATTATTAACAAATTCAAGTTAATTCTGTTGGCGTCAAATAAACTTCCTCGTCGCTAGATAATGAATGGTCATTTTAGGTTTTTCATTTGTTTTCAAGTTGGATTCCTTGTTTTTAACCTAAGGTTTAACAATATGAAGTGAAAATAATGGCGCGCGCAAAACATTTTAAAAAAAGTACACCAAGAAGGTTCCAAGTCTGAGTTCTTAACAAATTAAAAAAAAATTGTATGATAAATTCGGCACAATAATAGTCAATAGGTTTATTTATGTTTTGAATTCACATGCTTAGTGCACGCGATGTTCTAAATTCAAATTTACTTTGCCCTCAAGCCGATAAAAACGGATTTTGCACTCAGATATCGAAGAGCAAAAATACTAATAGTTTTAAAGAACACAACTTTAAATACCTCCTTAACCCATTAACAATTAAATGCGACCATAAGCACAATGTTTTGAGTGCGTTACATTGGGTCTTACAGTAAAACGTGATTTTTCACCTAAAATAACAAGTTGTTTCCCAGGAATATTTTTTGAGTGGAATTACTTAGTTTGATGTACAGAATGCTCGCCCTCTATTACATGGCACTTAAACATAACTGGCGAAATGTGAGTGTACGGTCGAACCAGCTATTTGGTTTACAGTTTTACCCACAAATTACATTGTAAAGTGTAAACCAGAGCAGCGGTGGCCCAGTGGTGGCGGCCCCGACTTACGAACATGGGTTCGAACCCAGGCAGGCGCATTACTTTGTGTAATTTATTTCATCACCGCTGCTCTCAAAAACGGTGAAGGAAAACATCGTGAGGAAACCGGCATGTCCTCGAATAAAAAAAAATCGGAGACATGTGACATTTACCAACCCGCACTGGGCCCGCGTGGTGGATTATAATAGCCCATACGCAAAAGATACGCGCTTTGACGTGGAGTTGCGGACACCAGCCTATTGTACAATATGTGAGTGTACTGTTAGATACACCTCTGCCTAACACTTCAAGGATTATAAGCGTGATGTTATGTTATGTAAATTAATTAACAAAAGTGAACTCACTTATAAAGATCAGTAATCTTCTGCTTATCAATCTTGACCCGCTTGAGCCGCTCCTTCTCAACCAGCTGTTCTTTCTGCTTCCTCCGAGTCTTGTGGTCTTTCTTCTTGTTCTTCACCGGCGGGTTCACGGCCTTGTACTCGTTGTCCGTGTCCGTGTCCGGCTCGTCCGCTGGGTTGTGGGGTTGTGGAAGGCCTGAGCTCATTTCCTCGCGCCATTGGTTCTAAATAAGTAAGAAATGTGTGATTAGGGCCAGCTGGAATGTAATGCTGTAAAACCAACAGTGCTTATTTTACTCTGTTGAATTTGCAACATGATAAAAATATCCCATAAACAGTGACACCCATTACGGCAAAATAAAGAAAAAGAAATTTCAACCTTATAATATAGGTGGTTAAGTTAAAAATCGAATGAGATACCACTTCAAACATACGACCGTAGAGTTTTACAAAAAACGGGTACCCGATCTTTCATTTGAATGCTTCATAGAGGAAATATTCCTCTTTTTTTATCGGTCTCCTAGACTCTAAAACCAGGTTTTACTATGGGTTTGTTTAGTTTATTTGGTGTCATTATGAATTATCTTGGCAGTAATAGCCGACAAAAACTTACAGAAGGATTGTTCACTATACAGACTGGAAGAAACATCAATGCACAAACGGTTCCTTGTAATCAGGCCCGCTTCCGATTCGGAAAGGACTCTATCTCGGTCGTTTTCGTAATGCCAGAAGAAGACAGATATACGAGTTGTCGAATCGGAAACGAGTCGAACGTTTGTGAATACGGGGGTCAGATCTTCATTCCAAATCGAAAGATAGAAACAAAATATTAAGCGCAATTTTTTTTTAAATAAGCTGCTGCATACATTTTGGACATTTAGATACTGCGCTTTTGTAAGTGACAGCTCATATTTTCATTCTAGAAAGCAAATGACAAGTGCTTACATCTTTCTCGACTTGCGTGACTCTCCGGAACATGCCGGTGGTAACTCTGTGGAGATGCGCCTCTCGCTTCATCATCTTCTCTTCGTGTTTGCCCACTTGTTGGAGCAAGTCTTGATGCTCCTGTCAAAAAAAATATGAATGTTAAGATTAATAATAATTAACTACAAGGGGGTTTTTAAGGGATTGTGTGCTATTTGTCCAATGTAGTCGTTCATAGCAAATATTTGTTTAGAATATTAATACTAATTTAAAAAAAAAACTTTTTTGCATAAAATTATAAATTAAACAAACCAACAGTACTTAATTAATTATTCATTTTTGTGTTTTTGAAGTCGTTTTTAAATTAACCATTAAATGTGAGAGTCAAAGAAATCCTTTTAAAGAATAAATAAACTATTTGGGAAATGGGTAGCTAGCAAATTAAAATGAAAATAGCCAATGTGAAAAGTAATTTTTACTTTGTGCTTTACGTTCTTAGGGTCCCGGGTTCGAATCCCGGTAGGAGCAAATGTTTGTGTGATGAGCATGTACATTTGTTTCCGAGTCATGGATGTTTATATGTATAACTAGCTGACCCACGCATCTTCGTCTGCGTTAATTATGATGTTTTTATTGTTTACCTTGGTTTTGTTTTGTACTACGATGTAGAATTACAAGTAGCATTAAGTACAAACCTTAGTGGTTTATAAATGCTATTCTGCCTAGACAAATGTAATATTTTTTTAAAGGGTAAATAAATGAAAAAAATAAAGAGAGAAAAACGAAAGGAAAAAAAATCCCCGTTTTTGCAACATTTTTCATTCCTGCTCCGCTCCTAACGGTCATAGCGTGATGTTATATAGCCTATAGCCTTCCTCGATAAATGGACTATCCATCGCAAAAAGAATTTTTCAATTCGAGCCCGTAGTTCCTGAGATTAGCGCGTTCAACCAAACAAACAAACAAACAAACTCTTCTGCTTTATAATATTAAGTATAGATAAGTATGATACTTATTTACAAACAAAAAGTATATATGTAGTATATCAACTGTCTGGTGACCACGACACAAGCCTTGCTTAGTGTGGCACTAGATGACGCTGTGTGAAATGTCCAGCGATATTTATAATACATATAAATTACACATTGTTCACTGTCATTAATTACAACATACAAACTAGACACATTATGGACAAAATGTTTGTACAAACCTGGTATGAAGGATTATAACTGACTCCAGGGTGTGGTGTCTCTACTGCAGCTCTCGTCATCACAGACTTGGCTAGCGGGGGCTTCGGTCTGAGCCTCTGTGTGGGCAGTACATTGTGCAGCTGTGCTTCCTCTGATATGAACTCGTCTATCAAGGTCTCTGGTATACCTTTAGCTTCTGGTACTGGAGAAAAGGTATGGAAAGAGAATGAGTTTTCATCATAAAAGATGGTGAGAAAGTAAAATAAATTAGTTTTTAGAATAAAATAATTTATTTAGCAAATGCATCATCATCTTCCAGCCTGAGGGTGCTTACATAAAGAAACAGGTTTCCGGTACAGACAAATCTGTACGGGTCGGTACCGATCGGTACAGTGTTGACTCGCATAAAGAAACAGGTGAATCTGTCCTTAGTGACACCAGTAAATGCTTAAACCCGTATGGCTCGGATCCAGGTAGTCGGCACCGACAAGTTACAACCTGTTTCTTTATAAGTGAGTGAATGAATAGAATATATTGAAATATTATACCAGCGTCGGTCGGTACCGACCCGTTCAGATTTGTCTGCACCGGAAACTTGTTTCTTTATGTAAGCACCCTTAGTCCTGGATTTTCTTCTTCCATTCTACCCAGTCAGATGCACGCCATCATTTATTCCTAATCTCTTTCATATCATTCCTCACACAAACCATCCATCTTTTCTTAGAAAAATACACAACTATTTATAAAAATTAAATAAAACTGCATCAGTTTACTATCACGGGACCTATCAAAATTCTTATTTTTTTTAAATAATAAACCGCTTTTCAGAAGACTAAGCCTAACTTACTCTTTTTGAATAACTAAAGTTATTGATAACTGAGGGTGCAAAAAAGTACAAGTGCCAATGCGTAGTTCAGATCTGATGAACTCAAATCCCAAACATTCCACGAACAGCATTTTTCATTTTAACCTTTGATTAGTTAAAAAGAGTCACTCAAAAACACATAAACTTGGATCCAACTTTTGCAATATTAAAAAGAATCCTACTTTAATATTATAACTTTGTGAGAATGGATGTATGTTTGTCACTCTTTCACGCAAAAACGACTGATCGGATGTGAATGAAATTTTGCACACAGATAACTTATAACCTGGATTAAAACACAGGTAAAACCCATGGGTCAATTATCAAACTTCACACGGCCAATAAAAGGCCACTTACAATCTTTCCCCCACAGATCCAGGTTGAAGTTCTGTCTGACTTGCTTGGCCTTCCTTTTCTTGTCTAGCGCCATCTTCCTGTTCTTCTTGGCCTCAACCAGCTTCTTCTCAAACACTCCCTTCTGTTCTTGACGAGTTTGTCGTAACTTGCTCAAGGCGGATGGCTTAGAGCCGATTGGATTTACATGGTTACGTTTTTTGTTTGGATCTTGTACCTGAAAAAAAATTCATGTCATATTGTTGTATATTATGATTTATTGTATTTTAAATGTTCAACACTTGGTGTGCATGAATGTCAAGCTGTTAATAGGGATTGCTTCAATTATAATATCAGCTTAAAACAGTAATCATGATGTTTCATGCCAGTTCTTCTCGAAACAACCAACTCAAACCGTGTAGGCCTTTTTCCATGTTTTATAAATACCTATGTGAAATAAAATATTTTGATTTTATGAGTTTACAGACTGCTATTGGCTCATATAAGGATTTCACAAAAACAGGATAAAATGAGTCTTCCAACAAGCTACTGGCTAATTTGCTTTTAGCTTACACAGAAAAATAATACCCCTAAATTCTATACCATAAAAGAAAGCACACCTATTCTTGATATCTAATGTCTTGCTTTATTGAGTGGTTTATTTTACCTGCAGTCACTTTTAAACACCCCCAAAAGAATTTGTTTTATTTTGTACCAAATACTTCACCAATAACATACCTTAGAAGTGGGCAGCAGAACTTCAAAGCATTTTGGTACTTCTTTCAGCTTGGCTCTCTTCTGTAGTTTACGTGACAGAGGTTTTATGTCCTCATCCTTGACCTCATCGTTGTCTCCGGCTGTGTCTATCACAAACAGTTCACTGTCTGCCTTGGTGTCAAACTTACTGAAATTTTTTAGTTAGTGTTGTGAAATGGGGAGCAATGTTTTATTAATTTGTTAGTATCTCAACAGAAAATAGTCAGTAGTTATTTGTCTTTTAAAAATGGATAAAACTGGCTATGACTGCTATAATGACTGCTATAACATCATAAAATAAACCTAGATTGAGTTTTTCGCAAACGAACTTCAAGAGATTCGGGTTAGCAGTACAAAATGTTTAGGTTTTGAGATATTTTTAACTAATTTTATCTAATTACTCTGTACTTATTCAAGTCTTTAGCGAAAATAAACACGAAATTGTAGCACATGATGTCAACATAACCTCACCCCAATCTTTCTTCTAATCTCTGATCTTCAAGAAACTCTTCAACATCACGGATGTCAGAGTATTTTCCCCATGCCTTCTTGTTCTTTTTGGAAACACGCTTCCTCTTCTTTACGACGGACATTTTCGTGTTTATTTAATTATTCTTCAACAGTACGTACGTAGCGCGACAATGTCGCGTTTTGAAAGGAGCGTTCCGTTTCACAAGTCTTGACACATAATTTTCTTGTTTTGAAATGTTTTCAGAATACAATCCAATCAAAATTAATAAAAATAAAACATTAGTCACGTATGGTGTATATTTGGTGAAAATGTATAGTTGTATCTATATTAGCCTTTCGGCAAATAAATCAAAGTGGTAAATAGAAATTAAATATTTCGTTTTCCCTGCTTAGGGAGAAACGATACTAATCACTTTGATGTTTACTGGTGCGTTTAGAAATGTAAGAAAAGATACACAACTGAGAGGTGCACTGCTGGTATCTAGTATTATCATTAGCATTACATTTAATCGTTTATTTTTTCAGTTTTAATCTATTAATAGCCAAAGGTGAACTGTAACTGCATTATATAATGCTAGTCTAGATTTTCCACGTTTTATAATTGCGTCAAGAAAACGAGAACGGAAATCGAACCCGTGACCACTCAACCATTGGGCACATGACGTAATTTCGGGCCTTCCAATATTTTCGATAGGTTGTTAGTAGTATAGTAGTTAAATAAAAAGCACATTTCATAAATTAATTATCACCTCAAACTTTTAATCACGTTTATTTCAATGCACCACAGAAAACATTGAGATCTCTCTGTTCAATAAATTAGGTTTTGTTCAATGTAAAATAAATACCTACAAATGATTTTATTATTTTATTACTACAATATCCTTAAAATTAAGTAACAAAATTAAAAGCTATGTAGACATCGAACTAATAAATGGCATTTAACTATTTGGTTTATCTATTTTTTCTTCTTTTCTTCTTCACAATCTTCCTCCTCATCTTCTTCTTCTTGTTCTTCTTCGGGCTCTTCTGCTTCTTCTTCCTCGGGTTCAGCCGCCTTCTGCTCTTCTTTCGCTGGTGCTAGAGACATAAGTCATTAGATTAGAAGACGAAAAATATTGAAGTAGATGAGTGTATGTAGGTAGTAACAAACAACAATAGGTATTCGAAATTAATCATAATCATTAGGATCTAAGAATTGTGCTTTTGTTTAACAAGTACATCTTAAATAAGCTTAGTTAATTGATAAATAAATATAAAATACATAAAAGGGCTCTAAAGTAACAATATGGCATAAATAAAAACAATATTACAAGGGCCATAACCTTGGTGTGTAATGGAGAAAGCAATGAGCTACTTACAATATGGACCTACCTCTTAAATAACTTTGCTCACTACCATCCATAAAATCCAAATTGCTTCGCGTGATATGGATTCTTATTGTGTTCGTTAAAAAAGCTATCTAAATTAACGTAGGCATCTGGAAACATCTTGCCAACAGACTTTGCAACAACTAACTTAGTTGGCTTAGCGACTAACTTCGTAGGCTTAGCAACTAATTTTGAAGGTTTAGCGACCAATTTAACTTGTTTAGCGACTAATTTTGCAGGCTTAGCCGGTATAGGTTTGTACCTAAACTGGTTAAAAGCGGAATGGAATGGCTGGAACCGGTATTCGACGGGTTTATCTAGTTCGGTCTGGTTTGGTTTCGAAGGCGGTGATTGGTTGAGTGCGGACTTGGCGGGTTGTGGTGTAAATGCGATGGTTTCAATGAGAGCGTGTGATGGTTCGGGGGCTGGGGTGAGCGGAGGTTCTTCATGGAGGTGCAAGGGTTGTTCGCTGGTCACTTGAATAGGATCCTGGTCGGAGCTGGCCCACTCTGAAATATAGGAAAGATCTCGCTTAACGAATCTTCTTGATCCGTTGACGAGCCATGTTACAAAGCCATAGGTTAAGCCAAATTTTCAAACGTAATGTAAACGTAGTAATTACAGCATCTAGCTTCAGTAACTAACCATTGAGATTTTGAAAAATAGTATTTAAATGTTTTGAAGAAAATCGGAAGCATGACTGAGGGAGTGAGTACTGAGTTTATTTTGTGTTATTATTATAGAAGGCAGTGTCAGAAATAAAGTGCATAGCTTAAATAAGTCATAGGAAGATAGACTTACCTGTACGTAGTTATTTGATCATGTGGTGCACCTACCTATCGCCATTAAAAAACGACATTCTAAAGTCTTATCAGTGTAATTTTTCTTTTATATGGTATACTGATGTAGACAATACATTCACGACATTGGCTGTTAATATCTTTACTTATTTTAAGAAATCTGCTTCAGAAACAACTATAGAGAACATTTATATCTTGGAATTATGATGTCCAAACATTTAAAGGTGTTAAATATCAAACTCAACCAGAAAAAACTAATTTCTTATGTTTTCCATAGCTTCTTTATTTTTCCTTGCCTGTAATGCGTTTACTGCCAGGGCCGGCAGTCTCGACAAAGATAACGACAAAATCGTTAACTTTCGGTTGCTGATTGCTAACGAGTAAATTCGAATTAACTCGATTAATTTAATTATTATTCGCCAGCATCATTATTACGAGTATGATGCTGGCGAATAATGAAAGTCTCTACATCTTAGATGCGTTTCTCGTAAGCATAATTATTGCAACCGAATTCATTCGTCAGTAATCAGCGATCGAAAGTTAGCGATTTTGTTGTCATCTCTGTCCAGACTGCCGGCCCAGGGCTTTAATGTATTCGAAAAGCAAAAAGTCAGGTCGATGGCTTTTGGATAAATTGTTACGTCAATAAAAAAAACTGACACGCTCGCGCTAATCTTTTGAAATGATTGTGTGAGAAGCAAGTTGGGTAGGTAAGTGTTAGTCAAGTCAAGTTAGTGATATTAAGTGAGATGTCAAGTAACAGTCAGAAGTAGTCACAGTCAGATAGTCATCAGTCAAGATCGTATTGAAAAAACAGAAGTAACAAAAACAATATTTTATTTTTTCACACTTTCTGTCGACACTCTATGGCTTTGAGACATCGCACTTAATTTTGTATGTTAGTATCAAAGGAATCTGTGTTGCGCAACATGCAACGCAACAAGCAACGTGGCATGCAACGTGTTGCAGCAACCATGAAATAAACGTACTAGATTTTGAAGTTGCTCTGTTGCGTTGCGATGCTACATGGTTCGTTTGCCGTGCGGCATTATTACCTCCTAACATTTTTGTAGTATAACTAAAAGTTACACATATACAAAACTGGAACCACTTGGGACCTCATATAAAAGTAAAAAATGTTTGAAACATAACAGATATCACATTAACTAGATCTTGAAGCACTCCTAACTATAAAAACATTTTTTATTTACATCGTAGTAGAAGATTTTCTACTAATTATTAAGTTAAGATTAGAATAGGATATGCAAAGTGGTGAAATAAATATTTTAATGCTATTGTATCCTATCCTAATAATAACGTATAGCGTTTGTTCTGGGATTCATAAACATTTTAATTTTGTTGATTTTTTCAAGACAGAAGGAGAGCTTTAAAAACTATAAAAGGAATATGAAGTAGGAAATGAAAAAGGACATGAAAAAGTACATGATTTTTAGGGAAGAAAAGGAAAGATGTGGATTTGAGTCTTAATGAATGACCAATTAATGAATGATAAAAGGGAAAACGTGATTGCTAGCTTAGGTAACGCACGCGTATACGTAACGCATAACCTACAAATACAAAAAAAAACGGTTGGGGCAAATGAAAAAGGAGAACTAAATAAGAACAGTGGCGAAAAATGTGCAAAAAAATGAAGACATGAAATATTAGAAAAAGTAATGAATGGAAGGAAGATACGATATATGGAAACAACTGAAAAAGAAAGCCAATTAAAAAAATCAACAACCCAAAAAACTTCAACAAATCCCAGAACTTAGACACCTAAAACCTTATTGTTACTAGTGGTGGTAGTCCGACTGTAGCTGATGGTAATACTCCTGACTGTCCTGCTCTTGGCTTTGAGGAGCAGCTTGGTACTGCTGCTCGGGCGCCGTACCTTCGTGAGAGGCGTCCTTGTGCTGACCGCCGAGCCCGGCTGCCGCAGCCTTGGCAGCTGCTGCTGCAGCGTTAGCCTGGGCTTGTTGAGCCGCCGCCTGTGACAAAAGAAAAATATTGTAAAAGAGTAATTTTGGTGTGCAGTAAACATACTCTCTCTGGGTCTAAGGGGGTGATTTGTCAAGCAGTGGTAATTCAGGGTAAGATTTCGGTTGGGGTCCGCAAAGGGAAGCCATTAGGCCCTGTTCTGTTGCAACTGTTTGGTATGATGTGAATGTGACTACAGTACCTTAACATACTTATAGTCCCGAGAATTAAATGATTGTGAACTTGTGAGGAAGTAATTGATTTCTAGAATTGCTAGATTCAGACTGATAGTGGAAAGTGAGAACAGAAATGAATTTTAAAAGTAATAAATGTAACTCTAACCAAGCAGTGTCTCAGAGATTTTTCTAAAAGTGATTAAGATAGAAACAAAGAGAGAAATGAGATGAACGGTTTATTTAGTGACAGCAAGAGTATAATATATCATGAAATAAATAACTGTTCTTCTTCTCATCGTTTCAGTAGAATATGGAAATGGTAATGTCCTCATAAATGTACGCCCTTGAGTTCCGCTGCGCTTCCTGTTCAGGGAAACGTCACTCATTATTATTTATCACTTAACATTTCGTTTATTAACCTACCTATTAACGAAGACTGCCTACAAGTCGAGAAACTATTGAATGCAGTATGGCCCCAAAAATATTAACAAATTCTTGACGAACATGTCAGGAGTCAAACATTTTACAAACGTATTGATTGAAAAAAGATTGTCTTGAGCATCGTTAATTATTAAAAATTAACCTCTTCATCTACATAACATCGTTCTTTGGATCTTCCCAATTAAACATGCCAATATCAAACCACTCAGAACCACAAAACACAGAATTTCTATCCTCCATACCTGAGCCTTTCTCGCCGCGGACTGCGTAGCCTCGAAGTCGATCCTGACTCCATGCAGCTGTTCCTGCAGGGCATGCAGCCTCTGCCTGGCTGCTCCTACCATGGCAGTCTGGGCACCAAGCTCACCTGCAGCCTGAGAAGCTGCTTCGTTGGCGTTCTCTGACGTCGCTTGGGCAGCGTTCAGGGCAGCTTGGATTACGTTCACCTGTGAAGGTTTTGGAGGTTGTGGTTAAAGTTTTCAAAAATCACCAGTTTCCGCAGCTAATTGGTTACCTACTTAGCAAGAAATTACTTATTCAGGAGCATCCAAAGTGATCAAATCTTATCAAGACCTAGATGTAGCTAAGAGTCAAAGGGTTTTAAAAGGTAGGAGCAGAAAAATATAAAAAATAATGAACTACAAAGACGGATTAGAGAAATGATCACTAATATATAAGAAACGTTAAAAAACACATAAATAGATGACGCGCTGACAGACGTGCTACAAAATGACTACAAATCTTACAAAACACAGAGAGCGAAAGTTTTCAAGTTCAATGTACAATTACTCTTGAACCGCGAAATAACAGGAAGGTAACGCGTATTAGTTACAATGTTAAGATCAAATTGCATCATGTAGGGTATCTAGTTTCAATACAATTTCTACATGCAAGTTGCAACACAACACGCAAGCTATGTAGATTTAAGAAATTACTTAGGTAAGTGTATTTTGACTTGAACGCTTTTTGAAGAAAACAGTAGATCTAATGATACGTTTCGTTTTAAACATTATCTAATTCATCTAAAAATACACAATTGAAAACATATTATACAAAAGGAAGTTGACATTAGTTCGCAGTGAGAAAATCATAATGACAAACTAGGCTGTATCCACACAGAAATATCAATCAACCTTGGACTCTAAACGGTTATTTAAATAATATCGAAATACAATAAAGGCACAAAATAGACCGAAACGTAGTTATAATTAAAAACGTGTCGCAAACAAAACTGAAGAATTATAAAATCAGTGTTTGCAAAATGATTCGGTTCGAACCGTTACGATTTCTTGATTGGGTTTCTCAAATTCTACTGAACTTGGGAGAATAGGCATGACGAAATAATAAAAAAAAATGCAAATCTATTTAGTCCGTCAGTTAGAGTATTGGAAAATAATGGACACGTATATTTTGTTTTTGTAAATCAATGAACAAAGAAAAAAGGCATCAAAACTCTGGAGTGGGGGCCCGTGACGTCAGAACTCGCTAATAATTATGCAGAATTTTAAAAGCTTAGTATTTTCTTCACTTTGGTTTTTAAGTAACAAAAGAAAAATACTGGTCAAATATTTGTTGATAATCTGTATTGACGGACTAATTATTATAATAATGGTTCAAGACGGCATGCAGTAAACTTTAGAATTACTGGGGAATGAGATAGATCAAATAAGAATCATAAGTTAAGACTGGACCTCCACAAAAAAGCTGATGAAAGATATAATCAAATGAATGAAGAAAGGAAATCTATGAAAATCAAAAGATCATATTATAATCATGACAGAACATCCAATAAAGACAAACACTCAGTCATTCGATGACTTTTATCGGAATGTGTGGTTTTTTTTAACAAATGAAGATTTCTTTAGCTAAGATTATTCACATGCCTAATGATAATTAGACCTCTGTCAAAGTTATAGACAGATGATTACAAATGAAGTTGCAATTGAGTGCAACCGTTATATAATCATTGGATTATGGTAATCGGTCACTGTGCTCTGAGCCTAGACCAAATTAGTCAATAGTGATGATATTACTGAAGCATTAAGAGAAAATAAAGAAGCAACGATTTATGTAATTGCTGAAAAAATATTGATTTTGTCTGAAATGATGGACGTAGGTAATCATCCATATCTTAGATTGAATCAAAACTTTTACAAGCTCAAAATTATAATCGTTACACCTAAGTTATCAAAGATAAACTATCATCCCAATGATGCCTCTGTGTGTGCTAAAGCAAGCATACTGTTGGTAGTTGTGTGCTTACAAAAAAAAACAGTGGCTCAAAAAGTTGTATTGATTGCATTTTAAAATTCAATCAAAATGCATCTATAGATTGAGAAACACTGACATACTTTTGATATCTCTTCCACGAATTTCTTCCAATTATTACAGACTTTACTCTTAACTGTTTACCTAGCACCTCAAATAGAAATACTCGATCAAAATTACAACATGATTAGCAATGACTGACAATAAACTTCTTTCCTAAGATTTATCTGTTGCAAGAACTAACCGTTTTTCGTACTTTACTTAGTTACTAAACACCATAACATTTACAGCAAATCAATTACATGGCATTGCAAGGTTCAAATTAATATGTTTTTGTTCACATTTTGTCACGTAATATTTGGAAACTGAAATTCAATTATTTTGCACGGGTGTGAAGTTGCATTAGTGTTGGAAGTTTCAAAAGTTTGATACAAATTGCGGCCATATTAAATAGTACATTGTTACCGTTAGAGTTGAAAGTAACTCATTTAGTCCCGAGACGGGGTTTGGCGCCCGAACAAAGTGAAGGCGCCAATAGTTCGATGGACTAAATAAGTCTTTAACCCGAGGTAAACACTGTGCTTGAGGAATATAAGAAAAATAAAATAAAAACATAAATTAGTCGAAAAACCAATCAAGATCTGATTTCCGCTTTCCCTCCTCTTTTGTTTATTTTTCTGTGGCCGGCCAGCTATTCAGCCATTAAGTACCTACCTATTTTTCAATTTCGTCGTCTATGTTATTTTAAAGAAATAGTTGTAACTAAATTATAATGAAGTTATTTAAAAATAAATATTCTTTAGTTAATACTAAACTTTAAGTTATATCAATTTTACATCGCGCTGTAATTGTGTGGCTGTATAGAAAGTTGAAACATGGTTCTTAAAATCAACATGTCATCAAATCAATCATGGTTGTCAAATTATAAAAAAATAGACTTTTTTTTTATAATTTGACAGCTGTCATTTGAAAGCGATTCTCTCTAGGGCTGAAAACAACCCGCTTTAACTTCAGACCTACACTAAAAGATTTTTTTTTAAATTCATTGGTAGAATCAGACCATGTCTAGTCAACATTAGCTTTTGGATTGTCCATTACAGAAGAAAGATTCATATGACTATTCTTGAACGTCAAAAAACCAGGACGTCCTTTTAATGATCACAATTCACAACCCTAGACCCATTACAATCAAGAAAATGAATTCAAATAAAGCCAATCAAATGCACCCACACAACATGTTGAAAGAGAAAATAACTGAGTTGAACATGATGAAAACAACATATTAGCATTTCCAAAAAGCATTAATTTCGTTCAGAATGCAAAATAAAATCCAATAATGTAATCCAAAATGATCCATTCAAAAAAATGTCTAAGGAGACATAATAATGCAAACAACAGCTAATACTTTTCTGATTGCATTTGCTCTACTTCACCGGTAGGTGATCTAAATCTTACGTTCTATTTTTGCTCATTTTTGTGCAACTCTAATATCCATTATTATAATACGGCTTTTAACTTCCACATTGTCAACAATTCACTTAGTGACATTACATTACCAATTTCTGCCACATAATGTTTGTATTGCCACTTACTGCAATTGAAATAAAACGACCTATTCTGAACGCGATCAATTCATTTCCCAAAGCAAGCGGACCGAGCAATTGCGTAACTCCGTAATGTTAATTGACTTTCCGATATCTTTCTTTAATGTTTTATATTATTTTTTCGTAAAACTCATTTGTACCGATTTGCACAACGTGTTTTTTGTGCATTTCGTTGTTAGTCGCATTGCTGTTTTTATTATCTTTAAAAGTTACTTTTAGTGTCGCCGTTGCGTTATTTTTCTTGTAAAAAGCCGTCAGCTGGTCTCCGGTTTTTTTAATTAGTTCATTGCCAAAATTATTGTGTATTGTACTGGACCAGTTTGCGCAATTGTTGTTAATAATTTGCATTTTTTGAGTAACGCTGTTTGACCGTGGTCGGATAGTGCGTTTCACTTGTTCTTGTCATTTTTATTGCTTGTAAATATTTGTACTTACACGTTTTTTGATAAAGCAGCATTACCTGCAGAATATTACAAATATTAAGCACGACATATTTAATTATTTTTTTCTTTTCGCAGTGGCTTACTAAGTTCAGTTCACGATAATCAAGTTCAGTTAAGAACACGCCATCTCATTCCTAAATGCCCTTATAGTTATAAAAAGTTTTCAGCTTCACGTACCTGGTGCATAGCTTGCTGGGCAGCATTAGCAGCGGACTGCGCGGCTCTCTTAGCCTGTTGCAGCTGCATCTCTTCACCCTGGAGTCCAACCTTGGCATCTCTGACTTGTTGCTCTAATCCAGACAGGATAACTTGTTTACCAGCAAGCGCAGCCTGTGCTGTCGCACTAGCTTGGGCAGCGGACTGCGCAAGGGTGTTCTTAGCAACATAGGCAGCTTGGTATCCAGCGGCAGCTTGGTTTCCTAAAGCAGTCTTAGCTTGGTTGGCGGATCCCTGAGCAATGGTTCTTAAACCACTGCCTTGACTGAAGCCTTTCTTGCCGCCGCCGCCACCGCTGGCTGCTGCCTTAACGTCTTGGATGTAGGCATCGTAGTGACTGGCTGATTCCTGGGGATCCTGGGCCTGTGCCTGCTGCTGCTGCTGTGCTGCATGGTCGTAGTCGTATTCATACTCGATTGGGGAGCTGTCGCGGGCGACGGGCGCTGCGGCTGATAGGGAGAGGGTGCCTAGAAGAATGGGGCTAATTAGTAAAGTAAGAAATATTTATGAAATATGGGTCAATGAGATAGGTGTTCTTGGGTTTTCGGGAATCCAGCAGTTTCAGTTTAGAGTTTGGAATCGTGCCTAGTTACATGGGACTTAAATATAACTGGTGAAATAGGATGAAGGTACATATCACCGGCATCAGCTATAACACTTAACGCCTCCTCTCCTCTCGAGGATGTTATGTGTAAGGTACGGTCGAACAAGCTATATGGTTTACATTATACAATGTAATTTGTGGGTTAAACTGTAAACCAAATAGCTTGTTCGACCGTACGTGCAAAGTAACCAATGTAAATAACCCAATTCAAATTATTCAGTATACGTGTTTGTAGCCAACAAGGAGCAAAAGTTTTAGGTTCCAGAAAAACTCGATTACATGCCTTGTAGACATTCGCATTTTTCTTATTTTACAAAACCATACTTTCACAATGAGTAATTACTGTCTTTATTACTTCGTAATTGCAAAAGTCACAAAAAAAAACGAGTTTTTTAAAGGACTATTTTTGGGACAAGGATACAAAATGTTGAGAAACGGTGTGTTTCTGACAAGATTTGCGCAGAAGATAATATGACAGTCGTAACAATTATACTGTGCGATTAATTAATATTATCCATTCGTCTGTGAAGCCCAACCGAATCGGTTTGACGCTATTGTTAAACTATTGTGTCTACTCTCATATCTCTTTTTATTTCTTTTATATGACTTTTCTTTCTCGTTCAGCGATTGACTTCTGAACTACGGCACAGTACGGGTTCGATTCACATATGGTTTCAAATAACCTAGACTAGTCTACTCTTAGTATTTTATAGTACTTATTATGTTAGCTTTCTTGGTCAGAAATACAATCAACATAAAGAGAAAATTCCAAAAAATGTAGATAAAGTTAATAGCATTTTTTCGTGTAATCGATGAATTCCTTGTTTCTCTTTTCCCCAGATAATAGTGGAAGTACTATTAATTGATCGTAACTAGTAAACTAATAAGCTTTACATGTGCGCACGCGCCTGCGTTGAGGAAACAAACCGAATCGATCTTGCGTGAGGAACTCGCGGGTTGCGTTCAACTTCCGATCCTAAATAACTATTTACATTCGATATTAGTTGTTATATAAACTCGATAACGTGATATAATTGTATGTAAAAGAGCAAGCTTGATTGATTTGATTAATTACTTAAGTTGTTGATAATTGTTTTCTTGCTTTTAGTTTTAATATATGAACGAATTTAAGATTATTTATTTTTATTTTTGCATAACTTAGATGATGAGGTAGAGATGAGAATATCAAGTTGGATCTTAGATAAGAGAACTGTCATAACAAAAATGGTTTGACGTGAAAAAATCGGATTCTCTAAAAGAAAATAGAAATGGTAAGTAACACTTCATAATTCAATTAAAACCCGATGCTAGCTTGAGAATTTAAAGTTGTGATTGGGAATTTCGAATTTCCTTATGTAAATTTTCACCCAAACTACTAAAAAGAAAAGGAAAACTCCTTTTCCCTACTGAAAGAAGAAAGAATGATAAAAACTCATCGCTTCGCACTGTAACATAATTTCCATTACAGACATGGAAAACCTAAACGGAAACGGATTTAATTAGAGTTTTTTTCTTCGTTGTTATGTATTGGTTTGCAGGGCGAGGTGGATTCGTAGTAAATAACTAAATACACGATTCGATGGTTTAATTATAGGTGTTCATGAAGTTCCTGATGATCTTGTTACGAAGCATTCAATTAAATAGATGGAACAGTATGGGAGACCGAGAGAAAGTATAAAAGAGATAATTTTTTTAAATGCTTATTTAAGTAGTTTTATTGAGATTTAAAGTACGGTAAAAAAACATTGTATTCTTTTTTTATTTTGGTATCTTTAATGTTATAGTTATATAATACCACTTATTATTATTTTTATTAAAATTTAAAATAGTTGGGAATTAGGGGAAAGTAGAGATTGATTATTTAAATATAATTAAGTTAATAATGCTTACCCATGCATAATAATACAGCTGTAAAGGTCTTCATTTTCGCTACAGTCGAACTGAAATAACACCGTTTAGAAATTCAATTAACACTCGAGAAAAAAAATGATAAATTAAGAAAATTCAATCAAGCTATTTTTAGAAAAGCGCTTTTGTTGTTTACTTTAAGATAATTAGATTTCCAAGCCATACAAATTATTTAACACAATTTATAAGTAAAAAAATATTAAAAAGCTGAATCTATTCAATCAATTTTTTTTTTATCACAAAAATCACTTTGAAAAATTTGCTAAATGAAACACTAAATTCACTTTTGAATACCTTCCAATACTTTCACAAGTATTTAATATATTTCGGTTTAGGTCGGGGGTAGGTAGGCCCCGCGGTGCGGACTGTGAGGCAATGTACTCTCGGACAGAACTCACCTCTATTTATAGTGAATACTCTACAGAGCGAAAGACCAGCGCGGCTGAGGATTTCTATAGAGCGGCGAGTTGGAAAATGGTGTAGAAAGGTGGCTTATTGTATTTTGTGAACGGTTGAAAAGTGCATCGTCTTTAAGTTGGGTATTGTAAGAAAAATTTGGTAAAGGAATCTAAGAAAAGTTCGTGTTAGAGAAAATGCAGTGCCTGTTTAATTGGATTTTCCTATGATTAAAGTATACTTATTTATTACAGGGACCGTAACTATATTTTTAGCAAGCGAGCGCCTATCTCCGTGACTGAGTGTCAGGAGAGCTTTTAAAGAAGTGGGATTTTATGAAATAACATCGTAGCCTACCACGAAGTATTGGACGTAGGTACTGCTCTGCTCATGCCTCCTTTTCGCCACCATGGCATCGACACTTACCTACTCTGGTCATAGATTTATATGTTTTACGGTTAACCATTTAGCAAAATTGTTCTTCTTTACGTGTCGATCGACTCAAATAATACCCGACCAGTATGTGGTTTTCGTTGGCTTCGTTTAAATCCTGGAAAGTGCAGGTGGCTATGCAGGATTATAAAGAAAGAAAAATTTTCTTTGATAGGTAGGTACTTGGGTATTTTTGAGTTCCGGCCCAAAGGGTAAAACGGAATAAGATCGCTCTTTTGTGTGGCCGTCAGAGCATTACTCTACATTACGAAAATTTTATTTTATTTGTGGAAATAAATAAATAACGAATTCTTAGAATTGAGTACTTTTTGAATCCATGATCAAAATGTTCCCTATGTCCGTTCCATCTGAAAACGTCCTACTTCATAATAAGTTTAACATTCTGTTTGACAGCCGAGTAGTGCTGAGTGGGTATTATCCACTCTTATGTTATCTGTAACAGTTTCGCACACAATCTTGGGGTGCAAAGTGGAGAGAAATAAATGATATCACTGTGCTAACTGTGGCTGCGAGGCTGGGCACGACCGGCACCATGTCATAACGTTTAGTCAATCACATGCAATCACCTGACCCCAGGCGTTGCTTGCATTCTACGTTACGATTTTAATGCAATTCTTCAGAATTCACATCGAGTATCAATCTTAAGAGTATTTTATAGGGTGATAGCTAGACGATCAGCAAAATTTTGATATCACGTGACTTGCTTTTGTTCAATGCAGTCGGCGCAACATGTTTTCTTCTTATTTTTTTCCCTTCTAACCGAACAGTATCCTTAATCAGATTATGTCTGGTTCCAAATTAGAACCTAGGCACTGACTTGCCCTCTCCGTATTATGAACCAGCTCATTCCCTATAGGAGGCTTCTCTTTTGCGTGAAATACTACACTCCATTAACAAATTTGGAAGGGAATACCCGTGCCCTATTGAACTGTCAAGACATCGAAACATCGCCAAACAAAAGATGCCTTCACGTCAGGGGAATTATGACCCTCAGTTATGAAGAATAAGACGCGAGGAGGGAATGATGAGCCTGATCAAGATTTGCTAGTCAGTAAGTAACCTGTCATGTTCTAAATCAGTGCAAGAGATGACTTAATTATTAGATCTGAAACTCTTAGTTAAAATCTCTTCCTGTATCCATTCATATGCCGACTTCTTTTTCTTTATACTCGGCTCCTCAGAGCTGAGGTTCGTGACCTATCCTGTTGATGTCTTTTTCTGGCGTTGCCCCAGATTTACGTGTGTCCTGAGCTGCCTTGAGGCTTCCTGAAAAGATAGCCTCAAAGACTGGAGGATGACACCAGTCCAGCGTTCTGATCGTCGACCTTTTAGGCGTCTCTCTTTCTTTCTTTCTACTGCCTATGATTATTTTCAGACGGTCATTTGATGGTGCTTTAGTTAAAAACTACAAAACACAACACACACACAACACAAAAAAAACTCCTTACAAATGACCCAATACCGAAAAGATACCGTGGACCAGGTATATTATTACTAAGTAAATAAAATCAAACCAAAAATACTCAAAGATATCCCAATTAAATGTAAGCACTAAATATTATGACATAATTAGATAATTTCCACTCTTGTTTTTCTATTTCCTCAATTAAATAACGAAAGCCTACGGATAGGTCCGTTTGCAGATTTTCGCGCCAGTGACCATAATGTTTTTTCTTTTTTTTGACAACAGATGCTACAAAATTTAAATTAGTTTGTCAAATGGAGCATGCAACTCGTATTGTTAGAGAATTAGAAATAAACGTCGAGAGATTATGTACGGGAAATAGTCTCTGAGATATAACTAACTAGACTGGTGTTATATTTGCGGCCAGTTTAGATCGCAATAGCGTCATTGAATAACCTACATTTATTAACTTTGAAAACCAAAAATATGAATTCACAAAAACAATGTTGCAGTATGTGTTATGCTATTTAAAGTTTAATTAAGGACATGCTAACGCAGTAGGATTTCCCTGTAATGTTAGTAGTATTTTGTAATAAATAAATAAATCAATAAATAAATGCCTGTTCCAGTCTTGAATCGTCATTATCGTGATCTTCAACATTTTTTCTAATGAAAAACTATACACGGCTCATTTGTTTCAGTTCGTACGAAGAGATAGGTATTAGAGAAAGGGTAAATGATCGCTAATGCGATCACGATTCACTCACCTTATTATAACGGCAGCAATTTTGTATGTGTTTTCTCTTTTTTCAAAAAAAACATAAGATATCTGGTTCTTAATATATCTGTCACCGTAAAATTGTCAAACACGTTAGATTGTAATCTCTCTAGCGATATTGTAAACTCTCGAACTATTGTCAATAGAACATACTGCTTACAATAAAACGCATTATTTTTCGTTAAATGCATGCGATCGCGATGGTACCTAGTCAACTCACGCGGTGTGGAGGGAAGGAGGGGTCCCGCTTGCCCAGTGGTACCACTAACGTGTACTTGACAATTTTACGGTCACAATATCCATTGTGTTAATCACCGCTCATTTATTAGGGTATTATGCCGTTCATCAGTACTCTTCGATGCATCTGACTTCCCCATTTAAGCATAAAACCAACATGATTGATTCAACTTCTTATGCGCATACGCAGTAATGTTTTCTTGTTAAATTTTTTCTGCACGTTCCGTTGCGTGTTTTCAGGCGATCAGTAACAACATTGGTTTTTGTAACATAACTAAAAACGTAGGTATTACTAAATATTCATTATTTATAAAAAGAAACAAATCTGCATTAAAATATTTTCGAAAATCAAATTTTTGCACAATCGGGAATTGAACAGGCTAAAATCCGATCCAGATCCTTTTATGGCATCAAATGATCTTCCTCGTCGCTAGAATCACTTATTTTAGGTTTTTCACTTGTTTTCAAGTTTCTTGTTTTTAACTTAAGGTTTTAACAATATGACGTGTCAAAAAAAAAGGCGCGCGCAAAGCAAATTAAAAAAAAGTACACCAAGAAGGTTTCGAGTCAGAGTTATAACAAATTTAAAAAAAAATAGGTATATGATAAATTGGGCACCATGGAGGACGTAGAAGTAAATAGGTTTAATGATGTTTTGAATTCACAAACTTAGTGCACACGATGTTCTAAATTCAATTTACTTTATCCTCTAGCACAGCGGTCGGCAAACTGCGGCCCGCGGGCCACGTGCGGCCCCCGGACGTCTTACTTGCGGCCCGTGAATGTTTTTGTAAATAAGTTACAATATTAATAATAATATAATAATAATTAAATGTATAGTATTAAGTAATAACTTTGTATCTCATTATAAGTGAACTGTTATGTAAAGTTCTTATGAGAAATAAATATCTTTAAACCTAAATGAATGAACGAACCGCGATCGACTTTACAGTATAGTATACACTGTAGATCCAGCCTTAAGGTGTCACTAGTCGTCACTTTTCCATATAAATTTCGGGATGTAATTACTTCACCGTTTGAAATTGTACATCCAAAGTTAAACATGAAATCGTTTTGTGTCATTATTAATTTTGTCTGTGTGGAAACAGAATTGTAAAATGAAAAGCCATTAAAAAGTTAAGAGCTACCAAAGATTCGTTTTTATTGCCGAGTTTGGGCGTAAATTAGTAATAAAAGAGGTGTAGAATTTCCAAAACAAAATCGAAGAATTCAATCAATTGTGATTTACGCAGTGTTTTTTTAGAAAACTGGATTTTGCAAAGGTATTTTCGTATTTTAGGCTCCTAGAATATCACAAGTGCGGCCCGCCTTTAGTTTATTTTGCAACCTTGTGGCATTTGCCTGCCAAAAGGTTGCCGACCGCTAATCTAGCAGATAAAAACGGCTTTTGCACTCAGATATCGGAGAGCAAAAAAACTCTTTACGAGAAAAGTTTTTTTCATTACTCATACTCGGAAAGTAGGTCTGAAGTTGCTTGAGGAGCGGGCTGAAAGTAATACTTTTCAGCCCTAGGGAGAATCGCTTTCAACTGACAGCTGTCACATTATTTAAAAAAATCTACTTAGTTCTATTTTCACATTTCTATTGAACCATGTTCCGACATATGTTGTATAGAAATACAGCCTGTAAATTACAGCGCTATGTAAAATTAAAATAACATAAAATTCAGTATTAATGAAAGATTTTTTTTAAAAAAAAACTTAGTTATAATTTAGTTACAAATATTTCTTTAAAATAACAAATATTTGGGCAAAATATTTACTATTTTTTCACGATAGTGAAAATAAAGGCTGAATAACCGGCCACATAAAAAAACTACAAAACAGGCGGGAAAGCGGCAATCCGATCTTCATTTTTTTTCGAGTGTTTCGTTTTTTGTTTTTACTTTCCTTGTATTCGTAATGAAAAGCACAGTGTTTACCTCGGGTTAAAGACTTATTTAGTCCCTCGAGCTATTAGCGCCCGCGCTACGCTTGGGCGCCAAACCCCGTCTCGGGACTAAATAAGTTACTTTCACCCCTAGGATAACAATGTACTATAGTTTTCACTTTTTAGTGGTTCACATGTGCTTATTACCCCTTCACAGCGTACCGGCGTGATGTTGTGTTATGAACTGGTGTAAACAATAGATAGACATGAGATTTTTGCAATCCCAGTCCATTTGCTATCCTTTATTGAGGAGTTCCGTTAATTACCTCCGAAGTTCTTCATCACATGTTCACCAAATTGAAATGGGACTCCGTTAAAGTACTCTGCCAAAAACTACCCAAATCGCTTCGAGTGAGCCTATAAAATTTGAAGAGTTATCGGTTTCTCCAGGATCCCATCGTCAGATCCTGACTTTATGAGTATGGGACCACCTGGGAAGTATACCCTTTCAAACAAAAAAATAATAATCCAAATACTTCGGTCATCTTCGAGTAATTGGGGAACACACATAAGGAAAAAAATAAGATTCCAACAAATTGAGAACCTTCTCCTTTTTGAAGTCGGTTAATTATCTTACTGACCTACTAATTATAAATTTTTTTTTGACAACTACCCTATTGTACCTAAGCACCAATACAGTGACGACATTCGCTCCAACTGAGTATTGCGTCAATTGAAGCCTATACTTCCAAAGCTAAGAATAGCGATATCAATCACAATTATTTTATTGATCTATTAAGTTACCTATTACTTTTGACTTTGTGAGGCTTGTCCTTATTGATAACAAAAGCCTTCGGTTCGATGTTATACCAGTTCCCAATACTTTCAGATTAATTTCTAAGATAAAAGGAAGGTAATACTTATTTACCAAAATAAGAACAATTCGTTCATGTAAAATATAATATATAATAATGAGCTGCTGTTTTAATTCATGAAAATGTTAAAATTACAGCGGCCACACAAAAGAAATGCCCATAGACAGACAAATGGCCAGTAATATAACGTTCAAATAGGTCGTATTCGGTGAAGGAAAACATCGTGAGGAAACCAGCAATCCTAGAACCTAAAAAGTCGAACATTTATGTGCCATCTACCAATCCGCACGCGTGGTGGATTTATTATAGCCCATTCCCTCTCGTTGAGTCCTCGCAAACAGGACCGTGTCCCAGTAGTGGGAACATATAGGCTGATGATGATGTAGATGAAGAGGTTGTAAGTAAAAGTCTTGGACAGCATGAGTTAGATCAGTTTCTCGTTACTAATATTAAGTTGGTCTACTGGTCGCAAGCTGTATCGCTGAGCATGGGGTCCTGGTTTCAATACCCGGGTCAAGCAAATGTTGTTGGGTTTTACCTTCAGGAATTTCTCTCATTATGGCCTATTGCCACCGGCTAGGTACAAATACCCGGCTGATAGCGGTAGACTTCCCCGCATATCTGGCGAAATATTGTATGTAACCCGTACATTATTTTATTTGTGTTTCAATATAATTACTCCTAGAACAAGTATAGTAAAACTTGATTACGACAGCGTAATCAAGTTTTACAGGGATTCAAAAAAATAGAAGCCTGCTGCGTGTTGATGGCTATCTATTATAAGTCGGCCTAGAACGCGTTTGTCACTATCGCTAGCGTTCATCAAGTTATAAAATACAGGCACCCAGGAGTCCCCAGACCCCTTATTCACAACCATTCGACTCGCTTCCGATTCGGAAAGTCGTATATCTGTCTTCTTCTGGCATTACGAAAACGACCGAGATAGACATACGACTTTCCGAATCGGAAGCGAGTCGAATGGTTGTGAATAAGGGGCCAGGAAATAACAGCATCACATTTGCAGTCAGCAAGAGTCGTCTGTAAATCACCACTGGAGCAGGTTTTCTTTAAATCAAAATCAAAATCAAAGCATTTATTTCAAGTAGGCCAGTTACAGGCGCTTTTGAATTGTCGAAACAAAGATGATTATTAAATGTAGCTACAGTCCCAGTCACAAGACATAAAAACTGTGAAAGTACTGTAGTTGCCCATTCCCTAGCGTTGATCTCTATGGAGAAGAACGGGCAAGAAACTCCATGGATAGGTACTCTTTTAAATCATATTGTTGTTACAAAATCTTGGTTACATCATTCCTGTTGAGATGGTGCATTATGTGAGAACAATGTAGCAAGATGTGCACGATAAAAGTGTCCATAGTTAAAACTAACAAAAACAATTCAAAAGTAAAATAATTAATTAAAAAATAAAAACAAAAGCCGTGGCAACCAAGAGCTGACCAGTCCCAACCGACAGCGCCCGTTCACGAACATGACGCATGTATCAGCACCATTCAACTCAACCATTTTGAAGAGAACTAAATGACCCGACACACACGCCACCATCAGCGGGACATTTGAGTGAGCATGACATACTCTTAACCGCCAGGGCACATTCAAGTCAAAAAATAAAAAAACGTAGGTTTCCAGCGAATGATAGCATTCTAGTACATGGCACTCACACAATATGGGATATGAGGTTATATAATACTAAAGGTATTGAATTTATACAATGCAAAGATAGTTGTACAATCTTCAGCAGCTCCAACAATACCATTTAATGCTATCCATTTATGCGCCCCTGTCCTTGTGGAGCAGGACCGGCATTGAGCCAAGCATTTTTATCAGCGATATAATCGTCCAATTTGTAATATGCTTGCTTACACAGTGTGCGTTTAATGCAAGTTTTAAATTTGGTTTCATTTAGTTCAAGAATGCTTTGTGGAATTTTATTATAGCATTTTAAACAGTACCCCTTTGCTTCGACCTTTGACTAACCTGTGTATGGAGTCTATTAAAGGTCTCCTCACGCCAACGACCTTGAGCGAGAGGGAGAAGCTTAGCAATAGCGTCTACCCATAGATAGATATCATTTGTTTCTATGCGTCTAACCGTGCGTGTCCCCAAAGAGGGGACTTATCGCCACTATCGAGAGATACCTTCAGGTTAGGATCGACAACTCGTTATCAGTGCAGGTGGGAGAATTGTCCTGACACCTGTCAGCGGTAGTCCAGACTGGTCAATATGCAACGAAGTACTAGTGTATCAATACCCACAGCAAACGAAGCGAGGAATAATATAGCAATTATAACATTAATCACTTTAATTACTCCTGTCAAAATCGAAAGATTTCAGTCAGTTAAGGAACACGAAAATCATACTTTAGCATAAATATTAAGTATTATGATGGCAGAAGTTTGAAAGGAAGTGGTATAATATGTTGTTAGGTAAAGAATATTATGCGAAGTAAATAACATCATCATGTAAGTAAACGGTTACATGGTTTACTGTTGCTTCGAGTTTGTTTCTATGATCTATGTACTGGCCAAGTATGATGCATTGGGTGGCGGGAAATGAGCACCTAATGTAGCATATCATAGACTTGCATAGAGCATTAATTTCCATATTTATTGGCAAGGAGGACCGGTATGAATGCCTCCTTCAAAACTGTTATCTAATTTATTATAGTCCCTCTCTTTGCAGCGCATGGATCTGAAAGCCTTCCGTCTCCCCCATGTAGTGACAAATTGGTAATCCTCAAAATGATCTTCCTAGCTTAGCAAAGCATTTGCCGTGAACTATCATGGGTAAACAAATCATGTGTACATAGTACTCGTAACATGCATGCTCCGTGTCCCGTGTCATAATTATAATGCTAGTTCGTCGAACCGTAAGTTTTTATGTAATTAAAGTTTACTTAATTTAGGGATAGATCTAAAATATATTTCGTGCATAGGTTCTCTCTCACAAGTTGCGGTGACCGGTGAGATCGTTTATTTAAGTCGTTACCCGTGGTCCCGGTGGGTCAACCCATTACCGGGTCCATGGGTAATTTTAATTATCCGTGGTTCCATGGCACTAGGGATTGTTTCCTGAACTTCTGAATGTATCGATAGAAAATCCAAAATTCATAATAATAGCGTATCATAACGAGTGATTGCGTAATTTGACTACGGGTTTTTTATTTTTTATTTATCTCTACCAACTCTGTGAGGCCAGAACCATAAAGGAGGTATTTTATATTATCTTTCATGGCGTAAAAGAAAGCAAAGACAAAGTATGACCTGAGAAACAAGGATAGTGAAGTCTATCTGACTACCAGGACTCCAGAATCATGAAGAAGTATTTTCTACATCGCATAGGTACCGCATAATAATCGAAATGTACATGGATTGATTATGAGATTCCTATTAAAAATATAAAATACCTCCTTGGTGGTTCTGGCCTCCTGGTAGTTGGTAGATAAATAAAAAATAAAATAAAAACAAACCCGTAGACATATTATGCAATCACCCGTTACCCGGGCCCGGTGGGATGCGATACGCTGTGATTATGACTATCCCTAATGCTATTGAACCACGGGTAATAATTGAAATTACCCATGGACCCGGTAATGGGTAGACCCACCGGGACCACGGGAATCGTTTATTATTTGTTCTAAATTCTAGCAGAACTCTATTACTGTCTGTTCATTGTAATACTCGTATCATCGTCATCTGCCTAGACTTCTGAGCCTTTTCCTAACTATGTTTGGGCTGGCTTGCCTTCCAGTCTAACTGGATGCAGCTACCAATATTGTCGGCTCACTATAATAAAGAAGCAGTCTAGTCCAAATCGTACAAAAGAACTTACCTAGTTTTCACAATTTCCAAGAATTTTATCGAAGCCTTCTGTCACGGGGCGAGTACAAAAGAAAACGAAAGATGACATTATTTAACTAATCAACTGTGAAGAGTACGGAAGACATTCGAAAGCCTCTTAGTCGTGATAACAAAACATGATGATAATATTGTTCAGATCGTGAATTAGGAAAGCTGTTATTGTATAGTTTTCGAAATTGAGTACATTTTGTTATGTAAAATTTAAAATTTTAAAGTAACAATAGTCTTAATATTGACGACTCGAATGGCGTAGTGGTAGTGAAGCTGCCTTGCGTTCATAGGGTCCTGGGTTCGAATCCCGGTAGGAGCAAATGTTTGTGTGATGAGCATGGACATTTGTTTCCGAGTCATGGATGTTTATATGTATAATAAGTATGGATTTACAAACAAAAAGTATATATGTAGTATATCAACTATCTGGTGTCCACGACACAAGCCTTGCTTGGTGTGGCACTAGATGGCGCTGTGTGTTAATGTCCAGCGATATTTATATTTAATATTTGACTATCCAAAATATTCAGTTGGATTTTGGAAATGGTGCAAATATGCAACTACCGTGGAGTGTAAATGTCGTATTTTTGCAAATTCACGAAAATAGTTTGAAGACTAAACTGAATTGAATTAACACTCGACAAAGAACAATCAACTGCTCAGCGCAACTTCTGCTTTTTCGTCGTGTCAATGATTATTGATGCCCATTCTTCTACTTTGCGCGTCGATGGACTCAAATAATACCTGACCTGCCTATCCAGTATATAGCCACCTGCACAGCTCTTTCTTTGGCTTCGTTATCCTGGAAGATGCAGGTTGCTGTGCAGTATGGGCAAGAAAGGAGGCAGGGCAATTCCTGCAGAGAGGCACCTCACCACACTGACATTGTATTTGAAGTATCTATAAGTAGCTATTTTCCAGCAGCAGAATTGTCTGATAATATTTGTAAACCTGCCATCTCTGCTTGGCAGAACGATTATAACTGTAGCTGTGAGCGAAATTAGCAATGTATTGCATTTAATTAGTCATGTTTTTGTTTCCAAGGCTCTTGTTATGATTGAAAGCACATTGTTCGTTACCTTGGTGTCATTTAATTTTTACTTACTTGTTTATAAAAGACCTGTCGTTTTGGAAACCTGATTGTTTCGAAAGCATTATAACTAAAAATAAACATTAAATTGGGAGCTTTCTTGTCAATGTCGTGTGAGGCTGAAATATAGTGCAGAATTATTGTGGTAGCGCCGACAGCTGCCTGTCTCGAAAGGCGAATATGTCTCTTCGTAGTTTCGTTTACTGGATAAACATCTAGAACAGACACAACGAAATGTAAAGCTGTTTGGATGAGAAATTCTGCCGTCTAGAAATCAAACCCGCTGCTATCCGACAGTTACGTCCATCGCGGCATCGACAAGCTTAACCACTTATTCAGAAAATTTACATTATGAATAAAAGTCCTGCAAGATTATGCCTGTGTTACGGAAAAAAGTAGCAATGCAGGAGTGAGCAGATCCACATTTTTCCAGTTTTTAATACCCATGTAAGTAGGTTGTAGGAAGAGGCGCGCCTATTCCCAACCACCGGGGGATAGGCTTGATGAGCTTTGTTGTCCATCTGTGAATGACACTGGCGTTAATAGATTTGAACCATTTGCCAGCAGAGTTGGTTAGACCTACCAAGAACCCAAAAACTATTTGAGCTGTCATAACAAAGCAATTTTATAAAAAAAAATCTGATTAAAAACCCAAACTGCCACCTAACTTGACATCAGGCCAATGACAGTCAGTATGCCACTTTTTATCACAAAAACGTTACCGAAGCGAAAGTACGCACGCTTCAACCTTGACCCAACGCGCAATAATATGCTTACCGTTACGTTCTTACAAAGTTATGTAGATCGATACGAATTGGAGCTTTATTTGCGATTTGATTAACTGTTTTAATTATTTGTGATACGGTATTCATTGTTGTGGATTTTTTTTGTAATGGAGGTGATTGGTTAATGCAATACAGCAAACTGAGCAGATTGTCGGCAACCTAAAGGAGAGTACTTGCAGAGCTGAGAGCGGTGAGAAAATAAAAAAAGAAAATAATTGATCTACAGCCTATAGTAGGCTTACAATGATATTAACAGAACCTAGTAAACAGTAATAAACTAGTGATAGTGGTGTGAATGTCAGACTACCATACGGTTCGAACCCAAAACACGCACCTCTGATTTTTCGAATCCATGTGCGTATTGGATAATTATCACTAACTTACTTGACTGATCGACACTTCGCGTGATCAGAGGGCTGGCCCTTTATTTGGCCAAAGAATTAGCATTGCCATTCAACGTGGCAATGCTGTCAGTCTTCTGGGCATGCTTCCCGATCACAGCGATGCGTAGGAGTACTTTGACGCCTAAGGCTGAGGCTACACTAGGCAGCGATTTGCGATGCGACTGGAAGAGCGAAACGAGAAAAACTTGGTATGGCTACATTACAAGCGAGATTCCGGCGTATTTACTAATAAATTCGCTTTAATTTCGCTATGTTGGTGTAGCCGAAGGCGTGATTACAGTAATGTTGTTACGATCGCATAAAGAAATCAAAGATCGCTTATAATAGTTGATGACAGTGTAGCCATATACGTGAGCATTCATTTACTTGTTTTAATCGCTCATGTGTCGCAGGTTGCATCGCGGCCTAGTGTAGGCTCAGCCTTAGTGTCCTATTGACATTGTTGTATATGTTACGGCTAATACCCGAAGTGCGGCTGCACCTAGTTTTAGCCGGTTAGAACTAGGTGTAGCCACTTACTCTTGGTTAAACCTAGTACGAGCCGATTGTTTTCGGGTAAAACTAGGTCTATCCTTCATCATGCCGGCTACAACTAGGTTCGGCCATTCCCTGTTGGATAAAACTAGGTCTATCCGATATCATTCCGGCTAGAACTAGGTCCAGACAATCCCTGTTGGGTAAAATTTAGATGCGTGTCCCGCAAAGCCTTCCGCCCCGGGTCACACTCATGACTCACCGCATCTGCAGCAGCGGCGCGGGGTGGAGGGCATAGCGAGGCACGCGCCTCTGTAGGATGTGAGCGCCAGGTGCTGCTGATCTACTGCAGGTCTACCAGCGAGTGTGACTCACAGCGTCTGCAGCAGCAGCGCGTGTCTTAGTTTTATCTAACAGGGATTGGCTGTACTGTACATAGTTGTAGCCGGCATGCTATCGGCAGAGCTTTTTTAGATATTAAAAAAACATCCAATAAAAAGAAACGTAGAGTTTTTTTATTCTTATAAATCACATTGTAATAATTAACACAAATTATTAGGAGTACAATTTTTAATACAATAGGAACAATCAGGAACATTTTTTTAACAACAAACTAGTTGCATATTATAATTTAAAGAATGTTATTATAATTATAAATCACACTTTTATAAAGTAACATAAACTATCCAGGCGCCTGTTACTTGTTTCAACTTGTTTGCATGTAGTTTTATCCAACAGGGAATGGCTGGACCTAGTTGTAGCCGGCATGATGAAGGCTAGACCTAGTTTTACCCGAAAACAATCGGCTCGTACTAGGTTTAACCAAGAGTAAGTGGCTACACCTAGTTCTAACCGGCTAAAACTAGGTGTAGCCGCACTTCGGGTATTAGCCGTAACATATACATATACGAGTAGTATATTGGTAGGTACTAGTTTTACGTTTAGTTTTATTTTTGTAATTATATATAGTTTTAGATGTGTACTTAAGGAGATATGTCCTTCGGTGAAGGAAACATCATGAGCAGCCAAAACTTTAAATTTTTAAGCCCGGACTACAAATATAAACCCCCGCCCGGACGCTCCCCGGATACCCTCTAAACTAAAAACAATCCAGGGAAACCAGGGCGGATGGCAACCCTACCTACACGTCATGTCAGCAGCCACCTCCTTTAATGATATCCATATCATCCCTCACACAGTATCACCATCATCATCATCATCTGCGGCGCCTTATCCCAACTATGTTGGGGTCGGCTTCCAGTCTAACTTAGACGCCGCTAGTCCACATTTAAGGCGATTACATGAGCTAACCGCGAGTTTTATAATTACTAAATGATTCACTGCTATAAACAAGACCAGAAAAATATATGATATTCTTCAGGATATATTCTAGCATGATACTGTTTTGAAAACATAATACAATTAATTAGGCTCGATAAAAAGAAATCACGAACTTATCTCTAAAAATATCTTTCAAACAATAAAAAACATATTATGCATGCGATCATTCTGTTATTTTGGCAAATAATTCTGTTTCAGTTTTTTAATCCAATCAATAGTTTTTTTGTAAATCGATCGAAACCACTCATTTCGCGCTATTTGGCCCGCACAACCACTTTGTAGTGCAAGCTGATTAGACTAACTTTACTCTAACAGCATTTCAAACGAAGTTTGAACCACCACAAATAGAGTTGCTAATTTAGCTCGTCTAAGCGCCTTAAGGTAAGCACAGGTAAGCTTCCCTATACATAAGATATAACTGAATGATAACATTACTCGTCAGGGTAGCATATTTGCAGGCCAGTGTAAGTTGTATGTTGTATGTTGATGTAAATGTCGTTAAGCTGCGCTCGCCTAGGTTAGTCCGTGGATGGGCGAGCACCCATTACATTACATGATTCATATAAACAACCATGATCTCGATAAACTTTGAATGACTGAAACTTATGGACAACAACTTTTTTTCAGATCGCCTCGCTTTCTGAGTCGAGGTGAAACCCGAAAAAAACCGAATCAGACGGAAACTACATAAACTATGAATAAAACACAATAAACTACCCAGTTATGTATTATTATTTTTAAGACTATACCACTTATTGCACGAGTTTCGGCTGGATTGTTGACAATACAAAAAGAAAAATCTGAAATATCTAACAATGGATTTCAATTGTTTGTTAAATCTTCAGGTATGTACTTTCCTTACCTTTTTATGACTTTCGATTATTTTGATATTATTTTTAACGTAGCCAATAAGATTGACATGTAAATATTGTACACCCCATGGGTATGTAACAGTGATACAACAACACTAACCGTAAGAACTTGTATTCACCTGTGACAAACAATAAATAAATGTATTATGTTTTTTTTTTCCTAGCCTATCGTATGTCCCACTGCTGGGCAAAGGCCTCCCCTTTTTCCTTCCAAACCTCTCTATCCTGTGCGGTATCTGGCCATGTTCGCCCCGCAAACAGGATCAGATCGTCACACCACCTTCGCCGCGGTCTACCTCGAGATTTCCTCCGTCAGGCGTCCAGTGAGTGACGATCTTTGCCCATCTCTCCGGGTGCATTCTAACTACGTGGCCAGCCCACTCCCACTTCAGCTTGGCTGTTTTTTCTCCGACATCTGCAACCTGAGTTACGGAACGCAGGGTCGAATTATTATAATGAAATATGTTTGGAATGTACCATTAGGTTGGGTTATTGGCTCGTGGCTAAATAATAACAGCCGCTCGGGTCAATCTTTGCTTAGCTTAGCTTGCCTAGGTCGGTCTGTGGATGGGTGCCTAGGACTATACGCATTAGCATTACATACCGAGTTTCCTCCGTGCTTCGGAAAGCACGTTAAGCCGGCGTTTGCCCCAGCTGTCAATTGTAGATCTTTGATAGTCGTTACATGTAGTCAGTGGCCCAAAAAGTCTGACAACCAGTCTCACCAAGTCGTATTACCCAGTACTAACTGGGTCGTGAAGGTCAGATAGGCAGTCGCTCCATGTAAAAAAATGATAGAGTCCGGTAAGACTGGAAGCCGACCCTAATATAGTTGGGAAAAGGCTAAGATGATGATAACCGTTAGGTTGGTAGATAGGTACGCTCGACGACCAGACAAGCTCTGTAAACCCGTATACGCTGGCCTCGCATTGTAAGGGAAGTACATGCAAAGCGATGTCAGATTATACTAGATATGTATAGATTGTGGTGTCGCCGTGTCTACTTAATCTTAATAACAAGAATCTAATTTAATTAATTCTGATAAAAGCCAATTTTACGGTCACGTTCCTTTTAAAATAAATTGCCTCAAAACAGTTTTTTTCCTACAAAGCGATCATCATTATTTTTTATTCATCGAAATCATCCGCTTTTCGCCGTTCAGTTATGATTGTGAATACCTCTCTCCCTGTACAAGAGAAGGCGAGGAGTTGCAGTCTTCGCCAGAAATCATGACCTGTCTCAAGACTAGCAGGTTGACCCTGTCAATGGCCAGACCCAGAATCTGGCTACTGGTGAACGTAACAGTCTGAGTGTTACGTTCAGCAGTGTTTGCTACCTCCGGGGGCGTAATACTAAATAAGTATGCATACTCGCAGAAAGGATGGCCGATGGGGCTGAAAAGTTCTGGAGTGGAAACTACGAACCGGAAGACGATGCGTTGGAAGACCTCCCACTAGGTGGACCGATGACCTGGTGAAGGTTGCGGGAATCCGTTAGATGTGAGTCGCACGGTTGGGGGAGGCATATGTCCAGCAGTGGACGTCTTTCAGCTGAAATGATAATGACTACGCTCCAAATAAATTGGGATTAGCGGCGCAGTATGTGTTCTTCTGTCATAATTATCTATTATTCGTCATGTCAGCAGTAACCTCCTTTGTAGCCATAAATCATCCTTCACACAGTCACATCCTCCATCGTTTCTTTGGTCGAACTGCTTTTGTTTATGAAAGACAGCAAAACAACGCACCTACCTACTAAAAAAAAAAGCAGCGTGGAACTTGACCACAGCCATGAATCGCTTTGTTGTGGACGGGTCAAACAAAACTTGATTGACCCATATTATGGGGTCGAGTCAATCGATTTCATGGATCTACAACTCCACGAGCCATTTCATCGATCCATTGACCAAAGACACGACGCCCTCCCATCTTACTTCATCCTCCGACGGTCAAGGAATCACGCGCGACTCTGACGGAACATGAAACAACAGTTTCATAAACAAATTGACAAAGTCCGTCACTAGATTGACTAATAACGCTGTGACAAACCGTTGCTTAACAATGCTTTGATAATTTACAGTCGATAACCACTTTAACAGAAGGAAATAGAGGTGATTTTAGCAGAGTGTTGTTAAGCCGGTAAAGATGGCAAACGTGCTAGCAAAAGTATTGTTTGGTGATTATTTCGCATGGTTCTGAGAGCATACCTATTATTCCAACCGTCTGGCGTTATTATTAATAGATTTCCGGATTAATGAATCAAGTTTGTGAAAATTATGCATTCAGGTTCATCTGGCTAAAGTGGAACTATGTAGCTATACCTACCCAATATTATAGTTGGGGAAAGGTTAGGCAGATGATAATGAATAATGATGATAGTACATGGTATGGATGATAGTACAATAGATCTACTACACGGCCACTTTCACAAAACACAGAATCGTCGTATCGTCGTGTAGCTCCGTGGATGTGATCGTCACCCACAGTGAACACCAGATCAAAAAAATATTTTAGAATTCATTCTGAAACGCAACGACAACTTTTCAAATACTTATCAAAGAAATTCAACGTAGGTATCGCTTATCCCAAAACCAAGGTAGGTCGATAAGTGCTAACTGCAAATAAGTACATAATATAAGTACCTAATTACATCAATGTTAGCCTTCGGGACATTCCCTACTGGTAAACATGTTAGTTATTTGAAATCTGTAATTATAGACAGTTTCAGATTTATATCTTTGCAAAATAAGCACAATACTTATCTAGAATTAATCGACCGTTGGACAATATTGAAAACAAAAAAAAACATATCTAAATTAGAAACATTGTAAAATATCTAGACTTTGTGCGGGCCATTTAGTCAACCGTTTAAAAGCGGCTGAAAAAAATACAGTTATATCAGAAGATCGATAACTACCTGATGCAACGGATGGACGCATCTTGCATGGCCATGAAATACGCGAACACGGTTTACATTAAAAACGAAACAGTCTTGGAAAATCTTCAATTGGGAATATGCAAGAAATTCAAAACTTTAATTTCTTAAAAATCCTTATTGTTGTTCTTTCCATATTTATGGGATCAGACTCGTTATTGACGGATAGGTCGGAAAAGGCAAATTGTAAATAGGATTGGGTTGAATTGCTGCAATTGCTTGTAGGTTCATTGTTCATACTACATCATGACGTAACATCACGCCTGTATGCTCTAAGGGGGTACGCAGATGTGTACAATACTCCCAGATTTCGACAAAGTTTGTTGCCTCTGAACTTTCGACTGGGTAAACCGATTTTGATGATTCTTTTTTTATTTGAGCTGGTGCTTTCCGTGTGGCCCCATTTCGATTTGGTTAAGATCTGACGCTGATCTTCTGAGATATAAATGGAACTCTTCAAAAATACACGGTAAAGCTGCAGTAATTGCTACAATCGCTTGGTTGTTTATTGTTTAAGTAACATAGTGACGACTCGAGTAACGTTTGACGACTCGAATGGCGTAGTGGTAGTGACGCTGCCTTACGTTCTTAGGGTCCTGGGTTCGAATCCCGGTAGGAGCAAATGTTTGTGTGATGAGCATGGACATTTGTTTCCGAGTCATGGATGTTTATAGGTATGTAAAATAAGTATGTATTTACAAACAAAAAAGTATATAATTATGTAGTATATCAACTATCTAGTGACCACGACACAAGCTTTAGTTCTTAGTGTGGCGCTAGGTGGCGCTGTGTGTTAATGTCCAGCGATATTTATTTATTTTTAGTGACGTAACATCACGCCTGTATGCGCAGAAGTGTACATTACACCCAGATTTCGACATTTAGATGTGTTAAGTTCCATTTAATGGGATCCTGGAGAAATAGAGGGAATTCCTTAAATTTTATAGTCACACCAGGCTTCACCAGAGAGAAGAAGTACGTTCTTGGAGTGATCCCATTTCAATTTGGTAAAGATCTGATGAAGAACTTAGGAAGATAGGCGACGGGAACTCCTCAATAAATGATAGCAAATGTACTGGGATCGCTGAAATCTCATGTCTTTCTATTGTTTACACCAGTTCATAACAATAAATCACGCCGTTGCGCTGTGAAAGGGTAACATATGAACCACTAAAAAGTGAAAAATAAAACTTTTTTGCATAAAATATAACCGTCTTCGTCAGCTCCAGAAGTCGGTGACCTTTGTTTGATTGATTTAGTTTTTTTGTCACCGACTTCTGAAGTTAAAGTTATTTTTCACTTTTTTGTGTGACGTCGGTTATACAACATTATGAAATCGCGAAAAAAAAATCAGCTGTTCCCTACATTTTGACGAGTTATGCGAACATAAATGTAGGGAACAGCAGATTTTTTTTTCGCGATTTCAAGGTTCGTCCCATAGAAAAAGCTGTTCAAAATGATGAGTACAATGACCCCTTTTCGGGTTTAGTGTAAAAAAAAAAAATAATGTAGTATTTTTTGTAAAGCAAATCGTATGCATCTTTTTTCCGCTAATAATTTAGTACTAAATGTACTAGGTAAATTATTAGTGATAAACCAATTATGAACCTGCAGTAGGGCGTTATTTACGTCGCGCGTCGTCAAGATTTGTTGCACGTCTGTTTATCCTAAATATTAAAGAAGTATCGCCAACAAACAACACCATTCGGGGGTGGTTGTTAAAATGGTGTATAAATGGGGTAGGTCATTAACATATGCTTAAAAGAGGAAGGGACCCAATATCGAACCTTGAGGTACACCCATTTTTACTTTTAAACCCATCTAATTTACACCCTTTACTTGTTACATGCTGCTGTCTATCATTTAGATACGATTTTACGAAACTGAGCCCAACTTTAGCTAAACCGTAATGCTCAAGCTTCAAAATCAGTGTGTGTGTGTGTGTGTTTCGTGATTTACGCAATCAAATGCCTTCGAGAGGTCACAAAAGATTCCTATGGCATCTTGTGGCTCTTCCCACGCAGTAAAAACGGCCGACTTCTCCGAAACCACTGAGATAGGATCCCTAGTTATCGGGTTAAATTTGTTGCAAATGAGCTCTAGTATCACCCATTTCAAGGCCTGTACCCAATTACCAAACACCCTGTATGTAATAGTTCTCATTGGGTGAACCTCACTAAGCAAACAGTTCAATGGTCTATGTACCATTTTGTATGGCAATTCATTCAAAAACACAATCGAGAGACCACTGAAACATTTGTAAAATTGCTACAGTTACCTAGTAGCTTTGAACAAGTCCCTCTAAGTTACATTTTAATCAATAACGTACTCAACTAAAACTAAAAACCAAAGCTTCGACCTCTTAAACATCTTGCCGTCTCCAACTGCATCGGTGAATTTTGTTAACACTTATTTTGCCAATATCGGAAAACAATTAGCTCAGCAAATCCAACCCAGTAAAAAGTCTTGTCGACCCAAAACCTTACCTACCCAAACTAATTCCTTTGTGCTACTTGACACTGACCCCAAGGAAGTGGAAAGTGTCCTGATGAGTTTGAAGTCAGACAGTGCTGCAGGATGGGATAATATCTCAACTCGGTTCTTGAAATACATTAGCACGGAAGTCGTTCCCATCATAGCGCATCTGGTAAATCTCTGTTTTAAAAATGGCATCTTTCCGACACCACTCAAACAGTCTGTTATTACTCCTGTACACAAGGGAGGGAACAGCGACGATGTCAATAACTATAGACCTATCTCTGTATTGCCAGCTCTATCTAAAATTTTAGAAAAAATAATGAACATTAGACTACTTAACTACCTTAATAAATATAAAATAATATCGCCTCATCAATTTGGATTTAGACAGGGAGTATCCACTGAGGACGCAGTCGCTGCACTCAGCTCGCTTGTAACTGACCATCTCGACAAGGGAAGAAAATGTCTTACAGTCTTCCTAGATCTAAAAAAAGCGTTTGACACCGTCTCTGTTCCAACCCTTGTGTCGAAGTTAGAAAGAGTTGGAGTAAGAGGAATAGCTCTGAAACTCTTCAAAGATTACCTGGCAAATAGAAAGCAGAGAGTTAAAATAGGTGCTTATACCAGTGACGAAGCAGATGTATCTTTTGGCGTTCCGCAGGGAAGCATTTTAGGTCCTACATTATTTCTGACGTACATTAATGATCTGTGTAACCTTAAAGTCGATAATGCTAACATATTTTCTTACGCCGATGATACAGCTGTGGTTTTCTCTGGAAATGAGTGGTCTGACGTTAAACTTAAAGCCGAGTTGGGTATGGCCCAAATTGCCGACTGGCTTAATGATAATGTACTAACACTAAACACAAAGAAAACCAACTATATATGTTTTACAATTTCAAACCAGTCACAACCAGATGATAATTTTTATATTAAAATACATTCTTGTGATGGAACCGACATAGGTTGTACATGTCCCATCATCAATAAAGTACCCCAAACAAAATATTTAGGCGTAATAATTGACCAAAGGTTGACTTGGTACTCTCATCTCGAGCACGTATCCGATAGAGTAAGAAAATTAGGCTGGATGTTTAAAACTTTGAGACATGTAGTCCCTACAACATTTGTTGCTAAACCAGGGGGCCCAAACAGGAATCTGTTAAATGAAATTTATACTGCCATTGCACAATCGGTTATAGTTTACTGTATACCTGTCTGGGGCGGGGCGGCAAAATCAAAATTTATAGATGTGGAACGAGCCCAAAGGGCTCTCATAAAAATTATGTATTTTAAAAGACGTAGATTTTCAACCAAAACTCTTTACGAGATCAGTGGCCTGCTTAGTGTTAGAAAGTTATATATCACTGCCACACTCATAAAGAAACACAGGACACTTATTTTTGATAAAGATATAATAGTAAAAAGACGAAAAGATATTATTGTACAAATCCCGCAAACAAAAACAAAATTTGCAGCCATGCAGTATAACATACGCGCAGCTCAGCTTTACAACAGAGTTAACAGAAACATATACATTTACACCAAACCACTTCATGATTGTAAAAAAAATATACTAAAATGGATAAAACCACTTTCGTACGAAGACACCGAAGCACTCTTGTAACATGATAACGTACACACAGCAAACACGTGCAGTCTAACACCCACTCACACACACACACACTTTCTCACACACACACACACACACACACACATGCCTACACACACACACACAAATCATCATCCACTATATAACACTCAACTTTTACCATTAACCACTCACATACATTCATAACATATTAGGAGAATATTAGGATTATATTGTTAAGAAAATAAGATAGAATAATCTTAATTTATGGAAGAGCGGTGTCTCCTACTACAGGCATTATTTGCTTAAAAGGAGACTCCAATCATCAACCAATGTAAGAAATATTGTTTTATGGAAATAAATATTGTTGTATAAAAAATATTGTTGTACATTTTAGGAAATTCATGAAGAGCAGGACAAGATTTGGGTCAGGCTTAACACCCACAGTATACCTAGTTAAAGTTTCATTCACATGCAAAACAACTAGTCCAGTCATTTGGAGGTAAAAATGAGAGTTACCCGAAAAGATTTCCGGGAGTTTCGAAAATTGGAGATTTTATAGATTTTGACTTGCTTTTTCCGAATTTTTATTTTGCAACCTTGGCACTTATTCCACCATCATTGCTTCCATGTATTTTGCCATCATTGCGGCCATGCCACTGTCCAGTTCCACATTCAAACAATTACAGATGCGTAACCGCTGTTTTAAATCGCCGGTCTACTGGCCCCTGCACCCGCAACCGCTAACGCTGTTATAACTAAAATAAGAAGTGCACAACATCTGCAATATTTTGTGCAATTGTCGGTAACAAGACATCGAATTTGCTAATCTAGAATCTAGATAATATTTTTAAACCTGAATTGTTATGGGTGAAATAGAGGCCTTTCTCTTTCAGTGTTGTAAGAGGGTGAAGAATAAATAAAAAGCCTATTTGCAATGAAAATCGAGGGACTTTAATGTAGACGGTTTCTGTACAACTTTCTCTATCTGTTTAACTGTTAGAATTAATCATCATCCATGATTTACTTACCTTTATTTAAGTTCAGGCTTTATAAAACTTATGCTTGTTTTCACTGATCGGCTGCCATCGGAGGAAAAGCCTGGAGCCAGCCTCTGGCATAAATGGCACAAGAGAGAGGCCTACAACCAGCAGCGGGTGCAAATCAAACCGATCATAAACACAAGCCTATAATCCCCTTATTTCTCTTCAGGCATTCCAAATAATAAAAAAATAAAAGCAGAAAATCTTTCTTCATTCGTAAAAAGAAAACACAGTAAGTAATTCTTTGTCTAACACAACACAGTTACAGTATAAAATCGAACAAAACCTTGTAACTAACATTCAGATACAGAACATTTCTTGTCCCTCTTAATCTTAACACAGAAAGACTTAACATTTAACTTAAATATGCCTATTAAGTTCTGTACATAGAAACAACATTGTAGCAGTCAACATCGACTATACGGTTTAACATGGTTATTTAGCTCAAAACCTTTTTCAAGGAGGGCTATGGATCCTCGGATATCTAAAGAAACAAATCCAACTGGCGAAATGTTGCTGATACACAGGAACATACACCTCTGCTTTATCCTTTGAAGCTAACAAGCGTGATGTTATGCTAGGCAATTAATAGGGATGATTCCCGACTAAACCAAATCTAAAGCAAATGTTTAGTCCGTGAGTTAGATTATCTAAAAATATTGGAGACTTGCTTTTACGAAGATAAAACGCGTCAAAGATCATGAGTCAAAATCAAAATCAAAATCAAAGCATTTATTTCAAGTAGGCCAGTTACAGGCACTTTTGAATTGTCGAAACAAAAACGAACATTTAATGTAGCTACAGTCTCAGTCACAAGACATAAAAACTGTGAAAGTACTGTAGTTGCCCATTCCCTAGCGTAGATCTCTAAAGAGAAGAACGGGCAAGAAACTCCATTGACACTCTTTTTAATCAAAATATTGTTACAAAATATTGGTTACATCATTCATGTTCAAACTCAAACTCAAAGCATTTATTTCAACTAGACCATTACGGCACTTTTGAATGTCAAATTACAAATAAAATCAAAGCTACAGTCACAGTCACAAGGCATAATAACTTGAGAAAGTACTGTAGTTGCCCATTCCCTAGCGTAGATCTCTATGGAGAAGAACGGGCAAGAAACTCCATGGACACTCTTTTTAAATCAATATATTGTTACAAAATCTTGGTTACATCATTCATGTGTGATTATACATATATGTGAGAACGATGTAGAAAGACGTGCACATTAAGAGCGTCCAGAGAAAAGATTAAATCAACAATGTAAGAAAAAAAAAGAAATTAAAATTAACCATGGCAGCTAAGAGATGACCAGTCCCAACTGACAGCGCCCGTTCACGAACATGACGCATGTATCGGCGCCATTCAACTCGACCATATTGAAGGGAGCTAAATGGCCCGACACACCCGCCACCATCAGTAAGACGTTTGAGTGAGCATGACAATCTCTCAGCCGCCAAGGCATATTCAAGTCAAAAAAAAAAAGACAACTAAATGTAAATAGTGGCTTTACAGTACATAGAACTCACACAAATGTGCTATGCAATTATATAATACTACGAAATGGATTCTATACAATGCAAGGATATTTTACAATCTTCTGCAGCTTCCACAATAACGTAACCTGGGAATCAGTTAGTTTGCCTATGGTTGCCCTAGTAGCAATTGCCGTTGGCTTCCTTATGCCAACAGTTGGGAATGTATTGGCAGACGGTTAGTTGTTTCGCCAACCTAAACTTAAAATAGCCCCATCGTCATAAACATGCACTATTTGCCCAACGAAAAGCCAACAAAGGGCCTTCTGTTACTATTCCCACTGTTGGGAGATTTTGTATGCATTTAAATTACTAAAACAACATTGAGCCAACTATCGACAGGCCTGCAGCTTCTATTCCTACTGTTGGGAGTTTTTTGTAGGGATTTAAGTTATGATAACAACTTACATCGGTTCAACTTAAACCTTTCAATAGGCCTGTTAGGTATGATACGTCTTACAATTATTGTATTGTCGAACTTAAATCGTATCATATTTATTAGAGAGATTTGATCCATGATTGAACCTATCGATTGATATCAAAAAGGTATATTATTTTTTCGAACTTCAGCCGATCTATCCCGGGTTCGATTCTGGTTCGAAATATTTTTTGAAAATCTTCGAATGCAGATTTGTTTCTTTTTAAAAATAAAGGTATGTCTCCTTTGAGTAAAATTTGCGTTCTCCAGTATTTAGAGTACTTTCCCTCCAGGTGGCATTGTAAAATTCCACCCTGTTTATTATAGTCTAGTAAATATATATCACAACACTAAAGAAGATGACTTAATTCCCTTGTTGCTATGATTCGTCAGTATCTCGTAACTGATTGTTCTCAATTTATCTTACTTAGATATCTCACTAAGTGCAATCTTGTCAATGGTACTTGATATATTAACTTGTTAACATTGTACTGTGAGTGCAATCTAAGTAAAGGTACCATTATTCTGGGAAAGAAGACGCGTATGTACAGCACGTTTTAGTTTGTATCTTTAAACTAGATGGCGTTGTACAATTACGTCACGTTTCTGAATCGCGGTGTTAAGATTCTCCCGCGTCGAATGACTGTCGCGCAGTATTGTAGTGAATTCGTACGTACCTGGGATAATGTAAACCGTGATCAAATAGGCGGTTCCCCCAGGGCGAGGCCTACTTGCCATTGAACTGCAGTCAGGTTGACCCTTGCGATTATCCCTAATGTGGATAACTCTGGTGCGTAATTTTTTGAGCGGTCGCGCCGTCCCCCCAGAATTCTCACAAGTTGGGACTTCGTAGGCAATTCCACGCAGTTTATAATATATCCATATAGTCTTAAGTCTATGATTCCACGTTAGCTCCATCTCCATCGCAAGTTGGGCTTTCGTAGGCAAATCTTCGTTGGCCATCAGTTTTGGGCCCAACCCGCAAACTGCCCGCCAATTGTATGCAATTGCCAACTAAACAGAGGTATGTGGCCCAACTAAATGCCAACAAAAAATGCTACTAGGGTGTGGAGCAGGACCAGCATTGAGCCAAGCACTTTTATCATTAATGTAATCCCCCAAATTATAATATGCTTGCCTACATAGTGTGCGTTTTATACAAGATTTAAATTTCGTCTCATTCAGTTGTAGAATGTGAGGAGGTATTTTATTGTAACATTTTAAACAGTACCCCATGAAAGATGAATCTACTTTAGCAAGCCTGAAACCTGGCTGAACGAGTTGGTCCCTATTTCTAGTATTATAGTGGTGTCTGTCACCTCTTTTACTGAATAAATGCAGATTTTTCCTAACGTACATGATGTTTTCATAGATGTATTGGCAAGGTACTGTCAAGATGTTAATTTCCTTAAACAGTTCTCTCAGAGAGTCGCATCTACGTAATTCGTATATGGCTCTGATTGCTCTTTTCTGCAGAATGAATATAGACTCGATGTCTGCCGCACGTCCCCATAGTAAAATACCGTATGACATAATACTATGAAAATAACTAAAATAGACTAGCCTCGCGGTATCAACATCAGTAAATTGACGGATCTTTCTAACAGCATATGCAGCTGAGCTCAGCCGTCCTGCAAGAGATGTTAAATGAGGACCCCATTGTAGCTTTGAATCGAGCGTGATTCCCAAGAAAACTGTTTTATCGACGAATTCTAGTTTCTCTTGATTCAACATTATGTCACAATCACTACTTTTGACATTTGGTAGGGCAAATCGAATGCACTTAGTTTTTTTCCCATTGAGTACTAAATTGTTAGCGGTAAACCAGTTATGGACCTGCAATAGGGCATTATTTACATCGTCAAAATTAGTGGCACGTCTGTTTATCCTAAATATTAACGAAGTATCGTCAGCAAACAACACCATTTGCGGGTGGTTGTTAAATAAATGGGGTAGGTCATTAATATAAACTAAAAAGAGGAAGGGACCCAGAATCGAACCTTGTGGTACACCCATTTTTACTTTTAAACCCATTGAATTAACACCATTTATTTGTACTTGCTGATGTCTATCATTCAAATACGACTTTACTAAACTAAGCGCAAGTTTACCTAAACCGTAATGCTTAAGTTTCAAAATCAGGGTTTCGTGATTTACGCAATCAAATGCCTTCGAAAGGTCACAAAAGATTCCTATGGCATCTTGTGCCTCTTCCCACGCAGTAAATATGTGTTTTAATAAAGTAACACCGGCGTCAGTTGTACAACGTCCCTTGGTGAAACCATACTGTTGTTCGTGTAATATTTTATTGGTGTTAAAATGGCAAAGCATTTGATTGAGCATTATCTTTTCAAACACCTTGCTGAAAACAGGCAACACGGATACTGGCCTATAGTTATTGGTGTATTTACTGTCCCCGGATTTAAAAAGCGGTATTACCTTACTGAATTTCATTAGATCCGGGAAGACTCCTTGATCCACGCACAAATTAAATATTGAGGCTAAATACGGTGCTACAGTTTCAATAATTGAGGTACAAGCTTTAATAGACACACCCCATAGGTCTTCGGTTAATTTGATCTTGATTTGTTTAAAAGCTTTTATCTACCCAAATATCATAAACCCTCTCTAATGCGTTCAAAAACCATAGGCAATGACCAGCGTTACCAACCTGCAGAAATGAACGGTACTGTAATGAACTCATAACGCAACTGTAAACAGTTGCGTTATGAGTTTTAAATTTGGAACAGGTGTCAAATTCAAGTGAGTGTGCTATTCTAGTACCACCTACATTAAATCAGATATCGATAAAAAAAAACCCCCAATTCAGTATGATTCTAATTATAAATCGCACGACATTTTCGATCTCGAGTGACACAAGAATAGTGACTTTGTTCGTTTGCCTATGATTTAAAAAAAAATGACAGATATCCGAAACGCCGCCATTTCGAGCTGTCATTTGTTCGTTAGCTTTTTATTTCCAGTAACCCATTCTTTATTTCTGTCGAAAATGAGTGATAGTGACTCAGAAATTGACATGAATACTCCGCCAGATATCGTAAATGCAGCGACGAATGCAACTAATAACCTGTTGGCACAAAAATCAAGGGCCAAGTAACAATGCAGGTCATTTCCCTATGGTTCCTGAACCCATCATAGAGCCCTTATTATATTTGGGTAGATAAAGTAGTGTATGCAACTATACATAATTAGGCATTACAACACTCGTGTGATGCTATTAAGAAACTCGCCTTCGGCTCGTTTCTTAAACCCACACTCGTGTTGTAATGCCCTTCATTATGCACAGTTGCATAAACTACTATTATGACTGTCGTGGGGTCTATATGCTGAAATTTAAATTCATTTGGACAGGCTGAAACGTTTGCTTTTAATAAATCAATAGAGAGCAACGGAGAGGAATTTAAGGTTTCAGTAGTTTTAAGTGGGATACTGGTAAAGAAGTTTACAAATTCTTGAGCAACTTCATTATTGGAGCTGACAAGGCCACCTGAAGTCTCTAGTGTGAAGTCATTACTATGTTTTATATTTCTGTTTGTTTCACTGTTGATAATTTTCCAAACCGTTTTTATTTTGTTATCGGCTGATTTAATTTTATTGCTAATGAAAAAGGATTTGGCTACCTTGCAGGTGTTTTTTAAATTTTTCGAGTAATTAGCAACATATTTATTAAAAGATTCTGTGTTGATGTAAGGCTTAAGGCCGTACAGCTCAAACAATCGTTCCCTACTTTTTCTAATTCCCTGTGTTGCCCAGTCACTAAAAATAAACTTTGAGCCAATAGTTTTGGTTTTCTTTTTTAAAGTGTTATTGAACTCAGTGTGCACTACCGAAAAGAATTCTTCATACAATTCATTTACATTGTTTCTAATATGGCCTGGTATATTTAGCTTGCTAATTAAATTATTATTAAACTTTTCTAACTTGCTGGGTGTTATTTGTCTGGTCTGAATCTGAATTCTTTGTAATTGTTTATTGTACGCGAAAGTAACTGTCTGCCCGCTGTGAACTGAAGGAAGGTAATTTACGATAGATTTATCTAAGTAGTCGCAGCAACAAAAAACATTATCAATACATGTAGCAGTATTTGTAGTAATTCGGGTTGGTTCTGAAAAAACGTTTGACAAATTAAAAGATTTAAAGAGACTTAAAAATCTACAGCTGTTTGCATTATTCTCTAAGACATTAACATTAAAGTCCCCACAGATTATTATTATTTTATTACCAGTTACAAGTTTTGCTAAAGCATCTTCCATTACTGACTCAAAGATAGAGTAGTTTAGGTAATTAGGGGGTCTGTAAACGCACACTATTACATGCTTATCTAGCTCAACACAAGATAATTCAATACTATGTTCAACCGATAGTTCGACAATATCATTACGAGCCTTAGATTTAATGCAATTTTTGACTAAGATTAATGAACCCCCACGCATCTTAAGTTTACGGTTAAAGCAACTGCTCACATTGTAATTCTCATAATTTATTTGCATAACTTCATAATCTTTACCGTCTTCATTTTAGTTTACCTACGTGAAAAATGAAAATGTGTCCAATATTTTTTGGAAATCTCTCTGACGGACTTATTAGATTTCTTTTGACATCTAGGTACCCTATTAATGTCATACAGAAATTATAAACAATAAATTGTACTAACCACTACAAGCATACAATCAAACATAAGTTTTACATCCATTCACATACAGACAGATTGGTATATTCGTATTACAAAAGATTCTTCATACCATTCAGATAAAGTAAATTAGACGTTAAGTAGAAAAGAAAACTAGGATTACTTCTTCTGTATCAATTTAACTTTTTAATAAAAATTAAAAAATACAGAACTGAAATAAAGACCATAACCTGACTAGGCTTATTTTAGGCACTTTGTCTGATTTAATTGAATTAAGAAACTGTTTTACATCAATTTCTACAGATGTTTATCTAAGTAATATACCGCGTGATTAAATTGTTTAGACATTAGTATTGATATCACAACTGAAACAGTAATGGGCGATTCTTAATAGGCCTGCGGAGCATGCGAAGTTCATACAAATGTAATACCAAAATATAATTTGTAAATCACATATTTTTATGGTAGTATGGATTTATTTCGATTGAATTATAGAATATTCAGGTTCCCAATTATATATATATATTGAATGGATGCTGATTTAAACAAGAGTTATGGGAAAAATAAGTTGTCAATAGAAATGTTGAATTCCTCATATCTCCTTTTTATATCATTGTTCAAAATATATATTTGGGAACATAGATATTCTGCAACCCAATCGAAATAAATACACACTTGTTTGATTTACAAATTATTTTGGTATTACATTTGTATGAACGACGCATGCTCGCCGGCCCCTTAAGCCGGGTCCAGACGTGTGTAACGCGTAATGTAACATTACGTGTAACGCAAATTCTATGTGGACGACACTACGACTATTACCGAAATGCTCGTGATGCCGTCCCACACACGGAAATTACGTTACATTACACAATAAATTACATTACGCGTTACACACGGCTGGACCCGGCTTTGGTGGCGGTACTTTCTTACAAGCCTAAATCCTTGGCTTGCACTTATAACCTTCTACTCACCATGGTGTTAAATTAAATGGCTGCAAGTCGCACGGGACCAGTCAACGTGGCGACACTTGGTGGCCTATGTTCAGCAGTGGACGTCTTTCGGCTGAAATGATGATGATAAGGCAAGCACCACCATCATTTCATTTTGCCGTATTGTTGGCCCCTAGACACGCCACTGCTGTGGCGATCTGTGACATTAATTTAATCGTAAATCGTAACTAAAAAAAATAAAACCGACTTAAAAAAAAAGTTAAAAATAACTTTAGCTTCTGAAGTCGGTGACCTTTGTTTGGTTGATTTAATTTTTTGTCACCGACTTAGAAGCTAAAGTTATTTTAAACTTTTTTGTTTTTTTTTGGAAGTCAGTTTTATTTTTTGCAAAATAGTTTTTATTTTTCACTTTTTAGTGGTTCACATGTGCTTGGTACACAAGGAAAGTGCATACCGTTACAATTACAACAAGCCCAAACACGACTAGGATACATTGTCTCATTATGGAGTTCCGGGACTTTTGGCTTCATCATCAGATCTGATGGTAGAATGGTTCTTATCAAACGCAAATGCTTCATTTGTCGCAGAAAATACCAAAATCGCTGTACGTTGTCCTATAAAATTTGAAGAGTTCCCTCGATTTCGCCAAGATTCCATCATCAGATCCCGACTTGATGGCTATGGGGTTATTTGGAAAGTATACCCTTTCCAGCAAAAACATCCGAATTGAGAACCTCTTCCTTTTTTAGAAGTCGGTTAAAAAGAAAATAATCAGACCTGGGTACCGGTTTCAATGAATACTAAAACAAAATGAACCTATCTACCCTCGGCTCTTGCGTTCATAATCAGTGTAATACTTATTACATAAGTAACGTTGTATCATACAAAGTTCTGTATCAAATCGGTAGGAATTGTATTCCACAATCTTTGTGTTTTAAAATGTTGAGTGAAAAAGCGTTGTACAGTAATTAGACTGTAGTAGCATCAAATCTAGAACTCCATTGAAATAATATGTAGTTTTTCTCTGAGAGATAAAAAGTATTGATCTTATTGAATTCATAGATTTCATTGAAAAGCTTTTTAGTATGGGTCAACAAAATGATAAAAGGCATAAGTAATGTATTAATTTATTGAAACAGTACACATAATGTAGACACATACACTTGAGTTTTGATACTAAACTTAATACTGGCAATTTCATCATTCTAACTCGCAACAAACATGTATGATACAACATCAAAATATGCTCCAAAACGTATTGATTGTCTAAAACAACGTAGAAAAGTCCAAAACACTAACGATTATGTACACATCAACAGTCTATGCGTCGCTAACTATTGGCTTCACTTCATTTAGGTGCGACACTTCTTCATTCGACGTCACTACAGTTGATACGTTTGCGTCCTCACATCCGTTTATATTTGAAATCTCTTTTACTTCATTGGTAACCCCTTTGACCTCATTTAAATACTTAGATATAACCTCGTTGACGTCATTTATGTTTGTTTCTATGATATCGTCTTCTTGACTTGTGACTTCAGTATCTTTAGGTATAGTTTCTTCAACGGGTGATGTAGACAGACTTTCGTTTGAAGTCGATTCCTTGACTTCAGGTTTAATTTCATGGATTTCTACCTTCTCTGAGTTCTCTTGTGATGTCGCTTCTGAAATTTCGTCGTTTACAACTTCTAAGTCACAAAGGTTGATATTAGCATTATCGATTGCCTGTAGTAAGTTTTCTAGTGTTTTTTCGTCAATCAGCTCTTCTGTTTCAACTTGCGTCGTATCTGCAGCGGCAGTGGGTTGAATATCTTCTGTTACTTCTTTTGTGTCATCACTTTCTGCTGTTGTGGCTGCTGCTTTTTCAGCTTCAGCCTTTGCTTTTTCGGCCTTATTCTTCTTGGATTTAGATTTCTTTTTCTCTGTCTTCTCTGGTTTTTCTGGTGCGGGTAACTCTTCCTTCTGTTTGTTTGTGAGCGTGTTAAGTTGACTTTGGAGGTGTGCGAGGGACTGGCGCAGTTGGGCGCAGTTTGCGGCCATTGCGTCCACCTGGAAGATAAATGTTTCGTGTTAGACTTGATCGTACTTGCGTGTAATCATGTGCACACAGTATACAGTGTCTTTCGTCAAGGTTGTTAATATGAAAATGTACAGATATGTACTATTTGATATGCTACTTTTTGACTCACTGCAACTTATTAATTACTTTGGTTCTGATTTGGCTGACGTCATCAATAGATCACACATTAAATCTTATACTTCTGTAATAAGAGCAATTTTAGCTACGATTTTCAATATTAAGTAATTTTGCGGTTAAACTGAAATCCAACATAGAAAATAGTAGTTTATGCGACTGTGCATAATGAAGGGCATTACAACACAAGTGTGGGTTTAAGAAACGGGTGTGGGTTTAGCATCACACGAGTGTTGTAATGCCTAATTATGTATAGTTGCATACACTTCTTTATCTACCCAAATATCATAAGGGCTCTATGATGGGTTCAGGAACCATAGGGAAGTGACCTGCATTGTTACTTGGCCCTTGATTTTTGTGGCAACAGGTTATTAGTTGCATTCGTCGCTGCATTTACGATATCTGGCGGAGTGTTCATGTCAATTTCTGAGTCACTATCACTCATTTTCGACAGAAATAAAAAACTTATCAGAAAATTTGTCTACTCGTAACTCGAAATAAAAAGCTAACAAACAAATGACAGCTCGAAATGGCGGCGTTTCGGATATCCATCATGTTTTTTTAAATCATAGGCAAACGAACAAAGTCACTATTCTTGTGTCATTCGAGATCAAAATGTCGTGCGATTTATAATTAAAATCATACTGAATTGGGGTTTCGTATCGATATCTGATTTAATGTAGATAGGTACTAGAATAGCACACTCACTTGAATTTGACACCTGTTCCAAATTTAAACTCATAACCTACTGTTTTCAGTAGGTTATGAGTTCATTACAGTACCGTTTATTTCTGCTGGTTGGTAATGCTGGTCATTGCCTATGGTTTTTGAACGCATTAGAGAGGGTTTATGATATTTGGGTAGATAAAGGTAGATGACAGGTGAGTAGATGATAATGTAATAAATTGGTATAAAACTCATAGTTAGCTTGTGGTGATATTTCCCAGCTTACCTTGGCATTGGAGGCGGGTTGTTGCGCGGGCGGCGCGGAGGGCGCGGGCGGTGCGGGCGGTGCGGGGGGCGCGGCGGGTACGGGAGGACGCTCGATGTTGTTGTCCTTCAGAGTGCCGAGCAGCACGGTGCGCTCCGCCTGGAGAAGACAAGCAAATATCACACTACCTCTTACATTTTCAATAGCAATAGCAACCCGTGAACGTCACGAAGTAGTTAACGCAATGAGTAACAATTTAATTAAATCAAAGCATCAAAGCTAAAAAAGTTTACAGTTTGCATTGTACATTTTTATAAATTGAAAAATGATGCTATTTTCATTGTTTGAATTGTGACTAGAACAAAGATCGCCAATACTTATATAAAAAGTTTCATTTTTATAAGAACATGGACGATGCGAAAACTCTAAGTATGTAAGAATAGGCTAGTTTCCACCAACAACAAATTGCAAATCTATTTAGTACGTCAGTTAAATTATTGAAAAATAACGTGACACATATTTTTTATTTTTGTAAATCAATGAATATTGACAAAGATTAAAATGCGTCAAAACTAGGGATTGGAGCTCGTAACGTCTGAACACACTACAAATTATGCCACAGCATGACATATTGAAAATTTAAAAAGCGTCGTATCTTCGTCAATTTCAATATACGTAACAAAAGAAAAAATACGGGTCAAATATTTTTTGATGATCTAACTGACGGACAATTTTTTGTTATCTGGATCGGGGCAGGTAGCGCTGGCGTATAGTTTCTACCTACTCCTATGGGTCAAGGCGTAAGTTAAAGTACAGGGTGTCCGGTGGCAGAATTAGGATTTAAATTTATAATTTCTCCGTAACCGGTAAGCGGAAAAGCGGGGAGGGGGTGTCGTCAGCTTCGTCATTCGTGCGGGTTATTTAGTCGCGATGTCGCAGTGGACGGGTGAACAACGTGCGTTCGCAATCGAAGCGTTTTTCAAAGCCAATGATTCGTGTGCAATTGCTCGTCGAAGATTTTGTTCACGTTACGATATTCGACGGTTACGTGACGCCCCAAGTGAAAATTTAATTCGATTATGGGTGCGAAGGTTTCGGGCAACAAGTTCAGCAGAAAACAGCCCACGACCGGGGCCCAGCCGGACGTCGAGAACAAATGAAAATATTGAACTCGTCGCGTCCAGTTTGCGCGATAATCCGCGTCAGTCCGTTCGCAAGAGAGCGGCTGCCTTGGGGCTTCCAAAAACTATAGTGCACGAGATATTGAAAAAAGATCTTAAATTTCACCCATTTAAAATTCAAATAGTGCAAGCGCTTAAGCCTAATGATTTCAATATGCGCAAAAATTTATGTGAGACAATGTTGGAGCGATTTCGCACAGTGAATATTATTTTCTGGAGTGATGAAGCCCATTTTCATTTAAATGGAAGTGTAAATAAACAGAATTGTCGTTATTGGTCCCCTAAAGGACAAAACCCCAGCTTAAAACATCAAAAGCCACTTCACAGTCCCAAAGTGACGGTTTGGTGTGCATTATCAAGCAGGGGAATAATTGGACCCTATTTTTTTGAAAATCGTCAAGGGCAAGCAATTTCTGTGGACGGTGTTGCTTATCGGCGAATGCTGAACGAATATTTTTTTCCAACATTGAGAGAACATCCTGCCTTCACTTCGCAGACATGGTTTCAGCAAGATGGCGCTACGCCTCACACTGCTGGGGAGACCATGGCGCTACTTCGTGATTTCTTCCCTAACAAAATGATAAGCCGTTTCGGTGACATCCCCTGGCCACCCAGGTCTCCGGATCTTACCCCCATGGACTTTTTTCTGTGGGGGTATCTTAAAAGTAAAGTGTATGAAACAAGCCCGGAGACTATATCAGCATTAAAAGAAAATATCGTTCGCGAAGTTCATGGCATCCCGGCCGCACTTCTCCAGCGAGTGGCAAGGAATACTGAAGCCAGATTCCAAGAATGTGTCCGACGTAACGGCCAACATTTAGACGACATAATTTTTAAGAAATAAAACCCGCATTTGTCTATTTTAAAATGATTAAAAATATAAATTTATATATTTTGTAGTTTTTTTGTTATTTACATTTTAAATCCAAATTCTGCCACCGGACACCATGTATGTACGTACCTGCAGCGTGCGACACAGACTGCAGCTCTCTCCTCGCTAGCCTGTCTCTCTCCGCACATGTCTAGTAAGTTTATGTATGTACGTACCTGCAGCGTGCGACACAGACTCTGCATGTGCTGCAGCTGCCTGCTAGCGGCTGCAGCTCTCTCCTCGCTAGCCTGTCTCTCTCCGCACATGTCTAGTAAGTTTATGTATGTACGTACCTGCAGCGTGCGACACAGACTCTGCATGTGCTGCAGCTGCCTGCTAGCGGCTGCAGCTCTCTCCTCGCTAGCCTGTCTCTCTCCGCACATGTCTAGTAAGTTTATGTATGTACGTACCTGCAGCGTGCGACACAGACTCTGCATGTGCTGCAGCTGCCTGCTAGCGGCTGCAGCTCTCTCCTCGCTAGCCTGTCTCTCTCCGCACATGTCTAGTAAGTTTATGTATGTACGTACCTGCAGCGTGCGACACAGACTCTGCATGTGCTGCAGCTGCCTGCTAGCGGCTGCAGCTCTCTCCTCGCTAGCCTGTCTCTCTCCGCACATGTCTAGTAAGTTTATGTATGTACGTACCTGCAGCGTGCGACACAGACTCTGCATGTGCTGCAGCTGCCTGCTAGCGGCTGCAGCTCTCTCCTCGCTAGCCTGTCTCTCTCCGCACATGTCTAGTAAGTTTATGTATGTACGTACCTGCAGCGTGCGACACAGACTCTGCATGTGCTGCAGCTGCCTGCTAGCGGCTGCAGCTCTCTCCTCGCTAGCCTGTCTCTCTCCGCACATGTCTAGTAAGTTTATGTATGTACGTACCTGCAGCGTGCGACACAGACTCTGCATGTGCTGCAGCTGCCTGCTAGCGGCTGCAGCTCTCTCCTCGCTAGCCTGTCTCTCTCCGCACATGTCTAGTAAGTTTATGTATGTACGTACCTGCAGCGTGCGACACAGACTCTGCATGTGCTGCAGCTGCCTGCTAGCGGCTGCAGCTCTCTCCTCGCTAGCCTGTCTCTCTCCGCACATGTCTAGTAAGGCAGTCTGAGACGTCTCCCAGCGGGTCTTCCATGATAGCGACTCTTTCTCTAACTTCTTGATCTTCTTTGACATCTGAAAAAAAAAAATGAAAAGTTTCACAACACTGCTTATGCATTCTGAATAGGCTGAATTGCGGTGGAGAAGATCAGGGGGTCTAAAATTGCTGCTTTAGCAGAATCGTAAATCATCATTATCATCATCATCTCAGCCGAAAGACGTCCACTGCTGGACATAGGCCTCCCCCAAGTGTCGCCACATTGACCGGTCCCTTGCTACTCGCATCCACCGGATTCCCGCAACCTTCACCAGGTCATCGGTCCACCTAGTGGGAGGTCTTCCAACGCATCGTCACTCCAGAACTTTTCGGCCCCATCGGCTATCCATTCTGCGAGCAGTGTGCACTGCCCACTGCCACTTAAGTTTAGCAATTCTTCGGGCTATGTCGGTGACCTTGGTTCTCTTGCGGATGTCTTCATTTCTGATTCGATCACGCAAGGAAACTCCGAACATAGCCCTCTCCATTGCCCTTTGGGTGACTTTAAGCCTTTTGATAAGGCCCATTGTGAGCGACCACGTTTCGGTCCCGTATGTAATCACTGGCAACACACACTGGTCTTGAGACACTGCGGTAAGTTGGACGAGAAGATACCGCGCAGCCTCCCGAACGCTGCCCAGCCGAGTCGGATTCGACGATTGACGTCTTTCTCGAAGTTAGACCTACCTAACTGGACCGTTTGTCCTAGGTATACATAATCGTCTACAATTTCGAGTGTAGAGTCTCCGATCTTGATAGGAATGGGTGTGACATGGGCATTCAACGTGACCTTCGTCTTGTCCATGTTCATTTTTAGACCCACTCTTTTGGAGGCTCTACTGAGGTCATCGAGCATTGTACTGAGGTCCTCCATGGTCTCAGCCATGACCACAATATCGCCGGCAAACCGAAGGTGAGTGATGTACTCGCCATTGACGTTGATGCCTAGCTCTCTCCAGTCCAGAACCTTGAAGACATCCTCCAGTGCAGCGGTGAACAGTTTCGGAGATATGACGTCTCCCTGTCTTACACCTCGCTGCAGAAGGATAGGTTCCGAGGCTTGGTCCTGAAGTCGGACTGACATGGCGTTTTTGTACAAACACTTCCAACACCTCGATGTACCGATAGTCAATTTGGCACCGTTGGAGAGACTGCAGTACAGCCCAGGTTTCGATCGAATCAAAGGCTTTTTCGTAGTCCACAAACGCTAAGCAGAGAGGCAAGTTATACTCTTCGGTCTTCTGTATAACCTGCCGAAGCGTATGTATGTGGTCCACGGTGCTAAAGCCTTTTCGGAAACCGGCTTGTTCGGGTGGCTGGAAATCGTCAAACTTGCGCGCGAGACGATTCGTGATGACTCTTGAAAACAACTTGTAAACATGGCTTAGAAGTGAGATGGGCCTGTAATTCTTCAACCGGGCATTATCACCCTTCTTGAAGAAGAGCACCACCACACCCCTGCACCATGCCTGTGGCGTTTTCCCCTCGAGTATGACGGAATTGAACAGCTTCTGAAGGGCCTTAAGTAACAGTTTTCCACCCGCCTTCAGGAGTTCGGCAGTAGTTCCGTCATCCCCCGGTGCCTTGTTGTTTTTGAGTTGTTTCAGAGCCATCCTAATCTCGTACAGGCTGACGTCCGGGATGTCTTCGGTATAGTGTCGGGTTAGTCTAGCTCTTGGGTTGTTTGCTAGGTCGACAATGGGTTTGCTGGTTGACGTGTACAACTGTCCATAGAAGCTCTCGATCTCCCTCAGTAGCTCCGGTTTGGCGGATAAGATCCTGCCATCGTCGGTCTTCAGTTTCGTGAGCTGACTCTGCCCAATAGCCAGATCTCTTGAAAATACTTGGAGCCTTTGTTCCGCTCGATCGCGTCTTTAATACGCTCGGTATTAAAGCGGCGGAGGTCGCTCTTTAAGGATTTAGAGATCCGTATCGATCCGAATCGTATATGAATCACGTTTAAAAAATAAAATCTTAAAATGGTCTTTGTACCCATTGAAATAAAGTCCATTTTAAGATTTTAAAATTTTGTTCAATAAAATGAATCACGTTAAAAAAACAAATTCTCAAAATGGTCTTTGGAACCATTGCCATAAAGTCCATTTTATATATGTACAGCAAACCCCACAGTATAGTATTATAATAATATTGATGAACTGTAAAGCATTAAGCAGTTGGCCCCGGCTATCAATTTTAGATCTTTGACAGTTGTTACAGGTATAGTCAATGGCCCAAAAAGTCCGATAACCAGTCTTACTAAAAGGTATCGTATAAGTAACCCAGTACTAACAGAGTTGTGGAGGTCAGATAGGCAGTCGCTCCATCTGCATCCAGATAGACTGGAAGCTTGGAAGCTGATCCTAATTTAGTTGGGAAAAGGCTAGGCAGATCATGATTGATAAACAGTTGCTAAGTAATTTAGTAGTTATTTCGTCGTGGCCTATACAGAGAGCATTCAATCAAACACAAACTCAAATAGGATGTTGTAATCACTGGGCAAAAAGGGGATTTCAGGAAAAGCTTATAAAGGTTTATTCATAAGCGCTGTATTAATTAGCGACTGTTATTAACCATACATTTGTAGAACTATAATACAATACAGTTGTTCAAACGTCTCCTAACTTTAACCAGCTTAAACCCTAAAGCCGCGTATCCACTAGGCAACAATTGACGCGCAACACGTGACGCTCGACATGTTCGGCGGCGTTGCCCGACATCGCGCGACGTTGCCAATTCGCGCGCGAAGTTTGCCAGTTCGCGCGCAACATGACAAAACAATATAAAAGTTGCTAAACAAAAGTTCCGCGCTGACTTTCAACAGGTTGAGCAACAGGTTGTGCAACATGTTGCGCGTCAATTGTTGCCTAGTGGAAACGCGGCTTAAAGCCTCGTATCCACTGGGAAAATTTGGCGCACGACATGTTGCACAACATGTTGAAGACAGCTCGGAACTTTTTTGTTTAAAGCCGCGTTGCCACTAGGCAACAATTGACGCGCAACATGTTGCACAACCTGTTGCTCAACGTGTTGAAAGTCAGCGCGGAACTTTTGTTTGGCAACTTTTATATTGTTTTGTGATGTTGCGCGCGAACTGGCAACGTCGCGCGATGTCGGGCAACGCCGCCGAACATTTCGAGCGTCACGTGTTGCGCGTCAATTGTTGCCTAGTGGATACGCGGCTTAAGACTTTTGTTTTGTGATGTTGCGCGCCAGCTGGCAACGTCGCGCGATGTTCTGCCAAACTGCCGAACATGTTGAGCAACACGTGTAGCGACAATTGTTGCACAGTGGGTAGTGTGGGTAGTGAGGGTACTCGTATCGACGAGCGGCACGTAGCCAACGACAGATAAATTTACGCGGCACACCACAACTGCAAGAGTCGACGGCAGTCGTCGACCAGTGGCGACGGCTGCAGTTCCATCTGCCGTTGGCAAGGTGTCGCTCGTCTGCAAGAACCCTTAAGTGTGAAGGTGGTGCTTTCAGTCCTTGAGTCCAAAGTTTCCCTAAATTTGCACTATAGAGAAAGAACATGGTGCACTACTGATGCTATGCATTACTAGTGCACAACTAAAATGGTAAGACCCTCGTTGCAAAAGCAAGAAGAAGATATTGGAATAGGTTTTCTATCATAATATTTGAAGTTAGAATAAAAAATATATAACTTTTACCTTCTCCATTTGGTCCTTGAATCCGCCGAACATCTGGTTACTCTTGACCAGCGCATTCTGGAACTCGTCATACTTGTCTGTGTATACTGCCAGCTGTCCGCGAAGACCTGGGTAACGAATATTATGAAATTAACTATGGTTTTATATAGGACCAGCTTCTGCGCCAGCGGTTTCGTCTAAAGTTAAAGTAAAGTTTGATTACTGTCCCACGACCGGGATAAAAAGTATCCCATGTTATAATCTAGGGTATAAACTACTTGTGTGCAAAATTTCATCCAAATCCCTTCAGTAGTTTTTGCGTGAAAGATTAACACATCCATACTCACAAACTTTCGAATTTATAATATTCATAGGAAGAAAAAATCAATTTCAATACAGAATCACAGTACATAGCCTATGTGAATTTTGATGTGCCATTAGTGGTGAATCATTGTCCCTGCCATTTATAACAAAATTAAAGGGGACGCTAGAGGTCACCTCGGATACATCACAAAGTCTATAACATAACAACTGATGGTACACTTACTGGTCTCTGTTCCCTGCAACTCCATGATCTTGGCTCTATACTGTGCCAGGGTCACCTTGACCTGCTCCATCTCGGCCAGGAGCCGTTCCTTGTCAGCCTGGTGCTCCAAGCTAGCCTTCTGCATCTTAGCATCCGACAGCTGAGATTCTAACGCCATCTGTTTCGCCATTTTTTCTACCTGGAGAGATAAAATAGTTATTTTTTTTTAGTAAATGAAGGTCGTAATGCTAGATTTATTCTAGCAGTATTTACGAGTTTCCAAAGACTTTTTTGTTGTTCTCTCAATTTGTTGTGATTGAGACTTCACTTGAATTGATAGCAAAAAATATACACAGAGGGTATACCACTACAACACCTCACGCCTGTTTCCCATACAAGCAGACACTACAGAAAGCCACCTTCTTAAGTACTTCTTATGCACATAATAATAATAATAATAACAAACAAACTGGCAACACACGAGTCAACAAGTCGAAAAAATTTCACTCAATATTTTTTTTAACAAATTACTAAATACGATTACAATTTCCAGAACCAGCTACTAGCCCCCTTTTTATAAATACAAGAGTTACGTTATAAACATAAAAAACAGCAATATAATATCCATTTTACATCATGAAACGAAAAAAAACTGTGACACGGAATGACATACGTCATGAGTGAAAGTGAAAAGGAAATGATAAAAATTTAAAATGAAATCACGACTATGTTGACCAGAGCTGCAGCTCGACGCGCACGTTTACCGCCTCCGGACCCGTCGCTCAGCTCCGCCTCGCCGCCGCCGGAACCCAGCCCCATCGTGAGTGCTGTGACACCGGCCGTGGCAGTTGCGTCGAGCTCAAGCGACGAGTATTTCTCTCCGCCCACGACGCCACCACCTGCTCGTCGACGGGGAGGACGCCGGCCGCCGGACGGCTTAGGACCTCGAGGCCCACCGGCTTCTGATAGGGTCCCAGCTCCCGGCGGAAGTGTGCAGCGCATGCGATGGACGCAATCGAATAACGAAAACGTCATGCGCGCATACTATGGGGCTACAGAGGGGGGAATCAACCTGACCGCGTACCGTGTTAGGATGCTCTCTCTGTTTCAGGTGCTTGAGCCAGCTGTCAACGTGTCGGCACAACGACTGTCGGATCAGGTGCGAGTCATCCAGCGTAATCGTATGTTGGATGACACCGTACTTGATCGCTTGCGAACTGAAGTGCAGAGTAGCCGTGTCACGGCCACGCCGCCGTCGCAGGCTGTGGTTCCACCACAGTCTACCGTAACAACACCATATTGCGATGGCGACGTGAGTAGTGACATGGTTACTAATGTAAGTACCCAGTGCAGTGAGGATATGAGGAGTGCTTTGGAGGGTGCGATTCGGGAGTATCGGTTCATGACGCCCGAACTTAGACCACGCTTACCTCGTTTGCCCATGCACAACAAAAATAAGATGCTGATGGCTGTTCTGGATTCGCAGTTGTCAAATTATTTTGATAGCTGCGAAGACCTCACCGATATTCACTCGATCCTGTATTGTGCGGCCGTAGCGGCATGTCGTGTAGCTCATGTTAAATTTTCTGATGACAGAGCTACACGACCAAAACAGCAGTACAGGATTGAACAACGTATTGGTGGGGCCAGAGCACTCATCGGCAAATTGATCTGCTTCAGGGAGGGCAATACTCGCCCTAGGGTGATGCGTTTTGTGAGGCGGGCGTTCTCGGGGACTGATATCAGTCCTCGAGACTATATGTTTCGTGTCACAGAGCGCATCGACTTCCTGAAGCAGAAAGTGTATGCATGGGCAAGCCGTATTCGTAGGTATAAGCGGCGGGTGGACCGATACACTCAGAATCGCACATTCCAAAGAGATGAAAGGTGGGTTTACAGGGCTTGGGAGCGACCGGACCAAGGTGTGGCTGACACGCGCCTGCCAGATGATGATGCAATGTGTTCATTCTGGCGCAGCATCTGGTCGGTGCCTGTCAGCCATGCTGAGGGTGAATGGACTCGGGTGGTTGAGCGAGCGTGCGATCCAGTACCAGAAATGGGGGCAATTACTATCAGCCCCCAAGACGTAGCTTGTGCAGTCCGTCCGTTGCCTAATTGGAAATCTCCAGGGCCGGATGGGCTGCACAATTTCTGGATAAAATGGTTCACAAGGTCGCACGCTCGCCTGGCGACCCTGTTCCAGTCAGCCTTAGAGTCGGGGTCGCTGCCAGAGTTCCTGACAACAGGTATAACCCATCTGCTCCATAAATCGGGTAGTACTGCGGAACCCAAAAATTATAGACCGATTACCTGTCTCCCGACGGTCTATAAAGTTCTTACATCTATTTTGAGAGCTAAAATCACTAAACATATTGACGAAAATTCATTTATGTCAGCTTCTCAGAATGGATGTAGGAACGGGTCCCGCGGTACTAAGGAGCTACTCCTCATTGATATGGCCATAAGCCAACAGGTTCGCCGTTCCCGAAAGGATCTGTCGACATGCTGGATAGACTATAAGAAGGCCTACGATTCGGTGCCACATACATGGCTTAGGAGGGTGCTAGAGTTGTATAAAGTTGATGCAACTCTGCGCACTTTCCTAATGTCGTGTATGGGGCAATGGAGGACAGTCCTTCGCTATCCAGGATGTCGGCAAATTCAGAGGAATAGCGAGCCGATAAGGATAGAGCGAGGTATATTTCAGGGCGATAGTTTGAGTCCACTTTGGTTCTGCTTAGCCTTGAATCCTCTGAGCACACTGCTGGAGGATTCAGGTCTAGGCTATCGGTTGCGGAAAGATGGTCGGGTTATATCTCACCTCCTTTACGTGGATGACTTGAAACTCTTTGCCCCCAACGATTTTCAACTGATGGAGCTACTGAAGGTAACTGAAACCTTCAGTAGCGCCATCAGGATGGAATTTGGTGTGGACAAATGTGCGGTCATGCATGTAAAGCGAGGGGGGATTGTGGAGTCTGTGGGAACCCAGCTCTCAGATTCCATAAATCTTAGATCCCTCTCAGCAACCGAAACCTATAAGTATTTGGGTATGTCGGAAGCGCTGGGCATCAGTGTGGCTGACATGAAGCAATCGTTGAAGGAGCGCTTCTTTGGCCGCCTGAAAAAAGTATTTAATAGTCTTTTATCGGGCGGAAATAAGGTGCGTGCCTTCAACGGTTGGGTCATGCCGGTTTTGATGTACTCTTTCGGCATACTCAAATGGACTCAAACAGAACTAGACGCCCTGGATACGAAGGTCCGTAAATTGTTGACGGCATATCGAATGCATCACCCGCGTTCTTCGGTAATGAGACTGTATATCCCGCGGAAGTGTGGGGGTCGAGGCTTTTTAAACGCTAAGACTCTCCACAATCGTGAGATATGCAGTCTCAGGGAATATTTCCTAGCAGCCGACGTGGGGATGCATCGAGATGTGGTCGCGATGGACAAGGGCCTCACCCCGCTCTCCTTGGCTAAAGAGAACTGGCGCATACCTGTAGTATTTACTACTGATGACCGCAGGAAAGAATGGCAGAGCAAGGAGCTTCACGGGCGCTTTTACCGGGCTCTTCATGGGCCCGATGTAGATTTTCAAGCGTCCGTGTCCTGGCTACGATCTGGGGACCTCTTCGGAGAAACCGAAGGTTTTGTCTGTGCAATTATGGATGAAGTTATGATGACGAATAACTACCGGAGATTTATTGTGAAGGACGGTACGGTTGACATATGTCGGGCATGCCACCGTCCAGGCGAATCAATCCGTCACATTATCTCCGGATGTTCTCGACTAGCTAACGGAGAGTACTTGCATAGACACAACCTTGTAGCCAGGATTATCCATCAGCAACTTGCTCTAAAATACAATCTTGTGGAATCGGAAGTGCCCTACTATAGGTATGTGCCCGACCCAGTTCTCGTTAATGGCAGTATCACACTGTACTGGGATCAATCCATCATCACTGACAGGACTGTTATAGCTAATAGACCTGATATAGTGGTGATGGATCGATCAGAGCGGCGCGCAATGATTGTTGACATAACGGTCCCGCATGATGAGAACCTCGTGAAAGCCGAGAAAGATAAACAAATAAAGTATCTTGACTTGGCTCGCGAGGTTGTCGACATGTGGGAAGTGGACTCAGCAATCATTGTGCCGATAGTAGTGTCAGCGCATGGCTTAATTGCCAAGAGCCTCGACCAACACCTGAGGAGGCTCTCGTTAGGCAGCTGGATCAAGGGCTTGATTCAGAAAGCGGTACTCCTGGACACGGCCCGTATCGTTAGGAGGTTCCTCTCTCTGGAGCCCTGACCGCCGGTAGCTTGGACCCTGTTCCCGATACCGGTGGGCTACAATTTTTTATATTTTTAAATGTTTTTTTATATATGTTTTATATCAATATTTAAAAATGTAAAAAATTTGTTGCATAATTGAATAAAGGAAATAATAATAATAATAAGCCTTTTTTATTTCCAAAACAGTAACAGAAAAATTAAGTAAAAAACTATTTTAAAATGTTGAGTTTCTGTCATGGCCCCTCACGGGTATAGGCCTCCTCCAACTGCCTCCATTTTTTTCTGGTGTTCGCCGCTTCCAACCAGTCGCTTCCTGCTATTTTTATCATGTCGTCGACCCAGCGGGCTTGTGGTCTGCCTTTTGCTCTTTTACTTCCAGGGCCTTTCCACTTTGTTATTCGTTTGGACCATCTTTCTTGTGGATAGCGAGCGATGTGTCCTGCCCATTTCCACTTTAATCGCCGTGCGTGCGTTACTGCGTCTATCACTTTCGTTTTGTGTCTGATTTTTATGCTGTTCTGTTTGTCTATGAGCTTGATACCAAGGATGCTTCTCTCCATAGCTTGCTGGCACGAACGTATTTTGTGCATACTGCTTTTATTGAAGATCCAGGTTTGGGCTCCGTATATCAGACAGGGTAATAGACTTGAGTCCATAACTGCTTTCTTCAGCCTTATGGAAAGTTTTGATTTAAAGATTTCTTTGCAACTCCAGTATTTTTTCCACGTCATGTTAATTGCACATTAATGCACATACACTGCACAAATACCTAGACTGGATTGGGTACTCATTTTCATCCTACTCGCCCGTAAGAAATAATGTACAAAAATTAACCCCTTAGTGTGGGAAAAGCAAGCACAAAATCGGCCCATGAGGAGACGTCGTGTGCAACGGCTGGTTCAAAGCCTTTGAAGAGAGAATGTCGCAAATGGACTTAGGGCGTGATGCCCTTAAAGCTAGGCCACTAACAGCTATATGCTACAATTTTTTCTGTGGTGTTTTGACATGTGCTCGGATTTTTTCGGCCAAAGTAGGACATGAAAGAGCAGCACACCAAAGCTTGCTACAACCACACTAGAAAGCCATCGAATGCAGTCGCTGTAGCCGAAATCAGCTAGATGGCGTCATCATCATCATCATCATCATAGAACAAAAAGAAATGATCAGAATGACGGGGAGAACAACTGCCTTGTGGCTTCGTTAAGAGGTGTTTTACAACCTATATATCCTATTCCATGCGGTTGAAGTCGCACAAGTAATGAATAAAACAAATTCAAAAAAGTAGTTTGTGTAGTGTAGATTGCAGGTGACAAGATACTGTTACTAACACGACACCACACTACATTGACAAGCCTTGACGAATCGTAATGCGAAAAACAATGTTGCCATCACGCACAGTGGTTCACTAGGGACTAAGTGCGGACACCAAAACCCCATAAATAATAGATAGATAGACAATGTGGCCAGGCACATGGAATGTTGCACCTGTTTTTTGGTCAACATTGTTTTTCCCTTACCTCCATTCGTCCAAATGGCTTTGAATCAGGCTGTGCCGATAAAGTGGTCACTCCTAACATCAAGCTCCCGCTTACCTGTTGTTCCCTCAACTGGTACTGCTGCACAACAGACTTGAACTTCTCACTCATGCTGATGTTATCATCTCGGAGCTTGGCATTCTTCTCATTGTTCTGTTGCAGCATGGACGTGATCTCCGAGAGGGTGTTCTGGAACTTAGCCTGGGTTTCTTTACGGCGTTCCTCTTCTTCGCGGATCTTTAGGAGAGATTCTTCCTGTGGAAACATTTGTCATGCCAAAATTAATACAAGGGATTTAGAATTAAGATGGAAATATAAATTATTTGTGTGGAAATTAATATGGGTCTGATATACTGTGTCATTTAAAAGAAACTATGGATGGATTTAGTATGATGGCAAGAACGGAGTTGTCTGATGAGATGACAAGTAATAAATGGAAGAAAAAGACGTGCCGCACCAACCCCGAATGAATAGGGATAGAGAATGAATGATGATATTGTCTCATTTAAGACTCATAGGTAAGTTTTTTTTTTTTTTATTATTATTATATTTGCATTCAGTCGTCAGACCATAAGCGAATTTGTTACAAGCTACATACTCATAGCTAAGTAAGAACCGTTTGAATCAATCGATCTGCAATGAGCCCATGGATTGGTGACAATTTGCTGAACATATTGTGACCTCTCTGTGGTTCATAAGACATGTAAAACCCATTGTTGCCGACTTGCACAATCTAATTACTCTTTCATCATATTTGCCATTGAAATTGACCGCCATCACTAAAATTCGGTCTTGAAATACTGCCTCATTGGTCAAATGGCAACAAAAACATTTGTTGAGTATTGGGCTTTTGAGCCTAATAACTGAGTTGATAGAAATAATCCTACAATAGTGTTGTAAATAATGATCACTATGACTTTCCCATACTGAAAACACAATAGTATGTTGCATAATCTAGCACAAGCTTATTAATATAATGTAGTGTAGGTTGTGTCCGTGATAAGGAATTTTACAATATTACTGTGTTTATAATAATTCTTAGCATAAGCCTATCATTGTTATATGAATGGCAGGGCAGTTGTTTTATGCTGACTTTGAGCTTTAGGCATTCTATAACCAGTGACCATTTCATTTTTCATTACTTATGATTGAAATGTAGGACACAGAGACTTAATTTTTTAGCAAGATAAACAACAAACACACACAATAAATTGCATAAATCTTGCTTAACTTGTGGACCAATTGCTTTAAAATGTTCAGCGTTTAGTCACAATTTTGTGTTGTTGACAATAATTATCAAAAGTGTAAGTATATTAGCAGTATTTCTGAAAGATTGAAACTGAGAACGATTATAAAAATATTCTAATGCCCCATTGACAACTTACTTTAATAGCCTTATTCTGTTTCTGGAGCTCCCTGCAAAGATTCTCCAACTTAGACTTTACGAGAATGGTCTTGTTAAACTCCAGTTGTAATTGATCCTTTTCCTTCAAAAGCATTGCGTGACGCTTGTCCGACTGTTTGATGTAAAACTGCATCTTCTTATTATCATCAGCGGTTTGTACATATTTCTTACAAACTAGAGACAATTTCTCCTCCAGTGTTGGTACCGAATTCAATGATTTCATGAACTGTTCTACATTTTTGTCATCCCTTTTTGTCCGGTCATCCCGTTTTCCTTTTTTCACTTCTATTTGAGGTGGCGGTGTTGAGGTATTCTCCTGAAATTTGTGTTTTTTTTTGTTTAATAAAATGAACAAACATTATCTCCTAAGACTGATGCTCTCAGGTAGCCTGTGAAGTTCAAATTTTCTATGTTTTTTGCAATTTGCAGGGCAGTGCTAAGTTGTATGTTGATAATCATATTGGTTGCAGCTGTAAGATGTATGTAGTTACAGAATTATAATCATCAAAATCATCAATACAACCATCCAAGTTCAAGTCGAGGAATGACCGACTGAAAAATTTGTTCCTCGACTCGTAATGAACTTGGAGGGTTGTATTGATGATTTCTTTGTTTGAATTTTACGGGCCAACCTGATGCTTTCACCTTAAGTTCAATTTGTGAAAGCTTAGTTTTGAGTGTGACAAACAGAAAGTAAATTAATCTTTTATCCAAGTCTTAGTGCATGTAATTTTTTTGCACAATCTCATTTGTTATAGTGGTCATCTTTTTACGTTATTCATGTAACAATACATATCGAGGTCTGCTCCGTCAGGAACTTGAAAACACAGGTAGCAATGAGCTATTAATAGCTATCCCAAATGAAGGAATATCTTGACCTAAATTATAATGGATTTCATCATTATGGATTTCATCATTGTGTAATAAGACCATTTATTGTAATCTGAGCGTCATAATAACAAGAAATTTGACTCTGGCAGCTAATATGCCGAATATACATTTATGGTAAAATCAGGTTAAATGAGTATTTTTGTTACCCCTGGTAACATATTGTTATTACAATAAATTTACCCCTAAATTGCAGGTGCTAGCTCATAATTTAGCATTGCGCTGCCATCAACCATAAAAGCAGAAAGCATGTGAAACGTGCTTCTGAACAAAAATATCAAAAACATTACGGGAATTGGCGAACTGCCAACAAACTTTAAGGTTAACTATTTCTCCTCTTTTCGACATAATTTCAACATTAGACAAGCTTTGTTAAACATAAAACAAAGTTAATTATTCATATAGTTTAATAATAATAGCAAAATACGCGCTAAATGCCGGTAATTTGCATGAAAAGGAGTTGAATCGTTTACCGACATCCGATAGCGTTCTATTTATAAACCGCTTCGAATAATACGATTTGAACACTTACAGTAGCAGTTTGGTTTGGTTGCACATTTTCTGTGCTTTCTTTTTGAGTATCTTCCGTCGCTGCTTCCATTTTAAAACAATTTAACTCTGAAAAAATTCTAAACAAAACGGAACAAGACGTTTCTGTTAGGGTTGTCCACTGAAGCCTGTATAAACTCTTTAATTATTTTATCGATTTCACTCATGAAGTAGAATCGATTTTAGTGCATTTTTGTTTTTGTTTTTTAAAAAAATGTCACAGCCGATCACTTGTTTAATATCGATAGCTGGGGTCAATACAAACAAGTTTTTAATAGACAAAATATTCTAAAGTATCACGTTTCCTAGAAATGAGCCATCAAACTTTAGTTCATTTACTGATGGTATCTTCATTAACCACTTTGATTTCATCAGACACGTAGAATGTAGGTATATCAATCGATAGCTGGCATGAAAACAAACAAGTTTTTTTTGAGACAAAATCCTAAGCAAAGCATCACGTTTCCGACATTTAAGCAAATGCTAGTTTTGTTTTGTTTTGAAAAATACTAAGTCTTCACGCAAATAGGGTTTAGTTTACTGCCGTTTTAAACCCTCAATGTGAGAATTATCGAGTTTGATCATCATTCTATAAAATTGAATCGATAAGATCAGTTTGTAGCTGATCAAAACATGTTTAATCGATTAATCGTGAAATGAAAATACAAAACATAGCAACACAACATTTCGTTCAGAAACTAAATATTATGAAAAAACCCACTCAACTTGAAAATAGTATTTGAGTGAAGCAAATAATTTTTGAACATTTTCAATTTTAAAATGTTTTACTAATTCTAGAAAAATATGAATATCAAATTAGTGTTTTTGAACGATTTATCCGGAGAAAACTAGATATTTTCGGTTTTGCATGTAATGTTGCAAATGCTTGAACTTTTCTTCTAGAATAGAAGGTTTTTGAATAAAACCAAAACGTATTCGATTTCACACTACCATCAATAATAAATTATTATCATGACGCGACTAACACACAACAAAAATAATATTAAAACTGTCAGCTGTCCTACATATTCGCCTCTGAATTAAAAGGTTTCTTCAATTGCCAAAGTACCAGGCCGTTCGCAAGTTACTTTTCAGCAACCCAATTAATTGTGTAACTAGCTAGGATTTAGAATCTTGAATGTCCTTCATTTCTCAAATGCCCTTCACTTCCAAATTTTTTGGTCACCAAAATCATTTACGATTCTCTTCAGTATCTGTATTACTAGTAGATTTTCCACACATTTCATTGCAACACTAGTTGATTCTGTCCCTCTCACACTCATTCCGTCAAAAAGAAGAGAAGCGAACAGTCGGTGAGTAATCTTTTCTCTGATAAAAATTCTTTTAAAAGGCTTTAACAACGCAATTTAGTTTCCGTAATAGTCCCGAAAGACGTTTTGTGAAATAATTGAGTACATTATTACTTCGGTGAGTACATTTATTCTAATTCGAGTAAAATTTTTATGACACCGGCCGCCAGACGTTGGACGCAAGCCGTTATTTTTCAAGATTTTTGTAAAGGTCAATGCGCTTTGATGCCGCAGGACGAGATATCCAACTCTCTGGGCATGGGCGTGTGGATCACACCGCATATTTGCATATGGAAACGCGTTAAAAATCGGATTCCGCCGGATTTTAACACGCTAACACACGGAACGTTGGAACAAAAGAATCAACCGTTATAATTTGTTTGCCGCATGAATGGAGTGACCGCACTTCAGACGAACGATAGATTCATTATTTTTACAGTTAGACGTCTAAAATAACACATAATTGCAGAGTTCCATCTGCTCTCATGCTCTTTTGGTTTTTTCTTGTGCCTAGTAAGTAGGTGGGATTCATTTTGTTCCGCTATGGATTCAATGTGCTACGGTTTTGTACATTTTTCCTTGTCTGGAATGTGGCTAGCAGTTGCAATCTAAAAATAAAACTAATTTTGTTGTTACCTGCAAAGGCATTTTGTAGTATCTTTCGGGTTATGGTATTATGATGCTAGGATCTGTGAAATAAAAAGCTTAACTTAAATAAAAAAGCTTAAGTACTGGTTGATTCATTGTGATAAATTCAAACATTTTATGTTTCTGTTAGGTATGCAATGAATTTGACAAATATTTAGGAATTAACTACCCAATTTATGTTTACCTTTGGCACTTGCTTTTTCTAAATTCTCTTCAAAAATAATGTTTCCTTAAACTGTTCCTATACAAATACTTAATTACTTTTACAAGTCACTGACCTCTCATATCATTTCAGAGTTTATCATTTATTTACATCATGCTAACAACCTTTTATGATTGGCACATAGAACTGTGCAGTGCCTAATTAAACTATTTAATAATACTATTGAGTAGTTTTGAAGAGAAAAAATAACACCCTGATCATTATGATAATAAGTACCTACCTAATTAAGTAATATCATTTTGGGACATAATTTTAGGTATGTTTACAGAAGTCTGTTGACAATAAGAGTAAACGATCAAATGGGAGGTAACAGGGAATATTTTCAAATCAATTACCAATGACAGTTTAGTTAAAAGTTGATTTCAATTAGTTCCATGTATATTTTAGAAAATAGATGATAGCCAAATGAACTGTGGAAGTGACTCTTTTCATAATTCCTTTTTCTCTTAAACTCTTGCCTGTGACAACCAAAATGTCTTGTTTCTTTTTAAATAAGTAAAGGCTTACCAATGAGAAAAATCTCCCTAACTATTAACAATATTTTGTTTTTGAGGAAGAAAAAAACAAAAATACGTTTATAATTAATTATACACACTGAAAGTGTGATTGTTGTGTGACCATGTTGAGTCACGGTAATATTCCAAAATGTATCCTGTAGCCTTACATATTCACTAAATAGGCTTACTTTTATCCTGTAATTCAGTCTTCTTAAATGATCATGTTCATGTATGATCAAATAAATGCCAATATTCTGCTCACTGTATGAACATAAAATATATTAATATTTTATCAACTTATTCAAATAAGCCTATAAAATTATACTGCCTTATATAGGCCTCTCTGAAGTACGCAATAATACTATTATTGTATCTAAAAGGTTTTATACCAAAATTGGTGATATTCATTTGATATTTCAATAACCATGTTTGGAGTAGTGTTTATACAGATAAACCTTATTGCCTGCCTTATAAATTCTTAGTGGTTTTAAAGGCTTAGCTAAAGACTCTTCAACAATATCGCCCGTATAATATTTCCGATTGCACAAAGAGCCTTCAGATCCGCCAGCCTGCGACCACAAAGGACGCTACTCGACCGCAGACCTTTCCTGGACGTTCTGCTCCATATTAGCATGTCCAAGTACAATGTTATTATTGCACCCACTTCCTCAGTGCGTGCACCAACATTCCGATCTAATGAACCTTCGGTTTTTGCGCAGTTTCGTGATCGATTTGATTAGTAGGTAATTAGATTTGCCCTGATTCAGAACAAAGATGCTGAAACATTTCAGCAGTGATAAATAAGTTAAAACTAATTACATAGCTTAGCAGTTTCTTCATCCCTGTACTTATTCTGGCGCTACGCCAAGAGCCGTTTCGCTTGAAGGCACTGATCGGGATTTCGTTGGCAAGCGAACCTGTTATTACCTCGTGTCCTGTTTTTCTAAAAGCCAGTTTTCGGGTTAGAGAGGTTAGATTTTTATCTGACACACCCCGAAATGGGGTCACTAAAGGTTAGGTTAGATAACATCCGCATTAAGGTAAAACGCGATAGTTTATTTAACCACCAAAGTACAGCCAAGTCTTGCCTTGGTTAGGGACCAAAAGCGGCTAATTAGGATTCTCTTTGGCACTGATATACATGATGAGAAAGCAGAGATATTACTACTTGATTGTCAATCGCTTCAATCAGCAATAGTGAAAGGCCGGCTTTATCGCGTGCGTATGGATTCTAAGTTTCTCTCGGGTAACTGAGAACTAGACGATAAGCAGTTACCTATATCTTGGAAGTTTTATCTCCAAATTAACATTGTATCCAATTATAACTTCTATTTCTAACGGAAGTATGCGACTTCCTTTATTAAAATACGTTTCGTCGGGACAAAACAGGATACTAAAGACTTATTTTGTCCTGAAACAAAACTTCTCCATAGCTTAAGCCGAGAAGAGGGACAGGAGTAACTTTTTTCATTACTCTCCTAGGTTTTATGGAGCAACAGTAATCTTTTGTATTTCATTATATTAGCTGGAATTGGGATTAGTTTTACAACACTTCTTCTTTAGTCCGTAATTTTCCTTTTTTGGGTGTTGGCAATTCTTCTTCTCGTGTGTTTCTTCTTTGTCTCACTCTTTCTGCTGCTCTTTTGGTGTGGTTTGGCAGTATTCTTCTTAGCGCTTTCCTGGTCACTTAGTTGCTCATCATCACAAATCATAAAAATAATCACTTAGTCCAAGACTATTTCCAGAACATTCGTATTTATTTCCACGAGTTCCGATTGTTCCGAATACTGACAGTCACAGTCGAAATGAATCGATCTTTCTAGAAGTACCAACGAGATTGGTTCTCGCCAACTAAGCACAAATCGATGGAATTTGTAAACGTGATGAAATGTACAGTTTCACTGAAGTAGGAACAAGTAGATAGCATTGCTTCCGAGGTTCGTTAAGTAACCGGGTTACCCGCGGCTGATTACAAGCTGTGGCTCAATAACGAACTGTATTGATACTGTTGTACTAACGTCTCATTAAAAATAATTAATTTTGGAGTCGAACGTTCGAAATTACAGTACACGTTCATAAGTCCATGCGAAGGTCTATTAAAGTCCTGAGGTTTTTCTTGTGGCATGCTTCGTTCATTTTCAGTCGAATATTAGAGTAAATTCTCACGTTAATTTGTGTTGGTTGGTAGTTATTTCGAGTATTTTGGTCAAAATAATTGAGGAAAATAGGTTAATAGGATTTGCGGGGCAACATTAGGCGCTTAGCTTAGCCTAACTCCAGTATTTAGTCACGTCATAATCATGTTGTGGTGTTTTATGGTGTACTTATATGGGCCAGATGTTTACGACTGCCATAACGAGATTGTTTTTGAGGCCAGGCGGGGATTGAACCGGCACCAGTCAGGATACGAATAATCTGTTACAATTTTAGGTGGGCCCTGGAACTTGTCTTGTGCTGAAAAGCCGGTACAACTAGAGGTCTTAATTCAATAGTGGGTGAACGTGGGCTGTAAGTACTGACAAACATGCCCGAGCCCCAATAAAACCCAAATTATTAGGCACTCCGACTTTATTGGCGCGCCGTTTCGCTTCGTGGCCACCTCAAACGCCCTAATTTTGACCAGTCGACCTTCCCTATAAGGTCTAAATTCAATTATTTTAAATCCGTCTCATTTGTCTGCGTCTGCGGCCATCAAAGGAGTATTTAATGCGTTCTGCGCAGTTATCTCGTACGCCCTCTGCGCACTTAGCTTGTTAATGTACAAGTTATAAGTGGTTTACATACAGGCTTGTTACCATGCTGACTGCTATATGGATGTCTGATATTTGTTGAATAGCGTAAGGAATTTTTCGACTGCCTAGTCTTGCAATCGATATGGCGTTTTCTTTTGGCATCGAAGATCGACTGGTTCAATTTTGATTTCTGAGACATGTAAATGCTCCTTCTGAATACATTTCCATCACTTTCATGATCTTTGTACCATGATAAACATTAGTTGTCAGTCATGATGATCAATCTATTCACGATGCATCTTGCATCATACCGATCATCGTCATACTACAGCATTGAATCTTAAATCATGCAAAATTCGAAGCAAAACCTACACTAGACCATTGTTACCTCATTGCAGATTTTCTAGCCATGATTAGGATTCTCGTCGCCTATCGCTTTACCCAATAATAACAAACTCAGCCGTTTCTAAGCCGTGAGTCAGACGTTTATATTGATCGTAATGTAGCCGTACCTTCCGACGGGCTTCCTAGATCGAATGACCGGTTGTAGTCCTTACTCAGTACTTGGTAATGAATCTTTGTGTGAGATAAGGTGCGCACATATTGCAAAAAGGGCTTCTGTTCTCGAATCTTCTATCTGCTTTGCAGAATCTGTGCTCCAAACTTCTCTCTTTTGTGAAAGTTAAAATATGGCCTTCGTCTTTCAGCTACATGTAGGGATCTTGTTTAATGTTTTCTTAACTCTTCTTATTGTAATGGTCTTGTTCATCTTCGAGAAATGGCGACGTTGTTTTGAATCGCAAAGTTAAATTCTTCTCATTGCTGGGATCTTAATTATGATTCTATTGTGATATTTTCAAAACATTTCCATCCAAGTTTATGAACTACGCCACGATAAAATAATGTAGTAGATGGAAATATGTAATTAAAATGCACGGTGTGTTGCGTACCTAGCACGCTCGGCGCGCCCTCTCCGATGTGTCCGCACCCTAAAACGGCTGGGTACTCAGTATTGAGTGATTCATCGGGTAAACCTACGGTCGTATTGTCTTTATGTCTAGTTAAAGCCACCGGGCAGGTAATGGAAAACTGATAGTTTCAACATCGCCTGATGTATTGAGAGTAGGGATATTTTGGACTACCCACAGAACAGAATTTAGCATTAGTGTTTATAGAACGTAGCTTAATAATTTTGCAATTAATTGGATGGTATACGACGTGTACGTAGACAGATCCTTACCGGTTGTCCTCAATAGGAAAGAAACGTAATGAAATCGGAAGTAATACTATTAATATATAAGTGCTTTTTAATAATTATGATTTTACTTTTATGTTCTGTGTGATAATCTTTGACTAAAACATTATTAACCTTTAACCAGCATGTATAACATATTTCCATGAATGCATCGCTTTTTCGTTACAGTGTTAAAAGAACTCACACATTACGTAAAGACATCTCGATACTCGGCTAGGCTGACTGATAGGATGGCTGCCAACAGAGAGGCTTTAGAAAATTGGTAAGTTTAATAATATGTCTAGCTGAATAAATTGTTTTGTTGCCGTGTTAATTGCAATAGAGGTGCAGGCAGAGCCACATTGGCAACACGCGATGTCACGCGATTTTGGTCGCTTGATACCAGCGGTAACTGGCGACAATCCACCAAATGATAAAACGATGTTTGTGGGGTTGCGTGTTGCCTAAATGTGGATCTGCCTCCTGTTTTGATTTTGAAAAATCTCTTTGCTTGCTTCTTACCACCTTTTTTTGTTTCTGTAATCAACAGGCAAGATTATTATTAGAGCAATATAAGCCAAAACATAGTTTTTGATTTTGTCTTGGTTCGAGTGACGAGCCGTTGTCTCGCGTTTGACTGAGAACGCGCGTCGACTGTTCTTGTCGTGTGGCGGCCATTTTTGATTACCGATCTATTCGTGTTTTGCCTCACTAAAGATATTTGAAATTAATTATTTTGTCGAGTTTCTCTTAGTAAGGCAAAGATTGTTTTTTGAAAATGGCTGCAAAATCTAGACTTATTATCTTATTTGGGTGCGGTTTTGTGGTGTCCTCCGTTTTTTTGGGGTTTTATTTTCAAGTGAATGTACGACCTAGTTTTTACTGTTTTTGGGATCATCTTCTAGTGCTTGTGTGATGAGTTTTGGCTTTGATTGATTGTAATCTTTTAATTTTCTTTCAATTAAGTACCTACAAAGCAATTTATTTTGTCTATAGAATTTAAAAGCATTTTCGTTTTATCGTTTACGGTTTTTCCTATTACCGTAAATCAAATTGCATGGGGTTGATTTTAAACTGGTTTTTGATCACGGGGTGGTAAATGAAATAATGGCTACTATAGTGTATTCACGGAGACGAGTTAGTATAGCGCCTTCTCTGTCACACATTATCGTACAAATGACAAAGACAAAAAAACCTTTTTTAGGGTCAGTAGGCGTTAACATTACCTTAGAAATGTAAGTGCGCGTTCACACCGCGCTTTTTAAAAGTTTGTTTTTTTTTTACCTGAGGCTTCATCAGTCGTGTTTGAGAGCCATTTATTTTGTAAGATTCATTTTAAAAGTATTTTTTTTTAATTGTAACTGATGAAAGAAAGCAATAAAATCTAGAGCTTATCATTCGAGCTTATTATAATATACAAGTTTATAGCATATCCTCATTATCACTCTCCGAAGACGTATCACTACTGTCGTCGTTTACATAACATGTAATAAAACACGTGTTTCAACATCAAGACAACAATAATAACATAGTGATAATAGGTAACAGAGAATAATAATGGATCTAGCACACCTGGGCCAGTTTACTGTATAAAAATTGGGAAAAAGTATTTTATTAAGATAATGCTCATTTATAACAAAAGAACAATAAACTGGTCATTAGCACACCCGCGTCACCTTGGGCTTCAAAATTTCACAAGCCGCCAAGTCCTCAGGAAAGCAATCAATCATAAAATCCAATACTTATACAACGACTTGAGCATACAGTCACAAGTATGAGCACGTCTGCACAGTACGGAAAGTATGAGTAGACTAAACAATACTCGTACTGTGTATACCGCCTTAGCGTTTATCACTGACCAATCGTAGTTAAAAAATTGTGTGAGTGAGATAGCGCTCTACTAACTCGTCTCCGTGAATACACTATAGGAATACTTAGGCATGGCAGATAATAGGCCCGATGCACGCTAATACATGCTATTTGTATTGAATTTTTGATTCCCATGCCAACACGCTAGGGGTAGGTAGACGCACGATTTAGAAACACGACATTTTATTCTGTTATGAACACTTTTCACCCATTCTCCTTTATTGATTTATGGGCATGTTTTTGGTAGTGTTTTTTTAGCTTTTTGCTTGGTTTGTAGTTCTTTTGTTTTTTGAACTATGTTTTTGGCAATCTCGCCAAAAGCTCAAGTGTATTTTAAGTTTAGCTGAAGTGTAGGTAATTTACATGATAGCAAGATTCGACGATGAGATCTTTATAATTAATTGAAAATCTTGATCAAAAAGATTTGCTAATTCAATCTTGAAGGCAACAGTTCCAATTCGGCTAATGTAAACTTTTTCTGGTGTTTCACAAAAAAATATTTTTTAACAGCTAGATCTTTATATTGTCTGAACTTCTGGACATTTGTTTAGATAGCTATTTCTAAAAATAAACCGTAACTAAGTTATCCAAGCTTGACGCAGTTCAGCAAGTTAATTAAAGTTTTGCATTAACTACTACAAAAGTACTTCAAATTACAGCTATCATTGGCCAGACAGGACTTAAAAACTAGCGCTGTAGTTATTATTTAATTTGGCTGCCATTTTTTTGCAAATTGTTTATTTGCCGTTGGGAAACAACTGTCGATTCGGCGCCATTTTGAATCGCCATTCGCCATCTGCTAGCCATATCGTTCCGGTCTTGTGTTCAATTGTATTTAGATAGGTAGCATGCTACTATAATAGTTGGAAACTTGTTATTAGTATCCATTTATTCTTGTGTGTTATTAATATTTACAGCTAAATTTCTTTCATATTATAAGCATCATCATGTGAGTCCGATGTGCAACGACGTCATTCTCTTGCCCTTATCCCAATTTATTTGGGGTCGGCGCAGCATGTCTTCTTCTTCCATGCTCCTCTATTTTTCGTACCCATCCACATTCATACTCGAAACTTTTTTCACGACATTTTCCTCATTCCTCCGCATCACATGCCCATACCACGACAACCGATCACCACACAACTTTTCAGTCACCGGCGCCACTTTCAGACTTCCTCTAATATACTCATTCCTTACTTTATCCATTCGCGTAGCACCACACATCCCCCTTAGCATTCTCATCGCCTTTCATTCATCCCTTTTGTGGCCCAACATTCTGATCCATACAACACAGCAGGTCTAACCATTGTTTTATAAATCTTCCCCTTAAGTTTTAGGGGAATGCGGGAGTCGCAGATCATTCCCGTGACCTGTCCATCCCGTGTTAATTCAGTGCTTTACACTACGATCTATTTCGCCATCGCTTTGCATGAGTGAACCAAGATACCGAAAGTCGGAGCAAAATAGAAATTATACTTTGGATGATGATCAGTCGTGATTCAAAATTACTAGCTGTAATGAATTCTGTGACGCATTCGCTGAAAAACTTTGGATGGATATTTATCGAAAACCATAAATTAAGACAGGCAACCTGCTACATTTTTGATAAAAAAAACAACAGTCATCTATGACATAGACAGTTCCCAAAACTGCCTACCCTTCACTAGTCTTAAGTTTTAGCTAGGTGAAACCTGTAAATATTTCACAGCAGTATTCACAAACAGTGAGCAGCTAAGTGAACCGAACATCTTATACAGCATTCGACACATTTTCACATCCATAGTAGGTAATTGTCTATTTTTCAACAAGAGAACTTCTATATGAAAGCTGTTCCTATTGCTCATTCAGGCAATGGCTTCTACGAACAAGATAGTCCCAAACACAACGATTAGATTAACCATGAATCTGTTTTATTTCAAAAACATTACCGAGAAACTGTCAGTTAGTCACAGGCTGCGATTATTCGTCAGTCGTGATTCAAAATTAACAGCTGTAACGAATTCTGTGACGCATTCGTTGAAAAACTTAAATAAATAGATTACTCACATACACTCACCGGCATGGAAACTTGGCCACCAATAACTTGCCGATAATTTCTATTTAAATATTTAATTTTCATTATATTATGGGTTTATGCACTAAATTAGGGTTTTTTATGGTGTTGTAGCTCAGTTATTGAAAAAATGATGCACCAGCAGTAATCTTTTAAAAAATAAGCAGTTTCACAAAAATATTGGTTTTAACACTGTCAATTTAAAAAGAACACAAAATGAAAAATAACCAAAAAGTCTTCGTTGTTTTTGCATTTGAATATCGGGTGTTTCCTCCCCTAGCCCCGATAACAGCTTGCATTCGTTCTGGCATACTTTGGATGATGTTTCTGATCTCAACTTGTGGTATGCTTTCCCAAGCGGTCAGTGCCGCATTTCGAAGCTGGTTCAGAGTTTCAGGCGGGTTGGAGGAGGACTTTATTTTTCTTTTAAGCATGTCCCAGATATGCTCTATTGGATTTAAGTCTGGACTACGCGCTGGCCACTGCAATTTTTGAATACCAACCTCTGTAAGGTATTCTTCCACGCAATGTGCAACGTGTGGGCGCGCGTTATCGTGCATTAGGAGGAATTCGTCAAACCCAATAAACCCTGAATATGGTAACACGTGTTCCTGAAGAATTTCCTCGATGTATCGTGTTGCCGTTAATCGGTTATCGACGATAACTAACTCCGTACGTGTATCGGAACTTATTCCTCCCCAAACCATTATAGAGCCTCCATGAAAACTAACAGTTTGTGTGGTGGTAATGGGTAAAAACCGGTCTCCTCTTCTTCTCCACACTCGCTCCCGACCATCTGGAGCTCGTAAAGCGATACGACACTCATCTGTGAACAGTACTCCAGCCCACTGCTCATGGGTCCAGTTGACGTGTTCTCGTGCGAATCGAAGTCGAGCTACTCGGTGACGTCTGAGAAGTTCTGGGCCGCGTGCTGGTCTACGAGCTTTTAAATTCACTTCCTCCATTCGTCTTCTCACTGTACGTTCACTAACATTGACACCTCTTGTGAACTGGAGTCGCTGGCGTATCTCGACAGCGGTGAGGTAGCGGTTTCTCAAAATTTCCAGGACAATAAAGCGGTCATCCCGGGCTGATGTGCATCTGACGCCTCCGCTGCCTGGTCTGCGGGAGTAGCGGCCTGTCTCCTGGTATCGTTTCAGCGCATACTGCATCGATGAACGTGGTACATTCAGTATAACAGCAACTTCTCGCTGTGTCAGCCCTTGTTCGATCAATGCTACAGCTTGTGCAACCTGTGGTGGTGTTAATGGCATTTTTATTGGAATTAAATCACCTTTAGTTATTGAAGTAACAGTACGATATCACAATAATTGAATAACCTAACAATAAACTTTCACAAAACACAAATTTAAAACAGCAACTTAGTCGCTCAGATGATCGGGTTCAACTAAAACTTAAAAATAACGTCATATTGCACTCAAACATGATAAATTACCCTCTTGAACTAAAGGTAAACATTTTTTAGACCAACCTTCATAATAAATAATCATAGGAAACACTTAAAGCTCTTGTTATCGCGAAATACGCGCTTGGCCAAGATTCCGTGCCGGTGAGTGTATTATCACATATCTTTCTTATCAAGTGTGATTGCTCAATTAGTAGAACTTTATTTGAAGACAGTGGGTTCACTTGAGTGGATCGTCTGAAATTTGGTAATTGTCCTTTTCCTTCATAATTTCTTTTATTAAGAGTAGTATAAGCCTATTGTTGGGGCGGTAACTGGCTCTTCTTGCTATCATCCGCTAAGCGTTTTCTCGACCATTTTGATGTGACCTTTTTTTCGGATGGGAAGTCATCAAATAACTTCTCCCACTCTGGGCAGAGCGGGATAGTGTCAGACTTTTACTGACTAAAACCCGTCCATGTTCCTTCTTCGCCCTTTATGTTCTGGGGCCACGGTATCTCTTTCAAACAGTCCCGCAGCCTATTTTGATGTGACCTTCCTTATTATTGAATACCACGGAATACCAGTATTTCTTCTTTCTATAGTTTTAATAAAATCGGGGCCCCATCTAGCCAGATTTCCGTCAATAACACTCCTCGTTAGTCACCAATCTTTCTTTAGTCAGTTTCCTTGGTGCTGGTAAAGTAAGCCCTAAGACTTGCATGGACTGCCACAATATCTCCACATTTTATCAAAACAACTCTGCAGTTCGATTTCGCACAACAATAAATATCAAGCACAGTCGGTAGAATTGATTTTCACACGACTGATAGTTATCTAAGTAAATAGTAGTGTTAATGGATTGACTGAATGCGTATATTTGTCGTTATCTAGATTTTGATAAAGTAGTTCAACACACGATAGTGCTTTTAATATTTTAGGTGTGTAGTTCACATTCGTTGGGGTGTTTAGTTAGTGTCTAGTCGTTCTGACACAGCTGGTAGTTGCTCAATACTGGAATACTAGCCGTAGGAGGATATTATTTATTCGATTTGAAATTTTGGTAAGTCTGTAGTGTTTAACAACATGATTATTTATATCAACTATGGTGTCCACGAAACAAGCCTCGTTGCTTAGTGTGGCACTAGATGGCGGTGTGTGTAATGTCCAGCGATATTTATTTATTTATTGTAAGCTTTGTGCTTGTGTAGTTTGTTCCACTGAAAATCCCTTATGTGTTTACTCGTATGACGCTCTTTTTAACTTTTGTAGTGAGGTTTCAACTTACTCACGATGCTTTCCTCAGACCACTTATTAGAAAGAGTATCGAGTAGAACAAAATTCTCCGGATTTGATATAATCTTGATTAACAGTTTACAACGTGTACATTATTTTAGTATCGTGGCTTTGTTTATATTATACGTTTCGAGTGAATAACATTTCTCTTTGTTTTCATGAAGTAAGGTAATGTATTTAATTTTATATTGTTTTGTGTGTATTTGTGAAGATTTGGCAGTGGTATGCGTCTTTTGGAGTATTTTGTATTAAATGCATGCATTTGTATCTAAAACTGTATTGTTAACACATTCTATAAACAAAGTAGAGATAGGGCTTCCCCCTTTCCTGTTATTATCAAGGATTGTTGATAAGATAAGCAGTTTTATCAGTTACTGTATTTTAATAGATTGGCGCCCCTCTGTAAAAGGATCGGGGAAATGGTTGTTTCATTCGGCGTTTACTCGATAAATGTTTTTAGGTTAAACCATGGAGTCTATCTACAATCAAATCAACCATTATTTTCCTGGAATAAATAACTATCAAGTATAGGGGAACCGTTGAATATGATTTACTAACGTTTCGAATACTCGACTCGGTATGGCTTGCTTGAGTTATTGACTAGTTTTTCGTACCAAACACTAGACAGCCAAGTAAACCCATCTCAGTATGGGGTATCAGGTAAATAGAAGTATGTAAACAAAAGGTCATGTAAGCAGAAACATCTCCAAGATGCAATGATGAATATGTAGATGTGTTTCACGGTTTTATAACACATTTACATGTCATGTGCCGCGCCACTGATTTATATCCACTCCGGGACTGTAATTCAATGTCACATTCGAAATTGCAAGTGGGTTGTCTTAGGGAACTTGATTTATTTGGGGTACTGGATAGAGGCTCACAGAGAGGAGGCTAGTGGAGCCATGGGAGTCTGGGTGCTGGTTCAGGGTAGATTAGGTTTTTCTCTTCGTGATCCATTAACAATTCAATATAAACTTGTCCTTGGATAAAAAAAAAATGTAGTAATGGTCACCGGTCACAGTAATGGCCAGTTGGGAACGCAATAACGGTCATTCCCCTTTCCCTAATATCTTTTCGCACGACACGAACCAAAACAAATGAACCATGTATCGATTTTCATTAGAAAAAAATTCAAGACCCCACGATAGACGACGATTCAAGACTCGAACAGCCTTATTTTTGGAATTCAAATTCAGAACTTTAATAAATGTAGGGGTCAATGACCGCTATTACGAACTGGCAGCACCTATAGGTAGTAATACATAGTTTATTTTTAATTTAATGACCTACCACGACCTTTATGAAACCAATAGCCTATGCCCTATGAAAAACACATTAAGGGCTGTGCCCATACCTGAACGAGGTCAACCCAATTTAAGAGTAATTTGGAGCATGTAAGTTGAGCCTAGTTTAGTTTCAGGTCTTTTACACGTCAACCATTTGTCATGAAAGCTATAAAAATGTACCTAATGTGTATTTGTATTGTCTCTAGGCCCATTAGACGGTAATTTATGACAAAGCGTATTGTTTTTCCAGACAATGTTGTAGTGCTTCAAATGAAATTGCTTGAGTGATTCTGATTTGAGCAGTTGCAAGTAATTGTACCTTGATTTGTTGTAGAATCAATTGATTGTTTGCAATTTAAAGTTTTATTGTTTCTCGATTACCCTTTGTAATTAGACCGAGAAGCTGTAAATGATTACTATCGATTAAAATCTGCCATTTACTTAGGTACTTACTTACTCATTTAATTTTATTGAATATAGTAAAGGCGAATCATTGTTTAAACATCGATTAATAGTTACTTAATCGTAAGTACTGCTATAAAACACCATTTGAGCATTTTTGAACGTTGAGTACCTACTTATAACAATTAGAAAAAATTGACGTGGCAAAAAAACTTGATTGACGCACACCACGCTATTGCATTGTTCTGTGCGTCAAAGGATGTACCTACGCATGAATAATTACTGTTTGAATGAGCTTTCTATCTGAATATAATTGATTACTCAGCTCTCGATATCATTTCTATGTAAATAATGAACGATTGTATATAAAGAACTCGAACCGTATCCTTTTACGTGATATTTATAATTATGCGATCATAACGATGTCATCATAATGTGAGACATGCTGTCTGTATTCTGTATTGATGGAAAGATATAATTATTGAATCGGCAGGAAATTGACGTCATATCTCTTATCAGCAAGCAATAAATTAGTACTAGAGAAAAATATAATACTTTAGTCAAAACCAGACCAGCAACCATCCAGCTCAATCTAACTGTACCAGTGACTGGGTTCTGGAAGTCAGGTAGGCAGGGAATCGCTCCATGTGAAATACTGGAATTTCGCTTCATCCCGTTTGACTGGAAGCCGGCCCCAACATTGTTGGAAGAAGCCTAAGCAGAAGATGACGTAAACTTGATATCAATTGACATATTTGTATTCGTCGAATCACCGTGAAATTACAAAAAATCCTAATCAAATAAAGAAAAACAATAATAAATCATTGGTTGCCACGTTAATAACACCGTTTGTTCATATACAGCATTTTTGGAGGCCTTTGTTACGCATAATCTCATAAAATGTTAATTTATTCAGATCGACGTTTTGCTAAATCCAATTTCGATACGTTAATGACTTGGACTGCCTAAAATGGTGCCCAACATGAATTGTAAATAACGAAGTATTAACCTAATATTCTGATTTAAGATCACGAATAATATGGAACAGGCCATATACGAAAGTCCCAAGCGAAGTAATACGAAGCCCAAAAGTATTTGTGTAGCGTAAGCACGTAATAGAATCTTCCACCGAATTGGGTCAAGGTTCAAGGACTAGTTTTTTCTCGAACATTCCGTTCCGAATAAGGATAAGTACTTCGGATACTTCAGGTACATACTCGAATGGCGCAGGATACTTGTTTGTGTTCGTTCGATTACTTTCTGGAATATTTATGTTGATATTATCAATGCTAGTCTCAGATTCACAATACAAGCGAATCTAAAAACCATGAATATTCTTTTCTTTAATTACATTACTTATCATATTTCTTTATCCCAAAGTGAAAGTCCATTGTTCTGTAAAAGGCTTGTTAAAATAAATTGTGGATAAAAAATGGCGACTCTCATAAAATAATCCTAAAGTGGCTTGAGAAAAAAATTGTACAAATTACTTTCTTCCCACGCATCTCTAAGAATTTTATTCACCGTGGGTGAGAGTTTAAAGTGTCTTACTTATTTTTTATGAGTAAATGAGTAAAAACTTCCTTTATACATCCTTGCTGACACTGGTAACCCAGAATAAAGTGATTATTTATTTCTGGCCCCACCAAAGAATACACTCACCGGCACGGAAACTTGGCCACTCGTGATTTTGCTGATTATTTGCATTCAAACGTTTGCATATTTTGCATTTTTCTTTTTTGGATTCAAAAAGTGTTTCTCATGCTTTAAAAACTTAGAAATGAAAAGATTACCTCCCCAACAACTCAGTATTTAAAATCACGCACTTTTACTGAAATAAAGAATTTTCTACTCTCAATAAATAAAAACTGTAAAATTAAAAACAAAGGCTTTTTCGTTAATTGTCTGCTTATAAGTTTTTTTATCGGGTGTTTCCTCCTCTAGCCCTGATAACCTGCATTCGATCTGACATACTTTGAATGATGTTTCCGACATCAACTTGCAGTATGCTGCCCCAAGTGGTCAGCGCTACAGTTCGAAGCTGGTTTGAAGAGTTTGTGGCGGGTTGGAGCTGGACTTTATCGTTCTTTTGAGCATGTCCTAGGTGTATTCAATTGGGTTCAAGTCTGGGCTACGAGCTGGCCACTGCAATTGTCGTATGCCAACCTCTTCCAGATATTCTCGTTTGCAATGTGCGACGTATGGGTGTGCGTTAGGAGGAATTGGTCGTGTCCAATGAACCCCGAATGAAGCATAACATGTTCCTGAAGAACTTCCTCGATGTATCGAATAGCTGTTAGCCGATTATCGACGATAACCAACTCTGTACGTGCGTCAGAACTTAAACTTCCCATACCATTATTAAGCCTCCATGGAAACTCACTGTTAGCGTGGTGGTAATGGGTAAAAACCGCTCCTTTTCTTTGCCACACTCGTTCCAGGCCACCTGGAGCACGTATAGCAATTCGATACTCATCCATACTCGTGCAAACCGAAGTCAAGCTATTCGGTGCTGTCTGAGAAGTTCTGGACGTCGCGGCGTTGTGCTGGTCTCCAAGCTTTTGAATTAACTTCCTTCATTCGCCTTCTCACCATACGGTCGGTAACATTAACATCTCTTGCAATTTGAAGCCGCTGGCGTATCTCAACAGCGGTCAGGTAGTGGTTTTTCTAAATCTCCAGGACAATAAAGCAGTCATCTCGGGCCGATGTGCACCTTACGCCTCCACTGCCTGGTGTGCGGGGGTGTACTTGCATGTATTCATTAGAAACACTTAAAGCGTATGCTATCGCGAGATAAGCGTTTGGCCAAGATTCCGTGCCGCTGAGTGCATTAACTTGGTAGGGAATATTCCGAACAAAGTTCGTTTTATACTTAAAATAATTTAGGTATTGTTCAGAATATTTACCTACCGACCAACCACAGTGAATCATGAAGACAATAATACACTTCGCTTTTGTTCAAAACCATTAACAGTGCACAACGGTCATTTTATTCCCCGAATACCTTCTTATTTTGACATTATTTCGTATAGTTTTGCGTCCACTTTTTTAGCATGTAGAGGTGAGGTTCATCCATAAACATGGATGCCGCACTATTTTCTGAGTAAAACCTTTTGCCTGGAAAACTTCACGCTCCCTCTGCCAGATAGGACCCCGTCACCCACTTCGGCATTATTTTCTGACCGCAGTTACTTAGGAGCTTTCTTTGGCTCCGTCTGTTCAGGCGGCAGACTTCTGTAGTCAGTTACCGTTAGGCCACATCCTAAAGCAGCCGGAGATCATATTGCACCCTCCACCCGGAGCGTCGGCTGCGAATAGGGGGAGGTTAAACCCTGCACGCTTACTTCTAGATAGAACATATCGTTGATTTAGTAGTAAACCAATTAGGATTTTAGTACACCGCATGATCTGTTTTTCAGGCGAGATTTTACACTATTGTTAAAAGAAATACACCTTATAAACGGCTTCAATTCTTTAATTCCAGTGCAAGAATGACGTCGACATCATTTAACGTGGGTTTGACCGACAACGTGCGGCTCTCGAGCCGGGTGCTGCGCCCCCCGGGCGGTGGACACACTGACATCTTCGGAGGGGAACCAGAGCCGCAGCAGACTGGCCGTCGTGGACCACCCGCGTCCACCATTGGCGCTGTTGTTGGTAAGTAATGGGTAGTTTCTACAGAATGTCGACTTTGAGGGTGCGTAGAATTTTTGACTTTCGAATTCTCCACCTTCGATATCTCATCTGTGGTGTCCGCTTTCTTCGGACCTCGGTTTTTTTTATTCCATGATCTATGTCAAAGCGAGAGCTGCTGACTGCCTTACTGTCTAAGATGATCTTAACGACCGTGATTATCATAAGGTGGAGCTTGTGAATACTGTTGGTCCTGGCAGTCATTGGTAGATCTTTGGCCATAATTACATGTAGTCAGTGGCCCTAAAGTCGTATCATCGTATTAATTGGGTTGTGGAGGTCAGATAGGCAGTCACTCAATGTAAGATATTGAGTAGCATCCGGTATGACTGGAAGTCGAACCATAACACAGTTAGGAAAGGCCAGGCAGATGATATCATTAGGTCAAAACTCAGTGTACTCAATCGATCATTTCACATTCCACTATGTGTACGATGTAGCTATATTGCTTACAGCTCACTTGTATATCTGTGACAGTCCATAAATAAATATTAAGATAATTGAATGAGTCATATTTTAATCTACCCGTGTGACCTCTGGTTATAACGGGATTTATTATCTCTTTTTGTGAGACGCGACTATTGAATGATTTATTACAAAAAATGAGACGACAAATTCTTAAAAGCTACTCTTTTTAAATAAAAAGTATAACATTACAGGTCATGACGAGCCAAAGGCAGCTAACGGCAATGAAAATCCCAGCCAGAATGGACAGAACAGTCCTCAAGAAGCGGCGCCGGCCCCTGTGGCCCCTGAGCCGAAGTCGGCCCCGGCCGCGCCCGAGCCGGCCCGCGCCGAGGCCCCCAAGCGCGTCCGCGTGCCCCCCGGCGGGTTCTCGTCAGGGCTCTGGTAAGGCCAGGCGCACACAAGCTTAGATTCCTCATGCTGAAGATTCCCGGGGACCAGTTGTTTACATTGGCTGCACATCTGCATATTTCACTTTTCGGATCTTGGGACGAGTTGGTGTGAACAGGCACACATATTGGAGAGTCCTGCTCTAGGGCAGAAATTTTGAATGTAAATAAGTCTCAAGCCAAATTTTATAACCAAATTGGGGTATCCATGCGGAATGACGTCATCGTCCGATGTAAACGCTTCGTTAGGTTTATTTTAGGGTCTGCTGTGCCTTTGTGTTTTCTAAAGTTGCGTCGGTTGTAGATAGTTTCGTTACTTGTGATCGCCGTCTGGTCCCCTTAACGGGTCTCTGAATGTTCGCTTGATAATTAACGATGGTTCTTTTACAATCCTCGCAGGAAGGAATTCTTTAATATTTACTGAACAGGAACATTTTTTCAATACTAGTATTATTTTACCTATATAGTTAGGGAATTAATTTTCGTATATTTTAGTCTTACATTGTATCCAGCTTCTGTGTCAAAGCGAGCGCCTCGCTCGCCGAACTCTATTAGGAATATAAAGGTCACAATTTGGTTAATAAGATTTCCTTCAAGGCCAAAGTTTTTTAACACTTCGAACTATTTAAATTTTTATGCAAATTTCGACTTACTGTCTAGCTGTTTAGAGATTATTATCGTGTAAGGCTTGAAATTGATATGTATCAATGCTATGTTAGCGTTTCGATGATTTTGATACTTTTATAACAGACTGATCTGTGCCTATTTCGTGTTGATGTTGTACTTAAATTTGTCTCAATTTAGCATTTCATGTTTTGCAGTTGTGGTTTTTATTACAAAATAACTATTGTATGCCTTCGCTGGCAAATGCGATTATGTATAATATTAATAATGATAATTGTATTTTTATATGAATTACAAAATGTGAAAAACACATTCTGGTGTTTTATTTTACTTGCACTTATTACGATAAAGTTGAATAGCAATATCAGGCTAAGGGCTGATTTTTCAATCATTAAGTTATCTAAAGAATAAATCGGAGTTTTTGACAGAGTTTCCATACAAAAACTGTCAAAATGTCAAACTTATTCGTTGGATAAAAGTTCTGGCGATTGAAAAACCGGCCCTCAATCAAATACTTTAGTGAAAGTAACACACAAACACAAACACTTCATACATTAAAAGTTAACTTAACATCACGCCTGTAATACCTAATAGTCTCATGTAATAGGGGGGCGAACCCATTGACATCAACCGGGCACAATGCAGACTCCGTGGCGTGGCATTTTTTATTTTGCGGATTCCAGTTTGGTCCCTCAGTTCACACGCACATGTTTGCCCGACTCGGGAATCGAACCCACGACCTGACGCTCAGTAAACGCGAATTCGACCTCTAAGCCAACGATTCAGACACAAAGTTGACTTCTGAGAATAAGCCCCTTCGTACACAATGCTACAAAAATCGTTCAAAGTTCGTACATGAGTCGCGTCGCGTCGCCGACATTATGGGTTTGTATGGCGGTAGTCGCTTGGAGACTAAAATCGTCGAGTAGTATCGAAGATTTTTGTAGCCTTGTGTACGAAGGGGCTTAATTATTAAACATACACAATACACGGGGCGCCCCACACAACTTGGAATGTTGGAGGCCACCAATGACCAAAAGGGTAGGTAGGCACTTAGGCAGGATCATAAGGAAAATGTATATAGTTCCACTATCATAATTACCTAAAGGTTACTGATGGGAAAAAAATTGTAAAATTAACTCGAAGACGAGAGGAATAAGGTTAAAGAAAAAAAATAATGATCATCATTAAATGATCTTCTGTTAGAGATACAAATATACTCGAATCCTAGTTAAAGATTCTATGTCCTACCCAACGACCGCACAGCCTATGGTCGTTGGTCCTACCGCTTTAATGGACACGGTTCCTGGATAGCTATGATGGGTGTCGTTTGGTTACGACCTCAGTTCTGTCATTGATACAAGCAACAACACCTTTCTGGCACCGAACAGTATGTTAGGTACCACGGTAGGCCTGTAGTGCACAGAGCATCTATTTACACGCTGTAGTCCTGTTGAAGTAATCACAGGGCTCGTAAGGTCCATGTTCACCAAAAAGATTACAGTCTGATTATCTAAAACATCTGTATAAAGGTGGACGCACACCTATCCGCGCCGAAGGAATTGACCGCGCCGAAAGAATCGAATTTTAGAATTACTTGTATGAAATCCTATGAAACCTCGCACACCTATCCGCGTCGAATGGTCCGAATCGATAACGTTATTCGTATGAGAAAAAAATCTTTTTTTTTTTTTTAGGATGGGATATCATCAAATGACTTCTCCCACTCTGGGCGGAGCAGGAGGGAGTGTCAGACTCTTACTGACTAAAACCCATCCATGTTCCTTCCTCGCCATTTATGTTCCGGGGCCGCGGTATCTCTTTCGAACAGGCCCGCAACCCCGGCAGGCATCGCCCTTGGGGGCCCCTCCCCTTAGGCTCAACACACACCGAAAGAGCGGCGAAGGGCGGCGAAGCGCAGAGCCACGAAGTCCCGCGCCTTCTCGAGCATTCCAGCGACTTCTCGAGCAGTCGCAGGAATGCGCGCGCCTTCCTGAGCCCACCCGCGAATTCATGGGTCGCTCTCCTATGCGCAGTTCAGTTTCAACAAAACTTGAGGAAGCTTGTGTTTAAGCAGTGAATATCATGGGTATTTTGGATTTTATTATTATTGCACATATAATTGAAGAAGAAGAGGAAGAGGCTGAAGACAAAAGGAGGGAAAGATTTAAAAGAAAAAAAAACTTTTGGGTACACGACCTGTGGAAGAAAAGACGTTTGTTTGGCCAATTTCAAACATTTTGCACAAATTTACATCTGTATCCTAGCATTCATTATGACTATTATAAAATGAACTATGACAAATTTGAAAGTTTGTTGGAAATTCTCAGGCCACATATTCAAAAACAAAATGTCAGCGGCCGCTCGCGAATGCTCGAACTTTCTCGGGAATTCCCGCGACTTCCCACGCAGTCGCATGGCTTCGTTTATGGAATTCCCCGGAATTCCTGCGGCGCCGCGGGCATCCGCACGACTCGTCGAGTTTCTCATGCGATAATAAGTATTATGGTAATGGAAATAAAGTTAAAAATCATATGACACTGAAACTGCGTTCCGCTTCGTTGCCCTTCGCCGCTCTTTCGGTGTGTATTGAGCCTTATGCTGACATCTCTTTGAGGCGCGCGTGGAACACACACGCGCCGTCGACACGGCCTGTCGTCGTTAGACGGACGTACGGCTAGCTAGCCCATAGCCAATCGGCCACAAGCCCGCATCTACGGTGGCCGGTAGCCACCACGTGGCCCCCGACGCCCGGTGCGTCTCCCGCGGCGGCCGTGAAGAGAGGATCTCTCCCTCTCTCGTTCCGCCACCTCCTTCGCTCCTTCGCTAGCAAGACTGCTTCGCAGAAGGAGGTGACGGCTTCCCATTCCGTCTCTTACCGGACCATGGATTGAACCAGGGCCGGACGCGAGAGGTCGCCGCCGCCGATCGCCGCTACGAGGACACGGCGGTGCTACGCCCACGCAGGGCAGACTTCCACCGTGTGTGAGACCGTGTCCTCCGGTCGATCCTCGCAGTGGAGACACCCGGGCGTCTCCTCCCGCCCGATTCGGTGCAGGTACCTCCCGAAACATCCGTGTCCGGTGAGGACCTGCGTCAGGCGGAAGGTGAGGACGCCGTGGCGCCTCTCCAGCCACTCCTCAAAGAGGGGACTTACCGCCACTATCGTGGCGTGCCCTAGACTTTTGTAGCCTTGTGTACGAAGGGACTAAGGCCCCAATCTAACTTCGTCGCGACGACAGATAATCATATAGTTGTATTTAAATGGAGGTGATAGATAGAGATTTAGAGGACGTCACGATAACTGTCGTCCTGACATGACTTTTGTCAACGATTTTCTAATCGTAACGGGGCCATAGAGGTATAGAAATTGGACCTTCCTTTGTTTCACGACAGATGAAAACGAAAAAAAAAATCAATATGGGGACCCCGCCGTCAGAAGACGTACGTCAAAATGTTAATCATTTTTAAATAATGCTGAATTAATATTTCAATTAAAAACATGGCACATACTACAACTGAACATGCACACATGGCACGACTATTCAATCAATCTGCTTGATTTTTCCAAATGTGAGTACATTATTTGAACAAAACATTGCAGTCAGTTCTATAAATCTTTGAACATACGATTTCTAGTAATCTTTTAAGTCTTGTTTTCTGTTTGTTTTTTGCTTTCGCGTTTAGCAAAACCAATACTGCTACTAGTTTAAGTTACCTACCGTTTTTTGAGTCGCCGAGCCAATGAGCGCAGTGCGTACTGTCTCACAAGTTACTGACATGGTAGATCAAAGCATGGCAAGGTATACACGAATAAGGCCTCGTCCAGGCTACGGAGTTTGCTCGCCAGCCCCTTAATAACACAAAAAAGTGGCATGTACACTGCAGTAAGTTGCGCTGCTGGTGTAATAATTCTTTCCTATTCGCCATAATGTTTTGATATAGCAACACTTCTTATAATATAAATAAATGGAAACGGAATCCCCAACAGTTCGTACCAATTATTTACAAACCCACTAATACCCTACAGTTTAGAGTGGTGATGCGCTAACGGACAATAAGTCATAAGAAGAAAAACACAACATAACAACAACAACAACAATGGAAGATCGCTGAGGGTCTTTTCAGTTTGTACACCCTTGCTGATCGCTGATTCCAGTGACAGCGCGTCACCCCGGCCAGAAGGCGCGGCATGGAGGGTGGGGGGCGGCAGATTCGGCTGCTCGGCAGGTTGCTCGGAAGATTGCGCGGAGACCACCACAACCCCAAATACTCTCTCGATAAACGATTCTCGTTAACATCTACTGTGTGAGTTAACTTTATTTGTGTTCACCAACAACCTTGGGTTTTTCCGCTGAATCATTCTACGGGGTTGAGTGATTTTGGACATTTAACAAACCAAACAAACCTACCAAGGTCGCAAGCATTATACGGCCACGACTATGAACCAACCGCTCAAGCTTCGATAAAAAAAAAGTAGCACCACTGGTCGGATGGGGGATGGTGCTACCCAAGTACATACATATTCATCATCTGTCTGTCTAGCATTTTCCCAGGTAGTTGGGCTTGGTTTCTAGTTCATTCTGATACAGCGAAATACCGGTATTTTACGTAGAGCGACTGTCCTCAGCCTCAGGTAAGGCGCGGGATAAACGGAAGAGGCGTCGGGCGGTGGCGCGGCGTGGGCGAGGTGATGACGTGGCACCGGCAGCACAGAACAGACGCGCTAACGGTGTCGAAAAGGCGGTGCGCGGGCGCATGCCACTGCTAAATGCAGGTGCGCGAAGGGCGAGGAAGCGGCGCCCTCGCCACGCCTCTCCAGTATGTGTCGCACCACACATCTTCTATACATTTTGTATGAAATATCAAAGAAGTGGCGCCGGGACCGCGCTGCGTCCGCGCCACACCACCGCCCGACGCTTCTTGTATTTGTCCCGCGCCTAACGATACGCTACGATCCCTCGGTGAGATTGGTAGTCTTACTTTCAGTCCTACTTTTGTTGCGGTCAGCTAAATTAATATGAACAAACAAATTATTGATGAAATCCTTCCTAATTAACATTGGGCACAAATCCGCAGCAACGAGGAATCCACTACAACTTACGGGCACAGCGTGGCGAACAGTGTCTTTTACTTTAACGAAGCCCCTAACCTGTCCAGCATGAGCGAGAGTACCGCCTGCAGCACCACCAATGACGATGAGGAGCAGGACCTCCCCGGCTGCTGCAGCCGGTCGCCGAACGTGTCCACATCGATTGATGATGACCAGTTCGCCGCTAACATTGATTTGAGGCAGGCAGATCTTTTTATTTATTATTTTTTGTGTAGTCAGTAGCTATATTTTGGACAATACCTACCTCAAGCGTCGAGTGTCGCCACATATTACCTGGCCCTGTAGGTACTTTTCTCTCGCTTCTGTTCAGCGGATCCACCAGCACGGTTTTCACCAGGTCATTGGCACTAACCACTAACTAACCTTGGCCTTCTCGTTCGTAGTCGCCTCTCCAGCCAAAACCTTTCAACGGATAATCAAAAGAAGTTAATCTAATGGTGATTGACTTAATACGATTTCCGAACCTCCCCTGGCTGGTTTCTAATCTGTCTGCTTTATATGAAATGATACAAAACTGTCCTGATATTCAGTGACGGATTAAGACTACTTGATGCCCTAAGCAATCCACGCCTGTGGGGCCCCTATCCGAATGTCAACTAGAATCGCCAAAAGGTTTAGAACCTAGTAGTCTAGGTCAGATTCTATGTCAACTTAAAACGCGCGAATTTTCAGTTAGTCCTAGTAACTTTTTTTTGGTGTGGTTTTTGGCGACGACGCGACGTGAGAATGAGACGTGAAACCCTTTTTTTCGGATGGAATCATCAAATGACTTCTCCCACTCTGTGCGGAGTGGGAGGGAGTGTCAGACTTTTACTGACTAAATAAAATAAATAATAAACAAACGCGCCGTCGACACGGCCTGTCGTTATAAGACGGATGGACGGCAAGCTAGCCATAGCTCACCCTCCACAAGCCCACGCCTACGGTGGCCGGTGACGCCCGGTGCGTCTCCCGCGGCGGCTGAGGCGAGAGGTTCTCTCCCTCTGGCGTTCCGCCACCGCCTTTGCTACAGCGCGGAGGTGACGGCTTCCCATTCCGACTCACTCCGGACCATGGATTGAAATAGGGCCGGACGCGAGAGGTCGCCGCCGCCGCCGATCGCCGCTACGAGGACGGCGGTGCTCCGCCCACGCGGGGCAAACCTCCACGGTGCAGTGCGCCACCGTGTCCTCCGGTCGATCCTCGCAATGGAAACACTCGGGCGTTTCCTCCCGCATGATTCGATGCAGGAACCTCCCGAAACAACCGTGTCCGGTGAGGACCTGCGTCAGGCGGAAGGTGAAGACGCCGTGGCCTCTCTCCAGCCACTCCTCAAAGAGGGGACTTATCGCCACTATCGTGGCGTGCCCTGCACGGGGTTGCGACAGTCGCTCTCTCCATGTCGCAATGAGATCACGCCGGAGGTTTGTCCACTGAGTGACAGTTTGCCGCGGCAGCGGAGTTTCCCCCCGGCGGCGTAGCGCCTCCGCACGCCATTCGTGCAGGCTCGCGAGGACTAGCGCCTCCAGATCCCATGGCGGCAATCCGGCAAAGAAGCTCGCCGCCTCGCCGGAGACGTGATGCCCTTTTTTTCGGATGGGAAATCATCAAATCACCCCTCCCACTCTGAGCGGAGTGGGAGGGAGTGTCAGACTTTTACTGACTATAAACCATCCATATTCCTTCCTCACCCGTCACGTTCCGGGGCCGCGGTATATCTTTCGAACAGTCCCGCAGCCCCGGCAGGCTTCAGTCCTTGCAGCCTAGGCCCCTCCCTTTATGCTGACATCTCTTTGAGGCGCGTGTGGAACATGAACGCGCGGTCGACACGGCCTGTCGTGATTAGACGGACGGACGGCTAGCTAGCCCATAGCTCACCGTCAACAGGCCCACGTCGGTGGCCGGCGTAGCCACCACGTGGCCCCCGACGCCTGCGATCCCGCGGCGGCTGGGGCGAGAGGATGCAGGCTAGCATGACTGCTTCGCAGAAGGAGGTAACGGCTTCCCATTCTGTCTCGCTCCGGATCATGGATTAAACCAGGGCCGGACGCGAGAGGTCGCCGCCGCCGATCGCTGCTACGAGGACACGGCGCGGTGCTCCGCCCACGCAGGGCAGACTTCCACCGTGTCCTCCGGTTGATCCTCGCAGTGGAAACACCCGGGCGTTTCCTCCCGCCCGATTCGATGCAGGAACCTCCCGAAACATCCGTGTGCAGTGAGGACCTGCGTCAGGCGGAAGGTGAGGACGCCGTGGCGCCTCTCAAGCCACTCCTCAAAGAGGGGACTTATCGCCACTATCGTGGCGTGCCCTGCACGGGGTTGCGACAGTCGCTCTCTCCATGTCGCAATGAGATCGCGACGGAGGTTTGTCCGCTGAGTGACAGTTTGCCGCGGCAGCGGAGTTTGCCGCGGCAGCGGAGTTTCCCCCGGCGTAGCGCCTCCGCGCGCCATTTGTATAGGCGCGCGAGGACTATCGCCTCCAGATCCCATGGCGGCAATCCGGCAAAGAAGCTCGCCGCCTCGCAGGCGATCGTGCGGTACCCACGGTACTTCACGGCTACCACCTTTTGGGGCGCGTTCAGATAATGGGCGGCTCGCCGCCTCAAGGAACGCGAACGATGTGGAATGCTTCACGATTTTGCGTGTCATCCTTGCGCAGGGGCCATGCTAATCTTCTCTGTATGAGACGTGATGCCCTAAGGACGGATTTTTTTCTGTGCTTCTTCTGGTGCCTCCCCCCAGGCGTGATGCCCTAGGCAATTGCTTAATTTGATTAAGGGTTAATCCGTCACTGCTGATATTAAAGTCCTATTACACGTAGGTATCGCCCAGGACTTTTTTACTTTAGCAACCCCAGATCAAAATGGCGGCTCGCGACACTTGGGCCATTTAAAGTTTTCATTTGTAGGTATGGCGGGCAATATTTAACACCAGAGCAGCTGCCCGACTTTTGTGATCAACTACATCATCTGGTGGAGGTGGTTAGAAACATACAGTCCTATGCCAAAGTCACTGGAGAATATCCGAGGTAACAAAGAGTTTATTAGAAATTATTAGTAGGGATAAAAGAGACAAATGGATTGAATTTAACAAAAGTACGTATGGTCTGTGAGAAATTCTCCTTTTTTCGTCTTTAAATAAATAAATAAAATAAATAAAAATCGCTGTACATTAACACACAGCGCCACCTAGTACCACACTAAGCAAAGCTTGTGTCGTGGACAGTAGATAGTTGATATACTACATATATACTTTTTTGTTTGTAAATACATGCTTATTATACATTTAAACATCCATGACTCAGAAACAAATGTCCATGCTCATCACACAAACATTTGCTGCTACCGAGATTCGAACCCAGGACCCTAAGAACGTAAAGCAGCGTCACTACCACTACGCCATTCGAGTCGTCTAAAGAGATAGAAGGCATGCTTTCTTTCTTGCTATACTTCTCTAATATCTGTGTGTCTCAGAAGGGGAAACAGAATGTGGTGCTGATAAAGCTAGGATTCAAAGTTAAAGTACACTCCAGTCCTTCAGATCTTCAATAAATTCAGCCTTTTGCAGTCCACTGTTGGCACAGGCTGCGTCACAACACCCTGTCCTTCGCCTTTTGCATCGTAGCTTAATGTAACCCTCCCCAGTGAGCTGGAACGTCGCTTGGAACAAGAAGCACGTGAGGTGGCCGCGCTCGCCGCAGAAGCGCGCAATGCACGCGACACGGTGGCACGCGTGCGCTCTCAGCGCTGTGCCTTGCGCGCGTACAAGAAGAACCTCGTGTCGCATCTAGCTGGCTTGAGGGAATCTGGTTAGTTGGTGGGATTATTAATTTCTGAAAGCCGATATGTGCTATTCCTGATTGGCTGGTCTCACCGGAGACTAAGACATAAAACAGCGTATACCTTCCCTAATGCTCAAAAGTGTGTCTAAACACAGTTCAACTGTTTTCCCTTATTAATAATAATGATAAGCCTTTTTATTGCCAAAACAGTACTACAAGAAAAAACTATTTAAAAAATGACAAGTTTCTGTCATACCCGTGAGGGGCCACCTCACGGGTATTAATAGGTCTCCGCCAACTGCCTCAGTTCTTTTCTGGTGGTCGCCGCTTCCAAACAGTCGCATCCTGCTATTTTTTTTCTCTTACCTTACTCACCCACCATTATATGTATGTGGTTTCTTTGATTCCTCAGAATTCCGGGAGCTAGAGAGCACGGTACGCCTGTCAGATCGGAAGCTGTTTAAGACCTGGGAGTCGCTGAAGGACTCAACGGACCCAGCGGCCTTTCAACCCCTGCTTGATGAAATTAAGGTCTGTCGAAATCCGTTCTTTTGTACGCAGGTTGAATCGCATTTTTTTTTGTGTAGCCAGTAGGTTACTTAGGTTGGGAAAAAATTGGAAACAAGTTTGTCCTAAAAGATCCTCATTAAGGACCTGAAGGAGCAACTCATTGCAAGAATATGGGCCGTCTGTCGTTTATGATATTTGCATTCATTCTAATTCTGAGGGAACCGTCAAACGTCAAGTGTACCTGGGAGTCTTACTTTCTTAGTAAAACTTTGTGGTCATCAGCGCATGGTGATTCACTTAAAAGACTACCTCCAGAACCCATTGACATGTTAGGGAGAGGGGGGGGTTTAGAACCCCTCTTTCGAAAGTTGTGCATGAAATCAAATGAAAACCTCCTGATAACCGTCCCAGAGCCACCGTCTTACACAATCGTCACACAACGTTTATTGCTAATAACAATTTGTTTCTTTCCTATACATATCTTTTTTAGGGTTCCGTAGTCAACTAGGAACCCTTATAGTTTTGCCATTTCGATGACCGTTAGCACTAGAAAGCTGAAATTTGGTACCGTTATGTGTATGAATCACGCCGACAAAGTGGTAATACTAAAAATTGGAAAAAAAACAGCTTAAACTATCTTTACAGGGTTCACCCTAATGCCACAGATGACTAATGCGATAGCTAAGAACTTATACTATTAACCTAAACTATATACTTATAACCAAATTACAAAAAAATAAACATATTATTATACTTACATATATTAAAAAACTAACAACATTATTAAAATTAAAAACACTAAAACATTATACAATTACAAACAAAAACGTAGAACAAAAATTAAGATAAATTATTATTATTTTACTTGTAGCATAATATAAATAGTAATACCCCTGCGAAATCACTAATGTAAACTCATCAATCTTAGTTTGAAGGTCGTTGATGGTACAGATAGCTCTGGTAAGGGGTGCCTTGTCAAGTAGGTTAGTTCTGGCTGTAGGTACCAGTAGCAATGGCGGGCCGTCTCCACACGTACTCATAGAGCAGAGGTGCACGAGCACGGGTGAAACTCATTAACGAGCACCGGACACGTTGAAGTATAGTTTGTTTTCATGGCTCCATTGTACTATTCGATCGATGTCTTCCTGTAGGCGCCTGCAATTAGACTGGGACTTAATCTCAAGCAGCAACTTGAGGTCATCAGCAAATAATAAACAAGCGCCATGTCTTACGACTTCCGGCAACTTGTTTATCATAATAATGAATTCCAGAGGCCCCAAGTTGGTGCCCTGACTTACTCCCAACCAAGTGTAATATAAGTCGGATTCACATCCGTTGCAGTCCACATACTGCTGTCTGCCTTGCATGTAACTGGCAAAAAACCGCAATAGATGCTGGGTGCAACCAACCTCTGCTAGCTTCCGCAGTAAGATGTCATTGTCGACGGTGTCTAAAGCTTTTCTAAAGTCGAAGTAAGCTGCGTCCACCTGCACCCCAGCATCTACCTGGGTATATTGGCAGCAGTCAATCAATCAATCAATCAATAATTTTATTATCAGGCATCTGAAGGCCCATAGATAAAATACACAAAAATACTTTTCAACAAAAATATACTAATACATACAAAATATAACTTATAAACTATGAACTTATGACACACGAAATGGCGGCGTCGTGTTACGCTGTGCGGTGTCACGTAGCCTGCCGCGAAAACGTCGGTAGACAACACCCTTCGGCCAGAAGTCTTCCTTGAGAAATTTGTCGAGATACTGTGTCGGAACTCGCACTACAAACGACTTGAAGTTGGTGTTATGACGCGGCTCCAACTTCTCGACCCTCAAGGTTCAGCTGGTCTTCACCTTCATGTACTCTACGACCTCCTCAACCTTCGTGGAGTGATGCAGTCGGGACACATAAAGCAACGTCGTTGGCGTCGCTGGACGCAGAAGTATATTTTTCAAAATTCAAAATCAATCAAAATCAAAGCATTTATTTCAAGTAGGCCAGTTACAGGCACTTTTGAATTGTCGAAACAAAAATGAACATTTAAAGTAGCTACAGTCCCAGTCACAAGACATAAAAACTGTGAAAGTACTGTAGTTGCCCATTCCCTAGCGTAGATCTCTATGGAGAAGAACGGGCAAGAAACTCCATGGACACTCTTTTAAATCAAAATATTGTTACAAAATCTTGGTTACATCATTCTTGTTGAGATGGTATATTATGTGAGAACAATGTAGCAAGATGTGCACGTTAAAAGTGTCCATAGCAAAACAAAAATAAAATACAACTCAAAAACAAAACAATTAATTCAAATAAACCATGGCGACTAAGAGATGACCAGTCACAACTGACAGCGCCCGTTCACGAACATGACGCATGGATCAGCACCATTCAGCTCAACCATTTTGAAGGGAACTAAATGGTCCGACACACGCGCCACCATCAGCGAGACATTTGAGAGAGCATGACATACTCTCAACCGCCAGGGCACATTCAAGTCAAGAACTGCCGTAGGTTTCCAGTGAATGATAGCTTACTAGTACATAGTACTCACACAATATGGGCTATGCGATTATATAATACTAACATAGAATCTATACAATGCAAAGATAGTTGTGCAATCTTCAGCAGCTCCAACAATACCATTTAATGCTATCAATTTTTGCGCCCCTGTCCATGTGGAGCAGGACCAGCATTAAGCCAAACATTTTTATCAGCGATATAATCGCTCAACTTGTAATATGCTTACAAGTTGAGCGTAGTGTTTACATAGTGTAGTTACAAAGTGTGCGTTTAATGCATGTTTTAAATTTTTTCTCATTCAGTTCAAGAATACTTTGTGGAATTTTATTATAGCATCTCAAACAGTACGCCATGAAAGATGAGTCTACTTTAGCGAGTCTAAAGCCTGGCTGAACTAGTTGGTTCCTATTTCTAGTACTGTAATTGTGTCTGTCACCTCTTTTACCAAAAAGATGCAGATTTTTTCTGACGTACATTATGTTTTCGTAGATGTATTGGCAATGAACCGTCATGATGCCAATATCCTTAAATAGTTCCCTTAGAGAATCGCGCCTACGAAGATTATATATGGTTCTGATGGCTCTTTTCTGCAGAATAAATATAGACTCAATATCAGCAGCCCGTCCCCATAGCAAAATACCGTAAGACATTATACTATGGAAGTAACTAAAATAGACCAGTCTAGCGGTATCTACATCAGTGAATTGACGGATTTTTCTGATGGCATATGCTGCTGAACTTAAGCGCCCCGCAAGAGATGTTAAATGAGAACCCCATTGTAGCCTTGAATCAAGCGTAAGCCCCAGGAAAACCGTTTTATCTACGAATTCGAGTTTCTCTTTATTCAATATTATCTCACAATCACTACTTTTAACATTCGGTAATGAAAATCTTATGCATTTAGTTTTTTTTTTCATTTAATACCAAATTGTTTCCTGTGAACCAATTTTGGACCTGAAGTAGGGCATCATTCACGTCATCTAGATTTTTGGCCCGTCTATTTATCTTAAAAATTAGAGAAGTGTCATCAGCAAACAACACCATATTTTGAGATTGGTGTTTCAACAAATAGGGTAGATCATTTATATAGACTAGAAAAAGGAAAGGACCCAATATTGAGCCTTGCGGAACCCCCAGTACCGCATTGATTGCGACAAGTAGGCTTCTTCTTAGCAGTGCTTCGCCCCGGCCGGAATCCGTGCTGCGCATCCGATAACTGTCCGCGCACTTGCTCTTGCATACAGCGCTGAATGGCAGACTCGAACACCTTTGCCGGCGTCGACAACACTGCCACCGGCCTATACCCACCGATGTCAGCTCCCGCCCTGCCTTTGGGCACTGGAATTACTCGCGTAATCTTCCACCGAGCTGGGAACTTCGCAGAATGAAGACAGGCGTTAAATATACATATAAAGCAGTGGCTCCGCGAGAACCCTACCACAATCTTTAAAAATGTTTTATTAGGGTAGCCTATATGTAAAGTGTGATATATTGTTGGAAAGGTATTTAAATACCTTTCCAACAATAATATATCACACGTTACGGTAAAAATTTAAATAAGGGTTTACTAAAATCATTTTTTGATAATGTGAATAATTTCGGAAATAATCGCTCCAAAAGTAAAAACAACGTGTTCCCCCCCCCCTCTAACTTTTGAACCATAAGTTTAGAAAATATGAAAAAAATCTGAAAAGTAGAACTTTATAAGGACTTTCTAGGAAAATCATTTTGAACTTGGATGGAAACAAGTTTTAGTGCAAAAAAGACAAAAAGTTGTACAAAATAATTTCTGGACTAACTTTGTAGTATAGTCGTATATGCAAGCATTTTTTAACTTCGTTTACATATTTTATTATCCTGAACGTATCTTTATCAAACAAAAAAAGAATTATTAAAATCGGATTGGATTGAACACTTATTGTGACGGACGGGAAGTTAAGGAACCCTACACTGAGCGCGGCCCGGCACGCTCTTGGCCGGTTATTTTTTTCTTTTGAATAATTCTTCTTCTTCTTCTTCCTTTATGGTACATTTATGAGGAACTATTTTTTATTTTTAACATCTCGTGTAAAATGTAAGCAAAAATCACACCAATAAATGAATTTGAATTTGAATTTGAACTAAAACTTTGACCGTTCAGAACAAACAGTCGGCACTGGAGTGCCTACTCCGGTTAGTGCACAGCAAGCAATCTGCTCTGAGTCGCACCGCGCCAAATCCGACTCCTCTGCCGCCACCTGAGTCACTGGACAATGATGGTGAGTACTTTTTCTTTAAAAATAGCCTGTTTGCTCTGAAGAATTGATCCAAAAATTTCATACACCTAAATTTTGTCAGTAATGTTTTAACAACACTTAAAGTAGGTAATTACTTGAGTATATCCGTGATTTTCTTTTGATTCTATGAGCTCCCGATATTTCGACGCTGTTGCAAGCATCATGATCGCGGGAATAACAACAACAGCGCGCGACAGTATGCACCGCAATAGCGTCGAAATATTGGGAGCTCATAGAATCAAAAGAAAATCACGGATATCCCGTAAGTAGGTACCTACCTACTTACTTTGAGTGTAGCGGAAAACCGTGAAAGTCTAAAACAGTGCAGAAGCAAGATGTCCGTATGGAGAGGTTCGTGGGTTTAACAGCCGTACGGGTTGATCTTCATGGCAACGCTTGCCGAAGTCGGTCCATGGATGGGTGACCATATAGGAACGACGGAGCATCATCTCTGTGCCTGTCTTCTTCTGAGATCTTTGACAGTCGTTATGGGTAGTCAGAAGGTCAAAACTTTGATAACCGCAGTCTTGCCAATAGGTGTAGTATTTAACCTATTGCTAGGTTGACGCAAATTCAGACTCCCGTAGCAGTAATCTTCTGAGAAACTTGATGCTCGACAGCCACAATGCAAACGTGCAATCATGGTTAAAATCAGTAAAATGAAAATGATTTCTTCGCTATCGCAATTTTGGTAGACAAAGCCAACCTGTAACAATTTCTAAATTGCAATGTACTGAGTCTATTTGTCCGTGCACAGTACATAAGAGTATAGAATAGAGAGTTGCCTCCAGAGTCAGGCGGAATTGGTGCCTCGGGAGGTTCAGGAGGTCGTAAGCGACACGACATTCGCGACACTCGACGAGCGAGCGGCAAGCGACGCCGCCGTGAGCCACGTTCTGTGCCTCTGTCAGAGGAGCCCAGCCGACACGCGCCGCCGCCACAGGTCAGTGTTACACCGACACGACGCGAGCGAGCGGCTGTCACTTTATAAAGTCGCTGGTTACCACTAGCCTAAGCTATGCCATCTCTTCTTCTTCCTCAACTCGCAGTACTGAATGTAGGTGTCTTCCGAATCTCTCTTTGGAAGAAACTGGATAGCCATGTCACAAAACTTCCAAAAGTGTCGACTAACTGCAAAGCAATAACTTGGGAACTGCCAGTTTATTCAGCACAGATACGGAACGCTCATGTGTCGTGTAGAATTAAATGGCTTATGTTTAACTTACCACCAGATATAGTAACAAATAGCAGACAAAAGTAGTAAATGATCACCAAAATGAAACTCGCATTTTAATGTAAAATTATGACCAAAGTTTTAACACTTTGCTATCCTACGAGTATTTAAGTAAAATGACTGCAAGTAAATCATGAGTAACCCAAAAATAGTAAATGATCACCAAAATAAAACTAACATTTTAAAGTAAAATTATAACCAAAATTTTTAAATTCTGCTATCCTATTTAAGCAAAATGAGTGCAAATAAATCATTCTTATCCCAAAAGTAGTAAATGATCACCAAAATTATACCAGCGTTTTAAGATAAAGTTATAATCAAAGTTTTTACATCCTGCTATCCTGTTTAAGTAAACTGACTCCAATAAAATCAAACCCAAAGATAATGAAAATGTTAATGAAAATCAAATTATTAACCACATTTCAATTTAAAATGACATGCAAAAAATTACATTTCTTATCCGATTTATAATTATAAATAATAAATTACCCTTGGTAAAATATAGAACATTTTGATACAAATGCAGGAAGTTTGTCATTGCGACCGAGGCGGAATCCACCCGAGCCGTAGGTTAGGCCTTTTAAGTTATGGAGCCGAGGGCTGCATTGACTTTGCACGTGTCTCAAACGATAGTTTTCAATGCTCACTGAAATTAATGAACGGGAGACGATCTGCGACTCGTGGGGGACGATGCGCGTTCGGCCTGATACAATAAATAAATGTAATAACATTATGGTGGGGCGGGGGATAGACTGCGCCTTTTCCTGCACTAGTGTGGAAAATTGTCTATTGCATGCCTCTAAACTGTGCGATAAGAATGTGTTTTCGAGGGAGTGTATTGAAAAACACATTGAACAAAGAAAAAAAAAACTCTTACAATTTTAATCATCCTTTTTTAATTATTTAAACAAACATAAAAAGTTAACAAAACACACCCAATAGAAGCAAGTGCACGCACGTGACTGACTGGGGATCGTGTCCGGGCGAGCGCAGCGCGGCGTTTGCGGTGCGGTGGGAGGGGATTGCAAGCCGGAGACATAACTATCATAATACTTTATATGATAATAAGCCTACATTTTATGGCAATCACAGTGATTTATTTAAGCAAAAATAATACATTAATTTGGTCGTCAAGATTTGGTGATCATTTACTAAATTTGGTGGAAATAGCTGGTACTATTGTATTTTTAGACTTTATTTTTCTGGTGTTAAGTAGATATTTTTGGTTACAAAACTAAGGGTATCAAAGCATTTTATGGTGGTCATTATATTTATCCCCGAATTAAATTAGTACTGAGATTATCTCAATAACTGACTATGAGTGCGTACAGCCGCTTATAGTGCTAGACACCAATGGCTAACTTAATGTTTTATATGCTACGTTACGATACCATAACGCCGCTTATAGTGCTAGACACCAATGGCTAACTTAATGTTTTAAATGCTACGTTACGATACCAGAGTCATCACTGAAATCCTGAAGTACGTACAAGGGCTTAGGGCGTCCGCTTAAACTCACGCGGGTGCATGAACCGGCTCGCTGTCAAAATATTTTTAGAAAACCCACTGCACGTACCAACTTTACGCGCTGCTATTCTTCAATACCATTAGGGCCAAAACTGCGTTACGGGACGGTAACCGTCTTAATGTCATCAGAAAGTTGCAGAAACCTCACACGCTATTCAACCAACAGGTGACCCTGTTCATCCAAGGCACAGAGAGCACGTCTCGCTACAGAGTCGGTAGCGCCGGCGCAGTCGCACTCACGCCTCTGGAACTACCCACCGGTGGAAGTGTCAGAGACATACTGTTCTTCACCACTAACTGACCGTCTTTACGTAATAATAAAGTATCGTGTCCGAAAAGTAGTTATTTGTTTTCTTTATTTCGAAAGGCTGGGATTCATTTATAGATTGAAGAAATTTTTGGCCCCAAGACATTTTCGACGAAGGTACAAGGGACAATAGTCTCGTACGAAGCTGCATCAGGCTTATGGGATATTGGCTTTATCCTAATTGGCAAAAGTTTAGGCAGGTGTCTTGAGAGAGAGAGAGAAAGAAAATAGAGGAGTGTAGTTGTGGGTGTGGTTGGGTTTGAAACTTGTGGCTGACGTTAGTTTAATGACCTGCAGTGTAGAAAGCACCCAGGACGTGTGTTTGAAGTTGAACATTGCAAAGAAGAACAATTTACACCTGACCTATCCGACCTAGAAATTAATTAAAATGCTTGTCTTTGAGTACGCTGCTATCAATTACCAATCCAATTAAATACCGGTAGGAAGGTAAGTAGCTGAATCCGCAGTTTTCTGCAGTGCGTTACTGATTTTCTCCAGTAGAAATTAACGATGCCATGATTTTCATGTACGTTTGCCTGGCTCGGCCACAGCCTTTTAGGTGTTCACCAATGCAATGTACTCGCCTCTAGGAGTATATGTACCGGTTTCTTTTTCAATGTACCTCTGTACTTTTGAAGAAATTGGCGAAATAAGGGGCCGTGCTGAAAACGTTTGGCTGGCACGGCCCTCTTTTTTTGCGTGTAACTTGAAAAACATAAAGCGCATTAAAAAGTTTCTTAATCTCAAGGAATGTGCTCTGTTGACGCGTTATATGTACCGCAACGGATATTCTGAATTCCTAATAACAAAAAATATATAGATGTAGATAGGGGGCCGTGCTGAAAAATAAATAATTGAGGAAATCTCCAAAGAAGACAAATAACCTGAGCCAAAACTATTAAAACATAATTTAATGGGTGGCAAGTAACATATGTACCGCATTGGTTTCTCATAAAACTTGCTAAATTTGATAAATAAACCAATGTTAGTTAATTCAGCACGGCCCTCTTCATACGCCTATATCTTTTAAAATATGACATGTTTGCTTACAAAATTCGACTTCCTAAATCATCTAAAGAAGTTCATTCGTTCCAAATAAATTGCGATACTGCTGTATTGGTATTGGTACTATAGAAGATAAATTGGATCGAAAATATCATACATTACAACGAATGGGGTGACCATGAATCTACGTGAAAAAAAAAGGATTAAGGAACTGCTGATATATTGAGTAAATCTAAACTTGGGATTACACTGCTCCAATGAAATTTGCTCTGTGAATGTTGAAATTTCGGACTTCGCTGATTTATTGTTGATTCCTTTATTTTATACACTGTGACATTGAATGATTTGACATGAATACTTAGTTCAGTATTTTATTATTTTTTACGTTATTTTTATTTATTTTATTTTATGTGTTTGAATTTGACATGAATATTTACTTGTGACTGACATTTAATGAATTGACATGAATACTTAGTTCAGTATTTTATTATTTTTGTTTGTTTTATGTGTGTATTTGACATATCGTATTTTTATTGACATTCGTTTTTGTAAATTATTATTTATTTTATTTAATAATTGTGAATGTGAGGACCATGTGGGTCACATTTTGTTTTTTTTTCCCACGACTGTCTGGCAGTTTGAGTACTATAAGCGACCTACCCAAATGTCCTTTCTTTGGTATTGTTCGTCGTTTCGTTGAGCTCCTTGAGTTATAAGTCGAGCTACACGATAACTGACGAATGCTTGCACTGACTGGACAGGTCCACTCAAATCTGTGTGGTTCTTTCTTCAAAAGACCATCTCAGACACTAATTTGCATAGTCCTCATGTGAATTAAGCAAGATTGTTTGGACTTTAAAAGTGTTTGAGAAAACCTACTTGCTGAATAAATATCATTTATCATTTATAATGTTAAATCAAGAGAAACTAGTATTTGTCGATAAAACAGTTTTCTTGGGAATTGCGCTCGATTCAAAGCTACAATGGGGTCCTCATTTAACATCTCTTGCAGGACGGCTGAGCTTAGCAGCATATGCTGTTAGAAAGATCCGTCAATTTACTGATATTGATACCGCGAGGCTAGTCTATTTTAGTAATTTTCATAGTATTATGTCATACGGTATTTTACCATGGGGACGTGCGGCAGACATCGAGTCTATATTCATTCTGCAGAAAAGAGCCATCAGAGCCATATACGAATTACGTAGACGCGATTCTCTGAGAGAACTGTTTAAGGAAATTAATATCTTGACAATACCTTGCCAATACATCTATGAAAACAACATGTACGTTAGGAAAAATCTGCTGCATAATACTAGAAATAGGGACCAACTCGTTCTGCCAGGTTTCAGGCTTGCTAAAGTAGATTCATATTTCATGGGGTACTGTTTAAAATGTTACAATAAAATAAAACCGACTTAAAAAAAAAACAAAAAAGTGAAAAATAACTAGCTTCTGAAGTCGGTGGCCTTTGTTTGATTGCTTTAGTTTTTTGTCACCGACTTCAGAAGCTAAAGTTATTTTTCACTTTTTTGTTTTTTTTTTAAGTCTGTTTTATTTTTTGCAAAAAAGTTTTTATTTTTCACTTTTTAGTGGTTCACATGTGCTTGATACATGGAAAGTGCATACCGTTACAATGACAACAAGCCCAAACACGACTATGGTACATTGTCTCATTATGGAGTTCCGTGACTCTTGGCTTCATCATCAGATCTGATGGTAGAATGGTTCTTATCAAACGCAAATGCTTCACTTGTTGTTGAAAATACCAAAATCGCAACACGTTTTCATATAAAATTTGAAGAGTTCCCTCGATTTCGCCAAGATTCCATCATCAGATCCTGACTTGGTGGCTATGGGACCATTTGGAAAGAATACCCTTTCCAACAAAAAAAGAATTTTCCAAATCGGTTGGCAAGCGACGGAGTTATGCCCGAACAAACATAAAAAAAAAAAAAAAAATAGAAACATCCGAATTGAGAACCTCCTCCTTTTTTAGAAGTCGGTTAAAAATACCTCCTCACATTCACAACTGAATGAGACGAAATTTAAATCTTGTATGAAACGCATAATTGATTCCCATGTTAAGTTATTGTGGAAGCTGCGGAAGATTGTAAAATATTATTATGTAACTAGCTTCTGCCAGCGGCTTCGCCCGCGTGAAGTTTGATTATTGTCCCATGGAATCTTACTGCCGGGATAAAAAGTATCCTATGTTTTAATCCAGGTTATAAACTATCTGTGTGCAAAATTTCATCCAAATCCGTTCAGTAGTTGTCGCGTGAAAGCGCAACAAACAAACTTACATTCACATTTATTCTCCGAACTGCTAAGCTATCGGGAGTTACACGTGTTATTGTGAGTCAACTATAAAAGATAGACATATTCTGTCTTGGGATATTTTTTATATAATTTTATGTGGAATATTTCCGTTATACATGATTTCTATGTAGCTTTAACCATTAAGGCTGCATACGCGACGGAAGCTAAAAAAACCAAGTAACTTCTCCCGTTTTCCCAACATTTCCTTTCACTGCTCTGCTCCTATTAATGGTAGCGTGATGAAAAGTATACTATTACCTGCTCAGGAGTATGTTGAATAATTGTACCAAGTTTCGTTAAAATCCGTCGAGTAGTTTTTTTTTCTATAAATAACATACAGACAGACAGACAGACAGACAGACAGACAAAAATTTTACTGATTGCATTTTTGGCATCAGTATCGATCACTAATCACCCCCCGATAGTTATTTTGTAAATATATTTCATGTACAGAATTGACCTCTCTACAGATTTATTATAAGTATAGATTGCATAGCACATTTGTGTGAGTTCTATGTACTGTAAAGCCACCACTTACATTTGTTATCTTTTTTTTTCACTTGAATACGCCGTGAATGTCATACAATGTATTGTAATATTAATATTATTGTAATGTAAGGTTCAGTCAATTTCGATTTGTTGGAAACGTTTCTGTTTTATTAAACCTTTTAAGCTATATAATCTTTCTCTTTGAAATATTAAGTATAGATTTACTCAATAATATATCAGCAGTTCTTTAATCCTTTTTTTTTGACGTTGATTCATGGTCACCCCATTCGTTGTAATGTATGATATTTTCTATCCAATTTATCTTCTATAGTACTAATACAGCAGTATCGCAATTTATTTGGAATGTATGAACTTCTTTAGATGATTCAGGAAGTCGAATTTTGTAAGCAAATATGTCATATTTTAAAAGATATACGCGTATGAAGAGGGCCGTGCTGAATTAACTAACATTGGTTTATTTATCAAATTTAGCAAGTTTTATGAGGAACCAATGCGGTACATATGTTACTTGCCACCCATTAAATTATGTTTTAATAGTTTTGGCTCAGGTTATTTGTCTTCTTTGGAGATTTCCTCTATTATTTATTTTTCAGCACGGCTCCTATCTACATCTATATATTTTTTGTTATTACGAATTCAGAATATCCGTTGCGGTACATAAAGGGTGTAAAACACCTCTTAACGAATACGAAAGGCACTTGTTCTCCTCGTCATTCTGATAATTTTTTTGTTCTACACCATACCTGGGAACCTTCTAGTTACGGAGATATTGGGGGTCAAAGTTACAAGATTTTGACAAGTTTTTTTTTAAATACCACTTTTTATCGCATGATTTTTACTTTAAATATCTCTACGACCCCCTACTATTCAATCCATCTACCCGCACAATGTTTTGAGTGTGTTACATTGACTTATACCACAAAACATGATTTATAACCTCAAAAAAAAAAGTTGTTTCCCAGCAATATTTTTTGCGTAAAGTTACTTAGTTTGATATACAGAATGCATGGTTAACGGCTTTGTGATGAGGTGAAATACACCCTGTATAACGCGGCAACAGAGCACATTCCTTGAGATTAAGAAACTTTTTAATGCGCTTTATGTTTTTCAAGTTACACGCAAAAAAAGAGGGCCGTGTCAGCCAAACGTTTTCAGCACGGCCCCCTTATTTTGCAAATTTCTTCAAAAGTACAGAGGTACATTGAAAAAGAAACCGGTACATATACTCCTAGAGGCGAGTACATTGCATTGGTGAACACCTAAAAGGCAGATTCTGTGGGGCCGAGCCAGGCAAACGTACATTGTTTTTCGATGAACCTCTTGTGACAAGCATGATACATGTTTTAATTAAAATGTTTATGTAATGATGAGTCGCTCGTTTGTTTCAAAGCATAGTGAACGACAATACCTAGTCATTTTATAAGCATGCTATTATGTAACTTAGGAAGTAGGTACGCCAGCGTCGAATACATTCCAGGGTGCCTTTTTTTGTAATTTTGTGGAATTTCTTAACTTTAGGGCCGTTTCCACCATGTCCATCAGATTCTTTCCCTTTATGTAGAGTCCCTTTACGTCGAGTCTACTGCATTGTACCTGCAAAGTGCAAGCGTTTTTGCGATTAGGCAGAGTTTTATGATTAGATTAGGTAATGTAACTGAAGTTATTGAGTATGGCCATGTACCCTGTAGGCTACGAAACGAACGCACTGACTGGCTTGTTGTAAGCATTATGAAAGTCACTAGGCTCCAGGCGTATGCTTAGTAAAATCTCAAAGAATAAATTGAAGCAATAAACTTGGATAAATGCGAGAAATTCTCGTATAAAATGACTTAAATCTCAATTACAAATCACATTTATTTCCAAAGTGTTTATTTTACAAAGATCGTTATACGTGTCGGACATCCTCCCGGTTTGTTACATTCGCGTCATGTCCTCGGTGTTACACTAACATACTCTAAGGCTTCTTGTCCTCCGCGGCGGCGGGTGCCTCGGCCGCTGCGGCCGCAGCTGGTGCCGCTGGCGCAGCACTGGCAGCAGCGGCAGAAGCGGTATCATTGGCTGCACTGGGAGCAGCTGCTGCTGCCGGCGCGGCTGCGTCTGCTGCCGCAGGCGCTGCCTTTGCCTAGAAAAAGGAAATCATTGTATCTAACAGTGGATTTTAACAACGAGGCCAAAACGAAGTAGAGCACGATCAGTACATCGCGTAACCCGAGTTTTAGATCGGGCAGTGTCAATATTCGATGGTAATTTTGACACTGACAGCTCTTTAATGTGGTGTATTTTAGAATAAAATTCCATAATTATTATACACTAGTGCACGATCACAAGTTTTGATTTAAGCTGATCGTGTTTAGTTTATTTGGTGAAAGTCGCCCACAATATTAATCAATTTCGTGTTGTTGAGGACGATACCTTTTGGTGGTTTTGTAAAGTGTATTACCGTACCTTTCGGAGGATACACACTTTTGATGAATGGGTACACTTGGTATCACGAAAACTGACTGTGTAGTTATAGTTGGTTTTAAAGAATAACAATTATAAAACTGTGAGACTAACATCAGCAGCGGCATCGGCGGCGGCCGCTGGCGCGGCTGACGCAGCTGCGGCTGCTGCAGGTGCTGCAGATGCAGCGCCCTCTGCCTTCTTTTCCTCTTCAGGTGCGGGCGCACCATGACTCATCTGAAACCAATTCACTCAGTTATTTATGTTTGACAATGGACGGCATGCAGCAAGTTTTTCTTTTTGTTGGGTTTTTGTGCCTACACTTCTGAAGCTGGGGTTCAACATGGGAAGTAGCGAAGGCTGGGCATTTTGTGGGTCTGTCTTCTGTCTTATGTAATGTGTGACGTAAAAAAGTGCTAATTATTGCTAGGTAATTCGAATGAAAATTGTAATGACTATGTACATTGACTCTACGAGTTTTTTGAACAAATTACCTTCAGGCAGTGCTTCCGATTTATATTTAGTTTCGAACACTACTGGATTTAAGTACGTAGACTGCCTATCTGATCTTCACAAGTCAGCTAATAATGGGTGTATCGTATTACCTACCCAGTTAGTACCTACTGGGTGTATCGTAATTACCCAGTTAGTGCTGGGTCTATACCCAGCACTAACTGGGCTAAGTCGTGACTACCAGTCTTACCAAGGGTTTTACCTATGTAAAACCCTTGGTAAGACTGGTAGTCACGACTTCAAGACCATTGACTTCCTGTAATTACTGTAAAAGATCTACAAAGACAGCCGTGACCAACGGCTTAACCTGCTTTCCGAGGTACGGAGGTACCTATGTACTGGGTGGGTAATTTCTCTTAAAATAAGTATTTTATTGAAAGATTTTATTACACTTGCATTTACTGAACGTAAAAGAACGATCCTTCCGGGACACTCTTCGACATCCACTGAACTACTCCGGCCATCCTATACATATAAGAAGCGACCACCAAATTGTTATCACGAACGTCGAAGAGACTAAAACGCTGAATTTACGAGGAGGAAAGTTGAGTCCAGCAACATGGATGAAGAAATGTAATTTTAATACACGGTTCAGCTCTGGGAATGAATATAAAACTTCCCGTAAGTTGGAGAGAAAACAAGTAGTTGGTAAATATCAGGAATTGGAACTATTTCTTCAAGTTAGGCGACACAAGCTAAATTTCACATATTCGCATATTCACGAATTACTTTTACAACGATTAATATTACACGCAATTAAATTATTCGTACCTGTAAAGCCACACAGGCGAACAAAGCGAAAACCACTAGAACCTTCATATTCACAATCGACTAATTTACTGACAATAAAACTTGTAAGTTTAGTATTTCAATTTATAACAGTGGACGCGAATCGACCGGGGGAGCTAGTAACCAAAATAACTATTATGATTCTTTCAATAATGAGCACTGTTTATAAAACAAAGATTGGCGGAACAATTAAAATCGTTATCGTTTTATGAGCTTGTTTCTGATTTGCCGCGCGTACTTGTTCAATATTGCTGTTGCCTTGACGTCAGGCTTGCGGGTGGCCATTCTACTTCCGTTTGCGGACATTTACGGGACCATTTTGGATTAGGATTTCCTAACTTTTCCTTCACTTGATTCCTCCATCTGAAGTAATTGTGCAAGGAATTTTAATGAGGAGGATCTGTTTCGGAACATATAAAATATCTTTCTTATAGGTTCTATACAAGCGGTTACTTTCCTATTTGAAAGGACGTCGCATCGATTACCTAATACTAACGCTGTTCTTCTTTCATATTGATGGCAACGTGTAGGGGGCATTTGGAAACTCTAGCGAGTGTTCCATCTCATGGTGTGGTGGGGAGCATTCACACGGGTTGTCGGAAGGTTCTTTAAGGCCATTTGTGTTTGAATCGGCCATAGATATAACAAAGAATCCGCCTACCTAATTGAGTGCAAAATCGATCCTAAACAGTCGACGTCGTTGCACCTAGCGACGACGTCCCAAAGTTTCAGGCTTCGCTTTCTACAGCACTTATTCAAAGGCCACACATTCAAGTTCGGCCATGTCGAGTTTATGTTCCAAGCCGAACAGGCTGGCAAGCTTACGATAGACAGCAGCAAACTGGCTCGCAATCAAAAATGCGATCTATTCATTGCACCAAAGAGTGCACCAACGAGCAGTTTTAAAGGTACCTATTACGACTTAGTTGCTGCGATACAGTTAAGAGGTATTACTTCATTAGTAGACTTCTAGACTTACGACTTATTACAAGTATAAGCTGAATTCAATGATATTCAAGATTTGTTATTGCTCGATGGTCACAGTTTCTCGAGGAGACATTTCTAATACTTACGTAAGCTGGTTTATGGATATAACAACTAAAACAACGATGAAGAAGACATCCTGTACTTAAGAGGCCTGCGAAGTACCTATGCGAATTTCATACCTAAACGTAATACCACAATAATTTGTAAATCAAACATATTCATAAGGTAGTGTGTATTTATTTTGATTGGATTACAGAATATATAGGCTTCCAAACACATGTTTTGAATGTAGACTGATTTAAACAAGAGTTATGAGAATAATACATTTTCTATAGAAATTTTAAATTCCTATCTCGTCTTTATATCATTGTCCTTTCGAAATATTTGTTTGGGAACATAGATATTCTATAATACAATCGAAATATATACACACTACCTTAAGAATATGTTTTTTTTTCATATTATTTTGGTATTACGTGTGTATGAAACACGCATGCTCCGCTGGCCCCTTAAATGTTAAAGTTATAATAATGAGATCATCCTAGACATCGCGCGTCGTCGGCTCTCGATTGTTTCGACTAAATGCATAGTTATAGGTACTTCAATAAATGAATATGAAGATAGGAAAACCAAATTAGGTGGACATTAATTATAGACTAAAATGGCTTTTCCCGGGCCCATGAGTGGCAGGAGTGTACCTACTATTGGGTTGTAGCGCAAACCGAGGGGCACTTGATGTCCTGCGGGTTCTATTGTACACACTACACAGGTTAGCCGAAAAACTACTAACTAGATCTCGTTCAAACCAATTCTTGGTGGAAGTTTACATGTGATGTACCTACATTATATATTTTTTTAGTTTTAATATTCTCTTATTTTAGAAGTCACTGGGGGGACGGGAGTGACGGTACACACATTTTACCACTTTGGGAGTGTCTCTCGCGCAAACTATTCGGTTAAAAAAAATGTATTTAATAACCTCCATATCATTTTTGAAGACCTATCCATAGATAAACTTATATTGTCACTTACGGGATATCTTCCGTGATTATTTGTTACGTTGAGCTCACGATAAAGTAAGTAAGTGTAAGTGTAGTTTTAAACCGTTAAAGCCTAAAACAGTGCTATCCATAGATACCCCACACGTCTGGGTTAGATAAAAAAAATTGAGTTTCAGTTAAGTATCTTCTAATTTGTTCTAATTTATTGTTTTTTTTTCTATTTTTGTGTGAAAATCTTAATGCGGTTCACAGAATAGGTACATATAATTACCAAGTTTCAACGTAATAGTTCTTATAGTTTTGGAAAAAGTGACTGTGACATAGGTACGGACGGACAGACTGGTTCCGTTTTTGCCGTTTGGCTACGGAACCCTTATAGGCCAATAAAATTAGCTTAACCCGGACATAATTCATAAACTGCAAGTTTTTTCTTTTTTATCGGATATTGTGGTGAGTATCAAATGTAAAACCAGCTCAGGCCCCTTATTCACAACCATTCGACTCGCTTCCGACTCGGAAAGTCGTATGTCTATCTCGGTCGTTTCCGTAATGCCAGAAGAAGACAGATATACGACTTTCCGAATCGGAAGCGAGTCGAATGGTTGTGAATAAGGGGCCTGGTGGAGATAATTATTGTATAGCTTCAGAAGTCGGTGGCCTTTGTTTGATTGATTTAGTTTTTTTGTCACCGACTTCTGAAGTCAAAGTTATTTTTCACTTTTTTGTGTGAAGTCGGTTAAATTTTTTGCAAAAAAGTTTTTATTTTTCATTTTTTAGTGCTTCATATGTGCTTACCCTTTCACAGCTTAACGGCGTGATTTTTTGTTATGAACTGGTGTAAACAATAGAGAGACATGAGATTTCAGCGATCTCAGTACATTTGCTATCATTTATTGAGGAGTTCCCGTCGCCTATCTTCCGAAGTTCTTCATCAGATCTTTACCAAATTGAAATGGGATCACTCCAAGAATGTACTCTTCCTAAAACTACCCAAATCACTTCTGGTGTGCCTATAAAATTTAAGGAATTCCCTCTATTTCTCCAGGATCCCATTAAATGGAACTTAACACATCTAACTGTCGAAATCTGGTTGTATTGTACACTTCTGCGTACTCCCTCAGAGCATACAGGCGCGATGTTACGTCACTATGTTACATAAACAATAAACAACCAAGCGATTGCAGCAATTACTACAGCTTTGCCGTATATTTTTGAAGAGTTCCATTTATATCTCCGAAGATCAGCGTCAGATCTTAACCAAATTGAAATGGGACCACACGAATAGCACCGGCTTTCAAATAAAAAAAGAATCATCAAAATCGGTTTACCCAGTCGAAAGATCAGAGGCAACAAACATTGTCGAAATCTGGGAGTATTGTACACATCTGCGTACCCCCTCAGAGCATACAGGCGTGATGTTACGTCATGATGTAGTATGAACAATGAACCTACAAGCGATTGCAGCAGTTACTGCAGATTTGCCGTCTATTTTTGAAGAGTTCCATTGTATATCTCGGAAGATCAGCATCAGATTTTAAGCAAATTAAAATGGGACCAAACGACAAGCACCAGCTTTCAAATAAAAAAAGAATCATCAAAATCGGTTCACCCAGTCGAAAGTTCTGAGGTAACAAACACAAAAAAATAAATAAAAAAATAATACAGACGAATTGATAACCTCCTCTTTTTGGAAGTCGGTTGAAAAGTGACTTTGCCCAGGACTGTTACTACGTGTGGTGTTGAAAAACAATTGTTTAGACACTTGAATGTAGTGTCCTGCGTGTTTTTAACCGACTTCCCAAAGGAGGAGGTTCTCAATTTGTCGGAACCTTTTTTTATTTTTTTATGTATGTTCCCCGATTACTCGAAGATGGCAGGCCCGATTTGGATTATTTTTATTTTGTTTGAAAGGGTATACTTAATAGGTGGTCCCATAATCAAGATCTGATGATGGGATCCTGGAGAAATAGAGTGAACTCTTAAAATTTTATAGGCACACATGAAGCGATTTTTCGGAAGAGTTTTTTCGTAGTGGTCCCACTTCAATTTGGTGAAGATCTGATGAAGAAGTTCAGAGATAGGCTACGGAACTCCTCAATAAATGATAGCAAATGGACTGGAATTGCTGAAATCTCATATTGTCTGTCTATTGTTTACACCAGTTCATAACATAACATCACGCCAGTACGCTGTTAAGGGGTAAGCGCATGTGAACCCGATTATTCCCGGATGCTGTTTAACTTTTGTTAAATATTCCTTTTGTTTTACATTTTTTGTATAGCAAGCAACGACCTATTGTCGGGCCTACGCTGTCCCCCCATACTTTAGTACTAATGCTGTAATGAAACAATAATATTGTAATACCAAATGATTTGAAAAGAGTAACCATGGAGTTTCTTGCCGGTTCTTCTCCATGGAATCGACCAACGCGAACCGTGCACCTTTTTCAACGTTTTATAAGTGCCCATCCAGGCCTATGTGAAATAAAATATTTTGATTTTGAACCACTAAAAAGTGATCCAAATTTTTTGCAAAAAACAAAACCGACTTCTAAAAACACAATTAAGTGAAAAATAACTAAACCAATCAAACAAAGGTCACCGACTTCTGAAGCTTAAGTTATTTTTCACTTTTTTGTGTTTTTAGAAGTTGGTTTTATTTTTTGAAAAAAAGTTTTCTGTTTGTTCAGGTTGGCCGAAACAAGGAAAACCAACTTAGCTCAGGACTATTGATGGCAAGAGGCGTCTTTACTTACGGCGCAGGGTGTGCGTTGCACACGGGCGCAGCGGTCCTAGGGGCGCCACCGAGCGCCGACTCGGCGCGCGCTTTGGTCACGGCAAACCACCGCTCAGCGGACAGACCTCCTGCGTGATCTAATGGCGACATGGAGAGAGCGACTGTCGCAACCCCGAGCAGGGCATGCCACAATAGTGACGATAAGTCCCCTCTTTGAGGAGTGGCTTGAGAGGCGCCACGGCGCCGTCACATTCCGCCTGACGCAGGTCCTCACCGGACACGGTTGTTTCACAAGGTTCCTGCACCGAATCGGGCGGGAGGAAACACCTGCGTGCCATTGCGAGGATCGACCGGAGGACACGGTAGAGCACATTGTGGAGGTTTGCTCCGCTTGGGCGGAGCACAGCCGTGTTCACGTAGCGGTGATCGGCAGCGACGACCTCTCGCGACCGGCCCTGGTTCAATCCATGATCCAGAGCGGGAGGGAATGGGAAGCTTCCTCCTAACCTCCTTCTGCAAAGCAGGCATGCTAGCAAAGGAGGTGGCGAATCGTGGGAGGGAGAAAACGACGACCCAGCCGCCGCAATAGAAGCACCGAGCGTAGGTGCTAGCCTGTGGACGGTGAGCAATGGGCTAGCTCGCCGTCCGTCAATCTTTTGACTTGGCGACAGGTCGTGTCGACGCGACGTTACGGCGCGGTCGTGATCCCCGCACACTTCAAAGAGATGTCAGAAGGGGCCCGCAAGGGCCGATGTCTGCCAGGGCTGCGGGACTGTTGGAAAGACACACCGCGGCCATGGAACACAAGAAGGAACATGGATGGGTTTTATTCAGAAAAAGTCTGACACTCCCTTCCGCTCCACCAAAAGCGGGAGGGCGACATTTGATAATTTCCAATCCGAAAAAGAAAACAACAGTAAATACCACAACAACAACAGAACAAACAGTCTGTATTATTCACACACAAATTCTACAGCACATCATGGTATCCAAACCGACAAACTTTAAAAAAATATTGTTCATTGGGGATTCCTAAAGGAAAAACCCAATAATACTTAACCCGACCTGGGAATCGAGCCCAGTACCTCATGCACCTCTAGATCAATGAGGCAGCCCATAATTATACACGGTGGCGTGTGGTGGTATTTTGACCGCGCGCTTACAAGGAGGCGCTAGGGTAATTATTCCACACGGGGCGCTACATGGCTGCATGGGCTAGAGACACATCTTTTGATGACCCTGCCCTGGAGTGTACCTACTCAAATGTAATGTTCCAAAACATCCAGGATCATACGCTACACCAAGATCGCATCCAACAAGCAAGATATAGTGTTGATATCCGCGTCGATAATCAGCGTGTCCTTTTGTCTGCAAATTGCAGGAACCAACGGGACGCCATTGAAGATGCTTAACATCTGGACCAACTTAATTTAGATGACCACGTTAGGAAGAAGAAAGAAGACTTATCCGCAATTGAGAACAATAAATAACAGTCATCCTACAATTCAATGGAAAGTCTTTGCACAACCTATTGATTAGATGGTCAAGAGTCTTAAGCTTACACGTGTTTCAATTTTGCTTTATCAATTTCATGGCTAATGTCAGTAATTTCGTGACTAATTAACTAAAATCGGTTTGAACAGCAATTGAATCATCCATACATCCATTTAGGTATTCATTTTTTTTATCCATTTTAGAAAGAAAATGTTTCACAATTCATCGTTTCAATGTGTTTTTTTTATCCCTGTAGCTATTAATATTAATACCAGGTACCCATCGATTTTCTAAGAACAATATTGCAGAAAAGATTCAGCAGAGCACCAAACGAGCGACGTAGTGCTTTCAGCGCGAAAAAAACGCTGGAGGGAAGCATAGAGAATACAAAAGGCGTTTTTCTTGCAATGCAGGGACATGCGACGCATCGTAATCATCAAAGAAAACTTTAAAAGACTTTTGCAGGCTCATGTGGGTTTGTGAGAGTTTGTCATCCGCATGTATCATGAGCATGACCCCTGGGCAAGTCTTCGCAACTGGTGATCATGGTTGATTAGAGTATCGAGAAAGAGTGCTTAGAAGGACTTTATGGAGTGAAGGAGAGGGAAACCTTTATTGAGCAGTGGGTTAGATTGGGAGAGTAGATAGAAGAGACTAGAGAAGACAGAATGAGAAAGAGAAGATTTTTTTAGCCATCTGCACTGGTTTTTCATGATTGGTTAGCCGGTGGCCTATTCAAGGTTTCATGCAATTTATGAACCATGAGGTTCATAAATTCACAGATAGATCTGAGTTAGTAGAGCTATCATTGATTGGTAGAATCTTTAGCTCAAGATGAAGAATCTGCAGCCGATTTGTTACTATAGCGATGTCTAAATGTTTGTGTGACGAAAGATCATGAAGTCGAGTTGACTGCCTCATTGTTCTAGTGGTTGCAATCGCGACTGCTGAGCTTGAGCTCTGGGTTCGATTCCCGGGTCGGGCAACCGGGCGGGTCGGTCGGGCTATTACATGTGATGGGACTTTAAAGTCCCATCACATGTAATAGCCCGGCATGTAATACACTTACATTTCGAGTGTTATGTTAACATAACACTCGAAATGCAAGTGTACCTACTCTTGGGTACCTACACCTCTGCGCGGATCCTAACCGATCGCAAATTACAAGTGGGATGTTAATATATTTATTTTCAGATAAAAAAATAAATGAAAGACACATTTTGTTTGTTTATTGACTCACTTATGCTCGTGAACTAAATTAATCTCATCCTTTTACAATTTCTATAACCCATTGTGTATCCGAAAGTAAAACTACAAATGTCAAATTAACGCTCCGTTCTGTGTAATCAAGTCTATTGACTGCAGTTATATCAACATTTTAGGGTCGAAAATCATCTAAAAAAAAACAATTTGTTTCGTTTGTTTCCATATTTTAGATTTAAAATACTTTTAATTTATGTCAAATTAAAAGCTGGTTTACCCAAAACGTTTGGAACGCTGATTATGAAAAGAGATTATTGTGTTAATCGGAACGTGATAAAAACCTTGAGACGTTGGCATTTTTGGCATTTCGTTGGCTCTCGTTTGGCAGATGGGGAAAATGAATTGATCGAAAAGAAAAATCTTTGCCAGGATTAGGTATCTGAATGATGTCATTTGAGTGATCTGAGATCAATTTATAGTATTTATTTTGTTTGTTTATAAAATCGTTTAGTTAGAAAAATGGCTTCGCGTGGTGGTGTTATGGTGACTGGTACAAACGGTGCCGATTTCGAACACAGAGAGAAAATAGCAGCACAATATCAGATTAGGTATGTAATTTGGCTTATTTACAAGTATTTAAGGCCGTACGAAAGAATTTAATTAGATGGCTGAGTGTAAGCTTGATGTACAGTTGATATTTTTTCGACCCAAGTTCCGTCAAATTATTTTTAGACAAAAGCAGTCGATAGCGAATAATGTTTCGCGCCAATTATTTGAAAAGGTTCACGCATTAGTTTGTTACATAGAAATAGCAGTAGCATCCTCATAATCATTTAGAAAAATAAGAAAATTGCTTGTTAAAAATGTAAACCCAACTGTCTGTCAGTTAAATCAAAACATTGGTAACTTTCTTTGAATTTACACGAAAACAATACATATTTCGAAATAGAATAATCAGATTGGATGCCCAAATGCTAGAAAGTAATTTTGCTAACTGAATGCATCATTTTATACCAACTCGATCATATAAATTCATCTGCCATATGGGAGACTTCAGACTGTTGACATGTCAAAATTCAGTAGCTATGTGAAAATAATATTATTATAACTAAAAGTATACACAATAATTTAATTGGAAACAAGCTAAGTAATGCTTCATAAAATTTTATAGTTTTCACTTCCTTCATTAGTAAAAAATTCAAGGAAAGTTTTGTAGAAACGAGAATTTTAATGTGGTTATAAAGTAAGAATAATTATTGACATTAAATGTGTAATTGGTTTTGTCCAATATCAAATGAAAGCATTATGAAACATAATTAGGAATAGATTATGAATAGGATTGGATTTGTCTTTTGTGTCTTGTCATCAATAAAAAGTATTTTGATATTCTTTTAGTCAAACCAGCTCTTTGATAATTCAATAAAAAAGATGAAAATCTTCCCTTTTATTGAAAAAACTTAGTTCACTTAACTTAATATTAGTATCCATTGCCCATAACTCAACAGTAAATACAGACCATATAGACAGTAAATATGAAGACATGGGTGATGCTAAAAATGCCTTCATTCAACAAGAGATACCTACGGATAGATAAGGATGTCAACTCCCAGCACACAATACTATAAACTCAAGCTCTTACTCAAAGCATTGATTTCAAATAGACCAGTTGCTTACTTTAAAAGATATAAGATACACAGACTATATTATTGTGGACAGAAAGTAGCTCTGCGGCTTGTAGAATGATGCAATTAGAATTTAAACTTCTTAGTTCATAGCAAATGATGACATTTGCTATGAACTAAGAAGTTTAAATTCTAATCTACTTAATCCAAAAGCAGAAATAGCAGCACTTATAAATATATGATAGCAGCTTGTGGTATACTGGTTGCAACCGAAGTTGAGAATGACATACCAGTATAGTAGGGAAGCAGGCAAGATTCAACCAAACCCAGGAGTGAATAGAGATACAAAATAATGTGGATTTCAACCACTGTTTCTTGGTTGTCATACTAGTATGAGAATCGCTTGTATTGGTGGTCATATTATTTTTATAAACATCCTATATGCATATTTTTTTTTGTACTAATATAAAAAAGAGTTAAATTTTGTTTGTATGTAGGGTAATCTCCGTTACCGTAGGCGCGGGCCTGTGGACGGTGAGCTATGGGCTAGCTCGCCGTCTGTCCGTCTTATGACGACAGGCCGTGTCGACGACGGTGCCAGAGTATTCCACACGCGCCTCAAAGAGATATAAGCACGAGGAAGGGGTCTTCGCAAGGGCCGAAGCCTGCCGGGGCTGCGAGACTGTTCGAAAGAAATACGAGGGCGAGAAAGGAACATGGATGCGTTTTAGTCAGTAAAAGTCTGACATTCCTTCCCGTTCCACTCAGAGTGGGAGAAGTCATTTGATGATTTCCAATCCAAAAAATAAAAATTATAAAAAGGGGTGTAAATAATTCTGAAACAATTTTATCTACAGGGGACAAGAAAACTATTATATTTAGAGAGACAATGACAAGTATGACCACCAATATTAGTGATTCTCACTGGTCATACTAGTATGACATGCCAGTATGACCACCAAGAAACTGCGATTTCAACCATTGTCAAGGTTTAAAAAAAAAAACAATTGTTTTTCATTGATTGCTGCACATCATTGTCTTTCATTGATTGCTGCACATTCTTTGCTGTTTGTATCTGCTGTGGTGGAAACCAGGTCTTAGACATACACCAATACAATGATTTTTAATGAGACATTCTCACCATTCTAGTGCTCTAAACAAGTCTCGGCTGAAGTACTGCGTGTTTTTCCACCATGTGATGTTCCTGGTGATGCTGGCCAAGCTCTCGGCAGACATCCTCGACAAACTCGACATATTTATACTGGAGATTGAAGAATTGCAGATACCAGCGGTATATAATATTCTGGTTTAACTTTGACCTTGTAGTCTTTCAAGAATCTTCTTTTTATGTCTATGGCACTTAAGTTAAGAGTATATCATTGTTTGAGCAGAAGTGCAGGTAAATTGGCACTTAGGAAGTGTCCTAAGTCCAGATCATGTTCCACTTGCTGGAGTGCCAGCAAGTGGAACATGATCTGATCAGAAGCACCACACTCGCACTGAGTGTTGGATGTCTTTGGTGATGGGAAGACAACTTTGTTGCCATTGACATAGAACCTGGATTAAGGTAGCATCGGAGGGTGATTTCTAAAGTTTTATAAAGGTATAACTTTTAGGAAGGTTAATAATACCTTCCTTGCAGTTTTTACAGTGAATTTTGCTAGCATTCCATATTTATAAATGCTTTGTAGTCTGTTTAGTGGACGGTCTGTTGTTTTATTTATTTTCAAAACCTCGTCATTTTTGACTACCTAATTGGTGTACTAGTCGCAATCGCGAGTGCTGAGTACGAGATCCTGGGTTCGATTTCCAGGTTGGGCAAAGTGTAATTGGGTATTTCACTTAACAAAGTAAACAAATGAAACAGTACCAAATGGAGCAGAAAATTATCAAACAAGACAGGAGACAAGAAATATTTAAAAAAATACTTCATACTTTTTAAATATATGTTCGTTTATATGATAATACCTAGCATTTTAGAACTGTCATCACCAAGAAACCTAATCTTAACATGTCTCTTATTCCAGCCACTTTGGTGGGAGTACATCTGGTGCCTCTCCCTCTTACTATCCTTTCTCGGTCTCTCAGCCATCAAACGGAACAACATCCGTCAGCTGCGACGGTACATGTATGGAATCACAGCGCTAGGCTTTGGACCGCTACTATACTGCATCTTGTATTACTGCGGGGACGTCTGGAGATACCTGACGATGGATGAAGACGAGGATGACAGTAGTGAGGTGGATATCGAGCTGTGGCAGGTGGGTGTAAGTTAAACTGAGACATTTCTTATTTGGGTTTGGTGTTTGGGTGGTGGAGGTTTGTTTTCTTGCTTTTTAAGTACCCGGTTTTGGGTTCTCAACCTGGCTGTTAACTTGTTTATATCCGAAAAAAAAAATGCGGGAATAATATTGTAACAGTTTGTTTTGCTTTTAATTTTAATATTTATTGGAATTTAGCCATTACACCCCACTGACCGGGATGATCTTAACTTTTGTCCTTTACTGACCATAGACCATTCAATGACCGGAGGGTGGCCTTCTTGGTGTACACTTAATAAACTAAGAAAGACGAGCTTGTTTTTCTTAAAAGCCCTTTAATACTTACTTCAATGTGAATAGATTTTATGAAACTCCATTGATTACCTAGTTAAAGATGTCGACGGGTGAAGTGCTTATCAACTGTGTACCGGTGTGTGCTTAAATTTTATTTTGTTCTTTATAAAGTTTAGGCATCAAAGTATTTCTTACAAAAATCATTTACTTACTTAATTTTTGGTAGCACACGAAATTCAAATTTTATTACGTTTTTGTGCAGTTTGCAGGCCAGTGTTAGCGTTCGCGACTGTAAGACGTGTGTACTTATTTATATCGTTACAGAATTATAAACATCAAAATCATCATACAATCCTCCAAGAACAATTATTATGACCTTCAAAATGTCGTTCCCTGGAGCTGGAATAATATTTGTTCTGTCATTTCCAGGGTTATCCTTACGGGCTCCTGTGGTATGCCTTCGTGCTCCTCGCATCACAAATACACTTCTTCCAACTATACTTCTCATACAATCTCCTAAAAGCATGGCGCGCAAGGGGCGCGCTAAGGAAATCCGACTAACACGCCATAGACTTACAGTCCATTTTCCTTTGAACAGCACACTGCCAGAGTGAATGGGGAGTCTATGGAAATAGGTTTATGAGGTGAGATCAGAATAGTTGGTACTCTTAAGAACTGACATTTACAATTATTCTAAATAGCAAGGGATTGACATGACAAATGGCATATTTATTAAAATAGGTGTTGCAAAATGGACATTTTGGCCATTTAGACCAAAGTTAAATTGCAGATATTTTTCGCTGTCCAAATGTAAATGTTTAAAGTAGAAAATTGATTTACCTGCACCAAAAAATCGTTTCAATTTGTACTTATGTATCATTATATACTTATAGTCTATTTTCATATGCATTAAGTAGACTCTTAATTGGAAAACATTTGAAAAGACAATTGCCTAAAGCGGAACGAACTCGTGTAAATAGTAAATAATTTATCAAATAGTATATCCATCAATATGTTACAATCAAAACTGTTTTTTGGTCAAACCAAGTTTAGACTGGTTTCAGTCAGCTTTAGTTACAAATATCCAAATTCACCGTCAAACATTGTTTAACCTTTTGGACGCCATTGTCATATACGTGACAAGCAAGCGCGTGCCCTGTACGCCAAACGACACCAATATGTGACAAAATAGTAGATGAAATTGTGGCTTGGCGTGGAGGGCACGCGCGAGGTCGTTTATGCTGTGGTGGTCAAAAGGGTAAGAAAGGTCGTAAAAAAAGGAACTTAATGCCAAGGAAAGTTATTTGTTAAAATAGTTGCATAAATTGTATTGTAGTAGTAATACTGTATTGTCAATAGTAGATTTGTCTTATTAACAGTTTTGTTTGCGACATACAAATATCGGCCTTTAGAAAGGATTATGAAAATCCAAAATCCACATACATTTTTGCCATCCATTGCATACCTATATGTACAAAGATGTGATCAATTAAAGCAATGGATTTAGTAGAGATATCCGTAACAAAGTATTTTGTTGTGAAATCAGGGAAATTAATTGTTACGCAAATTGACTAGCAACTTAAATTGTTCGAAATTCAAATCACAACTCTTTCTCATAACTGTCCTGTTCTCTAACTTCGTTGACATATGGTTATAACACGGCTAATTGATGGAGGGTGTTAATTTGCTTAACAAATAATTTCCCTTACTGTATTATAGTCAAAACGTAATAAACAATCAATGTATAAAGTAGATAAGGAAAGAAAATATAAATCAATGTCTATTTTAGATACGTGTTAGTATTTTAATAGTTACTAAATAGTTTTGAAGCGCAAATGACATTTGATTAATCTAAAAATTTGGCTGGGTTATACGTAATTTTTTATTTATTAATCGTTAATGCCTTTTTCAGGGATGTCCACAATATATGTCGACGCGAAGTCACCATGCAACATTTTCTAACCGGTTGTATGGAACCTTAAGGGGCCGGCGGAGCATGCGTTTTTCATACAAACGTAATACCAAAGTAATATGAAAATGAAACATATTCTTAGGGTAGTGTGTATTTATTTCGATTGTATTATAGAATATTCATGTTCCCAAAGAAATATTTTGAAAAGACAATGATATACTTAATGAGGAATTTATTTATTTTTCACATAACTCTTGTTTAAATCGGTTTACATTCAAAATATGTATATGCGAACCTATATATTCTGTAATACAATCAAAATAAATACACACTACCATAAGAATATATTATTTGAGTTATACATTATTTTGGTATTACGTTTGTACGAAATTCGCAAGCTCCGCAGGACTCTTAAAGCAAAGCTAAATTAAAATTACGTTTGATCCAGCCTGAATATATTTTTCAATCCATATTTAATATTATACTGTAAAGTCAGCCCCTAAAAGAATGGGTAAACAATGAAATGCCATCTTTTTGGGGCTTTACTGCACATAAGTACTTATATTGATGTTGTAATATAGATAATGTCATATTAAAATAAGAAACTTTCGAGTTCGAAAAATGGCGGCTTTTCTTTCAAAATGGCGGGTATAGGTAAACGTGGGTCTTTTGGCGCGTGGACCTAATCGGAACTATGCCGCCATCTTGTGTTCTAAATTCAATTTCCACAGATACTATCACAAATGTTTACAAACAGCGCCCTCATGACGTGAAACAACATAAAGCATTGTAAAAAAGCAATTTAGGGTGGTGTAGATAAAAAATTTGACTGAATAGTTGAATTTTAAATAGTTTTAATGAAAGTTATACTAAGTATAAGTGTGACTCAGTTAATTTATTTGTTACTTGAATGATATTTTTTGTAACTAAACGCACGGACATAATGTGCTACGATAGATTGAGTTTTTTTTAAATAAAATGTTTAGAGAATGTTACAAATTAATACCTATATTCTAAATTGTATCTAGTCTTAAACTTTGCGTTTAAAAAACTATTTATATCGTCGTAGGAACGTTCTAAAACAGTAGATTTTGGTTTCTGACACTACGGTCGTATCTGCCGGTTAAACAGCCTTCAAGGTTAAGTTGCGTCAAAAATTGGGAGCAACAGAACTGCAACATAAAAAAGTAGCATTTGCTTCATTGCTCTTGTTAATCATACCGCAATCCTCTATTCACAATTTATTACAAAATCGTCTAGCAAGAACATAACATAACATCACGCCTGTAACCTCCTAAGGGTCAGTCAGAGCTATGCCTATACAAGGTGGAAGGGGGCACGGGCGCTAAAACGGTGACCACGGATTCAGCACATCATTTTGAACCACATAAATTTTTCATCGGGAATTCTTCTTCTTCGTGTCGATGATTTCCCCTTTTTATTTTTAAATTGTTGTCGACCAGTACTCTGCTACCTCGACAGCGTAGCGTTTTTTAAATCGGGAATTTAAAAAAATATCATCTGTTCCGTACATTTTGACCGTGTAGATATTGCATAGTGTTTTTTAAAAACCGATTATTTGGGGGTTCAGGATGATGTAAGTGGTAACCAATTAAGTGTCAATGTTGCCACGCTGTTTCCCTACATTTTTCTAGTTTAAAGCTCGGTTTCCACGCAAGTTGAGCGGGCCCATTAATGACTTATTTTTACCTCGCAAGAGATAACTGTTTACATGTGTTACCATCAACAAATAGTCGAGCGGAAAATGATCTCGATCTGCTCATTTTTGTTTCATTTTTCTTTTGCGGTGGGTAAAATGGCATTAACCTTTTGGACGCCATTGTTACATTTACGTGACAAGCAAGCGCGTGCCCTGTACGCCAAACGACAGAAATATGTGACAAAATAGTATATGAAAATGTGGCTTGGTGTGGAGGGCACGCGCGTGCCTTTAGGCTCTGCCGGTCTAAAGGTTAATAGGCCTTGTGGGCGGGGCAGGCGCCGCTCATATAAGTGAACGCTCATATGTCACTCGACCAACTGTACAGTCGCGCTCTTATTGTGTGCGTGTGTAAGTCAAGCACTTTTTGCGTTAGTATGACAATCAATAGCAAGCTCGCGATCTAAGTGTGAGTAGTTTATTTGTGTGCGTAATGCACGTACGTATGGGTCTCTTGCTTGTAGTGGAGTTACAGAGTGGGATACAAGCAGCGACACGCATTCTAATACAAATCAGGAATTTCTTTCTAGCCTCTTTATCTGTTCTTTGGTGGAAACGCAAAACTATTGCATGTCTACGAAGTCGGCTTCACTATGCCATTTCTGGCTCATTGCTCTTAAGCGGTGGAAACCATGTTTATATGCGTCCCGTGTAATAGGGCGAGCTAGTCTTGCAAGATTTAACCATATTTAATTGTTAATCTCTAAAACGGTGTAATTAAACGCAAAGTTTATGCAAATGGCCTACCAAACACAATGTATAAGTGTAAGGATGTAAATAAACGATATTATTACGTTTCAGTTCAATCTATTATAGGTATAAGTGTTTGTTTGTTTTCAAAGTTTTCCCTTGGTCTATTTGTTTTTTTAATAATAAAACATTTTGTAAAATTAATGTGTATTTATTATCAACTTTGCGCGATAGTAAACCTTATGTAGGTCGCGTAGGATCTAGTTTACCAACGGTTGTGACACGATAGTGCTCGTTTTCCAACTTTCTTTTTCGTTGATATTTCAAGGACAAGCCCTGAAAAGCGAAGTCCTTCAAATATCATCAGTTCCCTAGCATTTTCACGAAGCCGTCAATCAACCAAGCATTCTGTACTTATATCAAACTAAGTAACTTCGCTAAAATTATTGCTGGGAAACGATTTCTTTTTGGTAGCTGGAAGGTTGGTTAAATTGGTAAGAAATGGATTTCCAAATATTTGAAATCAAGTTGGTAATACACAGGTGTAGGTCGACATTATACTTGCATAATTATTATTATAATGCAGATAGGAAACCTCATCAAAGATCGATAATCTGTTGTAAATTCGTCACAAAATTCATTCATAAAACGGAAATTGGTGATTAATTAGGATTATATCTATTCAAGCGTGCATTCAAAATAGATTGATAACATCTAATCTAAGAAAGTTTTATACCGACATTATAATTATAACATTGTATAAAATGTATTTAGTAAATAAAGCTTTTCTTGTCTGGTTTACAATAGTAATTTTGTGTGGCGTCGGCTGAGATCATTACTGCTAGCTGCTGCCCCGCTATCCGACCTGCACTCTTACTGCAAGAAAAGCTATGGTGTCCAACAAGACAGTTGACTACTACACCACATTGGTAGCGATGTGGAGCCCCACAAGGAGCGCCCAATCGTAGGGAGTCGGAAGGTTGCATCTACCTAACATAGTGCCTATAACCCACTCACCCACATACGGGCGGGCACTCAGCAGTACCTATTGGTAGTAAGTTTATTCCTTACCAACCTGCAGAGCGGCTCAACCCACTGTTTCTGGAAAAACGGGTTCTCGGGCGGATCCGTGTCCGGGTAGGTCATTTTCCAGGTGTCCTCTGTATCGTTCAAGCACGGTAGGTACTTCCGAGACAACCAGGGAGATAGTTAAAATTTTCCTGGAGTGCTGTGGAGTTGTGGACAGAGGACAGGAACGGTAAGCTTACACTAGAAATTGTGCGGACGCCGCCGAGGCCACTAAAAGGGTAGGGTGGTTTGCGATCTCATGGCGATATGGAGAGAGCGACTGTCGCAACCCGGTGCAGGGCGCACCACGATAGTGGCGATAAGTCGCCTCTCTGAGGAGTGGCTGGAGAGGCGCCACGGCGTCCTCACCTTCCGCCTGACGCAGGTCCTCACCGAACACGGATGATTCGGGAGGTTCCTGCATAGAATCAGGCGATAGGAAACGCCCGGGTGTTTCCACTGCAAGGATCGACCGGAGGACACGGTCTCACACACGGTGGAGGTCCGCCCTGCGTGGGCGGAGCACCCGCCGAGTCCTCGTAGCGTCGATCGGCGGCGGCGACCTCTCGCGTCCGGCCCTAATGCCTAAAAGTATATGATTCACTGCAATAAACATTATCATATTGGCATATACCCTGAAGAATATCATATATTTTTCTGGTTTCGTTTATTGCAGTGAATAATATAGATACTTTTAGGCATTTATAAAGCTCGCGTTTAGCTCATGTAGTCGCTCTAAAGTTTGAAGTATTTCAAAAAATCACTAGAGTATTTATTTACATTATTGGAAAATTAATCGCAAACCCATTATAGTTTATCCATTTTATCTTAGTCTCGTAAGCTTATTTCCAGTATCGTAAATTCTTACGTATTGTACCTACCTACTCACATGGCGAATTATAAGCTTGTTATTCAACGTCAAATGATCTCTGGATTAGTTATCAGCCAATAATACCTTAATTTAAAGGAATTTGAAGATGTTTTGTATTGCCACAACGATTACTTGGCAATCGATCAAGTAAGATTGACGATAATATCCAAGCTCTATCACTTGTTTTTGGCGTGAAAGAATCATTAGGAGTGGTTTTTATATCTTCAAAATCCCTTTGAAAGGTATTACTGAATTCATAATCTTGAGGTACCTATCTATAACAAAAATACTTACCTCGAGTCGGTAAAGTTCACGGTTTACCAAATTTCAACTCTATGTCCTACAGATTTAGGTAAGGGTGACTGTTAAGTGAACTTTAGCTTTTCGATTAGGTATACCTAGTACCTAGATGATACCGGTGTGGTTTTCAACTATTATATCTAAATAAATCTAGCTGTTACTTGGCCTATGAAACAATTATAACACCCCTCTTTTTACGTTCCGGGGTTTAAGTAAACTTTAATGTTATTATTTGTTATTTCCGTCCTTTTACTTATTACTCGTATGATCGCAGAAGTCTGAAAAATAAATTGAGAAAAAATCTAGTTACACAAAAGAGTTTTCGCGAAAATCTATGTACCTAAGTACCTACTCCGGGAGTAGGTACATTGCCAATTACAGTGTATGTCTTCGTGTCTTTTTACTATACGTGGAGCACGGTGTCAAGATATCAATATTAAACACATCATAATTAATTCTTTGCTTTATTAATCATAATTATTGTTACTAAACAATATTTATTGAGTGTGGAATTGCCGGAAGCAATTTCTTTTGTTACTTTTTCTTACCACAAAACTGTGCATTACTTACAACATTTTTTTTTCGGATGGTGAATCATCAAATGACTTCTCCCACTCTAGGCGTAGCGGGAAGGCGACTTTTACTGATTAAAACCCATCCATGTTCCTTCCTCCTCCATGTTCTTTCCTTCGGATGATGATGATGTTCCTTCCTCGCCCTTTGTGTTCCGGGGCCACGGTATCTCTTTCGAACAGTCCCGCAACCCCGGCAGGTTCCGGTCTTTGCGGGCTACTCCATTATGCTGACATCTCTATGAGGTGCGCGTGGAACCCGAACGCGCCGGCGTCAACACGGCCTGTCGCCATAAGACGGACGGACGGCTTGCTAGCCCATAGCTGACCGTCCACAGGCCCGCGCCTACGGTGCACGCCCGGTGCGTCTCAGATGCGGCAGCTGGGACGAGAGGTTCTCTCCTCGCATTCCGCAACCTCTTTTGCTAGCATGATTGCTTCGCAGGAGGTGGTGACAACTTCCCATTCCGTCTCGCTCCGGACCATGGATTGAACCAGGGCCGGACGCGAGAGGTTATCGCCCCTACGAGGACACGGCGGCGGTGGTCCGCCCACGCGGGGCAGACCTCCCCCGTGTGCTCCACCGTGTCCTCCGGTCGATCCTCGCAGTGGACCGCAAAACACCTACCGTTTCGTTTTATCGGTTTATTCAAAGTTTATGTCTTTGGTGGAGTAGCCAATTTAGGGGTTAAAATTATAAGGTAGGCAGTACATAAAATCACCTTTTGAGCTTGCTTAGTCGCAAAGTAAGCCGCTATTGAAATTAGGTAAGTACCTAATTTCAATAGCGGCTTACTTTGCGACTTACTTTGCGGTACCTATTAAAAAACTCTTTTTGAGGGTAGACCACGATTCAAAAGTAGGAAATTGAGGAACCAACGAGCGATCTTTGCAGGGTGGCTGCGGCTGGTAGTGCGGTTACCGAGAGACGAGAGAAAAATTTCTTCGTTTGGAGGTCCAGCACTAAATTAGTGGTAACAGGTTGCGTCCTAGATACTCGCAAATAAAAAATAAACCTAAAACGTCCCGTGTTTCAGTAGAACTGGAACACTGCTGTACTATTGTGACGCTGCTAAAATACCAAATCATATTCGTATTTCGGTTGAATTATGAACGCAGAACGGATGGTTGATGGGGCCGAAAAGTTCTGGAGTGGCGACCGCGAACCGGCAGACGATACGTTGGAAGACCTCCCAATAGGTGGACCGATGACCTGGTGAAGGTTGCGGGAATCCGGTGGATGCGAGTAGCAAGGGACCGGTCAATGTGGCGACACTTGGGGGAGGCCTATGTCCAGCAGTGGACGTCTTTCGGCTGAGATGATGATGATCAGCATCCATCATGCATCCATCATTTTCTTTACTTTTTTCATATTTAATAATTATTTACTTTTTAAGCTGCCAGTACTTATTAGCAATCTAGAATTATTGATCATCATAATGTAAGAAAACCCTACTAAATAATTCTGAACAAAAACAAATTAAATAAAAAACATAAATTCAGGCAGTCTCAACTCGTATATTTCATAAAAAGCCAGTCATTTGTGTGTCATTCCTCGTCAGCTATGTGAACGTCGTCATCAGATCCCTCGTCGGCAGTCGGTGGACTCCCGGCGTCGGCTGAATCCGGTGTTGTGCGCCTCCACTTGGCGCGGCGGTTTTGAAACCAGGTTTTGACCTGAAGATGGAGAGCTTTTTTTAATACATGTTCGGGATCTACAAGTAGGGCAGTTGGTCATATTATTGCACTTGAGTGGAAATAAAGTGATAAAAAGTCACGCGATCAACGTAATCATTAATACTTACAAATACAAATACATATACAAATATTTTTTTTCAGTTGAAAGTAGTAGTGGTAAAATAACTGAAGAGAGTAAAATAAATAAATAACGCTGGCCATCTAGTGCCACTAAGTAAAGAGGCCTGTGTCGTGGACCTCAGATAGTTGATATGTTAAATCGAAACTGTTTTGATTGTAAATACATACTTAGTATACATATAAACATCCTTGACTCGGAAACAAATGTCTATGCTCATCACACAAACATTTGCTCCTATAGGGATTCGAACCCGGTACCCCAAAAACGTAAGGCAGCCTTACTACTGCTGTGCCATTCGGGTCGGCAGGTGTAAAATGCACGCGTCAGAAACTCTACATTGTGAAACTAAAATCAAGCAATTGGAACCTCTTTACTAGCAAGTGTGTTGATAATGAAAGTCCTAACTGACGGAGTTCGTGTAGGAACCTACATGAACTCCGTCAGTTAGGACTATACCTATCTCTGTTCTGCTTATCCATATTCGTCGGGGAATTTCTGGCGTGACGTCATGTTTATGTAGTTAAGTTACTTAGGCAGGCTAATAGATTTTGTAATACGTTGTAAATCCAATAATAACACTGGATTAACAGCACTGTTATCAACCAATCAATCAAATCATATCGCACTGCACTGGATTTTGGATGAGCCCTAAATTGAATACCTAACTACAATTGTTTTGACAATTCTTAAGCCTAGGTATCCATGCCAAAGTTTACAACTTTGTTAAGTGGACAACAGTGAATAGCAAAAACAAAAAGTTATACCAAAATCAAACCACCAAACCAAAAGTTATAGAAAGAAAGCCGTCAACTTGTTGCAAAATTTTTGAATCCACCTTTAGGCTGAACTCCTGATAACTGTACCAATAATATCCGACATCCTCTTCTCTCAGTTTTTACTGAAATTGGAGCCCTGCACATTGCCATCAAACAATTCTAAGGCGCATTCGTAATCCGTGTACTACTTATTTCAGTTGATACAAACACACACGTAAAGAGGGAAAACATGTTTTGTGTCCATGTAAGCGGCGCGGCGGCGGTGCGAAACCAAAATAAATGCAGTTCAACTTATAAATACAGGGTGTATTTCACCTCATCACAAAGCCGTTAACCAAGCATTCTGTACATCAAACTAAGTAACTTTACGCAAAAATTATTGCTGGGAAACAACTTTTTTTTTTGAGGTTATAAATCATGTTTTGTGGTAGAACTCAATGTAACCCACTTAAAACATTGTGCTGATGGATGGATTGAATAGTACGGGGGTCGTGGAGTTGTTAAAAGTCAAAATCTTACAAAAAAAACTTGTATATAAAAAAAAACTTGTCAAAAAGTTGTAACTTTGACCCCCCATAACTCCGTAACTAGAAGGTTCCCAGGTATTGTGTAGAACAAAAAAATTATCGCAATGATGGGGAGAACAAGTGCCTTTCGGCTTCGTGAAGAGGTGTTTTACACCCTTTATGCACGTTGGACACTGTGCAGGTCAGCCTGGTCAGCTCCGGCTCATGTCATACAATGGCAGGTTATTGGTTAAATCGAGTCTAGAACCGTTAGTGCTCTTTCATGTAGTGGCTCTTATTACGTGTCGTAGGTCGTAAGCTTAAATTCAGACCGGCACCTATTCGAGTACCTATTTTATTTCATCACTACTGCAACGCTGAAGGATAACATCCTAGAACCAAAACTCCTAATCCATGTAACACCACCCATCAAATTCAAATTTAAATTCAAATTCAAATATTTATTGCTCAACACAGTACATTTATACATTTCCAGATGTCAGGTGAATGCGCAGTCAACTGTATTGTACCAATTCAGGCATGCAAAATTTATAATTATACATCCGCACTCCACACAAATAATGGGCTGGGCCTAGCAGTCTGAATGTTATACGCTTTTGGAGGAATGTGAACTAGGGTGTAAAACTTCTCATTCTCCATAAAAAACTATTTTTGAAGTCGGTTTTATTTTTTGGAAAAAGTTTTTATTTTTCAATTTTTAGTGGTTCACATGTGCTTGGTACACATGGAATGTGCATAACGTTACAATTACAACAAGCCCAAGCACGACTAGGATGCGTTGTTTCATTATGAAGTTCTGTGACTCTTTGCTTCATCATCAGATCTGATAGTAGAATGGTTCTTATCGAACGCAAATGCTTCACTTGTTGTAGAAAATACCAAAATCGCTGTACGTTATCCTATAAAATTTGAAGAGTTCCCTCGATTTCGCCAAGATTCCATTATCAGATCCCGACTTGGTGACTATGGGACCATTTGGAAAGTATACCCTTTCCAACAAAATACGAATTTTTCAAATCGGTTAGCAAGCGACGGAGTTATGCGCGAACAAACTTAAAAAGAAAGAAACATCCGAATTGAGAACCTCCTCGTTTTTTAGATTTCGGTTAAAAATGAAAAACTTGTAACAGGTGACGAAGGATACGTCAGTCATTTTCTAATAAGTGATGGTATAGATGTCGCAAGGTGCTGATGAAGCTATTATTATTTAATTGAACGCTTACCTGCCGATCACTAAGCCTCAGGGTGCTCGCCAGGGCTCGTCGCTCGTCCGGGCTGAGGTACTTGCTGGCGTTGAACCGTCTCTCCAACGCCCCCGTCTGAGCGGCTGTGAAGCGCACTTGTCCCCCCTTCCGTCTGCCGCCGAGACCCCACCAGGGACTGCAGCAGCTTGGCGGTACTGCGGAAGAATGGATTGGTGAGTACAGGGTAGTACTGGGTTCCATCTATCTGGCAGAATCTTGTTGCTCCGAAATTCATTTAGCATAACACACTTGGCATAATTTTCTTTAAACGAATATATTAAAGGCATATTTTTTTTTAAATATACTTATTGTTTGGGTGAATGTGTGTATGACCGAATTTCGAATGGCATACTTTTAGATGGCAGTTTTTTATTTGGCATAATTACCTTTGGCATTGTTCAAATTTCGCATAATTTCGTTTAGAATAATGTTTATTTAGAACGACGATTATTTGATATAATTTCACTTGGCATACTATGAAGATTGCAGAATTTCATTGGAATAATTTTATTTGGCAGTATTGCCATTTTTTAATGCCACAAAATAGCATTTTAACCTTAATTTAAAATTAAAATATTATCTTAAAAAGTCAATATGTTGTGCTAGAAAAGTTAGTGACAGAAACGAATCGCTCCAAAACCGACTCCACGTAGTCTTGTCTGCCCTACCCCTAGAGTGTAATTTAAAATCGCGTAGGCGCGGAGGGGCGAGGCGGGCCGCGAGCTGAGGAGCAGGTGGTTTTAACACTCGCCGCCGCGGCTGAGGCTGGCCGGCTTAGCCGGCCAGCATGCTTGCTGCATGCTTGCTGCATGCTTACTGCATGATTACTGCATGCTTGCTGCATGCTTCCTGCATGCTTACTGCATGCTCATTGCATGCTCATTGCATGCATGGTATATGCGGGTTTGCATGTTTGCTGCATGCTTGCTGCACGTTTGATGCATGCTTGCTGCAGGCTTGCTGCATGCTTGCTGTATGCTTACTGCATGCATGGTGTATGCAGGTTTGCATGTTTGCTGCATGCTTGCTGCATGCATGGTGTATGTTTGTTTGCATGTCTGCCTGCTTCTTACAGGAAAATAAAAACCACATGATCTCAATCTACTGTTTTAATAAAAGAAAGAAAGAAAATTATGTTTATTTAGCCGTTAAACCCAAAACATTATGATTTTCACCTGCAGGCCACGAGTGCCATACGCTCGAAAAACATAAAGAAACACATAATATCGTCGAAAGATTTTGCACTAGTACCAACTAAGTAAAATTATTGTATATTTTATTAAATTAATAACACTGGTATAATTGAATAACGTATAAAATTTATAAAATATATTCATAAAATACATGCAAAAATTACAAAATAGGGAAATGGATAAAATTCATAACAGTAATAAAATTAGTGACGTAAATATACTAAGAAAAAACAATAAAATTGTACAAAATTAATAACATTGGTAAAATTGGTAAAAGTGATTAACTAATAAGTTAATCACTTAAAAACAATAATTAATACATGCAAAACGATAATTAATTGAGTTAAATAAAATATGCCATTCAATGACTATTGATATGAAATTTATGCCAATAGATGATTCTAACCCTAAACTTTCTGCGATAGGATGGTTCAACGTTTAATGTTTATGCATATGAAATTTATGCAAAACGATGATACTGACCTCCAACTATCTGCGACAAGATGGTTCGACTTTTAATTTTTATGCATATGAAATTTATGCCTTTAGATGATTCTGACTTACAAAATTATGAATTTGAATGTATGATAAATGCGTGTCTGCCAAACGATTTTCTGCGAAATGAAGTTTATGCTATCCGCTGTTATGCAAAGTAATAATATGGCATAAAAAGTTCTGCTATAAAGGGTGGACCCGGTAGTACTAGGTACTAATATCACGCTTGTATTTTTCAAACGGAATGACAATGGGATTGGTTAACTTTTAGGTTATTTTTGCCTTTAGTTCTCACTTTCGGTGTCACCGGAGAATGTCTAGGAGTGAATCGTCTGTCATCATCTGCCTAGCCTTTTCCCCACCATGTTGTAGTCAGCTTTCAGTCTAACCACCTTGGTAAGACTGGTTGTCAGCCTTTTTGGCCACTGACTACCTGTAACGACTGCCAAAGATTGACAAATAATAGCCGGGACCAACAGTTTAACGTGCTTTCCGAGGCACGGAGGAAACTCGGTATGTAAGGATGGTCACCTATCCACAGACCGACCTAGCCAAGCACGGCTTAACCTAAAGATCGGTCCGAGTGGCTGTTATTTAGCCACGAGCTCCTCATATTTATGGTACCTATTCTACCTTGTATCAATAAAGAAACAAATACTAGTTAGTATTAAAAGATAAAGAAACAGGTAGATAGTGTAATAATCGCTGGAAAATTGTATTTTTAACTAATAACCAATATTGTTATCGTTTTATTATATAGGTACTCAATCGATAACGCGTTGTGTATTTTTTAATTGGAACAGATATATTATATCTTGGATATAATCTGTACTTTTTGGTGTTAAGGAAGTGGGTAGGGCCCTACCCAGTCGATTATCTGTCGAACTAATCATGTAATGTGTTATTGATTGTGGAATATACAATACAACAAAAAGGGTTAGGCACAGGTGTTCATGTACTCGTATTTATAACTCCCACATTTTGTCACTCATGTTCATGTCCGTGATTAGACCTGTCGTATTGTATGCATCAGAATGCTGGGCTGTGAAGAAGATGGATGAAAAACGATTGCATGTAGCGGAGATGAGAATGTTGAGGTGAGTTAGAGGAAGTTTGAAAGTGGCACCTGTTACTGAAAAAATTGAAAGGAAGTCGTTTGGCTTGGTATGGACATGTAATGAGGAGGGATGAAACGCATGTGACTAAAAGAGTGATGGACATTAGTATTGATGGATGGAGAGAGAGAAGAAGGCCAAAGAAAAGATGGATGGATTGTGTAAAGACTGATATGAAAGAGAAAGGAGTAAATGATGCCGTGACGTCTAACAGGGGAGAATGGAAGAAGAAAACGTGTTGCGCCGACCTCAAATAAAATGGGACAAGGGCAGGAAGATATGCAGTCTTATGCCCCAAAGGGAGGCAAGCTTATTGTTATCGACTTGGCAAAAATCCTAAGAGAATCTTGATAGCGACTGAGAAACGCCTTATAAAAAAACCCAATTACCACCTATTTGCCCAACCTGGAAATCGAATAGGGCCTCAGCTGTAGCGATTTGGGACCATAGGTTTTCGTATTTTCTTTGAAGTCGTTTTCCACTTTAACCGGATAGAGCTAAATACCAGTATTGTATATGTGCAATCTTTCGGGAATTTCACATATACAGGGTTATTTTTTGTTTATACTAAACCCGAAAAGGGGTCATTGTACTAATCATTTTGAACAACTTTTTCTATGGGACGAACCCTGAAATCGCGAAAAAAAAATCAGCTGTTCCCTACATTTATGTTCGCATAACTCGTCAGAATGTAGGGAACAGCTGATTTTTTTTTCGCGATTTCAAGGTTCGTCCCATAGAAAAAGTTGTTCAAAATGATGAGTACAATGACCCCTTTTCGGGTTTAGTATAAACAAAAAATAAGGTTGTATATCCGATGTGACTGTCAAAGATCTGCTTGTTTTCCGAGGCTCAGCGGTATCTATGTGGAATGGGCTAGGTCACCCACTTACCGTTTCAAGAAATTGAAAATAATTATCTAATCTAAAACTCCGAAACCTACCGGAAATTGGCTATTCAACAATAAATTTTAGATAAACAGATAGAATACTATCAAGGCAATCAGAGAATTAATAGCATCATTCAATAGATAAGAAGAAGTAAAAACTTGTTTGTATAATTAACTAGGTTTGTTTCATGGATAAAATACACTGATATTTAAATCAAGAAGTTTCTAAAGAAACCTAGACATTATATTTTTATGACAGTAAGCTGTTATTAATATTTAATTGTAATGAAAGCCTAGTGGTGTGATGTCGGAATATCAAGTTATAGGTCTAGAGTTCGAACCCAAGCCACACCTTTGATTTTTCGGATTCTAATATTCACTTGCTTCAGCGAAGGAAAACTGCGTGACTAAAGCAGGATGCCTATGAGATATTTCTTGACAGTATGTAAACCCAAATCAGAGCCCCATGGGCGGTATAAAAACCTGTGACACCGGTTAGGTACCTAAACACACGCACAATATAATATAAGAAGATTAATAATTTCAAAAATATTTAGAATAAGGATTATTTAGGATAAGATACGTAAAGTAAGTTTTAATCTGGATATAAGGTATCATTATTATTCTTTTGATAAATACAATATTCTATATCATTGGGGTTTTCCTAATACTACCAATATTATAGCTAATGGCCATATTTGTTTTCGGTGTATTTCGTTGAGTCATGAAAAGAGGTGTGTCAAAAGAGACTGCAAGCATCAGTAATGATGAAAAGACTATTTTTAAAAGTCATACACTTATTTGTTAATCACAATGCTATCATTGTTCCGCTGCGTTAATGATAGCATTTAATAGTAGTAGATATGTTACCGGCCAATTCCGATTTCAGACCCCGTATTCACAAACGTTCGACTCGTTTCCGATTCGACAACTCGTATATCTGTCTTCTTCTGGCATTATGAAAACGACCGAGATAGACATACGACTTTCCGAATCGGAAGCGAGTCGAATGGTTGTGAATAAGGGGCCAGGACAAACTAGTTTGGCCTAGGCTTAATTAGTTTGAATTCCTCCCTTTTGCATTCGAGTTGAGGGAGTCCTGACCCCGTATTCACAAACGTTCGACTCGTTTCCGATTCGACAACTCGTATATCTGTCTTCTTCTGGCATTACGAAAACGACCGAGATAGACATACGACTTTCCGAATTGGAAGCGAGTCGAATGGTTGGGAATAAGGGGCCTGGTCGACGGACCCAACTTCTGAATGGTTTGTAAAAAAATCAGGGTGCCCCTAATCGTAGATTTTAATTTAGCCTAGGCCAAACTAGTTTGTCCTGAAATCGGGTTTGGCCGGTAACAGATATACTGACGGATAAAATAATAGTATAAATCCAAATACAAACCAAACATAGCGCCTAGAAGAGGTGAAGCTTGTGGTATTAAGTAAAGGGACTTAAAATTAACATATTAACAAAGGAAGTGTCTGATGAGATGACGAAAAATAGAGGAGTATGGAAGAAGAAGACATGCTGCGCCGACCCCTAATAAATTGGGATAAGGGCAAGAGAATGATGATGATTAACAAAAAGCATAAAAATTGCCAGATAGCTTTTCCCTAATTATACAGGTTGCGTTAGGGGGGGTTCGGAATAATGTGCTGAGTCGTATTACTAAAACTTGATAATTTAATTTGAAATAAGTAAATTGTGTTTTTCATGTACTCGTATGTATTGTCGTCAGTTTTACTTTTGTTATTTCTAATTTCAGAGTTCATAGTCAAAGTTGTGACCTATCTAGAAGGTGCTACGTGAGATTCACCCTAAAAAAAACACCCTGTATAAAAATTTTATAGCAACCTAAGTATCTTATAATATTAATTATCAATAATAACTTATTAGGTCACTAAGCTAACTTGATAATTATAAGAACAATAAAACGGATACACGTACCAGATTAAATTAAGTAATTGACGCAGAACGGTTTAGGGAGAGTGCACCGATTTTATGACCACGGATTTGTTTTTATTTGATTTTTGTAGTGATAAACGATGTTTTATTATTTATCTGATTAGTTTACTGCCAAAGTAAACGAATAAGAAGTAGAAGAAGTATAAGAATTAATAAGTACATATATTTACTCGCAAATTAGAAGTTTCTACCTATAAGATGCAGCTAAGATATTTGACACTTCAAAAAAAAGTGTTTGTTGGAATGAAATGTAAAAGTAGTTTTCAGATATAATTTTAGCCCATTGACACGCTAACAAGAAAAAGAAGATCTTGAAACCATCTACTTCTATCTTCTTTACATTAAAGAAAAGTTTTTTTTTTTTTGTATTTAGCCGCAATGACATTGCTTCGGAAGATTATTATGATTTTATCTTTTGTTTGATTCAGTTAGTTTGCAAATAAAAAAACACAAACTGACATAATGAGACAATACATTGTACAGTTATTGAAGATTGTGATTAAGACGAACTCGAAGCACGATTATGATAAGATAAATCGTGACGTTATGAAGCGATTGGTATGAATAATTGTATTAACACGTTGCTTATCGATGCTATTCAGTAATCGATTATTATTTGTTTTTCTTTCTGTACACAATTGATAAGAAGATGTTACCAACTGAGGTGGGACTATAGAGGGAGCTAAATCAATTGAACGAATTTATTTTAGAAACAAAATCTTATTTATGAAGAGGTATACCTAATACCTCTAATTTCGCCAGATTAAGTTCCATTTTGTTTAAAAAAAAAAACAAATAAAATGATTTTTGTAGGGGAGACGTTATTTGATTATCTTTATAGGTTTGGAACCTCTCAAAAATTGAGTTAGTAAAAGTAGGTACTAGTGAGATAAGTTTCGGAGCACACGTATTCGAGAATTGGCCATTTGTTCTTGACTGCAATAACTCGAAGAACCAAACAAACTGAAAAGTCAGATAATAGACACGAAGTCTTTTATTTGACTTTTTAGTTTGTTTGGTCCTTCAGTTTCGTTTGTGCGTGAGACATACACACATAAATGTCCAGGCGGTTTTCCTTTGGAATGCGCTCCCTCAGAATATCAGGACGGTATCCAATCGGTTCACATTTAAAGTGAAAGCTCGAGAACACATACGCAAGACGTTGGCAGATTCGTCTCAGAACTAAGTTGTTGTAGTTTTTTATTTTAGTTTACCTGAGAGGTAAACTAAAATAAAAAACTACAACAACTTACTTTTACGTATATATATATATATATATACGTAAAAGTAAGTTGTACAAATGTTGTGTTGTTGTTGTGTGTTGTTGTGTTGTTGTATATATATATATATATATATATTTATGTTTTATGTATGTATATAAGTATCTATTCTTATATTTTATTATAGTTTTAAATATTTTCGTACTTATTTGTTTTCTGTTATTGCACCTACTGTGTATTGTCTCTGCATCACCCTAAGGTAGACTGGTAGAAAATGCCCAAGGCATTAAGTCCGCCTTTGTACAGTTGTTACTTGTGCATAAAGTTTTAAGAAATAAATAAAAATAAATAAATAAATAAATGCATCTTTATCTTTAGATCGCGATACTCCGGTCTGTCCGTTTCATTATTTCTTCTCCGATCTGCCACTTTCTTTCTCCTTTTGACCACTGTCGCTTTTCGTTTGACTACTTTTTCTCTCTGTTCGCTCACTGATCTCTCACTCCAATGTCACTCTATCAGGCTTGGGTCTCGAGGGCTTTTCCACATGAGACGCCAACAGGTTTTATCAGCTTAGCCGTCGGGTGTCGGTGAATTATTAATGTCTATCACTAAAATTACGTGTTCATTTTATCGCTGAGAGATGATGAACCCAAATAAGTGCAGTTCATCGAAAAATTCTGGTAGAACAAGGTGTTCTACTATGTCTGCAATACATAATTCCAGTACCTCAGGCAGAAATGAAGATATTTTTGGAACTTATCTTTGCAACATTCATCCTGATACCTCAGAGCCAATTGGATGTCTTTTGGCACTTGCATGCGCATCTTTAAAAAAATGTACCAAGTTGACTGCGGGTATGATAATGAAAATGTTTATATGCAATGGTAATATATGGCATAGTATTTCTGGGTAATTTTCGGTTTAGACCAACTTCTTCTGACCAACCCGGTCTTCAGAGCTGTGTGTTTATATTGCAGCTGAAAGATGATGAAAGCAAATGAGAGGTCGTCAGAAACACCGCATATTATGAAATCTTTATTCTTAACTGCAAAAAATAATGCCGAAAAGCTTTTGTAGCAGCGTGAGTAAACCGTAGATCATCTGAATCGATGTTTTGGCTTATGTCCCGCACGTAGGGTTAAAACGGTAATCATTACTGAACGCTGAAGTTATCTGATTAACAGATCTTAATTATTCAAATATCTTAGTATTTCTTACAAGGCCACAGCCCCTGTATCGCGGTATCTTCGCTGTGCCGGTCGTCAGCTGTTTACTTGGAGGTTTTCTTGGTACCAATTTAGTGTCACTAAACAGTCTAGTTATTGTAACATTTCCACTACAAGGTGATTCAATGTCGAGGATCGACCGGAGGACACGGTGGAGCACACGGTGGAAGTCTGCCCTGCGTGGGCGGAGCTCCGCCGTGTCCTCGTGGCGGCGATCGGCGGCGGCGACCTCTCGCGTCCGGCCCTGGTTCAATCCATGGTCCGGAGCGAGACGGAATGGGAAGCCGTCGCCTCCTTCTGCGAAGCAGTCATGCTAGCGAAGGAGGTGGCGGAACGAGAGAGGGAGAGATCCTCTCTTCCCGGCCGCCGCGGGAGACGCAACGGGCGTCGGGGGCCACGTGGTGGCTACCGGCCACCGTAGATGCGGGCCTGTGGACGGCTGGCTATGGGCAATAGCTGGCCGTCCGGCCGTCTAACGACGACGACAGGCCGTGTCGACGGCGCGTTCGTGTTCCACGCGCGCCTCAAAGAGTGTCAGCAAAAAGAGAGGGGCCCGCAAGGGCCGAAGCCTGCCGGGGTTGCGGGCCTGTTCGAAAGAGATACCGCGGCCCCGGAACGTAAAAGGCGAGGAAGGAACATGGATGGTTTTTAGTCAGTAAGAGTCTGACACTCCCTCCCGCTCCGCCCAGAGTGGGGGGGGTCATTTGATGATTTCCCATCCTTAAAAAAAAAAAAAAAAAAAAAAAAGGTGATTCAATGTGAGTTAACACGTTACGTCCGTTGCCTATCAATGATAAATCGATGATAGACGATATTATAATCTATTTTTTGTTTTTCTTTTAAAACACTCTTGATAAGGAAGCCATACTTGTTACTAATCTTGGTCAGAATGATCATACAAAAGTGTTAGTTTTTAATCAATTAATAATTAGTATTCCTGTAAGAAATATAGTCTAGGGAGAATATCTATGAATAGTTAATTCAAAACTTACCTCTGTCAAATCCATAAGCTTGTCGTATAGTAAACGGGTGTGAAACAAATCTGTTTGCAGCAAGTTGACTTCTAAGTATTTGATTAGAGTTTAACATCGGGTCGCTGTAGTAACTGAATGGAGGCCTCTCTAAGAATCCTGGGGCCTCCTTCCCTCTGTACTGAGGCCATGTTACTGAGGAGGACAGCGTAGGTACTACATTAGCTTTAATCGGTGTAGGGTACAGCGGGTAAGTGTTTCTCCTGTGTTCTAGATTGACTTTGCTCAAATCGAATTCCTTTGGCACTTCGCACTTAACATCAACTTTGCTCGCATTGTCACTTGCCGGCTCTTCAATCTTCGTCATCTCCTGTACCTTGGGGACCTCTACAGGCTTCACTCCATTGCACTTGAGAGGCTGCGTGGGCTCGTAACTCAAGTTCTTATAAGGTTTCTTCTTGACATCTTTCAGTATATCCTCTATTAGGAAAGATCTTTTTTGCTTGCACGCGCACATGGTGACGGCTTGATTAGCACTGCCGAATTTTATCAGTGCTGTTAAAAATTATCAGTACAAGCACGGTAATTGATAGCTACTTATTTAATGGACACGTATAATCTGTGTGTCGATTAAAATGTTCGCCTATCGTGGAAGGCACTCTGGAATATTTTTTCTGGCGTGTCAGCTGAGGATTAGCTCCGATAGTGTAGATAATGTATGTTCGCGTAATCTGTGAGTTGTTGAAAGCATTGTAATTAGCCTGCAAGTGGATGAGCTGTCAACATGTTTAATGGGGTTCGAGGAAAGGATTATTGTTTTTTTTTCTGAAAAGTGTTTTTTTTCATCCTTTCTGAAATTATTCAATCACATCCGATTCGTTGGTAGTGCATGAAGTTTTGGTGTGATTCCCAGTTTGGACAAAATTACACTTAATCATAACTCTCGAAATGTGGATGTAATAGGGTTAGGCACTCCTCCGAAAAGGCGTGATTTTTCTGCCATGTTCTTTTCATGTTTACCGATGAAATTGTGTAGAATCATTTGCAAGGCTTTAATAGTGAGGTTATGCCTTTTCACAAAATAAAGACATAAGCAGTCATAGATACCCATAAAAAATAATAAAACCTTTTAAAAGCAAGCCAACAACATCACAGTCATAATTAAATCCACAACATAAAACATAAATAAAATCATAGCCGAGCGAGCCCCGCATCTTCCGCAACGCGTCTGTCTCACAAATGGATTCCTCTTCAAAAACAAAAGGGGAGAAATCTAGTACCTTCCTGTTTCGCCTTTCGCCCTCTTTGCTTCGTAATTAATGAGAAGAGTTTTTCTACCTTTTGTTGCTGCAGGAAGGGTAGCTAATTGTCTCTAATTAATTGGGCCTGGGCGTATTTTTAAACCCCTTTTATTCCCTTTGTACGTTTCGTTCAAATAGAGCGGTCGACAATTGGTGAGTTTACCCTGATTTTGAGTTTGAGAGTTAATTGGTCGCTCATTGTTTTTGTTTGGTCGTGTTTTTATTTTTGGTTATCGTTTTTTGATTTATATTTTGGGGTATTTCGATTAACATGTCAAAGAGATTTTTGGCGAATTCAGGGTACAATGGAAATACGGCTGCAATGATTTGAAGAAAGATTGTAGTCAGCGAACTATTTCAGTAGGTAATTGTAAACCTTTCTTATTTTTTGAATTATTTCCTGTGTGAAAATGATAATGTGGAAATGTGAACGTGGTATGTTATATGAGCGTTTTTTTATGAGACAAGACCTCCACACAAACTCCTGAGAACCACAATCAACAGTGGCTATATGTGCATATAGCGGGGAATTCACTAGACGGACATGCCCGCGGGCAAGTCTGCAGACATGTTCGCCGGACCTCGGCTTCGCTACTATAGGTCTGTGCAATGTTTGCTAGTGTAGGACCGTCGGCGTCGCAGTCAGTCTGGCAGACTTGCCCCCGCGGCTCGTCCGCGCTATCTCATTTTGTCTGCGAGTGACAGTGACCAGTAAAGACGTTTTTTTATGATTTATAGTATCGAACTGTGGAGTAGGTCTAAGATCCCCTTAAGAACGACCTTGACCCATTTGACAACCAGGTGAAAATTATATTTTATCAAATAAAATATGTTTGTGAACGTGTCTAATAATATGTATACACTTTCCTTAATATTAAAGCTATTTTCGCGAGAAATAACGATTGTAACTAGGAAATTGGATCTTTTTCATAAAAATATGAGTTCCAGAATACTATGTACGTAATAACATTAAAATTTTATTAGTACATTAGAAGAAACACAATTTAAAAAGTTCTTAAGTGTTTACATATTATTAGACGTGACTGTACCAATAGGGTTGCCGCAAAAAAATGGCCATGTTTATTATTAATTAAAATTTAAAAATAAATATTTTTTTTTTCTTCAAATTTCAACGAGTTGGTTGCCAAACGAGTCTAAGCGAAAGTCAGCAGCATCATTTTCAACAACTTTTTCTATGGGACGAACCGTGAAATCGCGGTTCGCCCCATAGAAAAAGTTGTTCAAAATGATGAGTACAATGACCCCTTTTCGGGTTTAGTGTAAACAAAAAATAACCCTGTATATATGCTGTTGATAGGTTGCTTACCTTTTTCTGGCCCCTATTACCTGGTAGCCGCGTACAAACAATATATTATTACAAATATATTTATTGGTAATTGCACCTGCTACCTGTCACCTGCTAACCATGAGTAATATATATTAAAATGTAGGTAATTTTATTGCGAGTAGAGTAGTATAGGGTTGCCCGTGAAAATCTTGTCATAGATAACGGTCAACCCGCGATATGCCGCTTGCAACAGAGCGTCGAAATATCGGGAGCTCAAAATAACGAATACGGAAGATATCCCGTACCTAAGTGACAATATAAGTTTATACAAAATACTGAGTTTCCTCTGTGCCTCGGAAAGCACGTTAAGCCGTTGGTCCCGACTGTCATTTGTCCATCTTTGACAGTCGTTACAGGTAGTCAGTGGCCCCAAAAATCTCACCAAGTGGTATCGTATTTCACAGTAGGTATTAACTGGGTTGTGGAGGTCAAAAGGCGGTCGCTCCATGTAAAATACTGGTATTCAGCTGCATCCGGTTAGACTGGAAGCCGACCCCAACATAGTTTGGAAAAGGCTAAGCAGATGATGATAACAAAAAAAATATATATTCATACGTATAACAAAATATATTATAAAATTAAGAGAGATATACAAGAAAAACTATTGCAACTTAGTTTTGAGACGAATCTGCCAACTTTGCAAATATCAATGTTAATGGAAGATAAAAAGCAAAGAGTTTATGAACTCAAAATTAGGCAATGCTTCCTACCAAAATTAAATAATAAAGTGTATGGAAATATACCCCGAAGCTGATTTAGATCCTATCCTACTAATCCTACTAATATTATAAATGCGAAAGTTTGTAAGTATGGATGTATGTATGGATGTTTGTTACTCTTTCACGCAAAAACTACTGAACGGATTTGGATGAAATTTTGCACACAGATGGTTTATAACCTGGATTAACACATAGGATACTTTTTATCCCGGTAGTAAGATCCCGTGGGACAATTTCAAACATCACGCGGGCGAAGCCGCTGGCAGAAGCTAGTTAGACATATAAGAACAAAATGGAGTTTCTACATCCTAACATGCTCTCTATACTTCGTCTCTATATGATCTGATGGACGCTCAACTCGTAGCCAAATCGGGTTCGTGTTTAAGATTTTCTACTCCTAATAGGTGACCTACTAAGTAAGCCGATCACAATTATTTTATGAAATATCAGAACTTAGATTAATTTATTTTTCGCACACAAAAATAACATCTATAAATAAAAACAATAAATTGATGATTTTCTAACAGATTTTCTTGAATTATAGCTAAGTACACTCATGATCAAATCCAATTTTAAAGAAGAAAACAACCTAAATCAAGATTAGTTTATCCGTTTAAGATGAATGCGATGCCACCACAATCACACGTTAAACTAACAATACCCCATGTTTCTGTCTTTTTTAGGGTTCCGTAGCCAATTGGCAAAAAAGGAACCCATACAGATTCGTCATGTCTGTCTGTCGGTCTGTCTGTCTGTCTGTCCGTCCGTATATCACAGCCACTTTTTTCCCAAACTATAACTATAACTATGATACTGAAATTTGGTAAATAGATGTATTCTGTGAACCGTATTAATATTTTCACTCTAACATAGAAAAAAAACAATAAATTTTGGGGGTCCCCATACTTAGAACTGAAATTCATTTTTTTTTATCATAACCCTACGAAAATATAAATGATATTGAGGTTTCTAAAATCATTTTTTACTAAACTGAATAGTTTGAGCGAGAGACCCTTCCAAAGTAGAAAAAAGTGTGTCTCCCCCTGTAACTTCTAAAATACGAGAATAATAAAACTAATAAAAATATATGATGTACATTAAAACATGTAAACTCCCACCGAAAATTGGTTTGAACGAGATCTAGTGAGTTATTATTGTTAATACGTCATAACTCGTAAACAGCAATTTACCTCTCATTCAATCTGCTACGAAACCCTTCATGGGCGAGTCCGACTCGCATTTGGCCGCTTTTTCTTAAAAATTTTCCTACTAGACACTAGAGAATAGATATGGCAAAAATATATTAGGATAAGACATCCCTAATCCCAATAAACGCGTAGTTATGTACTATTAATCCTATATCAGTTTTGTTATTGAAATCGATAATTCAGCCATTAGCACTAATAAATTATAATAATACTATAACGATTAGATTGTAGCCATTTGTGAAGTCAGATTAGGTTTAACTTAATTTTTATAATTGATAAATAATTAACAGAAGTTCAAAAGTCGCTCAGTGTTCTATGGAGCGAGATAAGTTCAATATTTTTACAGATAAAGAGGGAAAGAACTTCGCGACTGCTAATCATGGCGTTTAATTGTGTATGTAGGGGTCGGCTTCCAGTCTAACCGGATGCAGCTGAATACCAGTATTTTACATGGAGCGACTGCCTATCTGACCTTCAAAAATCCCAGTAATAACTGTAGTACTGGGTAATAAGAAATTTCTTGGTAAGACTGGTTGTCAGCCTCTCAGGCTGACTACTTCAGCCACCCAACAAACATCGTTGTCTGTTTAGCCTTTAAGATGTGGTAAGGTAATAGATACACAGAGTTACGTACATTTATAAAAATATTAATAACACACATCCACATATCGTTATCTACATCTCTTTATTTAGTATCTCCTTTCGCTGGTATGCTGGAAGAGATTTCATTAGAAATAAGCATCAGATTTGTAATATTTTCTGTTCCTTTCTTCTTGTCTATAATAAAAGTGTACATAAATTGTTAATTTTTTATTTTTTTATTTTTTTATTGCATTTTTATTTTATGTTAAGCTGACATGACATTGTCACTAACACTATAAGTAGGTACACAAATAGGAAACACTGTAAATATCCCGTTTCAATGTTAATTAATTAAAGTAGTAAAGATTTCAGCTTAATTGTGTTCTCTTCGAAGAAAAGATGTTATAAGTAGCTACTTCCTTAGTTACAGCAAAAGATTTAAAAGAAAAATCCAAGAAAATCCTACAAAAGAAAAGCTTTTCCAATACTCAATTACTTATGAAATATCGTTCAACCCTTTAAGAGGATTTAAAAATAGAGGGAAATTAAAGGCTGAATCAATTCTTGCGGAGCGCTTCATTAGCTCGCCTCTACGATGTTAAAATCAGTGTTAATACTGTACCAAAATATCTATACAACTACGACCATGGCTGTAGAACGCTATCCATTACCCCTTTAGTTCAAAAGCTTTCGAAGATCTAGTTGATAAAACCAGCAATGGAAGTTTAAAGTAAAGTGTATAAGTAATGGTCGCCAAGTAAGGGGTACATCGCCTCAGTGGAATCGAGAATTGGTGGACAGTGGCAACCTGAATCGATATAGATAATGGGCGATTACTTAGAGTGAGTTGACAACCCTACGGGATTGTAGGGAAGAGACATGGTGGATTAAGTTGTCGATATCGATATAAGGTTTAAATATGTACATTTTTTTGCATTTATTATCTGAAAGTTAAGTTTGGTACTAGTACATGACAATTTCCCGACATATATTCATAAAAAAGGGTCTGTTTTGCCTAAGTCAAATTTTTAGTTTTCAGGGCCACTTACTATTATGTAGAAAATGTTCTAAATCATAAATCAATTGTTCATCTCGGCACCGCTGTGTTATTTCTATTCACGGTTACTTCCGTAGTTCTATTACAAATAAAAGGTAGAATACAAAAAGGTTTTTTTTTAGATACTCTTTGATACCAAAACCTCACCTTTCTGTCTTTGATGATTCCCACAGCTACCTTTTCTCAACTAATATTTGGATCAGGTTTCAGTCTGTCCGGTAAATTGCCCTATGTGATGTCCACAACCAAGTTACTGGGTCTGACCAAACGGTTTGGTAACACTCTGGTTATCACACTTATATAAAGGGTGTAAAACACCTCTTAACGAATACGAAAGGCACTTATTCTACTCGTCATTCTGATCATTTTTTTGTTCTACACTATACCTGGGAACCTTCTAGTTACGGAGATATTGGGGGTCAAAGTTGCAAGATTTTGACAAGCTTTTTTTTAAATACCACTTTTTATCGCATGATTTTTACTTTAAATATCTCTACGACCCCCGTACTATTCAATCCATCCATTCGCACAATGTTTTGAGTGTGTTACATTGAGTTATACCACAAAACATGATTTATAACCTCAAAAAAAAAAGTTGTTTCCCAACAATATTTTTTGCGTAAAGTTACTTAGTTTGATATACAGAATGCTTGGTTAACGGCTTTGTGATGAGGTGAAATACACCCTGTAGGTTACTTCCCGTAACTACTGTTAAAGATCCACAAAAGACAGCCGGGACCAACGATTTAACGTGCTTTCCTTGTCACAGAAAGGTTTTGTTTTCTATGCAATGACCGTGGATGACCAACCTCGGCAAAAATTTTCAAGGCGTCTTACCATTGGTGAAATGTTCCAAAACTGATTTAATGTTCAATGGATTTAAAAAACTGGCATCTTTGTTTGAGTAAAAATCTTTTATAACGATTTGACACCTTCATCTAGTCTTTTAACTTGTTAACCGACTTCTTTTTGTATCAGTGCTACAATCTTCGATCATCAAACTTATTATTTGCATATTTGACAAACGTGTAAGTGTAGAGGCCTACGTTTATTTACGGTATTTTTTTGTTTCATATGAACCATCGACTATCGACAGTCGATGCCAATAAAACATAATCCCCTCACTACAACCATCTTCGCAAGTATTGTATTGATTTTGAGTCTATTTTCGTTCGTTCGGCCCACCTGTGTCGCAACCGACCGAATACAATCGTCACGGCTAGTTACCGAAGACGAACAGCCTCTTTACATCTGGAAATGGTCGGTTAACCACTACATGACACATCATTTCATATTGCCCTTTGATATATTGAACTTAGCAATGCTTTGTGGGTCGTAACACGTTGAAATAAGGCTCAGTTTTGTTTGGCAACTCGTTAAATATATTTATCCAGTTTTCTTGTTTTTGCGTGTAATCTCTTTATGTGCTGTTGATGTGGAATATCTAATAATTTTGTGGTTGATTTAAAGGTTATGAGGTATTTTTAGCTCGTACTTGAATACTACAATACATATTTGATGAAATAAATGACTTGTGTGTGTTATTTTTAGTCTTCAGGCCTTTGTGTACTGTCTATAAATAAGTTGGGTTTTCTTGTTTAACTGGGACGTGTTTGCCTATTATCTTTAGGCTATAGAATTTTAAAATTATCGTATTACTAGCCGATGCCCGCGGCTACGCCCGCGTAAAATTATATGCAAAAGCTTCCTCTTGAATCACTCTATCTATTTAAAAAAAACCGCATCAAAATCCGTTGCGTAGTTTTAAAGATCTAAGCATACATGGGGACAGACAGACGCGGCGGTACACTTTGTTTTATAATATGTAGTGATAGTGATAGTAATGATTTGCTTATTAATTGTCTCTTTGGTCGAGTGGTTGCAAGCACGAGTACTGTGCATGGGGGTACTGGGTTCACTTCCCGGGTCGGGCATAACATCACGCCCATAACCCCGTGGGTTTAGGCAGAGGTGTTCCTAAGAGTTCACCCACATGTCGCCAGGTATGTACTATGAACAATGTTCGCTTAAATCTTCTGAATGTCTTATTCTCCACTACTCACTTACCTCCTTCCCTCCTCCCTGGGGTGAGGCACAGAGAGGTATCTGTTCCTCACAGTCTCAGCTTACAACCCTTGCGATGACGTACAAATGTACGAGATAATAATATTTTGGTAGAAAACGCTCGGTGTCGTAAAAATAGGGCGCCCTTTGTACGGATATTAATTCTATTTAGGGAAAGCTTATTGATATTAAATAATAGGGTTAAAGGTAAAAATATTTTTGGTTATTCTAGCTTTGGCTTCGTCCAGTTGAATTTCGGATTTGATTTCACGGGAACGTATTACTGGAATAATAAATATCCTATCCTTTGTCCAGGACACCCTGAAAGCTCTCGGAAAGCACGTTCAGCCGTTGGTTCCGGCTGTAATTTGTCAAACCTTACAAGTAGTCAGTGGCCTGAAAATCTGATCACCAGTCTTACCAAGGGGTTTTTATTAACCTGTAGTAACTGGGTTGTGGAGGTTCGTTATGCAGTCGCTCCATGCTATGTCAAATACTAATATTCAGCTGCATCCCGTTAGACTGGAATCCGACCCTTTTTTTTTTTTTTTTTTTTTTTTTTTTTTTTTTTTTTTTTTAGGATGGGAAATCATCAAATGACTTCTCCCACTCTGGGCGGAGCGGGAGGGAGTGTCAGACTCTTACTGACTAAAACCCATCCATGTTCCTTCCTCGCCCTTTACGTTCCGGGGCCGCGGTATCTCTTTCGAACAGGCCCGCAACCCCGGCAGGCTTCGGCCCTTGCGGGCCCCTCTCTTTTTGCTGACACTCTTTGAGGCGCGCGTGGAACACGAACGCGCCGTCGACACGGCCTGTCGTCGTCGTTAGACGGCCGGACGGCCAGCTATTGCCCATAGCCAGCCGTCCACAGGCCCGCATCTACGGTGGCCGGTAGCCACCACGTGGCCCCCGACGCCCGTTGCGTCTCCCGCGGCGGCCGGGAAGAGAGGATCTCTCCCTCTCTCGTTCCGCCACCTCCTTCGCTAGCATCACTGCTTCGCAGAAGGAGGCGACGGCTTCCCATTCCGTCTCGCTCCGGACCATGGATTGAACCAGGGCCGGACGCGAGAGGTCGCCGCCGCCGATCGCCGCCACGAGGACACGGCGGAGCTCCGCCCACGCAGGGCAGACTTCCACCGTGTGCTCCACCGTGTCCTCCGGTCGATCCTCGCAGTGGAGACACCCGGGCGATTCCTCCCGCCCGATTCGGTGCAGGTACCTCCCGAAACATCCGTGTCCGGTGAGGACCTGCGTCAGGCGGAAGGTGAGGACGCCGTGGCGCCTCTCCAGCCACTCCTCAAAGAGGGGACTTACCGCCACTATCGTGGCGTGCCCTGCACGGGGTTGCGACAGTCGCTCTCTCCATGTCGCCATGAGATCGCGCCGGAGGTCAGTCCGCTGAGCGGCAATTTGCCGCGGCAGCGGAGTTTCCCCCCGGCGTAGTACCTCCGCGCGCCACTCATGCAGGCGCGCGAGGACTATCGCCTCCAGATCCCACGGCGGCAATCCGGCAAGCAGGCCCGCCGCCTCGCGGGAGATCGTGCGGTACCCACGGACCATCTTTACGGCCACCACTTTTTGGGGCGCGTTCAAATGGTGAGCGGCTCGCCGCTTCAACGAACGCGCCCACACTGGGGCCCCGTAGAGGGCCATGGACCGCACGACTCCCGCGTAGAGCCTGCGGCAGGAGGCGTTCGGCCCCCCAAGGTTGGGCAGGAGCCGCCTGAAGGCAGCCCCTGTCCGTTCCAGCCTGGGGGCCAAACGTCGGAAATGCTCCACGAAGTTCCACCGGCTGTCGAGGACGAGTCCTAGGTACTTCAACGTCGACTCGACGCCGATGGATACCCCTCCTACCGTCAGTGTGGATCCCGACGGTGGCGCATTGCGAGGCCCATGAAAGCACATGGCCTCAGACTTGTGCAGCGCCACCTCGAGACCCAGCTGCCGGATCCTCTCTACGACTATCGCAACCCCGCGTGTCATATTGTCGGCCGCCGCCTCGTGCGACCTCCCATGTGCCAGCACCAGGGTGTCGTCTGCGTAGCAGACGACGCTGACACCGCTGGGGAGGTCCGCACGCAGCACCCAGTCGTAACCGATGTTCCACAGGGGCGGTCCCAGAACCGATCCCTGTGGGACACCGCACGACATCTCTCGCCGGTTCCAATCTCCGCAGCGACTGGGGTAGATGACGGCCCTGTCCGTCAAATAGTCCCCGACCACACGACGGAGGTAGGTCGGCACCCGGTGATACCGGAGTGCCTCCCTGATGCAGCTCCAGGGCAGGGAGTTGAAAGCGTTGGCGATGTCGAGAGACACCGCCAAAACAACCCCGCCCCGGGATATCGCATCCCCCGTCGTGAGGGCTCTCACGCGCATGATGGCGTCCACTGTAGAGCGCCCCTTGCGGAAACCAAACTGGTTCTCCGCAAGATTCGGCCCCATCCCCTCAAGGTGCTCGGCGAGGCGGTTTGCAATGACTCTCTCAAAGAGCTTGCCCACCTCGTCGAGCAACACAATGGGCCGAAATGCGGACGGAGAGTCCGCAGGGCGCCCCGGCTTCTGGATGAGGACCAGTTTCCCCGTCTTCCAACGAAGCGGGAACCGGCCTCTCTCCAGACATGCGCTTAAGAACCCCTTCAGTCGGGGCCCGAGAGCCTCCGCATCCGAGGCCAGGACCCAGGCTTTGCCAGGCAAGCCATCGGGTCCCGGGGCGGTATTTTTGGCCTTGAGCCTACCTACCGCCACTCTCAGGTCTACCCCAGTCACTTCCGGAGTGTCGTCGTCGTCGCTTAGGTCCGACACCGCAGGTGGCGGAGCCATAGGCGGGGGCGGATGTTCCCCCCGCGAGGGGAACAGAGCGCTCACCACGTCCTCCACGAGGTCGGGCCGGAGACTCTGCGTCAGCGGGGGGGCCCAGGTGCGGAGTTTATTCCGCACCATCTTGTAAGGGCGCCCCCACGGATCTCTGTCGAGAGTCTCCAGCATCTCCGAGCGGGCCAGTTCCCTGGCCCGCAGGACAGCCTCCCGGAGAGCGGTCTTCGCCGCTCTGTATCCCTCGTACAGCTCCGCCTCAATGGCTTCCGCATCCGGCGGGCGGATGCGGAGCCTGCGATGCCTGGCGTACAGGCGCCGCGCTTCGACGCACGCCTCCCTCAGAGACGTTATTTCGCGCGACCACCAGTACACCTGGCGTCGGGCGCTTCCTGGCCGGACTCGGGGCATTGCCACGTCACATATGTCGGACATGGCCCCCTGGAACCACTCTGCCTCAGTGTTAACGTCGGCAGGCCTGTCCGGTGATGTCACCCAGGCCTGCACGATCGAGGCTTCCAGGAGGAGCTCCCGGTCCAGCTGCTTCAGCGCCCAACTGGAATCCGACCCTAACGTCATAGTTTGGAAAAGGCAGGCAGAAGATGTTCTAACCTAGGTCTAACTGTAGCCATGTTTTATCCACACCTGTTATAGTCTGAAAAGTGTAACAGTCACAGTTGGCTTTACGTTTGTAATATAAGTGTGGAAGAATGAATACCTAAATATGTTTTATAAGTTTTGTTATAAACGGCAAAAAAAATCGAATTTGTAACCAATATTTTTTGAAAATCATCTGACGGAGGAATTAGATTTTTTCTTTTTTCGCGTAAACATTAATTGATGACGATACAGTGCATCGAAAACTCGTGTGTCGTCACATTTCGATTCTTTTTTCACACCGTAAAGTGACGTCACAAGCGGACTCATAATCTTTTTTTTTGTTTTATCAAATTAATATTTTTTTATTAATTTGATATTTAAAAAAACACTTATTCAAATCATTTGTGTTTGTAAGTCGTCATCCCTTTTAGCGGAGAGTAGGTCTGTTATAGATGCACCTCTGCCGATGGCGTGCAAGTTATATTGTATACCATTCGTTTCTTCAAAGAATATATAATGGAGGGCTCTCATTCGACCGTAATACAGTAACTACTTATGTAATTAAACAATATTAGTCAATAACAATAAAATGTTAATGCGTGTCGCTAATTGCGTTGAGAGAGGCTTATGAGACTGTACAGTATGGGTGCAGTTGAACCAGAGAATGTTTGTGCTTCGGTATTTTTCACGTTTCTGAATTATGACAAACGTAGAGCTACACTGGTAAAGTAACGTGTTTTTGGCAATGCACTTAACATTAGGCGTTCATTTGAAGTTTTTAGTATGATTTATAACATGCTCTGGTTGCACCAAATCATCTGTCACGACTGTCATTTAAAAGAGTTTTGGAAGTTGTTCATTTATGTTTTCCAACAAGTTATACACATATTAAGCAATATGAGAGGCTGTGAATTTTCAGGCATATAAGAATAGAATAGAATAGAATAGAATAGAATACTCTTTATTATGTACACCATAAAAATATAAATACAAACATTTCAGCATAAGACGTTTCAGCATAGTTGTTTAGATGGTATCAATGGAGCCCGGTATTGAAGGAATGCAGATGAGAATGCATACATTTATACAGGAAACTATGGGTGAACTTTGTGGTATGAAACCTGATATGGCTTGGAAGGTGGAGATCCATGAGATGACGACTATGGAAGCAGAAGTCGGGTGTTGCGCTGACCTAAAATACATGTGGTTGAAGGACGAGAGAACTGTGATGATAATTATGAGCTTCACGCTAAATTAGAACCAACCAACCAGTTTTCAACCTAATGTTATTAGACTATAATTAGTAATATGAGTAAAACATTAATCTAAACTGTTATTGGATAACGTTCAATATTGACTTACACACAAGCGGACGCGGGGGTAAATAATAAATGCAATCAATACCTGCAATTAGATACACTGACCCGATGCGACGGTAACTGGTCATCTATGTAGTTTTACGAAATGGAAAGTTCTTTGGTCGCGATCAAAAACTCCATTATTGTAGTAGTTTAAGGTTACTGTTTTACTCACCTAAATGACAGTAATTTTTAGCATTAAAAAATTGTTGACTCTCAAACTCATCAAAAAACGCAAAAGTAAAGGGTGTAACGAACCTCTTAACGGAGGGGAAAGGAATTTGTTCTCTCCGTCATTGCGATCATTTTTTATTCTACACCACCTTCTATTCGTAGTTACGCAAATATTGGGGGTCAAAGTTCCAACTTTTTGACAAGTTTTTATACAATGTTTTATTGTAAGATTTTTACTTTCTACACCTCCACGACCTCGTACTATTTAATCCATCCATCAGCATAATGTTTTGAGTCCATTTCGTTTCTCTATTTGGGAGGCACTAAACATCGTAAACATCAACCCAAAGTATATTAACATCTTAATATGTATATGTCACCGTAAAATTGTCAAACACGCTAGATTATAATCTCTCTAGCGATATTGTAAACTCTCGAAATATTGTCAACTGAACATGCGGAAGTATCTCTGCCCCCATAATCGGGACTTGGGGCACCCCCCTGTTACGTTAGTTAGGTTCCTTTAAACCCTGCACTCGGAAATAGCCCCGCGAAGCGGGGCTCCGTCGACTACGCTTTTTAGGGGATTATAAAGTGTTTTAAGGTTAGGTTATAATTATATTAACGTGTTTGCAGAGACATCAAAAGATTTACAAGAAATGCTCTGTTCACTAGACCAAGCAAGCTCGAAAGTAGGACTGGAAATGAATGCGACTAAAACCAAAATAATGACAACAAAGTATCATTCAACAAAACAAACAACGAAGACGAAGTTGACAAAAGAGCAATATAACATGAAATAAATTTTGGTCACTCAAAGAGATCCTAAAAAGTGACTACCCTGTATACATGAAGAAATCCATAACAGATCTTCTAAATCCAATCCTGGATATTTACGACAAGACCCAAAAGAAAAAACAACACAGAGCCATGGAGAGAAGCATTCTGAACATAAGGAAAATACACAAAATCAGAAGCGAAGTTATTAGACTAAAAACCAAAGTAACTGATGACTTTAACCAAGCCCTGAAACTGAAATGGCAATGGGCTGGCCACATTTCACGATACAAAGACGGTAGGTGGACAGCTAAAACTACAGAGTGGAAAGGGCCAGATGGAAAAAGAAGAGTAGGCAGGCCAAAGAGAAGGTGGGCTGACGATGTAATAGATACAGCGGGGAACGATTGGCGGAATATTACAAAGAACAGGGACAAATGGAAGAAACTGGAGGAGGCCTTCTCCCGTGGAGGGGCCCTTATCCCGGAGAACATACTAACTTAGATTATAAGACAAATAACAGTAAACCTGTTTTAGGCTTTCACGGTTTAAAACTAAACTTATATTGTCACTTACGGGATATCTTCCGTGATTATTATATATATGATTATTATACGCTGTTGCAAGGGCCATGATCGCGGGTTGAACCCGCGATCATGGCGCTTGCAACAGCGTCGAAATATCGGGAGCTCAACATAACAAATAATCACGGAAGATATCCCGTAAGTGACAATATAAGTTTAATAGTATACCTATTTTATAACGAGGGACTAAACGAAGCCATTATATACCCGAGGTGGTTTGACTCCCGAGCTTGCGAGGAGGCAATGAAAGCGAGGGTATTTTAAATTGGCGATTAGTCTCGAGGTGCAAACTGTACTTTTCACTTCGAGTGCGAGAAAAATAGTCATTTAAAACTGAACAAAAATTGTGAACTGAGAGGTCAGTTTTTTCTTCTACGAGTATCAGGTCAGTCACAGTTTAACAGGTTAACAATTTAAAACACAACACAAACTCTCAACATTTTCGCAATGAAGATGATCCACACTCCACTCTGTATTCTTGATACTGCAGCGGCTAGCAACAGAGGCATTGCACATACTTTTCAAAATCAACGATGCACACAAACAACCATAAATTTTTCTTGCGCTGAAGAGTTATTTGTTTTTTTTTTTCAATAAACCGCTTTCTATTTGCAAGCCCATTCGAAATTTAAATAAAACCTGATAAGTTACTTTTGTGACCATGTTTCGGAGTAAAAGATCGTTCCATTTTCAAATTACTTTTTACTCCCTAGGGTATAAACAGCCACTTTAATCCCGCTTCGTAGGGTTATAATGGCGTACTTTTAGAGCATGAGAAGTGAAAAACTACTAACAACGAAACTAAATATTGTAAACATTTAAAACGTAATTTTAAGGGTAAGGCTTTTTTATTTTTACTTTATTTATCCATTTATGAATAAATAAAGTAATTTTTATTCATCTGTTGCTTCGTAGTTTTAACTCTGTTTTTACTGAACCCTAGTTATAAAAGGTTTCCACTAATTTTTATAGCCTCAGCTACCTGAGAGGCTCGTAAACCATAAACCAAACTAGACATTAATAAATAATAAGTTTCTATAACTATTCCACAAAGGAATATGAACCTTAATCAAAGGAAATAATGTTCTCATTCTTTTTGTGCCTACCCGTAAGGGAATTTGAATCTTAAACGAGCGGAACAAGGTTTTTTTCCCATTAAAGTTCAGTTTTGTCTGTGAAGTCAATGTTGTCTTTTTGGTTTTAATTATGATGTTTTTAGTGTTGCTACTGCTAAAAACGTTCGTAATGTCTTTTTTCTTACTATCCATTATAAAGTCGTCAGGGATTTAAAGTTTTGTTTTATGTTTTTATTTTGTGGTGTATTGGGTAAGAAATATGTATTTTGTATAGGATTTGTACGCAATTAGATATTTTAGAATGTTGTGGGGATAAGTCTTAATACAAAGAATGTTAATAATTATGAAATGTTTGATGGCTGGAGAGGGAGAGGAAGGCTAAAGAAAAGATGGATGGATTGAGGAATGAAATGAAAGAGAAAAGAGTAGACGCCGAAACGTTTGACAGGGGACAATAGAAGAAGGATTTGTGTTGCGCTGATCCCAAGTAGAATGGGAAAGAGTATGAAGACGATAATGAACAGAAGAAAAACAGATTGCAGGACTTCTGTAACCGGTGTGCCTAGACGTTATAAAAGAAACACGGAATATTTTCAAAGCGCTTATCACGAGTCTAAACCCAATGATTATAAAAAAAAACCTAGTTTTAAACAGGAATATACGTAAAAGATGATCAATTAGGCAACAGACATGCACCAACACAGATTCCTTAAAACAATACCTATTAAAAGATACCATCCATTCATAATGCTCTTGCACTTATCCTAACTCAATTGGGGTCGACACAGCATGTTTTTGCTTCTTGCATACTTCTCTATAACCCGCCATCTCATCAGACACTTCTTTTTTAGCCATATCGTTATTTAGACAGTCCATCCATCGTTTCTTTGGTCTTCCTCTACTCATCCCATCCTCAAAAATCCCATCCATTGTTATTTCATAAAAACAACAGCCTTTAACCAAACCCCTAATTTTATGAACCCCTGGTATTCCAAACACGGGTGCTCACAAAAACAAGCGATGGAGACATCTTAAAGGGCTTTTTATACGATTTTTTGTTCTTCGAGACGATTAACAAAATGGCCGTCTTAATTGTCCCTTTCTTAATTGTTTTAAGCGACTCTTTATGGGGTATCTCAGGGGATGACATTCATGGATATTTGATTGACATGTTGATTGTCTGTGGAATGTATGTTAATAATTTGTTGTTTCGTGACGATCAGAGAGAGATCTTTTGGTATCAGGGACACCGCAATGAGGAAGTCAAAAGTCTAATTTTAATAAAAAAACTGGTTCAGGCTTTCACGGTTTATAACTGAACTTACAATCTGGGAAATTATCCCGTTAAGACTAGCCCAAAACTAGAAGTAGGATTTTTTTCCATAGTTGAGTAAACTCTCGAAGCTACTACTATATGTACAGTATGTTGTAAGTTTTATGAGAGTTATAATGTAATTCTTAATGTCACTTCGTGTTATATTACTGCGAGGGCCTCTCAATCTAAATGCTTTCCGTTTAATAGAGCCCTTTTTATTGTCACGCTACTATACAGGATGTTCTAAAACTTTGTAAGTAACTTAAAGTAAAGTTTTTTTATACCGACTCTTTTTATTATCGTTTTGGCTTTTTAAAGTAATCTATAAACTGCTAAAACATTTGCTACTCATTTTAAATTGTTAAATAACAAGGTGTATTATTTTGTTGACGATTATTTAAATGACAAATTTTAATTTAAATTCTTTCCAAATTTAATCTATTTCTATGTTATGTGAAAATGATAAATTATTTTGTTAATCTTGATTATTTCGACACGAAGAAGAAGTTGTATTAATTGATTTTTTATTTGTATTTTTTGTTCCTTTTACTTTATTTAATTTGACATCTTATCTAATTCTGACTTGATCTATAATTATCTGTGATTGAACTTTTGAATTTTTAAATGTAATATTAAAAAAAATAGAAGATTTTTTGTATGATGATCCTGATCCTTTGATATTTTGTATTTTGTATGCCTTTTGGCGGGACACAGCTCGGATCATATTTATTATAACATCTTCTGTATGTACCCTGTGTTCACGAAATAAATGAATTTGAATGTGAATTTGAATTTGAATAAAGTTTGTTGATTGGTGATTACTGTTGCTGCTTGTCTTTTTACTTAGTTACAAGATCACGTTCAATGTAATTTTAATTACAATCATAATTGTCATAAAATGTATTGTACTGTCTCGTTGGTATAGTGGTCGCAAACACGACTGCTGAGGGTGGGATCCTACATCAATTCCCAGGTCGAGCAAAGTGTGGTTGGGTTTTTTCCATTAGAAATTTCTCAGCAACCATGGTGTCTGTATTTGTGACGGGTTGATGGCAATAGGCTCGCTCCTATTACATGAGACTTAAACATAACTACTGAAATGTGGGTGTATTAATGGGTACACTTCAGCACAAGGCGTGATGTAATGTATCACATGATATTTTGACTATGAGATCAGAACCTTAGTGTTTCATATTATCTGACTTATACTGAACAAGAGATGGCAATTATATTTAGGATAATTTAAAAACTCATCTAAAAATGAATGTGTCGACGAACCGAATGGCGTAATGGTAGTGAGACGTTCTTAGGGTCCTGGGTTCGAATCCCGGTTGGAGCAAATGATTGTGTGATGAGCATGGACATTTGTTTCCGAGTCATGGATGTTTATATGTGTAATAAGTATGTACAAACAAGAAAACATATATGTAGTATATATGAACTATCTGGTGTCCACGACATAAGCCTTGCTTAGTGTGGCACTAGATGGCGCTGTGTGTTAATGTCCAGCGATATTTATTTATTTAATATTAACAATAAATCCACCGATAATTTGCTGATTTAACTTAATCTAACCGAACCAACTTGAGATAAGCTAGGACACAACTGTTTAAACCAACTTCTTACAACGCTGGTTGAAACTTAAACAAACAAAATGAAACAGCCTGTACATGATGTACAAACACAACAACTTATCGGCGATACTATTAACTTATTAAGTATTATAAGTTATCTTTTATGTCGCATTTTATTTGATCGTTAAGTTGTCCGACCCTTTCCAGGAAACTTTGTGACTACTTTACTATTATAACTTTATAAGTAACCCATGCGCTACTGGAATCGAGCATAACATTGAATTTTAAAACCGAATGGATACATTTCCAAAGGGTGGTCGTTTTTTGCCGATATTTCTCCGGGAACAAACGGATTTTAGACTGCACCACTAGTTCCCTTTTGAACCGACTTCCAAAAAGGAGGAGGTTCTCTATTCGACTGTATGTATTTTTTTTTTTTTATGTATGTTCACCGATTACTCGAAGACGCCTGAACCGATTTGAAAAGTTCTTTTTTTGTTTGAAAGGGTATACTTCCAAGTTGGTCCCATAGCCACCAAATTGGGATCTGATGATGGAATCTTGGCGAAATCGAGGGAACTCTTCAAATTTTATCTGAAAACGTGTTGCAATTTTGGTATTTTCTACAACAAGTGAAGCATTTGCGTTTGATAAGAACCATTCTACCATCAGATCTGATGATGAAGCCAAGAGTCACGGAACTCCATAATGAGACAATGTACCATAGTCGTGTTTGGGCTTGTTGTAATTGTAACGGTATGCACTTTCCATGTATCAAGCACCTGTGAACCACTAAAAAGTGAAAAATAAAAACTTTTTTGCAAAAAATAAAACCGACTTCAAAAAAAACAAAAAAGTGAAAAATAACTTTAGCTTCTGAAGTCGGTGACAAAATAACTAAAGCAATCAAACAAAGGTCACAGACTTCAGAAGCTAAAGTTATTTTTCACTTTTTTGTTTTTTTTGAAGTCGGTTTTATTTTTTGCAAAAAAGTTTTTATTATTCATCATTTCTGCCCTTATCCCAACACCTTCATATTCGTTTTCTCTCGTTGTATTCCCACTGACCTACCGCTCGTCGTCCCACTGGTGGAGTCAGCAGGAAATAATTAAATCATTAGTAAATGCAGCAAGTCTTCTCCTTCCATACTTCACAATAAATCGTCATCTCAGCAGTCACGTCCTTTCTGGCGATATCATCGTTCACACAGCCCATCCATCGTGTCTTCGATCTTCCTCTACTCTTATACCCATTTACGTTTATACTCAAAACTTTCCTCACTATATTTTCCTCATTCCTCCGCATCACGTGGCCGTACCACGAAAACCAATTACCCAGAATTTGTTAGTCACCGGAGCCACTCTCAGACTTCTCTTGTGCACTCATTCCTTATTAGTTTTAATAGTTTTATGAATAGCTAAAAATACAGACTTACTTTTGATCTAGAATCTAACTGTACCTAAATCTGACTTGCCTGACGGAGAGTTACAAAAGTTTTCAGATATCTATCTATTCAAAGCCAAAGCTTCAAGTGAAGCTTCTTACGAATACGCAAATAAACTCATTGTACAACTATTTTGAAATCAGATCAATAAGCCATATTATACAGAGACGCCACATCTCCGGTACGCGAGCGTTGAGATCAGTGCACGCAGTATCCTTTGGGGGTAAGCAGTGAGAGAGGTGAATTTTGCTTTAAAATCTTATAGTAGTACTTATTGGAAGCTTCCTTCGCTAACCTTGAATTTCTATGGTGAACAGAACGTAGTTCTACTGGAAATAACCAAATGGTTGCTGTCTGTACAAGGGTCAATTTATTATGGTTGATGGGGTCATATTTTCTATGGTGTTTCTTATCCGATAATTGCCACTGTTAATATCTTAAAGCTCTTTGTCTACAAACAGGCTCAATAGCAGTTAAGTTAAAAGCATTAGAAGCACTGGACACTGTTTGACATGGAGGTGGACAGGGCAATAGACTACATGAGAAAAGATGGTGGAGCGAACCGCAGCGGAATAATTGTGGAGAGATGGTAGAATGCGAGATAGATGAGGAGACTTGAGGGCCTAGGCAAGAAGCAAACGCTGCCGAAGCATTTCGTTTGAATGCATAAAATAACTAGTGCACCAGTGTGGAGGGGAGGTCACTAAACATGTACCTACGCAATATATCAACTCAATCGGAGACCGGGAAGTGGGTCACATTTAAATTCTAAGATTTTATATTGTTACAAGTGAAGCTAATATAAAAGCGTGTTTTAAAAAAGTAGCAGTACTGAAAAGGGTTGGCTAATAATGATGATGATGGCAACGTATTTGCTTTCGCAGTGAAAGAAATATGTACAAAAACACCTCTCTTGACTTGTTCTCAAACACATGCGGATTGACTCACCAAAAGTTATATATTTTATAATGACTCACTAAACCGTAATTTATGTGTATTTCTGGAATTATATTATTATGAGATTTAGTTACCTGGCGGGTGTTTTTAAAAACCTAATGGTCGATTAAACATGGCTTGTTTGAGGCCCTATTGGTAATAAAATGACAATCATGAGGTCGTTATAAACTTTTACGATTTTTCGAAAACATTAGTATTCCTTTTTAACCGACTTCTAAAAAAGGAGGAGGTTCTCAATTCGGATGTTTCTATTTTTTTTTTTTTTTTTTTTTTTTTATGTTTGTTCGGGCATAACTCCGTCGCTCGTCAGCCGATTTGGAAAATTCTTTTTTTGTTGGATAGGGTATTCTTTCCAAATGGTCCCATAGCCACCAAGTTGGGATCTGATGATGGAATCTTGGCGAAATCGAGGGAATTCTTCAAATTTAATATGAAAACGTGTTGCGATTTTGGTATTTTCTACGACAAGTGAAGCATTTGCGTTTGATAAGAACCATTCTACCACCAGATCTGATGATGAAGCCAAGAGTCACGGAACTCCATAATGAGACAATGTACCATAGTCGTGTTTGGGCTTGTTGTAATTGTAACGGTATGCACTTTCCATGTATCAAGCACATGTGAACCACTAAAAAGTTAAAAATAAAAACTTTTTTGCAAAAAATAAAACCGACTTCAAAAAAAAACAAAAAAGTGAAAAATAACTTTAGCTTCTGAAGTCGGTGACAATAAAACTAAAGCAATCGAACAAAGGTCACCGACTTCAGAAGCTAAAGTTATTTTTCACTTTTTTGTTTTTTTTTTAAGTCGGTTTTATTTTTTGCAAAAAAGTTTTATTACACAAAGGACCTTAAATTATTTGAAAAAAATTGTAAAGAACTATTAGGAATGAAGTGGTCTCAAGACTACTTAAATAAACCTCTGTTTTAGGGATCTGTATAGGTACGGAATCCTCCATTCTGTTGTGAACTTATACGCCCTATAAAAACGTTACATGTGCAAAACGTCAGACAACCCGCGTATGAGAATATTCAAATTGAACTACAAACATTTGTGTTTGTTTGTTTACCTATTTTGGCGGGTTTGCGCATGTGATAGCTAGACCTATTAAACAATAGACAAGGCAACTTTTTTAAAGAAGATTTTTTGTTAAATGTGACCTATATTAAAAAGTGGTTCAATATAAAATGAAATGAAATTTTATTTGCTAGAATCTAAATATATATAACTCAAAGGTGACTGACTGACTGACTGACTGACATAGTGATCTATCAACGCACAGCCCAAACCACTGGACGGATCGGGCTAAAATTTGGCATGCAGGTAGATGTTATGACGTAGGCATCTGCTAAGAAAGGATTTTGATCAATTCTACCCCCAAGGGGATAAAATTGGGGATGATAGTTTGTATGAAACTCTGTCAATTTTAAACCGATCGGGCTGAGACTTTGCATGTATAAATCAACTATGACGTAGGCATCCCTTAGAAAGGATTCTGATAAATGCTACCCCTAAGGGGATAAAATAGGGGATGAAACTTTGTTAATTTTAAACCGATCGGGCTGTGACTTTCCATGCATAAAGAAACTATGACGTAGGCATCCCCTAAGAAAGAATTTTGATAAATTCCACCCCTAAGGGTATAAAATAAGAGATGAAAGTTTGTAAAAATCTTTTGAGATTTTCGACTGATTGAACTGTAATTAAAGATTGGAAAAAGTAAACCCGCAAAAACTGTACCTAATTAATAATAATACTTCTTAACGCGAGCGAAGCCGCGGGCAAAAGCTAGTTGTAGTATATAAATAGATGGTCGAGTTATACGAGTAATACAGTTGCTCACACAATTCGCTAAAACTTGCATGCAAAATTTAATAATACATTTACGAATACATGAATTTAACGCAATTGGTATGTAATAATAATAAGGACGTCAACAAAACTATTGGCAATAGTAAAAGTGTTAATAATAAGAATGCCAATAATGAGAATGTCAGTTATGAAGTAGGGAAAGACTATTTGAGCTTTATGGCCTTAAGCCTTTTATTAACACTGAAACTTTTAACAAGTATGTTGCTAAGTATTCAAAAATTTTTAGAAATACATGCAGGGTTGCTAAAGCCCTGCACATTAGCAACAAGATCAAAACAGCAGAAAATAAAATAAAGACAGTTTGGAAAGTCATAAATAACGAGACTAACAGAAAGAAAATACGCAACACTAGCTACACATTAGATACAGCATGTGGTCCTAAAAGCTCTAATCAGGAAGTAGCTCAAGAATTTGTAAATTTCTTTACAGAGATACCATTAAAAACTACGGAGGCTCTTAATTCCTCTCCTGAAGTCTCAATGGGTTTATTAAAGGCGAATGTGTCTGGCTGCCTGGCTGAATTTAAATTTAAACACATTAACCCTATGGTAGTTATTAAAGCTTTCCGGCAAATAAAAATCAAACTGACCGAAGATCTATGGGGAATGTCTATCAAAGTTTGTACATCCATACTTGAGACTATAGCCCCATACTTAGCTTTAATTTTTAATCTATGTGTGGACCAAGGAGTCTTCCCTGATTTAATGAAATACAGTAAAGTCATACCTCTTTTCAAATCCGGGGACAGTAAAGATACTAACAATTATAGACCTGTCTCCGTGTTGCCAGTTTTTAGCAAAGTTTTTGAAAAAGTAATGCTTGATCAAATGCTTAATCACTTTAACACCAACAGAATCTTACATGATCAACAGTATGGTTTCACCAAGGGACGTTGTACAACTGACGCCGGTGTAACATTATTAAAGCACATATTTACTGCGTGGGAAGAGTCCCAAGACGCTATAGGAATTTTTTGTGACCTCTCCAAAGCGTTTGATTGCGTAAACCACGACACATTACTTATGAAACTTGAGCATTACGGACTGGGTAAACTTGCACTTAGTTTGGTAAGATCATATTTAAATGATAGACAACAATATGTTCAGATAAATGGTGTTAACTCACAGGGTTTAAAAATAAAAATGGGGGTTCCACAAGGCTCAATATTGGGTCCTTTCCTTTTTCTAGTATATATAAATGATCTACCCTATTTATTGAAAAACCAACCTCAAAATATGGTGTTGTTTGCTGATGACACTTCCCTGATTTTTAAGATAAATAGACGGGCACAAAATTTAGATGACGTGAATAATGCCCTACTGCAGGTCCAAAATTGGTTCACAGCAAACAATTTGGTATTAAATGAAAAAAAAACCAAATGCATAAGATTTGCTTTACCGAATGTTAAGGGTAGTGATTGTGATATATTATTGAATAATGAGAAACTTGAATTCGTAGATAAAACGGTTTTCCTGGGGATTACGCTTGATTCAAGGCTACAATGGGGTTCTCATTTAACATCTCTTGCGGGGCGGCTAAGCTCAGCAGCATATGCCATTAGAAAAATCCGTCAATTTACTGATGTAGATACCGCTAGACTGGTCTATTTTAGTTACTTCCATAGTATAATGTCTTACGGTATTTTGCTATGGGGACGAGCTGCAGATATTGAGTCTATATTTATTCTGCAGAAAAGAGCCATTCGAGCCATATATAATCTTCGTAGGCGCGATTCTCTAAGAGAGCTGTTTAAGGATATTGGCATTATGACGGTACATTGTCAATACATCTACGAAAACATAATGTACGTCAGAAAAAATTTGCATCTTTTTGGTAAAAGAGGTGACAGACATAACTACAGTACTAGAAATAGGGACCAATTAGTTCAGCCAGGCTTTAGACTCGCAAAAGTAGACTCATCTTTCATGGGGTACTGTTTGAGATGCTATAATAAAATTCCACAAAGTATTCTTGAACTGAATGAGACGAAATTTAAAACATGCATTAAACGCACACTTTGTCAACGAGCATATTACAAGTTGAGCGATCATATCGCTGATAGAGATGCTTGGCTCAATGCTGGTCCTGCTCCATAAGGACAGGGACGCATAAATTGATAGCATTAAATGGTATTGTTGGAGCTGCCGAAGATTGTACTTAACTATCTTTGCATTGTATAGATTCAATGTTAGTATTATATAATCGCATAGCCCATATTGTGTGAGTACTATGTACGAGAAAGCTATCATTCACTGGAAGCCTACGGCAGTTCTTGACTAGAATGTGCCCTGGCGATTGAGAGTATGTCATGCTCTCTCAAATGTCTCGCTGATGGTGGCGCGTGTGTCGGACCATTTAGTTCCCTTCAAAATGGTTGAGCTGAATGGTGCTGATCCATGCGTCATGTTCGTGAACGGGCGCTGTCAGTTGTGACTGGTCATCTCTTAGTCGCCATGGGTTATTTGAATTAATTATTTAGTTTTTGAGTTGTATTTTATTTTGTTTTGCTATGGACACTTTTAACGTGCACATCTTGCTACATTGTTCTCACATAATATACCATCTCAACATGAATGATGTAACCAAGATTTTGTAACAATATTTTGATTTAAAAGAGTGTCCATGGAGTTTCTTGCCCGTTCTTCTCCATAGAGATCTACGTTAGAGAAAAGGCAACTACAGTACTTTCACAGTTTTTATGTCTTGTGACTGGGACTGTAGCTACTTTAAATGTTAATTTTGTTTCGACAATTCAAAAGTGCCTGTAACTGGCCTACTTGAAATAAATGCTTTGATTTTGATTGATTTTGATTTTGAACGTCCATCATTTAATAAAATGTCAATCTTTAATGTTAAGATACTCATTCACGGAATAAAATGTTTTTTCTATGAGCCATCTGAATAGTGCCATTTTAAATCGATTGATTGGCAGTTCCCTATATGATTTTGGTAGTTTGTTAAAACAGTTATAACCATTGGAAAGCAACTTTTGTGATATAAGTGACTTTTCATTGGCGGAATAATCAATCTGTCAGGATATCTCGTATTAAACGTAACAGTGTCTCCAAGACGTTGAAATAATTCGGAGTGTATTTTAACAAATTTACAACATCTAATATGTACATTCTAGGAACAGTCAATATACAGGGTAAAACACCAACAACCTCGCTGGAGTAGATTACTAACATCATAAACAATAACATTTGTTCTACGACTTTTTCGAAAACAGGCAAAAGAAATCGACTTCTCATGCAAAACTCCATCAGCTGTTCGGACATATGTATGGAGAGTTGTTTTTTTTTTGTCTGTTTTCGGAAAAGTCGTAGAACAAATGTTGTTGTTTAAGATGTCAGTAATCTATTCCTGCGAGGTTGTTGGTGTTTTACAAATAACCCTGTATCATTTAGTTCTTTTAAAAGAGGTTTACATGAAGTCAATGGTGGCACATCACAAAGGGCACGGATACATTGTTTTTGGGCTATAAATACCCTATTTATGTTTACAGAATTCTCCTTTTTGCGGGTTTACTTTTTCCAATCTTTAATTACAGTTCAATCAGTCGAAAATCTCAAAAGATTTTTACAAACTTTCATCTCTTATTTTATACCCTTAGGGGTGGAATTTATCAAAATTCCACCCCTAAGGGCCTACGTCATAGTTTCTTTATGCATGGAAAGTCACAGCCCGATCGGTTTAAAATTAACAAAGTTTCATCCCCTATTTTATCCCGTTAGGGGTAGCATTTATCAGAATCCTTTCTAAGGGATGCCTACGTCATAGTAGCTTTATACATGCAAAGTCTCAGCCCGATCGGTTTAAAATTGACAGAGTTTCATACAAACTATCATCCCCAATTTTATCCCCTTGGGGGTAGAATTGATCAAAATCCTTTCTTAGCAGATGCCTACGTCATAACATCTACCTGCATGCCAAATTTTAGCCCGATCCGTCCAGTGGTTTGGGCTGTGCGTTGATAGATCACTATGTCAGTCAGTCAGTCAGTCAGTCACCTTTGAGTTATATATATTTAGATTCTAGCAAATAAAATTTCATTTCATTTTATATTGAACCACTTTTTAATATAGGTCACATTTAACAAAAAATCTTCTTTAAAAAAGTTGCCTTGTCTATTGTTTAATAGGTCTAGCTATCACATGCGCAAACCCGCCAAAATAGGTAAACAAACAAACACAAATGTTTGTAGTTCAATTTGAATATTCTCATACGCGGGTTGTCTGACGTTTTGCACATGTAACGTTTTTATAGGGCGTATAAGTTCACAACAGAATGGAGGATTCCGTACCTATACAGATCCCTAAAACAGAGGTTTATTTAAGTAGTCTTGAGACCACTTCATTCCTAATAGTTCTTTACAATTTTTTTCAAATAATTTAAGGTCCTTTGTGTAATAAAAGGAATACTAATGTTTTCGAAAAATCGTAAAAGTTTATAACGACCTCATGATTGTCATTTTATTACCAATAGGGCCTCAAACAAGCCATGTTTAATCGACCATTAGGTTTTTACAAACACATTATTCACATTATTTTCAGGTTTCGCGTATTTAACATTAGACGTTGTAAACAAAAAAAAAACAATGCATTTATTTCAAGTAGGCCAGTAACAGGCGCTTTTGAATTGTCGAAACAAAGATTAAATTTAAATGTAGCTACAGTCCCAGTCACAAGACATAAAAACTGTGAAAGTACTGTAGTTGCTAATGGGCAACTACAGTACTTTCACAGTTTTTATGTTTTGTAGGGAATGCCCTACACTCTTTTATATAGAATAGAATAGAATAGAATAGAATAGAATAGGTCTTTATTTGCTTAGAATGTAGGTACATAAAAAATAAGATGTTAATAACAGATGATAATATTACTAACAGGCAAAACTTGCGGAATATTTTGAATTAAGTACTTCATTTTAATGTCATTTAAAAGTAAGCAGACATAATTTAGTACAGAAACTAAAAATTTAATAGTATCGTATCTTAATCACATTTTATTTTATTTTTTCACATTGAATCCCTAAATAAACTCATGCCGTCCCATATCTAATCTTACAATTCTTTACATGACAAATATATGGCACTAGCTGACCCACGCCACTTCGTCTGCGTCACATAAGAAAGAAAAACGAAAGGAAAAAAAAACCCCGTTTTTGCAACATTTGTCATTCCTGCTCCGCTCCTAATGGTCGCAGCGTGATGTTATATAGCCTAAAACCTTCCTCGGTAAATGGACTTTCAAACACAACAAAATTTTTTCAATCTGAACCAGTACTTCCTGAGATTAGCGCGATCAAACAAACAAACAAACTCTTTTGCTTTATAATATTAGTAAGTATAGATAAGCCTTTTAACAATAAAATAAAAATGAAAACAAAACTACCTTTCCATTGTTTCACATTTGTACATCATAAAATAATATCACAATTTGCGAGCGCTCTCGTAGCCCGTAGCAATCCAGGCGTAGCGCTACGCCGTAGACAGTAATCTCGCATGACGTAGCCACGTTGCCATGTTTGTGAATACGCTAACCCTGTGTGCGCTCCTGACGTTTGCGAATACAATTTAATTGATTTAATGCAATGTATGGAAACTATTTAATTGGTTTATTACGATTTATGAGGATTGTGTTTGTGATTTAATTGAATTATTAATTGCTTGTTTAGATTTAGGTTTGAAACATAGTTGCATAATTATGTAAGTAAACATGTAAGACTTAAATTTTAGTTTGTACAATATTTTGATCCACATTAATTTAAAACAAGATGGCGGGATCATAAATATCATACAAGAACATATACATATGCGTTTAAAAAAAACATAATGTCATAACCAATCTACCAAGTTTGGTGATAAATCCAATGTCTAATAATTTTATAGTAATTAGAAGGCCCATTGGGAGGTTACTTATAACTGATATTGATAACATCAACAAACTCATAAAATAATTATGTGATTAGAAAACGATCGATAAGTTCCAATTCAAATGATTCAGAGATAAAGTAGGTATATATAATATCTACTTGATAAAATAGTTATTACGAGTATATTATCTTGTTTGAAATCTCGCGTTGCCTTGTCATGATTAATTCTTAGAAATAATTACATCATTTATAGCTTAGTAGCTGTTATTCACCGTAAACTGATTTTAGCAGTAAACAATATTAATAATTATAGTAAAACATAACATAACTTGTTATCCCTAAAGTGTTAGGCAGAGGTGTACAGTCACGTCGAACAATGTGTAAACACCTAAGATTTTTTTAAAGTGTGTTTCTCCTACTGCTGATTATAGTTTCATGTTATTACGTACATAGTATTCTGGAACTCATATTTTTATGAAAAATATCATAATATCTCCTAGTTACAATCGTTATTTCTCGCGAAAATAGCTATAATATTAAGGAAAGTGTATACATATTGGTGCTCGTGACTGTACATAATAGTACACCCACATTTCGCCTATTAAGTACCATGTAATAGGGGGCGCGCCTATTGCCATCAACCGAGCACGAATCCAGACTCTACTGCTACTGAGGAATTTCTGATGGAATAACCCAATAGCTCTTTGCCCAACCCAGGAATCGAACCCAGAACCTGGGCCTCATGCTCGGCAGTCGGACTTGCCGCCACTGGATCAACGAGGTTGTATAGTCACCTTGAAAAAAGAGTTTGTCTGGAGAAGTATTGCCAGGACACGTAATTCTGGCAACAAACAACAATCATAAAACTTAAACTAGCTAGGTCTGTATAAAAATGATGAAAAATTAACAAAATAATCGCATCGCAAAAACAGAATAAATAATTAAAAAATCTTAACTTTCATATTAACAAAAATTAACCCATCAATCATCATTAACATACTTAATAAATAAATCTAAAAGTAATTGAACTATTACAAAAACTTGTTTATAAAAGCGAAAGGCTTCCCATACTTCTAACAAACACATTACTGCTCTTAAACCGGTAAAGTTAAGTAAGTACTTCCGTTATTGAAGGAAATCGTCGGTTGTTCATTATTATTCTAGCTAGTGTTGTGCGATCCGATACGATACATTACAGTATCGATACAACAGAACGCGAAACACAAATAAAAATGCCACATACACCTTTTTTTTTTGGGATGGGTAATCACCAAATGACTTCTCCTACTCTGGGCGGAGCGGGAGGGAATGTCAGACTCTTACTGACTAAACCCATCCATGTTCCTTCCTCGCCCTTTACGTTCAGGGGCCGCGGTATCTCTTTGAAATAGGCATGCAGCACCGGATGACACCTTAGGTACTCGATACAATACAGATACATTCCACAAAGGTACATTTAATCTTAGGAAAAGGCTGTACAATTTGTTAAAAACCCTGCCTCCTAAACTAGGGTGACCCTGTGATCTAGGAGTCAGTGTTCTACTGTAGCTTCGTGTACAAAATAAACCTTAATTTGTGTGTTAACCTATAATGACTTGTTTTAACTATACTTAGGAATGTTTGAGACCGTTGGAAAGGGGGTATGGCTGTGTGAGTAGGATGTGCTGTAGTATGGTGTGCTGTGTAGTGTGGTGTGGTGTTGTGGCCTTTAATCACCCATAGTACACCCATTTTTGCCACTTATGTTTAAGTCTCATGTTATAGGGAACTTATTACCATCAATAAACCCACATGGCTGCTACTTAAGAATTTCTGATGGAAAAACCCATTTGTATTGTATTGTACAACGGGCTGGTGTCCGCAACTCCACGTCAAAGCGCGTATTTTGCGTATGGGCTAATAATCCACCACGCGGACCTAGTGCGGGTTGGTAGATGTCACATTTCTTCGATTTTATTGGTTCTAGGACATGCCAGTTTCCTCACGATGTTTTCCTTCACCGTTGTGAGAGTAGTGGTGGTGATATTAAGTTACACAAAGTAATGCGCCTGTCTGGGTTCGAACCCACGAGTTCATCAGTCAGGGCCACCACCACTTAAAACAAAGAAAGAAAGAAAAGAAAAAGCATTTATTAGCCCACACTGGACAAAACACATAAAATTAACAGTACCTACTTACAACATTAATGAAAATTAAACATGGAAAAAAAAGAAATTGAACTGGTCCTGTTCGAGGCCAAAAGGCCCCCCCCATCTCAGCATGCAATAACACTTTGCTCGACCTGGGAATCGAACCCAGAAGCTCATGCTCACAAGTCGTGTTTGCGATCACTACACCAGTTACGCACCGATACAGCGATATTTTAGATCGACAAATGAGTACGATATAATAGTATCGGTAGCGAAATTAATTCATTGTATCATACATACCTCATTATCATAAATCGCATGATCAGTCAGTTTGCAACAGGTGTTTTATTTATTAAAATAATATTTACTATGTAGTTAGTTTTAGAATGGCGGCGCCGATATTGGCTAAACATTATTTATTTATTTAAACTTCATGTACAGGAGTGGTATATAGGCGGACTTAATGCCACAAGGCATTCTCTACCAGTCAACCTTTAAGTCAAATAAGACAGCATTGAGATAGAGTACAAAAATCAATGAGAAAAATACCATTTAAAACACCAATATGTTGCCGCAGTTAGCTTAGAATACGTTACTATTAAGATTTATACGTTTTCAAGGGCACATGGAGTACAAAACAATTACAGGATTTTTTTTTAGAGCCCTTTTTAAGAAAATATCATAAGTATGATAGGATACTTTGGCTAGGTACAAGTTAATAAGCTAGTTTCCACCATCAATAAATTGCAAATCTATTTAGTCCGTCAGTTAGAGTATTGAAAAATAATGGACCCGTATTTTTTGTTTTTGTCAATCAACGAATATTGACAAATATAAAACGCACCAAAACTCGAGAGTGGGGGCTCGTGACGTCAGAACTCACTAAGAATGATACCAAACAGTGACGTATTGGGAATTTTAAAAGCGTCGTATCTTCGTCAATTTGGGTTTATGTGACAAAATAAAAAATATGGGTCAAATATTTTTTTGATAATCTAAGTAACGGACTAATTAGATTTTTTCAGTTAACAAGCCAATTCTAAAGTACATGTATATCGATACAAACGCAACTATCGTACCTCCCAAAAAGCGATTCAATGTTTTGGTAATCGATAAAAAGTCTTTCGATACCATTTAAGAATCGTATCGCTAAGTTTCGATCCGGATCGATCCAAGATATCGATATTCATGCTAGTATGGCACATCCCTACCACCTATTAATACTATTAATAGTTAATAAAGTAACATTAATTATAAATGGAACTATAAAGTTAAACTGATCACTTTCCCGATTAGATGTTGATAAACGATTGCCGTTAATTGAATTTTAATTGAGCGTTTTAGGTTTAAGAATATTTTAGAAAAGTGAGGTTGCACATATTTTTTTAACTTGTACTTTGAGTAATAAATACATTTAAAAATGTGAAACACTCTGATCAGAGATATAAGATTCTATAAAATAGTCTTCACATATCTCAGTTATGCCATTTTCAAAATTACATAAGTGAATGCCGAATTTAAAACGTTACAAGTACCGACAATAAGTTTTATATCTAATTACAAGCTATATTACAGACTCGTCCAAATACTACACTATAAAGAACACAAATTATTAAAAAGTTGGTTATTTCAAGTACATGAAGATGTTGGTTTGTTTGTCGAGACTATTTTGAATAGTTAAATGTTTTTGACTCTATATAATGTTTCAGGAGGAGCCTGATTATTGGCGAGTCTAATGCCACTAGTAATCTAAGTTCGTTCAGTCCATTCAAAGGTTGTCTGAAGATATCGTAGAGATAAGACCTACTTCGTGTCCATAGAGTAAGAGCAATATTGTAAATGAGCTGTGTCACAATTTTGGTGTACGATGAAATATATTCGAAATACAAGGTATTTATAAACACGGAGCCTACACGAAGCCGTCAACCAAGCACTCTGTACATCAAATTCAGTAACTCTACGCAAAAAAATATTGCTTACACCTTTTTTTCGGACCTGAAAAAAAATCACGTAATCACGTTTTACGGTAGCACCCAACGTAACGCACTCGGAGAACATAGTGCAGATGGATGCGAGGAATAGTACAAAAATCATGAAAATATTTGAAGTTACAACGACAAAAACTTGTATTTATAAAAAATATGTGAAAAAGTAGGAACTCACCATCTGCCGAGCCTTTTCCCAACTATGTTGGGGTCGAATTCCAGTCTAACCAGATGCAGCTGAATACCAGTATTTTACATGGAGCGACTGTCTATCTGACCTTCACAACCCAGTTAATACTTATAATGGTGTCAAACTTATTGGGCCACTGACTACCTGTAACTGTACAAAGATGGACAGATGACAGCCAGGACCAATAGCTTAACGTGCTTTCCGAGGCATGGAGGAAACTCGGCATGTAAGGGTTGGTAACCCATCTATAGACAAACCTAGCCAAGCTCGGCTTAGCCTAAAGGTCGGCCCGAGCGGCAGTTATTATTTTGCCACAAGCTCCTCAAAAGTAAAAAAAATGGAACTATGAGTCCAAAATCTCCTTATAAAATAACAAGAAATAAATAAAAAAGCCTTATATTTCTTACTAACTAATACAAAATAAACTTTTCATCCCCCCATCTCGGAAAGAGAATTTTTGCTCTTCGATATGAGTGCAAAAGCCGTTTTATCGTCTTAAGGGTAAAGTAAATTTGAATTTAGAACATTGTGTGCACTAAGCATGTGAATTCAAAACATCATTAAACCTTTTTACTTCAATCTCTATGGTGCCGAATTTATCATATTTTTTTTTAAATTTGTTATGAACTCAGACTCGGAACTTTCTTGGTGTCATTTTTTAATATGTTTTGCGCGCGCCATTTTCTTTTCACGTCATATTGTTATCACGTCTTATTGTTAACACTTTAGGTTAAAAATAAGGAATCCAACTTGCAAACAAGTGAAAAACTTAAAATGACCACCCATTATCTAGCGACGAGAAGGTTTATTTGACGCCGACAGAATTAACTGAATTTGGTAATAATGCGCAATTTTTATTTGCGTTTTTTCATTTCCTCGCTGAGGTGGGATGAAAAGTTACGTGTTGCACTCGAGTGCAAAGATTTTTCACCTCGTGCTCTTTTGATTCCCTCGCTAACGCTCAAGACTCTAAGTTTCGAATCACCCGCTGCGCTCGTGACTCAATTTTAGAATCTTTCGCTTGCTCGGTCATCAAAATTGAGCACGCGGTTAAAAAACAACTTTGCACTCTTGTATAACAAATAACTATTTCACTTCTCATGCTCTAAAAGTACGCCGTTATAGCCCTACGAAGTGGGATTAAAGTGACCGTTTATTCCCTAGGGAGTAAAAAGTAATTTAAATTTGGAACGATCTTTTACTCGGAAATATGGTCACAAAACAGTAACTTGTCGAGGGTTTTATTTAAATTTCGAATTGCCATGCAAATAGAAAGCGTAGCCCTACCTGCTGACTTGCGACGTGAAGATCGTTTAACATCAATTGCAGTTTCATTTTACTCTCAGAAAGTAACACGATGTCGTCGGCAAATCTCAAGTGACTTATGTACTTATTGTTTATATTTAGACCGACCTTTTTCCATTGTAGTTGGCCAATGACTCGTTGTAGTACTGCTATAAATATAGTTGGAGAGATAGGATCGCCTTGTCTAACTCCTCTTCTTATAGGTATTGAAAGTCCAGTCGTTTCCAGTCTAATTCTACTGCTACAGTTTTCATAAAGATATATTAAAGACTCCCATATTGACTTATGATCCAAAGTATCAAAAGCTTTCCGATAATCGATAAATTCAATGTACGGCCTTTGAAACTCTTGATATTTGTCTATTATCATCTCAATAGAGATATGATCCATAGTAGAGAATCCTCTTCTAAATCCTGCCTGCTCTACGGGCAGTTGTTTTTCCATAGTGTCTCTGATTCTCTTTTCTAGAATTGATGAAAATAATTTTATATTGAAGACAGTAGGCCTAGGCTTATTGGTCGGTAGTTATTTATATCATTAGGATCTCCTTTTTTATACAGTAAAATGATGTCAGACTCAGTCCATTGTTTTGGCGCAGTCACCGTTTTCAGCACGAGGTTGAAGAGCAGTGTTAGAGGGCTCACTAAATAGGGAGCTGCTAGCTTCAGGGCTTCTTTGGATATTTTATCAGGTCCTGGGCTTTTTTCAGATTTCAATCTAGTTATTCCCTTCAGTACTTCAGCCTCTTCTACATCTACAATATCAAACGGCGTTTCTTTTGATTGAGTTGAAGCTGAAGCTGGCTCTCTACCATGTTCACGACTGTACAAAGTTTTATGGAATTTTGTTGCAACTTGAAGTATTTCATTTCTATTACATGTAGTTTTAATTGAAGCGTTCAGTCCTTCTATCCAAGTTTTATGCAATCTAAGTTCTTTATTGGCTCTCGTTGAACTTCCAGACTGAAGTACATGTTTTTCAATGGTCAGCTTACGATGAATGTTATAGTCATGCCGGATGTTTTTACTTAAGAGTTTGTAGAGAGCTTTAAGCTCGTTTTTTATACTACTAGTTTTTGGTTTTGTTTTTTGAGTAGTTCAGCAACTCGTCCCACATGACCACGGCCCATTTGGGACGAGTTCATGAAATTCAAAATAAATAATATTTTAGCTTTTTGGAGAAGTTGCAGTCTTAACATTAAGTTTTATGTTTTGTCTGATAAAACAGAAGTAATGTTTTTCGGTTTTGAAGAGTTGTGTGCCGTTCTGAGACCAATTTCTATTGCATCAACAATAATATCATGAAGTTCTTGGACTGTGTGACTTTGCCAGGTGATATTGTTTTCAAAATTTTCCTGAACTGATTCTATGTATATTTTTACTTCTGCTTCGTTTCTTAAGGTACTCTTTGTGTTGTCTTCGTAAGATTTTCTATTCTTCTTCAAATGTTGTAGCTTACAAGTCGCTCTTATTAGTCTGTGATCGCTGGGATATTATACGTTGATCACTTCTACGTTGTGTGCATATTTTTGGAGATTTGTTAGTATGTAGTCAACTTCATTTTTAACCTTGCCATCTGGTGATTTCCAGGTCCATTTTTAACTATTTTTCTTTGAAAAAATGTGTTTAAGAATTGAAAGCTTATTTTCACGTGCAAATTGTATGAGCCTGCTGCCTCTATTATTTCTGTTTCCATAACCATGACTTTTCATTATATCGCTTTCTCCTTGCTTTGGTTAGCCAATCTTGGCGTTGAAGTCACCGATGACCATTTTATTTTTTTACATACATTTTTAGTGCATTATTTACAGTGGTATAAAACTGTACTGTTCTGATAATCCGTTTAAAGATATTATGTTCTTCTTATGGCGCTTATTCACAATGAATCCTAATCCATATAATCCCGGTGTTTGTCCCATATAACACAGTATGAAGTTTTAATGTTCTTCTATAGAGTTACCAAGTCGACTGGTTTCAGCTAGGCCTATGACATCGTATTTGGTATTTTCCAGGGCTTCCTTCAGTTCCAAAAGATGAGAGTAAGATGATAGTGTTCTAACATTATTTGTTGCCAAAAAAAAATAATAATTAAAATCTCCTTACGTAGAAATTTGGCCTAAAACAAAAACAAAATATTTCAATGACGGGGACAGCAAGTGCTTTTCGACTTCGTTATTTTCGAAAACTATCCTTAATAGTTTTACACCCATTACAGTCTATCCATATATTTAGTAGACTCGCCATAATGTAAGTGTAGTGAACTCCTCCGCCTATTAAGTAATTCAGCAACTTGTCCCACATGTCCACGGCCCATTAGGGACGAGTTGATGAAAGTCAAAATAAATAATATTTTCATTGTGCAACTCGTTCTTCACTCGGGACATACTAATCGTGATATTCTTATGTTTTCACACACTCACCTTTGCTCACATACAAACACACTCATTATTCAACTCTCATACCACCTCAAGCTTACAGAGCAAAATGAAATTAACTCTTAAACTAATTAAACATCGCCTAACAAAACAATGTGCGTCACTTGAGCAAACAACTGTCGCATAATTACTGTTAACTCGTTATATAGCGTGTTATATAGCACGTGTAATATAACAGTATAACAGGCTGTAATGTAGCATGTGCCGTTAATATTTCAAATGGATACATAGTAATAACAATGCGATGTGATGGTGGGCACAATTAGGTGGAGTTGTGTGTTCGACGAATTACGGTGCGAGGTTTTGAGTTTAGTTTTTATCTGAAGAAAAATAAAGAGTATAAGGGACATTAATGCTTGGTATTGGGCATTTGAGATGGTGGGAAGGTGAGATGAAAATTTATTTGATTTGAAAATCGTCATTCTAATCAAAATTATTCTCAGTTACAAGTTATGGTTGTTGACATAACAAGCTTATAGTAAAAATCTAGTTTTATTTAACCAGTTTTTTTTTTAACTAGGTATAATAAATTCTATAATAAATTCTCATCTGAATCGCACGGTTTTAACGCCTTGACATAGATCGAGATTTCTCTGTTTTACATATTTAAGTTTTATTTTAATATAGCCTCTCGTTATTAAACGCAAGTATGTTCAAAAATCTAAATAAAAATCAAAGCATTTATTTCAAGCAGGCCAGTAACAGGCACTTCTGAATTGTCGAAACAAAAATGCCATTCCCTAGCGTAGATCTCTATGGAGAAGAACGGGCAAGAAACTCAGTGGAAGTGTCCACGTTTTAAATCAAAATATTGTTACAAAATCTTGGTTACATCGTTCATGTTGAGATGGTATATTATATGAGAACATTACAAGAACTAAATCTACATACGATGGCGCGAACCGCATCAAAATTCGTTGCGGAATTTAGAAGAATAACGCGGTCATACAGACAAACAATAAAATCGATTTGAATACATAATTATGAAGAGATGACGCAAAATCAACGTGATTATAACATTATAAATATCCGTATTCATATGTTTTATAATATGTTCTGATCGTGAAAGTTTAAAAAAGACAATGTGATTATACAAACATAGTAATCATTTGTCATTGAATTGAATTTACAATATGGCCTTAAACACATTTTATCGGTACGCAATTATTGGATTCTACCTGAAGTAAGAATAAACCTCTATCTCAGGTAACTCACACAAGCAGTTTTACATCTATATTTATAAATGATAAATTTGCTAGATACATAATAATTATAGTTCTATGCAAATTAAGAAAAAACTGTTTATTTAGCTAACTTCTTTGCAAAATTCGATTATTTTTACACAAAAATCCACTAAGTTAAATCAAGACTACCTGAAAAATATGAAACTCTTTTACGAAAACCTTCCCCTATTAAGTCAAAGCCTCCACCAGGTACAGTCGCGCACACCGCCCGTACACCACTACGCTCGACACTCGCGCCAGTGTGCGAGCAAGTGCTTGTGTGCGCGACTGTAATAGAGCGATGACGTGATTTCCTGTGCTGAGTTATTGCTACTGTACCGGCGCTAAATGCTTTGCTTGCTGTGACCTTGTAAGGGGGTTGGTCGTTATTTCTTTTGTCGATTTTTGAGTTGGTAAAGAATTATTGTTAATGGTTAGCAAGTATTTTTATTAATGTAGGTTTTTGAATCGTGATTTATTAAATGAAGATTGGGTACGTTTACGATAAAATTGTAATCTCAAAATAATCGGAAATAATTAAGTGATAAATCATCAGGAATATAATGATCTTAGAAATCTGGAATGATCGATAACCGTACGAAAATTAAAAGGTGTTTGACTTTGTACAGGTATGTAAAGCTTAAATTTATACTTAAAATGTTTATTGGTGTTTATCATTTTTATCACTTAACATTTTTAACCTTGGCTGTCTCCACACCACAAGTTAATTAATCCATAATCGAAAATCAGGTCACGTGAGTGCTATGTTTAGCAAGGTTAAATCGAATAAACAAATCTATTTAAATGTTTTTTCTTGTATACTTAAATTAGTATTAACCTATAAGTGTTATTTATTTAGTTAATTGGTTTGTGCTGTATTTATATAACGATAAATAATTTCCTTTGCTATCTTACACTAATTTTTAATTATAGCAGCAATCAAATTCACACTTATCGAGATATAAGAATGATAACTAAACGATTACCAGTAATCGTCGATATCTGGCATCATTAATGATATATTGAGAGGGTTAATCGAATATTTTTACATGTTATTTAAGTATTATGATCAAGCAAAAAACATTTTATCTATTTTGATAGGTGAAATTACTGTATGTAGTATGATAACTTTGTTATCGTAAATGATTTTAATTATTTTGTGACGCCAATTGTATTTTATAAATTATACCTAAAAGTTAAGTCAGGCAGATAGTAAGTAAAGGTTCGTTTTGTGTTGCTAGTAAACATTTATTTTTATTTGAGTTCACTAAATTGACTGTTTTTTCTTTATTAGTTTAATTCAGTTCTGTACCTTACAATAATTAGAGTAATTGGAATAAAAAGTAATCAATGTCCACTCAAGACTGAGTAAATAACAACTTGATCGTTTCGTGTTTTGCTATTCGTAATATCTGCCCACCGTACACCTCCACATTTTAATTCAAAACAAACATCGCACGAACCACAGTCTCAAAACTTGAATCCCGCGAGACGCTCTTCCAAAGTCACATCGCTTGTCCCCAGCGAGGGGTGGAGAAGGCAACAACTCATAAAATTAAGCGATTTGGATGTGAGTTAGTCTAACTGTGAGGATCGCCGAGTTAACAGCCCGCTAGCTATCTTCCTCGCACACGCACACTGGCGCGGCGTGTGGATCCGCGTCACTCACACATTGGGCCAGGCTCGCGAAGCCGCCAGTCCAACGTTACGTCGGTCCGCACACGTTTCGTGTTCTCGTTTGGTTCCGTTCCCGCCACAATGCGCTGATTATCGGAAGTGTAATTGACGTTTGACATTTATGATCTGTCATTTTTCCGTGTTTTTTTTATTGAGTGTTGTGTTTTGTTGCACGGATAACTTTTAAAGGTGAGTTTGTAATATTTTTTAAGTTAAATTGTTTGTTTTTGTTGTTAGCAATTAAGCTGGTATCGAAAGTTTTGTTTTGAATTAAAAATGTGTTGTACTTGCTTTTTAGAATGTTTTAAATACAGTAAACCAAGGGGGGTATAAAGACTTTCGTAATGAAATTCCTAATTATAAAAAAATACGTTTAGATAATAATATTGTTTTCAAGCAGAGTATCGGTATTCACAAAGTTCGGAGCTTACGACTATTAATAATAAATAGTAAAACAATTTATTCTAATACTAATTAATTAATCTTCTTTTCATTGTTTACATATTATTGCGATCGGAAAACTCCACTTAAAGAAATGTAGATAATGTCCATACCATTTTCCGAAGTTTTTAAATACTTAATAATTTATGAAGCATAAATACATATTGACAAAGAACCAGTTGACAACAGTAGTTAATGAAAAACGCAGTTCCTTTGTGCTCTACATCCCCGTGTTATACCTTTATTACGTTTTTAAATAAATAAAGAAAGTAGCATTAATACATACGGCTATCATTAAAAGCTTCTTAACCAAGTGTTTATTACATGCTTTTACGTTTACTTAATTAAGTTAAAACATCTCTCAGTCTGGAGGCGAGTTAAGGGTTAAGATAAGTTCAAATTACCAGAGGAAATACTTCTTGAACCGATTGGCATAACTACATAATTGGTTTAGAACTTAATTGACTATGAGTCATTTAATTGCAGTATGCAGTGACAGGTTTAAACCCCGTCGGTTGATTAACCAGAATCTTCTACTAAAGTGTTTATTAGTTTCATGTAGTGCATTGAAATGCACTTTTGTGACTGACAACTGCACAGGTCGATCTTCAGGTTTTAAGCTATTTTTGATGAGGTTTTTTCTTGGATGGGTGACCAGGACCATCCAAAACATAGTTTACTCCTTGATTCGGAAAGCTTTAAACCGGTGGTCCCGACTGTCATTTGTATGTCTTTGATAGTAGTTTACAGGTAGTTAATGGTCTGAAAGTCTGAAAACCAGTATTACCAAGGGGTATTTTATTTTCCAGTAGCTGGGTTGTCGAGGTCAGATAGGCAGTGGCCCTATGAAAAATACTGGTATTCAGCTGCATCCGGTTGGACCTAAGCATAGTAAGGAAATGGCTTTTGCAGATCATGAAAGTGCATTAAAATTGGCCGGTGCCTCCCGAGTCATCCTTGTTTGTTTCTACCATCTTGCTAATTTACGAGTAGGTATCTATCTATACTATATATCTATACTTAATATTATAAAGCAGAAGAGTTTGTTTGTTTGTTTGGTTGAACGCGCTAATCTCAAGAAGTACTGGCTCGAATTCAAAAAATCTTTTTGCATTGGATAGTCCATTTATCGAGGAAGGCTATAGGCTATACAACATTACGCTATCACCATTAGGAGCGGAGTAGCAATAAGAAATATTGCAAGCGGGAAATTCCATCGAACGAAGTCGCGGGCAGAAGTTAGTACTATTATAAGTTATAAACAAAACATTATACATGAAATCGAATGCTTGAATCTTTGTTAACAGACTACTAAGTGGTCTTTTTCAGTTTTGTTATTGAAAATTTTAGCCCCTTGTTAATAAATGCGGAGTAAAGTTTCAACCAGTAGGTATAATAACGTACAGCTTAATCATATCATTATTTCTGTGGAAATTAAGGACATCATAACTATTTACCCCGTTTTCGGGTAGTTAGTATTTACATTTTGTAAGTCTGGATGTTTGAGACAATCTCCGAAACTGACTCATCCGAATTAAAAAAAGCCTTTCCCTGATAGAAAGCTACACTATAGTCAAACGTCGCGCAGACAAAATTGCAAACGGAAGCTAGTATTACATCAAATTAAAAAACCTTTTATTCTTTGGCAACCAATGGTGCAGCTACAATTTCCCAAAACGAGGAAAATCGAGTAGCAATTATATTAATGACCTGTCAAAAATGTCGAAAAAATTTATAGCCCCGAGCCCGCTTACCCCTAAATGAATGTCTCACAAAAAAATAATCTTTAAATGGATTTTTACAAGATAATACCATTTAAGAGTGCAGAAGTGGCCTATTGGTGGCGGCCTCAACTTACGTAGACTGGCATGGTACGTCCTGGGTTCAAACCCAGCCAGGTGCATTACTTGGTGTGATGAATTTCATCACCACTGCTCTCAAAACGGTGGAGGAAAACACCGAGAGGAAAGCGCCATGCCCTAGAACCAAAAATTCGAAGACATTTTTGACATCTACCAATCCGCACTAGGCTCCGCGTGGTGGATTATAGGCCATTCCCTCTCATAGAGTGGAGGCCTGTCCCAGCAGTGGGAAGATTACAGGCTGATTAGGATAAGCTATACCACATTGCAGTTACCAGTTAACAGCGCTAATACAAACCTTTTAACATTAAAAAATCCCTTTAACAAACATCAATTTATGAGTTACGAATCCGTTTGGATAACGTTTACCAAACTATTCGAATTCGCTATCGATTAGTACCTCTGTATTATTAAGATTATGCGATAGAACAATAATTGGGCAAGATTAATGTTATCACAAACAAGCAATATGCCTTTTTAAATGTTCTCTAGCTATTGACGCGTGGCCAATTTGAATTGTTTCAAACAAATGAGTTCTTGTGTAAGTGTACTTAACTACAACTTAAAGTAATAAGATGGAGATTTTGATTTTTAATTTGTTTCGTGAGACTAAAGTGGACATTGTTGTTATTACTAGTAAGGGACACCGCCATGGTCGACGCTTAAAATGGGTTTTATGTCTTTAACTGAATAGGTACGTTACGGACTGATGGAACGTCGTTAATAGGTAAGCACACAGAAAATAATATGATTAATAAAACAAAATGTAATAAATCGTATATTTTTCTTTCCTGTTTTCGGGAAAAGTGGTTTAATTTATTTGATTTATTTGGAAAGAACAACACGCGCCTCACAGTTTTATAACAACTTGAAAAAGAGGATGAAGAAATTTATTTGTTATTGTAAAATAAATGTTATTTAATTTTCCAAATGGCTGGAAACTTCAACACGTCGATGGTTGACCAACTGACCACCCATTTTATACCGAGTTTCCTCCATGCCTCGGAAAACACGTATAAGCCGATGGCCCCAGCAGACATAGATCATTGACAGTCGTTGCAGGTAATCAGTTTCCTGAAAGGTTAGCAACCACCACTGCTTGCTGTGTTTTGTTGGTCAGATAAGCGGTCGCTCCATGTAAAATATTGGTACTCAACTGCATCCGGGTAGACTGAAAACTGACCCCAACATAGTTAGGAAAAGAATAGGCAGACGCAAAGCAAGTTTATCTTTAAATAAGTATGTTTGATTTTAAGGAGAGGAGGGTATTTTGTGGGTTTTTAATGTTTTTTTTTAGGTAAATTCGCGATAAATACCCGTTTTCATATGTTTTATAATGTATGATTTTAAGTTTTCTTTTTGCTTATAAGTATGCTATCTTTTTTTAATAGGTAGTCACTGTCAGATATTAAATTAATTACAATTAAATATAAAAATAGAAGCGACAGGTAATTGGAAAAACCTTGCATATTTTCACGAATTTTCAATTTTGAATCCAACAAAAGGGATTATCACATTGGTTAAGCTTACAGTAAGTCTTTTATGAGATTATTAGTTTATTATCTTTGTTATAATCAGAGCTATCTCTTAAAGTTGTGTTAATTGAATTAAGTGTATTTATAATATTTGGGAATTCCCTACAACATTTTATGTTAATTTGCCATCCTCTTTAGACTGCGATTATTAGAAATTGTTCGTCTTTTATTAACCCGTTCGTCGCGGCTGCCATTTGTAGATCTGTGACAATTATTATATGTAAAATTGCTATACTAATTTGAAAAAGGATGACATTTGCCATGACAGACGTCAAAAGTTGACATTTCAGGTGCCGTTGACAATATAAGTGTATTTTGTACATATTTTTAAATAAATATAATTTTATTTTAGCATATTCACATACTTTTGGTGTGTAATAAAAGTGCACAATAATTCATTGCTGATTAATATGCAAATGAATACATTGAAATTTTTACAAAAACATTTTTTTTTTTTGTGGAACCGAACGTGATGCGACACTAAAAATCGCGCCAAGCCAACTGTCATGCGTCATGAAGTACTTGTAGTTGCTGGTTCCTATTCTTAATTTGCTTATATGTCGAAAACGGTCCGTTTTATCGCAAAAATAATAAAAAATTGGCTCCCTTAATGACTACCCTGAATAAATAATATAAATTTACAAATGTAAATATGGGTGAATCCTTCTTCAAAATCTACCTCCTCCTGCGGCTTGCCGGAGGGATTTTTATATGTAGGCCCAAAAGTCTGTAAACAAGTCTTACCAAGAGGTACCTAACTACTAACTGGGTTGTGGAGGTCAGCTACGCAGTCTCTCCATGTAAAGTACTGGTATTCAACTAGATCCCGTCAGACTGGAAGTCGACCCCAATAAAGTTAGAATAGGCTAGAAAAACATTCAAGCCTATCCTGTACTCTTGAGGAATATCATATCTATTATTATAAAGGTTACAATTCGACGTCAATCCTTTTTTGTTTTTTACGGATGAGAAATCTTCAAATAACTTATGTCCCTTTATGTTCCGGGGCCGCGGTATCTCTTTCGAACAGTCCCATAGCCCCGGCAGGCCCGCAGCCCCGGCAGGGTCGACGTGAACCCTGTACTGATGAATACTTAACTCTTTCAGCGAACTGCTCGCCTAGTGATCGTATTCTGTAACTTAATGGCCAATTGATTTGTTTTCTTTCAATTGGTTGATAGTTTCTGAGAACTAGACGGCACTACAATTGATGCATGTTGCTGTTGGCTTTGGGTTCATTTAAATATTTGATTTAGTGCTTGTTTGAAGACAGCAGTTGGGGCATAGTTACCAAACGTTTTTTTAAAGAAAGAGTACTTATTTCTTGCGTTGTCTTTCACTGTACTTAACATTAAATCTGCCTGTACTGTCTTAGTTGGGTGTTTAAATTGTTTGAAAAAGTTGGAAACTTTGATATCTCCTGAAACTAGAAGGTTCCCAGATTTGTCCTCAGTAAAAAAAAAATCGCAATGACGGGAAGACCTTTCCGGATTTGTTAACGTGTTTTTATGCTCTTTACATTATTGCCAATTAATCTCTGATATTCACAACCCTTATTTCCATCCACCTAGGAGTCAGGTAAAAAAACAGGCGAAGTATTAGTTGGACTCGCACACACAGGGTTCCGTAGCACCAAACAATATTATAATAAAAATCTAAACAGACACACAAACATGCAGTTACAAGTATAGATAGCCACTCTCTTTTTTCACTTTTTCATTATTTTATATCACAGTTTTGTAGCAGTTTATAGAAGATACGTACTCTTTAAACAACAGTCTCGGACTAAAATGGCTGTGACATACGGACGGACAGACGAATTTGTATAAGGGGTCCGTTTGAAGCCATTTATCAACGGAACCCTAAAAAGAGCCAATATCCAGTGACCTTCCTCCACAGCTACACAACTTTGCCGATACCGATATATTCCATGAATATGACCGCTTAGACGGGTTTACGTAACAAAAGAAATATTTAGTCATCCATACTCGAGACATTCACAGTTCGACGGGTAACTATAATGGGGTTATTTTCACTTCATTTTCCCATCCTATTCAGTTGTCATATTCTGTGTTATTTTCTACCCGATGTCATGATTTGTGGTCCTTAGGAATATCTGCAGATAATTTTGTGGATAGTCTTTTATAGCTTGAAACATCTGATTGGAGAAATTCTAGATTAGGGTCCATGATCACCGAAAAGATAACCGTCTGATTATCTAATAACAGCTGTCACTGTGACATGTTCCCATACAAAAATGCGATTTAAACAGCTGTTTTAGATAATCAGACTGTCATCTTTTTGGTGAACATGGATCTAAGTCATCTAGATTTTGAACCCCTGTGCATAAAGTAATTAAGCAGGCAGGCGATTAAATAATTAGGTGATCTGTTATTTTTTTATTCGAACCCGAATTTTTAACTTAAACGGGGAAAATTTGTTCCTATTTTTCAATTCAGCTTCTTATCTTTTATGTGACGCAGTCGAAGTTGCGTGTTCAGCTAGTTTTCAATATTTAGTAAAACCTGCCACAATATTTATCGGCGACGTCCTATATATTAGTAACGTATCATTATGAGGGTGGCGAATTTTAATTGTTGCTAATTGTTTGTCGTTTTGATCACACATCATGTATAAAATAAATATTTATTGTGCAGCTGATGCGGTTTTGTAATCTGTAGGGTTGGTTGAAAACTAGAACGATTATTATTGGTTTTAATAGAATAGTAGTTGTGTTTAATTGCAGCCATTTATTCAATGTTGTTTTTCATTGATTTAAAATTGAAATAAAGAGCCAAGTCATAATTTTCCTGCCTTTTTACCTATTCATTTATTTTAGAACGACGTGACACGCCTTCTTCATCCATACTTCTCGAAAGGGTCTAGCCAGCCTAATTATTTTAAAAACAGTCTGTCCACCTTTTCTTTTGTGTGCCTATACAGGGTGTAAACCACCTCATCACGAAGCCGTCAACCAAACATTCTGTACATCAAACCAAGTAACTTTATGAAAAAATTATTGCCGGGAAACAACCTTTTTTTTGGGGTGAAAAATCATGTTTTGTGTAAAACTCAAAGTAAACCACTTAAAACATTGTGCTGATTAACGAATTGAATAGTATAGAGGTCGTCGAGGTCGAACAATAAAATCTTGTAATAAAAAAAAAACATGTGAACATTTTGGAAATTAGACCCCCAATATCTCCGTAACTAGAAGGTATGGTGTAGAACACAAAAGTGACCGCAATGATGGGGAGAACAAGTGCCTTTCGGCTTCGTTAAGAGGTGATTTACACCCTTTATAAAATGTGTGTGTTGCGATTAGCAGATCCAAAAGTCGTTCAAGATTTATGATTTAATGAGTATTACTCTGAAAGCTCTTGAACGCGAATTTACTGATCGCGTTCAGTTATATTAATGAAGGTTTATAAATGAGTAATTTATAATTTTACAGCCCTGTTTAATATTACGTGAATTGTGTCTTTCATTATTTATGTATAGTGCTATCATATTTAATTCAATGACGTAAATAATTGACTCCACATGCTTGTGAAATATAAAACTATGTGGGAATGACAATCATTCCGGACGTGTTGGAACATGAAATTGTTAAATCAGGCTTCAACATTTAATGAAATGCAAGATTTCATGAAAACAAAAATCTCGAGTTGTTACTTTTGGTAATAGATTATTATAGATCTATAAGTTGAAACGTAGGTGTGTAAAGTACTGTTGATTTCTTTTTTAGCCTATATCGAACTTTTATAGTTTAGTATTATTTACTTATTATTGTATTCCAGAGTGTGTCACTTACCTTGCATGTTATCTTCTGTATAAATTGTGCTTCTACCGAGACTCGTTACTTGGGACTGGACAATTAGCTACGAGTATAATGACTACTTTTGTTGGCTTGGGTTTTACCTGTTCAAACAAAATATATGTTATTGATTTAAAATAATATAAATAAATAAATCTACTGAATGAAATCTATTAAAACTCTTGTCTCTTAATTTTAATTGTACAAATAGACTAAAACGTTCCCACTGCTGGGACAAAGGCCTTCTCTCTATGAGAGGGAATGGGCTTTACATAATCCACAACGCAAGCCCAGTGTGGTTTGGTAGATGACACATGGCTTCCGAATTTTGGTTCTAGGCTTTGCTATGCGTTTATTGAACTATCCCGAAAAATATGTTAAACAAGTAAAATTAAAAACTAAAAAATTCACACCCAACTAAAAGTCTTTTGACAGTCACTCTACTTTTATAAACTACTAGCAGACGTCACGCGGTTTCACTCGCGTAGTTCCTGGAGTAGGGGGATAATAGTTATATGTTATACAAGAGTGCAAAGTTGTTTTTTAACCGCGTGCTCAATTTTGATGACCGAGCAAGCGAAAGATTCTGAAATTGAGTCACGAGCGAAGCGAGTGATTCAAAACTTAGAATCTTGAGCGTTAGCGAGGGAATCAAAAGAGCACGAGGTGAAAAATCTTTGCACTCGAGTGCAACACGTAACTTTTCATCCCACCTCAGCGAGGAAATGAATAAACGCAATAAAAAAATTGCGCATTATTAACAAATTCAGTTAATTCTTTTGGCGTCAAATAAATTTCCTCGTCGCTAGATAATGAGTGGTCATTTTAGGTTTTTCACTTGTTTTCAAGATGAATTCCTTGTTTTTAACCTAAGGTGTTAACAATAATATGACGTGAAAAGAAAATGGCGCGCGCAAAGAAGGTACACCAAGAAGGTTCCGAGTCTGAGTTCTTACCAAATTAAAAAATAAATGTATGATAAATTCGGCACCATAGAGGTAGAAGTAAATAGGTTTAATGATGTTTTGAATTCACATGCTTAGTGCACACGATGTTCTAAATTCAAATTTACTTAACCCTCATGACGATAAAAACGGCTTTTGCACTCAGATATCGAAGAGCAAAAATACTCTTTCCGAGATGGGGGGATGAAAAATATGTTACTCGGGGTGAATGTAGCTTTCCAATGGTGAAAGAATCTTTAAAATCGGCACAGTACTTTTTTACAAACACACAAAAATACAAATTTTTGTTCTTTACAATATTAGTGTAGGTAGACAGTCTATTAAATCAAAATGGCGGCCAGTTCCGTCCAATTACAAACAAGGATTATGACATTAGTCGACGGCGCAGGCGCAGGCGCTGTCAAAGTTACGGAAGTGTGGCGACGTGTGTGGCCTGTTAGATGTCACCGACAGAGATGTAGCCCGAGTGTGTCCATGTTGATCGGAAGACGACTTTGATCGTGATTCGTGTCTCGGATATTAATTTGAATTATGTCGATGATGGTTAGAGAGGGAACTTGTTTTATGGTATTTTTTTTCTGTCGCGTTAGTTTAGTGGTCTCTTGGCCTATTGCTAACCAAGGAGTCATACGTCTTTGTTGATTTTTTAAGTGTTTTTGGGTTTTTCCTAACCATTACTGCCTAAGCTCCAGGCAGTAACTCATCGTTCAGGTCCTCTAGGTCTTGGAGGACCTGGAGAGCTGGCTATTGTTTTCAAAGCGTTTTGTTTCCTCAGGATTGGCACAAGATTTTCAGCAGCTATTCCCTATACATTTTTGATGTATCTTCGTATCGCTGATTAAATGTTACTCGGATATCGCTTAATTTAATACCAACTGAACGAATGTAGTCAATCTAGATTCATAATCTAATTTACCAAAATTAATCTGAAGCACGATAACCTCGTTCTTCATTAACTGGTTATTAATAAAACACAATACCTGTATTGTTTATTACTTACTTCCAAGTAGGCTAAATTATTTTACAGGAGAATTCTGAGAATATAGAAATGAGTTGCGGTCCTCTGGGTGGTAATTGGTTTTGCTTAACCAATTTTAACGTTATTTACTTAGCATTGTGTGTGGTCGGCCGGATATTAAAACAACAGATATTAATTATAATTTTGTTAATGCTGCCAGAGGACGTCCGTTTTCAGGAATGAAAAACGATACAAAATTGATCAACGTCAAGTACTTTGATTTGGTTGATTGTAATACCAGAGCATCACTGGACTGGATGATGATTTACGTTACAGAAACCAGGTGTTACTCACCACCGGGGTTGCGGGACTGTTCTAAAGAGATACCGAGACCCCGGAACGTAAAGGGCGAGGAAGGAACATGGATGGGTTTTAGTCAGTAAAAGTCTGACACTCCCTCCCGCTCCACCCAGAGTGGGAGAAGTCATTTGATGATTTCCAATCCAAAAAAAGGTGTTACTCATCATCATCTCCCTACCATTGTAGCATGTTAGTCGGGGTTTGTCGCGCAATACGTTTTTTTCTTTCACACAATCCATACAAAGAAACGATGGATAGAGTGTGTGAGGAGTGTACTGAAAATATTTTTGCAAAAAAAAACCGACTTCCAAAAAAACACTTACGTTCTGAAGTCGGTGACTTGATATGTTTCATTGAATTTTTTGCTGACTGGTTATAGCCGATTTGAAAAGGACGATCACGCTTTGCCCGCTTAAGCTTTTTATTTTTACTCTGGGCGGAGTGGGAGGGAGTGTCAGACTTTTACTGACTAAAACCCTTTCATGTTCCTTCCTCGCCCTTTATGTTCCGGGGCCACGGTATCTCTTTCGAACAGTCCCGCAGGCCCGGCAGGATTGCCTGCTCAACCTGGGAACCATATTCAGCATATTACGCGCACATTGCAATCACTACAACAACAGAATCTATTGGCACTATAATCTAGATTATAAAAATACTTACAATAATATAATTTCAATGATATCTTATTGATTCACTGTGGTAACCTGTTTTATGAGTTTATTATACCTAGATCATACCAATATGCACCTGATACAATCAGATAATTGCAATAATTGACGTAATACAATATAATAACGTATTCTATCTTAGATATAAACGGTATAGGTCTGATTATATGATAATCTTTAATGGAAATTTTACGTTTTTATCAAAATAATGTATCTGATTACATTAAAATAGTCTTTATCAAATTGCAGCATCGTCGCTTGCTGATTTAATCAACAGTACATTAAAACAGAGAGTGACAGAGCTTAAACTTACATCCGGATATTGTTACAATCTGTCCGGATATGTCCAGCTTATTGGTCCTCCATCCGGACTTTTTCTGGCCTTCTAATCCGGAGAAGATTTTAAACTTTAAATAGTTACCCCGAATAGACTACCTCATTGTAGTGGTTGCAAGCGCGACCGTTGAGCATGAGGTCCCGGGTTCAATTTTCACTTCCAGCAAAATGTTATTGGGTTATTCCATCAGGAATTTCTCATGGAAGAAAAAGTCAAGCTGCGCGGACCCCAAAAAAATGGTATAAGGGCAGGGAAATGCTGATGAGGATTATGGATCAGCCTGTAGTCTTCCCATTCCCACAGCTAGGACGAAGGGCCTCCCTTCGCCAGCGGTTAGTCGTAATTCACTTTTCAGATCCAGTGTGGTAGCAAATTTCTTTCAGGACATGGCGGTTTCTTCACGGTGTTTTTGTCACCGCATTTTAATTGCTAGAGTATTTAGGATTCTGCTGAAAACATGATATTACTTGCACTATCTTGACTAAGCTTTCAGAATCTGACAATATCCTCACTATCCAAAGCCATAAATAAGTTTCAAAGCTAATCTTTGTTTTTCTGAACGGGTAATCTTAGTTCAGAAACCATGTAGTCTGCAAAACATGGCGGATGAGTGTGACAGTTATACTCTTAACCGTTTCTGTTAATTGTAGAACATTTCCTCAACTAACTTCTATTTGATCTCCTTTGATATTCCAAATTAATTTATTGCATTTTCATATGTTTTTGATGAAAGCCGTTGGATTTGTTTTTAATAAAAACACCAGATGGCTCTTTTGATTTCTTTGACATTCGTTTGAAAACGTGTTAATTTGATAAGTGGGAATTGTGTCAATGAAAGATGGAAGTGTGCGAGGTCGTTTGTTTAATGTGGGGTAGGCAGAGTTCTGGGTGGCATGATGATTTTCAATTAGACTTGAAGTTTTCAGCAGCAATTAGGCCCTTCAAATGTAGTGCAGGAAATTATGTAGCAGGTAACCAATATCTTCGAAAAGACTCACCTGTCTAGCCTATTTCTTGTTTACTTACACCTGATTATCATAATTTACGTGGAGCGACTGCCTATCTGACCTCCACAACCCAGTTAGTACTGGGTAACACGATACCCCTTGGTAAGATTGGTTATCATACTTTCGTGCCTCTGACCACTTGTAACGACGATCAAAGATCTACAAATGACAGCCAGGACCAACGGCCTAACGTGCTTTCCGAGGCATCGAGGAAACTCGGTATGTGGGGTGTTCACTCATTCACGTACCAACCTTGCTTAGGTTGGTCTGTGGATGGGTGACCACGACTTAACCTGAACATCGGCTCGAGGATTAATTAAATTTCTTTACTTTTCGTAATCTGATAAATACGTTAAATCTTCAGATAATCAAATATCTTTAAGCGTGCTCTCAGGTACCGTACGTGGGTATATCCGTATTTTTATTTATAAACAAATAAATCGTTTTAATTTACTTGAAATCCTACACTGAACTCTTCGCAGAACATCGCAATAACGTCTTACGGTATTACCTACCTTGTAATCCTTTAATAAGGGTGATATTACCGTGTCAAGTATATAGTTTAATTACGTCTGTCTATGTAGAACGATGTCGATTGACGTCAATGCAGTTGTGTGTATGTAAGCATAATGTAATAATTTAATTGATGTGCATTAACGGACGACTTAAGGAGAGTGTCTATTAGATGGTATTAATGTGATGGAATTAGTATATGGCATTAATTATTATTGTACTAGATTGGGTAATGGAATTGGGTTGAGGAACTCGCAGCTAAACAATAACAGCCACTTGGGTCGATCTTTAGGTTAAGCCGTACTTATATAGGTTGGTCAGTGGATGGGTGACCACCTTTTACATGCCGGGTTACCTCCATGCCTCGGAAAGCAGTTAAGTATTTGGTCCTAACTGTCATTTGTAGATCTTTGACAGTCGTTACCGGTAGTGAGTGGCCCTAAAAGTCTGACAACCAGTCTTACGAAGTGGTATCGTATTACCCAGTACTAACTGGGTTGTGTAGGTTAGATAGGCAGTCGCTCCATGTAAAATACTGGTTTTTAACTGCATCCGGTTAGACTGGAAGCCGACCCCAACATAGTTGGGAAAAAGGCTCGGCAGATGATGATTGGATAATGGAATTAGGTAGCTTTACCATTAAAACTTTCCTAGTAGAATACAGAAGACTTCTCTGAAACGACTGGGCCGTGGCCCACTACGATACGTTCATCATCATCATCATGATAATTTCAGCCGAAAGACGTCCACTGCTGGACATAGGTCTCCCCCAAGTGTAGCCACATTGACCGGTCCCGTGCGACTCGCATCCAACGGATTCCCGCAACCTTGACCAGGTCATCGGTCCACCTAGTGGGAGGTATTCCAACGCAACGTCTTCCGGTTCGCGGTCGCCACTCCAGAACGATACATTCACAGAATAGAAACTAATTGTGTCGCTACGGTCTCTCGTAGAGATTGCGCAGTGCCGACTTCGGCCTGCACAATGCATTAGGGGGCGAGCTATAGTATATTTTATAACGAGGGACTAAACGAAGCCATTATATACCCGAGGTGGTTTGAAAGCGAGGGTATATTATATTGGCTTCGTTTCGAGGTGCAAACTGTACTTTTCACTTCGAGTGCGAGAAATTTAGTCATTTAAAACTGAACAACATTACACTCGACAAAAGTTCTGAACTGAGCGCTCAGTTTTTTCTTCTATCAGGTCAGTCACAGATTAACCATTGAAAACACAATACAAACTCACAACATTTTTGCAATAAAGATGATCAACAGTCCACAGATAATTAGTACCTACATTACTGCAGCGGCTTATAGCAAAACAGTGGCATGGCTTTTCAAAATCAACGATGCACACAAACAACCATAAATTTTTCTCGCGTTGAAGAGTTCATTTGTTTTTTTTTTTCAATAAACAGCTTTCTATTTGCATGCCAATTCGAAATTTAAATAAAACCTTTGACAAGTTACTCTTTTGTGACCATGTTTCAGAGTAAAAGATCGTTCCATTTTTAAATTACTTTTTACTCCCTAGGGAATAAACGGTCACTTTAATCCCGCTTCGTAGGGCTATAACGGCGTACTTTTAGAGCATGAGAAGTGAAAATTAATTTGTTTAATCGTTGCGGTCGTGGCGTCGTGGGTACGTTAAGAAACATTTAAACTCACATACGCAAATATCCAGACCCGGAACAACTATCTGTGGACCACACAAATATTGGTTCTGACGGGAATCAAACCCGAGACTATCAGCTCAGTATAGTCAATCGCTCAGCCACTGCGCTAACCGTGCTGCCGTGCGGTGTGTGCAAATGTACTACTTATACAGGGTGTAAACCACCTCATCACAAAGCCGTTAACGAAGCATTCTGTACATCAAACTAAGTAACTTTACGCTAAAATTATTGCTAGGAAACAACTTTTTTTTTGAGGTTATATATCATGATTTGTGGTAGAACTCAATGTAATGTGATGCTGGATGGATTGAATAGTACGGGGGTCGTGGAGGTGTTAAAAGTTATACTTTCCAAAAAAAACCTGTCAAAAAGTTGTAACTTTGACCACCCATATCTCCGTAACTAGAAGGTTCCCAGGTAAGGTGTAGAACAAAAAAATAATTGCAATAACGAGGAGAACAAGTGCCTTTCGGCTTCGTGAAGAGGTGACGCTTTGCCATACGAAATTTAATGTTTAGGTGCTGCTCAGATGTAAGCAGCTCTTAAATATTAGCCACAGTGTAGGTCTGATAAAGATCACTCCTCTTTTTGCAGTTTTATGTCATAAACTTATAACTATACAGTTTCTTCCGGCAACTTTTATGAGATCGTCTGTCCACCCAGTCGGTTGTCTTCCCACATTACTTCGTCCCGTCCGTGGTGTGCACTCCACTTTCTTCCTCCATCTTCCACTTTCTCCATCCAGTCTAGTCGGTCGGTCGGTTGGGTTAGTCGGTCTAGTACTTTCGCCAGTGTGTTTGCTCCTTATTAGTTACTTTAACAATGTAGATAGATGAGTAGGGCATGTCGGTTATTCCGAGTAGTGTTACATCTCATCATTAAGTTAACCTAGTCTTTCGTAACACGCTGCAGGCGATCGGTCTTATGTTATGTTATTAAGTGTAAGATGGGTTCTTATTAAACACGTTACTTAATACCTTGTGTAATGACTCATGGCTCTCATGATATAAGATCACAAATGTGTGTTGCGGAAATGGTTTTAAGAGGAAATTGCTTTAATAATTATATTTGAAAAAAAAAGGACTGGTAATTGGTAGAAAGGAAGACGTTCATGTCCATTTTTAGAATGTACTTATAAAATTAATCGTTTATTTAAATAGTTCATTAGAGACAAAATAAAATTACATCATCATCTGCCTAGCCTTTTCTCAACTCCATATTTTGAGGTCAGCAAAACAAAATTACACATTTTTTTATATTGACTGAAAATTTTCAGTATTTTAGTCTGTTTCAAAGTATGATTTTCCAAACAAGGAAAATTTTGTGCTATCATAGAACTACTTCAGTGGATTAATAAAAGACTACGAAATAATGAACAGTTTGTCACTTTCATCATAAATTATATGTAGGTACTTCAATAGTTTATCGTGCATGTTATAATTTTGCGACACATCACTAAATAGTGCAGGAGCCTTCGCACGATTCTTTGTAACTATTTAGCGATTAAATGACTCGATGGTTGATTGACAGAACTTGCGTTATTCGCGATTACAATAATGAATATTATTGATATCTTTGTATAATTAAATGTCGTTAGTGGTAATTATACCATATTGGTCATGAAATATAGCGATTTGTACTAGATATGTGTATTATGATTTATAATTGCAAAATTAGTAAAACTTGTTTTATGATGTGAGTCAAAGTGCGTATTAGTTTTACCGTGACTCTCCTTCAAGTCTTTTAAACCAAATCATTAAATAATAATTAATTTGTGTTAAGTTAATAGTGCAATTTATTTGCATGTGTTTGAGCTGATAAAAGGCGTGGTTTTAATGTGTGAAGAAATTCGGCTGTAAGGTTTTGCAGTGAGGGGTTGCGGGCCTGTTCGAAAGAGATACCGCGGCCCCGGAACGTAAAAGGCGAGGAAGGAACATGGATGGTTTTTAGTCAGTAAGAGTCTGACACTCCCTCCCACTCCGCCCAGAGTGGGGGGGGGGTCATTTGATGATTTCACATCCTTAAAAAAAAAAAAAAAAAAAGGTTTTGCAGTGAACCTTACTTAAACAAAATCTTAATATTTTATGAATACACTAGCTTCTGCCCGCGACTTCGTTCGCGTGAAGTTTTGATATCGCAACGCATCGCCTGCTCAACGGAAGCTTTTTTCCCGCTCGCAACATTTCTTATTGCTGCTCCGCTCCTATTGGTCATAGCATGATGTTATATAACCTATAGTCTTCCTCGATAAATGGACTATCCAACGCAAAAATCGGAACCAGTACTTCCTGAGCTCAGCGCGTTCAACCAAACAAACAAACTCTTCTGCTTTATAATATTATATAGTATAGATACTCGTAAGTATTGTATAAATAACCTTAATTGATACTGATAAAAACAAAAAACGATTATAACTATCAACACATACATTATCAACATCTTTTTAAGCTTCAAATGCGAGTCAGATTGAAACATTATATCAAATCAACAACTTCGGAAGAAAACTTAAGAAAGAAAGATTGCCCTACAGCTGTGAATCAGGTGAATATGAGGGGAGCATTAGTAAAGTGTGAGGGGTGAACGTGGGTCGTGAGGAAAATACTCTTCCCTCGTTTAGTATCGGTTTTATTGGGGTGCGCCTTTCAGCAACCGGCTTCTGTTGTTCAAATATGAATGATAGAAACGTTTACTTGCGACTTGTAGAAAAGCTGTCAGCGAATTTAATTGTTTAGTTGATTATCACGTATATTTCCCTAGCTCCCTGACTATAATTATATAAAAAAATGAGCATGCTGCTGAATAATAAAATAATGGTTTAATTTATCGGATGAAAAGAAGAAATTATCAAACTAGATTTTGTTCACGGCTGCACCCGATTGAATGTCTAAACTTATAGCACTACGGAGTTGAAAAGTATTTCATTTCCTAACCCTGTTTTACTTGTAAGCCATATAAACGGACTTACTTCTGCATTCACAATATAAGCATCAAGCATGGGTACAGAAGTTGCTTTGTTCCAGTTTCATTGCAATAAAATCGTCATCCGTAAAAATAATCCTCAAAAAGAATGCACCAGCACCAACTGCCACAAATATTCCAGGTGGTTGCGAATCGCACGGAAATGCCACGAATCGTACGGAATCGCTGCGAATCGCTTTGTATCATTGTGTCGTGTGTCGTGTCGTCGTGTTTCCCGTCGTCTCTTTGTTTCAGTTTCACCTCGCAGACTGTCGCAGGGCTGCTGCGGACGATTTTGGTTTTGTGATTGTTTGTTGTTCAATCATTGATAAACTGTTGAATGTTTTCGAATGGATGTGTAATTGATTGTATAAAAATAGTGTACGGTCGAACAAGCTATTTGGTTTATATTTAATGTAATTTGTAGGTTAAACTATAAACCAAATATAGCTTGTTCGGACGTACGCAAACTTGAAAGGAATTTGCAGCGTTTTGGATTTAAGACCTCCCTACCTTTACTTAGTTCTTTTTTTTTTACATCGCGATGAACTCAAATTGTGCTAGACCAGTATGTAACCACCTGCACAGCTCTAACATTTGTTTTGAATAAATCTTGATAGTTGCAAGTGGTTGTGCAAGATGGGCAGGACAGGAGGTGGAGCATCTCCTGCAGACTGCCAATCTGTTTGGGATGGTTTAAGGATACCCCATTTGGCCTTATTATATCTACAGCAGCAAACTTGGGCTCGCTGTCGGTTAAGATATTTGTATCTATAGGAACTTACTGCCCGCGTAGCATGATCACCGTAAAAACAGGTTACTTCGGAGAAAGAATCGACAAATCTTTTGTTCATTTAATTTTGACATTGAATCAACAAAATGGAGGGTTAGTGGTCAGAAACCAGCAGCCAGTCTTACGAAGAAGGGTCTTCTAGTAACTGGATTGTGGAGGTCATGTTAGGTTAGGCAGGCTCCATGTAATACTGTTCTTCAGCTGCTTTCGGTTAGATTGGAAGCCGACCCAACATAGTTTAGGAACGGCTTAAACGGGGTCGAATATCACTTCGTTAACAAATTGATCTTAGACAAACCCTTATCTTTAAAGTTTTTCAATCGCGCTGTTATTGTTACTGCTAATTACGTCCAATCATAGATTATATTTAAAATGTACTATTTTATTAAACCATGAGGTCGCAAATAAACAAGATTAGTACATTATTAATTATCCGACTGATAATATCTTTTGCCTCGATCTAATTGTGATAGTGATTGCCCTAAATGGCTGATTACGAGGAATGATTAAAACGGTACAAGTTAATTATAAAATAATTGATACAGTTGAGCGCATTTCGAATATTATTTGATGTTATCACTAGCGAAAATAGCGTAAGCGTTTGTAGTTTTTCTTGAAGTATTTAGTACTTAGATTTTTTCTTTAAAAGAGTTATTCTAAAAATAAAGGCACTGTCATGTATAACGCCCATTTATAAAACTGTCATGTTACCAAATCCACACAAAAATCAAATAAAGAAACACAAACTAACCCATTTAAAAAATAAACATTTTGCGACAACCCTGATATGTGATTCCAATAAAAATCAATCAGCGCTTACCGATCAGTTGATCCCGTGTTTCGGTGTGCGTGTGGGGTGTGGGTGTACCCGGGCGGCCGGGGGGGTGGGGAGCAGGGAGGTGGGGTGTAGGGGACCCCGGCCGCGCGAGATAGAGCACGAACCGTTTATTGGCCTGTTAGTGTATCGTTTAATTCATTTTGTGGCTACTGTTGATGTACCCGTGTTTATTAGAGTTTTGTGAGCTCAATGGGATCAGGAATGAAGTGTTCTGGAACTGTCTGCTACTAGTGGAAATTGTTTGTTGCACTGATTGGGTTGCTGTGCTTAGGTGTTCAGATTTATCGAGGTGTAGTAAAGTGATAGGCTGAAACGATTACTCATCTGATAGTAGCTGTTCAATTGAATATTATTCACCATTTCAAACAATTTATTACTATGAAATGACGTGTCACTACATAATATTAAACACCGACAAAAAATAAATTGCGTTTCGGTTTCGTCAGATATAAACTCATTCAATCATCACAAGATAAAAATATCAATACATCACCCACTTAGACTCTCGCTTAATTCATTTCAATCAAACACTCAATAATACCGCTCGTGTTTGTTGCAGGAAACGTACGACAACATCACGCCGACATCAAAGGGGATCAAACGAAACTCCCACTCCAGCACCAACACAACACAATCATAAAAACAAACATGTATTATTTCCGTACATATTGAAAGCTTAACACATGAGTGACGACAAAAAAGAACAAGAAATGCAAACTGTAGTATCTTCTTACACCCCGCACCAAGACGACAACACGCTGATAGATGTGCAGAACTTTACCAACGACACTAACTTCTTCCAATGCGTAGACGACAGGTTAAGTCCCAACGAAAAGATCAATGTAGAAGACGACAAAGAAGATCTAGTTATAGATGAATCTAGAGACGCTTCTGATGTTAATATAGATAGCTTTGAAAGCAGAGATGAAGAAATCAAAGCGACAGAAGAGAAAAGAGACGAAGGGACGGAACCGTCATGGCATCCACATGTCTACGGGAAACCACCGAAAAAACCTACACCGCACACCATAGATTATATATTAGGCCTTTCAAATGTAGATAAAATTAACGAAACTAAAAAGTCAACAGTGAGTCAACTGATGAATGTGAAAATAAACTTTGATGTGAAAAAACCTTTCGGATACCAAGAGAAGAGTGTGCAGGTCTCAGAGAGTGATAGAAATTTAATAAGTGTTCATAAGAATAAATTGCAAGAACAGTTGCTGCAGAAAAGTGTGAGAACTAGTGACAGTGAGTTTGATAAAGTGCTTTATTATAAGTGTGAGGAGCAACCTCTGAACTTGTCAGTGCCAAAGTCCAAGGATTCTCCCGGCTGGGCGGAAGATGAAAGAATCGGGAAAGGTGAGCTAACCGTTATTTATAGTTCTCATTTCGTAGTACTACTCCATAAAATCGGTTGGATTTCATTGAATTGGTTCTACGTTCGAATGTTGTCTTTCTAAATTGAGTTCTAGCGCTCGATTTAATAGCCCTCTGTTCGTAATATCGGTCGGAAAATCCCTTTATTGTTTCCACGCAATGAATATGTTTCGCAGTTTATAAAACGTTACTTTATTTTTTACTGTGTGACGTTGCTTTCAGCCCCTCCAATTAAATGCAATGAAAACGCAATTTGAATACACCGCGGAAATGTTTGAATTAGGGGCTTTTGGGGTGGCAGCGACGGCATTTAAATTCACGGCCTAATTGAATTGGAACTAATAAAACCGTTGACTCATTGTGAAATGTGTCCTTCTGACAACCTTATTTTAATGTCGTTTATTTTGTTTAGTGTCTCTATTAACATGAATTATGTTTATTATTATTATAATCTTGGCATAAAGTTAACTTTTAAGAATTTCCTGTTTACTTCTAGTTTGGTTGTTCTGGAGGTTGGTTTCCTTAATTACAATCGTTATGCCCGCGTGAAGTTCGATAAGTGTCCCATGGGGTCGTATTACGGGGATGACAAATAACCTATAATTATGTTAAATCCAGGTTTTTAACTACCTGTGTGACATTTTAATACAAATCTTTTAAAAGATTTTTGCGTGAAAAAGTAGCAAACATCCATCCATCTAAACAAACTTTCGCATTTATAATATACTCGTATGTAGAATAGGATAAAATCTTAAGCAGTTACAACAAACATCATCTCAGCCACAGAATTCATAATAATACAAGGCTCAGTGAAAAGCAATATCAAAAACGTGTTCATTTAGTAAATCATAGACGTTTCTGACGAACAGAGAGTCAATTTACAATGCCGGAATTTACCCTCTGATCTCTCGCTATGCAAGCTAGTTTAATTCACTTCCATAATCGACTCCTTACCGCTTACTTTGCCCAGTCAATCATTGTTCAACTATTAAGTCAATTATAAACCTTCCTGACCCAATAACTTCGTACCAAAACCCATTCTCTTTGAACAAAGTAACACCAAAACTTGTAAGTAACCGGTGACTGAAGCGATCCATTAGGATACCACACACGCTGCCAAATAAACACATAAGATTCCCCGAAGTTCACGAGGTTGTATAACCCGGCCGAGTTGTAAATCACAGTCAATTAGTCAGGTTTACTCTTTAGAATGTGCTCTCGTTTTGGGCAGGGTAATAATTTTTAGTACACGCCAATGGACACAGATGGTCGTATTGTTTTTGTAAGGGTTCGCGCACATTGTGGTTTTTTAACCGACTTCTTTATGAAACGATTGTTTGGTCGTTCTTTTTTATGAAGAGTTTGAACAGGTCACTTTCTGGATAAAAGTAACTGCTCTGACAATTAAAGAAAAGGTCTTCAACCAGCTGTGAACTTTATCATGAAGCTGTGAACTTAATCATGATGTTAGGATGGTTATCGGAAAAGTCTGCATCCATGTTATTCTGTAATTGGCACGTTGTTGGATTATCAAACATCGGAAGTTTGTTAGAATGACTGGAATCTGTCGCGTCGCGGCCTTGTGCATGCGTGAGTAATTAAATTTGTTGATGGGTTCCGCGAATGTGAGCTTTAATATTAGGGCTGTATATGGTTGTAACTTGTTTGTATATTTAATGTAATCCCTGTTTTGTTTTGGAAGGGGTTTCCTTGTCCCTCACTTTGTGTAATATTTAGCTTTACGAAGGAAACTATACTTACAAAACGCATGTTTTTTGTTGAAGATTGAACATTACATAAAATTGTAGATACCTATTTACATTAGCAAAACGCTTTTATCATTATTTTAGTATTTTTCATCATCCACAATAGATTCTTATGTAACAACGCTTTATCGCCTCTCAATAATGTATTATGCATTAAACAGCAATAAATATTAATTAATATAATTGCAATACGTGTCAAACGGACCGATTACCAATCTATTGCAATTTAAACAATTTCTACGAATTACAAAACCGGAGCAATATTGTTCTGTGCGCAGTTTGTGACGCAAGTCGGGTGGTCGCGTTTAGCACTACCACGTCCTGATTTGTCCGTTCTTATGGCGTTCCGTCTGCACTTTGTCCGGCTTTGCCATTATTCCGATCTTTTTGGGGTTCGGTGTATTAATAAAGCAGAAAAGATTCATCAGCATTCACAGACTGAAGTCATCTACTGCGGTGTATAGGCCTCTCTTTTTTGTGACAATTTCCACGGTCCTGTGCCTTTCTCAACCAGAAAAGATTAAGTGGCGTCCTTAAAAAACAATCTATTGAAAAATGAAACGGTTTATTTTTGCAAGCATCTGATTCTAAGTCAGGACTTTTGAAAGAGTTTCGAATATTTTTATGAAGTCTGGTTCTGTCTACAGTCCGCCATTTATTTTTTCAAAATTCCTACTTCTCTGGCATTAATACGAACAAGTATTTGACGATGCAAAATCTTCTAAAGCGGCACGTTTCCGAGATAGGCACGTTTCCGTATCCGATTTGATAACTATAAGCTATCAAATCGGATATCTCCGACAGAACCAAAACATTAAAATTCCTCTTTCAAAATGGTAAGTCAGTCGTGTAGTGTGCACTTGCTCTTACGCATTAGTCATCGTATTGTGTTTTTATCACTCGGTGTATGTTTGTTTTTTTAGTTCTTGCTCGCAAACTGCTGCACTTAACTTTTATGTCAAGGGTTATGGTGGACCTCAATTGATGCGTTAAAAGTTCGTTTAGTATTGTAGTTGTTTGGCACTTTATTGTGTTGTTACTTATTAAGACTACTTATTGAATCTTTGTGTGTGGTTTCTGCTGCAATAGACTGGCGTATCTCTAGAATGGAGAGAAAATAGAAAAATATCATAATCTTTATCTGATAGGTAGTCTTCTTCTTCTCGAATCATTGACTCTTATCTTTGGTACTACCAGTACATAGCGACTTGGACAGCTTTATCATTTAACTCATTAATTAGCGAACGACATGAGAGCGAGCAACACACACGCAACGACAGAGACAACCCACAACCGTGCGGTGTGGCGCAGAAATACTAGGAGGGGTGACCCCAAATAAATTGAGATAATAGCCAGGAGGAAGATGAAGTAATGGAGGATGTAGGACGCGACAAGCAGGAATGAAGATGCGGTATTTTTAACACACCAATTTTATACAAAATGGGACGATCATACCCCATCTAGCCGGATCATTTTATAATAATATAGGATTATATATGTATTATACTATATGTAGTATATCAACTATCTAGTGTCCACGACACAAGCTTTGCTTAGTGTGGCACTAGGTGGCGCTGTGTCCAGCAATATTTATTTATTTATTAGGGGATCATTCTACCTAGTATCGTCGTCGTGTATCGTCATCAATTATAGCCTGTCCATGGAGTTTCTTGTCCGTTCTTCTCCACAGAGATGTTCGTTTTGGAATGGGCAAATAAAGGACTTTCAAAGTTGTTATGCCTTGTGATTAACTGACAAAACTGAATGTAACTGTCCTACTTTAAATAAGTGCTTTGATTTTGATTTATTTAGACTTCTAAGCTTAGCAATAATTTAGATACCTACATTGTTGAAATGTGTAACTTTATTTCAGACCATCATCACATAATGGATACAGGTCCATATTTATAGCAGCTTTAATAAAATTATCTTCCAGTCTACAAAGTACCAACATAAATATGTCGAATACGTTCAAGTACAACACTACAGTACATCCCAAACGTTCACAATTTATCAATCGGCATCCCGATATATTCTTAGCATTCCTTGGAGCCGCACTCGCTCCGTATAACTAATATCGAATTGCCGTTGCATTTCTATCGTTTTAATCGAGACGAATACTTCAACAATTCTATTTACTATCCTAAAACAAAAACACAAACGAATTTAAACCTTAATCTCGAATTGTAAGGAGGACATGTTATTTAAACGAGTGTGCAAATAAGTTTGCAAGATGTAATTCAAACGTAGAACGTCCAAGCAATAAGCTATTGGCCGTTGCAGCTGTGTCTCTTAGGGTTGCCAATTTATTTTTAGCAAGTAAATTTATATGGATTAATGATGGTAATACTAACGGGGTTTTATTGCGTCAATCGCCAGTTTGTTGGTGCTACGATTTATCTATGTTAATGTGTGGTTTAGAGCCGTCATTTGTCAGTGGTCAGATTAGTGGATATGAGCTGGGGTTTAGATTTCTTATTTTTAATACCGTTCCGTAATGTCTAATATGACGATGTTAAGCCAGGGGATGTGGTAGAATAAGATTAGAGCAGAAAATACATGGATTGGTGTAATAATTGTTCATTTTCTAAAACAAAAAATACTGCTTACGTTACAGCACACATCATTTGCCACATTTTCATTGAAATAAATGCTAGCAATTTATCACCTCTTTCCGGTAAACGGAATAAAGTTTTCCTGAAAGAGATGATGAAGTAATTTTTAATTTTAGCAGAATGAACCTCAAATATTTTGTAAAAGTAGCAATTGACTTACTTACAGTTTACACATGGGGTTTTTATTGATAATGCCCCAAAAGATTAAAAACGTTCAACATCCTTGAAAAACAGTATCTCACCCGAATATCTCATTCTTGCATAGCTTTCAGCTTTCCAAGCTCAGATATAACCCCTTCATACCATTTCCTGATCCCTCCATTCTCCACATTCAATGTAGCACTTACAACCTTCTTTTGTCTCCCAACTGCTCTCCAAGCGTGTCATAAATACATCATATTAACTCATGAGCGACAGCCCTGACGTGCCAGTTACTGGCGCGAGTTGCGATAGTTCAATTTGTAGCACTCGCCGCGCCGCCCCCTTGTTTAGACTAGCGCAGTTCGATGCTGCACTGTGGTAAGGGCGGTTGCATAGTGCGGGATGACTGCGAGGCGAGTTAATTGAAGATGCAATTTCAGTTGTAAATTACTCAATCCAATCATTGTTGTCAGTGAAGTATACTGACTTTGCAGTTATGTAGACATTTCAAAATAAAAAAATGACGGTGTATTGTAGGTTACAGACTTACACGTTCGACTCGGAAGAAATATTAGTATGGGTTTATTTGGTAGTAGGTACCTGTAATGATCCAACTGTCCAACTGTGTGTCTAGAGGGAAAATGAACATGGTAAACGAAAAGAAAAAGCCGAGGTAGCCGGTGTAGTCGAACGAAATAAGGAAATGAAAAGATTATTAATTTCAGTTTATTTTATTATTTACTAGCACTTCGCTCGCGATTTCGTTCGCGAAAATTGTTATAGCTCGGCTAATTAGCATGATATCAATTTAATTTATAGCCTATATTACTCGGTAAAGAGGTATTTTTTTAATCGGGTGTGTATTTCTTGAGTAAAATCATAACAAACAAACAATAAATTAAATCTTTCTGCTTTTTATTTTAGTTTAGATTGATAAATAAATATCGCTGGACATTAACACACTGCGCCATCTAGTGCCACACTAAGCAAGGCTTGTGTCGGGGACACCAGATAGTTGATATACTACTTAAATACTTTTTTGTTTGTAAATACATATTTATTATACATATACATAAATATCCATGACTCGGAAACAAATAATAAAATAAATAAATAAATATAAATATTGCTGGACATTAACACACAGCGCCACCTAGTGCCACAGTAAGCATAGCTTGTGTCGTGGACACTAGATAGTTGATATACTACATATATACTTTTTTGTTTGTAAATACATACTTATTATACATATAAACATCCATGACTCGGAATCAAATGTCCCTTGCTCGTAACATGAACATTTGCTCCTACCGGGATTCGAACCCAACACCCTAAAAACCTAAGGCAGTCTCACTACCACTACGCCATTTGAGTCGTCAAAAACTAAAGATTAAATCTTCTACATATAAATTTTCCTCAAAACTATCGCTCACAAAATCTCCAGCCTCGCTCCCTTTACTGCGATACCCAACCTGCCCCATCGATAATGAAAGCATGTCAAAATAAGCGCGTACGCATCGTTTTGCGCCGCGTCTCCGTCCGTCCCTACGCAAATAGAACAAAGTCGATGATAGGCCATTACCGCTTTATTTAGTCCTTTAGTAAGGACTGCCATATTGATTTTGTTTGTATTATTAGTATATTGGTGAAGCGGGAGTTGGTAGTGGAGATTTTCTTTGAACGTTGTAAGAAAACTGATTGTTGAATGTTTTCCGAAATATGTCAGGAACGTAATACTTTTAAAGCAAAGTTTTTGAACTGAAAACTTATTTAGGCGTGTTGAGTACTTTTTGGTTGAACAAAAATCTTGGAAATCGCGTGACCGTCACCTAACGCTTTGTAGCACTCGTAGCCGATCCACTGCGACAAACAACAACCTGTAGCAGATATAGATTACTTCGTTTTTCACTTCTATGTACTAAGACTGCACCGCATGCTTTTTTTTGTATGTTGTTTTAACCTAATATAATATTTTCTTTCATAAATGATACTTTCTAAACTTATCTATTTAATACTTCTTTGAGAAGTTATTGGCAATATAGTAGAGACTGAATTAAAGTGTGATATGATACTTTAAAAAACTGTATTAATATACATCAAATTAATAAACCCACATGAATATACAATACATCTCATTATTAAGGTCAGACATGGTTTTTCATACCAGTTAATCAAATGGAAGGTTCAGTTGCCTAACTTCTTTTAAATTTACCCAACCATTCCATAATTATTACCCCAAAAATCACCCAACACTGCATTAAAAATAACCAACAAACAGTCACTTTAAATTTAATTGAATTCCTCCCAGTCTCACGGGGGTAGGTGTCTTTAATCTTCACGCCGTTACGTGCGCGGTGCCGGCAGGGACATAAATCATGGGTGTGCGCACAGCTGTAGCTGTATCACGACGTTATTAGTTTAATTCGTCTGTCTCTACTGAGGTTACTGAAGTGTCGTTGTAGAGGAAGTTTGGTGTTAGAGTAGGACCTGTAATGTTACCGGTAAAACCTGTCTTTATATACTTTACCCCTCATTATGAATTTCTCCTGTATCGTTGGTGCGTTTACAAAACATTTAGACTCGTACAAAAACAGCTAGACCCGGAACAATTACCTGTAAGCCATACAAATATTTGTTCCGTACGGAAAAGGAACCCACAATCATCAGCACATCAGCGAATCGGTCAGCCACTGCGCCAACCGTGCTGGAAATTCGAAATAAGTAGATCTTTAGCAATTGTATAGAGTACTCAGAACCCCGAACCACTGGTCATTCGAAGGGGTATCGTGTTTCCCAGTTACTGGACTGTGGGGGTCAGATAGCAGTAAAATACTGGTATTCAGCTACATCCGGGTAGACTGGAAGCCGACCCCAACATAGTTGAAAAAAATAGGCAGATCGTGATGGATTGTTATTCTTCTGGACATCATCATCTGCCTAGCCTTTTCCTAAATATGTTGGGGTCGGCTTCTAGTCTAACTCGATGCAGTTGAATACCAGTATTTTACATGGAGCAACTGCCTATCTGACCTCCACGACAGGTGGTAATGACAACCATGCCTTACCTTAGTTGTCATTCTTCTGGACAAAAGCTTCTCTCTTTACATCCTTTGTTTAAACAGCTTAATCATAGATTATCCTCTTTTAAATAGATAATTAATCATAATTTAAATATAACAGGTACCAAATTAGATAATTATTACATTCAGCTTTGGAACGAGTCATTAAAGTCAGCATGTATTGTTAATGAGATACGGTGGCTGTATCAATCGAAGCCAATAAAATTAATAATTCGGTATTCAAATAAATTTGCCGAATATTTTATTTACTGGGTCTCACTTTTAAAAATACACAACCGTGGCGGCAAGCGCGGGAAATCTTTATTTTAAATAAGGAATTATGAACTTTCGAAGCTTACTTAGCCCAGCTTAGTTCTGCTAAAGCGGTCATTTTAGGCCCGCAGTACTCATAGACAACATAGATTTATTTTATTTCCATTACTTAAAAGCCAGCTCATTGGTCGCAAGTGAGACGGTTTATTATAGGGCTAGGGCAAAGCATTATAGGGTTTTTAATCAGGAATTTTCTCAGTAGCAGGTACAGATTCTGGATTTGTGCCCGGCTGATGGGAATGGGCTCTATTACATGGGACTTAAACATATCTTTTGAAATTTGTGTACTATTAGATACGCCTCTGTCTGTCCCTTTGAGAACTACGGGCGTGATGTTATGTACTTAAAAGTAGAACTTTTTAAACGTTGTTCTTAAAAATCATCAATTCTAAAAACCTGTTACATTTAGCTAAATTCGATATTCATAATAATTTGTTCACAATCGAATCGAGTAACTTTCGATTATGTCACACTACTAGATACAACATTGAGAAAGTCTTTATAAAATATACTTAGTCCGACAATTGTGATAGCTCGAATAATTTGAATGATATAAATTTAATTTATAGCTTTTGTTACTTCCTGATAATTTAACTCTCTATTGGTGAAGAAATGGTTAAAATCTGTCCAGTAGTTTTGAAGTTTATTCGGTACAAATAAACAAACAAACAATCTTTCCTTTTTAGTATTTACAGCAGACGAGTATAGATAGATGAAGTGTCGTCTAAAATCTATAAACGCTAGAAGTTTCCATCAATCTCGGAACTAATAGCTCGTGTTTGCGTTTAGCTTCGTCTGTGTAACTTAGACGAGACTTAAGTTGAGCACAAGTTACATGGCTGCGGTGCAATGTCGATGTCGAGGCTTCGATGAGTTGCTAACTTCATTGTTTTCGGATTGAGGCTGGGGAAGACGTGCAAATGTCTAGGAAATCGTCTGCTAAGTTATTTTCAGATTAAAGTTAGCTACGTGTATTATTTGATCCCCGTCTTATGAATAATTTACTGTCATGCACTGTTTTAGAACTTTCACGGTTTTACACTGCACTTAAAGTGCAAAACAAAACGAAACAAAAAAAACGGCCAAGAGCGTGTCGGGCCACGCTCAGTGTAGGGTTCCGTAGTTTCCCGTCCGTCACAATAAGTGTTCAATCCAATCCGATTTTAATTCTTTTTTGTTTGAAAAAAGATACGTTCAGGATAATAAAATATGTAAACGAAGTTAAAAAAAATGCTTGCATATACGATTATACTACAACTTAGTCCAGAAATTATTTTTTACAACTTTTTGTCTTTTTTACAAAACTTGTTTCCATCCAAGTTCAAAATGATTTTCCTAGAAAGTCCTTATAAAGTTAGAGGGGGGGGACACATTGTTTTTACTTTTGGAGCGATTTTTTCCGAAATTATTTACATTATCAAAAAATGATTGTAGTAAACCCCTATTCATTTTTAAATACCTTTCCAACAATATATCACACGTTAGGGCTGAACATATAGGGGGCTACCATAATAAAAAAAAAAAAACAATTTTTATTTTACCACTTTGTCGGCTTGATTGATACACATATTGGTACTAAATTTCAGCTTTCTAGTGCTAACGGTCACAGAGATTAAGCGAGGTCGGACGGACAGACACACATGGCGAAACTATAAGCATTCCTAGTTGACAACGGAACTCTAAAAACGAAACAAAACAACACAACACGGAACAAAATCACGGATATCATCCCGTAAGTACTTTAAGTGTAATTTACTGTCATGTTGGTGGCGTGGATATGTTTTTTCCCTATAAGTCCACTGCATAAGCATAGCTTAAACAGCCTTACGTGTCCCCACTGCTGGGACACAGGTTCACCGAATGGATGGGCGTCATCCGTCATGTAGGCCCAGTGCTGGTTTCTAGATGTCATAATGTTTTCGGATTTTTAATTCCAGTCTAGAATATGCGGCATTTACTTGCGATGTTCCCTTTCACCGCTTTTGAGAGCAGGGGAACCTCAAAAATATAAAATAAAAGTCCCTTTTTGGGCTCAAATCCAATAAATAAGCAACAAGTGAGTCGGTGCAGATACCACACTGTCTATGGAACCTGCCATAATGCAGCTAAATTATCTTTAATATCAAGACTCATTCAAGTCCATTATCGATGACATTATGAGCAGCTACCTAATCATCAGGATGTCTCCGTTCATACAAATCGAACGATGAATGGGCGAGAAAGTATGTCTAATGTACACTAGTCAACTCTCTCATAATTAGAGTCCTATTTTCGCAATAGGCCACTAACCTATCAGAGCGCCTATTATAATGATACTTTAAACATTTCAACACATAACCATCATTAATAAAACGCTCAACAAACTCGTCCCGACACAAATAACCGACATTAATAATCGGTAATACTGTTTGCGAAGATCACTGCACTATCTAGTTTGAAAACCGGTAATATTATTATGATCTATGTATATTCACAACGGTAAACAAAATTAAACTTAGTACCTCAAGTTCTAAGGTTGAGTTTCTATTGTCGTGTCACCATCAAAGTGATGAGCCGTAATGATGTTAATAAATATCGTTATCGAATAACGGTTAATCGATATAAAATGATCGTTAAATTGAATCGATATGAATTAGGTAGCAGTTGTTTCGCAAGTGCGGCGCCTAATCGATTAGATGGCTTAATGGTAACGATTGGTGTCCGATATTATTGTGATAGTATTGCGAACAGTCGCTTAGAGTGATTGGCTTGTCTAGAAATACTGTAATCTAATGTAGCTCTTATAGTTATATATATAGTGTTTGGTTTTAGTTGCTCGAAGAACCTAACTCTTTTATAGGTGACAGAGAATTACGAGATTCATCCGTCGTTTTGTTAAGTTAGATTTAGTTCAAGTGTTTAACCAGTTTCGAGTGAAATATCCACAATGTCACATCGGAAATTTCTGAAACGAATCTGTTCATCGGAATCCTATGATCATGTGGAGTGACTGCATATCTGACCTCCACTACCAAGCAGTAGCGAAGTGTACATTTTAAAACAATTAGGCCGGTCCAGTGGATATTTTTAATAATGTTTGAAAAAACCATACATCGAACCATTTGTAGTTTTAGTCAGGTTTGGGCATTATGTCCTAACTGCATACCTACGTGCGACCATTTCAGACACTAATATCTACATGATCCTCATGTGAATGGAGCAAGATTATGTCTGGACTTCAAAAGAGCCTATGACCTCAGAGGTTGTTTCGGCTGTTTCTTCTCAGAGTAGTCAGGTACGAAACACCGGCCCCATCTAGTTAAAAAAAAGACGTGTAAAAGTGTTTGTGAAACTTCTACAAAATTAACATCATTTATCATTTCACGTTGTTTTACTTTTGGCAATAGTAGACTCCGGTGCAGTGGTTGTTCCGAAGGGAAACAGATTTCGAGTTGTACGAGTAATGAACCCCTCTCCACTGCTACCAAGTAATTAATTAGCAACTACATCTACGAAATCCCTTGTCAAGAAAGCTTGATTACTCGTAATTGACAAAAATCTAAATGAAAACTGGAATTAAATGCAGCTGTTATTATTTGGCCACGAGCCCTCCTAAAATCTATAAAATTTGTACTTAGGTATTCACTGTTAAATACACAGTCAGTTCCCTTAATTATCTAAATATCTGACCGGTAGGTACCGCTGTCTATCAACTGCCCGGGCATATTACTGTTAGTCAATCTTTCTCATAAAATGAGAAACAAAGGATCCAAACACAGCTTCCGCAACCCGGCACGATGCCAGCTTCATAATCTCAATAAAAACAACAATCTTCCCATGGGTGACATAAACAACCACAACTCTTTGCACCATAAATTAACGTCAAACTTCAAAAGATCACTCCAGTTTACAGTCACCGTTAATTTATGGCCTATTACAGGCTTATAAGTGGCCTATTATCGGCCAGTCCCACTAGGATCGGTTAAGTGGTAGTTTGAATGGGGATGGTTGTTATGGCTGGATGGTGGACGGTGGAATTTGATAGAAACCATGCTACCATCGGTATATCTTAAGATTGGATGGCGATGCAAATTTATTTCTAACATTTTAGATTGATGTTGGTTATTCTCACGTGGGGACGTGCTGCTGGGATGACACTCCGTTCATGATTTACCTGCTTGCAAGTTTCAACGAAACCCGTGTGAAGACGTGAAAATGTTACTTTTCACAGCTGCTTGGCAGTTAATCGTTTATTATAATTGCATTTTTTATTTTACTACTTAAAATACTTCAATGACTCCTGTACCATTAACCAGGACAATGTTTTGAGTTCGTTGCTCGGTTGATGGTTTCGTAATACCTCGTATAGATATGGTTTTTTCAGTAGAAATGCACACAATGTTTTATCTTCACCCAAGTTAACAGCAACCGACTTTTCCTTGAAAACAAACCAGAGGAAATGTCGAAACACTCCCGTTAAAAACTCCATAATATTAACTTCAATGAAAATAAGCAGAAAAGTTAATTTATTCCTAAGTAAACACTTGGTACTAAATCATGGAAGGCACGTACATCTGTGAGTGATTTAAAGCCTACTACTGTTCAGCTATTGAAGTCAAACAGCTGGCACATCTCAACGTGGTGAAATAACCTAAGGGTCATTGAGGGGCTGCGGGAATATTAACTCAGAGCCCAGTGTTGAAAGGTGAAAATGCAACAACGCGCAACGTTGCTTACGTTATTTCGAATTAGAAGCGTCGCGTCGGGTTCTAGTCACGTTTAGCTGCTTAATGACATGGGTTTCGCGAATTTAGACTCAATTTCCTTTCTTGTGATTAGAGACGAGATTTATCAGTTTCTAGAAAATGTATGCAGTCTTCTTTTATCTTCTTGTTAACTTCTTCAGTTTATGCATTCGCTAACAGAGAATACTGATTCATAACAGCTGGGTCTGGATGCGTCTAATGTTGCGTAAAGCCTTATGCAACATTACCCGATCCTAATACTCGTCACCTCATCATCATTTGTCTAGCCATTTCCCATTTCTGCTGGGGTCAGCTTCTAATCTAACCGGATGCAGCTGAACACCAGTATTATTATTCCTTTATTCATTTCTTCACAAATTCATTACAATTAAAAAAAAAAATGTAGCACACAGGGTCTAAGCTCCCGGCGGTTAGGGCTCCAGAGAGAGGAACCATACAAGCCGTGTCCAGATGTACCGCTTTCTGATCCAGCTGCCTAACGAATATTATCTAAGATGACATCAACAGCAACTAAACATATCTATCCATCTGACATAGTTTTATATCATGGTTTATAGTCGCTCATCAACATTAAACGAAATAGAAAGTCAATCACGCCTCACCTAATTACACAAAACCGTCCATTAATCCACAGGTGTGTCGCATCCTGCGCCTGCGCATCCAGTACAGATTTACGCTTTCCCGTCTGTCTGACAGACACACAGACAAACAGACGTGTTTTATGGCGCGGTTCTTTCGCCATCTTTATATATTGTTTATGGCAGCGATACTTTATTTGATTTTGGAGCAGTTTTATTGAGAGTTCCTCAAGATGGGCTTTTTCACGTGGTTTTCGGCTGTTGTGACTCTGTTTGTAATGGTTGTTTCCTGGATTGTTTTGCGGTTTTAAATGTTACCATGTTTCTAAAACCGCATCCTCGAATGGTGTAATATACCGATCTAGTTCTTACGTTACATAACAGCTACTCGCCAATTTAATTACTTTAAGAAATTTACCAGGTTCACACGGCGACACATCAAACTATAATTTCCATGATGAACTGGTTTTGTATAGCTTAAATGGTCGCCGTTCGTACCACTTATGCTCGTATTATAAAGAAATAATGTTAATTAGTTTCAATGTATTGTAGGGGATAATCTTCGGTACTGCCTACTGATACGAACATTGTTCACTATGGGAATCTACATGATCCTCGAGTGCTATAGGCTAAAACGTTTACTATTTCTTGCCAGCTTGTACCTCATGATAATTGCAATCCTTTCGTCAATTTCTGAACTCTCACTACACATGAGATCATGTTCTATAGACTATCAGAATGTAGCACTGGCTGAGTAATGATGACTGCCTGTAAGCAACGGACGCGGGCTGTGACTCCGATGAGTCAGATGTCAGATCGCTTGTCTGATTAACATTTGTGTCAATACGAGCCAATCACGTGACGTGGCGGTAGTGGGATTGACGTGAGTGGCGTTCAGGAGAGGACTGTAGCCAGCAGCGAGATATTGAGAGTGATATACTTAGAACATAGTTTAATTATACTTTTATAGTAACTACAAGTCCTTAACGAGTCCTTGCATAAATAAAATCGTTAAGGACTTGTAATTTCAATAAAATCCACCAACTTCAAAGACAGCTGCTAAATTAATAAAGTTATCTTAACCGCTATAATTTTTCTTAGAGGGGGGCGGGGGCCTACTGGAACAAAAGCACTTGGAAGTTTAATATTTTAAAATTACTGATTTCTAGTAGGTACTAACGGTCTCTTAGCATAAACCTCTGACAGACAGACATGACGAAACACTATTACAGGGGTTTCTTGTCAGGACTTCGGAACCCTAAAAACAAAAAGAGGAGAACAAAAAAGAATACCACATCAAGAAAGAAGAAAAACAGGAAGAGAGAGAGAGATAAGAAGATGAAAGAGGTGGACCAGGCTTGCTTTAATGAAAACCAGCCTGCTGACAATGACTATAATGAAAAATTTCTTTCCCAAACCAATCAAGTTACAAGCACTCTTAATTCTCAAAACAATTGTCATCTCTACCGACTAATTACAATAAGCAGTTGGCACATGTACTAGGCTAACATAAATGCCAGCAGGCAGTTCCAGGTAGTCTCGTAACCGATATTAATATGACGTGCTTGTGACTCAGTGGTGTGTCAGCGGTCTTTGTGTGAGGTGGGGTTAGAGACGAGCGGAGCGGTGAGCGAGTGTGATTGCGAGTGTAGTGAAGAAGAGTTTCTCTATCAACCTAGGCCCAAGGCCCAATCGAGTCTCGTTTTGGATAGCCTGTGCCTGTGTCTTACTCAATCTATTACGTACTTAGTACGGCAACTTGGGTAACCAGTACAATACCGCTGGTAAAAAAATCGCTACGCGTTTATATCTTGAACCATTTTCTTCTCGGATGGTAAATCATCATGATTATGACGGAGCGGAAGGGAGACTTATCTGACTAAAAACCCATCCATGTTCCTTCTTTACCCTTTTGTGTTCCAGGGCCGCGGTATCTCTTTCGAACAGTCCCGCACCCCGAAATATTATGTTCTGTTTTGGACATTCAAAGGACTAAATTGAAATGACATGTAAGGAAAATCTGCCTGATTTCCTAACCACGAAAGTAAGTAAGTAGTCCAAAACAGCATTTCGGAACAGAAGCGAAATAGTACATTGTTACCCTAGCCGTGAAAGTAACTTATTTAGTCCCGAGACGGGGTTTGGCGCCCGAACAAAATGAGGGACAATAGTTCGAGGGACTAAATAAGTCTTTAATGCGAGGTAAACACTGTGCTTTTCATTACGAATACAAGCAAAATAAAAATACAACATGAATTAATCGATAAACAAATCAAGATCTGACTGACTAGCCTCACGGTCTCTCCCTTACATTAGTGACATGCGCTTGCGCCGCTCTGACGAGCTTTCTCACGTCAAGTAATTACGTGGGTGGCACACATAGCACACTGTTGCATCTGCTATTTATAAACTCATTAATCATTATTACCTGTTTTGTTATTATATGTACGGTAGAATCGACATTAGGATAAATTGTGATAAAAATATTCTTCTGTTGTCAATTAATTATCTTCTTCTATACTTATAATAAATCTGTAGAGAGGTCAATTCTGTACATGAAATATATTTACAAAATAACTATCGGGGGGTGATTAGTGATCGATACTGATGCCAAAAATGCAATCAGTAAAATTTTTGTCTGTCTGTCTGTCTGTCTGTCTGTCTGTCTGTATGTTATTTATAGAAAAAAAAACTACTCGACGGATTTTAACGAAACTTGGTACAATTATTCTACATACTCCTGAGCAGGTAATAGTATACTTTTCATCACGCTACCATTAATAGGAGCAGAGCAGTGAAAGGAAATGTTGGGAAAACGGGAGAAGTTACTTGGTTTTTTTAGCTTCCGTCGCGTGTGCAGCCTTAATGGTTAAAGCTACATAGAAATCATGTATAACGGAAATATTCCACATAAAATTATATAAAAAATATCCCAAGACAGCATATGTCTATCTTTTATAGTTGACTCACAATAACACGTTTAACTCCCGATAGCTTAGCAGTTCGGAGATTTGTTATTATTATATTTGTTTACTCTTACGTTTATATCATCACGCTATGACCCACATAAAACATAGGATACATTTTATTCCGGTAGTAAGATCCCATGGGACAATAATCAAACTTCACGCGGGCGAAGCCGCTGGCAGAAGCTAGTTATTTATAAGACTTGCATTAAGAGCTCGTAGCTAATAACAGCCGCTCGGGTCAATTTTTAGGTTAAACCATGCTTGCCTAGGTTGGTCTCTGGATGGGAACAGCCATTACCTACTGAATTTCCTTCGTGTAGTTGGTCCCAGCGGTCATTTGAAGAGTCAACAGTCGTTACAGGTAGTCAGTGGCCCAAAAAAGCTGACAACCAGTCTTACCAAGTGGTATCGTATTACCCAGTACTAACTGGGTTGTGGAGGTCAGATAGGCAGTCGCTCCATGTAAAATACTGGTATTCAGCTGCACCCGGTTAGACTGGAAGCCGACCCCAACATAGTTGGGAAGGGCTAGGTAGATGATGATGTAGGACTGACATAAGTAATTTTTTTGAAAGTGCTATAAATCAGTCATGTTTGACCGAACGACTTTTGATTTTGTTATTCATTTTGGTGTATTGTTATATTTCATAGCTATTAATTACTAACATAAACTCATGGCTTCACCCGCGTGGAGCTCAGTCATTTCCCATTGTCTCATACTACCGTGCTAAAAAATATCCTATCTGTTACTACAGGTTATAACCTATCTGTGTGCCACATCCAAATTGGGTCAGAAGTTTTGCGTGAAAGAGTAACATCCTTTTAGCCATGCTCACAAACTTCGTTTGAAATGCTGTTAGAATAAAGTTCTAAGGCCCATGTTCACCAAGAAGATAACAGTCTGATTATCTTAAAACAGCTGTCAATGTGACATGTTCCCATACAAAAATGTGTTATAAACAGCTGTTTTTAGATAATCGTCCGTCATCTTTTTGGTGAACTTGGACCTAAGTAGCTTGTTACAAAGTGGTTGTTACGTCAGTCACTGCGGGCCAAATAGTGCGAAATTAGTGATTTCGATCGATTTACAAAAAATCTATTGATTGGACTAAAAAACTAAACACTATAATGCTAATATATTGCTTGTAAAACTATTTGCCAAAAAATCGGAATGATCGCAGTATGTTTTTTTTTGGTTGAAAGGATTGTTCGAGATAAGATCGTGATTTTTTTTTTCGAGTCAAATTAATTGTTTCATGTTTTCAAAACATTGTCATCTATCTATCTAAATAATATATAATTCAAAGGTGACTGACTGACTGACATAGTGATCTATCAACGCACAGCCCGAACCACTGGACGGTTCGGGCTGAAATTTGGCATGCAGGTAGATGTTATGACGTAGACATTCGCTAAGAAAGGATTTTGATCAATTCTTCCCCCAAGGGGATAAAATAGGGGATGGAAGCTTATATGAAAGTCCGTCAGTTTTAAAGTTAGGATCTTCTAATTTTGTGTTTAGGCTGACGATTGAAAATTAATTTATGCGTGTTTCAGCGTTTTTGATAACTCCACCCCGAAGGCTTATAAAGGGGATGAAATTGTATGTGAAAAATCCTTAATTTTCGACGTAAAAAGTACAAAATTTGTTATCTGGGCTTATGATTGGAAGCTGACGCAACGGCTTTATTAGTATTTCAACCCTTGAGGGGTGAAAAAAGAGCAACATTTTGTATTTAATTAAAGTTTTTATTTTTTGAGTCACCAAATAGTATCAAAGTTATTAAGTCGTTAGTTTTTTTTTATTTCAACCCACAACGGGGTAAAGGGGATGAAGTTTTGCATTGTAGTTGTTCATTCGTTCACGAATAAGAGCAGCAGGAGAGACCTTTTGCAGCAGTGCAAGTTAATAGCACACGTGAGTTCGCGGCTGGCAGTACTTACCGTTTTGTAGGGACCTAGGTAAGCCGAAGATTATGGACTTACGGCAGGAGCGGAAAAAGAAAGTATGGCAGCCGCCGCTCCTGTGGGTGCCGCCCGCTCGCACCAACTTGCCGCAGCACGCGCCGCTGACGCGCGCGCTGCGTGCACTCAATATGGTGTCACAACAGATTGATTGCTTCAATTGTACACTGAGCGAATTCACACGGGCCGTATTTTGTGCAATTACTTTAGTTTGTCAAATTAATTAGTTTATTCAAAACATAAATAATTTAACTTTAAATATAACTGCTAGAGCAGTTATATTTAAAGTTAAATTATTTATGTTTAGGTACCTAAACCTGTAATAATAGTTGTATGTGTTGTTCAAATAAATAAATAAAATAAATAAATTATGTATTGTAGTAGAACGAGATAGAATGAGTAATTGTCGATATCGTATTTGATACCAACTAGATTTTTTTATTTTGTAGATTTCTTTTTTTTTTTCTCTTCTGCATTTCTGATCTTACTTTTGATGAATGAAGATGAAATCAAAAATGGCGCCGACGAAATTTTTTGGATTTTTAATCATGGGTGTCGTTTCCGTGGTTTTTGGTGTCGCTGATAGTGAAAATGAGGTCAAAATGAACACGGGGAAAATAGTTAACAGAAGCAAAAAAAACAGTTTTCCTTTTTTTTCTACGGCTTTCCCTGACACTATTTTCACCCTGCGCCACTGTTAGGTAGAGGTGTATCTAATCCTACACCCACATTTCGCACATTTAGCTTAATCCCATCAATCGGGCACAAATAATACAATAACACTTTGCCCGTCCCGCAAATCGAACCCAGGACTTCATGCTCAGTAGCGCTTGCGACAACTCGAACAACGAAGCAGTCTCACACTCACCCATCAATATTTTCACGCGAACGAAGTCGCGGGCAACAGCTAGTGCTAGCATATATCCTGAAGAATATCATATATTTTTCTGTTTTTATAGCAGTGAATCACATACCATGCTCATGTAGTCGCCTCAAAAAGTATGAGTGAAGCACTTTAAGCTGTTTCAGTTTAGTGGTCAACTGGTTATCCTTTAGTTATTCGTTAGACCTTTATCAAGTTTCTTTAACACTAAGCAACGCTAACTACTAATCCTTAAAAGTTATTGCTCTGTTCGAATTTGAACTTTCCACGCAAAGATAAGCACTAAAAATTCAACAACCAAATTTAATGTCAGTTTTCACACTGTCTAGTGTTAATAAAACGAGCATTAGTCTATTTATTAGGAACTTAGTGACCATCCATCGCCTCTCACCACACATTAGATAGACCGACTGGGCTATTTCTAGCTCAGAGCACAGCATTAATCATACTAATGCTTATTACATTACTTGTTACGTAATGTTCTTGCTCTCGGCTTCACTTGTGTGCTAATCTAATAACTAGAAGATTATCCATCGATATATCAATCACATTCGTTCATGTAGGTAATTGTTTTATATTGTAATGAGTAAAGTGAGTTTGTTTAGACATTAGGTAACTGACATAGTAGCTCTGGGTCGTATCATAATAAATCATTTTTTCTCTTCATTGAAGTCTGTTCATAATTGGAGTACCTATTTAGGGTGGAAACGCCAAGGTAGCCCGCAAAATTCTTACGTTTTTTCTAATTTGCAATCCCGTTGTATGACTATTTCACGAAAAAAATATTTGTTTATTTATTTATTTTCAATGGGATTTCAATGGTATTAAATGAACTTTTTACTATTCATACTCGGAAAGTAGGTCTGAAGTTGCCTCAGGAGCGGGTTGAAAGTAATTACTTTTCAGCCCTAGGGAGAATCACTTTCAAGTGACAGCTGTCAAATTATAAAAAAAAATAGTTATTTTTTCACATTTCTATTGAACCATGTTACGACTTCTATACAGCCTCTAAATTACACCGCGATGAAAAATTGAAATAACATAAAATTCAGTATTAATTAAAGAATATATTTTTTTAAATTACTTCGTTTTAATTTAGTTACAAATATTTCTTTAAAATAACTTAGATTTGGGCAAAATATTTACTAATTTTTCAGTGACGAAAGTGAAAAATTCAGGTTGAATAGCCGGCCACAGAAAAACAAACAAAAGAGGCGGGAAAGCAATCCGTTCTTAATTTTTGTTAAGAGTTGTTTCGTGTTTTTATTTTCCTTGTATTCGTAATGAAACGCACAGTGTTTACCTCGGGTTAAAGACTTATTTACTCCCTCGAACTATTGGCGCTACGTCTCGGGACTAAATAAGTTCACCCCACTCTTTTTTTTTTAGGATGGGAAATCATCAAATAACTTCTCCCACTCTGGGCGGAGCGGGAGGGAGTGTCAGACTTTTACTGACTAAAACCCATCCATGTTCCTTCCTCGCCCTTTATGTTCCGGGGCCGCGGTATCTCTTTTATGCAACCTCGGCAGGCTTCGGCCCTTGCGGGCCCCTCTCTTTATGCTGACATCTCTTTGAGACACGCATGGAACACAAACGCGCCGTCGACATGGCCTGTCGTCATTAGACGGACGGACGGCTAGCTAGCCCATAGCTAACTGTCCACCGCGTCTACGGTGACCGGTAGCCACCACGTGGCCCCCGACGCCCGGTGCGTCTCCCGCGGCGGCCGGGAAGAGAGGCTCTCTCCCTCTCGCGTTCCGCCACCTCCTTCGCTAGCATGACTGCTTCGCAGAAGGATTTCGGCCGCCGCCTCGTGCGGCCTGTGCCAGTACCAGGGTGACACCACTAGGGAGGCCGGCGCGCAGCACCTAGTCGTAATCGATGTTCCACGGGGGCGGTCCCAGAACCGATCCCTATGGGATACCGCACGACATCTTTCGCCGGTTCCATTCTCCACAGCGACTGGGGTCGATGACGGCCCTGTCCGTCAGGTAGTACCCGACCACACGACGGAGGTAGGTCGGCACCCGGTGATACCGGAGTGCCTCCCCGATGCAGCTCCAGGGCAGGGAGTTGAAGGCGTTGGCGATGTCGAGAGACACCGCCAAGACGACTCCGCCCCGGGATATCGCATTCCCCGTCGTGAGGGCTCTCACGCGCATGATGGCGTCCACAAATAAGTTCACCCCTAGGGTAACAATGTACCATAGAGGGTTGTATTGATGAGGTCAAAAAGTCTGACAATCAGTCTTACCAAGTGGTATCGTATTACCCAGTACTAACTGGATTGTTGAGGTCAGATAGGCTCTCGCTCCATGTAAAATACTGGTATTCATCTGCATCCAGTTAAACTGGAATCCGACCCCAATATAATTGGGAAAAGGCAGATGAGAAGGTTGTATTGATGATTTAACGGTTATAACTCAGTAAAGGGGATTACTGTTGCAACATATACAATCTGACACTGACATGCAAATTGGAAAAAAAGTAAATACGAGTATGGACCACCTTAACGTATCCTCCTCCTTAATAAAATTAATTAATTATTTTTAATTGTGTGCAGGTCATGTCATGGTCATGATCACCTTGCGACGAATAAATAACTTTTCTTTCCTCTCAATATCTCACATAACTCCTCGAAAATCGATACTTAACAGTCCCTCAATAAACTCTGAAGATTATAAGTATGAAAATATATACAAAAATAAACTGGCAAAATATGTAGCTTGTAATAATTTAGCGCTGAACATTCTGATATAGAATTGAAACTGAAATTTGAAACATATTTCAGACGCGTTAGCACCGCTTTATAATAACGAGGCTGAAATATTATGAGCTATAAATTCAACGTTTAAAGGCATATTAAATGGTGTTCCATGATCGTTGGAGTTTAACTGATTGGGGGAACGATGATTTTGTTGTCTTTGTTTTAATTCGTTTCTCGTGTCGTGCTGAATTAATAGTTCAATCCTTTATTTTATTCTTTTCTTACCATATAATCTAACAAGGTTCATCGGCCTAACCTTTTCGCAAAACTATCTTGGGGCGGGTTTCAATCAAAATGGACCTTTTCAACCCAGTTTGTACTGGGTAATACGATACCCCTTGGTAAGACTGGTTGTCAGACTTTTGGGCCACTGACTAGCTGTAACGACCGTCAAAAAACTACAACGACAGCAGGGACCAACGGCAGGAAATTCGGTAAGTAATGGGTCTTCACCCAACCATCACGGACTAACCTAGGCAAGCAATGCTTAACCTGAAGATTGACTCGAGCAGCAACAAAATTAGAAAGGAAGATAATTCCAGAATAAACATAGTAGTTGCTAATCCAATGTACCCGATGCACTTAAAGTTATGTCTGTAATATACAAATTGACATTTTCATTTCACACAGCGGAAACCTGCCAAAATCAGAACATGACTCACACTCAAAATAATATTATTTGCTACAATTGCAACGCGGGACATCAACGCCCACATCATCTTTTAAAATATGACATTTCAAAACAAAGAACATTGATATTAAATCCCTCCTCCCAGACCAGTACCAATACCACAGAATAGATAGCTACAGAAGAACAGCTTACCGAGCGCAAACGCACGTCACAAACTAACACTTTAAGTACTTAAGGGGTTCCCGCGATCATGATGCTTGCAACAGCGTCGAAATATCGGGAGCTCATAGATTCAAAAGAAAGTCACGGATGTTATTTCGTAAGTACTTTAAGTGTAGTAAAAAACCGTGAAAGTCTAAAACAGTGGAGCTCAAACATGTTTACAAACAAATGCCATAATAAGCACAGTCATCCACATTGTCAAAGTGTAGAACTCGCTTCTACAGCCTATGTTGCCTTCCAGTTGTAAAATCAGATTTTAAAACAAGAGTGAACATACATTCAAATAAAATAGGACGGTTTCGATGGGCAGGCCATGTCGCAAGAATCGATGACACCAGAGCACCCAAACGTTTACTTAATAGTAAACCTAATGGTTGAAAAACTCGAAGCGGGCCTAAGTTCAGATGGTTTGATGGCGTAGAGCTGTAAGAAAAAAAGCCAACAATGGGTTTCAGTGGAAAAATATTGTCGAGCAAACTGAAGCCACAGGCGTCTATACTTCAGTTCAGAGAGGTTTTGGTGCCATCGTAGGGATTGTGATCAAGACTAAGAGCGGGCCAATATCGCAATTAAAAAGTACGATTGCACGCGTTCTTCGTGAAGGATTTCGTTCGTGACATGATCCTTCTGTAGTTATTTATTCCGTGTCAGTACCGAGAATAAGCGACGTCTCGATAAATTGCTGAATTAACGGTACCAACATTGTAAACATTCGATATTTCACTCGATACCCGACGATGTCCGGGACAGTAATAAACGATACTTTGTGACTATTTTGAGACGCAATTTGTAAGTTATTTTCAGCGTGTAATGTGTGTCTAAGTATGTGGTGTTAGGTAGTAAATTAGTCATGTACTTTTTTTTTAGTATCTGAACAAAAAATGTAACGAGGTATCGAACTTATTCATCGAGAGAGAGAGAGTAATTGTTCTTAGTAGTTAGTGATCTGAACACGATCTAATTATTACTAATAAGAATAAATTATGAAATAATCTTAGAAACCTATAAAAAAATAAATTATCATTCTAGTTTTTTTCGAAATAAAAGAAGAAAGAAACGCAAAGTCAATGGCTATTGAAGTTGAGCAAGCAGCCGCAATCGATTCACCCTAGTAGAGCCATCCACGTCAATTAAAATACTTGCTTGATTTAGACACGAGTTGGAAGTCGCCCCTGCTCGCTGCTATCTGCGACAGATCACTCTTGTCACTTCAACTTTATCGGTGTTAATATAAAGTTGATTTATGAGATGTCAATTCCCGTCATTTTGTACAAATGCTGGTCAACTTGTTCAATCTGGTGGCTAGTGAGTAGTTGAAGTGCAGTTTTTATTGTCCTTGTTTTTCGATTCCTTTTCCAAAATTGTTTTTAGAAAATAGTAAGTTTGACATTATTTGTTTTACTGAACATTGGCTTAAGGATTACCAAATGCTTATTAATTATGAGAACTATATGGTGGGTAGCTGCTTTAACCGTAAAACGATGCTTCGTGGAGGTTCCCTAATATTAATAAAAAATAGTTTTAAATATAAGCAACGTAATGACATAGTAGGTCTCTCGGTTGAACATTGTGTCGAACTGTCCTGTGTTGAGCTGGATAAACATATAATTGTGTGTGTGTACAGACCCCCAAACTATCAAAACTTTTCCATATTTGAATCAATAATGGAAGATGTCCTGGCAAAACTTGCAGCCAGTGATAAATCTACAATAATTTGTGGTGATTTCAATATCAATATTTTAGAAGACAATTCAAATAGCAGTCGGTTATTAAATCTTTTTAAGTCATTTGACTTGACTAACGTTTTTATTGAACCCACTAGAATCACAACTTCTTCTGCTACTTGTATAGATAATGTTTTCTGCGATTGTGATTACTTAGATAAAGCCATAATAAATTGTTTGCCGTCTGACCACAGCGGACAAGCAGTAACTTTTAGATGTAAAACTCCAATACAAAAAGTTCAGATTAAATTTAGACCTATAACTTCTTGCAAATTAAAGAGGTATAATATTTCCCTACAGAACAAGTTAAGTGAAATGAGCCAAGAGGATATTAATATAAACCAATTGTATGATCGTTTCTTTTCATTAGTTCACACGGAATTCAACAAAACTTTTGAAAAGAAGACAAAGACTATTTGCCCAAAATTTATATTTAGTGATTGGGCAACTAGAGGTATCAGAAAAAGTAGGGAAAGGCTATTTGAGCTTTATAGCCTTAAGCCTTTTATAAACACTGAAACTTTTAGCAAGTATGTTGCTACGTATTCAAAGATTTTTAGAAATACTTGCAAGGTTGCTAAATCCCTTCACATTAGCAACAAGATCAAAACAGCAGAAAATAAAATAAAGACCGTTTGGAAAGTTATAAATAACGAGACTAACAGAAAGAAAATACGTAATAATACTTTTACATTAGATACAGCATGTGGTCCTAAAAACTCTAATCGGGAAGTAGCTCAAGAATTTGTTAATTTTTTTACCGATATACCAATCAAAACTACGGAGGCTCTTAATTCCTCACCTGAAGCCTCAATTGGCTTATTAAAGGCGAATGTGTCTGGCTGCCTGGCTGAATTTAAATTTAAACACATTAACCCCATGACAGTTATTAAAGCTTTCCGGCAGATTAAAATCAAACTGACTGAAGATTTATGGGGAATGTCTATCAAAGTTTGTACATCTATACTTGAGACCATAGCCCCGTACTTAGCTTTAATTTTTAATTTATGTGTAGACCAAGGAGTTTTCCCTGATTTAATGAAATACAGTAAAGTCATACCTCTTTTCAAATCCGGGGATAGTAAAGATGCCAATAATTATAGACCTGTATCCGTGTTACCAGTTTTTAGCAAGGTTTTTGAAAAGGTAATGCTTAATCAAATGCTCTATCATTTTAACACCAACAGAATCCTCCATGATCAACAGTATAGTTTCACCAAGGGACGTTGTACAACTGACGCCGGTGTAACCCTATTAAAGCACATATTTGCTGCGTGGGAAGAGTCCCAAGACGCAATAGGAATTTTCTGTGACCTCTCTAAAGCTTTTGATTGCGTAAATCACGACACATTACTTTTGAAACTGGAGCATTACGGACTGGGTAAACTTGCACTTAGCCTACTAAAATCTTATTTGAGCGATAGAAAACAACATGTTCAAATAAATGGTGTTAATTCACAGGGTATGAATGTAAAAATGGGGGTTCCGCAAGGCTCAATATTGGGTCCTTTCCTTTTTCTAGTCTATATAAATGATCTACCCTATTTGTTGAAACACCAATCTCAAAATATGGTGTTGTTTGCTGATGACACTTCTCTAATTTTTAAGATAAATAGACGGGCCAAAAATCTAGATGACGTGAATGATGCCCTACTTCAGGTCCAAAATTGGTTCACAGCAAACAATTTGGTATTAAATGAAAAAAAAACTAAATGCATAAGATTTTCATTACCGAATGTTAAAAGTAGTGATTGTGAGATAATATTGAATAAAGAGAAAACGGTTTTCCTGGGGCTTACGCTTGATTCAAGGCTACAATGGGGTTCTCATTTAACATCTCTTGCGGGGCGCTTAAGTTCAGCAGCATATGCCGTTAGAAAAATCCGTCAGTTCACTGATGTGGATACCGCTAGACTGGTATATTTTAGTTACTTCCATAGTATAATGTCTTACGGTATTTTGCTATGGGGACGGGCTGCTGATATTGAGTCTATATTTATTCTGCAGAAAAGAGCCATCAGAGCCATATACAATCTTCGTAGGCGCGATTCTCTAAGGGAACTATTTAAGGATATTGGCATCATGACGGTTCATAGCCAATACATCTACGAAAACATAATGTACGTTAGAAAAAATCTGCATCTTTTCGGTAAAAGAGGCGACAGACACAATTACAGTACTAGAAATAGGGACCAACTAGTTCAGCCAGGCTTTAGACTCGCTAAAGTAGACTCATCTTTCATGGGGTACTGTTTGAGATGCTATAATAAAATTCCACAAAGTATTCTTGAACTGAATGAGACGAAATTTAAAACATGCATTAAACGCACACTATGTAAGCAAGCATATTACAAGTTGAGCGATTATATCGCTGATAAAAATGCTTGGCTCAATGCTGGTCCTGCTCCACAAGGACAGGGGCGCAAAAATTGATAGCATTAAATGGTATTGTTGGAGCTGCTGAAGATTGTACAACTATCTTTGCATTGTATAAATTCAATGTTAGTATTATATAATCGCATAGCCCATATTGTGTGAGTACTATGTACTAGAAAGCTATCATTCACTGGAAACCTACTTTAGTTTTTGACTTGAATGTGCCCTGGCGGTTGAGAGTATGTCATGCTCACTCAAATGTCTCGCTGATGGTGGCGCGTGTGTCGGACCATTTAGCTCCCTTCAAAAGTGTTGAGCTGAATGGTGCTGATCCATGCGTCATGTTCGTGAACGGGCGCTGTCAGTTGTGACTGGTCATCTCTTAGTTGCCATGGCTTATTTGAAAGAATTATTTTGTTTTTACTATGGACACTTTTAACGTGCACATCTTGCTACATTGTTCTCACATAATTTACCATCTCAACATGAATGATGTAACCAAGATTTTGTAACAATAATTGGATTTAAAAGAGTGTCCATGGAGTTTCTTGCCCGTTCTTCTCCATAGAGATCTACGCTAGGGAATGGGCAACTACAGTACTTTCACAGTTTTTATGTCTTGTGACTGGGACTGTAGCTACATTTAATTTTCATCTTTGTTTCGACAATTCAAAAGTGCCTGTTATTGGCCTACTTGAAATAAATGATTTGATTTTGATTTTTGATTTTGAATGATCATTGAAAATGTGGTTGACGTTATTCACTGGTCTCTATTCTAGTCGTGAATAGCTTAGGCAGGGGCACGTCGCCGTCGGTATGGTAGCGAAAAGATTAGCTAGTTTCGAAACTGACCGAGAATAATTGAAGTAATTGCTCAGATTGACCGAATTACTGGTGGTAACTTCTTCTATCGCTCCTGAAGTTGGACCCTTTGGCAAGCTCATGCTGTTATAAACTAATAAGACACAAAATCTACCAAACAGTCTCAACCTTTCCCCTGAAGACGAGATAGGAGAAGTTAAAAAATTCTAAAGAAAACTATTTTTCTCATAACTCTCCGTCCGTTCAAAGTATATATTTGGGAACCTAGATCTATACTATCTACACTAATATTATAAAGAGGAAAAAATTGTATATTTGCGTGTGCGTGTGTATGTTTGTAATGAATAAACTCAAAAACTACTTTGCCGATTAAAAAAGTTATTTTACCATTAGCAAGCCACGTCTTCACTGAGTAGCTATATTTTATCCCCGTACGAACGGAACGGGAACTACGCGGGTAAAACCATGTGATGTCCGCTAGTATTGTATAATCCAATTGAAATAAATACACACTACCAGAATATGTTTGATTTACAAATTATTTTGGTACTACGTTTGTATGGACTACGCATGCTCCGCGGGCATCTTAAGGCGACTAGATGACCTAAATTAGCAACTCTATTTTCTGGTGGTTCAAATCTCGTTTGAAATGCTGTTAGAATAAAGTTCTAATCAGCTTGCACTACAAAGTGGTTGTTACGTTAGTCACTGCGGGCCGAATAGTGCGAAATGAGTGGTTTCGATCGATTTACAAAAAAACTATTGATTGGATTAAAAAACTAAAACACAATGATGCTAATATATTGCTTGTAAAATGATTCGTCAAAAAATCAGAATGATCGCATGTTTAATAGTATGTTTTTTTTTGAGTGAGTCATTGTGTTATATTTTCAAAACACTATCATACTAGCATATATCCTGAAGAATATCATATATTTTTGTGGTTTTGTTCATAGCAGTGAATTATATACTTTTAGTCATTATTAAACTCGCGTTTAAATTTAGCTCATGTTCTTTCCTTTCCCTGGTCGCAGTCACAGCAATACTATTATAAATCGGTATTCCTAAACGCTAATGTAACGTCTGGCAGATTTACACGGAGCAATTAATGGCTGTCGCCGTTGATTTACAGTAGGTATCTAATTGAAGCCGTAATGGGCTGTTTTATTGGTCGCGGTGAGGTCGAGCGATGTGCGGGCGCAGGCGGCGGGTTCACAGATTGAAATCATGTGGTTATTTTATAGTGAGAGTGAAGTATTGGAAAAGGAAGCTGTTACTTGTGTTTTCTAAAAACATTTTGTAACATCATGCCAGGTTTCCACAAAGGGATAGGTAGTGGATCACCTAACAGTACATACATTTTGGCAGATGTAATTGGGGTGAGCCTATTTATCTGCTATCCCAATTGTATATGGAAGAAGTTTAGACTCAGTTATGAGATTTGTCGCCCCTATTATTGTTTATTTATCCTATTTTTCTTCAATTATTTTACAGGTGTGAATTGAACCCAATTAATGCAGGTACATACTGTAGAATTCAGAGACGTAATAGTGGGTTAACTCTTTTTACTTTAATATTTATAGACCGATTTCAGAAATTCAAAGATGAGATTTGATTTTTTTGTAAAGGTTCATAAAAACACGAGATTGCCATCTAATATTATGTCTAGGTCGCGAGCAAAACTTATAAGTCAGCACAATTCACATCCTCAACCACTATCTCATTCCAGATCCATCCAAGTTAATCAAGAGGAAGAAGTCAACAGAAGACGTCCGTTCCCCTCTCGGAGGGGAGGGGTCCCTCACCAGCGAGGAAGGCGAGGAACCAGGAGTCGGCAGACGGAAGAAGGCCCGGACCACCTTCACGGGGAGACAGATCTTCGAGCTGGAAAAGCTGTTCGAGGTGAAGAAATATCTTTCTTCTGGAGAGAGAGCTGATATGGCCAAGTTGCTGAATGTTACTGAAACACAGGTTAGTTCTTCATAATTAACAATTGGGTTTCTCTTTCAGTCGGTTCAAAAACAGTGGTCCTTTAAACTTTTTATTGTCACTTACGGGATATCTTCCGTGATTATTTATTGTTTTGAGCTCCCGAAAATATTATCATGGAAGATATCCCGTGAGTTTCAATACAAGTTTAGTTTTAAACCTTGGAGCTTAAAACAGAGGTTCGTTGTTTGACAAGTATGTTCTAGAAGACCGTTATAAATTCAGGACTCGTCGTAAGTTAAAAATCGGAAATAAAATATACCAACTCATATTTTTTATACAAAAACATATTATTAAGGTCGAAAACTATTGTTCATTATCTCTGAATTATTTCAACGCAAATAATAAAAAAATATATAATACTCGCGAACGTTTCATAAATCATAACATTCAGAACACAAACAAAAAGTTTGTACAGCTACGCACAAAAGTGTTTCACAAATTAAGTAATGATTATTATTGTACAAATCACTTAATGCGGCCTCCTCTGTCGGGCGTTCCACGAAATCTCTGAAATTAAACGTTTTCAAATGTAACCCACACGTTGTCGCGTTGTTCGACGAGTGGGTTAAGTGAAAAGTAAGAGCGGGGAGTATTCTTAAAAGTGATAAGTGAGAATAGATTTATTTCACTTAAGATCTTGTGATAAAATAAATTCTTATCACAAACCATGAGTAAACGTAACAAGACTTGTAATTTCATTACTTTCCATTCTTTAAGTTCAAATTAAAAACTAACGGTTATAAATTTGATACATCACATTAATTTCTCTAATGACATTCTTAAGCCTTATTTGCATACAATTATCAACATATTTAAAGCTCAACTTAAAGCAACCATGACCCACGTACTCGTAAGTAAACTGGTAAAAATATTAATTAACCTCAATATATCTTCGTCCATAGCTCAGACCATTACATTAAACGTTCTTAGATAATTATACTATCACCAAGGTGGCGTGACAGATGTATGGCGGCCCCCGCGACGTGAGCCGACACATATGGTGGCAGTAATTAAAACTATGCTTGACGGCCCGGCCCGAGAGGGAACGTTTTGATGAAATTTCGTGATGAATAGTTTCGGGTTTGTGACGAAATTTTGGGTTAAAATAGTAATGTGAATAGTCACTTACACGAGAAAATTATCCATAATAATTCATAATGCATTTTGTACAAAAAAAAACAATTGAGTACACAACAATTAAAACAGACCGTTGATGGTTTTTTTTTTAAATAATTCTGATTACAGAGCAGATTTTTGTAAGAAAACAGTGTTACTCGCACTGTTTTCTACAAAAATGTGTGTAAAAATTAACGGACGAATAAGTTGGTTCTTACTACTACTTTTGTTTCAGTATGCAATAACTCACACGTTTTATAAAATATCTGAAGCTAGGTGCACTCCCAATATAGAAGAAGAAACTGAACCAACTACTGTCTTATGATCTTCAAAAATAATTATTTCCCATACATGTACAACTTTTGATAAAAATGTCCAAAAAATAATTAATTGACTCTGGGGTCGCCATCGGAGTAACGACTACCCCCACGTGTCGCATAGGAAGTCTATTATCCCCTAATGTCGTCGTTAACGAGATGGCAACGCAAAAACGAAGCAAAAAAGAGGAAAAAAAATTGGGATCAGATATCTTAGAGAGGCACACGGGAGCTCTTGCGTTGCCCACTAAATTGTTTATTTTTTTGGCTGATTCATTTGATTAGATGAAATAGGTTTTCATGGAATAAATATAAGGATTTCTTTCTACGACACATTGTTTTAGATTGGTTGTTTTTATTTGAAGATAGGGAAATGTATATTAATATTATAAATTGGTATTAGTTTGTAAGTTTGTGTGTGGAGCAAGCTTAGGAACCACTGGTCCGACTCAAAAATTGTTTCACTAACGGAAAGCTGCATTATCTCCGTGTATTATAGGCTAAAATGTATCCGTGGGATAATTTTCGTATATAACGGGATTGAAAATGCGAGCAAGATTTAGTTTTACTTTTACATATAATTTGTAATTGTTTACCTTTAAAACTACGCTACACCTTTAGTATATATTATGTTAATGCCACTTAAGCAATACATAGTTATACATATTAACAATCATTGAAGACAGCATTTAACTTTTCGACAGTTAATTGTATAACTATTGCCATTTCAAACTTCATAACAATCAATTAACAACTATTCTTCATTAAGAATGTAAACGTGTTCATTATGTAAGCCAGCATCTCTTCCATTACTATTCAAACCAAATCTCTCTGTCATTCACACATTCCCACAATTGTCTCGCAACACATTTCTATGATCATTATTATAATATTATCTTAACAAATTGCACAGCGACACGTGTCCCTCGCTATAACAAGAGTGGCTCGCTCTTAAACAGACACACTAATTGACGATCCAGTTTTACTCGCTCACTGAACAAAAATAACCTCTATATCGCGAGAAATAAATTTACTTTTGCTTTGTGTGCGCGACTGTACTACCGTACTATTGATCTATGCAGTCCGCAGGGATTCGAGTATACAGGGGGATTTAAAAGCGGAACTGTTTTTTTTGTAGGTTTTTCGCATTTAGTATTTTTCGCTGAACGAATGTTCAGAGTTCGGAGAATACAGGGTGTTTTGTTTTATGATCCTCTTCGGGTAAGAGGGACTGCACATTGTGAGATTTACTTGTGGAATGTGAATGTGTTTTTTGTTGAATTTAAAGCTTAACTACAATGGATGGAATTAAAACTATACAAAAGAGTTGCAGTATGAGTCAATTGCGATGTAGAAAATATTATCTGAACTTGTATGAGTTTTATAATTGCACAATGTACTGACATGTGAAAGGAAAATAAGAGGCGTTATTTTTGAGATTGCAAGACTAAATTGCCGGTTTCTAAGACCATATTCTACTTAAGTTTAAATGCTGAGTTTGGTTTGGTTACATTAGGCTAGGCTACTTTGCGATGAAGGAATCAACTTGACTAGAGTTACTATTTAACAAAATAAAATCACAACTTTAATCCTAGGAGGGTTAGACAGAGCTATATTTAATAGTACACCCCCACATGTTGCCCCCTATTAAGGGGAGTGAGCTTTTCGCCATCAATCGGACACAATTAATACAGACTCCGTGGCTGCCATTGAGAAATTCCTGATGGACCCAATGACACTTGGAAACCGAACCCAGGACCACATGCTCAGCAGTTGCGCTTGCGGCCACTAGACCAAAGAAGCAGTCCAAAATTTTCTAATCAGAAAATTGCTGTTAGCTTAACTAAATATATTTTGTCTCTGTTAGATTTACCACCAAAAAGTCCGTTATCATTCACCATAAAGATAACGGTCTGATTATCGAAAACAGGTGTTTAATTCTGTATGGGAACATGTAACAGTTACAGCTGTTTTTAGATAATCAGACCGTTATCTTTTGGTGAACATGGACCGAAATTGTGTCAAAGGAATTAATCGACTCCATATTCTCTCAATACATAGTATTTACGGCTTGCGTCCAGTACATTCGCCGGCGACTTTGTAGTTCACATTTATGTTTACGAATCTCTCCGTCAGATTCTACAGAACTTGTACCAAGAACTGCTCTAATAATAGAGAGGAGATGAGCTTTACTGGATATGGGATCATGTCAATAGTTATTTTATTCAGTACTAGCTTCTGCCAGGCGTTTTTGATAATTATAGGGTACTTATATGACAAAAAAATCTAATAAGTCTGTCAAGTAGACAATTAAAAAATATTAGACCCGTATTTTTTCTTTTGTTACGTAAATCAAAAATGACGAAGATACGACGCTTTTAAAATTCCCAATAATGCTTTGGTATAATTTATAGTGCGTTGTGACGTCACGAGCCCGCACTCCCGAGTTTTGATGCGTTTTATCATTGTCAATATTCATTGATTTACAAAAACAAAAAATACGTGTCCATTATTTTCCAATACTCTAACTGACGGACTAAATAGATTTGTAGTTTTTTGATATTATCGTCATGTGTATTGTCCCTTGGGATCTTACTACAGTAATGAAAAGTATCCTTAGTTTTGATCCAGGTTATAAACTATCTGTTTCCAAAATTTAATGTCATCCAAATTTAGTAGTTTTTATGTGAAAGTGTAATAATAAACATCTAATAGATAATAATAAGTAATAATAAAGTTTGTGACTATGAATGTATGGATATTCATAGTCACAAACTTTCGTATTTATAATATTATAGTCTAAGATCCCGCTATACAACGACCTTCACCGAGATGCTTATTTAATGAGACGTATTTTTTATGTTATTAAATATGCCAATAAATATATCCTATATGGGTTGCCTAACAAATTTCAGTCCAGAGTATTTTTAATGAATAATTTAAAAACATTTTTTTTTTAAACATTGCACCGGTGTGATTATTAAATAAATTTGATACCAATCGAAAGTTTGAAGCCCATAGAATATGCAAACGTTAGGTTGCCTATTTTTTTCCGGTCACAACCACGGGTTGCCAGGTGTAAACAGGTAAATCTATAGGTACTAGCATTTTGCAACGGTCTGATTATTGAATCAAACTTAGATAAAATGAAAGATTATTTCATAAGGAACACGGTGGTATAGGGTTGCCTGCGAAAAATCAGTCCCAAATTAGGGTTGTCGAATTTGAAATAATAAAATATCGCTGCGAGTGAATGTGTGTGAGAGAGAGGTCCCAGACCAACCATCCCACGCGGTAGAAAAGGACGCAGCGTAGCAGCTGTTTAAAGTCCGCCCATTTAAAGAAGGAGAGTGCGCATGCTATTTTTGCTTGGAAATGAAAAGGATAGCGATAGACTCGAATATGCTGTGCATTATTTTGGAGTCATAGATATAGTATTATATCTATAGATGGCGAGAAAGCGTGTCGCTGAAAGGGACAAAAAAAAAGTACTAGTACTAGTAGGAAAAATGTACCCCATAATTAGTGATAAAATTAGAAATAGGTACCTACACAAAGCCTGAAGTTTAGACCGATGAAATCTGTGTCATCGAAAGCGACAGAAAGAAAACCGGGGAAGGGCGAGTCGGAGTCGCACACCGAGGGTTCCGTATAAACTTACCAATGAAAACAGTTCCCGCAAAAAAATGTTTGTGGAACTACAAATTTTCAGTTTTCGGATTTCAGAAATAAAAAACCGATGTGACTTTAATTGATTAAAAAATAAAAAATTAAATAACTATTTCTGTATATTAATAATTAACTACTCCAAAATAATGCACAGCATATTCGAGTCTATCGCTATCCTTTTCATTTCCAAGCAAAAATAGCATGCGCACTCTCCTTCTTTAAATGGGCGGACTTTAAACAGCTGCTACGCTGCGTCCTTTTCTACCGCGTGGGATGGTTGGTCTGGGACCTCTCTCTCACACACATTCACTCGCAGCGATATTTTATTATTTCAAATTCGACAACCCTAATTCGGGACTGATTTTTCGCAGGCAACCCTATACCACCGTGTTCCTTATGAAATAATCTTTCATTTTATCTAAGTTTGATTCAATAATCAGACCGTTGCAAAATGCTAGTACCTATAGATTTACCTGTTTACACCTGGCAACCCGTGGTTGTGACCGGAAAAAAATAGGCAACCTAACGTTTGCATATTCTATGGGCTTCAAACTTTCGATTGGTATCAAATTTATTTAATAATCACACCGGTGCAATGTTTAAAAAAAAAATGTTTTTAAATTATTAATTAAAAATACTCTGGACTGAAATTTGTTAGGCAACCCATATAGGATATATTTATTGGCATATTTAATAACATAAAAAATACGTCTCATTAAATAAGCATCTCGGTGAAGGTCGTTGTATAGCGGGATCCTATACTATTAGTAGGAAGTAAGATATTCTAATTTTCATCGACTATCTTGTTGTTGTAGTAGTCAGCACTGCTGCTAATCATGCGGTGTTGAGTTCGATTACAAGGTGATGCAGTGTGATTAAGTTTTGGCACTAAAAAATCCAGAACCTGATAAAACAATAATTCTGGTTGGAATTGTCTGCTGTTTTTCTGATTAGATCAGAATAGGGCCCAAGTGCTGTGAAACCGGGGCTATTTATGTAAAACAAGTGTTGCTTGAATTTCTATAAATATCATTGATCTGTTTGGAATTTTAAACGGATTCAAAGCAAACCATGTTGCTATAATAGTAGCATCTCTTAAACATCTGCAGCCACTAAACAAAACACAACAAGGCAAAAATATTTTTTCCAACAGATTCCTTCAACAAAACACGACACAAAAAAATAACTACAGAATGATCTCTTGGAAAAAAAAACATTTGAAGCTATATAGGATGGTTGGGTGCGAAAAACAAACACACTTAATAATATTTTTTCGTAAACCGTCCTGTATAAACTCATTGACGCCATATGTCATGTGTTAAAGCGGCGCTTTTTTGTAGTCCCCCGCCCCGCTACTGCCCCTCCCCTCCCGCACGGCACTCCTGCGCAGATCAACGTGCTCGAATTAGGCTTTAAGTGGTTCATAATTAGGTGATGCATGTGTTGCCGAAATTAGGGAAAAGTGTGACTGTTTTATTCTCTTGGGATTTGATCTGCTGGCTGGTTTATTTTGGACTAGCTTGTGACCCCGGCTTCGCCCGCGTCTTTGTCGGAAATGAACCCGTACCACTAGGTCCTGATCCATATCATGGTCTACCTGCCAAACTTATTCAGCCATTAAATATGAAAAGGAACAGACAAACAGTCAAGGTAATAACTTTCACATTTAGATAAATTATCAGGGAATATTACTTCAGAGGTGACTGAGGCTAGTTCCATTTGCCCTTTATTTGGGACCAGCCTCAATTCCAACATGCTTTGAAAGGAATCATTTCCGCCCACTCAAAATCCGGCGTAAAATAAAAGTCATCGTCATTAAATCATCCCACTGACACTGCTAACTAAATACACATCCGTCTAAACCCCATTAATTCACGGTAATAATCTTAACAAAACACAACTACTTCCTCTGCTCAGTCGGGTAATCCCGCTCATTACAAGTGTCAGTAGGTAAACATCACTAATTGCCGAGCGCCCATTAACCTGAGCCAACGCCATCTAGTTTATGATTCATGAATTAGGGATTATGATGACAAGGTTTTGTAGGGGAAAGTTGAATATTAGTGTGGGGTAAGTTTTTTTTTCTGTTCTTTTAAGTTTTGGTGGAGTTATATTGTAGGTGAACCACTGTTCACCGATTCGATAAACGCTTTACTTATTAATTTTATTAACCCCCGACGCAAAAACGACGGGGTGTATAAGTTTGACGTGTCTATGTGTGTGTGTGTGTGTGTTTGTCTGTGGCATCGTAGCTCCCAAACGGATGAACAGATTTTGATTTTGTTTTTTAATAACGTGTAAACGGCACCCTTCACTAAGTTGACAACCTAGCATTCTGTACATCAAACTAAGTAACTCTACGCAAAAACGATTGCTGGGAAACGACGGTTTTTAGGGTAAAAAATCACATTTTACGGAAAAACGTTTTTAGGGTTCTAAAGTAGTCATATTAACACAATAAAAACTAGATTTTTTCTAAATTCGTGAAAATGTAAATATAGTAATGTGTGACGTAATTAATGGATGGCCTCTTAATTAATCTAAACAGTACCAATCTAAAAAGGATAATAAAGAACCTAACTGACCCAACATCCAATTCCACATACTGAACATTATTATCAATATTCAATCAGTTCTGATAGAGACACATCGATCTGATACAATTTCCATTTTGAAAAGCGCTAACATTCGTCAACATTTCATATTACAATATCGTACGCAACCTTGCCATACAAACAAACAAATATATACCATTTATGATACCTGTTGCCACCAACCAAACGAAATACAACCTTATATTGTCCACGTAGAGGTTAATTTTGCAAATATGGTTGGCTCATGAAGTCCTTATAACAAGTACTTGGTACGATCTAAAATCAACTTTATTCAAAGCAGATAAAGTTTAATTTAGTGATGATGCGTGGGTAATATTCAAATAGGATTCGTAATTCGAATGAGCCAGGGTTGCTTAGTTACGGGAAATTGGCTTCTGATGTTCTACCAAATTAATTTTGCTTGAATTCAAATTATGTTTATGCGAATTTAGACTTTATTGTTTCAACGACAGGATGTTTGTTTGATTTTTGAGGTAATTTGTAATTATCTTGGAAAACACATGTTTGTTGAGTACTCGAATTTTCCCGCATATCTACTTACCAAAAGCGCGCGGTGTTCATGAAAATAAATTATACTTCACTACGTTAAATAAAGTAAATGGTGCAAATTCATGCGCTACTTAATTTTAATGTTATGAAGACATGGCAAGTAATAATTTGTTCGTAAAGCAAAAAAAAAGCAAAAATTATAACAACGAAAATATCAAAATCTTCCTCGATTTCCTTATTTAAATAATAAGGAATACCCTAAAAACGTTAGTTTAGCGTTTTCTCGAAAAAAAAAACCTGTTTTAACATCTTACGGTTTGTTTTCATGGTCGTGAAAGAGACACTTTAATCATAGTTACTTACTTAAATTCGGCAGCAATGAACGTGCTGCCGAATTAAAATCATATTGACAGCGTGAACTATTTTTTGACGTCCTTTACCTACCTAATCCTTTTCATACTCACTTGATTTGTGGGTAATGTTCATATCTTTAAATAAAACCACTGCAATGTCTAAACGTTGTGCGTATGTTTAAACGTTGAAAAAAATAAGCTTGTAATGTAAAACACAGTTTTATTATAACTTAAAAGTCAATCATTAAACAGGGCACACAAATAAGCTTTAATTAATTTATCAAACAATTCAAAACCCCTCACGTATTATTAAAGCCCTAACACAATAATCAAACGTCATTTAATTAAGAAAAACCCAAAAAAAAACAACGTTTAAAAAATCAATATCAATAAAAGTCGGAATAACAAAAAAGATGGCGTCGTTTTTTGACCCAAGGGGAATCTGACAGCTATTAAATGTTGATGGATCGAGCATTAATCGCTGGTTGACAGCCCTGGGCATCAAACGCTTTGCCGCCGACTCATTAGGCCAGCAAATGAGACAACCCTATTGGTGCTACGGTTGTGTCTGTGTTGGTCAATAATTTTAGTTATTAGGTTATTTATAAATTGATGTGATCGGGCTGTTGTGATCCGATATTGGTTTTGTGTAGCGGAAGTTTAAAGGTAGCAGCGGGTTTATAATAGGGTTAAAAGTGTAAAGTGAAGTAGGAAATATTTTATCCAGTCTCTTATGAGGAGTTTGTGTCGAACCGCTCCCGAGTTTTCTCCATACCTCAAACAATAAATGTTAAACCGTTTTTCTCGGTTGTCATTTGTAGATCTTTGACAGACATACAATTGTTCTGTAACGACTGTCAATGATCTACAAATGACAGCCAGGACCAAGTTTTCGTAGGATTATTTTAGCTCTTAACGTGGGCCGAACACAGGGCAAAACATATTTACATTGCTTGAAAGCCGAGTTCATTCCTGACACTCAAAATACTTGTCTACTTAGTGCTCTACCAAGTAAAATCTGACCCAAAAACTTAGTGTAGAGTAGTTGGGTTTAAACTACAACTTCTATAGGAACTATTTGCTTCAAGTCCCTAATCCCAAGACTTATATTATATCTTTGTAAATTAAAAAACCTTTTATGTCACAAAGAAGACACAAAATCTTTAATTACCCCTCCAAAAGCTTCCATTCCCAAACTAAATAAATAAATCACACAATAATTTACGACGCTACAACATCTTCCCAAACTGGGCGCAGACCGCGTGCGCCCGCGCCTCTATTAACCAAACATAATTAATTAATTTATCATCTGTGCTCAAAAGAGACGCCAAAAAACAACAAACGATTTAATTTCGGGAAGCCTCTGTTTAGTTAAGTATATAAATCCTTCATCTATTATTATAGCGGTCGGTGTTACTACGTGATTTAGATCTTTTAATGTCCATGATTTGTTATTGCTTAGATAAAAGATGTTGGTCCGTTTGTAGTTTTTAATAGAGGGAAAATATTGTTTTTGTGTTCTGCCCGGTTGTGCATATTTTTTGTTTGGTTACGTGCAGTTTCAATGGGTTTTTTTTGTCTCAAAAACACTTAAAAGTGCTTTGATATCCTTGTTTTAGTAAACCGTATGTTGAACTGTGTGCAATCATTTCATATTGCAACAAAGTTTGCCACCAGCATTTTTGTTGAATTGTTAACTTGTGAAATACGGCCAAATGTCATCCTCTATGTAGTTAAGTTATAAATATCTAGACGGCTTTAGGTAATAAAGTAAATACTGATTTCTTGTTCTCGGCAATTTCTGCTAATGATATAAAAAGTGCCGTAGGCAGACAGCCTGTAGCTGAATGAAGATGATTTATTGAAGTGTTCTAGATCTTTCATAAAACTTTTTACGTGGAAAATGTATATCTTTAATTCCAGATGGTAACTAAATAACAAAAACGTTTGCTAAATCACAGGACATTTTATAAGAATTGATGTAACAAAATGAGGGCTGAAATCATATTTTGTTACTAACTCCATATACCTATATCTGGGGCGTTATTATTAAATATCAGCCACCTGCCCATCTCCATTGACAGGAAAATGGCTGCACATTCACCTTTAAAACCTTAATGGCCTTTAGCCACACATTCATAAAGGTGACCTATTCATAGACTTGGTTACATTTTCTGAGATCGTGCAGAAATACTCTCTGTCACCGAAATAAGGCGAAATTCCGATACTTTCCGCCTCCCAGACCCCAAGGCTTTGGTCCCTCGATTATTTATAAAAGCTGTATGAAGTAATAATTATAATATTATTGTTCATAGCTCGTTGGGGCGTGACTTATCACGTTACCCATGTCTCGCAGCTGACATTTAGAAATGCTATTAAAACATCCAGTTCAACCATTCTTTACGGGTTGTTGTGTCGCGTCATTTTATTTTATAATCTTTACCTAATGGTCTTTACCGAAGCGGGAACGTACCGTAATGAGTTGACAGGCAGTTTGTCATTATGATCTACTGTTGTTTTTAGGGAATTATGTTGAGGTATGATGTATCTCTGTTTATAGCTATTTAAAGTATTTCATGCTGTGCTGTGGCTTTGTTTTAGTAACTTATACCAAGAACTGGAGTGTTGATTTTTGACTGTATTTGTCTCTTTTTTGTCTGTTTTGTATGCAATTTCAAATCGCGGTTGCAATTCGTATTTTCCAGTCTTACAAAAAGTGTATAATATGCTTAGACTATCGAAAATGTCTCATCATCATCATCTGCCTAGCCTTTTACCAACTATCTTGGGGTCGTCGGCTTCCAATTTAACCGGATGCAGCTGAATACCAGTATTTAACATGGAGCGACTGCCTATCTGACCTCCACAACCCGGTTAGGACTGGGTAATACGATACCCCTTGGTAAGACTGGTTGTCAGCCTTTTTGGGCCACTGACTACCTGTAACGACTGTCAAAGATCTAAAAATGATAGCCGGGGACGCACGAAGAAAACTCGGTGTGTAAGGGTGGTCACCCATCCACAGACAAACCTAGGCAAGCACGGCTTAACCTAAAGATCGACCCGAGCGTCTGTTATTATTTTGCCACGAGCTCCCCACTACCGAAGATAGATTGATCTTTACCTTAAATAAATACAGTTTATAAGTTTGTACAAAATATGCGTTATTGAATTGAAAGATACAATTAACGACAATAACACTTTGTTGATACTTCTTGCATTTAGTATCAGATTCAGTTCTCAGAACAATATAACAAGAGCAGTGGGAACCGAGCGATAAGGAACAATTATAATATAACTTACATGGCGTTTTATGTGCAACTAAGTAATTGTAATGTAAGAACTGAGCACGTACACTTTGTGAATGTAGTTGGAAGACAAAAGTAGGTGTGGGTCAATTACTGCCGGGGTTGCGGGCCTGTTCGAAAGAGATACCGCGGCCCCGGAACATAAAGGGCGACGAAGGAACATGGATGGGTTTTAGTCAGTAAAAGTCTGACACTCGCTCCCACTCCACCCAGAGTGGGAAAAGTCATTTGATGATTTCCCATCCTAAAAAAAAGGGGTGTGGGTCAATTAATGAATTGTCCAAACGCCATCGCAAAAGGTTGCGGATCTCTGCAGTTTTATAGGGAAAACGAAAATTAGCCAAATTATACATACTTTTCTTCTATAAGCCGATGTTTTGTTATTCCTGAGTTTTATAATGGGGTTTGACTAACTATAGCAACGTTTTTAATTGGACTAGGTTCCTTTATTTATAAAGGGTGTAAAAAACCTTTCAACGAAGCCGAAAGGCATTGCGATAATTTTCTTGTTCTCCAAAATACCTGGGAACCTTCTAGCAACGGAGATATTAGGGGTCAAAAATCCAACTGTTAAACAAGTTTTTCTTGTAATAAGTACAAGTTTTTGATGTAAGATTTTTACTTTAGACACCTGACCCGCGTACTTTTCAATCCATCCATCACCACATTGTTTTGAGTAAGTTGAGTTAAATTGAACCACAAAACATGATTTTTCACCCAAAAAACAAAAGTCGTTTTTCAGTAATAATATTTGCATAAAGTTAATTAGTTTGGTGAATGCTTGGTTGACGGCTTCGTAATGAGTCGGTTTACACCCTGTAGCTAAAAAGATGGTCTGATTATCTAAAAACAGCTGTTTAAAATACATCTTTGTAGGAGAACAAGTCCCTTAAACAGCTGTTTTTAGATAACTAGACCGTTTTCTTTTCGGTTAACATGGACCTTAGTCAATTAAACAAATAACCCTCGAAACCTCTCCCAACAAAGCCAAGATTTGTAAAACTATCGATGAACCAGACATTTCGACTATCGCGTGGAACAGCTCTCGCTGAGAAATTTCCCGATTTTACTATCACACAAATACACACAGTGTGTACCATCTCAATCCTTAACGAAACAGTAGAATGTCCGCAGTAAAAGCTGCAAGAATGTGCTCCTAGCTTTATAGTCGAAGAGGGTAGGTAGAAGTACAAATCAAACGAATAAACAATCAAATAAAATCACCGCGAACATTCATCAACCACTTATGGGATAAACCACCTCAATTTGACCCACCAGTAAATAAGTAACAGTCCTTAACACAACGAGTTACAGTATAATTTCCAATAGAGGTTTGATTGCTGGAGGTAAAGATACAGTGGTCGATCGCACGTAGTGATGTGCGAAACACGATTTATCGATGTTTACGGTAAGAGACGGCTGATTGATTGAATTATTTAGATATTTGTCGGAGATTTTTGTATTCGAAGATATGTTGATTTGGTTGGAATGTTGATTTGGAGTTATTTTGTTTGGACGATGTTAACGGATGAGATAATTTTGCTATTTCTTAATCGTGATTTATTATAATTAATGTTGTGTTTGAATAAAAGTGAAAATGGAAAAGGATCGATTAATTTACTATCAAAGTAAAGTGATATTTTTATCGGAGAATTGTTTTAATATGATTCAAATTACTGATAAATCTAATTAAAACAGATTACATCAATGAATCAATGATCATAGGTAAATATCAGCTACTTATCTCTGTAATACCATTTAAAATTGCATCACGTTTATTGAACATGCTCTCAACCACGTTTTGAATATTTGTTTTAATTGTTTTTATTTAATCTTGTTTCCATAGCTACCAACATAGATCGAAGTTTTACTTTAGGTATATACTTATGGGTCAGTATTCCAATTCTGCTAAGTTTAAGATTTCAATCAGACATCGACAGAAACTGTGCCAGCAGCCATCAAACCCTACCAATTTCAAAAATACTCTTCACTTCGAAATCTCGTAAACCATACTCAGCATCTTAAAAGGAGACAAAAAATACCACTTTAGCCCGCGAACAAGCGAGACAACAACAAAACAGGATGATGTACGCTTTTATGAACACTATAATGGTTTAAATTGGTCCTTTAATAAGCAGCGGGCGACGTCATAAAGTGCTTCAAATAAAACTGTCAGTTCTCGGGCAATTGTTTACGGCTGACTATATTCTGAATGTTAAAACGACCATTGTTCGTGGATCCCTCCTTTTTGGTACGTTCTCCCCTTTACTCTCAAGAGTTTAAAGGGTTAAGAAGGGGTGAAGAGGTCTCGTTACGCCGGTTATGTAGCAGTAATAATGTAATGTGCTTGAGACGATTTGAGATTCAATGGACCGATGAGTTACGCCAAAGTGTTTGTTTTTGTGGATGTTTTGTTAACAAATTATATGAAGATCGGTTTGTGAAGTTTCTTGATGTGGTATGCGGTTCATTGAGAGGTTAATATACTGTCGTTAATAACTTGGGTGGTATTCTTGCAACACAGTTCAGTAATTTTTAATGAAAATAAAACGATGTTGTGATCACATCCCTAGAAGAGTTTATGTCATAATGACTTTATTTTGCCACGAGTTAGTTGACTGTAATTGGAGTTGAATGGATGTCTTGTGATGGATAATATGAGTGAAGGTATTATGATCCTACAGAAAATATTAAAAGTTATACAAATTGTGTTTTCTATTTTTCTATTTTCTGTAGGAACTCGTGGCTAAATCAAAACAGCCGCTCGGGTCGCTCTTTAGGTTAAGCCGTGTTTGCCTAGGTTGGTCTGAGGATAGGTGACCACTCATTACATACCGAGTTTCCTTCGTGCCTCGGAAACCACGTTAAGCCATTGGTCCCGGCTGTCATTTGTAGATCTTTGGCAGTCGTTTTGTAATCAGTGGCCCAAAAAGCCTGACAACTAGTCATACCAAGGGGCAGCATAATACCTCGTTATAACCGGGTTGTGGAGGTCAGATAGGCAGTCGGTCCCTGTAAAATACTGGTATTCAACTGCATCCGGTTAGACTGGAAGCCGACCCCAACATAGTTGGGAAAAGGCTAGGCAGGTGATGTTTAACATGCTTAGTAATTTGACTGACTGGAAAAGTATGTAACAAAATCAGCATTCCTACCTACCTACTAAAAGCTTAAGGAACCAAGTGGAGAATATTTAGGTTTCTCCACTAGGTTCCTTAAATGTTTTTCAACATGATACAGTTTGGATAGGAAAGATCCTGTTATCTAATTTGATCTCCACATTGTTTCAATAACTACAAAAAAAATCGGAAGTTAATTGCTACTAACTCTCAATTAATTTACCGCAAAAAGAATATTCGTCTCAATAACGCCGTCTTCACTCTACAGTTCTACACCCCTTCATTAAACCGAAAAACTGCTATTTTTACAAATTATCATCCACCATTAATAATAATCCTCCGACATCACTAATATTTCATCATTCACCCCAAATGAATCCATCCGCTATCTCGTTTTGATTTAGACACCTATCTTCTAAGTGTGAGTGAGACGCAATATTTGAGCAATTAATATTAAAACGTGCTAACGAATGGCCAAAACGAGGGTAAGTTCATAATCAAGGACGATCGGATTCCTTGTGAATCGGTTATTTGATCAAAATAGCTAAATTGGTAGCGTAAAGCTCTGAGCACACTGAAGTAGTTACGCAAAGGATGGTTTTAACTGGATTTTGAGTTTTAGTCCACGCCAAAATCTAGCAATGATTATGTCAAAGCTTCCATTCAATATTCCAATGTTTAACGGAAACTTTGACATAATTTCCAGTTGCTGGAAAAACATATTGAAAAGCAATTTTATAATAAACTATGTAAAATATCCGACATAGCCGATGAGGACCGCGGCGATGGTGGTCAGATCCATCTAATCGAATTCGTGGGGCAAGCATGACCAGAAACTGCACAAAATAGAGGCAGAAAGTCGAGGCATTTGCCCTGCAGTTGGACATAATATATATGGGCTATAAAAAAGTGAATCACTACTGGTTTAATACATCCTATGTTAGTTTAAACTCACCACGCCCTGCCGTGAAGTCATTTCTCATCGCATAGAATGTCGATTGATGGAAGATCAAATGTGACGAACAAATAATAATCAGAAGAGAAAGAAACACTGGATTTCCTAAAATAATAAGAAGGTAAAAGGTAAGCTCCACAGCTCGAAATACAATTACACCATTCTCTTGTAACCTAGCAACAATGCAACAACCGTTGCATAATGATACTAAAGCATAACTCGTCACTCAAATGTTCCACGCGTTACGCCTTAACGTACTGAAACCTTTAAGCAACAGTTTATAAAGGGAGTGCGGCCCATTTCTCGCCAATTATACGTGTGTCAAACACACTCGGTATTGCTCGTCTGTACACCGACCCAAACGAAAATCAACGTTATATCAACCTCACAACGTCTAAAGCCCAACAAGAAAATCCTAGCTAAAATGGTAATGATAGAGCCCAGTCTATAAATTGTGTTGCATTGGAATGTGATCTTTATTGCGTGGGTGTTAAGAGTGGATGTCGTTTCTGTAGTAGATCAAAGTGTGGTGTACACGTCGGTATATGACGTACGCGACAATAATACGGCGATGTTCGAAAATGGCGGTTAAGGAGACGACTCTTGGCAATTTTATTTATTTTATTCTTCATGTAATTCATTTTTATAGACACTTAAAAGAATGCAATGCTTAAGATTGACCTGAGTGTTGCTATTCGGGAAGCAGTTAAAATTAGGGAGTAATCCACTATTTTTATTCGTCATTTCCAAAATCAAGTCAATCATCATTTCAGCCACAATTATTCAGCAATTGTGGATCATCATTAATCAAAGATCTTCGGTTTGACCTAGTTTCATAATATTTTTTTTTAGGATTTGAATAAAACATATTTTCTGCTACGTTTAAAAAAGGTAATAACAATTAACAAGTAATAATCCGAATTCCTCCATTCTGAATCATCCATCCTTGTATCAGCCCTTTGTCTATGTAGACGATTACCAGCTCGCTCCAAACTCATCCATATTCAGGAGCTAGGCTTAATATTAGCCGCTTAATAACAAGGCTCCGCACTGCTGCCTGTAATTTGTAGGTAGACGGTGAACGGTTTGGGTGGATTCAGCCGCGGGGTACTATCAGATCCATGTTATTTTTGTCTACTTATGAAAAGTCGTGTTTAGTTAGTAGGCTACTTAGTTTAGTGCAATTTGTGTGTACTTTGGTGTTTCAATACTCATAACTTTACTCATACTGTTTAGATTAGACACTTTTGAAATTATTTCTATGTATTGCTGCCGTGACCGTAAAATAGAAAATTATGGGAACGATTGAGCATCGAAAGTATTGCTTCTTTTTTTGTATCTCGTTAACGTTTAACATGTCATTTGGAATCGATTGTGGGATGTGCGTTGAGTTGACATCATGCTCAAACAGAAAAGCCTCTTCCGTATTATCGGAAATATTTTCAGTATCGCTCCCCTTAACATTCAAACTATCCGACATAGAGCTACGATTTACAGCCTCGCATTTAACACCGCGTTATGGAGTGAGCAATTTGGCTCCGCTCAGATGCGACATCATAGGTTTCAGAGCTCCATGTCGGCCTAATGCGTTTGATTGCCGCAGAGAACCCTGATTCATCGCGGCTATTTCGGTTCCGTATGTCTTTGCAATTATTACTGTTTGATGTTTCTGAATGGTTCTGCGTTTGGTTTAGTAAGTGTCTATTTTAAATAGACCGTGGTGATGTTGTTAGAGCGTTTGTGTATGTATTCTGTTGTCTAAGTAGGTGGATCGGATCGTGGTATGAACTTTGCAAGTGTCATTGACGTAGGCGATTGTAATTATGTTGTGTAATGGAATTTCAATACAATTTAAAGTTCAAGTCTGTTAATCTAGATATTGGGGCAGAAACTAATACTTTAAAAGCATAGTAACTACATACTGCTCAAAGGTTTAGTTATCGAAGTCTTTCTATGTAGTTAAATTGATTCAGATGGTTATAATTTTTAGATGGATCTTCTTCTGAAGCACTAACTTTTTCTGAAAAATATGTTACTGTGCAACTTTTGAGTAGCTTAACAAAATCCCTCTTTACAATACCAGTATTAATAAATACCCACCTTTAATTACGATACCCTTAAAACAAGATAATCATAGCGATCATAACCCTATTATATTCGGACCCTCGTCGGGAGAGTTCGGGCTCTGTCGGGCTCCTTCGGGTACAGTCGGGGTTAATTAGCCGACCCTAGCTCCCACCGGGTGCGGGTACAATCGAGAACAATTGTTGTGTAGCGAATTGTCGTATCTCTATTGATTACTGAGAGAAGTATTTGAATTGTTATCGTTTGAAATTACATCATGAATCAGGTGTGACGAAGATCATTAAGTTATTGGACTGAAAGTTTGCAAGAATGATCGAATTCGATTTTTGATGAGGAGATTTCATTATTCAATGTTCACCGGACACGTTATACCTTCTATCAGATATAATAAATCAACTACTTTAGTTCTTAAGTTCTTTCACGATTTTTCTTGTGTTAGAGTGTTAGACTCTAAAAACACTCAAATACAAGATTCATTATTTTTACTTTCTTCACTTAACTCCTATGTATGATAGGCATCAAACCAAAACACGTTTGAGGTTTGTTAATTAATACTTTCTTAATCACACTTATGGAATTACTTTTGATAATTTCATAAAACAGGAATCGCTGCCTGCAAGTTCGACGCCTGTTTTTTCTTCAGGGTCTTTGGCATAAGAAATCTACTTGAATTACAAATCCGCTGACATTTCTAATCTGGTCATTTGGACGGATATCACTTCTGATTCCTGTTACGCCATAATGAGCTGTGGACACATCCTCGAGCACAGAAGCAGATCTCATAACGTGGCGCGTTGAATGCGCGGGCGCACCCGTCTCGTTAATTGTGCGCTTCCCGTCATCAGGTTACATTGAGTAGGGTTGGTAAATTAAGAAATGACTGTCGATATTTTTGGTTGTTTTTTTTTGTAACGTGGACAACACTAAACGAGTCATTTACAAGTTTGTTCGTTTTATTTTATAAAACAATTTTATCATCTGTCCTTTTTTGTTTGTCTATTTTGTGAACGATGATAGGACAAAATACAACGTGTCTTAGTAACTATTGTTTGTATTTACTTGTAGACTAAGAAGTTTTTTTATATAGAAATAGAAGTCTTGTGTACGAAAAGTATGATGGATTTTTGACCAGGTTGTTAATAGGTGAGCAAACGTTAGGCAGGTCCCTAAGCTGGGTGGTCTTGATCTTCGCAGGGTGAGTGGTAGCAGCTGCAAGAGTTGCCAGGAATCGATTTAAATGGCGTGCGATTGGAGAGGCTAATAGAGAATTGCTGCCGACTGATTATGATATTGACTTGGATCATTTATTGGATAATGGATATATGTATTTATTATATTCACTTGTTTTACGAATAATGTCTTAGAGCAAATTGGGCAGCCCTACCGCTCGATCAGAGCTCGGCTGCGCGTGCGCCGGCCGCACGACGGATATGCCGCGCGGTTTGATCTCGCGCATTTGCCATCCACCGCCCGTTATAACCTTCTCAGAAATCAATTCCGCTCAAATTAAAAACATACATCTGAATTAAAGTATAGTCTAACGTCTTCGATAATTTGTTTTTTCCGGAACAAGGAATTTTATTAAAGTTTTATGTGACATGATGTAAAATAGTTCGGTGGTGTGGAAGAAGAAGAAAATATACATGTTTTGTAGAGCACAGTTGTTAAATAAACTTACACTATCATTTACGGGATATCTTCCGTGATATTCAATTATTCTGCTCCCGATATTTCGACACCGCCGTTGCTAGCGCCATGAAATCGGGAGCTCACAATAATTAAAAATCTCGGAAGATATTCCGTAAGTGACGGTGCAAGTTTAGTTATAAACCGTGACAGTTTAAAATAGTTGTTAATATGACCCACGAACAGTTGTCAACTTTGTATTACTTTAGCAGTAGCTAAAAGAAATGAAAATTCACTTGCAGGATTTGACCCACACATACTAACTAACAAGGCAAGTTGAATACAGCTAAAAAAAAATAACAAAATCGGTTCATCCGTTCGGGAGCTACCCTACCATAGACAGACACACACACATATACGCACATAGACGTGTCAAACTTACAACACTCCATCGTTTTTGCGTCGTGGGTTAAAATGGTTGTACATAAACATGTACGAACAACGAATTTCTTCTAATTTAAACAATTGACAGACGACATTGTTGACATCGCGGGCGGTATTCTTTCTAAGAAACAGTCAATTAATTAACTAGTAAATAATAACATTAAGAAAACATATTTCCACTAATAAGTGAGACAATCAGAATTATATGGTGTTTTATCCAACTATTGTTTTTTCTAGTAGTCACAATGGATTCCGTTCTTCATATAAGTCAAACGATACCTTCAGTTCGTGGAAAATGTAATCAAAGATTAATCGGAAAAATAAACGGTTGTTGAAATTCTTTGTCCTTCTTGGAAATGCTACTATAATAATGTTATAAAACGCCTCATAGAGACGATTCAAAGGTATTGCAAATAAAATGTGTTTAATATGAAGTTGATCTGCGAAACGTACAAATATGTAGGTAACTAACACTGTAAATTGACGCAAAAAAAATACTTTGTTTTCCCATTGCTGGGCAAAGTCTATATTTATTTATTAGTATTTCCGGTGTTTGTCATCTCGGGCATACCCGGCAAAGACGAGTCCAGATTGTCTCGCCTGCGTTTTCTACATCTGTCTCGATGATCGTCATCATTCTCTCCTTATTCCAATTAATTAGTGGTCGGTACAGCAAGTCTTCTTCTTCCACACTTCTGTATTACTCGTCATCTCATCAGACACTTCCTCTCTACACATACCATCCATCACACACACTATAAATGATTTTTGATGACACCCAGCTTTAATAGTTTTACTAGCTTAAGAGCCAGTTTCACCGGTTCCGGATAAAGTGTCTATAACTAATACTTTATCTACCAGATATCGCTATCCGACACCTGTGAAACCAAAAGTGTTAGTTTATCTGGCAGATAAGTTTCTAATAGGCTAACCGACACTTTATCCGCAACCGGTGAAACTGGCCCTTAGCCTTTGTATTGTTTGTACAACGGGCTCGTGTCCGCAACTCCACGTCAAAGCACGTATTTTGCGTATGGGCTCTAATCCTCCACGCGGGCTCAGTGCGGGTTGGTAGATGTCACATGTCTTCGAATATTTGGTTCTAGGACATGCCGTTTTCCTCACAATGTTTTTTAGAGCAGCGGTGATGAAATAAATGACATAAAGTAATGCACCTGACTGGGTTCGAAGACACGACTTACTGTTTGTAAGTCGGGGTTTCCATCACTGGGCCACCGTTGCTCTCTACCTTAGCTTTTATTGAGCCATGCAATAAATAACATGTTTATTCACTTAAAAAATCTACGACATCAAGACATTCAGTTGCCAAAACGGATTAATAATTCACGCTAAAAGATAACTCCGCCATTAAATTCTAAACAGCTACTAATTCTTCTAAACATTAAAGATTAATACCAGCATCAGAATGCAGCGATGATCTACTTAAATATTAAAGTTACTAATCCTCTACGAGATATATGCGAGAGTCGGATATATCGCGATTCTGTGAAGTTTCATTTTTTTATCGGCAGCGACATGTCGCGTCGACAGGCAGCGCTGTGTTCGTCGCTGAAAAATGAGTTTACAGGAATTTTAGACGGCATAGTTAACTCTTTTCGATGTGACGTTTGTAGGCCGGAGTGGACTGAAAGCTATGCGATGTTGAAGACATACATTTTATCAGTGTAAATTCTCGTGTTCTTTTCAAAATTCCTCGCTGAATGTGATGAATTGTTTCTAATGGTTTTGTCGGAAGTTGTAGTTTTTATTTTACAGGGAATTGGGTAAATTAGGACGAATCGATTTATTTTGTGGGTAGGTCAACGAACTGTCGTCAGTTACATGTCCGGAAAATATGTAGGTTACTACTGAAAAAAAGTGTTGATATTATTGTCTGATTCGATCGGGCGATTAATAAAACAAAACATTATTTAGGTCACTCTCACTTGATTAATTTGATCTGCCGTTTATTAGTAGGTCAATGTTGGCAAACTATTTAGCGTAAATATTTTCGGCATGTCTTTGTCCTAAGGAAACGATGGATGAATTGTGTGAGGAAAGATATGAAAGAAAAAGTAAATGATAATGTAACAGTTGACAATGGAGAATAGAAGAAGAAAAAGTGTTGGACCAATCTCAAGTAACACGGGATATGGGTAAGAAGATGATGATTATGGGAGAAAATAGCTGACCCACGCAACTTCGTCTGCGTCACATAAGAGAGAAAAACGAGAGGAAAAAATTTCCCGTTTTTTAAACATTTTTCATTCCTGCTCCGCTCCTACTGGTCGTCGCGTGATGTTATATAGCCTAAATCCTTCCTCAATAAATGGACTATCTAGCACAAAAATAATTTTTCAATTTGAACCAGTAGTTCTTGAGATAAGAGCGTTCAACCAAACAAACAAATAAACAAACAAACAGACAAACTCTTCTGCTTTATAATATTAAGTATAGATTAAAAACTAGATTAAAAATACCTACTGTTACAGAAAATCTATTACAGCACTGACGAATTTCTAACCAACAAATTAATTTGACTTGTATAATGACATCTTAATTTTCATTAATAATTGCTTTGACATTCATATTTTATTATGTATTATTTATTATGATCAGCGTATGACACTATTTGATTATTTGTATTGTATCTTTTATTTTTACGTTATGGTTAATTGCTATTTTGCTGTGTGTAATGGATCGATATTTAAAATCACTTGACGCTGTGTGGCGTCCGATATTTCATATTTGTACGCCGTTCAGGCAAACGTGACTGTAATAATTATAATTTAATGGAACATCTTGCAACTTATGTGTGTATACTTATGTTTTGAACAAGTAAAAATGATCTTATCTTATCTAGATGTCTTATTTATACCTAGTTCAGTCAATCTACACAAAAAATCCTCAAAAAACAAATTCTTCGCATGAAAACTCCCATCGCTTCCAGCCAGCCATCGCCTCGCTCCCTCTACCGCACAACACTAACCGCAGTATATTTTCAATCACAATTTGTCACTTCGATCCCCGACTAACAGGTTTCCGTGTATCAACATCAACATTTCCCCGTACAATATAAATTGACCGACTTCTAATGAAAACTGAAACTTTCATAACATTCGCTGGGAACAGTTTTTACGTGTTAGAGATAGATTAGTGTGTCTGTTCTTTAATTAGTCAGATGTTTGTTTATTTACGTTGAGACATTCTGTTTTCCGAGGATTGTAGGGTTTTCTAAGAAAATTATTGGAACAAAAGATGTTGTGTTTAGTTATGTTTGATTGTTTATTGTTCTAATCTATCTATACTAATATTATAAAGCAGAAGAGTTTGTTTGTTTGGTTGAACGCGCTAATCTCAGGAACTACCGGCTCGAATTGAAAAGTTCTTTTTGCGTTAGGTAGTCCATTTATCGAGGAAGACTATAGGCTATATAACATCACGCTATGATCAATAGGAGCGGAGCAGGAATGAAAAATGTTGCAAAAACGGGGACGTGTTTTTCCTTTCGTTTTTCTCTCTTATGTGACGCAGACGAAGTGGCGTGGGTCAGCTAGTTAATGGTATTTGGCTTCTAAAAATTTTGTCAGTTGTGGACTGTCTCGTTTAGTGGTCGCAAGAACTGCCGTTGAGCTTTAGGTTTTGGGTTCAATACCAGATCAATGAGTAACAGCGGGATTGATGGCATATATAGGCTCGACCATATGGGACTTGAACATACTAGGGGAAATGTCGATGTTGTGCTATTAGTAATTGAGTACGCCTTGTCTAGTCATTCGGAAATGCAAACAAGCGTATTTTTATTTTTGTCGAGCTGAATGACGCAGTGGTTGGTAGGTAGCCTTAGGGTCCCGGGTTCGAATTCCGCTAGGGCCAATGTTTGTGTGATGAGCAATGGAGATTTGTTTCCGGGTCATGGATGTTTATATTTAATAAGTATAAGGTTTTTACAAAAAAAAGCATTTATCGACTATCTGGTGTCCACAACGCAATCCAAGTATGGCATGCTTAGTGTGGCACTAGCTGGCGGTGTATGTAATGTCCAGCGATAGGTATTTATTTATTTAAGCGTCTTCTTCTTAGAAGGACTTATTTAGTAGTAGAAATTAATAATCGCTTTTCCAGTTAAATAACAACTGTTGAACCACCCTTACAATGACGTAACGCTGACCATTTCGAAGTTCGTGTTACAAACTTTATTACGTGATTTATTACACAAATATTAACTTTAATCATGCAAAAATACGGTTTTAAATTGCTTTGATGACGTCCAAACGAGTGGTAAAATTTTAATAAACGATTATTTGAAAAGCTCTTTATAAATTAATATTGGGATGTATCCAACGGAAATTGTGTGATTGTATAGTTTTTATGTGAAATGGCGGTTTTATAGTGTGATAGATGCTTTTAATGTATTTAGTGGAAAGAAAAATGGTTTATTTCTGTCGTTAAAATGATTTCCTAATTTCTTCTTGAGAGAATAACTTAAACTAAAACTTTTTAATTAAAAATTAGAAGATCAACAAGATCATTATCAGTTGATAATTTTGAAAATGCGACTATTATAGAAGTTTATTGTGGTTGTTGTTTATCAAGTCTGAAAACATTTTAATGATCCAACGTAAAACACACCCTGTTTCTGTGTGACAAGTCACTTATTAACGTACTTATGACTACTAGTTGTTCCAGGTCTGACTGTTTGTTTAAGTAAGTTTAAATGTTTGTGAACGCACCCACGATACAAGAGAAATCTCTAGTGTGGCGCATGTGGCGCTACATTATAAAATAAAAACAAAGATTTCTACTAGTAAATTTTCGCAAAAAAAAATTCGCGCTTTAATTACTGTAAAAGGATATCTAACTATTAAAATCTCTGCTAATTTAATCAAAATAATTGATATTATTTTAACCGTAAAACTGTACCAAAACAGACTCTTTGTTTTTATTCCCTTCACAAACCAATCAAGCAATTCACACAATGTCACAGCTCAAACTGTGAACAAAAAAGAAAATCTCAACACCCAATTCATTATTTTGAAAGTCCCTTGTCATTAAGGGCCCCTAAATTGCGGGGTCCTTAGAGCCGCGGGGCCCGGGGTGATGGCGGGCAGATAACGCACGTGCGCAACACACCGCAGTCAGGGGCCCTTGCGAAGTGATGAGCAAGCATTCTGATGAACAAAATGCTTTTCATTATTGATTTATTGGTTGACAGAATTTTTTATGGGCTCGTAATTTTTTCAGTGGTTAGGAATTTGCTGGTGAAAAAAGTTAGCACTTCTGTTTAACATTCTGTTTAATATCCCATTGTTCTTATGCATAGGTATGACTTTAATGATCTGTTTCTTTTATGATCAAAAACACGACGGCAATTTACGAATTTACTCTCAGAATATGTTCTATTCAAACTTGTACCTACTTTAGATATGCGTACACTAGAGTGTAGTGTGCTGTCCTAGTGTGAACCAGCGCTAATTAACAATTGATCAAGTGAGGATTGTTTTATAATTGTACTTTGGCCACCATTTTGCCGTTTCAGACTCAACTTGTAAATATTGAATAAGTGTTCCGCTAGCGAGTGAAACAGACCAAGTGAGTGAGTGTTGTTTACAATGTCACTCCATTTTGCCTATAGTTTTGTCTGAACCTTTACAATTATTCTTTACAATGTAACAATAATAACATACTTATCACCAAATACCCGTAATTGCCACGCAGGCAATGTGTGTAATGTCACACGGTGGCTCCGCTCGCTCGCAGGGGGTTGTAGAGGGTTGACGGGGCGAAGGGGTGAACATTTTTGTGCGAGGGTGGTTTGCGTAGTAATGAAGTGTTATTGTTAATTATATCATGAGTTAGCTCGGAGGTATGCTAATTGGGTTAGGGTATACTGTTGTTATTTTGAACTGTCTATTATTGTGAAGGTGTTTTAATAAGGCTTTATTTATTTGATGGACGAAGCCCTTTTCGGGTCCAGCTGAGGATAGATACAGTTTAAGTTTATGCTTTGTATGTTCAATTTCGTCCAGCAGTTTACGGTATTAGCCTATTACATTCCGAGTTTCCTCCGTGCCTCGGAAAGCACGTCAAACAGTTGGTCCCGACTGTCATTTGTAGATCTTTGACAGTCGTTACTGGCACGTCGTTGTCGTCGTCTGTGGCACGAAATGTCTGACAACCAGTCTTACCAAGGGACCCAGTACTAACTGGGTTGTGGAGGTCAGATAGGCAGTCGCTCCAAGTAAAATACAGGTATTTAGCTGCATCTGGTAATCCGGTTTGATTGGAAGCGGACCCCAACATAGTTGGTAAAAGGCTCAGATGATGAGTTTGGATTAAGAGGTGGAAGTTTGAATTGTTTGTGTCCTATGAGGTTTTAAGATATGTAGTTAGAATGCTGATAATATCATCGCAAGCCAGAAATGAATCAAAAAGTTTCGAGTTTGAAGTTTTTTCGCAGAGGCACACTGCAGTTGGTTCTCACAAACAACATCATTTTTATTCAACTTTATATAGGGTGTAAAACACCTCTTCACGAAGCTGAAAAGGCACTTGTTCTCCCCATCATTGCGATCATTTTTTTGTTCTACACCATACCTGGGAACCTTCTAGTTACGGAGATATGGGGGGTGAAAGTTACAACTTTTTGATAAGTTTTTTTTTAAATACAAGTTTTTTTGGAAAGATTTTGACTTTTAACACCTCCACGACCCCCGTACTATTAATCCATCCCTCAGCACAATGTTTTAAGTGCGTTACATTAAGTTCAACCACAAAACATCATTTATAACCTCAAAAACAAAAGTTTTTTCCCAGCAATAATTTTTGCGTAAAGTTACTTAGTTTGATGTACAGAATGCTTGGTTAACAGCTTTGTGATGAGGTGGTTTACACCCTGTGTAGAGCAATTGCCTATCTGATCTCCACAACACAGTTAGGTACAAGAGATAAAAATAATGTAAGTAGATATTATGCAGTTCGAATGCTGATGATAACATTCTTACTACCCACAGGCTATAACTCTATGAGAGGGATTGATCAGGAACCATCAAGTACGGGTTGATAGAAGATGTCACATGTCTTCCAGTTTTTAGTTCTATAAAATTGTCCCCCGCGGGGCTAGGTTCAAACCCAAGTAATGAACGAGTCTGGGTTTAAACCCACGACACGTAAGGTAAGTTCGTAACCACTGGACCACCCAATCTACCAAAATGAACTCGAATCTCCATTGCGCTACGAAATTAGCATGCATAATACAAACTGATACCACCACACCAGATTGATATGTTATCGTGTAATCATATCAATGCGTTCAGTGATAACGGTATGTACGCGACCACAAGCTGATTGACTTGCGGTCACTTTGTGCATGCCGATGGTGTTCATGTACGTAATGTACGTACACGTACATAGTGCGGTCGAAGATTATGTATTATGTACATAGTTTTGATAATGTTCGGTGGCGTGGTGGAATGTATATGTTGGTTGGGAGCTTTTATTGTAAGTTGTGATATTAAGATATTAAAAGGGCTGTTTCGTGGATTAATTGAGCTATGTGAATAGTGTCACAGTGTTTAGCAAGGTGAAAGAATTTAGTTTTAATGACTTATGCCCGCGGCTTTGCGCTCGTGGAGTTCGATAAAACTATCTGTGTGCTTAATTTTATCCAAATCCGTACAGTTGTTTTTGCGTGAAAGAGTAACAAACATATTACTATACAAACTTTCGCCTTTACAATTTGACGACCCGATTGGCGTGGTGGTAGTGACGCTGCCTTACGTTCTTAGGGTCCTGGGTTCGAATCCCAGTAGGAGCAAATGTCTGGTGAGGGTGATGAGCATGGGCATTTGTTTCCGAGTCATGCATGTTTATATATGTATAATAAGTATGTATTACACAACATTGTATTACAACTATGTATTTAGTGTCCACGACACAAGCTTTGCTTAGTGTGGCACTAGGTGGCGCTGTGTGATATTTATTTATTTGTTTAATTATTATTGGTTAATATTATTTGCTGAAAAATTCCCTCATTTAAAGTTTAATGCCATTTACTACTATTATTTTTTATATCACACCTATACGCTGTACTTCTGCAAATCGTTGTTTATTTAAACTCTAGCAGTACACTAGGTAACTACGTTATATCAGGTAACTTTTTCGTGTATTAAAGTTTATAATTGTAAGTAAATTGCCTGCTACCGATGTTTTATTATGATCTTAAAATGTACCTAGTAGATAGAGTACCAAGTTTTTTATTTCATTGAGTATAGGTATTCTGTTCCGTAAATGATAAACTTTAGTGGTAAGTAGGTGAAGCTAAACCTTAAAAAAATCGTAATAGAATGGCCATTAAAACCAACGTAATTCAGTACAGTCGAACAATTAAAAACGTGTGCTTCACTCTCTTCTAATTGTCTCGTCCCTCGCGAGTCTCGCTCTGTGGAGATTCATATAAGTACACACGAACACAGCTTCCGTTTGTTTTCAAATGCTCTTTTTTGGACGTTTCCTTAATTCCTCAATTAAGCGGGATGGAAGTTGGTAGGAATTAGTTTAGGTATATCAATGAAAATTAAACATCAACTCGTTTTTAATGATTTTAAGAGCACACGTAAGTCAATGCAGTCAGTTGAAGTGCATCCAAAACAAAGTTTTAATTTCCGAATAACCACTAAAAGAAAAAAAAGAACGAGATAAACTCTTTAAATCAATGGCAGACAGAAAACAAACTATAAAGATCAGTCGCATCATAATAATTGACGATTGCCCTTTTCATTAGAGGTATAAAGGACACCTTTGACAACAAGAATCTTAATAAAATCAAACGTTAAAATAATCCACCTCAGTGGTTAAATTTCTCCTCATAAAACCAACTAAACTCACCAAAGACTAAAAAACAATCAACCACAAAAAAACAGACAGTACAAACACTATAATGCCTACACGTAGTCTAAACACGTGCCAATTAAGCCCACTTAGAATATAATTTAATACTCGCACTCAAACATGGCCGCCTGGACGCCTGGTAGCTGGTAGCGGGTAGGTAGTACAGTCGCGATCAATTAAGGCGCGTGTCCGGGCATTTTTATGCAAATATCTTCGTTGGTGGTCCCGCCGGCGGCGTCCGGGACGTTGTGTCCGGGGTAGGACAAAGAGTAGGAGGTAAATGGGCAGACGTGTGAGTTGTTATTGTTTGTGTCTATCGAGAGGGTGAAAGCGTCAACGATTTGGTGAATTACTTAACGAGTTGTCGTAAACGTCGTTGTAACAACATGAATTTGAGCGCAGTGACAAAGATAAAATGTATCGAGTGTGATATATTATGTTCAAACTTTTACACAATGGTATACAAAACCCTTACGCCCAATGGCCGGAAATAAATCGCCGAATAAATAAAAATAATTCCACAAACCACTTATCGTGAAAATAAACGAAATTGTTACGTTATGAAACAAAATACAACGTTTAAATTGTTATTTAATTTCAGCGAACAGAAAAAAGGAAAATATTGGTAACGGTTTTTCAGAGAGTTATTTGTACCTATTATTAACTACAAAAAAAAACTCATTAATCCGACTACAAAGATATTACCCACACGCCATCAAATAACATCCATTGCCAATCTCTCAAATTATCCTGATTTAATTACTGATACTCACAAGTAAATATTCGCTTGAAAATAAACAGTCATAGTACGCCGGCTGTAACTTTTTCCTGATTTACACTTTCATAAGAATATCAATGTCCTATCTACAATCTTATTAATTTTATAGTCCTTAATCTTCTGCCATCCGGTTTCGGATACAATAAACGAACCCTCGTCATTGATTTAGAAACATCAATTAGATTATTATCTGCTATCGATATTAGGAAGTCTCAGATAATTCGATTATCTATCGATTTTATTGAAAGAGAATCGATAAAGCTCTTAGCAAATGATCGTTTAAATATTAATACACTCGTTGGTTTGCTTTCAGATTATATTCTAATTGATAAAGAAGCTTTTTATGGATAATTAATTAGTATGCTATGTTTCTATAATATTGATTATTTTGCATTAAGATAAAGATATTGGGAATTTATGTTATTGCTGACTTAATTTAAGAATTCTAGGAAAATTAAGAAGTCTACGGCCATTGAATGAGAAATAAACGGACTAAATCAATTTAAAATTATAAAATGATATGCCCATCCTGCATTGTATAAGAATATACAGCCAGGACTACCTACTCAATGAGAAGAAACAGCAGCATCCTTTTGTACTACCATCACTATAATTATGTCAAACTTAAATTTTGTCTTTTACAAAAGCGCACCGTTGGGTTTGTATCGCAGCTCTTCCAACGGGCAATTATATAACAGTTAGGTTACTTACCAATAAACCAATTTCCGGAAAAAAATTTCTTAAATTCTTCAAAATCAACCTCCATTTTCCTAATACTTTTTATTTACCGCAACAAACAGCGAGCAAGCATTATAAATACCACTACACCTCCCATCTGAGTCACCATCCACTTTAGAGGAACTCCTTTATCTATAGCATCTTATCTGCATAAGGCTCGGTGCACACAAGTGACCATTCCCGATTAGGTGAGCCTAATTAGCACCTCGGAGATTGCCTGCGAGTTATTTTAAGGGCCGATAAATGCGACTTTCTCGTCGCGTGGGTGAATTGTTTTATTTTAGAGGTTTAAATAATGACAATGAATTGTAATTGCCGTTTAAAACGTTTTAAGGAATGTTGTTTTTGGTTTAAACTGTTTTTGGATTTTGTTAGGGTTCGTAGTGAAAGTGGTAGATTTATTTGTTTAAAACTTTCTTGTCAAGGCTATATTAAAAGTGTCTGGTAAAGCCCAATGAAGCATATGAATAAGTGTGTTCACCGTAAATCTCAAACTGAATCGCTTTACCGGAAACCCTAATTTAATCAACATGTTGATTAAAAAACAAAATGTGAAACGAATCAATTACTTCCTCAAAGAAAAACAGGTCTCATAAAACACTACATATTAATAAAATGCTTTTAAAATACTAGCTCATTATGAACACCATCAAATGAACACATGTCATAAATGATAATGTCATCTGTCATAAATAGACGACAGATAGTGCACACTAACCTTAATACTGTAGATAATTTCGCCTGTCATCAGATTAGTATAGAAACTCATTTGTTTCAAACTTTTCCCAAGCCCCGCCCGTTTGAAAGTTTGCCAAATTGTTCTGTTTCACCAATGGGAGGAGAGAACGGTAGGCCCAGTTTCTGTCGACCAATGAGCGTCGAGCGCGGCCTGCGTTGGCGCAGGTTTTCGTTTTGCAATTCAATGAGTTGTCTAATTGATGTTTTGTTTGGCATTGATTCGGCCCATTGATGATGTTTGTTAATGAGCGGTAATTATGTGTCTCTTGATGCCTGATGAGAGGAAGTGACGGTCATTTGTTAAATGTCTTGTTTCTCGTTAAACTTGTTTCTGTGTCAAGGAATTTGTGGAATGATATATTTTCGGTTGTATTGGATTTCATTGGAACTATAAATTTTATTTTTATTTGATTTGGGAAGTGGTTTGAATTTACTACTAGATACGAACAAAACCACTGCATTGCGCTGTTTCGTCACTCAAAAATCTCAAAATGAAACTAAAAGTTTAAAATCATTTCAAAATAATATGAATGACAAACCAAATGATTTCTAAATGTTAACAAGTTCAAACGTTCTACAATTAATCGCATACCTCTTCATATAGCCACCTCACACACACACACACACACACACACACACACAACATCGTATCCTCCACCCATCTACACAGATCCCTAATAAAATTTATCAAAAGCATGTTAGTACAAAGTGGCATTTTATTTAATAGAGTTTAAATATAAATTGGTGTGTTGCCAAGTTTCTGCCAGTCGGCACTCGGCGAGTTGGCAAGTCTGCCGGTGCCAAAAACTGCTCGGCGCATACACTTGCAGATATTGCGCTAGAGGAGTGCTAAGTGACCTGGGGTTGGGGAAACTGGATGAGGCAGGGTGGAGGATGGGAGGTTGTGAGTGTGGTTGGGTATCTCAGCTTGAGAAATGGTAAACTGAGAACCTGTGTGTTTGATTGCGACGTTTGTGGAGATTATCTGAATAAAAATATATTTTCGGAATGACTTCAAAAAGTAATTTACCAATGAATTTGTTTCCGTAATGATGATTGTTCAACTTTGATTGATTATTGGATATACTAGAATTGACACAATTGAAACTGCGGATATGAAAAGACAAAAACATGCATTTTATACTGGGAAGTTTTTAAAACCCATTAGGAATAACAAAAGGGAACGAATGGACCTACTCGTATAAAAGCACTGTTGCATTATACTTAGATACACCTTAAAATCCTTAAGCATACGTTTATACGTGTTTTCATACATTCACTACTCCCAATGCATACTCTAACTCATAAACAATTTACATCATAACGACGCCATTTAAATACCAGCCATCATTCAGAAACATAAACATTCTTCAAATGCCGCCATGACAAGTTAAAAGCTCTTCAGTATTAACTATCGGCTAAATGCGCTATAATTTAGGTTTAATTTGGCATGTGATCTAGACTGGAAGTGGGGCACTTTGTCACTGTCTGGTGACTGAGGAGCTTGTCACATGTTGGCTGACGATTATTTCCAGCCTTGGGCTGCAATATGGGAAATGACAGAATTAAATAAATATCGCTGGACATTACAAATACCGCCATCTAGTGCCACACTAAGCAATCAGGCTTGTGTCGTGGATGACACCAGATATGTAGTTGATATAATTATTACACTGTCTCCAATTAGAGTTCATGCTGCGTCGACCCCAAATGAGTTGGGATGAGGGCAGGAGAATGATGATGGGCCAGTGTGGTCCCGCTATTTTCGTCATCTCATATCATTTCAGCCGACAGACGTCCACTGCTGGACATGAGCCTCAAGTGTCGCTACATTGACGACCGGTCCCGTGCGACTTTTAAATACTCTGTGTAAATACATAGGTATACTTAATTATATATAAACATCCATGACTGAGTGGTTCTGTCGTCTTCTTAATCACCAAGTGGTATTTTTCTAGGTATTTTACTAATTTTGATGTGTTTCTGGTGCTGGCCGGTCGCAGTGAAACAGGATGATTAAGATTTATGAGTTACGGAAGATTTTTAATGAGTAAACATTAACGTAGCGTCACGCCTGTAAAATTCAGGTAAGTCATCGTTGTACATCTCCATTTCACGAGTTATTTTGAAGTCGAAATCTAAACTTCAGGCTCTTACTGAGAAATTCCTGATGAAAAAACAATAAGTACCAATAGTTACTACAAGTATAGTACCACAACAACAAGTATAGTTAGTAACAATAGTTTTAATTTAAATTTTCTTGTTTGACTTTTCTACACCCTGTGTCTACATTTCTTATCGGACTTTCCTCTCGCAGGTCTGCTGGAAGAAATTTCTTTTGAAATAAGCAGTACCTTTGTGCTCTTCTATGTTAATATTACCTTTTAAGTATTTTGTGTACATGAACAAATAAATAAATAAATAACATATTTCTAGAATTCAGAATCAAACCTCGCGCTCACCAGTAACGAGACCATAGACAACATTCGCTCTATTTGTTTTTTTTCCGTAGATTCCTAGCCACATCCATTATCTCAACATCCGTGATCTATAAGCATCGAGATTGCATCCGCACAACATTTGTATCACGGCTCCTCTCAAGAGGCCGACTTTGATGTCTGCTCAGCTTTGCAGCGCTGCAGCGCTTCACTGCTATCATCTGCAGCGCTATCTTGAACTAATATCGAACACTTTGTCGAGTTCAATTGAGGATGTTTAGTACTTCGTGTGAAGGTGTTAGTACTAGGAATTGTGAGATTGTTGGTACTATTATCCTCGTATCGGTCTCAACGTTCATAGGTAGCGTCGTGGTATAAAATGTCGGCTGGTCAGCCAGACGATAATATAGCCATCAGTATGTGAAACTGACTGCTATAAGGTCTAATGATCCTTTAAATCTTGTTTTTCGAACATGATTCATGACATAGTATGGCTGCAATGAGTGTATCAGGTCAGATTTCCACAAGAAATTATTACTGTCTCGTTGGTTTAGTTATTGCAAACACTGCTGTTAGAGCACGAGATGAGGCCCTGGGTTTGATTCCCAGAAAACGTGTTATTGTGTTTGTCTATCAGAAGTTTCTCAGTTTAAGTCTGGATTTGTGCCCACTTCACTCCTATTACATGATTATTCAAACATAACTGGGTTTCCTTATAAACCAGCGGATTACTGGCGCGATGTTTCGCAATATTGTAAAGTACTGGTTCATTCAGATCATGAAAATATATTCCCATTGACCCCAACGTCTGGGAGTCAATTCCAATATGCATATATTGAGGTGACAATTTAAACAGAGCCCATATAAAAACAATACCATTAACAGCCATCCGACGGCCGCAAGTGACGGGACAATTGACTAAACGACCTGATTGCTCGTTAACTGTCCGTGGCCATCAATCTGTCATCTGCTGTTTATGCAGTACTAATGGTTTTTATCGCACTTGTTATGACTTATTGATATAAGCATAAAAGCGTTTTAGAAGAGGAATAAGCTAGTACCTTGCTTTGCTAATTTGTTGACCGCCAAATTAATTTAAAGCGGTGAGAGCTGCACCAGTATGCTTGGTGTCGTGGGCTCGATTCTTCAAGAGTTATTGGGGCTTTCTGTGATGATTTTCTCAGTAGTTATGGAAAGTTTGGCTTCATATTGCTCGCACTTTTTAAATGTGGGGTTACTTTTCTGCCGAGGTTTTTAAATATACTGAAATAATTTGACGAAATTATGCGGGTTCATGAATGGCTCGAATGTCCAGTTCATATGCGGTGCCTCCTCTTAGATAATGGCCCACCTTCCAACTTATAGGGAAGCACTATCACTTGCGCTTGTAGAGATCTAACTGCATCAGTGAGTGGGGTTCGTATGGCGAGTTTTTTACTGAACACATTCGAACATTTTGGCATCGATACACTTCAGATATACGAAATTCTTCTGTCTACGAGTATGTTTATCGTGTGGTTAATGCCTAATAGTATCACAGTTTTTAAGCCGCCCATGGGCCTCTGACTTGGCGTTACATTCCGTAAAGAAATATCTCCCAGGCATGCTGGTTTCCTCATTTTCTTTCCCTTCCCTTATAGAACTCGAGACCTGTGACTTGGTAGACCGGTGGGCACACCACTAGTATCACAGGTATAACCTCACTTCTCTTATAGGAGTGTGCAGAAGTTACAGAACCGCCACCTGCACGCTTAGCATGATCACCGGAGAAACGAGAGAGACTCGACAAATCTTTTGTTCATCTGTCATTGAATCGACATAATGACAGATGAACAAAAGATTTGTCGACTCTCTTTCATGTCTACGGTGGTCATGCTACGCGGGCTGGTGCGCACCTAATATCTAAACTCTATACTTAATATTATAAAGCAGAAGAGTTTGTTTATTTGTTTGGTTGAACGCGCTAATCTCAGGAATTACCGGCTCGAATTGAAAAAATATTGTTGCGTTGGATAGTCCATTTATAGAGGAAGGCTATAGGCTATATAACAACACGCTGTGACCAATAGGAGCGGAGCAGCAATAAGAAATGTTGCAAGGCGGAAATTCACGCGAACAAAGTCGCGGGCAGAAGCTAGTAACTTCATACACGTAGTCGTACATGCATGTTTTGCACGGTTGCGAGTACTATGCACCGTAGAAATAAACACGTTATTAACCTAAATTCCGAAGCCACTACAATCACAAAAGCTGCCACTTCAACTTACTAAGTTTCGGGAAATGCCTCGCAATTCACCTGAACGTGGCTAACGACCGCGATATATTATTAAACAGAGGTAGTCCGCCATGACAGATCAATACCAATCAAATGTTTATTAATAAATTAAACCTATGTTTGTTGTAATAGGGTGGGCAGGGGGCTAAGCCTTCTTAAGAATTCGAGTATTAGCAGAAATCAGAATTAAGAATAAATTGCTGAAATATTTAGGTTAGAATCTAGAGAGGTTAGACATAGCTACAATCGCGTTGAAAGCGTTTCGTATTTCTACAACGGTTTGACATTTAGGCTGAGGCTACAGTAGGCAGCGATTTGCGATGCGACTGGAAGAGCGAAACGAGAAAAACATGGTATGGCTACATTACAATCGAGATTCCGACGTATTTTCTAATAAATTCGCCTCAATTTCGCTATGTTGGTCTAACCGATGCCGTGATTACAGTAATGTTGTTCCGATCGCATAAAGAAATCAAAGATCGCTAGTAATATTTGATGTACAGTGTAGCCATATACGTGAGCATTAATTCGCGTCGCGGCTTGATGTAGCCTCACCCTAACTTCTAGGGCCTACAAGTAAAAGTATAAAATGTAATGTATAGAACCTAAAAGTCATCATCTAAAATGTCAGTTCGTCTAGCTTCTCCAGAACGTTTGGAAAAGGATAGATCTTAACATCCAATCCTACATCTCGTAGCATCGTAGTGTCGAGTGACAATACACACAAATAAATGAGAATAGACAAAATAATGAAGAATATTAGATTAAAAAGTAATAAACTCTTAATTTCAAAATGGTTTTTTGGCCAAACTTGAGGCGACGTGAATAAACGCTTTTTACAGAGGAGTGTAATCTGTAGAAGTGTAGGTAGGTATATCAAACGTAATGTAATCACTATGCAGATACTAGACTACAGTACGAACGTATGTAGATAACCGGGAGATGGACGGACGCATCTCGCAGCATCCGGCGCGCTTCCTGAGCCAGAGAATATTGTAACTGAGCTGTATCTCACATAACACATCAATTACAGAGTACACTTCAACTTGTGTTGCTATAACTTGATATTGTGCCTAAGCTCGGACGAATATAACGACAGATACTCGTATTATTAGTTTCCATTTTTTTTTGAGCCTCGATACTACATTTCTCCAGACTGTTATTTGACTTGATATAAACTCTCCAACTCGATAGGTACTAATTCAAATATAATTTCATATGTTTTCAGTAAAACGCTGTCATGTATTTTAAAATTACAAACAAAAACTTCAATGATATTTATTTGTATTTGTGTGGATGAATACCGGAGCCACTCATACTCCTATCGTATCAGTGCCAGGTCCACAGTCCTCGCTCCTCGCTCATACACTGGTATAATTGGACGGTATTCACCTGTAACGAGCCGCTTAATGAGATGAAATAATATGGCAACTAAATGAATTATACGCGCGCTGTTGTACATAGAGGTTGCAGGACTGGAAGTGGCACGGAGTGTTTACTCTAAGTACTTGACCTCTATGTCATTCAGAAGGTTGCACGACATGTTCATTTTCATAAAGAAACTGTTTGTTATTAATTTCGGATTGTAGGTCGATTCATTGGAATGTTTATAAAGGGATTTCTTCAATATGAGTCATTTTTACCTAGCTAGGGGGAAACCAAAAGGAAGGGCTATGATTTTAACAGTCTATGTATGTATGTATGTTTGTATTTACGAATTTTCTACCGTAGCGCCTTAACTCTTTATCAGAATTTGATAAATAAGTTTTCAATCGATTTGTTATTAAAATCCGGGTAACATAAGCTACATTTTAACCGACTTCAACAACAAGAGGAGTCGATTTATCCACGTAAGCCACGAGACTAGAGCTTATTATTATTATCCATTAGAGCGGGATTTTTTAGTTGTAGCCTTGTTTTTAGTACGACACTAATCTCGTCGGTTAACTATATACACTTGTAAAAAACCACTGTTAGCAGTTAAAATAACGGGTTAAGTAATATAACGACTTCAAGTATTTTCGTATTAAACCTGAAAACAAAATCACTACCACATCCAGGCACTCTATCTCTTCGCAAGCTTTTGATCGTTCATACGGCGCGGGGTAATATCTGCTCTTAATTATAAACAGATCGTACTCACACACACAACCGACTACACACACACACATACATACGATGTACTCTGTGTCTGTACACACAGTTAATACCGATACACACATACACTGAATGACAAGCTTTGCGCATTTGTGGTATACTTGGGATACCCGTGGTTTTGGTTGTGTGATAGTAGTTTTTAGTATTTGTTCTGTATGATTACATACAGAACATCCGATCACATCGGATTATATTTTTGTTCATGTACAATACAGTCATGTTCTGGTGGTAGGTAGAAAATAAATAGATCAACAATGAGATTGTGAAAAGTGTGATTCAAGCACTTGTTCAATAAGAACTTACCTTCAGATTTATAATTGAGCCAAAGAATAAGCAATATTTCTTGATGAAACGGAAGGTGCCGAATAATTAAAAGTCGACCTGAAGAGGGCAGAAGGACACTCTTGTCTGTTCTCACAAAAATGCTGATTGACTCAGAAAGTTGAAAGAAAAGCTCAAAAGACAAGGTAAAAGGTATAAGAATAAGAAATAAGAAGTTGTGTACTACCACTAAAAACCCGACTAAGGAAAATTCGGGGTTTACTAGGTAAACTCGACTCCTCCAATAGTTGAAGTCAGATAAATGTAGCTTACATTACCACGGCTATAATAACGAATCGATGAACACCTTATAAATCAAAATCGTATGAATAGACACACACTACGGATAAACATACGTAAATACAAACGTACAAACATACATAAACTACTAAAATCAAAACCCTTCTTTTTGATATAAATGATTTTTTAGAAGCAACGGCAGAAAGATTTCTATACAACACTTGTAAGACTCAATTCAAGTCATTTACGATAAAATCAAACCGAAATCTCATCACTCCACTCGACCTGTAAGGCTTTATAATAATTAAAAGTTAATTGACCGTAAAATATGGCCGCGATCCGGAAATATGCGCACAACAGTTTAATTGAATATGTAACAGAAATTTATCTGGCTGCTCATTATCATGCAACTATGGAATATCGATACGATGCCATATTGTTTTCTGTTTCATTGATCAATGAACTGAACTGATATTGAGTTTATGAACTGCTTCATTTAATGGTAATAATGGCTTGTATTTAAGGCGACTACAGTACCTAAACGCGACCAAAACCAGAAAAATATATGATTTTCTTCAGGATATGACGCTTTTATGATAGTGTTTTAAAAACATAATACAATTAATTTTACTCAAATAAAAAAAAACCGACTTCAAAAAACAAAAAAATGAAAAATAACTTTAGCTTCTGAAGTTGGTGACCTTTGTTTTATTGATTTACTTTTTTTGTCACCGACTTCAGAAGCTAATATATTTTTATTTTTAATTGAGTTGTTTTTTTTTTAAATCGGTTTTATTTTTGCAAGAAATTATTATTTTTATTTTTTTTTGTGGTTACATGTGCTTGGTACACATGGACAGTGCAAACCGTTATAATTAAAACAAGCCCAAACACGACTAGGATGCATTGTCTCATTATGGAGTTCCGTGACTCTTGGCTTCATCATCAGATCTGATAGTAGAATGGTTCTTATTAAACGCAAATGCTTCACCTGTTCTAGAAAATTAGAAAATACCAAAATCGCTGTACGTTATCCTATACAATTTGAAGAGTTCCCTCGATTTCGCCAAGATTCCATCATCAGATCTCGACTTGGTGGCTGTGGAACCATTTGGATCCCTGACTATGTGGGATTATTTCAAATTGGATTCCAAACGACGGAATTATGCCCGTACAAACATAAAAAAAGAAACATCCGAATTGAGAACCTCCTCCTTTTTTAGAAGTCGTTTTAGAAGTCATTTAAAAAATTCTTTTAATGAGTAAAAACTAAAAAATATACTGAAATACATGCGATCGTTCCGATTTTTTGGCAAATACACACATCAAAAGTGTCTAGGGATCAAGCATTTTTATGCGGATTTCTTGAGATTGAGATGTGGCTTTGTAATAAATTTATGATTTTATAAATTTATATGGATCCTTTTTGGTGCATTTCATAATTTGAATCAGGAACTGTGAATCAAATTCGAGTAAAAGATGAAAATCAGCTGTCAATATTTTCCCTATAAAAACATACAACGCATTGAAGACATTATTAGTGCTACTGTTTCCCTACTACTGATTAAAACCAACGTTATTATGGAGCGGCGACGTCATTTAAGCAGGGAAGAAATGCTCAGAGCCGTGGGAATGATAGAAGCTGGTTCCCGGCAACGTACTGTGGCTTTAGCTCTGAATACAAGTCAGAGTGTTATCAGTCGACTTTGGACACGTTACCGAAGCACTGGTACCGTGGCTGAGCGCCATGGAGGACGGTATCGCTGCACCACACGGAGACAAGACCGATACATTCAAATCTTAACTCGAAGAGCTCCAACAATAACCGCCATGATGTTAGCCGTGAGGCTTCATCACTCTTCAGGGAACTTAATTAGCGACCAAACAGTCAGAAACCGCTTGCATGAAGTGAACCTTCATTCCCGAAGACCGCTACGGGTACCACCTATAGTAATGCACAATCGTAGGATTCGATATCAATGGGCTCTTGAACACAGAAATTGGGCAGAAGAACAATGGCGTTTCGTGTGCTTTTCTGATGAGTCTCGTTTTGGTATGAGACCGGATACAAGACGTATACGACACTGGAGAAGTCCATCCTTATAGTGGTGGAACCATCATGATATGGGCGGGTATTTGGATCGGCGGAAGAACTGAGTTGATTTGGATCAGAGGCAACCTCAACGCTCAAATTTATGCTGAGACGATTGTATCAGACATCATCGTTCCTCTACAAGTGCAAATCGGTCCCTTATTTCAGTTAATGCATGATAATGCACGACCGCACACCGCAAGAGTTGTAAGACAGACTCTCGCCGCAGCTAACATCAATGTCCTGCCCTGGCCTGCTCAGTCGCCAGACTTGAATCCGATTGAGCATGCATGGGATATGCTACAGAGAAGAGCTCTGCCGAATATGGAGGGTATCCAGTCGCAAGAAGACCTTTTTTTGTTGTTGCAACGAACATGGGCGGCCATTCCACAGCGTGATTTTGATGAACTCATTTTGAGTATGCCAAACCGATGTTCTTGTGTTGTTAGTGTTCGCGGTAGAAACACGGATTATTAATTGTTTAAGTTACCCAATAAAATTTTAAAGAAAACTGTTATTTCAGTCTTTTTTTCGAACTTTTGTGTTAGTGGTTCAAATGTCAAAAATCCCTTTATTAGGAAAATGCCAAATTTCTTTATTAATGCAAAGGTGACTTGGTTTATCGTTACTGTGACAAACGAAAACACTTTATTTGATGAATCCTTAAAGAAAATTTTAATTAATATCAATCAGGAGAAAAGTTATTGCAAAAATATATGTTGATCCCTAGACACTTTTGATGTGTGTAATTCTACAAGCACCATATTAGCATCATAGTGTGTTATTTTTTTAGTCCAATCAATAGATTTTTTGTAAATCGATCGAAACCGCTCATTTCGCACTATTCGGCCCTCAGTGACAGACGTAACAACTACTTTGTAGTGCAAGCTGATTAGAACTTTATTCTAACAGTATTTCAAACGAAGTTTGAACCACCACAAATAGAATTGCTAATTGAGATCATGTAGTCCCCTTAATGGTAAATTGAACACACGAGTATGTAGGTTTTAAAGAAACAGATGAAAAACTTGCTTATCAACCCAGATTTATGAATGACTAGCACTTTGCTCGCGACTTCGGTCGCCAAAATTGTGATAGCTCGCCTAATACTTATGCATGATCTTACTTAATACACAGATAGTTCATAACCTGGATTAACACATAGGATACATTTCACGCGGGCGAAACCGCTGGCTAAAGCTAGTATTAATATAATTTAAAGCCTATATATAGCACACACAAATAATGTATCTCTCTGTTAATTTAAGCATCTTAAAAATTCACAAACGAATACCTTTTTCCAATAATATAGATACCTACGCTGGAAATAACAGCTTATTGAAATTAGCATCTTTTATTGAATTAAACTTGTTTTTGGTAGACTTTGAGGTCACTTTGAATACTTTCATGGACTAAGCTGCTAAACAGCTTAAGTCCATGATCATGAATTTCATTTAAAGGAACTAAAATCAAAATATCTCATTTCACATAGGCCTAGATGGGCAAATTTAAAACTTTGACAAAAGGTGCACGGTTCGCGTTAGACATTTCCATGGAGAAGAACCGTTAAGAAACTCCACGGTTATTCTTTAAAAAAAAAAAATATTACAATGTTATCATGTTACAGCATTAGTTCTTTAGTATGTTGCCGACAATAAGTCGTTGCTTACTACACAAAAAACGTAAAACAAGATTAATAGTTAACCAAAGTTAACAAGCATCGGGGAATCATCAAAGCCAACAATGTTCACAAATTCACAAATAATAGGTATAAGAACATCATATCAACTTGCTAAGAGAAGTCTGTTTGAGCCAATCAACATTCGCTAACAAGACACACTCCACTTTCATGTTGCTACAATCGTATTTTACTGCCAATAGCTAATCAAACCACCTTACTATCTAAGCACCAATTCTCAACCTCAACTACATCCCGGTAGACACAATACCAATCGCTGGCAACACTGTCATTAGCCGTCAATGTCAACGCGAACAGCCGCCGAGCTGTCAGATTTGACAGCTCATTCGGATTATATTGTAAAGGACATAGCGGTAGTTGTGTTTGTAATTGTCGTGGTCTCGGTGGAGAATGGAGCGGTTGATCGGGTGTATCTATGCAGTAGATGTTACAAATAGTCGAGGTCTATATTCCCATGACTGTGGCTATTGAGATTCTTAGCAAGCGGTAGTGCCCCATTCCATGTACGGTGATTGCTAAAGCACGATGGGTGGCACTAACACACGCATCTATAAACAAGTTAAAGTAGTACTTATTAGAAGTTATTATTCGCAATAGGGTGGATGACAAAATATAACAAATAAGTCTGCCAAATAGATTTTCAAAAAAATTGGATATTACATATTTTTCCGTTATCTCGTGTGACGTCATATTTGAGTACATTTTTTACCGGAAAGTGACGTCACAAGCACTCATGATCTTTGACGCGTTTTATCTTCATTAATTTTTAAATGTTTTTCAATGACACACACTCGACTGACGGACTAAAGAGAATCAAATTTTTTCAAGTCAGTAATATTACCTTTTGTCACTATCAAAAGTGAGAATTTTGGCCTTACTTTATTTCATGGTTCTAACTTCGTTAAAATTCCTGTCTATTGCATAAAATGGTTGCAGAAGTAACTTTAAAATCAAGTCATTAGTTGAGGCCAAATAAACGTAATTTAGGGATGTTAGGTGCGTAAATTCGGTAAAAATCACGGCTTTTACTAAGTACGGCTACTAAGGTCCCCTTTCACTGAAAAGATAACAGTCCGATAATTTAAAACTGCTGTTTAAAGGACATTTTTCTCTACAAAAATGTGTTTAAAACAGCTGATTTAGATAATTAAACCATCATGCTTTTGGTGAACATGGACCTTAGTATGCTTAGCTGGACGGTCCGTTTACTCGTAGTATGCGGAGCTTCATACATCTAATAAATATCTCACTTTCACACAAAACTAATCATCCTCAAAATTGTAAATGGCTGCCAAAACAAGCTTACCTGTGTGAAACAAATTAATGCAATCGAATCGATACCTAATTAATGAATCACAACCCACTTACAGAGCCATTGAAACAGAACGATCATAATTTAATTACTCACAATCTCACATCGATTTGCTTGGCTAAAACGATTGATCAGTTGAACTAGTTTATTCCATTTTGTCCCATCGATTTGTCCCTCACAGTACAAACTGGAATATTTTCGGTTAGTAAATCAAATCATTTATTTCTTTGCAAATATGGGTAATTGGTACATAGATGTTTTCTTATATAATATAGTCCTCCATATTCTACCGTCTTATAGGCATGCAAATAATAATCAATTCTAAAATCAATTAATTGTATTGATACCGAACAAATTTGGATGTAAAAACATTAGAATTACAAAAAATTCAAATGTCAGCAGTAAAAATTAATCAGTAATGTCAAACAGAATGATGCGTATGTCAATAAGAAGGATAAATAAAATGTCAGAATAGTTAAATGTACCTATGTCAATCATAATAATAATAGTTTGTCAATCAGTACAGCGATTTATCATTAAGGAAATCGTCAATGGTGTAATAACATTTCTCAATGTTCGTTCAATGTAATGTTTGTTCAGAGCGTTTTTAAACTTTATTACAGTCATATTTTTTATAACATCAGGTACTTTATTATAAATGATTGGGGCGATACCAAAAAACTTTTCTGCATTAAAAGAGCTATTCATATTGGATTTAAGAAAATTCTTAGTAATGCCTGAAAATAAACCCACAGGTCCCAATAGGTGGATCGATGGACCTGGTGAAGGTTGCGGGAATCCGTTGGAGTGGAGTCCCTTGCGACTCGCAATTATCGGATTCCAACGGTCAATGTGGCGACACTTGGGGGAGGCCTATGTCCAGCAGTGGATGTCTTTCGGCTGAAATGATGATGATGTTGCCTGGAAATACAACAGAATAAAACATTGTAATATTTTGGCTGTTACTAATTTTTCTTCCTTTTATAGTATTATTGGGTGTTCACTGAATTATTAATAAATTATTTTTAATCCATCATTCCCTCCTTCAGCATCTGCAGCTCTACAAATCGATTAGTGAGGCAAAGTGGACATCAAAACATTCCACTTCGTCCCACCAGTTGTTAGGACAACTTGATGGAACATAGTGGAGTAATCTGTTGAATCGATTCTGGTTACCGATTCAATCGAGCGGACTCGCTTTCGGTCACGATTAACGTTGCATCGATATAATGTCTGTTAATTGTTAATAGTCTGATGTAGGCAGTAAACTTTCTCTAATTTGATGCTGATTATAGGGTATTAGCAGTTTATATTACTTTATATATATATATAAGTAGGTTTCCATTTGCTATTTTGTGTTGTGAGTTAGAATTAAAGACTACCGCATTGTTCGAGTGGTCGCAAACGCGGTGAATGTGGTCCTGGGTTCGATTCCCGGGTCGGGCAGTATTATTCCATTACGAATTTCTCAATTGCAGCAGATTGATGGCATTAGGCTCGCCCTCATTGCATGAGACTTAAACATAACTGGCGATATGTGTGTGTACTTATAAGGTTCACCTCTGCCCAACCTTTCGACGATTATAGATTAAAATGTGCCTCTCAAATAGCCTATTGAGTATTCGCCTGCTATAGGCGGATTCGTATTCCCAGCGAAGGAACGCATAGCAGACAAATATTTCATACATATGAAGCAATGGATTATTAAATCCTTTCCAAATGCTTCGGATTCTGATAGGAGCAGAATTCGCTGAACGTTGAGTTTGTATCTGCATTTCAGTTAACACCTAAACGAATGCATTAATGTTATTGAGTTGTTCGAATTTCAACTTTCAGCGTTGAGCAGAACTTTGGAAATCTAACAAAGCACTAAGACGGGTATGAGAGATTCAAACTATTTAGCAATTTCAAAAACTACGAGTACTAACCCTTATTAGGTACCTTAAGAAATACTTAACTACCTTGCACCAAAAGTTACACAAACAGTCCCAAAAGAACCAAGAGGGTTGAAATAATTGATTGTTCGTCCTCCCGGGGGTCAGGGGGGTCAGAGGGGGTGGGACGAGGAGGGATGACTATCTTCAATGAATAATTGTTCGATTAACGGGGCTTAGTCATTGGTTCGATCGCCGGAGGCTCAGATAAGCGTAGTGATGGACGGCGCGCGCTCGATGGATCGATGTCATTTTAATGATTTATTTTTTTCGTCGATGATCTTTCGCTGGTAGAATTTTCTTTGGTCATACGATGTTTTCGAAGAGACGAATTATGTTTGTGTAATATTTTAAAGGTCTTTTTTGCTTATTATGGCTTCGTACGCGCCGATGTCGGAAAATACTCGTAAAACGAGAACGCACTGCCGGGATAACAAAAACTTATTTCTTAAACCAGTTCATGGTCTAGAATCAGCAGCCGACAACAGTTCGCGGTTGGAGATAGGCCTCCTCAATAGCACGCCATTCCTCTCGATTTTCAGCAACCCTCATCCAGTAGCTACCAGCAACCCTGCCAAGATCGTCACTCCACTGAGTCTGAGGGTCCCACCTTACGGTTGCCGATTCTTGGTCTCCACTCAAGAACACGTCATCGGTTCTGCTATGGCAGGGCCCATTGCCACTACAGCTTACTTATTCGGCGAGCTGTATATCTTACAAAGATGAAAGATTTGTATTTTTGTATGTAACAAAGAAACTTAAAAACTACTGGACCGATTTGAAAAATTCTTTCAGCAATGGATAGCTACATTATCAGCGAGTAACATAGGCTATATTTTATCCCCGTATTCCCACGGGAACGGGAACTGCACGGGTGAAACCGCATGATGGCCGCTAGTCGATAAATAAAAACTTTCGTTTTTCATGAAACTTTGCATAATTATACTTTTCTTTCATGAATTTATAGATCCAGGCAATGAAACAGACAATAACAATGTTAATCCCCGCTATTTATACAGGGTGATTGGAAGATGGGTGCAAAGCTTTAAGGCGAAGATAGTACAGACAATTTAGAACCATTTAAGCCATGGTTGTCTTAGACGAAGTCTTACCAAATATTTTTAACCAAATTTTTAAGTTTTTTTTCGGAAATTCTCAAAATTTAATGTAAACTGCATAATTATGGCCAAATTGAATGATAAATGAATTCATTTTTTATTTATTTAATTAAAGTAATGTGTAAGCAATCAAGCAAAACATGTTTTAGGCTTCTGTGTCATTAGACATTTTTTTTACAGACATTTAAAGATCAGAAAAAATAAAAAAATTGTACAATACGTCTTTTAAACCTTATTCAAAAAAAAAACGGAGGGTGCTTTTTTTGTTCAAACCTTTTTGAAGACATGCTTGATAATCGCTCTTTCTTTTGAGGTATCATTTATGCGGATATCTTACAAATTATTGAAATTAGGGCCTACAAACCAATTTGAGGGAGATTTTTTTTTATTTTAGGCAGACTAATTAAAACAACATTTGAATTAAAATTATTTATTTTTCATGTTCAAAATGACGGCCGTGATTCCTAATACAAGCACGGCCCCGTCTTCTAACTTCTGTAGTCGTTATTTTCAACATCATCTCCTGCTTCATTGTCTCAAACGCTGAATTTATTCTTTGTATCAATTCTTCTCTAGTGTTAATTTCTTTGTTGTTATACACCAGTTCCTTGGCCCGGCCCCACACGAAAAAGTCCAACGGGGTCAGATCTGGGGAGCGGGCCAAGGGATGGGTCCATCCCTGCCGATCCAGCTATCAGGAAAGCAATTGTTGAGGTGTTCCCTTACATTTAAAGTCCAATGCGCTGGACAGCCGTCTTGCTGAAAGATGACTGTTCGGTCTCTTTCGAAGATCGGGACACCTGATTCCTCTACCAGCAGTGGTAAATCAATTTGCAGAAATTGCAAATAATTTTCGCCATTCAATGGATCAGGCAAAAAGTGGGGCCCAATCAATGTTCTGCCAATTATTCCAGCCCATACATTCACAGAGAATTTCATCTGAAATGACACCTGCTTCTTAAAATGTGGATTGTTGTCTACGTCGGCCCATTCATGGATGTTGTGAAAGTTTGTAATACCTTCCCTTGAAAATTTACTTTCATCCGTCCACAAGATTGATTTCAGAAACCACGCATCTTCGATGTCTCTGTTGAGGAGGAAACGGCAGAACTGAATTCTTCTTTGAGGATCTTGCTCTACTAGACCTTGCACACTCCTGCCATGGAACGGATACTTATCATTTTGGTGCATTGTATGCCACACCTTCCATTGAGAAATGTTTAAATTTCGAGCTACTGCTCTAGTACTGGTAGTAGGATCCGCTTGAAATGCTGCTAAAATGTCTTCGTCGACGGCAGTTTCGTGTCTGCCCGGGTTGACTCCAGGTTCCACGCGGTGAAACCCATCTTGGGCAAGACGACGAAACGTGTTGTAAAACACTCGGACATTCGGTATCCTGCGATTCGGATAGCGCTCTTGATACATCCGTCGCGCCAAAGATCCATTGCCGTCTGCTCTACCGTACATAAATACGATATCCGCATATTCTTGATTGGAAAAAGTAGCCATAGTCACTTAACAATTAAGAAAAACGGCGTAGGAGCGCACTAAACGTCAACTCAACACAATTAAGTCAAAAATCAACACGTGCAGGAGCGCGAGGCTACGACTGGACACGGTGAAACAAAAAAGTTCAAAACTAACGCAAACAACACGTGCAGGAACGCAAAGGGCTACAACTGAACACGGTAAATTGTGAATCAACACGACAACGTCCACTCACAAGGGCAGTAGTTTGACTAATAAGTAAAAGATGTAACGGCTTCATCACAGACCGACTGACCCTGACTAAAGAAAAACGACTTTGTTGCCTCAGTAACTAAGACCATTTTGCTGTAAAAACCAACTCTTTATCGCTTTTTGCTATTCATTGGGCGTTCTACCTGGAAATGCCGTCGCACCGCGCTCGGTGGCCATTGTTTAGAGAATCCCCTCAATGGGTTCCCCTCAATTGGTTCCTGCATGTGCCAAAAATTCTTAGAATTGAACAATGTTATCATTTCGAGCACATAAAGTATTCTTTTAAGCAAAAATTTTGTGTTTTGTTAGACTGCCTAAAATTTAAAATTTCTCCCTCGATTTGGTTTATAGGTCCTAATTTCAATAATTTGTAAGATATCCGCATAAATGATACCTCAAAAGAAAGAGCGATTATCAAGCATGTCTTCAAAAAGGTTTGAACAAAAAAAGCACCCTCCGTTTTTTTTTTTAAATAAGGTTTAAAAGACGTATTGTACAATTTTTTTATTTTTTCTGAGCTTTAAATATCTGTAAAAAAAATGTCTAATGACACAGAAGCCTAAAACATGTTTTGCTTGGTTGCTTACACATTACTTTAATTAAATAAATCAAAAATGAATTCATTTATCATTCAATTTGGCCATAATTATGCAGTTTACATTAAATTTTTGAGAATTTCCGAAAAAAAACTTAAAAATTTGTTTAAAAAAATTTGGTAAGACTTCGTCTAAGACAACCATGGCTTAAATGGTCCTAAATTGTCTATACTATCTTCACCTTAAAGCTTTGCACCCATCTTCCAATCACCCTGTATATCAACAGCACAATCACTTGTTTCAGTTAATCGTATTCAGTAAATATGCAATATATCAGTGCAGTGTTAATATTACTACTGTCAGGCCATAAATTAATTTGCAATCAGTAATTAAATACTGGCTTTATACTGTTAATTGATTTTATAACGATTGTGTATAAATCACACGCTTGTACAATAAAATAAAGTTGATTCAAAGTGGTGCAAAGTAATCAAGTTTTTATTGCTTTTCTTATAACACTGTTGATATTATTGAGTACTAGCTGGCCCGCGCAACTTCGTCTGCGTCACATAAGAAAGAAAAAGCTCACGAACGGAATAAAATTTTCCCCAATTTTGTAACATTTTTCATTGCTGCTCGGCTCCTAGTGGTCATAGCGTGATGTTATATAGCCTATAGCCTTTCTCGATAAATGGACTATCCAACGCAAAAAGAATTTTTCAATTCGATCCGGTAGTTCTTGAAATTAGCGCGTTCAAACAAACAAACAAACTCTTCTGCTTTATAATATTAGTATAGATTATTTCTGGAAATAAATTAACTATTTATGAAAAGGGCACGGTTGCAATATAATTTCTTAACATTTTTTTAAAATAGTTGCTTTAGAAAATCTACAAGAATACCTATTGCTAGTTGTTTTATCAAAAATAAACTTCAAATAAAGTCACATTATTGATAAAACATTTTCATATTACTTCCACGCACAAAAACATGAACTTCTAGAATATTGTATTATCGATACATTTGTATCGACCGTGCCCCCTCCCTAGCCCAACCCGTCACTAATAGGGTCGTGTACAATGATCTCGCGAACACGCCGCTCGCCGCTCGCCGCTTGCGACACCGCGTGCTATTGACTGCTCACTGTTTGTATATCGTGTGCCTTTCTACTTATTGTTTTACTTATAATATTCAACTAGGAAATTCTATAAATTAATGCTCTCAGTTCGTTTGGAAATGTAGATTGTATAATTTAGTGTCAACATCAATAAATCATACTGAGCAAAGGGTATCCAGGGTCAAATATTCCTATAAATATCCCTAATATAACTTGAGTAAAAAGTTTATATTTTCTAAAATGTATGCGAACAATCGGAAATCTCCAGACACTTACAGTTATTGTACTAAAGTATATGTGTCCAGGTGTGTATGTGTGTCTGTGTCCGGTGTCTGCCGCCAGTCTGCAATCTGTCCGTATTGTCTTGATTGAATATCAAGAAAATTATGCTGAACTAGCTGAAGCCCGCGGCTTCGCCCGCGTAAAAAAAAGATCCTAATAAAATTCTCGAAAACCACTCCATCCATTGGTAAAAGCAGTATGAAAATGAGTACAGTATTTTTTTGAGTTTATGGCGATTAGACAGACAGACAGACGCGGTGGAGGACTTTGTTTTATAATAATTAGGTATTAGGTAGGTATGTGCTTAGTGATGTAGTGATAATAAGCTCCTTTCAACTTTTTGGTTACCATTTAATTTCACATAAAAATCATTTCGATGTGAATTAAAGGATTTAAGAAAATATCAATTTTTGAAGTGAAACTTCTTTATCGGGGTTGAAAAAAAATTTAGTGTAACAATTTTTCGTTACGCGTCACATTTTTCCGTTACGTCCCATCTTTTTCTTATCCCTACCACGCGTGATTCGAAGTATACTTTCTCCAGCGAAGTAGGGATTGGTAAATGTCTCCAATGTATTTTTCGGCCCGTTTTGATTAGTTACATTTTTGAATTGAAGTTTCACTTCTTACGAGTGTACGCTAGTACACGCACACATTTTTTATTTTATTTCTTTATTGCAACCCTACCTAAAAATCAGCAATAATAGGATTGTGTGTAGCTCCTTCACTGGCTTTCACTCCCCCAATACAAAAAATATGAACCTCGCCATTAACCGTCGAGTGTTGGCATTATATCGATATTGTCCCCTCCCTGGCCAATTGGCAGCACTAATAGGGTCATGTACAATGATCTTGCGAACAAGACGTCTGAGACACTGCGCTATTGATTGCTGCTTCCTTATTATGTTGGTGTATGTTGTTTTGTTGGAATTATGTATGTTCGGTATAGTGAGTTTAATTTGATTGTTGAGAAATTGCGCATATATATAAACCTTCCTCTTGAATCACTCTATCTATTGCTGAGAATGCATTAAAATCCGTTGCGAAGTTTAAATAAATAAATAAAATAAATATAAAAAAATGTAAAATAAATATAAAAAGTTTTATTGTTCAAAAGAGCATTACACAGGTTGAAATATCAGTAGCCTCCACACTAGGATATGTGTCGCGTGTCGTAGAGAGGGTAGGAGGTAAGCCGTACTATACAAAGCAATATGAAGGCAAGAAACAAACTAAGCGTACAAACAGAGGGAGTGACTTCGTTTTAAACTATGTAAAGATATGCTTTGGCAATAGTATAAATACAAAAAAGGGTCATTCGTTGTTTTCATACCTTGTACAGCTAAGAAGAGAAGCAAATGTTACACGGTTGAAATTAACCATGTTACTTTTTGTTTTTTTTTTAATTTTTATTTCTGTGGTGGTTTCCAATCAAAAATTCAATTTCATTCGAGGGTTCCACCATGTCAACGTTTCTCAATAAAACCACCATGTCCCAACACATAACTTAATCAAACCGCTACTCATACCAAAACACAAAACCTCAATACACACAAACATCCAACATCCGTATCATCGACAAATCCCTCGACACTTGCCTGTCCCTACACGACTGTGAGGACTAATAGGGTCCTGTGCACTGATCTCCCGAACAAAGCGATGCTCCGCGGTAATATTGATTGCTTGAACCACCGTGAACAGCCAGCCTTATGATAGTGATGTTATGTGTGGCTAATTGATGCGACGGCACAGAGCTCGATAATCTGAAACGTTGTGTTTGATTAGTCAGTTGGATAGTGGATTTGGGACTTGAGATAATTTGTTGGTAATTCTAACTGACATTCTAGATGGCGAGCATACACAAACACCCACAGAATGTGTAGGTAATGTTAGCTTCATCAAACGATCTACGTTTTTGGAGACATAAATGCTTTTAACATTTCTTTCTCACAGCTCAACACATCCTTAAGTTTTTCCTTTTATAGAAATTCGCAGATAAATAGGCCAGTAAAATTACGAATTGATTCTTTTGAAAGTTGTAAGGGGCCGGCGCAGCATACGAATTTCATACAAACGTAATACCAAAATAGTATGTTAATCAAACATATTCTTAAGGTAGTGTATATTTCGATTGTATTGTAGATTATCTATGTTCCCAAATAAATATTTTGAAAGGACAATGATATAAAGACGAGATATGATTTAAAATTTCTGTAGAAAATTATTTTTTCTCATAACTCTTGTTTAAATCGGTGTACATTCAAAACATGTGTTTGGGAACCTCTGTAATCCAATCGGAACAAATACACACTACCTTAAGAATATGTTTGATTTACAAACTATTTTGGTATTAAGTTTGTATGAAATTCGCATGCTCCGCAGGTCTCTTAAGGCAATGATCAGGTACATACAAAGTGTAACAATCCTTTCGTAAACAGTTCTCTTTTCAGTAAATCCTATCTTCCTTGCTATGAAATCGTTTAAAAATTAGTTGCTAGTAATTCACTACCATACAATACAATACATATACTGTCTCTATAAAATGAACATAGCACGTGTAAAAGGTAGTTAATCTGCACAATAAGAACATTTCCAATTAGTTGACATTCCCTCACTTATTGTTAGATATGAATACAAACAGCACACTCGTGCCACATTGTGTCACTCGGAGGAAATTGTAACTATTTCTTGGAAATGTTCGTTACACACGAGTAGCTAATTAATAAGAATCTGCTGCCTACTTATTGTATAAATTAATTGTTTATTTATTTCAGTGATTGTAACTATAGCGTTCTGGGTTCTTTGATGGGAAAACACTATTAAATATAATTTAAAAAAAAATGATGAATGTAAATTTAATAGTTTTTTCTTTCTTTCTTTCTTCTAATCCAACAAGAATTTTTGTGTCCTACAACAAAAAAAAACCCGACTGCGGAAAAATCACGCTCTAATTAAATTCAGGGTTCACAAGGTAAAATCAACTGATGCAATGAATGATTGTTGAAGTTGGTTTGAGTGTAACCTATGTTACCCGGGCCATAATTACAAATCGATTGACACCTTATTCATCAAATTCGGATGAATAGTTTAGATACAAACATATACATACATGGACTAAATTTCGATATACGAATGAATGATATGTATGAATCCTAAATTGTGAAGTTCTTATATTTGTATGCCTCTAAATGGCGAACATGTGAGTTCACAACCCTATTTTATAAGACCTTAACTGTACCATGTTTTTACACAAATAAAAATTATTCTATTATATTCTATTCTGCTAAAATCATAACCCTCCTTGTTGACTTCGCCGTAGATAGGCAAAAATTAGATAGGCTTTGCCCCATAAAGCTGCTGCCGGATAGATTGGAAGCCGACCCTAACATAGCTGGGGAAAGATTAGGCAGATGATGATGGTGACAGTTACCACAGGACATCACAAGGTTATCTTGAAATGCTGTGCAAAGATCGCGGTCGGAAAATCGATCTCAGTGACGTGTCAATGAGGTAGACTAAATATCTAGCACAGACTACCCTGACTGACTAGACTGGACTATCTTGTGTGGGCTGGTGAGGATTTGATAACTTCTTAACCAATTAACTATACACCAGAACCGCTTCTGCTAATCTTAGTGTTACAATTCCGTTGTTTTGTCAGCACGGTTCTTACCACCTCGTGTCGTTGTTGACTATCTCATCAAAATTATTATTCTAACCTTCAGCAGCATCAATCAGCTCCTGTAATGTTCAAATAACAGATCAGGTAGTACACGATATTAAGACTGTCCTATTGTTTGAACTACACCACATCTGCTCCTTCCACAAGATATTGCAACCCTGCGACCGCTAACTCCATCATAACACCTCTTACCCTGCCGCCCCATTTCACACAAACGTCCAATTAGTGCTCCTTTGACATGTAACATTATCAATCCATCTCGGAGCTCTGACCCCTCGCTTACACCTACAGTAATGTGTATACCTGTCTCGCTCACCCGTACTAATGCGCAATCAATAATAATTATCTTCATGTTTGCAAGCAAGTGGATTGCATTGTGAGGTAAGGGTGTGGGCACAGTGGGGGAAATGAGTACTTTTTTTTAGAGTTCAGGAAAAATATTTATCTTGCTCATATTACACCCTTTTGGTAACGTTAATTGGGAGACCATTAGTCAGCGGTTTAAAGGGCTGGATTTTTACTTCATTTAGGAAGTATCCTCTTTTCACCACGTAGGGTAAGTACGGCCAAATGTATGTCAGGGCTCAGTGGTAACACTTGAAGTACTAAAGTCGTCCTTATTGATATGGTACAAAGAAACTACCTATGAGACATACTTACTTATTATTAGTAAATTGATGTCATGAAAATAATTATGTTCACGGAGCATAGATAGTTGTTTTTTCTAAGACTATCTTTAGGTCAGCTCACGGACATCAGTATTTTTGGTAAAGTAAAAGGAGATACATTTTTTGGGCCCACCTGGTCGTTGCATTTATTATTCATAATAACACCAAAAAATAGTAACCATTTTTCTATGGTATTAAACGAAATATTACGTAGAAATGTAAACGGAATCTTAAAATCATATTATTTAAGCTATGTTATGATATTCATTCCTGTTGTGGTCAATGTCATTTGACAGCAAATGCCTACGTGAATAGGGGCGTTTTATTCTGTTTACTAAAAATAATACGATACCTACCCTTTGGTAATCATATCTGCTATAATTATAATAGGATCAGAAATAACATAAAAATAAATATTGTTAAACTGAGAGCATGTTTAATGCTATTTTTAAAGGTTTACACTAAAATCGCATAGATGGTTTAAACATTCAACGTGGCACGAAACGTTTTATACCCACTTTTTTAGTGATTGACAGCCAACTTCATTATTGTGACATTTACTTTTTCTGTTTATTTTGGTTTTCGTTAGTGTTTTAGCAGATTTTTGTATTTATTCCGTTTAGACAATGCGTAGCTAATTTAACCACTAGAATCTAGAGGTATTATAAGGAAGAAATCCATGTAAGTTTAATTATTAAATGCTACTATTTATGTGGGTGGCCTAATCCCCGAACAAAAAAAATTGTCTCCTTTACGCTAGGTAGTTTTTACAATTTTTTCTTTAAGTATGATGTTTCACGTTTAAACGCCAGTTTCCATACGAATCCCTCTCAATTCAATATAAAACCCGGAATCCGGATAAAATTCAACCCCATTACACCCCCAACCTATCTAAAGGTGTACTATGTATACAGTGCGAGTCAAATGTCACATGTTATCCGGATTAATTTGCTCGGCAATTACATGGCACGCCATTGTGTTGCCTCTGTCTGTACGTCTGTTTGTACGTATGTGTGTGTGTCTGTGTGTGTGCGTGCGTATCGTAGTAAATCATACGGATAGCGTTTATCATCTGTGGCTGTGGCGTGACCTGGTGTGGGGTGATGCGAATAGATACACGAATTATGTTGACTCAGTGCATTTTGCCTGAGCTTTCGTTAGGACGGATGGATGAGTCCCTACCTTAGACTGTCTACTGTTCTACTGAGGAGGTGGCTAAACAATCACAGCCACAACTTCAGGTTAAGCCGCACTTCCCTAGGTTGGTGAGTGGATAGGTGACCACCCATTACATGCCGAGTTTCCTTCGTGCCTCGGTAAGCACGGTAATCCGTTGGTCTCGGCTGTCATTTGTAGATCTTTGACAGACCTCAACATAGTAGTGAGAAAGATGGAACTCCTACTGCCTCCAACAGCAAATAAACTATTCTTAGTTACACTTAACTACTTTCAAGATAATAATAACTATGGGTACTTTTGGGTGCTGGAAACTCGAGACATTGATTGTAACGTAATCTCTAAGTTTTTCTTGTATGTTCGGACTGTGGTATCTATGCACTTCCTTTGGACAAATCTGCGGTCACCCATCCGCTTTCCATCCCGATTGCCTATAAATAATAGTAATTACTCCTATACCTAAGTATTCACAGTACTTAGGTATAGGAGTCGTTTTAATTTCTCAATAAACATCTTCTAAGTTCGGTACAAGGGTAATGGTTGTGTAATTTAGCCATACAGTTAATGTACATTATATGTTTAATTAAATAAATAAATGTTGCTGGACTTTAACACACATCGCCAACTAGTCCCACACTAAGCAAGGCTTGTGTCGAGAATTAGAGAAATATGTCAGTATTAGCAACGAGTAAAGCCTGCTTTCTGTAATTAGCGCTAATAGTCAATCTCAGTAGGTACTTGCCCGACTAATGGGAGTCGATCATAGTAATCAGCGGGCTGGCGATGAACACATTTTGATCGCTGCCAAGTGGACATCTGATCAATGTAGTCATCATATATGTGCCAAAGTAACTTCTGTAAATTTCATCTACATATACTATACTAGCTGACCCACGCAACTTCGTCTGCGTCACATATGAGAGAATAACGAAAGGAAAAAAAATCCCCGTTTTTGCAACATTTTTCATTCCTGCTCCGCTCCTTATAATCGTAGCGTGATGTTATATAGCCTAAAGCCTTCCTCGATAAATGGACTATCCAACACAAAAATATTTTTTCAATTCGAGCCGGTAGTTTCTGAGATTAGCGCGTTCAACCAAACAAACAAACTCTTCTGGTTTATAATATTAAGTATAGATAGTATAATATGTAGATGAACTACACACACAGTGTTGTTGATTGTGTTTATAAAAACCTCTTTATAATTATTATAAAGAGGTGTTTGTAAAAACAATCTTACGTAGGGGAACTTACTTAATTTAATTTACGACCATAAGCGTAGCGAAGCCGTGGGCAAATGCTAGGCCTCTATATCCAAGGCAGGCGATTATTTTTTTTAAGCGCTCTTCTATGTTGTTTATGGAACTCCTGTACAACATTCATGCTTCTTCACTCTGTGTTTTAGGCTATCTATACTAATATTATAAAGCAGAAGAGTTTGTTTGTTTGTTTGGTTGAACGCGCTAATCTCAAGAACTACCGGGTCGAATTGAAAAATTCTTTTTGCGTTGGATAGTCCATTTGTCGAGAAAGGTTATAGGCTATATAACATCACGCTATGATCATTAGGAGCGGAGCAGGAATGAAAAATGTTGCAAAAACGGAGGTTTTTTTTCCCTTTCGTTTTTCTCTCTTATGTGTCGCAGACGAAGTTGCGTGGGTCAGCTAGTTTATACATATAGGCTAAGACTTACCGTTAAATGTCGTGTGATGATTGGAAGGGCAGATTAATTAGTAACATAGGCTGGTGTTGCACAATGCATGCTGATTAGTGCGATGTTATGGCTCCCACAAAGGCTTTTGACGTCCCTTCAAGTACAAGCGGGTTCGATCACGTCGCAAATGAGGGTCCAAATCTGAGGTATTGCTGAAGCAGCGGTTTGCAGCAATCACCAGTTTCTAAGCATAGAGACTAAGGTCGATTTCTTACGGATAACTTATAGAGAGAAAGAAAAAAAAAGAAGAAAGCCTAAAAACGCAACCTAAACTGAAAAGAAAAATGTATTAGAAAAAAAATATTAAATCAAGTTTTCTTTATTTTCGTAAGTAATCTTCTCGGCAAACCCTTTCAATTGCGACCCATATCGTGGGTGTGCATAACAAATAACTAGACCATACATTAGCATTCAAACCTAACGTGTATGAAAAATTTCAGTTTAATCGGTGGAGCACAAATGTTTTAAAATTTAGTTGCAATACCTATTAGGCTTAAGTATATAAAAACATACATAAAGACAAGTTGAATAAAAACTTGTAACAATCATAAGTATGGCGATGAATTCTTTGTAAAACAATCGAAAACACTTGTAGAGATGTTTACAAAATATATTGCTAAGGTCCATGTTCACCGAAAAGATAACCGTCTGATTATCTAAAACAGCTGTCACTGTGACGTGTTCCCATGCAAAAATGATTTTTTAAACAGCTGATTTTAGATAATCAGAGCGATATCTTTTGGGTGAACATAGACACAAGAAAATCAGTCAAGTTACAATTGTACCACAACATGCAATAAGGGGTGCTAACGATCACTCACAAGTGCATCTAAGGGGTGTTGTTTTTACGATTATTTTACGAGATAAGTTCCCTCCCTGCTTAACTACTTACTTAAGTTAGAGTACTTAGTTTAGTGTACTTATAGTTTTATTGTGGAGCTTAATGGTGTGCTTTTGCTGAAATTATTTAGACGATGTATTTTAAAGTTTTCTAAGCAAAATCTAGATGTTTGTTTTTTTTTCAAACTTGCCTTACGTGAGACACCGTATTGACTGCCGGGGTTGCGGGCCTGTTCGAAAGAGATACCGCGGCCCCGGAACATAAAGGGCGAGGAAGGAACATGGATGGGTTTTAGTCAGTAAGAGTCTGACACTCCCTCCCGCTCCGCCCAGAGTGGGAGAAGTCATTTGATGATTTCACATCCTAAAAAAAAAAAAAAAGACACCGTATTGAGAATTTTACCTGAAACTATATCTGTATCTAAATCGCGTCAATATTCCATAGCTATGATGACACTGACAGCTGTTGAACGCACTTTAAACGTAGTACACCTTCGATCAATAATTAATTATTCTTGCTAGTTAATTGTTGATTGAAGACTACGACACATCAATATCTGTATATAACCAGTACAACCTGACCTCGCTTTGTATGAGCTTCCAGTACGATGAGCTTAATTTGTTCTATTTTTTGATTGATTGGTCGTCACGCGTACCTACTATTTTTTTATTTAACACTTCAAGCACATAGTACAGAGGCGGACTTAATGCCATAGGCATTCTCTACCAGTCAACCACTACCAACCAACTACTACATACTGATCATTTAGGAATTTACCTTTTTTTTAAAACTGTCATGCACGAATTTGATGATAAGGGTTTCGTAGCAAGCCTATTTTAACGAAAAAGTTTGTAATAGTAAAACTGACTACAATCAGGAACGCGATAATCGTCGATATCAATATCGACAACATCCCCGCACTACCCAATCTGCTCCCCCGGGCTGAGATCGATCAGCTCGTAATTAACTGTTTGTTAACCGATACACTCGCTCACACACGTGGACTCCCCTGGCAACTGACAGAAACGTGTCGAGAAAGTTCAAAGGTTCATATTGTGTTTGTTTGATTTAATTGTTATTGAGGTACCTGTTCTGTCCTAAGATGGAATACAGTAACTGTTGGCCTTTATGTTCTTGCTATCGAAACAAGGTGTCAGCGATATCGCGACACCAATTGAATTATCGACACCCCAGCGTTGAAAATCGGTTATACAAAGACTCCTATTTCATACAATTGTATCTACTTAGGCAGTTAAACGTATGGAACAGCTAGTTTTTAAGCTCATATGCGTAGGCACAATACCAACAGCAATTGTGAGAATCAAATAAATTTATCTGAAAAAAAAATTGACGAGTACAGACACAGTAATGAATTCTTTTCTATTCATTCCAGGTAAAAATCTGGTTCCAAAACAGAAGAACGAAATGGAAAAAGAAAGACAACGTGAGCAACGCAGAAGTAGCAGAGATGAAGCAACAGAATAAACCAGAAGATAAGAAGGAGAGTCCTCCAGAAGACCCTCTAGCCCTGGATATGTCCAGAAAAACTTGTAACAAACTACTTAGCGAAAAATTGAGGAACACAAAAGTTAGCCAAGTTCTACCGAAACCGAGGAAAGTTGAGAAAGGTGTAGTTTTAGAAACTATATGTGATTCGAATGATATCGAAAGTCGTATTTCGATAACTAAAATAACGAATAAGTTATCGAGTACAGACCTGTCGGGGGATGGTAAGGTGTCCGTGAAGAGTTTTAACCCTGAGGAAGTAAAAGAGATGAAGTTTGATAGTCTGAGTAATGTTGAGATGTAACGTTTAGGTTTAGTGTGGAACTTGAGATCAGTGACTGCTTTCTTAGATACCTTTTGATAAAAATAAACGTTGAATTATGAATTTTGGATTCTACGGTTAGGTAAAGACCAATCTACACGAACTGACAAGCGACAGTTTGTCAAAAATACTGCGTTTGGCTCGCTGAAATAGTTAAAAACAAACAACCTCTCACCAGGGTCATCTCATCAGTTAGAAAATGGATTTGAAAGTAGATATTAGTGGTTGTTGGTGCAAGAGAATTTTAAAGATGACCGAATCTAATTATAATGTATTTTTTTTTCAAATTCTTTGTGGTGACTGATCTTTATGTCTGAGGGGCTCCATCTCATTATTTGAAACAAAATAAATTTTGTTTTACTACTTTTAAATAATTTGATATTACAGAACACCACATAAGATATTATTATCAATTTAAACTATTGGAAGAATATTACTGCGACTTTTTATTAGAACTTGTCATTTAAATCGTAAAACAAAGTACAACAATGTTTGGGAGCCCTTTTGTAAATATTTTTGAGTTTGTGTGGGCAATTAAAGTTTTTGTACAAGCTTACGTTTGTGTATGTAGTTTAGATACGAATAACATTTACTTTTCGGTTTGATGTTCGCTAATAACTTAGGAATCTTATAATAACGCCATCTGTTGGACAAATCTCAGAATTGTATGTATACGAGTGCTGCCAGATTTAAAAAAAGAGGTTATGTCAAATAGAGGTTATAACTTCTAAGTACAAAAATATTTTGTATTCGTAATTTAATTTGGCAGCACTATTTTGTAGTTTTATAAGCTTTTTTTTGCAGTTTTTATACAGTGATTGTAATAAACTACATTATGTGTTTATTAGTTTTGTGCAATAATCGTATAGTATTAGATTTAAGTACCAATTTATTTTTGGAAAACTACAACAACATAAAGCAGATATTTGAAGTACATACGATTTCAAATTGATATTGTTTTAGATATTTATTTTATAAGTAGATATTGCCATGCTAATTTTATATTACAGTAGAAACTATAGCCCTTTTAGTACCCAACTCATTCAGCTGATAAAATAGTACAAACGAAAAACGATAATAATTGTGTATAATAATTACAGACAACTAGAAAATAACACAATATTTTTAATTATAAAAAATACAGTTTCTAAGCTGAGTCACTATATTATCTTTTCTCAATCAGTCATTAATTTCTTAAACCTACGGTCTGTTAAGTACTGATGGTTGCTTACATGATTCTATTTCTGGGTCTCTCCATGACTTCTAGAACGTTCAATCCAGAAATAACTAAACATCGTACAACCTGTTATGAAAGCCCAAATTACTGAAACAATGATTAACTTACAGATTTAAAACTGTTGTCATCGGCTGCCGCTGACAACAGACAAAGCTGTCGCCTATTTTTTGCTTTTCACAAACCATTTGTAGCTTACCTATTAGTCAGTACCACTATAATATTTATTAAGTTAGCATACCTATTCCATAGTTTGTTGTAAAACTAAGTGCTCATGCAACCAAGTCGGTAAAATATGCCTTGAATTGAAACTATTGCTTACATTTTTGTTGTAATCATAAGTAAAAAAGTACTCTCTGTTTTGTGCTTCGTAAAATGTCTTCCCTTCTTTCGCTCAAAATGTGCTTTATTTTTGCTATCATAAAAATCACCGACTATGTTCATATAAGTAATTAAAAATCGCCACCATTGGATTTTAACAAATTTAGTAGCATATCTAAAAGTTTTTCAGTGAGTCTTCTCCAAAGCCAAGTTAAAAAAAAACCTTTGCTTTTTAATAAATCTGCCATTATCTGTGTAACACTACTTACGAATATTTTTATATTATAATAATAAAATAAAATGCCTTTAGTACATCCTACCTAGTTCAGTATTGTCAAAAAAATAGCTCGAGGAATATTTTTTGAAGCTTAACCTAGTGTTCACTGTACATAAGAGAAAAAAGTCGAAAACACAAAATTGTAAATTGATATCATTAGAAATAAAAGATTTAGTATTTAGTGTCCGAAGAGCGCTGTAACTACTCTTTATGGTGTAGTCTAGTGTACGTATAGTCAGGATGAGAAATAAATAGTTTTCCATAACTTTGACTTGTTTTATTACCCCCTGTTGACCATTACCTACTAATCTAGGTACCTATATTTCATACTAAGCCCCAAATGGTGGCGATGATAATAACATCTGGGTTCGATTCCCAGTTCTACCAATAAGAAGAAGAATAATTGCGGAAGGTCTTTTAAAAAACAGTACCTACTTATCGACAAGTGGAATAGTCAAGTTTTGAAAAGAACCTTCTCAATTAAATGTACATATAGGTACCTACTACTAAACCAAAATTAAAAATCAAAATCAAAGCATTTATTTAAAGTAGGCCAATCACAGGCACTTTTGAATTGTCGAAACAAAAATGAAAATTAAATCAAGCTCCCAGCATCCCAGTCACAAGACATAAAAACTTTCAAAGTACACATTCCCTAGCGTTGATCTCTGTGGAGAAGAACGGGCAAGAAACTATATTAAAGTTCTTCAAAGCCCTGTTTCTGATTCGAAAACCGAACTTTCATCTTTTATTATCATTCTGAAAGAAACTGTTCTTCTAACTTCCAAAACTGTTGAAAACCAAAATTTGCTAACATATTGCTAAGAACCGTATCAACCATATCATTTTTTTTACTGAAAAAGCTACAAATTAATAGATAGTTTTTTAATTTATTTTCGTTTGTTATTTGGCAGCGCCATCTACAACATGGTAGTGGTATTATTAAGCCATTGTCCTTCCTTTCGTGTTCTAGCGTCATCTATGTTACATTGCTGAAACTAAGAACGTTTGTGGTCTTCTAAATTTAAGACAAAGTCAAAAACCAACTAAGGCTATTTTTTTAATTCTATGTTTCAATACTTAATTTTAATGTTACTATAAAATGTACTTCTGACTAAAATTTTCAATTTTACGCCATACTTTAGCTACATCATTTTTATTGTAGTTCTCCTCAAACCACCTAGATGTCATTACATGTACTTTCAGTAGCAAAATATCACGCTACGTCCATTGGAGGGAAGAAAGTTTAACAAGACTACTTTGTATTCTTACTGTATTGCCTTACTTCATATTATCTTCTTTTTATCATGCAGTATTTTAGTCTAAATTGTTAATTTTATTGACAGCAATGCAACAAGTCTCTAATTTGAGCCTCCGGTTTGTAGTAGTGGCATGCCGACGAGAAATATCTATCACTCAGGATGCTGGTTTACCTACCCACGACGTGTTCCTTCAGCGAAACAATAGTGATAATTATAGATACAATACGCTCATTATTCCGAAAAATCTGAAGCTCGATCTCAACTCACGTGTTTTAAGTTCGAACTTGAGACCAATGCCTTGACAGTCCGACTCTCACACCATTAGGTTTTAACACTACCTATTCTATGATTATTATTAGTTAAATTCACAATAACATAATTTTAATTGCATTATGGTAGACCTATCAATCAAGACTGCGACATTGGCCTTGACACCAACCCGAACAGAGGGTTGTCAAGCAAACCTGTCAGTTTGGATTGATCAGTCTGTCCGTTAATTACTGATTCATGTTTAGAACAGTTGGTCGCTCTTAATGATGACAGTTCAGGGTCGGTTTTCAAAGTTTATTGATTTGTTTTGAGTTATATCTCGGCTTTAAACATGATAGCAAATAGGTAGGGCGTGATTATGAGACAACACAATAGAGCAAATATTGTGATAGCAGATCCTTTGGGTGGCGGACTCACTTTCAGGTTTCAAAAATCGTCAAAACTAACAATGGGCTGTTCAGTAATGTTTTATTTTCATCTCATCGAACCGACCTGAACTGAAGGGCTTGGCAGATGATGAGATCTGTTATCTTAATACCTAACTTTTCTTTTCTTTTTTAGGTTTTCATGCTTGGGTAGGTGTAGTATAGAGCCTTACAACATATCCTATTATTTACCGGCTATACTGCCAAACATCGCGATAACCAAAATAATTCGGCCGACCATTAGGCAGGAATTATGTTTGTTATTCGTTATTTAGTGAGAAAGAGAGAAACTAAACCTTCTTCAAAGAAGTCCATAAGGTGCGAGAGGGACGCAAGATGATTGACGCGTCAATTTGGCGGTAAAATAAACACCTAGAGGGGTATTCTCATGCGAGGAGCATTTATTATTTTAACTAAGTTAAGTAAGATTCTAAAATAGGAAGTTACTCAGTTTTACAAGACATTGAGGTAAGTGAGAACACGTGTCGCTATTGTTTGATGTTTTTTACAAGCTTTTTTAACACCTTTTTGTTCAATAGTTGATCGATATTTGATTGGTTTCCTGAGTTTCTTTTCCGTTTTTCACAAAAATCCATTACGGGCGAGACGGGACACGACAAATAGGTCTTTACTTGACTCTTAGAGAGCTTTTAGAAGAAAATTAGTTAAGTAGTACAATTTACTTGGCTGGTGAATAAAGTTCCTCATAATGTATTTATTTTTCTCTTAATTTATAAAAAAGCATGTCTTTGAACACAAATTTAAATACTTTTATGAGTTCGGATGAGTCTTGATCGAATCGCTGCTCAATCTCAATAAACAATTCAATTAAAGAAAACTTAAAGATAACCCAAAAACCTTGTTAGAACAAGTAGCCGCTTGTCAAGTGTGTCTACATGAGAATCCTCCCTTATCCGACGAGACCGATCACCGGCGATTACGGCGCGCGCGAGATTAGCCCCCAATTTTAAATTGTTGATTACTTTCCGCCCCCAAGCACCCCGCGCACCCCCGACTAGAGCCCCCAATGACAGGCTGTTCAATTTTTGAAAAATCTGTCTTTTGCTGTACGGTTTGCACAAGATTTTTTCATGAAAAAGCCTTTTTGTGTTAATATTTCAATGTCCTGTTTTGATTTCTGATGTTCATGAATTTTCATACAAAAGACTAAAGAAATGGGTTTCAAAACACAAGTTTTCCACTTTTCTTCTTCACTGGCTCTGTAACTGAGGTTATATTCAGCAGTTGGTTTGAGTATCTGTTTGATGAATACCTTACGATTAGGTATACGGATTTCCACTTTGGCTGCTTTAGTAAAATACATGAAAATGACTGTCGTCCATTTTTCTACTCTTACTACCACTAAACAGAGTATTTCATGTGAATCTGCAGTGTCCCACAACGGGGCAAAGGCCTGTGTACTTATCCCCGTGATATCTTTAGATAGATCTAGGTTTTATACATGGCTTACTGATTGTTCTGTCCAGGTCGTCACCACCACCCACCATCTTCTACGAGGTACCGCAACGTGTTTCTATGTCATTAAGGCATACTACGGACTAGGTAAACCTAGTCTCCCTTCATGTTAGCTTTCAAGCCCAGGATCTCATGCTCAGGAGTTACCATTGTGACCACTAGAGCAACAAGGCACTCAATTATTATACTATGAGAGGCCGTAATAGGCATGACATGCACCAAAAAATACGAATCTATTTAGTCCGTCAGTTAAATTATTGAAAAATAATGGACACGTATTTTTTGTTTTTGTAAATCAATGAATATTAACAAAGATAAAACGCATCAAATCTCGGGATTGGGGCTGCTCATGACGCCAGAACTAGCTAAAAATTATACCCTGGCGTGACCTATTGGGAATTTTAAAAGCGTCAATTTTGATTTACGTAACAAAAGTAAAAATACAGGTCAATGGTTTTATTTAGGGTTCCGTTGCCAAATGGCAAACAACGGAACCCTTATAGATTCGTCATGTCTGTCTGTCTGTATTTATGTGTATTTATTTATTTATTTTGTGAACCGCATTAAGATTTTTACAGAAAAATAGGAAAAGCAATATATTTAGGGGGTTCCCCATACATAGAGCTGAAAATTTTTTTTTTTCATCAACCCAATACGTGTAGTCTATGGATAGGTCTTCAAAAATGATAATGAGGTTTCTAACGTATTTTTTTTTCTAAACTGAATAGTTTGCGCAAGAGACACTTCCAAAACGGTAAAACGTGTGCTCCTGTAACTTCTAAAATAAGAGAATCATAAAACTAAAAAAAATATATGATCTAAATTACTACGTAAACTACCACCGAAAATTTGTTTGAACGAGATCTAGTTAGTAGTTTTTTTTAATACGTCATAAACCGTAAACCGCAATTTACTTACCTTTCATTTACAACGAACTGCAAGAACTTTTATACTATGTTACTTGCTGTTACGGAACCCTTCATGTCCGTGTCCAATTCGCACTAGTCCGCTTTTTTTTAATAATCTACCTGACAGCCTAATTAGATTTTTGTCGTCTACCCAATTAAATATGTATATTTATACAAATTCCAAAAAGTCTGACAACCAGTCTTACCAAGTGGTATCGTATTTCCCAATACTAACTGGGTTGTGGAGGTGCGATAGGCAGTCGCTCCATGTAAAATACTGGTATTCAGCTGCATCTGGTTACCCTGTAAGCCGACCCCAACATAGTTGGGAAAAGGCGAGGCAGGTGATAATGATGATACAAATAAAATAAAGTCTTCATATCTTTTTTCTCAATACACCTGTTTGAGTTGCTGTCGCTACATTTCGCTCATTCGTTCAGTTTATGTGATAATATGAACGTTCCGTTTCTCGCTGAAAACACTTTTATTAGTTTTTGAATTTAAATTCCTTCAGCTATTTGTTTCATGTCAACGAAATCCTCATGATTTGAGGAAAATGATTCCTTCTCGACATTTTCAGACCGGATTTTTATACTTTTATGTTCTTACAAGGGTCTTGTAAGAACTTGCAAGTTTTCAAAGAATTAATGGCATGATTTGCGTCATTATAATTATATTTATGTTATGTCTATAAAAGCCAGTGTTGGCCTCATAGACACAGTTATAATCAGACAACACTGTATAATCAGTTCCCACTGCTGGGATTCAAGATTTCCTCCTTGTGAGAGCTAACGGGTCAGACTAAACTACTACGCAGGTGGTAGATGTCACGTCTTCGAATTTAAGGTTTGGGGTTGCCCTAATGCTTCGAAAAGCATTTATAGTCAAAGTCTCAATTATTAGACCTCCAAAACCACCCTTTGAAATGATGGAATAAAAACCTTAAGTGCTCGTCTGACTCACGAAGGGTTCTGCACATCAAAAAATGACGTTTGTTAGATAGGAGCCACTCAAATATTGAATTTATTACTATTTTTAGTACGTATTTGTTGCTATAGCGGCAACAGATCATAGTCTGTGAAAATTTTTGATGTTTTGTCTAAACTGTACGGTTCATGAGATAGAGCCTGGTGACAGACAGACAGTCAGACAGTGGAGTCTTAGTAACAGGGCTGCAGGGTCCTGTTTTTACCTTTTGGGTACGGAACCCTAAAAATGATAATAATTACATTCAGAAACCAATCTTTCTAATAAAATAGCAGCAAGCAGACAAACAAAAGCAAATATCTCCAATAGGTAGATGTTTTGTCTAAAGGGGGATCTAAAGGGCACAACAAATTAGGACCCCATTTAACATCTTGACCACTCTGTTACCCCTATCTAATTGAGCACAATCACACCCTTACGACTAGTCGTTAGTCGCTGCGATTAGTCGTGCAGTCGCTGGTCGGCACATGTCGGTAAATCTTAACCGTCGTCGTAACGTTAAGTAGGAAAACAAAGGGTACAGTCCAGCGGGATAGCGGGATATATGTATGGGGGACCTCGCAGACTTGTGGAGGTAGATCGAGTCCGTTTCATTAAATAACATATAGGTAGGGTGTAAAAAGACTTTTCACGAAGTTGCGGCTTCGTGAAAAGTCTTTTTACACCCTACCTATATATATATACCAAGCATTCTGCACATCAAATTAAGAGGCCTGCGGAGCATGCGAATTTCACAAAAACTTACGTTTTACCATTGAGATGATTGTATTACAGAATGTATAGGGTCCCAAACACATTATTTTTAATGTACTTACACTGATGTAAACAAGAGTAATGAGAAAAATATGTTTTCTATACAAATTTTCAATTCCTCGTCTTTATATCATTGTCCTTTCAAAAAATTTACATATCTAAGAACATCGGACCCTACTAATATAATAAATGTGAATGTAAGTTTATTTGTTACGCTTTCACACGAAAACTACTCAACGGATTTGGATGGAATTTTGCAAAAAGATAGTTTATAACCTAGATCAAAACGTAGGATACTTTTTATCCCGGTAGTAAGATCCCATGGGACAATAATAAATCTTCACGCATGCTCTGCGGGCCCCTTAAGTACACAACTCCCTAACCCTAACTCTACACAAAAATAATTGCTGGGAAATGACTTTTTTTTGGGGTGAAAAGTCACGTTAATTAAAAAACAAACTCAATATCACCCACTTAAAAACATTGTACTGATGGACGCATTTTATAGTAAACGGGTTATGGAGGTATTTAAAGTTACCTTAGTTTGTAAAAAAACTTGTAATTTTGACAACCAATATCTCTGTAACTAGAAGGACAGGTTATGATGTAGAACAAAAAAATGATCGCAATGATTGGGAGAACTAGTAGAGACTTTTGTTGCGTATGTAACCTACGAGTATTTACACCCTTTAACTTAAAAAATTAAAAACTTGAAACTAGCTTAAGATTATAATTATGTTTTCTACCTCTGGAAATATGTTGTTGGGGTACCTCATTGTAAGAAAAGTAGACAAAATAACTCTTGAACAACGGCAACGTCAATCGAGCCGTGAACTTAGGTCAATCATTTTATGAGTTGAGTTAATTTTGATACACAACCTCTTTACTTAAGTAGAATGAAAATGATAACGGGGACAATACCGAATACAATTTTCATTTATTGTACGACATCACGCTTGTAACCGCCGCAGGATCAAGCAGACGTGTAAACGTGGTAGTTCTCAGACATCTTGACAGTTATGTTTGTTAGGGGCGGGCCTATTCTCATCAACCGGGCACAAATCCAGTTTTCTGCTGAGTGTAATTCTACGAGATAAAACCCAACACTTTGCCCAAACTGAGAAACGGAACAAGAACTTCATACGCAGTAGCAGTGTTGTCAACGTGGCAGCAGACGAGCTAAATTAGCAACTCACCAATTGTGGTGGTGCAAACTTCGTTTGAAATGCTGTTAGAATAAAGTTCTAATCAGCTTGCACTACAAAGTGGTTGTTACGCCAGTCACATAATAAATACGTGATTTTTTTTTCAAGTCAAAGTAATTGTATTATATTTTGAAAACACTATCATACTAGCATATATCCTAAAGGATATCATATATTTTTCTAGTCTTTTTTATAGCAGTGCAGTGAATCATTATACTTTAAGTAATTATTAAACTCGCGTTTAGCTCATGTAATCGCCTTAACATAAAATATAGAAATAAAACTACCCTACATAGGTTACACAATCATTCCAACATATTAGTCGTTAAACTATTACGCAGCTATCAATAAATTATCACTAATCGTCACTTCATTGAGTTGCCAATTAATTCCGTAACAGTTACAAATTCAATATTTTGCTCTACAATAAGTTACTTACGATTGAATAAACAGGCGCATTCACAATCAGACTCCTCTGCTAACATATGCCTGTTTGTCGCACCTTGAAAGCGTGCTATTCATGCTGCGACTGAATTGTGCGATTGTCGCGTGAAGTTGCGTCTTTTGTGTGCAGGTATTATTTGTGTAGTAACAATAAATAATGAGTTTACTGTATAAATGGACTTCCTGACCGGATACTTGGAAGTTTTTATGTAATTTATTGTGAGTTAGAGAAAAAAACAACCGCATTATACACTGTCCGTTAGACTTTTAGTGAAATGGTGTTATTTTTAATTGTCTTTTGCAACACAATATTTTGAAATATTTAGTAGCTGCCAGTATAATAGTAGGGTACTACTATAATACTGGCAGCTACTAAATATTTCATATATAATAGTTTCAATAAAGTCTTAAGATCACTGATTATATACTTACCATGTCAGAAAAAAACAGGATATGGATATAATGCTTCCTACTGTAGACTGCTATACTAATATCATAAAGAGGATCGATTTTTTGTTTATTTGTATGTTTGTTATGATTTAACTCTAGAACTACTCAACCGATTTTCCGAAAATCTTTCACCATTAGAGAGCTACATCTTTACCGAGTAACATAGGCTATAAATGGCCCGGACGAAGTCGCGGGCGAGGTGCTAGTAATAAATGTCGTTAAAAGTCAATCGCATAATGAATGGGCCTTCAGCAATGAAATCATGCGTACTATTGCGCGCATTCATTGACCGACAATTTGTCTGAACTCTAACAATCGGGTCGGGAATCGAACCCAGGACAGATGTGTGTATTGACAAATTGTAACAAAAAAAAGTATTTATCGTTTATTACGGCTTGACTTTTGATAAGTAGAGTGTTTGGAGAGTTTGTTGAAGACTTAGTTCTGATTTTGGATATAGATGGCGCTAGTGGCTGAGTTTGGCGGTTAAACTACTTGGAGAGAATAAAGTGATAAACCGTTTCGTAATACTACAACGACTTGCAATAAGATTGACAAAATCTTTGTGTTAATATTTTTGAAATTTCACATTTTCTAAGATTTTCTAGGAGAACTACAAAATAGTCCGTATTCTGTGATTTGATTACACGTTGAATGAATTCGTCAAGGGGTTATCATTTTAAAATAAATTAATGAGTCTAAATCAAGGGCTTGAAATACTTTCCGCCAATATAAAGTAATCTATAAATATGATCCAATATGATAATCTTCCTTTGTTACTTAAACAAAAAATCATGGACATGTGCATTCTTCCCATTTTGATTTTTGGATCTCAGACTTGGTCTTTGACAAACATTCAAAAGTCCAAGCTCAAGGCTTGCCAACGTGCAATGGAGCGCAGTATCCTAGGCGTCAAACTGGTCGACCATGCACGCAACACTACAATGTGCCCTAAAACACAAATTACTGATGTTGCTCAAAAAGCCTCAAATCTAAAGTGGGAGTGGGCTGGCTATATCTGCCGTACGCCCGATGAGCTGTGGGCCCAAATTACCAGGAGGTGGAGCTCTGACATAGCCAGAAGGCGACGTGGTAGACCTCGCAGAAGATGGCCAGACGAGCTGGACAAAACCAACGAACTGTGGTCCATATTGGCCCTGGATCGAAGAATATGGAAGTCACGGGGAGAGGCGTTTGCCCAGCAGTGGTCACACACCATTCAATCAATTTCTCGAATTAGCGTGCGTTGAAATAATGTTTTTCGATATAGCGGTATTCGACGTAACGTGATTTCGAACTGGCGTGGCATACAACTCGTATTTTTTTTTTAAATAGCGTGCGTCGAAATAACGCCATTCGAAATTTCATATCACTCCCGTGGGATGACGTAGGCTAACAGTAACAGTAATATGATGCGGTTCTCCTTTTCTCCAAATTGAAAGAGTTAAGAGAAGAGCCTTATTCTATAGCTGCCGTTTCACTAAACATACACTTAAGGACGCTCGTTGTAACTTTGTTAAATCATAACCTACGTAAAAAAGCGTTATCTAACAGAATCAATCCACGATTCCTTTCACTGTATTTCGCAAAATATACACAATTATAGTTCGCAGCCATGTTACCTTAATCCCACAGAAATGACACGTCCACCTAATCCGATTACCCGTAATAGATCGGCACCACTTTTCACGCCGATTGTCCCTAAATATTCAATATTCTGCTACAAACATAGTTGACATATACAGCTGTAAATACCCTTATGTCTTGCTCATAAGGTTAATTTTCCTTTAACGGAGAGTATGGGTAATTTTGGCGGGTGTAATATCACCCACACAATTGTTATCGATACCATAATAGGATTTTGTCGATTTTCCAAAAGTGACGTTTGGATTGACAGTTGTGTGTGATCGCAATGTGTGTAGTTTTTCTGTTTGAAATGTTATTTTCGAACATATTTGTGTGATTTAGTGCTAATGTTGGTATTAATTGGGTTTTTGAAGCAATTTGGGACACAATGGGGTTGTTTTATTTGACTTTTTGTGACAAAATATGTCGCGTGTGTGCTGACTGTGATGCTTAGCTTTCGAAATTGTTTTTTTTTTCGCCTGCTCTTCCTCACTTCTGGGCAAAGGGCTCCCCGCACTCCCACCACTTCTCACGAACCCGCGTTTCACAATATTACGATTTCACTTCGACGGATTATACCGCATTATATCTACCGAAAAATAATGCGTCATATTGTAAGCAGTATGTTCAGTGGACAATACTTCGAGAAGTTTACAATCTCTCTAGGTATATTACAATCTAACGGTTTTTTACAATGTAACGCTGATATACATATAAAGTATACTACCACGCTTAAGTCGCACGTATTGTTATTGGAATAAGGACTTAATTAGGATTACTGTAAAGCGAAATCATTCGTTTTAGACCAAACTATTTTTCTTCACAGTGGTGTCCATAGCATCATCGGCCCACCATAATGTTCTCACTGCTGGGACACCGGCCTGCCTGTGATAATGAGTGGACCAACACATTTACCACGCGGATCCAGTGTGCCCTACCCTAGTAGATATACATTCACGGCTCTTTTCCTATGGGGTTATGCAGAAGTCACAAAACAATCATCTGCTACGATGTTTACGTCCTTTCGCCTAGTCATCTTAGTTGCCAGGTTTTGAACCCCCACCCCAGCCAGCCAGTAAACGTATGTCCGTACCTTCATGCCACTACTCCACAATACAAAATTAAATATAGCACGCGCAAATAAACCGCTGAGTTCAGTGAATTCAAAAGATTATAAAGGTGAATTAAAATAAAACAAAATGCTCATTGTGGCGTCAGAGGTACGGCGGTATGATCTGCTTATCAACGTAAATTATGTCCAGATTATGGCAATAAAAACTTATTAAATGTATATATTTGTTTACTGGCAATGTTGCAGCGGTGCAGTGCTGTTATGTGGGGGTTATATGGCGATGGAATATGGAAAGTGTTATGCCGTTGCCAGCCTCTTTTTTTGTGATAGGCACTAAGTGTCAAAAAGTCTTCACCACATCCACTTCATCCTTTCACTTTCCCCACATATTTTTTCTTGAATACATAGTTATATAGAACAGTTACCACCTACTACTAGTTTCAGATCGCTCATACTGACCCAACTCAAAGATTGACCCCATTGTTTTTCTTAATAGATTTATATTGTACATTCTATTGAGTAAATGACAAAAAGTGAAATAAAGAATCTGAATACTACAACAACAACTAGTACTGAAATACAAAAAAAACTTTTTGCTTTACTTACCATGGTTTAATAATAATTATTCTAACTGTCTGACAACATGACATAACTCGTCCGCATGTAAACACACTTTACATAAAACCTGGGCGCTTTAATACCTGCGCAGGAGTCGTACTTTATACCAGCTTAGTTTTATACACACCATGAAACGACCCACTTGAACTAAATTAAAATATAATGCCTCTGTTTAGCTGGTCATATAACTTGCCGCGGGCAATGGTATCGAATGATTTAGTTCCTTTTTTCTTCGGCAAGAACCAAGAACAAAAATAATGAAAGAAAGAAAGAAAAATATTGATTTTACGTCAGTTCTTAAGCACACACACAATAATATAAAAAAAGACATAGGTAATACTTTTTGTCTATGTTGCTGAAGTACTTTTGTAGTGCTGCTACAAGGCTATGCTGTTGTAGCGATTAATAACACGACAGACGTCGTGTTGCTTCATCTTCGTAGAACTACTTTCTACTGAGCATGCAGTCTGTTGCATGCAGTGTGTCCAAAATAAATTGTGATTGAGTTTTTCCACCAGGAAAATGCATGTATGGAAAAAGCTCGCCACAATATTCCCAAACCACTTTAACTCCTGTGCGCCAGAATTAACAGTGGCGACCAAGTAAAGCGCCGAGACAATGAAACTCGACGAAGTCAGTATAGCGCAGGAGTAGGAAAAAACCGTAATTTCCACTTCATTTCCATATCGGCAGGATAAATGCATGTATATCTCAATATGGGCCTTAGTCTAGATTTGAGCTCAAATAATGACAACCTCTTTTACATAGTTTTTATCTGTGCACAAACCTCTGACCAACCCTCCAGGGAAACAGGCTTGCCAACGTCTTGTGATATGAAACTGAAATCAAAATATCGTAGTTTTGCGTAGAAGTCATTATCTGAAATTGTACACACTTATTGTCGGTTAAATCATAGATTATGATGTCATAACTAAGCGATCAACCTTGAAATTGCGATAATCCCACGTTAGAATTCACACTTAAACAATGCAGGCAATGCAATGCAATGCAGCTTTGCAGACTACCGCGGTTACCCGTATTTATTTAAGAGCAATTTATTTCTTACTTTTTACACACTGTTTTTATCGACAAATACGATGAGATCAGGAGGTTGACTCAAACACTTCTCATTTAACATATAAAACATACGCAACATTCCGCGACTAATTATGCACTAGAGTTGAAAATGTGAAAGAACAAGTTATTTTCATGAAAAATTTTGTAATATCTTCTTTTTTAGGCTCTTAGTGCTAATTTTTCATGTTTTTTTTTAAATCATTTGATAGGCTCGTTGTTAACTCTCGCAATAAGCACCATTTGCACGTCTGTATGTCTCTTAAATTTCATTAAACGTACCCTAGATCAGCTGATTAGAAAAACAAAATGTCTGCCATGCGCGTGGTGTGGGGCTAGGGGTATTAATTAACGTGCATTTATTGATAGAAATGATTATAAAATACGCCCATAAAGTTATGGTAAGTGGTAACCGGTAGCCAAACACACTGTATATAAGTTCTAGGGTGTAAATAAACCCTTGACGCAGCCGAAAGACCACATGTTATAATAAAGTACCGTATCTGTTCACCCGTCAGATTGCTAAAAATCTACACATAAATTCATACCAAACTAATAATAAGGTATTGAAGAACAAATAATCACTTTAGCATTGCATGTTTTAATTTCTGTAACATGTAGAAAACAATACTTATTATACAGGAGTCGGATTTTCTTTGCTGTGGCCAACAAAATTGTTGAAGTCGGTCGTGCTACATTCGCGGAGTGCGATTGAACGAACACACTCTTTTATATGTGGATTATGTTTTAGATATTGAAAGAAAATGTTGGAAATACCTTTGCTTGTTTTGGTAAGATACTCTTTTTATCATTTAATAAGCCTCTTTTATTTATTTAAATAACATGGGAGACTTACAGCTAAAACAAACAGATCAACGACATTTTATGTTGTACCAAAGACCATTAAACATTATTTTTATATTCAAATATTTTCTATTTACTAGTTTTTCCCACGGCTTTGCTCCCCTATTAGTGAAGAATTTTCGGAATCGAATCATCGGGAATTTAGAAGATTACTCCTTACATTGAAACTCTCAAACTCTACATCAGTACCTATTACTCGCATACTTGTAGCAGTGAAAGAACTACATATTTCATTCGTTTTTAAAAGCTTTTATTTATTATCACCTGTCCCGATGTTTGTCTGTAATCAAATCTTGCAAGTTAAAGGAGACAATTTTTTTGGGCCCACTCGATAGTTGCATTTATTATTCACATAAAAAAATATTCACGAGAAACGTTTCACTAATTATAAATCATTTCTCGAATTCAGTCTATCAAATCATTAAAATCGTATCAACAACTTTAAAGTAGTACAGTCAAGGACGAGTGACTTTGTTTTATACTATTTTTATAAAAATACCGGAAAATATATCTAATTGGGCAATATCGCTCGTTTGAGGTTATCGTAAGATTCACGTTTTCATTATAGAATTTCTCAGCATTCCGGTAAGACAAGGCTTAGTGAATATTACCACTGTAATCTAGAGACTATAGGGAAGAAATCAATATATGTATATTTAATTAATACATGCTTCATATATGTCTTCTTTGATCCACTTCCCGGTTACCAACGGAGTACGCATATGTGTTTACGGGGTAATGTAATATTATGATAACATGGAGCTGATCTGATGATGGATCTGGAAGGTGGCCATAGGAACTCTGTTATAAAACGACATAACCCGATCGAGTTTGGGAACGTTTGATTTGTCTTGAGTACCTACTTTGTTTCTAGATGCTATCCAGGGTTTGTTGACGGAGCTGGAAGGTGGCCATAGGATGTCGGTGATATAACGACTTAACCCTATAGAGTTTGTGCTCGTTTGTGAGGATCAGTTTTTGTTATTCTTTAAGGCAGAAACTACTGAACAGGATGAAATTGCGAACATATTGATTATTTATAACACTTTCACATTTACAATAGTAGGTATTAAGAAGATTGCTACCTAACTCTTTTGTTGACTGTACATGCTCATAAAGTTCAAACAATTGTTTCGAATCAATTTGCACAACATAAACAATTGTAGATGTTTAGATACTTTTAGTTGTCACATTTGGTGACTTGGTGTGCCTGTTTCAAACAACTAGCTGATCCTGACATTTATTTGAAGTTTGGTAGATTTTCTAATTATTACGATTGAACAAAACTTATACAATTATGTACTTACGCAGATAATTCAAAAATGTTATCACCCTACAATTGAATCTTAATTGAATCAAACATAAATTAAAACTACACACAACATTAGGTAACGTGACAAGCACATACTTCATTTGATTTTTTAAACACAACATTATTCATGTAATTGCGAACATTCTTTAATTTATTTTGCATTATGTTTACAGGTTATTCAAATTGGATTTACCTCCGCGCTGAACAATCGTGGTTATGGCAGCAACTCATTGATTCCGATAGAACGTTCCGCAAATTCCGCACAAACACGAAGATTTACGGACCCTGACTTGCTGACAACAGGATCATCAGCCAGCATTGAAATGCCAGAACCTAAATACGACAGCGTTGAAGACAACAGTTTTAGATCATATAAACCAGTACTATACGTATATCAGAGGCGGAGATATGACCAGGGACATAGCACTAGGTCAGAAAATGAAGCAAGTCTGGAGACTCCTCCTATCGTTAGATTAAATTCAAACAATTATGCTGAAACCGTACAATCATCCCCTTCTTTATCACGCAGATTATACCCGAACTACAGGCGACCCTACTCAGCACGTGGACCTACTAATCTACCACCAACTCGCAAATATAAAAGAAACAAAAACGGTGACTCAAGTGTTGAAGTGTCATCATTAGAAGGTGAGGACCCCTCCCGAGGAGAAGCTGACTCACTCTTATCACTTGTCGAAAAAACATTTAGCAGAAGAGGACAAAATCGTAAATATCACAGTAAGGGCAACCGCTTGAGCGATAAATTAGATGCTGACGAACATACTGCCCATAGTGAAAATTCTCAAAACATGAGACAAAACTGTCGCAAAGAACATACAAACCTGTATAATTTACGTTTGGGCGGTTCAAAAAGTCGAAAAATAACAAATGATAGTCCGTTAACTCACAGACTTAACAGAATTGGTAATGGCAATTCAGGATCGTCATTACGTGGTGCATCGTTTCCTGATGACGATGAGACTGGACAATTAACATTTTTACGCTTATCAAGCTTGGAAGACTTGAATCTCGAATCACTATTGCTGAGTAGCCAAGATCAGAATGGACTTAACAATAGAAAAAGTAATTCTAGGAATTTTCTCAGGATTTCTCTGTCACCTTATAATAAATTAAGTCTTGATGAAGATATCGCTTCCGATTTGAGTTTAGAAAGCTCAGATTTTCAAAACTCAGATTTACGTATTGGACGATACAGCAAACCTGTCTATCGTAGTAGGGAAAAGAATCTCAGATATCACGGGAGCAACAAAGCAACCCTTAAAAAGCTATGTGACGAAGACACCACTAAGACTCCGGTACCTCACCATGAAGGCAACGGTGAAAAACTCCTTAACTCAAGAAGAAATGGGAATCAAAATAATAATAAGATTGATGATTTCTCTGATGAATTTAATCTTGACACTTTGTTTGACTTTAACAAAGAAGACTATGATGACCAACTAAATCTTGATGACAACTTATCAAGTGATTTATTAGTCTTACCTTTAACAACCCAGGATAATTTAAGTCTTAAATCAGCGCTCAAGAGTTCTGATGAAAATAAATCCAAGCCGACTACTGATAAACTGAATTTTGAATACCATTGGATTGATGTTTTGAGCCCTAAAAACGAAACGAAGACAAACAGTCTTGAGAACGGTGTAGAAAAAGATAAAACCAAGGATTCTGCTGAAATATTAAAACATGAGTATCCTTGGTCTGACGTTCTGAGTCCTAGTAAAAACAAAACTAGTGGACTCCAATCACTAACACGGTCAAGAAGTGGTGAACCAGAAGATAAAACCAAGGATTCTTCCGACCCATTACACCTTGAATTATCATGGAACAAAAAGGATACTACTGATGTATTACATCTGGAATATCCTTGGAATGGTCAATTGTGCCCTGGTAATAACAAAAGCATAGACTTGAGAAGCCATGATCAAGAAGATAAAGTTAAAAATACTACCGATGTACTACATCTTGAATTTCCCTGGAATGACGAACTAAGTTCTGGTGAAAATAAAATTGGTGAATCAAAATCACTTAGACGCCAAACAGATGGCCGTCAAGACATAGAACCCAAAGACGAGCTGAAACTGGAATTACCCTGGAATGGCAAGACAAATCTGGACAACAAGCCTTCTAGTAAAAAGACAGCTCTCCGTGTACCAGATCCATTCTACTTACATCCTTACCTGAGAAACAAAAATATCAAGAAACATCCCAACTATTTCGAACGATCTTATGATGACTTCAGTCAAAAAGTTAGGTTAGAAAAACTTAAAAACAGTCCACTTAAACGATCTAAAAGGATAAATCTAAGACCTACTGGTAGACAAGGAACTAATTCCGTTTCCGTGGAAAGACCCGGTGCCGTAATTACATCCCCATCGATAGATTGCTTATAAAACAGGGTTTGAACACGTCGACCAAATAATAAAAGTGCACGCCTTGTCACCACCACAGAAATACCAATGCTAATTCGGAAGTGAACAACAAAAGTGACAAAATAGCTATTATATTTCCAAAGAATTAATGTTGCTTGATCTTTGGTCTCACAATGTTATATTTCTTTCAGTAACTGTGTCCTCTTCTGTTGACAGCTTCCAGAAAGATAGGTAGGCTCCTAAGGGTTCAGCCTCATCTCATCATCATCTGCCTAGCCTTAGGGTCGGCTTCCAGTCTAACCGGATGCAGCTGAATACCAGTATTTTACATAGAGCGAATGCCTATCTAACCTCCACAACCCAGTACTGGGTAATACGGTTGCCAGATTTTTTGGATCACTGGTAACGACTGTCAAAGATCTACAAATAACAGCCGACACCAATAGCTTAACGTGCTTTCCGGGACACGGAGGAAACTCGGTATGTAAGGGAGCTAGGTCACCCATCAATAAACCAACCTAGGCAAGCACGGCTTAAACTAAAGATCGCCCCGAGTGGATGTTTTTATTTGCCTTGTCTAGCAGCACGGAATCGGATACACATCCTTTTATGCCGCTCAGAACCGTCATTTGCTAGAACGAGAAACAGAACGGGAATTGTACCTCCCTCTTTCTTGCAAATGACGGTTCTGAGCGGAAAAAGGATAGGCATAGATTTTGTGATGCTATATAAGGTTCAACCCTAAAGCTCTCTCATCATGTCCAAATCATTATAAACACCACCATCACCAATCCCACAAAAATGAAAGGTACAGCCAATCCCCCAAACTTAACAATGAATTTCACATAAACTGAAATCTCTCATTAATTAAAGATAATAACTGCCACCCATCATTTCCCCGACCTTATCATACACGACTTAACCTCACAAAGGGTATATAGTGGTCATTAATTCGGAGCATAAGTAGCGGTCGCCAGTGATCAGGTAGCGAGTTCGACGCTGGGCGAGGTAAAAAGAAAAAGGGCTAAGTTGAGTCTGATAAATGAGCATCTATTGTCGGCTACTGGTATTGACGGAGAATTCGGTAGGCGGCGAGAATATGTGGTTCCGTAGGCCAGTTAATTAATAAACCGTTTTTTTGTCCAAATTGTTGCGCTTAAACAGCCCTGCTTTATATGATACTGAAAAATGCCTTACGTCGTTGATCTAGAGATCGTAATCGGCTGACCATGGTGTTTTGGGTTTGATTATCAGATGCAGCGCAGTGTTATTGGGTTTTTCGATCAATCATTTCTCAGTAGTCTGATCCCGGTTGATGGCAACCGGGTCGCCTTCACCAATATACAGCCAGAAGGAGTGCGGTAGACCTCGCAGGACAAGGCGGGACAAGCTGGATGAAACAACCGCTAGTGGTTCACATTGGCCCTGGACCGAAGGATTGGAAGTCATGGGGAGACGCCTTTGCCAGTAGGATGACGCACGCTAACAGTGACAGTTAAGATACAACCCTGCCTATCCTTCAGGGGATTACAGGGGTATTTGTGAACAAAACGTTCCTTCGGTACGCTTTTCAGTAGACTCTATTTGACAGCTCACTGTTCTTTGATTATTGATTATGTGATCCTAGATTGTAAGGAAGTTCATAGAAGGTTAATTCTACCAATTTTTAAAAGAAAACCGTTACAGAATTCTCATTTTCAAACCCCATTCCTTCAATAAATATAAAATATTTCAAATCGTCCGTGAGCTCACGGGCCCCTAGGCGTATGAAAAATAAAAGAGTTCCGTCGCTTTTGTCCGCGGTGTATTAAATGCCGAGGCGAGTTTATTGACACCCTGTACAAAGACTGCTGCAGCCAGCCCGAGGGACTTATGTGCTGACCACGAAACTTCGTATTATATGGCCAATTAACTAACGAACTTTCTAAGGTATTAAAAATAAGAGGAAATCTTATGGGTATACGTTTTATATTAGGGCTAATGTGAAATAATTATTCTTATTGTGAAAAGTTGAGATGTCAAGATCTAAGAGCCCATTGCACTTTATTCTTTACTGATTTTACTGTTTTGTTTATGTTAGGGACATTTATAAGATAATAACTTGTACGCTATATCTTTGAGGATTTGGCCGAAATGAACAACCTGAACTAAGGCCGTTTTTTCAATACATCAATGCACAAAACCATTTAAAAATCAATGTTAAGCAACTTTTTAACTTCTACTTTTAAACCAAAGTATTCACTCATCGAAACGAAACAGCAGTGCAAGTACGTAGATTCGATAGGACTCGATTAGATAAATTTTGACAGTTATTCTCGATAAAATGAGTTTTTGACTCCATAATAAACTCATTTTATCGAGAATAACTGTCAAATTTATCCTATCGAATCCTACGTACTTGCACTGCTGTTCTTATAAGTTACAACAACAGTATCACCAGTTACTTGTTAATAAAGGGTATACGGCTAAATCCACGACATCTAGCAGATTCATAGCTGTTCTGTGAATGTCTTAAACATTTTTCAACTTTACAAAAGCTTATGATGCTTTAAGATCAACGAAGAGAATCTACAATTTCAAATTTTTCTATTAAAATAAAGAGACACCTCATCTCAACAAAAACCACTCGTAACATTAGCGTGGATGCTGTCACGACATCCTTGTTGTCTTAGGATGCTGAACGTCATCAAGCTGTCAGTGTCGCAGTGCATGCGAGATACGTCGCCGACATGTGAGATGTGTCGCGACCTTTAGTTTCCGCTGATGGATCTACTAAAATAATTGCATTTACCGCGTTTATTTATTTGACAGTATCCTTACTAAAAAGTAGAAATAAGTACCCGCCTTTCGATTATCAGGTAGGGCGATAATCTTCGAGGGGTGTGTACTTGTGAAGAAACCATAGATATAAGAAATTTCTATGGTAGGAACTGTAGAATAAGAGTGGTTCGGTTTTTGCTGGTTTTGAGGTTTAAGGACCAGCTTCTTGAGTAGTACTGGGGTCGTCAGCACAACATGTTCATTAGCCCTTCTGAAGTCTTCTCCGAGAAACGCGGCCTTCACTGTATTAACTGTGACTTCAAATGTTAGAGCACCATGCTTAGGTAGGGGCCTTTTGGTCTCGTGCAGGACTAATTTAAAGTTAGACCACTGTAATATATGTCTTATTTTTATTTTGTTCTTTAGGTTGCTTGCTTTTAATTTTGTTTTGACCTGTGCGAGACAAGCGACTTTTTCTTTGTTTGTTTATTAATGCTAATAGTTATACCTCTGACTTCCATATTTTATTTCATCATCTAACCTAATCTTTGGAAAAAAAAACTTAAAATCATTAAAGGGGGGTCCAAAACTTAATAGGGTGTATGTTGCCCAAATTAATCTCATCTGCACAAAAACATTTTTTTGGGTCAAAAGTCGCACGTTGCAATCATAACGCACTTCCATACAAATATAAGAAATCCCAGTTTCGACGAAAAAAAGCGGAACAATAATTTTACGCGACATTTAAGTAGTAAGAATGGACTCTTCAAGCTATTGACTGATATAACAGGGGGTGGGCAGGGCAGGGTTAGAAAAAACGTGACTCTTTGATGGCAGCTTTGTGCGACGTATTTCCGCTCCGGTTGCTTTGTGGAAGTGTCGCCGTTGTTACCGGTACTGGTGACGGGGTTGCTGCGAATCAGGATCTTTGGCAAACTTTCTAATTGAAAGTGACTGTAACATTATTAGAAGGTACTTTGGTGCCTTAGAAGACGGTTTTAGTAGTGCTGTGGAGGACACTAACTATTCGCAATTGGACAATGAGTTGTAGTAGCTAAGTATGGTATTCAAGAAAAATAATAAAAGGTTTCAGCGTTAATGTTTTGAATGGCAGACAACAACCCATTCTTTATTTATTTCTTCCTATTAACCTATTTAATTAGAAGTGAGCTTTTCCAAAAATCTCCGACACCTTCCAACCAGCTGCAGCACGCATAGTAAATAGTATATTTTGCAACAATCAACAACTTCCATTGTGTCTGACTTTATCCGTCACTTCGACAGTTGCCGATACTTCTTAGGAATTATTGGCTTTGACCGGATTAATGTATTTGATGTCGCACGTAATGTGACAGCTAATTGTTGGGGCAGATCGGACACAAATGGATTATCTATTGTAGATGTAATAGATTTTGTTAAAGTGATTTCTTTAATTAAAAGTGTTTGTTGAAGAAACAGAATTTAATTTAGTGCGAGAGTGTTTGGTCTGTGATATTGTTTATTTTTAAAATACAGTTCTTAGTAAAATAAAATTGATACTTGTTGACTAAAGATCTAACTAACTAAACGTACTGATATATAAAAAAAATATATTATAAGAGTTTTTGGGTTCAATGTCATACTAACCAGAAACTTAAAGGACCAAATTTTTTTAAAGTGTTGGTCCTTCTAGTCGAGGCGAGATAATTTATAACAAGTACTCATATTTATTCCCTAAAAATAAACATAAATGAAGTCCTTCATCATATCACTCACCAAGATCATTAGCTAGCTTCCGAAATAACATTTATCCAAGATTCTAACCATTTATTTTCTTCATAATTACTGACCCAACTTGACAACGTATCGTCAACGTCAAGTAGGTATCATTAGCTGCACAAGTTAAAACCGTAAAAAAAACACGTTCTAAATTTGAACAAAAACCGTCTCGCCAGACAGTGTGGCACCTCTCAACAATGCGCAGGAGTTTACGTCGACCGTACGTATCGTTTACGCACTAGGAAAAATAAAAACCACCTTTTTCTGTTGGAAATTAATAATACATACAAAATTGAACCTTATTTATTGCCAACGGAGAGTAAGGAGTGGTTTGGTTAAGTGTAAATCTAACGTTGTTACTTCATCAATCGAAAATTGGTCCTTCAAGTGAGTTTTAACTTTATTCATTACAAAATAAGGTAGAGTTTTAGTTCCGTGTTTATAATGTATCACAACATAAGTGTCAGGGTATCCATTTAACTGTCAGACCTTCGGAATGTCATTCATGGTAATGGATCGTTGTAGGAAGGAAGTTGCAGGTAAACGCGCAGAAAAAACAACTTGAATGGACGCGCACACGCAGCCTTGTATAGGGGGAGGATTTTGTGGGATCCAGCCGTTTCTATAGCCCATTCATAGGTTTTTATTGCTATTGCAGTTAATAAGTTTATGTTATTAGGATGGAGAAAAAATATAAATTACTTTGAGCGGTATGAAGCCGGGTTTTGTAAAGTTTTAATAATAGGGCTTAATGTATTGGTGTTAACTTTAGCGGCTGAACAAAGGTTGGGATTGAGTTCAGGTGAACTCGTAAATCTAATAAGAAGTTAACTTTATATAGTACTAAAACCTGCAGTAATATTCACTAATTGTTGAAAATTTGTATTGAGTTAGAACTTATTGAGTCAAGTCTCAAGAAAGTAGTTTAGCAGGTAAAATATCTTAAAACGAAATAGATCCGAGTCGTTTAAGCAGTTTACACAAAAAAAAGTATTCGCCACCAAGTGAATTGTAGCTTCGCATGGGCCTAGCCGCTCGGACTAGCTTATTTAGAAGACAATTATAGTAAGAGTCTATTTTTGATGAGGCTAGCTACAAGAGAGAGCGTGGAGCTTGGCACAAACAAAGACAGGCCTATACCCAGCAGTGGGATAAAGCTGTGGACGATGATGATTTTTGTGTAATGTATGTAAAGAAAGAAAGAAAGAAAAATCATTTATTAGCCCGTACAGTACAAAACACATTAAAAATTAGCATTATTTACAGCTATGCCTGTTAAACTCATATTACAATCGTTTAATTTCATACGATTTCTCAAACTTATTTGCAAAATAGGACCAGAGGACCCAGATATAAGACAAATGTTTTAAAAGCTTTTCGTTTGGTTGAAGTGAACCCATGACAATTTCGATTTTCACATCATCTTTACTGTTGACTGAATTTCAGTTTTATCTGGGCCCTCAGAAACATATCTGGTTTCCCTACTTCCTCCAAGATGCATCTCCTCCGAAGTCTGTACTGTGGACCTGGTCATCCCAATCTACACAAGTGTCGGTCTGTTCTCACGTTACAATAAACATGCTCTCATATAACCTGTGGAAGCGAGTGAGAAGGCGATAGTCTTTGTATTGCGTGCGAGAGGGACGGCGCTAGTCTTTGTATCGTCCAGATCTTTGCCACCGCTAATGACGCCTGAATCATTTATAATTAATATTAGTGGCTAGTGGTGGGACTCTTTCTATCGATGGTTATGTGCTGAGAGATTTAGATCAATTTTGGGTGAGGACAAGTTATTTTTTTATCCCTACGAGATATGTCGAAGACATGAGAACCTTCAAACCTAGAGGATAAAAAAGGTATTTCTAATAATCGCCTTCATGACAGTTCTTAGATATCTCAAGACCATAAGAAACTGCTGCTTTCTTCCAAAAGAAAAAGTTAGGTTATCTGTAATAGGTTAAATACTTCAAATAGCTCATTTTTGAGCATAAATCCCTACATAGACATTAATTTGATATCAACACAAAATACGTATAACTGAAACCCAACCTTATTTATCGACAAACACCGCCACATCCCTAAAATCAACCCGTCGTCGCTACTTTGATACAAAACCTATAGGTAATCCTGTTGGCTACCGTTTTATACCACACCTTTTTTATTGCTGAGGATTAAAATACCCGCCAACACCCACTCAAAAAACAACCGTATCACTTACAGATTACGGTTGGTTATAGGATGGTGTAAAACTGGAACAACAAACGAATAGAGTTATTAATGTTAGATTTATTGGATCTTTGATGTCGGCTGAGTTATGATGAGTTCTGTTGCGACCGGATGTTGGACGGACTTAATGAGCAAGTACGGTTGGTATTAACTGACTTTACACGTTATTGTGGATGGGAGGCTGGTAGGCTGGCTTCTTCATGTAGGCTTGAGATGACGGGTTTTTGATGATCGTTCAGTATTAAAGTCAACGGCACGTCCTACTCATGCAGTCCAATACCTGGCCGAGGGTTCGTGACGAACTTACGAGTAGCAAGTACTCCAGCACCCAAATCAGAGGTGGATGTGGGATACCCATCCATGAGGATTTCCAAACTATATTTTTCGTTACTCATGATTGTTGAAGCCAAGGAAACAAAACAAGATATTTGAACAGGCTACACTACATTAGCTACATTTATTTGTCTTTAAAAAAACATCACTCCACACTAGAAATTTGTCTTGTATCGTGGATAGGGATACGTTTACAAACATTTCGACACTCACGTACACAACATATTTGTAATATTTAATCATCATCATCATTGAATCTTCATAATTTTCTTCTCTTGTTTAAAAATCAAAATTGATTCTGATAAAACGTATCGACCATCCAAACAACGAAATAACACAAATAGGTTAGAAAGAACACAACATTATCATTGATCTTAATCATTGTATAATTTCACCAAACCAAAAGAGATTCAATTAATGCCACCCACTTATTGGTCTAACAATGTCCCAACCATGTGCGTTACCGAAACTGAATGACAATATTTCACACGGAACTACTGAATATATGTCCTCGAAAACCCAGCTACTGGGTTATAAGGCACCCCTTGGTAAGACTGATGGTCAGACTTCACGGTTTCTGCCAATAACGACTGTCTAAGATCTACAAATAACTGTAGACAAATTTCACCAAATTAGAACCTCCTTTATATTTTTATGCACTAACAATACAAGTTACCTAAGTACATAGTATACTTAGACGTCATAATTTACAAACTGTACGGCAATTCGTTCTCGTCAATTAAACATGGCAACTTTTTTACACCTCTTTGCTAAATACCGTGAAAGAAACACGGTTCCAATCGACATTGCAAGCAAATTAATTATGTTTATTGTGATAACATTGTTATTAAGGCAGTTTGTTTGTTTTTTTACAGACGTTTTTGAATGTTGAGGTTGGTGGTTTACTCTTTTTTTTTAAATATATTCAAGACGTTTGGGATTATGATGACAGAAAATATACCTGTATCATTTTATTAAATAAATAAGTGTATCATGTAATGGCAAGAATAAAAAAAAAACTAAAAAAATCTATTCAATTCTCCCAATGGTCTTTTAATGCGTAAAAGGACCAATTATTTTATGTAGGTACTTAGGTAGACATTAACTATTTTATAATTTATCACCCACGACAAGTTAATAATAATAATAAATAAAAAATAAATATCGCTGGACATTAACACACAGCGCCACCAAGTGCCACACTAAGCAAAGCTTGTGTCGTGGACACTAGATAGTTGATATACTACATATATACTTTTTTGTTTGTAAATACATACTTATTATACATATAAACATCCATGACTCGGAAACAAATGTCCGTGCTCAGCACACAAACATTGTATGTCTGTGGTACAATGAAATAGTTTAATCTAAGAAGAGTTCCAATATATATTGTAAATGCACTGCACGCTGGCTATGGATATTTAATCGTCATCACCTGGGATAAGGATATCCCAATTTATTTAGGGTCGGGGTAGCATGTCTCCCTCCACATTTCTTTATTATTTTCTTCCATATTGCCCGTGGATTGTCAAAATATAATATTCACATACTATTTAACGTAAAATTAGTATTATTGCAGAAAAACCCGCCGGTTGTGAACAGTTTTTTAAAACGAGGAAGTAAAAAACCAAACGTTGTTTTTAATAGGAAATTGCGTCTGAATATTTTTATTGAACCGATGAAAACTTGATAGCTTGAAAAAGGTAAAAGATTGTGTAAACAATAACATACTAGGATCGTTGTACGGTTTCGCTTCCTTGACGAGGTGACAAACTTTGTTTTTAAAGTAAATATTCCTTTAGGATTTGTGGCGGGACAAAAAAAGGAACCCAGCTCATTAAATTACACTTGTTTTTGTTTGTCTGCGAGTTATTGTTAGTTCTCTGACATAGTGATCGCATATTTTAGAGGCAATTTGTTTTTATATATTTTTTTCTAACTGACCTTTAATTCTGTATTCTGCAGGGCTTAATACCAGTACATCTGCTAGGACATTATAATGGTAATTCGTATGGTTATTAGCCAAATTATTATCAACTAATTCCTAAAACCCCAAAAAATAAAGCAATCCTTAACAAAATCGTTATCTTTATCGAAATCGAATAAGAATGTTTACCCAAATTAAAACTTTGTTTAATACCCAAATAGATTAGACAATAAACATTTTAATATATCTCGATCAAGAGGACAAGTATAAAAAATCTATAAAGCCGAGTGCAGACCGGACGGGCAATAAATAAATAACACATATAAATAAATAAATATAGGAATAAATCCGTCGTTATTTATGCCATTGTGTGGCGATGGGGGTTTAATGACGCTGCCCGACGGATTGTTACTGATATTCGTAATAAAGCTGGGTCCGTGTGTGCCCAGCTTTAGATGTTAAGATGTGAGGTCATTTACACGTGATGGTGATGTATGTACCGGTGTCGGAGGTTTGACGAGCCTTAAGATTTGTTTAGGATGCTGAATTAGACTGAAAAAGCTACCACCTGTACTTTTCGTGTCGAAGGACCAATTTGCTTGTGGTTCTTTTATTCGCTACGGAACCTATGGAATTATTACAAGATCCAGCTTTTAGAGGAATAACGATCAGACAAAAACTGCACCCTTTTAAGAATAGTCGTCTATATACCTAGTCATTCAAATTCATTTCATGGCACCCTGATCAAGTTTAATAACAATTAAATAAGGAGTTTATTACTAAAGTCAAGCTAAAATCAAGAAGGATCCATCCTAACAACAGCTTAACTTCAACTGTCATCTCCACCAGCAGTCCTGCTCACCCCCACACACACATCCTCATCTGAACGCTAAGCATAAACCTCAGCATTACGAGGTACTCATTTACATGTAATAAAAAGTAGCTTGAAGTGAGCACTTGATTAATAGCTGCCCGTACGGAACGTCGTTAAGGGATTTATTTATTGCATTTTAAAATGTTTTAATGTCCCGTCCGGCTTTATCGGAGGTACCACATCTTGGCTTTTGATCGATGTGGTACACTGTGGGACATCGGGAGAGGGATACGGAATAGATGCTGCTTTAGTACTGATGATTGGGTTAAGAGTTAGGTTCGTTAAGTCATCCTACATTATCATTCTCCTGCCCTTATGCAGCATGTCTTTTATTCCATACTTCTGTACTATTTGTCATCTCAACAGTTACCTCCTTCTTTACTTATCACCCTCCTCATTCTCCATCCATCGTTGCTTTGATCTTCCTCTTCCCTTATACCCATCCAGAGCCCTACCTAAATACTTTTCTCACAATATTAGTTTACTTACTTACTTAACCAATGTCGTTTCAACGCCTGTAATTCGACTGAATTTTACGTCGCTCATATATATTACATGCCAGGCACAATGACACATTCAGTTGATTTCAATCAAAGGCAATGATTATTACGGACTAATTTATATTTTAGAATCGATGTTAGTGCAGGCGGTAGGGCAGAAGAAGAAATGATGGTTGGACAGTGTGAAAGAGGTGATTTGTGCGAGGAGTAATAGAGAAGTAGGTATGGAAAAAGAGGACATTCTGCTAGGGGCTGGAGGTTTTATGAATAATGCCAGTACAGTAACCCTTGGAAAGATTTGGTTAGAATGTTCAAACGTAGCTATGCTTTTAGCCTACATTTCGAAGTCTGAAGTTATGAAGTTTTGTCTTAAGATCTTAATTAAGTAAAGTGATAAATTTTACTGTTCCGTTAATTCTGCACTGCAGTGTACCAGGTTATTATAGGTGTCGATACACTGGCGACAATAACTCGCTATCCATCTACGATATCTTAAATATTTCGGGGACCGGCACGAGATCCGGTCAGAAATGTCAACTAAGATGGTGTGTGGTGAACACCTGAGCAGAATAGGTTAGAAAGTCGATTGTTTTGGTAAGGAAAGGGGAACTTTAAGTAGCGAAATAAAGTAAGAACTTCCAAATAACCCTTAGGAAGCCCTAAACTGTCTGACAAGATTTGATTGTTGTTCGAATGCTTTTACAAAGTCACTTTGTATTAGAACATACAAGGTAAGGTTTTTTTTAAAGTAGTAGTATTTTAAAAAAGCTTGTGAAGAAGTTGGAACTTTGACCTTCAGTAGAAAGAAAGTAAGATAAGTTAGAAACTAAATATGAATACTCCAGAATATTTAATAACTCAACTTATCACTGACTCAATGTGTTGCATCGTTGTCCATTGGTCTGCAATGTTCGCAGCTCTTGTTTCTTTATAAGAGTATTGAGTAGACTCATTTTGGAATGAAGTATCTCAGTTACATAAACACACTGCAAAAATAGGTACTCCATGTTGCATAGGCAGTCACTCAAAATGCCTTATACAGTCATCAGCAGAATCAAAACACTGAGTAATAAAAGGCAATCATTTGGGATTGTTTTAATTAAAGTAATGACGTCATATAGCAGTATAGTGAGCAGCAGTATGCAGGCGCTCGTTAGGACTCTATAGAGCGGTCCGCGGCGGTCGCTGCAAATTGTTAATTACAATACGTATCGTATTGCTGTTGTTAAACCCCGACGCCTCGGGATTATTCAATGGCTGTATAACTTGCAGTGGCGGTGTCTCCAGGGTTCGCTCGCTGACGTAAATATATTTTACATGATTGATTGAAATATTTTGATCAACCAGTGGACTAGTGGATTTTGGCCAGCAGATGGGTGTTGCGTTGACTGCCTCGTTGGTCCTGGTCGCAATCGACTGCTGAGAATAAGGTCGGTCGGGTTGGGCTAATTGGGTTTTTCCATCAGTAGAGTCTGGATCCATCAGTAGAGTCATTAGAGTCTACATTGGTGCCCGGTTGATGGTAATAGGGTCACTCTCTATTATATGGGACTTAAACATTACTGGCGAATTGCGATATGTGGGTGTAATGTTTAATTTTTCTTTTGTATCTGTAATTGTTATGTACACAATAAAGGGTATTCTATTCTATTCTATTCTACATACACCTCTGCCAAACCCTTCGGAGATTACAGGCGTGATGTTATGTGTGTTATGTTGGATGATGCAGGTTAACAGTTAGATAAATTATAATTATAAGTCATAGCATCTCAAAAAATATGTAGCTTTTAGCTTGAGCTAGGTGCCATAGCTCTGGACATTAGATCAGCTACTACCCAAATAGCACAAATAACTGGTTAAAGACTGGACACCACCATTTTTGAACACTCGAGGCTGTTATTTTTGCTGTACAAAGGCTGGATAGCCTGCTACGCAGCCCTTGTAATTCTGAATTTGGCCCCAAATTAACCAGCACTAAGCAATACAGTAGCTTGTTAGCAGCATTTTAGAGCACTGGATGAGCTGGACAGTGGCTGTAGAATGGCTGGACTAGCTATCTTCCTAGCCACTGTCCAGCTCCATTCAATCTCTTAGACTGCCAGGAGATGGTTAATACGGCTTAGGCTTACGGTTACGGTTGGCTTGGGGTTTATGGTTCTTTTAAATTCTACTAACAAGCAATTTGTGTTTTTTTTTCACCATTTTACAGCCATTAACCAGCTGTGCTGTTTAACAGTGTACAAATCACCCCTCATACAGTTGCAAGAATCATTTTATCCGTTTGTACAGCTACAAAAGAGCCTTTGTCTGCAGTAGAGGCCTTTTTGGCTGTAATTTTCGCTAATGTGCTAGTTGGGTAAGCATCGATAATAAAGTGCTCAAAATCTGACACAAATAGGCAAGCTTGGGCCAACTAGAGCTACAATGTTGTTGTAGGACATCCAAAAAAAAACAAAAGGAACAAAGAGGAACAACATCCTAAAAATTTAGAAATTGCTCCCTGATACTTATTAAAGTGCCTTCAACAGAAAAAAACCTGGCTCAGACATTACAGACAGACCAACCTTCTACATGTGTCTCAAAGAATTATACCCCGATTTACAGCTCACGTCCAGTGGAGTTATTAATTTTAATAAAATCGCCAATCGCGCGGGACCCGGCCTGTTAGTGCTGTGACCGCGATGACCGCGTGTGTGCTGATTGTTATTGCTGACTGCTGACTGGTGACAGATTGAACCTCCTCGCTTTCATGATGTCCTGGTAATTAGTACGGTTTAATTTCTTTGCTGAACTTTGACTTTGGGAAACCATTCCAGGAACTCATGCTCAAGACTCGCGCTTGCGACCACTTAAATCAACGAATCAGTCAGGTTAAGCCTATTTAAAAACTTGTCATTCAAATTAATAATAATAATAAATATCGCTGGACATTAACACACAGCGCCACCTAGTGCCACACTAAGCAAAGCTTGTGTCGTGGACACCAGATAGTTGATATAATACATATATACTTTTTTGTTTTTGTAAATACATACTTATTATACATATAAACATCCATGACTCGGAAACAAATGTCCATGCTCATCACACAAACATTTGTTCCAACCGGGATTCGAACCCAGGACCCTAAGAACGTAAGGCAGCGTCACTACCACTACGCCATTCGGTTATATTAAATTGTTAAACTTATGTTATTATTTTTAGTTTGTAAATAAATATCTGTTCTTTTATTTTAGCAAGACGTGTTCACTGTTCTGTGTAAGTGGCCCGAAATCTATTTTCAATAAAAAAGAGACAAATTCCTAACCCTACGAGTCTCAAATCAAAGCTAATTAAACAAAATTCCTCCTCACCCATCTCCAAGTGAATGAACTGCGCCCAACGGTTTATAGTGCCATAAAACTAGGGATTGCAATTGCTGGATCCAGCATACAGCAATCCAGCTGGATCCAGCGCCTTTTTAAATGTGCTGGATCCAGCATACAGTGCTGGATCCAGCAATGCGGATCCGCAAACGTATCAAACCCAAGACTGATTGAACCTAAGACTGATTGCTACTGATTAGCCGTCCTATCATCTATCTATACTTATAATAAATCTGTAGAGAGGTCAATTCTGTACATGAAATATATTTACAAAATAACTATCGGGGGGTGATTAGTGATCGATACTGATGCCAAAAATGCAATCAGTAAAATTTTTGTCTGTCTGTCTGTCTTTCTGTCTGTCTGTCTGTCTGTCTGTATGTTATTTATAGAAAAAAAAACTACTCGACGGATTTTAACGAAACTTGGTACAATTATTCTACATACTCCTGAGCAGGTAATAGTATACTTTTCATCACGCTACCATTAATAGGAGCAGAGCAGTGAAAGGAAATGTTGGGAAAACGGGAGAAGTTACTTGGTTTTTTTAGCTTCCGTCGCGTGTGCAGCCTTAATGGTTAAAGCTACATAGAAATCATGTATAACGGAAATATTCCACATAAAATTATATAAAAAATATCCCAAGACAGCATATGTCTATCTTTTATAGTTGACTCACAATAACACGTGTAACTCCCGATAGCTTAGCTATCCTACTATCCTACTAATCCTACTAATCCTACTAATCCTACTAATCCTACTAATATTATAAATGCGAAAGTTTGTGAGGATGGATGTATGTTTGTTACTCTTTCACGAAAAAACTACTGAACGGATTTGGATGAAATTTTGCACACAGATAGTTTATAACCTGGATTAAAACATAGGATACTTTTTATCCCCCTATAGTAAGATCCCATGGGACAATAACCAAACATCACGCGGGCGAAGCCGCTGGCAGAAGCTAGTTAAACATAAACGTAATAAGGAGAGACCAGATTATATGCAATTTATAATGCTTGTTATATGCATAAAAAATGCTTGAAATATGCACGGAAATTGGCAGAATATGTGAAATTAAATGATAGATTTTAGGAACACCCAAAATAAAAAAGAGAAAAGTAAGTTTTCATTTTTTCTATTTCAAAATCAGCATACAATGAGTAAATTATTTTAAAATTATTTAAAAAAAATGTAAACGTAAACGATCAAGTATGTTTCCAAATTTTCAGTGGTAAGATTGTCTGTAGTTGTGTCAGCTGAAATTCAAATGAAGTTATCTTTGAGTTCATTCGTTGCTCGTTTGTTACGTCGAAGGGATTCATAGGTTAGGTTAGGTTAGAATTGTGACTAGGGATTGCAATCCAGCGGCGTTTTCAATCCAACTGGATTCTTGCTGGATTGACCTGAATCCAGCTGGATCCAGCGCGATAGTTCGTTAAATATGCAATAGCATATTTTACCACTTTTTGCTTTTTTTATTCTCAGCGGTAATAACCGCCTGAAAGAAGAAGAATGGCTTAAATAAGCAAATGCATTTAATCAGGTCTCTAGTAGGTAATAAGATATTGCTTTCTTAGGGCAGATTCAACCAAACTAGAGTAAGTTGTTACTCGAAAGTAAGCTACTGCTTTGTATGACAATTATTATTCTGGAATAAACAATTGCATAGTAAGTGGTAGTTTACTCTCGAGTAAAAACTTACTCTAGATTGGTCGAATCCATCCTTAGAAACATTATCTTAAATGTTATATGAGGTTATAATTATGTTATTTAATTTTAAGTTGATTCTTTTGATCTCAAATGGTTAAGAAACCAAAGAAAATTGAAAGAATTCATAGATTATTGTAAGAAGTTCCTAATACAAATTTCTTGATAAAAAAAAGTCTTAAAAATGTCGTCTTTTTAGTTTCGTTCCACATTTTGCTGGATCCGCGCTGGATCCAGCTGGATTCAGGTCAATCCAGCAAGAATCCAGCTGGATTGAAAACGCTGCTGGATTGCAATCCCTACATAAAACGTTTAGTGTCAAACACTTTACTGCATAAGTGTCGATTGATGACCAGAATTATCACCCTTAACATTACATTATAAGATTAAAAAAATCAATTTGCCGAAACTTGATGGCGATTAAAGTTAAAAGTGAAGGGTTATATTGACCCCGTGCGTGGTGTGCTGGGTGTTAATCAAGTTTGACATTTGTTGGTTACGGTCTGCATTTGTTTTGGCTAAACCGTTTTGTTGATAATACAATCGGGCGATCGCGCTATTTTGTAAAATGAACAAATGTCTAAAGATCGGTTTTGGTTCAACTCTGACTGTAATTCAGTTATAACGAAATTTGGTATCGCGCTAAAGTTTATGTGATGACCAAAGTCGAACTGAAACTGAACCATTCTCATAATCAAAACATTAGAGGTGTATCAATGTAACCTAGTATTGTTAGCATAATCGACCGTCGACTCAGCGTTTAAATTGTTGTACCTCTAGTTTTGACAGCACTTGTCTATGAGTTATGTTGCTTTGGTTGGAGTTTAGGTGGGAATTTCGAAGAATTTGAAGTGGTGACTGAAAAAATGTCGAGATATGATTTCAAGTGGTTACCTATTTAGCTTAGAAAGTTACTTGTATCCTTTCAACATCTCGGGAGTGAATACGTGTTTTAAATATATCAAAAAATCTGTGAAATATTTTGTATTGGTAAGTATTTTAATTCTCTTGAAATAATAGCATTTATTTTATTAATTATAAATACACAAAGATACTTTTAGTAATTCTGTACAATAATTGATTTATGAATAAGATGACCCACTGAACAATTTTAGATAAATAATTAGTTAATTAATGCACAATTACTATTTATTTACTGATTTCGAATACGGAGTCGATGTCGACTATGCGCCACTAGCGGCCTCCTCAGTTTAAGTCTGTTACTGATAATGTATTTATATTATTTCTGAGTTTATTCATCGAATTTTATAGAAAATGGAGCAACAGCGTCGCAGGTCCACGACTGTTCGCCAACTGGAGATGATGTTGGAGTTTTTAGAAGGCCACAAAGACCTTGCTTTAGGTAGAATAAAATCTAAAGAATTTCGTGCGACAGCAGACCGACTGTGGAGGGAGTGCGCCGAGATTCTAAATCCTTTTGGAGCAGTTAGGACGGCAAAGGAATGGGCAAGGTTTGTAGTTTTCTTTATCTTTAAACTTTCTTACTTATAGAAATAATACTTTCATTTGGTGCTGCATAAAGTTTAAGTAAGTAAGTGTAACAATACCAACTAACTTGTTTTAGGTGTGGAATGATCAAAAGTGCAAAGTAAGGGCTAAATTGGTTGCCATCAATTCTGGCCAACGGGCTACTGGTGGTGGGCCTAGTAAAGAACCCATTTTGAGCCCGCTGGAGAATAAAGTGGCCTGTATTATAGGCATGGATGTTGGCCCTCTACCTGATGTAATGCAAGACCAATTATTACCTTCAAGAGCTGTAAGTATTATTTATTGAAATAAGTTACCTAACATACAGTGCAAACATTCTCACCTTGTCATTGTCTGTTTCCTAAGGTTGTACTTATGCACATTTTCCAATAATATTATTCTCTCATGCACTGCACTTAATCCTATCCTATTTATAGCTTTTCATGCTTTAATTATTATTTCTATTCATTATAGGATGATGGTTTAGACTTAGAAATTATTGAGGAACACATCACAGAAGAAAATGAGGTTGAGGCAGGAAATATTTCACCACAAAACATAGTGTAAGTGGTATTAAATAATAGGGTCATTGGCTGTTCAAGCACTAAATATTTTATTTTAATGCCTGTATTTATCAGGCTCAGACTAATAACGATTTATTATTTATTTTCAGCTTTGAAATTCCATTTGGTGAGACAGTAAATGCTGCTGCTTCAAACTCTCAAGTAGCAATAGAAACATCAGCCCACCAAGCTGCTGTTGATATGACAGACTCTATAGATACGCCAAGGGCATCTACAACAGGTTAGTACATAGTTTAATACTGTTTGTGATTGTTTTTAACATCATGCGAAAACCATAGAAATAGTGCATAGTACATATATATATATGTACTACGCACTATTTATATTAACTTTTAATGAAAGCAATTAATTGTATTTTATTAACAGACAGAGTTGTCTTTCGGGCGCGTGGCCGTCGTAGGGCTGAGAGCCGAAGGACACACACTTCAACTTCAGCACAGGAACAAGCTCCACACCAAGCACAATGTAATAATGCTTTGTAGTTAATGTGCCTAATATCAAATATATATTTTTTATTTTCACTATAAAACAACAACATTTTTATTTATTTCAGCCAGCAGAAGCATGTTGGATCAGTCAAGGGAAATGGTGCTGAAAATTGAGCAGCTGAGAGCAGAGGCTGCTCTGAATAACTCCCAAGCTGCTCTACAAAATGCTAATGCTTTAAGAACTGTAGCCGAAGCATTTAAATTAATGTCTGAAAGTATGGATAGATTGACGCAGCAGGTAATATCTATTTTTATATCAATTTAGGTAAGAAAAAAGAAGTATAGTCAACTAAGAAATGTGCCCTAAATTAATACTAAAAAAATGTATACCTAGATAATATATTTTTTTTTTTACTATTTCTATATATTCCTCATGAGTACCTACAGTGTTTTCCTATAATTGTTATTTGAAAATGATTAAGTACTTGTAATTGATTTATTTATGCTATCATGTAATAAACTTCTAGACTAGATTAGGTAAATATGTATACTTTTCTCAATTTTTTATTAGCTATTTCTTTTTCAGTATTGTTCCCAGCAAAGAAGAGAAGATCAATAATAAATTGATAACATACTTACATACTTTATATTAATACATATTAATTAAACTCATTTATTTAGTTCAATTTGATTTATTTTATGTCCTATTATTCCACAACTGACTAATAATTGCGTTCCTCCGCGCGCGGCCCAGCTCCAACTCGGAGAGGTGGCGGCGTGCTGCAGAGCGCTGCGCAAGGCCTCCGCTTGCGCCCTCCGTCAGGCTGCGCTCACGAGCCGCCTCCTCGTCCGTCAGCCGAGTGTATGCCACATGAGCTCTGTGAGCTATGTTATGTAGCACACAACAAGCATTTGTTATTCGCGCAGCCATGTGCGGTGCGTAATGCATCTTCCTGTCTACCAACAGGCACCTGTGAAAAGGAGAAAAAGATAGCTACTGTTAGGTTCATCTATTTGTGTTGTTTTATAAATTCAAAAATTGACTTTGGAACACCTTTATTTACCTGAAGCGAGCTTTTAAAACTCCTATGCAACGCTCAACTACACTTCTGGCAGACAGGTGGAGGTTATGGTAATACTCCTCTGGAGTACCTGGACTGGGGTTTGTGATGGGAATCATCATAGTTACCCTCAAAGGGTATCCAGAGTCTCCTGCAAAATAATTGTACATTGTAAAAAATAATAAGTTTCACTGTTATAAAATATTCAGACTTACAAAAAAGAAATTATTGAAATTAATAAGTATCATACATACCCAAAAGATAAACATCCTCTCCCTCAACCCTATGAAGCCTATCTAGATAGGCATTTAAATAATGGTTGGCCCATAAAACACTATCATGTGTAGAACCAGGATAACTGGCGTCCACACATAATATATTTAGATTTGAGTCGCACATCTGAAATATAACAATAAAATGTCAATTAATCAATCAAAACATTTAAAACTTTTACAACACCAAAATAGACAAAAACTTTAACTTACAATCATAACATTCATAGAATGATACCCTTTTCTGTTTTTATATCTCTCCTCGTGTTCATTAGGGGTAACAATTGCCACATGAGTGCCATCTACACAAGCCAGAACCCCAGGCAATCTATACTTTCTGAAGAATCTGAAAATAAATAGTACAACTTGTCAGCTACACAGTCAAAACCATTTTATTACCAAACCATACCAATAGGTAATCTAAAATGTGAAATAGTGGTAGGTAAAAATTAGAATTTTATAATGTAGGTAATTATAGTTACTTACTCTCTTTTAATTTGCTCCCTATCATGAAGTTGAAAGGGAAATGATACATATTTGTTGAGGATTTCTGGCTTGTTAAGTGCCAAGGTCACTTGTTTCACAATTTTGGAGACACTTGACTGGGAAACACAGTGTTTCCGACTGTCTCCCACAATCGTCTGGTATGAGCCAGTAGCATAAAATGCTAAAGCAACTAGCACCTAAAACCAAGTTGTTGGTCAGTATTTGAATACTTACTTAGTTCTAATTTAGGCAAGGAAGGAAATGGCATACCTATAGCAATGATTCATATTACAGGCATGTGATGATGTACCTAATACATTTCTAGTTCTAGCATGGTTCTAGCACTTCGCATTGTGTTACTAACCTTCGTGGTCACATCTAAAGCATCCCAACGTAATGTTGGTGGCAAATGAGGAGTTAATTCGATAATTAGCCCTCGAGCTAACTCCTTCGACAGTCGATATCTCTTGATGAACTGCCTGTCGCTTAATTTGAAAGCTGCACTTTGTAACCTTGCACTCAGATTCACTTTTTTTGTATTGGGCCCGTGCAATGGCCACATCACACTCGTGCGCCGTTTCCATGAAGTCTAGGTACATCATTTTAACGATTTTTACTACTTTTTATCACAAAAACACTAAACCAATTCAGAAAAAGTTGCTCCGTAGTAACTTTAACACAACTTGTGCTTATGGTTTGGTTTTGTCTCTGTTCTAGTCCAACTTCGGTTCAAACATCTGTCAACACTTTAGCGCGATGCGAAAAGTACTTAAAATCGTGTTTCGGTTATGGTTTAGTTTTGATTTGGATGGGATTTTTTAGCGCGATCGCCCTTCACCAAAAAGATGACAGTCTGATTATCTAAAACAGCTGTTTCAAACACATTTTTGTATGGGAACATGTCACAGTGACAGATGTTTTTAGATAATCAGACTGTAATCTTTTCGGTGAACATAGACCTCAGTCTTACGAAGAATTACGCCTGTATTCCGAGCAGGGCTTGATAGAGATGTATCCATTAGTGCACCTACAGTCTCGTGGAATTGGGGACGAGCCTACCAACCGAGCACAAATCCAGACTCTGTGGCCTTTCTAATAACATGTAGCCTGAGGTAGGGCCCAGGACCATATCCCCAGCAATCGAGCTAACGACTACCATACAAACCAACGAGGCAGAGCACGCCTCTTCCCATATGCAGTTCGTATAGAATTACATGAGAAAAGGCTTTAGTCTGATGATGAAAAAACTTCGCGCCATGTAGCTGCAATCTGGGTTGAAAATCTTTTATTGTCACTAAAAATTCTTAGTTTAAAAAACAGGTTTGCCTGAGCCAGCTGAATCTACTGCAAAAAATAATCACAATAATAACATCAATTATTTTATACAGTAGAGTCAAATCAAAGGTGGCAATTACTCAGAAGTCATGTCTGGATGGCAATTACAGAGATTACTCTTAATTGACCTAAGTTTAGCAGATACCTCATCAGTTAAAGTTTATTGTGCATCCTTTAATTACTGCTTTGAAACGAGAATTAATTATAGTATTTTATAGAATTTTTTTACTACCATTTTATTGGCTCTGAACAGCTCCAAGTAGTTACTGAAGTGAAAAAGTACCTTTACTTTACTTCGTGTTATCGCCAATGCTCTGAAAATGGTGCAAATAACATAATAATAATAAACCATTTATTTCAGGTAACAAAGACCCATAGACCTTAAGGCCCGCTTGTAGTGCGGCATGCTGGTATGAATTCGGTACCGCGTTCCCCGCCAGTTCGTTGACGCAGACGAGTAGCGGGCGAGTCGATTTTGCGGGAGGGCGCGTCCATTTTGCGGGAGGGCGAGTCCATTTTGCGGGTGGGCGAGTCCATTTTGAGGGCGGGCGAGTCGATTGCGCGGGAGGGCGAGTCGATTTTGCGGGTGGGCGAGTCCATTTTGCGGGTGGGAGAGTCGATTGCGCGGGAGGGCGAGTCGATTTTGCGGGTGGGCGAGTCCATTTTGAGGGAGGGCGAGTTCATTTTGCGGGTGGGCGAGTCGATTGCGCGGTTGGGCGAGGCGATTTTGCGGGTGGGCGAGTCCATTTTGCGGGTGGGCGAGTCCATTTTGAGGGAGGGCGAGTCCATTTTGCGGGACGGCGAGCTGATTGCGCGCGGCAACCCACCCCGTTCGTTCGTTGCCTTTCGTACCGGGACCAGGCCTTATTTTTATAAGATCTTTTCTTTTTTTTTTACCCATCCTGTATTCGGGGAAATTTAAATAAAATAAACAAACTCTTCGTTTGATTGTTTTATGTAATTTTCAATACTTTTTGAGACATAATCTCATATAAAAAATACGTTTGAAGTCACAAATTAGAGTCAGGTTTGTGATTTTTTTTTATCGAGCCAACTTATTGATATCATGTTTTGGCTTTTGCGAGGCGCTTGGTCATATGTTCAATTATAATAAAATAATTTTTCATTGCGTTCTGTTTTATAGTTGAAACGTTACACATGTTCAAAAAAGTTCAAAATTAGTACATCCTCGCCTTAATCTAAAAATACATACTAATAACAATTTTTGTTAGTGTAAGGAACTTAAAACTATGTTAGTAACACTTCATTCGCACGATGCTTTATGCGTTCGTGTGGAATTTGTCTGCGGAAGCGACCACAAACGCCTTGAAATTGACGTTGCGGCGCGACTCCAGTAGCTGTACTCTTAGCTTGTACTTCAACTTTTGACGCACGTACTCCTCGATGTCCTCTGCCTCAGTGGTGTAATTTAAATGTAGACGACAGATGTACACCGGAGTGTTCGCAGTTTTACGTTGGGCTCTACAGGAGCCTTGCCGTAGCGGTTCTTCTTTATGAGTCTCGGACCAGAATTCGTGACATCCAGCAACCTGTGTCCATGCAGTGAGAACGTCATGGCTACTCAGTCAGTCTTTAATGTCCCACGAGATCGCACTACCGTTATATAAAGTGCCCTATGTGTTAATTCAGGCTATAAAATATCTGTCTGATAAATATCATCCAAATCCGGTGAGAAGATTTTGCGTGAAAGAGTAACAAACATCCATCCATCCAAAATTTTAATATTCAGGAAGTAATATAATATCGTCTTCTACGTATCTTTTGATGCTTATCCCGTAGATATTGACTGTCACTGTACCGAAAGACAACGTTATGATGACAATGCCGTCTAGACAATTTTGGCCACAGCGACTGAAGACCTTAAGAAGAATTTTTCAATCTCCATCATAGAAAAGGAATCCATCTCTTCCAATTCCAGGTCATAAATACCAGCATCATTACTTTGAATCAAGTAATTACACAAGTTGGTCATTCGATCCGTTTGTCTCAACGTGATTTGCGTTTACGACAGCGACGTCCGACGTGTGCCACTCAAACGAGCTTTATTTGATGTCTTATTTATGTAGGCATGTCTTATTTATTGACGCCACATTATTTACTATTAAATCTTGATTCGTGTGTGTGTCAGTTCATGATTAACATTCATTGATTTTGATGGAACGTCTTTTTCTTTTAGGAGTCGAAAGACCACCTTGCCATTTTATTCTCATGTTATAAGCCACATGAGATTTGTTTATGCTTGGTACTAGAGCCTCGGTGACAACAGGCTCCAAGAAAAAGGAAACCGCAACCGTCCAATGTTTTAGCGTTAGGTACCCAGTTTCTCAGCATTCCTATCACACACAAGACAATACATTCGTATAACACGGGTGGTTTATTTATTACTAAATTATTGCATAAACAGCAACAACAGCCAGAGCAGCTCCGACGCAATGAAGCTCAATGAATTCCTAAACGATTCAATGGTCTCTTGAATGCAAAATTAATGAATATAACATAACATCACACCTTAATACCCCTCGTAGGTTTAGGCAGAGGTATACGTCACAAGTAGAGACACAAACACCTATATGTAATCACTTAACAACTTTTAAAAGTGATTTTCCCAACTGTTCTGATTAAAATTTAATTTTTATGACCATAGTGTTTTGGAACTCACACTTTATGAAAAAGATCTTATCTCCAAGTCACAACGAAAGTCCTGATGGGGTCCGAACTGAGATTGAACCTCAGGCTCAAAATAAATGAAATTAATCAGAAAGAACAGCAGAAGAGGAGGAAATACATGATCACCACTTCTCAATCACCTTCCAATGACAAACCTGTATATTTAGTACTCCTACCTCCCAATTTATCTCGCATCACTACAGACCTCCCAAACCCTTCTCTACCGCATCATAAAAAAACCGCAACAGATCTAAACTCATTTGACGATTATTGTCATTCAATAAATCGGTTCCTAAGTCGGATCGCTACGGTCGGTCGCGGTCGTTGCGGTCAGTAATTGGTGCGTGGGACATATACACGTAAATCACGCAGACATGCATTAAATACGTTCGTCTATCACTCACCGACGCGGAATCATGGAGTTATTTCACAATTGACAGGGTTATTCTGGATATGAACGCGGTAACAATTCTCTCGACACGATCCCCCCTGCCGTCGACCTCATCCCATCGCCTTCTATCAGACAGGATCACAGTTACGAAAGGGCTAATTTCTTAACTAAAATGTGTGACTTTCCAGACAAGTGACATTCTGTAAACGATAACAATCGTGGAAAAGTCAAAAATGTATTGGTTTCTGATAGTTACTCGTATCCGGCCTCTGGACGGTCTACATCTATTTGAATAAGCTAAGATGAAGACTGCTATATTCAGCTTCATCCGATTAGACTGGAAGCCGCCCCCATCACAGTTGGGAAAAGGCTAGGCAGATGGTGATGAAACGAAGCCGAAGACTGTGGGAACTCGCAGTATGCGAGAAATGTATAATAACAACACTGATATGGGAGTTTCAATGTTATTATTATTAACTTAAAACAATACGTTATAGTTTTCAATCAGCTGATATTTTGAGTAAGGCCATCAGTAACCTTGAATACTTGGTGTACGATACAAAACGACAGTGCGAACTGGACAACCGATATCGAAGTGAATTGTTCTGCGTTATCCAGAATACGCCTTTGAATATGTGTGGCCAGTGGGTCTAGCACACTAAACACAAGTTTTATGCCCACACGACGTACATCTTTATGACTGACGTGTTCTATTACGACTGTGTGGACCATGTCAAGCTTTTGTTTCGATGTTAACCCATATTGGCTTGTTTTATTTCAGTTCTGTGGGTGGAAGATATACTAGGGCTTTGTTTTGGCAATTAAAACGATAATGATCAAATGAAATGTGGCTTTTATTGGGCGTCTTTGTAGGGTTTTGGAAGAGCAGATCAGTTATGATTGGCAAACTGCTATATTTTAGTTGTTAATTGATGAAATGTATATTAGTCTGTTGTAGACCCCGACAGATAAGAAAGAAGCATCATAATGGTCAGGCATGAAAAGAAGGATCTTTTGCCTTACGTTCTTAGGGTCCTGGGTTCGAATCCCGGTAGGAACAAATGTTTGTGTGATGAGCATGGACATTCGATTCCGAATCATGGATGTTATATGTACAATAAGTATGTATTTACAAACAAAAAGTATATACGTAGTTTATCAACTATCTGGTGTCCATGACACAAGCCTTGCTTAGTGTGGCACTAGATGGCGCTGTGTGTTAATATCCAGCGATATTTATTTATTTATCTCGTAGCTAAATAAGCTCCGTTTGTCTAGGTTGGTTCATAAATGGGAGATGGAGAGAATGGGGTCCATAACAGACTGAGTTGATTAAGCCTTTAGTACTGGCTGTCAAATGTAGATGTGTGATAGTTATTACATGTAGGCAGTGCCCCGAAAGTCTGACATCCAGTCTTACCAAGGAGTATCGTATTACCCAGTAATGTTTGGGTTGTTGTGTTCAGATAGGTAGTCGCTCCATATAAAAAACTGGTATTCTGCTGCACCCATGCGATTTGAGGCGTAAAGTTCCCCATGTGTTAGTTATGTAACTTTTGTACATCAACATCACGATAAAGCTTATTTTTAATATAACAAAGAATTGAGTACAAGGAGATGTAGGCGGGCTATTGCGAACAAATACATGAGACTAATATAAAACAACTTTACTGAATCTACCCAAATAAAGGACCACATAATTGACAGTTGACTTTAAATAGTCATCCAAATCATTAATCAATTCTATCAGAAATCTAAACATACATAATTACTACCAAACATATAATATTGTCAAATCTAAAACAATAAAGATGTCTCCATCTTACAAGTTCACAATACTTTTATAGAATTTAATACCCGAGTTCTCACCTACAATGGATATTAATTACAAGACAAAAGAAGATTAATGTCAAACAATAATATATCAACATCGATGATTAAGTCAATATTATATGTTACCGACTTATACGGATAGAGTGAAATGTAATAGTTATTGGACATCGCTAGTCAAATAAATTGGCTTTGAATGAATCATGGCGGAATAAACACATAAGATGTGGAGATTGACTGTGACTTATGTCACATTCATCATTATCATATTTTTTTCAGTCATCAGTTGTTCTGGACAAATCATTGACCTTCAGCAAAAACTGCAGTAGATACCATTAAGCAGAAGATGCATACCCGAAACAGTCCTTTACGGCTACTAGTCTCCTCTAAGTGGGGTGCTTCGTATAATGTCTTGCCCCGTGTGGAGCCATGCAGCTCACGCAAAGTTAATGGACACAGCTCTGAATGACTCATGCCGTATCATCACTGGTTGCCTTAAACCGACCTCGGTACAGATGCGGTACCCACTGGCAGGAATAGCGCCACCAGTAGTTCGCAGAACAGTGGCTAGCTCTAGCGAAAGAGTTTCTGATACACGACACCCTTTATATCTGAACACCCTCGTGGTGCAAAGGCGGAAACGCCGAAACAGCTTTATCTTTGCAACGGCTGCGAAGAGATTTTGCACAGTACCCATCCATGTTCCTTCCTCGCCCTTTATGTTCCGTGGCCACGGTATCTTTTTCGAACAGTCCAGCTGTCCCTTGTGTGTCATCCCACTCAGTGGCGAGCGCTCTACGGAAAGAGTAAAGCTGTGGCAAAGTAGTGCATCCTTGCCAATCCCAATTGTTCCACCTGCTGAAAAATCTCGCACCTAGACATGAGTTGCCACGGCTGACCGTAAATCTTTAAATAGACTCCGGGCGCAGGTTGGCCGTTGGCCGCAGCAAGGAAAACCTTCTCAGGTGGAGATTTGTTAATGACTCTGCACTGGAGTATAACTGTGGTGCTGTTCCACAATTGATGGGGCACTAAGTGTCGTGTCCTGCGTGTCCTGTTGTCTGTTCACTACAGGAACTGATGAACGCTACCGAAAGCGCCAAACTAGTAGCTCAGTTCTGACACGAGAAGGAGAAGAGATCATTTCAGCCGAAAGACGTCCACTGCTTCATAGCCATGAACCTAAGCTTCCTCCAAGTATCGCCACGTTGACCGGTTTCGTAAGTCGCATCAGTTAATTTCATTAGGTTTTGGGAATCCAAGATTCAGTTAATGGTTAGGAAAGTTTTCGAATCATAAGGAAATCTGAATTTCTGCGGGATAAATGAGTAGCAAACTACAATGATAAAAGTACCTTTAATTTTTGCATTCAGTTGATGACTTTTACAACAAATAAAGGATTTGAGCATTTTGTTTCTTAAACCTCCGAATCGGCTATAATAATAATAGCAAGAGAGTAACGCAAGTTCTAGGGTCTGTATTGGAAATATAAACAGTGAAAACAAGTGCTAATTAATGTTTATTTCCTTTCTCAACATCATCACCTGCCGAGCCTTACCCAACTAATGGAGCGACTGCCTATCAGACTACCACAAACGAGTTAGTACTGGGTAATACGATACCCATTGGTAAATCTGGATGTCTGAATTTTGGCCCACTGAGTTAACTGAGTAGGTACTTGTAATGACTGTCAAAGATTTACAAATTAAGCCGGGACCACAGCTTAACGTGTTTTTCGAGGCACAGAGGAAACTTGTTTTGTTATGTCGACCCAAGTAAGATTTGTCGGAATCAGCCCCCGTATTCATAACGCTTCGATTCGCTTCCGATTCGGGAAGTCGTATGTCTATCTTGGTCGTTTTCGTAATGCCAGAAAAAGACAGATATATGGGTTGTCGTATCGGAAACGAGTCGAACGTTTGTGAATACGGGGGCAGATCAGTCTTTACGAAGATTACTTACACCCTATATTCAAACTTACAAACCTTCATTGTAGTATCATGGACTAGAGTTAATGCCTTATCCATCTGTAGGCCTTTTCTTCACATCCTTTTGGATTTGGTTTAACTATTACTTTCGATGTTTGATTATAATAAAGTAACAACGTATGATGCACATTTTATAATAGTTACTTCATTCTCCACTAAAGGATCTCATTAAAATCCTTTATCATTTCAACCGAAAGACGTCCACTGCTGGACATAGGCCTCCTCCAAGTGTCGTTACACTGACCGGTGCTGTGCGAGTCGCACCCAGCGGATTCCCGAAACCTTCACCAGGTCATCGGTCTACGATCTATATCCACCTAAAATGTATGAATACAGTAACAGTTGGTTGGTTTTTACATTAAATGCATCTGTATCATACTCGTACAAATAAAACATTGCCAGAGACAGTTTAGTGAAATCGATACCACCTCAGTATTGCACACATTCTTTCCACTGTTTATATCTTCCGTTACATAAAAGTCGTGTACATTTACCCCAGTCCCTACATAACCGGGAGTCCCTCCCTCACGAACTCGGAAAGAAGTGCTATCACCAAAATCAGTATCAACATTATCTACAACCCCACCGTCAAATCTCACGCCGAATTGCGTAACATACTCACCCCCGCTTTAAAATGTAGTCATAAATAAAAGGTAGACGCGGCACCTTATCGCGGGCTCGCCACAACAGATGAAAGAATACCCCCCGTTCACCCCCCTCCGATCTCTCGCTCTAACAGCCAGTAAACGATGTTTTACATTTATAACTACAAGCCGCTTCACAAGTAGTACAACTTCTACTCCAGCATTCAAAAGGCAACTCTATTTTACTTTGGATAAAGTTTCATTTTGTGTAAGTGGTTGTTTACCGTCTTGGTCGGTTGTCATGGAGACGGGCGGCGTCGCGATTTTTGCCCGCTCGCGCCTCCTTCGATTACCTAAAGGTTTTTCCGATGTTCGACTGGGAGCTTCCATGGTAGCTGGTACCGGTACATACGTATCGGTTCGATAAACGGGACGCCGTCGATGCGTACAATGTTTTATTGACAGATTTGAAACGGTTCAAAATTGAGGATTACGCGAATTTCCTTTGTTTGGTAGGAAATGCGGATTTTCTTTAGAGAATTGCGTTGGAAATGGATTTTTCCTGAGAATGTTGTTCGAGGAGGTAATCTTACTGTCTCTACATTGTGCGATGGCTGATTATTTGAATAGAGATGAAGATTCTGTACGGTTTTCCTTGTATTTTCTTTGTTATGATTACATTTCATGATATTTCTACCTCTGTTTAATTGTTTAACAAGTTTTTCTTTAAAAACTTAATTTTCATTCTATAAAATTGTTCAACCCCGTTTTAATATTCTCTTCAGCTTATTCCAAAGAGTGTATCCCATTCAATATATTCTGCTACCTCTCACCAACATTACGCCTACTGTGTATTCATGTAATGTGTTCATCCAAATTGCGAGGTGCGTGGATTTTCAGCCATAATAACATATGTAAGCTCTGGTTTTATGGGTGTATTCTTGTTCCATGGATGGTTCATTTGATTTTGGTAACCGTTCATTTTCACTATATCTTTATTATTGTGCCATTTATAGACTTTTATATGAAATGGACATACTATGCAACTTTCAACAAGAAAACTACCTTTTTAAAGCCATCCCCAGCTTTGAAACAATATATGTACATAAGTACCTACTGATATACTTAACATATATTTTTTTGTGATAAAATGATCCCTTTCTTACATAGTGTAGTATATTTTGGAGTAAAAAAATCAACTGTAATACAGCTTTTTACCAGCTAACTGCGAGAAGAAATGAATGAACTTTCACTTAATTATTGTTGACCAAAGATTGCCAAGAATAAGTTAGTAAAACGTTGTAACCTCCTAGTCTTCCATTAGTAATAAGACTAACGAACTTTTGCTCAAATATTGTTGACCAAAGGTTATACTCAGAATAAGTTACAAAAAGTTTGTAACCTGCTAGTTTTTTATTAGTAACAGGATGTAAGTTCAAAGTTCCTTAGAGTGATGATGGATTACAAAAATAAAATCAAAAACATATAATATTTTTACTAACTGTTTATTTCAACCACAGTACGTAGAATGTCCACGCTCTTTAGATCTAAACATGATTACTTCAAACGCAGTTTCTGTAACCGGACACTGATAGGTCATTGTCCTCTATTGCTCATTGTTTCAAGCTTTTACAGACATTCACAGTTATTCATATTTTGTGCATTTATAAGCGAAATAATCTCGTTATTTTTGAAGCTCGTTCTCTATGTAAACTTATAGTTTTAGTGTTATAGATGTAGGTGAGTTCAATGTGCAATATTTGATGTTACCAACTCACTTTTTAAGTTATATATTTTGTGAGTGTGAATACGGTTGCTGACATCTCTTTTTGTTATAGCTGCAACAGGAAGAAGTTTGGTATGATGAAAACATTTCAGCATCAATGGCAAATATTGCAATGGTTTGGTATTTTTAGAACATAATACTTCATTCGAGATTTCAAATAAACATTTGCTTTCTTATTATTTGAGATGCAAAGGAGCAGAGGAAATAAATAAAAAAATGCGGTATTGCTACTTTTCAAAATTCTCACATAATTTGTCACCAAACACTGTTACGTTTTTGTTAAATTTGACAATTTGAACCTCGTTTGTGTCACCAAATAGTAACAAATAATGCACATTGAACAAAGTAATACTGTCGCGTGGTCTTCACTACTAGTACTTTAGTTACAATAGTTAAATTCGTTTAAATATCTATTTACATCTTTTATAGTTAAAATGTACAATATACATATTGCGATGCCTCAGACGACATGTTATAGTGTTACAAATGTTATTATTTACAAATATTAAGAATCATTCTTAAAAGTAACCTGCATAATTCCTTAGGTTTACTTTTTTGGAAGATTGTGTTCCGTTTTATAGTCTATGTACGTTGAAAATACATACCTATATTTACTGGAAACAGGACTATTTCCTGAAAATTAAGATGATTTCTAGGAAATACAATTTTAACGTATATGGTGTTCTAAATTGTTTTTATTTTTTTCTATAATTGGTGCAGAAAACCTAAGAAATCCACAGGTTACATTGAAAGAATCATCTTAAAGAAGAAATCTGTACAAGTTTTCGTCGTACCCTAGAGGTTTGACTTTTAAATAATTTTAAAGATGTAAAATAATGTTGAGAAGATTACAAAATACGGTTTTATCCTATAAAAAGTAACATTGATTTGAAAAGCTGAATGATTGACTTTCTTTCTTTACAAAACTTTAAATATGTTTTAAGATTTTTACAAAATAAAATAAGCTAGAATTAAAGTGTCTGGTAAGTAACTGAAAGTAAAAAATACGTAGCAGTATACTTCAGTTTTCCGACGGCACGGCAACAAACTCTTAACAAATGATTTTTCAGTAAAAACAAGTAACGGTATCAAATATTGGATAAATTATTCTGACACATAATGACTTGTTCATGCCTTCAAAATAAATTACTGGCCATTATTTTTGCAGGATGCTAATGTATCTAAAATATCAAAATAATACAGTTTGAATAAGGTGGATGCACCCGTTCAAGTTAATTTATAAATGTATAAGATAAGAGATTTACAAAAAAAGGCAGTAAAAAATTAAGTCAATAATAAGGGGAGAGCGGGAATAGTTTGAAACTTGCTTAGATTAGTTTAAGTTTACATAATTACTGTGGCAATATACGGAAAGTAGCAAAAACAATATAAAGACAAAATAACATCTAGTTTTATACTCGAATATAAACTACACATAGGAAATTGGCACCGGTATCAAGATTCATACAATTTACACGTTTATGCTCACAAAATACATGTAAAATCTAAAATTATCAATAAATTACTTATAATTTATCACAAATGACTACTTATACAATAAATATTTACAGTTACGTAAAGCTAAAATTACTTTAATATAATCGTTTTTACATAGCGCTTACTCGTATCCACGACACTCGACTTAAACTTTTAACAAATAATGTGACTGTAAAAAGATATCAATTGAATGATAATAATTAATAATAATAGTTCATAAAAGTCTTTAATAGCTACACTGTTAACGACAGAAACCATCCTTTAGTCCACTAACACACGTTAAAAGTGATAATACGCGAAGTTAATCGGTTGCTCCTCATCGACACTGACGCTGTCACTGTTTAAATTGTCACTGTCACCAGAGCGTGTCATGTCGTCGAAGCGGCGGACTTGCCAGTTCGACAGGTCGCAGGGAGCTTCCTCTTCTTTGTAGGTGGTGAAGTCCTGGTAGTAGGACTCATTGTGTGTGTACGTGGCTGGGGTCATGTCTCGGGCGGGGGGGCCCGGGGTGTTGGATCACTGCCGGTGCGGCAGCTGGTGGTGCATGTGGTGGATGTCGAGGCGCGGCCTCTTGGCCTCCTCCTCGTCACTACACTCGTTGTCGTGTTGCTCCTGGTCGTCGCATTCCTCCCCGAGCTCCTCTTGCTTACGTTTCGCCGTCGCCATTTCTGCTGCGTGCTTTTTCCGCCATTTTGTTCTTCTGTTTTGGAACCATACCTGTGGGAGAAGAAACGTAGGGTTAATATAGTGTACTGGTTCTATTAATTAAATTGTGTTGGGGGTAGATCAGATGGTAGATCTACAATTTAGGTAGACTGCTAGATTAGATAGATGTTTATAGAGACAGAGATTGGTAACCAAGTTGTTTCTCGAAGAGTTCAGCAGAAATAAATGTCCTAGAAGACAACGCAAAAATACATTTGGAAAATAAAAGTTTCAGAGCAAGAGCATTAAACTTAGCGCAATTTTAAAACCCCGTTATTCAGTGGACTGAAAGTCAAACACAGACGGTCTTGCTTTAAATCTGTACTAAATTCTCATGTTTGTTCACCAGCCAAGCCAAATATAAAGAGAACAGCAAACAATTTTCATCTCCATGAGGACCTAATCTGCGCGGTCGACATCATAATGCCTCATTAAATACCGCCTTTAAAGTCGCATCACGAACTACCCTCCGTCCCGCTCGCTCGCACGGCCAATCTTTGCAGACGACAAAGACGGCGCTAGTAGCCGTGTTCTACGGTAATTAAGGGTCGTTTTGCAAATTACACGGTACTTAACCAGCCATATAACGATCATTAATCACTGGCCTGGGGAGTTGGCTGTCTCTTTTGCTCCTGCTGTAGTTGATATGTGCCGTCCTTGTCGGTCGGGTCGACATGAGTTTAATTAGGTCATAAATACGTTTTCATGATTAGCCCGTAGGCTCGTCGATTGTCCTGAAGGTAGGGTATTTGCAGCAGATGTCGATATCATTATAAGGGTATCGTGGCTGTTGGAATTAGGTCTCCTCGTTATGTTAACAACGGCACTTAATTGGATAAAATTTTAGTTGATTTTGGCACATCGGTGATATTTGGTATTGTTGGAGTTTGGTTCACGGTTTTAGAGCTGGTGGAATGTAAAATGGGTTGTTGAATCGATTGTATAGAATAACGCTTGGGTATACGAATTTGTAGCAGGTTAAAATGAGATTTACAAAACTTCTGGCAACTTATAGAAGCAAGTTAAATTTGTTGATAAAATTAGCTGGAAATCTGTCTTGAACAGACACACATGAGACGGAATCTTGGTTCAATAAGTTGTGGAGCTCAAACAGCGTTTATTACTACTGAAGTACTGATATTCAGCAACAATTTGCTATACGTAGTAGTTGACTATAGAAACCTGTGCTAGTAATGATTTAAGACATAATTACAGCACTATTTCAACAACTTTATTGGCTATATTTTAACCCTCACTATTAGGCTCACGTAAGACTATGATGCTGTGTTTACCGGTGCTGGCAGAAGCCTCATTTAACGACAAAGTGTACTCGTAAATATACCAATTACAGACATTATAAAATGTACGTAGACATGATAACATTATATGCTAAGTATATCGGGAACGGTATTGTAATTATTTTATTTTTTTTAAACGACGGCTTCGCCCGCGGACAAAGTTACTACAGTACTATACCTTTCTTCGAGAACCACTCGTATCCATTGGTGAAAACAGCATGAAAATCGGTGCAGTAGTTTTTGAGTTTATCGCGAACAGGCGAACAGACCAACAGATGCGGCGGCGGAGGACTTTGTTGCATATTGAGTGAGGTTAGGCGGAGGTGGTGGTTAAATAATAACAGCCGTTCGGGTCGATTTACAGGTTAAACTGCGGCGCGCTTGCCTGAATTGGTTCATTACATACCTACCAAATTTCCTCCGTGGTTCGGAAATCACGTTAAGCCATTGGTCTCGACTTTCATTTCTAGATCTTTGACAATCGTTTATCAGTTGCCCGAAAGTTCGACAACCAGTCTTACCAAGGGGTATCGTATTACTCAGTGCTAACTGGGTTGTGGAGGTCAGATACGCAGCCGCTCTTTATCAAGTATTGGTATACAGTTGCATCCAGGGTAAGCAAGTGGAGATGGAACAAGGTGGTCAATGATAATGATGATGTGTTACTGGTCACAATCTTCACTAAGTACATTAATTAATACCATAAAGATTCTGTACCGCCTGCTGATCGTGAGGTCCTGGTTTTGATTCCCAGGTCGGTCAGTAGCCGTCACGAAGTCTGGATTTCGCCCGGTTGATGGCAATAGGGTCGCTCCCTATTACATGGAACTTAAACATAACTGCCGGAATGTGGCTGCCCTATTCAGCACACCTCTGCCTTACCTTTTGGGGACTACAGGCGTGATAATATAAATATTACGTTGTTATAATAATGTAATATCCCTTAAAAAGATAAACTAGTAAATTTTCTTCCAAACAAACAAACTACACTACTCCATCAAAACTTCTCGCTCAAAAACTACCACAATCCAACACAACTATCGACACTATAAATAAGTCCCGCTCCACATTTACGACATCGCGACGTTACACAAAGTTATAAAAATAAATCGGCCGACTCGATACACAGTCGCAATAAAAAATATGCGACGGCAAAACAACACAATAGTAATATATACGTATTATCATTGGGCCATTTGGTTTTATATTCGCGGACTTGATGGCTTCTTTAGTTTATGACGCGACTTCGTTCGTCTTGACGCATCGTTGTATGTCGTCGTCTTGTGAAAGTTAGGTTCAATCGAGATGAATCTAATGTTGTGTTATGTTGAGTAAATTAGAATGTTGCTGACTGGATGAAGTAAGGTTTTACTGCTAAAGAAGTTGAGATGAATGTTCAATTTGGATTTGATTGGGTGATCAGTCTTTCAAAACAAGTCAATTGAAATAACTCAATTTTACTACACTTCTTGAATACAACATAGTCAGTTCATTTACATACTCAACGCGAAGTATTGTTTTCAAAACAACATAAAATGACATACCTACTTACTGAAAATACATAACACGAGAGTGTTCTGAACTTCAGAATGTGTCATCGACGCAAGTGTATATTTAGTGCCAACGGTAGCCTACGAGTAAACACCTCAGTCCAAACATACGCTCATCAAAGATTTTTACGACCAATCCGACCATTCCCGACGATTCCCGACCCCTTCACACGATACCCTTACTTATAATATTATTTTCCATTTTTCGTTCATACTTTTATACCCGTCTTACCCTCCGTACCATTCAATTACTTAAGTGTTCGGAGACGGCCCGCTGAGAATACGTGTGTCTCTCTCTAACGTATGAATGGAGTGTATCTGTCTCGCTCGGTCAGGGTAGGGTCGGTAATTATGTGAATAACTATTATTTTTCACAAGAGAGCTCGGTAATGGCTTGATAGGGATAATGGTGTTTCAGTAACCATGTCGAATAAACAGCCGCCATGCTGTTATACAGGTGATTAATTTGAATGAATTGATGTTTTTGTGCGCGGTGTAATTATGTTTGTTGCTTCATAAGTTGATGCACTCGGTGATTCGTGTGGATTAACGTAGTAGACTGTGGGCTTTACATAACGAAATTATAGTTTTAATTTATTTTTTGTTAGTGATTGTTAATATTAAGATTTTAACATAAAAGTGGCTATCATTCATTTCATTGCACTTTTTTTATAAAGTCTTTTTAATGCCTGTTTGCATTGTTGAGTCAAAATTGCCATTTAATGCGACTATGATGGCTTAACTTACAAAACAGAGCTACTTTTAAATTTTTGTAGAGAGCTAAAATATTAAAATGCATAATAAATTTCGTATATTACGTATGTTGGAAGGCGGGTCACGTTCCGCAACTCCTCTCTGAAGATGAGTTGTTTGATTTATACGAACGTATTGACAGCTTTAGATTGTAACACTTACAGCTTGGAAAGTAGCTCGATTTATACTGTTTAATAGTGTAAATATACGTTAAATAGTGTTTCGTCAACACAAAATTATAAAGCTGTTAACTCGGACGAAAATGATGACTCGTCAAGTTTAGCAATTAATAATGGGTGTAACTGTACCCTTAATGAAGTCGAATGGAACTTGTTCTCCCCGTCATTGTGATATTTTTTTGTTCTACACACAAATACACAATAATATCTAGGAACCTTCTAGTTCTGGAGATACTGGCCGTCAAAGTTTCAACTTTTGTTTTATTTTTGACCGCAAGTTTTTTTTTTATGCTTTATCTCCACGACGCCGTACCTTTCAATGCATCCTTCAGCACAATGTTTTGAGTGTGTTACATTGAGTCCTACAGTAAAACGTGAAACTCTAACTAAACTACACTCCTAAATAAAAAAATCGTATTCCAGTCATAACAGGGTAGACAATCCGTCAGTAATATTATCAACAAATATTTTACCCGTATTTTTTCTTTTGTAACATAAACCAAAATTGACGAAGATTTTCGAATTCTCAATACGTCACGGCTTAGTTTATTTTTTAGCGAGTTCTGACGTCACGAGCTTCCACTCCCGAGTTTTGATGCGTTTTATCTTTGTCAATATTCATTGATTCACAAAAACAAAAAATACATGTCCATTAATTTCCAATACTCTAACTTGTATTTTTTATACTGCCCGTCATGACCATTTTTGCGCCGAGTAAGTTAGTTTAGATGTACAGAATGCTTGGTTGAGGGCTTCATAAAGGATTAGTTTAGATGACTTGTCTGTTTGGTACCACAGTATCTAGCCAGACCTCTTTCCTCTTTAACAATATTCACGCATTCTCTTAAAACAGATGTAATCAAACGCCAGCACATTGCGACTAAACCCCGACATCATTAGCCGTCGCGGCGCGTCATTTGTCACGCGCGACTTATCGCACCCCTTGCTCCGGTTAATAGTCGCGGCGATTTGTCGTGTCACTAATGTGTGCCGATCCTTAATCACCGTGATTTTTTCGCATGTCATTTTCTTGTGAGCTAATTGAGGAGATTGAAGTAAAAAATAGTTGAACTAGTATTTTTTTGTGGTGATTCGTTTAATGATCACATAGTTTAATAAGTCTTTTTATAGTTTTTATTGGTCTGCCATATTTTTTCACACTTTAGTATAACAAAAAGTCCTAGACAAGTGCAACTAGGTGATTAACAGCCGTTTTCTATAACTTACCTACTACTAACATAACTGTTACTTAATATGCCTAAGTCTCTCGAAGCTATCATTGTCTCTCTAAACAAAGTCAGCTTGGAATATCTTATCCGCGTAACCTGACACTCAGAGGACAGCGATTCACAGAAAAAAAAAAACAAAGAATAAAGGAGGAGGTTGACTGGTAGAAAAGTGCTTGAAGTGTTAAATAAATAAATAATTAGTAAAACTTTTCTGTGCCGTTTTGTTTCCAACGGTCCTTATGGTACATGTCAAACAGTTAGAGATAGCAACTTATCGTTGCCTGTTAGTTAGTTATTGAAAATGGCCGTAAGGTAATCTAAACTGCAAAGTTACAAATGAACAGGTCATTATTGTCCTATGAAAGCTAAGCTTTGTTCTACTTAACTCATCTGACCTCTCTAATACCAAACTTGGTTAAAGCTAGACATACTTTTTCATCCTAAAAGGTATTTGTCATCAAAACGTTCCTAACCATCTCTGTTATAGCTTCCCCTTGGCAGGTGCAATAAATTAGCTTCATTTTAATTTTTGAATCCATCTTACTTTCCGACTAATATTACAAATGCAAAAGTCTGTAAGTGTGTACTATGAATGTCTGGATGTTTCAAGCAACAACTACTGACCGGATTTGGATGAAATTGGCACACGAATTGCATAAAACCTGAATTAACATACAGGACTAATTATGCCTGTATAAGAATTTCGAGTTTTATTCTCTTCATATAGTAGTGACAACTGTACACTCATTACTTTCATTTTCACAAAGTACTTTCAAAGTCTTTGATTCCTCTTAATCTCCGTGAGAGCAATAAAGCAAGTAGCTGTATTCCATTAATTTTCCTTGTAATATGTTTTTTGTTGATGGTGTGGCAATCAATAAGAGATCGGGGCCAATCCGGCGGCCGCTAATAGTGAAATAATAATTATTAATAAGGTTTACGCTTCACTTGCAGTCATTAAGTTGTGCTCATTTTGTAGTGCGGTGTATGTTGACAAGAGGAGCGGAAACGGTCCATTTATTAAGTGATTTCATGGCTTTTGTTTAACGTAAAGTAAATCAACAAGATAGTTTTGTCGCAATAACAAATAGATCAGTCAAGCTTGTTTATGATAAATAAATAAATAATAAATAACGTTGGACATTAACACACAGCGCCATCTAGTGCCACACTAAGCAAGGCTTGTGTCGTGGACACCAGATAGTTGATATACTACATATATACTTGTTTTTTTGTAAATACATACGTGTAGAGAGAGAGGAGGCATAGAGTCATCCATGACTCGGAAACAAATGTCCATGCTCATCACACAAACATTTGTTCCTACCGGGATTCGAACCCAGGACCCTATGAACGTTACGCAGTCTCACTACCACTACAATTTTTTTGTCACTACAAACCATTTATGGTATGTGAACGAAATCCTTAGAACATTCTGACGGTTTTCGGGTCTCTCAGCATTCAAGACGAACGGTTCTATTTTTATACAAAAAGCTATAAACTAAATCACACCTCTCATATTTTTGCCATCTTATTTTTGATGTCCAACCACCAACTGCTCCATGTTAAATATTAGTATTTCACATGGAGCAGCGATGGCCCAGTGGTGGCGGCATCGACTTATGAACAGTAAATCGTGAGTTGGAATCCAGGCAGGCGCTTACTTTGATTAATTTGTTCAAAAATATTTGACCCGTATCTATCTTTTCTTTCCAAAATTGAAGAAGACACGACGCCTTTAAAATTCTTAATACGTCACGCCGTGGTTAAATTGTGAGTTCTGACGTCACTAGCCCCCCACTCCAGAGTTTTGATGCGTGTAATCTATGTTTGTCACGCGCCATAAGACTCTTAAATATTATTTCAGTTGAGGTAGATATATTTCACTGCAGCCTGATGTAGTTCACAGGAGTTGCACTGAAGTGCGTCAAGAATGTTAGTAGTTGATTGTTTAATTGTAGGTATTATTTAATGTGAGTCTGTTTACTTTTTTTTGTTATTTGTAAGTGAGTTAGAGGTATCTTGGTAGTAACATCGTATTGGCGTTATAGCTGTTAAGGTGTTATTTACATAATTTTAAATAAATAAAATGTCAATATTCATTGATTTACAAAAACAAAAAATACGTAAACCATTATTTTCCAATACCCTAACTAAATAGATATAAGACAATTCGATAATGATATTGAGGGACTTCAATAATAAACGTTGTGTTGCTCTGAAACAACAAAGTTTATTTTAACATAAGTTTAGATTCGATTTAATGACTAAAACAATACGAATCATGTGTATCTTACCTGAAATAACAAAGAAACGACATTTAAAGTTTATTATTACACTTGTCGATCCCTTTATCACTAAATTATAATATTTTATTGTTTACGTTCTTTTAATCTTATTAACCTCACTTTCGCTTTACTTCAAAACCCGACTGCTTTATCTACCGTACCGCCATGACACTTGTAATGACAAAACAAATTAGTATTTCTTTACATAGATTTGCAATTTTTTAATACTGCCGTCATGTGTATTCAATAGTGAATATCCTGGTCCCCGCTGCCCGCTTATAACTTGTAAACTTATCGGTAATGACAAGTCAACGTTCAATGATTGCTACACATATACAACTATACCAGTACATCATATCTATAGTACGTACACCGCACCAACCGGTGCGCTTGCGCAAGTCATAGCACAATGTTCATTAAATGTCATATTATCTTAATTAGCTACTGTGCGAATTAGAACATTACGTCAACTGACAAGTGATAAGGATAATTAATTATTATGTAAATTAGTAATAAATTAAATTGTAATAATTTATAGGTAGTTCAATAATTCTTGCTAATAGACAAGCTGAGCTTGAGACCAGCGGTGGCTCAGTGGTGGCGGCCCCGACTTACGAACAGTAAGTCGTGGGTGCGAACCCAGACAGGTACATTACTTTCTGTAATTTATTTCATCACCACTGCTCTCAAAACGGTGAAGGAAAACATCGTGAGGAAACCGGCATGTCCTAGACCAAAAATTCGAAGACATGTGACATCTACCAATCCGCACTGGGCCCGCGTGTTAGATTATAGCCCATTCCCTCTCATTGGGAGGCGGCCGTGTCCCAGCAGTGGGAACATTAAAGGCTGATGATGATGATGATGATGAGACAAGCTGGGAGAGGAGCTCGTAGATAAATAATAACGGCTGTTCGAATCGATCTTTAGGAGAAGCCGCGCTTGCCTAAGACGGTCTGTGGATTGGTGACCACCCATTACATACAGTTTCCACCTTGCTTCGTAAAACACGTTTAGCCGTTAGTCCCAGACGTCCCTTCTGGACCTTTGGCTGTCGTTACAGATATTCAGTATCCCGAAAGTCTGACAACCAGTCTCACCTAGGTGTTTGGTATTACCCAGTTTTTAACTAATCAGATAGGTAGTCGCTCCATGTAAAATACCGCCGCATCAGATTCGACTGGAAACCGGCCCCAACTTAGGAAAAGACAGATGATGATCATGACCATGAGACAAGCTGAATCAATATTTATCTCAGAAATGATAATAGAGAGACAAATAATGATTTTAGATTATGTTTAGGCATGAAAATTACTATTTGATTCTTAATTAGTTTAATTTATAACTACGTAGGTATACGTAAATATATCAAGAACGACAAGGTTCTTTCTTTGCTTTTTTAAAGGAAATCATCATTATTGTTCTACCTTCAGCTGTGGCCGGCATAGTATGTCTTACTCATTAACTAATTTACAAGGAAGTAACTTAATATATAGTCCAACAACTAAAATATACATACAAATATAATAGACAGAAAAATACAGTTGCTAACTACAAATCATTACCGACAATAAAAACGCGTTGAACCATCAACAGTTATTTTAATTGAGGAGAGCTCCGATGTTAAATGTGGCTGTAATCACTTCAATTACTCGTTTTATAACTGAGTTAGTTGCTCGGTTTAAATGATCATTGCTTAAGATCATCGGGTAATATGTGAAATTAAATGTAGGTATGTATGGTAGCGGGATTCCGTTGGATGCGAGTCGCACGGGACCGGTCAATGTGACGACACTTGGGGGAGGCCTATGTTCAGCAGTGAACGTCTTTCGGCTAAAATGATGATGATGATAATGGTTTGGAACGCTGACAAGGCAGCGATACATGATTGTATGACGTTAATAATTTCGTAAAGTATTTCCCACCATGAAAGTATCTTGTTTCTTATGTAGTCATATTCAGGACCATACAAACTAACATACATCACGCTATCGCCAAAAAAGACAGCCCATAAAAAACCAATCGGCCCACCCATACATTGCAACTCCTATCTACACACAAATATAAACATAGAGCTGCAAAAACCACCACACCACGGCCACGCCAATTTATTTTTTATCTTTATTTGCGCGAGATCGGACAGTCGTTTTGAAGAATTTGTGGCTTCGGGTAAATTGGAATTGTGTATTTGATCGATGGCTCGCCACTAATGGACGAGCGCAGCCAAACGCATCCGATGCATCCTATTGATATGCAAACATTGTTTTTTTGAATTGTTATTGGCTCTGTTTTCTGTTTTTATTTTTATTCTGTGACGGGGGACCTTTTTGCAGTCATTCGCGGCGGAAATTGAGTTTTCAAGTCATATCTTTAACTGTTATTACTAATTTAAACACTCACCTAAACAGATCTAAAGTACAAGCCGACTTAAACAAAGAAACTCATTTCGTAGATAAAACAGATTACGATTAAAAAATAAAGGGTTGAATCTAATAAACAAAACAAAAAAAATTGGAGCACAAACTTCATTATCCAAGTATCTATCCGCATGACGGCCATAAATCATAAAAGGATTAGAGGAAGGCACGGCCGCTACAAATTTGGCGTTATTAAAAAAACTCATTTGCAAATTTTGAAAGACAAAGAGATATTAAAGCGATAAACTGAATTATCTTCAATTTGGCCGTCCCCGGTGGGCAATGAGAAAAAATACACCCCTTTTTTTGTGCAAACTTGAAGTGAAAATAAAAATTTTAATGTGGCGCGTTTTGCGAGGGCTCTCGGCCGTAAAGTCGTGGGGGTGTCATCCGCTCTATACAGATAATGGTCTCCAGGATATTGCGTTTTGGTAAAGAGCACGGAATGACTTAAGACGCGCTCAAGTGATATCCTGCTCCTAATAGGATACTGCTGTTATGTTGTAATGTTCTCTTTACCTCCTTTACTTCTGGAAGTCCTATATATGTGCCTAATATCTAGCTGTATCATAGCTTGCTGGTCTAGTCCAGGAATCCTTGCTCCTGTCTAAGTCTTCATAATAATTGCTATAAAAAAATCTTACCACGTTAATTCTAAGCCAAGATGTTAGAAAATAAGGACATCCTAAGGTAAATCTTATTTTCTGCTGTCGAAAATTATGATGACTAAGATGTTCAAGCATGAATTTTCAACATTTATTCAATATTCAAAGGAAAGTAACCTCAAAACTCCACATCTACAACTTCCATACCTACTAATGATAAAAAAATCAGTACACAACGAACGGAAAAAACCGACCAGCGAAAAATACAAAGAGCCAGAACTTTGCAAATTAAGAAAATGTAATTAGTGCGAGCCCCGCCGACATAATTAAGGCGAATCTTGTTGTAATTTTGACATTTAATTTTTTCCCTCAAGTCACCTCACCCCCTATTAATTAATTTAGAAAAAGTGCCTTTAAAATTTAATCTGTGCTCTTTTGGTGACAGTATTTTTTTTTTCAAGTTAATGAAACGGCAGAGATTTTTTTGATAGGAGACGAAGGCAACTAATGAATTCAGCCTACCTTTGTTATTAATTTCTGCGATTCTTTTGTGATTACTTTTTTTTCTGTAATTGAGAAAGTTTGGTCCTATCAGCTTTTTTTTGAAGTTTAAAATTGGAGTGTAATTTAGTTTTTGTGTAATTATTCATATTTTTGTTTGTTGCCTCTTTTGGTCTTCAGATTCTAAATAAAACATTCCGGAGTCTAACCACAAAAATAATTGAGGTTTAGAATGTTTAGATTTTTGTAGCAAAGAAAAACGGTTATTCTAAGATTTAAAAAAAAATGCTTTTCCTAGTTTAAATTTACCGTTTTAAATCACAAAATTGATAACCAAATCCCTGCTATAAAATTTACTTTTATCTTGTCTACATTCTAAAACACATACGTCACGGTCTCACTGCATTTCCTAATCTATGAACAGATCTTGAAATTTTAAAGTAAGGGTGGGTACACACTTACACACGCGGCCACAGTAATCCCGCTTATCGTCCGTGTAAGCCTCTCATCAGTCCTGTTAGCCGCGTCTACAAAACTGTTCCACGCAATCGTTGGGGGAATAAATTGAGCATAACCGAATATAATTTCACGGAAATAAAGTGATTTTGTGTTATGATATTTCATTGAAATATTTGTGCAATATATTTTTGAGATCTTTTTTGGATTGAGTGTGCTGTTTTTCATTTTTATATAGCATACAATTGGTAACATTTGCGACATTACTTTATGTTGAAAACTTATTAATCTTAAAATTGATTATGAGATAGTAAAGATGTGCGATCGACCAATATAATTTGGTTTACATTTTACAATGTATTTTATGTTTCAAATGTAAACCAAATAGATTGTCCGACCATACAAGTTATGTCAACGTCACAGTTCGTATGTCCTGTTACATTTATTTTATTTTTGAAGTAACACACTCGTTAACAATGAAAATATAAACTACAAAACATGAAACCACAACGAAAACACACGAAATCACTCCGATAAGTCATCATCGGCCCCTCGTCCATGACACGGCGATACAATCGGCCGGAGCTTAGATGTCATTTAAATTTAAATTAAGGTATTACAGCGTTGTTATGAGCCGTCGCCGGATTGCTAATGCGCATTCGTTTCTCTTATCGGTGGCGGGCGATTGTGGGTGAATTTAAAACGGTGTGTAACCAGCCTTATAATGGTTTAACTGCTTTGTTTGAGTACGAATGTTTTAATGGGAGATTTTGTTGTTTAAACGTTCCGTCGAGAGGCTTAGTTCATGTGGAGGGGTGGTTACAGTTCTGTTGTAGTTGTGTTTTTGTAGCAAGTTTTTTACAAGATTTAGTGAAGTCAGAGGAACAAAGCCAATAAAAACTCTTGCACCAGGACAGACACTAACACAGTTTAATCACACGTTAAATAAATAATTGGAACAAACACATTTCAAAGTTTTTTCTCTTAACCCTGATGAATGCGAAATATTGATAGATTTTTAGAACATGTTGTATCAAGAACAACATCAGTGAAAAAAACATTTTTCCGAAAGAATAACTATTAATCTGTAAACAAAGCGAACTCACAGCCATCCAACCTAATATTCCCTCCATCCCATAACCAACCACAATAACATAATAAAACAGATAGCCAACATAAATAGTTTTCGCGAAAACATTGCGACCCTATCTTAACTAGCGAACAAACACTTCTATCACTCATTTGCCATCCAATAACGTCCTCTCACGAAAACATCCTCCGCTGATCCCTCAGTGGTCCTCACATGGCTCCCGAGCCCTCCCGGGAAAGGATCCCCGATAAAATGGGATCAAGCCGGTACAAATTGAAAATCTTACACATATGTATGTAAAGCGTTGTGTGGTTTGTTGGTTGAGGAAGTGAGGTGGTTCTTTTGTTAAACTATTTTGCTTTGGTTTGTTGTAATCCAATATTTTAGACATGATCTCTGGACCAGTTATTTGGTTTTTTGCATGTTTTTGTTATTGATATGTATTTTGCTATTGTCCTGGGATACAGTAAAAAAAATGCGGGGTTATCATAATGATATCTTATGATAAATTGCATATTAATATTCCACTAGAAGCCTAGGTAACTTTCGGTTTTTTTTACCTAGAAACATGAACTCTGACTAAAAAAAAGCCACAGCGTAATAAACAAACGACACATAAAACTCTGTTTTATTATTTATCAAACATTTAATCCGCGCCATAAATCTATTCGGATACCAATATGGCGGAGTTTTTGGCGCGAAAAAGAATCAGCCGCGGAAAGCAATGAGAGGCAGATTAGAGCCGGATAAGTCCCGGTTATTAATGGACCCGCGATACACACGACAAAATGGATAATAAATGGATGTGGCCCCGGGTTTTTTTCGCCTTTTGCCTAACAAATTCGTTAAACGTGACAGTTGCCCGATAGCGTATGAGCGTTCGGATATTTTGCTAAAATACCAAACCATTTTGATTTGTTGTTTAGCTGCGCGAGTTACTTTTGTGTACTGAAAAATGTGGTTTGACATGACAAAATATTAATATGTCTGCCATAAATTATTAATTTATTACAGATTTCAAAAGGTTGTTTCAGTCTTTGCCGAAAAAGTGACGATTTTTTGTTCAAACGTCCTCTGTCTGCCTATGTGTCGAATTAAACACAAACAACAGTCCTTGTCGTTTTTGTGACTTCTCTAGCTACTTGTAGCACTACTACTACTACTTGCAGTTCTCTCAACTCAAAGGTTATTTCAGCAGTTAGTATTCTAGCAATGGCTGTAGAAGTGTCTCCGATTGTGTACAGGTGCTATAAAGTGCCAATGTTCTAGTTAGCGCAATATGGGACACAATTTGAAAGTAAAAACAACTGCAATATACACATTCAACTAACTTTTAGATAAAAGAAAATTATTAAAATAAAACTACATTGTCTCACGATTGCTTTCCATTTATCACGAGAGATATATAAAAGATTCTGAAGAATGAAAACCCTAAACTACATAAAACAGACGGACAAGAAAGTGTGTATGAGGTTTGCTTTTTTACCTTTTGTGATAGGGACCCTAAAAAGCAGAAACAATTATCAAAATCCCAATGAAAACAAAAGGTAAAATCATAACTTAACCAAATAAAAAATCTCATAACAATGTCCCATCTTCCACAAGACATAAACAGTTGGTCACGAGCCACAGCACAGACAAACAGCAGTAGATCAACAGCGACAGAACATCGCTATCGTGTCCACTCAGCTATATGTTATACTTTTACGAGGGATTTACGCGTCCTGCCCGACTTGCTTACTGAGCTATCTGTGCTGTACTTTATTACATGTTATGATCGAAATTGGAGGACTGATGGGCTGGACAAGTTATTGTTGAATATTGATTTTTCATAGGAATATACCGGGACATAGCTATAAGCTGTGCAAACGATGATATGACTAGAAAGGAGGTGTCTGTTGAGATGTCGAGTAATAGAATAGTGTGGAAGAAGAAGACATATTTAACTGTTAAGTCTACTTTAACTAACAAAAATGTAGTTACTTAGTAATAAATATGTTAAATGTAAATACCTGTACTATTGCATGCTATATATTGGCCAAATGTGTGTTACTAAATATTTTATATAAGAACTTCATGTACCTACCATATTTGTTGCAATAAATAAATGAATTGAATTAAATTGAAGACTTGCTGCCCCGACCAGAAATTACCCAACCACCTGAATTACTCTTTTACAGTTTCAATTCTGTAATTCAGGTGGTTGGGTAAAGGTTATACAAATATGCAAGGGGAAAAAGAAACTTTAATCGTTAAATTGCAATCAAATCATCGTCTAAAGGCATCAGATATCTTATTAAAGTGCATGTCTCTCGTACTTATTTAAATGAACACTAAGAAATATGTAAATGGAAACCCAATTCTCATTGAACCCTAATTACAGAATATCTAGGTTCCCAAATAAATATTTTGATTGGACACTGATTTTAACAAAGTTATAAGAAAAATAAGTTTTCTATGTAATTCCTCATATTTCGACTTTGTATCATTGTCCTCTCAAAATACATATTTCTGTAATCCAATCGAAATAAATACACACTACCTTAAGAACATGTTTCATTTAAAATTATTATGGTATTACGTTTGTATGAAATATGCATGCTCCGCCGGCCAAAGTACCATCGTAAATAATCTTTACCTTGATCATTCCATTCACAGATATTCCAAGTTTAACAACAAAATGATCAACTTTTAACAGAGCAAATAGTTAAGACAGGCTCTATACTTATTTGCAAAGCAAATATGTGTGAGAACGAATGAAATATCTTCACAGAGCCAACCTACTCCGTGGGTCAAACATATGAAAGAGTAAACAAATACGAGGCTAAGAGCCTTTAAACATTGAAATATTAAATAATGCAGGATACTTCTTCTTTCGATAAAATAATGCAAAATATATATTAAATTTCTTAGGAGGCTCTCGCTAGGCAGCTGGATCAAGGGCTTGATTCAGAAAGCAGTACTTCTTGACACGGCACGTATTGTTAGGAGGTTCCTCTCCCAAGAGCCCTGACCACCGGCAGCTCGGAACCTATCCCCAGCGCTAGTGGGCTACTGTTTTTATATTTGTTTTATTTAGAAATATTTAAAAATGTAATTAATATGTAAATAAAGGAACAATATTAATGCCAGCCTATTACTGTCCCAATGCTGGGTAACGGCCCCTTCTCAAGAGAGAAAGCACGAGCATTGATGACCACGCTTTATCAAGAAGGGTTGGCGATTAATACGATTATTGCCTTGACGTACAAAACTACGAGTTTCATTAGTTTTAAAAATCCCCTCAAAGTCACACTAAACTTAATATCGAAATTCAACTAAAAACTGAAACATTAGCATATAAACAGCGTTGTTAAGGAAGCTAGTGACCGCGGTGAGCGAAGCGAGCGCATTAAGCGGAGCTATTCGAGCGACGCGAGCTAACCGAGCGATTCCAGCTACATTGTATAGCGCTCAACTCCAAGTTTTCCAATAACATCACTAACACACGTATTACACTTCGGGCCACGGAAAGTAACCGCTTTATTTATTTTTACTTACTTTACTTAGTTAGGAAAAGTTGTGTGATGTGATAAAATCTAGTTTGTTAGGTCTCTTGTGTATTATTCTTTAGTTTACTTGCGTCTGATGCTGTAATCTATACGGAATGTTAAGTGGAGGGCAGATGGAAGTTTATTTTGTAGTACAATGAAGTTAACTTAATTTCTCATTTTTTATCGTATTTTATTTTCGCATCGTTTACTGTTGCTTAGAAAAACAAAAATGCCATAGTACATTTTTGTTTTTCTACACAATATTTACAGCTTAATCTTACGTATTACATCTATCTAAATTCAATACACGAACCACAAAGTTGCAAACTGCAAACGGCACAAAAACATTTTATCTCCACCCACAATCTTGGCCAGCAGTGTACGGCACACGTGTGCAGTTTACAAGTTACAGCGACGGCACTTTTAGTGAAGCGTAGTGCCGATATACACCGACATTCTATGTTATAACAAAACATAACATAGTACCGATAAATTGTGTTGTTCGGAACAATTCTCTGACATTCTACGGGTTTTTCGTAGGACTGCTACGCCGTAGCGCGGCTACGAAATTGGCTACGAGTATAGGAATCCTTCTTTGAGTAAAATCTCGAATGACATAGATGTTTTCAATAGCATACGTAGTTGAAAAGTGTGGATTTTAAAGACGCAGTAATATTCAATATATCCCTAATATAGCCAAGGATATTCACGAATTTGGATCTAAAATGTTTTATCGCTTATAAGCTCTCGCTACTCGAGATTTGCTCACATCCAAGTACATAGGTATATTTATGGTTTTTAAACAGCTTTGATTTATCATTGTCACTATTGGGTAATGCGATACCCCTAGTATCGCATTACCCAATAGCTGGTAAGACAGGATGTTTCCTGTCTTACCAGATGTAGCTTAGGCCTTAAAAGTCAAGGCAGGTGATGAAATAGCATTGAATATTTTTTAATAATTGCACTAACATTAATGAATTAAACATAAACCAACACCAAACAAAAATACTTTTCATTCAGGAAGATTTTCTTCAAAACATTTCCTCAATCATAATCTCCTCCTTTTAAATCCCTCCTACAATCATAGAACAGGAGCTTAATCAGTGCAAAGTATTCATTATAGTGCGAGAGCTCGGGCAAGCATCGATATGTATTCATGAATCGATCGGAGCCGCGCTATCGACTCCACTCGTAATCTCGATATGATGCCTCATCGGGTTTTCATGTTCTTGCTATGTTCATATAGATATGTCGAACTTGGGGATATTTTTCCTGGATTCTGTTGGGGAATAAGTAAAGATTGTTTTATTTGGTACGTATTATTTGAAGATAGAAAGTTGTGAATAGATGTTAGATACTCTTGAAAAATAAATAGGAAATCTATCTCCTGATATAAACAGGTTAAATAGTAATCTGTTTCTTTTTTTTTGCTTATAAGAAGCTGCATCGTTCTTAAGTGTCAAAGAATGCCACTTTTCACCCTCATGAAAAGTTGCAGACCGTCAGTTAACTCGGTAGTATACGAAGTACCCGTGATATAATTTAATTCAAGAAGCCGCGGTCAAAATCTATTGAAAATGAAACTTCCCAAGTGTATCAAAATCAACTGTCCTTATATTCCTTAATTCTCAGCACAAGTGACGAATACATCTAAAAATTCTTACAGTAGGTATCTTAACTCACTTTTTTTCTGTGTGATCTTTTGTATAACTGTCTTTTCGTTTATGATAATGAATAGAAGTTAACCAATTACAATATTCTCTATCCAATAGCCAGTCTCGAGTACCTAGTTATCATCTACCAACAGACAGACATCTTGTTTTGCTATATATCAGAGATTATCCACAAAAAAAATCACTAATCACCAAACTTGTCATAAAGTTGATGTTATCAGATAACAGAAAGACTACAAAGAATGATAATCTGAACTTATCTCTACCAATATCAACTACTTCATCCAACATACTGAAACAAGCAATAGTACTAAGTAAAACTGGCCGATACATCGCCGATAATATAACGATAATAAAACGATATATATGCAGGCGCCGTCCTCTTTTATGATTATTTCCACATATTGAGCTGGCGTTGTCTATAAGGGCGGTACACATGTTCCGACGAATCGATAGCTAATGTGTTTAAGATTGGCACCGTGTGTGTACCGGCCTTTGTTGAGACAAGAGTGCTCTATGTAGTATGTGGTGTTATAATGTCATGTTAGCTCGCTGAAAGATAATATCATGTGAACTCGGCTATCATTGTGCCGATTGCCTCGACGGTCAGTGGTCTTATAGCCAAGATCCTCAACGACGATTAATCGAGGCTCTCCTTAGGTTAGTGCCTGAGCAGTACTCCTCGATACGGCTCGCATTGTGAGGAGGTTCCTGTCTTAGCAACCCTGGCTGGCAAGCTGCCACTACGACCACTGTTTTTTTTAATTATTTCTAAATGTTTTTTTCTAATGAAAATAAATTAAGATGATGACATGAATAATGAATGAATAAAAATGGTGCTCTAATGTGTCTTTGATTCTATTTGAAACAGACTTACGGATCTATCTTGGCAGTTGGCAGTTGGCATAATAACTGATACGTCCGGCTAACACGAATTGATTTCAGGAGAAAATCTACAAGTAATAAAGACAGTATCCACTGTTCTGTATAGAGTCATTTTAATAGACTGTATCTAGCCTGAATAAAAGCCTGAAAATGTGATAAGTGAAGCGCAAGGTTTGCAGCCTTTTTTGTCAAATACTAAAAATTACAGTCCTTTACTGTGACAACCCAACCTATGTAAACCAATCTTTTTTCCATAAACCACAAAAAGTCATCATCACCTACCTAACCTTTTCCCAACTATGTTGTGGTCGGCTTCCAGTCTAACCGGATGCAGCCGAATACCAGTATTTTACAAGGAGTGAATGTCTATTTGACTTCCACAACCCAGTTAGTACGATTCCACTTGGTAAGACTAGTTGTCAACCTTTCGGCCCACCGACTACCTGTAACGACGGTCAAAGATCCACAAAAAGTCCCGTAGCAAAATGATATGGGATCATAGTGTGTCATATAAGTGAAGCAGCTGTATATAAGCGCCGTAACATTTGTAGACGGTGGCACATCGTGACGTCTCCGTGGGTACTGTTGCCGTCCTAACTTCCGCGCCGGACAGGGCAGCCATAGAGGCGCACTGATGTCACAAAATATCAGAAAATATTCATGAATTTGTGGCCATTTTATTTATGTTTTTGTAAATATTTTATTTTAAATCGAATTATTGTTACATTATTGGTTTTCAATCACCTAAAATTCGTGTCAGATCAACGCTAGGGCTACAGGTCACGTTTTATTTTCAGGCTTTATTGACTTTTATCAATGGCCTTGAAAAATGTACAATTCAATTATACTATACTTACATAATAGCATTTAAAAAACAACAATCATAAACTATATCATAAAAATTGCCTAAGACTAAGGGTTTCTGAAAAGACTACTTCCAGTACCGCTAAAAGAATTATATAGATTGAAAAGTTACGTGTACAAATGCGAAATCTTTTCCTTATTATCTAAAGAGTAACCTACATCAGATAGCCGTCTCCACAGTTTCCCCTGCTCCACGAGACAGAGTGCGTCGCGTCTCGTATGAATAATGTGTTATCGATTGTGTGACCGCGGCGCGACTACACGCGCTCTTGTCTTCACTTCTTTTACAACTGCATACTTATTGATAACGATTATGTTGCAGACGATAACATCACGCCTGTTATACATGAAGAGTTAGATAGCGGTGTGTCCATTAGTACACCCACATTTTGATACACACATCAGAGTCCCATGTGCAAGCCTGGCCGCTACTATGAAATTCCTAAAGGAAAACCTAATCACACTTTGCCCTACCTAGAAATCGAACCCAGGGCCTTATGCGCTTTCGATCACTAGACAGTCAAGGCGATCAACACGAGTTTTGCAGACCACTCCTTCTTTAGTATGTATGTACTTGAAGGCATTGCTATGGTTGGTAATTCTAAACTTAACGTAGTCAACTTAGTGTTTTGTTGATGGTGGATGGCCTTTGCTTCTGAATGCTCCTCTAGACCGTTGCATTTATAATTATTTAAAAAAGTTATAAACTATTTTAAACAATTAGCTAACGTATGTACTCAAGTAATAATTATTTTTCCTTTGTTCTAAAGTTTTGAGTTAGAAAGTGATAAACTTTGACATAGAAATAGGATGGCTGTTAAACCCGTTAAACCGAGACATTTAGCTTCTGCGGTATGATCACAAAAAATACCAATGGCTAGAACATTCTAGTTTTTATTAGTATCCTCGCCATGTCCCACTATACAGTGTTACTTCTTTAAATCTATTTTTATATGTCAATATAAAGTTCCCATGGTTTCTCCACAAGATAACGTCTGTACGTCTCGTATGAGTAATGTGCTATCGATTGTGTGACTGCGACTCACATATCAGACTCTGCAACACTGAGGAGGAAGCTGCAGTATTTGATCTTAGTTGTGAACATTTACTTTGCGCTTTAAGCTACAATTTTGCCTGCAGCTTGGCTATAAAATTTGCAATCGTACTTTAAGGTTTTGAAAATTGAGTGGTATTTGCCAGATGGAAAACACTCATTTAAGATGAAGGAATTTTACGCTTATTATGGTATTACAATCCCGTGCCCGTAAACACTAGGGCCTTGAGCTCTGAGTGATCTTTTGAGGCATTGGCAAACGGTTGATTGACTTTTCCCGTGATTGGAGGACTAGCCTATTTTTTGGTCAAAGTCTCAGCATTGCCATCCAACGTGACGTCCAACGACAGAGTTTTTGACGGCCATAATGATTTTCTTTTTTCTTTATGTCCATATTTTGATTATTATTTTAAGTCTGGTTATAAATATGACCCACACAATTTCGTCTGCGTCTCATGAGAGAGAAAAATCTCAAAAAAGGAATAAATTATCCTCGTTTTTGCAACATTTTTCATAAATGCTCCGCTCCTATTGGCACTACAGCGTGATGCATATAGCCTCAAAAGTTCCTCGATAAATGGACTATCCAACACAAAAGTATTTTTTCAATTCGAACCAGCAGTAGTTCCTGAGATTAGCGTGTTCAAACAAACAAACGAACAAACAATCTCTTCAGTTTTATAATGTTGAAATCTTAAGGCGCGGGTCATATACAAGTGGCGTATCTAAGTGGCGCGGCGCTGGCGAGGTGGTGGCGTAGCGCCACTTCTTTGATATTTCATACAAAATGTATAGAAGAGGTGTGGTGTGACACATACTGAGATGGTGCGGCGCGGGCGTGGCGCTGGCGTGGAGCGGGCGCCACTTCATCGCCATCCGCGTACCCGCAGTTAGCAGTGGCATGCACAGGGCGGGAACAAGACAACGAAAATGCGAAATAATTTAGGAGTGGGACAAACACGAGCGGCGTATGGCGAAGTGCGGTGCACGGGGGGCGAGGAAGTGGCGCCATTTCCTCGCTCCCCGCGAACCCGCATCTGCGCCAGCGCCGCGCCACCGCCATACGCTTCTTGTAGATGACCCGCGCCTTGGACTTTAAAGACGCCCGCGCCACCGCCATACGCGACTCGTGTTTGTCCCGCGCCTTAAGAGTCTTCGTTAGCCACTACATCCATCAGTTCCCATACCTTCAAGCTTATCACCGATCTGTCGCGATCAGATCAGATTGACCGAGTGATTCTGAACGCTTACGTGTCAACCATGTAACGCGTGCTACGGTGAGCGTGCACAGCGTGCTCACACGCTGTCGTGAACACGACACGTTATTAATGAGAACTAATTAAGCACGGCTTCCAACTCTATTACAGATATTAATGTTGATGTTTAGAAAAAAAATAAGATGATTAACGAGGTCATGTTTTAGTGCAGGCCACTGGAAATAAAGGTAAGTGAAGAAATAGTGATCCATTTGTCACTCTATTATGATTTTTGCCTAGTCATAACTATCATTTATTTCTTCGTTGGAAAGTTTATCAAAGATTTAAAAGTGCATTTTATTGAGCATATTCTCATGCGATGACCACTAAATTGAACTTAAAAAAAACCTAAAAATCAAAGCCGTATTAATTTTGTCTGATCCTTTCTTAAACCCAGAGAGAGCTCCTAAGGCATGTTGTACAAGTATTAAGGCAGTCCCTTATCTCAATCACGCGCGTTTAGCTTCCGAAGCCGACTTAAATTCTCATTACTGTGTCTAATGTCATTAATGAAATCGTCGACCGCTACCGAGCGCCATTCCGCCTTGTCGCCCGCCATCATTACCATTCTGACACGACAATCGAGCCTAGCCGCCAATGGTCTACACCAAGCTTAAGTTTCGGATACTGTACATATGAATTCGAACCTTGTTGTTGAGAAGCCAGAGTGGCAATTTGAATGTGTTGGCACCGAAAATGTATAAGAAGTTTTCAACATTTTAAAATTCGATACACCGATTAATTTAAATCTGTCCCCTTTAGAATTTAAGGTTTAATTTAGATCACCGATGTGTGCCTAGATAATTATCGGCGTTATTTCGATGAGGCAGTCGGCTGCTTTCATTTGTCAGGGCTGTCGAACGGACGGACGGACGGACAGATTGTCCGTGTTTGGCCAGTGATATATTAAACCGATGGACAGATAAGGCGGCTACCATTATTAGCGGAGAGTTAATTTCGTTCGTTTAGACATCTTGTTGGAGATTGGTTTTAATTGATTTCTGTGTGTTGCGTTTTTTTTGTGATATTATTGTGATGGAGACGAGGTGGGCAGATAGGATCGGCTTGTGAGCGGAATGTGATGTTCTAATTAAAATAGTTTCGGCTGATTATCGGCTCCACTTAACATATTTGCATTAAGTGCAGTTGCAAAGTAAGACAGCCTTCTTCTTATTTATGTTTGACTTGTTTTGTATCTTTGTTTAAAATCTAGCCTAAGACTTCACAACTGAGAAGATATCCCTAGCAACTAGAATCAATTGTATCCTCATGTAAATTTTAATGGTTATACTGCCTTTTAATGCCCTTATTAATATAAATGTCAAACCATTTATTTAACTTAACCTTTGACTTCGTTTACCATCAAAAGCGATGCTATAAAAATCCATCTCCTCACTTAGAGCGCAATCAAAACTCCGCAAGAACATTAAGACACCCTTTGACTCACAATTTACGGACAATTATACAAATGTCGCAATTAAATTAAGTGTGACATTGTAAAAACATCCTAATGAACCGGGTGCCACAGAGTACAGAGGAACAGAAGGTCCATTTCGTGCACTGACCGAAAACACACGCACACGTAGACTAGGTTAGCGTAGACGAGTCCATGAAGGTGACGTTTAGTTTAGTAAAATGAAAAATATAAAGTTTATGGCACACTGAGAAGATTGGCCGCTTTAGCAGAATCACCCGGACTATTATTGTCAACTAGCTGACCCACGCAACTTTGTCTGCTTCACATAAGATAGAAAACGAAAGAATAAAAAATCCCCGTTTTTGAAACATTTTTCGTTCCTGCTCGGCTCCTAATAATCGTAGCGTGATGTCATATAGCTTAAAACCTTCCTCGGTAAATGGACTATCCAACACAAAAATAATTTTTCAATTCAAGCAGGTAGTTCCTGAGATTAGCGCGTTCAACCAAACAAACAAATAAACTCTTCTGCTTTATAATATTAGTGTAGTATAAATGCTAAAGTAAGGTTGTTACATTTTCACGCTGAAACCACTGAACTGCTCATATAGAAAATATACCTACACATCGTCGGGTGTACTGTACACAAATGGACATGGGGTACTTTTATCCCGTAAAAGTACCATAGTCGTTATTTGGGTAGTCAACAAGGCATTCCGAAACACTATAAGTAAGATGCTGTTGAGCAGAGGCCTACATTCCGAGTCAGCAGCCAGTATACCAAACAGCTTGTCTGACCAAATAGTGACGGTGTACTTGTAAATAGCATTATTCTGGTAACTTAGATCCCGTTACGTATACATTAGACTGCACGTGTGTGTTGATAAATTGGGCTAGCTGATCATAGTAAGGAGTTTCAATAGAATCCAGAATCCAGATTGTACTGTTCTGTAACTCCTCACGTATGACCTTATTGTACGGTCAAGCAAGCGTTTTGCTTTAGATTTTACAATGTGATTTGGGGGTTCAACTGTAAACCAAAAAGCTTGTTTGACTGTGCGCGTGAATGTGGGCGTGCGCGTCGCCGCGTCGTAACTTTAAACCTAACCTTCTGTACCTAAACCCTATTTGGTATCCAACGGGGAGTTTTAAAGGGAAGAGGGGGGGGGGGGTCGGATTAATAGCGTGCCGCGGTTCCAGTTATTGCAACATTAATTATAATATTAATTATTAGCTAACTCGTGTACCCTTAGGGACGCCACAGAGTAGCGACAGCAGAAACTTTGATCGTTCATCTGTATTTGTTTAAATACTAATTGGGTTGGATGACCATATGTTTAGGTGGTGCGTAGGAATTTAGTAGCCACCTTTATGGCCTCAGTACGATTAATATAGACAGTAAATCATCAAATTATAATTCTTCTCACTTAGCAATGCTCTTTACTGTAAGAAAAATTTTGATATGACAGAAACAGATAACATTTTATACGTTTATGAGAATACGTCTGATTTATTTTAGAAAATGTTTTTTTTTCGGAAGTCTTCCTCAATGTGGGTGTATTGTTTTTGAAACAACTACAGCTTTTAATAAAAAAAAACAAGACAACCTCTTATTCTAAAACAGTACACAAAAATATTAAATAAATTGCTTCTATTCTTAGATAAGCCAACATTTATTTAGAATATTCATTGGAGCTGAGAAATTGAACATCGTCTCGAGCTCAGACTTAAGTAACCAATAACAAATAAATTACATTACGAAATCAATGAAAATTTAATTATATTCTACCAATAAGAGCCTACAAAATCTGGTCCGATCACAGTAATTGCTCTGCGGACGGTACTTTAAACTGGCACATAAGCTCGAAGACGCGCGCGACATCTGTCGACGTAATTGAAGGATTAGGCAGATAATTGAAACTGTGCGAACGAGACAGACACACCACCCCACATACGAGCGAGAGAGACAGATGAAGCCACTCAACACCGTCTCAAAACGGAACGGTTAACAACGTGTCTTCTTGTATATTGTATTATCTTACGTTTTATGCCCTATTAATCTTGCTCGACTGTGGATCGGGGGCGCGTCGTCCAACTCTGAGCTCTATTCAGTTGGGTTACAGTTGATATTGGTTAGTTTTGTGCGTTATATAGGGTGTTCGGAGCAATAAATAATTGTTTGTTCGCGTAAAACTGTAGTGCCGTTTGTACGTAGCCGGGATCGTTTTATTTGGCGACGTTTAAGGTAATCTGGGATAACGAGGCGCCCGCGACTCGGCGCGCGACCCAGCGCCTCCCGCCTCGTAAACACGTGTCAAAACTGACTGATTGTCTGTTTGTACGCTCTAAGTGTTTGAGCATCGCGAGCTGAACAACTGAACACCATTTATATCGCCGCGTTAAGCGTGATTAAGTATGATATTATGAGAAAAATGGCTTTTGTTTTAAGGGTATGCGAATTGATAGGTTCGGAGCTGTAATTCTGAAAATGATGTTCAATGAAATCACGATCGAATAATAGTTTCAATCCATAGAAAGAAGACCAATTAACTCTAGTGTAAAGGAAAAAAATAAAACAGTTCATATCAGAACCCTTGGTGCGTGAATCCAACTCGAACTTGCCTGACTTTTTAATCATACAGCTTACCTAACCCTACTTAATTGTCCGTTACAAAACTTCACATCAGATTCACACCTCTCTTTATTCCATCAAAACGAATAATCCAATCGAATAAAACACTAATCGAATGCAAAGTCGATTACTTGAATGAGCAGTGACATGGAGTATGTTCGTATAAGTCGGGTAAGCCGGAAGCAACTGACAAATGTTAATTAAAAATTATAATAATCGACGCTTACGTCGGTCTCATTGAAGGAAATTAATTGGATATTTTATCGACGTGTAATTAATAATTACGTTTATCTTTATTAGGTAGTGAACAAACATTGATATGGTGTAATGTTAGTGGGTGGAAAATGTGGGCAGATTCTAGATCGAAATGACTTGTTGAATTAGTCCAGTGTGGTTTTTTTTTTGTATTAAGTTGACACTAAAATTAGTCGTGAATAGTTTACAGGGTGTAAACCACCACATGACAAAGCCGTTAACCAAGCTGTACATCAAACTAAGTAACTTTACCCAAAAATTATTGCAGGTAAACAACTTTTTTTTGAGGTTTTAAATCATGTTTTGGGGTCGAACTCAATGTAATACACCTAAAATATTGTGCTGATGGATGGATTGAATAGTACAGGGATCGTGGAGGTGTCAAAATCTTACAAAAAAAACTTGTAAGTAGGTATTTAAAAAAAACTTGTCAAAAAGTTGTAACTTTGACCCCCCATATCTCCGTAACTAGAAGGTATGGGATACCTGGGAGGTATGGTGCAGAACAAAAAAAAAATATCGCAATGATGGGGAGAACAAGTACCTTTCGGCTTCGTGAAGAGGTATTTTAAATAAAATAAATAAAATAAAATAAATAGTGTTTTATTTCAGGCAAAAATACCCATTTTACACCCTTTATAATAGTCTTAATTAATTGTCAAATAACTTAGATCATTATCACGCTACTATTACTCGAAAGGTAAGGCAGAGGTGTGTCTCAGGTAGTCATTTGAAAAAAAATGTAGAAACACCGATGTACAAACTGAATTCCCTGGGAATAAGAGTAGGTCAAGGTATGAGTTTCGTGATTCATCTGTAACTTATTTTTCTCCAATTTTAGATATTATGGTTTGGTTTGGTTGTGGAATCACTTATCAGCATCAATCCCACTGCTGGGACACAGGCTTCCTTTAAGTATATGAGAAGGAATGGGTTATAATCCGCCACGCGGGCCCAATGCGAATGTCAAAATTTGACACCTACCAATCCGCTCTTTTAATTCGAAACGAAATAATTATGTAAATCGATTGTTGTGATAATAGGGAATATGCATGTATTTTTTTCTTCACTTAAATCAATTAATTACACTATTATCAACCCAAGAATAGTATTGAAAGTTAATTTCAACTGCTTGTCGCTTAAAAATAATACTAAACTCCTGCAATTTTCTATGACAGTTCAAACGTCCGTGATTGTCGCGACCATACTTTGACATCATTTTTCAAAATCTACCTTGATTACATCTATTTTTTTGGCCTTAATAAAGTAATTTTACTAATTGTATGTGCTTTATTCAAGCAAAAATTGCGATAACGACATTATACAGGGTGTATTTCACCTCATCACAAAGCCGTTAACCAAGCATTCTGTATATCAAACTAAGTAACTTTCCGCAAAAAATATTGCTGGGAAACAACTTTTTTTTTTGAGGTTATAAATCATGTTTTGTGGTATAACTCAATGTAACGCACTCAAAACATTGTGTGGATGGATGGATTGAATAGTACGGAGGTCGTAGAGATATTTAAAGTAAAAATCATGCGAAAAAAGTGGTATTTAAAAAAAAAACTTGTGAAAATCTTGCAACTTTGACCCCCTATATCTCCGTAACTAGGAGGTTCCCAGGTATAGTGTAGAACAAAAAAATGATCAGAATGACGAGGAGAACAAGTGCCTTTCGTATTCGTTAAGAGGTGTTTTACGCCCTTTATTAAATTAAAGTTATTTTTTGACATATGAATTTTGATGTCACTACCTCCGTTATCGAGGACGACGTGTTTTGAGAGTACGTTCCGTTTCACCAAAAACATGCTACATAAAACAATAAATTGTAAAATAAGTGATTTATTAGAAACATAAACAAGCGCACCATAATGTGTATAAGCGCCAATACACCACATTTTCAATAGATAAAAAGAGTTTTGTATTTCTTGCATATTCCATATTGTCAACCACGTTCTTCCAACCATAAAACGATTATTTTTTACTGAGTTCTGACAAAAAATGCATGCAGTGACTTTAAGCAACTTACAACAATCTCACAAGGAAAACAATAATCGCAGATTGTTAAGTTGTTCTCAAATCCCGCAATAATAAGGCATGCAGTGATTGATACTCCGGATCCGTCGACACGCCATTTGCATTTTTATGGGCGCCGCCCTACGCCGCCCTAGCGCTCCCCGCCCGCCCACGAGGAGGCTTCACTTGTCTCTATGGGTATGTGATAATGATTCTCTGCGTTATGTAGTAGTTTACAGAATATTGTATTTTTTGGAAAGGTTTTTGTTTTGTGTAACTGTTGATTCGGTGAATGAAGGAATTGTGTTGGTGGTAGGTATATTTATTGGTGATATATTCAGAAAAGACCGTCAAAACTTTGTAAGAAACTATCATGACAAATTGTCATTTATCATGGCTTACTAACAGTAGTTTGAACCATGTCAGATCTGTAAACAGACGTCTGTTTTTGTTTATCATTGCGATACATATTTTAAGTAGTAAGTAAGTACATTACATTTTTTTACATTTCAATAGAGTCTTAGCCCATAATAGGTACTGTTTAGGTAAGCTTACTGTAAAACACAAATTAATGTATGATTGATTAAACGATTCTTAATCCCGCAAATAACCAAAGCCAAACCTTTTATCAAAAACATAATTTCTAAATCTAAACATAAAGCACACATGTGATTTCTTTCGATCACCAAACAAACAGGGCCCCACTAATAATACAATTAAAATCAAATAAAGCTACAATATTTGGCGAGTCACACCGCGACCGATCGCATCCATTCATCATGCGACTTATTTGTCGCACGCATTGTTATGATAATGTTGCGGACAACAGTTGTTTGTTGGTAATCGCTTGAGGCCGCACAACTGCGACTTTGCGACACGCCTACGATTTGTGGGGGATAGCGGGGGAGAAAAGTCGGTAGTTAACATTTTGGGAATAAACGGAAAAAATCCCCGGTTACTAAAAAAAATTAAGCTCGAAATCAGGTGTGCTCTTTGACGTCAAGCTGCTAGGTGGATTCTGACTACAAATCGGAATAGAGGTGAAGTTTATTTGCATAAACTTCAAGGAAGTAAGTAAGAGTACCTAACATAACTTTACGCCTGTTATCCTAGAAGCATTAGGCAGAAGTGTGCCGCACCCCCACGTTTCGCCAGTTTTGTTTAAGTCCCATATAATAGGGTGCGAGCCTATTATCATCAATCATGCACAAATCAAGACTCCCAATAACACTTTCCCCGACCTGGGAATCAAACCCAAGATCTCAAGTGTGTGATACCTCCTACCCACCAGCTGAAAATCCACACTTCTTGCCAAGATCCTCGCCTATCTAGAGAGAGTACAACACACAAATCAACAAGAAGCTGTGGTTCAGCGGCTCGCAGTGTAGTGGAATCAATTATAGGAGGCTCGCGCAGCTGAGGCTGAGCTCAGATGATTAGGGGCTGACGAAATGTCCGACAAGGAAGAATTACACGCTCTTCGAATATTGTTTGTTTCGTTTACAAATCGTTAGGGTTTGTGGAAAAAGATTATATAAAAAAACAGTTTCTTGTTTGATTGGCATTCTGTTTTCAGATCTTGTAAAATGACATTTAAATCCATAATTTTCTAGTAGATTCAATAAATACTTTGAATTAACGATTGTTTTATTCTTGATCGATAAGAGCTTTCGTTTCTCCATGTAAAATACTGGTATTCAGCTGCATCTGGTTAGATTAAAAGCTGACCCCAACATAGTTGGGAAAAGGCTAGGCAGATGATGAATAAGTGCTTTCGTACAGTCGGCAGTGCCTCAAGTCCACGGAGTTTAGAGTTTTGCCCGGTTGATAGAAATAGCTTGCCACAAATGTGGGTGTCCTATTAGGTATATATGCCTAACCCCATGTTATGTTCTTACATCTGAGGTAGCTTAGCGTTTGGTCTAAAGAACTGTCAATCGAAAGAGATCTGTTGTTTTAATCACTTTTAAATTGATCAATCAAATCACGTTTTAAACATAAAAGTTTACAGATTTATAGAGGAGAAAAACGACTCCTAGTTAATAAATCCTGTTGTTTACAACCTTTCTCAAAGAAGGTCTACAATTTATTTTTTAGGTTAATTCAAAATACATGTTAATTTCATTCCCCACTTACTGACCTTGCCATTTTAATTTACATCTCCATTTAACCTGCTAATTCCTCTCGCTAATCATGTCAGCACAGGTGCGTGATCCTCATCAGTCTGGCCACCCTCACTTCATCACATCGTCACGGTGGACAGATGTGCAGGTATTAAACCGATGACATCCCATGTCATGTGAGCCCGCTTTTCGAGATTCTTACGCCACGTTTTTGAACAAAGGTAGTTTTGTTATAAATGTATGAAAAGTATGATTTACAAACAAAAAGTATTCACGTAATATATCAACTATCCGGTGTTCACGACACAAACCTCGTTGCTTAGTATGGCTATAGATGGCGCTGTGTATAATGTCCTTGTCCAGTGATATTTATTTATATTATTTTTTTAAGTGACACAATTATGTCTTCTTATATTCATACTGAAGCTTGTTTCTGACTTATTGTGACTACAAATTACGTGTCGGGTTTATAGTTTTACTTAAGTAGTAAACCGAGAAGAATTTCAATCCCACTAATATGATGAATGCGAAAGTTTCTACACATGGATGGTTTAATGTTTGTTAACGTTTCAAACCAAAACAACTAACTTGATTTGAATAAAATTTGGCACACAGATAGTTTATTTAACCTGGATTAACAACACATTTATATTATTTATCCCGGTAGTTCGATCTCGAGGGACTATGGGCGAAGTCCCGGGCCTGAGCTAGTTTACTTTAAAACTCTGTACTACATTTCACGTTTGCTCGCATTATAATTGAACCATAAATCGTCACAATATGACTGACATCCTACCTACAAACAACAACAAGATACCGAAGTACCCACTACAACACTTTAGCGCCATCTCTGGTAAGTACACATAAAAACCCAAGCAGCCATCAAAATAATTTATAGACAATAAATAAGGCGATGGTCGCGACTACGGAACCCTTAAAACTTGTCGTTAGCGCCCCAATCAATTAGGGTTCCGTACACACGTGGCCCCTTGTAACGGGCTCATTGACAAGTACATAACTGTACTTTGTATGTATTGTTTGTGGTGTTATTTTATTGCATTATACACGATACGTGGTTTCCGCTATTTTCGTGATAAAGTTTTGATTTAGTTGCCGTCTTAGGTGCTATATAGGTTTTATCTAAAAATGGTAGTAACCATCGAGTTTAGACTACTTTTTTGGAATTGGATATACTTTTTAGAACATACTCGTATCTCTAGGCAATAAATTCTTCTGGAGGTAACAGAGGTATAAAGTATAGGGAAAGGAGAGATGGGAAAGGATATGTGCCGCTTTTGTTCTTCAGGCACTCAATGCACTTTTCAAGGACTGGTCCTTCTTCAGACAACAAAAGTGCCGTAATGGTCTAGTTGAAATAAATGCTTTGAGTTTGAGACCAAGACAAACGAAGCGCATGGAAATTAGTGGCCTAAGCTGTCTACCGGCATGTCCTAGAACCAAAAAATTCGAAGACATGTGACATCTATCAATGCGCAAAGGGCCCGCGTGGTTGATTATAACCCATTCCCTCTCATAGAGAGGAGGGCTGTGTCCCAGCCGTGGGAACATTAATAGGCTGATGATGATGATGTGGCCTGTCTGCCGGAGGACCCTTTTTTTATATTGGAGATGAAGAACTTTACACCCGATTCTTTAAATCCTTGTACCACCACTACAGGAATTTGAAGAATCGGGTGTAGAAGAAACCTCTACGTGATCTTGCAGACGTCACGTGACACGAGAGCCATAATCTTCAACAAATAGTCAGCCACTATTTTGTTACTCTAAATCGTTATATATGTCCATGTCTATGAATGCTCCAAACTGCTACAACAACTAAATAGAATCGCAATCAGTCGTACTACACTAAAAATATCTCACTCGCGGATTATATTCGAAAACGCAGATGTCACACCGAATCGATTCACTGGCACTCGCATTCGACTAATGAGAGGCGATTATCGTTCGCTCCCGCTTGTCATCGAATCAATCGATTGATCACTTCACTAACCTCCTGCTATACAAACAATATTGAACTTTACCCTCATCAAAACTGAGCTCGGTTTTCATTTGTATCGTGTTGTGTATACAGGCTGAATGGAATCATGGATGTCTGTCGGATAGATTTAGCCGGGAATTTAGGCAGATATACGTCATCGGTGTCGCGTTTAAACAAATCGATCCGAAACAAAACATGGCTGACAGTTGTTTTGACAAATAACAGTCGGATTGTGTGGCAGTTGTTATTCGATTGTTACAATATTTGAATTGGTTACTAGTTGGGTTTGTGACTGGAGTGAGATATGATATAAATATATTGGAAACGCTCCGGGGATTTTGACATGGCCGGTTGAAGCTCCGGTGATATTGAAATTGCGTTTAAGGGCCAAGAGATATTGTTTAATACATTATAGGTATCTCAAGAGAGACTAGACCGCGTGGAGTGAAGAGTGGAAGGCTAGGAGTTATGGGCTATGGGCTTGCCCAGCAGTGGGAAAATAACAGCTGAGGAAAAATATAATTTAAATATCTCAAGATTGTCTGAGTAAAGAAACAGTAAATATGGACGAATTCCACACGCAGCTCCAGACCCAGGATCCTGGCAGATAATGTACCAAAGCAAATGTCCATGTCCGGTGTCCCTAACCGTTTTGTCCAACCCTCTACATCTACGTGTTCCTAATTCCTAAAAACCGATGTGAAAAAAATGGGTTATTCTGTAACAACCATTCTACAAAATCTGTCTATGAACACAGACACTACGAACACAATTTGGCAACATATATTCATAGTGTAATGTACGAACATTGAATATGTTAATTTAATTATGACGTGTACAATGTTCCCGCGCGCTGATTGTAATCACGAATCTGTTCAGTGTGGCTCGCGTCACAGTAATAACTGATGGAGAACACTCTGAGGAGATACAGTGGGTTTGCTCAGTAATGATGATATAAATGGTGGAAAATACCTCTTAAAGAAGCTGAAAGACACTTGTTCTCCCTGTCATTGCGATCGTTTTTTTTTGTTTTACACCATATACCTGGGAACCTTCTACTTACGGAGTTATGGGGATCAAAGTTCTAACTTTTTTTTTTAAATACTTAGAATTTTTATTGTAGTTTTTTACTTTAAACACCTCTGCGACCCCCGTACTAATCAATCCATCAGCACAATGTTTTGAGTGTGTTACATTGAGTTCTATTCTACCACGAAAAATGGGTTTCCGCCCAAAACAAAAATGAAATGTACCGAATGCTTGGTTGACGGCTTCGTGATGAGGTTGTTCACACCCTGTATCTACGCGCTATGCTTTTTCTATAAAAAAAAGACTAATCTTCACAAGTCCTTTCAATAGTCTTTCGAAACCCAACTACACCCAGCCCATGCTTCAGGCATAGCTACTCGTATGCTAACTACATCGTAAAGCGCGAGCAACAGCTTCATACAGTATGTCGAGGTTGATTGAGTTGTTGGATCACCCAGACACCGACGTGTGACAGTAATGGCTGCTGCTGGGGCTACATTACCAATCTGTGTGATAGATGTTAGGACGTACTTAGTAAGGTAATTTATTCATGTTTAGGGAATAATAATAATTATTATGAAATGTTTAAAAAATCGTCCATAGCATAAAATTCATGTTAACTACATGAATTGTATGATACTTTTTTGTTTAATGATTTTTATATAAAGATAAAAATTACAAAACAAAAAAAAAAACAATCCCTACTAATTTTGTGAATGTTAAAGTTTGTGAGCATGTCTGGATGTATGGATGTTTGTGTTTTTCACGTAAAAACTACTGAACGAATTTGGATGAAAACTTAGATTGACACTTTGGATACTTTTTATCCCGTTAGTACGATCCCGTGGGACAATTATCAAACTCCAGGCGCGTGAAGCCGCGGGCATAAACTAGTTGCCTATTAAAATTCTTGGAGAGTAATATTCCCGAATGCACAGGAATCATTACTGCTTCTGAATAATTGTTCCACCACCAACAGACAAAAGCAAATCAATCAGACTGTATGGCCAACCTGACTGAAAAAGAAAAAGCTTTCCTCTTCAGAAACTTTCAAAATGTCACGGCATTTCAATGCATCTCTAATAAAAGTGGCGTTGACTGTCTTAAAACTGTTTATTTTTAAAAGAGTTTTACAGACAGTCAAAGTCACTTTAGTTACAACGGCCATATCGGTCAGATTTTGCTAAATATCACTCAGATTCTGCTCACCCCAAAAACGAAATCAAGCGTAAATAAAGCAAAACATCACAAAACACATTAACCGCTTCATCAAGTTAATGACTCGTATGCAAATGTCGATCACAACCATTTAGTAGAACCATCCCTAACAGCACGCCACGTCGGCCATTTTGTTTTCTACTCAATCACTTTACAATTTGCAACAAAGATTTTTTAATAGAACAATATTAAGGGTCGAATATTAAAAATTCACGGGTAAAAGGGTCGTTTTATCAAAACACATTAAAATTAAATTATAGAGTCATCGATCAAAATAACTTAATATGCTGCTGTTTCACTGTCCCCCTTGAGCTCATCTGCATGAGGACTGCATTTAATTTTATCTTATCTGTGACGTCATTAGGCGCTGATCGTAAACTGGATTGCTTTTATTATGTGTAAGTACGCTTTGGGATTGTTTAATGTTTTTAGTTAGGTGGCAAAGGGCTTTGTTGGTAACTTGTACTGTCATTTTATAGTTATTTTTAGTTTTAAAAATGACAAATAATATTAAATATAAACATTATATAATGGCACCTAATTAATGGTAAGGTTTAATTTGACATAATCACATATTTTATTCACAAGTAAGGTGAAAACACCAATTACCAGCACACCATTAAAATAATTTATTCCAATCATAATCAATTTTTACAACAAAATTATCACAAACTGCATCGTAATAATATAAAATTCGCGAAACACAACCATATAACCCGGTCCAAATCAGCGTTGAAAAAAGAAAACAAGATAACGAGTAATAAAATTATCTAAACCCATCTATCGCTGTGAGAACCATCCATCGCTGGCTCACAACTAACTCGGCGGTGTTTTACTGCCACAATAAAAGGAATGATAGCGACACACAGTGATTTGCATTTTGAACGTGACACGAGTTATTGCTTAAAGGGCGACTTATTACGACTGTTGTATATCATAGTTGTAAAATAACGATCACTTCGGCCGAGGTGCGGATTATAAGATTACCTTTTATTATTTTTGTTATTGGTGCTGTATAGTTTCAGAGGGAATAAAAAGGAGGTTTGAGGCTTTTTTCGTTTTGAGTTATGGGAAGCGGGGATCAATCAGTTTTAATGTGGATCGTATAAATGTTTTGGTTCTATGAAATGCTGGAGTGAATCATTCATAGACTGGTGGCTATGGTTGAGTCAGGATACTTAAATAATGGTTGTGAGGATTCAAATGTAAGGGAATAGATACGAATATGATTCAGAAAGCAGTAGAATTTCTTGGTATTCGACTTTTTTCGATTTCTGATTTGACTTTCATATTTTTCTTGTAGTAAATAAAGCGTCATATTGTATGAATTATTTATCCAGTCTCTTTGTAAACGTTAACTTATTTAGTTCGTACTCAAATAAAAAAATAAAATTAACGAACTCACTTTCACATTACATCTAATAAGGATAACAAAAACAAAATAAAACGAAAAGCCTATCCATTAACTCAATAAACGCAACAATTAAACGACATTAAAACTATGAAAGTATGAAATATAGTTATTGAATAAACAGTCGTGAAGAATTAATTGCATTACGTATGCCGGGCGCTGCCACGCTGCATCGCCTGCATCGCACATGTGTAAACACACTTCCCTCTCTGTTAATCTTCCCCATGGATTAATTTTATCGAATGCCAAATGAGCTATGACACCCATGCAGGGGAATTGAAAGACCCTACCAACTTATCCGTGCAGTTCATCACACTCTTATAACGATGTAGTAAAGTTTAAAGTTGCATGGGACCTTGAACAATAAAGTGGTAGATTATCCCTTCGCACATTGGCTTTTGAGTCCAATTTGTGAATGTGTATTGTGTGTGATACGTATTTAGTATTGTAAAGGATTGTTGCTCTTTGTGTATTGATACCATTAGCTCGCTTATGAAGCTTAAAAGCTTCGGTATTGGGGTGGTTAGTTTAATCTATTCTTTTGTCTGTGACGAGAATTGGTACTTTTACCTTTCTAGTGATGGTTTTGTGAAATGAACTAATTTTAGTAACAGTTCATTTAGATTAAATGAAGCTTAATAAACTAATTGTCTTTAGTTTTACAAAAATATGATTTAATTCATAGCAAAATTCAAAATTGGGAATCAACAGCAGCACAAAGAAAACTGAAATTTTTCAATTGTACTAAAATTAGTTTCAGTTAAAGAAATCTAAATTTAAAACCATTTTTAAAACATGGCAAGGCAGATGTGTTCCCAATTTCAATTCACTTCAAAAATATTGAAGATTCACGATTATTGCTTACGACACAACTATCATAAGTACGGCAACAGTTTCCGCGCGATGAAAGATGAGTCGCGTCCATTAATCTCATTGTGTGCGCTTCATTTCACGCGCACAACTTACTATTGCGCATTTGCGCGCTACTTACTTTAGGCGGGCTACACACGGCGATGCTCTTCTGTTGCGCACTTTATTGACTTGTATTTCTGTTTTATTGTGTGCATTTGTTTAATTGTTATTTTGTTTTATTCTATTCAATCTGACTCAGTTATTATTATGACCTAATGTGTATTGTTTAATTTTAACCGGACATCAAAACGACTTTTAGACATATTTTAAATGACATGTATAATATTGTTTAATTGTGTTATTGATAAGTTTTGACTCGATGTATTTATTATTTAATTTAATAATCAAAAATCAACAGCAAATCAGCATGTGCTTTGCAGTGCCCTGACAGGGTTCATGTACAAAAACCGACAGTAATATTATTATTATTATTGTAAGATGGGTGATGTGCATGAGAGCAAATTAATAAATAAATAATTGCTTAACTTTCTCATCTGAGATTTGGATTTGGTTTTTGTGCCATCAATATTTATTTTTTTCACTACCATGTGTTTTCACGTGAATGGTTTGAAACTAAAATATTTATGGTGATAATGAGAATTCAGCTGCAGCCGGTAAGACTGGAAGCCGACTCCAATATAGTTAGAAAAAGGCTGGGCATTGGCATTTATTAAGTATGGTCTATGGAGCGTCCTAAGTTAAAATTAAGTTTTGTGTAGTTCATTGTTATTTGCAATTATATTCGAACAGGAGCGATCATCGTAGTATCTATTCGCGATGCAATGGAATATACCTCCGTAAGTAACGTACTTACGCACGTAGTAGTGAGAGCAACGTATGAACAGTCAATGTAAAATTTACAGATTTTTCTTTGTTCAACATAATAAAAACTGCACGTTACAGTCCAAAATTGATTTCTCATCAACTTTCCGTCGCGCCCTGTGTAGCCGTCCTAACAGACTACAGTAACAGTCCCCTAATAGCGCATATCACTTAGTATAATATGATTGTTCCCCTCGAACCCCTCGCGACATCGGAGATGAAGGGAAGATGTGCTCACAGCATCGCTGTCTCGTCGAGTAGCACATCATCAGAGATGACGGCGATTATTATTGAAACTGTAGTGCAGTCAGATATCGATCTTAGACATGGTTGAGCTCTCTTGGTGATGAGTCTTAGACATGGTTGAGCTCTGTTGGTGATGAGTCTTAGACATGGTTGAGCTCTGTTGGTGATGAGTCATAGTTTGGTGAAGTAGTAACAGAGTGGTAGGTGCCGTTTAGGAAAGTAAGCTAAAAAAGTAAGTAGGCATCTTCGATGGTACATTCTTTAAGTTGAAGTTCTTGCAATTTTATTTATTTTTCGTGTGGTTCTGACTTTCAATGAAATAAACATTATTTTGAATTGAACACTTCTCTAGGCGCGTTGATCACTTTTTGAGTAAACAAAAAATCTTGGAACTCGCGTGACCGTCATGTAACGCTTCGCATCTTCTAGCGGATCGCCTTCGAATTTTCACTTTTATCGGCCAAAAAGTGTCCCGCCTGCTCCTGTTTTTTTGATTGAAAGAAGTTTTTAAACCAACGCAAGAGTAATCATAATTTGTATACAAAAAAGTGATAATTAAGTGTTACCTAAATCAACACTCGTTTTCATATAGTTACGAACAAAAATAAAACCGACTTCAGAGAAAACAAAAAAATGAAAAATAACTTCAGAAAAAACACTTCAGAAGTCGGTGACCTTTGTTTGATTGATTTAGTTTTTTTGTCACCGACTTCTGAAGCGTTTTTTCTGAAGTTATTTTTCATTTTTTTGTTTTCTCTGAAGTCGGTTTTATTTTTTGTAAAAAAGTTTTTATTTTTCACTTTTTAGTGTTCACATGTGCTTACCCCTTCACAGCGTACCGGCGTGATTTTAGGTTATGAACTGGTGTAAACAATAGACAGATATGAGATTTCGGCAATCCCAGTACATTTGCTATCATTTATTGAGGAGTTCCGTTGCATATCTCCGAAGTTCTTCATCAGATCTTCATCAAATTGAAATGGGATCACTTCGAGACAGTACACTTCCTAAAACTACCCAAATCGCTTCTAGTGTTCCTAAATAATGTGAAGAATTCTCTCTATTTCTCCAGAACCCCATCATCAGATACTGAATTGATGATTATGAAACCACAAATGGAGCACCAGCTCTCAAATAAAAAAAGAACCATTAAAATCGGTTCACCCAGTCGAAAGTTCTGAGGTAACAAACATTTTCGAAATCTGGGTGTATTTTACACATGTGCGTACCCCCTCAGACCATACAGGCGTGATGTTACGTCATGATATAGTATAAACAATGAACCTACGAGCGATTGCAGCGATCACTGCAGATTTGCTGTGTATTTTTGAAGAGTTCCGTTGTATATCTCCGAAGATCAGCATCAGGTGTTCAGCAAATTAAAATGGGACCAAACGGGAAGCACCAGCTTTCAAACAAAAAAAGAACCATCAAAATCGGTTCACCCAGTCGAAAGTTCTGAGGTAACAAACACAAAAAAAAAAAAAAAAAAAAAAAAAAAAAAAAAACATACAGGCGAATTGATAACCTCCTCTTTTTGGAAGTCGGTTGAAAATTAAATACAAACGTCACCAAAATGTAAAACAACAAACGCTGAACATCGCCATTCAATAAAGTTTCACTTGAAATCGCAACCGTGACCGCTTGCGGCAGGGTGAGCGCCGCAGTTGTCGTCCGACCCCTCGGCGACCGCCCCTACCCACGTCGCACCCCAATTAGTTCCATATAACTGCGCCTTTTTACGCCTATTTTATGTGTTTGGTTTAATTGAAAGATCCTTTTGCATGATGTGTTTAGTTCACTGTGCAGTAGACGCTTAATTTCAGATGGTAATTTGTATCTCGTAAAGTTTGGTGATGATCCGGTAGTTATTGTTGCGTTTTACGACTTCGACGGAGATAATTTTTATTATGTGGCGTAATGTAGCTGCATTAGAAATTGGAAAGTAATATTTAAATAAATATTAATATTCTCTAACTCATAAAACACGACACAGCTAATAAAATTCCAATAAAAAATACCATTAGAAAAATAAAAGTCCTAACAAAATCTACGCCATCATCAAAACCGAGGCAGCGATTGGTAAAACTGTGAATCACGATATTAAATAGCTTCGCATGTAACAATAAAACAAAGTCTTTCGTCCACATGTCGCGTAGTTTAATCCTCAGTAATAGAGCTGCGTTTGATTGCGCCGCCCGGCTAAGTGATTGACTTTTCAATCTGTGTAATCGGATTACGGCGAGTGCCGCGTGTCGGTGCTTCTACCCTACTCGTCGGTACTGCTGGTAATTGTGTTAAGTTCGATATTCATTTATTTTGTTCCACGATTGGGCTCGGAGTGCTACTTGCATAGTCACAAGCTATTTATATTGACTTACAATATGTGACATGTGTGAATAACAAAAATAAGTTCCTCCTAATTTGCAGTCTGTCCTCCTAAGTCGTAACTTCATTGCTGCTGATATATATTTATAGCAAAACACACTTTAGTACAATGTCTATGCCTTTCACTTTATAGTTAAACTCAGTGCGTTCAAACCTTTGACTAATTGGGTTTAGAGTTTATAAAGTCAGGTGACATTAATATGACAAACTGCTGTATTAAAACCCAACCTAAAACAAATTGAATGCAAAGCTAATAATTTGACAAATCAGGCATCGATACGTAAGTAGAAAAAGAAGCCTGTCATTGTGTATTCTTGCTGTTTTACGACTAGAACACATATTTTGGTGGGAAAGGTTAAGAAATTGCTGAAAATCTAACCTTTACACATTTACTTCAAAATCAATCGCTGAACTTTGTAATGGGTACAACTTTCTTTTTTTAAACTAAATAAGTATGAATCCCCAACTAACCTTAACTTGCGACTCAGTCATACCGAGCGCGTACGCCAGCTTCGCTCTCTCGGGCCCCGCCAGATACTTGGTCTGCTCGAAGGTCTTCTCCAGCGCGAAGATCTGCTGCCCGGAGAAGGTGGGTCTGGTGTGCTTCTTCTTGCCGTCCTTATCCATGCCACCCTGCGAGCAGGCGCTCAGGGCACCGTTGCTCACTGCAACAAAATCTGGGGTGAGAAAAAAATTGGGTAAGATTTGGACTTTGTTTAAGAGTAAATTGTGTTAAGAGTAGATATAGATATCTCCTGAACCAACAATGTACATTTTTGAGTGTGAGAAGTAAGAGTGGAGGGAGTGTGGACTTTCTTGTGCATTTTCTCCATTGAGATCGCATCGCTTTGGAAAAGGGAAGTACAGTACTTTCACGGTCACATATTAAGCTATTTGAAATAAATATAGTTTTTGTTTAAAAAGTGTTTTAAAGCTGCAGTGTTGCGTGAACTTTTTTGAGCTTTCTAAGACTGCTTATTGGACAAAACAGATTTGATATAACTAAGATTTTTTTCAGCACGCAACGTTATAATTAAGGAATAAATCAACATTATGTCTGGAAAGCAGCGGCGGCCCAGTGGTGGCCGCCCCGACTTACGAACAGTAAGTCGTAGGTTCGAACCTAGGTAGGCACATAACTTTGTGTAATTTATTTCATCACCACTGCTCCCAAAACAGTGAAGGAAAATATCGTGAAGAAACCGGCATGACCCAAAAACTTTGAAGACATAATTAATATGATATGACATCTACCAATCCGCACTGGACCCGCGTGGTTGATTATAACCCATTCCCTCTCATTGAGAGGATGCTTGTGTCCCAGCAGTGGGAACATTAATAGGCTGATGATGATGATGATGATGAGTCTGTTGAACTGTTTCTCATCATTTATTCACAAATGTTTTGAAAGTATATATTAGTATGTGTGGATAAAATACGGATATAACATATTATAATAACTGCACACACGCATCTAGTTCATAATCATAAATGTTTCCCACATCAAAACGCCAAAACTAATTCACAAAACAATGTAGTACTTAGCACTAATGAGTTAATTAACGATATACATCAGCCGGTCGGTACCAGGCGCACATAGAGCCGTGAGTGCTACATACAACATCATTGTAGCCGAACTGTTGATGACGTCATTAACAAGCGCTATCGACGATCGTGATGTTACGCCATATTGTTGCTCCAATTCACTTAACAAAATTATTTATCTACCCAAATATCATAAACCCTCTCTAATGCGTCCAAAAACCATAGGCAATGACCAGCATTACCAACCTGCAGAAATGAACGGTACTGTAATGAACTCATAACGCAACTGTAAACAGTTGCGTTATGAGTTTTAAATTTGGAACAGGTGTCAAATTCAAGTGAGTGTGCTATTCTAGTACCACCTACATTAAATCAGATATCGATAAAAAAAAAAAAAAAACCCCCAATTCAGTATGATTCTAATTATAAATCGCACCACATTTTCGATCTCGAGTGACACAAGAATAGTGACTTTGTTCGTTTGCCTATGATTAAAAAAAAAATGACAGATATCCGAAACGCCGCCATTTCGAGCTGTCATTTGTTCGTTAGCTTTTTATTTCCAGTAACCCATTCTTTATTTCTGTCGAAAATGAGTGATAGTGACTCAGAAATTGACATGAATACTCCTCCAGATATCGTAAATGCAGCGACGAATGCAACTAATAACCTGTTGGCACAAAAATCAAGGGCCAAGTAACAATGCAGGTCATTTCCCTATGGTTCCTGAACCCATCATAGAGCCCTTATGATATTTAGGTAGATAAAGTAGTGTATGCAACTATACATAATTAGGCATTACAACACTCGTGTGATGCTATTAAGAAACTCGCCTTCGGCTCGTTTCTTAAACCCACACTCGTGTTGTAATGCCCTTCATTATGCACAGTTGCATAAACTACTATTGAAGGCTTGCATATCATAATGTGTGTGAAGCCATCATTTAAGTCAGATTAAACTATTCTCGATTGTAACAGCCTTTTAAAAGAAAGAAAAAATTAAATATGATGAGTTTCGAAACTATAAATCAAAGTAATGACTATTGCTGAGTGATTTATTTGCATGTTAAATGACTTAAGTTAAATCAAGCTACTTAAGCAGTAGAGGTTACTAATCTCTACCCTACAAAACATTCAGAGATCAAAAAAGCGAAACCTAGAGGGCACCTTGTTACACCAACAAAATACCACCTGGGACGATAAAACATCTCACTCAGCGTAGCGTGAACGTCCAGCTAAATAACCGAAGACTTTAAAAAGTGGCTAGGTCAGACGGGAAACGAAAGGCGGAAGATAGGGTGTTCTAGCGCAGCCTTGGGAGATGTCTTCGCCCAGCTGTGGGCTGCTACACTTGATTGAGATGAAGCTGTTTTCTTGTTCAAAAACCCTACAACCACGTCACTCAAAAAATACCAAACACAGACCTTCAAAATTCCATCTCACAAAAATAAGAGCAACCTTAACAGAAATCAATCTACGTACTCTGTACTCGTTCGAAGGGACGCCGGTCCCCTGACATCGTGTCGACGTTTTTATCATTATTTTCATTTCATTTTTCCACTCTTTTCCCCCCCTCCCTACGCCTGCGACTCCCCCCTCCTCCCGCGGCAGGGTCCCGGAGGGGCGGTGACGCGACAGGCGTCGCTTCATCAAAACAATTTTATTCGCGATGATACTGTACCACAATGGGATAATGATTGAGAAGTCTCGTTCTGTTCGACTGTTTGTAACGGTGCCTCGCGGTTACGAATTGCTATAAAAGTCTGGCCAAGTTATGTTAAGGACTGTCAACTCACTGTCACCTCAACCGAAACGGTGTATCGACTGTTAGACTTGATAAGATCACTTAAGGTCAATAAATAAAAACTGTTTCTGCCCTAGGCCCCTGTTAAAACTGAAAACTCACTGCATCTTGACCGTTTTCGTCGTACCTTACTATAATGACAGATGGATGTCTATCTATATTTTAAGGGTCACCTCTTAACGAAGCCGAAAAGCACTTGTTTTTCCCATCATTGCGATATTTTTGTTCTGCACCATACTTGGGAACCTTCTAATTACGGAGATAAAGGGGGTCAAAGTTCCAACTTTTTGACACCTTTTGTTTTAAAGACAAGTTTTTATTATAAGATTTTACTTTAAATACCTTCAGAAACCCCGTACTATTCAATCAATCCATCGGCACAATGTTTTGAGTGCGTTACGTTGAGTTATACCACAAAACGTGATTTAACACCCCAAAAAAAAGTTGTTTCCCAGCAATAATTTTTGCGTAAAGTTACTTAGTGTGATTTACGGAATGCTTGGTTGACGGCTTCGTGATGAGGTGGTTTACACCCTGTATATATATGAATCTGATGAGATGACAAAAAATAGAGAACTATTGAAGAAAAAGTTCGGGGTCCTGCGCCAACACCGAACATTATCATTGGGATAAGGGCAAGATAATGATGATGATGATGGATCCCGGAAGATTGACTTAAGCCGAAACGAATTAATGAATACTGATGATAAAAGTAGACGTTTGCAAACCTAAATAACTTAAAGTAAAAGGCTTGTCGCCCACACAATGTTTTTGATACCAATCTACAAGATTCTGTCCTTTGCATATACTCAGTGGTACTTCTGTATCTAACTTGTGGTACGGCTCTGCGGTGCGACGGGAGGTTATGTTTTATGTGCCTTTTATATTGATGTACTGTTATGTACAGTCTAGTTTTGAACGCTATTGGGAATCGAATGAAATGAGTCTGGTGAGAGATTGAATTTATTGGCCGATGGAAAAATTGAAACCATATCGACGTTTTTTTTTATATACTATTTATATACGAACTCATTCATTGATTGGTTCAGAATAAACTAAACATTGTTCTGACCTCAGTTAAAAACAGCTTCTTTTTAGCGTGTCGATGATAATTCCATTTGTGTCGGACAAAAACTTGGCGACGTGTTTGGCAATTTCAGTAGCGTTCATCAGCTGTGTGTACAAACAATAGGAGGTGTAAGGCATGATATCAAGTGTCCTATCTTTTGTGGACCAGCACCACATTAACACTCCAGGATTCAGAGTCATCTATGAATCTCCACCTGATACGGCTTTCGACCAACCCATGTCCTATTTAAGACTTATTTTTATACTGTTAGGTAAGGATTTAGCTAAGGCTCTGTCATCAGTGTTAATTGCACTAAAAGTCAATATAATGTTGAAAATTAGTCTACCCCACACTTTTAATTCGCTTATTTACACATATAATGGGTGTATAAACAAACCCTAAAAGGTACTTATTCTTCCCGTCATTGTGATATTTTTTTGCTTTAGATTATGGCTAGGTAGGTATGCCTTGGAACCTTCTAGTTACGGAGATATTGGACACCAAAGTTCCAACATTTTCACAAGCTTTATTCATCATCATGCTTTGAGTGCGTTACGTTCAGTCCTACCTTAAACCGTGATTTTTCACCGCAGAATTAAACTCATTTCCCAACAATGTTTTATGCGTTCAGTCACTTAGTTTGTTAAACAGTATACTTGGTTTGCGGGTACACCTTGTATTTGGCCAGCTTTGACGACATACACCGAATATTGTTCATCTTGATGGCGTTTGATAGTGTCTGCCACTACCATGGGAAAAAGGAGTGAGTTTATCTATGTTGGTGTGTCATGGTACTTCGAGCCGGATCATCTGCCTGCCTTTTCTCATCTATATCAAGATCGGCTTGTTATCTAACCAGATGCAGTTCAGTTGGTTTCATTACACGTACATATTTGCATAAGCGTTGGTTACACATGTAACTGAAACTATTTCAAAATATATTTTATTTATTACGAACAAAGTGAGCTATCTCCACATTATTTATCTCTGTCGGCAAGACATATTGTAATAACATATAAATATTAATTCCTAGAGGTACATATCTACGTTCGTTCTACAAACATGAGTTATTATCATTTGGTATGTGCATGTATTGAATTATTTAGAATATTATTTCATATTTTTGTTCCAAAAAGTATCCTTTTTACTCGAATAAACAACGCTTTGATATAAGGTGGACAGTTTCAGGCAATTTCAGAAGCTACTGAATTAATAAATGGAACAGTGCTACCAATACTTTTTGGGCTATTTCTTACAGGATACAAGCCCAACAACAAACATAAACTACCCAAAAATGAAATTATAAAGACTAGACACGTTTTTAGACTTTTACTTGTAGAAGTTGAGTTATTACAACAAAAAAAAGGCTGTTGCCAAGCGTTTGTTTGTTAATTAACTGTTTGAAACAACTCTGACACCGTTTTTCAGACTCTTTCTAACAAACCAGCAGTGCAAGTACGAAGGACTCGATAGGACTCGATTAGATAAATTTGACAGTTATTCTCGATAAAATGAGTTTTGACTCCATAAAACTCATTTTTATCGAGAAATTAGTCCAAATTTTGTAAAGGACTCGATTAGATAAAGGAGACAATTTTTTTTCGGCCCACCTGGTATTTGCATATATAATTTATATTAAACCAAAAAAGTAACTATTTTACTATACTATAAAACGAAATATTACATAGAAATTAAACGGGAATCTTTAAATCATAATTTCTATACGCTTAATGTAAATCTCTAAATAATAGTTTCTAAAAGCCCCGAAAAGTGTCATGTGTCCAACCAAAAAGAAAAGCTCGTTAAACGCGATATGTCCAAACATTAGTGCTCCAATAATACACGAACAGTCCACTTTCACCCGGCGAGAACAATGGACAGCACAAATAACACATTACACACCCAATAGCTGACCGAAACCTCATCAAAACAAAGCAAAACCAACCTTATCCACTCCACAATACAGTTAAAAATAACTTCCCGTAGGCAATAAACTTTACACACTGCAATATAAACTTTATAACAAGTGATTAAGGTATAAATTCGGGTGTTAGTCGGTCAGCAGCACAGCCTTCGTTTAATTCCGTGTTTGGTGTAGAATGGCTGTATTTGTAGTTAATTGATTCAGTTTATGTTAACGTTACAGCTTGTTGTTGAGGCCGGGTTTCGGATGGGTGGGGGTAATGATACTGGAATAGTTTTACATAAGTAGCGTGCTATGTAATAAGACGGTCTAGATGAATTTGAGTGTTGCCCAATTACTAATTATTTACCAATCATCATCATGAAATCACATTGTGTAAGCATGAAAACTGTAAAATCAACCAGATTTTTCTTTTTGATTGAGTCATTAATCATCACAAGCGAGAATTTCAGTAGTTGCATCTTAGATTATACGAGTAACTTTGATTCATAACATATGATATAGATATAGGTAGAGCTTTGTTGGTCTAATGCACATAAACGTTAGGTCTCAGGGTATGAAGTGGCTCATGATATGGCCACGTTTTACCCAGTTATATATGCCACCGTAAAATTGACAAATATGTTATATTGTAATATCTCTAGCGATATTGTAAAATCTCGAAAATAATATTGTCAAACGAACATACTGCTTAGAAAAAAACGCATTATTTTTGTGATATGCATGCGATGGTAGTCAACTTACGTGGTGTGGAGGGAAGGAGGGGTCTCCCTTGCCCAGTGGTACAACTCTCATGAAAAGATATTGTAGCATTCCTGAGAAATACTAATTATTATAACCTTACCTTAAAACACTTTATATTCCCCTAAAAAGCGTAGTCGACGGAGCCCTGCTTCGCGGGACCCCTATTTCCGAGTGCAGGGTTTAAAGGAACCTAACTAACCTAACGGGGGGGTGCCCCAAGTCCCGATTATGGGGGCAGAGATACTTCCGTATGCAATACAATCCGATACAATATCGCTAGACAGAAACACGTTATATTGTAACATAACGTGTTTTGACAATTTTACGGTGACATATATACTAATTCATCATCTGTCTAGATTTTTCCAGGAGAAGCTTGTGGAAAAATCTAGACAGATGAATAATAACAGCCGCTCGGGTCGCACTCTTGCTTGCCTTAGTTGGTTTGTGGACTGATTACCAACCTTTACATACGAATTTTTCTTCAACGGGATTTCCGACTGTCATTTGTGGTGTACCTAGTGTAGTGTAGTGGCCCAAAAAAGTCAGACAACCAGTCTTACCAAGGGGTATCGTATTACCCAGTTCTAAGCTGAATTGTGGAGGTCAGATAGGCAGTCGCTCCATGTAAAATACTGGCATTCAGCTGCATCCGGTTGGACCGGAAGCCGACTCCAAACAGTTGGGAAAAGGCTAGGCAGATAATGATCTGTCTTGCCTTTACTTACTTACTTTTCTATACGATACTCCTTGGTTCCCTTGGTATCGTATTACTCAGACCACTCACTGACTACATTTAATGGCTTTCCTCGTCTAACATGGAACTTAAAATCTGTCAAAATGTGTCTGTGTTCATCACAACAGTGATGTTTTCTCCATTGTATGTCTTTTTATTTTAGTATATCCATGTTAATTTCTATTTATAGAAATATATAGTAAGATATTTATTTATAGTGTTTATATATATTTATATTTATTTTATATATCCTTGTAGTTTACCATAATATTAATCATTTTTTTTTCATATGTACACCTACCACTGCTTGTCTCTGCATCACCCAAAGGTTGACTGGTAGAGAATGCCTATGGCATTAAGTCCGCCTCTGTACTATGTGCTTGAAGTGTTAAATAAATAAATAAATAAAATATGGGTGTACCCAACACCGCTGCCGATTTCATCAAGTCTTATAGACTTGATGTTGTGCTATGCCAAGTAAAACAAAGCCTTTATAAAAATCGAAAACCTGTAGGACAAACAAAGCCCCTATCACTAAACGCTACACCAACATAAAACATGCCACCATTTTCAATCTACCACGAAACTCGTGAACAAACTGCAGCGAAGTTCCCGCCAATATCTGTGACGTCACTTTTTGTCGGCCATATTGTGCGCTATGCATTATGCACCGAGTTATATGGTGCGCTGACCGGGCTTCGTGAATAACTTGCACGTATAACTTGAAATAGATATATTTTTGATTCGCAAATGTTTTGGCGACATGTGGAGCCGTATATTTGATTTCGATATTCTGCGCTGTTGCTGGTTCAAGGAAAATGGCTACGTAGAAGTTAGTTGAGCTTTTGTGATATGTAGGAGATTTTAAAATACTGGTACAAGTAGTCAGTAGCCTACACAATTCAACCAGTCTTACCCAGTACTGACTGGTTCTTGAACTCGTGAAGATTCGCTCCATGTAAAATCTTGGTATTCAACTACATCCAGGTAAGCCTGGAAACCGACCCCAACATGGTTGAGAAAAGGATAAGCAGACGATGAGTTAGTATACCTATCCGGGTACAACGTGCCCATATCAGGAGAAACCAACATTCTGATTGTCACTAACTAGCTCATATTTCACCAGCTGTTGAACTATTGTTTAAACGACGTCGATATAAGAGAAGACCAGTATGTTTCAGATATGAAAACTTTTTTGGGTGCGTTAAGCACTTTTTAATTGAATAAAAATCATAGAACTCGCGTGACCGTCACCTAACACTTCGTAACACTCGTAGCTACGAGTTTTTACTTCTATCGGTGGTCCGCAAAAATTGCCTCGGATATGTTTGCTAAGTTTTCCCCAGATTTAACCCCTAATCAAAGACAAAACTCCAACCTGAGTAATTTATGAGTACAATAGAGTACTAAAAGTATTAATGAAATAAAAAATCTACCAAACACCCTACCAAAAGCAACTGAAGCAGCTTCACCGTCGCACCCTCTACACTGTAGACTGTAGGTACAGTACATCCACACATTAGCATATCATGATTATAACAAGAAGAGTGAACAGAAACATCTTCCTTCACGAGTTGCGAACGTTGTCAAACAATTATATGAAATACACAATTACGTACAAATCCGTGCCGTAGGGGTAGGCAGGGGGTGACCGCAACCCCTTCACGGCACCACCCTCTAGGGCTGTGCGAAGGCTTTCAGGGGTGAATACGTCTGAAGTGACGTATGTTCTGATAGTGGGTAAATATTATGTGGAGGCTTCTATTACTAGTTTGTAGAACTCGAGTCACCATGAAATTATAAACTAAAAAGTTCTATTTTATTAACTTTACACACATTTTAATCCTCAACCTCGAGGGGGTATCGGTACGTCTATATTCAAATTACTTTTACCCAGATGGTAGCTAAGGCAATAGTAGCACCAAGTAAATAATAAGTCCTCTAAAATGCAGGTGTGTGGATACTTTGGACACTTCACCATAATTACGTGCCAAACATTTCGTAAAATTCTAAAACTCAAAAGAATTTGAAGCACGCTTTCATTTTTTTACTGTAATTGGATTTAGTATTTTGGAAGATCTGCCAGAATATTTAATGTTATTTTTTTACTGTTTGTTGTTTTTTTTTTTGCAGTTTATTCCTACACAAATACTGTTTTTTTTTTGCATAGATATGCGTTTTTGTTTTCAACTGATGTGATGGACAACTAAAATAAAAACACATTTATTTAATTTGTCTAGTTGGCAATACAGAGTAATATTTTACCTTTAAAAAAAAATAGAACACAACATAAAACAATTTCCAACACCCGCCACCAGTCTCAGTATTGATATGGGAATTAATACAAAACAAAAGGCGAACAGTCCTACATAAAAAACCCATGTTGGTATTCCATCAGCCCTACAGCCGCGCGAGGGCGTCTCAATTGGAGGGCTAACGAGGAGCGATGCGCCCAGGGGCCCAGCGGCCCGGGGAGTCCTGGGCCCCTGTTAACGTGCGCGGATCAAGCCTTCTTTAGGGCAGACCTTTTGTGGTGCCCCATGACGACATGTAGGTTGTATACATATGTGAGATCTTTTGTATGTTCTTGTTAGGTATCTACTAAATTTGGTGAGAAAAATGGGAGGGGACTTATATTTTATGTGATTGAAAAGTCAGTGATTGTTCGTCTTCATCTTCATAATAAAAGGTATGTTTTCGAATGCCATTACAATAATAATAAACTTAAGAGAAATAGTTTTTGGCGCAGCCACCCCTACCTGCTGATAGGCAAAGAAAATATTTTAGACTCGGATTTGATTCATTTGAAAATTCTGTTTTCAGGGGCAAACCACAATCGTCTTCAGTTTTAAATAAATTAAATTTACTCGCAAATGTACTTCTATTTACATTTCAAAATAAATACAAACCTAATAAACACGACGCACCTCCTTACACACAATATTAATTCAAACAACAGACAAACACACAAAATCTGTGCTCTATCATCTACAAACAACCCCTGCCCCTCCGCCCCCACGTCACCACACCCTGTATCTACGCGGGGGTGATACAGCGTGCTCTCAAAACGTTTTAATTGTACGGGGACTTTCGAGGGTAGTTTGCACATAATGTTTGTCACAGAGTTCTTCAGTTGTCCCTGTTTATTGTCAAACCGCAGGCTTTGATTGCGAGGAGGCTCCACTTTACAGAGGTTTGTTTCAGGAAGGAGGCTTTATAACTCTTCAGAGAGTAGCGGTGTTACTGAACAAGTGTGTGCCGAACAAACTTCAAATTGGTGGCTGTTTATTTTTGTTGAAAAGGTTTCGTAAATAAGTTGAGCTCTTGGACTATTTTGTTTCAGTTTAGAATTTTGTGCGTCAAAAAAGAGATGAGGTGTTGTGTCTGCTTTTATATGACGTTATTCTTGCTTTTGATATTAAATTAATGGTGAAATTAAGCGTTACTATATAAATAAATAAATATCGCTAGACATTACCACACAGCGCCACCTAGTGCCACACTAAGCAAAGCTTTTGTCCTGGACACTAGATAGTTGATATACTACATATATACTTTTTGTTTGTAAATACATACTTATTATACATGTAAACATCCATGACTCGGAATCAAATGTCCATCACACAAACATTTACTCCTACCGAGATTCGAACCCAGGACCCTAAGAACGTAAGGCAGCATCACTACCACTACGCCATTTGGGTCTTCAAATATATACATATATATAAAAGATTTTCAATTTCGATTTAAATTTTCCCTTCCAGTGTCTATTACTACAAATCAATGATCCTAAAATCTAAATAATACAAAAATGATTACAATGATCACAATTTGAATTGATTATGTATGACAGCAATTAAGATCTATGATTACTGACTATGTAGGTACTCATTAACATTGTTTTGGGTAAAGAACAATGCACTTCTTCTTAACATAAGTTGAAATATATCTTTACCAAACCTATGTTTAACTTTGTCCTCATTATTTTATGCCTGCCTTTCCCCAACTATGTCGGGGTCGGCTTCCAGTCTAACCGGATGCAGCTGAATACCAGTATTTTACATGGAGCGACTGTCTATTTGACTTCCACAACTCAGTTAGTTCTGGGTAATACGAAACCCCTTGCTAAGACTGATTGCCCTTTGACTACCTGACAACCGGGACCAATGGCTTAACAAGCTTTTCGAAGCACAGAGGAAACTCGGTGTCCAAGGGGTGGTCACCCATCCACAGACCAACCCAGGCAAGATAGACCTGGGCAGCTGTTATTACTTAGCGACGAGCTCCTAACTACTATTAACTTTGTCTTCTTAACAACCAACAAAAAAATCCTCGAAAACCTTTCAAACATAAAGTGTATACACTCCCATTACCCGAACAACGACAATAACCAAAACCTCCGCGTCATCACTTCCTTACTAAGGCTTGCTATTCATGACACGCGCGCCGTAAGGACGCACATAAACGTTGCGACAGACGATACGCGTGTCCTACACGAAGTAATAAAGCGATGTGTCGCGATATGTCGCCGTGTGGCGTCGACACACGACACACCTGTGCGCTGATAACGTTAGGTTTCGTGTACAATCGCGACTGATTACGATTTTTGGTTGTTTTTTTTTGAGATAATGTACAGATAAGGGTTTTTCAATTGTAGGTCAGATAGTGTCAAATTATTTGTAAAATATAGATTTTTTGAGATCAAACAAAAAGTATATAAAGTACTATATCAACTATCTGGCGTCCACGACACAAGCTTGGCTTAGTGTGTCACTTGATGGCGCTGTGTGTATTTAGCAGCCATATTTTATAAACCAACAAAAATTGACATAGAATCCAACACCATCACAGAAATGTATTAGTCAGGCAGGTTCATCTTGGTTTAACTTTGTATTTTTTGTTGTGCCAAATCTTTTTTTACCGACTTAAAAACCGACAATTGGAGGAGGTTCTCAATTGGTCGGAACCTTTTTTTTTGTTTTTTTTTTATGTATGTTCCCCGATTACTCGAAAATGGCTGGAGCGATTTGAATTATTCTTTTTTGTGTTAAAGGATATACTTCCCAAGTGGTCCCGTAATCATCAAATCGGGATCTGATGATGGGACCCTGGAGAAATTGAGAGAACTCTTCAAATTTTATAGGCACATTTGATGTGATTTGGGTAGTGTTTAGAAGAGTACTTTCTTAGTGGTTCTATTTTAATTTGTTGAAGATCTGATAAAGAACTTCGGAGACGGGCAACGGAACTCTTCAATAAATTATAGCAACTGGACTGGGATTGCTGAAATCTCATGCCTATCTATTGTTTACACCAGTTCATAACATAACATCACGCTGCCACTGCACAAGTGAACCACAAAAAAGTGAAAAATAACTTTAGCTTCAGCAGTCGGTGACAAAAAACTAAGTAAATCGATCAAACAAAGGTCCCCGATTTCTGAAGCTATTTTCACTTTTTTGTGTTTTTAGAACTAAGTATTAAATCTAAATTAAGCATATTCTTTGTTTTTTTCTTATACCTGTTTGAAAATAAATTCTTACCCTTGAATTACAACGAATCAAATTTTAAAACAATATTCCACAAAGACATGTTACAAAACTTTCTTTAAAATAAAGTACCCCGAAAACTATTTTGATAAAATGTATGCAGTGAGCGTGTAGCAGCCCTTATCGCTACGGCGTAGCGCGACATTTGCTCGTAGCGCTACGAGATCCGTAGCGGCACATCAAAGCTTCGTAGCACATTATTAAAATGCTACGCGTTTTATTTCGGTTTTTATGTTTCGGTATCGTGTATGTGTTGATTGTATTATCTCAAACAAGTTTATTTTGTGTACGATATTGGCTTGAAATATGTTCCATTTTGGAAATTATTTATTGGTTATTGAAGCGATATTTAGACAAAATCATGGATTTAGTGTTACTTATCGATTACTAAAAAGCGTTTTTTTCTCTTATTTTTCCTTTAATATTCACAAGGTACCTTTGCTCTTATAAACGAATGAAATTTAGTTAAAATTAATCGATGTACGATTTTGTAGACATTTAAAAACGCTTAACGTACCATTTTAGAGCACGCTTGCCTAGAAGAAACCAATTCACTTGATCTCATTTAAAAGATCAGACAAGATATTACTATTTCAGTACATCACTAACAATAACTTAGGTCTATTTTTATCAAAAAATTGACGGTCTGATTATCTAAAATTAGATTTTTAAAACACAATTTTTGTAGAGGAACAAGTCCCTTAAACAGCGGTTTAAAGATAATCAGACCGTTATCTTTTCGGTGAGCATGGACCTTAAAAAACGTCTCAAATGTAGTTTTAAAACGAACCAAACTGCTATAATAATCCTTTAAAACTATCCTCTTTACAACGATCGTTATTCCCTCATAAGCGCAGTTTTTGCGTCCGCCATCCGCCATCCCTCTGATATCAGTTTGATAACTGTCCGCTTTTTGTCCGGCCGGACGCGGGCGCCGGACGCCGGACAAGTTACGGGCGGCGACCGACTCATATAACGATATGGGTATATTAAGAGACGTTTTATCTCCGTGTACATGTTCCTTAGAAAATGTTTCTTGAGTGTATTGCTGGGGGTAGGCATTGCTTTAGTGTTATGAGGAAACTGTTACAGATATTGCAGTGTTCTTTTGTGTTATTAGCAACATTTGGGCATTTAACATAACATCACGCCTGGTAATCCACATGTGTTAGTCAGAGGTGTACGTATCAAGTACACCCACAGTTCACCAGTTAAGTTTCATCATCATATGCCAAGCCTTTTCCCAACTATGTTGGGTTCGGTTTCCAGTCTAACCGGATGCAGCTGAATACCAGTATTTTACATAGAGCGACTGCCTGTCTGATCTCCACAACCCAGTTAATACTGGGAAATACGATACCACTTGGTAAGATTTTTGGGGCCAACACTACCTGTAACGGTCGTCAAAGATGACAGCCGAGACCAACGGCTTACGGGAAACTCGGTATGTAAGGGTGGTCACCCATCCACAGACCAACCTAGGCAAGCATGGCTTAACCTAAAGATCGACCCGAGCGGCTGATATTATTTTACCACGAGCTCTTCTTCACCAGTTGACCTTAAGACCCATATAATAGGGGTCGACCCTATTGCCATCCACTGGGCACAAAAACAGACTTCGAAGCTGCTACTGAAAAGTTCTGATAGAAAACCCCAATAACATTTTTCCCGACCCGGGAATTGAACACAGGACCTCACACTCGACAGTCGCACTTGCGACCACTAGATTTACAATCCTGAAACAATCTTCACGGGCTTGGTAAAACTATCAAAATTACCTTTTACAGAATAATACGTTTCATTAAAAGTACTTTTTAATGCCCTTACTCGTAACACAACTCTAGAACTACTTTAAATCCCTGCGCAAGCATCGCTCGACCGATATGCTACTTGGCTCACTCCGTTACAAACAGTAATAACACATTATTTTCGAAAAAACGACATTAAATGTGAAATCTTAGTCAAGACTGCTAATGAGACAGACTATTAAAATTAAGCTATAATGTTCGAGAGAACATTACACAAGCTGAAAATCACTAGCCCCCACATTAGGATTCCCGGTGTCAGACCAGTCTCCGTCGTCTCACAAGCTCATTATGAAGTAAGGCAATATATATAGTAGTATCGTGAGGTTAAGATTCCTTAGGCTTCAAACTATTTCATTATATCGCTCGAGAAAAACTCACTCGCAACAAAACAGTCTTATACTCAAAGTTCTTCAGACAAAACCGCTAGATCTATAAAACCGCTAGATCTATAAAACCGCTAGATCTATAAAACCGCTAGATCTATAAAACCGCTAGATCTATAAAAGACAAAACTATTCTAGTTTCTAGTGTTACTTGATACAATCAACCGCCATCCCAAATAAAATAATTTGCCTAACAGCAAAACTATGGGCGTCCATTATATCGTGAAGAAAACAACATAATACATCGACACAGCCCGTAATAACCGTCACCTCATCGCGAAAAACAAAGATGGAGGCCTCGGGGGAGGGGGAGAACCTCCCCCCCACGGGGGTGCAGGGTTGTACGTATGTACGGTGAGCGGGGTTTTGACAAGATATGGTGTTTTGTAGATAGTACTCGTAGTCAGTTAGTATTTTGTTTTTTTATTGAGTAAAACGAGAATGTCATTGTGGATTTTAGAACTTGAAATTAAGAATATTTACATTTATTTACTGTTGACAACAATGTGGGCAAATTTTTGACGCCCTGTAACCGTTTTGATACGGTAATATTTATATTTATACGATAATATTTTGATTACTATTTTAGAGTTGTAGTTTGCAATTTGTTAAAAGTATTATTTACGGTATATTGTGTAAATAATACTTTTATCTTGTAAATAAATAAGCTAGACGCTTCACAAAATTTATATTCTTGCTATGATAAGTATGGTACAAATAATGAACCTTGCATAGTTTTTTAAATCAATATATACTATAACATAGGTAATAATGAATGGTAATGTAATAAATTTATAGGTTTATTCGTCTGAAACTTTGATATACAGTTCAATTTGGGCTTACCAAAGATCCTCAGTATATTCCTTACTTCGATCCAATATTGATAAAATCTAGAAATGCTGTTAAATCAGTGTTGACTTTAAAAAGTTCAACTAATTATTATAATTTAAAAGCTGACGATCTTTTATACAAACTACGAGATGAATAAAGTTATATAATTTGAAAAACAAACTCAACTACCATTTAGTAAATAATCCTCAAATATAACGTAAATATGAAACCTTCGCCATCCCTGTCTCTAGGGGTGTACGCGAAAATGTGCGGTGAGCGGGCGGAGCGGGGGGTGCGGGCGGAATTATGTTATTTCTTAATTTAATTTCATTAGGCCGGCGGAGCGGGGAGGGGGTCGGCAGAGATTGTGCCCGACGTGTAATTGTGCCGGGCTTTCATGACCGCCATGAAACAGCCATGAAAACAATCATCAGATTCAAGAGAAATTATTGAGCTATGATTTTATATATAACCTTTTGAAACTGAGTCTCAGGTGCACCTGTGACAGTTTGACATTGACTATTCTGTACACCAGCATTTTTATTTGCAGTTCTGGATTTTACGACAAATCTAACTGATGACTTTTTGGTTTGTATTCATATACCTTTAGAAAAGAAAAGTTTAAGAAAGTATCTCCTAAAGGCGTTAATCAATTATGTCACAAAAAAACTTGTGCAAATCAGTAGAGGTTCAATTGTTTAAGAAAATTAACGTCGCGTCGGTAGAACTTAAGTTTCTAATAGAATATTAACAGTTCATGAATTTAATATCAATTAGAGGTACACCGAATACTGTGTACAATACAGTTTGAATAACCACAGTTACGATTATTTCGGTTCTTTACGACGTACAAGTTGTGGTTATAGTACGATAAACGATCAAAACAATGTGCCCCGTTTGAAGTCAGCCGTCGTAAGAAGGGATTGTGTTCTTGAGGTTTTGTTTTACTTTTATGAAGTTAAAGTGTAATGGATTTTTTTTTTCATGTGGTAAGTGCGTAACCTACTGGTGTCAGAGTTTCTATGTCGCCCGTGGGCCTAAATATCTCTAAAGCATGCTGGTTTCCTCACCATGTTTTTTGATTACATAATTAGGATCTTAAACTAACATTTAGCGAGGATTCGTGGTGCCAATAGATAATGATTTTTCAAAAAACCGTTCTTCGGCTGTGTAATCTGAATAAGTTTGTTTCTTCCTAATAAAAGGTTGGTTAGACGTAAAGTGCTATTAATGGCCTACTCATTGTTATCGGTTAACCAAACAGGTAAAACTTGATTTTATGATGTTGCAAACAATTAAAAGTAATCAGTGCTGAAAGTCTTCAGACATTTAAAGGCAACAATAACAATGTGGAATTTAAAAAAAGATTTCCACAAGTTCGTTGACATTGCTAAATGAAACATGAGGCGCGTTAAAAATATTTGCCAGTCAGCAAGATGGAAACGAAAAACTGTCTGCTGAAATAATTCAAAGTTCCTGGTTCAGGTGTTATCTTTTTGCCAGACGAACTTCCTGAAACTACGAGAACAGAAGCACATAAAACAGTTGCAACAAAACCTAATAAAACGTTCCAATTTGCGGTCTCCTCGACCAACACCACCGCCCGCTCACCGGCGACCAATTACCATACTTCACCGACCAACTACTAACAAAAACATACTTTTTGTCCAAAAAAGCACTTCATTTAACTGTCCCACTATCGAATAACTGGACGCAATTGAATGTTGCATCACAAACGTGAATTTTAATTCCGGGCGACATATGCTGCCCCCTGACGGCTCACGGCTCCTGGCCCCCTCGGGGGTGGGTCGAGGGGGTGTGGGGACACACTGTAATTAAAAAAATGTGTGGCACTTCATTCGTGCGCGCCAGTGCGACCGCAGCCTAACGCGCCTCGCCCTAACTAATTAATAATATCCCCAATGTTTTTGGGATTTTAATAATAATCTCTTAATGTTTTGTGTAGTGCCTTCTACCTCTGTTTATGTAGGTAATTGGGGAAGTTGATTTAACATTTTGTATTTCGGACAATTGTTATTGTGCCTTTTTTAAGGCCGTAGTTTCCACATTCAATCCGTTTGGTATGGTTTAATACGGTTCAATTTCTAACTCTACTCCACAGCTGAATTTGTGATGAAGTATTTCTCTGATACAAAACACAAAATAAAGTTCATAATAGTATTGTGGTGTAGTGTGTTGTGTTGTGGAGGTCAGATAGGCAGTTGCTCCATATAAAGTACTGGTCATCAGCTACATCTGGTTAGACTGGAAGCCGACCCCAACATACAGTTGGGAAAAGGCTCGGCAGATGATGATGATGAATAGCATTGTACTATAGCAGTTCATATATTTCGAGTACTTTCTCAATATTTTTTTTTCTACTTTCACATGAATAGGTAGCTCGGTAGTCAAATTCTAAGTCTATTACTTAGTTGATAGGTTTAAATTCCATTCGATAACAGTAACGAATGTATATTTTTCTCAGATTGTTTACTTTGGTGACTAATGCACTTCCTTTAGGTATTTATAGACCAGAATACCTTCCAACTAATGTTAAGTTAAAATAATTATTTAGACAGATCATTTATTGTCCTTGTGAGAACTAAAAGACGACGATAAACATCGTTTACAATGGGGTGTGTATGTCAAAAATCAAATCCAACTGCCGTCAAATACGGTAGCAATAAGTACAGACACCCCCAATATAATCAACACAGTTTTTTAATAACATTATATTTTGACACCTCTGATATTGTCATAGATAAACGTATTGACGTACAATTTAATTATATTGTCCGTTTATGATTGCACTCTATGCGCGCTGTCAATATGGTGATATGAGGCTACATTGACAAAGTAATTGCGTTGTGTCAAACGTCAAATACTTGAGTTAACACATTATTACCTGATCACTTATCAACTGATAGCAGTATTATGTTATCGTGTGTCGGTTAATAAGGTCTCGCCGCCGCCGTGACTATCTGTGACTCGTATGTTTAGCTTTTTATTAAAATGTGACGCCATCCGTGACGCAGCGACATCAAATGTTATTATATTTTGTGTGTTTTTAATAAAACTGATACGGTGAGATTATGTAGGGAATTTTGTGAGTTTATCAATAATATTATAATTGATTGCGGCGAATAACAAATTAGTTTGTGTTGAGAATGTAATCAGCGTGTCAAGTACTGTTGATTATTTGTTGGGAGTGACTGTACTGTCCAATATTGCTAACTCTTAAGATGTCTGTATTAAAAAAAGAATTGTTAGTTTTATTTATTCACAACCTATACCTTCTAAAGGTAAGAGTCCAAACGTCCGCATCGAACGCATCGCATCAAACGGATCGTAGTATTATTCTTTGTATAGAAAGTCATACAAGTGCGTCCACTGATTCGCACCGTACGGATCGCTCGAATCTGTTCAATAATACTACGATCCGTTTGATGCGATGCGTCCGATGCGTAAGATGCGGACATGTGGTCGCTAACCTTAAATCGAATAAGACATATAAATTACTTAGGAATAAACTTCCCCAAAGCCAATTGATTTTCATAAAATTTTACAAGTACATAGTTTACGAATCAATCATCATTACCTATTAATCTTAGGCATTTTCAAAAGCTACACGATTCTATTCTGCCATAGCCCATACACGAACTCCAGCTAACAACTGCTCATTACACAATAGCAACAATACCGACATGCGGTAATCTCGAGTATCGAGATTAGCTGTCATATCGCATCGTTCTCGACTCGGTACGGTATCGATTAGTGGCGTCGTTCGTTAACCGAGTACAAGTTAGACATTAATATAAGAGGCTGTTCTCGTGTACAACACTTGTTACCCTCCTTAAGGTGGCGTGATGTGAATCGAGAATTAATTAAACGTCGTTTTTGCGTCATTTAATTGTTTCATTTTGGTTTTATAATTGGTATTTTAAGAGACCGTCAAAACGTCCGTAATAGATGGGCAATAATTCCGTTTTAGTCGTTTTTTTGTTATGGTTATCTCATTGTTATTTGTTCTTGTTAATAAATGATTGAAGTTAATATTTTTTCACAAAGTTCAGCTATAGTTTTGTTATTGTCGTGGTGACTGAAAATCATTCGTACGAAAAATTAATTGCACCGTACCCTCAGGTTCATATGCCAGCAACATAATTGTAAACCTTTGGACCCGACTTTTCGTATATTTTTATATTTGATAGATAGAGAAATTTCACTCTAGGAAAGCTCTCTGCAACGACACTCAATATTGAAACACGTCACAAAATTTATAAACAACGTGTTCTCCATTATAATACATTGACTTATTGAATTCATGACAAAACAAAAATGACACGTAATACCTTCGTGAAAATAGACACAACTTTTTGATAAATACCGGCCACACCCAGGAACTACCATAACTCATTTCATATGTTCTAGTCGAAACTAATCTCATTTATTGATACATTAAATTATGGCTACGTTTGACAAATTGACACTTTTCCCGAATTAGTATTCATGACTAATTCTAAAAAGCTTGCTAATGGATCATTTGTGAAATAATCCAATTTAAGTCGACATCAGTTGAAAGAAAAGTTTGCCGACTGTGACAAACTATTTTTTAAAGTTTGGGTACCTACCTTTTGCTTTAATAGATGTTACTTTGAGAACCCAAATGATAAGAACCTAGAATAATACTATCATGGATTATGTTTAAGCTCTTACCGTTTTCAGACTTTTATGAAAACTCTAACGTCATTTTACTAGAGGATTTTTCATCAACCACTCCATTTTTACCAATGAAATCAAAATTTGGTTAAATAATAAATTAAACTTGCAGCATGTCAAAGTTGTAAGTTAAATACTCATCAAAAAACTAGATAAAGGTGTTTCAGCAAATATATGTATTATCTCACACTTTGAGTTATTTCCACTTGAACTGTAATTACATCTTCCCTATTTTCTCTTGTATAAGTGAGCATAATTTTGCGTCTTCAACTTTAGTCACTGGATAATATCAAAAGCATCCCAAGAATTCTTTGAATTTTTTATTGTGTAATCAAGTCTCATACAATCGACAAACGATATCGATAAACACCAAATATTACGCAAAAACGTTCAGACCCTTTATGTTCCCAAGAAACAATCAACGCAAAAAAAACATCATCGGAAAATGAAGATGTCATCCATTACCGGATTAAAAGAGACCTCATCAAATTGTTGAGTGAATATCTCACAGTGTATCACGATTACAAATACCTACATTTGTTAGTATTAGCTACAAATCAATCGATCGGGTTGTAGGCAAATTTAATAGTTCCGAGAACAAATGACTTGTCGGAATATTTATTAGTTTTCGATCGATTAATGTAAATTTTGCAGTAAAGAATTGTTTTTTTTTTATACGCCACGATTTGACTCAATTTATTTATGTTTTGCATCAATATGATTGATAAACTTATCTGTTCGCATATCTACCTCAAGATTTTTAAGGAATTAGTAACTTATGTGACGCCAGGACACAGAAAGATGTCAGTTCCTGCACGTATGGCATTTTTTTTTTGCTGTCTACCAATTATTTGTATCTATTCGTTACAAATTTTGTTCCATGATGACAGTCAGGGTTGCATGGGTTATTTTACTGATCTCATTCATCTTATTGTTTTATTAACTACAATATAATTGGCTACTTGTCAAATGATTGATTTTCCCGGTAGTACAATATTTGGACTCTAGAGATCGGTATGACAAACGACATATTGGGTAAAAAAAGTATTACGAAAAATGTAACACATAGAAAAGAGAACCTCTCAGTTTTTTTTTTTGGAATTTCTTTTTTGACCATAAACTGATGTAAGAAACTTACAAAAATAAACATCGCTTATTTCCATACGAGTAAAAATTTGTAAGTAAAACTGTATTTTTTCCGAAAAACGTCCTTCGACCCCAACAACAATATTTTCAAAAACCAAACAGTTTCTTGCACAACACAATAGCCAAGTAAATCCCTCTCCTCACTACAACCACCCTGTAAGTACGTGTATCTCGACGTAATGTCGGCCAAACGGCCACAAACGGCCGTAGGGCTATAACCGGCCGCTTAGGGCCGACGGAACACGCCCGACGGCCACCGGAACAAGGAGGCTGTGTCGTGACGTACTTCCGGTAAGTGGCGAACATTGTTGGAACTTGAGATTTGAGTGGACCCATTTGTGGAGTTTGCTGTTCTCCGTTGGGACTTTTCATTGAACTAGTTATTTTATTAGGTATGTAAAATTCGATCAGTAGATTATGTGATACTTACCTATTCAGTATGAACAGTGTAAGAAAGTATATTACGGGTTACCTAGGTGTTCAGAAAATACAATGTAATTTTACATCCGGGAGGAAATAAAAATCATAATCATCAGATATTGATAACTAATAAGATTTTGAAGAAGTTCAAGTTTTCCGACTAAGTAGGTAGGTACCAGTATCAATATTTAAGTAAAAGATCAAGTAGGTATCAGTAAACATAATCTGATTTTAAACAACTCTCAAAAGTCAATCGTCAATAAACCTTTTCAGAATCGTAATTAACATTTAATTTAAAAAACACGTTTGTTACTTTTAATATATTCATTGTTATTTGGTGATCATCAAAAATAATTAGTAAGTAGTTATAAAAATAACAAAAGAATCATTTGGTTTCATAAGATTATTTATTGTGCGCGTTGATGTCTTTTATACGACTAGTAGATATTTGCGTTATTTGCATTTGTTATAAAATACTAATGAGCTTTCCAATTAATAAAACCTGTTAACTTCGATAATAGGATATTGTAGCTAATTAATATGAAAACATCACGATTTCATGAATATTTAACCATTTGTACTTTACAATGATTTATTTGTTAAGAATAAGAAATCTATGTCAAAGCGATCAATGTACAGGTGTACTATACCTGTACATTGTTTTAGTAATTAATTGTATAAATACCAAACTTTAATAGTAGTTTATGCAACTGTGCATAATGAAGGGCATTACAACACGAGTGTGGGTTTAAGAAACGAGCCGAAGGCGAGTTTCTTAATAGCATCACACGAGTGTTGTAATGCCTAATTATGTATAGTTGCATACACTACTTTATCTACCCAAATATCATAAGGGCTAGAGCCCTTATGATATGCCCTTATATATTCCCTATGGTTCCTGAACCCATCATAGATGATGGGTTCAGGAACCATAGGGAAATGACCTGCATTGTTACTTGGCCCTTGATTTTTGTGCCAACAGGTTATTAGTTGCATTCGTCGGTGCATTCAGAGGGTTTATGATATTTGTGTAGATAAATAATTTTATCTACCCAAATATCATAAACCCTCTCTAATGCGTTCAAAAACCATAGGCAATGACCAGCATTACCAACCTGCAGAAATAAACGGAACTGTAATGAACTCACTTTAAATTTGGAACAGGTGTCAAATTCAAGTGAGTGTGCTATTCTAGTACCACCTACATTAAATCAGATAATGAAAAAAAAAAAAAAAATCTGTATGATTTTAATTATAAATCGCACGACATTTTGATCTCGAGTGACACAAGAATAGTGACTTTGTTCGTTTGCCTATGATTTAAAAAAATGATGACAGATAGCCGAAACGCCGCCATTTCGAGCTGTCATTTGTTCGTTAGCTTTTTATTTCCAGTAATCCAGTTACGAGTAGACAAATTTTCTGATAAGTTCTTTATTTCTGTCGAAAATGAGTGATAGTGACTCAGAAATTGACATGAATACTCCGCCAGATATCGTAAATGCAGCGACGAATGCAACTAATAACCTGTTGGCACAAAAATCAAGGGCCAAGTAACAATGCAGGTCATTTCCCTATGGTTCCTGAACCCATCATAGAGCCCTTATGATATTTGGGTAGATAAAGTAATGTATGCAACTATACATAATTAGGCATTACAACACTCGTGTGATACTATTAAGAAACTCGCCTTCGGCTCGTTTCTTAAACGCACACTCGTGTTGTAATGCCCTTCATTATGCACAGTTGCATAAACTACTAATAAAACTTTTCCCAATAACATCATATTAAAAACATACATTTTACTATTTTCAGGCATTTTTCCTGTCATTGTCCGTTTTAAACGGAAAAACATACTTTAAGTTATACCAAATAACTAGGTAAGTAGCCGAGGTACAGGAAAAATAACAAACTAGATATTTCAAACAGTGTGATACAATAGATAGGTAGATGATCTTTGCAGTAAGATATTATTGTCCTCCTAAGATGGACATCGTTTTGGAAGTCGTACCCTTATGGAAGAAAGTGGACCGCGACTACGCCATTTAAAGATTTAAAATAACAATATCGGTCTATTACAGTGCCACTATAGGACAAAGGCAGAGAGTTCTGAACACCACACATGTACGAGGTGGATTGGCCATTTCAGACTTACTGATTATTAGGCTTATGTCCAAGTTTGCTGAGCTGTTTCCCGTTACCTTACTAGTGGTTGAAATTCTTGAAATTTTGTCGAGTATTACTAATTACCTTCTAACTGTTTTTAAAGCGGCTCGCTGCAGCGCACGGCGAGCGCTACATACAAATTGGTTGCATCACATAGTCAGGAACAATCATATATTCAAAGCACCGTGTGCGAACATTCTTTAGTTTTAGCCAAGACCAGCGTAGCGAAGCGTATAACCTAAGTTTAGCCGGTTAATTTTAAGTTTTTTTTTCACACCGGGCTTTAGATACAATAACATGATAATTATATTAAATATGCAAAGATGTTAAGGGATGACTCACTTGACTGTAACCGCTCCCTCCACGCCATGGGGTTGGAGACCAGCCCCTGGAAGCCAGGCCAGTACAGCGGTTTGTGCTGCAGGTAGTGCGCCATGCCAGCCGCCGCCGCCGCCAGGGACAGCCGCGGCGCCAGCAGACCAGCGCCCATGGTGCCGCCCACCGTCGGCCGCGATAGGATGTGGTCGATCCCGTGAGGGTTCGGCGCCGGAGGAGGCGCCTCCGCCAGGGAACTCAGCGCCGCCAGCGGAGCCCCGAAACCATTTTCCAAACCACGAGACAGCGGCGGCGAACCACGCAGCTCCGACATCTTAGACAGTTCACTGCATATACTATACACTCAGAGTCCGCTGGACGTCACTCGGTCATCGCCCTCAGCAGCGTCCGCACGCGAGCGCGACCCGACACCAAATGAAAAGCTCTCACCGACGCTTTTGCGAGCAAACAGAAAAAAACTTGAATAGAGAACGCCGCCCAGTCAATCTAAACCTTATATCGCGGACGCCGCCCCTAAACCGAGCTGTCGCTGCGAACCTACGTGCGTCCCGCTCTGTTCCGCATACGTTAGAGCGGGAGAGAGCACGTGTGGTGTTAACACGAGAGCGTAGATTTAACGAATCGCTATTTAATGGCGCTTCTTGTCTCTTTATAATTAAGTCGGGTGCAGTTTTTGCGGGCCGCCCCCCCTCCCCCGGCTCCCGCGCCCGCTAAAAACTATTGTGCCACGAATAATAAGCTGGAATGGCAGAGTTTACGCGTTCGGATAATAGCGGAAGGATCTCCGGTAATTTATGTGACAAATATAATATTAATTGACACGGCACTCGATTTGTTAAGAAATAAAACACCCATAGAATTAGAGACATCTGCTGAGGGTGCTGGTTGCTGGTTGCAGGGTACTACTGTGTACATCGTCGGTAGACGTAGATATTAAACTTGATTAATTGCTTGTCGCCTCACTTATTATACACTCCAGATAGATCTTTGAATGGAGTTGAGAAATTGCATTAGTATTTTTTTTCTTAGAAATAAAAGCTAGTAATAAAATAGGGAGTTATAACTTAAGGAAATTCATTATTTATTAGTTAAAACAATGTTTGCGGATAACATAATAAATATTTATAATTAGGTACTTATGTAAATCTGAACAGATACTTACAAATGTTACAAAAGTTTATGCAGACATCGGATAAGATTGTCATGTCTTATTCAAACCTAAGTAGTCAAGCAAACCCACATTTTTTTTTTAAGAAATATTAATTAAGTTGAATATTTGCTGAAACTACTTTGGTATATTATTTCAGTTCTTACATACTTATTTATAAATGGCCATGTTGACTTGACAAAAGAACTTATAAGTACAATACTTTAAAATTACAAAACAATTTCAATAACCAACCAAAATAACCGCAAAAGATAGTCCCCGAAAATACAATTAAGTATCAACAATTACATTTAAAATAACCGATCATATCGCCAACAATGACAGACACACACACAAACATACAAACAATCAAATTCTCATCACAACGCCACACTTTGACGTTAATAATTCGTTTTTTAAATCCCCCAATAATGGCGGCCCTTAATAAAAGATGGCGGAACAATAAACGGTTTTTAAACTATTAATAAATGGAATCGCTTGCGCATCCTGTCTGGTTTGAATCGGGTTGGTTTCACCGACCGACCGACACAGGATGTGTTCTGTATTTATTTATTTTGAGATAAATCTACCTTCCACACACTAATAAAAGTGTATTATAGAAAATGTGCAGGTGTATTTAAAAAATAAAGCCTGTTTTCTTGGCGTTTCTTTTTTCAAATTTTGTCATATTCTGCTTAGAAAATATACAGTGTGTTTGCATGTTATTACAATCAGTTGACTGAATTTTTGTTTCGAAGTGGTATATCTCACAGGTCAACTTATAAGGCAGCTGGCTTCTGCTTAACCGGACTATCTTGTGGATGCCTTGAGAGTAAGACCCCCAGCCAGTCCATACAATGAAATTATATTATTAAATCTGGAATATCTTGGACAAGAGCGTGAAGCTTGACACAAACAAAGAGACTTTACCCAGCAGCAGGTGCAGTCAGGCTGCAGATGATGATGATGATGATGATGATACAAACTAACAAACCAATGTTACCTCTTTAATAATATTAGTAAATAGATATAGGGGGACTGCATAACTGCCCACAACAATCCGCTACTAGGTCCCTACGTTACCCCTTATTTAGACTTAACCAGTCAACTGAACTCTTGCCATTAATCGTTTAAATCACAAGAATCATAACACGACCCCATCTTAATCCTCATATAAAATAAGAACACATCAAGCTGACCATCACAACATGAGATAAATATCTTCAACTGTGGGCCACACAATGGATGCTGGGACCGGACCCGTTCACACAATGGCCGAGGATGGACCGCGGGGAACCGGCCGCGGTATTGTACACACCGGATGTAATATTATACAGGAATTGGGGCTAGGTGCCACTGAGAGCGGGTAAGAGGAAAGAAAGAAAAATGCACTTAACATAATTTATTATTCTCTGCAAAATAAACACAAACAAGTTAATTGTAAAACAGGCCTCAACTCAACCTATTTCAGCCGCTAGCAGTAGCTAGACATGTGTCAACTGAGCTGCGGCACAAAGCCCTAAACCTGTTATCCTCCTTCAGACCATGTCAGCGAGGCAGGAATGGAAAATTTCTCTCTATTTTTTAGTTTCTAGCAATGACACCGATTTCAGTAAGTGCTTCCATTTTACTGACATTCTTTTTATATTTCAATAGCCATACAATTAAATACACAAATGTAATAAATAGCTAAAAGTGTATGTTATTGTAAAATCAGAATAAAGAGTACAGGCACGAGCACCAACATGTATATACTTTCCTAAATAGAATTGCAATTTTCGCGAGAAATAACGATTGTAACTCGGAGATATGATAATTTTCATAAAAATACGAGTTCCAGAACTATGTTCGTAACAACATGAGATTTTAACCAGAAAATCTGGAGAAAAACACTTTGAAATGTTATTTTGGTTGTTGAGAGAAAAAATCAGGCCTCAACGGGCATATATTATTTTGATTTTTGTACCCATATTTAAACCATAATCACTCATCAAAACTGATATTTTATAATAATAATAAATAAAAGTAATAATAAATAAATAAATAATTAAGATGTGAGGAGCTCGTGGCTAAATAATATCAGCCGCTCGGGTCGATCTTTAAGTTAAGTCATGCTTGCCTAGGTTGGTCTGTGGATGGGTGACCACCCTTACATACCGAGTATCCTCCGTGCCTCGGAAAGCACGTTAAGCCGTTGGTCCCGGCTGTCAATTGTCCATCTTTGACAGTCGTTATAGGTAGTTAGTGGCCCCAAAAGTCTGACACCAGTCTTAATAAGTGGTATCGTATTTCCTAGTATTAACTGGGTTGTGGAGGTCAGATAGGCAGTCGCTCCATGTAAAATACTGATATTCAGCTGCATCCGGTTAGACTAGAAGCCGACCCCAACATAGTTGGGAAAGGGCTAGGCAGATGATGATGATTTATAATTTAGATATGTGATTATGGTTTAGATATGGCCACAAAATAAAAAAAAATACTCCCGAGAAAGATTAATTATTTTTCTTCGGAGTGTTTGAAATAATTATCCCAATTTTTCTTGTATAGAGTGTTAGAAACACTCAAATACAAGAAAAGTGTAATAGCCCTCTTAATGCCGAAGCCCACGCATGTTATTTCTACGGGAAAACCAACCACTTACATTTTTCATCAATCTTCACCATCCGTCGCCGCGTGGACCCGCTCCGCTCATCGCCCCGCTACCCGCCATCTGTACGACCACAAGCGCGCCTCTTGTCCCGGTTTCCTTCTCACCGCGTCAATTAGCCGACACCTTTGCTTTGTCGGCCTTTTATCATCTGCCTATTACACACCTCGTACAAGACAACCACACGGTAAATCACACCCTATCCTCTCAGCGGTAGAGTTGAGAGTACGGTGTGTGTTGTTCGGATAAAGGTATTTATTGACTAGAAATATAAATTGGTCCGATATTTATTATAAGAAATATTTACAACACCGTTACTAATGTCCAATTTAGATTAAGGTTAATTTTTATGTGTTCAATCGCTTCGTAATTAGATTTTATGTTAATGAGGAGGAAGTTGGTGGTATAAACGTTTTTACAATAATGTGCTATTTCCTTACTACTTCGCGAATGAATGAAACATTATTTTGGAGTGTTAGAAAGATTGAGACTCAATGAATTGTGTTTTTTAGCACTTACAATCCAGTAGACGAGAAAAAAATCGAATTAGTCCGTCACTTAGATTATCAAAAAAATATTTGATTCGTATTTTTTCTTATGTTACGTAAATCAAAATTAAAGAAGATGTGGCGCTTTTAAAATTCTTAATACGTCACGCCTGGGTATAATTTTAGAGCGTACCTACTGACGTCATCAGCCCCCACTCCACAGTTTTGATGCGTTTTATCTTTGTCAATAGTCATTGATTTACAGAAACAAAAAATCCATGTCCATTATTTTCCAAAAATCGATTTTTGGAAAATAATGGACACGTACCTATTTACTGACGGACTAAATAGATTTGTATTTTTTTTTGATACTGTCGTAATGCCTATTATAGCCGTTATACAGGGTATGAACGTTATACAGGGTATGAAGTATGAACGGCCCAAGCACTCTGTACATCAAATTAAGTAACCCTACGCAAAAATTTTGACAACGTTTTTTGGGATGTAAAATCACTTTCTACAGTAGCATTCAAGTCATTGTACTGAAAACATTCTGCAGATTGATACATTGAATAGTTGGGGGGGGGGGTTATAAAGTTAAGTTATAAACTTGTATTAAAACTTGTCTTTCTCTCCACGTGTTTTACGGCTTCGGTAAGGTTATTATGACAACCACTTTTATTTTTAGTTTTCCTTGAAATAAATAAATATCGCTGGACATTTAACAAACACACAGCGCCACCTAGTGCCACACTAAGCAAGGCTTGTGTCGTGAAGACCAGGTAGTTGATATACTAAATGTATACTTTTTTGTTAGTAAATTCATACTTATAATACATATAAACATCCATCACGCAAACATTTGCTCCTACCGGGATTCGAACCCCAAGAACGTAAGGCAGGTACACTACCACTACGCCATTCGGGTCGACAACAAATAATGCACTGTTTTAGACTTTCACGGTTTTGCACTACACTAAAGTACTTACGGGATTATATTCGTGACTTTCTTTTGTTTCTACGAGCTCCCGATATTTCGCCGCTGTTGCAAGCATCATGATCGCGGGAATACTGAAGAGGTTTGCGGATGGGACGAAAATTATTAAATTATGAGCAAACAAATCTGTCTACCCTCTTTCTTAGTCTTTTATTACGCGCACTACTGGAACGCGTAATTCGTGTTCGTTGAAATAGTAGGTAAGATAAGAAAAGATATATTTTATTTGCTCAAAACATGTGTCGCATACAATAGTAAAAAGTGCATTGAGATATAAGTACTATAGTACTTATATCTCGATGATGTAGGATAACAAAAATACAGAAAATCGTTCAGAAATATTTTGCCACTTATATTATTATGGCGGCGTGCAAATGTTTTAAAATGGGAAATTGAGATTTTTTTTAAATCATTTCAGTCAGTAGAATTTAATTTAATGGAAAATACAAAATGTCCAAGCTAAACATTACAAAAAACTTTAAAAAAATTTACCCGTGTCTGTAAAAAAAATTGCAACTATGTAGTAATAAATCCCAAAAAGATACAATATGTCAAAAAAGTAAAATAATAATAAAATAATAATCTATTCATTACATTTACTTGTTTCAGTAATGCAACAGATTGATAGAAAAAATATTTGCCTCACTTGCAAAATATGAAATACTGTAAATATGACAAATAAAAGCTATGAGTATTGCCAGATACAAAACTAACTACAGCTACCTTCTAAATAATTATCAAACTCGTTAATAATCTGTGTTAATTTGTTTTGCATATAACAAAACTGGTTGCAGTCAATCTATGGTCGCCATTTTTATAAAAGTACTTATCCACGTGATTTATTGCGTATTTAATTGATGAAGATTGATGTCATAACTGTTGTTATCAATTTATATTTACAATTCTATCAAATGTTCAACATTGTAGTGCAGAAACTAGATTCTGCAGAATGAACAAGTGAGTAAGGCCATTAAAATACTGTTTATGGGCTATATTAGGTATGTTAATTGGATTTAGCAATATTTTATAGGATAAAAATTGACAATGAAAACTAGATTTGTTTACTCGATGGTTCAGAATAATATTTTAAGCCTGAACTTGAAAGTTTATTTGGCCACAAAAATGTTACGGATCTCGAATCGAATGCCTCGAAGAAACCACAATAATATCACAAAGAAAGTAGTTTAGTATTACTACTTTCTAAATTGTGATATAGAGGAAAGTCACCAAATATGGAATACCATTTTGTTTTTGGGATATAAAAAAAAAACTTCATATAAATTAAATCAGTTTAATGTTTTTACTAATCAGTCATACATTTATATGTAGTAATTAACAGCTTTGAATCAAATATATTAATTATCAAATTAAAATCTAACACAAAAAACAAAATCACAAATGAGTAACCAAATATGGAATAGGTATCCATATATGGAATATATATATATATATTTCAGAAATGACACCTACCACTGCTTGTCTCTGCATCACCTAAAGGTTGATTGGTAGAAAATGCCTATGGCATTGAGTCCGCCTCTGTACTTTTGTGCTTGAAGTGTTATAAATAAATAAATAATATAAGCATAAATCAACATAACAATAACAAAAATGGACATTAATATCTTTGAGATCAATTAAATGAATATAATATATTGTGATAAATGAAAGAAGTTACATAATTACTTGCAAAAGTCACAGATCCAAGTATCAAATGTACGTAAAAGTACGACTGTCCATATTTGGATTTTTATACTAGTTCAAACTCTTCTAAATATTTTTTAAAGTCACAATATTTTAATGACAAAAGATCACAAAATGGTGAAATAAACATAATACCGATATACTAAATAGTATAACACTTATGTAAACAAACATAACAGCTGGTAATACTCGTTTATTACTTACCTTTAAAATTTTCTGCACGACAACAAAACAAAACACGCCTGCCACACGTGAAGCATTCGCGCAACTGACTCGATGGTGTGGGTGCGATAGTTAGTAGACCGAATGAAACAGAAGATATTCGAGTGTTGCGTTTCATACTTATAGTCTTAGAGAAATGAAGGAATTCCATATTAGGATACTATTCCATATTTGCTAATAATTATAAGAAATTACTTCCTTGTGCATAAATTTTATTACATACCACTGTTAAACCCAGGATGGTTTGTTTATGTTTTTTCTAAGTAATTGTAACAGTGTTAATAAAATAAATAAATAAAAAGTTAATTGCTTCAACTTCAAAAACGTATTCTTATTAGGTACAACGGATACTCTGCCCTCCCGCAAGTTATGTACTTAATTGTATTTATGTTATTAAACAATAACTTAAAAAAAAAATACTGAAATTCAGTTCACAAAAAGCAAATTGCTCAAAAGCCAAATAAAACTGCCAATCTCTATAAAACAAAAGTATTTAATAAAACTTTATCTTATAAGAAGCTCTTAACCGTAACACAAACACACTCACATACAATTTGGCAACATTATAACGCCAACTGCGGACTCCACCATATTTGCCAACTTTAAAATGATAATAAAAAAATCATACTTCAGTATGAAGAATCGACTACGGTAATCTACGAATTGGAAAGAGACAGGTATTTGTATGAGCGAGAGGGGGAGTAAATGGTAAATTCTTATTGGTTCTGTGTGTTCGTAAGCCCCGCCCCTTGTAGTGGAGTACCCCACGTGTTTTTGTTGCGCTCAGACGATGTTGGGCCGCGCTCGCGCCCGCACGTGACGATGCTCCGCAAAACTTTCAGGAGTTTACGTCCATAATAATGTAAAGTATTTTATGCGCAGGTGTAGTTTATTGTGTATGTAAGAGTGGAATGCTTTGTTATGTTATTTAGGACAAAGATGTAGTTTAGTATGCTGCAGTTAGTTTTTTTACCTTTGTTACAATTATTATTTATTTCTCAAGCATGCTGGACAGAGGAAACGGCAAAAATAAAATATATTAACGTAATCTATATCATATCAAAGAATCTGCTTTGAAAATTCTAATAAGGTATCAAACTTGACCTTAATAAGATTTCTCTCCCCTAAAGTAACTAGAATTTCAATTAATAAGAAACTGACGATAATAAAAAAAAACCTCAAAAAAAGCTCGATTAATCAATAATTGAATTGATTGGTGATAATTTAAGTCAGCGACACACAACAAACAACTTGCTGTAACTTTTTAAAATATGATATTTGTAGTTATTCGCAAGTAATACAAAGCACACGGTCCCACACTCGCGGACCGCAGCCTCCCTTATGATCGCCATCCCCTAAGGATCCGGCCTATTTCACCCCTGTTATGGTGTAAGCGTTTAATGCAATACTTTCTATACGGGTTTTAGAATCTGACACGGAAAAGCCACGCTACCAATTGCTGTGGTAAAATGTTGGAGGGTTGAGACAGCCGTGTTTAAACTATTGCGTTTTCTTGACGTGGTATGTTTGTCACAGCCAAAGGGTTTAATTAGCCGTTCAATTAACTGCCTAGCCTCTTTACTAAACAGGGGTAAAAAACTACAGTTAAGTTCGGGAGTTGGGGCTTAGTCAGGTTCTTTTTAACCCTGCGGAAAGGAATAGAAGCCTACGGGACAACGCTTTTTAGGCGAATATAAATTTAAGGTTAGGGCAACTTTTCTTTTTTTTTTTCTTTAGGATGGGAAATCACCAAATAACTTCTACCACTCTGGGCGGAGCGGGAGGGAGTGTCAGACTCTTACTGACCAAAACCCATCCATGTTCCTTCCTTGCCCTTTATATGTTCCGGGGCCGCGGTATCTCTTTCGAATAGGCCCACAACCCCGGCAGGAGGGACGTTAGGTTGGTTAGGTTTCTTTAAAGTAAAGAGGTTAGGCGGTTAATTGAACCATGGCGGTTACTTGCTAAGTAAACCATTTGGCTGCTTTGTAAAAAATACTTATTTCTTACATTTTTTTTCTCCATCCGTACTCGTTAATACAGACACCTCCTTTCTTGGCATATTTCTAAACAAACTCCATCGCTATCAACACAACCAATTAGTAAACTCAGGTGCAAAAAAAACTTATTAGATTTTGGTAATAAGAAAACCTTTAAATGGAGTACCTACCACTTCTAGCATTTTTATCTACATTTGCACAATTACATGTTCTAACTGTCTCCTTGATCTAGTGGTCGTATGACCGACTACTGAAAATGAGGTCCTGGGTTCAATTCCTGTAACGGGAAACGTGTTATTGGGTTTTTCCATCAAGAATTTCTAAGTAGCAGCTACGAAGATTACATTGATAGGCTCGCCCGTATTACGCGTGGAACTTAAACATAACTGTTAAAATGTGGGTGTTCATTAGGTATTAAATACACCACTGCCTAACCTTTCTGGGATAACAGGCGTGGAACGTTACTCCATTCCATCGAGAAAGGTATTTAAAACAAGTAATAATCTCCCATCTCCCTTTAAAAACTGTAGCGGAATAGACATTCCAACCATTTGCTACATCCAATAAATACTTTAAACATTACTTCCATCCAACTAACCCCCAAATACCATACTCCATTTAATATTTAATCTCACAAAACGAAAGAGAATCAATCGCAGCAACACTAAACAAACTAAAATTAAATCAGCCGAACCCTTGGGTTCCGTATAATACCATTATTTAGGGTTCCCCAACCCCCTCGTGTTAAAAGTTAGAGGATATAACTATTGTCATTCAATGTAATTATAACGCACCATTAACTCACAGTTTTGTAAACAGATTAATGAAATGGATAATTCAATTACGTTTCAATGATATTCAATTATTTTTAAGTCGTTTTCATTTAATTTTGAATAGATTATCTAATACTAGCTGACCCACGCAACTTCGTCTGCGTCACATATGAGAGAAAAACGAAAGGAAAAAAATCTCCGTTTTTCCAACATTTTTCATTCCTGCTCCGCTCCTAATAATCGTAGCGTGATGTTATATAGCCTAAAGCCTTCCTCGATAAATGGACTATTCAACACAAACATAATTTTTCAATTCGAGCCGGTAGTTCCTGAGATTAGCGCGTTCAACCAAACAAACAAACAAACTCTTCTGCTTTATAATATTAGTATAGATTGCTTTTAGTTTGATATGAGTGGGCTGTGTTGAGTCCTGCAAGTCTACTAGTAGTATACATCATTCTTGATAGCTGAATCAACAAATAAACAGTATTTTAATGGTCGTTTCTGTTGATCACATACTTACTTACCTTGCTATACTAGCAGGCACATTATTCGTTTTGGGTCTTTCTTTATCGTGTGATTAGTACCTAACCTGCTGTCACAGTTTTTATGCCGCCTCTGACATGGCTTTCTCTCTCTTTAAATATCTCTCAAGCATGCTGGTTTCTTCACAATGTTTTCAAAATCAAAATCAAAATATTTTATTTCACATAGGCCTGGATGGGCACTTATAAAACGTCGAAAAAGGTGCACGGTGCGCGTTGGTCGATTCCATGGAGAAGAACCGGCAAGAAACTCCATGGTTACTCTTTTCAAATCATTTGGTATTACAATATTATTGTTTCATTACAGCATTAGTACTAAGGTATGGGGGGACAGCGTAGGCCCGACAATAGGTCGTTGCTTGCTATACAAAAAATGTAAAACAAAAGGAATATTTAACAAAAGTTAAACAGCATCCGGGAATCTAATCTATCTCCTTCACCGAAGCAAAAATATGAATGATATTAATAATTGTGTATTGTTTTTTTTTTATATTATATTTGTAGGCTGATCAAAGCATGAACTCACTGTATATTGTGAGACCTAAATGTAATAATATCACAAAAAACTGTTTGATTTGATTTGAACAATATGGAAACATTCGGGGCATTTCTCTTATATTGTAGAATTACTCGCCCGTCCAATTTCCAGTCCGTCAAAAATGTTGTGTTACATTTGTATTACTACCTTTTCCTTATAAAACAATCAAGCACGAGTAACTTCTTTCCTGAAAAAAGCAGAATGATAATGCGCGGGACGAGAGCTCCAAAAATACTTCGGTGAGGGCTTGCCTTGCTGTGCGACAAGCACGGGCTACTACATAACAAGAACGTTGAAGCACATCGTGACATATAAAGACATCGTAAATAAGACCTATAAACTAGTTTAAGTATTTACTTGAGTCATCATCAAAATCAAAATCAAAGCATTTATTTCAAGTAGGCCAATTAATTACAGGCACTTTTGAATATTGTCGAAACAAAGATGATTTTATTATTATAGAAATTATATGTAGCTACAGTCCCAGTCAGTCTCCTGCTGCCCTTATCCCAAATTATATGTGGTCTGCGGAGCATGTCTTCTTCTACCATACTTACTCGTTATATCGAAAACTCGAAAAACTAACCTGAAAATTACATATCCACCACCTCCGAAGTAAATTAACATCGTTATTGGGAGCATTACGGAAAGTAGCAAACTGTATACCAAATAAAGTACGTACTTTGATTTATAACGCGTTAGTCAAATCGCATTTAGAATCATGGGGTTCCGCAGCAGTAACTAACATAAATTCACTTCAAAGAGTTCAAAATAAAATAATAAAAGCTGTGTTCCATTATAATTATCTTACTGCAACAAATACTATTTATGAAACAACTAAATTATTAAATATTAGACAGCTATACATTTACTACACCTGCATGCTCTTATCAAAACATAACTTCAAACGGAATATAAATTAACATACAAATAAAGAAAAAAAATGTAAATTTGGATGGGTATTTGAGTAGAGGAAGACCAAAGAAACGATGGATGGACTGTGTTAAGAAGGATATGGTAAGAAAGGAAGTGTCTGATGAGATGACGAAAAATAGAGGAGTATGGAAGAAGAAGACATGCTGCGCCGACCCCAAATAAATTGGGATAAGGGCAAGAGAATGATGATACAAATAAAGAAAAAACAATGTCACATAACCTGAGGAATAGATATAAAAACAAACCATATTGTTTGAAGGAGTTAACCTGTTCAATGTATTACCGGACTATATTAAAGAGTGCAATAACGTGAACATATTTAAAAATAAGCTAAAGGAATATGTACATTATAACTTCTAATACTCCAGAGGAATTTGTATTGGACTATATAATCATACTTTTTACTTTGTATCTGATTATAAGCGGACTGTATGTTCTTATGAGAAATACATTTCTTTAAACCGATATCCGCAGTCAACTCGAAGTCTTTACATTCTTATAGTTAAGTAATTGCTGAAGTTAAAACTGTCTCAAGTCAGAATTCTTATCTTTGCTTTCTTTGACGATTTTTACATCGTTATAGTTCTTGTCTATTGCATTATTTTTGCACAGCTTATAACTTGATTATAGATACGAGTGTAAGATTGCCTATAGGACACGTGAGCTCCAATTAACTCCTACCAAAAAAGGATCTATCAACTTTATTCACGATACAATACTTCTTAAAAGCTGTACCACCCCCACTCCCTGCTGACTCCCTCAGCACCACAGCACCATGCTGGCAGCCACAAGGAATTAGTCGTTGTTAATGAATCGTAATCCGGCACACAATAAACATGGCGCAGGTGCCGCCATCTATTGGAAAACTTGCCCAGTTAACGAACGGTGCGAGGCCGGAGTAGGGAGGTGGGGAATCGTCGATATATTTTATCGATGGCAAGAATTTGAGTATAACATTCGCTAACGTTCTCAGGTAAGTAATTGCTGGCTCTGAATCTAACTGGATGCAGTGGAATACCAATATTTTACACATCATCATCATCAGACTAACTTCACCCATTTCTTGGAATGAGCCTCCACTTGTCCAGGATATTCCCGTGGTGGTCTGCCGGACCCCCACAACACGACACCCTTTGGCAAGAACGGATACAACCCTTCGAATGACAGCTGGGACCTTCATCTTGTCATGCTTCCATAAACCTGGATGGGTGGGTGGGATGGATGGGATTGATAAGACTTGACCTCGATCAAAACACGGCCCTGTCAATCAATCCATGCAGCTGTTATTATAAAGCCACTAGGTTCTAGTAAGATTTTCAGTATGTGTGCTTAATTAACAAAAAAAGTTCAAGAATGATGTCAATTTCATGACTTAAATTTGACTTCTTTAAGTAGATATAATCGGAATATTGTTTACTCTATAAAATAAAAAAGTAAAGAAGAAATTTGTGATATTCGCTTCTAGACTACTTCAACTCCAGCTTTACTCATTGTTGCTTTAGGGGCATTCTATTTTAAACAATAGCCACTTATATAGCAGTAAAAAGATAGCGTAGCGCTGAAGAAACACTGTCGTACCGTTGTCGTAACATTTCCGTACCGTTAGTGTAGTGTGTCCGTAGCGTCGTCGTAGCACTGGCGTAGCGTTGTCGTAGCGATGTTTTTGCATTTTCTTAGCGTTGTTGTAGCGTATGTTGGTATAGTGCAACTAAAAAATGGCGTAACGATTGTTCCCGGAGTATTGTTAGTGTCGTATAAACCCCAAAACGATTTAAGATCAAATTATCGACACTGTCCACATCCCTAGCCACAGTGCAATGGCTAAACATTTATTTGATGGCGTATCGAGTGATTGCGCGCCTCCGTATCGCCGCCACCTGAATTAAAAACAATAAATTGTCGACAACATACCCCCCGCATCCCGACACCCTCTCGTACACCCCCACAGACCCCTGAGCAAATGAAACTTAAGACTCAGAAGTTTTCTATTAAAAAAAGTTGCCAAAAAAATTGTTTATATTTATTGATTTCGAAATTATTATCGTCTAATTTCGTTTTGACTATAAATTAGGGTGTTTTTAAATAATGGGAATATTTTCCCTATAAAGTTGCCAATAAGGGTGTTTGTTTCAAGTTTATTTTTAATGGGAAACGGTTTCTGTGTTTCTTTTGATTCCTGACTGAGGGTGGAAGGTCGCGAGAATGTTTGTTATTGTTTAACATTTAGGTTATTGTCGGGGAAGAGCTATAAATTCTATAGCTGAAATTCGGCAGTTATAATGAACCTGTGGTCCATGCCAAGATGATGTCTAGACTTTAAATGGTACCACTGAGTTGGTTTTGATGTCTCCACACTATGTTTCTTCTCAGAGTAAATTAACAAGAAACAGCGAGCTCATCCACACAGTTTTCAAACAATTTCGGTTGTGACCTTGTGTTTTGCCCGTTTCTATACACAAGTTAACTTGAAATATCCTATCTCCGATAGCTACGTGACGTGGCATATTTACTGACAGTTTATGGGGTAAGTAAGTTCTATAAAAGTGTATGAAACAACTGATCTTAGTACAACTGTTGGTACCGTTATAAACAAATCCGTTATTATTCAATGTGACAACAGCCTCCGTATCAATTGTAATGTTAATCAATATGGCAGTACACACATGTAGAATATGCCCATGGCATTAAGTCCGCCATTATACATTTGTTTATTTATTTAAGTAGGTATACACCCGACCCGAATGGCGTAGTGGTAATGACGCTGCCTTACGTTCTTAGGGTCCTGGGTTCGAATCCCGGTAGGAGCAAATGTTTGTGTGATGAGCATGGACATTTGTTCGGAGTCATGGATGTTTATATGTATAATAAGTATGTATCTACAAACAAAAAAAACGTATATACACACATCAAAAGTGTCTAGGGATCAAGCATTTTTATGCGGATTTCTTGAGATTGAGATGTGGCTTTGTAATAAATTTATGATTTTATAAATTTATATGGATCCTTTTTGGTGCATTTCATAATTTGAATCAGGAACTGTGAATCAAATTCGAGTAAAAGATGAAAATCAGCTGTCAATATTTTCCCTATAAAAACATACAACGCATTGAAGACATTATTAGTGCTACTGTTTCCCTACTACTGATTAAAACCAACGTTATTATGGAGCGGCGACGTCATTTAAGCAGGGAAGAAATGCTCAGAGCCGTGGGAATGATAGAAGCTGGTTCCCGGCAACGTACTGTGGCTTTAGCTCTGAATACAAGTCAGAGTGTTATCAGTCGACTTTGGACACGTTACCGAAGCACTGGTACCGTGGCTGAGCGCCATGGAGGACGGTATCGCTGCACCACACGGAGACAAGACCGATACATTCAAATCTTAACTCGAAGAGCTCCAACAATAACCGCCATGATGTTAGCCGTGAGGCTTCATCACTCTTCAGGGAACTTAATTAGCGACCAAACAGTCAGAAACCGCTTGCATGAAGTGAACCTTCATTCCCGAAGACCGCTACGGGTACCACCTATAGTAATGCACAATCGTAGGATTCGATATCAATGGGCTCTTGAACACAGAAATTGGGCAGAAGAACAATGGCGTTTCGTGTGCTTTTCTGATGAGTCTCGTTTTGGTATGAGACCGGATACAAGACGTATACGACACTGGAGAACCCCTGGACGCCAACAGCGATTAAAATCCTGCTAGGAAGTCCATCCTTATAGTGGTGGAACCATCATGGTATGGGCGGGTATTTGGATCGGCGGAAGAACTGAGTTGATTTGGATCAGAGGCAACCTCAACGCTCAAATTTATGCTGAGATGATTGTATCAGACGTCATCGTTCCTCTACAAGTGCAAATCGGTCCCTTATTTCAGTTAATGCATGATAATGCACGACCGCACACTGCAAGAGTTGTAAGACAGACTCTCGCCGCAGCTAACATCAATGTCCTGCCCTGGCCTGCTCAGTCGCCAGACTTGAATCCGATTGAGCATGCATGGGATATGCTACAGAGAAGAGCTCTGCCGAATATGGAGGGTATCCAGTCGCAAGAAGACCTTTTTTTGTTGTTGCAACGAACATGGGCGGCCATTCCACAGCGTGATTTGGATGAACTCATTTTGAGTATGCCAAACCGATTTTCTTGTGTTGTTAGTGTTCGCGGTAGAAACACGGATTATTAATTGTTTAAGTTACCCAATAAAATTTTAAAGAAAACTGTTATTTCAATCTTTTTTTCGAACTTTTGTGTTAGTGGTTCAAATGTCAAAAATCCCTTTATTAGGAAAATGGCAAATTTCTTTATTAATGCAAAGGTGACTTGGTTTATCGTTACTGTGACAAACGAAAACACTTTATTTGATGAATCCTTAAAGAAAATTTTAATTAATATCAATCAGGAGAAAAGTTATTGCAAAAATATATGTTGATCCCTAGACACTTTTGATGTGTGTATGTAGTATATCAACTATCTAGTGTCCACGACACAAGCTTTGCTTAGTGTGACACTATTATTATTATTATTATACACAAAATAATAAAAGGACAACATACTCGTATTATCATAGAAGACCACGAAGGTACTGCTTCTTTACTGTTTCATTTTTATTTGTTTATTTTTCTTGAATGTTAAATAAATATAAATTCTTAGTGAATAAAACCACTTACCATAGACAAACACAATCATTTTTGGCAACAATTTTATCCTTCCTCAACCACACATCTATTCCGCATGTACCAGTATCACAGTTAATCAACCAATTACGTTAACTGATGGTAATGCCGGGCCCACACTTAGCGTGGAAGCGGTCCAACGCGGCGCGGTGTAGATCAGCCGCGCGACCGCAGGCGCCGCGCAGACGTGCGGCTAACACACGTGCTCGTAAATCGCAATTTGTCGCAAGTGGAGATCGACGCGTATGTTTTTATACAGAGTTGGGAACATGATAGAGGTTCATCTCTTCGTTTCTGATTGTACGACTCCGTGGCAGCCGAGCAGTATAAAAGATCGCGACTACTGAACTTGAGGACCTGGGTACGATTCCTAAGTCGTGCAAGGTGTTGTTGGGTTATTTCATTAGGAATTAGGAATTTTTGAGGAACAGTCACGGAGAGTGTAATTGTGCCCGGTTGATGACAATAGGCTCCCCCGCCAACCCTTTTAACTGTAAACATATCTGTTGAAACGTGGGTGTACTAATAGGTGTACCTATGCCTAACTCTGCGGAGGATACAGTTGATGTGATGTCATGTTATGTTGACATGTTACAGTGCTTCCTTGAACATTTAAAAACCTCATTGAGCTGTAAAGGGCTAATTAATATCCAAAACCTAGGCATTTCACTTTTTTTTTTAATATCGCTGGTTAACAACATACAGCGCCATCTAGCGCAACACTAAACAAGGCTTGTGTCGTGGATACCAGATGGTTGATATACTACATATATACATTTTTTTGTTGTAAATACATACTTCTTATACATATAAACCTCCGTGACTCGGAAACAAATGTCCATGGTCATCACACAAACATTTGTTCCTACCGGGATTCGAACCCAGGACCCTAAAACGTAAGGCAGCCTCACTACCACTACGCCATTCGGACCGTCTAATTCAATTCTTCAAAACTTCTTTTACCTACTTACACACTTAGCCTAACTTCGTAATAAACTCATACCATATACCCATCTTGATCTTCTTCGTGTCGATATAATATGGTTCCCATATGATTAAAAATAAAAACATCGTCAAACATGCATATTCTCTGTGCGATGCTCCCCTAACAAAAGTGGATTCTGTCCGTGATCTCGGCATTATCCTAGACTCCAAGCTCTTCCTAGACTTGCATATTAGTAAAATAGTAAATAAAGCGTACCAACTTTATGGAATTGTTATGCGTTCGACATTAGATTTTAAGAAGCCTTCTTCATATATGTGCCTATATAAGTCTCTCGTACGCTCGCAACTGGAGTATGCAGTGTCCGTCTGGAGTCCATACTATAATAAGTACATTGAGGCGATTGAGAGTGTTCAACAGAAATTCCTACGTGCAATGCATTTTAGGTGCTTTGGATATTACTTGTCATATCAGGATTTACTCAAAAAGTATAAACTTACAACACTTGAAAGTAGACGCAAGTACTTGATGGCCATGAATCTCTATAACATTGTTAGAAGTAGTTTTGACTGCATTGAGTTAACTAATATGTTGTGCTATGTTGTTCCTAGAACTGTGTACAAGCGAAAGGTGCGCGCTGGTAGACTATTTTTCACGCGTACCTGTCATTCTAACACTGGTTTGCGTTCACCTGTTCGCAGAATGATTGATGCCTACAACATGACTTTTGAACATATTGATATTTTTGCTTGTTCTCCCAGTACGTTCAAATGTCTCATACTCAAGGAGCTCTCACTTGATCTATGTGTAAATAAAAATACAGATAAGCATGATAGTTAAGTAAGTTTAGTTTCTAATATTATTTTGTATTACTACCCTAGCACTTCAATTATTTGTTAGTTATATTCCACAGTTAATCTGAGAACAGCGTTGTGGGCTGCAATATTGTATCCTAAAAATGTTATGTGTATCTCCTTTTTTATATTTTATATTGTAGCTGTTTGCTGTTCCTTTTGAATAAAATAAAATAAAATAAAAATAAAATTACACCAGAACTCGGCCACGTCAACGGCGTTGGTGGTGGCTTCGAACAGGTCCTTTAAGGTGCAGGTGGTGCTTACAAAGAGCAGGCCAGGAGGGGGAGCATGGTTTGAGACGAGGCTCCGTAGTCGTACTCAGTTTTATCGGGATACCCCCACCGGTCCAAGTTGTACCTGCAGCAGCCCACCGGTTTTGAAGTCCGTTTAGAGACTTCCAGGTGGGCCATGATGGCGGTTTGTGTCTCACTGGAAGCTTTTCTTACCCAAGGAGTTGCAGGAAGAAACTACAAAACACTACCTACTGGGATTATTTTGGTAAAACCTCTGTTGAAGACACATTTGACACAAACGAGTTTATGAACAACATATTTAAGACCAAGAGGTACTTGAATCTTCTATACATTCCCAGCTCTACACGATTGGCTTTTAACCCAGCGTACTTCCGTTGTCTCCGAATGTTACAATATCCGCTAATTTGACACCCCCCTCCTGCACCCTCACTACCACCCCCTCATACCACCACCATATAGAGCTCATATAACACCATAAGTGGATTTTTGGCACGAGAACACTCCACATACGGTAATGTAGTTCCAATGGGAATTTTATTTATTCTTCCCATTTAGTTCATTGTCCTTATTAGCATCTTGAAGACGTACTTCTTAAGTATTGCAAATAAAGTAAAGCATACTTTATGTGCATATTTTGTTTAACTAAATCTAACTGGAGCTGGTGGCTTCTTGCTCCCACTGGTGGGTAAATAGCAGCCTGTATACCACCACACCAGTACAGGTGCACTGATGGTTGAGCTACACCTGACAAGGGTGATCCTTGAATGAATGACGATCAATTACACACCGCCACCCCACTGCGCTTCGGGAAACACCCTAAACTGTTGATTCCGGCTAACATTCAAACACCTTTGACAGTTATAATCATAGATATATTTAGCTCAATGGTTATAATAGTTAGTAGACAGAAAGTCTGACAAACAGTCTTACCGGTAACTCAGTTGGCGACATCATCTTTGTTGGGAAAAGGCAACGCAGAAACATACTTCCTTGGTAGAAATCCTTATAATCTACTATGTTCTTTCGAGTTGAGGTAGGGTGTGTACTTCTTACCCGTCACCACCTCCGTCAGTCATTCCCGGGCCCATGTGAGGGGCCCGCCATGAAGGGCGATCGTCGGCGGAGGACTGGACGTAAAGGCTATGCCGGTTTCCCAGTCCCCCGCCACTTGGACGAAGCGGGAATGTCGCTGGGTCGTTTTAGTGGGTATACCGGGTCAGACCGGGGAGTCCCACATACCCCTCTCATCCCCCGATGGGAGGGTATGCGTAATGCATTTTTTCCCAGCGTCAAAAAAAAAAAAAAAAAAAGGGTGTGTACTTCTTGAAATCTGTAACCAATCCAGTTGTGTGGCTTGGCTGGTCAAAATATTGTTATTACCAACTACTTTTGCTCGCGGCTTCACTTCCATATATTCACAGAAATACGAGTAGATGCTCGGGAATATTTAAATTGTAGCGTATGACACTTGGGAATAACGTAGCTTCCCGTTAGTGAAAGAATTTTCTGAATCGGATCAACAGTTCCAAAGATAACTTCCTATATACAAATTATAGCTATTCATAAAATTAGTATCTAAGATATTAAAATCATATTAAAAAGCAAAGTGTAAAGTAACTCCTCCTCAAAAAAAATTTTCACTAAGGGCCGAATAGTGCGAAATGAGTGGTTTCGGTCGATTTACAAAAAATCTATTGATTGGACTAAAAAAATAAAACTCTACTATGCAGAATGATCACATGTTTTTTAGTACGGTTTTGAATCGTTCAAAGAAATTTTTAGAAATCAGTTCGTGTTTTTTTCTATCAGGTAAAATTAATTCTATTGTTTTCAAAACATAGCATATACCCTGAAGAATATCATACATTTTTCTGGTTTTGTTTATTGCAGTGAATCATATACTTTCAGGCATTATAAAACTCGCGTTTAGCTACTGTAGTCGCCTTAAACAAGTTTTGAATGAATGAGTTTTGATGGATGGAGTTTTGGATTAGACACAAACAATTAAGAAGCTTGCTTACTACACCGTGGCATACCATGACACGGTGTAGAGAGCATACTCCGGTAAGTGACACTCCTTTCTATAAAACGTTTTAACGAGAATATCCTCTCTTCACACCACTCAAGGAGCCATAACAGTTCACTTAATTACATCGAACAAACATCACCATGTTCTAAGGGGTTGCTAATTTAATTTATTTGCTCCCTCCCGCCCCCCGCACCGTGCACCCCTCACCCCGGGGGCTAAGTGTCACTTAATGGCAAATTTAGTGGCGCGGTCGGCTGCCACTTGACACTTTACTCTAATGTACTCACACCTTAGTTGAAGAAAATATGGGAAGCATGTTGTACGAAACATTTTTTTCGGTTTTCCATGAAGGTTATAATAGTTTCAGATGATGAATATGACCGATTAGTGTAATAGATGTCAACGTAGCAATACAATCAATTTGTAGGTACACTGTATATCAATATCTTTGATTTCTCCAAAAAGTTTGTTAAGGTCATTACTTTAAATATCTCCATAACCCGTTTATCTGCGCCCATAAGCGCGCGCGTTTTTGTGTAGAGTTACTTAGTTTGATGTACAGAATGCTTGGTTGACGGCTTTGTGAAGGGGTTGTTACCCTACGATCATCGAGGATGAGACACAAACAGAGTGTAAGAGTTAAGAAACATTATGTAGTGCGTGCAATATTTATCTACCCGACGGACAACAAGCTAGTCCATCAGGGAGTCATTCAATGAAGCCAACACTACGCGAAAACAATATAAAAGTACTAACAGTAAGTAACACACCATTGAAACGTAATCTGACCTTCAAGGCAGCTGAAACATCATTCTTAATCAATTGCCTGAACAATCTCCCATAGTCTTCGAATCCAACTGATATTTCTCACTAATTGACGATACTAATTACCGCTATCTCAAACTGTTTAAGACTTCTCTTAATCAATCACAGAGCATTTAAAACCTACTCAAACTTCAATCAAGAAATAACCGTTAAATTAAACTATTCTCAACGACATTGCCGTCTAACGGGCATATTATGACCTCTTGTGTTAGTGAGCTAGGTGGTGGAGGGACGGGAGGGCGGGAGGGACCAGAGTGCTAGTAAATTGTAAGAGAAAGGAATAAACGTAATGTCTGGAGTTGACCGCGGTCGCTGAGGTTTATAGCAGTATTAGTGAGGGGATGATGCGGTGATCTACTAAAATGGGGATCGACTAAAACCTAAAACCCAGTCTCTGAGTGACCAACTCAAAGAACGGAGTGAATACGGAGGCAAAGAATAGCGGTTTGTGATGGAACTCAGCAGGGGCCTATGTCCATGCAGCAGCATCGTAGTATAGAGTACAAAATACAACACTAAGATGAGCTAGCTAAACTGTGATGATATGAGTAGTTAGAAAAAAAACCACAGCCATTCAAGTCACTTGATTACCAATATTTCGTCGCCTTGGAGGCCAATGGAGCTAAGCCACAATTTTTGCGAAATGGAGTTAAGTGCATTAACGTACTCACAAAGAGCCATACTTTATATTAGTCAATACATCTAATAGATATCATAACTGTAAGCAGGTTATTTTTGAATTTGTCAATAAATTTAAGTGTATTTTTAATAAGAGTCAAAAAGTATAAGCAGCTTAGATTCATTGTGATTACAAGTCATAGAAAATCATTATTGAGTGGTCAATAGTTGTAAGAGCTCATAGAACTCTTGACCTCCAAAATTATGACATCGTAATACTGTATTCTAGACTCTTGTGATTTGTCTTTTTTTATCCAATCCCGATATTATTTGTGAACATTTAATTGGCAGAGAAAAAACGTGTTTATTCCTGTTGACCAATCCGCATTCTGAATTCAATTTTAATATAAGTAAGTGTGTACAACGTGTACCTGTTAAACGAACCTACAAAGGAGAACAGAGTAGACGTAAAAACACGTTGGTATATAGCCTGTTTAGAGGTGGCCAAAGTTTCCAAGTGTGCAAGTCATTTTTTTCGACCACTTTTAATGTATATTTTTTTTTTTTTGGGACAAGCCCGCCACATACGCCCAAACCACTGTAACCCCTGAAAGCCAGAATCAACAGTGGCGACCACCAGAAAAGCGCCGAGACAATGAAGCTCGACGAAGTCCCAGAGAATGAATTTAACTGTCTTGGATCCCGCAACGAAATTAATCAGAAAGTATAGCGGAGGAGTAGGAAAGAACTGTAATTTCCACTTCCCTCCATATCAGCAGGAGACAGAACGAAACAAGGCCAATAGGCACAAAGGGACGTTTACAACTGGGATAGGCCTAGTTGCCTAGCACCACGGATAAATATTAACGTTAATGGGTCCTAAGTAGAGAGCTGTTATATTTGATTCCAATAATAGGTATGCCAAAAACGCTTGAACGCACGGAAATTTGCTCTAGTTTCTCCTCTAGGTACTCCGGATGTAACCTGTACGCTATCTAACATAATATTGCGTTCATTTTGCCTAAGACTACACTCCCACAAAATGTGATGAGCAGATTGTTCATATTCGCAGTCAGATGTTTAACATTGACAAAAAGGCGAGTCAACAAGCTTGAAGGAAAATAATTTAAGTTGCCATGGCCCGTAAGAAATTGGGCAACACAGTGATCAACCTCCACCCATGTCCTGTACAGCCGCTCACGAACGGATGGAAAGAACTGGTGGAGGTGTCTGCCCTTGATGGAATTGTCCCACCTACATTGCCATTCAGATAAAAGTTCCTCCCAGACGTCGGTCTATGGTTTGAATAATCTAGAAATCTTAGCACGATCACGTATGGTTAAAAAGTCTGCGTCCGTGGTCTCACGCGCGTTATAGTACATTGCAGCCCGCCGCTGCACCTCAAGATCGACTGGAAGTACACCCGCAAGCACCGGAAGAGCTTCGGTACTAACCGTCCTATACGCTTTTAATATATCTGCGAAGAAAGTTGAGACAGCTTTAAGTAAATTGACACCATCTGGAGTTACTGAACCAGATAAGAGAGGTAAGAAAGTCCCACCTAACAAAAAATCAGAAGTAGTCAAGGATGTAATTAGAGACCACATTAAGTCTTAACCTACTGTTTCTTCACATTACTGTCGCAGTACGACGAAAAGAAAATACTTGCCTTCAGGTTTAAGTGAAAACCGTTTGTACTTAGACTATGTAGAGTATTGTAAAGAACGTCAAGTTGTACATGAGAAGGCCAGTTTTTACAAGTCTATTTTTACAAGCGAATTTAATTACGGTTTTCATCGCCCTAAGAAAGATCAATGTGACCATTGCATTCAATTTAAAAATAGGCCAGAGCATGAACAGCAGCTTAAAAACGAAGCGAGAGAGCATACAGTTTGTGACGAAAATCGTACTAAAGTACATCTAGGCTTTGCCGCTTTTGCTATGGACCTGGAAAAAATACTATTAGCTCCAAGTTTACAGGCTGGTCAGGTTTATTATAAAAGAAAGTTGAAGATTTACAATTTTACAGTGTATAATTTAGGAAATTCTGAAGCTACAAATTATATGTGGCATGAAGGAGTGGCCAGATTGCCACTTGCATTTGGATGCATTTGTCGTCATTGCCTGCAGAGGTAAAAGAAATAACTTTCTTTTCTGACACTGCTTCTGGCCAGAACCGGAACACTATTATTGCCGCAATGTTTTACATGCAGTAACGGTTTTGCCAATCGAAACCATCAATCAAAAGTTCATGGAGTCAGGACATTCAGAGATGGAATGTGGTAGTGTTCATTCTGCAATAGAAAACAGAGGGGGTTATGTAGATATCTACACACCAGAGGGCTGGTACACTGTCGCACGTACGGCTAAAACTACCAAGCCCTATTACAAGATTAAAGAGTTGACTTTTTCAGATTTTATTGACTTCAAGTCGTATAGTAACAAAATTATCACAAATAAAAATAAAACAGAGACTGGTGATAATATGAACTGGCTGGTATTAAAATGGATGCAATATCGAAAAGGTAGTCCTAAAACAATATTTTTCAAAAATCTATTATCTGAAGAGAATTTTAAATCCTTACCTATACAGCGCAGAGCTCTACGCAAAGCTGCTATGACACCATGTTGCGATTTACAGAAGCTCTACAACAAAAAACTTAAAATTCCTGCCAATAAACTTAAAGCTCTGAAGGATCTCTGTGCTAAAGGTACCATACCTTCACCGTATCACGATTTTTATAACAATCTGGAAGAAGGACCAATTACTGACAACTCAGAAAGTGAATAATTTCTTTTAACTTCCAAATTTTTATATATCTCTTTTTAACTGTTCATTTGATTTGTTATTAAAAAGTTTCTTTATTAAAAAATTATGAAAAAGTAATTATTTTGTATTTATTTTCAAATATTCTACTACGCTTACACCTTTTCATCCAGTCACTTCATTATGCCATCAGATTATAAAGTCAACGAGACAAGACGGTTAAGTGACTTACACCCCGTACTACGAGTATTACATTTTACATAAAATAGTAGCCAATAGGCCTATGCCACTTAACTTAAAAACCATGATAGTTTGGTAATTTTTAACTATTGCATTCAATAGTTACATGTTTTAATAGTTTAGGGAAAAAAAAATTAACCCTCTACTACGATTTGACACTGATTTATGTTGAAATAACTGTTTTTACCCGCATCTTTTATTTTTCAAACGTCCATAACTCAGAACTGTAGTTCTGTGGAATAGCTCCATTACCCTCCAAGGCGACGATTTCGGCTATAGGTATATCATTTTACAAAGAGGGTTTGACTTTTTCTGTAATAGCGGAAGGCAAAACAGTAACATTACCTATCTGCCTCAATCGAAATTGTCGTCATCAGATTTTGATGGGAAAAACAAATAACAACCGATGTCAAATTCTTAAAAAATCTGTGACCGTAGTAGAAAGCTTCCCATCAAATCTTTTGACAACAACCCTCCCCAAAAGCGAGCTCCTCACATCCCTACTGTGACTAGTGTTGTGTTGGCAATAGAGTAGCTTTATGTGTAGATTAGCGCAAAACAGGCAGTTAGCGACATTCGGCGGTCATTAGCGAGAAGTTCCCCAGTTAGCGCCGGCGCCGGACACGCGCTGAGGAAGCGCTTGTTAATGCGCTGGTTGGCCTCATCGTGGTACACTGTTTATGAGTCCTGATGAACATAGCTTATATCGTAGAGTGGGGTGTTGAGTAGCTTTGATTAATATGATCACTTACAACTGTGTTTTAATTGAGTAAGTAAGTATAGGATGTCAAAGTCATGTATAAATAAGTATCTAGAAGCCGTTTTTTCTAGACGTTCAGCCTTTGTTACGTTCTAGTGATTTAGCTAAAGATGAGATGGCACAACAAACTCCCTTGAAAAGTTATGATAATTAAATACTCATTTTTATTAGCCTTATTTCTTTTGAAGCATAGTCGTAGCTCCAAACTGATTGTTGGACATAGATTTCCGAAGTGTTAGACAGAAGTGTACCTAATAAGTTAAAGTTCAGGCAATAAGCAACAGTGCCCTATTTTACTTGTTATGATACTTGTTGTAATTTGTTAAATAGAAAAGAAAAGACGTGTTTCTTCAGTTATGTTATTTTATGAAGTATCAGGTAACCTAGTTACATAGAATAAGAAGAATTTTGAATACAGTTTATGGCCAGTATAAAGCCAGTATTACAACACGCCCCCATAATCAAAATTCTCACAAATATAAAACATATGAAAATAGACTCAAAATATACCAATTTAATAAAAACATGAAAAAATGTATAGGTGCTATGTACTGGAGTAAACATGTAAAAATATATTTACACTAAACCTAAACCCAGTACACATCTATCATGTGCCACACGCTGCAATCGTTTAGTTAAGATGTCAGCGGGCATATCACTTGATTTGGTATATTTTAAGTTTACCGAATTATCACTAATCTTTTCTCTAATAAAGTGATACCTGGTATCTATATGTTTCGTCCTATGGTGATGTACCGGATTTAAGGCCAAACTCTGTGCACTCTGACTATCAGTACAAATAGTAACGGTATTAGGTAATAATGTTTGCCTTACCATAGGATCTGAAATTAATTCAGTGATAAACCTCCTTAAATAAATCGCTTCCTTCGTAGCTTCACTTATTGCCATATACTCGGCTTCCGCTGAGGACAAAGCTACGGTTTGTTGCTTCCGCGAGGCCCATGAAACTGGACCACCTGCTAATTTGAAACAATAGCCAGTATAAGAACGGCGATCTATATTACAGTTTGCCCAATCGGCATCGCAAAATCCTACAAGAGGCATACTTGATTTTTTGTAACAAATCGAGTAATCTAAAGTGCCTTTTAGATATTGTAAGACTCTCTTCGCGGCTGACCAGTGAGTCTTGTTGTACCGAGTATTGAACTGACTCAGGTAACTAGTCGCGTATGCGATGTCTGGACGAGTATTCACACTCAGGAACATGAGGCAACCGATTAATTCTTGATATGGATACGCTTCTTCAATGCTGGTACTAACCTCCAGTTTTCCCGACAGTGGAGTTGTACAAGTTTTACAATTCTCCATTCCAAACTTTTGTAAAAGATTATTTATATAATTTTTCTGATGTACTTTTATTTCATCATTATTTCTGGTTATATTCAAACCAAGATAATAGCTTAAATAGCCCAAATCTTTTATTGAAAAATATTTTTGCAAGTCATTTTTGACGATGTCAAACGTCTTGTCATTACTGTAAAAAACAATTATGTCATCGACAAAGACTGCAATTTTCCAAAAAGTTTGGTATACACACACGGTTCAGATGGAGTTTTCATAAAACCAAAAGATGATAAAGTTTTATCTAACTTTATATTCCAGGCACGTGGAGCTTGTTTAAGTCCATACAAGGATTTTTGTAAGAGACACACTTTGTCCTCCATACCTTTTACTTTAAAACCTTGAGGTTGCTCCATGTAGACCTTCTCTTGCAGATCTCCATTTAAAAACGCAGTGTCCACGTCCAAGTGACGCATTTTCAAATCCAATTCGGCTGCGAGAGCCAGGAGAGTACGCAAGGAGGAGTGCCGCACGACAGGAGAAAATGTCTCAGAATAATCTACACCTGGCGTCTGGGTGAAACCCTTAGCAACTAATCTTGCTTTGTACTTCACAACATTTCCTGCTGGATCTTTCTTTAACTTATAAACCCATTTACATGGTATTATTTTCTTGTTTCCTCTGTCAACCAATTTCCATGTCTTCAGCTTCATCAATGAATTATATTCATTCATCATTGCCATCTGCCACTTCTCAACATCATCAGCGCATGTAGCCTCATTATAAGTTCTAGGCTCGTCAGACACTTGACTAGAAACTTGGTATGAGAGATAATTAGGAGGTTTCCGGTCTCTAGAAGGATATCTACGTTGTCCATCAGTTTGACCAGTAGAAACTACTGCTTCCTCAATTGCTTCAAAAAATTGATCAGTTTCAGCAGTCTGATCTTCAGTGACAACAGTATGGCCTGGAGCTGGTTCAACAGTGACCACTGGAATATGTACAAAAGACTCTTGAACTGTACTGGTTTCTTCCTGTATAGGCAGACTATTAGATAGTACTAAAGGTTCAGTAGAAGTCTTAATATTGTTGACATTTCTATTATTTAAAGAAGAAAAACAATCTTCAAAAAATGTAACGTCTCTAGACTTTTGTAAGATTCTAGGACAAGATGAATTTCTAAAAAGATAACTATTAGAATCTTCTGTATAGCCTACAAATATAGCTTCATCAGCTTTAAGATCCAATTTCTTACGGTGACAAGAAGGTATATGGATAAGAGCTCTGCACCCAAAAACTCTGAGATTACTTAGGTCTGGTTTGCAACCATTCCACAACTCATAGGGAGTTTTATTATTTAAGGCACGGTGTGGGCATCTATTCTTCAGATACACAGCCGTTCGAACAGCATCTTCCCAAAATGCCTTAGAAAGATCGCTTTCAGCCATAAGAGAGCGTGCCTTTTCTACAATTGAGCGATTAGTGCGCTCGGCAACACCATTCTGCTGAGGGCTATATGGTACCGTGGTTTGATGCTGAATACCACAAGATCTAAGATAACTTGAGAATTCACTATTGACGAATTCCTTCCCATTATCAGTCCTTATTGTTTTAATTTGAGCCCCAGTTTGTCTTTCAACCATAGACTGGAAGTGACAAAATCTATCCTTTACCTCGGTCTTAGAAGAAATAAAATATACAAATACAGTTCTCGAAAAATCGTCTATAAAAACTAAAAAATATAAATTACCCTGAAAAGAGCTTACTGACATTGGTCCACAAAGGTCAGAGTGGATCAGTTCTAATATTGAAGTTGCTCTTTTATAAGTCATCGGCTTAAACGGTTTTCGAGCTTGTTTTGCTTGAACACAAGCAACACATGGATATTTATCCACGTCCTTAAAATCAATAACCTTATGACTTTTCAGCAGATTCATACCGACGCGACATAAATGACCTAAACGCTTATGCCATACCTGATACTTAGAGATAGAATCAGAGTGCACATCATAGGCTCTATATTGGGGAATATTCACCGCACAATCAAGTGTGTACAATCCACCACAGGGCGAGCCATGTAGAACCGCATCACCTGTAAAGGAGAAGGTTTCTGAATTAAATAAATTACAACCAGACTTATCAAACATTACAGTAAACCCTTTTTCTACTGCTGTCTTCACAGATAGAAGATTTGTTTGCAAGTTAGGTACAAACATCACATCATTAATTGTATTGACGTTATTTCCGGTATTTATCGATATTTTACCGATGCCTTCAGCGTCAATCTTAGTCCCGTTTGCAACTGTTACCTTATTATCAATAGGCTTTAAGTCTACAAACCAATCTCGTCTTGAAGTCATATGTTTGGTAGCGCCTGAATCAATGTACCATTTGTCCATGTCATAATTACTCGTTGCTCCTAAAGCAGACACAGAGGTCGAGTCCTTATTAGTAGGATTCTTCCTTTTTATGACCTTCTTTTTCTTTAGAGGACAGTTTGGTCTCTTGTGACCAGGTTCTCCACAACCATAACACACAATGTTCTTTGCCTTTGACTCAACAGAAGAGGCATCAACCTTTGACTTCATAGCTGTCTCCAGTTTTACCGAGGTTTCCTTGGACATTTCGTTCAGTAATTTGGACTTCACCAGTTCGGAGGTAACATATTAACATGACTATTTTCGAGAGCCATAATCAATGGGTCATATCTCGACGTTAGACCACCCAATAGAATAGCAGCAATGGACGCATCATCTATTACTTTGTCTATATCCGCCAAATCTTGAGCAGTGGAAATAACAGCATTGATATACGACTCAATATTATTATCAAAGTCTTCAAGTCTCACTCTGTATAACTTCCGTTCTAAATGTAAACGCCGACCCATACCTTTGTCCTCATAAGCATTTCGTAGAGCTTTCCATGCTTCAGCTGCCGTGGTAGCACTTCGCACATGCGTTATTGCAGATGATTCCAGGGTTAGACAAATTTTTGTTAGAGCCTTTTGATCGCTCCTCGTCTTTGTAACGTTGGAAACGTTCGTCCCTGTAGGGTAGCCACTGATCGCTTCCCACAACTCCTCATGCATAAGATAATTACGCATTTTAAATTTCCACGTACTATACCCTTCTCTATTATGTAGAGAGAATGTTGGAATTGAGGAACTACGCATACCTCGCTCATTTGTATCTCCATTTGGGTTCGCCATTTCATAAGAGTACACGAAGAACTATTTTATTTCGTACCCAAAAAATCGCACAAATATCACTTCAACAAAATTACTATGAACACACGCATTACTTTCTAAAAATAAACAAATACTTGTTAGAGCTTCGTGCTGATAACGATTTGTTGTAATTTGTTAAATAGAAAAGAAAAGACGTGTTTCTTCAGTTATGTTATTTTATGAAGTATCAGGTAACCTAGTTACATAGAATAAGAAGAATTTTGAATACAGTTTATGGCCAGTATAAAGCCAGTATTACAACAATACTTAATTGTAAATGTGCCCCTTATTATAATTAATAATCATAAAATTTCGCGCCATAGTATACTCACATTTCGTCAGTTATCTTTTATGTTAAAAAAGATGATGATGTTGTTCCATATAGGTACTAGGGGGCGGAGCCTATTTGCATCAAATGGACAAATCCAAACTACGTGACTGCTATTGAGAAATACCAACAAGGCAGTCTTCTCTCTCTCTCAATCAGTCCTTATAAAATCAAATCTAATTTCACAAATCACAACGAAAATGACACAAAAACTCCAGCCCATCACCAATCAAGAAAGTCAATTAAGAAAATTACTAAAATCGAAAAACACCTAATCCTTTCCCATTAGTACGAACACGGTAAAAAAGTGCGTTCAGTAAGTGCGCACTAAATCTAACCGGTCAAACAATAACTCATGCACGAAAAAACAGCTCATCTACAAAATGGAATTGGAATAAGTTCCAATTCTTCGATTCCAATTCCAGAATGAATCCATTCTGATATTTATTGGATATTCGGATTAATCTTTAATCTGCCCTCTTGTGATCCGGTTTAAAACGCGCTTATGAGTTTATTTTACAAAGGAAATGCAACTTTACCGTCTACATTCTAAGGTTGGTTTTAAGTTGTTGTTGGTAGAGTGGAGGTAGTAAAAGTGGGCAATATTTATGAGCTTTGGAAGGAAATTCTTTGTGAATGTTTGCATTTATGAAAATATGCTCGGGAGGAGAAGGGCGCGGCTATACGGCCGGATGGGATTGTGACGTTTAACTGTGCAAAGTTATATTACTTCATTGTATTAAGTCATATGAATATTATTATCGCGTCACAATCCTTAGCTTTGTTAAAACGAGCTAACCCATTTTAACAAAAGGAGTTTATTTTACTTACAGTATGAAATGAGTTAACTTAATCACTTGACGCAATGTGTAACCAACAAAGCGAAATAGGATAAAGAAGCTAAAAAAATCTCCAACCCTAGTCGACGGAATAAAACATCGTACAACTGAATTATCGAGACACCGTGTTCGATATAATAAAAATCGAACCATCAACTTTCAAAGACAAGTAGGGAACCCGTTCAGGGAGGTTACGGAAAAAATACAACATGCAATATAAAAATTATCTGATTTTTTCAACTGATTTCTGACAAGAAGCACTATAGATATTCGCCATCATCACGTAACTGACCGTCTCATGTTTTGTCAAAATTAAAGCGAAATACTATAATGACTAAAACACCACCCTGTACAGCAATGGTTTCCGATCGCATTCAACAGCGACGCCTAATGACGGACGCGCACGTCGATGGCACCGCCTAATTGAGATTCACCCTGTTTTGTACACATCTCACTTTTAAACTACAGTTGCTTTAGATAGTATTAAAAAGATTACTTGTATCACATTTAATGGGTCCCCAAAGTTATGAGAAAATAAGTTTTGACATGAACATCACTTGAAGTTTTCACCTAATTTTCCTCACTCGTCAGTTTATTTAATTCAATATTTTCGTTGATTCGTCACTTTCGCTGATTTGACAGTTTCCATAATTAGCCAGTTCTGTCGTTTCGTCACTTTTAACCAATTCGTCAGTCGAAGTACAGTTGACAGTTTACCATTTAATTACACACAAAGGACAACACAGAAAATAACATAATATTTGAGTACATAGGACTGCGCAGACTGACTTCAGTTTCATTGATGCAATTCTCTCATAATCAGGCAACTGTATGGTCACTGTTTCTTTACTTAGAACCACTGCTGCCCTGTACGTTAGTATGGGTGAACACATTTAAGTAAAAAAAAAAGTATTTTCTTTTTTCTGATACTTAACAGCAAACAATCTTCTGAAATCATAAATCATGATGGCTGTGCCCTATCACAATCGCTAATAAAGACGGACGCAGCACCAAGTCAGCTGAGCCTCCTCACAGAATCCCTGCATTCAAATGTTGCAGCTAATTACTGTGTGACACCACGTCGCCGTCGTACGAAGGTGTTCGCCAATTTTTTCCTCCTCTAATTAAGGGGGAGTCGCGCCGAGTGCGCTTGGCGTCGCGTAAATCATCCCGACTTATTAAAAGAATTCTCTACGAATCGAACCTCTTTAAGATTCCAACCTCCTTCTCTCAAACACAAAGAAATTTCAACTTTAAAATTTGACAATTAAAGCTGACATTTGAAACGCTGTGTTGCCAGGCAATCATCGCGTATGTTCCTGTATAAGATTTGCTATCGGAAAAGTAATGCTTTTTAATATAAAAGCTAAGGTCGCGACTGCGAATGATTTTCTGTGTATTAAATATTGAATGGCGGAATTTATGACTTACTTTTAGGGCGGTTGGAATAATTTGAAAATTATTTTTTTTGTTGCCAGCGTAATAAATTTTTATGTCGATAGGCGTTGGAATGAATGCGGATTATTGAAAATTGAGAGATGAAATTGAAATTGTGCTGAACTTAATATCATAAGATTAAAACAGATTCTTCGACGATAAAATTGTATGAGAATTTCATTATTCCAAGTCAAAATTAAGTAAGTATTTTTTTATTCCATATGTATTTTATTACTAGCTTTACTTTGACGTTCAAGCGCATTCACTGTAACTCACACTACAACAACAACAAAACTAGAAAAATATGGACTTAACTCAATCTCTACGACATAAAAACATATCAAATACAAATTATACCGTATCTTTGTGATCTCACAAACAAAACATTGACATCCCTTATTCCATTGACGTTCTAACAACAAGTGATAGTCAACAGCCTGAGGGTTGTCGCTTGGCAAATGATAACATGGTGAGGTGGTTGCTTCCACCCCGGACACCCCGCACACCCCGCACACCCCGCACACCCCGGCTAGTGGCCCCGTGTCCCGTGGTGGGCTGTGGTGGGCCCGCGGCTACTCGCGCTCAAATCAAAACATACAGGTAGGAATATATCAAACATCCCCTTAGTGTAGGGTTACCATGCTGATAGTGGTTTGCTCTTTTGAATGATGAGTGTTGAAGATGCCTCGTGCGATGGTCAGTAATTGTCTGTGTTGAGAAGTATGTGTATCCAACTCAGTCTTAAAATCATAAATGAGTTTTAAATCATTTTGTTGTTGAAGCGATCTGGTACTCTTCAGATCTGTTGGGCCGAACAGGCCACGTCAATAGACGTGTTAGTGTAGTTCATTAAGTCTTCAAAAGTGCAGTTATGTGGAGACTTTGGATATCAAGGTATTGGTTCTTAAAATCAAGGACTGTGCCTACATTATGAAAAAGGCAGTAATATTTAACGAAATTACTTAACGTTTTGGCTACTTTATCGCTATGTGTTAATTATTTACCTCCAATTTATTTATTTATTTATTTATTTATTTATTTAACACTTCAAGCACTTAGTACAGAGGCGGACTTAATGCCATAGGCATTCTCTACCAGTCAACCTTTGGGTGATGCAGAGACAAGCAGTGGTAGGTGTACATCTGAAAATAATTCGATGAATACTCAGGTAACTACAAAAATATATACAATACTATAAATATCTATATATATATAAACAAATATCAAACTATATATTACTGTAAAAAGAGAATTAACACGGATATACTAAAACAAAAAGACAAACAATGGAGAAAACACTACTGTTGTGATGAACCTGCCAGTTTCTTGCGAATGTACTCTCGAACTTTAATCTTGAAAGATAAACGATTGGTTGCCATCCTGATTTCCTGGGAAAGCGCATTCCAAAGAGAAATACACTGGACAAAGAATGATCGGTGAATGAAGTCAGTGCGGTGAGTGGGGCATTGGAGAACACGGTTATGCGATGATCGCAGACTCCTATTATGGTTGGCACAAATGTACTGAAAGTGGGGAGCAAGGTAACTAGGGGAAGTGGGAGAAATAAGGAAAGAAAACAAGGTAGTGAGCGCCCTTTGCTCCCTACGCTGACGTATGGGCAACCACTTAAGAAGAGACCGGTGCTCGGAGACATGATCATATTTACGCAGATTAAAAACGAATCGAATGCAGTTATTTAGAAGACGGTCAAGTTTGTCGAGGAGATCTGCATTCAGGTCAAAGTAGCACACATCACCATAATCGATGATAGGAAAAATCAAGGACTGTTCAAGCATTGTTTTCGTATTTGTAGGTAAAAAGTTTCTCAAACGGTACAGAGCCCGCAACGACCCAGTAACCTTCTGGCTGACACGGGCGACGTGGGTCTGCCATTTCATAGAGCTATCGATATACAAGCCAAGATCCCTCACATCGGTGCTAAAAGGGATGACCGTACCGTCGAAAATAACTGGTGGCAAGATTGTTCCATCCAACTTGTTATGGCTACGTGAACTCCCGATGATTATTGCCTGACATTTGTTTGGATTTACTGCCACACCAAATTTACCGGACCAGGTTTTTATAGCCGTCAGGTCCCTATTGAGATTTTCGACTAGATCTCGTATTTCGTCAACCCTCCCCTGACAGTACAACTGCAAGTCATCCGCATACAGATGATACGCACACTGAAGCTCAGAAGTAAGGAGATTAATAAAGATAGAAAACAGAAGAGGAGAAAGAATACCGCCTTGAGGAACACCAGTTTCTAAATCACACCAACATGACGAGGAATCCCCAACGTGAACTGACTGCTGGCGTTCCTGAAGGTAAGAGGAGAACCATTCCAGTGCTCCGGGAGAGACCATAACATGGGATAAAATAGCTAAAAGGATATCGTGACTGACGGTATTAAAGGCATTCGAGAAATCAACCAGCACCAGTGCCGTCACCTTGGTGTCTTCCAGCCCTGCCCTAATATCGCCAGTCACTTTAAGAAGTGCGGAAACAGTGCTGTGACCAGGCCTGAACCCAGACTGTAGTGGGCTGATAAGTGAGTTCCGATGAACAAAATTGGAAAATTGTTTGTGAACACAGGCCTCAAGCACTTCAACAATCCAATTCTTCTGCAATTCTAGTTTGCATTCACTCAAATAGTGAGGAAACCAGCATTTCTGAAAGATATTTCTTAACGGCAAGTCCAGCTAAGGCAGGCGACATAAAAACTGACAACAGGCACTAACCACACGATCACGAAAGAAAAACTCAAATAGTGATTAATTCCAAAATATTCATAACAATAGGCAGCTTGTCTCTGCCGCAAGTTCAGGCTGGACACCCTACCTTCCACATTCAAACGGCCTCGTTCTAAATAAAAACATTGCTCCCAAATCGGTTCTATTTCCCCAGCATCTGTATCTGAAACCACACTATCTTTACCATCACAAATATCGTACTGAACCTTATGTTTAACATCATAGAGTCTAGTTCCACATTTTTTGAGAGTAATATAAACGTTGTCATGTTATAGGTATGAGATTGCAAGGAGTCGTGTGTGTGGCAACATTAAGGCGAATAAAATTTAAATATGGCAACACTCGCGCGCGCTATAAAAGAAACAAAATAACATAAAGAGGTATAAAAATATATTTATATAGAAATGGTTTAGGTGTTTGGCTCACCTGCCGCGGTGCTCGCAAGTTTTAATATGAAACTATATTGTTCGATATGGGCAGCACATGTAATTGTATTTCATGGTTGTTTCTGGTTATTAGGTAGTCCAGTATAATAGTATTCATGGATATGGGATGGATATGGAATGATGACCAACAATATGTCAATGTGAGTATGGGTGTGTGTTGTATGTTATTAGAGATTCATCTTTGTTCCTGGGATGGTATTGCATCCTAACTTATGAGATGGGATCTTAGAGACCACTTAAATGTGAGGTGAACCGTTGACTTACTTGCCCTCAAATTATGTAATGAAATGGCCGCTGTTTTTTCACTATTTTCAGGAAAATCGTATGTTATCTGCATAATACCGAGTGTAAAAAAGCTCATCACGAAGCTGACGGCTTCGTGATGAGGTTTTTTCAAGCATTCTGTTCATCGAACAAAGTAAGTAACTATATCATAGGTAAAAAATATTGCTGTCGACTTTTATTTGGGGTGAAAACACACAAACACATAGTACACTTTACGCCAAAACTCAATATTACGACTCAAAACATTGTGCTGATGGATGAATTTAATAGTAAACGCGTCATAGAGATATTTAAACGAAAGGTGTGACCTTAAAAATAGGTAGTATTCGAAACTAACTTGTCAAAAAGTTGTATCTTTGACCCCCAATATCTCCGTAACTAGAAGGTTCCAAGGTATGGTGTACAACAAAAAAATGATCGCAATGACGGGGACAACAAGTGCCTGTCGGATTTGTTAAGAGGTTTCTTACACCGTTACTATTAGGAAATAAGTTTTAATTTAAAAATGATTAATCATTCATGAAAATAGTCAATTAATTGAAATAGATAGATAGATAGAATATTTATTACTCTTTATTATGTACTCCATACAAATTAAAACACAACAGTTTTAAATATTTTACAAGGGGTGACACAATGGGTGGTCTTATCGCTAAAAGCGATCTTTTAAAGACAACCTTTTTTTAAAGACAACCTCAACCAAGAAATAGAGAACGAAATAACATCAGAGACTAGAACATGATGTCATGATAAGGATGCAACATGTCTGTTCCTCTACTTACGATTCTGTTCATGCCATGAGATTTGAGTGAGACACAGCGGGAAATTGACAAAGGGTTATCACGGTACTTGTATACGATGGGTGTGCACTTGTGCAGATTTTCAATTTGTATCATGCTTATTTTACATCAAGTTGATGTTCAGTAGTACAGATACTGTGTCTATTTACTTTCAAAATACTAATATTACTAAATGCATATGAAAGTACCGGTACTACCAAAAAACTATGTCTGTTTGTTTGTTCCAGCTAATCTCCACGCTGGGCTGGACCAATTTAGACATGAGTTTTACTGGCAGATAGCTGATGTTACAGGGATTATGGTTTAGGCTATTTTGGAAAAAGGATTAAGGTTGCGTGTGATAACAAAATGCGATTCAAGAATCGAAGTCATATTTTTATAATTAACGCTGACGAAGATCGCGGGGTACAGCACTGTCATTAGAATGTACCACAATTATTGTCTAGTTTTTTGACATTGGTACCACCAATTATGTCTCTCAATTTGTTGTAACAACCTCGCCTAGTTTTGAACTCATACTTTGCTATTTACCCGGTCTTTTGGCATTACCTTAGTTAGATCCTTATCATAAGACATAGAACTGTTAAGTTAAAAGGTAGGTAAATGTTTAACTAAGTAAGTAAACACATGGTTACAGTATCACTTGAACTCAAATATTCTATTGTGCTGAACTTACAACAAAAAGAAAATCAGTTCAAGGTAATTCTATTCTTAGGATATTTTCAATACTTACCTAATTAAAATATTTTGTTCGTTTACGTAGTTCAATTATCAGCTTCATTTATTTATTACATTTAGTACAGCATAAGCCAATAATACTTTGAGTAATCCTTTTACTCGGTCTTCTCACAGAAGCACAAACATTCCAACATTATCGTCTTCCACTCATCAGCAAACAAGTTCAATCCAGGGTTGGTCTCAAAGTGAAGACAAACTGAAGGGGCCCGCAAGCGCCGAAGCCTGCCGGGGTTGCGGGCCTGTTCGAAAGAAATACCGTGGCCCCGGAACATAAAAGGGCGAGGAAGGAACATGGATGGTTTTTAGTCAGTAAAGTCTAAAAACCATCCATTTTCATATTCATAAAAGTCTGACACCCTCCCGCTCGCTCCGCCTAGGGTGGGAGAAGTCATTCGATGATTTCCCATCTGAAAAAAAAAAGTTAGTCTCCACGAGAGCGTTGAGTATCGTAAGCATGTGCGGTCTAAGAGAAGTGGATCGACCTGCAATGCGATTAAATGGGACATTAAACAGTAAATGCCTTTCAGAGTGATTATAATTGTCTGGAAGAAATAATTGACAATAATTGACGCGTCGATATATACGCTGTTGTTTTTTGATCAACAGCACGAAAATCAACTAAGTAGGATACGTACCTATAGGTATGGATAATATCTCAATACATTAATTGAATGTTTGGTATCTGACAAAGGTTTTTTGCACTTTTTATTATTCAGTCTATGAAACTAAACCAATAATAACATAATGTATGTCCAACAATGGCCACACACACCAAGTAAGAAGTAAATATTTTTGCGCGTTACAAGTAACATTCGGCGTTGGTCGTATTATTCAAATGTGCACCAATAACAGCATTTACGGCCGGACATAAAACTACAATCGAACCGTACGAATAAATATCAGACCTCTGTAACTTATAACCTTAGGGACCCATGATGTATACACGGCGAACTGGAAGGGGCTCGCGGAAACGAAAGTAGAAACAATCAGTATTAAATTACGACAGAACATAGCAAGATATGTTTGGCGCGTATTCCACGGAGCCTAAAGAAGGTCTTCAACCAGTGCGACCTGCCTGTTATGACTTACGAGACCGAAACCTGGACACTCGCGGTACGGCTGGTCCATCAATTCAAGGTCGCCCAGCGAGCTATGGAGTCTCCGATCCGAAAGAGACCCAAAGTTGTCGACATGAACCTATCCATGTTCCTTCCTCGCCCTCTATGTTCCGGGGCCGCTGCGTACAGGCCCGCAACAGAATAAGTAAGCTGGAGTGGCAATGGGCCGGTCATATTAGCCGTAGAACTGATGACCGTTGAGGTAGACGTGTTCTTGAGTGGAGACCGCGAATCGGCAAACGTAAGGTGGGACGCTTTCAAGCTCGGTGGAGTGACGATCTTCGCAGGTTGCTCGTAGCAACTGGAGAGTTGCTGAGATTCGAGATGAGTGGCATGTAATTGACAAGGCTTATGTCCAACAGTGGACCAATTGTCACCAGAACTATACCTTAGCAATAGGACGAGAGTCGCAAGTTGCTGTACAGGGTAGAATTTCTTAATGCCACCTGGAGGAAAAGTACTCGAAATACTGGAGATAGCAAATTTTACTCAAAGGAAACATTACTTTATTTAAAAAAATAAACAAATCTGCATTCACAGATTTTCAAAAATTCGCTTGCCACACTCGGGAAACAAACCGACTATAGTCCATGGTTGATTCGGGTTGAAAGAGAGAGAGTGATCAGCTTGAGATACAGGAACAGGCAGCTGCACTCTGTAGCCGCAATACCTATCATAGAGAGCGTATTGCTTAAACTAGGAGTGGATATAGTGACAACGCCTGACCAGTGTTTTACTGAATAGATCAGTAGAAATATGGATAGAGGTACTTTATAGTACACCAAACTCTTACACACAGCTCGTACAATATACGGACTCCTCATCATGATCATCATCACCTCATTCTCTTGCCCTGATCACAATTCATTTGGCGTCGACGCAGCATGTTTTCTCCTTCCATACTTCTCAGTCAGACACTTCGGACTCCCCATCATGATCATGTTATTCATAGTAAAGTAAATGCCTTAGCAAACAGAACTTGAGCACATCCAGTCGGTGACGTCGTTGGTAAAAGTTATAATAATACAAGCTATAACGCGGGTTATGGTTTAGGTCGTAACCGGCGAAACAACCGGGCCGAGGTTAATTCCACACCTGTACTTATACATACAACCCTGATCGTCTACCTACTCCTATGTCTTGTTTGTATGTTTATTTTTTAGTTACATAAACTTTTGTTTATTCGTTAGTACATAATCAAACATTAATAACTTCATGACAGAGCTACATGAACAGTTGCAACAAACCACACTTTTTCTCGTATTTTTCGGAATTATTACGCAATTTGATTATGTATAGGTGTTCTTGATTAATTTGGCGTAGATAATTAAAACTGACAGGGATGGCGATTTTGTTATTTACTTCAGTTAAACTAATTGTTACTGTAGGATACAATTTATCTTTTATTTCCTGTTTTCATTGCTACACAAATTAGTCACATTTTAAAATGTTAATCTATCTTCTATCTATACTTATAATAAATCTGTAGAGAGGTCAATTCTGTACATGAAATATATTTACAAAATAACTATCGGGGGGTGATTAGTGATCGATACTGATGCCAAAAATGCAATCAGTAAAATTTTTGTCTGTCTGTCTGTCTGTCTGTCTGTCTGTCTGTCTGTCTGTCTGTCTGTCTGTCTGTATGTTATTTATAGAAAAAAAAACTACTGTACGGATTTTAACGAAACTTGGTACAATTATTCTACATACTCCTGAGCAGGTAATAGTATACTTTTCATCACGCTACCATTAATAGGAGCAGAGCAGTGAAAGGAAATGTTGGGAAAACGGGAGAAGTTACTTGGTTTTTTTAGCTTCCGTCGCGTGTGCAGCCTTAATGGTTAAAGCTACATAGAAATCATGTATAACGGAAATATTCCACATAAAATTATATAAAAAATATCCCAAGACAGCATATGTCTATCTTTTATAGTTGACTCACAATAACACGTGTAACTCCCGATAGCTTAGCAGTTCGGAGATTTGATCACGCTATGACCCACATAAAACATATTATTCCGGTAGTAAGATCCCATGGGACAATAATCAAACGTCACGCGGGCGAAGCCGCTGGCAGAAGCTAGTTTAAAATAACATAAAAAGAATTTAAAAATATTAAAAAATTGTAGCTCACCCACCGGTATTGGGAACAGGGTCCAAGCTACCGGCTGTCAGTGCTCCAGAGGAACCACCTAATAATACGAGCCGTGGCCAGGAGTACTGCTTTCTTAATCAAACCCTTGATCCAGCACCCTGACGAGAGCCTCCTCAGGTATTGATCGAGGCTCATGGCGATTAAGCCATGGGCTCATACGTCGATAATGCACAATGATCGCTGAGTATTTTATTATTATTATGAGTCTGTTGTGTCCTACCGCAGGGCAAAGGCGTCCCATCCTTTGTTCCAGTCTTCTGTCTCTGGAGATATTCCAGTCTTATCCTTCAGGTAGAAGTCCAGCTCGTCCCATCATCTCCTTTTGGGCCTCCCTCAGAACTATTTTTCTTTTTCACAAAATCATCAACACATGTACGTACCTCTAACTATACTATTAACTTATTTTTATTGAATAAGCACAACTTATAACGTAGGAAGTTGTTGTAAATAGCGTTCGATTTAGTGCCAATTAAGTATTTATCCCAGAGCTAATTATGCGATATTGCAATAGCAGCAACGGTGAATGCAGAAGTATTTCCTTTGAATTAATATTACATTCTACAAGCGTTGTTAATTTCATATTACTCTATAAAAGGAAACTATAATTCCTTTAAGTTTAGTCAATCAATAGCCACTTCCACAAATAGTCATAATAATTAAAATAATGCAGTTTTATTTAGGAATTCCTTAGTACATAATTTTCATGTAACTTGTACTGTTTAAGCAGCGCATGCAACGGAAGCTCTATTAAAAGGAATCATTTTTCCCGTTTTTGCAACATTTTTTATTTATGTTCCGCTCCTATTGGTCATAGCGTGATGATATATAGCCTTTAACCTTCCTGGATAAATGGACTATCCAACACAAAAAGATTTTTTCAATTCCAACCAGTAGTTCCTGAGATTAGCGCGTTCAAACAAACCAACAAACAAACAAACTCTTCAGCTTTATAATATTAGTATAGATTGAAATGTTCACCCTGCAATCGCGATCATTTTACTTTACACACAACAGCATTGTTAACGGAATTAATTTAGTTCGATTCGGCCTCCTTTTACTTGGTTAAGTTATTAGTAATAAAATATCATGAAATGAGACAAAACATGATGATGACTTTATATTTGAAAGCAAAGGTTTTCAGAGTGGTCTGTATCCCAACCTCGTGCAGTGCGGATTCGTAAATGTTTAGGTTCGCTTTAAAAATGCACCGCTTCGCCGTTTTAAGAACTGTGCTGATGAAATAAATAACACAAAGTATTGCACCCGCCTTGGTTCGTACCGACCCACTACTCGCCAGCAGGGACCCCTTACCACTGACCTATCATTGTTCTACCAGTGCAGTTCTATACCTGCACTGGTAGAACTATAAAAGTTAGTTAGAATTATAAAAGTTATTGTTGTTAGTTTATCTACACTAATATTATAAAGAGGAAAACTTTGTTTGTTTGGTTGTAATGAATAGGCTTAAAAACTAGTGGACCGTTTTTAAAAATTCTTTCACCATTTGAAAGCTACATTATCCACAAGTAACATAGGCTAAATTTTATCCCAGTACTCCCACGGGAAACGGGAACTACACGGGTGAAACCGCGTCACGTCTGCTAGTGAGTAATATAATAATACTAAAGTTTGGATGAATGGATGGTTGTTGCTTAGCTAACCCCGCCAGAACGGCTAAACGGATTTAGTTTAAATCTAAGAGATAGATTATTGTCTGGAATAGCACATTCGCTTACTATCCACTTGTATAAAGTCGCGGGCAACAGATAGTGTTCAATAAGAGCCAAGTGAACTTACAAACTAATAAGTAAGTACTCAGCTCTTAAGTAAGTGAAATAACAAAATAGACAAACAATGAGTGTGGGCAATAAATTAACTGTTACTTAATGCCAGTTAATGCCCTCTCAAGTTGAGCGTGGAAACTTGGAAGTTTTTGCAACTATCTGTGTAAGTAGTTAGTGAAGCCGAAGGAGGCTTCACTAACTAACGTTTCTAATTTTTATTACATTTAATACATTATTTAAATGAATGTCTAGTGATGGATATACAGGGTGTATTTCACCTCATCACAAAGCCGTTAACCAAGCATTCTGTATATCAAACTAAGTAACTTTACGCAAAAAATATTGCTGGGAAACAACTTTTTTTTTTGAGGTTACAAATCATGTTTTGTGGTATAACTCAATGTAACGCACTCAAAACATTGTGCGTATGGTTGGATTGAATAGTACGGAGGTCGTAGAGATATTCAAAGTAAATATCATGCGATAAAAAGTGGTATTTAAAAAAAACTTGTAAAAATCTTGCAACTTTGACCCCCTATATCTCCGTAACTAGAAGGTTCCCAGGTATAGTGTAGAACAAAAAAATGATCAGAATGACGAGGGGAACAAGTGCCTTTCGTTTTCGTTAAGAGGTGTTTTACACCCTTTATTTTGAAAATCATAACTACCGAAGTACCGACCATACATCCAACAACTCATTTCTTTCCGACATTTCACGGGCTCGAATTGGGTCCAAACTCTCATAAGTAGTTTACTTTTGCATCTATCTTATGGTTATAAATGAACCCCGTGATGGGAATCGTTAACAAACACGATAAAATAATTAAAATATTCCACAGATATTCTCGAATCTACCTAAGTTACTGTATTTTGGCCCTGTAATATTTTATTCAAGTCAAATTGGCTCACCTATCAAAACAACATGTTTAAAACTACTTCAAAGTTACTTGTCTAACCGTATACTAAGAACTAACATAATTGATATGTTATTAATAGGTCTGAGACATACTGTCACTGAGGTAAGCAGAGAGCCTTCGTGAGCTTAGTAACTATAGGTTCTTGAACGAAGTACGTTTGAGAAAGACTTATTGAGATGAAACTCTTAGGTTGAGGAAGCCCCGGTTCTTATGAGTTGTTTGTAAGTATTTGCGCGAGTGTGTGGGGAGATACTTGTTAAGTCTGAGGGTTGTTAAGTAATTAATATTCGTATAGAAAGGTACTCTGGTTGCGGGCCTGTTCGAAAGAGATACCGCGGCCCCGGAACGTAAAACGCGAGGAAGGAACATGGATGGTTTTTAGTCAGTAAGAGTCTGACACTCCCTCCCGCTCCGCCCAGAGTGGGGGGGGTCATTTGATAATTTCCCACCCTTAAAATAAAAAAAAAAAAAGGTACTCTACTAAAGGTACTCTCTGTTAAGAATAATTTATTACCAAAGTGTAGGCACATTTAGGCGCAGTAGTGTTATTTCTCATACAATTCGTGTTTCTATGTAAACTATAACTCTAATATAGGGTGTAATACACCTCATAACGAAGCCGAAAGGCCCGTCATTGCGATCAATTTTTGTTCTACACCATACCTGATCAAAAGTTTCAACTTTATGAAAAGGTTTTTCAAATATAAGTTTTTAATGTAAGATTTTTAGTATAAACACCTCAAAATTTTGTTATAAAATCTTGGTTACATCATTCATGTTGAGATGGTAGGTATATTATGTGAGAATAATGCAGCAAGATGTGCAAGTTAAAGTGTTCATAGAAAAAACAAAAATAATTCATTCAAATAAGCCATGCCAACTTAGAGATAACCAGTCACAACTGACAGCGCCCGTTCAGAAACATGACGCATGAATCACCACCATTCAGCTCAACCATATTGAAGAGAACTAAATGGTCCGACACACGCGCCATCATCAACGAGACATTTGAATGAGCATGGCATACTCTCAATCGCCAGGGCACATTCAAGTCAAGAAGTGCCGTAGGTTTCCAGTGAATGACAGCTTACTAGTACATAGTACGAGTACTCACACAATATGGGCTATGCGATTATATAATACTAAAATTGAATCTACACAATGCAAAGATAGTTGTACAATCTTCAGCAGCTCCAACAATACCATTTAATGCTATCATTTTTTGCGCCCTTGTCCATGTGAAGCCGGACTAGCATTAAGACAAGCCAAGCAAAGCAAGCCACGAATAAGTTTTGAATCACTCGCTGCGCTCGTGACTCAATTTAACACAAATAACTATTTCATCCCCCCATCTCGGAAAGAGTATGTTTGCTCTTCGATATCTGAGTGCAAAAGCCGTTTTTATCGTCTTAAGGGTAAAGTAAATTTGAATTTAGAACATCGTGTGCACTAAGCATGAGAATTTAAAACATCATTAAACCTTTTTACTTCTACCTCTATGGTGCCGAATTTATCATACAATTTTTTTTAATTTGTTAAGAACTCAGACTCGGAACCTTCTTGGTTTGTTAACACCTTAGGTTAAAAACGTCAAATAAACTTCATAATGAGTGGTCATTTTAGGTTTTTTGCTTGTTTTCAAGTTGGATTCCTTGTTTTTAACCATAGGTGTTAACGATATGACGTGAAAAGAAAAAGGCGCGCGCAAAACATATAAAAAAGTACATACGTGTTATTTGCTGATGACACTTCCCTGATTTTTAAGTTAGACAGACGAGCACAAAATTTAGATGACGTGAACAATGCCGTACTTCATAATTCAGGTCTTGAATAATGAGAAACTTGAATTCGTAGATAAAACGGTTTTCCTGGGGATTACGCTTGGTTCAAGGCTACAATGGTGTTCTCATTTACTTATGTAGATACCGCTAGACTGGTCTATTTAGTTACTTCCATAGTATAATGTCTTACGGTATTTTGGTATGGGGAGGGGCTGCAGATATTGAGTTTGTATTTCTTCTGCAGAAAAGAGCCATCAGAGCCATATACAATCTTCGTAGGCGCGATTCTCTAAGGGAACTCTTTAAGGATATTGGCATTATGACGGTACATTGTCAATACATCTACGAAAACATAATGTACGTTAGAAAAAAATTGCATCTTTTTGGTGAAAGAGGTGACAGACATAATTACAGTACTAGAAATAGGGACATTAAATGTTCATTTTTGTTTCGACAATTCAAAAGTGCCTGTAACTGGCCTACTTGAAATAAATGCTTTGATTATGATGTTAGATTTTGACACCAAGAAGGTTCCGAGTCTGAGTTCCTAACAAATTTAAAAAAAATACTGATAAATTCGGCACCATAGAGTTAGAAGTAAATAGGTTTAATGATGTTTTCAATTCACACACTTGCACACGATGTTCTAAATTCCAATTTACTTTACCCTCTAGACGATAAAAACGGCTTTTGCACTCGATCTTGATATCGAAATGCAAAATACTCTTTCCGAGATGGGGGGATGAAAACGCGATTTTTCACCCGGAAAATAAAGTTACTTAGTTTGATGTACAGAATGCTTGGTTGACGGCTTCGTGATGAGGTGGTTTACATCTTTTATATTTAAGAGTTGTAAGCAATGATAATGTTGAATTCAAATGTTTGGTAGCGACCTGCCCGATATAGGTTACTTTAAAGCTGTCATTATAAAATGTTCATTGATTTAAAATATTTTTAACTTTATTTTACTTTTATGAAGCTTGTGATAATGAAAGGGGTGAACTCATGTAGCCCTATAAAAATGTGTCACTCCCATGCCAACGTCACAACAATACTAAACATAATCAAATATGCTACAAATGTAATCCCCATTTATCTCCCATCGCCCCCAATAGATACCTATTATCCTAATCAAATACCCTTTAATATCGCCGCCGTATGATATGGCAACACTACACTCTGTTTACAGACTCGTTACCCTTTGCTGTCACCGCGGCCGCCCGCACGACACGCGCGTGCAGGCGTGACACGCGACCGACACGCGCGTGCGGCGCGCGGCGCGTGGCGTGAACGAACGTCATACTTGTAATTATGTTAGCGGATTACACGCATGATTGATGTTGGCGTGTCAACGAATTTATTAGTTGTTATCGAATAAGTCTGTTGATATGGGTGTTAGAGACCATTAACCTGGTCACCTGGTGGTAGTTCCGGGAAGTAGCAGAGTGCTGCGGCAGATCGATAGAGCTGGGAGAACCACAAAGCCTTCGAGCTCTCTCTGTCTCTAATGGTTATCCTATAAAGCCAAGAAAAGGAGCGGTAGTGCATGGAAGCTCTCTGCAGCACGTCTACCTGACACAAACGTGGAAATGTCAACTGTCTACAGCTTCCTCGGTTCATGAGATACAGGCCGATGACAGTCAGACGGACATCTGATGCTAGAATAATTATTGTTCTTTGGGTAAGTTTAGAGTTGGAAATCTTACCTATATTATAAAATGCAATAGTTTGTGAGGACGGATAAATGTTTGTTACACTTTCACGCATTTTTCATTTCACGCACGCGAATTTGGATGTTGGCATAATTATAGATGATAAACTAGCTGACAAATGAGAGAAAAACGAAAGGAAAAAATATACCCGTTTTTGCAACATTTTTCATTCCTGCTCCGCGCCTAATGGTCTTAGCGTGATGTTTTATAGCCTATTGCCTTCCTCGATAAATGGACTACACAATACAAAAAGATGTTTTAAATTTGAACCAGTAGTTCCTGAGATTAGCGCGTTCAACCAAACAAACAAACTCTTCTGCTTAATAATGTTAGTATAGATATATATAATACATATATAGTATAGATTTAATAATCTGGATCAACATAATACATGATGGGTAGTTTTTATCCTGTGGTATGGTCCCGTGGGCCAATTACCGAACTTCACGTGGGCGCAGCCGCGAACATAAACTAGTGTACATGTCACCGTAAAATTGTCAAACACGTTATATTGTAATATGTTTCTCTCTAGCGATATTGTAAACTCTCGAATTATTGTCAACTGAACATACGGAAAGTATCTCTGCCCCCATAATCGGGACTTGGGGCACCCCCCCGTTAGGTTAGTTAGGTCCCTTAAAGCCCTGGACTCGGAAATAGGGGCCCGGGCTCCGTCGACTACGCTTTTAGGGGAATATAGAGTGTTTTAAGGTTAGGTTATATTAATCGGTATTTCTCAGAAATGGTACAGTATCTTTTCATGAGAGTGGTACCACTGGGCAAGGCGGTCCCCCCTTCCCCCACACCCCGTGAGTTGACTACCATCGCATGCATTTCACGAAAAATAATGCGTTTTATGTAAGCAGTATGTTCGTTTGACAATAAATCGAGAGTTTACAATATCGCTAGAGATATTACAATATAACGTATTTGACAATTTTACGGTGACATATAAATATTTATATAGGTACTTAGGTTAGTAAGGGCCGTTTGTACCATATTGAAACTCATTTTCTACTATATTTCTATTAAAATGAAACCGACATCCTCACAAAAATCACAATCCCAAATCAAAGATGTCCCAAAATAAACTGTTTACCTTTTCCACAAACATTAGCAAAGAAATCAAAGTATTAGATTGAAACATAAAGTCCCCGGGCGATGACGGTGCCGCCGGCGGTCACATCCGGGTCCACCTGGATCCTACCGGATATATCCAAGCATCCTTTCAGATACGTACACCAAACCAAGACGGCGACACTTCAAGAACTTTGTCCCTTTCACAGTTTTATAAATCCGTATTGATAATTTGATATCTGCGCTGACCGTTAGATTTGTGCATTCTGAATGTGGATAGGACGACAGTTTTTTGTTATTATTGAAATAAGACGCTAATTTTTTGTGCCCAGTTTTAGGATTCTTGGATAAAAAAAGGTTATACTCCTATGGCCAGGTTGAATATCATCGCAAGTGGAAATGCTATAACAACACTATACTTTTAAAGATTCCGGATCCAAAGGGTTAAAACAGGACCCTAAGACCAATGATATACAAAACTATAGATACGTTGCCCGCGCTCTGTAATGGCAACATGAATGCAAGGCAATTGCCGGACTTTCATTTAGTCGCGTACCAACCAGTGCCGCGGCAGTACGTGACTTTAAAATAACTTTTGTGTATAACTTCCTCAAACAACGAAAAAAAATGCCGTCCTTTGTTTTTAGGACATGTAAAAACTATACTTTAACTGTGAAAGATAGAAAAGTATCATTTCATGCGTTAGTATCTAGAAAAATGTATTATATTTTATTTTTTTCGATGCCTTCTAATGGCGGCTGGCGCCTTTTGTTCGCGCTCGGCCAATGAGCATGCACCACAGAATGACAACGGAATTAAAGAAATATATTTATCTCTCTCTTACAACAAAAAATCCGTAGATGACGTTTAATTTTCTTTCCCTTTCTTCGTGCGTCTAAGTATTTATCTAGATACCGACAGTATTTACGCTGTTTTCGACAGCCGTGATGTTTATGCATGACGCGTCTATTTATAATACGTCATTGCCTAAGACTAAGATTTCGTACATAAAGGGTAAAAACGGGCCCCGTTTACTAAGACTATACTGTCCGTCTGTTCACCTGTCTGTCACCGGACTGTATGTCCCATGAACGGTGATAGCTAGACAGTGAACCATGGTTCACACGATGATGTATGATGTATTTCTGTTTCCGCTATCATAACAAATCCTAAATACAGAATAAAATAAGCATTAAAGTGGGGCTCTCATAAAACAAACGTGGTACGGAACTCTTCGTGGGCGAGCCTTACTCTGCAAAAAAAATCCTCACAATTTTCTAATCAGCAATACAAAAATTCTTTGAAACACTGTCCTAAAACAATCTCTAATTAAATAAAAAGCGTCATTCAAAACATACAAAAATACTGGCCATCAGCCATGTCCATACAATCGTTCGTCGTATCGTTCTATTGATATTCAATTCGGAATCGCGCGGAGAAAGATCGCCCCGGGACATCGGCCAATTGAATTTGAAAACAGAACATCGAACGCGCCCTCCTCCCCACCCCCCCGAGCCACCCTCCGGCAGAGATGGCCCGGCGTGGATGCACCATACAGCAGGGAGTTTTGGGGATAAACTAGTGGTCACAATTTAGAACAACCGGCTTGGATATATCTAATTATAAAGATTTAGAAGAAACAGACTTTCACTCTAGAAAATACCTCTACCACATAGAAGTTTTCACCAAATTCCTTGTGCCATGTCTGTGGTTTGCTATTGCTGCGAACGACGTATAAGTTTAGTTTCAAGTAGTCAAGTCAGTAGTCGCAAGTGTTGTAAAAAATGACAACACTTGCGAGCTACCCTCCTGGGGCGACCCAGGACCGATACAGAACGTGTTTACAAAACAGTAAGATTACAATTGTACAAAGAACTAGATACAGGTAGGAACGCTTCAAGTGAACACTGTATTTTATGCACCTTTCCGGCGCTTCTTCTTTTTCCTGCCCTTTGTCTCATGTTTTTTTCTTCCAATCTACCCTGTCACTCGCGGTTCGCCACGTTATCATTTACTAGATACTTTTTTCATCATAATCTTCATAATAATAATTCCTCACACAATCCATACGTCCTGAATTTTAAAATTATTTACCACATAAATCGAAATGTCTATAATTTTATTCAACACTTAATTACGAAATAAAAATTTAATTTTTCATTTTAAAAGACTGATTTTTCTTTTTTGTAGACTGAAAATCCGTTAGAAGATAGTAAAGTGTAATTGTGGCCTTGTCATCGAACCTGTAACAATTTTAGAATAAATTATCCCCTGTCCCTAGAAGTCATGGTCACCATCGCTGCCGTGTGCCCAACGCGGCCATTTCCCTGCCCATAGACAACAGTTTTATTGTTTTAATATTTATTTATCAGACGCCGTTTTTGCGTTATGCCCGCGTAGCGTCCTAGCTGCGTATCGTCGTAGCGGCGTATTCCTGTAGCTGAGTGCCGCTCTATGACGTAGCAAATGGCAATACGAGGTGGACAAGCGATGGGATTTTGGAGATGTGACCACTGATTTTTCTTAACAACTTTTCCAATATTTAAATCCTTTTTCTTTCGTATCGATGGTGCATACCAGCGTCTTTTTACTTGGGCCCATGGTAGGTGTCCACGTTATTTGCGGTTTATTTGCACCTATATATCTCCTAGAATGTGTATGGACACAATATGCATTCCTTCTCGTGGGCCATTATCATAGTCTGGTCTATTAAGTTAGAGTGCACAATCACCTTATAACACTCAATACACAAACGAATCCCCTGTCGTTGTCGTCATATCCTCACTACGCCAACGGAGTCAGGTGAACAAAGGTCCGGCTTGATACGTCAGCGCGATTTGGAATAGCCACCCTCGTTTTATCGTAAACTCCACCACCTTACACGTTACACACGATTACTGGAAGACCAACCTTATTGCTATGATGAAATAAGTTTTGAACAACTGCAAAGCTAACTTTGACATGTATATGATGTTTTTATCAATACGATTCGATGGATTTTGTGCTTTGTGCCATTGTGATAAGAATGTTATCAAGTGTAAATGTAAGGTTGTGGTAGTGATGTCCCGCGTCCGGTAGTTCGGATTCAATTCAATATGACAGGCGTTTGATCGCGTCGTTTGGCAGATATTACTCAAACAATGTTCGAGTGCTTTTAATACAAATGCTATTGGTTATTTGACGCATTGTATATTTTTCTGGATGACTTTTCTTGTTTGATTTTTCCGTTTTAAAAAATCTCACGTATTTATGTCATTTACACAAATTCATGAAATTATGACAAGTAAGTATCTTTCTGTCATTTTATCTGTTCGCCTTGGCACGTCTATATTCAATGTTGGTTGGTATAATTAGTAATCAAGACAAACCCTAGGTTTTATTCCGAGGTCGATTTTAATTTTAATTATTCGTTTTTTCATTCAAAATTTCCTCATTTTTTTATGAATGAGCCGCCGCATAATTAAATTGCCCCTAATGAAGTCGTAAGCTCATAGCTTTTAACAGAACGGACATTATGGTGGAAGCTCCAGGATATAAGCCCGCAATATGACCTTTTCATAAAAATAGTCATGCAGTAGAATGAAATTCAATGAACTTAGGTTTTATTGACGTTTTGAAGTGAAAAATTCTTTATGCGCGTTGTTCACTTTATAAGTGACTAAAAATACTGGAATTCGCGTGACCGTCACGTACGCTTTTCGTAGCACTGGTAGCCGATCTAATAACATAACATAAATAACGCCGTAGCGGATCGCTGCGAGGTTTACTTTTATGTATCGGTAGTTCCCAAAGACTCATCATCATCGTGTTCGAACTCTATGATTGTAGGCCATGCCATGTTTTCCTTCATCGTTTTGAGAGCAGCGGTGATGAAATAAATTACATAAAGTAATGCCCAATGCTCTCAAAACGGTGAAGGAAAACATCGTGAGGAAACCGGCTTGTCCTAGAACCAAAAATTCGAAGACATGTGACATCTACCAATCCGCACTGGGCCCGCGCGGTAGATTATAGCCCATTCCCTCTCATTGAGAGGAGGCCGTGTCCCAGCAGTGGGAACATTAAAGGCTGATGATGAATGCCCAATTTTTTTATTTGTTCTCTGTACTAAAAGCCATATTTGTTACGATCGCGAATCTTATTTTAATCATAATAATGTTAGTCAACATACAACATGACACTGGCCAGCAAACTACAGAAAAACTTAAGAAATTTTGAATTTCGCGGGCTTTCTTGGCGCATCCTCCTTGTACACTGCACTGTAAGTTGCATACCGTAGGTACCTATTTTGTAAAAGGTCGGTGTAACGATGGCCAGTAGGAAGAGAAACCTAGTCCAATGTTTTTGCTTGCACAACTTAACCCTTCAAACTCAAACATCGTACCTACTTATACATAATATTTCGCTTTCAAACTTGCCCGCCCATTTCTTGCTACTTATATAAGTACCTAGTCTGGAGTTCTGTGCCCGGCTATAATGGCGATACAGTTTAACAACACTACGTAATTATACATACACCTACATGCATAGTTAAAATGTATGGTGACTAGGCAAATATTCATTTATTACTTAGCCAATCTAGCATTGTAGTTAAAAGTTGAACAATCATGTTTACAAAGATAAAAACAATTACATAGAGCGCCATCTCTGTTTAAACTGTAGCACTACACCACAGTACTTACGACTTTGCTCGTATAGATGGCCGAACGTATCCTAAGCATTTTAAATTTACAATCATGCTAACTGATGGTTAAATGTATCTTAATTAAAGAGAAATAGAAATTAATAAATACAAATATTTTAAATGAGTTCATGTAAGCACCTGTTGCATTATTTCTCTCGCAGTTCGTTGACCGATAAAAAAAATATGAATGGAGTGACAGCTGTTGTCATTTTGTGTTTGGCGTTTGTCTATGTCTGTCATTGAATCAGGCGGCTTACATACTCTTTGCAGGCGGCGGGCAAGCGACCGGTCGTAAACAACGTGCTTATTATAGTTTTGTTTAATAACTATCGCTAAAACATATTCAATATGAAAGGCGACAAGAACGTAGACATCCAGCAACTTAAAGACATCGCCAACAAGCTGAGGATCGACAGCATCGTCGCTACTAACGCTTCCAAATCGGGGTGAGTGGTTAACCTTATTACATTCGCCGCTTCATTGAAGGTCCAATGAAGGTTATTTTGCCGATTCCTTGCTTATTAGAATCTTATAGCGAATACTCCAATAATAATTCCACTACTTGAGCATCAAACTGGATAAAATAAACAAAGTCAGACAATACTGGCATACTTTTGGTCCATATTTTTTTGCATATTTATCCAGTTTATCGAGTAAGGGCGATTGTGCACTACAAGGAATTTTACTGTCCGGCAGTCCGATTTTTTACGGTCCGATATGGCACGCCATATAATATCTATACTAGTTTGTGCACTACGTAATTTTACCGTCCGACATTTTACTTTTCTCCATTCCGGAACGGTTTTTTCCGGTCCGAAATGACAGCAATGAAAAACGTGTTTTAAATGCTTGTGTGCACTACGTCCGTTTTCATGAGCAGGCGGGGCGGGCGCGGGGAAGGAGGGTGCGCGTGTTTCAAAGACAGAGCTACCCTAAACTGAGGCGTATCATCCGAGAAAAGACCGACAAGTGCACAAGCCAATTATCCGTTTTTTTTCATGCCACTTCGGACCGTAAAAAATCGGACTGCCGGACAGTAAAATTCCTTGTAGTGCACAATCGCCCTAACGCCGGCCGGCACCACAGCTCATTGGGTCATAGGTCACTTACTTAACAATTCCTTTGCACTTTCGTTACGTATGGTCGCATAGTTTCCATTATAAGATGATTGTAGGTTAGGTCGGCACCACGTGATGGCGGCGTCGTTGCTATCACGCCATGGTTTCAAGGTCATCGCCCTTAAAATTATGTCACTATCAGAAATCGATTGTTTTATTGTATTAGATTATGTCATGCATGATAATATGTAATGCTATTAAGAATTTTCCATGAAGTTGACATACTTATTCATCAACTACCTACTTACCTACAATTTTTGTTTTCTATTAAAAGTAGTATTGTATTGGAAGTAGTGTATTATTGGATATGCATGCATCTACATACCCTGCGTTCCGAATTGCGATAAAAGTGATAATATCGCGAATCCGACCAACGCGCAATGTCACAATAAATTATTACTCAGTAGCCTCATATTTTGTGACTACTAAATTCGGTCGGATTCCCGATATTATCACTTTTTTTGCAATTCGGAACATAGGGATAGACTACTGAAATATTTATGAAAAGATAGTCTTCATAAAATATTTTTAATTACAATGTTGTAACAACCTGTTAACTTTGATTACTAAATCTGTGTGTTGTGCTCTCTATAGTCCACTCTACTGTTTCTAATTATCTCGGTCTCTAATAAGACTTGAATGAGAGTGCATACAATCAAGTTTCATGCAATAATAGAACTAATAAGCTTTCATTGTGCTTATCAAGTTAGATTTAACACTTCATTTGGAGTTTGGATGTTTAAACAAGATAAAAACAACTTAGGTATGATAATTAATTTTCAATGATTTTTTATTGTCATGCCTACTTTTCAATTAAATCTTTATTGCATCAGCTTACTGCTAAACATTCCTATTTACCATGATTCTAGAGCTTTAAAATAGATGCTAATCAAATTTTCAAGAATATTTGCCAAATCATAACTTGTGATGAATCATGGTCATCATAACAGCCAAAAGTTAAAATGAAGCGTGATTAACAAATCTAAATAAAATATTACTTCCTCAAAATGTTTCTAATTTATTCTAAATAAATTCATCATTTAACTTGGCAGCCTTTCCAAGACCAATTTGACACATGGATTGAGATTAAGCATAGTCAGCCCTTAATATCCCACTGCTGGGACTCTCAGTCTTTGAGATGGAGTGGGTCGTACTCCACCACCTCATTGGTGGATGTCATATGTCTGGGAATTTCTCATTCTAGGACATTTAGGCTTCCTTACAATATCTTCCTTCACCATTTCAAAGCAGTTTTTTTTATTTTTATTTACCTATAATATTGCCTCAAAACTGGGCCAAAGCCTCCCCTTATTATGTGCTTTTTGCTCCGGCCAATTCTCACAAACGGATCTCAGTTTAAGAGCAAACACCAAAGAAATAAATTACACAACGTGAAGTGCACAATATTCAGTATAGGAAATGCTTACTAATAAAGTGTGCCTTGCGTAATGCATTCCTGCTTATTTCTAGTCACATAATATCAATAATGAAGTTAATGTTAGCCCAACTATCGACAAGATAACACAGTTATGTAAGTGAGGGTCCCAGCTGTCGCTACAATCTTAGGGTCAACTGATATCAGACGTCAGTCGTCAAGGTGCTCTGTAATGTCAAGTTAAGGTTACTCACCATAATCTATTTATTTGATAGTTTGAAATGATTTGGTGAAATAAATAGGAAAAGAGCGGTGTTGTTGTCGCAGTGTCTGAGCTATTGATTGATGCGCTGCGTGTCGCATGTTCGATTCCCGCGCAGAACACATTTGTATGGCTTACAGATAGTGGTTCTGGGTCTGGCTGTTGTAGTACAAAATTCATAGTGCGGGACTTAGTTTAAAGCCCATAATTATTGTGCATAAGCAGAAGATGTTTTTATTTGCACTTCCATCAGAACAAGGTCATTTCATAAACCATGGAAATCTGCCACCCAGCCAATGCTTATAATTGTAACATCTTTTTAAACAGGCACCTACTCATTTTGAGTACTAAAATCTGAGTAAAGTCACAAGCACCATAACACTTAACTTTGAAAAGTGTTTTTCACCTACTGCTCTGATTATAATTTCAAGTTGTTACAAACTTAGTATTTTGGAACTCATATTTTTATGAAAAAGATCCTATCGCCAAGTTATAATGGGAGGAAAGTATAAATATATGTAATAGTACATGTTGGTGAATGTGATTGTTCCTAAATTCTAGGTAAAGCAAGTATGAGTGATGCATTAATAAGCTCTAATTTTTCTTGTGCTAATTTGGTACTGTAATTGAGTGAGGAACTTTGACTTTGTGAGGGGAGGGTCCTGCATGCAACAGCCCTCTGTTGCATGCAGAACCCTCCCCTCCCCTTTGTAAGAGATCTCAGGTAATTTAAAGCAAAGGATCAGTAGCAACAAGTAAATGTTTATCATTGTTACATATTATATTATCATACTTATTAGTTACGTTACTGTGACAACAAAGCAATATTTATATTATCAGTAGATGTTATCTTATAAAGGAATATATAAAGCTGTTACACTTTCACAAACAGATATGAAAGATAGCTATAGTATTGATTTTTATTTATTTGAATGTAACACTTATTATTTAGATTTGTAGCATGACTATTACTTTATTTATTCATGGAAAGGTAAAGTTATTCATGAGTTCATGCAGCATGATTGAGTAATATTTATTTTTTCTTGTACGACAGTAATAATGATTAAAACTGGCTCTATGAATCAGTAGTACTTTAACAACAAAAAAACATGATTGCTTTCTGAAACTTGATTATCCATGAGTTGAGCTCTTAAACCAGTGTAAGCAACATCTGCATTGTTGAAATCTCAATTCTCTGCACTGATGCGAACATCGAAAATCCAATGGGGCACATTTCTATAGTTTTCAGTTTAGTTTTCTTTCTCATGTTTTCCATAGTAGAAATGGGCATTTACTTTAGACCATAATAACTTAACACTCCCTTGAAGTTAGCATACCAATAAGCTTTATATTAGTTTAACACCATTTTAGCTATAGGTACAGAGCCTGCACATTTAGCTAGGTACTAGGTACAATCTATTAATTTTCTTTAATAGATTTTCAGCTTTATGGCTATTACATTAGGTTCAAGGTTGATTGGGAAAATTTGACAGTTTCAGGAAGGTTTATGTGCTTGCATCTGTACTATGTCTTTAGTAAGCTACAGCACCAGAACTTATCTACACTTGTCTGCATACATAGACGCGTGTACAGTGACCGTGCTACATCAACCTGTTTGTCGTACTCACGCCGATCACTTGTCGGACGTGGGCAGTAGCATTCAAACATTTACTTGATTAATTTATTTACATGAACTAACTTAATTATCGACTTAATAATTACTCTGTTACTGTAAGCACTTCGGCAAGGCGTAGCAAGTAACCTAGGTTATTCCTTAAGGGGTTATTACATTACACGATTTGTCGGGACCACTCGACAACCCGATTTCTAATTACACTTCCCTTTCCCTGCAGGCAGGGCCCGACAAATCGTGTAATGTACTAAGCCCTTTAATGAATGTCTAAATATAAGATACTCGGGTACGAATTGTACTTTCAAAACTTGTTAGAGTATGACGTAGTAAATATTACGTAAAACTGGTTTGAAAGAAACAAGAAAGCAATGGAGATTTTCGCTGTGTAAACATAAGCATCGATGGTTCAGTGGTAGAATGCTCGCCTGCCACGCGGGCGGCCCGGGTTCGATTCCCGGTCGATGCAATATTCTTTTTGTGATTCGTAACATTTTTTTAATATTCTTTGTGGATTACACATTATTATTTTTAATTAAATTTCGAAAAAACTTATTATGAACCTTATTTTTGAGAAATTATGAAAGTTGTAATATAAAACGTAGTGCATTAAATATGTAGTTTTTGCTACCTAGACCTACTTACTCGTACTATAGTTTCAATTAAAAACAAGTTTTTGTGCCTTTTAAAAAGTCTCGGTCCACATCACTTGGTCATGGTTACCAGGTTTTGCGCAAAAACGAACGATGTGCTATTTCGCCGAAATTAAAAATATGTCTTTCATTACTAAGTATTCTAACTAATGAAAAGGTGAATGACCGAAAGTATAGGTTCACTACTAAATCTGATTCTGTTACGTAAAATGTTACTAAATAGTTTACCGTTGGACATATGTATTTATAAGCTTCTCCAATCGCATGCTTTAGAGATTTACGATACTTAATTTACTTACCTCATATGCCAAGCTCCGTAACGTTGCTTTTCGATTGTTTTACCACTCCTGTATCTACTTGCACTCGCCGTTTACTCCAATGTCAGCTGTATGCCTAACATCCTAAAGTAAACTTTGCTCCGCAGTCACCCGACATCATGCGCGTCCATGGCGGAAATAATGTCGGTGCTGTTCTTCCACACGATGCGCTACAAGATCTCAGCGCCCAGGGATGCCTCCGCCGACCGGTTCATTCTGTCCAAGGTGAGTTGAGTCAGGTGCACATTGAGAGAGAGACGACACTTAACGATGACTGGAAGATCTTTATAACAATGTGAAAAGAAGTCATTTGACTTTACACTGTTTTAATGCATTGGCATAAAGAAGCCCGTGGCTAAATTATAACATCCGCTCGGGTCGATCTTTTTGGTGTGTGGATGGGTGACTACCCATTACATACCGGGTTTCCTCCGTGCCTAGGAAAGCACGTTAAGCCATTGCAGTCGTAACAGATAGTCAATGGCCTAAGAAAGGTCCGGCAACCAATCTTGGGTATCGTATTACCCAGTTCTTACTGGGTTGTGGAAGTCAGATAGGCAGTCGCTTCATGTAAAATACTGGTACCTGTTCAACTGCATCCGGTTAGACTACCCCAACATAGTTGGGAAGAGGCTGAGGCTAGGCAGATGATGATGGCATAAAGCTGCCCTGCATTCCAATCTTAAAATATTGTATTTTTTTTTTATGCTTAATAAAATTGACTTATAGAAGTGATCAGACCAGCTGAAACTAATCCAGTCAACCAGTAACAGCAAATTGGCACGCGTTTGAAAAGTCAGCTAATTGTTTTATTGTTTTAAAGACCAGGTGTCGATTTACTAATATCTTTACCCAGCTGCAATATGAGGATAGGATTAACCATAGCTGAGCAAACCAATACTGTGTCTTGTTAGTTAATATTGCATGATATAACAAAATGCACCACCACGTCGTGACGACTCCATTTATTGCAGCCGTGTCACGTTGCGCTGGGAAGTAAAGTGTCGTATTGCAGATGTTCTTGAAACTTTGCATTTCGATCATATCTACTGTAATGACAATTTTATTTCCTTGACATAAGGTAACATTTTTCTATCGACTTTATACGAAACACCCACTTTACTCTTTTGTAATCTTTCTTCCATAGAAAAAAAGTTTTCAGGAATAGTTGCACTATTGAAAAGGTCATAATGAAGTTGCAGTGGAAATGAAAATGTATATCCAGGCACTAAAATCACTTTTACGTTGGCAGGGTCACGCCGCCCCCATCCTATACGCGGCCTGGGCTGAGGCTGGCCTGTTCCCGTTGGAGGAGCTGAAGAACCTCCGCAAGCTGGACTCTGACCTGGAGGGGCACCCCACTCCTCGCCTGAACTTCGTGGACGTCGGCACCGGCTCCTTGGGACAGGGGCTGGCTGTAGCTGCCGGTATGGCCTACGTCGGCAAGTACTTCGATCAGGCGCCTTACAGGTGAGGGTAGCAATAAACATGGAGGAGCCTCCAACAAATAATAAATAATACTGACCATATTGTTTGCAAGAGCATAACTTAGAAACACACAATGAATATCAATTGATATGTGCTGACAAGTACTGTACCAAGCATTATCTAAAGGAATAAACAAAATGTTAAGTGTGTGTTTGTATAATTCAATAAAAACTGATCATTCGATCCACCCCGGCTTCTCAAGTAATGTCAGCACCGCCGTCAGTGTTCATGAAGAGATCTCGAAGAATACCTGTGTTGTTTTTTTTTTTTTTTTTTTTTTTTTTTTTTTCTCTCTTCTGCTCCGCGGCAATCTGTTGGACACAACAATAAGCCACTGCTATGTCTGATACAGTGTATCTGTTTGGGGTTTTTAGCTTGGTGAGACACTTCTTGGGTAAGTGACTCATTCCATCGTGACGAACCTATTTTGTAGGTTTGGGACACTATGTCTCTTCAGTCTCGTATGTTTAAGGCCTTGATCTCCACTGAGTTTGAGGGCAAGCTCATTTTTGTGGTTCGTTAGTCTTTTTTGGTATTTGATGCTATATTTTGCAATCTCCTCTTTGACAGTTGGTACATTTAAGTCAAGATATATGTTCTTATTACTGATGTATTGAGGGATGTTAAATATGGTCCTCAGTGTTTTGGTCTGAAATCTTTCCAGTATCTCAATGTTACTGTTGCTAGCAGTACCCCAAAGCTGTATGCCATAGGCCCAAATTGGTTTCAGAATGGCTTTATATACTGTCAGCTTGCTATGTGTGCTCATTTGTGAGTGACGTCCTATTAACCAATACATATTGCGTAGTTTTAAATCTAGTTGCTTTCGTTTTGTCCATATGTGTTTTCTCCATGTCAGTCTCCGGTCCAAATGCATGCCCAAGTATTTTGCATTGTCATCTTGCGGGATTTCTTCATTGTTTAGTGTAACTGGTGGACACGTGTCCCTTCGGAGAGTAAAGGTCACATGTGTTGATTTACTTTGATTTGCGTGCATTCGCCAGATTTTGAGCCATTCTTCAATTTTGTCAATGTGGTGTTGTAGATGTTCTGATGCGGTATTTGGATTTGTGTGGGTTGACAGTAAGGCTGTATCGTCTGCATATGTTGCGACCGTAGTATTGTCCGATGTTGGTATGTCGGCAGTATATATGGTGTACAGAACCGGCCCCAGTATACTTCCCTGTGGTACTCCTGATTTGATCTCACACAAGTCGGAAAGTTCGTCGTTGAACTTTACTTCAAAACATCGCTTGCTCAGATAAGATTTTATAATTTGGTAAAACGAGTGTGGTAGCATCTTTTTGACTTTGTATAATAGGCCCTCGTGCCAAACTTTGTCAAATGCCTGGCTGATATCCAAGAAGACTGCCGAGCAATATTTCTTTTCTTCCAGCGATCTGCTTATAACGTCTACGATGCGGTGAACTTGCTCGATTGTTCCGTGGTCCTCCCGGAAGCCAAATTGGTGGTTTGGGGTGATGTCACTTAGGTGTGCTTTCATTCTTTTCAGGAGCATTTTCTCGAAGAGTTTCCCTATTATAGGCAAAAGGCTTATAGGTCGGTATGACGCCACTTCATTAGGTGGTTTACCGGGTTTAGGTAACATTTTTACCTGGGCTATCTTCCATTGGCCTGGGAAGTGGCTGAGTCTTAGGCAGGCATTGAATATATTTACAATTGTTTGCATACCCTTTTTTGGCAGATTTTTTAGAAGAACGCTGTCGATTTTGTCGTACCCCGGTGCTTTGCCATCCTTGAGGTGTTTTATTACCCCAACCACTTCTTTAGGGCTTATGTGTTTTAATGGGAGACACATTTGTTGAGGACTTTCCAGATAACTTTTTATTTCGGCGTCATGCTCTGGTCTCAATTCAGGAAATGGTTGAAACACATTGCTAAGGTGTTCGGCAAAGAGTGTAGCCTTCTCTGTGTCTGACCTGGCCCAGTTTTCGCTACCTTGTCTGATGGGAGGGATGTGATAATTGGGACGTTTTAATTTCTGTGTGGTCTTCCACAGTGAGTAATTTGTGTCTAGACTCGGAGTCAAATTTGAAAGGTACGTTTGTAGGTTACTGTTGGTAAACGTTTTGATGAGGTCTTTTAGTTCATTCGAAGCTCTGTTGAACGCTGTTTTGTCTGCAGGATATCGAGATTCGTGCCATATCTTTCTTAGAATACGACGTTTCGATATTTTGTCTTTGATCATTTTGGGATATGTATTAAGCGTTAAGGGTAGGTTTTTTCGCACTTTTGTTGAGATAGTTGCTGCTTCATGTATTATTTTATTGAGGTTCTCAATAGTCTCTTCTATGTCTTCCACCGTTTTTAGTGGATTTCTGAGCTTAGTTCCCATCGTGATAATTTCTTTATACATCTCCCAGTTAGTATTTTTGTTATAGAGTCTTTCTGCGGGTTGCACTAACACCACTGACGAGCTCAAATATAATATGACAGGCGTATGGTCAGAAGATAGATCCGTGCACACTTCAGTAGTCATGTAGTTTCGACCTATGTTTTTAGTTATAAAGAAGTCGAGCAAGTCAGGAATTTTACTTCTATCCGTTGGCCAGTATGTTGGTTCACGTGTACTCATGCATTCGAGACTCAAATTCTGTACTGTACCATGGAGTTGCCTTCCACGATGTGTGATTAAGCGTGAGCCCCAGTATGTGTGTTTTGCATTCCAATCCCCACCACATATAAATCTGGAGCCAAGTGAAGAGAAATATGTGTTGTAGTCTTTTTTTGCTATCGTGTGCCTGGGTGGACAATACACTGCAGAAAAAGTTGTCTCAACTTTATCATTAACTACTACTTTTATTGACGTAGCTTGAATTTTATCCGTTTGGTATTTTTCCAGTTCATAATGTCTAATATTATTCTTAATAATTACTGCGGTTCCGCCATGACTATTTCCTGATGGGTGGTCTGTTGTGTACACTGTGTAATTTTGTATAGAGAAGTGAGATCTTGCATTAAACCTTGTTTCAGAGACTAGGGCTATGTCAATTTTTTCAAGTTCAAGAAATGTTTGAAACTCTTGACGACGGTCCTTCAAGCCGTTGGCGTTCCAAGTGACTACTCGGAGTGTGGTAATCATTTTATTATTAGGCTTGAGATAAGTTGGATCATTCTGTCCATCATTTTGTCCATCATGGTGATCATGACTTGTTGAAATTTGGCGAACATTAGTTCTAATCTGTCTGACCCATCCTCAGGGTTCGGTATGCCTCCAGTTAGTGGTTGGTATTTTGTTGCGTCTGAATAGCTTCTTTTTTCTGTATAACTATTTTGTCTTAGGTTTTGTTTTACTGTTTGATCCAATATTTTGATCTCTTTTGTATTCAAGGTTGGTTGGTTTTCTTTATTGGTTGGTTTAGTTTTTAAAATTCTTTCCTTATATTGTTTATATTTTGAGCAACCCTTGTAGCTTGCAGGATGTTTTTCTTGACAATTTGCACATGTGGCATCTGTCTCTGGTGTTTTGGTGCACGAAGAAGTAGGATGATCGCTACCACATTTCACACATCTGAATGGTCTAAAGCACTGATTTTTAGTATGTCCAAACCTCTGACATCTTTTGCATTGCATTATTTCTTTTTTCTTGTAAGGAGCTTCAAATTTAACTCTCATTTGACTTAGGTATCTTAGGTTGAATATTTCTTTGTTGTTCTGGTTTGGCTCCAAGTCCACAAAGAAAATTGGCAATGCCTCTTTAGTAGATCTATGTAAAACATTTACTATTTGCCTCACCTCATGTCCTTGTTCTTTTAACTCTTGTTTTATTTGTGCAGTATCTTCTGTGGAGTGTAGTCCTCGTAGTACAACTCGGTATGCTCTTTCACATTTTAATTTATAAGTATAATGTGATATATTGTTAGTTATGAACTGCTCTCTGATTGCTTTATAAGTTTGTATATCATTGGGCATTAACTTAATGATATGTCCGGATCTTAATGTTGTCATTTGGTATGATTTGTTGTCCACAATTTCATTTAGAGTGGATTTCAGTGCTGTGACATCCATGACTCCGGTCACAAAAATGGGTTCCGGTTTAGGTGTATACTCTTTGACCGAGACTGGATCTTCTGTTTCTTCGCTGTTGAGGATGTCGAATTTGTTGTGCGTAGACACAGCGAACATAGGTGTGTTCTTTAATTTCTTAGTATTCTCACTGCAGATTGGGCTAGTTTCCTTTCTCTTTTGCCTTTTAAGAGGTACTTCATCATTTTGCCATGTGTTTGAAGAGTTCTTCTCATTATTTTTAAGTAGAGCTTGTTCTTGTTCACTGTTTTGATTTTGTTTATCGCTGGTTTTAGTTGCTGCGACTGATGGTAGACTGTTACTACGGTTTCTGATGAACATACTTTTGTGAAATTGTTGTTGGATCATATTATTAGGGTTATTTGGAGTTTTATTGGTTTCATTCATATTGTTCCCACGAGTAAGGTCGAAATAAGTAGTCACTTGAAGGGTAACGCCTATTCCTTCAAGAAGGCCATACAACAACGTTTGCCAGGTCCGTTGAGGTTGGCGCTAGCAACTTACTGCCCGTAAGCCATTCATCCTCTCGGCGCGCTTCCCACCTTAGGATTGGGGTAAGTTTTTAGAGAGGCTTTCTACCTCTTGACGCGGGCGGTTAAGCCAATGCCCCCGATTCCATAATACAATGGAGTTGCGGGTTGTGGAGGTCATTTCCTACCCCCAACAAGGATCTGCTTGTTAGGCAATCTGAGTCGGGTTAGTAACCGCCGCCCGAGAGTCGGCGTTGTTGCTCGTTTAGCACCACCCGGGGGAGACGTGTAGGGTGGGTCTAGGAAAAGATGGTAAATCCTACGGACGCGAGCAACTTCCCCCCCCCTAAACCCCCCAACCTGTGTTGTCGAAGTACTTTGTCCTGTATTTGGTAACCTATGGGCAAATCTACCGAAAGGCTCGAAATACTTTAAAAGCAATTAGCACCTGTAGTTCCCAATTAAAAACACGATTGTAAACGAATAAGAGTCAACGAGAGCACAAGAGCTGCTGTCTCGTGTTCCTTCATGTAGATTTGGCACAGTGGAACTGTCTGTGACTCCTATGACAAAAAAGTGTTAAAAAGTTCCTGTCCTAACCAATCTCCCCACATTGCAGGGTATACTGCCTGGTAGGAGACGGCGAGGCGGCCGAGGGCAGCATCTGGGAGTCTCTGCACTTCGCGAGCCACTACAAGCTAGACAACCTGGTCGTCATCTTCGACGTCAACAGGCTCGGACAGTCGGAACCCACCTCGCTGCAGCATCAGGTATGAGTTTACATCAAATAATCATTGATTTTCTCAAACATGAGTGCAGTATACAGCAAAGAATGAGAGTGAACAGGCATCTTCTGGGCACGCTCGTTCCATCATAGTCCTCATCCATCGTTTTCCAGCAGACGTGATCGAGGTCAAAGCAGGCCTATTTTGTGACAAAATCTATATCTATACTTAATATTATAAAGCAGAAGAGTTTGTTTGCTTGGTTGAACGCGCTAATCTCAGGATCTACCGGCTCGAATTGAAAAATTATCGTTGCGTTGGATAGTCCATTTATCGAGGAAGGCTATAACATCACGCTATGACCAATAGGAGCGGAACAGCAATAAGAAATGTTGCTAGCGGGGAAAAAGCTTCTGTTGAGCAGACGATGCGTTGCGATATCAAAACTTAACGCGAACGAAGTCGCGGACAGAAGCTAGTTAATAATAAATGGTCAGCATACAATAGATGTTAAACATAAGAGATTAAAATATATTACTTATCATTTGAATTGTGAGGGTATACTTAGGCGTATTTTGGAAGATGGTGTTTTAAAGATGGAACATTCAAACACATTAAATTAATTTGGAATTGGGAGTATTCGTAAATGTTATCATTTTGTGCGTGGTCGATCGAGGCAAACGATGCGTCGTTTCACCTCTTTTCATACTTTGGTTCACACCGCGAACTACCGAAAAAGCCGTAACGAAGTATGAAGAAGCTCAACCGGGTAATTCGTTCGCTCGCTAGCGATGTGCCTGCGCTTTGTAAAACTTGGTAGTCCTCTGATTACAAATCCTTAATTATTCCTTGTCATTACAGTAGACAGCTTAATTAAATCAATCATTTACCAATTCTGTTTTTTTTTCTCGTAAAAAAACAAGTTGTCACGTTGTAGTATCCACACGTAGAAGAGCTGTTAGCCCCACCTTAGCCCTAGCAATAAGTAGGTAGCTGTTCGCCCTAGGTAGTGCTAGATTATGCCGTGTGTACCTGCAGTACCGATTAGATAACATTGTGCTTTGTAACCATGCAATATTATGTCATGTGATACCGACATTTATACGCAGCATTTAGTTTTAAATCATGTATGATTCAATGCTCAGTGATCATCCATATTTTGTCGATCATAATCATGACAAGGAAAAGGTATCATCATACCTTTTCCTTGTCGTGATTATGATCGCCAAAGTCGAACCCACTCCCAACTATGTTGGGGCCTGTTTCCAGTCTGACCGGATGCAGCTGTATCTGTATTTTACATAGAGAGACAGCCTATCTGACCTCCAGAACCCAGTTAGTACTGGGTAATACGATACCACTTGTTAAGACTGGTCAGACTTTCGGGTCATTCACATTTATCGATACGTGGGAAAACTAAGGTAGGCATTTTATACACGGTATTTAATTTTAAACCATGAATGACTCAATCGTTCAGTGATCATTCATATTTGTCGACTTGCGAGAAAAGAAGATGCTTGTCATGACGACCTTGGATACTGCTAAATCACCATTTAGAAAAAGTAGTTTCAAGAACCGAATGACGGAGCTAGTTTTTTTAAGTTCATTGATGACAAGGAATAATATTTACCTGGTAAATTAATAATAACTATTATTATTTATTATATAAGGCGTCATTTTTCGCGGAAGAAGTGCAACCATGTAGTGTAATCTGATCGATATTATTCTAACATAATTGTGATGCAAGTTTGTTTGTTGTGCTCATTCAGAATCATCACAACAGGTCATACCTACTCCAAAGATTATACAGGAGTATGATGATAATCATCTACTATTAGTTGACTGCCGAAATGCATTGTGCCTAATGAAATGATCATCACCATCTGCCGAGCCTTTTCCCAACTATGTTGCGGTCGGCCTCCAGTCAGTCCAGGCAGTCTATCCGGATTCAGTTGAAAACCAGTAATTTACATGGAGCGACTGCCAATCTGCTATATTGTCGGGCCTACGCTGTTCCCCACATACTTTAGTACTAATGCTGTAATGTAACATAATATTGTAATACCAAATGATTAGAAAATATTAACTATGGAGTTACTTGCCGGTTCTTCTCCATGGAATCGACCAACGCGAACCGTGCACCTTTTTCGACGTTTTATAAGTGCCCATGTAGGCCTATGTAAAATAAAATATTGTGATTGATTTTAAAGGAGGAGGTGGTTCTCAATTCGACTCCACTCATACATATTTTATTACAGAGTAGTCAGATTTTAACGATTCTTAGTTCATTGCTATCAAATTGGTAAAAATGATCCCTTATTCCCCAGTTGGAGGTGTACGACTCTCGGCTGAAGGCGTTCGGGTTCCACTCGCTGGTGGTGGACGGTCACGACGTGTCGGAGCTGGTGAAGGCGTTCGACGAGGCCGGCGCCACCTCCGGCAAGCCCACCGCACTCGTCGCCAAGACCTTCAAGGGGAAGGGCTTCCCGGGGATCGAGGACATGGAGAACTGGCACGGGAAGGCTTTGGGCGGAGATGGAGACAAGATTATCAAGGTATGCTAGGAATTTATATTTATTTTCATATTGAACTGACACTAAGAGGAGTTTTGTCGAGCCCTGACTCCTTCAAGAGATGTCGCGACAGACCTTGAAGAAGTTGATGGGATTAACTTTAAACCAACAACCAGTATTTCACATTAGCTCTAGATTGAAAAGACGAAGTCAAGGGAAGAGGCATTTGCATATTTGTTCACACAAAATCCGTTTCCGTGCCATCAGCTTGTCCAAAAGCTGTGCGTAACTTAGTAGTTTACAAAATTACAATAATATTACAATAATGAAGAAATAGCTTCTGCACCAACTAATTAAAAAATAATGCATGAATGTATTATGTATTGTTAACAGTTAGTGCTACATTGACTTGTTTGTCGTACTCACGCGACCGCTGTCGGGCGATGTGGGCAGTAGCATTCAGACATGTGTAACTGTGAATTTATTTCGGATCTATGAATTTGCTGACTGCTTTATCAGTTGCAGTGTTAATGTCACCGTGAAATTGTCAAACACGTTATACTCTCTAAGCGATATTGTAAACTCTCGAAATATTGTCAAACGAACATACTGCTTGCAATAAAACGCATTATTTTTCGTGAAATGCATGCGATGGTAGTCAACTCACGCGGTGTGGAGGGAAGGAGGGGTCCCCCTTGTCCAGTGGGACAACTCTCGCGAAAAGATATTGTACCATTCCTGAGAAATACCGATTAATATAACTTAACCTTAAAACACTTTATATTTCCCTAAAAAACGTAGTCGACGGAGCCCCGCTTTGCGAGGCCCCCTATTTCCGAGTGCAGGGTTTAAAGGAACCTAACTAATCTAACGGGGGGTTGCCCCAAGTCCCGATTATGGGGGCAGAGATACTTCCGTATGTTCATTTACTTATTGTACACATTCGGTTTAAAGAATTTAGATTAAAGTGCTGTTTATTAGCTAAATCAATGATAACGTACAACTCTGCCACTTCTTTTGAGAACGGCAGGCGTGATATCATTTGTTGAACCATACCTTCCGTCCCCAGCACCTCCAGTCCCAGATCAAGACGAACACGATCACACTGAAGGCGCGTCCTCCCATCAGCGAGGCGCCGAAGGTTCACATCGGCGACATCACACTGTCGTCCCCGCCCGGGTACGCGGCGGGTGAGCTGGTGGCGACGCGGTTGGCGTACGGGACCGCGCTCAAGAAGATCGCTGACACTAACATGCGGTACCTTATTACTTTTCTACACTCATACTCAGAAAGTAGCTCTGAAGTTGCCTGTGGAGCGGGTTGAAAGTAATACTTTTCAGCCCTAGGGAGAATCGCTTTCGACTGACAGCTGTCAAATTATTAAAAAAAATAGTTCTATTTTCACCTTTCTATTGAACCATGTTCCGACTTTTATACAGCCTCTAAATTACAGCGCGATATCAAATTGAAATAACATAAAATTCTGTAAGTATTAATTAAATAACACATTCTTTTTAAATAACTTAGTTATAATTTGGTTACAAATATTTCTTTAAAATAACATAGATTTGGTCAAAATATTTACTACTTTTTCGGTGACGAAAGTGAAAAATAAAGGCTGAGCCACAGAAAAAAAACACAAAATAGGCGAGAAAGTGGGAATCCGAACTTTATTTTTTTTTTCGAATTGTTTCGTGTTTTTTCTTTATTTTCCTTGTATTCGTAATGAAAAGCACAGTGTTTACCTCGGGTTAAATACTTATTTAGTCCCTCGAGCTATTAGCGCCCGCGCTACGCTTGGGCGCCAAACCCCGTCTCGGAACTAAATAAGTTACTTTCACCCCTAGGATAACAATGCACTATTTCTACACTCATCTGCCTAGCTTTTTGCCCCTGTCGGCTTCCAGTCTAACCGGATGCATCTGAAAGTATTTTACATTGAGTGGTTGTCTGACCTCCACAATCCAGTTAGTACTGGGTAATATGAAACCTCTTGGTAAGCATAGTTGTCAGTCTTTTGGGTCACCTGTATCAACTGTCAAAGATCTACTTCCTTGTACAGACAAGGAATGAAAATGTATTTTTACTTGTAACCTTTATTTTTCGAGTTATTTTACTATTTTTTCTTTTCTTTTAAAGTTCGAAATATTTATATTTGCTTGCTTTATGAGATTTAGATTAGATTTTTTAAATCTTGTTAAACATTTTCACTCCTTGACATTCCATGTTTTGAAAGTCCATTGTAAATGTTCATTTGCTCTATGGACTCAATTAAAATAGGTGCTTATTTTTTCTGTTATAATCTTAGAATTAACTTTGATATCAAATATCTTACTAACTTAACTAACAACATACTCCAATACAGCTTAACTAATCAAATTGTTTGATTACTCGTATCAAACCATTGATACAATTACAAATGTAATGTAATATAATTACTAACAGTATGTGAAGCACTCGCTACAATACGTAATGATGTACTTGTGTAGTACATTGTGTGTGGCCGGTGCGATAGTAACTGTGTGTCGTACTCACGCGACCGATGTCGGACGATGTGGGCAGTAGCATTCAGACAAAGTACCGTAATGTCAAAAATAACTTGACTAACACATTTATTTAAGTAACACTCTTTTTGTATTAGCCTATTTTATCTCACTGGCTGGTGTTTGCCTTCTCTGGCCAACACACGTATGAAACAATAAAATGATGAATAATTAAAAACCCACTAGGGTAGAATCATTCTCTGAAGATCCATTGATCAGATCAGATCCATGATGGATCTTGGAGGAAGGAGGCATCAGCTCCACAAGTATTCTAGAAAAACTAATACACCTCGACACCTCGTTGCTCGTAAAATGAATTGCTATTCAGTTGCATCTTAGTTAGACTAGAAGCCGCTTCTAACATCTGAAAAATTTGGGCAGACATTATGTGGTTGGTACCACTTTTGCTAGACTATCAATTGCACGTTATTTTTCTAATTATTTATTTTTGTATTTTGTTTTTAGTTAAAATGTAATTAGTGATATGTGTTTCGCAGTGTGATCGCGTTGGACGGTGACACCAAGAACTCCACGTTCAGCGACAAGCTGCGCAACGCGTACCCCGACAGGTTCGTACCTACTACTGGACAGAACTACACACACAACTACAGTCAGTCGAACGTTGGGTGTATCAGTAGCCGTGTCCACCGTCATGTGCAACAATACAAACAGACAGGATTATACGTGCGAGGGCAACCCAGAAATAGTGCAAATGGTGCCGACGACAACATTTTATAAGGGCACAAACTTTAGGAAATAGTCGTCAAATGGCTATTCAGGCTCGAAATGCACTTCTTCTAAAAAGAAGTGCGTAACGAACGGAGTATTTTGAATATAAATAAATATGGCTGAACATTACATGCAGCGCCATCTAGTGCCACAACCGAAGAAGCACCAATAGGAGCAGTCCACAGTAAGCAAGGCTTGTGTCGTGGTCACCAGACAATACTTACTACATAATATATACTTTTTGTTTGTGAATACATACTTATACATATAAACATCCATGACTCGGAAACAAATGTCCATGGTCATCACACAAACATTTGTTCCTACTGGGATTCGAACCCGGAATCCTTTAAACGTAAGGCAGCCTCACTACCGCTGCGCCATTCGGGTCGTCAATATCAAAAAATCATTCATCTTTTTCACGTTCGCCTAATTTTTGTGTGTATTTGTTTTATCACTGATCTTAATATTTGAAAAGTCTTGTTGACGACAAAACCTTTGTGGGAGTAAGGTACATGTTCACCAAAAGATGACAGTCTGATTATCTAAAACAGCTGTTTAAAACTCATTTTTGTATGGTAATATGTCACAGTGACAGCTGTTTTTAGCTAATCAGGCTGTTATCTATTCGGTGAACATGGACCTAAGTCAACCGACCGATAATACGTATCGCATGGAATAGTTTGTGATGATGAGATGTCGTGTACTGTCTTGTTGTTCAGATACATCGAGTGCTTCATAGCGGAACAGAACCTGGTGGGAGTGGCGACAGGCGCCGCGTGCAGGGACCGCGCCGTGGTCTTCGTCTCCACCTTCGCCGCCTTCTTCACCAGGACCTTCGACCAGGTCACTGCACTTATGTTATGGCTGGAGTAATACCCTTAACGAATCCAAAACGCACTTGTTCTCCCCGTTATTGCTATATTTATGTTTGTTTTCAAATGGGAACTTTCTACGGAGATTTGGGGGTCAAAATACCAACTTTTTTCAGTGTTTTTTTTAATGTTATAGCTTTAATCTAATGTCATACGGCTTAGTCAGGCTACCATCTTAGCAAGTAAAACGTATGTATTCCCGTCATACGATTCTCTATTAAACATGTTAAATGTGATATAATACGTTTTTAAACTGTCATTTTTACAAATGTTGGTAATTTCAAAGATGACTGAATGCATATTATGAAAATACAGGGTGTAAGGAAAAGCCCTGCGTAAACGAACAGGTTGTACTTATTCAACTTTTCATTTTGAATCATATTCCACCAAACCAAAATCGATGGTCACTGAAACGAACAATATGTCTCCTATGAGCCATGATTGTTCAGTAGCATGTATTAAATAGGTGTGATGTCTATTGTGACAGATCCGCATGGGAGCCATCAGTCAGTCGAACATAAACCTGGCGGGCTCGCACTGCGGAGTGAGTATCGGAGAGGACGGTCCCTCACAGATGGGTCTGGAGGACATCGCACTCTTCCGCGCGGTACCTACCGCCACCGTCTTCTACCCCTCGTGAGTACACCTCTACACACTACACACTATACACTACACAATATACACCTGAACAAATATGCTGATGTGAAACTGTTATCCATTAAAAAATATCAACAAAGATGAAGGGAAAACTGAAATTTACTAATGTGTCGCCAAAACGCATTTATTTACATGTTAATCTATGTCTTATAACATCGTATTGGACGAATCTGTAATGATGTTATAATTAGTGGTAAATAAATTAATGTTTGGGAACGTACAACCTGATTGCAGTATACTGTAGAAATACCCTCCCCTGTGTCAATATTATTTTAAGTACGACTGGGCTCAATAGGGAAGCGTTATTTACTTTCCAATACGGAACAGAATCAAAACAAAGATGACTGACCAAGGGGTTAATCTAACTTTTTCACCATAGTTACCGTTAACTGTGATCAAAAATATATGAATCAGCGCCAGGATGTGTACCTAATACAAAGTTGTATGTCCCCACAGAGACGCAGTATCGACTGAGCGCGCAGTAGAGCTGGCTGCCAACACGAAGGGTATCTGTTACATCCGCACCTCGCGACCTAACACCGCCATCTTGTACGCCAACGATGAGGTGTTCAAGGTAACCAGCTTTGTCCGACATTAATATATCTCAAACAGTATTGTAGAATAGTGTTTGAAAGGTAGGGTAACATGGGTGATGAATCATCTTTACAGTAAGATCAATTAGGGAATCATCACAATTTGCCAAGACTTTTGATGAGGGCATTTTCCTGTCTTACCGCAGCTGAATACCAGTTTCACGTGGCGCGACCGTCTGACCTTTTTACCAATGCTTTTATGTTACCAACAGATAAGTGTAGCGGTTAGACGTTAGCTTTGCTTTGCTTTTTTACAAACCTCAGACTAAGACCTTGCCTCAGACTAAAGAGTTCTCCTCTATCGTGAGTTCGGTTACAAACATTTACACTTACACATGCAGCCAGACCCGGAACAACTATCTGCAGGCCATACATACAATATTTGTTCCGTGCAGACATCGGACACGCAACGCAGTAGGCAATTGCTCAGCCACTGCGTCAACCGAGCGGTTTAATTCTGTTTCGGCAAGACAAAGTTCTTTGGATTTAGTATGCTGAATTTACGTGAAAGCGTAGATTTTTGGGCGTCGTAATTTTTAACGAACACCCATCTTGTTATCCTGTCCCTTAACAGTCCAGATGAGCCGTGATTAAAGTCCCTATAACATATGCAGGTGGGACAGTGTAAGATCGTGCGTCAGTCCGGGAAGGACCGCGTGTTACTGATCGGTGCGGGAGTCACTCTGCACGAGTGTCTGCTGGCTGCAGACAAGCTCAAGACTGAAGGTACGTCGCTAACATGTTTTCACTCCTCTTGCTCAAAAATACCGTTATAATAGCGTACCAGAGCGCGTATAAAATTGCATTTATTGCCCTAGGGGAAAAAGTTTTTTTTTAAATTTTGTATTAAGCCCGGTTTCCATCGCAAGCCTAGCGGGCCCATTAATGACTTCTTTTATCTCGCAAGAGATAACTGTTTACATGTGTTTCCACCAACGAGTCGAGTGGAAATGACTTTAAGGGTAAAAAGAGTAAAAACGAGCTCGCTCTGCTCATTCTTGTTTCGTTTCTCTTTAGAAATTTGGAATTAGACGACTAAACTCTTTCTTGGTGGAAACGCAAACCTATTTCATGAAAACTAAGTCGGCTTGATTAGACGTTTCCGGAGCATTTCTTTTTCGCGGTGAAAACTGTGCTTTAGTCCTTCTATTAACTCAGATTACAAAGTGAAAACAAAATTAAAAATAATGAAATTATTGATCCGTTTCCGGTACACATCTTTTACTCGCCCGTGGAATCTACTCCAATTTTCCCAAATTTCATCCGCCGTTGACTTGGTGTATTAGCGCCTAGGATTATGTAAGAATCGTAGCAAGTAGCGTTCTATTACGTCTGCCTACTGCGATGGCAGAAAAGCGTAACTTTATGAATATAAATGTTCACACCTGATAATAGTTACCTGTAATATAAAGTGTTATGTGGTATGTCGGCAGGTATCGACGCCCGAGTACTGGATCCGTTCACGATCAAGCCGCTGGACGAGGTCGCAGTACAACAACACGCTAAGGCAGTCGGCGGGAGAGTCGTCGTCGTAGAGGATCACTACCAGGCTGGTTAGTCTCTCATCACTCATCGTTTGTCTACAATGTTAAGACCACGTTCCTAACTTAGCTGCTGCAAAACATGATGCGGTGCCTAAGGCTTACTGGAAATATTGCTACGGACTCATCGCAAGTGGAGTTTGAATTGTTTATTGGAAGTTAGGTTTCTAAAATCTTCTGTGTGTGCCCGTTGGTGTGTTATTTTTCCAGTTTTGGGGGCTCCCTTGTACTTTAGTGCGATCCTATTTTCTAGAAAGTTAGTCCTCTGTATGCTTTCATTGACCGAGTAGGGTAGACGACGAACAAAATCTAATAAGTCCATCACTTAGACTATCATAAAATATTTGACGCTATTCTTTTGTTACTTAAATCAAAATTAACGAAGATACGACGCTTTTAAAATTCTCAATTCGTCACGCCTGGGTATAATTGTTAGAGCGTACTGACATGTCATGAGCCTCCACTCCCTAGTTTTGATGCGTTTTATCTTTGTCAATATTCATTGATTTACAAAAAATAAAATACGTGTCCATTATTTTGCAAAACTCTAACTGACGGACTAAATAGATTTGTAATTTTGATACTGTCATGATGCCTATCGTAAGCGATCGACTCGGATAAACAAAAAAGTATCCTAAAGCTTGTCAGTCGTCTTCGCAGGCCTTAAAACTAAAAGCTAACTATCTGCAGGTGGAGTAGGCGAAGCCGTGATCTCTGCGCTAGCGATGCAGCGTGACGTCATAGTGAAGCACGTGTGTGTGCGCGAGGTGCCGCGCTCGGGTCCTCCCGCCGCACTACTCGACAAGTTCGGTATCTCCGCGCCACATGTGCGCGCCGCCGCACACGACGTACTCAAGGCGTAGTCACGACGCACACGAGACCGAGCAGCGACGAGGGACGGATATCGGTACGATACTGAGCTTGCGCTTTTAGTCTAGCAACAAAAACCTTAGCGTCGAAAATTCAATGTGCCGACAAGTTTATAAGATACTTGACGAAATTTATAATGCCTTCTTCTTAGTATTGGTCGGCCTAAAACTGCGAGTAGTTTAACACTATCACTAGTGACAATTTTTGTAGTATGATGATCAATATCCGGCTCGAAGGACCGAGCACTCTGAACTTCGATCGATATATTTTTCGTGTGTCCCTACGCTTAACATACCAGTGTAACGCTTTTTGTAAAATGTTGTATGTTCAGAAACATCACAGTAAGTTGTAACCAATTTTATTATCCAAGAAATTCTCGTTTTGTGATGTGATAAAATTTTAAACTACTCAACTCCACCTACGAATTAAATCGATTATCCGTTTGCCTCGCTGCTCAACTTTTTATATCGATTTGATGCTCTGATTGTTATGATTCGTAAATGAGTACTTGTTATCTGTTAGTTGCCTACAAAGTTATAACTGCGAAGAAATATCATTCATAGATGTTTGGCCCAAAAATTATCAAAATTGAACATTCCTGCTGGCAGACATTCCGGCCAAACTCTATGGTTTATCATGGTCCAATGTTTTGAGCAGCAGCTTGAGAAAAATTATGTAGTTCCTAAGTACATTGTCTAATATTAAGTAAACACGTAATAACATGATTACAATATGTTAAAGATCTTTTTTCTGTACTTTTTATGAAATATTAAAGTATATTATCTGTGTCTTTGTTTGATGTGATGTTCCGCACAACGTTACAAGGCAGGTGAAGTGTTTTAGATGGATTTTTGATGGTTAGTGTTTAAGAGTATATTTTATAGTTATTTTTGTATCAGCTTGTAGACTGTTGTTAATTGGTATATGGTGATACTTTGCCTCTACTGGTTTGAAGAAGTTTATATATATATTACGTAAAACACTAGTTGTTTTCGTGTTTACAAAAGTTCGTTCATCATTCGGGAACGGATATAAAGTGCATTTGTTTACTATTATGTTTATACTTTACTTGCATGACACGTGAATATTTGTAACAAATATAAACGCTGTCATGCACCATATACTCGTATATTTGCGCATGGGTTTACCTATTGTTGAAATCAAACAAAATATTTATACGGTTAAATGTTTTAATTGGTATAGTACATTCCTGTTTTCATTATTTCACTTTATATTTTAATCACATCATGTGTTTTTCTTTGCAATAAAGTTTATTGTATACAATTCTGTTTGTTTTACCGTTTTTTTTATATAAAATTACGAAAAAGTTTTTAAATAAAATTATAAATATACAGCAGTTTATAACAACGATGTATAAAACTTAACATTAATGACTAGAATGCCTCTGGTTCGCAATATGTACAGTTTGCCGATTGCGCTACACTAACTACTCGTACAGATAGGTTAGAGGTGTCACATGACTAGTTTGGTTAGTATTCGTATATTTTTTAACTATGGTTTAACAACATTATTAGCGCCCGAGATTTATCTGCTCTAGTATAGTCTTCACAACAACGGTTTTCTAACATGAAATAAATATTTGTTTGTAGACTAAAGTATCAATATATTACATTACATATTTTCAGTACTTTTTTCACCAAGACAATGTGCACGCTTTTATGTAGGTACAGCTACATAAATTCGTGCACATAATATATTTGACGGTAATACAAATATACATCTCGGTTATAAATCCATCGTATAAAACATTCACTTATGTATAGTTAACAACAAATCATTTACACCGAAGCAAAGTTACGTCAATTAATTAATAATAACCATTCAATATGGACGGAGTGGCGATCAAGAACAAAACAACACAAATTAATAGTTTTAAAATCTCACTAAACACGATTATTAAATGCATTATTGTGCCGCTCGGCGGCCATGTTAATTCTCCAGCTTCCCAAATCCGAATTACTTCACATTATATACAATCTTAGGTTTCCTCGGTCACTATGACCTACATTAAGTACAACAGCCTGATTTCTGAACTCCATAAGTCCGTACACCGCTGGACCTTGGCCTGAAGAAAGGCACCGTATAGATTCTAGGTCATGTTCCACCGGGTCAGCCCCACTCTCCCGCAGCAGTTCCATCGTTCGTAGGAGCAGGCGCTGGTGCAGCAGTTTCAGTGTTCTGGTTCTCCTCCAGCTCCCCCGGAAGATAATCCTTCCAACTCCTGAACAGATACCGCGTGAACTTCCTGAGCTGCCGGAACTTGCAGTACGTGGCGCCCTCTGCCGACTGCAGCTGCTGCGTCTGTATCAGAAACCCCTTCTCTTTGAACGTTTGTTCTAGCTTCTCTCTTTGCAGACTCTTCCTAGATTTCCTTTTCTTTTTACTTAGGTCCTCTTTACTCAAAGCTGTGCTCTGTTCTTCTATTTTTGGCTGCGATGTCGATGTTTCTGCTGCGGCGGCAGCGGCGGCGGCTTTCCCTTGGTTTGAGTCACGTTGTAAATACTCGTAGCCTTTGTTTCCCTTGTTCCCAGTACCGCTGTAGTACCTGAAGTTGCCTCCCGAGTCGACCGAGAGCATCTTCTTCTCTTGTAACGAAGGTTTCGAGCCCCCCGTGAACTTAAACTTACAGATGCTGACTTCTGTTGTGGGTGTGGTCGAGTTGGTCTTAGTGGGCATCGGCGGTATAAATATCGCTGATCGTTTCCTTTTGACGGGCCCCTGCACAGGGTTAGGGGATACCCTCTTCATCTTCGTCTGATCGGGGCTCCGTTTCGCCTCCTCCACCTGCTTAATCACTTTAGGGTCTAACAGTTCTGATATTTGTTTGAGCACTAATTTGTTTTTGTTATCGTCTGTCGACGAGTTCTCCGACACTTCACTGACACTGTTGGGCGTCGACGTCGGCGCCCTGGGGTCTCCTTCGGCGGAGAAGGGGAGCTGTCCCGCGGCCGCTAGCCTTTGGTAGTAGAGCAGTTGTGTTTGTAGAGCTAGGGGGTGCATGTAGATGCCTGCGTTGGGCCAGTACACGTAGCCGGGGAACTTGCCGTCACTGTCGGGGCTGGAGGTGGACTGCGCGGGCTCCGAGAGCGTCGGCGATACATTCCGCGGCCGCGCGGACAGTTCGGGCGAGCTGTTCGCCGTCGGCGACAGGTTCGTGTTCCGCTGTATCACAGAGATCGCGTTGGGAGGCTGTTCAGTCTTCCCGCCGTCCTGTTCCGAGATCTCAGCCTCCACTTCAGTCTTAACTTCTGGCAGCGACGAGTAAATGTTGCCGAACTTCTTCTGTATCTGTATCTTCAGGTCGTGCAGGTCTCGGATGCAGAGGTTGAGAGGCTCTTCGTCGCTGTGAAGTGGGCCCGCGATCGTGACCGGCGCCTCGGGCATCGGCTCGTCCGGACTGGAGAACTTGGGCGGCGTCAGAGATTCTAGTCGCTTCTTGTTTTCTTGCGACAACTTCCTTTCCAACAAGCTGGAGATGATCTTGTTTTGTAAGTCTGTCTTGGGGGTGCTCATAGGCGGATGGTCGGCGCGGAAGGGAGGGCACATGTTGAGCTGGTTGAGTCTATCCTGCGAGGGCGGCTGGCCTGGCACGACGGTGCCGTAGTTCTCGTATATGAGGTGGCAGATATCAGCCTTCTTCGGCTTGCGTCCTCTCCTCGGCTTGGAGTTGTTGAGGGTCATCTCCCCCATGTACGGCAGGTCGTCGTATGTCACTATCTTGCTGGGCGCGATGGCGGGGTTCTTTTTCTTCTTCTCGTCCTTGCTGGGCGGCTTAGCTGCCATGTTGAGCATAGACGACACTTGCGGTACAGTCAACGTACCGGTCTCATTCTGTATGCCCGCGAGTCGCTGAGCCCAGATCTTGAACGTTTCGTTAGTAAAGTTGTTGATGTCAAAGTTTGGTTCTGCTTTGGGTTTCTCAGCGGGTTTCTGTTTCTGTTGCGCTTGTTTAGCAGCGTTGGCCTTCTGCAGGCTCTGCTCGTAGTGGTCGAGGTACTCCTGGGGCAGCGCTTGGTGATGGAACTTGAGCTTCCATCGGTTCTTCTGTCTGTTGCGGGCGTGCTTCGGTTTGGGGGACTCCTGCTTCTCGAGACGGTCTTTGCTAGCTGACAGGAGTTGTTGACGCAACAACTCTTTGTTCTCTGATGTCCTGGAAATAGAAAAAAACCTGCATAAGCTTTGGATGATGATATATAAGTGCAAACAATCCGTCACGCGTCTATTTGCAACGTGTACGCCAAAGAGCATTCCGTGTTTACACTGATGACTAGAACAACACTATCACGGCTCGAGTTGGCAGGCGTCTGCACGATTACAGCGATGTTGTGCAAGTTTACGACGGTTATTAAGAAAACAGAACTATGACTCACTGTGGCCTCAGTGCTATTGCTCAGTGAAATGCTTCAGTTACAGAATATTCCTTTATTTTTAGGATTGATACATCTCGATACTTGACAATTAATTACTTTGGGGATATATGTTGTTGTTGAACTCTGTACTGCATGCAGCGCCTTAGCCTTTGCACCGTGGTGGACATTAAGATGATCTAGTAAGTACTAACGTCGCTACGTCTAAGTACTGTCTGAATAGAAGCATGGTGTTTGATGATGTGTACCTGTGTTGCGCAGTGGGCGCGGGCGGCGGCGTAGGACACACGTCGCCGCACGCCACGCGCCGCATCACTTCTGGAACAACAAACACGTGAGCTTTAGTATGTTGAACAACTGTACGTGAAACCATTAGGTTCACGAGATGATTGCCCCAGTGTGGTATGTGGTGCCTAGCATCACGTTGATTCACGTTGAGTTGCATAATCAGTGTTTAATGTTTCCATTGCTGCGGCATAGGACTTGACTCCGTATGAGGAAGTAGAACATATTCTACTACGTGGGCCCAGTGCAGATCGGGGGAGGTTTTCATAGTTTACGCTATTCAAAAATAATAAACAATATAGAACTGCAGTAAAAATCAAGACCGAATCAATTGATGTTGCTCAAAGCAGTGACAAATGTAAAGCAATTTGTCAGATTTGGCTAAGTTTCAATATTGAAACAATTTGCAATCGATTTTATTGCAAAATGATGTATGAGCTATTAAAGCTATAATAGATCATTTGTACGAATATGGATGTCTGAGTGCTACTGCCCACATCGGCCGACAGCGGCCGCGTGAGTACGACACACAGTTAGCTTTGTTATTGCACTAGACTTAGAATAATGCACAATTTTAATACATTATTTTAAATGTTGCCAGTGCTTATTTGCCAGTTGCTGATTGATTGATCTCAGGTTCGAAACCCTTCAGCGCCATAAGGGAAAACTAATCTTTATTGTTATTGTTTCGTTTTGTTGTTTATGTGATTATTGTTTATTTTTACAAATGTCTAACGCCTTTCTATCATCATCGCATATAAATAATTGTAAAATGATTCAATACATATTTGTTTAGTTAAAATAAACTATTTATTATGACCATCCACATGAGGTAAAACGTAAAAGTGTGTAATGTAGGTCTAAATCGTAAATCTTTTCTGCGTAGTAAACGCATGCGTAGGTACAAGAACATAGTAAGAATAATTCATTCAAAATGGAATAAGAATAATTATTTAAAAAGATAATAAACGTGTGCATTTAGGTGCAGTTGATTTATTTCTTAAACAATGGAATAAATCTTATATTGAAGTCATTTGTGTGTAATAACACCTTTTCTATTTGTTTATATCGCTACCTACACAACGTGGAAATTGAACAGGTTTTTCCCTACAGCTTATGACTGCAGGTAAAACTTGGATTGACCATCGGGATAAATCACACGCTCGTGGTAAATAAATAATGTTGGGAAATCACCTAATAAAACACAACACAGTAGGTACACACCTGCTTACCCCGAAGAGTTAGCCAGACAATGAGGTAAATACCGTTCCTATCTAATTGGGAAGTAACCATTCAAAACGTAAATTCGCTCAAAGAGAATAAGTCGGAATTTACATTACCTACTAAATGATTATATCGCACCGCCCCGCGAAAGTGCGAATTCCAGCATTAAATATAGCCGCATTCACCAGAAATGAGCATTAACCATTACTAGGTCGGAAGTAGGGCATCTAAACCATTCTGACCGCGCTTATCATACCCTCATGGCCGAAAATACAGCGTGTTTGTGTGTCAGTGGGTACGGGCTCGGCTCTCGACACTCGGCAGAAAGGCGTGAAACCCGAGGCGCGTCGAGTGCGGCCCGAAATACTCGCGCCGCGAATGGCCTGCGCGCACGCACCGCTGAAACAGCGCACGCGCATGTTTCGCAACAAGCTTTCAGTTGATGCCACCGGTCACCGGAGCAATGGGTAGTTTTGTAAGGACTGTATGTGAACGGATAGATTTTCATTGCAATTGTCTCGAAGGTTAGGTACCTATTAGACTTTGTAAATAGATTGGACCACCTGAAGACATCTCCAACAATACAAAAACGTTCTTACTTTTGTTTTAAAGCAAATTCCATTGTTATAAAAAACTGAACTAATAAATTTTAGACTAAAATCGACTAAAATTCTAAGTCATTCATGACTGTCTGACTCTACAGTAGGACAAGGGACCGGAAAACGCGGTTAACAGATAGGTACTCACAACAATTATATAAAATTAAGAATATCCTGTAGGTATGTTTTACTCCCAACGCGATGTAAACATCAATTTACCCGAGTTTTATTGAACTATGCCGCACACTACTCACTAGGTCAAACAATTAAAACCAACTGAATCATATCAAGGAAAGGACAACATAATAAAGCCTATAGGTAGGTACGTACACCAATTGTGTAGATCCCTACTTCATTGATTCAAACGAAAATCAATGAACACTTCAATAAATTTATTAGGAGTTGTGTAAGCTCTACATGAACGCAGCTTAAAGGCAGCCATATTTATTTAAATGTCATTTGAAGTTGTCATCTGTCTTTTTAGCTGATTTTGACAACTACTTATCTGCTCACGGCTCTCTGCAGTCTCTGCCCTTTTTATGTTTTGTGTCGTCTCAATTATTGTCCAATTTAATCTTAATTCATCATATTGAATATACAATGGACGTGTAATATCAGCTCGTATTTTGATAAATAAAAGTCTGGATATACTGTCGAAGTGTTTATTTGGTTGATCACGCCTGACACGCCATTCCATTGCCATATCACAACGTCTGCGTCAACAGGTTATGGCCCCAGTGAAAAAGAAAGGCGTGCAACGAGGGATCTACGCATAATCATCGTTGTATGTATCACCAAAACTCACTGTCGACCAGATTTATTGTCAAAGAAGAAATATGGCAACGCAACCAGCGATACACATCAATAATCAAGTGGAGAAGCTGAGTGGTATCTCGTCTTATTCGAACTGGAAGTTTTCATTGAAGATGTTACTCACTTTAGAAGGTTTGTGGGATTGCGTGATCGGCACTGATACTGACGCCGTGCGTGATAGCCGCGCCTTGGCGCGTATTTGCCTGGCACTACAACCCAACTTGTACCAAATAGTTCGATCAGCGTCAAAAGCTAAAGAAGCATGGGAGAAGCTAGCTCATACATTCGAGGACAAAGGTCTATATCGCCGTGTTCTGCTACTTAGACAGTTACATCGAGTTGACTACAGTAAGTTTAGCAGCATGACTGAATATATTGAAAATGTCACCGGATTAGTCCAGCAACTCTCTGACATTGGAAAAATTATAGATGACGGTGAGGTGGCTGAAATTCTACTTAGCGGCTTACCGCAGGAATTTGACACACTAGTCTCCGGTCTTGAAACTGCCAATTTAACTAGCTCGCTGACTTCTGAACTAGTGAGAACGAGATTGCTTCAAGAGGAACACAGAAGAAATGGAAAATGTGATAATGATGCTTCAGCTTTTCATGTAAAGAAGAACAAACTTTTCAAGTGTGATTACTGCCGAAAACCAGGACATACAGCGAAGCGATGCTTTAAGAAAAAGAGGGATGAGAAGAAGAAAGAAGAACAGCATACCTTTTATGCATCGGCTTACATCGCTCACCATAATGATGTCATCATAGACAGCGGGGCCTCGGCTCACATGATCAATGATGCTAGGTTAGTAAGAAATTTTAAAAGCTGTAATAATAACTCAATTTCTATAGCAAATGGTGGTCAATTAGAAATGTCTGGCATTGGCAATTTAGTTTTGTCTACTGACAAAAATAATATCACTTTAGAAAATGTTTTAGTTGTTCCCAATCTGTCAACGAATTTATTGTCTGTAAGTAAAATGTGTGACAATGGTTTTACAGTAGTTTTTGATAAAAATGGGTGTCATGTTTATAATGAGATAAGTTCTTTAACTGGCAACCAAATTTTAGCTGCTACAAATGTGAATGGTTTGTATAAGATACAGCAGTGCAAGCCGCATGTGTTGGGACATTCCATGCTGGTGCATCCTAGGCAGCAGCCAGAGAGTGTCAATACTGCATTGGTGTCTGCGACAGTCTGGCATAAGCGTTTAGGCCATATTGGCCAGAAAGGTATGAATAGCCTACGGGGTGGTGGTAAATGTTGTGGTGTCGTTTTTCAGGATGACGACTCGCCAAACAAGTGTGTTCCCTGCTTAACTGGAAAGATGCATACAAAGCCTTATCCGAAGCTTGTGGGAAGCCAATCTACCGTGCCACTCCAGCTTGTGCATTCCGACGTCTGTGGGCCCATTCAAGTCAGCAGTTGGGGCGGTGCCCGTTATCTTTTGACTCTGACGGATGATTGCACTAGAAAAACCTTCGGTTATTTAATGAAAACAAAATCCGAGGTGAGTTCACATATTGTTAACTTTAAAAATATGGTTGAAAAACAAACAGGTTTGCAACTTAAAATTTTAAGAACCGATAACGGTACTGAATACTGTAATAGAACGTTGACTGATTTTCTTAAAAGGGAAGGGATAATACATCAAACATCGGTGCCTTACTGTCCACAACAGAATGGAGTTGCGGAGCGCGTCAATAGGACGATTTTTGAGAAAGCTAGGGCCATGTTACATGACGCGGGTCTGTCTGAACGTTTCTGGGGAGAAGCAGTAATGACTGCTATATACCTGAAGAACAAGTCTCCTACCAGCGCGTTGTCAGATGATATCCCTGAGAGTAAGTGGACTGGACAGCCAGTCGATCTCAGTCATTTGCGCGTATTTGGCTGTGTAGCATTTTCTCATATTCCTGATGTAAAACGTCGTAAACTTGACGCTAAAGCTAAACCATATATCTTTGTTGGCTATGGTGAGACTTTTAAGGGCTACCGTCTCCTTGATCCATATAATCCTAAAAAGGTTGTGTATTCACGAAATGTAACATTTTTAGAAGATGAATTTATTGGAAGACTTCACTTTAAAACACAAAGCAAGAATAATGATTTTATCTCTCATGAATGCATTGTAAATAATAATAATTATACAAATATTGATAATGAAATTTTAAATATTGACTGTGATAATAATAATGCAAATGAAATGAATGATAAAATTATTAATAATGTCTGTGAAAATATTTGTCATAAGTCTACTACGGAATCACCTATTTCAGGATCTGAGAGTGACCTAACACCTTCAGTGTGGTCTCCCTTGTCGGACCTGGTCTACGGTACTGGTGACGAAGGTGATGAGGATGATGTCTGTAAGGACACTATGTCTTCTATGCCTGCTGCCACACTTGAAGGAAATGGTAATAATGGTGATGAGGATAACGTCTGCAGGGATGCTGTGTCTTCTCTGCCTGATGCCACACTTCGAGGAGGAGAGGTTGACCATGTGCAAAGTGTTGCTTCTGGCTCGCGTCCCGTACGTACTAATAGAGGTAAAATTCCGCTTAAATATAATGATTATGACTTATCGGCTATGCTAATTGAGCAGAGTTTGGCAAATGAGCCTAATACATACGAGCAAGCTACAAAGTCTACTGACTGTGAGCAGTGGCTTCACGCCATGAAATGTGAGTATGATTCATTAATTAAGAACAATGTTTGGACATTAGTCGATCGACCAGAAAGTGAAAACATTGTAAAGTGCAAGTGGGTCTACAAAAGGAAACACGATGCCACAGGTAAACTAGATAAGTATAAAGCTAGATTGGTTGCCCGTGGATTTAGTCAACAAGAAGGTATAGACTACAATGACACTTTTTCACCTGTTGTCAGACATTCCACATTGAGAATTTTATTTTCCATTGCAACAGAAATGAATTTGCAGATGGACCATGTTGATGTTACCACAGCTTTCCTAAATAGTGATCTGGATGAGATTATATATATGGAGCAGCCAGAAGGTTTTTGTTCAGATAAAAGTAAAGTTTGTAAGCTGAATAAAAGTATATATGGTCTCAAACAGGCTAGCCGTATGTGGAATTTAAAAATAAATAATGTTTTAATTAATAATGGATATACTCAAAGTAAGTGCGAACCGTGCGTATATATAAAGAAAAATGATAAAGATTATATAATAATTGCTCTGTATGTCGATGACTGTTATATATTTCATAATGGATGTATTAGGAATGTTTTATCATTATTGAAAGAAAACTTTGAAATACGTCATCTAGGCCAATTAAAAAATTGTTTAGGCATGAATGTCACTAGATATAATAATACAATAGTGCTAGATCAGTCTAATTATATAAAATGTTTGCTAGCTAAATTTAATATGAGTGACTGCAAGCCAGTACTTACACCGTTACCTGTAAATTGTAAGTTAGAAAAGTCTAATGGGAAGGGTCTTGATGATGAGTTATACAAATACAGACAACTGTTGGGATGTTTAATGTATTTGAGTGTGTGCTCACGCCCGGACATTTCTTATGCTTGTAGTCAACTTAGTCAATACAGTGTATGTTTCGACACGAGTCATTGGCGCGCAGCAAAGCGAGTACTTCGTTATTTAGCAGGGACGATCAACTATGGTCTTCATTTTACAAAAGGTACTAATTTTAATATCAGTGCTTATGCAGATGCCGACTGGGCTAATGACTCATCAGACAGAAAGTCCTACACTGGATTTGTTATAAAATTAGGTAACTGTTTAATCAATTGGGAAGCTAGAAAACAGCGTAGTATAGCTTTATCAAGTACAGAGGCAGAGTACTTAGCAATTAGTGACGTTTGCAAGGACATTTGTTTTGTGAAGAATTTCTTGTCTGAAATTATTACCAAAACTTTTGATGTAATTGTATACAACGACAATCAAAGTGCTCAAAGATTATTACTTGTAAAAGAATATTCGCATAAGAAAACGAAGCACATTGATTTGCGTTACCATTTCGTAAAGGATTTAGTACAAAAAGGAAACATAACTGTAAGATACTTACCTACTAATGACATGCTAGCAGATGTATTGACAAAGCCACTATGTGCGCAGAAACATTGTAATTTTGTAAAATGTTTAAATGTGAGAGTTTGTGGAGCAAATGGTTAAAGTTTTGTTGTACTTATTTTATTAATGATAAATATTGTTATATTGTGATGAATCATGTAATTATTATTGAATTGAATCATATGTATAATTATGTAGAGTCGCTCTAAAGTAGGTAGAGTATGTAACTCTTGAATGTAGAGTCTTTTAAATATTGTGTAGAGTTACAGTAGTTTTTTCTTTTCTCTCATGTAGCGCTTAAGGAGGAGTATTAGGAGTTGTGTAAGCTCTACATGAACGCAGCTTAAAGGCAGCCATATTTATTTAAATGTCATTTGAAGTTGTCATCTGTCTTTTTAGCTGATTTTGACAACTACTTATCTGCTCACGGCTCTCTGCAGTCTCTGCCCTTTTTATGTTTTGTGTCGTCTCAATTATTGTCCAATTTAATCTTAATTCATCATATTGAATATACAATGGACGTGTAATATCAGCTCGTATTTTGATAAATAAAAGTCTGGATATACTGTCGAAGTGTTTATTTGGTTGATCACGCCTGACACGCCATTCCATTGCCATATCACAACGTCTGCGTCAACAAAATTATCAATTTTTACAAAATAAACACCACTGTGCAGTTTATTCGTGTGTGAAATCCGTTGAAGAAAACAATGAAGTTAGTAACAAATCATTATAGTCCTACCGGAATATAGCCAATCAAAAGGAAGCACAGCCACAATATTATTATCTACCACGTGCAATACCCGTACCACAGAGTCTGGTTTAAAATTTCCTTATTATTATTTTAAAGAACCCCGTAGATAGAGGATAGTAACAGAAGTCTACCCGTTAAACATAATGTTACTTAGTATTCGTTCAAGCAGAGACCTGTTAAAAAGGTACAGAATATTCGATCCCTAAAAATAATTTCGGTGTCAACGATCTGTGAACATTTGAAGCACAATTAAGTTTCCAAGACCGCAGTAATTTACATACGGGTTTCCTAAATCCGAAATGCCCACAAATAAATGTGACATAATACAGGAACCCCAGACTGAGTGACTGATTCATACGCATTTAGGAAAGCGTATGAATAATGCCACAAAAAATAATACCTAAGTAATAGTTGGATCTGTTTTGTTGGTCTAGTAGCTGCAAGCGCCAAGTTTAGCAAAATGCTATCGGGTTTTTTCATAATGGAATTTCTGAGAAGCGGCTCGGAGTAATTTGTGCTCGGAGTTCGACTTTATGCACGGTTGGTGACAATACCCTAGCCCCGACGAGGTTCACTGGGACGCGGCCGATTGGACTAACATTTAAACTACAAGCTTGAAATTATGTTCAAGTTAATGGCTTATTCACAAAAAATGAATGGAAATGGTAAATAATACGGGCACAACGAGCAGTATTTACTAAGAACGATATATTTGTCATCGATGCCACCCAGCGAGTGCGTGGGAGAGGAATTAGTGAAATAATTAACATTCTCAGAATCGGCAGTCGCGGAGAGGAGCCAATTAATGAGCGTGTTCGGTAGCACGACATGAATACCAAACAGTGACGGGGAAAAACGTCACGTTTGTTGTAGGCACTCGTTTTAGCATTTTTGTTCAAAAGTTTTTTCAGTGGCAGCAGAGTGGCAGTTACGCCACTACGCAGTCACGTAGCGGAGCTACGACACTAGAAGATTTTTTAAACCGACGAATAGCGAGCTAGCTACATAGCTGCACCTAGGGATAATAGGAAACAGGAAACTCGCTTGACGACGCTTTCTCTTTTTTTATTGTTATATAACTCAGAGCTCAGACATGTCCTATTTGAAACATACATAGGTGCATAATATTTGTACTCTCATGAGTACCAATTTCAAATGAGAGGCGGTTTAATTTGTGCACTGCGTACTGCATCCTTTTCACATTCATAAACTGTAAATGAGTTTGGTTCTGCGTCTGTGTTTATAGGTTGAACATTCAATGGCTGTACAGTCTTGACATTCTGAATGACTTCAGGTAGTGTTTCGATTGAGTGTGCTACTGTGAGTGCGTTGTGTGGGCGTCGTGTGATGTGACTGACGTGCGGCTTGTTTACTCGATACTTTCTCTATGCAGACGAGCAATGAGCTTCATATTACACAGACAGTCAGACATGCTCATCTAGATAGGTGTTAGACTTGTATTTTTTATCACTTATTATTGGAGTTGTGGTGTGTTGCCTACTTATATTAACCTCCATCACTTAAAAATAGCATTCTATCTAATTATCTATGCTTTTTTTATAGAATAAGAAATTGCAATGTTTCGTTAACTAGTTCATTGTCGTAACACTCAAGACATGTGATTAACTGATCCATTCATCCACAACAGATGAAAGGAGGACAAAGTCCAGTAAAGGGAAAAAGTGCCAAACATCGCTCCAGATTTGGTAGGACGGTATAGGTACCTATTCCAAACCCAAAAACCAAAATGTATGTATAGAGCTTTTCCTATCTCCTCGGTAGTTGCAGCCCACAGTGAATCACGCTCCTGTCGGCTGGCGGTGGCAGTCTGCCATAACCCACAAGGAAGGAATCTTGAACATAAAAAACTGGCATTGATGTGTTTAGCACAAATCGGCTATAAATACCAAACGTTACGATACCGAATCCTTAAGAGCGGAGTGAGATGTATTCTCACAAATCACAACAATATGAAATGAGTCATACCAAAACAGACCGCCTGGGCTATAAAGTGGGCATACACATAACCCTTCACTTTAAAGGCATTGATCGGACGAGCGCTGCTTTAGGTAGATATTAACATTATCATGATTTATATTATTATTGTATGACCTTTTCAGCAGGCGTTTGAGAACGATTTGTTTTTCGTTCCTTTTATAGTATCAAGAGACCGACAAATTCAAAGTCTGGCTTCATCATATGTTACGGTTCAGCCACTTCAGCGCAACAGGTTCCCTATGTCAGATCGAAACACTATTCTGCGAAAATTGTTACATCGATAACTATACATCGAAGCCTTGACAATGCGACTTTATGTTTGAACTACGCCTGAATATTTTCGAAGTAACGTTATCGAACAAACAAACACCAAATAATCAAGGGTTCGATGTAAGGTAACAGAGAACAAAAAGCCGTAGTACAAACAACGTCGTATTATCAAGGCTTCGATGTATAGTAATCGATGTAACAATTTTCGCAGAATAGTGTTTCGGTCTGACATGGAAACCCAGAGCAACACGTTCTTTCTTCCATTCTGCTCTTAATCAGTCACGCTATCATCTCCTTTTTTTCATATCATTTCTCACACAATCCATTTATCATTTCCTTTGTCTTTCTCTCCTTTAAATCCTGAGAAGAGTTTGGCTTGTCAATGAGAAATTCCTGATGAAAAGCCCAATAAAACTTTGACCAAACCGAAATCGAACCCAGCACCTCATTCTAAATTTCTCAGCAGTACCTACCTACCTAGCACTGAGACCGTTACATCAACCAGGTTTAACTGATCTCCCTTTAAGTGGCACACCAATACTCTCGAATTTGCTTTCATTAGGAACTGTATAACGAACATCTGGCATAAGTACCTACATTATCTAAATTGCGAATGCAATAAACTCTCAAAATACGATGTCAGATAATAAAATCATGAGTATTTGTATAACTGGCTAGGTACCTATATTCTAACACAGTATTACTAATTAAGACTTAATATCTACGATCTAGTAATAGGCAAGCCAGTCCCGAGTCCGACTAGCCTGTTTCTAATACCTACTTTTCAAAAGTAAAAAATAAAATGAATACTGGGGTTCTAAGTTCCAAGTATTTAATCTTTACTTTAAAAACCTCCACGACCCCCGTACTACACCGAAAGTTGTCACCTTGCAATATTGTTTTACGAAGAGTTAAGTAGGTACCTACTAAATTTGATGTAAGTTGTACCGAATTTAAGGCTTGGTTAACGGCTTCATGATGGGTTTACACACCTTGTAAACTTAGCCATATTATTATATCAGTTATGATTTCACCATTAGTACTTAAACACTTTGATTCCTCATAATAATTCCGTCTTGTAATTCTTTCACTGACTTTCAGAACATTTAATAGTTACAATTCATTCTTACATAGTTATTCACTTTGAGTTCTGGTGATAGGTACCTATTGTAGAAATGGAAAACCCAGTAGAACAAGGAAAGGAGGAAAACCTAACAACGTAACTTCCAAATTACTCAAACCTACTTTTTTTGTTAAAAATGTGTATGGGGCGATCATGTCGCAATCTGTCGCAATAGGTTTGTTGCTATTTTTAGTAGGACCTTAACTTTTGAATGTTTTGCCCATTTAAGAGGCGAAGCAGCTGGTCATCATCATTATAAATATAGCTGTGATTAAGCCTTCAAATCTATGGTGTACGTAAATACCTCAATATGGTGGTAATTCAATGATTACTCAGAAACGTATGGTTTCCTCAAGTGTTCATTCAGTTCTGTGCCACAATAACAAAACTATTAGGCAGATGGGCACGAGTGTCTTTGTTTACCTAGTTGCGGTTTTATCCTCAACCGCAACCTTTCATTCATAAAGTTGCCTTATTTTTGATTTGCTGAAAGCAGCGGTACTCTTATGAGAATATAGTTACCACACTAGTACTTATTTGGTAACATACTTTGTTTACTTATGTACTTATATACTGAAATGGGAAACCACAGATAATTACAATTGGGGATATCTGTGGTTTCCCATTTAAGTATGAGAGACACAAAATAGGTAGATAAGAACTATAGCTACCTAGGTAACTAGCACCTGTTTATTTTAAGTCAACGAGGAGAAACATACCTAAGTCAACCGGTAATAGTACATTATGGTACAAGTGTGTAATGTTGGTGATTACCGCTGAGGCGCTATTGAGACCCGAGCCGTCAGGCGAGGGTCTTAAGAGAGCCGAGGACGGTAATCATCAACACACACGTGTATCATACGACGTTTTTCAACACACTTGAGAATAAAATAATACTAAAATAGATATTTGTCCTTGGAGTTTTCAGGTAGTAAACTTTCCATAACGTTAAGGGCTGCACATCTTATATCGGGCGGTGTACAAAATAAATCATTTTCTTCATAACTAGTATTTGTAGACATTTGAATTAATAAATAACTATAATTTCAACAGTGAAAACGAGTTGAGAATTTTTTTTCGCAATGGCGGGAATAATTAATCAGTTTTCCTATGCGCGCGCATCTAACCATAGAGTATATAATCACTACGTTTACATCTAACAATAGCGATCGGCCATGGACTAAAAGAATGAGGTTTCTTTTTTTTGGCTTTTCGCGGATAGCGTTTTATTCACGTACGAAATGGGGAATTCAAAGTTTTATTTAATACAGAGAAAACAAAAGTTACATTTGAGTGAAAGTTTTATTTATTAGCAACTTATAAGTTGAAATTATCTATGTAGATACGAAGTTGCATGAAATGAGCAAGCAATAGGTACATTAATTTATTTATCTACCCAAATATCATAAACCCTCTCTAATGCGTTCAAAAACCATAGGCAATGACCAGCATTACCAACCTGCAGAAATGAACGGTACTGTAATGAACTCATAACGCAACTGTTTACAGTTGCGTTATGAGTTTTAAATTTGGAACAGGTGTCAAATTCAAGAGAGTGTGCTATTCTAGTACCACCTACATCAAATCAGATATCGATAAAAATAAAAAAAGAAAACCCCAATTCAGTATGATTCTAATTATAAATCGCACGACATTTTCGATCTCGAGTGACACAAGAATAGTGACTTTGTTCGTTTGCCTATGATTAAAAAAAAAATTACAGATATCCGAAACGCCGCCATTTCGAGCTGTCATTTGTTCGTTAGCTTTTTATTTTCAGTAACCCATTCTTTATTTCTGTCGAAAATGAGTGATAGTGACTCAGAAATTGACATGAATACTCCGCCAGATATCGTAAATGCAGCGACGAATGCAACTAATAACCTGTTGGCACAAAAATCAAGGGCCAAGTAACAATGCAGGTCATTTCCCTATGGTTCCTGAACCCATCATAGAGCCCTTATGATATTTGGGTAGATAAAGTAGTGTATGCAACTATACATAATTAGGCATTACAACACTCGTGTGATGCTATTAAGAAACTCGCCTTCGGCTCGTTTCTTAAACCCACACTCGTGTTGTAATGCCCTTCATTATGCACAGTTGCATAAACTACTATTGTACTATTGAACGCGATCTTTTTTGTATCGAAACTTTTTTAAGAACAAAGCAATTCGACCAATAAAATAAAAAAAAAAAAACCTATAACTCACTTGTGAATAATAGCAATGAAAAAGTCACAGTTTGATTACAGGTGTCATTATATGCCTAATTGCGGTGAAATTAGAGCCTCTTTATGAGCAAGTGTGTTGAAAAGGTCATTTAGTAACTTGAATAGTAAAATTACAAACCTGTTTGTTATTTTTACCCAACTGCCAAGGAAGTGTTTTTCGCGCGTTTCTTGTATGTAGTAAGTACCTACTTATCTTTATGCTCCAAATGGCTGCATTTATTTCGACTATAGAGGTATCATTAGATTCGTCTCAAAAACCAAAGTGTCCATAGCTAGGTGTGTAAAAAAATACGCATTGTCGCTAAATGTAATTAAGTAAGTAGGTAGTGTTTTTTTGTTCAACCAAACATATCGAGTAGGGCATCAAAATGAAGGAAATTAAAAGGAGATTAAAAATATATTATAGGTACATTAGGTATACAATTTGTAGTCGGGTTTTTTTATACTTTTAATTAAATGTAGGTATAAGTACTATTACTGAAAAGGTTACAGGAAAATCCCTAATACATCGCTTCTAAAGGATCACAATGGCACAATGGGAAATTGCCATAATCTATGTAGGTACTAGGTAGGTTAGGTACCCCAGCTATGCATGCTGATTATAATTTATTATTCCTCATTCCTCGTCGCAGATTGTCTAAATACGAATGCCTTTCACTGAAACTAAAGGAAATTCTTCTATATTTCTTTTTCATATTCATAAATAGTAAACACCAATGGTACTAAATTTAATAGTCAATAGTGGCCATACTTAAATAATTAACTGAAATACTTATAAAAAGGAGATTGAATGTTTTTTAGTCTAAATATCAATGAATTAGTGAAAAATCAGAGCAAGTATCTGAAAAAAATATTATAACACCTGAAGCAGCCTTTTTTTGCATTTGATCAATGTCTAATAAGTACTGATTCATGTTTTAAAATTGTAAATTGATTCCGTATTAATTTAATTTCACAACATTAATTGAATACATTTAGTTGTGCCCTACCACACATTGTGTAATGCAAATAGGGATACCTATGCAACCCCTCACAATGTAAACTGTATTTATCTCAGTTCCCTAGATCCTGACTCATCATCACCTACATACGGTCAAGTGTTTACTCGCCGTTACGTCGCTGCCACACTGCCACTCGCTGGCAACCCGCCAGACTGCCTGGCATACGTCACTACGACGTCGGCACGACCAGTTGAGAGGCCATGTGGCACATACGACGTTTTACACAACTGTGTTAACAGTTCATTGTCCATAATTATGTGATTACAGGTTCTTGGCATTGTTTTTCCAAAAATAGGTTCCCACTATACTACAAATCTCTTTTTTTTTGTGAAAAATGTCGTGAATTTTTTACCAGGTGTCGGGAAACTTTATGGTGGTGACAGGGCGCCACCTGTTGCCTCTTGAATGAACCAGCGGCGCCAACATACTCCACGAGTGCCAACAGTTTATTGTGATATTTGGCGTCTTCACGCCATAAATTTTACAGATGAAACACCATATTGAATGACTGACCATCATGACTACGTGTGTGATTTATATTTTGAATTCTGAATAAAATGACGGCTGAATATACGAACGAATACCAAATATGTACTTAACTGATATTTCCTAAATAGAATCCACGAAACCGACCGCGACGTCGTCTTGACGCGCGACGTGCCTGAAAGTGGTTCGTGAGCCCACAATATTGAATCATGAAATTCTAACAAACTGCTAATGAACTTAGATCCTTTCCTCACCAACAAACAGCTGTAACTTAGAATCAATTACATCATCATTGACAGGAATGCAGTCCGAAAATCCGAATTAAACGACAAACATAAATATCAACAAATGTGGAGATTTTTATTATTTTAACTTTCCAAAATGTTGAGTGGAACCGCGGGTTAACAACTATTAATTTAAGATCGGCATAAAGGGAATGCTAATAGCTGCCTTGTAGGGTACAGTGGGTATTAGTGCGCCTTAGGCATGAATCATATCGACGACTCGGCGAGGTGAGGCGTAGGAGAGCACAACTTATGTATTTATGACCGATTTGGTAACGAATTACGAACGGTTGACCAAAACCTACCGCTTTGGTCTTATTGTTTTACATAACAATATTAACTATCCGATATCTGACAGTTTATGGTAAGTTCCATTTTGGTTATCTTGGCAGATTATGCTTTTAGCCAATTGGTGTGAGATAGGCTTTCTTGTTTGAGGTACCGACTGGCTGTGGCTATACTAGGAGGAGGCTCACATTGTGTCAGCTGTGGGCCACACAAGGGTACCAATGATGAAGATGATCAATGATTCATTGTAAGATGACAAATCTTTTATCTAGTGCACTTAAACGTTTATAAACGTTTTATTGTGCATTTTAAAACCTTCTCATTTCTATTGCCTATCGTGCTGAGGCGATCTTTACATTTCCCAATAAACTACTCAGGGGTCTAGATTTCATCACCTAACATTAGTCAGACAAGAAACCCTGAAACCCAAAAAAGTGTGGCAACACTTGCAACTACTCAAACAGTGCCAAACACACAATCACCTCGCTATCGCCGAAAGCGGCTGGTGATAACAGAAGCCACCTCGATCTCTTTGTTTACACAACGGTATACAATCGTGCTGTACGTACTATGTACAGACGAGACAATTTGACACTCGCCGTATAAGGACTAGCGTACACCGACGCCGGCGCTTTCTGCGGTAAAGACAAACGCACACAGCGTGATTGGATCTGCACACATGACACAGATAAAATAATGAGGCAGATGAAACGGATGTCTGTGAAGGATGAAGGAGAAGGGAGATTCAGTGGCACTGAGTGACATAAGTGATAAAATTGACACTGTTCTTTCTTGTGTCCGAATTTCTGTATAATGTTTGTTATTTGCTAAGTGATGACTTTTGTGCTGCCCAAGGATTCCTATTCTGTGTATTGAGCCTGTGAGTCATAACTGCCATCACAATCATGTACAGTTAGAATGTAAGTATTGTAAGGCAGGTTGGTAATTATCCTGCTTATAGCAATACATTTCCACACAACCTTCTCTAGTCTCAGATGCGTCGTAGTTAAATAATAAGCTTTCTCCAACGACCATACAGCCTTCTCTGACTGTTCAATTACACACATAAGGCCTATCTCACGATGACCGAATAGTCATTATTTACTAAATAAATAAAAATGGAACATAGAATCAAATAAAAATATTCCTGAACATGTAGCTGTAATAAGTACGGGGTATTATGAATCAATGCGCCAACATTGTGTGTTCTACAGCAGTCAACGATACCTCTTTATAATAGAGGAGTGCAGATAAACTTTGACCTGCGGTTTACTTATTCAGGGAAACTGTATGATTAGGCAGCGTGACTCTGTATGAGCAATACAAAGAGTTTCGTACAGTTTACAGTTTAGCATGTCAAAATATAAAGTTAAATACCTATGTAAATATTTCACTAAAGAAAACTTAGGAAATGGAATAATGCAGAGTTATTTTAACTTTTATAATATTGCATACGGTATAACTTGAAATAACATAATTACATAACGCCTGCAATCTATGAAGCTACATTTCGACTTACTGATTAGATTATGTTTAAGTTCCATGCAATAGAGAGCGAGCCTATCCAGACTCCGTAGCCGCTGCTAAATTGCTGTTGGTAAAGCCCAATATAACGACCTGGGAATCGAACCCAGGAACGTCTAGTCGGCAGTAGGACCTGCGACCACTAGACCAAGGGACCTCGTGAAGTCTGTTTTTACTAAAATAATTAATGTTTTATACTGTATACAGCTAGTAGTGAGTGATAAGGCTAGTCGTAACGAATCAATAGGCGCCGCGTATCGGCTGTGATAACTCGCTACACCGGCACCGCTACACACAACTAGTTCCTGCACAGTGCACACACCGCCTACTTAGATAATGGCACTAGGTTACTTAAACTGAAGCACTGTCGCGTAGATAACAAGTGTTTGCGCCCTTATCTAATGTTGTTTGTATAATATTAGGTATATTTTTAAATTAGCTGCTCTATTTTAGCAGTGTTTGGTATTATTTATTAATGAAAAATTAGGCGTAAATTTACTGAATTATCACTTGAGAACTGAAGCGGCTTGTTTTTATTAATTTATTAAGAGTAATAAAATATAGTATTTTAAGGGAACATCGCTGTTATTGTAAGGTTTGTAAAACTGAATATTATGTTGTTGTATTTACCTCCGCCCTCGGGCAACATCTGTGACATCCAAATCCTTTTAATAGTTGCACTTATAACACGAAACTTTTCATTGATAAACTGTTGTTACCGCGCGCGCATATTGTATCACAGTGGGCTCACAATGCAGGCGGTGCGCGGGAGTCGTGCGGCAGCGGTGCGTGCGCCGGCGGAGGTCGCGAGTCGCGCGCCGCTACTCCCGAGTCGCGAGTCGCCTGCGCCCGCGCAGCTCTAATCTAAATACAGACAACGCGGCCCCAACCAAAATCGCTCGTATTACTTTCGGTTTCCATACGGCCTAAATTTAGAGGCCGCTCGCTACAGAAATAAAAACGTTTTTTACGTGTTTTTAGACGGGAACAGAGAGCGTTTTTGCAGTGGCTGGTGGTGTGCCAGCGCCGCGGCGCGCGCGCCTCGCGAAACCCGAGATTCGTGCCATATTTGGCAGCCGCTCGCGCGATCACAAACGCTTTTGGGTATTTAGTTTCGGCGCGGCCTGCCTGGCACCGGCCCCGTCGCTCCGACCGACCGCCCGATGCGCGCGCGCTGCTAATTTCAGCCGCTTCCGTTGCGTTATAATCGCTCACTGATCGGGGATGCATTACCTGCCGGCGACTAGCGTGCCATATATGGTATTCTCTTACAGGAATGTCACAGCCGACCGACCGACCACATGCGCCAATATGAATCATCTGCTCCAGACTGCCATATACGATCTATTTAGATGTCCTGGATTGTAGAGCTTACTCGTACGTCGCGTCATTACTCTACTAAGTTGGACCGAATTTTAATACAGAATGGGGTAATTAGCACATGTCTGTTATTTTCAGCTGCTCAGCCTCATTTCCAATAAATCTTGAACATGTGTCTGATCTGATCTTACACACGATGTACACATTACTCACTTTTTTCGCAATCCTCGTGGAAGAGTGATTTGGTTTGTTTATCAATACCACCGAATTATCATTTTACTGTTGCAATACAGCAGTACAGCACTCATTAAACTATTCGGTTTCTGACACAATGATATACTATTCTAATATATGTGTATCTGTAGGTAGCTCATGCCGTCTCGCTCTAATCTGTCTAATCAGAGGAAGAGTATTTTGGTGTAACGAGCAATATTTGTGGTATTCTTGCTGATATTATTAAATGCGTACTTACTTGTAATTATCAACAAGAATACCGTTGATGATGATGTAAAAACTCACTGTTTCAACAAATCACTAATAAGGAAACAGTTATAAAAACTAAAGTTAATTAGCCGTGAAGCTACACGAAAACAAGTCGCTTTATTTCACTGTTTTTCAGATTACGTATAATGTGCGTCACAACTGTACAATTTTCAACAGAAATATATTTGGCGTGCCGAAGTATTTGTCGTTGTCACTCGCGTCCAATAGTAACATGGCTTTCTACTTTTATTTTATCTCAGGATCATAAATTGTGGAACGCGATTAATTTCAATAAAATTAGGTAGGTACCTATTTACTTGACTGCAGACGGCGCGCTCACTAGTAATTCAACCATAAATTATCCATCTATAAACTATCATGGAACCAACTTGTTAGGAATTATACTTAATTGTAAGTAAGGTAAATTCGTTACGTTACTTAGTTACGTATTGCAAATAATTTGAATGAAATTGACACGCTCTCTAAGACGAAACATTGCTTTTTTTGCTAGGTACTTGATCAAACCTAAAAATTTTTTTTCAGTCTTTTTTATGGAGCAGTAGTTCTTAAGATAAATTAAATTAAAACAGAACTTTATAAATTGAAAAAGAAGCAGAACTAAGTACTTATTTATTAGTGTGAATGCCGTGATTGGCACCATTTCAAGCGCTTCGCTATTCGTTGTTCAATCCGCAGATTCCGCCGAAATTCAACATAAATATTATCGTAATTGTGAGAAAAATCTAATCCGAGGCTCATTTACACGTTCCTCAGTGTGTTTTATGAGAAATGGAGAGATACACATTTTACGATCTATATAAGTACCTAGATAGTAAACCAGCTAGTTTCACCGAAATCTAAAATATACCTACCTACCTAATGCAAAAAAAGTAAAATATAATATAAGTACCTAACTAATCTAGTTTTTTTATACTTATTAATACTTATCGACTGGTAAAACTTATGATACCGTACCGCATTCTATTTATTCGTGTGTAGTATTGAAAAAGTATACAAATCTGATACTTACCTAGCTATCAATCCATTTTCGTCCTCTACTGAAAACTGAAAATAGCGGCCTTCATAATTAGGTACATCTCCTCCACGCTCATTTCAGAGGCAGCAGAAATGCTACAATATATTGTTATGCCCATCGATTTTATGTAAACAGAAAGATCATGGCATTAGTCATCCACTTAACAAAACGCGTAAGTAAGCTTTATTTAGTATGAAGTATACAGTTATGTAAGTAAATAAAGAGATACCTATCTACTTATACTTATTAAGTACCTACCAAGACAAACAGACAAAGAGGTGGTCGTCAATTCTCTGAAAAACATCGAAGTTTTGTTACCCACTCCGATGTGTTTTTGGAAAGTAATTGACCTGTATGGGCTACATGTCAGCGGCAATAGAACCAAAAGACCAAACACCCCTATCAATCCAGACTGCAGGGAATGCGAAGATCAACTACTTACTTATAATAGCAAGTGATACGAAGTATTAGGTCACAATAACCGGCTTTAAAGGAATGAGGTGTTAATCTGGATGGGATTAATAACAAACGCATATTATAGTACTGTATAATGAATGCAGTAGTTCTAGTAGCCGGTGGTCGCAGACTCGCAGCTGGTCGCCGCCCACCGCTCAAACTGACCCAATTCCACCAGTAGGAGTTACACTCGCACTTTAGGTGACAATTATTTTAATTAGACGCATACATATTAATGAGGTGTCATGAATAATAAATAATTTCAATCTTTTTTGAGTTTACTAATCGTCGCAGCATGTCGTAGGATCTCTCACAGCTGACAGCTTTATCTTTAATTGATATAGTAATTGAGTCGTTACTACACTGACAGTTGGATCAGAAATGAGACGTGAGAAGCGCTGCAATATTGAGCGGTCTACGAATAAATTCATTATATTATAAACATTTTGACTACACACGTAATCATTACAGCCATGCTGAAACCCATAAAAAAAACTATAAAACGTTCACTTGATGAAAACAAATCGTATTCCTTGCGAAAATGTTACCGCTGAGATAAATCTCTTTGCATCGTTATTGCGCTATAAAAATTGTAAATAGATACGTAATAAGCGAGTATAGACCTTTCACTGCAACAAGGCGTGCCACTCAGCTCTCTGCCCACACCTCCGTATGATTTCACTGCGAGCTGTGAGCCCACTATACTCTGCACAAATAGCTTTTGTAATATCATTATGTCTAATCAAATAGACACCCGGTGAGATTGTAATCACCGACAATTCGTACGAAACTGCGTACTTATATCGTTTCATGTTAGTATAGAGAAATTGCTATTTTTCATAAAAGCGAATAATAGCTTCTCTGCATTTATTACAGTAAGATATTGCTCTAATGCCGTAATATATTTAGTCACAAGGTAGATATTTTGGCATCTCGCGTACTTGTGCGTAACTCATCTCCGAAACTATTTTCTCTTATTCTATTTCTATTTTAGTGTCCGTGGCGCCATATCACTGGTGGAAATGAAAAGTTTTCACAGTTTTTGTAGAATCTATTTTGAGCACCTTAAGTATTGTTTCTACAAATATTTATTTAAACAAATATTTTATTTGCCATGTAAAGTAAGAAATTAGTTCATAAGAGGAACTCTGAATGTGGCCCTGGTGACTGAAAAGTTGTATGGTAGCTGACCATTAGCTGACCGTCTTGGTTTGGGAATGTAATGCGGAGAAAAGTAGTAAACGATGACCAAAGTTTTGAGTATGAATGTGGATGGGTGTTACAGTTATGGAAAACCAAAGAAACGTTGCATGGACTGTGTGAATGATGGCACATTGCTAGAATAGATGTGCCTGCCGAGCTGGACGAGTTATGGAGAAGTATGGATAAAGAAGACATCCTGCGCCGATCTTAATTAAATTGGAATAACTACAAGTGGACGATGCTGATGATGTACTCGTATGACACAATATAATTAATACTAATAAATTGCAATCATTATGAATGGCGAAGCATCATTATTTTTTTTTTCGTTGGACGGCTACACCTATTTGGGTGATTTATTTATGGTTGTGATCGTCACTGAGTACCAGGACCACCGGAAAAGTCAATAATTCACCGTCACCCGTCCCGGGGTGGGTTACATATAAAATATACTACTTAATCCCATTGCCACAACCACCAAAACACAACACCAAAATAAAAACATCGTGAGGAAACCAGCATGCCTGAAAATTATTTCATTAAAGGCAAGTCACCAAAACTCTGACACCAGGTTAGCCACTAACTAACCACACGATAAATCAGAACACCATCATTTGTCTTTCCTTTTCCTACCATGTTGGAGTCAGCTTCCAGTCTAACCGAATGCAGTTTAATACCATCCATTGCCATAAGATCGCTACCCCGAATGAGCGAAACGGAAAATTATTCTATTAGTAAGTATAGTTTTTTAGAACAATTCCGTCCCACATGGGGTCTGTCACGACGACTCAACAATACTTCATTGAACGCTACCAATTATAGCAGTACGTGTTATTGATCGGCTTGTCAAGTGCGCCCACGCCGGGGACATTAGCCCATCGGTCCGCGAACCCACTCCCCTGACAAACGTATCACTCAGGGAAAATATTGTTCGACAAATAGACTTCCAACACGGTTCCAACAGGGTTGTGGGACTGTTCGAAAGAGTTACCGTGGCCCCGGAACATAAAGGGCGAGGAAGGAACATGGATGGGTTTAGTCAGTAAAAGTCCGATGTCCCTCCCGGTCCGCCAGAGTGGGAGGAGTCATTTAAGGATTTCCCATCCGTAAAAAAAAATGTAGTTATTACTGAGATTACGTGCAATACTAGAAGTTTGGAAGAAGACACACCCCAAATAAATTAGAAGTGCAAGAGAATGATTATGATTATTTATATGAACACGTTCAGATTAATGTGACATGTCAAGATGCTGAGCTATTCACTTCTCTGAGTGTACATTAAATCGATGTAATGCGAGCTGGCAGGCGATGATCGGCGGGATTAATTGAAATGATTGAGACCGGTTCTATTGTCTTTTTATTATGATGTATTGGTTCTATGAGATGTTTCGACACACTTTTGTTTTATTGCAACCTCAACATCTGTCGTAGGTGTCTGAAAGATTTGATCTAGCCCCATTTCCATTGCTTAGGTACCTACATAAGAAAAGAGAATATTAGCAGCAAAGAGTAGACCGTATCCTTCAGCAGTGCACCTCCTGCCTACACGATCTCCTCAACAAGTTAGCCGGGATATGTCCTAACTTGTGAGGCTGTAGACACTGTTTCAGAGGTAAAATATGCTAATTGATGTGTTTTAAGGTATCGTCATTAATGCAGAAATAACGAATCATACAATGATGACGTGTTATGAACGCAAATCACCATGACACCACCGGCGTAACGGAGCTATGGCGCATTTGTTTATTAATTAGTTCACGTAGGTACTTACTAAGTACATAGGCATTGCTAGTGCACCCGCATTCGGCTATATTTCTTGTGTTATTTTACACTGGGGTGACGGTTGACGCTCATGACGTTCGTAATATAAAAAAACAGCCGATGATGAGATGGCTCGCTTGGCATTAGGTATAATAAAATAAGTAAAGTAACTCATAGTCCTCCTAACCGTTTTCAGTCGCGCAAGCCAATCGCAACGGAGACTAAAGGCGTCAGCGCGGGAGATCCCAAACTAAGTATGTGCGCAAATTCAGCAGTAGATACTCCCTTTTTCCAGCAGTCGCGCCTGCGGCTTGCTACCACTATATAGCTCGACTAACTGCGAGGCAGCTCTTAACCAGGTGTATAAGGATTGCCCCTATATTGTTAATTTTTTAAATACAAACCCAATCTACAAATTAGCTTAGCTTGTAATTCAACACTTATTTTTTTCTGAGTATAATTATTTAAAGGCGATGTCTTGCGAGTGGCGATTATATTAATTGATATTATTGAGACCGGTTCGGCTCTATTGTCTTTTTATTATGATGTATGGGTTCTGTGAGACATTTCGTCGTGGTGTTTTATTGCGACTTCAGACTGTTCAGAATAGGCTACTGCAATATTTAATGCATCTTATGGATTTCGGGTGAAATAGCTAGGGATTCGATCTATATTTTAAACAAAGTAAATACCAATCAAATATTTCAGCTATTGGCTTGAGTCAGTAATGAAAAAAATAATGGTTCCCTAATTCCATTATTTAAGTACATAGGCAAGTAAGTTTTTCGTAATTCGTGAAGTTGAAGAAAGACGCAACTATTCGGAATCCGCGCACGTTGACATGTTTTAAAAGTCAGTCATTAATTTAGTACGTATAGATACAGAAGAAATAAGACCGATATTTATACTGGTACTTTATGAACGCAAATATCGGCGGCATGACTAAGTATATTAGTTCATCATCATCTGCCTAGCCTACAACCTTTTCCCAACTATGTTGGGGTCGGCTTCCAATCCAACCGGATGCAGGTGAATACCAGTATTTTACATAGAGCGACTGCCTATCTAACCTCCACAACCCAGTTAATACTGGGTAATACTATACCACTTGGTAAGACTGGTTGTCAGACATTTTGAGCCACTGACTACCTGGAACGACTGCCAAAGATGGATAAATGATAGACGGGACCAACAGCTTAACGTGCTTTCTGAGGCACGGAGGAAACTCGGTATGTAAGGATGGTCACCCATCCTCAGGACGACCTAGACAAGCACGGCTGAACCTAAATATCGACCCATGTTATTTAGCCACGAGCTCCACTTTTAGTTCATCAGTACCTATACTAAATAAGGGTTATTTTAATTCACTACCTACTTTGCTATGATTCGGTTCGTCCCGATCGGTAAACTCCGTTTGGCATGATCTTAACATTACCATATTATGTTGCGTCATGCAATTCAAGTTAAGCTGAGCGACTTTTCCCCGAACGTGTACTTTATTGGTTAGGTACCAAATTTATATGTTATCTTCCTAATACGTGTCGCCAGGGTTATATGGCATCTGCGGGACTGTTCGAGATACCGCGGCCCCGGAACGTAAAGGGCGAGGAAGGAAAATTAAGTCTGACACTCTCTCCTGCTCCGCTCAGAGTGGGAGAAGTCATTTGATGATTTCCCATCCGGAATAAAAAACAATAAAAAGCGTTATATGGCATTTTCTTTTTTCAAGCCACTGTCTAGCAAAATCTAAACTAATATTGTCAGTGTCATTACGGGTAAAATCCAATTAACATAATATTTTTGCCTAATTTTACCAATACATACTTCATGGATCTAGTTGTTGCAATTAAGGATGTTGAGCTCATGTTCAGAACACAGGAGCCTGGCTTGGGTTCCTAAGTAGGGCTAAGTGTTATTAGTTTTGTCCATCCTAATTTTTCAGTACTATGCACAAACTATGCGTTTGCAACAGGATCGCCTCTGTTGCATGGGACATAAACATGACTTCAGAAAAACAGGCGTGGTCATCATTACAGACGAAAGACGTCCATTGGTGGACATAGGCCTCTCCCAAATGTCGCCTCATTGACAGATCCCGTACGACTCGTATCCAGCACATTCGCAACCTTCACCAGGTCATCGGTCCACCTAGTGGGACGGCTTCCAACGCAACGTCTTCTGTTTCGCGGTCGCTTCTCCAGAAACCTCTTAATTTGACGAATGGGAACTCCAAACTATTATATAAAGACTAGCTGACCCACGCAACTTTGTCTGCGTCACTTAAGAGAGAAAGAGCTCACAAAGGGCGCTCACAATTTCCCCTGTTTTTGCAACATTTCTTATTGCTGCTCTGCTCTTGTTGGTTATAGCATGATGTTATATAGCCTATAGCCTTTCTCGATAAATGGACTATCCAACACAAAAATATTTTTTCAATTCGAGTCGGTAGTTCCTGAGATTAGCGCGTTCAACCAAACAAACAAACAAACAAACTCTTCTGCTTTATAACATTAAGTATAGATTCTTTAGCTTCGTCTCAATTCAGTGAATCTCTTAGTAATAACAATAGCGACCTACCCACACGGGAAAACTTGAATGCAGTATTGTTTTCTAGCTGTCCACCTGTCCGCCCACCCTGCGCCCGCGCAGGGAGAGGAAAGGTGTTCCATTCGTTATGTAATGGTAGTGTGAACCAGTACTTTTAGTTAGACCATTGTACGTTAATTGAGAATTACTTTTTAATGAATTGTTTGAATAAAAACTATTAAATAATCTAAAATAAATAAACTAACAACAAACTATAAAAGGGCATCGAGAAACTTCTGCTTAACGCTGTCAGCTGGTATGTGACTAAGGTCCATGTTCACCAAAAAGATGACGGACGATTATCTAAAAACAGCTGTTTAAAACACATTTTTGTATGGGCACATGTCACATTGACAGCTGTTTTTAGTCAAGAGACTGGCCGTTACCTCTGACCGACTGGCTGACCACTGATGACTGCAATCTGACCTATGATCAAAGTAAAATCAAGCCCTTGGGTCACGGGACGCGTCAACCAGGTGTTTTGACATCTCCTTGAACAAGCTACGGGCGCTCGGATTGCACGGCCCCAAAGTTTCAACCCCAAACGTTTCGAAAATATACATAATTATCACAATGAGATATTTCAGCTCCGCCTCTGACATTGCAGATGGTTCATGTGCAGTGGTGACCACTTAACTACCATGTATGGACTTCCCAATTTATGATGATACTTATGTAGAGCTCTGACTATAGCGGGAGACATGAGCAGGTAATGTCATCATAATTCTACGGCAGTTAAGCCAATTAGAACCAAAAATATACGTTCTGACGTGCACATAAATTAATTTTAACTACAATGTCACTATATAAAATAAAAACTTTCCGTGGGTAGACCGAGTTACCAAAGGGATTAGGGCTCTGTGGGAGGCCCCCGGTCATCACACGTCAACAAACTGACTGGACAAGGTAAAACATCCAACAACTACTCCAACAGCTATATTTATCCAAAATAGGCTCTCCCATCAGATCATAGAACGTTATAGTTTATGGCTTCCTACGTGATGGGCCATCGCGGGCAAGCGTTCATCATTAGATGGCACGCGTTGTCCAAAACAGTGGCCCACGCCGCACTACCGCAAAAACGTATGCCTTATTAGTAATTATTATAACGACTTCTAGCTAATGTGGGCTCTGCTTGTCTCTAGCTCTGTTGTGGGAGGAGCTAGCTTATGTTACTGCCTGTCAAAAGTTCAAGAAAAACCTTAATTGTTAATGATATTATGTACGTAGAAGATGTCATAGCTCTTAATAAATAAATTGTTTTAGTACCCAAGATCCCACGACCACAGGCTTGCCGCTTTCGGGGCGGATTATTAAATCGGAAAAATTAAAGTTTTACTTTAATTTTTTTTTTGAGAATTTTTTTTTAATTTTTTATTTAAAACTCAAGCAAAGATGCTGAAAATTCGAGGAAAGTGTATTTTGTGATAATTATCTACCGTGTTGTTACTTTGAAAAGTAAACCAGACAGAAGTGTTTAGGTAACATCTCTAGTAACACCAGATTACTTTCACTGAGTAAGTAAATATTTTGATAAGCGAGCTCTTGTATTGAAAAAGATCTTAAAAATGCAATGTTCACCTTATTACACGTACGTTTTCATTCACAGTTTCCTCAACGCTCAAGGGCTGTTGCGAAGTCTCGTAATAATTGGCAGTCCACCAAGACATCAACTACACATTTTATATATTTCATTAAGTCAACGAATGCTTGCAATGATCACGTCACTCCGAAATTATCAAAATGAGAGGAAGAAATATTATTGTTAGAGGTAGACTATCAATTAATTGAGTAAGAAGAAGAAAATGTGTTTTGCTCAAATTCGACCAATACTTAGATGTCAACGTCCCTCAAATAGGCAGCATCTATTTTAAAGGACGAAAATTCAATGAGGATTTGTTCATGATTATGAATCTTTGCCGTTGATGAAACTAGTTCTATTATCCACCCAAAGAATTTCACAAAATGAAAGCCAAATGTCATTCAGAGAAGGTTAATGTTTAGTATTGTTTAGGGACAGGAAAAAACTTGAATTGTGCTCTATACGGAGATTATTTACTTATACACTAATATGGAACGAAATAAAAATATGAATAAAGGTTATACCCGTCAAAATGCAACAAGACAAACTTGTACAAATTTCCAGCGATTTCATAAATAAATTCCGACTTTGTCTTAATTCGCTATAATTTATTTAAATAACTCGCCATCGCCATCAGAGATCGATGAAAACGCCATATTGGCGCGATCCGGCCTGCGCGTACGCAGCTCCGGCCAAAACCAGGAACCAATAAATATAATAGTACATTATGGTACAAGTGTGTAATGTTGGTGATTACCGCAGAGGCGCTATTGAGACCCGAGCCGTAAGGCGAGGGTCTTAAGAGAGCCGAGGACGGTAATCATCAACACACACGTGTATCATACGACGTTTTTCAACACACTTGAGAATAAAATAATACTAAAATAGATATTTGTCCTTGGAGTTTTCAGGTAAGTAGTAAACATTCCATAACGTTAAGGGCTGCACATCTTATGTCGGGCGGTGTACAAAATAAATCATTTTCTTCATAACTAGTATTTGTAGATATTTGAATTAATAAATAACTATAATTTCAACAGTGAAAACGAGTTGTAATTTTGTTTTCGCAATGGCGGGAATAATTAATCAGTTTTCCTATGCGCGCGCATCTAACAATGGCGATCGGCCATAGACTAAAAGAATGAGGTTACTTTTTTTTGGCTTTTCGCGGGATAGCGTTTTATCCACGTACGAAATGGGGAATTCAAAGTTTTATTTAATACAGAGAAAACAAAAGTTACATTTGAGTGAAAGTTTTATTTATTAGAAACTTATAAGTTGAAAATTATCTATGTAGATACGAAGTTGCATGAAATGAGCAAGCAATAGGTACATTAATCCATTTGTACTTTTGAACGCGATCTTTTTTGTATCGAAACTTTTTTAAGAACAAAGCAATTCAACCAATAAAATAAAAAAAAAACCCTATAACTCACTTGTGAATAATAGCAATGAAAAAGTCACAGTTTGATTACAGGTGTCATTATGTGCCTAATTGCGGTGAAATTAGAGCCACTTTATGAGCAAGTGTGTTGAAAATACATTTTAGTTGTTTCCCCAAAAGGCCTAGCGGCCTCCTCGTTGTTTCCTTAAGCCACTTATACTGCACAGAATAGGGCTGCGCCTGCGCTGTGTTCCGAATATCGCAGCTTGACGCTTGTGAGCTTGTTCTTTCGTCCCAATAAGCGGTGCGATTGTGGCCCAATATGGGATATTTATGAAACAATTTCGCTTCGGACTCAATTACCGGTTTGATGGTGTTTCGATGGCGATTGTTTGGTTTATTAGAGACAGGCGGGCGGCGGCTGATCTAGGTTATATGGCGAGCATGGAACTGTTCCAATATGTTTAATCGACGATCGATCGATTCGGGACTTTTACATTGACCTTTTGGGCATGCAAGATTCAGCTAACTTCTGGATGTACACATAATATGCAATTACGCTGCATCAAATTGATATCCAAAATTTGACAAAAGGTTGTTCTCGCCAAGGTTGCAAATAAAATGATGCTGACAAAAAAGCACATGGATATAATATTGGTAAGTTAACAATTCGCAAGTGATATCATTATGCGACCAGATAGGGGTAACATTGACACTCCATCTTCGGCTCTCATTAGTGCGACACCCGCGCTATGACCTGCACTACACGACAATTGGCTGCTGTGGCTACCACGGATGCGGATCGTATCTGAATCAATCTAATCAAAGGACCATGGGCATTTTCCTATGAACTTTGAGTGTAAGATAGTAGGCATTCGAGAGCTTCGAATATGGTCCGCGAAAGGTTACAATTTTATTCATACTTTTTAACTTGCACAGAAAATGCAAGCTCAGGAGGAGCTCGTAGCTAAATAATAACAGCCGCTCGGGTCGACCTTTAGGTTAAGTCGTGTTTGCCTAGGTTGGTCAATGGACGGGTGTCCTTCTAACATACTGAGTTTCCTCCGTGTTTCGGAAAGTACGTTAAGCTGTTGGGTACTGGCTGTCATTTATACAGTCGAACATGTCATTTATACAGACTTTGACAGTCGTTCCAGGTTGTCAGGGGCCCGAAAAGTGTGACAACCAGCCTTAACCAGTGTGAACTGGGTTGTTGAGGTCAGATAGGCAGTCGCGCCATGTAAAATACTGGTATTCAGCTGCATCAGGTTAGACTGAAAGACAACCCCAAAATAGTTGGGAAAAGGCTAGACAGATGATGAGCTCTTAAGAAGAGTACAGAAATAAAGCCACTCCTGATGGAAAAACCAAAGTGTTACGAATATATCGAGTCCATAGTCTTATGACCTTATGCTCAGCAGTAATATATAGCGCTCTTCTTATAACCACCAGAAACGACGTTAACGAAGCTTGAAATGTCTACCAATTAAGTTACTAATCCTCATTAATTTTCTTACTAGATTTCCTTGTTTATCATCCACAACATCGGCATTGAAATCTATTTGATCCTCGTTACACCGAGCACCACGAATCCACAACCAACACGGCTCTCGCAATACACTAAGGAACAGTGACTCAATTCATTCTATTATTATCTGCAAACGGCGATCTGACTTGTAAACATTTCTAATTGTAATCTCTGAAATGTATGGCGGGTTTAAATGGATTTAATGAATTGCCTCCATTAACATTATTGTTGGCTTGCACTGAGATGGTACTTTAGATGCGCTATATTTAGACTTAGTCTACCTAATGGAGATTATGTTTTGTAATATTTTCAGTTATGTTTGTTTTCATTAACTAGCTGACCCGCGATTGAGAGTCTGAGAACTCGATTAAGCGACTAAGCGTAGTGCAGATGCCAGCACGTCAACCTACCCGAGACTGTATTTTTTTCTCAATCAACCTTTACTCAAAAATTAAAATAATAAAGTTAAAATAATAAAATATAGTTTGACTAATTATAGAGTTTGATGTGCTGGCGTTTGTACATCCAACAAAGTGCTATAATTTGGGAATTAATATAGGTATCGCTTAGTGGTGCATCAAATGAATGCATGTTTCATAATTATGGCAGTGCTCTAATATTTTGGACTGATTTGGTTTATCAATAGGCATTGAAAGTGGGTATCAGTTCTATTTGGTACAGTTTCCATCACTTTCACTTTTATATAGTGATGAACGCTGCTCTCTTTAGCTAACGCTTGTGGTAGATTCAAGCAAATAGCCATATTTTTTATTTTTACTTGTCCGGTAAAGTGTTATGGGCAATGACGAAATGAAAAATCTGTGTATTCAATATATTACAGTGTAGATAGCTATTAATTACTTCATTAATTATTTTAAATTATTGAAGTAATATGATAGATCTGCAAGCTAGACTTCACGTCAATAACTTTACGTGTAATGGGTCTAGTACAGCTGCGCGTGGGCCGCCTATCGGGTGCATAACTTTGTGTATGTACAAGTGCGCTAGCGCTCAAATGCTACGACTAAGTACCTAAGTAAAGGAAATCATTTCCATGCTAATATGAGGGCTTGAGATAAACCAGTGTTTAGTACCAACCTACAGACTAGTAGGTAGATAGGTATTGTACTTACATATACGTTTTCATTGCGAAACACACAGAGCAACATCTGACTTTGGCTGTTAGTAAAACGTCCATTGCGATCAGGGAAATCTACTATTAGTTAAAGATCTCTCACCACGCACATTTCATGAATATTTGATTGGGATATTCTTTGACAAAGGTGGTAAGAACGTTTTTGCGTTCCTGCGTTATCGCGTTTCGGCGTCAAAACATTTTGTATTGGGACGCAGAAACGCGAAAACGCTGTGTGGGGGTAGCTTTTTGCAGTCAAAAACATTTGAGATAAAATAGATAATAATGGATGTAAAAATACCCTCAAAGAAGCCGAAAGGCAGCTGTTGTCCTGTTGATGCTCCAGGATAGCCCGCGAACTTCAAATTTTCCAACGTTTTTTGCAATTAGCAGGGCAGTGCCAAGTCGTACGCTGATGAAAACATCCTTCGCGGCTGCACGACTTATGCAGTCATAGAATTATAATTATCAAATTCATCAACACACCCCTCAAAGTTCATAAAATTGCAAAAATAACTCAAGAAAATTAAAATTTCGCGGGCGTCCCTGACGCTTTCACCTTAAGTTAAGTTTGTGGTCGTCAAGTTCCAACTTTTTCAAAAGTTTTGTTTTTAAAACTATTTTTTTTTTAAATAAGGTTAAAAGGTTGAGCCCCTATACTATTCAATACATCCATCTGCATAATGTTTTGAGTGTGTTACATTGAGTTCTACCGAAAAACGTGATTCTCAGCCCAAAAAGAATCGTCTCCCAACAATAATTATAGCATAGAGTTACTTGTTTGATGTATTATCAGAATGCTTGGTGTTTGCTTGCATGCTTGACAGCTTCGTAATCGTGAAAGGTCCATTTACGCGGTCCATTTTTTGAATGCATATTATGACTATATGTATATGTAACATAGAATATAGTGTCCTGACTAGGTAATCAGGGTACCTATATATACGTAGGTTAACATTAAATTATTGCTACAATCGACAATCCATCATCAAGTCTAAAACAATCGGACCCTATAATTACAAGATCACTATTAAACAAAAATCAATTTGTCAGTAAGAGGCGTGCTTCAAATAGCGCGCTATATTCAGCCATACCGCGCATTGTTGCCAACATTACGAAGCGAAACGTGTGTTTTTATTGTGTTTATTGTAATGTAATAATGATGGTGAGCGCACGTGGGAAGCACCCACAGCGCTGTGAATCACAATGCGCACAATTATGGGCATCTTATAAATAATATTGAGCAAAAACAACGTCGGATTGATTAGTTGATAATGCGAGGCAGTAAAATGTGTTAATGTTTAGTAATGAGCTAGTGTCTGCACTATATTACTTGTCATGCGGTGACATCGATAGCTCATTTATTAGCTCGGTGAGTAGGCGATGGGTTAACGTCTTGTCTGTTACCGACTCGACCGTTCAAGACTCTTGTACCTGTCATTGCAAGAGTTGTGCTAATATTTCGCGAACAAAATGAAGTGGTTACCTACTCATACAAGCACAATGTTAGCATTGTCAGATAAATAACGTCATTCAACAATTTCACATTCACTTTTACCAAATGAAATCTGGAGACAAGATTTTATTTGAGCTAGCAACACTGCCTCTGCGTCTTGGACGCACCATTTTTGTGCCTATGTTATAATCATTGTGTATAATCATTTTTTCCACTTTCATTTTCAACGAAGTAGAAACTGAAAGATAATTGTACTGTTTAATTAAAATAACTGAAATTCCTCAGAAACTGTTCCGTATTTGCGTAAAAGTTTATTGTGAATTGTATAATTTATGTATAAGTCTATGTAGGTATGTAACTGTAGTCACATTCATGTCGCAGCCTCATTGCGATGGCTGCTAGCGCAGGTCCACCCACGTCCATCTTACTAACAGCTAATTATTATAAGGATTTTCCTTGCTTTCCATTTATGTTTAAGATAACACTACGATGTACGTACCTATCACTACATTTCTGTTTTGTCACTCGTGGTAGTCGTGGTGCACTTTCCTGACACTCGTGACATTCTGGTTCGACAATAGTTTCGAACCGCCTGATACTCGTGACACTTCAGACACTCCCGTGACATCTCAAGACACTTTACACCAAAAAAAAATGATAATTCTCAAAAATTGACTCTCGCTCGACACTGGCTCGAGATGTCTGATACTCGTGACATTCTGGTTTGATATTCGTGCTACTCTCCCCTGACACTCGTGACTCTTCAGACACTTTCGTGATACCCTCGCTTGTAACTCGTGACATCCTGGTTCCACACTCGTTGTGATCTTGACTGACAATCGTGACACTTCAGAGACTCTCGTGACAGTCAAAATACTCTCGAGACCCTCGATTATCACTCAGGGCATTCTGGATTGACTGACACTCGTGCGATCTCGCTTGACACTCGCGGTCGACACTAGGCGACTTTCACGAGTTTCTCAGCCATCAATCAAATAAAATACCGATGATGTTATTAGTCCAATTTGCTATAGTTAGCACTGTGGCCCACGCAAGCGGAGCCGCGTGCAAAACTCGATAAAAGGCATATTTTGATCACATTTCTTCCATAGAAGACGTAACAACCTGTCAATATTTACATACTATTACTATTTTGGAACAAAGCGTCGCTAAACTTGGCTTTGGATGATGTTTTGTGGTTCCAGTCATGTGTGTTGCTACTCAAACAGTCCAAACAAATGGCCTGTGGTGTAGAACACAGAAAACAATTGGGCATTACATATTTCAGTAGTATTTAATTTAGTTTTTAGTGTGTAATGTCAATTTTTTGACAGACATGACTCAACTGCTGTATAGCCTTATCACAAGTAAGTTGAGGTCGGCTTCCAGTCTAACCGTTTGCAGCTAAATACCAGTATTTTACATGGAATGACTGTCTATCTGACCCCTCAACACTGGGTAAGTAATACGATACCCCTTGGTAAGACTGGTTGTTAGAGTATCGGGTCAGACTACATTTTACGACTGTCAAAGATCTACAATTAACAGCCGGGACCAACATCTTTACGTGCTTCAAGGAGGAAAATCGGTATAATACATAAATCCATCCACGGACCGACGTAGGCAAGGGCGGCTTAACTTTGAAGATCAAACCGTCTCGCGTCTGGATGATGATATTTAGCCACGAGCTCATTGATAGAGTTCAATGTAAGAATAGATATTACATTTTTAATCTGTAACCACATCTCGTTTGTTTGAAGCTATCATCTTCATCCCCATTTTTTTTTTCGGATGGGAACTCATGACTTCTCCCACTCTGGGCGGAGCGGGAGTGAGTGTCAGACTTTTACTGACTAAAAGCCATCCATGTTCCTTCCTCGCCCTTTACATTCCGGGGCCGCGGTATCTCTTTCGAACAGGCCCGCAGCCCATCTTCATCCTGTTGTTATCCCAATTAATTTTTGGTCGGTGCAGCATGTCTTCTTCTCCCATACTTCTCTATTAGTCAATTATTTTTGTATTTTATAATTTGTTTTGACTCAAAATCGAAATTAAGTAACTAACTTATTGTTGGTAGGTTTAGAAGAAGATTTAAAAACTTCTTTGAAGTCTTCGCTCTCCTTCTGTACTGGAATGTCGTGAAAACCAAGAATTATACAATCTGGGAAGGTCTACCTAAGCCAAGTATAATAAATATAAGTAGTATACTTGTAGTTGTTCTAACTTTTCAAACTACCATCGTCGAGCTATGCAAATTAAGTGCAAATCCTTCGAGCCTTTACGATGATTGCGTGGTGTGCCTCAAGGAGCACGTTATTGCCTTGTTCAGATGTCATTGCACGTTGGGCGGCGAATGGGAGGAAATATGCAGGACTGTCAAAGCGCAGAGCGGGTAACGCCCGTCAATGTTAAACTTAAAGGTACGCTGAGGGATCTTCACTGGTTATGTGTAAAGGGTAACTGGACATAACATCTACATGTCAAAAAACTCTTTTTGGCACTGCATTGATCAACCTGGAGACTGAATCTGCGGCATCGCTTCAAACGCACTTGCAACCCAATGATTGCAATGGTGGTACAATTACCAACGAGACATTCGGTTACGGCTGAATGATAATGGCCTGATCATTTTGAACTTTTTATTCTTTTTATAGAAAACGGATTATAGATGTTGCGTGAAATGATAAGATTTTTGTTTCCCACCGCAACCTTAGTATGATACGATCATCTATGATGCGTCGCACTTCGCCCGCGACTTCGTCAATAAAATTGTGTTAGTAATAATTAATGATAATTTTCATGATATCAATATAATTAGTCTATGTCATTCGATAAAGATGTAGCTTTTTAATGGGGAAAGAATTTTTTAAATGGGTTGGTGAGTTTTTGAGTTACATCGTAACAAACCAACAAAAATCAAATATTTCCTCTTTATAATATTAGTTTAGATTATCTTTGATCCTTTGAAAAGAAAAGAAAAGGAAAAATTAATTTTAGTACGTTTTTTGCGAATTGCAGGCCAGTGCTAGGTTGTATGTTGATGAAAATATGAATCGCGACTGTAAGACATTTGTGTAGTTACAGAATTCTGAATTATAATCGTAAAAAATCATCAATACACCTCCAAGTTCTTGAAGGTCTAGGAATTACTTTTACCTTGAAAAAGTATTTTATAGACTTGGCTACCCTGGAGCATCAGCATTAATATTTCAGCTCTTAAGTCCCGGCTGTCATTTCTACATCTTTGACAGTCATTACAGTAGTCACAGACCCGATAGTCTGAGAACCGGTGTTACCAAGTGGTAAACTATTACCCAGTACTGACTGGGTTGTGTAGATCAGATAGGTAGTCGCTCCATGGACACGCTGACCCCAACATCTAAAAAGAAAAGGCTAGACAGATGATGTTGATGCTTCAGCTTTAATGTGGAATTACACTTCTCTCCAATATCTCCACCTAAGCTCAGCTTTGAAAGAAACCAATGATTGTACCATGCGATGCACCACTTATAATAATTTTTCAGGTTTTTTTGTTTTTACTCTTACGGGATCATAATACTGTAAGAAGTAGAAAATCAATATTTTGGCCAATAAGAAACACAAAACTTTTTTCGAAGAAAATTTTGTGTTGTGTGTTTTGGGGCCTGTTTTGTTACCGTCCGTCGGTGTTCCACCTTTATTAGAACCCAATGGTTTGGCACGCGACGACGGCAAGAGACCGGATGGCATGTCTTTGTTTCCATGGAAGATGGGTAGGCCTCTAGTGTGGGACGCAACATGTGTCGATACTCTTGCGCCTTCCCATCATCCTAGTTCATCGTGCTGTGCAGGGGCTGCTGCTGCGGCTGCGGAGAACCTCAAGCGGCGTTAATATAGTAACCTTATTGGTAACTATATTTTCGAGCTGTTTGGGCTTGAAACTCTAGGACTGTGGGGTCCGAGTGCTCACAGCCTTTTCAAGGAAATTTTAAAACGCTTGGTTGACACTTCCCGTGACCCTAGGGCTGGCTTTTACCTCGGCCAAAGGTTTATCGGCGTTGCCATTCAGCGTGGTAACGCTGCCAGTCCCTTGGGAACATTACCAGTTGACAGCGTAGATGAGTTTTTTGACGCCATTTTTTAAGTTTTTAGTAGTTTAGTTAATTTAAGCAAATTGTAAATAATGTACATTTATTTACAATTTGCTTAAATTAACTAAACAGTGTATCTTTCACTGAAGATGGATGTTCAGTTTATAATCAGAAGAATGAGTTAGTTGCTAAGGCAGTGTTGGCCAACGGAGTATACAAAGTGAATCTGTCAAAACAAGAATGTTTAGCAGCATCGGTTGTGTCAGGATGAACATGGGATCGCAGACTAGGACACGTAAATAAAGATTATTTGAATCACATGAAGAATGCAGTGCAGGGTATGTCACTCGATGAAAAAGTTGACATAAGCAAATCCTCATGTATAACATGCTGTGAAGGTAAGCAGTGCCGTTTGCCGTTTTATAGTACTGGCCAGCGAAGCAGTAATCTTCTAGATATTGTACATACAGACATCTGTGGCCCTATGGAGACTGTGTCTATAGGTGGCTCGAGATACTTCTTGTTGTTTGTTGACGATCATAGTAGGATGACATTTGTTTATTTTTTAAAACACAAAAATGAGGCTTTAAAGTACTTCAAAATGTTCAAAGCTTTGGTCGAAAATCAAACCAAGAGAACAATCAAAGTATTAAGAAGTGATAACGGGCTGGAGTATTGCAATAAACAATTTGAAGGTGTGCTGCATCAGAGGACCAATCCATACACACCACAACAAAATGGATTCTGTGAACGATTCAATCGTACAATCGTAGAAAAGGCAAAGTGTCTTCTTTTCGATGCAAATTTAGGAAAAGAATTCTGGGGTGAGGCCACTAATACGGCAGTGTACCTGCAAAATCGAATTGTAGCAGCAGCATTGGACAATAAAACTCCATATGAGTTATGGACTGGCTCCAAGCCGGATATAAGCCATATAAGAATATTTGGTAGCACTGTTATGGTCCATGTCGCGAAAGAAAAGCGAAAGAAATGGGACAAGAAGGCGATCAAAAGTATTCTCATTGGATATCCAGATAATATAAAAGGATACCGGGTCTACAATCCAGAAACTAAGAAAGTGACGACTAGTAGAGACGTGATCATCATTGAGAAGGAATCAAAACCAGAACATCTCATTGAAGTGAATGATCAGAATTTTGATTCAGTGGGGGATAGTAAGAAACCTGATGATACACAACAACGAGAACCTGAATCAACGTCCAGTCAAAATAATTCTGAAGGTTTTGTAGACAGTTTTGAAAGTTTTGTAGACAGTTTTCAAGATGATGATGAAACATATGTTCCTTGTGACCATGAAAATTCCGACAACGCACTAAAAGATGTTGAAGAAGAAACTCCTGAGTGCCGACCCAAACGGATAAGGAAAGTTCCAGAGAGATATGGGTTCTCAAATTTTTGTGTCAACAGTGACACATATGATGATGTGGCTGGCTTGTCTCTTCATGATGCTTTGAACGGACCAGAAAAGGAGCAGTGGGAGTCAGCTGTCAGAGAGGAATTACAATGTTTCAAGGACAATGATGCCTGGGAGTTGAGTGACGCTCCAAAAGATGGTAGAGTTGTACAGAGCAAGTGGGTGCTTCGTAAGGTTTTTCACAAGTTAAAGGTGTGGACTTTACAGAAACTTTCTCTCCTGTGGTGAGACACACAACTTTGAGGTTACTTTTTGCATTGTCAGTACAATTAGGTTTAAATACAACTCATCTTGATGTAACAACAGCTTTCTTGAATGGCACTCTAGAGGAAACCATTTATATGCCGATACCAAAAGGTTTTCCTGAAGAAACAAAGTAAGGTCAGGTACTTAAATTAAAAAAGGCTATTTATGGGCTCAAACAGTCCTTTAGAGCATGGTACAAGAGAGTTGATGAATGTTTATTAAACTTGGGCTATATTAGATCTAAAATAGAGCCGTGTATGTATACAAAAATGCAAGATCAATTGAAAACTATTGTTGCGTTATTTGTAGACGATTTCTTTATTTTTTCAAATAATATTAATGAAACTAAACATTTAAAGCAGGTACTAGCTAGCCAGTTTAAAATTAAAGATTTGGGAGAAATTAAGAAATGTCTGGGAGTAAACGTAACTGTCAATAAAGCTCAGCAGACAGTGACATTAAGTCAGAGAGATTATATTGATCAGCTGTTGCATAAGTTTAATATGAGCGAATGTAAACCGATTCAGACTCCAATGGAAAATAAGTTGAATGTTTCTAGCAATGAACATTATGTAGGTAATTTTCCATATCAACAAATAATTGGATCTCTTATGTATTTAGCAGTTTTAACTAGGCCAGATATTGCGTATACAGTTAGTTATTTAAGTCAATTTAATAACTGTTATTCTAAAAAACATTGTGCTTACGAGTATGTAAAGCGGCTATTGAGATTTTGAAATGTACTAGAGATTATGGCCTGAAGTATTCCGGTAATGGAAGCTCAATACTAAAAGGATTTGTTGATGCTGATTGGGGTGGAAATGTTATTGACAGAAGGTCATACACTGGTATTTGTTTCACTTTGTCTGGTTGTGTAATATCTTGGGAAACAAAAAAACAGAAAACTGTTGCTTTATCGAGTAGCGAAGCTGAATACATGGCGATTACTGCCTGTAAAGAAGCAGTTTATTTGCGTAATTTACTGTATGATATAACAAAAGAAAAGTATACTATTGATCTTTTCAATGACAACCAGAGTGCACAAAAGCTAACCATGAATCCAGTGTATCATAAAAGAACTAAGCATATTGATATAAAATATCATTTTTGTAGACAATGTGTAGAAAATAAGATAGTGAGTATTAGATATTTGCCAACGGCTGAAATGCCTGCTGATTTATTCACTAAGAGTTTATGTTCCGTTAAACATTATAATTTTTTGGATAAACTAGGTGTGCAAATTGTTTAATATTTATGTGTTTTTATATTGTTAGATATAGTGGGGGTGTTGTAATGATATCTACAATATAAGGCTAGTGCAGCCATCTATATTGTCTATGTATTTATATTACTTATCCCAATAAACTAAAATTTTAAATTTTTCAGATTTCATATCTATACCTACAAATATTATCTATACTAATATTATGAAGCAGAAGAGTATGTTTGTTTTTTGTTTGGTTGAACGCGCTAATCTCAGGAACTACTGGTTCAAATTGAAAAAATATTTTTGTGTTGGATAGTCTATTTATCGAGGAAGGCTTTAGGCTATAACATCACGCTACGGCCATTAGGAGCGGAGCAGGAATGAAAAATGTTGCAAAAACGGGGATTTTTTTTCGTCTCTTATGTGACGCAGACGAAGTTGCGTGGGTCAGCTAGTTTAAGTATTAATTGGTTCCAATCGACGGTGATTGTTTTTATTTAATCTTGACAGACAGATAGGCGTCTTTTTCAAGGACTCCTTATCAGTCTAGAAACGATTTCTCTTGTTTTGAACTATTTTGTTGGTGCACTTAGTGGTTTATTTTTCATTGAGTAATTTCTTAGCGCCGCCGTGCTTTTCTACTCAGGAGTCCTAAGTTAGGACTGGTTTGTTGGGTACCTATAGTATATCGTTAAAACTACTTATTTGAGTCGAAAACTATGTAGATGAACAAATGAAAACCAAAGCCAATTAATTCATCCAACCAAAAAACAAAACCATGAGCCAGAAATTAGGACAACTACCGTACAGGAATTAGCGACATTCAGTATGGATTAAAAATATAGTAAAGAACTAATAAGTACATAGACTTACGTTTAAAAAAGCTTCTTTCAGCACTCCTTAGTCCACACATTAGAATCCAACACACCATGTAATTCCCATGATAATAATATTCACACAATCACACAACCGCTTCACTGTTCACCCGTTAATTAAAATTATAAAGCACAATTAAAAACAAAATGGTAAACTCAAAAGTTTTCCGGAAAATAACTTAATTCAAAATTCAAATCAAGCGCGCGAAAAATACCCGCGCGTCAGAGACAACTCGGAAAGCACAAGGCAGGCAAAGGCACGCACTCATACTGCCCGAGAGGCTGTGTCGCTTGTGGGTCACCGCCCACCGCTCGCAATGAGATCATAAAGCTGTTTCGAATATCATTTACACTTAACTCAGTGCAACTTACACGTACCGACTCCCTCGCGGAGAATTTACATAATTATGCCAATATCTAGGTACTTTTTGCTATGTAGGTAGGTCTATCCGTGAGAGTCGGTCTCGTGGTAGGTGGTAAACTCGTGTTATTTCCTAATTGGTAAGGTATTTCCACAGATATAGAATACATTACATTAAAGTATTCCTGTAGCTCTATATGAGTATTTGAAAAGCAGGACTAGGAACTAACTAAATTGATGAAACCGGATTTGAAGGACCGAGAAAAACCCCACGATACAGCTTAGTACCTGCATACGCAGATTGAAAACCATACAATGATGTTATCATCCGTGAGAATTAACAAAAGTTTTACTTAGATAACATGGATACTGCAAAATTTGAGTAGTAATTTGTAATAACATAACATAATTAATGTGACTGCATGCGATGAGCCATGTGTACCTATGTATAGTTTAAACCCAACGAAGCATGCGACGATTCAAAATCAAAATCAAAATCAAAGCATTTATTTCAAGTAGGCCAGTTACAGGCGCTTTTGAATTGTCGAAACAAAGATGATAATTAAATGTAGCTACAGTCCCAGTCACAAGACATAAAAACTGTGAAAGTACTGTAGTTGCCCATTCCCTAGCGTAGATCTCTATGGAGAAGAACGGGCAAGAAACTCCATGGACACTCTTTTAAATCATAATGTTCTTACAAAATCTTGGTTACATCATTCCTGTTGAGATGGTGCATTATGTGAGAACAATGTAGCAAGATGTGCACGATAAAAGTGTCCATAGTTAAAACTAACAAAAACAATTCAAAAATAAAATAATTAATTAAAAATAAAAACAAAATCCGTGGCAACCAAGAGCTGACCAGTCCCAACCGACAGCGCCCGTTCACGAACATGACGCATGTATCAGCACCATTCAACTCAACCATTTTGAAGGGAACTAAATGACCCGACACACGCGCCACCATCAGCGGGACATTTGAGTGAGCATGACATACTCTTAACCGCCAGGGCACATTCAAGTCAAAAAATAAAAAATAAAAACGTAGGTTTCCCGCGAATGATAGCATTCTAGTACATGGCACTCACACAATATGGGATATGAGGTTATATAATACTAAAGATATTGAATTTATACAATGCAAAGATAGTTGTACAATCTTCAGCAGCTCCAACAATACCATTTAATGCTATCCATTTATGCGCCCCTGTCCTTGTGGAGCAGGACCGGCATTGAGCCAAGCATTTTTATCAGCGATATAATCGTCCAATTTGTAATATGCTTGCTTACACAGTGTGCGTTTAATGCAAGTTTTAAATTTGGTTTCATTTAGTTCAAGAATGCTTTGTGGAATTTTATTATAGCATTTCAAACAGTACCCCATGAAAGACGAGTCTACTTTAGCGAGTCTGAAGCCAGGCTGAACTAATTGGTCTCTATTTCTAGTACTGTAATTGTGTCTGTCACCTCTTTTACCAAAAAGATGCAGATTTTTTCTGACATACATTATGTTTTCGTAGATGTATTGACAATATACAGTCATGATGTTAATTTCCTTAAACAGTTCCCTTAGAGAATCGCGCCTACGAAGATTGTATATGGCTCTGATGGCTCTTTTCTGCAGAATAAATATAGACTCAATATCAGCAGCCCGTCCCCACAGCAAAATGCCGTAAGACATTATGATTACAATCTTTACCTGAATCCGGACTTAGCACAACTAGCGGTCGTCTAGAATGTTCCACTACCAACGTTGTAAGTACTACGATGTACACAATTATGTAACACTAGCCTTGGATGCTGTTATTACCGTTGTCATCCGTCGCATCAACTTCAGATAATGATGCGCGCTCATTAGAATATGCGCACTATTGACGAAACAGTACGAGACGAAAGAAAAAGTAATGTTGTAGTTGGTAATTTCTTTATGGCTTGCTAATGCAGTTATATGTATATTTCTATATACCTATCCCGATGGAAGCAAACCAAAGCTGTTCGAGAGTGTAGTCACGTACACGATGTATACTTATCAGCTCTGCCTAACCCATTGAAAACACTGATTTGATGGTATCTTATATTTGCCTCTTCATTTTCCCCCAGCTGGATGGTCAATATTATATGATTGATGTGATAAGGAGGGACGAATCGCATCTGACCAAAAGAGTGACGAATATACAGGGTTACTGGTAATTCGACGTGTTCCTTGTGGGACGTCATAGTAGGTTATAATGCAAGCAATTAAGCCACCAAATGTTCTACCGAAATTCGAACACTCAATTAAGAAAATAGTTAGGGCAGTCAGTGGCCCAAAAAGTCTGACAACCAGTCTTACTAAGGGGTATCGTATTACCCAGTACCAACTGGGTTGTGGAGGTCATAAGAGACGAGCTTCATTCATCTGTTTACCGAATAAAAAATATTAATTAGTAGGTACTTAAGCTTATCACGTGTTGTCGAACAAAGTAATGTCACGACCATAATCGTTTTAGGTTGCTAAAGTATATCGCGATGAAGTACTTACTTAGGTAACCTTTTTTTTTTTTTTTTTTTTTAGGGATGGGAAATCATCAAATGACCCCCCCCACTCTGGGCGGAGCGGGAGGGAGTGTCAGACTCTTACTGACTAAAAACCATCCATGTTCCTTCCTCGCCTTTTACGTTCCGGGGTCGCGGTATCTCTTTCGAACAGGCCCGCAACCTCGGCAGGCTTCGGCCCTTGCGGGCCCCTCTCTTTTTGCTGACATCTCTTTGAGGCGCGCGTGGAACACGATAACCTCAACCCAATACCATATTAATTTTTACCTATTCGTAATGTGTTTATTCATGTAAGTTTTAAGAATATTCGCATCGACTGACCAATCTCAGTCGAAAACAAGATTTTCAGACTGTTTGCAGTAGGTTTGTTTGCTTAATTTTCAATTTTCTCACAAGGACTGCTGGGAACGTGCGACGCTACTGGTGTCCAAAAAATTTTTTGCAAAAATTAAAACCAACTTCAAAAAAAAAACAAAAGATTGAAAAATAACTTTAGCTTCTGAAGTCGGTGACCTTTGTTTTATTGATAAAAAAAAATTGTCACCGACTTCAGAAGCTGAAGTTATTATTCAATCTTTTTTTTTTGAAGTCGGTTTTATTTTTTGCAAAAAAGGTTTTTATTTTTCACTTTTTAGTGGTCCACATGTGCTTGGTAGGTACAGTGCCGACCAAAAGTCGATAAGCAATCTCACAAAGCAATAGCTTGACGTTTAGTTTGACTTACGACCTTCTACTTTCAACAAAATAGATATTGTCAGCAACTAGTTGTAGTTCATAATTTCAATGCCAATATCTAAGACATGATGGCCTAGCGGTTGGGCCCGTTCAGAATTAAGAGCGAATCAGTAAGCCGTGAGTTCAAATCCCGCACAGTTACTTTTAGTCTTTTTGTAAGTTTTTACTCTACAGAAATATTATATTATTAAACTTGTTTGCTTTGTTCACACATTTCGTAAAGTTAGGGAGGTAGATAGAAAAATAAGTCAAGAATTTTGTTAGATTTCTGTGAGGTAGACATGAGTTTTATGAATATTTTAACTTGATCGGAATGAACTTTGTCGTTTGGTTGTAGTCATACAGAATACACTATATAATGTGGTATTTGATGGTCAGTGACGTGTGGTTTAATAGATAGCGGTATTGTTGTTGGTGTGATTCTTAAAATGCGGGCAAATATTAATATTAAGGCGAGGGCGACTATTATCGCGAATTATCCGCGCTTCATAAAAGTGGCCTTAATAGGACTAAATGTGAGTATTATAATTATTTATGAATTGTAACTTAAACATTAAAAATTTAAAAACGAATGGGTATTATAAATTGTTCATTTATTTGGTGACCTGTGGTTTACTTAATTCGTTATTTTTTTTTTCAATCTATCATGCAAGATAAATAATTAGTGTTTATTATTGGATTTATAAATGCAGAGTGAATGAAGTCACTTTAGTATTTATTACAGCTGCCTAACATCATTTTTTTTTGTTTAGAGAAATGCAGTAAGTCTCTGGATCAAAAGGTATGAGGAAGAAGGGAGCCTTGCAAGTAGACAGCGAAGTGGAAGGTCGTCGCTTATTAGCGAAGCGCAGCGACAACATATCGTGGGCGAGTATGAAACCAATGGTTTCACACCTACGACACACTCGGAGTCACCGCAAACTGTTCGCCGTGCCCTCCACGCTGAAGGCTTGCATCACAGAAGATCAGCTAAAATGCCCTTCTTGACAGAAAGACATAAAGAAGAACGATTACATTTCGCACGGGAATATTTAGACTTTCACTGGATTACTTCCATTTTGTTCCGGTTCGCGGTCGCCACTCCAGAACTTTTCGACCCCATCGGCCATACGTTCTGCGAGCAATGTGCCCTGCCCACTGCCACTTAAGTTTAGCAATTCTTCGGGCTACGTCGGTGACCTTGGTTCTCTTGCGGATGTCTTCATTTCTGATGCGATCACGCAAGTAAACTCCGAGCATAGCCCTCTCCATTGCCCTTTGGGTGACTTTAAGCCGCATACGTCTACTTGACTGCATTGAAAATAATGGGGGTTATACAAAATATTAATCCCTAATGTTCTAGTTTTAATTAGACGTGTTACAAAATATTTAGCGATATTAATAATTCCTAAATTGAGGTTTAGTTTCAATCTTCTTTTCTTCAGGAAAATGAACACTGAAACTATAACCTCAATATGAGTTACATTTATTGTGACGTCACATAAAAAACATATTCACGAAGTATAAATTATGTGTTAGTTTTCAGTAAGCTCTGTTGAATACCGATAGATAGAAGTGGGTATCAACAATTATATTTGTGTTATTAGAATATCCTTGTTATGTTAATAAAAAATGACTTAAAAGTGGGTATCCAGATACACAAAAAAATCTTATGAACGGTAACAAGAGAACTTCTTATATCTAGGTAGGAATGTGACGTTACAAATCTTATTAAAGTTGTTAATTATATGAATAAATGAAACGAATAAAACAATTTTTGTTATCTGTCAGCACTTTTTTTTCCACCTTCCAACACCGAAAAAATATTACACAATCTCATAAATAGTTATGATGGGTTATTAACTTATATTTAAATCTTTATAAAAAATAAATAATGAGCATGAACCCATTTCAAAATAAATACCTAAGTAAATAGTTTTTGTATAAAATACAAATATAAATTAAAGTGGTTACAAAAAAAAAACCCGTATGTAAACGGGATTTGAACTCAAGACACGTTGATCGAGAATCCACTGCTTAACCTAAACAGCTATCAACACCTGGTAGATATGGTCGAAGTTTACCTATCCAATGCAAATACGATCATGCGTTTGCTGCGTGTATAACAAAAGAGACGGTAATATATATCTTTTTGTTTCGTGGAGAGCGACGCGACAACTTGCGACAGTAGGCGACTCTGTGGCTGTGGTGTGCGTAGGTACTGTATTGAGACAGCTTACACATACAGCCGCACGGACGCTCGGCCGTGCGTTCACAGCAATATGATCCTTCGCGTGCCTGTGCGCTTATGAACGCTTACTGTACACATGGAAAACACGACTAGGATGCATTGTCTCATTATGGAGTTCCGTGACTCTTGGTTTCATCATCAGATCTGATAGTATAGAATGGTTCTTATCAAACGCAAATTCGTCACTTGTTGTAGAAAATACCAAAATCGCTGAACGTTATTCTATACAATTTGAAGAGTTCCCTCGATTTTGCCAAGATTCCATCATCAGATCCCGACTTGGTGGCTGTGGGACCATTTGGAAAGTATACGTTTTCCAAAAAAAAAAGAATTTTTCAAATCGGATGGCAAACGACGGAGTTATGCCCGAACAAACATAAATAAAAAAATAGAAACATCCGAATAGAGAACCTCCTCCTTTTATAAGTCGGTTAAAAATTGTGTTTTCGGTATTTAAAATCTATAATTTACTACATACTGTTCTACATTATTAAATCAAATCAGACGGATTTGAAATAAAAAATTGAGCTTGATTGAAAATGCGGTCAGGCAAAGTAACTGATGTTAGTATTTTTGGAATCACAATAACCAATCTAGGACTATTTTTTACGGATTTGATCGTAAAACGTCGAGGCAAACATTTTGGGTAAGGGCTCTAGTAGTAACATGTTCGCTCACAAAGTTATACACAACTTTGCTGGTGTGATTGATATAAAAATTAAAATTACGTAATGTTCCCGAAATTGTTAAATTTGAATTTCCGAATACCTTTTTGGAGATGCACGCCTTCCTGTACTAAATCAAAAACGATTTTCATAATTTAGTCCATGACTTTTCAATAAGTTTTATACTAGTTTAAATAGCTGATAAGACAAGGATATTTTTCTAGTAATTTGTACATCTGGCGTATATGTGGTCATATAAATTAAAAATCGACCTAACTCAAATCCCGCTGAATTTCGGTAAAACATTTGGCGGCTTAATTTCTTGCATTATAAATCCTACTATAACGTCCTGTAAGAAATACGTCGAATTACCAGTAAACCTGTATAAACGTTGATGGATGGAGAGGGAGAGGAAGACCAAGGAAACGATGAATGTATTGTGTGAGGAATGAATAGACTTCTGACAGGTTGACAGAGGAGAATGGAAGAAAAAAACGTGTTGCGCCGACCACAAGTAACATGGGGCAGGGGCTGGGAGATGATAAGATCAATGTTGTCATGTCATGGTCTAACCAGAACTATCTACTCAACAAAGGCACTGAATTGGTGGGCAAAATGATGAAACTGATATTTCTTTAGCAAATCAACACCAATACCAAACCCAACTCTAAAGATGTAATACAGCAGGGAGGTGCGTATTGGCAACGAGTTCATTCATTATAGGTACCTTACATGGTCAGTTTACAGGAAATTGAGATACAAGCGTCCATGTACGGTGAGGGAAAAACACAATAGCATAAAAAAGACCGAGCTTAAAATTAAAAGTGACATGTCACCCAATTTGACGGCCCGAGAGCCGTCCTTACACGTTATTATCGCCATCGATGACTTCACCTGCGCGCGCGCAATGACCATCACAGGACAATCAATGCGATTACCTACCTACATCAAGTATATTCAGTGTTGTTGATAAATGAAACGTAAAGCGACAGAAGGTTCACAAATCGAAGAGCTTGTCCAACTTCAGGATAATCAAGTGGGAGCCATTCTTTAATCACGTATGAGGTTCGTGAGAGCACTTTTAAACCTCTCCTTCCCCCTTGGTGATACAGCGTGAAGATTCAGATCGGATATCTCCCCCCTCGAATATCGCGTATTATTTACCCTACGGCACTACGGCAAAACCAAAAGGAAGGGTTATTTATTATTGAAGAGAACAGATAAGTCTTGAATCTGTTACTTAGAAGTAATCAAAAATAATTTTATTGACACTAATTTGTTTTTGACGTCGCAAGTAAAAAACACAAACTAATGATTGTTACATTGTCCCACCCCGGATTTCTCCTCCCTTCGTCGTGGTGTGATTAACACTGGCTTGGCCATAGCATCATGGATTTTAATTTTGATAACACAAAAATGTTGTCGCTAAGTCACATCCAATGAACTTTTCGATCTAGATCTTGGACTAGCTCTTCCTTATTAAATTAACTCATTATATCTTCAAAACTAAGACCCGATTAAATCTGTGACTTGGCGACAAATTCCGACTAATTGGCGACAAAATATGAGAGAAAACAAATCTTCGCTAGGTGCCCTAGTTGTAAATATGGCCAAGCTGGCGAGACTCTCCAGATCGGCCATATAAACAAACACCTATGGCTTTTGAACCAGTGACCGACAAATTGATATTTGTCGACAATTTCGATTAATTAGCGACAATTTTTTATGTTATCAAAATTGTCAGTGTCAGTCACACTTCGTCGTGATTTTTATGGGACCCCGTCACGTCCTAATAAGAAAAACCCGAGTAAGACCTGAGGTATAATATAGTGGCACTTGCGGGACATCGTACGTGATTATCGTGAAAGTGACAGTTAGTTATAAATCGTGAAAGCGAGTAGGTAAACATAACAGTTAACAAGTTACAACAGTTTGTCTTCATTCGGTAGTCATACGGTGTGAATGAGATCCTGCTTACCTTCCGAGAACGTTTCAATAATTTGAACTCTGTGACGTCACAATAAGGTAGAGCAATCAGGAATGTTAAGAATTTCCGCATTGTTTTGGTTAAGTTTTAAACACAAGGTGGAACAAGTCCTTACCCGCTTGGCGTGGAATCTTATTACATATAAAAACTTGCCGTGAGTCAACGTGAGTGAAGGTCTGACGACACCAACTCGAAAGCTGCATCAAATCGGAAACGAGACGGGAAGAGAGATGCGTAGTTAACCACACCAATAGAAGTTCGCCTACATTTCTCGTCGCCGCTAGATTTAGTGGAAACAGTTGAGTAGACAGGAGATGAAGAGTCGAGGGCTTTAATAGCTAAGCCACTTTCACTACTTTACAATTTTACACTTTTAAGCATTCACGAATAGAATACTTATTAAGTACCGATTTTACGCGGTTTGTATTACACGGCTAAAATCCTACTAATATTATAAATGTGAAAGTTTGTTAGTATTTATGTATGGATGTTTGTTACTCTTTGACGCAAAAACTACTGAACAGATTTGGATCAAATTTAGTGCACAGATAGTTTACAACCTGGATTAACACATAGGATACTTTTTATCCCGGTAAATAAGATCCCATGAGTCAATTTCAAACTTCACGCGGGCGAAGCCGCTGGCAGGATCAAATAAGAATATAAAGGGTGTAAACAACTTCTTAACGAAGCCGAAACGCACTTGTTCTCCCCGTCATTATTGCGATATTTTTTTTCTTCTACACCATACCGAACCTTCTAGTAACGATGATATTGGGAGTCAAAGCTCTAAATTGTAGACGTTTTTTTAATACAAGTTTTTAATATGAGCTTTTTACTTTAAAGACCTCTACGACCACCTTACTATTCAAGCCATCCATCAGCACAATGTTTTAAATGCGTTACATTGAGTTCTACCACAAAACATAATTTTATACCCTAAAAAATAAATCCTTTCTTTCCCAGCAATATTACCACCTACTACCCTCATCCGTGTGTCACTGCGGGGGGCCTACTGAAAACCAGCGCTGAGTGTTTTACACCTAGCATATGCTGAGTTGGCTACCCTTTCGTTATGGGCATGCTCAGCGCAGTTGAGCTGTTTTAATTAATTGTTAAGCTGTTTTTTGTTATAATCTATATGTATGTGTTGCTCTTTGTGTTGTGCTGTCCATTAGCGAATAAATGATTATTCTATAATTTTTGCGTAAAGTTACTTGATTTGATGTACAGAATGCTTGGCTTTGTGATGAGGTGGTTTACAACCTGTATAGTAGTGGCAAGTGGCTCACCAGTGAAAGTCCTCGACTATATTTGTTTAGGCCAAGCCTTTGCACTCGGTGGCCAAGCAGGCAGCAGCGCACGGCGGAGACGCGTTGACAAAAACGAACCTGTGCGCAGATGCGAACTTTTGTACGCAAAGCATCACAGTTTTAGTGAATACACCCTAATCTCAAGTATCTCGTCTCTTGTCCGCTTTGTATTGGAGCACGTCTCCGCTACGATAGAGTGCGAGCCCGGGAGATAGTTCATGAAGGGGTACAGGATGGTACCTACTTAAAAAGTTCTGTGGAGCCTGCCTCAATAGACCAGGAAAATTAGTCAAATTAGGGCAAGAACCTCAGAATGAGAGATAGTCATCTATAAACTGTATACTTAATCCTTTATTTTGGCACCCTAAAACTTGTCTCAAAACCTACTTGTCGTCCGCGACTACAGATATTCCAAGGTCAAAGGTAAAAAAAACGGTTTTATACACATTTATTGCAAATATCTCGTTTCCTATGGGTTTTTATGCTATTTATATTTTGTTATGTATTTTCAACCGACTTCCAAAAAGAGGAGGTTATCAATTCGTCTGTATTTTCTTATGTATTGTAGAGGACTAAATTCTCGTCTAAAAATGAAGACTTTATTATTAACTTTATAGCAGTGTTTCACTATTTAGTGAAACACTGCTATAAAGTTAATAATAAAGTCCTCTTTAAGCTATCACTGTTCAGGACTAAACTTGAGAAGCTCGTGGCTGAATGATAACAGCCGCTCGGGTCAATATTTAGGTTAAACCATGCATGCCTAGGTTGGTCTGTGTATGGGTGAGCAGGACCACCCTTACATACCGAGTTTCCTCCGTGCCTCGAAAAGCACCTTAAGAGGCTCCCGGAGCATGCGTCGTTCATACAAACGTAAAACCAAAATAATTTGTTTTAAATCAAACATATTCTTACGGTAGTGTGTATTTATTTCGATTGGATCACACAATATCTAGAGGTTCCCAAATATCGTTTTAGATGTAATGGACACTAAACTTATTTAAACAAAGGTTATGAGTAAAATAATTTTCTTTACGCAGACATTTTAAATCCCAGTTTTTATCTCGTCTTTATAATATCACTAGCTTTTGCCCGCGGCTTCGCTCGCGTTAAGAAGTATTATTATTAATTAGGTACAGTTGTTGCGGGTTTACTTTTTCCAATCTTTAATTACAGTTCAATCAGTCGAAAATCTCAAAAGATTTTTACAGACTTTCATCTCGTATTTATGCATGCAAAGTCACAGCAAGATCGGTTTAAAATTGACAAAGTTTCATCCCCTATGTTATCCCCTCAGGGGTGGAATTTATCAAAATCCTTTCTTAAAAGATGCCTACGTCATAGTAGCTTTATGCATGCAAAGTCTCAGCCCGATCGGTTTAAAATTGACAACGGTTCATCTCCTATTTTATCCCCTCAGGGGTGGAATTTATCAAAATCCTTTCTTAAAAGATGCCTACGTCATAGTAGCTTTATGCATGCAAAGTCTGTGCCCGATCGGTTTAAAATTGACAACGGTTCATCTCCTATTTTATCCCCTCAGGGGTGGAATTTATCAAAATCCTTTCTTAAGAGATGACTACGTCATAGTAGCTTTATGCATGCAAAGTCTCAACCCGATCGGTTTAAAATTGACAAAGTTTCATACAAACTTTCATCCCCTATTTTATCCCCTTGGGGGTAGAATTGATCAAAATCCTTTCTTAGCGGATACCTACGTCATAACATCTATCTGCATGGCAAATTTCAGCCCGATATCAAAAAACAAATACTATGTACCAAAAAAAAAATTAAGCATACCGTATTTAGTTTTTATAAAAAAAAAGTAAAACATTTTTATGTGCATTGTACGCAGGGCTGCGCGTGCGCCTCGTCGCCATAGCAACGCGGCTCGCGCCCACTTTAGTAGACCCATATCTGTCGCTCGTGAAGGGTGTGCTGCCCTGTGTCATCTCGCTACTTACGCAGGCCCACGTAGCCTCGTGTAAACAATCCCGTTTACGTATTCTAATCGGAAGTATTTCGATACGGTAGTGTGCTATATCATGACCATAATAATTATTGCGATTAAAGTGTGTCACTTTTAACTATGTCGAATGCACTAATAATTAGTGCATTCGACATAGTTAAAAGTGACAGAGACACTTTAATCGCAGTGCAATCAAATGTAATAGGTACGTCGTGCTCATTTGTGCATTGAAGAAACTGGTGGACATTTTCAGCACCTTTTGTAAATAAGGTAAAAATTTGACTTCATTCACATTACATTTCATTTACATTTTGCTTTTAAATGATTGTAAATACATTTGGCGAATTGGACATTCTGCACCTAACCGATTCATTTTTTTTAAATATAACTAACTTATCGAACTTACTTAATTTAAAAACAGTAATTCTTTTAATATGGCCAATAAAATAAGTTATTTGTAAGTAACTCGTTGAATTGCCAGTCCAAAGTCTGCAAAATGTGATGGGAAAGTTAGAATCAGCTGTCTACGTTTGCGCTGTCGCAGGAGTAAACGAAACGATACACGCGCGCGCGGACGGCGCGGCGCGGTGACTAAGGCCCTACTCCCTAATGATTCGTCAATCTATCCGTCTCTCTCGCGCACGTCTGCAGACGAGTGCGTGTGAGAGACGCGGTTAGATCCGTCCGTATGGACGAAACGTTAGGGAGTAGGTTTTAGCACTACCAGCGCCCTGGTCCAGATTTCTATGGCGCCCCCCCCCCCCCGCCCCTCCTATCTTATTTCACCCCGTACAAACAATTTTTATTTAATTTTGTGATATGTACCTTCCCCACTTAAAACAAAATAAAAAAAAAATGTCTCCCAGTCTGTGTATCTGTTTGTGCCGGCTAATTTCTGAAACGGCTGGATCGCTTTTGACGAAACTTTTACTTGCAGATAGTCAAGCCATTTTTTGCGTAATTTTACTTTTTTTTCAGAAAATTATTTATAAACCAAAAAAAAATACACAATAACACAGTAACACATTACTCGTAAAATAACCTGTGATGCAACTTTCCCTTCATACTTTTCCTGGTTAAATCAGGCGTTACTGAAATCTATGATATAGCAAAGGCGCCAGCTTTCGGGCTAAGGGGGCGCATAACGGTGCGAGTAAAAGCCTATTTTTAAGGGTTAAGTTTTTATACAGAAGTTCGTTCGTTCGTTTTCTAAACTTAAGACAAGGGGAAGTTGGCTGCACGAGCGAGCGAAGCGAGCTCGAAATTTCTTGACACATTTCCGTGAACAGGTTTGAATGGTTTCAATCCTTCATACCAAAGTTACTTGGTCGACTTTTAGACAAAGACTAGAGAAACTACTAAACTTGAAAATCTTAACAGTTTACCTACAGTGGACAGGTTAGCATTGTTTCAAACTACCGGACTTACTTGATGAACAAGCTGAAAAAAATGTGTGTATGAGAGGCAATGAAGAGGCGCCTGCGGCGCCCCTTTATACCTGGCGCCCTGGGCGGTCGCCCAACCGAGCCCTACCCTAACGCCGCTACTGCGCTCTACCCCAAGAGTGTTATTTAAAATCGCGTAGGCGCGGTGGGGCGAGGCGGCCCGCTAGTTGGTAACACTCCCCGCCGAAGCTGCAGTGGTGAGCGTTAAACCCATCTGCGACGATAAGCACGCGTGAGGCCGCCGGAGCCCCGCAGCACCACAGGAGCCGTGACAGAAGTCATGCGTGCTGCATGATGCTTGCTCGTTTGAATGCTACATGCTTGCTTGCATACTGTATGCTTGCAGGCTGCACGCTTGCTAGCATGCTTGCTTGCTGCATGCTTGCCTGCTGCATTATTGAGGAGTTCCGTTGCCAATCTCCGAAGTTCTTCATCAGATCTTCACCAAATTGAAATTATTGTAAAGACAATATGAGACGGCTTACTATGACTCTTTTTATTTGCAACGGTAGGTACCTCCTGCGGACTTATATGCTACGCTGTAGTTGGGTAAAAGTAGGGGGTGGTTTCGTTGGCCACAGTGTAAAATATATAGAGGTACTGTATCATAAGTAAAATGAGTTCTTGTATTAATAAATATTTATATGATATGGGTTACAGAGGTATAATAAAATAAACTACGAGAATATTTTGGAAACTGTTCAAAGGAACCTTGTGTGAAAGCTGAAAACTAGTCATCCAGAGTGGGTGGTGGTGGATGATCTCTGAACTAAATGATACAATCTGTTAATAGCTCCATCTCTGAAGAACTGATGGACTTCTAAGAGTTGTTGTCAGGTTCGCTAGCGACGTTTGTGGGCATGTACTCGAAGAGAAGCGCCTTCTTGTCGTAACCACAGCGGAACAGGTTCCATGCCAGATCTTCCGGCGTGTCTCCTGTCTGATCTGCACAGCTCTCCAAGGCCTAGGATAGTAAAGATACATTTTGATAGCGTCCGGTCTCCGGTTAGTCACCATTGCGTTATAGAGCAGACGGAATAAGTAACCAAAATGTACATCTGGACACAGTTATACCAATCACGAATAGAAAGGAGCTCGTGGCTAAATAATAACAGCCGCTCGGGCTTCTTTAGGTTAAGCCGTGCTTACTTAGGTAGGTGTAGGATCTGTGGATGGGTGACCACCCTAATTACATACCAAGTTTCCTCCGTGCCTCAGAAAGCACGTTAAGCAGTTGATACCGGCTGTCATTTGTCCATCTTTGACAGTCGTTACAGGGATTACCTGTAACGACTGTCAAAGATGGACAAATGTGTGAGTGGCCCAAAAAGTTCAGATAGGCAGTCGCGCCATGTAAAATACTGGTACACAGCTGCATCCGGTTAGACTGGAAGCCGACCCCCAATATAGTTGGGAAAAGGCAGGCAGATGATAATTAATTGAAGTAGCTCACCACGAATTATAACGGGCGTCTTTTTATTTCATATACATAAGCATTGAACCTTAACTACGCCCCCAAAGCATGCAGTCAAAACTACCTTTGCGCTGGCACCCACGACGCCATGGAAACGGCGAAGTTTTGGATCAACAAGATGAATCGATGGTCAAGCCAGCGACACGAAGAAGAAGCAGCCGTCTCATCCTATTGTATCGTAAGGGAAAATAGAGACTCGATGAGCCTCAAATAACTAAAAGAGCTTTGATCTAACCTTGGTAGCATTCTTAGCATCGGGCCGCGCCGCCATCTTGCCGAGCACGGCCGCTTTCTGAAGCTTGCCGTCCTTGGAGATAAGCTTGCACTTGAGCAGCACGCAGTACACGTGGCGGCGCAGCGCGGGTTCGTCGTGCAGCTCGCCCGCCAGCAGCGCGTCCACCAGGCGCGGAGGGGCGTGCGACTGTGTCGCGCACGCCGCTGAGTGCGCGCGGAACATCGCCTTCTCCTCCTTACCAAGAACCTGAACCAGGAAACAAAAAAATGCGCTGTACTGTAACGCGCGTGAGACCATGGACGCAGACTTTTTAACCATACGTGATCGTGCTAGGATTTCTAGATTATTCAAACCACAGACTGGGAGGAACTTTTATCTGAATGGCAATGTAGGTGGGACAATTCCATCAAGGGCAGACACCTCCAGTTCTTTCCATCCGTTCGTGAGCGGCTGGACAGGACATGGCTGGAAGTTGCCCAATTTGATATGGAGGGAAGTGGAAATTACAGTTTTTTTATTTTCCTACTCCAAGACAGATTCATTCTCTGGGACTTCGTCGAGCTTCATTGTCTCGGCGCTTTTTTGGTGGTCGCCACTGTTGATTCTGGCTTTCAGAAGTTACAGTAGTTTGGGCGTGTGTGGCGGGCTTGTCCCAATAAAAAGAAGAAAAAAAACATTTGCGCTAATACAAAAACATCTAGTGAAATTCCAAAACGCACAAACTGACAGCTGTGATACATCATTTCACGAAACTGAATCTAATAAACTTAAAAAAAATAGCATTCGAGCCATGCGTTAATCTAACAATCCAAAATCTGCCGGCTTTCCTTCGGATTCCGGAACTAGGTAGCCCTAAATAGTGTACGGGCTCTACTCTATCCTGTGTGGACTATGGACCACTAAGATCTCTGCACATCAAAGCCGGCGCGACTATTTCTAACTTTGTCGTCATAGTGTCCTTTTCATCATGGTTTTCGGGGTCGCTGATAACGAATAATAGAAATCAAAATTCAAGAAGGTAGAAATCCCTGGTTTCCTCATTTCTCTCAACAGTGGCACTATCGTGACCGTGCATTCAAATAAAGTTGCTGCTGCTGTAGGGTATGGAGTGGCTGCATGTCAAGGGACTGTAGCTTCACTTTCCTTGTTTTTGAATAGCTATTTTTCTTTTGTGGTTACTTATAGATCTGGGGACAGACGAACAAAAGAGTCACCATCGACTTCCTTGCCCATTCGTCTCCAAGAATGGAATCTATTAGTGTACCTAGATTTCACCAGATAAGGGAGCGAGCCTTTTCCTATCAACCAGGCGCACAGATCAAAGCTACACACTGCTACTGCTACTTCTGAAACATTCTCGATTGAATTTCGATACTTTGATAAATAAATGATTTGGTTCGATCGGTGATGTAGAATTGTTGGGCTCGATATTGCGAATATTTGCTAGGAAACCATAATAACCGAATACCTACTCTCCATCAACTATATCTCCTGCTACTGCATACACAAGTTAATATTGTACATATCGATCAATTTATCGATGACAATTCGATCGAAGTGGACGATTTAGTTAGCTTTAAGGCGAGCGCGCGACTTCGATTCACCGAACTTTAGTTACGGAAACGCAATGTTATGTGATTATACAACAACATGTCAACATACATGGATAAAAACTACTTACAATACAGTTCTTGCATCCTGTGGTCGTCTGAAACAGAAACATTGAATAACTTTACATTTTGTATAGGTAACTCTCGTCAGACAATGACTCCTCAGAATTAGTAAACTCCGCTCTTGTCTCGGTAAGCGGTAGTCTGATGCTTAACAGTCTGTCTCTCATTTTATGAAACCATCTGTAACTAAGCCGACGCCGTTTGTCTTAAAAAAAAAACAGTTGTTCTACTGGAACCATTTTAATTCACCACAAATAAAAAACACAGATACACAAGTACTAGGGTGCTGATATTTTGGCAATGTTTATTGCTTGCTTAATTGCTCCTTTAATTTGGGCAACTTGTTTACGCGGCAGCGTTCAGAATCTAACTAACTCAACTATCCATATTATTTCTGTACATTGGGAGAAAATGCAACATAAGTACGGTCCTACTTTAGTAATGGAAAAGTACACTATAAACAAGTAAAAGCTGACTTCGGCTCTATCGCCTTGTAATAAGGTTTATAACACATCACTCTTCCCATTGTCACATTTAAGAGTAAATAGTTCAATAACATAATATAATAAAGCGAATTTTGGAATGACTAGTCTTTCTCCCGATGCATGGTTAGGCAAAAACTATTTGGAAACGACAACAATTATTTGGAACATCTAATTTTTAGATTCTATTGGTTAGACAGCCTAGTGGCGTAGCGCGGCGAATCCCGACAAGAGGAGAAAATCATTAATGTCAAACAAATGACTTTTGCGAAGAAAATATCATCGTGACAATTGGAGCTTTCTGGACCGTGATGAGGTTTTCTTTTATCATGAATAATATTTGTGGTTTTGAGAAGACTTTTTTTTTTTCTCAGAGGCCTCCGTACTTGGGGGGCCCGTATCATTGATAGGGCTGAAACAGCGGTAGCTACGCCCCTGATTATAGACCATCAACATATTTTTTTCATCTCACAAATATTAATATTATTGCTTGTACTAACATCAGTTTTTTAAGAAAATTGTTACTAACAAAATATTTATTATTCCCTTTATTCAAATTTTTAACAAACTTTTTACATTTTTTAATATTACCATAACTAATATATAAAAAACATTTAAAAATATAAAAAAATGTAGCCCACCGTAACTGGGAACAGGGTCCAAGCTACCGACGGTCAGGGCTCCAGAGAGAGGAACCTAACAATACGAGCCGTGTCCAGGAGTACCGCTTTCTGGATCAAGCCCTTGATCCAGCTGCCTAACGAGAGCCTCCTCAGGTGTTGGTCAAGGCTCTTAGCAATTAAGTCATGGGCTGACACGACTATCGGCACAATGATCGCCGAGTCCACTTCCCACATGTCGACAACCTCGCGAGCCAAGTCAAGATACTTGATTTGTTTACCTTTCTCGGCTTTTACGAGGTTCTCATCATGCGGGACCGTTATGTCAACAATCATTGCGCGCCGCTCTGATCGATCCATCACCACTATATCAGGCCTATTGGCTATAACAGTCCTGTCAGTGATGATGGATTGATCCCAGTACAGTGTGATACTGCCATATGTCGGGCACATACCTATAGTAAGGCACTTCAGATTTCACAAGATAGTATTTTAGAGCAAGTTGCTGATGGATAATCCTGGCTACAAGCTTGTGTCTATGCAAGTACTCTCCGTTAGCTAGACGAGAACACCCGAAGATAATGTGACGGATTGATTCGCCTGGACGGTGGCACGCCCGACATACTCGTATGTCAACCATACCATCCTTCACAATAAATCTCCGGTAGTTATTCGTCATCATTACTTAATTCATAATTGCACAGACAAAACCTTCGGTTTCTCCGAAGAGGTCACGGGATCGTAGCCAGGACACGGACGCAACAAAATCAAAATCGGGCCCATGTAAAAGCACCCGTGAAGCTTCTTGCTCTGCCATTCTTTCCTGCGGTCATCAGTAGTAAGTACTACAGGTTTGCGCCAGTTCTCTTTAGCCAAGGAGAGCGGGGTGAGGCCCTTGTCCATCGCGACCACATCTCGATGCATCTCCACGTCGGTTTCTAGGAAATACTCCCTGAGACTGCATATCTCACGATTGCGGCGAGTCTTGGCGTTTAAAAAGCCTCGACCCCCACACTTCCGCGGGATATACATTACCGAAAAACGCGGGAGATGCATTCGATATGCCGTCAACAATTTATGGACCTTCGTATCCAGGGCGTCTTGTTCTGTTTGAGTCCATTTGAGTACGGAGAGAGTACAAAGAGTACATCAAAACCGGCATGACCTAACCGTTGAAGGCACGCACCTTATTTCTGCCCGATAAAAGACTTATATAATACTTTTTTCAGGCGGCCAAAGAAGCGCTCCTTCAACGCTTGCTTCATGTCAGCAACGTTGATCCCCAACGCTTCCGACATACCCAAATACTTATAAGTTTCGGTTGCTGAGAGGGATGATCTAAGATTTGTGGGACCTGGGTTCCACAGATTCCACAATCTCCCCTCGCTTTACATGCATGACCGCAATTTGTCTACACCAAATTCCATTCTGATGGCGCTACCGAAGGTTTCAGTTACGTTCCGTAGCTCCATCAGCTGCAAATCGTTGGAAGAGTTTGAAGTCATCCATGTAAAGGAGGTGAAATATAACTGGACCACCTTTCCGCAACCGATAGCCTAGACCTGAATCCTCGAGCAGCTTGCTAAGAGGATTCAAGGCTAAGCAGAACTAAAGTGGATTCAAATTATTATTATTATTAATACCTACTTAGAATGTTACATGCCTTTTAAGTATGTAAAACGTACAATTAGCGTAACACCGAAATTAATATTTCGGTGTTACGCTAATTGTACGTTCGAGCATCTTAATAGATGCTCTTAAATTTGGCAGTAGGCACGGGAATGTGATGATGCTAACGCTGCCGCACTGGGAAAACTCATCATTCACAGCCCTACTTGATCCACTGCTGGGTATAGGCCGCTGTGCCGAGCTCCACGTTCCTGTTTTACCGTCCTTAAAGATTTACCCGCGATAGCAACAATGCCACCGGTTCAAAAAAAGCAATCAGCAAGAACTCAATTCACGGACACTCCTAATAAAATAATCCTTAATACGTAGAAAAATCCACAGCACTAAAATACCTGGTTGGTGACGGCGAGCAGCGCAAACAGCGCCAGCGCGCGGCAGTAACTCATGAGACGGTCTTGGTGTAGCTGCGCACGCAAGAAAAGCAGCAGGTCATCCAGCTGCATCCGAAGACACGTTTCCACTTGTTCTCGCACCTGATATTTGGCCCGTCTTCTTCGCAGTCGTAGCCCTCCATCACTCACCCCGCTACCACGGATCGCAACGATAGCGATACAACTATTTATTTACTGCAGTAAAGGAAGATTTTTTCTTTCAAAAGGCTAAATATTAATACGCAAGTGGAAGAAGAAGGGAGTCAGGAGCTTGGACAAGGATAGTCAGTTTCCTACTGTGAAATAAGTAATAACCTGATTGTACGGTCGAGCAAGCTATTTGGTTTACAGTTTAACCCACAAATTGTGATGTAAAATGTAAATCAAATAGCTTGTTCGACCGGACATAACCCCAAACTCATATTAACTCTATGGTAGGTATCGTAACATCTTTTGGTTTTTGACGTGATAACATGCTATAAATTGATGAACACGTTCCGATGTAGCGATCAACGCCTAGCCCAAACCCTTGGTGGACCTAGAAAATTGAAAATTTGCACAGTGGATCCTTTTACAGTGTAGAAAAGGAATAACGAATGATTTTTCGCAATTCAACACCTAAGGGAGATAAATGGGGATGAGTTTTATTGTATCGGGTGGGTCCCATTGATTACCTACTTATATGAAAACTTGTGAACTAGCGTGGTCGGTGAATTATGGAAGAGTAGTGAAATGAGCTTCTAATTAAAACCTTACCAAAAATATAGATTAGTCAACCCTGTTCTCCGATTACAGATTCAAATAGATTTTCATTGTCATGAGGAAATGGTTAAAGCTGAAAAAGCTGTTGCTTTTCTGAAAAAGAAAATCAGTGATAAAAGAATCAAAACGCATCGGATGCCGCAGTAGGGGGCACAATCCTTAGTTATGAAAATAACGGTACAATACGCCAGTTTGTTTGGTAAACAGACGACGGACGCGGTATCACAACACAGCCGATGACTCGCCAAATATCCCGCGCCATTGTTTGCTCGCATATTTTACTTCATAAAATAACCGCTTCGTCAAACAATCGGGAAATGTTATGAGAGTTTTTTACGTAAGAGTCGTATAGCAAAAATCGTCGAGAATCGTGGTTGATTCGTTTCCTTGCTTTTGCCGTCGTCGGACGTTCGTGCAGTCTTCTCGGGCTACTTGTAAGGAGCCATCTTGCGCTCTCGCGACATTCCTTCTAGCTTTATAATGCCACACATGGACAACATCAGTTGAAGAACATTATCGCGGATAATGTACTTCGGTGTAGGTTTTTTGGTGAACGATAGTCTATGTTTCGGCCCAGAACGGGGTCCTCTCTTTTTACTAAAATCCAGTGCTAAACACAGAAAAGGCTCACCATAATTCGTCGCAAGAATTTTTTAAACTAATAAACTTACGAACTTACCATAAAGGTTTCTGACGAAATGGCGCGTGATTCGGTAATATATTTAATAAACATTTTCATATTGCTCATAAATTTTGAAAAATGGTACTTATATGTAAATAATAATAAACTGGTTTATACAGCGATTCTATTTTTTTCATAGGTTTTTGCACATGCTCTGAAAAAAATGCGTCGTGTTAGTGTAAATAAATGAACTCTACTTTCAGTGTTATGATATGAAACACGTTCGGTACACAACTCCTGGTGATACTTTCCTCTAAAAAATAATAAAATAATAGTAATATTTTACTTTTACACTGCTTATGTTTCCCCCCAGAAACCCCACCCTACGCCCGTAGCCCCGAGTTGGCGTCGCGTGGTGTTTCCGCGCGCCTCTCACATGGGACGACAGGGCGAGGACTAGCTCACTCCTCCCCTATACCTGAGACGAGGTTTGTCGCAAGCAACCCGTCACTACTGGGCTGATTGTGAAGAATACAATCGTGTTCCCCCGCACCCCAACCAGACGGGGAATAACAACATGTGGTTTTAGTCAGTAGGAGTCTGACAGACCCCTCCGCTGGCCCCACGCCGGAGGACATTCATAGAGGATGGAACCACACGAAATAATAAAAAAAAAAAATACGTACGCAGTAGAGGTCCCGTCCCGGCAGTCACGGTCATAGGTTCGGAGCGAGCGGACGCGGTGCATGCAGACGGTAGCGGGGGGGCGCGGGCGGCGCGCGGGACAGGCGCGCTGCAGCACGCACGGCGCCAGGCCCAGCGCCAGCGCCACCGTCGCCACCAGCGGCATCAGCATGCCGCGCGCGCGGGCCTGCCGACCTGCCTGCTGCGAGCCGTCACCATCGACATGTAGCTATGCATTGTTTTGGCAGCAGTACCTACTGCAGTACCCAGTGACAAGCTATAGGTTGATCTTTGTATAAGATGCATGTGCAGGGTTACCATATCTCAGGATTTGTCCTGAGATTTCAGGATTTTTGGACTCTTCTCAGGATTGCGGCCGGATTTTACAAATCTCATGAAATCTCAGGTTTTTTAGAATTTTCTATGAAATACAGCTTACATTTTATAGATCTCTTTAATAAAAAGTTAAACCAACTAAAAATAATCTTCTTTTGGTAATAATTGCAAAAATAAAATCAATACTTATTTATTCAAGTAGGTACTTAATCAGTTTTATCATACTTAGTATATGAAGATACATTTTTAAGGTTTTTCTTTAATTATTGATTTTTAAAATGCCTCACATGTTAAACTCTTCAAATTATATTGAATTAAAAGTATAGCTCGAACTAAAGACACCGTTAGTCGGTTTTTTTCATTCGACCAATGAGCCCCCATGATAGGAAAAGCTCTTTTTAAGTTTGCATTCTGGGCTGTAAATGTAAATTTAAATTGACAAATACGCAATATCTCTGGTAATCGTAAAATACCTATTGTCTCCAGTCCCACAATGCATGAAGCATTACGTTAAAAATGCTTCTTGTTTTGTTAAAAAACTATTCAGAGCTGCAATTTCATCGAATATAATTATTTCACATCATCAAGTAAAAAAATCTCAGGATTTTTCAACAGAAATCAGGCATTTTCTCCGGACTTTTGATTTTTTCATCTGGTAACCCGATGTGCACCTGTCTCTCTTTATAGGGTGTAAACAGACTCTTCACGAAGCCGTCAACCAACCAAGAATTCTGTAGATTGCGTAGAGTTACTTAGTTTGTTATTTACGAGTATGTAACTCTACGCAAACATTTTTGCTGGTTTTTCGGCAGAACTCAACATTAAGGGGCCGGCGGAGCATGCGTATTTCATACAAACGTAATACCAAAATAATTTGTAAATCCAAATTATTCTATGAACTTTAAGAATACTTCTGATTTACAAATTATTTTGGTATTACGTTTGTATGAACTACGCATGCTCCGCAGGCCCCTTAACGCTGTCAAAAAACATTGTGCTAATGGATGGCTTGAATGGTATGGGTGTTGTGAAGGTGCTTTAAAAATCTTACATTAAAAACTGTGCATTTAAAAAAAAAGCCAGATATGGTACAGAACCAGTCGCATCGTAGAAAATCGCAAAAAAAATAACGAGTATAAATGCCTTTCGGTTTGCGACGACGAGTCTTTTTACACCCTTTTTCTCGGATGGGAAATCATCAAATGACTCCTCATCCTGGGCGTAGGAGAAGGGAGTGTCCGACTTTTACTGACTAAAAACCATTTATGTTCCTTCTTAGCCTTTTGTGTTTCAGGGCCACGGTATCTCTATTGAACAGTCCAGCCGCCCCGACAGGATCGGACGGACGGACCGCGAGCTAGCCCATAGCTCACCGTCCACAGGCCCGCGCCTACGGTGGCCCTCGACGCCCGGTGCGTCTATAGCGGCGGCTGGGACGTGAAGTTCTCTCCCTCTCGCTTTTCGCCAGCTAGTTTAGCTAGTATGACTGCTTCGCAGAAGGAGGTGACGGCTTCCCATTCAGTCTCGCTCCGGGACATGGATTTAGAACCAGTGCCGGACGCGAGAAGTCGCCGCCGCCGATCGTCGCTACGAGGACACGGCGGTGCTCCGCCCACGCGGGGCAAACCTCCACCGTGTCCTCCGGTCGATCCTCGCAATGGAAACAGTACCCGGGCGTTTCCTCTCGCCCGATTCGGTCCAGCGATATTTATTATTTATATTTATAGAGTGGCTGGCTTTTAGTGTATGATACTTAATCACGTGATTGTACTCATGATAATGTTCAGTACATTTTGACCAGTTAGGCGAACATAAATGTACTGGACAGCTGATTATTTTACGCAATTTCAGGTTTGGTCTCGTAGTAAAAGTCGTTTGTTATCATGAGTCATCCCGTCCTACAATCAGCTTTATAGCAAGAAACGGATCCTACATAGACATTATCAACATCTTTTTTTTTGTATTTTTTTTAATATTACTGTGTGTGTGCTACTGACAGCAAATAAACATTCTTTTTCACTCAGAAGAGTGAAGTCTTATTATAGAGGCTCTACAAGAAATGTTACAGAAAAATGTGTTCACATGCCTCAGCGACACCTAGAAGCGAATAAAATGAGTAATCGTATAACTAATATGTATTTACTTATCGGTGAGATCAGAACAGAAGGGTGGTGGAAACTTTGCCACTTATTTTTCGAACACGATGCTCTGGAACTGTTTGAACTCATAGTAGTTGTTGATAGTGATGGGGTTGGCGAGCCACTGCATGTTGCATAACGGGAACAAACACTTATAAAAAACGGAACCAAATGCGAGAACCGCAGGTCATTACTAGTTGACAGTCGATTTGATAGATCGGACGGCTTCTGTTTTTTGTTGTCATTGGTTGACGTTGGTGGGTGTTATTAACTGGCAGTGTAGACTTGGAATAAGTATACTCCTTGCTGCGACACATCTGCGTCGTCGTCGGAGTTACGAGTGTCCAGGCTGTCCTATTACCTACTTTAGGTAATAGGACAGCCTATCATACTATCTTTACCAAGTTGTCTACGTGCCTCGAAAAGCACGTTAAGTTGTTGCTCCCGGCTGTCATTTGTCCATCTTTGACAGTCGTTACAGGTCAGTCAGTCAGTGGCCCAAAAAGTCTGACAACAAGTCTTACCAAGTGGTATCGTATTACCTACCTGGTATTGATTTGGTTGTGGAGGTCAGATAGGCAGTCGCTCCATATAAAAATACTGATATTAAGCTGCGTCCGGTTAGACTGGAAGCCGACCCCAACACAGTTGGGCAAAGTAGCCAGATGATGAGGACGAGCAACCCAATCTCAACAACGACCGTATTTCAACGATAATCAAGATCACTTGACGACCCGAGTGCTGCGCGCGCGTCGTATGTTTTCTCTCGTGGCACCCGGCGTTAAGACCACGCCCCGCCCGTGCCTCGTCTTTTCTATGTGCGATAATTTCACTTGGCATGCTATGAAAATGGCAGAACTTAATTTGGAATAATTTAATTTGGCATTATTGCCATTTCTATAAAATAGCATTTATAATCTTAATTTAAAATTAAAATATTGTACTAAGAAGTCAATATGCTGTGCTAGAAAAGTTAGTGACAGAAACGAATTGCTCCAAAACCGACTCTTCTCGTAATCTTGTCTGCCTTACCCCTAGAGTGTAATTTAAAATCGTGTAGGCGCGGAGGGCGAGGCGGGCCGCGAGTTGAGGAGCAGGTGGTTGTAACACTCCCCGCCACGGCTGAGCGCGCAGCAAGCCGAAGTGAAGGTGGTGAGCGTTAAACCCATCTGCGACAATATGCTCGCGTGAGATCGCCAGAGCCCCGCAGCGCTGGAGCCGTGACAGAAACCATGCCTGCTGTATGTTGCATGCTGCATGCTTGTTTGCAAGCTGTATACTTATTTGCATGCTGCTGCATGCATAGAAAAAAAAATATTACTTAATATTATTAATTGTATAACTTCTGTATGCGGAGTTTACCTCTAAGTGATTGTTGCACTGTTGCATTTTTGCATGTTACCTTAAGCGTACAACCTGTGTTAACAATTGTTGGTGAACCAATTAAAAATAAATAAATAGTATATGCTTGTTTAGATGGTTGCATGCTTGCTTGCATGCTGTATGCTTGTTTGCATACTGCCTGCTTGCTACATGCACGATGTATGCTTGTTTGGATGTTTGTCTGCTTCTTACTGGGAAACAAAAACCAAGTGTTCACATTCAACTGATGAATTTTCTGTGATTTGATAGATTAGTCTTTCCATTATTATGCATATGAAATGTATGCTTAAAGATGATTTTAACTGTAAAGTTTATGAGATATGATAGTTTTGCCTTTAAATGACTATCGATATGAAAATTATGCCAAAAGACGATTCTGACTGTGAACTTTCGATTCTGACTGTGATCGCGATGAAACGCCCGCTGGGACGCACACGTTTCAACGTCCTATGCGTATGGGTAGAATATCGCGCTATAACGTGCCTGTGTGGGGGAAGCCTTTAAACCCACAGCTAATATAATACGTACTATGTTATACCTAGGACGTTATGTGGTACTTATATAAGTGCGCTTGACCACGCAGTCCGCAATTAGTCTACCTATGTCCTGAATGTAACGAGAATCAAGATCTGTGATGTAGCCAGATTAGTCAGTGGCACCAACCCAACAGCAGCCCTACAGTAATGAGAATAATGCCCGTATTCACTAACACTAAGCGACACTTAAATAAATGCCTGAATATGAATGCAATCTTGAAATTTTAATTCGCTTCGCTGAAGTGAGGGTTGTAAATTCATCAAGGCGCATTTATTTATGCATTCGTTTACGTGCCGCGTAGTGTTAGTAGTTTGATAGTGATGACACATCCGAGAAGGCGGTTTCAGATAAGCGTAGGTATTTACGGCGCGTGTTAGCGCGTATACGCGCGTTTTGCTATAAGTACTCGGAACTCGTATGAGTGTTGACGCGTGTATGAAATCATAAGCTTGTATTGTACAAGCGCGAGTCGCGAGTTACGTCGTAACCACTATACAATACGCTATTCTGAAACCCCTCCTTAAGGGGGTTATATGAAGGGCCCGCAAGGGCCGAAGCCTGCCGGGGTTGCGGGCCTGTTCGAAAGAGATACCGCGGCCCCGGAATATAAAGGGCGAGGAAGGAACATGGATGGGTTTTAGTCAGTAAGAGTCTGACACTCCCACCCGCTCAGCCCAGAGTGGGAGAAGTCATTTGATTGGGGTTATATGAAGGCTGGCCTGCCTAACTTCCGCCATTTTAGGTTATTCTTTAAATGGCGGCTATGCTTAAACCCTATATTAATAAATAGCTGGTACCAATACAAACCAGTTTTGTCTCAGACATAATCTTCTGAAGCGTCACGTTTTCGAGATAACAGGGGCTAGGGATAAAGAAAATCGACGAAATTGGAAGAAAACAGCGAGTTCAGTTGGTTCCATCAGCAACTTTATTTAACTTAACAGTCACACACGTAACACAGTATGTGCGGGAGATGTGCCATTCGAGAGTGCTACATTATATTACAAACACGTGTATTTCAATAAATAAATTAATTGCTACAATGGCGGCCAACGGAAATACATTGGATTCTTAAAGAACACCAAAATTGGATTAGTAAACATCATTTCATTGTTTAATTTTATACTTATAAGAATAGATACAATAAATCATGGAAATATTATCTGGAATGATATATTATTTACGTGAAACTAAAACATTGTATGTTTTAGGATTTGGCCGCCATGACACCTTCTAAAATCAAATAAACAAATACATTTTATGTTAAATAATACATTAACATAATATAGGATGATCCAACGGTCGGCTTATGACATATTCATAGATCCGACATATTTACTATCTGTAACCCTACTTACCATAGATACATAATTTTATCACTATTTACATATTCCTTTGATATATTTCTGTCTATACAACCTTAGCATCGTATTCGTTCAAATAAAAGTTTTGCAACAATTGACAATTTTCAGTCGAATTCTGTAACTCGTCTGGGAATTTACTAAGAGTTAAATCCCGTAAGACCTTAAGTCTTGAGTGTACTTAAGACTAGTTTCAACTTGTCTCGAGTGAACTCCTGTAATACGGAACCCAAGTCTACTTTGGAGTCAGTTTTATTTCCTGACTACTCATAATATAGGTTCCAGCAACATTTTGTTGTTGTCACATCACATGTCACGCCTAGCAACTGTTGCGCAACTTTTATTTCCCATGAATACGAACATGTCACAAGTATTCGCTCCGCGTATAATACAACTGTCTGTTACGACTTATCAAATGTTCTCCTAAGTATAGTCCTACACATAAGCCTTGCTTCTCGATTATATTTACTTGATGTCAATACTCTTATCACATTAAGGGATACTACGAACTCCATGTTGTATAACATCTGAATACTCATTTGGAAGAGCCGGTCGGTTACACTTGTATTTCAACTTTGTGTTGTACACATAAAGGTAAAAATAAAATACAAATGTATTTAGCCCAAAATAATTCAAGATCGGATTCAGAGATATGAAAAACTGGAATAAGAATAAGGCCCTAGCGACCTTTGTGACCGTCGAATATATAAAATAAGTACTGATATATCCATTCAAAGGATTCAATTGATAGGTGATAGACAAGTATTTGTTTTATTGGATTAAATACAAATTGAGCACAACATACTTTTATCAACTCGACTGCTCAATACTAGAGCAAAACTATGCAAGGCTTGTGAACGACTTAAAAGAAGCTAAGTCTAGATTCTAAGTATCATTAAATAAATAAACAATAAAATAAAATATATTGATTATGTAACAGCAGTCGATGAAAATCACTTCATTGTTAGTGTACGTTGAAAATTATAGTGTACGGCTAGTTATGCTCTTCACAGCATACATTCAGTGACAAATTTGATTATTTTTTACATAAATATGTTCTAACATTGAATTCAGCATGTTCGTAGAAGCCGTTTATGCTTTGCTTATTTTCAACAGACAAGCGATCAACAAACACTTGTCATTATAAAATAACGAAGAAGATTAAAGATAAAGTGGAGATTTATCACTAGTACAGAATACAGCAGTGTCTTCAAACACACACGTGTCAATACACACGTGATTTATTACCTAGCTAGTTGAGTAAGAGAACAAGTTACTACTGAAAATACAATCAAATGATTACCTAAGTAAGGGAGAGAAAGAGTTGAGTTTTTTTTTTTTTTTTTTATAACACAGCTTTTCTAGTGCCGTTCACACAAAAGAAATTAGACAATATAATATTAAAATGCCCTGTTCGATCCGAAAGGGGCGTATAGCTTAACCAATGAAATTACCAAATAAAATAAGAAACCAAAAAGGTTTTTTTTTATAATTACTGCATAAGTAATATGATGAGTACCAGGGACTGAGTTAGAGGAGCCCGTCATCGCGCTTGCCGTCGCACAACGCAACGCGGCTCTCTGCGACGTCACAATGTCCCTGTTGAGTGTACTTTGGTTACATTATTATTTATTTTCTAACAAACAATTAAAGGGTTAAAATTCGAGCACTGGGTAACTGAGTATAACTTTACGGTAGAAATTAAATATTTTTCTAAATAAGTAACTAAGTGTACAAAAAGAACATTCATTCAACGGTGTAAAATATCGCTAAAACAATGTTAAACGTCGCCCAGGTATCAGATAAAACCTTCGAGCACTGGTGAAACAAATATGTTTCCTATTTATTTGGATCGTGACACATCGCCACAATGTTCAGCCGGCAAAGTTCGCGGTTGACCACTTTTCAACCTATTACTAAAGTCAAAGATGAAAAATGGTGTGCCACCAACTTTGTTGGGTGTACAAAACATGCGTAAACTATGTAGTGACGACAGATCATCGTGTAGTTTTAGGTGTCGTGCCTTGTGTATTTAAATGGAGGTGTTCACATATATAGGATGGCACGATAACTGTCATCCATGACTTTTGTCAACTAAAAACCAACGATAAATTAATCATCACGACATAGTAGGAACAGGGCTCGCTCAAAACCGAGCAAATAAACAATATTTCGTACATTACACACGTTAATAAATATGTAAGTAGTGGAGAAGTGTGACACGGTCGTGTCGAGAGGGCACCACAGCTATATTATGAACTACTTACAGCAGCTCAAACGTCAGCTGTCGATGATGTACTGGCGGTTCCGCTTGTGCCAGATTGTCATACATGCAGTTTGGTACAAGTTGGACACGAATCGTAATGTACAAGTTGATGGCATTGCTTGCGTCTACTTAGTTAAGTATGGCGCCTTTAGTGTGGCCCTTATCGGAATTAATGCCATCTAATTTCGTTTTTTGAAATGCAATGAGTCACATCAACGTTTTTTTGCGATCAGCATGTCTAATAAAAAAATAAAACATTTTTTCCTATCTTCAAAAATGACTGAGACATTAAACGTTAAAGTACAGCGTCCGCGGCAAGATCCGACTAAGCGATCGCGCTGACGTGTGACGTCATGTGGTGCGCTGCGAATAATTTTAATTAATTATTTTAATAACTGGTCCGAGGTGGCGCAGGAGAAGATTACCTGGAAGGATGTGGAGCAGGACTTTGCCCAGCAGTGGGACTTTCAACACAATTGAACGAAAAATTGTAGCAATAATATTTAACAACTATTTTACATAATAAGTGCAAACCAATAAAAAAAAAAAAAATTATGAATTTAAACACTCCGCATCACCCGCAATCGGTCACGAAAATTCTCGCATGACGTCATCACAGTAGCTCGCGAAGGATGGCAAATGTAAAAATGCGGTAAAACTTAACAACGCTGTAATCCTGGTTCAATTTCAATTAAACAGAAAATGTTATTACTTGTACGAATTTGCGCATTAAATGTAGTACTTTTATTGTAATATTTTGATGCGTTGATGTGACTCACTATCAAAGACAATTTTACTTATGTTAATCAACAGCGCCCTCTGTCCGCAAAACACTGACGCCGTTATACAGCGTCAAAAGATGTACGTAGCACTGTAGATCTCTATCTCGTGTCCATCATCGTGATCCAAGTCGCACCAAGATTTAAATGTCACGTTATGATTAGAGCGACGAATGAGTGCAGGTAGGTCTCGCATTAGACGGTAGCGAGGCGACGTGAGCTAGTACGATGTCGCGCGTACAGCCGCAGTAGCACGGCACTGAACACTAACAGCACGCCGAGCGCGCCGCCCGCAGACACGTGGTGTCCGTACACCGCGCACGACAGGAGGATCGACACCGCCTGGGGACCATACCATATTATAGTGCTGCAGACCAGACAAATCGATATACGATGCTATGTAGATCAGCCTTAAATATTGTTGGAAGAGAAAAGGAGCAAAACTTTTGTTTCTAAGCCCGAAGGCACCTAGACAGTGGATTTCTACCTTCCTCCTTCCTTCCTTCGGAAACAGGGCACTCTACGAAACGAAAGAGAGTCGACAAATCTTTTGTTCATCTGTAATTTTGTCAATTCAATGACAGATGAACAAGATTTGTCGAGTCTTTTTCGTTTTTCCGGTGGTCATGCTTAGCGGGTGGGTAGGTGTTTACTGTAATCAAATGGATCTGAGACTTTTTCGCGAAAGATACATGCCCGAAAAGACATTTGCGAGCATGGACATTGGACAATAATCCATGCTCGAAAATGGCGCGAGTGGAAATATGCGCGCATGGAGATTTCTGCGAATGGGCTTTTGCGCCATTCAACTTTTGCGCAAACGGACTTTTGCCCGCAAGGATACTTGCGCGAATGGACTTTTGCGCGACTTAATCGCCACTGAGGTTTACTACGCTTGTTATTACTTGAAGGTGATATCGAAAATGAGGTGAAAATAAAAATTTCAGATGGCGCCGACGAAAAATTTTGGTTGATTCGTCATGGGTGTCGTTTTAATGGTTTTTGGGGTCGCTGATTATGAACCTAAAGTCAAAATGAAAATCCAAGATGGCACCGGGGAAAATTTTCGGATGTTTCGTCATGTGTGTCATTTTCGTGGTCTTCAGGGTCAATTATAACCAAAATTAGGTGAAAATGAAAATTCAAGCTGGCGTCAATGAAAATGTTCGTTTATTGGTATTGGTTTTCAGGGTTTTTGCTTATAATGAAAATGGGGTCAAAATATAAACTCAAGATGGTGTCGATAAAGAAAAACAGTTATTCCACAATGGGTGTCTTTTTAATGGTTTTCAGGGTCGCTGATAACAAAATAGAGGTCAAATTAAACTTAAAAATTACATAAAAATAAATACAGGGTGAAATTTTAGTCATAGGCAATATTTTAATCTAAGGCTCTACTCACGATACTGATTGCATTAGGGCTAATCAACTTCAAAAGATTTGTAATGCAAGTATGTAAAACCTTAAAAATGATAGTAAGCGCCTCAAAGTATCAACGCGGCGCAGCACGTAGATACGCGGCATTGTGCGCGACCTCTTTTGACCCCGCCCGACTCGTCATAAGGTAAGATTTTTTTTTTTTTTAGGATGGGAAATCATCAAATGATTTCTCCCACTCTGGGCGGAGCGGGAGGGAGTGTCAGACTCTTACTGACTAAAACCCATCCATGTTCCATCCTCGCCCTTTACGTTCCGGGGCCGCGGTATCTCTTTCGACCAGGCCCGCAACCCCGGCAGGCTTCGGTCCTTGCGGGTCCCTCCCCTTATGCTGACATCTCTTGCTCGGCGCGCGTGGAACACGAACGCGCCGTCGACACGGCCTGTCGTCGTCGTTAGACGGCCGGACGGCTAGCTAGCCCATAGCCAGCCGTCCACAGGCCCGCATCTACGGTGGCCGGTAGCCACCACGTGGCCCCCGACGCCCTAAGCCAACGGCCACACAGAAAAGACGCAAGACCAGGGCGGGGCGCGGACCCGTCGCGAACAGGGCGCCGTCGCGACTTTTTAACGCATATAGAAAAGACACGGACCCGTCGCAGACAGGGCGCCGTCACGACTTTTTATGGCGCGCACTAGAAGCTTTACCCGGCATTCAACCGTCCGATTTTGATACGACAACATGTCTTCTTCTGAAGATGAAGATGTATTGGCACATCTCGCTCTGGTATATCTCGCTAATCTGCAGAGGGTTAGACGTTACTGGGTACATCCGGTATGGCTAAGCAATGGACAGAATAGATTTTTTTAAATAATGGAGGATCTACATTATTATCCTGATCGTTTTCAAGAAGTATACAAGATGACTCCACAATGTTTTTACATTATTATGTCCAAACCTGCCCTCCGCGCCCTTTCCGCTCCCCCGCTTGCGCCCGTGCAGGCCCGCGCCCTGCCCGCGCCTTGTCCTTTCTATATGTTTTCCAATAGGACGCCGTCGTGACGGGCGTCCCGTCTTTTCTGTATGTTTTACGTCGCGACGGCTGTATACATTTTATATGCAAGTAGATTAAACGGGCGCCGCGACTGCGACGGGTCCGTGCCTTGCGTCTGTTCTGTGTGGCCGGTGCCTAAGCGTCTCCCTGCGTCAGGCGGAAGGTGAGGACGCCGTGGCGCCTCTCCAGCCACTCCTCAAAGAGGGGACTTACCGCCACTATCGTGGCGTGCCCATAAGTTAAGTTGCTTACGATTTGATCCAACTTTTCCTTCATACTTTGCCTTAGGACGGTCAAAACTACGTTAACTAATACAAAATAAAACAAAAAAATGTTTGTGTAAGTTGTGCATGTGCTGGCACGTGAAAAGATGAAAAATCCAACAGGTTATGTGTGGTTCTTAAAATAAGACCCCGTGATGGAATTGGGTCGTTCGGCTAGCGGCGATGAAATTTCACGTGTTTGCACAATACTGTTAGTACGATCGTAAATAGTGACCATTTGGAAGTACTCTTGATTTTGTGCACCTAGCCTGCACATTACGCGGTCGAGGCATCGTTATCACAACCACAGAATCGTCACAACAGTAATTGACTGACACACACTACACACTTTACAGTAAAGTCCACTAACACAATCCAAGTTTCTAACCGGGTACGATACGAGAGGCGCGAGCGGCTATTACGTCACAGGAGTAATGGATCATACACGTCAATACACCTGCGCAGTCGTAACGACACTAGTAGGTCACGACTACGAGTTAGTACCGGTTCGTAAAAAGTTCGGGACTCGGGAGGACACCCGACGGTATTCGTATTTTTGCGTGAAGAAGCGCGACGGAGAGAGTTCGTTCGAGGTGGCATGCGTTTGAGGTATTGTTAAGGATATGCCGCGCTCGCGCCGGCCGGCAACAAACTAGTTATTATTATTATTTGTTTGTTTACTTTTCGTTACGAGTTAAACTGCGCTTTAAAATTTTGATACTTCAAGATTTATCGGGTTTGCAACATTATGCCATTGCAATGTGATTTACTACATTTTTAAGACTTTCCATACGCGCAAAAATAATATTTTAGATTTGCGAATTATTAGCCCTAATACCATCAGTATCGTGAGTAAAATATTGCCTATGACTAAAATTGCACCCTGTATATTCTTCGTTTTCCCTTGATACTTAAAACTTTGACCCTTCGCCACTGCTATGACATGGATACTAGATTTTCTCAAGACGTGTTCCTACATCATCTGGACAAAGTATAGTATCTATCTAGACTCAACACACAAAATGACATAGTGAAGAGTGCTACAATCAGCGAGTACAAAGTGAGCACCTCACCTGTCTGAGCGTCATGATGATGGTGAAGACCACAGCGCCGAACCTGGCGATAGTGCGGTAGATCAGCAGCTGTCCTATCGCCGAGCTCACCGACAGCACGATGCAGTCGGCCGCGAACACCGGGTGCTGGACACAAACACCGACCATTTATTTTAATCATCAAATGTGAATATAGTAGATTGTTTGTCGAGCAAGCAACTATTTTAATCCAGAATGGAGCAAAAGGATTATAGAGTCAAGTGGAATCCTGAGCGCAGCGAGGGATTTTTTAGGTCACCACAGCTGTAACAGCGCAGACTGTACGACTGTACATACGTGCAACAGGCGCAGTGGCGGCGCATGGTGCGCGTGCGCGGCGGCAGTGAGCGCGCACGAGAAGGCGTTGACCGCGCACAACATGTGCAGCGAGCTGCAGCCGTAGCGCGTGAACACGGCGCCCTGCCACGACGACGTGAAGCTGTCGCACAGCATGTACAGCGCCAGCAGCGCCACGCCAGACATCGTCATCGCACTCGACACTGGAAAAACAAGAAAAAAAAATCTTTTATTAAAAAAAAAACACAGTGCGTTTGGGACACAAAAAGGGCACGAAATTCCAGAAGTTTGCACCAAATTTCGAGCATTGTTTTGTAAAAGGTATAAATAAAATAAAAACGCGTGCGTCTCGGGACGCTCGACAGAAGTGATAACTGAAACTCATCCATGTAGTCCAGTCATTATAGTAAGTTCACCTCGGAATTCGAGATACCCAGCTGTAAGTCTGTAAATACTTGTATATTGACACCCTAAAAGTGGTCTCAAAACCTACATATGGTAGGGTATACGCAACTATTAAATTTCAAGGTCAAAGATCACAAAAATGGGTTTTTCGCGCTTTTTTTGTAAATATCTCATTTCCTATGGGATTTTTGCTATTTGTATGTTTAATCAATATTGTAGAATACAAAATTTTCTACAAAATTTGTCAAAAAAGTTTTTTTATACGATGAACCGTTTTCCCGATAGAGGCCGGAGAGCGCGCGGTCACAGCTTCACTACAGGTCAACCGGTGCCTCCGGTCGAAAACGCGTCATATATAGTTGATGAACTAACGATAAATTAATTATTATAAATATTTGTCAATTTTTATTAACTATTATATTATATATTATCATTTTTTTCTTACCCTATCAACTTTTTTATGCACATACACGTTTGGATACGCACCACAAACGCATTGAAATTGACGTTGCGGCGCGACTCCAGTAGTTGTACTCTTGGCGTGTACTTCAATTCAACCTTTGGCGCACGTACTACTCGATGTCCTCAGCCTCCGTGGTGTAGTGTAGGCGAGAGATGTACACCGGGGTGTTCGGCTTCGCTGCGCGCAGTTTTACGTTGGGCTCTGCAGGAGCCTTGCCGGAGCGGTTCTTACAGCTTCGCTGACGGCGTTTCCTCCACTGCACCGTCACGAAACCGTCATCATCAGCCTGGTCCGTTGCCTTTGCAGGCATGTGTTTTGCGGGAAGAGCAGCAGGGATGCTCGAAATGACCACTGGTCCAGGTGGTCGCGTCGGTCGGACAGCGCCGCGGGGAGGAGCTGCGGGGACGGGGGCGGGGGCGGGGCTGCGAGGCACACTTACTACGCGCAACGCAGACTCAGCAATCGGCGGCGGCGACGATCGCCAACCCGCCTGCCAAGCGTGGCGATTATGACAAAAACCCCTCAAATGAACACCGCATTAAATAAATGGCCCCTAGTGCCCGGCAGCCCGTCTACCCTCGACTACGGCAGCGGTCGAGGTTATGACGTGGCAAGGGGTGCGAAGAATTCCCGGATGGGATCCGGCTGCCAACACCAACGACTGGACCTGGCAACTTACAACACGCGCACACTCCGGACTGACGAGAAGATAGCGGAGCTCGAAGAGGAATTGAGCAGGCTGCGATGGAGTATTGTGGGATTATCTGAAGTCCGAAGAGAGGGGGAGGACACGATAATCCTAAAATCCGGCAACCTGCTTTATTTCCGAGAGGGTGACCGCCAGTCCCAGGGTGGTGTTGGGTTTATCGTCAACAAGTCCCTTGTGAACAACGTGGTGAAGATCGAGAGTGTGTCGACCAGGGTGGCGTACCTTATACTCAGAATATCCTCAAGATATTCACTGAAGGTCATATAGGTCTACGCCCCGACCTCGGCACACCCCGACGAAGAAGTGGAGACCATGTATGAGGATATCTCTAAAGCCATACATGGTTTCAAAACTCACTTCACCGTTGTCATGGGGGACTTCGACGCGAAACTGGGCAAACGAGACGGGGATGAGCTGCAGGTGGGGCAATTTGGAGTTGGACGTCCGAACCCCCGGGGCCACCAACTGGCTAGTTTTATGGAGAAGGAGGGCCTCTATATGATGAACTCTTTCTTCAAAAAGCGTGAGCACAGGAAGTGGACCTGGCAGAGCCCAGATGGTGCAACAAAAAACGAGATCGACTTCATCATGTCAACCAAGAAGCAAATGTTCAATGATGTCTCTGTGATCAATTCGGTGAAAACCGGGAGCGATCACCGCATGGTAAGAGGCACATTGAACATCAATATCAAGCTAGAAAGGTCTCGACTGATGAAGTCTACGCTCCGTCCAGCACAGATCCAAATCCAAAACCCCGAGAGCTTTCAGCTCGAACTCCAGAATCGTTTCGAGTGCCTAGGCGGCTCAGTGGACGAATACAACGATGGGTTCGTAGAAACTGGACAATTTCTACGAACCCATCGTTGTATTCGTCCACTGACTGGTCCCGGTCGTATGGACATTAGGGTGGGCCAATTTTTTTTTTTTTCGTTTTTCAAATATGCTCACCATTAAAAAGGTGCCAAATGGTATCGTTACTTCATATGTAAAGTTTTATTGAATTATTTTAAGTTTTACTGCCTCCGGACTGTCATCGAACTATTAAAAAAAAAGTAATTTTTTGACGTTTCTTTACTAATATTTAACTCATCTTTTTGATAAATGATTTCATGCATAATACTTTTTAGTAATGACAAATACGAAATTGATTAGTTGAGTTCAAGGACAAAGGAGTAAGGAGGAGAGGGGGAACCTGACTCGAAGTTTTTAGGTTACATTACATCTGCTTCAGGTACTGCAAAGTGTATAGAACAAGAAATATCCAACTTTTTCTTGAAAGCTGATGTATCAATGGATCATTTGATTGCAATCGGTTGTGATGGGACAAACGTAAATGTTGGCAAATATGGCGGTATTATACGGATGCTAGAAAAAAGATTGGATAGACCTTTACAATGGATTATTTGTTTGTTGCATATGAATGAACTGCCATTCAGATATCTCTTTCAACACATTGATGGTAGTACGTCTGGGCCACAAACATTTTCAGGGACAATTGGAAAAGAACTTGAGAACTGTGAAACAAGACCTCTAACTCAGTTTCAACGTATTCCAGCGAACTTACCGGAGCTTTCCGCTAAAGATATTAGTACAGACCAAAAATATTTATACAGGATAGTCGAAGCAATTTCAACTGGCATATTTCCTAGCGATTTAACTAACAAATCGCCAGGTAAAATGTCCCATGCCCGATGGCTAACTCGTGCCAACAGGATTGTCCGTCTGTATGTGTCAGTAGAGACTGCCTCTGAAAATCTGATGACTCTTGCAGCATATATCGTCAAGGTTTACGCTCCGATTTGGTTTTCTATAAAAACTCACTCTAGCTGTAAAGATGGATCGCGACACTTGTTTAAACTTATCGAGCTAACCAGATATTTACCAACAACTTTAAAAGCCGTTATTGAACGAAACAGCTATTCGCACACCCGGAAAACTTATTGCTTGCAATGTTGACAGATCCCCAGCCGCACGTTCGTGAATTAGCTGCACGGCGAATTTTGAAAGCTAGATCAGAAACACCAAAAAAAATTGCGTATGTTTCAGTTACCAAAGATAAACTTTAACGCTTTAACATATTATGACCTTTTAAATTGGCAAGAAAATATCACTGAGCCACCTTTATTAAAATCTGTAACCGAAGAAAATCTCCGTTTGTTTATTCAACAAAAAGGATAAGGAGACTTGGATTTATTACGCCTTCCGTGTCACACACAAGCAGTAGAAAGAGCAGTTAAAGCTGTGACCGAAGCATCAGCCACCTTATGTAATAAAAGAATGACAGAAGGTTTTATCAAAGCTCAGATAGACTCGAGAAAAGCAATGCCGAAATTCGACAGCAAAAAAGATTTCGCCACAATATAACCCTTAATTTTAATAATTATTCTTTTATATTTTTAACCGTATTCTAAAACAGGAGGACGTCCTATTGTTGTAAAATTTATTTTCTCATTAATAAACCTTGATTTACAATCGATTATAGAATTTTATTTTTAAATATAGTGTTATTTGTATACCATGCTGTTAGGCCTTTTTTACCATATTTGTTGACAATTTCCACATGACTCCGGAGGCAGAAGATAAATTCCGATTGCAATGAAACTTCATAATCTGTTTACACTCATCATTTAGCACCGTTTTGTCGCTGTGCCCATTTAAAAACTAAACTTTTTTTTTTTCCCATACATAAATGACCCACCCTAATGGACATACGACCGGGACTTCTATGTTCTTCAAGACACGTCGTACAGATCAGAAAAAGAGGTTCTCCGATCAAACTCTCGAGCTCATGAAGGAGCGGCGTGAGATGATCCTGCAGTCTTCAGATGAGGCGTCGAAATACCGGCAGCTCAATAGACGGATCTCTAAATCCTTAAAGAGCGACCTCCGCCGCTTTAATACCGAGCGTATTAAAGACGCGATCGAGCGGAACAAAGGCTCCAAAGTATTTTCAAGAGATCTGGCTATTGGGCAGAGCCAGCTTACGAAACTGAAGACCGACGATGGCAGGATCTTATCCGAAACGACAAGGCACCGGGGGATGACGGAATTACTGCCGAACCCTTGAAGGCGGGTGGAAAACCGGTACTTAATGCCCTTCAGAAGCTGTTCAATTCCGTCATACTCGAGGGTAAAACGCCACAGGCATGGTGCAGGGGTGTGGTGGTACTCTTCTTCAAGAAGGGTGACAATGCCCGGTTGAAGAATTATAGGCCCATCTCACTTCTAAGCCATGTCTACAAGTTGTTTTCAAGAGTCATCACGAATCGTCTCGCGCGCAAGTTTGACGATTTCCAGCCACCCGAACAAGCCGGTTTCCGGAAAGGCTTTAGCACCGTGGAACACATACATACGCTTCGGCAGGTTATACAGAAGACCGAAGAGTATAACTTGCCTCTCTGCTTAGCGTTTGTGGACTACGAAAAAGCCTTTGATTCGATCGAAACCTGCTGGCGGTATCTTCTCGTCCAACTTACCGCAGTGTCTCAAGACAAAAGTCTATGACCAGTGTGTGTTGCCAGTGATTACATACGGGACCGAAACGTGGTCGCTCACAATAGGCCTTATCAAAAGGCTTAAAGTCACCCAAATGGCAATGGAGAGGGCTATGCTCAGAGTTTCCTTGCGTGATCGAATCTGAAATAAAGACATCTGCAAGAGAACCAAGGTCACCGACGTAGCCCGAAGAATTGCTAAACTTAAGTGGCAGTGGGCAGGGCACATTGCTCGCAGAACGGTTGGCTGATGGGGCCGAAAAGTTTTGGAGTGGCGACCGCGAACCGGAAGACGATGCGTTGGAAGACCTCCCACTAGGTGGACCGATGACCTGGTGAAGGTTGCGGGAATCCGGTGGATGCGAGTAGCAAGGAACCGGTCAATCTGGCGACACTTGGGGGAGGTCTATGTCCAGCAGTGGACGTCTTTCGGCTGAGATGATGATGATGATGATGGACGTCGGTGGTACCCCAGCACGGAGGTTCTAGGCTGAGTTGTGATCAGCTGGTATGGTGGTTCCAGGTTTTATGCACAGAGTTTTACACTCCGAGTTTTACGCCCCAGGTTCTACACTTCGGGTTGGATAACTCTCCGAGCATCCTCCTTCGGGAAGATTCCACGACGCATCGTCGCCGTCGCGCCGCCGGGTGCACCTGATACCCACGTGCGACATCACCGTACCGAGCTACACAGTTCTTCGGCCTTCTACCGTCTCCGGTCAGCTGCGGGATTTCGCTTGATACTACAGGGGAGTACCTATCCCTGCAGCAGTGACCACAGACAATTGTAACCTTCGACCCTACAAATGTGCCTCCGGCTTAGTTTGCCTATATTATATTGTTTTAATGGTACACACCCGTCTTTTATTTCACTGTCACTTATTAGGTTACAATAAGACGGGTAGAGGCTACACTATTATTTCTTATCGTTCTTTTTTACCATTTTCAAAGACTTCTGCACTGGTCTAGTGGCTGGGTTTGGTTTTTAATTAATATATATTTGATATTTAGCTGCCTGATAATAAAATGATTATTATTCCTTAATTCAAATTTTTACAAACTTTTTACATTTTTAAATATTAACTTAAGAAAATATGTAAAAACATTTGAAAATATAAAAAATTGTAGCCCACCGGTATCGGGAACAGATAATTCATGATTATTATTATTTAATGAGATACAGTCTCTAGCGTTCCTAAGAGCGTAGCTATCAAATCAGTTTGAAACACTTAATGAAGCCTACCCCTGCTGCCAAAAATGTACGACATTAATTTCAATGCAATTTTTCTGAGCTAGACCTTTACAGCCCCTTATTCACAACCATTCGATACGTTTCCGTGTCGGTAAGGAACCATATTCGACTATCTCATTTCCGAACCGAAGAACTGTCAAAACGCTATTCACAGATCCGAACGGATGCGTTTTTTCTTTCCGATTGACGTTGTGTGTATGGCGAACGCTACAAAATGGTAGTAAATAGATGATCGTGGTAGAAAATTAAAAGTAGTAAATAAAATTGGTTCATTTGAATATTTCGTTCTGTTTATATAAGGAAATATACAGCTAGTAACTTAATAGACAGCCAACGAAACAAAATGATTTTATTGAAATAAAATAATATTCATTTTAAAACAAAATTTATTTCAAATAAACCAGCTTTGTAAACAGCCGTCTGTCAAACTGGCAAAGCGGAAACGGTTTTTTTTTTAAGTACATCTTTCTTTATACAATTCTTGTTTGTTAACTGAAATCGAGAACGAATAACAGGTTTTTGTAAACACATTGAATTTATGTAAATGCGGATACATCAATGAAATATGGTCAATAAAACAACTAATAAAACACAAACAACACCGGACAATAATAAAACTTTATTTACTTACAGGCAGTGTTTAAAAAGTTAGGTATTTTTATTTTACTGAAATAAGCTGGAAATATGGTTTATTTCTTCGTCTAAATTTTGTTCGATATGACTCCCGATAGCTACAGCAGTCGGAAAGATTCGAGCATTCCTGTCGAATTGAACTGTCACAATTATTCGGTTTCGGAATTGTGAATAGCGTTTGGAAGACATTTTCGATATGTTAGATGTTCGATTCGGTTCGGAATCGAGTCGAATGGTTGTGAATAAGGAGCCAGGAGGCAGTATCCATTACCAGCGTTTTGGTTGATTTGTACCTCAAGTACAAGTTAGCATAATATCACTGAACAAGACGTAAGAAATTTGCTTAATAATTACGTGATTAAGTGACGGACAGTCACACAGGTTACTTAAAATATCAGTTTTACAAGCAATGTTTATTTTAGTTTAACGCTTTATACTGGTAGTGGGTACTCACCGAGGGCGGCGTCCTGGTCGTGGCTGCCGAACATGAAGAGCACCATGCCGAGCGAGATGAGCACGGCCGTCACGTACTCGTACAGCTCGTACTTGTTGCGCGACACCAGCTTGCCCATCAACATCACTGGGATCACCTTGCACGACTTCGACAGCACCTGCACACACACACGTCACATCACGCATGTAATCCCATATGTTCCCTCAGTTCCCATTAGGGAAGGATGTACTTTTAGCTTACCCACATTCAACAGTTATGACTAAGGCCAACGCAATAGAGGCGAGCCAATTACAATTAACTGGGGCACATATCTGGGCTTAGGACTTTTAAGAAATTCCTAAATAGCTCGACCTGAAAACCTAACTCAGGACTAAGCGACCTTAAGATCAACGAGACCAGGTTGGGAGATAAGAGTCCAGTATTTTTTTAAATTTGTCTTCATTCTGCTTATTAGTGCTCATACGTTACCTGCGTAGGAAAGCTGACATACTTGAGCGCCTCGTACTGGCACCAGGCGCTGATGACGTTGGTGAGCGAGCAGTAGGAGAACTTGTAGAGCGGCGCGGGCGCGAGGGTCTGGCGCGAGCACAGCAGGCGCGCGCCCGCCAGCACTAGCGCCGCGAGACGGTTCACGAACACCAGGAACTGAGAGTCGCTGAAGCGGAGCGTGCTGCCGTCCGACATCACGTAGTTCTGGAACAATATCCACGAATCGATCAACTGGTCGGGGGAACAGCTAATATATTCATGTTATGAAAGGCAGCATTCCTCTCGTTTCGCTTCGGAAGGCGCCATCCATGAAAGATAACCCATTCTTGACATCTCAAATGTTTACTTTTACTTTAATTTACTTGTACTTGTACTTTTATTTTATATTATTTTGATAAAATCTTTAACTTAATGTTTTAATTAATTAGTTGGTTATCTAAAATTGTTAATTTATTTGCTAATTTTAATTTAATTTACTTAATTTTGATAAATTCATTATGCATGATTTAATGCAGTAATATTTTGCCATGACATAATTGTCCGATGGAGGGTCAGCCTGGTGATCTGTAATGTAATACAGGTTTTACCTAAAACAGACACCAGTCTCTTGGTAGTGAAAATTGACTTTGTACTTTTTATGATGATCACAGAAAATAAATGAATTATTATTATTAAAGAAACGATGGTTGGACTATGTACACGATGATATGGGTTGAAAGGAGGTGCCTGATGAGATGACGAGTAATAGAGAAGTGTGGAAGAAGAGGACATGTTACGCCGACCCTAAATTTTGACGACCCGAATGGCGCAGCGGTAGTGTGAGGCTACGTTCTTAATCATTTAAATATTTATATTTAGATGATATAAATATTTAAACGACTATAGGATGAATATTGAAATTTTAACCTTATATCTTATACCAAATCATTTAAATATTTATATTTAAATAATTTGGTATAAGAGCAAGAGAATGATGATTTGCTCGGCTCAAGTCAATTCCGCGTTGTTGAGTTTGCTCACTTACACATAACACAGGGATAAACAGAGAATGTCAAAGACGATGCTCTACAAAGGCTAACTTTTTCGAGCATCCCTGCTACTCTACCCGCAAAGCCCGTGACTGTAAACGCGACGGACCGGGCTGATGGTGACGGTTTCATGACGGTGCAAAGGACACGCCATCACGAAACCACGCCAACGCCTGCGGAGCCCAACGTGTACATCAGGCATGAGCCTACATTACTCTACTGAGGCTGAGTACGACGAGGAGTACGTGTGCCAAAGGTTGAAGTACACGCCAAGTGTACAGCTACCGGAGTCGCCGTAACGACAATATCAAGGTGTTTGTGGTGCGCAACCCTACGAGTATGCTCCATTGGGCGATGGAAGAAAGTTTTTGGTCGCAGAATCTGGTGTTCCATCCGTTGCTTCCGCGGACAAATTCCACAAGAACGCACAAAACATCGTGCAACTGAAGTGTAACTAACTTATTTTTAAGTTACTTATACTAACAAAAATATTATGAGTATGTATTTTTAGGTTAAGGTTTTTGTATCTGAAATAAACGGATTATTATTTATTTAAATATATTCAGCAAGACAAATATCACTGAAGCGTAAACTTTCCGGTTTTTAACTGGATTACTAATGGCACAATAATAAGTATTTGTACTGTTTGTGTGTTCAGCATAATCCGCCAGCGTGGAAAGGCGCGGTAATAGTGAGCTGCATATGTTACCTGCGTCATGATCTTCTCCTGCAGCAGGCCCCACACTAGATAGGCGGCCATGAGGCCGGTGAAGCAGAAGGCGAGCTCGGCGCCCTCGCGCGCGGGGTGCTCCTCCTTGCGCAGCTTGCTCGCGCCGTCGGGCAGGCGCTCGCCCGGCTCACCGAAGCACGCGAACAGTACCCGGTAGATGGCGCCCGAATTACCTGGGAGATGGAGATAGTGAGCTCTCAGGTACCTAAATCATTATGATGAAACAGCGTGAAAGACCGTTAGGCCGACACACTTGTTCCAGTCACATTTCAGTTGATTATTCAGTATTTATTAATAGTAATACAGTAGCTTCGCCTGACTGAGGCAGGTACACTAAATATATATTTATAGTTACACTAGCGAACGTCACGCGGTTTCACCCGCGTAGTTCCGGGAGTACGGAGATAAAATATAGCCTATGTTACTCAGGGTGAATGTAGCTTTCTAATGATGAAAGTATTGTTGAAATAGGCACAGTAGTTTTTGAGTTTATTCATTACAAACATACACACACAAAAATACAAATATTTCCTCTTTATATTATTAGTGTAGATAAATTGAATTGACTTGTCATGTAACAAGACACTCGTCATCGCATGCGCGTGCGCAGGCGTCGCATCTCGTGTTACCGCGTCTTCCGCTGCATCTGCAGCTAATTAGTACTAACCTACTTACTGTTTAATTTGCGAACTAGTGTATAATTTAGCATTTACTGATAGACAAATAATATTAAATCTTGGGCTAAAATGCGAATCGTATAAATGTGTAAAATGAACTTCAAACTTGATTTATTTAAACTAATATTTAAAACAGGTAAAAGTAGAGTAATCTCCGGAACTCATGACCAAATTCCAAAAAATCTGTTATTGGCTCAAAGCTACATTTTGTATCTTGCATATTAGCTCAGCTATATTTTTTTTTGCGGACGAGGTCGCGGTCGAAATGCTAGTCTTACGATAAATACATCGTAACGAAACAAATATTCAAAGCGGACAGGGCGCGCGAATGGGTCGCTGGTAGGTAAAATGTGCCGCTTTGTACATTCCGTTCATACATTTTATCTACAGAGCGACTCCGGCGGGCGCCCTGTCCGCTTTGTATAACTTCTCCCTTTAATGTATTGTAATTACCATTTGGAGTTTTAAACACTAAAATGCTCACAAGCAACTGAAGAAACTTTACCTAATGTGCAGTCAGTAATTAAATCAGCCACTTCTCTGTAGTTTGACAAAAGGTTTAGGTTTCTTTGTAATATTATCCACATTCAAACTCAAACTCAATATTATAAAGCACAGGGTTTGTTTGTTTGTTTGTTTGGTTGAACGCGCTAATCTCTGGACCTACCGGCTCAAAAATTATTTTTGAAAAAATATTTTTGTGTTGGATAGTCCATTTATTGGGGAAGGCTTTAGGCTATATAACATCACGCTACGATTATTAGGAGCGGAGCAGGAATGAAAAATGTTGCAAAATCGGGGATTATTTTTCCTTTCGTTTTTCTCTCTTATGTGACGCAGACGAAGTTGCGTGGGTCAGCTAGTATTTTATAAAATTCGAATATCACTAAACAAAATTTTATGGAATTATCCAATTTAACATATTCAGCATACGAGGAAATGTAATTAAGATATATGTAAACTCTGTCACTAATGAAGTCATTAAAACAAACTAATTAACAGTTAACTCACTGAGCTTATCGAAGTAGTTGATTTTGTCGAGATATTTGTACAACATGAACATGGGCAGCAGCACCGTTGAATAGCCGACCAGGTTGAGCAGCAGCCGGAAGAACCTGGAATACGATCATTTGTAAAAGTACAGGATTGCCAAGTATCACCAACTGATTGTCACCACCCTTCCTTCCTTCCTTATCCTTCCGCCTTCAACTAAGAACTCTGGCAATGGCTACCATGGATATGCAGTTGAGTGTACTATACATATTAAAAAAAAAAACAATATTCCTAGCCAGGAATCGAACAGGTTTATAATACAGTGTGTGAAAACTGCACACACTTTATTATTACTCCATTTAATAGTGTTGCTAATAGGGAAAATATCTGGAAAATAATAATGTGCGGCAAACTTATGGAGTATTTCATTTTTGTATTTCACCATCCACATCCACTTAATTAATATGTATTTTCTATACTGTTTTCACACTTCAGAAAAACTAAAAATAATAACTCACCAGGAGTACTCAATGTCACTGAGTGTGGCCGAGCGCTCATATGCATCGAGAAGCAGGTGGTACAGGTGGGAGATCAGCCACATAGACCCCAGGCATATCAGCCCCATGGACCTGTGACAGAAAACAATTATTACAATCGACTTCTGGGCTCCCGGTTCAAGAGAAATGGAAGCAGTGTATGGAGGCTTTAGTCCAGGAGTAGGAGAGGATTAAAATTCAAAAATGTTTTCAAAAAGCAAAATGAGGCTTTTAACACAGAGCCGGTAGTCTATGGTCAGAGCACAATGACCAAAGAATTTAGAATTAATTTAATGTTTCGCTTCAAAACAATTAAATAGCTGTGCTCAGGTTCGCTTTCAATTATAATTTGTCTTCTATAGTTATAGCTGCATTTCTAACCGAACAGAGCTTATAAAGTAGCCTTAGGCAAACTGATTAAACGGTGGTATGTTAAAACTAATTCATGCATATCCAGATAAACATTGTGATAGTCATGCTAAATACTAATAATTCACGCAGGCTCTAATGTCGACCTCGCTGAGAATAGCACGAGATCCTCGTCTATCGTTCAGTTAATATTCATGAGTATGATTAGTAATAATAAGTCTGTTTGTAAGTTCAGTGGGAAACTCACCATACCGCTATCCCAGAAGCCATTATTTATACCGTTCTGTGTAGCCAAACTATCACATAAATATTTTTAACTCATACAAAAATAATGAATGATATGTTTTAAAATGATTTTTGTTGTATTAATGTTAATTCACTGTATTGCAAAAATAAATTTCATTATTTCTGTGAAGACTCGAAACACCCGACCGACCCATAGTTTCGAAACGTCAAACTGATATGACAGGTACCAAAATCATAGGACTTTGACAGCGCAAAATGTTGCAAGCAATAAATAACACGAAGTGGTCCATTTTTTTGATTTGGAAATACTAAATAATGATGTTTCTGAAAGATTGCTCTTATCATGCATTCAGCCATCACCCTAACTCGTTACCTTTGTTTCGATTTTAAAATTAACATAATATTTCCTTCGTGCTTCCCTTTTAAGGCAGTACCTACACTCATCTTTTGGACAGTGGATCAAATTATTAGAAATACTTTGGCATCAATTTAAAATGCGAGTTTGGTTTGGACGACCGAGCTTGTTAGGCACTAGCAATCAAAGTAACTCTTCACACTCGCATGTATTTTCCGCATCTATTTTCCTAGAGATGGTGGGACGAACCCCTCTTGAGAAGTTCAGAATAATCCACTAAAAACGCCGCCTGGCTGTGGATGAATGAGAGTCGGGTCTTTGGCTTCACGCACTACCGTCGCACTTAATCGTTCTTTGCAGGAGCATGTTGTTCTCCTCGTCGCTGTCACTGTGTTGAAATTACCAAGTGCCTGGGCCACCACGTCTTGTCATGCAGCCACAGTAAGGGCTTTTTCGCGTGAATTTAAAACGACAACATCCGACGAGCTCATGGAAGAAAAAAATAAATCTTGTAAGCCTTAATTTAGTTTCAAGTTTGTAAAAAGTACAGTGCAGGTTAGAAGAATTCATTAAAGTTATATATAAAAGGCGCTTGAAAGAATTTAATAAACAAATATTATCTTATTCCTTGAATTATGGAATTACATCATGAATTTAAGACAGAGGAGCGGTTCTAGACGCGCGTCGTCATTTATTATAAAAGCGCCTGATACACTGATAACTACAGAAGTCGTGATACAACTACATTAATATGATATTATAAGTAGGAAAAAAATATATTTTTGTGTGTGTGTATGTTTGTAATGAATAAACCCAAAAACAACTGTGCCGATATCAAAAATTCTTTCACCATTGGAAAACTACATTCACCTTGAGTATCATAGGCTATATTTTATCCCCGTACTCCCACGGGAACTATGCGGGTGACACCGCATGACGTCCGCTAGTGATCTATCAAAAAACAACAGGCTCTTTGCTCGTTGCTTTGTAACTTCATAGAGACATGTGTATTTTGTCAAAAAGAAAACGAAATAAGTTATGACAATAGTTTATGTAATGATTTGATAGTTACCTAACCTTTGCATTTTTGTTACACGTTATTTTCATAAACAGTTTTTTGTACACTCACCTACCAATAATTCAATAACGAATTCAAATAGTAATAATGTACAGTAATACAACTTATAGAACGTCAATTAACTTATTGCCTTAGAAATGTGGTCTGAGGCTGTTATGTTTATGTTGGAGTTATTAGCAGCATTGTGTGCAGTAGTTGTGTGTGGACCATGCTTGCTGGCGTGCGCGAGGCGGCTCGTGCTGGGCGACGACTTGCTGCGGAGGGGCGGGCTCGGCGTGCGGGAGGCTGAAGTGTTCGGCTGTGACGAGCCCGCGTGTCCATATTACAAGAAGAATATGAGGTATCTAATGGTGCCAGCCAGGAGGCAACGGATGTACAACTCACCCACCCGACAGTGTTCATGATTCATTGAAGATTTACTTTTTTGTTAGTTTTAATATATCCCAGTTTGATAAGTAATACAGTTTATTTATAGTGTGCCCGAAATACTCGACATCATTACTTAGTTTTAACCGAGAGTCGCAAACTGATATGTTGAGAACTGACGATAGGCATCTACTGGTACCCGAGAGCCTCATCTCATACCTGCAAGTGGAACTAAAGTTGTCGTACTTGTGTTGGTTAGCAGTACCTATAGGCAACTGAACCAGGACAACGAAAAACCACGTGAAGTTAGTGCCGACAAGTGTTTCTGTACGTAGGTCACTGGGATCCAAATTGTGATGTACGTTTGCCTGGCTCGGCCCCCCAGAATCTGCCTTTTAGGTGTTCACCAATTAGGGCATGCAAAACCGGAAAGTCATCAAAACCGGTTTTGAACATCGTTTTTTTGGGACCAAACCCAAAAACCGGAGCTAGGTCCGATTTAGCAAAAAAAAACGAATGTAATATAATTTAAAAAGAAAAACCATTTTTTTTAAATACCCACAAAGTCTACAAATAAAACAAATTGTATGATACATTTATTTTTAATCCAAACCATAATAATTGTACAGATAACAATGAACTTATAATAGTATGAAGATTAATTAACTGAGATCAAATCAACAACAAGTAAGTTCTACCCTTACGTTATGGCGCAATTACACCTGTACCTTGATTCACGTAAATCAAACAAGACAAATATCGTTGACGTTTAATTGTCGTTCGGTCGTCCTATAAGTCCTACCCAAAATAGGTATTCACGTATTCTTTGAACGGGATTCGATAGAACGACAATCCAAACGGCTCAGAACAGAACCGAATCAAAGACTTTTGTCAGTTATAAAATTATCTATATAACACGAATAAAAAACAAGTTTTAATTAAATATTGCTTGCTGTCACAAGTGGTGAACCATAACGTACCTAATATAATTCGGGCTAACGCAGCAACTACTGGATGTAATTGCGCCCTTCGTGTCGTTTCATCCACGAGCTCAACATAAATGTACATTAAAAGACACAAAATATAATAAATTAATAACTAAGTAAATACTCACATTTAGTCCTAGCGTCGCAGGCGAGGCCGGCGGACTCGCACTTGCACTCCCGGCACACACAGCTCCCGGTAAGGGTATTACTGCAACAACGCAGGCGCAGGCTGGCAGGTTACGGGTGCGGGGTGCGGGGGTAGTGGAGGGAGGCGTGTAAGTGGGTGGATGCAGGCTGTGTTTGGTTCGGATACATTTGATGCCTCAAAATTAATTATTTTTTGAGTGTTCGAAAAAAATGTTGATAAAAATCAAAATGTTAATTGTTACTCAATAATGGGAAAACCGGAGCTGAGCTCCGGTTTTCGGCTCTCAAAACCGGTTTTCAAAAATCGAACAATTTTGGCCGATTTCCAGTTTTGCGCAAAACCGGAAAACCGGTTTTGCATGCCCTATCACCAATGCAATGTACCTACTCGCCTCTAGGAGTATATGTAGGTACCGCTTTCTTTTTCAATGTACCTCTCTACTTTTGAAGAAATTTGCAAAATAAGGGGGCCGTGCTGAAAACGTTTGGCTGGCACGGCCCTCTTTTTTTGGGTGTATCTTGAAATCCATAACGCGCATTCAAAAGTTTCTAAATCTCAAGAAATGGACTCTGTTGACGCGTTATATGTACCGCAACGGATATTCTGAATTCGTTATAACAAAAATATAGATGTAGATAGGGGGCCGTGCTGAAAAATAAATAAATGAGGAAATCTCTAAAGACGACAAATTACCTTAGCCAAAACCTATTAAAACATAATTGATGGGTGGCAAGTAACATATGTACCGCATTGGTTTCTCATAAAACTTGCTAAATTTCATATATAAACCAATGTTAGTTCATTCAGCACGGCCCTCTTCATACGCCTATATCTTCGAATTCCTGAATCATCTAAAGAAGTTCATTCGTTCCAAATAAATTGCGATACTGCTGTATTAGTATTATAGAAGATAAATTGGATCAAAAATATCATACATGATTCCAAATATGTACAAATATTATACAAAGTAGATTCGAATGCAGTAATTATGTAGGTATGTGTCGTAGTCAATTCGTATAACACGCCATATTACATAATGGCGCGCCGCATTGTAAAATGTTGCCGTTATGTAATGCTGCGTCGTTACGTTCAGCCAAATTGTAGTGGCGTTACGTTCGACAAAGCGGCATCCAACGTTTAGCCGTATGGTAAAACGACCGAATAAAATACTGAAAATTCCGATAATAAGGCGTAGTAGACGTAACCCCGATACGCAGCGCTCCTATGTCTGTCTGCAGGGTTTAAATTAACCTAACATTACCTAAAGTCGGGTGCCCAAAGCATCGAGCTCGCTTCGCTCGCTTTCAAAGCGGCTCGTATCGACGATGCGCCCGTTTGTATTTGGGCGGCACGTTTACGCCGCTTTGACGAACGCTTAGTGCTCATTCAATGCGGCGTACTTTATTTCAGCCAAAATGTAATATGGCTGAACGTGACGACGGCGACGCCGCAGCCCGCCGCGGATGCAACGCACGCGGTTACGCAACGTCGCCGTTTTACATTCCTGCGCGCTATTATGTAATACGGCGTGTTCTACGACTTGGCTGCGACATATGTACAACAATTACATATGTGAAACAATTTTAATAAAAAAGAATTTTGAACGAGATCTGGATAATGGGTGTAATTGAAAATGAATTAATAATATCTGTGAGTGCCCGGAATTGTTGAAGATGACAATACTAGTTACAGTTCTGATAGTTCGTCTGAATAAATGCTACTTTATTGTAAAACTATAACAACTGCGTCTGCGTCACATAAGAGAGAAAAACGAAAGGAAAAAAAGATCCCCGTTTTTGCAACATTTTTCAGTCCTGCTCCGCTCCTAATGCGCTCCTAGCGTGATGTTATATATAGCCTAAAGCTTTCCTCGATAAATGGACTATCCAACACAAAAAAAAATTCAATTCGAGCGGGTAGTTCCTGAGATTAGCGCGTTCAACCAAACAAACAAACAAACAAACTCTTCTGCTTTATAATATTAGTATAGATTATGTACTTTTCTTGAGGAGCTCGTGGCTAAATAATATCAGCCGCTCTGGCCGATCTTTAGGTTAAGCCGTGCTTGCCTAGGTTAGTCTGTGGATGGGTGACCACCCTTACATAACGAGTTTCTTCCGTGCCTCGGAAAGCACGTTAAGCTGTTGGTCCCGGCTGTCATTTGTCCATCTTTGGCAGTCGTTACAGGCTGTCAGTGGCCCTAAAAGTCTGACAACCAGTCTTACCAAGTGGTATCGTATTATCCAGTATTAACTGGGTTGTGGAGGTCAGATAGGCAGTCGCTCCATGTAAAATACTGGTATTCAGCTACATCCGGTTAGACTGGAAGCCGACCCCAACATCGTTGGGAAAAGGCTATGCAGATGATGATGTACTTTTCTTCTTACTTCTCTTTCTATGTTTTATTAAACCTTTATTCTTTGAAATATTAATACGTTGCGGGACGCACTGAATTAGCAGCAGATTTTTTGAAGTTGAAAAATGACAGTACGGGCACCGCCGTACAATTAAGTGAGGTACGGGCATTACAGCGAAATTTCGTAGGTATAGAGGAACAATGAAAACCGTTTTTACTGTCGTATCACATCCATCCCTCATACGTATAGAAGCATTGAACGCACAAAGTCACACATTGAAAATATTATGTGTTATTGCGTTTTCTATCAAGTCCTCGCACGCACACTACGGTTATGGCAGTAATCGGTCTATAAAGTTTCACACGAACATACGGCTATGAAAGTACTATCGTTGTATTGTTATTCTTTAGTATTGCTCTAGGTAAATACGGATATAGCAGTGGTCGTAGCTTGTATGGGCAATTTTACTGTCATATCGCATAATTTGAAAAAGTCATTACCGTCCCGCTATAGATTTAGGTACTCAACATAGCATCAGTTCTTTAATACTTTTTTGTTTCACGTAGAGTCATGGTCACCCCATTCGTTGTAATGTATATTTTTGATCCAATGCAGTATCGAAATTTATTTGGAACGAATGAACTTCTTTAGATGATTCAGGAAGTCGAATTTTGTAAGCAAACATGTCATATTTTAAAAGATATAGGCGTATGAAGAGGGCCGTGCTGAATGAACTAACATTGGTTTATATATGAAATTTAGCAAGTTTTATGAGAAACCAATGCGGTACATATGTTACTTGCCACCCATCAATTATGTTTTAATAGTTTTTGGCTAAGGTAATTTGTCTTCTTTAGAGATTTCCTCATTTATTTATTTTTCAGCACGGCCCCCTCTCTACATCTATCTATCTACATCTATAAAGGGTGTAAAACACCTCTTAACGACAACGAAAGGCACTTGTTCCCCTCGTCATTCTGATATTTTTTTTGTTTACACTATACCTGGGAACCTTCTAGTTACGGAGATATTGGGGGTCATAGTTGCAAGATTATGACAAGTTTTTTTTTAATAGGTACTACTTTTTATCGCATTATTGTTACTTTAAATATCTCTATGCGCCCCGTACTATTCAATCCATCCATCCGCACAATGTTTTGAGTGCGTTACATTAAGTTATACCACAAAACATGATTTATAACCTCAAAAAAAAAAGTTGTTTCCCAGCAATATTTTTTGCGTAAAGTTACTTAGTTTGATGTACAGAATGCTTAGTTAACGGCTTTGTGATGAGGTGAAATACACCCTGTATATTTTTTGTTATTATGAATTCAGAATATCCGTTGCGGTCATTGAGATATAAGTACTGTACGTTAGTACTTATATCTCAATGGTTGCGGTACATATAACGCGTCAACAGAGTACATTTCTTGAGATTTAGAAACTTTTTAATGCGCTTTGTTTTTCAAGATACACGCAAAAAAAAGAGGGCCGTGCCAGCCAAACGTATTCAGCACGGCCCCCTTATTTTGCAAATTTCTTCAAAAGTATAGAGGTACATTGAAAAAGAAACCGGTACATATACTCCTAGAGGCGAGTACATTGCATTGGTGAACACCTAAAAGGTAGATTCTGGGGGGCCGAGCCAGGCAAACGTACATAAAATGAAATCAGTCACACAAACTACTTTGGTGTATAAAAAACAACACTAGTTCCATCATGGAAACTGTTAATGGCACTAGTGACGATGAAGCTTTTCGTCCCCCTCTCACGGGACGACAGACGAGGCTCAAGTCATCTGAACCTTTTAAACATACACATAACTTGGTCCTCATTCTTCCTTTTTCCACAAAAAGCGAGTTCCTACTGCGTTTGGTAATTTATTGTATCGAAGCAAATAATTAAACGTTTTCCTATCTTGCAATTTTTATTGACAATTCTTATTACTTTAAACGCTACAATTTTTATTGAAGAATATTAGACTTAATTGAAAGGTTTTAAGGTATATTTTATGGAGTTGTGTAGTATGGTTTAATCATCGGCGGATCCGCGAGGTCGGTATCCAATGAACTCGTTGTCGACGGCTATTTCAGGGTCGCGCTTGTACTTGGGTTTTCTGCGCTCTTCGTGGCCGGGGGCTGCGCGTTTGCACAGGTAACAGTCCGCAGCGAGCAGCGGGAGCGGGGCGCAGGACGAGTCACCGAACGAGCGGGGCCACGCCGGCATCGGCACGGACTGTTTGTTCTGCAACAGATGAAACAGAGCATCAGGGCCCTGGCGCCAGGGGTGCAAATAATAATACCAGAGCAAGGATCTCGAATGCACACGCAGAGACGCGGTGCCAATCTATCAACTGAGCCCAATCGTAGTCAACTACAGCTGAAAATAAGACCTTTCCAAAACATTTTCCGCCTGATCCATCTCATTATAAGCAGGTTCCTACTCAGTAAGATAGCATTATACTAAGTAATACACTAGGTGCACTGTTTCCCTAAAGGACACAAATTTGATATTGCAATGTCGCTAGCTGGTTAACAAACGATAATCGAGAGAAAGGTCCCAACCGCTGCACTTAAACGGCTTCGGGATCCGATTACCGATTCAAGATAAACCCGTAAATGGGGCGAGGTAGACAGGTGTGCTAGCACTACTATATAGAGTACCTAGATTTATTTACTAATGTGGGAAAACGTAACGTTGCCTAAACAAAATCTTGTGTGACTTTTAATAAAAGATTCTGTTCAGGCATCTCTCCGGATCCCGTTTGCAACGGACATTAAGATTCGGCAATCTTTTGTCATGGCTCTTTACACATTTAATGAATTGAAGATTGCATTCATTGGGAAGTTATCTGGAACACCATAATATTGAAATTAATACGATCTACTTCATCGGTACCTAACGTATAACTTTCCAAAAGTCAATCCCTCATTTTATTTTAGGACGTAATGTGTTCCCGCAATAAACTTAGCATATCATAGATGCACATTGTTGTTCCTGACCTGCTGCTGCGAGTCACCTGGCGGGAGTATTTTGGCTTGAATGACAGCAGGTTATCCTGCCATTTGCTGGTCATCAGAGCTCTTTCGCTAAGCGGTGGTAGCGGTACCTATGAAATTCGAGGATAATTATATGGTGGACACTATATGAACAAACGACTTGTGTGCGATACTGACTGAGGAGGGTCCCGCGCAGACGGACGCGTATTGCTGCTGGATGAAAAGGAACAGGACGGTGAAGCACGCGATGATGGCGTGTAGAAACCGCATCGTCTCCTCAAGCCTGCACTCAGTCACTCCTCAACAGAATCTCTGAATCTTCACATTTCTCTGCAGGGCTATGGGGATGAAATAGTGTTGAACAAGAAGGGTATTGTAATAATTGATCTTGTGAATGACAGAAACGTGAAGTTTGAATAAGTTGATAGTTTTTATTGTTGATGAAAAAAGGTTTGATTTTAATGAAAGGATGAAGGTTTGGTTTATTTTTATTTTTTTGTGGTTTGATCTACTTACACAGTCATGATACTTTACAAGAAAGGAAAAAAAAACAACAAAATCTCGTAGGCTACGAGGGCTACGGGATACGAATAAAGAAAAAGAATGTTATAGAAATATGATTATTTTGTTCTGCAAAAAAATGGGTTTTGAAATATGCTAAATGCGGTCGAGAGCCCACGTCTATTATTGTCTTGACACGTTACTTCGTATTGCCTAGCGAACAATTACGAAAATGGCCAATAAAAGCGAATGTCAGGGGTCAACGCTTCCACGCCACGAGTCTCCTAATAAAGTCCTCATCACTCACTTGAGGTCAGTGTTAGCACGTTTAAGAATAGATAGGCACTATTCACGGCTGGTATTATCCCTAACTGTTTCCAACCATACACACTAAATGAATGAGGATCACATCAACTTAATGAATGAGGATCATTCATCATCAGGGTCTAACAAACTAAAATAAAGCCCTAGTTCTAACAAAGATACTTTTGATGCATGCTATTCAAATAGCGAAATAAAATAAAATCCAATCTAGCTGACTCCATTTGAATTTTTCCTGTTATCGAAACAACAGCCGCAAGGGTTCATCTGCAAGGTTAAGCAGTGACGGCCAAGGTCAGTCTGTGGATTGGTGACCTCCATTACATACCGAGTTTAATCCCGAGCCTCGGAAAGCACGTTAAACCGTTGTTCCCGGTTTTCATTTGTATATCTTTAACAGACGTTGCAGGATGTTGCAGGTTAACGGCTTAACTGGGTTGTGGTTGTGGAGGCCAGATGAGCAGTCGGTCCATGTAAAATACTGGTTTTCAGCTTCTGCGTTTGGTTGGAAAGTAGTGATTGATGAGGGACGGAAGATTGAATTTACATGCATAACACAAGACTGATGGGAGAAAATAAAGGGTGTAAAACACCTCTTCACGAAGCCGAAAGGCACTTGTTCTCCCCGTCATTGCGATCATTTTTTGGTTCTACACCATACCTGGGAACCTTCTAGTTACGGAGATATGGGGGGTCTTTGCAACTTTTTGAGAAGTTTTTTTTTTAAATATTACAATTTTTTATTGCAAGATTTTTACTTTACCTCCACGAACCCCGTACTATTTTCAATCCATCTATGAGCACAGTGTTTTCACTTATTTTGAAGTAGGTTTCATTTTTTGCAAAAACATTTTTTTTTTCCCTTTTTCGTGGTTCACTTGTGCTTACCCCTTCACAGCGTACCGGCGTAATGTTATGTTATGAATTATTGTATAACAATAGACAGACAATAGATTTCAGCAAATCCAGTCCATTTGCTATCATTTATTGAAGAGTTCCGGTGCTTATCTCCGAAGTTCTTAATCAGATCTTCACCAAATTGAAATGGCAGCACTTTAGGAAAGTACTCTTCCAGTAACTACCCAAATCGCAACAAGTATGCCTTTAAAATTTTAAGAGTTATCTCTATTTCTCTAGTATTCCATAATCAGATCCTGACTTGATGATTATGGGACCACCTGGAAAGTAGCCCCATTCACACAAAAAAATATAATTCAAATCGGTCCAGCCATCAGCCAAATGGGGATCAATTTTGGTGATCATTTATTAATTTTGGCATTCAAAAGTGATTTATTGCCGTTACATTTTGCAAAATCTGGTGATTCGTTAATTATATCCCTAATTATAATATGGTGACAATTGACAGCTACATCCTCAATCTCGAGATTTAAGCTATTAGATCAACTAACAATTTCACAACAAATTTAAAAATAACCATTATATGTTTAAAGACGCCATGGTGCAGAGCATGGACCTAAAAAAAAAGGCGGACGCCGTCTTCTTTAACAATAACTGAAGCACCCATAGTAAGTCAGTGCACTAATGCTGACAGGTGCGCACGCACACTTACACACCATAGTAAGTCTGCCGTCGGCCAATACGTTTTGAACGATGCTACGTGTGCCCGCTTGTTATTTTGCGTAATAAAAATTAAAGTATGCCCTCGTGTGTTGGTTCAATTTAAAAAAGCCAGGTGATCACTTTTCATAGGTAAGCATGTAATTTTAAACCTTATTTCTCGATTTTACGTTAATAAATTTAATATGTCTCGAAATCAATCAGTGTTGCAACCATTTCAAGTTTTAAATTGCTTTAAAAGTGGGAGATTTATATTTTTATGTTAATATTGGCCAAAATTTATTTTATGGGCCAACGAGTTAGAAGTTCATTTACGAGATATAATTTTTTAAATTTTCCATATAAATTGAAAAATAAAACGCAATTTATGTAGATTAGATGTCAAATTTGACGTTTCACGTTCCGTTGACCGATAAAAAGTGTTTCATTCAATTTTGTCGTATTGATCACCTGTAAATTGAGCACAAATTATAATGGGGTGTTTGATGACAAGCTAGTTTTGCCTAAGCCGACTTGGGGCACCCCGACACGGATAGATTAGGTTAGAAGGGTATAGACCCCGCCATACCCTTCGTGGTTATTTTTTTATAAACCACTCAGAAGCAGGAGCCCCGCGAAGCAGGGCTCCGTCGACCGGTTCTCCCTCGTCTCGGATGCAAAACCATAACAGTACAATAGAATTTTAGCTCACCCAACAGGTTAGGTTAGAAGGAGATGGCGGGGTCGAAGTGAGCGAGCGAAGCGACCGAACACAGACCCCACCACCTCCTTCGAGGTTATTTTTTTTTAAACCACCCAGAAGTTGGAGCCCCGCTCAGCTATTTTGGCAGGTGTCGAATAATACGCTAACCTAAGCTCAAAATTTTAACCACGAATATCTCCATAACCATGGGTCTCTGCGGGGTGGGGATGGGACAGGGGGTAGGTACCTCCCATCCTCGCCCTCCCCGCCCCATAAATCTATGGAAATTAGAGTTCAAATTGGTGGAAATTTGTGTTTTAACCTAACTTAACCTCAAAACTTTAACCATGGATATCTCCATAACCATGGGGCTCCGCGGGATGGGGATGGTACAGAGGGGTATCCCCCCTCCCCCCCTCCCTACCCCGTCCACCCCGACCCAAAAACCGATGGCCCATAAAGGAAATTTTAACCTTTGAACATACATTTGCAGGAATAGAACACAAAATAGCTTTAATTAAATATATAGCCGAAAAATACCTAAACATTCGTTTCCACCACATATGTAAATTAGAAGGGATTTCTAGATGTGTCGATAGCAAAAGACAAGTATACAAAAATTTAAACCAACAAAAGGGTTTGTAAAATTTTATTAACATTAAATGAGTTGTAAATATTTTTAATATCCAATGTGTTTTATTTACTTTACCTTTATTTTAACAATAGGTATCTGTCACAAAAACTTGTAATAAAACCAAGTGCAAGGGAAATCTTATTGAAATATTGTTTAAAAATGGGTAATTTTTCATCATCTGGCATCCCTTTACACACGCACCCATAGTTACGCAGCCGCCATTGTGATGCTTCAATTTTTTCTTAATGAAGTTACGTCCGCCTTTTTTTTTAGGTCCATGGTGCAGAGTGGTAGTCATGCGAATGTCAAGATATTTGATTTATATTTTGCAATGTAATTTGTGGGTTAAGCTGAGTACCAAATTGATAGCTTGTTCGACCGCAGCATGTCCATGTGTCTATCGGCAGTAAATCTCTCAAAAGATGGCGCCATTCGCTAATCGCATATTTTATTTAACGACCGGAATACGACACTGTTTCCGCACGTTCATAAATTAAGCCATTCCTAAATAAAGATACTGTACCTGTACCTGTAAGTTTGGACGTGGCATGTCCTATAATAATTAAACTTGTAAGAATTTATTAATAATTCGTTAATTATTCGCGCGTTTACATTTTGCAGTTTTAGTTATGATATGGACGACTTCGATGTTTTCCTTGAGAATTGGGAAGAAGTACACAATCTGTAGGATGGAATGGAGGGAGGTCTTGGCCCAACAGTGGGGCAATACGGGCTAGAAACCCTACTTAGACTTATATAATAATAGCGAGATGTGTGGATGTCTGGATGTATAGATATATGGATGTCTGTTACTTTTTCAGATAAAAACTACCCAACGGATTTGAAATTTAGCGTAGAACACTAGTAAATATTATTTCTTCAATAATAAATTTCTCGTTTATTTATTAGAAAACAAGTGAATGAAGTGTGAGAGCCTCACTAGCAAGTTGAACGGTACGTATCGAACACATGACGAAAGTTACATAGGGATACCTGCACAATAAATAAAAAAAGTCACCTGATAATGAAATTTTAAAAACATCATTGAATAGATACAGAAACTACTGTAATAAACTTTTGAAAAAAATTGAAAAGAGTATGAGAGGTACGAAATTAGCGATGCTGGTAACAACACCAAAAAACTCTGGGAATCAATAAACACAATTTCAAACAGAATCAAAAAGAGAGACAACACATCAGATTTTCTAAATTCATATGCTACTCCTCAGGAGTCTGTTAACATAGCCAATAAATTCTTCGCAGAAATCGGTAAAAATTTCGCGGAAAAGATACCTAGGTCATCTAATAACGCACATAACTCCGCCAAGCAAGATGTCGCATAATCTATGGTTCATTTACCCACTGATGACGAAGAAGTTGCCAAACTAATAATGTAGCTACGTAACGACACTGCCGCAGGGTGGAACAGAATATCAAACGGTCTACTAAAAAAACACATAGACTTTTTTGTACCACCCCTTACATACGTCTGCAACCTTGCACTATTTCATCTGGCCATTTTCCCAAAGCTTTCAAGAAAGCTATAATACATTCAATCTTTAAGGGTGGGGATAGAGGCCGTGTCAGCAACTATAGACCTATAGCAGTACTTCCTATTCTATCCAAAATACTGGAGCGGATCATGAACAATAGGGTTGTGAAATACTTGGAAAATATTAAAATCCTCTCACCCTCAGAATATGGTTTCAGGGCGAGAAAATCCACGGCCGATGCAGTTCATATTCTGACCGATTATTTCATCACAAATTTGAATGCTGGACAGAAAGTTTTGGGCATTTATCTTGATCTTGTGAAAGCTTTTGACACGGTGTCTATTAAATTCCTACTCTAATTTTGTAAGATGGAAAGCATAGGAATCAGGGATGTCCAGCTCAAACTCTTTGAGGACTATCTGAGTGAGCGTACCCAGTGTCTTAAGATAGGGGATGCCATCGGCGACGAACGTGGGGTACCTACGGCGTACCACAAGGCAGCGTATTAGCCCCAACACTCTTCTTAATATACCTATATTAATGAGCTGGGTATGTTCTCTTTTTCCGAAGGCAAAATAATAACGTTCGCAGACGATACCACCCTTCTATTCAGCGCTAGCATACGGCACGATGTATACATGCAAGCTCAGTCCGGTTTCAATGTCTTGATGGAGTGGTTGCGTAATAATATTCTCACTCTAAATGCGGAAAAAACCGTATACATGCCATTCTTCTAAATAATTAATGCGTCAACCACACACTTTAACTCGTCTTACTCCATAGTAACCCATACATGTTCCACACAAAATATACACAATTGCATCTGCACCACCCGCATTCATAAAAGAGACAGTGCAAAGTACCGAGGGGTTATAATGGATAGCACTCTAAGCTTTAAAAAGCATATCAACACTCTAAGCGGTAGGTTACGTAAACTTATATATGTATTCAAGACTCTAACACAAGTGGCAGACAAGAAGCTAAGGAAATCGGTTTACTTGGCCCTCGCCCAGTCCCTGCTAACCTACTGCATAACGTCCTGGGGTGGTGCGGCAACGTCTTCTAGAAAACTGATGCGAACACGCAACAGCTAAGCATTCTGAATTGGTCAAACTGAAGCACTGTTGGGTGGAATTATTCAGTATACAGTTATTTGGGTTACCCCTATTAAAACAACCATAATTAAATATGAAATGTAGTGAGGAAGGTCTCAATCCTCACTATCTACTCGTAAACCGCAAGGCACGCTCAGCGCTCACTCATGACGTGTGATTATTACAAAAAGCGTTCAGTGATTCAGAGGAAAACAAAACGCACATTGGATACCTACTTAGGTACAATTAATACTGTCAATCGTCGGTACATGCCATTACATACCGTTGACGTCAATGACACCACTTTTACCTATTTTGATTGTATCTGATTTATCTAATGAAACAATTCGGGAAACCCATACTAACTAAAAACAAAATATCTGCTGCTTGACCCGATTTTTTTGTGTTTCTCCACAAATCATGAGGTTATCTTAATAAATTCGTAAGTAGTAGTAACATAACATACTCGTAATAAAATTATATGAAGTGTAAACATAATAGGTAGGTACATAGGTACCTACCGTGCGTGGCCCTGTTTCAGGATTTAATTAAATGGGTGACTTGATGAAGTATGTAATTAATTTGCGTCATTCTAAATAATTGCTCATATTCAGGACAAATATTGAAGTTTTGTAAGTAGCGTCACCTGACCTCAACTGCGTATGAAAATCAACTCAAACAGACCACTGTGGGTAGTAGGTACATTATTTCATCGTCTTCCTCAATACACGACATTGGTTATCTGCGTGACGTCCAAACATCGCGCTTTTGGGAGAACCCACTGTATCTATAATATTTGTTTGAATAATCGCGACAGCTCAATCAAATCGTTAAAAAACAATCACTCCATACTATAAATATAATATATGTATATGTTGTATAATAACAATTATCATAAAACTGCGAGTTAGATTCGCGTCGCATACGAATTAGTTATGTATTCAGCTATTCGCGATTGTTGCGTCACGCGTGAGCTCGTAACAGGCGCCGGCGCAGGGCTGGCTGGGTTATAGGGTTGCTAGCAAAAGGGTCTTTATTTTCCGTAAATTAATTATTTTTTTCACTATTTTAAACAATACAAATTAAAAGATGTAAAAACTATGTTTGTTCACGAAATAAGTCAATGAAAATTAAACTGAATCATCGATCTTATTCTAAAAAGGTCAGAGATACAATAAATATCTACCTAAGTACCTACTTATTATATTCTTAAATGGGCATTGCCCATACAGATTCACATATGGAGTTGCGGAAACTAACCCGACATACCTATACAATACAAATTGTGTTTGATAGGGATAGGTAATGTAAATGTCTGTGGTGTATAATTGTGTAATTTAATAGGTGATGTGTATGTGGTATCAGAATAATATTCTTGCAACATTTTACTATCTGCACAAAATTCAATTTAAAGGTTATTTTCTTTACCCCGAGGAGTCCGCTTCCCTAAAAACGAAATTTTACCTCGAAAAATAGGACTCCCATCTCTCATCACCAGCAGGAGTACACAAGTAGTGCGGGAGGTAGGTGTCTACTGTTTGCGGTGACCAATTAGCATGCGCGAGGCGGCCCCCGCCACGAGTGGACAACACGCAACGAAAAGAACACAAGGCGTGTCGAGCACGATCCACATACGTAATTTATGGTGTACTACTGTACCATGAGACATTACAATACAAGGTGTAAAGGAACCCTTAGCGAAGCCATAAGCCAAGTCTCTGTACATCCAAACGCTATGCAGAAATGTTTGCTGGGAAACGACTTTATTTTTTAGAGTGATAAATAACGTAACCGGTAGGAGACAACGCACCCTAAAACATTGAATAGTAGGTCCTGGAGGTATTTAAAGTTTCACATAAAAAACTTGACTTTAAAAAAAAACTTGTGAAAAGGTTGAAATATTGAATGTTTCCAGGTATAATCCAGAACTCTAGAAGAAAATGATGATCACAATGAGGTAGAGAATAAGGGTTTTGTTATGGATTAACGGTACCCCTGTTAGTATACACATTACAATTATGATGAGGATTTGTTAAAGGAATAGTTAGGACATGAATCTCATCGTACAGGCTTATCTCTTTTTTATACAACGCTCATAAAACTCCATATTTAGATGAGCTACTACGCCACACTAAGTGTATGCTAATTCTGGTACTCATGTTCTTGACGGGACATTAATTTTGTCGTGTATTTAGGAAACTGTGGTTTTCCCTGGAGGAATTCACTAATAACAGTTCTTTACTATTTTCCTTGCCAGGTTTGAAAGTGTATGGTCAACCATTAGGGATGGTAGAAGGTATTAAGTATTTAGGGCTTTGGGTTGATAGAAGTTTACATTGGAGAAAACATATTAATGAATTAATTGAAAAATGCTCAAAATATCTGAATGTATTAAAAGTATTAGCGGGTAGTTCATGGGGAATTCACACCAAACACATGCGAAGATTATATATTTCCGTCATAAGAAGTCGGATTGATTATGGTTGTTATTTGTATGATTCTGCTGCAAAGACACATGTTTCTAAATTGGATAAAGTACAGAATCAAGCCTTAAGAGTTGTAGGGGGCTTTATTAAAAGCTCACCAATTCATGTGATGGAAAGCGAATTACACATACCCCCACTGTTTTTGAGGCGGCAATATCTCTCCTATAAGCACATTCTGAAATCTCGATCATGGACAAATAATTTAAATATTAATGTAATTTATGAATTAAGTTCTTTTATAAATAATAGTTATTGGGTAAATAAAAAGAAACCGTTGCTAGCTTCTACGCTTAACGAATTAAGTCAGCTGCATATTGTCTCCTCAGATGTTCTGAAAATGTTTACTCTCGATGTGTGGGTGTCCGCCATACAAACTAAAGGAGTTATTAAATGTGATCTAGAATATGTCAAACAATCAAAAAAATATTATGAACCTAATTTATTGGTAAATGAAGTGGTAGCAGAATTATATAATAAATATAACGATTGGGATAAAATCTTCACGGACGGATCAAAAAATGTTAGTGGTTGTGGGGCAGCATTTTTTCATAAAAATTTAGAATTTAAAGCTAGTTTTAAAATCGGTGCAAATACTTGTATAATGTCACTGGAACTCATTGCAATATACGAAGCAGTAGCTTATGTTCTCAATCAAAATTTTCAAAAAGCAGTTATTTTTACCGACAGTAAAAGCGCTTTACAGCATGGAGCTCGATGCGCCTCTGGTTGCAGAGGTGCATCGATAGCTTACGACATTCTTAAAATTGTGAACACTATTAATAGAGACGAAATTAGAATTATATTGCAATGGGTTTCAGCACACATAGGATTACGCGGCAACGAGGAGGCTGACCGGTTGGCAAAATTGGCAATTAACGCAGGGAATTTTTATTTCATTTAATATGCTACATACAATTATAAATTAAAATAAACTAACTTAAACTTTAAAACCTAAAAAATGGCGTCAAAAAACTCCTCCTCATGGCTGTCAACTGGTAAAGTCCCCAGGAGACTGGCGGCGTTACCGCGCTGTATGGCAATACTAAGCCTTTGGCCAAGGTAAAAGCCAGCCCTAGGGTCATGGGAAGTGTCAACTAAGCGTTTAGTAATTTCATTAAAAAGGCTGTGTGCACTCGGACCCCACGGTCCTAGAGTTTCAACCCCAAACGGCTCGAAAATATAGTTACCAATAAGGTTACTATATTTACGCCGCTTGAGGTTCTCAGCAGCCGCAGCGGCAGCCCCTGCACAGCACGATGAGCTAGGAAGATGGGAAGGCGCAAGAGTATCGACACAAGTTGCGTCCCACACTAGAGGCCTACCCATCTTCCATGGAAACAAAGACATGCCGTCTGGTCTCTTGCCATCGTCGCGTGCCAAACCGTTGGGTTCTAATAAAGCTGGAACGCCGACGGTGACAAGAGATCGACGGATGATGTCATTCAAGTTCGCGTGCCGTGCAAAACGGCCCGCACTTCGGCTGCATGACAGGCCGTGGTGTCCGAGGCTGTTGACAACTTCACCACAGTGACAGCGATGAGGAGAACAACAAGGGGCGCCTAGGCGTAGAGCAACAGCGAGGCGGAAAGTGGTGTCGTCGAGCAACGTGCCTGTGTTCGACGACGGAAGAGCGTGAAGCCAAAGACCCGACTCCCACTCACCCACAGCCAGCAGGCGCGCACGCTCAACAGTAGTTGCAGACGTGTTCAGTAGATTGATCTGAACTACTCTGCAGAGCGGCTCGTCCCACCGTCTCTGGGAAAATGGGTGGTCGGGTTCCTCAGAATTCGGGCAAGCGAGTTTCCAGGCGTTGATAGCCTCGGAGAAGCACGGCACATCAAAATCAATCAGTGTGGAAGCCAGGATTTTCCTGATTAATTTCTCAGTGCCGAGAACCGAGGATATAAAAGCCGGTAAACTAATACTAGAAATTTTGCGGACGCCGAGCCCTCCCATACGAATGGGAAGAGTAGCTTGTGTCCAAGCTCGGTCGTCCAAGGCCACATTTAAAATGGATGATAAAGTGTTTCTGAATAAAGAATAAAGAATGAAGTCTCTTATCTACCTGATCACTGGGAATATGTCTCAAAAATCAAAGAGTCTTGTTATAATAAATGGAAAGATCATTTCAACGAGATTTCGAAAAAAAAAGGTATATGGTACAAAGTAATTCAGAGTGAACCTCCTCGCGTGCCCTGGTTTGATGACACTAATTTAAGTAGGAGTTACGTCAAAGTAGCTTTAAGACTGCGTTCTGGGCACTTTCCATCAGCAAAATTTGCTTTCCTAATGCGTAAGGCAGCATCCCCAAACTGCGAAGTATGCAACAAAATAGAGGACGTGCAACATTTGCTGATGGAATGCGTTAAAAACCAAAATAAAAGAGTTTGGTTTAAATATTTTAGATCTTGGGCTTATTTTCACTATTTTAGCGAATCCTAAATCAAATGTTGCAAAAAAATTGTGTGGTCTAGTACAACAGCTTGATCAATAAATATCAAAGTTTGTTAAATAATAAGTACGAGTATTATAAGAATATTGTTATTATATGTTAATTTTAGTGGTGTAAGAGTAGTGAGGGTACAATGGGGTTGGCGTATCCATGTGGATAAAAACCCTCTATTATTTTTTAAGAAAAAAAAAAAAAACTATTTTCCTCTACACAACAAATACTGTTTTGATTGTAAATTGTTAATGGATTATTTCGTAGAATCTGCTATTGTTATCGATGTGACAATAGTGTTAAATCGACGAGTTAATATGGACGAGAATCCATTAGACGCCATTTAGGTGAACACTTTGGTTGTGTGCTCTAAAAAAGGAAGCGTTTACTATGAACCACTTAGTCATCCTATGCTTCCTCCATCACAGTATAGGTAGCGCAGGAGACAGTATGACAGGGGTCTGACGTAGGTACCCCGGGTAGGTAGTGCTACAGCCGCTACAGGGCATGAGGTAGAACTATCCTACAGGTAAAGAATAGGCGGTCACTTAACAATCTGGCTAATAAGGCTCACCGAATTAGCACTTCAAAGCTAATTAAGTAGCTCGGTGTCAGTCTTATTTCGCGAGCAGTATGCACTACGCACTCATGTGGTCTTGCGGTCAACTTGCGGTTTCCCATTCACGCTTCGTCTCTTATCGCTGCAAGCGGGACGGTGCGGTGGGACGGGGTGGGACCTACCTACATTCAGAGGTACAGATTATTGTTATTCACCGATATGTATTCACGCAATACTTGTTGTTGTTGTGTACGAATCATGTGCGAATGAATCAGTTTGTTACATTGTTGTTTATTGGGAAGACCGGCTTTGACTGATAAACGTCAAATTATAACAATGTAGTGACATTAGAATCTTCATTGAATCGACCCGACACATGCATGACACAGTCACCAGAATACCTGTAATGTAACAGTTGTGATGACGTGGTGACGCCCGATAACCTGGTGAAGGTTGCGGGAATCCGTTAGATGCGAGTCGCAAGGGATCGGTCAATGTGGCAACACTTGGTGAGGTCTATTTCCAGTAATGGACGTCTTTCGGCTGAAATGATGATGATTAAGATGAACAGTTCTCGAGCATTACATCACTGAGTGTTCAAGCTGTCCTATGAAAATACAGAGAAGTTGTGCTCCCAGTATTAACTGGGTTGTCCAGGTCAGATAGGCAGTCGCTCCATGTAAAATACTGGTATTCAGCTGCATCCGGTTAGACTGGAAGCCGACCCCTACATAGCTAGGAAAAGGCTAGGCAGATGGTGATGATTATTGTATTATTAATTCGTTAGCTATATTAGTAATCATTAAATCGTCTCTTTACATAATATTAATTGTGATATGTGTGTTAATCGCCTGAAACAGGATTACCTAGCGCAGGCACAAATCAAGCATGGATGAACTTAACATAGATTTAAGAAAAACTTAATTAAATAAACACCTTTATAAACGAATCTATTGTTACATGACAGGCGAATCAAAATCAAAATCAAAATCAAAGCATTTATTTCAAGTAGGCCAGTTACAGGCGCTTTTGAATTGTCGAAACAAAGATGATAATTAAATGTAGCTACAGTCCCAGTCACAAGACATAAAAACTGTGAAAGTACTGTAGTTGCCCATTCCCTAGCGTAGATCTCTATGGAGAAGAACGGGCAAGAAACTCCATGGACACTCTTTTAAATCATAATGTTGTTACAAAATCTTGGTTACATCATTCCTGTTGAGATGGTGCATTATGTGAGAACAATGTAGCAAGATGTGCACGATAAAAGTGTCCATAGTTAAAACTAACAATAACAATTCAAAAATAAAATAATTAATTAAAAAATAAAAACAAAAGCCGTGGCAATCAAGAGCTGACCAGTCCCAACCGACAGCGCCCGTTCACGAACATGACGCATGTATCAGCACCATTCAACTCAACCATTTTGAAGGGAACTAAATGACCCGACACACGCGCCACCATCAGCGGGACATTTGAGTGAGCATGACATACTCTTAACCGCCAGGGCACATTCAAGTAAAAAAATAAAAATAAAAACGTAGGTTTCCAGCGAATGATAGCATTCTAGTACATGGCACTCACACAATATGGGATATGAGGTTATATAATACTAAAGATATTGAATTTATACAATATTTCGCTGAGAGAGTGCCCGAACGCTCCGCCGCCGCGCGCCGCCCGTACAGTATTTGAGGCGACTGGCGCCATTTTTTTCATTTATTTTCTCCGCAGTATTTACCCAAGCCGTATATAAAGCAAAAAATACTCTCAGTTAAAATAAATAATTATTCAGTGTATTTATGGAAAGCGTAACGCCCTATTTTATTGTAAACAGGCTCTTTACGATCGAGCTTTATTCAGCTCATGGAGATGATACTAAGACATAAGTACATTATTGTGTTGAGGTTTTACTGCAGGACATGGTTTACTTACCTTCTCTAAGACGTAGCGCTATGCATCACCTAGCTACTCGCTAGCCCCTCTCCATGTTTCGCCAAAGACCTATTGTTTGATTGACTGTCATTAGTCGACAGCCGACCACTCAACCACTCCGCCAGCCAAGCTTATGTCTCTTTATTTTAGTACAACTTTGCATAAACACAATAGCGTGTCCTTTTGCGGCGCGTTCCATCGCTCGCTTCCTTTACGGATAAGGCAACCTGCGCCCCTATAAGGCAAGTAATGAACCCACCGTGCGATGTATTGCCACTTGTTTTCAACGACATTGCCAATCTTTCAGTTATGTTATCATGTCATGATCTGTGTGATACTAATTGTTAACGTTTCTTTGTAAAACTTTCTGTTTCTATACAGGAATCAATTTTATTCAGAGCGCAAACTTTGACAAACTAAACTTCAATGAGCTTTATATACACATATTTTTTTTATTTTGATAAGATTTAGTACAAAAAAATTAAGTTATCGTTAACGAAAGATTTTTACTTTGAAGTTGATTTTATGGGCTCTTTCGTTTTTTTGTGCACAGGCGCAGGTAGGAATTTAAGTGGGTTACAATTCCAATTTTTCCTTTATACTTTCAAGGGCTTAGGACCTTACCTTAGGATTTGGGATCCTGAACTGACCGTGAAAAAAAAAAGCTTTGAACTAATAGTGGAAATGTACTGATAATGAACCACCAACATTTTTTTTCGCTCTCGTTAAAAATATTCCAGTATAACTAATACACGATGGGAGGACACCGAGCCGCAAACTGTAACAGAATGAGATCACACATCATTCTAGACTGCCTTAAGATAGGCTTAATTTGTCGTCTTTTGTAATTATAGTCGAAGAGCGCTACACGCTCAAAACGTATCACTTAGAGCACGAATAATCGAAATTCCTTACTTATCTTTCATAGAGTACCTACCTGCAGATAATTTAAGTTCCGAAATGTTTGCGCAGTCACGTACAAAAGTGTAAGTACTGATTTATGTTGTTGTGCTTTTAATTTCATTTATTAAACTAACTATAAAAGAAGGAATATATAAACTAACACCAACAAATCAATACAATTTAACCTGTAGAACTAATAAACGCATAATACGATGACTTTTTTTTAAAACCAACTGAAATTGAAGAACTGAAAGAAATGCTTATTTCATGGAAGACTCAACAGGCCGCAGTATTAAATGAACATTCGACCACCTTGGAAACAATAGTTTCTGAAATGGCAGTAGGTATAGAAAACTCGATCGCTTCAAATCTAGAAAACTAACACAGAAATTGAAAAAGCTGTAAATTGTTCGAAAGAGATACCGTGGCCCTGGAACACAGTAAAAGTCTGAAAAAGGAGCCCATGGGTGGCATAGAAACTCTGACACCAGGTTAGGCACTAACCACACGATAAAAGAAAGAAAGAAAGAGAAGGGCAATGACCAAGAAAAGTCTGAATGAATTTCTTTCACCGTGGAGCTATATAAGTATATCAATATATATATATACGTCGCGGTCGTCACGTGCAATAGTCGCGGTCGTGTCGTCGACACTTCTAGCCCCATTTATTTTGTGCTTTCAACAATAAAAGCTGCGCTCGCATATTTCCGAGCTAAACTAAAATGTGATCAACTAAAACACGCAAATGTGAAGGTGTAAGGTGGCTTTTACACGAGGCAGCGGGACTGCATTTTGCATCAATACTCAATAATTTATTGCATTCCAAAGATGGTGGCTACAACATCTATACTCATTTATAAATCTGAAGAGTTTGTTTGTTTGGTTCGATTTTTTGTGTAGTCATTTATCGCGGAAGGATTTAGGCTATATAACATCACGCTACGACCGATAGGAGCAGAGCATAAGGTTTATTTCCTTTGTGAAGTTTTTCTCTCTTATGTGACGCAGACGAAGTGGCGTGGGTCAACTAGTAAAATATAACTAGGGACCCTGTTGAGCACAGCAGCATTAGGAAAAAGGATCAAAGTCTGTATTCCACGAATAGTAGTTTGATAAATTAACGGAGCAAAATTAATTGCATACTTATGGTCTAACAAGGATAGTTTAGTAAGATCATAATTTTCAATCACTGTGCGACGAACAAGACAGCCTCTTTACTTCTAAGACTATACGTCGTGTACTATCTCCAAAGACCGTAGGCAACTCTATCAAATAAATCATACTCTAAATGAACGCATGAATCTCTATATCAAAGCACAATTTATTGCAACAGACCTAAATATTTTTGTGATCATACTCTAAATAGCTGAAGTGTAACTTCTGTGTCCTCAGTTTTATCAATCGCCCAAATAATTAGTATGCGCGCTGACGAGTGATGTGTAATGTGCTCTGTGATAGTTGCACATACACACATCACAGAGTAGCGGCTGATAAGATAAGAGCATGGAACAATCGTGTGCTGTCCCATAGAGGAGAGTCATTCACCTAGGCGAGACGAGCACACGGCCGGAATTATACGAAGTTAGAGCAAATCTTCTCGAAGAGACATGTTTATGGGCTATTTGTAACTAGCTATTTTGAAATAGATAAAAGGTTTCTGTATATAGCCAATCAAATATATCAGGGGTTTAAATAGACTTTTCTCCTCGTCATTGCGAGCTTGTTTTTCTTCTGGACCATACCTGGGAACCTTAAATTCCAATAGAGATATTGGTGGTCAAAGTTCCAATTAGTTTTCAAGGTTTTAACTTTATACTTACCTTTCAAAATACCTCCATAACGGACACGCAGTGTTTTGTGTGTAACATTAATGTGATTTTACACCTCAAAAAATAATACGTTTCCGAAACATATTTTTTGCGTATTACTTAGTTTGATCCTTCTTTTTTCTCCGTTTACACCTTATAGGCAATTTTCGGCAATTTGAGCTTTTACTCAGGGCTTTGCCCGTTAGCCTGCCGGGAAATTGAAATCCTCCAGAAGACAAGTTAGGTTAGATTCTACCTTAAATTCCGACCAAATGTTTAAAATGAACGCGTCACAAGCTACAAGTAAAATTAAATTGAAAATTTTATAAACCTCCGACGCAATGCACTTAAAGTTAAATAGAAAATAGTTCATTCAAAAAAGTTAAATCGCCATTTTGTGGTGGCAGTCATCTTGGATTTTTAATTAATCAATAATATATAGTACCTACTAGGTGACCCGCGCAACTTCGTCTGCGTCACATAAGAGAGAACAACGAAAGGAAAAAAAATCCCCGTTTTTGCAACATTTTTCATTCCTGCTTCGCTCCTTATAATTGTAGCGTGATGTTATATAGCCTAAAGCCTTCCTCGATAAATGGACTATCCAACACAAAGAATTTTTCAATTCGATCCAGTACTTTCTGAGATTAGCGCGTTCAACCAAACAAACAAACAAACAAACTCTTCTGCTTTATAATATTAGTATAGATTCTACTAGTCAAGCCCTTTCATTTGATACCCACATTGAGCGAGTTGTTGAATAACTAAACCACATTTCAAACGAAAAAAAAACAAAATCAAAATCGGTTCATCCGTTCAGATGCTACGATGCCACATACAGACACACACACACAGACACGTCAAACTTATAACACCCCGTCGTCGGGGTGTTAAAACAAACACTTTCACATTCACAAAAGTGAGCAACGAACATTTCGTTCAAACATTGAATTGTTTTCTTTAATTCCAATTAAACCGTAATGGCTTTTTAAGCAATTTGACAAAGAAATAGTTCCAGCATTACGGTAACGTAACTAGTATCTCAGGTGGCGGTCCGACGCGTCTGTCAACACAATAAACAATGAAAGGAAACATAAACACATAAACGTGTACTTATGTGTGGTAATGAACTTGGAAAGGCTAGGCAGAAGATGATTATGTTTATATGTATAATTTTATATACGTCACATTGGACGAACTTTTCTAAAGTCTACGTTTTCCTGTATTGAAGGTACCAATAGTTTACAAATAGTGAAAAGAAATAACGCCGTCACAAACAACACAAAACACAAATAAGTTTTGTAACCTGTCCAACCACCACCAGCTGGTGGCACAAGCGTTAAGCTGATTCAAGTCTCTCGCGATAACTAGTCCGATAAGTAAGTATCAGGCGAGTCTCTGATAGCTAAATATATGATCTTATTATCAAAATACTTATTACGAGCTCATCATAACATAAAATAACATAACGTAACGTAAAGTAACATCACGACTGTAATCCCCGAAGGGATAGGTAGTTCACCAGTATAATAAATAAATTAATAAGTAAATAAATGTCGCTGGACATTAACACACAGCGCCTCCTAGTTCCACAATAAGCAAAGCTTGTGTCGTGGACACTAGATAGTTGATATACTACATATGTACTTTTTTGTTTTTAAATACCTACATACTTATTATACATGTAAACATCCATGACTCGGAAAATGTCCATGCTCATCATATAAACATTTGCTCCTACCGGGATTCGAACCCAGGACCCTAAGAACGTAAGGCGGTGTCACTACCACTGCGCCATTCGGGTCGTCAAAGTTATTGCCATCAACTGGGCGTAAAATCCAGACTCCGTGGCTCCGTGGGTGCTCGGTACTTTGCATGACCCGGGATTAGAATCTCAAGTCACCCAGGACTGAGCATGAGGTCCTGACCCGACCAATGAGACAGTCCATCACCACTATCATCATCTGCCCAGCCTTTTCCCAACTACGTTTGGGGTCGGCTTCCAGTCTTACCGGATGCAGCTGAATACCAGTATTTTACATGGAGCGGCTGTCTATCTGACCTCCACAACCCAGTTAGTACGGGGTAATACGAAACTCCTTGGTTTACTGGTTGTCAGACATTTTGGGCCACTGACTACCTGTAACGACTGTCAAAGATGGACAAATGACAGCCGGGACCAACAGCTTAACGTGTTTTTCGAGGCACGGAGGAAACTTGGTATGTAAGAGTGGTCACCCATCCACAGACCAACCTAGGCAAGCACGGTTTAACCTAAAGATCGAACCGAGCGGCTGATATTATTTAGCCATGAGCCATGACTATGATAATAGAATATCTATTATCCTGATATCGTTTACCTAGTAAGTATACGCATTTAACTATGAGTGTATGAACCTAAACTAACCTATTATCTGATATCAATCAGTATAATGAAATTATTATCGAAAATAACTTTATCTTCTATATAAATAAAAATGAATTGTTGTTCGTTAGTCTGATTAAAACTCGAGAACGGCTGGGCCGATTGAGCTGATTTTGGTTTTAAAATGTTTGCCGTAGTCCAGGGAAGGTTTAAACGGTGAGAAGTAGACAGGTAGGTAGGTAGGTAGTAGGTAGGTAGGAAAAAATGAATTGCAACGCATGCCGGGTACAGCTAGTAATTAATATATTCCGAAGCACTTGTTGACATAGATGAAAGAGACTCATCGTAAGGCATCGTATACACCGAGGCACAGATAATAAATAATATAATAACGGATGGCTGTGTATAAGAGCGTACCAACAATGTTGCGGCCGCGTACAAATATATGAGAGCAGTAGCAGGATATTTTGAACAAAATTTCTAAAAAATAAAGGATATTTAAAATACTTAAAGGAATCTTTTAGGGTTTCGTACTCGAAGTATTACTCCGGACCCTATTGCTGAGCCTCTTAGAAACGTCCGTCTATATTATTTGTGTCGGTGTCTCTATAAGCGGACTGCATCTCTTGATCCATAATAAGTAGACAGTAGACATTTTCATGATTGAATTACGTACCTATATTAAAAAAAAAAACCCAAATAGATGGTGTTTGTATTACAGCTGCTAGGCTGAAGTCAAACTGGGCTGGTCACATTTGCCGCATGTCGGAGGAGCTAAATGCAAAGATTACCACTCCGTGGATACCAAGTAGTAGGAAACGACAACGCGGCAGGCTCAGAAGGAGATGGCGGGATGAGCTAGATTCTTTCGCAAAGTATTGGCCTTTTTTTTTCTTTTTTTTTGTTTAGGATGGGAGATCATCAAATGACTTCTCCCACTCTGGGCGGAGCGAGAGGGAGTGTCAGACTTTTACTGACTAAAACCCATCCATGTTCCTTCCTCGCCCTTTATGTTCCGGGGCCACGGTATCTTTCGAACAGGCCCGCAACCCCGGCAGGGGCGCAAAGTATTGGCCTAAATCGCACTAAATACATAGATCGCGAAATGTGGATGAAGGGCAGTGGCGGCGCAAGACCTAAATTTAGTGTGGGCAAGGTACATTTAGCGAGGCCCTCGGATGGTGTAAAACGAAAGGAAAATAAAAAATCACTTCAAATTGATCAGTTTTGTAATAAAGAAACAAATCTAAGTTTTTACTACTTAATACTTCTTTGTTTCTTTAAAAAAAAAAAAGAAAAAGAACTTTTCGAAAAAAACTAAAATTCTACTTTTGGTTTTACTGAACTCCATAGTGATCTCCAATGACCAAACTTCGAAAATTCAAAACAGGCCAAGTGCGTGTCGCGCCACGCGCAGTGTAGGGTTCCGTAGTAGCCCGTTATCACATGATAATTTATTGTTACTGTTTTTAGTTTTTTATTTTAGATTGGTTTTTCAATGCACTCTTCACCCGTTATAAACAAGCAACTAACAAGTCACTTTAGACTTTTCAAGGATTGGACTGGAACAATTAATATTTGTACTTTGAAGGTCTTAATCTACAAAATTCAAATGTTCTTACGTTTTTTGCAATTTGCAGAGCAGTGCTAAGTTGTATGTTGATGAAAATATCGTTTGCGACTTTATGAAATAATTATGTAGTTACAGAATTATAATCATCAAAATCATTAATACAATTCTCCAAGTTCACAAAGGTCAAAAAACTACTTTGACTTTGAAAAATTGGATTTGATTTATGATTTGACTATAATTCTGTAACTACGACTCTTTTCTAAATCAGGTATCACCCTCGAATATCTAATAATTAAACACGTGATAGCCTTTTAAAAATATGTAACACTATATAGCTGCTTGAGCGAATGAGTGAGCCCGCGAAAAAAATGGTCGAGTGCAAATACTAAGAGAAAAGTCGCAGATAAAAATATTTTGAATGGTCCGGAGCGAGACGGAATGGGAAGTCGTAACCTCTTTCTGCGAAGCAGTCATGCTAGCGAAGGAAGTGGTGAAACGCGAAAGGTAGAGAACCTCTCGTCCCAGCCGCCGCCGCGGGAGACGCACCGGACGTGTACCGCAGGCGCGGGCCTGTGGACGGTGAGCTATGAGCTAGCTCGACGTCCGTTCGTCTTATGATGACAGACCGTGTCTACGGCGCGCGAGTGTTTCACGCCCGCTTCAAAGAGATGTCAGCAATGGAAGGGGTCCGCAAGGGCCCATGCCTGCCGGGGCTGCGGCACTGTTCCAAAAAGATACCGAGGCCCTGGTACACAAAGGGCTAAGAAGGAACATGGATGGGTTTTAGTCAGTAAAAATCTGACACTCCATGAGTCATTTGATGATTTCCCATCCGAAAAAAAGAAAAATATTATATAAATCTTAGACGAGTCGCGTCCAAGGTTATCCTTATCATTATCATCGTTGTCAAACATCGATGTACGGGGAAATTAGGTACGAACCACCGAACTCTCCTAAATGCATGGATTTGGAATGTACTATAACTCCATACTGAACCTTGTGGCGTGTACTTTTAGATTTCCGTACTTTTAATTTTTTTTTCGGCTGTGAGGCGCGAGGCCCTTTGCACCGCGAGGCCGTGGGCTGTGGCCCACACCGCCCACGCCTTACGCCGCCTCTATTGAAGGGAAGAGAAGCCTTTGCCGTGCAGTGGAAGAATACAGGTTTATTATTAAAGAAAAAAAAAATACTAGCTGTACTGTGTCATCAATTAATTATTGAGTCAAACTCAAAGCATTAATTCAAACTAGTTTGATCCCGTGGGACACAAAATATCCTATGCGTAATCCAGGTTATGAACTATGTGTGTGTCATCTAAATCCGTTCTGAAGTTTATTTATTTATTCATGTACACACAAAATAGTTAAAAGGACAATATATTAACATAAAAGAGCACAAAGGTACTGGTACTGGTTTTTGCGTGAAAGAGTAACAAAGAACATCTTCTGCACAATCTTTCGCATTTATAATTAAAAAAGTAAGAGTAGTATTAGTAGGACAAGTAGACTATAACCCGAATCCATTGTCAAATTCTAAATTACGGCGAGTGAGGGCAAAACATAGTAATATATAAATAAATTAAAAATGACCCATGCGCGAGTCCGACTCGCACTTGACTCGTTTATTTTGAATCAGGTATGTATGTACATTCATGTAATGATGATGTAAATTAAATATCTTGAATAAACTACAGAATTTACCTTGGAGCAAATCACTAATAAATATTTTATTATTATTACTCAGCACTATCACTGGGAGAAGCCAATTTCGTCACACAAACGACATAAGTATGTAGGTACACAAATAACAATCAATATAAATGTTATAATTATATAAAGTCTTATTCATCAATGATACCTTTCCACCAATTTTTCCTACCATTGTGTCGTTATCCTTATGTTCAAGTTCGGATTGTCGGAAGCTTAATTGGCACGCGCTAGTTACTCGCGTCAGTAAACAGAGCCAGTGCTGTGTAGCCAGTAGCTATCGGTTCAGTAGTAGTGAAGTGTTGGCGGAGTTCGCCCGCGTGCGCCTCGCTCGTAGCTTCGTAGCAAAGTTCGTAGCACCGGCGTAGCGATCGCGTAGCCGCAACACTTTTTGGAATACAAAACTTTTTGAATGCGTTCAGTGACACGTTGAATTGTTGTAAGTGTTGTTTTTCGTTTATTTCTGAAGATTATGAGAATCTTGGATGTGATGAAGGTTTTTATAGGTTTACTGGCTTTTTTTGGTACAAACGCCAGCACAACAAGCTTCATGAAACTGTCATTTTTTTCCAATTAACTTTGAATCTTATTGAATGCATAAAGTTGAAAATCCGTCAGATTGTAGTGGCTTGATGTGCTGGCTTCTGGGTTTTTTAGGGTTCCGTTTTTGCCATTTGGCAACGGAACCCTAAAAAACCGACAAACTGAAAAACAGATTCGTAATGTCTGTCTGTCTGTCTGTCTGCCTATTTGTCTGTGCGTCCGTATGTCACAGCCACTTTTTTCCGAAATTATAAGAACTATGCTGTTGAAACTTGGTAAGTAGATGTATTCTGTGAACCGCTTTAAGATTTTCGTATAGAAATAGAAAAAAAGCAATACATTTGGGGGTTCCCCATACTTAGAACTGAAGCACCAAAACTTTTTTTTATGTCTTAAAACATGATATTGAGGTTTCTAATATCATTTTTTTCTGAACTGAATAGTTTGCGCGCGAAACACTTCCAAAGTGGTAAAATGTGCCCGAGAAATTACAACGGTTACTGCGGGAAGTTACTGTAACTTCTAAAATAAGAGAATGATAAAACTAAAAAAATATATGATGTACATTACTATGTAAACTTCCACTGAAAATGGGTTTGATCGAGATCTATTTAGTCGTTTTTTTTAAAACGTCATAGATCGTAAACATCAATTTACCTTTCATTCAGTCTGCTACAGAACCCTTCATGGGCGAGTCCAACTCGCACTTAGCCGCTTTTTTTACTTGTATGCTTCGCTACTGTTTAATAATTATAATGTTTTGTTAATTTCATGCGGCACAATAATCTTAAATGCCTCATTTAAGATTATTGTGTTGACAATGTGTTTACAATAATTAATTATATCCTAATCCTCTAAATAATTAAAGTGTTTAAAAACATAAGAAGCGAAATGTGTATTTCTGGATAATTAACACTCTTGTAGAAATAATTATAAATAAAATGAATGTCAAAACATATTAAATTAAAATGTTGGAAATGCAATAGAAAATATTTTGCAAATATTTTGCTGGTGCAATCCGGTCGAAACGTCGGGATTAAATTAAAGGTAAATTCGCGATAAATACCCGTATTCATATGTTTTATAATATTTTCTTTTGTTTGATATTCATCGAATAGTATTGAATAAACTAATATACAGGGAATGGGTGGTACCACCTGAAGGGAAAGTACTCGAAGTACTGGAAATGTTAAATGTTACTGAAAGGAAACATTCCGTTATTTTTAAAAATAAACATATCTGCATTCACAGATTTTCGAAAATACGCTTACTAAAAATGTCTAAAAATGTAGAGTACTTTTCCTCCAGGTGGCATTGTAATATTCCACCCTGTGTAGTTCTCTTACATAACATCATGCCTGTAATCAACGAAGGATTGTAATAGGCAGGGAAGTACCCATTTGTTAGTTCGCCAGTTATGTTTAAGTCCCATGTAGTAGGGGGCGAGCCTATTCCCATCAGCCGGGCACTAAACCAGACTCAGACAAAGGTTGTAAAAATACCTCTGAACGAAGCCGAAAGTCACTTTTTCTCCCCGACATTGCGTTTTTTTTTGTTTTACACCATACCTGCGGGAACCTTCTAGTTACGGAGATATTGGGGATCAAACTTCAACTTTTTTTAAATACAAGTTTTTAATGTAATATTTTTCACCCTAAAAATGAGTTGTTTCCCAGCAATAATTTGTGCCTAAAGTGACTTAGTTTGATGTACAGAATGTTTGCTTGATGGCTTCGTGACGATTTTGTTTACACCCTGTGTGTACCCAATTTCTAAATCGATTACCCTTTACAAACGGGAAGTTTCTTAACTTGAAGCCTACTCAGCAAGCCCCCTCCCCTGCCATTCGACCCCCACCCCCTGCGTCAACACTTAACACAAACATAGCATTCCTCTCCACGATACTACTTGGAGGGTAGTTAGCAAAACACTCGACTATAACTTTCAATAAATGCTTTCTCCGTGTTTACTAACAATAGGCTAAGCATAAAAGAATGCCTAAATATTTGATTACGCGGTTCCGTTAGGTTGTGCATGACGTTCACTCAAATTCGTCTAAAATTAGTATTCGACTTACTGAAGGTTCGATTTTGACCAGATTTGGCTTAAAAATCTAGTTTCGGCCACAATTTTGGTTTCGGTCAATTATTAGCCAAAACGTTGCTTAAATTTCTGAACCGTCTTATGTATTTGGGCTAACTTTGGGTGGGTTGTTTTTTCGTGATCGCTAATTGAGTTCGCCGCCATTCTTGGCTTTTACATTTTATATTTTTTTAATATTATATCGTTTTTAATTTGCTAGACACGTGTTAACTATCTTATACAACATTTAAACTTTCTGTTCACGAAACCGTCAATAAACTAACTACGCAAAATCATTGTTGGGAAACGAATTTTTTGGGAGGTGAAAAATCACCGGTTTCTTTGGGACACAATGGAACACACCCAAAACATTGTGCTGATATGAATACTTCAGGGGTTAATGAAGTATTTAAAATCTTATATATAAAATTCTCGTGTCACAGTTTTCGTTCCCATACTCCTCCGAAACGGCTTGACCGATTCTCATGAAATTTTGTGAGCATATTGAGTAGGTCTGAAAATCGGCCAACATCTATTTTTCATCCCCCTAAATGTTAAGGATTATCCGCCCCTAACATTTTTAGGTAGGTAGTAGGTAGCTTTTTCCCTCTTATGTGACGCAGACGAAGTTGCGTGGGACAGCTAGTAAATTTATAAAAATAAGTAGTGGATGATTTGGAATTTACCGTATTTTTTTTTAGGATGGGAAATCATCAAATGACTTCTCCCACTCTGGGCGGAGCGGGAGGGAGTGTCAGACTCTTACTGACTAAAACCCATCCATGTTCCTTCCTCGCCCTTTATGATCCGGGGCCGCGGTATCTCTTTCGAACAGGCCCGCAACCCCGGCAGGCTTCGGCCCTTGCGGGCCCCTCCCCTTATGCTGACATCTCTTTGAGGCGCGCGTGGAACACGAACGCGCCGTCGACACGGCCTGTCGTCGTCGTTAGACGGACGGACGGCTAGCTAGCCCATAGCCAACCGTCCACAGGCCCGCATCTACGGTGGCTGGTAGCCACCACGTGGCCCCCGACGCCCGTTGCGTCTCCCGCGGCGGCCGGGAAGAGAAGATCTCTCCCTCTCTCGTTCCGCCACCTCCTTCGCTAGCATGACTGCTTCGCAGAAGGAGGCGACGGCTTCCCATTCCGTCTCGCTCCGGACCATGGATTGAACTAGGGCCGGACGCGAGAGGTCGCCGCCGCCGATCGCCGTCACGAGGACACGGCGGAGCTCCGCCCACGCAGGGCAGACTTCCACCGTGTGCTCCACCGTGTCCTCCGGTCGATCCTCACAGTGGAGACACCCGGGCGTTTCCTCCCGCCCGATTCGGTGCAGGTACCTCCCGAAACATCCGTGTCCGGTGAGGACCTGCGTCAGGCGGAAGGTGAGGACGCCGTGGCGCCTTTCCAGCCACCAGTTTTGGTTTCGGCAGAAAATCCTGACACCATCCTTTTTATAATCTTGGGTACCAAGTACGCTTGCTGGTTCACCGCGGGCCGTAAGCGTCAGACAGTCTTTAAATAAGATAGATCGCTCTTACAAACGTTGAATAACGTTCACTAGCTGTCATTAATCTTTCTACGCGATGGAGGAATATGTAGGTACATTATGTGCTGATAGACTGAATAATATCTCCTTTTATTCGACTAAGATACATGGATATACCGTGTTTAGGATAATGCCTTTGACAGGATATGTATGTTCATTTATTCGACGGAATGTTGCTCAAAACTACTCGTATAAAACCAAATGCTTTTCTCTCCTAGAAATCAGTGTGTTCCTATCAACCAACCCAAATACGTTTTTAATATGAGCGCAAATAAAAAACATATCTGTTATCGACGAGATACAAAGGCTTGTACGTCGTCTGGTTATCAATATTGTGCTGGTAGCAGGAGGCCGGTAGCGCTGCTAATGAAAGCTCCTACAACTCGTGGTGATAACTTATCATAATGATCATCGCATTACATATCAGCTGCCCTCTAACGATTACTTCGAACCTAACTAAATCGTTATTTGTTTTGTGCTCTTTTTTGTAACTCTATTATTATACTCGTATTAGACATAGATAATTTCCTAGATATGCATAATTATAGTATAAAAAACGACGTGTAAAAGTGTTTGAGAAACCCTACTTGCTGAATAAATATCATTTATCATTTACAGAAGAAACAATTTATGGTGAGACTTTTAGCACAAAAAATATCTACTATTTTCGTAAAATTAAATCCAAAATACCAACACATAAAGATGTCTACATAAATCTCAGTATCTTTTTTCTGACGTTTACTGTTACTTTGTATTTTCACGTGGCACATTAGCCTACTTACATTTCGGTGTCACGTTTCACAATTTACCTAAAAGGCATTAAGGCGACTACATGAGCTAAACGCGATTTTTAAAATCCTGAAAGTATATGATTCACTGCAATAAACAAAACCAGAAAAATATATGATATTTTTCAGATAAAAGAAAAATATATGATATTTTTCAGGATATATGCTCGTATTTTAGTGTTTTAAATGATTAAAAAAAACATATACTTTCTTAATTAAGTAAATGATTATAAAGAAAGTATATGTTTTTTTTAAGAGCACTTCACTAGGGGCCGTAATAAACAATAGGAACAAGTAATTATAGGGAGTCATCTACAACACTCCATCCACAATCTGCTCATCGATGGATGGACTGTGTAAGAAAAGAAATATCTGATGAGATGACGAAAAATGGAGGAGTATGGAAGAAGAAGACATGCTGCGCCGAACCAAATAAATTGGGATAAAGGCAAGAGAATCATGATGAAGGAGCCATCTACTAGCCAGTTTTTATGAAGAAACAAATGTCCTGGCCACTCCTGAGTGGTTGTCATCAAGACTTCAATTTGACCAATCTAATGATTCTCGTTTTGCGCGAGATGTTCCTAAAAGCCGGATGATTTGAGCTCGTGATGGCCTGGGATCTATCTCACTTCAGCCCACCTACGCGGATATTAGGCACTATTACGTAGTTACATACTTAGGTACAGTCTCACACCACAGTTTTTTACGTGAGCAGATGTCGCAATCGTATAGAAGGATGATGTTTTTAGGTTTCCGTACCCGAAAGATAACCAACACGATTTTACCCCTATTTTTAAGCGTCCGCTGTCCGTCCGTCCGAATGCCTGTCAGTGGTATCTCATGATCCGTAATAACTAGATATAGACAGTTGAAATTTTCATAGAATGTGTATTTCTATTGCCGCTGCCGCTGTAACAACAAATAATAATAGTAAATTAAAGGGAGCAGCCCTACTACGGTAGCAGAACCCTTCATGCGAGAGTCCGACTCGTACTTGGCCGGTTTTTTATCTCTTCGACATTTGGATGATTGGAATTATACCTTTCATTGAAATACTTCTTAAATTCTTCTCAAAAATCAATCTGCCATCGTGAATTAATTTTCTGTAATTAAAAGCTTAATTTCAAACAGCTTGTTGAAAGGTTTTCACGTGACTACGGATGTAGCATCTAATACCTGTCAGTCTTTGCCAAATATTCGTAAGCTGGGCGAGGAAGGAACGATTTTCATTTGAAGCCATGTACTGTAAGTAATTATTGAGACATTTATGTCCTGAGCAGGGAACCAAAGGCAGGTGTTTACTACTCTCAAAGCTAATTTGAAAATCTATCTAAATCTATTTATATACTAATATTATAAAGAGCTGAAATTGGAGAGGTTGAGGGTAATCTCTGGAAATACTGAACCGATTTTGAAATTTATTTTACTACAAATAAAGCCATGTTATTTGTGAGTGTCATAGGCTTTATTTATTACTAGAAATAAATTAAACGTTCACCCCACGCGAAGCGGGGACAAATCCGACGGGCCGCTAGTTTTCAATAAAGTAGAGCAATAAAATTATCATAAAAAGGATTTTTTGTACTTACTTCTAAGAACCTGTCTATAGATATACATCACCAATGTTAGGTAGATATTGTGTACGTTTAGGGATTTTAGGACATTTCGTGACATTTCTTAAGTTTAATGAATACACCCACACACACACACACACACACACACACACACACACAAACCCACAAACACACACACTCCACAAATTATAGAATTGAATTTTGCTGTGGAAGAGCGGAGTCTCCTAACACAGGCAAAATAAGCTCCAATCACCAACTAATGTACTATCGTGGACACTCCCGCCTGACCACCACTAAGCTCGTATTTGCTTGCACTTACAACATGAAGCGCTCTCTAGCTCCGCCCCGCCTTTGTATAGAAATAATGAATGAAATACAATACCGTTCCGCCCACCGCACTGACGAGTCCGACGCACGCCGAACGAGAGTTATTGTTATTTTCAAACTGCCATTATTAGGAAAAAAACTTTAACTGAATTTGACTTTCGTTACTAATGGTGCGTGAGTGTTGATTTGGTAATTGTAAATTAAAAACTTAATGATTTCTGTGAGTAATTTCAAATTTATTATAAGAATCTTATGAAATCCTATGCTATTTAACAGGCAATTGTAAGCGTGTTCTCTAAATCGGCTTTAACGATTTCGATAAAATTTGAAATAATGAGGCTCTAGGGGGCTGAAACGTTGATCTAGCCAGCGGGCCTAAAATGGCCGATTTTGCATAATATGGATCACGTCATAAATTTAAAATTCTAAAACTGGACTTTATGTTAATGACAATAACGTCCATTTTAATCATTTAAACATTTTAACGTGATTCATATTGTTTTTTTTGGGACAAGCCCGCCACGCTATTCCCAAACCTCTGTAATTCCTGAAAGTCAGAATCAACAGTGGCGACCACCAGAAAACCGCCGAGACAATGAAGCGCGACGAAATCCCTGAGAATGAATTTAACTGTCTAGGATCCCGCAACGAAATTAATCAGAAAGTATAACGGAGGAGCAGGAAAAAAAAGAAAAAATAAATTATATTAATTTTATGTTCTGCTAAAGCGGCTATTTTAGACCCCCAGATCTCTCTGGGAAATTCGTTGCCAGATAATATTTGTCCTGAGCGGAGCTCGGTCACCCAGATATTTTACTTAGAATAAATACATCAATGCTGACGCCATTGTTTAACAGTTGTGTCTACTTCGCTAACAGATGAAGGTAAAAGTTTGATTTTTTTAATCCTATTAACGTTTACGCATAAATTTAAAAGTAAAATACTCGTTTATTAATTTTACTACCTATAGTATATAAAACAAACACCGATATATTTTCATAAAATATTTATTAGGTCCATTATCGGAATTGGATACAGTAAATAGGTTAAACACAAAATCAAACATCAAGTAACAGGATCAACTTAAAATACTTTACGGTTTAAACAAATACAAAACCTCCTTTCCTGTGACCTACTACTACAAACGAAAGATTTTTATAAACAATAGTTATTCAATTGATGCAATCCCTTACAAAATTACGATCCACTTTTCGTGGTAGATTTAAACCAAAAACAATAAAATTTGAAAAATATATAAAATCTCTGAAAATAAACATATATGCAAAATAATTGGCTTTTTGCCGGGTTTTGTTAAAAAAAGATCAAAAATATCAACAGATGAAAGCAGTCACACATGGCAGTAATCATATTTAAACATTTTGCAATATGCGCAAAAACATCAAAATTATCTGTAAGTGCGCGTTACAAAAGTAAAGTATAATAAAACGACAACGATAAACAAAAACTTTGCTAGAATAAAACAGTCGGCAAATAATATTTTCTCTAAAAGTTAATACTAATATCTAAGCAGTGATAAGCATTGTTTCTTGAAAACCTACCTAAGAAATTGAAACAGATAGTGCGTGAGTAAGCGAGAGAGCACTTAAGTTCGCCCGGAACAACAAAACAATAACATTCGTGCAGACATAGTTATTAAACCAAGTTTTAATTTTCGTTTAGATTAAATACATACTTTCTTTTTATATAATAAATCAAATTAACACAAAACAATAATAGAAAAGAAACACAATAAACAATATCATCCCTAAAATTCAATAAACGGTTGGCAATAATTTTTATTTTGACTACTTATATCTTATTAAATGCAAGGTGGTTACTCAATCTTAAAACTACAATAATCGATACCCTGTTCCCGATACCAGTTCGCTACGTTTTTTTTTAAATAAAAATGTTTAAAATTTGTAAAAAATAAATGAAGGAAATACACAAATATTTGGTCATCGCGACTCCTGCGTCAATAACAGGCGTCGCAAGAAAGTATTCGAGTTGACCCATAACAAATTAACAACAAAACAATAATACCCGTGCGTAACTACTACACCAAGTCTTAACTCTCGTTAATAATAAAATTAGACAAACATTTTGAAATGATTCAATAAATCAAAATAAACAAAAAGAAAACAATTATTAAAAAACAATAAACAAAATCAACCGTCATCGTCATTCATCATGTCAGCCGAAAGACGTCAACTGCTGGACATAGGCCTCCCCCAAGTGTCGCCACATTGAGAGGTCCCATGTGACTCGCATCCACCGGATTCCCGCAACCTTCACCAGGTCTCAAATCAACCGTCGTTAAATAATAAATATTTTTACTATTCTTCATTATATACAAGATTATCACAATAATCACTCACTGACTACTTAATAGCTTAATACTAAAATATTAAAATAATACTTGATACCCTGTTCCCGATACAGGGGGCTACAACTTTTTATATTTTTTAATCTTTTTTTTAAAATCATAATGTATCATATTTGTGAGAAACTAAATACACTAATATTTAGTCATCGCGCCTCCTGCATCAATGACGGCGTCGCATCTTGTTCTTAAAGACTGGATCAGCACTTCACACAAGTTGGAACCCCTTACAGACTCCCAAACTTCGTCAGAATGAGCAAGAAGTTCCATTTCCGTTCTTTCCCGTCGGTGATCCCATCTCTGGACCATTATACCTCACAAATTCCCGATGGGGTTCAGGTCAGGAGATCGTGATGGCCAGCGCAATGTTTTTATTTCTGGTTGTTGGTTTAACCAAGTCCGCACAATGCGTGCTTGATGTGGCCAATTGTCCTGTATAAAAATAAATTCGTGGAGCTCTGCTCTCGGATATACTACGCGCACTGTAGGCACCATCACGGTTACCAATATTTCGCGGTAAGCTGCGCCATTTGCTCTCATTGGGATATGGACAAGCTATCCGGGACCTCCAGCACTCATCCAGCCCCATATATTTGAGCATACCCTTCCAGAATCATTATTTGGTATTACATTTCTGGGTTCGTATCGTGTATTCATCACGCGCCATAAATGTTGTCGACCATGTTGGCTCGACCTAAAACACTTCTCATCTGCAAACATGGCGCTTGAGAAGTCCATATCTCTATAGTCTCTTGCGAACCTTACTCTTGCCGCTTTTTGTTGCTCGGTGAGCACGATTTTCTTTGCTGGCTTCCTGTGGTGAAGCTCCGCTCTATGTAAAGCACGGCGAACTGTGCGCAGTGACACGTCGTACTCCTCGGCGAACACTCTTGTCGGCGTGAACGCGTTCTCTTGCTGGTAGGTGTTTACCAAACGTTGGACGTTATCTTCGGATATAAGATATGGACGTGGTGCCCGCGGTCTATCCTCTAATCTTCTTCATAGCGTCTGATCCACAGCCGGAAAGTGTTTCTCTACAAACAATAAAAAAACCTCATAAGTCACATTGTTTTTAACTGAATCAGAACGAAATTACTACTTTGCCCTATATTTACACCTATTTAATTCTCAATGCTGTTATTTATGTGTAGATAACAAAAATGCGGCTTGAGCCTGATTTTTTTGGCATATTAAAGATAATAAATAACAAAGCATGTTTTTACTTCGGCATGCAATTTGAAACAAACAAAATAGTTACCTACTGTTTCAAATCGAGATTTCAAGAAAAACATGCGGTCGCCAGCCCTTTGTTTGCATTTTTAACCATAAACTTAATAATGCGCTTTGTTATCACTTTTTAAACTTAGTCGGCAAAGGATTAAAGTTCTTTGATGCCTTCTGTTGTTTCTAATGCTTTGTTATACTGAGGTAGGATGTTGGGTTTGTCTAAATATTATTATATCGTTTTGCATTCAAACTAATATGAAGCTCGTTCGATATTCAAGATACAAAGAGATGACGTTTCTATTGACATTGAAAAACCGACTTTTCACACGATTTGTTTATTAGGTCTCGCTAGTCGTGTCCTGGGCCCTGTAATGGCTGCTTTAGCAGAATCGTAATAGGATAAAAATATGAATTACATTACAATTCGTGAAATGGTCACAAAGTGACAATTCATAAAATAAACTGTGACCATTTCAAGATTTTTTTTATTGTGGTTTATATTAGTATCCAATAATGATACTGCTAAAGCGGTAATTTAGTCATGAACACAAAATCATCTATACCTACACTAGCTACGTATAACGACGACTCGGGAGGCGGGTTGAGCGCTCTCACGAACGAATGATTGTTCGACCCATACGCTAGAAAATGATTGGCATCGAAAGTGATAAACAAAATTATTAAAGGGACTGCAGGAGCTAAATTAGCAACTCTGCGGTGGTTCAAACTTCGTTTGAAATACTGTTAGAATAATGTTCTAATTAGCTTACAATACAAAGTGGCTGTTACGTCAGTCACTGACGGACCGAATAGTGTGAAATCAGCACAGATCGAATGGTTTCGATCGATTTACAAAATGTCTATTGATTGGACTAAAAAAATAAAACGCTATGATGCTAATATGTTGCTTGTAGTATTATTTGCCAGAAAATCAGAATGATCCAATGTATTTAGTACGGTCTATATTCGTTAATAGAATTTTTTTGTGATAAGTTTGTGACTTTTTTTATATCTCGAGTAAAATTAATTGTATTAAGTTTTCAACACACTATCATACTAGACTAGCATGTATCCTTTTTCTAGTTTTGTTTATTGCAGTGTAGTACTAATAAAACACCTAAATACGATACATAGTGGCAAAGTTTTTTCCTTCAAAATCAACAACAGAAATAAAGATAGATAGTGCGTGTGTTAACGAGAAATCGGAGAAAGAAAAAAGTGTTTGAGATCGCGCTTTAATCATTGTTTTATCAAATTTAAAAATTGAATATTTTTTCTGCTTGTTTCTAGTTTAATTATATTTATCAATCAATACTTATACCCTACTCTTGTCACATGAAAATTAAAAGTTTCTAATTATTTACATAAGATAACAGTTGCATGATACACTTTGCATCGTTTATAGAGTTTATTGATAAATTAAGTTAATTAAAAATAACAAAATCTATCTTATCAACAAATAAAATAGGTGGTGGGCTACTATTTTTTTAAATGTTTTTCATAGTGTTTTATACAATAGAATGTTTAAAAATGTAACATAATATGTATAGTAAATAAAAGGACAATTAAAATAATTTACTACTTACGCTCATATGCAGCTGCTCAGCGATTTGGCTGATGTTAAATCCTTGTCCATGCAAAATTATAATTTCATTTCGTTCTTCTTGTATGAGATTTCTGGAAGACATTATGCACAAAATGTTCTAGCACAGGTTCTCAGGAGTCCCATATTATCGCACAGGTTAACGTTTGGGCAATCATAGGTCAGGTAAGCTGAGCAATGGTCAATGTTCAAAAGGTCCGTAAGCGCGCCAAAGTTCGTCCGTAAAATTCGCAAAAGGTGTACAGAGGACACGTCACTAAGCTGCGCAGTGCAGATTGCAACTAATTACGTTGACGCTTCTCTAATAGGCCTAAACTTTGAGGGGGCGTGGTTTGGCGCCTACGCATGATTTAAGCGAAAAAATTTTTAACTGGGCAGGCGGAAAAGACCGCCACTGTACTTACCTAAAACTTTTTGGTTATAAAATAATGTATTTTTTTTGTATTTTTGAATTGAAGGTCGTTATAACCTTATCATATAATTCAAACTTTCGAAGACAGGGCCCACTCGCGTCACCTTATGATAATTCAGTCCCTCCACCCCTCCCCTTCACGTTGGACCACGTTCTGATCCGTCGCCAAGTTATTCACATTGTTATTGAAATGTTTTATTCCAATATTCAATTCGATGTATGAATTAACTTATTCCTTGAAGAAGCCCAAGGCCATCGGCCGGGCACTAGATCCAGTCACGAGGATGACTACGAGTCATTACTGTACAGCCAAACTTTTTGCCATGTGCGATATTAGCAACCGCGTATTGTAACTTGTAAGTGTATGATGTAAAGAGCTTGCGCATAGGTAATAACAGTCGCTAGGGTCAATCTTCAGATTAAGCCTCGCGTTGAAGTTGGTCAGTAGATAGGTGAGCACACATAACCTACCCTTTCCTCCGTACTTCGAAACACACGTTAAGCCAATGGTCCCGGCTTTCATTTGTAGATTTTTGAAAGTCCATATACAGGTAGTCAGTGGCCCCAAAGTCTGACAACCAGTCTTAATAAGGAGGAACTATCAACTGGGTTGTGGAGGTCAGATAGGCAGTCGTAAAATACTGGTATTCAACTGCATCCTATTAGACTGGAAGCCGACCTCAACATGTTGGATAAAGGCTAAGCAGATAATGTGCTGTGAATGCACGATAATATCGTGTTTTTGGACACACTACACTAGTTCGCAATAAATGTTTGACTTTGGATATTTTCCAAAAGCTCTCGGCCTAAGGCGATACTTTGACGAGCCAACAGTGCTCCTTTAATACGCATTACATTAAGGGGTTAGTGTTCGTGAGATCTGGCTTAAACCCCTTCAGACTGTAACCTCGTATATATTTAGACGTCTCGAACTCTCGATATCGGAATGGCAAAGCCCTACTTCGGTTTACTTAATGTGACATATAATGAATACTTAAGCTTTATGGCGCGTTGTGTTGTGTAATTAATGTGAAAACATAAATCTTTACGCACATTATTACTTTGAGAGTCGCAATAAACTAATCTTCACATAAAACAAATCACCATGACGATAACATGTCGGTCTGTCTGTTCGCTGACTACTTAATCATCGTTTCGGTACTCAGGATTCAGATTGAATTTAACTGGTTTTAACTTATCTGTACTTTATTAAAAAGTAAACCTATTCGAAAAACCGGATTCTATAAAGTTATGGAATCAGCCGTTACTTTGCGGGAATCTATGGCAGTAAAATGATATGCAAGAGTAGGTACTTACTTAATTTTTGTTCCGCAAATATTGTGTAGTGTGTAGCTCCCGCCGGTTGTACCGCCTGCAAAATATATGTGCACAATTGCGTATGCAAGTATGTTCGTTTGACAATATTTCGAGAGTTTACAATCTCTAGTCATTTTACAATCTAACGGGATTGACAATTTTACGGTGACATACCGTACCATAAGTACATAATAGGTATACTTTTTATGATTCTATTCTATTATTGGTACACAAACATTTGTCTTACTTGACCGATTTCGCGCGAGCGATGCTGCTGACAACGTAATTGTATAAACACCGTCATGCATTGCCTGACACCCGAGAGTTCACAAACATCATCAATCAAATGCATTCGTCGCGCCTCCAAGTCACCCACACGCGGGTGTGATCCGATGTACTTAAACGTAAAACGGAAATAAACATAACGATGTACCTACCTACTTAAATAAAAAACAAAACTGTTTGTTTACATCTCATCTCACAACAACACTATAATAATAATCACTCACTGCTGAATTTTATATCGTCAATAATGTGTAAAAGCAGCACAAAATTGGCAAAATATCGTAAACGAAGTTCGACCAACATTCTATTGAGTTTACAACCAGATTATTTTATTGCTATTAAACCGAATTTCTATCCTCACCTAAATACATTTTGGAATAGAAAATTGATGTCTTTGCAATACCACAACAGAAAATGGAATTTATGAATCAATAAATCAAGTCAAAGTGGAAGTGAAGCTTTGATGTTCATATTGAATAACTTGAGCCGAGGGACATCTGAATGTTATTAGATTAAAAATGTTTCTTGTTCTCGTTACATTCATTTCATTCAATCAATCTTCGTTACAACACAGTTATGTAAGGATATAATAAAAGTGACTGACGGAATCTATTCAAATACAAACAGTTAAATTGACTGGATGACAATGTACCAGTAGGTATAGGTACTTACTTTTATCTGTCAAATGTAACTATTTGAAAGGGTTGTCCTGTGACTGTTGTTGCTCATTTGTAAGTACCTAATAAGTGGCAGTCATTATCAAATTATCACGGTCGTAATGGTGTGTATACAGCACACACAGTATGTACGCTACACTAGATAGATACAGAGCGGCCGGTAGTGAGGCGCCACTGATTAGGGGTCCAGTCTGCCCGGACCCGCGCATCCCGCATCTAAACATAAATTGCTGCTCAGAAGGCATTCCTTCATAGAAGGAACGATACCAGTCGATACGGTTTTCTAAATTACCACTGTTTGCTGGCAACAAAGCATTTCATATTGCAATTGCTGACAGACATTTTGGCATGTCTGCAGTTTCTTGCAAATACATAGATTAGGGTCGAGTACTATTTAGTACATATTCTGCTTATAAGGTACAGGGTTTGAGTAGCAAAAACTTTTACTGCTTGGTCCACAGAATGAATCTCCTGGAATATTACGTTGCGCACGCGCATCCACATGCGCCCGCGCCGCGAGTTCTCTCAGCAATTGCCGTAATTAACTGAATGCCGCGACGATGTAACGATTACAATAATGGCGCCCTTTCGCGCCCGTAACATAAATATCTCACACCTTACGAGAAAATAACAAATTACCATCTTGCCATTGAAGTTTATTATAAACCGTGAATTACAATTTTGCATCCCACATTTCTGTGTGATGAACAGAAATTGTTTGCATTTTAGGTTTTTATTTTCGTTTAAGCTATAGATAGATAGGCCTCTGTCCAATTTGAGGAAAACAGCCGTGAACTTGTTCATTTAACAATTTATTTATTTTATCTGCACATTATCCCTATCCAATAATAAAACAAAACACAACTGTCGCGTCATTTCTACTGTCTCCCAGCTGGTGCCTAACAGACCGAAACATATATATGTTAGGCCGCCAGCTCCCCGCCCCAATAGCATAATTATGGATTTCCATAAACTACAGGATTAGGGCACGGCTCCATTATTTCTTGGGTCCAGGTGTGAACTAGATGAAAGCAGGCTATATTTGAGAGACAATATAATAAGCAGACCCCCCACTAGGTGGACCGATGACCTGGTGAAGATTCCGGGAATCTGTTGGATGCGAGTCGCAAGGGACCGGTCAATGTGGCAACACGGGCGGGAGGCCTATGTCCAGCAGTGGACGTCATTCGGCTGAAATGATGATGATGATGATAAGCAGTTCTCAATGAAAAGCTGATGAGCAAGAAGTACTCGTGTGATAAATTGGTGTCTCCTAATAACATCACACCTGTTATCTCCGAAGAGTTAGACAGAGGTGTACCTGGGTGTACCTAATAGTACACCCTTATTCCACCAGTTATGTCCCATGTAATAGGGGCGAGCTTATTGCCATCAACCGGACACAAATCCGTGCTCCGTGGCTGCTACTGAGAAATTCCTGATGGAAAAACCACATTTTGCCTGACCCAAAAATCGAACCCAGGCCCTCATGCTCAGCAGTTGCAGTAAATGGCTACGAGGATATTTTAAAATTCTCAATAAATAATGAATATGATATTAGTAACGAATAGCACTGGTTGTTACTAGTTCGAAAAAACTTGTCGTATACATTATGTATGTATTTTTATTCGCGACGAATGTAACACGTGCTCTGATAAATCATTCATTTAAATTTTAAATTTATAAATGTTTTGATCGTGTTTTACCCGCACTACTACGCTTGTGGAATGACTAGGGTCCATTTACAAATCGAACGGTTGTGATTTCCAACCTTCTGTTCAGTGCAGAGAGTAGGTATTATTTTATGAGACCGGTTTTCTTTCTCGATAAATGGGCTATCCAAAAAAAAAAATTTTTCAATTTGAACCAGTAGTTCCTGACCAAAAAAACTCTTCAGCTTTACAATATATGAGTATACTAGCTGACCCACGCAACTTCGTCTGCGTCACATAAGAGAGAAAAAAAAAAGACATTCCTGCTTCGCTCCTAATGGTCGTAGCGTGGTGTTATATAGCCTAAAACCGTCCTCGATAAATGGACCAACACAAAAATATGTTTTCGATTTGAACCAGTAGTTCCTGAGATTAGCGCGTTCAACCAAACAAACAAACTCTTCTGCTTTATAATATTAGTATAGATAGAAAGATAGATTTGGTTTAGTTAGATATCTCGTAGTAAAATGTCAGGGTTTTTAATGAAGTAACTGACCTTAAAGATATCCTCACCAAGCTTGGTATCTATCTATCTACTAGGTTAACAGTTAGCGTGCAGTCTACCGTTTGCTAAGCGTCAAGACTTCCTTTTGGTCTTAGATACCTAGAAAACTTCACCGGGTACCAATTACAGAGCTGCCTTTGGATCCTATCATCTACATATTGTCATTAACAGTCATTAATAGTGATGACTTATTTACATGCAATCTCTTGTTTCAGTTATCGACAGTAATTACAACTTTGTAAACTTGTAGACATTGTTCGTCCTTCTCAGGGATGTCGCTTGTCAATTTACCGCCATGGATTCGTAACTTACTAGCAGGTTTCGGTAGGTTACGATCTCTGTCTGTTTGACATTTCTAGCTCCTAGCTTACGGCCGGTTACAAACAAAACGTTTCTTTTATTTTTCTATGAATCACGGATATATTCAAGCTATCTTTATTTATTAGGAACACCGATAGTTACGAGCGTAGGCATAGTAACTAACAGTTATACATTAGTAAGTTATACAAAACGGCCGTCAGATAGTGAACGTTGCACTTTGCAAACGTCGTATTCATTGAAACAGGTTGTAAGGGTAAGTTTATGTGAAAAAAATGAAGGTTTATTATAAAGTAAATAAACGGTGTGACGTTCAACAAGCCCAGTGCGCCCGCGTGCCCGCGTGGTTGATCACAGCCCACTCCCTCTCTCAGGAGATAAGTGCATTGAGAACGATAATTATAGCCTGATGCGTATTCCATACATCAATCCGAACCTAGTAATATTCGGAAATTTAAAAAAATGCTGTTATTTTTGAATTATCTTTGATTTTCTGTATAGGGGTCCAGAGTCCAGAAGGATGTGTTGAATACGTGATGACCGTTTGTGCGCCGACGCCTCTTGTATGTAGTCCATAATAATAAACATTTTGTTGATGTTACCAAGATTGTATCTGTGAACAACCATAATTGTAATTACATATAAATTCTAAGCGTTTGCAACCCTACACTCTCATAAAAGTTTTAATAAAAGTGTTATGCCTCAATATTTAAATGAGCGTCATCGATTGACATGCAGATGCGTCATAACAATCATTACATAACCAGTATGAGGACCGCTTGTCGAAGAGATAATAAATCACTTACTAGTATACTCTGTTAAAAATGCTGATCATTAAAATACAGAAAAGCTGGTTTATGTTTTTAGCTCGACTACTCGTCGCGAGTTCTTTGGTTTGATTCTCGCAGCCCTTACTTGCTGCCATAGCTTGTAGCGGTCGGAAAAAATATTCTATGTCTTGAACCAGGTCATGATCAACCTAGGAATCGATTCAAATGGTGGCAGAAAGAGTAACTTTCGAATTTAGGAAACTATACAAGATCTTGTTTCTATTAAGGGACATGTGAATAAGTAGTAGGAAAATAAGGAATTCCCTATTTTCAAAATAAAAAATGTTTAGTCATTATTGTTGAGACCGCGCAATAATAAGCTGGAATATGGTGGCACACGAGAAATGCACTCCTTCAAACCCGGATTAAATAATGTTTATTTTCATCCCCCCATCTCGGAAAGAGTATTTTTGCTCTTCGATATCTGAGTGCAACAGCCGTTTTTATCGTCTTGAGGGTAAAGTAAATTTGAATTTAGAACATCGTGTGCACTAAGCATGTGAATTCAAAACATCTTTTCATCCCCCCATCTCGGAAAGAGTATTTTTGCTCTTCGATATCTGAGTGCAAAAGCCGTTTTTATCGTCATGAGGGTAAAGTAAATTTGAATTTAGAACATCGTGTGCACTAAGCATGTGAATTCAAAACATCATTAAACCTATTTACTTCTACCTCTATGGTGCCGAATTTATCATATTTTTTTTTTTAATTTGTTGAGAACTCAGACTCGGAACCTTCTTGGTGTACTTTTTTTAATATGTTTTGCGCGCGCCATTTTCTTTTCACGTCATATTTGTTAACACCTTACGTTAAAAACAAGGAATCCAACTTCCTAAAATGACCACTCATAATCTAGCGACGAGGAAGTTTATTTGACGCCAACAGAATTAACAGAATTTGTTAATAATGCGCTTTTTTTTTTGCGTTTATTCATTTCCTCGCTGAGGTGGGATGAAAAGTTACGTGTTGCACTCGAGTGCAAAGATTTTTCACCTCGAGCTCTTTTGATTCCCTCGCTAACGCTCAAGATTCTAGGTTTTGAATCACTCGCTTCGCTCGTGACTCAATTTTAGAATCTTTCGCTTGCTCAGTCATCAAAATTGAGCACGCGGTTAAAAATCAACTTTGCACTCTTGTATAACAAATAACTATTAAACCTATTTACTTCTACCTATACTATCTAATTAAAAAAAAATAAATGATAAATTCGGCACCATAGGGTGCCGAATTTATCATTCATTTTTTTTTTTATTTATTAAGAACTCAGACTCGGAACCTTCTTGGTACCTATACTTTTTTTTAATATGTTTTGCGAGCGCCATTTTCTTTTCACGTCATATTGTTAACACCTTAGGTTAAAAACAATGACGTATTATAAATAGACGCGTCATGCATGAACATCACGCCTGTCGAAAACAGCGTAAATACTGTCGGTAGCTAGATAGCTACTTAGACGCACGAAGAAAGGGAAAGAAAATTAAACGTCATCTACGGATTTTTTGTTGTTAGAGAGAGATAAATATATTTCTTTAATTCCGTTGTCATCTTCCCTTAACGGCACGTGACTTACCTCAGGCGCCAACCGCCATTAGAAGGCATCGAAAAAAATAAAATATTTTTTTTTTTTCTTGATACTTACGCATGAAATGATGCTTTTCTATCTTTCACAGTTAAAGTATAGTTTTGACATGTCCTAAAAACACAGGACGGCATTTTTGTTTCGTTGTTTGTGGAAGTTATCCACAAAAGTTATTTTAATGTCACGTACTGCCGCGGCACTGGTTGGTACGCGACTAAATGAAAGTCCGGCAGTTGCCTTGCATTCATGTTGCCAGTACAGAGCGCGGGCAACGTATCTATAGTTTTATATATAATTGGTTAAAAACAAGGAATCCAACATGAAAACAAGTGAAAAATCTAAAATGACCCCTAGCGACGAAGAAGTTTAATTTGACGCCAACAGAATTACCTGAATTTGTTAATAAAGCGCATTTTTTTGCGTTTATTCATTTCCTCGCTGAGGTGGGATGAAATGTTACGTGTTGCACTCGAGTGCAAAGATTTTTCACCTCGTGCTCTTTTCATTCCCTCGCTAACGCTCAAGATTCTAAGTTTTGAATCACTCGCTGCGCTCGTGACTCAATTTTAGCATCTTTCGCTTGCTCGTTAATCAAAATTGAGCACGCGGTTAAAAAACAACTTTGCACTCTTGTATAACCAATAACTATTTTTGTCTTTAGTTCTTACAGTCATCAATTGCGTCCTCATTTCTGGGGCAGTAGTAGTACGTACGGTCTACCTCCTAACTTAACAATAAGTAATACGTCAATAAAATCAAACGTGTCTTGTTCACAGAGAGAACGTGGGAACAAGAGTGCGATGTATCTTCCAACATTCACGAGCACAGCGACTTCTAACTACGAAGCCAATCCGACGACCGAATCGATTCACAACATTAAAGCAATATTGTAAACATCTCACTAATAAAGGAAGACGTAGAAATGGCGGGATCTTCCGTAGAGTTCAATATGACGACCACCGCGTCAGATATCTTCACAACGACGATGGCCAATATGCTGGACATTTTTAATGAGACCGTCGCGAGCAACACAAGCAGTGTGACCAACAGTACGTCTCCAGTGCTGCACGCGCGGCCGATGGGCAAGATCATGCTGCTCGTGAAGGTGGTGTACGCTATCGGCATCGTGGGCAACGCGTGCGCCATCATAGCGCTGAGGAGAGGCGAGCGCCGCGTGCGCAATCGCAAGCATCTGCTGCTACTTACATCTCTGGCTGCTAACGATCTTGTGGCGCTGGTGAGTGAAGCTGCTCTACCTTTTTCGAATACCGTTGACAAATGGCAGAAATGGAATTCTAATGTGATTCGTCCTGTCCGTCTGTAAGTCCGTCCATATGTCACAGACTCTATTGGCATAGTACTCCGAGGCTGTTGACACCAAACAGTTAAAAAAGGATTAGGTCAATGATTGATGAGATTGGCTTCTAAAACCGTTAGTATTGTGTGTCCCTCTCCCCTCTCTCACTTTTAAGTAAGAGGAGAAAAATTCTGACAAAATGTGGGTTTGCATAACGTAAAATGAACTCAACGAAAATTGGTTTGAATAGGATTTGATATTACATTTTTGAGATATAGGACTTTTGCGTGAAACTGCAACAGTCACTTTGTTCTTTGTCATTAGCATACTATAAAAAATTGTATTTTCGCTGTTGGGTATAAATTGAATTGACCTATGACAGAGCGTTAAAATTATTATTATTTGTGCTACAAAAGCATTTTGTGTGCGAGTTCATACTCGCTCACAAAAGGCTTTCGGTTCGTACTTGGCCGGTTTTTTAATTGCTTGGTCAAATTAATGACTCTATGAGGAGAGGAGAGTTTTGAGTATGAATGTGGAAGTGGTTTAAGAGTAGAGGAAGACAAAGACACAATACATCGACCGGGTGCAAGATAATAATGTCTTTAACGTCTAAAAAGGATGGCTCTTGAGATAACGACTACTGTTCTCCAATACTGAGTAGGCAACTAATCATGAAGATGTTTAGATATCCACACCGTCTCAGGAGTTTCAGTAGGTCGTGAGCTCAACCTTGTCTCATAGAAAGCGGTGTATTATCTAGGATACGATACAAGATTGCCAGAGTGAGCGTTATCAGAAGATAGTTAGGGTATAATATTGTTATACAGAGTACGGCAGGAGATAGAGGAGACAGATAGATAGAGCTACCTCTATTTTAACCCAGATGAAGAAATATAACCAAGAAATCATGGAGAATCCTATAACGTTGTCGAGTAACAGATTCTACAAACATCAAGTTTATATACATTGCAGTAATGTGTTATTTACGGCTCGAGTTATTGACGCCTATGGATGTAATACAAAAGAAAATCGTAAAAGAGATTCCGACATTGATGTACGTGATCTTATTTTTATCTACACCGTGTATACTGAAATGCTTTTGTGCTTTACTACAAAATCAAAAACGTTAAAAAGAAATTGAAAAACTGTAAGGTAGGTAAATTTATAAATAACCAGCGACGGCAACGACATTTTCCAAGTAGGTTTGTTCTAGTACAGAGCTCGGTGTTTGCTATCTCGGCAAGTCTCGTAGATTGGATTCTCTTTCGTTTCTACGGTGGGGTGGTCATGCTAAGCGGGCAGGTAAATGTTCCAGTCGGACATCATCAATGTCTGTGTGTCTGTACTTCATTCCTCGGAAAACATGACATCTGTCACTTGTGATTTGCACTTTCCTGTCCCTCCGCTTGAAACCTCGCATGTTCGCGTTCTAGTAGGTTTGGTAATAATGCCATTTAAATTCCAGACAAGTGCCTGCACTTATAGGATTAGAGACGGAAAAAAATATTTCAAAATTTTAAACACGCGTCCGAACATTCCATTTGGTATTAAGTTTTGGTCAATTTCAATACTAGAGGTGACTTGTTAAAACTTCTATTTTATTATTCTTCAATTCCTCTGCTTCATTAATTAGCACTTGATTGCTAAATCCAATCGCAAAACTAGTTGTTACCGCGGTACCTTCCGGATTTAACTATTAACAGTACAAGTACCTTAAGTTCGTACGAGTTGGTACACATGCATAGAGTGTAAGTATTGGTACTAGGGCAACCAGTTAGCTAGCCGTATCGAACCTGCTACATAAAGTACTAGGGCAACCAGTTAGCTAGCCGTATCGAACCTGCTACATGAAGTACAACATTACGACAACTGTCCTCCGAGCAACGCGCTCGTATAAAACCAGAGTTCACTCAGACAATATTCTATATTAACGGAAAAAACACTAATATATCCTTTTGAATAATATACTAATAATACAGATTGCACTTCGATGTTCCTTTCAGGATATCATTTAAGCGCAACCTGTTGCCACATGATTCGGTACATGATTTTTGACCCCAAAGGTTGAATTTATTCATCTGCTATCAATAAATCTTAAAATGTATGTAACATGGTTATTCTTCTTCTTATCAATCGTGCGAGTTATTCTTGGAATCGTCTGTATGGCACATCTGGAAAAGCTGCTGGGATCCAGAATCATGTAGATACTGATTTATGGTAATAGTTACTACCCCATATTATTTTTATGAAAAGAAATAGTATGATGGGATGTAACTCTCAGATAATACCTCTCGTGGTGTTAGTGACAGTAGACAGATTGTAGCCGATCATGTAAACAGCTGTTATTAAACAGATAGAATTAAGCCAGGATGTATCAGCGTATGTAATAATTGTGCTTGTCATGCTTATAATCCTCGAATCATTTAGCTAGAGGATTACGGCCCACGATGACATGAATGTATGGGAGTGTTTGTTTTATTAAAGCCAGAGTAATAAGTAACATATGCCTATTATAAAGAGTACATTACGTGTTCAGTGCTAATCGCTTATAAGGTAGGTAACTTCACTAACAGGACGTACACGACGACGACTGAAACGTAAACAGCTGTTGGATCTGACTCTTAAGGAAAAACTGACAAACACATATGCTTACTATAAAGGACGTCTATAATAATATGTGTGGCCTAGTAGTTGTTCTCTCGACTCCTATCAACGTAGAATCGGTGTGAGCTGGTCAAGAAGAGCTTTTTGATAAGCGTCTTAAGTGGATGATCTTCTTTTACCTCTCTATATAATATTATTTATTTATTTATTTATTACAAAATCCACAGCTCTTTACAATTTTAATCTAAACTATTTAAACTAATCTTACAGCCAATTAAGGATTTACAATTTAATATCTATACTTAGCTAAGAATACAGCGTGTGAAAGTGTGTGTACCTGAGGAGTTAAAGTGGGTGTGTGAGTATGTTATAGCGGTGTGTGTGTGTGTGGTGATTGCCTTTATACCTTCTGTACAACCCCATGTATTTATTTCTACCCTTTAGATGTATTTGTCAGTTCGTCACATACTGACGTTATTAATTGCTTCCTGAATGTACCTTTTTTAGTATTAAATAAATCTAGATGAGAGAATCTTTTGTTATAACTACTTAGCGTTCTACCTATGACGGAGTTTTGAGCGTAGTTTGTACCACTGTGGGGTACTTCGAATAATTGTGTATGCCTAGTCCGTCGAGACGGAGCACTTAATCTTACAACTAAGTTGTTTAAAACAGTGCTATCAACATCCCCACTACAGATATTATATAGAAATATGATGTCCAGAATCATACGTCTGTTCTCGAGTGGCAGCATATTATGATGTTTACATGATAACAGATAATCTGCAGATCTGAAACCACTACGATAATTAATGTATTTAACAAATTTAGACTGTATTGATTCTATCTGCTGTATATAAACCAAGTAGTGCGGATTCCAGATATTACTGCAGTATTCCAAAATACTGCGTATGTACGCAAAATAAAGTACCTTGATGCAATTTATATCATTAAATAATTTACATGTACGCATAATAAATCCCAGGATTTTGTATGCCTTGCCGACGATATAGGACACATGCTCCGAACACAGAAGTTTCGAGTCAAGGACGACACCAAGATCCCTAATAACATCGCAACGCACAACATTGCCACCACTAAGATTGTAGTTATATTTAATGAAATTTCGCTTCCTAGTAAAGGTTATAGTCTGGCATTTGCTAACGTTCACATTGATTCTATTGATAATATAGTAGTTAGATAATCTATTTAAGTCATTTTGTAGCTTCTCATCGCCCCCAATTCGTTCCTCTCATTAGTATAGATATGTAGCAAATATGCATATTAGGTACATAGGATGTTTATAAAAATAATATGACCACCAATTCAAGCGATTATGACTACCAAGAAATGGGGTTTTTCGATTGTATTAGAATATGTTTCCATAGGCTGATTAGGCTCAAAGTTATTCGGCGTTCGAAAAGTGTGGTATCTCCATTAACGAGGAATTCTCCCTTATTATTTATTGTAGGATGATTGATCGAGGTCGAGCACTAAGTGCTATTCGTTTTTTCCATTAGGAATTTTTCAGAAGCAATCAGGGTGTCTGGATTTGTGCCTTGTTCATGGCATTAGGCTAGCCCACAATTACATTGGACTAGGGAACTAGGGGATTGTAGGTAGGTAGGTACCTATTGTAGAAATACGTATGCCTAACCCTTGGGGTATTACATGCGTGATGTTGTGTAGTAACGAGTGGTTGTGTGTCAGGTGGGCATGATGTGCGCCATGCTGGTGGGCGAGCACGTGGCCGGCGTGGGCACGACGCGCGCCTACTGCGCCACGCGAGTCGTGCTGCGCGTCTTCGGCATCGGCTCCGTGTGCATCGCGGTCACCATGGCGCTGGAGCGTTACCTCGCGCTCACCAGGCCCTTCCTCTACCAGAAGGTAAGTGCAACCTTATAGTGTGGCCTAACCCACATGGTTCCATTATCTCATCACATTTGTAAGGAGCCAACAGCGCCATTGAAAAAACAGGCTCGCCATTAGTACCTACTGGCCCCGCGCCAGAGAACCATGACCAGGGGCGTAGCTACCGCCGTATCTGCCGTATCAATTATACGGGGCCCCTGGGCCACGGGGGCCCCGAAATGAAAAATGGAAAAAAAAAAACAGATTCTTCGGTTCGTTTCGTTTGCCGAAAAAAAGGCAAAGATAGTGTATGCTTTTTGTAAACCAAAAAAAAAGGAAAAAGTGATGATAAATAAATATTTCTTTAAATTTAATGCAAATATTTATTTGTCCGTAGTGAGGAATCGTTACCATTCATAAGGGCCCCCAAACAAATTTCTATACGGGGCCCCGCCAAGGCACGCTACGCCACTGACCATGACGCCCCCAATTCGTTCCTTTGTATGGCACATGACTCATCCAGTCTAGAGCCTCTGTCAGGCAGTCGCCTAACCGGCTAGCCCAGACATCACCGACACAGATGATGCTGTACAAAGTCTTTCTTTCTGTTTTAGAGGAATGATTATTTTATTTAAATTAAGAACAACGTACACCACTACCTACCTTACTACTCTACTTTATTTAAAGAAAAACTAGTGTATTGACCATCCTGACGGTGACGATAATTCCTCCTTTTGAGAGTCGGTTAAAAATAACTTTACAATGCTGACAAAGTTTTTATGGCAATTATATAGAGTTAGAACATATGACAAAGATACACAAACGTACTGTGAACAGACTCCATTATAGTAAATTCTGTACAGTTTCAATTTGATCGTTGAATCATTAGGTTGTTTCGGATAGCTTGATATGCTGGCTTACGTAGGTACAAACGTACAAATAGGATATATTTTGCGTTGAGTTGAATAACAGAAAAATAATAGTATACATGATGTATCTAAACAAACCCTTCACGAAGCTGTCAGCAAATGACTGCTGGGAAACGACTATTTTTTTGGGATGAAAAATCACGTTATACGGTAAAACTCAATGTAACGCACCTAAAACATTGCCAACCCCACCACCCTCTCACAGGATAGTTGTAGAGAAACCAGCACACTGACAAATAACAAACACAAACACAGATACAAACTAGTAATTTTTGACCACCATAGGATAGCCCAGTGGAGCAGTCAAGCAACCTTAACGAGTTCTAACTCCGAGTGGTAATTCTTTAAAAAAAAAAAAAAATGGGCTGATGATGGGCTGATGGTGCATTCTAGAACTTTGTTTGACCCCCAACTAACCCTGTAACTAGAAGGTTACTAGGTAGGTATGGTCTAGAACAAAAATATCGCAAGGACGAAGATAACAAGTGCCTTTCGGCTTCGTTAAAACTGTATATTTTTTATACTCTTTATGTAAACCGCCAAACATAGAGCTTTCCAAGTAGGTAGGTACCTACTTTTCATTTCGCCTGAGAGCTTTTAATGGGCACTAGAGTTACAGAAACAAATTAGGGTTTGTATTTGTGTCGATCAGTTTCGTAAAACCATGATCGTCTTCTCGATTCAATAACTATAACTTACATACATACAAAGTAAGTGTTATGATCCACACATGAACAGATGAACTCCACTGAAATATCACTTTGTATGAATACTTATACCTATTACACCTTACTCGTATACAGCGGGTACCAGAAACGTGTGGTAGAATTTCGGGGTGTAGTTCAGACCATCAAACTAAAGAACTTTCTCCATGGCCCCACCAACGCCATTAAAAGTGAGATACTAGTGACGATCCGCTACGGCGTAGCCGTGATACGAAGCGTTAGGTGACGGTCACGCGAGTTCCAAGATTTTTGTTCACTCAAAAAGTGCTCAGCGCGCCTAAAGAAACATTCACTTCAAAAATCTGTTGTCCCATACATATGGGTGGGTTGACGTCGTGTACTGGACAGCTGATTGTTTCGATGGTGGTTCAGTATTATTATTGAGTCCTTGGTGAAAGAAAAAAATAGATTTTAACAATTTCCTATAGGTAGGTACTTATAGGTTTGATGGTCTGGACGACATCACGACACACCACCACCATCATCTCTTTCTGCCCTTTTCCCATGTTATTCGGAGTTGGCGCAACTTTTTTATTCCATTCTCCCCTCACAGTGACCTGTACCAGACCCTTATAAGACCACACATTTCACGTACACGCTGAGTGCGCAAATTCTACAGTATTTACATAGGATTTGCCTTTACTTCAAATGCTCCAGGTCCTCCGGGCGACCTTGAAGATAACCCTTGTCCGCTAAAGCGTGTATGGACACTTACACTTCAAACGTTTAATAATGTTTGCAAATATGTCCGTTTTGCAAATAAATAACACAAATAGGATCTAAATTATTTTATCCTATAGGTGAATAAACACATTACGAATGTACAGACAGTTGTATAGTTCGCTTTAAATAATATATTCAGCCTCAAGCAAGTATAGAAGTTCCAGTTACTGTATCGCATAAACGTCAACGCATCGTGGGAACAGCTTAGCAAAACACAATAATCATAAAAGTTGAAAATAAAAACTTTTTTGCAAAAAATAAAACCGACTTAAAAAAAAAACAAAAAATGAAAAATAACTTTAGCTTCTGAAGTCGGTGACCTTTGTTTGATTGCTTTAGTTTTTTTGTCACCGACTTCAGAAGCTAAAGTTATTTTTCACTTTTTTGTTTTTTTTTTGAAGTCGGTTTTATTTTTTGCAAAAAAGTTTTTATTTTCAACTTTTTAGTGGTTCACATGTGCTTGATACATGGAAAGTGCATACCGTTACAATTACAACAAGTCCAAACACGACTATGGTACATTGTCTCATTATGGAGTTCCGTGACTCTTGGCTTCATCATTAGATCTGATGGTAGAATGGTTCTTATCAAACGCAAATGCTTCACTTGTTGTAGAAAATACCAAAATCGCAACACGTTTTCATATAAAATTTGAAGAGTTCCCTTGATTTCGCCAAGATTCCATCATCAGATCCTGATTTGGTGGCTATGGGACCATTTGGAAAGAATACCCTTTCCAACAAAAAAAGAATTTTCCAAATCGGTTGGCAAGCGACGGAGTTATGCCCGAACAAACATAAAAAAAAAAAAAAAAAAAAATAGAAACATCCGAATTGAGAACCTCCTCCTTTTTTAGAAGTCGGTTAAAAAAGCTACGTAACACAACGAAATTATATTCTTGAAATGTTAATATTTTATGTTCTGTAGTGATAGACTATACTAAAAATAAACGAAATGCTCCTGGCTGGTATCGATATAGGCCGCGTTCCGAATTAAGCTGTAAACGATTTGAGCGTCCATAAACCCGTTCCGAATTACCGTAAGCGCGATATCGATGTCCCTTGAATCGTCATAGATGACGTCATGACATGCGCCATCTTGCGATTACACCGACGCGGCGACGATGCCCCAAATAAATATCACCGTGAGCTGTCAAATAACCTGATGACAGTTTTCAGCTGTCAATCTGTCATAATCGTGAAATCTAAATCGAAACGCAAAATTTTGATGTGAGCTCTGTGAGCGATTATTTTCTAATGCGAAACGCAGCCTTAGTGTCACGGCTGTATGTTAGATGAACTCGAGGCTGCGCTGGATCAACACAGAGTCACAGAGCTGCGCACACGCACGTCACGACCTCCGAGGGTAGAGTGATGACTGACGAAAATATTCACACTTGATTTTTAGTTTGTTTCAGTAATTTTTTATTTAAAATGTAACCACTTCTTTGCATATTTTGGAATAAACACCTAACTTTAACTACAGCAAGTAGACCCATAGTCAGACCATTTATTTCAATAAAATCATTAAAAGATAAGGCACTGTTTGAATGTGAAATTATACACTAAAATAAAAAATAATGTTCGTAACTTTATGTATGATTATAGCTCCCGCACTGGTAGTCATTCTTAAACAACGCTTTCCGCCGTCAATGAACCCACATTCAATAACGTTATCGATTTTCCAAATGGACACTTTTGCCATAAACACCCGATTAGCAAAATCTGTGGTTACTGGCAGATAACGCGGCTGTCTACATCGTAGGCATTCCAAGTGGCGCACGAATTAATCATCCTCATAATGAATACCTAGCCTACCTACCAGTATGAAGGAGCGCTGACTGACAGTGCTGACATGGCCAAAGAGCTACATTCTGACCAAATGAAAATTGCCTAGATGGTCTAGTGGTCGCAGGTTGTGACACTCGTGACTGCTGAGCATGACGACCCGAGTTCGAACCCCGGATCAGGCAAATCATTATTGAGGTTTTCCACCAGGAAATCATAGAATTATCAGCCACGCAGTTTGGGTTTGTGCCCGCAGCTTTACATTAACGTGTAGAGCCAGGATCAGAACACATTAATAAGTGTTCCACGCTGATATATCGTAGTAAGCAGACAAGTCAATATGTCGCGAAACTATGAGTGGGTGTAGACAGTAGACGTGTGGAGGTAAGCATTTGTACTTGTGTAGTAACCGCTATCAGTAATATATTACCGGAGGCCATGAATGAACACAGTCCATGATTTATGATCCTTTCTGCTCGTACAGTAATAATGGTACACTGGCTCTTGGCTCTTTATAAATTGTATTGAAGATTCTGCTTGCTGTTTAAAAGAAGATGCTGTGACAAATACTTGTTAAAAAAAAACAAAATCAAAATATTTTGTTTCCCAGCCTAGATACTTACAAAACGTGGAAAAAGGTGCACGGTTCGCGATGGAATCGTCCATGGAGAAAAATCGGCAAGAAACTCCATGGTTCCTCTTTTCAAATCATTTGGTGTTACAATATTATCATGTTACAGCATTAGTACTTTAGGATGGGAGGACAACATAGGCCCGACAATAGGTCGTTGCTTGCTATACAAAAAATGTAAAACAAGATAAATATTTATCAAAAGTTAAACAGCATCTGGGAATCTACAAAGACAATGTTCACTCATTCACAAATAATAGTTTAAAAAAGCATGTAGATTCAAAGGGCACTAAATTAAATAAGTGACACAAAAATTGTCATCAGTGCTGTAACTATTCTGAGCAAAAGATGAGAAAAAATGTTTTGAAAACTATTGTAAAAATCTGAATCAAAAGAAAAATGAGATTGAGAATAGAGACATCCACAACTGTGCCGTTTATGAGCTACCAGGGAAGCCGCAGCGCAAAAGGAATTATAGCCAAACTTCTTTGTCTTCAACACGATAAGTCACATCTCTGTTTCTACTGATTAGGATTCACTTGTTATTTTAGCATTCCGAATGAGTGAGATGAGATCATTCCGATAACAAACACAAACGATTTGTTGATCACACAAATTGTAGTATTAGCAGTTGTAAAGATAATATCTCGGCGCTAGACTTATTGTTGCGCAAACTACGTCTCAGCGGTTCTAAATTGAGTAAATTTCAATACTAGCATATAAATACACGATAAACAAGTAATGAATACAGCTGGCATTATCGTTTTGAATTTTATTTAAAATTTAAATTAAAATTAGAATCGAGTTTCAACCCTGTTTGGATTTGAACTCGATTCTAATTAAAACAGATTCATAATTTGATTTTGTACAGAAAAGGAACTCCTCCTTGTTTGAAGTCAGTAAAAAAATAAAGGAAATCAGTATTATAAATGTTGGGATACTGCTGGACAAATGCCTCTCCCTGTGACTTCTACTTGTTTCTATCCAGGGCTTAATTTGTAGACCCCAGGATGATCACTATAATAGCACCACTTAATCCATCTTTGTTGTAAAATGGGGGACATTTTACAACAAAGATGGATTAAGTGGTGCTAACTGTGTTGTTATGTTAGTGGCTAACTCACAGCGTGATAGTCATAAACATACAACCTAATCATGTACTTGCTCTGTGACAGACAGTGACAAAAATGCCAAATGCCTTTGCATATTATGTTCTAAGACATAATTACATTAATTCCCTCACAAATCCATAACAGCAATGAAATATTTTGTGTTCTTTGTTGTGTTTTATTTGTTCGCTGTATAAAAAGGCCTTCGCTTTTCCTTTTCCTCTAAGCTCACTCGTCCGTTCTCGGTACAGCTGTACAATAACTCAGGCGGGTGCTCTCGTCAGTTCGTCAGTTCGTCAGTTCGTCTGACAGCTCAACAGCTCATCTTGTCGAAGCGATCAAATCAATAAAATTATTTTTAGCTGCGGCAACACGCGCCCAAATTCCCATCGATGCGGTTCACATGTTTGTTTACGTCACATTTCATAAATTATTACGATCATTCAATTCATCACGCAAACTGTTATGAGTTTTATCTACGAGTGAAATAACAATTTAATCCATTTGTTTTGGTTGATGTCTGTGTGAAAAGTGTGAGGTGTGACGCACATTAATCAATTACAGCTTGTTATTGTTTTCGTTTCTAAATGAATTGTCAACTTGTGTCCTCCCTCGCCCTCCCTGATCCCTCGCTATGACAGCCTCTTCACAAGTGTGTGGCTTCTAGGAACAATTACCGTTATTAGGCACTTAATAGAAAATAAATGGAAACACTCGCTTTTGCGACATTCTAGATAATATCAACATGCAGCGATGTGAAATAGGGACAGTTAATTTGTGTTAATGGTTCGGTCACCACGCAAGAGGTGTTCTAGCGGGCAGTTTGTGCTATTGTGATGAAGAGCACCAAATAGGGGCACGTGGACATAACAGTTAAATGACTAGCTCGTAAGTACCAGGTTATCAGATCGATCAGGAGTCAGGAATAGCACATTGTTCGCGACCACCTGTGGCGCCGCGCGCTTGACGTCAACAACTTAACTCCACGACAAATACAGACAAGATCAGCAAACGTTATGGGAACGATATATAAAGAAACTAGAGTGATTATCTTGATTATCCATTGTTTCAACAAACTACTAACGGAATGCGAAAATGCTGCGACCTTGAGAAATGTAAACATTCAATAGTATTAATTTAATTCAACTCTTATTTCCTGTTATTTTACTAGCCAACGGCACCATTTCGAGACATTATTGTAATATTTTCCTCAATTAAATTACGTAATCGGAAATTCTGTCAATTGATTATGTTCAAAGTTTGTCTCTGATAGAAGTGATAGACAATCGACTTCCAAACGTGGTAGAAATAAAACCGGTGTTCACGAACTGTTATGTTTGAATTTGATCTGTTTAATATGTATTTTTTTAAGAATTCCATTGCCAACATGATAATTATAGGGTTACTACTTCACAACTTCCCTAAAATAAAGTGTTCTCAACTGTAGGTACAGTAAAGCATTACAATTCAAACAAACGCCATTTTTCTGAAAAATAATAGCTTTCTGTGTGCGTTGCAATAACTCAGCCAGACAGCAGCTAGTATCAACACTCGCTCGGATCGCTAAGCCCTGCTCAAATGTGCTTCTGTCTGTACGTCACGTGTCTGAAGCTGATTGAAATCACTCTGATCTAATGCATGGGAGTATCTACGGAGCATTTAGTAAAGCTCGGTACATCATGAGTCTAATGTTTCCTTTTTTCAATAATACATATATATTATCCTATCCTACTAATCCTATCCTACTATATCCTATCCTATCCTATCCTATCCTATCCTACTATAATATTATAAATGCGAAAGTTTGTGAGGATGGATGTATGTTTGTTACTCTTTCACGCAAAAACTACTGAACGGATTTGGATGAAATTTTGCACACAGACAGTTTATAACCTAGATTAACACATAGGATACTTTTTATCCCGGTAGTAAAATCCCATGGGACAATTATCAAACTTCACGCGGGCGAAGCCGCTGGCAAAAGCTAGTAATGATATATTTATCAGTCGTCAGCCTAAACACACGATTTTTAAAATCCTTACTCTAAAACTGACGGACTTTCATCCCCTATTTAACTCCCTTGTGGGTTGAATTTCGGTAAATCTTTCCTTATTCCTTGTCTACATTATACTCGTAAAGGCAACCACTGTGAAAAATTTCAATTTTCTAGGTGCAAGGGTTTGGGCTGGGCGTTGTTCGCCACATCGGAACGTTGTGACACTTTTTCGTGCGTGCAGCCGGTGTTCATCGATATTAAACATGTTATCACGTCAAAAATGTAAATATTTAAACAAATAAAAAATACGTAATAATAAAATAGTAAAAGCTATACGTCTTACTTATGACAGTTTGCTCGTAGCTACATGGCTTCGTAGCTACGATTACTTCAAAATCCGTTTCGAGTTTTTGAAACATCATTAAAAGTTTCCTGATATACTTACATAGCTAAGTATTCTTAGCTATGTAAGTATATCAGGAAACTTTATAATAGGTTATTAATAGTTTATAAAAACTTAAAAAAAACTTAAACTTTATAATAGGTTATTAATAGTTTCCTGATATACTTACATAGCTAAGAATACTTAGCTATGTAAGTATATCAGGAAACTTTTAATGATGTTTCAAAAACTCGAAACGGATTTTGAAGTAATCGTAGCTACGAAGCCATGTAGCTACGAGCAAACTGTTTTGATGCTAAATTATTATTCGTAATAACGAATAATAATTTAGCATCAATGTCTAACACTACTCTAGCATTACCTACCCGTGAATACGGTTTTAGCGTAAAACATTTTTTTTTTCAAAGAATACGAGTTCGAAACTTTCTCAACTTTTAATTCTGAATGGAGGTGCTTTAAGTGCTACAATCCACGTGTGACGTACCTTGTACGTCCCGACAAGAGCGTCGCTTTTGACGACTCTGAAAAAGCAGAATGCCTAGCCGACAGCTTGGAATCTCAATGTTCGCCAAGCACTCTACCAGTAGACAAGCAGCACCTCGATGAGGTGGATGCAGAAGTTGAACGTAGAGCATCGCTTCCCCCTTTTGAAGATCCCGATGACCCCCTCCCCGCCATCACCCCGGAATAGGTCAAGGATATTATAGATAAGCTAAAGCCTCGGAAAGCCCCAGGCGCCGACGGTTTCACGAATAGAGTTTTTAAAGCCCTCCCCGCTAGGCTCATAGTCCTTTTGGCTGCCATCTTCAATGGCGCCCTGAGCAATAATATTTTCCCCCAAACGTGGAAAGAGGCCACTGTTATAGGTATTCCCAAACCTGGGAAACCGAAAGCCCAGCCCTCCAGCTACAGGCCGATCAGTCTCCTGAGTGCTCTCGGCAAAATCTATGAAAGGCTTATTTATAAGCGTCTCAGAGATTATGCCGAGACAAAGGGCCTCATCCCGAAAGAACAGTTCGGCTTCAGGACCGAACATTCTTGCATACATCAAGTCCACCGCATCGTCGAACACGTGAGCGCTGGTTTCCAGCGCGGAGCGATGACGGGGGTGATGTATTTCGATATCGCGAAAGCCTTTGACAAGGTCTGGCACAACGGGCTGATATACAAGCTATACCAGCTCGGTGTGCCCGACCGTCTCGTGCTCATCTTACGAGACTTTTTGTCAAACCGTACCTTCCGCTACCGTGTGGGTAAGACATTATCTTCTCCTCATCCGATTCGCGCCGGAGTCCCTCAGGGCTCCGTTATCTCTCCCCTCGCGTTCACGCTGTACACCAGCGACATTCCGAGGAACCAGAAGGTTCAAACAGCACTTTTCGCTGACGACACCGCGATTTATTACACCGGCCGTTCTCCGGATAACATCCGCCGCATTCTCCAGAAAGCTGCCGACTCGCTCGGCGCTTGGTTCCGTAAGTGGAGAATAGAAGTTAATCCCGAAAAAAGCCAGGCAGTTTTATACTATAAGGCACGCCTTAAGCATTCACCAGGTCCCCCCATCACTATGTTCGGTAAGCCTATCCCTTGGGAGAGGCAAGCCAAGTATCTCGGAGTTATTCTGGACGACCATCTGTCGTTCAAGGCCCACATCAAAGCAGCTCGTGACCGGGCTGCCTTTGCTATGGGCCGGCTCCACTTCATGATCACTAGGAAGAGCAAATTGTCACTCAAGTGCAAATTGCGTCTTTTCACCGCAGTCATCCGCCCCATCATGACCTATGCTTGCATAGTATTCGCGCATGCCCACCCGCGTCATATCCACACGATGCAGACCTTGTAGAACCGATATCTCCGAAAGATCACCGGTGCCCCCCCTTACGTCCGTAACGATAGTCTTCACGTAGACCTCAGAATCCCCACCGTTAAGCAGTTCATGAAACGCCTTTCCAAGCGTTACTTCGACTCTGCTATTAAGCATAAGAATCCCCTAATCGCATCGGCCGCCCGGTACGACCCATCGCGTATTAGCTCCGTCCAACGTCCGCGTCACACCCTAGTCGCCCCCGACGATCCGATCACTATCTTGCAAGAGAGTAGGAAAGATACCAGTACGGTTCGCAGAGCTTACAAATACAGACCGAAAACCTACCGACCTCGCCGCAGAGGTCCGGCGCGAAATCCCCGATCAATCCCTCCCCGACCCTTGCTCGAGCCAGCCCGCGACGCTGAGCCTGTAGTATTAAATCAGTCCCTAAATAAGGACAATCAGATCCAGCCTGTCCCTTTGCTGCCCCCAGCGACGCCCTAAGCCGAGGTTCGTACCCCACAGGGGGTGCCCTTAGAGCGCTGTCGCTTAGTTTTTAGTTATTTTCGCCCTGGCTGGAGGCCTTAGATTCAAGGCATCCACAGGACATTGCCCGGTTAAGCAGAAGCCAGTCTTCTCAGACTGAACTGCGAGATGCCCTATCCAAAAAAAAAAAAGAGCCTGCTCCTATGAAACATAGAACGCTTTGTAACTGATAGCACTTTCCTCCGACATAATAAAGAACTATTTTTAGTTCTCTCTGGAAGAGATTTATGTGTTTTCGAGTTCAAATCGATATTTTTAGGTCACAGACTTACTTCAGGAATGTTAGGAGGAAAACAAACAAAGAAATGCCTGACCGGCGAACACTATCTTACAGTTGTTGATGCTTTTCTTTTGGTTAATGCTATGGAACCGATACAAGCTGAGAATTAATTATATTTGTTATGGTTGTTTATTGATTTATTCATGTGGACAGAGTAAACAGTTATGGCCGTGATCTCCGGATGACCGGTAACTGATGAGGACTGATCTCAGTTCCCACGATCACTACAACACTCCCTCATCTCTTCACATCTCATCTCATCTCGACATAGTAGTTGAGCAAGTCAAGAGCAGTGTGAGGTGCTCCATCACTTTGCTCCGCATTAAACCGCTAGACGAAAATTATGTGAGTCGCGCAAAACTTGGTTTCATACAATACATAGTTCGGCGCATTTTACGTCGTGATGCCGCGACGTCGGAAAATTTGGATGAAATTATGTGACTCAAAAAATCATGCTCGTTTGGCCTCATCCTTAGATAATAAAACACGATACGATACATAAATGAGCTAAAAGAGCAAATGCCAGAAAGGTTCACCTATGCAAAACACTGTATCTAATTTATTTATTAAAATAAATGACACTTTGTAAAATTAACTAATTATGAAGTAGTCAATGAATGTAAACAATTGGTTCGGCGCGCGGCGCTTGCTAAAATGCGCGCCGCGTCGCCTGCGCAGTGTTTGGGCATTGAGCGGCGTGCTTCCGCACAGTAATTATATACTCGTACCTGTGTCACTTCCGTCCCATGCCGAACTATGCCCAGCATGTGCCGGCTCCAAACTAACGCTACGGGAACGGAAGATGCTATATTTTGTTGTGCACCTGTGTCCACAAAGTGAATATACCGAAGAAATAGCTTAGAGGCTGAGGCAGCAGCGATACATCTAGATTGGCACTTTAAATTAAATCTACCGAAGTCTTATGCACACAACCAGGCACACAAACATGGGGAACCACTTCCCTTCCTCCGATATGAGAATCTACTGTAAAGCCAACGTTCAGCCGTCACACTTAATACTACTTAATTAGAGTGGCAGTCATAATAACTCATGTTAAAAAATCTTAAACCTAGCAGTGTACTATAATAGTCGTACCGTCTCTTTGTTCGTATATAATCTAGGGCCCAAAATGCTGCCCTGAGGTATACCGTAAGTTGTTGGAGGTCCCTGCATCGAATCGGGCGGGAGGGAACGCCCAGATGTTATCACTGCGAGGATCGACCGGAGGACACGGTCGAGCACACGGTAGAGGTTTGCCTACACGGTAGAGGTGACCTATCGCGTCCGGCCCTGGTTCAATCCATGGTCCGGAGTGGAGGGAATGGGAAGCCGTCACCTCCTGCGAAGCAATCATCACGATGAGACGTTCGTGTTCCACGCGCGCCTCAAAGAGATGCCAGCAAAATGGAAGTGGTCTGTAAGGGCCGATGCCTGCTGGGGCTGCGGGACTGTTGATAGAGATACTGCGGCCCTGGAACACGAAGGGCAATGAAGGAACATGAATGGGTTTACTTACTTTATTAAAGTCTGACACTCCCTTACGCTCCGCCCAGAGCGGGGTGAGGGGGGGTCATTTGATGACTTCCAATCCGACAAAAAAAATATACCGTAGGAAAAACAACTGAATACACAAGTGAGTAGTTAATAGATGTATTGTAGTGAAAACATCGGTTAAATAAATAGTTATTGGGCACTTTTCCTGTTGGCAGCGATGTGGACGAATTTTTCGATGCCCTGTAACCCCTTTTTTGATATTTGTACATATTTTTTCTTCCTATTATAATGTTAGTGTGTATATATTGTAAATAATGATTACTATTCCAAATAGGTTAGGTTATATCTATACACATAATAAAATCGTTGAGACCAAAAAATCTGTTATTCTTTATAATATAAATTATCGGGGTCTTGAATCAAATCATCATCACATAACTTCATCTTTTTTTTACTAGCCTACATCGTGTCCCACTGTTGTGCAAAAGCCTCCTCTTTCTCTTTCCATACCTCTCTGTCCTTTGCGATCTCTGGCCATGTTAGCTTTGCAAACGTGATCAGATAATCAGATTGTCACACCAGCTTCGCCGCGGTCCACTTCGACGGCGCTGTCCTTCCTCAGGCGTCCAGTATGTAACGAAAGGATCGATCATCTGTAAAATTTCATGTGTAAACAATAAGTTAATGAGTTATGGGAGTCACAAATGGCCAGTTGTGTAGGATAGTAATATGAATCATGTTAAAATTCTTAAAATTGTCACTTCACTTTTATTCTACTATGACTTGATTTTTTACCATTGTAGGTCCCCAAAGTGGCCTCAGAGCCATCACGTCACGCCGCACCTGAACATTAGCATAGCTAACCTGGTTACATTCTACTGAATACATTGACGGCTCCCATGACTCCCATCTCACCGACTCACACTGCCATAATATCGCCATCTTACTTGCTAATCACTGGATGAGGAGGAAACAAGGATTACATGACGGAGATATATAGCCAATATAAATGGTAATTAAAACCATTAAAGCAATACGATACGATACCACGGCTGACAAAATGGGATATAGATAATTGAGATATTTGTGTATCTTACGAATCTATACTTCTATACTAATCTATACTTCTATACTATATATATATTATATATAATATTATAAAGCTGAAGAGTTTGTTTGTTTGTTTGTTTGTTTGTTTGTTTGAACGCGCTAATCTCAGGAACTACTGGTTGGAATTGAAAAAATCTTTTTGTGTTGGATAGTCCATTTATCGAGGAAGGTTATAGGCTATATATCATCACGCTATGACCAATAGGAGCGGAACATAAATGAAAAATGTTGCAAAAACGGGGAAAATTTATTCCTTTGTGAGCTTTTTCTCTCATATATGTGACGCAGACGAAGTTGCGTGGGTCAGCTAGTATTAGAATATGAACCTAAAAGAATTTGACTATGATTTTATTCAGAAGAAGATTATACAGTACCTTTAATTAATATTCTCAAACTACTGCCCAAAAATAATCTCGGAGACTCGGGTAGGTACCTATTTAGATTTGTATAGGTAGCCACCTAGTCTAAATAAAAACAAAAGAGAAAGCAAAAATGGGTAACAATCTTTTACAGCATATTTTGTATCGTATTCGTTCGGATATGTTAAAACTATATTGATAAGAAGATAAATGAGAATATTGTGCAACTACAAAATAGGTCGATGAAGCGTTTGTCATTGTCTTTAGACTTTCTAATTCAGAGATAGGTGAGCCGGTGAGGCGCGTGAGTTCGTCCTGTTTCGAAAACGTTTCATTTGTTTATTCAAACGAAGTACTTTGATGTAGGTACTTACTCGAATTTATTCATTCTCTCATCCACATTTTGAGACTTTAGACTTACAGACATGCGAGCTATTTTTAGGATTTCTATAACAAAAGCATAAGCCCAAAAGCAGGAAGATCGTAGATATACGATAAGTAACTAAGTACAAATAAACTTACGAGGCATAATAATGCAGAAAATAGCTCTACCTACATTTAAAAACACTTTTAGCGGTACATTCCTAGGTGACACTATAATGGTAGTAACGTATGACTTAATAGCTGCGCCCAAGCGGCCAGCGCTGACCGAGAGTATGGTTCATAACTAGTTTTAGAGGAATTCCCACCACGCACGCAGTGAAAGGCTACACAGGAAAATAAAACACATCATACTATGAAATATTACGGTCCCAGCTGATGGCACCTTAACGACAGTTTCACACGATATGGACAAAGTTTACACATCAAATGTTATTTGATTAATGGAATATGGTATTTCCTTTATTGAAATAAAAGTTTTGGATGGATATGAAGCTGCAGAATTGTTGAACGTGGTTCTACTAACTTATTCCACACCTGGCATGCAGTAGATATGTTACATCTGCTGTTTTAAGAAACCATGTTAATTAAATTGTTGTATTTCATGTCGCGCTAGCGTTCCAAATCCAACATACAGAAATTTATTTTCTGAATGACCTGAGGAAGGTTCATTCGAAAAAAAGTAATTGCAATAACAATGCAATAAATCGAATGAATCTGGTTGAAAATATATTAAAAACTTGTTTCTTGGGTTGATCGAACGCCACCGTCCGTCGGATTCACCTCTTTAGAGACATGCATGGTATATAGTAAGAGTTATCCACTTATCTATCATTGAGACTCTGGGCACGTGGGCTAAAAATAAATTTTGCACGAGTACTTCACTTATGGACTTTGGTGATACACACACAAATGAAAGGAACGGCTTATAGCATCGCAACGCTCGCGACACGACGGCATTCCAACGCAGGAGATCTCCTAATGAGTCCTACTCGTGGTTCCAGCAAGTGACGTACTACGTGATCCGCATGGCGCTGCTGGTGTCGTGGTTCTGGGCGGCGCTGCTGACGTGCGCGCCAATCCTCGGCCTGGGCCTGTACTACGACGAGAAGGGCCACCAGTGCATCCGCTACCGGAACGCCAAGACTCCCACCGACCTCGCCTACGCCATCTTCTACGTCGCTTTCGGTGAGTACTCGAACATGTATTCAGGGTTCACTATTCACCTTGCCTTACAAAATTGTAAAGAGTACGATCTCACCACCACTACTTCATTAAGAAGGTGGATAGGTCTAGGTACTATTGTACATGTACAATAGCTTTTCACTAAATGTCATGAATCATTTATCTCACCTCATAAAATCATGAAGAGTCAATTTAATTTGCGGTTTACCTAATCAGGCGGGACAATTGTATTTGAATTTGCACCCATTACCTTTTTGCGTGTAGCTACATACTTAACTATCTATTGCGTGGTATTACGCAGTTTCTGGCGGCATGCCTAGGTAGGCGCTCAGCTCGCATGACGATCGGCGTCTAGTCGACCTCGGTTGTACTTAGGTATGGCGCAGACGCTCTCAATGGGCTCGTTGACACAAATGACATGAAGGGCTAATAAAACAAGGCACGGCCATTCGTTTATTGTATCAATAAGTGGGGAATGTTTGAGCCATTCATGATCATTTTGTGGGGAGTTCGGAATGTGTGGGAAGGTTAAAGAAACGATGGGTGCACTGTGTAGAAGATTATATTATTATGGCTAGAAAGGGGATGACTAATGGGAATACCACTAATGTGAAACGAATAAATCGTAAACTCCAAATAAAATGAGATAAGGGCAGGAAAAGGGCACATTGCTTGCAGAAAGGATGGCCGATGGGGCCGAAAAGTTCTAGAGTTGCGACCACGAACCAGAAGCCGATGCGAGATGGACCGATGACCTGTTGAAGGTTGCGGGAATCCGTTGGAGGCAAGTCGCACGGGACCGGTCAATGTGGCGACACTTGGGGGAAGCCTATGTCCAGCAGTGGACGCCTCTCGGTTGAAATGATGATGATGATGATGAAGGGTAGGGGAATGATAATTTTAAGAAGGAGGACTACGACTAACTTATTTATCTTGTGTATGTGGTGCAGGCACGATGCTGTGCCTAGTGCTGGTGTACTGCAACCTCGCGGTGATCCGCGCGCTGTACGCCATCAGCGCGCCGCGCGGCTCGGCGCCCGTGGTGCGGCGCGTCAGCAAGTCCAGCTGCCGCCAGCGCGCGCGCTCCGGTCCCGCGCCGCTGCCACAACACAACGCCGCCACAGCCGAGGAGGTCGCCTTCAGCCGCCTCATGGCCACGCTCTCTGTGCTCTTCATGATATGCTGGCTACCGCAAATGGTGAGTGTGTCTTCAATTCATGATTATCAAATGCAACTCAATGCATTTATTTCAAATAGACCAGTTTCAAGCACTTTTGAATGAGAAAAACAGAAAGAAGCTGCTGAAGCTATAGTCCCAGTCACAATCATAATAACTGTGAAAGGACTATAATCGCCCATTTCAAAGCGTTGATCTCCTGTAAGGAAAAATCGGCCAAGTGCGTGTCTGGCCACGCGCAGAATAGGGTTCCGAGTAGCCCGTTATCACAATATAGAAATTACTTAACTATTTTCTAAGGATTGTTGATATTTGGTACAAAATTATCCAACACCCACTCAACGACTATTATTGCTAAACTAATAAAGTTATCTTAACCGCTATAATTTTCCTTTAAAGTTCATGAAATGTAGTATCTTCATGAATTTTTCCAAATTTTTCAAGCCCGCAGTTTAGCTTTTAGCGGGGGGGGGAGGGGCTTACGCCACCTTCAAACGGAACAAAGAATTGTACTTTAAGGTTTAATATTTCATAAACGGAGCATTCAAACGAAAAATAGTATCTACTAGCAATATTAGCAACCTAGCAACCTTATTCAACGATACCGCACACGATAGGGTAGACGACGATAAAAATTCATCCCACTCTCGCGCTCGCGATACACCTTTCGATACCACGACACCACTCTTTGCATTCATCCAGTTTCATTTAGTTTATGCTGGTATGAATGTTGTGTTGTCAAGTTATTACTTCGTAACACCATCATTTACCAAAATGTTACCATTACTAGACAGAGACCTCAACTAACATCCCATGAAACCCAATCCAGTTTAGATAATCACCACCACCACCTTCACTGAACTCGAATGAAGGGCTTTTGCAAGCTAGACAGACCTAAAAAGTGACGGAACATCAATTCTACAATATTATACGCCATGAAAACAATCATTAGTAACCAGCGCATCACCCGGAAATACATAATCCAAGGCACCTGTCACCGAAATAGGCAGAGGTCTTTGTCCTCTTGACTTTTGAAGAAGCGAACTCTTTAGCGCTGCAACCATACCTGGATTTCTAAAAATTAGAATTCTACGATGGATTAACAGCTTTGGCATCAGAGACGTCGTGACAGCTGACGGGTACAATTAAAAACATTTTGACGATAGCCGCGTGATTGAGTTAGCACACCAGCCACGTACTAGCATCGGTATCGGCGGCCGCACTGATCGACGTAACATTTGTATTCCACATGGTGACCGCGATGCTACTATACAATGCGAAACCACAGCTCCTGCTGACCTTGGAGTGCCTTCAGCGAGATGAAGTAGGTACACCATGATTATGAGTCATGAGGAGTGATGACTCAGCTCGTCAAAGAAGCATTAAATTTTATTTGCAACTTTGTATGATTCTTATTTGGCATGTGATCGGTTTCATAACAGCCGCAGGAAATAATGAGCGATTTGTTTAGTTGAATACGTTCGAAATAAACTTCATAATAGTTTAAAACAATGAAACATTGTTGTTTGCTATTGCTGAGAATTTCAAGGCTCCTTCCTGATCAAAAAAGCAAATGTTTTGCATGTCTGTTATTGATGCATACACTAGCTCGTCGTAGGTTATAGTTTGTGTGTGTATGTGGTCATGTGGCTGACTCAATGAATTCCGATTTCTTATATCTCCAAGTTACGAATAGTTCATAATTCTGTAGATCCGTCTTCACACATGTGATACCTATATTATATTAATAGCATTAACTTAACTAAAATTAGATAAATGAGAAAAGTAGATATTTGGGAACGCGATCAAAAAAGAGGAAGGAATATCCAGAAATTCATTTCGGTTCCTGGTGTGTCATCACAGACTAATAAATGATCGAACAGTATTATTATCTCTGATCTGTCATCGGCGCATCAATATTCAGCAGCAACGGCAGAATTGAGCATTGTAAGCAAAGTCATGCTATTTATATGTTTGTGAGTGCATGCGGCGCATAAGGATGTGTTCGAGTGCAGGCTGCGGGACACTTAGCACGTGGAGCTAATGAAACTGTCACGGAATATGAACCAACCTAAATTAAATTGTGCTTTTATTTGAATTGAAACGAGAAACAGCGATTTTTTTTTTACCATGGGGTGCACTGTCGTTTTTTTTCAATTGGAAACGATCACATCATTTTGATTTTGAAAGTAAAGTATACAATTGCACGCACAATGGTCCAATATAGGATACAATGCGAAAACCACAAGCCCATTCAATTGCTGCTCTACTAGTAGCAAAGATAGAACATTATTTTAAGATGCCTTCCACGATTTGCTTATCAATAAAAAAAATAACATTAGTATTCTCATCTCGAGTCTGCAGAAATAAAAACAAATGTGTTATTTGCCAATGTGTAACACGTATCTAACTTGGTAGGTAAACCGCAAGTCATGGAGTAACCAGCTAAACTGAAGTGGACAGTGTCACATATAATTCTCACTAGACTAAGAATAGGCGGTGATAGAGAAAGATGCATGTTCCTCAGCGGTAGGACAGCCTAGGCTTCGTTGATTGATGTGCTACTATAGCCATCCATTTACGTCGATCTCCGTGCGATAAGTGTTGTCGTGTCAGTCACGTCGGGGCTTTACAACATTATTGTTGATCAGTATATCGACTCGGCTATCAGCATGCCATGCGCGTCTCGAGCATTGGCGAAAATATTTCATTGTTTCTCAAATGGCAAGCGAAGCCAACTAGAATATTATTCATATGAGCCTACATCGATGTCCGCATATAGCGCTTCATACATTGGACAATTATATTCCAGACAGCCGCACGTGATGAATAGATAATAATAATTAATCAAATCTTTAAATTGGATAATACATGTCCTAAGGCACTGCAGAAACAAAAGATTCGAAGGTGCCTTGTATTCAAGAATCACAAATCATCAACAATTCATTCTCATCAATAGAGTCCCCGTCAGTGAACCAGCACAGGGGCTTGTTCCGTGCTGCGTTCTGTAATTGATCAATTAAACCGATTGCCTTCATTGATGTCCTGTCGGGATCCGCACTCAATAATATCTAAAAAGTTCTTTGGATTTTCTGCATTTCTCTTAGTTCCGTTAACAGAATAGGCCGAGTAAATTGCTCAAATCTTTGCAGTCGATTGCATGACTAACTAATAAGTAGCTATGTAGTTAGTACCCAAATCAAATTAAAAAAATCAAATCATTTATTCTTAGCAAACATGGGTAACAGAAAACCAACAACAACAGCACATGGAAAGAACATGGACAACATGAACATGGGGAACATGGCTAAAGATTGTGATTTGGTGAGGTTTCGGCAGTTTGCAAAGATATGACGATATTACATGTATTATTAAAGCTACTTTTAGTAAAAATAAAATAAAATGTTGCAAATAAATAACTCATGAGAGACAGAGTCGAAATTATGGGCTTGTCAATGCCTTTTTAAACGCGGAATGCTGAAAAGGTTGGGTCCTGGACAAAGCCTTACTAAGACTTGAGTTATTAGAGAATACCTTGAGTATACCTTGGTTGTACCTACGCTTTCTGTCTTTCTAATGTCATGGCATATCTATCTCCAGGTGACGTCAGCCCTGTACCTGGGGCTGGGCCAGAAGGCGTGGCCGCGGCTGGGCCCGCTGTCCGCGCTGAGCGACATCCTCATGCTGCTCAACTACGTGCTCAACCCCATCCTGTACGTGCTCATGCGCCAGCGCCGCCACCTCTCGCTCACCAACCTCTGCCACTCCATCGCGCATTGCTTCAAGCGGGTAAGCTCTTCCTATTTCTTGAGCACAATATGATTTCGAGACCAATCGCCATGTCGGGTGATCAGTCAGTGGCTGACCAGTGACCAGTCAATAAACATTTTCAAGATTAATGTTGGAATAAGCTGCATTTGCATCATAAACGTAAGAAAAGAATTACCTACCGGGCTACCCTTTTTTTCTTTGTTGTTTTTTCGGATAAAAATCATCAACTAACTTCGTTGGGCGGAGCGGGAGGGGGTCTCAGACTTTATTGACTAAAACCCATCAATGTTCCTACCTCGCCCTTTATGTTCCGGGGCCACAGTAACTCTTTTGAACAGTCCCGCAGCCCCAGTAGGCTGCGGCCCTTCCATTATGCTGACATCTCTTTGAGGCGCCCTTGGAATACGAACGCGCCGTCGACACGGCCTGTCGTCATCTCGGCTATCGGGCTCTCGGGTATCGGTATCGGCTTCTGGCGGGGTACCCTGTAACATCCACCTTAACTGAGAAACTTTACTTATTACTATACCCATAACCATTCGAACCGTAACATAGCAACTCTGCGTAGCGGCACGAATATGTAAGATTTTAGCAGAACCACTTCCGGTCCTCCCCAAGGACCTCTGTTTGTTGTTGAAGTTAGTTAGTACTAATGTTTTGTCGTGTCCCCGACAGAGTCACAAAACCTCGACGGAGTCCATGTCGATGAAGACGTCGTGCTGCCCGCAGGAGACGCTGGTGGTGAGCGACAGCTCGGGCGCGGAGATGCGGCCGCTGCGCTCGCCGGCCGCGCACGCGCAGTTCTCGCCCGACTACACGCGCAGCATGCTCGACTGACAGCCCCGCGCCGCGCGTCCCCCGCGTCCCCCGCGCCCTCCACACGCGCAAGAGCACATGTAGGAGCAACGCATCGACCGAGTTGCGCTGAAAAGACTGGAAGCTAAAACCAACGAATTATTTTAGTTTTTCGTCGAAAATTAAGGATTTGTTTTGCAAGAGCACGCGTTTATTGAGCAGTATTGAATTGTTCTGTATCCGGCAGTCGGTGCTGCAGCTCGGGCGGTGGTCAAGTGTTCACATGACGAGCTTCTAGATACACTCGATTATAGCGTCATGACACTGCGCCGCTGCGCGCATTTTGGTGGTTTACAACAGTGCAAACTCGGTGTTCGAATCTGAGTGGTGACATTCACGCATTTCCATGACCAAAGACAAACAGTTTTATGTGATTTGGCCTTTAATAATAAGCTCTAGCGTACAATTAAATTAAGATTTGTTGTCGAGGCACACTCCACCACTGGGGTTGATGGCCACGTCTATAAAAGTCACTGGATTTCGGCGCACATACAAGAATCCTGTGAGGTGGGTATACAGCTTATAAAATAGAGACGTCAGAAGAGTCAGTTGGTATTTATTAATGCATCAAATCACAGTTCTTTTTATGTAAAGTAGGTAAATTGCATATTTACATAAATATACATTAAATACATAATTATACAGGGTGGAATTTTACAATGCCACCTGGAGGGAAAGTACTCTAAATACTGGAGATAGCAAACTTTACTCAAAGGAGACATTTTTTTATTTAATCTGCATTGGCAGTTTTACGAAAATTATTTTGCCACACTCAGGCATCGAACCCGGGAAGGATCGACAAAATAACATTCTGTTTCTTTTTGACATAAATCGATATGGTCAATCATATGGCTGCTTCATACAATTCAGCTGCAATACAACCTAAACAGGAGAAAGCGGGAAAGCAGAACCGTCGCTGTGAAACCCTTCCGAGGATTCCGGTACAGCGGTGTCCAGCAAAGTAGGAGTGTGATCAGGACGGCTTCACCTTAGTTCAGAAGAAGAAGAAGCCTACTTGTCGCAATCAATGCGGTACTGTAGACTGTCAGGACTAAATATGGTGCTGCGTCCAGCGACACCAACGACGTTGCTTTATGTGTCCCGACTGCATCACTCCACGAAGGTTGAGGAGATCGTTGAGTACATGAAGGAGAACACTAGCTGGACCTTGAGGGTCGAGAGGTTGGAGCCGCATCACAACACCAACTTCAAGTCGTTTGTGGAGGGAGTTCCGACACAATATCTCGACAAGTTTTTCAAGGAAGAGTTTTTGCTGAAGGGTGTTGTCTGCTGACGTTTTCGCGGCAGGTTACGTGACACCGCACTGCGTAAGTTTTCCTTTGAGTAAAATTTGCTATCACCAGTATTTAGAACACTTTCCCTCCAGGTGGCATTGTAAAATTCCACCCTGTATAGTAGGACTTACAGTTGAGATCTCCGCGTACCTGCTGGGTGGTGCTGAGTGTGCTGACCCTAGTGTTGATATTGTTTAAACAATAAGTACCCCTTAAGAGAAATACCATAAAGATAATTAAAATATGTACTTATCATACATAATTATAAAAAGAAAAACGACTTATATTTTTATATCGTGTTATTTATAAGTAGGCGTATCTGACGAGCTGCGACTCGCAGCCGGATATTTTTGTGAAAGACTAGTCTCAAATAGTTACCCGTTGTATTAGTTTATTCCTATAGTTTATCTGCACAATAGTTTATTGAGCAAACCATAAGGCCTGAATTCCTGTCACGCTGACGTCGTCGGTCGCGCACGGTCGGTCGTGACGTCAGCGATAACAAAATACGGCTGTCGGTCTGCGTTGTAAGTCGGCGTTGCAGTATGGTGCTATAGAGAACACAATGTCTTCTCGTACGCGCGACCGACCTCAGCGCGGGAAGAATTCAAGTCAACCAAATGAAGAATCTATCACATTCAAACCCAACGAACTAATTATAGGATTAATTCAACATAATTGTGCTAAGTGGCGCTGTTCTCAGAACCTGTGGCGTAACAGTGAGAGTAGTAGATTTCAGACTGTGCATATAAGGTACCATGCGTGAAAACCGAGATGGTCAACCCGTGCCCCAAAAGTGTACAAAAATAAAAGGATAGCAAATAAAAATATTAACGTATACGTATACTCGTAGCAGATTTTGAAAAGAACTATTAATGAAAAGAATGTTCTATTTGATTTTACTCGAAAAGTCGAAATAACTTTTGTTCATGATTGCTGAGCAATATCCATCTTCTTATTTTTGTAATAGAAAATCTATGTCATAGTTGAATTGAATGTGTCATTGAAAAGCGATACCAAGGACCTCACTCAATTTATATTGCATGTCTGTACTTCTGTTTTGTGTCTAAATCAGCTCATTAGACACGTCATACTTGATTGTATCTAATACAGGGTGTAAACAGACTCTTCACGAACCCGTCAACCAAGTAGGTATTCTGTACGTCAATTAAAGTTTTTTTTGGGGTAAAAATCTGACTTTTTGCTAGGAATTAGGATTGTGCTGATGAATGGATTTAATAGTAAGGGTGTCATGAAGATGTTTTAAAAATTAAAAATCTAAAGAACTATATCCCGAAAGGTTCCCGGTTCCCAGGTGTGGTGTGGTGTGGTAGAACCAAATAAATATCGTAATGACGGGGATAACAAGTGCCTTTCAGCTTCGTTAAGTCTTTTTACACCGCGCCAGTAACATATTATGGATTTAATAAAAAAAAGGTTTGGTTTTTTAGAATATACCTATTAAACACGAGCATTGGGCACAGGCATATGGGCTAAAGTACCTTCCTTCATATTAAGGGTATTTACCCAACTTTTCTTACGTATGGGTGCAGGAAAATGATTCTGTCAGCGCCCATAAATAATTAAATCTATAACTAAGTTAAGAAAGATGTATATTTGTGAATTTTATCAATAATAATAGGTATAAGTAGGTATAGGTATAACTAAATGTGGCAAGAGGCAGTTTCGCCATACTTTCGTCAGTATTTGTTTATTTTATGGTTTAGCTGTGTATTCTGTACCGTTGCATAGCCAGACTTTTGCGTTCATATAATCCTACCGGCTACGTACAGTATGTACTTACGTGACATTTTCCTACTGTGCTGTGAGTCTGGGAGTATAACGAAACTGACTTTAGCTTAGGTATTATTTGATAATAATATGTAATGATGTAATTTTTGAATTGATAGTATTGTACCTACATAATTAATACTCAGTATCAAATACTATTTTCATTAACTATCTGATGCATAGCTACAACATTTAAGCATATAGGTACATAGGTGTATTGACTGTTGGATACAATAATGTTGACCACGGAACACAAGCATAATATAGCTTTAATAGAATTTATTTCTTTATAATCACTACGATTATTTATAAATTAAAATAACTATGGTGCATAAATAATTGTTTTTTTTTTTCGTAAAATATAAAATTGAATAAAGCATTTCTCCCTTTCATTATATTTGGATTTCGTAATATGGCGACCAATCAAGCTATATAGAACCATTATAGAACTTAAGAAGACGGGTATTTATCGACTACCCTCACTTATCTTCATAAATGTTAATTAGGGCCGGTTCACACTAGGACAGCACACTACACTAACAGTGTCCGTATCATATTGAGGCGATTTCACTTGACGAGTACACTTAGTGATTACTGGATTCCAAGCTGAAATCGCCTCAATATACGGACACTGTTAGTGTAGTGTGCTGTCCTAGTGTGAACCGGCCCTAATTGACATTTATGAAGATGAGTGAGGGTAGTTGAATAAACGCCTTCACTTTGCTGTCGCGGTACCTCCAATACTTCAGTCTCCCCGCGACCACGGCTGGTGCAATCCGGTCGAAACGTCGGGATTAAATTAAAGTTAAATTCGCGATAAATACCCGTCTTCTTAAGTTTTATAATGTGTTCTGATCGTGAAAGTTTAAAAAAGACTATATAAAACCAGTTTATGCGCATATTTCATTATACAGGAAATCCATAGAATCCGAAGCTATGTTATTTTGGTAATGTATAGGTTGATGTGTCGCCGCATGTAGCTAATCGTGTATCCACACCGCAGTTAGATTTTAAGAAGCAACAACGTGCAAATAGTATATTTTATAACGAGGGACTAAACGAAGCCATTATATACCCGAGGTGGTTTGACTCCCGAGCTTGCGATGGAGGCAATGAAAGCGAGGGTATATTATATTGGCGTTTAGTCTCGAGGTGCAAACTGTACTTTTCACTTCGAGTGCGAGAAAAAAAGACATTTAAAACTGAACAAATTTACACTCGACAAAAATTCTGAACTGAGCGGTCACTTTTATCTTCTATCAGGTCAGTGACAGGTTAACCATTGAAAACACAACATAATTATAGTACCTACATTACTGCAGCGGCTAGCAACAGAGTCATTCCACATACTGTAGGACCTGACTGAACGAGGATCCTACACCCAAGGCAGACAAGAGAGTCGTATCTGTTCCTGTCTCTTTCTCCTTCTTGACCTTTCCTCTCAGCGGACAATCTGGATGTTTATGTCCTGGCTCCTTAAGCAAACGATCCTTCGTGCTCTCTCTTCTCTACTATTCTCGCATAATGTGGACTTTGTCAAGAGAGCAGATTCTTTGGAAGCACGTTTCTCACTCTCATTAAGTAACTTTGACTTCACAAGCTCCGACGTAACAGCTCTTTTATGGAATATGATCGGTATAAAGACTCCGGTGCTTCAACACACATGACCTGCACTAAGGACTGGCTCACAAATTTTCGTCAATTGACCGGAGAGACAATCACACTAGCAGACAACAAACGGCTTTCATCAGCTGGTGTTGGAGATGTGATTTTACCGAAGGACACTAACATAGATATAATAAAGAAGGAGATATGGCGTGGAGTTCAAAATGTATAGAAAACCGATGAAGCCACAGTTGCCCCTCCATAAAGCCAGTGACGGATTAACCCTTAATCAAATTAAGCAATTGCCTAGGGCATCACGCCTGGGGGGGCACCAGCAGTGACGGATTAACCCTTAATCAAATTAAGCAATTGCCTAGGGCACCACGCCTGGGGGGCACCAGAAGAAGCACAGAAAAAAATCCGTCCTTAGGGCATCACGTCTCTTACAGAGAAGATTAGCATGGCCCCTGCGCAAGGATGACACGCAAAATCATGAAGCATTCCACATTTTTCGCGTTCCTTGAAGAGGCGAGCCGCCCATTATCTGAACGCGCACCAAAAGGTGGTAGCCGTGAAGTACCGTGGGTACCGCACGATCGCCCTCGAGGAGGCGGGCCTGCTTGCCGGATTGCCGCCATGTGATCTGGAGGCGATAGTCCTCGCGCGCCTACACGAATGGCGCGCGGAGGTACTACGCCGGCGGGGAACTCCGCTGCCGTGGCAAATCGCCGCTCAGCGAACAGACCTCCGGCGCGATCTCATGGCGACATGGAGAGAGCAACTGTCGCAACCCCGTGCAGGGCACGCCACGACAGTGGTAAGTCCTCTCTTTGAGGAGTGGCTTGAGAGGCGCCACGGCGACCTCCGCCTGACGCAGATCCTCACTGGACACGGATGTTTCGGGAGGTTCCTGCATCGAATCGGGCGGGAGGAAACGCCCGGCTGTTTCCACTGCGAGAATCGACCGGAGGACACGGTGGAGGTCTGCTCCGCGTGGGCGGAGCAATGCCGTGTCCTCGTAGCGGCATCCGGCGGCGGCGACCTCTCGCGTCCGGCAATGGTTCAATCCATGGTCCGGAGCGAGACGGAATGCGAAGCCGTCACCTCCTTCTACGAAGCAGTCATGCTAGCCTACATCCTCTCGCCCCAGCCGCCGCCGTGGGAGCGCGTTCGTCGGGGGCCACGTGGTGGCTACCGGCCACCGTAGACGTGGGCCTCTGGACGGTGAGCTATGGGCTAGCTAGCCGTCCGTCCGTCTAATGACGACAGGCCGTGTCGACGGCACGTTCAGGTTCCACACGCGCCTCAAAGAGATGTCAGCATAAAGGGAGGGGCCCGCAAGGGCCGAAGCCTGCCGGGGCTGCGGGACTGTTCGAAAGAGATTCCGCGGCCCCGGAACGTGAAGGGTGTGGAAGGAACATGGATGGTTTATAGTCAGTAAAAGTCTGACACTCCCTTCAGCTCCGCCCAGAGTGAAAGAGGTGATTTTATGATTTCCAATCCGAAAAAAAAGGCATCACGTCTCCGGCCAGGCGGCGAGCCTCTTTGCCGGATTGCCACCATGGGATCTGGAGGCGCTAGTCCTCACGAGCCTGCACGAATGGCGTGTGGAGGCGCTACGCCGGGGGGAAACTCCGCTACCGCGCCAAACTGTCGCTCAGTGGATAAACATCCGGCGTGATCTCATTGCGACACGGAGAGCGACTGTCGCAACCCCGTGCAGGGCACGCCACGATAGTGGCGATAAGTCCGGAAGATGGGGACGCCACGGCGTCCCTACCTTCCGCCTGACGCAGGAGCACAGCCGTCTTCGTAGCGGCGATCGGCGGCGGCGACCTCTCGCGTCCGGCCCTGGTTCAATCCATGGTCCGGAGCGAGACGGAATGGGAAGCCGTCGCCTCCTTCTGCGAAGCAGTCTTGCTAGCAAAGGAGGTGGCGGAACGCCAGAGGGAGAGAACCTCTCGCCTCAGCCGCCAAGGGAGACGCACCGGGTGTTACCGGCCACCGTAGGCGTGGGCTTCTGGACGGTGAGCTATGGCTAGCTTGCCGTCCATCCGTCTTATAACGACAGGCCTTGTCGACGGCGCGTTTGTTTATTATTTATTTTATTTAGTCAGTAAAAGTCTGACAGTCTGACTTCTCCCACTCTGTGCTGAGCGGGAGAAGTCATTTGATGATTCCATCCGAAAAAAGGGCATCACGTCGCCAAAACCACACCAAAAAAAAGTTACTAGGACTAACTGAAAATTCGCGCGTTTTATGTTGACATAGAGTCTGACCTACACTACTAGTTACTACACCTTTTGGCGATTCTAGTTGATATTCGGATAGGGGGCCTCACAGGCGTGGATTGCTTAGGGTATCAAGTAGTCTTAATCCGTCACTGCATAAAGCTAATATTGCACACAGAGCTCTGTCAAAACAATACTACGAACAAGTGCACACACGCGCCATCGATAACTCTGTCATTTAAATACAAACCTTATTTGTTAAACCGCAGCGTACTTTTTCCGTATAATTTACTCACACTAAAACAATTATCATTGTGTGTTGTCGGGACACGGGGGCGGATACGACACAGTGCTTGACTAAATCGAAGAGTTATCGATAAATATATCGATTATTTTTATAAAGGATTTGGAAATAAAGTAAATAAAAATAATATGAAACCTACAAACATTATTCAATGAATAAAAATACTTTAAAATCAATTAAAAATCAAATGACACAGTTAGACGTAGTTCAAAATCAATGCATTTATTTCAATTAGGCCAGTTACAGCTAGGCTCTTTTGAATTGTCAAAGAGAAAAAGAAAATTAAGCATAGAACCACATCGGCCTTCTAACCGGATTACAAGAGTTAACAAATTGAAAAAAATGTGAAATAGTAATATTACAATTCGCAGTCCACTTTCTTGTCGACAGACTTTGTCAAACCTCCACGAGCACATCACTAGCTCGCGCTCAAATACGGCGGACCGGAGCAGCGGACGCACCATGCGAAATGACGGCTTAATGATGTTTCGTTATGTCAGGTGTACATTGCTCGTTCAGTCACTCAGTGACAGACTAAGGTGGTTGTAAAAGAGCAATGTATTTAATGCAAACATAATACAGTCGGAGTAATACAATAAAACATAAATCAAGTAGTACAAGTCAGATATATTTTAGGGATTATGGTTTTTCGTGATTTTTAAGACAAATATTGTAAAATACTTGTTCTAACTTGTGGTAACTGATGCCCTGTCTTCTAAAGTTTTTGTCTTGGTTTCTATTTTTGCACGAAACCACCGAACAAGACGGCATAATCGTTTTTTTTTACGAACGCGGTTGACGACACACTAACTCGCGGTTACGGCCATTTTTTCAATAGCTGAGCGACGCGGCCAGCTCCACGTGGTCACCGACACGCCCCCTTGCCACTTCTCCTGTTTTTAATATTTCTGTGGACACTAACGATAATTCTAAGATAAATAGCATAAAAGATGTTTTGTATGTACCAGACCTTAGTACTAATTTGATATCTGTTAGAAGGGCTGTTGAGAAAGGAATAACAATAGTTTTTGATGAAAGTGGCTGTTCGTTTTATAAACACATCGCAGTTAAAGTTATGGGCAAAACAATGGGTCATGCAACTCTTACTGGTAGCATAAACAGGTTTGATAAGGGTCCTGTACCTGAACGGGCCCTGATTACTAAGAACATGCCTACTTCTGAGCTGTGGCATTACCGACTTGGGCATTTGTGTCGGATCGCCTTGGAGCATCTTCGCAAAGGTAAGGCTACTGGTATTAACTCATAGATATAATAAAGAAGCATTAACTACTCTAAATTAGATACTTCTCCCTGTATTGCTTGTGTAAAAGGTAAACAAAGTAGAAAACCTTTTAAGCCCATTAAGTATGACAGAGGTACTAGTATTCTGGAACTTATTCATACCGACCACTGTGGTCCGTTTGAGGTTACTTCTCTTGAAGGTAATGGATACTTACTCGTTTTTATTGATGACTTTACTAGAATGGTTTTTGTGTATTTTATTAGTTCAAAAACGGAAGTCAGAAAAAAAAATAAAAAAAAAATGTTTATTAATAACCACAAAAAAGACAACAAGTTGATGATTGGAGCCTCCTTTTAAGCAACAAAAAGCCTGTATTAGGAGACTCCGCCTTTTCACAGCAAGTTTTTGTAACAGAACAGAACAGAAATAAATAAATAAAAAAAAAACATTAAAGAAAACAGAACAGAAAACATTAAAAAAAACATAACAGAAAACATAAAAGAAAACAGAACAGAAAACATGAAAGAAAACAGAACAGAAAACATAACACAGGGGTGGGGGGGTTGTGTGTTTTGTGCGTGAGTGTGTAGGTGAGCGTGTGTGAGTATGTGTGAGTAGGTGAGCGCGTAAAAATAAGTTGGGAAAGGAATTTCAAGCTCAAGTAGAAAGGGAGACAGGTAACAAAATAAAGTTTGTTAGGAGTGATAATGGAACTGAGTATGTGAATCATGAATTCTCTAATTATCTCTCTTCACAGGGTATACAGCATCAGACTACTGTACCTCATTGCCCCTCTTCCAATGGTATCGCTGAGAGAACGATACGGTCTCTTGTTGAAAAGGCTCGGTGTATGATTCAACAATCTAATCTACCGAAAACCTTTTGGGAGGAAGCAGTTCATACTGCTGAGTACGTTAAAAATAGGTGTCCTCATAGAGCTTTGAAGAATTCTACCCCTTATGAGCAGTGGTTTAAGGTTAAACCTGATCTTTCGCATTTGCGAGTTTTTGGCTGTCGCGCTTACGTTCATGTTCCTGATTGCGAACGTAAGAAATTAGATGCTAAAGCCAAGCAGTATATTTTTACTGGTTAGTGTATGGATGATAAATCTTATAGATTTAGGGATCCTACTTACATTAGAAAAGTATTTAAGGGTAGGGATGTTTTGCGGGCCTGTTCGAAAGAGATACCGCGGCCCCGGAACGTAAAAGGCGAGGAAGGAACATGGATGGTTTTTAGTCAGTAAGAGTCTGACACTCCCTCCCGCTCCGCCCAGAGTGGGGGGGGGTCATTTGATGATTTCCCATTCTTAAAAAAAAAAAAAAAAAAGGGTAGGGATGTTGTATTTTTAGAAAACTGTTTTTCAAATACTGATATCTCGGAAGTGTTGAACTATTACAATATAGTTATCTCCTCTAATAATATACAGATGGATCGCCCAGTTCCGTTGACGGAGGAGGGGGTGGAGTATTATGATGCGTCTTCCGATCCCGTACCAGTTCCCGTTCCTGTGTGTCGATCTAGTATTCCTGTTCCTGTACCGCCTCTATCCACGCTGTCAGCTGATCGTCAAACAACTGTGACTGATATTGCTAGTGCTGTGGAACCGGAGCCTCGACGTTCACGTAATGATGACGAGCCCGAAGCGAGGTACAATTTGAGGGAGCGTAAACAGGTAAATTATCTTTGTAATGCTTTTGCCGATGACCAATTGAGTGAAGAACCTTCTTCCTATGCCGATGTGCTAAGTAGGCCGGATAAAGTGAAGTGGATTGATGCAATGAAACAGGAGTATCAGTCATTGATGAATGACCTGGACACTCGTAGAAAACGTTGGGCAGAAAGTTATACCATGCAAATGGGTTTTTAAACTTAAACATGATTCTGACGGCAAAATTAGCAAATATAAAGCACGTTTGGTCGCTAAGGGTTTTCGCCAAAGTTATGATGTTGACTATGAAGAGACTTTTTGTCCAGTTGTTCGGTATTCTTCTCTTAGAATTCTTATCGCTTTGGCTGCTGAATATAATCTTAAGATGCACCACTTGGATATAGATAGTGCTTTTCAACCGACTTCCAAAAAGAGGAAGTTCTCAATTCGTCTGTTTTTTTTTTTTTTTGTGTTTGTTACCTCAGAACTTTCGACTGGGTGAACCGATTTTGATGATTCTTTTTTTATTTGAAAGCTGGTGCTTCTCGTTTGGTCCCATTTGATATAATTTGCTGAAGATGTGATGCTTATTTTCCGAGATATACAAAATAGACGTCAAATCTGCAGTAATTGCTACAATCGCTTGTAGGTTCATTGTTCATACTACGAGTACATCATGACGTAAGATCACGCCTGTATGCTCTGAGGGGGTACGCAGATGTGTACAATACTCTCAGATTTCGACAATGTTTGTTGCCTCTGAACTTTCGACGCGACGGGGTAAACCGATTTTGATGATTCTTTTTTTGTTTGAAAGCCGGTGCTTTCCGTGTGGTCCCATTTCAATTTGGTTAAGACCTGACGCTGATCTTCGGAGATATAAATGGAACTCTTAAAAAATACACGGCAAAGCTGCAGTAATTGCTGCAATCGCTTGGTTTTTTATTGTTTATGTAACATAGTGACGTAACATCACGCCTGTATGCTCTGAGGGAGTACGCAGACTGCCGGGGTTGCGGGCCTGTTCGAAAGAGATACCGCGGCCCCGGAACATAAAGGGCGAGGAAGGAACATGGATGGGTTTTAGTCAGTAAGAGTCTGACACTCTATCCCGCTCCGCCCAGAGTGGGAGAAGTCATTTGATGATTTCCCAAAAAAAAGAAAAAAGGAAGTACGCAGAAGTGTACAATACACCCAGATTTCGACAGTTAGATGTGTTAAGTTCCATTTAAGGGGATCCTGGAGAAATAGAAGGAATTCCTTAAATTGTATAGGCACACCACAAGCGATTTGAGTAGTTTTAGGAAGAGCACATTCTTGGAGTGATCCCATTTCAATTTGGTAAAGATCTGATGAAGGACTTCGGAACATAGGCGACGGGAACTCCTCAATAAATGATAGCAAATGTACTGGGATCGCTGAAATGTCTCATGTCTCTCTATTCTTTTCACCAGTTCATAACAAAAAATCACGCCGTTACGCTGTGAAAGGGTAAGCACATACGAACCACTAAAAAGTGAAAATAAAAACTTTTTTGCAAAAAATATAACCGACTTCACACAAAAAAGTGAAACTAACTTTAGCTTCAGAAGTCGGTGACCTTTGTTTGACTGTTTTATTTTTTTTGTCACCGTCCTCCATGCTGGTTCAGTGCCAGTGATGACGAGAGGAGCCGCTCCGTCCACCCTGATGGTGAGGTTGCCAGCCTCTCTGCGTCGGCATCAGCCATCGCCGTTCTGGCCACATACTCTTCCAGTTGAGTCATGGTCTGGTCGATGTCGGTCGTTAGAATAGAATAGAATAGAATAGAATTTTATTTTGCAAATATGGGTAATACATAATAGTTCTTAAGATCGTCGTCGTCGTCGATCGTCGTTCTTGGGGTCGTCGTCGTTCGTTGCCGGTTTGGTCTGTTCAGTCTGTGTCGCGTCCGTCTTGGTGTCAGTCTGGGTGTCGGAGGGGTGGGTATTGGGGAAGAAGCGCGCGTATATCGACCCAAGAAGGTACGATACTCGTCGCTCCCTGCCCAAGACCTTTTCGGCTTCGTCCGGTGGGATACCTAGGGTCAGATAAGTCCCGAAGTTTTCCCCACCGACCGAAGTCACCCTGTATAGGGACCACCTACCGACATCGTACCAGGGTTTCTAGCATTTTAGTATAGTCTGCAGCAACTCTACTCCCCATTATATCTGGGTACGAAGAGCGCCGCTCGAATTCGGGTCGGTACGTCTGACTGTCTCATGACAGTCAGTGTCGCGTCAGTGTCCGGCAGTCGTATTTTGGGGACGTTCTGGGTCAGCCAAGCAGGGCGCTATCGTCCTCGCACTATATGTGAACCGTGCCTTCCGCTACCCTTGGGTAACCGCGGAAGGCCGGGACTTTGGTAGGCATTTTTGGATTCGAGGTTACCCTTTCTCATGGACCGAAGGGATAAAGGGGAGAAAGGAGGGAGGGTCTGGGTGTAGGATCATGGAGAGTGGGTGAAGGATTGCCCTAGGCCTGGGATTTTGGCTTTCGGGTAAGAGTGAAAAGCGCCCGGGGGTTTTTGTTACGTGTATTTTTTATGGAATTAGACCAAGAACAGGGTGGCAACCTCGTGAAGGTGAATCCCCCAGACTTGCCTTGGCCCATGTGTGTCGTATATTTATTGGCCATGTGTGTCGTATATTGGCCATGTGTGTCCTTTATTTATTGGCCATGTGTGTCGTTTAGTTATTGGCCATGTGTGTCCTTTATTTATTGGCCATGTGTGTCGTTTAGTTATTGGCCATGTGTGCCGTTTATTTATTGGCCATGTGTGTCGTAAATTTAACGACCATGTGTGTCGTAAATTTATTGGCAATGTGTGTCGTATACTGGCCATGTGTGTCGTATACTGACCATTTGAGTCGATGAAAACTAACGCTGTATGTGCTGTTAACGAGATGCCGCCCCAAACCATTACAGATCCTCCTCCATAAGCAACAGTTTCCTCGATGCAACACTGAGAATAACGTTCTCCAGGGCGACAATATACTCTCTGACGTCGATCACTTCCATGTAGACTCACCCTGGTCTCATCAGTGAAGAGTACATTACTCCACTGCTCTAATGTCCAATCCCTATGCTCTCGAGCAAATTCAAGTGGTGCTCGACGGTGTGCTACCGTTAATGCTGGGCCTGTTGCAGCTCTTTTTGGGGTCAGGTTGCGTTCAGCAAGTCTCCTTCTGACGGTATCTGAACTTATGATCACTTGGCATTCATCACGCAGACTTTGTTGGACTTGAACTGCGTTGAGGTGGCGATTTCGCAGAACAGTAAGGTGGATATAACGATCATCTGCTGCTAATGTAGCCATAGGTCTGCCCGTACCTGGACGGCGATCGAATGCTCCAGTCTCTAGGTATCGTCTGTAAACTCGTTGCACCAAGATCTGCTGATTCGAAGCCTTCGAGCGACTTCACGTTGCGCAATGCCTGCTTGAAGTAATGCTACAGCTTGAGCTGCTTCCTGAGGTGTTGTATCCATTATTAATCGAAAGAAGTAGCAAAAACACACGCGTCTGGACAAAAACTAAAGAAATGATAAGAAATATCCGACTACTTACCCTCATTGTAGAGAAAAAGAACGCTAATTTCAAACTCTGGTGAAAACAGCGCAAATCGTTAGCATTGTGTTTGTTGCTTGACAATGTGAGTTGACGGTACTTTTGAATTATTTGTAGTCATTTTAATCACCATGAAACGCACTTTTTGTAGGTATAACTTTGATAGTTGTAAGTTTTATACTTTTTTGAGAAAATCGAATCAGAGTTCCTAGGTAGCGGGTGGCTCGGTTTATTTGCTGACCAGTGTAGATGGATAAGTACTCCCATTTGTACGAGTATGAGTACGTCCCATAATTTATCCCATTGAATGGTGTCGAAGCTGTGGGCCTTGTCCACCAATCAAATTTAAGAATCTGGCAATTCTCATTCGGATGTTCACGTTGCGTTTTTTAGAGCAAAACATTATCACTTGCCTATAGGCTCTTCCTAACCATATTGGGATCAGTTTCCAGTCTAACCAGATGCAGCTGAATTCCAGTATTTTACATCTGCCCTCCACAACCCAGTTTATTATTTATATATTTTATTAGTTAGTCCTGGGTAATAATAAAATTATACCCGTAGTAAGACTGGTTGTCCGAGTTTTGGCCACTGACTACCTGTAAGGGCTATCAAAGATTTACAAATGCCAGCTGGGACCAAAGGTATTCAAATATGGCCCAACGGCTTAACATGCTCTCCGAGGCATGTAGGTAACTCAGTATAAAATAGTATTAAAGAATAAGTGAAAAATGTTATTTCCAAAATATATATTTGTGAAGTCCAAACAAGCAGATCAAAATAACAACCCATAGCAACGTCACAGATATAGGAAAACGTAAAAGGTATAAAGCAGTTAGATGCGCTCTACACTAGAAGTGCTTCCTTAACATTCCCTCTTCTTCAAGCCGAACTCTTCACAGAGCCTTACCAGTCTCGGTTTGTAAACAGGCTTCGTAAAAATGTCGGCAAGTTGTTCTGCAGTTGATACTTGCTCTATGGTTATATCCTTCTCGGATACACACTGTCGCACATAGAAGTGTTTCAGTTTTATATGTTTCGTCTTGCGGTGCTGCCCGTATGGAGGGTTATATGCGAGCTTAATTGCAGACTCATTATCGATTCGCAAAGTAGGCGTATCTAGGTTGATTTTTAGATCTTGAAACAATCTCCTCAACCAAACCATTTCACGACTAGCCTCACTGGCTGCAACTATCTCCGCTTCTGTGGATGATAGAGAAACCATGGATTGCTTAGAACTTCGCCAGGATATTGCTGAGCCAGCATACAGGCATACAATCCCGCTTGTTGAGCATCCGCTCGCTTCGTCTCCGCCGTGATCTGCATCACTGTAACAGATGAGACGCTTTTCACCTTTATTGTACTCAAGTCCAGTATCGATGGTCCCTTTCAAATATCTAAATATCCTCTTCACCTGTTGAATATTGCCTTTGGAAGGTCTATCAAGATTTCGAGATACTACTCCAACCGCATACGCAATGTCGGGTCGAGTTCCAACCATCAGATAGGACAAAGATCCAACAGCTTCCCGATATGGAAAAGCTTGCATTTCTGAATTTTCTTGTTCCTTATCTCCTTTACCGGATTTTATAATGGGTGTCCCAACCGCCTTGCAATTGCTCATTCCAAACTTTTCTATCAGTTTTCTAGCGTAAGCAGTTTGGTGAACTTTTATAGTACAATCTTTGTGTTGTTCTATCTCCAGGCCAAGAAAATAGGACGGTACTTTCGTGGTGATTTTAAATCGTCGTTTTAATTCATTTTCAATGAAATCATCAGCCTCTTTCTCATCTGACGCAGCCACCAGTCCATCATCTACATAAAGCGCGAGCATTATCTTCTTTTGTTTTGGAATATGCACATAGCAATTGCTTCCAATGATTTTTAAATGATTAATCTTGGGCTTCTTGCCGTACCAGAGCTCATGAGGTGACCTTTCTTCTATAGGAGTAGGTCCCGTTCTATTTAATATGTAAACAGAGGCTTTAGCTATCTCTGCCCATAAACCATCTGGTATCTTTTCATGAGCGTGCATCAGTGCTCTTATCATCTCCACAATTGTACGGTTCTCTCTTTCTGAGGATCCGTTTTGTTCTGGAGTGTATGGCATCGTAAATCTTTGTTTTATGCCATATTTTCTCAAAGTATTACGTACTTGTTCATTATCGAACTCACCTCCATTATCGCTTAGCAGCTCCATCACGACGTGTCCGGAAGTATTTGCTTCTGCTAAAAAGTCCTTTAAGCGAGCGTGAACTTCAGACTTTTGTCTCAGGAAGTAGATCCATCGATATTTTGAGAAGGAGTCTTTGAACAGAACAAAATATCTGTACTTGGAGATAGAGTAAGGGAATGGACCACAAACATCTGTACTGATTAGCTCTCCAGGTTTGTTTGCTCTTGGTCTCTCTCCAAACTTCTGCCTATGGCTCTTGCCGAAGACGCAGCCTTCACAGATAACAGCAGAACTTGAGTCTACTTTTACTCCAAGCTCTCTTTGTATCAGTTTTGCTACATGTCTCTTGTTCTGATGTCCAAGGCGTTCATGGTATAGTTGAAGATTCTGTGGCGTCGTTAGTTGATTTATCTCAAGCTCGGGCATCAGTACTTTAACTTTGAGTTTGTACAGACCACCATACTTGTAGCGATTCCCAACTAAAATGACTTTGTCATCGTTCTTCACATAACATGACTGAGCAGTTGACTGAAAAATGCTATTCTTCAGCGTATCTTGTGCAGCTAGCACAGAAAATAGATTGCGTTCAATACTTGGAACGTACCATACGTTTGTTAAGACCAGTAATTCTTTGTGACCGTTTACATCAGCTTCAAGTTGAATAGAGCCTTTTCCTATGGCTCCAATCACCTCTCCATTGGCTGTCATAACTTTATGTGGCTCGTCAAAAACTTCGAAGGTGCGAAATACATCTCTTCTATTAGTGACATGGCTTGTCGCGCCATTGTCCACATACCACAAGTCTTTATCTGTTTTCTTACTTTCGCAGGCTAGAGCTATGCCTGTCAGCATCTCAATCTTTGAAGATTGCTTTGGAGGTTTTGGAGGTCTACCGTCCGCAATCCACTTCTTGCAAGATGTGACTTTTTGACAGCTTTCTCCACAGTATTTGCATTTCTTCCATTTCTTTTTGCTAATTCCTTGTTTTTCGTAGCGCTTCTCTCCTCTTAACATAAGAAGTCCATTGCTACTTCCGCTTTCTTCTAAATTCTTCTGATGTAAAGATCTCTCAAAAGTACATACTTGTGTCGTCAAGTTTTCTATATTATTGTCACTCTTATTCATCAACAGCCAGCTCGACTTAAAATTGAAATATTGCTCAGGAAGTGTATCCAATATTTTACATATTAATAAAATTTCTGGTAGATCATTTCCTTCAATCTCATTGTTCAAGTCATACCAAACAGTTTTGAGAGTCGAAATATGTGTGGCCATATCATGCTCCTCGCTTTTCTGGTAGCGGAAGAACCTCATGCAGAGATCGTAACTCCTGTCTTCCTTTGCTCCATCATAAAGCCTATGAAGCTCTTTCCACATCTCACATGACGTTTCACATCGCATTACCTTTTGTAAAGTTTCTTCAGTCATATTCGTAGTAAGAATTAGAAGTGCTTGACTGTCACATTTTTGAAACATATCCATTTCATTCTTAAACTTTTGTAAATCTTCAGTTTTAGCCGTTTGTCCTGGATTTTCCGGCTTAATTAACTTGCCTTCAATTGCTTCTAGCGTACCTGGAGTACTCTTCAGTAGTAATTTTACCTTGTATCTCCATGTTTGCCAGTTAGTGATACCGTCGAGTCGACCGATCTCGATTTTGACGCCGGACGATTGCATAACTCTTTAGTTTTACCACTATTGCAACTAAACAATGTTAATTGTTAACGCTCTGCTACCATATTAAAGAATAAGTGAAAAATGTTATTTCCAAAATATATATTTGTGAAGTCCAAACAAGCAGATCAAAATAACAACCCATAGCAACGTCACAGATATAGGAAAACGTAAAAGGTATAAAGCAGCTAGATGCGCTGTTCGGTCCAAACCCAGGGCAAGGTATGACCGAACCTTCCGCGATTCGCGGAGGCAAATCAAATTGCCCTTAAGAAGGTAACTTACCTGGTGCCGGTGGGCTGAAGGGGATGACTAGTCCTTGATCAAGCCGGCTCTGGTACTGTATGTCTGTGTGGGTATGTGTAAAGTGATGTGTGGTCGAGCGGTTTACCAGATCCGACTATGTTTCAACAGACGCTGCCCCAGCAGCGTATAACACGTCTGGACGAAGCACAATAATAGTTCAACTGCACAATGCACGTCAACTTTCACAATTTCAATGTTTTATTCAATTTCACACGCGGGCTAAGCTAACCTCAAATTCGGCGCGGACAATTAACAAATAAGCCCGGTTTAGTACACAATTAGGGGCGTTTCGTCCAATCAACGTTTAATCACAACCAAAAATCTTGCAAACAAAGGAGATTTTCTTAGATTCGGTAATTATCTCAATCAATCAACAAAATCAATGTGAACTCGTAATGGATCACGACAAAAAAACTAAACGTCAAAAAAAAAGCTGTCAGATGCTCGAAATGTCAAGACGTGTGCGTTCGGATACACGTATGGTACGAAACATCTACCCCCCCCGGACGGGCCTACCCATCCGCTAATCAATTGGAAGTCTTGACAAAGTTACGACCGCTCTCCTCATGACTGATCCGTCTACCAAAACCTCAGCAAAACGAGGGACCCCGTCGGTGCCAGCCACCAAATTAAGAATGCGCCCCCGGCGCCAATACAAAGGCTTGAGGTTGGCGTCCTTAACCAGGACGAGGTCTCCGATCTTGGGCGGATGAGTTTTGTCCGTCCACTTGACGCGCTGCTGGAGGATGTGCAGATACTCTAAGCTCCAACGCTTCCAAAAGCTCTGAGCGAGCTGTTGCACCAACTGAAACCGCGATAGCCGATTTTGGCTCACACCAACAAGAGGGTACTCCGGCAGGGCGACAAGTGGCTGTCCAATCAAGAAATGGCCCGGTGTTAGAGCCTCCAAATCGTTCGGGTCCGAAGAAAGCGGGCACAACGGGCGCGAATTTAGCACAGCTTCAATGCGGCAAAATACCGTAGTTAATTCCTCAAAGGTGAGAACGGTGTCTCCCAACAATCTTCGCCAGTGCCCCTTTGCCGCTTTCACCGCGGCCTCAAAAATACCCCCCCAATGGGGGCAGGCTGGCGGGTCAAACAACCAAGTGACCCCTCGGCGGGCCAATCTACTACCAATGTCAACCTGGCTCTCATTAAGGAAGGTGTATACTTCCTTCAAATAGTTACTTGTACCCTTATAGTTAGTACCGCAATCAGACCTAATCAAAGGCAACCCACGGCGAGACACAAATCTATCCAAAGTTGCTACAAAGGCCTCTGTCGAGAGGGAGGTTACCAGCTCCAGGTGCACTGCCTTGGTTGATAGGCAGACAAAAACGCACAAATAAGCCTTGACAATCTTACTATTGCGAAGGGTGGACGTCTTCACCGAAAAGGGACCAGCAAAGTCCGTTCCGACGCCAGCAAATGGCCTCGCCTCATTGACACGATCAGCCGGCAAGTCTCCCATTAGGGGCTGCATAGTGGAGGCCTTAGTCCGATAACACGGCATACAACGGAAGACGATGCTACGAATGGTACGACGAGCCGACAAAATCCAAAACTCTCGTTGCAAAATAGCTAACAGAGCATTACAACCGGCATGCGAGTTCTTGATGTGACGATCGGTCACCAACAATTTAACCAAATGGCCCTCCTTGGGCAACAAAAGCGGGTGACGGGCCCCATAAGGAAGACTAGAGTGCCTCAGCCGTCCTCCAACACGCAAAAGACCCGTGTTATCCACGAAGGGATTCAACTTACTGACGGCTCCTGACAACTTGACCCTACCCGCCTTCAATGTCTCTATCTCCCCTTCGAAGTGTGCGGCCTGCACAGAGCGGACCCAAAGGAGGAGTGACTCCTGTCGCTCTTGAGGAGAGAGAACCGGTGACAGGCGCTTGTCCCCTGGATTCCTAGAGTTATGACCAAAGCGCCTGATCCACGAGGTAACGTTCAACAATTTGTCGAGGGAGCTGTACCGATTTAACAAAATTTCCGGGTCAAACGGAGGGTCCCTTGTCCCAACAGCGAACACCTTAAGTCCGGGCAAAGGATCCGACATCAAGACTGGCGTTCGAGGCCAATCATCCTCGCGGCGAGTCAACCAGGCCGGTCCCCACCAAAGGGGGTGAGCAATCAAACGGGGGGCCATGCACCCGCGTGAGGCTACGTCGCCGGGGTTCAAGTCTCCGGGCACGTGCCTCCAAATCAACGACGTTTCAGAACTCTGAATCTGAGACACTCGGTTTGCAACAAAAACCTCCAAAGAGTGGACGGACGTCTTCAACCAACACAAAACAATTTGACTGTCCGTCCATGCGTAAGAAGCCCGAATGTCCACAGTTCCACCCAACGTATGCGCCACGTGGTTCAGTAGTCGCACAAGAAGCGCCGCCCCTGACAACTCCAACTTAGGGATGGTCAATGCCGTGCGGAGGGGGGCCACCTTGCTCTTGGCCATAACCAGTGACAGCTTCACCTGGCCTGTCGCGCTGACGGTACGCAGATAAACAACGGCGGCATAACCGTTGGAAGACGCGTCACAACACCCATGAAGGGTAGCAGTATAACCCCCAGGGGGGAGGATGGCGCGTGGTAGCGCGACCTCGTTGACCGCAGGAAGTGCGGATACAAATTGGAGCCAGTCTTCCAACAGGGTTTCCCGAAGTGGCTCGTCCCAACCGAGTTCAGCGGTCCAAAGGCGCTGAAGGAAGCATTTCGCCCAAAACAATACCGGGCAGATCCAACCGTTAGGGTCGAAGGTCCTTGCAACAGTAGACAACACCAGTCGTTTAGTCCAAGTGGTTGGTGACTCCAAGTCGACATCATAGGTAAAGGTGTCTTGGACTGGTCGGTACTGAACGCCGAGGACGGCCAACATGGCGGGGTTGTCAACGTTCTCAAACAAGTGAGGATCCTGCTTATGATCCTCTAACACTCCGTCCAATAGCGCTGGCGAGTTGGACACCCATTTACGCAACTCATAGCCAGCGGAAGCCAAAATCTGGACTAACTCGTCACGTAACAGGATAGCTTCCTCAACTGTGGGAGCTCCAGTGCAGACGTCATCGACGTAAAGGTCCGTTTTCAAGATGGCGGACGCTCGAGGGAACCTCAAACGCTCCCGGTCCGCGAGCTCCCAAAGCGAACGAATAGCAACAAAGGGGCTTGATCGAAGGCCGTACGTGTTCGTGTTGAGCTCGTATACAATCATGGGGTCCTGGGGGTTCTCCCGCCACAGGATCAACTGATAACGTCTGTCATCCCGGTGAATAACCGTTTGCCGGAACATCATTTTGATGTCGGCCACAAAGACTACTTGATGACGACGGAAAGACGTGATGACGTCACAAAGATCCCTCAACAATTTGGGGCCGGAATGCAAGCAATCATTCAACGAGACACCGGAAGAAGTCCGCGCGGACCCATCAAACACTGTGCGCAGTTTACCGGTGGATGGCTTGAGGACCGCGTGGTGCGGAAGGAAGAAATGTTCAACCGAGCGCCAATCTAAATTTGACACCGACATGTGTCCCAAGTCCGCGTATTCACGCATAAAATCTACGTATTTTTGCCGCAGCACCGGGTCCTTGCTCATGCGACGCTCCATCGCCAACAATCTTTTTTCGGCCGTGGATCTGGATTGGCCGAGAGGTGGTCGCACCGCAACAAAGGGCAGCCGGGTTACAAGCCGACCGGAACGGAGTCGACCGGTGTTGTTCTGAAAGAACAACTCGCACTCCTCGTGTTCCGGATTCAAGCGGGCCACCTGAGGGGGCTCCTCAATTTCCCAAAACCTTTGAACGGCGTCAGAGAGAGCGGAACCGGATGTCAACACAAAATCAGGCTCAGGTGGAGGGGGAACTTTCAACACTAGGCCCATCACTGCAAAGCCAAAGATGGTTGAGACAGCCACCAAGCCCTTCCCGTGGCGCTGTGGGGTCTCCGGCTGCAAGACCTTCATATTTCCCAACATTATTCTCCCCAGCACATCGGAGCCCAACAGCAAATGAACCGTACAAGGGGAATCGAACCGGGGGTCAGCCAAATCCAGGCCTGACGTCAACCGTAGAACATCCAAAGGTAACTGACATTGGGGATGGTTGCCCAATATATTCGGCAGAACAAGGGCAGGAGCATCAATTTTAGGGTACGGACAACTCACAGGGGTGATTTCAAACCAGGTCCTTCCCTCAACAGTGGTGACAGCCGTTTCGCCAATTCCCTGAATCTTGCCTGAAAAGTCGTTCACATTCAGGCCGACCTGTCCCGCTAACCAAGAAGACAAAAGGCAACCCTGGGCTCCCGTGTCCAAAATGGCACGGACCACAATCGAGTCACCCAAGGGTCCCCAGACCTTGACCGAGGCCGTTGGCAACAAAACCGTCTCGATCTGGGGGGGTCCTGTAGCGGGGCAGGCGCCAACTTCCTAGCGATGCCTGGGCGGCGACCGATCGCCGCGTCCAGGCTGTCGTCGTTCACGACGAGGGTAGCATTCAAATGCTTCGTCCGCGCGGTGCCCCGAGCCGCTCGCCATCGCCGGAAGGGCATATCCCACCGGATGCCTGAAGGGCGGGGGGCGCGACTCCAACCGGGGGCGTTCCGCCAGCGGAGGGGAAAGGTAGCGGTGCTGGTCTGGCCATTGTTGCCGAGCAGCCGCCGTGCAATTGTCCCTATGAGGGGAGGTCAAATGGCGCGCGCGCGGCTCCCGATCACCACTGCGAGGGGAGACCAAATGGCGCGCGCGCGGCTCCCGTTCAGCTTGCGCGGGGGTGGAGACTGGTCATCAAAATTGCGGGTCTCTACCCGGTTCCCAACCGGCGTGCCAAAGGCCCGGTGCTTGTCGCCGTCATACCCTCCCCTGCGCGAACCCCCATCAGAAGCTGGTCTGCCAGAGCGGTTCGCGTTGGCGCACAAAATCTTTAGGTGAGCGCCTTTACAAATTCTACACGGGCGGGGCTCGGGGCAGTCCCGATGAAAATGAGCCCCCAAACAAGAAAAGCACAAGCGGCGTGCGTTGGCAATTCGGCGACGGGAGGCCACGTGCAAGTCCAAGAACTCCGGGCAACTTGCCATATCATGTCCCGTGGCCTTACAATAGTCGCAATCAGGACGACTCCGGGTGCCAGCAAAACGTGGGGCGGGGCGACTATCAACAGGCCCCTTGGCCCTAGTCCGTCCCTGGTCTCTTGGCCTAGAAGGTGATGGGCGCGACCCCGTTGCACCACAAGTGTTGTCCATGAAGCGACACTCGTCTTCCAAGAATTTGAGGAGGTCGTCAAAGGGTGGAAGATGTGTGGAACTATCCCCACCATACCTCTGCTCAAAGCGGGACCTCAAGTCAGCGGGGAGCAACCGCAGAACGATGTGCACCAACAGATAGGACCACTGGTCCACCGGCAACTGCAAGCGTCGCAAGGCGTTGGTCGCCGAGACCAATGGGTTCAATAGGTCGGCGCGCAACGCCGACACGCTGGCAATGGCCGGTAGGCCCAAAATCTGGCCGATGTGCACATCAGCCAGGCAGCGCTTGTTCTGATACCGCCGGGAGAGGAGCTCCAAAGCGGTAGGGTAGGCTGCATCCGTCACCGACAAGTGCTGCACCAAGGCTCGGGCCTCACCTTCCAGGACTGACAACAAATAGGCCAACTTTTGGGCAGGTCTGAGATCCGAGCGCGCATCAACCAAACTGTCGAACAAGTTCTGGAAGCCCAGCCAGTGGTCCAAGCGACCATCAAAATTTGGCAGCTCCAGAGTGGGCAGTCTACTCAATAGGCCGGGGGCCGTAGCAACCGAGGCCTCCTGCTTGGCCTGGACAGGCATCCGGCTCTTCAAAATTTCCCGGGCTCGCAGAGTCAAGGTATCCCCCAGTGACAAGATCTGGTCATAATCCGCAGCAACCTTGTCACGGGCTGCCTGGCCCAACAGCTCCAAACTCACATCCCCGATGAGCTCGTTGAAGCGGGTGAACGAAGCATCCACAACGCTGAGTCTCTCCTTCAACTGCTCAAATCGAGCAAGCGTGACCTCTTCTAGGTCCACACGCTCAACTGTGGCCGCAGCTGAGGTGAACCATCTTAGCTGTGAGACCAAACCAGCGGCCGCCTCCTTTACAGCCTTCAGTGAGGCCATTGCAACCAAACCTTATTATGATTTCAACAAAGTCAAATACAATACAACAATAAATCAACAATATTAAACTATCACAGCACACATATATCTACCAATACACTGAACACAATATTCTTATATTACCAGCACAACAGAAAGGGGGTACTTATGTGTGCCAATGCAATTAATTTTAATTAAATGTGAGAGCCCGGCTGACAACGGCAACAAATCAGTTCAATGTTCTAGACTTCCAATCGATCAGGCACAGGTAGGTTGTCTTGTTCACTAACCACGCTCTGCTACCAAATGTTCGGTCCAAACCCAGGGCAAGGTATGACCGAACCTTCCGCGATTCGCGGAGACAAATCAAATTGCCCTTAAGAAGGTAACTTACCTGGTGCCGGTGGGCTGAAGGGGATGACTAGTCCTTGATCAAGCCGGCTCTGGTACTGTATGTCTGTGTGGGTATGTGTAAAGTGATGTGTGGTCGAGCGGTTTACCAGATCCGACTATGTTTCAACAGACGCTGCCCCAGCAGCGTATAACACGTCTGGACGAAGCACAATAATAGTTCAACTGCACAATGCACGTCAACTTTCACAATTTCAATGTTTTATTCAATTTCACACGCGGGCTAAGCTAACCTCAAATTCGGCGCGGACAATTAACAAATAAGCCCGGTTTAGTACACAATTAGGGGCGTTTCGTCCAATCAACGTTTAATCACAACCAAAAATCTTGCAAACAAAGGAGATTTTCTTAGATTCGGTAATTATCTCAATCAATCAACAAAATCAATGTGAACTCGTAATGGATCACGACAAAAAAACTAAACGTCAAAAAAAAAGCTGTCAGATGCTCGAAATGTCAAGACGTGTGCGTTCGGATACACGTATGGTACGAAACATGCGCTCTACACTAGAAGTGCTTCCTTAACAAATAGGTGGTCACCCATTCCCGGACCAGCCTAGGCAGTCACGGCTTAACCTTAAGATAGACCCCGACCGGCTGTTATTACTTATTTGGTCACGAGCTCCTGCTGATTATGATTATGATATCAAACAGCAGAATTGAAATATTATACACTTGTCAAAAGTGTCCATGGAGTTTCTGGCCCGTTCTTCTCCATAGAGATCTACGCCAGGAAATGGGCAACTACAGTACTTTTAAAGTTTTTATGTCTTGTGACTGGGACTGTAGCTACATTTAATTTTCATCTTTGTTTCGACAATTCAAAAGCGCTGGTTTTGTCAAGAAAATGTGTGTTCTGTGTTTGTGTGTTTTCCCACTTGCTTAAATATGTTGGTTGAAGTCTCAAGAGAGTACTGAGCGTGTGAAAGATCTAAATTTCATAAGAGAAAGAACGATTATGGTATTATTTCGGGGTGCACATAGAGATTTTTTGTTGACGCATGTTTATGTTATACCCTGTTTATCGACCCAGTACAAGTAGTTTACCTCCAGCACTTTTTAAAAATCAATTTGGATGTGTATCCAAACAAGTACCGTAGCAGTAAAAATATAAATAAACGTCAAAACGATTTAAAAAAATATAGCCTTCTCTTTCGAACTCACAATAAATGTGTCTATCTATCCTGCTGTCACTGCTTCACAACGCGACGGCGCTAGAAAAGTGGTTCTTTCTTGTTAATTGTCAGAAAAAAAGCGCGGGATCCTTGAAACGAACAAGGCGCCAAATCTTATTTAATTTAAAATTAATTTGTTTTGTGTTAATAGAGTACCTTAAAATAAGTTGTAATTATAAATTAATAGTTGTACCTATATGTAAATAGTGTAATAAACAATGGGGGGAACTGGTAAGAAAAGAAAAAAAGCGGAGCCCCCTGATGGTCGAGCAGTACGGGACACCACTGAGACTTCTTCCGACTCCGACGATTCTGCAGACAACAGCAGGAAGTACCAAATATTTAAAGTCCCTGGATACTCAAGGAAGTATCCAGAAAACAGCAAGAAAAGCGAATACATAGTATTTTTATCTCATCAGACTGAACGCCAATTTTCTGACAAAGACAGACTGGCTATTTCGCATGCTATACGCAAATATTGCGTCACTGGCATATTGCATCTAAAATCTATAAATAAGTACAAAATAGGTATAACATTTGACCTATCCAACAATGCAAATGTATTTCTACAGAATAAAAAACTTTTAGATGAAATGGGCTTAAAAGCAACAATACCTGCTGTCGATACGGAGGTGACCGGGGTTCTTACTTCAGTCCCCACGGATCTCTCTAATGAGAGAATATCTGCTTTAATTGGAAGTTCCAGAAATGTCATACAGGTGAGGCGTTTTATGCGCCGCGTACAAACTGAGGGTGGCGCGGTCACGTATGACCCCACTCAAACTGTTGCAGTTACTTTCGCCTCTACTGAGTTGCCGCAATACGTGTACCTTGACTCCTGGAGGCACGAGGTAAGCTGTTACGTTCCTCCTGTCAAGCAGTGTTTGCAATGTATGAAGTTTGGACATATTGCAAAATATTGTAAGAATGAAGTTGTATGCTCCATATGTACAGACAAGCATAGTTTTAAAATGTGTAAAGAAGATCCTAAAAACGCTAAATGCGTCAATTGTGGTGGTAACCATGTTTCCATCTCAAACACTTGTCCACAGAAGAAAATTAAAATAGAAGAAAATAAAGTCAAGTCCAGAGCCGCTAAATATTCCGATTTATTTAATGAACATTCTTTTCCTAAATTAACACAGAAGAACATTGAAACACAGATAATTAATTTGACTAAATCAGATTTTTTTATGAATACTTTAACAAATGCTATTACTAAAATTATATTAAATCAAAAAGATAACCCCATTAATTCAATCTCCATAAAAGAAATTCTGCAACAAACTTTCCGTACCAGTACTTCCACATCTAATAATGGATCTTAATATAATGCAGTGGAACGCACAAAGTATTATAAGTAACAAACTTTTATTAACCCAATTTCTTTATGAGCAAAACATACATGTTGCAATTATATCAGAAACTTGGTTAACACCCATAAAACATTTTAACATTAGAGGATACAAAATAGAAAGACATGATATTGGAAATAAACACAATGGTGTAGCTATTTTAATTCGCAATAATATAAATTACAGAAAAATAAATACATATTCTGATAATTCTTTACAAAATATTTGTGTAAGAATTACTGTAAATAATACAGAAATAAGTATTGTAAGTTTCTACTGTCCAACAAACTGCACTCCATCTTTTGACAAACATAAATTTGAATCTTTAATAAAATCTGTGCCTGAACCAATGATATTTGCTGGTGATTTCAATGCCCATCACACATCATGGGGATGTAATTCTACTAACCCAAGAGGTAGGGATATTTTAGAGGTTGTTGATGATAATAATTTAGTGTTAATGAATAATGGTGAAGTCACAACAGTCGGTTCTTTAACGTGGCGTCCAAATGCCTTAGATTTGTCCATAGTTTCCGCATCATTGGCTCTTTCTTGTGATTGGTCTGTTCATTGTGATCCTCTTGGCAGCTACCACCTTCCTGTAATTATGAAAGTTTTTATCAATATTAGTAATATAGAAAATGCTAATAATAACACAAATTTGCCCACCTATCCCAACTTTAAAATGGTAGATTGGAAGATGTATCAACAAAATGTAGATTTACAACTATCTACTTCTCTAGACCAACATGTTTCTCCATTAGAAAGTTATACAGAGTTTTGTCTAATTATGCATTCTGCAATTAATAAGTCGCTTCCTTATCATAATACACCAGCTTCTTCCTCTGGTGATTATTCTAGTCGTAACTCTTATAGGAATTCGATAACCTCTATTCCTGTTCCTTGGTGGAATAAAAAATGTACAGAAGCAGTTCAAAAATCTAAGTTAGCTTATATAAATTTTAAAAACAATCCGTCAGATGAAACATTTATCGAGTTTAAAAGGTTACAAGCCCTCAAAAAACTTACTTTGAAAATAGAAAGATCAGATAGTTGGGTTGAACTTTGCAGCTCTTTCAATCGATGTACGCCTCTGTCCAGAATCTGGAAATATATGCGGAAATTTAATAAAACATATTCTTGCAACAATAATGATGTCAATTGGATTCAGGATTTTCTGGAAAAATTTACCCCAGATTATGTAAATAATAAGTCAAATTTTCCCATTGCCAGTGAGTCACACTCTGAAAATATTTTTTTAGTTAAACGTTTTTCGATACAAGAACTGAAATCTGCTGTTAATTCTAGAAAGGATAGTGCTTTTGGACTGGATGGTATTCCATACAATATGATAAAAAAGCTTAGTGAGAAGGGTTTGCACACTTTTCTCGAAATATTGAATAATTTGTGGTTGAACAATGATATACCTCATTTATGGAAGTCTGATTGTTTGGTACCCATTTTGAAGCCAGATAAGCCTCGGTCTAATCCAGATTCCTATCGACCTATTGCTCTAACATCCTGTGTTGGTAAGATTTTTGAGCAATTAATAAAACAAAGGTTGGAATTTTACATAGAACAAAACAATATTTTACCTGCTAATCAGTTTGGTTTTCGTAGGGGAACATCAGCTCGTGAAAGTATTTGTCAGTTACAGCTTGATATCGAAAATAGTTTAAATAACAAGGATTGCTTAATGTCAGTATTCTTTGATGTTGCTGGAGCCTTTAATAGTGTAAATATTGATGTACTTTGTTCTGAATTACTTGTTATTGGAATTCCAAACAAAATTGTCCACTGGGTCCAAGAATTCTTAACTGAAAGGAAAGTTTATGTTAGATATAATGATAAATTATATGGGCCAAGATTTGCTTCGGTAGGAGTTTGTCAAGGAGGAATCCTGTCTCCATTAATATTCATTTTGTACATACGACGTTTAAATTTGATACTAGGTTCCAAAGTTAAAAATCTTCAATTTGCTGATGATTTAGTTGTATATTTGTCTGGGAAAAATTTAAAAAATATGACACAGTACCTTAATAAGGCATTGGAAGGATTATGCACATATTTTTCTTATTTAAATCTAAATATAAATGCCCTTAAATCTAAATTAGTAGTATTTGGTAAAACTAGCAATTTCAGTCCGTCTGTTTATTATAATGAAGTATCTATACCAATTTTTTATGAAGCTAAGTTTTTAGGTGTAACCTTCACTAATAATTTGTCTTGGAAAAAATATGTTGAACTGATAAGTTCTAGAGCTAACAGAGTTTTTAATATTTTGAAGACATTGTGTAGAACCTCCTGGGGAGCTGACCCAAAAATATTGTTATTATTATATAAATCTCTGATCCGTAGTCACTTTGAATATGGTTTTCTCTGTTTTGCTGGTGATAAAAGGTTAGTAGATATTCTTGATAAAATACAAAATAAAAGTTTGAGACTCATTACCGGGGCATTTAAAAGTACTCCAATTAATGCCATGCAAGTTGAATGTAAACTTCCTCCATTAAGTATAAGATTCTCTTACTTGAAGGAAAGGTTCTTATTAAAACTTTATAGTAAAAATAATAATCACTTGTTTTCCAATTTGAAACAATCATGTACATCATCCATTCGTAACTTAACATATATACTTCAGGGCCATTCTCAATATTTCAATTTTCTTGAAACCCTCCAAATTCATAAGTCATCTATTCTTCCATGTTATCAGGGGGATTTTGAAAGCAAATTTCCTGCAATTGACATCATTATTGATCACGATTTATCTACTAAAGAAAATGTATATAGTAAATTTCATGAGTTTACTGATCATAGATTTGTGTATACTGATGGGTCTAAAACTGAGTCAGCAGTGTCATTTGCTATTTTTGATGAGTTATTGAATTCTGGTACTGGTTATAAAATAAACTCAAACACAAGTATATTCACTGCTGAGGCTGTGGCTATACTTGCTGCACTAAAGCACATTAGGCATACAAATGATGGATGTTGTCATTGGGTAATAGTTAGTGACAGCATGAGTGTTCTTGAAAATCTCAAAAATAATAGGTTGAATGCTAACACAAACTATTTTATACCATTAATAAAAGAATCTTGGTTTGATTTATCTTTACATAACATTAAGGTTTTGTTCATGTGGGTCCCTTCACATGTTGGTGTGATGGGCAATGAAAGGGTTGATTTTTTAGCTAGAGCTATAACAAATTCCGATGATGTCCCTGATCTCAGTAGTTTCCTCAACATATCTGTTCCTTGTACAGACATAGTTCCTCTGTTGAAAAAAAGGTCTACTGATATATGGAAAAGGCACTGGAATCATACAGTCCAAATTGAAAATAAAGGTATGTGGTATGCAGTATACAATATTCCCATAGGAACCATGCCTTGGTTCTGTAAATCCAATACTTTCATGAACAGGAAGTTTTACTCCACCATACTCAGGCTTCGTTTTGGTCATTGTCGACTAAACTATCATTTGTTTCGTCTGAAAATTGTACAAAGTCCTCTCTGTGATCATTGTAACTCTCAAGCAGAACAAACTCTTGCTCACATTTTCTTCGAGTGCTCATCTTTTGGTATCCAGCGCCTTGTGCTGATGGATGAGCTAATTGAAATTTATGGTAACCCTGATGTGGTACCGCGCTCCATTCAGGTTCTTCTTGTAAATAGCTCGACGTATGTAGCTTTGTTTAATTTTATTAATAATACAGTTGGACAAATTTAACTCATGGTATTTAGAGTTAATTGCCTTGTGTATATTATAGTTAATTATAGGTATACTTCCTTACTTTTATTTTTGTAATTTTAAATTAAATAGTTCTAGATAGAGTATGTAAATGTAAATATATATGGAAATAAAATTTAAAGGTTAGCTTAGGTTGCTTCCCGTCAGTTGGGATTAAAAGAATAAAATGACAATAATACTATGGACTTGACACTCGGCCTTTACAAAATAACAGAATGAATCAATTAAAATTACTTGGACTTGACTCAAGATATTGTGGAATAACAAATCTTAACATGGATTTTATGGAAATAAACTGAAGACTTAATAAATGGATTAACTTTACATGGAAAATAAGAAACTGATGAATATACCTGGATTTGATTTTTAAAAGAATAAAAATACTAATGACGTTACTGGAATAACTCATTAATGGATAAATATAAAACTAATGAATTTTACTGGTTTTCCATAAATGATGGATTTACATACTGATGAATTGAACTGGATCTACCCTACTCAAGAAAATTACCAACTGATGACTAGGCAGCATGGTCTCAGACCTTAGCCTGTTCCGTCAGGAACAAATTGATAAAAAAAAAAAAAAAAATTGTTAATTGTCATTGTCAAAGTGTATGTAGCGTCGATTGACAAAATTCATTAAATATTTTCCGGCATTTCCATAAAAATGCTAACTTTGTCAAGTAATTAAAGAAGTAAAGGGTGTTTGTTGCGATCGACTTGTCTAGTCGCTGAAGAAAGACATCACTTACACGCCAAGATGTCTAAATGGTGTGTCATGTTTTTGAGAAATAATATCTTCAATTTAAACAATAATACCGGGCTGATAACTGTTTGATTCACCAGCTTCCGCCGTGGCTAGTGTGTGGATTATGAGTGTGGGTGTAACGGGTTGTTATCTTTCAGGCAATCGGAGCGCAGCATCCACGAGATGCTGAAGGACACGCCGCCGCTGCGCGAGTCCAGCGACTCCATCACGTCCGGCACAGAGCCCAAGTTCCCCACGTCGCGCTCCATGCCCTTCCCTCCCGCATACGGTAAGCGCCACATCTCATCTCATAGCTAAACATTACTGCCTGTCCTAACATACCGAGGACGGGATGCAATCCCCTCAGCCTATGGTGGTGTATGCCAATCTAGTCCCAGTTACTAAAACGTTTAATTTATCTCAGCCACATCTTGTATCTTGTCATCTAAGTGATAAAGAAGTTTGTGCTGTGTCTACATCACTTATTGTCTCATTCAATCAATCAGGAGCAGTGTATGTGTACATCTGTAACACATTCCAACATTAGTTAACTAGGCCAGTCTCATTGTGAAATCATTGTCAAGCCAATAAAAGAAACAACTGAAGTAGATAGTTTCTAATTGGAGCATTTAAGAGCCCTTCTGCATTTTGGTGTTATGCTAATTGTACAATTTACTAAAAAAGAATGTAACAAAATCTTTCTATTATTATGAAAGTAAAGGATATTGTGAGAAAAAAAAATATTGTCCATATATTCAATAGAATCAAATTAGAGGTCCCAAATCATGAAATCTCGTTTCCATGAGTTTAAACATGCATCCGATGAATGACTATTACTAAATAAATAAATAAGTTACCTAAAATTCGGTATATTATTATTGATGTAGAAGAAACCTACTATTTGTAACAAGTAATTGATATTGCAGGCAACATATGGAAAACATATTATAATTTCAATGAGCCAAACTTGCAATTTCTATTTTTTTTTGTAACAGGCCTCTTAAAATTTTTAAGTGGCACCTTTTATATTTTTATAAATTGACTTCAGCAGGGCCATTATTTTACATTGAGAAGTATTATTATAATCCACCATAACAAACAAAAAAGAACAAAACAAGGTAACAATGAAAACATTTTATTGGTTTGTATGAATAACTTTATGAATAGACTTTTGCAAATAATGTGTGCCATTTGTTAAAATTTTGTATAAACAAATGACATTTTAGTTATAAACCACCAAAAATTATTTGTATCCTGTGATCTATCTAATAATTTCAATATATGTAGCAATAATTAGCTAGTGAAGTTGAAGTTGTGTTGTGCAGCTCCCCCAGACGTATCACAGAACGGTGCCGGCTCCAGCACACTGTTGCGCGCCGGCTCCTCCAAGCTCGACGCCATCCGCAACTGGGGAGTCTCCACATACAAGTGCACTAAACAGATACTATACGAGAAGCTCGGCAAGAGCTCGCGAACCGTGGACACTGGTGAGATATTATAAAATGTATCCATGAAAACGTTTTCATAGTGCCTCTGATGTGTGGTCGAATGAAGCTTGTAAAAATAAATGGGGTGTGATGTCGGCAGAGCTGGAGGCACAGATCGAGATGCTGCGCGAGACGCAGCGCAAGTACTGCGGCGTACTGCGCTTGTCGGGCGCGCTGACGGCTCAGCTCGGCGCCGCCGCCGCCACGCAGCGCGCGCTCGGCGAGGCCTTCGCCGAGCTCGCGCAGAAGTCGCCCGAGCTGCAGAACCAGTCAGTACAAAAGCATACAGTTCTTATGAAGAGAATCTAATTTATAGGCTTTACTTTCATCAAGTGAAACAGCGGATGTGATGGGTATACGGGTGAATGGTAAGTAACAGGCTAGCTCGCTGTCTGTTCGTCTTATGTCGACGGCACATTCGTGTTCCACGCGCGCCTCAGAGATGTCAGCATATAGGAAGGGCCAATGCCTGCCGGGGTTGCGGAATTGTTCGATAGAGAGACCGCGGCCCTAGAACACAAATGGCTAAGAAGGAATATTTAGTCAATAAATGTTGGACACTCCTTCACAAATTTCTGTTGAATGCAGCACTGTATTCCGTTTCCATGTGTATGCAGGTTCCTGTACAACGCGGACACGCAGCGCACACTGACGCGCAATGGCGACACTCTGCTGGCGGCGCTGCACTTCTTCAACAACTCGCTCAACACGCTCACCAACAAGACCATCGAGGACACGCTGCTCACCATCCGCCAGTACGAGGCCGCCAGGTACCACACTCTGTCATATGCTACTCTTACCCTAGATCTGTTCTGTAAATGTCAGTGTGCACTGTGTGCAGTAGCTAAACTTATGGACGTTCACATTAATCTTTACTAATATTATAAAGCTGAAGAGTTTGTTTGAACGCGCTAATTTCAGGAATTTTTGGTTCAATATGAAAAATTATTTTTGTGTTGGATAGTCCAATTATTGAGGAAGGCTATATAACATCACGCTACGACCAATAAGAGCGGATAATGAAAACTGTTGCAAAAATAGGGGAAATTTTATTCCCTTTGTGAGCTTTTTCTCTCTTTAAGTGATGCAGACGAAGTTGCGTGGGTCAGCTAGTGTGTTATATACCACACACTGGACTTTCAGCTGTTTGCGTTGTCAAGCATTGAATTTCCAACAGAATGCATTAACAGCTTGTCAAACAGTGCACTGATCAAATTTCAACAATCGGCGCTAAGTTAAACATTTAAAATCTAATACATTTTAAAAATACGCATGATTAGTTAAAGTAAATTGTTGTGTCAGGGTGGAGTACGACGCGTACCGCAGCGAGCTGGAGGCCAGCGGCGGCAACCCGCCCGAGCTACTGCTGGCCAACATCGAGCGACATCGCCGCCACTACGAGCGTCTGCGCGACGACTCCGCCGTCAAACTCAAGCTGCTGCACGAGAACAGGGTCAGTAGCTTCGTCATTCAGCGAGGTCATTTGTTGCCGAAACTTAATGGGTGCGTTAACGTTTCAACTAAATTATAAATAATCGATCTGTTCGCGTACCAGGTGAAGGTGATGAACAAGCAACTGCTGCTGTTCCACAACGCGGTGTCGGCGTACTTCAGCGGCAACAACGTGGCGCTTGAAGCGGCCGTGCGGCACTTCAACATCCACCTGGCGCCGCCCGCGCCCCCTCCCGCCCCCTCCCCGCAGCTGTCCGCGGCCGTGACGTCAGTGGCGCCGCCCCCTCCCGCCGCGCCCGCGCCGCCGCGCCCCGCGTAGGCGCGGTGACGTCACCACCGCCCGCGCCGACGTCACCGGCGCCCGCGCCGAATTTTATTTCGTTCCGTCATTTAATGAATCCCTCATGAGGCACAGTCCCAACCTCGGCCAGTCTTGAAAGTTAAAACGGTTCCGTAACACATCTGACGTTTTTTAAGTGTTTTCGTATTGTGCTATAATGTACAAATTCATAAGTTCCTAAGTATGTTTCAGTACAGAAACATGTTATGCCATACATTGTTTCGTTTTCTGTGGACACGAACTATCATTCTCATTAATTCATTATGTAAAAAATTAGCATCCACTCATCTAAAATCAAGCATTCTCAAACAATCATGTTTCGATCCTATAATAGATTTCTTTTCAAATTATATTTTTTCATGTGTTCGTGTTAAAATGAGAGAAAAATATGTACTTACTTGCGCATTATGTGGGACTTGGAAAAACCGCGAAGTTCGCTGTGAGAAGGACCGGAGTGGAAACTAGATTTACGTGTGATATGAATGTTGCTAAGCTTTTCTTTTATTTTATGTAATATTATACCGCGCTTTTGACCAAATTGAAATGACCTTTTGACTCTCTAACCTTAGTGATAGAACTATGCTTGGAGCGTTACTTGTTACTACTTCATCACTACATTGCATTTACTAAGTCAAGCGTTTACTCAGAGAATGAGATGATCTAATGTAGTGAGCCTATTAGCTTGTAATTATATTTTTGCACATAACGCATTCTGAGCATATATTTTACTATGACTAATTATGTCTATCCTTTACATTTATGTAGGAACTGAATAAATTATTTTTGTAGTACCTATACCTAATATAGTTTGAATACAATAATGTTCAGCCAAGCTTATGTTACATATGCTTGTCTTCTATTCATTCCAGTATTTATTGCTTTATGCTTGCTTAGTTATATTATTATCAAAGTCCATATTTTAAATTCCAAACTTTATTTATTACAATATTATAATAATTAATTTGTTTATTAATAGGCACAATTTTAGTCTAATTTATTAGCTCAACATTATCCTTCCAATGTACCCGCAATCTGAAGCTTCTGTGTTCAATAATATAGTTATATACAATGTTCTCCATGTTAGACCTAGCAGTTTCAATGTTGCCAACATAACCCTGAATGCTCCCATGATGTTGTCACTTATTTTATTATTTATGAAGAGAAATTGATCTGTAATAAGCTAATGTATATATTTCCCGTTTTTAATGAAGATGTTCTGGGAACATACAGAGGTTGCATGTTGGAACATTTAAAATAAAATTATTGTAAGTCTAAGTACTTAATATTATCACAGTAATATCTATGAACCCTCACAATGTACTTATAGGCTAATATTGTATTATTGCAACTTTAATGTTGTAAGTGACAATTAACTTTTAGTGGGAATATTATGTAATGTGTTCTTGTTGATTATTACATCCCCATTTATCAACAGTTTAAATGTACATCAAGTGGACCAAGATGCAAACCTTCTCATAGTTTAGTGCTTATTGTGATCTCATAGTAGACACCGCTTGGTGCATTTAATATCTGCTGATGAATGGGCATCTTAACAAATTATGACAATATTGCACAGAAGTAGCTCGAGTATCATAGGTATGTGGAGCTTAGGGAAGTTTTCATACTAGCTAGTCAAGTTCTTGTTTCAGTTGATTGTATTATTATTTTAGAGAAGAAATTATACACTATTATTGTAAATGTAAGACAATGTGTTTATCATATTTTTTAAGGAGTGTAAAATAGATCACTTGCCACTTTATACTGTTTTATTTACATCTTGACTTAAAGTAATAAATAATAGTAAAGTATTGAAGAGATAATTATTAAACAATAGATAGGTAATAATTTGGTTGACACAATACCTACTTGAACATAACTTTATCACATATTTTAAATGTTAGTTCTATTATCCTAGACACATCTTATTTGGGAAAAAAAAACTTATAAAAAATTAAATAAAACCAACAGAAGATATTCATAACTCAGAAACTGTATTATATCTCATAAACATCACAGATCTGTCCATGGGCCCACATCTCCATAACGGGGCCACTACTCAGTGCTCCAGCAGCTAGGTTTGGCCGCTTCAATGTCTATCACCAACTAGCTTACGCTCTCACAGATTCTCTGTTATGTTCTGTCTTATGTGTTTCTTCATTTTCCGCCTTTAACTTTTCCTGGAAACACAAGTTTGTTAGACAGCAGCTAAAAACTCAATTTATTATTTATTTTCTGTGACCAGTATGTTAGGTTCATTATTATCTTATACTGATTACACAATGTTGTAAACATTTAAATGAGTTATGGATTACCAAATCATAGATAACTCGGACCACAAGCGAGCAGCTTGGACATGTAGCTAGTTCTTCACCATCCAGTAACTCTTCCTGAAACAAATGGTAAATAACTTTTTGTAGTTAACAGAAGTAGTGTGAATGGAAAATTGTGATGCTGTTTCAACGTAATGGGCGCAACCACATCTCCCTGTGCCTCACATTATACTGGACCCTGCCATAATAGACTAGGACTGGCCTTTAGTTCAACACTATATTCAAAGGCAGTTAAGATTTCATTATTTCTCATGTGACGGGATCTGTAAAATCCACTTGGCTGCTAATTGAGTAGTACCCAACCCAATATAAAAAATAAACAAGCACGCAGTTATGTTAATGGATTCTAACCTTACTTATTTGAAACCTATCGCCGCACGGACACGGATAATAATACATGTCCTCGTCTTCCTCATACTCAAAGTCTTCAATTTCTATTTCATCGTGAAATGTCGTCATTATTATAGTTTTGGCTGATAAAAACAAAATTATATCCTACGAGTGCTGCACAGCCCGAATGACACCATTGAGCCACAGACTAAAATCTTGATTGACATACAGTGTTGCCAGATGGAATCTGAAGAAATCAGTAGAAAAATTAAAGTTTTAGCAGTAGAGTCTACTGCTAAGACCAGAGGAAAAATCAGTAGATTAAAAAAGTTATACCCACATAAGGGAAAATGAACTTGAGCTTAAATTATAAGTATGATATAATACATTAGAACATATAAATACACATATTTATGTCAATAAATGTACGCACTGTATTTACCTAACATAATCTGAGTCAATGCTTCTCCCTTATTTGCCATGGCTTATATCATAATTGTTTTTTTTATTAATATGGACACTTTTATCGTGAAAATCTTGCTACTTCGATCTCACATAATGTACCATCAAAACACGAATAACGTTGTCATGTAACTAAGGTTTATTTGACTTGTAATAGCGTTTATAGAGTTTCGTGCTCGTTCTTCTCTTAGAGATCTAAACTATGGAATGGGCAACTACAGTCCTTTCACAGTTTTAATGCCTTGTGACTGGGACTGTCAGTGATTGGTCTGTATTGCACACAAAACAGATAAAAAATACAGCGAATTTACAAAACTTGTTGAACAAATGTATGTGTTATTGGCTTTTGTGCCAGATGACACGACACGACGACAATAATTAGATGATCTGACCCCGTATTCACAACCGTTCGACTCATTTCCGATTCGACAACTCGTTTAACTGTCTTCTTCTGGCATTACGAAAACGACCGAGATAGACATACGACTTCCCGAATCGGAAGCGAATCGAAGCGTTATGAATACGGGGGCCGATCTGATTTGGAAAAAAGCAGGCAGATTTTTTAAATAATATCAATCTAGGCAGTAGATCAGTAGATTTTTTTCAAATCAGGTAGATCTACTGCTAAATCAGTAAATCTGGCATCACAGTTGACATGTCAGTTGTCAATAAAAATTGCGTTCCATAACCACGTTTGAGAACTAAACTTTAACAAAATGCAGTTATAATAATAATACACGTAGGTATATAATCCCAAACTGTGTGTATTCAAGAGATCGGTTTTAATATGCCAATAATAATGAATGCATTATTCACGAACAAAAAACTTTTAAAATAACCATTGGTGAATAAGGCAGATTAATATTATGATATGGCACACTTGTGTTGCCATATATTTTCTGTCTTAGTTGTGATTCATTCTTATCGTGCAATATCGTGCTTCACGTCACGTCACACACGTCATTTGACATTTTGTTGATTTCATTTTTGTGGGGGAGGATGATCGTGATGGTCTTACCGTATTTGTTGTAAAAATATTTTGAAGTGTTTGCAGTGAGTGAACTAGTGCTCGTGCCATCCTATTGTTATAACTACAAAACGCAGACCCAATAACAGACACAATGTTTAGTTGGCTAAAAAAGGAAGGTGAAAAAACCGAGAGTATCGAAAATGTCGTGGAGGGTCTCAAAAGGATTTATAGAACAAAACTTTTACCCTTGGAGCTGCATTACCAGTTCCACGACTTCCACTCGCCGCAGCTGGAGGAGCCGGACTTCGATGCTAAGCCCATGATCCTGCTCGTGGGCCAGTACTCCACCGGTAAAACAACATTCATCAAATACCTACTGGAGCGCGACTTTCCAGGCATCCGGATAGGTCCCGAGCCCACGACCGACAGATTCATAGCCGTCATGTACGATGAGAAGGAGGGCGTCATCCCCGGCAACGCGCTCGTCGTGGACCCTAAGAAACAGTTCCGGCCGCTCAGCAAGTTCGGCAACGCCTTCCTCAACCGCTTCCAGTGCTCCACGGTGAGCTCGCCCGTGCTCAAGGGCATCTCCATCGTGGACACGCCCGGCATCCTGTCAGGCGAGAAGCAGCGCGTGGACCGTGGGTACGACTTCACCGGCGTGCTGGAGTGGTTCGCTGAGCGCGTCGACCGCATCATCCTGCTGTTCGACGCGCACAAGCTCGACATCTCCGATGAGTTCCGGCGCAGCATCGAAGCGCTGCGCGGCCACGACGACAAGATACGCATTGTGCTTAACAAGGCTGATATGATCGACCACCAGCAATTGATGCGTGTGTACGGTGCCCTCATGTGGTCGCTCGGCAAAGTGCTGCAAACACCAGAGGTGGCTCGAGTATATATTGGATCCTTCTGGGACCAGCCTTTACGCTATGATGTCAACAGAAGACTATTTGAGGATGAAGAGCAAGATCTCTTCAGAGATATGCAGTCCCTGCCACGGAATGCTGCTCTACGGAAACTGAATGATTTGATCAAGAGGGCTCGGCTTGCTAAGGTTCATGCATACATTGTCAGTGAGTTAAGGAAAGAGATGCCTTCTATGTTTGGTAAGGATGGTAAGAAGAAAGACTTGATAAAGAACTTGGGTCAGGTGTATGATCGCATCCAGAGGGAGCAGCAGATATCTCCTGGAGACTTCCCAGATATTAAGAAGATGCAGGAGACACTGGCCAACCACGACTTCACCAAGTTCCACCCGCTGAAGCCCAAGCTGCTGGAGGTGGTGGACCACATGCTGGCCACCGAGATTGCGCGCCTTATGGACATGATCCCACAGGAAGATGTCAACATTGTCTCCGAACCACTAATAAAGGGTGAGTTACTTTCATTATTTTACCTCGATGCACATCTCTAGAGTGGACAAGTGAAGCAATGGAATGTGCAGTAGGATATGTAAAGGTCATTTTGTTGTTGGGAATCTAATCTTCTGTTTGAGATTTCTGTGAAAACAGGTGTGGCTAAGTGGCTTATTATTATATGACAATGTCTTTATGAATGTTGCAACAATTCACTGAATCATTTTTCCGATGAAAACTGAAATAGTGAAGTGGGCAACATACAATTTAGCAAAATACTATCTTAGTGCTGTAATCAACATACTTGTAGTAATGTAGGAGCGGCATTTATCACTACGTTGACAAGGCTACGGGTGCATGCACACTGGCGCCGCTTGCGCCGCCAGTTAAGGACCAAACTATGATTTCGAGAACTACTCTACTTATGTTTTCGAGGGAGATTTTGCGCTAAGCATTATTTTTTTATTAAAAGCCCACACTGTGGTACCCAGATATCGAATTAGAGGGGCTTATGATAGGTACTAGCTCACGTATTTACGTAAGGTGTAAACGGCCTGTATGAGCAAGGTACACATCTACTATCACGAGATATTGACCTGAATATATTCTTATCAGGATGATAACGCATCGCCGGGAATTCGCTAACGTTAATGTTAAATGCGTTAGGCAAGCGCTATAATTAGAAATTATTAACTTATGATGATTGTCTGACCTCATGATCGGAAATTGGAAATACATAGTTGATGAAGCAACTGACCAATACTTCTATGGTGCTATTGTTGTAATGTTTGTTGTGATAATGCCATACGCCTTTATAAAATATGAGTGAATCAGGAAAATTATTATCATGCAGTGTTTATTTGCACAATGAATACAAAATTTAGGTACCTATATCACAAAATTTGAAATAGTTAGTCGGGACTGTTGTTGGTCTCATCAGTGCTGGGTAGGTGAGGTACGACTTGTATGCCGTACGTGGCGGGTTCGATGCCCCCAAGAAACATTGAAGGTATTATACAACATATACCTACCTTCAATGTTCACTCGAATAATTTCTAGTGAGGCGCAACAAGCAACGTTTTTCTAAACAATAAAACGTTTTCAGATTTACTTAACCAGATAGGTACCTAACTATAATTATAAAATCAATGCTTTCTCCTACCGACATACAAGTAGGTAGGTACCTACTTAGGTATAAATTGTGAATCATGCGCTGACATGACCTACAAAGAATGTTGTTTAATGCGAGCATCAAATTAATTATTTGTTAAATCATCAGTATCTAGCACTTCTAAACAAGATAAGTACGGTTTATTTTAAATCGATACTGCTCGATTAAGATTCAACTACCTACTTTCGCGTTGAATTGTGTTCAAATAATAGTCATCAGTTGACATCGATGACAACAATGAGAAACTCGGTCGCCGACTCGTCGCCCGTGTCAGCGGGTGAACTCGGCGAAAGTGTCGACGCCACGGTTTGCAAATGATCCTCCATCACGTTCTCGTTGTCCACTCTAATTATATAAAATTTAGCTGCTGGGACAGTCTTCTAAATCTCAGTAGGTATATTTCCAACACGTGTGTTAGGTATGTCTCTTCGGCTAGTGTTCGTTGAATCTTAGGTTAGACCAAAGTATAAAGACTTTATCATATAACTCGCGTCTGCGTCTAATTTAATTTACCAAGGTACCTACGTTATTAATTTCGCAAACTAAGTAGGTACCTAGGTAGGACCTACCTAGTTGTGCCCGATACTCCACCCGCGTGGAAAGAAGATAAGATAAGATTTATTTATTTCTGAGTATATGGTACATTAAGATCTTGAAATTAGTCAGTTTCACATACACTACACACAACACTACACAACTCCGCCACATCCACAATCATACCTATTAATGACTGTACTCTAGCAACCCAACACAACACCACCTATCTGATCATCATCCCACACATGTTCTGCACAATCTCTGCTCATTGTATTTAACAGGAAATATTCCAGATTTAGATAAGTCACCGTAAAATTGTCAAACACATTATGTTACAATAGGTAGGTAGGGTGGTGGCACCAATTATCGGCCATGTCAACTTTTTTTGAACTTTGACTGCTTGTAATTTTTACAGTAATCGTGTTTTCTTTCTTGCAATGCCTTTTTTGGGTAAAGGGATACTGAAACTCCATTACTACATTCGCGAAATTATGAATATTTTGTTATTTTTTTAAATATAGATGTTTCTTTCCGAATATGGTGATTTCCCTTAATATCGGCCTCTAACACCTTTATATCCGCCGCCTGTAACCCTAATATCGGCCATACGTTTTCTAAGGCGAAGTAAGGTCAATGAACTGCTAAAATAAAAAATGATAACTTTTTATATTTCAACTCAGGTACAAATCACTTTTTTTTTAACTCTTTTCTATAATTACAAAGTTTTTTTTTTCTTGAATGCACTATTTATCCCTTAAAGTTAAGATTTCTTATTTGAGTCACTTTATTTGGAAATATTTTTTATTTATAATAATTTGTTTTTGGAGTTTCTTTCTCTTTTTTTTAGGAATGTTGAATCATTGCGATCTTTAGTTTATACGAGTAATAACAGAAATTATTTTAATTTTTAAGACTGATATAAGTACAAAAAAAAATCTTTAGCCACATCAATTTAATTCGCCCGCGGTGGACTGTGTAAGTGGCATATGTCGTATCCAATGTTTTTGTCTTCATCTTCTGCAACATCACTAATTAGTTCTTCTTCACAGCCAGCACAAAGAACTTTCTCTTTTTCCAAACTTGTCTTGAGAAGCTAAACCAGTGAGGTCAGTTTCGCGATTTCTGTCCTTTAAATAAACTCTACTACTTTTGTTTTCTTTGGCTGGTTTATTTTTTTACACTCATATTCAGTTCTTGTCTCCCTCTCTCCGCTTTATTCTCTTCAATTCTTTTTCTTCTTCCCTAACGTTGTTTGTTCCCAATATTAACGTGGCCGTTATTACGCATCGATTCCCTTTATATCGGCCGTAGTTGATAAAAATCGTTTTAAGGCGGCCGACGTTAGGATCTAGTTATCAAACTGAGCTGTTGTTTCATTTTTAACCTTATTGACGTTACTGCTAACATATAAAATAGCTAAACATGTTGTTCAACATTTTCATGCATTTCCCCAATATCGGCCACCCGGCCGATATTGAGATTTGCCAATAATATCGATCCCTAATCTCGGCCCCGCGATTATTTCATTAAATAGACAAAAAAATGTAAAAACATGCTATCTAAAAGGTACTTGGACTGTTATTCTTCATGAAAAAATAAAATGTAATACCATAGGTATGTTTAGTTCCCTTCAAATACTTATCCTCGCAATGCGTCCACTCAGGGATTTGACTCGGCAGTGATACCAAACGACGCATGTCCGCACCTGCGCGTGCTCTTTTGCCTACTGAACGTTCAATTATTGATGCACCCGCATCAAAATATGGGAGGTTATGCGGAGGGATATAGAGTCACTTTTTACATTAAAACTATAATGATTTAAGGGATATTTTTATAGTTATGTTCCATTTTCTCGAAACGGCCGATATTAGGAGGCGGCCGATATTAGGAGACTCCACCCTACCTATTTAATAACGTGTTTCTCTTTAGCGATATTGTAAACTCTCGATATATTGTCAACTGAACATACGGAAGTAGGTAGGTACCTAGGTATATTGTAGTGAGAAATGAAGTTGATTGAATATCGTGGAACATAGAGCAGTTAGTGTGGTAGTAGAGTAGGTCCTTGTTGTTTGTCGCATTCATAACGAACTGATTGTAATCGTCAAATGAAGCATGCATCGATTGATAAATGTGTTATTTAGGTAGGTATTTAGTTAGACGATAGAACAAATTCTTGACTTCTTCCACTTATTAAATACAATTTATGACAGTGAGCATTCGCAGCACGAGCTCTGGAGCAGTTAGGTAATACCGATCTGATCATCTTAATGTACCGTGATATTAAGCTGAGCCACTGATCCGTTAAGAACTAAGTGTTGCGCGATGCTCTAATCTAACTAAAGGTTTCCCAATCTATCAGTCGTTTCATAAAGCTGCTGTTTACAACAATGATGTATGTCACACGTCGGACATGTGTCGCCTTGCCTCCTTCTACTTCTGAGACCTTCGCTTCGACAGCCGATTGTTATTGCTATTAGTTATTACTATTGTCTTGGAATTACGAGTAGGTAATGAAAATTAATTTATGAGAGGAGGATCCAAACAAAGATGCGAGATAGCTAACTTTATTATTCTACTAGCTATTTTATGGAAATTCACACGAGAACGTTTTAAATAGCCTATAGCACTCGGAGATAATGTAGCTTCCCGTTACTGCAAGAATTTTCTAAATCGGATCAGTAGTTCCGCAGATGACCTCCTACATACAACCAAATCTCTACAATATTAGTAGGTACTTATAGATACCTAAATAAAATCGAAAGTTTAATATCCCATGTAACTAATTAATTATAACCACGTTTGGACTATGAATGAGTAACTAAACCATACTACTCCTACTTATGAACATTTTCCTGTTGAGTCGCTGGGTTCACGTCTGATTTCACGATAAATTGATGAGTGAGTTTGCTGTAATTATGCCGGTTCGTTGCAGTGGGGTCAAAATGACGAGGCTCGGTGTTTCCTTGTTATAATCGACGCGAAGCCTCATACTCGCACGCGCAAGCAAATCACTTCATTTAATTTTGCTCCATACTCGTAGCCAGAGATCATCGATGGAATTTTCCTCATAAATTAACTGTGAATTACAATGCTATTTTGGGCTTCATGAATACAGTTTTACGTTTTAAGTGAATGGAGTGATGATGATGAAGTACGGATCATAATCAATTGATAAGCGTATCGCTGCACCAACATGATTGTATTTAGTAAGTGAACCAGGTAAAAGATCCCCATCTGGCTGTGCGCTTATGCAGGACAAGAAATCCGGCTTTAGCAAGAAAGGAAATATAGGTACTAGCGAAAACTGCAGTCTATCAATGTAGGTACTTACTTAACTTTTTTATTCTGTGTCTTACCGCATTTATGAGTATTTTTATACTTAAGTAGGTCGTCCTTTTACATATTTTAAGTTTACTCAAATACCTATGTATAAGACAACGGCCATTTTAGTAAGTATAGTATATCCAAAAAATACCTTAAAATACGAAGTCGTATCATTAGCACCTGAGCCTCGTCTGTCGAACTGTTAGCGCGGCGCGCGGCGCGCGGCGGTCCAACACTTGACCCTTTGGCTCTATATTCGGCTGCCGATGATTCGATCGCGGTCAATTGACGTATACATTAACAATGTGTTTACTCCCGCACCGTTTGAATGTCCTACAATTTGTCTTACATCGATACTGTATCATTATTAGCATGTTGGTAGCTTTTCGGCCGCCCTCGGTGTTAGCAACACACAACCTTCACCGTATTACACTTAGGTGACAGTTTTGTGATCTGTTACAGCTCCACGTTACTACTAGACCGCAGTCTACGGCCAAAACATTTACTGAACACTGTTGCGTTCATACAAAATCCAAAACTCTAGAAATCATGTCGTATGTTGATTTTGACGGCCCAAATGGCGTAGTGGTAGTGAGGCTGCCTTACGTTCTTAGGGTCCTGGGTTCGATTCCCGGTAGGAGCAAATGTTTGTGTGATGAGCATGGACATTTGTTTCCGAGTCATGGATGTTTGTATGTAATAATAAGTATGTATTTACAAACAAAAAGTATATAATGTAGTATAACAACTATCTAGTGTCCACGACACAAGCCTTGCTAAGTGTGGCACTAGATGGCGCTGTGTGTAATGTCTAGCGATATTTATTAAAAAAGAAAAACAAAATTAACATGCTCTTTATTAAGGACGGTTCCTTGAACTTAGTAAGATAGACGGATTGAAATGCATAATCCTCCTTCCGTCCTTGTAACATAAAAGACCAAACCTGATAATAAATTTATTGATTGATATATCAATGTGATCGACACATACATATTAAAGCATTCAAAGATTGTATTGTGTCGGATGTTCATAACTTACATCCATCTGTTCAATGCTCCTCTCTACAAACCAAATTCCTGAGCATCATCGTGAGTACGAAGAATTTGCATACTTAGTTCCGTCATTCTTGTACAAAGTCAGAACAAGTTTACTGCACGAGTGAACCCGCGTCGCGGGCGCACCTGTCCTACTGCGCCGGCGCGGATGACCTTGCCGATTCTATAGCGCGGCAAACGCCATGTCCTTCCGAAATCGACCGCTATTCTAATCAGTACGCGAATTAAATATGTATTTCCTACCAGGATAGGTCGGTGTATTCCACGAGATAGATCTACTTTATGTCATACAAAAGCATAATATATAGAACACACGAGAGAGAGAGAGAGACGGCACGGCCGGGTGTGCATTGTGCATATAGTCATCGGGAAGATCCGACGAGCCGACTCATAGTTCAAGCCTAAATGAACGGTAAAGCTGCCAGTAGACAGTACTCACTACTGACCTGCTTGGGTCGACAGTACATACCAGTAAGTTCCAAGGCACATCATCCCTAAGAGTCCCGTCTTTCACCCTTTTTTTTTTTTTCTCTGTGTTCTCCCTCTCTCGTTCCGCCACCTCCTTCGCTAGCATCACTGCTTCGCAGAAGGAGGCGACGGCTCCGTCTTTCACCCTCAAATCTCAATAATATGATCCTTCATTCTCCATTTAACCAATAACCCTCGTAACAACTCTGTCGTCCATATTGACACATTGAGCAATTATATGAATGTAACAATCACGTTATGTAATTTCGATGTTATTGTTATCTGCTGAGCTAATCTATTTGGTAATAGCGATCTGGTGCGGTTTCAGCTATCTTCGTTATCTGGTGCCGACTGCCGAGGTATCGCTCGCTAACTGCTTGTGCTCACAGTTACACACTCAAACTTTTTCTTGCTTCATTTTCTTTGTATTGTGCGTCAGCTCTCAGTTAGTCATCGCTAATGAAGCTAAGTAGGTTTATATTTTTGCGATACTCCGTTACTGAATCAGCATTGCACTCACGTACTTCGTGATCATGTGAAATCGACATTATTATACCGAGTATTATATTCATCGTTTTTGCTACCTTATCTGTTGAGTCGCGAGTCCGAAGTATAATTGATGCCGCTAATGCATGGTTTACAAATTAGCTATAAATGATTTCCTGGTTGGGGTTATGTAAGGGTCACTTGGTGTAGTGATGTGCAGCGATGGCCCTGTAGCAAGGTCCGCCTACAAAGGCTATAATACGCTCGTCACCCTGTGCCCCCTGCCGTGCCGCTGTCTGCCATCACTCATCATCATCATGAACAAGTTCCGAGTCGGTCTATCCTCCCTCTTGGACGACTCCGTTATAAACTGATGATATCCAAATTGTTCTATTGAAAAAACTCTAGTTTGGTTTCTAAAACTACACAAATTCATCTCATTCTCTTTATTATGTAGGTACTTATCAGTAACTGGTTGTCATCTTAAATAGAATATCTGAAGGAAATCGAAAATGCTTAAAACTGAAGTACAATAGAAAATCGAAGCTTCGGAGTGTTCGTGATCGTTACTAATCAAAGCTCACGATACGCTAATAAGTACAATTAATAATTATTAATAATCAGGCAGTTGTTAAAACGTCAAGTTAGTGCGGTTCCTTACGGGCTGCGCACGCGCATGCCCGACGACTCGTTGAATAAACCGCTGTCGTCCTCACCGTGATCATTGTCAAACTCGCCACCTTGCGCGCTCATCAAGTATTAGCTCCAATCTTATCAATGTGTAACCAAAGTGTTATCGATAAGTATTTCTTACGTCCAGTTTCACGGTTGCGAAGGTGAGTTGAAGTAGGTGAAGTAGGACAGAACGTGGTATTCAATGCGAATGTCAAGGCTCTCCAAAGAGGGAGTGGCATGTATTGGTGCCGGTGAGTCGGTGCGCCCCGCTGGCAGCGCGGCAGCCTGGCTGGCGGCTGGCGCAATGGGAGCGCGACCGCGCTGCTACACCGCGGCACTTTCGCCGGCCGCGCTCGTTAGCTCTAGATTAATCATGATTACAATGGAGAATGGGCATGAGCCATATTTGCTACTCACCGGAGGTTGTTGTACCCGCGGCCCGCGAGCCCGCGACCTACACGCGATGTAGCTAGCAGCCCTAGCAGGGCGCCCAGCCGTACTACACCTGCACTACAATGTTTGTTTAAATCAATGCTTTACATTGTTGCCTAATTATAATTTGTACCTTGAGAGTTTGATACTGTACGAATAAGTGTAACATGTAGGTACTATTATTGATCGAAGGTAACATGCGACATGCATTGCATCCATGGCGATCCGTAATTTAAAGTATTTGCTTGCGTGTTTACGCGAAACTGTGTAAGCAATTTCATATTCAGTATTCGGTTATTAATTTGCTTGTGTAACTAGATCAATTTTCATTATAGTTAATTAAACTGCATGAAGTGCTAGATTAGAGCCCGATAAGTGCATCGTGGACACATCGCGTGTGTTCCCGGGGAAGTGTCGCAAACCGCGCCGCCACCGGTGCAGGTGCAACCGTGCAACACCGCGCACCGCCGCCGCCGCGCGCCGGTTCCTTGCGGTTCTGCCGGCCACGTTATGTAACTCTCCGAGCAGTTATCGGTTGCCTCATTAATGGCCCTTTAAAACTGTCCTCCACGATTGGAACTCACACGTAATTAAAATCATATTTGATCGTTAGGCAAATACAAGTTGAGAATACGATAAGAGCTGAGCTAAGCTACACATCAGTAACTTACTCACAAAACTCCTACCACATTAACTGTTGGCAAAACATTTATCAATCTTCTCTCATGTCGTAAGAATCTGAATGAACGATACGTAAGGTTCTGCTGGAAAATGAAGCGGGCTATTAGGAGTGACAGTATTAATATTGATAGTTACTTTGGCAACAAAAATACAAACACCATAATCTACGAGCGCTCGCAATTAATACGTTGATAAGAACCTCGCCTTTCGGCTTATCAACATTCGAGCGCTGAGCACTTACAGGATGGCTCACTCAGAGAGATCACTGATCGCTTCGATTCAGTGAATTTTATGGATCCACGAATTAGTACACGCATGGCGCACGCTCGGTGTTTACGTCGGATGCGCGGGCGCACACACGCGACGTTAATTGTAGCGGCCATTGTTCCGCATCCGCTGTGACATCACCCGATGTGCTGCCCATTGAGACGCATCTGAGCAGCATCCATTGTGCTCACCGCGACCCACTTGCCGCTCAATGACAGCGCATTGTACTCTCATCACGACACAACACACCGACTGAACCCGTCAGAGACAACAATATCGGATCGATCGTTTGTTCTTTTGTCCTTTGTCAATCAATCCCGACAAAATCGATTACATTGGATGTCCTGTACAGGTACAGATTTGCGAGGGTCCTGCTGTGTTTTGGCATTTTTATGGATGCAAATTCTAGTTCGCTTGTTAGACTTTCGTTTTGAAGGTAAAAGTTAATGGCGTTGCGTTGGACACAAAAACAAAACAAATGAAATCGTTGTTCGTGTTGGTGTATGATAAGGTTCGGAAGCGGACAGTGTGCCGCGCGTGTTCAGAATATAGATGGCACGCGCCGAGCGCCGCAATCATACCCACTTGCAGCGCACTTGATTGAGAGGCTGCGAAATGCACCAGTACCTTTAGAAGTGGTTTATGAATGACTTGATGTTTGATTTTAGGGTTCCGGACCCGAAGAGTAACCTACGGGACCCTATAACGAAGCCTCCGCTGTCCGGCCGGCAGTCTGTCGGCGGGCTGTATTTAGTTATCATGATCCATAATATTAATAGGTAACCACAAAAAAATATTCTAAATGTTGAGTGACTTCGTTTCCCCTGTTACGATGATGTGGGAATCTTATATGCGCGAGTTTGTCTCAAACTCGGCGGGTTTTTGTTAATTTAACTTGTTGCATGTAGTTTTTGGTGCGATACTTTGACAGAATACCTTTTCTTTTTCTAAACACTTGGTGAAAGATGTAGCAGTTTTATTTGTCGCTCCGATCCGACAGCAACTAGTCCAGTCCCGGCTTCATCAATAGCAATCGCTAAAAAAATCTTCTTTCTAAACAGCGATTTTCTATGAAGTGTTGCAAATAAACTATAGTAACGGTTATGATGATGCGATCGTGTATGATTATCATAATAATGGATTCGAAGCGGCGCATATGCGCGACGTGGCTCGCGTATGCGCGTGACAATATGCAGCCATTGTCCTTAGAGCCCTCGGCTATAATCCAACTCATCATCATTTTGTGCTCTGCTTGACAATGCATCTGAACGACTGACAGTTAGAACAACGGTACGGGACGTTCTCGTCAAAAGTAGATCGGCTTTTCAAACGAAACTTATGTGACGATGTTTTGGATAGTGTTGTGTCCTTAAGGAACAGTTATACAATCAGGTGAATAGAGCAAGCCGTGCTCAGTCAAATTAATCACTTTCCTGTCAAAGGCCCATTTCCCGAAAGAAAACTGCCGGTAATCATCAAATAAGGAAGAGGTTAGAACTCTTTATTAGTTCATTATACAATTAAGCGTCCTTCAGTGGTCATCAAGGTCGAGCGCGTTATCAATCCAAGTGCCCATGAGGCAGCGGTCAGCCGCCGCCGCGCCGAGAGCGGGCGGCAGGCGGCGTGGGCAGGCGCGACGGATGCACATCCTCCTTACCGCGAGGATACAGGTATCCTGCGCTGGACAGACCTTGAGCCGCCGGGGAACACCCAAATTAGTTCGCCCCGAATTTACGAAAGACGTCCCCCTGCGATGACGACCGGACGAATTGTACACATACAAGCTCGGTTGGCGCTCTGCTCCGGCTTTATTGTTTCGCAATTTGTTCTTATGTGGCACTTGTCCTTAAGTTTGGGAGCTCCCCAACACCGTAAGATTCCACTACACTTGTGTTTAGAGTTCTGGAAATCATAATGTATGTTAAATCAACGTTGAACTCTATGATAGATGACCTAACCAGAAAGATGAGATCTTTCTTCACGCATTCCTCAAACGTTTACCTATTCATAATGTGAGATAAAGTGATAACATCAAGGTCTCTTCCTAGTGTCCTCGTTCGTGACGACAGTGCCTTACTATTGGACGCTAAATATTAGATGTTTGTCCAGCGACTCCAAAAGCAAAGTGTTAACTCATGATAACTAAATTTGCTTTGACTACGACATTGCAGTTATCTTAACTCATGAAGTCATGACTAAATTATACTCGTTTTATTGGATCATATTCATGACTTGGTAAAAACTGTTGAGTTGCTAATGTTGCCACACGTTACGTCCTTTTCAAATGATGTGCTGATTGTACCAGTGAGTTACGAGTACATAGAGGACATCAACCTTTGCAATAAAAATATGAAATCGCTGTAATAAAATATCTGAGTGGCAGCCGTGGTAATGACTGCAGTCCAACGGCATTAGTTGCGTGCTCATGGCGATCTGTGGCTACTGCTCATTGCTGCAACGGATGGTTTATTTATATTGTATTCGCATGTGTTCGTTGCATTCAGTTTCAATCAAGTGTTCAGTTATGAGTTGTGACGCTTTGTCTATCGATTAGGGTCTCTTCATGTTGGCTATTTATAGACATCTTTCTTTTTCCTTGAATTTTTTCGAGCGTACTGATCTAACTTCAACTGTCAAGTGGCATGATCCATTTGGGGTTCTCTATCGTATTACCTAACTTTTTAATCCATAATCTAAAATTACATAATTGTTTTTGTCATAATCATCATTCTTCCGAATGATAATTTACCCGAACTTTAAATCACATAATATCATATGCAATAAAGTTGAAACGCCTAAATATAATAAGCCCTACATCCGTTTGTCATAAGTATTACAATCAATAATATAAAAAAGACATAAAATCGTTTTCAATAAAAGTCATAAGTCCTATTCTAAGTTATTAATTAAGTAATTTTTAATCGTATGTAGGCGTTGACCTGCAATGCAAACAAGCATGCAGCAAGCATGCGGCATACATGTAGCAAGCATGCGGCAAGCATACAGCAAGCAAGCAAGCATGTAGCAAGCAAGCATGCAGCAAGCATGCAACACGCATGTAGCAAGCATGTAATGCAAGCAAGCATGCAGCACGCATGTAGCAAACATGCGGGAAGCACACAGCAAGCAAGCAAGCATGCAGCAAGCAAGCATGAAACAGGCAAGCATGCAGCAAGCAAGCATGCAAGCAAGCACGTAGCATGCAAACGAGCAAGCATCATGCAGCAGGCATTGTTTCTGTCACGGCTCCGGTGCTGCGGGGCTCCGGCGGCCTCACGCGAGCTTATCGTCGCAGATGGGTTTAACGCTCACCACCGCAGCTTCGGCTTGCTGGCCGGCTTCGCCGGCCAGCCTCAGCCGCGGCGGGGAGTGTTACAACCACCTGCTCCTCAACTCGCGGCCCGCCTCGCCCCTCCGCGCCTACGCGATTTTAAATAACACTCTTGGGGTAGGGCAGACAAGACTGCGTGGAGTCGGATTTACAGCAATTCGTTTCTGTCACTAAAACCTAACTCTTAGGGATTTTTTTCGCGACTAACAATTTATAAATGACCATTCGGAATCATACACATTATGTGATACAATACTTAGGACATACGACTTTATGTCATGTAAAATTAGGAGATTCAATTATTATAGTATTCGATATTATGACCAAATAGTATTAGAAGTAAAGTTAGTTATGTAAGACATAATTTCGGTGTTTTGAACATTATGGTTATTGAAGTTTATAGCAAACGTGTTATGGATAATGATTTTCGGACAAAAAATGTTAGGAAAATCAAGGGAGTACCTCCATTTGGATATACAGTGAGTAATTAAAAGGTCAACTTTTATTTTGGAAGTTCAGTGCTAATAACGAGGAGCAGATAGTGCATCAAGCACGATTGAACGACAGCTGTGTGGACAGAGTACTACCGTAGTGTGCAACTGTTAATGTGGCACCGCCGGCGGTCACAGTCAGAGTGTGTAGTCATCGATTCGTCGCCAGTGGCCAGCCGGGCTGCCGCGGCCGCCTGCCGGCCATCCACCGGCGTGCGCCGCACTTCCTGCACTTTCACTCGCATGAAACGCGATCTAGATTAGTGCGCCATTAAATATTACATGAGTTGTGCTACACTCCGCACTCGCAACCCCACGGCGCGCCGGTTTCACATCGACGTACAATAGTTGGGCTGATGTCACTTGTCGCCGTGAGAACGGCCCACTTGCGTACGTTGCCATCGATGCCGTCTGCAAAGTGCAAAACATGCAAGTTTAATGGCACGAATACATTCCTGCTTTTAGGGTGGACACTTGGGCAGTATCGGACATCGGTACACAGTTCTGTTTGATTTGATGGTCAAGTTATTATTATTGAAGAATATAACTGATCCAGACATTTATTGTTTAGCTGGTACCTGCACCGAATCGGGCGGGAGGAATCGCCCGGGTGTCTCCACTGCGAGGATCGACCGGAGGACACGGTGGAGCACACGGTGGAAGTCTGCCCTGCGTGGGCGGAGCTCCGCCGTGTCCTCGTGGCGGCGATCGGCGGCGGCGACCTCTCGCGTCCGGCCCTGGTTCAATCCATGGTCCGGAGCGAGACGGAATGGGAAGCCGTCGCCTCCTTCTGCGAAGCGGTCATGCTAGCGAAGGAGGTGGCGGAACGAGAGAGGGAGAGATCCTCTCTTCCCGGCCGCCGCGGGAGACGCAACGGGCGTCGGGGGCCACGTGGTGGCTACCGGCCACCGTAGATGCGGGCCTGTGGACGGCTGGCTATGGGCAATAGCTGGCCGTCCGGCCGTCTAACGACGACGACAGGCCGTGTCGACGGCGCGTTCGTGTTCCACGCGCGCCTCAAAGAGATGTCAGCAAAAAGAGAGGGGCCCGCAAGGGCCGAAGCCTGCCGGGGTTGCGGGCCTGTTCGAAAGAGATACCGCGGCCCCGGAACGTAAAGGGCGAGGAAGGAACATGGATGGGTTTTAGTCAGTAAGAGTCTGACACTCCCTCCCGCTCCGCCCAGAGTGGGAGAAGTCATTTGATGATTTCCCATCCTAAAAAAAAAAAAAAAAAAAAAAGGGTGGACACTTGGGCAGTATCGGACATCGGTACACAGTTCTGTTTGATTTGATGGTCAAGTTATTATTATTGAAGAATATAACTGATCCAGACATTTATTGTTTAGCTGCTAGCTGTGCGGTCGGTGGTGGGCGACATGTGATATCGCAATTCTTCTCATTCGCACAATTATTAGCGGCACTAGCCACTACTTGCCTCCTCTGTGTAAATATAGAGCACTCGCCGGCTTGCCGCGTGCCATTTGTTTGAATACCTCTGAGCTCTGACCTCCCGACTACATAATATTACCTACGCTATGTATCTTCAACTCCACATAATGGACGAACTATACGTTTGTGCATAGGTATTTTAGTTTCAGTGTGAGTTTGGTTGGTATTGCTTGAAGTAACTGTTTAATAAATATTACGAATCGTTTCCTGACGAGAGCTTAAACTGGAATGTTTTGAAGGATCAGCAAGTAAATACAACAGTCTGAAGTTATTGTTTAATACGGAGTCTTGGCACGGGAACTGGTTTCATGACGTGATATGTGCAAAACATCTGGTTTAACAGTGTATAGCTATTCTATTGTCGATTGTCGTAGCGGCCGCGGCGTTTCTACAAAAAATGACCAGCCTCGGGTCAAAATGGAAGTGCTGCTAGAATAACAATTACTGATGAAAGTTGTTTATTGGCGTATTGATCCGTGCGGGTTGTCGCTTTACTGAAGTTATGTGGGAGTCAGCACAGCTGGCATCACTTCGCGACGCTCCAATAGCTCGCAGGCTGCAGTGGCTAACTACAGATAACAGTGACCTAAGTAGCATTTTTTACCAACAAAACAAAATACTGACCTACAGCTACAATGTCGCATTAAATCCTGGGGCATTCACAACTGTGTTAGAACAATGGCGCCGTTTCTTTGGCCGATATAAAACATGCGGTCCGCTCCACTGCGCGCTGACACAGCAATCAATAATGTCCTCGCCTTTCATTTACAGTTATTGAGCCGATTGTTGCGTTTTTATGATCACAGTATTATAATATTGTTTGACAATTATTTCGCAACACGAAGTTTTTGTACAAGTCTTCGTTATGCCCTATGCTTGGTTTGATGTTGATGTTGCTGATGAAGGCCATTCATGTACCAGATTTTAATTTAAACAAAACTTTCCCGGCGGCGGTTCCTTGCAATTTTGTTGTAATAACTAGCTGACCCACGCAACTTTGTCTGCATCACATAAGAGAGAAAACGAAAGAATAAAAAAATCCCCGTTTTTGTAACATTTTTCGTTCCTGCTCCGCTCTTAATGGTCATAGCGTGATGTCATATAGCCTTCCTCGATAAATGGACTATCCAACGCAAAAATATTTTTTTCAATTCGAGCCGGTAGTTCCTGAGATTAGCGCGTTCAACCAAACAAAAGAAACTCTTCTGCTTTATAATATTAGTTTAGATTTGATTTTATAATTTGGGGATTTTTTTTTTTTTCGTTTTCACTCTTATGTGACACAGACGAAGTTGCGTGGGTCAGCTAGTTAATTATAAATTATTTAGATTTTTTAATGTAGTCCTAACAATGATTGTTTTATTATGTAGCTAATGCGCTACTATGATGAAGTGGAGAGTGGACTTCATATTCTGTTTGGTGCTTTAATATTTTAGTGAATTCTTCTTCTAGCCCCTAACTTGCACAGTTTTCTTCGATGCGTTCGTGTGCCAGTCAGTGTAGTCAGTTAGTGAGCCGTATTGTTTCACCGTGAGAGATCACGCACTACCGCACTGCCTCACAGCTCACAACTCTACGCACAAGACAGCAGCATTGCAAACGATACGTGTCGCGACAATTAACGACGCCCCTCGCGCCAACTATGATTTACTGCACTCGCTCGTCGTGTTAACCTTAACAGCAACTGCAATCATTTTATTGTAATGATAATCAACCTTTATTTGCTCTCTAAGATCATTTCCCTGAACTCATGACTCAGGGTTGGGGTTACTAGTTTGGTAAATAATTTCACTCTGTGTTAGTTCTGGGCAATAGGAATTATGCAGGTACTTTTTCTTCACTTGTATAAATAAAATCAGTCTAAGTACTATCAAAGTTAAGTTCCACTACTACTTGTCGCTCAAAAAATAATTAATCTCCTACAATTTTCTACGATAGTTCAAACGTCCGTGACTTTCGCGGCCATTCATGTCAAGCTATTACCCGTCATGTCCCTCTATCTGCCTTCATCATCTGCGTAACCTTTTCACCACTATGTTAGGGTCGGATTCCAGTCTAACCGGGTGCAGCTGAGTACCAGTATTTTTACATGGAGCAACTGCCTATCTCACCTCCGCAACCCAGTCAGTACTGAGTAATACTGTTCCCCTTGATAAGACTGGTACGAGTATCTACCTTGTGTCTTTGTCTGTGTTTCTTTGATACAGCATTTGACGTCACTACCGGGCGATGATACGTTTTGAATTTCCGTTGCGTTTCACCAAAAACTCGCTACTTACATAAAATATTAAATTGTAAAATATTGTATTAGAAAGTTAAACGAGTGTGATACACTTGTTGATGTTTACATGGGCCAATACACCATAAATGTTTTGAATTTCTTGCATATTCCCTATGGCGGAGAAGTAGCTCATGCAGGTGTCCGTTCAGTCTGTATGAATGCTGGCTGCATGCATTCATACTGTTCACTCTTACCTTTATAGCCAAGCTTATTGATGGTAACGGTTATAATAAGTCACAGCTGTAGCCGCTGACTCATGCGTGAACCTCCAGGCACCAGGCACAGTAAGGGCGCTCCATTGAGCCAGCGCGCAGCGGCAGCGGTGAAGTGAACAGCCGACCTTGTCGTAACCCGCGAGTGTCCCCAACAGGCCGCCTCGGAGATACGCTATCAATGCTCTCTTGACTTGCTGAATGAAGTGCAAGGTGAACGCTAATACAGCGATTGTCATAAATATTCATTTAAAAGCGCCGCCATTCGAGATTATTGTGTTTACAAGAAGCCGTTTATTATCTGCCTACTGTATGTTAGCATAGCGGTAAGATAAGTCGGATAAGTACTAGTCTTTTTAATCAGAACAAAAAGTAATATGGCAGTGATGAGAAGTCTTTACTTACTACTTTAGGAATAAACAGATCAAACTATTCAATTTAATACAAAATAAATAGTTATTTTATTTTATTTTATTCAATCTACAATCTACATAACTTAGTGATAATTCTTATAATTATATCAGTTTATTTTTCAATTATTTTGTCACATTGTAATGTGAATCATTGGCTGATAAAGCGGTACGCCCCTAACATTGATTTATTAATTTTGGTCAATAACATTATATTCGGCCATCAGACTGACAAGCCAGTGCTGCAGTGTAGGTACAATACTGATAAATTAATTTTAAATAAAACCTTGACGTCCACGGCACAGCTCAGCTGCCTGTAATTGCTTTTTGTTATGTTGTTATTGACAATGAGTTTAGTTCATGTTTCTTTTACAATTTTGACTACGACCTACATTTCAGGTTTACGACCAAAATTTATCGATTTTGTCTTAATGTGAAAGCGTCAGGGTAGCCCGAAAAATTCAAAAATATTCTTACCTTTTTTGGCCAAATGCTGATTTGTAAAATCTCGCTCGTTTAAATTACAAGTGAAATTAAATTAAAAGTTAATTCACCATTTTGTGGTGGCGGCCATATTGGATTTTTAATTGTGTATAGTATTCTACTAGTCAAGCCCTTTCTTTTGGTACCCATATTGAAGGAGATGTTGTATAAAAATGTAGTCTGCATTTTTGTGTGGCGGCGGCCATCATGGACTGATTTTTATCAAACACTAGCTGACCCACGCAACTTCGTCTGCGTCACATAAGAGGGAAAAAGCTACCTACTACTACCTACCTACTACTACTACCTACCTACTTACTACTACATTTTTTTTCATAAGAACCTGCTCCTGACAATAACAAACACAACAAAAAAAGAATCACCCAAATCGGTCAAGCCGTTTTCATGCTATGTCGTGACAACGGAAAACGGGTTTCATTTTTATATATATAGATAGCTAAGAACACTTCCAACTAATTCACCATTCAAATAAAAAAAAAACAAAATCAAAATCGGTTCATCCGTTCGGGCGCTATGATGCCACAGAAAGACACACACACACAGACACGTCAAACTTATAACACCCCGTCGCACGGTGGGCTGAAAATCGGCTTTCATAGACTTAGGGATTTCAATTTGCAAGTGCTTGTTTTTATGTCCGATATCGCTTCTATTAGTCATTACTATGTACAAAAATGACACCCGAGTTAATTCTGCCCAAAAACGAAGGAAATATAATTTTTTTACGAAAAAATTGTATGAAGCTAGTATGAAAAATCGAATTATCTCCTAAACGGCCTGTTTAACCGTACAATCCTTGGAGGTGGTCATAGTGCTAATTATTTATGATTTTTTGGTTGGCGATCGGACGAAAAATTTAATGCCGTTTTTTTTAAAAAAATCGCCAAAATATTTTTATTTGTTTTTACGTATGAAACGATTCCTTTTGGTGTTTATGTTGAAGAACACGGACTTTTAACTACACATAACATAAAATAGCATCACTCCTATATTTTCGAAGGAGTTGGCAGAGGTTTATAGTACACCCACACGTAGACAACTATGTTTGAGCTAGATAATTATCAACACAAAATGAGTTTTAAAACTTTTCATACAACCAAATGACCAATTGTTTACTCTTCTAATGAGTCCAAAAAGAAGTAATAAAGTAACTACACTGATTAGGTCTTCTAATGAGTCTTAATAGGTGATTTAATGATTTTCAAAATCTCACGACAATGCCAACTATGGATTACATTCAACATTTCCTGATAAGTAAGCAAATTTGTTAATTAGCAGTGCTATGAGTTCTAAGAATAGTTAGTGACAATTATAGATTTTCATTAGCTAATGAGGAGATAACTAATGAGGGTAGTTAAATAATTATTGGCGTTTTGCAATAAAAGGGCTAAAGTTTTGTTTTATAATTTAATTTGTTCACAACTGTGTAACTGCTTACACTAAATCAGCGACTATAAAATCTTAGAATGGAAAGTTTAATCACCAATTTAGACTTGTTTGTTCTTCTACGAAGTGAGAGTACTTCATTTGATCATGAAGTATTGTTCAGTGCAGTTGTATCCCGCATAGGCGATTGCCTGTCTGACGAAGATCGTGTTGTTCTCAAAGAATTTTGTCGGAGATTTACGCGAGCCGCTTTACAAAGGTGGCAGAAATCCAACCGATTCCTTGATAATTTCAGGAGAAAGTACGAGAATTGGTTGGGAGCAAATATTGATTGGCCGAGTTTTGTGCATACTTTAGTTAATCAAGAACCAAGTGTTGATAAGGCACCAAGAGCGCCCTCAGTCTCTCCAGAACCGTCGACATCAACGTCCATTGGAACAATGACGAAAAGATCCCGTAAACCATTCGAAGATCTGGGAAGTAAACAAAAAAAGAGAAGATCTGATGAACACACAGGCGAAGATTCCAGTGAATTGGCATATGCAGCTGCAGCACGTTTAAAAGAAGAAGGGCATGGAGATATCGCCTCTGTCATCGAATACATGATGAAAAATCCTGAAGTAGCCGCTAAATTAAATGAAACGCTTAAGAAACCAGCGAAAACAATCATATTTACGCCAGAAAAGGCACTTGGATTGCTTCTTTCGCTAAAACTCTCAAAGTGGCACACTTGGTTCTTGATTAACTAAAGTATGCACAAAACTCGGCCAATCAATATTTGCTCCCAACCAATTCTCGTACTTTCTCCTGAAATTATCAAGGAATCGGTTGGATTTCTGCCACCTTTGTAAAGCGGCTCGCGTAAATCTCCGACAAAATTCTTTGAGAACAACACGATCTTCGTCAGACAGGCAATCGCCTATGCGGGATACAACTGCACTGAACAATACTTCATGATCAAATGAAGTACTCTCACTTCGTAGAAGAACAAACAAGTCTAAATTGGTGATTAAACTTTCCATTCTAAGATTTTATAGTCGCTGATTTAGTGTTAGCAGTTACACAGTTGTGAACAAATTAAATTATAAAACAAAACTTTAGCCCTTTTATTGCAAAACGCCTATAATTATTTAACTACCCCCATTAGTTATCTCCTCATTAGCTAATGAAAATCTATAATTGTCACTAACTATTCTTAGAACTCATAGCACTGCTAATTAACAAATTAGCTTACTTATCAGGAAATGTTGAATGTAATCCATAGTTGGCATTGTCGTGAGATATTGAAAATCATTAAATCACCTATTAAGACTCATTAGAAGACCTAATCAGTGTAGTTACTTTATTACTTCTTTTTGGACTCATTAGAAGAGTAAACAATTGGTCATTTGGTTGTATGAAAAGTTTTAAAACTCATTTTGTGTTGATAATTATCTAGCTCAAACATAGTTGTCTACGTGTGGGTGTACTATAAACCTCTGCCAACTCCTTCGAAAATATAGGAGTGATGCTATTTTATGTTATGTGTAGTTAAAAGTCCGTGTTCTTCAACATAAACACCAAAAGGAATCGTTTCATACGTAAAAACAAATAAAAATATTTTGGCAATTTTTAAAAAAAAAACGGCTTTAAATTTTTCGTCCGATCGCCAACCAAAAAATCATAAATAATTAGCACTATGACCACCTCCAAGGATTGTACGGTTAAACAGGCCGTTTAGGAGATAATTCGATTTTTCATACTAGCTTCATACAATTTTTTCGTAAAAAAATTATATTTCCTTCGTTTTTGGGCAGAATTAACTCGGGTGTCATTTTTGTACATAGTAATCCGAATTGTGCACGACTTTCGCACTTGTAAAATGGATTTCCTGTTTTAAAATAGGAGTGGTGAGCACACGGTAACTACGTGTTTATAGTTTATATAATAAACATAAGACTGTTTGCACTTCCGCGCGTGCTACGAACATCCGCGTGAGTAGCGTGTACACCGCACGGCGACCTCCGCAGGTTACCTCATTGACAAGAGGATGCGCGCCGTCTTACCTAATTACTCACGAATGTCCCACATCATGCTCGCAGCACGACACGTACATCATATTCAAACCCACTAAGTCGAGTGCAATAGTCCTTTTTTTTTTTTTTTTTTTTTAAGGATGGGAAATCATCAAATGACCCCCCCCACTCTGGGCGGAGCGGGAGGGAGTGTCAGACTCTTACTGACTAAAAACCATCCATGTTCCTTCCTCGCCTTTTATGTTCCGGGGCCGCGGTATCTCTTTCGAACAGGCCCGCAACCCCGGAACAGGCCCGCAACCCCGGAGTGCAATAGTCCTTAAAGAAGAAATTAAAAAAAAAAAATTCGCTCGCGTCGTTCTTTTTTTGAGTTTCCTATGCATATTCATGTCATGTATTCGTAATTTTGAAATACGACGAATTTATATTGTAGCGTTAAGTTCATGGCACACTATACCGGCACCAGCGCCCGCCGGGCTGCAGCCTCGAATTTAGGCTGCGGCTAGCCGCCAGCGCGCTAACTAAGCGTCGTCAGCGAAGTCAGCTCGCTGACCGCACGCTGGACGCGAGTTTGCTGTCACCGCAAACACAATAGCATTTTCCTAGAGACATAATGAAATATTTTACACGACACACGATTTAATGCTCTAAGTTGAATGATAAGTTAATTGCTGAGTTGGAGCGGAACAGTGGTGGCGGCCTCGGTTTACGAGCAGTAAGTCGTGGGTGTGGGCTCGTACCCAGACAGACGCATTGCTTTCTGTAATTCATTAGGCCCACGTGGTGGATTATTGTCGATGTCTTGCATATTTTATTTCTAAAATACTTACTTATACCTTTTTTTAAATTTCTTCAACCGTTGGTAACTAGGGTTCCCAACCGTACTAGAAATGTAGTATTGTGTTAAGTATCTCAAACCTACTCATTCCTTAATAAGTACACACATCAAAAGTGTCTAGGGATCAAGCATTTTTATGCGGATTTCTTGAGATTGAGATGTGGCTTTGTAATAAATTTATGATTTTATAAATTTATATGGATCCTTTTTGGTGCATTTCATAATTTGAATCAGGAACTGTGAATCAAATTCGAGTAAAAGATGAAAATCAGCTGTCAATATTTTCCCTATAAAAACATACAACGCATTGAAGACATTATTAGTGCTACTGTTTCCCTACTACTGATTAAAACCAACGTTATTATGGAGCGGCGACGTCATTTAAGCAGGGAAGAAATGCTCAGAGCCGTGGGAATGATAGAAGCTGGTTTCCGGCAACGTACTGTGGCTTTAGCTCTGAACACAAGTCAGAGTGTTATCAGTCGACTTTGGACACTTTACCGAAGCACTGGTACCGTGGCTGAGCGCCATGGAGGACGGTATCGCTGCACCACACGGAGACAAGACCGATACATTCAAATCTTAACTCGAAGAGCTCCAAAAATAACCGCCATGATGTTAGCCGTGAGGCTTCATCACTCTTCAGGGAACTTAATTAGCGACCAAACAGTCAGAAACCGCTTGCATGAAGTGAACCTTCATTCACGAAGACCGCTACGGGTACCACCTATAGTAATGCACAATCGTAGGATTCGATATCAATGGGCTCTTGAACACAGAAATTGGGCAGAAGAACAATGGCGTTTCGTGTGCTTTTCTGATGAGTCTCGTTTTGGTATGAGACCGGATACAAGACGTATACGACACTGGAGAACCCCTGGACGCCAACAGCGATTAAAATCCTGCCAGGAAGTCCATCCTTATAGTGGTGGAACCATCATGGTATGGGCGGGTATTTGGATCGGCGGAAGAACTGAGTTGATTTGGATCAGAGGCAACCTCAACGCTCAAATTTATGCTGAGACGATTGTATCAGACGTCATCGTTCCTCTACAAGTGCAAATCGGTCCCTTATTTCAGTTAATGCATGATAATGCACGACCGCACACCGCAAGAGTTGTAAGACAGACTCTCGCCGCAGCTAACATCAATGTCCTGCCCTGGCCTGCTCAGTCGCCAGACTTGAATCCGATTGAGCATGCATGGGATATGCTACAGAGAAGAGCTCTGCCGAATATGGAGGGTATCCAGTCGTAAGAAGATCTTTTTTTGTTGTTGCAACGAACATGGGCGGCCATTCCACAGCGTGATTTGGATGAACTCATTTTGAGTATGCCAAACCGATGTTCTTGTGTTGTTAGTGTTCGCGGTAGAAATGTTATGGACCAGGTGATTAATACGGGCATTATACATAATGTTCGAACATTATGAATAATGGCTATCTCTATCGGGCAAAGTGATTAATACTATCTTAACTTCATTATTTATCACATTTCACGGTCATTATTATATTGCTACATGATAATTGGGCAATTTGATAATAAAGGTAAATTTGACGCGGTGTGAGGTCGGGGAGGGAGGCACGCTTGGCGTGGCACGCTTTGACCAATCAGAGACCGCCATCCAGCGCGCGGCTCGTGCAGCGGACTTCAAGCGCTATTGTTTTTGTTTAGTTTTGCATTGTAAGCGAATATGGACGCGGATGGGTTTCAGTTTCGTAACTCAGTGTCAACGCGAGTGTGTTAACACTGCATTACGAAATTAAGATTTATTTTGCCTGAAGATGTTCTAGAGACAGAGATTTCGCTGAGAAAGTGTTGCAGAATTTCCTCTAAATGCGGAAGGCAAGGTTATAGTAGATGTGGTTGTAAAAATGGTTGGAAGTCTGATAAATGTAGATGTCGCCAAGCCAAAAAGGCAAAGGCATAGGCTCGTGGCTAAATAATATCAGCCGCTCGGGTCGATCTTTAGGTTAAGCCGTGCTTGCCTAGGTTGGTCTGTGGATGGGTGACCACCCTTACATACCGAGTTTCCTCCGTGCCTCGAAAAGAACGTTAAGCCGTTGGTCCCGGCTGTCATTTGTCCATCTTTGACATTCGTTACAGGTAGTCAGTGGCCCTGAAAGTCTGACACCAGTCTTACCAAGTCGTATCGTTTTCCCAATATTAACTGGGTTGTGGAGGTCAGATAGGCAGTCGCTCCATGTAAAACTGGAAGCCGACCCCATCATAGTTGGGAAAAGGATAAGCAGATGATGATGATGAGTAGGATATTATAGTAGGATAATAATAAATCATTTCTATATAACAGTATTAGACAAGTTGTAAACTTTTTGATTTTTTTATTATGTTTTATGTTATATTTTTACAGTCCTTAATGATTAATCCAAATAATGAGTCTAATTATTAAATGGTTCAATATTTAGTTAATTTTAAGTTAAATGACAATATCAATAAAAAAAACTAGTAATTACATATGTTTGTATTATTCTGCCCAAAAGTTGATGGACAATATGTATATTGCCCGGTCAATTTGATTATTTGAATAATTCTTATCAAATTGCACTCTTATATTGGCCATTTTCATAATGACCGGGCATTATGTATAATGCCCAATTCATCACTTGGTCCATAACAGAAACACGGATTATTAATTGTTTAAGTTACCCAATAAAATTTTAAAGAAAACTGTTATTTCAGTCTATTTTTCGAACTTTTGTGTTAGTGGTTCAAATGTCAAAAATCCCTTTATTAGGAAAATGGCAAATTTCTTTATTAATGCAAAGGTGACTTGGTTTATCGTTACTGTGACAAACGAAAACACTTTATTTGATGAATCCTTAAAGAAAATTTTAATTAATATCAATCAGGAGAAAAGTTGTTGCAAAAATATATGTTGATCCCTAGACACTTTTGATGTGTGTAGGTACATAAGAGGAAGTCTAAAAGTGGCGCCGGTGACTGAAAAGTTGTGCAGTAATCGGTTATTGTGGTATGAGCACGTGATGAGGAGAATGATGAGTATACATGTAGATATAAGAGAGAGTAGAGGAAGACATAAGAAGCGATGGATGGACTGTGTGAAGGATGATTAGACTAGAAAGGAGGTTACTGCTGCTGAGATGACGAGTAACAGAGAAGTATGGAAGAAGAAGACTTGCTGCACCGACCACAAGTAAATTAGGTGAAGGGCAAGAGAATGATGATGATGTTGTTTTAGCGGGGTTTTCAACTGTCTGCCTGTTACGGATCATGAGATACATCCCGCTGACATACAGACCATTTGGTTCCTTTTGGTTACGGAGCCCAACAAAAAAAGACTGCGACCAAAACTGAATTCAATAGAACCAGAAATCAATATACATCAACATATTAATTAAACGTGCTATATTAATTTTAAAATAAGGTTTATAAAAAAATGAAATAAAAATCCGTGGGCCAAGGTTGAGTTATTAGAGCTGAAGAGACAGATGATGACAATGTACCGACCCAACACCCCGTATTACTAATATTTATGTTGAATTCAGCTCTTCTGTGTACATGCAAATAGTTGATCAACACGCTAATGTTGTGACGTAACTTTCCAGGTGGTGCGTTCGAAGGCGTGGAAGACCAAGTGTCGCCGTTCGGGTACGGGCGCGGCGAGGGCGTGGACGCGGGCCACGGCGACCCCGAGTGGATCTGCAGCAAGGACAAGCCGCGGTACGACGAGCTGTTCCAGTCGCTCAACCCCATCGACGGAAAGGTCACCGGCGCCGGTACGCAACTCTCTCACTCTGACATGCGCACACTCTCACTCTTACTCAACACACACCCGCACCTGCGCGGACACCTCGTCGTGGACAAGGCTCTCGAGGCGCTACTCTCGACCACACAAAACTGTTCTCTCATTTCCAACCTGTGCCTGCGACTGAAAGATGCCGAGAATGACAAGGATGACGATAGCTTCGCGAAACTTATAGATTCTCTCTCTCGTTCTACTGAAAACTGCACGTTGATCGCGCAGTTCATTGTAAACGCTCGCGAGTCGCAAGTCGCGAGCATCAGTGGGCGCATCACACCCGCTGTCTCAATACACAGCCTAAACGAGAGCGTAGCTATAGATGGAGCGGACGATAGGAGCGAGACCAGGCAGTCTACGTATCAGAACCATGGATTCCAAAATACAACAACTGAAGAATCCAACGTTCACGCAGACTGGAAAGCCGAGTATAAAAGTGATGACAGCGACAACAATAGTAGTTCCGCGTCTGAGTCGCCATCCGCGCCACTCCAGAACTTAAATAGGAACGCAACTTGCTTGGGATCGTTGTTCACTGCGGTGAAGTTCTTAGTCCTTCTATCGCTGAACGTAGTGACGCTGCTGATAACGGCGGAGTTCGTGTTCGTGTCGATGGTGTATGTGCTAACGGGCGAGCGGCACATCGAGTTCCACGTAGACCGGTCGCCGGTCACCTGGCTGGACAAGGCGAAGCTGGTGACCTTCGGGCCCGACCAGCACGCCGTCAGGATACAGTCGTTCGCAGAGCTCTTCTATCGCGACAATGTCGTTCATATACTCAAATACTTCACAGAGAAAGTGACAAGCTCAATATCAAAGTAGATAGACATAATAGGGATTAAGAATAATATTTCACTATCAATTGTTTTAAGGTAGGTTCTAGCTGACCCGCTGGTAGTAAATAAATAAGATATTTCCGTTGTTGGTATGCAACGGGTATAAACCCTGTTTTAGGTTTTTGCTCAATTCTGGATTCGTTCTACTCTCCGATGTGTTCAGTTGATGTTTTTGTAGTCTCCGATTGTGATTGTACCTGCTCCTAGCGTAGTGTTAAACTTAGCCACGTATTGGTAGTACTACTAGAGTGTTCTTCGTCTGTATAATTAAACATTTCGCCATCAGTTTCGACATGAGTGTTATCTAACTCCGCTATCGTTTCCCAATACCGAGCTATCTCGCCTCTTTATCGTCACGCTTCTACTCACGATATTATCTTTCTCGTTGCATGATCATTTTCAAATACTAACTTAGTGTTTAATAATTATTGTCTGTAAAATGCTTTATATTTGGCGCTTTTTTTCATGTGTTTGACCTTTTTGATTTCCGAATTCTGTTGGCAACGAAAGTGGTTACGTACTCAGTACAAGAGCGATCCCGATACATAAATCAGTCAGTTACGTTCTCTGGTTAGTTGAGGATGTTAGTTCTGGCGCCAGCAGTGCTGCTAGCCACGTTCGTTGCCGATGCAGTTCGCACCCGCACTCGCTGACCTGGCGGTTTGTCGACAGCCGCCAAGACGGAGATGGTGAAGTCCAAGCTGCCGAACTCGGTGCTCGGCAAGATCTGGAAGCTGTCCGACATCGACAAGGACGGCTTCCTGGACGAGGACGAGTTCGCGCTCGCCATGCACCTCATCCACGTCAAGATCGACGGCCACGACCTGCCCTCCGAGCTGCCGAACCACCTCGTGCCGCCCTCCAAGAGGAACTGAGCGCGCGCTGCCTAGCGATACATTACGACGCCGCGCTAACGATACAGGTGAAACATTCTCACACCAGGACATTTCCATACTTTACATAAGAGTTTTGTTCTCGCATGTTCGCTAAGTAGGAATTTTATCGAACTTCGGTTATTTGTTAATCACGAACGATTGTTAACACTAAAGACATCTTGTTGTTTTAATGTACCTAATCCACACATTTTGGCACTATTTTTTCTCAAAACTGAGAAAAGGGTATGGTGAATGTCTTAGAATCAATTGTATATTTATAGATGCAAGTTAAAGAGCCTAACCAATCGCAGAGCGATTAATTTTTAAGTCAGATATTTTTATTATTTATAATGAATGATCGAAGATTATTATGGCAGCGGGTTTGATGTTTTTGCTAATCAGTTTGATGTTACATGAATTATGGTAACGTCGTGTAGTTCAGTTGTCAGTGGCGTAGTGTAGATGTCACTAGAGGCTGTGTGTGTCTGTCGTGTGATCACTTTGCGTGCTACTATCATCTCTCTCGTGCAGAGCAGTCGCTCGCTCGAAGTGATCGCATGGCGTCGTATGTTTGTGCAATGTTCTTGTGTCTGTGCTCGCCATCCCAGTAACAGATAGTTTTGTGTTCGAGGGCCGCGCCATCGCGACGGTAGTGCGACACGGGTAATACTGGACGAGGGCGACGCTCTCTGGATGGGACAGGTTGAGATGCTATGCAGTAGGGTTGATGTTAGTTCTCGTGATCGCCACGTTCCGCACGACCCGCGTCGCACTGTACGGCCGCGTCTTATGACGTCACGCACGTTGTCGTTCCAGACAGCGACGCAATGTGATGCTTTGACATACAGTTACTACTTATTATATTTATACTAAACAATTATTTTCTTTATTCATATAGTATTTTATATTATAAACTATTGAAGATTTATTTACTACGAATATTTTAACATTATTTATTAGCTTACATTAAATATGTAAGTTTTTATTTTATAATTGATTTTAGTTCAAAATTTATGATTGATTAAATAGCTGCATCCAATGTATTAGCTTTATTTACTTAATTTACTGTTAGTAGATCACTCGCCGGCGACATGCGACAGTCGGCTTAAATTATTGATTGTTAAATATAAACGTTATACTTTAAGTACATCTTTATTTGATAAATGTTCATAAAATTATTGTGTAGTCGATTTGTGATTGTTATTGCGATAGATAATTGTTTATTTCTTCTTCCACCTGCCAGCATTGTCTTTCGATGTGAAGCCGAGTAATCGTGCAACACATGGTAACACATCTCTTTCATATTCGTCGTTCCTACTAGAGAGTACCTACTGGGTTTCTGGGTTAACATTACATCATGTTCTTACATTCACAATAGTTGTGTGGCTCCTGACCGCAACACGTTATCATTAATACTTCTTCACGCGACTTTATACTAAATGTGCTGCATTTAAATAATATGGGACTATCGGTGATCCGCGGTGCCTTTGCTTTAATATAATTAGATATAAAGCTTTGTACGACGTCGGGGTCCCTTCACTAGTGGACGGTAGACGAGGGAGGGTCGGAGGGGGAGGGTTTGGGTGCACTACAACTATGTATAGTCGAGTACTAACCTACATAATATGGCACTTTGTATGGGGTTTGTGTAAATACAGAATTTTATATCGGATAGATGTTTTGGAATGTATTTAGCGAGTCGCGGGCGCCGCTCGCTCTCGTGACGTCACACGTCGCCGCCGGTCACCTGTGACGTCACACGCGTCTGGTGAGAGACCGCGCTCCGCCGGCGACTCGCACGCTGTGTTTTTACATTTTGCTACTGTATGTACATAAAGATATGTAAATTGATTACAATTATCATAAATTATACATAGAGTGTAATAAATAGTTAAGAAAGCAATCGGTAGATTTCATTTGTGTCTTAGTACCTTCCTCCTACCTTATTCCCTTTAGCATTTACTGAATAAATTGTAGCAATCTATTCCGACGTGTTTCCTGAAAGTGTACTGAAGGATAAACCATGCGTAAGAATTGTACAGTATATAATCTTAATTACATTTTTAAGTAAGTATATATTCTTATTTCGTAGGTATCAGATATAGGGTACCTATTCAAATAATCACCCAATGTGTAAGAAGCACTACAATTTGACACCCAGATTTAAGTTAACTGATCACTTTGTTCACATTTTAAAAATTTCATAAATCACTTCTCATTACCTAAAAAGTAGCTTCCACGCGACACAAGTTTTTTACTTGGTCAAATGGGGCCGGGCGGAGCGTGCGTTTTTCCTACAAACGTAATACCAAAATAACATGAAAATCAAACATTCTTAAGGTAGTGTGTACATATTTCGATTGCATTATAGAATATCTATGTTCCCAAATAAATATTTTGAAAGGACAATGATATATGAGGAATATAACTAACTATAGATTTTTTTTATCTCAGCTCTTGTTTAAATCAGTTTACATTCAAAATACAGAATATGTATATAGGTTCCCAAACACATATTATGTGTTTGGGAACCTATATTCTGTAATCCAATCAAAATAAATACGATAAGAATATTTTTGATTTACAAATTATTTTGGTATTACGTTTGTATGAAATTTGCATGCTCCACAGGCCTCTTAAATACGTCAAAAACGAAAAGTGCTAACAGTCTCCCAAGTCAGAATGGTCATAATGGAGATACCTAAATGTGTTATTGATAAGGAAACATACATGTTGGTGGAATTAAGATATGCAAGAGTCTAAAAGAAAAGGTTGCGTTTAAGGAATGGCAGGCTAGAGCAAACGGAAATGACAGGTTAAAAGATGTAGAGAAAATGTTTATGAAGAATAGAAGAGAAAGGAAAAAAAGGCGGTCAGTTCTCAGAGCAAAGGCGCAGGAGAAGTATGACTCATTGGACAATCCTAGAGCCCCGAAGCTCTACCGGGTAACAAAAGCAAGTGAAAGGAAAACAAGAGATATAGTTTAAAAGATGACGCTGGTAAGGTTCTGGCCAAAGTTGATTAAATAAAAGAAAAAAAGCTAGAAACAAGGGAAATTATCATGGAAGAAGTAAGGAAATCAGTTCAAAGTATGAAAAAAGGAAAGGCCATAGGCCCCGTCGAAATACCAGTAGAAGTATGAAAGTGTACGGATGTATGTGGCTGACTCGTCGTCATTTTCTGATTGTGTTCGAGTTGCCTTGAAGTTAGTTTCACTAAGGACGAATATCGCCTTTTCTGCCGATGTGGTGAGTGTACCTACTATTATCAGGTTTTCGGAGTTTTAACAGCGGGCCCAGGCGTGCTAAAATTCTGCTGTGCCAGTATTTTCCTTACCCAATTTGCTTGTTCACAAGATTAAATGTTAGCACAGAACCCACACCATCCTGTGGAGCTCCTAAATCTGATGCGTCCCACTTCTTTCGTTAGGTACAGCTTTCCTTTCTAGGTTTGCGTTTCCAGATCGCTTTTCTGGACACAGAATGGTTACTGGGCCCCGAGCGAGCAGGTAGATTGCTAGCTGTTTAACATTGATTCCGTAAGATAACTTACTCGTTTGCTTCTTTTTTTCTTTTACGTGTCTATGAGGATCCACAGGGTGGTAGGCGTTTACGTCGGTGCATATGACAAACTCTAGGCCGGTGCTCTCGCAATGCTTTACGAGGCGGGGAGGTCATACAGGGTCTCCTCGGCATCTGGTATAATATATGACGAGACGGTTGCTAGTACTTCCGTGTCGTCACGCTGTATGAGCATCTGCTGAAATATCCCTGCAACAGAAGTCTGTTGGTGGCTATGTTTGTTTTTACGTTACCTACCTGTCTTATAAATACACGATCAGTGCCCGCTTACATTACATATCAAATAAACAAAGACTGCACAGTGCAATAAAAAAAAAATGAAACAAATTACTAATACTTAACAAACAATAGGACCTATGACCACAAGCTGTTCAAGAGTACGGTCGAACTAGCTATTTGGTTTACATTTTACAATGTAGTTTGTGGGTTAAACTGTAAACCAAATAGCTTGTTCGACCGTAGGTACCTATAACGAAGAACAACCATTACCTAGGTACCCACCTAGGAGCCACAGTCATAGCTTGTATATACTATGCCTCAGTCGCAGTAGGAGGTGACCCGACGCTAGCGCAAGCAATGACGACATCTAAGGCCTCTGCCTCGAATCTTGCGGGCAGCGGGGCGGCGGCGGCGGCGGCGCGGGAGCGGCAGGATCTTTTGCGTAAAATCAAATGGACCGGCCCTCGAAAACAGCGGCGCGGCAGCGGGCAGTGAGCGGTGTACTTTAGTCAAGCGGTGACCGCCCGTGCGTCTGCGTTGTAGTGTTGTGCAATTTATTTTTGTGACGTGTCGAAATGTCCTCGGACGTGTTAGAGCAAATTATTTCAGCAATTTTTGAGAGGACACCGATATGGAACAGCAAAAATGTGAACCATAAAAACAGAAGAGTAATTAACCAGTTATGGGAAGAAATTAAAAACGAACTGAATTCTGATTCACTGATTCTGATGTAGTCGTAGAATTTGTCAGGATATTGTCTCTGTTCTTCATAATTTCGATAAAACTCGCATTTTATTGTCCTTGCTTTATAGTAGGGATTTACTTTTTCTTTTGCCCACAATAAATCGAGCGTTAGGAATAAATTTGAATCAAAAAGATGTTGCCGCCATTGTTCAGACATTTTTTTCGCGAATAAAAACAAATATCTCGACGACACAATCACTACAACAACACTAGGCTGCTATAGTAACGCGCGATCTGCCCGCCATTTTCGAGAACGGGTCTGCGATGCCCGCGCCGCCGCCGCCACCGCCCCGCTGCCCGCAAGATTCGAGGCAGAGGCCTTAGGGAGGGAGCACGACGAATTTGCTGCCGCCTTATATTACAATCAATAGTTCAGGCAGTTCGCTAGTTAACCACAAACCACGTACTTATCGCAATAAAACTCAAGTAGATTGGCTAGTAAAATTAAAACGCCGGATTTCGATGAAAACTATAACTGCATCATTGTATTTTTGAATAATCAATATCCCTGGCCGGGAATCGAACCCGTTGATTTTGAGAAAAAAAAACTTATGACACCATTACGTAACTGCGACGACGAAGTTCGAGCTTGCAGTTTGTGTAGCTTCGATTAGCGGCTGTATCCAAGTCGTGGCTGCTTATGTTTCGCTCGAGGTGATGACTGCGTGAGCTCGCTGGGCTGCGGCCTTATGTTTCCGAACGGGTCGCTGTGATGTGTCCCTCCGCAGCGGATGTAGCCACAGAGTATATAATCACTACTGCAGTTGTAACCTTTGGCGTGATGATATGTATGTACTGGTTTCCGGCCGCGGCTTCGCTATGTATTTTTTTCTCATACATTCACCACATATTATAAAAAAGTGCTTAACAAATTTTCATGCGGTTTTCACGAATAGATAGAGTGTATTAGGAGAAAAGTTTAGGTAATACTTGTCAAAGTTTTGTGAAATGTGGTTGATTTATTTATATTGACGATATTAATTGGAAATGTCGGAAAAAGCCAAGCCGCCTGAGAGCTATCATTTAAAACGAAATCAGTAAGATGAGTTCCATACTACATGATCACGCCAGCCTCTCCAGTATAAGAGTGAACAGTGTGCCCCCTGCTGACACCACGCTGCAGCTGTACACACATCTCATCACACTGGTAGTAGTACTTACTCATCAGTAAGGATATTGTCCACACAATTCTAATAATTAAGTTCTTAGGAAACTTCTTATTCATGTTCTATGGAAATTACAATTTATTTAATTTTGCATGTTCACTTACAAAGAACAAATTTATTTGGCCTTGACTACAGAAATTATGTTATTTTTATTATGATTAAGATCTACCAGACCATTAATCAGCTCTCTCAAAACTGATTAATAACACAATATTATTTTAAATAAATTTATTAACAATACCAATAATTGAAATCTTAGCTTTTAATAATTTGGGTTAAACAGAGACAAATTTCCCTTGAATTCGGTCTCTCATTTAACATTCCACACATAGTTAAAATATAATATTTTACATCACATGTGGCATCTAAACATGGCCGCCATGCATCGCTCCGTACAGGAGTTCACTTTATACAATTTATGTCTACTTAGTGATTAAGTATGAGTCCTGTGAGGGTAAATAATATCTGGTGATAAGTAAATGCATTACGCTACCAAGTACCTCCATTGCTATTAAATAACTCTATCAAATATAAAAATAACAAAGTATTTTGAAACCATTGCATCAGTGCAAAGGCTTGTTTCATCACAATATATACATTACATTAAATTTATGAACTGGGGTGACTGGTGCCAGATGAAGGACTACCAATTTTAGAAGAGAGCCATCAGCCAAGTGTCATAATAGTGGCAAACACGAGCGGTGGCTTATTGTAATGAAAGTAAAAGTCAGTATAATCATTCTCACTATTGGTTGGAAACTCAGCCAGTATGAATAAAATAAAATTATATTACATCTTAAAAGATTAAACAATCTTCCCCGAGGAACAGCGTGCTAGGAGGCAGCAGGCGCGGCGTGGGCTCACTGCGGCGGGTTGGGGCCGGGCGGGCGCACCTGGCGCCGCAGCTGCTCCACCAGCTCGGGATTGGCGGCCTGCATGTGCTGCGCCAGCGCCTGCCCCGCCTCCAGCAGTGCCGACATGCCCCCCGCACCCGCGCCTCCGTTGGGCCCGCCCGGGCCCGGAGCCGCGCCTCCTCCGCCGCTCATAAGCCCTGAGATGAGGTTCTGCATGTTAGGGTCGGCAAGCATCTCCGTGGCCATGTTGAGCAGCGCCGGGTTCTGCAGCAGCCCGCCCAGGTCCAGCGGCGCGCGCTCGCCATGCGCGGCCAGCTGCTCGTCGGCCAGGCGCAAGTTTTGGCGGTACGACTCGTTGTCGGGCTCTAGCGCCGCTGCGCGCGCGTATGCCATTCGCGCCTCGCGGTGCCGCTCCAACGCCGTGAGCGCCAGCCCCAGGCGCGAGTGCGCCTTGCCGTAGTCGGGCTGCAGCGCCAGCGCCGCCGTGCAGTCGGCTACGGCGGCCTCGTTCTCGCCCAGCTTGAAGTGCGCAGCGGCGCGATTGCAGAAGTACACAGGGTTAGAGGGGTCGAGCTCAATGGCACGTGTGTACTTTTCCAGCGCCTCTCTGTGGCGCTCGCTCTTCATGAACTCGTTGCCTTCGTTCTTGAGTTTCTCCGCCTCGGAACGAGTCGGCGGTGCGTTGAGCGGCGCGCTGCCACGCGTCTGTGCGCGCACCAGCTGAAGCAGGTCCACGCCGCGTGCCGCGTCTTCGGGGCCCAGCTCAAACGCGGTCTCAATGCACTGCACGCCGACCTCGACGCTCTCGCGCGAGTCCACGCTGAGCGAATCGCCTTCTAGCTGCCGCTTTAAGAAGTTCACAATGCTCGCTGCTACTACCTTAATATCCGACATGGTGGTAGAGTTTCGTTTAAGTCGGTAAAAACTAGTAAGCCTTTGATACTTGCAGTAATTTCTATTATTTTTAGATTTTTCGACCGACGATGACACAAATTGACACAATGACAGATGACAAAATGAAAATGACATTACGGTTCTCTGTGTTACAAGACTTCATAGACAAAGAAAAATATACTACTTTTAAAAAATAATAATTAATTTAAAAAATTAAAAAACACGCCTGCTATGTCAAAAAATTAACTATAAAGAAAAAAATAAGTAAATAAAAATAGAAAATAAAGAAAAACAACATAGCATGGACCTAACATAGTAATTGCAGTCGGGGGACAGTTCTGTGGAAAATTTATTTACAGGTCCCCCGACTGCAATAAAATTACAATGTTGTTTTTCTTTAATTTCTATTTTTATTTACTTATTTTTTTCTTTATTATTTCTGCCAATGTCAGAGGTGAAATGAGAAAGCAAGAGATGTACATAGAAAAGGAAAGAAAGAGAGAAAAAAAAATAAGAATAAAAAAAACAAAATAAAAAAATCTCGTTGTAAGACTTGTTGTTGGTTTAGTAGGACAGCACTGAAACAAACAAGAATACACATATACATAAATTATAATTGTTAATAACATTAAAATTTAAAACCCTATGTTTTAAATACCACATCAAATATCATTTTATAATTTAATATTATTAAGACGGATAAAAATCATCAGCATCTGGAGCAGTTCTGGGGAGGAGTATGTTAAAAGGGAAGGGAAATTAATTGGCACAGGAATCTTTAATTTGGGGAGACGACCATATAAGTCGTAGGATGAATCGTTGTTGATGCATTCGAAAAAAATGTGATCCAAGCTACCCTCATCCAATCCGCATTCGGACGAGTCCTGGCCCCTTATTCACAACCATTCGACTCGCTTCCGATTCGGAAAGTCGTATATCTGTCTTCTTCTGGCATTACGAAAACGACCGAGATAGACATACGACTTTCCGAGTCGGAAGCTAGTCGAATGGTTGTGAATAAGGGGCCTGGACACGAATTTTACGAAGGAAAACTGGAGAACAACAAAAGCCTAGGCGAATTCTACATAGTACCGAGATGACACTTTTAGGTACCTTCTTATAATGGTAGAACCATGATTTCGGTTTTATCAGCGGTTGGACCGCGAAGTAAAAACTACCTTTCCTTTTGCTTGAGCTGTTCCACAGTTCCTGCCACGAGCTAATCAAATCCGACTTGGTTAGCCAATATATCAGCACATTCATTACCTTTAATTCCACAGTGGCCAGCCACTGTGGCATTAAAGGTAATTTAAAAAAAAACATTCATCTAGTTTGGATACCCAGGTATCCAAACTAGATGAATGTTTTTTTGCTGATTAGCACAGGATAGAAGTGACTTTTTAATATTTAAAATTAGTGGGCTATTTAATTTGCTTTTGAAGGGATTCTGGGAAAGGGATTGAAGACAACTGAGGGAATCTGTGAAAATGACACCAGAGCTAATGTTATGGGATTCTATGAAAAGGCATGCTTCCAATAAAGCCACACTCTCGCCTGTAAACACAGAAGATTCCTTTGGGCATTTAAATTGCAAGATAATTTTTGAATTTTGATAATAAACAGCAGCACCGGTATAACTGTCACTTGCTAACTTAGAGGCATCAGTGAAAAACCTTTGAAACCCATTCCATCGCTCAAACACCACCGCATTAAAGATCGAGTTTGCCGAAGGGGACTTTTTAGAAATACCAATGTTGTAAAATATTTGAGGTTTAAAGCAAAGTACTTCGTACGGGAAGTTAAACAATGGTAATCTGGGATATTGGACAATAGGGCTATCTAAATTTTGGAGCTGGCAAAATGCTTTTAATATTAGAGGAAATTCCTTGCATTTCCAGTATTTTGAATTTCTGCACAAGGTATCTAATTCGTGTAGTTTTGGTATAAGAGGATGTAGAGTTTTGAGGATAACCCTAAACAGGAACCGGTACGCCAGATACTGCCTCCTCAGGGCTAAGGGGGATTCGGCGCATTCGACCTGCAAGGCGTTAATGGGAGAGGACTTCATGCAACCTGAGATGATCCGAAGGCATTGAGACTGAACCCTATCTAATCCAGCTAAACCGCCTTTGTTACATGGAATCAACAAAAATGAGCCATAATCTATAATACTACGAACTAAAGCGTTATATATTAATTTCTTAGTGTATGGATGGGCACCCCACCATACACCAGCGAGGACTTAAAATAGGGATAACCCTTTCGCATTTTTTAACCAAATAATTAATGTGGGGTAAACCAGATAATTTGGAATCTAGAAACACGCCTAAAAATTTTACTTTATTAACTAATGGAATACCTTGATCTTCAATGCTAACTGAAACTTGAGGAATCCGTTATTTCCGGGAGAAAATGACAACCGAACTTTTCGGAGCAGATAGGGAGAGACCATGATCTGAGAGCCATTGATTTAATGAGTCCAGAGAGAGACAGAGAGATGAAGCCGCATCAACTACTGATGTATTGGTTACATACAGGACAAGGTCATCGGCATACTGTAAAAGATGAGAGTCTGTATTAAGGCAAGAACCAATGTCAACTGTGTAAAGATTATACAGTAATGGGCTGAGGACAGAGCCTTGGGGAAGACCCTTCCAGATCTGTCTTTCCTCAAATATCTCACCCTGGACTCTCAACACCAATGAGCGGGATATAAGAAGCCCGCATATACACTGTACCATCCTCGCCGGGATACTCAGCTGTTGCAATTTTTGCCTGAGAATGGGAAGAAGGACATTGTCATATGCGGAAGATATGTCTAGGAAGGCGGCTACAGCAGATTCATTTTTGGAAAAGGCTGTACGTATATCCGTTACTAACGTTGCCATACTGTCCATTGTACTAAGTCCCTTCCTAAAGCCAAATTGGTGGCTGGGCAGTAGATTTCGAGACTCAACAAACCACTCAAGTCTATTTTTGATTAAATGTTCCAGTAACTTGGCCAAGACGGACGACAAAGCAATTGGTCTAAGTCCATTCGGGTCATCGGCATTCTTGCCGGGTTTCAAAAGAGGAATGACTATTTGTTGTTTCCACTGGTCCGGAACCCAACCAAAACGATAACAATAGTTCACGATTTCGAGGAAGTAGTTCTTAGCATTAGTACCAGAGTTAACTATAAAGGAGTATGGGATGCCATCCTTGCCAGGGGCGGTATCCCGTACATTTTGAAGTACGGTGTTCAATTCCTCCATTGAGAAGGGGTAATCCAGTGGATCATCCGTAGTATTTACAGGTGTGGGTAATAATTCTGAAGATAAGGGAACATAGGCTGGAGCAATTTTATCGAAAAAGGATTCAGTAGTCTGTCTGGTGATGGGTGAAGAGATTGACGGTGAGCAACCACGCCTAAAGCGGTTTATACTCTTCCAGACTACTGAAACGGGAGTGGAGGGGGATAGAGAAGTGCAAAACTTAACCCAACCTGAACGTTTCTTCTTTCGAAGAAGTCGTTTAGATTGAGCATACACTCGTCTATACTGTAGCAAATTGTCGTTGTTCATCGATTCATTGTACTGTATTTCGGCGTCATTCCTCGACTTTGCTGCTGTGTAATCATGGTCCCACCATGGGGGTGATGGAATTTTGTTTCGGGCACAGTTTCGCAACTTAAAAGACGAATCTGCACTTGAAATTATGGACGAAACAAAACCTTCACAACAATTCTTAACATGGCAGTGACCAAGGCCTGAAAATGCTGAATTTAAATTTGGAAGTTCACTAATTTTCTCCTCCACTAATGATGAAAACTTTGTCCAATCGGGTTTGGACAAGTTGTACTTCAGAAGTGGAGGGGAAGTTTTTTCTAAAAAGGTATTTAATTAAAAATATTACTATAGGGTAATGGTCGCTACCATGCGTCAGAGTAGTGCATTGCCAATGAATCGATGCCGCCAACTCCACAGAACAGAATGTGAGATCTACACAACTCTTTTGCTGCCCAGGAAGAGATCTACGGGTTGGGGAACCGTCATTTAGGACGCAGAGGTTAAGGTCATCTAGGATTTCTACCAAACCTTCTCCGTAGGAATCGCATCTATTAGAACCCCACCTAAAGTGATGGCAGTTGAAGTCACCCACGACCAAAATTTTAATATGATGATGAGGCACGTGGTTCGTGGCAGTGTTTGGGGAGCACCGGTAGCGAATAAGTGAACAGAACGAGTCCAACCTTCATTTATATGAAGCAGTTTATTGACACAATAAATGCACACATAAGATCGTCACAATAACAAAGAATGCACTATATACTTGATTAGTTTATCTGAGCACAATTACAGTTACAACCAACGTGTTCGTGGTCAGCAAGCGAGAGAGAAAAAAGAAACGGAACAGAGTATATAGTAATAAAGAATAGTTCACACATCCGGTGATGCCATACAAGAAAAATATAATAAGGGCATCTATACACGGTAAATCTAATACTTCCCCTTGTCCTATTATATTTTTAGTCAAAAGACATACAAAATAAACATACAATTGACACTATAAAATAAATATTACACTGCAGTCTCTACAACTTATATAGGTATCACATAAACATATCAGTTATTAAGTTAACAAGTCAATAAAATTATATTAGTTTTTACGTAAGATACACATTACACTATATTAACTTACTTTATAGTTTTAACCACATTCAAATTTTGTGTGAAACTACTGTGTTTTTGTTTACCTAAAGATTTAGTAAGAACATCCGCTATCATCCTGTCTGTAGGCAAGTATCTAACTGTTATAGAACCATTATTAATTAAGTCTTTGACAAAATGATATCGGATGTCAATATGTTTGGTTCGTTTATGGCATACTTCTTTAGACTCTAATAACTTATGGGCACTTTGACTATCATTATACAAAATACATTCATCCAATTGAATCAATGTTAGTTCTGAAAGTAAATTTTGAATAAAACAGATATCTTTACAAGCATCGCCTATTGCGAGGTATTCTGCTTCTGTACTTGAGAGAGCAACACACCTCTGCTTACGCGATTCCCAGTTTATGGTGGAATTACCTAGTTTTATAACGTAACCAGTGTACGATTTACGGTCAGTAGCGTCGTTAGCCCAATCAGCATCAGTGTACGCGCTCAATTTCCAATTGACACTTTTTGTGAAAAGCAAACAGTGATCAATTGTACCAGCTAAATATCTAAGTACATGTTTGGCTGCGAGCCAATGGCTTTTATCGAAACAGTTGTTAAACTGGCTTAAATAACTACAAGCATAGGCAATATCTGGCCTAGTGCAAACACATAAATACATGAGACATCCTAAAAGTTGTCTGTATTTATAAACACTATCATCCAACTCTACACTTGTATGTTCAGACTTATTAGGAGTTGTGTAAGCTCTACATGAACGCAGCTTAAAGGCAGCCATATTTATTTAAATGTCATTTGAAGTTGTCATCTGTCTTTTTAGCTGATTTTGACAACTACTTAACTGCTCACGGCTCTCTGCCCTTTTATGTTTTGTGTCGTCTCAATTATTGTCCAATTTAATCTTAATTCATCATATCGAATATACAATGGACGTGTAATATCAGCTCGTATTTTGATAAATAAAAGTCTGGATATACTGTCGAAGTGTTTATTTGGTTGATCACGCCTGACACGCCATTCCATTGCCATATCACAACGTCTGCGTCAACAGGTTATGGCCCCAGTGAAAAAGAAAGGCGTGCAACGAGGGATCTACGCATAATCATCGTTGTATGTATCACCAAAACTCACTGTCGACCAGATTTATTGTCAAAGAAGAAATATGGCAACGCAACCAGCGATACACATCAATAATCAAGTGGAGAAGCTGAGTGGTATCTCGTCTTATTCGAACTGGAAGTTTTCATTGAAGATGTTACTCACTTTAGAAGGTTTGTGGGATTGCGTGATCGGCACTGATACTGACGCCGTGCGTGATAGCCGCGCCTTGGCGCGTATTTGCCTGGCACTACAACCCAACTTGTACCAAATAGTTCGATCAGCGTCAAAAGCTAAAGAAGCATGGGAGAAGCTAGCTCATACATTCGAGGACAAAGGTCTATATCGCCGTGTTCTGCTACTTAGACAGTTACATCGAGTTGACTACAGTAAGTTTAGCAGCATGACTGAATATATTGAAAATGTCACCGGATTAGTCCAGCAACTCTCTGACATTGGAAAAATTATAGATGACGGTGAGGTGGCTGAAATTCTACTTAGCGGCTTACCGCAGGAATTTGACACACTAGTCTCCGGTCTTGAAACTGCCAATTTAACTAGCTCGCTGACTTCTGAACTAGTGAGAACGAGATTGCTTCAAGAGGAACACAGAAGAAATGGAAAATGTGATAATGATGCTTCAGCTTTTCATGTAAAGAAGAACAAACTTTTCAAGTGTGATTACTGCCGAAAACCAGGACATACAGCGAAGCGATGCTTTAAGAAAAAGAGGGATGAGAAGAAGAAAGAAGAACAGCATACCTTTTATGCATCGGCTTACATCGCTCACCATAATGATGTCATCATCGACAGCGGGGCCTCGGCTCACATGATCAATGATGCTAGGTTAGTAAGAAATTTTAAAAGCTGTAATAATAACTCAATTTCTATAGCAAATGGTGGTCAATTAGAAATGTCTGGCATTGGCAATTTAGTTTTGTCTACTGACAAAAATAATATCACTTTAGAAAATGTTTTAGTTGTTCCCAATCTGTCAACGAATTTATTGTCTGTAAGTAAAATGTGTGACAATGGTTTTACAGTAGTTTTTGATAAAAATGGGTGTCATGTTTATAATGAGATAAGTTCTTTAACTGGCAACCAAATTTTAGCTGCTACAAATGTGAATGGTTTGTATAAGATACAGCAGTGCAAGCCGCATGTGTTGGGACATTCCATGCTGGTGCATCCTAGGCAGCAGCCAGAGAGTGTCAATACTGCATTGGTGTCTGCGACAGTCTGGCATAAGCGTTTAGGCCATATTGGCCAGAAAGGTATGAATAGCCTACGGGGTGGTGGTAAATGTTGTGGTGTCGTTTTTCAGGATGACGACTCGCCAAACAAGTGTGTTCCCTGCTTAACTGGAAAGATGCATACAAAGCCTTATCCGAAGCTTGTGGGAAGCCAATCTACCGTGCCACTCCAGCTTGTGCATTCCGACGTCTGTGGGCCCATTCAAGTCAGCAGTTGGGGCGGTGCCCGTTATCTTTTGACTCTGACGGATGATTGCACTAGAAAAACCTTCGGTTATTTAATGAAAACAAAATCCGAGGTGAGTTCACATATTGTTAACTTTAAAAATATGGTTGAAAAACAAACAGGTTTGCAACTTAAAATTTTAAGAACCGATAACGGTACTGAATACTGTAATAGAACGTTGACTGATTTTCTTAAAAGGGAAGGGATAATACATCAAACATCGGTGCCTTACTGTCCACAACAGAATGGAGTTGCGGAGCGCGTCAATAGGACGATTTTTGAGAAAGCTAGGGCCATGTTACATGACGCGGGTCTGTCTGAACGTTTCTGGGGAGAAGCAGTAATGACTGCTATATACCTGAAGAACAAGTCTCCTACCAGCGCGTTGTCAGATGATATCCCTGAGAGTAAGTGGACTGGACAGCCAGTCGATCTCAGTCATTTGCGCGTATTTGGCTGTGTAGCATTTTCTCATATTCCTGATGTAAAACGTCGTAAACTTGACGCTAAAGCTAAACCATATATCTTTGTTGGCTATGGTGAGACTTTTAAGGGCTACCGTCTCCTTGATCCATATAATCCTAAAAAGGTTGTGTATTCACGAAATGTAACATTTTTAGAAGATGAATTTATTGGAGGACTTCACTTTAAAACACAAAGCAAGAATAATGATTTTATCTCTCATGAATGCATTGTAAATAATAATAATTATACAAATATTGATAATGAAATTTTAAATATTGACTGTGATAATAATAATGCAAATGAAATGAATGATAAAATTATTAATAATGTCTGTGATAATATTTGTCATAAGTCTACTACGGAATCACCTATTTCAGGATCTGAGAGTGACCTAACACCTTCAGTGTGGTCTCCCTTGTCGGACCTGGTCTACGGTACTGGTGACGAAGGTGATGAGGATGATGTCTGTAAGGACACTATGTCTTCTATGCCTGCTGCCACACTTGAAGGAAATGGTAATAATGGTGATGAGGATAACGTCTGCAGGGATGCTGTGTCTTCTCTGCCTGATGCCACACTTCGAGGAGGAGAGGTTGACCATGTGCAAAGTGTTGCTTCTGGCTCGCGTCCCGTACGTACTAATAGAGGTAAAATTCCGCTTAAATATAATGATTATGACTTATCGGCGATGCTAATTGAGCAGAGTTTGGCAAATGAGCCTAATACATACGAGCAAGCTACAAAGTCTACTGACTGTGAGCAGTGGCTTCACGCCATGAAATGTGAGTATGATTCATTAATTAAGAACAATGTTTGGACATTAGTCGATCGACCAGAAAGTGAAAACATTGTAAAGTGCAAGTGGGTCTACAAAAGGAAACACGATGCCACAGGTAAACTAGATAAGTATAAAGCTAGATTGGTTGCCCGTGGATTTAGTCAACAAGAAGGTATAGACTACAATGACACTTTTTCACCTGTTGTCAGACATTCCACATTGAGAATTTTATTTTCCATTGCAACAGAAATGAATTTGCAGATGGACCATGTTGATGTTACCACAGCTTTCCTAAATAGTGATCTGGATGAGATTATATATATGGAGCAGCCAGAAGGTTTTTGTTCAGATAAAAGTAAAGTTTGTAAGCTGAATAAAAGTATATATGGTCTCAAACAGGCTAGCCGTATGTGGAATTTAAAAATAAATAATGTTTTAATTAATAATGGATATACTCAAAGTAAGTGCGAACCGTGCGTATATATAAAGAAAAATGATAAAGATTATATAATAATTGCTCTGTATGTCGATGACTGTTATATATTTCATAATGGATGTATTAGGAATGTTTTATCATTATTGAAAGAAAACTTTGAAATACGTCATCTAGGCCAATTAAAAAAATTGTTTAGGCATGAATGTCACTAGATATAATAATACAATAGTGCTAGATCAGTCTAATTATATAAAATGTTTGCTAGCTAAATTTAATATGAGTGACTGCAAGCCAGTACTTACACCGTTACCTGTAAATTGTAAGTTAGAAAAGTCTAATGGGAAGGGTCTTGATGATGAGTTATACAAATACAGACAACTGTTGGGATGTTTAATGTATTTGAGTGTGTGCTCACGCCCGGACATTTCTTATGCTTGTAGTCAACTTAGTCAATACAGTGTATGTTTCGACACGAGTCATTGGCGCGCAGCAAAGCGAGTACTTCGTTATTTAGCAGGGACGATCAACTATGGTCTTCATTTTACAAAAGGTACTAATTTTAATATCAGTGCTTATGCAGATGCCGACTGGGCTAATGACTCATCAGACAGAAAGTCCTACACTGGATTTGTTATAAAATTAGGTAACTGTTTAATCAATTGGGAAGCTAGAAAACAGCGTAGTATAGCTTTATCAAGTACAGAGGCAGAGTACTTAGCAATTAGTGACGTTTGCAAGGACATTTGTTTTGTGAAGAATTTCTTGTCTGAAATTATTACCAAAACTTTTGATGTAATTGTATACAACGACAATCAAAGTGCTCAAAGATTATTACTTGTAAAAGAATATTCGCATAAGAAAACGAAGCACATTGATTTGCGTTACCATTTCGTAAAGGATTTAGTACAAAAAGGAAACATAACTGTAAGATACTTACCTACTAATGACATGCTAGCAGATGTATTGACAAAGCCACTATGTGCGCAGAAACATTGTAATTTTGTAAAATGTTTAAATGTGAGAGTTTGTGGAGCAAATGGTTAATGTTTTGTTGTACTTATTTTATTAATGATAAATATTGTTATATTGTGATGAATCATGTAATTATTATTGAATTGAATCATATGTATAATTATGTAGAGTCGCTCTAAAGTAGGTAGAGTATGTAACTCTTGAATGTAGAGTTTTTTATAAAAAAAAAAAAAAAAAACTAAATGTAGAGTCTTTTAAATATTGTGTAGAGTTACAGTAGTTTTTTCTTTTCTCTCATGTAGCGCTTAAGGAGGAGTATTAGGAGTTGTGTAAGCTCTACATGAACGCAGCTTAAAGGCAGCCATATTTATTTAAATGTCATTTGAAGTTGTCATCTGTCTTTTTAGCTGATTTTGACAACTACTTAACTGCTCACGGCTCTCTGCCCTTTTATGTTTTGTGTCGTCTCAATTATTGTCCAATTTAATCTTAATTCATCATATCGAATATACAATGGACGTGTAATATCAGCTCGTATTTTGATAAATAAAAGTCTGGATATACTGTCGAAGTGTTTATTTGGTTGATCACGCCTGACACGCCATTCCATTGCCATATCACAACGTCTGCGTCAACAAGACTTCTGTAACTTACAATTAAGAGGCAAAGGTGTGGTTACTGGTTTACAATTTTGCATGTTAAATTTAACCAATAATTTCTTTGTGTATTCAATTTGGTCTAAACATAATATACCTTTTGTTCTATGTCTAGAAACTCTTATACCTAGACAATTTTTAAGTGGACCTAAATTTTTTACATTAAACTGTTTTTCTAATGCTATTTGCAGATGTACTTTAATTTTACTATTTTTATTATAAAATAGATAAAAATCATCCACATAAAGTGCCAGTAAAACTATGTCATTGCCTACCTTTTTACTGTACACACATGGTTCACTTTTACATTGTTTAAAATCATTAACAATTAACAAGTCATGTACCTTTTTGTTCCACATCTTGCTGGATTGCTTTAAACCATAGATAGCTTTCTTTAGTAAACAAACTTTACCATTAAAGTGTTCCGAAAAACCCAAGGGTGGCTGCATATATATTTCTTCATCAAGATCTCCATTTAAAAACGCAGTTGCTACGTCAATGTGATCAATTTCTAAGTTTAGTTGATTGCTTATATTAAACAGAATTCTCATTGAAGAATGTCGAACCACCGGTGAGAATGTATCATTGTAATCTATACCTTGCTTCTGAGTGAAGCCTCTGGCAACTAGTCGCGCCTTAAAGCAGTTGAAATTACCATCTGTGTCATGTTTAACCTTAAAAACCCATTTACATTGAACAATGTTTTTGTTAGGAGGCTTATCAACTATTTCCCATACCTTGTTGACGACTAGCGAGTCATACTCGCGCTGCATAGCGGCTTGCCACTCATCAGAATGTGGAGAAGACAATGCGTCTTCATATGAATGTGGTTCTCCACACAAATCGTCATGCAAAAACATAGACACAAAACAACCATAATCCTTGTACCTTATGGGAGGAATGTTGCGTGTAGAACGCACAGTACGCCCAGTAGAGACTGTCTCTGTGTTAATAACTTCCCCTCCAGCTCCAGCAGATATCCCACCACATGTCAGACCGCCATCACCTCCAACATCAGTAGACTTTCCAGCTGAGGTACTCCATGAGTCATGGGTCTCACTAGACGCTCTTGAGTTCTCTTCTGATCCTGAAATGTCAGAATAAGAATTCATGTCATTTTTTAAAATACTTGAATCTGATTCATCATTTGTAATAATTGAGTCAGTATTTAATTCAATATTATTATTACAATTAATTTCATTATTATCAATTATATCATTATCAGAATTCAATTCAATAGTATGCAAATTATTATTATTTATTAATGACTTATTTCCATCAACATTCATAAAATCTTTTAAAAATACAAAATTATGTTGGTCATTTTTAAAATCATGTCCCAAATCCTTGTAAAATTTATTCTCTATGAAAGCTACTGTACGCGACAATACCACTTTCTTTGGATTTGAAGGCTCCACAAGTCTATAACCTTTGCAGGTGTCACTGTAGCCAACAAAAATGGAAAGTCTGGCTTTTGAATCCAGCTTCTGCCGTTTTTGCGATGGCATCAGGTAGTATGCTAAGCATCCGAACACACGAAGATGGCTGAGGTCAACTGGAGACCCAGTCCATACTTCTTCAGGCACTCGTCCAGACAAAGCAGCTGTAGGTGACCTATTTTTTAAATAAACAGCTGTCATAACAGCTTCACCCCAGTATTCCTTGCCGAGACCCGCCTCTGCCAGCATACTCCTAACCTTGTCCATTAAGGTACGGTTCAGTCTTTCTGAAACCCCATTCTGCTCAGGGCAGTAAGGGACAGTGACCTGATGGACAATACCCTGCTCTTTTAAATAGTTACTAAACTTGTTATTGCAGTATTCACCACCATTATCTGATCTTAAAATCTTAATTTGCAAGCCTGTCTGTTTCTCAACTAATGTTTTAAATGTAATAAAATGGTTAATTACCTCAAACTTATTTTTCATCAAGCATGCAAAGCTCTTCCGAGTGTAGTCATCGGTAAAAGTTACGATGTACTTCGCTCCAGACCAGCTTGGCTCCTGCATGGGTCCACAGACATCGGAATGGATCAGTTGCAGAGGCTGCGTCGTTTTCGATGTGCTGTCAGGATAAGCTGCGGCCGACAACTTCCCCTCGAGACAAGCAAGACAGTTCTTGAGTGACTTTTCATCCTGAAATAGACAACGCATTCCACATGCAACTTTCTCCAGCGTTTTCATACCTTGTATATTCAGGTGGCCGAGACGTCTGTGCCATAATTCAGCAGGAAGACCAGCAATGTCTCTGGTACTCAACAGCTCCTCTCCATGATCAAGGAGTAGAGAGTGTCCACTTTTAGTCGAAGACCCGAAACCATTTACATTTACACACTCAGACATAACAACACACCCATTAAGTTTAAACAAACCATTAATGCATACACCAGATGCAACTAAGTTGCCAGACTTGTCTTTATGACCAACGTTGTCATTATAAATAAAACATTTCTCACTGCTAAACCTAACTGAATGGCCAGACAACACTAATTTGCTAACAGAAATAAGATTGGCCGCAATTTGGGGAACATATAAAACATTTAAAAGTCTAACCTTATGATTTGACTGAATCTCCAAAGTGCCTATACCTTCACACTTAATTTTAGAATTATCAGCCATAGTTATTAAGTTATCTGACTTTTTCAAGTCCTGAAGTATGTCCCTGTTGTTCACCATATGACTGGTAGCTCCGCTGTCAATATAAAACTCACTGGCTTTTGACAGAAATGCTGTTGCTGAAAAAGTTTTATCTTCATTTTCTTTATCATTGGATTTTCTGGCCCTTTTAAGTTTCTTTAATTTAAAACAAGTTGATTTCTTGTGACCACTCTTTTTGCAAAATTCACAAACAATAACTTTTCTACTTTTGGAGATATAAGCTGTACTTTCTTCATCAGCCGATGTCTTCCTCGAATACTCTTGCAGTAGTCGGGCTCGCACAAGTTCACTCGATACCGTAGTAGTGACTGCAGCAGTTGACAAATTTGAAACAACAGAATCATATTCAGTTGGCAGACCACTCAATAAAATCTCAGCAACTTCCTCATCTTCGGTATGTTTTCCGATGTCGTCAAGCTGCTGAACTAGTGTAAACACAGAATCAATATAAGCTTGCATATCAGAAAATTCAGAGTACTGAACGCGGTGCAGTCTCCTCAGTAGAAGAACTCTTCGGTAAAGACCTTTATCTTCGTAAACGTCAAGCAACGCCTTCCAAGCATCTTTAGCAGTGTCACAGCTTCGTACATATTGAAATAAATGCGGCTTTAATGTTAAGCAAATGCGTGCAAGTGCTCTTTGATCACGCCTCAAGTGACCTTCGGCTTGGTCTGTTCCAACAACGACTTCCCACAAGCCTTCTAAAATAAGCAGGTTCTTGACTGAAAACTTCCAGGTATGGAAGTTAGATATACCATCCAATTTTTCGAACCCATTGAGGTTATGTTCCATTATGCACGGCTTGCAGTACTGCACGTGCGCATCGAATCACTCTCCCAAAAAACGAACCTTTTCATTACATGCAAAACAAAGCAAGCCAAGATGCTCTTTTCTCTGGGCCCATAACCTTTTAATATGATGATGAGGCACGTGGTTCGTGGCAGTGTTTGGGGAGCACCGGTAGCGAATAAGTGAACAGAACGAGTCCAACCTTCATTTATATGAAGCAGTTTATTGACACAATAAATGCACACATAAGATCGTCACAATAACAAAGAATGCACTATATACTTGATTAGTTTATCTGAGCACAATTACAGTTACAACCAACGTGTTCGTGGTCAGCAAGCGAGAGAGAAAAAAGAAACGGAACAGAGTATATAGTAATAAAGAATAGTTCACACATCCGGTGATGCCATACAAGAAAAATATAATAAGGGCATCTATACACGGTAAATCTAATACAAAAGGGGGCCATGGATACTATTAAAAATGTTTCTTAATAGGGTTAAAAAACTGTGATGAGGATGCGAAATGTATACAGAGAGGACCGTGATCACCTCAACAGTCCCTCCAACTACATTCACATCACCACCAAGCGCAGGTAAGGATAAGGACAAAAGTGGGACACGGTTATTGAAAAGGAGAGCCGACCCTCCATAGCCATCAGATCTATCACATCTAAGAATATTAAATTGTGGTACACGAAAGCTAAGACTCGGGGTAAGCCAAGTCTCAGCAATGGAGCAAGCCAGGGGCTTGTACTTATTAAGAAGGGATATGAGGTCGTGCTTTTTATGCCACACGCTCCTCACATTCCACTGGAGGAATACTTGGCGAGCCGCCATTTTTAATTTCTAGAAGAAGAGTAACAAGTTGGTGGGCAACGTTGGACGGTATTTGTGAGCTAGAAGAAGACATACGCAGACGATCTGAAGGTGTACAAATCAGTGAAAACTGCTGAAGACTGTACTCTTTTCCAGCAGGACCTAGACCGACTGTCCGACTACTGTGCCAGTAATAAGCTCAAATTAAGCCTACCTAAGTGTAATTGCATTACTTTCACCAAAAAAAGAATGTTATTAACTTTACATACACCCTATGTCACACACCACTCGCTAAATTGAGCTGTATTCGGGACTTGGGTGTAATTTTTGACTCGAAACTCTGCTTAGACTTACATATCGACAAGTTCGTAAACAAAGCTTATCAGATGTATGGTTTTATCATGCGGTCCATCCTAAACTTTAAAAGAACCTCGTCTTATCTATGCTTGTATAAATCTCTAGTTCGTTCTCAATTGGAGTATGCAGTTTCAATATGGAACCCCTACTACAAGAAATACACAGATGCTATTGAACAAGTACAACACAAATTTCTAGGAGCTATGCACTACAGGTGCCATAGATCTTTCCTACCTTATGCCCAGTTACTCAGCAAGTACAAACTTCTATCATTAAACTGTCGTAGAGAATACCTCGAAGCTCTCACGCTATACAAAATTGTTAGAGATAAGTTCAACTGCATTAATCTTAATAACATGATATGTTACGCAATACCTAGAACCTTCCATATTAGGCGTCAGGTGCGCGCAGGTATGCTGTTTGCAATACCCTCCTGCCGAACCAACTCCGGCCTGAGCTCACCCATCCGCCGCATGGTTGACTTGTACAATAAAACTTTTGTAAATATCGACATTTTCAATAGTCCAATAGGAAAATTCAAAGGTCTTGTCTGTTTTATATTTCGGGCGTGATGCAATGGGTTCTTACAAATAAAATTCAGGGAGACGAGGACTTGTGTATTGTACATAAAGCAGACATGACATGAAGTCTAACCACAGACAATATTTCTTTTTCTTCTTTAAAAACTAAGATCATAGACTATAATATGAAACATGCCCCTTTTTTTTTTTTTTTTTTAAATTGACAAGTGACATTGACAACTGGGCATAACCTGTTGTTTACAATTTACAAGATTAATGCTGAAATACAAATTACATTTATTATTAACTTATGTTTATCGTTTAAGATGAAGTGATAAGTAAATTATACAATAATAAATTGATTACATCAATACATTTATAAGCAATACACTAGCGTTGTCGTGATGTGAAATTATTTCAATACAATGTTTAAATTTATTTGAGTGATATTGAATTTAATGTATTACATTGTGAATAAATTATCCTATAAATCAAATTTTTGTGTCTTTTTGAGTAATCTTCCTCTAGAACTATACTTATTTACATTCTCTGAAACATAGTTTCTTTCGTCAGGAGATATTATAATATTAGGCATTACATCTGAGCATGACTGAGGAGGACTAGTTAAAATTAATTCATCTTGATATTCATAGTGATCACAAAGACTTTGACTACAAGACACATCATCATTTACATTGACAAATTCAGGTGACTTTATGACTGACTGATTTGTTACATTTGATTCAGACTGATTGGATTCTAAAGACTGATAATTTTCTGATTCAACATTAGATTCTGTATTGCTACAATAAGAATTATTATGAACTTGACTAGGACTTGAGAATGAGTTTGTTTTTCTACGAGTTATTATGTATGTGTAATCCTGACAACCATCATCATCCCTTTCATTTTCAAAAGACTGACTCGATTGTGACTGAAAGTGTGACTGTGTTTTTTGACCATTAAGATCATCAAACTTAATAGATTCTTTATGTTGTTTTTGTTGACAATAATCAGGTCGAATATGTTGAGAATTTCGCCTATATGTTTTACCAAAGTTGTCTTGTATTATAAAAGATCTAGGGAGTTTAGTTTTAGAGATAATTTGACCTTTTGTCCAAATAATGTCTTTCGGATTTTTTTTAAAATAAATGTTATCCTTGACATGAAATTCTTGATAGTTTTTACAACTTTTATTATAATAATTTTTAGTTTTTTGTAAGTTTTTGTCTTTAATGTTAGAATATTCAGCAAATTTAACAATTTTAGGTTTTAATTGACTAATTTGACTTGGTAATTTTGTTCTTAATTGTCTTGACATGAGTAATTGCGAAGGGGAGTACATGTTTGAACCTTGAGAAGTTCTATGTTGTAATAGACCGATGTGGGGATCTGTACCTGATTCCTCACATTTTCTTAAGATATTTTTGACTGTTTTGACTGAGACTTCGGCTAATCCATTTGATCTTGCCATGTATGGACTGCTGACAATGTGTTCAACATCCCATTCATGAAGAAATTGTTTGAATTCTTTTGAGTTATAAGGTGGTCCACCATCACTGACTAATTGTAATGGAATGCCATGTCTTGCAAAAATAGATTTTAAATTATTTATTACTGATGAAGATCTAGTATCATTTTTTAAATTAGCTATCTCAATGTAGTTAGAATAATAGTCTACCACAAGTAAATATTTTTGATTTTTATATTCAAATAGATCAGTAGCTAGTTTTTGCCAGGGGAAAATTGATTTTTCATGTGACCTGAGTGATTCTTTTGATTTATTTAAACTATACATAGCACAAGTTTCACACAGTTTTATTTTGTTTTCTATATCCTGATTTATGTTAGGCCAAAATACAATACCACGAGCTAAATTTTTGGTTTTTTCTATTCCTAAATGTCCTTCATGTAAAGTATTCAAGATTTCAGTTCTCATTGAAGTAGGAATAATGACAGAATTATTCTTAAAAAGTATATTATTTATGACATGAATTTCTTCTTTGACATTCCAATATGGGAGTACTAAACTATCGCATAGGTTTTTTGACTGAGGCCATCCTTGGAAAAAATATTGTTTCAATATTTGTAACTTTATATCATTGTTTGAACATTCTAAAATTTTATCTAATTTTTCTTGAGAAATTGCTAAGTTTGAGGTTAGTAAATTAATATGAATATCCAAGTTTTGTTCAAATTCTTTTAAATTATCATCAAGATTGTTATCATTATCGACTGGTGCTCGAGAAAGAGTGTCTGAAATGTACATTTTTGAGCCTTTAGTATAAGATACTATCAAATCATAAGCTTGCAAAGTAATCATCATTCTTTGAAGTCGTGAAGGTACTTCAGATAATGGTTTTTTAAAAAGTGTGACTAGAGGTTGGTGGTCTGTCTCTACCTGAATTGGTTTTCCATAAACATATTGGTGGAATTTTTTACATCCAAAAACAATTGCATATAGTTCTTTTTCAATTTGTGCATAGTTTTCTTGACATTTGCTTAAAGATTTAGATGAATAAGCAATAGGATTGTTACCATGAAATATGACTGCACCAACTGCACTTTTAGAGGCATCTACTGACATTCTAACAGGTTTATTGACATCATAATGAATAAGAACTGGGGACTTGCAAATAATTGATTTTAATTTATTAAACTGATTTTCATGATTTTGTGTCCAAGACCATAAGTTTTGTTTTTTAAGTAAATCTCTTAAAATACTAGTTTCTTCAGCTAAATTTGGAATGTATTGACCTAAATAATTAATCATACCTAAAAATCTTTGAAGTTCTTTGACATTTTGAGGAGAAGGCATTTTAGTAATTGCTTCTATTTTTGACTTATCTGGTGACACTCCATGTTGGTTAAAAATGTGTCCCACATAACAAATTTCTGAAAGACCAAATTCGCATTTTTGTTTATTAAATTTTAAATTGACTTCAGAAGCACGTTTGAAAACTGACTCAAGCCGTTCATTATGTTCGGTCTCATTTCGTCCATGAACTAAAATATCATCGACAAATATTACAATACCAGGCAAATCACCAAAGAGATCATTCATTACTCTATGAAATATTTCACCGCTAGAAGCTATACCATACGGGAGTCTAAGGAATTTATACCTACCAAAAGGTGTGTTGAATGTACATAAGTCACTGCTCTCTTTATCCAATTTGATAGTCCAGTAGCCAGAGCTTGCGTCTAATTTTGAAAATATTTTACTACTAGTAACTTGTGACCTGAGATCATTAAATGTAGGATAAGGATAATGAGGTCTTTGAATAGCAACATTTAGGTTTCTCGGATCAAGACATACACGCAATGAACCGTTTGTTTTTTCTACTAAAACAATAGAATTAACCCATTTTGTAGGTTTGGTGACCTTTTCAATTATTTTCATCTTTTCCATATTTCCTAATTCAGACTTTAAACGATTTTGAAGAGAAAATGGTATTCTACGAATAGGACATACTTTTGGTTTCACATTTTCGTCGATATCCAAGTGAACTTCATTTGGAAGACATCCTATACCTTCGAATGTATGAGAATATTTGGATACGACACTTTGTACTGACCTGTCACAATCAAGTTGTAGGTTATTTTGAATTTTATAAATTCTTTTGACAATACCAAGTTTTTCACACGTTTTCCAGCCTAGAATTGTTTGGCATTTACAGTCAACTACAATAAAATATATTTTAGTCTTCAGTCCATTCTCAAATTCACATTGTATCACACAGCTACCTAGATTTGGAACTATTTCTCCTGAAAATGAAAAAATCTTATTATTTGTTCTTTGAATATGTATTTTCCTATTAGTCTGAGTCATTATAGAATTAAGTGTGTCTTTAGAAATAACATTAGTATCGGCACCTGTGTCAATTTGGCATTTTGTCAAAATATTATTTAAATTTACATTAATTTTCCACTCATCCTCTCTATTATTACATTTATTATTGTCAGTCAATTTATTAATTATAAAATAATTGTCATTACAAGAAGAGTCATCATAATTAATACAACTTACACTAGATTTTTGTTGTTGACCTTTGTCCTGTCTGTCCTTGTTGAAAAAACAATATTTAGCAAAATGGTTCTGCTTCTTACATATTTTGCACGTTCTTCCTTCCGCTGGGCATTTATAAATGTGAACCTGTCCGCATCTGTTACAAGGCTTTTTCGATACTGAATTGTCACGTCTTTTCACAGAGTTTTGATTATAATCTCTATTATTTGACTTACTTCTCTGTCTATAATTATTGAAATTGTTGAAATTGTTTCTTGACTTTGACCTGCCTCTGTGGTTTATTTTTGACACTTGCTGAACTGATGACATATTTTCTGAAGATTGATGACTTTGTGACTTTGTTATTTTTGTAGACCTTTCTTGAGATAATTCCATACTTTTTGCAATTTTTAAAGCATCCTCAAGTATTAGTTTTTCTTGCTGTAATAATTTTTCTCTTATTTTTGAGTTGTTTATTCCGATAACAAACATATCTTTGACTAAGGAATCTTTTAAGTCGTTGAATTCACATGACTTGGCTAAATTATTCAATATCGTGACGTAGTTATCCAAAGATTCTTCTTGTTGCTGTAATCTTGTAAAGAAACTATACCTTTCCACTGTAATGTTGCTTTGCGGATTGAATTTTTTGTCAAAGTGATTCAGCACATTTTCTATAGTTGTAGATTTTCTATCGATATTTAGGGAATTGAAGACTTCTAATCCATACTCACCAATGAGATTCAAAAATATTGCTATTTGCTTCGTTTCTGACTGTTTCTTTATGTCATTAGCATCGCAGTAAATCTCGAATCTTTGTTTCCAATTTTTCCAATGTTCAGCCATGTTACCATTTTGTCTTGTTAGGGGTTTGACACTGTTACCCAGAAAAATATTGGTCTCCATTCTTCTATTTCCCTGTTGATATCCTCACGATGACACCATGTTTTATATTTCGGGCGTGATGCAATGGGTTCTTACAAATAAAATTCAGGGAGACGAGGACTTGTGTATTGTACATAAAGCAGACATGACATGAAGTCTAACCACAGACAATATTTCTTTTTCTTCTTTAAAAACTAAGATCATAGACTATAATATGAAACATTGTCTTCAGAACTCTTAAAAATTGATGCATTATACCTATACATGTAATCATCAAATTATTGTTTAAAATCTATCTTGGTTGTATACTTGTCATTTGTCATCTTTCGTTTATTTTATAATTTTTTACTCTTTTTTGTTTTTTCACCCCTGGCGATTATTGGTTTTTCACTTCTCATGCTCTAAAAGTACGCCATTATAGCCCTACGAAGAGGGATTAAAGTGACCGTTTATTCCCTAGGGAGTAAAAAGTAATTTAAAAATAGAACTATCTTTTACTCTGAAACATGGTCACAAAAGAGACTCATCAAAGGTTTTATTTAAATTTCGAATTGGCTTGCAATGAGAAAGCGGTTTATTGAAAAAAAAAAACAAATGAAGTCTTCAACGCGAGAAAAATTTATGGTTGTTTGTGTGCCTCGTTGATTTTGAAAAGTATGTGAAATGCCTCTGTTGCTAGCCGCTGCAGTAATGTAGGTAAATACTAATTATCTGTGGAGTGTGGATCATCTTCATTGCGAAAATGTTGAGAGTTTGAGTTGTTTTAAATTGTTAATCTGTGACTGACCTGATGGAAGTAAAACCTGACCGCTCAGTTCAGAATTTTTGTCGAGTGTAAATTTGTTCGGTTTTAAATGACTATTTTTCTCGCACTCGAAGTGAAAAGTACAGTTTGCACCTCGAGACTAAACGCCAATCTAATATACCCTCGCTTTCATTGCCTCCCTCGCAAGCTCGGGAGTCAAACAACCTCAGGTATATAATGGCTTCGTTTAGTCCCTCGTTATAAAATATACTATTTCTATATAATTTAGTTTACCCGTGGACAGTGTTGTGGGTTACATTATTATCAAAACGCAAATATTGTTATACTAGTTTTAAGTTTCCATAATGTAACTGTTTGCTGTTCCTTTTAATAAAAATAAAAAAATAAAATAAAATAACAGTGGTTAGAAGTTTTATGAGAATTTCAATGATGGAAGAAATATTATTGTTTCATATTATAGTCTATGATCTTAGTTTTTAAAGAAGAAAAAGAAATATTGTCTGTGGTTAGACTTCATGTCATGTCTGCTTTATGTACAATACACAAGTCCTCGTCTCCCTGAATTTTATTTGTAAGAACCCATTGCATCACGCCCGAAATATAGAACATGGTGTCATCGTGAGGATATCAACAGGGAAATAGAAGAATGGAGACCAATATTTTTCTGGGTAACAGTGTCAAACCCCTAACAAGACAAAATGGTAACATGGCTGAACATTGGAAAAATTGGAAACAAAGATTCGAGATTTACTGCGATGCTAATGACATAAAGAAACAGTCAGAAACGAAGCAAATAGCAATATTTTTGAATCTCATTGGTGAGTATGGATTAGAAGTCTTCAATTCCCTAAATATCGATAGAAAATCTACAACTATAGAAAATGTGCTGAATCACTTTGACAAAAAATTCAATCCGCAAAGCAACATTACAGTGGAAAGGTATAGTTTCTTTACAAGATTACAGCAACAAGAAGAATCTTTGGATAACTACGTCACGATATTGAATAATTTAGCCAAGTCATGTGAATTCAACGACTTAAAAGATTCCTTAGTCAAAGATATGTTTGTTATCGGAATAAACAACTCAAAAATAAGAGAAAAATTATTACAGCAAGAAAAACTAATACTTGAGGATGCTTTAAAAATTGCAAAAAGTATGGAATTATCTCAAGAAAGGTCTACAAAAATAACAAAGTCACAAAGTCATCAATCTTCAGAAAATATGTCATCAGTTCAGCAAGTGTCAAAAATAAACCACAGAGGCAGGTCAAAGTCAAGAAACAATTTCAACAATTTCAATAATTATAGACAGAGAAGTAAGTCAAATAATAGAGATTATAATCAAAACTCTGTGAAAAGACGTGACAATTCAGTATCGAAAAAGCCTTGTAACAGATGCGGACAGGTTCACATTTATAAATGCCCAGCGGAAGGAAGAACGTGCAAAATATGTAAGAAGCAGAACCATTTTGCTAAATATTGTTTTTTCAACAAGGACAGACAGGACAAGGGTCAACAACAAAAATCTAGTGTAAGTTGTATTAATTATGATGACTCTTCTTGTAATGACAATTATTTTATAATTAATAAATTGACTGACAATAATAAATGTAATAATAGAGAGGATGAGTGGAAAATTAATGTAAATTTAAATAATATTTTGACAAAATGCCAAATTGACACAGGTGCCGATACTAATGTTATTTCTAAAGACACACTTAATTCTATAATGACTCAGACTAATAGGAAAATACATATTCAAAGAACAAATAATAAGATTTTTTCATTTTCAGGAGAAATAGTTCCAAATCTAGGTAGCTGTGTGATACAATGTGAATTCGAGAATGGACTGAAGACTAAAATATATTTTATTGTAGTTGACTGTAAATGCCAAACAATTCTAGGCTGGAAAACGTGTGAAAAACTTGGTATTGTCAAAAGAATTTATAAAATTCAAAATAACCTACAACTTGATTGTGACAGGTCAGTACAAAGTGTCGTATCCAAATATTCTCATACATTCGAAGGTATAGGATGTCTTCCAAATGAAGTTCACTTGGATATCGACGAAAATGTGAAACCAAAAGTATGTCCTATTCGTAGAATACCATTTTCTCTTCAAAATCGTTTAAAGTCTGAATTAGGAAATATGGAAAAGATGAAAATAATTGAAAAGGTCACCAAACCTACAAAATGGGTTAATTCTATTGTTTTAGTAGAAAAAACAAACGGTTCATTGCGTGTATGTCTTGATCCGAGAAACCTAAATGTTGCTATTCAAAGACCTCATTATCCTTATCCTACATTTAATGATCTCAGGTCACAAGTTACTAGTAGTAAAATATTTTCAAAATTAGACGCAAGCTCTGGCTACTGGACTATCAAATTGGATAAAGAGAGCAGTGACTTATGTACATTCAACACACCTTTTGGTAGGTATAAATTCCTTAGACTCCCGTATGGTATAGCTTCTAGCGGTGAAATATTTCATAGAGTAATGAATGATCTCTTTGGTGATTTGCCTGGTATTGTAATATTTGTCGATGATATTTTAGTTCATGGACGAAATGAGAACGAACATAATGAACGGCTTGAGTCAGTTTTCAAACGTGCTTCTGAAGTCAATTTAAAATTTAATAAACAAAAATGCGAATTTGGTCTTTCAGAAATTTGTTATGTGGGACACATTTTTAACCAACATGGAGTGTCACCAGATAAGTCAAAAATAGAAGCAATTACTAAAATGCCTTCTCCTCAAAATGTCAAAGAACTTCAAAGATTTTTAGGTATGATTAATTATTTAGGTCAATACATTCCAAATTTAGCTGAAGAAACTAGTATTTTAAGAGATTTACTTAAAAAACAAAACTTATGGTCTTGGACACAAAATCATGAAAATCAGTTTAATAAATTAAAATCAATTATTTGCAAGTCCCCAGTTCTTATTCATTATGATGTCAATAAACCTGTTAGAATGTCAGTAGATGCCTCTAAAAGTGCAGTTGGTGCAGTCATATTTCATGGTAACAATCCTATTGCTTATTCATCTAAATCTTTAAGCAAATGTCAAGAAAACTATGCACAAATTGAAAAAGAACTATATGCAATTGTTTTTGGATGTAAAAAATTTCACCAATATGTTTATGGAAAACCAATTCAGGTAGAGACAGACCACCAACCTCTAGTCACACTTTTTAAAAAACCATTATCTGAAGTACCTTCACGACTTCAAAGAATGATGATTACTTTGCAAGCTTATGATTTGATAGTATCTTATACTAAAGGCTCAAAAATGTACATTTCAGACACTCTTTCTCGAGCACCAGTCGATAATGATAACAATCTTGATGATAATTTAAAAGAATTTGAACAAAACTTGGATATTCATATTAATTTACTAACCTCAAACTTAGCAATTTCTCAAGAAAAATTAGATAAAATTTTAGAATGTTCAAACAATGATATAAAGTTACAAATATTGAAACAATATTTTTTCCAAGGATGGCCTCAGTCAAAAAACCTATGCGATAGTTTAGTACTCCCATATTGGAATGTCAAAGAAGAAATTCATGTCATAAATAATATACTTTTTAAGAATAATTCTGTCATTATTCCTACTTCAATGAGAACTGAAATCTTGAATACTTTACATGAAGGACATTTAGGAATAGAAAAAACCAAAAATTTAGCTCGTGGTATTGTATTTTGGCCTAACATAAATCAGGATATAGAAAACAAAATAAAACTGTGTGAAACTTGTGCTATGTATAGTTTAAATAAATCAAAAGAATCACTCTGGTCACATGAAAAATCAATTTTCCCCTGGCAAAAACTAGCTACTGATCTATTTGAATATAAAAATCAAAAATATTTACTTGTGGTAGACTATTATTCTAACTACATTGAGATAGCTAATTTAAAAAATGATACTAGATCTTCATCTGTAATAAATAATTTAAAATCTATTTTTGCAAGACATGGCATTCCATTACAATTAGTCAGTGATGGTGGACCACCTTATAACTCAAAAGAATTCAAACAATTTCTTCATGAATGGGATGTTGAACACATTGTCAGCAGTCCATACATGGCAAGATCAAATGGATTAGCCGAAGTCTCAGTCAAAACAGTCAAAAATATCTTAAGAAAATGTGAGGAATCAGGTACAGATCCCCACATCGGTCTATTACAACATAGAACTTCTCAAGGTTCAAACATGTACTCCCCTTCGCAATTACTCATGTCAAGACAATTAAGAACAAAATTACCAAGTCAAATTAGTCAATTAAAACCTAAAATTGTTAAATTTGCTGAATATTCCAACATTAAAGACAAAAACTTACAAAAAACTAAAAATTATTATAATAAAAGTTGTAAAAACTATCAAGAATTTCATGTCAAGGATAACATTTATTTTAAAAAAAATCCGAAAGACATTATTTGGACAAAAGGTCAAATTATCTCTAAAACTAAACTCCCTAGATCTTTTATAATACAAGACAACTTTGGTAAAACATATAGGCGAAATTCTCAACATATTCGACCTGATTATTGTCAACAAAAACAACATAAAGAATCTATTAAGTTTGATGATCTTAATGGTCAAAAAACACAGTCACACTTTCAGTCACAATCGAGTCAGTCTTTTGAAAATGAAAGGGATGATGATGGTTGTCAGGATTACACATACATAATAACTCGTAGAAAAACAAACTCATTCTCAAGTCCTAGTCAAGTTCATAATAATTCTTATTGTAGCAATACAGAATCTAATGTTGAATCAGAAAATTATCAATCTATAGAATCCAATCAGTCTGAATCAAATGTAACAAATCAGTCAGTCATAAAGTCACCTGAATTTGTCAATGTAAATGATGATGTGTCTTGTAGTCAAACTCTTTGTGATCACTATGAATATCAAGATGAATTAATTTTAACTAGTCCTCCTCAGTCATGCTCAAATGTAATGCCTAATATTATAATATCTCCTGACGAAAGAAACTATGTTTCAGAGAATGTAAATAAGTATAGTTCTAGAGGAAGATTACTCAAAAAGACACAAAAATTTGATTTATAGGATAATTTATTCACAATGTAATACATTAAATTCAATATCACTCAAATAAATTTAAACATTGTATTGAAATAATTTCACATCACGACAACGCTAGTGTATTGCTTATAAATGTATTGATGTAATCAATTTATTATTGTATAATTTACTTATCACTTCATCTTAAACGATAAACATAAGTTAATAATAAATGTAATTTGTATTTCAGCATTAATCTTGTAAATTGTAAACAACAGGTTATGCCCAGTTGTCAATGTCACTTGTCAATTTAAAAAAAAAAAAAAAAAAAAGGGCATGTTTCATATTATAGTCTATGATCTTAGTTTTTAAAGAAGAAAAAGAAATATTGTCTGTGGTTAGACTTCATGTCATGTCTGCTTTATGTACAATACACAAGTCCTCGTCTCCCTGAATTTTATTTGTAAGAACCCATTGCATCACGCCCGAAATATAGAACAATTATTTTCACTTCTCATGCTCTAAAAGTACGCCATTATAGCCCTACGAAGCGGGATTAAAGTGACCGTTTATTCCCTAGGGAGTAAAAAGTAATTTAAAAATGGAACGATCTCTTACTCTGAAACGTGGTCATATAAGAGTTTTTTTTTTAATGGCTTCGCACGGTTTATGCATTAGCCAATGTCACGTAACTTGTCAAAGGTTTTATTTAAATTTCGAATTGGCTTGCTAATAGAAATCGGTAATATTGAAAAAAAAAAAACAAATGAACTCTTCAACGCGGGAAAATTTATGGTTGTTTGTGTGCATCGTTGATTTTGAAAAAGTATGTGGAATGCCTCTGTTGCTAGCCGCTGCAGTAATGTAGGTACTATAATTATATGTGGAGTGTGGATCATCTTCATTGCGAGAAGGTTGAGAGTTTGTGTTGTGTTTTAAATTGTTAATCTGTGACTGACCTGATAGAAGAAAATCTGACTGCTCAGTTGAGAATTTTTGTCGAGTGTAAATTTGTTCGGTTTTAAATGACTATTTTTCTCGCACTCGAAGTGAAAAGTACAGTTTGCACCTCGAGACTAAACGCCAATTGAATATACCCTCGCTTTCATTGCCTCCCTCGCAAGCTCGGGAGTCAAACCACCTCGGGTATATAATGGCTTCGTTTAGTCCCTCGTTATAAAATATACTATAAGGTCTACATAGGGGTTATTAAGAGCACAGCCATTAGACTGTGAAGATTGGGGAGAACTAGTTATTTGCTCATGAGCAACTCTATCGTATGATGGGGAAAGGGGGGCATGGGTCTTAGGCTTTAGAAATACAGTTTTACGATATGATTGGGGTTGGGATTTTGTTCCATTGGCATAGTTACGGGAAGCAGCCGGGACAGTTTTACTTACTTCAGCATAAGACAGGGATTTCTCAGCCATGATAGTCTTTATAGCCTTCTGTCTACCAAACTCCGGGCACGACTTGCTATTAGCAAAGTGATTCCCCGAGCATAGTACACAGCAAGCTTCAGCCTCAGGAATGCTGCAACCATCACCAGGGTGATCATTGCCACATTTACTGCAGCGTGGTTTCGACCTACATAGCGATTCAACATGTCCAAATCTGCAGCATTTACGGCACTGAATTGTAGGGAAAACATATTGCTGTACTGTGAGAGATGTATAACAACAGTAAACCCTGCTTAGTAAAACCTGTCCGTCAAACGTGATCACGCAAGTTTCTGTGGGTTTCCATTCAATAGCCCCGTCGTGGAAAATCTTTCTATTAAGGTCAGACGCATTAATACATTTAGCCTTCTTGGCATAAATATTGACACACATTAACTGGAAGTCACATGTAGAACATCTGAAAAAGAAACTCCAGATCCTGTTATGCACTCTTTCAAATTAAACAACAAGCACTAATACACAAACAGCTATGGCTGCTTACTACGCATACGCATACTCATGGCTGCGATATATGGTGTCATGCTATGGGGAAATAGTGTTAGCGTAGATGAACTATTCATATTACAAAAGAAGTGTAAGTATAAGAATTCTAGTCCAAATAGATAATACGGAGACCTGCAAACCACAGAGTACCTATATAATCACTTGCTGCAAACCATCCCTACTAATATTATAAATGTGAATGTAACTTTATTTGTTACGCTTTCACGCGAAAACTACTGAACGGATTTGTATGAAATTTTGCACACAGATAGTTTATAACCTGGGTTAAAACATAGGATACTTTTTATCCCGGTAGTAAGATCCCATGGGACAATAATCAAACTTCACGCGGGCGAAGCCGCTGGCAGAAGCTAGTACTTCATAAAGTATCAGATTCTAAGGCGCGGGTCATATACAAGTGGCGTATGGCGGTGGCGCGGCGCTCGCTGGCGCGGATGCGGGTGCGCGGGGGGCGAAGAAATGGCGCCACTTCCTCGCCCCGTGCACCCGCGCCACCGCCATTCGCCACTCGTGTTTGTCCTGCGCCTTACTCTGCCGTCAATATACATACTCGACATTTGCGTATTTGTTTTTAGAAATAGCGACTAATTCACTAAAGTTGAAGATAGACACACAACGTCAACACTCGCCATAAAAAGAGGTTATGCGCTCCATCTTCAAGAATTAAAATGTCGAGTAATAGCCCATACTACACACATCAAAAGTGTCTAGGGATCAACATATATTTTTGCAATAACTTTTCTCCTGATTGATATTAATTAAAATTTTCTTTAAGGATTCATCAAATAAAGTGTTTTCGTTTGTCACAGTCGATAAACCAAGTCACCTTTGCATTAATAAAGAAATTTGCCATTTTCCTAATAAAGGGATTTTTGACATTTGAACCACTAACACAAAAGTTCGAAAAAAAGACTGAAATAACAGTTTTCTTTAAAATTTTATTGGGTAACTTAAACAATTAATAATCCGTGTTTCTACCGCGAACACTAACAACACAAGAACATCGGTTTGGCATACTCAAAATGAGTTCATCCAAATCACGCTGTGGAATGGCCGCCCATGTTCGTTGCAACAACAAAAAAAGGTCTTCTTGCGACTGGATACCCTCCATATTCGGCAGAGCTCTTCTCTGTAGCATATCCCATGCATGCTCAATCGGATTCAAGTCTGGCGACTGAGCAGGCCAGGGCAGGACATTGATGTTAGCTGCGGCGAGAGTCTGTCTTACAACTCTTGCGGTGTGCGGTCGTGCATTATCATGCATTAACTGAAATAAGGGACCGATTTGCACTTGCAGAGGAACGATGACGTCTGATACAATCGTCTCAGCATAAATTTGAGCGTTGAGGTTGCCTCTGATCCAAATCAACTCAGTTCTTCCGCCGATCCAAATACCCGCCCATACCATGATGGTTCCACCACTATAAGGATGGACTTCCTGGCAGGATTTTAATCGCTGTTGGCGTCCAGGGGTTCTCCAGTGTCGTATACGTCTTGTATCCGGTCTCATACCAAAACGAGACTCATCAGAAAAGCACACGAAACGCCATTGTTCTTCTGCCCAATTTCTGTGTTCAAGAGCCCATTGATATCGAATCCTACGATTGTGCATTACTATAGGTGGTACCCGTAGCGGTCTTCGGGAATGAAGGTTCACTTCATGCAAGCGGTTTCTGACTGTTTGGTCGCTAATTAAGTTCCCTGAAGAGTGATGAAGCCTCACGGCTAACATCATGGCGGTTATTGTTGGAGCTCTTCGAGTTAAGATTTGAATGTATCGGTCTTGTCTCCGTGTGGTGCAGCGATACCGTCCTCCATGGCGCTCAGCCACGGTACCAGTGCTTCGGTAACGTGTCCAAAGTCGACTGATAACACTCTGTATTCAGAGCTAAAGCCACAGTACCTACGTTGCCGGGAACCAGCTTCTATCATTCCCACGGCTCTGAGCATTTCTTCCCTCCTTAAATGACGTCGCCGCTCCATAATAACGTTGGTTTTAATCAGTAGTAGGGAAACAGTAGCACTAATAATGTCTTCAATGCGTTGTATGTTTTTATAGGGAAAATATTGACAGCTGATTTTCATCTTTTACTCGAATTTGATTCACAGTTCCTGATTCAAATTATGAAATGCACCAAAAAGGATCCATATAAATTTATAAAATCATAAATTTATTACAAAGCCACATCTCAATCTCAAGAAATCCGCATAAAAATGCTTGATCCCCAGACACTTTTGATGTGTGTATATGGCAATAGAAATATAATTATAATAAGTTGCCCAACATGTTTAAGACTGAAAAGTCAGTAATACTTAATATTCCTAAAGAGGCTAAAACTGTACCTTATCCAAAAATGTTTCTACTCAGTAAAACAATATTTTTTAGAGTCTAGCTTAAAATAACGATTTTCTTTCATAAAATATGCTAAAGTGGCGATCTGTCTTACTCAAACAGCAAGATTGAATATCTACATAATATTGCTGAATAATTGTATTACATCCAATAGTGATGTTTATTTTGACATAGCTAATATTAATTGTATTGAATTCACTAATAATGACATTAAATTTTGACATAACTATTATTTAAATTAAGTATATTAAATTCACCATTATTTTACATAAAATTTGGCATAACCATTATTTAAAATTGTATTCAATTCATTACTATTGACCTTTAATCTTGACATAAATATAATTTCGTGAATTGTACTACTATTAACTAATCCAAACTAATATTATAAATGCGAAAGTAACTCTGTCTGTCTGTCTTTGCTTCACGCCTAAACTACTGAACCGATTTGTGTGAAATTTGGTACAGACATAGTTTGGAACTTGAGAAAGGACATAGGATAGTTTTTATTACAAAAAATAAAATAAAAAATAAAATTTATTCCGGCCATACAGCGCCATCTATTGGTCAAGAGTCGGCAATGTGGGTAAAGCCTAAAATCTGCCGGAAGTCACTATTCCACGCGAACGAAGTCGCGGGCAAAAGCTAGTATAAAATAAAAATAAAAATTACGTAATTACAAATGTTGAATGCATGCTAATTTAAAATGACATAATTCTCTGTTTATTGAGAGGTCTGGCTCTTGTGATACAGGAACTCTTAGTGCAAGAGCCAGGGCATGCCTGCGTCACGAGACGCGTGCGCGCGTAGTCACGTCACGCATCCGGCGTGACCGGGCCATAATGACTGTACCCCTACTTTTCAAATTGAGAGGTAAATGACGGTCATTATTTATTCTATTTGAAACGCGTTGTAGATAATTAATTATCTCAGAACAATAAGTGGTTAATTGAGAGCAGCCCGACTTACGAACAGTAAGTCGTTGGTACGAACCCAGAGAGGCGCATTACTTAGTTTAATTTACTTCATCAGCACTGCTTTAAAAAACGGTGAAGGAAAGGAATCTTGAGGAAACCGGCATCTCCTAGAACCAAAAATTCGAAGACATGTGACATCTACCAACCCGCACTGGACCCGCGTGGTAGATTATATAGCCCCATAAGCAAAATACGCGCTTTGACGTGGAGTTGCGGACACCAATACAATACAATAGATAATTAATTGCATTGGAGTAACAGGACTTGGTAAATACATTCATCGTTTGCATTGTGGGGCGTTTAGAAAATATACAGGTGGATTTTTGAAGTGGGCGTGGATAGCTAAATCTGAAACTCGTTATTTCGTTTTTAGTTCCTACATTCTCAAGATTTCCGAATATTATTACTTCCCAGAATTTGATCCCTTGTGTATTAATCAACGGATTCGTTTCCTGGCTAGGAATATTTTCTTTTTAAAATTCGATGCCATTTTATTTTATACATAAGCAAAATATAATATGCCATCGAATTTTAAAAATATCAAAATTTAGCTCGAGACTCGTTGGGAGCATTTTTCTGGTATTTCTCATTGTATCAGATTCATATCCGCTTTACATATCCACTTGAAAATTTTTAAAACTGTTTTATAATCAGAATTACTTCAAAAAAATTAAAACTATTGACGTAAATATAAGTTATAAAATTTATTAATATGTATTACAAAACTAAATTATATCATACATAGTTCAGACGTTAGTATGTTACAGTGCCGAGTCTTCGTCTCGTACATGCTAGCATATACACGGAACTCTTCGAGATAAGCGACGCAGTGCTCAATCGTAGAACGTAAAGCGAATAACAGCGTGTCGTGTGTCGTGTGTTGTGTGTTGTCTACATGTCGCGGTGCGGGTGGTGCGGCGGCGTGTTGTCCAGCAGACACACCCAGTCGCGCAGGCGCGGCTCGCGCGCGTACTGCTCGCGCGCCAGCGTGCGGCCCGCGCCCGCCTCGCCCGCGCCCAGCACGGCGCCGCCCAGCCACGCCACCGCGTTACTGTGCGCCGGCGCAACGTGGAACTTGAACTCCGAGATGTGCAGGCTGGAGGCGTAGGGCGGCTGCGTCACCAGGTGGCGCAGCTCGGCCGCCAGGCGCGCGCGCAGGCCCGGCAGCGCGGCCGTGCCGCCGACCAGCAGTACGTTGGCGGCCAGCTGGCGCCGCACGTCGCGCGGGCAGGCGGCCACACACTGCAGCACGGCGTCCGGCAGCGAGGCGGCCTCCGCGTCGCGCGCGAACAGCGGCTCGGCGCTGAGCTCGCGCGCTGTGCCCGGCACCGTCACCAGACCGAACCGCACGGAGCGCGCCGGCGTCGGCGGCGTCGCAGACTCCCACTGCAGCGCGCGAGACCGGGGACTCACGAAACATGTCTTCACTGAAATATAACAGGAAACGACACGTTATTCGATCATTTTCAACCTAAAAATATAGTCAGCTATGCATGTGGGAGTAGTATGGGTAGTCGTCGATCGCGTAAACTTAACATTTTTATACGGGTGAATTTTTCAAATGGGTGAAAAATTTTCGATTTTTCATAATAGGTGTAAATTTTGTAATTTTCGGGGTCGCTGATAACGAAAATGAGGTCAAAATAAACAAAGAAAAAATGACTATGTTATGTATCACTAGAAAGTAAAATAGTTAAGGGCAATAATGAAATAAGTCGTACACACCTTTGATGTCCTCCAAGACGTCTTCGCTGAGGTGTAGCGGCGCGCCATGCTGCAGGTCCAGCCGGCGCGCGAGCTCGGCGTGCACGGCGCGCGCGCCCAGCGGCACCGACTGCAGCGCGTGCAGCACCACGCACGAGTGCACCACTACAGTACACAGTACACACACCACGACTCAAACTACCTTCATAATTACATACTCATTGACTGTTGTTACAAACTTGAATTTGCAAACTTAATCAGGTCCAAAGACTAGGGAAAAAAGTTGATAATAAGCACAAACCTATATTGGTAACATTCACCTTAGCTTGGAGGAAAGTAGAAATCTTAAAGAATGGCAAATATTTCCCAGCATCTACGTAGAGGGTTTAAATCACCTCTTAACGAAGCCGAAAGGCACTTGTTCTCCTCCCCTCATGGCGATATTTTTTTGGTTGTACACCATACTTTGGAACCTTCTTGTTACGGAGTTATTGGGGGTCAAAGTTCAAACTTTTTGTCATTATTTATTCTATTAAAGTTTTTATAGTAAGATTTTTACTTTAAACAACTCTTCAACCCCTGTACTATTTAATCCATCCATCAGCATAATGTTTAAAATGCGTTCACACCGATTTGTATGCTTCGCACCGATTATACTGCGTTCCATTGCCCTCTGGCAAATCTTGAGTTTGGACTTCTGTTGTTCAGTAAGTGACTAACTTTGCGCACCGTTGGTTAGGACGGGCGGGATGCACATATCGACACAGATTACGATGAGTTTTCTTTTCAGTGTCATTGAAAGACTTCCCTTCATGTGTTCTTTTAGAAGGTCTTCCAAGCATTTTATCATTTTTTTTTTTTTTTTTTTTATTATTTTTTTTATTATTTTTTTTGTATTTTGGACTCGTTTTTCTATTTCCTTATTTTGCCTACTTTTGAAAGACACTATCTGGCCTAAGTATGTATACTCATCGACATATTGTAGCATATTCTACCTCGACCCTACGTTTCGTGCTGTTAGTCATGACCTAGGTTATAGTCAAATCTGTTCATTGAAAGTCCAACCTCAAGACTTGCTGTGCTCAGATCTTGGAGCATTTCTTCGAGTTCTGAAGCAGATGTGGAGAACAACACAATGTCATCAGCAAAGCGGAGGTTCGTTAGCTGATGGCCGCTAATATTTATGCCTCGAGACTGCCACGAAGCGGGCAGTTTGTTAAAAACCTCCTGCAGTGCGCTAGTGAACAGTTTAGGTGAGCGTAAAAAACACGACCCTGCGTTCCATAACTAAGGTTGCAGATGTCGGAGAAAAAACAGCCAAGCTGAAGTGGGAGTGGGCTGGCCACGTAGTTAGAATGCACCCGGAGAGATGGGCAAAGATCGTCACTCACTGGACGCCTGACGGAGGAAATCGCCGTCGAGGTAGACCGCGGCGAAGGTGGTGTGACGATCTGATCTTGTTTGCGGGGCGAACATGGCCAGATACCGCACAAGATAGAGAGGTTTGGAAGAAAAAAGGGGAGCCCTTTGCCCAGCAGTGGGACACACGATAGGCTAGAAAAAAAAAACATTGAGTTCTACCACAAAACATGATTTTTCACCCCAAAAAAACAAGGTTTTCCAGCAATAGTTTCTGTGTAAAGTTACTTAGGTTGATGTACAGAATGGTTGATGTACAGAATGCTTGATTGACGGCTTCGTGATGGGTTTACACCCTGTATGTATGCTACAGAAGATTGTCCTAAAGAGGTATTACAAAGAAAAATACTTTTTGAAATAAGCTTATATAAAATGCACTGAAAGGAACAAAATAAACCTTTTAGTAAATGAGACCACGATAAGTTTTACCTAAGTGTAGTGAAAAATCGTGAAAGTCTATCACGATTTTTCACTACACTTAGGTCCATGTTCACCAAAAAGATGACGGTCTGATTATCTAAAAACAGCTGTTTAAGACACATTTTTGTATGGGAATATGTCACAGTGACAGCTGTTTTTGGATAATCAGAATGTTATCTTTTCGGTGAACATGGACCATAACCGCGTACCTCTTCACCTTCAGTATTCCCGCGATCATGATGCTTGCAACAGAGCGTCGAAATATTGGGAGCTCGTAGAAACAAAAGAAAATCACGGATATAATCCCTTATGTACTCTAGTGTACGATAAGCTTTAATTAAATTTTCGTTTTAATTTTTAAAAGGTTTATTATCTTCTTTTCAGAACATTTTTATAAGAGCATATTTTAAAAATGTGTTAAAATTTTAAGTTCGTCGTAATTGCGGGTGTTAGTCGCGAGTAGAGATGGGTCGTCGACGCATTTAGCGTTAACGAAAATAGACCGTCCATTTTTGTTCATCGACTAGTCCATCAACTAGTTGAATACGTCGACTAGTTTATGCGTCGACTTGGTTATGCAGACGTTGAAATAAACGTTGCCGCGTTGCAACGAAGTCTACTACGTTGACGGCAACGTAGACAGTTGACTAGACTCCAAAATAATTGCTCAAACAAATTTTAACTGTCTTAGACAGTTGATATTTGTACGGGACTGATGTAAAACTCAAGAACGTAGGCAAGTAACACAAATTCATTCACTGCGATATACAAATATGAACTCTCTGTGGATAAATTTAGCGTTAAAATTTGTTTGAGCGTTTATTTTATTTCTAAGGACGAACGACTTGCCCACGTTCTTGAGTCGGTAGACGCATTAAGTTTATCGTTGACTGCCGTTGAGACGTCTACGGATTCGACTAGTCCATGGATTGTTGGTGAACCGTCCATTCGTTGACGGTACGTAGACGGTCGAATTAACTAGTTCGTTCATTCGACGCTCATCACTAGTCGCGAGCCTCTCGTGACGTCACGTGTGTCACGTATCCTTTGTTTTTCAACCAATATCCTTTTGTAGAGAAGTAGTACCTGCGCACACCTCGGCCTCGCGCGCGCCGATGGACACGACGAGCGTGACGGGCGTGCCGAGCGTCAGCGCGCACAGGCGACCGCTGTCCGCCCAGATCACACCCGACACCTGCCAGCACATGAAGAGTACATGTACGAATGTGGGCATGAGGGGGTGCAAGTTTGTATTTATGAAAAAAGCGGCCAAGTGCGAGTCGGACTCGCCCATTAAGGGTTCCGCAGCACCAAGTAACATAATATAAAAGTTCTTAAAGGTTTATGTTCATGAAATTCAATGTTTTTTTATTTATATTTGAGTTGATTGAATGAAAGGTAAATTGCGATTTACGATCTATGACGTATTAAAAAAAAACTAATTACTAGATCTCGTTCAAACCAATTTTCGGTGGAAGTTTACATGGTACACACATTACTACTTTGGATGTGTCTCTCTCGCAAACTATTCAGTTTAGAAAATAAAAATTTAGAAACCTCAATATCATTTTTGAAGACCTATCCATAGATACCCCACACGTATGGGTTTGATGTAAACTAATTCCCCACACCTATAGGTTTAATGAAAAAAAATAAATGGTTGAGTTTCAGTTCTAAGTGTGGGGAAAGCCAAAGTTTATTGTTTTTTTTTTTGTACTTTGTGCGAAAATCGTAATGCGGATCACAGAATACATCTACTTTCCAAGTTCTTATAGTTTCGGAAAAAACTGGCTGTGACATATGGACGGACAGACAGATATGACGAATCCTTATGGGTTCGGTTTTTTGCTGTTTGGTTATGGAACCCTAAAAAGGCTGGGATAAGATCTGGTGGTAGCGGTCAGGGCTATCAGGTTTACCTCGTAGTGTGTGAACAGCACCTTGGCGAGCGTCTCGCGGAACAGTGTGGGTGTGAGCAGCGACTCTACCACCACCACCTTGCGCTCCTTAGGGTTCACCAGGACGTGTCTGTCAACATGCATACACATATTAGCATCACATCTGTAATCCCAATAGAGTACAACTATGTGCAGTTTCATGTCCGGGGTGGTCACCTGAAGTAGAGCAAGTGCAGCATGTGCACGAGGTTGTCGTAGAGTTCGTCTGGCGAGGAGTAGTCGTGTACGCGTCGGTAGCGCCGCGACGCCGCGCACCAGAACTCCGAGCGCACGATGCAGCGCGGCGCCGCCTCTCCCGTGAACCCGAACCTGCAACACCACGCCTAAACTACACTCTCTGGCCTTCTAATAACACATTCCTAATGGAAGCGCCCAGCAAAAACCTCTTGGCCTCATGGAGATCAAAGCCAGAGGACCATCATATGCAAAATTTTCTACTTGAACAGTTTATTAGGTTCCATATTACATAAATAAATAATAAATAAATATTGCTGGACATTACACGCAGCGCCATCTAGTGCCACACTAAGTAAGGCTTGTGTCGTGGTCACCAGACAGTTGATATATTACATATTATATACTTTTTGTTTGTAAATACATACTTATTATACATATAAACATCCATGACTTGGAAACAAATGTCCATGCTCATCACAAACATTTGCTCCTACCGGGATTCGAACCCAGGACCTTAAGATCGTAAGGCAGCCTCACTACCGCTGTGCCATTCGGGTCGTCAAAAAAATATTATTCATTTATTGACAAGCTGAACAGCATGTTTACAAGAAGTGTGGGTTATTAATTCACCGCTCTTAGAGGTGATAACATTTGTTTGGAAACTCATTTATTTAAGATGAAGCTTTTGCCTGACACTTCATGAGTGGTAGTATTGTATTGTGTAATGGGCTGGTGTCCGCAACTCCACGTCAAAGCGCACGTTTTGCGTATCTACCACGCGGGCCCAGTGCGGATTGGTAGATGTCACATTCGAATTTTTGGTTCTAGGACATCATAGGGTTTCCTCACGATGTTTTCCTTCACCGTTTTTGAGAGCAGTGGTAATGAAATAAATTACACAAAGTAATGTGCCTGCCTGGGTTCAAACCCACGACTTACAGTTTATAAGTTGGGGCCACTACCACTGGGCCACCGCTGCTCTCAATGGTAGTTAGAATCTAGATCTATGTTTTATTTTTGCAGTGATTGTTGAGAATGTGATGCCAATAAAATATACTTGGAATGGAAGATAAGTAGTTATAATACATATTACTTTAAAAATGATCTGTCTTACATGTCACCTCCTTGGCAGTTGTGTAATAAAACAAGAAACTGACTGACTGATTGATCAACGCACAGCTGAAACCACTGGATCACGCGCCTTGCCGTGGAATTGCGGACATCAGCCCGCTATACAATACAATACAATACAATACAAACCACTGGATCTAGAAGCATTAAATTTTGTGCAAACCCTCCTTGAATGACGTCAATATCCACAGTGCAATGTGTAAGGTAGCTTGTCACTGGTAGGTATGCATGCATTCATTTATACAAGTACTAGCTGACCGGCGCAACTTCGTCTGCGTCTCATAAATTGAAATGTTAGCTATCCTATCTCTCAAGTTGGATCGAACTGCACATGGTGTGCGAATTTTATTATAATCGGTTAATTGGTTTAGGAGTCCATTGAGGACAAACATTGTGACACGAGATTTATATATATTAAGAAGAAAGAAAAGATTAAGATTACCATGGTCTGAAGCTTTATTCTTTGCTTTTATCTTAGAGACACAATTATGGTAACTTACAATTTATTTAATAATTTGAATGAATAATTTATCAATAAACTAAAATTCCGGTAAAAATTACTAACTTGGTGTAGTCAGTGCCGAGGTCCAACACGACGGCCTGCTTCTCTTGTATTAACGCTATTCCTTCGTACAGCGCCATATTCTTCCGTTTATTTACCTTTCTGTTTATTCCATTAGTTTATTTGGTTAGTAAAAATTGGGATGGAAGTTTGACTATAATCAACCATCCCGAAACAGTGAGCTCACAACTTCATGTTTTTGAATTTGTAGCTGTCACAATAATGTCATTGTCACTTGTCAAATGTTACTTTCAACCCATTACTGTCACTGCGTCACTGCACAAGGTTTATCGAGTAAAATCGACTAACCATTTAAAAAGTTCGTTTTGACATTGTGCGATTTCACCGTGCACTGGACCACGTACATGTTTCTTTCGAAGTGAACATAAACACAAGAGTGTGTGTGTCAATGGCTTAATAACCAAGCCTCGATCAACATCTTATGAGGCTCTCGCTTGGCAGCTAGATCAAAGGCTTGATCACAGACCACATAGGGCTTGACTTGGTTCAGAAAGCAGTACTTCTGGACACGCCGCGTAATGTTATGAGGTTCCTTTCTCAAGATCCCTGACCACCGGCAGCTCGGACCCTATTTCCAGCGCTGGTGGGCAACTATTGTTTTATAATTTTTAAATGTTAAATGTACCTAAATGTTTGCATGCCGAATGGTAAAATATGGCTGAGCTTTGATATGTTATAATTATTGTGAATGAACCCATATAATTAAAAAGAAATTCTAATCTATTCACAATTTTTGATGTGGGTTTTAATGTAGGTTTTAAGTAAACGTAGTGATTATACAGAGTGTCTCATTCAAATCGGTCAGTATGGGAAAGTCTGAAACTATAAGACATACGAAGATCTGTTCTGAGGAACCATGTCATCGATTTTAATAACAAGAAAAACTGCATTCATACATTTTAAAAAACATCTGTACTCCGTTCGGGAATCGAACCCGGTTATTTTGAAAAAAAAAACCTACTCTATTTCTATTTAGATATCGATTGTGTAGGTCTTAAGCAGCAAATGTCTGTATGAAACATGATGTCTAAAATGAATAAAATGCATTGTTTCCACATACTTTAATTTATTTTAGTAGGTGCTCGAACTGTGATATCTGAATCTTTATAGGTGAATCTTGGTATTTTTTAAAATGTATGAATGCAGTTTTTCTTGTTATTAAAATCGATGACATGGTTCCTCAGAACAGATCTTCGTATGTCTTATTGTTTCAGACTTTCCCATACTGACCGATTTCAATGAGACACCCTGTATACTCTGTGGTTTTAAGTATTTAGTAGGTACTAGGTACCTACTAAAAATATGACATTTGATTTGACTGAAAATGTCGGAAAATCATGAGAAAATGTATATTTTTGTATAGGTAACAGAAATTAATGCTCATATTTTGTTGTTTTTTTTTATTATTCTGTATGAGTATTTACATTTTACAAAGAATATCAGTTGGCGCTTGGCGGTATAACAATAATATATCTTTAAAGATACTGTCTTTGCCTTACATGCGAAAGTAGCTTTAAATCATTTATAATTGTATTGGAATTGCAGTGAGTTTAGCCACGGTGTCAAGTTCAAAGGAGTGGCTCAGCGGGTCCACCCTTTATAGCAGAACTTTTTATGCCATATTATTACTTTGCATAACAGCGGATAGCATAAACTTCATTTCGCAGAAAATCGTTTGGCAGACACGCATTTATCATACATTCAAACTCATAATTTTGTAAGTCAGAATCATCTAAAGGCATAAATTTCATATGCATAAAAATTAAAAGTCGAACCATCTTGTCGCAGATAGTTGGAGGTCAGTATCATCGTTTTGCATAAATTTCATATGCATAAACATTAAACGTTGAACCATCCTATCGCAGAAAGTTTAGGGTTAGAATCATCTGTTGGCATAAATTTCATATCAATAGTCATTGAATGGCAGAACTATTATTTAAGATTAGTTTAACGAAAATTGTCTATATATTTTATTTAACTCAATTAATTATCGTTTTGCATGTATTAATTATTGTTTTTAAGTGATTAACTTATTAGTTAATCACTTTTACCAATTTTACCAATGTTATTAATTTTGTACAATTTTATTGTTTTTTCTTAGTATATTTACGTCACTAATTTTATTACTGTTATGAATTTTATCCATTTCCCTATTTTGTAATTTTTGCATGTATTTTATGAATATATTTTATAAATTTTATACGTTATTCAATTATACCAGTGTTATTAATTTAATAAAATCCTACTTAATCCTACTTCCTACTAATATTATAAATGTGAAAGTTTGTGAGGATGGATGTATGTTTGTTACTCTTTCACGAAAAAACTACTGAACGGATTTGGATGAAATTTTGCACATAGATAGTTTATAACCTGGATTAACACATAGGATACTTTTTGTCCCGGTAGTAAGATCCCATGGGTATTATCAAACTTCGCGCGGGCGAAGCCGCTGGCAGAAGCTAGTATACAATAATTTTACTTAGTTGGTACTAGTGCAAAATCTTTCGACGATATTATGTTTCTTTATGTTTTTCGAGCGTATGGCACTCGTGGCCTGCAGGTGAAAATCATAATATTTTGGGTTTAACGGTTAAATAAACATAATTTTCTTTCTTTCTTTTATTAAAACAGTAGATTGAGATCATGTGGTTTTTATTTTCCTGTAAGAAGCAGGCAGACATGCAAACAAACATACACCATGCATGCAGCAAGCATGCAGCAAACATGCAAACCTGCATACACCATGCATGCAGTAAGCATACAGCAAGCATCCAGCAAGCCTGCAGCAAGCATGCATCAAACGTGCAGCAAGCATGCAGCAAACATGCAAACCCGCATATACCATGCATGCAATGAGCATGCAATGAGCATGCAGTAAGCATGCAGTAAGCATGCAGCAAGCATGCAGCAAGCATGCAGTAAGCATGCAGTAAGCATGCAGCAAGCATGCAGCAAGCATGCAGCAAACGAGAATGCAACATGCAGCAGGCATGGTTTCTGTCACGGCTCCGGCGCTGCGGGGCCCCGGCGGTCCCACGCGAGCTTCTCGTCGCAGATGTGTTTCAACGCTCACCACCGCAGCTTCGGCTTGCTGGCCGGCTAAGCCGGCCAGCCTCAGCCGCGGCGGCGAGTGTTAAAACCACCTGCTCCTCAGCTCGCGGCCCGCCTCGCCCCTCCGCGCCTACGCGATTTTAAATTACACTCTAGGGGTAGGGCAGACAAGACTACGTGGAGTCGGTTTTGGAGCGATTCGTTTCTGTCACTAACTTTTCTAGCACAACATATTGACTTTTTAAGATAATATTTTAATTTTAAATTAAGGTTAAAATGCTATTTTGTGGCATTAAAAAATGGCAATACTGCCAAATAAAATTATTCCAAATGAAATTCTGCAATCTTCATAGTATGCCAAGTGAAATTATATCAAATAATCGTCGTTCTAAATAAACATTATTCTAAACGAAATTATGCGAAATTTGAACAATGCCAAAGGTAATTATGCCAAATAAAAAACTGCCATCTAAAAGTATGCCATTCGAAATTCGGTCATACACACATTCACCCAAACAATAAGTATATTTAAAAAAAAATATGCCTTTAATATATTCGTTTAAAGAAAATTATGCCAAGTGTGTTATGCTAAATGAATTTCGGAGCAACAAGATTCTGCCAGATAGATGGAACCCCGCGACGTCGTCTGCGTTTCGCTATAGCACTATAAGTAAACAACTTTTAAAATAGCATTAAAATTTAAGTTTTTTTTACAATCGAAGCAAGTGAGTAATGATAAGATGTGACTGAAGGAAATAGAGAAAATAATACAGGAATACATTCCAGGACAGAATAGAGTAAAAATACGTACAAAGGTATCATACCTTACAACACTTCCCTATAAACTACGTTGGTAGTTATGCTGCCAGGAGCCAAAATGTAAAGAGAGTCAGGACTGGTAACGCGGGAGCAAGCGACGTACAGTTGCCCGTGGGTGAAGCAATTCGTCCCGAGGTCGACACCCCTCAGTGTCTGGCCTTGCGACTTATTGATGGTCATCGCGAAGCAAACACTCACGGGGAACTGTAGGTTCGAGCTTGAACTGGAACGGAAGTTATGAGGTATGAGGGGAATGCGTGGTATAAATACTGCCTCGCCGACGCCACAACCCGTAAGAATTTCTGCCTCAATGGTATGTCTGTGGAGCGAGATGACTTTAAGGCGGGTCCCGTTACACAACTTCGGAGGAGATAGGTTCCGGAGAAGCATAATCGGGACAAAGACCTTCAGCTTGATGGTATGTACTGGAAATCCACTTGCTGACAGGAGTTCAGAAATTCCACAGGATAATGTCATCTTGCTCGACAACAGCGTTTATCGAGGTGTAGACTACTCCATTCTCCTCAATTTCCGAGAGAATGCATTCGTTAATTGCTGCAGCCCGATCATTCTTGGGCGTCAAAATGGCCCGCTCACAAACCCAAGAATTCTGATGATGCGGTATACGACTGATGTCTCCGTACACACAGCGAATGAGTTCTTCTAAGCTGGATATCACTTTACCGAGAGACTCTGGAAGCACCCCATGTGCACTTGTCTCTTCTGGTAGAGTGGCTTCGCCAAGACTTAGAAGGACATCGGAGAATTCTTGAGCACGTGCATTGCCGCCGAGCCGAGCTCTTATATTAATGGTCAAGCGCAGCGTACGAACTCGTGACCACAACGAAGATCGTTTCAACGAAGCATTCACCTCGTCAGCCCTCGATCCCCGCGTCACCATGGGAAGTGTTTGCCGGAAATCGCCACTGAACAGAACTGTGACATCAAAATGTTTTGTAATTCAATAAACCATTTTTAATTAAATATTGATTAGAATCTAAGTCTCCCGATTGTAATTGAGATTTTTGAGTCTTCAAGTCATTTGGTTGAGCAATCTTCAACCATGAATCGGGCCCAACGTTGTCAGAGACTTCAATTAAATTAATTTCTGGAAAACTACGTTAACGTATGGGTAACGAGGACTCAACGGATTTTGGCTTAAAAAATCAACATGACTTATGATTTTTACCATTTTTGTATTGAATATTAAAGCAAAAATCTTGCATAAAAGTCCACCAACGAGCTACTCTAGGGGATAAATCTTTCTTTGTCAATTGTAAATTCAATACCAAGAAGGTAAAGAGAGAAGAAGGCCAGGGTTTCCACATCGTAAGAGCAATACTTGGATTCTACAGGACTAGTTCGTTTACTATAATAAGCTACGACTTTATTAACGTTACCGACTCTTTGTATTGCCCAATAGCCTATGGAACTAGCATCAGTGTGCAATTCTGTTGGAAAGCTACAGTCACAGTCACAAGGCATAATAACTTGAGAAAGTACTGTAGTTGCCCATTCCCTTCTTTGATCCTCAATCAAAGGGAGAGGGTATCCATCTTTTACTATCAATTTATTTAACGCTCTATAATCTATACAGATTCTATCACTTCCATCTTTTTTTTTTTACTAAATCACAGGGCTAGCAAAGGGTGAATTACTTTCCTTAATTATTTGTTTATCCAATAATTCTTGGACTATCTCTTAAACTTTTTCTCTTTCTACTGGGGCTAATCGATATGGTCTGTAGTAGAAAACCTAATCCTTTTTAAATTTAGTATTATATCAAGTTCACCGGTCTTGACATGGCCAATAGACTTCAAAACCGAGGGGTATTTTACAAAAATGGCTTTCATCTTATCCCGCACCACGGAATCCAAATGCGACACCGCTACCCAAAATTCCGAAAGTGAATTTGAATCAGCCCTAATAAAATTAATGTCTAAACTACATCAGCTTTGCGAACTAATCGGGAACCTAAATAGTCAGTCACGGTTTCTATATCTGGGTATTGAATAACATTTCTACCTATTATAAGATCATAACAAAAATCGGTGTCCTTAACAACAAAAATATCTAATTCAATACACAAATCTTCAAATTTAATTGGTACTGTAATTTTAGCAAGTACTTGTAATCGACTGTCTCTTACACCACGTAGATTTAAATGACATGGGCTAAAATGGCAGCCAAGACGTTTTGCTATCGTTTCCTTGATTACACTACAACTAGCTCCAGTATCTACAAGTGAATTGGACACTATCCCACTTCTGATAATAGCTAAATCAGAAGCTAACTCTAATAAGCAAATGAAAAACCTGTTTAATTATTTTTAGATAATAAAAAAGTCTAAGCTTTAAAAATGGTATTAGATTAACAATTAATTCTTAAGTTAAGTGTGTTTAGAAATGAAAGGAAATAGTAAAGAAATATAGTAAATAGTAAGGATAACAAGTAGTAAATATAGGAAATAGTAAGGATATCAAGTCAATAAGCCATTTAAATAACTTACACTTAGTTTAATCATCAAAACATATTGTTACGAGCTGGGTATGAGATAAATTAATTACTACCGATTAAACAACACAATAACTTTATTAATCACAAAACACTTTAAACTCAATCACAAGTACACAACAATACACTACTGTTCACTGTTCGCTTATATATCGCAGTTCAAGTTCACTTCGATTCGCTTCGCTGTGTAGCCAAAACTAGACTGACTGTCGCGGCCCTGAGCGCTCTATTTATACTCGCCAACAGACACACCAGAATAATCACGAATATTCTAGAGGGTCATAAAAAACACAATGGAAGTAGGTACGTAGGTAATAAAAACAAGTAGGTATAACCTACTTGTACAAAACAAGCAAATATGAACCTTATGCCCTAGACGTACGGTCGAAATTCTAATGTCTTTGTATAAATAGGTCGCGAGTTTGTACCTACCTAACTTTAAAACTAATAATAATAGAATGCTCTCGAACTTCTAACGTATACACACTGTAATCACTGGCTTTCTCGAATGTTCTAGTAGGTCCGATGTAACACTGCCCCCTCCTTAGACATGCTCGTCCCGAGCATCATTAGTCCCGTAGTATCGCGCCAACCGGTCTACATGCACAATCTTAGGCGCACCTCGTGGACCCTTCTGTATTCGGTAGGTGACATCGTTGATCCTAGTCACGACTCGGTATGGCCCATCCCATTTTGCTTGTAACTTCGGAGACTTCCCGTTGCTCCGCACTGGGTTATGCAACCACACCAGTGAACCCTCGTCGAAACCCCTACCGTTTGCCCTCCGATCATAACGGGTCTTCATCTTCTCAGACATCTGTTGGCTGGATTGTCGTATATGCTCATAAACATCGTTCAACTTATTACGCAAGTCATTCGCGTAATCTGTTACACTACATGGAGCATCAGGGGGTGTTCCTTCCAAAGTTCGCGAAGGCTGGTGTCACAGTCGTACTTTCGTGGACTGCACTTTGGTAAGACAGAAGGAACGGCTGTATGTGCTTGTCCCAATCCCTTTGCCGGCTTTCCACAACTTTCGCCAGATATCTCTCCAACGTTTGGTTGAATCGTTCCACCATTCCATCGGATTGTGGGTGGTAAGAGGTGGTTCTGGTTTTATGGGTACCCATCAATCGACAAGTCTCTTGAAATACTTGCGATTCAAAATTTCTTCCTTGATCGCTGTGTATTTCTAAGGGTACCCCAAAACGACAGAAGACTTCCTGAACCAATTTATCTGCGACAGTTGTAGCTTCTTGGTTAGGAATGGCGAAGACTTCTGGCCACTTTGTGAAGTAATCCATGACCACCAGGAAGTATGTTTCCACTCTCACTTACTGGAAATGGTACCGCAACGTCTAGTGCTATCCGTTCCCAAAGGGCTCCAACGTTGTACACTTTTAATGCACCTCTGCTGCGTGTATGGGGTCCTTTCACGGCCGCACAACTGGAACATTTGCGACACCAGTCCTCTACATCATCCCGACAGTGGATCCAGTAAAATCGTTCTCGAATTTTAAGAAGAGTCCTTTTTACCCCCATATGTTCTCCAGAACATCCATCATGGTAGAGCCGTAGAACATCCGGTACCTTAGCTTTAGGAACAACCATTTGTAGATGACAGCTGTCCCCTCTAGCGTTTTCCCATTTACGGTACAAGACTCCATCCTGGATCACCAAGCTGTTCCATTGCGCCCAATAACTCTTCGTGATGGAACTCATCGCTGCCACATCACTCCACCTGGGTTTAGGAGCACCAGCTTTGATCCACTCGAAGATTGGTTTGATGTCCGAGTAAGACAGTTTGGAAAGTCATAAATAGCGAGACTAACAGGAAGAAAGTACGTAATACTAGCTATACATTAGATACAGTATGTGGTCCTAAAAGCTCCAATCAGGAAGTAGCTCAGGAATTTGTAAATTTCTTCACCAATATACCGTTAAAAACTACGGAGGCTCTAAATTCCTCTTCTGAAGTCTCAATTGGTTTATTAAAAGCGAATGTATCTGGATGCCAGGCTGAATTTAAATTTAAACATATAAACCCGATGACGGTTATTAAAGCTTTCCGGCAAATAAAAATCAAACTGACCGAAGATCTATGGGGAAAGTCTATCAAAGTTTGTACTTCCATACTTGAGACGATAGCTCCATACTTAGCTTTAATTTTTAATTTGTGCGTAGACCAAGGAGTTTTCCCTGATTTAATGAAATACAGTAAAGTCATACCGCTTTTCAAATCCGGGGATAGTAAAGATACTAATAATTATAGACCTGTATCCGTGTTGCCAGTTTTTAGTAAGGTGTTCGAAAAGATAATGCTTAATCAAATGCTCAATCATTTCAACACCAACAGAATCTTACACGATCAACAGTATGGCTTCACCAAGGGACGTTGTACAACTGACGCCGGTGTAACCTTATTAAAGCACATATTCATGGCGTGGGAAGAGTCCCAAGACGCTGTAGGAATATTTTGTGACCTCTCCAAAGCATTTGATTGTGTAAATCACGACACATTGCTTTTGAAACTTGAGCATAACGGACTAGGTAAACTTGCACTTAGTTTGGTAAAATCTTATTTAAGTGATAGACTGCAATATGTTCAAATAAATGGTGTTAATTCACAGGGCTTGAAAGTAAAAATGGGGGTTCCGCAAGGCTCAATATTGGGTCCTTTCCTCTTTTTAGTATATATAAATGATCTACCCTATTTACTGAAAAACCAACCTCAAAATATGGTATTATTTGCCGATGACACTTCCTTAATTTTTAAGATAAATAGACGAGCCCAAAATCTAAATGACGTGAATAATGCCTTACTTGAAGTCCATAATTGGTTCACAGCAAACAACTTGGTATTAAATGAAAAAAAAACGAAATGCATAAGATTTGCTTTACCGAATGTTAAAAGTAGTGATTGTGAGATAATATTGAATAAAGAGAAACTCGAATTTGTAGATAAAACGGTTTTCCTGGGGCTTACGCTTGATTCAAGGCTTCAATGGGGTTCTCATTTAACATCTCTTGCGGGGCGCTTAAGTTCAGCAGCATATGCCATTAGAAAAACCCGTCAATTCACTGATGTAGATACCGCTAGACTAGTCTATTTTAGTTACTTCCACAGCATAATGTCTTACGGCATTTTGCTGTGGGGACGGGCTGCTGATATTGAGTCTATATTTATTCTGCAGAAAAGAGCCATCAGAGCCATATACAATCTTCGTAGGCGCGATTCTCTAAGGGAACTGTTTAAGGAAATTAACATCATGACTGTATATTGTCAATACATCTACGAAAACATAATGTATGTCAGAAAAAATCTGCATCTTTTTGGTAAAAGAGGTGACAGACACAATTACAGTACTAGAAATAGAGACCAATTAGTTCAGCCTGGCTTCAGACTCGCTAAAGTAGACTCGTCTTTCATGGGGTACTGTTTGAAATGCTATAATAAAATTCCACAAAGCATTCTTGAACTAAATGAAACCAAATTTAAAACTTGCATTAAACGCACACTGTGTAAGCAAGCATATTACAAATTGGACGATTATATCGCTGATAAAAATGCTTGGCTCAATGCCGGTCCTGCTCCACAATGACAGGGGCGCATAAATGGATAGCATTAAATGGTATTGTTGGAGCTGCTGAAGATTGTACAACTATCTTTGCATTGTATAAATTCAATATCTTTAGTATTATATAACCTCATATCCCATATTGTGTGAGTGCCATGTACTAGAATGCTATCATTCGCTGGAAACCTACGTTTTTATTTTTTGACTTGAATGTGCCGTGGCGGTTAAGAGTATGTCATGCTCACTCAAATGTCCCGCTGATGGTGGCGCGTGTGTCGGGTCATTTAGTTCCCTTCAAAATGGTTGAGTTGAATGGTGCTGATACATGCGTCATGTTCGTGAACGGGCGCTGTCGGTTGGGACTGGTCAGCTCTTGGTTGCCACGGCTTTTGTTTTTATTTTTTAATTAATTATTTTACTTTTGAATTGTTTTTGTTAGTTTTAACTATGGACACTTTTATCGTGCACATCTTGCTACATTGTTCTCACATAATGCACCATCTCAACAGGAATGATGTAACTAAGTTTTTGTAACAACATTATGATTTAAAAGAGTGTCCATGGAGTTTCTTGCCCGTTCTTCTCCATAGAGATCTACGCTAGGGAATGGGCAACTACAGTACTTTCACAGTTTTTATGTCTTGTGACTGGGACTGTAGCTACATTTAATTATCATCTTTGTTTTGACAATTCAAAAGCGCCTGTAACTGGCCTACTTGAAATAAATGCTTTGATTTTGATTGATTTTGATTTTGAGTCATTGTGCTGAGCTTGCTGTAGGGTCTCTTTCCATTCATCGCTGAGATCTGTTCTAAGCATCCTCACGGGCACTACCTCCTTAGTCTCTTGCCTGGCACCGTGCTTACAATTTTCAGGACAAGGTCTCCTTGACAAGGCGTCTGCGTTACCGTGAGTTCTCCCACTGCGATGTTCAGTTATGAAATCAAACTCTTGGAGTAGTTCTATCCATCTCGCCACTTGTCCCTCTGGATTCTTGAACTGTAATAGCCACTTCAGTGCAGCATGGTCAGTTCGTAGTTGGAACTTACGTCCCAGGAAATATTTACTGAAGTGCTGCACTGTCTTTACTACAGCGAAGAGCTCCCGTCTTGTAACGCAATAATTTCTTTCAGGTTTCGATAAAGACTTGCTGAAGTAGGCTATTACAACCTCCCGGTCTCCTTTCCGTTGAGACAGCACGCCCCCAATTCCAGTATTACTGGCATCCGTGTCAACTATGAAGTCATTTTCAGTGTCAGGATATCCCAAAATAGGTGTGTTGCACAGACGTTTCTTTAATTCCTGAAATGCGACGTCGCAGTCATCGTCCCAACAGAATTGCCGCTTTTCCTCAGTGAGTTTGTGCAGAGGTTTTGCAATGTCGGCAAAATTCTTGACAAACCTTCGATAGTAGGAGCACAAACCCAGGAATGCTCTGACCTGTGTCTTGTCTTTCGGAACTGGCCAATCCTTGACGGAAAGGAAAAGGAAGAAAAAGTAGTCGTACTTTTTCTGGGTCTGTTTGAACACCTTCCCCCGAAACTATGTGTCTTAAGAAATTCACTTGCTGTCTGAAAAACGAGCACTTTTTCGGACTTAACTTGAGATTTGCTGTTTGGATTTTCGACAGCACTCGGTTGAGGTTTTTTAGGTGATCTTCAAATGTGCGGCCCACGATGATTATGTCGTCTAAAAAGACAAGACATGCGTCTCCAATCAATCCGGCGAGTACTTGCTCCATCAGCCTTTCAAACGTCGCAGGAGCGTTGCACAAACCGAATGGCATAACTTTAAACTGCCATAGCCCTTTTCCTGTTGAGAATGCAGTTTTCTCCTTGTCCTTAGGATCTATTTCTACTTGCCAGTAGCCACTTTTCAGATCAATTGTGGTAAACCACTTCATACCAGTCAGCGTATCCAGTGTGTCATCGATCCTAGGCAGCGGGTAGCTATCCTTTTTCGTCACGTCGTTCAGACGTCGATAGTCCACACAGAAGCGCATACTGCCGTCCTTTTTCTTAACCAAGACCACAGGAGAACACCATGGACTCGATGAAGGCTCCATAACACCGTCCTTCACCATTCCCTCAATCATGGTTTCTACCTCTTTTTCTCGTGCAACTGGCAGTCTTCTTGGTCGCTGACGGATTGGTAACTCGTTACCTGTATTAATCTGGTGCTGAACAAGTCCAGTTCTTCCTATGTCAGCATCATTCGAAGAGAAAAAGTTGGCGTACTGAAGTAACATCTTCTTAGCCTTGTCCATTTCTTCTTTACTTAAATCGCAGTTTTTCAAAAGCGTTTACGGTCACGTCGACAGTCGTTGTTTACCCTTTCTATCAGTACACTTCGATCTCTTTGTCCAGAATTCCGTGGTAAACTAATTGGCACCATCGTTTCTGATCTGCGGGGAAGAACAATCTTCTTCAGGCAGTACACTTTTCCTGACGGTGCACCTTCCATGAACACTTCCTCTGAACCACATTTCAGTACTCCTTGATCAACGTCGATCTCACAACGATATTTCCGCATGAAGTCCAAGCCCAAGATGCAATCGTCCACTATGTCGGCCACGATGACATTCTGTGTGAGAAGCTTGTGTGAGAAGCTCCAGTATCCAACGTCAGTTTGCATGGTGTTCCATTGACTTCGCCTTTGATGGTCAGGCTGTTCCCGTCATGTGCTTGCGAGATCAAGATTCTTGGGGCTCTTTCAATACCAGCCAGCACCCGCCCCTCAGTCCTGGCATTTACTCGTTTCCCTGCTGTGGCTGGGCAATCACTTCAGCCACTCTTCCGTGCTTATGCAAAGCGTATAGGACGGTTAGTACCGAAGCTCTTCCGGTGCTTGCGGGTGTACTTCCAGTCGATCTGGAGGTGCAGCGGCGGGCTGCAATGTACTATAACGCGCGTGAGACCACGGACGCAGACTTTTTAACCGTACGTGATCGTGCTAGGATTTCTAGATTATTCAAACCACAGACCGACGTCTGGGAGGAACTTCTATCTGAATGGCAATGTAGGTGGGACAATTCCATCAAGGGCAGGCACCTCCACCAGTTCTTTCCATCCGTTCGTGAGCGGCTGGACAGGACATGGCTGGAGGTTGATCACTGTGTTGCCCAATTTCTCACGGGCCATGGCAACTTTAAGAGTAAATTATTTTCCTTCAAGCTTGTTGACTCGCCTTTTTGTCAATGTTCAACATCTGACTGCGAATATGAACAATCTGCTCATCACATTTTGTGGGAGTGTAGTCTTTGGCAAAATGAACGCAATATTATGTTGGATAGTGTACAGGTTACATCCGGAGTTATTTACTATACTGACCTTGTGGAAACTAGAGCAAATTTCCGTGCGTTCAAGCGTTTTTGCCATACCTATTATTGGAATCAAATATAACAGCTCTCAACTAGGACCCATTAACGTTAATATTTATCCGTGGTGCTTGGCAACTGGGCCTATCCCAGTTGTAAACGTCCCTTTGTGCCTATTGGCCTTGTTTCGTTCTGTCTCCTGCTGATATGGAGGGAAGTGGAAATTACAGTTCTTTCCTACTCCTCCGCTATACTTTCTGATTAATTTCGTTGCGGGATCCAAGACAGTTAAATTCATTCTCTAGGACTTCGTCGAGCTTCATTGTCTCGGCGCTTTTCTGGTGGTCGCCACTGTTGATTCTGGCTTTCAGGAGTTACAGTGGTTTGGGCGTGTGTGGCGGGCTTGTCCCAATATATATATATATCTTCCGTGCTGATTTTCTCTCGGGGTGCTGCGCTTAGGACAGCTGGACCGAAGATGACCCCTTTCTCCACATGTGTAGCACCTAGGACTATACCTCTGTGGGCGGTCGCGTACAGGTGATGCAACAACCTCCCTGACACGGTGCGTTCGGTGGTCTTGCCTCACTGCCTCTACTTCTAAGGCATGGGCCAAGGCGTCCTTCAAGGTCTCATGATGCCCCAGTCTCACGACAGCTCTAACTTCTAAGTCACGTATTCCATCAACGAAGGCTTGTACCAGATTTCCATCAATCAGTGCAGGGGCAGACTGGTAGGCTTTCCGAACGAGTTTTTCAACTTCCAGGGCCCACTGCTGTAGGTTCTCGGCACTACGTTGAACACGGTCCTTCAACTTAGCACGGAATATGTGCTCTAGGTGCGCGTCGCCGTATCTGGACTACAACGCCTCCAGCAGCTGCTCGTAGGTTACAGCCTGGTCTCGGAGGCCCAAGGTGAGCGCGGTCATGGCTTGTGATTTGGTCCATCCATTCGCCTTCATGACGGCCTCAAACTGGATTTTATAGGCCGACCACGACGATGTTCCGTCGAACGGCGGAACCTTAAATCCACGTGAAGTAGGTGCAGCAACCACTGTAGCTACAGTCCCGCCTTCAGTCTTCAGTTCGCCCAAAGCCTTCTTTACCCCAGAAATCTGAACTTCGGCCTCCGAGATGCGATTCTCGTGCTGGTGGACCTGATCTTTCATCACTTTCAGGTCCTTGCCGAAAGTTGCATGGAGATCCTTTATGAGGAGCATCTGCTCGTCTTGGCGGCGGACCTGCTCCTCTTTGTCTCGCTGCAACTGCTCTTCCAACCGGCGAGCTTGCTCCTCTTGACAGCGAGCTTGCTCCTCTTGACGGCGAGCTTGCTCCTCTTGACGGCGAGCTTGCTCCTCTTTATCTCGCTGTAACTGCTCTTCCAATCGGCGAGCCTGCTCCTCTTGGCGGCGAGCTTGCTCCTCTTGACGGCGAGCTTGCTCCTCTTGACGGCGAGCTTGCTCCTGCAGCAGCGCCATTAAAGCTGAGAAGTCTGGCGCCACTGATGCTTGAGAAACTCCGGATGGGCCAGCGACTGGCTGTGATGTAGGCTGTGTCCAGCCTACTTCACCACCCGGTGTCTGTGTCGGAGAATCTCCAAACCGCCTTTGGTCCATGTCCTGCTGTCGCTGACTTCTGGTACGGATACACTCCGTGTCGTCCTTTGGTAGAATTGGCATAATTTATCTCTCACTTCTGACACCAATTTGTTACGAGCTGGGTATGAGATAAATTAATTACTACCGATTAAACAACACAATAACTTTATTAATCACAAAACACTTTAAACTCAATCACAAGTACACAACAATACACTACTGTTCACTGTTCGCTTATATATCGCAGTTCAAGTTCACTTCGATTCGCTTCGCTGTGTAGCCAAAACTAGACTGACTGTCGCGGCCCTGAGCGCTCTATTTATACTCGCCAACAGACACACCAGAATAATCACGAATATTCTAGAGGGTCATAAAAAACACAATGGAAGTAGGTACGTAGGTAATAAAAACAAGTAGGTATAACCTACTTGTACAAAACAAGCAAATATGAACCTTATGCCCTAGGCGTACGGTCGAAATTCTAATGTCTTTGTATAAATAGGTCGCGAGTTTGTACCTACCTAACTTTAAAACTAATAATAATAGAATGCTCTCGAACTTCTAACGTACACACACTGTAATCACTGGCTTTCTCGAATGTTCTAATAGGTCCGATGTAACAATATTTTAATTTACAGTGAACATTTTATATTATTTATCATAAATGCTGGTTATAATTATAGCTACAACTTAGCCAAAACACTGAACTATGACATAATAATAGTTCACTATTCTATCCAACATAATAACAATAGCAATCAAACACAATAATAATGGCAAAACAGCAAATATTTAAAACATAATATAATAACAGCAAGAAAATAACTTAGCTTTTACCTGTAGGTCGGAGCTCCGTTCTGCTACATGTCTCGAACAAGAATGGTCTCTGCCATTTTATTTTATATTTGGCATCTCGCAGTTCAGTCTTTGAAGACTGGCTTCTGCTTAACCGGGCAAGTCCTGTGGATTTCTTAAATTTAAGGCCTCCAGCCAGGGCAAAAATGACTATAAACTTCGCTAAAAGCGATCTTTTAAAGGTTGTCTTTAAAACATCGCTTTTAGCGATAAGACCGCCCATTGTGTCACCTCTTGTAGAATGTTTAAACATTTTGTACTGATATTTTTTTATGGTGTACATTATAAAGAGTATTTTATTCTATTCTATAAACTAAGCGACAGCGCTCGCTCTAAGGGCACCCCCTGTGGGGTACTAATCTCGGCTTAGGGCGTCGCTGGGGGCAGCAAAGGGACAGGCTGGATCTGGTTGTCATTATTTAGGGACTGTTTTATTACTACAGGCTCAGCATTGCGGGCTGGCCCGAGCAAGGGTCGGGGAGGGATTGAACGGGGTTACGCGCCGGACCTCCACGGCGAGGTCGGAATGTTTTCGGTTTGTATTTGTACATTCTACGAACTGTACTGGTATCTTTCCTACTCTCTTGCAAGGTAGTGATCGAATCGTCAGGGGTGACTAAAGTGTGACGTGGACGTCGGACTGAGCTAATACGCGTTGGGTTGTATCGGCCGGCCGATGCGATTAGGGGGTTCCTATGCCTGATAGCAGTGTCAAAGTAACGCTTGGAAAGCCGTTTCATGAACTGCTGAACGGTAGGGATTCTAAGGTCTACGTGTAGACTGTCGTTACGGACATAAGGGGGGGCACCGGTCCGCGGCCCCGGAACGTAAAAGGCGAGGAAGGAACATGGATGGTTTTTAGTCAGTAAGAGTATGACACTCCCTCCTGCTCCGCCCAGAGTGGGGGGGGTCATTTGATGATTTCACATCCTTAAAAAAAAAAAAAAGGGGGGGCACCGGTGATTTTACGGAGGAATCGGTTCTGCAAGGTCTGCATCGTGTGGATATGTCGGGGGTGGGCATGAGCGAATACGATACAAGCGTAAGTCATGATGGGACGGATGACTGCGGTGTAAAGACGCAACTTGCACTTAAGTGACAACTTGCTCTTCCTAGTGATCATGAAATGGAGTCGGCGGAGTGAGCGATCGGGTCGAATGGTCTCTGCCACTCGGAACTCCCCCTTTTATAGTCGTGAACAAACAACTGTGACGTTTCTTTCTACCGTCATCTAAAATATCAACCACATAAAAGGTGGATTTCCGTTTGGAATATTTTCTAGTTTTTGCTATATTATTCCTTAATATTTTAACTAGTCTATTTTTACAGACATACTGATAAATTAAAGAATTATTGAATAATTTAAATTATGTAAAAATAAATACTTTCAAGTTTATACAAAAATATTTTATCAAGTTTCGACAGGAAAGGAATAATCATAATAACAACCATTAATTACCAATAATCTTTACGCTCGAGACTCAACTTTAGAATCTTTCGCTTGCTCGGTCATCAAAATTGAGCACGCGGTTAAAACAGAACTTTGCACTCTTGTATAACAATAGTTATTTGTTAGCGCAGCGAGTGATTCAAAACTTAGAATTTTGAGCGTTAGCGAGGGAATCAAAAGAGCACGAGGTGAAAAATCTTTGCACTCGAGTGCAACACGTAACTTTTCATCCCATCTCAGCGAGGAAATGAATAAACGCAAAAAAAAAATGCGCATTTTCAACAAATTCGGTTAACATGGATGGGTTTTAGTCAGTAAGAGTCTGACACTCCCTCCCGCTCCGCCCAGAGTGGGAGAAGTCATTTGATGATTTCCCAACCTAAAAAAAAAGGTGTTAACAATATGAAACGACGTGAAAAGAAAATGACGCGCGCAAAACATATTAAACAAGTACACCAAGAGGGTTCCGAGTCTGAATTCTTAACAAATAAAAAAAAAATGTATGATAAATTCGGCACCATAAAGGTAGAAAGAAGTAGGTAAATAGGTTTTCACCACTCCCGCACGAAAGAAGTGCCTTTCCTCTACGAAAACAGTGAGGAAAGATGGTTTTTCCTCACTGTTGGTACAGTGAGGAAAGTAATGATCCCGTTCAGAAACTAATCGTGCCTGATTTTTTATGTTAAGTTTTAAAGATATTTAAAAAAAATAACGAAGCCGTCTATGACGAGGTGGGCTAGTGTTGCGGCAGAAAATACTGTCAATGCCCCACCTCAGGCCCCTTGTAATGATACAGGAATATTAAACACTCAAGTGAATAGTAATAAAACAACGATAAATGTACTCAATAAAAACGTTACTTTTAACTTGAAAAAATGCAGTAATTTTATCATTTTATAATTTTAAAATTATTTTCAAGAATAACAACTCTTTTTATATTCATCATCTTCCTGCCCAAGGTACCGAAAATCGGAGCAGACCGGTATGGGCGTTCCGGCAAGGGTTATGGGCACAGGACTGGAGAGACCGCCGAAATCACAAAACAAGTATTCCGTTTTGGTTCTACTTAATTTCAGGCCAACATTCTCCAGTCTTTGCCACCACACCTCCAATCTGCTCTGGACCTCTAGGCCACTCTCGGCAACTAGCACAATGTCGTCGGCAAAGAGCATGCACCAGGGAGCCTCTTCCTGGATGTCGAACGTAAGAGCGTCCATTATTATAAGGAAGAAGTAAGGGCTTAGAGCCGACCCTTGGTGCAAGCCGACTGAAACATTGAAGCTGCCGGTAGTGCCTGCTGTAGACCGTATTTGAGTTCTACATCGACTATACATAGCACGGATCAACTGCACATACTTCCCAGGCACACTTTTCTCCTTAAGGGCCCACCACAAAACCTCACGTGGTACCCGGTCGTATGCCTTTTCGAGGTCGATAAACACCATGTGCAAGTTTTTATGTGCACCTCTATATTTTTCGCACAGCTGGCGGATAGCGAATATGGCATCCGTCGTTCCCCGACCAGGCATAAAACCGAATTGGTTCTGTGAAATTTCACTCTCTTCTCTCAGTCGCCTTTCAATAACTTTTTCCCAAACTTTCATACTATGTGACATTAGCTTTATTCCTCTATAATTGTTACACTCCAGCACATCACCTTTGTTTTTGAAAATGGGCACCAGCAAACTGTTACACCATTGGTCAGGTATGGCTTCTTCCAGCAACAATTTATTGAAGAATAAAGCTAACCACGTCCATCCGTCCATCCGCAATAACGTCCATACTTCAACCGGTATTCCGTCCGGTCCTAACGCTTTACCATTCTTCATTCCATTTACTGCAATCCTTACTTCATCCACGCTAACCTTTCTCACTAATCCCTCATTCACTGGTTTATTTTCGAGTACCCCACTCCAGTAATTCTCCTCATTCATTAGTCTTTCAAAGTAACCCTTCCATCTATCCTTAATTTTCTCATCATCCGAAATAACCATTCCAGCTTCGTCTTTTACGCATTTGACCTGACAAACATCCTTCGCCTTTCTCTCTCTAGCTCTAGCAAGCCGGTATAGGTGTTTTTGGCCTTCTGGACTATCCAGTGTGTCATAGAGTTTATTCTGGGCGTTTGCTCTCGCTATAGCCACAGACCTCTTAGCCATTTTCTTGAGAGCATCATACTCACGCTTCTTTTCAGCTTTCAAACTAGCACTCTCATTTCCAACACTCTGCCATTCTTTGAACTTCTTCTTTTTATCCTTCAGCACATTCTGTATCTCTGGCGACCACCACCATGTATCCCGGTCTATCGTGCCCTTACCTTTCGTCTCTCCCAAAATACCTTTTGCTGCGCTCCTTATACACCGAGCCATCTCATTCCAACATTCATTTACACTTTGATCATTCATATCACCCATCTCTATCATTTTATCCACCACTCGTTCTATTAATTTCTTCGCACAATCATACTTCTCTAGCATATGCCATTTTATTTTAGAGGGAGGTCGCTCTTTTTGTTTAATAAGCCTTATTTGAACGACTACTTCCATAACCAGGAGTCTATGTTGTGAGACCAAGTCTTCTCCAGGTAGCACTTTGCAGTCTTTGATGTGCTTAAGGTTGTTGCGTCTGACGAGGAAGTAGTCGATTTGTGTGTTATGCAAACCACTTTTATAAGTTACAAGATGTCCATCGGCTTTTTGGAACCAAGTGTTGGCCACTGCCAGATCAAATGCCGTAGCCGATTGCAGTAGAGTTTCCCCCTCATTGTTGAGATTACCATATCCCCATCCCCCGTGTACTCTTTCATAACTTCTTCTCATTCTTCCCACATGTCCATTAAAATCACCTCCAACTATCAATTCTTCATGCACAGGGATGGTCATCAAAACTGTATCAAAATCCTCCCAAAACTTCTCTTTCACCCTTTCTTCGCATCCTACCTGTGGGGCATACACACTAATCACGTTCAGTACAACGTTTTCTAACATTACTTTCACAACTATTAATCTATCATTAATCCTTTTTACATCCATCACACTTTCTTTCAAATTATTATCTAATACTACTCCCACGCCATTCCTCTTTCCGTCACTTCCACTGTAGAAAAACTTGTACCCTTCACCAATTTCTCTCGCTCTTGTACCCTTCCACTTAGTTTCTTGCAAACATGCCACATTTATTCTCCTTTTTTTCAACACATCCGCTAACTCTCTGGCTCTTCCAGTCATTGTCCCAACATTCCAACTGCCATACCTCAATCTCACTTCCCGGGCTCGCTTCTTACGTCGCACCCACCCGGGTTGGTGCAACAACCCTTGTCCATTTCCCGCGGGGGCCGGGTGCTGCCCCTGCGCGTCGCCTGCGGGGTACGCCCTAGTCCTATCGCGCATATCATTTATTCCAAACATGTTGCAAAAGGTTTTAGCTGAAGTTTTATAGTCGGCTGCCTACCTGACACTAACCCTCCTTGGGAATGCTTTTCCTGGTGATTTAACCGTCACCACTCGGTTGACCCATGTGCTTGTTACTATGCACTGGGTCGTAAGTTCTCTTAGTCGCCTTTTACGACACCCACGAGTTGAGATGGGGTGGCCTTATTCTTTAGTTCCGGGACCACACGGAAATCCGGGACCACACGGAAAGAAACAACTCTTTTTATATTATAATAAAGAATTAGTTTGATTTGCTTTGTGACTATTTAATTTATTTACCCATGATGACTGAATACTTTCTTGCTGGGAGTGGCGAAAAGTTTTGTATGCAACATGTGAGCAAGTTCATTTGCTATTCGTTTTGTTGAGTCTTTCGCTTACTCAGGATTGAAATTTAGAATCACTCGCTGCACTCGTGATTCTATTTTTCAATCCTTCGTTCGCTCAAGACTCAAAATCGAAACTCATAGGAAAAACGAACTTTCCTCACATGTTGGATAAATAACTACTAATGATGTTTTGAATTCACATGCTTAGTGCACACGATGTTCTTAATTCAAATTTACTTTACCCTCAAGACGATAAAAACGGCTTTTGCACTCAGATACCAAATTGAAATGGGATCACTCCAAGAACGTACTTTTCCTAAAACTACCCAAATCGCTTCTGGTGTGCCTATACAATTTAAGGAATTCCCTCTATTTCTCCAGGATCCCATTAAATGGAACTTAACACATCTAACTGTCGAAATCTGGGTGTATTGCACATTTCTATGTACTCCCTCAGAGCATACAGGCGTGATGTTACGTCACTATGTTACATAAACAATAAACAACCAAGCCATTGCAGCAATTACTGCAGCTTTGCCGTGTATTTTTGAAGAGTTCCATTTATATCTCCGAAGATCAGCGTCAGATCTTAACCAAGTTGAAATGGGACCACACGGAAAGCACCAGCTTTCAAATAAAAAAGAATCATTAAAATCGGTTTACTCAGTCGAAAGTTCAGAGTCAACAAACATTGTCGAAATCTGGGAGTATTGTACAGATCTGCGTACCCCCTCAGAGCATATAGGCGTGATGTTACGTCATGATGTAGTATGAACAATGAACCTACAAGCGATTGCAGCGATTACTGCAATTTGCCGTCTATTTTTGAAGAGTTCCATTGTATATCTCGGAAGATCAGCATCAGATCTTCAGCAAATTAAAATGGGACCAAACGAAAAGCACCAGCTTTCAAATCTAAAAAGAAGCATCAAAATCGGTTCACCCAGTCGAAAGTTATGATGTAACAAACACAAAAAAAAATACAGACGAATTGATAACCTCCTCTTTTTGGAAGTCGGTTGAAAATAGGGATCCGCCGGTGTCGGGAGCAGGGTCCAAGTCACCGGTGGTTAGGGTTGCAGGGATAGGATCCTCCTCACAATGCGAGCCGTATCGAGGAGTACTCCCTTCTGAATCAGGCCCTTGATCCAACCGCCTGAAGAGAGCTTCGACAGATGTTCGTCGAGGCTCTTGGCTATCAGGCCATTGGCCGTCACGACAATCGGCACAATGATAACCGAGTTCATATCCCACATGTTGCGAACCTCGTGTACCAAGTCGAGATATTTTATTTGTTTCTCTTTCTCAGCTTTCACGAGGTTCTCGTCATGAGGGATGGTAACATCGATTATCATTACGCGGCGCGCTGATTGGTCTATCACCACTATGTCAGGCTTATTGGCAACTATAGTTCTGTCAGTAATGATAGACTGATCCTAGTACAGTGTGACATGGTCTTTTACGAGAACTGGGTCGGTCACATACTTGTAGTACGGTACCTCAGATTTCACAAGCTTAAATTTCAAAGCAAGTTGCTGGTGAATAATTCTGGCTACTTGGGTGTACCTGTGCAAATACTCGCCGTTAGCCACATGAGAACAACCAGAAATAATATGTCTGATGGACTCACCCGGAAGGTGGCATGCCCGACACACGTCAACCGTCCCGTCCTTCACAATATGTTTCCGGTAGTTGTTCGTTAACATAACTTCGTCTAAAATCGCACAGACAAAACCTTCAGTTTCCCCGAAGAGGTCACCAAACCGTAGCCAGGACACGGACGCTAGAAAATCTACATCGGGCCCATGAACTTTCTTGCGGTCATCGGTAGTAAGTATTTCAGGTTTGCGCCAGTCCTCTTTAGCCATGGACAGCAGGGTGTGTCCCTTGTCCACTGCGACCACATCTCTGTGCATACCCACGTCAGCTTTTAGAAAATATTCTCTGAGGCTGCACACCTCGCGGTTGTGGAGGGTCTTCGCATTTAAATAGCCTCGACCCCCGCACTTCCGCGGGATGTACAGTCTCATCACCGATGATCGTGGGTGATGCATTCGGTTTTCGGTCAGCAGTGTACGAACTCTATTTGAGTATGCCGAAAGAGTACATTAAAACTGGCATGACCCAACCATTGAAGGCGCGCACCTTGTTCCCACCTGAAACAAGGCTATTCAATACCTTCTTTAGGCGACCGAAGAAGCGCTCCCTCAATGATTGCTTCATGTCAGTTACGTTAATACCTAATGCTTCCGGCATACCCAAATACTTATAGCTCTCGGATGAGGAAAGGGATCTTAGGTGTATGGAATCCGAGAGTTGAAGTCCCTCGGATCTCATAATCTTCCCTCGCTTTACATACATGACTGCACATTTGTCCACACCAAATTCCATCCCGATGACGCTTCTTAAAGGTTCGGTTACTTCCAGTAGCTCCATCAGTTGCAATTTGTTGGGGGCAAAGAGTTTCAGATCATCCATGTAAAGCAGGTGAGATGTAACCTGACCATCTATCCTCAACCGGTAGCCTAGTCCTGAATTCTCCAGCAGTGTGCTTAGAGGATTCAAGGTTAAACAGAACCAAAGTGGACTCAGACTGTCGCTCTGGAATATTCCCCGTTAATCCATACAGTTTCATCGTTCCCCTGGATCTGTCGACATCCTGGATATCGAAGGACCGTCCTCCATTGCCCCATACATGACTCAAGGAAGGCGCGTAGAGTTGCATCTATCTTGTACAACTCCAGCACCCTCATGAGCCATGAATGTGGCACCGAGTCGTAAGCCTTCTTATATACCCCTCCCCCCCCCCTCCCTTCCCTTTACCTTTGGCCTTCTTCTTCTTATTATTATTAACTACCTATTATAGGTCCCTAGTTATCCTAGACCCATAGTAATTACCTTCCTAGCAACCTAGTAAAAGTTATCCTAACGCCCTAGCCTACCATACAAACACCACACCAAACGAAGGTTACGTTGGTTATACGAGAGGGAAGTCTGTCACAAGGATACCTACGGTGACAGACGGAATTTGGGTAGGAAGTGGGTTTTGTGTACGTCGTACTATGTGCACAGGAAATGGTTTACTTACTGCCGATAACACAGGCTCATAGGACCGATGATGGCTAAAGGTGTCTTGGCCACAGTAAAAGGAAGTAAGGAGATAAATCACACTCGACTCCAGCTTGATGACTAGTTTATTACAATAATGAACTTAATTATATTCAGTTTTTGTGGTAAATACACATTGATACCTATTTACATGTGTGTCGTGTGTGTATCGACCCGATTAAGCGAAGATCTCAGTAGGCCACCTCTTAGTGTTGACGCTGTGCTGGTGTTGCCGGCGCGTGGACCGTATGTGTGTCGCTCTTAATGCTGACGCTGTGATGCTGTTGTTGGCGGCGCGTGTAACTTTGGTACGAGTATGTTCATGGTTGAACAGACCTAACTGGTCAAGAATTCAAGATGTACTGAATAACTGAATTTTTTTCGCGCTTTCAGGTTTGGTCACATAGTGAGAGTTGTTTGTTATCATGAGTACCATAGCGTGTTTAAGTATCGTATGCTAACTGCCAGTCACTCTAAATAATAATTTTGTTCCAAATAAAATACCTATATCAAAACTGAGCTTTATAATATGACGAAAGTTTGCACCAATTTTACACACCTTTGCTACCTGAGAGAGAAGCTCGTGGCTAAATAATAACAGCCGCTCGGGTCGATTTTTAGGTTAAGCCGTGCTTGACAAGGTTGGTCTATGGATGTGTGACCACCCTTACATACCGAGTTTCCTCCGTGCCTGGCAAAGCACGTTAAGCTGTTGGTCCCGGTTGTCATTTGTCCATCTTTGACAGTCGTTACAGGTAGTCAGTGGCCCAAAAAGTTTGACACCAGTCTTACAGAGTGGTATCGGTGGAGGTCAGATAGGCAGTCGCTCAATGTAAAATACTGGTATTGAGCTGCATCCGGTTTGACTGAAACACAGTTGGGAAAAGGCTAGGCAGATGATGATGATGCAAAGGAACTGTTCATTTTTAAAGTAACCGTGATCCACACATCATACTCGGGGAGCGTTCAAACCTGTATTAGACATACAGAGAAACTTTCAGGTTTTATAAAACAACGATGGTCTGAACGTCGCGGGCAGTTGATCCATTATAGCCATAGATCATTGGATAGGTGAACTGTTAGAGAATTTTAATATTCTATGTGACAGCGTACAACCTCTAATGTAAGTTTTTTAAAATTGTTATTAGATTAAGTCATTTTTGTACCTACCTTAATGGAAATAAATATTATTATTATTATATTATTATTATTATTGTTCGGAGATAACGGGCGTGATGTGATTTTATGTTTATAAATGTGAAAATACAACGATCGTGGTGAAATATACAGATAATAAGCTTATTTTCTTGTTGCCTTCGGATTGAATTCTTGAATTCTATACGACGGCTCATTTGATTGGGTGTTGACAGTAAAAAGTAAAAGATGACAATAATTTAACTATTTATTTATTTTATACAAATTCCGCTATAATACATATTTACAAACGTAAAAACGAATCGAGAATGTCGCGGTATAAAAAAGCTTGAGCAGGAACGGCGGCGGCGCCGGACGGCCCTAGGGCCGCGCCACGCCGCCGCCCCGCGCGCGCCCCGCCGCGCCCCGCGCCGCCCGGCGCGACGTGCCGGACGTCGCGCGCGGCTGTCAGCGCGCGCAAGCGACGCGGGCCCCTCCCCGCGCCGCTGGCCTCTACACTACTACCTACCTACACTAGGATATTGTTCTACATGCTCGCGCATTAAATGATGGAAGTGATCAGTCGCGCCTTGAAGTTGACTATTCTCTCGGAGGTTTGCGCGATACGCAGGATGAGGTCCTGGATGAGGTTGGCGATACCGCGGTTAGCGATGATGAACAGCCTCGTGATGGGGCCGGGCACGCCCTCCGTGAGGTTGTCGCCCTTAGCGGCGCCGGCGTCTTCACCGTCACCAGCGCCCGCGTCTCCGCCGGACGAGCCCGACGATGAGCCGGCTACCAGCTGCAACACAACACAACCACACTTTAGTATAGCGATCAATCTCGCGGCTGCCACAGATTCACATAGATACGAGTATTTCGTCTTCCTACATTGTCTACATACAGCGAGCATACGCAATTATTCCATACTCAGAATGTAGGTAGCAAGTATCGGTGTGATCTCGCCGGTATGACACTGGCAGTTATATCATCTGTGGCACTGCTGAGCGGAGCTAGTAACTACAGCGTTTGTACATCATGTGGCTCTCGCCAACTAGCCGAGTCTCCTGCGCATTCTGCAGAAAACTTCTGAAAGCAAGTAACGTTACACCACCTTCCCCAATACTTCTGGTTCGAGCTGACAACGATGTTAGTCTACATGTCTAACTACAACAACGGAGTGATGCGACACAGAAGACAAACAGTCTCGTCCCCGTGATGACACCCCCGGTGCGCTACGTGTTAGTAATAAAGTAAAACTACGTAAGCTGCACCTATGTGCAGACTAACTTACTGGCGAATGGCGGCAGATAATAAGGGATGGATGTCATGGACGTGGGTAGGTTGAGGTTGCGTGAGTTAACGGTAACTACGGTCACTACTGTGGTCTATGACGGACAATCGTCGACAGACTATGTTCTACGAGCTGTGTCGGTTGCACTACGGCGGACCAGGCAATCGCTCGCAAGACCCACCGGGACCAAGTGAACAACTGCTTGCTGTCGCGCTTGGGGAACGCTTGGCTGGTTTGCCGTAGTGCGATGTGTCTACGTGTAGTGTCTATGTAGTGGTGCGGAATGTAGTGTATACTTGTGGGTCGTTAGGGTCCAGGGTGGCGGTGTGCGAGGCGGTCAGGCCCACGTTTAGCGAGTCCGTGCCCGCGAACAGACGGAACGCCGTGCCGGCCGCGCGGGCCATCGCCTCCGGTGCGCGCTGTAAAACAAACCTTCTCACTCGCTACTGCCGCACAACTGTCGCGCAATCCTCGTGCCGCACTCATCCAGTGAGCGGGTCCAACTATCCACGGCGAATTTTACCATCCGTGTTGATTATGTGTTAAACAGACATAGTTTAAAAAGTTTTAACAGTGAATGTTATGGAGGTAAAGTTATGAAGTTCTTAAAATAAGTTAAGTAATAAGGTGTAACGAGAGACGCCGTCTGTCTCGAGCCTTACCCTGACAATATCGAAGAGGAAGTTGCCCGAGCCGCCGCCGGAGCCGCCACCGGCGCCGCCACCGAAGCTCAGGAATCTGGAACATTTGGTGCGTTAGTAATGTGCGCCGCGCATAACACTTACATGATCGTACGCCGTACGCTGAGCCGCGAAACGTGCGAACTTCATAGCAAAAACTTACAATAGCAGCTCTCACTCCCGAGTATTGTTCAAAGTAACGCAATACCACCACGTCTGCGTTAAGTAAGGCCTAATAATAATGGATTGTTCACGGTATAATTTATTCATACTGCCATTGTCAGGCACTCAGAATCAAAAGATTCTGAAATCTTTTAACTTGAGGTTACGGGCATTTACAATCTCTGTAACAAAGTGAAAGTTCGACAGCCTACTAGCTGATAGTATAAGGTATAACTGGTAGGATGATAGTACAACTGGCACTAAATAATTTGAGAACGCTTGTGAGTGAGTCACCTCTTATTTCTGTTTTCTTCGCTGTTGTCAGCGTCGTCGAGCGTGATCTCGTCGATGCTGGCGGCGTTGGTCTGCGCGGCCGTCTGCTGGTCGTCGCTGGCGGCCACCTGCTGGTCGGCCGCTCCCTCGCCGAACGCGACGCGCACCTCCGCCTGCTGCGACTCGGCGCCCGATAGCAGCTGGTTCTCCTCCGCGATGGCGTTCTGCAAGGAGGGTGGAGGGTGAGAGGCGGCAGGGGTGACGGGCGGGTGATGGTTAGTGTGACGTGACGTGGCCATGCGTGAGTGACGATGACGATGCGATGACGATGACGATGGAGGCGCGCGGTCTGCGCGCGCCCGCACTGCCGTCTCCGGGCAGGCTGAGAGTGCGCATAGTCCGTGACGTCATACCGGCAGGATGTACAGCGCCCGCCGGCGCCGCAAGCCGGCGATGGGTGCGCTGAGCGGGCGCGGGGAGGCGGTGGTGGTGGTGGTGGTGCCGGCGGGCTCGTCCTCATCGTCATCATCGTCGTCGTCGTCGTCGAGCTCGACGGTGCCGCCGCCGGTGTTGCCGCCGTTGTTGCGTCCGCCCAGGAACAGGCGCAGCACCGTGGGTCCGAGCGTTTGCAGCACCATGCTCGTTAGTTGCTGTACCTTCTGTTCGATTATCTAGAACATACACCGCCCTTAGCGTCGCCGACGCGACCACACAACACACGACTGTCCGCCACTAGGCGCCGGCCTTCCGGGGCGCCACCTGCTCGACTGGCTCGGATCTACTCCGAGGGGTTAGGCAAGTGCCTGTGTTAGTAAAGGGGATCTATCTACTGGTTTTTAGTTTCCCTAAGTTCGTCAGAAGGCTTCGACCGGAGCCCGCGTATCATACCTGCGTGAGAGATGGGAACAGCTGTCGCAGGATGCCTATGGTTCGCTTGTTCCTCTCGCTGAGCTCGGAGCCGGGGGCGCCGAGGTTGAGCGTCGCGAGTGTCTCCTGTAACACGCATCATTGTACATTAGAAGACAAGACAGTTCTGCAAATTAGGAGACTATAACTCAATTAGTGATAGAAGGACATGAGATGTGGTCGTTAAGTTGCGTAAGAATCGCGTGCTTTTGATGCGTCGCCGTGGCCTCCTAATCGGTGTCGAAAAGTCGCAGCCTCTACTTGGTCAGAGATAGACGAATCGTTCATTGTTATTAATGTTAGAGGTATTGTCACAAACAAAGCGATGTAATTACGTAATTATATTAGTGATGGATCGAAGTGATTAGGGTCACGCAAAGCGCTGACCCGTCCCCTCACCCCTCACTCCGCGTATGTCGCGTTACACTGAGTTAGGATTGAAGTGGCACAGGGTATTGTGCGGCTGCTTAGCGGCGACGGCGATCGTTTGATGCTCACACGCACCGACGTGTAATGAGGAAGTTTGTGATCACTGTACACTGTACAGGGCTGTTGACAGGGTGTTAGTTACCTGAGCGCTGGCGGCGGGTGCGATAATCTCGATGATCTCGGGTCTGTCGTCGGCGCTGGGGTCGGGCAGCGCGGCGGGCGCGGGCGCGGCCTCCGGCGCCGGCTCGGGCGCGGGCGCGGCGCGCGCTGCTGCCAGCGCGCACAGCGCTACTATGTACACGGACGTCCTCATGCTTGTTGTATCACTTGTAACGGACTAGCACACACTTCCTGATTGTTCTCACCGTTGCAAACTATCTGTTGGGACCTGTGGGACATACAGCCGGTTAGTTCACAGTTCCGCCGGGGTGGCGCTGGTTTCGCCGCTTGTCCTACTACTAAGAGAACTCGTCTGTGTTCGTAGTACCAGAATGAGCTAAAACCAGCGGACCCCGAAACGCAATATATCAATTAATAGCACAAACTGCACTCGCAGCTCGGTACACCCGCACGATGGTGTGTGTGTTTGTGTGTGTGTGTCCTAGTTGCGTATGCAGGGCGCGTTGGGTTGCGCCGGCGCACCGCGACCTCTGCTCGCGATCTGACAACTAATCGTCCACTTACTCATTCATTACAAACTTATACAAACATTCATATACCTCTATGTTAATAAGACTAATTACAGAAAATTATAATTATCACCAGCTTTACGACGAAAAAACCCCGTGAGAGAATTCTTAGCCAATCATTTCTGTGAGAATAGGAATCGATCGCAGTGTTTGTGTCGCCGCGCACATCCGTAAACCGTGCACCGCGCACCGCGCATCGATCGATGTGAGCCAGCACGGCTCACGAACTAATCTCTATAATGTTGTGCACTCGTACGCTCTCATAGTTTTTTTAAAGTTGCGTTATATTTCTTCGACCTGTGCCTCTACTAGATGCTTGACATTTTGCATAAGAGTTCTTAATATCATACTTAAGTTCTTTTTAAAACTGTCGGTGACAAAAAAACTAAATCAATCAAACAAAGGTCACCGACTTCTGAAGCTAAAGTTATTTTTCACTTTTTTGCGTGAAATCGGTTATATTTTTGCAAAAAAGATTTTTGTCGTTAGGAAAGCTCGCCGGGCGCTCGTCTAAACAATAATATCATCGACATACAATGTACTTCAGTTGGGAAACTGAAGCTGCGAATATTTATCGCAGTTATAGGTAACAACTGTGTAATATGTTAGGCTCAGTCTTGGAGTATATTGTTTGCGGTTGGTACTCCGACGCACATTCTGCACCGTACACGGCGTTTACGGCCGGGTGTGGCGTGCGAGCGTGTGCCGAGTGCACGTACGTGTGCGTGCGTGTGCGTGCACGCCGTAACTATTGCCTCACGAGATGCTGAAACTAACTCTTACGAATGTAATTAACTTCACGAGGTACCTACTTAATGACCATGTTTATGATGAGGTTCACGACTGCTTGGAATTTCTTATTTATTTTTATTATTATATCATAATTTCGACACAGGAAGTACGTGTGTAATGTGCGGACGCGGCAAGGGCGCGTCCTTAGCGGGACTAAACTCACGGAGCATTACGTTACGGCGGACGGTAATGAGCGTTGCAACACGTCGGTCAGTCGGCCACCGACGACGACCGACTGTTTGTGTGTTCGAGGTGAAGGCGAAGCAGTTCCTTTTACATACATATGCGCACGTCGGGAACCGATGGATCATGAGCGGCGAGCGGGTGTGGTGTGGAGCGGTCGAGCGGGTGAGCGTGCAGGCGAGGTCGCGCGTAAGGCCGGCCGCACACCTCACCGCCGCCGCGCCGCGCACCGCGCGCCTGTCGCGTGTGTGCGCAGCCGTTATCGTTAATAGCTGTTGCTTCAAGTAATGACGGTTAAGTATCGTAATGTTGTATACATTGTAACTTGTAACGAGCTTCAAACTAGCTAATCATAAGTATGCTATTATTTTGTAAAAAAACACTGTACTGTAATGATGACACAACTCCGTGCAGTCGCGGTGAGCACTTTGTGAATATAATACATTATAATTACACGTATCTGTGCATTTATCTAAAAATTATTGGTCATCGATGGCATCGCCTTACAGCCTATAATTTATCATAATTTTAATTACAAGCGACCTTGATGAGGGATCTGCGAGATGGTAGTAATTAACTCCACGAACATAACCGAACATAGTTATTGCTAGGTTATAAGCATGCAGCTGGCTGGCTCGAATTACTTTGTTCTATATAACATGAAATTGTGAGTGCAGGAATGCTAGACAGACTGGGTCGGAGTGACTCGCCCTGTCGTGGTAGTTAGTACCGCAGTTCGGCAGTACCAGTCACTCGAGGAAAACGGATATTTGGCGAGGAGTTGTGCAAGCAGTGAGACTGGTGGGTCACCTAACATTGATCGCGTTACTTATAAGGCGCAGCGACTGCACGACGTAGCGTGAGTCAATAACACTTACTCAAGGAAATGTTGCAGCTGACCTTCAAGTATTCCTGAAAGGATATGTAGATACCTACATGGCGAACACGCAACGTGTGCAACCTTTCACCAATGTAGCCCGTACATTGGTGAAAGGTTGCACACGTTGCTGGCTTTAAAATTGCGGCCTTACATAAAACTTGGTACGGACAGGGCTTGAATTGATTTGTTTACCAAACTGAGAACATCATGCTGTGCAGTGACTGCACGACAAAAATACACACACGTACATGAAATACTACATAAACTATACTATACAATATACAGGGTGTCTATTCCAATGACATGCCACTTATTTTAAATTATAATTCTATTGTAAACCAATTATTTGCATGCCTATGTGACGGCAAAATGTGGAGAACTCTATTCTAAAAGAACACCATGTACCTATAACCCATGTTTGCAAAGATTAAATGATTTGATTTGATTTGATTTGATTTGTCTCATTCAAATCGGTCAGTATGGGAAAGTCTGAAACTATAAGACATACGAAGATCTGTTCTGAGGAACCATGTCATCGATTTTAATAACAAGAAAAACTGCATTCATACATTTTAAAAAAACATCTGTACTCCGTTCGGGAATCGAACCCGGTTATTTTGAAAACAAAAACCTACACTATTTCTATTTAGATATCGATTGTGTAGGCCTTTTTTTTTTTTTTTTTTTTTTAAGGATGGGAAATCATCAAATGACCCCCCCCACTCTGGGCGGAGCGGGAGGGAGTGTCAGACTCTTACTGACTAAAAACCATCCATGTTCCTTCCTCGCCTTTTATGTTCCGGGGCCGCGGTATCTCTTTCGAACAGGCCCGCAAATTGTGTAGGCCTTAAGCAGTAAATGTCTGTATGAAACATGATGTCTAAAATGAATAAAATGCATTGTTTCCACATACTTTAATTTATTTTAGTAGGTGCTTGAACTGACCACGTTTACAATATTAAACAAGTTCTGGTATTTAAAATTGACTCTATGGTTGTTTGTACCTCTTTGCTGATGTTGCAACTTGATACATACACCTCTTTACATACACATGACATTGGCATTGCATTAAACCATTCCGGAAGTTTTGTTATCTGCGCTAATATTATCTAATATCGTGTTGAATGTTGTATTGAAAAAGACGGTGGTCACTTAGAGCAACTACTAAAATAAATTAAAGTATGTGGAAACAATGTATTTTATTCATTTTAGACATCATGTTTCATACATATATTTACTGCTTAAGACCTACACAATCGATATCTAAATAGAAACAGTGTTGGATTTTTTTTTTCAAAATAACCGGGTTCGATTCTCGAACGGAGTACAGATGTTTTTTAAAATGTATGAATGCAGTTTTTCTTGTTATAAAAATCGATGACATGGTTCCTCAGAACAGATCTTCGTATGTCTTATAGTTTCAGACTTCCCCATACTGACCGATTTGAATGAGACACCCTGTATATGTATAGTTTTATACTGGGCAGGTCCGCAACTCCACGTCTAAAGCGCTTAGGTAGCGTTCGGTTCATTCAAACACTGACAGAGAGACAGTCACTCTATACGACCAGCTGCAGTGAACCTCTAGGTAATGAACGCGCACACAAGTGTCAGTGTGCACGGTGCCGCGGTGCCGCGCCATGTCGGTGCACTGTGAGTGTGCACCGCTCTCAACGCGAAGTAGTTTTGTTTATTAGGTCACGTCTATGTAAGGTAACATTTGAATTTTAAATGTATGAAATTATATTTCGTAAGCGCGGTCAGACTTGCTCAATATCAACACTTCACATTATGCAAATCAGATCCATTCCGGTTTGTGTCGTAGTTATAGCAGCCTTGCGGATAACGGTGGAATTACCAAAAGTGGACCGAGTGTGTCACTGAGCGCAAGGCGGTGATGAAGTAATCCACACAACGAAAAGTGCCTCCCTTCTGCTTCGGCTCCGAGCCTGCCCTCTACCTACACCGGTTCCATTGCACTCTCTGCCCTTGAGCTCGTGTGCAACAAGAACATTGACCAAGAAATTATATCTACTGTTTATGCGAATACACAATAATCAATAATAACAAGTGACAGTTGCGACTTTTCTTTTGAACGTTCCCACGTTCCACGTTCCCCGGCCGCTTCAGCAGACTCATAATAGGGGAATGATATCCATCACGTTAAAATTCTTAAAATGACCAAAGACGCAGTTAATATTACAATTTGTAGTATTGTAATGAATAATGATGTACGGGTAGGTTAGCAGTACCTGCGGTGGTTACAGACGAGATACTACCCCTTGTCGGTGTTTGTCTAACGTTGCAGCGGGTGTCGCAAGGCGATGCATTTCAACGGCGAATGGATGGAACGAGTTCAATCAAATTATCTGCTGTGAGGCAAACGCTTGCGCAGCGCGCCCAAACCAACTAACGGTGGCTAATTGTCCGTGATGCGCCCGACACGATACGATACGACACGACACGACACGACACGACACGACACGGCACAACATGATCAACAACAAACATTAAACTTATAACAGTTCCTGTTGCCACTAGATCGAGGATGTTGCGACAATTTCCGTTTCGGATATTAATACGTTAATGTCGCGGTGCACGGTGACTTGATCTCAATGTAGATCGATCTGTGATTTCCTAAGAGCTATGCTTTCATAATGTGGTGGAATTTCAATAAAGTTTATGTCCTCATTAAAGACGGTGGCTTATCTCGATTGATTATTAGAATGTATCGTCTTCATGAGCTCAACAGCTCAAGGTCTATTGGTAACTGCTGATTTATGTTTCAAGTTGAATTTAAGAAATGGAATGTCAGATCACGGCCGAATCAAATCGCAATTAAATTATGAAAATAAATATTTTCATTATATTTTTATTTTTCACAACATTATATTAAAAATAATTATATTGCTTCGTACCTACCTTGTAGTTTGTAAATAAAAATTTATAAGTTATGCATCTTATTGATTTAGTGAGTGAAATATGTGTAGTTGTACGTCGTGATATCGGAGCACACGTGTGTATGTGTGTGTGTGTGTCGACCGGCGCCGGCGCACGCGACACGTGCTCATTGTTTGTTTTGTTTACCAACAGACGCTCACAGCTCACCGCTCGAGTCACGAGCGAGCAATTATATCGAGCTGTGATAATTGATCGATTGTCTGGTGATGGAGTAGTATGGCGTGTGGCGTGTGGCGTGTTGCGAGCGACGCCTCACTGTCTCCCATGTAACTCAACGCAACACGTGCGGCTTTCAATGATATACAACTACTTAAGAGCCCTCTTACAGTCCACTAGCGCCGCCAATCGAAAAAATGTCATAACTCGTAAATAGAATCAAAAATACAAAATGTGGTCTATTATTACTGTAGAAAAGGCAATAACGTAATATAGCTGTTTAGCTAAATCGTGCATTCAAAACATAAACGGCCGTTTTTGTTACAAATGCAGGATTTAGCTAAACAGCTATATTTCAAGTGGTGACAATGTGTTATAAAATTACGTTATTGCCTTTTCTACAGTAATAATAGACCACATTTTGTATTTTTGATTCTATTTACGAGTTATGACATTTTTTCGATTGGCGGCGCTAGTGGACTGTAAGAGGGCTCTTAATGATGATTGTTTTAATTGTGAAAAAATGAGAGCAATTTCACTGTCAGTAGTAGTTATCACTAAGTTGTTGTGAAATAACAATAAACGACAATTAACTTGTAAACACGTGTAGGCATCGAGAGCACATTGAGTGGCGCCATCTGTCGGGATGGAAGTGAACTATCACGTTACCAAAGGTAGCTACCAACTAGAGCCAGTGAGGTTTTATAATATTCGATTAATGACAAGGTTTTACATTTTTATTAACATTATGAAACGATTCAATTAATTAATGTTACCGTCCAATATTTCTTTTGAAAAGAATTCGTTAAGAAACGCCGCATAATTAATTCCATTGACAAACAAACAGATACTAAAACTGGTAGTTTTGCACAACATCGAATTAAACTCATTTACATAATGTATGTGATTGTTGCGTGAGCGCATTCGTAGCACGCGGGCGGCGTAGCACCGTAGCTCGTAGCCGATTGCTACGACATTTGGCGCTAGTCACGTTTTAGAACATTAAAGACCCCGTGATGTTCTATTTAGTATCCAAATGTGATGATGTAGTGAGTGTGAGGTGTCAGTTGTCACGTACCTAGGTCCCGTGGCTGCTCTGTCGCGAGGGAGGCGCGCTGTGCGGTGGACGAGAGCCGGTTGTTATATATATCGAGGGATCGTCTAGCGTTGGGCAAGCCGCGAGCCGTCCTACTCCGCGCGAGTGTCGCCGCGAGCCGCGCCGCCGTGCGTGCGCCTAACTCGACCATTACCCCTAATGTGCAGCATTATCCGCAATCATCCAGACATTACGTGTTTCAGCTGAACTCGGCGACAACAGAGTGTTGTCCGCGCACTCAGTGTCTGAGTGTCGCAACGTGCCGCGCTATCGGCATCCTTGCACTGACACGAGCGACACTCACCGCTCGCCGCCCGCGACCGAACAATTACCTGCGATTTGTATCGCAACTGCTCGTATCGGTGCCCATTATTTTGAATTGATTTAGAACCGAGATCCTCAATTAAAGGTAGTAAATATCTCTCAATTGCCTCTGAGCGGCTGCTCAAGTAATGAGTTATACAATATTTAAACCACTGCTTCAGTTGCCTAATAATATACAAGTCGGCGCCGACAATACTACTTATAATAAATTAAACTGCGTATATCTCATGCCGGCCATTTTTTGCATGATATACAGCAATATGCTAGCAACGACAGGTTAACGACCCCACATCGGTACAAACACTATACACATATTGTCTCGCTACTTCAAAAACTTTTGACAAATTCTTTCCTCAAATTGTATTTCTAAGTGCAAATTAGTGGTAATTATAACTAAGGCTAGAGAATCAATATGACTGGTGTTCCATTTCGGTAACAGTTTCAGGCAATTTAATTTGTTTGAAGAAAAATACTTTAAATTTCGATTTATTTGATAGTTTAAAATATTCATATGAACTAGTATTACTAGTGTTTCATTCATTGTAGTATTGTCGGCGGTGCCACGATCTATAAATAATAATATGATTAAAATTCCAACAGCTGAGCTAATTTAATTTTTAACTCTACTTAGGTCAAGTAACATACTAAGGAATGAGTAATCGTGAGTTAGGTGTTTTGTGTTTTTATAGAGGCCGGTAATTAATTAATACTGAAAGTAAATAGATGTAAGAGAAGTAAAGTCGATATGCGTGAGGCTACGCGGCCGTGACCTTTCACCAGCTAGCTAATGAATGAGCTGCTTGTGAGAACGTTTAGTCACAAATGAGTGCAGAGACAGCGGATAACTAAAGTATTACAGTACAATGTGAAGATGCCGCTCATCTGTCTTTTCATTGAGTTAGCAGATCCGGGCGGTCACGTTGGGTAACGCCAATAGCAAGTGATCTGAGATATGCGTATTCGTACACAATAATACGCAACGCAGTTTGAGCATTCTTTCCTCTCGAATGATTACTTAACAATGCAATAACTAGTGGAGCCAGTTATAATATCGTACGTGATGTCTTCATCGCTGATCGTGATGTAACTCGGCGCGCTGGTCGCCACCGCCGCGCCGGCATGACACGAGCTCGTGACGTCACAGAGAGCTCCTGCCTGCCAGGGTCCAGCGCCACACTCCTCGACACGTTCGTATTGTTTCACGTGATTCGAAGAATGTGTGGCGGAAGCGTGCGGGAGCCGGTCACTAGTGACGGGAGAGCGATGCGACAATACTAACTACGTGTAATCATTACAATTACTCTGATTGTGAAGAATGCTGCATTGTGCACTGTCGCCGCCAGTTCCGCGTCCCGCACGTAACGTTTGCGAAAGTGACGATTGTTGTGCGCGCGCCGACGAATTGGGCGAATGGGCGCTCGGTGACGTGGCGCAACACTAGCTCATGTAACGCATCCTCACGAATCATGACTAAACGATCATTACACCGTACTTCCTCGTTGCCCCAATGTGGCCGACGCTTGTGGTCATCTGCTCCTAAATCATATGTTCCATGACACGTTGCGCAACAGATAGTCTGCTCGAGATAGATGCTTTACAATAGATAGCATCATGAGAACTGTTCACAATGACAATGATAAAGAATTTACTACGATAGTACACTTTATTATTGTCACACATAGTGAGTACGTCTGTGGGAACGGAGATGTTTCTCGTGTGTCGTGTTAATGCCCGTATTGCTCGGCTGATGGCAGCTGCCCGCGGTTGTCGACGATCAGTTCTGTAGATTGATTGTTAGCATGTCTCAGTACTGTGCTGTACTGTGCACAGCGACGGGAACATCGGCGGAGTGGAGGCCGCGACCTCGGACCGGACTCTACGGCGAAGGTTTGCACGCCGACGCCGACGCCCCTAATTATTATTGTAAAATAATAACCAATAATAACGCTCCACTGAATTGATTTGCCAACTACTAGTTTTTAACTACCCGGCGATGTGCTTTGTTTAAGCGTATCGAATTAGGTTAAGTGTTCACCGCTGTTCGCTCGGCGCTGCGGTCGAACGTTTCCATCGCCGTTCAAGTTATTACGGAATTTGCGTGTGTCAGGAGTTGCGACAATCTGATAGCTCGGGTTTGTTACTTTTGTAATATTGTTGTTGAAGTAGTGTGATGTGGTGCAGGTTGCAGCACGCATGCGGGGCGAGTGTAGCACTGCGCGACATCGTCGAGCCACATTGTTGGTGCGACAGAGCGCACGGTGCACCTCCACCCACACGTTACGTCTAATATCATAAGGTAATGAGCAGCAATACGCGCAGAATTAGGTCGAAGCTTATTAAACTCGCCGGTCGTATTCAAATATAGCATGCTCACAGACGTCTTCGCAGCAATACTTCTAATGCAAATAGCAATTATTATCATTGTTTGTGTGCTGAGTTCGTGCTCAGTGGCACGCGACTCACTGCTCCTGAAGTTATGTCTCTACGTTTCATCGGTATATATGTCACCGTAAAATTGTCAAACACGTCACACAAACCTCTAGCGATATCGTAAAATCTCGAAATATTGTCAAACGAACATACTGCTTAAAACAAAACGAATTATGGTAGTCAACTCACGCGGTGTGGAGGGTAGGAGGGGTCCCCCTCGAGAGAAATATTGATTATTATAACGTGACCTTAAAACAATATATATTCCCCTAAAAAGCGTAGTCGACGGAGCCCCGCTTCGCAATTTCCGAGTGCAGGGTTTAAAGGAATATTGTAATATAACACGTTATATTGTAATATAACGTGTTTGATAATTTTACTGTGACATATATAAAGCAAAGACAGTGTGTAAATGAATGAAGAATAAAAAGATTCATGAGAACAATATACTCGTATGAATATTTCCTAATTTTCAAACGACTTGCTGACGTTCGTGCGTGCCACACTGCCGCACCGCAGACTGTAGAAGGATCTCCTCACTGAAGGGAGAAGGAAGTGCACGTTGTCACATGGAGCGCGCCGTGTTATGTTTGTGTGCGCGTCGCATGCGAGATGGGTGACATCCAGTAGTGTCAGTGACGCGGCCGAGGGGATCTACAACAACGTGAACGCGAAACGTAGCCGCTGCGCTGCGTCAGCGCCGCGCGCCCAACAAGTTGCGGAAGTGCTCAACTTAATTAAAGCGTGTAGGTACGTAGTTGGGAGCAGGTAACACACGATCGTATTTAAAGGTTTCTACGTATTATGTTTTGGCGGAAAATAATGTCGAAAACAATTACTCACAACACTTCCTTATGCCCGTGAATGTGCAACTTGCGGGAAACATATTTAAACGTGACCTTATATTATGAATATTGTTTAACCTTAGCGTGTCGTCACCGGCACGGCCGGCGGCCCTGAGCAGACTTTCGCTCGTCGCCTAACGTTTCCTATTGATGTAATGACAGACGCAAACTTTGCCAAGCATCGGGCGCATCTCTCGCTTAATAAATTAAGCGATCTTATTGAATACCTAGCTGCTGCATGCCGCGCGCTGCACTAGCTGCAGGTTGCAACACACGCGGTTCCAGCGAGCTCAGCGCTCTCGTCTCAGATATTATTGACGGACGTTTATGACGAGTCCTCGATTCCGTCATATTATATTCGCATTAAGCTTTCCATCGTGTCGCAATGAGTGCAGCGAGTGTCGCGTGTCGCGCTGATCAGTATCGAGGTGGAAGGGTCTGGTATCATGACGTGCAGTCTCACGCGGCGGACGCGGTGAGGGCAACTTCCCGCGACCATTACCTACGAGTACGTACTACGACTGCGATATAATTAGCGGCGGATACTTGCACACACCGCCGCCGCCGCCGACGTGTTACATATAGATGAAGCTACTACATTTTTCTCTCTCTTCTTGATGTGAGACCACTTTGTTAATCAACTATTTAAACAACAAGGAAATAAACAGCAACAATTACACATGCACTGACTTTGTAGTAATGTTTATCTTCATCTTCTAATTACAGCTTGTCCTACATTGAGTTGTTATTTGGCGCGGTTTTAAAACATTTCGTTTTGAAGTATTTCTGAAATACCAAGCGTTGTTGTTAAACCTGATCTCATGTTACATGGCAGGCAGGCGCGGGGGGAGGGGCGCGGGGCGCCGGGCGCGGCGTGCGGGGTGCGGCGTGCGGGGTGCGGGGACACGGCTGTGGGCTATTTGCACAACACCCTTTCACCGCGCGCTGCTGGCGCTGGTCGTGGTGGTGGTGACTCAAAAAGGAAAAAACCCAAATCTGGAGAATGTTAACGTCCTCGGGCGCCCTTTGACGACGCCCACCGGACACTATGCACACAGACACGAGCCGAGTGACGTCATCAGCTCGGCCGGGATCACTGCACCTACCTACGCCGATGGAGTCTGGTCTAGATTCCTTTATAGACAAGCTTATAAGTTGAGACATAGGTATCACTGACTCAACTTTTTAGACGAAAGTCGTACGACGCTATTAAGTAGTTAGTACAGATATTCAGCTTCAGTGCGCGTTATTTACAATGATATTTGTGTATTTTACATGTGCCGGGGTCTGAGGTGATGGTAGCCTCTGATACAGACAGGTTGTGATTGTAGTAACTAGTAATTTCTTAAAGAGTTATTTTACTCGTCATGATGAACGAGTCATAAAATAGGAACAACACTGAAATGAGGGCAGTAAAAGGAGGACACCCCACACCACGGAAAGCTTCTATAAAAGCGTGCGGCCGATACTAGACGTAATGTTAACCTTTTACTGCGACGGCGATGTTTCTGGTTGGATTGTGATGCAACACTAAGTAGATACAATTACATACAAATATAAGTATGTACAGTTTCAGTACTTTCTAAACGGAACCGCGGCTCATCGGCGAGCGCCGTGACGCAACCGACGCGCCGCCGCCGCGCCGCCGGCCTATCTGCGCGACGCGTCGGGAACCAACACCACGTCGACATCATCCTGAACGAATAACGTTTAGGAGCGCTTAGCATCAGTGACCGATCAAGCTTATGATCTCAGCACGATAGTGCGCTGAATTAAGGAGTGACACGCGGCGATCACGTGCAGTTCTCGTCACACGCTGATCAGAGCGACTGCGAAATATTTTACGAGGTACTTGAAGTGAACGTCGTGCATATGTTGTAGGAGTGTTAATAACGCTTCATAAAGTTATTAATATACGCGGTGTGGCAAGTGTGGCAAACGTCCGCGCGAGCGCACCGAACGTTGCGCAGGCGCCGCGCGCCGGATGCGCCGGGAATGTGATCGATATGTTTCACATCACAACACCGCCGCACAGCTCACGTCGGACCTTCAGCCGCGTCCTCACGCGGTGACCTCGCACTCGCGGCACTCGCGCCCACGTTGGTACAGTTTCAGCGCTACATGTTATTATCGTCATATTTCCAAAAAGGCGAATATGTGTAGTGAGCGGCGCGCCGAGGTCGCTGGTAAAAGTTGCACTCGTTCACATTGGCAACACGAGACGGACTTTCGCGTTACTGTAACACGTATACCGTAACAACGCCACTGAGTGGATGCTACAACATAGCTCAAAGTTCACCGTTTACGTTTTCCAGCCTCACCCTGCCCCTCCCCGCCCCCGCCTACACCCCCGCGCCCGACGATAGCTTATCTCTTCTCTCCATTGCATCACGCGTCTGCGTAGTTTTGTTTGTCTGCATGTTGCATGTACATGCCTGTCATCTGGTTTATTGCAATTGATTTTCAACTTTAGATTGAAAGTGAATAACCTCGCATGACCAAAGTGTTGCAATGTTCCATCAATAGCAAAATTTATTAACAGAAATGTGCAGCAAAATATTTTGAAATTTAAACTCCGCAAAAAGAGAATTTTGTTGGATAATGTTGGTCACTCGTAGAGTATCTTCTCTGGGCTGCCATGTCATTTAGTTGGAGGGCTCCCCACAGGTCCCTGCGCACGTTCCCACACGGCTGACGGCAGCGACGCGACGAAAAACGTGAACATTGCCAACATGCATGACAATGCGTGTGTCCTGAACGCGGCGCACAAGAAGTGCTCCCATTGCGCACCGACACCCGCCGGGTTCCCACAAGCGAACCTAACAACTACAAAACAATATGTACTCGAGGACAAATTCCAACACCAGAAAAATAATCCTAATTGTTCTATTACAGCCGTTTGCAGACAAAATCGTTAATTTGATTGATAGCAAGTATTTAGCTACGAAACCGAAGAGATATGAATCAAAAGTGTAACGAGTCCTCACATCTAATTTGAATGAGTTACAACTTGGAACTGTTTAATAGATGTACATTAGTATGAACATCGACTTACATCGATTGAACAAAAAACATGAATTGAATATTAACCAACCGTCACTCACTCACTCAGCGCAGATTACAAAGTAACAAGTTGACGTAGAGCAGCTCAAGTTATGAAATTAAAATTCAACGTTGTTATTAATATGTAAATTATAGTTGAACTTTACTGTTTAAACGAACGCTATTTGTACGAAATAAATTAAACTAAAAAATTAAATTGAACAAAAACTGGATTGCTACGAAGTAAGAAATCTCCGACCCAACTCCTCGTGTAAAAGACATCAACGCAACACGACCTTTCGTAGCACCGTAGCGCTGCTACGAACTATGTTCGCTTGTATTGACTTTGAAGTTTGACGCGTTTAGATATTAGTTTGATAGTGAGTGGCGAGTGTTATGAGAGCATGCCGAGCTATTGTTGAGGGAAACTGTAGAGGTATGCCCAAGTGGAATATGTAGGTCTGCTACGAGCTACGAGCGGCGTAGACGCGCGCAACGTCGCTTCGCCAACGAGCCTTTGTGAACAAACGATTGACATTTTCTGCAATATCTTACAAGCATCAAAATAAATTAATGCATTCTTTAATTTTCCTTAAACTAAACTCAGTTGATCACATTGAAAGTGAACTTTAATGATTGAAGCCAAGGAAACATTATTTAAATGTAAATTATAATAAAGCTTGACAGCTTTAGTACCACACATCAGTGTTGAATGATGTTATCTTGACATTTAAGTTAAATGAGTGTTTTGTTCAAGTATTTAATTTACTACATTCAAGTACTCAGGACGGTTATCGATCGAATAAGTTAAACGAAACTTGTTAGAGTTGGAGGCCAGGTGTCCGTGTGTAATCTTATTCAATTATTACAGTTAGCATGTCTTGTTTCGAATTTGACGATTCGTATTTAAAATCATATAATATGTTATTTAAATTGTGATACAGGAGGCTCCATTTTAATTAATTAACTTAAACAGTTTATGATTAGACATTAAGATGCACATGTAATATTTCAGTTAAATAAACAAGAACGCGCGTATGAATAAGATAGTGATCTGTCAAGTGGTACAAGTTTATAGAGCTGTGGTGCGCGGTGCGCGGTGCGTGGTGTCGCTCAGCGTGAAAGCGCAAGTAATTGTCCCGCGGTCGACCTTGACCCGCGCGTGCACACTGCCACGCCCGCTGTCCGCGCCACAGTTCAGCGACACGCAGAGGACTCACTCCACACAGTACATCATGATACGGAGTAACTATGTGGAGACAACGATACAGATAGAGTACTCGTGTCTGACTTCAGGAAAACAACTCAAATTAACGCTTTGCGGAAACACAAAAGAAGTTATATTTTTATCACTTCTTGAGGAGTTCAATATTATGTCTTGCAATGTGGAGAACATTGATACGTCCCCCGTTTTATCAGTCTCACAGGTAATAATATCTACAAACAATCATCACATTAATTGTGCCTGAAAGCAATAATGGTCATTTAGTGTTTTAATAAGGTAGTGTATTAGTAGCAGCTTGAGTGGTCAGAGCTAGAGGCACGACGTTCCCCTCCAGTGTTACGATGCGTCAGATAAGGGCTGCTGCGTAACGTTAGCGAGCGCGTGACCTCCACCATTATATCTGTACCTGCACTACTGGACCGCGGAACATTTCACCTCTGTCCTAATCTTTATGTAAAGCAGGCTCGCTCGCAAAGGTCGCAGCGGTCATGGTTGCACAAAAACGTCAACGTTACGATATTTTTAGTTTTAACGTTCCGTACAGGTCAGAGGGCACATGGCACAATACAACGGCGCTCGTATGACGGAAACTGGCGGGATAACACGTCTGTCTTATTGCGATAGTCACACGAATATGAAATCATAGAATATTCATAAAATTAAATGTCACTTACGGGATATCTTCCGTGATTGTGATTGATTTTTAAGTTTAGTTGTGAACTGTGGTAGCTTGAAATAGTGTTTATTCATAAAATAACGAAATATTTAAGAGCTGCGCTTAAGTTGGCGTATTTAGAGCGCTGTAAAACCCGATCTAGGTACTTAGATAGCAAGCTAACTCATCTGTAACACTGAGGATCCTGTTACGTAGGTTTAACCATTAACTGAGTGCGGCGGAATGCGTGTTGTTATCCAAGGAAACATCGCTTGCGCCACTGCCGAGCATAACGGTGCGCGGTGAGAACAGAAAGCGTTCGTGTCAGTACGACAAGTGGGAGGATGAAGCAGGAGGAAGATATGGACGTGCGTGACGTCACACTCACTTTGTATTACTGACGTTACTTCATATTGTGAACCATCACTTCCATACCAGTATTACGAAAGTCGAGACTAATAAGTAACGCCCAAGTTCTCGAGATGGATCTTGAAGAACATTTTTGTTTTATAAAATGACCATTTCTTGTTCGTATTAAAAATTATCCGGTCCCCTTACCGAGCCTTAGGACGCACTTACAACAGCGGTTACCTAATAGTTCGCGAAAGGTCCGAATGTTAATGTAGCACGTTGACCGCCAACGAACACGATGACAAACACACACACATACATACGCAGTGGGTACACATTAGCGGAGGCGATTGCGCGTGTTATGAGATGTGTTCGCCAAATTAATGCGGCTATTTGATACACGTAACTGTTGCCTGTGTGTGTGTCGCTGTGCACACTGTGCCTGCCGTGCACGGACACAACGCGTCTGTGTGCGTTTCCTTTCGCCGCGCGCGACCTCCTTCCGCCGGCGAAAGTGGCGCACGCGCACGCCGCAGACACAACACATACAGTTGCTCAACTGACAAGCATTCTTGCTCTGATATTCACTTCCATACACCCGAACCAACTTAAAGTCCTCATGATGAATCAGGATAGATCAACTAAGTCGAGTAAAATTATGAAATGTAGTACAAGGAGCTTGATAGATTGATTGCAAAGGAAATGACATACACATTTCAATGGAAATAGCAAAAAATACGTAATTTTCAAATTGCAAAACACGCTATGAGATCGCAGCCTCTGAGGCAAAATACCTCATTAATTATTTATTTGTGTCACGATGATGAGTTTAAGTTATGAATGTGGCTGGTCACTGCTCCGTCACTGTGCTCACAACAAATAAGTAAGAATTGTCGTACTGGGTTAGCTGAACTGTGGCGCGCCACGCGTTGCACACAGCCTGCGCACTGCAAACTTCGTGCTCTGATTGGAACCGGTTCAATATTGTGAGTTTTAGTTATAACAAACACATATTGGTGCCGACAGACACAGTAGTAAGTATTAATTAACGTTATGTAAGACATCGTTTATTGACATCATTTTGTTTGTAAAAGTAATGACGCGCGGTCTGGCCTTCCGCAATTGAACTACAATTTAGTAAAAGATTTAAAAGCAGTTTGTATGAGTGTTTAACTGGTTGAATAATAGGGAACAAAACAACAGCATCTCGGCGGCTGCGCGGGCGCTGGTCGGCGGTGATATAACAAGCGGATCGTTTTTATTAAGCGGCGCTTGTGCTTCCCATTATCGACTATGCTGATGTTTGTTACTCTGATTTAACCCAAGAACTTCTTAGCAAATTGGATCGTCTTCTCAACAATTGCATTCGTTTCATTTTTGGCCTTCGTAAATATGAACATATCTCTTCTTACCGCTCTCAGCTGAAATGGCTGCCTATCAGACTCAGGAGATCCCTCAGATCTCTCTGCTTGCTTTTCACCACCATGAATGATCCATGCGCTCCTGAATATTTAAAAACGTATTTTAAGGTGTTGGGTAGTTCTCACAGTCGGAACCTTCGAGCTTCCAAAAACCTAATCCTTCAAATTCCCTCTCACCGTACTGGTTTTATGTCCTCTTCTTATGCTATCTCCACTATAAAACTCTGGAACGCGCTACCCCTTGGCATTAAAAAAGCCGAAAGCAAATTGGCTTTCAAAAGAGCAGTTCGGAAGTTTTATTTAAAGTCGGTCTGAGTTGTTTACCATATAGTCATTCATAGAGTCGTAATTATATCAAAAGATTTCTCGTATTTCGGACTATTCGTTTGTATTTATATATATTAGTTTATTTTGTATTCTTATTTATGTATTAGTATGTAGGTACCTATTTATGTGTTTATTTTAGGATTACAAGATGGTATGTTTCTTTTTATTTTTATTGTACTCTATCACAATACTGTCTATTTGACCCAATGGTTGACTGGTAGAGAATGCCTTGTGGCATTAAGTCCGCCTATGTACCACTATTGTACATGAAGTTTAAATAAATAAATAAATAAATAAATTCGACTAGCGCGGTGGTACTCGCGGCTCTCTCAGATAATATAATTGCGCTTAATTTCGCAACTTGTGCCTAGATCCGGTCGAGACACCCGCACGGAGGGGCGGGAGGGGCGGGAGGGGGGGGGGGTAGGCGTTATGCTTTATCGGTCAGCCGAGTGCACTCAATATCACCTGCCTCATGGTAGTGGGCCTCGAGCAGGGCTTGGTATATGAGCTCCAGTGACCTGCCTTGAACTAACGATTGTTGTGTCCGACAATGGTCATCGCCTCGCTGATGTCACGCGAATCACGGCTTGACGTGTTCCGCTCTGACAGTGATGGTCCACTCCACGGTATACGGCTACACCGCCGCTTGGTACTGATCGGTCAATCTATTGATATGATTGGACGTGAATCGTTACTTATATTTACAAGAGAGTGATTAACTTGTCGAGTTTATCAATGAATACAATAAGTGTAGTTTAGCTAGCAGTTGTGTGCGCGCGTCACAGTCGCGTGCTGTGTGCGGATACCGCAGAGTATGTTGCACTAACAACAGAACCTGATCCCCGGACAGTTCTATGTGAAGTAACCGAATCAAGAAGTGAGCTGGTTACACGTTCGTAGATCGGTTTCGTTTAATTTGAGAGAGAGAATAATGTTCGGATATTTAAAGTGAACAGTTTGCGCAATAAATGGAAAACCAGTGCAAAAACTTAATTGAGAGCCTTGAACCAAATTAGTGTTATTGTCTCTCGGTAGTTATTGTAAATCGGACAGTTGAAGTATTGCAAATGTTATTACTTGTTTATAGCCAATAGCAGGGTCAAAATGAACGGGGCGGTGCAGCGGTGCGCCAGGAAATGCTAATGTGCAGCTGGTGTTGCTGCTCGCTATAGTCCGCAGTCTTAGAGAAATGTGCCGCCATTATATTACGACGAGGAAGTCATCAGAGCTTCGAGAATATAATTACGGGTTTCGCATAATTACGTTCCATTTCTTATTACATCATTATACTCGCGATTAGTATTCGCGTTCATTGCGTGGTTTAAAGTTCAAAGTGCAGTTCTATCATGTACCTATCTAGATAGTGTAGGATAGTATTGGCGAGGCGAGTTCGTTCGAGTGTGATCGTGTGTGCCGAGGTAGTTAGCACGTCTTGTTGAGAGTGTATGTGTACGCGCCGCGAATGTTAACTAGTTAACAGAGCGTGAAAGTAAACAGTACGTACGTCACGGCGCGCGGCGCGGCCGACACGCGACACAGTGATCACTGCATACTTGTACTGGAGCTGCGGGCTCCAGAGGAGCGCGCAGGGAAGCAGTGACGTCACCGCTAGCGTGTTGCGCAACGTGCGTCCCCTTCCCCTCAGCACACACCCGCCCTCACGCGCTCACTCCATTGAGAGCGCACTATCGATTACATATCGAGTTACTTTATGTAACAACTGATGTGGCTCCATTGCCGGGATGGTGCAACGCGAACTGTGCTGGCCCGCCGCGCGCCGGTGTCCGGGTCATCGATCATGTGTTCGGTTCGATCTGTTCTACTATCACTTCAGAGAGGTTCCGTGTTACATTGCGCGATACACGTGGCCAGCCCGCGTTGAACCTGATAGGATGGTGTCCAGGTCAACAATTTAACTGAATGTTGCTGTATTATCTTTATATCTCGACCGTGCATGAAACTGCGATGTACATGACTTTCTTCTACTTGTAGGGTTGCTTGTCACTTTCACGTGTGCACGTATATGTACTCGTATGTCCTGCTATTTGTAAACTTGTCAAGTGTCTCGTGCGACTGGCCAGCAAGTCGTGCTGTGAGTGAAGCGACCTCCGACACTGGCACGTCAACACTCCTCTCGCTAATTATGTCACAAGCCCACTGCCCGGCTTACTGACCCATGTTAATCTCGTATGTACGGTCGAACAAGCTATTTGGTTTACACTTCACAATGTAATTTGTGGGTTAAACTGTAAACCAATTAGCTTGTTCGACCGTACCTAATTCGGTGTATTCCCACGGCGTGTTGTAACAAGTGTGTTGTGTGTTGCGTCACACCACACACACACACACACATGTCCAAGTAACATCAACACCATAGCGTGACATATTGAACCAGCTGTATCTCCACGACATCAACGAGATTGATCGAGCGATCGATTTGTTCTCGTTGGTTGCAACATTATTGTCGATGCGGTTTATTATGTTCATAACCAATAATCGATATCTATTCAGGTTGTTCGACTGTAGCACCTTTGTGTTGACCAGCGTGACTAATGTTAAATTAGAAACATAGTAAGTAGTCCGCGACATTGTCTTGATGTGCTAGTGTTCATCGCTACGTGCGTGTGTGTATGTGTGTGTGTGTGATGAGGAGGTGCGGGGCGGTGCGGCGCGGGGGGGGGGGGGGGAGGAGGATGTCACACGGTACGCGACAATACCGCGAGATGTACAAGTTCAAGGGCGGTGGGGTCGTCGCGCATGCGCACACGCACGCCGTTAAGTAGCATCGCGCAGAAGGCCCGAGTGTCGCCCGCGCCGGCTGACACTAACATGTGTACAGTATTGGTACAGACCATCCGACCGAAAAGTGGCAGCTGCTTGTGCTCCATCCAAGTTTCTCTCTTCCTATACTTCCCCACAAATTTTCTTCTGTTTCGGTCAAAATAATAATACTTCTGTGAGTGCGCGTGGGTGGCTTCCCGCGTGCGCATCCCATCTCACTACAAGGTCACTGTTGCCGGTCGTGCGCATGTGCGCAATCATAACGGCGCTCCATCGGCGAGCATGTGACAAGTGCGCAGTGACGAGGTCGCCGGTATGCGGCATGCGGCACCGGGTCACGTCACGACTCCATACTTATTGGCAGATTGTCAAACGTAATGACGAGCATGTCTTTGTCTGTCGATGGTATCTATGGACATCCAATGCGTGGTGAACATGTCAAGGATATGTGGTTCCTCGGTTGCTTAAAATCTCTTCGTGAAAAAACAGCAAAGGAAGGCTGAGTGGTCAACGGATCAATAGAACAAGTCACAGCTGTCGTTTTGACAATCACACTCAGACAACGTTGTGAACGATGACGTAGTAGTCTCCCGCTGACAGTGGCTCTCAGTGGTCCTCTGAGTAACTCTGTAATAACTGGAGCTAAGGGCTGTCTCACTAAGTGGCGACCCACTTTACGTAACGCACGATATGCGAATACAATTGTCGTACATGATAAACCCACGACAAATAACTTGCAATACATACAAGAAATAATATAATGTATAGTTCACAATACAAAGGTCTCCAAGTCACTGTGAAACAGTTAAATGAGTCGTAATTATTGTAGTTGCTTGAGCATGTTCCGCGGTCATTGTGATACTGTTCTGTTCGCGGTAATCATTGTTGATGTAATCGCTACTCTGTGGTTTTATTACACTACGAGTAGGTAAACCGTTTCATAGGAAACTCAAATATGTGCGATGAATGTTGATTGATGACAACACAACATCAACACAGAGCCCTGTGATCAACACCGAGAGTGTGCGCCGCGCGGTGAAGTGGCCGCTCGAGCGCTCGTCGGTAAACATGACGGTGAGCATACACATGAAGGATGTTGAAGGAGGCACATCGTAGAACAACACGCGGATAGATTGTGTCTGAGATGTTAGTGATGTTTGAGATGTCGGGTACAGACGTATAATGGTAAGGATGGTAATTAATGAGTACATCCGTAGTCGCCACAAAGACTTGGGGAAAAAGGAAGCCTCCTCAGCTGCTCACTGCAGACATCTTTTCGTGAAACGCTCGCTGTCGACCAGATTCAAACAATAGATTAAAAGTTTTCATCTTTCAAAATTGCACTCTGACCATGTTACGTGTAAATGTACTAAAAGCATTCTCTTGTTTCTTTTGTACCCAGAAACGATTACTGCTCGAGGCTAAGGCAATCTTTACTGCACTTTCAAGGAACAAGAAACTAGTAAGAGACAGGTCAACTAGAGATGTAGTGCCTGCGACTAAACTGGAAGTTTCAGTCGCAAATGTTAACTCGATAGTTCCAAACTACTGCGACTTGCATTTTAGTTTAATATCCCTGTGCGTGGAGCGAAGTACGCACTAGCCAGCGACCTCCGCACCACAGCCGCGGGTCGCGGGCGGCGCTCGATATCCTTGTTCTTGTTTCCACTTCGTTTATTGTCCGATTAATAATCATTGGCAATGACAACTGCCCCCGAAATGAGAACATTTGCGCTGACCCCGCGTGACCTAGCGCGGCTTAGCGCGGCTGTCTGCGAGCGCCGAGCGCGTCATCGTCGGAGCCATGTCCGATCCACATCTTATAGTTGGCCCTTCCTTGTGTGACCACTGAAGGGCTCCGCTGTCTGCTCTAATCCTTGGCTCTCATGCAAGGTCCTGGGCGAAGTAATGCCCATCTCTGTCCCAAACTCCGAGTCAATATTTATTGTTACCGTCACCTCATCACGTAACTACTCCAAGTAACTGTTGACTTAGGAAAGTGAAGCCGGCAACCAAGCATTTCGTATATCAAGTTCACTGCGCAAAAAACATTGCCGGGGAAACGATTTTTTTTTTGGTAGAAAAAGTCATGGGTTACGATAGCTCTCAATATAACGCACCCAAAACATTGTGTTGACGGACGCATTGAATAATACAGGGGTTAGTGAACAATTCAATTCAAAGTAAAAGTGGAAAGATAAAGTTGGAACTTTGACTTTCATTATCTCCGTAAGTAAAAGGTTCCTCGGTAGGGTCCAGAACAAAAAAAATGCAATGACGGTACGACGCGAAGGCGGCGTTGTTGGCTTCGTTAATATTATTTTAACATCCTTATTGTGCACATATCTCAATATGTTCATTTGACTATTTCGTAGTTTCATATATTTATGACAACATTAACAACACCAACTTGAGCATAGCGAAAAGATGGAGATTCACATCGAGTTTTGCTTGAAAATCACGCGCCGGGCGTTGATGTCTTCCGTACCGCAGCTGAGTCGGTCAATGGCTTAAATTATTATCATTTCAATAAATTTAGAATGGATTGAGGAAATTGTTACATTTAGTAATTTATAAGTTCTTTAAAAATGTTGAAAAAGTGGTCGGTCGTTGGCATTAATAAGATATATTATTATTATTAGTATAGTGTAATGTGGCTTCACGATTTCATAGTGTACATAATTAGAACACGTAGGACACTGGCAGTAGGGCGCGTACAATAGTGCGGGTTGGGCAACAGGTCAGGGGGCGAGTGCGTGCGGAGCGTGTGTCACGCGTCTGTCATACTCATGCGACGTGTGGGGGCGGGCAGGCGGGGTGCGGGGTGCGGGGTGCGGGGTGCGGGGTGCGGGGTGCGGGGGGCACAACATTGAACCTGCAGAGTGTTCACGACTCGTGCTGGTTGATGACTTAATACTCGAAGTAAGGAGTTAGGGATAACATGCTCATGACGTTATAACTGGTTACTATAACACGGCCAGATATCTTTACTTTAAAAAATCAAAATGATTAAATTGACAACAGGAAGACAGTCTAAAATGTAGACGATGTGTGTGATAGTGAGAGAAAAGCAAATATAAAGACTGAAAAACAGAATACCATTGAATAGAGTGGAGAGATAGTTGCCAGGATACACCGACCAGTGCCCGTTTCCATTGTCACTGGTTTATTGGGATCGGAAACTTAATAAAGCAGATAGGAGACAGGCTAAGTGCGCACGGCGTACGGCGCACGGCGCACGTGCCGTACTGCGCTACGTCCTGCAGGTGTTGTGGGAGTAGAAGCAGTCTGTGTCATGCTGTGCTGCTGTCTGACCCTGCAGCACGTGGCTCCCACTTGTGAGCTTTGGGCCGTTGCGCGTTGCTCCAACAAATCGCAAACTAGTCTCAAACGTAACTGAATTGTTAGGTTTTGTGATCACCAAATGTACAGTACATATACGTCCGAAATACAAAATAATAAATAAATACTAACATAACATTGTGCAAATGATAAAATTCAAACTTGGAACATCAACATCAATTAACGTTAATTGAGTTTGTTCTGTATCTACCGCCGCACATTACTCAGGGAAGCGTCTGGTGAGGGACGGGAGGAAAATCTACTCGGGGACGGTGCACGCTGGGTGCCAAGTTGCAAATGAGAAACGTGCAAACCGAATAGCTCACGAGCGACAATGAGTGACCTAGCTCACCAAGCAATGAACCATTTATGTTCGGATGTTACGGTCAGCAATCATAATCTAATTAGCAAATTTAGGTTTTAGATATCTGGTTTGACAGTCGAAGGTCTCTGTTCAGTCGCGAGGGGTAAAGTGGGACGAGGGTGAGACAAGACGGGGGTCTTCTTTATCATGTGGTTAGTGCCTAAACTGGTGTCACAGTTTTTATGCCACCCATTGGCTCTCTTTTGGTTTAACATACCGTCAAGAAGGGGGTGCGGTGGGGTCATTTAGTCATGGCGTGACCTTGACCGCTACAGTCAAACTTTCCCTTAAAGTCCAACAGAATATTGTCAAAGCAAAATATAGAATGTTAGATAAGATGACATGAAATGATTGGAACGCTCGGCCGTCCGTTACATAATGGTCAAGCGACCCACTTGTGTACGAGGAAACCTATCGCGTCGTGACGGACAGTCTGTGCAGCGCGAGCACCACGTGCGTGACGTCACGCACCGCGCGCCTTGTTTGTTTACATCTCACTATCAGGTCACTGGCCATCCCGAGCGCGGCAACAACACCCAGCGAGCAAGTTGCAAGCTGGCGGTGCGGGCACAACGATCCAATTTTTAATTATTATAATTTAAATAAGCGACAAAGTGGAGGGCAAAAGCGGCTTGGCTCAATGTTATCGAAATCGCTTTCAATCGTGCGATAGATCGATATTGTGTGTTGAAACGCGCCCAATGTCGGGCGGCGAGGTTGCGCCGCGCCGGCGTCGATGAAGCAACGGACTTCAATTGCACTACATTCCGTTCAGCGGCGAGATCATGGCAGAGCTCAGAGGTCCAGCCCGGACGGCTACCCGCGCCTGGCGTCCGGCGTGGCCGGGGCCAGGGCGGCGGCTTTTGGCTCACTTTCGGTTTCATAACGGGTGGTGAGGCGGAAACATCGCGCTTATGCAAGCGCGCGTGCTGTGTAGTGTATGTGTGTGTGTGCGGGTACGTTACCGAGCAGCGGCGAGGCGGCGAGGCGCGAGGCGGAGACACGTACGGGAGCTGGGCTGCTGGCGTGAGAGGTCCGGGGACACGAGTGATCGGAGCGGGCGCGCGCGACCGAGTGCTGCAGCGGCCGGCGCCGGCGCCGCGCCTGCCCGCGCCCCCCACCCGCCGCCCCCGCCCCGCTCCCCGCCCGCTGAGCAGCCTCTCACCGAACAGCGCTGTAAGTTTTCCGCGGCGGCACGTAGTTTTCCCCGTCTACGTCCCCTACGGATAGAGCTTTTGAGTATCGCAAAGCACGCAATGTTAAATATTGTAATGTTTGTGTTTTTAAACTTACGTTTTTGGCATGCTCATTACCTGGAGGCTTAGCATACATTTTACCTTGTAATTCGTGTTATTTAAGTTTTTCTGTAGATTTGTATTACTAAACGTAGTGATTATATACTTTGTGGTATTACTCTTGAAAGTTTTTTTTTAAAGTCAGCTAATGACAGTCCCAGGCTAGGAGTTTTAGGTTGTATATCAAATTGTTATTAGACCTTTAGTACGGTCGAACAAGCTATTTCGTTTACACTTTACAATGTAATTTGTGGGTTAAACTGTAAAAATTAGCTTGTTCGACCGTACATTTTACTTTTCTATCATGTTCCAGAAGATCCAATTGTCTGAATTTTAAATGACATCGGCGTGTCATTTTCATCATCTCTTCATGACGGACAGCCGTCATGAGGAAAATTGGGACAGTCTACGTTGAGAGCTGAAACGAACCACAAGTCTTCAATGTTATAAGAGTGACCAGAGGAAGTTTCCCTCCTCTGGGGTTTATATGATAACCTACTTTTATGACCGTTCTTCAAAACAAGACGATGTCGTAATAGCGAAAAATCTGACGACCTCCGGCCCTCCGAGAAGAAGACTGGTGACTTTCGGCCCTCCGAGGATGAAGTCTGACGTCCCTTATCCCACTTTTACAGTCAGAGGGAGGCAAGACGAAGAGTGACGTCCATCAACCACTACTGCAGCCAGAGGGCCGCCTCTCTCTACTTCATCCTACGCTCATCATCAGTTCCTTTCACCAGTTTCTATGGCCTAGTTAGGGTTTAGCTAGTTCCAGCTTCTTTTAATTAGGCCCTATAAGATAGGTTGTTGCTTAAAAAAATCTTATAACTTGTTTCCTTGCTTTTTTAATATAATTCGTGCTTTCCTTCAGTTAGGTAAGTGAGTAACCTAATGTGACTTTACATTTTCCTCCTCCTAGGAAATGTATCATTACAATATCTACTTGTTATTTGGAATATCGAACACTTGCAACTACAGTTTGAGGAGTGGGCGTTGTGCAAGGAGCTGGCCTTAACACATTTACGTTTATCATTAAGTTTTATCGCTGCAACGTCATAAACAACGGTACGCCAACCGATGTCATCTATAGGAAATATAGTTAGACTTATTATGATAAGATTTACCTTAATATTCAGATAACTAATTTATATTATGTCATGGGAATACGCACGGAAATACTTGGATTGTATTATTTTTTCCTAAAGAGGAGGTTCCAAGCCGTAACATTGAATGATTATAATAAGTAGGGTCTTTCCCTTGTGAGAGTTCCTCAGGGTTCGTTGTTCGGGCAGTTTCTGTTTATTAACCTTGTGTTGCTCCGCATCGGTATCACCGCGGTAAAGTGGACAGCCTCAGACACCACGGCCTGTCCTGCTACAGGAGCGCAGGTCGTATTGCTCGGCACGCCAACATAAACAACTTTATTTGTCGAGCTCTTGCCAGCACCAGTACCAACGGTTTTAGAACCGCTTAGTACGTGACGATAGCAAGAGACCAGACGACACGACGCGCGATTTCGCGGTGCCTTGGAACGTTGGTAGGCCTTTGGTGCGGAATGCCGACACCTGCACCACACCAAGTTGCAAGCAATACGGGCTTTGCAGGAATGACAATTTCTAATTAAAGTTTTAAAATAAAATAAATTGTAAAAGCCTCCTTGAAAGACTTCCATTTTTGATCGCCCACAGCTGTGATTTGCAAAATGAATACTTGGTAATTATTGAACGTCCATTTAATAAAACCAATTCATCTACCGAAAGTGAGAATAAGAGTCCAAAATATATCGGAAACAAAAATGACTGGTGCCATGGTTGGTGGATTATATTATGAAAACACCAACAAGTTAGGCAGTAATGTATGTATATATGTAATAGTTGTAATGTATTGAAACACCGAAGTCTGAGTTAGCAACTGATTTATTATATCTGCAGGTACTTGCATATTAAGTTGATACACACGTATGTCCAAGTACCCTCAACATCTTCCCCTTAAGTAAAAAAAACAAAAGAAAACAGAATAAAAATAAAGATAACTTATATACTAAACAAGGTTCATTGCTTTGCCTTACTCCGTTTTACAGGTGGTACATAAGAACTTTGCATGCTATCCTCCATATCATTACTTGGTATATACTCATCATCGTCCTCATTACCCGAAACATATACATCGTCGTCATCATCCGATACTACAATATAATTATCATCCCCTTCCTTTTGACAATGTATAGGCATGCTCTTAATCAAATGTCGGCGATTACGTCTGTAAATGCCCTTTCTATTTTTCACAATATATGAACGCGGAGTTGGTGCCTTTGCTACTACTTTGCCACGAATTCGCTCATTGTTATTCTCTAACATGATAACGTCATCGCCCACACTTAATTCTGGCAACAATTTACAATGTTGATCGTAATACGACTTACTTTTTATTTGTCTATTCAACAGTTTTTTATATTGTAAGTCATTATCACATTTGTTACTATTTAAAAGATCGGGATGCACTGGTAATCTACAATTTAATCGCCGCCCCATCATAAGTCGTGCAGGTGAATTCAAATTTTCCCGTGGAGTGTTTCTATAGCTTAGCAAGCTTAAATAAAAATCGGTGTTGCTTTCTATTGATTTTTTTAACATTTTCTTTATTGTTTGCACTGCTCTTTCACTTTTCCCGTTTGATTGAGCATAGTAAGGAGACGACGTGACGTGTTTAAATCCCCACTCCGATGCAAATTTTACGAAATTACGACAAGAATATTGCGGGCCATTGTCACTGATAACGGTGTCTGGTATTCCGTATCGTGCAAAATTTTCCTTCATAATATTGATTACCGAGTTAGACGTAATATCTCTCAACTGTGCTACTTCTATATATCCAGAAAAGTAATCATCATCATCATCATCATCATCAGCCTATAATGTTCCCACTGCTGGGACACGGCCTCCTCTCAATGAGAGGGAAAAGTAATCAATTATAATTAAATAACTTTTCCTACCATACTCAAATATGTCAGTTCCAATTTTATTCCACGGCAACTCTGGTATAGACACAGGTATCATAGGCTCCTTACTGGGTTTGTTTGAATTCTCCTGACACACTTTACATTTTTTAATATAATTTTCAATGTCTTTTGCTATACCTGGCCAAAATAATACTTCACGGGCACGCCTTTTACAACGGTCAATCCCTAAATGCCCCTCGTGAATTAGTTTTAACATTTCATTTTGCATTGATTGCGGTATCAAAACTTGTTTATTCTTAAATATTACACCATCCACACAATATAGCTCATCTCTCATAGACCAGTAGTATTTTAAATTATTTGATACATTGAACTTATCAGGCCAACCCTGATTTATATATTTAAGCAACAGTTTTAATGATGTATCCTTCATTGTTTCCTGCTTTACAAGAGTAAACTTGCTCTGTGACATAGGCACATTATTGACGATCATTTTAATTTGGCTCAGAATAGCCCTGCTAATACTGTCATTATATAAGTCTGGAAGTGGCGCTCGCGATAATGTGTCCGGTATATACATATACTTCCCAGGCTTATAAGTAACTACCAAATCATCACCTTGAATTTTTAACATCATTCGCTGTAAGCGTGCTGGGGTTGCATCCAAGGATTTTTTAAATATACTTTCTAGTGGTTTGTGGTCTGATTCGACTACTACTCTATTTTTGCCGTAAATGTATTGGTGAAACTTCTCACATGCGAAAACAATTGCCAACATCTCCTTTTCGATTTGTGCGTACCTTTGCTGTGTTTCTGTTAGCGTGCGAGAGGCATACTCAACTGGTCGCCCGTCCTGCATGAGCACGGCCCCCAGGGCGACACTGCTCGCGTCCACGGACAATAATACTGGACTGCCAACGTTATACAGTGATAATACCGGTGCATTACATATTAACTTCTTTAATTTCTCGAATGTGTTTTTATGTTCAACTTCCCAACTCCAGAGATTTTCTTTTTTTAATAGTCTAGTGAGAGGGAAAATATGCTCAGAGTAATTAGGTATAAATTTTGATAAATAGTTTACTGTCCCTAAAAATCTTTCCAAGCTTTTACGATCCGTTGGTTCGGGCATGTTATTAACTGCCCTCACTTTCTCAGGGTCCATTTTCATTCCATCTTTGTTAAAAATATGACCCAAATACGTTACCTCCTCCACACATATACGACATTTATCTTTGTTAAATTTTAAGTTAATTTCCCGAGCTCTATTTAATAACGCTTTTAATCGCATGTCGTGTTCATTTTTATTACTACCCCAACAAATTATATCGTCAATAAAAGAATCTACCCCCTCTAAGCCTTCGAAAAATTGTTTTATCTTTGCGTGAAATACTTCGGGGGCACAATTCAACCCAAATGGCAATCGCAAATATTGATATCGTCCAAAAGGTGTACTAAACGTACATAAATCTGCACTGGCATTATCTAATTTAACTGACCAAAACCCTGAATTTGCATCCAAAACTGAAAAATACTGAGCACCATGTAGCTTAGTAGCCAATTCATTTATTGTTGGTAATTGAAAATGTGCACGCTGTATAGCCTTATTAAGTGGTCTCGGGTCTAAACATACACGCAACTGACCATTCTTCTTAGCAACAATCACTAATGAGTTTACCCAAGGAGTTGGATGAGTCACCTTCCTAATAACTCCCAACTCATTCATTCTATTCAACTTGTCTTGTAACTTGTCGCGCAATCCTAACGGTACTTTACGTGGACCACTAATCACTGGCATCACAGTCTTGTCAACAACAATGTGATACTCACCCGGCAAACAGCCTAATCCATTAAATAAATCTTGATATTCAGTGTAATTTATATTATGTACTCTTTTTACTAAACCTAAAGTTAAACATGCTTGCAATCCCAGCACACTTTGACAATCCATTACTGCGATAGCAAATTTTAATTCGTAAACAATATTCTTATACCGCCATTTTAAAATACAAACGCCCTTTATTGGAATGAAATCACCACTGTAAGATTGCAATTTAACATTATTACTAATATTTATTAACTTACTGTCGTACCCTAATGATAAAAATCGTTTTAAGGATAATACACTAATGTCCGCTCCAGTATCTAATTTAAATTTTTCATAACCACGTTCCCCTTGAAGAATTTCAAACCAGTCCTTTGACGAAGTATTTATCTCGGAAACATTATACAAAACAGATATAAAAAATGACTCACTATCGTCCCCGTCATCATATTTTTCCTCACTTATAGCTATTTCGTGTATTTTCTTAACACTTTTTTTAACTTTACACATCCTAGCAAAATGCCCATAATTTTCACACACATAACACTGCACAAATATAGCCGGACACGAAGTAGGCTCAGAACAATCACCTCCACACCTGAGACAGTTACCCGATGCACCTGATTGTCGAGCCTCGTGGGAACCGGAACCAACCGCTCCACGTCCCCGGCGGCTGCGCGGTCGCCCGCGGCTGCGCCAGCCACGGCCACCAACTCCACCACGTACTCCGACTGTGTCAACTTGCACAGGCGCCGATTCTGCAGAACCACTTGTCTCCAACACGTGGTTGCTGTCCTTGGAAATTTCATTGACTTGACAGATTTTAATCGCTTTTTCTAAACTCAAATCTTCTGTTCTCAATAAGCGATCTCGTACTACTGTACTGATACGGTCACGAATTAATTCCTCTTCTAGACTTTTGAAACAACAATTTCTGCTCAACAATTTCAATGCTGTAACATATTGATCTACAGACTCGCCAGTGTCCTGATTTCTCGTTAAAAACTTGTATCTGGCCAAAGTTATATTCTGCCTGACGCCAAAATATTCATCAAATTTCTTGAGCAACAAAGTGACGTCATCCTTTTCACTATCTTGATCAAACGTGAAAGTCTCATAAATATCGAACCCCTCGGGTCCAATCAGATTGACCAGTAAACTAGCCTGGACACCACCTTCCTCTTTATGCACCCCAGATGCCTTCAAAAATAGAGAAAACTGCGTTTTCCATTTCTTCCACGCGTCAGCCCGGCTGACGGAGCTGCCTTCTAAACTCAATTCTGACGGTGGTCGCGCGTGTTCCATAGTTATTTACTTTCAACACTATTCGCCGAAACTATCGCAACAAATCTCGATTAATACGTGTTTTATAATTATTTTCACCGCTGTCACCATGTAATGTATTAAAACACCGAAGTCTGAGTTAGCAACTGGTTTATTATATCTGCAGGTACTTGCATATTAAGTTGATACACACGTATGTCCAAGTACCCTCAACAACGTGTTCCAATAGTATGCCCCCATTTCGTTAGCTCTCTTTAAAACTGGTGTCGTATCTGAATATCTCACGACTATTCTATAATATCTTGCTTTCAATATGCATATAAGTACTCCGTCAGCAACCCAGGCGGCGGATGTGTAGTATAGTTGTATTTGTTACGTGAACTCGGACCTGTATGATCGTACGCCGAGGTATAAGAACAAAGTACACTTCATAAAACCGCCACCGCAAACGATGCTGCACGAGCACCACTTTGGAGAACTTCAACACATGAGCACTTCCGCAAAAAAACTGAGTTCGCGTCGTATTGACGTTTAACTTCGTCCATTGTACAAACAGTAAACATATGAAAGAAGCGATGTTCCACAAATATATATACAGGGTGTAAACGGACCCTTCAGGACGCCACCTACAAAGCATACTGTACATTAAATCATCTAACACTGCACATAAATAATTGCTGAGGAGAGGACTTTTTGTTTGGTGTGAAAAATCACGGTTTACTGTAGCGCTCAATGTAACGAACACGAAACGTTTTACTGACAGATGCAATAACAAGGTTTAAGACTATAAACGTGTGAATAATTTAAACTTTGATGTTTAATATCTCCGTAACTACTACTACAAATATTTTCCTATGTATGGTCCAGAACAAAAATAAAACAATGGAGGGAAGAACAAGTGCCTCTCGGTTTCGTTAACGATGTTTTTTAACCGACTTAAAAAGAAAGAGGTTCTCAATTCGTAGGAACCCTTTTTTATGTATGTTCCCCGATTACTCGAAGATGGCTGGAGCGATTTGAATTATTCTTTTTTGTTTGAAAGGGAATACTTCACAGGTGGTCCCATAATTATCAAGTCGGGATCTGATGATGGGATCCTGGATAAATAGAGAGAACTCTTTAAATTTTATAAGCACACTTGATGTGATTTGGGTAGTTTTCTCGAAATGATCCTTCAATTTGGTGAAGATCTGGTGAAGAACTTCGGAGATAGGCAACGGAACTCCTCAATAAATGATAGCAAATGGACTGGGATTGCTGAAATCTCATGTTTGTCTATTGTTTACACCAATTCATAATATAACATCACGCCTCTACGCTGTGAAAGAGTAAGCACAAGTGAACCACTAAAGAGTGAAAAATAAAATCATTTTTGCAAAAAATAAATCCAACTCCAAAAAAAAAACAAAAAAGTGAAAAATAACTTCAGAAGCTTTAGCTTCAGAAGACGGTGACAAAAATCAAAGTAAATGGAGCAAACAAAGGTCACCGACTTCTGAAGCTACAGTTATTTTTCTCATCTAATCATTTAATTTAATTTATTTGAAGTCGGCACAACAAGTCTTCTTCGTCAATACTTGTCCTTGTTTCGTCATTTCAGCATTCACCTCTTTTGTAACCGTACCATCCGCCACACAGTTCATTCATCGTTTCTCCGGTGTTTCTCTACTCGTATCTATAGATACATTCAAATTCAAAATTTCCCTCACTACGTTTTCCTCATCCAATTATCGATTATCGTTACGAGTATATCACAAGAATCGATCAACTTTTCAGTCACCGGGCCACTTTCAGACTTCCTCGTATGGACTCATTCCTTATTTTCTTCATTCGCGCGCGTTTTTTTTTATTCGCGTTTCATTTAATTTAATTTCATTACACTTCATTTTACCACATATCCCTCTTAGCATTCTCTTCTCAGACAAATGCAATTGCCCTTCTCCTTCCCCTTGAGTTGAAGGTGAATGCGGGAGTCACATACTGTTCCCGGGACCTGCCGCCACCGCGCCGCCCTTTCATCCATCGGTTGTTGTGGTGTTGTGTTGTTGACGGTTTAAAAGTGCCTATCTATGTGAAATAAAATATTTTGATTTTGACATGATTTAGGGATGTGTCGAATTATAAATTGATAACTAACGTATCAGACTGTGTGAGGAGCTTCTGTCGTGGTTGTTGACTAACAAGTATGTCTCATACACACACACACACACACACATACACACTCGCATATACTCAGCTGTTATGATGTAATACTAGTAAGTAGGTCTGTTTAGAGTGGAGTCTTTTTTGTGCACCTAGTGTACCATGCATTAGTAAGTATAGCTAGCTATATTCTTACGTCATGATAAACCGATGTTCAGTATTATAAACTAACTACAAAAGATCGACCTGCGAACCGCGAGACCTGACTTGCTGGGCTGTGACCTCATTCGTGATTTGTTGCGCTCATTTGTGATGTGTTGCGCTCAGCGGTGTTGTGGTGCACTGCGTTGGTCGTAAGTCCTCCGAGCGTCCGCTGCTCAGTGTCGCAAGCCGCGCAACCGCTCACTTGCTAAATAAAATATTGTAATTTTATGACCCTTTGTAACTTTGTATATTCGACCCTGTCTAACATGAGTCGTAAATCATTTACTAAGACTGCGCAATAATTAGCGCATGTAATGAACACGTCGAGCGAAGTAGAGGTGGCGGGTCGCAGGTCGCCGCGCGCCGGTCGCGTGTCGCAGGCGCACGCAACGAGCGCAGTCGCAGGTCGCCGCCGAAGGTCCCGGCGCGACATTTGCAGCGCGTGTCATATGTCACATCAATTAACATTGTTGTAAAGTCAGTTGGCGGCAACCTCTGTCCTCGCCTTTGATTGTGCGACCCTTCCCTTCTGGTCCCAAGTGTCCGTGAGCATGAGAGCCCGCAGACTGCCGCACACCGAGTGCCCCTTGGCCCCGCGCAGTAGCTGCCGGGCTACATCCATCAAAATAAAGTGGTAATTGCATCCGTTCTGAGTGCTGCATGCGGACAATCAGAATGTTACATAGTATGTATTCATCAAGTGTAAGTCGTTACAGGTAAAGAGAAAAGTTGTTATTATTGACTAACAATTGTAACAATGAAGAGGAGGTGCGGGAGGGGCGCCGGGCGCGGCGGGGCGGGGGGATCACACTGCTGTATCATCAGGCGCTTGTCGTTACGCTGCGCTTAGGTTTTTGCTCGTTACAGATGATAACATATTATTCAATTTGGTGAGTGACATCGTCATTGTTTATAGCAGTTTCACTAACTCAGTCCCCCTCCGCCCCCCCTCCCGCTCCGACTCTGCCTGCTCTCTCTCCTCCCCGGTGCTTGGGGCCGCGCCTTGGCTTAGTTTTCTCAGTTTACGGCTAATTAATATCAGATAATAGATATTTCTACGGTTTTTTATTAGTAATAAAGGGGGCGAACAAGAATGCGTCTCGCTTAGCACTAGTCGTGTTGAGTAATGCTTCGGTAACATCCGCGACGGTACTCGCGATCAGTAAACTCTTCTTGGACACGCGACTAGTTCCTCAGAGCAGAGCTTGAGAACGTCAACACCACATCGCAGACGTGAGCTGCCTCGCCTGCACACACGTAGCCGCTTGCACCCTCATGCTTGTGTAACGTGTGATGATGTGGTCCGGCTCCCCGCAGACGTGTCCTGTTATTGTGTGCTATACATTTGATGTAACGACCAATTGAAGCAGTTACAGTTGATCTTAAACGATATATAAAGTCTTACGTAAAAGTTGATATGGACTTGTTAATTCTTGTGAACGCAAACACCTTCAAACTGGCGACCGGTTTCACGGATCTGACGTTTTACAGTTCAATGTGAAAATAATTAATTAGTTCGATAGAAATATGGAAGGAGTGCACGTTCGCATGGTTAGCGCTCGGTTTACGGCGGTTTAATGGTGCACGGCCTCTGGCGGCGCCCCCGGCAACTATCACTGTTTAACCTAATTTATAGTAAACAGGTTAATGCGCTGTCCTCGACCGCCTCGATCGCCTCGACGGCCACGTCACAGCAGCTCGGCAGCGCCGCGGTGTCGTAATCGCGCGGTCGACGCTCGGCGCGCCTTGACCGCGCGCCCTGCACCCGCTGCGCACACAGCACTGTGTCGCACACCACTATACGCACTGGGTAGGCTTTGTCATTTTATGTTTATCAACCTAAGATCTCATGTCCCTACAGAGAGCGTATGCGTGGTAGAACAGCAGTGTGTTGCAGATCGCATGCGTCGTTGTGCGACACAGTGCACAGCAATTTTGAGGGATGTAGAGCCGAACAGCACAATGGGGTTACAATGGGGTTACAATGGGCCCTTAAAAGCTGCATGTAAGTGGTGCACGTGACCCTGGGTAGTGCGTTTGACCCTGTTATCACTGATGTCTTAATAACTCTCTGATAGTACGAGCCCATGAGAGAATACAACACAAGTAAGACTGGTCAAAGGCAGAAAGCTTTCCTTTTACTTTATCATAGTTCCACGAGCAGGTCCCGCCGGCCGCCGCCTCACCTGTGAGACTGTTATGTGTCCGACACGACTGTGACGCTGATACACTTGTGATTGCAATGTGATCGTCTACGGCAGTGAGTGAGCGCTCAACGTCCACGTGTCCGCGTCTCCGTGTCCGTGTCCGGAACACTGTCCCCGATTACAGGTGGATGACTCGCTCTATTCCATCACTCGCTTCGCGTAAGCGTTACTTCACACTTGCGGGCGTAAACTTATGAGGAAAAATATAGTCCGCGCGCGAACCCCGAGTAATCGGTATCTTACTTAAATCATCGGTGGTTTTATTTCAAGTACATAATATCCTCATAGAATGATTTCATAATTTAGTACTCCACGCGAACTAGTAGTTTGTGACAACAGTCGCAGGACAGCGCACATGTGGCTGTGCGGCTGCTGGCCGGCCGGCGCGGCCTCATGTTCGCTAGTTGTGTTACATGCGCGCGTGTGGACATCGTCCACCGCGCTAGGCCGCTGCTCGCTGACGCTAACGGATGATCTTATCTTAATCTTCTTACTACATGTGAAATGTGTTTTTAATTTTTGGCTTTATCGTAGGTATGTAGGGCGCGGGTCGCAGGTCGCGTCGCGCGTGTCTATTGCGTGATCCGCGGGCGCGGCGCTTGTGAAATGTTTCACTAAATAGTTAATTGGAACAACGCTGAGACGCGAGGGTCGGCTGCGTTGCGACATCGTCCACTGCTTATCATTTATACCTGGCCAGTGCGCCGGCCACTGCACTCTGCCGCCAGCTGACAGCTGCATCGCGCAGTGCACCGAGCGCACCCAGTACACCAACAACGAAAGTACTCATCGTGTTCTAAATAAAAACACTAGGAGACTAAGTAACACAATGTGATGTCAGACTCACGCGCGTGGTTGAACATCTAGACAAAATGGATGTGTTATACATGTTATACCTACGTATTATTAAACTAGCCTATACCAGCGTCTTAATTTCAGCAGGTGAAGTCGGGCCGTCGATGTTGATGATGAGAAAGAAGAAATAGGTTTTGGTTTTTGAGAAAGTTTCAGCAGAATGTACTCAATGTACGTGTTCTGTCGCTCGCGAGCACTCGCATGCTTAACTTGTATCCAAACTTGTAAGAATTGGTTACATCACGTATGAATGACGTCTAACAAACGATATACTACGTAAGCTTATGTCAGATTGATTTTGTTCTAATAGGATTACTCATTTCCTAACATCTCTATAAATATCTGTTAAAATTAATAATACATTTTATTAATGTTTCGTCCATATTTTGGATTGCTTTCTATCACAGCTTATACTAGAAAGATGTGACCACATTTAAGGGTGGGAATGGGAGCAAAATCGTAACTGTGGAAAAATATTCAGCTGTCCCATACATTCAGTCCGAGTACTCGTATGAAGATGAACACACATAAATTGACCCTTACATAAAGGGTGTAAATAGACCCTTAACGAAGCCGAGAGGCACTTGGTTCTCCCCTTCATTGCGATCATTTTTGTGTTCTGGACCATATCCGAGAACCTACTACTTACATAGTTACGGAGAAATTGGAGGTCAAAGTTCCAGCATTTTTACTAGTTTTTTTTTAATCCTTTTTTGGGGCTGAAATATTACGTTTTACGGTAGGACTCAATGAAACGCATTCAAAACATCGTGCAGATAGATGCATTAAATGAATAGTAAAGGAAAGCCCCTTTACTATTCCCCTTTGTAACTAGAAGACTCCCAAACAAGGTTCCTGAGAAAATTAGTGATGCCAGACTGACAGACGGACAAGAGAGTGATCTTGTAAGAGTTCCTTTTTTACGTTTTGAGGTACGGGACCCTAAAAATGCAGATAACGACAGCAGCGCGGCGGCGGCGCCTCGTTGTTGCTCCAATACAATTCCAATGCAACTGTAAAAGAGTGCTTTGTAATAAAGTTGAAATTTTCCTTGTGAATAGGTAACGTGGGAGTTTCCCGGGTCAGTGAGTGTCCGACTGTCCGGCCTGTGTCCGGGTCACGCTTGCGACAATATCCCGCGCGCCGCCGCCGTCGGCGACGTAATGGCTGATTTCATTGTCACGGTCAAAAACTGTTGTTATTTGAAGTGATGAAATGGTTACCTAACACGTTTACGATGGTAGTCAAATCAAATTTCAAAATGATGTTATCCATGCAGCGACAGCATTGTACGGTACAACCCCGCCGCACCTCATGCGGGAACGTACTGGACTGGTTAAACGTGGCCTATACACACATTCAGGGAGTGAGAGGAGAGTCATCATTATGAGCAAGTATATCTTTCAGTCACGGATTTGTAATTTGATAGATATTATACAATACGTTGCTAAGTTGGACGAGTGTGTCGGAGTGTGCCTGAGGAACTGCTAATGGGAGGGTGATAGTCTGTATGCCTTATGTTCAATTATATTTATTTAGTTTAGATTGATTTGTCGGTTCGTCACATATTGACGTTAATATATCAATGAATAATCATTTAAAATCTTTTGTTGCATTTATTTAGCATCATACCAATTACTGGATTTTAAAGTAATGGTCACGTTTGATAAATATCCGAGTATTATTGTAGCTAACTGTGCTGCAGTGTCGGCGGAGAGCGCGCGGTACACCTCGGCAGCGCTCAGCAGCACAGTGGCGACACACGTCGCGTCGCGGCATGTGCTACTGGATGCTTCACACGTAATCAAACTAAGCTCCTAACAACTAAGAAACAATATCAAACCAATATAAATAAAGCGTGTTCAAAGAGTCTTATAATGAAGCCAAAAGGTACTTGTTCTGTCTGGCAACCTTCTAGTTACGGACATATTGATGGTCAAAGTAACAACTTTTTTTTTTAAGATTATCCAATATAAAAGGTAATATAAATGTACATTATTTACAATTTGCTACAATCAACTAAACAAATTTAAACTAAAAACTTAAATAATGGCGTCAAAAAACTCCTCTTCGTTCTCAACTGGTAATGTCTCCAAGAGACTGGCAGCGTTACCACGCTGACTGAATAGCAACGCTAAACCTTTGGCCGAGGTAATAGCAGCCCTAGGGTCACGGGAAGTGTCAACTAATCGTTTTGGAATTTCCTTGAAAAGGCTGTGCGCACTCGGTCCCCGCAGTCCTAGAGTTTTGACCCCAAACGGCTCGAAAATATAGTTACCAATAAGGTTACAATATTTAAGCCGCTTGAGGTTTTTTAATAATACAAGAATTTTACTTTAAACACCTCTATGACTCCTGTACTATCAATCCATCTAATAGCACAATGTTTTGAGTGCATTTAATTGAGTTCTACTATAAAACGTGATGTTTCACCCCAAAAAAATCGTTTCGCAGCGATACTTTTTTCGTAATATAACTTAGTTTGATATACAAAATGCTTGGACGGTTTCCTAATGAGTCTGTTGACACTCTGTATATCACGTTGCGATTCGAGCTGATTAATGTTAACGTTTCAACATAGCAAGTGGATTGAATTCCCATCTTATTATGAACGACGACCTCTGTAATGTTAGAAGACGTCAGCGCGTCTTGCGCGTCCAGTCTCAGACGTGGGCCTCCCTCTCCTTCCACCTGCGACAATCACACTACAGCTACACGATACAGCTGCAAGGAGAGTACGAGCAGTTGGGTCGATGACGTGTGTGCGCCTCAGACGAATGTGAAGCTTTCGGGTGTGTTATGTAGCATGTAGGCTAGCTGACAGTCACTTAATAATGTAGATATTGCGGAGAGTACAGCGCGTCACGTAACACGCTTGCATGTAGGAACTGCACCGGACGACGCTCCGGCGTGACGTCACGCGTGACTCGGTGCCTCCATACTAACTCTGCTATTTTTCTATCGCCGACTGTGCCAAATCCCAAATCAGACTAGTCCAATAGCACAGTGCGAGTGACACAATAGACTAACTTTCTCGTTTATAATATTAGGCATACACCGAGTTATGATTAGCAGGTGCTTACGTAACGAGTTCAAATCATTACCGAGAAGATGACGCTCATAAGTTTGTAATGATATACCCGAATCTATTAACTAATGTGGCACACTCACCCGGCAACGATTTCGTCAACTATAATTTATGATTAATAAGTAACTCGTAGGATTGGGCCGATTTCCTTAACCTTTCGTTTTGCTATTGCCACACATAATGTAACACGAGTCTCATCTGCAGATCGCGCGGCGGCGAGATACTACTATGCGACTCAGTCGGTCACTCGGCTCGCTCCACATGTGCGCAGAGAGATGAAGTGATCCGAAACTAAACTGTTCGGTAGAGAGACGTTATCAGCGTACAATGTAAACAAAGTAAAGTTAGGTAAAGTTAGGTAAACGACCTTCTAGCGATGAGGTGAGGTAGGCGTTTTCCACAGTTTGGTGGTGAAGTGGTGATGCGATAACCGGCCGTTCGGAATGTGATAGCAGTAGGCGGACGCCGTAATCGCTGATGCCGATACTGATAGACAGCGCCGCTCACTGGCCTGGAACATAACAACAACCACCGCGCTTCAGTGCCGGCCCAACCTTGCACACTACATGGATATAGATCTACGAGTACCGTGTCCTTGTCCCTACTAAACTTTACATCTGACCACTGTTTCGTTTAACCCTTCATTTATCAGCGCAACACACCATCCGTCTGATATCATCTAGTGATCAATGGCGTACGTATCATAATCCCGAATTTTAAAAGACCGAAGTTTAAAATAACGATGCACGAAATCCCGAAAATTTAAACGCCGAAAGTTCATTTGCCCGACAGTTTAAAATTCCGAAATTTAAAAACTCGAAGTTCAAAATCCCGAAAGTTCATTTGCCCGAAAGTTTAAAATCTCGAAGTTCAAAATCCCGAAGTTTAAAATCGTCAAAGCATGCTGCAAGCAAGAAGCAAGCATGGAGCAAGCATGCAGCAAGCATAAAGCAAGCATGCAGCATGCAGCAGGCATGGTTTCTGTCACGGCTGCGGCGCTGCGGGGCTCCAGCGGTCACACGCGAGCTTATCGTCGCAGAGGGTTTTAACACTCACCACCGCAGCTTCGGCTCGCTGGCCGGTTTCAGCCGGCCAGCCTTAGCCGCGGCGGCGAACAGCCACCTGCTCCTCAGCTCGCGGCCTGCCTCGCCCCTACGCGCCTAAGCGGGCTTAAATTACACTCTAGGGGTTACAGCGATTCATTTCTGTCACAAAATTTGTGCTTATAGGAAACCAAAATCATTTTTTTTTTCAGGGATGTGCACATTCGATATGTGTAATGTCTTTGTTTCAAACTTTGTTTAATGGCATAACACGAAAAATAATGAATGGTTTGTCATATAATACGTTATTAAATAAAAGGTTTCGCTCATTTAAAATTTCGTCCATTCGGGATTTCATCCATCGGTATGTCAACCATCGGCATTTCGTTCATTCGGGATTTCGTCGATTCGGGATTTCATCCATCGGTATTACAACCATCGGTATTTCGTTCATTCGGGATTTCGTCCATTCGGTATTTCGTCCATTAGGAATTTTGTCCTTTCGGGCATTTGAACATCGGTATTTTGTGTTTCGATATAACGACTATCGGCATTTAAAACTTTCGGTATTTTGAATTTCGATGTTTTGTGCGTCGATATTTCAATCATAGATAGGATATGAACTTTCGGGGTTATGATACGTACCCGATCAATGTACAATACAAGGGATTTTTCTAACCAAAGCTAAGCAGCCTAATATAAAAAGTACATTTTGATGGAAAAGTTTGTTATTGTAATCGAGGCGGAATTAACACACGAGCCGTAGGCGAGTTTGTTATTGAACTGAGAATTTCAATAACAAAATATATCTACGTGTATCAAAACGACGTTTCAATACACGTTTAAAGAAATAACATAAAAGAATAATAGTAGTTTATGCAACTGTGCATAATGAAGGGCATTACAACACGAGTGTGGGTGTAATAGCATCACACGAGTGTTGTAATGCCTAATTATGTATAGTAGCATACACTACTTTATCTACCCAAATATCATAAGGGCTCTATGATGGGTTCAGGAACCATAGGGAAATGACCTGCATTGTTACTTGGCCCTTGATTTTTGTGCCAACAGGTTATTAGTTGCATTCGTCGCTGCATTTACGATATCTGGCGGAGTATTCATGTCAATTTCTGAGTCACTATCACTCATTTTCGACAGAAATAAAGAACTTATCAGAAAATTTGTCTACTCGTAACTGGATTACTGGAAATAAAAAGCTAACGAACAAATGACAGCTCGAAATGGCGGCGTTTCGGATATCTGTCATTTTTTTTAAATCATGGGCAAACGAACAAAGTCACTATTCTTGTGTCACTCGAGATCGAAAATGTCGTGCGATTTATAATTAGAATCATACTGAATTGGGTTTTTTTTTTATCTATATCTGATTTAATGTAGTTGGTACTAGAATAGCACACTCACTTGAATTTGACACCTGTTCCAAATTTAAAACCCATAACGCAACTGTTTACAGTTGCGTTATGAGTTCATTACAGTACCGTTCATTTCTGCAGGTTGGTAATGCTGGTCATTGCCTATGGTTTTTGAACGCATTATAGAGGGTTTATGATATTTGGGTAGATAAACAATATTTTTGTCATGAAATAATATTATGAACTATTGTCTATTATAATTTATTATTTTTGGATAAGCAATAAAGAGTTTTTGTCTTAAATAAAAAACCAAAATAAAAATGAACTTATAAACTACGAGACCAATAAAAAAAATCTTTCAGCAATTAGGTACATTATCAGAGAGTACTATCGGCTATATTTTATACGCGTACTCCTACGGAAACGGAAACTAAGCGAGTGAAACGGCGCGACGTCCACTAGTTTGTTCGTTTATAAAAGTAAATATTAGTTTTAAATAATCACGTGTATTGTGTGACTTTCTATTCATAAACACCATTTGAATATTCAAATAATATTTACGACACATTTTTGTACATGATTTTTCTTTTTTTTTTTCTTTTACAAAACGTATTGTAGTATATCAACTATCTGGTGACCACGACACAAGCTTTGCGTACTGCGGCACTAGATGGCGCTGTGTATTAATGTCAAGTGTGAAATACATTGCATGTTGAACCTAATCGTAGTACCATAAGAACCCGTTTTCGAGAAAATGTAATGAAAATCTTAAAGTTTGTAAACAAATTACTTAGTGACGTGGTCTCCTCGAGTTAGTATCAACCCTTCTCTAACTTAGTTGTGATCGGTATAATATCTACTCGTAATAAACTGATAGTGTTACCAAATCTGTGTGTGTTTACGTCAGAACATTTACACACTTGCCACCTGAAGTAAGTAAACATATTGAGATTAATATAAAATAAAACAAATAATAAACATTAAGAGCCTACTACTGCTAAGTGACACTGGCTTACTTACAACACAACGTGATCCCACCAAGATTACTCCAACACAACCAATCTAACCATACTGGAGCCGTTCATCGCCACCCTCCACCAGCTTTGGTTTGTAGCTCACTAACATATTTCCAAAGAACAAACACTGCTGCTACGAGTACTGCTACCTGCGTACAGAACAGACGAACTCACCAATTCTTCTCGTAATGAGAGGCCGCAAAAGATTCCAATGGATATATTAAAGGCTTATAATTGTTGTGTTCTCTAGTATTACTGGACTGGTAAGACAGGGTACGTGGTGCCGCATGCTGCCTCACGCGGACGAGCTGCTGCTCAGCTGGGCGCCTGCCGTGCGGCGGTCTCGCGCCGAGCAGCGCACGCGCACCGCGCCCGCTCAGCGGATTTAGAAAGGACGTTTCCTTGCGCTTTACGTTGAAAGCGAAGTGCTGCGACCTTGCGCCGCGACTAATTACCACTTCGCTCTATAATACGCGCCGAGTTACATATCTCTTTAATGCATGCATTACCGATCATTACCGCCGGAGGACGCGGCGCGGGTTGCGACACACGCGCCCTAACGCCTGTCTTGAACTGTGCACACTGAAACAATTCAATTTAAATATAGTAATATAGACATTGCTTTATCAACAAGTGCCTGCACTCAACTTATAGATGATGTTTCATTTTGTAATAAATTGCTTTACTTCTCACTTCGGAGCGAGTACGTCGTATCTTCTGCAATAAATACGAACATTTGCGAGTCTGACTCGCACCCCGAGGGTTCCGTATAAACTTGTATGTTGATGGTTGCTCCATCACGGAAATCAGGTTACAAAGATTCTAGTTTATAAGGTCTTGCATTTGAAATAACACTCTCACATAATCGAGATCATTATTTTCCAACTATAATCGCAAAAATAAATGCTTTATGTGTTATAACTACAAATTAACCATTTTCGGATTTCGATTTTTATGTTGCGCTACGGAAAGAACCGTGTAAGTAGGTATTGATTTACTTGCGAATGAGCAAAATTATTCGACATAAATTGCCATTTATTTTATCGTGGATTAAGAAGCTTGATACTATTATACAAAGTTTCATGACAGACGAACGGAAAACGAAGTGATCCAAAACGGGTTCGGTTTTTCTTACACGTATATACACGTATATATACCTCTTCCATTTGCTTAAAGTTATGTTTTTAATTTTGAAAATGAAATACAAAGCACTCCAGCATAACTCATTAATGAATTGTTATTCGAAACAATAACAGCCGTGCACTGCTCGTGGCTAAATGATATCAGCCGCTCTGGTCAATCTTTAGGTTAAGCCGTGCTTTCCTAGGTTGGTCTGTGGATGGGTGCCGACCCATTACATGCCGAGTTTTCTCCGTGCCTCTGCCATGAAAGTACGTTAAGCAATTGGTCCTGGCTGTCACTTGTAGATCTTTGACAGTCGTTGCAGGTAGTCATTGGCCCAAAAAGTCTGACAACCAGTCTTACCAAGGGGTACCGTATTACCCAGTACTAACTGGGTTACAGAGATCAGGGGGTCTAAAATAGCCGCTTTAGCAGAATATTAAATGAATCGTTAAAAAACAAAATTCTTAAAATGGTCTCTGTAACAATTACTCCGTACATACCATTTTAAGAATTTAAAATTTTGTTCTTTAAAATGAATCACGAAAATGAAAAATTCTTAAAATGGACTTTATACTTCCCCCAGATAGGCAGTCGCTCCATGTAAAATACTGGTATTCAGCTGCATCCGGTTAGACTGGAAGCCGACCTCAACGTAGTTGGGAAAAGGCAGGCAGATGATGATGATGATGAAAGAAAGAAAGAAAAAGAAAGAAAAATATTTATTTGACATCAGTTAATAAAGCACACACACAACAATAAATAAAAAAGATACAAAACAATAAGTGAACAAATAGTGAATAGTGAGTAAGTTGATGAACTTTTTTTAAACTTTGACGTTTAAACTCTTTATATGAAACTCACTAAGAGTATGTTCCATACAATAGACATCAACGCGCGGCGCGCGAGTTACCTTAGCGGGTGCGTGACGCTGCGCGCTGGTACATCGTAATAGCGCATAGATTACCGCGATACCCATCACTGTTTGTAAGATCTGACACAAAACTGACTAAATTACTTGCTTCATTGATCCGAACTCAGATTTAACGTAAATAGGTGCGTTTACGCGCACGCAACGCAATCAATTGCAATCTCATACTTTGGTGTTATCAGATTGTATTGTGGTCTTCGGTAGTTCAACAAACAATTAAAGCTGATACTATCATCCATTATTCAGTTTCGCCTATTACTAGCGCAGCTGCTTGCTGCTAGTGTCGGATAAACTTAGAATTTATCGCACGCGAATATTTTAAATGTACGTATTTAGAGCGTTCTCGATCGAGGCCAACTAGAACCAACACTCAGTCACACTCAGTAGGTATGACTGCTATATGCAGCTGCAGCTATATCCTATAAGTGAAACAATTTTCAGAGTTTGAACAGTTCAGTCGTGCAAAAGATTATACCCTGCATCGAAACTTATAAACTTTTTACAATATTGGTATGGTATTTGTGACTATGATAGTAGTGATTGATATGTTGTCAGTCTCAGAGACTCTAGCTCGAATGACCCTCAAACCCAATGGCCATCAACAACATGATGTGAATGAATCCCGTGCATGTGTGCCGGACGCGGGACGGTCCCCGGCGGTGGTGGTGGCGCCCCACCCGCGGCAGGCGCGTGGGGCGCGTGGGGCGGTGAGCGGCGGCGCCGGCGCAGCGGCGTGCGGCAGTCTGCTCGCTCGCTCGACACACGATGGTCGCCTCACGCTCGCTTACGTCCCTCGCGCTGCTGGCGCTGCTGGCCGCCGCCGCCGCAGCCCCCCCTGCGCCCGCGTCCCCCGCGCGCTCCCTGCGCCTGCGCCGCCAGCTAGCCGACGACGACGCACTGCAGCCCATCGAGGTACCGACCCCACACTGTCCTAGCACACACACTTCTACAACACAAACGGAGCGCGCACTTAGATAACTCCCAGCTAGCGCTGTTCACGTAAAGCTAACAAATAATGTTGAACAACAATCATATCGTACTTGTGCGCTAGTAACGCTCTGTACCTGTCTGTGTTGGAGTATTGTGCGTCCTAGAACCAGCAATTATGTTATGAAAAAGCTTGGGTATTTAAAGATAATGGTGCCCGCAATGATAGTCAATCATGAAAATGACGGCGCCGGCGCGTGGATATACTCTCTGACAGCACTATCTACAGCCGCGATATATCGGCTCCGTTCTCTGCGAACACCCGAGCCTATTCGACCACGATCAGTGCAAATACTGTAAAATATGATGAACGCGCAGCGACTATCGCAATAGGTCACATGTTGGCACATCGCTGACCTAGCGCGACCCGCTGTACATATTACTAATGCTTACTATTTACTACGCCACACCGCTAACGCCGCCGCTCCCCCCCGCCCCCCCCCCGGGCCCGCTCCGAGCACTGATCACTGCACTTCATGTCACATGTGATCAGTGATCAGCGGTCGGTGGGTGACCGGGTTACTGTCCAGTTGGACACAATGCGGAGCGCGGCGGCGCCGGCGCACGCGCGTGACGTAACGCGACCCGAGCTTTATGTAACGCGCTGTGGGAGCTGCGACTCTGGCCCGGTTCGCACAAGTGTCGCGTCGCGTCGCGTCTGTTTGTATCTGTTCGCAGCGCGTCGCAGTCCCGCTCGCCTCGCTCGACTCGCTTCACTCATACATAACGCTTACATCTCATTTAACACTTCTCATACACACTCGTCTGCGCCAGGAGGTTGCACACTAACTTCTGACAGTTCAAGTGCGTGTACCTTACAGTCAAGCGTAGCGTTGAGCGGCGCGTGCGTGCTGCTGCGCCGGCTCAAGGACGTCATCTCAATCATTGTTGCTACATGTTAACATAGGCACGAGACACCGTCCTCCTTCTACTTGGTTCACTAACACAGAGCCGCACTCAGTAGTGTGCCCACAGCACACTGGACACAACCCCATGTTCCCTCGCGAGAGGCGTGCTGTGCAGCTCACCTGACTCCCACTCTGCGTACGACTGCGGCGTATGTACTGTGTCACTAGTGATCATGATCTCCATTACAATTTGTTATACAGGGTGGAATTTTTCAATGCCACCTGGAAGGGAAGTACTCGAAATACTGGAGATAGTAAATTTTACAGTATTTCGAGTACTTTTCCTCTAGGCGCATTGAAAAATTCCACCCCGTAGACGTCAAATCCGTAGACGATAACTATTTGTATAGTAAACAACAGTAATAACTGTACACCCGACTACTGAAAATACACGCTAGTATTTAATTCAGGTTAACACGGTAAAATCGTAGAAGTTGGCTAAATGTAGCTTAACATACGTAAATATAAACATGGATTCATACACACATCTAGACTGCTAAAATGATATTTTTCGTTTTGGCTTGGCCGTAGTCGGGTAAATATGATAAAATGTACATAATATTACCTCCCCTGCTTGATACACACTTGGTACACCATCACGGGCTTGTGTCTGAACAAGTTTAAAAAAGATGTTTGGAACACAAACCGACACTAGGATTGGAGCTGTGTCCTAAGTTTCACCCACAGAAACACGGCAAATAAGATATTGTTTTCTATGTTTTGCGAAATGTCATCTCTAAGTCACGACAATTCTTTTGTTAGAGGCTGTTATAGAACTAATAAGTTTGGTGGCGTAACATAATTTCTTGAAATTATGTTGTTTTGTCAAACTGAGCGGACTGGGCCGATTAGACTGAGTCCGGTGTCCGCAGACAGTCCGCAGCCTAATACTACACTCGGTCGAAATCATAAACCATATTTATTTATGTAAATTGTTTGTACAAAACACTCTTACACGTCACATCATGATATGTCCTAAAACTAGATACTGACGACCTTCGGGGTAGTCAGACTTGTGTGTGCTGGGAGGAGTCCCTCGCACTCCCTCTCTTACGACATGACATGAACATAACGGTACACCAGTTCTCCCTCGGTGTCGGACTGACTAGCGCTGCGCTGTACGTTGTACGTACTGCCAGTACGTAATGCGCACGCAACTCGTTATCGCACACCGCGCAGATACGAAACACAAACAATGGCTCATCTGACTTCATATTTATTTTCTGACTAACAACATTCTACAAGCTTTAACTTTTCTTCCTCATAATTTAATTTGTAAGTGTTGATTGTTTAGCCACGAACGTAATGTAAATCAGTATGACGAACTTAGCGTTTATGGACGAGAAGTTACACTACTACTAGTTGGTATTGTACAGACTCGCGCCGCTATTAGCATGTGTGGCGGGTTGCCGCAGAATTAGGTACATTTGCTGATTCTGATCACAAAACGTTCATTATAATAATATAGCCGTATGTAAGCGACGGCTGCTGCGTCTGTCGCACGGAGCAGTGATACCTAGCAGTGTGTTGGTCGGACGCTCACTGTCACAAACACTCATCACTATCAGACTCGGGCGACTCCTCCTGTTCCCCGGGATGCAGGCGTACAGATGCACCACCTCAACGATTCGAAGCAGCACATTTGCTAAATATTCCGATTCCACTATATATAGTATATTCCGATTACTCGTACATCTTGTTATCTTTCTTTTTTTCACATAATCTCTTATGACTGTCCATTTCCGGTCAAATAAAAACGCCGAACAAAGGCCGGACGGAGGGTTATAAAGTCACTCAGCGTCACTTGGCGCTGTTCACTCGTTCACGCGGTCTACATGTTTCTTCTGGTATTGCTCAAACTATCAATATTGTTACAGTTACAACACTCCGGAGCTACCATTTTATTGTTTTTGCGCATTTCGGAACCGCGGATATTATTATACTACAGAATGGAGTGAACCAACTGTCTAGTATCGCACGCCACTGGCTGTTGCGCCGGTTCCCACGGGGCCACCTGCCCCTCCCCCCGCCGTCCCTCGTTCCGCCGCGTTTTGTTCGCTTCCGCCTCTGGTTCCCTCTCAGTATTGCAGTAAGCAATGTTTGCATATTATTATGTTTTACATCTCCGCTGCGCTGAACTCCAACAAATTAGAAAGGCGCCGCCGGAGTCGTCCGCGTCGATGTTGATATACGATATATCATGTGTCTGGTTGCACTGAGTGTTTTATCATTTGGTATTTCGAGAATCAAGTAGAAGCCATGTCAGCTCTCGGTCGTTGCGGTAACCTTCGGCGACGTTACAGTGCACAGTCCATCCGCGAGATTGTGTGACCTCCGCTACGTTCTCTCGAGAGGTGTCCGATACACGCCACGCGTATCGATACGAGCGCCAACTGTCTGTCAAACGATGGTAGGATGGTGTCGCTGCTCGGTCCAGTTTAGTGTGATTACGTCGCACGCCCAGGGCCGCGAGAGGCGGGCGGCCTCGACCCGCCTCGCCGGGACCAGGACCTGTACCTACGTACTAGATTATTCGCCGTTCGGCACTATGCCGTGGCATCTTCCTCGCCGCAATCAATACACCGATTAAAGACGGTCGCTCAGAATGCCGTATTTATTCAAAGATGAAATGCCACTCGAGTGTTTTACTGTGCACCCCAAACTTGTCAGCTTGCATCTTAGTGTCCGTATATCTCATCAGAACAGTTGTATCTTCAATAGGCGCAACATTATTGTCTCGTGTACACAGACCAAACGCAGTCGTGGGCAGCTTCACGTCACACGGAGAACGAGATCGTGTCGCGTGCGCAAGTCGTCATAGTCACTCTTTGAGGCTCTTCCTGCGCAATCACCTCTGCCGACTTCCTGGACATAACAACAACGCTTGTTAGCTGAGCTCTTCGTGAACGTGAATTATTATTTTATCAATTCGACTTAGTTATTCGTTTGAGTGATATTTTTCTTTGGTTTTCGTGAGCAATCATTACCGAGCAGTATTCTTGTACCAGGAAATATATTCAGTGATTTTCTGTAGCCGGCTTTCGTTCCCGAGCTTTTCTGGCGAGGCCTCTTATTTGCCTAATGTCACCGGTGGACAAGTGGACAAGTATCTCTTCTGAAAGTAAGTGTTACGAGTTGTTGAGATTACAGTTAACGGGAATTCTTCAAATTTCCCGTTTTTCTCACTTTGGACATTTGGCACAACACTATCCATTTTTATTAAAAATATTATTCAAAATTTTGGAACGTATTCTCTGCCGTGTTTATAGCATTAACATGACCTGACAGCACCGCGCATAGGTACCATGAAGAAATCCTACAATATCTAGCTCGTATTGAAGTGGCCTCAAGAGAAGAAACGCTAGCATATCGCCCTCGCCCCCGCAGGACTGGTCGTAACTCATCACGTAAAATTAAGATAACACGGTGGCACGCCGGTGGAAGGCTATGGTGACGGAGTGCTTTAGTGTGGTGGTATGTGGGTGTGGTGTGAGGTGTGAGGAGTGGTGTGTGGTGTGTGGTGTGTGGTGTGTAGTGTGTAGTGTAGTGACACGGGTGTGTGTGTGCAGGACGGCGCCGGCGACGAGCAGGCGCGCGAGAAGCGCAAGTTGGAGGGCGTCACGCAGGCCAAGTTCGGCATCAAGAACGCCGTGCTCGGCTTCGTGTTCGGGGTGAGTACCGACCCTCTCCGCTCTCCAGCCCTCCCGTCACCTTCCCCTCATTGCACGGTGCGTCACTCGCTCTCTCTGTTATAGAAAATCAACTCGCTGATTGACGCGAAAACGCGATTCGTGGACACGCTGGACCAAAAGAACATCGAGCTAAACAAGCAGTACGGCATCGAGGCGCCGCAGAACGGGCTGGCATCTCTGAGCGGCATCGTGGGGCAGGTGATCGGACCCAAGCTGCAGCTGCTGGGACCCAAGATCCAGGCGGTGACCGGGTTGCTGGGCGGCGCTAGCGGCGGCGGCGGCGGTGGCGACAGCTCAGGTGGGAGCGGGCTCGGCTCCATCATTTCGCTCGTGACGTCGCTGTCGGGCTCGTCGTCGGGCGGAGCCGGCGGCGGTGGCGGCGGCGGCTCAGGTGGCAGCGGGCTCGGCTCCATCATCTCGCTCGCGACGTCGCTGTCGGGCTCGTCCTCGGGCGGAGCCGCCGCCGGTGGCACCATCGAGACCATCGACTCCGATGAGGAGGACGACGCGTGAGCTCTCGCTCGCACGCCCGCCCTCCCAGTCCGACGCGGCGTGCAGGTGGAGTCCAGCCACTACTCACACTAGCGCTAGTGCGGCCGGACCGCGCTCGCACGACGCCTCTCCTCGAATAAGTATTGTGCCGGACTAGTGGCCGGGACCCCACGCGTACGCAAGTGTCGAACCACCCCTCCCGCCCTCCTCCTATCCGAGCCGCCTGTACAGTCCGCGGTCACTCCTGTCTCCCCCCTCCCCGCCCCCCTCCCCTCTGCCCCAGTGCCGGCGGTGCGCCGCCCTGCTTTACGTTGTGTATTTATATTGTAAATAGGTTTTAGGTGAGCGTTGGTGATATTAAACGATTCTTCGGAAGATGCGTTGTTTTACTGCACGCTGCACGTAGCATGGCTCACGCCCCCTTCCCTACGCCTCCTCCAGTATGTACATAGTCCCCGGTGCGCGCGCACATCGCCCCGCATGCTGCACCGGTTGCGAGCACATCTCGCTGTAACATATTATACGCAAGTAGAGAGTCATGTTGTATACATATTGCCTGTAGTCAGTCCCTCTAGTCCGTTCCACCGCCAGTGTCCATCGTATCTAGTCACCGCTTGTCCTTAGCTTTATTTCCTAACTCGTCGCTGCTGTGAGCAGTGAGCAGTGTCTTAATAACATATATACTATATTCGTGTGTGTGGTTGCGCCACACCGGCTCCGCGCGCACAAGGTCACACGCGCACGCGCACGACCTCTGGCACGCGCGGCTTGAGCAACGCGCACATGGAAATTAGACATTTTCACAACTTGCTGAGTGCACAAATTTGATGCACAGCTGCCTTGTGACTGCGCACAGTGATGAACTTTTTGTAAACCAGTACACTCAGTGCAAAGAAGTTCGATTACAAACTACATTTAGTCGTATTTATGTACTTTTACTGTACTCGTATTTCTCAAAACTTTTGATGTTTGATTTATGAATATCACGCATATGTTGTAGGTGCAAGAAAATTATTAAAATGAAAAGAATGAGCTCAACAAAAACCATGAAACATTACTCTATGGATTCTCTGATCTTAAAATGATCGTGAGAGTACCGCGGCGGAACCCATCAGTCATTTCGTCAGTTTAAATTTAAATCTTCTCACTTTACGCGGACAAACAAAGAGTCTTTTTCCAGCTTACAGCTGCGGTTTCTTTAAGCGGGTGAGCTTAAAGAATAACCGCCGCGCTGTTACTTAGTCCGTATCGCTTTAAACCAGTATAACATGTGACAGTAATCGCGAAGTCGCCATTCCAACAGATATAATGAATCTATCATAATTTTTTGTAATTATTCTTTACGTTTATAACATCCGTTATTATTTAGTTAGCTAATAATGTACAGGATGCCAACGTTTCCGCCCACTAATTATAAGCATGCAGTTTAAGTTGTTTCGTGTCTGTTAACCGTGGTGTAAACTGCGTCACGTCAGGTTGTCCTCTGACGTCCGTACCTACTCGTACGTCACGTACAGTGGCTCTGCTGAATATAAATAAGTACATTTGAACAAAGTATGGTGTGTTGTGTGGTTACCACCGGGTGGCGGACAGAAGTGTCACACGGTGTCGCGTCGTGTCGCACAGTGTCGCACCGAAGTAGCGCACGTAGCTCGTAGCAACTCGCGGTCCGTAGCAATAGCTCGTAGCTCGTAGCTCGTAGCCCTCGTAGCGCGCCGTAGCCGCCGCCGCACGCACACACACGCACTTCACTCCTCCCACTTCACTTTTCACTTCACGATACTGTACCTATCTGTCATTTAAATTTAATCTTTGTAATAAAGGTCATTCATATTATATTTGTTTCAATATAACTGGTATACCTAGTATTGTCCTACTGAGATCAACGTTGTTCCCTCCCCTCAACCCCCTATAATCTGTTTTTGATCATAACCCTTCACTGATTTTTTACGAAAACGGGTGAAAAGGGTTTAAAAATATCTTTTTACAAATATTAAAATCTGCTGCGGAGAATTTGATTACTTGATTATTAAACTATTGCTATTTATTTAATGCATTTAACTATTAAACAATGATGATGACTTAGTTTGTGTTTCGTATACTTAACAATCGCGAGGTCGTACGTCAGGTGAGCTGCACAGGGACGAATACGGTGTATCGAGACACAACCGCAGCGCAGCGCCGACAATATAGGACCCGAGCCTCGCGCTCCATGATTGTCTACATCGATGATGTTGCATTATGGTCCTAGATTGTGGATAAAAAAAACCGTAAACATACATTCGACACGAAGTAGTACATAACAAAGTACAGCGACCAGTGAGTACACCGAGCCGGGCGAGCGACCCGCATTCATCGCTCAGCGTGGGCGCGACTGAGTATGCATGCACTACCTGACGGAACATTACATTCTCATAAACAACACACACGTAAGCACACACACGAGACAGCAGACAGCGAGGCGGCGAGGGCTGCGAAGCGCGAGTGACGCATGCTCAGAGCGCGCTTGTCGCAGACTGGCACTACGTGGAGGCGCCGGGCGCCGGCCAGGGAGCCGCCATCGTGGTCGCAGAGCCCTGGCCGCCCGCAGAGCCTTGGAGCGCTGCGCCGCCGCCGCCAAGTCGCGGCAGCCGACGACATCCCGGTGTTCGACCGGAACAAGGTCAGCCTGGACCTTCCGGGGAGCCTGTTTGGCCCCTCCGTGTCGCTGCTCATCCGCACTACTAAAATCATCGGTGACGTCATCCAGGTGAGCCTCTATCCACATGTCTGTACTGTATATTGCACACGTCATGTGCTCGCTGTATAATAGCACTATTGCTTTTATACAATGCAACGCAATACTATGTTTCTGAATGATTGTGTACTTACATCGTTAGCTAATTATCTATCTCCCGGGATTACCTATAAACTCTTATAAACTCAACATTGACAGATAATGAACTATCGACAATGAATGTGTATAACTTAAAAATTATCTTTTCTTTAACTAACCTTCTAGACAGGCTGTTTGTCCAAAAAATTACATTTAAATTAATTTTTATTTTCTTCTATTACAAACTTACTATGGTGACAGATATCATTAATGTGTAAAGCATATTAAAAGGGGACCCAGTAAAGAGCGTTGAGACGCACCAGAGATTACCGGTGCGGTATTAGATTGTGAACCATTGAAACAACCCTCCGATTGCATTTGGTTATAAAAAAGTTAAAAACCTCAGAAGATTTTGCCCGGATTCCGTGACACCATTTTATAAAGTAGCGTTTCATGGTCTACCTTGTCAAAAACCTTACAGAAGTCCGTATACACTATATCAGTCGTACCTGCGGTTGTCAACACAATCAAACAAAAAGTTTGATAATTGAACTAAATAAAAAATATATGATGTGAAGTACAGAATGAATGTGTTGCAGAACTCGGCGGTGCGCTACCAGACGTTCCTGCGCCTGTTCCGGCCACTGTTCCGCGGGCCCTTCGAGATCAAGGGGCTGGACCCGCCCACGACCACCACCACCGCGCGCACCACCACCGACAACGCTGCCGACAACGAGGTGCGCCGCCGCTGACGCGCCGCAACCTTCACTTACAAAACGTTACCACGAGACTGCTGCACTTTGTACAAACTTACTCCGTGCCATTTTTATCTTTATACAACCTTTTTTTCTTACCTTCATCAAAAACAAAAAAATATGAAACTCATATTAATTCGTTTTTAAACTTCAAATCGATTGGTTGAACTGAACCTAGAAAATCCCGTCAACGTAGACGGTCCGAAACCACCGTCTATAAAATCCCACTTTTAGCACTTCTATTTGTTGGCAACTTACTTCTGGTAAATTGTTACCAAAAATGATTGTGCTTATTGCAAGGAAATATCTGCGACCGGAAACATTAAATGGCCGCGCTTAAGGTGCCGGTGTAAAACGATAAAAATGGCATCAAGTTTCAACTCGTTCCACTTCTTACTGAACACCAAAAAATCAATACTAACTGAAGACACAGCTGAACATGTCTCCGTGTGGAATGTGTGCTTCAAGTCTGCAAGTAAACGGGGATTACTTTAATGATGACCATGAGTCTGTAGTCAACAGTATTATTGAATTCTGACTCAGGGAGACATGAGACAAATCACATAAATGCACATAAGATGCACAGTTTGAAGCCAAACAAGACATAAGAGACTGTAGATAGTTATAGTAGGTTATTAAAGTCAATTGTAGGGTAGTGTTTCAGATTGTCATAGGGTTTCAAGTATAAGCGTGAAGGGGGATTCAGTCGATTACAATAAACTAGCTCACGAAAACGCAGCGCCGCAGTGGTGGAGGTGGTGGAGGCTCACCCACACGATCACACGAGTGACGTCACGCAGTAATCTCCTTATGAATACGAACATTTTAATATAATTCCTCAAGATATTCGAGGAGAAGTAAATATAGTTATATGTGTTAGGAAATCCGAATTTTATTCCACCCCATCCTTCCCTTGTTTCCGTTCGAGTCACATATAACAGTGACTTACAAATGTTACAGCTTCAAGGATTTATGCTGCTTAACATTTAATTTGAAGGGCTATGGTTCATCTAAACAAGGTGTAAATGGACCAAAAAACGAGTCAACCAAGCTTTTTGTACAACAAACTAAGTACCTCATCCTCATTTGGGGTTTTTGGATTTGACCCGGCATTACTGGGCTAATAAACGACAAAAAAGTTGAAAGTTTTTCACCTTGCCAATTTAATATCTTAGATAAAAAATCAGAGAATAGTAACGTTATAATTACAATATTATACTAATATATAAATATGGTATTTAATATTATTTAAAACAAGGAGTTCCTATTCAAATCACGCTCACCAGAGTGTAATGTGACAAACTCAACATTCGTTTTTGAGCATAACATTACAAATATACAAGCTACTCGTACCAGTGAAAGAGTATTCGCCTGTATTGTAACAATCCAATGTTACGAAGATCACTGTAGAGCTCGGTCTTCCTCACTCATGTAACGCTACAATCTGAACGGTTACATTATACGCGCCTTTATAAAGATCTGTTGGTTGGGCACATGCTTCTGGTGACTTATTAGATCTAATTGTCCGTCAGAGAAATTCATTATTTTGTAGATGGTGAAATATTTTATTTATGAATACAATAACATGATTTCATTTCATATCTACATCCTCCACTGAAGTATCAATAAATAATTGTCGCTTCCATTTCAACTCTGTAGTTAAATGTATTTAAGATTACCAATTCGTTGGTCTAGTCGTCATAAGCACGATTCAAGAGCACGACGACCTGGATACGATTCCCTGGTTGAGAAAATCGTATGACACTGAGTGAGGGGTTGCACCCGGTTGACGGCAAAATACTGGCCCCGTATTACCTCGATATGACTATAACGTACAACTCTGCCTTACCTTTCGGGGATTACGTGGGTGAAGTTATGATGGTGATGTCGATAATAATTTTGAAACGTATTAGATAGATATTTTTTAAAATTAATGGATTTGCTCAGGATTATGATGAAATGGAGTTATAATCCGGTTCTCTTAAACATAATGTTTTATACAACAGTAGACGCAAAAGCGATTGCTCGCAGTCACAAGTAAAGGTACCTAGCGGTTGACCATGGCATACATGCAATTCAAAGTATTGAGTTTTTAGTTCTGTAATTGGCCTGTCAAAGTGCGAACATATAATTGGGAACGTCGTAAAATGGCAGATTTAGGTACTGCCTTGTTGGTTTAGTGATCGTAAGTATTTCTTCCAGGAAAATTTCTTTACCTTGGAGGCTTGGACCCGGAGTTTGGATCTGTGACCGGATGATGGCAATACACACGCCCCCTATGAAAAATGATACCTATTAAACAGTATTGAAAATTCAGCTGTTCACCTTGTAACGTTACATTTTATTCATTTTATTTAAAGGAAAAAAACGTCCCCGTTTTTGCAACATTTTTCATTCCTGCTCCGCTCCTAATGATTGTAGCGTGGTGTTATTTAGCCTAAAGCCTTCCTCGATAAATGGACTATCCAACATAAAAATATTTTTTCAATTCGAGCCCGTAGTTCCTGAGATTAGCGCGTTCAACCAAAGAAACAAACAAACTCTTCTGCTTTATAATATTAGTATAGATTTAAACCAACTACAAGAGTGGTACATGACTTAATGCCACAAGGCATTCTCTACCAGTCAACCTTTGGGTAAAATAGGACAGTATTGTGTGTGATAGAGTACAATGCCTTGCTCCAGGGAGGAGGAACCTGCAGTCACATTAGGTTACCCACTTACCCACCTAACTAAAGGGAAGCACGGTTTAAATTAAAAACGGCAAGGGAATGAGATGAGAATTTATTATTCTAGGAAAGACGAAGGTAAGAAAGTTGGTGTTCCAATGAAGTGAGAGTTCCCGGAGTTTCTTTTAATGTAAAATGAACGTCCCGGGTCCAAGCCTCCAAGGCTCACAGATTGCAGAGGAGGGCTGAGTGTTACCCGCCGTCAGAGTCTCCAGGCTCGCTGAAGTCGCCAACCTCAGAGGGTAAGGTCGTTACAAGAGGGCTGAGGGTAGCCCGCTGTCAGACTGTCCAAGCTCGCTGTAGAAGACGACGTTTTTCTGGAACACAATGATGGAACATAAAATGACTGACGGGCTTGGAACTTCTTGCTTCAGGGCTTTATATTGACGACAGGAATAAGCATCGCCGGTTTAGCGACCACGTCATAAGGCCCTTCTGTTACAAACTGCTTTGTTATCATAGATTTATATTTATTGTCTTAAAACTAAATGTTTTCAGTTTTTTACCTGACTGCTGTCTTGTAGAGAATTGACATAAAATACAACTTAATGTTCAAGCAAATAACTTTATTTTATTGGCAGCGAGGCAAACTGTGTTGTGAGTAATTAAACAACATGAATACTGTGGCGCCCTTCCTTACCGCACAACAGGAACAACAAAAGGTACTAACAGTCCTTCTACAACAACTCGTACAACAGCAACAACATAAAGGATGACCCTCATGAAACAGCAGCGTGATGTGACTGGCCGTTACAATGATTAAGTAAATACTTTCTAAATATTTATTTTAAAATCAACACACGGAGCCAAACACTTACAAACCTATTAATTTCGTATTTTACTGTCGGACATGTTGCCCTAATTAGCGACGAGGCGTCCTTTCTACATTTGACATTGAAAAACAAAACGTAAAAACTTTCAAACTCATAAATCCCTTATTTTAATGTGTAAACGCATTGGGGATGAAGGCCGGCTGACAGGCTTCTCAAAGAATTCCTTTAGAAACGTTAAAATATCCTATTTCTACGAGTGACTGATAATAGAAAAGTACACGTGTTAGAAATATAAACTCTGGTCATGAGCAAAACCCGGACGCACACTTAAAACAATCGAAAGAGTCACAAAAAGTATCGAAGGGCAAAGCTTAGGATTCTGGAAAAACGCGGTACAGGCAAGAAGGGGCTGGCAGAGAGGCGAGTGCAGATAAGTGAGGACAGTCAGACCGCTATAGGGTGGAGACGATAAGCTATTTGATCTAAGTTAGGACTTGGTACAGGAATCGTCCTGTGTCAGTGAGTTCAATACTCAATACTTTATTGCATTCCACAATGTAGGCTTAGGTGGTAAACATAATATTTAGAGACAATTGTGGACCCTGTCGGGCACAGCAAAAGTAAGATATGTGGAGAGGACTTATCATAATATAGAAGTCATTTCGAAAACTCATTTATAAAACTAACACAACACGGATTTTAACGTTACAATTCAAAAATAAAATTAAACACTTGAAAGTTGGATAATGTTTACAATTTAAAAGTAAATTTAAAAAGGAGTTGTCGAGTAGTTGAGTATGATAAATGGTTGAATAAGTTAGATACATACGGGTTAAGAGCCAGTTTACTACTAGACTAATCTAGTATGAGTGTTCAAAAATTCTGGTGTCCAGTCTTTAAGCAGCTATTTGTGGTAGTTAGGGTGTGTGTGTTTGTTGGTAAACGACCTTATTACAATAATTATCCTAGGCTGATGGTGTTTCTAATGTTCTTAAAACTAAACAGACATGTGTTGCTGAGGAGTTTGTTCCGCCACTTCTTCTCCTCAGCTCCTTAGCACTAGGAAGTGGCGAGGCTATGGGCGTTTTGGGGGCTGTCTATAGGATTTCAATAGAGTTGATCTCCAACTCTTTTGCAAAATGGTTCTTGACTTTTGATTTATCAACTCTATTTTCTGGAATTATGTATTCATAAGCTCTAACCATCAATTCAGCCAACTTGCCTTTTTCTTGCCTTTTTTGCCTTGCAACTTGTCATTTGTCAGAACAAATGATTCAGTCACGCTGACACAAGCACGTGTCTTACAGAAGCACTAGCTGTACGAAACGAGCACATGATCCATGGGTTGGGATTGGAATGGTTTGAAACCACATCTATTTTATGACATCTCAACACATTCTCATTCGCTCTCATTCTACATCAAAACACAACATGAGAAGTCTGTTTGTATTCAAAAAAATCTACTCATAAGCTGGATTACACCAGAAATATACCACGAACTGAAAGTAGCGTTAACTACTGACTTAGTCAAAGCGACGTACGACGATATTATGAAAACTAAATTTTTGGATTTATATAGAACAAGGAAAACGCAATACAAAGCCCTAATTGATTTTTGGAACTCTGCGAGAGAACCCGAACAAATAATATAACCAAAATAAATGTTTAATTTCCATATTCCTAAATAACATAAAAAATCTTATATATTAATTAAGTCATTAGTCATTAGTCATTTATTCATAAACAATAAATTGTATTTGAAATTACATGGTTTAAAAAGAATTAAAATTACATAAACAAAAACAAAACATCATATTATCGTATTACAACAATGAATTACAAGTATTTATATAATTCGTTTTGTACTATATGCCGGAGCGTCAGAAGGGGCCTCGCAGCGGTCTTGGCTTTCGCTATCCATCGTGGGCGTTATAACGACCGGATTTTGAAAATAAAAGCACACTTGTATCGTCCAATGTCTTATTATTTGATTTACTTACAAACACTTAACAAGATGAAACTAGATTGCGAGCCAATAGGTTAGCACGTGTGCACTTCGTTCGGCAGCTGTCAATAGAATGACCGCCGCCATTACTCGTAGTGACACTTACTACTCTATTCGGGGTTACCCGCTCATAATTTTTATTTTACCGATAAACTAATCGACTAAAACTAACAACATTGAAAAATCGAGTTATGATTAACAATAAATCGCAAAGTAATAATTGCCTACTTTATAATTAAAACTAGTCCATAATCGGCGCGCCGTCATATATAATCACGTTTATTAACTAAAAAATAAATCTGATTTATAATACATAATATCAGGTAATTAACTGTAGGATGACTTTACAACAATTAATTACTGATTAGTGTGTTGCGAGCCAACAGATCTTGCAAAGATACCTTCATCTAGTATGGGCCGATTATAAAATCTAGCAAAAGTTTGAGATGAGTTGGACCAGCCAGCTGTTTTCCTGATTTTATCAATTGAAACTCCAGTGGAGGCCGCAGCAGATGTGGAGGCATGTCTAGTGCTGTGAGCACTAAAAACTCTCACATCTACGCCGCTCTCCGTTAAAGTTTGCTTTATCCTCCTACTATGGACTGAGATGAAGCTTTCTTGTAAGGCTGTTTGTAGGTGATAACGAGGTTTTCAATATTATCTGGTCTTAGATTAGATGTCATGATCAGATAATCATCTAGTACATCTAATTGTTCCATAAGATCCTCCTCTGATAAATTGTTCTGCCAGGAAAGTTAAAATCTTAGCTAGGAGGGGGTCAAGACGTTAATGCCGTTTGTATTGCAAAACTGCCACCAGAACTTGTACGATGTATTGTACTGTTTGAGAGTGCTATTTGAAACGGAGGATAACATTATGTCTAACGCTACTGGTGGAATGTTTCGTCGAGTGAAAGCGACCCGGAGAGCTTCGCGTCTCCCAGGGTAAGGCTCTTGTACAGTGGGTGTTGCGATCTGTAATTAGAACGCAAAAGGTCTCTGTTAGGCTTAGAATATATAATTTCGGAAATAAATATGTTCTATAGTAGAGGGAACCAAGGTTGGCCGGTCCAGTATGGAAAAACCGATATGCCAGTTCTCCGAGCAAGTAGCGAAATCATAGCTGAGTTTCAATAGTTAGTAAAAAGAAAAATAAAAAAAAAAGTTTATTGCTTCAACTTAGATAACTTATTCTATTTACAATGGAGAGAATCCTTTTAAGCAAGGAGTATGCTTGTTTTAGGATGCTCTGCCCCTCCCCAGGTTATATTAAAGTATTTAAGTTATAACTGATCACGACATTTAGTTAATTTATACAAATACAAAAATATAAAAAGAAAAAAAAAATATATAAATATTTAACAAAAAAATGCAAGAATAAAATAGGTTTTAGAAGAGACAATTAACGCGCTGTGATGTGTGTTATGTGTGTAGGAGATGGGGTGGAGGTGAATGTGTATGTGAGTACTAGGTGAATGTCAGTGTTTTTTGAGTGTGTGTTTTGCAAGCTAACCGCAGGGTTAGCACCGTCTCGCTCGATAGATGGCAGCACAGGAAAAATTAGAAGTCGCTATGGTTTCGTTACATGCAGATCGCTTTACGAGACGCGACCAAGCGGACGTGTTTTTGTGCACTTGCTTAAATGAAATATCTATAAACAAATACGACAAATATTTTAATAATTATATGTGGCGTCAGATAAAAACTAAGTAAAGTGTGTCACCTGTGACTAGTGCCATAGCAACTTTTATGTGCAAGATGAACTGAATCTTTTGTTTTAGATTGACAATAAATAAAGTGTTGCGGTTAGTATGTCTAACCCAGGATCGCAACCAGGATCGAACCCAGGATCGAGCCCATTTGGTCGTAGTCAATTACTACGGCGAAGTCCTCCGCCAACAACAATTGCCCCCGAGTGCACCAAATCCACCACCACCTGTACCAGCACCTGAGGAGAATTGTTTGCCGAGTGATGTAGTCAGCACGTCAGAGATCCTGAAATGGTTACTTTCCATTGATGGCACTCTGATCGAAGGCTGCGCTAATGTTGGTGAAGGAAAAATGAACTCGGACCAGAAGCAACGCGTCGTAAACCTTTGCCGAAAGGTCCAAAGTGGAACTTCTCAGATGGCTGTGCTTTACCAGTCGGTGAAGCAGAAAATGCTCCAGTCCCACAGCACCGTTCAGCACCTACAGCTTCAGAAGAACATGGGGAACTCTCTGGACCAGGTCAAAGAAGTTATAGAGTCAAAGATGAATACGCCCAACAATTCCTACGCTAGCATGGTGAAGAAAGGCTCCGACAATATCGTCCGTCCTGCAAATCTGAGTTCTATTGCCATTTATCCCAGCGATAAAACTAAAACTAGTGACGACACCAAGTCACTAGTTCAGAAGTTAATATCTCCCGAGCAACTCAAGCTCCAGGTTCGTGGCCTGAAAAAGGTGAAAAATGGAGGAGTATTAATCAGCACGGAAAACAAAGGCGATATAGAAAAGTTAAAGAATTCGGAGACGATATTTACCTCGGGACTTACAATGGAAGAACCTTCCAAACGACGCCTAGGGTTTCCGTCATTGGTGTTCCCGTAGCCCTTACTGAAAAGGAGGTTTTCGACTGCATTTACGAGCAAAACCTATCAGATAAATTGCCGAATACAACTCGTGAATCCTTCCTGGAAAACATTAAACTGAGCCACAAATCCGGTAAGAAAGGTCTTCCTACTTGCAACTATATTTTGGAAGTACCCGCTGGCATAAGAAAATTGCTGGTAAAACAGAGCAGAATATTTATAAATTGGACCTCATGCCCGGTAAGAGTTTTTACTATAGTCACCAGGTGCTATAATTTCCAGCAGTTTGGCCACGCAGCCAAGTTGCCAGCAGAAAATCTTCTCCCCCCCAGTATGCGACGTGCAATAGATTTAAGAGGAAATGTGACCATTCAACCGGTGATGTAAGTTGCCCGGCACGTAAATATGCAGAGACCAACTACATCAACTCAATAGACTATGAAGGCGCCTAAGAGCGCCACAGTATAGTATATTTAGTAGGCACACAAACAGGTAGCATAAAGTTTTCTTTTATTTCTTCTTAGTTAGTAATTACAATGAGCAATCAGATAATAAGTGATCTAGATAGTTTTACTGTGTCCGAATCCAAAATCTGCAATGTTGAGGACTGTAAATACCTACTAAATTCTGGCGACAAATCACTTACCTTGTGTGACTGTTCCTAAATTACCCTAGGCTGATAAAATTTTCGTTTTTCCTAAATCATGCTATTTATTAGTATTTATGGTCAGCTTCCCCCTTAGGGGAAGGAGCAGCGCCCCGCCTCCGCGCAAGCTCTGTAGGTTTCGACCTTTGACTGGATGGCCTCCCACTGACTAGATGGACTGAATTCCAAATATGAGGGATTTGTCTTAGCCCTGTCCCTTCCTTAGAGGCTAGGGGACAGGGATGGGACACAAGGTGAAGTTAATATTGGAATTCACTGTTATATAATTATATACATGAATAATATCAATTCTCATGAGGCAAAACGCCATTAAAGTATGAAGCTAATAAAACAAGAGGACGCAAAGATATGATATATTATGCTAGAAGTTTGATAAGGAATCGTTACGCTTGTGCTTAAGAATTTATTAATTAGTTCGTTACGTTATCAGATTCCAAAAGTAGATGCCGCTTGCAAACGCAAACGGGCCCATGTACAAGTACATGGATTCGTTTTACAACGTTTGCCCGGCGTACGTGTATTGTTAGACCTAAGCGCATTGTCCTACTAAGGGCACTGCTACGAACTCTAACAACACACGTTCCCTAAGCACTTTCTAACATGTCTTTTCCAATCCTGAGACTTGGGTTGTGAGGCCAATGCCATTGAAGAAGACAGGTTTTCATTATTTTTACTTACACGCGTACTCTCGTTGATTAACACCCTTACGGCCGTCTACCCCATTTATTAGATCAATTTGCACAAGCGCATCGTAGACTCAGTCTGTAGCAGAATAAATTGCAATGTTACTGTTGAACGCCGAAATGGTTATATGTTTCGTCATTTCTTGTCCCTCTAATCTTCCCCAAGTAGAGTTTGTGTGTTTCGCTAAATTGTGACGATTTAGTGATAGGCCTGTGGCAGCCGGGGTTTGTTTAACGAGACACAGTCCCTAGCGTTCCTTAGAACGTAGCTATCAATTTAGGTTGTGATACTTCGTGAATCCTACCCCACTCCCAGGGACACACGCCACCAGTTCCAGAGCAATTTTCTGAGCTAGACTTTTACAGGAAGCAGTATTCATCAGCAGCGTTTGATTGACTTGTAACACAAGTACAAGTTAGTATTATAATACTAAACATTATAATCTGTCTTAGTCCATTTGCGGAGGTTATGGTGCTGTCACTACTGAACAATATACTTTGTTCTAACCAAAATGCGAACATTACGATTCGGCCTTCCATTTGTCAGTTAGAAGTCGATAGTCGTCAATAGTCGATTGTATTTGGGTACAATGTACATGTTGTATGTACGTTGTAGAGTGTAAGCGGTAGGCTTTCTTCGTCTCCCTAGATCAAACGCAGCATATGAATATTTGCTCAGGTACGGGTTAGGAAGTGGACACATAATATACATGAGATAATAATATACATTATGATGACATGATGCAATCGCTCCGTCATGCTGCAATAAGTGAATACTGTCAGCCCTTCCACGCTACAGTCCAACTGCAATTTAAGCGAGGTTTTAATTATAGTTAACACTTACCACGTGTTCTTTAAAGATAGTCAGTCTTCAACTAACTTACTGAATACTGTAGTTTCGCCTTTCACGTAACAACACTCACTTTTAGTAGACTTAATATGACTACTAATATTTTAGCTTATAAAATATTATTCGTCCTCGGAGAGTTGATGCGCATCTTAATACTGAAACTATGCTAACTTTCCGAGTCTAACCTAGGACGTCCTAGTGCTTTTACTATTATAGACCGGTCTATCTCGCGAACTCAGCCAGTCCTCTCCATGCGTCTAAGGCCATCTCTCGCTCACCTCGATTAATCTAAACAGACCTTTCCATCCAACTATTATAAACTTTTACAAACATTATCACACTTTCGCGGCCACACACTCAGACATAGACTCCTAGTATTTTCTACGTCTCGTAGTTTAACTCCTCGCTTATCGTCTCCACCCTCTAGCGGTCTCCAACCCACTGTCTTCAGCCTACCTGCTTCTAGCCCGCGTCCCCCGCCATTCTCGCAATTCCCACGCTTCACTCGCTGGTGCCCTTTTTTTGTGTGCCAACGTCTCGATTGTTCTAAGTATCGCTTTTAGCGAATGCAGGATGAATTACTAACAGATGTAGCACTTGTATTTTTCTTTTATCAGTCGCTCGTAGAAATAGGATATTTTTAAGTTTCTAAAGAATCATTTGAGAAGCTTGTCAGCCATACCCATTAAAATATGGGATTTATGAGCTTGAAAGTTTTTACGTTTTGTCCTTCAATGCCAAATGTAGAAAGTTAATAGCTTTGTAAGTGTTTGGCTCCGTGTGTTGATTTTAAAATAAATATTAAGAACGTATTTGCATAATAATTGTATCGACCAGTCACACTTGCTTATACAAAATATTCGCAGCATAAACCGAAATATAAACGGTTTTGAAGTTCTTTTACAAAGTCTTGATATAAGCTGTGATATTATTGTATTAACAGAGTGTTGGTTGTCAAAACAGACAGTCAACTTACCATCACTGAAGGGTTTTTATTCATATAAGACAGACAGAAACAACAAACAAAATGACGGATTTGTAGTCTATGTTAAAAATAATTTACGAACTGTCAAAGAAGAACCACTATCCCAAGAAAGCAATTGCTTATTCATCAAAATTATTTCCGATACAGTAGTCATGGCTATTTATAGGCCGCCCTCTCATAATATCGACAGATTTTTAGACTCACTCGACACAAACTTAAAAACCATAATTTCTTTCAAAAATATAATACTTGTAGGAGATATCAACATAAACATTTCCTCCGAGAAACCCGATACCCATACACACAATTACCTAAATATTTGTGCATTTCATGGACCAGCTCACTATTACCCCACACATCAAAGCGGTTCTTGCTTAGACCATATCATTCTAACATCAAAAAATCCATCTAAAACATTGGTTACTAACTCTGCGCTTACCGATCATCAAGCTGTTTTACTAACAATATAATGATCAAACGAACTTCAAGTGAAGTTCGATCATTATTATATGAGTCGCTTCATTCGAAGATATTTTTAACCATGTAGTCCCCTTCCCTTGCGCTAGCAACTACGCACGTCTTTTTAGAGTTTTTATTTTTTATTTTTTTATATACTAGTAACACTGTACCCTGCCTCGTTGTGTCGGTCAGTTGAAGCCATCATTATTTTAGAGATGATCTGTTTTTTGCAAATCTTTTCAGGGTTCCTTAGGGCGGGTTGGGAAGTTAATATCTTCGAATGAAGCGACTCATATAATAATGATCGAACTGCACTTGAAGTTCGTTTGATCATTATATTATACTAGCTTCTGCCAGCGGCTTCGCCCGCGTGAAGTTTCAAAATTGTCCTATAGGATCTTATTACCGAAATAAAAAGTATCCTATGTGTTAATCCAGGTTGTAAACCATCTGTGTGCAAAATTTCATCCAAATCCGTTCAGTAGTTTTTGCGTGAAAGAGTAACAAACATACATCCATCCTCACAAACTTTCGCATTTATAATATTAGTAGGAAGTAGGATTAGTAGGATTTATAATATTAGTAGGATAATAAAATAATAAATAATAAATATAATATTATAAATATTATATTATATAGTAGGAAGTAGGATAGTAGGATTTCGTCGCTTCATTCTTCAGATATTTTTAACCATGTAGATGTTAAGAGATAATAAGATTTGCAGGGTCAAATATGTAAATTGCAAAGATTTCATAAATCGTTATTTATTTACTGTTTGATTACACATGTTGCAAAAAAATATTCTTCTATTATCCATAATGTACTTTGTGTTTGATTTTATGATTTACAATCAATTCCTTACTTAAAACTACTTATATACCTACTTAGTTACTACTAAAGGCATACTGACTCTGCAAACTCGGCTTCATTAATTATATTAAGTTTATATATAAAACTTGGCAAATGTTTGAGAACGACTGGTCCATCCCGCGGTTTTACGTATTGTGTCAATGCACACACCTGCCGAGCTTGCAGAAGAAGTTGAGGCGTGTCGTGTACTGTGAGAAATGAATAGTGATGTATCGACACCGCTCTCTGATAACACCAGTTTTATCCACCGACTTATCGTTTGAGCTGTGGCCGCTTTATTAGGTTTTTTAATTGTAAGTAATAAGTTATTTATATTTTCAGATCTTAGGTTTTTTGTGAAAAGTAAATAATCTGTGAGCACAGTAGCAGGACAAATATTTTTATTTTCTACAAAGTAGGGGAGAAAAAGTACGGGTTGTTCTCTTCCTGGAGCCGAAGTCTTGATTACGTCTGTTATCACTACTCTGACTCCATTTGACGAGATATTTATATTCTCTATTTTTATCAGGGAAAGAGTTTGAACTCGCTGTGCTGTACATAAAGCCAGTAAGAAAACTAATTTTTTTGTCAATTGACTTAGGTCTAAGTCTCGATTCGGGTACCATTTAGAAACGAGATTAAATACTAACTGCGGGTCCCACGTGTGTGTGTATTTTGGCCTGCTAGGTTTAAGTTTATAGGCTCCTCTTAGCAAACGTTTAATGCATTCGTCAGAAGCAATTTTGTTGCCCAATAGTAACGAGAGTGCGGATCTGTGGGAATTCAAGGATCCATACGAGGCACCTTTATTAAACTCTGTTGTCAGAAAAGAGATGACCTCTGCTACTGTGCTCTCAAAACAATCAATTTTCTTAATTAGGCAAAACTGCCACCAAAGCTTGTATGAGGCGCTATATTGTTTTTTGGTATTATCAGAAAGCGATGCTAACATGAGATCTATTGCTTCTACTGGGATGTTACGTCGGAGGAAGGCTTCCCGGAGAGTATCGCTGCAGCCAGTGTAAGATGACTGTGCAGCGGGTGGTGGTGATCCCTGGAAGAGGATAGAATCAAGTTTTTACTGGGTTCAAAAAATATTATTTCTGAAGAGATTAATTCTGTAACGATAGGAAACCATGGCTGTGATGGCCACCATGGAAATACGAGTATACCACACGCCTCATCATTTATTATCTTGTTAGTACTTTTAAGTATTGATGAGAATGGTGAGAAAGCGTAGAAAAAAATATTTTTCCAACTAAAAGTAAATGCGTCGACAGAAGCCGCGTCTGGGTCAGGAAACCACGATGCGTACACATGACATTTGGCATTGATGCAAGAAGCGAACAAATCAATTACGGGTTGACCTAGTTTACGAATGATAGTTTTAAATGCTTGATCTGATAAGCTCCATTCTATATCTGGATTAATTTTTCTTGATTCAATATCAGCTTCTATATTTTGTTTGGTATAGGATGCAAATATCCATAATAATATGTTCCGCTTCTCGCACCATTGCCAAATTTGATAAGCAAGACCATTTAAGTGAGGATATTGTACTCCTCCCATTCTGTTAATATAACTTAACGCTGTGTTATTGTCAACTCGTAACAATATGGAACAATTTGATCGTTTCTTCGTGAAGGTTTTTTAGTGCTAAAAAACTAGCTAATAATTCTAGGTTGTTTATATGACATTCTCTTTCGGTTTATTTCCATGATCCGTGAGCGCGATTACCATCACAAAATGCTCCCCACCCTGTTTTTGAGGCATCGGAAAATATTTCCAATTCGAAATCAGGGGCGACGACAAAATTTGTACACGTAAATATATTTTGTGACCACCAATTTAAATCATTAAGTATGTATCGTTCTAGTTTTATTTTAGAATTATAATTATTGTGAAATCTATTCAACAACAGGTATTTTTGCCGCTCTAGGGTTTTGGTATATAACCACCCGTATTTAACAGCAGGGCACGCTGCTGTGAGAACGCCGATTAACTGAGCGAATTCTTTCTAACAGGGCGGTAAGCTAATGAACTTTTTAACAAGCTGCGCGATATTACAACGTTTGTCAATAGGTAAGGAAACCGAAAGGTTTGTCGTATTATAGATAAAACCTAAAAAGAACACCGGTCAAAGCTCGAACAAATTTTTGTTGATATTTTATTTTAGCGTCTGCCCATGAAAATTACATAAAATTATAGAGTTTGAATTCCTGAAGAGTTTTGTCTTCGGTCATAATTTTCTAGGAAGTCAGGATTTAAAGATATTCCAGTTTGAAGTTTTAGAGGTTATATCTTGTTAACAACAGACTATTCGAAAAATGAATCTAAAAATACCTTAACTCACTTTAAATACATTAATATAAATGTATTTATTTACAACTAGCTGCGCCACGCGAAGTTTAGAAGAATATAAGGATAGTGGGAGAATAGTTTAAGGACTCCGTATTCAGAATATTAAGTCTAACAGACGTCCGTAGGTCTGCCACATGGCTCACATGGTCACACGAGACATAATTAGGTACTTACCTACTTAAATAAATGATCATTTATTTAATTACCTTAGCCAACTATCTATAGGGCAGTTAGTTAGAGATATATTTTGATAAATAAGTCGCCAACCCGTCTTGAGCAAGCGTGAAGATCAATGTTCGTGCCTTCTCTGTTGAGAAAAGGCCTTTGCCCTGCAGTGGGACAGTAATAGGCTGGTATTAATATTATTATTATTTTTCATGGTGAATACTAAACTTACTTTTAAAATCAATTCTGTGAAAGTAGAGCAAAAATGGGATATGCATTGTGCTTAGTCATTTAAAAAATAAAACAATTCTGTTAAAACCATAAAGTAATTTATTCTGTCAATTCTTATTATTGCCTACCCTAGCTCTAAATCACAGCCTGCATTCGATTCTTTATTAATCTGATCAGGTTTTTTACGGTACCTTGAGGAATTCTGTCCCACGTACCCGTCTGTTAACGCGGCCTTCAATGCTTTTATCAATCAATCATTTCATTTTACTCGTTATAAGATACACAACATTACATTACAACTTAGAAATATACTAATACATACAAAATATATCTTATAAACTATAAACACATGAAGTGACGGCGTCGTGTTACGCTGCGCGGTGACACGTAGCCTGCCGCGAAAACGTCGGTAGACAACACCCTTCGGCCAAAACTCTTTCTTGAGAAACTTGATATTGTGTCGGAACTCGCACCACAAACGACTTGAAGTTGGTGTTGTGACGCGACTCCAACTTCTCGACCTTCAAGGTCCAGCTGGTCTTCATCTTCATGTACTCTACGACCTACTCAACCTTCGTGGAGTGATGCAGTCGGGACACATAAAGCAATGTCGTAGTTGGTATTGCTGGACGCAGCAGCATATTTGGTACTGACAGTCCAGTACCGCATTGATTGCGACAAGTAGGCTTTTTCTTCTTCTTCTGAACTAAGGTGAAGCCGTCCTCATCACACTTCTGCTTGGCTGGACAGCGCTGTACCGGATTCCTCGGAAGGGTATCACAGCGACGGTTCTACTTTCCCCCTTTCTGCTGCTTAGGTTGTTTTGCAGCTGAATCGTTTTATGGTTGAAGGGAGTGAATTTCTGCCCAGAACCCTTCTCTTGAGCTCGTCCCATAAGCGTTCGATATCAGTCCATATCTGGACTCGACCAGTCCATCGCCCGTATGTATATTCACTTCATTCAGGAACTTTCGAATGATACGCGCCGCGTGACATCTTCGACCCCTTCTGGCGCGAAAACAAGCGTGGTTTTTTCCTCTAAAGAGATACCAGCCCATTATACTACGTACAATACAATACACACTTTATTATTATTCTATGTACCTATTATGAAAAGACAATTCGTGACAAAATACAATGATATATGTGATGGAAGGCCATAACTCTGTTTAAGGCTTTTCACGGCCGATAAGGCCTCAAATGAAGATGCGGATTTCAACAAGTATGCAAACTATTCGTAGAAAACATCGTTTTCGAGGCCAAACGCCCTAATATCTAAGTGTATCTGGTGGCTACGGGCGACTTATACAGAATTTCTTGCTGAATTTGAATCAATGTTTAACTGAGATTTGGCAAAAATGTTAGTTACGGCCTTTCACCGTATGACGGTACAGCGCATGTCATTAAGCAGGTTGACAAATAAAATGTCATGTTTTTTTTTTGTTGGAGATGACATTAAAGGTGGACACACACTTATCAATAATAAAAATTAAAATATCAAGAAATATTTTTTTCTCATACGTATGACGTCATCTATTCGTACGATTCGACGCGGATAAGTGTGCTAGGTTTTATAATATTTCATACAAGTTATTCTAAAATTCGATTCTTTCGGCGCGGTCGATTGTTTCGACGCGGATAAGTGTGCATTCACCTTAAAAGTATATCTTAGCCAAAAGCCATGAAGTCAATCCAGGAAGAAAAAAAGTAAGTCATGATTATTTTTCTCATTCATCATTATTCTAGTCAATTGAGCTCATAATAATGAGGAATTTTTTTAGAGACTTCGTTAGACCTTGAGTTTGATTTGATAAATCTTAGTAAATTATTTCGTAGGTATCTATCACGGTGACATACGTAGACGCTCAATAATTTCATCAACAATTGTTTCGCCCGGGTTCTTTGCATTCTTGTTGGGGTAATAATGAGCTCTTTTTATAATCAGTCGCGCCTGCGCACCGACCAAGATCGGTTGCGTGTTGTCGGTTCGCAGTATTTATTCGCGTAAAATGACGAATTTAGTAAAGTGTACTGGCTGCAATCTCATCGTAGATGAGTTGCTATGTTATGTGCAACAGAAAATATCGATAGCGGACGAAGAAACATTAGTTCGAATATGTGCGTCTGCTTTTACTAGTGACGAAATAAAAAAATCCAAAACGCTCTTATATGAAGCCTGTTATGTCTTTGGTTTGACGTTCTGTCATTACGTTTCCTGGACAACGAATGTATCAGGATTGTCATATATAATTAAAATATACGAATAGGAAAATGCACGTTTGATCTTTTATTTAATATTGGCGACGAGATGGCCGAAGTTAAAAAGTTAAAACGCGTACGATCCTCATTACGAGGAATATTCACAAGGATTGAAAACTTTATTAATGAAGAATTACAGTTTTCCTCCGAAGAAATTGCAACACGACTACAAACACTGAAAGATAATTTTTCCAAATTTCAAGAGCTTCAAAACGAAATTGAAAAAGGTACTGAGGATAGTGAACTAAACAAAGAAATAGATTACAGGTTTGAAATTGAAGAATTATATACTAAATTACGTTCAAAATTCCTACAATTACAAAAAGAAAGCGAGATAACAATTGTGCCTCCAAGTAGTGCAACGGACACACAGTCAATTTACGAAACAGCAATGACCAACAAAGAAAAACCGTTTCGTATGAACTTTCAGCCGTTCCAAGAAAACGAATCTTTTATAAATTTTACCAAACGCTTAAAGGTTTATTTCATGCTGAACAATATCACAGATGGTAAGGTGAAAGTGTATGTACTACTTTGCACGATTTCGCCAAATCTACACGAAAGTATGTACAATATTTGCTCTCCAGAAGATCCCTTAAATTTGACTTTTGAAGAGATTACTAGACTTTTAGATGATTACATTGATCCCAAGCCCAGCATTTGGACAATGCGACACAAATTTATATCTCGCATGCAACATAAAGAAGAAAATGTGGTCACATACGCCTCCGAGCTTAAAAAACTATCTGGAAAATGTGAGTTCAAATGTAATAACTGCGAAAAACAAACTTCTGATAGCTTTTTGTGCCTACAACTCATACGAGGGTTAAATGATGGTGAAATTCGGACGAAAATACTGCAGGAAAAAGATACAACCTCATTTTCACAATTGGTGCAGATTGCCAACGCTACAGAAATGGGAAAGAACGAAAACGCAACAATGTCCTCAGATATTCAAAAACCTACCACAATCAACAAAATATCAACACTTACAGCTGAAAGATCTGATAATAACCATAACCCACCTGTGCATTCTAAGGTAAATACAAGATTACCAATAAGCATTAGAGATCTTAAAGGAAAATGTTTTCGATGTGGAAAAGAGGACCACAGAGCAAACGAATGTGGAGCCATCAAATCCACTTGCCGAAAATGTCAGAAAATAGGCCACCTTGCACGAGTCTGTTTACAAAGATATACCAACTCTCATCAAGTAAATAATTCTACAAGTAACATTAGTCAAGACAGTATTGCCGATATCAACTTAGTTAAAAGTGAAATATCGGAGAGATATACGATTACTTTGAAAATAGAAGACAAAACTGTATGTATGGAATTTGACACCGGCGCTACGTTATCTTCAATGTCACTGAAGGATTTCAAAAACATGAATATACAAAAGAAACTTTTTAAAACAGAAATTAAGATGAGAACTTACACTGGAGAAATCATTAGACCGATTGGAGTAGCATATGTAAAGTGTTTGTACAACACTCAATTATTTTATGGAAAACTATACATTATTGATCAAAATGTTGACCCAATTTTTGGTAGAAGCTGGATGAAAGAACTACATGATATTGATATAGCAGATATAAGAACAGTACAAACTACAATTCATAGTAACAATCTAGAACAATTGTTAGAAGAATTTTCTTCAACTGTATTTGCATCAGACCTAGGAAAAATTCCAAATCACAAAGCTCATTTAAGTTTAAAGGAAAATACTCAGCCGATCTTTATTAAACCACGAAGAATTCCATACGCTTTGAAACCGAAAGTTGACGAAGAAATAGAAAGATTATGTACACAGGGCGTGCTTACAAAAGTTGACCATGCCGAGTGGGGAACACCTATCGTTCCAATAGTAAAACCAAATGGGAGTATTCGATTATGTGCTGACTACAAGATTACTCTCAATAAAGTAATAAAGGATGAACAATACCCCATACCCATAATTGAAGACATATTTTCTGAAATGAACGGAGGTAAGCTTTTCTGCACTTTAGACATTACCCAGGCATATTTGAATTTAGAAATGGATGAAGAAAGCGCTCACATGCAAACCCTGAGCACGCACAAAGGAACGTATAAAGTAAATAGACTAATGTTCGGCGTTAAAGTAGCACCAAGCCTGTGGCAGAAATTCATGGACAGATTACTACAGGATCTGACAGGAGTTAAATGCTTTTTCGATGACATTATTATACAGGGCTCCTGTGAAGATGAGCTACTACAACGATTACGACAGGTCCTCCAAAAACTCAAAGAGAGCAACCTTCGAGTGAATAAAGAAAAATGTCACTTCTTTAAACAATGCATTAACTACCTTGGCCACACGATCGACAAAAACGGACTACATAAGAATAAAGACAAAATAAAAGCCATCACCAGCACTTTACGCCCTACAAACATCAACGAATTGAGAACCTTTCTTGGGATGGCCAATTATTACAATAAATTTATAAACAATCTGGCCTCTATTACAAGTCCTCTAAACGAGCTACTTAAAAAAAGAGCTATATTTACCTGGTCCCCTAAGTGTGAAGAAAGTTTTAAAAAAATAAAGGAAGAAATTTTGAGCGAAAGGGTATTGATTCATTTTGATCCTAAAAAGCCGCTAATACTAGCCACAGACGCTTCGCCTTTAGGATTAGGAGCAGTGCTTTCGCATAGATTACCTGACGGTTGTGAACGACCTATTGCTTTTGCTTCTAGATCTTTATCAAGCAGTGAGAAGAAGTACAGTCAAATTGATAAAGAAGCTACAGCTATCTACTGGGGCCTAAAAAAGTTCTTTCACTACTGCTACGGTCGAAAGTTCACACTAGTTACCGATCACAAGCCACTAACATCGATCTTTCACCCGCACCAGACGCTACCAGCGATGAGCACCATGAGACTTTTTCATTACGCTCATTTTCTATCCGGATTTAATTATGAAATAGACTACAGAAGTTCTGCAAGCAATTCTAATGCTGATTACTTATCCAGATTTCCAGTAGAAACAGTTAATGATAATAAAAAAGATCAACACTCACAATTCCAGCTTCAACAAATATACAAAATCGAAATAAACCCAGATATTATAGCCCGAGAAACAAAAGACGACAACGAATTACTTCCCTTACTACAAGCATTAAAAACAGGACGTACTTTGAGAGAACTCGGATATAATGACAATGAATTTACGCTACAGGATGATTGTATTTTGAAAGGTACAAGGGTCATTATTCCTTCTACATTACGTTCCCAAATTCTTAATGAATTGCATACTGGACATACTGGGATTTTAAAAATGAAATTATTAGCACGCAGCTACGTTTACTGGAAAAACATGGACAAAGACATTGAAAACAAAGTAAAATCATGTAGAGCATGCCGGTTAGAGCAAAACCAACCAGCAAAAGCTCCGTTACACCATTGGGAAGAGCCAGCTGGCCCTTGGCAACGAATCCATATTGACTTCGCTGGCCCAGTGTCTGGTTTTCAATTATTCATTATAATCGACGCCTTCACAAAGTGGGTTGAAATAATACCAGCCAAAATAACGACTAGCTCTTGGTGTATTCGAAAACTTAAAGAAATATTTTCCACTTTTGGCGCTCCCTATATTCTCGTTTCAGATAACGGCCGGCAATTCATATCACAAGAATTCAAAAATTTTCTCTCAGATTATAATATAACGCATAAGACCATTGCACCATACCACCCAGCCACAAACGGTCAAGCAGAACGCACAGTGCAGACTATAAAGAGAGCGTTACGATCTATGGAGGGGGAGAGCGGTGATCTAGTCGACAAACTGACTACCATTAAAACACGTTTTAGACGTACGCCAGGCCCCAGTACCCAGAGCCCTTATCAGTTGATGTTTGGCAGGGAAGTAAGGACCAGGCTGCACGCCATGCTGCTCAAAATAGAGAATCCCACTCATCACCGAACATTGTCGGATAATTCACGACAATTCAAACTGGGAGACAGGGTACAAGCTAGGAGTTACTCGTCACCGCATCGGAGGTGGACATTCGGTAGGATCCTGTCTCGCCTGGGACATTTACACTATGAGGTGCTTACAGATGACGGCATTGTCTGGCGCCGCCATCTTGACCAGCTGTTGGCAGCACCCCAAGTCCAGGTCCAGCAACTGGAATCACGGCCGAGGGCTGTTATGTCTTTGGTTTGACGTTCTGTCATTACGTTTCCTGGACAACGAATGTATCAGGATTGTCATATATAATTAAAATATACGAATAGGAAAATGCACGTTTGATCTTTTATTTAATAAAGCCTTACCAACGGACAAGCGAAAAGTAATTCGAAAGAACAAAGGCAAGGAGGAGCGTGATCTTTCGGATATTATTAGCCTTTTCAAATCCACGGAACCAGATGATATCCCCGTGTTTGTTGCGCGACAGTTGGACAAATTACCTCCCATACTGTGGGATCATTTGGATTGCTCGAGGGTGCTAAAGGATATATTAGTACTGAAAACCGAAATTGAGAATATAAAGATCAATTATGCGACTACCGACAGCGTTCAAGATATAAAGGCCTCCGTTTTGCGAATAAGAAACGACTCCATACCACCGACGTCTGCTTTAAAAGTAAATACAAAACGTGGAGCGTGGCTAGATAGTGGACCCATGGGTTTGTCTCATGAATACATCAATGACTTGACAAACGAATCAACAAATAACATATTATCATATTCACCTCAATATAGAAATATATTGGGGGTAGAGGACGAAAACAGACGAGACTACGTTGAGGAAGGACGTGAGCGGCGGCGCCGGCGGTCGCGAGCTACGCAACAGGTGAGCGCGGGCGGCGCGGGAGGGGAGACCCAGCCGCCGCCAGTGCCGCCGCCGGTGAGTCAGCCGGACGGCGCACAGGTCGGCATCGGCCCAGCGATCGCTCCAGTGACGTCATCAGTACTGCGCCCCACCGCCGCGCGCGCCGCTGCTACACCGCAGGTTGCTAATCAGCTGACGGCTGCTATGGATCATCGTGACTTAGAGCGAAGTGACCGAGCAATGACAAATGAAAATAACGACGACGGCGACGGATGGCAGCAAGTGTCTCGTCGCAAGCAAAATATTAAATATCGTTTTACGGGAAAATCCGGCATTGCGAGGGATATAGAATGTTCTTTTAAGGCTGCTGAGAAGAGAATCCCTATGTTTATTACAAACGTACATAGTTCGACTAAGGAGTGCGATATAGTCCAGTACATACATAAGAGAACAGAGGAAACTGTATCTCTAGAGGTTATAAACATGCAAGTGGTGCGCGGGTATAAAGCCTATAAGTTTTATATACGGGAATGTAATCTACCTATGTACATGGACGAAAAACTGTGGCCGGCGGGTGTCATATTTCGACGGTTCGTTAGTTACAAACGAAGAGAAATGAATCAGGATAATAATCCTGCTGGCGGCACAAATAAGCTAAATAATGAGTAGTCAGTCTTATCGCTTGGCAAGTTACAATTGTAAAAATGTGAAACGAGCTGTCCACGATATTAGAGACCTGTGCAGTACGTGTGACGTGATATGCTTGCAGGAGACTTGGCTGCTCCCACACGACATACCTTTTGTAGGTACGATTGATAGCGGGTTTGGCTATACGGCGACGTCGGCTGTGGATACGTCTTCGGGCATTTTGCGCGGTCGCCCCTACGGCGGCGTCGCACGGTGGGCTGAAAATCGGCTTTCATAGACTTAGGGATTTTAATTTGCAAGTGCTTGTTTTTATGTCCGATATCGCTTCTATTAGTCATTACTATGTACAAAAATGACACCCGAGTTAATTCTGCCCAAAAACGAAGGAAATATAATTTTTTTACGAAAAATTTGTATGAAGCTAGTATGAAAAATCGAATTATCTCCTAAACGGCCTGTTTAACCGTACAATCCTTGGAGGTGGTCATAGTGCTAATTATTTATGATTTTTTGGTTGGCGATCGGACGAAAAATTTAATGCCGTTTTTTTTTAAAAAATCGCCAAAATATTTTTATTTGTTTTTACGTATGAAACGATTCCTTTTGGTGTTTATGTTGAAGAACACGGACTTTTAACTACACATAACATAAAATAGCATCACTCCTATATTTTCGAAGGAGTTGGCAGAGGTTTATAGTACACCCACACGTAGACAACTATGTTTGAGCTAATTAATTATCAACACAAAATGAGTTTTAAAACTTTTCATACAACCAAATGACCAATTGTTTACTCTTCTAATGAGTCCAAAAAGAAGTAATTAAGTAACTACACTGATTAGGTCTTCTAATGAGTCTTAATAGGTGATTTAATGATTTTCAATATCTCACGACAATGCCAACTATGGATTACATTCAACATTTCCTGATAAGTAAGCTAATTTGTTAATAAGCAGTGCTATGAGTTCTAAGAATAGTTAGTGACAATTATAGATTTTCATTAGCTAATGAGGAGATAACTAATGAGGGTAGTTAAATAATTATTGGCGTTTAGCAATAAAAGGGCTAAAGTTTTGTTTTATAATTTAATTTGTTCACAACTGTGTAACTGCTAACACTAAATCAGCGACTATAAAATCTTAGAATGGAAAGTTTAATCACCAATTTAGACTTGTTTGTTCTTCTACGAAGTGAGAGTACTTCATTTGATCATGAAGTATTGTTCAGTGCAGTTGTATCCCGCATAGGCGATTGCCTGTCTGACGAAGATCGTGTTGTTCTCAAAGAATTTTGTCGGAGATTTACGCGAGCCGCTTTACAAAGGTGGCAGAAATCCAACCGATTCCTTGATAATTTCAGGAGAAAGTACGAGAATTGGTTGGGAGCAAATATTGATTGGCCGAGTTTTGTGCAAACTTTAGTTAATCAAGAAACTTTCCATTCTAAGATTTTATAGTCGCTGATTTAGTGTTAGCAGTTACACAGTTGTGAACAAATTAAATTATAAAACAAAACTTTAGCCCTTTTATTGCTAAACGCCAATAATCATTTAACTACCCTCATTAGTTATCTCCTCATTAGCTAATGAAAATCTATAATTGTCACTAACTATTCTTAGAACTCATAGCACTGCTTATTAACAAATTAGCTTACTTATCAGGAAATGTTGAATGTAATCCATAGTTGGCATTGTCGTGAGATATTGAAAATCATTAAATCACCTATTAAGACTCATTAGAAGACCTAATCAGTGTAGTTACTTAATTACTTCTTTTTGGACTCATTAGAAGAGTAAACAATTGGTCATTTGGTTGTATGAAAAGTTTTAAAACTCATTTTGTGTTGATAATTAATTAGCTCAAACATAGTTGTCTACGTGGGTGTACTATAAACCTCTGCCAACTCCTTCGAAAATATAGGAGTGATGCTATTTTATGTTATGTGTAGTTAAAAGTCCGTGTTCTTCAACATAAACACCAAAAGGAATCGTTTTATACGTAAAAACAAATAAAAATATTATGGCGATTTTTAAAAAAAAAACGGCATTAAATTTTTCGTCCGATCGCCAACCAAAAAATCATAAATAATTAGCACTATGACCACCTCCAAGGATTGTACGGTTAAACAGGCCGTTTAGGAGATAATTCGATTTTTCATACTAGCTTCATACAAATTTTTCGTAAAAAAATTATATTTCCTTCGTTTTTGGGCAGAATTGACTCGGGTGTCATTTTTGTACATAGTAATGACTAATAGAAGCGATATCGGACATAAAAACAAGCACTTGCAAATTAAAATCCCTAAGTCTATGAAAGCCGATTTTCAGCCCACCGTGCGTCGCGGTATTATGGCGTTATAGTGCCTTTCAAGAGGTGTCGGTGATTCAGTGTAGTGAGCGTTTCTGTGCCATTAAAATAGCGGCAGGCGTTAGGTCAGTGTTAGTTATAAGTGCTTATTTGCCAACGAACTCTGTGAATAATTTGCCTGATTTTATTGACTGTTTAAGTGAGATTAGTGCGATTGTTGATGAGAGTAACATCGAGTCTGTTTTTGTGTTGGGTGATTTCAATGCGGACCCGGGTGAGTTATTTTACAATGAACTTATTAATGTGTGTAGCGAGGAGTGTTGGTCGTGTATAGATGTAGAAATGTTAGGGAGAAACTCCGGTACCTTTACGTACATCAGTGACGCGCACGGTACGCCCAGCTGGCTCGATCATTGTATTGTAACTCACGCGGCGAAGCAGTCTGTTACGAATGTTTTCGTTCGCTATGACACTCTGTGGTCGGACCACTATCCTATCGTTGTGGAATGCAATTTAAATGTATTAATGCCCAAGATAGTTACAAGTACGGTTTGTGATGGAAATAGGGATACTATATGGGGGGAAAGAAATAAGGAACAGGTCTTACTGTATAAACAGGAGTGTCATAGGAGATTAAAATTAATTGATTTTCCCTCTGAATGTGCACAATGTGCGGACTATTTGTGTGATAACCATGACCATGAGCGTGTCCTAGATAAGCTATACTCTAACATTGTTTCTGCCCTTCAGGGCGCAGCAATGGTGAATGGGGGAAGCGCGCGGAAGTGTGGGCGTGGTGCACGCTTGGCGGGATGGAATAGGCATGTCGGCGAGGCTCACAGGGTGGCCAGGCTGAGGCTTAACGAGTGGGTACTGTGCGGTAGACCTAAGCACGGTTGTGTGTACGAGGCGATGCGAGAGAGTAGGAAAGTGTTTAAGTCTAGGTTAAAGTGGTGTCAGAACAATCAGGACCAGATTCGGATGGACGCTCTCGCTGAACAACACTCAAAAGGTGACTTCCGTGGCTTTTGGCGAAAAACGAGTAAAGTAAACTCGCGGCCTGGCCTTCCTGGGAGCATCGACGGCTTATGTGATCCTAAGAGCATTGCAGACGTTTTCAGAGAACAGTTTTCAGTTCGGTCGTCGCTCGGTCCGGCGGGTGAGGTGCTGAATGCTGACCTGAACAGTAAAATGGTATGAATAAGTTTCCTGGCGAAAGATATTTCGAAAGCCATAAGTCAGATTAAGCGGGGAAAGTCCCCAGGCCACGACGCACTCAGCATTGAGCACCTACAGCACGCCGGGCCACACTTAGCAAGAGTTCTTGCAATGTTCTTCTCGTTGTGTGTGTGCCACTCCTACCTACCCGCGGATTTCATGAGGACAGTGGTAGTGCCGGTGGTAAAAAATAAAACGGGCGATATGGCGGACAAAAATAACTACAGGCCCATATCGCTGGCAACTGTAGTGGCGAAGGTTTTTGATAGTGTGCTTAACACACAGTTAAATAAACACGTAAAGCTGCATGACAATCAGTTTGGTTTTCGACCGAAACTTTCCACAGAGAGTGCAATACTGTGTTTAAAGCACACTGTTAAATACTACACAAAGAGGAAGACCCCGGTATACGCATGCTTCCTCGATTTATCCAAGGCTTTTGACCTCGTTTCGTACGACATCCTCTGGAGGAAGCTGGAGAGCACAGACTTACCGTCAGAGCTCATCAGCTTGCTCCGGTACTGGTACGGGCACCAGGTCAATAGTGTCCGATGGGCGGGAGCGATGTCGGACCCTTATACAAGTGTATGTGGCGTGAGGCAGGGCGGTTTGACCTCTCCTACCTTGTTCAACTTGTATATGAATGAACTGATCGTCTCGCTCAGCAGTCAACATGTCGGATGCTATATAGATGGAGTTTGTGTCAACAATATGAGTTATGCGGACGACATGGTGCTGCTGAGCGCGTCGATCTGTGGGCTGAGGAGACTACTCCGTACGTGTACAGAATACGCGCATGGTCATGGGTTGAAATACAATGGGAAGAAAAGCCAGTACATGGTTTTTCAGGGCATTGGTGTGTCGAGCCCTATGAACATTCCAAATGTTTTCCTAGATGGAGTTCCAATAGACCGAGTGGACCAATTCAAATACTTAGGGCATCTACTCACCAATGACCTTAAAGACCATGCTGACATGGACCGGGAGCGGAGGGCACTGTCAAGGCGAGCCAACATGATAGCCCGCAGGTTTTCGCGTTGTACTGGGGATGTAAAGGTGACGCTTTTTAGAGCGTACTGCACGTCCCTTTACTCGTGCGCCCTGTGGGCTGACTATTCTGAAAAGGCATACAGTGCCCTCCGTGTCCAGTACAACAACGCGTTCCGGGCGGTGCTGGGGCTGCCCCGTTTCTGTAGCGCATCGGGGATGTTCGCGATGACACGCACTGATTGTTTTCACGCTTCCATGCGGAAGCGGTGTGCGTCTCTGGTGCGGCGGGTGCGGGCCAGCCCCAATGCCATCTTGGCAATGATCGCGAATAGGCTGGACTGCCCTTATGTCCGGCATTGCTGTGGCAGGCATGTTGCTCCTCAAATGCCGATTAGAAAATTATAATTATTGTGATTATTTTTGCAAAGTAGTTTTATTGATTTATTTTATTTACATACTTAATTTTAATTTTTGACTTATATTTTATTGTTAATTTGGTTATTTTAATTCTGATTGTGATGTTTATTTTATTTTAATGTTGACTTTTTATTTTTAAATTGATTTTAATTTTCTATTTAGACGGTGTACCTAATTTTATTTAGATTTTAACTTTGATTATGGTTTTTTGATTCAAATAATGTAATGTAATTTTATCATGTAATCTATATGGGTTTACTGCCTGAAATAAACGATATTATTATTATTATAATTAATTACGAAACCAAGGTTTCCTTAACGTTATTGAGGCACTCGGTGTAGGTTTTTCCGATACACAAGATGTCATCTAATTAAATGACTGATTTATGTCCTTTGCATCTAAGGAAGGTCATGACCTCCTTCATAATTTTTGTAAATACTCTAGGAGCAATGGAAAGGCCGTAAGGCATTGCGTTAAATTCATATGTTATTAGATCAGATTTATTGTTTTTGAATTGAAAACGTAGGTATTTTCGAAATGATTTTTTAATTGGAACTAAGATATGCTTCTTTAAGATCTATCGTTGCAAGGAAACCATTTTTTGGAATGAGTTTAGACGCAGTCCTATGATCTTCCATTTTGAAATGAGATTTTTTAACGAACTGATTAAATGATTTCAGGTTTAATATAAATCTTTTTTCACCGTTTGGCTTAGGTGATAAAAATATGGGAGATATAAACTGGTTTTGTACAGGTTCAGAAACGTTAACCGCACCTAGATCTATGAGCTTGTTAATGGCGATCGCCATATCACATATTTCTTGTTTAGGCCAAAATGTTTTGATTGTATTATGGGGTTGTAGGACCCCGTCTGATAAAGGGATATCTACACCTTGACTAATCTATCTCAGAACTGTCATATTATCAGTGATATTTGCCCAGCAATCATAATAAAACTTAATTCTGCCTGCATGTACCTGAGTTAATGACGTCGTGTTGGAGCACGTTGCTTGTAGTTGGTCTTCGGCTGGCTGGCGGCAGGGGGACCGCGGTAGTTGTTACGTTTCTGACCCCCTCGCCTCCCCTGATCGATTGGAAGCGAGAAGGTCCCGACCAGTTTCCCTGGTAGCTGGACCTGTTAGCTGCTGGTTGTGCTCTCGAGCTGGAACTAGAAGGCTTTAATGCGGGCAAGTCTTCTTGATTTGTTCCCCTTGTTTTACAACCGCCTTGAGGCTTTGATTTTTTCTGAAAGGTCGTTGCCGAAAAGTGTGCTGTCACGTTCGGAACGATCGAGAAATTGTAGAAATAATTTGTCCAACCCGGGAAGTATGAGTCTGACTCTAGCTTCCGTATTTTGGAAATGCAAGTCGGATAAGATTCGGCATCCGTCACTTATAAATTTTATTGCCTCAACTCTGCTTTCGTTATTTACGAGCAAATGTAAACCTCTGTTGACAGCGGTATGCCCAGTCCCAGTTGTTGTTGGCTGGCGGTCATTTTCTTGTCCCGAAATCTACCAGATTCCGGTATTGCCGCAGAGACCTCGAGGTTAAGCGTTGGTGCTTGAAGTAAATTACAGTTGTCGGGTATGAGGTAATCCTCCAAAGGTTCTCCCTATTTTCTTTTGTCATACCTACCTTTTTTGAGCAAAGGTAGCCATATTTTTGCGAGATTTTCATGGATTTTCTCGCCAAACTCCGGTGTGTCGTCGGTGATTTCGCCTAGTGCCGCCAAAATATTTGGATCCATGGGGTTCGTTGTTTCGATATCAGTGCAGGGTGGATTGGTTGCAACTTCTGGGGCAGTAATCGCGTCGCTCGCTGGTGGTTCTGGTGGTAATATTTGTTGCTCGGAGTCCGCCACAGTCTAGAGGTCCTCCGTTTCTCTTGGACCTGGAAACATTTTTCACAAGTTAGAGTAGGTAGGTAGGTAGGTAGGTAGGTAGGTAGGTAGGTAGGTAGGTAGGTAGGTAGGTAGGTAGGTAGGTAGGTAGGTAGGTAGGTAGGTAGGTAGGTAGGTAGGTAGGTAGGTAGGTAGGTAGGTAGGTAGGTAGGTAGGTAGGTAGGTAGGTAGGTAGGTAGGTAGGTAGGTAGGTAGGTAGGTAGGTAGGTAGGTAGGTAGGTAGGTAGGTAGGTAGGTAGGTAGGTAGGTAGGTAGGTAGGTAGGTAGGTAGGTAGGTAGGTAGGTAGGTAGGTAGGTAGGTAGGTAGGTAGGTAGGTAGGTAGGTAGGTAGGTAGGTAGGTAGGTAGGTAGGTAGGTAGGTAGGTAGGTAGGTAGGTAGGTAGGTAGGTAGGTAGGTAGGTAGGTAGGTAGGTAGGTAGGTAGGTAGGTAGGTAGGTAGGTAGGTAGGTAGGTAGGTAGGTAGGTAGGTAGGTAGGTAGGTAGGTAGGTAGGTAGGTAGGTAGGTAGGTAGGTAGGTAGGTAGGTAGGTAGGTAGGTAGGTAGGTAGGTAGGTAGGTAGGTAGGTAGGTAGGTAGGTAGGTAGGTAGGTAGGTAGGTAGGTAGGTAGGTAGGTAGGTAGGTAGGTAGGTAGGTAGGTAGGTAGGTAGGTAGGTAGGTAGGTAGGTAGGTAGGTAGGTAGGTAGGTAGGTAGGTAGGTAGGTAGGTAGGTAGGTAGGTAGGTAGGTAGGTAGGTAGGTAGGTAGGTAGGTAGGTAGGTAGGTAGGTAGGTAGGTAGGTAGGTAGGTAGGTAGGTAGGTAGGTAGGTAGGTAGGTAGGTAGGTAGGTAGGTAGGTAGGTAGGTAGGTAGGTAGGTAGGTAGGTAGGTAGGTAGGTAGGTAGGTAGGTAGGTAGGTAGGTAGGTAGGTAGGTAGGTAGGTAGGTAGGTAGGTAGGTAGGTAGGTAGGTAGGTAGGTAGGTAGGTAGGTAGGTAGGTAGGTAGGTAGGTAGGTAGGTAGGTAGGTAGGTAGGTAGGTAGGTAGGTAGGTAGGTAGGTAGGTAGGTAGGTAGGTAGGTAGGTAGGTAGGTAGGTAGGTAGGTAGGTAGGTAGGTAGGTAGGTAGGTAGGTAGGTAGGTAGGTAGGTAGGTAGGTAGGTAGGTAGGTAGGTAGGTAGGTAGGTAGGTAGGTAGGTAGGTAGGTAGGTAGGTAGGTAGGTAGGTAGGTAGGTAGGTAGGTAGGTAGGTAGGTAGGTAGGTAGGTAGGTAGGTAGGTAGGTAGGTAGGTAGGTAGGTAGGTAGGTAGGTAGGTAGGTAGGTAGGTAGGTAGGTAGGTAGGTAGGTAGGTAGGTAGGTAGGTAGGTAGGTAGGTAGGTAGGTAGGTAGGTAGGTAGGTAGGTAGGTAGGTAGGTAGGTAGGTAGGTAGGTAGGTAGGTAGGTAGGTAGGTAGGTAGGTAGGTAGGTAGGTAGGTAGGTAGGTAGGTAGGTAGGTTAGGTTAGGTTAGGTTAGGTTAGGTTAGGTTAGGTTTTATTTGTTTTTTTTTTTTTTTTTTTTTTTTTTTTTTTTTTTATTTGTTTTGGCAGGAGTGGGAAATCCCCGCGGACACCTCGACTGCCTCACAGGTTGTGAAACAGTCGAGGTAGTGCCGGACTCGAACCGGCTAAAACCACACTCCTGCCCCACCAGTGTCCCTCTGACATGGGAATCAGAGCCCTTGTTTACTTTCTTTTTAAAAACTTATTTTGCGTCTGATTTTAAGAAGGCCGAAGAGACCATGTACTTTTCGCTTGATTTTGACTATTTATGTATATTGAAAACTAATTACAAGTCTTAGATGAATTTTTACTGAGCTACTTTTATTAACTTTTTATTGTAATACTACTTATTTAAATAAACTTTATTTTAATGGCTAGATTATGCTACTATTTGTTTAACTACTTTTATTTTGATTACTATTTTAGACTTTTAAAATGATTAACCCTTACAGTCAACTGCCCTTAGTATTTCCTTTGTTCGATTTTTATTTCTTTTTTTGTCTTGCAATTTTTATTTTGTGGCTTTATATTATGATATCTACTACATATACTTAATATATAACTAAATATCAGACAACTACAATTTATCAAAACTATTTGCCAAACAAAACGAACAAAAGTGACACTTACAAACCGAGTTTACAAAGGTTTCCACACGGACCAACGACTCCACTAGAGCTGACCCCTGATCCAGCATAACTCCAGAATGACTGAAGTTATCATTCTTCATGATGCCAGCCCCAGCGCCCCGCACTGTCTGTGCCGATTTCTTGGTATCTTTGTACGTGGAAGTGGGCGCACCGACAACTTTAGCAATATGCTATGGTTGCTCGCGCGAATGCGTCCCACTTCCTACGTATCGGGCAATCGTTACTGAATGCATTGTGCTGGTGCTCCCCAAGCTTGGCTCTGGTGCAGTTAACACACACCGCTGCTTCGCCGATCTGGTTGCCGGGGCAGTCCACCCTGAGGTGTGGGCCGCCGCAGTGGCTGCACAGATCGGCGGGCTCCGTGCACAGGCGTTTGCCGTGCCCGTATGCCAAGCAACGGGTGCACTGCACCAGAGGCGTCTGGTCTTCGACGCGCACTCTCTGGAGGTCAATTCGAAGCTTGCCTCCTTCGAGTGCCCGCCTCCAGATTACTGGGGTGACACTCAGCACAATGCTATTCACGAGCGGGTTTCGTGATTTTTTGCGAAATTTGATTGACATTTTTAGTTCCCCGTCCCCGAGGCCGTCAAAGATCTCCCTGTTCTGGTTCTTAAGGGCTGTCAGTACTTCCTCGTCACTGTGCACCATCAGCACGTCCCTAAGAACCAGAAGCGGGTCCCGATTCTTTACCGCCTCGACGACGAGGTTCTCTCCGGCCGATTCCAGTCGCTTTTTGAGCTTTTCTCTCTCCTCCTTTGTTGCGCACCCCATGATGACTTTTTGGTCCTTGGCCTTTCGGACCCTCTCCACTCGCACCCAGCCCTCCTTCGCATCCACTGCTTTCCTCACTCTTTCGAGGACTTCGGCCCCCGTGTCCATCTCATGTGTGGAAGAGACCACCACGGAGTGCAGCGTCGTTCGCTCCGGGGCCTGTGCCCCATTTTGGGTTTTGCTGACGGCCGCTACACCCGCGTAAGTGGTCTCCCCCACACTTTCTCTGCTTTCCAGACTGTCTCGGAACTTTTCCACCCTCTCGGTGTTCTCCTTTACAATCGAGATGTGTTCCTTGAGGGTGGTAATGAGCTCAGTCTGGCTCGCGAGACACTCGGAAATGGACGGGGGATAGAAGTCAGCAGTGGGCGCGGCTTCCGGCACGGCTACAGGTGCGGTAGAGGCCTTGTCGCGCTCGGACTCCTTGACCAGCTCATAAAGCCTGTTTATGGCTTCGAGCACCGCAGTCTTTATCTCAGCCTTGAGGTTGCGAGAGTTGCCCAGATTAAGCTTTGCCTTATTTAGGCAAGCTCTCGCTTCCTCAATGCGGCTGCGGCACTTCGCCTCAGGCTTTTTGAGCGGTCTTGGGGCATCAATAGCAGCTCGGCGCGTCCCCGGAGTGGCAGGGCCCCCCTGTGACGCAACAGGAATCTCATCTCCGAAGGAGATTCTCCTCCTTGCGTCAGCAGGCGAAAGCATTGCCTTCTCCGCCGATCGCGGCGAGCCGCTAGAGCCAGGAGCCCTCACGGTGCTGGATGGGGTGCGGAACATTTTCAAGTTTACGAGCAGGTGTTATCAGAACTGACTCCTGTAAAGAGGGAGTCAGAGCGATATCTACTCGGGAGGAGAGACTTATGAGGTCAGACACTGGACTATTCTGTGTCCCTGTAAAGGGGGGTACACAGAAAATAATAAACAATATGAAATCAATTAAAAAATAAATACAATATTAAATAATAATTATTAATATATGTCAAAACTTATGTGTCTATACGGTAAAAAGGTCAAAAATCCCTAAAAACAAATAAAAAATCCCTTACAAGAGTAAATCCTATAAAATGCCAAAAAGAAAATTTTGCCGAAAACCCCACGTCTACCTTCCTTATAACCCAGAGGGCGGGCGGGTGGGCAAAATTTTTTCGAGCTAGGGGCGCGTGCGAGGTGTTCAGAGACGCGTCTCCGCGCGGGCTAGCGAATTATGGAATAAAACTTGTTAGGTGCCGAACAAAAATTTTGACTTTTGGTCAAAAAACCAGTTTTCGAAAGAAAAAATTTGGATTTTCACCCCACTACCTGGAGACCGGGGCACTGAGCGCGGACCAGAATTCAGGGAAGAAGGGTGAGCACTATTGCAACTATAATCTAATTTAAAATGTGAGGGAAAATTTGGAAAAACAATTAATTTTGAGGATTTTCTCCGAAAATAAGGGATGAAGTCCAGACGCGCGTGTAAAGTGCGCGCGTTATGGTCAATACGTAGGCGGTGGCCTAGTTAGGTCTGAAAACACTGAAAACAGACTGAAAATCGCACGTCTGGAATAGAAAATATCGACGGGTTAGGTTAGGTTAGGTTAGGTTAGGTTAGGTTAGGTTAGGTTGGGGGACCACCCCACAGAGCTTGCGTCCACGTCGCGTCCCCTGGAAACGGCCCAGTTCTGACCACCGTAACGGAGTGGCAGACTGGGTACGGCCAAAGTGCTCTGTGCTCTCGTAGCTTCTTACTATTGCCTTGCGAACTACGAAATTGCTGATACTATGTCGAAACTCACGCGTAGCGCCTCCGGGCGAATTTTAAAGACCAAAGGCCCTTCTCAGGGCCAACCCAAAGGCCCTTCTCAGGGCCAACCCAAAGCCAAAGGCCCTTCTCAGGGCCAACCAAAAGGCCCTTCTCAGGGCCACTCCGACGCTCCGGCGTCTGAAGCCAGCCGCGCGCCTTCTGCGGCCAGCTTTCTTGCGGACGAGTCGTCCGATAACGACTCGCTATTCGGTGTGTCGGACGCGAGCGGCTCTCGGTCGCGGAAGCGTGTCCATCTCAGTGGTGGATCCGAGGGTTCCCAAGCCTCTGGGTCGAAGGCAAAAAAGCCGACGACCGTGGCCGCGGATACCCATAACGTTGGGCTCGCGGACGCCCAACGCCAGCTGGACCTCTCCCGGCGAGCGCAGCTCCAGCAAGAGCTGGAGGAGAAGGTTGCCGCCAAAGAGAAGCGGGCGCACGTCGCCCGGGCCAAGTCCGGGTACGGTGCTTCCCGCGTCCTTTACGCGGACCACTCTCTCGCCGAGCTTGAGAGGATGGCGGAGGAGGACGAGGAGGAGATCGTGGAGGTCGCCTCTAAGTCCTCCAACCTAAAGGGCACATTTCAAAAGGCCCTCAAGAGCCGGGCCGCGAGCTTGCGCGGTGTCGTGACGGAGCTGGTCCGTCGCAAGACCACCGACGAGACGCGGCAACTGCAGGCGAAGGTGGATCGCCTGCAGTCGGAGGTCAGCCAGCTTCATCAAAAGCTGGCTGATGCCACGGCCCAGCCACAACAGGCCCGGACGAGCCCTGTGGCTGAAGGCCCATCCTCCAACCTTGAGGATATCATCCGCAAGGTTGTGATGGAGGAGAGGGCCTTCACAAGGGCCTGCTTAGCGGGCATAGAGGACCGGCTCTTGCCGGAGAAAAGCTTCCGACCGCCGCTTGCAGCGGACAAGCGGCAGCCGAGCGAGCCGGGGCCGTCCTCCTCCCAGGCGGAAGACACCCTTCTCCCTGCCACCACCCCGTCCAACGAGTGGACGGATGTGGTCCGCAAGGGAAAGGGCAGGGGCAAAAAGTCGGCGAAGGCCGTACCTGCCGTCCCCGCCACCACCGCTCCCAGTCGGTCGCAGACGACCGACAAGGGAAAGGGAAAGGGGAAGGGGAGAGGGAAGGGAAAGCTAGTCCCCCCGAAAACTGCTGCCGTCGTGGTGACGCTCACAGCGGAGGCGGCGGAGCGAGGGGAGACGTACGCGTCCGTATTAGTGCGGGCGCGTGCCAATGCTGACCCCACCCAATTGGGTATCGGCAGCGTCTCTTGCCGGCGGACACAAGCCGGGGCTCGAATTTTCGAGTTCCCGGGGGCCGAGGGGAGTGCCCATGCGGACCTCTTCGCAGCAAAGCTGCAGGAGGTCATCGCAGACTCGGCCAAGGTGGCCCGACCGGTCAAGACGGCGGCCTTTGAGGTGACGGAGCTCGACGACTCCGTCACCAAGGAGGAGGTGGTTGCGGCGGTCGCAGCGGTAGGGGGCTGTGGCGCCGCGGCGGTCCAAGGCCGGGACATAAGACCTGGACGCGGTGGCATGGGCACTATTCGCCTCGAGTGCCCAATTGCCGCTGCCAAAGCCGTCCTTGCCAAGGGACGGCTCAATATAGGCTTCAGCTCGGGTGCAGTCCGGGCACTTGAAGACCAGCCACTGCGGTGTTTCCGGTGCTTCGGCATCGGTCACACCCGGCCCATGTGTCCGTCCACGGTGGATAGGACGGACACATGCTACCGCTGCGGCAAGAACGGCCACAAAGCTGTCTCTTGCGAGGCCGCCACGCCGCACTGCGCGGTGTGTGCCGCCAGTGGCCGCCTGGCAGGCCATGTCATGAAGGGGAGGAACTGCAATCCTCCCCCTAAGCGTGGCAAAGCACTGGCACCGACCAGGCTTGCTGCTGCTACCGCTATCCCCGTCGTTCCTGCGGCGGTTGCGGAGGGGGGTGCGATGTCCGACTGATGGATAGGGTCGAACATCGCATCCTCCAGGCGAACGCCAACCACTGCAGGGCAGCCCAGGATCTGCTGATGCAGACCATGGCTGAGTGGTTGGTGGACTTGGCGGTGGTCGCCGAACCTTACTCGGTCCCTGGCCGTTGGCTGGGCGACCGGGACGGCTTGGTGGCGTTGGTGGCGCGGTCTTCCACGGACTCTCCTCCCCTCTCGCTCTTAGAGAGGGGACCGGGATACGTGGCCGCCGCCTGGGGAGACATGGCCCTGGTTGGGGTCTATTTCTCCCCAAACCGCCCTCTCTCGGACTTTGAGGATTTCCTCGAGATCCTCACCGCAGTCAAAGGGAGGGCGGCGCCACGCCAAGTTCTCGTGTTGGGCGACCTGAACGCCAAGTCGACGGCCTGGGGCAACCCGGCCACAGGTTGCAACGTCCGGGGACGCGCCGTCGAGTTTTGGGCGGCCTCAAGCGGTGTGTCCCTCCTCAACAGGGGGGCGGTCCACACGTGTGTGCGGCAACAGGGTGGGTCGGTGGTGGACGTGTCGTTTGCCACCCCCGCGCTGGCCGCCCGCGTCGTCAACTGGCGGGTAGAGATGGTGGAGACGTTGTCGGACCACCGATATGTGCGGTTCGACATCTCCACCCAGCAGGGCGGGAGGGGAATGGCCCGCGCTGGGCAATCTCCCTTCCCGCGGTGGGCACTCACCCGCCTGGACCGGGAGGCAGCCAAGGAGGCGGCCTTCCTCCAGGACTGGCTGTCGCCCCCTGTCGAGGTCCTGGACGTAGACGCCGCTGCGGTCCAGCTCAGAGGGTCCCTGACCGAGGTGTGCAACTCCAGCATGCCTCGGTCTCGCCGTCCGCCTCCCCGTCGCGCCGTCTATTGGTGGACGGAGGAGCTGGAGGGGCTCCGGGCCACCTGCGTGGCGGCCAGAAGGGCCTACACACGTAGCCGACGACGCAGCGCCCGAAACCGGGACCGGGCAGAAGAGGACCGCCTATACGCCTCTTACCGAGGGGCGACGGCGGTCCTTAAGTCTGCAATGGGGGCTGCTCAAGACTCGGCGAGGGCCGAGATGCTGGAGGGTCTCGATAGGGACCCCTATGGGAGACCATATAAGGCGGCGCGGAACCAGCTACGCCCGTATGGTCCCCCACTGTCGGAGACCCTCGAGCCAGCGTTGCTGGATGGGGTGGTCCGGTCCCTGTTTCCGCGCAGGACCGACTTCACCCCACCAACGATGGATCCCCCGCAAGGGGCGGCTTCGCCGGAGGAGGAGGATGTCCCCGCGGTGACTGTGGCGGAGTTATACGCGGGGCTTCTCAGCCTCCGCGCAAAAAAGACGGCCCCCGGACCAGACGGCGTCCCCGCACGGTTGCTGGCGATCGCCGCCTCCGGCATGGAAGACAGGTTTCGGGACCTCTTCAGCGCGTGCTTTACGGCTGGGAGGTTCCCGAAACTGTGGAAGGAGGGGCAGCTATGCCTCCTCCGAAAGGAGGGCCGCCCAGTGGACTCCCCCTCGGCATACCGGCCCATCGTCCTGCTCGATGAGGTCGGTAAATTGTTCGAGGGGATTGTCGCCTCCCGGCTTGAAAGCCATTTGCGGGGGGTAGGGCCGGATCTGTCGGACGCCCAATTCGGCTTCCGTCGAGGGCGTTCGACGATCGACGCGCTGGCCCTACTCAAGGGTCAGGTGAAGGAGGCGGTGGAGGCGGGGGACGGAGTGCTGGCGGTGTCATTCGACATTGCCAACGCCTTCAACTCCGTCCCCCACTCGACGATATTGGAGGCGCTCCGATATCACGGAGTGCCCCAATACCTGCGTGACCTCCTGGCCAGCTACCTGGAGGACCGAGAAGTCCTCCTAGTGGACAAGACGGCCACCGTGAGGCGGTACGGTGCAGAATCCGGTGTTCCGCAGGGATCGGTGCTTGGCCCCCCCTTGTGGAACATCGGGTTCAACTGGCTCCTGCGCGGAGCCCTCCTCCAGGGCACGAGTGTCATCTGCTATGCGGATGACACTCTCCTCACAGCCCGGGGGAGGAACTTTGCGGACGCGGCCTGTCTGGCCTCGGCTGGCGGATCCTTGGTTGCAGAGAGGATCCGCCGCCTGGGATTGAAGGTGGCGCTGCACAAGACCGAGGCCGTGTTCTTTCGCGGGCCTCGGCAGCGCTGCCCTCCCGACGCCCACATAATTGTGGAGGGCGTCAGGATAGGGGTCCAGCCCCAGATGAAGTATTTGGGGCTGGTGCTGGACGACAGGTGGCGCTTCGGCCCGCATTTCAGCGGGCTGTCGACGCGCCTGCTGAAGGCCGCGGACGCCCTCTCGTGGCTCCTCCCGAACCTGGGGGGGCCCAAGGCGAAATGCCGGCGCCTGTATGCAGGCATATTGAGGAGCATGGCCCTTTACGGGGCCCCCATCTGGGCGGACTCCCTCCACAGGAGGGAGAATGCGACTGCCATCCGTAGGCCTCAACGGGCCATTGCACAGCGGGTGGCGAGGGCCTACCGCTCGGTAGGCTTTTCGGCGGCATGCGCTCTGGCTGGCACCCCTCCTTGGGAGTTGGAGGCTTGGGTGCTCGCCAGAGTGTACGAGTGGACGGCGCGCCGGAAGGCTCTCGGAGAGCGCCCCGTCGCCGAAGAGCGGGAGGCCGTGCGGCGGGAGGCGAGGGACGCTATCGTCCTTCACTGGACAGAGGACCTCGCCACCGCCACCTTTGGCCGCCGGACGTTGGACGCGCTCGGTCCGGTTCTACAGGGCTGGCTCGAGCGGTCCCACGGTTTCCTCTCGTTCCGTCTGGTGCAGGTGTTATCCGGCCATGGCTGTTTCGGATCGCACCTGCACCGGATCGGGAGGGAGGAGACCCCGGCGTGCCACGACTGCGGCGCGCCGGAAGACACGGCGCAGCACACCCTGGAGGTGTGCCCGGCTTGGTCCGAGTTGCGCCGCGGTCTGACCGCGGTAATCGGACCGGACCTCTCGCTTCCCGGCGTCGTCAACGCCATGCTGGGGAGCGAGGAGGCCTGGGCAGCGGTCGCCTCCTTTTGCGAGGACGTAATCTCGCAAAAGGAGGAGGCGGAGCGCGTGCGGGAGGACGACCCTCTCGCTGCGCCGCTCCGCAGACGAAGAAGGGGTCGGAGACGGCAACGCCCTCTCCCTCCTCATGGTGGCGACGGGCGGGCGACAGGCACGAGGGTGCCTTCGCCCGCATTGCACCCGTCACCACCTCCGTCAGTCATTCCCGGGTCCCTGTGAGGGGCCCGCCATGAAGGGCAATCGTCGGCGGAGGACTGGACGTAAAGGCTATGCCGGTTTCCCAGTCCCCCGCCACTTGGACGAAGCGGGAATGTCGCTGGGTCGTTTTAGTGGGTATACCGGGTCAGACCGGGGAGTCCCACATACCCCTCTCATCCCCCGATGGGAGGGTATGCGTAATGCATTTTTTCCCAGCGTCAAAAGGTTTTTTTTTTTTTTTTTTTTTTTTTTTTTTTTTTAGTCTACCTCCTCTGACACAATATCAGAGCCTATGTTATCTATGCTACTCTTTCATTCCAGTTCTATCAATTATTCCTCTCGCACTTTTATTCCGCATACTTTATCTTTCTTTCTTACTTTCTCTATCATACATTTTCCCGGTGGGATTCCGGTCTTAGTCTTGTCTATTCTGTCTACTCTAATTATGGTGTTTCTTTATTTATGGGTATCTAGTAACAACATACACAGGTTTCTTTATTAAGTTAATGGACAGCAGGTTTTTGGGGAGTTTTATTTTTTTTACATCTAATTTATATTATATTATTAACATTAACATTATTATTTTTATCTTATAGCTAAGCGTATAACAAGTTTTAAATCTATTTCACATAACAATTTTGATTTCGGGTTTACACTACCCACTGTTTTCTTGAGCTTCTTTTTGCCCAGTATTCTTACACACAATATTCTTACATACTATTCAGTTAACGTTCTATACATCTTATTTCTACTTAGACTAAGCTTACACTTCATTTAAATTATCATATTCTTATCGTTATTGCGTATGATGTACAATATATTTAACATAATATATGGCCATCATACTTTTATCACTTGTTTCTCTTTACGACTGTTTCTACTATTTTAAGACAATAGTCCATGAAATCCTTTCTACGTTTTTTGTCTATCATAATTACTTTTATGTTTTCTACTGTCAGTTTCGTATCCAGTTTCTGTTCAATCATATACCTTTCGTATCCAAACACTGGGCACTCCAGGATAATGTGGGGAACGGACTCCTTTTCACACGGGTCACAAGTGCATGAGGGACTCTCCTTGCACTTAAAGCGGCTTAAGTATTCAGAAAATCCCCCATGGCCGGTCAGCAATTGCGTGCTCAAACATGTCGGCTCGAATTTACGGATCACGCCGTACGCGGCCACCACATCCGGAAAGAAGAGTTTCGTGACTCCGGCTACTTCTCCAGACTTGTATCTCGCATCCCATTCGCGAATCGACTCCAGTCTGAGCTGTCGCTTCGCAAATGAGACAGGAATTGAGTCGTAGTCTGGTCTTCTCTTTCTTGATGCTGCAGCGGCTTCTTTGGCAAGCTGATCTGCCCTTTCGTTACCCTCCAATCCAGCGTGTGCTTTTATCCAGAACAGAGATACTACTTTGTTCTGTCGAGATATTTCTGAAAGGTTCTCGCGGGTTTCTACTGCAAGTGGATGGAGGGAGCCGAGGTTGGCGATCGTCTGTAATGCCGCCATTGAGTCGCTGTAAATTCCGAATGTGGGTGCCCCGTGTGTCCTGATCCGTCTCGTGGCTTCGCAGACGGCCAGCAGTTCCGCTTGGTACACTGTGCAGTAAGACGGCAAGCAGAGTTTGACGGTCCGAGTTTCCTCTTCGCCCTCCCATAAGGACAGCGCTGCGCCGACTCTTCCTCCAACCTTGCTGCCATCTGTGAATATTTTTACTGCACAGTTACTGTTTGCGTCTACGTCGTTCTGGTCTCTGAGACCTGTCAGCTCAAGGTCCACTACCGTTGCAGGGTGTGGCGCTTCTGTTGCTGGCATTGATCGCTCGATCTCCCTATCCCCTAGTCCCGGCAGGGCCGCCCCCTTCCTGATCCTGTATAGTGAGGCTACCTCGCGTACACGAAGATCAAGCGGGAGTACCCCTGCAAGGACCATTGCTGAGTTCAGGGAGACCGTGCGATAAGCCTTGCACATTTTTTGAGCGAAGCCCCTCTGCAAAGTTCCGAGCTGTTTTTGCACCCCTATTTTCTCTGCTGCCGGTGCCCAGACGCTTGCCGCATACAATATGATGGGTTCGATGGTCGCTGTGTAAATTGTCCGTATCACTTCAGGGTTTAGGCCCCAACTTGCTTTCGCTGCTCTAGCGAGCTGTTGGTAGATGTTGATGGCCTTCCTACAAACGTTTGACACGTGTGCCTTGAATGTGAGCTTCTCGTCAAACGTGACGCCCAACATCTTAATCTCTTTGGACATGCCAATGTCCACCCCTCCCATGCTCAAGTGTGGAGTGTCGAATTTAAGCTTGCGCGTGATCACCATTGCGTTTGTCTTATGGGGCGCGAATTTGAGCTTATTTTCAACACCCCACACCCGAACAAGCTCGAGAGCGGCATTGGCGTGTCTTTGCACTTCTTGTGCAGTCTGACCATCAAACACCATGACGACGTCGTCGGCAAACGCCTGCACGTAGTAACCTGCGGATTCAAGGGTATTCAGCAGGGGATCCAGCAGCACATTCCACAGGATGGGCCCACCTATGGATCCCTGGACGCACCCCTTGTTGGTCGCCTTGGTGTAAGTTTCCCCGTTGTATCTCACATTGACCCTCCTCTGGTCAAGGTAACTGTCGAACACTTTCCGGATGTTTAATGGACAGTTCGCATTCGCCAGTTGGAGCCTAATTGCTGGCCACCATGCGCTGTCAAAGGCGCCCTCTATATCCAAAGACACGACAGTTATAATTTTCTTTTCATTCAGCTTCTGTTTAACGTGTTGCATAAATTTATAGAGGGCGTCTTCGCAGCTCTTTTGGGGCATGAATCCGAACTGTTTGGGGTTTAACTTCGGTAGCAGGTGGTGTTTTAGTCTAGCGACCAACATTTTCTCGTACACTTTTCCAAGTACCGGTAAGAGTCCGATAGGGCGGTACGATTTGGGAGTGGTGTACGATTCTTTTCCTGGTTTCCTCAACACTATCACCGTGGCTTCCTTCCAGATTATTGGGAAATAGTGGAGCTCTAGGCATTTGTTGAGTACTTCCAGGAAAAGTTTTGGGTCACTCTTTATAGCATGACTGCAAATGTCGGCAGTGAATCCGTCAGCACCGGGCGCTTTCTTCGGGTTTAAGGAATCCAGAGCGGTGAGCATTTCCGTTATTGTGAACGGGGGATCGTTCTGTCCCTCCGGTTGTTGTGAGTTCACGACTGATGCTCGGTCCCTTATTTCCTGATGCATCCGATTTTCGTTCTCCCTTTGGTCTTCCGGGTAGAATGATTTCGCTAATAACTCTACCGAATCCTTTGCATCCAGAGTGATGCCGCCTTCTTCCAAGGGTATGTCCTCTTCCCTTTTTGCCGTTCTCCCTATTACTCGGTAGATACCCTCCCATAAGCTCTCTTTGTCCTGTTTGCCACAAAATTCCTTCCAGCTTCCGATCAGGGCCTCCATGGCTCTAGTCTCGTACTCATCTCTGGCGATTTTATAAGAGTCCACTACACTTTGTTTGCGAATCGGTGCGGCGTTCTTGATTCTGCGTTTCCTAGTGGTGACTTCCTGCTTCATCTTCGCGAGCTCCTCTGACCACCATGGCAGGGTAAGTGTCTCTGTATTTTTCTTAAATGGAATTGATACTTTGCTAGATTCTGTGATAGCTTTACTAAAGTTTTTTATAAATAATTCTAATTGTTCAACGGTATTGATGGTTAAAATTTCCCCGATCTCTAAATTGTACTCTGATTTCAATTGTTCTAATTTTTGATGAAAGGTTTCCCAATTTGCTTTCTTTGTGTTATAAATTCTAGTTGTTCTTTTGACACTCACCCCAACCGATTTTTTAAGCTTAATATTAAAGCAAATGCCGCTGTGGTCAGCACTCGTGAGATTCACAATGACGTTCCAGTCCTCCACTAGGTCCAGCATATCAAGAGTGCAAGCCGTCACGTCAACGAAACTGGTGTAGCGTTTTCCGCCACGAATGGTGTCAAAGGTAGGGGTGTCACCTTTGTTGAGAATATGGAGGTCCATCTCGTGAAACGTGCCTGCCACATCGTCCCCCCTGTGATCGATTTCGGGGCTTCCCCACCAGGTGCTCTTTGCATTGGAGTCGCCTCCGATAATGAGCCTCCGAGTTTTGGTTTTAGCAATCTTTTTAATGTGATCCAGGTATGGGTCTATGGGTAGGTCGGGTTCAAAATAGTATGAAGCCAAGGTTACACACCATTCTTTGGTGCTTACGCTCACCACTACGATGTTGTTTGTGGTGAGCTCCGGGTGTTGAGTAACGTCGAGGTCGGGGTCAAATACAGCAATTGCTGCTTTGGACGTTCCTCCTCCAGTATTTTGGTATACTCTAACACCGCGGTATGACCTCATACTATCCGACCCACCCACATAAGGTTCCTGGATCAACGCTATTGCCACCTTCCTTTCGGTTGCTTCAATCATAAGCTCTTCTGTAGCGAGTTTCTTGCGTTGGAGGTTGCATTGGAGCACCCGGTACTGGTGTCTACCCACTTGGACGCCCTTAGCAATACGCTATGGACATGCGCGCTATGGCGTCGCGCTTCTTCCTAATAGGGCATTCCTGGCTAAAAGCGTTATGGTCAGTGCGATCAAGCTTGGCCGTTGTACAGTTTCTGCAGGAAGGTACACCTCCTGCAAGCCACTCTGGGCATTGCGCCCTAAGGTGCGGGTCTCCGCAGTGGCTACAGAGGTCTGCTGGATCTGTGCAGAACCTCTTACTGTGGCCATAACCAAGGCATCGCGAGCACTGTACCAGTGGTGACTGGTCCAGCACCCGGACGCGTTGTAGGTCAATGTAGACCGCTCCAGCGTCGATCGCCCTTCTCCAAATAGCCGGAGACACACTGAGGACGATGTGACTAGTGTGAGGGTTGCGGGCTTTCCTTTTATATTTTATTTCAATTCTATCTTCGTTCTCCCTTAACTCGTGGAAGATGCCCTTGTTCTGATTCCTGAATGCCCTTAGGATGTCCTCATCAGTGTTTACTGCCAACACATCAGTGAGCTTCAGGAGTGGGTCTCTGTTTTTAACTTCCTCCACGAGCAGGTTTTTCCCCGATTTCTCCAGTCTTTGCTTGACTCTCTGCCTGTCCTCTTCTGTGTTGCAGCTCATTATTACCTTTCTGTCCTTTCCTTTCCGAGTCCTCTCCACCCTGATCCACCCTTCCTTGGCGTTCACAGCCTCTCTCACTTTTGTAAGCACGTGGTCTCCTGTATCCTGTTCGTCCTGTGACGTGACTACCACTGAGTGCAGTGCTTTTTGCGGAGGTGGGTGCAAGGTGGAGCGGACTGCAGCTTTTTCAGCATATGTTTGCGTGGCAAGGACCTGCTTATGCTGCTCTTCCATTTTTTCTTTCAGGTCATCCAATTTTTTGCCGTTTTCCAGGAGTAACCGGCTCTGCTCTTCCAATTGTCCAATAATACGATTATGGGCTTCAGGGATCTCTTGCTCGGGCTTCTCCTTTGGTGTTATCGGAGTTTTTACCGATGTAGATGGTTCTCCGTTCTTTTGGAGCCTTTTTATTTCAGCGTCTGCATCCTTTATAATTTGGAACAGCTTATCTACTGCCTCCAGCACATTCGTTTTAAGGTCACCTTTTAAATTCCGAGAATTGTTGACATTAGTCTTGGCCTTTATAACGTTTTGTTTGGCTTCCGCCAGGCGAGTCAAACGGGTTGGTAGAACCTGTCTTGGTAAAATTAAGGCCTCTGTGTTGCCAGAAGCTGGAGTCAGGTGGTGTGATGCTGACGCCACGGCTTCTATGTTCTCGACGCTTCGTCTCACGTTGGACGAGAGTGTTTGTGTCCCTGGTGGGGATGTTACGGACGAAAGCGTCTGTGTCCGTGGGGGAGATTTTTGTTTCTCCTTTTCTCCTAAAGGCTTCGCTGGTGTTCTGGCGAACATTGTCAGAGGAGTGCGTCAGGTGAGGATGTAGTATAATTTTAATAGCACAATAGTGTCTATGTCGTGGTATCGTGGTCTGCACACAGTGTAGAGATGTGTGCAGTCAAATAAAAAATAAATAAATAAAAATAAAAAAAAAACCAACAAGAAAACAATTAAACAAGCAGAACTAGCAAAACTACTAGTTTACAGTCGTAAAGAGAACCCAAGTTTACAGTCTGGCTCAATAAAGCCCTCTTAATACACGTAATAGGAATAATGTATTAAAAATAAATTTAAGTTTTTCCTCTATGGTAGAGTCAAGAGCTTCTACACAACAAAAGGTCGAGGGAAAACTACAAAAGTCAAAAAAAAAAAAAAAAAAAAGAGGGAACAATATAGTGACTCTTTGAGAGACTCTATGTAGAGTCGGTCTCCGCTGGATAAAGCTAGTCGAGTTCCTTTGAGTTTAATAGCTCAGTCACAGTAGCCACAATCCACCAGAAAGACTGCTCCAGGGTCCACAGTACCTGATTTATAGTCGAAAAACTTTTGTGCTCTATGTAGAGTCACTTTGATGGTATTAACAGAAAGATCTCTCCAAGCCCTTTAAAATGACACCAAGCACCGTTCTCTAGCTAAAAGGGTTCCGGGGATACGGCTATTTGAATTTTCCGGATATTACGGGATATTGCTGACCGGAAAACGGATACTGGTTGTAACTTCCGAACGCCCGGGCCGAAATGTCTCGAGTTTGGGCTGAAATGAAAGTGCTTGGTGAGACCTCCCCGTTGCGCTGATTATCAGCACTGAAAAAGTTTTTCTCCTGAAAACCCCGGAAACAGGCCCTACCAGGTAGCAGGAGTCCAGCTCTAGTCAATAAAAGAAACCCCAGCCTTCTACGACTCACCGTTCCGGAGATAAAGGTGTTTGAATTTTTTCAAAATGGCCGCCGTAAACGTCAAAATGACTTTTTAACCTGCGTTTTCTCCGGTCGTATGCGTCGCAGAAGACCCGAGTTTGGGGTCGTTTGTCTCAGCCTGACCTGCCCGATCTACTGAAACCAGTTTCAGGAAACTGAAAATTTTCAGCCCCAATCCTCCTGAAACCGAAGGTGGGAGTAGGTGTTAAGCCCCTGAGTAATATTCTGAAGACAGAATCAAATTATCTTTGTCGGTTCAGGAGTTGGAGCCAAGTTAGACTGGCCACGATGGCCGCCGATCTGTCAAACGACAAGTTAGACCCCCGCGTTCTCCGCAACCGCTGATCGTATCGAATCGGGGTTTCCAATTCACAGATAGGCTCCACCCTCTCTATCTGAAAATCTAAGTTTCAGGCCTGAAAAACTTTTCAGCCTGAAAGCGCCTGAAAACTATATTTTTTCAATCAGCACAATGTGCTCTTTCGGGAACCGAAAACCGCAGCTTCGCACGACCAGCGGTTTGGGAGATAATCGATAGTCAAGCGAGTATCCGGATTAACCAAAATGGCCGACTTTTGCAATTATCGTCGATTTTGGAGTTATCCGGGCCGAGTTTCGGCTTAAATAAGTCCTAACAGGGTAAAAGAACACAATACAATAATAAAAAAGTGAATTATTGCTATATATAACGAATTATTACTAAAAAACATATAAAATTATATAACTTTGGAACTGTTAAAGTAAAAATTATGAAAAAAATACTAAAATTAACTATAATTAAGCTTCTAAAACGCCAATATTAAATTTAAAATTTTAAGCTATTTTTTACTATTAAAATATTAAAATTATTATTTTTTCAGTTATTTAATTACTATGGTTACACGGGTTTATCAAAAATTTTGAAAAATAAAACTTAGGGTCATCTAATGAGCGCGCACCAGGCTGCAGTTGAAGAATTTTGAAAATCGTCTTCTGTCCAAAGTTATAAAGGTCGAAAGTTCCAAGTTTTAAACTGTTATATAAATTATACCAGTTGTCTTAAAATTCTAATTAAAGTTGCACTCGCCTTGTGTTGAGTTAGTCCAAGTATGTGCTAAGTTTCGTGCCGCTGACTCCACTCCTTCTGCCTTTTCAGGACACGTGGTTTTTCGAATTTCCTGAATAACTCGCCAGTTGGTGATGTCAGGGTGGTTTTCAGTCGCTCAGATGATCAGGTACCACGATGTGCACACGATGTCGATGAAAAAGCAGGGGGTCGTCGATCTTGTTTTGGCAGCGTACGCGTTTTAAGTTGAGTGGATTTTCACTTAACCTCTAAAAACGGTGTTTTGCACTGAAAACTTATTTAGCACTGTAGATCGGCAAGATTTTGACACGGCACTTTATGCGGCTTAGGTTTCCGCACCCAACGACACTTATTTCTTTAAAATCGGAGCACAAAAACCCAACAAAATGATTTTTTATGTTCGGAGCGCGTGGGTTTTAGCTGCTAACTGCTCGGCAGACCGAGTGCAACAACTGGGTTAGGTTAGGTTAGGTTAGGTTAGGTTAGGTTGGGGTGCGGCAGAATTCCTCCACGTTTGTCTGGCGGCTGCTGGTCCCTCTCGATACGTCTGGAGGAAAGAGCAGCTGCTGGGCTGGTGCACCCTGGGCGCGACAGTATCCTTCCTCGAGGAATGAGAAGAAATTCTCATCCCTTGGGAAATGATACTGTCACGGCTAATATTCTGGGGAGGGGTCACATCGTTCGTCGTGCGATGACGTGCGGGTCTATCGTGCGGGGTTCGATGTGCATTGGGGAGGATTTCGTCATGTACCGTGCGATAGCTCGCGGGCTTATTTCACGGTACGTGATTGATGATTCACTCCTCGATGTTTTCGGGGAGTGAATCAGGGCGGGGTTTTTTCGTCGTGTACCGTGCGATGGCTCACGGAACGGGGTCATCGGACGGTACATGATTAGTGATTCACTTCCTGAAGTTCTCGGGAAGTGAATCAGGGGTGGAGATCTTCCTTCATCTTTGGTCACGGCATTCGTCGCTCTCTGGTACGCGTCTGCCCATCAGACGTGACTGTGAGCGTGACGAATCGCCGTGATACAGGATCAAGGGAGAGGGGAGGGAATATGTATATGTATTTATTTTATATATGTATTCATGTATCTGTTAGTATGTATATGTTTATACATTTATATAGACGACGAAGTAGGGAGATAGGGACCACACCCTTAAAAGGAACAGCAAAAAAAATGAACAAGACGCATTGTAAAAAACTACCCCAGGGCGGTACCAGCTGCTCAGCAGCTGGAGAATCCGCCACGATCCACGGATCGTCAAGCCCCCCGTATTCTGGGGAGGGCACCAATCGTCTTCCGCTTGCAAATTGCAACCAGAGCCGAGGAGGCTCAACAAGGTCACGGTCTTTTGAAGACCTGATCTCTTTTTCACCGCGCAGCGCGCTTGATGCAGTGTCGGACTCCGGCGCTGCGTTACTAAAGACGGGAGCTGAGGCTCCAGAACCACGAGTGGTTCTCGAACGAGTATGTGTGTTGACGCAAGAAGACGACACACCGCAGCCAGTTGCGGCCGCTCGCTCCAAATTTTGGGGGAAGCGGCCGCGTGACTGTGGGTCGGATGCGGGCTCGGTGGGTTTGTCCTCGAGTGAAGAAAACCTACCAGCCCCCAAGGTGTCGACACCACGGAGAGGTAGAGGACGCGGAATAAATTCCGGAATAACACCGGTAGCGTCACGCAACTCCCGGGGCCGGTTCCTAAAGCCCCCCGATACGCCGGTTAGCGATTCCGACGGGGCTATGCAGGTAGAGCAAGGTGATGCCTCCATAGCATTAGTTAGCACCCGGGCGGAGCTCAATGCCGCGAGGCGAGAGGGCCGGAAGGCCATTGCGACTGACGAGGTCGCCGAGTTGGCCCGCCGGGCAAGAGAAAGGCGGTCGCATACCAACACGGCTCCTGAAGGCTTGACGGCAGAGGCCCTCAGCCGTCAGGTTTTGGACGGCGTGGACGTCGTCCTGAAGGTGGCCACGAAATCAGGCAACCTGAAGGGGACGTTCACGCGGGCCCTGAAGGAGGCGGCGACCGGTATCAAGGAGGCGATGGACGTCCTACTTGACCGGACGACTTCGGAGGAGACGGTGAAGCTACGAGAGGAGAATCACCGTCTCCATACGAGGATGGAGGAGCTTCAGCGGGAGGTCAGCGCCCTGAGGGCAGACTTCAGCCGGCAGCAGGGAGCGACGTCTATGGACAGTCGTGCCCTGCCACAGAACGGGTCTTTGGGGGAAGACCAGTTCAACCGGCTGTTGAACATAATGACCGCCCGCTTCGACAGCCTAGAGCCCAGGCTCAATCCCCCTATCAGGCTTCGTCCTCCACTGGCGGCAGACATGCGGAGACAGGAGGTGGAGCCCGCACCAGAAGTGGCTGGGCCAACGTGGGCCCAAGTGACTAAAGCACCACCTGCACCTTCGCCAGCGGCTAAAAAATCCACGCAGGTGCCGAAGAAGCCCACGCAGGCGCCGAAGAAGCCCACAGAGGGAGGCGAAAAGGCAGGGAAGGGTACAAAAAAACCCGCTGAGGGGAGCAGCTCGTCCCCTGAACAAAAAGAGGGGGACTGGAAGACGGCCGAAAGCCGCAAAAAGAGGCGGAAGAGGGGTCGTAAGACCAAGAACGCACCGGGCTCCAAGGGGCAAGCCCCGAGAATCCGCGTCCCTCGCTCTGAGGCTGTGGTGATAACACTTCAGCCGGAAGCCAAGGAGCGGGGAGTGACCTACCAGAAGGTACTGGCGGAAGCAAGGGGCAAACTGGTCTTCGCCGATTTCGGCACCCCAGACGGCTTCCGTTTTAGAACGGCTGCCACGGGGGCCAAAATGTTTCAGTTGGCGGGGACCAACTGTGTCGAGAGGGCGGACACTCTAGCTGCAAAGCTGAGGGACGTCCTCAACCCCGAGGAGGCCCGGGTGTCCAGGCCCATTAAGACGGCTGAGGTTCGCGTCGATGAGCTGGACGTCTCCTTGACCCCAGAAGAGGTGGTGGCGGCCATAGCCCGGAGCGGCGGATGCGCGCCGGAAAATGTGCGGGCGGGCGAGATCCGCGTAAACGCTGGCGGGCTTGGCACCATCTGGGTGCGGTGTCCGGTGGCTGCGGCCAAGCAGGTCGCCGACGCAGGCCGTCTACTGGTGGGCTGGGTGTCAGTGAGGGTAAAACTCCTGGCACCCCGGGCTATGCAGTGTTTCCGGTGCCTGGAGAAAGGGCACGTCCGAGCACAGTGCACCTGCGAAACAGACCGCAGCGATCTCTGTTATCGCTGCGGTCAGCCTGGCCATAAGGCGGCCCAGTGCTCCGCGGAGCCAAACTGCAGTCTGTGTACAGCTGCAGGAAAGTCCGCGGGGCACAGATTAGGCGGCAACGCTTGCGGCGCGCCCAGAAAGCGCAGCAAGCGTTGGACCAAGGCTGCGGGGGCCGCACCCCCTAGCACCTCTGAGGCCGACTCCCGGCCAGTTGTGGGACGAACCGAAGAAATGGAGTGTTAGTGATGGCACTTCATTTCCTTCAGGCGAATATCAACCACTGCACCAGAGCTCAGGATCTCTTGGTCCTGAGCATGGCGCAGTGGTCGATAAATGTGGCGGTGGTCGCTGAGCCGTATTTTATCCCCCCCCGGGAAAACTGGGCAGGGGATCTGGACGGCCTGGTGGCCATCATCGGCGCGACTCTTGTCGACGTATCCCGGGGTCACGGTTGGGTTGCCGCCCTTGTGAACGGGATCGTCACGATCGGGGCATACTTTTCGCCCAACAGGAGTCTCGCCGAATTCGAGAGTTTCCTTGTCGAGTTGGGGGCCGTCGTCGGCCGGTCTCACCCTCGGCCCATTCTGCTTCTCGGTGATCTGAACGCCAAATCTGGGGCGTGGGGATCCCCGGTCACAGACCCGAGAGGTGATGCGCTAGAGGAGTGGGCCATTACGACGGGCCTGGCCGTCTTAAATCGGGGCTCGGCCTTCACGTGTGTGCGACAGCGGGGCGGGTCCATAGTGGACGTGTCGTTCGCTAGCCCCGCTGTTGTGCACCGTGTTCGTGATTGGCACGTGGAAGCGGAGGTGGAGACGCTATCGGACCACCGATACATACGCTTCGACGTCTCCGCCCAAACCGCTGGAGTTCGTAGTCAATCGGCCCCCCGGAGAGACGGCCCGCGTTGGGCTCTGAAACGCCTCGACAAGGAGGCTCTCGAGGAAGCCACCATCGTCCTGGCCTGGGTTCGGGAGTCGGCTACCGTCGGTCCCGTCGACGTCGAACAGGAGGCGCAGTGGTTTGGTGACGCGATGACGCAAATTTGCGACGCGTCCATGCCACGCGTCTCCCCTCTGTCCGCAAGGCGCCGCGTGTACTGGTGGTGCATCGAGGTCGAGCAGCTGCGCGTCGCATGCGCAGACGCCAGACGCCCGTACACGCGATGTCGGAGGAGACGTCGCCGGGATCCCGACGAAGAAGCCGCGCTGTATGAGGTGTACCGCGCGGCGAAGGAGGCTCTGTGGCTGGCCATCGGCGAGTCGAAGACGCGCTCCAGGGAGGAGCTGCTCGCGACCCTAGACGGGGATCCGTGGGGGCGCCCATACCGTACGGTCCGAGGGAAACTTCGGCCATGGGCCCCCCCGCTGACGGAAGGTCTCGAGCCGCAGTTTCTGGAGCGAGTGGTCTCGGCTCTCTTTCCTGAGAGAGCCGAGCATGAGCCACCGCCGATGGCTCCGCTCACAGCTGCAGAGCCGGAAGTGGAGGAGAACGAAACCGTCCCAGAGGTGACACAGGCGGAGATGAGCGCGGCCGTGATGCGGCTCCGGGCAAAAAACACTGCTCCGGGGCCCGACGGAGTGCCTGGCCGCGCTCTAGTCCTCGCCCTGAAAGAACTGGAGCCCCCACTGCAGGGACTCTTCTCGGCATGCCTTGAGCAGGGCCATTTCCCTAACAGGTGGAAAGCTGGTCGACTGGTCCTGCTCAAGAAGGCGGGGCGCCCGGCGGATTCATCGTCCGCTTATCGGCCCATAGTGCTGCTGGACGAGGCGGGCAAGTTGTTCGAGCGAGTAATCGCAGACCGCCTCGTCAGCCACTTGTGCACAGTGGGGCCGAACCTGGACGACAGCCAGTTTGGCTTCCGATGTGGGCGCTCTACCATCGACGCCATCAGGAGAGTAAGAGTCCTGGCGGAGGAAGCGGTTTCCCAGGGTGGGGTGGTGCTGGCGGTGTCTCTGGACATCTCCAACGCGTTCAACACCCTGCCCTGGAGTTGCATTAGGGAGGCCCTGCGATACCATAGGGTGCCTTCCTACCTCCGCAACATCGTGGGGGCGTATCTTTCGGGGAGGTGTGTCACCTACATGGGACGCGACGGCATAGGCCGTCGCGAGATGTCGTGCGGTGTTCCACAGGGCTCGGTTCTGGGCCCACCCCTGTGGAACATCGGATACGACTGGGTTTTGCGGTGCGAGCTCCCGCCGGGAGTGAACCTGACGTGTTATGCGGACGACACGCTGGTCACGGCCCGGGGGAGCTCGTACAGGGAAGCAGCGTTGCTGGCTACGGCTGCGGTCTCACAGGTGGTGAGCCGCATACGGCGCCTGGGCCTGGAGGTGGCCCTCAACAAGTCGGAGGCCATCGCTTTTCATGGCCCCCGACGGGCACCGCCGTTGGGATCACACATTGTGGTCGGGGGGGTCCGGATCGCTGTCGAGTCAACCATGAAATATCTCGGATTGGTGCTCGACAGCCGTTGGGACTTCGGCCCCCACTTTCAGCGGCTGGTGCCCAAGTTGATGGGCGCGGCGGGCGCGCTATCAACGCTGCTTCCCAATCTGGGGGGCCCGAGCTCCGCCTGCAGGCGGTTGTACGTGGGGATCGTGCGATCGATGGCCCTATATGGGGCCCCGATATGGGCGACCGACCTGACGGCCCGCACTATCGCAGTCCTGCGCAGACCGCAGAGAGCGATGGCCGTCAGGGTCGTACGGGGATATCGCACGATCTCCTACGAGGCGGCTTGCGTACTGGCCGGATCCCCGCCATGGGACCTGGAGGCGAAGACCCTCGCGACACTGTACCAGTGGCGCGAGGAGGCCGAACATCGGGGCGAGAGGCTGGTGCAGCGACAGATTACGCTGTACCGGTCTCAGCTCCGACAGGTCATGGTGGCGGAATGGCGGGGGAGGCTAGACCTCCCCACCGCCGGCCTCAACACTATCGAGGCGATCCGGCCAGTACTCGACGACTGGCTCGGGAGGAAGCACGGCTCTCTGACGTTCCGGGCGACACAGGTACTCTCGGGGCACGGCTGCTTCGGGAAGTACCTGTCTCGCTTAAGCAGGGAGCCGGACGCCCGGTGCCATCACTGCGTCCATTGTTCGGAGGATACGGCGCGGCATACGCTGGCCGAGTGTGCCGCTTTCGATGAGCCGCGCCGTGCCCTCGTTGCAGAGGTAGGAGGAGACCTGTCGCTGCCGGCCGTCGTTCGCTCGATGGTCGGCAGCGCAGAGTCCTGGGACGCGGTGATGTCCTTCTGCGAGACCGTCATGTCGCAGAAGGAAGCTGCGGAAAGGGAAAGGGAGATGACCAGCTCCCGCCCATCCCGCAGCAGACGCACCGGGCGTCGGCAGAGGGCTGACAACGCCCTCTTCCGGCCCCCCTAAATTGGTCCAGGGGCGGCGGATTCGGGGACATCCGTCGCCCCCCATCACACTGGACCCGAGACGGCGGCGCGTTGTGTTCCACGCGCGCCTCTCATAGACGTAGCGGGGGGAGTTTTACACCTCACTCCCCCCGGGACGAGGCCCGTAGGTCAAGCGGGCCAGCACTAGTCCGGGGCAGCGGAAGTCGCATCAGATCCCGTTGCCCCCTGACGCAAGTGTGCGAGGGAACACCGGTGTGGTTTTAGTCAGTACGAGTCTGACAGACCCCTTCGCTCTCCCCAGGGCGGAGGACATCCATTGAGGATTTCCACATCGTGAAAAAAAAAAAAAAAAAAAAAAAAAAAAAGGTTAGGTTAGGTTAGGTTAGGTTAGGTTAGGTTAGGTTAGGTTAGGTTAGGTTAGGTTTTTTTTTTTTTTTTATTTTTTTTTATTTGTGCTTTTCCCCGTTCATGGGAACAACGGGATCTTGTTGGTCTACTTTTCTCATTCATGCCAGTTCTCTCTTTTATTCCTCTCGCACTTTCATGCTTCATACTTTATCTTTCTGTCATACATCCTTTCATTCTTAGCCGGGTGGGACTCCCGCTATTCTAACTATTTTTACTTTTCTTTATTGGCTCTAATAGGGTATTTAAATTTAAGTCGACAACTGTGCTTTTATTTACAGTTTATGCTTAGGTTACATTACAGTTAGTTTCTTATGTCTATTTCTTATTTTCTATCTTTTTTAACATACTAGTTTTATTGATTACATTTCTATTTAATGCATTAATATTTCTAGGTTATGTATCTACGCTGTTTTACAAAATTAGGTTTATATAATATCTATTTCCTTAATCTATACTTGTATACACTGCATGTTTTATCCTTAACTTAATTTTATTGATTACATTTCTATTTAATACATTTATATTTCTAGGTTATGTATCTACGTAGTTTTACAAAATTAGGTTTACATAATATCTATTTCCTTAATCTATACTTTTATACACTACATGTTTTATCCTTAACTTTAACAATTCTTACATTTTCAGGCACAGTTTAGTATAAGTTTTGGACCTATTTGGTTTTTTCGCAATTTATTTGTCTCGGTTTCAGTTCCCGAACTGTGATAGGGGCTTATTTGGATTTTCTGCTTTGTGAGTCTTTTAACATTCTTTAGGGTTGCGGCAATAATATATATATATGCTTACAATATACATATTTATTGTCATTTCTTATTCTGCCTTCTCATTTTCCTTGTCATTTTTATGTGTTGTTTGTGGTGCGTGTTTAGTGTTGTGTGTGTTTTTGATATACTCGTATATATTACTATATATTATATATATCAGTGTGTGTTTGTGCGTGATGGTTTCCATGTATATGTACTCCCAGTTTGTATTACTGTATCTGTGTGTTCGTGTGTGTGTTGTGTGTGTTGCGTTAGCCCTAGGTAGCAGTTTAAGCGTACGCCGTTGTCGTCCGAGCCAGATAGTCCCACTTTTTACGGACCGGGCAATCCACGCTGAAAGCGTTGTGGTCGGTCCTTTGTAACTTCGAGTGCGAGCAGTTGCAGCACTGCGGTTCATTACCCGCGACAAACTCCACGCACTTCTCGCGTAAGTGCGGTCCTCCGCAGTGACTGCACCTGTCCACACTCTCAGTACAAAATTTCCGGCCGTGCCCAAAAGCTAAACATTTTGTACATTGGATGAGCGGCGACTGATCCTCCACCCTGACCCTTTGCAGGTCAAGGTAAAGGGCTCCAGCCTCCGTCATCCTCTGCCACACTATTGGTCTGACTTGGACGACAACGTGCGCCGTCTTGGGGTTTCTTGTCCTCTTCTTATACTTTACCGCTATTTCCATATCCTCTTGGCCCAAGTCCCTAAAGATATTTTGGTTTTGGGAATAGAGCGCCTTCACCATCTCGTCGTCGCTACTGTCTAGGTAGACGTCTTTTAGAACGACGAGTGGGTTTTTGTTCTTCATGGGCGCTACTATTAGCCCTCCACCTCGGCTCTCAATCCTTTCTTTCAATTTATTCAGCTCCGCCTCTGTGTCGCACCCCAGTATGACCGTCTGGTTCTTTGCCTTACGGACTTTGTTTATTTTAAGGCCAGTACTCCTGGCATCGACCGCCACCTTCACCCTAGCAAGCACCTCGTCAGCAGTCTCCTGACTGCCTTCGAGGGTGACCGCCACCGAGTGAAGAGCCGGTCGACGCCCGGGTTTGGCTGCAGTCACGTTGGCGTAGGACTGCGAGTCAAGTTTTGGCTCGCATGCTACTTCCCTAATGGCCTCCTTTAGTAAGTCAGTTCTGGTGGCGATCTCACCGGCAACGCCATCGATCTTGTCCTCGAGGACAGCCGCGGCCCGGCCAGTGACCTTGACCCATTCCGTCGTATGATCCAAGGTCGCCTGGACCGCGTCGACCTTCTCACTGACCCCGAGAACCCTATCGACGATGTCAGCACCGCAATCGTCATATCGTTCGGTCATGTCCTGCACTCCTTGTAGAACTCTCCCTTCGAGGTCGTTCAGGCGCGTGTTCAGGTTTGTCTCCACCTTTTCCAGCCTTTCCAGGATGTGCTCCGGTAATCCGGGTGAATTAGGCGTGGTGTTGGTCTTTGTGGGTGGGACTGTTCTGGGCGCAGTTTCCAGGCCCTTTACCCGCCTACTTAGCTCAAACAAGATCCGTAGGCTTTTGTCCGACTGAGTCTCCAGGAAATTCTTAATATCCTTCCTCATCTGAGGATAGTCCTTCACCTTGAATGGGATGTCCTCAAAGGTCTTCATGAGTTCCTGGAGAAGTTGGTCATTCGATTGAGCAGCGTAGCTGTTAGGCTGCTTTTTGTACGCCTCCATGTTGTCTACGGATCTTCGTTTTCGCTCCGGTCTGCGGATAAAGGTCCTGGCGGCGTCCAGCGCCTGTCCCGACGGGCCTGCGGGGCTGGGAGTGGTGGTAGAAGCGACAGCACCAGAGGTCCCTGCCGACGTCGACAGTGGCGTTTCGGCTGTTCCCGCTTTGACAGCGTTCTTTCTGCCGAATGTCAGGGATATCCCCTTTGGCGCTTCGCGCGCCCCAGTGGGTCCCTCGTTTCCCGGGTTTGTCGGCGACGTAGAACCCTGTGGCTGACTGGCGCTGGCTCCTGGCCCCTTTCCTTGTACTGGGGTGCGAATCCCGAGAACCATGTTTTGTGTGTTGTGTTGTGTTGTGTTTTGTAGCTTGTGTGTAAAGGGCACAGCGTACAGAACGGGGAAAGTTGTCAAAATAAAATACAATTAAATAAATAAAAATGTTATAGTGTATAACCAAATTTGTCAGTGAGTCCACCCTGTAAATGGGGGTGGGTGTTGTGTAGTTCGAGCTGTCCTTCGCTCTAAAGAGCGTGTCATAAGAGAAAATCAAAAGAAGAATATAAGAAAGATAAAAAATCGCAATGTAGAGACCCTTTTTTGTACAGACTCTATGTAGAGTCGATCTACTAGGTCCAGTGGATAGCTCTCACCGAGCCCTCTCAGATGAACCCAAACTCAATGCAGTTAGAGCAGGGGGTTCCGGAGATATCCCAACCTAAAGTTTTCGGTTTTTTACCAGAATAAAAAACCGGAAGTGGTTATAAAGGATTTCTCCGGCACCACCGGTCCAAAAACCTTGGTGCTTGGGCTCTCCGAACTTGGCTTGGTGAGACCAATCCACTGGGAAAGCTTTCAGCCTGAAAAATTTTAACTTCAGGAAAACGCCTGAAAATGGTCTCCACTTATGCTCCGTGGCCCGCTAATATGACCAGTGAAAATCCTGGCCCTCTACGACTCTCCGTTCGGAAGTTATGGTTGTTTGAAAATTTTCCAAGATGGCCGCAGTTCTGTCAAAGCCCTACTTTGACAGCGGATAACTTCCTTCGGGAGAGTCGCAGATCCCCCGAGTTTGGGCTCTCCCAACTCGCCCTGAGCTCAGCTGTTCGCTGAAACTGCTTTCAGGATCCTGAAATTTTTTACCTCCAAACCGCCTGAAATCCTGGGATACGAAGGATGATGAGTCCCTGACTATAAAGTAAAAAACCGCAATCTCCTACGACTTACGGTTATGAAGTTATGGCGGTTTGAAGCCAAACAAGATGGCCGCCGAGCTGTCAAACGTTGTTTTGAAATGCCCGTAACTTTGAAACCCTGCGTCGCAGAAGGACGGGGTTTTGGGTGTACAGCTCGGCGTCACCTAAGGTTTATCCTGAAAGCAATTTCAGCAACCAAAAAGTTTGCAGCCTGAAACAGCCTGAAACCGGTCCAAACCTAAAGTTGGCAGTATACCGTCAACCCTTAAGAAAATCCGAGACTAATCGGACCAGCGGTTCCTGAGATATCGTGATATTAAATTTAAAACCTAAAAACCCAAATTTGCCAATTTTGTAAAGATAGCCGAATTTAAAGATATGTGGCCCGTGTTTGGGCTTAAATGGGTCGCAATAGATATATTGGACCTTGTCTTGGTGTTAAAATTTACGATTTACTATTAAATTTTGAATAAAAGCCAAAAAACAATAAAAAATCGATATCTCAGATGCCACTGGTCGAAAAATTCCGAAAAAAATGGCAATAAATAGGTAAAATAAGCCTCTATAATGTGCAAAATTAAAAAGTACAAAAAACCAAAAACCAAGTGGTAAAATTTTAAAAACCTGAAAAACTTATAAAATACTTAATAACTAAAAAACTACTGTAACTAAAAATCTAAAACTTAAGATCTCTATAGGGCCGATGAGCGCGCCACGGTTTCCGGTAGAAGAACTTCGATGTGGTGATGGGGACCGGTGATATTAAGATTCAAAGTTTGCACTTTGTAACCGTTATATAAAATCTTCCAAGTGTTGAAAAATTCTAAAACTAAATGAACTCGCCTTGTCTTACAAAGGTCTTGCTTGGTGGTTATTTTCGAGCCGCTGTCTCCACTCCTTAAGCCTTTTCAGGACACGTGGTTTTTTGTAAAACCTGAATAACTCGGCGGGGCGTGTCGTCAGGAAGATGATGATTGGTCCTGATGGTCCGGAGCCACGGTGTCCACTGGATTCCAGCAAAAAAGGAGGGAGTCGCCGATCTGGTTTTCGCAGCGTTTCCGTTTTTGTATATAACAGTTTCAACTTAACCTCTTAAAATAAGGTTTTCAGCACTTTCCAATACAGGGCACTGCAATCCTTTTTGTTTCTTCACGTGGTAATGTGGGGGCAAATTTTCTGCACACCGTGACACTTGATTTGTCAAAATCGGAGCACTTTTGACCACTTTTTAGATTTTTTAACTGCGGAGCGGCTTAAAAAACGATCCGACCACCACGGAGGCTCGGGGGGAAAGGTTAGGTTAGGTTAGGTTAGGTTAGGTTAGGTTAGGTTAGGTTCTTGCGGAGCATGGCCCTATATGGGGCCCCAATCTGGGCGGACTCCCTCCACAGGAGGGAGAATGCGACGGCCATCCGCAGGCCCCAAAGGGCCATTGCACAGCGGGTGGCGAGGGCCTACCGCTCGGTAGGCTTTTCGGCGGCATGCGCTCTGGCTGGCACCCCTCCTTGGGAGTTGGAGGCTTGGGTGCTCGCCAGAGTGTACGAGTGGACGGCGCGCCGGAAGGCTCTCGGGGAGCGCCCCGTCGCCGAAGAGCGGGAGGCCGTGCGGCGGGAGGCGAGGGACGCTATCGTCCTTCACTGGACAGAGGACCTCGCCACCGCCACCTTTGGCCGCCGGACGTTGGACGCGCTCGGTCCGGTTCTACAGGGCTGGCTCGAGCGGTCCCACGGTTTCCTCTCGTTCCGTCTGGTGCAGGTGTTGTCCGGCCATGGTTGTTTCGGATCGCACCTGCACCGGATCGGGAGGGAGGAGACCCCGGCGTGCCACGACTGCGGCGCGCCGGAGGACACGGCGCAACACACCCTCGAGGTGTGCCCGGCTTGGTCCGAACTGCGCCGCGGTCTGACCGCGGTGGTTGGACAGGACCTCTCGCTTCCCGGCGTCGTCAACGCCATGCTGGGGAGCGAGGAGGCCTGGGCAGCGGTCGCCTCCTTTTGCGAGGACGTAATCTCGCAAAAGGAGGAGACGGAGCGCGTGCGGGAGGACGACCCTCTCGCTGCGCCGCTCCGCAGACGAAGAAGGGGTCGGAGACGGCAACGCCCTCTCCCTCCTCATGGTGGCGACGGGCGGGCGACAGGCACGGGGGTGCCTTCGCCCGCATTGCACCCGTCACCACCTCCGTCAGTCATTCCCGGGTCCCTGTGAGGGGCCCGCCATGAAGGGCGATCGTCGGCGGAGGACTGGACGTAAAGGCTATGCCGGTTTCCCAGTCCCCCGCCACTTGGACGAAGCGGGAATGTCGCTGGGTCGTTTTAGTGGGTATACCGGGTCAGACCGGGGAGTCCCACATACCCCTCTCATCCCCCGATGGGAGGGTATGCGTAATGCATTTTTTCCCAGCGTCAAAAAAAAAAAAAAAAAAAAAAAAAAGGTTAGGTTAGGTTAGGTTAGGTTAGGTTAGGTTAGGTTAGGTTAGGTTAGGTTAGGTTAGGTTAGGTTAGGTTAGGTTAGGTTAGGTTTTTTTTTTTTTTTTTTTTTTTTTTTTTTTTTTTTTTTTGTTTGGGCAGGAGTGGGAAATCCCCGCGGACACCTCGACTATCCCACAGGAATTTCTCTTGTGAGACAGTCGAGGTAGTGCCGGACTCGAACCGGCTAAAAACCACTCCTGCCTAGCCAGTGTCCCTCTGACATAATCAGAGCCCTTTTTAACGAGGGTTTTTCTTATTTTGCAACTTGTTGATGGGAGGCCGAGGAGACCACACTCCATTTCTAGTGTCTGTCTATATATATTCTATCTATTTCTACTAAAAGTTTCGCTATTTTATGTACCTTCTATTTTACTAAACTAAATTTTGTTTTAACCTATTTGGTTAGGTTAGGTTAGGTTAGGTTAGGTTAGGTTAGGTTAGGTTAGGTTAGGTTGGGGGACCACCCCACAGTGCTTGCGTCCACGTCGCGTCCCCTGGAAACGGCCCAGTTCTGACCACCGTAACGGAGTGGCAGACTGGGTACGGCCAAAGTGCACTGTGCTCTCGTAGCTTCTTACTGCTTGCCTTGCGAACTACGATTGTCGAACGAAATGTCAAAACTCACGCGTAGCGCCTCCGGGCGACTTTTAAAGACCAAAGGCCCTTCTCAGGGCCAACCCAAAGGCCCTTCTCAGGGCCAAACCAAAGCCAAAGGCCCTTCTCAGGGCCAACCAAAAGGCCCTTCTCAGGGCCACTCCGACGCTCCGGCGTCTGAACCTAGCCGCGCGCCTTCTGCGGCAGGCTTTCTGGCGGATGAGTCGTCCGACAACGACTCGCTATTTGGTGTGTCGGACGCGAGCGGCTCTAGGTCGCGGAAGCGTGTCCACCTGAGCGGTGGATCCGAGGGTTCCCAGGCCTCGGGTTCGAAGGCTAAAAAGCCAACAACCAAGGCCGCGGATACCCACAACGTTGGGCTCGCGGACGCCCAACGCAAGTTGGACCTGGCTCGGCGAGAACAGCTCCAGCAAGAGCTGGAGGAGAAGGTTGCCGCCAAAGAGAAGCGGGCGCACGTCGCCCGGGCCAAGTCCGGGTACGGTGCGTCTCGCGTCCTGTACGCGGACCACTCTCTCGCCGAGCTGGAGAGAATGGCGGAGGAGGACGAGGAGGAGATCGTGGAGGTCGCCTCTAAGTCCTCCAACCTAAAGGGGACCTTCCAGAAGGCCCTCAAGTGCCGGGCCGCGAGCATGCGCGGTGTCGTCACGGAGCTGGTCCGTCGAAAGACCACCGACGAGACGCGGCAACTGCAGGCGAAAGTAGATCGCCTGCAGTTGGAGGTCAGCCAGCTGCATCAGAAGCTGGCTGAAGCCACGGCCCAGCCACAACAGGCCCGGACGAGCCCTGTGGCAGAAGGCCCATCCTCCAACCTTGAGGATATTATCCGCAAGGTTGTGATGGAGGAGAGGGCCTTCACAAGGGCCTGCTTAGCGGGCATAGAGGACCGGCTCTTGCCGGAGAAACGCCTCCGACCGCCGCTTGCGGCGGATAAGAGGCAGCCGAGCGAGCCGGGGCCGTCCACCTCCCAGGTGGAAGACACCACACTCCCTGCCACCACCCCGTCCAACGAGTGGACGCAAGTGGTCCGTAAGGGAAAGGGCAGGGGCAAAAAGTCGGCGAAGGCCGTACCTGCCGTCCCCGCCACCACCGCTCCCAGTCGGTCGCAGACGACCGACAAGGGAAAGGGGAAGGGGAGAAGGGGAAAGCTGGTGCCCCCAAAAACCGCAGCCGTCGTGGTGACACTCACCGCGGAGGCTGCGGAGCGAGGGGAGACATACGCGTCCGTATTAGTACGGGCGCGTGCCAATGCCGATCCCACCCAGCTGGGGATCGGCAGCGTGTCTTGCCGGCGGACACAAGCCGGGGCTCGAATTTTCGAGTTCCCGGGGGCCGAGGGGAGTGCCCACGCGGACCTCTTCGCAGCAAAGCTGCAGGAGGTCATCGCAGACTCTGCCAAGGTGGCCCGACCAGTCAAGACGGCGGCCTTTGAGGTGACGGAGCTCGACGACTCCGTCACTAAAGAGGAGGTAGTGGCGGTGGTCGCAGCGATAGGGGGTTGTGGCGCCGCGGCGGTACAAGGCCGGGACATAAGGCCCGGCCGTGGCGGCATGGGCACCATTCGCCTCGAGTGCCCAATCGCCGCTGCCAAAGCCGTCCTTGCCAAGGGACGGCTCGCAGTTGGGTATAGCTCGGGTGCGGTTCGGGCACTCGAGGACCAGCCTCTGCGGTGTTTCCGGTGCTTCGGCATCGGACACACCCGGCCCATGTGTCCGTCCTCGGTAGACAGGACGGACACGTGCTACCGCTGCGGCAAGAACGGCCACAAAGCCGTATCTTGTGAGGCCGCCACGCCACACTGCGCGGTGTGTGCCGCCAGTGGCCGCCTGGCAGGCCATGTCATGAGGGGGAGGAACTGCAATCCTCCCCCTAAGCGTGGCAAAGCACTGGCACCGACCAGGCTTGCTGCTGCTGCCGCTATCCCCGTCGTTCCTGCGGCGGTTGCGGAGGGGGGTGCGATGTCCGACTGATGGATAGGGTCGAACATCGCATTCTCCAGGCGAACGCCAACCACTGCAGGGCAGCCCAGGATCTGCTGATGCAGACCATGGCTGAGTGGTTGGTGGACTTGGTGGTGGTCGCCGAACCTTACTCGGTCCCTGGCCGTTGGCTGGGCGACCGGGACGGCTTGGTGGCGTTGGTGGCGCGGTCTTCCACAGACTCCCCTCCCCTCTCGCTCTTAGAGAGGGGACCGGGATACGTGGCCGCCGCCTGGGGAGACATGGCCCTGGTGGGGGTCTATTTCTCCCCAAACCGCCCTCTCTCGGACTTTGAGGATTTCCTCGAGATCCTCACTGCAGTCAAAGGGAGGGCGGCGCCACGCCAAGTTCTCGTGTTGGGCGACCTGAACGCCAAGTCGACGGCCTGGGGCAACCCGGCCACAGGTTGCAACGTCCGGGGTCGCGCCGTCGAGTTTTGGGCGGCCTCAAGCGGTGTGTCCCTCCTCAACAGGGGGGCGGTCCACACGTGTGTGCGGCAACAGGGTGGGTCGGTGGTGGACGTGTCGTTTGCCACCCCCGCGCTGGCCGCCCGCGTCGTCAACTGGCGGGTAGAGATGGTGGAGACGTTGTCGGACCACCGATATGTGCGGTTCGACATCTCCACCCAGCAGGGCGGGAGGGGAATGGCCCGCGCTGGGCAATCTCCCTTCCCGCGGTGGGCACTCACCCGCCTGGACCGGGAGGCAGCCAAGGAGGCGGCCTTCCTCCAGGACTGGCTGTCGCCCCCTGTCGAGGTCCTGGACGTAGACGCCGCTGCGGTCCAGCTCAGAGGGTCCCTGACCGAGGTGTGCAACTCCAGCATGCCTCGGTCTCGCCGTCCGCCTCCCCGTCGCGCCGTCTATTGGTGGACGGAGGAGCTGGAGGGGCTCCGGGCCACCTGCGTGGCGGCCAGAAGGGCCTACACACGTAGCCGACGACGCAGCGCCCGAAACCGGGACCGGGCAGAAGAGGACCGCCTATACGCCTCTTACCGAGGGGCGACGGCGGTCCTTAAGTCTGCAATGGGGGCTGCTCAAGACTCGGCGAGGGCCGAGATGCTGGAGGGTCTCGACAGGGACCCCTATGGGAGACCATATAAGGCGGCGCGGAACCAGCTCCGCCCCTATGGTCCCCCACTGTCGGAGACCCTCGATCCAGCGTTGCTGGATGGGGTGGTCCGGTCCCTGTTTCCGCGCAGGACCGACTTCACCCCACCAACGATGGATCCCCCGCAAGGGGTGGCTTCGCCGGAGGAGGAGGATGTCCCCGCGGTGACAGTGGCAGAGTTATACGCGGGGGTTCTCAGCCTCCGCGCAAAAAAGACGGCGCCCGGACCAGACGGCGTCCCCGCAAGGGTGCTGGCGATCGCCGCCTCCGGCATGGAGGACAGGTTTCGGGACCTCTTCAGCGCGTGCTTTACGGCTGGGAGGTTCCCGAAACTGTGGAAGGAGGGGCAGCTTTGCCTCCTCCGAAAAGCGGGACGCCCGGTGGACTCCCCCTCGGCATACCGGCCCGTCGTCCTGCTCGATGAGGTCGGTAAGTTGTTCGAGGGGATTGTCGCCTCCCGGCTTGACAGCCATTTGCGGGGGGTAGGGCCGGATCTGTCGGACGCCCAATTCGGCTTTCGTCGAGGGCGTTCGACGATCGACGCGCTGGCCCTGCTCAAGGGCCAGGTGAAGGAGGCGGTGGAAGCGGGGGACGGAGTGCTGGCGGTGTCATTCGACATTGCCAACGCCTTCAACTCCGTCCCCCACTCGACGATATTGGAGGCGCTCCGATATCACGGAGTGCCCCAATACCTGCGGGACCTCCTGGCCAGCTACTTGGAGGACCGAGAGGTCCTCCTCGTGGACAAGACGGCCACCGTGAGGCGATACGGCGCAGAGTCCGGTGTTCCGCAGGGGTCGGTGCTTGGCCCTCCCTTGTGGAACATCGGGTTCAACTGGCTCCTGCGCGGAGCCCTCCTCCAGGGCACGAGTGTCATCTGCTACGCGGATGACACTCTCCTCACTGCCCGGGGGAGGAACTTTGCGGACGCGGCCTGTCTGGCCTCGGCTGGCGGATCCTTGGTTGCAGAGAGGATCCGCCGCCTGGGATTGAAGGTGGCGCTGCACAAGACCGAGGCCGTGTTCTTTCGCGGGCCTCGGCAGCGCTGCCCTCCCGACGCCCACATAATTGTGGAGGGCGTCAGGATAGGGGTCCAGCCCCAGATGAAGTATTTGGGGCTGGTGCTGGACGACAGGTGGCGCTTCGGCCCGCATTTCAGCGGGCTGTCGACGCGCCTGCTAAAGGCCGCGGACGCCCTCTCGTGGCTCCTCCCGAACCTGGGGGGGCCCAAAGCGAAATGCCGGCGCCTGTATGCAGGCATATTGAGGAGCATGGCCCTTTACGGGGCCCCCATCTGGGCGGACTCCCTCCACAGGAGGGAGAATGCGACGGCCATCCGCAGGCCCCAAAGGGCCATTGCACTGCGGGTGGCGAGGGCCTACCGCTCGGTGGGCTTTTCGGCGGCATGCGCTCTGGCTGGCACCCCTCCTTGGGAGTTGGAGGCTTGGGTGCTCGCCAGAGTGTACGAGTGGACGGCGCGCCGGAAGGCTCTCGGGGAGCGCCCCGTCGCCGAAGAGCGGGAGGCCGTGCGGCGGGAGGCGAGGGACGCTATCGTCCTTCACTGGTCAGAGGACCTCGCCACCGCCACCTTTGGCCGCCGGACATTGGACGCGCTCGGTCCGGTGTTGCGGAGCTGGCTCGAGCGGTCCCACGGTTTCCTCACGTTCCGTCTGGTGCAGGTGTTATCCGGCCATGGTTGTTTCGGATCGCACCTGCACCGGATCGGGAGGGAGGAGACCCCGGCGTGCCACGACTGCGGTGCGCCGGAGGATACTGCGCAGCACACCCTGGAGGTGTGCCCAGCCTGGTCCGAGTTGCGCCGCGGTCTGACCGCGGTAATCGGACCGGACCTCTCGCTTCCCGGCGTCGTCAACGCCATGCTGGGGAGCGAGGAGGCCTGGGCAGCGGTCGCCTCCTTTTGCGAGGACGTAATCTCGCAAAAGGAGGAGGCGGAGCGCGTGCGGGAGGATGACCCTCTCGCTGCGCCGCTCCGCAGACGAAGAAGGGGTCGGAGACGGCAACGCCCTCTCCCTCCTCATGGTGGCGACGGGCGGGCGACAGGCACGGGGGTGCCTTCGCCCGCATTGCACCCGTCACCACCTCCGTCAGTCATTCCCGGGTCCCTGTGAGGGGCCCGCCATGAAGGGCGATCGTCGGCGGAGGACTGGACGTAAAGGCTATGCCGGTTTCCCAGTCCCCCGCCACTTGGACGAAGCGGGAATGTCGCTGGGTCGTTTTAGTGGGTATACCGGGTCAGACCGGGGAGTCCCACATACCCCTCTCATCCCCCGATGAGAGGGTATGCGTAATGCATTTTTTCCCAGCGTCAAAAAAAAAAAAAAAAAAAAAAAAAAAAAAAAAAAGGTTAGGTTAGGTTGACCTGACGGCCCGCACTATCGCAGTCCTGCGCAGACCACAGAGAGCGATGGCCGTCAGGGTCGTACGGGGATATCGCACGATCTCCTACGAGGCGGCTTGCGTACTGGCCGGATCCCCGCCATGGGACCTGGAGGCGAAGACCCTCGCGACACTGTACCAGTGGCGCGAGGAGGCCGAACATCGGGGCGAGAGGCTGGTGCAGCGACAGATTACGCTGTACCGGTCTCAGCTCCGACAGGTCATGGTGGCGGAATGGCGGGGGAGGCTAGACCTCCCCACCGCCGGCCTCAACACTATCGAGGCGATCCGGCCAGTGCTCGACGACTGGCTCGGGAGGAAGCACGGCTCTCTGACGTTCCGGGCGACACAGGTACTCTCGGGGCACGGCTGCTTCGGGAAGTACCTGTCTCGCTTAAGCAGGGAGCCGGACGCCCGGTGCCATCACTGCGTCCATTGTTCGGAGGATACGGCGCGGCATACGCTGGCCGAGTGTGCCGCTTTCGATGAGCCGCGCCGTGCCCTCGTTGCAGAGGTAGGAGGAGACCTGTCGCTGCCGGCCGTCGTTCGCTCGATGGTCGGCAGCGCAGAGTCCTGGGACGCGGTGATGTCCTTCTGCGAGACCGTCATGTCGCAGAAGGAAGCTGCGGAAAGGGAAAGGGAGATGACCAGCTCCCACCCATCCCGCAGCAGACGCACCGGGCGTCGGCAGAGGGCTGACAACGCCCTCTTCCGGCCCCCCTAAATTGGTCCAGGGGCGGCGGATTCGGGGACATCCGTCGCCCCCCATCACACTGGACCCGAGACGGCGGCGCGTTGTGTTCCACGCGCGCCTCTCATAGACGTAGCGGGGGGAGTTTTACACCTCACTCCCCCCGGGACGAGGCCCGTAGGTCAAGCGGGCCAGCACTAGTCCGGGGCAGCGGAAGTCGCATCAGATCCCGTTGCCCCCCCTGACGCAAGTGTGCGAGGGAACACCGGTGTGGTTTTAGTCAGTACGAGTCTGACAGACCCCTTCGCTCTCCCCAGGGCGGAGGACATCCATTGAGGATTTCCACATCGTGAAAAAAAAAAAAAAAAAAAAAAAAAAAAAGGTTAGGTTAGGTTAGGTTAGGTTAGGTTAGGTTAGGTTAGGTTAGGTTAGGTTAGGTTAGGTTTTTTTTTTTTTTTTTTTTTTTTTTATTTGGGCAGGAGTGGGAAATCCCCGCGGACACCTCGACTATCCCACAGGAATTTCTCTTGTGAGACAGTCGAGGTAGTGCCGGACTCGAACCGGCTAAAAACCACTCCTGCCTAGCCAGTGTCCCTCTGACATGAGGATCAGAGCCCTTATGTTCTGACTTTTTGGCTTTTGTGCTAATGGAATGCCGAAGAGAGAAGTCCACATTAGTACGCTGCATTTTGCCCGTATACTTTTACTTTATATATCACGCTATTTACTAAGGAATTACTGTTTTTACATTTGTACTTTTATTTATTACTTACACTAACACAAACTTAACACGAACTATTTAACTTTTGCGTTACATTTTACTCTTTGCTTGATTTTAGTTGGTTTCATTTTTCATTGTTATTTTATATTAATACCTATTTTATATATATCTAATATCTAAACTATATATTTACTATATATTTAAATATCATATATTATTATTGTTCTAACTTACAATTTTTATTCATACTGCTATCTCGAAATTTTATTAACTTAGTAAAATAGAGCTCCCAGGTTTTTGTTACCATTTTGACACTTCCCGATGGTTGCGCTACGGATGAATAGATTTCCTGAATAACTTGAGCCAGTTTCCCAGGAAAGCGACTCAAGTTACCTTTCATTCGTTTCCTCTCTGGCTGTGTCAAAATGGTAATGCTATCTGCGTACTTTGAAGTGGGCGCACCGGGAACTTTAGCAATAAGCTATTGCTTCTCTCGCGAATGCGTCCCACTTCTTCCGTATCGGACAGTCGCTGCTAAAAGCATTGTGCCTGTGCTCCCCCAGTTTGGCCCTGGTGCAGTTCACGCACGCCATTGCCTCGCCGATGTGCTTTTCTGGGCAGTCCACCCTAACGTGTGGGCCGCCGCAGTGGCTGCATAGGTCGGCCGGCTCCGTGCAAAGACGCTTGCCGTGACCATATGCTAGGCAGCGCGTGCACTGCACCAGAGGCGTCTGGTCTTCGACGCGCACTCGCTGGAGGTCAATCCGAAGCTTGCCTCCTTCGAGTGCCCGCCTCCAGATCGTGGGGGATACACTCAACACAATGCTGTTAGCATGCGGATTACGTGTCTTTTTGCGGTACCTTATGGACATTCTTTGGTCCTCGTCGCTGAGTTCGTGAAAAATTTCCCGGTTCTGGTTCCTAAGGGCTTTTAACACGTCGTCGTCACTGTGTACTGACAAAACGTCCTTAAGGACCAGAAGCGGGTCCCTATTCGCCACTTCCTCAACAACGAGGTTCTCTCCGGCCGTCCTGAGTCGTTTCTTAAGCCTCGACCTCTCCTCCTTTGTCTCGCACCCCATTATAATTTTTTGGTCTTTTGCCTTCCGCACCTTTTCCACTCGCACCCAGCCTTCCTTCGCGTCGACCGCCCTCCTGACCCTCTCCAGAATCTCGTCCCCCGTGTCCATCTCCTGTGTTGAGGAGACAACTACGGAATGCAGCGTGGATCGCTCCAGGGCCTGTGCCCTGGTGTGGCTCGTAGTCACGGCTGCAACGTTAGCGTAAGTTGTCTCCCCAACACATTCCCTGCTAGCCAGACTGTCTCGCAGTTTGACCAGCTCATCGGAGTTCTCCTTAATTAAGGTTATGTGCTCCTTCATCGTCCTGACGAGCTCAGTCTGGCTAGCAAGAATCTCCGGATTTGACTGGGGACCAGGGTCGGCAGTAGGCGCGGGTTCCGGTATGGCGGCGGGTGCGGCAGGGGCCCTATCACGCTCGGCCTCCTTCACCAGCTCGTAAAGCCTGTTTATGGCTTCGAGCACCGCAGTCTTAATTTCGGCCTTGAGGTTGCGAGAGTTGCCCAAGTTGACCTTAGCCTTGCTCAGGCAAGCTCTCGCCTCCTCAGTGCGACTGCGGTACCTCGCCTCAGGCTTCCCGAGCGGTGCCGAAGCGTCTACAGGAGCCCGGTGCGTCCCCGGAGTCGCAGGGATCCCCTGTGAGGCGGGAGGAGAGTTGTTTCCGAAGGAGATTCTCCTCCTCGCATCAGTAGTAGAAAGTCCCCCCTTCTCAGGTGTTCGCGTCGAGCTCCCGGAGCCAAGCGTCGTCAAGGTAGCGGATGGGGTGCGGATCATATTTGTCTCCAGTGGCATGTAATAAAAAATAAAATAAAAACGAACCCCTGTAAAGTGGGGGCCCGGTCAACAATACCCGCTCGGGAGGAGAGGTTTGTCAGAGGCACTGGACTTAACTGTGTCCCTGTAAAGGGGGGTACACAGGATAATGTATAAAATAATATAATAAATCAGATAAAAGTAATACAGTATTAAATAATTATAAAAATATGTCAATGTATGTGTGAGACTTAACAGACTCGGTCAAATAAAGTTAAAAACAGAAATTTTCAAGTCAAAAATTTATATACAGTAATAGTTTTCGGTGTCAAATAAAATTAAAATGAGGTCAAAATTTCCTATATTACCATTAGAAACCCTATCAGAGCAATCCCAGACGAAATCACAAAAAGAAAATTTTGCCAAAATCCACGTCTACCTTCTTTCTATAGACCAGAGGGCGGGTGGGTGGGCAAAATTTTTTCGAGCTAGGGGCGCGGGCGAGGTGTCCAGAGACGCGTCTCCGCGCGGGCTAGCGAATTATGGAATAAAACGTTTTATGGACCGAACAAAAATTTTGAGTTTTGGTCAAAAAACCAGTTTTCGAAAGAAAAAATTTGGATTTTCACCCCACTACCTGGAGACCGGGACACTGAGCGCGGACCAGAATTCAGGGAAGAAGGGTGAGCACTATTGCAACTATAATCTAATTTAAAATGTGAGGGAAATTTTGGAAAAACAATTAATTTTGAGGATTTTCTCCGAAAATAAGGGATGAAGTCCAGACGCGCGTGTAAAGTGCGCGCGTTATGGTCAATACGTAGGCGGTGGCCTAGTTAAGTCTGAAAACACTGAAAACAGATTGAAAATCGCACGTCTGGAATAGAAAATATCGACGGTTAGGTTAGGTTAGGTTAGGTTAGGTTAGGTTTTTTTTTTTTTTTTTTTTTTTTTTTTGTTTTGGCAGGAGTGGGAAATCCCCGCGGACACCTCGACTATCCCACAGGAATTTCTCTTGTGCGACAGTCGAGGTAGTGCCGGACTCGAACCGGCTAAAAACCACTCCTGCCCCAGCCAGTGTTCCTCTAACATGATCAGAGCCCTTAACATCTGTCATTTTCTCTTGTGCACGTTTATGGGTGGCCGTAGAGACCTTTGGATGTGCGTTTGGTTTTTCCTCTTATTTATAATTAAAATTTATAACTTTTAAAACTAAATATTTCTACGTAACCTTTTTATGATTGTACTATAATATGTCTTTGTTATAATAATATGTTAAATTTTTGAATCCTATTAATTTTTCTATGTTATTTTCCAAAATTGATTTCCTAACTTCTAATATCATTACTTTTAACTATGCCCTTTATTATACCAGTATTTATTGAACCACTTACCTTTTTATTTCGTGTTCTTGATTTTTTTTTATTAATCATTCAATTTTTTTAAGTATCTGTAATATCTAAAATATATATTCATAATATAATATTAAATATCACTTATTTTAAGAACGTCTTTTACAAAATGCACTAACGCTTATAAATGCATTTCGAGGTTCAACATGACTTACAGAATCCACCAGCGCTGGCAACCGTTCCAGCTTAACTTGAACCAGTTTCTCATTAAACAGACTCAAGTTAATTTTTTGAGTACTGCCAGCGCTAGTGGTCTTCTCAACGTACCTGTTTTTTGCTTTGGCCGAATTGCTCTGGAATTTGTGCCTGGAAGTGGTCGCATCGCCAACTTTAGCAGTAAGCTATCGAAGCTCTTGCGAATGCGTCCCACTTCCTTCGCACTGGGCATTCCTTGCTGAATGCGTTGTGCTCGGTGGCCCTTAGTTTCTCTCTGGTGCAGTTCACGCAAACCGCTGCTTTGCCGATCTGTATATCCGGGCAGTCTGCCCTGACGTGTGGCCCACCACAGTGACTACACAGATCGGCTAGCTCCGTGCACAGGCGTTTCCCGTGCCCGTATGCCAAGCAACGGGTGCACTGCACCAGAGGCGTCTGATCTTCAACGCGAACTCGTTGAAGGTCGATGCGGAGTTTTCCCTCGTCGATCGCCCTCCTCTAGACCGTAGGGGACACACCAAGCACAACGTGATTCGCGTGCGGGTTACGTGTTTTTCGTCTATATTTTATAACCACCCTCTGTTCATCGTCGCCGAGCCCGTGAAATATCTCCCGGTTCTGATTCTTAAGGGCTCTCAGCACCTCCTCGTCACTGTGCATGAGTAGCACGTCCCTAAGAATCAGAAGCGGGTCCCGATTTTTCACGTCCTCGACGACGAGGTTCTCTCCGGCCTTCTCCAAACGCTGTTTTAATTTCCTCCTCTCCTCCGTCGTTGCGCACCCCATAATAACCTTTTGGTCCTTGGCCTTGCGGACCCTTTCGACGCGCACCCATCCCTCCTTCGCGTCCACTGCTTTCCTCACTCTTTCGAGGATTTCGTCCCCCGTATCCATCTCCTGGGTTGAGGAGACAACCACCGAGTGCAGCGTCCTTCGCTCCAGGGCCTGAGCCCCGGTGTGGCTCTTACTGGCGGCTGTCATGCTCGCGTAGGTTGTCTCCTCCACCCCGTGCCTGCTGGCCAGACTGTCTCGGAGTTTGTCGAGTTTCTCGGAGTTGTCTCTTAACTCCGAGATGTGCTCCTTCAAGGTGTTAAGGAGCTCAGTCTGGCCAGCAAGGACCTCGGTGGAAATAGGATGGGGACTATGGTCAGCAGTGGGCGCGGGTTCTGGAATGGCGACAGGTCCGGAAGGGCCCTTATCTCGCTCGGACTCCTTGACCAGCTCATAAAGTCTGTTTATAGCTTCAAGCACCGCAGTTTTGATCTCGGCTTTGAGGTTGCGAGAGTTGCCTAAATTAAGCTTAGCCTTATTCAGGCAAGCTCTCGCCTCCTCAGTGCGACTGCGGCACTTAGCTTCAGGCTTCATGAGCGGTCTTGAGGCATCAGTAGCAGCTCGGCGCGTCCCCGGAGTAGCAGGACCTCCCTGCGACGCAGAAGGAGCCTCGTCTCCGAAGGAGATTCTCCTCCTTGCTGCCACAGACGAAGGCGCCGCTTTCTCCGCCAATCGCGGCGAGCCACTAGAGCCTGGAGCCCTCACGGTGCTGGACGGGGTGCAAAACATGTTAAAACTTTTTGGAGCAGGTATTATCGATACAGAACCCTGTAAAGAGGGGGACGGTACAATAATATCTGCTCGAGAGGAGAGGGTAAGAGCGAACACTGGAACTTACGTGATCCTGTAAAGGGGGAATCACAGTAAGTTAATAAATAATATAATCAAATAAAATATAAATATACAAAGTCAAATAATTATGGTCGCGCTTTTAGGTACGATTGTCTTAAAAACTTACAAAATACAGTATAATCAAATCTAAAATATTAAAACCTAAAAATTCGTAAAATAAAAATATCTTACGCGTAGTCAGTGTGATTAAAAACGATCTTTCCCTATGAAATCCCTATAAATAGGCCTAAATGTATTATAAAGACTAATTTTGAAAAATAAAATTTTGCCGAAATTCCCACGTCTACCTTCCTATAGACCAGAGGGCGGGTGGGTGAGCAAAATTTTTTCGAGCTAGGGGCGCGTGCGAGGTGTCCCGAGACGCGTCTCCGCGCGGGCTAGCGAATTATGGAATAAAACTTGTTATGTGCCGAACAAAAATTTTGAGTTTTGGTCAAAAAACCAGTTTTCGAAAGAAAAAATTTGGAATTTCACCCCACTACCTGGAGACCGGGACACGGAACGCGGACCAGAATTCAGGGAAGAAGGGTGAGCACTATTGCAACTATAATCTAAATTGAAATGTGAAGGAAAATTTTGAAAAACAATTAATTTTAAGGAATTTCTCCGAAAATAAGGGATGAAGTCCAGACGCGCGTGTAAAGTGCGCGCGATATGGTCAGAACACAGGCGGACGCCTAGTTTGGTCTAAAAAAGCCGAAAACAGCTTCAAAATCGCACGTCTAGAATAGAAGATATCAACGTTTTCGTTTTTGACTCGTTCCCTTAGGTGGATTTTGGTACTTATAGAAATGTATGAAAATAACTATTTTTTAGAAAAATGTATGTTTTATTCGGGCTAGGGGCGCGGGCGAGGTGTCCAGAGACGCGTCTCCGCGCGGGCTAGCGAATTATGGAATAAAACTTGTTATGTGCCGAACAAAAATTTTGAGTTTTGGTCAAAAAACCAGTTTTCGAAAGAAAAAAATTGGAATTTCACCCCACTACCTGGAGACCGGGACACGGAACGCGGACCAGAATTCAGGGAAGAAGGGTGAGCACTATTGCAACTATAATCTAAATTGAAATGTGAAGGAAAATTTTGAAAAAACAATTAATTTTAAGGAATTTCTCCGAAAATAAGGGATGAAGTCCAGACGCGCGTGTAAAGTGCGCGCGATATGGTCAGAACACAGGCGGACGCCTAGTTTGGTCTAAAAAAGCCGAAAACAGCTTCAAAATCGCACGTCTAGAATAGAAGATATCAACGTTTTCGTTTTTGACTCGTTCCCTTAGGTGGATTTTGGTACTTATAGAAATGTATGAAAATAACTATTTTTTAGAAAAATGTATGTTTTATTCGGGCTAGGGGCGCGGGCGAGGTGTCCAGAGACGCGTCTCCGCGCGGGCTAGCGAATTATGGAATAAAACTTGTTAGGTGCCGAACAAAAATTTTGACTTTTGGTCAAAAAACCAGTTTTCGAAAGAAAAAATTTGGAATTTCACCCCACTACCTGGAGACCGGGACACGGAACGCGGACCAGAATTCAGGGAAGAAGGGTGAGCACTATTGCAACTATAATCTAAATTGAAATGTGAAGGAAAATTTTGAAAAACAATTAATTTTAAGGAATTTCTCCGAAAATAAGGGATGGAGTCCAGACGCGCGTGTAAAGTGCGCGCGATATGGTCAGAACACAGGCGGACGCCTAGTTTGGTCTAAAAAAGCCGAAAACAGCTTCAAAATCGCACGTCTAGAATAGAAGATATCAACGTTTTCGTTTTTGACTCGTTCCCTTAGGTGGATTTTGGTACTTATAGAAATGTATGAAAATAACTATTTTTTAGAAAAATGTATGTTTTATTCGGGCTAGGGGCGCGGGCGAGGTGTCCAGAGACGCGTCTCCGCGCGGGCTAGCGAATTATGGAATAAAACTTGTTAGGTGCCGAACAAAAATTTTGACTTTTGGTCTAAAAACCAGTTTTCGAAAGAAAAAATTTGGAATTTCACCCCACTACCTGGAGACCGGGACACGGAACGCGGACCAGAATTCAGGGAAGAAGGGTGAGCACTATTGCAACTATAATCTAAATTGAAATGTGAAGGAAAATTTTGAAAAACAATTAATTTTAAGGAATTTCTCCGAAAATAAGGGATGGAGTCCAGACGCGCGTGTAAAGTGCGCGCGATATGGTCAGAACACAGGCGGACGCCTAGTTTGGTCTAAAAAAGCCGAAAACAGCTTCAAAATCGCACGTCTAGAATAGAAGATATCAACGTTTTCGTTTTTGACTCGTTCCCTTAGGTGGATTTTGGTACTTATAGAAATGTATGAAAATAACTATTTTTTAGAAAAATGTATGTTTTATTCGGGCTAGGGGCGCGGGCGAGGTGTCCAGAGACGCGTCTCCGCGCGGGCTAGCGAATTATGGAATAAAACTTGTTAGGTGCCGAACAAAAATTTTGACTTTTGGTCTAAAAACCAGTTTTCGAAAGAAAAAATTTGGAATTTCACCCCACTACCTGGAGACCGGGACACGGAACGCGGACCAGAATTCAGGGAAGAAGGGTGAGCACTATTGCAACTATAATCTAAATTGAAATGTGAAGGAAAATTTTGAAAAACAATTAATTTTAAGGAATTTCTCCGAAAATAAGGGATGGAGTCCAGACGCGCGTGTAAAGTGCGCGCGATATGGTCAGAACACAGGCGGACGCCTAGTTTGGTCTAAAAAAGCCGAAAACAGCTTCAAAATCGCACGTCTAGAATAGAAGATATCAACGTTTTCGTTTTTGACTCGTTCCCTTAGGTGGATTTTGGTACTTATAGAAATGTATGAAAATAACTATTTTTTAGAAAAATGTATGTTTTTTTCGAGCTAGGGGCGCGTGCGAGGTGTCCCGAGACGCGTCTCCGCGCGGGCTAGCGAATTATGGAATAAAACTTGTTATGTGCCGAACAAAAATTTTGAGTTTTGGTCAAAAAACCAGTTTTCGAAAGAAAAAATTTGGAATTTCACCCCACTACCTGGAGACCGGGACACGGAACGCGGACCAGAATTCAGGGAAGAAGGGTGAGCACTATTGCAACTATAATCTAAATTGAAATGTGAAGGAAAATTTTGAAAAACAATTAATTTTAAGGAATTTCTCCGAAAATAAGGGATGAAGTCCAGACGCGCGTGTAAAGTGCGCGCGATATGGTCAGAACACAGGCGGACGCCTAGTTTGGTCTAAAAAAGCCGAAAACAGCTTCAAAATCGCACGTCTAGAATAGAAGATATCAACGTTTTCGTTTTTGACTCGTTCCCTTAGGTGGATTTTGGTACTTATAGAAATGTATGAAAATAACTATTTTTTAGAAAAATGTATGTTTTATTCGGGCTAGGGGCGCGGGCGAGGTGTCCAGAGACGCGTCTCCGCGCGGGCTAGCGAATTATGGAATAAAACTTGTTAGGTGCCGAACAAAAATTTTGACTTTTGGTCTAAAAACCAGTTTTCGAAAGAAAAAATTTGGAATTTCACCCCACTACCTGGAGACCGGGACACGGAACGCGGACCAGAATTCAGGGAAGAAGGGTGAGCACTATTGCGACTATAATCTAAATTGAAATGTGAAGGAAAATTTTGAAAAACAATTAATTTTAAGGAATTTCTCCGAAAATAAGGGATGGAGTCCAGACGCGCGTGTAAAGTGCGCGCGATATGGTCAGAACACAGGCGGACGCCTAGTTTGGTCTAAAAAAGCCGAAAACAGCTTCAAAATCGCACGTCTAGAATAGAAGATATCAACGTTTTCGTTTTTGACTCGTTCCCTTAGGTGGATTTTGGTACTTATAGAAATGTATGAAAATAACTATTTTTTAGAAAAATGTATGTTTTATTCGGGCTAGGGGCGCGGGCGAGGTGTCCAGAGACGCGTCTCCGCGCGGGCTAGCGAATTATGGAATAAAACTTGTTAGGTGCCGAACAAAAATTTTGACTTTTGGTCTAAAAACCAGTTTTCGAAAGAAAAAATTTGGAATTTCACCCCACTACCTGGAGACCGGGACACGGAACGCGGACCAGAATTCAGGGAAGAAGGGTGAGCACTATTGCAACTATAATCTAAATTGAAATGTGAAGGAAAATTTTGAAAAACAATTAATTTTAAGGAATTTCTCCGAAAATAAGGGATGGAGTCCAGACGCGCGTGTAAAGTGCGCGCGATATGGTCAGAACACAGGCGGACGCCTAGTTTGGTCTAAAAAAGCCGAAAACAGCTTCAAAATCGCACGTCTAGAATAGAAGATATCAACGTTTTCGTTTTTGACTCGTTCCCTTAGGTGGATTTTGGTACTTATAGAAATGTATGAAAATATCTATTTTTTCTTTTTTCGACGCTCGGCCACCGTAGCGTGCAGACGTGCGCTCCGCCCCGCTCCGTCGATTCTCCGCGCCCCACCGCGCATCCCGTCCTGTTCGTCGCAGCTTCGCCGCTTCGCCGAGCATCAAGGCCCAGTGCCTACCGTCCCGTAGTACATCGTTAGTTTGTGTCTGATACTCGTATTAGTACACATTCTAACCGGTGTTACTCAGTGGCAAAAAAACAGCCTTTTTCGAGGCTATATTTCCTTTATCGTCGAATCGTCCGCGTTTTGTTGCCCCTTCAGGGAAAAGCCACGGTTTTGTGGTTCTTGACGGGAAACCTAACGGTGTTAACGAAGTCAAGAGGGTGGTGACCCAATCCTACCCGCCGGACCCCTTCAGGGCGAGGCATTCCATTGGCATCGGGAGCTAGGACCTTGGCCTTGGGGGCTTCCCTCGTCAAACCTAGTCTTCGACTTCGTTCACAGCTACACACCTAGTGTCGGTTGGGAGTGTCTACCCCTTCGCACTAGAGCCCCTTGCGGGACTAGGGCCCTGTCGCACAATAAGACTGGCGACAGGTTTACAAGCTTAGGGCACACCATAGGTACTCACCTCACTGTTCGCACAAGTTCAGGAGAGGCCACACATCCCCGGGCGCACCTACCCGGGGACCTAGGTACTGGTATCAATAGATAGGAATTCAGATTAGGCCCTTCAGGCAATTCTCAGACAGTCGTGTCGCTGACAAGTTTGTTTGTGTTTTTCTTCTTGACAGCTAGCACTACGAAAAACACAAGGGTGGGTTCGTTTTTAACGGGGAACTGTCTGCCCGGGGAGCTCACGTTTTACGTGTCTCCTCGGGACTAGGTAGTTAGCTCTAGTTAGGCTACCATAATTAGGTTTTTAATAGGGTTAGGATCCCCATGCCAAGATGGCAAAAGCACGTAATGGTGTATTAGAAAGTCAACTCGACCTACTCTTAGCGGAGCTATTAAGCGACGATAATGAGTACATTAAGGAGAAGTATACGGATCTCCTTACTCCCTTTAAGAAAGACAGGTATAGGGCCCTCCGTAAGGCCATTCGTACCCCCGAGAGGGAAAGTAAGTCGCGTTCGCCCTCCCCCGCTCCGATCACTCAGCCTTCCTCCTCCGATATGGAGATAGTTGAGTCCGCGCCCTCTGCCGCTGAGAGCTCCCCCGACTCCCCCAACACCACCTCCTCGTCCTCTGAATCGGAGGACTTTCAGCTGGTGCAAAAGGGAAAGAGGAAGAAGGGAAGGAAGGCTAAGGCCAATAAGGCCAAGAAGGCTGTTACAGCCCTCAATGCGCCTCCCCTTGCTCCTCAAGCCTCCCCGTCCCCGATAGCCCCCATCGCTCCTCAAGCTGCCTCCCAGGGCAGTCGCCCGGCAAGCCCTATGGCTATTTCTCAACCGCAAGGTGCGGCTCCTGTCAGCCGCCCTGCAAGTCCCACGGCTGCTTCACAGCCAGCCCCCTCCTCAGCTGCTCCTTCTTCAAAGAAGCAGCTGAAGCCACCCGCTCTATACATCCAGGAGAAATCCAGATGGACAGAGATCTCTAAAATGTGTGTGGATCGCAAGATCCAATACACCAATGCCACATCTACCCTCCAGGGTATTAAAGTCAAGACCCCCACTTCTACGGATTTCCGTAACTTGGTACACGCTCTTCGTGGAAGGAACGTCGCCTTCCACACTTACAGCCTCCCTGAGGAGAAGCCGACCCGTGTGGTCATTAAGCGGATCCCCAAGGAGATTCCCTCCTCCGACATCCTGGATGATCTGACATCCCAGGGCATCCCTGTTTCGGCGGTCCACCGCCTTCACAAGAATAGGTCCCAAGGGGGTGACGAGTACGATATGGTACTCGTAATATGTGACCCGGTTGAAGGGCACCACCCTATCTTCAAGGTCCGATCGGTGTGCTCGTTATCGGGCATTATCATCGAGAGGCCTAAAAAACTCAAAATCGTAGGGCAGTGTCATCGCTGCCAACTATATGGCCACAGCCAAAAGTACTGTTACGCACCGCATAGGTGCGTAAAGTGCCTCGGCGACCACGCCACGGCAGACTGCACCCGTCCCAAGGACAGGAGTCTCTGCACAGAGCCGCCTAGTTGCGTGCTGTGCGGACAGTCTGGCCACCCGGCAAACTACAGGGGCTGCCCCAAAGCCCCGAAACAGTCCGCTGGCAAGTTGGCGAATCGCGCCAACCAACGTCAGCAGAGGGAAGCTCCCTCTTCCTTCAAAGTCCCGTCAACAGTCCTCCCAGAGCGTCTCAGCCCTCAGAGGCCTTCTCCTTGGAACATGCTGAACCATCAGCAAGCGTTCCCTGCCCTCGCGAAGGGTAAACCCAACCCCCCCATGCCCGGTCTTTTGGACAACCCTGTCCCAGCGCCCACTCCTGTGGCCGCCCCTCAGGCCCCTCAGGCCCCTCCGCAAACCCGAGCTCCCGCTGCTCCTACCCACGCTCCTGCTTCTCAGAATTCCAATCTGAACTACTTGATGAGGATCCAACCTCTCTGCACCGCTGAGGCCGACCGCATGGTCGCTGAGCTCAAAGCGGCAACGGACCTCCAGCAGGTCGTCGACATCATTGATGCCTACCCAGTCATCAAGGCCACTCTTCGTAACCTCAACTTCGCGCCGTAATGGATATCACACCAAATCCCTCTTGCACCCAACCCCGGTCCCTTAGATTAGGTTATTTTAACGCCAATGGCATGAGAGGACAGCGCGACGAGATCGCCGCCTTCCTCCGTGACCATAACGTTGACGTTCTCCTCATCCAGGAGACGTTCCTAAAACCCAGCCACCGCGACCCCAAGATTGCCAACTACCGCATAGTTCGCAATGATAGGCTACGTTGTCACAAGGGCGGCACCCTTATTTACTTTCGCAAAGAATTGCATTGTATTCCCATCGATCCCCCTCCTTTAAAGTCCCTACTTGAGGTTTCAATCTGTCGGCTTGCTATGACCGGTCATCAACCGGTACATTTAGTTTCCGCTTATTTGGCCCCCACTAATACTTGGGAAGATCACAACCTCCTGGTTAGCGATCTCACCCTTCTTTTCGGCTTGAGTGACTCCGTGATCATCGCGGGCGATCTTAACGCCAAACACCCGGCCTGGAACAGTAGAATGACGAACCCGAGAGGGAAAGTCCTCTACGATCTAGGCCAAACTCTTAGTTTCGACGCGGTCGCTCCCATGGAGCACACGCACTATCCTGACACTGTCAGTCATCTTCCCGACGTTCTCGATATAGCGCTGCTCAAGAATGTGAACCTTCGGTTACACATGATTGAGACGTTACACGAGCTCCACTCCGATCACCGTCCAGTGCTCATGCACTTAATTCCTCGCTCGGGTATCATTGACCCCAGCCAGCCCCTTCCCACTATTCTCACTACCGACTGGAGGAAAGTAAGCGATATGCTGAAATCCGAAACGTCACCACTTCTAGATGGTATTCCCGACCATATCGTCTCAGTCGCAGACACCGAGGCTGCAATCGACTCGTTTACAGAACACGTACAATCCGTACTGAAGGATTGTTCTCGAGAAGTACCGGCGGTGAGTGATCGCCGCTGGATACTTCCCGACGATATACGTGAACTGATAACCGAGAAGAACGCGGCCATACGTGCCTACAGCTCTTGGCCCTGCGATGCGAACAAGGCTCACATGCGTTCCTTACAGCGTGCTGTAAAGAAACGTACTAGTGAGTTTCGCTCGAGTCAATGGGACAAGACGCTTAGCGAACTCGAGCCCACTCATCAAGCCTTCTGGCAGCTTCAAAAGAAGTTGCGCACCTCGGAAGAGGTCTCTTCTCCACCCCTCATACGTCCCGACAAGAGCGTCGCTTTTGACGACTCTGAAAAAGCAGAATGCCTAGCCGACAGCTTGGAATCTCAATGTTCGCCAAGCACTCTACCAGTAGACAAGCAGCACCTTGATGAGGTGGATGCAGAAGTTGAACGTAGAGCATCGCTTCCCCCTTTTGAAGATCCCGATGACCCCCTCCCCGCCATCACCCCGGAAGAGGTCAAGGATATTATAGATAAGCTTAAGCCTCGGAAAGCCCCAGGCGCCGACGGTTTCACGAATAGAGTTTTTAAAGCCCTCCCCGCTAGGCTCATAGTCCTTTTGGCTGCCATCTTCAATGGCGCCCTGAGCAATAATATTTTCCCCCAAACGTGGAAAGAGGCCACTGTTATAGGTATTCCCAAACCTGGGAAACCGAAAGCCCAGCCCTCCAGCTACAGGCCGATCAGTCTCCTGAGTGCTCTCGGCAAGATCTATGAAAGGCTTATATACAAGCGTCTCAGAGATTTTGCCGAGACAAAGGGCCTCATCCCGAAAGAACAGTTCGGCTTCAGGACCGAACATTCTTGTATACATCAAGTCCACCGCATCGTCGAACACGTGAGCGCTGGTTTCCAGCGCGGAGCGATGACGGGGGTGATGTATTTCGATATCGCGAAAGCCTTTGACAAGGTCTGGCACAACGGGCTGATATACAAGCTTTATCAACTCGGTGTGCCCGACCGTCTCGTGCTCATCTTACGAGACTTTTTGTCAAACCGTACCTTCCGCTACCGTGTGGGTAAGACGTTATCTTCTCCTCATCCGATTCGCGCCGGAGTCCCTCAGGGCTCCGTTATCTCTCCCCTCGCGTTCACGCTGTACACCAGCGACATTCCGAGGAACCAGAAGGTTCAAACAGCACTTTTCGCTGACGACACCGCGATTTATTACACCGGCCGTTCTCCGGATAACATCCGCCGCATTCTCCAGAAAGCTGCCGACTCGCTCGGCGCTTGGTTCCGTAAGTGGAGAATAGAAGTTAATCCCGAAAAAAGCCAGGCAGTATTATACTATAAGGCACGCCTTAAGCGTTCGCCAGGTCCCCCCATCACTATGTTCGGTAAGCCTATCCCTTGGGAAAGGCAAGCCAAGTATCTCGGAGTTATTCTGGACGACCATCTGTCGTTCAAGGCCCACATCAAAGCAGCTCGCGACCGGGCTGCCTTTGCTATGGGCCGGCTCCACTTCATGATCACTAGGAAGAGCAAATTGTCACTCAAGTGCAAATTGCGTCTTTTCACCGCAGTCATCCGCCCCATCATGACCTATGCTTGCATAGTATTCGCGCATGCCCACCCGCGTCATATCCACACGATGCAGACCTTGCAGAACCGATATCTCCGTAAGATCACCGGTGCCCCCCCTTACGTCCGTAACGATAGTCTTCACGTAGACCTCAGAATCCCCACCGTTAAGCAGTTCATGAAACGCCTTTCCAAGCGTTACTTCGACTCTGCTATTAAGCATAGGAATCCCCTAATCGCATCGGCCGCCCGGTACGACCCATCGCGCATTAGCTCCGTCCAACGTCCGCGTCACACCCTAGTCGCCCCCGACGATCCGATCACTATCTTGCAAGAGAGTAGGAAAGATACCAGTACGGTACGCAGAGCATACAAGTACAAACCGAAAACCTACCGACCTCGCCGCAGAGGTCCGGCGCGAAATCCCCGATCAATCCCTCCCCGACCCTTGCTCGAGCCAGCCCGCGACGCTGAGCCTGTAGTAATAAATCAGTCCCTAAATAAGGATAACCAGATCCAGCCTGTCCCTTTGCTGCCCCCAGCGACGCCCTAAGCCGAGGTTCGTACCCCACAGGGGGTGCCCTTAGAGCGCTGTCGCTTAGTTTTTAGTTATTTTCGCCCTGGCTGGAGGCCTTAGAATCAAGGCATCCACAGGACATTGCCCGGTTAAGCAAAAGCCAGTCTTCTCAGACTGAACTGCGAGATGCCATATCCAAAAAAAAAAAAAAAAAAAAAAAAAAAAAAAAAAAAAAAAAAAAAAAAAAATATCTATTTTTTAGAAAAATGTATGTTTTATTCGGGCTAGGGGCGCGGGCGAGGTGTCCAGAGACGCGTCTCCGCGCGGGCTAGCGAATTATGGAATAAAACTTGTTATGTGCCGAACAAAAATTTTGAGTTTTGGTCAAAAAACCAGTTTTCGAAAGAAAAAATTTGGAATTTCACCCCACTACCTGGAGACCGGGACACGGAACGCGGACCAGAATTCAGGGAAGAAGGGTGAGCACTATTGCAACTATAATCTAAATTGAAATGTGAAGGAAAATTTTGAAAAAACAATTAATTTTAAGGAATTTCTCCGAAAATAAGGGATGAAGTCCAGACGCGCGTGTAAAGTGCGCGCGATATGGTCAGAACACAGGCGGACGCCTAGTTTGGTCTAAAAAAGCCGAAAACAGCTTCAAAATCGCACGTCTAGAATAGAAGATATCAACGTTTTCGTTTTTGACTCGTTCCCTTAGGTGGATTTTGGTACTTATAGAAATGTATGAAAATAACTATTTTTTAGAAAAATGTATGTTTTATTCGGGCTAGGGGCGCGGGCGAGGTGTCCAGAGACGCGTCTCCGCGCGGGCTAGCGAATTATGGAATAAAACTTGTTAGGTGCCGAACAAAAATTTTGACTTTTGGTCTAAAAACCAGTTTTCGAAAGAAAAAATTTGGAATTTCACCCCACTACCTGGAGACCGGGACACGGAACGCGGACCAGAATTCAGGGAAGAAGGGTGAGCACTATTGCAACTATAATCTAAATTGAAATGTGAAGGAAAATTTTGAAAAACAATTAATTTTAAGGAATTTCTCCGAAAATAAGGGATGGAGTCCAGACGCGCGTGTAAAGTGCGCGCGATATGGTCAGAACACAGGCGGACGCCTAGTTTGGTCTAAAAAAGCCGAAAACAGCTTCAAAATCGCACGTCTAGAATAGAAGATATCAACGTTTTCGTTTTTGACTCGTTCCCTTAGGTGGATTTTGGTACTTATAGAAATGTATGAAAATAACTATTTTTTAGAAAAATGTATGTTTTATTCGGGCTAGGGGCGCGGGCGAGGTGTCCAGAGACGCGTCTCCGCGCGGGCTAGCGAATTATGGAATAAAACTTGTTAGGTGCCGAACAAAAATTTTGACTTTTGGTCTAAAAACCAGTTTTCGAAAGAAAAAATTTGGAATTTCACCCCACTACCTGGAGACCGGGACACGGAACGCGGACCAGAATTCAGGGAAGAAGGGTGAGCACTATTGCAACTATAATCTAAATTGAAATGTGAAGGAAAATTTTGAAAAACAATTAATTTTAAGGAATTTCTCCGAAAATAAGGGATGAAGTCCAGACGCGCGTGTAAAGTGCGCGCGATATGGTCAGAACACAGGCGGACGCCTAGTTTGGTCTAAAAAAGCCGAAAACAGCTTCAAAATCGCACGTCTAGAATAGAAGATATCAACGTTTTCGTTTTTGACTCGTTCCCTTAGGTGGATTTTGGTACTTATAGAAATGTATGAAAATATCTATTTTTTAGAAAAATGTATGTTTTATTCGGGCTAGGGGCGCGGGCGAGGTGTCCAGAGACGCGTCTCCGCGCGGGCTAGCGAATTATGGAATAAAACTTGTTATGTGCCGAACAAAAATTTTGAGTTTTGGTCAAAAAACCAGTTTTCGAAAGAAAAAATTTGGAATTTCACCCCACTACCTGGAGACCGGGACACGGAACGCGGACCAGAATTCAGGGAAGAAGGGTGAGCACTATTGCAACTATAATCTAAATTGAAATGTGAAGGAAAATTTTGAAAAAACAATTAATTTTAAGGAATTTCTCCGAAAATAAGGGATGAAGTCCAGACGCGCGTGTAAAGTGCGCGCGATATGGTCAGAACACAGGCGGACGCCTAGTTTGGTCTAAAAAAGCCGAAAACAGCTTCAAAATCGCACGTCTAGAATAGAAGATATCAACGTTTTCGTTTTTGACTCGTTCCCTTAGGTGGATTTTGGTACTTATAGAAATGTATGAAAATAACTATTTTTTAGAAAAATGTATGTTTTATTCGGGCTAGGGGCGCGGGCGAGGTGTCCAGAGACGCGTCTCCGCGCGGGCTAGCGAATTATGGAATAAAACTTGTTAGGTGCCGAACAAAAATTTTGACTTTTGGTCTAAAAACCAGTTTTCGAAAGAAAAAATTTGGAATTTCACCCCACTACCTGGAGACCGGGACACGGAACGCGGACCAGAATTCAGGGAAGAAGGGTGAGCACTATTGCAACTATAATCTAAATTGAAATGTGAAGGAAAATTTTGAAAAACAATTAATTTTAAGGAATTTCTCCGAAAATAAGGGATGGAGTCCAGACGCGCGTGTAAAGTGCGCGCGATATGGTCAGAACACAGGCGGACGCCTAGTTTGGTCTAAAAAAGCCGAAAACAGCTTCAAAATCGCACGTCTAGAATAGAAGATATCAACGTTTTCGTTTTTGACTCGTTCCCTTAGGTGGATTTTGGTACTTATAGAAATGTATGAAAATAACTATTTTTTAGAAAAATGTATGTTTTATTCGGGCTAGGGGCGCGGGCGAGGTGTCCAGAGACGCGTCTCCGCGCGGGCTAGCGAATTATGGAATAAAACTTGTTAGGTGCCGAACAAAAATTTTGACTTTTGGTCTAAAAACCAGTTTTCGAAAGAAAAAATTTGGAATTTCACCCCACTACCTGGAGACCGGGACACGGAACGCGGACCAGAATTCAGGGAAGAAGGGTGAGCACTATTGCAACTATAATCTAAATTGAAATGTGAAGGAAAATTTTGAAAAACAATTAATTTTAAGGAATTTCTCCGAAAATAAGGGATGGAGTCCAGACGCGCGTGTAAAGTGCGCGCGATATGGTCAGAACACAGGCGGACGCCTAGTTTGGTCTAAAAAAGCCGAAAACAGCTTCAAAATCGCACGTCTAGAATAGAAGATATCAACGTTTTCGTTTTTGACTCGTTCCCTTTTTTTTTTTTTTTTTTTTTTTTTTAGGATGGGAAATCATCAAATGACTTCTCCCACTCTGGGCGGAGCGGGAGGGAGTGTCAGACTCTTACTGACTAAAACCCATCCATGTTCCTTCCTCGCCCTTTATGTTCCGGGGCCGCGGTATCTCTTTCGAACAGGCCCGCAACCCCGGCAGGCTTCGGCCCTTGCGGGCCCCTCTCTTTTTGCTGACACTCTTTGAGGCGCGCGTGGAACACGAACGCGCCGTCGACACGGCCTGTCGTCGTCGTTAGACGGCCGGACGGCCAGCTATTGCCCATAGCCAGCCGTCCACAGGCCCGCATCTACGGTGGCCGGTAGCCACCACGTGGCCCCCGACGCCCGTTGCGTCTCCCGCGGCGGCCGGGAAGAGAGAATCTCTCCCTCTCTCGTTCCGCCACCTCCTTCGCTAGCATAACTGCTTCGCAGAAGGAGGCGACGGCTTCCCATTCCGTCTCGCTCCGGACCATGGATTGAACCAGGGCCGGACGCGAGAGGTCGCCGCCGCCGATCGCCGCCACGAGGACACGGCGGAGCTCCGCCCACGCAGGGCAGACTTCCACCGTGTGCTCCACCGTGTCCTCCGGTCGATCCTCGCAGTGGAGACACCCGGGCGATTCCTCCCGCCCGATTCGGTGCAGGTACCTCCCGAAACATCCGTGTCCGGTGAGGACCTGCGTCAGGCGGAAGGTGAGGACGCCGTGGCGCCTCTCTAGCCACTCCTCAAAGAGGGGACTTACCGCCACTATCGTGGCGTGCCCTGCACGGGGTTGCGACAGTCGCTCTCTCCATGTCGCCATGAGATCGCGCCGGAGGTCAGTCCGCTGAGCAGCAATTTGCCGCGGCAGCGGAGTTTCCCCCCGGCGTAGTACCTCCGCGCGCCACTCATGCAGGCGCGCGAGGACTATCGCCTCCAGATCCCACGGCGGCAATCCGGCAAGCAGGCCCGCCGCCTCGCGAGAGATCGTGCGGTACCCACGGACCATCTTAACGGCCACCACTTTTTGGGGCGCGTTCAAATGGTGAGCGGCTCGCCGCTTCAACGAACGCGCCCACACTGGGGCCCCGTAGAGGGCCATGGACCGCACGACTCCCGCGTAGAGCCTGCGGCAGGAGGCGTTCGGCCCCCCAAGGTTGGGCAGGAGCCGCCTGAAGGCAGCCCCTGTCCGTTCCAGCCTGGGGGCCAAACGTCGGAAATGCTCCACGAAGTTCCACCGGCTGTCGAGGACGAGTCCTAGGTACTTCAACGTCGACTCGACGCCGATGGATACCCCTCCTACCGTCAGTGTAGATCCCGACGGTGGCGCATTCCGAGGCCCATGAAAGCACATGGCCTCGGACTTGTGCAGCGCCACCTCGAGACCCAGTTGCCGGATCCTCTCTACGACTATCGCAACCCCGCGTGTCATATTTTCGGCCGCCGCCTCGTGCGACCTCCCATGTGCCAGCACCAGGGTGTCGTCTGCGTAGCAGACGACGCTGACACCGCTGGGGAGGTCCGCACGCAGCACCCAGTCGTAACCGATGTTCCACAGGGGCGGTCCCAGAACCGATCCCTGTGGGACACCGCACGACATCTCTCGCCGGTTCCAATCTCCGCAGCGACTGGGGTAGATGACGGCCCTGTCCGTCAAATAGTCCCCGACCACACGACGGAGGTAGGTCGGCACCCGGTGATACCGGAGTGCCTCCATGATGCAGCTCCAGGGCAGGGAGTTGAAGGCGTTGGCGATGTCGAGAGACACCGCCAAAACAACCCCGCCCCGGGATATCGCATCCCCCGTCGTGAGGGCTCTCACGCGCATGATGGCGTCCACTGTAGAGCGCCCCTTGCGGAAACCAAACTGGTTCTCCGCAAGATTCGGCCCCATCCCCTCAAGGTGCTCGGCGAGGCGGTTTGCAATGACTCTCTCAAAGAGCTTGCCCACCTCGTCGAGCAACACAATGGGCCGAAATGCGGACGGAGAGTCCGCAGGGCGCCCCGGCTTCTGGATGAGGACCAGTTTCCCCGTCTTCCAACGAAGCGGGAACTGGCCTCTCTCCAAACATGCGCTTAAGAACCCCTTCAGTCGGGGCCCGAGAGCCTCCGCATCCGAGGCCAGGACCCAGGCTTTGCCAGGCAAGCCATCGGGTCCCGGGGCGGTATTTTTGGCCTTGAGCCTCCCTACCGCCACTCTCAGGTCTACCCCAGTCACTTCCGGAGTGTCGTCGTCGTCGCTTGGGTCCGACACCGCAGGTGGCGGAGCCATAGGCGGGGGCGGATGTTCCCCCCGCGAGGGGAACAGAGCGCTCACCACGTCCTCCACGAGGTCGGGCCGGAGACTCTGCGTCAGCGGGGGTGCCCAGGTGCGGAGTTTGTTCCGCACCATCTTGTAAGGGCGCCCCCACGGATCTCTGTCGAGAGTCTCCAGCATCTCCGAGCGGGCCAGTTCCCTGGCCCGCAGGACAGCCTCCCGGAGGGCGGTCTTCGCCGCTCTGTATCCCTCGTACAGCTCCGCCTCAATGGCTTCCGCATCCGGCGGGCGGATGCGGAGCCTGCGATGCCTGGCGTACAGGCGCCGCGCTTCGACACACGCCTCCCTCAGAGACGTAATTTCGCGCGACCACCAGTACACCTGGCGTCGGGCGCTTCCTGGCCGGACTCGGGGCATTGCCACATCACATATGTCGGACATGGCCCCCTGGAACCACTCTGCCTCAGTGTTAACGTCGGCAGGCCTGTCCGGTGATGTCACCCAGGCCTGCACGATCGAGGCTTCCAGGAGGAGCTCCCGGTCCAGCTGCTTCAGCGCCCAACGCGGACCACTCGGGGCCTGTTGGACCGGCGCGCTCGAGGACTGGGCGGAGACGTCAAACCGGATGTACCGGTGGTCGGAATATGTCTCCACCCCCTCCATGACACGCCAGTCGACGACACGCGGCGACAGAGCGGGGCTAGCGAACGAGATGTCCACCACCGACTCGCCCCGCATCCGCACACACGTGGGAACAGAACCCCGATTAAGGACGTCCAGGCCCTTCTCCAGGGCCCAGTCCTCCACCATCCTTCCCCGCACATCTGTGCAACGAGAACCCCAAGCCAAGTTCTTGGCATTGAAGTCCCCGAGGACAAGCACGGGGAGGGAATGGCTTCCGACGACGACACTCAACTCTGCGAGAGAGTTGTGGAACTCGGCGAGAGTTCGGCTCGGGGAGAAGTAGACTCCCACCACGACGATCTCCCCGAACCGTGCTGCTACGCACCCCCGACCCCTCCTGACATTTTCAAGGGTCGGGGTACCGGCGGCGGCCGATGACACTATGGTCACTGAGCCGTCAAGGTCCGCCACCCAGTCTTCCCTGGGCAGGACAAAGTACGGCTCAGAGACCACAGCGATGTTGATCAACCACTGCGCCATGCTCTGAAGCAACAGGTTCTGAGCACAGGCGCAGTGGTTGATGTTCGCCTGGAGGAAGCGTAATGGCGCCGTTATTGAACGTCCATTATCGCTTCCTCCCCCCGGGACCCCTGTGAGGGCCCCTCCGCAGGCGAGCTCAAAGCGGGAGCGGCGGCGGCGACAGCGACAGCGGCTGTGGCGGCCGCGGCAGCGGCAGTGGCGACGGTGGCGTTGGCGGAGGTGGCGGAGGGCCTTCCCCTGCCCTTGGCTCCGCTCTTGGCGGGAGCGGCGCAGGCCTTGCTCCCAGCCCGATGATCGGCCGGCTTGCGGGCCGCCGCACATGCAGGGCAGTGCGGCGCAGCGCTGCAACCAGCCGACACGTGGCCGGGCTGACCGCAGCGGAAACAGAGACCGCTGCGGTCAACCTCCGAGGCACACTTCACTGACACGTGGTGTCCCACGTGGCAGCGGAAGCACCTCAGAGGTCTGGGCTCGAGCAGTTTTACCTGCGCCGATATCCAGCCCACCAAAAGCCTTCGGCCCTCCACAATGGCTTTCGCCGCCGCCACGGGGCAGCTCACCGTAACGGCTTGCATTCCCGCGGGGTCCGGACGAAAGGTGCCTGCCTTGACCTGGTCGGCAGAGCACCCCCCGGACCTAGCGACGGCGGCCACCAACTCCGCCTCGGTGACACAGTCCTCCAGACCCATGACGCGCAGGTCAGCGCATCTGACGGGTCTGGAGACTCGGGCCTCGTCCGCGTTTAGGGACGCTCTCAGCTTTTCAGCGAGAGCATCCGCGGACGAGCCGCTGGTTTCACCGGGGATCTCCAGCATTCGAGCCCCCGTTGCGGTGACTCTGAGCCGGAGGCCCCCGGTGATCCCGAGCTCCCCGAGATCCACCGTCTCTTTGGCCTTCGCCAGCAGGTCGCGGTAGGTCACGCCCTTCTTTTCCGCCTCCGGCTGTAGTGTAATCACTACAGCGGCGGTCTTCGGGGCGCGAAGCCTAGCCGCGACCTTTCGCGCCTTATTTTGGCGCTGCCGCTCCTGTTTGCGGGCCTTTTTGGCCGCCCTTCGCCCCTTCTGCTTCTCCCCGGCCACTTGCCATTCGGCTTCAGCCGTGGGAGGTGCAGGGGGTGTGGGCCCATCCGCCACTGGCGGTGGCGCTGGCACCGCTGCTGTCTGTGCCGCTGCCTTGCCCTTCTTTTTCTTTTGGGCCGCCTTCTTTTGCCCAGCCGGTGCCGCCACCTGTTTGGCCGGAGTCGGCTTTACAGGGGGCGGGGGAGGCAACGCAGCCACGCCGGGGGGCCGACTGGATGGCCCCGGAGCAGATGCGGCAGCCGCGTACGAGACTCTGCTCGTGCCCGCGACCGCCTTGTTCGCGCCCAAGGGAGGGCGCAGAACAATTCCCTCCAGGACGGAGAACCGCGCCTGGAAGGAAGCCAGCTCCTTTCGAACCAGGTCCAGGACCTGGTTCTCCACCGGCACAGGTTGGCTTCCCCTCTGTGCTGGGGCCCCTCCACTTTCAGGAGCCACGCGGGGGCCAGGCTTCCTCAGACTGGCCAAGTCCGCCTGGAGCTTGGAGTTCTCCTTCCGGAGAAGCTCCATATCCGCCGCCAGCGTGGCCATGTCCGCCCGCAACTTGACCACCTCGTCCCCCTGTGATGGAGGAGAGGAAGGCCCCCTGAAGTTGGCCACTGCCGCCATAATTGAGGTGAGAGCCGCAGGTATGGCCTTAAGTTTCGAGGAAACTTTTACCTTCACGGCCACACTCTTTAAGGCGGCTTCCACCTCTTTTGTAAACCTGGCCTTACGCTCCTCCTCGGAGCTGCCAGGTGCACCAGCCTCGTCGCCAGACCCGCGAGCTGTCAAGCCCGGGTGGCGCCCCTCCTCGGCCAGTCGCGCTGACCTCTCGGAGGCAGAGAGCCCCGCTCTCTTGCCTCGGATCCCCCCGCGCTTGCTGGTGGGGATCTTGCGAGCAGAGGCTATCTGCTCGTCCTCAGAGGACGACGACTGGTCGCCATCCTTCCTGGACCGCTTACGGAAAAACTTGCTAGTTTCCGCAGCGCTCCCTGCCTTCTCGCAGCGGGAGCTCACCGAGGCTCCCGCGACACTCATCTCACTTAATGTGGCGTCAGACTCCGACGCCACATTACTCTTCTCCTCTTCGTCGTTGCCGTTTCCGGCGGTTTTGGTTTGTTTCTTGTTATCCATATTTGAACCCACGAGTATGGGGGAAATATACTCCTAACTAGGCAGAGACCCCTGTACCTAGAAGGGCAGCTTCTTAGTTTTTATTACTCGCCAGGGGGTCTGCAGGTACCCCAGCGAGGATTAGCAGTAGCGACTGATTCGTCCAAAAGGCACACCCGTCAGCCATACATCCCCTCGCGCTGCGTCGCCGCTTGGGATTCGGGGTAACTTTTTATAGAGGTTTTCTACCTCGCAGTCCGGGCGGTTAAGCCAAGACCCTCGGTCCCTGTCCAAAAGGACTCGGAGTCGCGAGACTTGATCCACGGCACTCCGATACGGGATTACGAGATCAACGGTGACAGAGAAGGACGCATCCTTCTCTGTCTGCTCGGCGGCAGGGTAAGTGCACACCGAGCCCGCCGTAACACACTCCTCCGCTGTGCCCTCTGCTTAACAGAGGGTACGCCGAGGAACCCACCGTTGGTCCGTGTAGGACCCCACACATTGCCAGACTCATTAGCCGCGGCAGTGCCAATCCCAAGGGATGAGAATTTCTTCTCATTCCAAGAGGAAGGACACTGCCGCGCCCAGGGTGCACCGGCCCAGCGGCTGCTGTTTCCTCCAGACGTATCGAGAGGAACCAGCACCCGCCGAGCACACGTGGAGGACTTCTGGCATCGCACCCCTTGACTCGTTCCCTTAGGTGGATTTTGGTACTTATAGAAATGTATGAAAATAACTATTTTTTAGAAAAATGTATGTTTTTTTCGAGCTAGGGGCGCGTGCGAGGTGTCCCGAGACGCGTCTCCGCGCGGGCTAGCGAATTATGGAATAAAACTTGTTATGTGCCGAACAAAAATTTTGAGTTTTGGTCAAAAAATCAGTTTTCGAAAGAAAAAATTTGGAATTTCACCCCACTACCTGGAGACCGGGACACGGAACGCGGACCAGAATTCAGGGAAGAAGGGTGAGCACTATTGCAACTATAATCTAAATTGAAATGTGAAGGAAAATTTTGAAAAACAATTAATTTTAAGGAATTTCTCCGAAAATAAGGGATGAAGTCCAGACGCGCGTGTAAAGTGCGCGCGATATGGTCAGAACACAGGCGGACGCCTAGTTTGGTCTAAAAAAGCCGAAAACAGCTTCAAAATCGCACGTCTAGAATAGAAGATATCAACGTTTTCGTTTTTGACTCGTTCCCTTAGGTGGATTTTGGTACTTATAGAAATGTATGAAAATAACTATTTTTTAGAAAAATGTATGTTTTATTCGGGCTAGGGGCGCGGGCGAGGTGTCCAGAGACGCGTCTCCGCGCGGGCTAGCGAATTATGGAATAAAACTTGTTATGTGCCGAACAAAAATTTTGAGTTTTGGTCAAAAAACCAGTTTTCGAAAGAAAAAATTTGGAATTTCACCCCACTACCTGGAGACCGGGACACGGAACGCGGACCAGAATTCAGGGAAGAAGGGTGAGCACTATTGCAACTATAATCTAAATTGAAATGTGAAGGAAAATTTTGAAAAAACAATTAATTTTAAGGAATTTCTCCGAAAATAAGGGATGGAGTCCAGACGCGCGTGTAAAGTGCGCGCGATATGGTCAGAACACAGGCGGACGCCTAGTTTGGTCTAAAAAAGCCGAAAACAGCTTCAAAATCGCACGTCTAGAATAGAAGATATCAACGTTTTCGTTTTTGACTCGTTCCCTTAGGTGGATTTTGGTACTTATAGAAATGTATGAAAATAACTATTTTTTAGAAAAATGTATGTTTTATTCGGGCTAGGGGCGCGGGCGAGGTGTCCAGAGACGCGTCTCCGCGCGGGCTAGCGAATTATGGAATAAAACTTGTTAGGTGCCGAACAAAAATTTTGACTTTTGGTCTAAAAACCAGTTTTCGAAAGAAAAAATTTGGAATTTCACCCCACTACCTGGAGACCGGGACACGGAACGCGGACCAGAATTCAGGGAAGAAGGGTGAGCACTATTGCAACTATAATCTAAATTGAAATGTGAAGGAAAATTTTGAAAAACAATTAATTTTAAGGAATTTCTCCGAAAATAAGGGATGGAGTCCAGACGCGCGTGTAAAGTGCGCGCGATATGGTCAGAACACAGGCGGACGCCTAGTTTGGTCTAAAAAAGCCGAAAACAGCTTCAAAATCGCACGTCTAGAATAGAAGATATCAACGTTTTCGTTTTTGACTCGTTCCCTTAGGTGGATTTTGGTACCTATAGAAATGTATGAAAATAACTATTTTTTAGAAAAATGTATGTTTTATTCGGGCTAGGGGCGCGGGCGAGGTGTCCAGAGACGCGTCTCCGCGCGGGCTAGCGAATTATGGAATAAAACTTGTTAGGTGCCGAACAAAAATTTTGACTTTTGGTCTAAAAACCAGTTTTCGAAAGAAAAAATTTGGAATTTCACCCCACTACCTGGAGACCGGGACACGGAACGCGGACCAGAATTCAGGGAAGAAGGGTGAGCACTATTGCAACTATAATCTAAATTGAAATGTGAAGGAAAATTTTGAAAAACAATTAATTTTAAGGAATTTCTCCGAAAATAAGGGATGGAGTCCAGACGCGCGTGTAAAGTGCGCGCGATATGGTCAGAACACAGGCGGACGCCTAGTTTGGTCTAAAAAAGCCGAAAACAGCTTCAAAATCGCACGTCTAGAATAGAAGATATCAACGTTTTCGTTTTTGACTCGTTCCCTTAGGTGGATTTTGGTACTTATAGAAATGTATGAAAATAACTATTTTTTAGAAAAATGTATGTTTTATTCGGGCTAGGGGCGCGGGCGAGGTGTCCAGAGACGCGTCTCCGCGCGGGCTAGCGAATTATGGAATAAAACTTGTTAGGTGCCGAACAAAAATTTTGACTTTTGGTCAAAAAACCAGTTTTCGAAAGAAAAAATTTGGAATTTCACCCCACTACCTGGAGACCGGGACACGGAACGCGGACCAGAATTCAGGGAAGAAGGGTGAGCACTATTGCAACTATAATCTAAATTGAAATGTGAAGGAAAATTTTGAAAAACAATTAATTTTAAGGAATTTCTCCGAAAATAAGGGATGAAGTCCAGACGCGCGTGTAAAGTGCGCGCGATATGGTCAGAACACAGGCGGACGCCTAGTTTGGTCTAAAAAAGCCGAAAACAGCTTCAAAATCGCACGTCTAGAATAGAAGATATCAACGTTTTCGTTTTTGACTCGTTCCCTTAGGTGGATTTTGGTACTTATAGAAATGTATGAAAATAACTATTTTTTAGAAAAATGTATGTTTTTTTCGAGCTAGGGGCGCGTGCGAGGTGTCCCGAGACGCGTCTCCGCGCGGGCTAGCGAATTATGGAATAAAACTTGTTATGTGCCGAACAAAAATTTTGAGTTTTGGTCAAAAAACCAGTTTTCGAAAGAAAAAATTTGGAATTTCACCCCACTACCTGGAGACCGGGACACGGAACGCGGACCAGAATTCAGGGAAGAAGGGTGAGCACTATTGCAACTATAATCTAAATTGAAATGTGAAGGAAAATTTTGAAAAACAATTAATTTTAAGGAATTTCTCCGAAAATAAGGGATGAAGTCCAGACGCGCGTGTAAAGTGCGCGCGATATGGTCAGAACACAGGCGGACGCCTAGTTTGGTCTAAAAAAGCCGAAAACAGCTTCAAAATCGCACGTCTAGAATAGAAGATATCAACGTTTTCGTTTTTGACTCGTTCCCTTAGGTGGATTTTGGTACTTATAGAAATGTATGAAAATAACTATTTTTTAGAAAAATGTATGTTTTTTTCGAGCTAGGGGCGCGTGCGAGGTGTCCCGAGACGCGTCTCCGCGCGGGCTAGCGAATTATGGAATAAAACTTGTTATGTGCCGAACAAAAATTTTGAGTTTTGGTCAAAAAACCAGTTTTCGAAAGAAAAAATTTGGAATTTCACCCCACTACCTGGAGACCGGGACACGGAACGCGGACCAGAATTCAGGGAAGAAGGGTGAGCACTATTGCAACTATAATCTAAATTGAAATGTGAAGGAAAATTTTGAAAAACAATTAATTTTAAGGAATTTCTCCGAAAATAAGGGATGGAGTCCAGACGCGCGTGTAAAGTGCGCGCGATATGGTCAGAACACAGGCGGACGCCTAGTTTGGTCTAAAAAAGCCGAAAACAGCTTCAAAATCGCACGTCTAGAATAGAAGATATCAACGTTTTCGTTTTTGACTCGTTCCCTTAGGTGGATTTTGGTACTTATAGAAATGTATGAAAATAACTATTTTTTAGAAAAATGTATGTTTTATTCGGGCTAGGGGCGCGGGCGAGGTGTCCAGAGACGCGTCTCCGCGCGGGCTAGCGAATTATGGAATAAAACTTGTTATGTGCCGAACAAAAATTTTGACTTTTGGTCTAAAAACCAGTTTTCGAAAGAAAAAATTTGGAATTTCACCCCACTACCTGGAGACCGGGACACGGAACGCGGACCAGAATTCAGGGAAGAAGGGTGAGCACTATTGCAACTATAATCTAAATTGAAATGTGAAGAAAAATTTTGAAAAACAATTAATTTTAAGGAATTTCTCCGAAAATAAGGGATGGAGTCCAGACGCGCGTGTAAAGTGCGCGCGATATGGTCAGAACACAGGCGGACGCCTAGTTTGGTCTAAAAAAGCCGAAAACAGCTTCAAAATCGCACGTCTAGAATAGAAGATATCAACGTTTTCGTTTTTGACTCGTTCCCTTAGGTGGATTTTGGTACTTATAGAAATGTATGAAAATAACTATTTTTTAGAAAAATGTATGTTTTATTCGGGCTAGGGGCGCGGGCGAGGTGTCCAGAGACGCGTCTCCGCGCGGGCTAGCGAATTATGGAATAAAACTTGTTAGGTGCCGAACAAAAATTTTGACTTTTGGTCTAAAAACCAGTTTTCGAAAGAAAAAATTTGGAATTTCACCCCACTACCTGGAGACCGGGACACGGAACGCGGACCAGAATTCAGGGAAGAAGGGTGAGCACTATTGCAACTATAATCTAAATTGAAATGTGAAGGAAAATTTTGAAAAACAATTAATTTTAAGGAATTTCTCCGAAAATAAGGGATGGAGTCCAGACGCGCGTGTAAAGTGCGCGCGATATGGTCAGAACACAGGCGGACGCCTAGTTTGGTCTAAAAAAGCCGAAAACAGCTTCAAAATCGCACGTCTAGAATAGAAGATAATTATCAACGTTTTCGTTTTTGACTCGTTCCCTTAGGTGGATTTTGGTACTTATAGAAATGTATGAAAATAACTATTTTTTAGAAAAATGTATGTTTTATTCGGGCTAGGGGCGCGGGCGAGGTGTCCAGAGACGCGTCTCCGCGCGGGCTAGCGAATTATGGAATAAAACTTGTTAGGTGCCGAACAAAAATTTTGACTTTTGGTCTAAAAACCAGTTTTCGAAAGAAAAAATTTGGAATTTCACCCCACTACCTGGAGACCGGGACACGGAACGCGGACCAGAATTCAGGGAAGAAGGGTGAGCACTATTGCAACTATAATCTAAATTGAAATGTGAAGGAAAATTTTGAAAAACAATTAATTTTAAGGAATTTCTCCGAAAATAAGGGATGGAGTCCAGACGCGCGTGTAAAGTGCGCGCGATATGGTCAGAACACAGGCGGACGCCTAGTTTGGTCTAAAAAAGCCGAAAACAGCTTCAAAATCGCACGTCTAGAATAGAAGATATCAACGGGTTAGGTTAGGTTAGGTTAGGTTGGGGTGCGGCAGAATTCCTCCACGTTAGTTTGGCAGCTGCTGGTCCCCCTCGATGCGTCTGGAGGGAAGAGCAGCTGCTGGGCCGGTGCACCCTGGGCGCGACAGTATTATTCCTCGAGGAATCGGGAAATGGTACTGTCGTGGCTAATATTCTGGGGGAGGGGTCACATCGTTCGTTGTGCGATGACCCACTGGTCTGTCGTGCGAGGTTCGATGTGCATAGGGGGGGGATATCATCGTGTACCGTGCGATGGCTCAAGCGGGTCATCGGACGGTACGTGATTAGTGATTCACTTCTCGAAGTTTTTGGGGAGTGAATCGGGGCGGGGAAAACGTCCTGTGCCGTGCGATGGCTCAAGCGGGTCATTGGACGGTACGTGGTCAGTGATTCACTCCTCGAAGTTTTCGGGGAATGAATCAGGGTTGGGGATCTTCCTTGATTTTGCATCGCGGCATTCGTCGCCCTCTGGTACGCGTCTGCCCGTCAGACGTGACTGTGAGCGTGGTGAATGGTCGTGGTGGGGGATCGAGGGGGAAGGGGGGAATTTTATGTATGTATGTATATATTTATATTTTATGTGTATATGTTTATATGTTTATTTAGATGAAAGTGGGGAGTTAGGGACCGCACCCTTCAAAGGAAAAAACAAAATGAACGAAGTGAATGGAAATATATTACCCCAGGGCGGTACCAGCTGCACAGCAGCTGGAGAATCCGCCACGATCCCTTCGGGATCGTCTGCCCCACCGTATTCTGGGGGGGGCAACCATCACTTTCCGTTTGCCAGTGGCAACAAGAGCCGAGGAGGCTCATCGAGATCACGGTCTTTTGAAGACCTGATCTCCTTCAAACCACCCGACCCAAAACCGGGTGCAAGGACGGGAGCAGAGGTTCCAGACACTCCGACATGCGCGCCTCCTCCGGAGCCACGCGTGGTTCTGGAGAGGGTGTGCATGTCGGAGTCAGACGACACACCGCAGACGGCAGTGGCCAAGACCTCCAAGTTCTGGGGGAAGCGTTCGCGAGGTCAGTCGGACACGATTTCGCTGGGTCTGTCCTCTAGCGAGGAGGACCAGCCGGCTGCCAAGATTGCAACGGCCAGGAGAGGCAAAGGTCGCGGGACAGGCAGTCCGGCAGCGTCGCGAGACACACGGGGCCGCTTTCTAAAGCGCCCCGACACGCCGGTGGCAAGCGGGTCAGATCGCGTATCACCTGCGGTCTCGACCGACGACCAGGGAGGGGTCACCGTCGCTCTTGTGGGCACAAAAGCGGAGGCCAATGCCGCGAAGCGCGCTCAAAGTAGAGCGGTCGCGGCCGATGAGGTGGCAGAAATGGCCCGTAAGGCCCGAGAGTGGCGGTCTGCCCAGGCGGCCAATGGGGAGAGCCTGACAGCAGAGGCTCTCAGCCGCCAAGTAATGGACGGCGTGGATATTGTCCTTAAGGTGGCCACAAAATCCGGCAACCTGAAGGGCTCCTTCACGCGCGCCCTCAAAGAGGCGGCAGAGGGGATCAGGGAGGCGGTTGTGGTTCTCCATGACCACACGACCTCCGAGGAGACTGCGAGGTTGTGGACGGAGAACAGCCGTCTCCGATCCGAACTCGAAGACATCAAGCGGCAGTTTGCCGCTCTACAAAATGTCGGGCAACAGCAAGCGGCTCCCTCATCGGCCCCTGTATCTGCAGCGCCACCTGCTCTGAGTCTGTCGGACTACGACGTAGAGAGGGTGGCCAGAATTTGCATGCTGCAGTGTGGGGGCATGGTGAGTGCCCGCCTGGAGGCAATAGAGTCTCGACTGCCCCCAGCTGAGATCCTCCGGCCCCCGCTTGCGGCAGATAGGCGGAGGATAGAAGAGCCCGCGAGGACGAAGCCCGCGCAGCTCACGCGGAGGCCTGCAGGGGGGGGCAAAGAGCCCGCGGCGGAACTCGGGACACCAATACAGGTTGCGTCCGCAGACCCCGTTCAGCCATCCCAGTCCTCGGTGACCGCTTCTCCCACCCAAGTGACGGTGGGTGGAGAGGGCCGCCGCAGGAGGAAAAAGAGGAAGAAGGCGGCGGGCGCGACCGCGCCCCCTACCTCCCAAGAGGCCACGATTCCGGCGTCCGCGCCTCCCACTCAGGACCTCTGGACAACGGTGGTTAAGAGGGGCCGAAAAAAGAGGGCACCGCAGCCGACACCTCCCCAGGTACCGACTCGACCAGAGGGCACGAGGCCACCCAAGGTCACTACCCCACGCTCCGAGGCTGTAGTTATTACTCTGCAGCCTGAAGCCGTGAACAGGGGAGTGACCTACAAGTCGGTCCTGACGGAGATGAAGCAGAAGCTTCAATTTAGCGAGTTTGGCACCCCGGCTGGTTTCGTCTTCAGGACGGCAGCCACGGGTGCCAAGATGCTTCAGTTGTCGGGTGCGGCAAGGCAGGAGAGGGCGGACAAGTTGGCCGCCAGACTCCGGGAGGTCCTCAAGCCAGAGGACGTCCGAGTGTCCAGGCCCATGACCACGGCTGAATTACGCGTGGAGGGGCTGGACGAAGCCGTGACCCCGGAGGAAGTAGTGGCGGCTATTGCCCAAAACGGTGGGTGCCCGCCAGACAATGTGGCGGCAGGCGAAATTCGCAGCAGCGCGGACGGGCTGGGCACTGTTTGGGTGCGGTGTCCGGTCGCGGCTGCGAATAAGATTGCAGATGGCGGGCGACTGCTGGTAGGCTGGATGTCTGCCAGGGTCAAACTCCTGCCAAAGCGGGCTGTGCAGTGCTTCCGGTGCCTGGAAAAGGGGCATGTCCGGGCACAATGCACTGCACAAATCGACCGCAGCGAAATTTGTTTCCGCTGCAGTCGACCCGGCCACAGGGCGGCACAGTGCTCCGTAGCGCCATACTGCAGCCTTTGCGCAGCTGCAGGGAAACGCTCGGAGCACAGACTTGGTGGGAAGGCCTGCAAGGCACCCAAGTCCAAAAATAAGAGGACTCGAGCTGTCGGAGAATCTGCGCCTCTCCCACAGCCCGACTCCCGACCCAGGGAAGGAGGAGCCGAGGAAATGGAATGTCATTAATGGCACAATTCCGTTTCCTCCAGGCGAACATCAACCACGCCGCCAGAGCTCAGGATCTATTGCTCCAGAGCATGGCGGAGTGGTTGATCAACGTGGCTGTGGTCGCCGAGCCGTATTTTGTCCCCCGCCGCGATAATTGGGCGGGGGATCTAGACGGTTTGGTGGCCATCATTGGCGGGACTCTTGGCATTCCGTCCCGAGGACACGGTTGGGTGGCTGCCCTCGTGGACGGCATAGTCACAATTGGGGCGTATTTCTCCCCCAATAAGAGTCTCGCTGACTTCGAGGAGTTCCTTGTCGAGCTAGGTGCCGTCGTGAGCCGGTTCCACCCTCGCCCGGTGCTGTTGCTCGGGGATCTCAATGCCAAGTCCGCGGCTTGGGGATCCCCGATCACCGATCCTAGGGGCGAGGTGTTGGAGGAGTGGGCGATCGAGACCGGCCTGACCGTCCTGAATCGGGGCTCGGTGTACACGTGCGTGCGGCAGCGGGGCGGGTCCATAGTGGACGTGTCGTTCGCAAGCCCCGCTGTTGCCGGCCGTGTACGCGACTGGCGAGTTGCCGTAGAGGTGGAGACGCTGTCGGACCATCGATATATTCGATTCGACGTCTCCACCCAGACTGCGGGCGGCGGTCGCCCGCCGACCCCGCGGATGGACGGTCCTCGCTGGTCGTACAAGCGTATCGACAGGGAACTTCTCGAGGAGGCCGCAATCCTCCAGGCCTGGGTCCGGGAGTCAACGGCGAACGAACCCGTCGACGTCGAAGCGGAAGCGCAGTGGTTCCGCGGGGCGATGACGCAGATCTGCGATGCGTCAATGCCCCGTGTCACCCAAACCACAAGGCGCCAGCTGTACTGGTGGTCCGCCGTCATCGCGCAGCTGCGCGTGACGTGCGTGGAGGTGAGACGCCAGTACACCCATTACCGGAGGAGACGTCGCCGGGTTCCGGAGGAAGAGGCCGCGCGGTATGAGGTGTACCGCGCGGCCAAGGAGGCTCTGTGGCTGGCCGTCGGCGAGGCTAAGACTCGAGCCAGGGAGGAGATGCTGTCGGCTCTCGACGTGAATCCGTGGGGGCGCCCTTACCGTGCGGTCCGAGGGAAACTTCGTGCCTGGGCGCCCCCACTCACCGAGAGCCTGCAGCCTGAGCTGTTGCAGGAAGTGGTCGCAACGCTCTTCCCTGCTAGAGAGGAACATGTTCCACCGCCGATGGCTTTGCTCTCAGCCACAGAGCCAACGGATGAGGAGGACGTCAGCGTCCCAGAGGTGACACAAGCAGAGATGAGGGTGGCGATAACGCGGCTTCGGGCCAAGACCGTTGCCCCAGGGCCTGACGGAGTTCCCGGAGTAGCGCTCACCCTCGCTCTGAAGGAGCTAGAGCCCCAACTGAGAGGACTCTTCACCGCATGTTTAGAGCAGGGCCAATTCCCTAGTGAGTGGAAAAAGGGTCGTCTGGTCCTGCTCAGGAAGCCGGGGCGCCCAGCGGACTCGCCGTCTGCGTACCGGCCCTTAGTGCTGCTGGACGAGGTGGGTAAGCTTTTTGAGCGGATTATCGCTGCCCGCCTCGCCGGCCACTTGTACAGACAGGGGCCGGATCTGGACGACAGCCAGTTCGGCTTCCGGCATGGGCGCTCCACGGTGGACGCCATATTGCGGGTAAGAGTCCTGGCGGAGGAAGCGGTGTCCCGGGGCGGGGTGATGTTGGCGGTGTCCTTGGACATCTCCAACGCTTTCAACACCCTGCCCTGGAGCTGTATTCGGGAGGCGCTGTGTTACCACAGGGTGCCCCCGTACCTCCGCCGCATCGTTGGGGCTTATTTGGCGGAAAGGTGTGTCACCTACTCGGGACGCGACGGCGGAGGCCGGCGCGACATGTCGTGCGGTGTTCCACAGGGTTCGGTCGTTGGCCCACCCCTGTGGAACATCGGGTACGACTGGGTGCTGAGAGGCGAGCTCCAACCGGGAGTGGCCCTGGTGTGTTACGCAGACGACACGCTGGTCACGGCCCGGGGGAGCTCGTACAGGGAGGCAGCGTTGCTAGCGACCTGTGCGGTCTCACAGGTTGTGGGCCGCATACGGCGCCTGGGCCTGGAGGTGGCCCTCAACAAGTCGGAGGCTGTGGTCTTTCACGGCCCCCGGCGGGCGCCGCCGCCGGGATCACATATTGTGGTAGGGGGGACCCCGATCGCTGTCGAGTCCACCATGAAGTATCTGGGATTGGTGCTCGACAGCCATTGGAACTTCGGCCCCCACTTCCGGCGACTGGCGCCCAAGTTGATGGGCGCTGCGGGCGCGCTTGCAACGCTGCTTCCCAATCTAGGGGGGCCGAGCACCGCCTGTAGGAGACTGTACCTAGGGGTCTTGCGATCCATGGCCCTGTACGGGGCCCCGGTGTGGGCCTCTGACTTGACGGCCGGCAGCATCGCGATGCTGCGGAAACCGCAGAGGGCGATGGCCGTCAGGTCAATCAGAGGGTATCGCACAGTCTCCTACGAGGCGGCTTGTGCACTGGCCGGGTCACCACCTTGGGACCTAGAGGCGAGAGTCCTCGCGTCGCTTTACCGGTGGCGCGAGGAGGTGCGGACGCGGGGCGATGGACCGATGCAGCGAGAGATCGATCTGCGTCGGTCTCAGCTCCGCGAGGTCCTGGTGGCGGAGTGGCGGGACAGGCTTCTACGCCCTACCGCCGGCCTCGCTACCATCGAGGCGATCCGACCGGTGCTCGAGGAATGGCTCGAGAGGAGGCACGGCTCCTTGTCGTTTCGGGCGACGCAGGTACTGTCGGGGCATGGTTGCTTCGGGAAGTACCTGTGTCGCATAAACAGGGAGCCGGACGCTCGGTGTCATCACTGCGTCCACTGTCTGGAGGACACGGCGCGGCATACGCTGGCAGAGTGTGCCGCATGGGAGGAGCCGCGCCGTGCCCTTGTGACAGAAGTGGGAACCGATCTGTCGTTGCCGGCCGTCGCTCGCGCGATGGTCGGGAGCGCAGAGTCGTGGGATGCGGTGATCTCCTTCTGTGAAACGGTCATCTCACAGAAGGAGGCTGCGGAGAGGTTGAGAGAGGTAGAGAGCACTCTCCCGACCCGCAGCAGACGAACCGGGCGTCGGCGGAGGGCGGACAACGCCCTCTTCCAGCCCCCCTGAACGGGTCCAGAGGGACGGCGGACTTGGGGAGGTCCGCCGCCCCGCCGAATAACTGGACCCGAGGCGGTGGCGCGTAGTGTTCCGCGCGCGCCCCTATATGACGTCGCGGGAGGAGTACACCTCACTCCCCCCGCAGACCTGAGGAGGCCCGCAGTAGCGGGCCGGCACTAGCCGGGGATCGTGGAAGGCGCACTAGTTCCCATGATCCCCGGTGCAAGTGTGGGAAGGGAACACCGGGGTGGTTTTTAGTCAGTACGAGTCTGACAGACCCCTCCGCTCTCCCCAGGGCGGAGGACATCCATCGAGGATTTTCCACCCCGGCAACAAAAAAAAAAAAAAAAAAAAAAAAAAAAAAAGGTTAGGTTAGGTTAGGTTGGGGGGGGGGACCACCCCACAGAGCTTGCGTCCACGTCGCGTCCCCTGGAAACGGCCCAGTTCTGACCACCGTAACGGAGTGGCAGACTGGGTACGGCCAAAGTGCTCTGTGCTCTCGTAGCTTCATACTGCTTGCCTTGCGAACTACGATTGTCGAATGTCCAAACTTACGCGTAGCGCCTCCGGGCGATTTTTAAAAACCAAAGGCCCTTCTCAGGGCCAACCCAAGGGTCCTTCTCAGGGCCCACCCAAAGGTCCTTCTCAGGGCCAACCCAAAGGCCCTTCTCAGGGCCACCCCGACGCCCCGGCGTCAGTAGCCAGCCGCGCGTCATCTGCGGCAGGCTTTTTAGCGGATGAGTCGTCCGATAACGACTCACTACTTGGAGTGTCGGACGAGAGTGGTTCTCGCTCGCGGAAACGGGTCCATTTGAGCGGTGGGTCCGAGGGTTCGCAAGCCTCTGGGTCAAAGGCTAAAAAGCCGACGACTGTGGCCGCGGATACCCACGACGTTGGGCTCGCGGACGCTCAACGCCAGCTAGACCTCACCCGGCGAGTGCAGCTCCAAAAAGAGCTGGAGGAGAAGGTTGCCGCCAAAGAGAAGCGGGCGCACGCCGCCCGGGCTAAATCCGGGTACGGTGCGTCCCGCGTCCTGTACGCGGACCACTCTCTCGCCGAGCTTGAGAGGATGGCGGAGGAGGACGAGGAGGAGATCGTGGAGGTCGCCTCTAAGTCCTCAAACCTAAAGGGGACCTTCCAAAAGGCCCTCAAGAGCCGGGCCGCGAGCTTGCGCGGTGTCGTGACGGAGCTGGTCCGTCGCAAAACCACCGACGAGACGCGGCAACTGCAGGCGAAGGTGGATCGCCTGCAGTCGGAGGTCAGCCAGCTTCATCGAAAGCTGGCTGAAGCCACGGCCCAGCCGCAACAGGCCCGGACGAGCCCTGCGGCAGAAGGCCCATCCTCCAACCTTGAGGATATCATCCGCAAGGTTGTGATGGAGGAGAGGGCCTTCACAAGGGCCTGCTTAGCGGGCATAGAGGACCGGCTCCTGCCGGAGAAAAGCCTCCGACCGCCGCTTGCAGCGGACAAGAGGCAGCCGAGCGAGCCGGGGCCGTCCTCCTCCCAGGCGGAAGACACCCTTCTCCCTGCCACCACCCCGTCCAACGAGTGGACGGATGTGGTCCGCAAGGGAAAGGGCAGGGGCAAAAAGTCGGCGAAGGCCGTACCTGCCGTCCCCGCCACCACCGCTCCCAGTCGGTCGCAGACGACCGACAAGGGAAAGGGAAAGGGGAAGGGGAGAGGGAAGGGAAAGCTAGTCCCCCCGAAAACTGCTGCCGTCGTGGTGACGCTCACCGCGGAGGCGGCGGAGCGAGGGGAGACGTACGCGTCCGTATTAGTGCGGGCGCGTGCCAATGCCGACCCCACCCAATTGGGTATCGGCAGCGTCTCTTGCCGGCGGACACAAGCCGGGGCTCAAATTTTCGAGTTCCCGGGGGCCGAGGGGAGTGCCCATGCGGACCTCTTCGCAGCAAAGCTGCAGGAGGTCATCGCAGACTCGGCCAAGGTGGCCCGACCGGTCAAGACGGCGGCCTTTGAGGTGACGGAGCTCGACGACTCCGTCACTAAAGAGGAGGTGGTGGCGGCGGTCGCAGCAATAGGAGGCTGTGGCGCCGCGGCGGTACAAGGCCGGGACATAAGGCCCGGCCGTGGCGGCATGGGCACCATTCGCCTCGAGTGCCCAATCGCTGCTGCCAAAGCCGTCCTTGCCAAGGGACGGCTCAATGTGGGCTTCAGCTCGGGTGCAGTCCGGGCACTTGAAGACCAGCCTCTGCGGTGTTTCCGGTGCTTCGGCATCGGTCACACCCGGCCCATGTGTCCGTCCACGGTGGATAGGACGGACACATGCTACCGCTGCGGCAAGAACGGCCACAAAGCCGTCTCTTGCGAGGCCGCCACGCCACACTGCGCGGTGTGTGCCGCCAGTGGCCGCCTGGCAGGCCACGTCATGAAGGGGAGGAAGTGCAATCCTCCCCCTAAGCGTGGCAAAGCGCTGGCACCGACCAGGCCTGCTGCTGCTGCCGATGACTCCGTCGTTCCTGCGACGGCTGCGGAGGGGGTGCGATGTCCGACTGATGGATAGGGTCGAACATCGCATCCTCCAGGCGAACGCCAACCACTGCAGGGCAGCCCAGGATCTGCTGATGCAGACCATGGCTGAGTGGTTGGTGGACTTGGCGGTGGTCGCCGAACCTTACTCGGTCCCTGGCCGTTGGCTGGGCGACCGGGACGGCTTGGTGGCGTTGGTGGCGCGGTCTTCCACAGACTCCCCTCCCCTCTCGCTCTTAGAGAGGGGACCGGGATACGTGGCCGCCGCCTGGGGAGACATGGCCCTGGTGGGGGTCTATTTCTCCCCAAACCGCCCTCTCTCGGACTTTGAGGATTTCCTCGAGATCCTCACCGCAGTCAAAGGGAGGGCGGCGCCACGCCAAGTTCTGGTGTTGGGCGACCTGAACGCCAAGTCGACGGCCTGGGGCAACCCGGCCGCAGGTTGCAACGTCCGGGGACGCGCCGTCGAGTTTTGGGCGGCCTCAAGCGGTGTGTCCCTCCTCAACAGGGGGGCGGTCCACACGTGTGTGCGGCAACAGGGTGGGTCGGTGGTGGACGTATCGTTTGCCACCCCCGCGCTGGCCGCCCGCGTCGTCAACTGGCGGGTAGAGATGGTGGAGACGTTGTCGGACCACCGATATGTGCGGTTCGACATCTCCACCCAGCAGGGCGGGAGGGGGATGTCCCGCGCTGGGCAATCTCCCTTCCCGCGGTGGGCACTCACCCGCCTGGACCGGGAGGCAGCCAAGGAGGCGGCCTTCCTCCAGGACTGGCTGTCGCCCCCTGTCGAGGTCCTGGACGTAGACGCCGCTGCGGTCCAGCTCAGAGGGTCCCTGACCGAGGTGTGCAACTCCAGCATGCCTCGGTCTCGCCGTCCGCCTCCCCGTCGCGCCGTCTATTGGTGGACGGAGGAGCTGGAGGGACTCCGGGCCACCTGCGTGGCGGCCAGAAGGGCCTACACGCGTAGCCGACGTCGCAGCGCCCGAAACCGGGACCGGGCAGAAGAGGACCACCTATACGCCTCTTACCGAGGGGCGACGGCGGTCCTTAAGTCTGCAATGGGGGCTGCTCAAGACTCGGCGAGGGCCGAGATGCTGGAGGGTCTCGACAGGGACCCCTATGGGAGACCATATAAGGCGGCGCGGAACCAGCTACGCCCTTATGGTCCCCCACTGTCGGAGACCCTCGAGCCAGCGTTGCTGGATGGGGTGGTCCGGTCCCTGTTTCCGCGCAGGACCGACTTCACCCCACCAACGATGGCTCCCCCGCAAGGGGCGGCTTCGCCGGAGGAGGAGGATGTCCCCGCGGTGACTGTGGCGGAGTTATACGCGGGGCTGCTCAGCCTCCGCGCAAAAAAGACGGCCCCCGGACCAGACGGCGTCCCCGCACGGGTGCTGGCGATCGCCGCCTCCGGCATGGAGGACAGGTTTCGGGACCTCTTCAGCGCGTGCTTTACGGCTGGGAGGTTCCCGAAACTGTGGAAGGAGGGGCAGTTATGCCTCCTCCGAAAGGAGGGCCGCCCAGTGGACTCCCCCTCGGCATACCGGCCCATCGTCCTGCTCGATGAGGTCGGTAAATTGTTCGAGGGGATTGTCGCCTCCCGGCTTGAAAGCCATTTGCGGGGGGTAGGGCCGGATCTGTCGGACGCCCAATTCGGCTTCCGTCGAGGGCGTTCGACGATCGACGCGCTGGCCCTACTCAAGGGTCAGGTGAAGGAGGCGGTGGAGGCGGGGGACGGAGTGCTGGCGGTGTCATTTGACATTGCCAACGCCTTCAACTCCGTCCCCCACTCGACGATATTGGAGGCGCTCCGATATCACGGAGTGCCCCAATACCTGCGGGACCTCCTGGCCAGCTACTTGGAGGACAGAGAGGTCCTCCTAGTTGACAAAACGGCCACCATTAGGCGGTACGGCGCAGAGTCCGGTGTTCCGCAGGGGTCGGTGCTTGGCCCTCCCTTGTGGAACATCGGGTTCAACTGGCTCCTGCGCGGAGCCCTCCTCCAGGGCACGAGTGTCATCTGCTACGCGGATGACACTCTCCTCACTGCCCGGGGGAGGAATTTCGCGGACGCGGCCTGTCTGGCCTCGGCTGGCGGATCCTTGGTTGCAGAGAGGATCCGCCGCCTGGGATTGAAGGTGGCGCTGCACAAGACCGAGGCCGTGTTCTTTCGCGGGCCTCGGCAGCGCTGCCCTCCCGACGCCCACATAATTGTAGAGGGCGTCAGGATAGGGGTCCAGCCCCAGATGAAGTATCTGGGGCTGGTGCTAGACGACAGGTGGCGCTTCGGCCCGCATTTCAGCGGGCTGTCGACGCGCCTGCTGAAGGCCGCTGACGCCCTCTCGTGGCTCCTCCCGAACCTGGGGGGGCCCAAGGCGAAATGCCGGCGCCTCTATGCCGGCATCTTGCGGAGCATGGCCCTTTACGGGGCCCCCATCTGGGCGGACTCCCTCCACAGGAGGGAGAATGCGACGGCCATCCGCAGGCCCCAAAGGGCCATTGCACAGCGGGTGGCGAGGGCCTACCGCTCGGTAGGCTTCTCCGCGGCATGCGCTCTGGCCGGCACCCCTCCTTGGGAGTTGGAGGCTTGGGTGCTCGCCAGAGTGTACGAATGGACGGCGCGCCGGATGGCTCTCGGAGAGCGCCCCGTCGCCGAAGAGCGGGAGGCCGTGCGGCGGGAGGCGAGGGACGCTATCGTCCTTCACTGGACAGAGGACCTCGCCACCGCCACCTTTGGCCGCCGGACGTTGGACGCGCTCGGTCCGGTTCTACGGAGCTGGCTCGAGCGGTCCCACGGTTTCCTCTCGTTTCGCCTGGTGCAGGTGTTATCCGGCCATGGTTGTTTCGGATCGCACCTGCACCGGATCGGGAGGGAGGAGACCCCGGCGTGCCACGACTGCGGCGCGCCGGAGGACACGGCGCAGCACACCTTGGAGTCGTGCCCAGCTTGGTCCGAGTTGCGCCGCGGTCTGACCGCGGTAATCGGACCGGACCTCTCGCTTCCCGGCGTCGTCAACGCCATGCTGGGGAGCGAGGAGGCCTGGGCAGCGGTCGCCTCCTTTTGCGAGGACGTAATCTCGCAAAAGGAGGAGGCGGAGCGCGTGCGGGAGGACGACCCTCTCGCTGCGCCGCTCCGCAGACGAAGAAGGGGTCGGAGAAGGCACCGTCCTCTCCCTCCTCATGGTGGCGACGGGCGGGTGACAGGCACGGGGGTGCCTTCGCCCGCATTGCACCCGTCACCACCTTCGTCAGTCATTCCCGGGCCCATGTGAGGGGCCCGCCATGAAGGGCAATCGTCGGCGGAGGACTGGACGTAAAGGCTATGCCGGTTTCCCAGTCCCCCGCCACTTGGACGAAGCGGGAATGTCGCTGGGTCGTTTTAGTGGGTATACCGGGTCAGACCGGGGAGTCCCACATACCCCTCTCATCCCCCGATGGGAGGGTATGCGTAATGCATTTTTTCCCAGCGTCAAAAAAAAAAAAAAAAAAAAAAAAAAAAAAAAAAAAAAAAAAAAAGGTTAGGTTGGGGGACCACCCCACAGAGCTTGCGTCCACGTCGCGTCCCCTGGAAACGGCCCAGTTCTGACCACCGTAACGGAGTGGCAGACTGGGTACGGCCAAAGTGCTCTGTGCTCTCGTAGCTTCTCTCTTTGCTTTGCGAACTACGATTGTTGGATTATCATGTCATCAAAACTCACGCGTAGCGCCTCCGGGCGATTTTTAAAGACCAAAGGCCCTTCTCAGGGCCAACCCAAAGGCCCTTCTCAGGGCCAACCCAAAGCCAAAGGCCCTTCTCAGGGCCAACCAAAAGGCCCTTCTCAGGGCCACTCCGACGCTCCGGCGTCTGAAGCTAGCCGCGCGCCTTCTGCGGCAGGCTTTCTGGCGGACGAGTCGTCCGATAACGACTCGCTACTTGGTGTGTCGGACGCGAGCGGCTCTCGGTCGCGGAAGCGAGTCCACCTAAGTGGTGGATCCGAGGGATCCGTAGCCTCTGGGTCGAAGGCAAAAAAGCTGACGACCGTGGCCGCGGATACCCACAACGTTGGGCTTGCGGACGCCCAACGCCAGTTGGACCTCTCCCGGCGAGCGCAGCTCCAGCAAGAGCTGGAGGAGAAAGTAGCCGCCAAAGAGAAGCGGGCGCACGCCGCCCGGGCTAAATCCGGGTACGGTGCGTCCCGCGTCCTGTACGCGGACCACTCTCTCGCCGAGCTTGAGAGGATGGCGGAGGAGGACGAGGAGGAGATCGTGGAGGTCGCCTCTAAGTCCTCAAACCTAAAGGGGACCTTCCAAAAGGCCCTCAAGAGCCGGGCCGCGAGCTTGCGCGGTGTCGTGACGGAGCTGGTCCGTCGCAAGACCACCGACGAGACGCGGCAACTGCAGGCGAAGGTGGATCGCCTGCAGTTGGAGGTCAGCCAGCTTCATCAAAAGCTGGCTGACGCCACGGGCCAGCCGCAACAGGCCCGGACGAGCCCTGCGGCAGAAGGCCCATCCTCCAACCTTGAGGATATCATCCGCAAGGTTGTGATGGAGGAGAGGGCCTTCACAAGGGCCTGCTTGGCGGGCATCGAGGACCGGCTCTTGCCGGAAAAAACGCCTCCGACCACCGCTTGCGGCGGAGAAGAGGCAGCCGAGTGAGCCGGGGCCGTCCTCCTCCCAGGTGGAAGACACCCAACTCCCTGCCACCACCCCGTCCAACGAGTGGACGCAAGTGGTCCGCAAGGGAAAGGGCAGGGGCAAGAAGTCGGCGAAGGCCGCACCTGCCGTCCCCGCCACCACCGCTCCCAGTCGGTCGCAGACGACCGGCAAGGGAAAGGTGAAAGGTAAGGGAAAGCGGAAGCTGGTCCCCCCGAAAACTGCCGCTGTCGTGGTGACGCTCACCGCAGAGGCGGCGGAGCGAGGGGAGACGTACGCGTCCGTTTTGGTGCGGGCGCGTGCCAATGCCGATCCCACCCAATTGGGTATCGGCAGCGTCTCTTGCCGGCGGACACAAGCCGGGGCTCGAATTTTCGAGTTCCCGGGGGCCGAGGGGAGTGCCCATGCGGACCTCTTCGCAGCAAAGCTGCAGGAGGTCATCGCAGACTCGGCCAAGGTGGCCCGACCGGTCAAGACGGCGGCCTTTGAGGTGACGGAGCTCGACGACTCCGTCACTAAAGAGGAGGTAGTGGCGGCGGTCGCAGCGATAGGGGGTTGTGGCGCCGCGGCGGTACAAGGCCGGGACATAAGGCCCGGCCGTGGCGGCATGGGCACCATTCGCCTCGAGTGCCCAATCGCCGCTGCCAAAGCCGTCCTTGCCAAGGGACGGCTCGAAGTTGGGTTCAGCTCGGGTGCGGTTCGGGCACTCGAGGACCAGCCTCTGCGGTGTTTCCGGTGCTTCGGCAACGGACACACCCGGCCCCTGTGTCCGTCAACAGTCGACAGGACGGACACATGCTACCGCTGCGGCAAGAACGGCCACAAAGCCGTCTCTTGTGAGGCCGCCACGCCACACTGCGCGGTGTGTGCCGCCAGTGGCCGCCTGTCAGGCCACGTTATGAAGGGAAGGAACTGCAATCCTCCCCCTAAGCGTGGCAAGGCGCAGGCGCCGACCAGGCCTGCTGCTGCCGCTGCTGCCGCTGACTCCGTCGTACCTGCGACGGCTGCGGAGGGGGGTGCGATGTCCGACTGATGGATAGGGTCCAACATCGCATCCTCCAGGCGAACGCCAACCACTGCAGGGCAGCCCAGGATCTGCTGATACAGACTATGGCTGAGTGGTTGGTGGACTTGGCGGTGGTCGCCGAACCTTACTCGGTCCCTGGCCGTTGGCTGGGCGACCGGGACGGCTTGGTGGCGTTGGTGGCGCGGTCTTCCACGGACTCCCCTCCCCTCTCACTCTTAGAGAGGGGACCGGGATACGTGGCCGCCGCCTGGGGAGACATGGCCCTGGTGGGGGTCTATTTCTCCCCAAACCGCCCTCTCTCGGACTTTGAGGACCTCTCGCTCCCCGGCGTCGTCAACGCCATGCTGGGGAGCGAGGAGGCCTGGGCAGCGGTCGCCTCCTTTTGCGAGGACGTAATCTCGCAAAAGGAGGAGGCGGAGCGCGTGCGGGAGGACGACCCTCTCGCTGCGCCGCTCCGCAGACGAAGAAGGGGTCGGAGACGGCAGCGCCCTCTCCCTCCTCATGGTGGCGACGGGCGGGCGACAGGCACGGGGGTGCCTTCGCCCGCATTGCACCCGTCACCACCTCCGTCAGTCATTCCCGGGCCCCTGTGAGGGGCCCGCCATGAAGGGCGATCGTCGGCGGAGGACTGGACGTAAAGGCTATGCCAGTTTCCCAGTCCCCCGCCACTTGGACGAAGCGGGAATGTCGCTGGGTCGTTTTAGTGGGTATACCGGGTCAGCCCGGGGAGTCCCACATACCCCTCTCATCCCCCGATGGGAGGGTATGCGTAATGCATTTTTTCCCAGCGTCAAAAAAAAAAAAAAAAAAAAAAAAAAAAAAAAAAAAAAAAAAAAAAAAAAGGTTAGGTTAGGTTAGGTTGGGGCTCGAGGAATGGCTCGAGACTCGAGGAATGGCTCGAGAGGAGGCACGGCTCCTTGTCGTTTCGGGCGACGCAGGTACTGTCGGGGCATGGTTGCTTCGGGAAGTACCTGTGTCGCATAAACAGGGAGCCGGACGCTCGGTGTCATCACTGCGTCCACTGTCTGGAGGACACGGCGCGGCATACGCTGGCAGAGTGTGCCGCATGGGAGGAGCCGCGCCGTGCCCTCGTGACAGAAGTGGGAACCGATCTGTCGCTGCCGGCCGTCGCTCGCGCGATGGTCGGGAGCGCAGAGTCGTGGGATGCGGTGATCTCCTTCTGTGAAACGGTCATCTCACAGAAGGAGGCTGCGGAGAGGTTGAGAGAGGTGGAGAGTACTCTCCCGACCCGCAGCAGACGAACCGGGCGTCGGCGGAGGGCGGACAACGCCCTCTTCCAGCCCCCCTGAACGGGTCCAGAGGGACGGCGGACTTGGGGAGGTCCGCCGCCCCGCCGAATAACTGGACCCGAGGCGGTGGCGCGTAGTGTTCCGCGCGCGCCCCTACATGACGTCGCGGGAGGAGTACACCTCACTCCCCCCGCAGACCTGAGGAGGCCCGCAGTGGCGGGCCGGCACTAGCCGGGGATCGTGGAAGGCGCACTAGTTCCCATGATCCCTGGTGCAAGTGTGGGAAGGGAACACCGGGGTGGTTTTTAGTCAGTACGAGTCTGACAGACCCCTCCGCTCTCCCCAGGGCGGAGGACATCCATCGAGGATTTTCCACCCCGGCAACAAAAAAAAAAAAAAAAAAAGGTTAGGTTGGGGTGCGGCAGAATTCCTCCACGTTTGTCTGGCGGCTGCTGGTCCCTCTCGATACGTCTGGAGGAAAGAGCAGCTGCTGGGCTGGTGCACCCTGGGCGCGACAGTATTATTCCTCGAGGAATCGGGAAATGGTACTGTCGTGGCTAATATTCTGGGGGAGGGGTCACATCGTTCGTCGTGCGATGACCCACTGGTCTGTCGTGCGAGGTTCGATGTGCATAGGGGGGGGATTTCATCGTGTACCGTGCGATGGCTCAAGCAGGGTCATCGGACAGTACGTGATTAGTGATTCACTCTTCGAAGTTTTCGGGGAGTAAATCGGGGCGGGGAAAACATCGTGTGCCGTGCGATGGCTCAAGCGGGTCATCGGACGGTACGTGATTAGTGATTCACTTCTCGAAGTTTTCGGGGAGTGAATAGGGGCGGGGAAAACGTCGTGTGCCGTGCGATGGCTCAAACGGGTCATCGGACGGTACGTGATTAGTGATTCACTTCTCGAAGTTTTCGGGGAGTGAATCGGGGCGGGGAAACGTCGTGTGCCGTGCGATGGCTCAAGCGGGTCATTGGATGGTATGTGGTCAGTGATTCACTCCTCGAAGTTTTCGGGGAGTGAATCAGGGTTGGGGATCCACCTTCATCTTTAATCGCGGCGTTCGTCGCCCTCTGGTACGCGTCTGCCTGTCAGACGTGACTGTGAGCGTGGTGAATGGTCGTGGTGGGGGATCGAGGGGGAAGGGGGGGAATTTTATGTATGTATGTATATATTTATATTTTATGTGTACATGTTTATATATTTATTTAGATGAAAGTGGGGAGTTAGGGACCGCACCCTTCAAAGGAAAAAACAATGACTGAAGTGAATGGAAATATATTACCCCAGGGCGGTACCAGCTGCACAGCAGCTGGAGAATCCGCCACGATCCCTTCGGGATCGTCTGCCCCACCGTATTCTGGGGGGGGCAACCATCACTTTCCGTTTGCCAGTGGCAACAAGAGCCGAGGAGGCTCATCGAGATCACGGTCTTTTGAAGACCTGATCTCCTTCAAACCACCCGACCCAAAACCGGGTGCAAGGACGGGAGCAGAGGTTCCAGACACTCCGACATGCGCGCCTCCTTCGGAGCCACGCGTGGTTCTGGAGAGGGTGTGCATGTCGGAGTCAGACGACACACCGCAGACGGCAGTGGCCAAGACCTCCAAGTTCTGGGGGAAGCGTTCGCGAGGTCAGTCGGACGCGATTTCGCTGGGTCTGTCCTCTAGCGAGGAGGACCAGCCGGCTGCCAAGATTGCAACGGCCAGGAGAGGCAAAGGTCGCGGGACAGGCAGTCCGGCAGCGTCGCGAGACACACGGGCCGCTTTCTGAAGCGCCCCGACACGCCGGTGGCAAGCGAATCAGATCGCGTATCACCTGCGGTCTCGACCGACGACCAGGGAGGGGTCACCGTCGCTCTTGTGGGCACAAAAGCGGAGGCCAATGCCGCGAAGCGCGCTCAAAGTAGAGCGGTCGCGGCCGATGAGGTGGCAGAAATGGCCCGTAAGGCCCGAGAGTGGCGGTCTGCCCAGGCGGCCAATGGAGAGAGCCTGACAGCAGAGGCTCTCAGCCGCCAAGTAATGGACGGCGTGGATATTGTCCTTAAGGTGGCCACAAAATCCGGCAACCTGAAGGGCTCCTTCACGCGCGCCCTCAAAGAGGCGGCAGAGGGGATCAGGGAGGCGGTTGTGGTTCTCCATGACCACACGACCTCCGAGGAGACTGCGAGGTTGTGGACGGAGAACAGCCGTCTCCGATCCGAACTCGAAGACATCAAGCGGCAGTTTGCCGCTCTACAAAATGTCGGGCAACAGCAAGCGGCTCCCTCATCGGCCCCTGTATCTGCAGCGCCACCTGCTCTGAGTCTGTCGGACTACGACGTAGAGAGGGTGGCCAGAATCTGCATGCTGCAGTGTGGAGGCATGGTGAGTGCCCGCCTGGAGGCAATAGAGTCTCGACTGCCCCCAGCTGAGATCCTCCGGCCCCCGCTTGCGGCAGATAGGCGGAGGATAGAAGAGCCCGCGAGGACGAAGCCCGCGCAGCTCACGCGGAGGCCTGCAGGGGGGGGCAAAGAGCCCGCGGCGGAACTCGGGACACCGATACAGGTTGCGTCCGCAGACCCCGTTCAGCCATCCCAGTCCTCGGTGACCGCTTCTCCCACCCAAGTGACGGTGGGTGGAGAGGGCCGCCGCAGGAGGAAAAGGAAGAAGAAGGCGGCGGGTGCGACCGCGCCCCCTACCTCCCAAGAGGCCACGATTCCGGCGTCCGCGCCTCCCACCCAGGACCTCTGGACGACGGTGGTTAAGAGGGGCCGAAAAAAGAGGGCACCGCAGCCGACACCTCCCCAGGTACCGACTCGACCAGAGGGCACGAGGCCACCCAAGGTCACTACCCCACGCTCCGAGGCTGTAGTTATTACTCTGCAGCCTGAAGCCGTGAGCAGGGGAGTGACCTACAAGTCGGTCCTGACGGAGATGAAGCAGAAGCTTGAATTTAGCGAGTTTGGCACCCCGGCTGGTTTCGTCTTCAGGACGGCAGCCACGGGTGCCAAGATGCTTCAGTTGTCGGGTGCGGCAAGGCAGGAGAGGGCGGACAAGTTGGCCGCCAGACTCCGGGAGGTCCTCAAGCCAGAGGACGTCCGAGTGTCCAGGCCCATGACCACGGCTGAATTACGCGTGGAGGGGCTGGACGAAGCCGTGACCCCGGAGGAAGTAGTGGCGGCTATTGCCCAAAACGGTGGGTGCCCGCCAGACAATGTGGCGGCAGGCGAAATTCGCAGCAGCGCGGACGGGCTGGGCACTGTTTGGGTGCGGTGTCCGGTCGCGGCTGCGAATAAGATTGCAGATGGCGGGCGACTGCTGGTAGGCTGGATGTCTGCCAGGGTCAAACTCCTGCCAAAGCGGGCTGTGCAGTGCTTCCGGTGCCTGGAAAAGGGGCATGTCCGGGCACAATGCACTGCACAAATCGACCGCAGCGAAATTTGTTTCCGCTGCAGTCGACCCGGCCACAGGGCGGCACAGTGCTCCGTAGCGCCATACTGCAGCCTTTGCGCAGCTGCAGGGAAACGCTCGGAGCACAGACTTGGTGGGAAGGCCTGCAAGGCCCCCAAGTCCAAAAATAAGAGGACTCGAGCTGTCGGAGAATCTGCGCCTCTCCCACAGCCCGACTCCCGACCCAGGGAAGGAGAAGCCGAGGAAATGGAATGTCATTAATGGCACAATTCCGTTTCCTCCAGGCGAACATCAACCACGCCGCCAGAGCTCAGGATCTATTGCTCCAGAGCATGGCGGAGTGGTTGATCAACGTGGCTGTGGTCGCCGAGCCGTATTTTGTCCCCCCCCCGCGATAATTGGGCGGGGGATCTAGACGGTTTGGTGGCCATCATTGGCGGGACTCTTGGCATTCCGTCCCGAGGACACGGTTGGGTGGCTGCCCTCGTGGACGGCATAGTCACAATTGGGGCGTATTTCTCCCCCAATAAGAGTCTCGCTGACTTCGAGGAGTTCCTTGTCGAGCTAGGTGCCGTCGTGAGCCGGTTCCACCCTCGCCCGGTGCTGTTGCTCGGGGATCTCAATGCCAAGTCCGCGGCTTGGGGATCCCCGATCACCGATCCTAGGGTAAAGGTGTTGGAGGAGTGGGCGATCGAGACCGGCCTGACCGTCCTGAATCGGGGCTCGGTGTACACGTGCGTGCGGCAGCGGGGTGGGTCCATAGTGGACGTGTCGTTCGCAAGCCCCGCTGTTGCGGGCCGTGTACGCGACTGGCGAGTTGCCGTAGAGGTGGAGACGCTGTCGGACCATCGATATATTCGATTCGACGTCTCCACCCAGACTGCGGGTGGCGGTCGCCTGCCGACCCCGCGGATGGACGGTCCTCGCTGGTCGTACAAGCGTATCGACAGGGAACTTCTCGAGGAGGCCGCAATCCTCCAGGCCTGGGTCCGGGAGCCAACGGCGAACGAACCCGTCGACGTCGAAGCGGAAGCGCAGTGGTTCCGCGGGGCGATGACGCAAATCTGCGATGCGTCAATGCCCCGTGTCACCCAAACCACAAGGCGCCAGCTGTACTGGTGGTCTGCCGTCATCGCGCAGCTGCGCGTGACGTGCGTGGAGGTGAGACGCCGGTACACCCATTACCGGAGGAGACGTCGCCGGGTTCCGGAGGAAGAGGCCGCGCGGTATGAGGTGTACCGCGCGGCCAAGGAGGCTCTGTGGCTGGCCGTCGGCGAGGCTAAGACTCGAGCCAGGGAGGAGATGCTGTCGGCTCTCGACGCGAATCCGTGGGGGCGCCCTTACCGTGCGGTCCGAGGGAAACTTCGTGCCTGGGCACCCCCACTCACCGAGAGCCTGCAGCCTGAGCTGTTGCAGGAAGTGGTCGCAACGCTCTTCCCTGCTAGAGAGGAACATGTTCCACCGCCGATGGCTTTGCCCACAGCCACAGAGCCAACGGATGAGGAGGACGTCAGCGTCCCAGAGGTGACACAAGCAGAGATGAGGGTGGCGATAACGCGGCTTCGGGCCAAGACCGTTGCCCCGGGGCCTGACGGAGTTCCCGGAGTAGCGCTCGCCCTCGCTCTGAAGGAGCTAGAGCCCCAGCTGAGAGGACTCTTCACCGCATGTCTAGAGCAGGGCCAATTCCCTAGTGAGTGGAAAAAGGGTCGTCTGGTCCTGCTCAGGAAGCCGGGGCGCCCAGCGGACTCGCCGTCTGCGTACCGGCCCTTAGTGCTGCTGGACGAGGTGGGTAAGCTTTTTGAGCGGATTATCTCTGCCCGCCTCGCCGGCCACTTGTACAGAGAGGGGCCGGATCTGGACGACAGCCAGTTCGGCTTCCGGCATGGGCGCTCCACGGTGGACGCCATATTGCGGGTAAGAGTCCTGGCGGAGGAAGCGGTGTCCCGGGGCGGGGTGATGTTGGCGGTGTCCTTGGACATCTCCAACGCTTTCAACACCCTGCCCTGGAGCTGTATTCGGGAGGCGCTGTGTTACCACAGGGTGCCCCCGTACCTCCGCCGCATCGTTGGGGCTTATTTGGCGGAAAGGTGTGTCACCTACTCGGGACGCGACGGCGGAGGCCGGCGCGACATGTCGTGCGGTGTTCCACAGGGTTCGGTCGTTGGCCCACCCCTGTGGAACATCGGGTACGACTGGGTGCTGAGAGGCGAGCTCCAACCGGGAGTGGCCCTGGTGTGTTACGCAGACGACACGCTGGTCACGGCCCGGGGGAGCTCGTACAGGGAGGCAGCGTTGCTAGCGACCTGTGCGGTCTCACAGGTTGTGGGCCGCATACGGCGCCTGGGCCTGGAGGTGGCCCTCAACAAGTCGGAGGCCGTGGTCTTTCACGGCCCCCGGCGGGCGCCGCCGCCGGGATCACATATTGTGGTAGGGGGGACCCCGATCGCTGTCGAGTCCACCATGAAGTATCTGGGATTGGTGCTCGACAGCCATTGGAACTTCGGCCCCCACTTCCGGCGACTGGCGCCCAAGTTGATGGGCGCTGCGGGCGCGCTTGCAACGCTGCTTCCCAATCTAGGGGGGCCGAGCACCGCCTGTAGGAGACTGTACCTAGGGGTCTTGCGATCCATGGCCCTGTACGGGGCCCCGGTGTGGGCCTCTGACTTGACGGCCGGCAGCATCGCGATGTTGCGGAAACCGCAGAGGGCGATGGCCGTCCGGTCAATCAGGGGGTATCGCACAGTCTCCTACGAGGCGGCTTGTGCACTGGCCGGGTCGCCACCTTGGGACCTAGAGGCGAGAGTCCTCGCGTCGCTTTATCGGTGGCGCGAGGAGGTGCGGACGCGGGGCGATGGACCGATGCAGCGAGAGATCGATCTGCGTCGGTCTCAGCTCCGCGAGGTCCTGGTGGCGGAGTGGCGGGACAGGCTTCTACGCCCTACCGCCGGCCTCGCTACCATCGAGGCGATCCGACCGGTGCTCGAGGAATGGCTCGAGAGGAGGCACGGCTCCTTGTCGTTTCGGGCGACGCAGGTACTGTCGGGGCACGGCTGCTTCGGGAAGTACCTGTGTCGCATAAACAGGGAGCCGGACGCTCGGTGTCATCACTGCGTCCACTGTCTGGAGGACACGGCGCGGCATACGCTGGCAGAGTGTGCCGCATGGGAGGAGCCGCGCCGTGCCCTCGTGACAGAAGTGGGAACCGATCTGTCGCTGCCGGCCGTCGCTCGCGCGATGGTCGGGAGCGCAGAGTCGTGGGATGCGGTGATCTCCTTCTGTGAAACGGTCATCTCACAGAAGGAGGCTGCGGAGAGGTTGAGAGAGGTGGAGAGCACTCTCCCGAGCCGCAGCAGACGAACCGGGCGTCGGCGGAGGGCGGACAACGCCCTCTTCCAGCCCCCCTGAACGGGTCCAGAGGGACGGCGGACTTGGGGAGGTCCGCCGCCCCGCCGAATAACTGGACCCGAGGCGGTGGCGCGTAGTGTTCCGCGCGCGCCCCTACATGACGTCGCGGGAGGAGTACACCTCACTCCCCCCGCAGACCTGAGGAGGCCCGCAGTGGCGGGCCGGCACTAGCCGGGGATCGTGGAAGGCGCACTAGTTCCCATGATCCCCGGTGCAAGTGTGGGAAGGGAACACCGGGGTGGTTTTTAGTCAGTACGAGTCTGACAGACCCCTCCGCTCTCCCCAGGGCGGAGGACATCCATCGAGGATTTTCCACCCCGGCAACAAAAAAAAAAAAAAAAAAAAAAGGTTAGGTTAGGTTAGGTTAGGTTCCCTGTACGGGGCCCCGGTGTGGGCCTCTGACTTGACGGCCGGCAGCATCGCGATGCTGCGGAAACCGCAGAGGGCGATGGCCGTCAGGTCAATCAGGGGGTATCGCACAGTCTCCTACGAGGCGGCTTGTGCACTGGCCGGGTCGCCACCTTGGGACCTAGAGGCGAGAGTCCTCGCGTCGCTTTATCGGTGGCGCGAGGAGGTGCGGACGCGGGGCGATGGACCGATGCAGCGAGAGATCGATCTGCGTCGGTCTCAGCTCCGCGAGGTCCTGGTGGCGGAGTGGCGGGACAGGCTTCTACGCCCTACCGCCGGCCTCGCTACCATCGAGGCGATCCGACCGGTGCTCGAGGAATGGCTCGAGAGGAGGCACGGCTCCTTGTCGTTTCGGGCGACGCAGGTACTGTCGGGGCATGGTTGCTTCGGGAAGTACCTGTGTCGCATAAACAGGGAGCCGGACGCTCGGTGTCATCACTGCGTCCACTGTCTGGAGGACACGGCGCGGCATACGCTGGCAGAGTGTGCCGCATGGGAGGAGCCGCGCCGTGCCCTCGTGACAGAAGTGGGAACCGATCTGTCGTTGCCGGCCGTCGCTCGCGCGATGGTCGGGAGCGCAGAGTCGTGGGATGCGGTGATCTCCTTCTGTGAAACGGTCATCTCACAGAAGGAGGCTGCGGAGAGGTTGAGAGAGGTGGAGAGCACTCTCCCGACCCGCAGCAGACGAACCGGGCGTCGGCGGAGGGCGGACAATGCCCTCTTCCAGCCCCCCTAAACGGGTCCAGAGGGACGGCGGACTTGGGGAGGTCCGCCGCCCCGCCGAATAACTGGACCCGAGGCGGTGGCGCGTAGTGTTCCGCGCGCGCCCCTATATGACGTCGCGGGAGGAGTACACCTCACTCCCCCCGCAGACCTGAGGAGGCCCGCAGTGGCGGGCCGGCACTAGCCGGGGATCGTGGAAGGCGCACTAGTTCCCATGATCCCCGGTGCAAGTGTGGGAAGGGAACACCGGGGTGGTTTTTAGTCAGTACGAGTCTGACAGACCCCTCCGCTCTCCCCAGGGCGGAGGACATCCATCGAGGATTTTCCACCCCGGCAACAAAAAAAAAAAAAAAAAAGGTTAGGTTAGGTTAGGTTGGGGGACCACCCCACAGAGCTTGCGTCCACGTCGCGTCCCCTGGAAACGGCCCAGTTCTGACCACCGTAACGGAGTGGCAGACTGGGTACGGCCAAAGTGCTCTGTGCTCTCGTAGCTTCTTACTATTGCCTTGCGAACTACGAAATTGCTGATACTATGTCGAAACTCACGCGTAGCGCCTCCGGGCGAATTTTAAAGACCAAAGGCCCTTCTCAGGGCCAACCCAAAGGCCCTTCTCAGGGCCAACCCAAAGCCAAAGGCCCTTCTCAGGGCCAACCAAAAGGCCCTTCTCAGGGCCACTCCGACGCCCCGGCGTCTGAAACTAGCCGCGCGCCTTCTGCGGCAGGATTTCTGGCGGACGAGTCGTCCGATAACGACGACTCGCTACTTGGTGTATCGGACGCGAGTGGTTCTCGCTCGCGGAAGCGGGTCCATTTGAGCGGTGGGTCCGAGGGTTCCGTAGCCTCTGGGTCGAAGGCTAAAAAGCCGACGACTGTGGCCGCGGATACCCATAACGTTGGGCTGGCGGACGCCCAACGCCAGCTGGACCTCTCCCGGCGAGCGCAGCTCCAGCAAGAGCTAGAGGAGAAGGTTGCCGCCAAGGAGAAGCGGGCGCACGTCGCCCGGGCCAAGTCCGGGTACGGTGCGTCCCGCGTCCTGTACGCGGACCACTCTCTCGCCGAGCTGGAGAGAATGGCGGAGGAGGACGAGGAGGAGATTGTGGAGGTCGCCTCTAAGTCCTCCAACCTAAAGGGGACCTTTCAAAAGGCCCTCAAGAGCCGGGCCGCGAGCTTGCGCGGTGTCGTGACGGAGCTGGTCCGTCGCAAAACCACCGACGAGACGCGGCAACTGCAGGCGAAGGTGGATCGCCTGCAGTCGGAGGTCAGCCAGCTTCATCGAAAGCTGGCTGAAGCCACGGCCCAGCCGCAACAGGCCCGGACGAGCCCTGCGGCAGAAGGTCCATCCTCCAACCTTGAGGATATCATCCGCAAGGTTGTGATGGAGGAGAGGGCCTTCACAAGGGCCTGCTTGGCAGGCATCGAGGACCGGCTCTTGCCGGAGAAACGCCTCCGACCGCCGCTTGCGGCGGATAAGAGGCAGCCGTGCGAGCCGGGGCCGTCCTCCTCCCAGGCGGGAGACGTTCTTCTCCCGTCGACCACCCCGTCCAACGAGTGGACGGATGTGGTACGTAAGGGGAAGGGCAGGGGCAAGAAGTCGGCAAAGGCCGTACCTGCCGTCCCCGCCACCACCGCTCCAAGTCGGTCGCAGACGACCGGCAAGGGAAAGGCGAAAGGAAAGGGGAAGCTAGTCCCCCCGAAAACTGCTGCCGTCGTGGTGACGCTCACCGCGGAGGCGGCGGAGCGAGGGGAGACGTACGCGTCCGTTTTGGTGCGGGCGCGTGCCAATGCCGATCCCACCCAGCTGGGTATCGGCAGCGTCTCTTGCCGGCGGACACAAGCCGGGGCTCGAATTTTCGAGTTCCCGGGGGCCGAGGGGAGTGCCCATGCGGACCTCTTCGCAGCAAAGCTGCAGGAGGTCATCGCAGACTCGGCCAAGGTGGCCCGACCGGTCAAGACGGCGGCCTTCGAGGTGACGGAGCTAGACGACTCCGTCACTAAAGAGGACGTAGTGGCGGCGGTCGCAGCGATAGGAGGCTGTGGCGCCGCGGCGGTACAAGGCCGGGACATAAGGCCCGGCCGTGGCGGCATGGGCACCATTCGCCTAGAGTGCCCAATCGCCGCTGCCAAAGCCGTCCTTGCCAAGGGACGGCTGTCGGTTGGGTTCAGCTCGGGTGCAGTCCGGGCCCTCGAGGACCAGCCTCTGCGGTGTTTCCGGTGCTTCGGCATCGGTCACACCCGGCCCATGTGTCCGTCCACGGTGGATAGGACGGACACATGCTACCGCTGCGGCAAGAACGGCCACAAAGCCGTCTCTTGCGAGGCCGCCACGCCGCACTGCGCGGTGTGTGCCGCCAGTGGCCGCCTGGCAGGCCACGTCATGAAGGGGAGGAAGTGCAATCCTCCCCCTAAGCGTGGCAAAGCGCTGGCACCGACCAGGCCTACTGCTGCTGCCGCTGACTCCGTCGTTCCTGCGACGGCTGCGGAGGGGGGTGCGATGTCCGATTGATGGATAGGGTCGAACATCGCATCCTCCAGGCGAACGCCAACCACTGCAGGGCAGCCCAGGATCTGCTGATGCAGACCATGGCTGAGTGGTTGGTGGACTTGGCGGTGGTCGCCGAACCTTACTCGGTCCCTGGCCGTTGGCTGGGCGACCGGGACGGCTTGGTGGCGTTGGTGGCGCGGTCTTCCACAGACTCCCCTCCCCTCTCGCTCTTAGAGAGGGGACCGGGATACGTGGCCGCCGCCTGGGGAGACATGGCCCTGGTGGGGGTCTATTTCTCCCCAAACCGCCCTCTCTCGGACTTTGAGGATTTCCTCGAGATCCTCACCGCAGTCAAAGGGAGGGCGGCGCCACGCCAAGTTCTGGTGTTGGGCGACCTGAACGCCAAGTCGACGGCCTGGGGCAACCCGGCCGCAGGTTGCAACGTCCGGGGACGCGCCGTCGAGTTTTGGGCGGCCTCAAGCGGTGTGTCCCTCCTCAACAGGGGGACGGTCCACACGTGTGTGCGGCAACAGGGTGGGTCGGTGGTGGACGTGTCGTTTGCCACCCCCGCGCTGGCCGCCCGCGTCGTTAACTGGCGGGTAGAGATGGTGGAGACGTTGTCGGACCACCGATATGTGCGGTTCGACATCTCCACCCAGCAGGGCGGGAGGGGGATGGCCCGCGCTGGGCAATCTCCCTTCCCGCGGTGGGCACTCACCCGCCTGGACCGGGAGGCAGCCAAGGAGGCGGCCTTCCTCCAGGATTGGCTGTCGCCCCCTGTCGAGGGCCTGGACGTAGACGCCGCTGCGGTCCAGCTCAGAGGGTCCCTGACCGAGGTGTGCAACTCCAGCATGCCCCGGTCTCGCCGTCCGCCTCCCCGTCGTGCCGTCTATTGGTGGACGGAGGAGCTGGAGGGACTCCGGGCCACCTGCGTGGCGGCCAGAAGGGCCTACACGCGGAGCCGACGTCGCAGCGCCCAAAACCGAGACCGGGCAGAAGAGGACCGCCTATACGCCTCTTACCGAGAGGCGACGACGGTTCTCAAGTCTGCAATGGGTGCTGCACAGGACTCGGCGAGGGCCGAGATGCTGGAGGGTCTCGACAGGGACCCCTATGGGAGACCATATAAGGCGGCGCGGAACCAGCTACGCCCCTATGGTCCCCCACTGTCGGAGACCCTCGATCCAGCGTTGTTGGATGGGGTGGTCCGGTCCCTGTTTCCGCGCAGGACCGACTTCACCCCACCAACGATGGATCCCCCGCAAGGGGCGACTTCGCCGGAGGAGGAGGACGTCCCCCCGGTGACGGCGGCGGAGTTGCACGCGGGGGTTCTCAGCCTCCGCGCAAAAAAGACGGCCCCCGGACCAGACGGCGTCCCCGCACGGGTGCTGGCGATCGCCGCCTCCGGCATGGAGGACAGGTTTCGGGACCTCTTCAGCGCGTGCTTTACGGCTGGGAGGTTCCCGAAACTGTGGAAGGAGGGGCAGCTTTGCCTCCTCCGAAAAGCGGGACGCCCGGTGGACTCCCCCTCGGCATACCGGCCCGTCGTCCTGCTCGATGAGGTCGGTAAGTTGTTCGAGGGGATTGTCGCCTCCCGGCTTGACAGCCATTTGCGGGGGGTAGGGCCGGATCTGTCGGACGCCCAATTCGGCTTCCGTCGAGGGCGTTCGACGATCGATGCGCTGGCCCTACTCAAGGGCCAGGTGAAGGAAGCGGTGGAGGCGGGGGACGGAGTGCTGGCGGTGTCATTCGACATTGCCAACGCCTTCAACTCCGTCCCCCACTCGACGATATTGGAGGCGCTCCGATATCACGGAGTGCCCCAATACCTGCGGGACCTCCTGGCCAGCTACCTGGAGGACCGAGAAGTCCTCCTAGTGGACAAAACGGCCACGGTGAGGCGGTACGGCGCAGAGTCCGGTGTTCCGCAGGGGTCCGTGCTTGGCCCTCCCCTGTGGAACATCGGGTTCAACTGGCTCCTGCGAGGAGCCCTCCTCCAGGGCACGAGTGTCATCTGCTACGCGGATGACACTCTCCTCACAGCCCGGGGGAGGAACTTTGCGGACGCGGCCTGTCTGGCCTCGGCTGGCGGATCCTTGGTTGCAGAGAGGATCCGCCGCCTGGGATTGAAGGTGGCGCTGCACAAGACCGAGGCCGTGTTCTTTCGCGGGCCTCGGCAGCGCTGCCCTCCCGACGCCCACATAATTGTGGAGGGCGTCAGGATAGAGGTCCAGCCCCAGATGAAGTATTTGGGGCTGGTGCTGGACGACAGGTGGCGCTTCGGCCCGCATTTCAGCGGGCTGTCGACGCGCCTGCTGAAGGCCGCGGACGCCCTCTCGTGGCTCCTCCCGAACCTGGGGGGGCCCAAGGCGAAGTGCCGGCGCCTGTATGCAGGCATATTGAGGAGCATGGCCCTTTACGGGGCCCCCATCTGGGCGGACTCCCTCCACAGGAGGGAGAATGCGACTGCCATCCGCAGGCCTCAACGGGCCATTGCACAGCGGGTGGCGAGGGCCTACCGCTCGGTAGGCTTTTCGGCAGCATGCGCTCTGGCTGGCACCCCTCCTTGGGAGTTGGAGGCTTGGGTGCTCGCCAGAGTGTACGAGTGGACGGCGCGCCGGAAGGCTCTCGGGGAGCGCCCCGTCGCCGAAGAGCGGGAGGCCGTGCGGCGGGAGGCGAGGGACGCTATCGTCCTTCACTGGACAGAGGACCTCGCCACCGCCACCTTTGGCCGCCGGACGTTGGACGCGCTCGGTCCGGTTCTACAGGGCTGGCTCGAGCGGTCCCATGGTTTCCTCTCGTTCCGTCTGGTGCAGGTGTTATCCGGCCATGGCTGTTTCGGATCGCACCTGCACCGGATCGGGAGGGAGGAGACCCCGGCGTGCCACGACTACGGCGCGCCGGAGGACACGGCGCAGCACACCTTGGAGGTGTGCCCAGCTTGGTCCGAGTTGCGCCGCGGTCTGACCGCGGTAATCGGACCGGACCTCTCGCTTCCCGGCGTCGTCAACGCCATGCTGGGGAGCGAGGAGGCCTGGGCAGCGGTCGCCTCCTTTTGCGAGGACGTAATCTCGCAAAAGGAGGAGGCGGAGCGCGTGCGGGAGGACGACCCTCTCGCTGCGCCGCTCCGCAGACGAAGAAGGGGTCGGAGACGGCAGCGCCCTCTCCCTCCTCATGGTGGCGACGGGCGGGCGACAGGCACGGGGGTGCCTTCGCCCGCATTGCACCCGTCACCACCTTCGTCAGTCATTCCCGGGCCCCTGTGAGGGGCCCGCCATGATGAGCAATCGTCGGCGGAGGACTGGACGTAAAGGCTATGCCAGTTTCCCAGTCCCCCGCCACTTGGACGAAGCGGGAATGTTTTAGTGGGTATACCGGGTCAGACCGGGGAGTCCCACATACCCCTCTCATCCCCCGATGAGTGGGTATGCGTAATGCATTTTTTCCCAGCGTCAAAAAAAAAAAAAAAAAAAAAAAAAAAAAAAAAAAAAAAAAAAAAAAAAAAAGGTTAGGTTAGGTTAGGTTAGGTTAGGTTAGTCCTCGCGTCGCTTTATCGGTGGCGCGAGGAGGTGCGGACGCGGGGCGATGGACCGATGCAGCGAGAGATCGATCTGCGTCGGTCTCAGCTCCGCGAGGTCCTGGTGGCGGAGTGGCGGGACAGGCTACTACGCCCTACCGCCGGCCTCGCTACCATCGAGGCGATCCGACCGGTGCTCGAGGGATGGCTCGAGAGGAGGCACGGCTCCTTGTCGTTTCGGGCGACGCAGGTACTGTCGGGGCATGGTTGCTTCGGGAAGTACCTGTGTCGCATAAACAGGGAGCCGGACGCTCGGTGTCATCACTGCGTCCACTGTCTGGAGGACACGGCGCGGCATACGCTGGCAGAGTGTGCCGCATGGGAGGAGCCGCGCCGTGCCCTCGTGACAGAAGTGGGAACCGATCTGTCGCTGCCGGCCGTCGCTCGCGCGATGGTCGGGAGCGCGGAGTCGTGGGATGCGGTGATCTCCTTCTGTGAAACGGTCATCTCACAGAAGGAGGCTGCGGAGAGGTTGAGAGAGGTGGAGAGCACTCTCCCGACCCGCAGCAGACGAACCGGGCGTCGGCGGAGGGCGGACAACGCCCTCTTCCAGCCCCCCTGAACGGGTCCAGAGGGACGGCGGACTTGGGGAGGTCCGCCGCCCCGCCGAATAACTGGACCCGAGGCGGTGGCGCGTAGTGTTCCGCGCGCGCCCCTACATGACGTCGCGGGAGGAGTACACCTCACTCCCCCCGCAGACCTGAGGAGGCCCGCAGTAGCGGGCCGGCACTAGCCGGGGATCGTGGAAGGCGCACTAGTTCCCATGATCCCCGGTGCAAGTGTGGGAAGGGAACACCGGGGTGGTTTTTAGTCAGTACGAGTCTGACAGACCCCTCCGCTCTCCCCAGGGCGGAGGACATCCATCGAGGATTTTCCACCCCGGCAACAAAAAAAAAAAAAAAAAAGGTTAGGTTAGGTTAGGTTAGGTTTGTGAACGGGATCGTCACGATCGGGGCATACTTTTCGCCCAACAGGAGTCTCGCCGAATTCGAGAGTTTCCTTGTCGAGTTGGGGGCCGTCGTCGGCCGGTCTCACCCTCGGCCCATTCTGCTTCTCGGTGATCTGAACGCCAAATCTGGGGCGTGGGGATCCCCGGTCACAGACCCGAGAGGTGATGCGCTAGAGGAGTGGGCCATTACGACGGGCCTGGCCGTCTTAAATCGGGGCTCGGCCTTCACGTGTGTGCGACAGCGGGGCGGGTCCATAGTGGACGTGTCGTTCGCTAGCCCCGCTGTTGTGCACCGTGTTCGTGATTGGCACGTGGAAGCGGAGGTGGAGACGCTATCGGACCACCGATACATACGCTTCGACGTCTCCGCCCAAACCGCTGGAGTTCGTAGTCAATCGGCCCCCCGGAGAGACGGCCCGCGTTGGGCTCTGAAACGCCTCGACAAGGAGGCTCTCGAGGAAGCCACCATCGTCCTGGCCTGGGTTCGGGAGTCGGCTACCGTCGGTCCCGTCGACGTCGAACAGGAGGCGCAGTGGTTTGGTGACGCGATGACGCAAATTTGCGACGCGTCCATGCCACGCGTCTCCCCTCTGTCCGCAAGGCGCCGCGTGTACTGGTGGTGCATCGAGGTCGAGCAGCTGCGCGTCGCATGCGCAGACGCCAGACGCCCGTACACGCGATGTCGGAGGAGACGTCGCCGGGATCCCGACGAAGAAGCCGCGCTGTATGAGGTGTACCGCGCGGCGAAGGAGGCTCTGTGGCTGGCCATCGGCGAGTCGAAGACGCGCTCCAGGGAGGAGCTGCTCGCGACCCTAGACGGGGATCCGTGGGGGCGCCCATACCGTACGGTCCGAGGGAAACTTCGGCCATGGGCCCCCCCGCTGACGGAAGGTCTCGAGCCGCAGTTTCTGGAGCGAGTGGTCTCGGCTCTCTTTCCTGAGAGAGCCGAGCATGAGCCACCTCCGATGGCTCCGCTCACAGCTGCAGAGCCGGAAGCGGAGGAGAACGAAACCATCCCAGAGGTGACACAGGCGGAGATGAGCGCGGCCGTGATGCGGCTCCGGGCAAAAAACACTGCTCCGGGGCCCGACGGAGTGCCTGGCCGCGCTCTAGTCCTCGCCCTGAAAGAACTGGAGCCCCCACTGCAGGGACTCTTCTCGGCATGCCTTGAGCAGGGCCATTTCCCTAACAGGTGGAAAGCCGGTCGACTGGTCCTGCTCAAGAAGGCGGGGCGCCCGGCGGATTCGTCGTCCGCTTATCGGCCCATAGTGCTGCTGGACGAGGCGGGCAAGTTGTTCGAGCGAGTAATCGCAGACCGCCTCGTCAGCCACTTGTGCACAGTGGGGCCGAACCTGGACGACAGCCAGTTTGGCTTCCGATGTGGGCGCTCTACCATCGACGCCATCAGGAGAGTAAGAGTCCTGGCGGAGGAAGCGGTTTCCCAGGGTGGGGTGGTGCTGGCGGTGTCCCTGGACATCTCCAACGCGTTCAACACCCTGCCCTGGAGTTGCATTAGGGAGGCCCTGCGATACCATAGGGTGCCTTCCTACCTCCGCAACATCGTGGGGGCGTATCTTTCGGGGAGGTGTGTCACCTACATGGGACGCGACGGCATAGGCCGTCGCGAGATGTCGTGCGGTGTTCCACAGGGCTCGGTTCTGGGCCCACCCCTGTGGAACATCGGATACGACTGGGTTTTGCGGTGCGAGCTCCCGCCGGGAGTGAACCTGACGTGTTATGCGGACGACACGCTGGTCACGGCCCGGGGGAGCTCGTACAGGGAAGCAGCGTTGCTGGCTACGGCTGCGGTCTCACAGGTGGTGAGCCGCATACGGCGCCTGGGCCTGGAGGTGGCCCTCAACAAGTCGGAGGCCATCGCTTTTCATGGCCCCCGACGGGCACCGCCGTTGGGATTACACATTGTGGTCGGGGGGGTCCGGATCGCTGTCGAGTCAACCATGAAATATCTCGGATTGGTGCTCGACAGCCGTTGGGACTTCGGCCCCCACTTTCAGCGGCTGGTGCCCAAGTTGATGGGCGCGGCGGGCGCGCTATCAACGCTGCTTCCCAATCTGGGGGGCCCGAGCTCCGCCTGCAGGCGGTTGTACGTGGGGATCGTGCGATCGATGGCCCTATATGGGGCCCCGATATGGGCGACCGACCTGACGGCCCGCACTATCGCAGTCCTGCGCAGACCGCAGAGAGCGATGGCCGTCAGGGTCGTACGGGGATATCGCACGATCTCCTACGAGGCGGCTTGCGTACTGGCCGGATCCCCGCCATGGGACCTGGAGGCGAAGACACTCGCGACACTGTACCAGTGGCGCGAGGAGGCCGAACATCGGGGCGAGAGGCTGGTGCAGCGACAGATTACACTGTACCGGTCTCAGCTCCGACAGGTCATGGTGGCGGAATGGCGGGGGAGGCTAGACCTCCCCACCGCCGGCCTCAACACAATCGAGGCGATCCGGCCAGTACTCGACGACTGGCTTGGGAGGAAGCACGGCTCTCTGACGTTCCGGGCGACACAGGTACTCTCGGGGCACGGCTGCTTCGGGAAGTACCTGTCTCGCTTAAGCAGGGAGCCGGACGCCCGGTGCCATCACTGCGTCCATTGTTCGGAGGATACGGCGCGGCATACGCTGGCCGAGTGTGCCGCTTTCGATGAGCCGCGCCGTGCCCTCGTTGCAGAGGTAGGAGGAGACCTGTCGCTGCCGGCCGTCGTTCGCTCGATGGTCGGCAGCGCAGAGTCCTGGGACGCAGTGATGTCCTTCTGCGAGACCGTCATGTCGCAGAAGGAAGCTGCGGAAAGGGAAAGGGAGATGACCAGCTCCCGCCCATCCCGCAGCAGGCGCACCGGGCGTCGGCAGAGGGCTGACAACGCCCTCTTCCGGCCCCCCTAAATTGGTCCAGGGGCGGCGGATTCGGGGACATCCGTCGCCCCCCATCACACTGGACCCGAGACGGCGGCGCGTTGTGTTCCACGCGCGCCTCTCATAGACGTAGCGGGGGGAGTTTTACACCTCACCCCCCCCGGGACGAGGCCCGTAGGTCAAGCGGGCCAGCACTAGTCCGGGGCAGCGGAAGTCGCATCAGATCCCGCTGCCCCCTGACGCAAGTGTGCGAGGGAACACCGGTGTGGTTTTAGTCAGTACGAGTCTGACAGACCCCTTCGCTCTCCCCAGGGCGGAGGACATCCATTGAGGATTTCCACATCGTGAAAAAAAAAAAAAAAAAAAAAAAAAAGGTTAGGTTAGGTTAGGTTAGGTTGGGGTGTGGCGGGACAGGCTTCTACGCCCTACCGCCGGCCTCGCTACCATTGAGGCGATCCGACCGGTGCTCGAGGAATGGCTCGAGAGGAGGCACGGCTCCTTGTCGTTTCGGGCGACGCAGGTACTGTCGGGGCACGGCTGCTTCGGGAAGTACCTGTGTCGCATAAACAGGGAGCCGGACGCTCGGTGTCATCACTGCGTCCACTGTCTGGAGGACACGGCGCGGCATACGCTGGCAGAGTGTGCCGCATGGGAGGAGCTGCGCCGTGCCCTCGTGACAGAAGTGGGAACCGATCTGTCGCTGCCGGCCGTCGCTCGCGCGATGGTCGGGAGCGCAGAGTCGTGGGATGCGGTGATCTCCTTCTGTGAAACGGTCATCTCACAGAAGGAGGCTGCGGAGAGGTTGAGAGAGGTGGAGAGCACTCTCCCGACCCGCAGCAGACGAACCGGGCGTCGGCGGAGGGCGGACAACGCCCTCTTCCAGCCCCCCTGAACGGGTCCAGAGGGACGGCGGACTTGGGGAGGTCCGCCGCCCCGCCGAATAACTGGACCCGAGGCGGTGGCGCGTAGTGTTCCGCGCGCGCCCCTACATGACGTCGCGGGAGGAGTACACCTCACTCCCCCCGCAGACCTGAGGAGGCCCGCAGTGGCGGGCCGGCACTAGCCGGGGATCGTGGAAGGCGCACTAGTTCCCATGATCCCCGGTGCAAGTGTGGGAAGGGAACACCGGGGTGGTTTTTAGTCAGTACGAGTCTGACAGACCCCTCCGCTCTCCCCAGGGCGGAGGACATCCATTGAGGATTTTCCACCCCGGCAACAAAAAAAAAAAAAAAAAAAAAGGTTAGGTTGGGGTGCGGCAGAATTCCTCCACGTTTGTCTGGCGGCTGCTGGTCCCTCTCGATACGTCTGGAGGAAAGAGCAGCTGCTGGGCTGGTGCACCCTGGGCGCGACAGTATTATTCCTCGAGGAATCGGGAAATGGTACTGTCGTGGCTAATATTCTGGGGGAGGGGTCACATCGTTCGTCGTGCGATGACCCACTGGTCTGTCGTGCGAGGTTCGATGTGCATAGGGGGGGGATAACATCGTGTACCGTGCGATGACTCAAGCAGGGTCATCGGACGGTACGTGATTAGTGATTACTCTTCGAAGTTTTCGGGGAGTAAATCGGGGCGGGGAAAACGTCGTGTGCCGTGCGATGGCTCAAGCGGGTCATTGGACGGTACGTGGTCAGTGATTCACTCCTCGAAGTTTTCGGGGAATGAATCAGGGTTGGGGATCTTCCTTGATTTTGCATCGCGGCATTCGTCGCCCTCTGGTACGCGTCTGCCCGCCAGACGTGACTGTGAGCGTGGCGAATGGTTGTGGTGGGGGATCAAGGGGGAGGGGGGGAATTTATGTATGTATGTATATATTTATATTTTTATGTGTATATGTTTATATATTTATATTGATGAAGTGGGGAGTCAGGGACCGCACCCTTCAAAGGCAAAAAAACGATGCAACAAGCGACTGGAAATATATTACCCCAGGGCGGTACCAGCTGCACAGCAGCTGGAGAATCCGCCACGATCCCTTCGGGATCGTCTGCCCCACCGTATTCTGGGGGGGGCAACCATCGCTTTCCATTTGCCAGTGGCAACAAGAGCCGAGGAGGCTCATCGAGATCACGGTCTTTTGAAGACCTGATCTCCTTTAAACCACCCGACCCAAAACCGGGTGCAAGGACGGGAGCAGAGGCTCCAGACACTCCGAAGTGTGCGCCGTCTGCAGAGCCACACGTGGTTCTGGAGAGGGTGTGCATGTCGGAGTCGGACGACGCATCGCAGGTTGCTGCGGCCGTTCCCTCCAAATTTTGGGGGAAGCGTTCGCGCGGTCAGACGGACGCTGTTTCGGCGGGTATGTCCTCTAGTGAGGAGGACCAGCCGGCCGCCAAAGTGGCAACAGCGAGGAGAGGCAAAGGTCGCGGGACAGGCAGTCCGGCAGCATCACGCGACACCCGGGGCCGCTTCCTGAAGCGCCCCGACACGCCAATGGCCAGCGGTTCGGATTGCGTCTCACCTGCAGTCTCGACCGACGACCAGGGAGGGGTCACCGTCGCTCTTGTGGGGACAAAGGCGGAGGCCAATGCCGCAAAGCGTGCTCAAAACAGAGCAGTTGCGGCCGATGAGGTGGCCGAAATGGCCCGTCAGGCTCGAGAGCGGCGGTCTGCCCAGGCAGCCAATGGGGAGAGCCTGACAGCAGAGGCTCTCAGCCGCCAAGTAATGGACGGCGTTGACATTGTCCTGAAGGTTGCCACCAAGTCCGGCAACCTGAAGGGCTCATTCACGCGCGCCCTCAAAGAGGCGGCAGAGGGGATCAAGGAGGCTGTTCAGGTTCTCCACGATCATACTACCTCTGAGGAGACAGCGAGGTTGTGGGCGGAGAACAGCCGTCTCCGATTAGAACTGGACGATCTAAAGCGGCAATTTACCGCAATGCAAAACGTCGGGCAAGAGCAGGCGGCTCCTTCGTCGGCGCCAGCACCTGCGGCGCCACAAACTCGTAGTTTGTCGGACTACGACGTAGAGAGGGTGGCAAGAATATGCATGGTTCAGTGTGGGGGCATGGTAAATGCCCGCCTGGAGGCAATTGAGTCTCGACTGCCCCCAGCTGAGATCCTCCGGCCTCCGCTTGCAGCGGACAGGCGGAGGATGGAAGAGCCCGCGAGGCCAAAGCCCGCGCAGCTCACGCAGCCCGGAACACCAGTTCAGGTTGCATCCGTGTCCCTCGTCCGGACGTCCCAGCCGCCGGTGATCGCTTCTCCTACCCAGGTGACAGTGAGTGGAGAGGGCCGCCGCAGGAGGAAAAAGAGGAAGAGGGCGGCGGGTGCGACCGCGCCCCCTACCTCCCAAGAGGCCACGATCCCGGCATCCGCGCCTCCCACCCAGGACCTCTGGACGACGGTGGTTAAGAGGGGCCGCAAAAAGAGGGCGCCGCAGCCGACACCTCCCCAGGTACCGACTCGACCAGAGGGCACGAGGCCACCCAAGGTCACTACCCCACGCTCCGAGGCTGTAGTTATTACTCTGCAGCCTGAAGCCGTGAGCAGGGGAGTGACCTACAAGTCGGTCCTGACGGAGATGAAGCAGAAGCTTCAATTTAGCGAGTTTGGCACCCCGGCTGGTTTCGTCTTCAGGACGGCAGCCACGGGTGCCAAGATGCTTCAGTTGTCGGGTGCGGCAAGGCAGGAGAGGGCGGACAAGTTGGCCGCCAGACTCCGGGAGGTCCTCAAGCCAGAGGACGTCCGAGTGTCCAGGCCCATGACCACGGCTGAATTACGCGTGGAGGGGCTGGACGAATCCGTGACCCCGGAGGTAGTAGTGGCGGCTATTGCCCAAAACGGTGGGTGCCCGCCAGACAATGTGGCGGCAGGCGAAATTCGCAGCAGCGCGGACGGGCTGGGCACTGTTTGGGTGCGGTGTCCGGTCGCGGCTGCGAATAAGATTGCAGATGGCGGGCGACTGCTGGTAGGCTGGATGTCTGCCAGGGTCAAACTCCTGCCAAAGCGGGCTGTGCAGTGCTTCCGGTGCCTGGAAAAGGGGCATGTCCGGGCACAATGCACTGCACAAATCGACCGCAGCGAAATATGTTTCCGCTGCAGTCGACCCGGCCACAGGGCGGCACAGTGCTCCGTAGCGCCATACTGCAGCCTTTGCGCAGCTGCAGGGAAACGCTCGGAGCACAGACTTGGTGGGAAGGCCTGCAAGGCACCCAAGTCAAAAAATAGGAGGACTCGAGCTGTCGGAGAATCTGCGCCTCTCCCACAGCCCGACTCCCGACCCAGGGAAGGAGGAGCCGAGGAAATGGAATGTCATTAATGGCACAATTCCGTTTCCTCCAGGCGAACATCAACCACGCCGCCAGAGCTCAGGATCTATTGCTCCAGAGCATGGCGGAGTGGTTGATCAACGTGGCTGTGGTCGCCGAGCCGTATTTTGTCCCCCCCCGCGATAATTGGGCGGGGGATCTAGACGGTTTGGTGGCCATCATTGGCGGGACTCTTGGCATTCCGTCCCGAGGACACGGTTGGGTGGCTGCCCTCGTGGACGGCATAGTCACAATTGGGGCGTATTTCTCCCCCAATAAGAGTCTCGCTGACTTCGAGGAGTTCCTTGTCGAGCTAGGTGCCGTCGTGAGCCAGTTCCACCCTCGCCCGGTGCTGTTGCTCGGGGATCTCAATGCCAAGTCCGCGGCTTGGGGATCCCCGATCACCGATCCTAGGGGTGAGGTGTTGGAGGAGTGGGCGATCGAGACCGGCCTGACCGTCCTGAATCGAGGCTCGGTGTACACGTGCGTGCGGCAGCGGGGCGGGTCCATAGTGGACGTGTCGTTCGCAAGCCCCGCTGTTGCGGGCCGTGTACGCGACTGGCGAGTTGCCGTAGAGGTGGAGACGCTGTCGGACCATCGATATATTCGATTCGACGTCTCCACCCAGACTGCGGGTGGCGGTCGCCTGCCGACCCCGCGGATGGACGGTCCTCGCTGGTCGTACAAGCGTATCGACAGGGAACTTCTCGAGGAGGCCGCAATCCTCCAGGCCTGGGTCCGGGAGTTAACGACGAACGAACCCGTCGACGTCGAAGCGGAGGCGCAGTGGTTCCGCGGGGCGATGACGCAAATCTGCAATGCGTCAATGCCCCGTGTCACCCAAACCACAAGGCGCCAGCTGTACTGGTGGTCTGCCGTCATCGCGCAGCTGCGCGTGACGTGCGTGGAGGTGAGACGCCAGTACACCCATTACCGGAGGAGACGTCGCCGGGTTCCGGAGGAAGAGGCCGCGCGGTATGAGGTGTACCGCGCGGCCAAGGAGGCTCTGTGGCTGGCCGTCGGCGAGGCTAAGACTCGAGCCAGGGAGGAGATGCTGTCGGCTCTCGACGTGAATCCGTGGGGGCGCCCTTACCGTGCGGTCCGAGGGAAACTTCGTGCCTGGGCACCCCCACTCACCGAGAGCCTGCAGCCTGAGCTGTTGCAGGAAGTGGTCGCAACGCTCTTCCCTGCTAGAGAGGAACATGTCCCACCGCCGATGGCTTTGCCCACAGCCACAGAGCTAACGGATGAGGAGGACGTCAGCGTCCCAGAGGTGACACAAGCAGAGATGAGGGTGGCGATAACGCGGCTTCGGGCCAAGACCGTTGCTCCAGGGCCTGACGGAGTTCCCGGAGTAGCGCTCGCCCTCGCTCTGAAGGAGCTAGAGCCCCAGCTGAGAGGACTCTTCACCGCATGTCTAGAGCAGGGCCGATTCCCTAGTGAGTGGAAAAAGGGTCGTCTGGTCCTGCTCAGGAAGCCGGGGCGCCCAGCGGACTCGCCGTCTGCGTACCGGCCCTTAGTGCTGCTGGACGAGGTGGGTAAGCTTTTTGAGCGGATTATCTCTGCCCGCCTCGCCGGCCACTTGTACAGAGAGGGGCCGGATCTGGACGACAGCCAGTTCGGCTTCCGGCATGGGCGCTCCACGGTGGACGCCATATTGCGGGTAAGAGTCCTGGCGGAGGAAGCGGTGTCCCGGGGCGGGGTGATGTTGGCGGTGTCCTTGGACATCTCCAACGCTTTCAACACCCTGCCCTGGAGCTGTATTCGGGAGGCGCTGTGTTACCACAGGGTGCCCCCGTACCTCCGCCGCATCGTTGGGGCTTATTTGGCGGAAAGGTGTGTCACCTACTCGGGACGCGACGGCGGAGGCCGGCGCGACATGTCGTGCGGTGTTCCACAGGGTTCGGTCGTTGGCCCACCCCTGTGGAACATCGGGTACGACTGGGTGCTGAGAGGCGAGCTCCAACCGGGAGTGGCCCTGGTGTGTTACGCAGACGACACGCTGGTCACGGCCCGAGGGAGCTCGTACAGGGAGGCAGCGTTGCTGGCGACCTGTGCGGTCTCACAGGTTGTGGGCCGCATACGGCGCCTGGGCCTGGAGGTGGCCCTCAACAAGTCGGAGGCCGTGGTCTTTCACGGCCCCCGGCGGGCGCCGCCGCCGGGATCACATATTGTGGTAGGGGGGACCCCGATCGCTGTCGAGTCCACCATGAAGTATCTGGGATTGGTGCTCGACAGCCATTGGAACTTCGGCCCCCACTTCCGGCGACTGGCGCCCAAGTTGATGGGCGCTGCGGGCGCGCTTGCAACGCTGCTTCCCAATCTAGGGGGGCCGAGCACCGCCTGTAGGAGACTGTACCTAGGGGTCTTGCGATCCATGGCCCTGTACGGGGCCCCGGTGTGGGCCTCTGACTTGACGGCCGGCAGCATCGCGATGCTGCGGAAACCGCAGAGGGCGATGGCCGTCAGGTCAATCAGGGGGTATCGCACAGTCTCCTACGAGGCGGCTTGTGCACTGGCCGGGTCACCACCTTGGGACCTAGAGGCGAGAGTCCTCGCGTCGCTTTACCGGTGGCGCGAGGAGGTGCGGACGCGGGGCGATGGACCGATGCAGCGAGAGATCGATCTGCGTCGGTCTCAGCTCCGCGAGGTCCTGGTGGCGGAGTGGCGGGACAGGCTTCTACGCCCTACCGCCGGCCTCGCTACCATCGAGGCGATCCGACCGGTGCTCGAGGAATGGCTCGAGAGGAGGCACGGCTCCTTGTCGTTTCGGGCGACGCAGGTACTGTCGGGGCATGGTTGCTTCGGGAAGTACCTGTGTCGCATAAACAGGGAGCCGGACGCTCGGTGTCATCACTGCGTCCACTGTCTGGAGGACACGGCGCGGCATACGCTGGCAGAGTGTGCCGCATGGGAGGAGCCGCGCCGTGCCCTCGTGACAGAAGTGGGAACCGATCTGTCGCTGCCGGCCGTCGCTCGCGCGATGGTCGGGAGTGCAGAGTCGTGGGATGCGGTGATCTCCTTCTGTGAAACGGTCATCTCACAGAAGGAGGCTGCGGAGAGGTTGAGAGAGGTGGAGAGCACTCTCCCGACCCGCAGCAGACGAACCGGGCGTCGGCGGAGGGCGGACAACGCCCTCTTCCAGCCCCCCTGAACGGGTCCAGAGGGACGGCGGACTTGGGGAGGTCCGCCGCCCCGCCGAATAACTGGACCCGAGGCGGTGGCGCGTAGTGTTCCGCGCGCGCCCCTACATGACGTCGCGGGAGGAGTACACCTCACTCCCCCCGCAGGCCTGAGGACGCCCGCAGTGGCGGGCCGGCACTAGCCGGGGATCGTGGAAGGCGCACTAGTTCCCATGATCCCCGGTGCAAGTGTGGGAAGGGAACACCGGGGTGGTTTTTAGTCAGTACGAGTCTGACAGACCCCTCCGCTCTCCCCAGGGCGGAGGACATCCATCGAGGATTTTCCACCCCGGCAACAAAAAAAAAAAAAAAAAAAAAAAAAAAAGGTTAGGTTAGGTTAGGTTGGGGTGCGGCAGAATTCCTCCACGTTTGTCTGGCGGCTGCTGGTCCCTCTCGATACGTCTGGAGGAAAGAGCAGCTGCTGGGCTGGTGCACCCTGGGCGCGACAGTATTATTCCTCGAGGAATCGGGAAATGGTACTGTCGTGGCTAATATTCTGGGGGAGGGCTCACATCGTTCGTCGTGCGATGACCCACTGGTCTGTCGTGCGAGGTTCGATGTGCATAGGGGGGGGGAAAACGTCGTGTGCCGTGCGATGGCTCAAACGGGTCATCGGACGGTACGTGATTAGTGATTCACTTCTCGAAGTTTTCGGGGAGTGAATAGGGGCGGGGAAAACGTCGTGTGCCGTGCGATGGCTCAAACGGGTCATCGGACGGTACGTGATTAGTGATTCACTTCTCGAAGTTTTCGGGGAGTGAATAGGGGCGGGGAAAACGTCGTGTGCCGTGCGATGGCTCAAACGGGTCATCGGACGGTACGTGATTAGTGATTCACTTCTCGAAGTTTTCGGGGAGTGAATCGGGGCGGGGAAACGTCGTGTGCCGTGCGATGGCTCAAGCGGGTCATTGGATGGTATGTGGTCAGTGATTCACTCCTCGAAGTTTTCGGGGAGTGAATCAGGGTTGGGGATCCACCTTCATCTTTAATCGCGGCGTTCGTCGCCCTCTGGTACGCGTCTGCCTGTCAGACGTGACTGTGAGCGTGGTGAATGGTCGTGGTGGGGGATCGAGGGGGAAGGGGGGGAATTTTATGTATGTATGTATATATTTATATTTTATGTGTACATGTTTATATATTTATTTAGATGAAAGTGGGGAGTTAGGGACCGCACCCTTCAAAGGAAAAAACAATGACTGAAGTGAATGGAAATATATTACCCCAGGGCGGTACCAGCTGCACAGCAGCTGGAGAATCCGCCACGATCCCTTCGGGATCGTCTGCCCCACCGTATTCTGGGGGGGGCAACCATCACTTTCCGTTTGCCAGTGGCAACAAGAGCCGAGGAGGCTCATCGAGATCACGGTCTTTTGAAGACCTGATCTCCTTCAAACCACCCGACCCAAAACCGGGTGCAAGGACGGGAGCAGAGGTTCCAGACACTCCGACATGCGCGCCTCCTTCGGAGCCACGCGTGGTTCTGGAGAGGGTGTGCATGTCGGAGTCAGACGACACACCGCAGACGGCAGTGGCCAAGACCTCCAAGTTCTGGGGGAAGCGTTCGCGAGGTCAGTCGGACGCGATTTCGCTGGGTCTGTCCTCTAGCGAGGAGGACCAGCCGGCTGCCAAGATTGCAACGGCCAGGAGAGGCAAAGGTCGCGGGACAGGCAGTCCGGCAGCGTCGCGAGACACACGGGGCCGCTTTCTGAAGCGCCCCGACACGCCGGTGGCAAGCGAATCAGATCGCGTATCACCTGCGGTCTCGACCGACGACCAGGGAGGGGTCACCGTCGCTCTTGTGGGCACAAAAGCGGAGGCCAATGCCGCGAAGCGCGCTCAAAGTAGAGCGGTCGCGGCCGATGAGGTGGCAGAAATGGCCCGTAAGGCCCGAGAGTGGCGGTCTGCCCAGGCGGCCAATGGAGAGAGCCTGACAGCAGAGGCTCTCAGCCGCCAAGTAATGGACGGCGTGGATATTGTCCTTAAGGTGGCCACAAAATCCGGCAACCTGAAGGGCTCCTTCACGCGCGCCCTCAAAGAGGCGGCAGAGGGGATCAGGGAGGCGGTTGTGGTTCTCCATGACCACACGACCTCCGAGGAGACTGCGAGGTTGTGGACGGAGAACAGCCGTCTCCGATCCGAACTCGAAGACATCAAGCGGCAGTTTGCCGCTCTACAAAATGTCGGGCAACAGCAAGCGGCTCCCTCATCGGCCCCTGTATCTGCAGCGCCACCTGCTCTGAGTCTGTCGGACTACGACGTGGAGAGGGTGGCCAGAATCTGCATGCTGCAGTGTGGGGGCATGGTGAGTGCCCGCCTGGAGGCAATAGAGTCTCGACTGCCCCCAGCTGAGATCCTCCGGCCCCCGCTTGCGGCAGATAGGCGGAGGATAGAAGAGCCCGCGAGGACGAAGCCCGCGCAGCTCACGCGGAGGCCTGCAGGGGGGGGCAAAGAGCCCGCGGCGGAACTCGGGACACCGATACAGGTTGCGTCCGCAGACCCCGTTCAGCCATCCCAGTCCTCGGTGACCGCTTCTCCCACCCAAGTGACGGTGGGTGGAGAGGGCCGCCGCAGGAGGAAAAGGAAGAAGAAGGCGGCGGGTGCGACCGCGCCCCCTACCTCCCAAGAGGCCACGATTCCGGCGTCCGCGCCTCCCACCCAGGACCTCTGGACGACGGTGGTTAAGAGGGGCCGAAAAAAGAGGGCACCGCAGCCGACACCTCCCCAGGTACCGACTCGACCAGAGGGCACGAGGCCACCCAAGGTCACTACCCCACGCTCCGAGGCTGTAGTTATTACTCTGCAGCCTGAAGCCGTGAGCAGGGGAGTGACCTACAAGTCGGTCCTGACGGAGATGAAGCAGAAGCTTGAATTTAGCGAGTTTGGCACCCCGGCTGGTTTCGTCTTCAGGACGGCAGCCACGGGTGCCAAGATGCTTCAGTTGTCGGGTGCGGCAAGGCAGGAGAGGGCGGACAAGTTGGCCGCCAGACTCCGGGAGGTCCTCAAGCCAGAGGACGTCCGAGTGTCCAGGCCCATGACCACGGCTGAATTACGCGTGGAGGGGCTGGACGAAGCCGTGACCCCGGAGGAAGTAGTGGCGGCTATTGCCCAAAACGGTGGGTGCCCGCCAGACAATGTGGCGGCAGGCGAAATTCGCAGCAGCGCGGACGGGCTGGGCACTGTTTGGGTGCGGTGTCCGGTCGCGGCTGCGAATAAGATTGCAGATGGCGGGCGACTGCTGGTAGGCTGGATGTCTGCCAGGGTCAAACTCCTGCCAAAGCGGGCTGTGCAGTGCTTCCGGTGCCTGGAAAAGGGGCATGTCCGGGCACAATGCACTGCACAAATCGACCGCAGCGAAATTTGTTTCCGCTGCAGTCGACCCGGCCACAGGGCGGCACAGTGCTCCGTAGCGCCATACTGCAGCCTTTGCGCAGCTGCAGGGAAACGCTCGGAGCACAGACTTGGTGGGAAGGCCTGCAAGGCCCCCAAGTCCAAAAATAAGAGGACTCGAGCTGTCGGAGAATCTGCGCCTCTCCCACAGCCCGACTCCCGACCCAGGGAAGGAGAAGCCGAGGAAATGGAAGGTCATTAATGGCACAATTCCGTTTCCTCCAGGCGAACATCAACCACGCCGCCAGAGCTCAGGATCTATTGCTCCAGAGCATGGCGGAGTGGTTGATCAACGTGGCTGTGGTCGCCGAGCCGTATTTTGTCCCCCCCCGCGATAATTGGGCGGGGGATCTAGACGGTTTGGTGGCCATCATTGGCGGGACTCTTGGCATTCCGTCCCGAGGACACGGTTGGGTGGCTGCCCTCGTGGACGGCATAGTCACAATTGGGGCGTATTTCTCCCCCAATAAGAGTCTCGCTGACTTCGAGGAGTTCCTTGTCGAGCTAGGTGCCGTCGTGAGCCGGTTCCACCCTCGCCCGGTGCTGTTGCTCGGGGATCTCAATGCCAAGTCCGCGGCTTGGGGATCCCCGATCACCGATCCTAGGGGTGAGGTGTTGGAGGAGTGGGCGATCGAGACCGGCCTGACCGTCCTGAATCGGGGCTCGGTGTACACGTGCGTGCGGCAGCGGGGTGGGTCCATAGTGGACGTGTCGTTCGCAAGCCCCGCTGTTGCGGGCCGTGTACGCGACTGGCGAGTTGCCGTAGAGGTGGAGACGCTGTCGGACCATCGATATATTCGATTCGACGTCTCCACCCAGACTGCGGGTGGCGGTCGCCTGCCGACCCCGCGGATGGACGGTCCTCGCTGGTCGTACAAGCGTATCGACAGGGAACTTCTCGAGGAGGCCGCAATCCTCCAGGCCTGGGTCCGGGAGCCAACGGCGAACGAACCCGTCGACGTCGAAGCGGAAGCGCAGTGGTTCCGCGGGGCGATGACGCAAATCTGCGATGCGTCAATGCCCCGTGTCACCAAAACCACAAGGCGCCAGCTGTACTGGTGGTCTGCCGTCATCGCGCAGCTGCGCGTGACGTGCGTGGAGGTGAGACGCCAGTACACCCATTACCGGAGGAGACGTCGCCGGGTTCCGGAGGAAGAGGCCGCGCGGTATGAGGTGTACCGCGCGGCCAAGGAGGCTCTGTGGCTGGCCGTCGGCGAGGCTAAGACTCGAGCCAGGGAGGAGATGCTGTCGGCTCTCGACGCGAATCCGTGGGGGCGCCCTTACCGTGCGGTCCGAGGGAAACTTCGTGCCTGGGCACCCCCACTCACCGAGAGCCTGCAGCCTGAGCTGTTGCAGGAAGTGGTCGCAACGCTCTTCCCTGCTAGAGAGGAACATGTTCCACCGCCGATGGCTTTGCCCACAGCCACAGAGCCAACGGATGAGGAGGACGTCAGCGTCCCAGAGGTGACACAAGCAGAGATGAGGGTGGCGATAACGCGGCTTCGGGCCAAGACCGTTGCCCCGGGGCCTGACGGAGTTCCCGGAGTAGCGCTCGCCCTCGCTCTGAAGGAGCTAGAGCCCCAGCTGAGAGGACTCTTCACCGCATGTCTAGAGCAGGGCCAATTCCCTAGTGAGTGGAAAAAGGGTCGTCTGGTCCTGCTCAGGAAGCCGGGGCGCCCAGCGGACTCGCCGTCTGCGTACCGGCCCTTAGTGCTGCTGGACGAGGTGGGTAAGCTTTTTGAGCGGATTATCTCTGCCCGCCTCGCCGGCCACTTGTACAGAGAGGGGCCGGATCTGGACGACAGCCAGTTCGGCTTCCGGCATGGGCGCTCCACGGTGGACGCCATATTGCGGGTAAGAGTCCTGGCGGAGGAAGCGGTGTCCCGGGGCGGGGTGATGTTGGCGGTGTCCTTGGACATCTCCAACGCTTTCAACACCCTGCCCTGGAGCTGTATTCGGGAGGCGCTGTGTTACCACAGGGTGCCCCCGTACCTCCGCCGCATCGTTGGGGCTTATTTGGCGGAAAGGTGTGTCACCTACTCGGGACGCGACGGCGGAGGCCGGCGCGACATGTCGTGCGGTGTTCCACAGGGTTCGGTCGTTGGCCCACCCCTGTGGAACATCGGGTACGACTGGGTGCTGAGAGGCGAGCTCCAACCGGGAGTGGCCCTGGTGTGTTACGCAGACGACACGCTGGTCACGGCCCGGGGGAGCTCGTACAGGGAGGCAGCGTTGCTAGCGACCTGTGCGGTCTCACAGGTTGTGGGCCGCATACGGCGCCTGGGCCTGGAGGTGGCCCTCAACAAGTCGGAGGCCGTGGTCTTTCACGGCCCCCGGCGGGCGCCGCCGCCGGGATCACATATTGTGGTAGGGGGGACCCCGATCGCTGTCGAGTCCACCATGAAGTATCTGGGATTGGTGCTCGACAGCCATTGGAACTTCGGCCCCCACTTCCGGCGACTGGCGCCCAAGTTGATGGGCGCTGCGGGCGCGCTTGCAACGCTGCTTCCCAATCTAGGGGGGCCGAGCACCGCCTGTAGGAGACTGTACCTAGGGGTCTTGCGATCCATGGCCCTGTACGGGGCCCCGGTGTGGGCCTCTGACTTGACGGCCGGCAGCATCGCGATGTTGCGGAAACCGCAGAGGGCGATGGCCGTCCGGTCAATCAGGGGGTATCGCACAGTCTCCTACGAGGCGGCTTGTGCACTGGCCGGGTCGCCACCTTGGGACCTAGAGGCGAGAGTCCTCGCGTCGCTTTATCGGTGGCGCGAGGAGGTGCGGACGCGGGGCGATGGACCGATGCAGCGAGAGATCGATCTGCGTCGGTCTCAGCTCCGCGAGGTCCTGGTGGCGGAGTGGCGGGACAGGCTTCTACGCCCTACCGCCGGCCTCGCTACCATCGAGGCGATCCGACCGGTGCTCGAGGAATGGCTCGAGAGGAGGCACGGCTCCTTGTCGTTTCGGGCGACGCAGGTACTGTCGGGGCACGGCTGCTTCGGGAAGTACCTGTGTCGCATAAACAGGGAGCCGGACGCTCGGTGTCATCACTGCGTCCACTGTCTGGAGGACACGGCGCGGCATACGCTGGCAGAGTGTGCCGCATGGGAGGAGCCGCGCCGTGCCCTCGTGACAGAAGTGGGAACCGATCTGTCGCTGCCGGCCGTCGCTCGCGCGATGGTCGGGAGCGCAGAGTCGTGGGATGCGGTGATCTCCTTCTGTGAAACGGTCATCTCACAGAAGGAGGCTGCGGAGAGGTTGAGAGAGGTGGAGAGCACTCTCCCGAGCCGCAGCAGACGAACCGGGCGTCGGCGGAGGGCGGACAACGCCCTCTTCCAGCCCCCCTGAACGGGTCCAGAGGGACGGCGGACTTGGGGAGGTCCGCCGCCCCGCCGAATAACTGGACCCGAGGCGGTGGTGCGTAGTGTTCCGCGCGCGCCCCTACATGACGTCGCGGGAGGAGTACACCTCACTCCCCCCGCAGACCTGAGGAGGCCCGCAGTGGCGGGCCGGCACTAGCCGGGGATCGTGGAAGGCGCACTAGTTCCCATGATCCCCGGTGCAAGTGTGGGAAGGGAACACCGGGGTGGTTTTTAGTCAGTACGAGTCTGACAGACCCCTCCGCTCTCCCCAGGGCGGAGGACATCCATCGAGGATTTTCCACCCCGGCAACAAAAAAAAAAAAAAAAAAAAAAAAAAAAAAAAAGGTTAGGTTAGGTTAGGTTGGGGGACCACCCCACAGAGCTTGCGTCCACGTCGCGTCCCCTGGAAACGGCCCAGTTCTGACCACCGTAACGGAGTGGCAGACTGGGTACGGCCAAAGTGCTCTGTGCTCTCGTAGCGATTTTATTCTTGACTTGCGAACTGCGAACTGTTGGCGACTATGTCGAAACTCACGCGTAGCGCTTCCGGGCGACTTTTAAAGACCAAAGGCCCTTCTCAGGGCCAACCCAAAGGCCCTTCTCAGGGCCAACCCAAAGCCAAAGGCCCTTCTCAGGGCCAACCAAAAGGCCCTTCTCAGGGCCACTCCGACGCTCCGGCGTCTGAAGCCAGCCGCGCGCCTTCTGCGGCCAGCTTTCTTGCGGACGAGTCGTCCGATAACGACTCGCTATTCGGTGTGTCGGACGCGAGCGGCTCAAGGTCGCGGAAGCGTGTCCATCTGAGTGGTGGATCCGAGGGTTCCCAAGCCTCTGGGTCGAAGGCAAAAAAGCCGACGACCGTGGCTGCGGATACCCATAACGTTGGGCTCGCGGACGCCCAACGCCAGCTGGACCTCTCCCGGCGAGCGCAGCTCCAGCAAGAGCTGGAGGAGAAGGTTGCCGCCAAAGAGAAGCGGGCGCACGTCGCCCGGGCCAAGTCCGGGTACGGTGCGTCCCGCGTCCTGTACGCGGACCACTCTCTCGCCGAGCTGGAGAGAATGGCGGAGGAGGACGAGGAGGAGATTGTGGAGGTCGCTTCTAAGTCCTCCAACCTAAAGGGGACCTTTCAAAAGGCCCTCAAGAGCCGGGCCGCGAGCTTGCGCGGTGTCGTGACGGAGCTGGTCCGTCGCAAAACCACCGACGAGACGCGGCAACTGCAGGCGAAGGTGGATCGCCTGCAGTCGGAGGTCAGCCAGCTTCATCGAAAGCTGGCTGAAGCCACGGCCCAGCCGCAACAGGCCCGGACGAGCCCTTCGGCAGAAAGCCCATCCCCCAACCTTGAGGATATCATCCGCAAGGTTGTGATGGAGGAGAGGGCCTTCACAAGGGCCTGCTTGGCAGGCATCGAGGACCGGCTCTTGCCGGAGAAACGCCTCCGACCGCCGCTTGCGGCGGACAAGAGGCAGCCGAGCGAGCCGGGGCCGTCCTCCTCCCAGGCGGAAGACACCCTTCTCCCTGCCACCACCCCGTCCAACGAGTGGACGCAAGTGGTCCGTAAGGGGAAGAGCAAGGGAAAAGGGAAGAAGTCGGCGACAGCCCTCCCCGCCATCCCCGCCACCACCGCTCCCAGTCGGTCGCAGTCGACCGGCAAAGGAAAGGGGAAAGGTAAGGGAAAGGGGAAGCTAGTCCCCCCGAAAACCGCTGCCGTCGTGGTGACGCTCACCGCGGAGGCGGCGGAGCGAGGGGAGACGTACGCGTCCGTTTTGGTGCGGGCGCGTGCCAACGCCGATCCGACCCAATTGGGGATCGGCAGCGTGTCTTGCCGGCGGACACAAGCCGGGGCTCGAATTTTCGAGTTCCCGGGGGCCGAGGGGAGTGCCCATGCGGACCTCTTCGCAGCAAAGCTGCAGGAGGTCATCGCAGACTCGGCCAAGGTGGCCCGACCGGTCAAGACGGCGGCCTTTGAGGTGACGGAGCTCGACGACTCCGTCACTAAAGAGGAGGTAGTGGCGGCGGTCGCAGCGATAGGGGGCTGTGGCGCCGCGGCGGTTCAAGGCCGGGACATAAGGCCCGGCCGTGGCGGCATGGGCACCATTCGCCTCGAGTGCCCAATCGCCGCTGCCAAAGCCGTCCTTGCCAAGGGACGGCTGCCGGTTGGGTTCAGCTCGGGTGCAGTCCGGGCCCTCGAGGACCAGCCTCTGCGGTGTTTCCGGTGCTTCGGCATCGGTCACACCCGGCCCATGTGTCCGTCCGCGGTGGATAGGACGGACACATGCTACCGCTGCGGCAAGAACGGCCATAAAGCCGTCTCTTGCGAGGTAGCCACGCCGCACTGCGCGGTGTGTGCCGCCAGTGGCCGCCTGGCAGGCCACGTCATGAAGGGGAGGAACTGCAATCCTCCCCCTAAGCGTGGCAAAGCGCCGGCACCGACCAGGCCTGCTGCTGCTGCCGCTGAGTCCGTCGTTCCTGCGACGGCTGCGGAGGGGGGTGCGATGTCCGACTGATGGATAGGGTCGAACATCGCATCCTCCAGGCGAACGCCAACCACTGCAGGGCAGCCCAGGATCTGCTGATGCAGACCGTGGCTGAGTGGTTGGTGGACTTGGCGGTGGTCGCCGAACCTTACTCGGTCCCTGGCCGTTGGCTGGGCGACCGAGACGGCTTGGTGGCGTTGGTGGCGCGGTCTTCCACAGACTCCCCTCCCCTCTCGCTCTTAGAGAGGGGACCGGGATACGTGGCCGCCGCCTGGGGAGACATGGCCCTGGTTGGGGTCTATTTCTCCCCAAACCGCCCTCTCTCGGACTTTGAGGATTTCCTCGAGATCCTCACCGCAGTCAAAGGGAGGGCGGCGCCACGCCAAGTTCTGATGTTGGGCGACCTGAACGCCAAGTCGACGGCCTGGGGCAACCCGGCCGCAGGTTGCAACGTGCGGGGACGCGCCGTCGAGTTTTGGGCGGCCTCAAGCGGTGTGTCCCTCCTCAACAGGGGGGCGGTCCACACGTGTGTGCGGCAACAGGGTGGGTCGGTGGTGGACGTGTCGTTTGCCACCCCCGCGCTGGCCGCCCGCGTCGTCAACTGGCGGGTAGAGATGGTGGAGACGTTGTCGGACCACCGATATGTGCGGTTCGACATCTCCACCCAGCAGGGCGGGAGGGGGATGGCCCGCGCTGGGCAATCACCCTTCCCGCGATGGGCACTCACCCGCCTGGACCGGGAGGCAGCCAAGGAGGCGGCCTTCCTCCAGGACTGGCTGTCGCCCCCTGTCGAGGTCCTGGACGTAGACACCGCTGCGGTCCAGCTCAGAGGATCCCTGACCGAGGTGTGCAACTCCAGCATGCCCCGGTCTCGCCGTCCGCCTCCCCGTCGTGCCGTCTATTGGTGGACGGAGGAGCTGGAGGGACTCCGGGCCACCTGCGTGGCGGCCAGAAGGGCCTACACGCGGAGCCGACGTCGCAGCGCCCAAAACCGAGACCGGGCAGAAGAGGACCGCCTATACGCCTCTTACCGAGAGGCGACGACGGTCCTCAAGTCTGCAATGGGTGCTGCACAGGACTCGGCGAGAGCCGAGATGCTGGAGGGTCTCGACAGGGACCCCTATGGGAGACCATATAAGGCGGCGCGGAACCAGCTCCGCCCCTATGGTCCCCCACTGTCGGAGACCCTCGATCCAGCGTTGCTGGATGGGGTGGTCCGGTCCCTGTTTCCGCGCAGGACCGACTTCACCCCACCAACGATGGATCCCCCGCAGGGGGCGGCTTCGCCGGAGGAGGAGGATGTCCCCGCGGTGACAGTGGCAGAGTTATACGCGGGGGTCCTCAGCCTCCGCGCAAAAAAGACGGCGCCCGGACCAGACGGCGTCCCCGCAAGGGTGCTGGCGATCGCCGCCTCCGGCATGGAGGACAGGTTTCGGGACCTCTTCAGCGCGTGCTTTACGGCTGGGAGGTTCCCGAAACTGTGGAAGGAGGGGCAGCTTTGCCTCCTCCGAAAAGCGGGACGCCCGGTGGACTCCCCCTCGGCATACCGGCCCGTCGTCCTGCTCGATGAGGTCGGTAAGTTGTTCGAGGGGATTGTCGCCTCCCGGCTTGACAGCCATTTGCGGGGGGTAGGGCCGGATCTGTCGGACGCCCAATTCGGCTTCCGTCGAGGGCGTTCGACGATCGATGCGCTGGCCCTACTCAAGGGCCAGGTGAAGGAAGCGGTGGAGGCGGGGGACGGAGTGCTGGCGGTGTCATTCGACATTGCCAACGCCTTCAACTCCGTCCCCCACTCGACGATATTGGAGGCGCTCCGATATCACGGAGTGCCCCAATACCTGCGGGACCTCCTGGCCAGCTACCTGGAGGACCGAGAAGTCCTCCTAGTGGACAAAACGGCCACGGTGAGGCGGTACGGCGCAGAGTCCGGTGTTCCGCAGGGGTCCGTGCTTGGCCCTCCCCTGTGGAACATCGGGTTCAACTGGCTCCTGCGAGGAGCCCTCCTCCAGGGCACGAGTGTCATCTGCTACGCGGATGACACTCTCCTCACTGCCCGGGGGAGGAACTTTGCGGACGCGGCCTGTCTGGCCTCGGCTGGCGGATCCTTGGTTGCAGAGAGGATCCGCCGCCTGGGATTGAATGTGGCGCTGCACAAGACCGAGGCCGTGTTCTTTCGCGGGCCTCGGCAGCGCTGCCCTCCCGACGCCCACATAATTGTGGAGGGCGTCAGGATAGGGGTCCAGCCCCAGATGAAGTATTTGGGGCTGGTGCTGGACGACAGGTGGCGCTTCGGCCCGCACTTCAGCGGGTTGTCGACGCGCCTGTTGAAGGCCGCTGACGCCCTCTCGTGGCTCCTCCCGAACCTGGGGGGGCCCAAGGCGAAATGCCGGCGCCTGTATGCCGGCATCCTGCGGAGCATGGCCCTATATGGGGCCCCAATCTGGGCGGACTCCCTCCACAGGAGGGAGAATGCGACTGCCATCCGCAGGCCTCAACGGGCCATTGCACAGCGGGTGGCGAGGGCCTACCGCTCGGTAGGCTTTTCGGCGGCATGCGCTCTGGCTGGCACCCCACCTTGGGAGTTGGAGGCATGGGTGCTCGCCAGAGTGTACGAGTGGACGGCGCGCCGGAAGGCTCTCGGGGAGCGCCCCGTCGCCGAAGAGCGGGAGGCCGTGCGGCGGGAGGCGAGGGACGCTATCATCCTTCACTGGACAGAGGACCTCGCCACCGCCACCTTTGGCCGCCGGACCTTGGACGCGCTCGGTCCGGTTCTGCGGAGCTGGCTCGAGCGGTCCCACGGTTTCCTCTCGTTCCGTCTGGTGCAGGTGTTATCCGGCCATGGTTGTTTCGGATCGCACCTGCACCGGATCGGGAGGGAGGAGACCCCGGCGTGCCACGACTGCGGCGCGCCGGAGGACACGGCGCAGCACACCCTGGAGGTGTGCCCAGCTTGGTCCGAGTTGCGCCGCGGTCTAACCGCGGTAATCGGACCGGACCTCTCGCTTCCCGGCGTCGTCAACGCCATGCTGGGGAGCGAAGAGGCCTGGGCAGCGGTCGCCTCCTTTTGCGAGGACGTAATCTCGCAAAAGGAGGAGGCGGAGCGCGTGCGGGAGGACGACCCTCTCGCTGCGCCGCTCCGCAGACGAAGAGGGGGTCGGAGACGGCAGCGCCCTCTCCCTCCCCATGGTGGCGACGGGCGGGCGACAGGCACGGGGGTGCCTTCGCCCGCATTGCACCCGTCACCACCTCCGTCAGTCATTCCCGGGCCCCTGTGAGGGGCCCGCCATGAAGGGCAATCGTCGGCGGAGGACTGGACGTAAAGGCTATGCCAGTTTCCCAGTCCCCCGCCACTAGGACGAAGCGGGAATGTCGCTGGGTCGTTTTAGTGGGTATACCGGGTCAGACCGGGGAGTCCCACATACCCCTCTCATCCCCCGATGAGTGGGTATGCGTAATGCATTTTTTCCCAGCGTCAAAAAAAAAAAAAAAAAAAAAAAAAAAAAAAAAAAAAAAAAAAGGTTAGGTTAGGTTAGGTTAGGTTCCGCAGGCCCCAAAGGGCCATTGCACAGCGGGTGGCAAGGGCTTACCGCTCGGTAGGCTTCTCGGCGGCATGCGCTCTGGCCGGCACCCCTCCTTGGGAGTTGGAGGCTTGGGTGCTCGCCAGAGTGTACGAGTGGACGGCGCGCCGGAAGGCTCTCGGGGAGCGCCCCGTCGCCGAAGAGCGGGAGGCCGTGCGGCGGGAGGCGAGGGACGCTATCGTCCTTCACTGGACAGAGGACCTCGCCACCGCCACCTTTGGCCGACGGACGTTGGACGCGCTCGGTCCGGTTCTGCGGAGCTGGCTCGAGCGGTCCCACGGTTTCCTCTCGTTCCGTCTGGTGCAGGTGTTGTCCGGCCATGGTTGTTTCGGATCGCACCTGCACCGGATCGGGAGGGAGGAGACCCCGGCGTGCCACGACTGCGGCGCGCCGGAGGACACGGCGCAGCACACCCTAGAGGTGTGCCCAGCTTGGTCCGAGTTGCGCCGCGGTCTGACCGCGGTAATCGGACCGGACCTCTCGCTTCCCGGCGTCGTCAACGCCATGCTGGGGAGCGAGGAGGCCTGGGCAGCGGTCGCCTCCTTTTGCGAGGACGTAATCTCGCAAAAGGAGGAGGCGGAGCGCGTGCGGGAGGACGACCCTCTCGCTGCGCCGCTCCGCAGACGAAGAAGGGGTCGGAGACGGCAACGCCCTCTCCCTCCTCATGGTGGCGACGGGCGGGCGACAGGCACGGGGGTGCCTTCGCCCGCATTGCACCCGTCACCACCTCCGTCAGTCATTCCCGGGTCCCTGTGAGGGGCCCGCCATGAAGGGCGATCGTCGGCGGAGGACTGGACGTAAAGGCTATGCCGGTTTCCCAGTCCCCCGCCACTTGGACGAAGCGGGAATGTCGCTGGGTCGTTTTAGTGGGTATACCGGGTCAGACCGGGGAGTCCCACATACCCCTCTTATCCCCCGATGGGAGGGTATGCGTAACGCATTTTTTCCCAGCGTCAAAAAAAAAAAAAAAAAAAAAAAAAAAAAAAAAAAAAAAAAAAAAAAAAAAAAAGGTTAGGTTAGGTTAGGTTAGGTTAGGTTAGGTTAGGTTGGGGGACCACCCCACAGAGCTTGCGTCCACGTCGCGTCCCCTGGAAACGGCCCAGTTCTGACCACCGTAACGGAGTGGCAGACTGGGTACGGCCAAAGTGCTCTGTGCTCTCGTAGCTTCTTACTATTGCCTTGCGAACTACGAAATTGCTGATACTATGTCTAAACTTACGCGTAGCGCCTCCGGGCGAGTTTTAAAAACCAAAGGCCCTTCTCAGGGCCAACCCAAAGGCCCTTCTCAGGGCCAACCCAAAGGCCCTTTTCAGGGCCAACCCAAACCCAAAGGTCCTTCTCAGGGCCAACCAAAAGGCCCTTCTCAGGGCCACTCCGACGCTCCGGCGTCTGAAGCCCGCCGCGCGCCTTCTGCGGCCAGCTTTCTTGCGGACGAGTCGTCCGATAACGACTCGCTATTCGGTGTGTCGGACGCGAGCGGCTCTCGGTCGCGGAAGCGTGTCCATCTGAGTGGTGGATCCGAGGGTTCCGTAGCCTCTGGGTCGAAGGCAAAAAAGCCGACGACCGTGGCCGCGGATACCCATAACGTTGGGCTGGCGGACGCCCAACGCCAGCTGGACCTCTCCCGGCGAGCGCAGCTCCAGCAAGAGCTGGAGGAGAAAGTGGCCGCCAAAGAGAAGCGGGCGCACGCCGCCCGGGCTAAATCCGGGTACGGTGCGTCCCGCGTCCTGTACGCGGACCACTCTCTCGCCGAGCTTGAGAGGATGGCGGAGGAGGACGAGGAGGAGATCGTGGAGGTCGCCTCTAAGTCCTCAAACCTAAAGGGGACCTTCCAAAAGGCCCTCAAGAGCCGGGCCGCGAGCTTGCGCGGTGTCGTGACGGAGCTGGTCCGTCGCAAGACCACCGACGAGACGCGGCAACTGCAGGCGAAGGTGGATCGCCTGCAGTTGGAGGTCAGCCAGCTTCATCAAAAGCTGGCTGACGCCACGGGCCAGCCGCAACAGGCCCGGACGAGCCCTGCGGCAGAAGGCCCATCCTCCAACCTTGAGGATATCATCCGCAAGGTTGTAATGGAGGAGAGGGCCTTCACAAGGGCCTGCTTAGCGGGCATCGAGGACCGGCTCTTGCCGGAGAAACGCCTCCGACCGCCGCTTGCGGCGGATAAGAGGCAGCCGAGCGAGCCGGGGCCGTCCACCTCCCAGGTGGAAGACACCACACTCCCTGCTACCACCCCGTCCAACGAGTGGACGCAAGTGGTCCGTAAGGGAAAGGGCAGGGGCAAAAAGTCGGCGAAGGCCGTACCTGCCGTCCCCGCCACCACCGCTCCCAGTCGGTCGCAGACGACCGACAAGGGAAAGGGGAAGGGGAGAGGGAGGGGAAAGCTGGTGCCCCCAAAAACCGCGGCCGTTGTGGTGACACTCACCGCGGAGGCTGCGGAGCGAGGGGAGACATACGCGTCCGTATTGGTACGGGCGCGTGCCAATGCCGATCCCACCCAGCTGGGGATCGGCAGCGTGTCTTGCCGGCGGACACAAGCCGGGGCTCGAATTTTCGAGTTCCCGGGGGCCGAGGGGAGTGCCCACGCGGACCTCTTCGCAGCAAAGCTGCAGGAGGTCATCGCGGACTCCGCGAAGGTGACCCGACCGATCAAGTCGGCGGCCATTGAGGTGACGGAGCTCGACGACTCCGTCACCAAGGAGGAGGTGGTGGCGGCGGTCGCAGCGATAGGGGGCTGTGGCGCCGCAGCAGTGCAAGGTCGGGACATAAGGCCCGGCCGCTTCGGCATGGGCACCATTCGCCTCGAGTGCCCAATCGCCGCTGCCAAAGCCGTCCTTGCCAAGGGACGGCTGCCGGTAGGCTTCAGCTCGGGTGCAGTCCGGGCACTTGAAGACCAGCCACTGCGGTGTTTCCGGTGCTTCGGCATCGGTCACACCCGGCCCATGTGTCCGTCCACGGTGGATAGGACGGACACATGCTACCGCTGCGGCAAGAACGGCCACAAAGCCGTCTCTTGCGAGGCCGCCACGCCGCACTGCGCGGTGTGTGCCGCCAGTGGCCGCCTGGCAGGCCACGTCATGAAGGGGAGGAAGTGCAATCCTCCCCCTAAGCGTGGCAAAGCGCTGGCACCGACCAGGCCTGCTGCTGCTGCCGCTGACTCCGTCGTTCCTGCGACGGCTGCGGAGGGGGGTGCGATGTCCGACTGATGGATAGGGTCGAACATCGCATCCTCCAGGCGAACGCCAACCACTGCAGGGCAGCCCAGGATCTGCTGATGCAGACCATGGCTGAGTGGTTGGTGGACTTGGCGGTGGTCGCCGAACCTTACTCGGTCCCTGGCCGGTGGCTGGGCGACCGGGACGGCTTGGTGGCGTTGGTGGTGCGGTCTTCCACAGACTCCCCTCCCCTCTCGCTCTTAGAGAGGGGACCGGGATACGTGGCCGCCGCCTGGGGAGACATGGCCCTGGTGGGGGTCTATTTCTCCCCAAACCGCCCTCTCTCGGACTTTGAGGATTTCCTCGAGATCCTCACCGCAGTCAAAGGGAGGGCGGCGCCACGCCAAGTTCTGATGTTGGGCGACCTGAACGCCAAGTCGACGGCCTGGGGCAACCCGGCCGCAGGTTGCAACGTCCGGGGACGCGCCGTCGAGTTTTGGGCGGCCTCAAGCGGTGTGTCCCTCCTCAACAGGGGGGCGGTCCACACGTGTGTGCGGCAACAGGGTGGGTCGGTGGTGGACGTGTCGTTTGCCACCCCCGCGCTGGCCGCCCGCGTCGTCAACTGGCGGGTAGAGATGGTGGAGACGTTGTCGGACCACCGATATGTGCGGTTCGACATCTCCACCCAGCAGGGCGGGAGGGGGATGACCCGCACTGGGCAATCTCCCTTCCCGCGGTGGGCACTCACCCGCCTGGACCGGGAGGCAGCCAAGGAGGCGGCCTTCCTCCAGGACTGGCTGTCGCCCCCTGTCGAGGCCCTAGACGTAGACGCCGCTGCGGTCCAGCTCAGAGGGTCCCTGACCGAGGTGTGCAACTCCAGCATGCCCCGGTCTCGCCGTCCGCCTCCCCGTCGCGCCGTCTATTGGTGGACGGAGGAGCTGGAGGGACTCCGGGCCACCTGCGTGGCGGCCAGAAGGGCCTACACGCGGAGCCGACGTCGCAGCGCCCAAAACCGCGACCGGGCAGAAGAGGACCGCCTATACGCCTCTTACCGAGAGGCGACGACGGTCCTCAAGTCTGCAATGGGTGCTGCACAGGACTCGGCGAGGGCCGAGATGCTGGAGGGTCTCGATAGGGATCCCTATGGGAGACCATATAAGGCGGCGCGGAACCAGCTACGCCCCTATGGTCCCCCACTGTCGGAGACCCTCGAGCCAGCGTTGCTGGATGGGGTGGTCCGGTCTCTGTTTCCGCGCAGGACCGACTTCACCCCACCAACGATGGATCCCCCGCAAGGGGCGGCTTCGCCGGAGGAGGAGGATGTCCCCGCGGTGACTGTGGCGGAGTTATACGCGGGGCTTCTCAGCCTCCGCGCAAAAAAGACGGCCCCCGGACCAGACGGCGTCCCCGCACGGGTGCTGGCGATCGCCGCCTCCGGCATGGAGGACAGGTTTCGGGACCTCTTCAGCGCGTGCTTTACGGCTGGGAGGTTCCCGAAACTGTGGAAGGAGGGGCAGCTATGCCTCCTCCGAAAGGAGGGCCGCCCAGTGGACTCCCCCTCGGCATACCGGCCCATCGTCCTGCTCGATGAGGTCGGTAAATTGTTCGAGGGGATTGTCGCCTCCCGGCTTGAAAGCCATTTGCGGGGGGTAGGGCCGGATCTGTCGGACGCCCAATTCGGCTTCCGTCGAGGGCGTTCGACGATCGACGCGCTGGCCCTACTCAAGGGTCAGGTGAAGGAGGCGGTGGAGGCGGGGGACGGAGTGCTGGCGGTGTCATTCGACATTGCCAACGCCTTCAACTCCGTCCCCCACTCGACGATATTGGAGGCGCTCCGATATCACGGAGTGCCCCAATACTTGCGGGACCTCTTGGCGAGCTACCTGGAGGACCGAGAAGTCCTCCTGGTGGACAAGACGGCCACAGTGAGGCGGTACGGCGCAGAGTCCGGTGTTCCGCAGGGGTCGGTGCTTGGCCCTCCCTTGTGGAACATCGGGTTCAACTGGCTCCTGCGCGGAGCCCTCCTCCAGGGCACGAGTGTCATCTGCTACGCGGATGACACTCTCCTCACTGCCCGGGGGAGGAACTTTGCGGACGCGGCCTGTCTGGCCTCGGCTGGCGGATCCTTGGTTGCAGAGAGGATCCGCCGCCTGGGATTGAAGGTGGCGCTGCACAAGACCGAGGCCGTGTTCTTTCGCGGGCCTCGGCAGCGCTGCCCTCCCGACGCCCACATAATTGTGGAGGGCGTCAGGATAGGGGTCCAGCCCCAGATGAAGTATCTGGGGCTGGTGCTAGACGACAGGTGGCGCTTCGGCCCACATTTCAGCGGGCTGTCGACGCGCCTGCTGAAGGCCGCTGACGCCCTCTCGTGGCTCCTCCCGAACCTGGGGGGGCCCAAGGCGAAATGCCGGCGCCTCTATGCCGGCATCTTGCGGAGCATGGCCCTTTACGGGGCCCCCATCTGGGCGGACTCCCTCCACAGGAGGGAAAATGCGACGGCCATCCGCAGGCCCCAAAGGGCCATTGCACAGCGGGTGGCGAGGGCCTACCGCTCGGTAGGCTTCTCCGCGGCATGCGCTCTGGCCGGCACCCCTCCTTGGGAGTTGGAGGCTTGGGTGCTCGCCAGAGTGTACGAATGGACGGCGCGCCGGAAGGCTCTCGGAGAGCGCCCCGTCGCCGAAGAGCGGGAGGCCGTGCGGCGGGAGGCGAGGGACGCTATCGTCCTTCACTGGACAGAGGACCTCGCCACCGCCACCTTTGGCCGCCGGACGTTGGACGCGCTCGGTCCGGTTCTACGGAGCTGGCTCGAGCGGTCCCACGGTTTCCTCTCGTTCCGTCTGGTGCAGGTGTTATCCGGCCATGGTTGTTTCGGATCGCACCTGCACCGGATCGGGAGGGAGGAGACCCCGGCGTGCCACGATTGCGGCGCGCCGGAGGACACGGCGCAGCACACCCTGGAGGTGTGCCCGGCTTGGTCCGAGTTGCGCCGCGGTCTGACCGCGGTAATCGGACCGGACCTCTCGCTTCCCGGCGTCGTCAACGCCATGCTGGGGAGCGAGGAGGCCTGGGCAGCGGTCGCCTCCTTTTGCGAGGACGTAATCTCGCAAAAGGAGGAGGCGGAGCGCGTGCGGGAGGACGACCCTCTCGCTGCGCCGCTCCGCAGACGAAGAAGGGGTCGGAGACGGCAACGCCCTCTCCCTCCTCATGGTGGCGACGGGCGGGCGACAGGCACGGGGGTGCCTTCGCCCGCATTGCACCCGTCACCACCTCCGTCAGTCATTCCCGGGTCCCAGTGAGGGGCCCGCCATGAAGGGCGATCGTCGGCGGAGGACTGGACGTAAAGGCTATGCCGGTTTCCCAGTCCCCCGCCACTTGGACGAAGCGGGAATGTCGCTGGGTCGTTTTAGTGGGTATACCGGGCCAGACCGGGGAGTCCCACATACCCCTCTCATCCCCCGATGGGAGGGTATGCGTAATGCATTTTTTCCCAGCGTCAAAAAAAAAAAAAAAAAAAAAAAAAAAAAAAAAAAAAAAAAAAAAAGGTTAGGTTAGGTTGGGGGACCACCCCACAGAGCTTGCGTCCACGTCGCGTCCCCTGGAAACGGCCCAGTTCTGACCACCGTAACGGAGTGGCAGACTGGGTACGGCCAAAGTGCTCTGTGCTCTCGTAGCTTCTTACTATTGCCTTGCGAACTACGAAATTGCTGATACTATGTCTAAACTTACGCGTAGCGCCTCCGGGCGAGTTTTAAAAACCAAAGGCCCTTCTCAGGGCCAACCCAAAGGCCCTTCTCAGGGCCAACCCAAAGGCCCTTTTCAGGGCCAACCCAAACCCAAAGGTCCTTCTCAGGGCCAACCAAAAGGCCCTTCTCAGGGCCACTCCGACGCTCCGGCGTCTGAAGCCAGCCGCGCGCCTTCTGCGGCCAGCTTTCTTGCGGACGAGTCGTCCGATAACGACTCGCTATTCGGTGTGTCGGACGCGAGCGGCTCTCGGTCGCGGAAGCGTGTCCATCTGAGTGGTGGATCCGAGGGTTCCGTAGCCTCTGGGTCGAAGGCAAAAAAGCCGACGACCGTGGCCGCGGATACCCATAACGTTGGGCTGGCGGACGCCCAACGCCAGCTGGACCTCTCCCGGCGAGCGCAGCTCCAGCAAGAGCTGGAGGAGAAAGTGGCCGCCAAAGAGAAGCGGGCGCACGCCGCCCGGGCTAAATCCGGGTACGGTGCGTCCCGCGTCCTGTACGCGGACCACTCTCTCGCCGAGCTTGAGAGGATGGCGGAGGAGGACGAGGAGGAGATCGTGGAGGTCGCCTCTAAGTCCTCAAACCTAAAGGGGACCTTCCAAAAGGCCCTCAAGAGCCGGGCCGCGAGCTTGCGCGGTGTCGTGACGGAGCTGGTCCGTCGCAAGACCACCGACGAGACGCGGCAACTGCAGGCGAAGGTGGATCGCCTGCAGTTGGAGGTCAGCCAGCTTCATCAAAAGCTGGCTGACGCCACGGGCCAGCCGCAACAGGCCCGGACGAGCCCTGCGGCAGAAGGCCCATCCTCCAACCTTGAGGATATCATCCGCAAGGTTGTAATGGAGGAGAGGGCCTTCACAAGGGCCTGCTTAGCGGGCATCGAGGACCGGCTCTTGCCGGAGAAACGCCTCCGACCGCCGCTTGCGGCGGATAAGAGGCAGCCGAGCGAGCCGGGGCCGTCCACCTCCCAGGTGGAAGACACCACACTCCCTGCTACCACCCCGTCCAACGAGTGGACGCAAGTGGTCCGTAAGGGAAAGGGCAGGGGCAAAAAGTCGGCGAAGGCCGTACCTGCCGTCCCCGCCACCACCGCTCCCAGTCGGTCGCAGACGACCGACAAGGGAAAGGGGAAGGGGAGAGGGAGGGGAAAGCTGGTGCCCCCAAAAACCGCGGCCGTTGTGGTGACACTCACCGCGGAGGCTGCGGAGCGAGGGGAGACATACGCGTCCGTATTGGTACGGGCGCGTGCCAATGCCGATCCCACCCAGCTGGGGATCGGCAGCGTGTCTTGCCGGCGGACACAAGCCGGGGCTCGAATTTTCGAGTTCCCGGGGGCCGAGGGGAGTGCCCATGCGGACCTCTTCGCAGCAAAGCTGCAGGAGGTCATCGCAGACTCGGCCAAGGTGGCCCGACCGGTCAAGACGGCGGCCTTTGAGGTGACGGAGCTCGACGACTCCGTCACTAAAGAGGAGGTAGTGGCGGCGGTCGCGGCGATAGGGGGTTGTAGCGCCGCGGCGGTACAAGGCCGGGACATAAGGCCCGGCCGTGGCGGCATGGGCACCATTCGCCTCGAGTGCCCAATCGCCGCTGCCAAAGCCGTCCTTGCCAAGGGACGGCTCGCAGTTGGGTACAGCTCGGGTGCGGTTCGGGCACTCGAGGACCAGCCTCTGCGGTGTTTCCGGTGCTTCGGCATCGGACACACCCGGCCCATGTGTCCGTCCTCGGTAGACAGGACGGACACGTGCTACCGCTGCGGCAAGAACGGCCACAAAGCCGTATCTTGCGAGGCCGCCACGCCACACTGCGCGGTGTGTGCCGCCAGTGGCCGCCTGGCAGGCCATGTCATGAAGGGGAGGAACTGCAATCCTCCCCCTAAGCGTGGCAAAGCACTGGCACCGACCAGGCTTGCTGCTGCTGCCGCTATCCCCGTCGTTCCTGCGGCGGTTGCGGAGGGGGGTGCGATGTCCGACTGATGGATAGGGTCGAACATCGCATCCTCCAGGCGAACGCCAACCACTGCAGGGCAGCCCAGGATCTGCTGATGCAGACCATGGCTGAGTGGTTGGTGGACTTGGCGGTGGTCGCCGAACCTTACTCGGTCCCTGGCCGTTGGCTAGGCGACCGGGACGGCTTGGTGGCGTTGGTGGCGCGGTCTTCCACGGACTCTCCTTCCCTCTCGCTCTTAGAGAGGGGACCGGGATACGTGGCCGCCGCCTGGGGAGACATGGCCCTGGTGGGGGTCTATTTCTCCCCAAACCGCCCTCTCTCGGACAGCTTGGTCCGAGTTGCGCCGCGGTCTGACCGCGGTAATCGGACCAGACCTTTCGCTTCCCGGCGTCGTCAACGCCATGCTGGGGAGCGAGGAGGCCTGGGCAGCGGTCGCCTCCTTTTGCGAGGACGTAATCTCGCAAAAGGAGGAGGCGGAGCGCGTGCGGGAGGACGACCCTCTCGCTGCGCCGCTCCGCAGACGAAAAAGGGGTCGGAGAAGGCACCGTCCTCTCCCTCCTCATGGTGGCGACGGGCGGGTGACAGGCACGGGGGTGCCTTCGCCCGCATTGCACCCGTCACCACCTTCGTCAGTCATTCCCGGGCCCATGTGAGGGGCCCGCCATGAAGGGCAATCGTCGGCGGAGGACTGGACGTAAAGGCTATGCCGGTTTCCCAGTCCCCCGCCACTTGGACGAAGCGGGAATGTCGCTGGGTCGTTTTAGTGGGTATACCGGGTCAGACCGGGGAGTCCCACATACCCCTCTCATCCCCCGATGGGAGGGTATGCGTAATGTATTTTTTCCCAGCGTCAAAAAATAAAAAAAAAAAAAAAAAGGTTAGGTTAGGTTAGGTTTTTTTTTTTTTTTTTTTTTTTTTTTTTTTTTTTTTTTTTTATTATATTACTTCTACCTCCAACATAATTGGAGCCTATATTAGGCTTTACGTGCATACCAGTTCTCGCTTTAATTCTTCTCGCACTTTCGTTCCGCATACTTTTTCTTTCTATCATTCTATCGTCTTTTGTATCCAAGGGTAGGACGCCCTTCTACTCATTCCCTAATCTGTACTCTATTCTTATTTATTCTTTATTTTGGGTTTAAACACATCAACACAAAATTAACTTTATTTTCTTTTAACATTGGTTCTTATATCTACATATTTTACATTCAACAACCTTAATTCTATTTTATTTCTATTACACGTTTCTTAGATCTACTTTTATTACTATTTCTTATTTATATTAGATGTTTTCTTAGATCTACTTTTGTTTTTATTCCTTATTTCTATTACAGGTGTTTCATGTTCTGTTCTTACTTCTATTTACATCGTTCTTAGGACTACTTTTGTTTACATTTCTGGTTCGAATCTTAAGCTTTCTTATTACTACAACAGGTCTTACGACTACTTAAACTAGTATTTATCTATGGCAACTTATAAATACTTTAATTTCCAGGCGCTTTTGAGCAGATTTTATTACGACTGTTTACAATGCTTGACCCTAATATCCTATATAATATTATGTAAGCATTTTTACTTATGCTGTTTTGTTTCTCTTTATTACCCTATTACAAATTTCCACACAATATTCTAAAAACGCCTCTCTCTTTTTCCCTCTCATTATAGGCCACACCGATTCGGCATCCAGTTTAGTGTCGAGTACGTGCTCGGCCACAAGTCTTTCCTGGTCGAACACAGGACAGCTGAACAATATATGTGGCACCGTCTCATCAATGTTGGGGTCGCAGATGCACGATGGGCTCTCTTTGCACTTGAAGCGATTCAAGTATTCCGAGAACCCACCGTGCCCCGTCATGATCTGGGTAGTTATACTGCTGATTTCCATCTTTCTAACTATCCTGTACGCCGCCACCGCATCTGGGAAAAACAATTTTGTCCCTGAAGCCGTTTCTTCAGCGCAGTATCTCCGGTTCCACACGTCAAGAGTTGCCGTTCGAATGCATCGTTTGACGTATGAAACCGGGCACAGGTCGTAATCGGGCTTTCGTTTGGAACCTTCAGCGGCTCTCTTGGCTAGTTCATCGGCCCTCTCATTTCCCTCTAACCCCACATGGGCTTTGATCCAGAACAAGGTGACCGCCTTGTCTTGGATCGACAGGGACCTGAGGTTGGCCCTTGTTTCAACTGCAAGGGGGTGGTGTCGACTATAATTTTGAATTGTTTGGAGGGCCGCCATTGAGTCACTGAAGATTCCAAACGATTGCGCACTGTGCTTTAGGATCTCCCTAGTAGCGACGCATATCGCCAGAAGCTCGGCCTGGTAAACAGTGGAGTAGGGGGGGAGGGCAAGCTTGAGGGTTTTGGTTTCGGCGTCACCTCTCCATATCGATAGTGCCGCTCCAACCTTGCCCCCAATCTTGCTCCCGTCCGTATAGATGCGAACTTCATGTTCGCTCTGGGCATCTAGTTGCTCTTGATTTACCAGGGTTTTGAGCTCTAGCTCAGCGCGCTCCGCTGGGTGTGGATCCTCCATTGCCGAAACGGTCTGCTCGACGCTCCTGTCGCCAAGTGCCGGCTGAGGCACTCCTCTCCTGGCCTCGTATAGCGATGCCGCTTCTCGGACTCGCAAGTCGAGGGGCAGTATCCCAGCCAGCACCAGCGCGGAGTTCAAGGAGACCGTCCGGTATCCCTTGCACAGCTTTTGTGCGATACCACGCTGGACTGCTCCCAACTGCTTTTTGACACCTAATTTGTCTACAGCCGGTGCCCATACGCTGGCGGCGTACAGGATTACTGGTTCGACGGTGGCCACGTATATTATTCTGATGACTTCGGGGTTTAGACCCCAGCTGGTTTTTGCCGCCCTATTTAATTGCTTGTGGATGCCTATCGCCTTTCTGCACACATTTGCGACGTGTGCGTTAAATGTCAGCTGTTTGTCGATGGTGACACCCAGGATTTTGATCTCGTTGGACATGGCAACGTCGATCCCGCCCATGCTCAAGCGCGGGGTGTCGTACTTTAGTTTTCGTGTTATAACCATTGCGTTGGTTTTTTGAGGGGCAAATTTAAGCTTGTTCTGAACACCCCACTCTTGAACATGTTCAAGAGCGGCATTGGCACGTCCCTCGATCTCCAATGCTGTGTCACCATCGAAAACCAGCACAACGTCGTCTGCAAAAGCCTGGCAATAGACATCCCCAGCTTCCAGGCTCTTAAGGAGCGGATCCAGCAACAAATTCCAGAAAATAGGTCCCGCGATGGAGCCCTGGACGCAGCCCTTGCTTGTGGCCTTACAGCACTCTTCACCTGCGTATCGCACTATGACCCTTCGGTTTTCCAGGTAGCTGTCGATGACCCTCCGCAGGATCACTGGGCACTGTTCCTCAGCCAGACGGACTCTTATGGCTGGCCACCATGCACTGTCGAAGGCTCCCTCTATATCCAATGATATCAATACCACAATTTTCTTGAGTGACAGCTTAGCGCGTATGTGCTGCATTAGTGTATAGAGGGAGTCCTCGGTGCTTCTTTGGGGCATGAATCCGTACTGACGAGTACTCATCCTGGGGATCAGATGAAACTTGAGGCGGGCCACCAACATCTTCTCATATATTTTACCGAAAATAGGCAAAAGACCGATTGGTCGGTACGCCTTCGGGTTGCCGTAATCTGTTTTACCTGGCTTCTTTAAGATTATCACTGTTGCTTCCTTCCAGATTTCGGGGAAGAGGTGGGTTCTCAGGCAGCCATTGAAGAGAGCCAAGGCCACTTCAGGGGCTCCTCTAATGGCGTGGCAGCAAATGTCGGCAGTGAGGCCGTCCGCCCCCGGCGCTTTTTTACCATTGAAGGACTCGCACGCTGCCATCAGCTCGGCCATCGTGAATGGTGGTTCACAAGACTCATCTTGCCCCCCAGCATTCACTATATCGGCCTTCTCTCTAGTAATGCGATGGCAGGTGCTGTCGGTTTCTGGGTGGTCCCCTGGGTAAAATGTTTCTGCCAATAGTTCAGCCGAGCCTTTTGCATTCAGGATCGCCCCATCCTTCACCAATGGCTGATCCTCACCTCTTCCCTTGGTCCTTCCTATAACCCGGTAGATTCCTTCCCAAACCCCTTCTCTGTCCTGTCTTGAGCAGAAGTTCTTCCAGCTCTCGACTTCGTCCTTGGCTGCTTCCGTCTCATACTCAACTTTCTGTTTCAGGTACTCTTCAACGACCTTCGATCTTCGGACTGGTGCTGCGTTCCTTACTCTGTTTTTCAGGGTAGCGACCTTCTTTTTCATCTCCTCGAGTTTTTCGGACCACCACGGCAAAGTAAACACTTCGTTTGTTTTCTTCTTCGGCATTGACGAAGTGCATGCGTCTCTAATTGAATTTATATACAATTTCGTAATTGAGTTTAATTGTTCGGCGGTGTTTAATTTGTCAATTTCTATTTTACTTATTTTATTTATCTGCATTAATTGGCCGAGTTTCTCACGAAACTCGGGCCAATTTGCTTTTTTTGTGTTAAAAATCCTAGTGGTTCTGTTGATTTTAATGCCTTTGGACTTTTTTAATTTAATGTTAAAAACAATGCCGTTGTGGTCCGAACTCGTGAGGTTCTCGTCTACCCTCCAGTCATCAACCAGGTCCAGGATATCTGTCGAACATACGGTTAAGTCGACGTGGCTGCAGTATCTTATGCCTCCTCTGATCGTGTCGAAGGTCGGAATTTCTCCTCTGTTGAGTATGTTCAGGTCTAGCTCATCGAGAACTCCGGACACTAGTTCGCCTCTGCGGTCGATGGTCAGGCTTCCCCACCAGGTACTTTTTGCGTTTGCGTCTCCTCCAAGAATCCACATTCTGGAACCTATCTCCTCCTCAACGCGTTTGAGGTGATCGAGATATGGTTCTATTGGCTGGTCTGGCTCAAAGTAAAAGGAGACTAGTGTGATCTTCCAGGCACTGGTTCGGATCCCCACCACGGTGATGTTGTTCGTGGTGAGTTTCGGGAACTGTTCGACGATGAGGTCTTGGTCAAAGACCGCTATTGCGGCCTTGACAGTCCCTTCTCCGGTGTCAGTGCTCTGAAAGATCCGAACGCCTCTATGACTCCTCATTACCTTAGCCCCGCCCACGTATGGTTCCTGGAGGAGAGCAATGGCGACTCCGCGCTTTTCCGCTTCAATAAGAAGCTCGTTTGTCGCCAGTCTTTTCCGCTGGAGGTTGGCCTGCACCAATCTGTAGGGGTTTGGGTTTCCGTGGGTGCCCTTAGCAATAAGCTACTGTAGCTCTTGCTATTTCGTCCCACCTGTGGCGTGTCGGACATTCCAAGCTGAAGGCGTTGTGGCCAGCGTCATCGAGCTTGGCTCTTGTGCAGTTCCTGCACTTTGGCAGGACACCCGTTAGAAAGTCGGAACATTCCGACCTCAGGTGCGGCCCGCCGCAGTGACTGCACAGGTCAGCGGGTTCCTTACAGTAACGTTTGCCGTGACCATAGCCTAGGCAGCGCGTGCATTGCACTAGTGGGGTCTGATCTTCGACCCTTATGCGCTGGAGGTCTACGTGCAAGCACCCTAGTTTTGTTGCCCTTCTCCATATGGTCGGCGAGACGCTGACCACAACGTGACAGGTGTGTGGGTTCCTCGTCCTCCGGTGCTTGGTGGTTTCAGTGCTTTGAGGATGTCCTCGTCTGTGTTGACTGAGAGGACGCTCCTGAGGATCAGCATGGGATCCTTGTTCTTCACCTCCTCGACATGAAGGTCCTTACTATCCCTTGCCAGTCTTTCCTTAATTTTGTCCCTTTCCGCGGTAGTCTGAAAGCCCATAATAACTTTCCGATCTTTCGCTTTCCTCACCCTTTCCACCTTTATCCAGCCTTCCTTTGCGTCTGCTGCCTTTCGCACCTTCTCCATGACTTCGTCTCCAGATTCCGTCTCGTCTATTGAGGTCACCACTATAGAGTGGAGCGTACTTCGCATCGGGTTCGCTTTTCCGCTGTGGGTTACACTCGCATATGTGTTAATTGCGCCACTCTGCAGGCTCTCCTTGTGCTGCTCAATTGCTGCTTTCAGCTCCTCCATCCCCTTGGAGTGGCTTTCTAGCAGCAATGAGTGGCTCTTTATTTGAGCCTCAAGTTGACTGTTGCTCGGGTCGGCTAGGCTAAAGGTGAGGTCGGCGGCTAGGCCTTTAGGCTGTGCGTTGTCAGACCCCTCACGAACAGACTTTGCCGATTTTTCGGCTTCCTTGACCAACTGGAGCATCCTGTCAAGCACCTCAAAAACGCCAGCTTTGATTTCGTTTTTTGTGTTCCTGGACGTGTTTAACATTATTTTTGCCTTTGTGAGACACGCTTTCGCTTCTGCCGATCGGTCCGCGTAACGGGCTTTTGGTGGCGAGTGCACCTGTAGTAGTCGCTGTTGGGGAGGTTTCTGCGCGGGTTTAGCAGGGCCAGCCTGCACCGTCTTGGTCACTATCGGGGGCGTTATGTTTGCGTTGGAGGGCCCCGCCTCCACTTCTCCGACGCTGCGTCTAACATTCGGAGGGGACGTCGACTTCTGCAGATTTGGTGGCGAAATGGTCGGCTTAGGTGATTTTTCACCATCAGCTGACTTCGCCTTGACTGGAGTCCTGAATGCGTTCATGTCGGAGGTTTGCGTCAAGTGTGTAAAATAAAAGTAAAAGGTAAAGGTGTATATGAAAACAGTAAAAATAAAAGAAAAAATTTATAGATCTAAGATTTCGAAAGAAAATCTTCAGTTTGTCGAAAAATTTTGCTCTACATAGAGTTGTCGTGGTCTTTCCTTCGCCCAGAGAGCAGGTCAAGCACTGAGAACAGTCACAAGAACTCCAGAAGTCAGATTTCTTTAAAAATAGAGTGACTTCCGGTAGGACTCTATATAGAGTCGATTTGTATCATCCAGTGGATAGCTCTCACCGAGCCCTCCCAAATGACCCCAAACTCGGTGCAATTACACCCAGGGGTTTCGGAGATATCCCAACTTGAAGATCTTGGTTTTTTGCCAGGATGGCAACCACAAAGTGGTTACAAGAGGATATCTCCGGAACCACAGGCCCAAAAACCCTGGTGTTTGGGCTTTCCGTACTTGGCTCGATGAGACCAATCCACCGGATCGGCTTTCAGCCTGAAAAATTTTAATTTCAGTAAAGCGCCTGAAAAACGTCTTACCCTGTTGTCTATGGTATGCCCATACGACCAGCGGAAGTCCCGGGCCTCTACGACTCTCCGTTAGGAAGTTATGATTGTTTTAATATTTTTCAAAATGGCCGCCGTGCTGTCAAAGACACACTTTGACAACGGATAACTTCCTTCGAGAGAGTCGCAGACCCCCCGAGTTTGGGCTCTCCCAACTCGGCCTGAGCTCCGCTGTCTGCTGAAATTGCTTTCAGGGTCCTGAATTTTTTCAGCTCCAAACCGCCTGAAATCTTGGGGTATGAAGGATGATGAGCCCCTGAACGTATGTTAAAAAACCGCGATCTGTTGCGGCTTATGGTTCAGAAGTTACGACGGTTTGAAGCTAAACAAAATGGCCGCCGAGCTGTCAAAAGTCGTTTTAGAAAGCCCGTAACTTTGGAACCCTTCGTCGCAGAGGGACGGGGTTTTGGGTATACAGCTCGGCGTCACTTCAAGTTTATCCTGAAAGCAATTTCAGCAACAAAAAATTTTAGGGCCTGAAACAGGCTGAAAGCAAGAAAAGCTTAAAGCTACTTATATACTACGGGCCTGACTGAAAAAACGGATAAAATCGGGCCAGTGGTTCCCGAGATAGCCTGCTTTAAAAAATAAAACCAAAAAACCAAGATGGCGAGTTTTACTCGAATCAGCCAATTTAGAAGATAAGGGGCCCGAGTTTGGGCTTAAATAGGTCGTATTATATATGTCGCCGCAGGAGTCTCTATCTGCTAAGATTTAATCTAATTAATAACACTCGTAAACTATTCCATTGTAATATTGATGAACCTGCCATCTCTGCTTTGGCAGTTGGCATTAACAATTATTTACAAAAATCATTATTCGATTGAGAGAAGGGTTAAGCGCCATCTATTGGCATTTGTATTAACTAAGACTTAAATAGATCTTCGAGTGACAATTTAAGAGATTAATTAAACAAGTTTAGCTAGAACTACAGTTAAAATTAAGATAGCTAATATTTTATAACTATTGGGATTTTACCAATTTGTCATAGCTCGTTCGTGGACTACGGTTTCTTTGATTGTATGGCAACACTCCACATGTGGATGTCGCCATACAAACGCGCTAAGTACAATTTTAATGGTCAATAAGTCAATTTATAATTCTAAACTATAACTAAATCAGTTTTACTGAAACTAGCTACAAACCAAAATAAGTAACAAAATTATTTACAAAGCAATCTATTAATGGAAGACTTATTCTTTGTATTAATTTGACGTGTCTTCCGTTTTGTCGGAAATGGTTTAATAACAAGTGTAAAAAGGAATTGAGCTAGTAATTAAGCTTAAACTTAATAATACCTTTGCATTTGTGAATATTAGTATTGTTTAATTATTACAATAATTAAGTGTGAAGTATTCTGATATTGTTTGTAAGTTTTAATGACCTTACGATGTAATGAATTACTGTACTGAGGGAGTGAGCAACTTCCGGTCACTCTAGAGAGGCGTTGAAGACGCGGTGTGTCTCGTTGAGTAAAACAATTGAATTATTAAGAAAATAGTAATGGCTTTTAAAGTAAACATTACAAGCTTGTGTAAATGAGAAATGTAATATTGGTTGAAAAGAGTGTAAGGAGTTTCTTTGTCCGTTCTTCTCCTTATTAACAATATGCGAACGGGCTGCTTGACTCGGAATGTTTATTGTGCCTGTACCTAAATGGTTTCTTAGAAATAAACGTTTGGAGTTTGAGTAAAATGTGGTGTGTGATTTCAACTACCCATCTACCTATCTACCAACAATGAAGAATCACATCGCACGGCGATGTGATGGTTATTAGACTGCAAGACATTAAGTATGGCGGCGAATGGCGCCAATATTCGAGGACTGCTCTTCTCCAGGGATTCCCTGTCGTGATATCAGAAGAGGTGATAGCTCTTGCGCACTGCTCATAATGCCGGACATCCAGAACAATTGCGAGGAACTAATACTCTTGCTTTCGTGACCATGGCCGAAGGCGTGGCAAAGAAATTATTTACCGAAGTGAATACCACGACGACTTATTATGCTGCCACAGCCAATATACGGTGATAAGTGGCAATGAACTGATAAACAAGATTTTCATCAAATTGGCTGACAGATCCTCACCGACATGATAATTATGGCTTACCGCAACTAGAACGTATTGACTCAAGTCAACACATGAAAATGCAATTTACATGGGTAACAAACAATGAAGTTGTATGTGATTGAAAACTTCACACTCAAAATTATCATCATGAACAGCACAGAATGACCGAAGCAGAATAAACAAAGTTGGTCTCCGGGAAAACATCATTACAAATAAACCTGCTGATGGATACCCACACCAACCCCGGGAAGTATTTTGTTTTTATTAACTTTAGTATTATTAACTGTAGATATTTACAGTTAACAATATTTTTATTTACCACAACTCTGGCTAGATAAACTAGACTTGAGCTGAGCCTATAACTAGAAAACCTGTGGAAGTGAAACAACAAAACTAACCACTCCATAGATTCTATGCACTCAACTCATCAATCAGATTCAACTATTTAATTACTACAAATGAATTAACCAAGTAGTAACTATGTTGTCAATGTGATGTCAGTGACTTTTCAATTACAGAGACTAGAAACATGCAATAGTAAACATTTTTATTAGTAATTAAGTAGTCACATCTGTCTGACATTCACACTGTAGATTTATACCTCACAATCAGATATTGTTTGCGTTATGTGCAAAGTTTATGGCATTTTCAAATAAAAATGCAAACTTGAAAACATTTGTTATTGGACAATGTGTTGCAAGATTCAAACAAAAACACATTGTTATGAACTCATTTATAAAAACAAGACTAATAATGAAATGTTTAACATATTATTTCAGTACAGCAATTTGTGACAAAGAAATCTTAGCGCACTAAATCAACGAAACAAAGTTTTCAATATTCTGATAAAATGTGAATGTTATGTCAGTGCAGCTACACAATCAGCAGTGTTTTAAATGTGTTTCTGATAAGTTTAACTTTCCCATCTTAGTTTAATTAACTTAATTGAAGTACTTAAATAACTATTTCAAAACAATCAATAACCAACTATAACTTTTACTCCAACTAATTTAAACAATAGTAGGACTGCTTTGTTGGTCCAGTGGTTATGAGCCGTATTATTAAAGCATGTGGACCTGGATTCTCTTCCCAGGTCAGGCAAAGTGTTATTGGGTTTTTCCATCAGGAATTTCTCAGTAGCAGGCCAGACAATCATATGAAAGGCAAATAGCAATATCGCTAAATTAGAGACTTGGGCACGGTGTGGATTTATTATTTACACCTCTGCCTATCCTTTCAGGGATTGCAGGTGTGATGTTATGTACACACAACACTATTATTATTATTTACTTGCACTGACTACCTCATTGGTTGCAAGTGTGACTGTTAACAGTTGAGCATAGGACCCTGGGTTCGATTCCCATCCCAGGTAAAGCAAAGTGTTGTAGGGTTTTTCCATTAGGAATTTCTCAGTAGTAACCACAGAGTATGGAATTGTGCCTGGTTAATACAAATACGCTCCCTATTACGTGCGACCTAAACATAACTGGGGAAATGTGAATGCAGTTTTAGCTACACTGCTAACCCATTGAGAATCACAAGCGTGATGTTTTGATAAGTTATTTATCTGCACGAATTCTCACATTTCAGGTTCCAGGCAGTTGTTTTATCACAGAGAAAATGATAACCTACTATCAAAGAAATTGAAACAAAATTGAGAGCAACCATAAAGAAGACTCAAGTTCTTCTAAAACTATGCATGCAGTCACTCCAAGATAGTGACATGACATCAAGTGTGGAAGGCTATACCACCGCCATAAGAATACCTTTAAATAAGCCGGCTAACCAATACATATCACAATTGGTTTTAGCCAACCAATACAAGCAGACCAATTTCAACATAAACTATCAACATTCCAACTGTTGACAACGTGACTCAACTCAGTTTTAAAAATGAACAACATCATGGAATTCAGCCTGGTGAACAGATGACCGTGTCGCCAACTGTGGAGTCTTCAAATGGGGAACAGCATGAGAACAGCCAAACAGGGATGATTGTTACAGTGTCCTCGCACCATAAAATAACAAGTAAAGGTGAGGAGTTTTCAAACTACTTCCTACACTTCCCCACTGATACATCAATAGGGGTAATACAATAGCCAATTCAACCTACTTACATGATGCTCCTGTGTGATGAGTGTCATGTATCCACATTCATTATTTTTGTTTTTGTAATGCTGCTAGTTGTTAGCAATTATTAACAATGAAAAATAACTAAATGTTAGTACTCCTAACAGTAACTAATAAAATGAATAGTAATAATACTCAGAACAAGCCGTTGGTATCCGTGGAGGAAACAACAAGCTCAATGAATACTCACAACAAATAACACAAATACTATTAGTTTAGTAATAATGATCACAACAAATGACAAACAATTACAAATACTATCAGTGCCGTGGAGGTACTTGGTAATGAGCATAACAAATAACTTGATCCTATCAGCAGCTGTGTAGGCTACTGATAATGAACACAACAAATTATCCTATCAGTAGCCGTGGAGGATACTGATAATGAAAACAAACTATTAGTGGCCGTGGAGGCATCTAATAAACAATACTCTCATGTTATCCTGCTGGGTCCACGGTGTACTAACACCCAGAGCCTGGTTCCTTATATCCTGTCAAATCAAAGACTTCGTGCCTGTCATGGAGCAATGGTCCTAAACTCCTTATCCTTTAATCCTGTCAAATCAAAGACTTTGTGTCCATCACAGAGCGGTGTTCCTGATCCTATCCTTCTATCCTGTCAAATCCAAGACTTTGTGTCTATCACAGAGCATTACCTTCCCGTGAGAATGAACAAACAAAAAAACACATTACTTACACTACACTTACCAAATGAAAATTACAGAATATTGAAAGCAATAAAAAGTTTTAAATAAAACGTATCTAGTAGACAGTAGATCTATAACAAAGTTCTGAAGTCAACTAGAACCATAGATCATTTTAAGCATAAGAATTTAATGAAAATGTTAAATTATTAAGAGACAACATTATTTTTAGCGAACAGCTGACCCATCAACCTCACCTACCATTAGCTCAAATACAAGTTTCAAAAGTGCTTGAAAACTAGCTGATACTAAACACACTAATTCAACACATGTTGGATAATTTTGACAACAATATTCTTTTTGACTAGTAGCTGATCAAACTATGTCAATGAACTCAATTCAATTCTTGTAATTGGATAATCCAGGCTACAACATGTTATTTAACTAATGCGTCATGTTCGTGAACGGGCGCTGTCAGTTGTGACTGGTCATCTCTTAGATGCCATGGCTTATTTGAATTAATTATTTTGTTTTTACTATGGACACTTTTAACATGCACATGCTACATTGTTCTCACAAAATTTACCATCTCAACATGAATGATGTAACCAAGATTTTGTAACAATAATTTGATTTAAAAAAGTGTCCATGGAGTTTCTTGCCCATTCTTCTCCATAGAGATCTACGCTAGGGAATGGGCAACTACAATACTTTCACAGTTTTTATGTCTTGTGACTGGGACTGTAGCTACATTTAATTTTCATCTTTGTTTTGACAAATCAAAAGTGCCTGTAATTGGTCAACTTGAAATAAATGCTTTGATTTTGATTTTGACAAATAGCTTAAGCAGCTTGAATCTAAGCTAAGCACAACTAAAAGATTAAAAAATAATTTCAAGCAGATCTAACTCTGCGACTGTGTATGCTTCTAGGTGAAGACATAAACACATTTATTTTTATTGAAATAATTGGAAAATTGAATAGATGTCAGATCTATTACAAGCTTTCTATGTTGACTGGAACTTTCTGTTACCAAATCCTACAATTCAATGAACAATGTAGGATTATAAAAATAAAAGCAACAATAATCTGCCGACAAAATTTATCTCCACTATTTCAGATAACAACTACGAATCTCCACATAGTGATGGCGACGGCAGGTGCAGAGCGCGCACCGCCGATCAGAATGGCCGTGTCGCCGCAGGAGTCTCTATCTGCTAAGATTTAATCTAATTAATAACACTCGTAAACTATTCCATTGTAATATTGATGAACCTGCCATCTCTGCTTTGGCAGTTGGCATTAACAATTATTTACAAAAATCATTATTCGATTGAGAGAAGGGTTAAGCGCCATCTATTGGCATTTGTATTAACTAAGACTTAAATAGATCTTCGAGTGACAATTTAAGAGATTAATTAAACAAGTTTAGCTAGAACTACAGTTAAAATTAAGATAGCTAATATTTTATAACTATTGGGATTTTACCAATTTGTCATAGCTCGTTCGTGGACTACGGTTTCTTTGATTGTATGGCAACACTCCACATGTGGATGTCGCCATACAAACGCGCTAAGTACAATTTTAATGGTCAATAAGTCAATTTATAATTCTAAACTATAACTAAATCAGTTTTACTGAAACTAGCTACAAACCAAAATAAGTAACAAAATTATTTACAAAGCAATCTATTAATGGAAGACTTATTCTTTGTATTAATTTGACGTGTCTTCCGTTTTGTCGGAAATGGTTTAATAACAAGTGTAAAAAGGAATTGAGCTAGTAATTAAGCTTAAACTTAATAATACCTTTGCATTTGTGAATATTAGTATTGTTTAATTATTACAATAATTAAGTGTGAAGTATTCTGATATTGTTTGTAAGTTTTAATGACCTTACGATGTAATGAATTACTGTACTGAGGGAGTGAGCAACTTCCGGTCACTCTAGAGAGGCGTTGAAGACGCGGTGTGTCTCGTTGAGTAAAACAATTGAATTATTAAGAAAATAGTAATGGCTTTTAAAGTAAACATTACAAGCTTGTGTAAATGAGAAATGTAATATTGGTTGAAAAGAGTGTAAGGAGTTTCTTTGTCCGTTCTTCTCCTTATTAACAATATGCGAACGGGCTGCTTGACTCGGAATGTTTATTGTGCCTGTACCTAAATGGTTTCTTAGAAATAAACGTTTGGAGTTTGAGTAAAATGTGGTGTGTGATTTCAACTACCCATCTACCTATCTACCAACAATGAAGAATCACATCGCACGGCGATGTGATGGTTATTAGACTGCAAGACATTAAGTATGGCGGCGAATGGCGCCAATATTCGAGGACTGCTCTTCTCCAGGGATTCCCTGTCGTGATATATATAATAGACCCTATCCTAACGTCAAAAATTTATTTTTTATAATTATTTTAGATTTATAGCCTAAAAGCAGTTAAAATTCAATAACTCTGAAACTAAACATTCAAAAATTCTGAAAAATTCAGACAGTATACATTAAATAAGGACCTACAACAATTTATCATAAATTTTTTGAAAATCCAAACACCAGGCCAAAATATTTTAAAAATATGGTTTTCTTAGAAAATACCTTATAACTTTAAAACTACTCAAATTAAAAATCTAGAACTTAGTATCTCTATCCAACTAATGAGCGCGCACCAGGCTGCAGTTGAAAATTTTCGAAAAACTTCTTCAGTCCAGAGTTATGATGGCCTATTTTTGAAGATTTGTAACTGTCATATATAATTATGTATATGACTTAAAATTCTAATTAAAGATGCACTCGCCTTGTTTGATAGGGGTCCAGACTTTCCCCAAATTTCACGCCGCTATCTCCACTCGTTCAAAATTTTCAGGCCACGTGGAATCTTGAAAAACCTGAATATCTTGCGAAGGTTCGATGGCAAGTTGTCTCCGAGTGTCCCAGATGGAAGGGGACCTTGATGCCCACTGGATTCCAGCAAAAAACAGGGGGGTCGTCGCTCTTGTTCTCGCAGCGTTTTCGTTTTTGTAAAATGCAGATTCCACTTAACCTCTAAATATCGGGTTTTTCAGCCCTTTTCACCAGAAAGCACTGCAATCCTTTTTGATTTTTCACGTGGTAATGTGGGGGCAAATTTACTGCACACCCTGACACTTAATTTGTCAAAATACGAGCACTTTTGACCACTTTTTTGAATTTTTTACTGCGGAGCGGCTTTAAAAATGATCCGACCACCACGGAGGCTCGGGGGGAACTGGGTTAGGTTAGGTTTTTTTTTTTTTTTTTTTTTTTTTTTTTTTATTAACTAGTTCCTCCAACGAGCGTCGGAGCCCTTACTAATCTATGCATCTTTCATTCAAGTTCTCACTGTTATTCCTCTCGCACTTTCATGCCGCATACTGGTTCTTTCTCATAGCCATCCACATTCATTCAATGGGTGGGATTCCCATTATTACTACTCTTCTTGTCTAACATATATCTATTTTCATTTAATTTGAATAGGGGAAATAAATTACAAGCAACACTTTAAAAACTTTTTCTTCTTGAGCTATACCTATTTTTCTTTTGAATATAGTTTTCCTTTTTTATTTTATTTTAATAGGGAAATTTAATCACATACAGTCTTATAAACATTTTCTTCTGAACTTAATAATATACTACTATAAAAATTATGATTATACTAGTACAACTTATTTTCTTGTTTTTACATGTTTCTTATATGCTATTTTCATTTATATTTCTACTTATTCTAATATTCTAATGCTATTGTACAATCTATTTCTACTCTTAAATGTCTATGTTTACATTGAATATATATAACAATATATTTGAAACATAGTTTTAACAACTTTAAACACTTTTGTTTCTTTCAATAGCTTTATTGCAGATTTTTATACAATAGTTTATAAATTCCTGTCTCTTTTTTCCGGATATTATTTCCCTTATGCTTCCTCTCTCGAGTTTCGTATCTATTTTAAGCTCTATTTCGTACCTTTCCGTCGCGTACACCGGGCAGTCTAGGAGTATGTGTGGGACCGTTTCGCTTAATCCAGGGTCACAGATACACGATGGGTTCCCCTTACACTTGAAGCGATGCAAGTATTCGGAGAACCCACCGTGTCCCGTCATAATTTGGGTTAGTACCGGGTTTATTCCTATCTTTTTGACCGTTTTGTACGCCGCCACTGCGTCCGGGAAAAACAGTTTTGTAACAGAGGCCGTTTGCCCCGTCGTATACCTTTGGTTCCATTCATCAAGCGTGACCATACGAATGTGACGCTTGATGAAGGAAACCGGACACAGGTCGTAGTCAGGTTTCCTCTTGTTACTCAGGGCGGCCTCCTTTGCCAGCTGATCCGCTCTTTCGTTGCCCTCAAACCCTGCATGGGCCTTTATCCAGAACAAGTTTACCACCTTGTTTTGTTGGGATACTGCTGTTAGATTATCCCTGGCTTCCACTGCTAGGGGATGAAGGCAGCTGTGGTTTTTCACTGTTTGGAGGGCCGCCATGGAGTCGCTGTACACTCCGAAGGTGGATGAAGAATGCTTCTGGATTTCCCTAGTTGCCCGGCATATCGCCAGAAGTTCCGCCTGGTAGACCGTGCAATAATCCGGTAGTGCCAATCTGATAGCGCGCGCCTCGGTGTCGCCCCTCCATATGGATAGAGCGGCACCGACGCGCCCCTCTATTTTGCTTCCGTCTGTGAAGATTTTAACTTCCAGGTTTGCGTTGGCGTCGACTTGCTCACGGTCAGCCAGACTTACGAACTCCAGGTCGATACGCCTAGCCGGATGCGGGGATTCCATAGCGGAGGCCACCCGCTCCACCTCCCTGCCCACTAGCACTGCCTGGGGTACGCCTCTCCTGGTCTCATAGAGTGAGGCCGCCTCGCGGACCCGGAGATCTAGAGGGAGCAACCCAGCCAGAAGCAGTGCCGAGTTCAGGGAGACAGTGCGGTAGGCTTTGCACATTTTCTGTGCAATTCCGCGTTGCACGACACCCAGCTGCTTTATGACTCCCAACTTACTTGCTGCTGGAGCCCATACACTGGCGGCGTACAGGACGATCGGTTCTACAGTTGCTGTATATATAATTTTTATGACCTCTGGATTTAGTCCCCAGCTCACCCTTGCCGCTCTACAGAGTTGCTTGTGAACACCTATGGCCCTGCGGCATACGTTGGACACATGAGTGTTAAATGTTAGTTTGTCGTCGATGGTGACACCCAGAATCTTGATTTCTCTTGAAACATTTATGTCAACCCCGCCCATGCTCAGGCGTGGGGTATCATACTTTAATTTCTTAGTAATGACCATCGCATTGGTTTTTTGTGGTGCAAATTTAAGTTTGTTTTTAACACCCCACGCCCGAACATGGTCGAGGGCGGCGTTTGCTTTCCGCTCGATTTCCATAGCTGTGTCACCATCGAAAACAAGAACAACATCGTCCGCGAATGCTTGGGAATAATCCCCTCTCCCCTGCAGAGTTTTCAGAAGTGGGTCCAGGAGCAGGTTCCAGAAGAAGGGGCCTCCGATGGAGCCCTGCACGCAACCTTTGTTAGTGCCCTTTGCGTACTCTTCTCCACCATACCGGACTCTGACCCTTCTGTCCCTCAGGTAACTGTCGACGACCCTCCTCAGGTTGACCGGACACTCTTCCTCAGCCAGACGGACTCTGATAGCCGGCCACCAGGCGCTGTCGAAGGCTCCCTCTATGTCAAGAGATACAAGTATTACTATTTTCTTTTCATCAATCTTTTTGCGGATGTGCTGCATAAGATCATAGAGGGAGTCATCGGTACTCCTCTGTGGCATGAATCCGTACTGGCGAGTACTCATCCTAGGTAGAATGTAGAACCTGAGGCGGGCTACCAGCATCTTTTCAAATATTTTACCCAGAATAGGTAACAAGCCGATTGGTCTATAAGCTTTAGGTTTGGTATAATCTCCTTTACCTGGTTTCCTTAGTACCACAACCGTAGCCTCCTTCCAAGGTTTTGGGAAGTATCCGTGTTCCAGGCACTGGTTCAGAAGGGCCAGGAAGGTCTCTGGTGCACTGCAAATGGCACGGCTGCAGATATCGGCTGTAAAGCCATCAATTCCCGGAGCCTTTTTGGGGTTGAAGGAGTCGCTGGCTGTTTTCAATTCTGCCATGGTGAAGGGCGGATCGTGGCATTCCCTGTTCTCCTCTTCATTAACTCTGTCTGCTTCCAGTCGAATGTGACAGTGGTATTCACTATCAGCATTGACAGAGTCGTCAGGGTAAAAGGTTTCCGTGAGAAATTTCACGGACCCTTTCGCGTCTAGTTCTTCTCCATCCTTCACCATGGGCAGATCCTCTTCTCTACGCGTAGTCCTTCCTATTACCCTATAAATCCCCTCCCAAACCCCTTCCCTATCCTGCTTGCAGCAAAACTCTTTCCAACTCTCGGTTGCAGCTTTTGCTTCTTCTAATTCGTACTCTTCTTTCTGTTTCAGGTACTCTCCAACGACCTTCGATCTTCGGACAGGAGCAGCGCACTGGATTCTTCGCTTCTTGGTGGTGACTAGTTGCTTAAGCTTCTCGAGATTTTCCGACCACCACGGCAAGGTAAAGTTTTCTTTTTTGTTTTTAATAGGCATTGTCGAATCGCATGCTTCTTTAATTGCTTTTATTAAGTTATTTGTTATTAAGTCTATTTGTTCAGCGCTATTAACCTTATCTATTTCTAATTTTGTGACATTATACTCTTTTGCCAATTGGTTGAATTTCTCATTAAATTCGTCCCAATTGGCTTTTTTGGTATTGTAGATTCGAGTCGTTCTTTCTATTTTAATTCCTTTAGATTTCCGTAATTTAATATTAAAAGTTATGCCGTTGTGGTCGGAGCTCGTTAAACCTTCGTCTACTCTCCAGTCATCCACCAGTCCAAGAATGTCCGTTGAACAGGCTGTGATATCGACGTAGCTGCTGTACCTCTGTCCACCTCTAATAGTATCGAAGGTCGGGATTTCCCCTACGTTGAGTACATGAAGCCCCATTTCTCCGAGAGTTCCACATACGTCTTCGCCTCTGTTGTCAATAGCTGGGCTTCCCCACCACGTGCTCTTCGCATTAACGTCCCCTCCAACGATCAGTGGCTTGGTGCCATTTGCAACCTCAATTTTCTTGAGATGTTCCAGGTATTCGTCCAACAGCTTGTCTGGCTCAAAATAGAGCGAGACGAGTGTGATCTCCCAAGCACTGGTTTGGATTCCCACGACACAGATGTTGTTGGTGGTGAGTTTTGGGTATTGGACGACATTAACGTCGTTATCAAAGACGGCAATTGCCGCCTTAACAATCCCTTCTCCTACATCAGTGCTTTGGAAGACCCTCACTCCCCTCTGACTCTTCACCGTCTTGAGGTTGCCGACGTAAGGCTCCTGGATGAGTGCAGCCGCTATTCCGCGTTTCTCTGCTTCCAGAAACATCTCATTTGTCGCAAGCTTCTTTCGTTGGAGGTTGGCCTGTGCGAATTTATAGGCATGTTGTGCCCTCTGGGTGCCCTTAGCAATATGCCACCGTGGACCTTGCTATTTCGTCCCATTTGCGGCGTGTTGGGCATTCAAAGCTGAAGGCATTGTGGTCAGCGTCCCCGAGCTTAGCTTTGGTGCAGTTTTGACACTTGGGCGGGACACCCGTTATGAAGTCTGCGCATTCCGACCTCAAATGAGGGCCGCCACAGTGGCTGCACATGTCTACCGACTGTTCACAGTATTTCTTGCTGTGCCCAAAGCCCAGACAGCGTGTACACTGCATCAATGGGGTCTGGTCTTCGGCCCTGATGCGTTGGAGATCGATGTGAACATATCCCTTCGCTGTTACCCGTTTCCAGATATCTGGCGAGACGCTGAGCACGATGTGGCCGGTGTGCGGATTCCTAGTCCTTCTCCTGTATTTTATCTCAACCTTTGCCATCCCACCGCTGAGGCCGCGGAAAACATCCTGGTTTTGGTTCCTGAATGCCTTAAGAACGTCCTCGTCGGTATTGACCAATAGAACGCTCTTGAGGATCAGCATAGGATCCTTATTTTTCACCTCCTCAACGGTGAGACTGGCTCCATTCTTCCTCAATCTTTCCTTCACCTTGTCTCTTTCTTCCGTCGTCTCAAAACCCATAATCACCTTCCTATCCTTCGCCTTCCTTACCTTCTCCACCTTTATCCATCCTTCTTTCGCATCTATCGCCTTCCTCACCTTATCAAGAACTTCTTCTCCCGAATCCTCCTCATTGCTGGAGGTGACCACGACTGAGTGCAGTGTTCGCTTTTCCAGCGCGCCCCTGCTCCCACTCCCGGCCACTCCCGCATATGTTGGAGTCTCCACTTTATCATTTCTTTCATACTGAGTCTCTATTATACCCTTGAGCTCCTCCATCCGTTTGTTGCTTTCCAGTAACAACTTGGAGTGCTCCTCAATTCTCTCCATCAATTGGCTCGTCTCTTGATTGGTTGAGTGCGAATTTTTATCTGCGTTTATAGATAAGGCGGCATCAATAGCGGCTGCTTTGGGCTGTATGATTTCTTGAGTCCCTCCTGCGCTTTTTGACTTGGCCTCCCTTTCAGCTTCTTTGACCAGCTGAAACAAGCGGTCTAGAACTTCAACGATGATATATTTTATTTCATTTTTTGTATTTCTTGAGCTGCTTAGGTGTAATTTGGCTTTGTTAAGGCAGGCCCTAGCTTCTGCTGAGCGATTCGCGTACTGTGGCTTTGGCGGCGATCGTGGAGGGCTTTTGGGGCTCAGTAGACTAGTTTCCTTTTTAGCAGCGCCAACACTTTCCTGTCTTTTCGCTGCTTCGGGCTTTGACTCTTGCAAAGACGTCGTCGTTGGCTTGACTTTAGGGGGGTAAGTCAGGACAGTCTTCTTCGGGGGCGATGGTGTTTTGGGGGTTGGAACCGTTTTGGGTCTTCCGGCTTCCAATTCCTCAATGCTGCGCCTCTCCGAGGGGCCTGCCTGACTTGCTTGGTTCCTTTCCAAGTCTAAGCTATCCGTGGGATTTGCCTTTTTGGCTGGTGTGCGTAACCCCATCATTTTATCACAGGAACTTAAGAACTAGCTAAACGTCAACAAACCTGCCAGGTATTGTAGAGGGATACCCCGGTCAAGTAAAGGAATATAAAAACAAGGAAAAGAAAATAATGTCGTGTAAAAGGGTATGTAAATAATAGCGATGTCAATGGGATTCCAACGGAATCTTGTCGATCTATGTACTAATTTCTGCTTTTTCTCTTAGATGGTGTACGCGACTTGAAGTTCAACGGTGTGCTATGGTTGTTCAATGCAATGGAGGACGATGGCGTGACAAGAAGAGAGAGCAGAAAGAAAAACACAAGGTAGGTACAGAGAGACAGGTTTTTATAAATAATTACAAAAACAAAGAAAAAGAGTAAAGATAATTAAGATTTTAAAATCTTTATGTCAGTTGTGCGTTCAAAAGAACGGGTCGTGCACAACCAAAATAGACGGAGACCCTTCCAGGAGCCAACCCGCGTCAATTAAAAGTGACTCTACAAAAAGCTCTATGTAGAGTCGTTTCACTAGGTCCAGTGGATAGCTCTCACCGAGCCCTCTAAAAAGAACCCAAACTCGGCGCAGTTTAGTCAAGGGGCTCCGGAGATATCACGACTTAAAGATTTGGTTTTATACCAAAAAGAAAAACCGAAAGTGGTTACAAGAGGATATCTCCGGAGCCACCGGTCCAAAAACCCCAGTGCTTGGGCTCCCCGAACTTGGCTTGGTGAGACCAATCCACTGGAAAAGCTTTCAGCCTGAAAAATGTTGTCTTCAGGAAAACGCCTGAAAATGGTCTCCCTCTATGCTCGGTGGCCTGCCGATGTGACCAGCGGAAATCCCGGCCCTCTACGCCTCTCCGTTTGGAAGTTATAGCTGTTTAAAAATTTTCCAAAATGGCCGCAGTTCTGTCAAAGCCCTACTTTGACAACGGATAACTTCCTTCTGGAGAGTCGCAGATCCCCCGAGTTTGGGCTCTCCCAACTCGCCCTGGGCTCCGCTATTCGCTGAAACTGTTTTCAGGGTCCTGAAATTTTTTAGCTCCAAACCGCCTGAAATCCTGGGGTACGAAGGATAATGAGTCCTTAACTATAAAGTGAAAAACCGCAGTCTCCTACGACTTACGGTTCGGAAGTTATGACGGTTTGAAGCCAAACAAAATGGCCGCCGAGCTGTCAAACGTAATTTTGAAATGCCCGTAACTTTGAAACCCTGCGTCGCAGAAGGACGGGGTTTTGGATATACAGCTCGGCGTCACTTCAGGTATGCCCTGAAAGCAGTTTCAGCGACAAAATATAATATGGCCTGAAACAGCCTGAAACACATTCACACTGAAAGTTTGTTGTATACTACGAGCTAATTTGAAAATCCGGTAAGAATCGGACCAGCGGTTCCCAAGTTATCGTGCTCTGAAAATGACAACCAAAAAACCAAGATGGCGGGATTTGTCAAGAAAAGCCAAACTGTGAGTTATCTGGCCCGTGTTTGGGCTCAAATAGGTCACAATTATTGCATTGGACCCTGTCCTGGCGTCAAAAAAGGTTATTTTCTATTTAATTTCGAATTAAAGCCAAAAAACACTTAAAATTATATAACTCCGGAACCGCTCGTAGAAAAATTTTGAAAAAAATGTTAAAAAATACGTAAAATATAGAGCTACAATTATCAATAAATACAAAATTTAAAAATCAAAAACCAAGTGGAAATTTTTTAGAAAAAATGATTTTCCTGTGAAATACTCTATAATTTAAAAACTATTCAATCTAAAAATCTAAAACTTAGAATCTATAATCCATTCATGAGCGCGCCAAGGTCTGCAGTTGAAAAATTTGGAAATTGTGCTCAGGACCGAAGATACAGCAGTCAAAGTTTGTGAACTTTTAAGTTCATTTAAAAATCAGCTTTTGAAGGTAGATGAATTATTTTTGTGGTTACCTTTTATTTAGTAACAGGAGATGGTAGCTACAAAATTTCAGGCTTCTATCTCTGCTCCTTTTGAATTTTCAGCCCACGTGGTTTTTACTTTTTTCAGTATAACAACTGAAGCTCTGGGTTTTCGTGGTTTGTTGGTGGTCAAGCGAAGTGCGGGGGGTGAGGCGCTCCCTTTCCTTCAATAAAAAGGAGGGGTCGTCGATCTCGTTCAGTCAGCGTTTTCGTTTGAAATTTTATCTTCAAAGTTTAACCTCAAAAAATGTAGGTTTTTCAGGTTTCTGTCGTAGTCAACTGAAGTCCGGATTGAAAATTTTAGCTGAGCTTATAGCTTTCACTTCACCTCACACAAAGACACCAAATTTGACGAAATCGGACCACTTTTTACCACTTTTTTGATTTTTAAAAGCAAGAGCGTTGCGGAAAACGTGGCGTTCGCGGCGGTGGTTGGAGCCAGACTGGTTAGGTTAGGTTAGGTTAGGTTAGGTTCCGGAGGAAGAGGCCGCGCGGTATGAGGTGTACCGCGCGGCCAAGGAGGCTCTGTGGCTGGCCGTCGGCGAGGCTAAGACTCGAGCCAGGGAGGAGATGCTGTCGGCTCTCGACGCGAATCCGTGGGGGCGCCCTTACCGTGCGGTCCGAGGGAAACTTCGTGCCTGGGCACCCCCACTCACCGAGAGCCTGCAGCCTGAGCTGTTGCAGGAAGTGGTCGCAACGCTCTTCCCTGCTAGAGAGGAACATGTTCCACCGCCGATGGCTTTGCCCTCAGCCACAGAGCCAACTGATGAGGAGGACGTCAGCGTCCCAGAGGTGACACAAGCAGAGATGAGGGTGGCGATAACGCGGCTTCGGGCCAAGACCGTTGCCCCAGGGCCTGACGGAGTTCCCGGAGTAGCGCTCGCCCTCGCTCTGAAGGAGCTAGAGCCCCAACTGAGAGGACTCTTCACCGCATGTCTAGAGCAGGGCCAATTCCCTAGTGAGTGGAAAAAGGGTCGTCTGGTCCTGCTCAGGAAGCCGGGGCGCCCAGCGGACTCGCCGTCTGCGTACCGGCCCTTAGTGCTGCTGGACGAGGTGGGTAAGCTTTTTGAGCGGATTATCGCTGCCCGCCTCGCCGGCCACTTGTACAGACAGGGGCCGGATCTGGACGACAGCCAGTTCGGCTTCCGGCATGGGCGCTCCACGGTGGACGCCATATTGCGGGTAAGAGTCCTGGCGGAGGAAGCGGTGTCCCGGGGCGGGGTGATGTTGGCGGTGTCCTTGGACATCTCCAACGCTTTCAACACCCTGCCCTGGAGCTGTATTCGGGAGGCGCTGTGTTACCACAGGGTGCCCCCGTACCTCCGCCGCATCGTTGGGGCTTATTTGGCGGAAAGGTGTGTCACCTACTCGGGACGCGACGGCGGAGGCCGGCGCGACATGTCGTGCGGTGTTCCACAGGGTTCGGTCGTTGGCCCACCCCTGTGGAACATCGGGTACGACTGGGTGCTGAGAGGCGAGCTCCAACCGGGAGTGGCCCTGGTGTGTTACGCAGACGACACGCTGGTCACGGCCCGGGGGAGCTCGTACAGGGAGGCAGCGTTGCTAGCGACCTGTGCGGTCTCACAGGTTGTGGGCCGCATACGGCGCCTGGGCCTGGAGGTGGCCCTCAACAAGTCGGAGGCCGTGGTCTTTCACGGCCCCCGGCGGGCGCCGCCGCCGGGATCACATATTGTGGTAGGGGGGACCCCGATCGCTGTCGAGTCCACCATGAAGTATCTGGGATTGGTGCTCGACAGCCATTGGAACTTCGGCCCCCACTTCCGGCGACTGGCGCCCAAGTTGATGGGCGCTGCGGGCGCGCTTGCAACGCTGCTTCCCAATCTAGGGGGGCCGAGCACCGCCTGTAGGAGACTGTACCTAGGGGTCTTGCGATCCATGGCCCTGTACGGGGCCCCGGTGTGGGCCTCTGACTTGACGGCCGGCAGCATCGCGATGTTGCGGAAACCGCAGAGGGCGATGGCCGTCCGGTCAATCAGGGGGTATCGCACAGTCTCCTACGAGGCGGCTTGTGCACTGGCCGGGTCGCCACCTTGGGACCTAGAGGCGAGAGTCCTCGCGTCGCTTTATCGGTGGCGCGAGGAGGTGCGGACGCGGGGCGATGGACCGATGCAGCGAGAGATCGATCTGCGTCGGTCTCAGCTCCGCGAGGTCCTGGTGGCGGAGTGGCGGGACAGGCTTCTACGCCCTACCGCCGGCCTCGCTACCATCGAGGCGATCCGACCGGTGCTCGAGGAATGGCTCGAGAGGAGGCACGGCTCCTTGTCGTTTCGGGCGACGCAGGTACTGTCGGGGCACGGCTGCTTCGGGAAGTACCTGTGTCGCATAAACAGGGAGCCGGACGCTCGGTGTCATCACTGCGTCCACTGTCTGGAGGACACGGCGCGGCATACGCTGGCAGAGTGTGCCGCATGGGAGGAGCCGCGCCGTGCCCTCGTGACAGAAGTGGGAACCGATCTGTCGCTGCCGGCCGTCGCTCGCGCGATGGTCGGGAGCGCGGAGTCGTGGGATGCGGTGATCTCCTTCTGTGAAACGGTCATCTCACAGAAGGAGGCTGCGGAGAGGTTGAGAGAGGTGGAGAGCACTCTCCCGACCCGCAGCAGACGAACCGGGCGTCGGCGGAGGGCGGACAACGCCCTCTTCCAGCCCCCCTGAACGGGTCCAGAGGGACGGCGGACTTGGGGAGGTCCGCCGCCCCGCCGAATAACTGGACCCGAGGCGGTGGCGCGTAGTGTTCCGCGCGCGCCCCTATATGACGTCGCGGGAGGAGTACACCTCACTCCCCCCGCAGACCTGAGGAGGCCCGCAGTAGCGGGCCGGCACTAGCCGGGGATCGTGGAAGGCGCACTAGTTCCCATGATCCCCGGTGCAAGTGTGGGAAGGGAACACCGGGGTGGTTTTTAGTCAGTACGAGTCTGACAGACCCCTCCGCTCTCCCCAGGGCGGAGGACATCCATCGAGGATTTTCCACCCCGGCAACAAAAAAAAAAAAAAAAAAAGGTTAGGTTAGGTTAGGTTGGCGGGCAAGTTGTTCGAGCGAGTAATCGCAGACCGCCTCGTCAGCCACTTGTGCACAGTGGGGCCGAACCTGGACGACAGCCAGTTTGGCTTCCGATGTGGGCGCTCTACCATCGACGCCATCAGGAGAGTAAGAGTCCTGGCGGAGGAAGCGGTTTCCCAGGGTGGGGTGGTGCTGGCGGTGTCTCTGGACATCTCCAACGCGTTCAACACCCTGCCCTGGAGTTGCATTAGGGAGGCCCTGCGATACCATAGGGTGCCTTCCTACCTCCGCAACATCGTGGGGGCGTATCTTTCGGGGAGGTGTGTCACCTACATGGGACGCGACGGCATAGGCCGTCGCGAGATGTCGTGCGGTGTTCCACAGGGCTCGGTTCTGGGCCCACCCCTGTGGAACATCGGATACGACTGGGTTTTGCGGTGCGAGCTCCCGCCGGGAGTGAACCTGACGTGTTATGCGGACGACACGCTGGTCACGGCCCGGGGGAGCTCGTACAGGGAAGCAGCGTTGCTGGCTACGGCTGCGGTCTCACAGGTGGTGAGCCGCATACGGCGCCTGGGCCTGGAGGTGGCCCTCAACAAGTCGGAGGCCATCGCTTTTCATGGCCCCCGACGGGCACCGCCGTTGGGATCACACATTGTGGTCGGGGGGGTCCGGATCGCTGTCGAGTCAACCATGAAATATCTCGGATTGGTGCTCGACAGCCGTTGGGACTTCGGCCCCCACTTTCAGCGGCTGGTGCCCAAGTTGATGGGCGCGGCGGGCGCGCTATCAACGCTGCTTCCCAATCTGGGGGGCCCGAGCTCCGCCTGCAGGCGGTTGTACGTGGGGATCGTGCGATCGATGGCCCTATATGGGGCCCCGATATGGGCGACCGACCTGACGGCCCGCACTATCGCAGTCCTGCGCAGACCGCAGAGAGCGATGGCCGTCAGGGTCGTACGGGGATATCGCACGATCTCCTACGAGGCGGCTTGCGTACTGGCCGGATCCCCGCCATGGGACCTGGAGGCGAAGACCCTCGCGACACTATACCAGTGGCGCGAGGAGGCCGAACATCGGGGCGAGAGGCTGGTGCAGCGACAGATTACGCTGTACCGGTCTCAGCTCCGACAGGTCATGGTGGCGGAATGGCGGGGGAGGCTAGACCTCCCCACCGCCGGCCTCAACACAATCGAGGCGATCCGGCCAGTACTCGACGACTGGCTCGGGAGGAAGCACGGCTCTCTGACGTTCCGGGCGACACAGGTACTCTCGGGGCACGGCTGCTTCGGGAAGTACCTGTCTCGCTTAAGCAGGGAGCCGGACGCCCGGTGCCATCACTGCGTCCATTGTTCGGAGGATACGGCGCGGCATACGCTGGCCGAGTGTGCCGCTTTCGATGAGCCGCGCCGTGCTCTCGTTGCAGAGGTAGGAGGAGACCTGTCGCTGCCGGCCGTCGTTCGCTCGATGGTCGGCAGCGCAGAGTCCTGGGACGCAGTGATGTCCTTCTGCGAGACCGTCATGTCGCAGAAGGAAGCTGCGGAAAGGGAAAGGGAGATGACCAGCTCCCGCCCATCCCGCAGCAGGCGCACCGGGCGTCGGCAGAGGGCTGACAACGCCCTCTTCCGGCCCCCCTAAATTGGTCCAGGGGCGGCGGATTCGGGGACATCCGTCGCCCTCCATCACACTGGACCCGAGACGGCGGCGCGTTGTGTTCCACGCACGCCTCTCATAGACGTAGCGGGGGGAGTTGTACACCTCACTCCCCCCGGGACGAGGCCCGTAGGTCAAGCGGGCCAGCACTAGTCCGGGGCAGCGGAAGTCGCATCAGATCCCGTTGCCCCCTGACGCAAGTGTGCGAGGGAACACCGGTGTGGTTTTAGTCAGTACGAGTCTGACAGACCCCTTCGCTCTCCCCAGGGCGGAGGACATCCATTGAGGATTTCCACATCGTGAAAAAAAAAAAAAAAAAAAAAAAAAAAAAAGGTTAGGTTAGGTTAGGTTAGGTTGGGGTGCGGCAGAATTCCTCCACGTTTGTCTGGCGGCTGCTGGTCCCTCTCGATACGTCTGGAGGAAAGAGCAGCTGCTGGGCTGGTGCACCCTGGGCGCGACAGTATTCTTCCCCGAGGAATGAGAAGAAATTCTCATCCTTCGGGAAATGGTACTGTCGTGGCTAATATTCTGCGGGAGGGGTCACATCGTTCGTCGTGCGATGACCCATGGGTCTATCGTGCGGGGTTCGATGTGCATACGGGGGGGGATTTCATCGTGTACCGTGCGATGGCTCAAGCGGGTCATTGGACGGTACGTGATTAGCGATCCACTCCTCGAAATTTTCGGGGAGTGAATCAGGGTTAGGGACTCTCCTTGATCTTGGATCGCGGCATTCGTCGCGCTCTGGTACGCGTCTGCCCATCAGACGTGACTGTGGGCGTGACGAATCGTCGTGGTGGAGGAACAGGGGGGAGGGGGGGATGTATGTATGTATGTATGTATATATATTATGTTTATGTGTATATGTTTATATATTTTTATTGATGAAGGGGGAGTCAGGGACCACACCCTTTAAAGGAACAACCATGGATAAGCCGAAATGCAATATGATACCCCAGGGCGGTACCAGCTGCTCAGCAGCTGGAGAATCCGCCACGACCCCTTCGGGGTCGTCTGTCCCACCGTATTCTGGGGGGGACAACATTTCGCTTCCGTTTGCCAATGGCAACAAGAGCCGAGGAGGCTCAGGATCAAGGTCTTTCGAAGACCTGGTCTGCTATAAACCACCCAACAGCAGACCGGGTGAGCGCCAATCGGCAGACGCAGACGCAGTGGCAGACTCTGGCGCTGTGTCACAGAGGACGGGAGCAATGGCTCCAGCAGAACCAGGCGTGGTTCTTGAGAGGGCAAATGTGCTGTCGGAGGCCGACAATACAGCGCACAGTACAGTGGACGGCGCGTTGTCCAGCGACACCACTATTGTAGAGGCAAGCGGCCAGCGAGATACGGGTCGCCTTGGTGCTGAGTTGTCGGGTCGTATTCCCGAAATGCGAGCATCTCCGGGACCTCACAAACGGCCCCACGAAAACGAGGAGATGTTGCCACCTCGGAAGGTACCTTCTAAGGCGACGACAAGCAGAGGGCGGAGACCAGCCCGAGATGGGAGGGGTAGGTTCCTCCGAAACGGTACCCCACGTGGTTCACTCTCTGAAGAGAGTGAGTCGGACTGCCGAAGCGAGTCGCCGGCATGCCAAGTGGCCGTCAACACGGCTGTAGAGGAGAGTGCGGTGGCGCCTGTCAGCGCTGAGGTTCCACGCATGGAGCACAATTCCTCTGCTTCTGCAGAGGAACTTGAAAAAAGTGCCCTAATGGACATCGAGGTGGTTTTGGATACCACTCGGAAGTCCAAAAACTTAAAGGGTACCAGTCAGCGGGCCATCAGAGAGGCGGCAGAGCGGGTCAGACTGGCCATAGAGGGCCTCGCCAGCAGGAGCTCCAGTGAGGAGACTCGACGGCTCCACCTCCTGAACGAGCGACTGCGAAAGGAGGTCGATGCCCTCCGTCAAGAGATGGTGGCCCTTCGGGAAGAAGTCGTGGGTCTCCGGGTGCGACCGGAAGGTCCGCCGCAGGTGGAGCCCCAACCTTCCAGGTGTTCGTCGGCTCCTGAGAAGTCCCACCAGCAAGGACCACCGATGAGCGAGATGCAGGTGCATGCCATCGTTTCCCAGATCGGGAACATGATTGATGCTCGGTTTGCGGGCATCGAGGACCGCCTCCTGCCAGCGAGGACCGTTCGTCCGCCTCTGGCAGCGGACCGCAGAAATGCAGCTGCTGCTGTTAGTGTTGCTGGCGGCGCAGGCAACAGGCTGCCTTTCGCGGCTCCTCAGGTGTCTCCACAAGTGCAGAGGGAAGCTCCTCGAAGTGGATCCGGTCCAGTGACCACCACGCGAGTCCCCGATGCAGACCCATCGGCGTCTACCAGTGAGGGCTGGCAGACCGTGGTGAGGAGGAAGAGGAATAGAAAGAAGAAGAAGAACAAAGGTACTTCTCCTTCCTCACCTCAAAATGCTGCGGTGGTCCCTGCCGCTCAGGGAAACAAGCGGTCCAGGCCCAAGAGGGGCAAGAACGCCAAGCGAGGGCTCCGTGCGCCAAGGTCCGCTGCGGTAGTGCTCACCCTGCAGCCGGAAGCAGTGGAGAGGGGCGTCACATACGCGGCCGTCCTCACCAAGGCTAGGCAAGCCGTGAACCTGGAGGAGCTTGGCATAACGGATGTCAGGTTCCGACAGGCTCTAACCGGTGCCCGCATGCTGGAGTTTCCAGGGGCCGAAGGTACTGCGGGGGCAGACCGTGTCGCAGAAAAACTGCGAGCGGTCTTCGCAGAGGAGGTCAGGGTCTCCAGGCCGACGAAGTGCGCTGAACTACGCATCTCGGGCTTTGACGACTCTGTGACTGGGCAGGACGTGCAGGACGCAATCGCACGTAAGACTGGCTGCTCTCCGGATGCGGTTCGAGTCGGTCCAATCCGACCTAGCCCGGGAGGCGCCAGGTCTGTCTGGACCCAGTGCCCCGTCGCAGTGGCGAAGCACCTGGCCGACACCGGCCGGCTCTTGGTGGGTTTCGGCTCTGCCAGGGTCGTGGTTCTGGACGCTCGGCCAATGAGGTGCTACATGTGCTGGGGGTTGGGTCATGTAAGCCGGAAGTGTGACTCAGGCGTCGACCTAAGCAAGCACTGCTTCCGCTGTGGTGTGCCGGGGCATCTGGCATCTGCGTGTTCCGCCAACCCACACTGCTTACTGTGCGCGGCGGCGGGACGACCGGCTAACCACGCCGCCGGCAGAAAGGACTGCAAGCCACCAGTCCGATCCACCAAGGAGTCGACCACTTCCAGCGCAGCGCAATCGGAAGAGCCGTCGCAGGGGGCGATAATGGTTACGGACTAATTATGGACCCGGTCCGTAATCATTCTCTCCTCCAAGCGAACTTGAACCACTGCGCCGGCGCGCAGGACTTGGTTCTACAGACCATGGCGGAGCGCTCGATTGGTGTGGCCGTAGTGGCGGAGCCATATTTCATCCCAGATCGCCCAGACTGGGTAGATGACCTGGATGGCCTTGTCGCTATTATCAGCTCCTCGGCGCCACTTTCAATTAGAGAGAGGAGTCGAGGATTTGTTGCGGCCACCTGGGGGGACATAATTCTCTTTGGAGTTTATTTCTCCCCAAACAGGAGCTTAGCGGAGTTTGAGGACTTCCTGGACCGCCTCGGGACCTCGGTTCGACGAATGATGCCGTCCCACGTCATCGTAATGGGGGACTTCAACGCGAAATCCAGCGCGTGGGGGTCCCCCGGGACAGATGTCAGAGGGGCAGCGGTCGAGGAATGGATGGCATCTGCGGGCCTCTGTCTTTTAAACAGGGGCTCCGTTAACACGTGCGTTCGGCAGCATGGGGGGTCAATAGTGGACCTATCGTTCGCTACCCCTGCTGTCGCAGCACGGGTTCAGGGTTGGCGGGTCCTAGAGAGTGTGGAGACGCTATCGGATCACCTGTACATCTGTATGAATGTCTCCACCTCCTCAGACTCAACAGTGTCTCCACGACCTGACGCTCGGCAGTTCCCGCGGTGGGCGTTGAAGCGGCTTGACGGTGATCTCCTAGAGGAAGCAGCCATTGTACAGGCTTGGCTGCCCTTACCGCCTGCTGCAGAGGGAGTTGATGGCGAGGCTGACTGCTTTCGCCGCGCCATGACGGTTGTGTGCGATGCAGCCATGCCTCGCTCCCGAAGACAACCTAAAAAGCGGGCGGTCTACTGGTGGTCCCAGGAGATAGCAGACCTCCGCACGGCCTGTATAGTTGCCCGGAGGACCTACTCACAGGTGCGCAGGCTGCGCCGCCGCGACGAAGAGCTGGAGACCCTTCAGTCCCAACTGTATGAGGCATACCGTAATGCCCGGGGGGCTCTACAGTTGGCGATCTGTCGAGAGAAGGAGCAGTCAAGAGCGGAGGCACTGGAGGATCTCAACCGGGACCCCTGGGGGCGTCCGTACCGTGCAGCGCGGAAGAAGCTTCGCACCCAGGGCCCCCCACTGACGGAAACCCTCCAGCCTCAGTTCCTCGTCAGGGTCGTGGAGACACTCTTCCCGGATCGAGCGAATCACCCTTCTCCGACCATGGCCGATGCAGAGCCTGAGCAGGATGCGGAGATGGAGGCACCCCCAATTTCCGACGCGGAGATGGAGGCAGCAATTCTGCGGGTGCGATCCAAGAGGACTGCCCCTGGCCCAGACGGGGTGCCTGCAAGGGCGCTGGCCCTGGCTCTGCAAGCGGCTCTGGGAGACAGGCTAAGGGAGCTGTTTGACGCTTGTCTGACATCGAGACGGTTCCCTAAGGCCTGGAAGGAGGGTCGACTGGTGCTGTTGCAAAAGCCGGGGCGCCCCCCGGAGTCTCCATCAGCGTATAGGCCACTTGTCTTGCTGGACGAGGCGGGGAAGATGCTAGAGAAGATTCTCGCTACCCGCATCATCCGGCACTTAGAGGCTGTTGGCCCGAACTTGTCGGACGCCCAGTTCGGTTTCCGGGCAGGGCGTTCGACTGTGGACGCTATCTTGCGGCTCAAGGCAGAGGCGACGGATGCAGTCGCACAGGGTGGGGTGTTGTTGGCGGTGTCTTTAGACATAGCCAATGCGTTCAACACCCTGCCATTCAGCTGCATCGAGGAGGCGCTTCGCTACCATCAGGTGCCCATCTACCTGAGGCAGCTGGTAGCGGACTACCTGCAGGGTCGTTTCATCTGCTACGAGGGATGCGACGGCCGTGTTGTGCGCAGGTCCATCACGTGCGGTGTTCCGCAGGGGTCGGTCTTAGGTCCGCTCGTGTGGAACATTGGCTACGACTGGGCACTGCGATGTTTGCTCTCCCCCGGGCAGGGCGTCATTTGCTACGCCGATGACACACTCGTCACGGCCCGGGGAGGGAGCTACGAAGAAGCGGCACGCTCGGCTGTCGAGGGCGCGTCCCTAATCGTGGGGCGAATCGAGGCACTGGGCCTCAAGGTGGCGCTCGAGAAGACCGAGGCCCTGGTATTTCATGCACCCCGACGCCGGCCACCGGCTGACGCTCGCCTTGCTATTGGTGGTGCGTCAATAGCGGTGCGGGCAAGCATGAGATACTTGGGCCTGGTTTTGGACCGGAGATGGAACTTCGGCGAGCACTTTGCTCAGCTTGCGCCGAAGCTGATCGGCACGGCATCCGCGCTCAGCCGGCTGCTGCCGAACCTAGGGGGACCGAACGTCGTTTGCCGACGGCTTTACACGGGTGTGATCCGCTCGATGGCGCTCTACGGGGCCCCGGTGTGGGCGGGGTCCCTGTCTGCTCAAAATAAGGCTCTTCTGCGAAGACCGCAAAGAGTCATGGCAGTCAGGGTCGTACGCGGATACCGCACTGTATCTGCGGAAGCGGCGTGTGCCCTCGCGGGCACGCCCCCGTGGGACCTGGAGGCACAGGTGCTCGCCGAGGTCTACTGGCGTGGCGCGGACTTGCAAGCCGAGAGTGGTAGACGCCCACCGCCTGAGCTGGTCACGAGGTGGCGTAGAGAGGCCCAGGCCCAAACCCTGCGGATTTGGAAGGTTAGGCTGGAGACGCCCAGTGCAGGTCACTGGACAGTGGGGGCTATCCAGCCGATCCTGGAGGAATGGGTGCAGAGGCGACACGGGACGTTGTCCTTCCGCCTGGTGCAGGTTTTGTCGGGGCATGGCTGCTTTGGCAAATACCTGCACAAAGTGGCTAGACGGGAGGCGACTCCCGTGTGTCACCAGTGCGGCTGCAGCGAAGATACGGCGCTCCACACCCTCGAGCATTGTCCTGCTTGGGTGGTGCAGCGCCGTGCTCTCGCAGCAGCAATCGGGGCAGACCTCTCCTTGCCAACCGTGGCCAGGGCCATGATCGACAGCAGGGGGTCATGGGAGGCGGTGGCGTCCTTTTGCGAGGATGTCATCTCGCAAAAGGAAGCGGCGGAGCGCGTCAGGGAGGAAGACTCCCCCGCTGACGCGATTCGCCGCAGGAGGACAGGGCGGCGGAGAAGGCGCCATGGCGACCTGATACCGCCCTAGGAGGTGCCAGCGGGCGATGGATCGGGGAATCTATCGTCGTCGCGTTGCACGGCCCTCACGAGTGGAGGCGATGTCTCAGGTGAGCCCGGACATCGCCAAAGGAGTTGGTGCCCGGAGACGGGCTGCGCTGGTTGGGTCGCGAACGTCATGCGTAGCAGTTCTCGCGGCCCATCCGCAAAGGCGACAGTAGGCTCACGGCGGTGTTTTTTAGTGGGTGCAAGCCCCACATAACCACACCATCTCCCCGGACGGTGCGGTATGCGTCAGGCATTTTTCACCGCTTAATAAAAAAAAAAAAAAAAAAAAAAAAAAAAAAAAAAAAAAGGTTGGGGGACCACCCCACAGTGCTTGCGTCCACGTCGCGTCCCCTGGAAACGGCCCAGTTCTGACCACCGTAACGGAGTGGCAGACTGGGTACGGCCAAAGTGCACTGTGATCTCGTTGCTATTTTATCTTGCCTTGTGAAGTACGAACTGTCGGAGCCTATGTCTCAACTAACGCGTAGCGCCTCCGGGCGATTTTTAAAGACCAAAGGCCCTTCTCAGGGCCAACCCAAAGGCCCTTCTCAGGGCCAAACCAAAGCCAAAGGCCCTTCTCAGGGCCAACCAAAAGGCCCTTCTCAGGGCCACTCCGACGCTCCGGCGTCTGAACCTAGCCGCGCGCCTTCTGCGGCAGGCTTTCTGGCGGATGAGTCGTCCGACAACGACTCGCTATTTGGTGTGTCGGACGCGAGCGGCTCTAGGTCGCGGAAGCGTGTCCACCTGAGCGGTGGATCCGAGGGTTCCCAGGCCTCGGGTTCGAAGGCTAAAAAGCCAACAACCAAGGCCGCGGATACCCACAACGTTGGGCTCGCGGACGCCCAACGCAAGTTGGACCTGGCCCGGCGAGAACAGCTCCAGCAAGAGCTGGAGGAGAAGGTTGCCGCCAAAGAGAAGCGGGCGCACGTCGCCCGGGCCAAGTCCGGGTACGGTGCGTCCCGCGTCCTGTACGCGGACCACTCTCTCGCCGAGCTGGAGAGAATGGCGGAGGAGGACGAGGAGGAGATCGTGGAGGTCGCCTCTAAGTCCTCCAACCTAAAGGGGACCTTCCAGAAGGCCCTTAAGTGCCGGGCCGCGAGCATGCGCGGTGTCGTCACGGAGCTGGTCCGTCGAAAGACCACCGACGAGACGCGGCAACTGCAGGCGAAAGTAGATCGCCTGCAGTTGGAGGTCAGCCAGCTGCATCAGAAGCTGGCTGAAGCCACGGCCCAGCCACAACAGGCCCGGACGAGCCCTGTGGCAGAAGGCCCATCCTCCAACCTTGAGGACATCATCCGCAAGGTTGTGATGGAGGAGAGGGCCTTCACAAGGGCCTGCTTAGCGGGCATAGAGGACCGGCTCTTGCCGGAGAAACGCCTCCGACCGCCGCTTGCGGCGGATAAGAGGCAGCCGAGCGAGCCGGGGCCGTCCACCTCCCAGGTGGAAGACACCACACTCCCTGCCACCACCCCGTCCAACGAGTGGACGCAAGTGGTCCGTAAGGGAAAGGGCAGGGGCAAAAAGTCGGCAAAGGCTGTACCTGCCGTCCCCGCCACCACCGCTCCCAGTCGGTCGCAGACGACCGACAAGGGAAAGGGGAAGGGGAGAGGGAGGGGAAAGCTGGTGCCCCCAAAAACCGCAGCCGTCGTGGTGACACTCACCGCGGAGGCTGCGGAGCGAGGGGAGACGTACGCGTCCGTATTAGTACGGGCGCGTGCCAATGCCGATCCCACCCAGCTGGGGATCGGCAGCGTGTCTTGCCGGCGGACACAAGCCGGGGCTCGAATTTATGAGTTCCCGGGGGCCGAGGGGAGTGCCCACGCGGACCTCTTCGCAGCAAAGCTGCAGGAGGTCATCGCAGACTCGGCCAAGGTGGCCCGACCGGTCAAGACGGCGGCCTTCGAGGTGACGGAGCTCGACGACTCCGTCACTAAAGAGCAGGTAGTGGCGGCGGTCGCAGCGATAGGGGGTTGTGGCGCCGCGGCGGTACAAGGCCGGGACATAAGGCCCGGCCGTGGCGGCATGGGCACCATTCGCCTCGAGTGCCCAATCGCCGCTGCCAAAGCCGTCCTTGCCAAGGGACGGCTCGCAGTTGGGTTCAGCTCGGGTGCGGTTCGGGCACTCGAGGACCAGCCTCTGCGGTGTTTCCGGTGCTTCGGCATCGGACACACCCGGCCCATGTGTCCGTCCTCGGTAGACAGGACCGACACGTGCTACCGCTGCGGCAAGAACGGCCACAAAGCCGTATCTTGTGAGGCCGCCACGCCACACTGCGCGGTGTGTGCCGCCAGTGGCCGCCTGGCAGGCCATGTCATGAAGGGGAGGAACTGCAATCCTCCCCCTAAGCGTGGCAAAGCACTGGCACCGACCAGGCTTGCTGCTGCTGCCGCTATCCCCGTCGTTCCTGCGGCGGTTGCGGAGGGGGGGTGCGATGTCCGACTGATGGATAGGGTCGAACATCGTATTCTCCAGGCGAACGCCAACCACTGCAGGGCAGCCCAGGATCTGCTGATGCAGACCATGGCTGAGTGGTTGGTGGACTTGGCGGTGGTCGCCGAACCCTACTCGGTCCCTGGCCGTTGGCTGGGCGACCGGGACGGCTTGGTGGCGTTGGTGGCGCGGTCTTCCACAGACTCCCCTCCCCTCTCGCTCTTAGAGAGGGGACCGGGATACGTGGCCGCCGCCTGGGGAGACATGGCCCTGGTGGGGGTCTATTTCTCCCCAAACCGCCCTCTCTCGGACTTTGAGGATTTCCTCGAGATCCTCACCGCAGTCAAAGGGAGGGCGGCGCCACGCCAAGTTCTGGTGTTGGGCGACCTGAACGCCAAGTCGACGGCCTGGGGCAACCCGGCCGCAGGTTGCAACGTCCGGGGACGCGCCGTCGAGTTTTGGGCGGCCTCAAGCGGTGTGTCCCACCTCAACAGGGGGTCGGTCCACACGTGTGTGCGGCAACAGGGTGGGTCGGTGGTGGACGTGTCGTTTGCCACTCCCGCGCTGGCCGCCCGCGTCGTCAACTGGCGGGTAGAGATGGTGGAGACGTTGTCGGACCACCGATATGTGCGGTTCGACATCTCCACCCAGCAGGGCGGGAGGGGGATGGCCCGCGCTGGGCAATCTCCCTTCCCGCGGTGGGCACTCACCCGCCTGGACCGGGAGGCAGCCAAGGAGGCGGCCTTCCTCCAGGACTGGCTGTCGCCCCCTGTCGAGGTCCTGGACGTAGACGCCGCTGCGGTCCAGCTCAGAGGGTCCCTGACCGAGGTGTGCAACTCCAGCATGCCTCGGTCTCGCCGTCCGCCTCCCCGTCGCGCCGTCTATTGGTGGACGGAGGAGCTGGAGGGACTCCGGGCCACCTGCGTGGCGGCCAGAAGGGCCTACACGCGTAGCCGACGGCGCAGCGCCCGAAACCGGGACCGGGCAGAAGAGGACCGCCTATACGCCTCTTACCGAGGGGCGACGGCGGTCCTTAAGTCTGCAATGGGGGCTGCTCAAGACTCGGCGGGGGAGGAACTTTGCGGACGCGGCCTGTCTGGCCTCGGCTGGCGGATCCTTGGTTGCAGAGAGGATCCGCCGCCTGGGATTGAAGGTGGCGCTGCACAAGACCGAGGCCGTGTTCTTTCGCGGGCCTCGGCAGCGCTGCCCTCCCGACGCCCACATAATTGTGGAGGGCGTCAGGATAGGGGTCCAGCCCCAGATGAAGTATCTGGGGCTGGTGCTAGACGACAGGTGGCGCTTCGGCCCGCATTTCAGCGGGCTGTCGACGCGCCTGCTGAAGGCCGCTGACGCCCTCTCGTGGCTCCTCCCGAACCTGGGGGGGCCCAAGGCGAAATGCCGGCGCCTCTATGCCGGCATCTTGCGGAGCATGGCCCTTTACGGGGCCCCCATCTGGGCGGACTCCCTCCACAGGAGGGAGAATGCGACGGCCATCCGCAGGCCCCAAAGGGCCATTGCACAGCGGGTGGCGAGGGCCTACCGCTCGGTAGGCTTCTCCGCGGCATGCGCTCTGGCCGGCACCCCTCCTTGGGAGTTGGAGGCTTGGGTGCTCGCCAGAGTGTACGAATGGACGGCGCGCCGGAAGGCTCTCGGAGAGCGCCCCGTCGCCGAAGAGCGGGAGGCCGTGCGGCGGGAGGCGAGGGACGCTATCGTCCTTCACTGGACAGAGGACCTCGCCACCGCCACCTTTGGCCGCCGAACGTTGGACGCGCTCGGTCCGGTTCTGCGGAGCTGGCTCGAGCGGTCCCACGGTTTCCTCTCGTTCCGTCTGGTGCAGGTGTTGTCCGGCCATGGTTGTTTCGGATCGCACCTGCACCGGATCGGGAGGGAGGAGACCCCGGCGTGCCACGACTGCGGCGCGCCGGAGGACACGGCGCAACACACCCTCGAGGTGTGCCCGGCTTGGTCCGAACTGCGCCGCGGTCTGACCGCGGTGGTTGGACAGGACCTCTCGCTTCCCGGCGTCGTCAACGCCATGCTGGGGAGCGAGGAGGCCTGGGCAGCGGTCGCCTCCTTTTGCGAGGACGTAATCTCGCAAAAGGAGGAGGCGGAGCGCGTGCGGGAGGACGACCCTCTCGCTGCGCCGCTCCGCAGACGAAGAAGGGGTCGGAGACGGCAACGCCCTCTCCCTCCTCATGGTGGCGACGGGCGGGCGACAGGCACGGGGGTGCCTTCGCCCGCATTGCACCCGTCACCACCTTCGTCAGTCATTCCCGGGTCCCTATGAGGGGCCCGCCATGAAGGGCAATCGTCGGCGGAGGACTGGACGTAAAGGCTATGCCGGTTTCCCAGTCCCCCGCCACTTGGACGAAGCGGGAATGTCGCTGGGTCGTTTTAGTGGGTATACCGGGTCAGACCGGGGAGTCCCACATACCCCTCTCATCCCCCGATGGGAGGGTATGCGTAATGCATTTTTTCCCAGCGTCAAAAAAAAAAAAAAAAAAAAAAAAAAAAAAGGTTAGGTTAGGTTAGGTTAGGTTGGGGGACCACCCCACAGTGCTTGCGTCCACGTCGCGTCCCCTGGAAACGGCCCAGTTCTGACCACCGTAACGGAGTGGCAGACTGGGTACGGCCAAAGTGCACTGTGCTCTCGTAGCGATTTTATCCTTGACTTGCGAACTACGAACTGACGGAGACTATGTCTAAACTCACGCGTAGCGCCTCCGGGCGACTTTTAAAAACCAAAGGCCCTTCTCAGGGCCAACCCAAAGGCCCTTCTCAGGGCCAACCCAAACCCAAAGGTCCTTCTCAGGGCCAACCAAAAGGCCCTTCTCAGGGCCAACCAAAAGGCCCTTCTCAGGGCCACTCCGACGCTCCGGCGTCTGAAGCTAGCCGCGCGCCTTCTGCGGCAGGCTTTCTGGCGGACGAGTCGTCCGATAACGACTCACTACTTGGTGTGTCGGACGCGAGCGGCTCTCGGTCGCGGAAGCGTGTCCACCTAAGTGGTGGATCCGAGGGTTCCGTAGCCTCTGGGTCGAAGGCAAAAAAGCCGACGACCGTGGCCGCGGATACCCACAACGTTGGGCTCGCGGACGCCCAACGCCAGCTGGACCTCTCCCGGCGAGCGCAGCTCCAGCAAGAGCTGGAGGAGAAGGTTGCCGCCAAAGAGAAGCGGGCGCACGCCACCCGGGCCAAATCCGGGTACGGTGCGTCCCGCGTCCTGTACGCGGACCACTCTCTCGCCGAGCTTGAGAGAATGGCGGAGGAGGACGAAGAGGAGATCGTGGAGGTCGCCTCTAAGTCCTCAAACCTAAAGGGCACATTTCAAAAGGCCCTCAAGAGCCGGGCCGCGAGCTTGCGCGGTGTCGTCGCAGAGCTGGTCCGACGAAAGACCACCGACGAGACGCGGCAACTGCAGGCGAAAGTGGATCGCTTGCAATCGGAAACCACTGCCCAGCCGCAACAGGCCCGGACGAGCCCTGCGGCAGAAGGCCCATCCTCCAACCTTGAGGATATCATCCGCAAGGTTGTAATGGAGGAGAGGGCCTTCACAAGGGCCTGCTTAGCGGGCATCGAGGACCGGCTCTTGCCGGAGAAACGCCTCCGACCGCCGCTTGCGGCGGATAAGAGGCAGCCGAGCGAGCCGGGGCCGTCCACCTCCCAGGTGGAAGACACCACACTCCCTGCTACCACCCCGTCCAACGAGTGGACGCAAGTGGTCCGTAAGGGAAAGGGCAGGGGCAAAAAGTCGGCGAAGGCCGTACCTGCCGTCCCCGCCACCACCGCTCCCAGTCGGTCGCAGACGACCGACAAGGGAAAGGGGAAGGGGAGAGGGAAGGGAAAGCTGGTGCCCCCAAAAACCGCGGCCGTTGTGGTGACACTCACCGCGGAGGCTGCGGAGCGAGGGGAGACATACGCGTCCGTATTAGTACGGGCGCGTGCCAATGCCGATCCCACCCAGCTGGGGATCGGCAGCGTGTCTTGCCGGCGGACACAAGCCGGGGCTCGAATTTTCGAGTTCCCGGGGGCCGAGGGGAGTGCCCATGCGGACCTCTTCGCAGCAAAGCTGCAGGAGGTCATCGCAGACTCGGCCAAGGTGGCCCGACCGGTCAAGACGGCGGCCTTTGAGGTGACGGAGCTCGACGACTCCGTCACTAAAGAGGAGGTAGTGGCGGCGGTCGCGGCGATAGGGGGTTGTAGCGCCGCGGCGGTACAAGGCCGGGACATAAGGCCCGGCCGTGGCGGCATGGGCACCATTCGCCTCGAGTGCCCAATCGCCGCTGCCAAAGCCGTCCTTGCCAAGGGACGGCTCGCAGTTGGGTACAGCTCGGGTGCGGTTCGGGCACTCGAGGACCAGCCTCTGCGGTGTTTCCGGTGCTTCGGCATCGGACACACCCGGCCCATGTGTCCGTCCTCGGTAGACAGGACGGACACGTGCTACCGCTGCGGCAAGAACGGCCACAAAGCCGTATCTTGCGAGGCCGCCACGCCACACTGCGCGGTGTGTGCCGCCAGTGGCCGCCTGGCAGGCCATGTCATGAAGGGGAGGAACTGCAATCCTCCCCCTAAGCGTGGCAAAGCACTGGCACCGACCAGGCTTGCTGCTGCTGCCGCTATCCCCGTCGTTCCTGCGGCGGTTGCGGAGGGGGGTGCGATGTCCGACTGATGGATAGGGTCGAACATCGCATCCTCCAGGCGAACGCCAACCACTGCAGGGCAGCCCAGGATCTGCTGATGCAGACCATGGCTGAGTGGTTGGTGGACTTGGCGGTGGTCGCCGAACCTTTCTCGGTCCCTGGCCGTTGGCTAGGCGACCGGGACGGCTTGGTGGCGTTGGTGGCGCGGTCTTCCACGGACTCTCCTCCCCTCTCGCTCTTAGAGAGGGGACCGGGATACGTGGCCGCCGCCTGGGGAGACATGGCCCTGGTGGGGGTCTATTTCTCCCCAAACCGCCCTCTCTCGGACAGCTTGGTCCGAGTTGCGCCGCGGTCTGACCGCGGTAATCGGACCAGACCTTTCGCTTCCCGGCGTCGTCAACGCCATGCTGGGGAGCGAGGAGGCCTGGGCAGCGGTCGCCTCCTTTTGCGAGGACGTAATCTCGCAAAAGGAGGAGGCGGAGCGCGTGCGAGAGGACAACCCTCTCGCTGCGCCGCTCCGCAGACGAAAAAGGGGTCGGAGAAGGCACCGTCCTCTCCCTCCTCATGGTGGCGACGGGCGGGTGACAGGCACGGGGGTGCCTTCGCCCGCATTGCACCCGTCACCACCTTCGTCAGTCATTCCCGGGCCCATGTGAGGGGCCCGCCATGAAGGGCAATCGTCGGCGGAGGACTGGACGTAAAGGCTATGCCGGTTTCCCAGTCCCCCGCCACTTGGACGAAGCGGGAATGTCGCTGGGTCGTTTTAGTGGGTATACCGGGTCAGACCGGGGAGTCCCACATACCCCTCTCATCCCCCGATGGGAGGGTATGCGTAATGCATTTTTTCCCAGCGTCAAAAAAAAAAAAAAAAAAAAAAGGTTAGGTTAGGTTAGGTTAGGTTAGGTTTGGTTGGGGTGCGGCAGAATTCCTCCACGTTTGTCTGGCGGCTGCTGGTCCCTCTCGATACGTCTGGAGGAAAGAGCAGCTGCTGGGCTGGTGCACCCTGGGCGCGACAGTATTATTCCTCGAGGAATCGGGAAATGGTACTGTCGTGGCTAATATTCTGGGGGAGGGCTCACATCGTTCGTCGTGCGATGACCCACTGGTCTGTCGTGCGAGGTTCGATGTGCATAGGGGGGGGAAAACGTCGTGTGCCGTGCGATGGCTCAAACGGGTCATCGGACGGTACGTGATTAGTGATTCACTTCTCGAAGTTTTCGGGGAGTGAATCGGGGCGGGGAAAACGTCGTGTGCCGTGCGATGGCTCAAGCGGGTCATTGGACGGTATGTGGTCAGTGATTCACTCCTCGAAGTTTTCGGGGAGTGAATCAGGGTTGGGGATCCACCTTCATCTTTCATCGCGGCGTTCGTCGCCCTCTGGTACGCGTCTGCCTGTCAGACGTGACTGTGAGCGTGGTGAATGGTCGTGGTGGGGGATCAAGGGGGAAGGGGGGAATTTATGTATGTATGTATATATTTATATTTTATGTGTATATGTTTATATATTTATTTAGATGAAAGTGGGGAGTTAGGGACCGCACCCTTCAAAGGAAAAAACAAAATGAACGAAGTGAATGGAAATATATTACCCCAGGGCGGTACCAGCTGCACAGCAGCTGGAGAATCCGCCACGATCCCTTCGGGATCGTCTGCCCCACCGTATTCTGGGGGGGGCAACCATCACTTTCCGTTTGCCAGTGGCAACAAGAGCCGAGGAGGCTCATCGAGATCACGGTCTTTTGAAGACCTGATCTCCTTCAAACCACCCGACCCAAAACCGGGTGCAAGGACGGGAGCAGAGGTTCCAGACACTCCGACATGCGCGCCTCCTCCGGAGCCACGCGTGGTTCTGGAGAGGGTGTGCATGTCGGAGTCAGACGACACACCGCAGACGGCAGTGGCCAAGACCTCCAAGTTCTGGGGGAAGCGTTCGCGAGGTCAGTCGGACGCGATTTCGCTGGGTCTGTCCTCTAGCGAGGAGGACCAGCCGGCTGCCAAGATTGCAACGGCCAGGAGAGGCAAAGGTCGCGGGACAGGCAGTCCGGCAGCGTCGCGAGACACACGGGGCCGCTTTCTGAAGCGCCCCGACACGCCGGTGGCAAGCGGGTCAGATCGCGTATCACCTGCGGTCTCGACCGACGACCAGGGAGGGGTCACCGTCGCTCTTGTGGGCACAAAAGCGGAGGCCAATGCCGCGAAGCGCGCTCAAAGTAGAGCGGTCGCGGCCGATGAGGTGGCAGAAATGGCCCGTAAGGCCCGAGAGTGGCGGTCTGCCCAGGCGGCCAATGGGGAGAGCCTGACAGCAGAGGCTCTCAGCCGCCAAGTAATGGACGGCGTGGATATTGTCCTTAAGGTGGCCACAAAATCCGGCAACCTGAAGGGCTCCTTCACGCGCGCCCTCAAAGAGGCGGCAGAGGGGATCAGGGAGGCGGTTGTGGTTCTCCATGACCACACGACCTCCGAGGAGACTGCGAGGTTGTGGACGGAGAACAGCCGTCTCCGATCCGAACTCGAAGACATCAAGCGGCAGTTTGCCGCTCTACAAAATGTCGGGCAACAGCAAGCGGCTCCCTCATCGGCCCCTGTATCTGCAGCGCCACCTGCTCTGAGTCTGTCGGACTACGACGTAGAGAGGGTGGCCAGAATCTGCATGCTGCAGTGTGGGGGCATGGTGAGTGCCCGCCTGGAGGCAATAGAGTCTCGACTGCCCCCAGCTGAGATCCTCCGGCCCCCGCTTGCGGCAGATAGGCGGAGGATAGAAGAGCCCGCGAGGACGAAGCCCGCGCAGCTCACGCGGAGGCCTGCAGGGGGGGGCAAAGAGCCCGCGGCGGAACTCGGGACACCGATACAGGTTGCGTCCGCAGACCCCGTTCAGCCATCCCAGTCCTCGGTGACCGCTTCTCCCACCCAAGTGACGGTGGGTGGAGAGGGCCGCCGCAGGAGGAAAAGGAAGAAGAAGGCGGCGGGTGCGACCGCGCCCCCTACCTCCCAAGAGGCCACGATTCCGGCGTCCGCGCCTCCCACCCAGGACCTCTGGACGACGGTGGTTAAGAGGGGCCGAAAAAAGAGGGCACCGCAGCCGACACCTCCCCAGGTACCGACTCGACCAGAGGGCACGAGGCCACCCAAGGTCACTACCCCACGCTCCGAGGCTGTAGTTATTACTCTGCAGCCTGAAGCCGTGAGCAGGGGAGTGACCTACAAGTCGGTCCTGACGGAGATGAAGCAGAAGCTTGAATTTAGCGAGTTTGGCACCCCGGCTGGTTTCGTCTTCAGGACGGCAGCCACGGGTGCCAAGATGCTTCAGTTGTCGGGTGCGGCAAGGCAGGAGAGGGCGGACAAGTTGGCCGCCAGACTCCGGGAGGTCCTCAAGCCAGAGGACGTCCGAGTGTCCAGGCCCATGACCACGGCTGAATTACGCGTGGAGGGGCTGGACGAAGCCGTGACCCCGGAGGAAGTAGTGGCGGCTATTGCCCAAAACGGTGGGTGCCCGCCAGACAATGTGGCGGCAGGCGAAATTCGCAGCAGCGCGGGCGGGCTGGGCACTGTTTGGGTGCGGTGTCCGGTCGCGGCTGCGAATAAGATTGCAGATGGCGGGCGACTGCTGGTAGGCTGGATGTCTGCCAGGGTCAAACTCCTGCCAAAGCGGGCTGTGCAGTGCTTCCGGTGCCTGGAAAAGGGGCATGTCCGGGCACAATGCACTGCACAAATCGACCGCAGCGAAATTTGTTTCCGCTGCAGTCGACCCGGCCACAGGGCGGCACAGTGCTCCGTAGCGCCATACTGCAGCCTTTGCGCAGCTGCAGGGAAACGCTCGGAGCACAGACTTGGTGGGAAGGCCTGCAAGGCCCCCAAGTCCAAAAATAAGAGGACTCGAGCTGTCGGAGAATCTGCGCCTCTCCCACAGCCCGACTCCCGACCCAGGGAAGGAGAAGCCGAGGAAATGGAATGTCATTAATGGCACAATTCCGTTTCCTCCAGGCGAACATCAACCACGCCGCCAGAGCTCAGGATCTATTGCTCCAGAGCATGGCGGAGTGGTTGATCAACGTGGCTGTGGTCGCCGAGCCGTATTTTGTCCCCCCCCGCGATAATTGGGCGGGGGATCTAGACGGTTTGGTGGCCATCATTGGCGGGACTCTTGGCATTCCGTCCCGAGGACACGGTTGGGTGGCTGCCCTCGTGGACGGCATAGTCACAATTGGGGCGTATTTCTCCCCCAATAAGAGTCTCGCTGACTTCGAGGAGTTCCTTGTCGAGCTAGGTGCCGTCGTGAGCCGGTTCCACCCTCGCCCGGTGCTGTTGCTCGGGGATCTCAATGCCAAGTCCGCGGCTTGGGGATCCCCGATCACCGATCCTAGGGGTGAGGTGTTGGAGGAGTGGGCGATCGAGACCGGCCTGACCGTCCTGAATCGGGGCTCGGTGTACACGTGCGTGCGGCAGCGGGGTGGGTCCATAGTGGACGTGTCGTTCGCAAGCCCCGCTGTTGCGGGCCGTGTACGCGACTGGCGAGTTGCCGTAGAGGTGGAGACGCTGTCGGACCATCGATATATTCGATTCGACGTCTCCACCCAGACTGCGGGTGGCGGTCGCCTGCCGACCCCGCGGATGGACGGTCCTCGCTGGTCGTACAAGCGTATCGACAGGGAACTTCTCGAGGAGGCCGCAATCCTCCAGGCCTGGGTCCGGGAGCCAACGGCGAACGAACCCGTCGACGTCGAAGCGGAAGCGCAGTGGTTCCGCGGGGCGATGACGCAAATCTGCGATGCGTCAATGCCCCGTGTCACCCAAACCACAAGGCGCCAGCTGTACTGGTGGTCTGCCGTCATCGCGCAGCTGCGCGTGACGTGCGTGGAGGTGAGACGCCGGTACACCCATTACCGGAGGAGACGTCGCCGGGTTCCGGAGGAAGAGGCCGCGCGGTATGAGGTGTACCGCGCGGCCAAGGAGGCTCTGTGGCTGGCCGTCGGCGAGGCTAAGACTCGAGCCAGGGAGGAGATGCTGTCGGCTCTCGACGCGAATCCGTGGGGGCGCCCTTACCGTGCGGTCCGAGGGAAACTTCGTGCCTGGGCACCCCCACTCACCGAGAGCCTGCAGCCTGAGCTGTTGCAGGAAGTGGTCGCAACGCTCTTCCCTGCTAGAGAGGAACATGTTCCACCGCCGATGGCTTTGCCCACAGCCACAGAGCCAACGGATGAGGAGGACGTCAGCGTCCCAGAGGTGACACAAGCAGAGATGAGGGTGGCGATAACGCGGCTTCGGGCCAAGACCGTTGCCCCGGGGCCTGACGGAGTTCCCGGAGTAGCGCTCGCCCTCGCTCTGAAGGAGCTAGAGCCCCAGCTGAGAGGACTCTTCACCGCATGTCTAGAGCAGGGCCAATTCCCTAGTGAGTGGAAAAAGGGTCGTCTGGTCCTGCTCAGGAAGCCGGGGCGCCCAGCGGACTCGCCGTCTGCGTACCGGCCCTTAGTGCTGCTGGACGAGGTGGGTAAGCTTTTTGAGCGGATTATCTCTGCCCGCCTCGCCGGCCACTTGTACAGAGAGGGGCCGGATCTGGACGACAGCCAGTTCGGCTTCCGGCATGGGCGCTCCACGGTGGACGCCATATTGCGGGTAAGAGTCCTGGCGGAGGAAGCGGTGTCCCGGGGCGGGGTGATGTTGGCGGTGTCCTTGGACATCTCCAACGCTTTCAACACCCTGCCCTGGAGCTGTATTCGGGAGGCGCTGTGTTACCACAGGGTGCCCCCGTACCTCCGCCGCATCGTTGGGGCTTATTTGGCGGAAAGGTGTGTCACCTACTCGGGACGCGACGGCGGAGGCCGGCGCGACATGTCGTGCGGTGTTCCACAGGGTTCGGTCGTTGGCCCACCCCTGTGGAACATCGGGTACGACTGGGTGCTGAGAGGCGAGCTCCAACCGGGAGTGGCCCTGGTGTGTTACGCAGACGACACGCTGGTCACGGCCCGGGGGAGCTCGTACAGGGAGGCAGCGTTGCTAGCGACCTGTGCGGTCTCACAGGTTGTGGGCCGCATACGGCGCCTGGGCCTGGAGGTGGCCCTCAACAAGTCGGAGGCTGTGGTCTTTCACGGCCCCCGGCGGGCGCCGCCGCCGGGATCACATATTGTGGTAGGGGGGACCCCGATCGCTGTCGAGTCCACCATGAAGTATCTGGGATTGGTGCTCGACAGCCATTGGAACTTCGGCCCCCACTTCCGGCGACTGGCGCCCAAGTTGATGGGCGCTGCGGGCGCGCTTGCAACGCTGCTTCCCAATCTAGGGGGGCCGAGCACCGCCTGTAGGAGACTGTACCTAGGGGTCTTGCGATCCATGGCCCTGTACGGGGCCCCGGTGTGGGCCTCTGACTTGACGGCCGGCAGCATCGCGATGCTGCGGAAACCGCAGAGGGCGATGGCCGTCAGGTCAATCAGGGGGTATCGCACAGTCTCCTACGAGGCGGCTTGTGCACTGGCCGGGTCGCCACCTTGGGACCTAGAGGCGAGAGTCCTCGCGTCGCTTTATCGGTGGCGCGAGGAGGTGCGGACGCGGGGCGATGGACCGATGCAGCGAGAGATCGATCTGCGTCGGTCTCAGCTCCGCGAGGTCCTGGTGGCGGAGTGGCGGGACAGGCTTCTACGCCCTACCGCCGGCCTCGCTACCATTGAGGCGATCCGACCGGTGCTCGAGGAATGGCTCGAGAGGAGGCACGGCTCCTTGTCGTTTCGGGCGACGCAGGTACTGTCGGGGCACGGCTGCTTCGGGAAGTACCTGTGTCGCATAAACAGGGAGCCGGACGCTCGGTGTCATCACTGCGTCCACTGTCTGGAGGACACGGCGCGGCATACGCTGGCAGAGTGTGCCGCATGGGAGGAGCCGCGCCGTGCCCTCGTGACAGAAGTGGGAACCGATCTGTCGCTGCCGGCCGTCGCTCGCGCGATGGTCGGGAGCGCGGAGTCGTGGGATGCGGTGATCTCCTTCTGTGAAACGGTCATCTCACAGAAGGAGGCTGCGGAGAGGTTGAGAGAGGTGGAGAGCACTCTCCCGACCCGCAGCAGACGAACCGGGCGTCGGCGGAGGGCGGACAACGCCCTCTTCCAGCCCCCCTGAACGGGTCCAGAGGGACGGCGGACTTGGGGAGGTCCGCCGCCCCGCCGAATAACTGGACCCGAGGCGGTGGCGCGTAGTGTTCCGCGCGCGCCCCTATATGACGTCGCGGGAGGAGTACACCTCACTCCCCCCGCAGACCTGAGGAGGCCCGCAGTAGCGGGCCGGCACTAGCCGGGGATCGTGGAAGGCGCACTAGTTCCCATGATCCCCGGTGCAAGTGTGGGAAGGGAACACCGGGGTGGTTTTTAGTCAGTACGAGTCTGACAGACCCCTCCGCTCTCCCCAGGGCGGAGGACATCCATCGAGGATTTTCCACCCCGGCAACAAAAAAAAAAAAAAAAAAAAAAAAAAAAAAAGGTTAGGTTTGGTTAGGTTAGGTTAGGTTAGGTTAGGTTAGGTTGCCAGGGAGGAGATGCTGTCGGCTCTCGACGCGAATCCGTGGGGGCGCCCTTACCGTGCGGTCCGAGGGAAACTTCGTGCCTGGGCACCCCCACTCACCGAGAGCCTGCAGCCTGAGCTGTTGCAGGAAGTGGTCGCAACGCTCTTCCCTGCTAGAGAGGAACATGTTCCACCGCCGATGGCTTTGCCCACAGCCACAGAGCCAACGGATGAGGAGGACGTCAGCGTCCCAGAGGTGACACAAGCAGAGATGAGGGTGGCGATAACGCGGCTTCGGGCCAAGACCGTTGCCCCGGGGCCTGACGGAGTTCCCGGAGTAGCGCTCGCCCTCGCTCTGAAGGAGCTAGAGCCCCAGCTGAGAGGACTCTTCACCGCATGTCTAGAGCAGGGCCAATTCCCTAGTGAGTGGAAAAAGGGTCGTCTGGTCCTGCTCAGGAAGCCGGGGCGCCCAGCGGACTCGCCGTCTGCGTACCGGCCCTTAGTGCTGCTGGACGAGGTGGGTAAGCTTTTTGAGCGGATTATCTCTGCCCGCCTCGCCGGCCACTTGTACAGAGAGGGGCCGGATCTGGACGACAGCCAGTTCGGCTTCCGGCATGGGCGCTCCACGGTGGACGCCATATTGCGGGTAAGAGTCCTGGCGGAGGAAGCGGTGTCCCGGGGCGGGGTGATGTTGGCGGTGTCCTTGGACATCTCCAACGCTTTCAACACCCTGCCCTGGAGCTGTATTCGGGAGGCGCTGTGTTACCACAGGGTGCCCCCGTACCTCCGCCGCATCGTTGGGGCTTATTTGGCGGAAAGGTGTGTCACCTACTCGGGACGCGACGGCGGAGGCCGGCGCGACATGTCGTGCGGTGTTCCACAGGGTTCGGTCGTTGGCCCACCCCTGTGGAACATCGGGTACGACTGGGTGCTGAGAGGCGAGCTCCAACCGGGAGTGGCCCTGGTGTGTTACGCGGACGACACGCTGGTCACGGCCCGGGGGAGCTCGTACAGGGAGGCAGCGTTGCTAGCGACCTGTGCGGTCTCACAGGTTGTGGGCCGCATACGGCGCCTGGGCCTGGAGGTGGCCCTCAACAAGTCGGAGGCCGTGGTCTTTCACGGCCCCCGGCGGGCGCCGCCGCCGGGATCACATATTGTGGTAGGGGGGACCCCGATCGCTGTCGAGTCCACCATGAAGTATCTGGGATTGGTGCTCGACAGCCATTGGAACTTCGGCCCCCACTTCCGGCGACTGGCGCCCAAGTTGATGGGCGCTGCGGGCGCGCTTGCAACGCTGCTTCCCAATCTAGGGGGGCCGAGCACCGCCTGTAGGAGACTGTACCTAGGGGTCTTGCGATCCATGGCCCTGTACGGGGCCCCGGTGTGGGCCTCTGACTTGACGGCCGGCAGCATCGCGATGTTGCGGAAACCGCAGAGGGCGATGGCCGTCCGGTCAATCAGGGGGTATCGCACAGTCTCCTACGAGGCGGCTTGTGCACTGGCCGGGTCGCCACCTTGGGACCTAGAGGCGAGAGTCCTCGCGTCGCTTTATCGGTGGCGCGAGGAGGTGCGGACGCGGGGCGATGGACCGATGCAGCGAGAGATCGATCTGCGTCGGTCTCAGCTCCGCGAGGTCCTGGTGGCGGAGTGGCGGGACAGGCTTCTACGCCCTACCGCCGGCCTCGCTACCATCGAGGCGATCCGACCGGTGCTCGAGGAATGGCTCGAGAGGAGGCACGGCTCCTTGTCGTTTCGGGCGACGCAGGTACTGTCGGGGCACGGCTGCTTCGGGAAGTACCTGTGTCGCATAAACAGGGAGCCGGACGCTCGGTGTCATCACTGCGTCCACTGTCTGGAGGACACGGCGCGGCATACGCTGGCAGAGTGTGCCGCATGGGAGGAGCCGCGCCGTGCCCTCGTGACAGAAGTGGGAACCGATCTGTCGCTGCCGGCCGTCGCTCGCGCGATGGTCGGGAGCGCAGAGTCGTGGGATGCGGTGATCTCCTTCTGTGAAACGGTCATCTCACAGAAGGAGGCTGCGGAGAGGTTGAGAGAGGTGGAGAGCACTCTCCCGACCCGCAGCAGACGAACCGGGCGTCGGCGGAGGGCGGACAACGCCCTCTTCCAGCCCCCCTGAACGGGTCCAGAGGGACGGCGGACTTGGGGAGGTCCGCCGCCCCGCCGAATAACTGGACCCGAGGCGGTGGCGCGTAGTGTTCCGCGCGCGCCCCTACATGACGTCGCGGGAGGAGTACACCTCACTCCCCCCGCAGACCTGAGGAGGCCCGCAGTGGCGGGCCGGCACTAGCCGGGGATCGTGGAAGGCGCACTAGTTCCCATGATCCCCGGTGCAAGTGTGGGAAGGGAACACCGGGGTGGTTTTTAGTCAGTACGAGTCTGACAGACCCCTCCGCTCTCCCCAGGGCGGAGGACATCCATCGAGGATTTTCCACCCCGGCAACAAAAAAAAAAAAAAAAAAAAAAAAAAGGTTAGGTTAGGTTAGGTTGGGGTGCGGCAGAATTCCTCCACGTTTGTCTGGCGGCTGCTGGTCCCTCTCGATACGTCTGGAGGAAAGAGCAGCTGCTGGGCTGGTGCACCCTGGGCGCGACAGTATTATTCCTCGAGGAATCGGGAAATGGTACTGTCGTGGCTAATATTCTGGGGGAGGGGTCACATCGTTCCTCGTGCGATGACCCACTGGTCTGTCGTGCGAGGTTCGATGTGCATAGGGGGGGGATAACATCGTGTACCGTGCGATGACTCAAGCAGGGTCATCGGACGGTACGTGATTAGTGATTACTCTTCGAAGTTTTCGGGGAGTAAATCGGGGCGGGGAAAACGTCGTGTGCCGTGCGATGGCTCAAGCGGGTCATCGGACGGTACGTGATTAGTGATTCACTTCTCGAAGTTTTCGGGGAGTGAATCGGGGCGGGGAAAATGTCCTGTGCCGTGCGATGGCTCAAGCGGGTCATTGGACGGTACGTGGTCAGTGATTCACTCCTCGAAGTTTTCGGGGAATGAATCAGGGTTGGGGATCTTCCTTGATTTTGCATCGCGGCCATTCGTCGCCCTCTGGTACGCGTCTGCCCGCCAGACGTGACTGTGAGCGTGGCGAGTGGTTGTGGTGGGGGATCAAGGGGGAGGGGGGGAATTTATGTATGTATGTATATATTTATATTTTTATGTGTATATGTTTATATATTTATATTGATGAAGTGGGGAGTCAGGGACCGCACCCTTCAAAGGCAAAAAACGATGCAACAAGCGACTGGAAATATATTACCCCAGGGCGGTACCAGCTGCACAGCAGCTGGAGAATCCGCCACGATCCCTTCGGGATCGTCTGCCCCACCGTATTCTGGGGGGGGCAACCATCGCTTTCCATTTGCCAGTGGCAACAAGAGCCGAGGAGGCTCATCGAGATCACGGTCTTTTGAAGACCTGATCTCCTTCAAACCACCCGACCCAAAACCGGGTGCAAGGACGGGAGCAGAGGCTCCAGACACTCCGAAGTGTGCGCCCTCTGCAGAGCCACACGTGGTTCTGGAGAGGGTGTGCATGTCGGAGTCGGACGACGCATCGCAGGCTGCTGCGGCCGTTCCCTCCAAATTTTGGGGGAAGCGTTCGCGCGGTCAGACGGACGCTGTTTCGGCGGGTATGTCCTCTAGTGAGGAGGACCAGCCGGCCGCCAAAGTGGCAACAGCGAGGAGAGGCAAAGGTCGCGGGACAGGCAGTCCGGCAGCATCACGCGACACCCGGGGCCGCTTCCTGAAGCGCCCCGACACGCCAATGGCCAGCGGTTCGGATTGCGTCTCACCTGCAGTCTCGACCGACGACCAGGGAGGGGTCACCGTCGCTCTTGTGGGGACAAAGGCGGAGGCCAATGCCGCAAAACGTGCTCAAAACAGAGCAGTTGCGGCCGATGAGGTGGCCGAAATGGCCCGTCAGGCTCGAGAGCGGCGGTCTGCCCAGGCAGCCAATGGGGAGAGCCTGACAGCAGAGGCTCTCAGCCGCCAAGTAATGGACGGCGTTGACATTGTCCTGAAGGTTGCCACCAAGTCCGGCAACCTGAAGGGCTCATTCACGCGCGCCCTCAAAGAGGCGGCAGAGGGGATCAAGGAGGCGGTTCTGGTTCTCCATGATCACACGACCTCGGAAGAGACTGCCAGGTTGTGGACGGAGAACAGCCGTCTCCGATCCGAGCTGGAGGACCTGAAGCGGCAGTTTGCCGCTCTGCAAAGTGTCGGGCAGCAGCAGGCGGCTCCCTCGTCGGCCCCTGCACCTGCAGCGCCACCCACTCTCAGTTTGTCAGACTACGACGTAGAGAGGGTGGCAAGAATCTGCATGCTGCAGTGTGGGGGCATGGTGAGTGCCCGCCTGGAGGCAATCGAGTCTCGACTGCCCCCAGCTCAGATACTCCGGCCTCCGCTTGCAGCGGACAGGCGGAGATTGGAAGAGCCCGCGAGGACGAAGCCCGCGCAGCTCACGCGGAGGCCTGCAGGGGGGGGCAAAGAGCCCACGGCGGAACTCGGAACACCAATACAGGTTGCGCCCGCAGCCCCCGTTCAGCCATCACACTCCTCGGTGACCGCTTCTCCCACCCAAGTGACGGTGGGTGGAGAGGGCCGCCGCAGGAGGAAAAAGAAGAAGAAGGCGGCGGGTGCGACCGCGCCCCCTACCTCCCAAGAGGCCACGATCCCGGCGTCCGCGCCTCCCGCCCAGGACCTCTGGACGACGGTGGTTAAGAGGGGCCGCAAAAAGAGGGCACCGCAGCCGACACCTCCTCAGGTACCGACTCGACCAGAGGGCACGAGGCCACCCAAGGTCACTACCCCACGCTCCGAGGCTGTAGTTATTACTCTGCAGCCTGAAGCCGTGAGCAGGGGAGTGACCTACAAGTCGGTCCTGACGGAGATGAAGCAGAAGCTTCAATTTAGCGAGTTTGGCACCCCGGCTGGTTTCGTCTTCAGGACGGCAGCCACGGGTGCCAAGATGCTTCAGTTGTCGGGTGCGGCAAGGCAGGAGAGGGCGGACAAGTTGGCCGCCAGACTCCGGGAGGTCCTCAAGCCAGAGGACGTCCGAGTGTCCAGGCCCATGACCACGGCTGAATTACGCGTGGAGGGGCTGGACGAATCCGTGACCCCGGAGGTAGTAGTGGCGGCTATTGCCCAAAACGGTGGGTGCCCGCCAGACAATGTGGCGGCAGGCGAAATTCGCAGCAGCGCGGACGGGCTGGGCACTGTTTGGGTGCGGTGTCCGGTCGCGGCTGCGAATAAGATTGCAGATGGCGGGCGACTGCTGGTAGGCTGGATGTCTGCCAGGGTCAAACTCCTGCCAAAGCGGGCTGTGCAGTGCTTCCGTTGCCTGGAAAAGGGGCATGTCCGGGCACAATGCACTGCACAAATCGACCGCAGCGAAATTTGTTTCCGCTGCAGTCGACCCGGCCACAGGGCGGCACAGTGCTCCGTAGCGCCATACTGCAGCCTTTGCGCAGCTGCAGGGAAACGCTCGGAGCACAGACTTGGTGGGAAGGCCTGCAAGGCACCCCAGTCAAAAAATAGGAGGACTCGAGCTGTCGGAGAATCTGCGCCTCTCCCACAGCCCGACTCCCGACCCAGGGAAGGAGGAGCCGAGGAAATGGAATGTCATTAATGGCACAATTCCGTTTCCTCCAGGCGAACATCAACCACGCCGCCAGAGCTCAGGATCTATTGCTCCAGAGCATGGCGGAGTGGTTGATCAACGTGGCTGTGGTCGCCGAGCCGTATTTTGTCCCCCCCCGCGATAACTGGGCGGGGGACCTAGACGGTTTGGTGGCCATCATTGGCGGGACTCTTGGCATTCCGTCCCGAGGACACGGTTGGGTGGCTGCCCTCGTGGACGGCATAGTCACAATTGGGGCGTATTTCTCCCCCAATAAGAGTCTCGCTGACTTCGAGGAGTTCCTTGTCGAGCTAGGTGCCGTCGTGAGCCGGTTCCACCCTCGCCCGGTGCTGTTGCTCGGGGATCTCAATGCCAAGTCTGCGGCTTGGGGATCCCCGATCACCGATCCTAGGGGTGAGGTGTTGGAGGAGTGGGCGATCGAGACCGGCCTGACCGTCCTGAATCGGGGCTCGGTGTACACGTGCGTGCGGCAGCGGGGCGGGTCCATAGTGGACGTGTCGTTCGCAAGCCCCGCTGTTGCGGGCCGTGTACGCGACTGGCGAGTTGCCGTAGAGGTGGAGACGCTGTCGGACCATCGATATATTCGATTCGACGTCTCCACCCAGACTGCGGGCGGCGGTCGCCCGCCGACCCCGCGGATGGACGGTCCTCGCTGGTCGTACAAGCGTATCGACAGGGAACTTCTCGAGGAGGCCGCAATCCTCCAGGCCTGGGTCCGGGAGTCAACGGCGAACGAACCCGTCGACGTCGAAGCGGAAGCGCAGTGGTTCCGCGGGGCGATGACGCAAATCTGCGATGCGTCAATGCCCCGTGTCACCCAAACCACAAGGCGCCAGCTGTACTGGTGGTCCGCCGTCATCGCGCAGCTGCGCGTGACGTGCGTGGAGGTGAGACGCCAGTACACCCATTACCGGAGGAGACGTCGCCGGGTTCCGGAGGAAGAGGCCGCGCGGTATGAGGTGTACCGCGCGGCCAAGGAGGCTCTGTGGCTGGCCGTCGGCGAGGCTAAGACTCGAGCCAGGGAGGAGATGCTGTCGGCTCTCGACGTGAATCCGTGGGGGCGCCCTTACCGTGCGGTCCGAGGGAAACTTCGTGCCTGGGCACCCCCACTCACCGAGAGCCTGCAGCCTGAGCTGTTGCAGGAAGTGGTCGCAACGCTCTTCCCTGCTAGAGAGGAACATGTTCCACCGCCGATGGCTTTGCCCTCAGCCACAGAGCCAACTGATGAGGAGGACGTCAGCGTCCCAGAGGTGACACAAGCAGAGATGAGGGTGGCGATAACGCGGCTTCGGGCCAAGACCGTTGCCCCAGGGCCTGACGGAGTTCCCGGAGTAGCGCTCGCCCTCGCTCTGAAGGAGCTAGAGCCCCAACTGAGAGGACTCTTCACCGCATGTTTAGAGCAGGGCCGATTCCCTAGTGAGTGGAAAAAGGGTCGTCTGGTCCTGCTCAGGAAGCCGGGGCGCCCAGCGGACTCGCCGTCTGCGTACCGGCCCTTAGTGCTGCTGGACGAGGTGGGTAAGCTTTTTGAGCGGATTATCGCTGCCCGCCTCGCCGGCCACTTGTACAGACAGGGGCCGGATCTGGACGACAGCCAGTTCGGCTTCCGGCATGGGCGCTCCACGGTGGACGCCATATTGCGGGTAAGAGTCCTGGCGGAGGAAGCGGTGTCCCGGGGCGGGGTGATGTTGGCGGTGTCCTTGGACATCTCCAACGCTTTCAACACCCTGCCCTGGAGCTGTATTCGGGAGGCGCTGTGTTACCACAGGGTGCCCCCGTACCTCCGCCGCATTGTTGGGGCTTATTTGGCGGAAAGGTGTGTCACCTACTCGGGACGCGACGGCGGAGGCCGGCGCGACATGTCGTGCGGTGTTCCACAGGGTTCGGTCGTTGGCCCACCCCTGTGGAACATCGGGTACGACTGGGTGCTGAGAGGCGAGCTCCAACCGGGAGTGGCCCTGGTGTGTTACGCAGACGACACGCTGGTCACGGCCCGGGGGAGCTCGTACAGGGAGGCAGCGTTGCTAGCGACCTGTGCGGTCTCACAGGTTGTGGGCCGCATACGGCGCCTGGGCCTGGAGGTGGCCCTCAACAAGTCGGAGGCTGTGGTCTTTCACGGCCCCCGGCGGGCGCCGCCGCCGGGATCACATATTGTGGTAGGGGGGACCCCGATCGCTGTCGAGTCCACCATGAAGTATCTGGGACTGGTGCTCGACAGCCATTGGAACTTCGGCCCCCACTTCCGGCGACTGGCGCCCAAGTTGATGGGCGCTGCGGGCGCGCTTGCAACGCTGCTTCCCAATCTAGGGGGGCCGAGCACCGCCTGTAGGAGACTGTACCTAGGGGTCTTGCGATCCATGGCCCTGTACGGGGCCCCGGTGTGGGCCTCTGACTTGACGGCCGGCAGCATCGCGATGCTGCGGAAACCGCAGAGGGCGATGGCCGTCAGGTCAATCAGGGGGTATCGCACAGTCTCCTACGAGGCGGCTTGTGCACTGGCCGGGTCGCCACCTTGGGACCTAGAGGCGAGAGTCCTCGCGTCGCTTTATCGGTGGCGCGAGGAGGTGCGGACGCGGGGCGATGGACCGATGCAGCGAGAGATCGATCTGCGTCGGTCTCAGCTCCGCGAGGTCCTGGTGGCGGAGTGGCGGGACAGGCTTCTACGCCCTACCGCCGGCCTCGCTACCATCGAGGCGATCCGACCGGTGCTCGAGGAATGGCTCGAGAGGAGGCACGGCTCCTTGTCGTTTCGGGCGACGCAGGTACTGTCGGGGCACGGCTGCTTCGGGAAGTACCTGTGTCGCATAAACAGGGAGCCGGACGCTCGGTGTCATCACTGCGTCCACTGTCTGGAGGACACGGCGCGGCATACGCTGGCAGAGTGTGCCGCATGGGAGGAGCCGCGCCGTGCCCTCGTGACAGAAGTGGGATCCGATCTGTCGTTGCCGGCCGTCGCTCGTGCGATGGTCGGGAGCGCAGAGTCGTGGGATGCGGTGATCTCCTTCTGTGAAACGGTCATCTCACAGAAGGAGGCTGCGGAGAGGTTGAGAGAGGTGGAGAGCACTCTCCCGACCCGCAGCAGACGAACCGGGCGTCGGCGGAGGGCGGACAACGCCCTCTTCCAGCCCCCCTGAACGGGTCCAGAGGGACGGCGGACTTGGGGAGGTCCGCCGCCCCGCCGAATAACTGGACCCGAGGCGGTGGCGCGTAGTGTTCCGCGCGCGCCCCTACATGACGTCGCGGGAGGAGTACACCTCACTCCCCCCGCAGACCTGAGGAGGCCCGCAGTGGCGGGCCGGCACTAGCCGGGGATCGTGGAAGGCGCACTAGTTCCCATGATCCCCGGTGCAAGTGTGGGAAGGGAACACCGGGGTGGTTTTTAGTCAGTACGAGTCTGACAGACCCCTCCGCTCTCCCCAGGGCGGAGGACATCCATCGAGGATTTTCCACCCCGGCAACAAAAAAAAAAAAAAAAAAAAAAAAAAAAAAAAAAAAAAAAAGGTTAGGTTAGGTTAGGTTAGGTTAGGTTGGGGTGCGGCAGAATTCCTCCACGTTTGTCTGGCGGCTGCTGGTCCCTCTCGATACGTCTGGAGGAAAGAGCAGCTGCTGGGCTGGTGCACCCTGGGCGCGACAGTATTATTCCTCGAGGAATCGGGAAATGGTACTGTCGTGGCTAATATTCTGGGGGAGGGGTCACATCGTTCCTCGTGCGATGACCCACTGGTCTGTCGTGCGAGGTTCGATGTGCATAGGGGGGGGGATAACATCGTGTACCGTGCGATGACTCAAGCAGGGTCATCGGACGGTACGTGATTAGTGATTACTCTTCGAAGTTTTCGGGGAGTAAATCGGGGCGGGGAAACGTCGTGTGCCGTGCGATGGCTCAAGCGGGTCATCGGACGGTACGTGATTAGTGATTCACTTCTCGAAGTTTTCGGGGAGTGAATCGGGGCGGGGAAAATGTCCTGTGCCGTGCGATGGCTCAAGCGGGTCATTGGACGGTACGTGGTCAGTGATTCACTCCTCGAAGTTTTCGGGGAATGAATCAGGGTTGGGGATCTTCCTTGATTTTGCATCGCGGCATTCGTCGCCCTCTGGTACGCGTCTGCCCGCCAGACGTGACTGTGAGCGTGGCGAATGGTTGTGGTGGGGGATCAAGGGGGAGGGGGGGAATTTATGTATGTATGTATATATTTATATTTTTATGTGTATATGTTTATATATTTATATTGATGAAGTGGGGAGTCAGGGACCGCACCCTTCAAAGGCAAAAAACGATGCAACAAGCGACTGGAAATATATTACCCCAGGGCGGTACCAGCTGCACAGCAGCTGGAGAATCCGCCACGATCCCTTCGGGATCGTCTGCCCCACCGTATTCTGGGGGGGGCAACCATCGCTTTCCATTTGCCAGTGGCAACAAGAGCCGAGGAGGCTCATCGAGATCACGGTCTTTTGAAGACCTGATCTCCTTCAAACCACCCGACCCAAAACCGGGTGCAAGGACGGGAGCAGAGGCTCCAGACACTCCGAAGTGTGCGCCCTCTGCAGAGCCACACGTGGTTCTGGAGAGGGTGTGCATGTCGGAGTCGGACGACGCATCGCAGGCTGCTGCGGCCGTTCCCTCCAAATTTTGGGGGAAGCGTTCGCGCGGTCAGACGGACGCTGTTTCGGCGGGTATGTCCTCTAGTGAGGAGGACCAGCCGGCCGCCAAAGTGGCAACAGCGAGGAGAGGCAAAGGTCGCGGGACAGGCAGTCCGGCAGCATCACGCGACACCCGGGGCCGCTTCCTGAAGCGCCCCGGCACGCCAATGGCCAGCGGTTCGGATTGCGTCTCACCTGCAGTCTCGACCGACGACCAGGGAGGGGTCACCGTCGCTCTTGTGGGGACAAAGGCGGAGGCCAATGCCGCAAAGCGTGCTCAAAACAGAGCAGTTGCGGCCGATGAGGTGGCCGAAATGGCCCGTCAGGCTCGAGAGCGGCGGTCTGCCCAGGCAGCCAATGGGGAGAGCCTGACAGCAGAGGCTCTCAGCCGCCAAGTAATGGACGGCGTTGACATTGTCCTGAAGGTTGCCACCAAGTCCGGCAACCTGAAGGGCTCATTCACGCGCGCCCTCAAAGAGGCGGCAGAGGGGATCAAGGAGGCGGTTCTGGTTCTCCATGACCACACGACCTCGGAAGAGACTGCCAGGTTGTGGACGGAGAACAGCCGTCTCCGATCCGAGCTGGAGGACCTGAAGCGGCAGTTTGCCGCTCTGCAAAGTGTCGGGCAGCAGCAGGCGGCTCCCTCATCGGCCCCTGCACCTGCAGCGCCACCCACTCTCAGTTTGTCAGACTACGACGTAGAGAGGGTGGCAAGAATCTGCATGCTGCAGTGTGGGGGCATGGTGAGTGCCCGCCTGGAGGCAATCGAGTCTCGACTGCCCCCAGCTCAGATACTCCGGCCTCCGCTTGCAGCGGACAGGCGGAGATTGGAAGAGCCCGCGAGGACGAAGCCCGCGCAGCTCACGCGGAGGCCTGCAGGGGGGGGCAAAGAGCCCGCGGCGGAACTCGGGACACCAATACAGGTTGCGCCCGCAGCCCCCGTTCAGCCATCACACTCCTCGGTGACCGCTTCTCCCACCCAAGTGACGGTGGGTGGAGAGGGCCGCCGCAGGAGGAAAAAGAAGAAGAAGGCGGCGGGTGCGACCGCGCCCCCTACCTCCCAAGAGGCCACGATCCCGGCGTCCGCGCCTCCCGCCCAGGACCTCTGGACGACGGTGGTTAAGAGGGGCCGCAAAAAGAGGGCACCGCAGCCGACACCTCCTCAGGTACCGACTCGACCAGAGGGCACGAGGCCACCCAAGGTCACTACCCCACGCTCCGAGGCTGTAGTTATTACTCTGCAGCCTGAAGCCGTGAGCAGGGGAGTGACCTACAAGTCGGTCCTGACGGAGATGAAGCAGAAGCTTCAATTTAGCGAGTTTGGCACCCCGGCTGGTTTCGTCTTCAGGACGGCAGCCACGGGTGCCAAGATGCTTCAGTTGTCGGGTGCGGCAAGGCAGGAGAGGGCGGACAAGTTGGCCGCCAGACTCCGGGAGGTCCTCAAGCCAGAGGACGTCCGAGTGTCCAGGCCCATGACCACGGCTGAATTACGCGTGGAGGGGCTGGACGAATCCGTGACCCCGGAGGTAGTAGTGGCGGCTATTGCCCAAAACGGTGGGTGCCCGCCAGACAATGTGGCGGCAGGCGAAATTCGCAGCAGCGCGGACGGGCTGGGCACTGTTTGGGTGCGGTGTCCGGTCGCGGCTGCGAATAAGATTGCAGATGGCGGGCGACTGCTGGTAGGCTGGATGTCTGCCAGGGTCAAACTCCTGCCAAAGCGGGCTGTGCAGTGCTTCCGGTGCCTGGAAAAGGGGCATGTCCGGGCACAATGCACTGCACAAATCGACCGCAGCGAAATATGTTTCCGCTGCAGTCGACCCGGCCACAGGGCGGCACAGTGCTCCGTAGCGCCATACTGCAGCCTTTGCGCAGCTGCAGGGAAACGCTCGGAGCACAGACTTGGTGGGAAGGCCTGCAAGGCACCCAAGTCCAAAAATAAGAGGACTCGAGCTGTCGGAGAATCTGCGCCTCTCCCACAGCCCGACTCCCGACCCAGGGAAGGAGGAGCCGAGGAAATGGAATGTCATTAATGGCACAATTCCGTTTCCTCCAGGCGAACATCAACCACGCCGCCAGAGCTCAGGATCTATTGCTCCAGAGCATGGCGGAGTGGTTGATCAACGTGGCTGTGGTCGCCGAGCCGTATTTTGTCCCCCCCCGCGATAACTGGGCGGGGGACCTAGACGGTTTGGTGGCCATCATTGGCGGGACTCTTGGCATTCCGTCCCGAGGACACGGTTGGGTGGCTGCCCTCGTGGACGGCATAGTCACAATTGGGGCGTATTTCTCCCCCAATAAGAGTCTCGCTGACTTCGAGGAGTTCCTTGTCGAGCTAGGTGCCGTCGTGAGCCGGTTCCACCCTCGCCCGGTGCTGTTGCTCGGGGATCTCAATGCCAAGTCCGCGGCTTGGGGATCCCCGATCACCGATCCTAGGGGTGAGGTGTTGGAGGAGTGGGCGATCGAGACCGGCCTGACCGTCCTGAATCGGGGCTCGGTATACACGTGCGTGCGGCAGCGGGGCGGGTCCATAGTGGACGTGTCGTTCGCAAGCCCCGCTGTTGCGGGCCGTGTACGCGACTGGCGAGTTGCCGTAGAGGTGGAGACGCTGTCGGACCATCGATATATTCGATTCGACGTCTCCACCCAGACTGCGGGCGGCGGTCGCCCGCCGACCCCGCGGATGGACGGTCCTCGCTGGTCGTACAAGCGTATCGACAGGGAACTTCTCGAGGAGGCCGCAATCCTCCAGGCCTGGGTCCGGGAGTCAACGGCGAACGAACCCGTCGACGTCGAAGCGGAAGCGCAGTGGTTCCGCGGGGCGATGACGCAAATCTGCGATGCGTCAATGCCCCGTGTCACCCAAACCACAAGGCGCCAGCTGTACTGGTGGTCCGCCGTCATCGCGCAGCTGCGCGTGACGTGCGTGGAGGTGAGACGCCAGTACACCCATTACCGGAGGAGACGTCGCCGGGTTCCGGAGGAAGAGGCCGCGCGGTATGAGGTGTACCGCGCGGCCAAGGAGGCTCTGTGGCTGGCCGTCGGCGAGGCTAAGACTCGAGCCAGGGAGGAGATGCTGTCGGCTCTCGACGTGAATCCGTGGGGGCGCCCTTACCGTGCGGTCCGAGGGAAACTTCGTGCCTGGGCACCCCCACTCACCGAGAGCCTGCAGCCTGAGCTGTTGCAGGAAGTGGTCGCAACGCTCTTCCCTGCTAGAGAGGAACATGTTCCACCGCCGATGGCTTTGCCCTCAGCCACAGAGCCAACTGATGAGGAGGACGTCAGCGTCCCAGAGGTGACACAAGCAGAGATGAGGGTGGCGATAACGCGGCTTCGGGCCAAGACCGTTGCCCCAGGGCCTGACGGAGTTCCCGGAGTAGCGCTCGCCCTCGCTCTGAAGGAGCTAGAGCCCCAACTGAGAGGACTCTTCACCGCATGTCTAGAGCAGGGCCAATTCCCTAGTGAGTGGAAAAAGGGTCGTCTGGTCCTGCTCAGGAAGCCGGGGCGCCCAGCGGACTCGCCGTCTGCGTACCGGCCCTTAGTGCTGCTGGACGAGGTGGGTAAGCTTTTTGAGCGGATTATCGCTGCCCGCCTCGCCGGCCACTTGTACAGACAGGGGCCGGATCTGGACGACAGCCAGTTCGGCTTCCGGCATGGGCGCTCCACGGTGGACGCCATATTGCGGGTAAGAGTCCTGGCGGAGGAAGCGGTGTCCCGGGGCGGGGTGATGTTGGCGGTGTCCTTGGACATCTCCAACGCTTTCAACACCCTGCCCTGGAGCTGTATTCGGGAGGCGCTGTGTTACCACAGGGTGCCCCCGTACCTCCGCCGCATCGTTGGGGCTTATTTGGCGGAAAGGTGTGTCACCTACTCGGGACGCGACGGCGGAGGCCGGCGCGACATGTCGTGCGGTGTTCCACAGGGTTCGGTCGTTGGCCCACCCCTGTGGAACATCGGGTACGACTGGGTGCTGAGAGGCGAGCTCCAACCGGGAGTGGCCCTGGTGTGTTACGCAGACGACACGCTGGTCACGGCCCGGGGGAGCTCGTACAGGGAGGCAGCGTTGCTAGCGACCTGTGCGGTCTCACAGGTTGTGGGCCGCATACGGCGCCTGGGCCTGGAGGTGGCCCTCAACAAGTCGGAGGCCGTGGTCTTTCACGGCCCCCGGCGGGCGCCGCCGCCGGGATCACATATTGTGGTAGGGGGGACCCCGATCGCTGTCGAGTCCACCATGAAGTATCTGGGATTGGTGCTCGACAGCCATTGGAACTTCGGCCCCCACTTCCGGCGACTGGCGCCCAAGTTGATGGGCGCTGCGGGCGCGCTTGCAACGCTGCTTCCCAATCTAGGGGGGCCGAGCACCGCCTGTAGGAGACTGTACCTAGGGGTCTTGCGTGCGGACGCGGGGCGATGGACCGATGCAGCGAGAGATCGATCTGCGTCGGTCTCAGCTCCGCGAGGTCCTGGTGGCGGAGTGGCGGGACAGGCTTCTACGCCCTACCGCCGGCCTCGCTACCATCGAGGCGATCCGACCGGTGCTCGAGGAATGGCTCGAGAGGAGGCACGGCTCCTTGTCGTTTCGGGCGACGCAGGTACTGTCGGGGCACGGCTGCTTCGGGAAGTACCTGTGTCGCATAAACAGGGAGCCGGACGCTCGGTGTCATCACTGCGTCCACTGTCTGGAGGACACGGCGCGGCATACGCTGGCAGAGTGTGCCGCATGGGAGGAGCCGCGCCGTGCCCTCGTGACAGAAGTGGGAACCGATCTGTCGCTGCCGGCCGTCGCTCGCGCGATGGTCGGGAGCGCAGAGTCGTGGGATGCGGTGATCTCCTTCTGTGAAACGGTCATCTCACAGAAGGAGGCTGCGGAGAGGTTGAGAGAGGTGGAGAGCACTCTCCCGACCCGCAGCAGACGAACCGGGCGTCGGCGGAGGGCGGACAACGCCCTCTTCCAGCCCCCCTGAACGGGTCCAGAGGGACGGCGGACTTGGGGAGGTCCGCCGCCCCGCCGAATAACTGGACCCGAGGCGGTGGCGCGTAGTGTTCCGCGCGCGCCCCTACATGACGTCGCGGGAGGAGTACACCTCACTCCCCCCGCAGACCTGAGGAGGCCCGCAGTGGCGGGCCGGCACTAGCCGGGGATCGTGGAAGGCGCACTAGTTCCCATGATCCCCGGTGCAAGTGTGGGAAGGGAACACCGGGGTGGTTTTTAGTCAGTACGAGTCTGACAGACCCCTCCGCTCTCCCCAGGGCGGAGGACATCCATCGAGGATTTTCCACCCCGGCAACAAAAAAAAAAAAAAAAAAAAAAAAAAAAAAAAAAAAAAAAAAGGTTAGGTTAGGTTAGGTTAGGTTCCTATGGGAGACCATATAAGGCGGCGCGGAACCAGCTCCGCCCCTATGGTCCCCCACTGTCGGAGACCCTCGATCCAGCGTTGCTGGATGGGGTGGTCCGGTCCCTGTTTCCGCGCAGGACCGACTTCACCCCACCAACGATGGATCCCCCGCAGGGGGCGGCTTCGCCGGAGGAGGAGGATGTCCCCGCGGTGACAGTGGCAGAGTTATACGCGGGGGTCCTCAGCCTCCGCGCAAAAAAGACGGCGCCCGGACCAGACGGCGTCCCCGCAAGGGTGCTGGCGATCGCCGCCTCCGGCATGGAGGACAGGTTTCGGGACCTCTTCAGCGCGTGCTTTACGGCTGGGAGGTTCCCGAAACTGTGGAAGGAGGGGCAGCTTTGCCTCCTCCGAAAAGCGGGACGCCCGGTGGACTCCCCCTCGGCATACCGGCCCGTCGTCCTGCTCGATGAGGTCGGTAAGTTGTTCGAGGGGATTGTCGCCTCCCGGCTTGACAGCCATTTGCGGGGGGTAGGGCCGTATCTGTCGGACGCCCAATTCGGCTTCCGTCGAGGGCGTTCGACGATCGATGCGCTGGCCCTACTCAAGGGCCAGGTGAAGGAAGCGGTGGAGGCGGGGGACGGAGTGCTGGCGGTGTCATTCGACATTGCCAACGCCTTCAACTCCGTCCCCCACTCGACGATATTGGAGGCGCTCCGATATCACGGAGTGCCCCAATACCTGCGGGACCTCCTGGCCAGCTACCTGGAGGACCGAGAAGTCCTCCTAGTGGACAAAACGGCCACGGTGAGGCGGTACGGCGCAGAGTCCGGTGTTCCGCAGGGGTCCGTGCTTGGCCCTCCCCTGTGGAACATCGGGTTCAACTGGCTCCTGCGAGGAGCCCTCCTCCAGGGCACGAGTGTCATCTGCTACGCGGATGACACTCTCCTCACTGCCCGGGGGAGGAACTTTGCGGACGCGGCCTGTCTGGCCTCGGCTGGCGGATCCTTGGTTGCAGAGAGGATCCGCCGCCTGGGATTGAAGGTGGCGCTGCACAAGACCGAGGCCGTGTTCTTTCGCGGGCCTCGGCAGCGCTGCCCTCCCGACGCCCACATAATTGTGGAGGGCGTCAGGATAGGGGTCCAGCCCCAGATGAAGTATCTGGGGCTGGTGCTAGACGACAGGTGGCGCTTCGGCCCGCATTTCAGCGGGCTGTCGACGCGCCTGCTCAAGGCCGCTGACGCCCTCTCGTGGCTCCTGCCGAACCTGGGGGGGCCCAAGGCGAAATGCCGGCGCCTGTATGCCGGCATCTTGCGGAGCATGGCCCTATATGGGGCCCCAATCTGGGCGGACTCCCTCCACAGGAGGGAGAATGCGACGGCCATCCGCAGGCCCCAAAGGGCCATTGCACAGCGGGTGGCGAGGGCCTACCGCTCGGTGGGCTTTTCGGCGGCATGCGCCCTGGCTGGCACCCCGCCTTGGGAGTTGGAGGCATGGGTGCTGGCCAGAGTGTACGAGTGGACGGCGCGCCGGAAGGCTCTCGGGGAGCGCCCCGTCGCCGAAGAGCGAGAGGCCGTGCGGCGGGAGGCGAGGGACGCTATCGTCCTTCACTGGTCAGAGGACCTCGCCACCGCCACCTTTGGCCGCCGGACGTTGGACGCGCTCGGTCCGGTTCTGCGGAGCTGGCTCGAGCGGTCCCACGGTTTCCTCTCGTTCCGTCTGGTGCAGGTGTTGTCCGGCCATGGTTGTTTCGGATCGCACCTGCACCGGATCGGGAGGGAGGAGACCCCGGCGTGCCACGACTGCGGCGCGCCGGAGGACACGGCGCAGCACACCCTAGAGGTGTGCCCAGCTTGGTCCGAGTTGCGCCGCGGTCTGACCGCGGTAATCGGACCGGACCTCTCGCTTCCCGGCGTCGTCAACGCCATGCTGGGGAGCGAGGAGGCCTGGGCAGCGGTCGCCTCCTTTTGCGAGGACGTAATCTCGCAAAAGGAGGAGGCGGAGCGCGTGCGGGAGGACGACCCTCTCGCTGCGCCGCTCCGCAGACGAAGAAGGGGTCGGAGACGGCAACGCCCTCTCCCTCCTCATGGTGGCGACGGGCGGGCGACAGGCACGGGGGTGCCTTCGCCCGCATTGCACCCGTCACCACCTCCGTCAGTCATTCTCGGGTCCCTGTGAGGGGCCCGCCATGAAGGGCGATCGTCGGCGGAGGACTGGACGTAAAGGCTATGCCGGTTTCCCACTCCCCCGCCACTTGGACGAAGCGGGAATGTCGCTGGGTCGTTTTAGTGGGTATATCCGGGTCAGACCGGGGAGTCCCACATACCCCTCTCATCCCCCGATGGGAGGGTATGCGTAACGCATTTTTTCCCAGCGTCAAAAAAAAAAAAAAAAAAAAAAAAAAAAAAAAAAAAAAAAAAAAAAAAAAGGTTAGGTTAGGTTTTTTTTTTTTTTTTTTTTTTTTGTTTTGGCAGGAGTGGGAAATCCCCGCGGACACCTCGACTACCTCACAGGTTGTGAGACAGTCGAGGTAGTGCCGGACTCGAACCGGCTAAAACCACACTCCTGCCCCACCAGTGTCCCTCTGACATGGGAATCAGAGCCCTTGTGTATAATTTTTTAATTTTTTTGGCGATGGATTTTTAAAAAGGCCGACGAGACCACGCTTTATGTGATTAATATTAACTATTTGGTTTTTACTACTTGGTCAGAGTCTATTTATTTTTATTTAAATGTTCTATCTATAATCTATCATAAATTCTTCTATCTTTTTTTTTTATTATTATTTCTGTTAAACTAACTATTTGATAATTACTTGTATCTATATACTATTCAACTACTTTATTTTATTTAGCAATGAATGCATTTTAGTTTCTTTTCACAAATTTGAAAACTTACATCCCAATTTTTCTGCCCTCATGGTATTTGCGTTATTTCAGTCTATTCACATAATATAGTTGTTCTGGTTACTACTTATTATCAATACTATATATTTACAATATAATATCATATAATAATCAATAAACCAAATAACGCAAACATTTTACGAAATAGATTTGCAGCCAGTCTGACACAACTTGTCGATTCCACCAAAGTTGAACAACAAACTAGTTTAATTCCAGCCACTTTCTCACGAAAGTGACTCCAATTATTCCCATCCATTTGGCCAACCTTAGTGGTTCGCTCAATGCGTCTGCCATCTGGTTGTGTCAGACTGGTCATTTCTGTATACGCGGAAGTGGGCGCATCGACAACTTTAGCAATAAGCTATGGTTGCTCGTGCGAATGCGTCCCACTTCCTGCGTATCGGGCAATCTTTGCTAAACGCATTGTGCGAGTGTTCCCCGAGCTTGGCTCTGGTGCAGTTCACGCACACCACTGCTTCGCCAAGATCTTTAGCTGGGCAGTCCACCCTAAGGTGTGGACCGCCGCAGTGGCTGCATAGGTCAACTGGCTCCTGGTTAGGTTAGGTTAGGTTAGGTTAGGTTAGGTTAGGTTAGGTTAGGTTAGGTTAGGTTCGACCTGACGGCCCGCACTATCGCAGTCCTGCGCAGACCGCAGAGAGCGATGGCCGTCAGGGTCGTACGGGGATATCGCACGATCTCCTACGAGGCGGCTTGCGTACTGGCCGGATCCCCGCCATGGGACCTGGAGGCGAAGACCCTCGCGACACTGTACCAGTGGCGCGAGGAGGCCGAACATCGGGGCGAGAGGCTGGTGCAGCGACAGATTACACTGTACCGGTCTCAGCTCCGACAGGTCATGGTGGCGGAATGGCGGGGGAGGCTAGACCTCCCCACCGCCGGCCTCAACACAATCGAGGCGATCCGGCCAGTACTCGACGACTGGCTCGGGAGGAAGCACGGCTCTCTGACGTTCCGGGCGACACAGGTACTCTCGGGGCACGGCTGCTTCGGGAAGTACCTGTCTCGCTTAAGCAGGGAGCCGGACGCCCGGTGCCATCACTGCGTCCATTGTTCGGAGGATACGGCGCGGCATACACTGGCCGAGTGTGCCGCTTTCGATGAGCCGCGCCGTGCCCTCGTTGCAGAGGTAGGAGGAGACCTGTCGCTGCCGGCCGTCGTTCGCTCGATGGTCGGCAGCGCAGAGTCCTGGGACGCAGTGATGTCCTTCTGCGAGACCGTCATGTCGCAGAAGGAAGCTGCGGAAAGGGAAAGGGAGATGACCAGCTCCCGCCCATCCCGCAGCAGGCGCACCGGGCGTCGGCAGAGGGCTGACAACGCCCTCTTCCGGCCCCCCTAAATTGGTCCAGGGGCGGCGGATTCGGGGACATCCGTCGCCCCCCATCACACTGGACCCGAGACGGCGGCGCGTTGTGTTCCACGCGCGCCTCTCATAGACGTAGCGGGGGGAGTTTTACACCTCACCCCCCCCGGGACGAGGCCCGTAGGTCAAGCGGGCCAGCACTAGTCCGGGGCAGCGGAAGTCGCATCAGATCCCGCTGCCCCCTGACGCAAGTGTGCGAGGGAACACCGGTGTGGTTTTAGTCAGTACGAGTCTGACAGACCCCTCCGCTCTCCCCAGGGCGGAGGACATCCATTGAGGATTTCCACATCGTGAAAAAAAAAAAAAAAAAAAAAAAAAAAAAAAAAAGGTTAGGTTAGGTTAGGTTAGGTTAGGTTAGGTTAGGTTAGGTTAGGTTAGGTTGGGGGACCACCCCACAGAGCTTGCGTCCACGTCGCGTCCCCTGGAAACGGCCCAGTTCTGACCACCGTAACGGAGTGGCAGACTGGGTACGGCCAAAGTGCTCTGTGCTCTCGTAGCGATTTTATTCTTGACTTGCGAACTGCGAACTGTTGGCGACTATGTCGAAACTCACGCGTAGCGCCTCCGGGCGACTTTTAAAGACCAAAGGCCCTTCTCAGGGCCAACCCAAAGGCCCTTCTCAGGGCCAACCCAAAGCCAAAGGCCCTTCTCAGGGCCAACCAAAAGGCCCTTCTCAGGGCCACTCCGACGCTCCGGCGTCTGAACCTAGCCGCGCGCCTTCTGCGGCAGGCTTTCTGGCGGATGAGTCGTCCGACAACGACTCGCTATTTGGTGTGTCGGACGCGAGCGGCTCTCGGTCGCGGAAGCGTGTCCACCTGAGTGGTGGATCCGAGGGTTCCCAGGCCTCGGGTTCGAAGGCTAAAAAGCCAACGACCAAGGCTGCGGACACCCACAACGTTGGGCTCGCGGACGCCCAACGCAAGTTGGACCTGGCCCGGCGAGAACAGCTCCAGCAAGAGCTGGAGGAGAAGGTTGCCGCCAAGGAGAAGCGGGCTCACGTTGCCCGGGCCAAGGCCGGGTACGGTGCGTCCCGCGTCCTGTACGCGGACCACTCTCTCGCCGAGCTGGAGAGGATGGCGGAGGAGGACGAGGAGGAGATCGTGGAGGTCGCCTCTAAGTCCTCAAACCTAAAGGGGACCTTCCAGAAGGCCCTCAAGTGCCGGGCCGCGAGTATGCGCGGTGTCGTCTCGGAGCTGGTCCGTCGCAAGACCACCGACGAGACGAGGCAACTGCAGGCGAAGGTAGATCGCCTGCAGTCGGAGGTCAGCCAGCTTCACCAGAGGCTGGCTGAAGCCACGGCCCAGCCGCATCAGGCCCGGACGAGCCCTGCGGCAGAAGGCCCATCCTCCAACCTTGAGGATATCATCCGCAAGGTTGTGATGGAGGAGAGGGCCTTCACAAGGGCCTGCTTAGCGGGCATCGAGGACCGGCTCTTGCCGGAGAAACGCCTCCGACCGCCGCTTGCGGCGGACATGAGGCAGCCGAGCGAGCCGGGGCCGTCCACCTCCCAGGTGGAAGACACTCAAGTCCCTGCCACCACTCCGTCCAACGAGTGGACGGAAGTGGTCCGTAAGAAGAAGGGCAGGGGTAAGAAGTCGGCAAAGGCCGTACCTGCCGTCCCCGCCACCACCGCTCCCAGTCGGTCGCAGACGACCGGCAAGGGAAAGGTGAAAGGTAAGGGAAAGCGGAAGCTGGTCCCCCCGAAAACTGCTGCTGTCGTGGTGACGCTCACCGCGGAGGCGGCGGAGCGAGGGGAGACGTACGCGTCCGTTTTGGTGCGGGCGCGTGCCAATGCCGATCCTACCCAATTGGGTATCGGCAGCGTCTCTTGCCGGCGGACACAAGCCGGGGCTCGAATTTTCGAGTTCCCGGGGGCCGAGGGGAGTGCCCATGCGGACCTCTTCGCAGCAAAGCTGCAGGAGGTCATCGCAGACTCGGCCAAGGTGGCCCGACCGGTCAAGACGGCGGCCTTTGAGGTGACGGAGCTCGACGACTCCGTCACTAAAGAGGAGGTAGTGGCGGCGGTCGCAGCGATAGGGGGTTGTGGCGCCGCGGCGGTACAAGGCCGGGACATAAGGCCCGGCCGTGGCGGCATGGGCACCATTCGCCTCGAGTGCCCAATCGCCGCTGCCAAAGCCGTCCTTGCCAAGGGACGGCTCGCAGTTGGGTACAGCTCGGGTGCGGTTCGGGCACTCGAGGACCAGCCTCTGCGGTGTTTCCGGTGCTTCGGCATCGGACACACCCGGCCCATGTGTCCGTCCTCGGTAGACAGGACGGACACGTGCTACCGCTGCGGCAAGAACGGCCACAAAGCCGTATCTTGTGAGGCCGCCACGCCACACTGCGCGGTGTGTGCCGCCAGTGGCCGCCTGGCAGGCCATGTCATGAAGGGGAGGAACTGCAATCCTCCCCCTAAGCGTGGCAAAGCACTGGCACCGACCAGGCTTGCTGCTGCTGCCGCTATCCCCGTCGTTCCTGCGGCGGTTGCGGAGGGGGGTGCGATGACCGACTGATGGATAGGGTCGAACATCGCATCCTCCAGGCGAACGCCAACCACTGCAGGGCAGCCCAGGATCTGCTGATGCAGACCATGGCTGAGTGGTTGGTGGACTTGGCGGTGGTCGCCGAACCTTACTCGGTCCCTGGCCGTTGGCTGGGCGACCGGGACGGCTTGGTGGCGTTGGTGGCGCGGTCTTCCACAGACTCCCCTCGCCTCTCGCTCTTAGAGAGGGGACCGGGATACGTGGCCGCCGCCTGGGGAGACATGGCCCTGGTGGGGGTCTATTTCTCCCCAAACCGCCCTCTCTCGGACTTTGAGGATTTCCTCGAGATCCTCACCGCAGTCAAAGGGAGGGCGGCGCCACGCCAAGTTCTGGTGTTGGGCGACCTGAACGCCAAGTCGACGGCCTGGGGCAACTCGGCCGCAGGTTGCAACGTCCGGGGACGCGCCGTCGAGTTTTGGGCGGCCTCAAGCGGTGTGTCCCTCCTCAACAGGGGGGCGGTCCACACGTGTGTGCGGCAACAGGGTGGGTCGGTGGTGGACGTGTCGTTTGCCACCCCCGCGCTGGCCGCCCGCGTCGTCAACTGGCGGGTAGAGATGGTGGAGACGTTGTCGGACCACCGATATGTGCGGTTCGACATCTCCACCCAGCAGGGCGGGAGGGGGATGGCCCGCGCTGGGCAATCACCCTTCCCGCGGTGGGCACTCACCCGCCTGGACCGGGAGGCAGCCAAGGAGGCGGCCTTCCTCCAGGACTGGCTGTCGCCCCCTGTCGAGGTGCTGGACGTAGACGCCGCTGCGGTCCAGCTCAGAGGGTCCCTGACTGAGGTGTGCAACTCCAGCATGCCTCGGTCTCGCCGTCCGCCTCCCCGTCGTGCCGTCTATTGGTGGACGGAGGAGCTGGAGGGACTCCGGGCCACCTGCGTGGCGGCCAGAAGGACCTACACGCGGAGCCGACGGCGCAGCGCCCGAAACCGGGACCGGGCAGAAGAGGACCGCCTATACGCCTCTTACCGAGGGGCGACGGCGGTCCTTAAGTCTGCAATGGGGGCTGCTCAAGACTCGGCGAGGGCCGAGATGCTGGAGGGTCTCGACAGGGATCCCTATGGGAGACCATATAAGGCGGCGCGGAACCAGCTACGCCCGTATGGTCCCCCACTGTCGGAGACCCTCGAGCCAGCGTTGCTGGATGGGGTGGTCCGGTCCCTGTTTCCGCGCAGGACCGACTTCACCCCACCAACGATGGATCCCCCGCAAGGGGCGGCTTCGCCGGAGGAGGAGGATGTCCCCGCGGTGACTGTGGCGGAGTTATACGCGGGGGTTCTCAGCCTCCGCGCAAAAAAGACGGCCCCCGGACCGGACGGCATCCCCGCAAGGGTGCTGGCGATTGCCGCCTCCGGGATGGAGGACAGGTTTCGGGACCTCTTCAGCGCGTGCTTTACTGCTGGGAGGTTCCCGAAACTGTGGAAGGAGGGGCAGCTATGCCTCCTCCGAAAGGAGGGCCGCCCAGTGGACTCCCCCTCGGCGTACCGGCCCATCGTCCTGCTCGATGAGGTCGGTAAATTGTTCGAGGGGATTGTCGCCTCCCGGCTTGATAGCCATTTGCGGGGCATAGGGCCGGATCTGTCGGACGCCCAGTTCGGCTTCCGTCGAGGGCGTTCGACGATCGACGCGCTGGCCATGCTCAAGGGCCAGGTGAAGGAGGCGGTGGAGGCGGGGGACGGAGTGCTGGCGGTGTCATTCGACATTGCCAACGCCTTCAACTCCGTCCCCCACTCGACGATATTGGAGGCGCTCCGATATCACGGAGTGCCCCAATACTTGCGGGACCTCTTGGCGAGCTACCTGGAGGACCGAGAAGTCCTCCTGGTGGACAAGACGGCCACAGTGAGGCGGTACGGCGCAGAGTCCGGTGTTCCGCAGGGGTCGGTGCTTGGCCCTCCCTTGTGGAACATCGGGTTCAACTGGCTCCTGCGCGGAGCCCTCCTCCAGGGCACGAGTGTCATCTGCTACGCGGATGACACTCTCCTCACTGCCCGGGGGAGGAACTTTGCGGACGCGGCCTGTCTGGCCTCGGCTGGCGGATCCTTGGTTGCAGAGAGGATCCGCCGCCTGGGATTGAAGGTGGCGCTGCACAAGACCGAGGCCGTGTTCTTTCGCGGGCCTCGGCAGCGCTGCCCTCCCGACGCCCACATAATTGTGGAGGGCGTCAGGATAGGGGTCCAGCCCCAGATGAAGTATCTGGGGCTGGTGCTAGACGACAGGTGGCGCTTCGGCCCGCATTTCAGCGGGCTGTCGACGCGCCTGCTGAAGGCCGCTGACGCCCTCTCGTGGCTCCTCCCGAACCTGGGGGGGCCCAAGGCGAAATGCCGGCGCCTCTATGCCGGCATCTTGCGGAGCATGGCCCTTTACGGGGCCCCCATCTGGGCGGACTCCCTCCACAGGAGGGAGAATGCGACGGCCATCCGCAGGCCCCAAAGGGCCATTGCACAGCGGGTGGCGAGGGCCTATCGCTCGGTAGGCTTCTCCGCGGCATGCGCTCTGGCCGGCACCCCTCCTTGGGAGTTGGAGGCTTGGGTGCTCGCCAGAGTGTACGAATGGACGGCGCGCCGGAAGGCTCTCGGAGAGCGCCCCGTCGCCGAAGAGCGGGAGGCCGTGCGGCGGGAGGCGAGGGACGCTATCGTCCTTCACTGGACAGAGGACCTCGCCACCGCCACCTTTGGCCGCCGGACGTTGGACGCGCTCGGTCCGGTTCTACAGGGCTGGCTCGAGCGGTCCCACGGTTTCCTCTCGTTCCGTCTGGTGCAGGTGTTATCCGGCCATGGTTGTTTCGGATCGCACCTGCACCGGATCGGGAGGGAGGAGACCCCGGCGTGCCACGACTGCGGCGCGCCGGAGGACACGGCGCAGCACACCTTGGAGGTGTGCTCAGCTTGGTCCGAGTTGCGCCGCGGTCTGACCGCGGTAATCGGACCGGACCTCTCGCTTCCCGGCGTCGTCAACGCCATGCTGGGGAGCGAGGAGGCCTGGGCAGCGGTCGCCTCCTTTTGCGAGGACGTAATCTCGCAAAAGGAGGAGGCGGAGCGCGTGCGGGAGGACGACCCTCTCGCTGCGCCGCTCCGCAGACGAAGAAGGGGTCGGAGAAGGCACCGTCCTCTCCCTCCTCATGGTGGCGACGGGCGGGTGACAGGCACGGGGGTGCCTTCGCCCGCATTGCACCCGTCACCACCTCCGTCAGTCATTCCCGGGCCCATGTGAGGGGCCCGCCATGAAGGGCAATCGTCGGCGGAGGACTGGACGTAAAGGCTATGCCGGTTTCCCAGTCCCCCGCCACTTGGACGAAGCGGGAATGTCGCTGGGTCGTTTTAGTGGGTATACCGGGTCAGACCGGGGAGTCCCACATACCCCTCTCATCCCCCGATGGGAGGGTATGCGTAATGCATTTTTTCCCAGCGTCAAAAAAAAAAAAAAAAAAAAAAAAAAAAAAAAAAAAAAAAAAAAAAAAAAAAAAAAAAAAAAAAAAAAAAAAAAAAAAAAAAAAAAAAAAAAAAAAAAAAAAAAAAAAAAGGTTAGGTTAGGTTAGGTTAGGTTAGGTTAGGTTAGGTTAGGTTAGGTTAGGTTAGGTTAGGTTAGGTTTTTTTTTTTTTTTTTTTTTTTTTTTTTTTTTTTTTTTTTTTTTTTTTTTTTTTTTTTTTTTTTATTATTAATACTTCTACCTCCAACATAATTGGAGCCTGTATTAGGCTTTACGTGCATACCAGTTCTCGCTTTAATTCTTCTCGCACTTTCGTTCCGCATACTTTTTCTTTCTATCATTCTATCGTCTTTTGTATCCAAGGGTAGGACGCCCTTCTACTCATTCCCTAATCTGTACTCTATTCTTATTTATTCTTTATTTTGGGTTTAAACACATCAACACAAAATTAACTTTATTTTCTTTAAACATTGGTTCTTATATCTACATATTTTACATTCAACAATCTTAATTCTATTTTATTTCTATTACACGTTTCTTAGATCTACTTTTATTACTGTTTCTTATTTATATTACATGTTTTCTTAGATCTACTTATGTTTCTATTCCTTATTTCTATTACAGGTGTTTCATGTTCTGTTCTTACTTCTATTTACATCGTTCTTAGGACTACTTTTGTTTACATTTCTGGTTCGAATCTTAAGCCTTCTTATTACTACCACAGGTCTTACGACTACTTAAACTAGTATTTATCTATGGCAACTTATAAATACGTAAATTTCCAGGCGCTTTTGAGCAGATTTTATTACGACTGTTTACAATGCTTGACCCTAATATCCTATATAATATTATGTAAGCATTTTTACTTATGCTGTTTTGTTTCTATTTATTACTCTATTACAAATTTCCACACAATATTCTAAAAACGTCTCTCTCTTTTTCCCTCTCATTATAGGCCACACCGATTCGGCATCCAGTTTAGTGTCGAGTACGTGCTCGGCCACAAGTCTTTCCTGGTCGAACACAGGACAGCTGAACAATATATGTGGCACCGTCTCATCAATGTTGGGGTCGCAGATGCACGATGGGCTCTCTTTGCACTTGAAGCGATTCAAGTATTCCGAGAACCCACCGTGCCCCGTCATAATCTGGGTAGTTATACTGCTGATTTCCATCTTTCTAACTATCCCGTACGCCGCCACCGCATCTGGGAAAAACAATTTTGTCCCTGAAGCCGTTTCTTCAGCGCAGTATCTCCGGTTCCACACGTCAAGAGTTGCCGTTCGAATGCATCGTTTGACGTATGAAACCGGGCACAGGTCGTAATCGGGCTTTCGTTTGGAACCTTCAGCGGCTCTCTTGGCTAGTTCATCGGCCCTCTCATTTCCCTCTAACCCCACATGGGCTTTGATCCAGAACAAGGTGACAGCCTTGTCTTGGATCGACAGGGACCTGAGGTTGGCCCTTGTTTCAACTGCAAGGGGGTGGTGTCGACTATAATTTTGAATTGTTTGGAGGGCCGCCATTGAGTCACTGAAGATTCCGAACGATTGCGCACTGTGCTTTAGGATCTCCCTAGTAGCGACGCATATTGCCAGAAGCTCGGCCTGGTAAACAGTGGAGTAGGGGGGGAGGGCAAGCTTGAGGGTTTTGGTTTCGGCGTCACCTCTCCATATCGATAGTGCCGCTCCAACCTTGCCCCCAATCTTGCTCCCGTCCGTATAGATGCGAACTTCATGTTCGCTCTGGGCATCTAGTTGCTCTTGATTTACCAGGGTTTTGAGCTCTAGCTCAGCGCGCTCCGCTGGGTGTGGATCCTCCATTGCCGAAACGGTCTGCTCGACGCTCCTGTCGCCAAGTGCCGGCTGAGGCACTCCTCTCCTGGCCTCGTATAGCGATGCCGCTTCTCGGACTCGCAAGTCGAGGGGCAGTATCCCAGCCAGCACCAGCGCGGAGTTTAAGGAGACCGTCCGGTATCCCTTGCACAGCTTTTGTGCGATACCACGCTGGACTGCTCCCAACTGCTTTTTGACACCTAATTTGTCTACAGCCGGTGCCCATACGCTGGCGGCGTACAGGATTACTGGTTCGACGGTGGCCACATATATTATTCTGATGACTTCGGGGTTTAGACCCCAGCTGGTTTTTGCCGCCCTATTTAGTTGCTTGTGGATGCCTATCGCCTTTCTGCACACATTTGCGACGTGTGCGTTAAATGTCAGCTGTTTGTCGATGGTGACACCCAGGATTTTGATCTCGTTGGACATGGCAACGTCGATCCCGCCCATGCTCAAGCGCGGGGTGTCGTACTTTAGTTTGCGTGTTATAACCATTGCGTTGGTTTTTTGAGGGGCAAATTTAAGCTTGTTCTGAACACCCCACTCTTGAACATGATCAAGAGCGGCATTGGCACGTCCCTCGATCTCCAATGCTGTGTCACCATCGAAAACCAGCACAACGTCGTCTGCAAAAGCCTGGCAATAGACATCCCCAGCTTCCAGGCTCTTAAGGAGCGGATCCAGCAACAAATTCCAGAAAATAGGTCCCGCGATGGAGCCCTGGACGCAGCCCTTGCTTGTGGCCTTACAGCACTCTTCACCTGCGTATCGCACTATGACCCTTCGGTTTTCCAGGTAGCTGTCGATGACCCTCCGCAGGATCACTGGGCACTGTTCCTCAGCCAGACGGACTCTTATGGCTGGCCACCATGCACTGTCGAAGGCTCCCTCTATATCCAATGATATCAATACCACAATTTTCTTGAGTGACAGCTTAGCGCGTATGTGCTGCATTAGTGTATAGAGGGAGTCCTCGGTGCTTCTTTGGGGCATGAATCCGTACTGACGAGTACTCATCCTGGGGATCAGGTGAAACTTGAGGCGGGCCACCAACATCTTCTCATATATTTTACCGAAAATAGGCAAAAGACCGATTGGTCGGTACGCCTTCGGGTTGCCGTAATCTGTTTTGCCTGGCTTCTTTAAGATTATCACTGTTGCTTCCTTCCAGATTTCGGGGAAGAGGTGGGTTCTCAGGCAGCCATTGAAGAGAGCCAAGGCCACTTCAGGGGCTCCTCTAATGGCGTGGCAGCAAATGTCGGCAGTGAGGCCGTCCGCCCCCGGCGCTTTTTTAACATTGAAGGACTCGCACGCTGCCATCAGCTCGGCCATCGTGAATGGTGGTTCACAAGACTCATCTTGCCCCCCAGCATTCACGATATCGGCCTTCTCTCTTGTAATGCGATGGCAGGTGCTGTCGGTTTCTGGGTGGTCCCCTGGGTAAAATGTTTCTGCCAATAGTTCAGCCGAGCCTTTTGCATTCAGGATCGCTCCATCCTTCACCAATGGCTGATCCTCACCTCTTCCCTTGGTCCTTCCTATAACCCGATAGATTCCTTCCCAAACCCCTTCTCTGTCCTGTCTTGAGCAGAAGTTCTTCCAGCTCTCGACTTCGTCCTTGGCTGCTTCCGTCTCATACTCAACTTTCTGTTTCAGGTACTCTTCAACGACCTTCGATCTTCGGACTGGTGCTGCGTTCCTTACTCTGTTTTTCAGGGTAGCGACCTTCTTTTTCATCTCCTCGAGTTTTTCGGACCACCACGGCAAAGTAAACACTTCGTTTGTTTTCTTCTTCGGCATTGACGAAGTGCATGCGTCTCTTATTGAATGTATATACAATTTCGTAATTGAGTTTAATTGTTCGGCGGTGTTTAATTTGTCAATTTCTATTTTACTTATTTTATTTTTCTGCATTAATTGGCCGAGTTTCTCACGAAACTCGGGCCAATTTGCTTTTTTTGTGTTGAAAATCCTAGTAGTTCTGTTGATTTGAATGCCTTTGGACTTTTTTAATTTAATGTTAAAAACAATGCCGTTGTGGTCCGAACTCGTGAGGTTCTCGTCTACCCTCCAGTCATCAACCAGGTCCAGGATATCTGTCGAACATACTGTTAAGTCGACGTGGCTGCAGTATCTTATGCCTCCTCTGATCGTGTCAAAGGTCGGAATTTCTCCTCTGTTGAGTATGTTCAGGTCTAGCTCATCGAGAACTCCGGACACTAGTTCGCCTCTGCGGTCGATGGTCAGGCTTCCCCACCAGGTACTTTTTGCGTTTGCGTCTCCTCCAAGAATCCACATTCTGGAACCTACTTCCTCCTCAACGCGTTTGAGGTGATCGAGATATGGTTCTATTGGCTGGTCTGGCTCAAAGTAAAAGGAGACTAGTGTGATCTTCCAGGCACTGGTTCGGATCCCCACCACGGTGATGTTGTTCGTGGTGAGTTTCGGGAACTGTTCGACGATGAGGTCTTGGTCAAAGACCGCTATTGCGGCCTTGACAGTCCCTTCTCCGGTGTCAGTGCTCTGAAAGATCCGAACGCCTCTATGACTCCTCATTACCTTAGCCCCGCCCACGTATGGTTCCTGGAGGAGAGCAATGGCGACTCCGCGCTTTTCCGCTTCAATAAGAAGCTCGTTTGTCGCCAGTCTTTTCCGCTGGAGGTTGGCCTGCACCAATCTGTAGGGGTTTGGGTTTCCGTGGGTGCCCTTAGCAATAAGCTACTGTAGCTCTTGCTATTTCGTCCCACCTGTGGCGTGTCGGACATTCCAAGCTGAAGGCGTTGTGGCCAGCGTCATCGAGCTTGGCTCTTGTGCAGTTCCTGCACTTTGGCAGGACACCCGTTAGAAAGTCGGAACATTCCGACCTCAGGTGCGGCCCGCCGCAGTGACTGCACAGGTCAGCGGGTTCCTTACAGTAACGCTTGCCGTGACCATAGCCTAGGCAGCGCGTGCATTGCACTAGTGGGGTCTGATCTTCGACCCTTATGCGCTGGAGGTCTACGTGCAAGCACCCTAGTTTTGTGGCCCTTCTCCATATGGTCGGCGAGACGCTGACCACAACGTGACAGGTGTGTGGGTTCCTCGTCCTCCTTCTGAACTTCACCACTACCCTGTCCTCCTCCTTGTCGAGGTTGTGAAAAACTTCCCTATTTTGATTTTTCAGTGCTTTGAGGATGTCCTCGTCTGTGTTGACTGAGAGGACGCTCCTGAGGATCAGCATGGGATCCTTGTTCTTCACCTCCTCGACATGAAGGTCCTTACTATCCCTTGCCAGTCTTTCCTTAATTTTGTCCCTTTCCGCGGTAGTCTGAAAGCCCATAATAACTTTCCGATCTTTCGCTTTCCTCACCCTTTCCACCTTTATCCAGCCTTCCTTTGCGTCTGCTGCCTTTCGCACCTTCTCCATGACTTCGTCTCCAGATTCCGTCTCGTCTATTGAGGTCACCACTATGGAGTGGAGCGTACTTCGCATCGGGTTCGCTTTTCCGCTGTGGGTTACACTCGCATATGTGTTAATTGCGCCACTCTGCAGGCTCTCCTTGTGCTGCTCAATTGCTGCTTTCAGCTCCTCCATCCCCTTGGAGTGGCTTTCTAGCAGCAATGAGTGGCTCTTTATTTGAGCCTCAAGTTGACTGTTGGTCGGGTCGGCTAGGCTAAAGGTGAGGTCGGCGGCTAGGCCTTTAGGCTGTGCGTTGTCAGACCCCTCACGAACAGACTTTGCCGATTTTTCGGCTTCCTTGACCAACTGTAACATCCTGTCAAGCACCTCAAAAACGCCAGCTTTGATTTCGTTTTTTGTGTTCCTGGACGTGTTTAACATTATTTTTGCCTTTGTGAGACACGCTTTCGCTTCTGCCGATCGGTCCGCGTAACGGGCTTTTGGTGGCGAGTGCACCTGTAGTAGTCGCTGTTGGGGAGGTTTCTGCGCGGGTTTAGCAGGGCCAGCCTGCACCGTCTTGGTCACTATCGGGGGCGTTATGTTTGCGTTGGAGGGCCCCGCCTCCACTTCTCCGACGCTGCGTCTAACATTCGGAGGGGACGTCGACTTCTGCAGATTTGGTGGCGAAATGGTCGGCTTAGGTGATTTTTCACCATCAGCTGACTTCGCCTTGACTGGGGTCCTGAATGCGTTCATGTCGGGGGTTTGCGTCAAGTGTGTAAAATAAAGTAAAAGGTAAAGGTGTATATGAAAACAGCAAAAATAAAAGAAAAATTTAATAGATCTAAGATTTCAAAAGAAAATCTTCAGTTTGTCGAAAAATTTTGCTCTACATAGAGTTGTCGTGGTCTTTCCTTCGCCCAGAGAGCAGGTCAAGCACTGAGAACAGTCACAAGAACTCCAGAAGTCAGATTTCTTTAAAAATAGAGTGACTTCCGGTAGGACTCTATATAGAGTCGATTTGTATCATCCAGTGGATAGCTCTCACCGAGCCCTCCCAAATGACCCCAAACTCGGTGCAATTACACCCAGGGGTTTCGGAGATATCCCAACTTGAAGATCTTGGTTTTTTGCCAGGATGGCAACCACAAAGTGGTTACAAGAGGATATCTCCGGAACCACAGGCCCAAAAACCCCGGTGTTTGGGCTTTCCGTACTTGGCTCGATGAGACCAATCCGCTGGATCGGCTTTCAGCCTGAAAATTTTTAATTTCAGTAAAGCGCCTGAAAAACGTCTTACCCTGTTGTCTATGGTATGCCTATACGACCAGCGGAAGTCCCGGGCCTCTACGACTCTCCGTTAGGAAGTTATGATTGTTTTAATATTTTTCAAAATGGCCGCCGTGCTGTCAAAGACACACTTTGACAACGGATAACTTCCTTCGAGAGAGTCGCAGACCCCCCGAGTTTGGGCTCTCCCAACTCGGCCTGAGCTCCGCTGTCTGCTGAAATTGCTTTCAGGGTCCTGAATTTTTTCAGCTCCAAACCGCCTGAAATCTTGGGGTATGAAAGATGATAAGCCCCTGAACGTATGTTAAAAAACCGCGATCTGTTGCGGCTTATGGTTCAGAAGTTACGACGGTTTGAAGCTAAACAAAATGGCCGCCGAGCTGTCAAAAGTCGTTTTAGAAAGCCCGTAACTTTGGAACCCTTCGTCGCAGAGGGACGGGGTTTTGGGTATACAGCTCGGCGTCACTTCAGGTTTATCCTGAAAGCAATTTCAGCAACAAAAAATTTTTGGGCCTGAAACAGGCTGAAAGCAAGAAAAACTTAAAGCTACTTATATACTACGGGCCTGACTGAAAAAACGGATAAAATCGGGCCAGTGGTTCCCGAGATAGCCTGCTTTAAAAAATAAAACCAAAAAACCAAGATGGCGAGTTTTACTCGAATCAGCCAATTTAGAAGATAAGGGGCCCGAGTTTGGGCTTAAATAGGTCGTATTATATATAATAGACCCTATCCTAACGTCAAAAATGTATTTTTTATAATTATTTTAGATTTATAGCCTAAAAACAGTTAAAATTCAATAACTCTGAAACTAAACATTCAAAAATTCTGAAAAATTCAGACAGTATACATTAAATAAGGACCTACAACAACTTATCATAAATTTTTTGAAAATCCAAACACCAGGCCAAAATATTTTAAAAATATGGTTTTCTTAGAAAATACCTTATAACTTTAAAACTACTCAAATTAAAAATCTAGAACTTAGTATCTCTATCCAACTAATGAGCGCGCACCAGGCTGCAGTTGAAAATTTTTGAAAAACTTCTTCAGTCCAGAGTTATGATGGCCTAATTTTGAAGATTTGTAACTGTCATATATAATTATGTATATGACTTAAAATTCTAATTAAAGATGCACTCGCCTTGTTTGATAGGGGTCCAGACTTTCCCCAAATTTCACGCCGCTATCTCCACTCGTTCAAGATTTTCAGGCCACGTGGAATCTTGAAAAACCTGAATATCTTGCGAAGGCGCGATGGCAAGTTGTCTCCGAGTGTCCCAGATGGAAGGGGACCTTGATGCCCACTGGATTCCAGCAAAAAACAGGGGGGTCGTCGCTCTTGTTCTCGCAGCGTTTTCGTTTTTGTAAAATGCAGATTCCACTTAACCTCTAAATATCGGGTTTTTCAGCCCTTTTCACCAGAAAGCACTGCAATCCTTTTTGATTTTTCACGTGGTAATGTGGGGGCAAATTTACTGCACACCCTGACACTTAATTTGTCAAAATACGAGCACTTTTGACCACTTTTTTGAATTTTTTACTGCGGAGCGGCTTTAAAAATGATCCGACCACCACGGAGGCTCGGGGGGAACTGGGTTAGGTTAGGTTAGGTTAGGTTAGGTTAGGTTAGGTTAGGTTAGGTTAGGTTAGGTTAGGTTAGGTTAGGTTAGGTTAGGTTAGGTTAGGTTAGGTTAGGTTAGGTTAGGTTAGGTTAGGTTAGGTTAGGTTGCGTGGACGTCGTCCTGAAGGTGGCCACGAAATCAGGCAACCTGAAGGGGACGTTCACGCGGGCCCTGAAGGAGGCGGCGACCGGTATCAAGGAGGCGATGGACGTCCTACTTGACCGGACGACTTCGGAGGAGACGGTGAAGCTACGAGAGGAGAATCACCGTCTCCATACGAGGATGGAGGAGCTTCAGCGGGAGGTCAGCGCCCTGAGGGCAGACTTCAGCCGGCAGCAGGGAGCGACGTCTATGGACAGTCGTGCCCTGCCACAGAACGGGTCTTTGGGGGAAGACCAGTTCAACCGGCTGTTGAACATAATGACCGCCCGCTTCGACAGCCTAGAGCCCAGGCTCAATCCCCCTATCAGGCTTCGTCCTCCACTGGCGGCAGACATGCGGAGACAGGAGGTGGAGCCCGCACCAGAAGTGGCTGGGCCAACGTGGGCCCAAGTGGCTAAAGCACCACCTGCACCTTCGCCAGCGGCTAAAAAATCCACGCAGGCGCCGAAGAAGCCCACGCAGGCGCCGAAGAAGCCCACAGAGGGAGGCGAAAAGGCAGGGAAGGGTACAAAAAAACCCGCTGAGGGGAGCAGCTCGTCCCCTGAACAAAAAGAGGGGGACTGGAAGACGGCCGAAAGCCGCAAAAAGAGGCGGAAGAGGGGTCGCAAGGCCAAGAACGCACCGGGCTCCAAGGGGCAAGCCCCGAGAATCCGCGTCCCTCGCTCTGAGGCTGTGGTGATAACACTTCAGCCGGAAGCCAAGGAGCGGGGAGTGACCTACCAGAAGGTACTGGCGGAAGCAAGGGGCAAACTGGTCTTCGCCGATTTCGGCACCCCAGACGGCTTCCGTTTTAGAACGGCTGCCACGGGGGCCAAAATGTTTCAGTTGGCGGGGACCAACTGTGTCGAGAGGGCGGACACTCTAGCTGCAAAGCTGAGGGACGTCCTCAACCCCGAGGAGGCCCGGGTGTCCAGGCCCATTAAGACGGCTGAGGTTCGCGTCGATGAGCTGGACGTCTCCTTGACCCCAGAAGAGGTGGTGGCGGCCATAGCCCGGAGCGGCGGATGCGCGCCGGAAAATGTGCGGGCGGGCGAGATCCGCGTAAACGCTGGCGGGCTTGGCACCATCTGGGTGCGGTGTCCGGTGGCTGCGGCCAAGCAGGTCGCCGACGCGGGCCGTCTACTGGTGGGCTGGGTGTCAGTGAGGGTAAAACTCCTGGCACCCCGGGCTATGCAGTGTTTCCGGTGCCTGGAGAAAGGGCACGTCCGAGCACAGTGCACCTGCGAAACAGACCGCAGCGATCTCTGTTATCGCTGCGGTCAGCCTGGCCATAAGGCGGCCCAGTGCTCCGCGGAGCCAAACTGCAGTCTGTGTACAGCTGCAGGAAAGTCCGCGGGGCACAGATTAGGCGGCAACGCTTGCGGCGCGCCCAGAAAGCGCAGCAAGCGTTGGACCAAGGCTGCTGGGGCCGCACCCCCTAGCACCTCTGAGGCCGACTCCCGGCCAGTTGTGGGACGAACCGAAGAAATGGAGTGTTAGTGATGGCACTTCATTTCCTTCAGGCGAATATCAACCACTGCACCAGAGCTCAGGATCTCTTGGTCCTGAGCATGGCGCAGTGGTCGATAAATGTGGCGGTGGTCGCTGAGCCGTATTTTGTCCCCCCCCGGGAAAACTGGGCAGGGGATCTGGACGGCCTGGTGGCCATCATCGGCGCGACTCTTGTCGACGTATCCCGGGGTCACGGTTGGGTTGCCGCCCTTGTGAACGGGATCGTCACGATCGGGGCATACTTTTCGCCCAACAGGAGTCTCGCCGAATTCGAGAGTTTCCTTGTCGAGTTGGGGGCCGTCGTCGGCCGGTCTCACCCTCGGCCCATTCTGCTTCTCGGTGATCTGAACGCCAAATCTGGGGCGTGGGGATCCCCGGTTACAGACCCGAGAGGTGATGCGCTAGAGGAGTGGGCCATTACGACGGGCCTGGCCGTCTTAAATCGGGGCTCGGCCTTCACGTGTGTGCGACAGCGGGGCGGGTCCATAGTGGACGTGTCGTTCGCTAGCCCCGCTGTTGTGCACCGTGTTCGTGATTGGCACGTGGAAGCGGAGGTGGAGACGCTATCGGACCACCGATACATACGCTTCGACGTCTCCGCCCAAACCGCTGGAGTTCGTAGTCAATCGGCCCCCCGGAGAGACGGCCCGCGTTGGGCTCTGAAACGCCTCGACAAGGAGGCTCTCGAGGAAGCCACCATCGTCCTGGCCTGGGTTCGGGAGTCGGCTACCGTCGGTCCCGTCGACGTCGAACAAGAGGCGCAGTGGTTTGGTGACGCGATGACGCAAATTTGCGACGCGTCCATGCCACGCGTCTCCCCTCTGTCCGCAAGGCGCCGCGTGTACTGGTGGTGCATCGAGGTCGAGCAGCTGCGCGTCGCATGCGCAGACGCCAGACGCCCGTACACGCGATGTCGGAGGAGACGTCGCCGGGATCCCGACGAAGAAGCCGCGCTGTATGAGGTGTACCGCGCGGCGAAGGAGGCTCTGTGGCTGGCCATCGGCGAGTCAAAGACGCGCTCCAGGGAGGAGCTGCTCGCGACCCTAGACGGGGATCCGTGGGGGCGCCCATACCGTACGGTCCGAGGGAAACTTCGGCCATGGGCCCCCCCGCTGACGGAAGGTCTCGAGCCGCAGTTTCTGGAGCGAGTGGTCTCGGCTCTCTTTCCTGAGAGAGCCGAGCATGAGCCACCGCCGATGGCTCCGCTCACAGCTGCAGAGCCGGAAGTGGAGGAGAACGAAACCGTCCCAGAGGTGACACAGGCGGAGATGAGCGCGGCCGTGATGCGGCTCCGGGCAAAAAACACTGCTCCGGGGCCCGACGGAGTGCCTGGCCGCGCTCTAGTCCTCGCCCTGAAAGAACTGGAGCCCCCACTGCAGGGACTCTTCTCGGCATGCCTTGAGCAGGGCCATTTCCCTAACAGGTGGAAAGCTGGTCGACTGGTCCTGCTCAAGAAGGCGGGGCGCCCGGCGGATTCATCGTCCGCTTATCGGCCCATAGTGCTGCTGGACGAGGCGGGCAAGTTGTTCGAGCGAGTAATCGCAGACCGCCTCGTCAGCCACTTGTGCACAGTGGGGCCGAACCTGGACGACAGCCAGTTTGGCTTCCGATGTGGGCGCTCTACCATCGACGCCATCAGGAGAGTAAGAGTCCTGGCGGAGGAAGCGGTTTCCCAGGGTGGGGTGGTGCTGGCGGTGTCCCTGGACATCTCCAACGCGTTCAACACCCTGCCCTGGAGTTGCATTAGGGAGGCCCTGCGATACCATAGGGTGCCTTCCTACCTCCGCAACATCGTGGGGGCGTATCTTTCGGGGAGGTGTGTCACCTACATGGGACGCGACGGCATAGGCCGTCGCGAGATGTCGTGCGGTGTTCTACAGGGCTCGGTTCTGGGCCCACCCCTGTGGAACATCGGATACGACTGGGTTTTGCGGTGCGAGCTCCCGCCGGGAGTGAACCTGACGTGTTATGCGGACGACACGCTGGTCACGGCCCGGGGGAGCTCGTACAGGGAAGCAGCGTTGCTGGCTACGGCTGCGGTCTCACAGGTGGTGAGCCGCATACGGCGCCTGGGCCTGGAGGTGGCCCTCAACAAGTCGGAGGCCGTCGCTTTTCATGGCCCCCGACGGGCACCGCCGTTGGGATCACACATTGTGGTCGGGGGGGTCCGGATCGCTGTCGAGTCAACCATGAAATATCTCGGATTGGTGCTCGACAGCCGTTGGGACTTCGGCCCCCACTTTCAGCGGCTGGTGCCCAAGTTGATGGGCGCGGCGGGCGCGCTATCAACGCTGCTTCCCAATCTGGGGGGCCCGAGCTCCGCCTGCAGGCGGTTGTACGTGGGGATCGTGCGATCGATGGCCCTATATGGGGCCCCGATATGGGCGACCGACCTGACGGCCCGCACTATCGCAGTCCTGCGCAGACCGCAGAGAGCGATGGCCGTCAGGGTCGTACGGGGATATCGCACGATCTCCTACGAGGCGGCTTGCGTACTGGCCGGATCCCCGCCATGGGACCTGGAGGCGAAGACCCTCGCGACACTGTACCAGTGGCGCGAGGAGGCCGAACATCGGGGCGAGGGGCTGGTGCAGCGACAGATTACGCTGTACCGGTCTCAGCTCCGACAGGTCATGGTGGCGGAATGGCGGGGGAGGCTAGACCTCCCCACCGCCGGCCTCAACACTATCGAGGCGATCCGGCCAGTACTCGACGATTGGCTTGGGAGGAAGCACGGCTCTCTGACGTTCCGGGCGACACAGGTACTCTCGGGGCACGGCTGCTTCGGGAGGTACCTGTCTCGCTTAAGCAGGGAGCCGGACGCCCGGTGCCATCACTGCGTCCATTGTTCGGAGGATACGGCGCGGCATACGCTGGCCGAGTGTGCCGCTTTCGATGAGCCGCGCCGTGCCCTCGTTGCAGAGGTAGGAGGAGACCTGTCGCTGCCGGCCGTCGTTCGCTCGATGGTCGGCAGCGCAGAGTCCTGGGACGCGGTGATGTCCTTCTGCGAGACCGTCATGTCGCAGAAGGAAGCTGCGGAAAGGGAAAGGGAGATGACCAGCTCCCGCCCATCCCCCAGCAGACGCACCGGGCGTCGGCAGAGGGCTGACAACGCCCTCTTCCGGCCCCCCTAAATTGGTCCAGGGGCGGCGGATTCGGGGACATCCGTCGCCCCCCATCACACTGGACCCGAGACGGCGGCGCGTTGTGTTCCACGCGCGCCTCTCATAGACGTAGCGGGGGGAGTTTTACACCTCACTCCCCCCGGGACGAGGCCCGTAGGTCAAGCGGGCCAGCACTAGTCCGGGGCAGCGGAAGTCGCATCAGATCCCGTTGCCCCCTGACGCAAGTGTGCGAGGGAACACCGGTGTGGTTTTAGTCAGTACGAGTCTGACAGACCCCTTCGCTCTCCCCAGGGCGGAGGACATCCATTGAGGATTTCCACATCGTGAAAAAAAAAAAAAAAAAAAAAAAAAAAAAAAAAAAAAAAAAAAAAAAAAAAAAAAAAAAAAAAAAAAAAAAGGTTAGGTTAGGTTAGGTTAGGTTAGGTTAGGTTAGGTTAGGTTAGGTTAGGTTAGGTTAGGTTAGGTTAGGTTAGGTTAGGTTAGGTTAGGTTAGGTTAGGTTTTTTTTTTTTTTTTTTTTTTTTTTTTTTTTTTTTTTTTTTTTTTTTTTTTTTTTTTTTTTTTTTGTGCTTTTCCCCGTTCATGGTAACAACGGGATCTTGTTGGTCTACTTTTCTCATTCATGCCAGTTCTCTCTTTTATTCCTCTCGCACTTTCATGCTTCATACTTTATCTTTCTGTCATACATCCTTTCATTCTTAGCCGGGTGGGACTCCCGCTATTCTAACTATTTTTACTTTTCTTTATTGGCTCTAATAGGGTATTTAAATTTAAGTCGACAACTGTGCTTTTATTTACAGTTTATGCTTAGGTTACATTACAGTTAGTTTCTTATGTCTATTTCTTATTTTCTATCTTTTATAACATACTAGTTTTATTGATTACATTTCTATTTAATGCATTAATATTTCTAGGTTATGTATCTACGCTGTTTTACAAAATTAGGTTTATATAATATCTATTTCCTTAATCTATACTTGTATACACTGCGTGTTTTATCCTTAACTTAATTTTATTGATTACATTTCTATTTAATACATTTATATTTCTAGGTTATGTATCTACGTAGTTTTACAAAATTAGGTTTACATAATATCTATTTCCTTAATCTATACTTTTATACACTGCATGTTTTATCCTTAACTTTAACAATTCTTACATTTTCAGACACAGTTTAGTATAAGTTTTGGACCTATTTGGTTTTTTCGTAATTTATTTGTCTCGGTTTCAGTTCCCGAACTGTGATAGGGGCTTATTTGGATTTTCTGCTTTGTGAGTCTTTTAACATTCTTTAGGGTTGCGGCAATAATATATATATATGCTTACAATATACATATTTATTGTCATTTCTTACTCTGCCTTCTCATTTTCCTTGTCATTTTTATGTGTTGTTTGTGGTGCGTGTTTAGTGTTGTGTGTGTTTTTGATATACTCGTATATATTACTATATATTATATATATCTGTGTGTGTTTGTGCGTGATGGTTTCCATGTATATGTACTCCCAGTTTGTATTACTGTATCTGTGTGTTCGTGTGTATGTTGTGTGTGTTGCGTTAGCCCTAGGTAGCAGTTTAAGCGTACGCCGTTGTCGTCCGAGCCAGATAGTCCCACTTTTTACGGACCGGGCAATCCACGCTGAAAGCGTTGTGGTCGGTCCTTTGTAACTTCGAGTGCGAGCAGTTGCAGCACTGCGGTTCATTACCCGCGACAAACTCCACGCACTTCTCGCGTAAGTGCGGTCCTCCGCAGTGACTGCACCTGTCCACACTCTCAGTACAAAATTTCCGGCCGTGCCCAAAAGCTAAACATTTTGTACATTGGATGAGCGGCGACTGATCCTCCACCCTGACCCTTTGCAGGTCAAGGTAAAGGGCTCCAGCCTCCGTCATCCTCTGCCACACTATTGGTCTGACTTGGACGACAACGTGCGCCGTCTTGGGGTTTCTTGTCCTCTTCTTATACTTTACCGCTATTTCCATATCCTCTTGGCCCAAGTCCCTAAAGATATTTTGGTTTTGGGAATAGAGCGCCTTCACCATCTCGTCGTCGCTACTGTCTAGGTAGACGTCTTTTAGAACGACGAGTGGGTTTTTGTTCTTCATGGGCGCTACTATTAGCCCTCCACCTCGGCTCTCAATCCTTTCTTTCACTTTATTCAGCTCCGCCTCTGTGTCGCACCCCAGTATGACCGTCTGGTTCTTTGCCTTACGGACTTTATTTATTTTAAGGCCAGTACTCCTGGCATCGACCGCCACCTTCACCCTAGCAAGCACCTCGTCAGCAGTCTCCTGACTGCCTTCGAGGGTGACCGCCACCGAGTGAAGGGCCGGTCGACGCCCGGGTTTGGCTGCAGTCACGTTGGCGTAGGACTGCGAGTCAAGTTTTGGCTCGCATGCTACTTCCCTAATGGCTTCCTTTAGAAAGTCAGTTCTGGTGGCGATCTCACCGGCAACGCCATCGATCTTGTCCTCGAGGACAGCCGCGGCCCGGCCAGTGACCTTGACCCATTCTGTCGTATGGTCCAAGGCCGCCTGGACCGCGTCGACCTTCTCACCGACCCCGAGAACCCTATCGACGATGTCAGCACCGCAATCGTCATATCGTTCGGTCATATCCTGCACTCCTTGTAGAACTCTCCCTTCGAGGTCGTTCAGGCGCGTGTTCAGGTTTGTCTCCACCTTTTCCAGCCTTTCCAGGATGTGCTCCGGTAATCCGGGTGAATTAGGCGTGGTGTTGGTCTTTGTGGGTGGGACTGTTCTGGGCGCAGTTTCCAGGCCCTTTACCCGCCTACTTAGCTCAAACAAGATCCGTAGGCTTTTGTCCGACTGAGTCTCCAGGAAATTCTTAATATCCTTCCTCATCTGAGGATAGTCCTTCACCTTGAATGGGATGTCCTCAAAGGTCTTCATGAGTTCCTGGAGAAGTTGGTCATTCGATTGAGCAGCGTAGCTGTTAGGCTGCTTTTTGTACGCCTCCATGTTGTCTACGGATCTTCGTTTTCGCTCCGGTCTGCGGATAAAGGTCCTGGCGGCGTCCAGCGCCTGTCCCGACGGGCCTGCGGGGCTGGGAGTGGTGGTAGAAGCGACAGCACCAGAGGTCCCTGCCGACGTCGACAGTGGCGTTTCGGCTGTTCCCGCTTTGACAGCGTCCTTTCTGCCGAATGTCAGGGATATCCCCTTTGGCGCTTCGCGCGCCCCAGTGGGTCCCTCGTTTCCCGGGTTTGTCGGCGACGTAGAACCCTGTGGCTGACTGGCGCTGGCTCCTGGCCCCTTTCCTTGTACTGGGGTGCGAATCCCGAGAACCATGTTTTGTGTGTTGTGTTGTGTTTTGTAGCTTGTGTGTAAAGGGCACAGCGTACAGAACGGGGAAAGTTGTCAAAATAAAATACAATTAAATAAATAAAAATGTTATAGTGTATAACAAAATTTGTCAGTGAGTCCACCCTGTAAATGGGGGTGGGTGTTGTGTAGTTCGAGCTGTCCTTCGCTCTAAAGAGCGTGTCACAAGAGAAAATCAAAAGAAGAATATAAGAAAGACAAAAAATCGCAATGTAGAGACCCTTTTTTGTACAGACTCTATGTAGAGTCGATCTACTAGGTCCAGTGGATAGCTCTCACCGAGCCCTCTCAGATGAACCCAAACTCAATGCAGTTAGAGCAGGGGGTTCCGGAGATATCCCAACCTAAAGTTTTCGGTTTTTTACCAAAATAAAAAACCGGAAGTGGTTATAAAGGATTTCTCCGGCACCACCGGTCCAAAAACCTTGGTGTTTGGGCTCTCCGAACTTGGCTTGGTGAGACCAATCCACCGGGAACGCTTTCAGCCTGAAAAATTTTAACTTCAGGAAAACGCCTGAAAATGGTCTCCACTTATGCTCCGTGGCCCGCTAATATGACCAGTGAAAATCCTGGCCCTCTACGACTCTCCGTTCGGAAGTTATGGTTGTTTGAAAATTTTCCAAGATGGCCGCAGTTCTGTCAAAGCCCTACTTTGACAGCGGATAACTTCCTTCGGGAGAGTCGCAGATCCCCCGAGTTTGGGCTCTCCCAACTCGCCCTGAGCTCCGCTGTTCACTGAAACTGCTTTCAGGATCCTGAAATTTTTTAGCTCCAAACCGCCTGAAATCCTGGGATACGAAGGATGATGAGTCCCTGACTATAAAGTAAAAAACCGCAAGCTCCTACGACTTACGGTTATGAAGTTATGGCGGTTTGAAGCCAAACAAGATGGCCGCCGAGCTGTCAAACGTTGTTTTGAAATGCCCGTAACTTTGAAACCCTGCGTCGCAGAAGGACGGGGTTTTGGGTGTACAGCTCGGCGTCACCTAAGGTTTATCCTGAAAGCAATTTCAGCAACCAAAAAGTTTGCAGCCTGAAACAGCCTGAAAGTGGTGGACACCTAATGTCGGCAGTACGTCACCAGCCCGAGTGGAAATCCGGTGTAAATCGGGCTTACGGTACCCGAGATATAACAGTTTGAAAATCTGAACCAAAAAACCAATATGGCGCGTTTCAGTCAAAATAGCCAAACTAAGACCTATAGGGCCCGTGTTTGGGCTTATATGAGTCCAAATAAGTTACTTAAATACGATAGAAACATAAAAATGTGGATATTTCCTATTTACAATGAATTATTTACAAAAAACATACAAAATTCGATAACTTTAAAACGGGTTATCAGAAAATTTAGAAAAAAATGTCTAAAAATACGATAAATAAAGGGCTACAAAAAACGATAAATGAAAATTTGAAAAACTAAAACTAAAGTCAAAATATTTTGAGAAATGAGATTTTTCAGTAATTTTTCTTATAACTTAAAAACTATTTAAACTAAAAATCTAAAACTTAGTGTCTCTACTAATCCAATGAGCGCGCCACGATGACCGGTTGAAGATTTTCAATATATCAATGGGGACCAGAGATATTGGGGTCCAAAGTTCGTGACTTTGAATTAATATATTAGGTCTCCCAGCAGCTCTAAAATTCTAGAAATAGTTGAACTCGCCTTAAATTTTAAAAGTCCAGGTTGGTGTCAAATTTCGTTCTTGTACCTCCACTCCTTCAGTCTTTTCAGGACACGTGCTTTTTTGAAAAACCTGAATTTCTCGGCGAGGCGCGATGTCAGGAAAGTTTTAAAAGTTCCAGATGGTCCGGAGCCACGGTGTCCACAAGATTCGAGTAAAAAAGGAGGGGGTCGTCGATCGCGTTCTCGCAGCGTTCGCGATTTTGTTGAAAGCAGCTTCTACTTAACCTCCAAAAGGAGGGTTTTCAGCACTTTTCACAACTAGCACTGCAATCCGGTTTGTGATTTCACTATATATGATGGGGGCAACTTTTCTGCACCTCCTGACACTTGTTTTGTTGAAATCCGAGCACTTTTTACCACTTTTTCGTATTTTTACGTGCGGAGCGGCTTTAAAAACGATCCGACCACCACGGAGGCTGGGGGGGTACTGGTTAGGTTAGGTTAGGTTAGGTTAGGTTAGGTTAGGTTAGGTTAGGTTAGGTTTTTTTTTTTTTTTTTTTTTTTTGTTTTGGCAGGAGTGGGAAATCCCCACGGACACCTCGACTATCTCACAGGTTGTGAGACAGTCGAGGTAGTGCCGGACTCGAACCGGCTAAAAACCACTCCTGCCCCAGCCAGTGTTCCTCTAACATAATCAGAGACCTTTATATCTGTCTGATTAGACTTGTTTACGCTTTTGGTGGCCGGAGAGACCTTACGCTCGTTTTGTACGAATGATTATTATTCACACAATTTCCACACGCAAGAATTTACTATTTGTTTTACGGTTGTTTCATATCCTTTATCTAAATTTCATCTATTTTAATCCTAATATTTATGCCCTCACACTATGAAATGATTAACTTAATTTTGTTTAAATACTAATATCTTTTAATAATATCTTTTAATAATAATATCTTTTACTGTTTTTATATCTATGTGTGTATTGTCTATTTTATTATTTTTAATATTATTATTACTGTTTTTACTGTATTATCTATTTTACTGTTTTTAAATCTATGTGTATGATATCTCATCTATATATTCATAATATAACTCAATATCATGTATTTTATAATGTACTGTCTGTTAGTCTATTTCTACGTTCGGCACAATTTGACGCATTTTGCGGGGCTAGCCCCTGTTCCAGCTTAACTTGAGCCAGTTTCTTATGAAACAGACTCAAGTTTCGGATGTTCGTATAGCCCACGCTAGTCGTCTGCTCAACGCGTCTGTTCTGTAGTTGGGCCGAATTTCTTTTACATTTAGGAAGCGTGGAAGTGGTCGCATCGCCAACTTTAGCAATATGCTATCGAAGCTCTTGCGAATGCGTCCCACTTCCGTCGCACTGGGCATTCATTACTAAATGTGTTGTGCTCGATGGCCCCCAGTTTTTCTCTGGTGCAGTTCACACATGCCGCTGCTTTGCCGATCTGTTTTTCTGGGCAGTCTGCCCTGACATGTGGCCCACCACAGTGGCTACACAGATCGGCTGGCTCCGTGCACAGGCGTTTCCCGTGCCCGTACGCCAAGCAGCGGGTGCACTGCACCAGAGGCGTCTGGTCATCGACACGGACTCGCTGGAGGTCGATGCGGAGTTTTTCAACCTCAAGCGCTCTCCTCCAGACCGTAGGAGACACACCAAGCACAACATGATTAGCATGTGGGTTTCGTGTTTTTTTACGGTACTTTACAACCATTCTTTGGTCCTTTTCGTCGAGCCCGTGAAATATCTCCCGGTTCTGATTCTTAAGGGCTCTCAGCACCTCTTCGTCACTGTGCATGAGTAGCACGTCCCTAAGAATCAGAAGCGGGTCCCGATTTTTCACGTCCTCGACGACTAGGTTCTCTCCGGCCTTCTCCAAACGCTGTTTTAATTTCCTCCTCTCCTCCGTCGTTGCGCACCCCATAATTACCTTTTGGTCCTTGGCCTTGCGGACCCTTTCGACGCGCACCCATCCCTCCTTCGCGTCCACTGCTTTCCTCACTCTTTCGAGGATCTCGTCCCCCGTATCCATCTCCTGGGTTGAGGAGACAACCACCGAGTGCAGCGTCCTTCGCTCCAGGGCCTGAGCCCCAGTGTGGCTCTTACTGGCGGCTGTCATGCTCGCGTAGGTTGTCTCCTCCACCCCGTGCCTGCTGGCCAGACTGTCTCGGAGTTTGTCGAGTTTCTCGGAGTTGTCTCTTAACTCCGAGATGTGCTCCTTCAAGGTGTTAAGGAGCTCAGTCTGGCCAGCAAGGACCTCGGTGGAAATAGGATGGGGACTATGGTCAGCAGTGGGCGCGGGTTCTGGAATGGCGACAGGTGCGGAAGGGCCCATATCTCGCTCGGACTCCTTGACCAGCTCATAAAGTCTGTTTAAAGCTTCAAGCACCGCAGTTTTGATCTCGGCTTTGAGGTTGCGAGAGTTGCCTAAATTAAGCTTAGCCTTATTCAGGCAAGCTCTCGCCTCCTCAGTGCGACTGCGGCACTTAGCTTCAGGCTTTATGAGCGGTCTTGAGGCATCCATAGCAGCTCGGCGCGTCCCCGGAGTGGCAGGACCTCCCTGCGACGCAGAAGGAGCCTCGTCTCCGAAGGAGATTCTCCTCCTTGCTGCCACAGACGAAGGCGCCGCTTTCTCCGCCAATCGCGGCGAGCCACTAGAGCCTGGAGCCCTCACGGTGCTGGACGGGGTGCAAAACATGTTAAAACTTTTTGGAGCAGGTATTATCGGAACAGAACCCTGTAAAGAGGGGGACGGAACAATAATATCTGCTCGAGAGGAGAGGGTAAGAGCGAACACTGGAACTTACGTGACCCTGTAAAGGGGGAATCACAGTAAGTTAATAAATAATATAATCAAATAAAATATAAATATACAAAGTCAAATAATTATGGTCGCGATTTTAGGTACGACTGTCTTAAAAACTTACAAAACACAATAAAATCAAATCTAAAATATTAAAACCTAAAAATTCGTAAAATAAAAATATTTTACACGTAGTCAGTGTGATTAAAAACGATCTTTCCCTATGAAATCCCTATAATAGGCCTGAATATAATATATAAAGACTAATTTTGAAAAATAAAATTTTGCCGAAATTCCCACGTCTACCTTCCTATAGACCAGAGGGCGGGTGGGTGGGCAAAAATTTTTTCGAGCTAGGGGCGCGTGCGAGGTGTCCAGAGACGCGTCTCCGCGCGGGCTAGCGAATTATGGAATAAAACTTGTTATGTGCCGAACAAAAATTTTGAGTTTTGGTCAAAAAACCAGTTTTCGAAAGAAAAAATTTGGAATTTCACCCCACAACCTGGAGACCGGGACACGGAACGCGGACCAGAATTCAGGGAAGAAGGGTGAGCACTATTGCAACTATAATCTAAATTAAAATGTGAAGGAAAATTTTGGAAAACAATTAATTTTAAGGAATTTCTCCGAAAATAAGGGATGGAGTCCAGACGCGCGTGTAAAGTGCGCGCGATATGGTCAGAACACAGGCGGACGCCTAGTTTGGTCTAAAAAAGCCGAAAACAGCTTCAAAATCGCACGTCTAGAATAGAAGATATCAACGTTTTCGTTTTTGACTCGTTCCCTTAGGTGGATTTTGGTACTTATAGAAATGTATGAAAATAACTATTTTTTAGAAAAATGTATGTTTTATTCGGGCTAGGGGCGCGGGCGAGGTGTCCAGAGACGCGTCTCCGCGCGGGCTAGCGAATTATGGAATAAAACTTGTTATGTGCCGAACAAAAATTTTGAGTTTTGGTCAAAAAACCAGTTTTCGAAAGAAAAAATTTGGAATTTCACCCCACAACCTGGAGACCGGGACACGGAACGCGGACCAGAATTCAGGGAAGAAGGGTGAGCACTATTGCAACTATAATCTAAATTAAAATGTGAAGGAAAATTTTGGAAAACAATTAATTTTAAGGAATTTCTCCGAAAATAAGGGATGGAGTCCAGACGCGCGTGTAAAGTGCGCGCGATATGGTCAGAACACAGGCGGACGCCTAGTTTGGTCTAAAAAAGCCGAAAACAGCTTCAAAATCGCACGTCTAGAATAGAAGATATCAACGTTTTCGTTTTTGACTCGTTCCCTTAGGTGGATTTTGGTACTTATAGAAATGTATGAAAATAACTATTTTTTAGAAAAATGTATGTTTTATTCGGGCTAGGGGCGCGGGCGAGGTGTCCAGAGACGCGTCTCCGCGCGGGCTAGCGAATTATGGAATAAAACTTGTTATGTGCCGAACAAAAATTTTGAGTTTTGGTCAAAAAACCAGTTTTCGAAAGAAAAAATTTGGAATTTCACCCCACAACCTGGAGACCGGGACACGGAACGCGGACCAGAATTCAGGGAAGAAGGGTGAGCACTATTGCAACTATAATCTAAATTAAAATGTGAAGGAAAATTTTGGAAAACAATTAATTTTAAGGAATTTCTCCGAAAATAAGGGATGGAGTCCAGATGCGCGTGTAAAGTGCGCGCGATATGGTCAGAACACAGGCGGACGCCTAGTTTGGTCTAAAAAAGCCGAAAACAGCTTCAAAATCGCACGTCTAGAATAGAAGATATCAACGTTTTCGTTTTTGACTCGTTCCCTTAGGTGGATTTTGGTACTTATAGAAATGTATGAAAATAACTATTTTTTAGAAAAATGTATGTTTTATTCGGGCTAGGGGCGCGGGCGAGGTGTCCAGAGACGCGTCTCCGCGCGGGCTAGCGAATTATGGAATAAAACTTGTTATGTGCCGAACAAAAATTTTGAGTTTTGGTCAAAAAACCAGTTTTCGAAAGAAAAAATTTGGAATTTCACCCCACAACCTGGAGACCGGGACACGGAACGCGGACCAGAATTCAGGGAAGAAGGGTGAGCACTATTGCAACTATAATCTAAATTGAAATGTGAAGGAAAATTTTGGAAAACAATTAATTTTAAGGAATTTCTCCGAAAATAAGGGATGGAGTCCAGACGCGCGTGTAAAGTGCGCGCGATATGGTCAGAACACAGGCGGACGCCTAGTTTGGTCTAAAAAAGCCGAAAACAGCTTCAAAATCGCACGTCTAGAATAGAAGATATCAACGTTTTCGTTTTTGACTCGTTCCCTTAGGTGGATTTTGGTACTTATAGAAATGTATGAAAATAACTATTTTTTAGAAAAATGTATGTTTTATTCGGGCTAGGGGCGCGGGCGAGGTGTCCAGAGACGCGTCTCCGCGCGGGCTAGCGAATTATGGAATAAAACTTGTTATGTGCCGAACAAAAATTTTGAGTTTTGGTCAAAAAACCAGTTTTCGAAAGAAAAAATTTGGAATTTCACCCCACAACCTGGAGACCGGGACACGGAACGCGGACCAGAATTCAGGGAAGAAGGGTGAGCACTATTGCAACTATAATCTAAATTAAAATGTGAAGGAAAATTTTGGAAAACAATTAATTTTAAGGAATTTCTCCGAAAATAAGGGATGGAGTCCAGACGCGCGTGTAAAGTGCGCGCGATATGGTCAGAACACAGGCGGACGCCTAGTTTGGTCTAAAAAAGCCGAAAACAGCTTCAAAATCGCACGTCTAGAATAGAAGATATCAACGGTTAGGTTAGGTTAGGTTAGGTTAGGTTAGGTTAGGTTAGGTTAGGTTAGGTTAGGTTAGGTTAGGTTAGGTTAGGTTAGGTTAGGTTAGGTTAGGTTAGGTTAGGTTAGGTTAGGTTAGGTTAGGTTAGGTTAGGTTAGGTTAGGTTAGGTTAGGTTAGGTTAGGTTAGGTTAGGTTAGGTTAGGTTAGGTTAGGTTAGGTTAGGTTAGGTTAGGTTAGGTTAGGTTAGGTTAGGTTAGGTTAGGTTAGGTTAGGTTAGGTTAGGTTAGGTTAGGTTAGGTTAGGTTAGGTTAGGTTAGGTTAGGTTAGGTTAGGTTAGGTTAGGTTAGGTTAGGTTAGGTTAGGTTAGGTTAGGTTAGGTTAGGTTAGGTTTTTTTTTTTTTTTTTTGTTTTGGCAGGAGTGGGAAATCCCCACGGACACCTCGACTATCTCACAGGTTGTGAGACAGTCGAGGTAGTGCCGGACTCGAACCGGCTAAAAACCACTCCTGCCCCAGCCAGTGTTCCTCTAACATAATCAGAGACCTTAATATCTGTCTTATTAGACTTATTTACGCTTTTGGTGGCCGGAGAGACCTTACGCTCGTTTTGTACGAATGGTTATTATGCACACAATTTCCACACGCAAGAATTTACTATAAGTATTGTCTTATTATATTTTAAAGTGTTTTAACAATTTTACTACTATTTGTTTTACGGTTGTTTCATATTATCCTTAATCTAAATTTCATCTATTTTAATCCTAATATTTATGCCCTCACACTATGAAATGATTAATTTAATTTTGTTTAAATACTGTCTTTTACTGTTTTTTTTTTTTTATATCTATGTGTGTATTATCTATTTTACTGTTTTTTACTATTATTATTACTGTTTTTACTGTATTATCTATTTTACTGTTTTTAAAACTATGTGTGTATGATATCTCATCTATATATTCATAATATAACTCAATATCATATATTTTATAATGTACTGTCTGTTAATCTATTTCTACGTTCGGCACAATTGGACGCATTTTGCGGGGCTAGCCCCTGTTCCAGCTTAACTTGAGCCAGTTTCTTATGAAACAGACTCAAGTTTCGGATGTTCGTATAGCCCACGCTAGTCGTCTGCTCAACGCGTCTGTTCTGTAGTTGGGCCGAATTTCTTTTACATCTAGGGCGCGTGGAAGTGGTCGCATCGCCAACTTTAGCAGTATGCTATCGCAGCTCTTGCGAATGCGTCCCACTTCCGTCGCACTGGGCATTCGTTGCTGAATGTGTTATGCTCGGTGGCCCCCAGTTTTTCTCTGGTGCAGTTAACGCATGCCGCTGCTTTGCCGATCTGTTTTTCTGGGCAGTCTGCCCTAACGTGTGGCCCACCACAGTGGCTACACAGATCGGCTGGCTCCGTGCACAGGCGTTTCCCGTGCCCGTATGCCAAGCAGCGGGTGCACTGCACCAGAGGCGTCTGGTCCTCGACGCGAACTCGCTGGAGGTCTATGCGGAGTTTTTCCCCGTCGATTGCCCTCCTCCAGACCGTAGGAGACACACCGAGCACAACGTGATTCACGTGTGGGTTGCGTGTTTTCTTGCGGTACTTAATAACCACTCTTTGGTCCTTGTCGTCGAGCCCGTGAAATATCTCCCGGTTCTGATTCCTAAGGGCTCTCAGCACCTCCTCGTCACTGTGCATGAGTAGCACGTCCCTAAGAATCAGAAGCGGGTCCCGATTTTTCACGTCCTCGACGACTAGGTTCTCTCCGGCCTTCTCCAAACGCTGTTTTAATTTCCTCCTCTCCTCCGTCGTTGCGCACCCCATAATTACCTTTTGGTCCTTGGCCTTGCGGACCCTTTCGACGCGCACCCATCCCTCCTTCGCGTCCACTGCTTTCCTCACTCTTTCGAGGATCTCGTCCCCCGTATCCATCTCCTGGGTTGAGGAGACAACCACCGAGTGCAGCGTCCTTCGCTCCAGGGCCTGAGCCCCATTGTGGCTCTTACTGGCGGCTGTCATGCTCGCGTAGGTTGTCTCCTCCACCCCGTGCCTGCTGGCCAGACTGTCTCGGAGTTTGTCGAGTTTCTCGGAGTTGTCTCTTAACTCCGAGATGTGCTCCTTCAAGGTGTTAAGGAGCTCAGTCTGGCCAGCAAGGACCTCGGTGGAAATAGGATGGGGACTATGGTCAGCAGTGGACGCGGGTTCTGGAATGGCGACAGGTGCGGAAGGGCCCTTATCTCGCTCGGACTCCTTGACCAGCTCATAAAGTCTGTTTATAGCTTCAAGCACCGCAGTTTTGATCTCGGCTTTGAGGTTGCGAGAGTTGCCTAAATTAAGCTTAGCCTTATTCAGGCAAGCTCTCGCCTCCTCAGTGCGACTGCGGCACTTAGCTTCAGGCTTTATGAGCGGTCTTGAGGCATCCATAGCAGCTCGGCGCGTCCCCGGAGTGGCAGGACCTCCCTGCGACGCAGAAGGAGCCTCGTCTCCGAAGGAGATTCTCCTCCTTGCTGCCACAGACGAAGGCGCCGCTTTCTCCGCCAATCGCGGCGAGCCACTAGAGCCTGGAGCCCTCACGGTGCTGGACGGGGTGCAAAACATGTTAAAACTTTTTGGAGCAGGTATTATCGGAACAGAACCCTGTAAAGAGGGGGACGGAACAATAATATCTGCTCGAGAGGAGAGGGTAAGAGCGAACACTGGAACTTACGTGACCCTGTAAAGGGGGAATCACAGTAAGTTAATAAATAATATAATCAAATAAAATATAAATATACAAAGTCAAATAATTATGGTCGCGATTTTAGGTACGACTGTCTTAAAAACTTACAAAACACAATAAAATCAAATCTAAAATATTAAAACCTAAAATTCGTAAAATAAAAATATTTTACACGTAGTCAGTGTGATTAAAAACGATCTTTCCCTATGAAATCCCTATAATAGGCCTGAATATAATATATAAAGACTAATTTTGAAAAATAAAATTTTGCCGAAATTCCCACGTCTACCTTCCTATAGACCAGAGGGCGGGTGGGTGGGCAAAAATTTTTTCGAGCTAGGGGCGCGTGCGAGGTGTCCAGAGACGCGTCTCCGCGCGGGCTAGCGAATTATGGAATAAAACTTGTTATGTGCCGAACAAAAATTTTGAGTTTTGGTCAAAAAACCAGTTTTCGAAAGAAAAAATTTGGAATTTCACCCCACAACCTGGAGACCGGGACACGGAACGCGGACCAGAATTCAGGGAAGAAGGGTGAGCACTATTGCAACTATAATCTAAATTAAAATGTGAAGGAAAATTTTGGAAAACAATTAATTTTAAGGAATTTCTCCGAAAATAAGGGATGGAGTCCAGACGCGCGTGTAAAGTGCGCGCGATATGGTCAGAACACAGGCGGACGCCTAGTTTGGTCTAAAAAAGCCGAAAACAGCTTCAAAATCGCACGTCTAGAATAGAAGATATCAACGGGTTAGGTTAGGTTAGGTTAGGTTAGGTTTTTTTTTTTTTTTTTTTTTTTTTTTTTTTTTTTTTTTTTTTTTTTTTTTTTTTTTTTTTTTTTTTTTTATATACTTCTTCCTCTGACACATTATCAGAGCCTATTTTAACTTATTCTTTTCTTTCATTCCAGTTCTATCAATTATTCCTCTCGCACTTTTATTCCACATACTTTATCTTTCTTTCTTTCTATCTCTTCTATGCAATTTCCCGGTGGGATTCCGGTCTAGTCTATCTAGTCTATACTATCTTATCTTTTGTGATTTCTTTGTTTGGGGTTTCGGGTTTACACATACACAGTTAATCTTTATTTAATCAATGCCCAGTATACATATTTAGCACATTGCTCGTTATATCTACAAATGGTTTGTTTACATTTATTATTACGGTTTACATCATATGTATGCTTATCTCTATTTTTCTTACTTACTAACTTACATATTTTTTGCAGAGATTTCGGGCTTGCAACACCCACATTTTACGTACTTACACAATTTTCTTACATTACTATTTTACAACTAAGTGCTTATTTAAAATCTTAAACTATGCTTATTTCTACGTTTTAATTACAAATGTTCTTAATCAATTAAAGTGTATGATGTACGATATATTCCATAATATACGGTCATCATACTTATTGTTACTTATTTCTCTTTACGACTGTTTCTGTTATTTTTAAGCAATAGTTCATAAAATCCTTCATTAAACCTTTATCTTTCATTATGAATTTTATATTCTCTATTGTAAGTTTTCTATCCAACAGTTGTTCAATCTCGAATCTTTCACGCCCAAACACTGGGCATTCTAGAATTATGTGTGGTACGGTTTCTTTTACGCTTGGGTCACATATGCATGAAGGATTCTCCCTGCACTTAAATCGGCATAAGTATTCCGAGAATCCCCCATGGCCAGTAAACAATTGGGTGCTTAGGCATGTCGGTTCGAAGCCGCGAACGACCCTGTATGCCGTCGTCACATCTGGAAAGAATATTTTTGTAATACCGGCGACTTCTCCGGATTTGTACCGCATGTCCCATTCGCGAATCGACTCCAGCCGAAGCTGTCGCTTCGCGAATGAGACGGGGAACAAATCATAGTCGGGTTTTCTTTTTATTGACGCAGAGGCGGCCTCCTTGGCAAGCTGGTCTGCCCTTTCGTTTCCCTCCAGTCCAGCGTGAGCTTTAATCCAAAACAAAGTCACAGCTTTGTTCTGTCGAGATATCTGTGATAAGTTCTCGCGAGTTTCAACAGCTAGTGGATGGAGGGAGCCGAGGTTGGAGATCGTTTGTAGCGCCGCCATAGAGTCGCTGTATATGCCAAAAGTGAGCGCACTATGCTTCTTGATGCGCCTCGTAGCTTCACAAACGGCCAGCAATTCCGCCTGGTATACTGTGCAGTATGACGGCAGGCAGAGTTTGACGGCTTTGATCTCCGCTTCATCTTCCCAAAATGACAACGCCGCACCAACCTTTCCGCCGATCTTGCTACCGTCTGTAAAGATCTTAACTGCACAGTTACTGTTGGCTTCCACGTCTCTCCGATCCTTCAAGCATGTCAGCTCGAGCTCTGCGAGAGCTGCAGGGTGTGGCGCTTTTGTTGCCGGCATTTGTCGCTCGATCTCTCTGTCCCCCAGTTCGGGCAGAGGCGCCCCCTTTCTGATCCTGTACAGCGAGGCTACCTCGCGTATACGAAGATCCAGTGGGAGCACACCCGCCAAAACTAGCGCCGAGTTCAGGGAGACCGTTCGATAAGCCTTGCACATTTTTTGCGCAAAACCTCTCTGCACTGTGCCAAGCTGCTTCCGTATTCCCAGCTTTTCGGCTGCCGGTGCCCAGACGCTCGCCGCATACAAGATTATGGGCTCGATGGTCGCAGTGTAGATTGTGCGAATTACCTCCGGGTGAAGGCCCCAACTTGCCTTCGCCGCTCTTGCGAGTTGCTTATATATGTTGATGACCTTCCTGCAGACATTCGACACGTGTGCGTTAAAGGTGAGCTTATCGTCGAACGTCACACCCAACATCTTAATTTGTTTGGACAGGCCAATGTCGATCCCGCCCATGCTCAAGCGCGGGTTGTCGAATTTAAGCTTCCGTGTGATCACCATAGTGCTTGTTTTATGTGGTGCGAATTTGAGCTTATTTTCGACCCCCCACTCTCGAACTAGTTCGAGCGCGGCATTGGCTTGTCCTTCCACATGTAGTGCCGTATGACCATCGAACACCATGACGACGTCGTCGGCAAACGCCTGCACGTAGTGTCCTTCGGCTTCGAGAGTAACTAGGAGGGGGTCCAGTAAGATATTCCACAGAATGGGCCCACCTATCGACCCTTGGACGCATCCTTTGTTGGTCGCCTTTGTGAAGGTTTCCCCGTTATACCTCACCGTGACCTTTCTGTGGTCGAGGTAGCTGTCAATGACTTTTCTAATATTTAAGGGACAGTTTCCTTTTGCCAGTTGAACTCTGATCGCTGGCCACCAGGCGCTGTCGAATGCACCCTCTATATCTAATGAAACGACGGTTATAATTTTCTTCTCGTCAAGTTTTTTGTTGATGTGTTGCATTAGTTTATAGAGGGCGTCTTCGCAGCTCTTTTGGGGCATGAATCCAAACTGGTTTTGATTCAGTCTCGGCAGCAGGTGGTATTTGAGTCTGGCGACCAACATTTTTTCGTACACCTTGCCCAATACCGGTAGCAGTCCAATGGGGCGGTAGGACTTTGGGGTTGTGTACGATTCTTTTCCTGGTTTCCTTAGGACAATGACTGTCGCTTCCTTCCAGACAGCTGGGAAATAATGTAGCTCTAGGCATTTGTTTAGTACTCCCAGGAAAAGGTTAAGGTCACTTCTCACGGCATGACTACAAATGTCTGCTGTGAAACCGTCAGCTCCAGGCGCTTTTTTTGGGTTTAAAGAATCCAGTGCACTGAGCAATTCTGTCGTTGTGAACGGCGGGTCATCCTGTCCCTCAGATGGTTGAAGGTTCACAACTGATGCTCGGGTTCTCGTGTCTCGGTGCGTCTGGATATCATTCACCTCAAGGTCCTCTGGGTAGAATGTCCTCGCAAGTAGCTCTACAGATCCTTTTGCGTCAAGGGTAGCACCGTCGACCACCAATGGTACGTCTTCCTCCCTCTTGGCCGTTCTCCCTATAACCCGATAGATTCCCTCCCATAAGTTTTCCTTATCCTGTTTGCCACAGAAATCTTTCCAGCTGATGATCTGGGCCTCCATTGCTTTTGATTCGTACTCATCTCTGGCTTCTATGTAAGCGTCGTACACTCTTTGCTTTCGTATCGGTGCGGCGTTCCCGATTCTGCGTTTCCTAGTGGTGACTTCTTGCTTCATCTTCGCGAGCTCCTCTGACATCCAGGGTAGGGTAAGTGTCTCTGTATTCTTTTTCAATGGGATTGAGCTATTACAAGCTACGGTGATGGCATTATTATAATTTTGAATTAATTGGTCTAATTTTTCAACTGTGTCAATTGTACGGATTTTTTCGATTTCTAGATTATAGTCTGTTTTTAACTTATTAAAGGTGTCAAGAAACTTTTCCCAGTTTGCTTTTTTGGTGTTATATAGTCTAGTGGTTCGTTTGACACTTACCCCAACCGATTTTTTGAGTTGTATGTTGAAGCTGATTCCGCAGTGGTCGGCGCACGTGAGATTTACTACAACTTTCCAGTCCTCCACTAGGTCCAGCATGTCGAGAGTGCAAGCCGTCACGTCAACGAAGCTAGCGTATCGCTTACCGCCGCGGATGGTGTCGAAAGTCGGAGTGTCACCTCGGTTGATTATGTGTAGACCCTTCTCGTGGAAAGTACCAGCCACATCGTCGCCCCTATGGTCGATCACCGGACTACCCCACCAGGTGCTCTTTGCATTTGCGTCGCCTCCAATAATTAGCCTTCGCGGGTTGGTAGTTGTGAGTTTTTTAAGGTGATCCAGGTACGCGTCTATGGGCCGGTCCGGTTCAAAGTAGTATGAAGCCAGTGTGAGTTTCCATTGCTTTGTGCTGACCGTCACCACTACGATATTATTAGTGGTGAGGTCTGGGTGTTGTGTGACATCTAAGTTGGGGTCAAATACTGCAATAGTAGCCTTGACCGTGCCCCCTCCGGTGTTTTGGAAAATTCTGACTCCTCTATATGACTTCATACTATCGGTCCCTCCCACATACGGTTCCTGGATCAGCGCTATTGCGACTTTTCGTTTGGTTGCTTCAATCATCAACTCATCCGTGGCCAATTTCCTCCGTTGAAGGTTGCACTGTAGCACCCGGTAAAGGTGTTTGTCCTCCTGGGCGCCCTTAGCAGTACGCAACTGACATACGGGCTATGGCGTCCCGCTTTCTACGTACGGGGCATTCGGTGCTGAAGGCATTGTGATCGTTATGATCGAGCTTTGCCGCTGTGCAGTTCCTACATGTTGGTTCACTCCCCGCGAGCCACTCTGGACACTGCGCTCTAAGGTGCAGTCCTCCACAGTGGCTGCAGAGGTCTGCTGGGTCTACGCAGAACCTCTTGCTGTGACCGTAACCAAGGCACCTCGAGCACTGTACCAGTGGTGACTGGTCCAGCACCCGAATGCGTTGCAGGTCAATGTAGACCGCTCCAGCGTCAGTCGCTCTTCTCCAGATAGCCGGAGATACGCTGAGGACTATGTGGCTCGTATGTGGGTTTCGGGCTTTCCTTTTATATTTGATCTCGATCCGGTCTTCGTTCTCTTTGAGGTCCTGGAAGATAGCCCGGTTTTGCTTCCTGAAAGCGCTTAGGACTTCCTCATCAGTATTCACCGTGAGAACGTCCGCAAGCTTTAGGAGAGGGTTTCTGTTCTTGACCTCTTCCACGACCAGGCTCTTTCCGGAATTTTCCAGCCTTTGCTTTACTTTCTGCCTGTCTTCTGCTGTGTTACAACTCATTATAACTTTTCTGTCCTTGCCTTTCCGAGTCCTTTCCACTCTGATCCACCCATCTTTGGCGTTCACCGCCTCTCTAACTTTTGTTAGGACTTGGTCTCCAGTGTCGTTTTCGTCTTGGGACGTAACAACTACTGAGTGCAGCGCGTTCTGCGGGAATGGGTGCAAGGTGGATCGGACTATCGTAGCCTCTGCATAGGTTTTTGCGCTTATGAGTTGGTGTTGTTGTTCCATCTTCGCTTTCAGCTCGTCCATTTTTCTGCCATTTTCCGAAATTAGCCGGCTCTGCTCTTTTAACTGTGCGATTATCTGACTGTTTCCTTCGTCGGTCTCTTTTTGGGGCGTCTTGTCGGATACTATCTGGGAGCTCTCTATATTTTCATGCGAAGGTGTCTCTCCAGTTTTTTTGAGTCTTTTGATCTCAATATCAGCTTCTTTTATTATTTGAAACAGTTTGTCAATGGCTTCAAGTGCATTGGCTTTAATGTCCGCTCTAAGGTTTCGAGAGTTGTTAATGTTCGTCTTGGCTTTGACGACATTTGCTTTAGCTTCGGCCAAGCGCGTTGGGAGAAACTGTCTAGGCAGAACTTGTATTTCCATTTTGCTGGTGGCTGGTGTCAAGTTATGTGGTTCTGTTCCTGCAGCCTCCAGCTTGTCAATGCTACGCCTAACATTTGTCGATGTTGTTTGCGTCCTAGGCGGAGAGATTTGTTTCTCAACTGTGCGTCCAGCGCTAGACGAAAGCGTCTGTGTCTTAGGCGGAGATTTTTGTTTCTCCCTTTCCTCTACAGGTTTCGTTGGTGTTCTGGCGAACATTGTCAGAGGAATGCGTCAAATTGTATATAATGGGAATAAAAGAAAAACACAAAAGTGTGTGTAAAAGTCAAGCGTGGTCTGCACACAGTGTAAAAATGCGTGCAGTCAAAAACAGAAAATAAAATAAATACAAAAAATAATGAAAAATAAAAAAGGAGGTAAATTAACAAAATAGGAGCAAAGACAAAAGCAAGAAATCTTGGAAATACGTCCTTGTCAACAGTCGTAAAGAGAAAATGTGCAGTCCGGCTCAATAAAGCCTTCGTGGTACACCTTATTTAAGTAAACTATAAGCTAACAAGTCAAAAGTGGCGTTTGTCTCTATGTAGAGTCATATAAAATTGCTGATTGCGGTAACAGTAATCCCGCTCCGCAAGAAAACCGCTCCAGGAACCTCAGGGCTTGATTCGAGATCGAAAAATTTTCGTGCTCTATGTAGAGTCGATTTAATAATTTCAGCAGATAGGCCTCCCCGAGCCCTCAAAAACGACACCAAGCACGGTCCCGTAGCTGAAAGGGTTCCAGAGATACAGCTGTTTAAGTTTTCCGGGTATTAAGCCGGATAACTCCCAAGGAAACGGATATTGGCTGTATTTCCCGAACGCCTGGGCCGAAAAATACCGTGCTTGGGCTGCAAAGGATGTGCTCGACGAGATCTACCTGTTGAGCCGATTTTCAGCACTGAAAAAATTTCTTCCCCGAAATGTCCTGAAACGGGTTCCCCCGGGTAGTCCGACTCCAGCCAAGGTCAACAAAGGAAACCCCAGCCCTCCACGACTCACCGTTCCGGAGATATCGGTGTTTTAATATTTCCAAAATGGCCGCCGTAAACGTCAAAGTGACTATTTAACCTGTGATATCTCCGTTCGTATGCGTCGCAGAAGACCCGAGTTTGGGCTCGCTGGCTTCAGCTTGGCCCGTTCTATGCGCTCAAGTTAGTTTCAGGCGACCGAAAATTTTCGGCCCCTATCTTCCTGAAACCGAGGGAGGGGGTAGTCTTTATGCCCTAGAGCTCTATTCTGCAAACAGAATCAATTTACCTCCGTCGGTTCAGGAGTTATAACCAAGTTAGACTGGCCAAGATGGCCACCGATCTGTCAAACGGCAATCTGAACTCCCGCGTTCTCCACAACCACTGGTCGTATCGAAACGGGGTTTTCGATTCACAGATCGGCCCCACCCTCTCCGTCCGGAAATATTGGTTTCAGGCCTGAAAAAACTTTCAGCCTGAAAACGCCTGAAAACTATATTTCAGGAATCCACAGAAGGTGCTCTTTTCCAATCTGAAAACCGCAGCTTCGTACGCCAAACGGTTGAGGAGAAAATCAGTTTTCAAACAAGTGCCCGGGTTTAATAAAATGGCCGACTTTTCCGATTTTCGGCGTTTTTAAAGTTACATGGGCCGAGTTTCGGCTTAAGTGAACCCTAAAAAGGTGGAAAAACCCAATACAAGTGTAAAAAACTGGTTTTCTCCTATTTATAAGGATTTATTTACAAAAAACATAAAAAATTTGATAACTTTAAATCTATTTGAGATAAAATTTTGAAAAAAATACCTAAATTAAAAATAAATAAGCTACTACAAGACGAATACAAAATTTTAATTTTTACTTAATATTATAACATGAAATTTCGAAATTTAAAATTTTTTCAGGTTTTTAATTACTATACTGAAATGAGTCAAACTAAAATTTTGAAATTAAGAACTTAAAATCAACTAATTAGCGCGCACCCGGCTGCAGTTGTAGATTTTTGAAATTTGTCTTCTATCTCGATTTATAATGACACAATTTTTGACTTTTGTAACTGTCATATAAAATTTTGTAGTGGACATAAAATTCTGTTTAATGTTGCACTCGCCTTTTGTTATAGAGGTCCAGCTTATCACCAATTTTCACGCCGCTGTCTCCACTCCTTAGGTAGTTTCAGGCCACGTGGTTTTCGGAAAAAGCTGAATATCTCGCTTCAGCGTTATGATGCGTCGACTCCAAGTGCCCCAGATGGTAGGGGACCACGATGCCCTCCCGATTCCAGCAAAAAAGAGGGGGGTCGTCGATCTCGTTTTCGCAGCGTATGCGATCCAAGTTTTTTAACTTTTCACTTAACCTCTAAACTTGAGGTTTTTTGCACTTAACCTTTTTGGCACTGAAAAACGGCACGATTTGATCACGGCACTATACGCGGCTTCACTTTCCGCATCTATTGACACCTTTTTCGTGACTGGACGGCTACAAAAACCAATTATTTCGGATTTTTTCGTGCGGAGCGCGTGGGTTTTAGCTGCTAACTGCTCGGCAGACCGAGTGCAACGGGTTAGGTTAGGTTAGGTTAGGTTAGGTTAGGTTAGGTTAGGTTAGGTTAGGTTAGGTTAGGTTAGGTTAGGTTAGGTTAGGTTAGGTTAGGTTAGGTTAGGTTAGGTTAGGTTAGGTTAGGTTAGGTTAGGTTAGGTTAGGTTAGGTTAGGTTAGGTTAGGTTAGGTTAGGTTAGGTTAGGTTAGGTTAGGTTAGGTTAGGTTAGGTTAGGTTAGGTTAGGTTAGGTTAGGTTAGGTTAGGTTAGGTTAGGTTAGGTTAGGTTAGGTTAGGTTAGGTTAGGTTAGGTTAGGTTAGGTTAGGTTAGGTTAGGTTAGGTTAGGTTAGGTTAGGTTAGGTTAGGTTAGGTTAGGTTAGGTTAGGTTAGGTTAGGTTAGGTTAGGTTAGGTTAGGTTAGGTTAGGTTAGGTTAGGTTAGGTTAGGTTAGGTTAGGTTAGGTTAGGTTAGGTTAGGTTTTTTTTTTTTTTTTTTTTTTTTTTTTTTTTTTTTTTATAATACTTCTACCTCCAACATAATTGGAGCCTATATTAGGCTTTACGTGCATACCAGTTCTCGCTTTAATTCTTCTCGCACTTTCGTTCCGCATACTTTTTCTTTCTTTCATTCTATCATCTTTTGTATCCAAGGGTAGGACGCCCTTCTACTCATTCCCTAATCTGTACTCTATTCTTATTTATTCTTTATTTTGGGTTTAAACACATCAACACCATAGTAATTTTATTTCTTTTAACATTGGTTCTTATATCTACATATTTTACATTCAACAATCTTAATTCTATTTTATTTCTATTACACGTTTATATATCTACTTTAATTACTATTTCTTATTTATATTACATGTTTTCTTAGATCTAATTATGTTTTCATTTCTTAATTCTATTAAAGGTTTCTATTACAGGTGTTTCATATTCTGTTCTTACTTCTATTTGCATCATTCTTAGGACTATTTTTGTTTACATTTCTGGTTTAAATCTTAATCTCTCTTATTGCCACAACAGGACTTACGACTACTTAAACTAGTATTTAACAGTATGGCAACTTATTAATAGGTACGTCAATTTACAGGCGCTTTTGAGCAGTTTTTATTACATCTGTTTCCAATGCTTGACCCTAATATTCTATATAATATTATGTAAGCATTTTTACTTATGCTGTTTTGTTTCTCTTTATTACCTTATTACAAACCTTTACACAATATTCTAAAAACGCCTCCCTCTTTTTCCCTCTCATTATAGGCCACACACTTTCGGCATTCAGTTTAGTGTCGAGTACGTGCTCGGCCACAAGCCTTTCCTGGTCGAATACGGGACAATTGAATAATATATGTGGCACCGTCTCAGCAATGTCAGGATCGCATATGCACGATGGGTTCTCCTTGCACTTGAAGCGATTCAAGTATTCCGAGAACCCACCGTGCCCCGTCATTATCTGCGTAGTTATGTTACTGATTTTTAGCTTCCTGACTATTCCGTACGCCGCCACCGCATCTGGAAAGAACATTTTCGTCCCAGAAGCCGTTTCGCCAGCGCAGTATCTCCGGTTCCACACGTCAAGAGTTGCCGTTCGGATGCATCGCTTGACGTATGAAACCGGGCACAGATCGTAGTCAGGCTTTCGCTTGGAACCTTCAGCAGCCCTCTTGGCTAGTTCGTCGGCTCTCTCGTTACCTTCCAACCCCGCATGGGCTTTGATCCAAAACAAGGTAACGGCCTTGTCCTGGATCGACAGGGCCCTAAGGTTGGCTCTTGTCTCTACAGCCAGAGGGTGGTGGCGGTTGTAATTTTGTACGGTTTGGAGGGCTGCCATAGAGTCACTAAAGATTCCAAACGACTGCGCGCTGTGCTTTAAGATCTCCCTGGTTGCGACGCATATCGCGAGAAGCTCAGCCTGGTAAACCGTGGAGTAGTGTGGGAGAGCAAGCTTGAGAGTTTTGGTTTCGGCGTCACCGCTCCATACGGATAGTGCCGCCCCAACCTTGCCCCCAATCTTGCTCCCGTCCGTGAAGATACGAACCTCAAGTTCGTTCTGGGCATTTAATTGCTCTTGGTTTACCAGGCTTACGAGCTCCAACTCGGCGCGCTCTGCGGGGTGTGGGGCCTCCATTGCCGAGACGGTCTGCTCGACGCTCCTGTCGCAAAGTGCTGCCTGAGGCACCCCTCTCCTGGCCTCATATAACGATGCCGCTTCGCGGACTCGCAGGTCGAGAGGTAGTATCCCAGCCAGCACTAGCGCGGAGTTTAAGGAGACCGTCCGGTACCCTTTGCACAGCTTTTGTGCTATACCACGCTGAACCGCTCCCAACTGCTTCCTGACTCCTAGTTTGTCAACAGCCGGTGCCCATACACTGGCGGCGTACAGGATTACTGGCTCGACGGTGGCCACATATATTATTCTTATAACCTCAGGGTTTAGACCCCAGCTGGTTTTTGCCGCCCTAGTTAGTTGCTTATGGATGCCTATCGCCTTTCTGCACACATTTGCGACGTGTGCGTTGAATGTGAGCTGTTTGTCGATGGTGACACCCAGGATCTTGATCTCGTCGGACATGGCAATGTCTATCCCGCCCATGCTCAGGCGCGGGGTGTCGTATTTTAATTTGCGCGTTATGACCATCGCGTTGGTTTTGTGCGGGGCAAATTTAAGCTTATTTTGAGCACCCCACTCCCGAACATGTTCGAGAGCGGCATTGGCACGTCCCTCGATCTCCAACGCTGAGTCACCATCGAAAATCAGCACAACGTCGTCTGCAAATGCCTGGCAATAGTCACCCCTGGCTTCCAAGCTCTTTAGCAGAGGGTCCAGCAGCAAGTTCCAAAATATTGGTCCCGCAATTGAGCCTTGGACACAGCCCTTGCTTGTGGCCTTACAACACTCCTCCCCCGCGTACCTAACCCTGACCGTTCGGTTACTGAGATAGCTGTCGATGACCCTCCTCAAGCCGACTGGACACTGTTCCTCAGCCAGACGGAGCCTTATGGCCGGCCACCATGCGCTGTCGAAGGCTCCCTCTATGTCCAATGATACTAGGACTATAATTTTCTTAAGTGCCAATTTACTGCGTATATGTTGCATTAGCGCATAGAGGGAGTCCTCGGTACTCCTCTGGGGCATGAATCCGTACTGGCGAGTACTCATCCTTGGGATTAGATGAAACTTGAGGCGGGCCACCAACATCTTCTCGTATATTTTGCCGAGAATGGGTAGTAGGCCGATAGGCCTGTACGCCTTTGGGGAACTGTAGTCGGTTTTTCCCGGCTTTCTTAGAATTATCACAGTAGCTTCTTTCCAAGCTTCGGGAAAGAGGTGGGTTCTCAAGCAGCCATTCAGGAGAGCCAAAGTTGCCTCTGGGGCGACTCTAATAGCCTGGCAACAGATGTCGGCTGTTAGTCCGTCTGCTCCTGGTGCTTTTTTGGCATTAAATGAATCGCACGCTGCCATTAGTTCAGACTTCGTGAATGGTGGCTCGCAAGGTTCACCATGCCCTCCAGCATTCACGGTCTCGGCCTTTCCTCTTGTAAGTCTATGGCAGGTGCTATCATTACCTGGATGGTCTTCGGGGTAAAATGTTTTTGCCAGCAGTTCGGCTGAGCCCTTTGCGTCCAGGACCTCTCCGTCTCCCACCAATGGCTGATCCTCACCTCTTCCCTTGGTCCTGCCTATCACCCGGTAGATGCCTTCCCAGACCCCTTCCCTGTCCTGTCTTGAGCAGAAGCTCTTCCAGCTCTCGATTTCATCCTTGGCTGCTTCCGTCTCATACTCAACTTTCAGTTTCAGGTACTCTTCAACGACCTTCGATCTTCGGACTGGTGCGGCATTCCTGACTCTATTTTTCAGGGTTGCGACCTCTTTTTTCATCTCCTCGAGTTTTTCGGACCACCACGGCAATGTAAGCACTTCGTTTAGTTTCTTAACAGGCATTGTAGAAGTGCATGCGTCTTTTATTATTGTGGTATAGAGATTAGTTATTGAATTTAGTTGCTCGGCAGTATTTAGTTTATCAATTTCTGTTTGATTAATGGAGTTAGCTTGCAGTAATTGGCCGAGTTTCTCACGAAACTCGGGCCAATTCGCTTTTTTTGTATTAAAAATCCTAGTGGTTCTATTGATTTGGATGCCTTTAGACTTTTTTAGTTTGATGTCAAAAACAATGCCGTTGTGGTCCGAACTCGTGAGGCCCTCGTCTACCCTCCAGTTATCTACTAGGTCCA